>OZ025296.1:311028829-316136329 GCA_964019185.1 Maratus speculifer | reverse complement strand
ATATAGTAAAAATATTTCTGTTCATATATTAATTTATGAAATAATCTATTTATACATTGTAAATACCGGATGGGTGCTGGGGAGAAAGCTTTGTATGAAATGGTGTGAGACACGTTTTTATTCTCTTGATTATGTAAAAAAGATAAAATAAATAATTAGAAAATTGGAGACAAACTCTAAATTGCACCCCTTCTCCCCAATAGAAATCGTTGCTACTGAATACAACAAACGAAATTCATTCCTTTCCGTTTTTGAAGATCCCCGCTTTTTACGGCATGCCAGGAAAAACCAGGGATTAATATTCAAATAAAGAATACTGCCCAGTTAAACTGATGGCATTGAGCTCACAGGCTACAAATACTAATTGTACATTAAAGCCTTATATTTTCAAGGGTTAATTCCGTTCGAAAAAAAATTAAGAAGGGGAAACAGCTCTCCCCTTTCCTCTTTTTTTATACTTAATCATTGAAACTCCTATACTATCAAAGACATGCTTTATCATATAAAAAATCTATATCCAAAATTCAGAGCAAATGAGATAATTCTTAATAAAAACCTATTTAGCATTTATATAATTTAAAAGGAGTTATCCCCCTCTTTTATACTTAACCATTAAACTTCCAAAACTATTCAGAGATTTGAACGAAATCTGACAATTCTGCTTGAAAAACCCATTTATATAAATTAAGGGGGGGGGGCATTAGAACCCCTGTTCCCCTTATTTATACTTATTCAATGAACACCTAATAACAGTCACGGAATCGCCTCATCAGAATGATCCTAATCT
Source organism: Maratus speculifer (assembly GCA_964019185.1). Lineage (NCBI taxonomy): Eukaryota > Metazoa > Arthropoda > Arachnida > Araneae > Salticidae > Maratus > Maratus speculifer. Next base: position 316,135,542 of record OZ025296.1, on the reverse strand, counting down.
AAATTTTGAACGAAAATTAATTCTGCATGAAAATCCCATTTATATCAACTAACGGGGGGGGGGGGGGCATTAGAGCCCCTGTTCCCCCTATTTATACTTATTCAATGAACACCTAATAACAGTCACGGAATCGCCTCATCAGAATGATCCTAATCTAAATTTTGAACGAAAACTTAATTCTGCATGAAAATCCCATTTATATCAACTAACGGGGGGGGGGCATTAGAACCCCTGTTCCCCCGATTTATACTTATTCAATGAACACCTAATAACAGTCACGGAATCGCCTCATCAGAATGATCCTAATCTAAATTTTGAACGAAAACTTAATTCTGCATTAAAATCCCATTTATATCAACTAACGGGGGGGGGGCATTAGAACCCCTGTTCCCCCTATTTATACTTATTCAATGAACAACTAATAACAGTCACTGAATCGCCTCATCAGAATGATCCTAATCTAAATTTTGAACGAAAACTTAATTCTGCATGAAAATCCCATTTATATCAACTAACGGGGGGGGGGCATTAGAACCCCTGTTCCCCCTATTTATACTTATTCAATGAACACCTAATAACAGTCACGGAATCGCCTCATCAGAATGATCCTAATCTAAATTTTGAACGAAAACTTAATTCTGCATGAAAATCCCATTTATATCAACTAACGGGGGGGGGGCATTAGAACCCCTGTTCCCCCTATTTATACTTAATCAATGAACACCTAATAACAGTCACGGAATCGCCTCATCAGAATGATCCTAATCTAAATTTTGAAAACTTAATTCTGCATGAAAATCCCATCTATATCAACTAACGGGGGGCATGAGCCCCCCGTTCCCCCTCTTATACATATCGAATGAACTCCAAAAACTAATCAGGGAAGCGCCTTGTCAGGATATACCTACATACAAAATTTCAAGTGGATCGGATATTTTTATCATGAGTTATCGCGTTACGTACATACGAACATACATACAGAACGGACGGGCACATAAGCTCTCAGGCTATGATAGCCTGTGAGCTAAAAACTTGTCTTCCTCGAATTTCACTGCTTGCCGACTAATGCTGAGGAATTCTCTAGGAAACTGGGATGCCTCTTTTTATATAACTGCAACTCTGGTTTTAGAGACAATTTTAATAAGATTAGTAGATGTAGAACTAGTTGTACTGTGATTTAGTAGACGCAGATTTAGTAGAATTGATGTACTTAGCGACCTGTGATATAGCAAAAGTTCGAGTATTACGGAATACCATTTTTACTTATTCTGTCTGCTGTAAGTATTGGTCGACGAATTTAGGGGTTAAATATACCAGAAATCTTGTTTTTACAAAATGCTTGTCTGTGAGTTTGTCTATCTGTCTGTATGTATTATGTGACACACTTTGAGGGCGCTCTATCTCAGAAACTTTTAATAACTTTTAATAACTAACTTTCTTTTGATAGTATCATAAAAAGAAAAAGTATTCCTTCTTACCAACCCGTATCATTGAACTACTGACCCCTTCAAGGGATGATTTACTTTGACATGAGTGATTAAATATCTAGTAAGTTAGATTACATAATTGGCTGCCTCACAATATTCCATATCACGTCATCGCTCGTTCCAAACTGAATTAAGAACTTGATTTTTTGTTTGAATATCCGTTTGACTATCACTAAAAATTCTTCCATGCATTTTTAAATAAAAACATGCATTTTCTTAAATAATTAATAAAAGCAAAAAAGTACCACAGCTGAACTCCGGTGGCCTCCGGGCCAAATTAAACCTCGTATGTATCTGATAATATCCGTTATATTTCATGGTAAAAAACTCGACAGTTTCACAAAAAAAAGTTTAAATATTTAAACATTTAAATATTTAATTATTTTAAATATTAAATATTTACGAATTACGTATTGAAAACTTGATACATTGTTATATTGGATTGCTTGTAAGCGAGATAAGTGATCTACTAAAAGTGATTACTACAGATATAAAGTGATCGATGTTACTGTCAGTTCAAACAATTTCAATAATGAAATGAAACAAATTTAAGCTTTTCTTAAAAACTTATCAAGCTTGCTTTTTATCTGGAGTTTATATAAATATACTAATTGAATGGATGGAAAATTTATTTTTACTTAGTACAGTTTCACTTTCCTAAAATTATATAATATTTACAATTAAAAAATACATAAATAAATTACTCAAACTTTTACCCTTTATGCTCCAAATCAAAACATTGCTCCATCTCAATAATCATCTTTATTAATATCTGAAGATAGCCAAATTATCTTATACAACAATCATTGATTTTTAGATATTTTTTAAATCAAAACTGATTTAATAATTTAATAGTTAGAGCAAATTTTGCAAATATTTACAAGAATAATTAAATTATTTTTTTTTAAATTAGTGTTTCAGAAATCTTAGAGTTTTTATAAGAACAATTTAGATAAATGTAATTTTGTGCTATTTGTAACTGATAAGTATTTTGTAATCATGCATTTTTCAAATACTCTTTTTAATTGGAGAAAAACTACAGTTATGTAAATGACTGAGACAATAACTATTGTGATAATTCAGAATTATCACAGGTTTTTAAAGCAAAATAGCAGAAATATGCATTTATTTCTGAAAGAGGTTTCGCCATGAAACTGTAAACTCAAAGTGACCCTTATTCTCAAAGTGAAACTGTCGGCGATATAATAAAGGATCGCTACATCATTATCGATCAACGGAACCGATAATCGGATGACAGTCGGGTGAATGGGTCGACTACCGGCGTCGCCCCTTTGATGACACTCCGACACGAAGCAAAAGTACCAGACGACCGGGAGGCCAGAGAGCTTGGCGCCATTACGGGGCGGTCTGGAGTGAGACTCAGGTGCCAATAAGCAGCACGTTTTTACTATTCATTTAATGAGAAAAAGATCATTAATGTTCATGATTGGTTTGTGACCTCTAAGGAAGGTCTAGAGGAAAACCTGGATCGGAAGAAAAAGGAGGAAGCGAGGGTGTGAGAAGAGTAGAGAGCGGAGAGAGCAGAGCGGTGAGCTCAGAGTGTTCTCTCGGATAAAGTGAAGCAGCTCGGATTGAGAGCTGGAAAAGCAGATCCCGCCAGCAGATCTTAGAGGGTGATCTGATCGCAGAGCCCTGTGCAGAATCGCGGAGTGTACTCTCGCCAGGAGAGACAGCGATAACTCTTGTCTTGAGAGGTTTGATAACGCAGTTATCTGTTACTTTTCCTACTTCTACGTTGTGTGTAAGCTAACGAAACTTTGCGTTAAGCACGAACTTTGTGTTTAAGGAACTCAAACTGAACTTTAGTTGAAGCTGGTTGGTGAAATAGCCTATGTGCTTATTTATAATTAAAATGCTGTAAATATTTATCCAGAGGATCTTTTGTGTTCTACGAATAATAAATAGATTATCCTTTAAGTATTCTTGCCTGGATTATTCGCCGAGCAGCACACACACTACCTACCTCTTAGCTTATAATCTATTGAGGGCTAAGTTATTACACTATATTAAAAATAATTAGCTTCGACTGTTTTGTTGGGCTTTCTAAATATGATTGAGCAAAATTTTTTGCATGAAAAGTACAATTTATATTTATTAATAGATGAATGGAAAAATATATTTATTATATAGCATTTTCCTTAATGGTATTTAAAAGTACTATTTTATTATTTTAATTTTACATTTTGATACAATATTTAATTATTAAACCATGGAAACAGGACCTATATATTTTTTCATAGTTCTTATGTGAATATTAAATATTATGGATGTGTTCAATTTATTGAATCGATTGTTATATGTAAAATCATTTAATTAAAGTAGTTTTAATACAAAATGAGCAATTAAATAATATGTGTAATGGGTGTGAAATTTATCTAATAATAATTAACAAGCCTTCGGATTAAAAAAAAACCTATAATTGCAGCTCTTGAGATAAAATATGAAATGAGTTATATTTTTGACAATAATATTAGAAGGCGTCATTCGGCCAGGTGTGAGACTCCAACTCATGTTTCCACAACTGACACCTGTTGCCAAGATCATGCGGCTATACTGAGCTTGTTCAACTTTACCTAAAACTAAACACGTTCTAGATTTAATTTCACGCATGTCGAATTCTGACCATTTCTGTCTTAAAATTTACTCTTAATTTTTAGTAATATTAATGGAGCATAATAAACTTTAAAAAACAAAAAAAACGACCAAAAAAAAATTTTTTTTTTCGTTTTTGCATTAGAATTCGTTGCTAAATATTAAATAAATAACTTGATTAAATAATTTAAAAAAGTTAAAGCTTTTATAAGAAACAAGTAGCTGAAAAACATTTTTAAAGTCTGTCTAAAAGTCTAAACATACTTATAACCCTTACAATAATAACATATTTCTAAATGCTATGCTTAATAAAATTCAAACAAACTGTAAAATAATTAAACTGTAAAAGATTTTTTTAACTGCCAATAATTTCTAAATTATAAAATAATAATAAAATAAAAATGCTACTTACAAACCAATTTATACATTTGTTATTAATCCCAACTTTATTCACTTTTTTTTTTTTTTTTTTTTTTTTTTTTTTTTTTAACAACACAGTTATTTTAAAATGAACAGTTATGAATTCAGCGTAAATTTAATGTTAAAATTTTTGTATGATTAATTATATTTTGAATTGAAGTTAAGTTTGAGAGCATGATTGTATATGATCAAAATATCCGTATTTCTGCAAATTCTAAATAATTATAAAATAAATTTATCTTTATCTGTCAGGTCAAGTCCCTTTATATCAAAATTTACTGAATATTTGTAGCCCATATTCTGAGTGGTTTCAGTTAGTCAGCCGCAGCCCCCTATTACCCGTATGGGCAAGTCGGGAGTTTGCCCATGGTCCCCGAACCTTAAGGGGCCATGGGCAATCCAAAATCCATGCTCCAAATCCATGCATTAAGTTAGAAAATATTTCCTTTTTTTTTTTTTTTTTTTTTTTTTTTTTTTTCCCTCCCAATTCCAACTTTTCCGTATGTTGAAGATATTAAATTCATAATAAAGTAATACAATAATAAGTCACTAAACTTATCTAGAATAGTTTTTTTTCTGTACTAAGGAAAAGAAAGGATGTGTCTTTATTAATTACGATATTTAATTTATAACTGACGGAGTTAAGAATTTTCTTCTATTAATATCCAAGATGCGAAAATATGCTTATGTATTATAATACTTTTATAAATACATCCAAAGTAATTCAGACAATACCATTCAATAAACCAATGAAACCTGTATTTTTACAATCATATTATTGAAAACAGTTGAAGTTTGAAGTGAAATAGAAGGCAGATTACCAAAATAATTAAAAAAATATATGGATAAATGGGCATTAGAAGTCTTTTTCATTAAACTACTCTTCAGGGGTGCATAATTTAATGAAAAAGAAAAAACAACCAACCAGTTTCTGTTATGGGACGTGCTCAAAGCTAAGTAATTCGTCCCACAATGCACCCGACTGGTTGGAAGTATTTACTATTACAAATTAGTAAAAAGATATTCATTGAAGAAAATAAAAACAATATGACAAAATAACAATAATATAGTAATTCTTAAAAAAGTATATATATACTAAAATATTTACCATACCTATATCCTAGCATGATGTGTAGTTCAGGTGAATCTACAGTAGATATAAATTACATGTGACTTTGTAACAGTTAAGGTTATAGTCACAGTATAAGTCATATAGATAATAAAATTTAAATTGTAACAATAATAATAAAAATTAGTAGAACATATATTATACTATAAAATTCATAATACATTTAGAAAAAAATAATTGCTACTGTTAGAAGTATTATATTTTTAAACAATTATTAATATAACTATATTAATTATTTAACTAGAATATGTTACTTCAACTTCTAGTCCAAAAAATGTTTTAGTGCTGCCATCTATATGATTAATATATTAATTAAATTATATACTTATGGTGCTGCCATCTATTATTGAGAAATATTATTGGAATAAAAATAAATTATTTAAAAGCTAAGAATTTTCAAGAATAATTTTTATTCTAATATTTTACAAATAATTTCTTTAAGACAAATGCAATAGACAACCATATCTTATGTCAATAACTTGATCATTTTTAAGTTATGCATATTAATTTTAGGTAAACATAAACTTTAAAGTGTAAAGTTAATTTTTTTTTAAATGTATAATAATTAACCATTGCGTATTTTCCAGACAACACTGCCCTCCTCCGTAATCTAACATCTAACTCACCCATCCATCCTATTATACATATTTTTTAATACATACACATATGAATCACCATCAATTCTATTTGAATAACGTTGCAATGATTCGAAAGGGGCCCCAATTAGTCATAATCGGGGCTTGGTCAGCCGAAAACTTTGTTTTAGATAATCCCCAATTAGTGCGAGCAAAATTTCTATTAGTGCGCAAAACACGAAATGAATTATCCCCTTTTTTTCCCCTCCAGAAAGATGGCGTCGAATTTTTGGAAATAAACTTTGCAGAAAATGACGGAAAAAAATAAAAATAAAAAATAAATAAATTCTAAAAACTTTAAAAAAACTGGAATTCTTTAGCAGCATTTGATAAATATAAACCCAGAATCAGTAGAAGTATGGAAATACGATGCATGGAACATAAGGAAAACAATTTTTGTGTTATCACAAAATGAATTTTAAAAAGAAAAAAAACACTATGCAATTTGGCATGTGATAAATTTTCGTTATTTAAATTGTTCTCAAAAAAGATAGTTTTCCATCCGCAACAGCTCGAAATTTTCTGAGACACTTTCAGACTCATTTTAAAAAGTAAAAACATGAAACTTGCTAACGTGATTTTTGAAAAGATGTATAAGCGTCCAGTGTTTTCGTTTTTTGTTCGATTTATTACAATTTGATATATAATCAATTATGTTCTTAATATGACCGTTATTTCGTTTCCAATTCTCTTGGTTCGGGAAATTCAGTTCAAAACACCCACTTTGATACCTTAGTTGGAATATACACAGCCTTTAGGAAAAAAGCGACAAGCACATTATATAATTTTTGAATAAGAAAAACTGCCAGTTTGATGTGTTTCAAAACAAAAATGAATTAAATAATGAGTCGGAAAACAAACAGTTTAGATTTAAAGATTTAAATAGAGCATAAAGGGTGTAATCGAAAAAACGCTTTTCTACCTTATACAGCTCGAAATTTTCCGATACACTTTCAGACACACTTTTAAAAGTAGAAACATGGAACTTGCTGAGAGGATTTTTGAAGAGACGTATAAGGTGCCGTGGGGTGTCATTTTTTACGCTCAATTTATTAGAATTTGATTTATAAACGATTACCTTCTCAGTATGACCCATTTTTTCGTTCACAAATCTCCCGCTTCAGAAAATTCAGCTCAAAACGCCGTTTTTGATTGCTTTTTTTGCAATATTTTCTGCATTTATCAAAGAATCGACAATCACGGCATATTGTGCAGTTTCTAAATAAGATAATTTGCCAGTTTGGTGCGTTTGAGAGCAAAAGTGAATTTAAAAATAAATCGGAAAATAAGCAGTTTTAATCAAAATACACCCTTAAGGCTGTTCTTCATTCCTAAAGAGCAAATTTATGACATAAGATTTTAATTCAGATTTGTTTGGAAACGCATAAAACTGACAGCTGTTGTTCTTTAGAAATTATGTAATCTAAAAACGTTTCACTTTTTTTTTTTTTTTTTTTTTTTAATGTAATTGCAATATGTTTTTCAGAAAATGCTATGCTGTTAAAGGTAGCGTTTTGGAGTGAATTTCCTGTCGAAGTAGAAAAACCATTCAACGAAGGGAGAAAAACGACTCGTCATGTGATCAAAATCACTTATAACTCGATTGGTAATTTATTTATCAAAAAATGAAAAAAAAAGATTTCGATTTCAAATCGCTTCCATAGTTAGGCTTGATAATTTTACACATTTACGTCTAAAAACATGTCCGTCACTATCTCAGAAAGTTTCGAGATTTTTGAGCAGTGAACTTGGGAGATAAATAAATAAATAAAAATGTTAGTCTGAAATCATAAAATTGCATTACAGTAAGCTTTAAATCAAATTAAATTACTATATTTTTTTAAGGAATTGAATGTTAGTTAAGGTAACATAAATAATCTAAATAATTATAGTAATGTAGAATTAAAACTGACATTTTAGCACTTATCATCTATTAATTATTAAACCAGAACCAGCACAGTGGGTTTCACTAAAACTTTTTTGTTAACATTAATTAATATGAGCAAATTTATGTGAATCGACAATATATTTCTTGCGAATATTTATGCTGTAACGAATTCAATTCATAAAGCATTAGACTGATAGAATGTCATAATTCTTCCCAGTAAACATGTGGATATTTAACAAAAATATATGTGAAAAATTAAATCTTCAAAACAGAAAAAGTTCTGAAATCATTAAGGAATTTCATTCTTTCTCAAATTTTTTCATCTGTTGTTCCAGCATGATTAATAAACTAATTTTTAAAAACCCAGTGCGATATTAACCTATTGACAATGCTGCTTTGAAACCTTCATTAGTTAGAATTCGAACGATTTTTACATTAGGATTTCACTAACAGTACTCTTCGCCTTTATTTAATTGCAGAATTTCTATTCAATAAATCCGTGGGATATTACTTAACATAAATAATTACATTCAACTTTAAGAATACCACATTATTAGTTTTGTCTAAGTTTCCTATGTGAATATAATTAAGGACTGAAATATGTTTTAATCATGCGGCACAAAATCATGATTAAAAAGATAATTTGTATAACTGTGTAATATATTTAATCTTAAATTCTCAAAATACAAAAAGTTTGGCAAAAAAAAATTTTGGAACTTCTTTTTTATACGGAAACAATTAAAATACTTCCTAATTTATATCATATTTGTGTTTTTACATTTTTCACTTCTTTTTTTTATATTGATAAAAAAAGCCTCTTAATAATTCATGATATTATCGATTATTTTTCTCTCTTTAATCAGTAGTACCGGTTAAATGACATTTTGATTTTGAAGTTTTAGGACATGCTTTTATTGTAAATGAGCTTTCCACCAATTAAATGCAACTTCATAATAATTCATCACATACTTTTTTGACACATTTGATGCGTTTGGAATTAAGTCGGACTTTATAAGAGATATAAACTCCTCCTTAATATTAAATGAGGCCTTGAAATATAAACAACGAACAGATGTACACTAATTATATTGTATGCAGCTGTTTACGGGAAATATAATTAACTATGTAAGGGATTTTTGATTTTTTTTAATATATTCTTTTTTAAATAAATATTTTGCCGTAGATGTCCTTAAGAAGATAACAATTAAGGATAAGAAGGTAATTATACTCCCCTTCCTCTATCCCCTCCCCCCCCCTTTTTTTTTTTTTTTTTTTTTTTTCACCGTTAAATTTATGGAAAGAATTTAAGTCATCGTGAATGTTTAAAAAAAAAAAAAAAAAAAAAAAAAAAAAAACGGAAATAAAAATTTTGGTAGGCATAATACGAAATACACATTTCTTTCATTGAAAAAAAAAGTATCATAAAAAAGTTATTAAATCTTTTAGATTTATAAATCATAATATTTTAAGAAATTCACTTTTACATATAATAAATATTTGAATGAACATTTTTATTTTACTTGAGAGAAGTGTAAGGACAAGTTGAATGTAGATTCTGCCATTGCAGAATTCAGTTTCGCCTCCTATTAGAAAAAAAAAAAATCGATAGGGTCTTTTAGAAGGGCGTCCCCGTTTAGAATGCAATAAACTAACTTCTTTTTTTTTTTTTTTTTTTTTTTTTTTTTTTTTTAATCAATATAATAGCGAACAGGAAGACGTGAAATACCCATTTGATTAGCAATTTCTCTCTGAGTCATTGGAATTGTGGAATAATAAAGAGATACAATTTGACGTGCTACTTCTTCATTGACTAGATTCATCAAAAACGGATTTTTTCTTTAGTTTAAATGCTTTTTAATGGACTCTGAGTAAAAGGAAATGCAATTTAACAATAACACGAGTGGAATCCCGTCGAATTCGACGAATGAAATGTTTAAAAGGCCTGATCGATTTGGTTCTAAAAAAAGCAAAAGTAATTACATTATTGAATCAATATATAATAAATATATTTCCAAACTAAATGTCAAATTTGCCAGTTACAATTTTGCATGCAAATATTCGCACATCTTCAGTTAAAATTGTAATCTGAGTGCCGGCGAATTCCAGAAATTTTATTTTATATGCACTCACAGAAAAATAGTTTTATTAAAAAAAACTAATTTCATTTTTACTGTGACATTATTTTCACTAACTGAAGTCAGCTCAAAGTAAAATCTCAATCTCAGTGTCCATAATCAAAAGAAATGTAATATCGTTATGAGTAAAAATGCGATGATTTAAATAGTGACGTCATTTTCTCTTCAAATGTTTTTTAAAAGTTACTGTTATTAGTAATATGAAAAAGGCATCCGTAATAATATTGTAATTTTTATTTATCTGGTTGCTGAATGACATCATTTTCCTCATTTGAATTTTTTCTTTAGACATTTATTTTTATCATAAATTATTTTCTGTTATTTTATTTACATTATTATCATTATTTCTCAGTAAATATATTCTTTTTTACCTCAATTAGTGCATAATTACACGCAATCATTTTATTCTGGTTAAATTTTACGAAAACAATTGACTTTTTTCTTTTAAATGCAAGAACATGTTCACTGATGAAATAAAGCTTCTGACTCGTAGAAAGTGATAATAGAAAATAAATTTTTATTATCGAGAGAAATGCTAAACTGAGTTACCACCATATTTAAGAAATATCGTAAAAAGCATTTAAAATTAAAAATAAAATATAAAAATGGAAATAAATTAAAAAATAGCTAAAATGGGCACAATTACAAATAAATAAGCTTTCATTTAAAAAAATAATTATCAAAATCGGTTGAGTAGAAAATTCAGGGCTGACGACACGACATTTTTTAGCTTGTCTGAAAGAAATAGCATCGGAGGCTAAAAAATTAAAAACAAATATTATTGACATGTTTCGATTCTATCAAATAAGAGCCCATAATCCTAATAAAATAAAGTAAAAATACAAATTGTTTCACGGTCAATACGAACGGCAGGTGACAAGGAGACGTAAATTTAAAAAACCACGTGCACTATTGTAAAAGTAATAAAATAAAAATAGACAATGATCAAAATTAATTATCAACTGTAAGCATCGACAAAAACTATCATAAAAAAGTTATTAAATCTTTTAGGTTTTAAATCATAAGATTTTAAGAACAATAATAAAAATGATAATAAAAATAAATTAAATTAAGAATAATAAAATTTATATAATAATAATAAATAAATATAATAATAATAAAAATAATTAATCAGTAACTTGTTTTTGATAATTTTGATGGTCTAACATGGTCTATTTTTAATTTATTATTTTTACAATAGAGCGCGTAAATTTACATTTCATTGTCGCGTGTCATTTGTATTGACCGTGAAACGATTTGTATTTGTATTTTATTTTATTATGATAATGGCTCTTATTAGATGGAATCGAAACATGTCAGTAATATTTGTTTTTTATTTTTCGGCACAGATGTCATATACGCACCACATTTGCACATTGCTTTTTTCTCTCACCAATTTGGCGAAAATTTTGTTTTTGAATGTAAGTACAAATTGCATGCAATAACAGCAAGCAATTTTTTTTTATTCCAATATAAAAATAAAATACCGTAAAAAGTGATAAAAATATTCGAGTTTTTTTTTTTTTTTTTTTTTTTTTTTTTTTTTTTTTTTTTTATAAAAATAAAGAAATGATAGTTTGATATAAATAATTATTGATATAGTACATAATAAAATAATTTAAAGAATAAAAAAAAATAACAGTAAATAAATATGAATTTAATCAGAAAGGAAACAAGAAATAAATAGTTATAAATAATAAACTTAACAGGCAACAAAACAGAAAATATAATTTTCACAATAAATCATAAATGTTAATACATATTGCCATATTGAATGCATGCTGTTGCATCATTTAATCAGCACATTTCACTGAAATCTTAAATTTCCCCCATTTCCTATTCTTAACAATTGTTATAAATTTATTAAACAGATCTCCTTGGAACAGATGTGTAATGCCAAATTGGCGTGAGAAAACAGCACGTGCAAATGTGGTGCGTATATGACATCAGTGCCAATTTTTCTTTACACCTCTCTCAAGTAAAATAAAATTGTTTATTCATTAAAAAAGTAAAGTTATTAAACTTTTTTCAGGAAACCACGATTCCTAGAACTTTTTACCTAACGGTAACAGCAAAAATGCATGTAACCTATTCTATTAGATGAATTTTTACTGTTACCGTTGCCTAAAATTTCTAAGAATTCCAGTTTCTTAGAAAAAGTTTAGTAACTTCACTTTAGTTTTACAGTGATTCTGGCTTTAAAAAATGTCTAAAAGATGAAATCTGTATTTCTATATTACTTTCTTGAAAATTTATCTTAATTCATAAAAATACGAAATTACGAAATTAAAATTGACTTACATTTTATGACAATTGTAAGAGCCCGGTATTACGTTATTTCTATTTATTCTTATCAAATAATTGATTAATTAAAATCATTCTACTTTACATAATATGAAAACTAATTAAAATAATTTCACTATATTAAGTTACTTGTAAAATAAAAATAAATAGAACACCTTCAGCATATCAACAACAAACAACAATTTTTATTCTTTTAATAACAACAATATCGTCTGCCTTTTTGTTGCCATAACAAATGAACGGAATTTTTACAAGTTCATGGAGGCTACACAATAAAAGTGGAAAAAAGTAGTATTTTAAAGGTGCTATTACACGTGCGCTGCTGCAGGCGTCAAATCGCAGGCGTCTCCATGTAATCCTATGGGACCAAGGGAGTCGCTTGGTAGCCCGCGATTCTCTTTTGTCGGAGCGTCTTTGACGCGCGGAACGAAGGGAGTCGCCGGTAACAGCCAATCAAATGCTTGGAAATCCAAATGATGGTAAAGACTCTTCTCGAACAGCCAATGAAATGCTAAGAAAACGAAAAAACGCAGGCGATTTTTGTCGCTTGCAATTTTTACGTGTAATAGCACTTTAAGTCACTCTAACCAATCTTCTTCCATTGGTAGAATAAAAAACCACAACAGTAAAATTTCATTAAATTGGCCAAATATAATTATTTAGAAATACTGGTGTCCTAATACAAGAACTGTATGAATGATGCGTAAGTTTAGTCACCATAGCACTCAACATGTTACGGTAGACAAAGGCTTATTATATTTTTGTCGTTTTTATTCGAACACACGAATGATCTTAAGAAAACTAGATGCCTTTATTTTTGCAAAAAATAAAGAAAATATAGATTTTCTAATTTATTATTATTTATTTATTTTTCTTAAATTATATTTTGTTACCCCCAGTACATTCTGATTAAGTTTGGTAAAGATCCGAGTATTAGTATAAATAGAGGTTTTTTATTGCTTTGCTGCCTTTTAAATGGCACCATTTAAAAGTAATTTTACTCAGTTTCTTTCCCTTTTTTTTTCCGTTTTTTGACGAATAGACATGTTTAAAGCTTTCATTTATATTGTTCAATTGACTCGAATCTTTTTATTTTTTTATTATTATTTTTATTTATTTTTTAAAGAAATTTGAGAAATTTTGTCAATAATGAAAGGCTTGATCATTTTGCCTATCAAAACTGCTGTAAGAAAGAGGACAATTAATGAAAAATAACGGATTTTTTATTAAGAGGCTACATTTTCATGCTAAAACATCCGCTCGCTAATATTAATCATATAAAAGAAGATTTTAACGATATCTGGATTGCATATGGATATTTTAAAAAAAAAAATTCATTGGCTAAGATTTATCTCTACGAAAGCCGTTTTCTACTTTTTGATATTGTTTACAGGTTATTTTTTTACTGTAATGCTTTTACTTTAGGAACCTGCTCCGAAAGTAAAAGTATAATATCTATAAAAATCTTCAAAGGAAACTGAAAAAGTAAAATCTTTGTAGATATAAATTTCATCTGTCAGTGCAAAATAATAATAATAATAATAATAATAATAATAATAATAATAATAATAATAATAATAATAATAATAAATAATAATAATAATAGTAATAATAATTAAATAAATAAATAAAAATATTCAAATGTAAAATATAAAAGTAATATCTTTAAAAAAAAATTCTTCCATAGGATCAACATTATCGAGTGTTGCTTTCGTGAGAGAAAAATAACCATTTCACTCTGTTAGATTTACCTGGCGATAGTCATCAGTTTGGAAATCTATTTAATCACCTAAAAAGGATCCAAATTACATAATAAATTAATATTGCCTTATATTCCTTCCACGTTAATTCTGTTTTTATACCGGGCGATCCAAAAGTCAGGACGAACTTTAATAAAAAGAATATTGCCCAGTTAAACTGATGGCATTGAGCTCACAGGCTACGCATACTTATTGTACATTACAGCCTTATATTTTCAAGGGTTAATTCCGTTCGAAAAAAAAATAAGAAAGGGAAACAGCTCTCCCTTTCCCCTTTTTTATACTTAATTATTGAACCTCCTAAACTATCAAGGACATGCTTTATCATATAAAAAATCCATATCCAAAATTCAGAGCAAATCGGATAATTCTTAATAAAAAGCCATTTAGCATTTGTATAATTTAAGAGGAGTTATCCCCTTCTTTTATACTTAACCATTAAACTTCCAAAACTATTCAGACATTTGAACGAAATCTGACAATTCTGCTTGAAAAACCCATTTATATAAATTAAGGGGAGGGGTATTAGAACCCCCGTTCCCCCTGTTTGTACTTATTCAATGAACACCTAATAACAGTCACGGAATCGCCTCATCAGAATGATCCTACATCTAAATTTTGAACGAAAACTGTTAATTCTGCATGAAAACCCCATTTATATCAATTAAGGGGAGGGGCATGAGCCCCCCGTTCCCCCTCTTATGCATATCGAATGAACTCCAAAATCTAATCAGGGAAGCGCCTTATCAGGATATACCTATATATAAAATTTCAAGTGGATCGGATATTTTTATCATGAATTGTCGCGTTACGCACGTACGCACGAACGAACGAACGAACATACAAACATACAGAACGGGCAAGCACATAAGCTCTCAGGTTATGATAGCCTGAAAGCTAATAAAAATGAATAATTCCAAAATGAATCAAGATACAAAGATACGGTTTGCACCAAACGGGTGGAAAAGAAACCGGGTTTTGTGTAACAACGAAAAAAAAAGATAGTTTTGTTGGCGACCAACAAATGGCGCTATAGTGTTTTATTGCCACCAAAAGATGATTTACAAATGAAAAAATGTTGACAACTTACAAGTCAGCTTAATTACAGTTAATTAGTACTACAGTAAATGTTCAATGTGCTGCACATCATTAATAAGTGCAGCTGTGAAACTAGGTACCACACCATTCACAGCCTTTAGTACACTGAGAAAAAAATATGGTCTGGCATATAGAATCTGAATAATGGCTCTTGAAAAAATAGTTCCATGTCATCCTTATAAATTTTAGTTCCATTTCTTAGAGAGTTCCAGAGTCTCTTACTAGAATTCAAGTACGTTTTCCGATGTTTTTGTTGTCAAATTTATCTAAAAATCTCTTCGAACAGATGCGAACACAAGAGATTTGATTTAGTAACTATAATTATAGCTTAAGAAATCATTCCTAAAATTAAGCTATAATTTCTCGCTACTGAAACGATTCAATGTCGTTTCGTCTCGTCTCCTAGAAAAGAAGAGACTAGAAATGTCAAGTCATTTCGCCTATTCAGCTTAGTTGTTTACCCTACTCGCATAGTTTGGACATCTATATTTCTAGTTTAGGTATTTAGAAAGTGACTAACTATTCGTTCTAGTTGAAGGCGGCATATTTTTTTTCTCAGTGTAGCATTTCTTGCATTATGACAGACACATTTTGGTGAATAGCATCTTTCAGTGCTGCTAGTGATGTCATTGGTCGCCAACAGAACTATATTTTTTTCGTTGCCACACAAAACCCGGTTTCTTTTGCATCCGTTCTTTGTATCTTGGTTAGTTTTCGAATTATTCATTTTTAAAGTTCGTCCTGATTTTTGAATCACCCGGTATTTTTCTGATAAACGCTAATGTGCACTACAGAGAATGAATGTAATTTCGAACATAGCAAAAAATGTATCATTTTTAGACTGTTATCAATCCTTATGTGATACAAAGACAACAGAATGAACATTTAATTTCACCAAATTACACTCTTTTTCACCTTGCTAATTATTATAAATGCTCTCCACGTTCCAAAACCAGGGTTAGATTGATTGATAGTAGTTTCAGCTCGCGCCAAATGATAGATAATAATTTCAAAATATTCAAAAAAAAAAAAAAAAAAAAAGAAAAGAAAAGAAAAGAAAAAGAAAAAGAAAAAACATTTCGCTGTCGACGTCGTGCGTCGTCAAGTATGGAAAAAAATATTTATCTGAAACTTATCTTACAGAGCAACCAAAACAGCTGTTAATTTGTATAATATATGTACTTTACAAGCGTTGCCATCGAAAAAAAAATCGGAATTTGCTCGATAAGAATAACAAATGAGGTGCGTTCGTACTATAATGAAGTTTTAATAATATTCAGATCTTGGTGTAATAGTAATAGTACTTCGGATACAGTATAATAGCTGAAATCTTTTATGCGTCCCTGTAAATAATATCAGTTTTTTATTATACAGGAAGTAATTTATAGTAAACCTCAGCAAGGTATATAAATTTCATAAAATATGAAATATTTTAACATACTTGGTTCGTACGGGTGCTGGAATTTCTTGATCAGAAACTAGTATTTTCTTATAATATTTCTTATATTACTTTTTCGTAGTTAGTATTTAATTTCGGTACCAGTAATTTCTTATAGAAAATCTCTGATTAAGGGAGACCCGAACCCCATTTTCGGCCAAAAATCATCAAAAGTTCAAAATTTTTTTTATCTCAGAAAACGATAAAATACATATTTGCGAATATCCATGCAAAATTTTAAAACTCGGGGACACTTGGAACAGGTAGAAAATGAGCTTTTTTAATTGTACTCACTATAGAGTTTAAAGGACTAGCGTGACTTTTAAAACGTGCTTTCCTGAAAATGACTTTTTTCATATTTTGCCTAAGTTCAAAGTACTAAGGCTCAGTGGTAAAATGATTTAGAAACAAAGTGTTTATGTTTTTAGAATCTTAAAAAAATTTGCAACAAAAGTAAGGAGAGATTTTTTTTTTAACTATTTCTGAAAAATTTACATAAATTGGTAAACATGAAAATTATAACGAATTTAAGGAAATTTACCATGCGTATTTTTATTATTAATTTTTTTTTAGCCGATTAAAATAGAAAATTAAAAATATCTCTCCTTAGGTCTTTTCTATATACTAATAACACTATTTAAGAAATTTTAGTAATACCAAAATATTGAAAATTGAATGAGGAGTAGTAATTTTAAAAAGTGTATTTTTCGACAAAAAAAGAAAAAAAAATCATAAAAATTCCCATAAAAAATACACTTTTTAATAAAATGTGAATTTTTTTGCTAATTATTCCTTACAAAAAGATTCTTAAATAGTACACCAAAATTCATTACTTTAAAATCAATAATAAAATTTTGGGGTTTTTTTCTTACGGGTCTCCCTTAAATAAGACAAAATTTTCCTTTTCTTAAAACTATATTAATTTTTTTATATAGATATTCCGGTATTTCAATATAACGGATAAATAACGGCCAAAATAACAGCCCTTAAAATTAATGTTACCTGGTTACGAGCCTTGATATAATTAAAACGCGCCTCAAACAATGTTTCCCCCTACACCATTATATGTAATGGGATAGCTTTGTGTGGACCCGTAAACTAATATGAAATATTCTCTGCACCACAAATTGCAGAGAATGTACATTTTAGTAAATACTTCATAGATATATATCAATTTTATTATGTTCGAAAGAGTGTAACATCATTAACATGCGCTTAAAATTATTTTTTCCCATTGTCTGTCATGTAAAGGAACACTTTTGATTGTCCCTGTAATAAAACTGTACACCCGATTTTCATAAAATTTGAAATGATTCGACGAAATAACGCAACAATTCTGTACATTTTAAATTTCAAAAGATTCCGTTGGGTAGTTTTTGATCTGTTATATGCGGATGGACAGACATAGACGGACGGAACGAACTAAACAACAATTATAGGTGCTACGTATTTACATAATTACGAACACACCTAAAAAAGTATAAAAGTAAAAATATCTTTTAAAAACATGCTTTCATAAATACTAGAGGCTTCCGCCAAGAATTCGTGGAGTATGGCATTTCACTTGCCTGTCCCAGGTCCTGCCCTTTTCTTCCCAGTACTGACCACTATCCGACATTGAAACGGGAAAAAGAAAAAAAAAAGTTAATAAAAAGAATATTGCCCAGTTAAACTGATGGCATTGAGCTCACAGGCTAAGCATACTAATTGTACATTACTGCCTTATATTTTCGTTAATTCCGTTCGAAAAAAAAAAATTAAGAAGGGGAAACAGCTCTCCCCTTTCTCCTTTTTTATACTTAATCATTGAACCTCCTAAACTATCAAGTACATGCTTTATCATATTAAAAAATCTATATCCAAAATTCAGAGCAAATCGGATAATTCTTAATAAAAACCCATTTAGCATTTATATAATTTAAGAGGAGTTATTCCCCTCTTTTATACTTAACCATTAAACTTTCAAAACTATTCAGAGATTTGAACGAAATCTGACAATTCTGTTTTTAGAATTATTTATACAAGTTAAGGGAAGGGGCATTAGAACCCCCGTTCCCCCTGTTTATACTTATTCAATGAACACCTAATAACAGCCACGGACTCGCCTCATCAGAATGATCCTATATCTAAATTTTGAACGAAAACTGTTAATTCTGCATGAAAATCCCGTTTATATCAATTAAGGGAAGGGGCATGAGCCCCCCGTTCCCCCTGTTTATACTTATTCAATGATCACCTAATAACAGCCACGGTATCGCCTCATTAGAATGATCCTATATCTAAATTTTGAAAGAAAACTGTTAATTCTGCATGAAAATCCCGTTTATATCAATTAAGGGGAGGGGCATGAGCCCCCCGTTCCCCCTGTTTATACTTATCCAATGAACACCTAATAACAGCCACGGTGTCGCCTCCTCAGAATGACCCTATATCTAAATTTTGAACGAAAACTTAATTCTGCATGAAAATCTCGTTTATATCAATTAAGGGGAGGGGCATGAGCCCCCCGTTCCCCCTCTTATACATATCGAATGAACTCCAAAAACTAATCAGGGAAGCGCCTTATCAGGATATACCTATATACAAAATTTCAAGTAGATCCAATATTTTTATCATGAGTTAACATAAGCTCTCAGGCTATGATAGCCTGTGAGCTAAAAAGCGTAGTCACCGTACAGATTTAAGGGAGAAATTCTTTAAATTAAAACAGGAAAGGATGAGCTTGGGACTCTGAAGCCATCGAACAACCGTTGCGGCTTCGAGCTTAATGTTCGCCCTGGGTTGTTCAGGACATAGATAAAAAGGAGAACCATTTATATAATTCATAACTTTATTCGACTTTTTACATTAAATATATTTTTTATGTAATAACAATAGCAAAATTGATATTTATATGAAAAATAGTAATTAGTTTAAATAAAGTTTTGAAATTTATTAAAAGCGATAATTTTGTATAGGATTCACGCCAGGAGTTAACAGCCAAAAAACCCACCAAAAGCCACTATACTAAAGAACACGTCTTATATTCGTAGTTTATTTATATTTTATTGTATTTTTTATTAACTCGCGAATGTTTTAATTTCGTTGTGTCATATAAGCTGGAAACAAATGCTCAACTATTTATAATAATTTTAATTACAAACGGAGTAACGAATTTATTTTGCATAATCGTCTCTGCATGCGAAAGACGTCGATTAAAAAAAATCATCTCAATTGGTAACATGCTCCTATTTTTAATTGATTTTATTTCATTTCATTTTTCTGTTTCATGTTCTGTTTCATGCTATTTCTGGCTTTTTTTTTTTTCCCTTGATTTATAGTGTACGGTAACTCAAATTTTGCATTTTTTAAAGCTTGTCATGACTTATGCAATGATGAAACTATACATGTTATTTGTGGAATTCAAGGGAATTTAGGCCTGATGATTCTACTTTGTTTCATTTTTTTTTTTTTTCATTTTCCCAATGTTCAATGTAAAATATACTATAAAAAAATCATAATGATGGATGATAGATAAGATTACACCCAAAAATAAGTTTTGTTGAATCAACAAAAATTTGTTTGGTCTAACAAATCTTTCCGTTTAAATATCGATCAATGGAAGTTTTGTTTGAATTTAAAAAAAAAAAAAAAAAATCTTTTTTGTCCACAATTTTCATCCGAAATGCATAATAACGTAATAATAACATCATTAATCCGTCTCAATTTGAAAAGTTTTTATCATCCAAAAATTGCGTTAATCCTTTATAGCTATGTAACTCAATTAAATAAAATTACGTGAGAGAGTTATGGCTACTACACACAAAATTAAATTTTGGAAAAAAAAAATTGTTAGAATTACAAATTGAAAATACAAGATTTTAGTAAGACTCAAATATAATTGATGAAATTTTGTTATAATTTTATAGGAGTGTTAACAAAATTTTTTTGTCTGTGCAACAAAGCCGATTTTTTACTTTAGCTAAAAAATTCGCTTAAAACAACCAAAATGTACTCAAGAAAACATGTTTTGTAATTTTAATCAATTCCTTATTCTGGGTGTAAGGTGTTGGTTCGTCGCGACCTATCTATCTTTTAGAAAATTTGTCATCAAGTATCTCACGAACGATGATACAACAATGAGGTGAATTAAAATATAAATAAATAAATAAATAAATAAATAAATAAGATGCATGAAAGAATTTTACTATGTTACATTCAAAAGTTATTTCTTTTTTTTTTTTTTTTTTTTTTTTTTTTTTTGTAATCAGGAAGAGACTTTATGACCACCCTGTATATCTGTTGCAAAAATATACTGCTTACTTTTTCAAACATATCTAATTCGAAAGACACCTCGAAATTGTTCGAATGATCATATATGCCGACAATGTCTGTCAAAACTCATAACTGCTATAAAAATCCATTTTGATGCGAAACATGCCGTTCCGAAGTATATTCCAGCGCTAA
Organism: Maratus speculifer; assembly: GCA_964019185.1. Taxonomy (NCBI): domain Eukaryota; kingdom Metazoa; phylum Arthropoda; class Arachnida; order Araneae; family Salticidae; genus Maratus; species Maratus speculifer. The sequence goes on along the minus strand of OZ025296.1, from coordinate 316,114,189 downwards.
CATTTCAGCAACGACGCCATTTCCTTCAAAACGAGAAAGAAAAATCATGAGTCAAGCATAGATTATGATACACTTTCCAACACTTTCAAACTACTTTAACAAAACTGCACCGCTTAGTACTCTAAATAAAGTACACAAAAAACTATTTTACAAAACACATAATACATTTGAAAATCAGATTTCAGTAATTACCGTCGATTAGAGATCTGCACGTGTCGGGTTGGGATCAATTTTGATTCATTTATCTTACATTTCCACACTTAATCTTACTTTTCTCTAATGCTCGGGTCAAGCCAGGCATATTCACTGCTCGTTCCGGGCTGGGATCGGACCAGGCCTAACATATTTTTTCAGTACCGAGCCAGGACTGATTTCATTCTTCCTAGTCTTCAAGGACCAACGTTTTCAGCCCCTGTTTTGAGCCAGACCGTATGAAAATCATTGTCTCGGCATGACTAGGTCTATTCAAAGATCATTAAAGTTTGGCCTGACCAAAATTTTTTCAAAAATGCACTTCTTTTTAAATAGCCATTGTATTACAATTAAAGATTAAAATCTTTCCTTTAATTCTTATAATTTTTTGTTACTCTTTTTAAAGAATAACAGATTTGTAAGCTTATTAAAATATAGAGAAATTAAAAAATAGTCAAGCTTACGAAAAAAAAACCTGCCTATGGCGGAAAACGGCTTTAAACTGAAAAATGCGTTCATTCATGCAAAATGAATACAATAAAATGTAAAAGAAAATGTTACTGTGGGATATCGTAAAAATGCATAACTCATTTGAAAACCACTTTTAAACTACTTTCATTCATATTCTGTAACTCTTACATATTCTGTTGAGTTACCCTGTACATGATCTACAGCATTTATACACAGAACGTAACATGCAAAAACGTAGTTGAACTTAAAAACTCATATCACAACTAAAAATGCAATTCCTGCAAAAATCTGTAACATATGGTATTTCTGGTACAGTATAGTATCCGAAATCTTTTGTGAGTCCCTGTAAATAATTTTAGCACTTTCTATTATACAGGAAGTAACTTGCAATAGATCTCAGCAACGTATATTAATCTCATTATATATGAAGTACTTTAACATGATTGAAAACACCGAAAACAAAGTTTACCCATATATCATTAAGTAACGGAATTTTTTTGCGTAGCTCTGTAAATGAATAATAAACAATTTTTTGCACACATATTGCACTGAATGTATATTTTAGTACGCTTCAGTAAATGCATATCAATTTTATCCTGTTTAAAAGGCTTTAAAAAAAAAATTTTCACCCATTGACCATAACATAACGGAATAACTTTGATTGTCTCTGTAATCAAACTGTACATGTGATTTTCATAAAATTTGAGATGACTTGATAAAATTAGACAACAATTATACATTATAAATTTCAAATGATTCCGTTGGGTAGTTTTTGTTCTGTTAAATGCGGACAGGCGGACGAATTGAACGACGACTATAGGTGCTAAATATTTACATAAATACGAACGCACCTAAAAAGACAGTGAAGTAGTGTGACATTTATATCATTACAAAGAAAGATAAATAGATCGATCATAGTATAATGATTTCCTGATGTTACTTAATGTTGCTTGATATTACCAATGTGTATTCAGTCAAAGTCATTCGCACGTGAACGGCCTTTAACTTGTACTCTTAACCAATCGAAGATAGATAACGACGTGAATGTAATGGAAGGAACGTGCTTGCTTTTATAAGTGATAAGTGAATAACTGAAGACATGGAGGAATGAGATAGGTGGGGGTGAAGTAAGGCTCAAAAAAGGTTTGCAATATGAATTCATTTATCGCTCAAATTTTAATGTTCCAAACAAAAGGATGTGGAACGAATTTTGTATTATAATACGAATTGAAAGAAATGAATTACAACTGAAGCATATTTTAAGAAGAAATAGCAAATTTTTAAAATGGTCTTTGTTCTATTATTATTTATAAAAATAAATGTTTGCTTTTAAAATAAAAGAAATTGGAAAATTAGCAATTATTAAATATCAAATTGAAATTAAATAATATATTGAAAACATTTGATGCGAACTAAAAATTGTATTACTAAAAGTTTCCTAATTTAATGTAATTTTAAATACTTTATAACGTAGATGAAAAATGTTTATGACTTAATAATTGCATGTAAATAAATATTTAAAATATAATGATGAAAACATTCTTTTAAAATCATGTATGAAAACTTAAGTAATAAATATTAATCTAAAATATAGATTTCTGACTGCAGACGATTTTAAAATATTAACAAAAGGATGTTATATTTTCAAGCAAAACGTTAAAATGATTTTCTACATTGATATTTAAAACACATATGCTAAAATAATTAATAAAATCTTACCGGTGAAGCGGTAGATTAGTTCTTTTTAAAAAATAATAGCAAAAAAATACGGGTTTAAACCTGTTTCAATTGATAGGCGTGTCAAAGCACGTGGTTTTGTTTGTACTTAATGTGACTTAATGTAGGGTTACATTTTTAGCATCACCCCCAGAGATAATACTTCCCCTCCACCTATCTCATTCTTCCATGAACTGAAGATAATTTCACTTGCAAAAGTTTTTTTGAAAATAATTCGCTTTCTTTCATCCCAAAAGAATTTTTTTAGTACTTTTCTCTGTCAACCTAGAAATAATTTTCGTCGCTAAAGCATAAAAATTTCACAGAGTCACAATTCTTATTCTGAAGAATTAAATTTTCTCCCCACCATATTTAACGGCATAGATGAAATGGAGAATATGAATATGAAATGTGATATATTACAATTTTTTACCAAAACTCTGTTTTCAAAAAATGTTTTAAACATAGCAATAAATAAGAAATATTAATTATTTAAAAAAATTGTCTTTCATCATCAGCTTTTTTTTAGAAAATAACGGAATAAAGCAGTTATTTCAGTTTTTCCTCGGGTGAGGTGCTCCCTTAATCTCCGCCCCCCTTTAAGGTAATTTTTTAAACACAAGAAAATACTAAAAAACTAAAAATTGCTTTTCTCGGAGATTTCAAGAACTTCTCAGATCAAACACACTTTTTCCCTTTATCTCATAATGTTTAATTTTAAGACTCGTGTGAAAAAAATTTTTTTTTCTAAATTTCAGAAAATGAAAGGAATTTAGTTAATTCAATTTCAAAATAAAGGGAGAAGCACGGGGCTTTACCTGTTTCTTACTGTCGGCGCCCATGCTCCTTGTAAATGCCGTAGATTTTGTTAGATATCGCTGGCACACACATACACAAAAATAGGCAGAGCGAAACTTTTTAAATTAATGTAGATTTCAAATCACTGTCAGTAGACTAATTCATAGATTGCGAATTTCGGACTTCGCCAAAATGTATAAAATATACTTAGAAATTATCCTCAATTACCAAAGTGTTCTATAATTTTGTATGTCAGTGTCTTTTTTCTACAAACGAAAATGTAGGTTTCCGACAACTTTCTCACCTTTCTTGCATTCGGTGAAAAAGGGATGAATCAACCATAAGCATCCATTTAAAATATCCAACGATTCGTGGCTTTTAATGGAATTTTTAGAATAAAAAATGAAAAAAATACGAATGGAGAAGTTAACTGTAATGGATTGTCTTGGCCTTCACTTTTGTATACGAATGCCCGCATGACCAACGAATTTTTTATTTTTCTTCTTTTCCGCTCTCCGTTTCAGGCGAGATTCAGAACTAGATGACACAGATCTTTGACATCTACTTTATTCACACTGAATGGTAGTGTTAAAATGAACGTCCTGTCAAGTTAGTGCCACAATAATACAGAAGTCAGGCGGTAATGAATGCTGAAAGATCTACTAGATTCAGCGTCCGATTAAGAGTGTATTTCGATTCAAACTGCTTATTTTCCGATTTATTTTTAAGTTCATTTTTGCCCTCAAATGCATGAAACCTGCAAATTGTATTATTCAGAAAGTACTCAAGGTGCCGTAATGGTCGAAGCTTTGATAAATGTAGAAAATATTGCAAAAAAGGCTGCCAAAGTTGCCAATTTGAACGGATTTTTCAGAAGCGGGAGATCTGGGGACGAAAAAAAGGGTCATACTGAGAGGATAATTGTTTATAAATCGAATTCTAATGAATTGAACGTAAAAAGACATCACACGGCACCTTATACGTCACTTCAAAAATCTCCTCAGCAAGTTTCATGTCTCTACTTTTAAAATTGTGTCTGAAATTGTATCGGAAAATTTCGAGCTGTTGAAGGTGGAAAAGCGTTTTTTCGAATACACCCTTAACCTGTGAAACTTTGGAAGCACAGTGTCATTTCGAGCCCCTATTTCATCCGAGAAGAGTTTTCTACGTTCGACTTACCTGGAAATGCAGCAATGTTGTACAATTATTTTCCAAATTACTACAAATATCATATCAGGTTGTAACGAAAGTTTCCCGCCACAGCTAAATACGGTCCGCGGTACAAGCAGTTCGCGTTGACGTATTTGCTCATATTTTGTCAAACGATTTTTGTCGTTTGAAAGAAAGACTTTTTTATTACACTATATGGTGAAATTTGTAAAAAAATATCGATATCATTAAGTAAAAGATGTCTGAAATAAAATTATCACGCTACCAGATTAGAATAAACATTTACTTTCAGTTCTGTTGCAAAAAAAGTCAATTACAGAATGTCACCGAATAAAGGGTAGTACAGCTTTAGTATAGGTACTTCTGTTGTATCATATGACACTGCGAAGGCTTTGCAGAGGGGTGATTATATATGATATTACAGTATAATTATATTTTAATAAGTATTATGTACATGTGATTTGGCAGAAAACTTTTTTTATAACATATTATTATTGGATTTTCTCGATTTTGACTGGATGGACAATAATATTGGCCGATAAACTGACGATTTTGATCTATTGGTTGATTTGGTTTTAAAAAATATGTATAATATGCGTATAAATGAGTTAATAATTTGAAAAAAAATAGAGTTTTGGAAAAGATTTAATTCAATATAAACTTTGGGAGCCCACGTTTTCTTAATTTCGAAATCTTTCAAAACATTTTAAGGATAGCACGTACTTTTTATGCCTCGGTAATCAGGGCCTGTCTAGATCATAAATCAGTATACCAAAAAGGATTAAAACGCTCTTTAATTTTTTACTTGTTGGAGATATGTTGGCAGTTTAGATTGCAAAAGTGTATGGAATAAGATAGGATTTAAGATTATATTGATGATATTGTCACGTTATTAATTTTTAAAAACTTACATTTTAAAAAAAATAACAATACAGTCCCAAAGTCTTACAAGTTATATTTAGAAAAATTTTCTTAACAATTCTAGGGTGATTCTCCAATAAGTGGGTAATTTCAGTCCCTTAGGGTTGCATGCTATTTTTTGTCATTCATATAGTTTTTATTTTAGAATAAAATGTATTTTGTAATGTATTTCTACAATTTCAAGTGTATTTCAAGAAAATAACTGTAAATTTTACTGTAATAGTATTTTAAACATCCAATTTGTCACGTCTGTCCCTTGTCCCTCACCTCATGTACTCATCTTCTGGAACAATTTTAAGCGTAATGGCAAACTATTTTTAACAATTTTACCACCCAAAATTGAAATTTACACTCCGATGTACATAATAAAGTATTTTTATTGTAAATTAAAATTAGTTTTACATTTATTCTGAGTCAGAGAAATGCTGTCCCCTAGTTTTTATGTCACTACTGTCCTCTTGTATAAAACTGCTAAAATGACCACCAGGTGAACATCTAAAATTTGGTAAACAGATGCATTTAATAGAAGGAGCCATCCTAATTGCCCAGAAAAACACATGGCACAACTCTAAGGACTCCAAAAACAGTTACAAGCTACAAAATGGATAGAAAGGTAAGAATATGTTTATTACTTGTCACTACTGTCCCCTACTTAAACTGTCCTTGTTATTATTTTTATTTATTTATTACTTTGTCATGATATAACATAGTTTTGCTTAGTACAAAATATCACATTGCAGTCTTACTAAGCCTAACTTACTATGTACACAGAAGCAATTTTCTTAATTTTGTCACTACTGTCCCTATCACTTCTGTCCCCTTTCAAATTATTTATTTGAGGACTAAATCTCTGAAGTAGATATTAATACCATAGATGACTTGAAGCCAAAGGATAACCATCTATTCGGAATCTAATAAAATTGCTTCAGCTTACTTGGAATAAGTTTGAAAATGTTAAACTTCAACCGCATTATTTAAGCTGTTTCACATGTCACACACATGGAAAATGTCAACATTACTGTTCAGAACCATCATTTGTAGACTTAAATTCCTGTTTTAAGGAAATGCCCAATGATTATAAAGATACTGAAGTATCAACTCCTGGTTCTGAAAGTGAACATAATTGTGTAGGAACTTGGGTTGCAGTTGTGCATAATAAAAATTGGTTTCCTGGTGAGTTTTAAATTTTTATTTAGAATTAAATTATTATTTTAAATTTTTATCAACATATTTTATTTTTCATATTACTTATTACACTATTTGTTTTTAACAGATTTAATTGACGAAATAAATGATGACATCCTTAAAATAAACTTTATGTTAAGGAATGGAAGCCGATTCTATTGGTCAAATACACCAGATATCCAGGATGTTCCAAAGAATGAAATTTTGTGTGTTATTGATATTCCTTCTCGACCAGTTATACTTTAAGATATTTTACTATAGACAAATTATATGATATAAATTTTTAAATGAGCAGTATTTCTCGTGTTTAAACACTTTTTTTCTAACTAAACTTTTTGTCTAAAAAAATCACTTATTTACTCATTATCTTATTGTTGATAATTTTTTTCTAAAAGATTATTCAAATTTTAAAATAGTGAAAAAATAATAGATGTTAAATAATTTATAATTGTTAAAATTTTTTAAACTAAAAAGTTTTGAAGGTATGTCACTTCTGTCCATGTAAATGTTACTCCTGTCCCCTTATTATTAAAACTTAAAAAATATTCAGATTTATCACAGATGATATATTAAACATTATATTTTTTATACTATAAAAAGATACACTTTAATAAAATATACATATTTTTCAAATAAATTTTATAAAAATCCTGGTTTATAAAGTAAACAACTAACTTGGGAACAGTAGTGACATTGATTACCAAATTAATTTATAAAATGTATATTTTTTAAATATATAGTGCTAAAAGTTTATGCCGGAATGTTGTATATTACTCAGTAACCTATGCTGTATCTAATTACTAAAAAATATTGACTAAATTTATTTTTAATTTTTCACTAAATCAATGAGTGAAATTACCCACTTATTGGAGAATCACCCTCTATCTTCCTGGAACTAAAATTACGTACTGTGTTATAATACTTCGAATACATAAAATTTCAGAATTTTTCAGCACTACATCTTCTTGTGTGCAGTTGACAAAATATGTTTATCGTATCAATTGTGAGGTTATAATCTGTTTTAGAACATCAGCTCTTCCATTTAACTGAATCTTTATTTTATTATTATTATTATTACAGTAGACTCCCTCAAATCCAAACATCTTGGGACCAGAGAGCATGTGCGGATTTTAGAATTTTGTGTATTTCTGGCCATTGCTTTGTCTACATGTTAAAAAAGTGATTTCAGAATAATAACACAAGTAAAATTATAATAAATACTAAGGAATATAGGAAAAATATTAAAATAATTAAGTTAAATAATCAACTAAAATGTAGAAAAATAAGTTAATTTTTAAAATTATTGAATTATTAAAAGTTTAATAATTAATGATGAGCACAAAAGCATTAAATCAAGATTTCCAATAAGAAAATTTGTAGAGTAATTAATATTTCGACTACTCAATGTAATCTGATAACATGTTTCCTTTAAAGTAAGTTTAAAGCTATTCTCGAAAAAAATATTTTTCATGCAACAATATGAAACTTTCTGACACATTTTTTGAATCACTTTTAAATAAAAAATTGTGATGCTTGCAGGCAAAATTAATTTGTGATCGAACAATTTTTCATTTTCCCACGTGTTATCCTCGATCGAGAAAATTGTTCTCTATCAATTGAAGACCTAAGATATCAATACATTTTCGATATTTAAAGAAGCTCTTTAAGGGTGTATTCGAAAAAACGTTTTTCCACCTTCAAAAGCTCGAAATTTTCCGATAACACTCCAGACACATTTTTAAAAGTAGAAACATAAAACTTGTTGAAGGGATTTTTGAAGAGACGTATAAGGCGCCGTGTGGTGTCATTTTACGTTCAATTCATTAGAATTTGATTTATATACAATTATCTTCTCAGTAGGACCCTTTTTTTCGTTCCCAGATCTCCCACTTCGGAAAGTTCGGTTCAAAATGCCGTTTTTGATTGCTTTTTTTGCAATATTTTCTGCATTTATCAAAGAATCGACAATCACTGCACCTTGAGTAGTTTCTAAATAAGACAATTTGCCAGTTTGATGCATATGAGAGCAAAAATGAATTTAAAAATAAATCGGAAAATAAGCACTTTGAATCGAAATACACTCTTAAAAACAAACATTCTCTAATGACAATTGATTTTCTAAAACGTTCTCTAGTAATTTTTATCGTCGGTTTTTTATAGTAAAATATCGGTTTTTAGATTACATTCTATTCTGAATTAACCCAACCAGAGGAATCCAATAAACCCGAGAGATAAATTTAAAATTATTTTTTCTTCCTCGTGAAAAAAAGATCTAAAAATTCTGTAAATATGTTACTTTTCTTAATACTCAATCTCCTGTGTGTAAAAGTGTAATTGTTTCGGATTTTTAATTTACTATTAAAAAAGCGTTCGCATAATTTTATCGTGAAATCATTGTTTTATATGTAGTGACTCGAGAATGTACTCAAAAGAAAGAAAAATAAATAAATAAATAAAACTTTACCTTAAGGGTGTATTCGAAAAAACGCTTTTCCACCTTCAACAACTCGAAATTTTCCGATTCAATTTTAGACACATTTTTAAAAGTAGAAACATGAAACAGGCTGAGGGGATTTTTGAAGAGACGTATAAGGTGCCTTGTGATGTCATTTTAAGCTCAATTAATTAGAATTTGATTTACAAACAAGTATCTTCTCAGTATGACCTTTTTTTCGTTTCCAAATCTCCCGTTTTGAAAAAATCGGTTCAAAAAGCCAACTTTGATTGTTTTTTTTTTTTTTTTTTTTTTTTTTTTTCAATATTTTCTGCATTTATCAAAGAATTGACAATCATGGCATCATGGCAATCATGGCAATCATTTAAAAATAAATCGGAAAATAAGCAGTTTGAAATACACCCTTAAGGGTGTATTCCGATCCAAACTGCCTTTTTTCAGATTCATTTTTAGATTCATTTTTGCTCTCAAATGCACCAAACTTTCGAATTCTCTTATTTAGAAACTATACAAGGTGCCATGATTATCAATTCCTTGATAAATGCAGAAAATGTTGCACAAAATGCTGTAAAAAACGGCGTTTTGGACCAAATTTTCCGAAGTGGGAGGTCTGCGAACGAAAAAAAGGGTCACGCTGAGAAAATAATTGCTTATAATTCAAATTCTAATTAAATCAGCGAAAAATTACATCACACGGCACCTTGTACGTCACTTGAAAAATCCCCTCAGCAAGTTTCATGCATCTACTTTTAAAAATGTGCCCAAAATTGTAATCTGAAAATTTTGAGCTGTTGAAGGTGGAAAATCATTTTTTCGAATACACCCTTAATAGCTCGAAATTTTTTTACACATTTTCCGATTCATTTAAAAAAAAATAAAATCATGAAAATTGCTGACGTAATTTTTTTTAGAGATGTATGTATAAGAAAGAAGCCGTGTAATTTTATTTTTCGCTCAATTAATTAGAGCTTGATTTATAAGCAATTATTTTCTAAGTATGACCATTATTTTACCTTCCAGCTCTTTCGCTTCGGAAAGTACGGTTCAAAACGCTAACTTTCAAGAAATTTTTTGCAGTATATTCTACCTTTATTGAAAAATTGACAAACATGGCACATTATACAGCTTTTGAATAAGAAAATATGCCAAATTGATGCATTTCCGAAGGAAACTGAATTTAAAAACAAGTGGGTAAGTTTGATCGGAAATCGCACAGGGGGGTTGGTTTAGTATTTCTATCAAAACAACTTATCCTTTAATTAATAAATCCAAATTGTTAATTTGTAATTATTAACATCTTACTCAATCAATTTAACTTTAAAATAATTATAAAAAGAAGTTTTTTATTATAATAAAATTAAAAATATTCAAATGAAATTATTTAAATAAAATAAAAAACTCTATATTTTTTGAAAATCCGAAATAAAAAAATACAGTGAGAATAAAAATTAAATTTTAAATTTTAAAAACGAAGAAAATTGTTTAAACGAAATTTAAAATGCTAAATCGTCAATAAATCGTAATAGCTTTTAAAATTGAAAAAAAAAATGAATTCCAAAAAATATTATGAAACTCTGATAAAAAAAAAAAAAAAAAATTATAATATAAACCCTGAAATTGCCAAAAGATACGATATTTTAAAACTAAATCCGTCTTAGTGTGAAAGTTTCTAATTCCAGCACCGGAGCTCAAACTAAGAACTTTTTGTTTACTAGCGTTTACTCCCAAGCTATGTCTATACAAATATTGTTGAAATTAATGTTCTCTTTTGAAATTTAATTCTCAAAACTGAACAGATGCCGTTGATAAAATTTATTTAATTAAAATAATAGAAGGACCTCCGTGGCCGAGTGGTTAAGACGCCGCTCTGATACGCTGGAGGTTGTGGGTTCGATTCCCGCTGGCTCCATTGCACACACACTTTGTGTGGAGCTCCTGGTTGTACTGTTCTTGTGATGTAAATTTCCTTGTGCTATCTCGTCCTTGTATATTGACGATGACTTATAAGCAGGCTTTCATGTCGAGCACACAAGTCAGATGTATGTTGTTCAAAATAAAAATAAATAAAATAAATAATAGACTTTTTCAAAATATTATGATTTGACGTGTCACACGATGTATTCAGCTGTAAATACAAAAAAATTTAAATCTCTGTGTTTTTGTGAACGGACTCTATGACAGACTGACAGACAGAGGACTGAGACGAATAGGGTTTCGTCAGATGAACGAAATTCTAATAAATCAGAAGATAAGCAGTATTGATTTGAATCGACATCAAGAGTGGTTTTCTGTAGCTTTCGAAAATATGTTTATTATACTAAATATCGGAAAAATAAATGTGCTGTATACACACGTAAATGCGGTATACATTGCCATACATATACCGACATTGTAATAGACATATTTATGGACTTCTTTATGCATCTTTCTCGTTTTTTGAGACCTGTCTCGCAAGGACGCTTCACAGGGTGAAGACCTCCCCGGCGGCACATTACTCTCTCGCTGTCTCCACCCGAACAACTCTCAAATAAACGACGTGAAAAATGACTGTGGGATGCAACAACAACGAAGAAAAAAAAAATAATCTTATGACGCAAGATTTGCCGTCACTTTCTCATAATCGTCCTGCTGGAGTTGCTTTCATCGGCTCCACAGGGCTTCCCAGAGGTTGAAGACTTTGCTTTGCTCGCAAAAATGATAAAATACACAGGCCCATTGCAATCACAGTGAATACAGGGACACGATTTGACAACTGAGTTTTGAAAAATATTTTGTATGAGTTAGTTTCGTAGACGTAGAGAAAAGGGCACAGGGAGGGGGCATTGCCCCTTACCTGGATATTGAAATTTAATGAATTAAATTTTCTTGAACTTTGATGAAATTTAAATGATATTTTTCATAAGTGACATAACATAATTAAACATGAAGGAAAGAAGAACTAAACTTTCGTCGGGGGAACTAAATTATGTCCCTGACCACCCAAACATCTTCGAGAAGACAAATTTTAATTGTTTTTTATCACATTCATGCATTGGTTGTTTATGTTAAAGTTGCAGCTCAAGGGGAAAGCGCCCTCTGATGACAAAAATGAAGAGTTACAGTTCTCAATTTTCAAAAAAACTTGTTCAAATTGTTTTTTTTTTTAATTATTATTATTATTATTATTATTACTATTATTATTAAACATTTTTTAAATGTTCTGTCTTGATTTTTACGTTGATGTGTTCATAACTCTTCAGCTTATTTCATGCTTGTATTTTCAATTTTAAGAAATATACTTTTTGCGGCCATTTCATCGCAAATCTTCCAGAATCTTGCTTGCTCTGGATTTCTTTTTGACGGCGCCTGTAGCTATAGAGTTTAATAATTTTATATGTTAAAGTTAATGCATGAATTCAGGGCTGCTAGTCTATGCGTTATTGAAGTATTTATTGTCTCTGTATGATATTATATTTAGGTTTGCTGTTGGTTTTCGATGCATTCTAGTGTTTATTTTATTAAATTTTTGAATAATTTTTGCATCTAAGTATGCGAATGAATTTTTTTCTCTTCTTCCATAGTAAATTGAAGGTTTTTATCGCATGAATTAACTTTATTGAGAAGTCTTTCTAGGTTAATATGTTTGGTTGTTACAATGAAAATACCATCCGCATATCTAACTATGTATCCAGAAATGAAAATTTTAATAAAAACGGCGATTTGGGGGTAGGCACAAACTTTAAGAAAGAAAATCTCAATAACACTCCTTTTGCTGTAACTTTACGATATGAATGATGGAGAAGAGGCATTTACTTTTCATATTACATTGGCGCGACCAAGGCTCCAGCGCATAACTTTTCTTCCCTGAATTCTATATCTTTCAAATCAAAAGTTGTAAATCGTGCAGTGCATAGATATAAGAACCAGTTATCCTGTGACTGTGACATTCATTTCACGAATCGAAAGAACAGTGCTAAAAGTTGGAGCATTCGATGTCCCCCAACAATTTCTCAACGAGAATGGAGGGAGATGACAGATTGACTTCCTACATGCCAAGGCCCAACAGGAGGTTGCAATTCATACCCACGACAGTTTTGAGACATCTCAATTCAGACGTGTGCTTATTGTTGTAGATTTCAGATCACCAGGTACACCGTTCTATTTGATACTATGGCAACCATCCGCACACATCTGTTGCAGCTAAAGGATCAAACTGTGTTCGAGATGTAATAGAAACAACTTGAACTTTCTGCAATTAATTACATTTTCAGATATATTTTTAAAAGCAGAAACACGAAATTTGTTGAGGTGATTTTTGAAAAGATGTAGAATGTTGGTCTTGCAACTTAACAGAAGTTAGAGTTATTCCTTTATTATTATTATTATTATTTTAGTTATAGTAGCATTTTGAAAAAAAAAAAAAAGATTTTTTTTTACTATTATTATTATTGTTACTAAAGAAACTCTTCTGATGCACATAATGTGACATAAAAAGCTTACGATTCTTGAACAATCTTGTTTTTCGACTTTATTAGAGCAAAATGTTCGTATAGGTCGTAAATCCTTAGATTTACAAGCGTCGTCAGGACACGTACGATGTCCTGAAAAAGGCAAGGCCAATTTACTCAGTACAAAAAAACGAAAAATCAGTTCAGGGAGACCGAGAAAGACTTTTAGCCAGGTCTGATAGTTTTTTTTTTAAACGTGAAGTACTGTTAAAACTAACTACATCAACTGCAGAAATAAAAAAGAAACATTACTAATGAATTCATCATTATAAGGACCATCTAAAGGTTAAAATTCAATATTTGTATTAGTAGCCAGTGGCCACTAGAGGCTGAATGTTTAGTAGCCACTATTGTCAAGTTAGTGGCCACTAATTACTATCATAGATGTCATTGAGAAGAAAATATCGTGTAAATTCTAATCAGAATGTTAAATAGTTAATAATTATTTTATATGTAAAGAAAAGCATAACTTCATTCAAACTTAGATTTTTTCCCCATTACAGATAATAAAAATGGGGATTTTTTTTTTTTTTTTTTTGACCACTTGATGAATTTAGTAATATTTTCCGCTATTGGGCAATGGATTTTGCGATTGTTCGAAGAAATTTGCTGTTTTTTCGCAATTTTGTGACGAAATTTATCGTATTTTCACGATTTTTGTACAAAATTTATTTTTCCGCGATTTTTAAACTAAATTTGCTTTTTTAGCGCTTTTTTTGACGGAATTTGCAGTTTTTTTGCAATTTTTTGAGGAGATCTGCCTTTTTTTCGCGATCTTTTGATGAAATATGCCGTTTTTTTCGTGATCTTTTGGCAAAATCTGCCGTTTTTTCGTGATCTTTTGATGAATTTAGCTTTTTTTTCTTTTTTTTTAATTATTGACAAAGATTAGCGGTTTTTTTTTTTTTTTTTTTTTTTTTTTTTTTTTTTTTTTACGAAATCTGCCGTTTTTTCGCGATCTTTTGGCGAAATATTCCGATTTTTCGTGATCTTTTGACGAAATCTGCCGGTTTTATGCGATCTTTTGATGAAATTTGCCTTTTTTTTCAATTATTGACAAAGATTACCGTTTTTTCGAGATTTTTTGACGAAATCTGCCGGTTTTTTGCGATATTTTGACGAAATCTACCGTTTTTTCGCGCTATTTTGATGAAATTTGTCGTATTTTCATCATTTTTTGACGAAATTTACTTTTTTCTTCGATTTTTTACCGATGTTTGTCGAAATCCTATGATTAAATTAGCGTTTTTTCGCGATCCTTTGACGAAATTAGCGATTATTCTTCAAACGATTGACAAAATTGATTATTTTCGGCGATCTTTTGTCAAAATTCGCGATATATTTTGTCCTAATTTTCGGAATTATGACCGATTTTTTTTCTCTGAAATGACTGATCGCCATTTTGGCGATCAGATGCACAACATAAAGTCGCCAATTTTTTACATTTAGTCGCCGTGTGGCCGGTGGCGACCGCGAATTTTAACCTTTAGGACCATCTGTTACAAACTTCATATTTTTTCGATGAGTATAATTTTTTTTTCTCGCCCTGCAGTGTGAATATATATATGCGTGTGTGAGTGTCTCTATAAGCTGTATAATTATTTTTGTTAATGGTATATTTTGATTCAAACTGCTTATTTTCCGATTTATTTTTAAATTCATTTTTGCTCTAAAAGGCATCAAACTGGCAAATTGTCTTATTTAGAAAGTACTCAAGGTGCCGTGGTTGTCGATCCTTTCATGAATGCAGAAAATATTGCAAAAAAGCAATCAAAAACGGCATTTTGAACCGATTCTTCCTGAGCGGGAGATCTGGGAACGAAAAAAAGGGTTCAACTTATAAATCAAATTCTAATGAATTGAGCACAAAATGACATCAAAAGACATCTTATACGTTTCTTCAAAAATCTTCTCAACAAGCTTCATGTTTCTACTTTTAAAAATGTGCCTGAAATTGTATCAGAAAATTTCGAGCTGTTGAAGGTGCAAAAGCGTTTTTTCGAATACATCCTTAATTTCGAAATTACTCAAGTGATAGAGCCAATTTAAAAGATGGACCTATGTAACTTGGGTATCCTGTTGCCTGTTCAAAAGTGTATCAATTGCCTTGGTCCTCTATTACACTGTCAATTTACTCACCCTATGCTTACTGAAGAAGCTTGATCTCCTCTGGCACTGGCAGAACTGTCCTAAAACAATTTGACAAAAAATTGTATAAATTTTGGAAAGCATTCTTCTTGAAATACCAGCAGACGAAGTTTTTCAACTTTGTTCTCAATACCTCAGTCAAAAGACTTTTATAAATTTTCCTCATGGACCGGAAGGTGGCAGCATAGATGAACAACTCATCGAGTTCACGAATGAAATTCCAGAATTAGTTAATACTATATTCGAATATCAAAGCGCAATTTGTCTGCCAACTTATACCTTGGTCTAAAACCCATAAAAACACGATTTTAATGGTTGATTCGTAGGATTACCATTGTGTTTTCCTGTTCCCAGCCTTCCATGTTTCCATATCTTTAGGTGCAGGTAAATACAATGGTAAAGGTGCGAGAGAACTACTAAAATTGTGTTTTTAAATAATTTCCACCATGATAGGATAGGGCAAACTGATTGCGTTTTAAGGGTGTATTTCGATTCAAACTGCCTATTTTCCGATTTATTTTTGAACATATTATTGCTCTCAAATACACCAAACTTTCAAAATCTCTTATTTGGAAAGTACACAAGGTGCCGTAATTGTCGATTCTTTCATAAATGCAGAAAATATTGCGAAAAAAGCAATCAAAAACGGCATTTCGAACCAATTTTTCCCAAGCGGGAGATTTGAGAACAAAAAAAGGGGTCATACTGAGAAGATAATTGTTTATAACTCAAATTCTAATGAATTGAGCGTAAAAAAAAACATCACTCGGCACCTCATACGTCCCTTCAAGAATCCTCTCAGCAAATTTCATGTTTTCTACGTTTAAAATTGTGTCTGAATTTGTATCGGAAAATTTCGAGCTGTTGAAGATGGAAAAGCGTTTTTTCGAATATACTCTTAATGTGCAAATCGAGTTTCAATTAATTCTGGAATTTAAGTCATGAACGCGATGAGAAGATTGTCTGTGCAGTCGCCTTCCGGTCTTTTTTCTTTTTCTTTCTTTCTTTCTTTCTTTCTTTTTTTGTTTTTCCTTGAGAATTAAAATTTTTTTCCTCATTTGCCACATTCATTTTGATGTAGATTCACTGATAACTACCACTATTTTCTACATACTCTATATTTTTAAAACGGTATTATTAAAAAAATAAAATAAATAAAATGGATAGTATCAATAGCTTATTTTTACATCCAATTTTACTTTTTCCCCTGACGCTCGATTTTTCCTTTGGTAAACTAGGCTATTCACTTGTCATTTGCGGTGGATGGCTGAATGTGCTGTTAGATACGCTTCGGGGGCGTTGAGACCCTTTTTCTATCTCGAACAACAATGATCCATTCCTCCCTGTTGCACCTATGCATTCGGAGTGGTTTTATACCACTCATTATGCACCATTGGATCGGTTTTGTGCGTCTGCCCGGCAACCACCGGAATGAATCGTTTAGGCAGACAGATGCATTCTTTCTTTTTATGTAGATTCGATCCTTTTCAAATTCTGATACATTCAGCCGATCTTTAAAGGTCCTCACTAATGTATTTTTGTTAGTCTAACTTTATTTTTTTATCTATCTTGTTTTCGTCTTATACAATTTCTATTTTAGTATGTAATTTTAAGATTTGACTGATAAGTTTTCCGCACATTTGTTTCCTTTACAGTGATGTTCATATTTATTTCAAAATTGCAATTGTTAACATTCGCATTTTACGTTTACCTTTTTTTTTTTTTTTTTTTTTTTTTTTTTTTTTTAATTTTTTCAAAACGATAGTGAGTATTTCAAAGCAACACTGAAAAGAAAATCCGTAATTCTACAGTTGTAAAGTTATAGAATCTGTCTAAAGTTTCATCTGTTGAATAAAAGATGAAAATCTACAAAACTGGTTTCTGTAAAGCTACAGATTCTGTTACTTTACAAAAGAATTTACTAAAATTCTACCTGTAACTCGGAATTCAGCTACATAAAAAGTTCTAAGCATACAGTTTCCTAAAAAAAAATTTAATAACTTTACAAATTTTTAGATTTACATTACAAATGTGTATTTGTTACATGGATTTTTGTTGTTACCTCTGTATTAAAAGTTCTTAGAATCCCAGTTTTCCAGAAAAACTTTAGTAACTTTACAGATATTTTACTGTGATTTAAATAAATAGTCTCTCTCTCTTTATATATATACATATATATATATATGCATATTTAAAAAGGAGAACACATGCTTGATAAGTAATAAGTTTTTCTCAGACAGAGAGCTATGTAGATACGCTGTTATGTAGATTTATATTTTTCAAAAATGGGGAATTTAAAATTGCATTTACATTTTAAAAAAATCTTTCACAAAAAGGAAAAAATTTTGCAAATGCAGTTGTGAAAAATCTTGCATGATTTTAGAAAAAGTCAATGAAATCACTTCCCGTAAGGCATGGTAACTTCACTACGACGTCGTTGTGAAGTCACACTGTGACTTTGTAACCATCAAACGTCGATGTGAAGTCACAGTGACTAACATGTGAAGTCGTTATGGCCGTTTTAGAGCTCGTTTGTGACGTCACATTGTGAAAACTTTGTAAA
Organism: Maratus speculifer; assembly: GCA_964019185.1. Classification (NCBI taxonomy): domain Eukaryota; kingdom Metazoa; phylum Arthropoda; class Arachnida; order Araneae; family Salticidae; genus Maratus; species Maratus speculifer. The sequence goes on along the minus strand of OZ025296.1, from coordinate 316,096,083 downwards.
GACACGGTGTGACAAATTTGTGAAAAATGTGACATTTGTGACTACTTTGACATTAACATCGTGACGAAACTGTGACAAAAGCGACGTTCTGACAAAAGTGTTTTTTAAAGTAAATAACATGTTTTGAGGAGTTTTTGTAATTTTCTATAGATTTTTAAGAAAGTCACATCTCAGTCATAATGGGACGTCACTGAGTGGTGGCATTTTGGTCACAGATGTGATGTGACCACAGTGACTCACAGAGACGTCATTGTGACGTCATTGTGACCATGCTTGCTATGAGGGTTAGCTTAAGTTGAAGCATTTTGGATATTTATTAGATTATTAGCAAATTTCCCATGAATTAGAGGAAAATTGACTGATCATGAATATAATCAAGAAACTAAAAAAATTCTGGCAGTCTGGTTGCCGAAAGCTTTGCGTAATTTCACGGAAATTCAGCGTAAATTGGATATTTTTTACGTGATATGAAGAAAAATGGCTAAATCAAAAATTCAAATAGATATTCTTTGAACTGAATATTTTTCATAAGATAGCAAATCATAGAGCTATACAAAAAAATAAGCGACTTCATAAGATAATTTTACTAAACGTATTTTATATTTTAAGACTGGAAAAAACAAACGGGAAAATTGGCAATAATGTATCCTAGATATACAATTTTGTGTGCGTGTGCGAGTGTAGGAAATACTGTGTAAAATTAATTTTGAATGGTTTTCACGTCTAGATATTTATGTAATCTAGTACATTTTGTTATACTAACTCATTTCGTCTGTTATAAAAAAGAATTTTTCGAATCCAAATGAAATTTATAAAACCCATTCTTTTACCAAGTGAAGCATATTTCGAGTAGGCTGGATGTGAAAATGTAACAATAATAATGCCTAAAACTAAAGAAATTAACCTTTCAATTTATTATCTTTGATCAATTGAAACAAAAAGGATTCTTTTCAACTCGATTTCTCATATATATAGGCTAAATATGTAGAATACCTCTCTATCTTTACTATCCCACCACCATTCTATGGACAGGAAGTTCATTTAAGAATTTTCGGCTTTTTCACTTTCATTTTACTAACGTGTTTAACAATAAGCCGACGGGGCAAAGAATGATTTAACTCGTAAATGTCAGTTTTACGGTATTCGAAACAGCCGGAACGTGACTGTACCAACGTTATAAAATCTTCCTAGCTTTTTTTTAAAGAAAGGTATGATCGCGTACTTGGTGCAAGACATGAAAACACACCCTCTTTGGTATGTTGATTCTTTCAGTTCTTAAAGAGGTCTATAGTCATAAAATAAGGCACATGTTATCTTTATAAGTCATACATTAATATATTCGTGTTATAAATTTCAGCAAAGTATTTCGATTTTTTTATTGGATTCGTGAAAAAATTAGACTTCCAGTTTTCGATGGATTTACACATTTAAGAAGGTCCTGAACACGATTTGTTGTTTTTTAAAAAAATCCTGTCTATGAGTTTGTCTGTCACTCTGCCACTCTGCCATTCTGTCACTCTGTGAGTCTGTATGTGACAAGCATTTTGTAGGCGCTCTATCTCAAAAACTAATTCACGGAATTTCACAAAACTTTAGATTCAGTTAGACCTTGATATAAATTGAAACTGATTAGTTTTTTGTGCATATCACTCAACAGGTGGCACTGTTGTGCTGCAATGTGCCTGCTACATTCACATTAATTTTGTATATTTTTTGAAAATGAAAAGCTATTATTGAAACCATTAAAAGTTTATACTATCATTTCATTCTAAAATTTGGAGCACCTCAAAGTTTGACATTCCTGTTTTTCTATCTGTGCATATAATTCGCTGTTAGCAAAAGCTGGAGCATAATAGTTTGAAAGGATACTTGCGTTTACCAGTAAAAAACGAGAAATTCCCTGTTTTGTTAATAAGTTCATCTTTTATCCTTCCCGGGCAGGGTGCAAGTGCATGAAGTCAAAATATAACTGTTGAATGCATTATGTAACGATAAGCTATTTTTAAATACTTTTAAATAGTAACTACATCTTTTAGATGTTATTTGATATAAATTTCTTTCATGTATTTATATTTTACTGATTTCTTGTATCCCTAATGTATGTGACTAATAAACATATAATCATATGTGTATATCAGTGCAAATGTATAAAATAAAAATAAAAATAATTTTTTTAGACATTTAGACATTGATAACGATACCATCGGGGGGGGGGGGACTCAACGAAAGATAACCTATGATATCTTAAAGGGGGGTATTCAAAATTGCCAAAATGTTGATAGCATTATAATAATTATAGTCCCTTATAGGGAAATATCCCATTCATCATGTTTGACTTGCATGAGGTCAGTTGTTTTAAAATTTTCCCGTTATATAATTAAGTACTTGTACAAAATAAACTTGCAACCACTCGAGGAGTGTTGGTGGTGAGGATTTTCTTTGATGTCTCGTATAAGACCGTTCCAAATACATATATACCAACATCTCTCTGAAGATATTTTCTGTGTGCGAGAAGCGTCAAGGAGGTTTATTCTTGTCCTTCGATAACACTGCAAACATTGCTTGAGAGGGATTAGTGTGTGGAAATGGATCTCCCTCCCTCGTCTCTATTGTTGCCTTGAGATTTTATTTTACCTCTAATCCAGAGCGCACGGTTTATCATTAAACCAGAAAGCGAAGCTCCGCCAGCTTTATAACATGCAGAACCTATTTAGAAAATAGGCCTGTGCCTGTGAAACCCGTGCTTACCCATTGAAATAAAAAACGGAGCCCAAAATTATTTTTCTAAACCAATTTTTAGGCGAAAAAACTAAAAAAAAAAAAAAAATAAATAAAATAAAATAAAATAAATAAATAAATAAATAAATAAATAAATAAAAAATACTTTTTTTCTTTTTTTATTCTTTTTTTTTCTTTTTTTCTTTTTTTTTTTTTTTTTTTTTTTTTTTTTTTTGTATAAAACTGTTTTATTATTATTATTATGTAGAAATTTTTAAATCATAAAATACATTTTGAAGTTCAAGTATTCTCGGTTGTAGCTCCATATTTGTCATTTACAAAATCAATTGGTTATTTATAGTTATGAGTATAATAATGTAATTTTTAATTTAGTTTTACTTAAATATTAAAACTTTACTTGAAACTTTGATAGTAAAATTTCAAATTATTTAAGTGTATGAAAAATGGATTTAGTGAATAAAAAAACAAATGATGGAGTAATAGGGGGCCTCCGATGTGTTGCCAGGCTTCTCATGCTTCTAAAATATTAAGCGGGCCCTGATAACGTTCACTAAAAGGACCAAGCTTTTCTTTTTATATAAATGGAAAAAAGGGGAAAAAATGAATAAAATCTTTTTCAAATTTATAGCAAAAATATGCCCCGGAATAACGCTGACGGTAGCAACAAATATCCACTAAATTTTGCTTTTATTGCATTTTTTTTAACTACTTATTATCGCACAATTTAAATTTTTACACCATCGAACGGTCTTACAAATCCGATTTGATTATAAATTGTATCTCTATTTACGATTTTTTTTCATGGTTTACAGAGCAGTTTTTAAGAATATATATATGGCATGCATCCCAATTACGAAATATTAACATGTTTGCACTTAAAACAATATAAACTAGTTTAGCATTTCTTTCCTGTTAATCTATCATAATAAAATTAGAACTTCTCCAACAAATAAATAAAATAGTATAAATAAAAACTAATTCAACAGACATGTAATCGAACTATCACTGAAATTAACAAAATAAAAAAGTCTGCAGTAAGGATTAAAATTTATACAACTTTTTCAGCTACTGACATATCACTAATACGAAAGTATCGCCTTTTTAATAATTTAAAAACTAATTTAACACATTATTGATATTTTTAATGTAAAAAAAATCTGTGTTTCAAGTGGAGAAATTTAAAAAACATTATATTAAATGTGGAAAATCCATTAGTGTTTTCAAATTATTAAATTAAGAAAAAAAAAAAAAAAAAAAGATTTTTACTTATATTGTATAACAGTCAAACCAAAATTGTATCTCTTAAAAATAACGATAATAAAATTGCCTTCTTCTCAGCACAATGGTAGAAATGTGTTAATGTGATTTTCTCAAAATAGGTCTAAAATCAGAGTTATGAGGAAGTGAGAAATTTTAAGAAAATGCCCAGTTACTTTTTTACCATTATCTGAATTGAGATTTGGATTAGTGGGCTTTAACTATATCTTAATATTTATAAATTAAGTAATAATCAATACTTTTTAATATTTACCTATATTCAGTAGAGGCGGATGAGGGAGTGATGAGGAAGAGGACCTCATTAGAGTTAATTATGAGCAAAATCTCTCTCGCCAAAATAATAAACTTGATCGTGAAACTGCAATAAAGAATATCCCTAAGCACTAAAATGGAACACATATATAAATACAAAATAAAAAAATAATAAAGAGTATGGCGTGTACACTATATAGCCAAAGGGAGTTTTAGCCATTTTGTTAAATATCTAGAAAAATATATGCGGAACAATCCTGAAACTCTAAGTGTGTAAACATAATAGTATAGGCCATGCATTCCCGTGAAGCTTTTTTGCCGAAACTCCATAGGGGACCGTCAACAAATTGAAAAAGAACGAAAATATCTTTGATAACCCTGTCAAAACTAATGTAAAAAAGCGTTCAAACTGTAGATTATGATTAAGTGGCTTATTGTAATAAACTGTGCTCATTTTTATGCGAATAGCGTATATATTCGTAGAGACACTAAGGTTTTTATAAAAACAATCCCAAAATTGTCCAAGTTTTTTGCTTATAATCTGTAGAATTCTTCATATAAAATAATGTTCTTTTACGAAAATATGACAATCAATATTGTACACAATACTCTGTAATCAGAATTAAAAAATAATAAAAATTGTATGAAAAATTAGCATGGTTTACTAAATAATTTTTTGTTGAGCATGCGTCAAGGCTATAAAATTTCATTTGCATATTGTGCTAGCTAAATGTATAGAGCGACTTTTGTGAAAGCCTCAAAAACATAGCTTGGAAATTCTAAAAGTGTTCGTCAATAGAATAATCTCAAAATCCGTTATTCTTAAAATAAAAAATAATGAGGGATTGTATCCAAATATAGTAGTACTTACCATATTGTGTTTTCTATATTGATACTAATCAATGGTTGAATGGATACAGACCCTCATCTTTTTGCTACATTTTGGAAATAACGGGTTTTGAGCTTATTCTATTGATGATCACTTTCAGAATTTTCAAGCTGTTTTTTTTTTTAGACTTTCATAAATGTTGCTCTATACATTTAGAACACAATATGCAAATAAAACTTTGATAGCTTTTACGCATGCGCAATGAAAAATTATTTAGTAAATCTATCTGCTCATTTTCCGTATAATTTTTATTATTTTTAATAATAATTTTATTGAAGGCTCCCTATGGAATTTCGGGAAAAAATCTTCTATACATTTATATTAAATGCTCTTTTATTTATTGAAAAAGCATACACGTTCATAAATTCTTTTTGAAAAAGCAGACACGTTCATAAATTCTTTAGATTGAAATTATTTTTCTTTTTACAAAATTTTGGCATTATGAAATATGAATATGATTTTGAAGAGGCAATCTACATTTAAGAATGTTATTAACAATCAAGGTCAAAGCTTATCTCACGAGCTCATGTAAACAAACCTATAGCATCAGAGCAGTTTCTTAAATATATATTTTTTCCGAGTTAATGAAGCTTCACTTTTTTCATTGTCAGACGTATACACGTTCCTAAATTCTTCAGACTGAAGATCATTTTTCTTTCTTCGAAATTTCGGACTATTGTAACCTAGCATTGTGCCATTGTGAAATCATCTATGAATTGTAGCTCACTCCCTTATAAAATTTACTTTAGAGGTATGGCTGCATAGCAATGCCATCCAACCGTTATATGGCAACACAAAATTGTGTCACGCCTCAAAAGTATCATGTATAATATCGGGTTACGTGTTGTGTAGGTTTTCAATCTACGGCCATCATAAATCATACAACGTGCTTCTATTCATCTGCATTGTCTCCGCAGGTAACAAGGGTGGACTCTGCTTTCGCTGTCGCCACTGTGGAAAATAACTTTGTTGTCCATGAAGGACAAAAATCGTGGAAACGGACACCTAAAAGAGGCACCGCGGGTGTCCAGCAGGTAGTCAGAATTATGGTTTTTGCGTCACCGTGGGTCTTTTCATTGACCTCGCTTGCGCCATTCACAGGGGGTAAAATTTTAGCGATTCTGATGTGAAAATTCCTTGTTCGCAAATCAGTTGGTCAGAGGTTCGTATTTCACGGATGAGTTTCTCTCAAAACATAGAAAATGTTATAGTGTTGCTCGTACATCCACGCTTCACTTGCTGAGAATTAAAGCAAGACGTGTGGCTTTTACTTTCTGACCAATGTCCAGCATGACAAAACGTCTAAACTAATAAACTAGAAAAAGTGAATTCAGCTTTTTCTTTCACAATGTAAATATCTACGGGAGATATTAGTCATGCTCGATTTTCACGTTATTTGAAAATAATATCTATTATTCTCTCACCCACCCTTTGATTTTCACTTTATTTGCAAATAGTATCTCTTGCCGATATTTTTTTATTCTTTAAAATTTTATTAGCGTGTTTTTAATCCTTCGCAAAGCATAGCCGTAAAAAGTTTAGACTTCGTTTTCCTGTTTCAATTTTCGGGAAAAAAAAAAGTCTCCGATAGCCACGAAGCTTAAATATTTTATTAAGGCACATTACAACGCGCTCTATTGAAGTGATTCGTTTAGTATTTATAGGCATTTTAAAGGGCCGTAAACGTAGGCCGCAATTCTCTTTGTTCTTTATTCTTAAAACTATAAAATAGCATATATGTTTAGTACGATAAACGTGAGCAGACAATAAATTTAGTCTACCAATATAACGGATATTCACAATAAAATCTTTAAAAATAGTAAAATGCATTGTATATTTATTCTTTCAGAAGAATCAAGTATTTAAGTAAAATTCGTCAGAAAGTTAAATTCTCATTATATCCTAATCAAGTTCAACTACAAAATTCACATTTAATATTTTAAGCAAATTAAAATAAAATGATTGATCAGTATAAACTAAATAAATTTTTTCATTTAAAAAAATTCAAACAAAACTTTTTAGAAATTAAAAGTTGATTCTGTATTTTCCATAAATGTACTATTGAAATACAAAAGTCAGTTCAGGGAATGGGCATAGTTATTTATAAAGAAAGAATTTTTCATTGTTTCTCGAAATTTAAATATTGTTTATACTGCAACGCGAGGATTAATATAAATGTTAAAATTAATGGGATTTGGAAGTCTAACCACCTAATTTATACCTTACATTAGTTGCATCATACTGAACGAAAAAATACCAATTCACATTATTTTTAAATATTTTTCTTCAATTTATAAATGAGAAAATTTTAAATAAATGCATAGAGTTTATTGATTAATTGTAGGGGAGACCAGGGTACAATGGACCACTTTTGTTAACTTTGACTGTTTACTCTTAAAATATTCATTAAAAAAAAAAAAAAAAAAAAAAAAAAAAAAACTCACATGCATGCATGTTATCTATACATTATAGTTTAGATTACATATTATTTTTAAATAGCAAGTGATAAAATGGACCATTGTACCCCATGGCCGAGGTACAATTATCCACAGCTTCGGGCTCTATGGATCACATGTAATTCTGAAAAAATATATAAGTATAGTATATTTTTTAATAACAAGAAGCATAACATATACCTTAATTTGTTTATTCAAGTCTTAAGCTCATAGATATAATGTAAGTTTAACGATTAAGATAGAAATGATACATCAAAAGATATTTGTGTCACTGAAAGTCTGCTGCTTTCTAGTGAAACATTAGAATTCGGAAGAATCATTACAATAACGTAAACATTTACAAGAGGTTCATCAACAATATTGGAAAACATAAATACATTTTGGTTTGATTTTCAGCACATGAATCTATGCTTTTTTTTTGGGGGGGGGGATAAAAAATTTGGATGTGAATGCATGTTTGTAAAAGTGCAAGAATTTAGAATTAACTGAACGTTTATAAAAGCAAATAAGGAGAAAAAAAATCAAATAAATAAAATATTTAGTTTACTAGCTTTTGGTGTTTAAGTTGATTTTGAAATTTGAAAACATATAGATAGCAAAAATGCACTACACAACATGATTCATTAATTTACATACAAAAAATAAAATAATTTATTAATTCTTAATTTCACATATAATTTTTAATTTTAAAAAACACAGAATACAGGACTGGGGTACAATGGACCATGATCCATTGTACCCTAGGTGGTCCATTGTACCCTATATGTGACTTTGACAAAAAGTTGATTAAAAAAAAAAGATGTTTTATATTCAATTATTTTACTTACAATAAATATTTTATATATTGTCTTATCTTTTTATTGTGCTCAGCAATGTCTTCCACATTACAAATCTTTAATGTAAAAAATAGCATATGTTCAACTGAAAATATTTACTTTTACTTGTCTCAAATCAACTATCAAGAATAAAATGACTAAAATGGCACATGGTTCTAAATTTCTATTTACTACTGCAGGGCTGCCATGTATGTATCAAAATATGAAACATTCAAAAACAGAAATAATATCAAAAATAGAGAGTGGACCACTGTTCCCCGTGTTCCATTGTACCCCAATCTCCCCTAATTGCACTCTTAATTTACAAATAACTCTTCATAAACAAAGAGAGCCAAAACTTACGCCAAATGTATTTTTTTCTTCTGCACGATGACTCGAACTTTTGATTCATGCCACTTTCGCCGAAAATCCACCCTCTTACCTCATGCTGTTTCTTGATGGTTCCTACTAATGAATGGCGCGTGACTTCCTTTAAAAGACCAAAAGTTTTAAGTCGAAAAAAAGGGGGCTGTTAAAAATTAAATGCATTTACGACCGTCGTTATTTTTCAATGGCTATTTTATTTATTGCACACATCTATTATTTGCTTCCTGAGATTTAGATAATTTGAAAACATTAATACTTATTTTGGATTTGATTTATAAAAGATGATTATATAATAATTTATTAATTCAAAAAAACCAGAGTATATATATAATTAGCTAGGATAATTGCTGTGTTGCGCATAGGAAATTCCATTATAAGTTTGCAATATTATTATCTAATAATTTCATATAATGATACAATGTCATAAAATATAAAGATATAATATAATGATTTATGACTAACATTAAATGTATATTGGTTTTGATTATATTCCTTTTAATTCATTTTTTCATGCGTTTAAATGATGCATATTGTATTAAATACATATATATATTTGTGTGTGTGTGTCGGGGGGGGGGGGGCAATCTCGAAAATACTCTTTCGCTGAACATCTATTTTAGCCCAGTTTAAAAAACAATTTCAATTAATACTTTTTAAATAAAGATTTTCTTTCAACGAAATTAATATAAAAAAGTAATTCTGCATAAAAACCCATTCATCTAATTGAGGACAGATGGGAGGGGGGGGGGGTAATCGTCCCTTCCTAAAACTAATCAAGTCAGGCAAGCGTCTTTTCAGTATCAACGTATATCCAAAAATTGAACCAAAACAGTTAATTCAGCATAAAAAACTCATTTATCTAAATTATGAGCCCCTCCCCCCCCCGATCCCCCTCTGATACTTAACCAATGAATCCCCAAAATCAACAATAAAGCCCCCAAATCAATTCCTTGTCACTTTTTTTCCGGTAACTTTTTTCCTTGTCACTTTTTTTCCTCCACTTTTTTCCGTGTCACTTTCTTCCGCTTTTCTAGTTTATGTTACTTTTTTCCGATAACTTTTTTCCCGGTCACTTTTTTTCCTAGATTCAAGGAAATCACACGGCACCTCATACATGTATTCGAAAATCCCTTTTGGCAAGTTTCATATTTCTACTTTTAAAAATGTGTCTGAAATTGTATCAGAAAATTTCGAGCTCTTGAAGGTGGAAAAGCGTTTTTTCGAATACACCTAAGAGCGAGTATTACTCGCGTTCAGAGTGTTCCGTACAATAAATATACGTATTATTATTTTTAAAAAATAGTTTCTGAAAGAATAATAAGAGAAAAAAAAAAAGAATATTGCCCAGTTAAACTGATGGCATTGAGCTCACAGGCTACGCATACTAATAGTATATTTAAGCCTTATATTCTCAAGGGTTAATTCCGTTCGAAAAACAAATTAAGGGGAGGGGGAAGTTCCTTCCATTTACCCGTTTTATACTTAATCATTGAACCCCTTAAACTAATGAGGGATATGATTTATCATATACAAATTTTGAACAAAACTGATAATTCTGCAGGAAAAACCCATTTATATCAATTAAGGGGAGGGGCATGAGCTCTCCGTTCCCCCTCTCTATCCAATGGATACTTAATACTAATCACGAAAGTGCCTCATCAGAATGATCCTACATCTAAATTTTGAATGAAAACTGATAATTCTGCATGAAAAACCCATTTATATAAATTAAGGGGAGGGGTATTAGCCCCCGTTCCCCCTGTCATACATTTCGAAGGAATTCCAAAAACTAATAAGGGAAGTGCCTTATCAGAATATACATATATCCAAAATTTTAAGTGAATCAGATATTTTTATCATGAGTTATCGCGTTACGCACATACGCACATACAGAACGGACGGGCACATAAGCTCCCAAACTTTGATAGCCTGTGAGCTAAAAAACTATAAAATGTAGGGTGTGGTATAGCTGTATATACACTATATGTCCAATGATGATCGGTCAGTTGGGATTTTAAACGTTTTGTTAAATATTTAACGAAATACTTGAGGAATTATCCTGAAACTTCATGTTTGCAAACAGAACGGTATAGGTTATATATTTTAGAGGTCAAGAAATTGGAATATATATATATAAGACCATTAATAGTAAACAATATTAACCATTTGAAATTAACTATTGAATTTAATATCTTATATCACACTAAATATGAAAGGAACAAAGAATAATATGAATACAAATGGAATTTGTAGAACCAAAGCAGAATCATCAGGTCCCAAATACTTTGGAATTACAAATGGAGTGTGTGGTTTCATCTTCGTATTTGCCATTTGAAAGCAAAACAATACGAATTTGGGACTATCTACCAGGCCCGTAGCTAAGGGGGCGCTATGGGCGGCTCAGCCCCCCCCCCCCCTAAAATATTTTGAGCCCCCCCCTTCCCCTTGGAAACAATTTAAAGGTCACTAAATAAATTTCTGTTCCGAAAATTCAAATGAAATTTCGTTCAAAATTTAATTTATTTTTGAGACTCTTTCACAGTTTTGTAGAAATACTAAACTATACCTAAAATAAGTGTTTAAACAATTCCTCATCTTATTTGTACACATAAAACCAACATGATGTTCAATTTTGCTCCAAGTTATACACTCAAAATTTTCACCATCCTGTACTTTTCTTAGCATAAAATGAAATTATTATTACAGTTTAATAAGAAACATAGTACAGTGAAACCTCTAAATAAGGGACACTCCGAATAAGGGACACCTCTATTTAAGAAACAAAACTTCCGGTCCCAGTCCCTTGGTATAGGACATGTAATGTACTTACCTCTGAATAAGGGACACTCGATTTAAGGGACAGTTGAAAATGAGATGATCAAAGGGACTGGTTTTTGCATTTCAGTTAATGAAATATGTCCGTGATGAAAATGAAAATACAGATTTTTGTGAATTTATCAAACAGACAGACAGTCATGTGGATACAGCTGCATACGACACAATTCACGATTATTTATTTATCCACAATTCTGATTTGACATCAGTGCGTTTTTCCCCATTGAAAGTAATGTTGGAAATTTTCAGTATGGTTCTGAAAGTGGAGAATAAAAGTAAAGTACGAAACATAGAACTTAATAGATGCCATTCGGCTGTTCTCAAATCCAAAAGGGCAACTTTTATGACGTAAGTTTTCATTTATTTTTATTCGGAAATGCACGAAACTAGCAGGCGTTGTTGTTCAGAAATATGTAATCGAACTGGTTTTTTTTTTTATTTTTTGAGGGCATATGCAATAGACTTTATAGAAAATATTGTCAAAGTGGGCGTTTTGAACCGAATTTCTACACGAAAGAAGAATAACTACTCAGGAAGGGTGATAAACGTATTTGTCACATGACCAAAATCGCTTATAACTCAATAGGTAATTTATTTACCAAAAAAGTGAAAACTCAGTTCGATTACAAATCGCTTCCACAGTCAGACAGTCCAGTTTTATACCTTTCCGTTAAAAAATGAATTTGTAAATATGTCAAAACGTTTCCCACTAGCTGAGCACAGCAGTTGAATACTTTTTTTGTAAATGCTCCTGATAATGAAGAACTAAAATTTATGAGTATAGTAAATGAACACTTGAAAGATTTGTAGTGAAAAATTGAAATTTGCAAAACAATTATTTTTGATTACTTCGAGATAATTTTTTTAAATGCTTTAATCCTTTAGCATCTACAGAATTTGTATATAAAATAAAAATCAATAATTCTACAAATAATTTAATGATTTAGTAATCAATTAAAAATTTTAATTTTTTAATTTCCCTAAATTCCTTTTATCTCACTAATGTAATTCATACACTTTGGGTACATTTAAACTTCACCTTTAATGATTTGTTATTTTTATATCCTTCTGAACGATTAAGCAAAAATAACAATCAAAACTCTGAATAAGGGACACCTCTATTTAAGGGACAAAAGTTACGGTCCCACACTTGTCCTTTATTCAGAGGTTACACTGTATCTACAATATAAATATGGACTAATTTATCTTTTTGCGTCAGAGAGAGAGAAAAAAAATTATGAGCCCCCCCCCCCCCCCATCTACTGTTAACTTCTAGCTACGGCCCTGCTACCAACACAAAAGAAACCAAAATTAATTAAAGAAATACCAAATAATCTATAGTGGATAGGAGAAAATAAAACAGTGATGAGCTATAAAGTAGAATGAATCCCAAATGCACGACCTTAATCCTGATACTGCATGTGGTATATTAAAGCTTGAAGTATTCATATATCATATGACAGAAAAATGGAAATAATATAATAATAAAAACAAAAAACGATTTATCGTACACATCATAATATTAAATTAATAATTAATTAAAAACAGAATAATTTAATAACAGAAAAATTAAACCATACATCATAGTGTGCCCTATTAATATTTAAATCAATAAAATTTATTTTGATTATGTTAGGCTGATTTCAATATCTTAATTAAGGATGATTAAAGATTAAAAAATAGCTTAAGAAATGTATCCTATACATTTAGTAGTGATATAGTACACTCATTTATTAAAAGTGAAGTGCAATTTAATAATGTAAATGATTAACATTATTAATATAATAGATATAACTAAACAATAATCCATACATTGGTGTTATTTAAACTCCATAGAAACTTTGTACCAAATTTACAAATAAATTTCCCACTCTCAATTTTTTTTATTATTAAATTTATTAAATTAACCTTTACATATTATCCAGACAACACCGTCCTCCTCCGTAATCAAACATCTACCCGCACAACCAACCTATTACATACATTTTTTATATATTTTTTACATTTCTATTTTTTTACTCTTATGTGTATATATATCTTTTGGATAACCTTGTAAAAACTAATGTAGCAAAAGCATTCAAACTGTAGAGCATGATTACAAGGTTTATTGGAATTAAACTCTTTTCATTTTTATGAGGATAGCATCATGTACACTTGTAGAGAAATTACGGTTTTTTATAAAACCAGTACCAAATTTCAGGGTATTATGTTCAATAATGCTTTTTCATAATTTCTAAAAAGAACACATTTTTATAATAAAAACTCTGCAAATTATAAGCAAAAAGCTTGGCAAAATTTGAGACTGTTTCTATAAAAAAAAAACATTTCTTTATTAATATAATGCTATCCTCACAAAAATGAACACATTCATGTTTTTGCAGTTTGAAAGCTTTTGCTATGTTAGTTTCTGTAGTGTTATCTTAAAGGTATTCGTTCTTTTTCTGTTGTTGACGGTCTCTTATAGGATGGTTAATAAAAAAAAATCTTCATGGAAATATATGACCTTTACTTGTCTGTTTACATACCTGGATTTTCAGACTAATTTCTTAAGTATTTTTTTTCATTAACAAAACGTCTAAAATCGCAAGTGACCGATCACTATTGGTCATATATAGTGTACTGGAAAAATATGAATGTGTATAACATAAATGAATACAAGTTCAACAAAATTTCTGTCGTGGCGGACTATAGGCAGAGGTAGATTTCGAAATTAAGTTGTCATTTCCTCCAACAAAAAGTAAATAAGATTAGAGATAAACTCGGTCAACGTTCAACAACTTCATTTGACCGCTTTTGAAGAGTTTTTAACTACATTTATCTGTAAGAACTGGTTTTATTACAATCCACTTAAGGGAAATTCGGTTCAAAATGCACATTTTTACAGCATTTTTTGAAGTATATCCTGCTTTTATGAAAAAAAATGACCATAACGGAACATTATATAGTTCCTAAGAAAGAGAAAGTACCAATTTAAAAAGTTTGAGAGCAAAACTAATTTAAAAATGAGTTAGAAAATAAGAAGTTTGTCATGAAGATATTCTCAATACTTCAATCACGATCGCTTTGGGAAATTCTTTTCTGAATGCCCACATTGAAAGCATATATATTTTTTAATATATTCTGTCTTTATGAAAAAATTAATATAGTTCCTAAATAAGAAAAGCTGTCAATTGCATATGAATTTGCGAGCTAAAATGAATTCAAAATAAGTAAGAAGATTCGGAATTTGTTATTTGAATATATCCCCAATTCTTCAATCTCGATCGCTTCGAGAAGTTCTGTTCAAAAGGCCAACTTTGACAGCACTTTTAAAAGTATATTTTGCCTTTATCAAAAAACTGACCAATACGGCGCATTATATAGTTCCTAAGTAAGAGAACCTGCCAGATGGATGCGTTTAACGGCAAAAATGATTTAAAAAATGAGTCAGAATATAAGCAATTTGGAATTGAGTACACTCTTGATACGAGTTTTTCTTCAACTTCTACTTATGTTTCATTTGTTTTTGCTATAAGAATCGATCCTATCAAAAAATTGTCAATATAAAAAATGTAGATATTATTAAGAAGATGTACAATAAATTTAATCGGATTTGATATCATAAAAATTGACAAATTTATGGATTTTTTTCTCCTTCTTCTCCCCCCCCCCTTTTTGCGAAAAGAGTCGCTCTTATCAAAAGCTCTTCAGTACAAAAATACCTTATTCGTTTCTTCTTTTCTTTAAAAAAAAGGGGGGTAGGTTTTTTGTAAGAAAAAACATACATTCTCAAAATAACTTATTTCTTGGAATGCAAAAGGGATTAGTTACTAACTGTTATACTTTACTGTATATACATTTAATCCAGATCTGTTTTCCAAATACCCTTCCCAAAATATAAGCGAAATTTTATCTTGTATTATTTAGATTTAAAATTAAATATTTTTAAGTTATAAAGTAAATGTGAAACATGCATTCAATAGAATTTATTTTTGTTTCTACACTTTTCAATTTTATAACACCTGTCACAAAAAGAAGAAGGGGGGGGGGGGCGCCAAATTCAAACTTTGTCCCGGGTGCAGTTTTCTCTTCGCACATTGCTGCTAAAAAGTACTACATTTTGCTGATTTTTATTATTTTACTCCATTTATTT
Source organism: Maratus speculifer (assembly GCA_964019185.1). Taxonomy (NCBI): domain Eukaryota; kingdom Metazoa; phylum Arthropoda; class Arachnida; order Araneae; family Salticidae; genus Maratus; species Maratus speculifer. Next base: position 316,080,300 of record OZ025296.1, on the reverse strand, counting down.
ATTCAAAGTTGAACGGGAATTTTTAAAAGTTTATAATGCTGTATTTCACTTTCATCATTGCAATCTCTCACTCTCGATAACGGAGTGAGACAGTCACTCTCATCAGTGAAGTGACTCTCTCACTCTTGATTGTAGAGTGAGATAATTCACTCCTTTCTATATAGTAGAAAATTCCACTCTTTAAGGAGTGTATTTTTACAAAAGTCACTTTAAAAAGAGTGAAAATGCCTCTCACTCATCCATAGAGTGAGCTTTTCACTCCTTCCACTTTTAGAGTGTGAATAGTAGACACTTCCCAATCTACACTCATGTAATATGTTCAAAAATTAAACAAAATCACAAGTTCCAGAAATTTCCACTTTTTTGTGCAATATTTTCACTATTAACATTTTAATAGAAATTTATCTTTTTTTTTTTCTAATAAAAATTCTAAAGCCCTTTCTCTTGATATTGTATTTCAAATGGCTCACCAACTCGCGTTTAGACAACGCAAACTCTGAAAACACTATAATGTTTCTTGTTTTAAAAATATTGCCTGTTATAGAAGATTAAATGACATTATCACGAACGAGGACTACCTTCTGTAATAAGTTTTCTATATTGTTTTCGCTTGAATTCAGTATTTTTGGTTAATATGGCCTCATCCACCACTGTGGCGACAGCTGATGGCTGTTTTTGAGATTGACAAACAAGATAAATTACACATTTGAAAATCAGCTTGAAAAAATGGTTAGGTAAATAATGTCGGTGCCTCTCGGACATAGCGATACTATGGACAATATTCTTCCTTTGAGTTCGAGATCTGAAAAAATCCGTCTCGCTGTAAATAACATTCAAAATCACGGTACTGAAAAGCATTGTATTTTGAAATTTTAAGCTTATATTTCTTATTTTGATCGCGTTTTAAATACATTGAAGAACGTGTATAACTAATGCATGACTTATTTTCTTCATTTTATTACACTATCACACATATTCAGTATGTTATTAAAATGTAAATTGATTATTTTAATTATTAAATATATATATGAATTTTTAAATATGTATTTATCGAGTGGTAATTGGTATAACATAAACCAAACGCATTTTATGCATGGATTTACCACTATTTATGCTGCATCTAGTGAAGAAATTTGTAAACAAAATTGCTATAGCCGCACTACATGGCTACTAGTCATGTGACTCGCAATGTGACATCCCATTAATATCGTCCACAAAAAAATCGTGATGTATAATGTAATTTTCACTATTAAATGGCAGGGCTCGTACGGATCCTGGAATTTTATGATCAGAAAATTCTACTACACCAGTATTTTCTTATTGAAAATTTCTGATTAAACTAAGCGAAATTTCAGTGTTTGAACAAAATTTATTTTTCCATTGAAAAAAAAAAAACAAAAAAAACTGGTATATCACCTGGAAAATAACGGTACCCGTACGAACCCCGAATGAGTTTTACGTGCGAAAATTTAATTACAATTTTTATTTTTCCATTTTTTAATATTTACTTATAAATATATTATTCCATTTAAAAGTACTTGGAAATATCTGTGTTAGAATTTTTTAAATACTAATTGATGTTTATTATTAAAAGATTTTCATGAATAATAAATTAATTATTTTAGGCATTTTTCATATGACAACATTTTTAATATTTTGGCGTTTTATATTAAATGTGGTGCACGCGTAATAATTTAATTATTTTAAGATATTCTTAATTTTTTAATATTCATGTCTAAATACAATTTATATGAATTAATTTTCCGCATTACCTGATTTTAACAATCGATCATTATAATATTATTTTAAAGTTTTATTTGTGTTTTTAATAGTCATGTGTAAATACATATTTTAACTTCAAACGAAATTTAATTCTTTGTGCTGTTTAACAAACTGGCAACAACATAAAAATTAATTTTTCTAAATATATATATATATTTCATTTTATTTATTTATTTAAATTTTTCTCATGTTTCGGTTTGGTTTATTGATAAATTTAATTGGTGAATATTGTCTACTTTTAATGGTCTTATATATATATATATATATATATATATATATATATATATATATTAATTAAAATAATGAAAATTCGAAAATAATAATAATAATAAATAAATAAATAATAAAAAATAATAAAAAAATCAATCAGAAAATTAGGAAAATTAAAAGAATAATAAGCGTACTTTACACACCGTTTGCTTGAGATGCGTAAATATATATATATATATATATATATATATATATATATATATATATATATATATATATATATATATATATATATATATATATATAATTCATATGCATAGTTTTGTTCTTAAAAACTTTAATGGACCTTTTCTGACCGACTTTAACATTAAAAATTTTTTTATATATAGTTCTCCGATTTAAAAATTGTAAGTATGCGTGATAAAGACATTAATTTAGCAAAGGCGATTGTTAATAATTTTGTTTTAATTATCTGAAAACTATACTAATTTCTAACTTGTATTTTAGACGAAGCATATAAAATACAAGCATTAAAATTAAAAAAATTAGTACTTATATAAAATAACACATATTTAAACATTATTATTGTTATTTAGTAAAATCTAGATCCTAAAAAAAGACTTTTTTTGAAAAAGCACAAAGAAAATTGGTTTTACCCAAATAAGTAAACAGTACAGAAAATTTAAACATTTTATAATTGTTAAACTTGATGAAAATAATATAAAAATATAAGAAACAGAAAAAGTAGCACATGTACTTTGTTACTCTTGAAGGTGTAATCTCTTCTTCGTATTTAATTATTATTATTATTACCATTTAATTTTGAATAAGTAAATTAATTATGCCTGAAAACTAAGAATTTCGAAAATAATTTGTACAAATAAGTAGTTTGACATAGATTTCATTCAATACAACATTTTTTAAGGTTGAACTAATCATTGATTATAAGGTTAATGTATTTCTTTCTAGGAAAAGGGCACTGAAAGTGAATTAAGAAATAACTGCAGTAAACTTTTCACAAACTCAGGAACAATTAAGTTTTAAATTCCTCATATGATAACGAAGTAAAATGCATTTTTTCTTTACATATAAACAGAGGTAACTTAATAATTAATATTTAATTTTACAAGGATTACATGTATATCTTCCATTTCTAAGATAATCTTCCCTCTTAATGACCAGGCAGGATTGGTATAAAAACCGGTTTTTTTTTTTGAAAAAACCCAAAAAACCGGGGTTTTTTTTGTTTAAACCGGGTTTTTTTCCCATCATTACTTGAAAAGCATTTGCAAGAAAAAAAATGAGATATAGAAAGTCACGATTTTTCTTTTGTAATTAATGTTAAACATTCACATTGGTACTTAATTTTTTTTATATAATTAAATAATTAAAGCATATAAAAATTATAATTAAATTACCTATAAGTTTAGCTTTCTTTAGGGAAATATTTATTGTTTAAAAAATGTTGAACTACTAATTTATTTAGTATACTCATATAAGCCTTTAGATAATAATTAAAGAAATAATTATTATGTAGAACATAATGAGGGATAAACAAATATATTTCACTAAATCAACAAAAAATAAGCAAAAATAGAAAACATTTTCCTGTGCTTAATTTAGAAATCATTTACTGTATCAATAATATCAACATCAACAAATGATTATTAATCTTTTACTATATATATATTTATTTAAATAAAAAACATCAATATGCATTTTTTTAATGCTAAAATAAATCACATGTGTATCGACATACTTGATTTATCAATGAGTGTAATATTTATACATATTGAAACATATGCTTTGAAAAATTACTATTTTTTTTCTTTTTTTTTTAATACAAACTTTATTTTTCCTAGTTAAATATATTTAGGTAAACAATTTCTTTATAAAAACAATTCTATTTATTTAATTTTAATTAAAAGCTTAAAATAAAAAGACAAGTTTTGAGGCCTTTTCTAATCCCAATTTATTTCGTATATTTGTCTATACCAGTCCAAATGTTGAAAATATTCTTTCAACACTCACTGAATAGGCTTTTGCTGTTATAAGTTGTACAACTTCAGTAAAGACGGAGCTATTAAATTTCTTGATTTGAATTTGCTGACTCTTCCTTATTTTATATGGGGTAACTTCCTTTACTGCATTCTGCTCAAAAAAATGTTTTTCAAAAGGTGAAGATTGGCATAAAATTTATTATCAGTGCAAGCTAAAGTTATATGGATATTCTAGTTTTGCAAAATTTAATGCATCCTTTTTTTTCTTGGTCAGACCACTTTGACTGTACCACAATATCAAGCATGCATGGGTGTTAGAGCCATTTCATACCTGGACTCAAAACACTGCGGGACTTCTTTACTTATCTTTTTTCACTTAATATTTTTTGAGGATTTTTCAAAATATAAACTACATCAACAATGGAACAATTATTACTTTAGATATTATCCAGGGCAACTGCAATAGACTTTAACAATTCAAACATATATTCAACATTTCTTTTTAGATTAAAATTAGACATAGATAGAAACTTTTGAATATTTTTATCATTAACATTCCTATTTTCATCACAAATTTTAAGTGGGGTAATTTTTAAGGCAAACATCTAAGGCATCTTGAAAAACAATTCCATCAAATATAATAAGGGAGAACTAATTTGACAGCATTTGCATTGCATGCAATTTATACATTTGGCTCTCGAGCCTGTTCTTGGTGTATTTCTATTTTCCTACCAGATTATATCTTTCTTTTTTCTAGTTTTAGACATCCTTCTACTTCAATATATATAAGTAGCTTTCTTAAAGTAAAATATAGTACAAACAGAATAAAATCATAAAGTAAAACTCCAATGCAAGAAAAGCAAAAGGTTATTAAAACCAATAGGTACAGAACAGAGAAAATTTACAATCATTCGTTCATTAGCATAGAGAACAAAAAATAACAAATTGGGAGAATGACTTATGTTATGTCATCATTAATGCTTTGATATATGATGCAATTTAATGGTAAAATTGTATCTTAGGCTATTTTTAAAAATAAAAGGCTTAAAGAAGAAGCAAAACAAACAGCTTCAATCCTCCATAGCTCACATTAAAAAAAAATTAGTTTGCCGTGTAGATTTATAGCTAGTAAGAAAAGTTGGGCAGATTAAAAGTGTTTGTCACTTTAAAAATTTAATGTCTTTTAAAAAAAGCAAAAAGAAAAAAAAAAAAAGGCTGTGCTTGTAGCTTCTGCATAACTTGGATTTTGGATATTTTAATAATGCGTAAAATACATGAAAACATTAAAAAAAAACAAATGAAAAAAACCAGCGTGGTTTTAACCAAACAACCCTGTGACCAGGGATCAAGAACTGAGTGTCGGCAATATGCAACTCCAGTATGACCCCTTGTATTTTCCCCTCCTAATCGTTTTCGGGTTTAAAGTAACAAACTATTTAGGCATTTTTCTAACGGAAGCACTTAATTGATAGGATGACAGAATGATTGACATTCGGCGAAAGTGGAATCCAAGCGAACTTTTCCGATAATCATTTTTAGAGTATTCAACCTGTTTGCATGTGAGTCACTTGTTACTACTTTTAAGGGTGTATTCGAAAAAACGCTTTTCCACCTTCAACAGCTCGAAATTTTCCGATACAATTTCAGACACAATTTTAAAAGTAGAGACATGAAGCTTGCTGAGGAGATTTTCAAAGTGACGTATAAGGTACCGTGTGATGTCTTTTTACGCTCAATTCATTAGAATTTGATTTATAAACAATTATCCTCTCAGTATGACCCTTTTTTTTCGTCCCCAGATCTCCCGCTTCTGAAAAATCCGTTCAAATTGGCAACTTTGGCAGCCTTTTTTGCAATATTTTCTACATTTATCAAAGAATTGACCATTACGGCACTTTGAGTACTTTCTGAATAATACCATTTGCCAGTTTCATGCATTTGAGGGCAAAAATGAACTTAAAAATAAATCGGAAAATAAGCAATTTGAATCGAAATACACCCTTAATCGCATAACATTCTGCAATTAAATACGACGAAGATTGTTGCATATAGAAAGTGGTAAGATGTGGCTCAAAGACTTCTTGGACATTCCTTATTTGCATATTTTTCCTTCCCACATGCATGAAAATTTGAACTATTCTCATTTCAATAACAAGGACAAGCATGACTTTTTGTTTTATAATCGGTTTTCAAAATTTCCATGCTTCTGTTAAATTGTTTTTTTAAAACGACATTAAACCTCTTTTCTAGGAGAAGTTTATTTGTAAGGAAAAGTAAATGGATTATTATTTGATTCTCTTATATTCCAGAATTGTTTCGTACTGTTGCAGTCAGAAAATATCTAACAGCCGAACATTTTCTGTTATAATTACACTTAAAAAATAAATGTGTAAATTAGTCAAATTTACAAACATTTATGTGTAAATTTGTAAATTTACACACTTGCCATGTACTTTACACATTTTTTTGCAGAATTTTACGTGTTTTTATGTGTATTTAGCTTTTGAAACTAAGTGTGTAATTTGTTATCACTTGAAAAAACACAAATAAGTGTGTAAAAGTAGAAAAATACCTAAATTGACTGTAATTTAAGCATAGTTCTTATATACACTGATAAGTGTGTAAATTTAAAAACCACACACTTGTCATGAAAATTACACATTTTGTAAAAAGAATTACTTTTTTTTACTAACTAAACTACGTTCCACTCCTCTACAGCTAATAACGAAAATTCTGCATTCTCATGGTCTATCACATTGACGAGACCTGAACAAAGTATTTTAAAATATTAGAAAAAAACTGATGATCTAATTATTGCAATTCTAATCATTTGCAATGATGAATAGAACATAGTTCAAAGCAATGGAAAGACGTAATGGGGATAGAGCCATAAACTTTGACATGTTCCTTATTGCCTATGATCCAAAATCTTCAAGATGGATGATGATCGTCGATTCTCCAGATCCTCCAAAAAAATTATTGACATTTCATTCTGAGTGCACGAAAATTTGTCACAGTCAAAGAAATTCTTGAAAAACAAGCAAAGATCACAAGTTGGCGGATGTGTCTTCGGTTACCCGCCGTGACACTGAACAGTGTTTCACAGCACGAAACTCTTACTGGAAAGCACATTACAGAAAATGACCTACAGCAGTCCAGAGACATTGAGTATCGGAATAAGACGGCTTATTTAGTTTCGATTCTTCAAAATTACTCATCAGCATAGTTCATCCATTAGTTCAACTGCCAACGGAAGACAAATTCTTCAAATTTCTGTTGGGTTCAACAACATAACATGGACGTATTTCTGTTTATTATTTCATCTCTTAAGGGGGTATTCGAAAAATCACTTTTCCACCTTCAACAGCTCGAAATTTTCCGATACAATTTCAGACACATTTTTAAAAGTAGAAACATAAAACTTGCTGAGGGGATTTTTTAAGAAGCGTATAAGGTGCCGTGTGATGTCATTTTATGCTCAGTTCATTAGAATTTCATTTATAAACAATTATCTTCTCATTATGACCCTTTTTTTCGCTCACAGATCTTCCGCTTCGGGAAAATCGGTTTAAAATGCCGTTTTTAATTGCTTTTTTTTGCAATATTTTCTGTATTTATCAAAGAATCGACCATCACGGCACCTTGTTTACTTTTTAAATAAGTCAGTTTGCTAGTTTAATGCATTAGAGAGCAAAACTGAATTTAAAAATAAATCGGAAAATAAGCAGTTTGAATCGAAATACACCCTTAACAGTAAAAGATCTGTTTCTGTTTTTATTTATTCATTTATTGAGAAAATGTTGGTAACAAAAATTATAAGACACGTTAATTAAAATGTTAAATAATATTTCTGGTTCGTATAAAATAGGTGGTAAATTTTATACGTTTTACGTAGAGTCCGACTAAAGCTACGGGGGTATCCGGAGAAGCATCATTCTGAAAGTCCATTCTCTCTATATCTATAGATTTTTTTGTGAATAATATAGAAGTGGTTAGTACTAAACTACACAGGCATGTATGTATAAATTTTGTACCCAGTACAATTCAGATGTGTATACAAAACCTCACAAAAAAAAAAAAAAAAAAAAAAAAAAAAAAAAAAAAAAAAAGTCACAATTTTAGGAAAAAATATTACTATGATAGTTCTAGAAAAAAATGGTTGATTGGTTCACAGAAATATCTCTTTACAAACTTTTTACTTTGCTTATCTATATACATTATAAGATGTTTAAAAGAAAATGTCTCAAATTGATCATAATTAATGATTTTAATTTGTCAAGTTACTAGGAAAACGTTAATAAAGAATTTCTTTGGAAAACAATTGAATACTGAGTTGTTATAATAAAACTGTAATCATTGGTTTTCTATAGTTTGTTTTTTGCATAGATGCATGGAGTATTGGGAGCAAAGAAGAGAAGGGGGACTGCACGACCTTCCTAAATGTTTAAAAATATGTGAATTTTGGTCACTTTTGGCAAATTTTAATGGTTTGGCACCTTTTAATGAAAATCCTGATTAGTCTCAGGGAGGGCCCCGGGGCAGTTGCCCTGCATGCCCCTGCATAAGCCACGCAATGCAGCATTGAAAAATTTCCATCCCCGTACGAATTTTTGAGAAAACAAATTAAAAAAATAATGGTAGTTTTAATACATTTTGCAATTTCTTTTAACATTATACATATTTAGATATAATTGTAACACTACATTGAGCAATATAACATACGATTTTTTTTATTTGAATTTAGTAAGTAAAAAAATGCTATAAAGGATGCTTACACAACTGAAAAATAGGATTATAATATTGGACAGGAACGGTGTTAATTATTTTTTATATAAAATGAACAGATTTTATAAATGTAAATAAAATTAGAATGAAAATTCCCGATGATCTTATAAACAGAATTACCAAAGTAAAATTTTTATCTACTCTTTTTTCTCTTTTACGTTATTGAGGTAATAAGTCGAAATATATGTTTCTGAGATTAAACATTAATAAATTTATTATATAATGTTCTGATAACTGGTATACAGGATACCCTTAAATCCTGTTTTTTCCTTATCATTCATGGACAAAAGTATTTTCGTTTATTTATATTTAATAAGAAGGTTTCATTTGATTTCGTTGAGAAATTTGCAGAGACTAAATGAACAGGCTTTTGAAACTTGTCATTGTTCTTTTTTTTAATTTGTGTGTGTGTTTTGCCTCTTTTAATATATAAATATATATTCTAAAAATAGTGAATAATTATAGCCATATATATTGCCCAATTTTATCCCCCCCCCCTTCAAAAATGTATTTTGTTATTGAGATTTATTTCGCAAATATTTAGAATATAAAAGTTTAAAATCCGGTTTTCTACCGTGCATTTTTTTTTCTGTTATTTCAGCGTGCACATCAGGGACTGACTTATGTAGGGGCAAGCCAGGCAATTGGCCAGGGCCCCCCTTTTTAAGCGGAGGGGGGCATGACAGTAATCAGGGTTTTCATAAATGGTGCCAAATACTTAAAATTAGTCAAAGGTAACCGAAATTCTTAGATTTTCAGACATTTAGAAAAGTAGTGTAGTCTTCTTATCCTTCGCTGTTTCCAGTACTCCCTTCAGCGATGCAAAAAGCAAACTATATCATTAGAAAAATAATGATTAAAATTTTATGACAACAACTTAGACTTCTATTGCTTTCAAAAGAAACACTTTATTAATGTTTCCTCGTAACATGACAAATTAAAAAATAATTAATTATGACCAATGTTGAGCCTTCTGTTTTAGGCATCTTAGAATGCATGTAAAAAGCGAAGCAAAAGTTTGCAGAGAAATATTCGAGTCAACCAATCTATCATTTTCCCTACTATTATCAGATTAGTATTTTTCATTAAAGTTGTGGCCATTTTTTTTTTTTTTTTTTTTTTTTTGATTATCCTGTATACAGATGAAAACAGTACCAAGTACAAAATTTATGCATACATACAATATGTATGAAGTTTAATACTATAAAAAAGTGACAATTACAGTCATACTTCCACATTATACACCAAAAAATTCTATAGATAAATAAGAGGATGGAGGAGGAGGCTCAGAATGATTCTTGCCCGGGGCCTTTCGTAGCCTTAGTCCGGCTCTAGAGTACATATTTTCACGTAAACAATAATAATAGCAAGTGCAACTGAGAAACATCTTGAAAAACCACTAAACAATAAATTATGCAAATAAACAAGGAAATTATTAAATATATAAGAAATATCAATAAAGCGCCAAATTTCCTGAACTAATGATACGGCAATCATAAACGGAAACTTTTAGCAGGTTACTCTAAAATTTCAAACTTTTTTTGAAATGTAAAATCGCGCGGCCAAACGTGTACTGCTGGAGAGAAAAAAATAATATTCAAACTAAAAATCAAGAAAGAAAAGCGTAAAAGATTTAGTGCTTCGATATTTTATCATTTATACGTCTTAACTACAAAATCACAATAATCTAAAGAATTTTTAGGAAAGGGGAAACGCAGGGCATTATGGTATTACAAGTTCACTGCACCCTGAAAGCAGTAAAGCTCAAAAGAAAATTCTTTTGGGCTTAAAGGCGTAATATTTTGGTAAAAAAGGATTTGACAATGATGAATGTAAATACGTGATCGATTTCCGATAATAATCCATGATAAATTAAGTATCAAAAACTTCTCGCCTGTTCCCACTGACCCCTTCTAGATTTATTACCTGAACTTATACGGACTTGGGTACTATTATATACGTACGACTACATGTACTTGGGTATTAAGGGCACCGGGTATCATTAATTTCAGGCTAAAAAAGTGTCACAAAGAGCCTTTGCTTTGAAATATATATTTTTATTTAAATTAACTTAGTGTATGTATGCTTAGATAGAACCGTTTAATAGATTTTCCATTCAATTCCTAACGTGCTAGAAGTCTAGAAATTATGTGTGTGTATTTTCCATAACAATATAATATTTTCAGAAATTAATTGTCAATTAAAAGGTGAGATCGACAGAATATTCGGTTTTGTTTTCGTTTTCGGACGTAAATCTGAGTTTTGCCGAATATTCGTTTCAGTTAATAATGCTGCCGAAAATTTGGCAGAAAACGAAACTAGTATCTGTATTCTGAAAAAAGCTTTCTTACTCCGAAAAATTTCAACATTAAGAATGTATTCGAAAAAACGCTTTTCCACCTTCAACAACTCGAAATTTTCCGATACAATTTCGGGCACATTTTTAAAAGTAGAAACATGAAACTTGCTGAGGGGATTCTTGAAGGGACGTATGAGGTGCCGTGTGATGTCTTTTTACGCTCAATTCATTAAAATTTGAGTTATAAACAATCATCTTCCCAGTATGACCCTTTTTTTCGTTCCCAGATATCCCGCTTGTGAAAAATCGATTCGAAAGGCCGTTTTTGATTGCTTTTTTTGCAATATTTTCTGCATTTATCAAAGAATTGACAATCGCGGCACCTTGTGTATTTTCCAAATAAGAGATTTTAAAAGTTTGGTGTATTTGAGAGCAATAATGAATTCAAAAATAAATCAGAAAATAAGCAGTTTGAATCGAAATACACCCTTAATTACACTCTTTATTGACTGTTGTGAACTTTAATTGAATACTGTTCATAATTATCAGTCATCACTGATTCAAGACTGAACATTTCTACAGCATTTATTTTTTAATTGTAACATTTGCACATAGGTCTTAAAATACATTTTTATAGCAGACGATATTTTTGGCATAATACGTAGTTTCTTTTTCTTTTTTCTTTTTTTCTTTTTCTTTTTTTTTTTTTTTTTTTTTCGGTTGTTATGAAAAAATGGTAACACAAAAGATGAAGTAATCTACTATAGATAATGTGCATGTGACATCACGTACCTCAAAAAAGACGTACTTCTTAACTTGGCGCAGACAAAAAGTAACAAATCTTTTCCCTAAATAAATAACTAAATAAATAAAACCTAAATAAATAAAAAGATCTGCTTATGTTTAAACGAACTAACGTCACATTTCGATTTATTATGAATCAAAAACTGTATTAGTGAAGGTTTTCTTCGTTTTTCGTGAAAGCAGTGGTTGTGTTCGGGCCGATTGTAGCGGATGTTACATTTTTGGCGTTACCCCCAGCTACCATACTTTAACTCTATTCATACTCTTTACTCAATCAGTTTGTAGCGTATTATTTCCCTCATATAATACAATACAGTCAAACCTAACATGAACACGTTAAGCATGTTCATGTTAACTATAGTTAACATGAACCGTTTTCACAGTCCCCTATAAAAAGGAATGGTACTACTAGGTTATCCCGTCGACCAAAATACTATCGCCAAATTATAAAATTAAATGCCAAAATGGATGATCGTGAATGTCAATACAGAGACATTAAATACGATACATGTGTTTAAAATGTCATTAAGTGATTTTTATTTCGACTTTTTATATGTATTTTTATTAATATTCTGCTAATTATCATTATCATTATTATTTTTTTTTCTTTTTGTTTTTTAAAATAAAAATTACGTCAATATGTATAATTTGGCTATAAGTTTGGCGATTTGTATAATTTGGCGAAATCGGTCGACAGGATAACAGAGTAGTACCAAAGGAATATAAAGATTTGATAATGATAACATGAACTACTGTTAACATGAACAAAATTTGATTCCCTTTGAGGTTCATGTTAACAAGACATATTACAACTACTTGAAAATTGCGAGCATTTTAATGCAATTTCAAACAATTCAATTAGAATTTTTGCCTAAATTAACTTGAGTAGTCAAGCTACAAGGCAGGTTATTGACAAACATGCAACATTGTATATTTTCCCTTTTACTTTGTGCAAAACTTACTCAGTTGCTACCGTTACAGAAATGGCATTAAAAACTACAAAAAATTAATATCGTAAAGTAATAACTTAAAAAATCTCAAAAATAAATTAAGATGAAGTTTTTTAAAAGAATGTTGTTAAAAAAACTTTTTTCCTTAATACAAACGTGTAAAAATTGAATCCTGGTTTGCCTTTATAAACATTCTCTAATCATATAACTATGCAGTAAAGTTAAACAATTTTTATACATGATATCACACATAGCCGAAATGTAAACATATTTAAATCCTTCAAATAACATTGGGCAAAAAAAAAAAAAAAAAAAAAAAAAAAAAAAAAAGGAAAGAAAAAAGAAAAGAAAAGAAAAAGAAAAAGAAAAAAAAAATGTGTACAATTTACAAAAATATATTCCATTTAATATATATTTTTTAAAAAAGGAACTTTTTTGTAACATATCTATATTACAAGAAACGTTCCTTTCAGGTTTATGGCAACATAAATTCATTATAACCTTCGAAGACCTGCTCATAAATTAAGATGGGTGTTTTGCTTTCACCCTCTGTTGCGTAAATTTTACTGTAACAATCTAAAATCACTTAGGCATTGTTATGTGTGAATCAAAAATCAACATTCAACTTTTGGATTTTGTCAACGGAAACTTACTTTGTTTGCAAAATGACGCAATGAAAGAATCAAGTTGGAATTCATCTCATTGCTGGTAAGTTTCGTTTTTTATATTATTTTAATTTGTTTTAATTATTTTTGTTATTATTATTATTATTTTGTGATTTTAATAACGGATGTTAATATTTTCCTTCTGTTCTTTAGAATAAATTCTGTTCTTTCCCATTCTTTTAGAATTTTTTATTATTATTATTATTTTAAGGGTGTATTCGAAAAAACGCTTTTCCACCTTCAACAGCTCGAAATTTTCCGATACAATTTCAGACACATTTTTAAAAGTAGAAACATGAAACTTGCTAAGGGGATTCTTGAAGGGATGTATGAGATGTCGTGTAATGTCATTTTACGCTCAATTCATTAGAATTTGATATATAAACAATTATCTTATCAGTATGACCCTTTTTTTCGTTTCCAGATCTCTCGCTTCGGAAAAATCGGTTCGAAATGCCGTTTTTGATTGCATTTTTTTACAATATTTTCTGCATTTATCAAATAATCGACAATCACGGCACCTTGTGTACTTTTCTAAACAAGAGATTTTGGAAGTTTGGTGAGTTTGAGAACAAAAGTGAATTCAAAAATAAATCGGAAAATAAGCAGTTTGAATCGAAATACAATTATCTTACCAATTACCTTAACATCCATTTAAATGGATGTGTTGTGTAGCAAAATTAAAATATCGAAATTTATTAATTTCTATAAAGAAACCTCCTTTTTTATGCCTGTTTGCTGAAAAAACAATCATTAGAAAAAATATATGTAATTTCGTTTTGCTCAGGTCACAGGAAATTATTGCAATTAAGCACGAATGAATAAATTTTAGTGCCAAATCTTTCATGTTTTCAAAGCTAAATTCGGCATCTGAAATTCAAACAACTGGATAAACGTAGAAGAAGGAGATCACAGACTTGTGCTTGTTTAGAAATCATTTTTTCTAATAGGTGTTTAAAGACGCTTTTCGGAATATTAAGTGTTTTAGAAGTGCTTATCAAGTATTTTCATTAGTAACTATAATTAATTTTCGAAGTTTAAATAAAATCCCTCTTTTTTCATAAGAGTAAAGTTACAACATTGTTAGGTGCGTTCGTAATTATATAAATTCGTAGCATTTATAGTTGTCGTTCAGTCCGTCTATCCGTCTGTCTGCAGGGTCGTAGCTAGAAGTGAACAATGGGGGGAGGGTCAAGAGAATGCAGGGGGGGGGGTCATAATTTTTTTTCTCGCTCTCTGACGCAGAAAGATAAATTAGTGTACATTCACACTGTGGTTGCTATGTTTTTTGTACATTGTAGGTACTAAGTTTCTTATTAAACTGTTGTAATAACTTCATTTTATGCTAAGAAAAGTATAGGAGGATGAATAATTTATGTGTATAACTGGTGCAAAATTAAACTTCATGTTAGATTTATTTGTGCAATTAGGATGAGGTAGTGTTGAAACAGTTATTTCGGATACAATTTAATAACTCTGCAAAACTGTGAAAGGGTCTCAATACTAAATTAGATTTTTTAACAGAATTTCATTTGAATTTTCGGAACAGAAATTCATGGAGTGACCTTGGAATCTTTTCCCGGGGGGGCTCAAAATATTTTAGGAGGGGGGGCTAAGCCGCTCATAGTAGAGGTCTGCACGGGCCCAGGCTTGGCCCGTGGCCCGTACCCGGCCTGGCCCGCGGGCCGGAATCGTTTCGAATTTTCTAACGGGCCGGGCCGGCCGATAAAAAATTTTCGGGCCTGACGGCCCGTTTTGAAGATTTAAGCAGTAACGATTAAATATGACCTATTTTCAATGAAAATGGTTTTAACGAGATAAATGTGCATCACGAGCCATACTACTTTGACAGCATCAATATAAAAATGTAACTTGTACAGTGTAGAGATCGGCATCGGACAGTTGTGTGTAACCCGCTTTAATATTTTTTTAGCTGACTCGTGCCGGGCCGAGATCAAGCTTGCATTATTTTTCTACATATAAACTTGCCAGACTGGAACAAGATTTAATTGTTCTCAACATCTGTAGGGCAGGCAGTTTTGAAACACATTTGTAAAATTATTAACAGCGATAAAGAACTTATGTTAGCTTAATCTTTGGATATATATTTCTTGATGGTTTTTAAATTAATTTCTCAATAACGCGAAAGTTTGACACATTTTCAGATTAATTTTTAAATGTAAAAGTAAGTGATAAGCCTGACTATTGAAGGAATTTGGAATCGAATAGCGTTTTTCCTTTTTGGTAAATAAAATACTTGTATAACCTTGTTGAGATACAATAGTTTCTCA
Organism: Maratus speculifer; assembly: GCA_964019185.1. Classification (NCBI taxonomy): domain Eukaryota; kingdom Metazoa; phylum Arthropoda; class Arachnida; order Araneae; family Salticidae; genus Maratus; species Maratus speculifer. The sequence continues at coordinate 316,064,514 of OZ025296.1, read as the reverse complement.
AATGGTTGCAGGTTTTCTTTCTTCCCATGATATCGCTTCCGGAAATTCTATTCAAAACACTAACTATGACAATATCTTATTTGCTTGCAGTATTCTTAAATTGCTTGTATCAAAAAATGGATTACGCCATTTGATTATATAGTTTCTGAATGAAGACACCTGCTAATCTTATGCGTTTCTGAGAAAAAAAATGAATTTAGAAATGTATCAGAAAGGAACTTCTTTGAATTAACGAATGAATTTGGATTTAAAATCTTTAATAAAATGATACAGAATTATTTTTATAAATCTTCTTTTATTAAACAGCTTCAAAAGTTACGATTTTTTAACTTTCTTTCTTTTTTCTTTTATTCTAAGCCATATTAATTTTTTAATGAATCTTTATTTGAATGTTGAAAGCCAAAGAATCTTAGTAATCATTAATGTTGCTAATGTGTATTTCCTGTAAAATATACTGAAAAATCATTCCATAGATATGTATGCAGTATTCTTTAAAAAAATCTTAATTATGTGATAAAAATCTGAATTTTTTAGAAATCAAAGAAATTGTAACGGGCCAAAACGGGCCGGGCCGGGCCTGTTTTCACTGATTTCTGTACGGGCCAGTCCGGGCCTAAAATACAAAAATTTAAACGGCCCGGGCCGAACTTTTGAGTTTTACAACGGGCCGGGCCGGGCCGAAAATTTTTTCCTACGGGCCGGGCCCGGGCCTGGAAATTCCGGCCCGTGCAGACCTCTAGCTCATAGTGCCCTCTTAGCTACGGTCCTGTCTATCTGTCCGCATATAACAATGCAACAAACTACTCAGCCAAATCGTTTGAAATTTCAAATACATAATTGTTGGATAATTTTGTCGAGTCATTTCAAATTTTACAAAAATCGGATGCATAGTTCAATTATAGGGATAAACAAAAGTAATTCGTTACATACGGCCAGTGGGGAAAAAAACTTCATGTGCATTTTAATGATGTTACACTCTTTCGAGCCTAATAAAATTTATATGCATCTATGAAGTATGTACTAAAATATGCATACTCTACAATTTGTAATGCAAAGAATATTTTTTATTAATTTATAGGTCCACACAAATGTATTCCATTACATAATGTCATAGGAAGAAACATTGTTTGGGTCACCTTTAAATTATATTAAACTATTTCACATTATTTGAAATTGATATACGTTGATGAGGTTTACTAAAGGTTACTTCATGTACAATAGAAAGCAGGTAGTATTTACCGGGACACAAAAGATTTCGAATACTTATACAGTATCCCAAGTAATGTATACCATTACACGAAGATCTGAATATTTTTAAAACTTCATTATAGTATTAAAGCACCTTATTTGTTACGTTTGAGTGGCAATTTGAAACTTGTTGCATCTTATCTTGGGTCCAAATTGTGCGCTCTTTTTCCTAAATAATCTCATGTTTCTTTCTTCTCTATTCCACCATTATCTTCGGTAATAGCTTTTATATTTGTGAGATTAGTTGCGTTTTAGAATTAAAATAGTAAGACCGATCGCAAGAAAAAAAAAATTCCATCCGCAATCCTTTGAAAATTTTTATTTCCTAAGTTTTTCTCATTTCTGAATTTAGAAATTTGGATACACCACTTTTGACAAAATCGATACAATGTAAAGAATTTTCTTTGAAATAAAACAGTACTTCACTTTTTTTTCTTTTTCTTGCAATAATTAGAACCGAATTTATAACCGTCGTTCAGTTTTTTTTTCTTTCTTTCCTTTTTTACATGAAAAAACTTTTATACTTTAAAACTTGCTTTTCTTAAGCTTTACTAATTTCCAAATTTAGGAATTTTGACCCACCACTTATGACAAAATAGATCCCATGTAATCACAAATAATTTTCTTTCAAATAAAACAGAAGTTATTTTTCCTTGCAATAATTAGAACCGAACTTATAGCCGTCGTTCGGTTTTTTTTTCCCCTCTTTCGCCGGCAGTGCATCTTTTCACACACCTTTACGGCAATTTTAAGTGCAAAGTTATATCAAAGGATTATTTTTTATGCCAGCAAAGTGCGATAACATTATTGTTCCCTAATGGAGACTGAAAACCTCTTCTCACAAAGTAATTCATAGAGTTACAACATTGTTGCATCTTCCGTATGGTCCAGATTGTGCGCCCTTTTTTTTGTGAATGAGCTCATTTTCTTTTCTTCTTCTTCCCTCAGGCATTATCTTCGGTAATAGGAGATAGGCTCTTGCGGCCTAGGCTTGCTTTTTAGTGTGAAAGTGCGAAAATGATAAGATCGACCGCAAGAAAAATTTTCCCCACTCACAATCTTTATCGAACGTTGCTTTTCCAAGGTTAACCCCTCACCCCTCCAATCGTGCGTACTCTGGCATAACATCCGGAGCTTTTTTGACAGAAGAAGGGTTAAAATTGCAAAACCGCAAAAACCTCTGTATCCATTAATCTTCTAGAAATAGGCGCAAGTCGCGCAAGAAATGTTACAAAACGTAACCGCTGGCCACAACTTTTTACATGCCCCCCTGCTTCTCTCTTTTTCCCGAAATTTTATCAAAAGATCTTTTTAGAAAAATACTGAATGTATAAAAAAAAAAAAAAAAGGAAAGAGAAGAAAAATCGTTAACCTTTTAATTTTGTGAGCGTGTGTTAGATGGATCGAGAGGAGGTGGGGGTTGTCAAAAAAAAAGAGAATCTCCCCCCTCTGAGATTCCCCTCCCAAAACCGGATACTGTGCATAATAATGGCAGCCCGAGTTTCAGGTTTAGGTTTTCGTTCAAAAAATGCTGAAAGGGAGATCTCTTTTGAAGTGGTTTTCTTCCTTAAAAAAGTATTTTTTAAGATAAGCTCAACGTAGCATAATAAATCATTTAATCCTGCTAAAGGTATGGCGGGAATTCCAGTAAACTTCATCCGAGAATCTACTTTTTAGTAAATCAAAGTCAAAAACCCCGAAAAGTTCCTAAAAATATCTATATTAGAAGGGAACACCCATTTTTGTCCCCTGTGCTTTTATGTTTATAAGCTCACTGGTGGACAATTAGAAATTAATGATTGTAAATTGAATGTGTTTAACCTTGTCATTGTCTAAATTCTTAAATTGTTGGAAAGGGTTAAGAAATTACTTGAATAACATTATGCAAATAGAACTGGAGTAAACCTTATTAAAACATAAACCGACAGGCCGTACCTAGAAGTGGACAATAGGGGGGGGGGCTCAAGAGAATGTAGGGGGGGGGGGCTTCTCATATCTTTCTCTCTCTCTCTCTCTCTGACGCAGAAAGATAAATTAGTGCATATTCACATTGTAGGTACTATGTTTCTCATTAGACTGTTGTAATAACTTCATTTTATGCTAAGAAAAATATATGATGATGAAAATTTTCAGCGTATAACTGGTGCAAAATTAAATATCATATTAGCTTCATGTGTACAAATAGGATGGGGGAGTGTCGAAATACTTATTTTACATGCAATTTAGTAGTAATTCTGCAAAACTATGAAAGGGTCTCAAAACTACATTAGATTTTTGAACAGAATTTCATTTGAATTTTTGGAACAGAAATTCATTTGTTGACCTTGGAATATTTTCCAAGGGGATGGGGAATCAAAATATTTTAGGGGGGCTGAGCCACCCATAGTGTCCCCTCAGCTATGGTCCTGCCACCCCCCCCCCCCCACCTGACTTTGATATCCCCATATTTAGTTATTTCATAATATTCCTTAAATTTGCTAAAATTGTAACTGATATTTGGAAAAACATAAAGACGTTCTAAAGCGGTACGTGACACAATCTTCATCTTCAGAACATGAGTTGTAAAATTTCAAATTTCTATTTGCGTCCATTGTTCTAACAATGGGGCCTACTTTATAAATTGAATCGTAGTTAATTGAATTGCCTTTATTGTAGAGTTTGGACTTCAATGTTTGTAAATATCGAATATTTTTTTACAATCTATGAATAATGAAATTAATACTAACAGAAAAATTGCTCCTGGTTTATGTTTTTTTTTAGCAAGAAACGATGTTAGGGGATATTTAATTTGAACAAAACAGTCATATTAAACATATTTTTAATCAAAATTAATGCAGATAACTCTTATATATGGGAACATTTTTATGTTTTTATGTTTGGTGCGTAATCATATTCGTCATTATTCATAATTGGATTGTCTTCAACATTGGCAGTTGGACAGCTAAATATGTTCTGACAAAATGGCATATGCTCTTCCAAAAAGCTATCCTGAACTATTAATTGACACTTTCGATGCATAAGGTTTGGCTGACGGAAGTGGCACAAAGGTTGAAAGTTTTTCTCTAAATAAATGAATAACTGAATTTGAATCAATAAATTCCACCTCTATGGTTGTGCCTTTTTTATCAGAATTACAGTGAAATCTCTTGTATAAATGCTTAATGAGATATAATTGCTTAATATACATTACATCAACATAGAGCAAATCTCATTTGCACCCTTATTAGTAACGTCTTTGTGATGCATTTCAAAATACGGATTTACCTGACTTAAGATTTTTTATACCAACACAATGAACCCATAATTGCCATAAATAAAAGTGTTTTGCATTGATATGTGTAGTAGTGGTAGATTTTGCAAAAGTTTAAAATTGTGAGATTGATATAAGTCATTGACTTATGTCATCAAAGCAATGAAAGAAAAATTAAAGGTATTGTTTGAAAAAGAAGGAATACATTGACTTATTATTATACAGATCATAGCTCCACCTTTAAAAAATCATTTACGACCAAGAAAAAAAAAAAAAAAAGTATATTCCGAAAAATCTTGACTTATGTGGTTTTTGAAATAACCGATTCAATTAAAATCTTTATAAATATTTTTTTTTCATGTAATTTAACATATGGTAGATGACCATTGATTATCTCCAATCATATAATTAACTGACAATTTTTTGAAGGGTGGGGGTGGGGAGGGGGGATTCAGTGCCGTGCGAAAGAGGGGGGGGCTATCGCCCCGGGCGCGGAAACTTAGGGGGCACGAAATTTATACTACCAACGTCAGTTTTGGTTTGTCACAAGAAAAAGTTGGGGAAGGGGGCGCCAAATTAGAACTGTGCTCCGGGCTCAGTTTTCTCTTCGCACTCCCCTGGGGGGATCACACACCACCTTAATCATCTGAGCTTTTCATATGGTAATGAATGTATGTATTTGGTGATGAGGGAGGATGTCTTCCTCTAGATTTTTCATCCACTAAAATATTATTCCGAAAATCATTGTTCTGGGATGCGATGCATATATTTATGTTATCAGTATTTTGCTATTTTTCACTATTTTGAGATGTGGTGATGTTGCAAACAATATTTTGCACTTTAAGAGTAAAATGAGGTTACAGATAAAAGATACATTTCTGTGTAAATATAAATCTATGCAATACTGTATCCATTCTAAAGCGTCAAAAATATTTTGTTTTTTGTAGTGGTATAGAAGGAGGATCTCAAATGGACATTAAGTATTCAATAATTACCTTAAAAATGCATTCAATAATTACCTTAAAAAACATGTCTAATTTCATGAATGCATCGCATGTTCTCCTCCCAAAATGAAGTTACAATAATAATTCATCGTGAGCTCCAATATATATATATTACAAATTTTCATTTTTTTTTTTTTTCGCAAAAATTAACCTTTATACTATATTAATTTCCTTATAACAATATTCCGTACTTAGTTCAACTTATTAAATTAAAATCTTATTTCTAGATCTAATCTATTAATCTTTATGGAAACGATATAAATTCTTAATTCGCCTTAAAAAACATTTATTCCAATATGCGTAAATTTAAAAAAATGGATCTAAATTAAAAATATTCTTAATTAAACTTTATTTCTTAATAATCCAAATAAAACTCATTTTTTCTATCAACCCTTTTTAAGAAAGTCTTATTAAATTTATTCCAAAACCACACCTTTCAAAAAATATCATTATTTTTATTTATTTATTTATTTTCCTTTCTTCAACATTTGATATTTGTGCATCAATAAATTCATTTTTTTTTTCTCTTAAAATTAATCGTTTGCAAAAATATCGTCGGTCTAATATATTCGGAATTTTGAGTCGATTATAAATTAGTTAAATAATATATTTTTTTAAAAATAAAATTATCGTCTGTAGAATAAAAAATCTCGACTCTGGGCATGAGTTATGTTTACATGGAAAAATGATGGTTCGAGAGTAGAGAATTTTCTAGAACTTTCTTTTTAGATTTAAGAAAGGAAGCCTGGAGGTGAGAAGGTGGATTCTTGATTTTTTCTTCGATGAGTACGGCTCGCTGAAATAATGATGGAATATTCTTTTTGATGCTTCGGTTAAAGACGGTTTGCAAAAGGAGTCTTTCCCTCTCTCATGACTACAGTTTAATAAATTAACTTGCAGCAGCCAATGAGTAATTTATTGGATCTTCTACATTTATTTACTTATTTTTATTTCTCACTTGCCAAGACTTCTGTGCTGTGAAAGGGGAAACCGGCAATGATGTTTCTGGCTCCTAACTTTTAAAATGTCACATATATATATGTATCTACGTAAATATATAAAGCCATTAATTGTGAACCATTATGTATCTACATAAATATATATATAAGGTTGATAGCATAGTTTTAATTTATATATAAATTTACTTTCCTCTCTATATATTTATTTTATTTTATTTATTTATTTATTTTAATCTTTTTTAATTAACAAACTCTTATACAAAATATGAAACACAATTTATTTAGAGAACGTGTTATAATTTATTATAACGTCCTCTCTCTCACCGTTTTTTAACTTACAGAATACTTATGAGGAATAACTGCATTTTTTTTCTCAATTTATAATAAATAAACGTTATGTAGTCTTTGTAGATTATATAATATATTATCAATTTTCAAATAGGTGATTAAGATTGAAAAAGTGATGATAACTTGATATTTTTTAAACTTATAATGAATATACATTTTATTGCATAATATGGCGATATTTAATCCTTATGTCAAACCTTAGATGGCGACACTAAAAAAATAGTAATTAATATCTCGCCTTCTTAAAAAAAAAAAAAAAAAAAAATGCGTATGTAAGCTTTTTTGATTTTCTACTATTGACTGTATATTTTTTCAATTCATTTCATTAAAATTACCTTATATTTCCATTAATTTACATAAAATTCACATAAAATATAACTTATTCAATATTATTTTATTAATATAATATTCTTAATATTTGTTATTTTTAATTTAAATAATATTCTTTCCTTGCATTTTATATCCCTTAACGGTTTGCATGTTCATTAACTGTTAGTAAAATAAGTATGCACTTTTGTGTTTTTTCAACACGTTGGCGCCTTAGTACAATGCAAGTTTTTCTCATTTCAATTTCTGTTTCTAATGGTCAAAATAGTTTATGCTCATTGATTTTATTATATGATTCAGTTCGTATATGGTTTTACATTTCCTAGTTTATTGGGTTACATATTTTTTGGTTAAACTTAATCGGACAATGGTAGAAAATTACGCATTAGGACATTTCCCTGATTTCTAACTCAGAAATTAATCGTAATTTTTTAAGACTGCGTGGTATTGCCCTTGAAAACGAGCCACGTACCACAATCTCCAATTTCGTTTCTAATTCTTTTACTATTGCTAATTCCATTTGATTGTCTTGTCAAGTTTAAGTTCGTTACATTGGGTTATTCTATATTCGGTTGTAGATGTTGATTTGTAGCAATATATATATATCCTCATGTTTCAGTGTGGTAATTTTGTATTAAACTCACAATTTAACTAATTTTACAATTAATGATGTTATATATGCATATATATATATAGATATATATATATATATATATACTTTTATAAATACATCCAAAGTTATTCAGACAATACCATTAAATAAACCAATGAAACCAGTATTTTTACAATCATATTATTGAAAACAGTTGAAGTTTGAAGTGAAATTGAAGGCAGATTACCAAATTAATATCCTATAAATAAAGCCCCCATGTTTAATTCAGATAAGTATATTATTATATATAAACTAAATTCCAATTTTGGTAAAATCCGATGTTATAACAATGGTAGATATTTCAAAAAAAATATTAAAGAAGCAGCAAGAATAACAAATTGAATAAATACCACATTTCATGCGCTGTGCAGCATTAAAGTAATGTATTTTAAATTTTTTTAAAAATAAGGTTAATTTATGCCAAAATAGGCCTAAAGTGAAATAATCCATAAAATAGCTGCAAGAATTCATGTTATCTTATGATAACATAAATAACATAAAAGATTAAACTATCCCTTAATGATTGTACTTATGCATCTTATCATTATGGAAATATATATGTATGTGTGTGTGTGTGTACAGTCGAACCTCGTTAGCATAAACCTCAAGAGAAATCAAAATATTGTTCACGTTATCGGTAATTCGTGTTATCAATATCTAATCTCTGTATTCGCTTTTATAGGGGGGATTGAGAAAACAATTCATGTTAAAAGTAATCCACACTAAGCACGTTCATGTTAACTAGGAGGTTTGACTGTATATATATATATATATATATATATATATAAATTGAGAGTGGGTTATTTATTTTAACATAATTTTTAAACTGTTTAATTGACACCAATATATGGATATTTGTCTAGTAATATCTATAGTTAAATAGCTATATTTTAGTTATCAAATTATTTTTAATGTTATTGATATAATTTTTGGTATTATTATTAATAATATTATTACTGTTATATATATATTTTTTTAATATTTTTATTTTATTTTATTTTATTTTTTTAATTTTTTTTAAATTTTATTTAATTTTATTTTTTAATTTTTATTATCCTATATTAAGATAATGAGTTTTTACCATGTAAAGTTACAAAAAATGTTACTGATTAAAGTATCAAAATGGTATTTTAAGTTATATGTTAATATAAATGTTATCTTTTAATTCTAATTTTAATTATTTTATTAATTTAATTTTATGTTAATATCGATTATTAATTATTTTCACCGGTTCAATTATATTTCCATTCAGCTTTATCTTTTTTGTTTGTTATGGATAACTATTATTTTTACTTACTTTCAACTCCTTTTTGTAAAATATCTTTGTTCCTTGCTTAATAATTTGGTTTTTGTGTGCTGGTAGCCTCAAATACGTATTATTTTGCTATTTCATGGCTAATACGTGGATGAAACCGCACACTTCATTTGTAGTTCCAGAGCATTTGGGGCCTGATGATTCTGCTTTTGGGGCTACAAATTCCATTTGCATTCATTTTATTTATTTATTTATTCAGATTTACTCGTTACACTATTTTTTTTTTTTTTTTTTTTTGTAATTCAATTCAATTCTAATTCTTCGTTTTGGTTTATTGTTTTATTGATAAAATCCATTGGTGAATCTTGTCTACTTTTAATGGTATTATATATATATATATATATATATATATATATATATATTACAAATTTTTTTTTTCGTTAAAATTAACCTTTATACTATATTAATTTCCTTTTAACAATATTCCGTACTTAGTTCAACTTATTAAATTAAAATCCTGTTATTAGATCTAATCTATTAATCTTTATGGAAACGGTATAAATTCTTAATTCGCCTTAAGAAAAATTTATTCCAATATGGCTAAATTTAAAAAGATGGCTCTAAATTAAAAATATTCTTAATTAAACTTTATTTCTTAATATTCCAAATAAAACTCATTTTTTTCCCTGTTTTTATCACCCCTTTTCAAGAAAGTCTTATTAAATTTATTCCAAAACCATACCTTTCAAGAACATATCATTATTTTTACTTATCTATTTATTTTTCCTCCTTCAACATTTGATATTTGTGCATATCAATAAATTCATTTCTTTTCTTTTTCTCTTAAAATTAATCATCTGTAAAAATATCGTCTGCCTAATATATTCGAAATTTTGAGTTCACTTATAAATTAGTTAAACAATAATATTTTTAAAATAAAATTTATCGTCTAAATGAAATAAAAATCTCGACACTGGACATGAATTATGTTTACATGGAAAAATGATGGTTAGAGAGTTGAGAATTTTCTAGAGGTTTGTTTTTAGATTTAAGAAGGAAACCTGGAGGTGATGACAGAGATTCTTTGCTTTTTCTTCGATGAGTACGTTAAGGACGGCTTGCTGAAGTAATGATGGAATATTCTTTTCGATGTTTCGGCTCAAGACGGCTTGCAAAGGGAGCATTTCCCTCTCTATATGACTACAGTTAAATAAACTAACTTGCAGCAGTCAATGTGTAATTTAATGAGCCTTCTACATTTACTTATTTTATTTTTTCCCTCGCTTGCCACGACTGTATGTTTTAAAAAAAGGAACAAGCGAGGATAATTCGAGTTTCTTCTTAAAACATCGCACATATCTATATATATATATATATACCTTTTATTAATAAATCTAATAATCTATTAATAATGCAACATATATATATACATATATAATAATAATAATAATAATAATAATAATAATAATAATAATAATAATAATAATAATAATTATAATAATAATAATAATAATAATAATAATAATAATAATAATAATAATAATAATAATAATTATTATAATAATAATAATAATAATAATAATAAATTCGGAATATTCAAGATTAATTATTTTTAAATTCTTATAATAATTTAACTTTTCCCTTTTTTTTTCATAATATCGTAACATATTTATTTTAATTCCATAATTTTAATAATATTTTCTTTATTTTCTTTTATTCTAAAAAACATTAATCTGTCACAGCAATTCTTTTCCTAAAATCTATTACTTAAATTTAATAATATATTTGCGTAATATCATTGTATTTATGTTTTAAAAATCATTCGATTACCCACAATTCCTTTCTAAGTGACGCTAAATCTGATTGATTCAAATAATGTTCCGACAGTCTGAGAGAACTCTTTTTCTTTTCCACAGTGTGAAATTTTCGTATTGGTTGAATTCACTATTTCTAAATTTGCAATTGGCAACTTAGTTCCTAACCATAAAATACTGTATTCTTTCGCAGAGTCTGATATAATCTGGTTACATTGGTTTCGGAGTGATATTCCCACGTTTTTTTCTTGTGCTAATAAACATACTGTCAGCTGGTGAAAATAATTTTTCTAGTGAAGTTTCTATGTTAAGTAACATCTTTTATTTATGATGGCTGAATCTTACGGTGTGAGTGGGATTTTTTCCTGTGAAGAGAAGTATGAATCAACGGGATTAAAAATATTTGACGCTTCTGATTACTTTAAATGGGAAACATGTCAAAGGATTGTTATAGTTGTTTTAGTACCCGGTGCCACACAACTGCTAATCTACGAGTGTTTCTGGTGGAATTTTCTTAGTGTGTGGCATGATTGAGAGTAGATATTACATTCGATCGTCAAGATTCTACATAATTGCGACAGATGTTTCATAATATATATATATCTCATTTGCGATTAATCGGGCAATATGGAAATTATTTTTAGGTCTATCCTGATTTCCATTCAGAAATTAATCGCAATTAACGTGGCTATTTAGTATTGCCCTTGATAACGAGCTAAATACCACATTCCCAATTTTATTTCTAATTCTGACAACTCCTCTGTATGATATAATTTGGCATTAACAAATTTTTACAGTAATTGATGTTGATTTGTAGTTTTATCTAATGGTTCTATATATATATATATATATATATATACTTTTATAAATACATCCAAAGTTATTCAGACAGTACCAATAAAAGAACCAATGAAACCAGTATTTTTACAATCATATTATTAAAAACAGTTGAAGTTTGAAGTGAAATAGAAGGCAGATTACCAAAATAATGAAAGATAAATGGATAAAAAGGCAGTAGAAGGCTTTTCTATTAAACTACTTCTTCAGGGGTGTATAGTTTAACAAAAAAGCAAAAACATCCAACCAGTTTCTGTTATGAGTCTTGCTGAAAGCGAAGAATTCGACTCACAATACACCCGACTGGCTGGAAGCTATTCAGATGACAAATTAGTAGAAAGATACACATGGAAGAAAATAAAATCAATATGACAAAATAACAATAGTACAATATTCCATTAAAAAAAGGATATATATACTAAAATATTTACCATTACCCATATCCTAGCAAGATTTGTAGTGCAATCAGATACAAACTACATGTGACTTACTAACAGTCAAGGTTATGGTCATAGTATAAATCACATAGATAATAAAATAAAGTTGTAACAATAATTATAAAAATTAGTAAAACATATATTATACTATATAATTCATAATATATTTAGAAAAAAATAGATGCTACTATTAGAAATATTATATTTTTTTATTTTTAATCAATTATTAATATTACTATATTAATTAATTAACTAGAATATATTACTATAACTTCTAGCAGAAAATTATTTTAGTGCTGCCATCTAAAGGATTAATATATTAATTAAATTATATGCTTATGGTGCTGCCCTCTATTATAGGAAAAAAATAAATTATTTATTAGCTAAGAATTTCCAAGAATAATTTCTATTCTAATATTTTACAAATAATTTCTTTAAGACAAATACAATAGACAACCATATCTTATCTCAATAACTTGATCATTTTTAAGTTATGCATATTAGTTTTTAGGTAAACATAAACTTTAATACTATGTGTAAAGTTTATTTTTTTTAATTATTAAATATATAATAATTAACCATTGCGTATTATCCAGACAACACCGCCCTTTTCCGTAATCTAATATCTAACCCACCCAACCATCCTATTATTCATATTTTTTAATTTTTAATTTTTAATTTTTAATTTTTTTTTTAACCAAAGTAATTCAGATTTTACCATTCAATAAACCAATGAAACCAGTATTTTTACAATCATCTTATTGAAAACAGTTGAAGTTTGAAGTGAAATAGAAGGCAGATTACCAAAATAATAAAGATAAATGGATAAGTGGACAGTAGAAGGCTTTTTTACTAAACTACTCATCAGGGTGCATAATTTAATGAAAAAGCAAAAGCATCCAATCAGTTTCTGTTATGGGATGTTCTAAAAGCTAAGAAATTCGTCCCACAATGTGCCCGACTGGTTGGACTTTATTTACTGTTACAAATTGGGAAAAAAGATATTCATTGAAGAAAATAAAAACAATATGACATAATAACAATAATATATTTCTTAAAAAAGTATATATATACTAAAATATTTACCAGACCTATATTCTAGCATGATGTGTAGTTCAAGTGAATCTCAGTTAAGGGTTAAAGTAGATATAAATTACATGTGACTCTGTAACAGTTAAGGTTATAGTCACAGCTATAAGTCATATAGATAATAAAATTTAAATTGTAACAATAGTTATAAAAATTAGTAGATCATATATTATACTATAATTTTCATACTACATTTAGAAAAAATAATTGCTACTGTTAGAGGTATTATATTTTTGAACAATTATTAATATTACTGTATTAATTATTTTACTAAAAATTTCTACTACAACTTCTAGTACAAACACAAAAAATGTCTTAGTGCTGCCATCTATATGATTAATATATTAATTAAATTATATACTGATGGTGCTGCCATCTATTATTAAGATAAATATTATTGGAATAAAATAAATTAATCTAAGAATTTTCCAAGAATACTTTCTATTCTAATATTTTACAAATAATTTCTTTAAGACAAATGCAATAGACAACGATATCTTATCTCATTAACTTGATCATTTTTAAGTTATGCATATTAATGTTAGGTAAACATAAATTTTGAAAGACGTTTGTCTTAATAATGGCGTGAGTTGTCACTATATCCTCAATACAATAGTTTTTCTTCATTTCTTATCATTAATCAGAATTAAATAGGAGAGTAAATGGTACTCACCCGATGAATTCTTCTTCATTGAAGTATCCAACAATTAAATCCACCATAGGAGAAGGGAACCGGGCATATTCACATTTTGATCTATACACTGCACTAATTCATCTTGATAAAGACGTATAATATTATTATATGGTGACTGTAAAACACACACACAAATTATTGTATACACACTTCTTCATTTTCTACTTTAATTTTCACACGCGAGAAAAACAAACACAGCAAAAAAAGGATAGTGCTCACATCAAGCTACAAAACAGAGAACAGAATGAATTTAAATCGATACATACATAAATCATAATATAGAAACAATTATTAATAAAAAAGAGTCATTTTGAAAGTTTTGACAGTTTCTGTAAACCTGTAATTATTCACTCGTAATCACTGTTTCCAAGGTCACTCTAACGAGCACTTAACTTTATTTATGATGCCATGATAATTGTCATTTGTTGCACAACGGAGGAAATTATTTACGAATTGCGCAATGTTTCTATCAACTCCTCCTTAATTTCTGAAGTTGTGTTGTCACTCAGATGCAAGTTCTTCCTGTGAACTTCAAAAATAGTCTTTGGCAGGGGTTTTGTAAATAAGTCGGCTAGCATGACTTTTGTTGGGCAGTACACGAGGTTTATTATACCTTCTTGTTTCAAATGTTTTATAAGATGAAATCTTAGTTCTATGTGCTTTGTTTTACTTGAATGTTTTTCTAATTCTATCATTTTAATGGCCGATTGATTATCTTCATACAATGTTATTGGATATGTTTGTGAGAGATTAAGTTCGTTGAGTAGGTTCACCAGCCATTTAACTTGATTTGCTGCATTCGCTGCTGAGATGTACTCAGCTTCGGCAGAAGATAAAGCTATACAGGATTGTTTTTTAGTTGACCAAAGTATGGGATTTTTACCTAGCAAGTATACATTACCACTTGTCGATTTTCTTGATTCTGTGTCTCCACCCCAATCAGCGTCCGCGTAGACTTCTAGCGTTGGTTTTGAATTTCCATCTATAACTAGATTAAAGGTTTTTGTTGTGTTAAGATACCTCATGACCCGCTTTACACTGTTCCAATCTTTCATTCTTGGCTTTTCGTTCCTTCGGCTTAAGATGTTGACACGCTGCACAAATGTCAGGTCTGCTCACTGTGGCAAGATATAAGAGTGCACCTATGGCTTGTCTGTACTGTGTGTTGTTTGGTAAAATATTGTCATCATCTTTAAAGTGAGTGTAATTTGTTTCCATGGGTGTACTACATGGTTTTGCTTCTTGTAAATTGAATTTATTAATTAACTCTTCAATTTTTGAAGTTTGGTTAATTAAGTAGCTTTTGTTTACCTTTCGAATGTTCATGGATAAATAATTGCTTACGTCCCCTAAATTCTTTAATTCATACTCTTTATTTAAGTTCGCGATTATTTCCTCAATGGTTTCGTCTTTCCCTGCAATTAAAAGGTCATCGACGTATGTTATTATATAGGTTGTTTCATTATTCCTTTTCTGTGTAAAAAGACATGTGTCAATTTTACTTTGAATGAAATTCATGTTTTTTAGTGTTTCTGTTATTTTATTATGCCACGCTCTCGCGGCTTGCTTAAGTCCGTAGATTGCCTTATTTAATTTACAAACTTTGGTTTCCTGGTTTGGTTCAACGAATCCTTCCGGCTGCGACATGTATATCTCCTCATCAAGTTCCCCATGTAAGAACGCGGTGTTAATATCTATATGCTTAACATTTAAGTTTTGGTGCAATGCCGCTATTAATAATGCTCTTATCGTAGTATACGATACGACCGGTGCGTAGGTTTCGTCGTAATCCTCTCCGAACTTTTGCGTATATCCTTTAGCTACTAAACGTGCCTTATATTTTTGGATTTTTCCGGTATTGTCACGCTTTAATTTGTAAGTCCATTTACAACCTATTATTCTCTTATTCGGTGGAGGATCTACAATTGACCATGTTTTATTTTTTCTTAAAGAATTCATTTCGCTCTCCATGGCTTCTATCCAATTCTGTTTTACCGGAGAGTTTTCCATTAATTTAACTTCCTTATAATCCTTTGGTTCATTAATTTTGTCGTCTTTGACAATATATATAAGCCTATCAGGAGGTACGCCTTTATTTATTCTATCTGAGCGCCTTAGTTCCACAATTTGTTGTTGAGACGCAGATGGTGTTGTTTTTCCGTTCGAAATTTCTATCTCCACGAGATTTTTACAATTGCGTTTTTCGTCTTCATTTTGTTTTTGTTCAATTTCAGGCTTATCATTTACGTATTTGAATTTATTTTCAAGAAATTTTACCGTTCTCGCGATTTTTATTTCATTTCCTCCTACATATATGCGGTATCCCTTAGATTCATTGTCGTATCCCACAAAAATACCTTCAACAGCTTTATTATCTAATTTTTGTCTTCTGGCTTTGTCAATATAAGCGAAGGCTTTGCAGCCAAATACTTTAACGTAACTTAAGTTTGGCTGTCTTTCTGTCCATAATTCATATGGCGTTTTTGCATTAGCTTTTGTAGGCAGTCTATTTTGTAGGTGGTTTGCCGTACAGATTGCTTCCCCCCAGAACTTTAAAGGTAGATTTGATTCATTTAACATTGTCCTAGCCATCTCAACTAACGACCTATTTTTCCGTTCAGCCACCCCATTTTGACTTGCACAATATGGGACTGTATGTTGATGTTTTATCCCATTTGATTTGAGATAATTCTCAATTTCATCTGATGTAAATTCTCCCCCATTATCCGTTCTGATTTCTTTCGGTTTTTCACCAAATTTGTTGCTTATTAGCGCAATGAACTCTTTGAGTTTTTCATAGACTTCACTTTTTCTTTTCAATAGATAGATTATTGTGAATCGCGAGTAGTCATCGATAAAAGTCAAGAAATATGATTTCCCCCCAATCGTGGGTGTCTGAAAAGATCCACAAACATCCGAGTGAATAAGTTGAAGCCTTTTACTTGCTCTATACTGAGCAACTTTCGGATAGGGTTCATCAGTTAATTTCGCCTTAATACACGGTTCGCAATCTATATTATGTTTACAATTGTTTATCTGGATACCCCTTACTAATTCCTTTTGTGTAATTTCTTTAATCGATGTTAGATTTCTGTGTCCTAACCTTCTATGCCATAGTTCTAGACAATTTTTATTGTTGCACGTTTGTGTAATGTTCGCGTGGTTTTTGTTAGCCAACTGGACTTCGTAGAGGTTATTTACCTTTTGTGCTTCTAAGCAGATTTCTCCGTTAAGTTTGAAAGAGCATCGGTCATTTTTAAATACAATCTCACATCCGTTTTGGGTTGCTTTGCTGACTGATAGTAAATTCGTTTCGATTTCAGGTACTAGAAGTACATCTTTAAGTGTTATTTTATGTATTTTATTATCCGATGTCAGCGTATTTAAATTTACATCGCCTGAACCGTAAGCGATAAGTTTTTTTCCGTTTGCGATAGTCACGTTTGTTTTTTCCCTCGATTTTATCTCTGTAAACATTGATTCAGAGGATGCAATGTGACTTGAGCTACCGCTATCCACAATGAATGTTTTATTTTCTATCCCTTGTGTTATAAATGCATAATCTTTGTTTTCGCTGTTTCTCCATGTATTGTTTTTCCCTTCATAGCGATTAAACCTGTTATACGATTCCGATGCTTGTTCATTCTTAAAATTGTTTTCACCCCTTTGAAAAACGAGTGATGTAGAATAGTGTTTTTTGTAATTTTTGTTGTGTTGATTTTGTTGTGTTGTGTGTGTTTTGTTTTTATTGTGCCAACATTCTTGTGTGTTATGGCTTCTCATTTTACAAATCGAACAATATTTTGATTCTTTTTTAGCTGGAAACTTTTTCTGAGCTTTAAAAGCTTTCGCTGTATTATCAATACTTTCATAGTTTTCATTTCGACGATTAAACTCGTCAATCAGCTTATTTTTAATATATGACGGAGTTAATTGTGCTTCTTCTTTACTTTCGAGAGCAGTAATTAAATTATCATAAGACTGGGGCAGAGAGCACAGGAGGAGCGCGGAAATGTGGTGATTATCAATTATTTCGCCTATAGCTGCCAAATGATCAACGAGCTCCATTATTTTTGTAATATGATTTATCATATTTCCATTTTCTGCTAATTTTATACTATATAACTTTCTAAGGAGAAACAATTTGCTTGTGAGGTTTGATCTTTCATGGATTTCTTTTAATGCATCCCATGTTTGTCTAGCAGTTTGTAGGTTCTTAACGTGGGTTATCTGTGAATCATCGATAGTTAGGTTTATCAATGCCCGGGCCTTCCTATCATTTTTGGACCATTGATCGGTCAAAGGGGTCGGTGGATTATCGGTTATTACATGGAACAGCTCTTCTTTAGTTAAGAGCATTTCAATTTTAAATTTCCATGTACTGTAATTCGTTGCTGTCAATTTTTCAATTGAATAATTGTCTTTTAAAGTGGCCATTCTAATCTTATATTTTTATTTGTTTTTTTTTTATTCGATATTTTTTATTTGTGTGAAATTAGTATATCACTATGTTATCAAATTGATATATCTTTTTAGATCGTTCTCATAATCATTGAAAGACGTTTGTCTTAATAATGGCGTGAGTTGTCACTATATCCTCAATACAATAGTTTTTCTTCATTTCTTATCATTAATCAGAATTAAATAGGAGAGTAAATGGTACTCACCCGATGAATTCTTCTTCATTGAAGTATCCAACAATTAAATCCACCATAGGAGAAGGGAACCGGGCATATTCACATTTTGATCTATACACTGCACTAATTCATCTTGATAAAGACGTATAATATTATTATATGGTGACTGTAAAACACACACACAAATTATTGTATACACACTTCTTCATTTTCTACTTTAATTTTCACACGCGAGAAAAACAAACACAGCAAAAAAAGGATAGTGCTCACATCAAGCTACAAAACAGAGAACAGAATGAATTTAAATCGATACATACATAAATCATAATATAGAAACAATTATTAATAAAAAAGAGTCATTTTGAAAGTTTTGACAGTTTCTGTAAACCTGTAATTGTTCACTCGTAATCACTGTTTCCAAGGTCACTCTAACGAGCACTTAACTTTATTTATGATGCCATGATAATTGTCATTTGTTGCACAACGGAGGAAATTATTTACGAATTGCGCAATGTTTCTATCAAATTTTAATTCTATGTGTAAAGTTACGTATTTTTTTATAAGTATATAATAATTAACCATTGTGTATTATCCAGACAACACCGCCTTCCTCCGTAATCTAACATCTAACCCACCCATCCATCCTATTATATATATTTTTTAATTTTTTGCAATTTTTTGTATTATTTTTTTTATAATTTTTTAAACGTTTTTTACGCAATATGTTAATTATTTTTAAGATCATGTAATAACTTATTACATATTAAAGATTATAGGAGTTCTTAACAATAACATTATATAGTGCTTCATAAATTAGCATTTTAATGTTTGCAATATTTGGTTGAGGAGAATATAGACAGTTAATACTATATAAATGATTATACAGATAATATTTTTTTAACCAAATGTAAAGGATAACCATATCTTATAGCAGTTTCTTGAACAGTTTTTAAATTATGCATTTTAAAATTAGGTGAACAAAAATTTTTAATTCTATGGGCAAAATTAAGTAATATATTGATATATACAGATTTATGAAGGCAAGAATTATAATGAGTAAAGAGGTTTACTTTGAAAGGAAAATGATTACGTTTATCATAAATATCAAATAGAATTTTATTATCAGAAAGAGTAATATTAAGGTCGAGAAAGTTAATTTTATTATTTAGCATATCATTATAACTGTATTTTAAATTTTTATGGTATTCGATTGGTAGAGAATAGTTAGATTATTTTTTAGAATATAAGATTATTATATCATCAAGATACCTATATAAAAAACAATTAACAATAGAAGTATTACGTTCATAATAATGTAGGTAGAGATCAGCACAGATTGATGATACAATCCCACCCTGTGGAAGACCGACTATTTGTTTAAAGATTGTATTGTTAAATAATGTATAATTATGATAAAGAATAAATTTGTTTAAAGATTCGAAGTAAGTTAAAGAGACATGTATGTTAAGAGAATTCCTATATTCCTTGAATAATAAATTAATGATTCTGAACATATCTGTGATACCAATTGTATTAAATAAATCATTAAAGTCAAATGTTTTGATAAAATGTTTGTAAATTTTTAATATTATTTACAAGATGTAAACTATTTTTTATACTATAGAATTTATTATTAGTTTTAGCAATATCTAGCATTTTTGTAAGTATTGTTAATAATTTTTTACTTGCATTATTGTTATAAGTATTACAACCAATAGCTATAGTGCGAAACTTTAAAGGAATTTTATGGAATTTTGGAATGAACACAATATAAGGATAGTTATAATTATGATTTTTTATTTTTAGTAATTTATAATATTGAGCTATATGTCTGTTTTTTATAATAGTATCAATATCTGTTTTAATGAAATTTGAACTAGTATTTATTGTTTGATTTAATAATATAGAGTAATAATGTTTACAAATTAATGCATAGTTGTTAGGAGATTTATCAACATATGTTATAATAAATTTATTTTGTAAGTTTTTTATTTCATTATTTAATTGTTTAATATTTAAATTAAAAGTATCGATATTCCTATAAAGTTCAATATTTAATTTATCTAAAACATTAAGTTTCCATTCAGTGAAATATGCCAATATATATATACTAGCAGGTGTGACCGAGCTCAGCTCGGTTAAAATTAACTTTGTGTTCAACTCGATATGGTATTTTCACTGTATCATTCACTCTGCATTATTACTGTAAAACATGTTATTAATAATAGTATTATTTACAAAAACAATCAATAAGAAAACTATGTTTGTATGCACATGTTCATAAATTTTACAACGAAAGGACATCAATCCAAATCACTTTTTTAGCTCGACTCTGATTAGTTTAACTATGCATCTTCAATGCTATTAAGAATGTATAAGAAATTTCTTCACAATCTGAAAGACAATATTTTTTGCCAGATATAGCCAAATTTGGACACATTCTTTCATTTGGTGCCAAATACGTGTTTTGGTTTCGTAATCTTAATAGTTGATTTTTCGGCCAAATTTCGCCAGTATTTTGTCAAATCTCGCCAACTTATTGGCTTTTGCCATATTCTCGTGATCCTGACCCTTATTACCGAAATGATCCACTAATCAAATGTGATCAAACATGTGACTTAGCTCAATGGTCTTCAGGTAATCAAAAACAGTAGAGTATAAAATGAATCAAAATCGTGTAAGCCATTTCTTAAGTAAAATTAGCTTGACAGCATTCAGCAATGAAGCGATATGACCCACTAATATAATTTTGTTTAATATGCAACTCAGTCCAATAGTCTTCTCGTGACAAAAGACGTTTCGTTGCAAAATTTAGATAAAATTGATTGAGTCGTTGATATATATAATTAAAATAACCCGAACCCATTAAGATCTAAAACGACCCACTAATTGAATTTTTACGAGCATGTGTCCTAGCTCAATGGTTTTCTCTTGCCCGAAAACGATATAATAGAAAGTATACTCAAAATGGTGAGAACAATTTTCTAGATAAAATTGGCATGACCCACAAATGACCCTTATATCGAAAACTCTCAAACATGTGACCTAGCTCACTAATTTTTGTGTGCCGAGAAACGTTAGATACAAAATTTAGATAAAATCGATTGAGCCAATTTTTAGGTATAAATAGTTTGAACTTGACCAATTATGACCCAAAATGACTCATTAATCGAATTTTTTCAAACATATGACCTAACCCAATGATTTTCTTGTTTCCGAAAACGATAGAATATAAAATTTAGTCAAAATTGCTCGAGACATTGTCAAGATAAAATTAGAATAATCCAAAAGTGACCCACTGATCGAAATTTCTCAAACATGTGACCTAGCCCAATGATTTTCTCGTGCCAAAAATATGCTGTATACAAAATTTCGTTTAAATCGATTCACCCGATCTTTAGATATAGCTTTACCATGACCCATTATGACCCACAAATGAATCTTATAATCGAAATCTCTCGAAAATGTGACTTAGCCCATTAGTTTTCTCGTGAATAAATATTGTTGCACACAAAATTTTGTTAAAATCGATCCTGCCGTTGTTTAGGTATAAATAGCTTGACCCAGACTCTTTATGACACATTAATCGAAATTTCTCGATCATGTGACCCAGCCCAATGATTTTCTCGTGCCAAAAAAACGTTGTATACAAAATTTCGTTAAAATTGATCCACATGTTCTTAAGATATAACTTGACATGACCCATAAATGACTCTTATAATCGAAATATCTCAAACATGTGAGATAGTTCATTAGTTTTCTCGTGTCAAAAAACTGTTACATACAAAATTTTATTAAATTTGATACTGTCGTACTTTAAATATAAAAAGCTTGACCCAGACCTTTTATGACCCAAAATGACCCATTAATCGAAATTTCTTGAACTGAGACCTAGCCCAATAATTTTCTCGTGTCAAAAAAATGTTGTATACAAAATTTTGTTAAAATCGATCCACCTGTTCTTTAGATATAGCTTGACCATGACCCATTATAACCCATCATGACCCACAAATGACTCTTATAATCGAAATCTCTCGATCGTGTGACTTAGCCCATTAGCTTTCTCGTGTCAAAAACTGTTACAGGCAAAATTTCGATGAAATTGATTCTGCCGTTCTTTAAATATAAATAGCTTGACCCAGACTCTTAATGACCCAATATGACCCATTAAATTTTTTTCTCGAATATGCAACCTAGCCCAATGTTTTTCCCGTGCCCGAAAACCATAGAATGCAATTTTTAGTCAAAATTGCACGGGAAAATCTCTAGATAAAAATAGCATGACCCACAATGACCCCAAAAATGACCCACTAACCGAATTTTCTCGAACATGTTACCTATCCCAATGGTCTTCTTGTAATCCAAAACGATAAAATATAAAATTTGGTCAAAATCGTTAGAGCCGTTTTTCAGATAAAAATGGCTTGACCCTTAATGACCCACGAATGACCCTTATAGTCGAAATCTCTCAAACATGTGATTTAGCCCATTAGTTTTCTCATGTCAAAAAACTGTTACATACAAAATTTCGTTAAAATCGATCACGCCGTTCGTTAAATATAAATAGCTTGACCCAGACCCTTAATGACCCTATATGACCCATTAAAATTTTTTCTCGAACATGTAACCTAGCCCAATGTTTTTCTCGTTCCCGAAAACCATAGAATGAAATTTTTAGTCAAAATTGCGTGAGAAAATATCTAGATAAAATAGCATGACCCACAATGACACCAAAAATGACCCACTAACCGAATTTTCTCGAACATGTTACCTAACCCAATGGTCTTCTTGTAATCCAAAACGATAAAATATAAAATTTGGTCAAAATCGTTAGAGCCGTTTTTTAGATAAAAATGGCTTGACCCATAATGACCCAAAAATGACCCACTAATCGAGATTTTTCGAACATGTGACCCAGCCCAATAGTTTTCTCGTGCCAAAAAACGGTTGGATACAAAATTGCCTTAAAATCCATCCAGCCGTTCTCTAGATATAAATAGCTTGATCCTGACCCATCGTGACCTAAAATGACCCAGTAATCGAATTTTCTCGAATATGTGACCTAGCCCAATGGTCTTCTAGTGGCCGAAAATGGTAAAATCCAAATTTTTGCGAAAATCGTTAGAGCCGTTTTTGAGATAAAGTTTACACACACAGACACACACAATTTTTGCTCGCATTATAGTATAAGATATATTGTTATGATTCCGTTTTAAAGATGTAGCAACATAAAACAAAATTTTAGGATTTCTACACCAATTTCTCATTGTAATATCCTAATTTAATTAGTATGAAACTATTTTTTGATTCAAGAGAATTTTAAAAGTACATATATTCTTTATATATTAAAAAAATATTTTTGACTTTATAATGTTTAAAATATTTCATTGTTGTAACTGCATAGCCATTTTTGTTTTCGTTTTTTCCGAGCATGATTTGGCGTATAATTGAATCCATTATTGTCGTAATTCTTAAACAATTATAATAATAGCGTGTTTAAAGATTTATTGGCTGCTACTCGAAAAATGAATTAAAATTAATATGCTATTTATAATCAATATTTCAAAAACGTTATATTGTCATCAAAGTCACTGTTATGCTATATACTTCTCCCTCTCTCTCTCTCTCTCTTTTTTTTTTTTTTTTTTTTTTTTTTTTAATAATTCTAGCTTATTAGGAAGTAAATTGAAAAACGGTTTACGTAATATAGAATGGCAAGTACTTAGGGAAAAATAGATTCAAAGATAGAGAAAATTACCAGTATTTTCTTATAGAAAATTCTTCGAATAATATAAAGGGATTAAAGAAATCGAAATTATTTTTTACAAAATACTGATATATAACACTTTTCTTGACTATGATTTAGCATGACCACTCGCCACCCTCTAATACTAGCTTTTCATACAGAAACCGAATTGAATTAAATAAAAGAGTAAAAAAGATGAGATGTATAAAAGGCCGTGTGTTTTCATTTTTCGCTCAATTCATTAGAACATGATTTATAAATAATTATTTTCTCAGTATGACCATTTTTTTTTTCGCTTCATGCTCTCTCGTTTCGGGAAACTCGATTCAAAACGCCCACTTTGACAGCATTTTCCCCCCCCCCCAATATATTCTCTCTTTATCGAAAAATCGACAAACAGCTGAACATTATACAGTTTCTGGATAAGAGAATCAAACTGATGCTTTTTTTAAAATAAAAACGAATTTAAAAATGAATGGGGAAACAAAGCTGCTTGGATTTGAATACACCCTTAAATACTAAAGTAATTTAGAAGTCGTTTATGTCATATTGTTTTGTTTACAAGGGGCTGAAAACGTCCCTTTTGAAACCGATCATAATATGGCTAAAGTTACTTACAAAGAATTCTTATTTGTACAATAAATAGAGTAATCCGAATTTTGAAAAAAAGGTATGTCATAATTTTATAGTTAGTTTTACTTTTGCAATAACAAGTTGACTGTAAATTAATTCTCTGATAGGGCTTCCACATTAATGTCCGATATATGATTAATACAAAATAAAACTACGAGGTGTGTGTAAATTACTTAAGGGTATTCTTAAATCAAAAAGGGCAACTTTGTGACACATGCATTAATTTATTTTTGTTCGGAAATGCACGAAAATAGCAGGTGTTGTTATTCAGAAACTCTCGAATTGCACTCATTCTTTTGTCTTTTAAAAAAAACAATAGATTTTTCATAACAAGCCTTCAAAGTTGACATTTTTGAGCATATTTCCCGACGAAAGCAGAAAAACTGATCGAAAAGGGGGAGAGATACGGGTGATTACGTCATCGAAATAGCTTATAACTCGATAAGTAATTTAATTTTCATAAAATGGAAAAATAAGTTCAGTTCGAAATCGCTTTCATAGTCGGGCATTAAAATTTCTGTTAAAAAATGAATTATGCTTTGAATGAATGAATGCTTTCTGTTAAAAAATGAATTTGTAAATGTGTCAAAACGTTTTTCGCTTGTTGAGCGGACCAGTTAAGAACACCCTTAAAGATGACAAAAAAATAAAAATAAAAATAAAAATAAAAGGTGGTAAATCACTTTAATCCTTAGTACTTTCAATTGTAAACACCGCCATTGACCGAGAATATAAAATAAGATGAAAATATTAATATCAATATCTTAATTTTCGAATGTCACGTAATTGGAGTGAAAGTGAAGGTCAAATTTTTAGATCCGGATAATAAAATGTAGATATCGTGTCTATTGTAGATCTATTACTTGTATTATGTTTTCTTCAAGTAAATTGATCCATATTCTTGATATGTTGTAGGACAAAACGTCGTTACAAACGATAGTTCTTTTAGTAACGATTTCTATTGATTCTCGTACGATTAATTCACGGTAATTCTTCAAGGGACATTATAGTTTTTGCATCTTCGAAATTAACTTGAATATTTTGCTTGTAGTGTAGTTTTATGTTTAACTTTTTAAAATATTAATATAGCATTCTACTTATTTATTTGCTGGTATGGTTATAGTTCTTATGGGATGCTCCTTCCTTGGATTCGATAACGCGCCGGATGCTTCAGAGCTACAGAATCGGCGGGAAAATTGGTCGGCACCGACTCCGGGATATTTTAAGGGTGTATTCCAATCCAAACTGCATATTTTCTGATTTATTTTTAGATTCACTTTTGCTCTAAAAGCACAAAACTGGCAAATTTTCTTATTTAGAAATTATATTAGGTGCTGTGTCTGTCGATTTTTTGATAAAGGCTTAAAATATTACAAAAAATGCACTCAAAGTTGATCTTTTGAACGGAATTTTTCGAAGCGGAACAAAATAAAGAATCATACTGCGAAAATAATTCTTTATAAATCAAATTCTAATGAATGGAGTGAAAAATGACATCACACGGCACCTCATACGTCCCTTCAAGAATCATCTCAGCAAGTTTCATGCTTCTACTTTTAAAAATGAATCTGAAAATGTATAAGAAAATTTCAAGCTGCTGAGAGTGGAAAAACATTTTTTCGAATACACCCTTGTATTCGAAAAAACACTTTTCCACCTTCAACAGCTCGAAATTTTCTGACACAATTTCTGTCGCATTTTTAAAAGTAGAAACATGAAACTTGCTAAGGGGATTTTTGAAGAGCTGTATTAGGTGCCGTGTGATCTCATTTTACGCTCAATTCTTTAGAATTTGATTTATAAGGAATTATCTTCTCAGTATGACCCTCTTTTTCGTTCACAGATCTCTCGCTTCGGAAAAATCGGTTCAAAATGCCGTTTTTGATTGCTTTTTTTACAATGTTTTCTACATTTATCAAAGAATCGACAATCACGGCACCTTGTGTACACTCTAAAAAAAATGTGTAAATTTACACACAAAAATGTGTAAATCGATGATACAAAAACGACATGTCTATATGTGTAAATTTGTGTGTAAATTGCGCCAAATGTGTAAATTTCAGAATACACATTTTAATGTGTAATTTGATGATAAGTCCAAATGTGTAAAAGTTATCTGATAACTCTTGAAATACACACTTTAATGTGTGAATTGCACTGAAATACACATATTTCTGAGCACTATTTTTACACATACATATGTGTAATACTCTTTTTTTACATATATTTTTGTGCAATAGGAAAATACCTACAATGTTGTGTAATACGCAAAATACACATGTTTTTGTGTTATGTACAGAATGCACAGATTTTTGTGTAATATTCTGTTTTTACACATATGTCTACGTAACATGGAAAACACATTTTTGTGTAATATTTAAAATACACAGGTTTTTGTGTACAAAGATTTACCTTATTCTTTGATGTGTAAGCTGCGAAAAAGTTTTTAAAATAGCAAAACAAAATTACATGAAGAACAAATTCGTATATGCTTGACTTGTTTCTAAGTACGCGATCGTAATTATGTAAATACGTAATAACTATAGTTGTCATTCAATCCGTCCGTCTGTCTATCTGTCCGTTCGCATATAACAACGCAAAAACTACTTATCCGAATTGTTTGAAATTTAAAATACATAACTCTTGCATAATTTTATCAAGTCATTTCAATTTTTATGAAAATGAAATGCATAATTCAATTACAGAGACAGTCCCTTGCATAACGGCCAATGTATAAAAATAGTTTCAAGTGCCTTTTAATAATGTTACACGTTTTCGAACATAATAAAATTGACATGCATCTATGAAGTATATACTACAATATAAATTCTGTATAATCTGTAGTGCAGAGAATAGTTTTTATTAATTTACAGGGCCATACTGAAATATTCCATTACATTATGGCAAAGAAGGAAACATTGTTTGGGACGCGTTTTAATTTTATTAAAATATTTCACATTTTATCAAATTGATGTTTATGTTGCTGAGATTTGCTAAAGATTACTTATTTTATAATGGAAAGCAGATATATAGTGTTTACAAAGAAGACAAAGAACAGATTTCAGTTACTTAAACAGTATCCGAAGTACTGTGTACTATTACACCAAAATCTGAATATTTCTTTTTAACTTCGTTATAGTACGAAACGCATCTCATTTGCTTTTTTAACGCGCAATTTCCAACTTTTTTCTTTGTAACAGATTTGTAATCTTAAAGCAAGACCACGAATCCTTTACGCTTAATCAAGGAACAGGGTCGTCTCAAATTGTAATCTATCATATTTCTGTTATTATAATCTATTTTCTTGAATTATTTTTCTTCATCTATTTTCTTTCTGAAACTATAATCTATTTTCTCCTTGTGTTTGCAGATATACAACGTGATGACACAAAGGATTAATTCAGTTTACATAAGGATTTGCAAGCAATAAAAAAAAACTTAAAAACAATTTTTTGATTATTAAAAAATAACTTTAATAATAGATTGTCGATATTACATGCTTATTTATGAAATTATAAATTTAAACCAATAATAACTTTTGATACATGATTAAAAAAAAAAAAACGGTCATTAATTGTCCCTTTCTTACAGCAACTGAATGTACTCTATTTTGCCTATATTGAGAAATTTTTATGTATTTTTTTTTTTTTTTTTTTTTTTTTTTTTTTTTCAAAGATGTAATTTCTGGCTGAATGTCTGTTGCCAAGGCTACTATAACACCGATACTATCATAAATAGTACAAGGGATTAGAATTATTACTATCCAATTTTTAGAATAAAATGTGGAGAAAAATTTATTTATATCAGTGTATTAAAAATACAGGTTATTTTTTATAAGACACAATAAAAAAAGAATAAAGAATCCAGTAATGGAACCCCACAAAATTAATAGATTTTTATAAGAATAATTAGAGCCAAAATTTAATGAAGGCATAGTAATAAAACAAAATAATTACTTCAAATAAATTCAACGAATTAGAATAGCAATAATTAATTAAATATTTTGAGAACTGTTCACTGTTTAAATCAATCATTGTAGCTATCAGAATATCAAAATTTTTAATTATTTTAGATACATTGTTTAAACTTCTAAATGTCGGATGATTACAGTTATCAAATTATTTATACATTGGGAGGTAAAAGAAAGGTGGGTAGGTAAAAGAAAATATGAAAAAAAGTTATTTGAGCACAAATTCGTTTATTTCCCTCTATTTTTAATAGTTAACACGTTGAGCGCCACTCAGCTACCGGTAACAGATACAGTCGATGCAGTTGTTTATACAAAATACAATTAATTTTTAACTATTTCTATAATTGTTTTTCTTTAAATGGGAATTATTAGATTTAAATGGCAACTGAGCGACCCCTCCCTCTCCCGAACCAGTATACAAGGTAGAGTTAATAAAAATATTTTTCGATTAAAACATTGAAAATTTTATAAACCACACGAAATTAATTAATGGCAGTTATATATAATTTTTTTATGTTTTTACGGTATAGTAAGTGCAATTTAAATATTAAATTGAATTAATTAGCTTTTCAATTAAATTTAACGATTTTATTCACTATGAACAATACTGTAATTGCCTTTTTAACTATGTCAACATTGGATTGCTCTGTACTGGAAATTGAATAACTAAGCATTTCAATAACACACGCTTCTTAATTTCTTAAAAATAAATGAAATTTTGCAAATAATCATAAGTACATAAAATTCAAAGCTTTCTTTCTAACGAAACATAAACATATGCAAATTTTGCAAGGAAAGAAAAATTACAGTATTACTTTATTAAAGGAAGCCAACTCTTAGCATATTCATTAAAATTTTCACTGAAAATCGATGGAACTTTGAAATATTATTTTCGGCATCTTGATTGGATCGATCGGGAGCATAAAAAATAATATAGCTTTTAAATCATGTAAAGAGAAGTTATGAAAATATATATATAAATTAAACTGTTACTAAATATTTTTTTATTAACCAAAAATATTGAATCTTGTCTATTACCTTCTCATCTAGTCTATATGTATCTCATATGCATGATGTACATATCATATATTTCATATTCATACATTTTATAATGTGATATGATTCATATACTATGAGTTAAAAACTCTGTTTAACGTTGAAATTATTGGGATGTTATAATACATGTTTAGCAATTATGTTAACTATTGATTAAATTACTTTTGAAACCGCAAACTTTTAAAATCGAAAGAAATTTAACCACATAGTTTTAAAAAGGAAAAAAAAATCTGATTTAAATGAATGAATCATTGGCATGCGGCCGTTTATTTCAACGAAATAAAAATTAAACTTATTAAAGTTTATTGAATTGATAAATGTTAAGTTAATGTTAATCATTGCTTTTATAAAATGTTTATGTGCAATTAAGTAAAACTAAAACTATTAACTAAAAAAGGAAGCTGAGAAAATATTTTTTCTTACCTATTTCTTATCAATCACTCTCCTCTGTGTTAAATTGGGATAATCCAAAAATAAATAGATCCTTTCGTATTCGTAGAATTATGTCCGAATCCAGTACAGTGACATTAATGAGCTCTATTAACTACATTACTGAAACTGTACCTTTTTCGGACTGTTATGTAAAATATCCTTTGGATGAATTCTTGTAACATTCTCGAAAATTTTTTTTAATTCATGTGAACTATATACGTTTATAACATAACAATATGTTCGAACACTTTGAATGTTCTTGGTCCTTGGTCTGTTTCTATTCTAGAGAATAAATACACACGCTTGTGATCGTCTGCAGGGCAGGTGAAATTTTGCGCGCAGATGTTCTTATTTATACAATGCTAGATTTGAAAGTTAAATGTATATTTTCATGAGAGTGGCTCTGATTAAAATTTCAGTTTGAAGAATTTTTTATGCACTTCATTTTTCTTTTTATTTAATTTAAAAAAATTCTTGCTAAAATGAACTTCAAAGTTTCTTTTTTTATATAAATTATTAAGTTGTATTAGTCATAATATGACACATAAATTAAAAATGTGTGAACTTTTAGAAAATATAAAATGAGCTTAATGAGCAATAATGCGTCAGTTATAATAAGTGACACACGTTTTTGTAACACATGTAATAAATGCAAAGTATATTCCTTAAAATAAAATGGGTTATCTGGGAAATAAAGTTATTTTTTAAGGTATTTTTACATGTATTTTTAAAGATAGATTTTTTTTTATTTCGGTGCGCGCGTGTTTGGGGGGGGGGGGAGTTAAATTAGGAATCATATGTCATAGCACACATTTTGTACATCTTATTTTATAATGAAAAATGTTAAATTCATTCAAAAAATGTGGGACAAATAGCAAAATTTATTTTTAAGGAGTCGAATAGTTAAACACTAACAGAAAAGAAAATATTTTTTGAAAGTATACATATGTCATTACTATAATAAAGCATACTAGAACCCCCCCCCCCACACACACACACACACAGCGAAAGCTTAATTTTCTCCACCAGCGTATTATTTTTTGTCGTTTCTGAAATTAAGAGCAATTTATAATTAATAAAACTAGGGGAGCAAATGCGGGCTTCTAATATTTTTGAACAGCCCTGTATTTGATCTGTCGGTTAATAGATATACTATAGAATAGGGAAGTTTAGTTTAGCAAGAAAACGCCTAACTAGTGAAATTTTTTTTTTAGCAATTTATGCTAATATATGGAAACATACTTGAATATTTTGCTCAGCCCTGTAGTTTACCTAGTACCTTTATTACACGCCAATATTTTGCTAAAATTAAGTTCGTACAAAAATACTCTTTAAACTACTTAAATCACATTTCCAAAAATTATTATTCATAGGCGACCCTGTATCCATTTTTTTGCGTGACCCTGTAACTCATTTTATCTGTATTCTAGAAATATTCCTTAGTAAACTAAACGCAGTTCAACGTAAAAATGCATAATTTATTTAAAAACAACTTTTAAGTAAATTACATCCATATTTAGTAACCTCCCGAGCAAAGCTTAGTAAATTCCGAGCTCTTTTGTGTAGCCCTGTATATCTAAATTATGTAACTTTTAGCATTTATAACGCCTTATAATATGCATACATTTAATAAAACTTAAAAGCGCTTATCATAATTAAAAATGCATTTCATTCATTTACAGCCATCATTCGTATAATATACAGTTCTTCGGATAGAATATACTATTTAAAATATTTGCGTTTCTCTGTAAACGCTATGCATTTCATCTTATGGATGAAATAATTCAGCTTCAGTGACACATATCAATTTGATTATATTTTTCCATAATGAAAATGTGTCGCAAACAATCCCCCCCTGAGTTATTATGTTTTTTAATGAAATAGTTATGCTCTGTAAATGAATTATAACTATTCTTTTCACTGCATATTTTACAGAATGCATATTTTAATGCATTTCGTATATGCATATAATTTTGAATATGTTTGACCGGGTGTAATACCTTTAAAATTCATTTGAACCGATTTTTCCCCATAGGCCGTAATGTAATCGAAATTTTTTAACTATCCCTGTAAATAAACTAATCATGATAGAAACTTCATTTTCAATAGAATTTGTGCTAGGGAAACGTCAATAACGTTAAAAAAATTCATAATAATCCGAGTATATTTGCGAGAGTTAGAGCGCGGCCAGACGGACTGACAAACCGAAAGCAAATACTTTTTAAATCTGTTGGAAAGTGTTAAAAATGCACTTCCAGCAATCATCTCTAATACACAGTATACCTTGAACTGTAAAAATATAAACGGGCCTGTCTCGGGCCGAACTTATGATTTTTACACTTGCCCACGCTGGGCCAAGAAAGATGTCATTCGGGTCGCGCCGGGCCTGGAAATTGCAGACGGTGCAGACTTCTAGTACACTTAAACACTGTCCTTTAAGATTTGCACATTTATAATTATGTGTAACACTCCAATTCGTGTAAATTCACGTAATATTTTACATTTACACACTTTTGTGTGTCTATCAACTGATAAAAACAGACAGACTCACTGTCATAAACGAAATACTCATAAAAACAGTTAATGTTTTGAACAAAATGTGTAAATTTTATGACAAGTGGGTGATTTCCGAAATTTACACACTTTTCAGTGTACACATAATTATGCTTAAATTAGAATGACACTCCATTTCGTGTAAATCCAGGCATTTTTCAGAATTTACACACTTCTCTGAGTTTATCAAGTGATAACAAATTACACACTTAAATTCAGAAGCTAAATACACACAAAAACAGGTATTTTTTGGAAAAAAATGTGTAAATTGTATTACAAGTGTGTAATATTAGAAAATTACACACATGTGTGTGTGTGTAAAATTAGCCAATTTACACATTTATTTTTTAGAGCGTACTTTCCAAATAAGAGAGTTTGAAAGTTTGGTGTATTTGAGACTAAAAATGAATTCAAAAATGAATCGGAAAATAAGCAGTTTGAATCGAAATACATCCTTAAAGACTTCGATTACCATTCCAACTCTGGACTGGCAGCATTAGTAAACGGGCTGGAGTATTAGTGTGCCTTTTGGTTAAAATAATGATAGTATATAAGAAAACTAAATCTAAAATCTCACAATTATGGCCTAGATTACCTTTTTAAAGCATCGAAAAATTTAAAAAATGCGAAAAAAAAAATTATATTTTCTGCTTTATTAATTTTGCAGTGTCACAACCGCAAACTTGAAAAATGTAATTTCGAAATTTAAAGAACATAAAATGGAAATTTCGTTATTTTAGGTCAGCGGACTGAGAAGAAATGCTTTCTTTAAAATATAAAATCTTTTATATTATAAACTGTTAGTGAAATGAGCTTGCACATTTGATTTTTTTTCCCCACATGTTGGAGTTTGTATATTGTAAGTTCTCTTTTCTAATTCTATTATTATTGGTCTAATACATGTCTTGTTTTTTCATTGACTCAAATTTTCTGATTACGATTTATCGGGTAATTTAGAAATAATTTTTAGGATTATTCCTGATTTCTAATCGGACATAAATCGTAATTCTAGTGTCTACTTGGTATTACCCTTGAGAACGAACCAAGTACCACTATTTCCAATAATATTCGTTTTGTTCGTATATTGCTAACTCATCTCGTCTTGTTTAAGTTTATTTTACATTGGGTTATTCTATATTCATTGTAGATGTTGAATAGTAGTATTGTATAATGATTATATATATATATGTATATATATACCTTGGCCTATAAGCCTTCACCTTTGAAAATTTATGATCGAAGTTTTTGTAGATTTTTATATTGCTTTTTACTTGAACGCATATTATTCCTTAAAGTGTTTGGAAAGTGTCCTACACTGTAAAAAATTCAGTCAATATACACAAATATTTCCGTAAAATTTTACGGAATAATTTCATTTTCTTAAGAAAACAGTACAATACCGTAATTGACATTTTAAGACTACAAATCCGTATAAATCTAGTAAGTTTTCAATCAATTTTACTGAATATTTTTGTGTTGCTTTAAAAACAGAGTACAAGTTCCATAAATGATGTTTAGATATAGTTGTTTTGTTTGGAAAACGAAAATGAAGAGTGAAAATCCTAAAAATATAAGTTTCTCTTTGAAAAATTAGTTCTTGTCTTTAAAAGGAAAATTTTCAAGTACGGGAATAGAAAATAGAAAAAAAAATTAAATAATAAAAAATGGAATGTTTTGTGAAAAAACTGAAAAATTTCTGCATTTTACGAAAAAAAATTGCGTTAAAATACGCAAATAGTACTCGCCCAATCCAAAGTTGCGGGTGTGACATTTACACAACTTACATTAGTCACCAGCAAAAATATTTTTGAGCATTGGTTTCAATTTGTATGAATTTCAATGTAGACTACTTACATATACATTTATCCAAATCTGAAAATTGTCCGATGTATCATTTATTTATAAAAAAAAAAAAACAATTTCTACCTGTTGCGGGTGTGACACAAAAAGGACATGCATTTTCATCTTTCAGTGCAAAAACGCAAAATTCTGTGAATTATGACAACTGAGTGAATTGATTTTTTTAAATATTAATCAGTAATACTTAAGTAATTATTCTATGAAAAAATTAAATTACTTACTCAATTCTTGCTTTTGTAGAAAATATTCAAAATTTTCGTTACGGGTGTGACGCCTTGTTGCAGGTGTGACTTGTACAGCCAATAAAATAATGACATACACAAATATTTTCAAGGCAGATTTTTTTAATTGAAGAATTAATCAATGTTACAATTATAATATCTAGAAAGGAAAATATCAAACAAATTTCATTTCCAATCTTGAATTTATAATTTCTGGTGGTGGTAGCTTTTTTTTTTTTTTACAAAAATGCTCTTTTTTTCCCCTAGGATACATCTGACTGACTG
Source organism: Maratus speculifer (assembly GCA_964019185.1). NCBI lineage: Eukaryota > Metazoa > Arthropoda > Arachnida > Araneae > Salticidae > Maratus > Maratus speculifer. Next base: position 316,029,207 of record OZ025296.1, on the reverse strand, counting down.
GGCCAAATATACACACTTTCTTAAAATTTTTTCAAACATTCTAATTCTATATCGTCACCATCCATTTGTCTTATTTGCCCATCAGAGTTTTCACTTTTTAAATGTCGAGAATAAAACAACTTCTACAAAATCTCCAACTGCACTTTCATCGTTGGATAGTATATCCTTGTCAAAGTATGGATACATCTGACTGCCTGAGCCAAATATATACATTTTCTTGATTTTTTTTTTCAGATATTCTTATTCTATATCATCTCCATTCATTCGTCATTTTATCCATCAAAGTTTTTACCTTTTTTTTTTTTTTTTTTTTTTTTTTATGTGGAGAATAAAACAACTTTTACAAAATCTCCAACTGCACTCTTATCGTTGGATATTATATTTTTGACAAAATATGGTAACAAACAAATTCTCTTGTGATCACTTTCTGAAGTTATTGCGACATTAATTATTCCTACGTCAATAGAAACAAACATGATGTATCGATTGAATGTTGAGCTCCGATTGTGCTTGGTGCCAGCATGCATGAAGCATTTTCACAATATCTTCTGAAATTTCACATTCAGCGGAGTTCTTTTATATTTTTTAGGACTTTTTCTATACACATAACAAAATCTGAAGCTGAATTTATAGTTGCAGAGTGTTGCTAGCGTCACCAATTTCTTGGCAACTGCACCAACCCCGTCGACAACTCCTTTACCATGAGATGAAATGCAAAAGGATTGCCATCCATTACCATGATTTTTTAAAATAGTCTCTTCTTTTCTCTCCTTGCTTTGTCTCTTTCCTTCTCTTTTTGTAGCTATGCTTCATATTTAAAAGGGTTTTCTTTAATCTTTTTTTCGATGATATCGTGATCTTTCTGTACTCTCCATTCTCTGCAAAAGGGAAGAAATTAATGTGTAAACTTAATAAATATAGCACTTCCAGTCCAAAAATATATGCTTAACAAATTGTTAATATTTATCCCTCGAAATTTCCAATCTTACATAAAGTTAATTATGTTAAATTTTGGTTAATTTCAAACTGACTATATACATTTTATGCTAACTTAATAAACATTTTAACAGTTTCTATTATTCTTACTTCTACTTTTTATTTAATTTGAATTAAAAGAGAAAAAATATTAATTAATATTACTAATATTACTTTACTTACTACCTAATATTACTTTACTTATTTTAAAAAACTAAATATATATATATTAGATAAATACTATCAAACAACAAAATAAAATATATATATATATAAAAAAAAATTATCAAATTTAAAGAAAATTGCTAAAATATTGTTTCATAATTTTCTTTTTTTAAATTTCTATAAAAATCTTACCTTTTAAATTAATTTCTTAATCATATATCACTAATAAAATTATTTTCTTGTAGTAAAGCAACAATTTTATCAATCCAAACTGAATATATCAACTGCACACAGTGTCACATGCTCAGATGATGCAAATTTTTATTTATTAACTGGAATTCACTCTATTAAATCAAAGGATATAGTTAAAGATGCCAAGTAATGTTTTCCAGCATCTTATTCTTATATAAATTTACATATAATTTGTTCAAATATACATTTGTAATCAATTTTAAAAGACGTTGCGAGTGTGACTTTAATTAAATGTCACACCCGCAACAGGGACATGTCACGCCCGCAACGCTCAATAATTATAATTAAAATATTAATTAATTTTTTTTGTGTCTGTAATTCAAACTATCTTAATAAATTATTTTTTAATATAAAGTTTCATAACTTTAAGTCAAAATTTTTTTTCTGTAGAGATATAAATGTAACTTTTTGTTGCGGGTGTGACATAATAATTAAGAGTAATTAAATATGCTTACCTTTTGTAATGAAGATTAGTGAACACTTCTCTGCAGACAAAAACTCTCAATAAAAGCTGTCAGATCATATATATCCAAGTTTGGAGATTTTCAGAATGTTTGTTCAGCTGTGCGAGACCATGAAATGTAAAGATATTTGCCGCAGTCTATTTTACAAAGTCATAGTGTCACTTTATTGATTAAAATAAGTATGTTAATGACAAAAATGTAATTCTTTTTTGATAAAATATGAAATAGTACACTCTTAACAGTTAATATGCAAAATTTCAATCATATTTAAAGAAATTTAAATTTTCATCCTCATGTCCATTTTTTTGTGGATTGGGCGTACTGGCGTTCGGTATGACAACTTGGAGAACTGAGAACATGAAAACACAATGATAAATCTATGAGTCAACCGGTAAAATGAGTATTTTCCACCAGAATATGACTTGGCAGGCCGTTTGCGAAATTGCTGTTTAGTATGCGAAAAGAGATTTAACTAATCCTTGATTTTCAGCCATGAACTCGAAAGCAAGTTATTTTTAGTACTCGTATTGTCTACAAAAACAATAGACAACGTCTGTCCATGCTGAGAACGAGGTTGTCTAGGAGCAGTTGTGGCATAGCTGATGATTCCTCTTGTAGTGCCAGTTCAGCTCCGGAATTGTTTCCGGCGCCTGGTCACGTGATGTCAAGCGTAACCGGAGAAGGTTTCACATGTACTCTATGGTATTCAAGTCCGAAGATTTGCAAGCCAATCCATGCATTAAATATCTTCACTCTCCAAGGGTTTTTCGATAACCACTGTAAGATGACGGACAGCGTTGTCGTCCGAGAAGAGGAAGTCTGGACCCACAACACCTCTAAAAAGACGCACGTGAGGCAAGAGAATCTCGACACAATAGCCGGCACCAGAGACTGTACGTCTTTGGAATACGTGGAGATTCGTATGGATACCAAGCATGATACCACCCTAAACAAGAACTCTGGCACCCCCTAAATGGTACAATGTTGGAGTGGAGGTTAGGTGTTCCCTTCTCTCTCCAGATGTGTAAACGTCCAGAATCGCTCGTCATACTATAAATCGGATCCCATCTGTAAAGAATACTCAAGACCACTCATGTTGTGTCCATTTTTTGCGTTTCTGGCACCACAGAAACCGGCGCGGCGTCTCCGATGAGCAGGCGTTAATGGTACACGCCGTACTGGACGTCGTGCTTATAGCCCACCTTCGTGCAGCCTTTTAGCCATGGTAAAACGTGATATCCGATGTCCAATAGTCTGTTCAATCTGCCTTGTAATTTATACGGCTGTCTGCCGTTTGTTTATTTTCGCCCGTAGGACAACATAACGGTCATCTGCTGTTGTTGTTCGTGGGCGACCACTGCTGAATGCTCGGTCAGCTGATCCCCTCGTTTAAAATGCACTCCAGGCTCGTAAAACGATTTTGTGAACGATAATGAACTATTGTGCCACACTTGTCACATTTCGAACTTCTTACAACTTACAAATGATTCGAGCTCGTGTAAAATCATCCAGATGACATCTCCTGGATTGCGCCTCTTGTCTATATCACACAATAGTAGTAAAACAACGTCGTTGAAATCACTTTACAGTGCACTAGATTTCACCAAATTTATGAACAGTCACCACCTCTGTTCTTTATCCTCCTTTTACACCATGTGCCATATATGGGCATGTCATATTGCATTTGTTTCAAATCTATCTCCTGATTGGCCTTTCATTTCGTTCGGTTGTCTGTTTCGGCTTTTATGCTAATTTATCTGCTCCCGTCCTTAATTTTAGCACCCAGAGTATATTTATAAATTTAACATTATTTATACATTTATAACGAAAGGACATCAATCTAAATCACATTTTTAACTTGACTCTGATTGGTTTAATTATGCATCTCAATTACTATTAAGAATGTCTAAAAAATTTCTTCACATTCCGAAAGCCAATTTTTTATCGCAAAATATAGCCAAATTCGGCAACATTCTTTCACTTGGTGCCAAATATGCATTTTGGCATCCGTAATTTTAGAATACAATTTTTCGGTCAAATGTCACAAATATTTTGTTAAACATCACCAACTTGTTAGTTGTTGCCAACTTCTCAGCTTCGTGATCAAGACCAGTATTTACCCAAAATAACCCAGTAATCAAATCGTCACATGTTTTGCTATGTCACATGTTTGAACAAATTTGATAAATGGCATATCGTATTCCAGTGGTATAATCGTATTATAGTATCACCAAAATGATCCATTAATCAAATGTATTTGAATATGCAATCTAGCCTCATAGTACTTTTTTGCACGAAAACGATATAATACAAAATTTAGTCAAAATCGTTAGCGATATTTTCTAGATAAAATTAGCGTGACTCACCATGACCCAAAAATGGCTCACTAATCAAATATTTTCTAACATGCTATTCAGCCCAATGATCTTTTCGTAACAATAAACGTTTCGATATGAAATTTAGTTAAAATTGATTGAGTCTTTGTTTATGTGTAATTAGAATGACCTAACCCATTATGACCCAAAATGACCCACTAATCGAATTTTCGCGAACATTTGACCCAGCTCATGGTTTTCTCTTGCCCGAAAATGATATAATACAAAATATAGTCAAAATCGTAAAAGCCATTTTCTAGATAAAATTACGGTGACCCCAATTACCCACAAAATACCCACAAATCGAAAATTCTCGAACATGTGATCTTGACTCATAATTTTCTCGTGCCAAATAGTGTTTGGACACACAAAATTTAATTAAAATTGATTGAGCCCCTTTTTAGATATAATTAGCTTGACTCTGACCTATTTATGACCCAAAATGATCCACTAATCGAATTTTTTCGAACTTGTGCCCAATGACTTTCTCGTGTCCGAAAATGATAAAATACAAAATTTTGTTGAAATCATTTTAGCCATTGTCTACACTGGCCTCCAAAAAGTTATGGTACAACCGGTTTTTTGCGTCTAATTTGCAAATGAATTAATATAGAGACAATAAATTTGGAGGAACTGTTATTTATTAAATGCGTCATAGAAATTTACTTAAGTTAAACATATAAATGAAATTACAACAAAAAAGTACTCATGGTGGAAAATTCCATTCTTGGAGAAATCAGTACATCGCAGTATTATGCAGTAAAATGTGACAGAAACATTAAAAAAACTGGTTTAATACGGAATATGTACATCTCCAACCTTTGAATGCATTGGCGGCATCGATTTTCCATGCTCTCAATTAAATTGTCGGACACCGAAATAGCTAGCGCTGGCCAAACAGTAAAGACCAGACCAGTAAGCCTTGGAGAAGCTCATTTAATGACCTTAGAGGAGGACTTAAAGCCGCAACCTGTCTTCCAAGATAGTCCCAAAGATGTTCTACCGGATTCAAGTCTGGAGAGTCAACTGGGCATTCCATTCTCTCCAAACCGTGATCCTCAAGATAATCCTCAACAACCACAGCTCGGTGTGGTCTCGCATTATCATCCATTAGAATGAAAGCATTACCAATAGCACCGGCATATGGGCGCACATATGAATCAAGGATCTCATCCCGATATCTCGCACCAGTGAGAGTTCCTCCATGGAACACATGCAGGTCCGTGTGGCCTCCGAGTGAAATCCCTGCCCAAACCATGATTCCACCGTTTCTGTACCTGTGTGTTTCGACAATGTTTGATTGTTGGCATCGAGTGCATTGTTCTCTCCAAATAAGAAGACGCCCTGAATCGCTCTCCAGTGTGAATCTGGACTCGTCTGGGAAGAGTACAGAAGCCCATTGTTGTCTGGTCAGGGAACATGTTCTCTTGCCCTACATAAGCAGGCCCTTCTCTGTCGTCTGTTAAGGGGGGACACACACAACTGGTCTTCTTGCAGAGTGACCTGCATTGTGGAAACGTCTTCGCACCATAGTAGCAGAGATCCTTCACTCTGATGCTGCAAAATTATCTGCAATGAATTGCGGCACATAAGTGCGTCTACTCTTTCGGGCCAAACGAGCTAGAAACCGTCTTCTGCAGGTGTTGTAACACTGGAGCGGCCTGGAACTTGTCTTCTGGACACAAAATCTTCGGATTCATACTGATCCCAGAGTCTTTGGACTACACTGCGAGACACATTGTACCGCCTAGCAGTATCGGCCTGTGACAACCGCATTTCCACCCATCGCACCGCCCGTTACCTTAATAATTCGGGCAAACGACTTCTTCTAGACATTTCAAGACTCCATTGACAACAAAACTGCCAAAAATAGTTCAAATACAACAAAACTTACGCGCGAAATTACAAAAGCTTCGTAATTGAACATTTCTCTCTCATTCACAAATACCTATTCTTTTCTATAAAGTAAAAGGGTAGCTGTAATTTTTGCATACGTTTTTTTAAAGTTGTCATTCATATAAACTATGAAGTTTAATCTGACTGCCATATTTTTTTTCTAGTGAGCTTCGAAAGACATGGTGTACCTTAAATTTTGGAGGCCAGATTAGATAAAAATAGCATGACACACAGTGACCCAAAATGGCTCACTAATAATTTTTTTCTAATATGTGAATTATCCCAATGGTCTCGTCCAAAACGCTAATCCAAAACGGTAAAATACAAAATTTAGTCAAAATCGTTAAAGCCACTTTTTAGATAAAATTAGCTTGACCCATCATGACCCACAAATGACTCACTAGATGAAATTTCTCGAACAGGTGACCTAACCCAATAGTTTTCTCGTGCCAGAAAACAGGTGGATACAAAATTTAATTAAAATCGAACGAGCCGTTTTCTAGATATAATTAGCTTGATCCTGACCCATTATGACCCAAAATGACCCAATAATCCAATTTTTTCAAACATGTGATCTCGCCCAATAGTCTTCTCATGCCCGAGAATGGTAAAATACAATTTTTTTGTTAAATTGTTAAAGCCATTTTTAAGATAAAATTTACACATTCATACAATTTTCGCTCGTATTATAGTATAAGATTTTAATACTTGCATTACCTAAGGCCTAATTAATTTATGGGCTACCGGGGATTCGGTCCCTAATTTTATAAGCCTCCCCCCCCCCCCAAATTAGAATGAACAGATCAGTAACATATTTTTTTATATTTTGTGTCCCTCTTTAAAGAAATATTTTAATTGAAAATTAATTATTAACTATTTGGAAAATAGCTGTTGTCCTCGGTAGAGAACTGGGAAATCTGAAGTATATCTGAATCTTTTTATTGGTTGATTTCCGCAAGTTAGTTTTCGTTCTCTAATTGTTGCCACAAGGACAAAAAGTAATAAAAACTTTTAAAATAATAATTTGAAAACAAATTGTGATAAAGATTTCAAACAAATTTAATTTAAAAGCGCATTTTTCCCCCTACGCAACGGTGTAAAAATTTAAAATGTGCGATGTTTAGAAGTTTGAAAATTTGCAATTCCGAAAATTGTAAAACTGAAATTTCATTTAAAATTTGTTTATGGTTTGTAAAATTAACATAAACTAAGCGCTTCACTTTTTGCATGCCATGGCTGCGATTTTGCTACTGTTATGTTAGCCGGGCATAGGTGATAAATCGCCAAATGCTATTCTACTATCTCCATTCCATTTAAGTAAAATTCCATCAACCATTTAATTTGAACTAAATAAATTTAATTTGAAACGCATAAATTTGAAATACATTTTTAAAATGCATTTACAATACATGTCTTTCAGTCATCGCCTTTAAAATACGATAAATAAATAAATAAATAAGTAAAAATATTTTTTCAATATAGGTGCTTGATGAGCAAAGAAATTTAGCAATGTATTTTCTTGCAGCCTATTTTTTATTTCATATCGCCCGATCCACAAAAAAATGGACATGAGGATGAAAATTTAAATTTCTTTAAATGTGATTGAAATTTTGCATATTAACTGTTAAGAGTGTACTATTTCATATTTTATCAAAAAAGAATTACATTTTTGTCATTAACATACTTATTTTAATCAATAAAGTGACACTATGACTTTGTAAAATAGACTGCGGCAAATATCTTTACATTTCATGGTCTCGCACAGCTGAACAAACATTCTGAAAATCTCCAAACTTGGATATATATGATCTGACAGCTTTTATTGAGAGTTTTTGTCTGCAGAGAAGTGTTCACTAATCTTCATTACAAAAGGTAAGCATATTTAATTACTCTTAATTATTATGTCACACCCGCAACAAAAAGTTACATTTATATCTCTACAGAAAAAAATTTTGACTTAAAGTTACGAAACTTTATATTCAAAAATAGTTTATTAAGATAGTTTGAATTACAGACACAAAAAAATTAATTAATATTTTAATTATAATTATTGAGCGTTGCGGGCGTGACATGTCCCTGTTGCGGGTGTGACATTTAATTAAAGTCACACTCGCAACGTCTTTTAAAATTGATTACAAATGTATATTTGAACAAATTATATGTAAATTTATATAAGAATAAGATGCTGGAAAACATTACTTGGCATCTTTAACTATATCCTTTGATTTAATAGAGTGAATTCCAGTTAATAAATAAAAATTTGCATCATCTGAGCATGTGACACTGAGTGCAGTTAATTTATTCAGTTTGGATTGATAAAATTGTTGCTTTACTACAAGAAAATAATTTTATTAGTGATATATGATTAAGAAATTAATTTAAAAGGTAAGATTTTTATAGAAATTTAAAAAAAGAAAATTACGAAACAATATTTTAGCAATTTTCTTTAAATTTGATATTTTTTTTTTTTATGTATATATTTTTTTTATTTTGTTGTTTGATAGTATTTATCTAATATATATATATTTAGTTTTTTAAAATAAGTAAAGTAATATTAGGTAGTAAGTAAAGTAATATTAGTAATATTAATTAATATTTTTTCTCTTTTAATTCAAATTAAATAAAAAGTAGAAGTAAGAATAATAGAAACTGTTAAAATGTTTATTAAGTTAGCATAAAATGTATATAGTCAGTTTGAAATTAACCAAAATTTAACATAATTAACTTTATGTAAGATTGGCAATTTCGAGGGATAAATATTAACAATTTGTTAAGCATATATTTTTGGACTGGAAGTGCTATATTTATTAAGTTTACACATTAATTTCTTCCCTTTTGCAGAGAATGGAGAGTACAGAAAGATCACGATATCATCAAAAAAAGATTAAAGAAAACTTTTTTAAATATGAAGCATAGCTACAAAAAGAGAAGGAAAGAGACAAAGCAAGGAGAGAAAAGAAGAGACTATTTTAAAAAATCATGGTAATGGATGGCAATCCTTTTGCATTTCATCTCATGGTAAAGGAGTTGTCGACGGGGTTGGTGCAGTTGCCAAGAAATTGGTAACGCTAGCAACACTCTACAACTATAAATTCAGCTTCAGATTTTGTTATGTGTATAGAAAAAGTCCTAAAAAATATAAAAGAACTCTGCTGAATGTGAAATTTCAGAAGATATTGTGAAAATGCTTCATGCATGCTGGCACCAAGCACAATCGGAGCTCAACATTCAATCGATACATCATGTTTGTTTCTATTGACGTAGGAATAATTAATGTCGCAATAACTTCAGAAAGTGATCACAAGAGAATTTTTTTGTTACCATATTTTGTCAAAAATATAATATCCAACGATAAGAGTGCAGTTGGAGATTTTGTAAAAGTTGTTTTATTCTCCACATAAAAAAAAAAAAAAGAAAAAAAAAAAAAAAAAAAAAGGGTAAAAACTTTGATGGACAAAATGACGAATGAATGGAGATGATATAGAATAAGAATATCTGAAAAAAAAAATCAAGAAAATGTATATATTTGGCTCAGGCAGTCAGATGTATCCATACTTTGACAAGGATATACTATCCAACGATGAATGTGCAGTTGGAGATTTTGTAGAAGTTGTTTTATTCTCGACATTAAAAAAGTGAAAACTCTGATGGGCAAATAAAACAAATGGATGGTGACGATATAGAATTAGAATGTTTGAAAAAATTTTAAGAAAGTGTGTATATTTGGCCCAGTCAGTCAGATGTATCCTAGGGGAAAAAAAGAGCATTTTTGTAAAAAAAAAAAAAAAAAAAAAAAAAAAAAAAAAGCTACCACCACCAGAAATTTTAAATTCAAGATTGGAAATGAAATTTGTTTGATATTTTCCTTTCTAGATATTATAATTGTAACATTGATTAATTCTTCAATTAAAAAAATCTGCCTTGAAAATATTTGTGTATGTCATTATTTTATTGGCTGTACAAGTCACACCCGCAACAAGGCGTCACACCCGTAACGAAAATTTTGAATATTTTCTACAAAAGCAAGAATTGAGTAAGTAATTTAATTTTTTCATAGAATAATTACTTAAGTATTACTGTTTAATATTTAAAAAAATCAATTCACTCAGTTGTCATAATTCACAGAGTTTTGCGTTTTTGCACTGAAAGATGAAAATGCATGTCCTTTTTGTGTCACACCCGCAACAGGTAGAAATTGTTTTTTTTTTTTTATAAATAAATGATACATCGGACAATTTTCAGATTTGGATAAATGTATATGTAAGTAGTCTACATTGAAATTCATACAAATTGAAACCAATGCTCAAAAATATTTTTGCTGGTGACTAATGTAAGTTGTGTAAATGTCACACCCGCAACTTTGGATTGGGCGATATATATATATATCTTTTTTTTTTTTCATATGTATGCATTTTATTTGAATACTGTCACTTACTTTTATATAGAAACAGAATTTGGGAATAAAAACTTATATAAATAAAAAGTTTAAATATATACACAAAAATAAAAGTTTTTGCACAGATGTGATATATGCATCGGGTTTTGCAAAATATTTTTTTTTATGACAATTTGACGAAAACACCGTTTTTAATTACCAACTGCATATGTATTTTAAAATTATTTTCTATTATTTTAAAAAGGAAATAACAATAAACAAAAACAGTTTCATTAATAACAAAAGAACAAAAAAAGTATGTAATTCTAAAATAATAATAATAATAATAATAAATGTAAATAATTAGCAATAAATAAACAAACAAATCATTAAAAAATAACAACAAACAAATGTCAGGCAAAATAACATTATTTTGAAGCCAATTAGGTACTCCGGTACGTATATGACGTGTGTGCCAAAGTTTTTATAGCTGTTTAAATATTTTTGAAATAATCTCACTTTCTAACGCCGGAATCGCGACAAGTTACTTTTTAAAAAATGTCAAGTCCCCGATTGTTAGAAATACAGTCGAGTCTCTTTATAACGAAATTCCATTCAGCGAATTTCTCTATATAACGAATTTTTACTAGGAACGATCAATTTTTCATCGATTACATTACAAATAATCTCCATATAGCGAAGTATATATCTCCACACAACGAATTTTTTCAGAAATGTTCCTTTTTTTTCTGAAAATGCTTCAATTTATTTATGAAATTCATTTTCCTGCGATGATTCCTGGTATGTGTTTCATAGCTGCATATCTGCTGTCTTTTCCATGTCCAAAACAGGCATTCATCCCACTATTCTAGAAACCCACTTCTTAACAAAATGTCTATCGGATTCTTTCGTGGTCTCGCCTGACTTTGTTTTAAAGATGAGTATGCGTTTTTGGAAATTTTTGTTGCTCCCCTGAAATAATGCAAATTTTCGCGCGTTTGAACTAGATTCACCTTTTTTATAAAAAATGTTGATACTTTACCTAGAAAATAACGGTACCCGTACAAACGCTGAATAAGCGTTAATTTTCTGTTTCGAAACTGCTTAAATAAATAAAAAAATAAAGTATCAAATTTATGTTTAGCGTTAAAATTTCAAAACCTTAATTAAACAACTCAAACATTTTTTAAAAATTTTACTAATAAAATGTAAATTTTTTTGCCATTCTTTATTTAACGAATTTTTTGACCGAACCACGGATTTCGTTATATAGAGACTCGACTGTATTCCTAAATAGATAACTAATAGTAATATTAATAATAACATAATTAATAATACATAATATTATAATACTTAATTATATATACGTAATATTAATAATAACATAACATAAATAGATTTTCTACTTTTTAGTCTTTAAAATATAACATTGATGAAGTTTCACAGCTATTTGGTGTATTTCAGCGAACGTTTATTTGCACAAATTTATATTCATTGTTTTTTCAACTACCATACGAGTTATAGAGAATGTTAAGCGATTGATCACCTGTGGCGGGCTAATTAGAAAATTCCTTAAAATTAATGTATTAATTTCTAATTAAATTGTAAAATATATTAAAATGTTGTGTTGTCACCCGAAATACTACTTTGGACATTAATTTTATATTTTTACCTTATCAGGAAGTGGGTAAAATATCGATTGAAGAAATTCCGCCTTTACATCCAAAAACAGTTTGAGTTAGAAAAGAAAAAACCTATTGCAATCATCCATAAATGATAGCAAATTTAATTTTATGTTAGAATAATGTGTGGTCTAAATATTTTGGTAAATGCATAGTGAAAATTGTCTATTGAGTAGCGATCATTCTGTTGCTAAAAAGTAAAGGAATAAAAGTAAAGAAAAATGAAAAAACACAACAGAATACAAATAAAAATTGTTTCGTATATGTATCATGAAGCACCGAGATGCATGAGAACTGCCTTAAAAGTAACAAAAAGAATAGAAATAATAAATTAAGTTTCTAAAGGAAGAAAAAAAAACAGTAGCTTTTGTAAACTTTAATCCGCGATCTTTTTAACCTTGCGAAGTCATTTCTGATTTGATATCTCAACTTTCTACGAAGTTTTTCCTTTTTCTTATTCTCTGGCTTAGAAAAACTTTCGCACGCTTTTCTTCAATACAATTACAAGTAAAGAAAACATTATTCCAGCTGTTGCACAAATAAATTACTCAGATCTATGTTGTGCCTTTCGGTTTTTCCAAATTTATGGATACACTCTCGGTTTCGAATTTCGGTTGCCTTGATTCGGATTGCCACAAATAGGAAGGAAAATATTCATCAAAAAGCCTTCCCTTCCTTAAAAGCTGTCCGAGCAAGTCAAAGAGTCTTGATACCTCCAGGGGGGCGAGTGTGCAGTAAGGTGTAATCCTATCTTTTTTTTAAAGGGATTTTTCTCAACTTTTTGACCTTTTCAATTGGTTGAGGCGGTATCGTCTTACACGTTGCGCACATTGGTACAATACGAACGGGGTACTGAATCCATGGAGAATGTTGAACCCTTTTCTTTCATTCTTTTTGGAGCTAAGTTCGCAGGATGTCGAAGAGCAGGAGGATGAAAAAAAATGATGTGTTCCAGTTTATAAGTAAAAAATCGTCGTTTTCGGTTAAATGCCCTCTTTTTTCCTATAACTTCACGTTTCAGGGAAGTTCTTTAAACCCTCAAATAGAGATGTTCTACGGCCATGGTCTTTAAAAGCTAACCAACTCTCCGTAATAAGCCCTGAACCCATTCATACATTTATCGTGCCTGGTTGGATCTGAAGAATAGCAATAAAATCATCAACGCGCAGTTGGAAAAACAATTATTGCACTGAAGAAGGTTTGGGGTTTTTACACTGCTGCAAGAATTGTTGCGGTAAATTTCGAGTAGCTGTCAAAAGTTGAGGATGACTGACATATAACTCTCACTGCAAAATGATAATAAAATATCGTGGATTCCTTTAAAATCTACTCTTTTATTGCGCCATTGTTGTTACATTGAGGGTTTTGGTTCTATATTCAGAGAAAAATTCTTTGAAAGGCATGTTCTTATGGGGGAAAAAAGTTGTTTTACAGCCTTTTCTTTTTTTTTTTTTTTTTACAAGAGGGTTTGGGCATAGATATTTTTAACACTTCTGCAAACATATCTGAGACATTAAATATAAAAAAATAACGACTTAAAAGTTTTATTATAGGTGTTTTCATGGACAGTATTTTTGAACAGTATGTACTAGTAGATATTTTATTGCGTAAACCGTACCTTGTGTCACCGAAGGCATTATTCGCAAAATGTTGGTGCAATAAATGACAGATTGAATTACATTATCTAGATATGACTATTAAACCATTTACTGCAGATAAATGTCGCAATCTGCATATTCTTAACATTTATCTGTCAGTGATTAAGCCTAACTTGCATACTTTTAACAGTGTAATGTTTACATCACTTTCAAATTTAAAGTTTGTTGTCACAGAATTCATGTAATAGTCTTCTAAACTAGATTTTTATGCTGATTTTAAATCTACAACCCGTTTACTTTTATCACAGATAGTTTATGAGCAAAATGAATAACTACCTACTTTTGTATGTACATTGATATAAATTTAACCAAAAAAAAAAAAAAAATTAGCAGTGTGTACCTTATTATCAAGAGATTGAACTGTGTCAGATTCCTATCAGTGAAATAATCACTGATGAGCATAATCGAAAATAAGTTGAAACTCGTCGGATGTGGCAATCTTAAAACTTTCTTCGATCTCATGCTTGTTAATACTTCAAAAGTCGCAAAAGTCGCTACCACAATACCAAAATTAAATGACAATCTATGCTCATCGTGAGGATTCTAAAAGCATAGAATTCCATGTATTAGTTCTTGAATCAAAGCTATTGCGGATATCGAGAAAAATACAATATAAAATCGCCATTTGTTTGGCAATTTATACCAAAACAAAAACAGCAATAATATTTACCAAGCTATACCTGAATCTGAAGTTTCATGAAAAAATTCGCGCATTAGTTCTTGAGATAGAGCTATTGTAGGAATCGGAAACATTCAGTATGGCAGGGCCACCTGTTAGACGATTGATACCAAAACATAAACAGAATTAGTCCATATCACGGATTTACTGAAACTGAAATTTGATAAAAATCGCTGCACTAACTCTTAGATAGAGCTATTGCGGAAATCGAAAAAAAATCAGCATAGCAGTGCCACCTGTTCAGTAATTTACACCAAAATGTAAAGAACATCACCTCATTTTAAGGACTAACCGAATCTGAAGTTTGATGGAAATCCGTGCATTAGTTATTGAGACAGAATTGTTGCGTAAATCATAAAAAAATGCAGCACAGCTGCACCATTTGTTGAGCAATTTATACCAACTTATAAACAGCATTAATCTATATTTAGGACTACCTGAATATAAATTTTTATTAAACTCCGTGCTATAGTTCTTGAGATAGAGCTGTTGCGAAAATCGTGAAAAATTCAGCATAGCAGCGCAATCTGTTCAGAGACTTACACCAAAATGTAAACAGCATCAATTCATGTCAAAGACAAACCGAATCTGATGTTTGTTGGAAAACCATGCATTAGGTATTGCGATATAGCTGTTGCGTAAATCGTAAAAAAATGCAGGTTAGCAGCGCTACCTGTAGAGCGATCTATACCCAAAACTAATCAGCATCAATTTATATCAGGGACTACCTTAATATAAATTTTTATTCAATTCCGTGCATTAATTCTTGAGATAGAGAGCTCACAAAATTTATGTCACATACTGACACAGTCACAAACTCGCAGATAAACATTTTGTAAAAACGTGTTTTTTTTTTTTTTTTTTTTTTTTTTTTTGAATTTTTGACCACTAAAAGATGCAAATCTGTCAAAAAACGGAATTCGAAAAATTTCACGAATCCAATACTTTCTTCTTGTAAACATAGAGGAAAGTAAAAAGCAGCAGAATCTATACTAGCTGAATTACATAGCACATAAATTGTTTCCTGACTTTTTCGACCAAAAAATAAATTTCCCTTTTTTAAAAACTAGAAATGATAGAAGAAAAAAGATACCAGATTTGAAATCAGCGTTAAAAACTGGTTTAGGAATACGCTAGCGTATATACTCGTGTGACAGAACTATTTGGGCATTTGAAATATTATTAGAAAAACATTAAAAATGTGGAAATTACACATAATAATTCATTCTCATCTGTCACTGTAATCTCGCACACAACATTTTATTTTTGTTTGTAAAATAAAACACCTTTGAGCCGTAATAAGGTTATACATTTTAGTATTTTAAGAATGCATTATATCTTACTTTTTAGTTTAGTTTGGACAAGTGATGTAAATTCAATTTTGAGAAGTATAGAATTTGTATAAACATCTCCATTTTACTTTTCAAAATACTCTTTATTTGACATTCTAAATTTGCATTTACACCAAAAACAGAAATCACAAGTCCGCAGTTAAAGAAAAAAACAAATTTTTCTTTTTTTATAAAATAGAAAATTTCTGTAATCTATGCAAAGAAACATCAGGGTCGTAACTATAAACTTGGGGGCCCCGGGCAAACTAGTGAGGCCCCTCGCGCCAGGGGCAAATCAAAACTTTGCCCCGGGGGCAGGGTTTTTTTTTTTTTTTTTTTCGTACGCCGCTGTTTAAACATACACAGTATGATAAGCCTAAAAAGATATGAAAGATGGATTTTGTTTTGTTTTTCGATTTTATGTATTTATTAATAGATAAAAAGAAAGTTTTGGTGTGGTTTATTTTGTGTGGGCCGATTATCTACTCGAGGGATATAGGCCCAGGGGGGGGTGCCCTTCGTGGGAGTCTTTCTAATATAAGAAGAAAGGTTTTCTAGAATTTTTAGATGATTTTTATATTATTTAACCGATGAGAAGCCCATATTTTCTTCCTTATACTAGCTTCGGTGGGATCGGCAAAAATGCTGACGCGACATGACACATTCGGCTCGACATTCTGCTGCCTGCTCTAGAACTGCTTTTGCATGCAAAGCATATAGAGTATATCGACGGACACACAAAAACATTTACTCTAGCACTTTGATTTTTTTTATTACTAACTTTTAGCTTGGTGCTGGGCATTTTATAGGAAGTTAGACTAGAAACTAAAATCAATCGTTTTTTTAACCACCAGTATGGGGCCCCTCAGGCTTGGGGGCCCCGGGGCAGTGCCCCGGCTCCCTCGGTGGTAGTTACGGCCCTGAGAAACATATTGAATTAAGAAGAAATCAGTGGTAACACTAAAAAATACTTTCTACGACATAAATGCAATTTTTAATCAATTCATATACCTGTTTAAAAATTTTGATTTCTTGCAAGCATGTACAATTCAAATTACAGATTAAGAAAGGATATCGTAATGACATCTACGAAAAAACTGGCTGCATGACAACTCTTTTCTCTTAATGACATTTACATGAATATGAAGTTTAACATTAAAATTTAAATAATCTTTTTTCGATTTCTGCAAAACACTTTACTCTTTGGATTCTTCTGAATCACTAAAGAGATAGCTTGTCTTTTATTTGACAAAGCTGCGGAGCCCTTTATGAAATAACATCAATTTCCCCACCATCTAAAATTTCTATTAACTGATTTTGGAGTCCTAATGCTGAACTTAAAGAATCAGCTTCTGACAGAATATTATCAATGTACACGTCTTATGTCAATATAGGTGCTGTCAAAGAAAATACCCTTCCTTCATCATTAAACAAATGAAGAAGTGTTCTCTTGCCTAAAAAAAAGGTGCGCTAACAGTTCCATACATAACTGTTGTTAATTCAAAAGTTTTAATTGGTTCGTTAAGGCTTAACCACTTAATGGTCACATTAAATTACGTTTTAAAAATTTAAATTATTTATTCCCACCACTTTTTTGAGAAAAAAATATTCATCTTATTTAATGACAAGAAAAATGATACCAGATTAAAACCAATTACACTATTTTATAAAACTGGTGCGAATCAAACAATTCGGAATAAAAGCCGTGAAGCTTGCAGCCCGTTAATGTCTCGAGCGCGAAGATTAAGTGGATAAAACAATCCTTCGACAACTTTTTGCAGCTTTTTCTGATTTGGATGAATAGAGATTGCTTTATATATTTTATGAATGTCTGCAGTGAAAGTGATGATATATTTTTTAAATCTATCCCCATAACTGTCAATAAAGTGAATTTCCCTTAGTTGTTAAAGATGGCGCGTTAAATACAAATCACAAAGGCCTTGATATACTTTTTTTTCTGTTCTTCTATACAATCCAAGATGGGGAACGTAATAGGATTCATTTTCTCCCTCGCTTTCCTTAATTTCAACCACATGGCCTAATTGTTGATATTCTTTTAAAATATCTTGATATAATCTTAAATACTGAAATTCTTTTGCTAGATGATTACATAAAGAATTTTATTTTTTCGTTGCAATTTGTTTAGAATTTTTTTTAATAACAAACATTTACTGCTATTTTCTCGTGTATAATTTTCCATGAAATATTTCTCACAAATGAAAGTCTCTTTATATTTTGGTTTTTCATCCTCGCTTATTTTCGATCCTTCAGAAATGTCCAAGTCTTTTGTCTAGTTTCTTTCATTATAAATCCACAATTAACTTTGTTTTCATTCTCTGTCGGAAAACTTTCCGATACAACAAAACTCAAAACAGAGTCTTGCAAAATAAGATCAAAATTATAATGACGAATTTTCCCGATCGAAAAAGTTTATAAATAATTCCTGCTCCTACGAGCACATCTACATGTTCTTAGGATATTGAAACTATCATCTACTAATTTTATATTAGGGAAATCCTGTACCGAGATTTCAGTTGGACTCGGAAAAGTTAAATCGGCAGTTATTTTTGAAACTACCAAGAAATCAAAATTGTTCACAAAACTTTCATCTTTATTGCACCATTCATGCATTAACTTTATAATTTATTATCAAGAATAGTATCATTTAGACCTGATACTAAAATGTTTGTTCCCTCTTTTTTAAAATGCATCGCTATATTAAATGGTGGGATAAAAACTTATACTCGCTGCCAACATCTAACAAATACTTTACTATATATTTATATCCCATATCATCAATTAGAAAACATATTGCAATTAAAAGTAAATTTTTGCGCTTTTTATTCGAAAACTTACTAATAAAAGTTTTCTGAACAAGCTGTTCAGAAAATCAATGTTTGATTCAATGATCAATATTTAAGGCTGCTATTTACTCAGCTTCCCAAATTTCCCTCCGTAATCTTAAGTCTATGGACATTTGATACATTCTTATATTTAAAATATCTATCTCCATGAAATTAATTTTGAACTTCTTTTTTCAGCATTCTCTTCTTAAAAGATGTCACTTTTTCCCCTTAGTTAGTTTTCAAAATATTTCTGAAATCTATACATAATTTTATATGAAGTGTTACAATTTTACTTCATAAAGTGTTAAAATTTTACTCATATCATTTTTAATGCATAAAATATTAAATTGAGCATAGATTTTAGAAATATTTTGACAGCTAAGAAGAGAACAGTGAAAAAAGAAGTTAAAAATATGAATTCCCTGAGTAGACATTCTGTTTTTCTTCTTTATTCTGCCGTTATCGTTTCATGTCTTAAAAAATTGACGAACTTGAAGTAAAATTTTAACACTTCCTGTAAAAGTTTTACCGAATTTATCAACAGAATTTACCAGTTACCAATATTTCTTTGCCAGATACACGTAACGCAAGATCTTTGAATAAAATGTTTCTATTTTATAGGAGTGTTTATTTACGCAAAAACATCAGAATTCATCAGTTACCAACATTTTTTTTCCAGGTACGAGTCGCGTAAGATTTTTAGTAAAATGCTTCTAATTCACAGGCCTGTTTATTTACTCAGTAACATCACAATTCATCAATTACCAATATTTCTTTGGCAGATGCGAGCGATGCAGGTTCTTCAAGGAAAGTACTTCTATTTCATAGGTCTATTATTCATTTACTCAAAAATATCACATTTCATCTTTTATCAATATGTCTTTGTCAGATACACGTAACGGATGATATTTGGGTAAAATTCTTCTATTTCATAAGCGTGTTTACTTACTCAATAATTTCATAATTCATCAGTTTCCAATATTTAATTTCCAGATCCGAGCAATGCAGGATTTTTGCGTAAAATATTTCTGTTTTATAAATATGTTCATTTACTCAAAAAAAAAAAAAAAAAAAAAAAAAAAATTACAATTTATCAGTTACCAATATTTCTTTGTCAAATGCGAGAATCGCAGGACCTTTGAATAAAATACTTCTATTTCGCAAACCTGCTTATCCTATTCAATAACATCAGAATTCATCAGTTAACAATATTTCCTTGCCAGATGCGAGTAACGCAGAATATTTAGTAAAATAGTTCTATTCCTTTAAAGGTGTTCTTAACTGATCCGCTCAACAAGCGAAAAACGTTTTGACACATTTACAAATTCATTTTTTAACAGAAGTATATAAAATTGGAATACCTGACTATGGAAGCGATTTCGAATTGAACTTATGTTTCCTTTTTATGATAATTAAATTACCTATCGAGTTATAAGCTATTTCGACCAATCGATCACCGGTTTTTCTGCTTTCGTCGGGAAAGATACTCAAAAGTGTCAACTTTGAAGGCTTGTTATGAAAAATCTATTGTGTTTTTCAAAAAACAGAAGAATGACTGCAATTAGACAGTTTCTGAACAAAGACCTGCTATTTTCATGCATTTCCGAACAAAAATAAATTAATGCATATGTCACAAAGTTGGCCTTTTTGATTTAAGAACACCCTTAAGCATTTTTATTTACTCAGTAACATGAGAATAAATTAATTACTAATATTTCTTTGCCAGATGCGAGCAATGCAGGATCTTTGAGGAAAATACATACACTTCACTGCTTTTCCATTTACTCAAAAACATCAGAATTTAACAGATACCAATATTTCTTTCCCAGACACAAGCAATGCAGGATTTTTGAACAGAATGCCGCTATTTTTCAAGCCTGTTTATTTATTCAAGAAACATCAGAATTCATCACTTAGCAGTATTTCTTTGCCAAATGCCAGTAACGCAGGACCTTTGAGTAAAATAATTTTATTTTATTGGCCTGTTTATTTACACAATAACATCGGAATCATCATTTATCAGTACTTCTTTGTCGGACGTGAGTAACGCAGGACACTTGCTGCAGGACCGAAAAATTATTTTTATTTCATAGGCCTGTTTATTTAATCACAATAGAGTTGGAATTCACTAGTTACTATTTATTTGCGAGATGCGAGTAATGCAGGATTTGTAAGTAAAATCTTCTGTTTCAGAGGCATTTTTATTAGCACTTTCCAACAAAGTTGAAAAGTGCTTATGCATTCGGTTTGTCTGGCCGTCTGGCCGACTGTCCGCGCTCTAACTCACATAAATATACAGGGATTGCCATGAAATTTTAGGACGTTATTGACGTTTACCCTAGCACGAACCCTATTGAAAATGAAGTTTCTACCATGATTAGTTTATCTACAGGGAGAATCAAAAGTTTCCCATTACATTACGGCCTATGGGGAAAAATCGTTTTAAAGGAATTTTAAAGATGATCCAGTCAAACATATTAAAATTTATATGCTTTTACGAGGAGCATTAAAATATGCATTCTATGATATATAAGGTGAAAATATAGCTATTATTCATTTACAGGGCCATACAAAAGAATTCCATTAAATAATGGTAAAAGGGGGAATTGTGTATGACATATTTTAAATATATTAAACTGTTTCATGTATAATAAAATTCATGTATGCCAATGAGGCTTAGTATAAATTATACGATACTGCCTTGTCTAATATAAAGTACATAGTATTTACAGGGACACACAAAAGATTTCAAATAGTACATTCTTTCCGAAGTACTGTATGTGTATCCGATTATAGCTGATGGATGGATGAAATGCATTTTAATTATGATATGCGCGTGTAAGTCTCACTAAATTTATGCATATTATATGGTGTGTATAAATGCTATAGTTAATATACAGGGCTACCCAAAAGAGCTCACCAACGTTACTGAATATGACCATAAATTACTAAAAGGTGATTCTTAAATAAATTATACATTTTTACGCTGAACTGCATTAAATTTACTAAGAAATGTTTGCCGAATATAGATAAAATGATGGGCCATGGAAAGGGAGCCTATCAATACATGGAGTCTATCAATGATAATTTATGATAAAGTGATTTCAGTTGTTTTAAAAGTGTTTTAGTTTAAAATAAATTTTATCTTAACACTGATATGTAATAAAGGTACCAGACAAACTACAAGGCTGAACAAAGTATTCAAGTATGTTTCCATCTATTAGTATAAATTGCTGAAAGAGAAATTACAAGCTACTAGGCATTTTCTGCTAAACTAAATTTTCCCATTATATAATATATATATTAGCTGACAAATCAAATACAGGACTGTTCAATAGTGCTGGAATACATATTTGGCTTTATATCCTTATTTACCTAAATAACGAAGTTTTGTTAAAGATTTCATGAAGCGTTGGAAAGTGCTTCATAATCTATGCTTAACGCAGGATTTTTCTTACTTTTTAATTACTCACAGAATTCATCAGTTACCAGTATTTCCAGTATTCAGTAGTATTACCTTTTCCACGTACGAGTAACGCATGTTCTTTGATTAAATTTATTCTAAGAACTCTGTATTTACTCAATAATGTCAAGTAATATTCTTCATTTTGCATCTAATGTTTTACCCTTACTCTCAATCTCAAAATAAACCAAAATCTATTCGTATTGAGAAATCGCACATAAACTGTTAGTGTGTGTAAGAGAGACATAGCTAATCCGCATGTGTTATGTTCCGGTGTTAGTGGGCACGAAAAACATACGCAAATGTACTCAACTGATGTATATTCAACATTCTTATTTGAAGTTGGGTTTCTAGTCATCTTGTTTAATATAGAACATTACAAGTCATAACACTAAATTAAAATCAAAAGTATGTTTTTTTTTTTTTTTTTTTTTTTTTTTTTTTTTTTTTTTTTTAAAGCCAAGGGACATATTAATTTTGGTTTCCTCTCCATTCCTTTTCATATATATAAATATAATCGATCTTGCAATTACCTTGAATAAGTTTTTTAATAAAGTATGTAGATCTTATAATTTCTTTACAGAGACACACAAAAGCAAAATATGTCATCTAGGTAAAGTTCGAAAAACTGAATCTATTCAAATCTAATTGGGACATTGTATTGAGCTTCCAAATATTTTTGATAAACTCGTTAGTCAAGTATTGTTCTGGTTCTGACCCATCCTAGGAGGAGATGTAATGGAAAAACGGTTTTATTCAAAACAAAAAGTGCAATAGTAATGAATACTCTTCATTTTAAATTGTCTGATTCAGTGAAACTTTCGTCTAACTGTCGTTTTCTTTATAAATAAGGAACCAAATTTTCAGTTGGCGTCCTGGTCATTTACCCCGCTCGTTCCTCCCTAGTTTCTTCCCTGTATTGATAATGCCTATTATCAGTTCGCATCTATAGTATGCAATAATCTCACATTTCAGGAATTATAACAGCAATAGAGGAGCACCGAGTCTATAAATGAAAATATCATTGATTCTTCTTCTTTTCTTGTTCCTTTGTTGTAGTAGAATAAAAAATCATTCTGCCACAAAATTAGTAATAAAGAACCTCAAGCGGATGCAAGAACTTCAAAACCATCATTTTTTACAATCAAACTTAACAGGTGTCCAGGGAATTTTATTATTATTGTGTAAGGATGCGTGTATGAAGGAATTTAGTTTCTAAATGATACATTAGACATCTTTTAAATAGGGCTAATGTTAGTGCAAAGTACACAATAAAGTTCAATGAGACCAGAAGCCGAAAAAAAAAATATATGAATGCTGAGATTTTTTCTTAGGAATATTAAAGCCTTTCGTCACTGAAAATATGCATTTCAATGTGAATGTCATCTGTCATTTTCAGCCATTTTTATTGTCAAAAGGTAGAATGTAAGAAAAAAAAAGCAGTGATAAAAAAAACGCAAAATTTGCATAATATCATCTTACTTTTTGAAACGCAAGGAAGACTCATGTAACTATCCGTATGTTTCACGCGATCAAGTGCTTGAAAAGAGAAACTTTGAACTGCCATTTTTTCAAAAAATAGTTCGTCGACACCACAACACAGGGAAGAGAGAAGAAAAAAAAATATTTTTTATGAAAAATTATTTTGATATTGTCACAAAAGATTTGCTTAAATTAACATTTTAATAATAGGGTTAACTCGATACTCTGCCGGAGTTTCACCAATTCCAGATGGAAGAAGAAGAAAAAAGTTTATCGAACAGCATTTACTTGAAAGAAGAGAAGTGAGGTAGGTATCGATGGATATTTTTTTTTTTTCCAACCTAATATTAGTTTATGCGTCAGGTTCTTAATAGTGAACATTTCAACACCATTCATGTCATAACCGATCGGTCTTTTCAGAGACCAACCGCCTCACAATGTACATCAAAAACCGCCCCATTTGCTCACAGAGCAGGGTAAAATAACTAAAAAAGAAAGTTTAAATCGAAAAATTTCGGAAGGAAGCGGAATGGGGAGGGGGGTGATCAGAGGATGGAGAAAACCCTTTTACGATCCGCTGATGTGTCAATCAAACTGGATATGCCGAAATGGAAAAAGCCACCCGAGGGCAAGTATAGAATTATAATTCCTATCGCTTCCAAACTATCCCCCAACTCTCTGTTGCTTATTAAATGCTCCGCATTTTGGAATGACATAATGCAAAGCGGAGCTTTTAAGAAGAAAAAAAAAATATATGTATTAAATTTTTACAATTTTTTTTCCCCTTTACTCTCCACTTACGTACTGTATCAAAAAGGCACTAGCTATCTGCTTTCCTTTTAGATTTTTCTTTCTTTACGTTGTAATTTTTTTTTCTTCGCCTTTTCTGCTCGTTTTCTTCCCCGTTGGTGGCATCGGGTCCGTTAAGTTTCCGGTTAGGGTCCGGAAATGGGGTATATGCCACGAGACGAAATGTCTTGTTGTTTATTTCAGATTATTGAGATTATTTCACAAAAAACATGCATCACCAATTCCATATCTTTAAGAATGTTCTCAAATCCAAAGGGGTTACTTTCTGTTTTCTGACCCATTTTAATTCACTTTTATTCGGAAACGCATGAAATTGGCAGGTTGTTGTTATTCAGAAACTGTGTGAATGAAAGAAGTTTTCCATTTTTTGATAAAAGCAAAAGATTTTTCCAAAAATGTTGTTAAAGCGGGTGCATTGAACCAAATTTTCAGACGCGACTCCGCGAGATAAGAGAAAACTTGATCTTCACTTAAGATGCTTATAATTCGACCAAGTAATTTATTTATAAAAAAAAAATGAAAACTCATTTCGATTCCAAATCGCTTTAATAGTCAATCATACAAGTTTTGTGCCTTTGGGTTTCAAAATTAGTCAGAAAATGTTCCTGAAAGTTTTGCGTTCTTGAGCAAAGGATTCGAGAACCTCCTTAAAGTAATATAATCACAAGCTAACACAAGCCATCTATATACATTCGGGGAGCACTGTGTTTAATTGATTTTTCTAACCTCTTATAAATCACTCCATATTCACTAATTTATCTTTCTTATACTATTCATCTGTACAAAAATATAACTAAACTTGCATTAATGAAATTGAATGTGCCGTTGTTACAATGGCATCTACCAACATGAAGCCTGAGGTGCATTGCAAGAAATTTACTGTGGAATATGATAAACATGGAATTTATAGTTAATATACAAGGATCGCACAAAATAATTTGTACTCTCTATGATTCTATACTCTACATGCTAAAACTGCGTTTTCCATTTTGGTAAACGTTTTTAAATTTAACTTTTTTTGTGTGTGCGCATATCTCTTAGTGTTTATGAATTCTATAATCATGTACAAGATTCTACAAAATATCTGAAGTACATTTATATTTATTGATAGAAATTGCTGAAGTGATGTTTTGAACTATGTTATGCATTTCCAAACTGAGCTATATTTAAGTATGCGATAAGTTTATAAATCGTAAACAGGGCTGCAAAAAAGTTTTTTTCGGGTTATTCGTAATAATTGCTGAAATACGTCAAACGATTTACAAATTATATATTTAGACATCATTTTTCAACTTATTTAACTATGTAGTTTCATTATTCTGATTGTGTTGGAAATTGTTTCATAATCTATGCTTGACGATTATTTGATGTTCTTGTTATTTCTTATCAACGACATTAAATAGATTTGAATACTGTACAGTTTACAGCCTATTGCCTTTGTAACAGTAAATATTAAAGAGTGAAAGTGTAACTGCTATTTGGATGAATTGGTGTTAAGTTCTTTCTTTAAAACTGCTGCCATACTTTTCTATTCTCTTATCAATGGCATTTAGTAAATATGAATAAACGGTACTACTAGGTTATCCCGTCGACCAAAAAATTATCGCCAAATTATACACTCTAAAAAATAAAAGTGTAAATTTACACACAAAAATGTGTAAATCGATGATACAAAAACGATTTGTTTATATGTGTAAATTTGTACACACAAATTGTAGCCAAAATACACGCCTAATGTGTAAATTTCAAAATACACATATCAGTGTGTAATTTGATGATAACACTAAGTGTATAAAAGTTATGGTGATCACTCATGAAATTCCCAAATTAATGTGTAAATTGCGCAAGAATACACATATATCTGTGTTATATTCTTACTCATTGATCTGTGTAATCTTCTGTGATTACACTGATAAATATGTATGACGCAAAAAACACATATTATTGTGTTATTGTAATTTACACAGTTCTTTGCGTAATATGTAAAATACGCATATTCGATGGAGGTTCGATAACTATTGTGTCTGGTGTATATGAAATATCTGTACTGCAACGGATTGGTGAAGAATATCCACATATTTATGCTTAGTTTCAGAACCGTAGCTGCAATATTCATATAGTTTTGTATGGAGGAATAAAATGGGGGGGGGGGTAGTTGAAAGTCTGATTATTAGCTTATGGGGCTAGATTTGTGACATTGGATGCGATAAAATAGTGTTGTTTGGACTCGGGATCATAGTGATGTACACACTACATGTCATCCGCTATCACAAGTGTAGCATCATAAGCTCCAAATCAGCCTATCACACTCACTCCCCTCCTCTTAAAAACTCCCTATAAATAGGTTTTTAGAACTTTACCCCTCCCCTTAAAACTATGCTACTATAGCAGCTACGGATCTAAAATTCAGCATATAGCCATTTAAGACATTAGTTTTTGATATTCCTCATCAACCATCATAGTACAAATATTACTTCTCTGTTAGTGGAGAAGTATGGGACGCATTGTGACATTTTCAATTTCTTTAATTATGAAATTGATTCTTCAAATTATGTTTCTATATTGCTCAAGGACATTAGAAAGTGTTTCATTTTGTATTCTATAAATCAAATTTTTTGTATTTGTGTCAAGTAAAGTTGATTTTATTATTTTTATAAAAAGTGTCCCATTCCTCCCCACTCTCCTCTAAATACACACATAAAAACTGCTATTTTATTTTCTATATTCTTCCTTGCTTTTTAATTTTATATTTTCCCCTCATTTATATATTATTCACTACATGCAAATAAAAATTAAGATAAAGAAAAATAAATAATTAATTAATGATTGACTTTAGATTAATCAGATGGAATAATCATAGTTGGTAAACTTGCAATCTCCACACTTTTTATTTTCAGAGGTGAGACTTAATTTTTCATTTTTTATTTTTCAGACTCGAGATACAAAGTCAATTATATTGAAGGTACTGTGTTACATACAATTATAAAAGTAAAATTTAAAATACTATAAAAAAATAGAAAAAATGTATGTAAACTTCATCACACACACACATATTACCTACAAATATTTTAGCTGATTTGTTTATATATACATAAATCATCTATATTACATGTTGAATTGTTTTCTTTTCATAAATATTCATCATTACAAAGAATTTGCCATATAAAATATTATCAGGACTATCAAAAAAGCTGTTGAATCATTAAAGTAACATCTTTTGCATTACATTTATATTTACAAATTTGTGTCTTAAAAAAAGAAAAAAAATACAAATATATTTTAACATTAATGATATAAATCCTATCTTCATAAATGAAAATTTCAGATATTCTAATTAAAATTTTAGATATGAAACTAATGTGTATTTTTATTTATCAGCTATAGTAAAAAATAAAGCGAGAAATACTGTGTCTATATCCAAATATCAATTGACTCTTATAAATTTTCGAAATTAATGCTGGTAGAATTTGTTTGACAATTACATTTGTATCTTAAGTGTTTAAAACTCACCCGGCGGGGGATATTTATGTAGAGGGGGAGGGAGAGAATGATAAGTTCGATTTTGAATATTCATTATGACACAACTGTTATAATTTTTTATATACATACAATCATATGTTTTATGTCATATAAGCTCTGTAATAATATGCAAAATTGGAATGGAAAAATGCATATTTGAAGAAAAAGCCATTACTTTAATATAAATTTTCTTCAGAATTTTTGATCTGGAGTTATTTTAAATCAACGTATTTGCGCCCTTTTGCAATTTACTTCTGTGTATTTTTATTAATTCTATAATTAACAAGAAAAAATTTATGTGTTCTTTACTATGAATATTTTAGTGGAACATAGTTCTTCCGATGTAATATTTTCAAATTAAAACACAGCTGAAAATTTAATATAATTAAGATAAAAAATTAAAAAAATTAATTTCTCAAAATTAGGAAATGTAACGTAGAAACTCAAAAGCAACGCTATAGTTTTAATCGATGATAAACTTAGTTAACATTTTAAGTTTCATAATTAAAGAAAAATAAATAAATAAATAAAACTCAGATTAATTGTTTAACTTATAAATCAGAATATATAATTTATAGATATGGTATACATTTGTATAATAGTTTATAAATAAACTATAATATCTTTCACACAACCGAACCAAAATTTAACACCTCACCCCCCCCCCCCACAAAAAAAAAATATATATATATATATATATATATGTTAATGTTTATTTTGCTACTGTTAACATACATTCATAAATTCTTTTTGAGATGAAAATTTTTCAAGAAATAAATGACTTTAGATATAACAATTGTTATTTTAATAGACATTTATCAGGAGTTATGTAATGTTGACATTTTTTAAGGCAAGTAAATTATACGTGTAAAAAATTCTTATACGTAAAAAACAATCCAACATGTATCATATACATTTATACATAAATATAAACAAACCAGATAAAAAAATTGGAGGTAATACGGACGTATGACATTACATACCTTATATTTTATAAGAGAATAACTTATTATATACTATATTTTTCTGAACGAGAGCGCCTGCAATCAGCTGGACACACCATTAGTTTTCAACTTAAACATGATAAAGCCAAGTCAACGAAGATTACGATTTTAGCGTTTCTCTAGTACTTTAGTTTACGGTTTAGATTTCTAGTTAGTATGCTAGATTCGCGTCTAACTCGGGGTTGAAGTAGTTCCTGAATACAACCATCAATTGCACTGCGAACTGAAGTTAAACTTTGAAATGGATAAAAGTTTACAATCTACCAGACGGCTCAAATAATTTAGGGTAAAATCAAGCATACTTATATTTGATGTGCAAAATGTATAAATAACTCAGGATACGAATTTAGAATTATCTTAATTACATGAATTATATTTTATATTACATATTAAATGAATTCGAAATAGTTTTTACATTTTACTGAAGATTAAACTACTATCCTTTTAATTAAGGGGGGGGGGGCAGCAAAAAAGAATACCAACAGTACAAAAAATATAATTTAATTTTATGAATAAGCATAAAGTGAAATTATATCTCTATTATAATGCCTCGTTATGAAGTCTTCCTAATGTCGCTTTAAGAATGAAATCTAGCACTATTACTGAAAATTACAAGTAAAATTGTGAAAAAGAGCAGTCTGTGCGATGGCTGAAAGAAATTACGATTTAATCAAAACCTATAATTATACAATCAGGCATTCTTATATTTGATGTACAAATTTTAAAAGGGAATTCGGAAAACGAAATTAAAATTTACTAATTAAATGAATAAAATTTTACGTTACATGTAACAAAATATTTGTTACAGTTGTTACATGTGTCGAGATTAAATTTTTTTAACTTCTTTTAAATGTTCACGTGCTGCTGAAACGGGGAGAGTGAGAGAGGTGGTCAGAGTATCTTATAAAAATAAATAAATATATTAATTTATTACTTAAAAATACTGTTACAGCAATGCCATGTTATTTATGGAATGGGTTTACTAAAATAAAAAGTGTAGCTAAGAATAATATGTAAGCCTCGTATCCCTTTCGTAACGTCTACTTTAAAATTCACGCATTTATAATTTTTTCAACACAATAATTAGTGTAATTTCAGGAGTAATCTACATTTACACATTTTTATGAGTTTATGCGCTGATAACAAACTTACAAACTTAATGCCACATACTAAACACACACTAAAATAGGTATTTTTTATGACAAGTGGGTGACTTTAGAAATTTACACTCTTACCTACAGTTGGCAAAAAAAGTATTTGTACACTCTAATTTTTTTTATTTTTAACTAAATAAAAGAAGATATTTTGTCAAAAATAGTTTTAATACAGTCTGTTTACCGTGCGTTTTAAATTACACAACAGAAAATTTCGATAAAGATGTAAAATAATTTTCTAATAGGAAAAGTTTAAAAATTTCTTGCAAAAAAAGTATTTGTACATTTCTCCATCCTGATATGTACTGTGTTTCATAGTGTTTATGGTTCAAAGGACTACTTTTACAGAAGCTGTTAATAATTTTTAACTTCATATTATATTTGTCTGACATTTAATCTAATTTGCTCTTGAAGTAATTGAGTGTAGAACCTAAAACTAGAGAGGCACCTCTAAATACATGAAATCCTATGATTGAGCATAATAAAAATTTAAATTCGCAACAAGAATTTGTAAAAGCTATTAAATTACCATTTACAACTATTGGATGTATAGTGAAAAACTATGAATAAATTAAAAGCATCGAAATTCAATGAAAACCAGGACTTCTCAGCAAACTAACAATGAGGGCAAAAGGAAGTGTCCTTAAAAAAGCTTCAAAAAATTCTATGCGTTCGGTTCAAAAATTTCTGGAGACCTTGCAACATCTTCTCGCATCAGAGTAATACCTCAAACAATAAAAAATATTCTTCTCATTGCAGATTTAAAAGGAAGAACCTCAAGGAAAAATCCATTCATCAGCGAAACAAATAGGCGAAAACGCATAGTATTCGCTTTCGCATACAGAAGTAAATCATTGGATTTTTGGAAAACAGTAATTTTTTCTGATGAGGGAAAATTTGGAATTTTCTTATTACCAAGCATTCAAAAAAATTGGCGCAAAAATAAAACTGTTCTAGATCCAAAACGTATACTTCAAACTATCAAGCATGTTGGGGGGAATATTATAGTTTTGGGGTGTATAGCTTCTAATAGAGCAGGACATTTAAAATTTATTGACAATGGAAGGACAGGTTTAACATACATTGATGTGTCGCGGCATAATTTATTAAACCGTGCCAAGAAGTTATGCGTAGAGGAAGCTTTTCACTTTCTGCAGGATAACGACCAAAGCATACTGCTGTGATCGCCAGCACATGCTTACGACAATACTCGAAGACGACTGGTAACTTCTCTAAAATCTTTAGACTTGAATCCAATAGAAAATTTGCGGATGTCATTGGATGCAAAAATCCGAAAAAAAAATATGTATCAGTAAAAAACAGTTTTAAAGAAGCTCTTATTGGGTCATGGAATAACATTAACCAGACCGCTACAAAAAAGTTGGTGGAATCTATGTCACACCATCTAGAAGTAGTCATAAACGATAAATGAATTCACACAAAATATTAATTTGTATCATTTTACTAAAATTTCATTAATTATATTACACTAATATAGTGTACAAATACTTTTTTTGCATTATATTTTTGTATATTTGTTTATTATAATGTAAAAAATCGATTCGTTTAATTTTGTTTTGCTTCTATAATATTATAATGCATTAAATTAATGTATTACAGTATTTTTTGCTTAAATTTTTTGTTTAATTTCATTATAATTTAAAAAAAATGAAGTGTACAAATACTTTTTTTGCCAACTGTATGTGTATATCATTATGTGTAAATTACAATAACGTACCAATTTGTGTAAATTCAGACATTTTTCAGCATTTACACATTTATTTATGGTTTTCAAGTGATAACAAAATACACACTTAGTTTGTTAAGCTAAAATGCACATAAAAACAGGTAAAACTTTGCAAAAAGTGGGTAATTTTCATGTCAGGTGTGTAATTTTAGGAATTTACACACATATATATGTAAATTTGTCTAATTTACACTTTTATTTTTTAGAGTGTAAGATTAAATGCCAATAATGGATGATCGTGAATGTCAGATTCAATGGCATTAAATACGATTAATGTGTTTAAAATGTCATTAAGTGATTTTTATTTCGACTTTTTATTAATATTTTTATTAATATTCTACTAATTATTTGTTTTTCGTTATTTAAAATAAAAATTATGTCAATATGTATTATTTGGCTGTTAGTTTGGCGATTTGTATAATTTGGTGAAATTGGTCAACGGGATAACAGAGTAGTACCGAATAAACTATTAGGCAAATACTTTCTTTTTAATTATGTGTGCAATATTTGAGTAAAAATTTAACTTGAATTAATGCTTAGTTCATTCTCAAAAAATTGTTACCGTACATTCCTTTGAGGGGCAAAAAAGGGGGTGTCCTTTGAGGGTGTTTCTGTTTGAATTCTCACTGGAAAATTCAAAAATTTTGTTTCAAAATAATAAAAAGCAATTTTTCGCCATTTTTCCACCAAAGCTGTAAACGCGAAATTGAATTAAAATTTTCCGGTATGAATCTGGATTAAAATTAGGTGGGATATAATGTATGCTACCGTCTCTCAAGAGGAATTTCTTATGAACTACAATAAATAAATTTGAATGTTTTACAGTCTACACCCAATTATTTTTTAAAAAAATTCATGTGCAATGTTTCAGTAAAAATTCAAGAGGATTAATCTTAACACGTTCTATCTCAAAAACTGCTACCGTAGCTTTTTCTTCCAAGGAACGACATTAGTCATATTTGAATATTTTATAGTTTGCAGTGAATTTTTTTTATTATTATTATTGTGTAATTAATATGCCAAGAGGTGGCAGTACAAAGAATCACCTCATTGAGCTCACAAACGAAAATCTAGGATTAGTTAAATCTCGATTCGCATGTTAAAAAAGAATCGGTCTGCAAGTCATATTTTGGTTGAAAACACATAAAATTCGATTTTAGCGTTGACTCATAGGCTTATCATTATGTTTTTCTACTCGCAATCCTTCATGTTTTCATCCTTTTGGGTTTCAGGAA
Organism: Maratus speculifer; assembly: GCA_964019185.1. NCBI lineage: Eukaryota > Metazoa > Arthropoda > Arachnida > Araneae > Salticidae > Maratus > Maratus speculifer. Next base: position 315,996,095 of record OZ025296.1, on the reverse strand, counting down.
AGCACAATGGTAAATTTATGAGTCAACTGCTACAATCGGCTTTTAAGGTTTTTCCTATCAAGATATCACTTTGCAAACTGATTGCGTTTTAATATTCGAATCGAAATTTATTTAATCCTAGATTTTTGTCCATGAATTCGAAGAGGTGATTGCCTGTGCTGCCGCCTCCTTGTCTATAATGTTACAGTGAGATGTGAGATTGTTTTTAGTGTAACTCTTTTTAAAACATTGAATTTGGTTTAGATAATTCGTAGCATATCCAAGTAAGTAAATTGTTGTTCGCAATAAAGTCAGCTTATCATCGATTAGAACCTAAAATTACATTATTACTTATAAATGCATTGATGTTTTTACCAAGGTGTCATTATAGTGTTGAAGTCATATGTGTCATTGACAATTCATTGGTTATCTACAGGGTCCCAGAAACTCCTGCAACCAGAGACTACTATAGATTCTCTGTAAGTACAAACTCTGTCAAAAAAAAAAAAAAAAAAAAAAAAAAAAAAGCACGGAAAATGTTCATAACCATTCCTTATTTGCCTTTTGCTCTCCTACATGAGAAAAAACAGGAGCGACTAATCCTATAGTCTGAATAAATCAATGGCAGTGAAAAAATGTAGAAGTAAATTTTATCTTTTAAAGTTTGTTTTGGATACCCACTCGTTGGATTAGGCAGGTTTTTGTCAACTTGTGCATATCTAATTTAGACACTCCATTCAAAAATTTTTACTGTGATAATTAATTATTTTTTCTGTTTTTAAACGTTTAACTTCAGATGAAAATTTTATTATTTTATTAAATTTATGTAATTAAATTAATCATCCATCAAAGAAAGAAAGTTAGAACTGGTGTAAATTTATATGAAGAGATAAAAACTTCTTAAAAACACCCTAAAAAAACTTCAATTCGCGGGGCCTTCCAAAATAACTGAGTCTTTACGCAAAGAAGACGTGCGTCTGCTCTCTGCTATGAAAGCAGCGGCACGACTCAAGCCAGTGCAATCGTGGCCCTGCTTTCATTAGTAGATGCAAGTGTTCTTTTCGCCTGACGAAGAAAGCATGAGTTCTTTTAAAAGACCCTGCCAATTAAGACTTTTTATGGTGTGTTTAACCCATTAGTGCCTGGCGTCCCATTTTTGGGACAGTTTTAAAAAATTCAAGTAAGCTCATTTCAGACCGGTAAAAAAGGAGTATAAATAAATACTTTCTTTCTAGAGACAAAATAATCGATAAATTAAGATAAAAGTTATTCTTGCTTTAAAAGTGGTGGGAAAATGCAAAATTTGAATTTTAACGAAGAAAATAATTCAGGTACTAATGGGTTAAGGAGTTTTTATCTCTTCATAATAATCCATCATTGATATCACTCAATACACATAGTTGTTCAACCTGGGTTCGTGAGAGAATATCAAAGTAAGAAGAATGAAAATAAAATAAAATTATGAACCATTAAAATCTGAAATTACGTTGTTGCTTGTAAATCCTTGTAATTTCACGTCTTGAAGATGATACCATCATGTTGAAGTCCATGTGTCTCACCTGAAATTACATCGATCATCACATCAATATATTAGCAACGATCATCACATTAATACAGTGGCGCAGCCAAGGGAGTGGTTTTGGGGTTAAAACCCCTTCCAGAGCTAAGAAAGATCGCTATAATTGCCGCTTATATGAATCAAAACAAAATTTAATGTTTAAACGTTTTGACGTATTTCGGATAACCGCCACTTTATTGAATAAGATTCCATTTAATAAAGTGATTAGATTAAATAGCAAAAATTTTACTTAAAACTGAAAGTGGATATTACATGCATTAGTTAAGTAAAAATTGATTATTTGAAGTAAATCACTTTTCTGAGACGTATTATGCTAAAAGAATGATGATTTCTAGCCACACAAATGCTCTTTCAGCTTAAATATTATACAGTGACTATTCTAATTAGTACTGATTCTATTAACCGGCGATTCAAATAACCGGCAAACATCTTTAGTAGAAACTCAAAACCTCCCCTAGAACCAAATTCTGGCTGCGCCACTGCATCAATATGCTAGCATCGGTAATTTACAAATAGTTTCACAACTTTGGGGTAATGAGGACTAAAAGAACGGAAAGAAAATTGGATTACCTACGATCAAAATCTGAAATTACATTGTTGATTCCAAGACCGTATAACTACATATCATCTCCAAGGTGGTACCATTGTGTTGAAGTCCATGCGTCTCGTATGCAATTAAGTTAATCATCAACCTGTTACATCGCTAAAATAACTTGTTTAATTTGGCTCGTTATGGCGTGAAATTATCTAGATAGTGCTTATTATTCATCAGATCTTATCAAATGTGATAACAGATCACATTTTATTTATCCCAGAAAGTTCATTAACTGTAATCATCATTTATCAGGTTTAAAGCAATGCAACTTGGTGGTCGTCATGGCATGAAATTTTGAAAAACAGACATAAAATCAATTTAAGGAGAACTGGAAGGAATGACAATTTTGCATCATATCGCGCTTTTTAATTTCCGATCTCCAAGATGATACAATAGTGATTAAATTATATATCTCATCGGCAATTAAAACAACCATCAACGTGTCAAAATCTCTAAAATACATATACTTGTTCAACTTGGAGTCGTTATGACATAAGTTATGAAGATTGAAGTTATTATTCATAAGACCTTTATAAATAATCAAATCGCATTTTATTCATCGTCATTAACTGTAATCATCATTTATCAGATTCAAAAAAATTTAGCTAATGTTCTCGTTGAACAAGGTTTAATTACTCGTAATTAGTAGTGGCACTAACCGCAAACTGATCTTTTAAAAATTAATCGTTCTTCCCCCCCCCCCCCTTCTCAACAAGTAATAGTTGCGCTTATGTAATTTCATTAGAGAAACGTCACGTGGTAAACCGAATGATGGAAAGGTTCAATTAAAAAAAACCCTCAATGTTTAATTTATCGTATAAATTAGCTACCTGTGTTAAGCATACCATAGAACGGATATTAGGCTATGACAAATTTAAATTGACATGCGTTTAGTTATTATGTGAATATTTTCTTTTAAAATATGTATGTTTTTTCTTTCTTTTTTCACCTTTTTTTTTTTTTTTTTTTTTTTTTTTTTTTTTTCCAATAAATTAACTTTTGTAGAATACTAAAAATATTTTCCACAAGTTTCAAATGGTTAGAATAAATAACTTCTAACATTAAAAAAAAAAAAAAAAAAAAAAAAAAAAAAAAAAAAAAAAAAAGGAAAAAAGGAAAAAAAATTAAGAAAACTATTAAAGTAAAAACATATATTTTTGTTTGTTTCTTAATGTTTTTAATACATTTTTTTTAACATTCAATCTTTATCTTGAAAATTGCGCCTAATTTCAATTTTGTACTTTCCTAAAAACTTTCCGTTTAAATTACACTGATTTTGCGTGGTCATCGAACTTAATTATAAAAAATTCACCGTTTTTTTCTTCCTTTCTTTATTTTGTTTACAGCGCGAATTTATTCAGACATATATAGGGTAGATGTGCCAGTAATGGGCCACCTTCCAGTAATGGGCCACCTCGCACTTTTTGGTTTATAAAAAAATAATAAATAATAGTTAAGCTTTTATTATTTTTTTCTGAACTCCACCTTGCATGCTTTATAAGCTGGATTAATTTTTTACACTTTTCGTCAAAACAATTAGGAAGCAGAAAATAAAGTTTCACAATTTTTCTGTTTTTCACTGAAAATCTTAATGAACATGCTAAGAGCAGACTTTACTTACTTAGTTTTATATCTTTTTTATTTTTCCGTAAAAAATGAATGTTTTTGTTTGGTTAGCAATATAAAACATTGAATTTAATATACCAATGGCTATTTACAAAATTTTATTTATTTTTAAGATTTTAGGAGGGGTGGTCCATTACTGGATTGCTTATTTCGTGATTTGCCAGTAATGGGCCATCCAAGTGACCAATACTAAAAGTGTAATTTCAGTAGTGATAAAATATTTTGATTTAACTGAAAACTAAATAAACAAGTTTAATACTTAAATTTTACTTACTAGAATTTAATAAAGACAATTTCTTTATAAATACAGTCAAGTCTCTCTATAACGAAACTCCATACATCGAATTTCTCTATATAACGAATTTTTAGTAGGAATGTTCCTCTTTTCCCATGATTACATTAAAAACAGTCTCTATATAGCGAAATATCTATCTCCATATAACGAATATTTTCATAAAATGTTCTTTATTCAGTTGTAAAAAAATACTTCGAAATCACATGAAATCAAATTTCGATCTCTTATTCCCAATTTATCGTTCAGTGCTGAGTTTTTTTTTATATTACTCCTCTGCTTGAATTTTCTTGTTCCTTAAGTCCAACAAATTCATCAACCCCCTCCTTTTACACACCTTTCAACATCCTTCTCAAAACAGTGTTAATTGAATAGTTATACATATAAGAACGGGATCAATGGGGGTAATTGAAGAAAAAACAATTTACAATTGCTTCAAAAAGGCCGAATTTTGTATACAAGAGGATAATGTGGATTCTGAGGAAGAAGAAGATGCGACTTACGCAGACATAAAAAGAACAAGTTGGAAATTGCACGTGAACGTAGCAAATGAGGTGCGTTCGTACGATAACGAAGTTTTAAAAATATTCAGATCTTGCTTTTATAGTAAATAGTACTTCGGATACAGTATATTGGTTTAAATTCTGTAAATATACAGGAATAGTAATTCTTATTACACCTCTGCAACGTATATCTTATTCGTAAAATGTGAAATAGTTGAATATAATTAAAACAGGTACCAAACCATGTTTCCCCGTATAGCATTATATAGTGGAATACTATTGTGTAACCCTGTAATTTAATAATAAAAATTCTTTGCGTCACAGAATGTACAGAATGCATATTTTAGTATATATTTCATAGATTCATGCCAATTCTATTATGTTCGAATGAGTGTAACATCATTAAAATGCATTTGAAACTTCTTCCCCATTGACCGTAATGTAACGGAATCCTTTTGATTGTCCCTGTAATTGATCTATGCATCCGATTTTCATAACATTTGAAATGACACGACAAAATTACGCAATAATTATATGTTTTAAATTTCAAACGATTAAAATGCATTTAAAACTTTTTTTCCTATTGACCGTAATGTAACGGAATCCTTTTGAATGTCCCTGTAATTGATCTATCCATCCGATTTTCATAAAATTTGAAATGACTCAACAAAATTATGTTATAATTATGTATTTTAAATTTCAAACGATTCGGTTGGATAGTTTTCCGTTGTTATATGCGGACAGACAAACGGACAAATAGACAGACTGTCAGACAAACGGACAGATAGATGGACAGACAGACGGACTGAACGACAATTATAGGTGCTACCTATTTACATAATTACGAACGCACCTAAAAATAATTATCTGTTATTTTTTGTAGGGTGGCCCATTACTGGAACATAGGCGGTCAATTACTGGAACATAGGTGGCCCATTACTGGGCATTTGGGTGTTTAGAAATATTTCTATTATTTAAAATGAAATTTTTATTTCTATTGGGAAATGTAACTGTGGGATTAGTTAAATATTGTTGAAAGATTAATCTAATATGAAAAAAATTGGAATACAATAATTATAACTATTAATAAAAAATTATTTTTTAGAGAAATTCCTTAAGGTGGCCCATTACTGGCACATCTACCCTATATATATATATATGTTTTGGTAAAAATCGTCTGCTTTCATTTATGTGAAAAAGCTCCAGTAAGAAATTGTAAGGTACCCTGGGGTAATAACGCCACGTTAAGGTTCTACCAATTTTCACGGCTCAGTTTTAGATTTTATTTTTCAAACAAATATATGATTTGATACAGCAACTCATTGACTATCTATATAAAAAAAATCCCTTTCGGCATGGCCTATAGGCGGAGGTAGATTTCGAAAAGTTTTCATCTCAAAAAAAAAAAAAAAAAAAGAAAAAGAAAAGAAAAGAAAAAAAAATGATTAGAGATAAACCCAGTTTAACTACTTTATTCAGCCGCTTTTAAAAATTTTTTAATTTCATTTTTCTGTAAGAACTGGTTTTATCAAAATCATCTTAAACGAAATTCTACTCAAATGCCCATTTTGGCAACATATTTTGAATTATATTCTTACTTTATTTTAAAAAATTGACCAATATGCTCATTATATAGTTCCTAAATAACAAAAAACTGTTAATTAAATTCGTTTGACAGCAAAATTGAATTTAAAAATGAGTCATAAAATAACCGATTTATTATTTTAATAAATCCACAATTCTTTAATCAAGATCGCTTTGAGAAATTTTGTGCGAAGTGCCCAGTTTGACAGATTTTTTTAAATATATATTTAGCCTTTATCAAAAATCTGACCAATACACAGTAATTACACAGTTCCTAAATAACAAATAACTGTCAATTGAATGCGTTTGAGAGGAAAATTGAATTTAAAAATGAGTCATAAAATAAACAATTTATTATTTGAATACAGCCTCAATTCTTTTATCATGATAGCTTTGGGAAATTTTTTTGCGAAGTGCTTATTTGACAGCTTTTAAAATATATATATTCACCCTTTATCAAAAAATCGACGAATACGCACATTATATAGTTCCTAAGTAACAAAAAACTGTCATTTGAATGCGTTTCAGAGTAAAATTGGAATTAAAAATGAGTCATAAAATAACCAATTTGTTATTTGAATACCCACAGTTCATTAATCATGATCGCTTTGGGAAATTTTGTGCAAAGTGCCCATTTTGGCAGCCATTTTTAAAATATATTCTGCCTTTATCAAAAAACTGGCCACTCCGTCACATTATATAGTTCCTAAATAAGAGAACCTGTAAATTGGATGCGTTTGAGAACAAAAAAAGATTTAAAAATGACTCGGTAAAAACGCAATTTCTTAAATTTCCTCAAATTTTAATCACGATAACTTAGTGAAATTCTGTTCAAAATACCCTTTTTGGCAGCCTTTTTAAAAATGTATTCTGCCTTTATCAAAAAACTGGCCAATCCGTCACATTACATAGTTCCTAAATAAGAGGACCTGTAAATTGGAAGGGTTTGAGAACAAAAATGAATTTAAAAATGACTCAGAAAAAACGCAATTTGTTATACTTCTTCAATTTTTCATTGACAACTTCGGGAAATTCTGTTCAAAATACCCTTCTTGGCAGCCTTTTTAAAAATATATTGTGCCTTTATCAAAAAACTGGCCAATACGTCACATTATATAGTTCCTAAATAAGAGGATCTGTCATTTGGATGCGTTTAAAATCAAAAATGAATTTTAAAATGAGTCAGAATATAAGCAGTTTGGATTTGGGGTTTTTTCTCCAACTCCTATTTTTGTTTAATTTATTTTTGCAATAAGAATTGGTTCTATGAAAAACTTGTTAATATAAAAGTTGTAGATATTATTGTGAAGATGTAAAATAAATTTAATTAGATTTGATTGCTTAAGAATTGAGTAAGTTATGGATTTTTTTCTTTTTCCTCCCCCCTTTTTCTTTTCGTTTTTAATTTTTTTCATCAGTAAAAATTGGTCCTATCAAAAACTTGTAAATACAAAAGTTTTAGATAATATTGTGTAAATTTATATAAAATTTAGTTGGATTTGATATCTTGAGAATTGACGAAGTTATGAATTTTATTCTCTTAAAAACCATGTTTTTTTTGCCTCTTGAGCCCATTTTTAACTTTATCAAAAATCTGTCATGCATAAACTTTTTGCCCATTTCTTAGAAGTAATATAAACTTTAAACTGATTCAATATCTATTTTAATTAAGAAGTTATCGCGTTTTTTCGGTTTTCATAAAAACCCTCCCTATTTCCACCCCCTTGGTCCGATTTTGCCCATTAACGAACTCGACCGAGATTTTAAGCTCCTTGATTTTATGTAAAAGTTTGAAAAAGATCTGAGCATAATTATGGAATTTATCGTGTCTAGAAGAAAGTGATGTACACCGATAGATAGATAGATAGATAGATAGATAGATAGATAGATATAAACTTTTTTACTGATGGTAGTTTTGGGGTCTAGGAGTCATGATTCGTGTAGATCCGCAAAAATTTTTCAGAAATTCCAACATGGGAGAGAATGCAATAGGTAGTATTTCATACGAAATCTACCTAAAAAAATAATTTAACAGATATGTATTCATAAAATGTAATGGCGTGATTTCTTGACCAATGCTATTTGGCGTTATTACCCACCTATATGGGTAATAACACCATGCAAACAAAACTATGAAATAAGATGGAATAATTGCATGTAGATTGCCCAATTCTAAAAATACAAACTCTACAAACTTAGAAATTGACAAATTGCATTCTAAGCTATTTAAAATGTTCAATTTTTTGTGAAAGTGTAAGAAAAATAAACGTGTGGTGTGTGTGTGTGGGGGGGGGGGGGGGGGGATGAGGCAAAAGAATATCAGACCGTGAGCTTCTTTTTGCTTAAAAAGGACCGCTTAAATAGAATTATTAGAAACATTGCACAGTTTTAACTGTGTTTATTTGAATCAGTATTTAGGATGTAGCTCGGCCACTGTAGGGAATCAATGCCAATGGGGTATTCATGCCAAGGATTGGCGTTATTACCCCGTTATAGTTATTGAGCTGTACATTTTAAATTACAAATTATCTCGAGAAGATATCCAAAATCTTCAACAACATTTTAAAAATCCATGAAATGTACTACAAATTTATGTAATTAACAAAGTATTTCCGTATTAAAAAAAAATAGCCTTCACATCCCAAAACGTATCTCGCAAATTTTAGATCAAGCGTTAATTTTAGTTGCTTGTAAAAACAATAAGACCTAAAAATGAAACAAATTAACTTGAAGCAGTTTTTTGCAATTTATATGACTCAAAACCCTTCTGCGCAGAGCACATGGGTGTCATTTACCAGATTATTTTATAATTATGCATAATATTAACACTTGGCGTTATTACCCCGCCTGGCGTTATTACACCAGACCACCTTATTATTCTTTACCATGGTAATTTATTCTTCTTATTTTATTTTTTTGGCAGCATTCTATGTTTTTTGTTTTAAGTTTGTGTTTATTCGAATGTAAAAAGTTGATGGAATGTTGATAGCCGACCAATGGCTGGCATATTTCAGTGTTAAATAAACCGAATCTACAGTCCACATTTGTTATGTTTAAGAACCAGCGTGTGTTGTTTTTTATTAGTTTAAAAACCGCTAAGACCATTTTTGGTACTAAGAACATTTGTGGTCTCAAGTCAAGCCAGAGCCTGCGAAAAAAAAAAAAAAAAAAAAAAAGATTTTTTTCGAAATTTTTTTTAATGTCGACATTCATATAACAAGGGAAAAAAGTGAAGGTGAGTTAATTTAGCATTCGATTCTATGTGTAAAAAAGAATTAGTACAATTTAGAATTAGTTTTATTGGTTTAATGTAAATAAAAATGACTGATTTGAATACTATTAAAACTAAAAGAGCTCCTTTACGCAGAACTATTAAAATTATATTAAGAAAATTGAAAATATTATTGCGGTTTATGAAATTAATGTGAATGAATTAGAAGAAAATATTGAGTTGTTGAAACAGAAGGAAACTGAGTTAAAAAAAGATTGATAGAGAAATAGAAATTTTAATTAAAGATTCTAAACAATTAGAAAGCGAAATAGACGGTGCTCAAGAAATTTCAGATAAAATTGATTTATGGAAATTTAAAGGTGAAAAAATATAAAAAATTCAAAATGCTCAGTTAAATAAAAGTGAAAATAAATCTAGTGTAGTTACAGAACAAGTTTTTGAAAATGTTAAACTGCCTTACCTACTTTTGCAGGTAATATAACAGAATGGATAGGATTTAAGGATCTTTTCAATGCTTGCGTAAATAGCGATAAAAATATTTCAAATGCCCAAAAACTGCATTATTTGAAGGCTTCATTAAAAGGTGAAGCATATCGCGTCATCCATTCTATTCAAATTTCGGATTCTAATTTTGAATTAGCATGGAGTTTGCTAGATGAAAGATATTCAAATAAGAGAGAAAAAATTTTTGCGTATATTAAACGATTTCTGAGTTTACCTATACTTCAAACAGAATCATCTATTGCTATTTTAAATTTAGTTGACAATGTTAATGAAATAATTCGCCCGTTAGAAATATTGGACCAACGCATTGATAAATTTGGGGATACATTAATGACGTATTTAGTTTTGCAAAAATTGGATACTTCTGCAAAATTATGGTGGGAACGCCATCTTAAAAGCAATGAGATTCCGAAATTTAGTGATTTTATTGAATTTCTTAAAAATTACGCAAGAACTCTTCAGAATAGTAAACTAGCTGTAAATAAGGTATCTAAACCTACATTTCCGAATAAGAATAATACTTTTGTAGCTATCTCGGTTTGTGGTTATTGTAAAGAAGATCATAGTTTAGCTAAGTGCTCAAAATGTCTTAATTTACCTGTGCAACAAAGAGTAGAATTTGTAAAGCGAAATCATCATTGTTTCAACTGTTTATCTAACATGCATTTACTCAACAAATGTAAGAGTCTTAATACGTGCCACCATTGTTTTAAGAAACATCACAGTATTTTGCATGTGGTAGATTATTCAAGGAATAAGAGTCGTTCAAATAGTAGTATGTCCCCACATGCACAAGAATTTGTCCCTCAAAAAGTTGAGTCAGCAAATGAGAATGTGTCGTCTACACTGTAAAAAAAAATCTGTAGTACTACTAGAAAATCTCTAGGCAACTGGGATTCCATAAACTTTTCTAGTAACCAATACAGCTTTTTCTCAAGTAACACTACTGCATTAAACTTAGTAAAAGGCACAAAGACTTTCTTAGTGAGCGTACTAAGAAATCATTAGTAGACATTACAGGTGCTTTTTTAGTTGGAATACTAAGAAATGGTTAGTAGTATTACAGATATTTCTCTTGTATCTTCACTAAAAAATTCTTAGTAGCCGTTACAGGCCCTTTTTAAGTATGTTTACAAATAAATGGTTAGTAGTTTTACATATACTTTTCTTGTATCATTACTCAGAAATTCTTAGTAGCCATTACAGGTATTTATTTAGTATATGGTTAGTAATGCTACTAACCATTTCTTAGTGAAGGTACAAGAGAAGTATCTGTAATACTATTAATGATTTCTTAGTGAAGGTACAAGAGAAGTATCTGTAATACTATTAATGATTTCTTAGTATGTTCACTAAGGAAGTCTGTATGCTGTTTACTAAGTTTAATGCAGTAGTATTACTTAAGAAGAAACTATTGGTTACTAGAAAAGTTTATGGAATCCCAGTTGCCTAGAGATTTTCTAGTAGTACTACAGATGTTTATTAAAGAAATGGTTAGTATTATTACAGATAAATCTTTTGTATCTTAACTAAGAAATTGTTAGCAGCCGTTACAGGTCTTTTTTAGCATGTTTATTAAGAAACCTTTAATAGAATTACAAAAGCATTTATAAGAAAACATCTGTAACGCTTCTAATAATCTGTAGTAAAGTTACAGCTACTTTTTTTTTATAATTTACACTAGAATTTTAAAGAGGTAAGCTAATAACAGTTTGGGAAATTTGAAAGAATAAGAGATATCTAATAAATATTAAGCCAAATACTCTGCAACAATTTTCTGTATGCCTTTCATATTTTATGCTACAAAATTTTATATATATTTTTTTTTACATAAAATGTAGATGCACCCTTTAATATAACTTCCATTTGAGTTTTTCTGTTAAATTTTCAATATAGATCTATATGTGAAATAAGTGCATTTGTATTTAGTATACAAATATTTTAATGCTAATAATTATATTTAAACTAAATTAGTTTTGTAAAGTAAAATATTAAGAAATATTTTGCTTACTATATCCCATATTCTTTTTACCTGTTTTTAGTTATTTATAATAGTTTTATTGGTTGCTTATCGACAAATGTTTGTAACAAATATATACATTACGAATAATTTTCTTTGATTTAAATATGTATCTTGTTTTATCTTTTAATTAAGATCCATAAAATATCTTTTTACTAAACAAATACTTCTATGCTTAGTAATTTTTTTAAAAATGGTGCAGAAATAGAAATAAAAGCACCAATGCAGAGAAAAGTTCTATCCCCCCCCCCCCCAATATTCCATTTAAAACAGCATTCTTTTATAATATGTAGACTTGAAATATCATTTTCTAGTATTTTTTTTTTCTTATGGACTTAAGTTCAATTTCTGTCCAAAATTTCAATTCTAAGAAATCACTAATGCATATACAGTCGAACCTCGTTAAGATGAACCCCAAGAGGAATCAAAATTTTGTTCTTGTTAACAGCAATTCAGATTATCAGTATCAAATCTTTGTTTTCATCTTTATAGGGGACTGAAAACAATTCATGTTAAAAGTAATTCACACTAAGCATGTTAATGAGATTTGACTGTACTTAGAAATTAGCTTTAAATAAAAATTTTACTTAGTGCAAAATTACTAAAGTACTTTGAAATTCATGCAATAAATTTTAGATATTTTTTGCAAATTAAAAACATAATGCTATATGTTATAAAGCATGTCTGTGAGTAAAGCTGACACATTGACAGAGGTAACAATTCATTTCTCCCTTTTCTCAAATTTAATAACTTCTAACCATAAATAAAGTTAACAATGCACTAAGTTATTTGAAAACTATTTAAAATTATTGATTTTTCAAGATTTTAAAAATAATTTTCTAGCACAAGTCTGTAAAATAGTTATTCTATTAGACTTATTTTTAAATAACAGGGCTGCCTCAGTGAAGTAATTTTCTAAATTTTGCTTATTTTTGTTTGATTCTTATTTTTGAAAATACACATTTATTTTTAAATAGTGGTAAGAGGGAAAAAAAAAAGCTGTCAATGTCAGCCCATCATCAGCTGAAATAAAAAATGTCACATATACAATAAAAAAGCAACACAATTGATTTGGTTTGCAATATACTCTTCATTTATTCAAAATACAAATTATATATATTAAAAGATATGACTAATATTCAATAACAATACATTTTACAAACAAAGTTTTCTCCAGACAGTGTTCGGAGGCTGCTAAACATTGCCTGTTCTTTGGGAAAAGAAAGTAGCCACTTTATTCATCAATATATTTAACACATCAGAATCACAGGCAAGATCCGCAATCTTGGTATACTTTGTATGAAGATAATCAAAGTCAATAAAATGGGAATTGCTCCAAACATCAGATTAATCTTTCCACCTGTTTTGATAATGAAAAGGATGAAATTTTTCAGATATAAAATAGATACTAGTGCAGACACAAGATAATTACACTGAAATATGCAAAAACACATAATAAACCAAATAATGAAATTGAAGAAACTGTACCATCTAGTCTTACTTCTGGTTCCAAGGCTCGAAGAAAGAAAAAAATAGTTTTTCTATTTTGGCATAAATTTCAGGTTTCATGAGCTTAATAAAGTAGAATTGTTCAATTAGTATGTCTTCTGTGAATCTGAATAATCTGATAGAAATTAAGAAAAATAAAAAACAAAATGCTGTTATTTAAAAGCATTTTTCGGTACTATGTGTTGAGGGAAGTGCAAATTTTATTGTTTTTGTTTTTTAATTTGATAATTATAATTTTCAAGCGATTATTTTACAATTTTGGTTCTACATCCTATTTTGCAGACTCTTAGAAAAAGGAGAAATTTATAGTGTGAAAATTAACTTCTGGTATAACATAACTAGAAATAATTTTGGAGAGGAGAGAGGGATTTAGGTATTAAAATTATTTTTACTGCAAAGCATGGGTGCAACTTTGAAATTTGGCTAAGACTGAAAATATTTTGAATCCCCCCCCCACACCCACTGAATGTGCACACATATACATGCTTTGATGCATCACTTAGACAAAACTAAACACATTGAAAATTATATGCAGTAAAATAATTATATTAAAACAAAAATTAAAAAAAATAAAAATAAACAAGTGCATGTGAAACATTCATATCCATATCAACAGTATCTGAAAAGTTTAATTTTAGACAGCGTAAAGCTAAGAACAAGTTGACAGCTATAGCACATAAAATCACGGGAGATTCTGAGTAGAAATTCTTATGAAATCCACAGCAAATTTTTTGAAAGGTTACAGTTGTGGGAAGGGGGGTGGATATCTACCCGACACTATGCTTTTTCCTATAATCTTTTAACAAAATTCACAATCTTTTGACAAAATGTGCCAATTTTTTGCGAGTTGTCAAAATTTGTCTCTTTTTTGCGATCGATTGTCGATATTTGCATCTTTTACACAATCTTTAGACTGATTTTTTTTTTCTTTTACTAAATTTGCTGAGATTTTTTCCAAAATCTTTCATTGAAGTTTGGATTTTTTTCTATGATTTTTTGACGAAATATGCATATTTTAAAAGATTTTTTTCACGAAAATCTGATTTTTCTGCTATTTTTTGATGAAATTCTCTGCGATCATTTAACGAAAATCACATTTTTTCTGCAATCCTTTAATGGAGACCAATTGTTTTGGCAATCCTTTGATGGAAATAACATCTTTTTTGCAGTCCTTTCATGGAAATAGCATCTTTTTCATGATCCTTCGACAGAAATTGCATATTTTCTGAAATCTTTTGATAAAATTCTGTTTTCCCTCACATTTTTTGATGATCCTTTAATGAATATAGTTTTTTCTGTGATTCTTTGATGGAGACTGCACCTTTTACGCTAGGGTGTATTCGAAAAAATGCTTTTCGACCTTCAACAGCTCAAAATTTTCCAATACAATTTCAGACACATTTTTAAAGTAGAAACATGAAACTTGCTGAGTGGATTCTTGAAGGGATGTATGAGGTGCCGTGTGATGTCTTTTTATGCTCAATTCATTAGAATTTGAGTTATAAACAATTACCTGATCAGTGTGACCCTTTTTTTCGTTCCCAGATCTCCCATTAGGGAAAAATTGCTGCGAAATGCTGTTTTTTGCAATATTTTCTGCATTTATAAAAGAATCGACAATCACAGCACCTTGTGTACTTTCCAAATAAGAGATTTTGAAAGTTTGGTGTATTTGAGAGCAAAAATGAATTCAACAATAAATCTGAAAATAAGCAGTTTGAATCGAAATACACTCTTAAACGAAATGGTCATAAAGTGAAGTTATTTCAAACACAGATTCTTTACATTTTATGCAAATTCTGAGATATCTTTTTTTTTTTTTTTTCTTTTTCGTCAAAAATCTTTCCATCCCACTTCCATCCATGGAAATTTTCAAAAGACTGAATTCTGTCCTGTGGATGGAAAACTTGCACCCATGCTACAAAATAACAAATAGAAAAGTATTTTACAGGGTTCCCAGGAATGATTGGCGAATTCCCAGACCAAATCTCAAAAAATTCCTGGACTTTCCCAGGGCAAATTTCAAAAAATTATCTCGCCAAATGGGCATACAACAAAATTTGCTATTTATTTTCACAATTTTTTGACAAAATTTTTATTTTAAATAAAGAAAAAACAAATAATTAGTAGAATATTCATAAAAATACAAATAAAAAGCACTTAATGATGTTTTAAACACCTTTATCATATTTAATGTCATTGAATGCGACATTCACAGTCATCCATTACTGGCATTTAATAATGGTTTGGCGATAATTTTTTGGTCGACGGGATAACCAAGTAGTACCAAAGATTATTTTAAGTGTAAAAAACAGTCCAAATGTATAAATTTTATACTTAAGGGTGTATTTCGATTCATACAACTTATTTTCCGATTTATTTTTAAATTCATTTTTGCCCTCATATGCACCAAACTGGCAAATTGTTTTATTTAGAAAGTACACAAGGTGCCGTGATTGTCGATTCTTTGATAAATGCAGAAAATATTGCAAAAAAAGCAATCAAAAACAGCATTTTGAACAGTTTTTCCCCTAGCGGGAGATCTGTGAGCGAAAAAAAAGGTCATAGTTAGAAGATAATTGTTTATAAATCAAATTCTAATGAACTGAGCATAAAATGACCTCACACAGCACCTCATACGTACTTTCAAGAATACCCTCAGCAATAGGGTGGAGCGAAAAAAATTTTTTTTTGAAAATCAAAAACGGGTAGGTGCCAAAAGTTGCCTTTATACTAGTACAGCTCATATTCAAAATATTAGAATAATTGAGAAAAAGTAATAAGAAAAAATTATTTGTCATTTATTTATTTTTTATACTAAGTAAATGCAATTAAATTTCTTATAAATTAAATCTGGAATGTTTAGATAAGATTTTAACATTTATAAAAAATAAAATACAGCACAATAAATTAGGTATACAGCTTCCTTAAACACACCAGAATATTAGAATAAAATTTAGATTGGTTCAAAATATTAGAATATTTTATTTTACGCAACAATATTACCTTATGAATATGAAGTAAATGGTAGTTAATATTTTGTAGCATCTCCTTTAGCTTTCATAACAGCGTACAATCGATCTTGCATACTATATACAAGGTGTTTACAAACATTTCTATCAATATTAGCCCAAATAAACTTTATACGTGCCACTAACTCAGTTTTACTTGAAGGAGGATTTTCTTGAAGTTTTTTCTTCATTATACACCATAAGTTTTCGATGGGATTAAGATCTGGTGAATTTGGTGGCCAAGGAAGTACCTTAATATTGCGTTGGCGGAACCAATTCTTAGTTGACACCGAGGTATGCGGGGACGCTAAATCTTGTTGAAAGATGAAATCATCTTCAAATAAATCTTCTGATGATGGAATCATGTAACATTCTAAAATTTCTTGATATATCAGAGAGTTAACCTTTTCGTAGACGATGCATAACTTTCCAAGTCCTTCTGCACTCATACAACCCCAAACCATGACACTAGCAGCAAATTTTACGGAACGTTTAAGGCATTCTTTATCAAATGCTTCTTGCTTCATTCTCCAAACTCGAATACCTTGATTACCATATGAAACACAAAACATACTTTCATCACTAAATAATATATTTTTCCAATCTTCATTGCTCCATAAACGTCTTGATTTACACCAATTCAATCTTATACGCTTTTGTCTTTCAGTCATGAGAGGTTTTGTTTTCGGTACACGAGATTCAAATTTAAATTTATGGAGACGTCTTAATGTTGTCGATGTAGAAACTTCAACTCCTTCTTCTTTCCATTTTCGGTGCAAGAATCGCACACTTTTAAAACGGTTTTTCTTAACTATATGCTTCAGTTTCCTGTCATCTCTAGCAGATGTTTTTGGTTTTCGGCCACCATTTCGGCGATTATTTTGAAATTTTCCAATTTTTGAATATTGTGTTAGTATTTTACTAACGCTCGATTGCGAACAATGTAAATAATTCGCTATAAAACATTGATTTTTACCGTGCCGATACAAATCAACCAAACGAAGTTTAGTAGATTCAGGAATATCACTCACACGGCCCATTTTAAGACGAAAAAGAAACAAACTGCAAAAAGAATACTGATTTTAAATAAAATAGTCTGAATTTAATCAATGATGCCACTAGTTAAGAATTGGTAATAATTAAAGGAGAATTAATGTGAAATATTCTAATATTTTGAACCACTTGAATAAATATTCTAATATTTTGACTTTTCAAAATAATTTTTTTTTGCAATTAATCTTTTCAAAAATGATATTAAATTTAAGATAACAAGTAAGTTTAATCAACAACAAGTTCTTAATAAAAATATCGTTTGCATATTTTCATTAAAAGACATTATATTACCAAACGATATTTTCAATTTCTAAAAAAAAGGTAATTATTCTAATATTTTGAATATGAGCTGTACATTAACTGCGTGAAATTTTACCGCTGAAAAAAAACGGCTTGAGTCTGCGCTTTTGCTCCAAAAACCAAAATTTTGAGAAAAATTTGTCATTTTTTGACATTTTTTCAAAAAAATTAAAAAATTCCTACAGAGCTGGTTAGTATTTAAAAGTGTTGCTTAGACCTTTATATTTATCTGCTTAACATATTTAAACTATAAAACAATATCTGTAGTCTGTATAATTGGAGAAAATTTGACAACTTTTTGTGAAAAATCAGCGTTAACCTCTCTATTGGAGCATACGACGAAATGTTCTTTTGAATGCATTTCTTACCTAACTGCTTTCAAAACTACTGTGTATATAACTCATAGAGGTGGTTGCATTATCCCACCCGTCCCAACCACCCAATCATCTAGGCCAGTTTTTTATTTATGTATTGAATCGTTACTTTTTTCCCGAAGACGAGTATAAGTTTTCTATATATCAAAGTAATTTATCTCTTCTTTGTATTCACTAACTTCGGATGATTTGGATTGCTGGTGTGACCTGCTGCACGTATATTTTTATACCATGTATAAAGAAGAGAAGCTGAGTAATGTATTGGGTATGTTCTTAATTGAACCTATTCAGCAGTCTATTATCTTCATTAAATTTTCATGCAATTAATACATTATGATTGGAAATTCTGTTACCACAGCATTTTTTCAATCAATTAGATTTTATATATAATGATTTTCCAAAAAATTGATTGCATGAATTCAATTTCTAGTATGTCATCATTTACTGTACTTATTACATTGCATATATTTTGAAAAGCTGGCTGCTTAATATTATGACGATCGTCACAGAGGATTGCAAACAAAATTTGCGTGTAAAACAACAATATTTCTAAAGAAGTTTTAGTATGCTTTATGTCGTTTCCTGTGTTGTTCCATAATCTAATAATTTCTAATAAGTTTTTAGATCTATTATTTAGGTGTGTAGTACATTTGGTATAAAACATCCCGCGGTATAAACTTGGATTATACATTTTGTGAGTGAACATATAGACGCTGATTGCCAATCTGTGCTTATATAAAGCGGAAAATTTTATTAACTTCACGAGCAGTCTTTTGTGTGAGATGTTTTCTAAATTCCTATTCCCCATTCTTTCTGAGAAATAGTTTTCCTTATGAATTAGCTTTGCAATCTCTGACAGAAATTTCTAGTCTGTTCTGAGTATCTTTTTCTGAATTTGAGAAAATAATTTTTCAAAATTATTCTCTATTTTATAAAAAAAAAAATGTAATAGGAAGTGAATAGTACGTAGACAAAGATTTTCCTTATTGATCCAGTGACACCATGTAGCTTAGAACGTTTTATATCGACTTCTCTAATAATTGGTGCAGAGGAAATTCACTGGAGTTGAAGTAGCGAATGATTCAATATTATACACAATTCTAAGCTTACCCCATGCAAAATGGTTCACAGTGACAAATAAAATTCTCCTAATTTTAAATGAGCACTTATAGTCGATTAAAATCCGTACATTCCCTCATAAAGTACTATGCATTATATGTTTATGCCCAGGATATTTCACCATCATATGTTGTCCATTCATAAAAAGAGGATCTAAAAGTTAATAGAAAATTACCTGGATACGAAAATACTTAGAAAACAGCATAAAACTAATGCAAAAAAAAAGTTATTTACAACAGCGGTTGTAAACTATAAGTGAACAATGGAGAACACATGGAGAACAAATTTTCATTGCAATTCTCGCTGACGATCACCATCACATTAAACAGCTCGCTTCTCAATATATAAAAATCGCAAAAGTAGAATAAATGATGGCATACTTATAGTTGAAATATCTGAAATCATCTTTGAAGCAAATCATTACGTAAAAAAAATACAATTGACTGAAAAAATGTTGTGGTAACAGAACTTCCAATCACTATTCATCAACTGAATGTAAGTTTGATAAATATAATAGATAGCCGAATAGATCCCTTTAATAGATTCCCGTCATTACTCTGCTTGTCATTTTTTTGTATAAACTGTAAAAATATACCTGAAGATAGTTACAGCAGCATGTGGATGCAAAGAACATATGAACAAGGTGGAAGCATCGAAAACATGCCAAATTTTTATAAAGAAAATCACAAATCAATGTATAAATAAAACACTGTACTAAGATGATCGAATAGTTGGGCCGGGTGGTATTGGAAATATAGCCACCTCCACGACGCATGTCAAAGGTAGTTTTGAAAACAAAAGCTGTATTAAAAACAACAATTCGTTGTATGACCCAATAGAGTGGTAATGCTGTTTTCTTACTAAAAGTTGCCTGTTTTGCTCCAGCTATAGGGAATAAACATATTGTTTTATAGTTTAAATATGTTAAGCAGATAAATATAAAGGTCTAAGCAACACTTTTAAATACTAACCAGCTCTGTAGGAATTTAATTTTTTTGAAAAAATGTCAAAAAATGACAAATTTTACCCAAAATTTCGATTTTTGGAGCAAAAGCGCAGACTTAAGCCATTTTTTTTTCAGCGGTAAAATTTCGCGCAGTTGATGTACTAGTATAAAGGCAACTTTTGGCACCTACCCGTTTTTGATTTTCAAAAAAAAAATTTTTTTCGCTCCACCCTACTCAGCAAGTTTCATGTTTCTGCTTTTAAACATGTGTGTGAAATTGTATTGGAAAATTTCAAGCTGTTGAAGGTTGAAAAGCGTTTTTTCGAATACACCCTTAATGTGTATAACTTGATAAGTATGAGTACATTGTGCATGAAATAATCAAGTATAGTATAACTAGAATGATAAGTTGTAAGATTTAATTTTTAAGCATTACTATTATTATTATTACAAAAGAAAAATTAATTGTAGCAGTACATTATAAATGGAAAGGATCAATGTTTAAAGCTCCAAAATACTTCATTCCTTTTGATAGCCACAGCCTAACCATGTGTTTAAGTCAAAATATTTTCTGCATAATAAACTAAGGTCATACTGAGCAATCTGTATTTACTTGATACTTGACGTACTCAGCCAATTTGCTGAGTACTCTGTATTCAGCCAAATTTTGAACAGAGTCAGAGTACCAAGTACAATACTGAGTAGCTGTAAGAATTTCAATTTTTAAGCATTATTATTTATACAATGAAAATTTAATTACCGCAGTACATTATAAATGAATAAAATCAGTGTTTAAAGTTCCAAGATACTTTATTTCTTCTTGCAAACTAGTTTTAGTTGTCACTGCATACCATCATCATATTTTGCATTGATGATGTTATGCTATGTCTATTGAAACTAGTTTTCAAGAAAGAAAATATTTTGGTGCTTTAAACATTCTTGATTTATTTATAACCTTGCTGAAAACAGGAATTTATAATTTATCTGTAAAAGTTATTTGAATATAAATGTATAATATTTGCAATTATTCATAAAATCATTTACTTAGTACATATTTACCTGAACTTAATTGCTCAAATTCAATATTTTCCCAATTCCCATCGCTGAAATTAGACATTTTTCCAAGCCTGACCAATGAAATTCGCAATTGATCCGTGTCCAATTGATGGAAATTGTAGTTTTTTCCCTCCCACAATTGACAAAATTAGTCATTTTCCTGTGCACTATTGATGAAATTTGTGATATTTTTTAACCTGATCTGCAAAATTTGCAATTTTTACAAAGACAAAATTTACATTTTTTGCAAATCTGATTGACGAAATTTGCGACTTTTCTGTGCATGATCGACAAAATTCGCGATTTCTCCGAGCCTGATCAATGAATGTTGCTATTTTTTTTTTGCTCCTGTTTGATAAAATCTGTAGTTTTTCTGCGACAAAAATTGCAATATTTCTATACCTGACCAATGATAATCGTGATTTTTCAGAACCAAAACTTGCGATTTTTCTGTACCTGATCGTCGAAATTTGCACTTTTTCTGCTCTCTATCAACAAAATTTGCTATTTTTGTTCGTGATAACTGACAAAACTTATGAATGTTCTGCGACCGAAAATTTCAATATCTCCGTAGCAAATTGATGAAATTTAAGATTTTTCTTGCAACTTTTTCCCAAGCCCGACTGACAAAAGTTGCATTTTTTGCCGGGTCAAATTGATAAACATTGTAATTTTATTCTCGCGATAAACTGAAAAAATTCATGATCTGCAGTTGATCAAGGAAACTTTCATTTTTTCTGTGCATCTTAGGCAAACTTTATGATTTTCTGTCTCCTATCAACAAAATTAGGGATTTTTTTTGTCATATATTAAAAAATTCGTCATTTTTTCATCTATGATTAGTGATTTTTCCATGTCCTACCGACGATATTTACAGGAAGACATTTGACAAAAAATTCATTTGTGAAAACATGTAAAAAAAATGAGTAAACACTTACTTGGTTGAAGTTATCAAAAAACATCAGTATAAATGCCGAAGTGCGATCACCGGGGGGCATTCTTGGTCACAGTACTTTCCAACGTTTTAAGATGTGCTAATCAAAAAGAAAAAATAATAATCAGAGATACACTAAACTGTCTTCTTTAGAATTAATTTATCATTTAATTGTACAATTACTACTTATTTAATTTAGAAAAAAAAAATTGCTTTCAAACTACTTGCAAAATTTCTGAAAAATAACATTGTTCTTAGGTGTGATGGATGCAAGTTTGAAATTTTGCCAAGACTGAAAATATTTAGAATCTGTCCCCCCCCCCCCCCCCCAATCTTCTTGATGAGTCTAAGTGAGCACATACGCACACATGTAATTTTCTTTTTTTTTTTTTTTTCATGACCCTATGGCAAAATTCACTTTTTCATCCAATCTTTAGCCAAAATTTGCGACTTTTCTGCGATCTTTTGCCGAAATGTGCAATTTTCTATAATCTTTAACCGAAATTTATGATTTTTTGATGAAATCCAATGATTTTTTAATGAAAATGTCTTTCAACAATTTTATATGATCTTTAAACAAAATTCGCGTCTTTTTTGCAATCATTTGACAAAAATCATGCCCCTTTCACTATCTTTGGTTAGAAATCGCACCTTTTTTAACGATCTTTGGAGAGAAATTGTGCATGTTTCACGATCCTTTGACAGAAATCGCGTTTTTTCTGCAATCATTTGATGGAAATCGCATCTTTTTCGTGGTCCTTTTGCAAAATTTGTGTCTTTTGACATAGAGTTTCTTCTATAATAATTTTTTGATAATCATAATTTTTTTTATTTATTTGGCAGATATTGTCTTTTTCGCAATCTTTTGACAGAGACCACATCTATTTTGCATTCTTTGACCGAGACTTCATTTTTTTCACGATCTTTTATCAGAATTAGCGTCTTCCTCATGTTCCTCAGACAGGAAGTGCTTTTTCTGCAAGTTTTTGACAGAAGACGCTTTTTTTTTTTTTTTTTTTTGTGATTCTTTGACAGAGACCATGTCTATTTTGCATTCTTCGACCGGATGTCTTTTTTTTATGATCCTTTGATGGAAACAGTGCTTTTCACAATTTTTTCAATGGAAATGGTTATGGATCCTTTAACGAAATTAGCATGTTTATTGCAATCCTTCGACAGAAATTTCCTATTTTTCAAGATTCTTCGACAGAAACCCTCCCTTTTTTTGCGATCATTTGACAGAAATAGCACTTTTTTTTTGCGATCATTTTACTAAAAGTGCGTCTTTTTGCGTTCTACTTCCGTCCAGACTTTTATAAAACTAAAAACTTTCTGTGCACGTAATATCGGGTCAAAACTTTCTGCAAATCTAATGTTGGGGGTCATTCTCATTTTTTGTGCACATCATGGTCATGATTAGCATTTTTTATGCGATTTATGAATATAAATTACGTTTTTAGAGCGATTTATGGACGTAATTCACGTTTTTTATGCATATAATGAATGTAATTCACATTTTACACGATTTATTGACGTAATTTTCTATTTTTGTGTGTCAAGGGCGGATCCAGCCCAACCTCCAGGGGGGGGGGAGTCAACTTTTGACAGATGATTTAATGAAACAATTTTAAAATACAGTAAATCTTGTGAAAACGGAAAAACGATAAAAAGTAGCAAATGTCGCCGATCGGGCATGAAAAAATCGCAAATTTTATCGATTAGGCACGGAAAAATCACGAATTTTGTCAATGGGACGCAAAAAATCTCAGATTTCGTTTATCGGGCAAGGAAGAAAAAAAAAAATCTAAATTTTTATAATACTTGAAATTTTGTTCATAGTTTGCGGAAAAGTCACCTGTTTTGTCTGTTTACCGCGCGAAAAAAACAGGAACGTCGTTGACCGGGCGCGGAAAAATCGAAAATATCGTCAATTGGACATTGGAAAATCGTGAATTTTGTCTATCGACCTTCGAAAAATCTCGAAATTTGTCTGTATGTCTCAGAAAAATCGCAAATTTTGTCGATTGAGCACAAAAAATCGCAAATTTTGTCGATCGGGAACGAAAAAGTTGCAAATATGGTCGATCAGTTTCGTAAACAGCGCAAATACAGTCGATTGGGAATGAAAAAGATCACAAATTATGTTTATATGGTGAACAAAAATTGACAATTCCATCGATTGGGAAAAAAATTATCACGAATATGGTCGATCAGCTTCGTAAAAAGCACGAATTCGGGAGATCGAGTACAAAAAAATCTCTAATTTTGTTTATAGGGCGATGAAAAACTGCAAATTTTGTCGATGATGCACGGAAAAATTAAAAAAATCTTTGAGCGGCAGCAGAACAATCATGAGTTTCGTCAGTTTATCGCGAGAAAAAAAAATCACGGATTTCATCAATTTACGGCAGGAAAAAAAATACAGTTTTCGTCAGTCAATTAAGAAACGCGTATTTCATTGTTCATGTTCAGAAAAATTCGTATTTCATCGTATTTTCATTCAAATTTCGTCGATTACACCCCAAAAAAATCGTGAATTTCGTGGATCGGCTTTGCAAAAATTGCGAATTTCACCGATCGGGTGCGGAAAAATTGTGAATTATGTCAATCAGACATGGAAAATTTGCGAATTTTCTCGATCAGTTTCGAAAAAAGAGCAAATTCTTTCGATTAGACGTTATTTTGCGTTCCTGTTTTAGCACATTTTACTTACATTATACATCCCGCTTTGAAGAGCTCCAGGGGGGGTCATGACCCCCCCCCTTGGATCCGCCACTGATTCATGGACGTAATTTGCCTTTGAACTTTCTGTCGACAAAATTAGTGTTTTTTTTTTATCGATTTATTGACGTAATTAACGTTTTTATGCGATTTATGTACGTAATTCACTTTTGATGCAATTTATGAGCTTAATTCACTTTTTTACACGATTCTTGGGCATAATTCGCATTTTTTTGCGATTTATGAACGTTGTTTGCATTTTTTTGCATGGTTCATGGAAGTTATTCGTGTTTTTTGAGCAATTTATGGACGTAATTTGTGTTTTTTGAACGATTATGAATGTAATTCTTGACTTTTTATGCGAGTCGTGAAATCAATTATGAACGCAATTCGCTATTTTTTATGCGATTTATAGGCATAATTTGCATTTCAGCTTTCTGCCGACGAAATTAATGTTTTTTGACTGATTTATGAACATAATTCGCATTTTACTACACGACTCATAGATGTAATTCATGTTTTTCATACTATTTATGAATGTAATTCTCGCTTTTTTTACACGATTCATGGACATAATTTGTGTTTTTTTATGTGATTCATGGATGCAATTCACATTTTTTGAGTGACTCATGGATGTAGTTTGAGTTTTTTATGCAATTCATGCATGTAATTTGTGTTTTTTTCTTGATTCATGCACAAAATTTTTATTTTTTATGCGACTTATGAATGGAATTTGCGTTTTTAACGTGGTCTTTGGGCGAAATTTGCATTTTTTATTCAGCCTTTGGCCGAAATTCACATTTTCACGCGATATTTGTCAAAATATTGATTTTTTACACGGTTCTTTACGCAATTATTTGTCGAAATGCATGTTTTTACGCGATTCTTTATTAAAATTCATGATTTTTTGACGACATTTGCCTTATCAGTAAATAATTTGTTCATAAAATTGAGGGAATATATATATTTTTTTTGTTATTTAAAAAAAAAAAAAAAAAAAAAAAATTGTTTTTTTTATAAAATTTTCTGCGCACGGCATGTGTCTGTATTATTCAACTCTGCTTCCGTCCTCGAAAATTTTTAAAAGACTGAAAACTTTCACCCATGTAGCCAATTAACCAATAGCAGAAAATATTAATAAATTTATCAAGTGGTTAAATCACCATTTTATAATAGGAGATAGGGAAAAAATAAAAAATCATAAGTTTGAACAAAGTTATGGTTTTCTATACATATAATTGTTAACTATTTAATATTCTGATTAGAATTCCATGAAACCAAATTCCACATTTGGGCAAAATAATGACAGTGTAGTATGAAATTGTACATGTTGATAGATAGTGAGGTAGCTATTTTTTTACACCAATCCAACTATGAAAATGCAGTTTATGCATTATATAAAATGCTATAAAACATTTTAAGAGGATACTAGTACCTTTAAACGATCTCTTCAATTTTGAATAATACTGTAATATATGCATAGATGTAATGTATTGTGTAATACAATTTTTCTTGTGTATGGGCAATTTTCAAATTTCGCTAACATATGCTGTCTAAGAGTAGAAGAAAATTCAAACAAATTATGGTAAAAATGGGCCTTATATTTAAAAAAAGAAATTCAGGAAACTCTCAATATTAAAAAACTTGAATGTTATCCATGTACAAAAATATTAAATACACAGTGGAGAACAATTAAAACAAATCTATCTCAATTAGCAAAAAAAGCCTAAATATTTTTCAAACAAGCAAATTGTAAAAACAAACAGAGAAAAATCAGTTTAAAGTTTTTATTTAAATGGGTCTTTGTGCTGGATTTATTAACATAATTTACAATATCTCACAATACAGAGCTTAACAAATAACAATCCTGGAGAATCCAGAAACCTTTCTGGATACACATTTTTTTTCTTTTTTTCATTCAGGTTCGTGGTTGGGAACCCAACAAATCGCCATAGCCGCGACGGCAATTTCGTCAAAGAATCGCTGATAGTAATTAGTGGCCACTAACTTGACAATAGTGGCTACTAAACATTTAGGCTCTACTGGCCACTGGCTACTAATACAAATATTAAATTTTAACTTTACCTATTATTGTCACTCATGTACAGTAATTTTTATTAGCATGTGCAAAAAACTTTTACTGCAATTATGGAGCTTCAAAATACCGTTATTTTTGTTTCGTTTTTTATTCTATTAGCTTAAAAAATAAATAAAAATCATGAATTTTAAATGTTTCAGTTTCAAATTAAAGTTATGTTATTAAAAATGAAATGAGTGGAAGGATTATATTATTAAAATATATTTTAAATGAAAGAAATGAAATACAAAAAATGCCATGAGTACAATATTTGGCAATGAACCAAATTAACATAAGATACTCAGTGCTTGATTTATCGACACAGATGTCATTACGCACCACAGTGGTGCGATTTTTTCTTCTGATGCCAATTTGGCGAAAACTTAGTTTTCAATACCAGTTAAATATATATTTTTAACTCTTTTCTATTATTTTAAAAAGGAAATAATAAATGAAAAAAGTTTAATTAGTAATTATAGAACAAAACAATTTATATTATAAAAAAAATAAATAAATAAATAAAAGTAAAACAGTTTATTAAAGAATAACCAATTGCCGGGTTATCATGTGAGGCATATATTTGTCTTTTTGGTTACAGATGTGCCAATGTAGTGCGTATATGACATAATTCTTTAGCAGAATCTTGTAAACTGGCAAAAAAATGAGCAATTAAAATAAATTTTGAGTAAAAGCAATATGATGTATGCTTAGTATGCATTTAAATGACACCAAACTGATCGCCAAAAGTGGCTAGTAAATAAAATAAAATGTTTTGTCAATGCCTATGATAAAATTATTATTTTCTTTAAATGTAATAAATAGGCTCAATAAAATATCTAAATATTTGCAAAAAATAAAGATTTTTAAAAATAAAACATTTTTTTATGATGATCAAAGCATGGCTTACATAAGTTATATTCATCCTACAGGGCAAAAAATTTACTTTTAAATTCAATTTGTTTGAAAGCTCAATCTCAACTTGTGTTTTAGTTTTTTTTGCAGTTCTTATAGCTTTTTGGTCATTGTGGCAACAGAAGTATGTCAGATAAGTCTCAGATATACCTATTTTTGTCCGAGAACAACAGCCATTTTTCAAATGATTGAAAAAAGGCAAAAATTTTAAAAATCTATTTCAAATTTTTGAATTCTTAACCTCAATCCTTCATGGGGCCCCCTACCAGCAATTCATGTGCCAAATTTCACAACATTGTACCCTGTGGTTTTCCAGTATTTGGGGTTACATAGTGGCGCACACAGATTTTAATAAATTAGATGACAGTTTCATTGAAATCTAAAATAGTCAGTTTGAATATTGAAATATTATGGTTGATTTGGCAATGACTCAGGTTTAAATGCATAAATTTTCAAAACAAGGTTTGCAGTTCTCTTAAAATTTACCAAATTAACCTGATGTGCTCAAAAGCTTGAAAAAACCCATCTTTTTATAAGAAAAACACAAAATTTATAAAATCTTGATATACTTTTAATGTTACTCAACCCTTTTTTTTTCATGAAATACTCCTTTTTAAACAGAACTAATGCTTTTTAAAATTTAGTTGTGCCTTTATAAATAAATACCATATGTTCCTTTAGTTTCTAGATTGAGCACTAGGTTTGGGTAACCAGAAAATAACATTTAAGGGTGTATTCAAAAACGCTTTTCCACCTTCAACTGCTCGAAATTTTCCGATACATTTTCAGACACATTTTTAAAAGTAGAAACATAAAACTTGCTGAGGGGATTTTTGAAGAGACGTACAAGGTGCCATGTGATGTCATTTTACACTCAATTCATTAGAATTTGATTTATGAACAATTTTCTTCTCAGTATGACACTTTTTTCACTCCCAAAGCTCCCGCTTCGGAAAAATCTGTTCAAAATACTGTTTTTGATTGCTTTTTTTTTTACAATATTTTCTGCATTTATCAAAGAATCGACAGTTACGACACCTTGTGTACTTTCTGAATAAGACAATTTTCCAGTTTGGTGCATATGAGAGCAAAAGTGAATTCAAAAATAAATCGGAAAATAAGCAGTTTGAATCGAAATACACCCTTAAGGAAAAAGGAGGGGGGGGGGGGAAGATAACTCAAATTTTAATTGAAAAACTATTTTAAAATGAGCATTTAAAATAAATAACGTTTGAAAATTAGACTCGTACTATTTTATTACAATACAAACATATACTCAAAATAAAAATAGTGTGAATTAAAGTAGTAAAATAAAACCCAATTCCAGTATATGTATAGGAAACTATAAATGTTTTAAAGTCCAAATTTTCATGATTTTGCCATTACATTCTTTGTTACCTGTCTTTCATTAAAATAAATCACGAAGCAATCAATGTAATTTTAAATAATCATTTTAATATAAATAAACTTCTTATTGGTTAAGTTTATTTAACTTGGTAATAAGTATGAAAATCATTTACCTAATGTAGGATGAAAGTTATTTAACAGATTTTAAATAAAAGACAGCTATTGCATCCATTTTATTAAGAAAACTAAAATGAAAAGAGAATAAAAGAAAACTTTAGCGGGATATACAGAAACTATTAATATATACTGGGTTTGAAATTGAGTTACGGATTTCATCTCCCGTTACAAAGTCAAATTTTCACAAAAACATAATAAATTCCACAAAAAATAACTTTTCGCTTCTCAAATTGCTCCATTACAGAACATTCATCGACTTTTGGAGCATAAACAAACACACCGAGACCGACGGATTAAATTTAATGTAACCAAAAGTTATGTTTACCAAAAACTATTTAAAATAATTAGTAAATAACAAGGTAAAATAACTTGAAATGAGATAAAACAGATTTATTTACTTATATTTCAAAATACATTAATAAAATTGCGCTTTCAAACAAATTAAAAACCGGCATATCGAGTACGTTAGGGTTAGCGCATGTGATTAAAGAATATTCACGTCATATGCCAAATAAAATGCATTAAAAAGGCAATCATTATAAATAAACATGAAAGAATATGTAAAACACAAAGAATTCTTACCTTTTATGGGTATTTCATCTTTAAAATACTAAAGCACCTTCACGGGCAAAAATATGATTTAGCCGATGCAAACCGCATTCACTGTCACTGGAAGCGAGAGGAGTTTCGCTGAGTCGGTTCGGTGATTTCGTTTCCACTTCATGACGTCACATGCTTGTCGTCTGTTCACTATCACTGTTTCATTGAAGGGTTTCAGGGCGTTGTAGGGGGGCAGTGGTCAGACACATTTGTTTCATTAGTAACTTTACTACAAATAAATTTGTAAAGTTTGGCTATGCGATTGATTACTAAAGATTGTTTAGTAAGTGTAATGAAATCTGTAAAGATACTTAATAAATTTGAGTGAAAACCCATATTTTTTTTTACAGTGTACAGTGTGTGCTTCCCGTTATGAGTCAAACGCAAAGAGTAATCAAAAGACTCATATTTTGTTATGTACCGCATTAATAAAAGTTCAAAATTATAAACAAGAGTTTGTCAAGTGTAGATGTTTATGTGATACAGGATCTCAAAGATCATTCATTTCTGGAGAATGTGTAAGCAAATTAGGATTAAAAGTGAAAGACAGTTCTATTTCTGTCTCATGTTTGGGAACATTTAATACTGTGAGTGATGGAGAAGTCGATTTATTATTCACTTTTCACTTCAAAAGTCATCTCAGAGTATCCACATCAGCGTTCGTAATGGACAAAATCGCAGATAACATTCCCTATGTGTCTTTGCCTTCAAACATTTGCGATAACTTTAGTGATTTAATGTTAGCTGATCCATTATTTTATAAATCACAAAAAATTTATATTCTTTTTGGTGTAAATGTATTTATGCATTTAATGACTGGGGAACTTGTTAAACGTGAACCTAACCTTCCATTTGCCTTAAATTCCAGACTTGGGTGGATAATCTCAGGTACTACAAATTTTGAAACGCTAGCAAATGATCCAGTACATGTAAATCATTTAAGTACAAAAACTGATGAGCTAATAAATTCATTTTGGGAATTAGAAAAAATTCCAAATGTGCCACTTTTAACACTTGAAGAAAAACTTTGTGAAAAACATTTTGAGAATTCTCATTTTAGAGAAAAATCGGGTCGCTATTCAGTCGCATTACCATTCAAACATGATCGAGATAGTCTAGGTGATTCTCGTCAAATGGCGTATAAAGGATTTCTTTATCTTGAGAAAAGATTAATATCCATGCCAGAAATTTATGATCAATATGTTCAATTTATGAAAGAATATTTATATTTGGGCCATATGGATCTTATTTCAAACAGAGATCATGGATTGGAGAATAAACATTATTACATCCCACACCATTTTGTCTTGAATAATTCTAGTTTAACTACCAAATTAAGAGTCGTTTTTGATGCGAGTGCTAAAACCACAACAGGTGTTTCTTTAAATGACACTCTAATGATAGGTCCTAAAACACAAGATGATTTAATTTGCATTTTATTGATATTTAGATTTCATAATATTGCAATAACAGCCGATATAAGAATGATGTATAGACAGGTAAAAATTCATGAAAAGGATAGGGATTTTAGAGAATTTTATGAAGAGATAGTCCTGAAAAACCAATAGAAACTTATCGCTTAAATACAGTAACGTACGGAACTGCGGCTGCACCATATCTTGCAACAAAATGTTTGAATCAGTTAGCAATGGATGAGGGTCGTAATTTTCCAAAAGCAAAGACTATAGTTTTGAGAGATTTTTATGTTGATGATGAGTTAACCGGTGTTAAGAGTAGTCAAGAAGGTACGGAATTGATGAATGAATTGCAGAATATGCTAGGAAAAGGAGGTTTTGAGCTACATAAATGGTGCACAAATGAATTATCACTGTTGAAAAACGCTGAGTTTACAAACATAAGTAATGATAATATACATAATACAGTGAGCAATAAGGCCATAAAAGTTCTAGGATTTGAATGGCATTCTCATAATGATATATTCAAATGCAATTTTAGTGATATAGATTATCAAAATGTCCCTATTAAAAGAATTATTTTGTCATATGTATCAACGCCTTTTGATCCACTAGGGTGGATTGCACCTTTTGTAATTTTAACTAAAATTATTCTTCAGCAGCTGTGGAAATTACAATTATCATAGGATGATCCAGTACCAGAAATTGTTAACCAAAAGTGGAAAATTTTGTGCCATGAAGTCAAACTCTTAAATTCCATATATATACCCAGAAAGTCGTCTTGCCCAATTATTCTCGATGTGAACTCCACGGATTCTGCGACGCGCCAGAAAAGGGCTATTCCGCCGTTATTTATGTTAAAACTTGTAATAACTCGAACATTGATGTGAAACTTTTAGCAGCAAAGACTCGAGTAGTACCCTTAAAGCCTATCACGATTCCAAGACTCGAATTATGTTCTGCAGTATTACTGACACATTTAATACAAGCTGTTAAATCAGCATTACATTTAAAACCAGATTTAGTGCGCGCATGGAGTTATTCAAAAATTGTGTTGCCATGGTTAACATCAGATCGTAAAAGATGGCAAGTATTTGTAGCCAATAGAGTTGCAGAAATTCAATCCATATTACCAGCTGAAAATTGGAGCCATGTAGATGGATAGGAAAATCCTGCTGATTGTGCATCTCGTGGATTATTTCCAGCAGAATTACTGTCCAATGAATTGTGGTGGAATGGACCACCATAGTTTAGAAGCAGTGAGGTTCCAGTGAATAAACCTATTCCCATAAATGAAGAAGATTTACCAGAAGCACGGAAAACATCATCACTTGTAATTTCTGAAACTGCAAAGAAACTTGATATTATATCGAAAATATCCTCGTTTCCAATGTTGCAACGCATATTTGCATGGATATTAAGATTAATCTCCAACTTTAAGGTAACACGTCCAGAAAGAAATACATCCTTTTTATCAAGCAGTGAAATTCAAGCCGCAACAAGTTGCATTATTAGAATAGTTCAACAGATGAACTTTAGTAGAGAAATCCACTGTTTAGAAACCGGAAAAGAATTACTTGCAAATAGCAGTCTCATTTGTTTGTGTCCTATTTTAGATGGTGACAATATATTGAGAGTCGGAGGGAGATTGAAAAATGCACAGCTGTCAGAGAATTAAGAATATCCAATATTATTACCATCAAAGCATCATGTGACTAAGATCATAATTCAACATTTTCACGAAAATTATTTGCATGCAGCTCCAGAACTTCTTCTTTCTTTTATTAGGCAGAAATTTTGGATCAATGCTGCTAGATCTGCTATTCGTAAAATAGTGAGAACTTGTGTTACGTGTTGTAGATACAGAGCTCAGTCTGCAAAACAAATAATGGCTGATCTTCCAGTATCCAGAGTAACACAATCACGACCATTTAATCGAGTTGGAACAGATTTCTCAGGACTATTCATGATTAAGTATCGTGCTGGACGTGGATCAATATCATTTAAATCATATGTCTGTGTATTTGTCTGCTTCGTGATCAAAGCAGTCCATCTTGAAGTTGTAGAAGATCTTTCAACAAAGGCATTCTTAAGTGCATTAAAACGATTTATTGCAAGGAGAGGAAAACCTCTTGAGATTTTTAGTGACTGTGGAAGTAACTTCAAAGGTGCAGAAAAGGAAATCAACAAGTATCTAATGCAGTGCAAGCAGAATGAAGAAATTCACAAATTTCTGTCGTCAGAGGAAATAACTTGGACATTTAACCCGCCTTCAGCTCCACACTTTGGTGGACTGTGGGAATCTGCAGTAAAATCAATGAAATCGCACCTTAAGAAAACCGTTTGTGATACTGTGTTAACTTATCCCGAATTCCAAACCCTAGTTACGCAAGTTGAAGCTTGTCTCAACTCTAGACCATTGCGTCCTATATCATCTGACCCAACAGACTTAGCTGCTCTAACATCTTCTAGTTGGAACTCCTCTGACTGCAATACCTGAACAAGATCTGAGTTACAGTCCCTTAAATCACCTTGATAGATGGCATGTGAGACAGTTCATGCTACAGCAATTTTGGAAAAGATGGAGCCGGGAATACTTGTCTCAACTTCAGCAAAGAGCTAAATGGCAAAAATGTCACAAAGATTTGCAAGTTAATGACTTAGTTCTTATCAAAGATGACAACCTTCCACCGCTAAAATGGAAACTAGGAAGGATAATAAATGTTCATCCAGGTTCAGCAGACAATAGAGTTCGAGTTGTCACAATTAAGACTAGTAGTGGTATCATAAATCGACCAATAGTGAAACTCTGTCCCCTTCCTATAAAAAACTAAAAACTATGAACTATAAACTTTCTTTTTTCATTTTTTATATTTTGCATTAATTTTATTTGTGTTATTAATTGTTTTTTCATTATAGTAAAACTGTAAGAAGACCACTTAGCCACTTGTTGAAATCCTAAGGGATTTCAACGGGGGGCAGGATGTTTTGGTAAAAATCGTCTGCTTTCATTTATGTGAAAAAGCTCCAGTAAGAAATTGAATTATTCATTACCATGGTAATTTATTCTTCTTATATTATGTTTTAGCAGCATTCTATGTTTTTTGTTTTAAGTTTGTGTTTATTCGAATGTAAAAAGTTGATGGAATGTTGATAGCCAACCAATGGCTCGCATATTTCAGTGTTAAATAAACCGCATCTACAGTCCACATTTGTTATGTTTAAGAACCGGCGTGTGTTGTTTTTTATTAGTTTAAAAACCGCTAAGATCATTTTTGGTACTAAGAATAATATATACATATATATATATATTAAGATACATGGCGACACGAAAGAAAAAGAAGCATCGTTTAAAACTATGTATTCGGCATTTGTAAATTACTTTATGAACGTACAATCATAATTTAACTAATATTAAAATTTTAGGTGATAAAAATGTGTCTTTTTTATTTCCTTATTTTCAATTCTTAACTTTTTACTTTTTAGTGTAAAATATCGTGTTGTTGCAGTGTCACAGCCAGATGACCTTTTTTTGTCGAACGTGATTTGACATATCTGTGTATTGTCCCCTTAAATCCATCGTTGTTGTAACTCATATACATTTTTAACCATGAAGAATATCTGTCAATTTATTACCTGTGGAGAAATAACGTAAAAATGCCTTGGAATTAAATTACTAATTTATAATTATGTTCTAAAAATATCAAAATCTTGTATTGCTGCCGAAAATACTTTTTTTGTTGGAGGCAAAAAGTCTGTAGAAACTTTAAAAATTGATAAAAACTGGAAAATTAACCGAAATAGAAAACAATTTGTAGGCTAAGTATCAATAGATCACGAGAATTTTTTTTTTTAGATAGGGAAAAATATTACTCAAAAAACAGCCAATAGGTGGTGTTGACGTACTCAGGAAAGGAAAGGTCTGGAACTATCGAACTCAATGTCACCAAATCGTTTATTACAGCTCTATGGTATTCCTCATGATCACCACTACAAACTGCAGGCCAGTCACAAATCCAGCAACAAAAGAGTGTGGCAGGCCTAAATGCACACGTGACACCTCTCGGCGGATCGCATCTTTCAGTTCCGACAGATTGGATGGACCGGATCTATACACGCGGGATTTTAAATATCCCCACAACCAGAAATCTGCCAGGGTCAAATATGGAAATTGAATAGGCCATGTGAACTTACAACTCCCGCTTATGATTTTGTCATTCTTGAACATCGGCATCGGAAATTCATTGACCGGAATAGCGATGTGACTAGATGCTCCATCTTGCATAAACGTGACGGTAGAAACGCATCTTTTTCACGCAAACATGGTACGACCTTATCGAGCAGAAGCATTAAATAAGGCTGGGCATTATCCATAGTCGTATTCCCCTTATTTACTGTTACTCCGTTTCCCAACGAAAAAGGCTCTGTGATTAACAAACTTGTGAATCCACCCCACACTATAATTTTTGGGGGTATGCAATGGTTTTTCGGTCTACTCACGTGGATTTAACAGTTAATGGTATTGACATCGCCATGAAGCGAAAAATGAGCTTCATCTGTCCAGAAAATACTAAATACGCAAATAGGAGTCTGTTCTATTTTGGAGAAAGCCCACCTCGCAAATACTTTACTCTGTACGGTATCCACTGGTAAAAGTTCATGGCCCGACTGTAACCTGAATGGGTACACATCAAGTAATTCGTGAAGAATATTGCGTATCGAGTATGGTGGTGAACTCAATTGTCTGTCAGCAAAAGAGCATTGCTGTTCCCTGCAGCTGAATCAGACGCGAACAATTTCCGTTTCGCTTACAATACGGAGCAAACGTATCTTCATCAAACATGGTCATTCGGATCTTACACGACCTTCCATCGATCCAGTTTTTTCTGTCGCTGTTAAAGGCCCTTTTCTAATCCTCATATTCTTCTGAACTCAGAATTTATGTAAAGAAACGTTCGCTGTTTCCTTGTTCCACGTGGAACAATTTTACAATCAAAGCCTTATCCTTCGCATTCAGCATCCATAGGCACATACAAAAGGCTCACAACAGTGAAATAGTTATGAATTAGGAGCGAAAGGTTTTATAACCATCTCTTTTGCATATTGACATTGAAATCTTACGTACAAGCGCCATCTATCGGCTCTTTTTTCAATTATTTTTTCCCTATCTTAAGAAAATAAATAAAATATTAAAATAAAAAATCCCGTGACCTTTAGATCTAACTCTGTAAACAGTTTTTTATTTCAGTTGCTTTTTTTTATAATTTTTACGGATTTTTTTATCACTCGGTATTAATTCTAGCATATCAGGAAAAAGCGCATTGATTGATTGATTTATAACCAATTATTTTCTCAGCATGATAATTTATTTTTCGTTCACAGAACTCCCGCCTTGAAAAATTCGATTCAAAACGCCAACTTTGACAGCATTTTTTGCGATATTTTCCGCATTTATCAGAAAATCGACAACCACGATACTTTATGTAGTTTCTAAATAAGGGAATTTGCCAGTTTTATGCGTTTGAGAACAAACACGAATTTAAAAATAAGCAGTTTGGGATGGAATACACCTTTAAATTTTAAGCAAGCTTTTTATCTATTTTTCGTTCCTTTATTTTTTAGCGGACTGAGTGATCATCAGACCATGTCCTCTTATTCAAATAAAATTCATTGTTAAACTAAGAAAGTTCTTTTGAGGTGGTTGACTGCATATGTCTAAATAAAAATACACGATTTTCTAAATTTATTTATTGTAAATCTATCCTGAAAAGAAAATTTCAGAAATGTTCTCGGAATTGCATTATAATACTAGATGATTCAAAATAGAGGCTATGGCGATTGTCGTATAAGCCGCTGATAAACAGCTCATTGCAAACAAGTCGGAAATTGCGCGTCAGACATAGCAAATAAGGTGTGTTTGTACTATTACGAAGTTTCAAAAATATTCAGATCTTGGTGTATATACAGTTTATAATATTATACCCTAAATACAGGGTTATTACAAAAGAATCAGCGGGTTTCCGAAGCATTTATTTCGGAACATAATTGGGTTACAACAATGAGTTATACGTGAAAATAAAGTACGCAAAATTGACGTCCATGGTCGCGAATGCAGTCTTTCAATTTCAATTCATCGCCAATTCAATTTTCTGGGACCACGGATGAAATTCTCTCTTCTTTTTTCTTCAGTAACGCTTGGTTTGCTGGAACTTTTACCTTTACATAAACAACCGGTTTCATTGAATTGTTGATACTAGCGCAGAATGCTTTGTTGGGTTGCATTGATATGCTTTCCGGAATGCTCTCAGAACGATTATAAGTGATTCACCCTTTGAAAATACTAATATACAAAACGCTTTCTGGTGTCCAGTCGCCATTTTGAATATGACGTTCGAGCAGCAACCATGGCAACTAGACACACATGACACATATGCAGCGCGAAATTGTGGTTAACGCCCTTTCGTTTGAGTTGTCATGGAAACATATACGTTTCCAAGCTCGCACGTAGTAATTTATCAAAACCCGATGATTCATTTGTAATAACTCTGTATTTTGTGCATCCCTTTAAATACTATCTGCTTTCTATTATGCAGGAAGTAACTTGTACTAAACCTGAGCAACGTATATCAATTTCATGAAATGTGAAGCAGTTTAATGTACACTGGTTTCCAAAAATTAAGAAAAAATCACAAAAATAGCGATAATTCAAAATGTTACATGTAGATTTTAATGAAACTCAGCCACAATATACAAAGCATAGTAAGGTGTAAAATAACATGAAAAGAAATTACCAGACAATTATGTCGTTTCGAAAAATAGCATAATTATAAAATTAATAAAATCAGTTTGCCAGTTTGATATAGGAAAAGTACTTTTAATATGCCGTATGATCACCCCTAGTAGCAATACAGCACATACAGCGATGTGTCATACTGTCAATTATGCGGTCGATGAGTTCGCTGAGAAGTAAGAGCCATTGCTCTTCCAAAGCAGTTGTAAGCGTGGCGAGGGTCAGAGGAGGGAGATTGAGAGCAGCGACACATCTCCCTAAAGCATCCCAAACATGCTCGATGGGATTCAAGTCCGGTGATCGAGCTGGCCATTCCATGCGCTGAATTATCTGGTGCTGAAGATAAACTTCCACGATGTGAGCCCTATGCGGTCTAGCGTTGTCGTCCTGTAATAGGAAATCATTACCTATTGCACCGGCATAAGGTCGCACATAAGCATCAAGGATGTCATCTCTATAGACATGAGTATTCACGGTTCCATGTGGAAAGACATGGAAGTCTGTGCGTCCACCCAAAGAGATACCACCCCAAACGCAGACACTGCCTCCTCCGTATGAATCTCTTTCACGAATGTTTGATGGATGATATCGTGTTCCCTGTTCTCTCCAAATCAGACAACGTCTACAATCGCTTTGGAGGCTAAACCGGGACTCATCCGTGAAGAGAACACGGCTCCATTGATCAACCGTCCCGTGGACATGTTGACGTGCCCACATCAAACGTTCCCTCCGGTGACGTGAGGTGAGCGGCACACAAATTGCTGGTCGCCTCGCGTAAAATTCACCTTTGTGAAGTCTTCTACGCACAGTAGACATTGACACCAACCTGACAGTGGCTACAGCAAGGCAGGATCTAAGGTGAGATGGGGTTGCGGTTCTATTCATTCGCAAATATCGGTCATCGGTGCTTGTCGAAACCCTTGGCCGTCCTTGGCTGAACCTTCTTGAACCCGAACCAGAAGTTTGAAATTGTTGCCAAAGCATATGAAGGACTCACATTTAGCCATCCAGCCACCTCTGCCTGACTTTGCCCTACCTCCAATCTCCCAATAGCTCTAAATCGCAGATCTGCGGGCAAATGATGCCTCGAGGTCATGGTAATGAATTGGCTATCCTAGATTTATAATATCACTATCACAGCGACAACTGCAGCCTTACTCTTTAACATGCATTTTTATGTGCCTCACGGATGACACAATGTGATTGCAGCGCCACTAATTTGCATTTGGTATTTTTATTCAGAACCTTTTATTTAACAATATATGTAAATTTCAAACGGATTGCTTTCTTTTTGAACGAGTTATCGCCATTTTTGTGATTTTTCTTTAATTTTTGGAAACCAGTGTAATTAAAACGCGCCCCAAACAATGTTTTCCCCTATACCATTATGTAAGGGAATACTTTTGTGAGGCCCTGTAAATCAGTAAAAAGTATTCTTTGCACCACAGATTGTACAGAATCTATATTTTAGTGTATGTACTTCATAGATGCATATCGATTTTATTATGTTCGAAATAGTGTAACATCATTAAAATGCAGTTGAAACTTTTTTTTCCCATTGACCGCAATGTAACAGAATAATTTTGATTGTCCTTGTAAGTAAACTATACATGCAATTTTCATAAAATTTGAATTGACTCGACAAAATTATGCAAAAATTGTATATTTAAAATTTTAACCGATTCGGTTGGCAATTTTTGCGTTGTTATGTGCAGACATACAGACGGACGGACTGAACGATGACTATAGGTGCTAACGTATTTACATAATTACAAAGGCACCTAAAAGGGGCATTACTACGAAAATTTCTTCCGAAGTAGCCTTAATCAAATTTAAACAAAATTAATATGTCATTTCATTTGTAACAGATCTTTACTTCCCATTGCCAAATCATGTTTCTATTCGACATAACAAACATATAGTAAGGGTGTATTCGGAAAAATAATTTTTTACCTCCCATAGCTCAAAATTTCCCGATACATTTTCAGACTCATTTTTAAAGGTAAAGATATGAAACTTGCTAAGGTGATTTTTGAAGAGACGTATAAGATGCCGTGTGATTTCATTCTTCGCTCAATCCATTAGAATTTGATTTATGAACAATTATTTTCTCAGCATGACCCTTTTTTTTCGTTTGCATATCTCCCGCTTCGGAAAATTTGGTCCAAAACGCCGTTTTTGACAGCATTTTTTTTTTTTTTTTTTTTTTTTTTTTTTTTAAACATTTCCTACATTTATCAGAAAATCGACAACCACGGCACCTTGTGTAGTTTCTAATTAAGAGAACTTGAAAGTGTGGTGCTTTTGAGAGCAAAAATGAATTTAAAAATAAATTAGAAAATAAGCAGTTTAGATCGGAATATATACCTTAAGGCCCCTGTCCCTGGCCAAGGAAACGCTCGCGAGCTAATGCTATTCCTATGGGGAAGCATTTTTCTAATAACTCTTTCGCATTTTGACATTTTTGAATAATTTTTTTTGCATTGGATAGCTGAGGTGAATGCCGACAGCGCACCTTTTTTACTTTTTCGATTTTGAGTGCAGAAATTTTTTACAAAGTTAGTTTCACTTTCCAAACCGGTTTCGAAACTGAAAGTGCTTTTTAAAAAAATATCTGCAACCAAAATCGAAAATTTAAAAAAGATGCGCTGTTGGCATCCACCTCAGCTATCCAATGCAAAAAAAAAAAAAAAAAAAAAAAAAAAAAAAATTAAAAATGTCAAAATGCGAAAGAGTTATTAGAAATATGCTTCCCCATAGAAATTAGAATTAGCTCGCGAGCGTTTCCTCGAGCGAGGACAGGAGCCTTAAAGAAATCTAGCCGCCAGAAAAAAAAAAAAAAAAAAAAAATCTTTACGAGAAAAAAAGAAAGAAAAAAAATCAGCTACATAAAATGAATTCTGAAGTATCAAGTGCGGTTAGTAGATGAATAAATCATCAGATAAATCGATCAGAGAAGCATTTTGAGCCCCCGGGGCTACCACGCGAATGGAATGATGCCGGCATAAGAGCTAATAGCCCCAAATCAAGAAGATAAAAATGAAAAGCTTTAATTCATTGCCTCCTTTAGGTCATTATCTGGCACCCAGTTTATATGTATGCATGTGATGTAATGTGCCTCGAGGAATTTCTGGGTTCATACGTCTCTGTTTTGTATGTTTTAAAGGTGTCTCTACCTTGGAAAATTCCTTCAAAAATGTTGCATGCGGACCTTGGAAAAAAAAAGGGGGGGGGATATTAGGAAGCAAGAACTTTTGCGAGATTTTGAGTGTAGATTAGACAAGGATTTTCGTTCTGTTTTTCCCCTATCAGCAAGACAGATGATTGTCTAAGTTGTTCAATAGAATAATAAAAAGATATTACTACCTTAGGAAGTAGTATAAGTACACTAAAACCTCTTTTATCCGAAACTCTTTTGACCGAAACTTTCGATTAACAAAAATCCCTTTTTAAGGTTTTTTTTCTTCTTCTTCTTTCTTTCTTTATTACATTCTGGTTTTCGTGCATTATAACACGTTTAATGACAATATAGATTTGGTTATAGTTGGTATTGGTGAAAGAAGAGCTATTGTCCTATTTCCAGAAATTGACACCTATAAAGTATAAGAAAATTTTTCCAAGATGAATAGAGAGGATATTCCAGCTTCCAGTTTATCTCAATTCTGTGGCTTTTCTTAGAAAAATTGCTACCACTTGTTACCACCTCAGTTTTGTTTAAGAAGTTATGACACGGTGCATTTTCACATTAAAATGCATATTGTGTTTTTATGTATTGTGCTGTGTGCTTATATATATCAAGTTAGATGACGTCTAAGAGAATTCCGTTAACTTTGGAAGATAGTGAAAGTTTTTAAAGCATACGAGAATGGAACATCAGAGAAAAATTGGCAG
This sequence comes from Maratus speculifer, assembly GCA_964019185.1. NCBI lineage: Eukaryota > Metazoa > Arthropoda > Arachnida > Araneae > Salticidae > Maratus > Maratus speculifer. Next base: position 315,953,949 of record OZ025296.1, on the reverse strand, counting down.
CACAGTTTAATTGTAGCAAAACAAATAAACAGTATGTTGAAAAAAAAAAGTTTTTTGTTGAGGAGTTAAAAGAAAAAGAAATGAAAAATTTAGCGAGCTCAAAGGTACTAGTCACTCAGCGGCCGAATTCTTCTCCATAATGTTAAGTCTATGGACGTTTCATGCATTTTTATATTCAAAATATCTCCTGGTTAAATTAATATTTTTAATTTATTTATTTTTTAGTTTTCCCACCTTAAAGGATGTCTATTTTTTTTTTTAGTTTTTTTTTTTTTTTTTTTTTTTTAGCCTTCGATGCTATTTTTTTTTTTCAGACAAGATAAAAAATGTCGTGTCATCAGCCCTGAATTTTCTACTCAACCGATTTTGATAATTATTTTTTTAAATGAAACCTATTTATTTGTAGTTGCGCCCATTTTAGCTATTTTCTAATTTCTTTCTATTTTTATTTTTTATTTTAAATGCTTTTTTACGATATTTGTTCAAAATGGTGGCAACTCAGTTTAGCTTTTCTCTCGATAATAAAAATTTATTTTCCAAAATGATTGCGTATAATTATGCACTAATTGAGATAAAAAAAAATATATATTTACTGAGAAATAATACTAATAATGTATATAAAGTAACAGAAAATAATTTATGATTAAAATTAATGTCTAAAGCAAAATAAGAAAATTTTCAAATGAGGAAAATGATGTCATTCAGCTACCAGATAAATGGGAATTACAATATTATTACGAATGCCTTTTTCATATTACTAATAACAGTAACTTTTAAAAACATTTGAAGAGAAAATGACGTCACTATTTAAAACATCGCATTTTTACTCATAACGATATTAGGTACTACTCTGTTATCCCGTCGACCAATTTCGCCAAATTATACAAATCGCCAAACTAATAGCCAAATTATGCATATTGACATAATTTTTATTTTAAATAACGAAAAAACAAATAATTAGTAGAATATTAATAAAAATATTAATAAAAAGTCGAAATAAAAATCACTTAATGACATTTTAAACACATGAATCGTATTTAATGTCATTGAATGTGACATTCACGATCATCCATTATTGGCATTTAATCTTATAGTTTGGCGATAATTTTTTGGTCGACGGGATAACCTAGTAGTACCCGATATTACATTTCAAGATTTCTTTTCATAATTGACACTGAGATTAAGATTTTACTTTCAAATGACTTCAGTTAGTGAAAATAATGTCACAGTAAAAATGAAATTATTATTATTATTATTTTAATAAAACTATTTTTGTGTGAGTGCATATAAAATAAAATTTCTTAATTTCGCTGGCACTCAGATTACAATTTTAACTGAAGATGTGCGAATATTTGCATGCAAAATTGTAACTGGAAAATTTGACATTTAGATTGTAAATATATTTATTATATATTGATTCAATAATGTAATTATTTTTGCTTTTTTTAAAACCAAATCGATCGGGTCTTTTAAACATTTCACTCGTCGAATTCGACGGGATTCCACTCGTTTTATTGTTAAATTGCATTTCCTTTTACTCAGAGTCTATAAAAAAGCGTTTAAACTAAAGAAAAAATCCGTTTTTGATGAATCTAGTCAATGAAGAAGTAGCACGTCAAATTGTATCGCTTTATTATTCCGCAATTCCAATGTCTCAGAGAGAAATTGCTATTCAATTGGGTATTTCACGCAGCTCTGTTTGCTATTGTATTGATAAACATAAGAAAAATGAAGTTAGTTCATTGCAATCTAAACAGGGTCGCCCTTCTAAAAAACCTCTACCGATTTTTTTTTTTTTTTTTTTTTTTTTTTTTTGTAATCGGAGGCGAAACTCAATTCTCCAATGGCAGAATCTACATTCAACTTGCTTTTTTTTTTTTTTTTAGTTTTCAAAACATTTCTAAAATCTATGCATAATTTTATAGGAAGTGTTAAAATTTTATTTCCAGTTCATCAGTTTTTAAAACGTAAAATATTAAACTGAATATAAATTTTAGAAATATTTTGACAAGTAAGAAAAAAAATGGCATCCTTTAAGAAGAAAATGCTGAAAAAAGAAGTTAAAAATGTTAATTTCCCGTAGAGATACACTGCTCAAAACAATTAAAGGATATTTGAAGTTTTATATAAAATAAAGATATAAACGATTTTTTTTTTGCCGAAAATAGAAGAAGAGAATCACAAATGCAAAATTTTCTGGTTTTCAAACTGTGGAGTATGCAAATTTTGAGTTCGACGTCAAAAACGTCGCTTCAGCGGCAGCGAATGAAATTTGACTTTCAACTGGATAAAAGAGAATGAAGACAAGGATGATCGGCATTCAGTGATTGCTTTGTTTCGATGAGTCCGATGTCTCAGCGAAGTCATTTGACAGATTCAGAAGCTTGGAGAATTGTTGGTAGGTTAGAAGTGGGACAAACTCAAGTCGAAGTAGCGAAAGCCATTCGAGTGTCACAAAGTGTCATTTCCAGGATCTGGAACCGTTTTTTGGAGAGTGGATGTGCAGGCCGAAGACCAGCGCAAGGTCGTAGACGGGCAACAACGCCCAATGAAGATCGGTATTTAGCGTTAACAGCTCGGAGACACCGAAACATGAACGCTACTCTTCTCCAACAACACCTTCGCTCGGCTACATGCACCACGATTTCAACCCAGACTGTCCGAAACCGGCTCCATGCTGTAGGTCTGTATACTCGCCGACCGATGGTATGTGTTAGATTAACATCAAGGCATCGTCACGACCGCAGGGAGTGGGCAACCGAAGAGCTCACTTAATAGCCTCATTGAGTCCATGCCTCAAAGGTGTTCAACGTTGCTGCCCGCCCATGGAAACCATACCCCCTACTGAAAATGATTTTCTTTGAAGAAAACACCTTTTCTTATTCTTTTTTTCTCATATGCAAAAATTGTGTTTTTTTCTTTTTGTACAACACCTTCGCTCGGCTACATGCACCACGATTTCAACCCAGACTGTCCGAAACCGGCTCCATGCTGTAGGTCTGTATACTCGCCGACCGATGGTATGTGTTAGATTAACATCAAGGCATCGTCACGACCGCAGGGAGTGGGCAACCGAAGAGGAGAATCTCAACTGGAGGAGAAATGAATGGAGCAATATTCTGTTTTCTGACGAGTCCCGTTTTTCTGTGCATCCGGATAATAGGCGTATTTTCATCTGGAGGGACCGTGGCAGCAGGAATAATCCTGTGTTCATGCACGAAAGTGTCAGATTTGGCGGTGGAGGAGTGTTGGTGTATGGTGGCATCTCCATTGACGGGCGCACTGACCTCTACAGCATTCGAGATGGAGCTCTGACTGGTCGCCAATATAGGGATGAGATGGTAGTCATATTGTAGTCCCTTACGCTACAGCAATCGGAGATAACTTCATTTTAATGGACGATAACTGCAGGCCACATCGTGCAAACCTGGTGGAGGATTTCCTTTTCGAGGAAGGAATCGTTCGAATGGAATGGCCAGCGTGTTCTCCAGACATGAATCCAATCGAGCACGTTTGGGACGCTCTAGGAAGTCGAGTTTCTGGCCACCAACAACCCCCACAAACTCTCCAAGAACTGGAAAGAGCTCTTCTGGAAGAGTGGGGCAGAATACCCCAACTCGTCATTAATAGCCTCATTGAGTCCATGCCTCAAAGGTGTTCAACGTTGCTGCCCGCCCATGGAAACCATACCCCCTACTGAAAATGATTTTCTTTGAAGAAAACACCTTTTCTTATTCTTTTTTTCTCATATGCACAAATTGTGTTTTTTTCCTTTTGTACACAAATGCGCAATAAAATGCATTTTTTTTCCGCCAAACATGTGTAATTTATTCTCATATAACCTACTATGTCTGTCGACCATGTATCAATCAGCTAAAAAGTTTCCCAGATACAAAATCCACCTAAAACTGCAATATCCTTTAATTGTTTTGAGCAATGTATTTTGAATATAAGAATGCATCAAACGTCCATAGACTTAACATTACCGAGGGGAATTCGACCATTGAATGACTGACACCCTAAATGAAGCTGTATTACAATAAGTGAATAACGTAAAAAAAATATCCCTTGAATGAAATACTTTGTTTTAACCATCACCTCCATACAGAGACCAAATCCCTGAAAGACCGAATTTGTATAGTATAGTGGGCGATCTCCTTAAGGGTTTATTTCGATTCAAATTGCTTATTTTCCGATTTATTTTTAAATTCACTTTTGCTCTCAAACGCATCGAACTTGCAGATTCTCTTATTTAGAAACTTTATAAGGTGCCGTGTCTGTCAATTTTTTGATAAATGCAGAAAATATTACAAAAAATGCAGTCAAAATTGGGCTCTTGATGCGAATTTTTCGAAGTGGGAGGTCTGGGAACGAAAAGAAAAAAGGTCATACTGAGAAGGTAATTGTTTATAAACCAAATTCTAATGAATTGAGCGTAAAAATACATCACACGGCACCTTGTACATCTCTTCAAAAATACCCTCAACAAGTTTCATGTTTCTACTTTAAAAAATGCGTATGAAATTGTATTAGAAAATTTCGAGCTGTTGAAGGTGGAAAAGCATTTTTTCGAATACACCCTTAAGGGTGTTCTTAAATCAAAAAGGGCAACTTTGTGACACATGCATTAATTTATTTTTGTTCGGAAATGCATGAAAATAGCAGGTGTTGTTATTCAGAAACTGTCTAATTGCACTCATTCTTTTGTTTTTTAAAAACACAATAGATTTTTCATAACAAGCCTTCAAAGTTGACACTTTTGAGCCTTTTTCCCGACGAAAGCAGAAAAACCGGTCGAAAAGGAAGAGAAAAACGGGTGATTGTGTCATCGAAATAGCTTATAACTCGATAAGTAATTTAATTATCATAAAATGGAAAAATAAGTTCAATTCGAAATCGCTTTCATAGTCAGGCATTAAAAGTTTATAACTTTCTGTTAAAAAATGAATTTGTAAATGTGTCAAAACGTTTTTCGCTTGTTGAGCGGATCAGTTAAGAACACCCTTAAGGTAAGTTTCACTGTTTCAGCTTATGAAAGGAATTTCTCCGTTTTTACTGGGATTTCAAGAAATCTATGTTAATTATTTGTTTTACTTCTAATAATTGTCATATTCTATGACTATTTTGCTTCGGTATGTTCTGGTAGCCCTCCGGTTATTTTCTGACTCTCTGGATGCTACCTCATTTCCTATTCTGCCGTCAAATGTCTCAACGAAATAATAATTTCCATCTCTATTTAAGGGCACATTTTTCTCCAGGGGGAAAAGAAAGAAAACGAAAATCATTATGGAATGAGACTGTAGGTGCAACTTTAATGACAAAGGGGGCCTCGAAGGAGACGTTTTCGTCATCTCATCTCATCAATCTTTTTTTCCTCACACGTCGACACCGGAACAATTTGACGAAAGCAATTACCTAATATGACACAGGGACCACATGAAAAAAAAAGAGAAAGAAAATATAAAAATAAATGAGGACTCCTGTATGACGCGAAATCTCAAGAGAACAAGTGACATTGTTGCTTAAAACTGAATGATTTGCTTTCCAAATTTTCTCTGCAAAAAAAGAAAAAAAAATACAAATGTTTCTTTATATACTAAATATAATGTAACCTCGATAGAAAATATACAAAGACGTCTCCCAAAATACACACAAAGCACGATACTTAAGGGTGCGTTCCAATCAAAAAGCTTATTTTCTGATTTATTTTTGAGTTCATTTTTGCTCTCAAATGCATCAAATTGGCAAATTCCCTTATTTAGAAACTACATAATGTGCCGCGTTTGTCGATTTTTTGATAAATGCAGGGAATATTTCAAAAAATATAGACAAAGGTGGCGTTTTGTACTGAAAATCTGGGAACGAAAAAAAGGAGGGGGCCATACTGAAAAAATAATTGTTTATAAATAAAATTCTAATTAATTTAGCAAAAAGTGAAATCACACGGCCTGCTAGACATCTCTTCAAAAAGCACCTCAACAAGTTTGATGTTTTTACTTTTAAAAATGAGTCGGAAAATGTCAGAAAATTTCGAGCTGCTGGGGGGTGAAAAATATTTTTTGAAATACATCCTTAAAAGCTTTCTTCAGCTTTAGAAACTTCACCCTATAAAATTATAACAGCAATTAATCTGCAAAAGTTTACTATAGTCAAGAACCAAAATATACAATAACCTCTTCCAAGCCCCCACAAAAGAGAGTATTTCTTTACTGTTAAAAACCTCAGAAAACTATTTATTTTCGAAATTTAGAGAATAATTTATATACCTGCTCGTCATTTTCTGAATCGTTCCTGAGTAGCTTTTACATTGCAATAATTAGTTTTCTCAAACCAGAATATCATTTTTTCGGATGCTTACACATTCTCAGCTACATATTTCGATAGTCAGAAAACATGTTTAATAGACACACATACCATATTAGCAGTATTAAGGGTGTTCTCGACTGCTCCGTTCAACAAGCCCAAATCGTTTTGATACATTTACAAATTCATTTTTTTAACAAAAAGTTATAAAATTGGAAGGCCTGACTATAGAAGCGATTTCGAATCGAACTGAATTTTCCATTTTATGATCATTAAATTACCTATCCAGTTCTAAACTATTTCGATGACGTGATTACCCGTTTTTTTCCTGCTTTTCGACCGGTTTTTCTGCTTTCGTCCGGAAATGTGCTCAAAGTGTCAACTTTGAAGGCCTATTATGAAAGATCTATTGTGTTTTTTAAAAAACAAAAGAATGAGTGCAATTAGACAGTTTCTGAGTAACAACACCTGCTATTTTCATGCATTTCCGAACAAAAATAAATTAAAGCATGCGTCACAAAGTTGCCCTTTTTGATTTAAGAACACCCTTAACAATAATATAAAATTTAACATAATTTTTTTTTTTTTTTTTTTTTTTTTTTTTTTTTTTTAGAATTGTATGCAGATATTCATTTATTTAGCTAAAAATGTTCACACTTGCAAATTCATAGAATCTGAAAAACCGATTTTCCGAGTGCAGAGAACTGATTAATGTATATTAAAATAGCAAATAAAGCCTTTGTGCAAAAATGTTTAAAGATAAAAACCAACGATTATAAATGCACAAATAAAGTAAGAAAAGGTAGCAAACAGCCGTTTCGAATCTACTATGGAGATTCTTCATCAGTAGGCGGGATCGTTTCCGTAGCGGGTATATAAGCCTGCGTCTCTCTGTCTCTTAGCTCCGTTTTGCTTTTTCTAGCTCGCTGAGTTTTGCACTGATCAAGAATCTCCATAGTACATTCGAAACGGCTATTTGCTACCTTTTCTTACTTTATTTGTCCATTTATAATCGTTGGTTTTTATCTTTAAACATGATTAATGTATAGTAAAAGCTACTAAGAAACGTTCCCGAAAATTACGGACGGCTGATAAAAATTTATTTTTGTAAATTCTTATTTTATTTCTTTTAATAAATCATATCGAAACAAAATTTTTTAAAATCTACTTTTCGATCAACAGGAAAGACTTTGAGATACCTTACTAAGACTTAATAAAATTATCAATATGTAAAGCTCTGGTATGTAAATAAGTACTTTTATATCGTTCATATTCTCTTTATTTTACACGGACCCAACGCTCATTAGACTTTAAAATATATTAAATTCTCTACTAAGCCTTCACTTGGCTTCATTAATCAATAATGTTGTTATTCTATGGAATATAAATTACAGTGGAACCTGTCTAGACCACCTTTTGAACAAGCTAAAATGGTCACTATATACAGGTGGTTTACTTTATGGAGTGTCTTTCAAAATGGCACGTTAAAACTTTTGTGATCTCAAAAAATAAAACAAAATACTATAAATAAGGAAAAATGCACTGCATTAAGTAACTGATTAATTAACAACTATAACTGATTGAGCTGATTAATTAACAACTATAATAACCGAATTACTAAATTAAAATATACTATATAGAAGATAATTTACTTAAAACTCACATTATTTCTTTTGAATACAGTTGAAATTCCGTAGTAATTGGTTTAAATAACACATAACTACAAGGTATACATTTTTATTTTCATTGTAATTGCATTATGATAATGTTTCTATAACTGGCAGTAATCAACTTTTCATTAAAAATCACCTTATCATTACAATAAACGACAAAATGGTCACTTTAGACATTACCCTAATAGCATGCATGGTCACAGTGACGTCACTGTGAGTCACTTTGGTCACATCACATCTGTGACCACAATGCCACCACTCAGTGACGTCACATTGTGACTGAGATGTGACTTTCTTAAAAATCTTTAAAAATTTATAAATATCCTTCAAAACATGTTATTTACTTTAAAAAACATGTTTCTGGCAATTTATATATCGTCGCTTTTGTCACAGTTTCGTCACAATGTTAATGTCAAATTAGTCACAAATGACACATTTTTCACAAATTTGTCACATTGTGACCACTTTGTGAAACGTCACAAAAGAGCTCTAAAACGGCCATAACGACTTCACATTTTAGTCACTGTGACTTCACATCGACGTCACGTGACGTCACATCGACAATCGATGGTCACAACCCACATAGCATGCATGTTCACTGTGACGTCATAGTGACGTCACTGAGTCACTGTGGTCACGTCACATCTGTGACCAAAATGCCACCCCTCAGTGACGTCACATTGTGACTGAAATGTGACGTCACACCTGTGACCAAAATGCCACCCCTCAGTGACGTCACATTGTGACTGAAATGTGACGTTACATCTGTGACCAAAATGCCACCCCTCAGTGACGTCACATTGTGACTGAAATGTGACCTTAGAATTTATTATTAGTTTTATTATTAGTCATTATTTATTTATTATTCTATTTATTTCTATAACTCCCCTCCCCTCCCGCTCTTTTTTTTAAGAAGATACTATGTATGTTTGCGTTTGATACAAGTAATGGTAATGATTAAAAAAAATTATATTACCATTAAAGCTATTATTTTTACTTTATTAAAACCTAAGCAAATTTTTATCTAATAATACCTAATTATGAATTTTATTATTATTATTTAACAATTTGCTTTAACTTGAATTGTTTTGAAACTAATAAAAATAAAAAGTAAAAATACACTTAAAAAAAAGACATTCTCATAAAACTATTCGTATTTAACTTCCGAAGCTGTTGCGCAGAAAAAGAAAAACTAAACGGTCATGCGCATAGGAAATGAAAATCGTTTGCAAACGAAAGAATAAATAAACGTAAACAGAAATATTTTAAATTGATGATAGACGTAAGAAGTTAGTGGGCTGGAATTTATGGCAGTTGTGAGTAGTTCCATATTGACACGGATTTAACAATTTAAAGAAGAATGTCCACTACAGGTCTTCCAAGCGGCAAAATATAAGTCCGAGAAAATTAATGGGGCTTTGACTGTTAAAATAATTTGGTCTTTGCCACTTTAATTATTATCGGACTTAATTTGTGCGGCAAGAATAACTAGAACGAATGACTTCGATGGAAAAAAGGCACGAAAAATATTATTTTTAATGGTTGCTTTTTTATTATTATTGTTCTGAGAACGATTTTAATTATATTGTCAAAAACATGCTATAAAACATCAATGCTTCATTAACTTAATAAAGTCTAATGCATTCATTATTTATTTATTTTGTTGTCATAAAGAACTTGATTTTTAATAATTTGGATTAGGTTGTTACAGGTAGTGATTTTAATTGCATTCTAATCTGCGTTGTTTCCTTTTTTAAAATATCTGGTTAAAATAATATGTTTCCATAAACATAAAATCATATGATAGTAATTTATAATAAATCGATAATATAATTATTAAACATTTAAAGATAATTATATTTTGTAATAAAGAAGCTTTTTTATGGAATAAAATTATTTACAAACATCCTTTTTTAATTTTTGTATTAAGTAATCTTCTGAAACATTGCATAATTTTATTTAAAAAAATTTTATCTGCTCAGAAGAGGAATTTATAAGAGAAAGAGAAGAACTATTAAAAGAAATCGTAGATGTTTGATATTAAAAAAAACAATTATGTTAATGATTGTTTAATGTATTTTTCAACTTGTGAAATGTTATAAAATTTCTGAATGGATAGTCATCGTGGGTGAAAACGTTTCAGTTGTAAATATTCTTATTGGAATGTTTTCAGAAAGAACTAGAAGTCTGGATGAAAATTTGGAAGTTACGCAATCGATAAGAATTTAAACATGATTGAATTTAAAACAAATGACGCAAATACTTGAGCGGTATGAAGCTAAAAAGTAATAACTATATTTTATTATTAACTTTTCATTTCAGAAATTTTTATTATTTCCTTTCCTGAATAATTTTACAGAGGTAAATTTCAAAATATCCATTATATGTAGTATAAGTGAACATCGTGATTAAAGTGGGTATTATAAATACTCTCTAATATTATAAATAAAATATTTATAATTATGATTAACGTATTTGTTGTTCTAATTTATGTTTATCGTCGGAATTTTTATTAGATAGATGTGTCTGTGATGGATAGCCTTGCAGTAATGGATAGCCCCTTAATGTTTTTTGTTTATTAATATACTAATAAATATTTAGCTTTAATTTTTTCCATAATTACTCTTTGCATGTTTTAATAATATTTTAATATTCATAGAAAACAGTATATGAAGACAGTTTGTGATTATTTTTTTATTTGTGACAAATTTGTCACTTACTTTGTGACGGTGACAGCATTACCAATGTTGTGAAGTCACACTGGGACACAAATATACAGTTATGAACATTGTTATGTAGTGTAAAATCACATCTATAATTTCATTATACTTTGGCAATACATCTCAATTAAAACTTGGGAGCTGCTATAAAAAGTATGTACCAAAAGAAAGTTACCGAATCAAAATGCCATACAAACTTAAATCTTTGTTACATATTTTTTTTTTTCTGTGGCAATAAATGAGAATATTTAAGACAACTGAATATTCGATCTATTACAGTTATTTCAAATTTAGCATTTTGTTTTTCTAATAAGCATTAAAATTATCAAAGAAACACTTCCTTTAAGGTGCAACACTAGTCATAGAAAAAGACCCGGATGATAATATAAAGTCCGTGGCAGCGTTCTTTTCAAATATCTCGCTCACATTTTAATATTTTTACATGATTTTTTTGCATAGCATAGCTGAAGACGATCTATAAGCGGCCTAGTTTTTACTTTTTTGATTTTGGTTTCAGTTTTAAAAAAAAATATTTAAATTTCAAAACCGGTTTAAACCGGTACTGATATTGAAACTATCAAAATATAAAATATATGCAAGCAAAATCGAAAAAGTAAATACTAGGCCCGTAGTAGATCGTCCTCAGCTTCCTATGCAAAAAACATGCAAAAATATTAAAATTTGAGCGAGATATTTGAAAAAGAACGCTGCCACGGACTTTATATTATCATCCGGCTCTTTTTCTGTGACTCGTGTTGCATCTTTAAGGAAGTGTTTCTCTGATAATTTTAATGCTTATTAGAATTAAAAATTGCTAAATTTGAAATAATTGTGATAGATCGAATATTCAATTGTCTTAAATATTCTTATTTATTGCAAGAGAAAAAAAAATGTATCAAAGATTAAAGTCTGCATGGCATTACATTTTGATTTAGTAACTTTCTCTTCGAACATTCTTTTTATAGAAGCTCCCAAGTTTTACTTGAGATGTATCGCCAAAGTATAATAAAATTATTGATGTAAGTGATTTTACACTAAATAACATTGTTCATAACTGTATAATTGTGTCCCTGTGTGACTTCGCAACACTGACAATGCTGCTACCGTCACAAAGTTAGTGACAAAATTTGTCACAAATCAAAATATAATCGCAAACTGTCTTCACAACCTTGTCACTATCGTCACAGAATAGTCACAGTTTTAATGACAATTTTGTCACAAATGACACATTTTTCACATTTTGGTCACATCGTGACGTCACAAAGTGGTCACAATGTGACGTCACAAACGAGCTCTAAAACGGCCATAACGACTTCACATTTGAGTCACTGTGACTTCACATCGACGTCACGTGACGTCACATGGACGGTCACAAAGTCACAATGTGACTTCACAACGACGTCACCGTGACGTCACCATGTCTTACGGGAAAATTACAATGTGACTTCACAACGACGTTGCAGTGACGTCACCATGCTTTACGGGTAAGCAAATACTCACTATAGCAGATAAATTTCTGTACTTTTTTAATGGATCACAATAAAATTTCAGAAAATGACCAGTATAGTCTTTCTATTTTCGTTTTAAAATTTTCGGTAAGCAAAAGAATGGATAGTCACATTTTATAGGTTTATATAACATTGATAATGGCAAGCTAATTGGTCACTTTGCACAGGTGGGTATATTAAACAGGTGGTCACTTTACCGGACAATTCTGATATTATTTTATACGAGCACAAGTAAAATTTTTTTAAAGCGGTCACTTTAGCCAAGTGGCCACATTACCAAGGTGGTAACTTTAGCAGGTTCGACTGTATTCACTTTTATTAGAATTCCCTATTCTATTGGTTTGAGGATATATAAATTAAAACATGTAATAGAAACTGAATTTTAATTGTAGATTATGTTAAACTAAGAACTATAAGCATTTATTTCAGAAAATGAGTTTGGTGCTGTCACCTCACTGTTTTTCGCCTGGGAAAAAATAAACGGGGCGGGTCCAACTTTTAGAATTTGCACCCGGCAGAAAACTTCCGCCGGTACAGACATCTTAGCCAGACTCATAAAAATAACTGCATTGAGAACTCTCGTTTACACCTTCTTATTTATTCGATAATTATTTCACTAATAAGTTTATAATAACAGCTTGCTAGATTCGCTTGTCCTTACTTCCCTCAATTAAAGAAGTTGACAATATTTATAGCTTTTTACATAATGATACAGCAATTATCCAATTAGGTGCTTTAAGCATATGCTAAATGGTCCTATCTCAATTCAAATATGCAGATCTAACTCAATTCTTTTACCGTGAAGTAACGGCAATTCAAATGCCAAAAGATGTTTATGACTATTTTCTGTATATTAGAGTCAATGTGTTTTCAGAAATTTCAGTAACGCTCGTTTAATACGAGCACGGATAAAACGAGGACGTGCTTAAAAAGAGCAACTTTCATGTTAAAAATGCTTCATCAGTGAATGCTAGATCATTGAATGCTTCACTAACTACAATAAATTACATTAAAACAAGCCATGATTTGAAATTAGCGTCATCCCATTTAAATTTGAAGTGAAAATGTTATTTCTTTATATGCAAAATTTGTTTTTTATTTTCCATTTTTTATTTTGCGATTTTACAACAGTAACAAACAATATTACTGGTCTATAACAGTTCAAGATTAGAAGGATGGTAGATTAAATTAACCCCTTAAGGGTGTATTTCGATTCAAACTGATTATTTTCCGATTTATTTTTAAGTTTATTTTTGCCCTCAGATGAATGAAACTGGAAAATTGCATTATTCAGAAAGTACTCAAGGTGCCGTAATGGTCGATTCTTTGATAAATGTAGAAAATATTGCAAAAAAAGGCTGCCAAAGTTGCCAATTTGAACGGATTTTTCAGAAGTGGGAGATTTGGGAACGAAAAAAAGGGTCATACTGAGAGGATAATTGTTTATAAATCTAATTCTAATGAATTGAGCGTAAAAAGACATCACACGGCACCTTATATGTAACTTCAAAAATCCCCTCAGCAAGTTTCATGTTTCTACTTTTAAAAATGTGTCTGAAATTGTATCTGAAAATTTCGAGCTGTTGAAGGTGGAATAGCGTTTTTTTTAATACACCCTTAACCCGGACGTATATATACATCTTCAGAGAATGCCTGCACATATTACAGAAAATAGGGAACTTTCATTACAGCGAGAAAATTTTCACCAACAGAGCCGTGTTTTGCATGCGTTTAACATGTGCGTTTTCACACTATCATTTCAGAAAATTAATCGCCACCTTACTTAATTGCAGAATTATGTTATTAAATAAGACATTGGTGATCGCACCAGATTTTGTCGGCAGTTAAGGGGGTTAAAGAATTATTGTTTCCGTTCTGTTGGAGGTTTGCGATTACTCTTTGTATCTCAACACTGGATTATGGGTTTCAATTTAGAGATAATCTCTGAAATCGGCTGATTTTAAAATAATTGTTAATTCAAAGAAATCATAGGAATGTCCCGAAAATATGTTTTTAGATCACCGTAATACATTCGCGTATAAGCCGACCCCAAATTCGAAAAGAAGAGCAGTTTTCAGTAATAACAGGGATAGCAGTATTTAAAAAATTTCTTTTCGTCTCATCAAACAGCAAAAATCATAAAAATTCAAAGAAGGAGAAGATAGCCAATCAAAATTACTGGTATTCAACATATTTTTTTCTCGCATGTTGCAATCCAGTATATATGGTACTAAAAGACCATAGTATTAAAAGGGTACAGTATTAAGAGATCTTCAGACACGTGTACTGGGAGGAAACGGTAGCTTTCATATTTCTCATTTTCAAAAACTAAACTAATTTTACTCAAAAAAGTGAATTTAAAAAGAATAGAACCCGATTAAGAAGTTCGACTCTAGTTTATCTCAATACTGAATTATGAATTTCTCCTCAAATCACTCAACTATATCCAAGTTGGCTTCATTTAGGGCGATTTCTTTTGGTCACTAAATTTGGCGATGTCTTGAAGTGTCCGCCATTTTAAAACAACATGGCGGAAGAAGATAACCAATGAACCGGATAGAAACCTTGACATGTCCTATACGCATGCTATCACATAAAAATGATTAATAAAAAAAAGACTACTGCATTGAGAAAAAAAATGTAGCTGGAATCTAAATTGTGGCTCTAGAAAAAATAGCTTCATGTCATACTTATGAATTTTCTTTCTCTTTGCTAGAAAGTTCTAGAGTATCCTACTAGAATTCAAGAACATTTTCCTATATTCTCGTGGTCAAACTTATTTATAAATCTCTGCAGATAGATGCGAGCATAATAGGTTAGTGTTTTAGAAACTATAATTCTAGTTTAAGAAACCAATCCCGAAATTAAGCGATAATTTCTCGCTACTGAAAGGCGTCAATATGGTTACGTCACCTAGAAAACAAGAGACTAGAAACTCTAGATGATTTCGTCTAGTCAGCTTAGTTGTTTACTCTATTCACATAGTTCGATAATCTATATTTCTAGTTTAGGAATTCAGAAAGTGACTAATTATTCATTCTAGATGAAGGAGGCATATATTTTTTCTCAGTATGTGGCATAACAAAAATCAAATTAATTCAAAATGTCACCTATTCAAGAAATTCAGACTGCTGTATATCAGATTTTTTTTTTTTTAAGATAAACTTAAAGCTCAAGGTTTTAAACTTTTTTCTTTTACTTTTTTTTATAAAAAAGTTTAATAAGTGTGCAAGAATAAAAATTTTACCCGATATTGTTTCTTCTTGAATAGGGCCAGACACATAAAAACAACTTCGCTAAACTGACATTTATTTATCCTTATTTATTCGGCGGTTATTTCAATAACAAGGTTAATAACAGTGTAGCAGGATTTTCTTGTCTTTTCTTCTATTAAAAAAGGTGACAATTTATACCTTTTTACAAAATGATACAGCAATTATCCAATTAGATGGCGATTAACCACAAGAGAAATGGACATTTTTCAGTAAAAATATATAGTTCTACCCCTGTTTTTTTTTTCTTTTACCGAAAAGCAGCAACTATAGAACTGCCGATGGAGATTTATGCCTACGACCTGCAATTATCAGGGCGAGAACAAGCGCTCGTGAAGGCGATAAAATGTCACTTACGTCACTGAATAATTACTTGGTACGAGCCGAAGGCACTTTATCTAAACCCGCAATCATTTACCTTCTTAACTATTCTTTCCATATATACCTTCACAGAGTAAGAATGATATTTTTCTACCAGATATAAGGTAGGGGACTCTTCTCTTACTTGAAAATATCCGCTCCGTAATGTTAAACCTATGGCTGGTTGTTTTCGAATTTCTCGTTTAAGGGTGTATTTCAATTCAAACTGCTTATTTTCCAATTTTTTTTTTTTTTTTTTTTTTTTTTTTTTTTTATTCATTGTTGCTCTCAAATACACCAAACTTTCAAAATCTCTTATTTGGAAAGTACACAAGGTGCCGTGATTGTCGATTCTTTGATAAATGCAGAAAATATTGCAAAAAAAGCAATCAAAAACGGCATTTCGACCAAGCGGAAGATCTGGGAACGAAAAAAAGGGGTCATACTGGGAAGATGATTGTTTATAACTCAAATTCTAATGAATTGAGCGTAAAAAGACATCACACCGTCCTTTCAAGAATCCCCTCAGCAAGCTTCATGTTTCTACTTTTAAAAATGTGCCTGAAATTGTATCGGAAAACTTCGAGCTGTTGAAGGTGGAAAAGCGTTTTTTGGAATACACCCTTAAATTGAATATTTTTAAACAGTTTTTTACCGTAGGATTAGCTTAGGTCAAAATATGGTTATTTTTTTACATTTTCGATTTCGGTTTCAGATTTTTTTTTTTTTTTTTTTTTTTTTTTTTTAAGCACTTTCACTTTTGGAACCGGTGAGAACTGAAATTACCTTTGAAAGTGTAAAATTTGAAACTGAAAGTACCTTTATTAAACAAATCTGCAACCGAAATCGAAAAAAGACATAATAATCATATTAACAGTGGTGCGAAATTGGTGCAGAGGGTGGATCTTATTGACAACCCTACAGTAACGAGCAAAAGCCGTGCTTTGTTTGGATTCGCGAAGCATTATTGCATTAGATAACTATTTGGAAATAACAATATTTTTATTATATTATTTGGTATTACTTGATAACCTCGTCGACCAAAAAGGTATTGCCAAACTAAAAGATTAAATGCCAATGATGATGATAAAAATATGTCACTTTCATGTAACATTAATGTCGTATCACGTGTTCGTTAAATCATCAAGTGATTTTCAATAGGAAGTTTTATTTGTATTCTTATTAATTATTTGTTCTTTCGTTATTTAAAATAAAAATTACATCAATTTGTTTAATTTGGCCAATAGTTTGGAGATATGTATAACTTGGCAAAATTGGTTGACGGAATAACAAAGTAGTACCCATTATTTTTGCATCTTTATTAAACAAAAACGCTATTTTATGTTTTGGCGCATTTTAACTTTACAGATGCAAATTCAACCAAATAACTAAGAATTTCCTAATAACTAGGAATATTTTATTTATGATATAAGACTAGTATAAATATGTATATTTTTAAAGCAAAATTTGACATTTTTTAAAAAATTTCAATAAAGATTTTTCTTATTAAGTTATTGCATGGCTTTTATCGCGGGCTTTGAGCGCGGCGACCGAATCTAAAAATTTCGTAACGAGAAAAAAAACCTAACACTCCGGCTAACGTCGTTTCAGTTCGGCAGACTTCTCATTTATTCAATAAAAGAAAAAAAAATTGTTTTCTTATCGGTCATCACGCTCAAAAAGTGTAACTTGAATTAATATCAAAGAAAACGAAAAAACTTGAATTAATATCAAAGACAAAAAAAAACTGCATAAATAAAAAATAAATAAATAATTATAATTCATAAGTTGGATAAAAAATGCTATGCAATAGCTTTACCGCGGCAGTCCTCGAGTGCCACACGTATTTTTTTTTTCTTTTTACCTTGTCTTCTAACGAAAATGGATACTACTTGGTTATCCAGTCGCTCAATTTCGTCAAATAATACAAATCGCCAAACTATTAGTCAATACAAATAAACGAATTTTTTTTCCTTAACTAGGGGGGCCCCGCCCCCCTGCTCGCTATGCTCGCCAACCCCCCGCTTAATCGCTTCGCGATTCCAAATTATTGGCTACCCCTGCTTGCTGCGCTCGCCAATACCCCATGGTATGAATAAGCAGTTGCAGACCTTTCAAATGATGTGTCACACGACTGGTGTTTTAAAGAAATTAAAAATGTGCCCCCCTGGGATGCAGAGTGGGAGGCGACACAAAAGACATCCATAATATGAATAAGCAGCTGCAGACCTCTCAAATGATATATCACACGACTGGTGTTGTAAAGAAATTAAAAATGTGCCTCCCCCCTGGGGGGACAGAGTGGGGGTGACACACAAGACATCCATAAAATGAATAAACAGTTGCAGACCTTTCAAATGATGTGTCACACAATTGGTGTTGTAATGAAATTACAAAATGAGACCCCTCTGAGGGCAGAGGGGGGTTACACACAAGATATCCATAATATGAATAAGCAGTTGCAGACCTCTCAAATGATGTGTCACACAATTGGTGTTGTAAAGAAATTAAAAATGTGCCCCCCTGGGAGGCAGAGTGGGGGATGACACACAACACATCCATAATATGAATAAGCAGTTGCAGACCTTTCAAATGATGTGTCACACAACTGGTGTTGTAAAGAAATTAAGAATGTGCCCCCCTGGGGGGCAGAGTGTGGGGGTGACACACAAGACACCCATAATATGAATAAGCAGTTGCAGACCTTTCAAATCTTGTGTAACACGACTGGTGTTGTAAAGAAATTAAAAATGTGTCCTCCCTGGGGAACAGAATGGGAGATAACACACAAGACATCCATTATATGAATAAGCAGTTGCAAACCTCTCAAATGATGTATCAAACGACTGGTGTTGTAAAGAAATTAAAAATTTGGCGAAATATTACAGTTATCGCCAAGTTGGCGTCACTTTTGACAACTAATTTTGGTCGCCAAATTTGGCGATATATCGCCAAGTTGGCGACAAACTTGGCGATTGTTGGCGATGGTAACCTTTCCTCTCTTTATGGTAACCCATACGGCGATGCATAGACGGAGTCCTTTCCTGATTGGTCTATTCGACTCATGGAAGGAGTGGACAAACCGGATTCGTTAGTTCCGGAAATCTTCCACATCAGCATCATTCCAGGAGTCATTCCTTTTAAGGCTAGTTTTTTTTTACTATAGAAGGATAAAGAAAAAACAAATAAATTAGTAAAATATCAATAAAAATACAAATAAAAAGTCGAATAAAAAAATCACTTGAAGACATAAGTAATACGTGACATTACGACCATTATTGGCATTTAATCCTGAAATTTGGCTTTAGATCTTATGTCGATGGGATAACCAAGTAGTACCCAAAAAGGTACTGTGATATAGTATCTATGGAAAAAGGGAAGAATTCCATATCTTGTTTTGGTTGGTGTGATTGGCGAAGGAATCCAAAATGGCCCCAGAAAAACATTTTAGCATCGTATTAAACTTTTCAAGATGCGAAAAATCATGATCTTTAAATATTTATAAACATATTTTTATTTAATAAATATTACATGTATCGCATGTTAAAAAAATAAATACGTTATTTATATAAACATTTTTAGTTTTATGTATATATATTACATAAATATCTCTATATATGTAATTATAAAAAGAGATATGCACTTATAAATGCGCATTATATACACCTATAAATATATGTTATACACTTATATATTTTTGTAATTTTGTATATTTATTATATTTATTATATACAGGGTGTTTCTAAATTCATGGTACAAACTTTAAGGGGTGATAGTACACACCAAGACAAACAATATTAAATAGGAAACTAAGGGTCTCAAACGTCTTCCGAAGGAGATAGGCGCCATTAAAGTTTAAGGTCCAAAATTTCAAATGATAATAAAAAACAGAAAAATTTGTCGATTCGTTTGCGGTTTTCACTAAAAGTATTCTTTATGTTAGTATTGTCTTGAAAATAAATTATAAAGATAAATTTCAAAAAATACCGATAGAGGGCGCTTTAGACTTTGGAGTAACGAAGAACTATTTTTTTACCGTCACTTTTTGCATCTCATTAATTTTTTTAGACGCTTAGACATAAACTTAAATTTTGAGCTCAAAATCTAAATCGTTGGGAGTGGTTAAGTAGCACAAACTGAACTATGGGGTTAGGTTCAAATTCCAAATGATTATAAAAAACGGAAAAATTGGTCAATTGATTTGCGATTTTCACTAAAATTATTCTTTATGTCAGTATTATCGTGAAAATAAATTATAAAGATAAAATTCAAAAAATGCCGATAGAGGGTGCTTTAGACTTTGGAGTAACGTAAAACTATTTTTTACCGTTATTTTTTGCATCTCATAAATTTTTTTAAAAGCTTAGACATAAAGTTAAATTTTGAGATGAAAATATGAATCGTTGGGAGTGGTTAAGTAGGGCAAACTGAACTGTGTTCGATGGGGGTGGAGAGTTTCAAATTTCAAATGATTATAAAAAACGGAAAATTGGTCGATTCGTTTGCCGTTTTAGCTAAAACTATTCTTTATTTCAATATTTCCTTGAAAATAAATTTTAAAGATTAATTTAAAAAAATACCGTTTGAGGGCGCCATAAAATTTAGAGTAACCAACAACTATTTTTAACCGTTATTTTTTGTATTTAATTAAATGCTTGCAAATACTTAGATTTAAATTTTGAGCTGAAATTCTAAATCGATGGGAGGGGTTAAGAAGCGCAAACTGAAATGTGTTCAGGAGTTGAAATGTTACCCTCTCCACCCCTCGAACACATTTCAATTTTCCGCTACTTAAGGGTGTATTTCGATTCAAACTGCTTATTTTCCGATTTATTTTTGACTTCATTATTGCTCTCAAATACACGAAACTTTCAATATCTCTTATTTGGAAAGTACACAAGGTGCCGTAATTGTCAATACTTTGATAAATGCAGAAAATATTGCAAAAAAAGCAATCAAAAACGGCATCTCGAACAGATTTTCCCCTAGCGGGAGATCTGTGAACGAAAAAAAAGGGTCCTACTGAGAAGATAATTGTTTATAAATCAAATTCTAATGAATTGAGCGTAAAAATACATCACACGGCACCTTGTACATCTCTTCAAAAATACCCTCAACAAGTTTCGTGATTCTACTTTTAAAAATATGTCTGAAATTGTTTCGGAAAATTTCGAGCTGTTGAAGGTGGAAAAGCATTTTTTCGAATACACCCTTAATTACTCACAACGATTCAGATTTTGAGCTCAAAACTTAAATTTGAACATTTACAAGCATTTAATTAGATAAAAAAAAATAACGGTTAAAAATAGTTGTTTGTTACTCTAAAGTTTAAGGCGCCCTCTAACGGTATTTTTTTAAATTAATCTTTAAAATTTATTTTCAAGGAAATATTGACATAAAGAATAGTTTTAGCGAAAACGGCAAGCGAATCGACCAATTTTTCCGTTTTTTATAATCATTTGAAATTTGAACCTCCCCACCCCCATCGAACACAGTTCAGTTTGCGCTAATTAACCACTCCCAACGATTCAGATTTTCATGTCAAAATTTAAGTTTATGTCTAAGCTTCTAAAAAAAATTTATGAGATGCAAAAAATAACGGTAAAAAATAGTTTTACGTTACTCCAAAGTCTAAAGCGCCCTCTATCGGCATTTTTTGAATTTGATCTTCAATTTGAATTTTGAATTTGGTCAGTATTTTCAAGATAATACTGACATAAAGAATAATTTTAGTAATAATCGCAAATCAATTGACCAATTTTTCCGTTTTTTATAATCATTTGGAATTTGAACCTCCCTCCACAGTTCAGTTTGCGCTGTTTAACCACTCCCAACGATTTAGATTTTGAAATCAAAATTTAAGTTTATGTCTAACCTTCTAAAAAAATCTAATGAGATGCAAAAAATAACGGTAAAAAATAGTTGTTCGTTACTCCAAAGTCTAAAGCGCCCTCTATCGGTATTTTTTGAAATTTATCTTTATAATTTATTTTCAAGACAATACTGACATAAAGAATAGTTTTAGTGAAAACCGCAAACGAATCGACAAATTTTTCTGTTTTTTATTATCATTTGAAATTTTGGACCCTAAACTTTAATGGCGCCTATCTCCTTCGGAAGACGTTTGGGACCCTTAGTTTCCTATTTAATGTTGTTTGTCTTGATGTGTACTATCATCCCTTAAAGTTTGTACCATGAATTTAGAAACACCCTGTATGTCAAAATAAAGCAAAAGTCAAACTTTTCCGAAAAATATGCTGAATGCAAAAGGCATATGGGCAAAGTCCATTCCAGTAATTAAAAAAGCAACCCTAAAGGCTGAAAATCGTAACCACATTGGTTCATTGAATACCAAAAAAATTCGCCAAAAGAACCAGAACAGGGCATGGAGCTATTCCCGAATGAGGTAATAAAGTACAAAATTCTATAATATCTGGATGGAAATTTTAATAATTTGCCCACTGCGTTCAAGCTGACCCCCTTAATGCGTTAAACAGTAATAACTGGATAACTTGGGCAATTAATTTCTCCTCAACGAAAGTTAAACGCTTCGATATTTAGGTATGTGGATCAGGATTGATATTATTAGCTACAGAAAAAATATTTAGTTTATTATTTACTATACATTTATGGCAAATCTTATAAGATCCACCAGATTAAATATGATTGCCAAACCAAAGACGATGACAAATTTTACAAAAATATGATTTTCAATTTCGAATATTCGAAATTTGAAGCATTTTTCGAATCACATGCCCTTTCTGTCAGAAGAAATTTGCCATGCCCTCGTTTTGGCACAGATGTCATATACACACCACTCTGACGCTATTTTTAGGTGCGTTCGTAATTATGTAAATATGTAGCACCTATTGTTGTCGCTCAGTCCGTCCGTCTGTCTGTCTGTCCGTCTGTCTGTCCGTCTGCCTGTCTGTCTGTCTGTCTGTCCGTCCGCATATAACAACGCAAAAACTACCTAACCGAATCGTTTGAAAATTAAAATACATAATTATAACATAATTTTGTCGAGTCATTTCAAATTATATGAAAATCGGATGGATAGATCAATTACAGGGACAATCAAAAGGATTCCGTTACATTACGGTCAATGGGGAAAAAAGTTTCAAATGCATTTTAATCGTTTGAAATTTAAAACATATAATTATTGCATAATTTTGTCGAGTCATTTCAAATTTTATGAAAATCGGATGGATAGATCAATTACAGGGACAATCAAAAGGATTCCGTTACATTACGGTCAATGGGGAAAAAAGTTTCAAATGCATTTTAATCGTTTGAAATTTAAAACATATAATTATTACGTAATTTTATCGAGTCATTTCAAATGTTATGAAAGTCGGATGCATAGATCATTTACAGGGACAATCAAAGGTATTCCATTACATTACGGTCAATGGGAAAAAAATTCAAATGCATTTTTATGATGTTACACTCATTCGAAAATAATAGAATTGGCATGAATCTATGAAATATATACTAAAATATGCATTCTGTACAATCTGTGATGCAAAGAATTTTTATTATTAAATTACAGGGCCACACAAAAGTATTCCACTAGATAATGCTATACGGGGAAACATTGTTTGGGGCGTGTTTTAATTATATTCAACTATTTCACATTTTATGAATAAGATATACGTTTCTGAGGTGTAATAAAAATTACTTCCTGCATATTTACAGAAACACAAAGATTTCGACTACTATACTGTATCCGAAGTACGCTCTACTATATCAGCAAGATCTGAATCCTTCTATAGTAAAAAAAACTAGCCTTAAAAGGAATGACTCCTGGAATGATGCTGATGTGGAAGATTTCCGGAACTAACGAATCCGGGTTGTCCACTCCTTCCATGAGCCGGATAGACCAATCAGGAAAGGGCTCCGTCTATGCATCGCTGTATGGGTTACCATAAAGAGAGCAAAGGTTACCATCGACAACAATCGCCAAGTTTTCCGCCAACTTGGCGATATATCGCCAAATTTGGCGACCAAAATTAGTTGTCAAAAGTGATGCCAACTTGGCGATAACTGTAATATTTCGCCAAATTTTTAATTTTTTTACAACACCAGTTGTTTGATACATCATTTGAGAGGTTTGCAACTGCTTATTCATATAATGGATGTCTTGTGTGTTATCCCCCACTCTGTTCCCCAGGGGGGACACATTTTTAATTTCTTTACAACACCAGTCGTGTTACACAAGATTTGAAAGGTCTGCAACTGTTTATTCATATTATGGATGTCTTGTGTGTCACCCCCACACTCTGCTCTCCCCAGGGGGGTCACATTTTTAATTTCTTTACAACACCAGTTGTGTGACACATCATTTGAAAGGTCTGCAACTGTTTATTCATTTTATGGATGTCTTGTGTGTCGCCTCCCACTCTGCCCCCCCAGGGGGGCACATTTTTAATTTTTTTACAACACCAGTCGTGTGACACATCACTTGAAAGGTCTGCAACTGCTTATTCATACCATGGGGTATTGGCGAGCGCAGCAAGCAGGGGTAGCCAATAATTTGGAATCGCGAAGCGATTACGCGGGGGGTTGGTGAGCATAGCGAGCAGGGGGGCGGCGCCCCCCTAGTATTTTTAAAACTTCGTTATCATACGAACGCACCTCATTTGCTACGTTCACGTGCAATTTCCAACTTGTTTTTTTTTCAGTCGCCAATGTCATATACGCACCGGGGTACTTAATTGGCAGTAAAGTGTCGTTATTTTGCTTGGCATGGTAACTCGGATGTTGTTTATTTATTAATAAATTTTTTATTTACTTTTATTTTTTTTCTTAAAATTAAATAAATTGTTTTGTTCCATAGATATTAATAATAAAACTTTTTTAATTTATTGTTATTTCCTTTTTTAAAATGTACATTGTAACTGGTATTTGAAAATGAGGTGTTTGCCAAATTGGCGTCGGAAATATCGCGCCAATTCGGTGTGTATATGACACCTGTGAGTCGTTTTTTACGCTGATATCTAGCCTTTCGCCTTAAAGCTATATCATATTCCCGTTCTTTTCAACCAGCAAATGTACGTTTTCTTGGCATTTTTTATAATAAAACTAATACATTCAATAAATTGTTTTTAAACGGCAAACTATTAAAAAATAATACTATACATACCATAATAATAATATAAATGTTTCATGTGGTTCAATTTTTAACTTTCGAATTCATATAACTCTTTATATAACAAATTTACCAATTAATTTTATTTCTTTACAATCCTTTTGTTGCCACTTTACAAAAAAATATCATAATATAATTCTTTTAATATGCGCTAGTGTCATCAGCGTAAATAATTTTGTCGGAATAAAGAAAATACAAATTTTATTTATCTAATTAATCATGATTCTATCTGTAATTGCTAACTCCATGGTTTATTTGTTCTTCTGAAAATATACATGTTTTTTTTTTTTTTTTTTTTTTTTTTTTTCCAAAAATGCGTCCGTAATGGAAAAGCATGTAAAAAAATTAATTCAAATAATAATTATTTTAAAGGTTATTCTGTAAAAAAATAATATTCTGCAAATCTACAGATTATAATTTATTTTTGTCTTTAACTTCAAATCCAAATACTGAATAGTTTTTTTGTAAGGCGTACGACAAAATGTAATTTGAGTGGCCTAGTAGAGGATTCGCTTCGCTCATCCTAATTATCATCTTAATAAAAATTCGGAAATTCTGCCATTAAATAAATTGAAATATATTTCCAAAATTTAGTGGTATCAGTAAGCCCTATATCTGTGCCAATTTTACACCACTGTAGTAAAGATCGATCTCAGCTACCCTATGCGGAAAAATATTCAAATTTAAATGAAAAATTCGAAAACAACGTGCCCATAAGTTTAACATTAGTGAGGGGCGTTTTCAAATGAATGAAGTGTCTGTCCCTTTAATGCAAGTTTGTGAAATGATTTTTTAAAAAAAGTTTGCTTCAAAGTTTCAAAGCTTGATTGAAATTTTCAAAGATAAATTTTGATGATTTTTAAAATTTGATTTTTAAAGTTTGTTCAGAGATGCCTTTCAAAATTTGATTTCGAAAAAAAGTTTACTTTTGTAATTCCTCAAGTCTGTTTTCAAATCCAAAACAGAGGAGATACTTGTTAAAATCTTTTTTAATTCATTTTTATACGGAAGCGCATGAAATTGGCAGGTGTTCTTTTTCAAAATCTGTGTGATCGGAATACATCATTCATTTTTTGGTAAAGGCAGAAAATGTTTCCTTAAAATACTGTCAATAACTGTCTGAAAATAATGTCAATTTTGGTATTTTGAACCGAATTTCTGTGCACGGCATTTCAAGAAAGGAGGGGAAATCTGTCGTTACGTGATCATAGTTACTTATAATTCAATAAGTATTTTAATTATTAAAAAAAAAATAGAAAACTCGCTTTGATTACAAATCGTTAATTGTCAAATTACTTTGATATCCAAAATTTCATAGTATGCAAATAATAGCTTTGAAATGAAATTCTGTGGCCATAAAGTTGCCTTATTTGGATTGCGATAAAATCATAAAAAGTGCCTCGCATCTTTACTTAATTTTCTCACATCTTTATTTAATTCCTTCATATAAATTTACTTCTCTCAGAAAAAAAAAATATATATATATCTCCTGAAAAAATTGGATTATATTCAATATAAAATTCAGTAAAAGATTGCCAAAAATTATTTGAAAGTCTGTCAATCTGAACATTCTTATAAAAAATACTGTGTAAAGGAAAGACAACCATTTCTTAATTTGCGAAAATTTAATAATATAATCACGAACAAGAATACATAATAAACTGTTCCGATTTACCCATAATTTCGAAAAGCGTTCCTTATCATTTGAAATCCCAAAAAGTAAAATATATATATATATATATATATATATATATATATATATATATAATTAAGGTATCCGCACACCTTTAGAAATGATTTTTTGAAATTTTTGAATTTTTCTCTTGTTATCCAATTTTTATAATGACATTTATTTAAAATTTTGAAAAAATATAAAAATTTTAACAATTACCCGGAAATATTTTTTTAATAGAAAATAGTCAAAATTATGTCAAAAATTGACATTTCCACAAAACGTGATCACTCAAAAATAAAACAATTTATTGACATTTTGTAAATTGCATAATAAACAGGATAACTTTCTCTGGGACTTCGGCTGCACATATTATAATCGCATCTCTATCTCAGATGATATGAAAGTTAAAATACTAATGTAATGAAAAATTCGTCTCAAATTTGCCATTTATATCAGCATAAATAAATTAAAAAAAAAAAAAAAAAAAACTATTGAATATATGATCGTGAGTGTAGGCTATTCCCTCAAAAAAACATTTGTAGTACAGAAAATTTCGTGGGATTTCATGTATAATTTTTTTTGTTTTAGGGTGTTTTGCGCAAGTACAAATCTGAAAAACTTTATTTTGAGAAAAAAAAATTGAAGATAACTTTAAAACACACTTCTAAAGCTGCAATAGATGTAATTTTAAACCTCTGTTTATCGGGTTCTATTTTGAATACAGACAAAATTTAAGCAGATTTCGATAGACAAAAGATTCAATTTTAATATTATTCCAAAAATGAAAAATCGGTTTTTGATAGAAAATTACGTTTCAAAGGTGTATCTATAAAGATAAAACTTGTTGCCAAAGAGTTTCGGAAATGACTCCTAGTAGTTTCATAATGCATTAATCGGTTTTCTCAAAACGGAATATCGATTTTTTGTATGCTATTCATCATCAATTAGACATTTTCAGTTGTGTAATTGAATTTAAACATATAAGAGTAACAAAATAACATTAATTTTAATGCTAATTTTAATGCTGTTAATTCATCCTGGTTTCAGTAAAAGATGTTTGTCGAATATGAAAATATGAAGAGATAAAAACTTTTTAAATGCACCATAAAAAAAACACTTGAATTCACCTCAAGAAGTTTTTATCTCTTCATAATAATTTACACAAGTTTTAACTTATTGTCTTTGAATACGAAAATGTTTAATTGATAATGAACAGCGTCCGAAAAATCCATATTAGGTTTTGAGAAAACCGATTAATTCACTATTAAAACAACTTGAAAACGTTTTCTAAAACCAGTGACAGTAAAATATATTTTTTTCCTTCGTAAATGTTCCTTAAAATCTTGAAAATATATTAAACATTTTTGGGAATCGTGTGGAATTCGGAGAAGATTATTGTATATTTTCGTTTGTAGTTATGTTGTATTTTCTTAAATTAAATTTTTTAAAAAATGTCTTTTTTTTTTTTTTTTTTTTTTTTTCAATGTATAATCCAAAACTATTTATTTTTAAATCTTCAATATTTTTAAGTGTTATTTAAGAGTTTATTACTTTCTTCATTACAAATTATACATTATCTTTCCTTTTTCGCTTTGAAGGATATTTCGTTTGTATATTAAAAAAAATTAAAAATGACATGCTATATTTTCACAAGTTTTTCCTCACCAAAATTTTAGGCAGTTGTGGAAATTTAACCATAAGTTTAATTATGCAGTGAGATTTAAAAATAAAAATAATAAATAAATAAATGTTCAGAATCACTGACTTAGTCTTGATAGTCAATATTTATACAAATGAATATTTTTGTATGAATTCCCTTGAATACTCTAAAGCAGCCATAATCATCCTCTTTTTTGTCGCGGGCCGCAAATCTATACTTGTGGCGCCAAGCGAGCCGCAACGTTTTTATAAAAAGGTAAAAAGGGAGTAATTGAAATAGTAAGATAACATAAGTTGTATATCAAAGCAATATAATAGCGTTATTTTTACTAATATGTTCAGATGTTTGTCACGGAAAAAATGCAACTACAAAATTTTAACGGCATTATTTCAAAGCCATAAACTTAATAATCGATTTCTATGGAAATATTTTAGAAATATTACGCGAAATTTCTTATTTAGAAACAGTAGTGTAAAGTTTTTTAGTCTCCAATATACTCCGTGATATTACGACTAACCCTGAAATACAGTATTAGCTATCCATGCAAATATAAATTGTTATAATAACGATGCATAAATTTCAAATTTATAACTGTACTGCAGCACATTTAGAACTACATTTAACACTTTTAGAGGCAAGTAATTGTGTTAATCCAATTTTAAATTCATATCAGATTTAAAAAAAAAAAAAAAAATTAAAATAAGAAAATGCAATTTTACTGCTTTTTTTTCCACCAAAGTTAAACAAGTAAAATTTTAATTTAAAATTTTGCTTTGATTCTTGATTAAAATAATGTATGACAATACATATATCCCACCTTTTAAGCAATTTTTGAAAAAGTTGACAAAGAAAACCGCATTTCAGAAGTTTTAAAATAATTTTTAAATATGAAAATCAGGGCAGATGTTGTCTTTCCATGAAAATAAATAAAACGACATTCAAGGTCTTAAATACTTTTTACGTGATCAATTAATTTTTAACATGTGGATTAATGATTATGTTTGTCGGGCCACACAAGAAAGGCCACTGGGCCACAGGTTGAATATGGCTGCTATAAAGGTCTTTCTGACTTTTTTTCTCTTTCATTTTCTTTTCTGTTATTTTATTTTTTGCAAATTTTTAACTGAAAAGTTTACTAAGTTAAAAGACTAAAATTTGAAAAACTTGAAACATCTGTCCGTTTAAGAAGTCTTGAAACAATTGTACACTAAATTTTTTGCTTGTTATGTACTTTTTTCATGTTAGATTTATTATATCCTGTATTCAAGAATCCATATCACTTTAATCTATACCCTACATATGCATATATTATTTATAAATATGACATATGTTAAAAAACACAGAAACGAACTTTTATGTAAGTATTTCCTTACTTAAAATATTCCAAAACATGCGAAAAACAACACAGTTCGCCTCAAGATATTCTGGATTCCTAATTTGTGAGATTACGGAAAACTTTTTGGTACCTTTTTTTTTTTTTTTATGCAGCCGCTTATTATAAACGGAAATACAGGAGCACTTATATATAACAGGCTTTCTTTCTGTTTTATTTTAATTTCTTCCGTTTCTCTAGGTGGAGAGGGGGAAGACTATTATTACTGTTATTTTCCTATGAATTCCTTTGTTGGTATGACTGGCTATATTACAGATATGTTTAATATTCTGAGGATATGTGCTACAAAATTAAGTTCCGGGCAACGCCTCCGAGTGGTTACACTAGGGAATCCTAGAACGTATCTTGGAAACTTCATTTGAAGGGCGGCCAAACGCTCAGCTGTTCTCAATTAAATATGATGTAGAGCGTTCTCGATTAAACATGAGAATGTTGTGTCAGATGTAAAAGTAACTTTATTGTAAAGACTTAAAAATAGTTATTTTATATCTAATTAACTATGCACTTGATTTCATGCAGAAATTTTGAATTACAAAGCAGATGGATATTTACTAATAAAACATTAGTTTTTCGAAAATATGTGCAATTCGGAAGAGGTT
This sequence comes from Maratus speculifer, assembly GCA_964019185.1. Taxonomy (NCBI): domain Eukaryota; kingdom Metazoa; phylum Arthropoda; class Arachnida; order Araneae; family Salticidae; genus Maratus; species Maratus speculifer. The sequence continues at coordinate 315,923,635 of OZ025296.1, read as the reverse complement.
ATTAAGAAAACAATTCGAAAATGTTTTTAAAAATCAGTGGAAGCAAGTTAAACTTTTTTTAATTAAAATAACTAAACATTGTTTAACATCTGAAATACAAAATTTAAAAATTAAAAAAATTACAACATTTCATAAGACCTACAAGTAAAAAATTATATAAATACACATACAATTAAAAATGCAAATTTTTCGGACTAAGTTTTAGCCCCTCATCAGTGAAATAACATTCAAATGACCAAAAAACTACATATCATGTTTTACAGCTTATAATTACGAAACATTAAAATCAAAGGAAATATAAAGAAAAAGAACTATATCAAAGCAATGGTGAGTATTCAGGCGGAACTGCTCGTGATTCATTAATTGACGAAATTTGCTTTTGCAATTAGATTTTTTTTCTGTCATATTTGCGAAATGTATCTTATAGTCGGTATCCAAAGAATGTGGTTAGTAATTATTAACTTAGACGTTAACATGATAGGTAGTTTTCTGGTCATTTGAATGTTATATGACTGATGAAGGGGCTAAAACGTAGCCCGAAACATTTGAATTTTTAATTGTATATGTATTTATGTAATTTTTTTGCTTGTAGATCTGATAAATTGTAGTTTTTTTTTTTTTTTTTTTTTTTTTTAAACTTCTTTTTTCACACATGCTTCTTTAAATTTCGAAATAGATTTCGGAGATTTCTGTAAATAAAAATTGCTTTTCAGAATCATGAGTAACTTGGAAGACGTTATTGTCCAGTTTCGTTGGTGTTTATGCTTTATTTTCCGTTAATTAAAAAACATTTTTTTAAAGGTTTTTAGGGTTTTGTTCATCTGACAAAATCCTATTCATCTCCGTCCTCTGTCTGTCTGTCCGTCACAGAATTCGTACACAAAAACTGTTAAAGTCAGAGACTTCAAATTTTGTGTACTTTCAGCTGAATACCTCGTGTCACATGACAAATCTTAAAAATTTAAAAAGTCTATTTTAATTATATTAAATTTTTTCAAAGTCATCCGTTCGTTTTTGCGATTTAAATTTTAAAAGAGAACCTTAATCTCAACGTTTTGCGAGTGGACAAGTTAGCTTGGAGGTAAAGCGTCTCGCTAGTAAACAGAAGGCTCTTAATTCGAACTCCGATGCTGAAACTTGAAAGTTTCATGTCAAGATGGATATAATTAAGAGAAATTTAATATTTCTTCAATTTAAGTGTTTATATTATTAGGATTTCGTGCATCTGATATTCATAACATTTTTTGAAATTCAATTTTCGTTTAATTCTAAAAACTATTGTGATTTATTAATGATTCAGCACTTTAAATTGCGTTTAAACAATTTTTGTTCGTTTTTAGAAAATTAAAATTTTATTTATATCGCGGCTAATTTTTTTTTTTTTTTTTAATTTCGTATTTTCAAAAAAGTTGGAATTTTGAATTTTTTTTTAAATAATTCGATTTGAACCTTTCTAATTTCATTAAAATAAATAACTTCCTTTTATAATTATTTTAAAATTAAATTTATTGGTGCGACCATCAATGTAAGAATTTAATAATCAAAAGTTAACAATTCGGATTTATTAATTAAAGGATAATTTGTTTTGAAAGAAATATTAAATGAAACGCTCCGTTCAACCTGCGATTGCACTTATTCACTTTTCCTCCCAAAAGCAACACATGACTTTCCTTCTAGAGTATACTGAATTCTACCTTTATCAATGCTGCAAAGAAATGAAAAATATTTTGCCAGCTAATAAAAAATTTCGACTTCTAATTTTTGCTACACAAATTTTCAGAAAAATAGCTTTGTACCCATACGAATTGCATAAATGAATAAGCGTCAGATAAAATATTATCTCACCTTATCTATGATATAGATACAAAGTATGCAAATTAATTGTAAAACATACCGAAATGTCGCAGCATCTCTATTTAAAATGCAGAACACATTTGTTCTTTATGCCTGATATCATTTAATAAATGCCATCTGTGATTTCGTGGTAGCAGTTTGTATAAATGTCAGTGATCTTTTTATGATATCTTTGTATGCCTGAAATGTGGCGGGGGTATTCGTAGTGAAGTTTTTTTACGTCATTATTCGCATAATGAGACGATGTATGTGTGTGCTTACAGAATAGTATCTTTTTACCGAGCGTATTAAAAATCTATGTTTTAGAAAATGATGCAGAAAAAAAAAATTGTCACATATTTAAGGGTGTATTTCGATTCAAAGTGTTTATTTTCCGATTTATTTTTAAATTCATTTTTGCTCTCATATGCATCAAACTGGCAAATTGTCTTATTTAGAAACTACTCAAGGTGCAGTGATAGTCGATTCTTTGATAAATGCAGAAAATTTTGCAAAAAAAAGCAATCAAAAATGGCATTTTGAACCGAACTTTTCGAAGCGGGAGATCTGGGAACGAAAAAAAGGGTCCTACTAAGAAGATATTTTTTATAAATCAAATTCTAATGAATGGAGCGTAAAATGACACCACACGGCGCCTTATACGTCTCTTCAAAAATCCTCTCAGCAAGTTTCATGCTTCTACTTTTAAAAATGTGTCTGAAATTGTATCTAAAAATTTTGAGCTTTTGAAGGTGGAAAAGCGTTTTTTCGAATACACCCTTAAAGGATGTCACTTTTTTCTTAATTTTCAACATATTTCCAAAATCTACGCTTAATTATATGAAGTGTTAAAATTTTACTTCCAATTCGCCAGTTTTTAAGACATAAAATATTAAATTAAACACAGCTTTTAGAAATATTTTGAAAACTAAGAAAAAAGGGACATCCTTTAAGAAGAGATCACCAAAAAAAGGAGTTAAAAGTATTAATTTTCTGAAAAGATATTTTAAATATAAGAATGCATGAAACGCCCATAAACTTAACATTACGAAGGAATTCGGAAAGAGAGTGACCAGCAGCCTTAAGGCCCCAGTCCTCGCTCGAGGAAACGCTCGCGAGCTAATGCTATTCCTATGGGGAAGCATTTTTCTAATAACTCTTTCGCATTTTGACATTTTTGAATCATTTTTTTGCATTGGATAGCTGAGGTGCATGCCGAAAGCGCACCTATTTTACTTTTTCGATTTTGGTTGCAGATAATTTTTACAAAGTTAGTTTCACTTTCAAAACCGGTTTCGAAACTGGAAGTGCTTTTTAATCTGCAACCAAAATCGAAAAAGTAAAAAAGGTGCGCTTTCGGCATGCACTTCAGCTATCCAATGCAAAAAAATGATTCAAAAATGTCAAAATGCGAAAGAGTTATTAGAAAAATGCTTCCCCATAGGAATAGCATTAGCTCGCGAGCGTTTCCTCGAGCGAGGACAGGACCCTTAAGGCTGCTGGTCACTCTCTTTCCGAATTCCCTCGTAATGTTAAGTTTATGGGCGTTTCATGCATTCTTATATTCAGGACATTAATCACTTAAGAGTCCTGTCCTTGCCCGCGCAGACACTCGCGAGCTAATGCTATTCCTATGGGAAGGCATTTTTCTAATAACTCTTTCGCATTTTGACATTTTTAAATATATATATATATATATATATATGCATTGGATAACTGAGGTCCCTCTCAAGATCGCCCCTTGATTGCTTTTTCGATTTTGGTCGCAGGTATTTTCTATAAAGTTACTTTCACTTTCGAAACCGGTTCTGAAAGTGAAAGTAACTTTATAGAAAATACCTGTGACCAAAATCGAAAAAGTAATCAAGGAGCGATCTTGAGAGGGACCTCAGCTATCCAATGCAAAAAAGAAATTATTAATAATGTCAAAATGCGAAAGAGTTATAAGAAAGAAGCCTCCTCAAAGGAATAGCATTAGCTCGCGAGTGTCTTCGCGGACAGGGATAGGACCCTTAAGACACATTTAGAAAAATTTTGAAGATTTTTGGAAGAAATTTAACATTTCAGATACCCTCACAATCATAAGAGATTCGTATTGTGAAAACAGTTAGATATGCTTGAAAAGACTGTGCTCCTTTCTCTTAGAAGAGACAAACAAGGAAGATCGCCATACTCCAAAAAATGTGGAAAAATTACAGAATGTTCTTCTCATAAGGATATATGTCTTTATTTTAAAAAATGCGGAGGAACCTCCATAGAGCGCCCGTAAAAAAATAATGAAAATTGCATTATTTGGCGATTTTTCACCGGTGGGCAATTTAATACAATTTCAATAAATACTTTGTGTCAAATCACTTAAAGAAAAAAAAATATTTTATGTTGAGCTTGTTTAAATAAATTTAATTTAAATAGCTTTAATTTTGTCAATTTTAGTTGGTTTTAACTACAATATTGTCATATCGATATTTAAAATTATTTATTTGGCCATATTGAGTATCTCCCCAGAGAATTAATATTTTTAAGTTCTTTTTTCAGTGTTCTCTTCTTAAACAATATCACTTCTTTCTTAATTGTCGAAATATTTCTAAAACATTCTCAATTTAATATTTTATTTTAAAAATTGACGAGCTGGAAGTAAAATTTTAACACTTCATATAAAACTATACATAGATTTTAGAAATATTGATCGAGATTTTAAAAATATTTATACATTACCGAGGGGATTTCGGTACTGAGTGACTAGCACTTATAAAGCCCCTTGGGAAGAAATAAATGCAACTATTTCTTCACACTCTTGAGACTTAAAAAATTTTTGTTCATTAAGTTTCAATATCCCTGCCCCGACTTCTCTTGTTGACAGCTATCTGCGATAATGAGTCCAATCAACAATGTTTTTCTTTTTCTTTCTTTTCTTTCTCCACCTTTCCCTTTTCATCGTCTTGTCTTGACCTAATAAAAGCCTAAAAACAAATGGTGAATGGGGGGCGATGAAAGGTGCTGTTAAGATTTTTCTTTCATGTTTTTGTGGCGTAGAGTATAAGATTTCCGCGCATATGTCACGACCTTGGTTTTCACCTTACAATCCATCCATTCGGGATTTCAATCACAGGTTGGATTGGAATCATTCCTCCTGCAGCCATCTGTCATTTGAACGGCAAAATGGGCGTGATAGACTGATTCTTCTATTTTATTCCCTGCCATAACCTTGCAGTCGGATTAGAAAAAGGATGCACTTTTTCCAGTTGGCATTGCAGTTGACTTATCATTCCTCCAAACGAACAGAATTTTTCGGTCTGGCCCACCAAACGACCAACTCATGCATGCAGAACCGGGAGAAGTGGGGGTAAAGTTCCTAGGGTGCATATTAAGACAAGCTCCAGTGTTTAAATCGAAAAAAATGGTTGTGCATTTTAAAATCTTCTTGAGAAAATGAAAGTCCCTTTGCAAAAGGCATTTTTTTTTCGTGTAACTTCTACTTTTTTAAAGGACAGTGACAGTTGCCGTTATTGCTCTTTTATCTGAAAATACATCCCGACTGAAAAACTAGGACAATAATAAACCTTTCAAGTTCAATTTTTTTTCTTTTTTCTTTCTTTCCAATTACTAGGGGGCTCTGTCCCCTACGAGTTACGCTCGTCAACTCCTGGTGAGACATCACAAATTCTAAAAACACGGTAATTTGGCCGGATTTCAAAAGACTGCGAAACATTGAACTATATTTTTTTTTTTTTTTAAAGAAGGGCCGGTGTCCCTGTAAACGGGTTTCCATTCATTTTATTTGGATTGGGAATTTTTAGATCAAATCAACTGCTGTTAAACATCTATCGGACATTTGCACGTTTGATTAAATAAGATCAGTTAAACAGTGAATTATGCAGAGTCTTTACCTCCTGGTGTTTTTCGAACCTCGAAAAATAAAATAAAATAAAATAAGTAAGGCATTTTAAATGTATCGATTAAATCTGGTATAACTTTCATTAAATTTTTCTTTCTCTTTTTAATATTCACGCAAAAATACTTTTGTTATTTGAAAGGAAATATTATTTGTGCCGTCTTAGAGTTCAAAACTATACTTAAAAGGATCATACCAAAATATAAATTAATTGGCTCGTTTGAATTTTAAATATCTTTTTAAATTTTAACTGTTTTGCTACATACCTTGGACATTTTAAATATGACGTAATTTCCTTTACTTGCTGCTTTTTATGCCCATTCGACGGATTAAAATGCTTAAAAGAACGTATTGAAAAAAAAATTAAACATTATTCCTTACATCATTAGTAATGTGCTATTAAGACAAAGAAAATAGTAAGTTAATAAGTGAGGCTTTGATTTTTGGTTCTACGTACTGAAAAATCAACGAAAATTACATCTATATGATTCAATTATAATTCAACGAAATCTAAAAGTAACATCTCTTTCACCGTCACAAAATGTACATGCATGGTTTTCATATTCATATTGACTTTTTTAAATATATTTTAAGGTGCAATTGATTATTTATAAATATATTCAGACACTTTGTGTTATGTTTGCCAGTTACAATTTTGCATTAAATACAAATTATTTTTACTATGACATCATTTTCAATACTGAAGCACAGATAAACATTTCAATTTCTGTGTCAGCGGAATGAAAACAATATATTGTAACATTCCCTGTTTACTCAGTGTCTCAATATCTAACACCGATCGCTGTTGAGGAATGCTAGGGGCACCCACAAGATCGGATGCTTCATAAACACAGATAAATGGTTTGATCTCCCCAGGCATCCTTGCTAAAAGCACCCAGCATGATCGCAACCTAATATAAAAGGCAAAAAAAATGGAAGAAGTTATCACTCCAATCTGAAACTGAGTCCAAACACTAAAAAAATAATAAAGTTTTTTTTAAAAAAATTGCCTCCATCGGTTTATATAAGGCCAGCGGGTTTTTTTGTGTCGGTAATTGCCCGTTAGTTTTTGACAAGGCGAAACCTTGGACCCTGATGGGCGGATAGCCTCTTGTCTTTTTGCCCCCGGGGCCATGCGGGACCCGGATAGTAAACCGAAAGTGCCATCTTTTTTTCTTGTGTTTTTCTTTATTTAAAGGCGATCTTTGCAAAGTATTCTTTCTAACTACGTAATACTTAAAACAGAAGACGTGCTAGTCAGTGAAAATGTAAAAATATAATAGATTTTGCATAACTTACTATACATAATCAGGGCCGTAGCTAGAAGTGATCTATAGGGGGGGGGGGGGGGGGCTCATATTTTTTTTTCTCTTTCTCTGACACAGAAAGATAAATGAGTGCATATTTACACTGTAGGTACTATGTTTCTTATTAAACTGTTGTAATAACTTCATTTTATGCTAAGAAAAGTATATGATGATGAAAATTTTGAGTGTATAACTGGTGCAAAATTAAACGTCATGTTAGCTTCATATGTAGAAATAGGATGAGGGAGTGTTGAGACATTTATTTTAGATACAATTTAGTAATTTTGCAAAACTCTGAAAAGTTCTCAAAACTTACATTAGATTTTTGAACAGAATTTCATTTGAATTTTCGGAACAGAAATTCATTTAATGACCTTGTAATCTTTTCCAGGTGGGGGGGAGCTCAAAATATTCTAGGGGGGGCTGAGCCGCCCATAGCGACCCTTAGCTACGGCCCTGCACATAATGTGGATCATAGGAAGAAATCAGAAAACGCAGGACTAACTGCATGAGCTTTTGCAGTTTTGTTATTTCAAAAAAATATTTTTCAACTCTCAACAGCTTGAAATTTTCTGAAACATTTTCAAACTTACTTTTAAAAGTAAAAAAACACGAAACTTGCTGAGGTGATTTTTTGAAGAGATGCATAAGAGGTCGTGTGATTTCATTTTTCGTTCAATTCATTAGAATTTGGTTTATGAACAATTATTTTACTCGGTATGACTCTTTTTTTTCGTTCCCAGATCTCCCGTTTCAGAAAATTCGGTTCAAAACGCCAACTTTAACAGCATTTTATTTGAATACTTTTTGCATTTATCAAAAAATGGACAAGCACAGTGTACTACGTTTGCCAGTTTGATGCGTCTGAGAGCAGAAATAAATTTAAAAATAAATCAAAAAATACGCAGTTTGGATTAGAATTCCATCCTTGAAACACTGCAGAACAAGATTTTATCTCCATTCCTTTTAATTAACTTTCATTTACCATAAAAAAAAAAAAGCAAATCCATTCCGGAAAATTTTGGTATATTTTCACTAATCACGACCCCCCCCCCCCCCCCAGATGCCAAAACTATCCTCTATTCAAATGTTGATTTATATAATCTACTAGCTGCCCCGCCCGTCGTTGCCCAGGCCTGTAATAATATTATTAAATGAACCTGAAATTTGTATTTTGTAGTTCCGAACAGAGAAAGGGAGGAAAGGAGGCAGAGACTATGCAAGTTAATTTACCAGGCTCTTGTTCTTTTGAAAAGTTATGTACAGTAGTACAGTCACAGGTTAAGGTTTTGAATTTTTGTTTTTCTCACACTTTAAAATCTTTTATTTAAAATTAATGGATGAATTCGATTAAACTTTAATTATGTTTTCAATATTTAAAATTTTTATTATCTTTTTTAGATAAAAAAGTAATTACAAATGTATCATAAACTGTAATCCTGAAAAAGAAAGGATAAAATTACAATCAAATACTACTATATAGATTTTTTAAAAAAAGAGTATCCACCAAATTTATTTTCTAATAGAATAAAGCCTGTTTATAACGGAATAATGAAATAAACTGAAAAAGGAAAAAAAAATTAGCCCTTTTCTCCTAAAAAAAAATGCAAATAAGTTTTGTGCAATTTAAAGAGCCTGCATGAAAAGGAATTTATCACTGATTTGTGTTCCCGTCTAAGAAAATTTTATTGTATATTACTTCTGAGGGGTATGGACACTGCACTGGAATTATTATCGTAACACGCAGACTCTTTGTACGGCCAAATTATTATCCATTTTATATCTTTAGTTTTTATAAGTGAAAGAATTGTTTTATCGGTAAATATAAAAAGAAACACTTAAAATTTAAAAAAAGTACAAATTTGTTTAAATTAAATCGATTGGACAAAGTAAAATGTAATTTTTTTTTTAATTATTATTATTCTATTTATTAATGTGCATTTTTTTTCTTAAATAATTCACTTGTTTTAAAATTAAGAATAATTAGAAACCCTTAAAATTGTAAATAAAGAAAAACATATAGGGGAGAGTAGGGGTGGTTAACCCACTTTTTACTAAATGATTTTTAATTTCTTAAATATTGAACCTAAAATGAAGTTTTGGTATCATTTTATTCGTTATTCAATCATCTATCAGAATAAAATTATGACAAAAGTGTAACATATAAGAAATTTGAAAAAGTTCCATTTTAATCATGAGAAAATAATGGGTCAAGGATCCCCACGTATGCGAAACTTGACCCACTATATTTTATACTGAAATATTGTCAATAATAAACAAATATAAAATTAAAATAAATTTAAAAAGTGCAGAACTTTATTCTATAAGATTTAAACAAATAAAATAAGTTTTAGATATCCAGAATACTTTTATGATCCAAGATTTAAAAGTTTAAAAAACCCAGAATATTTTTATCCTTTAATTGATGTTGCCGGCACAGGGACCTGCAAAGAGAAAATTGGCAAAGTTTCAATTAGGCGCTCCCCTCCCCCAACTTTTTTTTTGTGACAGGCCAAAAATGATGTCGGTAGTATAAAATTGGGGCCCCCTAAATTTCCGAACAAGGGGAAACCCCTTTTCGCACGGCGCTGGTTGCCGGTCTCACAGACCGCTGCTTTTTTCAATTTTTATAAGGTACCCTGGGGTAATAACGCCACGTTAAGGTTCTACCAATTTTCACGGCTCAGTTTTAGATTGTATTTTTCAAACAAATATGATTTGATACAGCAACTCATTGACTATCGATATAAAAAAATAATTTAATAGATATGTATTCATAAAAAGTAATGGCGTGATTTCTTGACCAATGCTATTTGGCTTTATTACCCACCTATATGGGTAATAACGCCATGCAAACAAAACTATGAAATAAGATGGAATAATTGCATGTAGATTGCCCAATTCTAAAAATACAAACTCTACAAACTTAGAAATTGACAAATTGTATTCTAAGCTATTGAAAATGTTCAATTTTTTGTGAAAGTGTAAGAAAAGTAAAGGTGTGGTGTGTGTGTAGGGGGGGGGGGGGGGAGGAGGATGAGGCAAAAGAATATCAGACCGTGAGCTTCTTTTTGCTTAAAAAGGACCGCTTAAATAAAATTATTAAGAAACATTGCACAGTTTTAACTGTGTTTATTTGAATCCGTATTTAGGATGTAGCTCGGCCATCACTGCATTGAATCAACCGGGGTATTAATGCCAAGGATTGGCGTTATTACCCCCGTTATAATTATTGCACTGTACATTTTAAATTACAAATTATCTCGAGAAGATATCTTAAAATCTTCAACAACATTCTGAAAGTCCATGAAATGTACTACAAATTTATGTAATGAACAAAGTATTTCCGGATTAAAAAAAAAAATAGTCTACACATCACAAAACGTATCTCGCGAATTTTAGATCAAGCGTTAATTTTAGTTGCTTGTAAAAACAATAAGACCTAAAAATGAAACAAATTAACTTGAAGCTGTTTTTTGCGATTTATATGACTCAAAACCCTTCTGCGCAGAGCACATGGGTGTCATTTACCAGTTTATTTCATAATTATGCATAATATTAGCACTTGGCGTTATTACCCCGCCTGGCTTTATTACACCAGACCACCTTATATACATGGTTGTCTGGGTTGATTTTAATTATCTATTTGTTTTTTAGAGACAGTTAGAAAGACTGAAGTTATAAATCAGATTTCCATATTTTCGACAACATGCAATGTTCAGAGGAATTAGTTAATTCTACAACTAACAATATAGTTGTAAAAAAAGTTACCCTTCCACCCCCCCCCCCCCCCCCACACACACACACAGACTACTTCTAGCATTGCTGCAAATCATCGTATTAAAATGAAATTGGTATTGGTAGTGCTTACACAATATTGCACGTACAACTAATATTTGGATAAAACCCCTGATTTTTTTTGCTTCCTTTTAGAAATAACGGATTTTGAGTTGATTCTATAGACGATCATTTTCAGAATTTTCAAGCTATGTTTTTGAAACTTTTACAGAAGTTGCTCTATACATTTAGCTAACACAATATGTAAATGAAATTTTGATATCGTTGACGCATGCGCAATGAAGAATTATTTACTAAACCTACTCATTTTTCATGCAATTTTTATTATTTTTAAATTCTGATGACAGGGTATTGCGTACAATGATATTTGTCATATTTTCAGAAAAGAACATTATTTTATATTAAGAACTCTGCAAATTATAAGCAAAAAACTTGAAAAAATTTAGGACTGTTTTTATAAAAACCTTAATTTCTCTACGAGTATACATGCTATCCTTATAAAAATAAACACAGTACATTACAATAAGCCACTTAATCATAATGTGCAGTTTGAACGCTTTTGCTACATTAGCTTTGACAGGGTTATCCAAAAGATCTTCGTTCTTTTTCAATTTGTTGACGGTCCCCTGTTCGATTTCGGGGAAAACTCTTCGCGAAAATATATGACGCGTACTATTTTGTTTACACACCTGGAGTTTCACCACATTTCGATTTATATTTCTTTCATTACTTACTTAATTACCAATTATGCTTAACTTTTGGACACCAATGTATAAAAATGCTTATTTGAGAAAGTGGACGGTAATTCATTATCTTGATTATCCTTGTACGTTAAATTTTTTTGTAAACTTGAAACTTTCACCCAAACAACTTTGTCAACTCATCAAATAAACCTACTTTTTTTTTTTTTTTTTTTTTTTTTTTTCTGAAAGTGTCGCCGGAAATGAGGCAACATTTTAACAGGCCCTGGGCTCAACTTCAGCTTGATCGAGCTTTGCTCTCTCTTATTTCATACCTGTCTTTGAACTCTTATTTCAGCATCTGTAATCTGTGTAAAAAAAAAAAGTGAAATACATTATATATATATATATATATATATTTGATTAAGGGTGTATTTCGATTCAAATTGCTTAATTTCCGATTTTTTTTAATTCATTTTTGCTCTCAGATGCATCAAACTGGCAAATTGTCTTATTTTACAAGGTGATCCTTTGATAAATGCAAAAAATATTGCAAAATAAAAGCAATCAAAAACGGCATTTTGAACCGATTTTTCCGAAGCGAGAGATCTGGGAGCGAAAAAAAAGGTTCTACTGAGAAGGTAATTGTTTATAAATCAAATTCTAATGAAATGAGCGCAAAATGACGTCACACGGCACTTTATACGTCTCTTCAAAAATCCAATCAGCAAGTCTCATATTTCTACCTTTAAAAATGTGTCTGAAATTGTATCAGAAATTTTTGAGCTGTTGAAGATGGAAAAGCGTTTTTTCGAATACACCCATAAGCAGTTGATCTCTGGAACACAAAACATAATTAGAAAAATCGCTGATATTTCTTTATTTCCAGACAAACAGCCTTATTTTCAGATAGCCTGTGCACTTAGCTCAGTTTTTAGCTTCGTTCGTAATTATGTAAAAACGTAGCACCTATAGTGGTCGTTCAGTCCGTCCGTCTGTCCGCATATAACAACGCAAAAACTACCCAACCGAATCGTTTGAAATTTAAAATACATAATTATTACATAATTTTGTCGAGTCATTTCAAATTTTATGAAAATCGGATGCATAGATCAATTACAGGGGCAATCAAAAGTATTCCATTACATTACGGTCAATGGGGAAAAAAGTTTCAAATGCATTTTAATCGTTTGAAATTTAAAATTCATAATTATTACATAATTTTGTCGAGTTATTTCAAATTTTTGGATAATCGGGTGCATAGATCAATTACAGGGGCAATCAAAAGTATTCAATTACATTATGGTCAATGGGGGAAAAGTTTCAAATGTATTTTATACAGTGGCGGTCAAAAGTTTCCGGCCACTTAGTTTCTTCGATTTATTTATCAAAAGGTTTCAGCAAAGAAGAAGCACAATTGCTTCAAAAGTTAGGAATATGTGAATGACCTCTGACCACGTGATCATTTTGATTGGATACTGAAGATGCTTCATGCAAAGGGATAAAATTCGAAGTTCGCGTGTGCAAAAGTTTCCGGCCACTTATCATTCTTGAGTTTTTTTTCTATCTGTAAATTGTGTTTGGTTGTGTTTATGAATGAATCAACGTGTATAGCATAGTCTGAATTCAAAATTAAAAAGTTCAACAATTATTGTTCATAAATGAGTGATTTGTTTGTCGCTAAAAGGCCATTCTTCTCGCGATATTGCGGCAAAGTTATCGATCGGTAAAAACGCCTGTAAACGATATTTAAAAATTATATAAAGATGGCCGTGGCCTTCAGGACTTTCAGAGGTCCGGGAGATCCCGGAAAATTACTATTCCTGTGGATAGAATTATCAGGAGAAAAACAATTGATAATCCGCATAAAAATTCCGCTGCAATATACTGCGATTTACGGAATGAAAATATTGCTGAAATAAGTCCGCATACAGTATCAACATTCTGATGTGATGCATAACTTTATGAAAAATTCGGTGTTAAAATTTTTTCAGATTTAAAAAAAATACAAACGTACCCGACTGGCGTTATCCAAAAAACACAAAGTCTGGTCAAGTGAAAACTGGAATAAAGTTTTATTTTTTCATCAATCGAATTCGAAACAGTTTTGGAAGTGATGGCAAACACAACGTCCGATGACCTAACAACAAAAGACATGATTCGACTTATGTTATTCCTACAATGAAGCATGGCGGGGGACACGTTATGCCGTGGGGAGTATTTTCTTCAAAAATTGTCGGTCCGTTATTTGAAATTTTACTTTTTCCTTTATACGTTTTTTTAAATTTTGTCAGTTAAATTTATTGATATTTACATGATCTTCTATAAGTAAGTTCCTAACTATTATGTCAATAAAATGTATAAATATCACTTTGAGATTCCTCTTCATATAGGTATATTTACAAATTAACTGAAAAATTTTTGCTGGCCAGAAACTTTTGACCGCCACTGTACGTTTGAAATTTAGAAAACATAATTATTACATAATTTTGTCGAGTTATTTCAAATTTTATGAAAATCGGATACATAGATGAATTACAGGGACAATCAAAAGTATTCCGTTACATTACGGTCAATGGGAAAAAATGTTTCAAATGCATTTTAATGGTGTTACACTCATTCGAATTTAATAAAATTTATATGCAACTATAAAGTACATATTATAATATACATTTTACATAATTTGTGGTGCAAAGAACATTTATTATTAATTTACAAGGCCACACAAAAGCATTCCATTACATAATGGTATAGGGTGAACCTTAGATCAGAAATGTTATTAGAATAGATGTAATTGATAAATGTTATTAGAATTTATATTAGAAGTCAATGGGGTGATCATTGTTTGATGAGCGTTTTAATTGTAATTCACTATTTACAATTTTATGAGATTGATATATGAGAGTAATATTTTTAAAACTTTGTTATCCTACGAACGCACCTCATTTGCTACGCTTCACATGCAATTTCCAACTTGTTTCAATTCTTTCATTTTCCCCTTGGCGTCTGGGATCCTCAACAAATCCAATTGTATCTTTGAAATCGGCGAACAGAGAATATGTTTTAAAATTTTAGTGCTGCCATCTTTGGAAAACTTTCTGAACTATAAAAATGGTTTCGAAAAATTCTTTCTATATAGTTGAATTTAGTATTTATTTATAGAAATGCGCACACTGAATTTTACCTTACGTATTCCACAAGTTTTATTACACACTTAAATAATAAAATGCTGAATTCATACATGGAAATAAAATTTATATATATATTTTTTTTCTTTCTAGATACAAATTTGTTTTAAATGTATTCAGTTATATGCCAGCAAACGCTGAAAACTAATTACAGTGGAATCTGTTAAAGTGACCACCTTGGTAAAGTGGACACCTGGCCTGATGTGATCGCTTTTGAAAATTTTTTACTTGTGCTTATATAACATAATATGAGAATTGCTTGCTAATGTGACCATCTGTCTAATGTGTCCACCTGTGTAAAGTGGCCATATAGCCTGTCATTGTCAATGCTATTTGAACCTGTAAATTGTGACCATTCATTTTTCTGCATGGGAAAATTTTCAAACTAAAAGATTAAAGTGATAATTTTATGAAATTTTATTTTGATTCTTAAAAAAAGTACTGGAATTTATCTTTTATAGTGACTATTTACTTAATATATAAAGTGACCACTTTGTTTTTTATTGTAATGATATTTGCACTTGTCTCAGGTGATTTTTAATGAGAAATTTTTTACTGCCAGTTACAGAAACATTATCATTATGCAATTACAATGAAAATAAAAATGCATATAAATTACAGTGTACCTTGTAGTTATGTGGTACTTAAACCAATCACTGCAGAATTTCAACTATATTCAAAAGAAATAAAGCGAGTTTTGATTAAATTATCATCTTTGTAGTATATTTTAAATTAGTAATTTAGTTACTATAGTTGTTAATTAATCAGTTCATTACTTAATGCAATGCATTTTTCCTTATTTACATTTTTTTTATTGTTAAGTTTACAAAAGTTTTTATGTGCCATTTTAAAGTGACCACCTCTATATAGTGACCATTTTAGCTGGTCCCAAACATGGTCACTTTAGACAGGTTCCACTGTATATTTTATTCTAAATATTTTAAACTCATAAATAATTCCAGCTGCTCATTAAGTACTTTTGTTTAGAATCATTCGAGATGAGTAACGAAAGCACTTTTTTGTTTATTTAAAATAAATGTAGTAAAAGTAAGGAAACTTTCAAAGATTTAAATCTCTCTTCTGGTTTCTTATTAAGGATGTATTCGAAAAAATGATTTTCCACCTTCAACAGCTCGAAATTTTCCTATACATTTTCAGACTCATTTTTAAAAGTAGAAACACGAAACTTGCTGGGGTGATTTTTGAAGTGATGTAGAAGATGCCGTGTGAAGTAATTTTTCGCTGAGTTAATTAGAATTTGATTTATAAGCAATTATTTTCTCAGGATGCTCTTTTTTTCGTTCGCAGACCTCCCGCTTCGGAAAATTTTGTCCAAAACGCCGTTTTTGACAGCATTTTTTTGCAACATTTTCTACCTTTATCAAAAAATCGACAATTACGGCACCTTATGTAGTTTCTAAATAAGAGAATTTGAAAGTTTGGTGCGTTTGAGAGAAAAAATGAATCTAAAAATAAATCGGAAAAAAGGCACTTTGGATCGAAATACACCTTTAACCTCTTCGCTACTGGCGATTATTACAGTATTTTTAATTATTACTGAATTATTTCTTCTCTCGTTTGACTTCAGAGCGAGATTTTTGTTTTATTTTCATTAGCTCGAATCTTAGAATTCGAAACATATTATTCTTATATCGAAATTTCATTTATTTTTGAGTATCATTAATAAAATGGGACAAAACTGATGTACCCATTTGGGTACTCAGGGACTGAAGAGGTTAAGGGGACTCTTCATTCACTTCAAAATATCGACTCCGTAATGTTAAACCAATGGAAAAGCTGATTCCGAATATCTCTTTTAAATTTAAATACTTTAGTAGAGGTTGAGGGAGGAGGAGATAGGCTTACGTCGATCTTTAATACGACTATTTTTTACTTTTTCGATTTTGGTTACAACTTTTTTCTTAAAAGGGTATTTTCAGTTTCGAAACCAGCACCGAAAGTGAAAGTACCTTTATTTAAAAAAAAAAATCCATAGCCAAAATCTAAAAAGTATAAAACAGCTATATTAAAGATCGACCTTAACTATCCTATGCAAAAAAAGAAAAAAAAAAAGAAAAAAATCGTTTTTTCAAATTTAAATGAGAAATTCGGAAACAACCTGCCCATTGGTTTAACATTACGGAGCGGGTTTTTTCAAGTGAGTGAAGAGTCTCCTTAAGTTACCGAGTTAGTAAAAATGCATATGCTCTGTATCTTCTTCAGTTTTAGTTTTTTTTTTTTTTTTTTTTTTTTCTTTTCTTTTGCTGAATTATTTGATCCATGAAGCATTTATTTTTTTAATGCATCTTGATGAAATGAAATAGTTTTAGAAAAAAAAAAATAAAACTTTTGTATTATTTAGCTTGCGAATTATTGTTTAAAATATATTTTTTTATTAAAAAAGAAAGAAATATAAATGTTCGCGACAGTTCCAAAATTTTGAAATGTTATGAAGCAATTTAATTAATTTATTTATTTTTGGGATTAGGCAAAACATATCCGTTAAAAGTAATTTTCATAAATTTCGTTAAAGAACTAATTATTTAGTATTTGAATTGCAAAAAAAATAATTTTCAAGTATTTTCATTTTCAAAACAGCAAATGCATTCGAGTATTCCTTCATTTTTTTCAAATATTCAGATTGGAAATTTATTACCGAGTACTCCTAAAAAGACAAAGATTCTTGTGAACAGTGCTGCCATCTACCCAATTCAAAAGTTACTAAAATGATTCAAAACCTATATTTACATTCACCTAAATAAATCTTCTGTGTGTGTACATTTCTTTATTATGTTGGTTATCTTTTAAGTCCGTTCACATTTCAAAAATGTATAAAATATGTAACTAATCCTCATATCCTTTTAAGGTATCCGCACACCTTCGTAAATGTTTTTTTTTTTTTTTTCTTGTTATCCATTTTTTATAATGACAACTTTGAAAAAATACAAAAATTTTAGCAATTGCCCACAGATAATTTTTTAAAGGGGAAAATAGTCAAAATTCTGTTAAAAACTGACATTCCCGCAAAATGAGATAAGTCAAAAATAAAACAATGTATTGACATTTTATAAATTGCATAATAAACAGAACAGTTTTTTCTAAGTACTAATGTGATGAAAAAATCGCAAAATTTGTCATTTATACCACTGTAAATATAAAACTATTTAATATATTATCAGTGTAGTCTATTCCCTCAAAAGACATTTGTGAAAGAAGTACAAAAAATTTCATATTTATTTCATGCATAATTTTTTGTTTTAAGATGTTTTGCGTATAGTAAAAATCTAAAAAACTTTATTTTGAGAAAAAGCTAAAAAATAACTTTTAAACACAATTCAAAAGCTGTAATATCTGTAACCTTAAACGGATGTAACTTTGATTCTAATTAAGATACAGACACAACTGCATAGACGAGAAATCGATATTTTGATCGAAAATTACGTTTTAAAGGTGTTTGGATACCTTAAGCCCTACAATTGTTTAAATGATCGTACAGAAAGATAAAAACAATTTCTTCTATTTCTGTGATTTAAAACAGAATCTGTACCACAGAAGTCTGTTGATGTAATATAGCATCAGAATTTGTTTTTTTTTTTTTTTCAATCAAATATAGTCCTATTAATTGGGGTTAAAAAAAAAAAAAAACTTTTTTAATTTATGATAAAACTCTCCTAGTCTTAAATGGATATTGGAGAGCGGCTTTTATCATAAGACATCATAATAAGAATTATTGGAGCAAAGAATAGTTCATAGAAAATTTAAGCTTTTTTTTTTTTTTTTTTTTACTTTTGCTACAAAAAGTCCAATACTTTGACTTTACTCTCAGTACGAACAGTATATTTTGATTTCTGGTGAAAACACCATTCTGATGTGACAGGTTGTTATTTAAAATATCTCCTTGGGAAATTCATATTTTTAACTTCTATTTTTTGTATACACTTCTTAAAAGATGTCCCTGTTTTTCTTAGTTTTCAAAATTTTTCTAAAGTACATGCTTAATTTTATGTGAAGGATTAAGATTTTACTCGCACAGTTCATCAGCTTTTAACACATACAATATTAAATTCAGCATAGATTTTAGATATACAGTAGACTCCCTCAAATCTGCAAACCAGAAATCCGCAACTCTCTAAAATCCGCACATATTTTATGGATGTAAACAATGAAACTTTCAGTTCTGATATTGGGACAAAATTTGATTTTTTAAGTTTCGTATCAATTCCATATATTTTTTTATTTGTAATTTTCTTACTAATACTCTATTCATGCTTTTTTTTCATGAAGGAAGACTAATTATTTTTGGAAAAAATTTAAGATATTGCTGATATCATTGGTAATCACAATCTTCTTACCAAATATATTTATGCATTAATCAAGATTTTTTGGTTATTAAGCCTGGCTAAACTTGAAAAAAAATTCCTTATTTTATGATTTTTATGTGAATTAGTAATGTACTTTTATGAGGCAAGTTTTATTGAATAATTTTAGAAAAATACATTTAATCTTTATAATGAATATTTAATCATAGACTATTGATTTTTGACTTGACTTTTGCTAATAATACTTTAATAAGTTTAAAAATTTTCTAAATTTTTATTATTTTAGTTTATTACTTATCTTAATATTTTATTATATTGTATGCATTCATTCCGATTGCACTATTAATTGCACTCAAATTATTGTTTAAAAAATAAAAAATAAAAATCAATGACCAGAAATCCGCAAAATTCTAAAATCCGCACAACCTCTGGTCCCAAGCTGTGCGGATTTGAGGGAGTCTACTGTATTTAGAATAATTTAGTGCATTTTTTTTTTTTTTTTTTTTTTTTTTTTTTTTTTTCTTTTGATGCAAGAACAATCTTAAATTACTTAATACTGTTTTTAAATTCAATGGGGCTACTTTCACAAACATTTTATAATTAACTTTTGTCCAGAAAATGTCAAATTGGAGATGTAATAATAAGCATATGGAGATAATGGAGATAGAATAATAAGCAGTTGTCACATGACCACAACTGCTTATAACTTGATGAGTAATTTATTTATCCAAAAATAGGAAACATATTTGATTCCAAATTGCTTCAATGCTCAGGGCTAACAATTTCATGCCATTATACAGTAGATTCCCTTAAATCTGCAACTTTTTAAAATCCACACATAATTTACAGATGTAAACAATGAAACTTTCAATTCAAACAGAGAAACAAAATTTGACTTTTTTATTTGTACTTTAATTCTTTATAAATTTTAATCTATATTTTTTGTTAATACAGTAGACACCCTCAAATCTGCACAGATTGGGACCAGAGGTTGTGTGGATTTTAGAATTTTGCAGATTTCTGGACATTGCTTTGTTTACCTTTTTTAAAACATCATTTAAATGTAATTAATAATACAATTGAAATTATAATCAATGCTTACAACATAACAAAACATTAAAATATTAAAATAATAAACTAAAATATGAAAAATTTAGATAATTTTTAAAATGATTTAAAATATCAAAAGAAAAGATCAAATTAACAATCAATATATATGATTAAATATTTATTATAAAGATTAAACGTATTTTTCCAAAATTATTCAGTGAAACTTCCTCATAAAGGAACATCATTTCACATCAAAATCCTAAAATATGGAAGTTTTATTTCAGGTTTAGCCAGGCTTAATAACCACAAAAAGCTTGGTTAATACATAATTATGAAGATTGTGATTACCAGTGATATCAGTAATATCTTGAATTTTTTCAGAAATAAATTTATTATTCCTTCTTAAAAAAAAACACGAATTCAGTAATACTCCCTAAAATCAGCAAAGCTTGGGACCAAGAGGTTGTGTGGATTTTTGGTCATAGATTTGTTTACATTTTTTAAAAAGTAATTTGAATGTAATTAATAATGCAATTGAAATGATAATAAATGCTTACAATATAGCAAAATATTAAAATAATTTAGTAAAGTAATAAAGTAAAATAATGCAAATTTAGATAATTTAAAATGATTAAATATTAAGCAAATAATCTTAATTAAAATTAAATATTCATTATAAAGATAAGATACATTTTTCCTTAATTATTCAATGAAACTTGCCTCATAAATGTGCACTATTATTTCATATCAAAACCATTAAATAAGGAAATTTTATTTCAGGTTTTGTCAGACTTAATGATAAAAAGTGCTTGATTAATGCATAAATACATTTGGCAAAAAGATTGTGATTATCAGTAATGTCAACAATATCTTAAACTTTTTAAAAAATAAATTTATTGTTCCTTTGTGTAAAAGCATGAATTCAGTCATATTAATGGAAATTGCAGATTAAAAACTGCATAGAAGTGATATAAAAATAAAAAAGTCAAACTTTGTCCCTACATCTGAACTGAAAGTTTTATTGTTTACATCAGTAAATTATATGCAGATTTTAGAGAGTTCTGGATTTTAGGGTTGTGGATCTCAGGGAGTCTACTGTATTAATAAAAATTGCCAGAAATCTGCAAAATTCTAAAATCTGCACAATCTCTACAAATTTGAGAAAGTGTACTGTATTTAAAAATATGTTAGATGATTTTCTGTTGCTGTACAAGGGATTTGAAAACACATTAACAAATTTTAACAAATGAAAACACATTTGATTTGTCTTAGCAAAGATAGTAACTTCTGTCTTTTGAACTCATTTTTATACCATTTGTAATTTTTGAAACATTCTATATTTTGAATGATTTTATGGAGAATTATAAAAGTAACATGAATTTCTAATCTATTTTTTCAAATCATAGTGCTTTTAGCAGGTTGTTTTAAATGATTTACTATTCTCCTTTAACTCTAAAGGAAAAAAAATAATGATACACATTGAGCACAAGAATTATTTTTGAAATAACTAACACAAACTCAACTTTAAAGTTTGTTAATATATATAGCTCAAAAAAAAAAAAAAAAAAAAAAGAGTTTACAAGTTTTTTGTTTTTTTTTTCATATGAATTAAAACTGGATGGTAAATATATTGAAACTGTAAAGATTTTATATAATTTTTAGTTGTTATTCTGTTTCTATAACAAACTCTGACTTTATAATAATCCCTGTCTCTATATCCATATTTTCATCACTAAAAAAGTCAGTACCAACATTTGTAGATTCTTTGAAATTTTTGCCCACAGAATCAGTACTAAAAGATAATGGGGAACTAACTGTACCTAAATTGCTATTTGAAGTTTGTACCATACCCATGGCAGTTGTATTGTCAATTGAACCCTGTACACTTTCTATAGTACCAGCATTGCTACTTGAAATTTGTGCATTTCCTAAGACAGATGTAATTTTAATTGGAGGTCCTATATTGACCGAGGCAGATGTGCTGTTATTCAATATCTGTCGATTTTCAAAGAAAACTGTACTGTTATTTACACAGTTATTTGCTGTGGCAACTGTACTGTAATTCGAAGTCTGAGCATTTTGTATATCCATAGTTACACCTCCAGTAGAAGAAATTCTCTGGTCTATACAAACACTTGCACGACTCGGTAATCTTGAATTTTCAGGAATACTATTTGCAGTTGTAGTAGGAGCACTAGTTATAACAGGTGCACTATTTGTTATTTCCGCACCTTCCACATTCATGCTTTCATTTCTATGAACAGCTGATGAAATTGAGGATAAAGAAACATTAGTTGAAGCCTGTAAGTTTGAGCCATTTTTGTTTTTTACTTGGCTATCAACACTAGCTGACGATGAACTACCCAAAGCAGACAAATCAATGACGACTTTACTCCCAAGGCAAGGATATTCAGATTTTATATCCATTAAAAACTGAAACACAAGATTTCGAAAATAAGGTTCGACTTCTGCTGTTTTGCTATACTTTAGAAACAGTTTTCTTATGTCTGCTTTTTCTAGACTTTCTGAAAATTCACCCTTTTTTCGCAAAGCATTAAAAATAATTTCTTTGAATCGAGCATACAAATTGATAACTGATTTATGACTTATTATTTGATTATAATTGCGATTCTTTCTCCAACAATTCACGTGATCTTCCATTTCTTTAATATTTATTTTGAGAAAGTAACCAAACATTACACCAACTACATCCATTATAGGCATTTTGGTATTTTCAAAAAAAGTACCGTCCAACGGATTCTTAACACCTAAGCAGCGATTTTCTTTGTTATTATGTTTCTGGCATATCCACTGCCACCTAAGCGCATAACCTTTATGCTTGCGTGCATGCATAGAACCTGAACACTTTGGACATGTAGGAGCAGAATCAGACTTTTCCGGTATCAGTCCTAAATTCCCTAAGAAAGAAGCGCACGTTTCGTCTGATTGTAATACGTCCGTCCAAGTAAAAATTGATAGATTCTGAAGCAGGGGATGCATTTCCGATCACGAATAACAAAAACAATCACTGGATGTAGAAAGTTACAATAGCAACCAGAACAACGTGGTTATATCAAAGAAATTATAACTCGATAGCCGAAGCCGATGGCACAGGAAAATAAGAAAAAGAAATATTGACCTATCGACCTATCTTCAAAACAAAAAAGAGACTTGCTTGATTTCGGAAAATAATTCTTTTGTGATTTGTGATCTTATGATAGGGTTTTCTGTTTTCTTTTCAGACATATGACATGTTTTTCTCTATTCTAGCAGTATTTTGGTTCGGCGATCAGTAATGTGGTGACATCTAACGGTTGGAAATCTGCTTAATAAAGAATTTAATGTACTGAGATTTAGAACAAATAAACTGAACTGGATGACTTTCTCTTTTTCTTCATTTTCGTTTCGAGGGGAAAAATATGAAAAAAAGGAAAAAGAGCAGAATTAATATGAAAAATTAAATGTAAGGATATTTGAAAAATAGATCTAATAAATAAATGTGTATTTGTTTATAGATTGAAGTTAATGAATCATTCGGTCTTTTATATATTTTTTCTTTTTATTCTTCAAAAAAAAAAAAAAAAAAAAAAAAAGGTTCTTTTACTTACCCATCATACGTAGTATAGGGTAAGTCTTGCAATCGTTTTGAAAATCGAAAAAAAAATTTTGACGGATTTAGACGTTTCAGATACTGGAGATTCCGAAAAACATATTTTTACAAAAAAAAAATTTGCCGTCCGTCCGTCTGTCTATCTGTCTGTCTGTCTGTAAACGCTCTATCTCCCGAACGAATTGAGATAGAGACTTGAAATTTTGTATGTAGTTAGTATGTAAGAATGGGACGAACCCTATTTAATATCAGCAACCTCGATTATCCGGAACTATTTTTTTCGGACTCTCGAAAAATTCGTTCTGATGAAAGGTACATAAAAATTTTCGAATTTTTTTGTTCTAAGGAATGGACGTAAAAGGCAATAAAATAACACAAATTTTGCATATAGAACGAAGTCAATCGGATTATTAGTTGCCGAGATATTTGTAATCCTGTTTTCCACATTCTTCGATTTTTCATGACCCTGTATTTCATTCAAATTTCAATTCAGATATATATTTTAATTGGAAATGAGACGCTTAATCCGATGCAGTTAATTGTTAGTTCATAAAGTTATTATTTTTGGAGTTATAAGGATGTTTCTTTTACGCAGTTCGGCACTACTTGAGTAGTTTGGCGTTTTATATAATTTGTCGATATCGGTAATCAGCAGTTCTTTAATAGAGCATTACTATGTATATTAACAATATTTAAATTTTGTTTATGAATTGCAATGCATTGTATAAATAGTTTTCACATGTTTTATTTTCATATACATATCCATGATGGGTAAGTATTACGGTGGCCCCCAACGACTAGTTTCTTAATGTTGTTGTTAATAAATAACACAAAAGTAAGAAAAACTGAACCTAAGAAAACCAAAATCACTCTACTGTGTAGAGCGATTTAGACAGATTTTTAAAATATTTATCTTTTCTTACTTTTGTGAGTTTTACAGTGTAACTGTTGTGTTTTCTACATATTCAATATTTTTTTTTTTATGAGTCATTTGATCTATAGCACATTTTTTTTTTTTTTTTAAATGCATTAAAAATGTTCTTTTTTATCGTGGATTTTGATTAAAATAATAAAATTAATAGCAAATTTACACTTGTACATCTACATGACTGCTGAAAAATTGTAAGATATTATAGAACTAGTATTGTTATTTCATTTATGTGTTTAATTTTCTCTAGAAGAATTAAAACGTATTATCAAAGTTAATTTTTCGCAAAATTTGTGTGGGAAGTAGAAATTCTTAAATAATAATAATAATAATAATAATAATAATAATAATAATAATTTTAATTGAAAAAAAAAAAAAAACTACTTTTTGTGCTATCTTCATTTTCAGCCAATACATTCAGAAATTCTTACATTCTTTCAAAATATTCATTCTTATTTGAAATTGACCAATGATGGGTAAAAAACATGGTTAAAAATTTTATTCATGTTGTTGCCGCCCTACCAGTGGCTGAAATTTTGCCAGTGTTAAATTCAAGGAGTGTCCCGGGGAAGTCCCCCCCCCCCCCACCTGAAGATTTGAGATTGTGTGTTTTTAATGGTCAAAAAGGGCAATTATCACCCCGTAACTCTATAAAGACTACCCCCGGAGCCACAGAAATCCCTCCCGGAGAAAAATGTCTAATTTCATCTCTGGGTTCGGTTCTCAAAGATGGTAGACGGAAAGTTCTGGACTCGAACTTCATCGCGCTCGTCGGCCTAATCGTTCCAAGTTTTTCATGGTTTCCTTCGAAATCTTACGTAAATACAGGTTAGGGTCCTTTTAAAACACCCAAAGTGCAGAGGCATTGCTAATAGATGGTTATGGGGAGGGGGGGAGGAGATCTCCCTTCCTCACACACACAATATTTGTTAACTTGGAAAATTCTAGATTTTTTAAAAACTTTTTTTTCTAAAAAAAATAGCAAAATAAATATGATTTTTTATTGTTTAAATGACTTGTTTTCAGAGATCTGTAATTGTAAACAAGTTAAATAATCAAAAGAAATACGAAAATAAAGAAGCTAGAATCAACTTGTCAATAGTGTTTTTCTGTTTCAGTCCCCACCAATGTTCGAGAGGTTCTGCTCTCGAAGCCGGAAGGGTGCTGGTGCTGGGTTCGAACCCAATCCTGCCTAATCGTCGAGTTTTCCCTGGTTTCCTTTGAATCTTATCTTTTCGTAAATACGAGTCAGATTCCTTTTGAAAGATCCCCAAGGAGGGCATCCTCCTCCTCCCTCGGGTCTTTATCCTTCGTGCAGATAATCGGCCGTCATAAAAACAAAAACAACATTACAATACTCACTGTTTTATACAAAATATTATACATCCACCAGACTTTAATGTCTCTACTCCTGTCTATCAGTAGCTGATTCTGATCCATATCGTTTATTTCATCCAAAACTTTGTTTCTTACTTAAGGGTGTTCTTAAATCAAATAGGGCAACTTTGTGACACATGCTTTAATTTATTTTTGTTCGGAAATACATGAAAATAGTAGGTGCAATTATTCAGAAACTGTCTAATTGCACTCAGTTTTCTGTTTTTTTTTTAAACACAATAAATTTTTCATAATAAGCCTTCAAAGTTGACACTTTTGAGCACATTTTCCGACGAAAGCAGAAAAACCGGTCGAAAAGCAGTAGAAAAAGGGGTGATATATTGATCGAAATAGCTTATAACTCGATAGTTAATTTAATTATCATAAAATGGAAAAATAAGTTCGATTCGAAATCGCTTCCATAGTCAGGCATTCCAATTTTATATATTTCCGTTAACAAATGAGTTTGTAAATGTGTCAAAACGTTTTGCGCTAGTTGAGCGGAGCAGTTGAGAACACCTTTAACAATTTCAAAATAACGTCAGTGCATTATTCTCATATGTGAAGAGATTATGATTCGTATGCAATAGAAGATTAAAAAAAAATAACAAACTTTAAATTAATGTTAGTTGTCGAAAAAGAAAAAGGTCATTTCACGATAAATCTTTAAAAATAAAATAAACATTCCAATTGTTTAATATGCGATCCCGCTTAAGATACAAATTTATCTGTGGTCCCTTGGAAAAGAAACTTGCGTATTTCATATCTTACTCGGATAAGATACGAAATATCCTCGGTCCCCTGTTTCGTATTTTAAGGCTGCTATCCTTGCGAACGAAGACACTGACGAGGAAATGCTAATCCTATGGGGAAGGATTTATCTAATATCTCGTTTGCATTTCGACATTTTCAAATAATATTTTTTTGTATTGGATAGCTGAGGTCCATCTCTACATCGCACCTTTTTTTACCTTTTCAATTTTGGTTGCAAATGTTTTTTAGAATGACACTTTTATATATCTGCGACCAAAATCGAAAAAGTAAAAAAAGTGCGATTTAGAGACGGACTCATCACACACCGCAGATTCTAAAAGCATGCTAATTTGATCTGCTTTAAAAAGATTACAAAATGTATTGAACTATAATTTTAAAAAGTGGCAATCTTCCTTTAAAAGGGTTTCCATTCATTTCTCCTTTACAGGAGGTTTATCTATGATAACTGTGTGTTTTATATGAACGAATCAGCTGTGTTGAGACATTTATCGAATCACTATTTTTGTGTTGGAATAAATAAGACCAATTAAAGAAAAAAGGCTATCGAAAAAAGGCTAATATAAAATTAATTATGTTGAGACAGCCTTTGCCTCCCAGTATTTTTTAACAACGCTATAAGAAAATTATTTTAAATAAAATATCTTAAATGTATTGTTTTAAATCTGAAGTAATTTTCTACAAAATTTTCTTTTTTTATTATTATTATTCACGTGAAAATACCTTTGTTTTTAAAAAGACAATATTATTTGCGTTCTTTTAGAATTTGTAACGATAGTTAGAAAGATCATCTGGAAGTATGAAATAAATATCTCACATAAATATGTTTTTGAATTTAAACTGTTAGGTAATATTCTTATTAAGTCATTTTAAATATGAAGTATTTCCTCATTTATGAAAAAAAAAATGAAAAAAACTCTTGAAATAATGAAAATTTTAATTAAAAGCTTTAAAAAATTTTAATAAATGTATTAAAAAAATATAGTTTGCACACCGCAAGATTGTAATGTATATCATAAGAAAACATAATTAAATTTCCATGTATAGTTTTTGCTCATGTGAATCTTTTTTAAAGCGGCGATTTTGACCAAAAATATGAAAATATGGAGGACTGTAAGCAGGAAAATACCATGGCAAACCTATGAGTCAACCGCTAAAATCGTGTTCTCAGGTGTTTTCCATCAAGATATGACTTGGCAGACCGATTGCGTCTTAATATGCGAGTCGAGTTTTAACTAATTCTGGAATTTCAGCCGTGGAGCTCGATGAGATAATTGTTTGTGCTTCCGCCTCCCGGAATATAAGCTCTTGAAATAATACTTCAATAAAAACCGTCTTCTTCAGCGTGTTTATCAAATATTTCTCTATAATAATTTCTCTATTTTCATATTTTTGTACGCAGTACTTTTCTTAATGTTTGAGGAGAAAGACCTCAGGTCACAAAAAAAAAAAAAAAAATTACGGCGACGGTGACAGCATTATTTATTATTATTATTATTTTAAATAGAGAGATTATTTATATATTTAAAATTATCAAAAGTAAAATGTTTTAGATCCCAATTTCTAATGCCGCCCAATTAACTGCATGAAAACATAATTGATATTTTATTTTTATGACTCTGTCTTTATTTTGAACACCGCCCTCGGAATATTAAACCTGGGCACTGATACAAAAATAGTGGCCACTGTAAAAAAAACTTTTTTTTTTTTTTTTTTTTTTTTTTTTACGTATGTACGGTTTTATAAATTTGGACACAAGTGTTTTATAAAAGATTTTTTTGACATGTTTAATTTTAGAAAAATAAATTGGAAAAACTTTTTTTAAATTATTGATGTCAAAATTATGGATCCATACACACGCTAAAAAGAAAAAAAAATCCGCCTTAGGCAGCCACCTTTCTTGTTTCAGCGTCCAGGTCTAATAATGGATGTATTATTAACATATATGCTTTATTTACAAGTATGTATTATTTAAAATACATCCATGGGTCTAATATTCAGGAAGCGGTAATTCTGATTGATACAGTAGACTCCCTCAAATCCGCTACCATAACCATAAAATCCACAACTCTCTAAAATCCGCACATATTTTACGGATGTAAACAATAAAACATCCAGTTTAGATATAGAGACAAAAATTGACTTTTTTAATTTTATATCAATTCCATATACAGTCGGCTCTCGTTAATTCGAACTCGTTGGGACCACAAGAAATATTCGAATTATGGAAAATATGAAATGAAAACATGCTCAATATGGTATTATTACTAAGGAATTAATGTTATAGTGTTTTTTAAATTTATTTCGTCTGTTATCATTAGAATATGACTTAATATTAAATTAGAATGGATAAATACATAAACTATTTAAAAGATTAGAAACAAGCACGATGGAAGAAAAATTTAAAGCGTCACTGATGGCCAGACGGGGTTTTAAGAAAGTGGATATCAATTGCATTGCATTATATGTATATTCGTTCGGAACAATTTTCTCAAAAATCAAAGAAAGAAAGTTATTCAAATGATCTGAAATCCATGAGAAAGAAAAGAAAAATGAAAAATCGGAATTCTTGTTAGTTCGAACTAAACGAAGTCAAGAGAAAATGAGTTCGAATTAATGAAAAATTTTAACGTTATTCTGCCATTGAAAATTTCGGGACTTCATGTTTAGCTCGAATTAAGCGAAGATTCGAATTATCCGATTTCGAATTAACGAGAGTCGACTGTATTTTGTAATTTGCTATTTTTGTTAATGTTACTGAATTAATGTTTTTTCATGAAGGAAGAATAAATTTATTTCAGAAAAATTCAAGATATTGCTGATATCACTTGTAATCACGATCTTTTTACCAAATATAGTTAATTGAAGTGAAAAAACTTCTTTAAACACCATAAAAAAAGGTAACTGCGCAAGGCCTTTCGAAAGAACTTAGTCTTTCTTCGTCAGGCGCAAAAAAGACGTGCGTCTACAATGAATGTAGCGGCACGACTGATAGAAATGAATTAAAATAGTCGTGCCGCTACATTCATTGTAGACGCACGTCTTTTTTGCGCCTGACGAAGAAATACTAAGTTCTTTCGAAAGGCCTTGTGCAGTTAACTTTTTTTTTATGGTGTTTAAAGAAGTTTTTTCACTTCAATTGTGTATAACACCAGCTTCAATTTTATACATTCAAATATAGTTAAGTATTAATCCAACTTCTTAAATTTTTAAATCTGGCTAAACCTGAAATAAAACTTCCTTGTTTTATGATTTTGATGTTAATTAGTAATGTACCTTTATGAGGCAAGTTTCGTTCAATAATTTAGGAAAAATACATTTAATCTTTCTAATGAATATTTTTTTTGACTTGCATTTGCTTTTAATATTTTAATCATTTAAAAAATTATCTAAATTTTTATTCCATTGAGTTTGTTGCTAATTTTAATATTTGATTATATTGTAAGCATTAATTGATGTTTCGATTGGATAATTAATTACATTAAAATTAATGTTTGAAAAATGTAAATAAAGCAGTGACCAGATATCTGCAAAATTCTACAATTCGCACAACCTCTGGATCCAAGCTATGCGGATTTGAGGGAGTCTATTATATTTTGAATCTAAGTCTGAAGTTTGCCGATTCTACACTACCGGGACGGGAGATGAATACTATTGAAATAATATTGTGTTCTTCATTAAATAAACACGAATTCAAACAAATGTTAAGTTAAATTTATACTTAATAAATAAATAAATAACAATAATAAATTGTAATTTAAAAAATTACGACTTTTTGGAAATTTCTATTTTGAAAAACTAAAATTTTAGACTTATAAGTAAATTCTATATTTTAAAAAAAATAATAATAATAAACATCATTTTTAAGATTATCAAATCGTGGTTTACATAATAACAGAGTCGTTATATTACATATGCCATGGATTAAAAATTAATATTCCTGTACCCATCATATACAAATTTTAAACTTCTAAACGTCACATATTTTCAATTTTTACACCTTCATATGGAGAAAAAAATTTACTTTTAAATGCAATTTGTTTGAAAGCTGTACCTCAATTTGTTTTTAAGTTATTATTATTTGTAGTTTTTTAATACATTTTTGTCATTGTGGCAACAGAAGTATTTCCTTTCTGGACATTAAGCATGAATAAAACAGAAAACGAGTAAAATAAAAACAGAAGTATTCCATTTTTGGACATTAAACATGGACCAATAAGAAATCGTATAAAGTAAAATAAGTTGCGGAATTCAACCAATAAAAAGATTCAGATATACTTCAGATTTCCCAGTTCTTTACCGAAGACATCAACTATTTTCCAAATAGTTAATAAATAAATCCTGCTATTCCGAAAATCCGCCTATTTCGAACAGAATTTACAAAAATACTGAATTTTTAACTTAAAAAAAAATATCAAAGATATCCGTGAAAAAAAAGGTCATTTATTTTTATAAAACAAGTTGGAAATTGCACTTGAAGCGTAGCAAATAAGGTGCGTTCGTACGATAACAAAGTTTTAAAATATTCAGATCTTGCTGATATAGTAGAGCGTACTTTGGATACAGTATAGTGGTCGAAATCTTTCTGTTCCTGTAAATATGCAGGGAGTAATTTTTATTATACTTTATTAACGTATATCTTATTCATAAAATGTGAAGTAGTTTAATATAATTAAAACACGCCCCAAACAATGTTTCCCCGTATAACATTATTTAGTGGAATACATTTGTGTGGCCCTATAATTGAATAATAAATAGTCTTTGCATCACAGATTGTACAGAATGTACTTTTTACTACATATTTCATAGATTCATGTCAATTCTATTATGTTCAAATGAGTGTAACACCATTAAAATGCATTTGAAACTTTTTTTCCCATTGACCGTAATGTAACGGAATCCTTTTGATTGTCCCTGTAATTGATCTATGCATCCGATTTTCATAAAATTTGAAATGACTCGACAAAATTATGTAATAATTATGTATTTTAAATTTCGAACGATTCGGTTGCGTAGTTTTCGCGTTGTTATATGCGGACAGACAGATGGACGGACTGAGCGACAACAATAGGTGCTACGTATTTACATAATTACGAACGCACCTAAAAAAAGTTACTTAGAGCTTAAACTTGATGAAAACGCCTGAAACGAAGTTGGTAAGAAAGTTAGTTAGTTACAGTAGATGTCGGCTCCCATATTTACAATTCTGAAGTTATTAGTCCATAAATAAAGTTTCTATGCATCAAGTATAGCAAATAAAAATTATTTCAACTGGATTAACCCTTTTATCTACCGAATTGTGAATTCATGAAAATTTTATATTCTACAGCATTTTACATAAATTGTTTAAATTAAATTAAAAGATTTACATAATTTAATAATTTTTTGAACGAATTTAGAAGGATTGTAGGATTCAGAAGGATTAATTTAATTTGAATTTACAGGGATTTTGCGCAATATTTATAACCCCCACTCAAATCTTTTATTTTAAATTGTTTTCTTAGTATTTTGTAGAATTGTAAAATGTACAAATAGGATGTTCTTGCAGTATAAATATAGAAATATTTTCGCATTGAAAATTCCCCCATCCCCTTCCCTCACCGCCAAGAAAACTGAATAGATGCAAAGGCAAAAAAATCATCCTTTTAAAAATATTTTTGTTTGTGTAGCCAATAATGCTTTTGGAACAAAATAAAGTAAAGTATCTGCAACTGATTCTAAACAGTATTACAATTAATCGACATATTGAAAGAATTTTATAATGAGTAATTTTAATGGTACTTATAAGTACCGTCGATAGATAAAGGGTTAAAGTTTGTGAGGGAATGTCCTTTGTGATAAAGGCACTCTAGTATTTTTAGTGAGATCGTGACGTCAATGTTATAACATGTGTGGCGCAAAAGTGGCATCTATCCTTTATTCAACTTTAACTTTCCAGAGTGTGTGTGGCGCCTTGGTGATTTTTTGATATGATTCTATTTTATACTCCTGTTTGAGAAAAGTACAACACTACAAGAATGAATTCTCGAAAATGAATGAAATTATGAATGAGATGATCCCCAGGGCGTGGCTACGGGCGGCTCAGCCCCCCCCCCCCCTAAAACATTTTGAGCCATCCCTGGAAAAGATTCCAGGGGCATTAATCGAATTTATGTTTCGAAAATTCAAATGAAATTCTGTTCAAAAATCTAATTTAGTTTTGAGGGCCGTTCAGTTTTACAAAAATAACAAAATGCAACTTAAGGGATTTTTCACAATTTTCGATTCAAACTGCTTATTTTTCGATTTATTTTTTAATTCAGTTTTGCTTTCTAATGTATCAAACTAGCAAATTGTCTTATTTAGAAAGTAAACAAGGTGCCGTGATTGTCGATTCTTTGATAAAAACAGAAAATATTGCAAAAAATGCAATCAAAAACGGCATTTTAAACCGATTTTTCCGAAGCGGGAGTTCTGGGAACGAAAAAAAAAAGAGTCATATTGAGAAGATAATTGTTTATAAATGAAATTCTAATGAATTGAGCATAAAATGACATCACACAGCACCTTATACGTCTCTTCAAAAATCCCCTCAGCAAGTGTCATGTTTCTATTTTTAAAAATATGTCTGAAATTGTATCAGAAAATTTCAAGCTGTTGAAGATGGAAATGTGATTTTTCGAATACACCCTTAAGGGATCTCAGGAGTCTTACTTTTTACCTGGTAGTGCAACATGTCACATTTGATTTTTTTTTTTTTTTCAGTCCCTATAAATCATAAATGCATAAAATTTTTAATATAGACAACTTAATATCTCTTCTATTAAAAATAATTTTTTTAATATTCTACATTGAAATTCTATTTTATTTTTTTAATGTTTAATTTTGATTTAAAAAAAAAAAAAAAAAAAAAAAAAAAAAGACTTGTATTGCGCGCAGGATTCTAGCAAAACTATGAGTTCAAGAACCGCTAAAAAAGTTGATAATGGTGTAAAATTAATGTATCTTGAACTTATATCTCATTTTAAAGCAATTTATGCATTTATTTATTTAAAATTGAAATTGAAATTGAAAAAAAAATCATTTTTTATTTAAAAAAAATTGCCAATTATCAATGTAAGTAAAATTCTAAATTTGAGGTATAAGTTGTTCTTAAACTTAAAATGAAGATATTTACCAAGTTTCATACAAATTGCTTTATTATTTTTTGAGAAATGTTGCGCGCAGTCAAAGAACAATTTAGATTTTAAATAAAAATATAAAAAAAATATATATATAATAAGAATGTTAAAAAAATATATTTTAAATAGAAGAAATATTAAGTTGTCTATGTAAAAAATTTTATGCGTTTAAGTTTAATAGGGACTGAGAAAAAAAATCAAATGTATATGTTGCTAAATCGCACTACCAGGTAAAAAGTAAGAATCCTGAGACCCCCTTAAATAAGTGTTTCAACACTCGCTTATCCTATTTCCACGTATGAAGCTAACATGATGTTTACTTTTGCACCAGTTGTAGTCAAATTTTTCATCATCCTATTCTTTCCTTAACATAAAGTTAAATTATTGCAACAGTTTTATAAGAAACATAGTACCTATAGTATGGATATGCTCTAATTTATCTTTCTGCAACACAGAGAGAGAATATGCCCCCAACCCCCCTATTATTCACTTTTAGCTACGACCCTGCACTAGTTTTTCACTATATGCCCCGGCTCCCTTATTTATACAAAGTTCCTACGCTACTGCATTGTAATCTTGCCTAAATAAAGGAATTATGACACTAATTTTTGTTGCTTCTATATAAATCTTAACATATTTCATACAAATTCAAATGGGAATATGTTTCATTTGTCTTAAGGGGCGAATTTATTCACGCGAAAACACCTGCTTTCTAATGTTAATCTTATAAGTGAAATTTTCAAAAATATCTCGTTTATATTTCAATATTTTATTTATTTATTTTGCGATTGCGAAAATAAAAGTATTTTAATAAAAAAAAGAAAAAGAAAGAAACTCTGCAAACAAAACCATTAAAAAATGTCTTTTTAATAATCAACCTCAGCTATCCAAAGCAAAAAAAAAATAAATAAATAAATAAATAAATAAATAAATAAATAAAATTTTGGAATGAAAACGGAACATTAAAAAAAATTCAACTATTAACATTAACGAACAAATACTAAACTTATGGAGAGATTATTTTCAAATATCTCATTTGCATTTCGATATTATTATTATTGTATTAGATAGCTGAAATCCATCTGTACATCGCTTCTTTTTTTTTTTTACTTTTTTTTTATTTTGTTTGCAGATAATTTTTAGAATTACACTTTCATTTTTGAAACCGGTTTCGAAAATAAAGTAATTTTACCCCCCCCCCCCCAAAAAAAAAAAAGTCTACAAAATCGAAAAAAAAGAGCGATGTAGAGATGAATATGAATCTCAGCTATCCAATTTAAAATGGGTTTAGCATTAGCAATGTCTTTGCCTGGCTAATCAGGAGCCTTAGACAAATGAAATATGTTCCCATTTGAGAAAACATGTTCAGTGGCGCAGCCAAGGTGGTGGTTTTGGGGTTAAAACCCTTCCCAGAGCTAAGAGAGATTTCTATAATTTCCGCTTATATGAATCAAAACCAAACTTAATATTTAAACGTTTTGGAGCATTTCGGAATCCCCGCTTTATTGAATTAGATTTCATTTAATAAAGTGATTCAATAAATGGTGAAAATTCTACTTAAAATTATGAAACTGAACATGTTAAGAATTTATTACGCGAGCGGGTGTTTTCGCGTGAGTGCAGTAGCCTCTTAAAAAAATATTTTCTTGCAATTTTTTCGAAATACTTTGTTATTTGAATAATTATATTGTGAATCTAAAAGCCAGCGAATTCCAATTCATTTTTCCTCCAACTTTTTTTTTTCCTTACGAAATCACCCCCCCCCCCCTGTTTTTATTCGGAAAAAATAATATATTGTGCTTAAGAGTATAGGTTATAGTTTAAGATGAAGTAACTAATGATATGTGAAATAACTAACACAAATTCAAAATTAAAATTTTTTGTTTATTAAAACAAAATAGCAATGTACACAAGTCTCAATACTGTTTACAAACAGAGCGGATTAAAGGTGGTGCGCCGGCCCGGCACCCGGAACCAAACCAGAATCCAGCATCAGCTATTACTTATGCAGGAATTATCGGTAGAAAAAAAAAAAAAAAAAAAAAAAATCACACCAAACACCAAGTAGAGTTGCCGTGGTGCTATTAGTCCCAGAGCCGACTGCACAAAATCCTAAGTCATCGAGCACAAGAAAAAATCCTTCATAATATGGAAGAGTAGTCAAAGGAGAATCTAATGATCCATGTCTCCGGAACTGAAGTGGTGCACAAGCCAAAATTGAATACCACTAGTGGTTGACTCGTAGACTTAGTATTATGTTTTCCTGCACCCAGTTTTCCGTGTTTTCATACTTTTAATGGACCACTAGCATTTCTGACGTCAAAGAACGTCACAACAAATTTCAGCTAATCAGCTTCTCTATTTATCCCACAAGCGTTCACCAAAAGCCAATCAAATACCGCAACGCTTGTGGGAAACATTGGAAACTCCGCCCCGTGCTAGTGGTCATTTGTGCGACAAACATAATGATAGACCTACGAGTGAGCCACTTGTAGTACAGTAAAACCCCGATAATTTGGATTAACTGGGACCGGACCCAATCCGGATTATCGAAAATCCGGAGAATTAGAAAAAAATGAAATAAAATAAAACATACTTACAGAAAATCATCTTTATGTTAAACTTATTAAATATTTATAGACAGTAAAAATGTTTATTTTGCTTAATTCTTCCGAAAAGATTTCAGAAAAGTTTTTTTTATTCAGAATACGACGAAGAAACAAATTAATTTTATGGAAATTAACCAATCGCTTCTCAAACCTGAAAAAAAAAAATGACCAAACTGATCCGGATTAACGGGGTCCGAATTAGCGGGGTTCTACTGTATTAATTTTTGACTTATGCACCACTTCACTTCCGGCAGACATGGATCATTAGATTCTCCTTTGACTACTCTTTCATGGTATAAAGGAATTTTTCTTGTGCTCGATGACTTAGGGTTTTGTGCGGTCGGCTCTTGGATTATATTTTTATAATTAATTAAATTAAAAGACTGCTTAAGTATTGGAAATACATTATTATGGATGCTAGTTGCTATTTATGACAACCTCTGTCTCTATGTCCATATTTTCATCAGTAAAAAAGACAGTACCAGTAGATATAGATTCCCTCAAAATTTCATCCATAAAATCAGTACTAACAGATGGGGAAATAGCTGTATCTGAATTGTTACTCGATATCTGTACTATTCCTTTGGCATCTGCATTGTCAAACAAAGCGTGTACATTCTCTATGGTCGCTGTGCTGCCACTTGAAATTTGTGCATTTTTTAAATTACTTGAAGAGTTATTCGGAGTCGCTATACTGGTCGAGGCAACTGTGCTGTTATTCAAAATCAGTGAATTTTCCAAGAAAACTGTACTGTTATTCGTACAATCACTTGCTATGGCATCAACACTGTAATTCGAAGTCTGTATATTTTGTACATCCATGTCCATGTCTGTACTACTACCGTCGGCTGTAGAAACAGTTTTACAATTTGGTAATGTTGAATTTTCAGAAACAGCATTTGTAGTTGTAGCAGAGGCGCCAGTTGTAATAGGTGTACAACTTGCTATTTTCGCACCCTCTATATTCGTGCTTTCATTTCTAAGAGAAACTAATGAAACATTAGTAGAAACAGGTAAATTCGAGCCATTTTTATTTTTTGCGTGAATATCAACGGTAGCAGAAGATGAACTAACTGAAGCAGACGTATCAATGTATTCATTAACTTTTTTACTCCCGAGGCAAGGATATTCAGATTTTATATCCATTAAAAACTGAAACACGAGATTTCGAAAAGACGAACCCACTTCCATCGTCTTGCTATATTTTTGAAGCAGTTTTTTTACGTCCGCTTTTTCCAGATTTTCTAAATTTTTTTCCCTTTTGTGCAAAGCAATCAAAATAATTTTTCGAAATCGAGAATAAAAATCGTTAATTGAAGCACTACTCATTGTTTTTTGCTTGCGACTTCTTCTCCAACAGTTTATGTGGTCTTGCATTTCAGTAATACCTATTTTGAGAAAATAACCGAACATTACGCCAAGTACGTCCATTAAAAGTATGTGGATATTTTCAAAAAAAGTACCGTCTAGCGGATTCTTACTAGCCGCGCAACGATTATCTTTGCTTTTAGGTTTGTAGCTGCACATCCATTTCCATCCGAGTGTATACCTTTGATGACTCCGCACTGTCATAGAACCGGAACACTTTGGACATGCAGGAGCAAAATCAGTCTTTTTAGGTATTAATCCTAAATCCCCTAATAAAGAAATACACGTTTCATTTGACTCTATTACGTCCATCCAAGTAAAAACTGATAAATTTTCAAGTAAGGGGTGCATTTCAGATTAAGAATAAACTAAGTTAATCACTGGATGTAAAAAGATTAAAAAGTTAACACAACAGCAACGGAAACAACGTGAGAGCGCGAGGTAGGTACATGTGACGACAGTAACAAACAAAATAATGAAGCGATAGCAAGTAGCGAAGAACTGGTAAAGAGAAATTGGCTCGTTTCCAAGAGGCCTCCTTTATTCCCGAGAAATTTTCCCTTATGCGCTTGATAGGGAAATCGGGGAGATAATCCCTTTCCCTACAGAGACTATTCGATTTCGGCAAAGTAAGGTAGTTCAGCTTCATCTAACATTTTGTTTCGAAAGAGGTGGAATGGGTAGAAAGAGGCACGTTTCTGAGCAATCGATCGAGATCATAGGAATCGAGATAGTGATGAAATAAGTTTAAGTAAATTTGAGCTTATAGAATGTTTTTTACTTCATATACAACGAGAGATATTATTAGAAGGTAGAAGAGGAAAATCTTTAACAGTTAGGGACTGTGCAAATGTAATGTTATCATTTTAGGTGGGAGGGTGGAGGTCTGGCATACGATCAGAGCCGTAACTAGAAGTGAACCATGGAGGGTGGGGGGGGGGGGGGGGGGCTCATAATTTTTTTTTCTCTCTCTGACGCAGAAAGATACAGTTGTGCATATTCACGTAGAAAGTTTTATGTTTCTTATTAAACTGTTATAATAACTTCATTTTATGCTTAAGAAAAGTTTATGATGATAATGGAAATTTTGAGTGCATAACTGATGTAAAATTAAACATCATGTTAGCTTCGTATGTGCAAATAGGATGAGAGAGTGTTGAAACACTTATTTTAGATACAATTGAGTAATTCTGCAAAACTGTGAAAGGGTCTCAAAACTAAATTAGATTTTTGGACAGAATTTCATTTGAATTTTCACAACAGAAATTCATAGAGTGATCTTGGAATTTTTTCCAAGGGGGGGGGGGATCAAAATATTTTAGGGGGATGAGCCGCTCATAGCGGCCCCCTTAGCTACGGCCCTGCATACGATATTGTAAAATATCTCTGGGGGGGGGGGGGGGATTGTCTTTTGATATCGATATAATTTTTGATCCACTCAAAGATTTTTCTTTTTATTTGTAACATGTTTATTGGTACAAAATATCATGCTATCATTTTTTGTAGCCTGCTACCTATTTTTATGGAAAAATAAAATTTTTATTAAAATAATTAAATTAGTATAAAATTGTTTAATTCTAAATTATGGAAAACCCCAACGTTTGACATTCCTATTCTTCTTCATATGTGTACGCATATAATCACGTTTCGAGAAACCAGAGGTGAAGTTATTTGAAGTGAAGCTTGTGTTTACTGATAAATAAAAGAAAAAAGAGAAGGAATGTAGCCCACTTATCTTGTTGATAAAAATTTCTATGTGCCCCCTTCCCATAGGCGTAACTAGCGGGGGGGCCGGGTGGGCCGGGCCCACCCCAGACAACCCACGGCCCCCCCCTAGAATTTTAAACTCTTGTGGTAATCTTAGAACGCAAAATTTTATTTTTTCGAGAGATTACACGTCTCAGAGTGGAAGGCTAAACTGTCTATTTTTTGCATTTGTCTTAAGTCTATATTTTTCAGACTTAGTCTCTTTTCTCGCTTTTTGACAATTATTTCTTACTTATCGATCACCCCCAACAGCGCATGGTAACAGTATCAGCTTTTAATGACAGCCGGTCACTCCTTTTGAAAGAAGACTGCATTCATTTGTACGATTGGAAATCAGCCGAAGGCTAAAAGAAATGGTCATTTCCTGTCACTGTCTCAGGTTTTTCAATACTACAACATTGGGGGGGGGGGGGGTCTTAATTAGTTACATCTGTTTCTTGCTCTTTTTTTGGAAACGGAACTGCACTCTCAAATTCCAGGAAAAACACAAAAACACATGCTCGCATGCTTCTGTTGTTAGTTGGCTGTAGTGCTAAGGTGGTTTTTTTTTTTTTTTTTTCTTTTATTGTGCGTTTCGCTATGACTAATATTAAATCCTCTTCAGAGAAGAAAATTATGAAAAAGATGGATATATGGGATCATTTTTTAAAATCTTCGAATTCCTTCAAGCATTCACTAAATCCAGGTATGTTTGAAAAGTATATAATTCATTTATATTTAAGTTTCTCGAAAGATATTTATTTAAACGTTATAGTTTTCGTACATTATTCTTTTATTAAGTTTGTTCTCAAATCCAAAGGAACTATTTTCAAAGAATTTTTAGATGCTTTCATAATTATGTAAATACGAAGCACCTGTAGTTGTCGTTAAGTCTGTTTGTCCGTCTGTCCATCTGTCCGCATATAACAATGCAAAAACTACCCAACCGAATCGTTTAAAATTTAAAATGCATAATTATTAAAATCTGATGAATAGATAAAATGGTAAACGGAAAAAAGTGACCGGAAAAAAAGTTATCGGAAAATAAGGTGACATAAACTACAAAAGCGGAAAAAAGTGACACGGAAAAAAAGTTACCGGAAAAAAG
Source organism: Maratus speculifer (assembly GCA_964019185.1). Taxonomy (NCBI): domain Eukaryota; kingdom Metazoa; phylum Arthropoda; class Arachnida; order Araneae; family Salticidae; genus Maratus; species Maratus speculifer. The sequence continues at coordinate 315,882,891 of OZ025296.1, read as the reverse complement.
TGACAAGGAAAAAAAGTTACCGTAAAAAAGGTGACAAGGAATTGATTTTGGGGATTCATTCGTTAAGTATGAAAGGGGGATCGGGGGGGGGGACACAAAATTTAGGTAAATGGGTTTTTCATGCTGAATTAATTGTTTTGGTTCAATTATTGGATATACGTTCATCCTGAAAAGACGCTTGCCTGATTAGTTTTGGGAAAGGAAGATTACCCCCCCCCCCATCCGTCCTCAATTAGATGAATGGGTTTTTACGCAGAATTATCCAACGTGTGTCAAATTTGCATATAGGATCTTTTCGATAAGGCTTATGTATAGTATAAAATGCCTGAAGAGATTCTAGGAGTTTAAGGGTTAATTATAGAGGGGGAACGGTTGATAACCTTTCTTAAATTAAATTAATGGCTTTTTACGCATAATTATCCGATTTACTTAAAATTTTGGACATAAGTTCATTATGATAAGACGTATTTTAGATCAGTTATGGGTTCTTCTGCTTATTATAAAGCGGGGGAACGAGCAATTATCTCCCCCTCAAACTAGATAAATAGGTTTTTATGCAGAATTATCCCATGTATCCCCATATAATCAATTTTAAATATAGATTCTTTCTGGTAAGGTGAATTCCGGAATAGTTTTAAGGATTTAATGGCTAAGTATAAAGGGAAGATGGGGAAATCCCTCTTAAATTAAATAAATGGCTTTTTATGCAGAATTATCCGATTTGCTTCAAATTTTGGACATGGGTTCATTATGATAAGACGTATTTCTGATTAGCTATGGGGTTCTATTGGTAATTAAAAAAGAGGGCGGGTGATTACCTTAAATTAGATTTTAAAAAAATTATGCACACTTATCCGATGTATTTCAAATTTTGGATATAGGATCTTTCTCATAAAGCGAATTCCTGAATAGTTTTAACGGTTTAATGGCTATGTATAGAGGGGGAACGGGGGATAAACCCCCTTAAATTAAATAAATGGCTTTTTACGCAGAATCATCCGATTTGCTTCAAATTTTGGATGTATATTCATTATAAGAAGGCGTATCTCTGATTAATTATGGGGTTCTTTTGCTAATTAAATAGGGGAAGCGGGCGATTAATCCTCCACTCTTTAAATAAAATAAATTGTTTTTTTTTTCTTTCACAACTATCCAACGTATTTCAAATTTTGGATATAGGTTCTTCCTGATAAAGTGAATCCCTGAATAGTTTTAAGGGTTTAATGGCTAAGTATAGTGCGAGGAACGGGGGATAACCCACAATTAATCAGGGCTTCGCCTTATCATAATGAACGCACAATCAAAACTGAATCAAATCAGATAATTCTGCGTAAAAAGCCATTTATTAATTTAAGGGGGTATCGTCCGTTTCCCCACTGTTTACTTAGCCATTAAACCTTTAAAATTATTCTGGGATTTATTTTATGAGAAAGAACATATATCCAAAATATGAAATATATCGGATAAGTGAGCATAAAAAACAATTTATCTAATTTAAAGGGGGGGGGGGGGAAATCACCCGCCCCAATTTTTAATTGGCAAAATAACCCCATATGTAATCAGGGATACGCCTTATCATAATGAATCTATAATCCAAAATTTGAATCAAATCCGATAATTCTGCGTAAAAAGTAATTTAATTTAAGGTGGGTTATATTCTATTCCCCTTCTATATCTCTTAGATATTAAATCCCTAGATATTAAATCCTTAAAATTATTCAGAGATCCACCTTATCAGAAAGAACCTATATTTAAAATTTGAAATACATGGGATAAGTGTGCGTAAAAACCTATTTATCTAGTTTAAGGGGGAGATAATTGCTCGCCCCCCTTTATAATAAGCAGAAGAACCCCATAACTAATCAGAGATTACGTCTTATCATAATGAATCTATGTCCAAAATTCTAAGCAAATCGGATAATTATGCTTAAAAAGTTATTAATTTAATTTAAGAAAGGTTATCTCCCGTTCCCCCTCTATACTTAACCATTAGAACTCCTAAATCTCTTCAGGCATTATATACTATATATAAGTCTTATCGAAAATAACCTATATGCAAATTTGACACACGTTGGACAATTCTGCATAAAAACCCATTTATCTAATTGAGGACGGATGGGGATGGGGGGGGGGGTAATCGTCCCTTCCCAAAACTAATCAGGCAAGCGTCTTTTCAAGATGAACGTATATCCAAAAATTGAACCAAAACAGTTAATTCAGCATGAAAAACCCATTTACCTAAACTATGAGACCCCCCCCCCCCGATCCCCCTTTCATACTTAACCAATGAATCCCCAAAATCAATAATAAATCCCCAAAATCAATTCTTTGTCACTTTTTTCCCTAGATTCAGATCAAATACAGGGACAATCAAAAGTATTCCGTTACATTACGGTCACTGGGGAAAGAAGTTTCAAATGCATTTTAATCATTTGAAATTTAAAATATATAATTATTACATAATTTTGTCGAGCCATTTCAAATTTTATGAAAATCGGATGGATAGATTAATTACAGGTACAATCAAAAGTATTCTGTTATATTACGGTCAATGGAGAAAAGTTTCGAATGCATTTTAATGATGTTACACTCATTCGAACACAATAAAATTGATATGCATCTAATGAGTACATATTATAATATACATTTTGCTTAATCTGTGGTGCAAAGAACATTTGATATTGGTTTACAAGGCCAGACAAAAGTATTCCATTACATAATGGTATAGGGAGAACATTGTTTGGTGAACATTTTAATTGTAATAAACTATTTAAAATTTTATGAGATTGATATATGTTGCTGAAGACTCTGTTACAAGTTATTTTCTGTATAAAAGAAAGCAGATAGTATTTACAGGGTCACACAAAAGATTTTGGCTAATATACTGTATCCGAAATACTGTGTTATCGTGTTTTAATTATATTCATCTATTTCACTTTTATGAATATGGTATACGTTGCTGAGGTTTAATAAATGTTGTATGTCCATGTATATTTACAAAAGCAAAAAAAAAAAAAAAAAAAAAAAATGATTTTGACCATTATACTATAGCCCAAGTACTGTCTACTGTAACAGCAAGATCTGAATATTTTTAAAACTTCGTTATCGTACGAACGCACCTCATTTGCTAGGCTTCATGTGCAATTTCCAACTTGTTTTATTAATTCTTTTTTTAAAAAACGCACGAAATAAGCAAGTGAGTAAACGGAAAAAAATGGACCGGAAAAAAGTAACATAAACTACAAAAGCGGAAAAAAATGACTCGGAAAAAAAAATTACCGGAAAAAAGTGACAAGGAATTGATTTTGGGGATTCATTAGTTAAGTATATAGAGGGGATGGGGGGGGGGGGGGCTAATAATTTAGGTAAATGTGTTTTTCATGCTGAATTAACTGCTTTGGTTCAATTTTTGGACATATGATTACCACCCCTCACCCCATCCGACCTAATATAAACGGATTTTTAAGCAGAATTATACAACGTGTCTTTTTTTTTTTTTTTTTTTTTTTTTTTTTTTGGATATAGGTTTTTTCTGATAAGGATTATACACAGTATACTATAATGCCTGAAGAATTTTGGGAGTTTAATTGTTAAGAAAAAAGGAGACGGGGGAAGCCTCTTTTAAATTAAATTGATAGTTTTTTGCGTAGAATTATCCGATTTGCTTGGAATTTTGGACATAGGTTCATTATGATAAGACGTATCTCTGATTAGTTATGGGGTTCTTTTGCTTATTATAAAGGGGGGACGGGAAATTACCCCTTTCTCAAATTAGATAAATCGGTTTTTATCCAGAACTATTCGATGTATTTCAGATTTTAAATATATGTTCTTTCTGATAAGGTGAATCCCTGAATAGTTTTAAGGGTTTAATGGCTAAGTATCAAGAGGGAGGGACGGGGGGTAATCCCACTTAGTTAAATAAATGCCTTTTTACGCAGAATTATCCGATGTACCTCGAATTTTAGTCATAGGTTTATTATGATAAGACGTATTTCTGATTAGTTATGGGGGTTCTTATGCTTATTAAAATGAGGAGGGGGCAAGCAATTATTTCTTCCTCAAATTCGATAAGTCGGTTTTTATTCAGAGTTATCCGATATATTTCAAATTTTAAATATAGATCCTTTCTGATAAGGTGAATCTCTGAATAGTTTCAAGGATTTAATAGCTAAGTATAGAGGGAGAAACAAAGGATAATCCCCCTTAAATAAAAAAAAAATGGCTTTTTACGCAGAATTATCAGATTTGCTTCAAATTTTGGATGTCCGTACATATCGCGGGCGGCTAGTGTCCTAGGAAATTTTACGATCAGGGGATTTCTCGGTAAAGGTTTGCCGCAAAAATGCCCAAGTAAATTAAAAACCGAGTTGAATGCAACCGAACGCAAATAACAAATAAAAAGAAATTTTCTTTATTTTTACTTTCTTCTATCTTTACAAGAAGAAAGTATTGGATTCATGAAAATTTTCGACTTCCGGTTTTCGACGGATTTATTCGTTTTAGAAGGTCCTGAACACGTTTTGACTATTTTTAGAAAATGTCTGTCTGTGAGTCAGTCCGTCCGTCTGTCTGTCTGTCTGTCTGTATGTCTGTCTGTCTGTATGTGACAAAAAATTTGTGGGCGCTTTATCTCAAGAACTAATGCTCGAAATTTAATAAAATTTTATATTCAGTTACACCTTGATATGAATTAGTGCCTATTGGTTTTTGGTGAAAATTGGCCTGCAGGTGGCGCTGCTATACTACGTTTTTCATGATTTTCAAGATTGCTATATCTCAAGAACTAATGCACAGAATTTCACCAAACTTCAGATTCTGTGACCCCTTCATATACATAGACGCTGATTAAGTTTTGGTGCAAATTGGCCAGTAGGTGGCGCTGCTATGCCACGTCTTTTATGATTTTCATGATAGCTATATCTCAAGAACTAATGCACAGAATGTCACCAAACTTCAGATTCTGCAATACCTTGAGATACATAGCCGCTGATAAGGTTTTGGTGTGACCTGCCCTATAGGTGGCGCTGCTATGTTACATTTTGCACGATTTTTGCGATAGCTATATCTCAAGAACTAATGCAGAGAACTTCATCAAATTTTAGATTCTGTTACACTAGAATATATAACATAATTAGACGCTGATTACATTTTGGTATCAACCTTGCAACAGGTGGTGCAGCTTATGCTGCATTTTGCACAATTTTTCCGATAGCTATATCTCAACAACCAACGCACAGAATTTCATCAAACTTCAGATTTTGTTACAAAATGACATATAACATAATTACACGATGATTATGTTTTGTTATAAATCCTTCAAATGATGGTGCTGCTGTGTTATATTTACACGGTTTTTTTTAAACGAGCTATATCTCAAGAACTAATACATAGAATTTCATCAAACTCCAGATTCTTTTACACCATAACATAATTAGACGCTTTTTTACGTTTTGGCATAAATTGTCCACGATATGGTGTTGCTGTGCTACGTTTTGCAATTTTTTTGTTATAACTATATCTCAAGAACTAATGGACGAAATTCCATCAAATTTCAGATTCTGTTAGGTCTTGACATAAATAGATGCTTATTAGGTTTTAGTATAAATTACCCAACATGAGGCACTACTAAGCTCATTTTCTCATAATATTTATTAAACTTTGCGTTTTAGGCTTTTCGGATACCAGAATCCCATTAGGCTAGGTCAAGTGTTCGAGGAAATTCGATAGTGGGTAACTTTGGGGTCACCACGTTTTTTTTTTTTTTTTTTTTTTAAATATTGAAATGTACTTATGAGATAGAAGAAAGTTTTGGGATTGACACATCCAACTAGTTTAATTTAATGATTGAAAACAATTACGCCAGGAAACATAACACATTTTACCTTTTTCCTTATAATTATTACAATTCATTTTGCATTTAAAACTGGTTTATTTTTTATTTTTATTTATTTTTTTTTTTTTTTTTACTTGCGAAAAAAGTAATATGCTAAATCATTTATTGTAATTGTCATTTTAATTTACGCCGAATATTTATCATTTAAAACTGGATTTTTACTAATAAATGTCCCATATTACACATCACAAAGTATAATATTAAGCATTTAAAAAAATATATGTTAGAAAATTTTAATGTATAAACTATGGTATGTGTCACGAACGAATGAACTAGTGAATTCATTAATTTGTAGTAGTAATAATAATAATAATAGTTTTTTATTAATAGCTTATGTTAGTAATTAGAAAGTTAATTGTTTTGAAACCTGTAGTTCTTGATAGATCTTCAATGCTTGAACGCTTAAAAAATTAAACAAATTTAAATTAAAAAAATGATTTTAATGAAAACAGGATATTTTTTTTCTTTGTTAGGATATTTATAGAATACTGAAAAATGCTATGCAGAAACATAAACCATAGTTTTAAATATAAACAGCTATTGAGGATATGTAAACAAACCCTTAAAACTATTCAGGGATTTTATTTTATTAGAAAGAACCTATATCTAAAATTTGAAATACATCGGATAATTGTGCATAAAAACAATTTATCAAATTTAAGGGGGGATAATCGCCCGTCCTTCCACTTTTTAATTAACAAAAGAACCCCATAACTATTCAGGGATACCCCTTATCATAATGAACCTACATTCAATTTTTTAAGCAAATCGAATAATTCTGCGTAAAAAGCCATTTATTTAATTTAAGAGAGGTTATCCCTCGTTCCTCTTTTATACTTTATCATTAAATTCCCAAAATTCTTCGAGCATTATATACTGCGACGACGTACTGACAACTTTAATCTGGGCAGAAGATAGATAGCGAAATCCCATTGTGAAAAGGGTGAAAGTATCTTCATTCTAAAACTGAGAAGAATAGCTGCAATTGACCTCAAGGAACTAGAAAATGATTTCACTGGTCTAGTGGCAATGAGCTGAGGGGTGGAAGGAAGTAGTTGGAAGAGAGACATGTGCTGTTAATTTACCAGAGAGTACATAGATGTAATGTGGCTTAGATGTGCTAAGCGAAATGTAATATTGGAGTGTGGCTCCTATGTAGTTGTAATGTCGTTTTATTTATTTTTTTATTAATTGATCTATAGTTCTAATAAAGAATTTGAACTAAAATTTTTAAACAAGAGTTATTGATAAACTTAACAAATAAACCAACTGAATAAAGAGAAACTGAGCACACAACACCACAATACTATATATAAGCCTTGTCAGAAAGAACCTATATTCAAAATTTGACACATGTTGAATAATTCTGCTTAAAAATTCATTCATTTTATTTAGAACGGAGGTTGGGGGGGGGGGGGGTAATCGTCCATTCCCAAAACTAATCAAACAAGCGTCTTTTCAGTATGAACGTATAGCCAAAAATTGAAACCAAAAAAAAGTTAATTTAGCATGAAAAACCCATTTACCTAAATTAAGAGCCTCCCCCCACCCCTCTTTCATACTTAACCAATAAATCCCCAAAATCATTTCCTTGTCACTCTTTTTTTCCAATAACTTTTTTTCCTTGTCCCTTTTTTCCAGTAACATTTTTCCTGTGTCACTTTTTTTTCGCTATTTTAGTTTATGTCATTTTTTCCTCTAACTTTTTTTCCTAGATTCAGGATTAAAAAGCTATGTAAATGAGAAATGTTCTTTATTCTTTCAGAAGACGATTCTCACAGTGGATGATTTTAAACGAATTTGCGACATGGTAGCGACAAAAAGGAGGAAAAATGGTTGTCATGCGATCAAAATTGCTTATAACTCATTAGCTAATTTATATATTTCTTTAAAAAAATGGCGACTGTGTTGTTTATAAGCAACTTTATCTCCCCCAGCCACTGTTTTGAATCAAAAACTTGATGGATAAAGCCACTATTAGATTCAACAACATTTCGAAAGATTTTTAATCCAACACTTGATTTCCTCCAACTTTTCGCGAAATATCTTCACAACACCCAGTGTGATAGCAAACAGCAATGTCCCCCAACTTTTTTCTGCAGTTCCAAAAAAATCTCTGCTAGCCGAGACTTTTTATTGTACATCGAGCATTTCAACGGATTAGAGATAAGCGATTGATACGAATAGGCGATAAATATTAACGGCTGGTACTAGTAGCATTGGTTTTCTTGCTATTCCTCCAATTTTGTGCAAATAATTATAATCTTTTTCTCTCTTTGAAAGGGGAAAAAGTTGGAGTTAAAATCGGTTGAAAAGTTTGTTGCTCGTAAATTTTTTGAATCTGATAGCATCTAAAGACAGAAGAAAGTTTCATCTAATTAGTTTCTTTGATAGATTATACGTTTTCAGGAATGTATTAACAAGTGAGCTTTCCTTTGAGTATTATCAGTTCTAACAAAACTATTTTTACTTTTTTCTATCTTTACGGAAGAAACTATTGGATTCGTGAAAATTTTCGAATTCCGGTTTTTGACGGATTTACCCGTTTTAAGGATCAGAGATTCCTAGTTTTTAGTAAGAACAAATTTTTACAAAATGTCTGTTTGTGTATATGGGAATCTGACTCTGTCTATGTGTGACATAAATTTTGTGGACACTCCATCTCAAGAACTAATACACGGAATGTAATAAAAATTTATATTCAGGTAGTCCCTAATACAAATTCATACTGATTAGTTTTTGTTGCAAATCACTCAACAGATGGCGCTTCTACGCTGCTTTTTTTACGATTAACGAAACAGCTATATCTGAAGAACTAACGCACGGATATCAACCAAACTTCAGATTCAGTCAGTACTTAACATGAACTGATATTGTATTGGTTTCTGTGTAAATCGCTCAACAGAAGGCGTTGGTATGCTAAATTTTTCATGATTTTTGCAATAGCTTTATCTCAAGATCTATCTCACGGAATTTAATTTAAAATTATAATCAGGTAGTTCTTATACTGAGAATTGATATTGATGATGAGATACAGATTAGTTTTTGGTGCAAATCGCTCGACAGGTGCGCTGCTATGGTGGATTTTTTACGATTTTCGCAACAGCTATATATTCATAACTAATACACGGATTTCCTTTAAACTTCAGATTCAGTTAGTTCCCAACATGAATCGATGTTGTTTGCATTATGGTGTAAATTGCTCTACAGTGGCACTGTTATGTTGCATTTTTCACGATTTGCGCAATAGCTCTATCTCAGGTTCTCAGGTGCACGAATTTTTATCAAACTTTAGATTCAGTAAATCCATGAAATGAACTAGTTTTGTTCATGTTTTGTTGTCAATCTCCCATTATGTGGCACTGCAATGCTGAATTTTTCTCAATTCCTGCAATAGCTCTATTTTAAGAACTAATCAGTGAACTTCACCAAACTTCACATTCAGGTATAGCTTGATAAATGTTGTTGCTGTTTATGTTTTGGTATTAATCGCCCAACAGGTGGCGCTTTTATATGGCATTTTTTCAAATTTCCGCAATAGTTTTGTTTTAAGAACTAATGCAAGGAATTTCATGTCTTTAAAATCTTTACAATGATCATAAATTGCCATTTAATTTTGGCACTGAGGTAGTAAACTTTGACGCATTAAGGGTGTATTCGAAAAAATGTTTTTTCTCTCTCAGCAGCTCAAAATTTTCCTATACATTTTCAGATTCATTTGTAAAAGTAAAAACATGAAACTTGCTGAGATAATTTTTGAAGATATGGTATAAGATGCCGAATGCCTTCATTTTTCTCTGAATTCATTAGAATTTATTTATCGACAATTATTTTCTCAGCATGCCCCTTTTTTTTGTTCCCAGATCTCCCGCTTTGGAAAATTCGGTTCAAAAGACGGACTTTGACAGCAGTTTTTGTAATATTTTCTGCATTTATCAAAAAATCGCTGTCATGGGATCTAATATAGTTTCTAAATAAGAGAATTTCCCAGTTTAGTGCGTTTGAGAGCAAAAGTGAATCTTAAAATAAATCAGAAAAAGAAAGTTTTGGAATTGCCACATCAGACTAGTTACTAATACTATTATTGTTTGGAAATTATCAAACAGTTTACTATAAAACAACATTGTCACACTATTGTTGTTTTCCAAACAATAATAGTTTTTACAATTATTGTTTAAAAATTATCAAATAGCTGGGGCCGTGGCCCCCCCTAGAAAAATTCTCTAGTTACGCCTATGCCCCTTCCTCCGTTCGGGATAAGTGCAATAGGACTTTATTATTGTTAAATGCATTATCTAACAAAAAGCTATTATAAAATACTTCTAAATAGTAACTACAGTCGAGTCTCTATATAACGAAATCCATCGTTCCAGTAAAAAATTCGTTATATAGAGAAATTCGATGTACAGAGAATGATGTTAAAAATCGTGTTTAATGTGCAAATTTTGAACAAATATTATTTTTGATCATTTCAATTAAGAATTTGAAATGTTTAAAAGTAAATATTAACCTAACATTTTATTTCTTAATTATTTAATCTGTTTCAAAAATGAGAATAGACATTTATTTAAAAGCTTAATGAAAATCAAATAAGGAAGACTTGCATAAATTTCAGACGAAGAAATCTGTAATTTTTTGTTGTTTCGATTTTAAAATTGTTATGTTCTCAAAAAAAAAAAAAAAAAAAAAAAAAAAAAAAATGCTCAAATTTTATCAAGGAATGAAAAATTTTAGTCATTGATTCCTCTCTTATATGCGTAACAATCCGATTGACTCTGTTTTGAGAAGGATGTAGAAAGGTGTGTGGGAGGTGGGATGAATTCGTTGGATTTAAAGAACAAGGAGAAAAGTAATAAAAAAAATCTCAGCACTCAACGATAAATCAAAAATAAGTGGCGGAAAATTGATTCCATATGATTTCGAAGCTTTTTTTAAAACTGAACAAATTAAGACCAATTTATGAAAAAATTCGTTATATGGAGATGGATATTTCGCTATATAGAGACTGCTTTTAATGTAATCATGCGAAAAGGGGACCGTTCCCACTAAAAACTCGTTAATAGAGAAATTCGGTATACGGAGTTTCGTTATAGAGAGACTCAACTGTATTTCTTTTAAGTGTTACTCGATATAAAGTTTTTTCATATGTAAAATGATATTAGATTGATTTCTCTTCATTTGAATAATGAAAGTATGCGAAAAATAAATGTAACCAGTTTTGTATATCATTTCGAATAAAAGAAATAAATTCTAAGAGATCAAAATATTTTTCACTTTGATAACAATATCATTACCGGAGGGGGGATTCGAGGGATGATAACGTATGATATCGAAAGGGGGGCGAGGGGGTTCAAAATTACTAAAAAGTTGATAACGTTATATTTGAGCAGCCCCTTACCGGGAATATCTTATAAAGTATTTGTCGGCTTACAATAATATAAATATTACAAACTTACTGAGCCAAATCATAATCTGATGGCATTTCTTTAACACAGGGCCAACGCCGTGCGAAAGGGGGGGGGCTTAGGGGGCGCCAAATTGAAACTTTGCCCCGGGCCGCAGTTTTCTCTTCACACGCCCCTGCACAGGGCCAAAACTTACGGAGGGGAGGGGGAAAGAAGGCATCTGCTCCAGGCGCCAAATGAAGATTTTGTTTGTTGATTTTCCTCATTTCTATGTTTAGCACAGTACTCTGCACAGTAATCATTCTGTTAGGGACATGCTAAAGCTAAAGCATCAGGGAGTCTAAGGAGGATGATCTGGAAAAGAAGAGAAATTACTACTCAAGGAATCTGCATAAAGTGGAATCTTTTTCGATTTCGTTTAAAAGATTTTAATGAATCAATATTTGATATCAGTAGATCACGTAGTTCAGTATTACATATATTATGATTAAATATTTCAAATTTTAAAATAAGTCGGTTATTAGAAAATTAGCAAAATTGTCTTTGTAAATATACCTTGCGGAGGCAGACCCTGACTATCGCACGGGCATCCGGGGCCCTTGCCGTTGGGCACAAAATTTATAAGGAGCATAATTTTTTTAAAATTTTTATCTAAATTTCTATTAAAAAATCATGATGTAAAAAAAATATGATGTTTGAGATATTAATATGATGAAATGACAAAAATATATTTCAATAAATTATAGGAAGAATATATATATTTTTTTAATTTCCGTATTTTTATTTTTTATTTATTATTTATTTATTTATTTATTTATTTTTTAGTTTTCTGGAAAATTTATTTTTTTGAGTTGACAGTTTGTCATTAAGTGTGTAATATATAAGAAAAAAAAAATAGTATCAGCGAATTAACCAATCAAGGAAGCACGAAAAATTGAAAGTGCCCTGGTCATATAAACTTGCAAATCAGGTCCTGTAGCGGAGGAAAGAGGGGAGGGGGGGGGGGGGTTCATGTTGGCCTCCGGTGCAAAAAAGCTAGTTTCGGCCCTGCTTTAACAAACAAAAATAAAATAATAAAGCGTACCTTTGTAGATGAATTATTGAACAAAACGTACTAAAACATGTTTCTTTACTGTAGGTGTAGCGTATAAATAGATGGAAGATAAAATCAATATTTCAAATATTAGTTAATGGTAATCATTAAAAAAAATTATTATGGAAGTACAGTAAAACCCCGATTATTCGGATTAATTGGGACCAGACCCAATCCGGATTATCCGGAGAATTAGAAAAAAAAAAATTGAAATAAAATAAAACATACAGAAAATCACCTTTATGTTAAACTTATTGAGTATTTACAGACAGTAAAAATATTTACTTTGAATAAAAAAGTTTGTAATTTTCTGCTGTGCGAGTTTTCTATACCTTTTGCGAGCTGTATGGTCGCGCATTCGCTTGAGCATAAGTAGTTCGTTGGATGTAGTTTAAATAAGAGTTTAAATAAGAAAGCTTAAGGTATTCTTCCGAAAAGATATCAGAAAAAGTTTTTTTTTTTAAATTCAGAATACGACGATGAAGCAAGTTATTGTTATGGAAATTAGCTAATCACTTCTCAAAGGTTAAAAGCAAATTACCTAACCAATCCGGATTAACGGGGTCCGAATTAGCGGGGTTCTACTGTAATTACAATAATCTTTTATTACATGGATTTCCTATAATAGATATGAAGATAATTATTATAGAAAAGTGCACGCATATAAATGATACAAGGAAATTATTTTAATAATTAAATATGTTTGATCATATTGAGATAACATTAATTAGAATTTTTTTCTTTGCGTATATTTAGAATATCACTTTAACCCATTAATACCCAAAATATTTTCTTCATTAAAAATGAAATTTTGGGTTTCCCACCACTTTTAAAAGACGAATAACTTTTATCTTAATTTATTGAGGAATTTTCTCGGGAAAAATAGTGCTTATTTATCTTTCTATTTACTGGTGTGAAAAGTGCTTTATTGCCTGTTTTATAATTGTCCCTAAAAAGGGACGCTAGGCACTAATGGATTAAAAGTGACTCTTCACTTACTTGAAAACATCCGCTCAGTAATGGTAAACCTATGCGCAGGCTGTTTCAAATTTCTAGTCCAAATCTAAATATTTTTAATCTTTTATTTATTTAAATAAATATGTAATGATTCGACGAGATCGATGTTCCATAACAATGTACAAGTTCCAGTGGCACACCATCTATGAGGCAGAACAGATTACTACTACCAAGAATCAACAGTGGGACGAGCTGAGCAGTCGCTCCGGCAATTTGACCAGCAGTGGATGAGTTTATTGGGCTATTTCCCCATAAGAAAGTTCAATCAAGCAGTCTTTAAATTAATTTTATTAGAACTCATAAATAAGTTAAGTTCTTTCACGCAATCACCTTGGCACTCTCATCGAATAACTTCCACTTCACCAACTCCGTGATTAAGCTACATTCCACAATATTAGAATTTTGGGGAGAAAGAAGAAACAGCATCCTAATAATTTTTGAAAGTCAATCGCATTCTCGGGAAACATGACATGGCTTCCGAGTAGTTTTTTAAGAAAAAATGCATTCTAATTCAGCGGAGCAATAAAACGCGCGTCTTGATAGTTTAAAGAAAAGGTGCATTCTACTCTCCTGAAAAGCCAAATGAAAAAATCATTTTCACGACAAAACTAGCGCCCTCCTACTCCGCGTCAATCATTTTAAAAATCCAATCAGGATGGACTCGAGCCTCTAACGGACAAAATGATCAATTCTAATTGGCCGTAATAGGCGGTCTATTGGCAAGAACTATATTTTTTCCTCGGAACACTAAGCCCTTTAGCAACGCGTAGTAACACTTGTCACGCGATGTTAAAAAATAAAAAATAAAATTAAAATCGCAGGAATATGCCAGAAAGTAAAAAGCTTACGAAATACTTCCCGCCTTTTTGAGAAGCAAGAAATAATTTATTAATAACTAAAGTAAGAAAAAGAATTTTAGCTGTTACAAGTTACGAAACTAAGATTGAAATATGTTCCACAAATTTAGAATTGAAGCTAAGAGAGAATAAAAAAAAATGGCGCAATTTTTTTTTTTTTTTATTTTATTACAAATCCCCCCTCCCAGAAAGACGGGTGAAAAAGTAGGTCTGAGACCTGCAATTTCACAGAAAGGGAGATGATGCAGACTTAGCTCACGAAGTTGTTGATATAAGTAATAATAATTAGATACTGAATAAAAAAAAATTTAAATTAATTTCTCTTTTTTATATAAATATAGAATTCAAATTTAAAAACACCAAGGTGATGCGTGGAATAACTTCAAATTTAAATACAATAAAATAGGCTTCAATACAAATACAAGATATAATCTTGTTTAAAGTACACATCAAAAAGTAATTTGAAAATATAAGCAATTACCCATAGTAATAACATAAAAATGAAACATAAAAATGAAAAACAATAACGTTAAATTCTTTTTTAACAATGTCAAATCTAGAAATCAATTTTTAAAAGTTTGTTTCAAAAATCCTCTTAAAGTCATATTTGGAATGGCATAGTTCATTGCCTCATTTCAAGGATGTCTAATTCATTTAACTGTCCAAATTCATCAGCTAACATTATAATATTAGTTCAGTTTTTGTGTGAGTAAGTCCTTGAACATTCATAACAGTTCCATTTTGGAATCTTTGTGAAAATACTTTTATAATTGTATTTTTAATTAATAACACATTTTATAATATAGTAATAATAAAATTTAACAATGTAAATAATAAACAATATAATTAAGAAACATAATAAGGAAAAATATCAATAATAATAAATATCATAAGTGTAAGTAAATCTCATAATGGGTATAAGTAAATCTCTTAATAAGTAATAATAAATATCACAAAAGACATTCTTTAAATACTTAATCTCGTTTATCTCATCTCATATTTTTGGGATGAAATATAGAGAGAAGTGGAATAAAATAAAAAATGCAATCAACTATGAAATCATTTACTTAATCTGGTAATTCGAGTACAGGATTAAGTAGGAATATGTACAAAAAAAATTAAAATATAATATGATAAATTAAAATAAAATAAAGATAAATAAAAATTTTGTTCATGTTTGAGAATGCACGTGACCTTTAAACTACTAAGATTCTTAAAAAGAAATATTAATAAATGATAAAAATAAAAAACAAGATCTATTCATGTCAAATAATTACGCAATAAATATTCTCTCGGTGTGATAAAACATTGCAAGATGCAAGTAGGAAAGAGAAAAAGAAACAAAATTATATTATAATTGACATGTACTTGGACTGGAATGCAGAAGCAAAGAAAGAGAGAAAGAAAAAAAAATTAAAATAAAGTGATAAAAATTTTGTTACTTGGCAAATAATTAATTTATTAATTGATAGCTTAAATTTAATATTACAAATAGGTTCAGTTGAAAGAAAAAAAAAATATTCTAAGTAGAGTAATTCAGTACAGAATAAGAAATTTCCACTTTGTTCGTCTACGCCGGCATAAATAAACAAATATAAAAATTTCCAGACAAGTGACACTCTCGCTGCAGTCAAGAGATATCATTGCCATTCTGTGAGAATTACAGGATATTATCTGAATTAAAATATGAAAAGAAATTTACTGTTTAAGAGAAAAAATTATAAAATGATAAACTAAAGATATAGTTTAAGCTACAGTTTTTACCTGAGTTTGTTGTTGTTGATTAGGGGGTTGTTGCTCATGACTTAATTTAAATTTATCAGGGGAATAATAAGGCCTTAATTTAGATACATGTACTATTTCTGAACTTTTGAACTGGTTTTGCCTATCAATTTCAAAATTTACTTCGGATAATTTGTTAAGAATTTTATAAGGGCCACTAAATACTTGTGACAACTTTCTAGTATTAGGGTACTGAAATTCTTCATAGATAACTAGATCTCCTATTTTAAATTTTGGTTCGATATAATCTTTATCATAATATCTTTTATTTTTTAAATGAAATTCATCAGTTCTTGTTTTAGCAATTTTAAGTGCTTCATGAACAGGGGGATAATAATTTTGTTGTAAGGGGGAGTCATAGGGTAATTGGCCAAAAAGCAAGTACGCAGGTGGAAATTTGGTAATAGAATGGGGTGTAATATTATATTCATTAATTACCTCAGTTAAAAGCTTAGTCCAGGGAATTTTAGAGGTAGTGGAGTTTACTTTACATTTTAATCTAGTTACTATTGTCTGATTTACTCTTTCACATTTCCCATTCGTTTGTGGATGATGGGCAGTGGTCAAACGTTGTTTAATATTATGATTTCGCAGGAATTTTTTGAATCTTGAAGAAGTAAAAGCAGCATTCCTGTCACTAAGTATTTTTTGAGGGGACTTGTAAATTTGTAATTCTTTAAAACATATCTTGTGGCATGGTCTATTATAATATGGAGATATTTTTTTGTAGAATTATAATAATTGAACCCTCCTACAGTATCAACAGACAGACAGTCAAAAGGTTGATCTGTAGTGGGCATAGCTTGTAATAAGCCAAATTTTTTCTGTCTAGGTTTTTTATTTTTCTGGCAAATATCACAGTATTTAACAAAGTTAGTAATGTCTTGGGTCATATCTGGCCAATAATAGTTAGGAGAAATTAAATTTTGCATTTTTTGAACACCAGGGTGACCAAACTGTTCATGACCAAACTGTTCTTCTTTGTCCTAAAGAATTACAAAGATTTCTTGGTTCTATAAATGTGTATCATAAATTTATTGACAAATATGCTGAAATTAGACACCCCCTAAATAAATTACTTAAGAAAGATACTATTTGGGAATGGAATACTGAATGTCAAAACTCTTTTCAAAAATTAAAAGATGCCCTCATTGCTAAACCAATTTTAAAGATTTATGACCCAAAATTACCCCTACACATGTTTGTTGACGCTTCTCAGGTAGCGGTAGGTGCAGTTCTTAAACAACCCGACCATAATAACTTTTTACATCCAATTGCTTATTTTTCTAGAGGATTGAGAAGTTATGAGAAAATTTATTTCATTACCGAACTAGAGTGTCTTGCTATCATTGATACTTTAGATAAATTTTATCATTACTTTCACGGTGTACAATTTACCATCCATACTGATCATGCATCTCTTGTTTGGTTAAAAAATGTCAAACATTTAAGAGGTCGATTATTTAGGTGGTCATTGAAGTTAAGTATGTTCGATTACAAAATAGAGTACTTAAAGGGATCTACAAATGTCGAAGCCGACATGTTGTCCCGAAACCCTATTTCTCATTTTTGTAAGCCCCTTACTTTTCTTCTTGACGTTAAAGAGATTATTGAGATGCAAGAAAAAGAAAAAATGCATTCTAATTCAGCGGAGCAATAAAACGCGCGTCTTGATAGTTTAAAGAAAAGGTGCATTCTACTCTCCTGAAAAGCCAAATGAAAAAATCATTTTCACGACAAAACTAGCGCCCTCCTACTCCGCGTCAATCATTTTAAAAATCCAATCAGGATGGACTCGAGCCTCTAACGGACAAAATGATCAATTCTAATTGGCCGTAATAGGCGGTCTATTGGCAAGAACTATATTTTTTCCTCGGAACACTAAGCCCTTTAGCAACGCGTAGTAACACTTGTCACGCGATGTTAAAAAATAAAAAATAAAATTAAAATCGCAGGAATATGCCAGAAAGTAAAAAGCTTACGAAATACTTCCCGCCTTTTTGAGAAGCAAGAAATAATTTATTAATAACTAAAGTAAGAAAAAGAATTTTAGCTGTTACAAGTTACGAAACTAAGATTGAAATATGTTCCACAAATTTAGAATTGAAGCTAAGAGAGAATAAAAAAAAATGGCGCAATTTTTTATTTTTATTTTATTACATATATATTTGAAAAATGCTTGTTGCTCTCGGTCGAAAATAGATATCTCATCAAAGGCAAATCGTAAATGATCCCACCAAGCAGCAAATTTAAAACGTCAGTCATAAAAAGAAGTGATATTACACATAAAAAAGCATAAGTACATACTCCGAGTACCGTGTAAAAATCTATCACTACTCATAATGTTTCCAAAGAACTCAGAGTAAGGTACAAGGGTCGTGCAAACCGGGGGGCGAAGAGGGCGTTCGCCCCGGTCGCAGAATTTGAGGGTGTACAAAGAAGAATGTCTCAAAAGAATTTCATTACACAATAATAAAGGAGGGAATTGTTTGCGACATATTTTAATAATCTTAAGGCTACAGTGGACTTTCAAAATCGCAAAAAATCATCAAATTGTCGAATTTTCATTTTTAGCATAATAACATTATATGAACTCCCTGCTATTGAACACAAAAAGAATTCAATTTTCAATTTTCAAAAGAATTCAATTTTCAATTTCGACTATTTTTACTGGAGCAGACATGCTACTTTTCCGCGGAAACGCGGAATTCCGCTTTTTCGGCGACGAATTTTATTATCCCTGGGATCAATGCAAATATGCATTAAAATTTGATGTCATTTATATGTAGGGGGGGGGGGGGGGTAACGATGAAATAATACAACAAAAACGCGAGTCAAACGGCGCTAAATTAAGAAAATTTCTTCAAAGGATTGCAGAAAAAACGCAAATTCCTCCAAAGGATCGAAAAAACCTATAAAATCTTCAAACAATCGCAGAAAACATACTATTTTCTTCACAGGATCGGGAGAAAAAACACGATTTTTGTTAAATGCTCACGAACAAGACGCAATTTTCGTCAAAAAATTGCTGGGAAAACACGACTTTTGTGAACAGGTTGCGGAAAAATACTCTAATTTTGTCAAATAATCGTGATAAATAATCGTATTTTATCGAAAGATCGCGGAAAATGCTCCAATTTTGTAGAAAGATCGCAGAAAATACCCAAATTTTGACGAAAAATCGCGGAATATACGGAAATTTTAACGAAAGATCGCAGAAAATACACATATGTCGACAAAAGATCGCGGAAAACACACAAATTTTGACGAAAGATCATGAATAATACGCAAATGTTGACGAAAGATCGCGGAAAATATGCAAATTTTGACGAAAAATCGCGGAAAATACGCAAATTTTGACGAAAAATCGCGGAAAATACGCATTTTTTGACGAAAGATCGCGGAAAATACGCATTTTTTGACGAAAAATCGCGGAAAATACGCATTTTTTGACGAAAGATCGCGGAAAATACGCAAATTTTGACGAAAGATCGCGGGAAATGCGCAAATTTTGACGAAAGATCGCGGAAAATACGCATTTTTTGACGAAAGATCGCAGAAAATACGCATTTTTTGGCGAAAGATCGCGGAAAATACGCATATGTTGACGAAAGATCGCGGAAAATACGCAAATTTTGTCGAAAGATCGCGGAAAATGCGCAAATTTTGACGTAAGATCGCGGAAAAATACGCAAATTTTGACGTAAGATCGCGGAAAATACGCAAATTTTGACGAAAAAGCGCGAATTTCGCTAAAGGATTTTGGAGAAATGCAAATTTCAATAAAAAGGTTGTGGGAGAAAAAGTGCGATTTTCGTCATTTGGTCGCGGGAAAATGCTAATTTCGTTAAAAAAATTGCAGAAAAACGCAGATTTCGCCAAAAGTCTGTGAGGCCGCGAAAGTTCAGCTTTTTTCTTGCTGAGCCTGTAGCATGTCTGTACTGGAGTTAGAAGCATTTTTGTCCAATCAGCTGATTGTACCACGCCCCTTTGTTTACTTTTTTGCCGATTCACATCCGTAAAATTTAGCCTAGTTCATAGTTTTACCATACAAAATGTTATTATTTTGCACTGAAATTATTAATTTTGTGAATTTGCAAAACAATACTTTAACTGTAACTTTTAACTGTTTCTTTAAGCGTTTGTTTAGAGGAATTGCTTTTTGACCCCAATCTTTTTAGCGTAAATTAAAAAATATTAATATATTTAAAATATTTAAAATATTTAATATATTTAACAAAAATTTGTACACTAAGAGGTAATTTATACCATGGATATTTCTAGTAAAATTTGAAAAAATTTCATTAGAAAATACAAAATGTTACTTTTGAGAATTTTTTTTTAAATTCAAATATTTCACGTCCTTTGCATGAATTACTGTCGAAGCCACACATTTTATGTGAATTTACCATAAAAACATAAAACACTTACATATAAGCTAGAAATGATATTATATCCCTCAATAGTTGAAACTGTGTCAGTAGGAAAATATTAAGCAATTATAACAATTGTAGTTACTAAAACCTGTTTTCCTCAGAATGAATATTTTCGTCGTTTTCATGATTTCAAAAAGTTCCATGCGAAATTCTTTATGCCCAATTTTTCTGATTTTTTGTTTAAAATGCTCTTTATGTACGTGTTAACAAATGTTACTAGAAATAAATTTTTTTAGACGCATATAATTTTTTTAAATTTCAGTTATATGAAATTTTTAATGATTTTTTAACGGAAAATACAAAAGAATTTATCATTTTTTTAAATGTTTTACAAGTAATATGCTAAAAATGCTTAGTAACATTTGTTAACACATACATAGAGAGCATTTTAAACAAAAAATCTGAAAAATTGGGCATAAAGAATTTCGCATGGAGCACTTTGAAATATTGCCATTTTTTGTTAATTTAAAAAAAGAAAAATCTGTATCTCAAAAACTATTGAATATATTTTTTAAAAAAATTGTGAAATAAGAGATACATATATTATGATTATTTCCAGAAATTAAAAAAAAAAATTCATTGAAAATTAAAAAAATTAGTTTTGAGAGTTCACTGTAGTTTCAAGTATCATAAAATTGATATACGCCACTGAAACTTAATATTTAACGCATAATATGAAGTGCACAGCTTTGACAGGGACACACAAAATATTTCAAACCTTATATTTTTATCCGAAATACTGTGTATAATCGATAATAGCTGATGGATGGTTGAAATGCATTTTCAATTTATGATATGCGCTTTTAAGTTTTACAAAATGTCTGCAAATTATATGGTGTATATAAATGTTATAGTTGATATACAGGGTTACACAAAAGAGCTCATAAAGGTTACTGAATATGAGAGTAATTAACTTAAAGGTGGTAGTTATGCATTTTTACGTTAAACTGCTTTCAGTTTACTAAGAAATTGGAATAGACAAAAAGATATACAGAGTCACGCAAAGAATTAGCTACATGGTCACCCATATGTGACCATTTCTGGAAATGTGATTTAAGTAGCTTTAAGAATGTGTTTGAACTAAATTTTAACAAAATACTGGCGTGTAGTAAAGATATTTGATAAATTACACGGCAGAACAAAAGTATAGAAGTATTTTCTAACTACTATTAGAATAAAGTGCTGCAAGAAAAATTTCAGCCAGTTAGGCATTTTATTGCTAAACTAAATTTTCCCATTATACTGTATATATACATCAACCGACGGATCAAATACAGGGCTGTTCAAAAGTATTTCAATACATATTTGGCTACGGACAGTAGCATCTTATTTCCCTAAATAACAAAGTTTTGTTAAAGATTTCAGGAAACGTTGGAAAGTGTTTCATAATCTATGCTTAACGCACGATTTTTCTTACTTGTTTAATTTTGATTACAAGGTATTATGTGCAATGTTATTTGTCACATTTTCAGAAAAGAACATTATTTTATATTAAGAACTCTGCATCTATAAGCAAAAAACTTGGAAAAATTTGGGCCTGTTTTTATAGAAACCCTAATTTCTCTACCTGTATACGTGCTATCCACATAAAAATAATCACAGTTTATTACAATAGGCCACTTAATCATAATCTACAGTTTAAGCGCTTTTGATACATTAGTTTTGACAGGGTTATCCAAAAGGTTAACAGGGGGGGGGGGTTCTTTTTCAATTTGTTCTTTCCCCTATGGAGTTTTGGGGGGAAATCTTCACGGAAATGTATGACCTGTACTTTTATATTTACACGCTTAGAGTTTCATGAAAATTCCTCATGTATTTTTCTAGATATTTAACAAATGTTTAAAATCGCCAATGGGCAGTCACCTTTGGCCATGCAGTATATATATATATATATATACAGGGTGCATACAAAAGTCCCTTTACTTAAAATATTTGTGAATGGAGAGAGCTACACCTATGCAAGTGAAGTAACAGTATAATAAAGCAACTATGCCAATCTAATGCAAATGGCCGGTCATCTTTGGCCATATAGTATATAAACATAGTGGGATTTTTTTGTGTGTATGCATAACACACAAAAAACATACATGCTCAAAATAGCATGTTGCTTCTTTCTTGGAATCCAAAAGGGGTTATACTCTACTTTTCCGACATCTGTTTTCCACATCTTCTTTGCCAAAATATAAGTGCAATGTTCTTTTATAATATTTAGTTTTAAAATTAAACCTTTTAAAGTTCCAAATTAAGGGTGTTCTTAAATCAAAAAGGGCAACTTTGTGACACATACTTTAATTTATTTTTGTTCGGAAATGCATGAAATTAGCAGGTGTTATTATTCAGAAACTGTCTAATTGCACTCAATTTTCTGTTTTTTAAAAAACACAATAGATTTTTCATAACAAGCCTTCAAAGTTGACACTTTTGAGCACATTCCCCGACGAAAGCAGAAAAACCGGTCGAAAAGAAGGAGAAAAACGGGTGATCAGGTTATCGAAATAGCTTATAACTGGATAGGTAATTTAATTATCATAAAATGAAAAAATAAGTTCAATTCGAAATCGCTTCCATAATCAGGCATTCCAATTTTATAACTTTCTGTTAAAAAAGGAATTTGTAAATGTGTCAAAACGTTTTGCGCTTGTTCAGCAAATCAGTTAAGAACACCCTTAACATAAATTCAATAGATTTTTTTTTTTTTTGGGGGGGGGGGGACACCTGTTACCAATGGCGGATCTAAGAGGAATGTCGCGGATAATCGTTTTAAAATTTATGTATTTATCGTTTCTGTTTATAAATTCCTCCTTCTCCTTCCCTTATTTTTTCCCCTTTTTTACAAATAAGATTTGCAGTGCTAATTTTCTGTTTAAAAATTTATGGTTGTTTATGTTTTATTTCTGAATTTCTCAAAAATTAAGCATAAAGTGACTAACAAAGAAATAAAATAGCGGACTCCGGGCGAATACGGCTGCTGTTCCTAAATCAACGCATATTCTTTCATAACACTCTCTAAAGATTTATGAAAAAAAAGGGCATATACTTGCATTATTCTACAAACTGAAATGAAATTGAAAAACATAATATTAACGGTGTATTCGAAAAAACGCTTTTCCACCTTCAACAGCTTGAAATATTCCGATACAATTTCAGACACATTTTTAAAAGTAGAAACATGAAATTTGCTGAGGGGATTTTTGAAGAGACGTGCAAGATGTCGTGTGATGTCATTTTATGCTCAATTCATTAGAATTTGAATTATGAACAATTATCTTCTCAGTATGACACTTTTTTTCCTTCTCGAATCTCCCGCTTCGGAAAAAATCGGTTCAAAATGCCGTTTTTGATTGCTTTTTTTGCAATATTTTCTACATTTATCAAAGAATCGACAGTCACAGCACCTTGTGTACTTTCTAAATAGGACAATTTGACAGTTTGATGCATATGAGATCAAAAATGAGTTTAAAAATAAATCGGAAAATAAGCATGTCGGACTCTCCTCTCAGTCCACAAAACTTCGAAGAATGTCCTAGGTAGTTTTAGCTGCCACCACCGATATTAATGGGTGATATCGATCACCTGCTGTGAGGATTGGGTAAAATAACACTGACGCTGTTAATGAACTGAACTAACAGTTTATTTAAGATATAGATATGTACACAAGAAACAATATTTACAACTATATATATAATTACAACTCGGATATAGATGATCCGGTTCAACATTAAATTAACTACAATAAACGTTGGTTGTGTACCGTTCAACTTACACTTTCTTCCTCACACTCAACGCACGTTGGATACGCTTTATCAGAGATTACTGCAGAATCTCAATACACAAGGGTACTAGGCCTCACTTCCCGGCCTATAACACTATCCACCGGGACGCCTTGTCCCACGCTCAAAATATACACTATCCAACAGGACCACAAATCCTGAGCGACCTATCGGTCTCAACGCCAAGCGAGAACTGTCTCCAACCTCTCAGTCCAGAGTTGACCTTGTCAGAGATCTTCCTTCCCCCAGCAGGGCCTCTTAGAGTTCCTCCATTGGTTCAATTCCGCATACCAACCTTGAGTCATGACATCTACTGTTTACACATCACTTAAATACTAAATGACAGCTGAGCCATGCCCCTTGGTCATCCCTTTCATTCATCAACGAGTGCGTCATCCGCACACCTGCGCCTGGATAACCACCTGTCATTTGTCATTATAAGAAAAGAAAGAAAGGTATTTCGAAAGCTTCACGGATACACAACTAACAATACATAAAAATATTCAGATGAGGAAATGTCATTCCTTTCTAATTCAGGGCAGATGTCTTCTAGGAACCTGACACCCCCCACCTTAGCGGAAAATATGCCTCTTAGGGGCTAATTTTCCCCAAACATATAATAATATTACGGAAGAGTTCAATAGTCTCTTTGCAGATTTCTTCATTCTAAATATTACATAGGCATTTTCAGGTGTCTGAACATTCTCTACTGACATCTCTACTGAACCTTATACTAATACTACTATTGCATAAACAATACACATGCTAACTTACTATTATAAACACAACACTTAAAAAAATATATTTACACACACACACAAAAAAAATAAAGTTGTCTACTATTTTGACATTGATACTGATGGGCTAGTAACTGGTTGTTCTTCCCAGCTCTTTCTCTGTAGCCTCGAAATTGCATCAGCATTCAAATGTTGAACTCCGGGACGATGAGAAATGCTCAGGTTCCAGCGTTGCAAGGCTAGAGCCCACCTAGTGAGTTTGGGCGACCTTGGGGTTGTTTCCGTGAGAAATTTTAATGGATTATGATCGGTAATGACCTCAATTTGAGATCCATAAGTCCACTTTTCAAACTTCCGCAACCCGAAGAGAACACTCCAAGCCTCTTTCTCTATACTCGGCCAAGCACGCTGAGCCCCTGACAATTTCTGACTGGCAAAAGCTATAGGTTTAAACTGACCTTTTTCATCTTTTTGAGTAAGACAACATCCTACTGCAAGGTCGGAAGCATCGGCGTGAAGCTGATATTCCCGGCCTACGATAGGTGTAGCCAAACTCGTCACTTTACACAACTCATCTTTAAGAGTATTAAATGCTTTTTCTGCCCTTTCATCCCATGGTACAGTATTTTTGACATTTCCTTTGGTTAATTCGGTTAAAGGTATAGCTATCTCAGCATAATTTGGAATATAAGATCGGTAGAATCCCATTAATCCCAAAACTGATCTAACTTCCTTTTTAGTCTTTGGCCTCTTTAAGTCCCTTATTGCTCCGATTTTCTCCTCATCAGGTGCATGAATTCCACCCCCAATAACATGACCTAAAAACTTAGTCAATTTCTCTCCAAATTTACATTTGTCTAGTCTAATCGTAAAATTTCTATTTTTCAACTCTTCAATGACAGCCCTGACATGCTCACAATGCTCTTCCCAGGTATCGGAGAAAATGATGACATCATCAATATATGCTTCTGCATACCACCGATGACCTTGGAGAACCTCATTCATGTCTTTTTGAAACGTAGCAGCAGCCCCTGATAATCCAAAAGGCATTGTACGCCACTGATAAGTTCCGTTATGCGTCGTAAAAGCTGTCAAAGGTTTACAATCCTCAGCCATTTTAATTTGCCAATAACCCCTCAATAAATCTATTGAAGATAAATATTTAGCCGCCCCTGCGGTATACATAATTTCTTGGGAATCTTTCATCGGGAAGGTGGGAACCTGCATTACAGAATTTAAAGCTCTGTAATCAATACACATTCTGACAGTTGCATCTTTTTTCGCAACGCAAACAATTGGATGGCTAATTTCAGCATTCGACGGTTCGATTAGATTTAATTCTAATAACTCCTGAATCTGCCTATCCACTTCCTCTTTATAAGCTACCGGCACGCTATATAACTTTGGTTTTTTCCTTTCTACACCCGGTTTCAGATCAATACGATGTTCCCCTACTTCCGCTGGTCGTACAGGACCCATAAACACTTCTTTATTTTCCCTCAAAATGGACTTTAAATCTTTGACTTGACTATTAGATAGCCCTTTTATTTCAAACCTCTCAATATCCCGTTCTATCTCTTGATCCCGGTTCAAAATAGGAATTTCCCCAACTTCTCCAAATTCCTCATCACCTTCGAAAACAATATTAACTATATTACATTTAGCGATAAATTCTCTTATCTTATTTTGGTGCACATGCTTCCTACTCCCGTCGGCTAACTCAACAATAAACGAATGCTGGTTTCGTTTTTCTACAATAGTTGCCGGCCCTTGCCACCTAGAATATAACTTATTAGTCGAATCGGGGATTAACAGTATAACTTTATCGCCTACCTCAAACGTTTTTTCTTTTGACCTTAAATTATAATGATACGCCATTCTATTTTGTTGAACCTCAGACGACAATTTTGCCTCATTTGCGGCTCTTTCTAAGCGGTTCTTAAGTTTATCCAAGTACTCATGAATCGGCGTAGTATCTAACTGCGCTCCCTTATTTTCTCCTGCCCATGACGACTTAAGAATCGATAACGGACCCTCCGGCGCTCTACCATATAATAACTGGAAAGGTGCGATTCCCGTCGTAGAATTTGGGACTTCCCTATACGCCCATAATAGAAATGGTATTTGTTCATGCCATTTTTTTCCTTCTTCCCTAATCGTATGATGTAGCATACGTTTAAGAGTCTGATTAAATCGTTCCACAAGTCCGTTGGACTGTGGATACTGTGGAGTCGAAAATCTTGGACTAGCACCTAACCTTTTCTCAAATTCTTTCGTTAAGTCGGCAGTAAAATTGGTTCCATTGTCGCAGGCAATTACATTAGGAATTCCTGTTCTCATAAATATTTGAAGTAACGCCTCACACGCGGTTTTAGCAGTTAAACTTTTTAGAGGGATCGCATCCGCCCATCTGGTATGCTGATCAATTAAAGTCAGTATATACCGATGCCCTTGTGAACTTTTAGGATCAATAGGCCCAATTAAATCAACATTAACAACCTGAAATGGAAGTTCCGGCCGCGACAATGGGGAAATAGGAGCTCTATCATTTACTTTAACCCCTCTAGTCAATTGGCACTCTAAACATGATTCACAAAACTGTTTAGCTTCTTTTGCCATTCCCTCCCAATAAAAAGAATACCTTATTCTCTGCAACGTTTTCTTGGCTGCATGATGCCCTCCAAATACCGATGAATGCGCTAATTTTAAGATTTCTTCCCTTCTTACCTTGGGTACTACTAATTGCGCTATAGTTTCGCCTAACAATTTCTCTTTATGATACAATAATCCGTTTACAATATAATAATCCCCTTTTTTCTTTTTAGCTAATTCCCAAGCTTTCTCTAATTCTTTACATTCCAACTGGGATTTCTTAAACATATCTGAGTTACTAACAATAGATTCCTTATTTTCCTCCGTTTCAGTTTTTTCTGGATCCTGACTTTGTACATTTTGCGATCTCGCGTCTATTACGTAAACATTACAGCTATCGTTACTTACATCTTCCTTTTCATTCGAGTTATCAATAATAATTTCGGAACTTTTTAATTCTTCGAACTCTATCAATGGCTCCTCAAGATTGACACCTGACAACTCATTAATCACCTCGGGATGTAAAATTACTTGCTCATTAATATTATCAGTTACTGCGCAAAGTACTTCCTGATAAATAATATTAGTTTGCCCGAATTGCGGAATAGCTAGCGGTAGTTTAACTAACGGTGATTTAACAGCTTCACCAAATAACCCTTGTAAATAAATACTACCCGCTCCCTTTAATTTCTCTTCCGGTACTAAATCTTTATGAACAACACTAATCTCACATC
Source organism: Maratus speculifer (assembly GCA_964019185.1). Lineage (NCBI taxonomy): Eukaryota > Metazoa > Arthropoda > Arachnida > Araneae > Salticidae > Maratus > Maratus speculifer. The sequence continues at coordinate 315,854,572 of OZ025296.1, read as the reverse complement.
CAGAATCAACCAATCCCTTTGCTTTTTGCCCATTAACACTGACTTCAATTTTCTCAAGTTTATTTAATTTCTCACCAATAACATTAGTTTTCTGCTCGGCCTTTGCCGATATTCTAGTCACAATAGCCCCATTAGGTAACTCTTGATTTTCTTTCACCATAATCTTATGAACACCTGCTTTCTGGTCTCGCCCTTTATTGCCATTATTAGTTCCCTCATTACCCACTTTATTACAAAAGCGTTGGTAATGACCTCTCAAACCACACTTAAAACATTTAGGCCCTGAAGCATCATTCGTCTTCTTAAACTCTGTTTTCCTATCCGGAAAAGAATTACACTCATTATTACCATTTTGCCTCCAACTACCACTAAATTTATTATCCTCCCTCGGTCTCATTTTTTCATTGTTTACGTACTTATCTTTACCTTTAAAGCTTTTATGCGTAACCGCATAAGACTTATGTTTAGCATCAAAATAATTATCGCACTCTTTAGCAATTTTAGGAGCTTCTAACCATTTACCCTGGTGAGTTAAACTAATATATGCTGCAGTATCCTCATCTAGCGTACTCATTAGTTTATCAGTAACTATTAACTGGTTGACCTTTTCATAAGTGTCCGCACCTCTAATTTTACAATAATTTTCCCACGTAGCTATTAAACGCGATACAAATAATGCATGGGTTTCGTTCGGATTTCTCCTAGCTTTCCGGAAATTTTCTAAACATGCCTTCGGGGTTGGCTCATGTTCCCTTAGGACTAACTCCTTTAATTCCTCATAATTCTCCATTTGTTCCTTAGTGGTATAAATTAACAAATTATCCGCCTTATCTCCTAACATATTTAGTAGAATTTCGGCCTGCTGGTTTTCCGGTACATCTTTAGTTTGGAATGCCCTTTCTAAACTGTTGAAAAATATAAATTCCATCCCTCAGTCCCTTCTGGTACTTTGATAGATAGAGTTTTAACACTTTTGATCAATTTTTCGATGTTACTTTCATTACTAGATTCCCTAGATCCATTAGAGTTATTTGCTGAACCTTGAACTCTGAGCCTTTCCATTTCTAATTCATGTCCCATCCTCAATTTCTCCATTTCTAACTTTTCCTGTTTTTCTAACTTTTCGCGTTCTAAATTTTCCTGTTCTAATCGTTCTGCAACAATAGTGTCAGATAACTCCTTAATAAACCCCTCATCATACCCATCACTCTTCACTATCTTATTCCTAAGCTGAATCCTGGTATCATTTTCCTCGAATTCAACCCCCAATTCTTCGGCTAAAACCTGAAGATCCCCCTTTTTCAATTTTGCTAAGAATGCCATACCTTCACCGAATTTTGTTACCACCTTACAATAAATAATATTCAAACTTATTAAATCAATATTTTCTAAATTCCTAACTTAGTACAGTTATATCTCCACTCATTATAGAATTAATACCCTTCAGATATGTATTTCTAACTAACCTATTATAGAACCTGATTTTCCTCACCATTAATATCACACAATTTACTTTCAATAAAACACAAGGTAAAACACTAATTTCAATTTGATTACTATGCAATACACCATTAGATAATAACATGCAATTTACCTAATAATAATACGTTGGAACTTAATAAAAAGATTGATATCAATAGAAAATCAACATAACAAAAAAAAATTGTATAACATGCACATATAAATTCCTACAATTATCCTCATTAAAGTATTTCTAAATTCAGTACTGGTTCTCACACTTAAAATAAATATGATCTTAAGTACATTTATTTTGATCATAAAAATCTTCTCTTTTAACTTTCCTCACTATGGCTCTCTTCTGAGCCTTTTTTTTTTCTCTATGGCCCTCTATTGAGACTTTTTTTTTTTCACTATGGCTCTCTATTGAGCCTTTTTTTTTTTTCTTTACTACTGGCCAATCAAAATTTTCATTTGCTTAGAATTTTGATAATATAACTCTTAAAATTTAAACAGTATTGCTTCATTTAACAATTACTTTAACAATAATTTAGATTTAATGCATTAATTTAGTTCACTAGTATCATTATAAATAGCATATCATTATCATCTCAAATTATTATGACCTTTCTTTAAAACAATAGCAATATGGTTACTAATTCTTTACACCTATCTGAACACAATTATTTCATTGCACATAAATTACATAGACAATTTACCTAAATTACTATTAATTATACAACAATACAATTTGGTTCGAGATGTCAGAAGAAATGAATGATCAAAACACCTTACCTTATACTTTATTTGGTGGGGTACTCTTCTATTCACAGATAGCTCCACGATGTAGCGATAATCAGGCACAACACAGTTCAGTTTTCTGTACTAACTATATGGCACACACACTATATCAGTTCCACACTTGATTTTTATTTCTCTAACACTCCATCGACGATTCGGCACTACCACGAACGAATATCACAGGACAGTTCGGCTGCGGCACTAACACAATTTTAACACGGCTCGCTCGTCACTGGCTCGGACGATTCTATCCCGTCGCTGGACGCTGGTCTCGGACGATTCTATCCCGTCGCTGGTCACTGGTCTCAGGCGGTTCAATCCCACCGCTGCCACCAATTTGTCGGACGCTCCTCTCAGTCCACAAAACGTCGAAGAATGTCCTAGGTAGTTTTAGCTGCCACCACCGATATTAATGGGTGATATCGGTCACCTGCTGTGAGGATTGGGTAAAATAACACTGACGCTGTTAATGAACTGAACTAACAGTTTATTTAAGATATAGATATGTACACAAGAAACAATATTTACAACTATATATATAATTACAACTCGGATATAGATGATCCGGTTCAACATTAAATTAACTACAATAAACGTTGGTTGTGTACCGTTCAACTTACACTTTCTTCCTCACACTCAACGCACGTTGGATACGCTTTATCAGAGATTACTGCAGAATCTCAATACACAAGGGTACTAGGCCTCACTTCCCGGCCTATAACACTATCCACCGGGACGCCTTGTCCCACGCTCAAAATATACACTATCCAACAGGACCACAAATCCTGAGCGACCTATCGGTCTCAACGCCAAGCGAGAACTGTCTCCAACCTCTCAGTCCAGAGTTGACCTTGTCAGAGATCTTCCTTCCCCCAGCAGGGCCTCTTAGAGTTCCTCCATTGGTTCAATTCCGCATACCAACCTTGAGTCATGACATCTACTGTTTACACATCACTTAAATACTAAATGACAGCTGAGCCATGCCCCTTGGTCATCCCTTTCATTCATCAACGAGTGCGTCATCCGCACACCTGCGCCTGGATAACCACCTGTCATTTGTCATTATAAGAAAAGAAAGAAAGGTATTTCGAAAGCTTCACGGATACACAACTAACAATACATAAAAATATTCAGATGAGGAAATGTCATTCCTTTCTAATTCAGGGCAGATGTCTTCTAGGAACCTGACAAAGCAGTTTGAATCGAAATACACCCTTAAGACACTAAAAATCACACAAAAGTGGTGGTTGTGGGATTATTTATTTTTGCTATGGCTTGGTGGTTACAATTCTATTATCAATATGATTCATTTGAGAAAGAAATTCTATAATAATTATTGAAAAGATGTTTGGACAGTTATTACATTATATTAGCAATAAGTTTAAATCCTTTTGATTACTTATCTTCATCTCATAAAGCTGATAGATATTGACATGCTGCGAGTCTCACGATTTTATTTACGTAAAATGCTTTGCGTTACTGATGCAGGAAAATTTTCCGAAGAATTTTCTCAGTTTACGGAACTTTTTCTTCTTTTTCAAAACTTGAGGTGTTACACAGTCTGGTTCTGATTCACTGATATTTTCTGTTATCTTTGGATGACTTGATTGTGATTTACTGATATTTTCTACTAACTTAATGTCTGCTGTTTCTGATACTTTGATATTTTCTGTTAAATCTGCTTGAATGGTTTCTATTTCACTGACATTTTCTGTTGGTTGGGTATGAATAGATTCCTGTTCTATGGACTCCTTGAGAACTTCGGCTGTTACTGGGTAAGGAAGCCATTCAAAAAGAGTGGGTAAGTATCCTACTGTTGGCAACTTTCGGATTTTCGGGTGGCCGCGAGGACGACCTCTATTTAATGCAGCGATGTAAATTTCTTCTTTTTTTCTCAAATCCTGTTCTTCGTTGACAAAATTTTCCTGATTTTGAAATTCAAAGTATGGTGAATCTTCTACTTGATTTGCGGCACTTCTGTTTTCTTGATGAACGTCTGATATTTGACAGCTACTATTGAGTGAAATGTAAGAAGGTATAGGTGAATTCCGAATGCTATTGAATCTATTGTCAGGTAAGTCTATCTCCCACAACACACCTTGTCCAGCTGAGGTGGTATTTGCCAGACTCGAACGACTTGGACAAGAATCGTTGTCATCTATGTGATGGTATTCTTCAAGTCCTAATAAGAATCGCCTGAGAAATCTGTTATAAACAAGATAACTCAAGATTAAAAATACCCAAGAACATTAAAAACGCATCCTTGGGTGAGGATCTATAATGAGACTAAAGAAAATATTAAAGTTTTCATTGTTATTAAGAGTGTGCAGTGTTGTAAGAAATGTATATTGTTGATTAAACGCAGTAAATACATTGTTGATTTATGCATTTAAAGTAACATTGTTCATAATGCATTTAATCAACAATGAATACATTCACAACACTGCACACTCTTAATAACAATGAAAACTTTAAGATTTTCTTTAGTCTCATTATAGACCCTGATCTAAGGATGGCGTTTTTACTGTTCTTAGGTGTTTTTATCTTGAGTTATCTTGTTTATAACAGATTTCTCTTGCTTTCTCTTTCTTTTGCTTAAAAGAGTCACCAGACACATTTTTACAAATTTTTCTTTTAATTACAAGTACTTTTATTTAATAACTAATTTTACTTTTTTTCCCCGTATTTCCACAGTATTGGCGACCATTTTTTTTTTTTTTTTTTTTTTTTTTTTTTGTCGATTTTAAATTTCTGTATTTGGATTTATTTATTTATTTTTGTTAATTTTGCCCGAACGGCTACGTTCGGGTCACCATACGAGACCCATATAAGGTGCAAAGAATAGTTGATTAAACCCACCAGTCATTTTTTATTACATCAATGCATATTGTAAATTTTGTATGTTTAATCAGAGAATTTTTTCGATTGAAGTAGGCAAAAATTTCCGTTTTAAAAAAATCGTTGATAAATAATTAAAATTTCTATTACAAAAAAACGCCCTTTTTTGTTGTTGTTGTTGTTGTTGCTGTCTTTTTTAAGAATTATCCACTTTAAAGGGATGATAGTCCTATGTGGGGATTTATGCAAGTCTTGCTTATTTATTTATTTTTTATTTATTTACGCTTTAAATTATGGCAATTGTTATTGTCATATCAGGAAAAATATTAAGATTGAGCTCCCACCGAAGGAAAATTTTGGCTACGGTCCTGCGTGTTAATGTATGTATGCGCGTGTATCAACGGATATGGTTCCGCACATACATACAGTTTACTGTCTCTGGAAATAATACGTACGTACGTATCGTAATATATCTAAACCATTTTGTAAAAAGAAAAAAAGGAGACAGAGAAATGTATTTTTATTAGCCTCCGATGCTATTTCTTTCAGACAGACAAGCTAAAAAATGTCGTGTCGTCAGGCTTTAATTTTCTACTCAACCGATTTTGATAATTGTTTTTTTAAATGAAAGCTATTTATTTGTAGTTGTGTCCATTTTAGCTATTTTTTAATTTATTTCCATTTTTATATTTTATTTTTAATTTTAAATGCTTTTTACGATATTTCTTAAATATGGTGGCAACTCAGTTTAGCTTTTCTCTCGATAATAAAAATTTATTTTCCATTATCATTTTCCACGAGTCAGAAGCTTTATTTCATCAGTGAACATGTCCTTGCATTTAAAAGAAAAAAGTTAATTGTTTTCGTAAAATTTAACCACAATAAAATGATTATCCACTAATTCAGGTAAAAAAAATATATTTACTGAGAAATAATAATAATAATGTAAATAAAATAACAGAAAATAATTTATGATAAAAATTAATGTCTAAAGAAAAATTTCAAATGAGGAAAATGATGTCTTTCAGCAACCAGATAAATGGGAATTACAATATTATTACGGATGCCTTTTTCATATTACTAATAACACTAACTTTTAAAAAACATTTGAAGAGAAAATGACGTCCTATTTAAAACATCGCAATTTTACTCATAACGATATTACATTTCAATATTTATTTTCACTATGGACACTGAGATTGAGATTTTACTTTCAGATGACTTCAGTTAGTGAAAATAATGTCACAGTAAAAATGAAATTACAGTGAAACTCGTTTAAGATACGAATCAAGGGACCGAGAGCATTTCGTATCTTAAGCAAGATCGTATCTTATTCGGATTTCATAGATTCTCGAATAATAATGCATGTAAAAACAGTACACATTGTTATTTACATATTTTAGCCATTTATAACTCTTATTTTATCAATTTTTAACATTTTTTAGGTATTCTAGGAAATTTGAGTTTAAAATATTGAAATAAAGAATAATTTTATTTTCTCCAAAATTTTATTAAATATCTGTCTATACAGTAAAAAAATTTAAATGCCTTTATATAGTACTCTTTGCCAAATTAAACTAGTTGGATGTGCCAATTCCAAAACTTTCTATCTTATACATACATTTTAATATCAAAAAAAAAAAAAATTAGTTACATATGTTAATGCTTTAACAATTTTAATTCAATACTTTACCAACTTTGATTTTTACTTTAAATTTCTGCTTCAGTCAATTAATTGAAGTAAAAAAAAAATTCCGTCGCTGCACGAGCCGATGAACAATAGAACAATAGACATATTTTTTTCAAATTCAGGGAGGACTTAAATGCCATACCCCAAAATAATCATATACAAAAATTTAGTTCAGTTCTTTGCATAAATTTTGAGGGTAAAATAAAGAAAATGGCACAGACATTGTGATTATAGCGCCCCCTTCCAGCGGATTTTTTTCAAATCCAGGGCCAACATACTAGCCATAGCCAAACACTTGCACAGAAAATTTCGTTTAATTATATGCATAACTTCATACACTTTTAGTCGGTTAATATTAAAAATGGCACAAAAATCGCTATTGCAACTTCCCTTTCCGGCAGAATATTTCAAAAATGAAGAAGGAACTGCTTATCACAACCAAAAACATTCACAAAAAATTTTGTTCAGTTCTATGCATCATATCTTCATCCAATTTTTGATGGTAGAATGGCAACATGCGGACACACACAGAGACAAAACACAAACACACGAACAGACAGACATTTTGTAAAAATATATTTATTGGAATCTCTGACCCCTAAAACGTGTAAATTCGTCGAAAACTGAAGTCGAAAAAAAATTAGATTACAATACTTTCTTCTATTAAAGATGGAAAAAAGTAAAAAAAAAAAAAAGCATCTTATGAAAAGTAAATAAGATTTTACATAGCCTGTCAAAGACACGTGATAAATGGATTACATTAGCACCATTTTGTATATTAAACGGGTTTTTTAACATCAAGGGACCACATTTCTTCGTATATTAAGCGGGATCGTATCTTATGCGTACGTTTATTAAGCGGGTAATTTTACACAGGTTTAATAGGCAGTTTTCAAGGGACCGAAGATAATTCGTATATTAAGCGGGATCGTATTTTAAGCGGGCATATTTTAAACGAGTTTCACTGTAGTTTTTTTCTTTTAATAAAACTATTTTTCTGTGAGTGCATATAAAATTAAATTTCTGGATTTCACCGGCATTCAGATTACAATTTTAACTGAAGATGTGCGAAAATTTGCATGCAAAATTGTAACTGGCAAACTTGACATTAAGTTTGGAAAATATTTATTATATATTGATTCAATAATGTAAATACTTTTGCTTTTTTTTTTTTAAACCAAAATCGATCGGGTCTTCTAATTATTTCATTCGTCGAATTCGATGGGATTCCACTCGTTTTATTGTTAAAATGCATTTCCTTTTTCTCAGAGTCTATAAAAAAGTGTTTAAACTAAAGAAAAAATCTGTTTTTGATTAATCTAGTCAATGAAGAAGTAGCACATCAAATTGTACCTCTTTATTACTCCGTAATTCCAATGACTCAGAGAGAAACTGCTAATCAATTGGGTATTTCACGTCGTTTGCTATTATATTCATAAACACAAGAAAAATGAAGTTAGTTCATTGCATTCTAAACGGGGTCGCCCTTCTAAAAGACCCTATCGATTTTTTTTTCTAATCGGAGCGAAACTGAATTCTGCAATGGCAAAATCTACATTCAACTTGTTTATTTATTTATTTATATATTTTTTTTTTTTCAAACTCACTTATTCAATTAAATATTTGTATTATCTTATTTTGCTATCCTTCTAATCTTATTTTGCTACAATAACGATATCAACGCAAATTCAAATAAATACATTTCAGACCACTTTTTGTCAACAAATTTACAACACATTAATGTGTTGTGAATTAGAAAACTTTATGTACAATAAGTTTTCTGATATTGGGGTTGTGTTCTCAATATGGTTGTAAAAGTGTTGCTAGCAAGAAATGTGCTATAAAAATAATCTTGATAATTTTTTGAAGTAGTTTTGTAAATAGTGTGAATAAAAATAGTTTCTTACAATAGTGTTGTGCTGCGTATCACTTTGTCACCAAATTAACAGCACATTCTAAACGTCACACAATTTAGAACACTATAAAGCTACACATATAAAACACTTTCAAAACATTTTCTACATGGCGCCTTTAAAATTACACAATTTTAAAAATGAATGTTTAAAAATATGTTTTGAAATAAAGATTTTCTCTTTTTGGAATTTTTAACAAAACATTTTTTTGCACAATATTTTTATTTGGGTCAACCCATTCACAACAAAACCGAAAACGATTTTTGTTAGAAGTGTTACCTTAATAGCATGCATGGTCACAGTGACTTCACAGTGACGTCACTGTGAGTCACTTTGGTCACATCACATTTGTGACCAAAATGCCACGACTCAGTGACGTCACATTGTGACTGAGATGTGACTTCCTTAAAAATCTTTAGAAATTTATAAATATCCTTCAAAACATGTTATTTATTTTAAAAAACATGTTTCTGGCAATTTAAATATCGTCGCTTTTGTCACAATTTCGTCACAATGCTAATGTCAAATTAGTCACAAATGACACATTTTTCACAAATTTGTCACATTGTGACCACTTTGTGAAACGTCACAAAAGAGCCCTAAAACGCCCATAACGACTTCACATTTTAGTCACTGTGACTTCACATCGACGTCACGTGTCGTCACATCGACAATCGATGGTCACAAGGTCACAATGTGACTTCACAACGACGTTGCAGTGACGTCACCATGCTTTACGGGTAATGATTGTGTTTAGTTAGTGTTCTAAAAGTGTTTCACGCATGTGCAGCGATTTCAATTTCACTAGAAATAAATTAATTTAAGAAAGTTTTTTTTTTTTTTTTTTTTTTAAACATAAAAAGCAATGATAAAAAAAAAAAGTCCCAAAATGCGAAATCGGCGAGGACAGGAGAAGCAGGGTCGGTATGGAAAATGGCCAATTCCGACTCCGGGCTGGCAACACTAGAATCCAGCTCATATTAAAGCTCCTGTCCCTGCTAACGAAGAGACTCGCGAGCTAATGCTATTCCTATGGGGAGGTTATTTTCTAATGACTCGTTTGCATTTCAACATTTTATATATATATATATATATATATATATATATATATATATATATATATATATATATATATATATATATATATATATATATATGTATATATATATATGTATTGCATTGGATAGTTGAGATTCCTCTCGATATCGTTCCTTTTCTACTTTTTCGAATTTGTTTGCAGATATTTTTTATAAAATTACTTTCACTTTCAAAACCGGTTCCGAAATTAAAAAATGTCTGCAACGAAAATCACAAAAGTAAAAAAGGAGTGACGTCGAGAATAACCTCAGCTATTCAATGGAAAAAAAAATTAAAAATGTCGAAATGCAAATGAGTTATTAGAAAATAACCTCCCATAGGAATAGCATTAGCTCGCGAATGTCTTCGCTTGCAGGGAGAAGAGCCTTAAGAGCACACACTAGTCACGCGGTAAAAGCCGAGCGCTAATGTAAAGTCTATGGGGGCGTTCTTTTCGAATATCTCGCTGAAATTTTAATATTTTTACATGATTTTTTTGCACAAGATAGCTGAGGACGATCCACAACCGGCCTAGTTTTTACTTTTTCAGTTTTCGTTTCAGATTTTCTTTAAAAAATTACTTTAACTTTCGAAACCGGTTTAAACCGGTTCTGAAAATGAAACTATCGTAATATAAAAAATATATAAGCAAAATCAAAAAAGTAAAAACTAGGCCGGTTGTGGATCGTTCTCAGCTATCTTGTGCAAAAAAATCATTTAAAAATATTTAAATTTCAGCGAGATATTAGAAAAGAATGCTCCCATAGACTTTACATTATCATCCGGGTCTATTTGAGTACTTTTTCTGTGACTATTGTGGGCTCTTAAGGGGAGGCTCCTCTCGCTTGAAAACTTTTGCTCCGTAATTTTAAACCAATGGGTTAACATTAGGTTACCCATTGGTTACACCGAAGGTTAATTTCGAATTATTCGTTTAAATTTGAATATTTTTAAATGACTTTTTTTTTTCTTCATAGGATATCTAAGCTCGATCTTTAATATGATTTTTTTTTTCGATTTTTGTTGAAAATATTTTTTTAAAAAGGTGCTTTCAATTTTAAAACCGATTCCAAAAGTGAAAGTACCTTTTTAAAAAATATCTGTAAACAAAATCGAAAAAGTGAAAAATAGTCATACTGAGGATCAAGCACAGCTATCCCATGCAAAAAAAAAAAAAAAGTTTAAAAATATTCAAATCTAAACGAATAATTCGGAACTAACCTGCCCATTGGTTTAACACATGAAGATAGAATAGTAGAAGGAGAACTGAGAAGATAGGCTTTTCCCAACAGAACTTAGCCCCAAAATATTGCCCGGTGCATGGCGTGGCGCTAGTGATGAGGGACTGACTTTCGATCACATGACCTGTTTGACTAGTCTCTCGACTAATCTGCTAGCGGGACGTAGGGGGCGCCGGCTTTCATCTTCTCCCAAACCGCCGGAAATGCCAGCTAGACTCGGAAAGACTTTAGGGGCATAAGTGGATGCATCGTCTTTGTTCTCCTTCTACTATTTCTATCTTCATGGTTTAACATTACGGAGCGGGTTTTTTTCAAGTGAATGAAGATCCCCCTTAACTCCAGGGATGTAGTGGAGGGTATATGGGGGTATACGCCGTATACCTTTTGGATTTTTTAAAGGAACACTGTGTACCCTCTATTAGTCAAGAAAACTGTAGCATATACATTCTTCTTTCTGCCTTGAGAGTATTCCCTCTACTTAGAGCGTATATCCTCTGTTACATTTATGACTACACCCGTGCGTAGTACGCCTGCTATCGCTGCCGAATGCAGCCGGGACACGGTTCGAGATTCATTCGTTTCGACATTTGTCCGTTTCGAGATTTAAATAAAGGAGGGGCCCGCTAGCGGGCGAAGCCAGCTAGTATTTTATCTAGTCAGTGTTAGCAGATGCATTTTTAAATATACATAAACCAGTATAATGCTTCTTCATTTTTCTTTTCTTAGTCATTTGTATTATTTGGTAAAAAAAACTCACTTTCTTAACCCCGAATTACGTCAAACATTTTATAAAAACGCTAAATTTCATATAACAGCGACTGTGAAAAGTATTATATACATTGTAGTTAGTAAAATACTTAGCCAAGTGCAGGTAATAAATCACCAAATATTGTTTGTTTCCTTTTCTTTCGAAATTTATCTTTCCGCACATTTAAAAAAGATGATTTTGAGTCAACTGAAAATAAATAAAAATGAACAAAAAATAAATAAGAAGTACCAATATATCATATGTCGAAACATTTTATTTCAACATCAAGGAATTGTATTTAAGTTACACATATCGCAAAAAACTGCTTTTGGCAAAAAAAAAAAAAAAAAAAAAAAAAAAAAACCAAAAAAACCAAAAAAACCAAAAAAACCAAAAAAAAAACCAAACTCTTATAAGATTATATATATATACAATAGACCCCCTTAAATCCGTCACTGCTTTGTTTACATTTTCTAAATGGTAATTTGAATGCAATTAACAATGAAATTGAAACTGTTATGAAGGCTTACAATATAATAAAACATTAAAATAAGCAATAAACTAAAATAATAAAAATTTAGATAATTTTTAACATGATTAAAATATTAAAAGCAAAGGTCAAGTTAATAATCAATAATGTAAGATTAAATTTATTATAAAGATAAGATGCATTTTCATATGAAATTCGTTTTATAAAGATACATTATTAAATCACATCAAAATCATAAAATAAGGAAGTTTTATTTCAAGTTTAGCCAGACTTAATAACCAAAATATTTTGGTTAATACATTAATATGTTTGGTAAAAAGATTGTGATTACCAGTAATATCAGCAATATCTTATTTTTTCCAAAATAAATCTATTCTTCCTTCATGAAACCACATGAATTCAGTAATATTAATGAAAATTACAAATTAAAATATGTATGGAATTGATATAAAAATAAAAAAGTCAAATTTTGTCCCCACATCAAAACTTAATGTTTCATTGTTTAGCTCTGTAAATTATGTGCGGATTTTAGGTTTGCGGATTTGAGAGAGCCTACTGTATATAGAATGCAAAAAGAGATTGGGTATCACCCCTTAGAGGGTGACACCCGGGGCGGACCGCCCCCCCGCCCCCCGCTTGCTACGCCACTGATCAGTCAATCATAATTTTAGAACACCCAATCGATGCGTGTATACAGATAGCTAATTTTAAAGATATAATTTTTTTTAAAGTCAATCAGCATAATCGTCATATATGCCCCGCAATATAATAAAAATAATAACCGCCTACAAATGAAACAGTGTAATTTCAGACACTTTTCTCCGGAAGGAATTTCTGTGGCTCCGGGAGGGGGACATTATTGAGCTCCAGGAGGGGGGAAATTACACTTTTTTCCATTGAAAATACAAAATCTCAAATTTTTTAGGGGGGACATCTGACTGCTCCGGTGGAAGGAATGTCCCCCCCTCCCCGGGCCACCTTCTAAAATCAACTCCAAGCAGACGAATTTTCGTAGCCTCAAACCAAAAAGATGAATATTCTCTATTTTGATTGGTCAATCTCGCGTTGCTAACAGTGAAAAATCGGCCTTATCCCGACCATTGTTAAAACATTCGATTTTCCAACTCAATGGTATGTTCCTTTAAAAATAGAGTATTCGATTGGCAACTGTTATGAATTACCATGCGATATTTTTTCGAATATTTATGTTTTATTCCCTTTAAAAATATGCTCTGGACTGTCCCGTTTTTATGATTTTACAAAGTTTAGCTTACATTTATTATGTATATCAAATAAATTATAATTTTAAGTGCAATGATTTTAAACTCGCTTAGTTCATGTAGTTGAAAGTATGTTGAATTATGTGTTGTTTGGAAATTTTGAGACACCTATATTATGAACATTTATGAATTTTATTCTGTGTAATCTATTATATTAATCTTTTACCCCTAGTTTTTGCTTAAACGATATCGTTTCGAATTAAAGTATTTTCTATTTGCATTTCGATTTAATAAAATGATTTAGCTATTTGCGACTCTATTTTTTAAGTGAATCATATATGAAATGTCAATGGTAAGTATTATAATTATGCTCGTTTCATACAAGTATTTTCACTTTGTATGGTAAATGAAATTTTAATTTCAAAGTTTTAAAGTGTATCTGTAACTTTTTTTTTCTTTTGAGAATGATTTAAAGTATTTACATGAATGGTCACAATAAAAAAAAATTGTTTTACATAGTAACTATCATAATTAAATAAACTCCCTTGAATTTTGCATAAAAATTTCTTATGCAGTCGTTATTAGTGTTAGCCTAAATGTATTGATTCAATTTGATTAGGAATGTTAATAAAATGTTAATGTGCAATCAGGGATATATTTAGGAAAGTTTTAGGTCCTTTAAAGGACTCTTCACAAAATAATTTATCTTAAAACAAGATCCTTCAAAAAATTATTTGTCCCTTAAATAGATCTTTCACAGGATTTTTAGTGCGAATGCAGTTTACTCTCCTTCTTGGCGCGATTTTCAAAAATCGCCAAATTGGTGCGTTTTTGCATCTTGTCTCCCGGAGCAACTTGCTCCAAGAGACACTACGCAAAAACGCACTTTCCAAGATGGCGGCAATCAAAATAAACAAAAAGCACATAAAATACAAATCTAAAGACAAAAAAAAAAGAGAATTTTTACTTACCCGGAGCCGATGTTTTGCTTTTGTGAGGGGGGGCTGCCGCCCCCCTCACCAGTCAATCATATATTTTTTCCTGCAAACTTTCAACAGCGTAAAGTATCCATTTGAATACTTTACTTCCTCATTCAAACAATCAACAACATTCTTTCTGAAATCAACAACTTCCATAGTAGTTACTAGGGATGCACCGGATACTGATTTTGCCAGATATCGGATACCAAATATCCGGTATCCGATTTGTCTGCTGGATTCGGATATCCAGTACTGAATATGTTTTTAGTTATGGTAAATGTTTGTTTATTTCTTTATGCAATGCCATCTCAAATAATAAATTGCAAACATGTTTCACACACCATTGCAACTTTTAAACGTATTGGAATATAATTTATAGAAACTATGTATCTTTGACAATCAGGGCTTGAAATTCAGGTTTTCCCAGGCAGAGAGAGTTTTCCTCATAACATTTGTAAATGCAGGGGTGTTAAACTATATAAAAAGGAAGAAATAAAAAAAAAAAAAATATTTTTTACATGCCATTTAAATATTTAATTTATACCAGCATGACAAAATTCCATTAAAATAATTTAAATCAACAACTCAAGATAATTATCCAAAATGTCTATTTTAATTAAAACAAACGAAAAGAATCAAGCCTTATATATATCATATCTATTTTTCAATTTTCATTCAGTGTTATGAACAATTAATAATTGAGTTGCTAAATTAGTATTTTAATTTAGATTTTATTCGATTTTGTGTGGTTTAGAATCTTGTAAGTTACACTTTTTTATTTTTATTTTATTTTATTTATTTATTTATTTATTTTTTGTAAAATCTGATAGGCATTCATTTTTAATTTACTTGCAAGAATAATACATTTAGATGATTGTATTGTCAATATCCTGCAGTGATTGCATACCACTTAGTGGAATTATCTTCAATACTGTAATTTCTGACATTTTAGCTAATTGAATTGTGTTCTTCTATGCAATGGAATTTCAAACCCATATGAAATTCTGAAAAGGGCATAATCAGTAGGTTTCTTCTATTCCATGAGAAATGCTTTATTTAAAAAGGTCATGTCCTATTTTCTATGAACTATGCACATAAACTATTTATTGTTTCTAAATGTGTTTCCTTAAAGTTTGCTTTTTTTTTTTTCCAATCATTTGAAAAGCGGTTGATGTTATCAGTTGAGAATGGACCTTGTGGTGTCTGCATTTTATTTTGTTTATTATTGGTCCAGGAAATCCATGACATATGTAGTATGTGACTCTTATTACATGAGTCATGTTTTGATCATCATAAAAATAATGTTTTTACTCATTTTCATTAACTCAATGGGAAACATTTAAACATCTTGCTTTGGACAATGGATGTCCTCATTTTATTTATTTATTTATTTATTATTATTATTTTACGAAATTCTTTAAATTTAGAAGAATTTTTATTTGAATAGGAAATAAATGTCATTTTTAATAAAGAAGAAAATAAAAAGTTACAAAATGGGCAGATGCAAATTATCAGATATGGTAAAAAAAATGAATCCAAACAGAAACATCGTATGAAAGATTATCTTTTAAATGAAAAAAGAAGTATGATTATCAAGCCCATTGATTACAAAATGTTCGATGATTTCGAAAACTGAAAAAAATCTAATGCTGAACCATTGATTGTAAAAAAAACTTTTTTTTTTTTTTTTTTCCAATGTGCAACACAAGATCTAATCTCATTTTGTTTAATGCTGATTCCACGCTAATTAGATAGAGCTCAGACTCTAGTGACCATTACTGCCCTTTTAGAAATTTCTTGTTTCGGCAAAAGAGACATAATAAATTAGAAAAAGAAATTCACAAAATATGGAAATCGGCCATAGAAAAAATATTGCTGATTTTGTGCACCATGGCAAAAATAAATTTTTAAAAATAGTCAATCGGTCTGAAAAAATTTTAAGTTTGAGGGAACTTGGGCAGTGGGAAAATATAGCAAAATTCATCAGTCATTTACAGTAAAATATTGTGAAATTTGTTAGCCTGTCACAAGCAAATATCATGAAAATCATCAGCAGGTAAAGGTAACAGAGAAAAAACACAAATTTTTCAGCTGGACACAGGAAAATAATTATTAATTTCAGCAGAATGTCACTAAAACAAAAAGGGAAATTTTCCAATCAGTCACAGAATAAAATAGCTAAATTTGTCACATTCAGTTGAGAGAAAAAAATTGTGAAATTTGGCAATCGGTCTCAAGAAAAAAGTTTGCGAAGCGAGCAAGCCAGAAAATTGTGAGAAAAATTGCAAAGTTTTTCAATCAAATGCAAAAAACCAATCGTGAATTTTGTATAATTGCCGTAAGAGAAAACAGATTTGCCAATTGATAGCAGAAAATATCACAAAAATAGTCAGTCAGTCCTGAGATTTGATTGCCATTTAACAAAAGAAACAAAAAAATTCAAAAAGCAATTTTTTTTTTTTTTTTTTTTTTTTTTTTTTTGTAACAGGAATGTTTTGGCCATAAGATTTTTTAAGGCATGAATCCAGCCATCCCATGCGAAAGTTCAAGCCCTGTATGTGTATATTAATAATATTGAATAAAAAATGTACTTCAAACATTTAAATATTCTGCTTATTTGTCAATGAAATGCTGATAATGGCTAATAATTTGTACAATGAAATGCAGATAATTTATAGAACAAATTTTACACATTTATCAATATGTTTATTTTATAATTGTAAAGTAATTTCACAAAGAAATACATAGCTTCCATTTATAATGTAAACATAAAAAGGCTTACGAATATACAAATGGTGGAAGAGTTATTTCCAAACATGGGTTTACTTGATTTTTTTCATGTTTTAATTATTTAATACTGTTTTACCTTAAACTACATTTAATTTTACTTTAAGTTAAATCACTTTCAAATTTATAAGCAAAAACTTTTAATTTTAAATATTTATATTGAAATCATGAAAATATTTAGTTGGATGCACCAATCCCAAAACTCTCTTCTATTACATATATCTGAATGTTTAAAAAAATATTTACAAATACAGTCGAGTCTCTATATAACGAAATCCATCGTTCAGTCAAAAAATTCGTTGAATAGAAAACTGCAAAAAATTTTGCACTTTATAAGAAAGCAGTATGCTTATCCCAAAGGAGTTTTTATGCAGATGCAGTAGAAGATAACACCAGCATAGATGACGTTTAGTAACAATTCTTCATTCAAATGATCTCTCACAACAAAAAATATTCCAAGTCACCACAAACAACAAACATAAACTCTAAACTCTATAAAAAGAATACTGCCCAGTTAAACTGATGGCATTGAGCTCACAGGCTACGCATACTAATTGTACATTACAGCCTTATATTTTCAAGGGTTAATTGCGTTCGAAAAAGAAATTAAGAAGGGGAAACAGCTCTCCCCTTTCCCCTTTTTTACACTTAATCATTGAACCTCCTAAACTATCAAGGACATGCTTTATCATATAAAAAATCTATATCCAAAATTCAGAGCAAATCGGATAATTCTTAAAAAAAAAAACTCATTTAGCATTTGTATAATTTAAGAGGAGTTATCCCCCTCTTTTATACTTAACCATTAAACTTCCAAAACTATTCAGAGATTTGAACGAAATCTGACAATTCTGCTTGAAAAACCCATTTATATAAATTAAGGGGAGGAGCATTAGAACCCCCGTTCCCCCTGTTTATACTTATTCAGTGAACACCTAATAACAGTCGCGGAATCGCCTCATCAGAATGATCCTATATCTAAATTTTGAACGAAAACTTAATTCTGGATGAAAAACCCACTTATTTCTATTAAGGCGGGGCATGAGCCCCCCCTTCCCCCTCTTATACATATCGAATGAACTCCAAAAACTAATCAGGGAAGCGCCTTGTCAGGATATACCTATATACAAAATTTCAAGTGGATTGGATATTTTTATCATGAGTTATCGCGTTACGTACGAACATACATACAGAACGGGCGGGCACATAAGCTCTCAGGCTATGATAGCCTGTGAGCTAAAAAGTAATGAGAGTTGGTTTAGATAGATGAAAACCTGCTGAAAAAAACAACCTTTTCTGCAATTGCCCCCTCACCCCTTCCTTATTGCTGACTTACTATCCAAACCAAGAAATAAACACCATTTTCAAGACGATAATGGAATAGTTTTATCTTTTAGGATGCTTTGTGATTATTGCAAATCGCTCCAATAGCAAGCAAATGTTTCACTCTTTTCCAAGAACGCAAGCTCACCTTGGCTAAAACAAAGTCAAGTATAACCATGCAAAAATAATATTTTTTTTTTGGGGGGGGGGGGGTTGAATGCCTTTTTTTAGACATAAGGAATAAGGTAGAGGATGCTATGTAGCTATGACTTATAAACGAGAAATCAATGAAAAAAATTTACTCTTTTCAGAACATATAAAAGAACATTTTTGAAAAAATTCGTTAAATGGAGATATATATTTCGCTATATGTAGATTATTTTTAATGTAATCATGAAAAAAATTGACCGTTCCTACAAAAAATTTGTTAAATAGAGAAATTCGCTGGATAGAGTTTCGTTGTAGAGAGAGTCAACTGTATTAATACTACTTCAATAGTGTTAGTTCAGTACTATACCAACTTTTATTTTCATCTAGAATTTTTGCTGCAGTCAGTTAATTAGATTAAGAATGAGTTAATCTCGATCATGATATTTATTAAAATCAATATTCTTTTCTGTTCTGCTATACATCAGTTGTTTGCGAATAGCCAATTTTAGAAAGATACGAAGTTCGCATCACTGCACAAACCGCCAATTCTCTGTAAGGATTATGAAAAATCAAAATTATTTTACAAAAATCATTATTACAGTACCATCTTTAGGCAAACTATTTTCAAATTGAAGGAAGACCAGACAGTCATTCCCAGAAATGTATCCAAGGAAATTTGGTACAATTCTATGCATAACTTCATACAGTATTTGATGGTAGAACAATGAAAATGCCACAAAAATTGCAATTACAGCTGCGCCTTACAGCGAAATGTTTCCATGTTGAAGAACCTGCTGGTTACAGTCAAAAATATGCGCAAAATATTTGGATCATTCTATGCATAACTTCATACACTTTTTGATAGTATGATGGCGACACTGGGACAGACAGATGCTTTGATTGAACATGTTTTTGGAGATATTTGATCCCTAAAACACGCAAATTCGTCAAAAAAAATTTATTATAATAATTTCTTCTTTGAAAGATAGAAGAAATTAAAAATAGGTTTGTTTAGCTGTGTAACTTAAAAACCAATTAACCAATTGTTTAAATTAAAAGAAAGAAAGAAAATTAATAAAATCACAGTTTAATTAACAACTTCAAATTTTATGAAGATAGAAAACCAACGTTTAGAAATGCATGTAAGGTAGCAAACAGCTGTTTCGAATCTATTACCATTCGCTCCCGTAATAGGCATATAAGACTGTGCTTCCCTGTCGCTTTGCTCAGCTTAGCTCTTTCTAACATGCTGAGTCTTATACTGATGAAGAATCTCGATAGTAGATTCGAAACGGCTGTTTTCTATTCTTTTCATGCATTATTTGTGCATTTCTCAATGTTGGTTTTTTATCTTTTTGTGGTACATTTTTGCACAAAAGCTTCATTTGCTATTTTGACTTGAAATTTTGTTTTACAATCTGAAAGTAGATTTCAATTTTCTAAAAGATGTAAACGTAAACTTTTAAATTTGTTACAGAGTTTAAATATAAATAATTGGAAAGCTGGCAATTCTTTAAACTTTTGAGAATTACCTTTTATTCATCGATAGGGAACTTATAATAATATTTCATCTTTTGCATTATAAACAAAAGTTTTTCGCATTGTTTGGGATCAAACGATTACTGTTATTAATATATATTTGGTTTGTTGCATTCTGCCGAATATCCGATAGAGAAGTCGGATATCCGGTGATTGTGATTCGGATATCCGGTGATTGTGATTCGGATATCCGGTGATTGTGATTTAGATATCCGATGATATTTCGGATATTGAAAAATCAGCCGGATATCGGATATTGGCCGGATATCCGTTGCATCCCTAGTAGTTACTGAACGGTATCTAACTAAATATAAAAAGAGGAAAATGCAAAAAAATAAACTCACTCGTTGAATGCAAGACGTAACTCCAAAAAACAATGCTACCGGAAGCAATAAATGCGCCCTCTCTCAGTTCTCTTCTTTCGTCCAATAAGAAAACATTTAACAAAGAGGAGCGTCCAATCAGGAAACGGCTTAGAAATCGGTAGGATACGTAAACCGGAGCACTCCTTAGGGTTGCCACATTGAAGATGCGAGAAGAGAAAATGAAAATGCAGGGTTGCCATATTGAAGCATTTATCGCACCAAAAAAAAAGTCGCCTTGGCAAAGGAGAGTAAACTGCATTTCACCCGGATTTTTTTTTTTCAACTTCAACTGTACTTTTCACAAATTTTGTCATTTAAAAATAAAATCTGACATGTAAAAAAGTTGAACTCACCAAAGAGAATATTACTTAGCTTTTTATGTATGAAGGATAGAAATTGATAATTTAAAATTCACAAAATTCTGACTATAATTTTCACAAATGTAAGAAACACTTCACAATTTCTTAAAAACAGGACCCTGTGAGAAAAATCTGGATGCACCCTTGGTAATGGTCATTGCTATACATCCAGTCTAGATTAGAGCTGTTGCAAACCGCTATATATTCGTTACTAATTAACATGTATTCTCTAAGATACAAAATACCAAATTGTTACTTAGAAATACGATTCGTTAGTCATTACTGTGTCGATATGCAACCGAACAAAGTAAAACTAACTTCAAACGCTGCTTTCATGAATGCAGGCAGGCAGTCGAATGGGGTACAAGATGCAAAATTGTATTTGGACTCTGACAATAAGAGCAAGTTTCAGTTGTTTCCGTATCAGTGTATATGTATTAGTGCTGTAAAAATTACGACTAAATGAGCGCCCCTAGGTCAGGGACATGCAAATAGAAAACTGCACCTGGGGCAAAGTTGCAATTTGGTGCCCCCCACCTCGAACTTTTTCTTGTGACAGGGAAAAAATGACGTTATTGGGTCATTCCATGCCAAATCAACCAGTGACTCAACCTGACCCTTTCCGATTTCAATGAAACTGCTAGGGATCATTCTCTATGATGATATAAATTAGAGCATATTTTTATTTTTTGTTTATCGCTTTAAATTTTTATGCAATTAATTTAAATTTTGAAAAATCATCATTTTTTGACTTGCATAAATATTTTCAATTTTGAATTTCTCAGGTTCTATCAAACATAGAAAATTTTTTGACCACTCATTTCAAAGAGGAGCTTATAAGGTTTAATTTCATATGCAAGTCGACTATGTATAGTTAAAATAAATAAAATTTAAAAATTTTTAAAATAAAATTTGAAAAAAAATTAGATAGTTATTTAAAAAAAATTTAAAAAAATTGCATCTTTGTTATAATATTATAAGCTTTAAATTCTGAAATTTTTAGAGTGGGATCTCAATGGGATAAGGAGTTATTAAATAAAAGCAAAAATTACCATTAAAATAGCAATTTAATTCTGTCTATTTTATTATTTATTTATGATTTGTATGGTAATTTTCAGCTTTTATTTCATAACTCCTGATCCCATTGAGATCCCACTCTAAAAATTTCAGAATTTAAAGCTTATAATATTACAACAAACATACAATTTTTTCAAAAATTTTAAAAATGACTATCTAAAAATTTTTTTAATTTAAAATTTGATTTATTTTTATTATACATAGTCGACTTGCATATCAAATTAAACCATATAAACTCCTCTTTGAAATGAGTGGTCATAAAATTTTCTATGTTTGATAGAACTTGAGAAATTCAAAATTGAAAATATTTATGCAAGTCAAAAAATGATGATTTTTCAAAATTTAAATAATTAATTGTATAAAAATTTAAAGTGATAAACAAAAAATAAAAATATGCTCTAATTTATATCATCATAGAGAATGATCCCTAGCAGTTTCATTGAAATCGGAAATGGTCAGGTTGAATATTGGATTTTTTTGGTTGATTTGACATGGAATGACCCTATTAGTATAAATTTGCCACCTCCTAGATTTCCGTGCCTGGGGCGATCCCTCCCCTCCTTTTTGCATGGCGCTGTCGTAGGTAATCATTATTTTCAAACTCACTACCTGTTAGAAAGTATTCTTTACTTGATACTTTTTAGAAAACTGATATTAAAAATAATCGTAAATATATTCGGTGTATTTTCTGGTTTTTAGAGTGTTGTTTCGTTAGATTTTATTTTCATTTTAAGCGATATTTGAAACTATCTGTATACATCCAGTAATTTAAAATTTCATAATGTATAAATCTGGACATTTAAAATACTACATATGAAATATACAGTTACAAGACTGCAGTAAATGTAATTATATGCCGTACATGACATTTGTTTCAAGAATAAATAAATACATATATATTTAAAAAAAAGTCAGCAAAACGTTTGGATTTTGGAGAATTCTGAATTTTGAATGTCGCAGATTTGAGACTTTTTACTATATATGGAATTGATATAAAACTAAAAAAGTTAAATTTTATATCTATATCTGAACTAAATGTTTCATTGTTTACATCTGTAAATTATGTGCAGATTTTAGAGAGTTACAGATTTTAGGGAGTCTACTGTACTATCTGCTTCATAGGTGCATATGTATTTTATTATGCTCTAAAGAGTGTAACATCATTAAAATACACTTGAAACTATTTTTTTTCCATTGACTGTAATGTAAAGGAATATTTTTAATTGTCCCTGTAATAATCTATGCAACCAATTTTCATAAAATTTGAAATGAATCGACAAAATTATGCAACAATTATATATTTTAAATTTCAAATGATTCAGTTGGGTATTTTTGCGGTACTTACCTATTAACATCACTGCAGCAGAATTTGTACTAATGTGCCAATAAAGAGCAATCTTGTTGTTCGTACTTTTTTAATGCTTTTTGGTTTTTTTTTGCTCATTTTTTGTCGCCATTTTTTAGGGCTTTTTTTTTTTGTGCGTGTGCGACAAGAAGATTGCTCTTTATTGATGCATTAGCGCAACTTCTGCTGTGGGGGCGTTAATACCTACCGTTTTTGCTTTGTTACATGTGGACAGACAGACTGAACTACATTCATAGTGCTACATATCTTTTTTTTTTTAGAAAATTATTATTTCTGTGACTATTTAACAAAATTCATGTTTTTATTTATTTTTATTTGTTTTTATTGATTTTATTTATTTATTTATTTTTCTCTCTGAACAACCTATGAAGAAATTTACATTTTCTCAACAATCTTTTGATGCAATTTTTTTTGACAAAATTTGCATTTTTTCTACAAACAATTAACAAAATTTAGCTTTCTTTGCTGATTATTTGTTGAAATTTGCAATACTTTTGATGCCTGAATTTCCTGACTGATGACCTATTTTTAAAAATTCTCAGAACCAGATGTCTTTAATTTTTGGAAAATTCAGGAGAAAATCGCCCCTGGTTTGCAAAGACAAAATTATTTTTCTCTTTTCTCTTTTAGCCAATTCTATTTTATAATTACTGCTTGTTCTTTTTTGTATTAAAGGGTACTGAGTCATTGACAGGGAATTTCTAAAAATCTATCTGATATGATCTATGATCATTGGGAATATACATGAATGAGAAAACAACTAGCAGGTGTGGGATCATTACAGATACAACAATAAACACTAATTGCTGTGTTTTTTAAAATGAGAGAATTAAGAACTGAACTATTTTAAAACACAAGTACACACACAAATAATGCCTCCATTCAAATCGTAAAGATACACAAAAACACAAACAGACATACAAACAATGAATACAATAGGGTCATTCCATGCCAAATCAACCAGCGACTCAACCTGACCCTTTCAGATTTCAATGAAATTCTCAGGTATCATTCTGCCTGATGATATAAATGAGAATATATGTTCATAATTTTTTTTTTAGCATCAAAATTTCATGTAGTTAATTACTTAAATTTTGAAAAATCATCATTTTTTGGCTTGCTTACAGGTTTTTAATTTTGAATTTCTCAAGTTCTATCAAACGTAGAAAAGTTTGACCACTCATTTCAAAGAGGAGTTTATAAGGTTTAATTTGATATGCAAGTTGACTATGTATAGTTAAAATAAATAAAATTTTAAAATTTTAAAAATTTTAAATTTGAAAAATTTTTAGATAGTCATTTTTAAAAATTTTGAAAAAACTGTATGTTTGTTGTAATATTATAAGCTTAAAATTCTGAAATTTTTAGAGTGGGATCTCAATGGGATCAGGAGTTATTAAATAAAAGCAAAAATTACCATTAAAAAAGCAATTTAATTCTGTCTGTTTTGCTATTTATTTAAAATTTGTATGGTAATTTTCAGCTTTTATTTAATAACTCCTGATACCATTGAGATCCCACTCTAAAAATTTCAGAATTTAAAGCTTATAATATACACTTAAGCTTATAATATACATATAAAGATTATAATATACAACAAACATAATTTTTTTTCAAATTTTTTAAAAATGACTATCTAAAAAATTTTTTAATTTTAAAATTTAAAAAATTTAAAATTTTATTTATTTTGACTATACATAGTCGACTTGCATATCAAATTAAACCTTATAAACTCCTCTTTGAAATGAGTGGTCATGAAATTTTCTATGTTTGATAGAACTTGAGAAATTTAAAATTGAAAATAGTTATGCAAGTCAAAAAATGATGTTTTTTAAAAATTTAAATAATTAATTGTATAAAAATTTAAAGCGATAAACAAAAAATAAAAATATGCTCTAATTTATATCATCATAGAGAATGATCCCTAGCAGTTTCATTGAAATCGGAAATGGTCAGGTTGAATATTGAATTTTTTTGGTTGATTTGACATGGAATGACCCAATAAACCCAACTGGAGGGGGAAATTAGCTAGAGCCAGGAATCGAACTTGGGACCACAGCTTTCCAGGCTGTTGCTCTAACGACTGATCTACTCCGGTCGATGCCTGAGGCTGCAATTTCTCACTTATTAACAAAGTTGGGGAAAGTCATTCTCTATCATTGAGATAGATTAGGATGACGGGACATCAATGAATAGATTTACTATTCAATCGATCTATGATATATATTAAAACACATGTACACATATAAAGAACGCCTGCATTCAAATCATAAAGATACACACAAATAATAAACAGACATACATACAATAAACCCAACTGGAGTGAAAAATTAGCCAGAGCCAGGAATTGAACCCGGTACCACAGCATTCAGTCAGAGTAGCTCAGTGGTTAGAGCAACAGCCTGGAATGCTGTGGTCCCGGGTTCAATTCTTGGGCCTGGCTAATTTTTCACTCCAGTTGGGTTTATTGTATTTATTGTTTGTATCTCTGTTTATTATTTGTGTTTACCTTCTTTGAAGTGAACTATTTGTTAGATGTGCAGCAGAAGGCGTGCTATTTTTAAAAATTAAATGGCAGGAGGAGAGGAGCACTCTCCTGAAACTGTCTGGGAGAAATTCTGTAAATCTTTTCTCTGATTTAAACTTTTTATTAGAATTCATGGATTACTAATTTTTATATTTAAATGTATTGTAGATGTATCAACGTAAAGAAAAGAGTGATAAAATTGCATCCGGAAGTCCTGAAGGTATTCTAGATTTGTTTAGATTATTAGAATCCACTAATCCTGAAGAAGTTGAAAGCATAAAAAATGTCATTCATGAAAATCTTTCTACAGGTATGCTTTTACATTATATTTTGTTATTATAACTATAAGAAACTAAAAGGGCTAAAATTTTAAAAGATTGATTGGTAGGGCATGACCAAACTAATAATAAAATTGTATAGTCTTTTCAAAAGATGTGTCTTCAGATTCTTTATAAACACATTATTCTCTAAATTATCAATAGTGTTTGCAAACATATAGATTTATCTTAGCCATTTTTCTTTAACTAATGCACTATATAATAAAATCTGTTCTAAATGTCTAACGTTTTTTTTTTCCCTCTTAGTAGTAGTGAATTTATTAATGATGAAAAAAAGATGTTTAGTAGATCTCAGCCCATCCCAGAAGCAGATTTGCCAATGTCCTGGCATCACCATTAATAATTTTCTAATTATCTTTAATTGCATTTTTCTTTTTTACAAACTTTCTTTTAATTTCGAACTATGCTTTCTTATTTTATGCATTTGGCTCCCTTCACAACTTACTACAATCCTTGTTTTTTTTTTTTATTCCCATCAATACATTTTTACACTATGGTTACTTTTGAAATGCAATTTAATGCTGTTATTTTTAGAAATACATATTTTTAATTTTGTTTACATAGTAAAAATCAATTTTCTCTTTACAGTTGTTAGATGTAAATTTGTTTTAATGAGCAGCGATAGAATTGCGGGAAAAATTGAATGAAGACTAAGTGCAAAAAAGAATCCTTTGTCCTTCAAAAATCAAAACTAAAGAAATAAAAGAGCAAAAAATTCATGAAATGATGAAAATTTATATTTTATGTACTCTATGATCTGACTAGAGATGTAAATTTTCCAGAAAAACATTTTACCGGTTTTTTTCGGAAAAAAAAACAGAAAAATTGATTTTTCATGACTGTTTCTCTCAAATAAATTATATTTTCTTAGAGAATATAAAATAATAAACATTTTTTCCCATTTATATGTATTAAATGAAAATTATTTTCACTTTATATTACAAAATAAAAAGAAAGTAGCAAAGCCTGCTTTTAAAAGTTTTTTTTTTTCCACAGCCTAAGAATTTTTATTAAATGCTATTGTTTGTTATATCATATCTCTGTTGAAATGATTTTTCAGTTACATGTTTAACTACCAATTGACCTAATGTAAAAACCTGAGCCAATATGCCTGCAGTTTGGAATGAAATAAATTATGCATTCCATTTACATAAGTATAGTTTTTTAGTAAATGATGCTAGTTTAAAGAAATTATTGCAGTTTTGTCTTTATTATGAATATCAGTATTCAAAAATTCCATTGTTTGTTTAATAGATATATATTTTTACACCATTACTTTTTTTTCTTAGAATTATAATTTTATTTCCTTTATAAATTATGTTTAGTTTTGGTATAGCTTTCCAATCTCTACTCTAAGTTTTGATTTAGTTTTATAATCTAAATTCAAACAAAACTAAGTTTTACTTTGGCTTACTCAGGTCTGCAACTAAAAAATAGCGTAGGATTTATTGACTGTTAGATTTTTACTCACTGAAACCAGATTTTTTTTTTTTTTTTTTTTTTTTTTTTTTTTTTTTTTTTTTTTTTTTAAGTTTAATTAAATTTAATTTTTTTCTTTTTACCCTGAAATCTGGTATTCTATTCTTGAGTAAGAAACCATATTCAATAATGTTTCCACATGGTAATTTTATATTTCTAAGAGTGGAACTCAAAAGTTATGAAAACAGAACACTACAAATAGAAAATGCTCACTATTTGAGGAATTAACAAAAGCAGTTACATACAGAGATAAACTTCTACTGTGCTTTAGAAAACTACAAAAATTCAAAGTTTAATCAAGAGGGAAAGTATAATTTGGAACATAGTTATTTGTAATAAAATGTTTTTTTATCGCAGTTGTATTTTTCGAATGCAAACTGCCCATGTTTTTGCAACATTACTGTACATTATGGAGGCAAAACGGAGGTCAATTTTAGATTCAACACCTTGAAAAAACATTCAATTAATCAGCTATAACAAGATCTTGAAAAATGCAGCATAGTAGTGCCACCTATAGGGCAATTTACACCAAAAACTAAACAACATTAATATATATCAGAAACTGTCTAAAGCTGTAGTTTGATTTTTAAAAAAAAATCGTCCTTGAGGTAAAGCTATTGCGATGAATGATCATATGATCATGAGTATAATCATGAATAGGCATCTGTTGAGCAATTAACACCAAAAAGTAATGAGCACGAAGTTATGTCAAAGATTAACTTAATCTGAAATTTTATAAAAATACATACATTAGTTTGAGATAGAACTATTGTGGAAATTATGAATAATGCAGCATAGCAGCACCATCGGTTTGGCGATATACACTAATAACTAAACATCTCGAGTTTATATCAAGGTGTAACTGAATCTAAAGTTTTGTGAAATTATGTGCATCAGTTCTTGAGATAGTGCCCATAAAATTTGTCACATACAGACTCACAGAGTGACAGATATTTTCCAAAAATCATCAAAACGTGTTCAGGACCTTCTAAAACTTTTAAATACACCAAAAACTGGAAGTCAAATTTTTCTCGAATTCAATACTTACTTCTTGAAAAGATAGATTAAAGTAATAAATGCATACTTCAAAATTTTATGTTGAATTTTTAATTTTATCATTTCCATTAATAGGCATATTATTGCAATAATTTTACACATGAATTAATTTTTAAAAAGAGAAGTTGCATTTAATTACATATCTAGATTTTTTTTCATGTAATCAAGTTTTTGTGAAATTGTGAACTTTTTGTATATACTTGTACAAAATATATTCAGAATTTTTGAATAAGAAATTATTACTATATTTAGGTTCCTACTTAGACATTTTTAATAAGGTTATTTACATACATATATGCAACTTAATAAGATTCAGCTGCTGTATGGCATGAGATTTTTTTTTCTTCAATCACTGCACTTGCAAAAGATTCAATTTGTTGATTAAACTTTTTCTGAAATGTCTATTTTCAAGAGAAATTTTGCAAAGAGTCTTGTGTTTCAAACAAGAAAAAAACATGAAGGATCCTTTCAAGTCTTCTCAAACAGATTTCTGCTCAGAGATCAGATTACCCACATTAAAATTTTCATGTGAGACACTCAACATAAAAATAAATAAAATAAAAAGTATGAGAATGTAGCTATTACAAAATTTTCACTATATTATTTCATAAATGAAATTTCAATTTTTCCAGTTCGGAAAAATTGAAAAATAAGCCTTCGGAAAAAAAAACGAAAAAAACCTTTTTTTCCCCCAATTTTTCTGTTTTTTTTCCGAGCATTGCCATCTCTAGATCTGACTATTCTAGTAGTTTTTTCTATTGAAAATTAATTTGACTTAGATTTTTGTTGCAATTTAACCGTTTAAACGTCAATGTTCCCAAATGGGAACATTGCATTATTTGTAATACAAAACATATATTTTTTAACATAATAACGATGTCGTTATTTTTCCTATAAAATACAAGGTTGATTTGAACTTTTGAAATGAAAATATTTGTTTTAGCATTTACCACAGGCATTAAGGAATATGTAAATTCATTAATTTGCATAAAATGTGTATTTGCTTTTATCCTTTTCTCTATATTACTTACATTTGACAGCTAGGAATCTGAATGTTTTTGGAATTCGATAATATACTCAAGAACAATATACAATAGCATATAGCGAAAAATAATTTGTTATATTTACATAGGTTGTCAATCAATAATCACATTCCATAATGCGAACACTGAAATGAAAACAGCCAAAAAAACTGCAGAAATATATTTTTTCGGTATTTTCTAAATTTGTATGCATAAATTAAAACAATTGAAGCTGTACTATAGAAAAAACAAAATTATAATTACATTGCGATGTTAATTCAGTGTCTAAACAGTTAAATAACCCAGTGTTTTAAAAATAAATTGCATAAAATGGAGCAGGTATGTTGCATGTTTCTGTTATAGCCTACAATATTTTTGCTTGGAGGACCAAAGAACAATAAGAGAAAAATGGGTTTTGAAGGTGAAATAAGATGAAAATGCAGGGCTCCCAAATGGTCCCCTTTTTCCCACAAAAGTCCCCTTTTTAGAAAAAGGTCCCCTTTAGTCCCCTTTTTTGTATTTTGGTCCCCCAAGTCCCCTTTTCTGTGTCTGAAAAAAATCACCGCGAAATAAAAAAATCTCTGAAAATCACTAAAAGCTTAAAAATCCAAGAAGACAAAATTTATTAAAGTGGGCATAGTGGGCATATAAAAAAGCGTGGTAACTGAAATTCTTTCATGAATCTAAATGTTAAAAAATCACCACAGAATACAGGCAAATTTTAAGAAACTCGTTAAAATTCTTAAAAATTAAAAAATTGCAGAACACAAAAGTTACTATATTAAGCTACTACTTGACCGGTCTTCAATATCGGTCTATGGCATGCTCCCCCCCCCCCCCCTTAAAAAAAAAAGGCAGTGGCTTTTGCACAAAAATACTTCGCTTTTGAAATGGCCAGCCCAAGCACCCAATCTGAATACTATAGAAAATCTTTGGAATGAACTTTAGAAACATGCTTGAAATTACTATTAAAACTCCAATTCAGCATGGATAGAATTTTCCCAAAAATTTCAAAATGATTGGAAAAACATACCGTCACAGACGATTTTTAACTGTTTATTGAATCGATGCCAAGTCGCTGCACCTCGGTACATTTTGCTAAAGGTATGACAACAACATACTAATTATAAATCTAGTTGATCACAGTAATTTTCTGTTATAACACATTTTTTTTTCCTAACTTTTCAAGGTGGCCAATAACTTTTGAAAGCATGCGTTTTTTTTTTTTTTTTTTTTTTTTTGCAATTAATTTTGTCAGTTGTATTTATTGATATTCATTTGTTATTCCATAAATAAATTCCTAACTATTATTTCAATAAAATGTATGAGTATCACTTTGAGATTCCTCTTTGTATGGATATACTTTCAAAATAACAAAAAATTTTATGCCAGCCAAAAACTTTTGACCGCCACTATAATAAACTGTTGTTGATTAGTTTTTGGTATAAATCGCTCTACATGTGGCACTTCTATGCAGCTTTTTTCATGATTTCTGCAATCAATCACCAAAACCAATGCACAGAATTTTACCAAACTTCAGATTCGGTTAGTCCTCAACATGAATTGACATTTTTTATATTTTGGTATAAATTGCTCAACAAGTGGCACTGTTAATCTGCATTTGTTGCGATTTCCACAATAGTTCTATATCCAAAATTAATGCATTGAATTCCATCAAACTTTAGATTCAATTAATCCTTAAGATGAATTCACCTTTTTTACATTTTGATGTAAATTCATTTACAGGTAGCGCTGCTATGATGCATTTTTTTTAGGATTTCTGCAGTAAATCTATCTAATTTAATGCATAAATTTTTGTCTAACTTAGGATTCAGTTAGATGTTGACACAAGTTGTTACTGATTAAGTTTTGGTGTTAATCTTTCAATAGATGGTGCTCCTAAGCTGCATTTTGTGGAATTTGCACAAGTTTAGCTATATTCATATTTGATATTCATATTTTCTAATGCACAAAATTTCATATCTTTAGAATTCCAATGATGGGCATAGATTGCAATTTAATTTTGGGATTGTGATAGTGAATTTTGAAGTATTAACATGCATGAGGTAGAAGAAAGTTTTGGGATTGCCACATCCAATTAGTTTGACAAGGATTGTTCCCAGGGGTACAGAATATTTACATGTACTGCATTTATAGATTTTAAACTTATGCATATATGCCTATTTTTTGACACTAATTCTGAATGTGTAATTTTCTAAAAAATTAAGATTTTATTTTATTCAAATATCGCTTTTTAAAAAGAAATGCTTTTGTATGACATGTTATTTAAATCTAAGCTTTTCTCCACTAATTATCATTATTTTATGTCTGATTTGTTATTATGGGCTATATAAAATGAATTTATTGGCCTCTTTTATTTATGAGTGGTAGTAGTTAGCACTAATCAAAATATTAATTTTAGCCAAAAAAAAAAAAAAAAAAAAAAAAAAAAAAAGAATGAAATCAAGAAAAGTAATCAAGTCATCGATTTTAAAATCTCAGATATTTTTTATAACACACAAAAAGTTTTAAGAAGTGTGTGTGGGGGCAGTGGGATTAAATTTCTAACTTTCTTTTTTAAATCGCCAGGGTCTAACTTAAGTATTTTAAGCAATTTTTTAACTCAACCCCTAATTAAACTACAGCGAGATTCAATCTCATTTGAAGGGTTGACCAAAGGAGGTATCTCATCGAGCCCCACATCTTGCTAGGGTTTATTTTGACCCAGACACTTAGGGGCATTTCTTCATGTACATGTTCGCAGGGGGGGGGGGGGAGAGAATCAGAAAATTTTACCACACATCCTTTTAAAACTCTTAGCCTAAGCACCCATTTCTCACCGTCTTAACTCATTTTTTCATCACTAGTAGATATTTTAATGTTTATTTGCATTCATTACCACTCCATAAATTTTCTAAAATATTAAGAAAAAAAAAAAAAAATCCGCTCAACATATCTTAACAATTAGCATCTTTTCATCCCTTTCTGTCACCAGGGGATGCTATTGAAAAAAATTCTCAAAAAATTTAATCTACAATATGTCCTGTAATATCTTAAATGAAAGGCCAGGTTATGAATAATGTAATTCTTCACTCTCTCTCTCTCTACCTCCATTCTCACTGCCTTATATCATCCCCGTCTATGTAAGGATTTAATCATTATAAACAATTATTAACGTTTAACAAATTTAGTTATTAACAATTTTGGTTTATGTATTAAAGGTTAGAATGTTTTGAAAGGAATATTAAATAAAATCCCCTGAGTGATCTGTGATCATATTTACCCACTTATTTGTTTTTGTTAACTGATCACTATTATTTTTTACCTGTAACGAGAATTATCAAGGTGAATGCTTAAATATATTAAAGTTTTTTTTTTATTATTATTTAAGTATATTTTTCAGTAGGATATTTAAATGTGCTTAAATAAAATTGTGTACATTGTTTATTGAAATCTTATAAAGATAAACGTCTGACATATTTTCTGGGGTTATTTTAAAAATTTACTTTCTTATTTAGGAAAATTTGTGCTATATTTTTACACACATATGATTCTTTTTTTGGTTTCCATTTTCAGTAAAAATGGTCTCCCAAAGTACCCTTTTAAAACAAAAAGGGTCCCCCAAAGTCCCCTTTTTAAATAGAAATGGTCCCCTTTCCCCCTTTTTGAGGACTAAAATGTGTTGGGAGCCCTGAAAATGGAGAATAAGTTAGATTAGGAGCTAGTCAAGCTAGGATTGTTGCATTCAGAAATACTCAAAAAACAGGACTGGATTATAACAAAA
Organism: Maratus speculifer; assembly: GCA_964019185.1. Lineage (NCBI taxonomy): Eukaryota > Metazoa > Arthropoda > Arachnida > Araneae > Salticidae > Maratus > Maratus speculifer. The sequence goes on along the minus strand of OZ025296.1, from coordinate 315,820,944 downwards.
CTTATTCTCCAGTAATTCAGGCAAAAACAAAACAGCCAATCTTATTTGGCATTGCTGTCCAAAAAAGGATGAAAATTACATCATTTAGATATTACTTAATAGTCAATATAGATGAAGAGTGTACATGGAAAGATCACTATTTATGCCATGCATTTCTATAGTTTTATCCAAGATCTGAAAGATGATTTGCCAGATGATCTAAAATTAGAAAAAACCAACAAAGAGACTTAGTTGAAAGCCTCATAAAAATATTTATGATCTTCACCAATCAGGTTGCCATTGGAATAGACACAGATACTTTCCTTAAGACTCAAATATTTCAAAGTTCTCAAATAGACCCATGCATATTAGAGATGAGTTTGGGTTCTTTTTTCAGGGGTCAAGCCCACGCAAGCTCAATACCAAAAATATAAAAGCAAAATTGTATGATACTTAAAATGTTTTTCAAAAGTGTTATCTCATTTTTAACGTAAATAAAAATCCATATAAATTAAAATAATTTGCATTATCTTAAATGTTTGATACTTTTATAGGAAAAGAGAAAACGCTGATTGATAGCTTTCTGTCGGAATAACATGATAATTATACTTACCTACAGTGGAAAGTGACTTCAAAAATGTATAGCATCCTCAGAATGAGCAGAGTTCATGATGACAAATAAATATAATAATCACTAACTATTTTCATATGATAAATGACTGACTCATACACAATAGAAGATTAAATAATTTCAGACCTCCAGCTAATTCTCGTCTACTAAAATCAGAAGAAGATATTCTCTTCACGTTATCCAACTAAATAATAAATAAATAAACAATCTGATCAAAAAATATCTTCTCTTAATGAAAAGCCAACTAAAAGCAAATTCATTGTTGTGTTTGTTTTGATTGGTGCCATATCAATAGGTTGTTGCTGGAAATTCCATTAGATATAAATCTGTAATTATCACAAATTTTCATTTGAAACAGTAATGAATACTAAAATAAATATATATGATTTCAGTTCTGCTGCAATTTTGACCAAAATAGCATTAAAATGACTTGAAAAGGAATAAGTACACAATTTTAAGTTGAAAAAAATTCTTTACACCTTTTCTACACTTGAATAAATAAAAATTTTCCAGTTTCAAAGCAACTGAGCCCGAGCTTGAAGACTAGAATAAAAATACAACCCATGTCAGGTTCAGGCCATCTCATCTCTAATGCATATATATCAAAGAGTATGTGAGCTCATTGTGACAATTTATGTGGATGCTATTGTTTTGTATCGAAAGCCTCAAGAAACTGAAAGATTGAAAAGAAATTTCAAATAGGAATGTGATGATGGGAATTAGGGTCAAATAGGAATTAGATGTCAAAGATTTGAGTGTAGCAAAATACATTCCATCAATTTGTGCAATGCAAAATAAAGATGGGATTTCATTTGACCAGTCAAATTATGTGAAAATGTTGTTGGAAGATCTAGGTTTGCAAAACTGTAAAGGCTCCACTCAGCATCAGTCTTCAATATAAAATAAATTATGTGAAGGAGATAAATTGAAGAATAAAGAAGCAGAAAAGTATCATATTATTAATGGTCTGCTTTATCTAACAACCTACACACATCCCAATTTAGTGTTTCCTACAATTTATCCTGGGTACTTATCGGTTAGTGTTATATATATATATATATATTTATTATTATGAGGAAAGATTCATTAAATAATTAAAAAAAAAAAAACACATCTTTAGTTTGCATATTTAATTATTCATTATTTACTTGACCTTTACTTTTAAAATTATCTTAGTTTTTATCATTTTAATTTATAATTTTACATCATTATGTTAATATTTTATTAAATTGCAAGTCTTCATTTTTTTTTTAAATTGTATTCTTCCATTCAAATTACTATTTAAAAAATGTAAACAAAGCAATAACCAGAAATCTGCAAAATTATAAAATTCACACAGCCTCTGGTCCCAAGTTGTGCAGATTTGAGGGAATCCACTGTAGTAAGGTTATAAACATTTTATGTTGTTATGAAAAAATATATTATTAAAATATTTCTGAGAGCTGCAGTTCTTGTCAAGAGCTGCTACTGTCCAGGTTAATCAATGATCTATTAAAAAAAAAGAATAGTTTCTCTGAAATTTGAACAGCTTGGGACCAAAGATTATGCAGATTTCTGGTTATTGCTTTCTTTACATTTTTTTAAACAGTAATTTGAATGTAATAATTAATGCAATCAAAATGATAATGAATGCATATAATGTAGTAAAATATTAAAACAATTGAGTAATAAACTGAAATAATAAAAATTTAGATACATTTTAAAAATAATTAAAATGCTAAAAGCAAAGATCAAGTGAATAATCAGTACAATAATGTATAAAAAAATTCATTATAAAAATGATACATAATTTTCCTAAATTATTCAATGAAATTTGACCTTAAAAATGTACTTACTAATCCACATCAAAATTTCAAAATCATAAAAAATGGAAGTTTTATTTCAAGTTCAGCCAGATTTAATTAAAAAAAAAAAGCTTGATTAATACATAAATATATTTTGCAAAAAGATTGTGATTATCAGTGATATCAGCAATATCTTGAATTTTTTCAGAAATAAATTTTTCTTTCATAAAATAGCTTCATTTCAGTAATATTAACATCAGTAATATAAATACAAAAATAATAATGCCAAATTTTATTCCTATATCTGATCTGTAAGTTTCATTGTTTTTGTAAATTATGTGTGGATTTTAGAGAATTGCATATTTCAGAGAGTCTACTGAACATGTTAATTATTTCTTATTTTTCTCCTCTTTGCATTTATTTCACAAAATTGTTCGACAGTACACATTTTTTTTTTATTGGCCTTTATATATGTTTTTGATGCTGTTATATTATTTATTTTACAGCCAAAGATTCTAAACTACTTAATTGGATCGTGGATTACTATCTGGCTGTTCAGTCTGAAAGATCACTGGATATACTTGTCCGTGTAAAAGATCCCCATGACAAGGTAATCCATTATATTTCTTAATTTCATTTTGCTATAAAATAAAATTTGTCTTGCAATATTTTTTTAACATAAAAATTATTTTTTTAAAGAGAGATCCTTGTAAATATACCATTGTCTTGTAAAGTAATTAAAGTACCATAAATTGGCTGAGTGAGAGCAAAAAAGGATAAGCCAAAATTTTGATGTGAAGAAGTAATTTAAATTATTTATTGTCTTAGAGTAACAAATAGGTTAGATATACATTTAAAAATGAGGATTTTAATCATTTTAAATTTTGTCTACCCAGTTTGAGTAGCGGAAAAGGGGAGAGTTAATACGAGGACTGCTATTTATATTTCTGGCCTTGGCAACAAGGAGTGTTATTAGGCGACCGCTGACGATTTCAATTGAAAATTTAACATTTTTAATCATAGAGTCTTCAGAATGATTTGCCATTTTAACTTGATTTGTGCTATTTACAATAATTGAAAAACTCATCTTGTGCAAAAGTCATTTTTCATAGATTTCGATGCAGATTATCAATATAAGAGTACTTTCATGAACTTAATTTTTTATGTAACAATAAAGCAGTATTCTAAAGCACTGTAAAAAACTGGTATAACGAATTCATTCGTGGTCGATGTTCGCTCCGGGATGCATTCCGTGAAGGTCTACCAAAATCGGTTGTTGCGCCAGAAAATATCGATGCTGTGCCTGAACTGATAAAACCAAATCTTCAAATGACATACCTTGAGATTGAGGGTTCTTTGCACATTAGTATGACAGACATCATTAAGATATTGCCTGAACATTGTCAGTAAAAAAATATTTGTTTGCATTGGAGCCCGCATAATCTGACAAACGTTCAAAAGAAAGCTTGTGTCGATTGGTGCAAGGAAATGTTAAACAAATACGTTCAAGTTTCATCAAAAGCTGTATATAATATCTACACAAGTTAGGAATTATGGATCTATGTATATGAGCCAAAAACAAAACAGCAATAGACTGTTTGGGTCTTCCAAGATGACTGAAATTCAACAAAAGTTATTTGAGGAAGAAACACATCGAAGCAAATGGTTGCCTATTTCTTTGTAATTACCGGTCAAATTGTGACAGTGGCATTAGAGCAGCGAAACACAGTCAGTTCTAAATGGTACTCGACCAATTATTTGCAAGAGTCTTCGAAAAAAGCAGAACAGACAAATAATTTTTTATCATTACAATGAGAGCTCTCACACATTGGCTCAAACAAAAAAATTCTGAAAGGCCAAAACATCGAATTGATGGGTCATCAGCCGTACAGATAAATTGCATGGAAAATGATTTTCGACACCTAAAGAAGTGGTAGTTGCGTTCAAAACGCATGTTTAGAGTTACCTCCATAGGAATGGAAACAGTGCTTCGAATATTGATTCAAATGCATGCAAAAGTGTATTGATCTTCATGGAGAATACTTTGAAAAACAATAAATTCAGTATTGATCATAAATGTTTGTTTTTTCATTACTAGGCCAGAAATATAAATAGCAACACTCGAATCGAAGGGAGATAGAGAGGTATGAGGAGAAGTGTTTAGAAAATTATTTATTGTTATAAAAAATTAATAAACAGATTATAAGAGGCTTAAATACTAAAGACTTGAAAGATTTTATACTTTGTGTGCTGGGAGAGGCTAAAGAGAGTGATAATTTTTTTTTTTTTTTTTTTTTGCATTGTTTTATGTTCTATTTGAGGTTTTTTCTTTAAAGCTTAAATTTGCTGAGTGAGACACATGAGATTTTCACTTGGTTTGTTTGATATGATATTTTTAAATCATGTATATTTTAAAAATTACATTGATTTTTTTTTTTTTTTTTTTATTGAATCTGTTTTGTATGTAATTATGTGTGTCATTAATGTTTTTAACTCATATACCATAGCTTGAATAAATAAAATTCTGGAAAATACTATAGTTTAAATTTTTGCATAAAATGTATGCAAAATCCTTTAACCTTCCCACTGCTGCGACTGGATATATTTGTTCACGAGGCTGCAGGTTTCACTGCAGTTGAAGCTTTTCCATAATTGTACTAAAATATCAACTAATTTTCTTCCATTCAGAGCTCTTTTAATTTTACATGTTTAAACACAAACTTATCTTCATTTTTTTTATAATTTAATTTTATTATTTCTTTTCCATCTAGCACTTGTTTGACAAAATAAATGACCTCATCAAAGTTGAGACAACTTGTTATCAGTCTTTGCAACTCTTGTGCAATCTTATTTATAGACAGTCTTCTTGGATCTATAAAATTGCAAACCACCGTTTAATGCATAGTCTATTTCATTTGCTCAAAGTAAGTTAAATTTAATTCTGAGTGTTTTATCTCCTTGTATAATATCTTGTGTCTCATTTTATAGTTTTAATTAAGAATTTAAAAACTAAAATGTTGCTGACTCATTATGTATGTTCTCTGCAAAATTCTTGCAATAACTTCAACTTTCCTTAGTTAAAGCAACTCACATGTGTGTATGTTTGTCATATTATTATGAGTATCATTATTATTTAGTTAGTGTCATAGTTCCATTATTATTTTTCATTGTAGTAAGTCTAGAATTTCATAAATTGAAGTATAGGTGCATAATTCCAAAATTTTTAATTAGTTAGTAGCAGAGTTATTATGCCCAATGTGTTGCTGTTGGCATCCTCTGCAAATGATCATACAGTTGATGCATAATTCTCCTGAGTATTTGGCTTTGCATTTTAATTGCTTGTATACAAATTATTGATATGCTTTAAAGGACATTTATTATGCCTGGTATTGTTGATATAAGACATGTAACTAAAACTGTACTCTATGAAAGTGTTATTATTATTATTTATGCATACTTCATTTCCCTTCATAAAATAAATGATTAGATATAAGTAATTGAGTATAAAATTGTGCCTAAATATGTTGGAAAATGGAAATGATTTATCCAAAATAATTTTCAAATGCTACTAATTATTAACAAATTTCATTAATGCAAATGTCAGGATGCAAATTAGGGATAGTAGTCAGGTATTATAGAAAATACCAGTGCTGCTGAGGCAGTGAAAAAAATGGCTGACTCCAATTTCAACTCCAGGCTGTTTAATATACTAGTGTTGCTGTTGGTTAAAATTATGATGGAACACAAGTAAATTTCACTAGTATAATTCATTTCTTTGAGCTTTGAAAGAATAATGAATATGTATATACATATTTTCAAGTTTACTAATTTTTGAGTTTTGCATACCACAAACTTGAAAAATCAACTATTGAAATTTAAAAAAGAAAACAAAACAGAAACTTTACTATTTCAAATCTGTGGACTTGAAAAGGGGAAATCTTTACAATTTTGATGTAAGTTGTCTCCTCCAGACCAGAAAATTTCAATGGAAAAAAAAAAAAAAAAAAAAGATGAGAATTTTATTAGTTGGGAAGTAATTAAAAATCTGATAGTTTTTATTATAAACTATTTACATCTATTTTGCACATCAGGAACTATATTGGATAGCCCAATATAATCCAAAAATAACAATAATTCTTTTATGTATTTAACATTACATATAATTGGTTTAATTTCATTTCAAACTGTCTAAAAAGAAAAGCTGGAGTCGGAGTCAGCTTATTTTTTAGTGACTCTGATTCTACAGCCCTTGAAAATATACTAATTTTGTTTTTATATTTGATACTTTATTCCTTCAACTTTTTGTAAATATGTGTAGCTTTTTTAGATATTTTATTAATTTCAAGTTACAATTATTCTTTGTTGAATCTGTTATTATATGTTTATTTTTATAGAATGATGGACAAGCTCCTAACCTTATAAGTGCTCTACTTATAATTGTTTGCCTTTTACCTATGATACCATCTCAGTTTGGACCTTTTTTGCAAGATACTTTTGAAGTATTTTCGAGATTAATAGCCTGGAATATTAAAAAACCAAGTAAGTCTCAGCAAAGCGTAATGCATTTAAATTTAGCCTGCAAAGCTAGATTAACAGTATTATTTGACCATAATAAGTTGGCTTATGATCTATGTAAATTTAGACTAATTTATTAATTATAGTAACAACTGGTAACTAACAGAATTTATAGATTTTTTGTTAAATAAAGCATTGTTTTCTTCACCTATGCTACTTAAGATACTTTTTTAGTGCTATGGAAAACTAGAGATCTGCACAGGCCAGGACTCGGCCTGAACCCCAAACCCAGCCAAACCCGATTTTGTTGTGTCGATCCAATCAACATAACATTCATTAACGGCATTCGGGTTAGGCGAGGCCATGCCCAGGCTTTAAATTTTTCTGAAGATTCGTGTTGGGCTCGGGCCTTATTTTCCCCCCGAAAGTTCAGATCAGGCAGGGCCTAACTTATTTTTTTCGTACAAAGCTGGGACTCTTTTCATTCTTCCTATTCTCTACGAACTAAAATATTCAGTCCGAGTTGAATCATCTTGTATGAAAATCGTTTTCTCAATTTGGCTAAGTCTGTTCAAAAACCAGTAAAATTTGCCTTGGTCCGAAAATTTTTGCAAAAAAGGCATATACTTTTGAATTACCATTATTCTACAACTAAACATTAATTTTTTTTCTTTTTAAAGAATCGTAGCTTTCTACGATTTTTAAAATAGAGTTAAATGCATGAAAGAAGAACCTGCCTATGACAAAATCTTCTTTTAAACTAAAAACTGGAAATTTCTTTTAATTTTTTTAAAAACTGTTCATCTATGCAAAATTAATACAATAATATACTAGAAAAAAAAAAAAAATTTTTATATACACTAGACGGTTGCCCGCCCTCAGTAGCCCGAAGACTATCTGAATGCCAGTTCTTTCGGTGTTCTGGGGTTTCGTTTGCATATCTTTTTTTATTGTTAATGAAGAGGTCTTCCATTTGTTCTTCCATCTGTTCTTCTTTCTGTTCTTCCATCTGTTCTTCCATCTGTTCTTCCATTTGTTCTTCCATTTGTTCTTCCATTTGTTCTTCCATTTGTCTGGGGTTTCGTTTGCATATCTTTTTTTATTGTTAATGAAGAGGTCTTCCATTTGTTCTTCCATCTGTTCTTCTTTCTGTTCTTCCATCTGTTCTTCTTTCTGTTCTTCCATCTGTTCTTCCATTTGTTCTTCCATTTGTTCTTCCATTTGTTCTTCAATTATATTCGACGATTCACTGTTTGAGAGCCTATCTGTCCTTTTATTTATAGAAGTTCAAAATGAAAAAAGATTTTCTTAGCAGACGATTTTTTCTGTGCCTCAATTAATTAAATAATTATTCAATTAATTATCCTCAGAATTCCTTTTATTTATAGAGATTTTTTCTGTGCCTCAATTAATTAAATAATTATTCAATTAATTATCCTCAGAATTCCTTTTATTTATAGAGATTTTTTCTGTGCCTCAATTAATTAAATAATTATTCAATTAATTATCCTCAGAATTCCTTTTATTTATAGAGATTTATAGCTGCTAAGAAGGGAACTTGTCTATAACACATTTTTTTTTCTTTCCAATGCAATTCCGTCTTAGAAGATTTTTCTTTTACTATCGATCATTTTTTTTAGATTTTTATATCTCCATTACATAGAATATGAATTAATAATATTAATGATAACTGAAACATTTACATATAACAAACAGAGGTTCATTAAAAACATAAATAATGCAGCTTACTTCACTTCTGTATAAATGAAGATTATACAATAAAAAAAGACTAATATAAGTTTTTTTATATTTGAGAAAATGTCAAAAATCGAAAATTTTCAAACACTTATTGGTAGATAGTGTATATATAAGTTATGTAATAGAGAAATCGTAACTACAATCTTGGTGTAATTATAATTTTAGGCACTACTATAGCTCAAAAGTACCTTTATTTTTATGAAGCATTTTTATTTGAATTTTTCTTAAATTACTTTAAACTGTATACAATAAGCACTCAGCTACAATATTTCCACAGACTTAAGCTACAATGTTTGTGTTATGAATTTTTGAGACAGGCTAGTATCAATCTATTATTATCATTATATAACATTATTTTGTATATTCTATTGTGGTGATGTAAAAGTTTAAATTAGCATTTTATGATGCTGCACATTTCTTTTAACTGTTTGGAAGATAGTTACTATCTTAATCAGAGAATTGGGAAATCTGAAATATATCTGAATCATTTTATTGGTTGAATTCCGCAACTTATTTTATTTGTTTTCTGATTAGTCCATACTTAATGTCTAGAAATGGAATACTTCTGCTTTTATTTTATTCGTTTTCTGATTGGTTCATGTTTAATGTCCAAAAATGAAATACTTCTGTTGTCACAAAGCAAAAAAAGTATAAAAAACTACAAAAAAAAAAAAAAAAAAAAAAAAAAAAACTTAAAAACAAATTGAGATATGGCTTTCAAACAAATTGCATTTAAAAGTAAATTTTTTTCTCTATAAAACAGTGTAAAAATTAAAAATGTGTGATGTTTAGAAAGTTAAAAATTTGCAGTATTGAAAATTGTAAAACTAAAATTTCATTTAAAATTTGTATATGCTTGGTACAGGAATATTAATTTTTAATCCATGGTGTATGTAATATGACTCTGTTGTTATGTAAACCATGTTTTGATCATCCAAAAAATTATGTTTATTATTATTAATATTATTAAATATAGAATTTATTTATAAGTGTAAAATTTTTGTCTTTGAAAATATAATTTTTCAAATAGTCATTGTAATTTGTTAAAATACATTTTTTTTTTAGGTGCCATATCAGAGACCTATATTTTACATCTTCAAGTTGCTGTCTATTCATTATTTCATCGTTTGTATGGAATGTTTCCATGTAATTTCTTGGCTTATTTACGCTCATATTATGGTGGCAGAGATTATAGGGAAGAAAATTTTAGAATTTTTACTTTATTTATTAAGGTAAATGAACTCTTTTTCTTTCTTTTTTATTTATTTATTTTTTAATATATATATATATATATTAATCATATATATGAATTTGAGAATTGTGTATTCTTTTTAAAAATCTTTTCAATTTAACAAATTATAAAATGTTTAAAAGCATCTGAAGAAATCTATTTATTTTAAATATTCTTACAGTTTTTTAGTCAAAAATTGTAAAATAGAACTTCCTGCTAGTTAAGCTGTATATTTTTTACTCTTATAAAAAGTATAGCTTGGGCAATTAAAACCTTTCAGTGGTATGCCTAATTTTTTTGCACAAGTAGATGCATGACACATTTTTCTAATGATAGTTAGCAGTACTTACGCTATTACCAATTCAAACATTTTCATAACAGTATAAGAAATGCATTAGAAGAGTGATATTACGCAGAATTCATTTTATTATTTTATATTATATCATCAGTTCAATTATATATATAATTATTAAAATAATTCTTTCCAATGTGTTTCAGATAGTAACACACTTTAAAATTTTTATAACTTCATTCTATATTAATAAATTTATTCTTCTTTGAAGCCTATGTTAGAGCGTGTTCGACTGCATCCTCTTCTTGTTACAGCCTCAAAAGAGACAGAACTTAGTGCAAATAGGTTAGTATATTATATTTTGTATATATTTCTTATGTTTTTTCCAATCTTTCAATTCAGTTAACATACCAAATTGTTAGTTTATTTATCTATTTTTAAAATCAATGTGCTTCTAAAAGGAAAGAAAAATTAATTGAATTGTTGAATTATAAGCTATATCTTATAAAGCAGACTAGTCTAATCCAATCTGTGTCTAATAAGTAATGTAAACAACTTATAATTTAATAACTTTTCAAATTACTAAACATTTTTAGAGATCAGTTTCTTAGAAAAATATCTATGCAAATTAGAATAGATCAAAATAAGATTACAATGGACCTCAATAGCACAATTTATTCAGTAAGCAAGAATTCCATTAGTGCAAACATGTCCTTGCATATAACGATGATGGCATTTTGTTGATGGCAATACTAGACAATTAAATTTGACTTTTGTTAACTGTCAGTGTAAATTTTTTAAACGTCTAAATACTACACATATTCAATTTTTACACCATCAAATACAAATACAAAAAAAAAAAAAAAAAAAAAAAAAAAAAAAACCTTTTATATGTAATTTGTTTGAAAACTATATTAAAGTTTGTTTGAAAATTGTATGACAATTTTAACTGTTATTCAAGAGTGAATTTTTTTCTATTGTATGCAGACAATTATAAAAAATAAATCCTCTTGTAACAAATTAATATAAATAGCTCATCATTTCTTTCCAATGTATATCCCATAATGAAAATTAAACATTCTTCAATCAGTAAATGAACAGTAAATATAAATTAAACAAAAATATGATTTGCAAAGAAGTAAAAAGAAAAAAAAAAAATCAAACATTGTTTTGGCTTGAGAACGGCCTGATATTAAGATATTTCATTTGTTGCTTTTACATTTAACATTAAATTCTTTTAGCAAATACAGTTAAACTAAACAAACTAAAAAAATAATAATAAATTTCAAACAATATGATATATAAACCCCTCTAAAAACTTAGATTTATTCAAAATAAATCGGGGGGGGGGGGGGGGGGGGAATTAAGACTTTTTTAACCCTCTAAGTGTTTGGAACGTAATATTCCGTACACTAAGCTCCAGGTTTCACTGCAATATAAGCAATATTTAAGGTAGTATAATTCTATAGATTTAATGAATTTTCAATGCATTGAAGAATGATTAATACTCTCAAGGGTTACATTCATATTTGTAATTAAGTTTTTTTATATAATATTGAAAGAATCATATTTTATTAGCATTTAAAACGCAATGCAGAGAAAACAACATTACAATTTTACCCATTTACAAGACACTTGGAGGGTTAAAAAGATTTTTATGTTGCATGTTATTTTGTGTAAACATTGCAAAAATATTTGCAATTTAAAAATGTAAAAAGTCTATTAATAATTTAAATTTCATTTGATCAGAATCAATGTTTTTAGTGCAGTTTAAGTATCATATTGTTTGATTTTCTATTTATTAAAATTTAATTAGTTTAACTATATTTGTTATATGAATTAAACATTTAATATTGTATGTATTATAATATTCAGACATGCTACTTTTCCGCGGAAACACGGAATTCCGCTTTTTCGGCAACGAATTTTATTATCCCTGGGATCAATGCAAATATGCATTAAAATTTGATGACATTTATATGTAGGCGGGGGGGGGGGGGGGGGGGGGGGGTAACGATGAAATAATACAACAAAAACGCGAGTCAAACGGCACTGAATTAAGAACATTTCTTCAAAGGATTGCAGAGAAAATGCAAATTTCTCTAAAGGATCGAAAAAAAACCTATAAAATATTCAAATAATCGCAGAAAACATACTATTTTCTTCAGAGGATCGCGAGAAAAAACATGATTTTTGTTAAATGATCACGAACAAGACGCAATTTTCGTCAAAAAATTGCTGGGAAAACACGACTTTTGTGAACAGGTTGTGGAAAAATACTCTAATTTTGTCAAATAATCGTGATAAATAATGGTATTTTATCGAAAGATTGCGGAAAATGCTCCAATTTTGTAGAAAGATCTCAGAAAATACCCAAATTTTGACGAAAGATCGCGGAAAATACGGAAATTTTAACGAAAGATCGCAGAAAATACACATATGTCGACAAAAGATCGCGGAAAACACACAAATTTTGACGAAAGATCACGAAAAATACGCAAATGTTGACGAAAGATCGCGCAAAATATGCAAATTTTGACGGAAAATCGCGGAAAATACGCATATTTTGATGAAAGATAGCGGAAAATACGCATTTTTTGACGAAAGATCGCGGAAAATACGCAAATTTTGACGAAAGATCGCGGAAAATACGCAAATTTTGACGAAAGATCGTGGAAAATACGCAAATTTTGACGAAAAAGCATGAATTTCGCTAAAGGATTATGGAGAAATGCAAATTTCATTAAAAAGGTTGTGGGAGAAAAAGTGCGATTTTCGTCAATTGCTCGCGGAAAAACGGTAATTTTGTTAAAAAAAAATTGCAGAAAAACGCAGATCTCGCCAAAAGTCTGTGAGGCCGTGAAAGTTCAGCTTTTTTCTTGCTGAGCCTGTAGCATGTCTGAATATTATGTATTTAATGCATTTTGCCATGTGCATATGTATTTTTATACATGTAAAAATGCCTATAAAATTCCTATACATTTTTACAAAAATTCCTGTATTTCCTGTAATATTTTCTAAAAATTGCACTTCCAGGCTTGTAAATAAAAATCTCATCCAAATAATGAATTCAACTTTTTTTAACATTAAGATTACATTTAATGCAAGAAATATATATATCACATTTTTCTTAATTGAATTAGCTTTGTATTAATGATAAATACCTATAACTTCTTTACAAATTTTAAATGTGTATTGAATGATAGTGAAATTGCTATTTCTAAAATTTATACTGTTAAAGTTAATTAAATAATGATATTAATAGAAGTTGAGAAGCGAAAAACATAAGTTTTCTATCTTTCTCAAACTTGTCTGTAAATCTTTTTCCATTAAATTGTATCAGTGTTTACTACAGAAAGAGCTTGCAGGAGCACCAGAAAATCTTCGACACCTGATGCTAAGTAGTTACTATGACATCTATATAATTTTTTGGTTTTTATATTTCTATTGATTTTTTAAAAATAATTTTACATTATTTGTAAGTTGTATCCTATTTCTACATGTAAGCAGAGTGTTCTTTCTATGATAAAACAAAAATATGTTAAAGCCAATTTAAATAAAAAATAGTTGAAAAACCATTTAGAATTTGTTTGTAAAGAATTTGCAGAATTATTAAAAGTTAATAACCTGAGCAATTATTAATTGCATTCTTTTAAATCATTTGAAATTTGAAGAGAAAGTAGAATAGAATAAATAAAATGCATTTTATTGTAATGAATTCTTTGAAGATAATAAATGTAGTCAGAAATAAAGAGGACTTTTTTTGAATAAAAATCTTGCTATTTTAAAAAAACTAAAAAAATAAAAGAAATTTATTATTCTTTTTTGGTCACTGTTATTCTTGATAAAAATTTCAAAACTGAGAATCATTCTGTAGAATTTCAAAAGATTATATTATGTTAGGTAATTTGCTTAATAAAAATCTTGAAATAATGAACAATTTTAAATATACCAGTAAGCTCTCTGAAAATTTGGCAATTAAAAATCACTGCATCACTTCATGTCAAGGCTTCATATCATTCCATCATTAGAATACTTGGTATTTATGTATTAACGCCACCGCAGCAGAAGTTGCGCTAGTGTGCCAATAAAGGGCAATATTGTTGTTCGCAAGCACACACAGTTATCTTTTGGATTCCTTGTTGCCTTGTTGTTTGCTGATTTTTTATGCCATTTTTTAGTACTTTTTTGGTGATTTTTTAGTGCATTTTGAGTAGTTTTTTTTTTAATTATTTGCTCATTTTTTGACACCATTTTTTTGAGTGTGTGCGATTGTTCTTTATTGGCGCTTTAGAGCAACTTTTTGCTGAAGTGGCATTAACACGTAAGTAGCAAATACTTAAGTAGAACTTATTAAAATTGGCAACAGCATGTTTATGCAAGTCTGAAGACTTGCTGCCAATTCGCTAAAACTTTTCCTTGACTTCACTACACCATCAAAGCCATTTCTAATATTTCATCAAATCAATTTCTGAATAAATTTTTGAGTGACATCAGGCTAAATACCTGGCCTAGGGAGGGTACAAAAGTACTTAAACAATAAATTTTTAAACTATTTAATAATTAAACAATGACAAAAATTTAAGAAAAATGGATGAATTTGAAACCAAAAATAATTTTGATATGCTAGTATTGAATTAAAACACACCTCCCAAAAGTGTGTCAAAGAAAAAAAAATCCATGCTATGCACATGATGCAAAGAGAAAGGCAAGCTTTGCTTGGAATTTGCAGTCAATTAGTAAATGTCAAAGTGGGTGGAAGGGAGGGGTGATCGAAAATTAAATGCGCAAACAATAAAAATATTTTGAGTTTCTGCACAATATCCCTTAAATTTTACTTTAAAACTCAAAATGCATATAATGAATGGGTAATTGGGATTTAAATGGCCTATTTGATACATAACCATTAACCATCATAAAACAGATGAACATTTTATATTTATACTCTGTTATTTAACTTAATTCATGTATGTATCAATGAAATTTTGAAATTTAATTATTCATTTGCTTCTTCCTATGTTAAAATCATGAGAATTATAGATGTATTGCTTGTGTATTTCCAATGAAGGCATTTTCTTGTTAACCAAGTGCAGGTGATAAAATAACCAATATTCTTTATGGTTACAACTGTATGCAAGTCATAACTAAAATGAAATTAAACTATGAGCCAAAACATCCTCTCTAAAATATTCCAACTGGCTGTAAAATTTCAGCAATAAAATATATAAAACACTAAAAAGTAGAAAATAAAGTAAAAACTTTATCAAAATAAATTAGTTTAATATTTATTAAATTGTGATTATATATGAAAAAAAAAGTTTAGAAATCCTGAATAGATAATTTAAATAATGCCTTTTTTCTTTCTTTCTTTCTTTCTTTCTTTCTTTTTTCTTTTTTTTTTTTTTTTTTTCCTTGTTGTGATACCTTAAATTAAAAAACAAAACAAAGATTATATTTTTAAATAAATTCATTAGATTGCTTTCTACTATGCATAAATCAAAAAAGCAAATTCCCATAATTAGGAGCCTAGTTAAATTAATCTATTGTAAGAGACAGTTTTTAGTACAATATGAATTGCAGTCATGAAATTAGGTGCAGTATTAAAGGTAAATATTGATTATTTATTTTGAAAAAAGTTTTTATATGTATTTGAATAGAAAAAAAAAGTTTTATTTTTATACTGAATAAATTTACAAAACCATAAGGCAGTGCATCTTGAATAATGTAGAATTGTAATCCTAATTATTAGAATAAAATCAGATTGCAATATTTTTCTCCATCTCCTAAAGGAAGTATTAAATATCATGGTGTGCACATTACACAATGGCATGGCATGGCATGAATGAAAAAAAATCCGTGTTTGATGAAACATTTAAACTGGCTGGCATGTGTTTGTTAAATATTTTTCATGCTGCTATTTATTATTATTATTTTTTTCTTTTAAGATGGAAAAAGATGGAATATCATGATGTTATTACTGACTGTGCAGCTATTTCATTAGATGCCATAGAGGGAACACTCGAAGGATTAAGAGGGAAGAATCAAAATATAAATACATTTTCTCGAAGACATGGCAATTTCAATGCTCAAAGTAATTTTATAATTTTTCAAAGTGTGCTTTGTGGTATTTAAAAAGAAAACTAGACCTTTTACATGTCAAGGTTATTTATAAATTTATAATGTTTCAAAGAAACACACAAAAGATTTTTCTCTTCAATAAGCAAGTTTATATATAGTATGAACTTCAAAACTTATTTTTTTATTTTTATTTTTTATTATTTTTAAAGTTGTTTGAAATATGCATGTTTCCAATCTTTGTAAATAACATCAAATAATCTTTGATAGCTATTTTAGAATAATATATTTAAAGAGAGCTTGAAGAAAGTTACTTCTTCAAAATCTTATTTTCTGGAAAAACATTTGAAATCTGCTTTCGTTGATACTATGAATTTTTAACTATAAAACATTTTATTTTAATTTCTTCGTTTTTATACATGTTAGCGTATGAAAATTTTTGATATTGTAGAATTTTTCGTAAGGAAAATTTCTATTGAATGCTTAATTTTGAAGGATTTTCACTCTTGACGACGTTACGTATGTTTTTAAGCCAACTGGTGTCTATATATCCTCAATATCTACAACTGCTTCATCTAATGTTAAACCTTGGGATTTATAAATTGTAAGAGCAAAAGCTAACTGCAGAAGAAATTCTTTCCTTGAGCAATTTATGCTTCCATTTTTCCAGAATTTAATTATTGGAGGAATCGGTACACACCAATTCTTATAAGTTAAATTACTGCAGTATTCAAATTTATCCATGATTATTTGCAATATATGGTCTGGTGGCTTGTGATTTTCTTTAATACGTGCAACAAAGTCTAAAGTCCCGTTCACTAAACCTTTTTCGGTCCACAAATAAGAACGTAACATTACTTTAGATCCAAATGATAAAGTAAGAAATGGTTAAAGTCTATTTGTTGTTTCTGAATCGGCCAACTTTGCTTTAGTACATTTATAAAGAGCTTGAATCGAGGCAACAGCTTCACGCAGTTCTTTTAATTTTTCATTTATATAGCAAATTTAACAATTAATTTTATTTGTTTACAATTATTTTGTTGCCACTTTACAAAAAAAAAAAAAAAAAATCCATAATACAATTCTTTTAAAATGTTTAAATGTCATCTGTGCAAACGATTTTGCAGAATAATGAAAACATGTTTTATTTATTAAATTAATCATGATTCTATCTATAATTACTTACTCCATGATTTATATTTTTTTTTCTGAAAATATACGCGTTTCATTTTTTATTTATTTGCTAAAATGCATCCGTATTGGAAATGCATGTAAAATAAATTAATTAAAATAAACAGCGTTAGAATTCCTAAAAAAAAGTCACTGGTCCCAAGGACCAGTAAGCATGAGAATTTACTGGTCCGCAGACATCATCACTGGTCCGCTACATAAAATTCTATTAAATAACTTTAACACTTAGAGTAAATTTTCTGTACTTTTTAAAGCATAAATGTGCAAGATATAAATTTAATTATAAATTAATCCCTATTTAAGTGCAGAAGATAACAAGTATCACTATTGTTTGCATTTCTTTTAAAATGGGGCAAGACAGGTTTATTGAAAAAGACATTTTTGCTGAAAAAAGGAATATTTTTGTTGAGTAAATGGGTATTTTGCTTAATGAAATGGTGCTTTCAGGAGTCACATTCACTCAGAAAGATTTGAAGCAATAAAAAATCGATTGGGAAGCAGGAAAATCAGTTTTTGGAGCAGCAACAACAATTTTGAAGCAGGAAAATTAGTTTTTAAAACAGAAAAATTCTCTCCCGGCATTCACTTATTATTTTTATTTATTTATTTATTTATTTTGTGCTTTTTTTGTCGAATTTTCCGTTTTTTCGCGTTATTTTGACGAAATTTTTCGTTTTTATTGACGAAATCTTTCGTTTTTATTGACGAAATATACCGTTTTTCGCGATATTTTTTGGCAAGATTTGCCGTTTTATCGCGATTTTTGGGGAAATTTGCCGTTTTTTCGCAATTTTTTGAAGAAATCTGTCGTTTTTTCGGGTTTTAGGATAAAATTAGCCATTTTTTCGCGATTTTTTTGACGCTATTTGCCGGAAATTAGTTGTTCTTTAGCGCTTTTTTAACAAAGTTTGTGGTTTTTTTCGCAATCTTTTTGTGAAATTTGTCGTTTTTCGCGATTTTTTTTTTTTTTTTTTTTTTTTTTTTTTTTTGACAAATTTCCCGTTTTATCGGAATTTTCGGATAAAGTTTGTCGTTTTTCGCGATTTTTTGAAGAAATCTGCCGTTTTTTTGAAGAAATCTGAAAATTTTCCGCAATTTTGGGAAAAAATCTGCCGTTTTCCGCGATTTTTTGGGCGAAATTCGCCGTTTTTTCACGATCTTTCGAAGAAATCTGCCTTTTGTTTCGGGTTTTGGAATGAAATTAGCCATTTTTTCGAGAATTGTTTGACAAATTTGCCGGAAATTAGTCGTTATTTCGCGATTTTTTAACGAAATTTGCCGTTTTTTCGCGATTCTTTAACGAAATTACGTGTCCCGTGGGACGCGTAAGAGCTATTTTTTGCGTACCATCGCCGATTTTTTGAGTAACTTACGCGCTATAGCGCGTCCGCGGCATCGCTGATAATTAAAAAAAAATCCTATGTGCGATCGGTTGCAGTTTTCTCAGGGCCTAAAAAAAGGCACTGGTCCTGCGGACCACTAAAATTTTCAAATTAGTGGTCCGATTGAATTATCGGTGGTCTCGGACCAGCGGACCACCAAGGATTTCGAACGCTGATAAAATTTTTTTTTATGTTTTACTGTAAAATAATTATATTGTGCAAGTCTACAGATCATAATTTATTTTTGTGTTTAATTTGAAGTTAAAATATTGAATAGTTTTTTTGTAAAGTGTACGACAAAATGTAATTTGAGTGGCCTAGTGGAGGATTCGCTTCGCTCATTCTAATAAGGTTGCTCTGAATATTCAACCAAAATTACTTCCAATCTTATATAATTAAATATATATATTTTAATGTTTCATTTAAAACATAAAATTATATTTCATAACAGAAATTCTATAAATTCGTTATAAAATATTTTGCAGATAATATGCAGCATGTAAGTCTGAGTAGCCAAAGTAGTGTGACATCTGTTATTCTTGAGCCAGGAAGTGCTGTTGATGAAGCTCTAACTTCCCATAGAGGCTCTTTGTGGTCACCTTCACATTCATATAGTTCAAATGCTCCTCCCCCATCAATTTTAGATAGTTCAACTTCATCTTTAATGAACAAAGGTAAGTTTATTTAAAATTGCAATAAAATAAATTTTTGTACTTGCTCATGATTTACTTATGTATACCATTAAGATTTTATTTACAGGGGTGTTCTAGAAAATTCCTTTACATTTTAGTTAATTGAGGAAAAATCATTTGCAGTATATTTTAATGATTGTTGCATTATTCCAAATATATTAAAATTTATATGCATCATAGATGTTTGCTATAAGATGCTTATTATAAATATGGTTTTCATTGCCTTTATTGTACATTTACAGGGATGCACAAAATAATTTATTTACAAATTTATTTACAGTTTTTGAATTATATTTTAAAGTTTAACTAATATTTGACATGTAACTCAAAATATAAATTGTATAGATCATATACAGGGCTATACAAAAGAAAGATTTCTTATAATTTTCCAGCTATAGATGGGAATTGTTTAAATTATGTATTTCAATTTTCCCATAAAGCACATTTGCTCCCGCAGGAAGATTTACAATAAAACATCATCTCCCAGCCATCTGTGAGGATGCAGAAAAATGTCACCAGGAGGTCTTCAAGAATAGAAAATATCTGCCTTACAACATTCTGGAGAGCTCCCCAAATCCTCGCTCAGAGTCCTCCTCACGGGGCTCCGAGAAAGATTATAAAAAGTCATAATGAATAACTTTGAGAAGCTTCAATGTCATTTAATATACTCAAAAAAATTTTATGCTATGATTTAAAATAATATAAAAATCCTTATTTTTTGTAAAAATAAATACATACTTTTTTTTTAAATTATTAATCATATGGATTTATATGTAATAGACATTACAATTATCAAGCATATACATGGAATTGCATGAAAATCAGCTTTTGGGAACAAATTTCTTATCTTCATTTTGCCTTCTGGATTCGAACCTGGGTACTTACAAACACTAGATGTGTATTTTGTCCATTACGTTACAGTTCCATTAAACAAATGTTTCTTAGACATTCATGTACTAAAAAATATCTATATTTTATGTGTTTCATATAAGCCTGAATTTTCTGACTTTTATTGCAAATCAAAATGCATAGCCCTTTTTATTTATTTATTTATTTATTATTTATTTTTTTATTTTTTTTTAAGCTTAGGAAAATTCTTGCTATTAATGGCTTCTAAAGATAAGAGCATTGCACATCTACATACATATTTTAACAGCCATATGCAATGAAAACCCAAATCGAATGATCAGTGGTTTGCAGAAAGGATAAAGTATATATACAGTCCTCCCCACTTAATCGGGTAACGGATAATCGAATACCCCGCTTATTCGAATAAAATCCTCCGGAACCGAATTAAATCCCATTGGTCTAATGTTATTTTCCCCCGCTTAACCGAATAACTTTCACGAAATGTCCTCGCTTAATCGAATAACAACTGAGTGAAGCAATTTGAAAAATGGGTGTGAAAAACACGTTTCAATTGGAATTTCCTCCACACTTTTTTGTCATTTTAGGTTCTTACACAGAAAACAAATTTCCAGATCTTTCGTCTGGCAGGTGTACAGTGGATTAGTCGATTGAGCTCCTTTTCTTGTTCTTTTTTTCGTATGAATTTGAAAAATGGTGAAATAAATTTCACAATGATTTCGATCAATTTTGAATTTTGTTTACTTTTGTTTAACAAAGGACATTTTTTTCACTTTTTCCATTTTTTTTACAGATATTTTTAATGGAGACACTTTCATTTTCAAAGCCGATTCCGAAACTGAAACAGCCTCATTTAAAAAAATCAGCAATAAAAATCGAAAAAGCTAAAATCGACGCCGCCCTTTGAACAGATTGATCTCGGCTATCCATTGCAAAAAAGATCATTTAAAAATATTGAAATGCGATAGAGATATGTTTATAAATTTCTTCTATAGGATTAGCATTAGCTCTACACTCACGATCAAATCCTTTCGTGTGACTGAAGTAGCCCCTTAATAATAATGTGTTGTCACTTAGAGGCTCAAGATGGTAATTATGATACCATTCGAAAAATAACTCGTCCAATTTTTACTCTAAAATTTTGCATAAGCCACTTTTTTTTTTTTTTTTTTTTTTTTTTTTTAACCTGTTAAATTGCGTAGATTAAATTCTAATAACAAAATCTGGACCCAATTCACACTATCTGCATTATATGTATTGTAAACCAATTGCATGTGTTTACTGACATTGAACTATTGCGTATTTACTTGAATTATTTTGTTTTTACTTAAGTTTGTAGTGTTCTATTAAAGTTTTTAAGGATTTTTTTACTCTGGTAATTAAATATACTGTTTTTAATAATTTTGTCATTTTATTACACCTTAATTTTACATTTATATGCCTCCCCGTTTAATCAAATACCCCGCTTAATCGAATATTTTTTCTGGAACCTTCAATATTCGTTTATGCGGGGACGACTGTATTTTTATCAACAGATAGCAGTTATAGTTATGTTTTATTTTTGGATGGCCAGACTAGCTTTATTTACAAGTACAAGGGATAAAGTTCACCAGGTCTTAAAAAAATAAAGCCATCTATTTAAAAAAAAAATTTAACATGACTTTTGACTTGATCCAATATATCTGAAAATTTCCGGTTTACAGCAAGGTTCCATTATATGCAGATTCAACTTTCAAATGATTTACTACACATACAGATATATATATACATTAGTTTTTCATCTAAAATTTTATAATGTGGGGAAAATATTTATTTTTGTCTGGAAAAATTCATATATTTTATATACATCAAATGATAAATATCACTAAGTATTTTATGTATTTATTGTACTATAAAGTATTAATATTCTCATAAAGTCTTTTTTTTATTTAAAAACGATGTACAGTTTGTTACATTTCATGATGAGCAATTATTAATGTTTTGAAGGATTTTAATTAGAGCACCAACTGCAGAATATAAGTAGCTATGTGCACAGCACAGGCATGCATATTAAATCTGCACATCTGTATTATTATTATTTATTTTTTATGAGGGGGGAGGGATTATTTGCAGAACAAAATTTGAAGTTATGTTTTTATTTTCTAAAATAATTAGCAGAATTATAAAGCCCCTCTTGGTGATATGCATGCTCATCTGCTACTGGATGAGAACATATTAGAATTTTAGAATCTTTTAATTATATTATGGATTATTTTTTATAAAATAAATTCAAATTTACAAGTTCTCTTTTTGTATTTTAGTATTGCACATTCTATTTCTATTGAATGTGTTTTGAAATTTTATCAAATATCCCCACTTATCAATTAAAGGGATATGTTGTGAATGATTTGAAAAGTTGTATATTAAATTACTGTAATCATAATTTGTTTTTTACTTCAGTTTTTGAGAATCACAATTATATTAAAAAAGGAAAAATATTTTAAATATTTTGCTGTTATTTAATTTTTTATATTGTTATTTTTAGTTTAGCATAACAACATTTAAAAATCTTCCAAAATCCAATCTTTTCAGTTAGTATAATATATAAATTCAGACTTATCGTTGCTTTATATAATTCACAACAATTGTAATAAACTATGTGAACTCTTTGTAAGGTGTTAATCTGTTTTACGCACAAAGATTATCCAAGCTCTAAATCATCTATAGACACAGAGTGAAGTTTGTGTTTATTAAAATATTATTCACAACTGAAGATTTCCATGGTCTCAATCTCAATCATTTGCACTTTAGAAAAATTTGATCTCGACTAGTTCCACTTTAATTACTGTATAAGATTCAAAAAGTAAAATAAACAAATCAAAATTATATTCTCAACTCAGTTTTTTTTATTTTATTTATAGTTTAACAAATTCATCACAATAAAGTTTTTGTTTAGGCATACAATAAAACTTCTTATGTTTTAAGAAGTTTTGTTGCTATTATTTATAAATGTGTACATCAGTTTCATCTTGGATGTTTTATATTTACACTGATTTATAGACTTTAATTTTGAACTTCTTGAATTCAGCATTTACATTTTCCTGTTTTTAATTATTAGATGAGTCAGAGATTAAACATCCCAAAACCCAGCTATCTGTTGAAGAAAATGTTCCTCTGGATTTAGCAGTGGAAGCAAAACCAGAGGTAGATTTTTGTCTTGTGTTTTATATCATAAGAATGTGCCTTCTATTATTTTTCCAAAAGTTTTTCTTTTTTTTTCTTAATTATTATAGAAAGTTAAATATATTTCTTCTAAAATAATTTTGTTGATTTTTATATGCTTAAGATTTCATGAATTTATCTAATGAAACAAAACATAATTGAAGTAAGCATCTAAGTTATTGTCGGCATGCTTTTCATTTGTATTTTATATCAACAAAATATGCCTTTTTTAAAAAATCTCTCTCTTTTTATGAAAAAAAAAATATTTTTAATGCATCAATTTGATTACACCTGATGATTCTGTGAACTTAATCGATGAAATAAAACATAACAAGTGAACAACTGAAGGGACATTTTTATTGACTTGCCTTAATGACCCCAAAAGAACCATAGCAACTGAAGACTTAATCTAAGAGCATTTTTATTAGTTACAGAGAAATCCTCACACCTACTAATCAAAGATAAGGTTCTACTGTGGAAGATATATTCATCAGATTTACAGATTAGCTGGCCTGCATAGTATCTTATTGCCTGAGTGAAGTGAATACTAATACATAACACAATATTACTTTCCAGGTATACAATTATGGCAGATATTAAATGTTTTCATCAACTATAACTCAAGTGGGATTTCATTCTAATTTTTACAGAAGCTATCTGTGTGTAACAGTGATACCTGTTAAATTATGAAGAATAAGTTTTGAATCACTTTGAAATTATATTAAAAAAACACAATTAAAATAAATCGCCATGAAAATTTAGTGTGTGTGGCATTTTCACTGGCTACTTTCATAGGCATCTAGATTAGATCATATGGAACAAAAATAAAATATGCTTTTTTAAAAAAAGTACTAACACCGACTTCAAAGAAAAAAAGAAAAAAAAAATACCAAGTTTGGCGATAACTTGGCACTAACGCATATGAATGCATAGTTTTAATATGGTTATGACTTGAAAACGTTGCAACAATGAAAGATGATTTGCGACAAATCATTATTATTATTTTTTTTTTATCAAATCCACATTTTCTTATTTAAAAAAACATTCTAGTCACCAGAATTTAATGAAATTAAAAGATCTAGTATCGGTGTAAGAGTTATAGCCTGAAATTTTATTTGTTTATTGTACACACACATCTGACTTGTGTGCTCGACATGAAAGCCTGCGATTACCTGAAAAATGAACGCTTCTAATTGGATGACTGCTTCAAAAAGAGTTGGAATTTTCATGTTTTTATTTTTAAAAAGTTCTAATCGCAAGAATTTGATAAAATTGAAATGGGACCATGTGGGCATCTTACACTTTCAAACAAGAAAAGAATTATTAAAATCAGTTCATATTTACGGAAGTTATGAGTGAACAACAAATACATACAGGTCGAAATCATAACCTCCTCCTTGAAATCGGTTAAATATATATATATATATATGCATGCAATAATGTTAAAGTACAATAAAATATATTTCAGTTAAATTGAACTGCAAAATAAATCTGGATCCCCCCCCCCTCTTTCTCTATAAAAAAAAAAAAAAAAAAAAAAAAAAAAAAAAACTTTGAGATTTGGCAATAATTTTTCCAGTGGCAGTTTTTAAAATCGCCAATACTACAAACTTTTATATTTTAATGTTATAAATTAGTAATGATTCTGATGTTTAAATAAAATCTTTTGATTTATGGCATTATTTTTCCTTACTTTTCTTCTTTATATATTTTTTTCTATTTTCAAGAAAAGAAAGTACTGTAATTTTTTTTTTTTTTTTTTTTTTTTTTTTTACTTCTGGTTTTTGATGGATTTACACGTTTTAGTTGTCAGAGATTCCAAAAAAAACATGTTTTTACAAAATGTCTGTCTGTTTGTGTGTATGTCACCTTTGTACTGAGTAAAAGTGTTTGAATATATGCATAGAATTAAACCAATTTTTTTTTTTTTTTTTTTTTTTTGTATGTTTTTGGCTTTGGCAGGCAGGTCCTCCTTTAATTATGAAATATTCTGCCAAAAGGGGGCGCTGTAATAGGGATTTTTGTGCCATATTCAATATTGTACCATTGGAAAGTATATGAAATTATGCACAGAATTGAATCAAATTTTTTGTGTAAGTGTTTGGTTATGGCTAGTAGGTTCTCCCTGAATTTGAAAAAAAATCTTCCTGAAGGGGGCACTGTAATAGCGATTTTTGTTCCATTTTCAATATTTACCACCTAAAATTGTATGAAGTTATTCATAGAGTTGAACCATATTTTTTGTGTAAGTTTTTGATTTTGGTCACCATGCCTTTCCTGAATTTGAAAAAAGTTTGCTGGAAGGGGGCACTATAATCGTGCTATCTGTGCCATTTTCATTATTATACCATCAAAAAGTATATGAAACCATGCATAGAACTGAACTAATTTTTTTGTGCATGATTATTTTTGGGCATGGCAAGCAGGTCCTCCCTAAATTTGGAAAAAAAAAAAAAAACTGCCAGAAGGGGGTCATTGTAAAAGTGATTCCCATGCTATTTTCATTATTGTACCATTGAAAAATGTATTAAGTTATGTACAAAATTAAACCAAATTTTTTGTATATGTTTTTGGCTATGGCCTCAAATTTTCCTTGAATTTGAGATATTACGTTGGAAAGGAGTATTGTGATTACACTTTTTGTATCACTTTCTTCGTAGTTCTATTGTCTAGGCTCGTGCAAAGACAGGGACTCGCATCCTGCTATGCCGGCTATTTGCAAACAGCTGATGATAACTGAATAAGAGAAATATATTAATTTTAATAGATGTCATGATCCGCATGAATTTGTTTTTACTCCGATTAATTGATTGAAAAAGAAATTAAAGATAAAAATCAAAGTTAGTATAGTATTGAAATAATATTAAAGTATTAACATGCATACTTTTTGAAATATTAAAATGTATGTATGAGATAGAAAAAAGTTTTGGGATTGGCACTAGTTCAGAATTTAACTGTTATTTTAATTAACAAGATAAAAAAAAATGAAATAATCATTAAAAATTCATTAAAACTTCAAATTAAAAATCTCTTGATGACATATCAAATATGCGAACACATCTGACATCAACTGAATGTTACATCACAATCATGCTATTTTGGCATTAAATTCTATACATTTTTTTAAAATGGTAGTAATCAATGGAATAATGGAAAGGTACCATTTTTAATTATTACATATTTTAAATGAAATGAGTCAAATACATATTTTTTAAATGCATTTAATCTATCTATTTTAAATGTATATATTTTGAATTAAAAAATGGATGCATTATGAAATATGTGATAAGAACAATGTTCGGTGACTTATCACCTGCAGCCTATTAACAATAAAGATCATTATTACCGTGCATATTATATCTTTGATAATACATTTGTGTTTTATAGGCCTTGGCACATTTTTTAAAGGTTTTATGCAGTTCAGGTTTTAGAAAGTGGAGTGATTTTGCCAAATGATATAAACAATTATAAAAATAAAGCTGAATAATAATGCTGGATATGTATTTTTTAAGAACAATGCATGTTAGATAAATTATTTCTGTTTGCCTATAATAACAGATAAATAGATTCTGTATTTATATTTATATATTAGTATTGTGAATAAGTAATGTTTGTGTGTTTCTGTAGTGTAATTACTGGAATTAATGCATCAATTCAATAAATAACAGATTAAAAGTCAAAGTGCTGTGGCATCACTGCTTTAACAAAAAATATACTTGAATGTATAACAAAAAATATACTCAGTACAACAATCTCCAAGGGATGCAGGAGCAAGAGTTCTATAATTAGGATTCCTGTGATATTGTTTGGACTAGAAATTTAGAATTTTTTTTGTGGTGGTTAAATGTAAATACTTGTTATGAAAGTTTTCTAATAAGTTTGAAGTTTAAAAGTGGGAAATGTACATAAAATGTTCTATAAAAGTTCTGAATCTTAGTTTATTTGGAGTTGTTTGGGATTGAGATTTGAAATTTCACATGTCTATTACTTTTAAGACATAAATGCATGAACAAATCAGCTTTAAAGTGAAAAAAAAAATAAAAAACAATAAAATTTAAAAGTGTGCACAAAAAAAAAAAAAAAAAAAAAAAAAAATCTAACCTTCAATTTTTGGTTATTGTTAGATCTAGAAACTTGAAATTTGGCATGGTATGTACTTATAACATGTAAATACTCATTATAGAATGAATACTGAGAAATTCTAAATTTAGAAGGTTAAGTATTGCAGTAAAAATTCTAAAGATATTCTAAATAACATAGTACAAGGAATTATTAAGAATATAAACTTAAAAATTGACACATAGTTGTTACTTTTTAATTTTCTCCCTCATTCTGCTTCTTCATTCAAGAAGTCTGTTTGAAATTTAGTGTTGGATAAACTGCTGAGTAAAGCATCAGCAACATATGTCTGATGTCAACATATGTAAGCAACTTCTATGTCTGAAAGTTGCTTACATATTTGAGTTCAAATTCATTCATAAACAGTTCTAAAGCTGTTTTTTTGTAACTTTAAAAATAGTCTATCTTTTTTGTTAAGCAAACATAATAAAGGCTTCTGATCAATCTCAACAATAATATTTTTACCATTTACATAATAATGAAACTTTTTTCGCTCTATTAAAATAGCCAAAAGTTCTTTCCCAATCTGACTGTATCTTTGTTGACCATTTAAAACTGCTGATGCATATGCTACAGAATGGTTTTCCTGCAATTTAATTGCATCTAACCTATATTGGCTACTGTCAACTAAAGTTACTAACTTTTTCTTTGATTTTAAAAAAAAATTGCCGTAGAACATTTATAATTGCATCTTTTAAATTCTTAAAACACTTTAATTTTTTTTTTCTTTTGATTAGCTGGATTTTTAAGCTGGTCTTAATGCATGTCAAATCCTTAAAACCCTGAGATTAGACTAAAATCTTGGGGTCAGGATAAGTGCTGTATTAGTAACACTTATGATCAATCAGTTAAAACACAATCAAGCCTGACACTTCAATTAGTGTCAGGCTTGATACTAAAACAATGCACTGGTCGTATTTTCATTTTTGCATATTGTGTATAAAATTTACAATTGTGCTTTTTATCTTTACAGGATTTGAAATCTGAAAGCAAAACTAGTCTACATCAAAAGCTAGAAAAAAGTATCTCTAATGGTAGGTTTTTATGATTTTTTTTATGCACAGTCAGTTTGCTTTTTATTTCCAAGATTTTTTTTGTTCATTAGTTTTATTATTCTCTACCTTTTAGATTCCAATAAAATAAGTTTTTTTCAAGATGACCCTTGTACTTCTAAGAGGGATTCCATTGATAGAAGTTCAATAGAATCGGTTAATTCAAGCATTGAAAAAAATGTTTTAAGAGGTGTAGAAGTTAAAGAAGAAGGTTTGTTTTACATTTCTTATACATATTCAAAGTATACATAATTATCTCCCTCTCCCTTTGTTATAAAAATGTTCTTTGAAAAAGAAACATTGTCATTTTCAATTTAGTGATTTTTTTTAAATGTATTTTATAAGTTATGCTATTTTCTACATTTTATTAAAGTTTATGCTAAATGTCAAATGCATTATACAATAACTTTTTTTCAATTTTTAATTTAATGTCTAAGATACAGTAAATTCTCGATTAACTGGTATGTTCAAGAAATGATTCGTCCAAGATAAGCAAATATCCCAAATAATCAAATTTTCAATTTTTGACTAAAAATTTTGAAAAAAGAATAGAAAATGTCAAATGCAATAGGACATTAATAATTTTATCAATACAAATGAAGAAGAATGAAGATAAATTTTAATATTATTTAGATTTACAATTAGTACAATTAAAAAAAAAAAATGGTAGTTTATCTTACTTTTTTTGTGAAGAATGAAATGATAGAAATATGCTTTTGTTTTTCATTTACTCTTCAATGAATTTTACTGTGCAAATTTCTCAGCATGTGTACTTTAATCTTCTTGTTCCAAGTAATTTAACAATACATCAGTGCATACTAATACATTGCTGTGACTTAATTTTTGATCTGTTACAAGATTTTTCTTCATTACTTTCAAGACATTCTTCAAAATTCCTTCTTTTTTTGAAATGCAAGTGGCATGCGACAAAATATCATCTGCATTTAAATCTTTGTTATATTCCAGTTTTGAATCTTCATTAATCCATTGTTGCACTACTTTTTCATTCACACTTTCAGAACAGTTTAACTTTACCCTGCAAATTAATACTATCATCATCTTCTGTAGGAATTTCATTTTCTTCATCAAATAAAATTCCCGTCCATTATTTCTTAACTCTGTTTTTTTTCCACTAATTTCCATGCAGCATTAACCTAATGAATTGCATCCAAAACTGTTTGATTTTTACTGTCCTGGTTAATCCGACCCTGATCAATCAAAAGTCAACTGTAATGTAAAAAGAAAATAAAATTTACTAAGACTTATTTTATCAAACACTCCTGGATCATTCCATGTCAAATCAACCAATGGTTTGAACCTTTACATCGCAAAAAATTAAAATTTTTGGTGCAATGGTAGAGTCAGTGAAGTTAACATGAAAAATTGTCAAAATTTTGACGCTTTCAAATAGCTGTAATAATTAAAAAAAAACAAAAAAAAAAAAAAAAAAAAACAATTTGACTTGGAGAGTTCTAATTAGTGTCATTGTCTGCTGCTTTTCTTAATCTTTAAATTGATACACACCATGACTACAGTATTTACAATTTAAATTTTTTGTTAAAAGATAAATAAATAAATAAACTTTTCATAAATTTTTTTCAAAACATCCAATTTTTGGGGGAAAAAAATGTTTTAAAGACATTAATTGGCTATGTGCATCCCAACTTTGATAATGGATTACTATGAAAGTTGATATTTTTGTATATCTCAAATGAAATTTGCTATATTTGTTTTTCCATGTTTACAACATAATGTTTGCACTCTACTATTAATTTATTAAGTAGTTATTGTAATACAAATATGAAAATTAAAGCTATTAAT
The DNA here is from genome assembly GCA_964019185.1 of Maratus speculifer. NCBI lineage: Eukaryota > Metazoa > Arthropoda > Arachnida > Araneae > Salticidae > Maratus > Maratus speculifer. The sequence continues at coordinate 315,790,354 of OZ025296.1, read as the reverse complement.
TATAATATCAGATAATAACAATTTGATAAAGTCTTGTTTATTTAATGGCAGTAGAGTAGGCATAATAATACACTTTTTAAAATTAAACAATAAAGGTATGCAAAAGAAAATTATCTTTCAGGCTCTGTGTAAAATGAACTCTCTAGTCCACATAATTGATTTCAAATTATCTTAATGGAAATCAGATAAATCAGTATTAACTAGCTCTCATGGAATTTGAAGTTTTAATGTAGTTATGAAGGAGGAAAACTCTTTTAACATTTGAAATTTTGAAATCCAATAGTGCTTAATTTTTGATGCAGCTGTTTTAAACATTCAGTGAACATATGACTTTATTAATTTACAATACTTACTGCATAATTAATATTTTATAAATGTTATTAAAAATTGAAATTTGTTTGTTAAAAAATAAGTAAATAAATCTGCAAAAAAAAAAAAAAAAAAAAAAAAAAAAAAAAAAAAAAAAAAAAAAAACTCAATTTCTCAAAGACTTTTAAGATTGGAACTTTTCCAAATAAAGAGAAGACAATTTCTTCATTACTGAGTGTAAACTTTTCCAGTTGCAGAGTAACAACATTTAACTTTTTGCAAAAAATTTCCAAGGGTCACACTCTTGCACCAAATTATGATTATGAATTAAATCGAAATATCTGCTATAATTTACTACAATCTGGGTTATTTTGACTGTTTCTGTGTCAAAACGGCCATTTTGTTTCTCCTTTCTGTGTGAAAATTTAATTTCTTTGCACCATTACCACAAATGTCACTGAAAAAAAATTGTGTTGTCATTCACAAAAAAATATAAATAAAATAAATAAATAAATCCAATTTTATTAAATGATTGTGGAGGGAAACAAAAGATAAGATTTGTCAAAGGATCATGAAAAAAAATCCCCAAAAATTTAGTCTAAGAATCATCAGAAAAACACTTTAATAATAAAAAAAAACATGAATTTTGTCACAGAATCTTGAAAAAACAGAAATTTTGTAAAGGATGATGGGTAAAATGCAAAATTCTTCAAAGGTTTGCAGATAAAAAGCAAAATTCGTTAAAGGGTCATTAAAAAAGCACAAGTTTTAATCAAAATATCACAGAAAAAAAAAGTCAATTTCATTAAAAAACAGAAAAAAAAAAATACCTTCAACAAGGATTGAGAAAAAAGCGAAATTTGTCAGTCATAGAAAAAACTGCAGATTTTGTCATATAATTTCATAAAAGATGCAAATTTTGTCAAAGACTTGCAAAAAAAAAAAGAAAAAAAATGCAAGTTTCGTCAAAGAACCTTTGTTAAAACACAGAATTTCATCAAAGGATTGCAGAAAACACAAAATTTCATCAAAGGATCATGGAAAAACATAGAATTAAGTCAAGGAATCGGGAGAAAAACACCGTGGTCTCTTTAGAAAGCAACACATAGACATCTTTGTATATTATTATAGGCCTAATTTTTAATTTATAACTGTAGGGACTGAAGAAAATATCGTTATACGCAATTTATCATTATAGTCAGGTTTTAATGTACATGTATTACAACTTGATATTATAGGAAGTAAATGGTACATACCTTAAAATTATGTGACTTTCTGGTTGTAAACAGCATTCATATTTAACTACCTGATTTATTTATTAACATATTTTTAACATAAAAGAAATTTGATATTCTTGTTTGTTTAGTTTTTACTAAAAACGCAGCCTGTATACATATATTTTTTAACCATCCATTGAATTCAAATACGTTTGTGGAACCTTCGGTAATGTTGAAACATAATTTTGGGGTGTGTCAATTAACTAAAGAGCATCAGTTGCCGTTATGGGTTGGGGCTGAGGGAATAATCCACTTCTTCATCACTTTCGAATTATTTGGTTTTAAATCTGCTACTATCCCTTCACCAGTACTTCTGCTGAACACAAATAAATCCTCATTTGAATTCAAAAAATCATCTGTACTGAAATGGTTGGATATGTTTCTCAAAGTTTTGTATGCAGATAGAATTTTTCTGAGATTTGTTACACATTTTTCTTCAGGGGTGTCCATATCAAATTCCTTTCTTTGTGACCTTCGAATTTAAAATTAAAACAATCTTTCTTCCAACAGTTCTCAATAGTGCAAGGCTTCACAGTATTTCTGCTGCCAGAGATCAATTCACAAGCATTTTTTACATTTCTTTCAAATGGGTCAGAAATTTTGTTTTTCAACTTGAAAATTACATTATCAACTAGTCGCTTCCTGTAGTATCTTTTGAAACCTTTAATGATGCTTAAGTGGGGAGAGCAATTGACTGTGATGTGAGCAAGTTTCTTCTTCTGCATGATTCTGTCAACATTGAGTAGCCACTTCTTGAATAGTATTTCGGTCACCCAGGCTTTTTTGTTGGCTGTATAGTCAAATGGTAATTTTTAAAGCATCTTGGATTTTCATATTTTCTTATCACTAAAGGCTTCAGTTTGTCAGTACTTGTGCTGCTTGAGCAAAGCAATACTGTCAGTCTCTTTTTGGATTTTTTCCCCTCCTTTACATTTATCTCCTTTAAATGACAAAATTTTTTTCTGGCATAAGTCGGTAAAGCAACCTTGTCTCATCAGCGTTGTAGGCATCATCAGGAGAGTATTTTTCTATTGTTTTCTTCATTTCTTGTTGTTTCCATGATTTTGCATAATTTATAGAAGCAGATGTTTCTTCACCAATGATTGACTGAAATGAAATTCCATGGTGATCACGAAATGAGGCCAGCCATCCATTGCTAGCCTTGAAGTTCTCATTTCACAGCGTAACTGCATTTTTCCTTGCTTTTCGCAAAGTATGGATACACTAATAGGTACATTTTGGAACTGCATTTCTTGAAACCATCTGATTGTTGAAGTTTTTATGGCTTCATTAACAGGACCTTTTACATTTTAAATTTATTTCCTCTTTCACTGCAGCCTCTTCAATGTCTTTTCTTTTCTACAAAAACTTGGCAATGGTATACTGTGGAATACCATATTTTTTAGAGGCATCCACTTATTTTTGTCCTTGGCCAATTTCCAAAATAATTTTTAGCTTTTCATCAAAAGAAATTATTTTACACGATGCCATTTCAACGTTGAAATAAAAAAATAGTGGAAAAGCAATCCAATTCACACGATGTACAGAGTAAAGTGTAATCCATTGACTTCTTAACACCAGCACATGATGGGGGGGAGGGGGGGGGTGTAGCATGCCAAACCAATTTTTACCTTCAAACTATCATTGATTTTATCACAACCTCCTTCCAACAAGACATTTATGAAACAGAGAGTTACCAAAAAAGGGATTCACTACATTACAGCAATCCTATGAACACCTGCGATATTGCATAAAACAATAAAACATTGTGCTCTTTATAAAGAAAATGAAATGATACACACTAAAATAACAGTTATTAAATACAGAGTTATAAAAAAATCTAATTCTTTTAATATTTTATCAATTGAAAAGCAAGAAAGAATAATCTAGAAATAAAATGATATTTTAAAACTATTTTATTATTTAGTTTTTACTTAAAAGCAATTTTGAAAACCAGCATACATTAAAAAGGAATTTATAAAAAATGTTTTTCTTTTAAAATTACATTTTAAAAGGGTTAAAAAAAAATAGTAATTGTTTCAAAATATGCAAAATTATCATTATATGCAGGTTTCATCCTAGCCCATTTATTGTTATGGACAGGTTCAATGTACATTAAATTAATAAGATTTTGACTGGGACCAAATGAAGTATCGTTATATACAGGTTTATCATTATCGGCAATATTATTATACACAGGTTTCCCTGTACTGAACTAACTTTTGAAAAATTGGATTAACCCAAATCCATCTACTCAGACTGAAATTGATCCAAACCAAAAATGGATTTAATCCACCCTGCAGTGAAATTAACATTTCACATATAGATTTCCCTCCCTATTCCCCATAATATTTCAGAAAATTTAACTAATGCATATTACATAATTCACAATCATACAAAAATGTCTAATTTCCTAAAATTTTATAGTTTCTTATTGCTTTACATTAAGAAGGGGGAGGGGATAATTAATCAGTAGACAAGTTGAAAGACTCCATCTAGCATCCTAAAATTGTATTGATGTTGTTTACTAAAGTTGTTGTCCTATTCTATTAAAAGATTAAAGGTAACACACTTATGAGATATCCTTAATAAAAACATTTTACATGTACAGTCAAACCTTGTTAACATGAACACTCTGAACATGAATTGTTTTCAGTCTCCTATAAAAACAAATACAAAGATTTGATACTGATAACATGAATTACTGTTAACATGAACATAAATTTTGATTCCCCTTGAGATTCATGTTAACAAGGTTCTACTGTAGTAGTGTAAAAGTAAATACTCAGTCAGTATTGAATTTACACAAAAGCCAGACAAACTTTTTCTTAGATTTTGGAAGAGTTTTTGGATTTGGAAGAGTATTAAAAATTTCATTTACATTAATTTAGGAGGCATCACCAAGTTTGTGCAATCAGTCAGCAGTTGTGGTGAAGTTCCCTATTTCTCTTTAGTTTAGCAAATATATTTTCATCATTAAATCTTTAAAGCACTTATTGAGTCTTAAAAACAAAATGAATTTTCAAATAATACATTTTTTTTATATACAGGGTGTTTTTAAAGTCCCGGACCCATTTTGATGTTTAATAACTCATAAAATAATAAAGGTAAATTAAAATTAATAACATAAATGGTTAGATAGACTCAGTTTCATGGCCCTTGTCAGTGAACTTCCAAGTGTGCCCCCTTTGTCGGATGAAGAATATCAAGTCCATAGTCAATTTCACAACAGGTGGCTGCAAGCATGTCAACATCCAGCGAGGCTATTGCAGTTGTAATTCTGTCTTTAAGTCATCAATATTCGACACTCTCCTCCTGTAAACATTGTCCTTGCATATGGAGACCTGAAAACCCCCATGAATACCGTGAGGCAGAAAGGGATTCCCCAAAGATTAATGTGTGGTGTGGACTAATGCAAAACAGAGTCAAAGGGCCTTTCTTTTTTACAGAAAAGACGGTCTCATCAGTCGTATTTTTAGACATGTTGAAAAACTTCGTATTTCCAAAACTAGAAGAGTTTCAGCCTCATGTCTTTTTGCAACAAGATGGTGCACCACTTCATTTGTACTTCTTTGAATGACCATTTTTCAGGAAGATGGATTGGGTGAGGAGGTTCGATTCCTTGGTCACCCAGATTACTTGATATAACGCCGCTGGACTTTTTCCTTTGGGGATTTGTAAAAGACAATGTTTATAGAAGGAGAGTGCCAAACATTGATGACTTAAAAGCCAGAATTACAGCTGCAATAACCTCTGTGGATGCCGACATGCTTGCAACCACCTGGCGTGAAAATGACTATCGACTTGATATTCTCCGTGCGACAAAGGGGGCACACATGGAAGTTCATTGACAAGGGTCATGAAACATTTGAGTCTATCTAACTATTTATGTTATTAATTAGGATGAGCGAAGCGAATCCTCTACTAGGCCACTCAAGTTACATTTTGTCGTACACTTTATAAAAAAACTATTCAATTTTTTAACTTCAAATTAAACACAAAAATAAATTATGATCTGTAGATTTGCACAATATAATTTTTTTTACAGTAAAACGTTAAAAAAATTATTATTTTAATTAATTTATTTTACATGCATTTCCAATGCAGACACATTTTAGCAAATAAATAAAAAATGAAACACGTATATTTTCAGAAAAAAAAATATAAATCATGGAGTAAGTGATTATAGATAGAATCATGATTAATTTAATAAATAAAATATGTTTTCATCATTCCGCAAAAATCGTTTGCACAAATGACACTTAAACATTTAAAAGAATTGTAGTATGAATTTTTTTTTAGTAAAGTGGCAACAAAAGAATTGTAAACAAATAAAATTGTTAAATTTGTTATATAAATGAAAAATTAAAAGAACTGCTTGAAGTTGTTGCCTCGATTCAAGCTCTTTATAAATGTACTAAAGCAAAGTTGGCCGATTCAGAAACGACAAATGGACTTTAACCATTTCTTACTTTATCATTTGGACTTAAAGTAATGTTACGTTCTTATTTGTGGACCGTAAAAGGTTTAGTGAATGGGACTTTAGACTTTGTTGCATGTATTAAAGAAAAATCACAAGCCACCAGACCAGATATCGCGCATAATCATGGATAAATTTGAATACTACAGTAATTTAACTTATAAGAATTGGTGCGTAATTGGCCAATTCCCCCCAATAATTAAATTCTGGAAAATTGGAAGCATAAATTGCTCAAGGAAAGAATTTCTTCTGCAGTTAGCTTTTGCTGTTACAATTCATAAATCCCAAGGTTTAACATTAGAGGAAGCAGTTGTAGATATTGAGGATATACAGGGCGTATCTAAACTACTGGGCAAAACTTTAAGGTGTGATAATACACATCAAGGCAAATAATATTAAATGGGAAACTAAGGGTCCCAAACGTCTTCCGAAGGAGATAGCCGCCATCAAAGTTTAGGGTCCAAAATTTGAAATGATTTTAAAAAACGGAAAAATTGATCGATTCCTTTGCGGTTTTCACTAAAACTATTCTTTATGTCAGTATTATCTTGAAAATAAATTATAAAGATAAATTTCAAAAAATGCCGATAGAGAGCGCTTTAGACTTTGGAGTAAAGAGCAACTATTTTTTACCATTATTTTTTGCATCTCATTAAATTTTTTTAGAATTTTAGACATAAACTTAAATTTTGAGCTCAAAATCTGTTGTTAAGAAGCGCAAACTGAGCTGTGTTTAATGGGAGTAAGTAGGTTCAAATTTCAAATGATTATAAAAAACAGAAAAATTGGTCAATTGATTTGTGGTTTTCACTAAAATTATTATTTATGTCAATATTGTCTTGAAAATAAATTTACAGATAAATTTTAAAAAATGTCGGTAGAGGGCACTTTAAACTTTGGAGTAACGTACAACTATTTTTACCATTATTTTTCACATTTCATTACATTTTTTTAGAAACTTAGGCGTAAACTTAAATTTTGAGCAGAAAATCTGAATCGTTAAGAGTGGTTAAGTAACGCAAACTGAACTGTGTTCAATGGGGGTGGGGAGGCTCAAATTTCAAATGATTATAAAAAACGGAAAATTGGTCGATTCTGATCGGCTCTGTAACAAGAACCGTCTAAAACAAAATAAAATTTAGCAGCTTATAACAGTGTAACTACGGTGACCTAAGAGAGTAAGTATTGGTGACATTGTGACAGTGTAATGTAAGACATTAAAGAAACTGTTTTTCAGTAAAATAAGGCTAACGTTTATTAACGAAAAATAAGTGCAAGTTTAAATAAAAACATGTATAAATCCAGGTGAAAAATATAACAGGCATAACGTGAACAGAAACAAGTTCAGTTAAAAATTATTCTATGTCATGAAATAATATTCAAGTTTAAATAAAATATGTATAAACTTAGATGGAAAATATAACTGGTAAAATGTAAACAGAAAATAAGTTCAAATCTGTATTTAAATTAAAAACATTCTATGTAATGAAATAATGTTACTTATTGAATGGCATGGCATGGCATATAACAATACTAGGATAGCAATGAAAACAAAACGGACTCACGTATGGATGACTGCTCTCGACGTACTGAAAGAATTCCCATGATATGGCACACCAACTATTTCGATGAAAAGTCTTAAGAAAACTGAAGATAATAATGTCCACAAATAAATGAGTATGAAGACGTAATTAACAACACAAATGGACTATGACCGCTGGTAAAATGAAACACGGGCGAAGTTGATAAACCATTTTCACAATCAAATGTCCAGCAATGTATTTGGCGTAATTAAACAACTAGATGTTAACTTTAAAACTTTAACACTGGATGAATTAAAATACATTTCTGAAACTATATCATATTGACGTTAACATCAATTATCTTGAGACATAACATCACTTCAAAATCCCCTAGCACAATCTATCTCCGCCGGTTTAAATAGCAGCGGCAATTCCGAAACTGGATACGCCCCTCCGAGTTGAGCAAGCGAGCTCCTGACTTGCGATGGAAGAAATGCAAGACAGCCACTTACGAGTTGCGATCCGCGATGCTTGCGGATTGCGACCGAACGGAACGATAAAACCAGGATGAACACACCCATCAGCGACGATCGGAAAAAGATAAGCGATTGATTTGAACGTGTAAACAAAAGATCGGAAGATGGAAGATTGAAGAATGCCGGCAAAGAAAAAAATGGAAGTTGGAACAAAATATAAGATAGTAAGCCATGCCATTTTACAATATTACGATATATATAATTAGAATTATGTATTTTAGAGTGTTAAGGAAGAAAAATGGCTGACAGATTCCTTTGCGGTTTTTTTTAAAACCATTGTTTATGTCAGTATTTCCTTGGAAATAAATTTTAAAGATAAATTTCAAAAAATTCCGTTAGAGGGCGCCTTAAACTTTAGAGTAACCAACAACTATTTTTAACCGTTATTTTTTTAAAATCTAAATAAATGTTTTAAAAGCTTAGACTTAGATTTTGAGCTCAAAATCTGAATCGTTACGAGTAATTAAGTAGCGAAAAATTGAACTGTGCTCGTAGGCTGGACAGGGTAACATTTCAACGAGTGAACACAGTTCAGTTTGCGCTTCTTAACCTCTCCCAACGATTCAGAATTTGAGCTCAAAATTTAAGTTTAAGCTTTTGCACGCATTAAATTAGATACAAAAAATAACAGTTAAAAATTGTTGTTGGTACTCTAAAGTTTAAGGCGCCCTCTAAAGGATTTTTTAAAAATTTATCTTGAAAATTCATTTTTAAGGAAATACTGACATAAAAAATGGTTTTAGAGAAAACCGCAAACGAATCGACTAATTTTTCCATTTCGTATAATCATTTGAAATTTAAAACTTCCCACCCCCATTAAACACAGTTCAGTTTGTGCCATTTAACCACTCTCAACGATTCAGATTTTCAGCACAAAATTTAAGTTTATATCTAAGCTTCTAAAAATTTAATGAGATGCAAAAAATGACAGTAAAAAATAGTTGTACGTTACTCCAAAGTCTAAAGCGCCCTCTATCGACATTTTTTGAAATTTATCTTTATAATTTATTTTCAAGACAATACTGACATAAAGAATAGTTTTAGTGAAAATTGCAAATCAATGGACCAATTATTCTGTTTTTTTATAATCATTTGAAATTTGAACCTACCCACGCCCATTGAACACAGTTGAGTTTGCGCTATTTAACCACAGATTTTGTGCTCAAAATTTAAGTTTATGTCTAAACTTCTAAAAAAGTTTAATGAGATGCAAAAAAGAACGGTAAAAAATAGTTGTTCATTACTCCAAAGTCTAAAGCGCCCTCTATCAGCATTTTTTGAAATTTATCTTTATAATTTATTTTCAAGATAATACTGACATAAAGAATAGTTTTCGTGAAAACCGCAAACGAATCGACCATTTTTTCTGTTTTTTATAATCATTTCAAATTTTGGACCCTAAACTTTGATGGCGCCTATCTCCTTCGGAAGACGTTTGGGATCCTTAGTTTCCCATTTAATATTATTTGTCTTGATGTGTGCTATCACCCCTTAAAATTTTGCCCAGTAGTTTAGATACACCCTGTATAGACACCAGGTGGCTTAAAAACGTACGTAACGTTGTCGAGAGTGAAAATCCTTCAATATTAAGCATTCAATAGAAATTTTCCTTAAGAAAAATTCTACAATATCAAAAATTCTCATACGCTAACATGTATAAAAACGAAGAAATTAGAATAAAATGTTTTACAGTTAAAAATTCATAGTATCAACGAGAGCAGATTTCAAATGTTTTTCCAGAAAATAGGATTTTGAAGAAGTAACTTTCTTCAAGCTTTCTTCAAATATATTATTCTAAGGCAGCTATCAAAGATTATTTGATGTTAATTACAAAGATTGGAAACACGCATATTTCAAACAACTTTCAAAAACACCAGTGGCTACTGGAAATTGTAAAAACATCTTTATAAGAGCTTTTAGTTGAAAATTTAAAAATATTTTGTAAAAGTTTGCTTCGAAAATATTTTTTATTATGCCAGTCTTACATCATAAATAAAAAATTAAAATGCGCCAAAACATAAAATAACGTTTTTGTTTAATAAAGATGCAAAAGTAATATTTAAAAATATTGTTACTTTCAAATATCTGTTTTATAAAATAATGCTTTGCGAATCCAAACAAAGCATGGATTTTGCTAGTTTTAATCTATCTTTATTATTTTATGAGTTATTAAACATCAAAATGGGTCTGGGACTTTATAAACACCCTGTATTATCACTTCTTAATGCCAAAGCAGTGACAAAAGGGCTTACTTATGCAGCATTGGGAGAGAACGCAGAAACATATCTGTTGTACAAAGAAGTCAGCAATTATTTTTAACCCAAAGCCAGTGTAATGACTTAATATCTTTCAAGCTTAAAAAAAATACTTTTTTTAATACTGGGGCAACTTCAATATCTTTTAAGCTTAAAATAAGGCGGTTGTTTTTTTATACTAAGGCAACTTCTTAGCTGGCTTTTTTAAGCACTTTTGAAAAAAAACTTCTGAAGTACTGGATTCCCCCTCTCCCCCTTTCAGAAGATATTTTGCCATTCATATTTCTGTTTCGTATTAAAGCAAGCTTTTTTTTTTCATTTTTCTTTTCTATTAATCTTTTCAAGATTTTACGTAAAAAAAAGTTGCTATTTTTTTTTTTTGTATTTTTTTGCGGTATCTGTGATATTATTCCTTAATACCTTGCTATGTTTATTTTTTTTTTAATTTGTGGGGTAATTCAAGCCTATATTAACCCCTTAACTGATTTGCCGGACGCTGTTCAGACAACTGGAAATTGGCCCAAACTGGTTTTCCGTACGGCATTCGGGAATCTATATTTTCTCTTTTCCCTCTGTGATATTTTACATTCTTTTTAAAAGACTGTATTATCATTATTTATGGTTTATAATACGGTAAAAAATCATTTTATATCATTAATTATGGTATTAATAAAAATAAATCTTGCATTTTCATATCCTATCAAGTACGATGCTTGATTGTATGCATTAAAAAAATGACTTTTTTGGAAACATTTCTGGTAAAAAAAATTGACCAGTTAAAGAGATAAGAAAGTAAAAATTTCTCTTTTGTTTTATAGATTACTTCTTTTGCAGTTATTTTTAAGATTTTATGCCACAAAAGCAAATTTTGTATTTTTCATATGGCAAACTTTAATGTTCAAAGTAACAATGCAGTTTGTAAAAGCTCTTCATTGCAGCATTTCTTATTTCTAGAATATAATCATTTTTTAACTCTTTTTTTGTTTACTAATAAAAGTATTTAAAAAGTAGTTTTGTTCCTAATATGTGTAAAATGTCTTTACTTTTTATTTCAGAAAAGGATGGGAGTTGTCATATGCTATCTATCAATTTTTAAAAAACTGCATGCCTTATTTTTTATAGATTATTATGCATGTAAGATTTTCAAATGTTTGAGAAAAAAAAAATTTACTGTCTGTGTGTTTTGTAGATATGGATAAAGAAGTATCTGAACTGACATCTGTGCAGAATAAATCCATGGACATTATTTCTGGTGACCAGAGGCATGACACACCTTTTTGTTGTACTACTCAAACATTAACTGATGAGCCAAAAAATCTTCTAAACTCAGCAGAGATAAAATCTGATATATTGACCAAAAGTCATGAAGATGATGTTGATGAGATGTACAATAGTATGCAAGATGCTGAAGAAGAAACATATGTACCTTCTTTTAATCGTTACAGATATGTTAGTCAGTGTGGACCGCCACCAATTATTCCATCCGATTCTCTGCCAAAGCCAAAAGTTACCCGATCAGTCTCATGTCCTGCCAAATTTTGTTCATCTAGTCAAATATCTGTCATACCTGAAAGGAGTGGTGACTCTGACAGTGTATCAAAATCTGATGCCATTGTAGTTACATGCAGCAGCAGTGTTATAACAACATCTAGTGCCTTTGTATCTATTAGTAATAATGTTATTTTATCAGAAACTAGAAATTTTACATACGAACAGCTTTTTCCAATAGCTATGGAACCATTACCAGATATATGCCGCCCTCCAAATGCTAGTTTAGAATCAAATTATTGTAGTTACAATACTTTATTTAGAAGCTTATCGCCACCAGAATTATTAGACAATTATATTCAACTTGGAAATGTTACATATTCTAACCAACTAAGTTCCATACCCATAACTTCTAGCAAAGACACAGACTGGACCCATTTTGGAGGTTAGTTGGAATTTAGTGAATTTCATTTTTATTTGTTGTACTGTTTTGTTATTTCTATCAAAAATCTTATAATGAGAAATGTTTTGTAACAGGGTTGTTTGGTTTAAACCAATGGGTTTAAAAAAAAAAAAAAAATGCTGTTTTTTTTTTTCAATCGGTTTTTTTAATTCTTTTTCCCTAATGAATTCCCTTTCACACATTATTGAAAAAAGCAAAATTCAAGTTATGCAGAAGCGAGAAGCAAAACTGTAGAAAAATGATGAATTAATAATTTTCTAAAATAACAAACATTTTTAATCAACCCAACTTTTCGTATAAGCTATAAATCTACATGGCTACATACTGCTAATTTTTCTGTAATTAGTTGGTTAGAGAAAAACTTATTAGTTTTTCTTTCTCACCCTCCCCCCTCTTTTTTTCTTTAAGGCTTATATAAAGCCATTAATTGTTACATAGATATACAGCCAGAAATTCAGATATGAGCTAAAAATGTACTTTTACTATTTAAATTGCTTGACTAGTTGAAATTTACTAAGGATTTCATCATTCCTCCAATATAACATATTCTTAAGTAATTTTCTCCATTGATTTCTTTTTATTATGCATGCTAATGGATAATTGCCAATGAGATTTTTTTTGCTCTGTGTTTATTGGATTTAATAAGGTTTTGTTTTTCTCGCATTTCCAAATTGGGATTAGGAATTTTGCATTATGATTTTATTCTGTTACCAGCTGTGTTGGCACAGTTTAAACCAATTGGTTTTTTAGAAAAAATCTAATATAATATTTTCTCATTTTTGTAATTTAAATGTTTGAAATTATTAGATGTAAGAAATTTCTATTTTTAAGTCTTACCTCAGCAGTCACCATGAGACATTGTGAGTCTAGTCTAGGTCATGTTAATATGCATGTAGAATGCAAATTTTATGCATTGATGAATATTTCTGAAGCTAAGAAAACACTTAAATTGTGTAAATTTAGCAAAAATAAAATAGATTAAAAATAGCAATATTTAGAAAAAAATGTTTTTCTTTGAGAAACATAGATGTACAGTTAATAATATAAAATTACCTTTAAGATTTCAGTCAAGCTCTAAAAGAAAATTTTTTTGATTTGGGGGTTGGAGGGATTATATTTTCAGAATAAAAAAGAAGCTTAGATATGAAGTTGAATAAGAAGACATTGAAAAATCGGGTGTTAGTAAAGCACTTGTTTGCATGTAACTAAATTAAGCAATAAAATATATTTAAATCTTCTATTGCATAACCAAACTCATTACTTAAATCAGTCAAGAAAAATGGGGAGGAGGGGGGGACAAGACAAGGTTTGCTTTTGAGACATAACAGAAAAAAAAAGTCTCATAAAATGCCTAAAAAGATGTAATTTTTAGTCTAGACATTTAAAAGTACTAAGCGTTATAGTATAGCGTGTAGTCTGATGGTTGTTTAAATGCTTTAGTGAATGACAGTATTTATAAAACTGCTTTGTATTTTAAGATCAATGTTTTCAATAGTCTAAAAAGCTGTTAAATAGGTATTTTTTTATTTATTATTATTATTATTTTTTTTTTTTTACTGTTACCTTTTCTTTCTTTTTTCTTTTAACCTGGTAGTTTCAGAGGAGAAGTGTCATAGCAACAATACACAATACTTCTTCAAGTGTGTAAAGATTCTACTGCTAAATTCAAACCATTCCAAAAATTCTTTATAAAAAGCTTTACTTTCAATAAAAGATGATTCTTAGAGTCTTCTAACAGAACAATCAGAGATCTCATACAAAAAGTATTTCAAAGAAAATATTTTGAATTGCCATGCAAAAATAATATATATGAAATTTTATATATAAAAATACATCATACATTTATTTATAGTGCTGGTACTCAAAAGATTGTTTATTAAGATTTTCAAGGTATCAATGTTTCATTATGAAGAACATTTTATTTATGAGATATAAGGCATAGCTTTTTCTAAAAATGTTTAAAATTTGAAAAGATTTCAATTTTCTATATAATTCATTGTATATTAAATAATTCATTGATTAGAATTACTTTTAAATCAAGTTATTACTCATGTATTCATAAACATTCATTTTTATTGATAAATATGCATATATATGTAATAGGAAAGCATATTTAAAAAAAAATCCGGTTTAAACCAAAAAAACCTGGTTTAAACCAAAAAAAACCATGGTTTTTGGTTTTTTTTAAAAAAAAAAAAACCGGTTTTTTACCAACCCTGTTTTGTAATCAATTCCATTTGTAAGTTTAACTTGTCTTTATAAAATTGTATTCATATCTATTATAAAATTATAGTCATATTTTAATTTAACAAAAAAAATATTGTTTAATAAGCATTTAAAGTATAAATAAAGAAATTGATTTAAATGTGTAAAAGTTAGCATCTTTGAAATCTAATTTGATAAAAATGTTTAATAAGAAACTGTTAGAGGCTAAAATAAATCCACAGAAATGATCAAAATAAAAAATTAATCTTACATTGGCTAATCTAACTTTAAACAATTATTACTTAAACTATATTTATCATAGATACCATTGCACTATTTATTTACCTTTTCATGTTATTGAAAAATTAAACTCCATTTATCCAATCATCAGTTTATAGTTTCAAATAAAGTTATCAATGGAATGTATTAGATTGTCTCAAAATTTTCTTTCTTTTTTTCTTTAAAAAAATTTAATTGTGTAAAATTTTGAAAACAGCGAGATTTTATTGAAGTATATATAATGCCACTCTGCTCAATAACCTTCCATCTCTCAGGAAGTCTCATAATGCCTTCTTTTCAAAACATTAGTTATTTTTTGACAAATATTTATCAAGGAGATTTTTTATGTCATTTAAAAAGTAAAATTATTTTTTAGCAAAGGGAATTTGCGAGAAAGACACAGAAGTCAGATGGAGCAATGTCTAGAGAGTAGGGAGGGTGGTGCAGAACATCCAAGTCGAACACAGGGGGGGGGGGGGTTCTAGCAGCTAAAGAAACCTGGCATTGTCATGATGGAATATGACACTTCATCTGTTTGCTAATTCTAGATGTTTCCTGGCTATTGCTGCTTTTATTTAGTTGAGTTGCAAGCAGTGTTTTTCAGAGTTGAAGGCCTCCATATGTGGAAGTAGCTTGTAGTAGAGAACACCCTTCCAATCCCATCTAATAGATAGCCTAATTTTCTTCGGGTTGAGGATGTCTTTAGCGACAGGAATTGGACCTTTGTCTTGACGAGACCAGGATTGCTTGTGTTCCATTTTGTCATAAAATATCCAACTTTCAACCTCAGTGACCACTCTTTTTTAAAAAAGGGATTTTTAAAAAACATTGACAGTTATCCTGTTAATGCCACATATGTTGACACAGGCAAACCAGACTCTCTTGGTTATGACCTGGACTGGTATTCAAAGCACCTACAAGAATGTTGATACTTGCTACAGATTGTAAAATGTGAAGAAAAGAATTGTTGCTCTCCTATATGTAGTAAATTATTTTGTATATTAAAAGAATGATTCATTCCTCCTCCAATTAAAATGAAACAATCGTCAAATGACGTTAATACAAGTGTAGCGAGGGAATTTATTGATTTAAGTCTCTGTATGGCTTTAAATCTAAATATTATAGAAAAGGGATTTTTAAAGATGCCGTATGACTATTTTTGTCCTTCCATAAATTCGTAATGATCCAACAGAACTTATGAAAGTTGTCGCCAATATCATGCATTTCAGAAATCAACAAACAGGCACAAAAAATTCAACACATTGAAATAAGCGAAAAGGCCTGCCTTATACAACCATTGAGAATTGCTGCTCATTGAGCAAATGAATCTATGTGCAGAATCAAGATCTTGATTGCATTTTTTGCAAGATTACAAGATTTTCAGATCAAGATTGCATCTGAAAAGATAGGGATGAAGTAAAGATAAAGCAATCAAGTAAAACTGGAAACCAATATCATAATAGTTATGGAAAAATGGCTTGAGCAGCCATGGTTAGCATCAGAATAGATATGGGCATGTTCAAATTTAAATTTTACAAATGGCTTAGTTTTTCCAAAATTGTGATCTAAAAAATTTTCTTAAATAGAATTGTAAGGAAATAAAACAAGCATTTTTTTTATTATTATTAAGTAGAGTAAAGCTTTCTTTTAATTTGAATTAAATCTTAATTTTTTTAAATTAAATTATTACTGTCTAAAAAAATTTTGGGGGGTTGTTATAATTTGCTTATGTAATTATTAAGAGGGGTTTGCGATTTACTTATTTTTGCTGACAAGGGGGGGGGGATCAAAAATCCCCAAAAACATGCTTACGTAATGTAATATTTGAACCGCCCCTGAGAAAATTGAAATCCACCAAAAGAAGTGCACTTTTAAATATGAGTGCATGTTGGCTATATTATATCACCACACATGTCCAATGAAACATTCATTTGCTGAATCCACATTCCTTAGCAAAGTAAGAATGAGTTCAAAAGAAATATTGATTAACCAAGAGCAGAATTCATCAGCCAAAGTATTACTATATTCAAATTTCATAGCTTTCTAAAAATGTTTGTGAAAATTTAAGCTAAACATATGTAGATTAGTACATATTTTTCATATGCCGAAAAGTTCTAAGAAAAATAAAAAAAACAGTTATTTGGCTTTTTGTTTGTTTTTCAGCTATCAAAAATTTAAATTGAAATCTCCCAAAGAAGCAGTTTCCATTTCTTCATATTTCAGCTCCTTTCACTTCATATTTCAGCTTCCAAACATGTTTTTTTCCCCATGGATTACAATAAATTTAAATGTCAGATTTGTAGAACTGAAGTTTTTATTTAACTCATTATTCATGTATTTATCTTTTAAAATTTAAGTAATTTTGCCAGAAAATGGATATCAATGGAACAGATTGAGTTACTATTTATAACTTTGACTATTTTAATAAGTATTTCATTCTGAGGCATAAAACTTTTTTTCCTACATTCATGCTTTCAAATTCTTTTTATTAGGTTCATTAATTTTAATCAATATAATTTTATTGCAATATATTAATGTCAATATGTGAAAAACTCGCTATGTCAGTTAAATAAAAATGCCAAGAATTGATTAAAGTTAAAATAGCAAATAAAGCGTTTGTGCAAAAATGTTAAAAGATAGAAAACCAATGATTATAAATGCACAAATAAAGTATGAAACGGGAGGCAAACAGCTGTTTCGAATCTACTATCGAGATTCTTCTTCAGTGCAAAAACTCAGCGAGCTAGACAAAACAAAACTGAGCAAAGAGACAGAGAGACGCAGGCTCTTATATACCCGCTATGGGAACGATCCCGCCTAAAGGAAAGCAACCAATGAGAAGAAAGCAGCCAAAACAACTAGATGGACAAGTAGTGACATCTACTGGAGAACAAACAAAACAAAAACTAAAAAGAGAGAGGGAGGAAAAAAAAAGATTTAAATTAAAGATTTCCAAATGCTAGGAAAATAAGTAGTACTTGATAAATCATTGACTCAGGAGTGAGAATTTTTAATGATGTGGTAAGCTTCCCAAAAATTAAGATCAAGAATGGAAGGACACTTATGGATGATGGAGGCTAAAGAAAAGTTAAATTCATGCTGTGAAGACCAACAATATTGAGCAGTAGAAGAGCGTTTAAGCTCTTGATTTTTGACATACTGTTTAACTGTGTTTAACTGAACATATGTTTAATGTATGTGAACATATGTGAATATGTTTAACTGAACATAAAAGGTATGTCAAAAATCAAGAGCTTAAACGCTCTCCTATTGCTCAACATTGTTGGTCTTCACAGCATAAATTTAACTTTTCTTCAGCCACCATCATCCATAAGTGTCCTTCCATTCTTGATCTTAATTTTTGAGAAGCTTACCACATTATTAAAAATTCTCACTCCTTAGTCAATGATTTATCAAGTACTCCTTATTTTCCTAGCATTTGGAAATCTTTAATTTAAATCTTTAATTTAAATCTTTTTTTTTTCCTCCCTCTCGCTTTTTAGTTTTTGTTTTGTTTGTTCTCCGGTAGATGTCGCTACTTGTCCACCCAGTTGTTTTGGCTGCTTTCTTCTCATTGGTTGCTTTCCTATAGGCAGGATCGTTCCCATAGCGGGTATATAAGCCTGTGTCTCTGTCTCTTTGCTCAGTTTTGCTTTATCTAGCTCGCTGAGTTTTTGCACTGAAGAAGAATCTCGATAGTTGATTCGAAACAGCTGTTTGCTCCACTTTTCATACTTTATTTGTGATTAAAGTTAGTCTTTTCATCCATATTCTTATTTCCTACTATCATCGCTACAGAATAAATAATAATAAAAAAAACCCTTCATTGATATCTCTCTTGTTAGTCTTATTTCCATTACAAAATATGGTGTTATTCCTCTCTGCTTTTTTTAATTTATTACATTTATAACTTTATTTTAAAACTGAATATTTAGAATTTTTTAGTGTTCTTTTGTTAAAAAATTTATTTGTAACTGCAATTGAATTTAAATATGTGTTATAAAATATCTTTGAATTAGGGATGCAACGGATATCGATTTTGCCGGATATCGGATATCGGATATCCGATATCCGATTTGCCTGCCGAATTCGGATATCCGGTACTAAATATGTTTTCAGTTATGGTGAATACTCGTTTATTTCTTTATACAATGCCATCTCATATAATAAATTGCAAACATGTTTCACACACCATTACAACATTTTAAACATATTGCAATATATTTTACAGAAACTATGTATCTTTGACTATCAGGGATTGAAATTCAGGTTTTCCCAGGAGGAGAGAGTTTCCCTCATAACATTTGCAAATGCAGGGGAGTTAAACTATATGAGAGGGGGGGGGGAATATTTTTTAAACCCTACTATTTTTTACATGCCACTTAAATATTTACAAATTATACCGACAGGACAAAATTCCACTGAAATAAATTAAATCAACAACTCAAGGTAATTATCCAAAATGTTTATTTTAATTAAAACAAAGGAAAATAATCAAACCTTATATATGTTATATCATTTTTCAATTTTCACTCAATGTTATGGGCAATTAATAACTGAGTTGCTAAATGAATTTTTCAATTCATGTTTATTCGATTTTGTGTGGCTTAGAATCTTTTACAGGTTACACTTTTGACAAACAGAACAGAGCAACTTTTCTAACACATTAAATTATCGAAAATACTTGGTTATGCTTTTTTCATCTTATTATTTTTTCTTAATTCTTTTTCTTAATTTTCTTAATCTGATTGGCATTCATTTTTAATTTACTTTCAAGAATAATGCATGTAGGTGATTGTATTGTCAATATCCTTCGGTGATTGTATATCACTTAGTGGAATTATTGTCGATACTGTAATGTGTAATTCCTGACATTTTAGCTAATTGAATTATGTTCTACTATTTATTAGAATTTAAACCCATATGAAATTCTGAAAAGGACATAGTCAATAGGTTTCTTCTATTACATAAGAAATGGATTATTTAAAAAAGTCATGTCCTAATTTCTGTGAACTATGCACATCAAGTATTTATTGTTTCTAAATGTGTTTCCTTAAAGTTCATCTTTTTTTTTTCTTTTTTTAATCATTTGGAAAATGGCTGTTATTTTCGGTTGAGAATGGGCCTTGTGATGTCTGCATTTTATTTTGTTTATGATTCGTCCAGGAATATTAACATTTAATCCATGGTATACATAACATGACTTATTATATAAATCATGTTTTGAACATCATAAAAATGTTTTTACTGATTTTCAATAACTCAATGGGAAACATTTAAAAATCTTGCTTTGGGCAATGGATGTCCACATTTTATTTATTTATTTTATGAAATTCTTTAAATTTAGAAGAATTTTTATTTGAATAGGAAATCAAAATGTCAATGTTAATAAAGAAGAGAGTAGAAAAGTTACAAAATGGGAAGGTGCAAATTATCAGATATGGGAAAAAAATGAATCTGAACAGAAACGTTGTATGAAAGATCATCTTTTAAATAAAAAAAGGAGGTATGATTATTGAGCCCATTGATGACAAAATGTGCGATGACTTTGAAAAATGAAAAAATCTAATGTTGATCCACTGATTGTAAACAAAAAATGTTTATTTATTTATTTATTTTTTTCAAATGTGCAACACAGGATTTAATCTCATTTTGCTCAGAGCTAATTCCAGACTCATGTGATAGAGCTCAGACTCTAGTGACCATTACTGCCCTATTAGTTATTTCTTGTTTTGGCACAGGAAAAAAATTCGCAAAATATATAAATCTGTCATAGAAAAAATGTAGCTGATTTCGTTCATCATGGCAAAAATAAATTTTCAAAAATTGTCGACCTGCCTGAAAAAATTTTAACTTTGAGAGAACTTGGGTAGTGGGAAAATATATCGAAATTCGTCAATCAATTACAATAAAATATCGTAAAATTTGTTAAGCTGTTACAAGGAAATATCATGAAATTCGTCAGCCAATAACAAAGGACAAAACACAAATTTTTCAGCTGGACACAGGAAAATAATTGTTAATTTCATCAGAATGTCACAAAAACAAAAAGGGAAATTTGCCAATCAGTCGCAGAATAAAATAGCTAAATTTGTCAATTAGTTGAGAGAAATAAATTATGAATTTTGCCTGTTGGTCTCCAGGAAGAAAAAGTTGTAAAATTTTGTAAGACCAGCAAACGGGAAATTTTGTGAGAAAAATTACAAAACATTTCAGTCAAACGCAGAAAAACAATCATGAATTTTGCATAATTGTCGTAAGAGGAAACTGTGAGATTTGTCAATCGATAGAGGAAAATATCAAGAAAATAGTCGGTCCTGAGACTTGACCCTCACTTCACAAAGAAAATTTTCAAAAAGTGATTTTTTTGGGAAACAGGAATGACACAAGATTCTTTAGTGCATGAATCCTGCCATCCCGTCCCGAAATTCAAACCCTGTATGTGTATAATAATAATATTGAATAAAAAATGCAATTCTAATATTTAAATACTCTGCTTATTTGTCATTGAACCGCTGAAAATTGCTTATAATATGTACAATGAAATGGCTGATAATTTTTAGAACAAATTTTACATGTTTATTAATATGTCTATAATTGTAAAGAATTTTCACAAAGAAATACATAGCATCCTTTTATAATGTAAACATAAAAGTCTTACTAATATACCAATGGTTGAAGAGTTATATCCAAATACAGGTTTAATTGATGATTTTTTTTTCATGTTTTAATTATTCAAAAATGTCTTACCTTAAGCTATATTTAATTTTATTTTAAGGTAAATCACTTTGAAATTTATGAAAAGAAAAAATTACTTTTAATTTTAAATATTTATAATGAAGTCACAAAAATAACTAGTTGGATGCACCAATCCTAAGACTCTCTTCTATTTCATAGATCTCAATTTTCAAAAAATATTTACAAATATTAATACTACATCAATATTGTTAGTTCAATATCATACCAACTTTGATTTTCATCTAGAATTTTTGCTGCAGTCAATTAGATTAAGAATGAGTTAATCTCGATCATATTATTTATTAAAATTAATATTTTTTTGTTATTCCGCTATACATCAGCTGTTTGCGAATAGCCAGTTTTAGCAAGATGCAAAATTCCCATTGCTGCAAGAACTGCCAATTCAAAAACATTCGAAAAAAAAATTAAGGGAGGAAATAGCTCCCCCCCCCATTTCCCCTTTTTATACTTAATCACTGAATCCCCTAAACTAACCAAGGATATGCTTTATCACATAAAAAAACCTATATCCAAAATTCATAGCAAATTGAATAATTCTTCATAAAAACCCATTTATATAATTTAAGAAGAGTTATCCCCGTTCTTTATACTTAAACATTAAACTTCCAAAACTATTCAGAGATTCGCCTTATCAAAAAGAATGTACATCCACAATTTAAAGCAAATAGGATATAACTGCATAAAAACTTATTTATCAAATTTAAGGGGTTTGAGGTAATCTCCGGTATCCCTTTTATGCTTAACAAAAGGACCCCACAGCTAATTAGGGAAACATCTTATCACTATAAACCTGTATCCAAATATTAAAACAAATTGGTTAATTCTGCAAGAAAAATTATTTACCTAAATTAAGAGGGGTAGTCCCACAGATCCCCCATTTATACTTATCCAATGAACTCTCAAAACAAATCAGGGAAGTGCCTTATCCAAATGAACCTATATCCAAATTTTGAAGCAAATCGGTAAATTTTATGTGAAAAACCCATTAAACTAAATTCAAGATGGGGGAGTTACCTCCCATCCCCCCCCCTCTTAGACTTCCAATGAACTCGCAAAACTAATCACGGAGGTGTCCTCATCAGAATGATCCTATGTCTAAAACTACAGCCAAAAACATGTACAAAATGTTTGGTTCATTCTATGTATAACTTCATACAATTTTTGATGATATGATGGTGACACTGGGACAGACAGGTTTTGAATAAATATGTTTTTAGGGATATTGGATCCCTAAAACATATAAATTTGTCGAAAAAAAATGATTACATTACTTTCTACTATCAAGGATAGAAGAAAGTAAAAAATGTTTGTTTGGTTGTTTAACTTATAAACCAATTAACCCATTATTTAAACTAAGCGAAAGAAAGAAAATTAATAAAATCATAGTTTATTAAACAATTTCAAATTTTATAAAGACTAAGACAGAAACCAATATTTAGATATGCATAAATAATGCATGTAAGGTAGCAAAAAGCCATTTAGAATCTACTACCATTCGCTCCTGTAATCTATATATATAAAAGAAAGTCTGGATTTCGTATTAATCACAGAACAAAAAAATCTACCGAACCAAAAATCTTGAAAATTGGGATAAACATACTTCCCATAATACTGAGTGCCACTAAGAAGAGATTTTTAAAAATTCCACCCCTAAGGGGGGGGGGGGGGGGGGGGTGAAAAAAAGAACGCATTAAAAAAAATTCCTTAAAAATCGGCTTTAGCAGTTATTTTTCAATTGATAACATATTTTAGTGTATTTTTTCATGCTGAATCGAATGGTACCAAGCAAAATCTTTTAAATCCAGTAGTTCGTGAGATACTTCACATTTTTCTAATTTGGCGATGTCTTCGGCGCAAAAACCTGACATTTTCAATCCTTATCTATATATATAAAAGAATGTCTGGATTTCGTATTATTCACAACACAAAAAAAATCTGCCGAACCAAAAATCTTGAAAATTGGGATAAAAACACTTCTCATAATACTGAGTGCCGCTAAGAAGAAATTTTCGAGAATTCCACCCCCAAGGGAGGTGAAAAAAAGAACAAATTAAAAAAAAAAAAATCCTTAAAAATCAGCTTTTGTAGTTATTTTTCAACTGATAACATATTTTAGTGTATTTTTTTATGCTGAATCGAATGGTACCAAGCAAAATCTTTTAAATCCAGTAGTTCGTGAAATACTTTGCATTTTCCTAATTTGGCGATGCCTTCTGCGCAAAAACTTGAAATTTTCAATCTATCTATATAAAAGGAAGTCTGAATTTTGTATTAATCATTGTACAAAAAAATCTGTTGTACCTACAATTTTGAAAGAGAGTTCTATAATCAGGTTAACACGATTATGTAAGATATATTTAATTATATCAATATATATAAAACGCAAAGTGAAATTTCATTCCGGCCGCTTATAACTTAAGTTCTACTAGATAGATTTTAATGGAACTTACATTGTTACTTGGATAATTTTTCTGAAATTTTGTAGCAAATGAAATATATCATTATACGTTGCTTAATTGAATACTTATGGAGAGATGTTTTAAATCAGATGAACCCAATTACAAAAGGTTGGCTTTATTTTAAAGGCTCTGCTGAATGAATTTTTATGTGATTAAAACTGTTAACATGTTGAGCGCTACGTCATTCATTGGTGACTAACATTGAACTTTCCGTTTAGATGATGGACTTTTCACCGATGACAGACAGTCTAAAGTATGATATAAAACTAAAAATTGCTATGATATAAAAATTTCATTTGATTCAAAGTTTCTTTAAAAAACACTGACCAGCGTAGCGGGTGAAGGCTGCTAGATGGTATATAAGCCTGCGCTTCTCTGTCGCTTTGCTCAGCTTAGCTTTTTCTACATGCTGAGTCTTGTACTGATGAAGAATCTCGACAATAGATTCGAAACAGCTGTTTGCAACCTTTTCTTTCATTATTTGAGCATTTCTAAATGTTGGTTTTCTATCTTTATACACTTTTACAAAAAGGCTTTATTTGCTATTTTGACTCCAAATTTTGTTTTACAATCCAAAAGTAAAGATACAATTTTCTAAAAGATATAAATGTAAAATTTTGAATTTATTACAGAATTTTAATATAAATAGTAAGGAAAGCTGGCAATTTTTTAAGCTTTTGAGAATTATCTTTTACTCATATTGATAGGGAACTTATTATTTCATCTTTTGCATTATAAACAAAAGTTTTTCAGCATTATTTGGGATCAAAGGATTACTGTTATTCATCTATATTTGCTTTGCTGCATTCTCCGGATATCCGATCGGATATCCGACAGAGAAGTCGGATATCCGGTGATTGTGATCCGGATATCCGACGATATTTCGGATATTGAAAAATCAGCCGGATATGCCGGATATCGGATATTGTCCGGATATCCGTTGCATCCCTACTTTGAATCAAAATTTACCTTACAAGTTCACAAACCAAAATTCTAAATGACAACAGCATGTAATAATATTATACATTAATCGTTATACTAAAACAAACATATCTATATATATAATAATATTTGTAGGAAAACCTCCACCAGATGAAGTTGATATATTGAGGAATCAAATTCTGTTGCTTCATAATCAACTTTTATTTGAAAGACATCGCAAAGATGTACACAGTGAAAGAATACGTAGGATTTTAGGGCGTGCTAAGAAGTCAAAGATTCAAGAAGAGCTTATTATTGCTTTAGTAAGTATTGTACTTAAGATTTTAACAATAATTCAAAAAGTCATAAGACAGTTTTTTTATGAATTTATTAAAAATAAATTCAAAGATTAAAAATAAATTTTAATCTAACTTTGTATTTTGAATACTATATTATAAACCAAAAACATGTCTGAAAGTAATGCAGACATCATATCAACAGTGGTATCAACATCTGGGATATCAACATCTGAATAACCAATTTTGCTTTCATTCAAATTTAATACCTTCTAAACATCACACAATTCCAATTTTTATATTATCAAATAGAGAAGAAGGGAACATACTGCGAAATGCTATAAAATAAAAATAAAAACATATCTGAATTTAATGAATTATGTTTTTAAAATAATTTTCGAGCAAGATTTTTCTTTAAAATTTATCTTTATTATGTGCAGCCCTATTGGAGAAAACTAACCAGTTTGTACTTAAAACAATCTATAAATGATTCAGCATTTGTTTTCAAATAACAAAAACACTCAACAAACGTGCCTCAACAATGTAATAATTTCAATTGAAAAAAAAAAAAAAAAAAAAAACTGCTGCAACTAGCATAATTTGGTGATTTCTTGTGTTTAACTCCAGGCAAGCAGCTAAAATGAAAGCACTGATTTTAATGAATTTCAAAATCTTATTTGAATACATAGGTATATTTTATTATATAATATCCATCTTCAATTTTACTGTATTTTTCTATTTTTGGATACATCCACTATTATTATGCATCTCTCTCTCTCTCTCTCTTTTTTTTTTTTTTTTTTTTTTTTTTTTTGCAAAGAATTTTTTATGTGATATATACCATGAAAATACAATAAAATAGCATTAAAAAGTATAAAAACTCTTACAAAGAAAATAAGTAAATGCAAAGTGAGGATATATGTTACTGCCAATCCTACTTGCTTGAATCTTCATAAAGCATTTAGAATCAAACTCTCATTCAATCAAATATTCATATATTTTTCTCTTGCTCCTTAATACAGAAACTTCAGCTCTTTTGTTTAATTTTTAACTTTTCATTTTTATACTGACATACAACATGCACCTGTAAAATTTGACACATTTTGTTATTTCAAAATGACAGAACATAAAGTAATTATATATTTTTTTGTGTACAAATATTTTTTTGGTATTGTTAGAAGGCATTCTAAAAAATATATTAAAGGTAAGAAATCTGTTAGTTTTCAATAAAAATGCTTTACACCTATTTTTTTTTTTTTATACCTGTCAGTATGTTCTATAGCCTAAGGTAACCCATGTTGTATTCCCTACACTATATTTAAAGCAGATACATAGCCATGACTAACACTAACATCATATTAACATGTCAAAGACTTGACCAATAAATTTTGCTTTTACTGCAATTTTTTTAATCTCCGAGAATAATAAATTCGTCTTTACATCATAAAATAAAAAATTGAAAAAATTCAAATGCAGTCTGTTTGAAAACTGTATCTCGATTTACTGATTTATTTAAACTTTAAAATAATTTTCAAGATTAAGATTTTTATTTCTATCATGAACTCAATTACAAAAAATCGGTTTGTTTGTGCTGAAAACAATGCAAATAATTCAATTTTTTGTTGCTATGTAATACTTGATAATTAAATTGCTAAATGAAATCAAAATTTCATGCATATTTAAATAAATAAAACACAAATTTAACAGACATGTAATCAGACTATGCTCTTAAATATTGAAATAATCGTAATCGCACAGGTTGCTAAAATGAAATGTTTAGAAATTGATTTTAAGTCACTGATGAATCAAATGTGAAGCCATTTTTACCCGAACATCAAAAAGAAAAATTCTCCTTTCCTCTTCATATTAAGTTTCAAGCATTTCAAGGAACCAAAATAACTTTTTAACATTTGATGGGCTCTTTTCTAATAAGTATTATTGCTGAAAACATTACTTTGCTATTTGAAGAATCAGACTTGTTTAATTTAAAAGACAAATAGTGTATCTTGAATATTCTTTTTGCAATCCAGTTATGAATCTACAGAAGATTGTACATATTTTTATGTAAAATCTTTTGTGAATTAAAAATAATGAAATATTCCTTTCAAAATAAAAAAAAATCTTCTAAAAATATTTTTTTTTCTATTTTTTTTTTATGAACTTTCTTGTGGTATATATTAATTTACTTTCAAGGGGGTTATGAAACCTTGTGTTTATCATTTAGTCAGTGCTTAACTGGTGGCAAATGAAGAGAATACCTTCAAAGTTTACATCTCACTTAAGTCCTACTTTTAACTGTCCAAAAGATCATGAAACGTTGAAATCAGTAGAAAATCCTCCAGTAAAAAAGAAATTATGTTGGTTGCCTTCTGTCAATGCCTGAAGGATTTGCAACATCATCAAGAAAAGAATTATCTGAAGCAATGCCATAAAGCCTAAATTCTATTGCAAACAGTTTGGATATTTCTTAACAAAATGTCCAGAATATTTTTTAAAAGTTTGCCGGGTTTCATAGTTATCATTTGTGCTGCAGGCAACATTTGACAAAGGATGCCAAGCTGAAGAAACTAATAAGATGCTCCAAATTTTCAATGTGTACTGCATGGAAGATGTTTTATGTTGGAATGAGAAAATCTTCACCATTGAGAATACACACAACCATCAGAATGATCAACAACTGATAAGTCCATTGAAGAGAAATGCACAAAAAAGATAAATTGTCACACAATCGTTTTTTCCAAAAGGTTTAATGGTTTTGGGCAGAAGTTACAACCAAGAAAAAAAATAAATCTTTAATTTTTATTGATAAAAAAGTAAAGAGTGATGCTAAGATATACCAAAAAACATGTTTATTAAGATTGTGGTCCCATGAAAGAAAAATAATCTGAATGGGATCTTCTTGCAGGATTGGGCACCTACCTGCACATGGAGCAAATACAACTTTGACTTTCTCAAATACCCCTGTGCTTGGATATTCAACAAACAATGAGGGGTGTTGAAACAGTTTGAATCTTAATCCACTCAACTTGTTTGCTTGTGACTACTTAGAAAAAAAGTTAAAGAGAAAGAAAATATCCAGTTTGGACTGTCTGCAGCATAAACTTGTGAAGGTATTGGAAGATTTAGATCAGAGTTATTTGCATCTCACTGTTAATGCTCTGATTCTTTGTTTTCAAAGTTGTGCTTAAATAAATGGTGTATATAATAAACAATTTATTTAAGTACTGTTATTTGTTATATCTTTGTTTTGTTAAAATAAATAGCATGATCAGGTAGGGTGCATTTTTCATATACAGTAGACTCCCTCAAATCCGCAAACCAGAAATCTGCAACTCTTTAAAATCCGCACATATTTTATGGATATAAATAATGAAGCTTTTAGTTCAGATATTGTGACAAAATTTGATTTTTTTAGTTTTGCATCAATTCCATATATTTTTTATTTTGTAAATAATACTCTATTGTTTTTTTCATGAAGGAAGAATAAATTTTTTTGGAAAAAATTCAAGATATTGCTGATATGACTGGTAATCACAATCTTCTTACCAAATATATTTATGCATTAATCAAGATTTTTTAGTTATTAAGCCTGGCTAAACTTGAAAAAAAATCCTTATTTTATGATTTTGATGAGAATTAATGTACTTTTATGTGGCAAGTTTTGTTGAATAATTTTGGAAAAATACATCTAATCTTTATAATGAATATTTAATCATACACTATTGATTATTAATTTGACCTTTGCTATCAGTACTTTTATCATTTTAAAAACTATCTAAATTTCTATTATTTTAGTTTATTACTTATTTTAATATTTTATTACATTGTAAGCATTCATTATAGTTTCGATTGCACTATTAATTGCACTCAAATTATTGTTTAAAAAATGTAAACAAACCAATGACCAGAAATCTGCAAAATTCTAAAATCCGCACAACCTCTGGTCCCAAGCTGTGCGGATTTGAGAGAGTCTACTGTAAAGTTTTTGTGGATGCCCTAGCTTTGAAATCACTAAGTCTCAATTTGTTTTGCGAAGTCTTCAGCTTTTTTGAAGCATTAACTTACCAATGTGAACTTCTCCACAGTATTGCTTAAATCATTTTTTTACACATTTATCCATTTTAGACAAAAGTGCATGTACGATTCTTTTTTATAGTTTTAATGTCGTTTTCAAAGTTTTTTCTTGATGAAATCTTTATTGTTTGTGATGTGTAAAAAGGACAGGATGGAATTCCAAATGTAACAGCTACCACAATTTTCATCACAGAATGATCATCATTCAAAATGTCCAAATCTCTATAATTTTTTCAATTGATGAAACTTTTTTTACACTTACATTTTTAACTCTAAACTGGACAGTGAAATGTCTTGAAACATTTTTTTACTCATTACTCGTTAGGCTAAATTTCTGGATCCGTTTAGAAAGGGAATTTGCCAGCCTGTACAGTTCTTCATGAAATCTTTTCTTCTGGAACTTCCTGCAATTTAATCACAAAAGTATGCTTAGAATCCACAATGGGTCAGGAGACAAGAAATTTAGCTCTATCTGACGAAAAGGTTCCTCTTTTGCAGGACATCAGACAATTTCTTTTTAAAGTGATAAAAAATAACAAGTGAGTGACCACAATAAACGGCGCAGATTCTGATAACAGTAGAATGATGTGTATATTTGCATTTTAAGAACATGTTCTCTTTCCGGTGATAAATTAGAATAGGCTGTCTACATCTCCTTCCTTCAACTCCCAATTCCATCTTCAAATCCGTCTTAATTCACATGCATTACTGACCAACCCCTGCGATTCTGAGAGGGTCATATATCCCCTATGAAATTCACCAAAACGAGGACTTGTGAGTTGGAAAGGTTTATTGTTGCTGCGGTAAGATTGTTTGTTACAGATAAAAATGATCGGATCTTGAACTGAAAAGTAGTGTTTCATTGAAAATTCAAGGTAGAAAGGTTTGAAGAAAATTTAATTTATGATAAATTTAGAAAATATATTGAATTTTGAATGAAAATGCAGGGAAATTTGAAAATTTCAACAAAGGCAGGTTTTGAGATAGACAGGTTTGACTACATACATCCTGTAAGTTAAGATTTAGGTGATTAACAGTAATTTTTCTTACTACAAAGCAGAATGAGCTATCAATAATATTTGTTAATTGTTTCTGCTAGGCTATTTTTTAAGGACCCTTTTAAAATTAATAAAATGCAGCATGCCTTTAAAAAAAAAAAATAGTGAAACTTTTTTATACCAGTCTATCTATAGTTTTAACTATATGTGTTCAAATTTTATTTCATGGAGAAAAAACACTGTTACTAAACCATATTAGTTAACATTATTTTTCAATGTGTAACTCTTAATTTTTTTTAATTAATGATTTTTTATTTATTATAGTAAAAAGTTACGTACTTTCTACCCTTATTGTTACTAAAAACATTAAATATATTTTCTTATGAAATTGTGGCCTTTTTGAGCTAACATCCTACTTTTTTTCCTTAGTAGGTAAAACATAAAAATATATATTATATACCTAATTAAAGATTATTTTTTTAATAATTATTAATTTTAAGTAGTATTAACAATTTAATATTAAATACAGTTACTGATTATTTTGAAAATGTCAATATCACTAGTATTTTATATAGTCTTGTATGATTAATACAAAATGTTAATGTGTATAACTTTATTGTACTTTACTAACTAATGAAACTACTAATTTCCAAATTTTATAATTTCTGTAATTATTAGCTAATAATTAAATTTTATTAATTAAAATGTTAAAAACGTAGAATATGTTAGTATTTAGAAGTTTAATTGTCCTGAAAATATAAATTCTTAGTATCTATTAAGTATTTTAAAGCTGGGGAAAAAAAAAAAAAAATCTGATTTAGATTAAAACAATCTGATTTTCTTAATTTATTTAAAAAAAAAAAATCATGGTTTTTATACCGAATTTTTGTTAAATATTACTATTAATCTCTCAAAACTCTGTACATTGTAAATCATTGTTTATATTAATTTGTTCCTGTGAAAAAAATAGTAATAATAATTTATCATAGGGATGCACAACCTGTTACCTGCTAAGAATTAACGTGTGGCCCGTGAGTTTTGTCAGTTTACAACTGGAAAAAATTGCAATTTTTGTGCATATGTCGCAGGAAAATATCGTCAATTTACCGCTTGAAAATATAAGATTTAATCACTTAAGGCTTGTATATTTCGTTGACCGATACGGGAAAAATCGCAAATTTCATTGATCAAGTGTGGAAAAAAAGCGAATTTTGTTGATGAGGCTCGGAAAAAATAGCAATTTCCCGATCAGGCACAAAAGAATCACGAATTTTATCGGCCAAACGCGAAAAATCGTATATTTCGTTGATTTGGCGGGGAAAAAAGCACCAGTTTTGTTGATGATGCTCGAAAAAATTGAAATTAAATTTATCGGTTACAAAAAAAACTAGCATGTTCTTTCGATTTATCGCGTGAAAAAACGTGAAATTCGTTGATCGGGGATGAAAAAAAACGCAAATTTTGTGGATCAGGAAAGAAATAAAATCGTAAATTTTGTTAATAAGGCATGGAAAAATCGCAAATTTCGTCGATCAAACATAGTAAAAAATGTGCATTTTATTGATCACGCGAGGTAAAATCGTAAATTTTGCTGAACAGCTTTGTAAAAATTGCAAATATCGTCGAACGGCTTCGTAAAAATAGCAAATTTTGCTGATCAGACACAGAAAAATCTTGAATTTTTCAATCGGTATCGTAAAAATATGAAAATCAGGAATTTCGTCGATCCTGTGTAGAAAAATCACGAGTTTTGTAGAATCTGTGAATAAAAGTCGCAAATTTCGTTGATTATGTGCGGAAAAATCGCGACTTTCGCCGATCGACTTCGTAAAAATCACAATTCCATCAATTGGCTTCTTAAAAACTACGAAGTTGTTGGTCAGCTTCAGAAAAATTGCGAATTTCGTCGATCCGGTGCCGAAAAATCGTAAATTTCTTCGATCGGCGTCGTAAAAATACAAATTTCAGCAGTGGAAAAATTGTAAATTTCCTCTATCAGCTTCTAAAAATTGCGAATTTTGTCGATTCGTTTACTAAAAAGCACAAATTTGGTCAATCAGGTGTGGAAGAATTAGAAGTTTCAATAATTAGGCACGGAAAATCAAAAATATTGTTGATCAGGTGCGGAAAAATCGTAAATTTCTCTATCAGCTTCTAAAAATTGCGAATTTTGTCGATTCGTTTACTAAAAAGCGCAAATTTGGTCAATCAGGCGTAGAAGAATTAAAAGTTTTATTAATCAGGCACAGAAAACCGGGGATTTTGTTGATTAGGGGCGGAAAAGCTTGATCGGCTCTGTCCCTCTCTCCTTCGTTCATAAGGTTCACATTTTTTTTCAGCACCAATCATTTATGCTTGTTTTTTAGCATTTTCAATAAAACAAAACTTAATCTCCTGAATAAAGTCAAGGAATATTTTTACACCTTGAAAATAATCCTTGCTATATCTGTTATACATAAAAACATAAAAATTGCTGATATACCCTTATGAATTGAATTGGATATTGTGACTGGATAAGGAAACTTAAAGGCGTCCCTCCCCCTCCTCGAGATCACCTCCTCGAAATAGTTTTCTCTCCGTATTTTTGATGTGGCTCTCAACCACCCAGACATATTTGTAAGCGGCCCTTCTCTCGAAAAGGTTGTGCACTCCTAATTTATCAAAATTACAAAGCAGCCATATCTTAAGATATTGACTGACAGAAATTCTATTAACATCATTTCTAAATAAATATTATGTGTGTCGACAGGTATCCTGTTAGAAGTTGAAATACAGTTCGATGTGGAAGTGAAATTTCTATATGGAAAACTTAGTAAGAGACATGAAATATTAAAGAGGATTGTGACTGACAGAAGAAAATGATTTCTAATTACATAAACAAAATATTCATAATAGAGCTGTGACTGCAAAATGCTAATTTATATTTGGATAATTTCTTTATATTGCCATTTATCCATTTATGTAGCAGTATTTTTTTTAGTGCAAACTATTGTTCTATGTTAAATTTTACATTTTCAAGCAGTTTCCGTGTAAATGTCCTGTTGGAATTGAACAAATCTACTTATTTTAGCTTATTGCTACAAGAACATTTATTTGAATGAACAGTAGACATTTTAAATAAATATTTAACATTTTTATCTGAAATTTTCTGTATTTTCAGAAATGTACTTAATTACAGCAAAGTTATTCATAGAATGATTAATAATTTGACAATTTAGTACTCCTCTTGCCTGTTTTCTTTGTAATTAATTGTAATTTTTAATTACAGCAAAGTTATTCATAGAATGATTAATAATTTGACAATTTAGTACTCCTCTTGCCTGTTTTCTTTGTAATGGCAGGAGAAACTTATGAATTTTCATTACATATAACACAAATTTAATCCTGTTCCTCAAGAAAGGCTTCCTAAAATACATTTCTTCTGTAGTAAAACACAAAAGCTTTATGAAACTAAAAAAATGCATATGTACTGTAAGACCACAGTTATTGGAACCCTACTTGGCAGAATGCCAAGCTGATTCTATTCACATAAGGAGCCTTTCACATAGACTTTTCAGCTGAAGGAATGGTGTTCATTATTATTATTTTTTTCTTTTTCTGTTCTGAGTGAAATTTTATTTTTAATTAAATGGCCATGCACCTTCCATTAATTCACAGGTTAGGCCTTTCCAAAGTACAGATATATTTGCTATATGTTTGTAAATCTTAATAAAAGCATGTTAGTTTTATTTATTTTATTTATATTTATGGCTAAACTGCAAATTTAATGAATGCTTGGCTTCTGTCTTAACGGCTATGTAGTGAATTCGCCAATTCTAAAGACGTAAATATTCAGGGCACATACTGGGTGTCCCAAAAAGGACTGATGGATTTTAAAATTCAATAACTTGCAAACGGTGACAGCTATTTAAAAATTTTTTGCAGGAGGGTTATGTATAATTTCGGGAGTTTCTTTTACCGTAATTTATTTTAGTTCGAATTTCAAACAATAGGTGACACTGATGGCGATTGAAGGCCGGGTGATCAGTTCTGAGTGAAGTGTCGACCTGGCCTTCAATCGCAGTCAACGCCACCTATTGTTTGAAATTCGAACTAAAATAAAAAATTACGGTAAAAAAACTCCTGATATTATACATAACCCTCCTGCAAAAATTTTTTAAATAGCTGTCACCATTTGCAAGTTATTCAATTTTAAAATCCATCAGTCATGTTTGGGACACCCGGTATATGTCATATACTCACTGGGAAATTTACTTGGCACCAAAATGACATTATTTTGCCTGGTATGGTAACCTGGCTATTTTTGTTTATTTATTCATAAATTGTTTATTTACTTAAATTTTCTTTTTTCAAATTATGTAAAATGTTTTTTGATGTTGTTGTAAAATGTTTTTTAATTTATTGTTATAAATAATAGAAAATAATTTTAAAATATATGTGTAACTGGTATTCGAAAACGAGGACTTTTCCAAACTTACGTAGGAAAAAAATTGTTCCATTCCTGTGCATATATAATATCTGTGTCATATTCATATCTAATGCATGCAAATAATTTAAATAAATAATGTAAAAAATAATGCAAACAGTAATGTAAAGCTATGATTTTTAAAAATCGCCAATTTGGCAACTTTTAAAATTACGCCAGGCAATCGTTACTTCTAAAAAGATTAAATTATGTTATATTGCGAAGGAAAAAGTTATTACACTAAGTTTAATAATCATGCCTTTATATCATCTTTATTATATTTGAGTTTTTATAATTTATTTTAACATAACAGAATTAAAAATAATATTTAAAAACATAAGTGACAGAAACAAAAAGGTTTTGCCGGAAAAATCTGACATATCTGGGATGTTTAATAAACAAACTCATCTCCGGAAGCTGCTGATTTTCCCATTTTTGACATGGACTAGTCAGTTTCACCCATGCGCTGTTCTGTCCAGGTTTCTATCAAACGTGGTACATCAGTATTATATATATATTTAAACTAATGTGTCAGTTTGTCTTAATTTTCTGAAATGTTTAAGAAATTTCAATAGTTTTTTTTTTCTTTTTTTTTTCTTTTTTTTTTCTTTTTTACTAAATTGACTTTCCAATAAAAATTAACTGTTATTTTGAAAACTCATGTGGAAAGAATAAGGAGAAAAAACACTTTGGGCTATTTGATATTAATCCTGATTTTGTTGAAATGCTTTTGTCTTTTGCTTTTACATGTTTTTGAAATATCATCTTCATTGTCTGATATTATCTGCTTCTGTTTTAGAAAGAACAGATTAATTTGCTTGTGAAAGATAATGAAGAGTTAAAATATGAAGTATCTCGACAAACAAGAATAAATGATCGTTTCAAGATAGAAAAGAAACAAACAGAAACCGAACTCAATAGCCTTATCAAGTATGTACTGAATATTCTCCATTTTGTTTCTTAGGTTATTTTTAATTGTACATTTTTTCCCTATAACTTGCACAGTTTTTTAGCATTTTTTAAGCCTATGGTATAGTGTAACTTTTTATTCTTATGATGATTTCTTCCATTTTTATTTTATTTCTTCTTTAGCACTTGTATGTGCTAAGGATCTTATTAAATATCGCACTTGAAGAAATTCCATGTTTTAGTTTTTTGGAATAGAGTGACTACAAAATTTGAATTTTATATATATATATATATATATATATATATATATATATATATATATATATATAGAGAGAGAGAGAGAGAGAGAGAGAGAGAGAGAGATTTTACAAAAAAATATCAAATCATATTCAGGTCAGACTAAAATGTGTGACTCCATCAAAAAGATTCCTCTACTTTTTTCTGATACAAATATATTTAAAAAATATAACCAAAAACTTAAATTAGATTTTCTTTAATAGAAGGATATACTTCTACATCAACATTGAAAACAAAGCTAAACAGGGTTTGTTGATTTAAATCGGCTTGATTTTAATCATGATTTAAATCACGATTTAAATCAACTCATTTTTTTAAAAAAATCATTGATTTAAATCAGTTTTTCTTTTAAGTTATTTTTTTTTTTAATAAATTTCAGATAAAATAAACATAATAATGTGCTTTAATGTAATTTAGTTTTATATACCATATATAATCAAACAATTTTCAGAAAGATAAAGCTTAAGTAAAAAAGTAAAATAAATGTAAAGTTTAGAAAAAAAAATGCTTTCAAATTTCATTTGAATCAAATTATAAAATAATCTTGCAATGGCAAAGAAATCTAAGCAGAAATATAATAAATATTTGAATATTTACTCATTAGTATTTAGAAAAACTTTTACAAGTTGAGGTAAAATAAAATTGTATGACTTTATGTGCTGTACTTTGGTGAAGCCTGCTCTATAAGGATTTGAGCAAAATCTGAATCAGTAATTGATTTATTTATTTAATTTAATATAATTGATCTCAGCCCTTTAGAATAGTGGAAGGTATTTTTGTTACAGTTATCGAAAAAGCTCATACTAAAAAGAGAATTAATGATCAACTAGCTTTTTACTGCAATAGATTTATCTGCTTCAATCGAACAAATGTTTTTTGCCTTTGGTTTGATACTTTCAGAAATTAGAAATCAACAGATAACTTTTCAACCGCTGCCATCGAAATGCTCAAGGCCAAAGGACACAAATTATGAGGTAATCACTAATTGACTTACTTCTCACTTATGTTGTAATTCACACTAGAAAATTTTGAATAACAATTTACTTTCATTTTATTTGTGGAATATCAATCATCATATAAAACACTGAACATACTGATTAACTTATGATTAATTACTTCTTAAACTTGAACATACAGATGAGAATTTTGAATCCCCCAACAAAAAAATATCCATGCGGCAACACTGTAGCATTCCTTCTCTGGCTGAATTTTTATTTAGGGATTTCAAGTTCTTATTAGTGAATTTAAATAGTTATTGTTTTATAAGATGATAAATATTCCACAAGTAAAATAAAATTGCTATTCAAAATTTTCCTGTGTAAATTCCAACACTACTGAGAAGTCAGTAGATTAGTGATGACATCTCAATTTGTGTCCTCTGGCTTTAAGTATTTTGATAGCAGCAATTGAACTCATTTTTCTCAGTCAACACTTAAAAAAAAAAAGTTAGTTAAAAACTTTCAATTTTGTTTAATTTCTTTGTGTGTTGCAGATGTTTTTTATTGTAATTAAAATATTGAAGGTTGAATTAATTTTTGACATCTGATTTGTAGTTTTTCATGCATTTTGTGTAATCAAGATTTTTTTCATAGCCTAAAATTTTACATTGAAATAATATGAATCATTTATGTAAATTGTGTAATATTAGTAATAGATAATACTTATAATATGCATGTCTATGTATGTAAACTTTATATTATTTAAATAAAAAATAAAAAAAAAAAAAAAAAAAAAAAAAAGTCATAAAATAATAATGTGTGGCAATTTAAAAAAAAAAATCAAAAAAATCTGATGTAAATCAAAAAAATCCAATTGTTTTGATTTTTATTAAAAAAATCACGAACCCTGAAGCTAAATCTATAATAATAAAATTAGAGAATTAGCTTAACCATTGACAAAAATTTATGCTGTATAGATTTCAGTGTATTTTGATTACTATGTGGGGCTACTTTGTTGCATTTTAACAATTTCCATGATAGTCTGATCTTGGCATGTTTGGGATAGAATCTCACCAAATTTAATATGCAAGATGTTATGAATAACTGTTGATTCAATGTTGATTTTGTTATTCTCCATGGGCCAATGTCATACTATGCTTTTTCTGATGAACATCATAGCTTATGTCAGTTTTTTATGTCAGGAACTAAATTTCATGTTTAAGGTTAATAATGAACAATATATATGTTAAAATAATTTTAAATTTTAATATTCAACAATCTTTATATTACTTAAAATTATTTAATTTTTATGAAATGTTTAAATAATTAATATTGAAGAAATAAAATAAATAAAATACATATTACTTTACTGCTAGAAAAGTATCACAACTCAGATGTGAATATTTTTAGTTATGATATTTTGTGTTATTTTTAAACTTTAGATAATTTCTCATTTTTGTATCTTCAGAAATCAGATATTCAGGGTAACAGTCTTGGCTTTGTCACTGTTGACTCCTATCCATCACCTTTTGCCTTCATACATAACTCCTTTAATTTTTAATTCAATGGATAGGTGCCTGACCATGGTCTTCTATAAAAAATCCCCCGCAACTTAGATTTTATTATTATATATTCTGTTTAATATGATTATTTTAAACTATATTTACCGTTTTGTGCTTCTTTTTTTTCAGAAAGTTAAAGTTTGAAAATACTGAGTTATTATTTTGTAATAAGAAATTGCAGAGTCTTTTAGTAACTCAAAAAGAAGAAAATGATCAAATTATTTTTGTAAGTGCATTTGTTATCATTTTTGTAATATATAATTATTATTTACTAGATGGAACCCGTCAAAACTTGACGGCACTACAGAAATAAAAGGTATTTTCCAGCTATCAAAGGATTTTTTAACGACTAATCTTCAGCAAAAATTTCAATAAATAAAAGAAAAACCTGCATTTTATATCCAGGCAAATGACCCGCAATTGGCAGAGTTACATTCAAACATGCTGCTATAGAATTAGAATCTCTCTCATTTGATAATTTTCCATTTACAAATACAACACCAATAAATTGTACATGACATGAATAAATCATAAATTACCGTCATTTCTCATTTCATACAAAATATACATACTTCACTTACTTTGCAGCAAAATAAGACTGAATTTATAGTTTGCCATTTAGCAACAACTGTAACAATAATCTTCTCAGTGGTTAATTTGTTTTTACATTACCCACCACATTCAACAAATAAATATTTGCATTTTCAAATAACTTTTCTATTACATTTTCATAAATCAAAAATACATGTCGATTTCACATATTAAAAAAATTAATGATATTTATTCTGGCTAGGTGAAACCCGTCAAAACTTGACGGCAACAATATGAAAGAACCAAAGAAAAAAAAGTATTTTGCCGCTATAAAAAATTAATATTTCTTAAAAATTTCAATATGCTTTTCCATTTACCAACGTAACACCAACATGACATGATCCCAGGCGCAGAATCGGTGCAACGCTGCGACACACGTCACAAACTCTTGAAAATGTTTGAAGATTATTTTTCTACTCTTAAAGTTTTTTTAAAAAAATGCTAGAAATCATTTACTATGTACAAAAATTTGTCTAGGTACCATAAAAAATGCAAATTTTGGCAAATAATCACAAAAATAGCTTTTTTCGTCAAAATACTCCTCCCCCTTCCCCCCCCCCCCCCCCAAAAAAAAAAAAACATCACCCGGAAATTTTTTAAATGGATGTGAAAGAAAAAAACAGCAAATTTTGTCAACAGATTGCAAAAAACAACAAATTTTATGAAAAGATCTCTAAAAAATTTGTCAAAAAAATGCAAAAAAAAAAAAAAAAAAAAAAAAAAAAAAAAAAAATGTATCCCAAATAAAACAAATTTTGTGAAAGTATTGCAAAAAAATCAAAATTTTGCCAAAACGTCTAAAAAAATTAGCAATTTTCATGAAAAAATTTCGAAAAATAAAGCCAAATTTGACAAAAAAAATCCCTAAAAAATGGCAAATTTGTAAACATATTCTGAAAAAAAAAATTCAAAATATTGTACGAAAACAAAAAGTTTTGACAAATGATTGTGAGTAAACAACAAATTTCGTCAAAGGATTGAAAAAAAGCAAATTTCATCAAATAAACACAAAAAAAGTAAATTTCGCAAAAAAACCCAAAAAATTTTGCAAAAAGATCTTCAATAAAACAGCAAATTACATCGAAAGAACTCGAGAAAAGCGATAAACTTCTCCGAAACTGTCCAGGTATTATAAAAGACACGAATTTCGTCCAAAGATCTCAAAAGCACATAAATTTTGTCTAGGTAATCGCAAAAAAAAAGGTAAATTTTGCAAAAAATAGCAAAAAAAAGGAAAAAAAAACAACAAATTTTTCAAAAAGATAACAAAAAACGACAATTTCTCAAAAAAAATCATGAAAAAAGGATAAATTCGATAAAACGGCAAATTACATCAAAAGATTGTGAGAAAAAAACAACAAATTTCAAAAAACAACTTTCATTAATTGCAGGGGGAAAAGATGCAACATTTCTTTGTTCATCAGAAAAAAAAAAAAATCACAATTTCTCGATCTATCACATGAAAAATAGAAAATTTGTCAATCAGTTGAAGAAAAAATACAAAAATCGACAGTTGGTTATGTGGGGTAAAAATTATAAAATTCATTAATGAATCATGGATAAAAAGTCATTTAGTTATGTAAAAAAGCCCACAAAAATCTTGTGATTGATCGAGACATTTCAGAATGTTTTTTCTGGGATAATCTTATGATGGGAATACTGCAGTTCAGTATACCTATTGAACTGTGTGCTGAGTGACATATGTTTATTCCCTCATTCTATAGGCAATTAAATATATGTATGGAATTTTTTATCGCAACGTAATAAGTATATTTTCAACATAGGATCAGAGTAAAT
The DNA here is from genome assembly GCA_964019185.1 of Maratus speculifer. Lineage (NCBI taxonomy): Eukaryota > Metazoa > Arthropoda > Arachnida > Araneae > Salticidae > Maratus > Maratus speculifer. The sequence continues at coordinate 315,749,473 of OZ025296.1, read as the reverse complement.
TAGTCTTTTCAACAAATAACCTGGTAAGTGAGAACTAACTTTTTTATTGATAGGCAATGTAACATTGGGTCGATCGAGTTTATTTTGATTTTGCCCTTGTTTTTGAAGGACATAATTTAACCGTTTTTTCTATTGCATAACACTTCTTATTGTGTAATTTCTTATTGTGATCTTCATTTCTGTCATATGAAAAATTCATTTCTATTTTGCCTATAGCATTTCCATAATGTTAATAAATTTCTGAAAAAAAAAAAAAAAAAACGAAAAAACAACAACAAATTTCCAAAAAAAGGATAAATTCGATAAAACGGCAAATTACATTGAAAGATGGCAAGAAAATACGACAAATTTCACCGAAAATCCCAGAGAAAACAAATAATTATTTCCTGGTATCATAAAAGACATGAATTTCGTCAAAAGATCGTGAAAATACTTTAAATTTGCCTAGGTACTTCAAAAAATGCAAATATTGGTAAACAGATTGTGAGAAAACAACATATTTTGTCAAAAGATGAAAAAAAGGGGCACATTTCATCAAAAGATCTCAAAAAAGGTAAATTTTGCAAAAAAAAAAAGTGAAAAAAAATGACAAATTTCTGAAAATAACAAAAAAAACCCAACAAATTTCGCAAAAAAAATCACGAAAAAAGGAATAATTTGATAAAACGGCAAATTACATTGAAGGATGGCAAGAAAAAAACGACAAATTTCACCGAAAATCCCTGAGAAAACAAATAATTATTTCCTGGTATAATAAAAGACGTGAATTTCATCAAAAGATCTTGAAAATACTTTAAATTTGTCTAGGTACTTCAAAAAATGCAAATATTGGTAAACAGATTGTGATAAAACAACACATTTTGTCAAAAGATGAAAAAAAGAGGTAAATTTCATTAAAAGATCACAAAAAAGGTAAATTTTGCACAAAAAAAAAAACGGTGGAAAAAAAAGACAAATTTCTGAAAATAACAAAAAAAATGAAAATTTTCACAAAAAAAGATAATTTCGATAAAACAGCAAATTACATCGAAGGATCGTGAGAAAATAACAAATTTCACCGAAAATCCCTGAGAAAACAAATAATTTTATCCAAGTATAAAAAAAAAACATGAATTTTGGCAAATAATCACAAAAATAACAAATTTCGTCAAAATACCCCCCCCCCCAAAAAAAAAAAGAACACCTGGAAATTTTGAAAATAGATGTGAAAAAAAAACAGCAAATTTCGTCAACAGATTGCAAAAAACAACAAATTTCTTCAAAAGATCTCTAAAAAATTTGTCAAAAAACTGCAGAAAAAAAAATTGTCCAGGTATCTCAAATAAAACAAATTTCGTGAAAATATTGCAAAAAATCAAAATTTTGCCAAAACGTTTAAAAAAATTTCGAAAAAAAAAAGCAAATTTTGACAAAAAAAACTCTAAAAAATGGCAAATTAAACATATTGTGAAAAAAAATTTCAGAATATTGTGAGAAAACAACAAATTTTGACAAATGATCGCGAGTAAACAGCAAATTTCGTCAAAGGATTGAAAAAAAAGCAAATTTCATCAAATAATCACAAAAAAAGGTAATTTTGCAGAAAAAAACAACAAATTTTGCAAATAGATCTTCAATAAAACGGGAAATTACATCGAAAGATCATGACAAAACGACAATTTCATCGAAAGACTCGAGAAAAACGATAAACTTCTTCGAAACTGTCCAGGTATCATAAAAGACACAAATTTCGTCCAAAGATCTCAAAAGCACAGAAATTTTGTCTAGGTAATCGCATAAAAATGTAAATTTCACAAAAAATAGCAAAAAAAGACAAATTTCTCAAAAAGATAACAAAAAACGACATTTTCTCAAAAAAAAAAAAAAAAAATCACGAAAGAAGAATAAATTCAATAAAACGGCAAATTACATCAAAAGATTGCGAGAAGAAAACAACAAATTTAAAAAAAAAGCCTCCATTAATTGCTTGGAGAAAAGATGCAACATTTCTTTGTTCATCAGAAAAAAAAAAAAAAAAAAAAAAAATCACAAAATTTCTCGATCTATCACATGAAAAATAGAAAATTTGTCAATCAATTCGACAGTTGGTCATGTGGGGTAAAAATTATAAAATTCATTAATCAATCATGGAAAAAGTCATTGAGTTATGTAAAAACCCCACAAAAATTATCAATCAGTAGAAGTCCCCACAAAAATCTTGTGATTGATTGAGACATTTCAGAATGTTTTTTGCATGTCCAAATTAAAATATATATATATATATATTGTAGCTGCAGATTTAAAAAAGTAAGTTATTTATAAGGCATCTATTTTGATCTCTTATTATTTTGTTTATTTTTTGCAAGACCTACGTTTATTTAGTTGAGTAATACGAATTTAGAATTTGCAATGTTTTGTCTCTTGTTATTTTTTATCAATTTTCAAAATGATAATGCAACAAATGTAAATGCTATAGGCAAAATAGAAATGAAATTTTCATATGACAGAAAAGAAGATCACAATAAGGAATTACTTTAGAAAAAAGAAAAAGATTGAAAACAAAATAAGAAGTGGTTAAATTATCATAATAAATAAAATAAAATAAAAACGGTTAAATTATGTCCTTCAATAAAAATGGGCAAAATCAAAATAAATAATATTATGAAATATAAAATTAAGCATCGATCGAAAAATACTATCCGAGAAAAGTTTTTGCGAACATCGTAAGGGGGATATTTTACTTCAGTGTACCCATGGCAAAATAGAAATGTATTTTTCATATGACAGAAATGAAGATCACAATAAGGAATTACTTAAGAAAGATTGAAAACAAAATAAGAAGTGTTATGCAATGGAAGAAACGGTTAAATTATGTCCTTCAATAAAAACGGGCAAAATCAAAATAAATAAACTCGATCGACCCAATGTTACTACATTGCCATTCAAAAAAAAGTTCACACTTACCACTTGTTGAAATCCTATGTTAAAAATATCCTAATTACGTTGCGATAAAAAAATCCATACATATATTTAATTGCACATTTTAAAAGCACAAAATAGAATAGATCCATTGGCTCTGCAACAATAAACAACGAACGCGGGCATACCACGCTAACATTTAGAGACAGTAATTATCTCTTCTCTCATTGGTTCTGTTGTCGGATCTGCGCAAGCAGGAAGGCGCAGAGAGCAATAAGATTACGTTTCATTACTGGTTTGGATATATGAAATTCAATCTCGCCGAATATCCTCCATGGTGCATAGAAAACTCGTCATGTGAATGAATCAAATCCGGCCTTTGTTTACATATATCCAGCGCTCGAACGTCGGAAAAAAATGACTTTATATCTCAGAAGATATTAGAATTAGGGAAAAACCGTAAGCAAAAAAAGCGTTTATTTTTGAAAGCTCTTTTTAATGACATAACATTTAGGTTAGTGCAATTAAAAAAAAAACACCAAAATTTCTAAAACATGGCCGTCAGAATTTCTTCTTTAGCGGATGCGTACAACCCCGGAATTGTTCTACATACAGGGACAGACAGAGTCACAACGGCTATTATTATAGAGGATTCATTGATAGTTAATCTACATAAGTTGTTCTTACTTATGTTGCATATTTTAGGAAAAATTAATTTCCCCTTCTTTTTAATTAATTATCTACCAATGTTTTCTTTTTACCTATTTTCTTTTAACTTACATTTCTGTTTGTTTATGCATGGCAGTCAAATATTGGGACTCATTTGTCAACCATTCCCTGTTGATACAGAGAGATCTTTGAAATTTGGAATATATATGTATTCCTGAAAGCGATGCATGAATTAGACATAGATTTTTTTTATTATTTCAAACCCCAAGAATTGCAACAGTTAATATCTTATGAAGAAATCAGGTTCAGCTCCAACAATGAGTGTTCTTTGAAAAGTACTAATGGCAAGGTTTCCACAGTAGCACAAAATTTTTGCCAACTTTGCAAAATATTGTTAATTTTGGCGATATCTTGCTAATTTGGTAAAATTTCCATTTCTACTTTTTACATCATTTAGAAAATATAATTTTTTCTATATTTATTTAAGTAAATTTTAATAAAAGCATGTTTTTTTAATACAGAAAAACCCCGATCCATCATTCCCGCATCCATCGTTTTCCGGCATTGATCGTTTTATTTCTTCGGTCCCTGCACAAAGTATACTTAAATAATGTTAACAAATCCCGCATGCACCGTTCTTCAAAAAATCGTTTTCATGAGTCGTTCAATGATGCATATATTTACATCAGGAAATGTCTAGCTGTACGTCTTTATGTCTAGCTGTAACAAGTGAATATAAAATCAACAAAATTTGAAAGTATAGTTTTAGTTAATAACATAAGTATTAATTAAAGGTGGTAAAGTTAAATAATCAATTTACCAGTGATTGTAGTAAATTGACTGGCATGGTTTGGCGCATAACGAACTTTAAAATAGAGGGTTGAATTGATCCGACGTCTTCCATAATCATCATATTCCATCCATTCCATCAATAAGCATGCAAAACTGTTAAATTTACCGTTTCTGGAATCAAAAATATGTTTTTATTGAGTTATAACTTACATTTTCCCCTGATTAAAAATAACGATGTTCACTGCAGTGATAAGAGACAGTTACAGTTTCATGCCTGCAGTTTAGATGGAAATATTGAAAAAATAATATTTTATTGTAAATATTTGTTTGTTCTTTTACTTTCTATATATTCTTTGTTTAATAAAATAGTACTCGAAACTATGTAGTTTTGAGATGCTATATTTTAAAAATGATAAGTTTTGCACTAACGATGATAAATAGTTTGAATATTTCATTTGGTGCCAACTTTTACGCTTGGTGACAATGCAGTGATGTAGCGTAAACGTACTGAACTTTTAAATTGCAGCATTTATAATGCCATTTATAACGACATAGAAAATACACAATAAAATTACTTGCAAGCTACTGATATATAGCTTGAAATGGCAATGATGTCATATATGCACTACATTGGCGTGAAATTTCTTCTGACGCAGTGTCATATATGCATCAGGGTGTTAATTGGTGCCAAAGTGCCATTTTGCTTGATATGGTAACTCGGATGTTGTAGTTTAGTTATTAATAAATAGTTTTTTATTTTTATTTTCCTTTTAAAAATTATGTAAATTGTTTTGTTCTACAGTTATCTATTGAACTTTTTTTATTTATTGTTATTATTCCCTTTTTTAAAATATGCATGTAACTGGTATTAGAAAGCAAGTTTTTGGTTAAGTTGGCATCCAAAAAGATTGTGCCAATGTTGTGCGTATATGAAATCGGTGTCCTTCAACATAGCACTTTTATTAAAATAATTTAAAAATTAAGATGAAGAAACTTTTATAATCGGAATAAGAGTCGAATTAATTCAGTTATGCAAGATTGCTATGGTACAAAATTAACAACAGTTGTTGTAACTATAATCATAAATCATAACATTCGTGCATTGAAACCTCTCAATTATGGCATTTATTGAACAGAGATATTTAAAAGTAACATTCTGTTTCATAAATTTTTAATGATCAATATTATTATGACGTTACATCTGTCTATGTTTACTTTAAACATAAAATGCAAATTGGTATTTCATTCTGGTTGTTGATAACCCAAGTCCTGCTCAAAGTATTTTCATGGAATAATTTTTTTCGGAAGCATCTAGCATGTTTCATATTGTTTTATGTTACTTATTTTTCGAATTATGGTAGAAAGTTCAATAATCAGTAAAACTCATTTATGGACTATTATTCATTTAAAAAAAAATCTGCTACACATATTTTGAAGAAACTTGCATTATAAGTTAGATAATTTTTCAGGGGTGGTTTTAGTGTATTACATATTGCTCTACAATGCTGAATTATAGAGTTGGTCAGCTATTTTGAAATAAATTTCTATAAACATGGTAACTTGATTATGAAAGATTAGTCTTTATAAAAACTATTAATAGACTGATTTTGATGAGACTTGCATTGTAAGTTATACAAATTTTCAATAACAGTTTTTGTAAATTGCATATGGCTGTGCCATTCTATAACAAAAGCTACTATAAAAAATCTAAGACTCATCTGGATAGGCAGATCAGTGTAGCGGGCGACGCCTGCTAGTCTGTGTATATATTCTTATTTTTGCATTTGATTTTTTTTTTTCGTTTTTTTTTCTTTAGTAACATTTTATTTTAAAATAATTATGATTATTTCATTTTATTTAGACAATATCATATGTTTCAATGGTTTTATATATTCAGAAAGTTTATATATATATACTCATGTAGCATTTGTTTAAAATCCTTATTGTTGAATATTTATTCCAGAAATGCAAGGCAACTCAATCTAGAATTGTAGATTTAGAAACTGAATTAGACTTATGTAAACAGGAAGTTGAATGTTACCGGAAACTCAAACAAGAATCTGAATTTTTATCAAAACAGATGTTTCTTTTGCAAGAAATTAACAATGTATATAAAGAAAAAATTGACCAACTTAAAGAAGTTACCAATCCTAATAACACCAATGATGATCTTTTTAACGAAGCTGCTGCTATTGAGATTAATGGTAAGCATCTGTAGCATTTTTTGTTGATGTTTTAAAATTTCCCATCATCAAATAGGGTTATTGCATTACAGTTATCTGTTTTATAAACCACTTTAAAGTGTCAACTTTTTATATTCTCCAATATTTATATTCTTAAATGTTTTGTCCATTGATTTAGCTTTAAGGCTGTTCTCAAATCCAAAGGAGCTACTGTCTGACACATTTTTTTAACCCATTTTTGTTCAGAAACACTAATGTCAGAAACAGTAATTATCTTAACATAAATTTTTATAATTTGATAATTTATCTGTCAAAAAATTATTTTTTTTTATCATTTCTATTCAACAGTGAGGACTGCCAATTTTATACCTTTACATTTAAAAATGCATCAGAAAGTTTTATGTTGTTGATCAGGGAATTCGTGAACCACCATAAATATTATGTATATGATGCAATGATCTCATATTTAATTTAAGTCTTAGGAATAATTTTCAAAAAATCTATAATACTTTTAAAAAATCTATAATAATGTGTATTTATGTATTGTATTACTTTAATGCATACAATTTAATTATATTTGAAAAATGGATGTTTTTATTTTTGACTGAAAATAGTAAGATCATGAAACTTTGTTTTCTGTTTTGGCCTTATAAATCTATTCCTTTATATATTCTTATATATTATATCCTTACTTGAAACTTTATTGTTGCAAGCATCACTTATGTTTGAGGTCACTCATGGTTATGAATCTGATCAGAGAAGATAAATTGCAAATCATATGCATTATCTATTAGGTTTAACTTTGTTATCATTTAAACTTCTTGTAGATGTTAATCTTTATCTAATACTTTTCTCTTATTTTTTTTGTCCTGAGATAAGTCATGTGTTTATAATAAATAAAACTGTATTTCATTTCTTTCTGATAATTTATGAAGGTCCATTTAGAAATTTTCAAATGTATAGCAGCAAAATTATCAAAATCAATGCTGTGGACCCAAGGTCTTGCTTGTTTATATTTTATTGTTGTCAATCTCCATTATATAAATAATACTGATTTCTGTGCTATGTACATTATTTAAAAAAAAGTGGAGACACCCCATGTTTTTTAATATTAAAATTATCATAAGAGGTAAGAGAGAAAGGCGGAGAGGTTAGGAAGAACTGCATACAGAAAGTGTATGAGACTCTGAAATTTCCAATACAAACAACTAATTTTTTTATCATATTTGTCTTTGACATTTTACTTTAGGATAGCAAATAAGATGTCATTAATATGAATTTATGTTTTAAGAATTATAAGGTATAAAATTTGGAACTTCTAATGTTAAATTCATTTGTAACCATTACAAAACTGTTTGCAAAGTGGATAGTTTTTCAAGAATAAATCAAGAACTGCATGGCAGAATGAATTTGGCTAATTCTAGAACTAGTACGAAGTACTATTTGGTAGAATTTTAGATTTATATGTTTCAAGCTTTTAAAAATTGATTTCTGTTAAAATAATAACAGATTCATATCGTTCACAATCCATACATATCTTTATATACTATTTTATTTGTATTTATTTTATATATTTATACTAGCCGCCCTTGGCGACCAGTTTGGTCTCCTTTAAATTTATATTAAACATTGCATCATAATACGTTTATTCATAATTTAATTTTACCTGCTCAATTGTGTGCCAAATTAGAAAATTCTAAAACTCTGTATTTTTATACTGACTGGGCACAGGTGATAATTTGCCAAACAATCTTCCTGTGGCATTTTAATATAATCCTTTCACTTGTAATCTCCATGAAAATGTCAAAATTAATTTTATTGTTTTGGCAACGAAAAGCCAAACGATATTTTTAGAATAAATTTTTGTGTTTGTTGTTAATATGCAGAAAGCGTTCTATTTATTTTTATTTTACAAATAACTTATGTAGTGAAATGATTTTAATTAATATTTGATATTATGTAAAATAGAATGATTTTAGTTAATTGATATGCTGTAATTAGAAATAGCGCAATACCAGCTAGTACACACTCATTTCATTTATAATGCATAACTTTAATTTTACACTGAAATGTTTAAAATTCATTACTTTTATTTTTTTTTTTTTTTATTGTTGTTGTTTTAAGTAACAGAAAACTAAAAATAATAATATTTTTAAACTCCGTAATTGCAGCAAAAGAGAAAAATGTAAATAAATCAGATTTACCTTGTTCTAAATACTTATACAATAACCGATGATTTGCATTTTATTCAGATGTTGCTATTGAACAATTAACAAATAATCATGATTTTTGTGCCCCATACATTAACAATTACGCTAACATAGGCTAATGCTATATATAAATATTACTAGGAGGCTCAACCTCCTGCAAGCTATGCCTGCTATAACCCATTCAGGCTTTGCAACTAATAAAAACATTGTAATGTGCCTTGTTAAAAAAATATTACCAGGTTATGGAAGACTGAATGATATACAGTAGACTCCCTTAAATCAGCATTCCTGAAATCCGCAACTCTCTAAAATCCGCACATATTTTACAGATGTAAACAATGAAACATTCAGTTCATATATTGGGACTAAATTTGACTTTTTTAATTTTATATTAATTACATATATTTTTTAATTTGTAATTTTTGTTAAGATTATTGAATTCATGTGTTTTCACAAAGAAAGAATAATTTATTTCAGAAAAAAATAAAGATATTGCTGATATCATTGGTAATCACAATCTCACAAAACATATTTAAGTATTAATCAAGCTTTTTTAGTTATTAAGTCTGGCTAAACCTGGAATAAAGCTTCATTATTTTATGATCCTCATGTGAATTAGTAATGTACCTTTATGAGGCAAGTTTCATTGAATAATTTAGGAAAAACACATTTCATTTTTATAATGAATATTTTATTGTACATTATTGATTATTAACTTGATCTTTGCTTTTAATATTTTAATCATTTTAAAAATTATCTAAATTTCTATTATTTTAATTTATGACTTATTTTAATATTTTAGTATATTGTAAGCATTCATTATTCTTTTGATTTCATTATTAATTACATTCAAATCACTGTTTAAAAAATGTAAACAAAGCAATGACCAGAAATCCGCAAAATTCTAAAATCAGCAAAGCCTCTGGTCTTAAGCTGTGCGGATTTGAGGGAGTCTGCTGTATCACTATTTTGGCAGCTATCTTATATAATTGGGTTGCCATGGGTTCGAATGGGGCATTTTTCAGTTACCACGGCCTCCTCAACGTTGGCATAACAACTGATGGCTGTTTACGGGACTGATAAGTAATATCAACACATTCGAAAATCAGCTTGTATAAAACGGATATGTTTAAAATATTGGTATCTTCCTAACTTTTATAATGATGCTATGGACAATATTTTTCTTTAGGTTCAAAATTAAACTCTGCATGGGAATGAATAGTTTTCAGAACAATGGTATTGAAAAGCATTTTGTTTCTAAATTTTACACTTATGTTTTATGTTTTGATAGAGTTTAAGATATTTTAAGGAATAGGTATAGCTTATTCATGAATTCTTTTCTCTATTTTTATACATCATTATGCATATTTGCATGTTATATTGTTTGTATTAGTAAGAATATCCAAATTTTTAAATATATATTTATCAAAAAGTAATTCCTACAAAATAAATCAAAAGCATATTGCACATGCATTTACATGTATTTATGTTGCATCAGGTAATATAATATGTAAACAAATTTGCTAACCACACTAATACTATATGGCATCACATTAAAATAATTCAGGATGAAAATCGTTGTAATATATGACACAATTTTTACTATTAAATATTATAATAAATACTATTAAATTTCTCATATAATTATTAATTTTAAAGAATCATTTATTCATATATTATTAGATTTAAAAATGTTTGGAAAATTGTTTGAACTTTTTTAATATTACCTAATATTCATCATAAAATTTTTTTATACATTATTTATTTTTGTTAATGATAATTAGACATTTTATATAAGATGTAATTATTACCCTTAAATGTGCTTTGCATGTAATAATTTTATTATTTTAAGGATTTCATACTTTTTTAATATTTACATGTACATATTTCAATGTAATTTTATCTGTTTTCTGCTTTTAACACGTAATCATTTAATTCTTTTTAAAATTTTTACTTTTCAGTTTGAAAATAAAATAAAATATCTAACAAACATTTCTCCCCTACCCCAACTTTTTTTCTCTTTTACTACATTCATGGAATTTATCAATGTTGAAGATGACAGAAGATTTTTTGTTTCTAAAATAAACCATTCCTAACAGTCAAAATGTGATTTTTTTTTTTTTCTAAAAAACCTAATTTAATCACAACATTATCTTTACTATCGATTGAAATAAAAGATAATTTCAATTTGAAAATGATGAAAAAGAAATCATCTGATAATCCTTATAGTTTACCCTTTTTGCCACAAAAATTGAGTAATTTATTTGCCATTATTTCAGAAATTTCATTCTTTTGAAATGTTATTAAATTTTTTTTTAAATCTCAAACTAAATCAAAGTTTAAAATTCTAATACCACTTTTGGTGTTGCTTGTACCTTGATGCATTTTAAATCCCTATGTTAGGAAGTTTGAGAATAAAAAAAAAGAAAAAAAAAAAAAAAACATCCATTTTAGTAGAAGTATAACAACAAGCAATTTCAAACTTTACAATTGCTAAAAAAAAGTAACCATATCGAAACCATTGTAATGTGATTGTTATCTCAGTTCAAACAGCTCACTTTCAGGAAATATTTCAAAGACACAGCTTTGTGATTGCAGTGCCCTCTCGTGTCCAGTATTAGAACTATTTTTTTTTAATTGATGAATAAAAAAATTCCAGACCTGTCTAACTTCAACTTGTTTACATTTCCATCTCTCACTGTTTCGAAGTTATGTCATTTCAAAGTTGGGGAGTCCTTTCTAGAACATCCTGTATATGTATATTTAGATTCTGACTATAACTCTCTTTTCCTGTAAGCATATTATAAAAAAACTTGTGCTGTTTTACTCTAAATTATTACATTTTTTTTATTGAAACATATTTATGTGTTGTGTGTGATTTTTCTGTTCCAGAATTGAAGAAGAAATTAGAGTCAACATGTTTTCATTATGAGGCTGCCAAATCAAAAATTCTTGAATTAGAACAGCAGTTAAATTGCATAGTAAGTCTTTAGATATGTATGTTTCAATTGCAGTTCATAACTGTGATTTACAGATCTCAAGATATTTTAAGAAATGTATTTGTTTTATTGGAGAAAATATTTCCATAGTAAAGTATAAAGTCAAACCTCATAAACACAAATCTCTTAAGGAATTAAAATTTCATTTATGTTATCCATAATGTTGTCTTGGTAGTCATTTTGATAGGGATTGAGAAAACAATTGATATGAAAGGTAATTCACAGTAAATGTGTTTATATTAACAAGGTTAGACTGTTAGACGGTTAACACTGTTATTATAAATATTTTTTTTCATATTTTAAAATCTTTTTATTTATGTACTTTTCACTAGAAAATCACTAGAAAAATTTTCTGATCATTTAAAAAAATTTTTAATCAATTTTGTTGAATTTAGCAAAAACTATTTTTAATTACAGTAGAGTCCCGCTAATCCAAACCTCACTACTCCAAAAATTAGCCTATTCTGAACATAGTTTAATTGAAAAAATACCAATTTTTTTTAACTTAAAAATAGGAAAATTTAAAAAGACATTTGTGAAAAAACATGCATATATTGTTTTCCAAAGAAGTTAAATGGAGACATACATAGAGCCTAAGCTTGATAAAATGCCTGAAACCAAATTGGAATGAAAGCTGATTACTTACATTACATGTTGGCTCCATTTATAAAATTCTGTAGAATCATTTTTAATCACTGCTAACCACAAATAACTAATTTATACAGCTTAAGAAGTAAAGTCAGTAATTTTTTCCTGACAAAGAGCACTGAATCGACTAAGAAACTTTACGTATAAAAACATTTCATATTTATTTACTTAGAACAGGTGTCACAAATAAAAATTAAATTAAAAAGTTGACATGTTTCGGTTCATTCATAAGAACTGTATTCATAACACATAAAATCAGTAGAAAATTAAATGACACTGGATATAAATATAATTTAAAAAACCAAAACAAAACATTGCGCCCCCTATGATCGTGAATAGCCATTGCCACCACGGCATATAAATATAATAAATTTTGATCATATATTAATTTTAGTTTTCTACTTTTATTAATATTAATTTTATACATATTAAATTTAATATATGATCAAAATTTATTATATTTATATGCCGCGGTGGCAATGGCTATTCACGATCATAGGGGGCGCAATGTTTTGTTTTGGTTTTTTAAATTATATTTATATCCAGTGTCATTTAATTTTCTACTGATTTTATGTGTTATGAATACGGTTCTTATGAATGAACCGAAACATGTCAACATTTTAATTTAATTTTTATTTGTGACACCTGTTCTAAGTAAATAAATATGAAATGTTTTTATACGTGAATGAAAAAGGTGAAGTGATTTTGTTTTAACAACAGTTTTAACATTAAGAAACTTTATTTTTGTCATAATTGACTCAGATTTATATATGGAGAAAAAGCATATTTATTTCAGTTGTAGTTTTTATTTAAAGAGTGTGTTATATATTAACAGTAAATTTTAAATTAAGTTAGAAATGAAAGAACCTTTTCACCATGAGCCAATCAACGCTGTATAGAGCTGACACTAGCAAATGTCCCTGCACTTAATTTATGGCTTAACAAGTCAATATGTTAATTATTATTAATGAGATATGCCTATTCTGAATTCTGCTAAAGGGTCATTCCATGCCAAATCAACCAGTGACTCAACCTGACCCTTTCCGATTTCAATGAAACTGCTAGGGATCATTCTCTATGATGATATAAATTAGAGCATATTTTTATTTTTTGTATATCACTTTAAATTTTTATACAATTATTTAAATTTTGAAAAATCATCATTTTTTGACTCGCATACATATTTTCAATTTTGAATTTCTCAAGTTCTATCAAACATAGAAAATTTTATAACCACTCATTTCAAAGAGGATTTTATAAGGTTTAATTTGATATGCAAGTCGACTATGTATAGTTAAAATAAATAAAATTAAAAAAATTTTAAATTTTTAAATGAAAAATTTTTTTAGATAGTCATTTTTAAAAATTTTGAAAAAATTGTATGTTTGTTGTAATATTATAAGCTTTAAATTCTGAAATTTTTAGAGTGGGATCTCAATGGGATCAGGAGTTATTAAATAAAAGCAAAAATTACCATTAAAATAGCAATTTAATTCTGTCTATTTTGTTATTTATTTATGATTTGTATGGTAATTTTTAGCTTTTATTTAATAACTCCTGATCCCATTGAGATCCCACTCTAAAAATTTCAGAATTTAAAGCTTATAATATTACAACAAACATACAATTTTTTCAAAATTTTTAAATTTTATTTATTTTAATTATACATAGTCGACTTGCATATCAAATTAAACCTTATAAACTCTTCTTTGAAATGAGTGGTCATAAAATTTTCTGTGTTTGATAGAACTTGAGAAATACAAAATTGAAAATATTTATGCAAGTCAAAAAATGATGATTTTTCAAAATTTAAATAATTGTATAAAAATTTAAAGCGATAAACAAAAAATAAAAATATGCTCTAATTTATATCATCATAGAAAATGATCCCTATCAGTTTCATTGAAATCGGAAATGGTCAGGTTGAATATTGAATTTTTTTGGTTGATTTGACATGGAATGACCCTAAACTGAGCAGTTTTCGGTCCTAAATAGTTCAGAATAGCAGGACTCTACTGTATTAAATTGCTTGTCATTATTTTATTCGTAAAGTTTGTAATTTTTGTTGTAAAATCCTTCCTCTACATATTATATTGATTGTTGCTATATTAATTAAATTATGATCTTTAATTGGATTTTTCTTTTCCAAAATATGCTTTCATTGCTATAACACAGTAAAAAAAAAAAAAAAATAAATAAATAAATAAAATAAAAAAAAATAAAAAAATGCAGTGACCCCCCCCCCCTTTAAATTTTCAAATACTTTGCATTCAAATAAATATATAAAAATAAATAAAAGCTCAAGACTCTAATTTCATAAAGTTGAAACATTCCGCATGTCAAAATGACCATTGAAAGAAAACATCAGAGAATCTCTTTATTCCAAGCACATTAGTGAAAAAAATATTAGATCAAAGATTTTTACTTTTGGTCACATCCAAAATGTACAAATAAAAGTCAGCATGTCGAATTCACTTATTTTAATTTAAAATTATGGAGAGGCAGCACAGATTAATTATTTTTTAAAACATACACAATAACATAATTACACACCACATTAAAAAGATATCAGAAAGCATTTTTCTGCTTCCTATAAAAGAGCATACCAGGCCGAAGCCAATATTTTATAAAGATCTTAAAAAAAAACTAAATCTTTTCAACAGCCCATCACACTTAATTTTGATTTTTAATTACCAGGTTTTAGTATTTAAATGAAGATTATGGTGGTTAAGAAAGTAATTAAATGTAAGTGTTTAAATTGATTAGCAAATTAAAAGTTACGGCAATCACTTATATAACAAATCCAATAAATACATTTAAAAAAGGATTATAATTTGCTCTAAGCGCACTAGACAAACCCTTTCAGGAGGAGCAAGCACATGTGACGTCATCATAGTATGATCTGTCATGAAGGTGGAAACATCGTTGCTGATTAACAGAAGGGACAGAGGATGATGCCAATGAAGGCATGATATAAAATTGCTCTCGTAAAACTAAATATGGAATTAAATTTAAAGAATATCAATGTACAAAGTTGAAAGGAATATAAAAGAAAAATATGTAACTCTTAAGCACTGTGAGATTTCATCTCACCTGCTGTAGCTATTAGGAGTTTAACTTTTATTTGTCAATTAATATACTAAAATTGGTTAGCAATTAAAAACAGTCAATATTTTTTCAGTTTTGGGTTGTAAAGTTATGTTTTCAACTTTGATTAGTTTTCACGCCTGCTCTGAAGCATCTCAAATAGGATACAAATACACAAGTCTGGATAGTTATCTGATTTTTTATAAATTATACTAATTCCAAATATAAAAATAACACTGTTGCTGTTATAAATATTATTATTTTTAAAAATATTTTCTTTGAAACAATTGCAATTATTTTTAACTGTTTTTGTTTTTCTGGATTATATATTGAAAATTTCTTCAATCCAGATCTATTACATATTGCCAAATAGTCATAATTAAGTGTGTATATGAGCAAGAACTCTAATTTTAAGTTTCACTGCAAATTGTTATTTGTTTATATCATAAAGAATTTTAAAAATAGGAAAAAAAAAAAAAAAAACTTCCTGTATTTTTTAATAGTTTGAATTTTTGCAGCATTGAAAGTTAGCTTATAAATTTATATATAATCTGTTATTAATTTTTAAAAAACTTTGTTATAGTTTGAAATTTTTCGTAAAATCAGACATGTTACTTTTCTGCGGAAATGCGGAATTCCGCTTTTTCGGCGATGAATTTTATTATCCCTGGGATCGATGCAAATATGCATTAAAATTTGTTGACATTTTTATCGGGGGGAGGGGCAGGGAGGGGACATAACGGGTGAAATGCAACAAAAACGCGAGAACAAACCGCGCCAAATTAAGCAAATTTCTTCAGCAGATTGCAGAAAAAAGCGCAAATTTCTCTAAAGGATCTTTAAAAAAACTAAATTCATCAAACGGTTGCGGAAAAATACTATTTTCTTCACAGGATCGCAAGAGATAATGCGATTTGCGACAATTTATTGCGGGAAAAGACACGATTTTTGTTAAATGATCACGAACAAGACATGATTTTTGTGCAAGAATTGCATATTACGCAAACAGGTTGCAGAAAAATACTGGAATTTCGTTAAAGGATCGTGAAAAATACTCGAATTTTATCAAAAGATCATGGAAAATACTCGAATTTTATCGAAAAATCGTGGAAAATACCCGAATTTTGTAGAAAAATCATCGGAAAATATTCGAATTTCGTCGAAATATCGTGAAAAATACAAGACGAAAGATAGAGGAAAATATGTGAATTTTCTCAAAAGATCGCGGAAAATATGAGAATTTTTTTTAAAGATCGAGGGAAATAGGCATATTTTGTAGAAAGATCACAGAAAATAAATCTATTTTGTAGAAAGATTACGGAAAATATGCGAATTTTTGAAAAAGATCTAGGAAAATATGCAAATTATGACGAAAATCGAGGGAAATAGACATATTTTGAAGAAAGATCGCTGAAAATAAATCTATTTTATAGAAAGATTGCGGAAAATACGCAAATTTTGATGAACAATCGCGCAAAATAAGCAAATTTTCTAGAAAAATCGAGGAAAATACTCGATTTTTTTGTTTTTAATGATCGAGGAAAATACACGAATTCTACTGAAAGATTAGGAGAAATCTGCGAATTTTGCTAAAAAATCATGGATACATGCAAAATTTGTTGAAAAACATTGGAAAAAGTGCGATTTTCGTCAAATGATCGCCGGAAAATGCCGATTTCGTTAAAAAAATGGAGAAAAACGCAAATTTCGCCAAAATGCTGCGAAAAAAATACAGATTTTGGCAAAAGCCCGTGAGGCCGTGAAAGTTGAGCCTTTTTCTTGCTAATTCTGTAGCATGTCTGAAAATGTACTTTTAAAGCAAACTATCTTTAAGTATAACTCAATTTCATCATATCTGTCAAATTTTTTCTCTATTAAGTATTTCTGCAGTAGTATAGTATAACAGCTAGAGAAAAAGTAATTGATTTGAAAAAAAATTGTATGCATATCGTCACTAAAAATTATATCTTTACAAGGAAAGTATTCATATGGGCATATTCTGAAAAATCTGAAAAAAAATATATATATATATATATATATATATATATATATATATATATATATATATAGAATGTTCTTCTCATGAGGATATATATTTTTGTAAAAGAAATTTTGGTGGAATCTCAATAAAGCATCCATTTAAAAAAAAAAAAAAAAAAAAAATTGTTTTTTCCCGATTTTATATTAATTGGCGATAGAATACAATTTCAAAAAATGCTTTTTAATATCAAATACTTTAACAAATAAATGTTTTCTGTTGAACTTGTTTAAATAAATTTAATTTAAATAACTTTAGTTTTGTCAGTTTTAGCTTGTTTTAACTATAATTTTGTCATATCGATATTTAAATGTATTTATATTGAAATTTAACTTTCAAAAGTTATGATTTGAAATGAAATTTAAAATTTTAATCAATTAAAATGGTTTTCCAGTCAAAATTAAGTTTAATTGCGCATTGTCAATTCAATTTTGTTGCTATGGAAACTACAACTTAAATATTGAAATGTATAACTGCAGCAACAAGTAATTATATATATATATATATATATATATATATATATATATATATATATAACAGTATGTATATATCTATATATACAGTGTGCCCCATTGAAATAAAACCATCATGTTTTTGTTTCGTAATTGGACTGGAAACAAACCAATAAAAACAAAATAAATATAATAAGAAAGTTTATATACAAATACATATTTACAAGGAGTAACTCACTCCTTGCCCCATCTGGGTAGGAAAAAAAATGAATGTATAAAAAAAGAGAAAAGTAAAGTCCCGCCTAAATAAAGCCACTTTTGTTAATATCTGACATGTTTATATATGACATGGAATATATGATGTGGCATACCATTTACCAATCTCTAGAAGACAGTAGCATCAATATTATTACAGGCTTATATGATGTCATATGACCTCCAGTTCGGCCATAGACTTAAACTGTCTGCCATTGGCATATATAGGTCTACTGAGTATATCAAACACAATTTCTTGAGGGTTGAGACGAGCATACAAGAAAGGCCATTCCACTACATGCATCCAATTATCCGAAAATCATTCCTAGGAGGATTTTGCAAAGAAAGGGTGTTGTTTTGCTAGATAATCTAAATTAAGCCTCCAGTAAATTGGTTTCTAGCATTTCTTGGTAATCGGCAGTCTGCATGCATTCTGCGTGAAAAGCCAGGTAAAGTTTACCATCGTAGTCGAAGCCTCCAAACACTATTAATAAGCCTCTGCCTATCAGCCTATGTTGAAAGCTATCTACAAGCAAAGCAGAGTCAATGGAGCCAAATATAAACAACCTGGAATTACCAGCAGCATGTTGTAGTGTTCTCAGGTGAGAAAAAAAACTAGTTTGGGTAGCTCAGACAGTCTTGCTTTTCAATGGCATGACATGAGGAAAGGAGAGGGAATTTTCTCCCAAAGACAACATGGTTGAAGCTTATTAGTAGTGTTGTGAGGCTTCGGCTATAGTGGTAAAATTAATCTGGCTTCTCCCTCAGACCGCATGTAGGCTGCTATTACCAAGAACTGCTAGAAATCCATTTATTGCTAATTGCAGAGAGAATTGATAGCATAAGTTCAATTTTCCAGCAGGAAAACACCCCCCATAACCTTAGAATGATTTTTGAATAAGTGAGGATATGTCATGGAAAGGTCTGCCTTGTTACCTCTATTTCAATCCCCAAGAAAATAGGTAAGATATCCTCAGTAGAGCTTTAATACACAAAGGCCAATGTCAGACAGTTCAAGTCTGTGGCGGAACTGAATGCCTCCCTCCATCATTGGGCCTTGGAATATTATTGATGTTACTGTCTTCCAGAAATTAGTACATGATATGCCACATTGTATATTCCAAGTCATATGTAAGCATTGTGGATATATTGGCTATTAACAGTAGTGGCTTTATTTCGGTGGGACACTTTTCCCCCCCTTTTTTTAATACACTATTTTTTTTTCATGAAAAAGTAGGGCAGGGAGTGAGTTATTCTTTGTAAATATGCATTTCTATATCAGCTTTCTTAATATATTTGTTTCGTATCCAATTACAGTGCAAAATCGTGGTGGCTTTATTTCAGTGGAACACACTGTATTTATATATATTTATATATGTATATAATAAAACTATCTCATTGTTTAAATTCATTAAACACCATTTACATGCATTCTAAATTTCTATTAACAAACAATTTTCAGCTACATTTCAGTCATTTGCTTTTCGAAAGGAAAAGTGTTGCTTGCAGTATGATGATGCTTTCGTCTTTTCATGCCAAATATTTGAAAGTATTTTATTTTTTACAGACTTTCTATTGTAATTCTTCCACTAAATTTGACTGATCCTTTATTACATACATAAGTAGTTTAATTAGTATTTTTTTTTTTTTTTTTTCAAAATATTCTGAGTATGCCTAGTAAGGAGGCCTTCCGTGTTAGTAAATTCTTGTTTCTAAATTTAATTTCTTATGTGTAAAAATAAATTAGTAAAAGATTTAATTAAATAAGAGTTTTTAATTAATATATTTTATTCTTTTATATAAAAATGCCTGAGAAATGTTAAGAGATCGTTCATAAATCTTTCATTTAAATAAATTTGCAACAAACTGATTTTCTTTAAAATATATTTCTAGAGACAAAAAGAAAAAGAACAGTTCAAGCTAATTGAAAATATAAAGTCTTTTCATCAAGATCAAATAAAGGTAATTTTTTAAATTTTTACTTTATAATTTTAATATTTTATTTTTCAAACATTTTTGAAAGATGGAAATTAAAAAATGAAACTTTTTAACTGTGGAAATTTTTTTAAATCAACGTTTACTCATATTTATTATATGTATCATATGTTCCAAAATATAGTACACTTCAGCACCATAATGTGCACCTACTCCTTGAGATTGTATCTTTATATTGTTAGGTATATTTGCCTGATTATGTACATTCCATTGTTTGAAAAGAAACCTTCATAATATGTATAGCATGAAAATACAATGAAGAGCATTAAAAAGTATAATAAGTAGTACAAACGTAAATAAAACAAATGCAAAATTAAGATGTTTATTACCACCAAGCTTATCTATTTGAATTCTAAGTGTTTTGAATTGTACTCTCTTTTATTCAAATAATAGCATCTTTTTTCTCTTCTTCATTGATATATGAATCTTAATTTTTATGCTTTATTTTTAAGCTTTCATTTCTACACCCATCATATAATGCATAGCTGTAAAATTTAATCATTTTTCTTGTTTCAATAGTGTGCATTACTTACCTGAATCTATATTAAATATATCTATGTTCCAACAACACCAAAACAGGCAAATATAATGCACACTATAGTAACGGCAGGAAAAATTGTCTTTTCAAGGACGAATGTTCCCCTTTTGTTGGTCACTCCTCAGCCCCTATCTTAAGTTAGTAACTATGGTAACAGCCACGTGACTGATTGACCGCACTTCTTTTTTCCACACCGTTTGAGAGATCTAGTTGATCGAATAACACTGTAACTCATACTCTTGCATGGGTAAATTTGTTTTGCGGAAGTGCCGTGGGAAAAAACGGGACGAGGGACTGGCGACCTCTAATACCATGACAACAATGGGAAAATGAAAAGAAAGCATTTGTCCTTGGAATGCCGATTTTTCCTGTGGTGACTATAGGAAAAATAAGCATTGTTTTATAAGTAATTTAAGTTTTTAATTTATATGGATGAAAGATTAAAGGTCCATTACCCTAAACTGTTTTTAAGGAAAAGGGATTTATAAAAGAAATAATTCATTAGAAAAGAATCTCTTCTAGTTTGAATTCAGTTCAGTTTAAAGCTGTGCAGCATGATATGGAATAAAAAAGCAGACAAGTGTTGATTTTTTTTTTTTTTAACTTAAAATTTTGTTGCATAAAATGTAATATTTTCTTTACATTTTCTATTTTTATGTTTCTATTGTTAGTTTTTTATGAGTGTAACATGCACCTACCCATTCCAAATAAAAAGGGGAAAAAATAGACTCTGCGTTCTGCTGAATCAAAAATGTAGCTGTAGTATTTTTATTTAAAAAAAATATGGCAACACTAGTTCTATTAAAAAACATTCCATTCTAAGTTATGTTCGAAAGTTCGTTCTGAGCAGTATGTTCATGTCTTGTTTTGGTGGGGTGATCAACTAGAATTATGTAAGAAAAAGCTCTATTTGTAAATATTTTATGTTTGTTTATTGTTCTAAGTGTTATGTGCTTTTTTTTTTTTTTTTTTTTTTCCCAAGAAATTAAAAAATATTTAAAGAAGATTGTAACCCCTGAGACATCCATCTTTAGATAAGTGAAGCTTTCTTTTTTTCTTGTAAATAAGAAAGACGAGTTCTTACATGAGTATATAAAGAAAACTGTTTCTGTTTTCACTTAGTTGTTTTTCAACTTTGGTATAAGTTAAAGAATTAGGAAAAGAAAAGAAATAGACGTTTAGAATATATATAAAGTTTTCATGTTAAATGTAACTGCATTGAGAAACTGTAATGCCACTTTGTGTTTGAAAATTATGAAGTAAATAAATGTCTAAATTATAGTTTAAATACATGAGATATCTGAATACAACATATTAAGATTAGTTTGCAGTAATTTTGAATAATGCATTAAATAAGTATGTTAACGAAAATATAAGCAACGATTGGAAAATACACTGTTAATAAAAAAGACTACTTGTCTAAAAACAAAAATACAGTAGAGCCCCACTATTCCAAACTAATTGGGACTGAACACTGTTTGGTTTAGCGGGAATTCGGAATAGGTCAATTTCATTAATAAGGATTGTCTTGACTTTTTAAGACTTAAATTAAACGTGAGGATATCTGCTAGTATTAGCTCTATACAGCGTTGATCAGCTTGTGGTGAATAGGGTCTGTTATTTCTAATAATTTAAAATTCACTGTTAATATATAACACTATAAACTTTTTCTTCTAGTCTTCTGTTTTTTAAATTAAAACTGCAACTGTAATATCATAGCAGTAAATGTTTTTTTCCTCCATACATAAATCTGTGTAAACGATGACAAAAAACAAGTTACTTATTCTACATTTTATAAAAACTAAACATTATCGCTCATTTGCATGTTTGCCACTGACTTTTACATCTTAAGTGCGTATAAATTAGTTATATTTTGTGTTTAGCAGTCATTCCATAATGTATGATTGAAGCCAACATGCTATAACTTATACTGTAAGTAACGAGCTTTCATTCCAATTCCAATTTGGTTTCAAGCATTTTCATCAAGCTTTGGCTCTATTTATTTAAAAAATGTAACTTTTTTCAAAAACATCTTTTTAAATTTTCCTGTTCTAAGTTTTAAAAAAATCACTGTTTTTTGTGAACCTTGTTTGGAATAGGTGGATTTTCAAAATAGCGGGTTTCTACTGTACTATGTAAATTAATATAATATTGGTGCTCCATTTTTCCTTATAACTTCAAAAACTCTGTTTTTCATAGAAGTATCCAGGTGATTAAGTACATATTTAGAAATATTGTGTGATTCTTTTACAACTACTACTTCTAGTTCATTGGCAGATAAAAACTGTTTATTATTAGCATTATTTTTATGACTTAATATGCCCCAAAGATTTTCCATAAAGTTCAAATCTTAACTTCGACTTGGCCAGGATAAAACAGGTCCCCCCCCCCCTCTTGTTCACCCATTGCTGTGTGGATTTAGACTCATGGCACAAATCCTTGTCCTGCTAAAATATCCAGTTAGTACCTGAAAAAGGTCCAAGCGGTATCAAATGATTATATAGCATAGCCTGATATTGCAGAGAATTCATATGTTTCAAAACATGAATTAAATTGCATAACTCATCATGAGGGGGGGGGGGGGGGAGCTTGAACTTATTTCTAACACCTGCACCAGAATCATAGTTACCAAAACTTCTAAACATATCAAATTGCATGCTTTGAATGTCTCAAAGATAAAACTAGTTGTATTTCTTATCTAAATCGTATGCATTCAAATTTATAAGCAATTCCCTTATAACTCTTTAAGATCTGAAAAGTTTTGGTAGAAATTAAAAGTCTTGTTATTAACTTTAATTAATGTCTGGTTGCATCAAGGAAGGACCTACACATTTGTGTGGATCTAGACTCGGCTTCAGATGACACAAAAAGAAGAAATTGCTTTTATTTCTCCTTAGAATGATCTACACAATTGTGTCAATCATATCTTAAAGGGGTAACTATGACCATTAAAAAACAATTTTTTCTACTTTCTTCCATATATATTTTTATTTATAAATGAAATGGTAGTTCATTATAAGATGTTTATTAGTACTTAAAATTATATAAAATTTATGATTCATTGCTTTTTTAGTGTAATTTATAATTTTGGCCTGGAATTTATGACCCTGTTTGTTTGGCTTGGAGTGGAAATTTGTGTATATAGTTATTATAAAATAGCACTAATTTTGATTAAAATTTTCTTTTTCTAAGCATATCTAGTGGTATTTTCAAAACTTGCTTTAAATACAGACTAGCAACAGTGCAATAAGATTATTATTTTTATTTATTTATTTATTTATTTTTAAACTTAGCCAAAGAACCACATTGATTTATTCATTCTAAGACTGTGTTGAGGAATACAGCATGCTTTGGCATTTATTATATTATTAGAAGGTAGAATTATAACTATCAAAGTAGGTAAAAATTTGTTTTATGCTGTTTCATAATATATTTATAGTAAAAATGATTAATATTAGGTCAGAAATTGTTACTTTAATTAGTGGTTGTTTTGTAGCAGTTTAATTTTTCAATGCAGTAATTGGTAATAATGAAGATATTAAAGGGGGAAAAAAATCAGTTAGCAAGTAAGCTGTTTAGTTTTGATGAACACAAACTATTTTTAATGTATCTTCCTCCATTGTTATTCTTTTCAAATGCAGTTCTAAGATTAGATGTTAAATCATCCGCATAACAGTTTGAGTGTATAGAGGGGGGGGGGGGGACTATAGTAATATTATGCAGCATTTTAATCCATATTTTAAAATTTTATTGCTGGAAATTTGTTTTATTTTGATATGCATACATAACTATTTTTTTTTTTTTTATAAATATCTGAAACACATTAATGTTGTTGAAGAAATGCAGGTAGTTAGTCTAAGAATGTTATATATTTTATATAAAATTTATGTTTTCAGGTCTGTGATCAAAATTTAACAGAACAAAAGAAAATATCTATTCAAAAGGACGCATTTATTTTACAACTTTATAAAGAAAAAGAACTTTTGTCAAAGAAAATAGGTAAGTTTTCTATCTATTTATCTACTAGGTAAAATCGATAAATTCCTTGAATGGTCATCTGCATTCACACAAGTATTTGTTGGAGGAAAAAATATATTTTTTAGATATTTGCAGTACTGATAAGGAAAACACACAGACTATTTCAGATACTGCCAGCATTAGCTGCAGATCATTTCTTACAAGGAGGATTTTCCATTTGTTGGATTTTGAAATGTCGTTTTTAGAGCAGTTTGTAAACATCAAATTCTGTGTTTAGCTCGAGAAATCACCTTCTGAATGCTCTAAATTCTGAAGAAAGCTTACAAAAACTATGCCATGGAAGAAAAGAAAAAAGGGTGGGGTTGGCTGTGTACAAATGGCATAAGTGTTTTCGTGAAGGTCGCACAAAAGCTGAGGAAAAGGGATGTTGGAAGTGTTTTTCAATTATGAGGGTATTATCCACTACAAATTTTTCCCTGAAGGCCAAACTGTCAATAAAGAACTTTACTTGGAGATCCTTAAACAATTACGAGATGCAATCAAGCAAAAACAACCTGAAAAATGGAAGACAAACAATTGGTTTTTGTTACACAACAATGCACTATCAGATTGTGTTCTGACTATAAAAAATTACCTTACTAGGTACAGAGTTACCACTCTAGAACACCCTAATTATTCCCTTGACAGAGATAGCACCAACTGATTTTTACCTATTTCCATAGTTGAAAATGAAATTAAAGGAAACATTGTTTTATTGATTCAGATGAGTTGAATGAAAGTGTGACGAAGCTACTGAAGGATGTCTCAAAAAATAGTTTCAAAGAGTGTTTTGAAAAGTTATATGTATCCTGGATGCAGGCGGAATGTACTTTGAAGATCAATAAAGTAAAATACTGTTCTATTTTTTAATAATTTGTAATTGACCTAGTCATGGAATTTTTTGACTCTACCTCATATCTATCTATTTATATAGATATATTATTTTTACTATGCACACCATAATCTTATTGTCCAAGTTACTCTTGGATTTGATATCTTAAAATGGTATGCTTTTTTTGTTTCATTAAAATAAAGCATCTAAGGGATAAAACAAAATTGCAAAAATGTATTATATATTTTTAATCTTAAAGTTTTAAATTAACTGAAAATTGTGCTGATGTTTCATGTTATGATCATAAAAAAGATATCTTCCTTCGTTTCATCATATTATAAAGGCCAAACGTATCTGTGCAAATGCATACGTCATTTTGCGAATTGCAACTGCAATTTTTGCTACTGTAAATTTCACATTTCTAAACATAACATATTTTTTATTTTTACACCGTCATTTAGAGAAAAAAATGCACTTTTAAAAGCAATTTGTTTGAAAACAGTATCTCAATTTATTTTTGATATATTATTTTTTATATATATAATTTTTAGTACCAATTTTGTAATTGTGGCCACAAAATCCCTCCATTTTTTCTTAAAATTGATTTAAAAAAAAAAAAAAAAAAAAAAATTAAAGTGCACAACACTTTTCCATATAATTTTGGTTTTGCCATTTTCGGTACTGCTAATTTTACACTTCTAAACATTGTACATTTAAAATTTTTATACCATCGTTTAGAGAAAAAAAAATATATACTTTTAAATGCAATTTGTTTGAAAGCTGTATCTCAATTTATTTTTGATATATTAATTTTTTTATAATTTTTAGTATCAATTTTGTAACACAGAATTGCTCCATTTTCTCTCAAAATTGATTTAAAAGGAAAAAACAGAAATTAAAATGTGTCTGTTATAAAATCCGGTGAGTTTGTTTTATTTCATTTAATAATTTGAATAATTGAGTTTTATAGTATTTTGTTAATTCTAGCTTAAAATAATATTTGCTTGCGAGTTAGACTGACCAACAAAAGATGTATTTTTTACTGTAATTATTTTTATTATAAATAAGGAAAAGTTATTTTTTAAAGATTTTCTTTCATCTAATTTCGACGTTTTCCACCTCCTGTCTTTAATGTTCAAAAGTACTACAATATGGAGCCATTTTTCTGGAAACAGTTTACAGGTATCCAGATTCACATTTCCAGTCAATTAACTTAAAAAAATTTCAGGAAAAAAGGGCAAACAATGAATTTGAAATGTGCATTACTATGCTTGACATAACTTAATGTTAACATCTAGAGTTTGAAATTGAAGCAGCTGGATATAGGATGTTTTGATTTTTAGGCAGAATTATTGTTTCCAAGAGATTCCTATAAATTGCCTTCTTTCAAACTCTGATTAACCTTTGAACTTGATAAAATACGGCTCTTAATCTAATAGTTAATTTAAACCAGCAACAATGATGCAATTATGTATATATGTTCAGTTATGTATATAAGTCAATTCTTCCCAAACATTGATTGAAAAGAAGTTCTGTTCAGACACTCACCTGATCTGACTGACACCATGTGATTTCTACCTGTGAGGGTTCATAAAGCATCGTGTGCCTGACTATTGCAGCTGTTGCAACAATGACCTCATAAACATTAATCAACGTTTGGGAAGAATATAGCTATCGACTTGATGATTGCTGTGTGACGAAAGGTACTTACATTGAACACTTGTAAATTTGTAGGTAAAACTGTTTGAGTTGCTCTTTCATTTTATGTATAAATTATAATTTTAAGCTTTAAGTCATAAATACTACCAAATGTTAAAATCCTGATATTCATTTAGAAACACCCCGTATATCTGTTAAAAGCTTTCAAGATCATTGAAAACTATTTTTATTGAAATACAAAATAAGCAAATTTTCTTTTGAAATCATATAGAATAAAGTTTCAAGTGTGTAAAATGAAATGTTGTGTCCTTTGGTAAATGTAATCATGAAGTAAATTAATATTTTTATACAATTTATGAAATTTACTGTACTTTATTAGGTTGGACATTACAATTTCTGGCAAAGTTAAACCAATGCTCACTCATACACGGCAAGCAGCTATGAAATTTGGATAAGATTGCTGGAAAGATCTACTTTTTAAAAATTGCCAGTTTTTCTCCCCTCAAAAATATGAATGTAACATCAAAATCAATTTCTTTAGTTCATGAAGGAATTTTTAATTTTTTTTCCAATATTTTAACTTATTATTTACTAATTTGTATTTTTAAATGATTTTCTTTAAAAAAAATTAATAGTCCAATAAGGCATTTTGAAAATTGCATTTTCAGAAAGTAATACTTCTGTAAAATTAAAAAATATGCTCTTAACAAAAAAAATTTTTTTTGATTTTCTAACTTCCTAATAGAGGGTTTTTAATTCACCGGTGTCAATGATGGGTGCAAGCAGCACCAAAAGTAGTTCCCTTGGTAGTATTATCTTAAGTCACTGGGAGTAATAAATTTTGCTTCTTTTTTTTTTTTTTCTCAGGATCACTAGAGAAAAGAAAACTTTAATTAATTAAATTATAAGTTCTAGAGATGGTTGCCATTGCCCCTATTTTTCAGCGTACACATTGCCCATTATATTTTATAGCAATGATTAGAGATGTAAATTTTCCGGAAAAATATAATTGGCGGAAAAAAACTGGTTTTTTACCGATTTTTTTCGGAAAAAAACGGAAAAATTGGAAAAATTGATTTTTCATGACTCTTTCTCCCAAATAAATTATATTTTCTTAGAAAATATTAAATAATAAACATTTTTTCCCATTTATATGTATTAAATGAAAATTATTTTCACCTTATATTACAAAATAAAAAGAAAGTAGCAAAGCCTGCTTTTAAAAGTTTAGTTTTTTTTCCACAACCTAAGAATTTTTATTAAACGCTATTGTTTGTTATATCATATCTCTGTTGAAATGATTTTTCAGTTACATGTTTAACTACCAATTGACCTAATGTAAAAACCTGAACCAATATGTCTGCAGTTTGGAATGAAATAAATTATGCATTCCATTTACATAAGTATAGTTTTTAAGTAAATGATACTAGTTTAAAGAAATTATTGCAGTTTTGTCATTATTATGAATATCAGAATTCAAAAATTCCATTGTTTGTTTAAAAAATGTATATTTTTACATTATTACTTTTTTTCTTAGAAATATAATTCTATTTCCTTTATAAAATATGTTTAGTTTTGGTATAGCTTTCCAATCTCAACTCAAAAAAGTTTTGATTTAGTTTTATAATCTAAATTCAAACAAAACTAAGTTTTACTTTGGCTTACTCAGGTCTGCAACTAAAAAATAGCGTAGGATTTATTGACTGTTAGATTTTTACTCACTAAAACCAGAAATATATATATATATATATATATATATATATATATATATATATATATATATATATATATATATATATATGTAATAAAATAACTATTCTTGAGTAAGAAACCATATTCAATAATGTTTCCACATGGTAATTTTATATTTCTAAGAGTGGAACTCAAAAGTTATGAAAACAGAACACAACAAATAGAAAATGCTTACTATTTGAGGAATTAACAAAAGCAGTTACATACAGAGATAAACTTCTACTGTGCTTTAGAAAACTACAAAATTTCAAAGTCTAATCAAGAGGGAAAGTATAATTTGGAACATAGTTACTTGTAATAAAATATGGGGTTTTTTTTTCATCGCAGTTGTACTATTCTAATGCAAACTGCCCATGTTTTTGCAACATTACTGTACCTTATGGAGGTAAAATGGAGGTCAATTTAAGATTCAACACCTTGAAAAAACATTCAATTAATCAGCTATAACGAAATCTTGAAAAATGCAGTATAGTAGTGCCACCTATAGGGCAATTTACACCAAAAACTAAACAACATTAATGTATATCAGAAACTGTCTGAAGCTGTAGTTTGATTTTTTTTTTTAAATCGTCCTTGAGGTAAAGCTATTGCAATAATCATGAATAATGCAGCACAGCAGCGTCATCTGTTGAACAATTTACACCAAAAAGTAATGAGCACGAAGTTATGTCAAAGATTAACTTAATATGAAATTTTATAAAAATACATACATTAGTTTGAGATAGAACTATTGTGGAAATTATGAATAATGCAGCATAGCAGCGCCATCTGTTTGGCGATATACACTAATAACTAAACATCTCAAATTTATATCAAGGTGTAGCTGATTCTAAAGTTTTGTGAAATTATATGCATCAGTTCTTGAGATAGAGTGCCCATAAAATTTGTCACATACAGACTCACAGATTGACATATATTTTCCAAAAAACCATCGAAACGTGTTCAGGACCTTCTAAAACGTTTAAATACACCAAAAACTGGAAGTCAAATTTTTCACGAATTCAATACTTACTTCTTGAAAAGATAGATTAAAGTATAAATGCATACTTCAAAATTTTATGTTGAATTTTTAATTTTATCATTTCCATTAATCGGCATATTATTGCAATAATTTTACACATGAATTAATTTTTAAAAAGGGAAGTTGCATTTTTTCATGTAATCAAGTTTTTGTGAAATTGTGAACTTTTTGTATATACTTGTACAAAATATATTCAGAATTTTTTAATAAGAAATTATTAGTATATTTAGGTTCCTATTTAGACATTTTTAATAAAGTTATTTACATACATATATGCAACTTAATAAGATTCAGCTGCTGTATGGCATGAGATTTTTTTTTCTTCAATCACTGCACTTGCGAAAGATTCAATTTGTTGATTAAACTTTTTCTGAAATGTCTATTTTCAAGAGAAATTTTGCAAAGGGTCTTGTGTTTCAAACAAGAAAAAAATGTGAAGGATCCTTTCAAGTCATCTCAAACAGATTTCTGCTCAGATATCAGATTACCCACATTAAAATTTTCATGTGAGACACTCAACATAAAAATAAATAAAATAAAAAGTATGAGAATGTAGCTATTACAAAATTTTCACTATATTATTTCATAAATGAAATTTCAATTTTTCCAGTTCGGAAAAATTAAAAAATAAGCATTCGGAAAAAACCCGAAAAAAACCGTTTTTTTTCCCAATTTTTCCGGTTTTTTTCCGAGCATTCCCATCTCTAGCAATGATTAATGATTCTGTTTATTTGCAGACACATTAGAGAGAAAAATCAGTGGTGCTTCCTCTCCTGCTTCAAGAGAACTTTGTGATACTAATACTTGCCATGTACAAGAAAATATTGATGTACCCCATTCTAGTGAAAGCACAAGTCAGTCATGAAATTGAATTCTCATCACATGGTGCTCTGTTTATGGTACAAATGTTCCTTTCTGGGCCAAATTTGAGATCATGTGTTATATCTTTTACTATAAATTAACTTGATTTCATATTTTGTACATAACCTTTATTTATGTTATGTTTTTGAGTTTTGAAAATTGTATGCTTTTAATATAGATTAGAATGACAATGAATTGGCCAGATTTATTGAAAACAAACATTCCTTCCAGAGTAATGCTATTGTATTAACTATTTTCTGGCTCTTGTAAAATATTGTAAATTAATATTTGAAAGATTTGTATTAAATTATATAGCTATTCAATAATAATAATAATAATAAATCATATTTTTAATTGTGTTTTCAGTCTTATTTTTTACATTTTTTATGGTCATTGGTCTGTGACATTCTCATTGTTAATGGGGTAGCAAAAAAATTTTTTTATATATAAGCAGCTGGCCAACCCAGTGTTGCCCAAGGCCCATTATAATAACCTAAAACAAAATTCAAGTTTGTTTTAACTCAAATCTAGTGTGTTCCCAACATACCTCTTTTTGAACAAACCTGTGATCTAGTTCGCAATACATTAGGCAGTGTAGACAATCAAAAACCAATGAATGAGCCAAACTTCATAGTAATTGGGGCTGGGGCCCATAGAACCCCCTCCCCCCCTCAAAAAAACAATAAATAAATAAATAAATAATAATACACTGTTAATGTTCAAAATTGTTAGTAACTGAAGTTAAGATAAACTTTCATAACACAAAAAATAGCTGAATCACAATCTAAGTTGAATGAACCAAATCTCAATAAAATTGGGCCCATATAACCCGAAGAAAGAATGTGACCTCAAGCAATGGAAGGTGTGTCTCCTTTGAATTCGATGAATTATCTTTAATGTGAACACAATATTTAATTTATGGATGAAGTCTCCCCCCCCCCCCCCCACACACACACACACACATACATACTAAAGTAATCTTATATATATTATAAATGTGAAAGTGTGTCTGAAACTTGGAATGAAATTGGCTTCAAAACGAATGGATTAATAACTTTGAAACTTTGCATATAGATAATGGGCCTCAAATGAACATAGGCTAATTTTTATTTATTTCATTCAAATATTTTTCTTAATAATTCAAAATTTCATTATTTTTCATACAGAATTAATTGACAATTTCCCCATAATATTTATTCAAATTTAATCATTATTTTTTTTTTGTTGCCAAAAAAAATAAAAAATAAACGAATAGTAAATTCTCTTTAGTAATGAATTTTCAAATGAAGATTTTCACGTGTTAAAACAAAGTGAAATAAATAAATGGACCCTATTCTGTTTTTTGGTTCGAGGTTAAAAACCACAATTTGAGCAATTGTGACATCACAGGAATACTGTTTTTTGCACTTATATCAAGCAGACGATTATATAAAATTTCTTTTACACTTAAAAGAATATAAATAGTTTAGCATTTTTTCCAGATATTAATCAATAAAGAAATTAACTTTTTCTTTTGGTTCGAGGCTATAAAATTCGACATTTTACCAATTGTGACGTCATAGGAATACTTTCAATTAAGAATTTTCAAAATATCAATGCAACGTCATATTTGAAACAAAGCATAAGTTTTCATTTCTAATAAAACAAGGTATATGAATTTTGAGTAAATGATAAAAAGAGACGAATGTGGCGTCACATATGGAAAATAAAATAGATATGCTCTGATGTTGCAATAGAAATGAGATTGAATTATGATATCAAAAGTTATTATTTATAGAAAATTATGTTTATCGTCTGAGCATGGTTAATAAATATTTAATTTTAAAATTAAATAAGTTAAAAAAAAAAACAAAGTTATATTAAATGATTAGAAAAATGTTAATAATTTATACTGCAAATTTATCCATATAGTAAATGACGTAATGATCAATGAAATATACTTTTTATAACTCTTAAAAAGTTAGCTTAACAAATCAAAAAAAGTATTAATTCTTAAAATGGTTCAATTCTGAAAATATAAATAAAAATCACTTTAAAAAATCGGGCTTTTTTCAGGCTTAAAATCTAAAGATTTAATGTTATTGGGTGAAAATCTATCATTTCCCTCAGTCAATATCTCAATTACGCATAGTGTGCTCGAAGTGTACTGGTAATAGGTTTGTACATGGATTTTAATTCCAGATTTCTTTTAGCCAGTGGCGCAATCAAGGGGTGGTTTTGGGGTTAAAACCCCTCCCACAGCTACGAAAGATCGCTATAATTGCCGCTTATATGAATCAAAACCAAACTAAAATATTTAAATGTTTTAGCGCATTTCGGAATCCTCCGCTTTTTTGGATCAGATTTCATTTAATAAACTGATTTAATTAAATGGCGAACATTCTACTAAAAATTGTGAAAGTGCATATTACATGAATTAGTTAAGTAAAAATTGGTTGTTTGGATTAAATCATTTTTCTTAGACGCATTATGCTAAAAAAAACATGATTTCCTGCCACACAGATGCTCTTTGAATTTAACACTAGAACCGTCGGGTATTTTAATCAAGTTTTATAAAAAAAGTATTTCTCACCAGAAGTTTACTTTGAAACTATTTTTTCTGCTGCATACATCTAACATATCTTATGAAGAAAATTCTGGTTCGAACCGACAATTATCAATCTGACAGGTATCATTTTGACCCTTAACGGCGGTTCTAGTGTTAGGTATTATACAGTGAATATTCTAAATAGTACTGATTCTATTAACCGACGATTCAAATAACCGGCAATCACCTTTATCAGAAACTCAAAACCCCCTCTAGAACTGAATTCTGGCTGCGCCACTGCTTTTAGCTCTTTAAAAATATTTTGTCATTTTTAAAAATATATTTTTTTATAATAAATTTCTGTAAAGTTTTATAATATGCAAAGCATATATGTACAAATTATACAAAAGTACTACCTAAAACACAGTTTTGTAGTAGATTTTTCCTAACATGGTTTTTTTTCATTTTATAAAAAAAATTCATCGATTTTCATGATGACTACCCCCTTTTTGACACTTTCTAACATAGTCTAAAAGTTTTTACGACTTCGACCTGTCTGCATGTTGGATATCAAGTGCCTGGGGTCTACCGTCTGTTTGTCTGTGATTTAGCTTGAGTAAATATAGTCGGATACATTGGGAAATAATAGATGTTATTGAGATTTGCCATAGCATGTGCAGCATTGAAAATGAAGCTGGTAACAATCATAGCTGAATCACAGCAGCACTCAAAAAGAGACTTTATATTGTGGTCTAGGAGAAAAAATCATTTACGGTGTATTTTTATAGTGTTACATAATTTTAAATGTAATGAAATTTACATACATTTTTAAGGTGCACAAGAACATGGTTACTATCGAATATGTTAAGTGTAGTATTTATAGTGTGCGTACAGGGAGCTCAAAAGTATTTAAATATATAATGGTCAGTGAAGAAAAATCATTTGCAAAATATTTTAATAATGTTACACCGTTACAAAAATATTCAAAATGATATCAGTTTCTGGGGTGCACTAAAACAGGATTTCTGTAGAAAATGGGGTGCAAAGATTTAACATTCATTTACAGGGTCACAGAAAAATGTTTGGTAATATAATAGTCTAAGGGGTAAAAATATTTCCAGCGTATTCTAATTGCGTTGCACTATTTCAAGCACGATGGAACTGATATACTGAGATAATATTCAATGCAATGATAAATACTGAAATTTACTACAATATGCTTGCAGTTGCATATGATTTGCATTACATTTTATTGTTCATTTACAGAGACACACAAGATTTCGGACCTGTGTCCAGATCTCAGATATTGTATCTAAAGTATGGTTTATTAGAAAAGATTGCTGAAGAGCTTTTTCAATTATGGTATATAATTTAAGGAAAACTAATGCATCTTGAAGTTCAGCTACATTTGGTATAATAAGAGATGTTTGTAGAATTTAAATAAATCATGTACCGGACTATACAATAAACTGGAGGTCAATTGTGCAATAGTGATTCCCGGAAATATGGATTCAATAATTTTAATCAGGTTTTTGCTTGAATAATTTAAGCTAAATATGCAGTTGTATAAATATCTGCACGTAATATACAGGATTGTACAAAGGAATTCAAATACGTTTCTGTCTATTATTAGAAATTGCTAAAGGTGAATTTTAATCTTCGTTATACTTTTTTAACTAAGCTAAATTTTAACATTGTATTTAGAATATTTACAAACATATAGAGCAAGATCCCAGAGCCCCGAGATGTTACTTATTTTCTCACAAGTAAAATGTATTGGATAAAGTAGTGTTAGTACGTGCTATGAGAGTAGTGATATCTGCTAGCTTACCCCGACGGCCAATTTACGGGTACCAGGTACCAAAGGTAGGTAAAAACACTACGAACTTTTCTTATTTTCTCAGTCTTGATTTTTATATATGATGTTCAGGGTACTAAAAGGTAAAGTATTTCAATACTTTATGTAAGCTCACAGATCAATTGCATGGGCCAAACATCTTCCCAGACATACAAAAGAAGCGTGATCAGCTCAACTTATCGAAGTAATCCATTTTAAGATGATAAAGCAAATAAACTGAAAAAAGAATACTGATTTTAAATAAAATCGTCTGAATTTAATCAATATTTTTTATTGAATGTCAGTTATGAATTGGTAATACCGAAAGAAGAATTAATTTGAAATATTCCAATATTTTGAATTACTTGAATAAATATTCTAATATTTTCACTTTTCAAAAAATATATTTTTTAATTAATCTTTTAAAAATGATATTAATTTTAAGATAACAAATAAGTTTAATAGACAATAAGTTCTTAATAAAAATAACATTTGCATTTTTGCATTAGAAGATATTACATTACCAAACGATAGTTTCAAATTGTAAAAGAAAAGTAATTATTCTAATATTTTGAATATGAGCTGTATATGTGCGAGTGTATTAGTATTCAGACACTTTATGTATGTCTGGGAAGGTGTTTGGCCCATGCAATTGGTCTGGGAGCTTACATAATGTATTGAAATAGTTCCCTGAACATCATATATAAAAATCAAGAATGAGAAAATAAGAAAAGTTCGTAGTGTTTTTACCTACTGTTGGTACCTGGTACCCGTAAATTGGCTGTCGGTCCAAGCTAGCAGGTATCACAACGCTCATAGCACGTACTAACCCTACTTTATCCAATACATTTTATTCGTGAGAAAATAAGTAACGTCTGGGGCTCTGGGATCTTGGACTAATATCGATCATATAAATAGCTGCAGAAAAGAATGGGACGGCCAAGTTATGTATCATGGAAATTTTGGATATTTATTTATTACCTAGGTTTAACACATGATTTTTCTTTCTTTGATATGGAATTTTGAAATTCACTACAACATGATTTCTGTAGAACTGGGGTGCGTTACAGTTGTTCTACAGTATAAGAAATTGCAGTTTCATTTTTGCGATTGTTCATCTTATCTAACACATTTCCCTTTTATTTGCATGAGTTCTTTAAGTCCCCTAAAAAGAAAAAAGTACGATATTGCCTCCTATAAAATGTGTGTTAGTTATGTATTTTTAAAATTTGCTATGTGAACGACGTCATGGGTAGCAGCTAGTTATTTATATTAATTATTGGCAAGTGGCTAAATCGTGGCCGTGTTGGCCTGGGCTCAGGCTTATTTTTTTCTGAAACCAAAAAAATTTATTTATTCATGTGTAGAAAAGATTGCAGAAACTTTTTTCCATTTAAAATTGCATACTTATTCCTTTTCAAATCATTTTGATCAAAATGACGGGGAACCAAAGTAGTGTTTATTTATTTTAGTATTTCATTGCTGTGTCAAATGAAAATTTGTGATAATTGCAGATTTATGTCTACATAATTTCTGACAATGTCCTTCTGAATGGCACCAATCAAAATTAACACAGCTATGAATTTGCTTTTAGTTGTCTTTTGTTAGCAGAAGATTTTTTTGAATAGGATTGCTTATTTATTTATTATTTAATTATATAACGCAAAGAGAATACTTTCTTCTGTTGTTAGTAGATTAAAGTTAGCTGAAGGTTTGCAAATTATTTAATCTGCTATTGTGCACGAGTCATAGTCGCTTTTCATGTGAAAATTAGTGATTGTTGTATCTATTTGAAAATCTGAACTCTGTTTATGCTGAGGACGATATACATTTTCGAAGTCAACTTTCCTTCCTAAGTAAACATAATTACCATGTTATTCTGATATAAAGTTCAGTGTTTTCTCTTTTCCTATAAAAGCATCGGACCTTTAAGATGACAGTCATTTTAAAAGATAATTTACATTGATTTTCAGGCACCTATCAATCACGGAAGATTGTTATAAGAAAGGAATTGATTATAATTAAACATGTATATTTTTTACAGAAAATTGAAAAACGTTGTACGATTCGCCAGATAACAAATAGTAGTTTCTGCAAATTTCATGCATTTATTCATTAAGTCACAAACAAGTACATGAAATTTACTTTTTAAATTGGGGAAAAATTTGAGATTAATTTTAAGACTCAAGTATATTTTTATTTGATACGAATTTTGATAAGATTGAATTTAAATTTTCATTTAACAATTTTATCTGTGTAAGAAATTTTTAATACCATAATAAGAAACTTTTAATAGAATAATAATAAAAATAAATAACATAAATAATTTACATAATAAATTTTTAATGCCATAAATACCATACAATTTTATTTTGTATATTTTTGTTATTGGCTCGGGTCCTGGAAAACAAGTCTGAACTCATCTCTAGTACCCAGTATCCTAGGATGGACATTTACACTAGTATAGATATACAGTAGACTCTCTCAAATCTGCACTCCTAAAATCCACAACTCTCTAAAATCCGCACATAATTTACAGATGTAAACAATGAAATATTCAGAATAGATGTAGGTTCAAATATTCACTTTTTTAGTTTTATATCAATTCCATATATTTTTTAATTTGTAATTTTTGTTTAGGTTATTGAATTTATGTTTTTTCATGAAGAAAGAATAATTTATTTCTGAAAAAAAAAATCAAGATATTGCTGATATCATTGGTAATCACAATCTTACCAAATATATTTATGCATTAATCAAGCTTTTTTGGTTATTAAGTCTGGCTAAACCTAAGATAAAGCTTTGGTTTTTTTTTATGATCCTGATGTGAATTAGTAATGTATCTTTATGAGGCAAGTTTCATTGAATAATTTGGGAAAAACACATTTCATCTTTATAATGAATATTTAATTGTATATTATTGATTATTAACTTGACCTTTGCTTTTAGTATTTTAATCATTTTAAAAATTATCTAAATTTTTACTATTTTAGTTTATTACTTATTTAATATTTTAGTATATTGTAAGCATTCATAATACTTCTGATTTCATAATTTATTATATTTAAATTACTTTTAAAAAATATAAACAAAGCAATGACCAGAAATCCACAAAATTCTAAAATCTGCACAACCTCTGGTCCCAAGCTGTGCGGATTTGAGGGAGTCTACTGTATTAGTATGTATGTGTATATACAGTAGACTCCCTCAAATCCGCACAGCTTGGGACCAGAGGTTTTGCGGATTTTAGAATTTTGCGGATTTCTGGTCATTGCTTTGTTTACATTTTAAAAAAATAATTTGAATGTAATTAATAATGAAATCAAAAGTATAATGAATGCATACAATATTCTAAAATATTAAAAAAAGTAATAAACTAAAATAATAAAAATTTAGATATTTTTTAAAATGATTAAAATACTAAAAGTAAAGGTAAAGTTAATAATCAATAATGTACAATTAAATATTCATTATAAAAGTGGAAATGTGTTTTTCCTAAGTTATTCAATGAAACTTGTCTCATAAATGTACATTACTAATTTACATCAGGATCCTAAAATAATGAAACTTTATTTCAGGTTTAGCTAGACTTAATAACTAAAAAAGCTTAATACATAAATATATTTGGTAAGATTGTGATTACCAATGATATTAGCAATATCTTTATTTTTTCAGAAATAAATTATTCTTTCTTCATGAAAAAACATGAATTTAATAACCTTAATAAAAATTATAAATTAAAAAATGTATGGAATTGATATAAAACTGAAAAAATCAATTTTTGCACCTACATCTGAACTGAATGTTTCATTGTTTACATCCGTAAAATATGTGCGGATTTTAGGAGTGCAGATTTGAGTGAGTCTACTGTATATATATTCCTTATACATATAACAATTTTTTATTTCCACAAAACTTGATATACATGCATTTTAAAAAATGTTTAATTTCTGTTATGAGACAAATTTCTCTATCCTTCTATCAACCACTTGCAATAATGTTGGTAAGTCTTTAGTAGCTATGGTTTTATCTGTAGTATATCTTTATATAAGGCTTTTTTTCTTCTTTTTTCTAATGTTTTTTTTTGTTTTTTTTTTTTTTTTAATGTTGTCATTGTTTAAAAAAAGTTGCAAGAATCACTTTTTTTCTTTAAATAACAATTGCTTTGATATATTCTTTTATAACCTTTTCATTTTTTTTTTTTTGAGGAGGGGGGGGGGGGATTCCTGCAAAAACTATTGCTCATAAAAAGATTAAAATTGGCAGTTTTATTCAGAGATACGTTACAGCAAACAATTTTTATACTGAAGAATTGTTTTAAGTATTATTTATTGAAATCTATCAAAATAGTTCAGTTAGAGAAGCTTTAAAGGATCAAAAAGTAAGCATAGTAATTTAACCATCTTTTGCAGGCATATATGATTGGCTCACAACCATAGTAGACTAAATCCATTTAGAAGTTGCATAAAATCTGTTTTATTCACTCCCACAGTAAACCAAAACTGTAAATAAGTGCCATACGTTTAAAAAAATGTCGAAACAGACTTGGTTCTCTGTGGGAATGGATAAAACAGATTTTATGCATCCCGTAAATAGACTACAGTCAAAGTTCTATAATCCGCACACCCATAATCCACTGTTTTCTCATTTTTTTAATTAAAAAAAAAATCATTTTTGGATCACTAATTTGTAACTTTTAAAACTGTTTATATCATTGTTTAAATTAGTAAAATAACGTGAATTATAAAAAACAGTGGATTATGGGTATGCGGATTATAGAACTTTGACTGTCTCTCTCTCTCTTTTTTATTTCCCTTCAAAATGGACTTGGTTTACTATAATTGTGAATACCTCACATGTAACTAGGTTTGGTGTGCAATGTCCAATTATTTTTTTTAATTTGTGAAAAATTTTTTTAAACTATTCAAAATTTCACTATTTTAATAGAGATTTAATTTATACTAGCTGGCCTCGCCTATTACTTGGATTCTCTTTTTTTTTTTTTTTTTTTTTTAAATCTGAAAGCGAATGAACCTTGAGCCTCTTGTTGCCTATGGCACCATGTAGTAGGCATGCTGCACATGCACTTCTGAATCCTGGTTTCGGGTTCCTTGAATTCATATAAAATGTGGAACCAAACGAAACTCAAACCGGGTCCTTGCTGCCTACAGCACCATATATCAAGCGTGCTGGGCCCCTCCTTTCAAATGAATCTAATTTCTATGCAAATCTCAGAGTCCCCATGTTTACAATCAATTTGTATTTATTTTTACAGTATGGAAGGAAAAAAGGAAATTGTTAAATGATTAATTGCATCACAGCCATTAAAACTAATATCATTCTTGACTTTAAATAAAAATTCTTTCTCTATGTGTCAGTAAAATCGTTGATGTTGAAAACATATGAACTTTTTTCAAACAAGCAGGAACAAATATTGC
Organism: Maratus speculifer; assembly: GCA_964019185.1. Taxonomy (NCBI): domain Eukaryota; kingdom Metazoa; phylum Arthropoda; class Arachnida; order Araneae; family Salticidae; genus Maratus; species Maratus speculifer. Next base: position 315,708,765 of record OZ025296.1, on the reverse strand, counting down.
ATTAAAAATGTTGATACTTAAATAAGTTTCAATTATTTTGAAAATAACTTTAATTTATGTATATATTTTACAATAAACAACTTTTAAAGATTGTTGTTATGATTAAATAAGCTCTTTCTGCGATTAAAATAAGGTAAAGATTAGTATTAATAAATAGCAGTATCCCCATGGGTCACAGTTAGTCATTTTCATTTGTAACTTTGTTATAGCAAATAGGTACATTTCATATTAATAAAACAGAAACTTTGATCATTATTGTAAAACTGTATTTATATTTTAACCCTTTATCTAATGACGGTACTTATAAGTACCATTGTAATAAATTTAATAAAAAAATATTTAATCAGTCTACTAATAAAAATTCTTTTTCTTACCACACAATATATTTTACCCAATCTAATTTAAAAAGAATAGAAAAACAGTCGAAGTTAAATATTTTTAAAAAGAAGTCATTTTCTTAATCATTTTTACAGGTGTATCTTTTTTCTTTGAAAAAAAAGTCATATGAAATATTTTCGACAGTAAAAGCCTTTCCATTTACAGAGGGGTTCATAATACATTTAAATACATTGCTTTTCTAAAAATTGTAATATTTTCCATCAGAGTATTTCTGGTTAATCAATTATTTTTATAAATATTTTACAAAAAAAAAAAAAAAAATTATAAATACTGATATATTTAATCAGTTTTAATGAAAAAACACTTCTAAATTTCACATTATTATTACTTAAAAATTCCAGTATATCTTCAGATAGACAATTATTGATAAATAATTTGGTAGATAAAGGGTTAAAAAAACTTAGTGGTCCACAGAATTTAAAATTATTAATTTAGTGGTCCAAAAGTTTGGGTGATTGTTAGTGACGCAGATTCTTTTTATCGCTATTATGGCCATTTGATTTCATTGATGTCTCCTTGAATATCGTTGATTTTTATTTTCCTATTATTGTAGTCAGTACTTTTCTATGGGTTCTATAGTTCATTTTTATGTATCTCAGTTCGAGTCTTAATGGGATAGATATATATTTCTGTCATTAATTTCATAACATTGAATATTTATTCTTTCAAGTTTTCATTGAAGCAGCAAAGCAGCTGTCCGATTTTATTTAAGGGAATTTTTGTTTACAGGTTAAATTGTTATTTTTTTAGTTTAGAAGCCCAGTTTATTTAAGTTACTAGTTTATTAAGTTGTATTGTTTGTCTCTCATCCCAAATCCTTTTGCTACTAAATAAACATTGATATTATATCAGCAACTTTTGGTGACCACTATTTATAAAGAACAATCAAAATTTTCTGCATTCTATCGTTGATTTAGAACCACATCACTTACAAGGAAGGTCTCCATACTGGGCATACTCAGAATTTTTCGAAAAAAATACTGATTAAACTACTCATGCATGTAATAAAGGATCAGTCAAATTTAGCGGCGGAATTACAAAAGAAACTCAGTAAAAAAATAAAATACTTGTGAGTATTTAGCGGGAAAAGATGAAAGCGTCACGCGATTTGGTGAGCAGCATTTTCCCCTCGCCAAAAGCAAATGATTTTAATGCACCTGAAAATTTCTTATCAATTAAATTTTAGATTATGTGTAAATAGTATTTAATGAATTTAAATTTGAACAATGAGAGAGTTTGACATATAGATGTATTTTATATTACATATTTCTGTTGCTTTTGCTGCAGTTATTTAATTTTATTACTTTAAAAATAATTCCTTATATCAAAAATACTTGCATATTGAAAAGTATTTTTTCATATAGTTAAGCGTATGACAAAATAAAGGCCAGGTGAAGAATGCTGCAGTAATGCATTTGAGAAGTTTTTGTTTCCATAGCAACAAAATTGAATCGACAGTGCTCAATTAGATTAGAGTTAATTTTGAGATTGAAACAATTCTAATTAATTTAAATTTTGTTTTAATTCATAAAATTTTACAGTTAATTGTCACTTTAAATACATTATGACAAAAATATAATTAAAACAAACTAAGGCTGACAAAACTAACGTTATATAAATAAAATTTCTTGAAACAAGTTCAAGATGAAACATTTTTACCTTAAAAAGGATTTGACATAAAAAAAAGTATTTCCTGAAATTTTATTTTGCCGCCAACCGATGATAAATTGCCAAATAAAAGTAATGTTCATTATTTTTTTACGAACGTTCTATCGGGGTTCCACCAAAATATTTTTTTACAAACATATATATCCACATGAAAAGAACATTCTGTAATTTTTTCAGAATTTTCTGAGTATGCCCATATGGAGACCTTCCTTGTTAGTGTTCTTAGTTAAGTTATCTCTCTTAAGTTGTCTCAACACACCCCAATCACAACTTTCTTAAGTATAGCTTGATTTAAATAAGACCTTTCTTTTTTTTATGTTCTTCCCAAGTCATTTGGTTACAACTAAACATTGATGTTATAACCGCAATTCAATTCTTGATGACCACTATTTTTAAACAAATTTTTTTCCCCCAGTTCAAACATTCCATCCTTATTTTAAAGCCACATTATTCATTATTACCATGAGTTATGTTTTGCAGTATTTTACTGATATAGTAGCCGCTTGTTATATTGTGCATAATAAGATGTATTTTTTTTTTTTCAAAAAAGTGCAATATACTCAAGGGAAGGGCATTAAAAAAATTACCTACAAGAAAATGTTTTATATGTCTCCTAATTACTAGTTTAAACATAATTTACAATTTTTTAAATAAAAATAAGATAGACAATTATATTTATTTCAACTGACACAAAATTAATTAAAAACATGTTTCTGTTTTTGTTACTTTGGGGGAGCATAGAATAATGAATAATATGATGGAAAACTATGTGTTTTATTACCAGACATATAAAATTTGATGCTGACTGCCAAAATCTTAATTTTCTGCTACAAAAATGGTAAAACCTTTATAATCTGATCTGAAAATGGAAATTTTATGCTCTTAAAAGCCAAAGAAAAAACATATGAATTAGAGTGATATAGCCTTGTATAAGTAAAAAATAATATTGTCACAAGCGTGTTAGGAAACCTGCACACAGTTTCTGCACCCGTCTGATATTTATTCTCAAAGAGGATGCTAGGTGATTAATATCCCCTGTTACAATAAAAATATCATATTCCTAATCTTTAATTCTTACAAATATCAGTTTTTTAGTTTCAACTGAGTAATGTACTCTAGAAAGAAACTACATAAGTATTGCATTTTATTACCTTAATATCTTCATTACCTCAAAATAAATACTAATTTAACTAGCCTCAATCACCCAGGAAGTTGAGCATAATGTGTATTAACAAAGTAATGCTAAGAAATAAAAAAAAAACATTTCAGAGCTTTATTAATGAAATTTTATTAGGCCTAAATTTTAGATAAGCAGTCGATATTGGCCATTCTTCACATTTTAATCAGAGTTGGATTCCTTCTGAGATGGTAGAATAAAATGGAAGAAATTAAGACAACTAAATGCCCAAAATTTATACATCAGTTCTATAACAAAATAAAATAAATCGATTTTATAACAAAACAAGTGATATGGAAATAATCTAATTTTATTAATTTAAAGAAATGTTAATATTTGAATTGATTTATTTTTATTAATGAACATTAAAAATAGAAATTTTCAATGGATATAAACTAAATTGGATTCAGATTTTTTTATTCTTCTTTTTCCCCCAATCTTCCCTTTTATTATCATTCTTTCACTTTTTACCAAAGCTCTTCTCATAAAATTGGAATAAAATAATGCAATGAATCACAATCATTTTGAGAAAGATATGTACAGGAATTTTACTTGTTCTAAAATTCTTGAAAAAGAGGGGAAAAAAAACCTCCTGAAATGTCCTAAAATATTATTGTATGTTCTAAAATTTAGAGATTTTTGTGCCAGAGTACTTATATTGACATTTGAAAATAGCAATTTTAACATTTGAAATATTCTCAGTCGATTCTTTGATATGTGGGGCTTTGCATATGACTTTAATGCAGATTATCAGACAATAATGTTTTACCAGTACATTTGTTTTACTTTCCCAAGCTCAAATAAATTTAAATTCTTTAATGCTCTTGTATTTTGGTTAATATGCCATATAAATTGTCTGGAAATACTGAAATAAATTAGTCTTGAAATATAGTCTAGGACGTATACAGTATTTTTTGTTGACTTAGAAGGAAGATCGCCATAGGCACTTACTCAGAAAATATTGGGAAAAAAAGTATAGAATGTTCTTGTCATGAGGACATATATGCTTACAAAAAAAAATTTCTGGAAGAATGTGCTAATATAAAGGCAACTTTTGGCACCTATCCATTTTCAATTTTTAAAAAAATCCTTTTTTTTTCTACTTTAACTTAGTGTATAGTACCCAAACACAGAGGGATGTATGAATTTATTTCCATGGATTGTATGAAAATAAAATTATATATTTAATCACTTCCATTCTTCTTGATGCTAAACAAAACAATTTTTTTCACAATAAGATAATGGCTTACTATGGCAGCTCTTTCACACAGGCACTATAACGCTGACAGTGGAGGGAAGCCGCCTATAAAATAAGGTTATTCCAGTTTCATGAAAATGTTCACAGATGACACTTAGTTTGGACACTTACAAAAGTGCAAAATTTTAATGAACAGGTTTTTGTTTTTAACTGCACAAAGTAATTTAACATACTTTTTTAAAGTTAAGGATCTAGAATACTGAGAAACAAGTAAAAAGGTATACTAAGCTTCAGTTTTTGCTGGCCTTTCTCTATTATGTTTTGTTTTTTGGACATTAGTTAAATTTTTCTTATAAATACAATATACAAATGTATACTGCTACAATGGCTACATCGAATCGCAAAAATTTGAAGTTCAAATTAAAATACATTTTTCTAATATTTCCATTTTATATATTTTTTTCATTTTATGCATATGTATTTTATTTATACATAAATTTTCTTCAGTGTTTGGGTATAATGATGAGACTTCATTAAATAGAAGTTCCACTATATTAAGAACTTTATACAGGGATGAGATTGACCAAAAAGCAAAAAAGCTGAAAACTGCGCGAACGACTTTTGAGCAATGACAGGAATGTCAATCACAACAAATATAATTGTATTAATATATAACATACAATTTAGCTTTTGGTAAATTAAATTAAAAGGAAATTATTAACGTGAATTGCAGAAATTATTTATACTTACTCTAATGAAAATTTAGTTTATCAAGATACAGCACATTAATAAAACCCTGTTATTGGCATGAATATTTTTTTCTTGAAATTTTCTAACAGTCAGACACTTTTGGTTAAAAAATTAGAGAAAAGAAAATAGAAATTTTCTTTGTTTTTTAGCTTTGCTCTTGCACAACATTCTTTCTCCTCCTTTTTTCTTGGATATTACACATTAAAGATATCTAGTGATGTCGCTGGACTTTAAAAATTCTGGGTCTCCAGGACCTAGAACTTAAATTCTGGGTCTCTTTTTTACAAAAGTGGGTCCTCACTGATAAGTCATTTTTAGATGCAAAAATTGAACTTGTTCATTTGGAAAAGAAGACTGAAATGCAATAATTTTTGTTTTAACAATAATTAATGAATAGTTAAAAGCAATATTATTTTTTTAAACTATTGAGAAAAATTTTATTTTTTAAAAAATAAATGTGCAAGATGCAAATTTAATTATAAATTAATGCTTATTTGAGTGTAGAAGATAACATGTATCACTATTGTTTGCATTTCTTTTTAAAAAGGGCAAGATGGATTTATTGAAAAAAACATTTTTGTTGAAAAAAGGGATACTTTTGTTGACTATAAGGGTACTTTTTGTTCAATGAATGGGTGCTTTCAGAAGTCACATTCATTCAGAAAGATTTAGAGGTGTCAAAAATGCATTTTGGAGCAGGAAAGTCTGTACTTGGAGTGCCAAAAAAATAATTTCGAAAATTCATTTTTGGGTTAGTTTTTTTTTCAGAGTCCCTTTGATGAAATTTTTAGTTTTATCACTATCTCTTCATAAAATCTGTCATTTGTTGGAATCTTTTGGCAAAATTTAAAGTTTTGTTTTCTTTTTTCAAAAATTTGCCATTTTTTGCGAATTTTTTGACGAAATCTGCCATTTTTTTGCGAATTTTTTGACGAAATCTGCCGTTTTTTCGCGATCGTTTGACGAAATCTACCGTTATTTCGCGATCGTTTGACGAAATCAACCGGTTTATTGCAATCGTTTGACAATATCTACCGATTTATCCTGATTTTTTGACAAAAGTTGTGATTTTTTGCAAAACATTTGGCGAAATTCGCCGTTTTATCGCGATTTTTGGACGAAAATTGTCGTTTTAACACGATTTTTGACAAAATCTGCCGTTTTTTCGGGATTTTATGACGAAATTAACCATTCTTTCTCGAATCTTTTGACAAAATTGGCCGGAAATTAGTCGTTTTTTGGCGATCTTTTAAGGAAATTTGCCGTTTTTCCAGCGATTTTTTGACGAAATTACGCGTTTTGTATTTTTTTGGTAAATCAGAAAATTTGAAATTTGAAAATAACAAAAAAGCAGAAAACCGCGGATCCGCGGAAGAATCTCATCCCTGTTTATAAATGACATACATTAATTTTAAGGCAATTTTTTATTAATCCACTGCAGGTGATAAATCAAATCCAATATTCTCTGTAACTCATACAATTGAATATCAGTAAAAACAATGATGAATTTAAAAATGTAGCAATATGCTTGCCAAAATATATGCTGAAAGGCTATGTAACTGCAACAATAAAATATTGTAAAGGCTAAAAAGGAGAGAAAATAAAGCGTAATATTTAAAACATATATGTATTTATGAATTAGTAGTTTAATTTTAATTGATTTACAAATCTTAAAAAGATTTTTTTTAATAATGCTTTTTTTCCCCTTTTCTATATGTTTAATAAATTTACTTTCTAGCACTTTCTACCAAACATTAAAAAACATCAAATTTTCTATAATTAAATTTGAAATTGTGCCTAAATATATTGCAAAGGAAATTTCCAGAGAAAAAACATGAATTGCAATGAAAAAATCACATGTGATTTTCAAGATAAACATTAAATGCTTATCAAAAAGATTTTTTTCAACTGCTTTTTCTTTGAAAGAAACTTGCCAATCTTGCTTTCAACAATTGTTTAAGAGATCCTTCCTATCATATCTCATGAATGATTACATATGTGCAAAACATGTCTGGTGAAAAAGAAAAAAAAACTGAATTAGTTTACAGGTTTTGTAACAGAATTGGACTATACACCCAAATTACCAACTCACATTTGAAAACTGAAATTTAACTTTTGACATTTATGTAAAATTATTATAAACAAATGTAATGTATATATACCTGAATTAGAAAAGCTGGAGGTCAGATTGTTTTGCAACACTGTATTTTTTACATTAATGCTCTTGTTCTCAGACTTGTTAAAGACCATTTTAACTTTTTAACACTTAATTTTTCACATAATTGAAACAGGTTAATAAAATCATGTTTTAACTCTTTTAAATATACATTATTTCTACATTATTAATTTAACATTTTACTTTTTTAATGCTTTTTTACGTAATTGAAACATATTAATAAATTCATGTTTTTAATAACTGTTTTAAACATACTTTTTTTTCTACATTATTAATTTAACATTTTTCCTTTTTTCACACTTTTCCACATAATTGAAACATGCTAATAAATTCATGTTTTATCTCTTTTAAATATACTTTGATTTTTACATTATTAATTTGTGCTGTTGGTAATTAGCATGGCATGTTCTAAATAAAAAAAATAAATAAATAAATAAAATTTATAGTTCATTTTAATAAAAACTCAAAAGTTTATCATTACATTATAGTCTATGGAAAAAAAAAAAAATTGAGTTGTTTTATGAAACAAACTTCTCTATTGCTGTTTCCAAGTAAACAGATAGTAAAACAGTAACTGTATAAGAACACGCACAGCAAGGGTTAAAACAATTTATTAATTGTACTTGTATATATGTACAACAGGAAGCACAACCATGCTGACTTAAGTTACTGGATTCTTGACACAGAATTACTGGATTGTTTGATATAAATTAAAACAGATTTTTTTACTTCTACACAAATTGTTAAGCCATGTTTCTATGCACAGAACAGGTAGTAGCTTGTTATACACAAATTTTTCATGGGATGTTTCAAACTCATAAAACTTGGTTAGTAAGCTTCAAAAATGTGAAAGTGCATAACGTATTAAACAGAAACAGATCTCTTAGTTCGGTAATCATTCATTGGACCCGTATACCAGCTGACTCTGCTTATGGAGTTCCACACATCAACACACTTACCAAAGAATAGATAGATATTTAGTACATAAAAGCACTAACAATTTTGACACCATTTTCTTTGGCCAAAAATCAAACGTTTACAGAAAAAATGTAAGAAAATAAAATGGAATGCCACAGAATGGAATGTTTAGAAATACTTTCAATTGGCAAAATGCATATTCACAAATCTGAAGCTTTTGTACAACTTCCAGGCTAAATAATACTACAAAACATAAAACTAAACATACAAAAAAACTGAAAGAAATTAACAATGATAAATTTCCTTTTAGATGCATGATATATAAATTATTTAGCATAAAAGAAAAAGAATTTTAAATGACTAGACATACTTAATATATTCAGTAACTTAACAAAATTGACTAAATTTCTACATAAAATAACTGCAACCACAAAATATGTGTATTACAGGCCATATATGAATAAATACTGAACAAAAAAAATTTTTAAACAAATTTGGTAGAATACCCAATCAAAAATATTTGTTTAGCAGCAGATGGTATGCTTTTTAATAAAATAACCACTACTAATTGTGCTCAAAACTGCCTATTACATGGGGGGAAATATCTAAATTTCATTTTCATATAAAAAAGTGTAGACAATTTCTGCTAATAATACTTCAATTCAGTTGCTTGTCGTATTAGTGATGGTAGGTCTGTGAGGCCATTCTTGACACAAAATGTATTCTTTGAATATCTACATACTAATTATGAATCAGCCTTGAATAATTTTGAATATTATATGTTCAGGAAGTAAAATGCATGGTATATATGAACCCAAAGTTTAGACACACTATGAATTTTAATACATGAAAAAGATTTTCAATCAATATGATACTTTTAGTGAAACTTAAAAAATTAAAATATTACTTACTTCAATTTTTAGACCAAATTTTGAAGTGATGTCTTTGTCGGAATCTCATATCTTACAATATTTTTAAAATTTTCAGATAATTTTTTGTTTAATTTTGAAACATTAGTACAAATATCTCAACAATCTGCCCTTTATTGTTTCTACATTCAGAAATACTTCAGCAAGACTAATGATAATACACAATATTCTAAAAACAAGCATATTCTGAAATGTGACAGTGACTAGTTTTATATTTTATCCATAAATATAAAAAGCAAAAATGAAGCCCCCCCCCCCCCCCAAAAAAAAAAGGAATTTGCATAATACAGTTTGAATTTATTTTACTTTAGAATACTGAAACTCATAACAAACATGAAATCAAAGTGGCCTACTACATAAATATTGTTTCAGCCAAGGAAAATACTTTGCATGAAAGCAGTTCCTAGTTTTGTTTACTGTATTTAGTATTTGAAGCTATAAGAATTTGATTATTATAAAACTTAGTATATTTAACGATACAGTGACATATATAAATATTTTAAGTAACTCACAATAAATTACATTTTCCACAAACATATCATGTTGTTGCATGTTAATAATGGAAAATTTAAACAGGATTAATCATTATATAATACAGTTTTTAAAATATGGTTCACATCATTACAATATTGATGTCTGATTTTAAAAAAGTATCTTCAAAAATATTAATTTTAAAGAAGAAATAAATTTTGAATTTTCTGTATAAATAAGATTTTTAATTTACTGTCCATTAATTTTAAAAATGTTAAAATATAAGATTTTTGAAAACAAACATATTTATAAAATCCATATTCTAGAAAATGTATTAGGGAAGTAGCTATCCAGTTTTTAAATTATGCCATGAGTTAACATGATATTTTGAAATTAGAAAACTATTCAAACAACTCTCTAAAAATTGGTTATTTATTTTAAACAGAAAAATTAAAACAAAGCCACAAATTATTTTGACACAGTGTTGTAAAAAACTATGACATTATGATCATATTCTTAGAGAAAACAAACATAAAAAACACAGCATTTTGTATAAAAAATAGTACAAGTATAGGAAATTTAACTCTTTACACTCGGTGTCATTTTGAGTATGGGCTACCAGCAACTCCGCATCAATACTCAAATTTTATTCAATTTTTAATTGGTCAGCACCAATTTTTCAAAAGAAGTTTCCTTCAAATACACAATTTTAAAAATGCTCTGATTAAATGAGGCAAATTTTATTTTCCTTTATTACTGGTGCCAAAAAGAAATTTTGCAAGAAAAGATTATACGCCACAGCAGCGACAACAGTGTTATCCACATACTTTACTATGTTGCTGCAATGGCAACAACAGAGTGCAAAGAGTTAGTTTTCAGTTACACATAAAAAGGGAAAAACTATGATATTAGAGAATTTGAAAGAAATTAAATCAACTTGTCCTGAATGCATTATTTCTTTTTACACATTTTTGAATTAATCTAAATTTTTATCTATTTAAGTGAATGTATTAATCTTTTATCTGTTTTTCCAGTTAAAAAGGAGTGAAAAAAAGATTTGAAATTTTTATTCTAATAAGCATTTACATGCTTTATTGCTATACTAACTAAGTGAGACGAAATGCAGGGAGAATTATTCCATGACTATTTATTCACTGCATTTCATATTTTATTTGATGAGATTCATTTAAAAATATACAAAACATTTTCTTTTGCAGGTTTCCACCATAAAGACAAAAGCAATACATACTAGGATAACTGAAATATTTCATATGGAAATAACTCAATAAAATGTACACAAATAATATGCTAAAATTATTTCTGTGACTTAAATTTTAATGGAGTCTAAACTTTTGGGTCTCATACAAAATAGATATTTATTCTTTCTGAAATCAAACTTTATTTTAAAATGTGCGCATGAAACAAAGTACATTGAGATCTTTTTTGTTTAAACATAAATATTTACCAGATAGCTATATAGCCGTGTAATCAATCTTTTGAAATAAACTGAAATCTTTTCAAAATTATGCTGACAAAACAAACAGCTAATTTTGACGTAATTGAGAATAAGTCATGACTAAAATATTGTAACTTTTTCATTTAAAATGTCTCTTGCCTATCCATAAATAAATGCAAAATTTATAAAAATACAACAGATTTAAATTCCAATGACATTTTAAAAATTCTGTAATCTGCGATAATCACAAATACGGATTACGCATTTTATAAAATTCTCCAGAAGAATAAACTGTACAGTTTCTGTAAAGAAAAAAAAAACATTCTACAATTGCAATAACAATTTTATACAATGTGCATTTTCAATGACTAGCTCTTTAATTGAGGGTGTTTTTTTTCCCCAAAAAATTATTGGATGAACAAAAAACTATTTAATGCACAAATCTTATTCAACTAGACACTGAGGTGTATAATTAATAAGTACTCTGATATAGATATATTACATCTTTTCAATAATTTGCAGATGGATTTAGACAATGCAACAAAAATACTATTCACTATTATTAATATAGCTATATTTATCTCTCAGACATTTCTGGCGTTGGCAATCAACTCAGAAAGATTCAATACAGCACACAAAAATACATCCATTTCAATTAGAAAATGAATTAGCATATTTCTAAAATAAATAAATAAATACATGAGTAATATATAGCCATTGATATTTTTAAAAAGTTTAGAAAAAAATTGTAAGTAAGCTTACATAAAAATTGCACTGAAAATTTAAAAATATAAAGTAAAATAATATTCAACCTATGTATAAATAAGACTTCATAAAATTTAAAAATTAATTTTATTTTTTAAAATTATGCAGTTATTTTGCTTTAAAACTGCTTAAAACCATTCATTCTAGTCATAAAAAGTCAATTAAAACATTTTTTTTTTGCACATTATGCAGTATGTGCTAATTATAAATCACAGAGCACAGCACAATTTCAAAAATTCATCTCATCCATTTAGTGTCAGTTACTCAACATGTACACATCATACAGATATTACAGGTAACATCAAACATAACAATGACTTATATAAAACACTACTATTTGCTTTCATTAGTGCAATGTAATATATATTTCCATTACATTAGTGCAATCCATATCTTTATAGAAAAACTTCATGCTTAACTGCAACTTTCTTAGTTTTAACAACAATGCATTCTTTAAACTACACAGTTTTCACATTTTTAACTCCCACGCTTGAAATGCTTCTTATTTAACACATTGAGTGTCATGTCTATTTTGACTATCTTTCTGTTTTGGCCGCAAAATAAGAAACTATAAAAGTCTGTAAAGTACAACAGTATTATAAGCTTATGCTAGGAATTAAATGCAGCACAATTTGTTAGAGGAATAGCCAGAAAATTAACTAAGCAAGTTGTCATTTTATGTGATACCAGCTAAAGACAACTGTTTTTATGTTTATTGCATTTTAATAAAACCCGTTAAAATTTTTTGGTAAGAAATGCTTAGTACATTCATGACACAACCCTGAAATTACTTAAAATTTATTTAGAACGTAAATGTTAAATTTTATATCATATTTTATACTCAGTGACTGATGCAGCCTAAATAGTGTTAGTCACTGGTGATTGACATGGGCACTCAACGTGTTAACTCATATTCTGCTATGAAAGCAGTTGTTAGCATTTCACTGCAGGGTTCCCAGCAAAACATGATGGCCAAATTCCCTGATTTTCCAAGACCAAATCTCAAAAAATTCCATGACTTTCCCTGACCAAATTTCAAAAAGTCTTTAACCAAACGGGAATACAGTAAAATTTGCTACTTATTTTCTCAATCTTTTGTCAAAACTAATGTTTTTTCCCCCTTTAATTGTTCTTCAAACTTCTAGTTTTTTTTAGACTTTTTGATGAATTATGATATTTTTTCCAGAGACTACTTCATGACTTTCACATCATTTTTCATTTTTTCAGATTTTTCCATGACTTTTTAGAAAATCTTTGTAAATTCCCTGACTTTTCAGATATATTTTGAAATTTCCATGACTTTCCCTGACTATTTTGAAATTCCATGACTTTCCAGATTTTCCCTGATTTTCCATGATGCTGGGAACCCTGCACTGATAATTAAATTTTAAAATGTCATCTTTTAAAACACTAATACAAAATGAACATTTTACTCAAGTTCCTCAAAGTTTCAAATAAGACCACCTACCAACAAACTGATTAACAATATATTGCATGAAACATAATAATTTTCACATGAGTGGTTCTCTCAGTTCATAAATAAAGTAAACCACGCAGGGCTGTGTTGTGCATGTATTGAATCCTACTGAAGAGAAAGGTTAAGCAAGAAAGAGTGAAGGATATCATTCATTACAAAGTTGGAAGGGAAAAAGGGATTGAAGGAGCTTGTGTGGAGTACACATTGTGGCAGGATGAGAGCTTTAATTGTTTTGGTTGCTGTCTGGCTTGGAGGGGAGAACAGGGGGAGACACAGGAGTCGAATCATCATGAAACAGTGGATTCTTCACTTCCATCTCACCAGTCTAGACAAGGAGAAATATTTCATCAGAATCAATTTGAACATGCTTAAAATTATAGATAATTAGGAATTATAAATACAGCCGAGTCTCTCTATAACGAAACTCCATACATCGAATTTCTCTATATAATGAATTTTTAGTAAGAACGGTTCCCTTTTCGCATGATTACATTAAAAACAGTCTCTATATAGCGAAATATCGATCTCCATATAACGAATTTTTTCATAAATTGGTCTTAATTTGCTCAATTTTAAAAGGCTTTGAAATCATATGGAATCAATTTTCCATCACTTATTTTTGATTTATCGTCAGTGCTGAGTTTTTTTTTTATATTACTTCTCTCCTTATTCTTTAAATCCAACGAATTCATCCCATCTCCCACACACCTTTCCACATCCTTCTCAAAACAGAGTCAATTGGAATGATGCAGATGTAAGAGAGGAATCAATGAGAGGCACCAGGGCTAGAAAAATTTGAAAAAAATTACATGCCCAGTCGGGCATGTGGTAGGGAAAAATAGATGCCCGAATAAAAAATTTACATGCCCAACTTTTTTGTACTTCTAAGTTTTATGATTGTAACTTTAAAGCTGGTATTTTTTATATATCATAGTCCATAAAATCATAAAAATATAGCGTACATTATGCGAGCCGCCATTGCTGCGCGGGTAAATATGTTGCTCCTTAACTTTTGAAAACCGTTATTAAAGAATCACTGGTACATCGGCAATCACGGCACTTAGTTACGTGAGTGACGTTCTATCCTGGCAGCCAATGCGGTAGCGGCTAGCGGAGAGTCTTTCTCTGCCGTTCCATCGGAGAAAAGGTGTGTACGCGCAACGGATGTGCGCAGCAAAGGCTATGCTCCTCTTCTATTTTCACTTGTTTTGACGAAAGCTCAGTCGTATTCCGGCGCTGACCGATTGTATTGTAAATAAAATGTCTACTTTTCGTAAGGCGTCCATTAATTTACGAAGTTTGATCATTCTTCTTCATGATTTAGCTTATGCCAACCTATTTAAATTTAAATGTGGTACTTTCAAAAATACATGCCCGTTCGGGCATGTTGATAAAAATAATACATGCCCGATCGATAATTTTACATGCCCCGGGCATGTCGGGCAATAGATTTTTCGAGCCCTGAGAGGCACATAAGAGAGGCTTTCAAATGTAGGAAAATGTTAACTACAATTTTTCATTCCTTGCTAAAATTTGAGTATTTTTTTTTTTTTTTTTTTTTTTTTTTTTTTTTTTTTTTTTTTTTTTGAGAGTGTAACAATTTTAAAATCAAAACAACAAAAAATCACAGATTTCTTTGTCTGAAATTAATGCAAGTTTTCCGTATTTGATTTTCATTAAGCTTTCAGTCTTCTCTTTTTTGAAACAGCTTAAATAATTAAGAAATAAAATGTTAGGTTAATATTTACTTTTAAACATTTCAAATTCTTAATTCAAAAGATCAAAAATAATATTTGTTCAAATTTCACACATTAAATACGATTTTTAACATCATTCTTATTCATCGAATTTCTCTATATAACGAATTTTTTACTGGAACGATGGATTTCGTTATATAGAGACTCGACTGTAATATTTTAAGAATAACATACAAGTGTTACAAGCTAATCTCTAAGCTATTTGCTGATAATAAAATGAATAGCATCCACTTTAATATAGCTATTATTATCCCCCGTCAACATAACCCCTACATTTCTTTAATTAGAGAGTCTATTGAGATTTTTACGTGTCTACATGAAGTATGTAATGATAATATGTCTTTTATTATCCCTAGTATTTGGTTTAATTTACTGAAGCTTATATAGCCTACCCCTCCTTTTTTTCAGTCTTGATATTTTTTTCATATTTTGTTATCCTCTTACTGGTTTTCTTTCCCTCTCCATGTTTTTACCATGTGTAGCAATTCTTGTTGAGTTTTTTCTTTTCCATGTTTTCTATTTCATTTTTGTCCCTTGTGTTTTACCTTCATCTCTCATCGAGCTAAATAATGTACCTTTGTTAGTTCAAATCATTATTTTCTTTTGAAAAAGGCCAAGTAGTTCAGTTGAAACAATTAGGATAATTTTATCATTCTTTCTAATGTTTAAACGTCCTACAAAATGGTATGTAGATTTTAAACTGTTGTATTTTATCCCATTGTACACTGTTTAGCAAATTTATAAATAAAAATTCTGAGTTTGTCTCAATACTCATATAGTGTTAACCCCTTAATCGTTGTGATTTTCATGTCACGTGCAATTTGCCCATGAATGTCTCGAGCATGACAGTAAAGAAGTTACAGTATGGAATCATTTATCCGGAAACCAGTTAACTAGAAAACCAGTTATCCGAAATGATATTTCTAATAGACTGATGTTGAAATTTTTGTAAAAAAAGTGTCATACACTTCCAATTTAACATATACATTGCTTGAAACAGTTGTACAGTTTGATAACAGTATCTAGTATTTGAAATAGAAGCATAGATAGTTGTATTATAGATGTTTTCATTTTTATGCAGTGAAAACAGAAGAATTTTTGTTCCCAAGGAATTCCCATAAATTACCTTCTTTCAATCTCTAATATTTGATCATACTTGCATCTGATTTTTAGTTCAAGTAATCTAATAATTAATTTAAGATTAGAAGTAATACCACAACCACTTATATTCCATAAAACTTATCAAATGGATGCTGCTTTAGTGCCCCACCAGTTATCCAGAACACATCTGACCCCAACCATTCCAGATAAATGGTTCTGTACTGTAATAGCACATTTTTGGAAAAGTCATGGGCTTTGCAAGTCCATTATTAATTTAATTATGTGTGATTAATACAGTGGACTCCTTCAAATCCACACAGCTTGGGACCAGACATTATGCAGATTTTAGAATGTTGCAGATTTATGGTCATTGCTTTATTTACAATTTTTAAACACCAATTTGAATGTAATTAATAACACAACTGAAAGTATAATGAATGCTTACAATGTAATAAAATATTAAAATAAGTAATAAACTAAAATAATAAAGATTTAGATAACTTTTAAAAGGATTGAAATATTAAAAGCAAGGTCCAGTTATAAAACAATAATATATTATTAACTATTCATCATAAAGATGATAAGTATTTTCCCTAAATTATTCAATGAAACTTGCCTCATAAAGGTACATTACTATTTCACATCAAAATCATAAAATAAGGAAATTTTATTTCAGGTTTAGCCAGACTTTTAACCAAAAAAAGTTTGATTGATACATAAATATATTTGGTAAGCAGATTGTGATAATCAATGATATCAGCAACATCTTGAACTTTTTCAGAAATAGATTTATTCTTCCTTCATAAAAAAAAAAAAACATGAATTCAGTAACATTAACAAAAATTATAAATTAAAATATGTATGGTACTGATATAAAACTAAAAATGTGTCAAATTTTGTTCCTATATCTGAACTGAATGTTTCATTGTTTACAACTGTAAATTATTTCAGATTTTAGGGTTGCAGATTTGAAGGAGTCTGATTTTAAAGAGCACAGTAATAATTAAAAATACAGTAATCTAAAGAAAAAAAAATACAGTTTGAAGAACTTCTTGATAACTGTGTTATTAAATAGAAGAAAGAATGCAATTGTTGAAAACATTGTTAAATTATGCTTTATGTGTTCATTAACACGAAAAGAAAATTAGATTAATACTTGTTTTGTAATAAAAAGCACTACTAGTAATTAAATGTTATTCCGTTTTAAACTCAGGTGAAAAATGAATGCAGTCTGTGAATTTTCTCCACAACCTATTTTACAGCGAAAGAATTTTTGGAATTGTTCAGTAGTAGTTTCAAAGTAATCATGATTTTAGAATGTTTTCCTACCATTTCATCCTTTTAAATTAAAAAACTGATTTGTCTGATGAGTTTCTACTCATAATTTCAAAGTAATCATTGTTTAAATAAGATTTTCTTTTTTGTACCTCCTTGAACGCACAAGTGAGAAGATTATATAACAAAAAGTAGTAACATTAGTAGACTATCCTTTAGTCACATTATGACAAAAATTGAAAAATTCAAAATAAACACAATTATAAAATTCATCATTTATATCTAACACTTTTTAATTTTGCTGCTGCAATTCAATGCAGATTTTTAAAAAATAGGTCTAAAAAGTTAAGGGTGTTCTTAAATGATCTGCTCAACAGGCGAAAAACGTTTTGACACATTTACAAATTCATTTTTTAACAGAAAGTTATAAAATTTTAATGCCTGACTATGAAAGCGATTTTTGAATTGAACTTATTTTTCCATTTTATGATAATTAAATTACTTATCGAGTTATAAGCTATTTCGATCATGTGATCACCCGTTTATCTCCTGCTTTTCGACCGGTTTTTCTGCTTTCGTCGGGAAATAGGCTCAAAAGTGTCAACTTCGAAGGCTTGTTATGAAAAATCTATTGTGTTTTTTAAAAAACAAAAGAATGAGTGCAATTAGACAGTTTCTGAATAACAATACCTACTATTTTCATGCATTTCCGAACAAAAATAATTTAATGCGTGTCACAAAGTTGCCCTTTTTGATTTAAGAACACCCTTAAATTACCCATTATGTTACATATATATATATATATATATATATATATATATATATATATATACCGGGTGTCCCCAAAATGACGGATTTTAAAATTCAATAACTTGCAAACGGTGACAGCTATTTTAAAAAATTTTGCAGGAGGGTTATGTATAATGTCAGGAGTTTTTTTACCGTAATTTTTTATTTTAGTTCGAATTTTAAACAATAGATGGCGCTGACAGCGATTGAAGGCCAGGGGATCAGTGCTGAGTGAAGCGTCGACCTGGCCTTCAATCGCTGTCAGCGCCATCTATTGTTTAAAATTCGAACTAAAATAAAAAATTACGGTAAAAAAACTCCTGACATTATACATAACCCTTCTGCAAAAAATTTTTAAATAGCTGTCACCGTTTGCAAGTTATGGAATTTTAAAATCTATCAGTCATTTTTGGGACACCCTAGATATATATATATATATATATATATCTTTCCCAAAGATATTTAATACATAAATTAAAATATAGCACAATATTATTCTATAGCATATTGACTATGTACATTTTTACATAAAACTCTTCCATATGAATAAAATACTTGAATTTTGCTATACATACAACAATCTTAGACTTTTTCTTAAAACAGATATATTTTT
The DNA here is from genome assembly GCA_964019185.1 of Maratus speculifer. Classification (NCBI taxonomy): domain Eukaryota; kingdom Metazoa; phylum Arthropoda; class Arachnida; order Araneae; family Salticidae; genus Maratus; species Maratus speculifer. Next base: position 315,689,846 of record OZ025296.1, on the reverse strand, counting down.
TTCTTTGAATGTAGTGCAAAAGATCTTTGTAGTTTTATAAAATTTATTTTTCTACATTGGAAAAGAAAATTAAATTATACTCACTGGAGCTAATCCAGGGCATTCATAAACAGTATAATCTCCTTCTTCATTTTCTTCTTCAGAATCTACATCTGAAGCTGATGTATTTTTTGTAGACCCCGCTCTGAAAAAATCAGAATGAGTAGAATCAAGAATATTTAAATAAGAGGCATTCATGAACAGGAATATAAAATACAATGAGAGTGGAAATATCTCAAAATATTTTAACCGTAAAATGTTTATTATAATAACTGGAAATATATATATATCAGGGTTTGAAATTCATTTTTTCGCAGGAGGAGAGTCTCCCTCCAAAAATTTATAAATGAAAGGGAGTTTTAGCTGTCTGGGAAGGAGAAAAAAAATCTTTAAAATGTATTATTATTTTATGTGCTATTTAAAAAATTACAAGAATACACACATGACAAAATACCACTGAAGCAATTTTTATCAAGAACTCAGAATAATTATGCAAAATGTATTAAAAAATAAAAAAAAGTTAAGTTTTTATACAATCTAGTCTTTACAGGGTTAAATTCACCTCAATTTTAGATTGAGTGTAAATTCCTGCAAGTTGGGTCAGGCAAGTTTGGTTCTACAAGTCCAATTTTACAGAAGTTAGTTTATATTGTTTCCGATTAAAAATTATACATATAATAATAAACATATATGTTCGTGTGTGTGCTGTTTTCTAAGGAAACAGCTGCATTTTCCACAGCCCTCTGACAAAATTAAATTTTTTTTTTTTTTTTTGAGATTGACAAAATTCCTTTTTTTAGCAGGTCTTTGATTAAATCCATGTTTATTCCACAACCTTTTGAAAAAATTTGTGTTTTTTTGCGACTTACTCTGTCAAAATTTGTTTTTTCTGTGATATTGAGACGAAATTCTCATTCATTAAGCGACCCAGGGGTAATTCTGTTCTAAATTTTCCAAAAAATTAAGGTATTCGGTTCCTAAGATAAAAATTTTTAAAAAATGTCATCAATCTGAAAATACGGGAAAAAAATAAATTGGGAATTTCTACAATTGTAGCCGAACAAAAATCAATTTCGAAAATCAATCACAGAAAAATCTCAAATTTCGTCAGAGGATTGCTGGAAAAAAAAGAATTTTGTCAGAAAATCGTGGAAAAAAAAAAAAAAAAAAAAAAAACAGAAGTTATGTCAAAAAATCGTGGAAAAAAAACAAATTTCATCAAAAAATAGAAAAAAAAAAAATTTCATTAAAGGATCGAGAAAAAACGTGAATTTTGTTCAGGGATCACAAAAAAGATAACATCTTTATCGAATCGGGGGAAAATGCAAAGAATCACAAAAAACTGCTAATTTCATCAAAAGATCGTGAAAAACTGAAAATTTCGTCAAAGCACAAAAAAAATCCACAAACTTCGTAAAAAATTTTGAAAAAAATCTGCAAACTTCATCATAATCGCGGAAAATACAGAAATTTGGTCAAAAAATGGAGAAAATCTGCAAATTTCATCAAAAGATATAAAAAAAATCCACAAATTTCGTCAAAGGGCTATGGGAAAAACACATTGTGTCCAACTGGGTTTCCTACCCCCACCCCCCACACACATACTCTTTGGTGAAACCTATCAGAAACTTAGCAGTGAATTTCAGATTTTTTACCCCTCAAAATCACCCATGAAGCGACCCTTTGACGAATTCGGCATTTTTCCCACAACCCCTTAAAGAAATTTGAGTTTTTTCTCGGTTTTTTGACCAAAGCTGCATTTTATCACGCTCCTTTGACAAAATTAACTTTTTTTTTTTTCCCCACAATAATTTGTCGAAATTTGTGATATCAGTAAGTCCGATTTTCCAGTCTGATAACCGATTTTCCATAATTTTTGGATTTGAATGTGTTAATTTTTTTTGAAAAATTCGAAACAGAATCGCCCTTTTTTTTGCAGTGGAAAATAGTACGAAAATTGTCACTCGATCGCAGGAAAAAATTGCAAAATATGTCGATCAGTCAGGAAAAAATCGTTAATTTCAACAATCTTTCGCAGTAGAAAACTTGCAAAATGTGTCAACCAATCGCACGAAAATGTCACAAAACTCACTAAACAGTCATGGGAGTTGATCATGGTTGCAAAATGCAAAATTTTTTAGGCGGGACCTCCCGCCTACGTTATATTTTTGGGCGGGATTTCAAAATTTTGGGCACAAATCCTACCATCCCGACCTGACATTCAAGCTAGAGGTCTGCACGGGCCGGGTTCGGGCCGATTTCCAATAATGGCATTCGGGCCGGGCCGGGCTCGGGCCTTACTTCTGAAGACTCGGGCCGGGCCGGGTCGGGCCTAGTCACTAACCTTTCGGGCCGGGCCGGGCTCGGGCCTTAATTTTTTTGCTGGACGGGCCGGGCCTAACTTTTTTTTTTGTACGAAGCCGAGACTGATTCCATTCTTCCTAGTTTTCATGGACCAAAATAATCCGTTCCTATTCAATCTTCCTTTATGAAAATCCTTTTCTCGACTTTTTATAAATCAGTAATATTTTGCTTTGTCCAAAAATGTTTGCAAAAAAGGCATATACTTTTAAGCCGTCATTATTCTACAATTAAACATTAGAATTTATTCCTTTTAAAGAATCGTAGATTACTAGGCGTTTTAAAATAGAATTAAACACACACACACACACACACACAAAAATAAAAATAAAAAATAAAAACATGATTATGACGGATTTTTTTTTTTTTAACTGAAAACTGAAAGTTTCTTTAAAAATGTACATCCATGAAAAATGAATACAACAATACGGGAGAAAAAAATATATTAAACATTTACATCTGTTAAGAAGGGAATGTATTTTTTTTTTTCGTTCCAAAGCGATTTCGTCTTTGGAAATTTTACCATATACCGCTTTTTCGACTTTTTGTCTCCATTACAGGGAATATGGATTAATAATACTAGTGATAACTGAAACATTTACATACAACAAACAAAGATTCATTTAAAAGCGTAAATATCGCAGTCTACGGCACTTCTGCATAAATGGAGATTATAAACATGAAAAAAAAGACTAATATAATTTTTTTTGGTCAGAACTCTTCCATAAGTAGTGTTCTGTCTCTTCAATGTTCTGTAAAAATTCACTTGAGCCGGGCCGAGTTCGGGCCGAATTTTAAACTTTTTTCCGGACCGGGCCGAGCTCGGGCCGAAATTTTAACTTTCGGGCCGGGCCGGGTCGGGCCAATATTTCTTTCGTTCGGGCCGGGCCGGGCTCGAGCCGAAATTTTAACTTTCGGGCCAATATTTCTTTCGTTCGGGCCGGGCCGGGCCCGGGCCGAAATTTTAACTTTCGGGCCGGGCTCGGGCCTGGAAATTTCGGCCCGTGCAGACCTCTAATTCAAGCCCTGTATATATATATATATATATATATATATATATATATATATATATATATGCATGATAAGGAAAATTTTTTTTAACATCTGTATCAGTCAATGACTTGATTAACTTCAAGACCTTTTGTAATTGATCAGAAGACCATAGATCTTCTATTATAATAATAAATGACTATATTGCATTAAGTATCAGAATGTCAAATTACATATTGGAAATTATTAGTGTTAACTCTAGCTCAATTTGGCAGGGCACAGCTGTCAGCAGTCCTTTTTTAACTAACTTATGCACCCAATGGCCCTTTTTAACTAATACATGTGCCAGGGGCTCTTTTTAGCTCATTTATGCACTCTGTGTTCCTTGCTGCCATTTTTAGTGTGTCCTTTCAATTCATTTTCTTCTAGTCGCGCGAGGGGGGAGGGCTCACAAAACGCCTCCATTAATTGCAGGAAAAAAGGAAATTTCATCATTTAATCATGGGGAAGTACCTGAAATTTTTCAATCAGTTGTGTGAAAAAATAAAACAAAGTTCTGCAGCCAGATAGGGAGTAAAAAATCTCAAAATTCTTCAGTCGGTTAGAAAATAGAAAATAATAATAATTTGTCAACCAATAATTTGTACTAGAAAGAAAAAAAAAATTACAAGTTTTGCTGATAAATCATCAGGAAAAATGTGGAAATTTACCAACTGTTTATGGGGAAAATAATGAAATTCGTTGCCAACTCAACTCTATGAAATTTGCATCAATCAATATGCAAGGAACAGGAAATTCATGTCCAAAAATTTGTCATTTTAGAAAGCAAGTCTTTAACTAAAGAAACCTGAAAATTTCCTTTAGCCACACACAGTTTCTTGACAAGCTGGGCACCAGACAAAGAGGGATAATACAATGCATAATACTTTAAAACAACTTACTTTTCCACTGCAATCATCTGCTGTTTTTGATGTTGGTAGTGATACATTTGCGCACTCTGAGCCAATTTCCGATCACCATTTGGTGAAGACACATCTTTATTGGGTCCTGTAACACCATATGCAGGATAATCTACATCAGCAGCTGCTTTTCGACTTTTTTGTAATCTAAAATAAAAATAAATCTATATTAGAAATATATCCATAACTGACACTGACATAATATTGAAAATGGCAACAATCCATGCAAACATGTTCACTTTTTTGTATTTTTTTAAAGATAAATCGCACAATTTCAATATTTTTATTAATGGATAGGGTAGGGGGGCGGATGCACTTCCAAATGCAACTAATTCATTTGAAAGTTTTTTTTCTAAATTTACTGATTTTTCATGGTTTTAAAATAAATCTCATGCATGGTCTTTTATTATTTTTTATATTTGTTTTCCGATCATGTTCAATCTGATTGTAAAAAATTAACCCATTTGAATTTAAAATAATATAAATAGTTCAGTATGATTGGTCAGCTAATTTTCCATATCAAAATTAAAATTTCAACAGAACAAAAAAAACAAGCTTAATAGGAATCTAACTAAGTACTTAAAGACTGAAAGAATAGAATAAAATAAATGATGTAAATAGTGAAATTTTTGGTGCTTTTTTTTTTTTTTTACTATTTTTGAGAAATACAATTTTTAACAAATTTGGAAACACTATTTGATATTTCTTATACTAAAAAGCTCTTTAGTGTTGTGTAAGTGGGCGATTTCAAAATGAAAATATCCATCAGTTTCTAATTTAAAATAGTTTTTACCTGTGTTCTATAACTCGGAATATATTGGAGATGTTCTGTGATGGATCTCTTGGTTACTTTAAGTAATTGAAAGTGCAATCAAAAACATAATTACACATGGAAATTTAAATTAGTTTGAACATTAGGATACATTTGTCAAATGCAATAATTACCAAACTCACAGAATTTCAAGCATTGAATAAAATTCTAGTTATATGTTTTTCTCAAAATAATTTTATCAAATGGATTCACTTACTACTGATAAAGCTAATTTTTTATTAAGTGAAAAATAAACAAATCTTACTTTCCAATATGGGTGTCATTTTGAGAGAAAAGAGTTATGGACCCCCCACCCTCCCAAGTTTTCAGACTTTCTTTAAGCCTTTCAAAGGCGCTGGTAAGTTAATGGAAATACTTTATTTTAAATCTCAAATGTCACAATTGCACCAGAATTTTAAATCTAAAACTTTCTGTTTATTACATAAAATGTAGATTTGTTTCCAAATGAATTTGTTCATAAATTCTGGTGCCATTCATTCATTTCAACATTTTTGCAATTAAAGAGTAGCAAAGTCTAATTTTGAAACAGCAAAAATCTAATTTTGTAGCTATAAAAGCTGTTTTAGAAGCAGATTGAAATTTGAATGCTAATAAATTCCTAAAAATTAATTTGACTGCTATCTTGAAAATATTTTTACATTTGAAAGAATAATAACTCAAATAAGATTTTTCCGCACAGTTTGATAGTACTGGACATTCTAAACAAAAAATGGGTACAGATTACAACAATGAAAAATTTGCAGCAGGATTTTAAAAAGTGTGTTCATTTGACTTTGTAAAATATTTTAGAGCAGTAAGTTTAACAAATCAAAGAAAATCATATGAATACAACATGCAGGACACCCACTCAGCTTTTATAATAAAATATTGTAACAGAGGGTCTTTTTTTTTTCTTTCAGAAAAAAAATGTCAAAAACACCATATATTTTGTACAGCTCATATTCAAAATATTAGAATAATTACCTTTTTTTTAGAAATTGAAAATATCGTTTGGTAATTTAATGTCTTTTAATGAAAATATGCAAACGATATTTTTATTAAGAACTTATTGTTGATTAAACTTACTTGTTATCTTAAATTTAATATCATTTTTGAAAAGATTAATTGCAAAAAAAATTATTTTGAAAAGTCAAAATATTAGAATATTTATTCAAGTGGTTCAAAATATTAGAATATTTCACATTAATTCTCCTTTAATTATTACCAATTCTTAACTGGTGGCATCATTGATTAAATTCAGACTATTTTATTTAAAATCAGTATTCTTTTTTGCAGTTTGTTTCTTTTTCTTCCTAAAATGGGCCGTGTGAGTGATATTCCTGAATCTACTAAACTTCGTATGGTTGATTTGTATCGGCACTGTAAAAATCAATGTTTTATAGCGAATTATTTACATTGTTCGCAATCGAGCGTTAGTAAAATACTAACACAATATTCAAAAATTGGAAAATTTCAAAATAATCGCCGAAATGGTGGCCGAAAACCAAAAACATCTGCTAGAGATGACAGGAAACTGAAGCGTATAGTTAAGAAAAACCGTTTAAAATGTGTGCGATTCTTGCACCGAAAATGGAAAGAAGAAGGAGTTGAAGTTTCTACATCGACAAAATTAAGACGTCTCCATAAATTTAAATTTGAATCTCGTGTACTGAAAACAAAACCTCTCATGACTGCAAGACAAAAGCGTATAAGATTGAATTGGTGTAAATCAAGACGTTTATGGAGCAATGAAGATTGGAAAAATATATTATTTATTGATGAAAGTATGTTTTGTGTTTCATATGGTAATCAAGGTATTCGAGTTTGGAGAATGAAGCAAGAAGCATTTGATAAAGAATGCCTTAAACGTTCCGTAAAATTTGCTGCTAGTGTCATGGTTTGGGTTGTATGAGTGCAGAAGGACCTGGAAAGTTATGCATCGTCTACGAAAAGGTTAACTCTCTGATATATCAAGAAATTTTAGAATATTACATGATTCCATCATCAGAAGATTTATTTGAAGATGATTTCATCTTTCAACAAGATTTAGCGTCCCCGTATACCTCGGTGTCAACTAAGAATTGGTTCCGCCAACGCAACATTAAGGTACTTCCTTGGCCACCAAATTCACCAGATCTTAATCCCATCGAAAACTTATGGTGTATAATGAAGAAAAAACTTCAAGAAACTCCTCCTTCAAGTAAAACTGAGTTAGTGGCACGTATAAAGTCTATTTGGGCTGATATTGATAGAAATGTTTGTAAACACCTTGTATATAGTATGCAAGATCGATTGTACGCTGTTATGAAAGCTAAAGGGGATGCTACAAAATATTAACTACCATTTACTTCATATTCATAAGGTAATATTGTTGTGTAAAATAAAATATTCTAATATTTTGAACCAATCTAAATTTTATTCTAGTATTCTGGTGTGTTTAAGGAAGCTGTATACCTAATTTATTGTGTTGTATTTTATATTTTATAAATGTTAAAATCTTATCTAAACATTCCAGATTTAATTTATAAGAAATTTAATTGCATTTACTTAGTATAAAAAATAAATAAATGACAAATAATTTTTTCTTATTACTTTTTCTCAATTATTCTAATATTTTGAATATGAGCTGTATATGGTTTCCTTTTTATATTTTGTATAAAAAGGAAACTTTAGGGATCTATATTTCAGTAATCCAGGGGTGTCCAGAGAGAGGTTTGGTGACGCAAGATGCGTCATACAATTTAGTTTTGGCGGGGATTTTAAGAAAAAGTACATTTGGAGGGGGGGGGGGGGGGGGGGGTTAAATTCTTAATATTTCTTTTTTTTTTTCTTTTTTTTTTATTGTTAAAAAAACTTGATTTGTTTTAATATCACTTTTAAATTTTTTCAACAATTCATTTCTAGAATTGTTCTGTGTTTTTTTTTTTCTTTAAATTCTAGATAAGGGCAATATGAACTCATTCCGCTATGCTCAACTCGCTATTTTTTGAATGTGCAGTAGATTATATGTAGAATATATTTTACAATTGATATTGTGTTTGGGGGGGGGGGGGCAATGTTAAAGTATGAAGATTTTTTTTGGGGGGGGGGATTTGCGTCATTGGGTTTGGGGGGGATGGTCACCACTGCAGTAATTCACAAAATAAAATAAACATAAAATCTCTGTGATCACTTCACGAAATTAGCTTGTTTCTAAGCAATCTTCTGAAGAAATTTGCGTATTTTTTGACAAAGTTCAAATATTTTTTGCGATCTTTTAACAAAATCTGCATAATTTTCAGGATCTTTTAGCGAAACTCGCGTATTTTTCGCGATCTTATGACAAAATTTGCGTTTTTTCGCAATCTCCTGACAAAATTTGCATTTCTTTTTGTGATCTTAAGAAATTAACTTTTTTTTCTTTAATTTTTTGACGAAACTAGCAATATTTTTACAATATTTTTCGCGATCTTTTGACGTAACTTTGACAAAACTTTGTCTACTTTGATTACTTTGACAAAATTCGCGTTTTCCGCGATTTTTTTTTTTTTTTTTTTTTTCTTTTACGAAATTAGCGATTTTGTTTTTTGCATATTTTCAAATTTTTTTCGTGATCTTTTGATGAACATATACATGCCGTTTTTTTTTGGGATCTTTTGATAAAATTTGCATGTGTTAGTTACACGAGCTTTCGATACAATTCGCGATCTTTTGACGAAATTAGTAGTCTGAGAAAGTTAAAAATGGAATTTTTCTTTTTTTTTTTTTTTCTCGGATCAACGGAATCATCCTGAATTTCATTTTGGTACTGTGCACGTTTTGACGCAAATTTAAAGGAAAACGTTATTTCCACGCAGATATGGTTAAAATGCGCAGCACTGATATCTTAGAAGTATCTATGACTTTCTTAAAGGGAAATTTTTCGTCTCCAGTGTCAGAAAAAAGCACACAATAAGGAAATAATTCTAGACAATTTAACAAATGGGTACAACACAATATACATGAGAAAATACGACAATTTATAGTCCGGGAAGGAGCAACATTTTTACATAAACATCTTATGAAAGCTAATCTCCAAGTAAGTAACTGATCATAATTACGAGAACAGCTATCAGCTGCTGAGATAACATGAATACGAAGTTGGAGGCCGCAACATCGTGAATAAGAATAATAATTGGAGTATTATAAGGAGTTCTAATCGTAATCGCTAAGTCTAAACGAAATAAAAGGCGAGTGTCCCGATCTTAATGAGAAGTCAATGGTCCTGATTAAGGATGTAACCGCGACGAATGCCAAATATCCGCAATCAGGACACCATTCGTTACGTTTTGAATCCGAGGTGTTGCGATTCCGACAGTTGGCAGTAGTTTTTGTTATTAAGGGTGTATTTCGATTCAAACTGCTTATTTTCCGATTTATTTTTGCATTCATTTTTACTCTCAAATACACCAAACTTTCAAAATCTCTTGTTTGGAAAGTACACAAGGTGCCGTGATTGTAGATTCTTTCATTAATGCAGAAAATATTGCAAAAAAAGCAATCAAAAACGGCATTTCGAACCGATTTTTCCCAAGCGAGAGATTTGAGAACGAAAAAAAGGGTCATACTGATAAGGTAATTGTTTATAACTCAAATTCTAATGAATTGAGCGTAAAAAGACATCACACGGCACCTCATACGTCCCTTCAAGAATCCCCTCAGCAAGTTTCATGTTTCAACTCTTGAAAATGTGTCTGAAATTGTATCGAAAAATTTCGAGCTGTTGAAGGTCGAAAAGCATTTTTTCGAATACACCCTTAAGTCTGTAACATCAATTCAGGGCCGTAGCTAGGGGGGCTCAACCCCCCCTCCCCCTCTTCCTAAAACATTTTGGGTACACTTTAGGGTATCTCTGTCTTGAGCGTATACTCTCTACTTAGAGCTTATATCCTCTGTTTTTTTTACGACTACAACACTGCTCCTAATCAAACTTTTTTTTTTTTTTCTTACTGAAAACAAGATGAACTATATGGAAGATTTAGAAGAATAAAAAACACCTTTCACAAATGTTTCTATTTTTTAAACTCATTTCAAATATTAACAAGATTATAAATTGAACAACAAAGTTCAAGGATAAAGACAAGTTTAAAACAGCAACAATAAAAATAGCAATATGTTTCCTCGCTTGTTATTGTTACATTCTTTTATTTAATTCAACCAGGCATTTGTATTTAAGGGGGTCCGGGACACATTTTAAAATAATTTTTATTTATTGTGTTAAAATTTTGAAATATTATTGTGATCTTTAACCATGCCATTTGTAAACAAAATCACATGATCACATCATATATATTTTTTAATCTAAAATTTATTTAAAAAGGGGGGTAATTTAAAACCGTTATAACTAGAGATATTATTTGTAAACGCAATTTTTTTACATTTTTATAAAAAAAAAAAAAATCTAAATTTTAATTTTGATTCAGTGTTTAAAAAAATATTTAAAGTACAAATTTGAAAAATAAATTATGTAACTTTTATTTAAAAAATCATACTTTCAAAAGTATTTTTTTTTTTTCAAATTTGCTGAATCAAAATTAAAATAAAATAATCAAAAAAGATATGTTTCAAGTTTGAAGCATTTATCTTTAACGGCTCTTGAGTTATAACAATTTAAATTTGACAAATTGTCAAAGCCCCATCATGAAGAAAAACGCATTTTCAAAAGAAATCAATTCCATGACAATCATTGCTTGAAAGCTAGATTTTGAAAACAAAGCAAAACGAAACAATTAATATTTCCTCTTCTAATTAAGATAGAAACATGATTTAAAATGTCATTTTAAACCATGAAAAGACAGAGAAATTTTCAATGCAATAAAATTTTCTGGAGAATTTTGGATTTTTGTGTCTTGAATCCCCCTAAAGAAGAAATTTTGTAATTGATTTTTAACCCATTACCTGATAAGTTAGAAATATAAAAATTGCGTTTACAGGCATGTTTCCGATGACAATACAACATTTTAATATTTTTACAACTTAATTATGGAAATTAATACAACAATTTTAAGATATTTTTTCGTTATCCGATTACAGATGACCAGACGTGCTACAAACTCAGCAAAAAAAAAAAAAAAAAAAAAAAAAAAAAAAAAAAAAAAAAAAGCTGAATTTTTACGGCTATGTGCGCGATAAGCGCTGAGTTTATTCCTGACATTAACACTGACAAAATTAGCGTTTTTTTACCCCCGCTTTTTTGAAGATATTCGCAATTTTTTCACGAAATTCGCCTTTTTACGAATTTTTCACGCAGAAATCAGCAGTTTTTGCCTTTTTTTGCGAAACTCGCTTTTTAGCGAGCCTTTGACAAAGTTCGTGTTTTTTCCACGATTCCTTGACGGAATTCGCATTTGTTCCGCGATCTTCCACCCACAGCAAACAAATTGAACAATTGTTTAGTTGAACAATGAAATGCAATGAGTTCACTATTTGAACCATATTTTAAAAAATTAACAAAATTGTAAAAAGTTAAACGGTTCCCTTAATAAATGGGTACAGCGTAATATTACGTGAGAAAATACGGCAATGTATAGTCCAATGGCGGATCTAGCCCTCTATTTAGAGGTGGGTCATGGCTCCTCTTTTTTTTTGGGGGGGGGGGAGGTCACATCTCTTAATAAGCAATTTTTATATTGAAGGTTTGTTACCATATCCAAAGTGGCTGCTTTTCCGACCATTTCGGGAAATCATTTTCATTCATCAATGCAAAAAAACTGCATTAATATTTGTAACAATATGAAATTTTCACATTTTATTCAGGTATCAAGAAATTGAAGAATTTCCCATTTTCTTATAAAGGCGAAAAATCAATTAGAAATTGAGCATTTTAAGACATTTTTTAGAATTTAGAAATTACATGACCGCCATGAGGAAGCAATTGACTGTCGCAGCCTGGAATTCAATTTAGAACTCACATTTTGAGGAAATTTCTCGAAAGATTCTTTGCCTTTATCGAAAAATGAAAAACACTAATCTATTACTTTTTTTCTAAATAAGTACACTTGCAACTGTCTTGCATCTTAGGATTAAAAATGACTTTATGGATGTGTCAGAAATGACCTATTTTGAATTTAAATAGAGCTTTGAAGAGCCAGAAAGATTCTCATTATTAAGCAAGAGGTAAATTTGAAAAAAAAAAAAAAAAAAAAAAAAAAAAAAGACATATTTCATTTTTAAAATGTCCTTCGTTCAGAAAGGGGTCATGACCCTCGTAACCTCCCCCTTGTATCCGCCACTGAGGGGAAGGACATTTGTAGACAACAACATTTGTAGTTAAATATCTTATATATGCAAGCTGATCTCCAAGTAAGTAACTGAACATATTCAATTAACTACGAAAACAGCTGTCCGCTATGGAGATAATAGTAAATACGACTTGGGGGGAGGGGTCACAATATTGCAAAACAAAATAAACGGCCAACCGCGGTAGATGCCACGTTATCCTCAATCGGGACACCATTCGTTACGCTTTGAATTTGAGATGTTGCGATTACCGAAGCCCCATCTAATGCTATTCAAACAGCTGACGTCTATTTTCTCTATTAATTAAACAAGGTATAACCCGTCGAAATTCGACAAAAGAAAATGTTTAAGAAAGAACTGTTTCATTGATTTTTAATAAATCTACAAAATTAGTTACAGTAAAATATACATCTTATATTGGTCAGTCTAAATCTCAAACATATATTTATTTTAAGCTAAAATTAACAAAATACTATAAAACTCAATTATCCAAATTATTACACGAAATAAAACCAAAATTAACCGGATTTTATAACAGATGAAATTTTTGAAATACTATACGCATTTTAATTTCGATTTATTTTTATTTTATTTATTTATTTATTTTTTTTTTTTTTAATATCAAGAGAAAATGGAGATAATGATAAAATTGGTGCTAAAAATTATAAAAACTAGTTGGATGTGCCAATCCCAAAACTTTCTTCTATCTCATACGTACATTTTAATATTTAAAAAAAAATAGTTACTCATTTTAATGCTTTAATAATTTTAATTCAATACCATACCAACTTTGATTTTCATCTTAAATTTCTGATTCAATCAATTTATCGGAGTAAAAACGAATTTTCGTCTCTGCACGAGCCGATGGACAATAGAATGATAGGCAGATTTTTTTTTTTCAAATTCAGGGAAGACTTACTTGCCTTACCAAAAAATAATCATATACAAAAAAAAATTAGTTCCGTTCTAGAACTACTTCATACACTTTTATGCGCTGCAATATTGAAAATGGCATAAAATTCGCTATTGCAGCACCCCTTTCCGGCGGATTATTTTCAGATTCAGGGTGATCCAACAAGCCATAGCCATACACTTACACAAAAAATTTCGTTCAATTCGATGCATAACTTCATATACTTTTGGTCGGTACAATATGGAAAATGGCACAAAAATCGTGATTGCAGCGCCCCCTTCCGGCGGATTATTTTCAAATTCAGGGAGGATCAACTAGCCATAGTCATACATATACACAAAAAAAATTGGTTCAATTCGATGCATAACTTTATATACTTTTAGTCGGTACAATATTGAAAATTGCACAAAAAATCGCGATTGCAGCGCCCCCTTCCGGCGGATTATTTTCAAATTCAGTGGGGACCAACTATCCACAATCATACACTTACACAAAAAAATTGGTTCAATTCGATGCATAACTTCATGTACTTTTGGTCGGTACAATATTGAAAATGGCACAAAAATCGCGATTGCAGCGCCCCCTTCCGGCGGAATATTTCAAAACTGAAGGAGGACCTGCTTGCCACAGCCAAAAACATTCACAAAAAATTTGGTTCAATTCTATGCATAACTTCATACACTTTTTGATGGCAGAATGGCGACATACACACAGACAGACACACGGACAGACAGACGTCTTGTAAAAACATGTTTTTTGGAATCTCTGACCCCTAAAACGAGTAAATCCGTCGAAAACCAGAAGTCGAAAAAAAAATTTCGATTACAACACTTTCTTCGATTGAAGATAGAAGAAAGTAAAAAATAATATCTCAAAAATAAATTGCGATACAGCTTTGAAACAAATTGCATTTAAAAGTCGATTTTTTTCTCTATACGACGGTGTAAAAATTTAAAATGTACGTTGCTTAGAAGTGTAAAATTTGCAGTAGCGAAAATTGAAAAACCGGCATCGCATGGAAAAGTGTTGCGCATTATTTTAATTTCGATTTTTTTCCCTTTAATTTCAAGAGAAGATGAAATGATTCCGTTGCCATAATTACAAAATTCGTACTAAAAACTATATATATAAAAAAATATATATCTCAAACATAAATTGAGATACACCTTTCAAACAAATTGCATTTAAAAATACATTTTTTTTCCTCTATACGACAGTGTAAAAATTTAAAAGATGCAATGTTTAAAAGTGTAAAATTTGCAGTAGCGAAAATTACAAAACCGAAATCGCAGGTGAAAGTGTTGCCATTCGCAAAATGACGTATGCGTTACGCACAGATACGTTTGGCCTTTATAATATAGATAGATAAGATAAATTGAGCACTTTTAGATTAAACTTCTATAAAATGGTCAACTAAATAGGTCACTGCCCCCAAAGACAGTTAGGATACTTCATTTTCGAAGCGAGTATTTCCACAGAATTTTTATTTTTCGAATTCCCAGATTTCCTGCTGTTAAATAGTATGGTTTTACATACGGATACAACGTAATACTATGAGAAATATTTTTATAGTTACATAGTAAACTTTTTATGAAAATTTTGCGTGTAATTAACAAACACTTTTTTCCTTTCACTTTATTACCCTGTATGGGTTTTATCTACCCATTTTTATATATAAGTGTAATTTAGGAATCGTTAATTTTTTTTTATACTGTATCAATAATTATAAAATGTATTTATAATAAGCTAATGTAATCTATTAAATTTAAAATTAGTCTACTGAAAAAATTTCTTATAGAGCAATACAAGCATATCTTTTATTTTAAAATATAATAACAAATAATAATATTTTGAGAAGGGAGGGGAGAGGAAAAATTATATTATTCACACAATTTTAGGCCAAAGATAGCCAAATATGTTTTCAGAATGAAATAATGCTTTAGAAAATTAAATTTGCAAACAAATAATTTTTAAAAAAGAAAATATATTAGGAAATATACAAGAATTGTGCATTTAGAGCATACTATATTTTGTTTTTAGGTAAAAAATGAGTTCCTTATTCGGCGGCGAATAATCGAATATTCGACCTCAACTAGGCTGAATAATTGGTATTCGGTTATTCGGCCAAACCATTATTCGTTGCATCACTAGATGCTTCTTCCATGATGCCCTCTCCCACACGCAAGCACACTTTTTAAATATCGAAAACAAGGTGGGCGTGTGAAAATATGATAGATTTAGAATAAAAAAGGACAATCGTCTTCAGAAATTTTCATATTTCTTAAGTTCATTTCAAATATTTACAGAGATTTAAAATTGCACAAAAAGATAATTCAAAAACTGTATAGGTGATTGCCTGCATTCAATATTCAACTAAATCTTTAGCAAAAAAAAGTTTTAAAATAGCAAGAATCATAATAACAATAATAATGGTATAAGTGAATCATATTTCCTCGATTGTTACCGTTCGTTTTTAAGTGCGTTCGTAATTTGGTAAATACGTAGCACCTATAGTTGTCGTTCAGTCCGACCATCTGTCCGCATATAACAGAGCAAAAACTACTCAATCAAATCGTTTGAAATTTAAAATTTATAATTGTTGTATAATTTTGTCAGGTCATTTTAAATGTTATCAAAATCGTATGAATAGTTGAATTACAGGGACAATCAAAAATATTTCTTTACATTATGGCCAAAGGGGAGGAAAAAGGTTTCAAGTGCATTTTAATAATATTACACTCTTTCGAACATAATAAAATAGATATGCATCTATGAAGTATATACTAAAATATACATTCTGTACAATTTATTGCACGAAGAATATTTGTTATTGATTTACAGGGCCACACAAAAGTATTCCATTGCATAATGGCATAAGGGGAGGAAACAATGTTTGGGGGCGCGTTTTAATTATATTAATCTACTTCACATTTTGTGAAATTGATATACGTTGCAGAAGTTCATTATAAGTTACTACCTGTGCATTAGAAATCAGATAGTATTTACAGGGACACACAAAAGATTTCGTCTATTATACTGTATACTATTACATCAAGATCTGAATATTTTTTTTAACTTCGTTATAGTAAGAATGCACCTCATCTGCTATGCTTGACGTGCAATTTCCATCTTGTTCACATCTCTTGAAAACCAGTGATAACTAAATATTAAAAAAGTTTTTACGCACCTATCTGTCGATGCAAATATTGGCAGAAAGAAAAGAAGAAATGAAATGAGTTCAGGGATGTGTTTAGGAAAATTTTAGGTCCTTTAAAGGACACCTCACAAATTAATTTATCTTAAAACAGGACCTTTCACAAAATTATTTCTCTCTTAAATAGAGCTTTTAAAGAATTTTTTCACCTTCAAACATAACTTTTCACAAGTTTAATCATTTTAAAATAAAATCTGGCCCGTAAATAAACAACTGAATTCACCAAAGATCATATTACTTAGCTTTATTATATATAAAGGATAGAACCTAAAGACTTCGATAATTTAAAATTCACAAAATTATGACCAGAATTTTCACAAATATAAGAAAAAAAATCACAATTTGACAAAAACAGGACCCTGTGAAAAAAGTCTGGTATGTTTTGGAATTATTAGAGTATCAGACTTACAGCGTATGCAAATAGTCCTTGGCCTGAGCCATGAGATCGGGAGTCGCTCTATCCATGCCGGAGTCCACAGAGAGAATGACGGCGATGACAGAGGGGCTTCCAATATCGCAGGAATGCACATCCAGCAATAAAGAAAAAGAAATGGGCATTCCCATCTATTTTTCTTCAAGCGAACTTTTTAAAAAGGAGGAGAAAAAAAAATATTCGCGCCTCGACTTGATTAGACAAGACGAAGCGGAAGTCTATTAAACGGGGACTGGGGTCGCAAATAATTCGATAAACGCAAGACATCCATCATTCCAAAACTCTGACTGAGGAAGCGAAAAAGAAGAACCCAAATATTATCAAGCTAGACAAGTAAAATGGTATTCATTGACCATTGACTATGGAATTATTCCGAAATCACAAACTGTGTTTCGAATATTTTGTATATCAGTGTAGAATGCAGGAGGTGGCCCGGGAGGGCATCCCTCCCGGAGCAATGAAATGTCCCCCCCCCCCCCCCCCAGGAAAATTTGAAATTTTGCGTTTTCAATGGTCAAAAAGTACAATTTCCCCCCGGGACTCTATAATGTCCTCGTAGCCACTGAAGTCTCTCCCGGAGAAAAGTGTCTAAATTCAACACCGTTGTATATTGTAAACTATCAATATGGCGGACTCTGCATAAAACGGAAATCTGTCTAACCCGGAAAGATTTTCACGTCTTTGCAAATCCATAGTCATAGAGTAGAGTAAAATTTCTCTAAGGCGTAATATTGTCTACTACAGAAAATTGTCTTGTCCAGATCGATAACGCCTTCAGAGTTTACTGTACAGTAATCCCGTAGTCGTGTGGTTTGATATTCGCGAAATAAAAAATGCGGAATCTTTCAACATTCGTGAGGACTAACTTCGTTATTCGCGAATTTTGTTTTATCGGCCATTTTCAACAAAGTGTCAAATCTGTTACCACACGTTTTCTTTTCTTTTTACTTTTTTTTTTTTTTTTTAATGATTATTATTTTTTTACCATTCTACTTTTATTTTTTATTCAACTAAGAAACAAATATGCAATTTCCTTAAAATTTAATAATTTACATGAATATATACTGCAATTATTAGAAAAAGTTCTTGTATAATTTCTATGTGATCAATATCTTGGGGTTAAAACTGTCTCTCATTTCAATTTAATTTAAATATTATTGATAAATATCATGTTTTGAAATTTAGGGACATAAGTCATTTCAAAGTAAGTTGATTTTAGGAAATTTAATAAATTTAAAGCTGAGTATTTTCAGTAATTTTGTATGGTAACGGACTTGACAATTTGCCTTACAAGCCAACTTTAAATAGCATTTACATATTATATTATACGACAAAATACACAACTTTTTTTTTTTTTTTTTTTTTTTTTTGTTTAATGTACTTTTTACTTTTGCGTTACCTTCGTGTACCGTTCAACACCTGTCTCCATTTTTAAAAGAAATTACAGTAAAACCCCGATATTTCGGATTAATTGGGACCAGACTCATTCCGAATTATCGAAAATCCGGATTATCCGATGAATTAGAAAAAAATGAAATAAAATAAAACATACTTACAGAAAATCACCTTTATGTTAAATTTACTGAATATTCACAGACAGTAAAAATGTTTATTTTGTAAACTAAATGATCGCTTTTACACTTTGACATAGTTTAAACACATTAATACAAATTTTATAAATTTAAGATAAATTGAATTTTTGTTGGAGGAAGGGCAATGTTGTCTTTTTTCTTTAAATAAGCGTGTTTATTGCATTTTTTTTTTTTAACTGAGCACTAACGTAAATATTATTTCTTAACATTAAATCTATGTTATATCTGTGCGTAACGCATACGTCATTTTGCAAATGGCAACACTTTCCCATGCAATTTCGGTTTTGCAATTTTCGCTACCGGAAATTTTACACTTCTAAATACCGTACATTTTAAATTTTTACACCGTCGTATAGAGAAAAAAATTTATTTTAAAATACAATGTCTAAAATCTGAATCTCAATTTGTTTTTGAGATATTAATTTTTTTACAGTTTTTAGTACCAATTTTGTAACAGTGGCAACAAAATCTCTTCATTTTCTGTAAAAATTGAAAAAAAAAAAAAAAAATAGAAATTAAAATGCGTATACTATGTCAAATACAGTGTCTCACAAAAGTGATGGGACACTTGTGCTTTATAAAAAGAAACTGCAATAAAATAAATAAACAAACATGTGCAAAAATTTTTTGGGTGTGTTTCATATTTAAAGTTAGTAACAATTATTACATAACATACATTTTGTCAAAATATTAAAATATTAATTTAGTAAAAATACAATTGTTCAGAACAGAGCAAAAAATGGCTCACATAAGTGATGGGACACTTACTTTTCCATCAAATATTTATCCAAAAATTTTACTTTTTAAAAGGTTTTAATATTTTGTTGGATTTCCTTTTACTTTCAAAACATGATTTAATCTTTTTGGGATGGATTCGACTAATTTTTTTGTGATTTCTGGAGTGATTTTACCCCATTCTTCTTGAAGCACCGATTTTAGTTGTTGTTTTGAAGAAATGGTGTGTTTGGGTCATTCTTCAAAAAAGGGCATATTTCAGAATTTTTTTTTTAAATTTAAAAACTTTTTTTTTTCACTTAATTTTTTTTTCTGGGTTTTATAAGCAAGTGAGGAACACTAATAAAGCTATGGTCCTGTTCAATTAATTTTATTTATTTAATAAAAAAATATTAAAAAAATTTAGTGGTAACGGAGGTGAGACTTTGGTAACGGAGGTGAGATGCATATTCTTATTAATGTATATACTTATTAAAAGTAACTAAAAATCTTAAAATAGAAAGGAATATAACACATTGAAATAAAAACAAATGCATATACTGCTCTAAAATTTTATAATTTGAAAATTATCAAAAATAAAGTTTATTTATTGCACACATAATTGCCTCTGTTAAAAGTGGGTTCATTTAGAATTTCTAGTATCTGTTTCTGATCAATAAAGTCTGTGTCATCATTCTCTGGAAAAATAAAAACCACCCCAATCTTTGATTTCTTCAGAAAGTTCACCTTATACATCTCATTCATTTCTACGGACATGATTTTACAAATAAATTGATACTTTTTCATTTTCACAAATACTCAACCCTTACACATGCACCAACATTGGGAATTTTGAAAAAAATTGCTTGAAACAGATTGTGGAAGTACCAATTATGAGAGTGAATGAAAAAAAAAAGGTTTATGTGCATTTTATGAATTATACAGCATAAGACATATGTCAGAAAAATTAATGTATTTAAAACTTATTAATGCTCATTAAACTCATCAATTTTTGCCAAGTTCAGACATTAATTTGTATTTTCTCACAATTTATTCTGCTACACCTGATATCACTTTTCTATATTTTGTCTTTTGTTTTAAATTGTCTTTTAGTTG
Source organism: Maratus speculifer (assembly GCA_964019185.1). NCBI lineage: Eukaryota > Metazoa > Arthropoda > Arachnida > Araneae > Salticidae > Maratus > Maratus speculifer. The sequence goes on along the minus strand of OZ025296.1, from coordinate 315,669,447 downwards.
CTTTGTTAAGACTTCACCATACAATATATATTTTTTAATTGATAGTGAAATATGCTGACCTTTAACAAGTTCTTTTACATTTTTTTTTTTTTTTATATTTTATTGGTGGAGTATCCAACTTTGCTATTTCAGATCTTTGTGCTCTTTTTTTGTACTTGCCATCTTATTATTAGATTCTTTAAGCTTGGCTTTTAACTTTAGATTCTCATTCTTCAGATCATGTATATTTTTTCTTAGTCTGAGGCACATTTTGTACCAATATTGGTAAACCTAAAGATAGGCTTGCTGGAGGAGTATTTTCTTCAATCTTTTTCTCTAATTCTTTTTTCTTTTTGCTTAGGTTGTAAAATTTCTTGCTTTTTTCTCATCAATTTTTTCTAACATTTATTTGTTCTTGTGGTGTCATTTTATTAATGCTTTTAATTTTATCTTAATTTTACCTTTCCTTGTATCTCTCCTTTCCTTCTCAAGCCTAAGTTAATAATTTTTTGTCGCATCACATAGTCTCTGTATGTTCTCTTTCTTTTTTTGATTGGCAATACACATTTTTCGACCTTTTATACTATTATGCTCATTTCTTTTCTTTATCATAGTACTAAAAAAAATTATGTACCATAGACTCCCTAAAATTCACAACTCTCTAAAATTCGCACATAATTTACAGGTGTAAACAATGAAACATTCAATTTTGATTTAGGGATAAAATTTGACTTTATTTTTACATCAATTCCATTTTTATTTTAATTTGTAATATTCATTAATATTACTGAATTCATGTGTTTTCATGAAGGAAGAATAAATTTATTTTGGAATAAATTAAGATTTTGTTGTATCACTGGTATTCAAATCTTTTTACCAAATATATTTATGTAGTAACCAAACCTTTTTGGTTATTAAGTCTAACTAAACTTGAAATAAAACTTACTCATTTTAAGATTTTGATGTAAATTAGTAATGTATTTTTATAAAGCAAATTTCATATGAAAAATGCGTCTTATCTTTATAATAAATATTTAATCTTACATTATTAGCTTGACTTTTGCTTCTAATATTTGAAGCATGTTAAAAATTATCTAAATTTTTATTATTTTAGTTTATTACTTATTTTAATGTTTTATTATATTGTAAGCCTTCATAAAAGTTTCAATTTCATTGTTAATTACATTCAAATTACTGTTTAAAAACTGTAAACAAAGCAATGACCAGAAATCTGCAAAACCTCTGGTCCTAGGCTGTGCGGATTTGAGGGAGTCTACTGTATAGGATTTATTGAAATAAAGTAACAGTTTAATATATGCTAGCTACCCTATATGTTTAATTTCATGCCACTAATAGAATATTAAGATATAAAAGCATTTAAATCTCTTGAATTATGCTAGTCACTTAATATCCATTGTTAGAATCTCATAACAGAAAATTATTTAAAAACATTTGAAATATAATAATCATTTTGCTCTCTAATAAATCTTAAAACTATAATCAATTTTCTAAAAAATTCTTAATTATAATAGTTATTATTTTTTCTTGCACTTTTTTGCTTAGTTTGAGCAAAGAATCGATTAAATCAACAGGGATAAATATTATTAAAACATAGCTAGTGAAAGCCATGAAATAGTTGATAGCAACTTAATTAGAAATCTAGGCTACAATTGATTAGTCCAATAACAGAAATAAACTATATTAATATTTATTATATTATGTTAGTGTAATAATTGTTAAGTAAACCATTAACTTTTATTTTGATTAATTTTAAGTACTTATATTTAATTTAATCTCACCTCCATTTCACTTTCTCACCTCCGTGATTAGCAAAGGTAACAGAGGTGAGAGTAATGGAGGTGAGGATATTTCATATAATGATGCACTGTTTGTAAATATTTGAATCAAAACTAATGTTATTCACACAGGATTGTATGTGTTGTGATAACTTTCAAATTCAAATGTAAAATAAATAAATATAATGCATTGCTTACCTTCCATTGGCAGTAATGGAGTGGAGAATCCCAAAAAACAAAATAAAGAAATTCTATTTATTTGAATAAAATAGGCTTTAACTGAGAGCAAATGACAATTTTTTTTCACAGAGCTAACAAAGAGAGTTCTTTTCCTTTGTTTTAATACAAATTATTTACCAGTACTGCCTTCTATGAATGAATGTTTGAAGCTAAAACTGTTAGTAACGGAGTTGAGAATTTCAATTGGGACAAACAAAAACATAACTTAAAAATGCATTTGCAAAAATTATTTAATTTATTGAAACCCATTTTTAAATTAGTTAAGGTTCATTTAAAAAGGAATTAACAATAAAAATTATTTAACATTTAATTTATTTCATTTTTTAATCGAAGAATTTTTAAAAATGTGAATGAGGGACACCCACGGAGGTGAGGTTTCCCATGTATTACTTAATATTAAGACACAAAATAAAATAGCTATAGAATAGTAAATTGTATGAAAAGATTCTCTATTCTTTAAATATTCAAAACAATAAAAAAAAAATCACAAATAAATAAAGCAAAATTCTTTAAATGATGCCAGGACTGAAATAGACCCTTTTTTCAAGAATGACCCGTTTGCGAATTCTTGCCAAATATTCTCTATGGGATTTAAGTCTGGAGATTGTGGTGGTGTTTTTATTATTTCAGGACAGTTATATAGCAGCCATAGTCTAACGTTCAGAGCAGTGTGCCAGTGGGTCATTGTCCTGGTAGAATTTAAAATTGTTATGAAGGTTCAATTTTCGTGCTGAAGATTTCAAATTTTGCTTTAAAATATCAATAAACTTGTACTGATCCATTATACTGTCAATAAAAACAAGATTACCAACTCCAGCGGACGACATACACCCCCATACCATAACTCCTCCTCCACCATGTTTTACTGTTGTACCAAGTTCTGTTTGCGAAATTCTTCCCTGGGTTTTCTCCACACCAAGATTCTACCGTCAGAACCAAATATATTAAATTTACTCTCATCAGCAAATATAACTTTATTCCAGTAATTAGAATTCTTATTTATGTTGGATTTTGCGAAAGCTAGTCTGAGTTTTCTATTCTTTTCGAAGAATTTTTTCCTGGCTACTCTACCGTGATATCCAGCAGATCGAATTACCCTTTTAATAGTCTCGGGATTAACAATTATTCCATATAATGCTTATAAATCAGCAGCAACTTTTGAAGCACTATTTCTTGGATTTTTTTTAATATTTCGAACGATAATTCCCTTTATTCCATTGGATAGCTTTGATGGTCGGCCAGGCCTTCTTTTATCCTGAATCATATGATTCTTTTTATATCGTTTATTGATATTGAAAACTGTTGAACAACTCAAGTTAATTGTTTCAGCAGTTTATCTAATAGATTTTCCACGTTCAATATGCAAATTAATAACTAATTTTCGAATTTCAGGCAAAGTTTCTTTTCGTTTAGCATTCATGGCTACACAGAGCTAAAAAACACAAAAATTCCAAAACAAACTGGAGAGAAATACTGCAGACGATTTTATAAATTATTGCCAATTGCTTTTAAGTAAAAATAAAACCACAAAAAATATTATTGCTTTTTTCAGACGATTTTTGTTGCATATATAATGGTGTCCCATCATTTATGTGAGCTATTTTTTGCTCCGTTCTAAACATTTGTATTTCTATTAAATTAATATTTTAATATTTTGACAAAATGTATGTTATGTAATAATCTTTACTAAATTTAAGTATGAAACACACCCACAAAAAAAATGTGTACATGTTTTTTTTAATTTATTTGATTAGTTTCCTTTTGTAAAGCACAAGTGTCCCATTACTTATGTGAGACACTGTATATCGTTTGTGATCGTGTGAATTTGGAATATTTTGTTTTGTTTTCTTCATTTGCATTCATGCCAAACATAAGAGCCTCAATTGATAACTTCATCATAATAACTGATCATTATTGTAATTTATGGATTACATATGCAATTAAAGTTTACTTTTAATAATTTGGACAGCTGAGTTTTATAGAAATAGTATTTTGTTAACTGTAGCTTAAAATAATAATTGTTTGAGAATTAGACTGACCAATATAAGAAGCAAATTTTATTGTAACTAATTTTCTAGATTTATATTATAAATCAATGAAACAGTTTCTTCTAAACATTTTCTTTCGACGAATTCTGACGGGTTCCACCTCGTATTTGTAAAAGTGAAAAATTCAGGGGGTAGGAGAGTGTCGTCCGAGGAGGGGCCATTTTCTAAATTTTGTTAAGTTTGGGAAAACTAAAGAATCAATCGCTTTAAACTTTGACATATAGTTTATAACACATAAGAATAAGGATAAAGTTTTTTTTGAAAGAGATATTAAACGAAACCCTCTGTGCGATCTGTGATCACACTTACCCACTTGTTCATAAGTACATTTGTGATCATCTTAGTTTTCTATACTAATATTATAAAGAGGAAAGATTTGATTGTTTGTTTGAATTGAATAGGCTCCGAAACTACTTGATGGATTTGAAAAATTCTTTCAACGTTGAAAAGCTACACTATTTCCGGTGAACATAAGCTATATTATATTTTCAAAAAAAAAAAAAAAAAAAAAAAAGAACAGAAAGAAAAAGAAAAATAGGGATCCTTACTAAAATACCAATAATGTAACCCAAGGTGTAGAAAAATGACCTTAAAATTACCTTACATCGCGTCTGCTGCGAATATTATTGATTATCTATACTAATATTATAAAGAGGAAAGATTTGATTGCTTGTTTGAATTGAATAGGCTCCGAAACTACTTGACGGATTTGAAAAATTCTTTCACCGTTGAAAAGCTACACTATTTCCGGTGAACATAGGCTATATTATATTTTCAAAAAAAAAAAAAAAAAAAAAAAATAGGGATCCTTAGTAAAATGCCAATAATGTAACCCAAGGTGTAGAAAAATGACCTTAAAAAATCCTTACATCGCGTGCGCTGTGAATACTATTGATTATAATCTATATACATAAAATAAAGTCGTGTTAGTTACACTATTTAAAACTCAAGAACGGATGGATCGATGTTTATAAAAATTTTTATGGAGGTGTCTGACACCTTAGATTAACATATAGGCTACTTTTTACCCGACTATCTAAAAGGAGGGTAATGTTTTTAGTAGTTGAATTTAATGGGATGAAGTGGTAGTAACAATTTGCGGTATCAGTAGTGGCACAGGACTGGACGACTTGCTCTACCCGAAGCAAAGCGAGGACGGGCTGCTAGTATTTTATAATTAATCTTGAGTGAAAAAAAAAAGTACTTACAAATACAATTAATGTTGAATTCAGACATTTTTCTCTGGGAGAGATTTTTGTAGTTCCAGGAAAGACATTATAAAGTTCCCAGGCCCCGGGGGGGAGGGGGGGGGGAATTCAATGCTCCAGGGAAAGATGTCCCTCCAGGGCCACCCCCAGAATTCAACACTGAGTAGAATCTTGCAACAAGTCAATTAATTAAATGTTAATGAAAGTCTTTTTTTAGGGGGGGGGGAGGGAGTAAAATACGTTTTTGCAAAATTGTAAAAGCGCTGGCAATATTGTTCATATAAATTAATTTACCAAACTATTTTTCACTTTATTTACGGGTTTTTTTATGTCTTGTGGTGTTTTTCTCTTTTCCCCCGTGCTCTTATTGTTTTCCTCAGTACCCCCCCCCCCCACACACACACACACTGTGCTGCATTTTTTTCCAAAATGAAGCATTTTAACTCCTTCATAACAAAAACCTTTTATGATATTTTTAATCTTTTGTCAGCAATTTTTAAAAACAGAAATTTGAGCCTTTTTAAATTAAAGAAAATGTTTCGATTAAATAAGGCAATTTTTACTGATGGGGATAAACAAGGATTCTGAGTATTTCATGTGACACATAAACTGGTCACTCGTTCTTAAGGGATAATTTTTTTTAAATAGATTGCGTCAGATTTGTTTAAAATCTCAATAAGAGAGATGCTGCTTTTATGGCAGCTACTGTCTGATAGATATTAAATAAATATTCTTTTAATTCCTAAAGTTATAAAGATCAACTTAAAATAAGGTGCATTATAGATTATACTACACATTCATACAAATGAAAATCAATGAAATCTATTTAAACAAAATAAAGATCAGAAATGTCTTTAATTGCTGTGCTGATTGACAAGTATATAGAATGAACAAGAGATCAGAAATAGATTGGATATCTTAAAACAGGTAAGAAATTTTAATTTACTTTTAACATTCTTATTATTTGTAATATATATATATATATATATATATATATATATAAAAAAATCGGAAAATTACAAATGAGTGTTTTCATTATAACTGTTTCAGATAAGAATTCTGATAACAGTTTATAGAAACAAATATATTAAAAATAAATAAATAAAAAAAGTATATTAAATGCAATTTCTGTCGTTGCATATTGGATACAAAAATAATTAATATCAGATTAGTTAATACTGTAGCATTTTCCATGTTAGTCATGCTACATAATCACTAACTAATGAGCATAAAAGAGACTATTTTAAAAAATACTTTAAAAGTATTTTTTTTTTTTTTTTGGGGGGGGGGGGGTGTCAAAAAATGCCAAAATAGAACAAATTAACAAGTTTTTTTTCTTTTTTTTAAGATTACTGGAGTGTTTATATTTTTCACTCAGAGATGACATTATAAGACATTTGTCATATTATAAACTTTCTAGTACTTAAGAGCAAAGCTTATCAACAGATTTTTAAATACAGTGTCAAATGAGGCCCAAGAGAGAATATACTCTTCAACTTCTGTTGGGAGACCATCTCTCAAAAAAAGGCTACTTAGAATTAGAAGCAGGGGTTGGTTTTTACAGCATTCAAAGCAAGCTAATAAACAACAACAACAAAAACTTACCTTGGCTATGATAAAAAGATGAGCTTTACAGAAATCTCAAAATTGGATCTGAATACTAGATTGGATTCTTCTCGCCCCCCCCCCCCCCCCCCCCCAGTGTTGAAACACACCCTGAGAATATTTTGTCAGTCTACAAACATTAAACTTTCCTTTTTAACGATGTGTTGTGATTTCCATTGTGTAGGGCACTTTCTGTGTCGTGGATGTGAATAAAATAAATGATTAGCCAAGGTCCACTGACTTCAATGAAATGCTACAAAATTGCATTTAAAATAATGAAAGCTAAACTAGAGTCTCCTGAAGAGTGGTTTCTTTTTTAGCTTTTGTGTTATTCACTTATAAAAATAATGATTTGCAGGCATAGATAAACAAGAAAATCATTAAAATGGAAAATGCCAGCTCTTTTAAATGGCTCTGGAATTAAATTCCAAGTTGCAATAATTTTAGTATTGAAATTTTTTATATTTATATCTATACATATAATTCTTAATGATCTTTGCTTTTAGACAATATCCACATCTTGCCTTTGTTATTTTTTTAGACCATATTGAAATAGATTGGAATTTAATAAGTTGTAATTTAAATTCTTTAATTTCTAATCAATTGAATTTAAACAAGCTCAACTTATCTAAACCGATATTTTATGTTGTGTCAACGTATCTTTATTTAGAACCTCAATTAACATCATCCTAAAATATATCATTCACATGCCATAGGTTTACTGAATGCTGAAGAAATATTTTCAAAATTTGAAAATCTAAAAAATGATTTAGAAACTTTCAACTATGCAACTTATCATTAGGTTGAGCAAAAAATTCTGGGAAATTTGTAATCTAGCAGTTATCAGAATTTGTATCGTATATAGGAGTACTAGTGGTATATCAATGGGAGTTCAGGAATTTCGATCCAGATGAGACACCATCCGATTATGGCCTCTTTTGATTAATATAACACTTTTTCAAGAGCCATTGATCTGATTCCTTTCATGAAATTGAAGAAGCATGTCAAGAGTTTTTATGTTTCTAAGGAGTTGCCATGGTACTTCCAGCAAATCCAGAATCTGTAAACTGAGATGGTCTTTGAAAAATAATCCTGTCTGATTCTGTTGTTAATTTGACAATAAGAATGTAACTTTCAAAATTTCCCACAACTTTTTGCTCAACCTAGTATTGCATATATATTATGGTCAGGGTTCTCGCTGTCACTCACCATTGTGCCAAATTGCGACTCAATTCTCCATTTGGTGAATAAACAAGTGATTATATTTGCCAAATTGCTAGTGCTCAATTTTTGCTTTTACTTCCTTTTCTTTTTCATTTTTCATGCATATGCATATATACATATTTTTAATATATTTGTAGCAGATAGTTGAAATTGGATTAATAACAATGGCTGTCGCAGTTATAAAACAGTATAGTGGTCGAAATCTTTGTGTTCCTGTAAATATGCTGGGAGTAATTTTTATTATACTTCATTAACGTATATCTTATTCATAAAATGTGAAGTAGTTTAATATAATTAAAACACGCCCCAAACAATGTTTCCCCGTATAACATTATTTAGTGGAATACATTTGTGTGGCCCTGTAATTTAATAATAAATATTCTTTGCATCACAGATTGAACAAAATGTATTTTTTAGTACATATTTCATAGATTCGTGTCAATTCTGTTATATTCAAATGAGTGTAACACCATTAAAATGCATTTGAAACTTTTTTCCCCATTGACCGTAATGCAACGGAATACTTTTGATTGTCCCTGTAATTGATCAATGCATCCGATTTTCATAACATTTGAAATGACTCGACAAAATTATGTAATAAATATACGTTTTAAATTTCAAACGATTAAAATGCATTTGAAACTTTTCCCCCATTGACCGTAATGTAACGGAATCCTTTTGATTGTCCCTATAATTGATCTATCCATACGATTTTCATAAAATTTGAAATGACTCGACAAAATTATGTAATAAATATACGTTTTCAATTTCAAACGATTAAAATGCATTTGAAACTTTTTTCCCCATTGACCGTAATGTAACTGAATCCTTTTGATTGTCCCTGTAATTGATCTATCCATCCGATTTTCATAAAATTTGAAATGACTCGACAAAATTATGTAATAATTATGTATTTTAAATTTCAAACGATTCGGTTGGGTAGTTTTTGCGTTGTTATATGCGGACGGACAGACAGACAGACAGACGGACAGACGGACAGACAGACAGACAGACAGACAGACAGACGGACGGACTGAGCGACAACAATAGGTGCTACGTATTTACATAATTACGAACGCACCTAAAAATTATATAAAGTTGACTCTAGTCCACTTTAGCAGGGTGCAGTGCCCAGCAGGTTTTTTAATTTCTTTTATGTGCCCGTTGGCTTTTTTAAACCTCCACAATGCACCTGGTGGCCCTTTTTAACACTTCCTATTCATACCATGGCAATTCAATTGAACCCGGGAAAATATTGAGAATTCTAGGGGATTCTAAACAAACCACTTCAAGATATCTTAGGTGAACAAGGTACAAGTGTGCCCTTTTTGAAAAATTCCTGCACGGCGGCTCTTTTTTTCTGGAGCCAACACTAATACATGTTTTTTCAACGAAAAATAGTTCACTAAATATTATGAAAAAAAATCTATTATTCATATATCTATTTGGAAATATTGGCAATAATATAATACACCTCTTGAAAACAGACTCTCATCTTCTAAGAATGCGAAATGGAAAGTTCAGTCGGAAACAGTCAATTCATTTGCATATGTAAATAAAAGAGGAAAAAGGATATTGACCTCGCCATGAGCATTCAAATGAAACACATGGCAATACATCAAAACAAGTTTTCTCCATTGTTGTCATAGTCTTATCAAGCGATCAGTTGAATCAAAAGATGAAATAACAACCATTCCACTAACTTGATCTTACACATGTTAACCACACAAAGAACATCAACAATTCCATCACTAGATTACAATAAAAAGTATCAAAGTCAAAAAGATCAAAGTAAAGTCAAAAGATTTCTATGCTTCCGTAAGTTATGAATAAACAGCTCTAGACAAAGGGCTAAGTAAACTTATTGAAGTACTAAAAATAAAAAGACTACTACAGCAACAATGTAAACTTTCAGCTTCTCTTTAAACAAGTAAGTCCATATTTCAACTTCAAAACAAAACTTTATACCTTCATCTTTAGAAATAATTTGGCCCTGTAGATTTTACTCACAATACATTCTAATGCTGTGACAATTTCATATCACAAATTAGCTGAGTATCTGTGGCTTCTTTAGAAGCCACAGCTACTGAACTAATTTATGATAGTGGTTTGTTTCCCATTATTGTTCCAGGCATGCAAAATCAGTCTAATTGCTTCTAACACATTACACTTTTATTTCATTCCATTTAAATCCTCCTCAATCACTTTCCTCACTAGACATTTTCTGCAGGAATGTTCTAAACATTTAATTATATCTGGTATGTTGACTGTAGTTTACAAGTTATGTTCAATGGGAGAAATTCTAAATTGATACATTTTAAATTCAAAAGTTCATTGTGAATTGTGCAACACTTTGTGATTATGCACAAGAAACACTGCATCCAAATTTGTGATGTACTCTTTGAACAATAACAGAGTCGTTCAAATCTTTTTATTTTATATGTAAGTATGGGAAGTGTTTTTTTTTTTATTTTTGAAACAGTGACGAGTTTTGTACTTGCATGTAACTAACTAGTCAAGGTAATTTCTATGTTCTAGAAGCATTTGTTCCAATAAACATAGTTAAAATTTCTTTATTTAGCTATCCTCTAGAACAAGATTTCCTCTTAAACACCCGATTTTAAAAGAAAACATTTTGTAAAAAATGTTCTATTTCATCCACATTGAAAACATCTGCATTATAGACAGCAAAATGCTTGGATAAAGAAACTGTCTTCATTCTTCACACAGTGTATCATGCATATTTTTTCTTTTGCCATGTAGTGTCCAAAACACAATGCTGTGTCTGGCTTTAAATTTTTTAAGCCATCTGGAGTTTGCAGGAAGGTGTACCCCGTTCAATGATTTTTCAAAATCCAAAACTTCCTTATGTAATACCAGCATTTGCATTCTACTGGATCATGTAATGAGTAAATTATTTTATAAAAGCTGTTTCAAAATCTTGGAAGGCATATATTTTCAAACTTTTGTCCTTTGAATTGACACTTGACTTATGTCTTTTTTAAAATATTCTCTTTATCATTAATTCATATAGTACATATAGATTGTTTTTTCAATATTTTATATTTTTCAGAGTTTTAGATCTTTTTTCTTTAAATCAGGATGGCTTTCAACATCTTTTATCAAATTTACTACTTGTTGTTCTAAATTAAAAATTTGGTATTTCTGCTTCAACATTTTAAAAGGCTCAATTGAAAATGCATCACAATGTGAAAGAATTAAACACTAAAATGAATACACAAGACTCAACATTAGATTAAAAAAAAAAAAACCCTAACAAAAGTTAAATAAAGTAAAACATTACATAAAAAGATGGAATTATTCATCAATCAGAATACACTTAACCACCTCTTTGGCAAAGTCGATTTTAAGAGGATGGCATACAAAAGAAACGAATGAAGGAGGGCAAACAATTGTGTTAGTAATTGTAGATGCTTGATAGTGACCGAGATAGGAAACAAAAATAAAGCCATTTAAAGTTGTTGACAAAATGCAGAGAAGTTTCATTGGATGGTATTTTTGAACAATCACAAAAAATGAAAAAATTACAACAAACACCCAATTTCTGCATAAGAAAAAATGTATTTAAAAGATGTAGACTTCAACAGAATGAGAAAGTTTAATATTTAATTGTAATGTAGAGGTCTGAGACTTTGTGAAAATTCTAATTTGAACAAATATTCAACTAAACTGACTAAGACTTATCAAGAATTCACTGTAACATAATATTAAATTTGTTTGACACAATCTTACAGAATTGAAAAGCATACTTTAGAAATCCATAAAAAAAAAAATAATTTCAAAATATATAAATTTTACTTGGTGAACATTTCAACTACACCTAAATTTAAAATGCTAATAGAAAGAATTACCTCCTAGAAAAAATTTAATTTCAATCCCTGTATGAACTAACATGTAATTAAAATTTTATCAGTGAATACAGTACTCTCGCTCAAATCTAAACAGTATGAGACTAGAGCTTTTGTAAGTTATGGAATTTTGTGGATTATAGATTTGATTATTATAAATAATGCATTTAATTCAATCCTTATGCATAAAATTGACTCTTCCATGTGTCCAAATTTTTCTTATAGGTAATTTGATTTTAAAAGCAGATTTGAAAATCATCTTTTTGTTAATTAAAACCTTATTAATTAATTTCAAAATTTTTTATATAAATTTCTTTATAAAAAAAAATACGTATATATTCATAAAATAAAAAACTTTGTCAGAATTTTTTTTTTTTTTTAAGATTTTACATTCTACGGATACATATTGCATATAATTCAGACAATAGGATAATATGAAGGGTCAGAGGAAAAAATGAAGATAGTCACAAACTAATTATTCTGGGTAATTTTTACATTTGAAAGTCCTATTTTTAATTGTGTTTTTCAAAAAATAACTTTCATTTTTTTCCCTTTTCAAACAAGGTTACTTTAAAAAGTAAATCATGCTATCGGATGACACTGTCACGCCAAATTTCACAAAAATGACTGCCCTTGTTTTTACCCCTTGATCTTTGATATAAAAATAACTTACTTGTAAAAACAAATGCCAGCTGATATGACTCCAAATATTCCAACAGCACAACATCCAGCAACAATTGCTAAAAGAAAAGTACATGAAAATAACAATATAAATAATTTTTTAAATATATTCATAAATAAACTACATAAAATATATTTCATAATCTACAAATAAAAAATACACAAAGAAGTTCCTTAGAAATTAGAAATATATGGTATACAAAACACACTGCATTGGAAATTAAATTGCACACATATTTAAGGGACAGGATACAGATGTAAATGATTTAAATATTTCTTTTGCCAAATAAACTAAAAAAAAAAAAAGCCTAATATCTTTATTGGGGTCACTCAAAGTTTGTTAAAAACTATTATAAATATTTATATACAATCACATTTCAAATGTTCAATTTGTACAAATGCTAACATGTGTATAAAGTATTAAAAGAACTCATCGCACATGATACTAAAACATACAAAACCATAAAACATAACGCAAATATTACAAAGTGTAATGCCTGGTTATAAAGAGATTTTTTTTTTTTTTTTAATGCAAATAACAGAAACAAATCTCTGAAATAAAGAAAAAAAAAATCTTGAGATAAAATTTCCAGACATGGATAATTTTCTGATCATAAGCATAAACAAATATACACTTTTGAGAATTTTCTTATGCTTCAACCACTGAAAAAAATTTCTTTTTGAATTAGACACAAACTCTTACTAGTTTATTTCTATTGTTGCCTTTTACATTTAGTATTACATAAAACACAAATTCCCTTGCTTAAACATTTCATAGATGAAGATAAGACATTCTTTAGAGATTTGATAGCATTATTTCTTTTTTTAATTACCTCTTCTGTTGCTTCATGTTTTGCATTTTTCTCTTTTTTTGTCACAGAACTTTTTTCTGTTACTCTTATTTTGCTGCATAATGTTTGGCTTCATTTGTAAAAACATATGTTGTATGTATGGCACTGTTTTAAGAATGGAGTATGATAAGAAATCAAGATGATGCTATCATATCTTTTAATAATAATAAGGCTGTTATACAATGACACTCTTTCAGAATCAGAATTACTATGAGGTAAAGTTAAGTAAAGTTTCACAATTAATGATAAATTGTTACATCATGTTAACCACTGTACAAATCAATTTAATGGAATATTTTCTGCTAAAAACACATTAACATGTTCACTCTTATCTGTGTTTTATTAAAGCCATTTCATACTGCTATCGCATCTGAAACTAATTTGTACGTCAATCAATCAATCATATTGAGAAATCATATAATTTTATAGGCTTCAAACATGAACACAAACAAACAAACAAAGCATATTTTTAGAATAATTATATCACATTCCTAGACTAAATGCTTCCAGATCTTTCAAAAATACATCAGAAAATATGAAGTCATCTTTTTTCTTTAATCTGTAACACAAACACAAATGCACCACTGACAATATCTATACAGCTTAATTCAATATTGATGTTACTGCCATCAGGGATGTAGTGGAGGGTATATGGGGACATATGTGGTATACCTGCTGGATTTTTTGAAGGAACATCATATACACTCTGTTTATTGCAATACACATTCTTATTATTTCTTCTATTATTACTTCTTATTCCTATTATTTCATTGAGCATAAATTTCAATATGATAAGTCTAAATTATCCAGTGTTGTCTAAATCATTCCCTGTGGAGATTGTGTATACATTGGTGAAACAAGCAGATCTTTAGAAATTCGCAAGCAAGAACATATCAGTGCTCTAAAAAGCAGTAATTTAAATTATAAATCTGTCCAACATTGTATTAAAACGAAACACATCCCGCAGTTTGCAAAGGCCAGTATCTTAAAATCAGGTTGTAGCAATTATCACGGCAGAATTCTCCTCGAAGGTTGGTTCACTTGTTTACTATCGCCAACTCTGAATGAGGCTCGTGCGGTCCCAAATGAATATTGTCTTTTCTAAAAAATAATAACTAACTGTAACTGTCTTGATTTGTTCATATGTTTGTTTTGCAATGAATTATTATTTGTACTGACGAGGCTTTGCATGTAGCTTGGAAAAATGTTTACTTTTGTTTTTTTAAATGTTTTTTAGTGTTTTAATTTTTTGTATATGAATTTTATTTATTTTTAAAAAATGTATTCAAGTCTGTCTTAATTTATATTATTCAATCTTTTAACCCCTTAACGCGCAGTGTTGCCGGGTCGGCAGCACCTAAAGTTCCCCCTGTTTAGAGACACAAAAACTCCGTGAATATTTCAAAAACTACTTTAATGGCTACTTTAAATCTTTCTTATGAGTTCTAGATGGCAGCAGCACAGAGATCAAACTCTACTGTTTTTAAATAATAGGTAAAATGTTTTACTGTAATACGCGGTTCACAGCAATGCTCTTCTCACTGCACTTATCAATGCTTTACTTGTGGGAGGTTACCACTTTGGCAACAACTGTATAATTAAAATGGTTAATGCAATCTTTACAAAACAATACCTGTGAACTCCTCTAGGCCTAAATAGATTGCCTAATTTTTTTTTTCTTTAAATTCCAACTTTAAAGAGTAGTGCGCCGGAAAGGGTTAATACACTCTGTTTCTCAAGAAAGTTATAGTATATATACTCTAGGGTATACTCTCTGCTTTGAGCGTATATCCTCAACTTACAGCATATACCCTCTATTTTTTATTTTTTTTTACAACTAGACCACTGATGGCCATTATCTTGTAAAATCGTTAATTATTGCGGTTTTCTTTTCATGTGAAATTTGCCCATGGATGTATCAGACCTGACAATTAAGAGATTAAATTACAATGATGGAAATATACATCTGATTGAATCCCTGATTGCAAAATCTACATATGTCACAACTTTATTTATTTATTTATTTATTTATTTATTGTACATGCATCTGTGAGGGTAGGTTCATAATATGTAGACAAAAACTGCATAGGTTTTATTTATCCATAACCAATCAGAACTGTCATTTATAGCAAAAATTACATAAATTAATGACAATACCATTCCAGTGGCCAACAACAACAAAAAATAATAATTAAACATGATGGGCATTAAGACTGTATGGCTCAATGAGCAATTGCAAAGATATATATATATATTGAATGCCACTATTTTTCAATAGTAATCTTTATATTCTTTAACAGCATAATTCTACATTTTAGTAAAACAAATATTACTATTCAGAAATAGTGCTATTTAAAATTTTAAATATTTAGATTGTATGCAATTAATGTCACCTTCATCTTTATTTACTCACTTTGATGCATTTTATACATCAATGAATGTTAAAAAAATTAAATATGAATGTTACAATTGCACATTGCTTGAAAATATTGTCATACATTCCTATGCTAAGGACTTCTTTAAGATGCTAGGGGGCTTCACCCCCTGTAAGTTATGCTCATTATCGACTGTTCATACTTTTCATGTCAATGTTTTATTGTGTAGTGAATAGGAAAAATTCAGTTTAATTTTCAAAGCATACCATTCGTCTTCTTAATTACTGTTATCTTTTAAATTTAATCAGATGAATTGAACATCCATTTTATTTACTTTTGATTTCTTTATAGATATGCTTATATACACTATATAGCAATTATAAAAGGTGGAAAAAAAAAAGAAACAACATAAAAGAATTTGAAACATATAAAGAAATATTCGTATAGTGAATTCCATTGGAGCAAACACAAAGTAAAAGCAATAAATTTAATCAGGAAATACCAAACATTGTAATAAAGAATCAAAAATAAAGATTACAAAATGCATTTTAATTAAAGATGGTAAAAATTTATGTGTTAAATAATAATACAACAATTTAGTCAAGTAAAAGCTCTACTGAGAGAAAACAAAAAAGGAAAAGCTCAACAAACTTACCAACAAAATAAACATCACTAAATGAATCCTCTTCTGCTTTTATAACTGTATCATCTTGCAGACGTTTTAAAGCATAAGGTCCTGCCTTTTTTGTTGGTTCTTCTTCATCTATGGTAGCCGAAATTTCTTCTTGCAGTGTAGAACTTCTTCCATAATCTGAAGGTGTAGAGCTCTTGCTAAGAGTATTTTTAGCTTCAAAACCTAATATATATACAGATATATATATAAGACTTTAAAATAGCAAATAAGACTGTTAAAACTTTAAATTAAATCTTTAAAAAACAATGAACAAAATTATAAATTATTAAAATTTTATCTATGGTGATTATTACAATATGCTTTAAAAAAAGATTTTTCCATTTTAGTTATGCAACACATTTCAAATAAGCAATTCTACGACTCTGAAAAGGATTGATTCCTCAGACTCGTTCTGAAATGAAACGACTCCGAAAAAGATTGATTCCTCGGACTCGTTCCGAAATGAAACAACTCCAAAAAAGATTGATTCCTCGGATTCGTTCCGAAATTAAATGACTCCGAAAAGGAGCAATTCCTCTGAGTCGTTCTGAAATGAAATGACTCTGAAAAAGAATGTTTCCTCAGAATCGTTCTGAAAAAGACCAACTCCTCTGAATCATTCCGAAATGACATAAATCACACACTTTTCTTTTTTTTTTTTTTTTTTTTTTTGTTCTTTGCAACAGGGTAGGGTAATTATTTTTTTTGAAAAATAAACTAAAAATGATCTTAAATTCAGAATCGTTGAGGTTGGAAGGGTTCCGGATTTTGGACTCTACAAACACAATGGGGTGCTGCAGCACCGATTGGCTAGCAAACTATCTTCCGATATTTTATTTATAGATTTCTTTTTTAGGTCTCGAGGTATAAGTCAACCCCCCCCCCCCCCCCCCCCCCCACTTTAAAGTTCTTTTTTTGTCTAAAATTTCTTGATTTATACGCGAGTATATACGGTATGTTAATATTTATTTGGGCTATTAAATTTTAGATTAACACTACAAAAAAAATTAGATTTTTTTTACTCTTAAGTGAAAAAGTGGCCACTTTTAAAAAACTAATACTGCTGACCAGTGACCACATACTACTAGTCAAAATTCTCAAATTTTGCCCATTAAGATTTTTTTTTTTTTCTCTGATAGTGATTTTTAAATTGTACTGATATTATAGCATAAAACATTTTATTGCCACTAGTTTCTTGGTGCTTTTTACTTAATTACTATATGGTCATTAAAAAAAGCATAAAAATAATTATTAATTAAAAATATATAAAAACACAACTGAAATACTGAAAGTCATCAACTAAAAATTGAGTAAAATTGAAGATTATTTCCTCTGCAATATTATACCTATGTATGTGTAAAATGCTTATAAAGAGCAATCAGAATTATAATAGTGTTAAACTGTAATATTTAACATTCCAATATGACTACTTTTTGTACCCAAATATTGCATCCCCCCACCCCCTCTACTCCAAGCTCACTATACTTCCTGTTACATATTTTTAAAAATTGAAATAAATAATCTTCATGATACCTTCAATATAGATGTTTTTTCTTTCCTGAAAGCCCAGAAAACTAGAAACCTCCTTACAACAAATGATTAAAAGCAAAAAAAAAAACTCACCTAATATATCACCCATATGTTCCTCATTATTAACATCTTTTAAAGAGGCAAAAGCAGATGCCCGCGCATCAACATTAAATCCTGCATTAGGCCTGTTCATTGTGACAGAAGACGACGCATAAGCTCCCCCTTCTCCGCCAGAATTACTTTGAAATGGAGATTTGTGAAATGGTATTGGTCTGTCAGATTCACTTTCTAGTCCTGCTCTCATCTGAGGCAGATTTAACTGTGGTAATAATCCAGACTGGAGGTTCTGGGTTGTTTGCATCTGCCGCTCTGCAAGCCTCCTCACAAAATCCTGAAGATCTTCAGGAAAACCAACTAAAGAGGAATCAAGGATAGGAATTAAATCAAGAAGAAAAACATCACAGTACGAACTATTTTACATCATAGAATACAATAATCTAAACATAACATAAATCAGGGATGCCACTCAGAAATTAACAAAAAAGATGAAATTATGTGTAAAGTAAAATTTACAACATTTTACACAACATTTATGTGGGAATTTTGTAAGGTTTATGTTTATAATAAACTAAATGAAGAATTAAATTTATAACATACTATTTTTTTAAAAAGAAAGAAACCATCTTTTTTTTCCTCTCTCTCTTGTAAACCTTTAACCCTTTCCAGCATAGGCAAATTCTGTAGTAAAATGAGAAATTATCGACTGACACCGGAATTTAGAAACAACATTTTGAGAAATTAAGAATCCCTTAGTTCAAGCTTTCCCTGCAAAAGCAAAATTTCTCTAAAATATTATCAGTACCTTTTGCAAGTTTGGAATTATGATTAGGTATCCCAGACCGGGCACAGTGTACTGGAAAGGGTTAACAAAAGTCTTTCAAAATGTGCATTTGTCAAAAAGTTTGAAATATGCTGTTAATTCATTGTGCATGAAAACTTATACCAGTAAATAAAAAATATTTTTTTCTTTAGTTTACAATATTTTATATCAATTAAGGTAACTCAGCAACAGATTTAGTGAGGAATTTTATGTATTGCATCATTTTAAATTAATTTAGGTAACCAAGCAATAGATTCGATGATTATTCTATGAGTGAATAGCAAAAATTTGCAGTTTTTTTCGCACTTGTTTGATAAGAGCCGCCGTTTTACATCGCAATCGTTTGACGAAAATCGCCATTTTATATCGCGATCGTTTGACGAAAATCGCCGTTTTACATCGCGATCGTCAGACGAAAATCATCGTTTTACTTTGTCATCGTTTGATAAAAATCGCCGTTTTATACCGCGATCGTTTGACGAAAATCGCCGTTTTACTTCGCGATTGTTTAACGAAAATAGCCATTTTATTTCGCAACTGTTAGACGAAAATCGCCGTTTTACTTCGTGATCGTTTGACAAAAAATGCCATTTTACTTCGCGATTTTTTGACGAAAATCGCCCGCGACCGTTTGACGAAAATCTACGTTTTAGATTGCGATTTGACGAAAATCGCCGTTTTATGTCACGATCGTTCGGCGAAAATCGTTGTTTTACTTCGTCATCATTTGAAAAAAATCGCCGTTTTGTACCGTGATTGTTTGACGAAAGTAGCCGTTTTACTTCGCGATCATGAGAAGAAATCGCTGTTTTATTTCGCGGTCGTTTGAAGAAAATTTCTATTTTACTTTGCAGTCGTTTGACGAAAATCGCTGTTTTATTTCGCAATCGTTTGACGAAAATCGTTATTTTATTTTGTGATCGCTTAACGAAATCTCGGATTCATAAAAATTAAAAAAAGCGAAAATCCACCATTTGGCGGAAAAGCGACATTCCTGATATATATTTATGCTTATTAACCTCTCCAGACCTGAGCATAAAATAACTCTACAAATATATATTTATTGCTAGAGCCGTACCGAGTACTTGGTAAATACTCGGTACTCGGCCAATTTCCCGAGTACTCGGTATTAGGCCAAATTTTGGACGTGTACTCGGCCAATACCGAGTAGTAAGAATTTCATTTTTTAAGCACATTAATTTATAACTGATCTGTAAAATGGTATTCGAATGTATAATGTATGCAGTAATTCATAAAACTATTTACTTGGTATTTAACATTATGTCTGCAAAATATAGGAAAAGTTAAGAACAAAAACCCTCATAAAATAACTCCAGATTAAAATTTAGTTTGTTATTTATACAAATAAAACTAAATACTTTTTTGATATATAGGAAAACAAAAAAAACTATCATTTTGGATAAAGAAACTAAAAATACAATAAATTCAATAAAAAATTAATAATTAAATTTATATTTCAAATTATGGTGCAAAAACACCAAACGTTCTAATTATCAGTGGACAGGATTTTTTTTTTTAATGCTAAAAATTTGGCCGGCCTCTGAAAATATACATTCAGAATAAACAGTTGTTAAAAGTGCACATAAGAATTTTTTTTTTTTGCAAAGATGCACAAAATTGGAAAAGATTTTTTTATTCCTCCACCATGCAAATGGAATGGAGTGTCAGTTTTGCAAAAGTCTTTGTTAATAAAACATGTCTCTCTTTTTTGTACCAATTCTTCATGCAGAGATTTTAAATTAATACTAGTGCCACAATCTTTTTGCACAAGTAATTTTTCGCAATTTCCTCATTTGCATTATTCAATCACTTATTACAGTAACCAATAAACATTTTTATTTTTGATAGACATTCTCCTTTTTTATTAGCTTTGATCTGTCAAAAATTGTCTTTAAAAGGAGCACAAGTAAATTTAAAATTTAATGAGTTAATTTATATATACTATATATGTATATTTACCGGGTGTCCCAAAATTGACTGATGGATTTTAAATTTCAATAACTTGCAAACGGTGACAGCTATTTAAAAAAATTTTGCAGGAGGATTATGTATAATGTCAGGAGTTTTTTTACCGTAATTTTTTATTTTAGTTCGAATTTCAAACAATAGATGGCGCTGACAGTGATTGAAGGCCAGGTGATCAGAGCTGAGTGAGGTCAGTTTCGGCGTCGACCTGGGCTTCAATTGCAGTCAGCGCCATCTATTGTTTGAAATTCGAACTAAAATCAAAAGTTACGGTAAAAAAACTCATTAACATTTTACATAACCCTCCAGCAAAAAATTTTTAAATAGCTATCAAAGTTTGCAAATTATTGAATTTTAAAATCCATCAGTCATTTTTGGGACACCCGGTATATACATGTACACACAATTATAAATACAGGGTGTCCGAAAAGTCTGGAAACGGTCGAATAACTCAAGAAATACATATGAGATTGAAAAACGTAAATATACGTGTTAAATATTTTTAAATAAGCTACTCAGTGATACCAAATTTGACCTTCGTAACAGATTCCCTGGGGGTCAGAGGGGGTCCAACTTTGAAATCTTAAATTATAACCCCCATTTTTTATTGCAGATTCGGATTCTACGAACAAAAATACGTAACTTTTGTATTTGATGTTCATTTCGAATCCTCGTTTATCACGGTGTAATTGAGCATATTAAATCGATACATATTTCGGCTTTTCCAACGGGATTTTCCCTAATCAAAACTAATTGGGGGAGAATTTATGACATCAAATTCCTCGTCTTTTGCAATAATAGCATTTTCTGAAAATCACCCGTGCCGATTATTTCGGTAGTGCTACACAGTTAAAAATTTGATCCATTTGCTGTAGCGTCACTCCACAGCTTTTATAGAATATCTCTTTCATGAGCAATGAGAATGTTCCATAACACAGTAAAGTACACTGTAAAAAAATTGACCCTTTTGCTGCATCGTCACTCCACCGCTTTTATAGAAAACGATTACTTTACTGTGTTATGGAGCATCAGGGCCGTAGCTAAGGGGGTG
The DNA here is from genome assembly GCA_964019185.1 of Maratus speculifer. Lineage (NCBI taxonomy): Eukaryota > Metazoa > Arthropoda > Arachnida > Araneae > Salticidae > Maratus > Maratus speculifer. The sequence goes on along the minus strand of OZ025296.1, from coordinate 315,647,451 downwards.
CTATGGGTGGCTCAGCCCCCCCTAAAATATTTTGAGCCCCCCCCTGGAAAAGATTCCAAGGTCACTAAATGAATTTCTATTCCAAAAATTCAAATGAAATTCTGTTCAAAAATCTAACTTAGTTTTGAGAACCTTTCATAGTTTTGCAGGATTACTAAATTGTATCTAAAATATAAGTGTTTCTACACTCCCTCGTCTTCTTTGTACATAGGAAGCTAGCATGATGTTTAATTTTGATCAGCTATACACTCAAAATTTTCATCATCATATAATTTTCTTAGTACAAAATGAAGTTATTAGAACACTTTTTAATAAGAAACATAGTACCTAAAATGTGAATATGCATTACTTTATCTTTCTGTGGCAATGCGAGAGAAAAAAAAATTATGAGCCCCCCTTACATTCTCTTGAGCCCCCCCCCCTACATTCACTTAAGCCCCCCCCCCTACTGTTCACTTCTAGCTACGGCCCTGTGGAGCATTCTCATTGGTCACAAAAGAGATATTCTATAATAGCTGTGGTGTGACGCTGCAGCAAATGGGTCAAATTTTTAACAGTGTAGCACTATTGAAATAATCGCCACGGGTGATTTTCAGGAAACGCTGTTCCTACAAAAGACGAGGAATTTGACGTCAAAAATTCTGCCCAATCAGTTTCGATTAGGGAAAATCCCGTTGGAAAAGCGGGAATATGTATCGATTTAATATGCTCGATTACACCGTGATAAACAAAGATTTGAAATAAACATCAAATACAAAAGTTAGGTATTTTTGTCCGTAGAATCCGAATCTGCAATAAAAAATGGGGGTTATAATTTAAGATTTCAAAGTTGGACCCCCTCTGACCCCCAGGGGGTCGGTTTCGAAGGTCAAATTTGGTATCACAGAGTAGCTTATTTAAAAATATTTAACACGTATATTTACGTTTTTCAATCTCATATGTATTTCTCGAGTTATTCGGCCGTTTCCAGACTTTTCGGACACCCTGTATATGCACTTATAAATATACCTGTGCACATATATCTATAGTTGAATGTATGTGCACAGGTATATTTATATATATGTACACATAAGCTCACATTATGCGCACATCAGTGGGTTTTTTTTTTTCTTATTAATTACACAACTACTCGGCATTCGGTACTAGGCCAAAGTACTACTCGGTACACCACTATTTATTGCTTTTGCATAATCGAAATGACACCATAGATGACAGAAAGAGTCATTTTTATATGAAATCAGTACTTTAGGGGACTGCCAATTTAGGTTAACAAATATGGATATAAAAATACTAATCCTCTTAAAACATCAGTTTAACTAACAGTTATATAAATTTACGCAATAACAAAATGAAGGTCTTTAAACAAGTAAATGATCAGCAAATCCTGAAAATTTTTTATTAAGCATTTAAGTTAGATAATCATGAATATTTCTCACTTTCTTGGCCACAATGTCTTGAAGGTATTTTCGAAACTCGGATGAAAATAATATTTATTTTATGAGGTAATATTCATCAGTGCAGACATTTATTGGTTTTGTTTTAAAGAAAAAAAAAACATTCAGCTCTGTAGGAGTAAAGTGAAACTGCAAAAAATCGAACAGTTTAGTTTTTATAGGAAAAGAATGAAGGTACACACTTGTGTAACTCAGGTCTGAAGAGGTTAAACATTATAGGAATATAAAGAATATATGACCGCTATCTGCTTTTCGACTATTTTGCCAAGTACTGAACAATAGTTGTCCAAATATTGTTGAATATTTAGGTGAATAAATTCAGAATTAATTTGTTTCCTCGTTTCTTTTCTTTTTCAGTTCTTCCTTTCTTTCTTTTTCAAATTATGCTTTTTTCAAATCGAAACTATTTTCTGGCATTTTTTCATTCTGACGAACAAAATTTATAACTATTCTGATACAAATACTAAGAAATTGAATACATTTCTTATAAAGATCAAGGGTCATTTAGAAAAGGACGACAAAGTTTGATATTTAAGACAATTTTATAGGCACACATTTCAAAGAAAGGTCTTCTTTGAGGAACAACCAAATGCAGCTCAAGGATCAGTCATGAAAGCGGGAAACTAGAAAATAGGTGGAATTTTTTCCCCATCTATACTGTGGCGCAAAACTCTTATAATTTAAGTGTCATATTAACATATACTTAGGCAATAAATCTAAATTTAATTGCACGTATGATTGTTATTCTTTTCTTACCTTAGAATAGTGATGGCCGATACTGGAAATTTTGAGAATCGATTAAAATCGATATCGAAAAAAACATCATCGATCATAAAAAGAATCGATTTCTCAGTTCTAGAATCGATATTTCGATATTCACAGATTCACAGAGATAAGCTCAAAATTAGTAATTCCAAAACTTAGACAACAGCTGGACCGCCTTCCACCCCGGGGTGTCGGTAGGGGGGTATTAGGACGGATGGACCTGGGAAAAAAAGATAGAGGCACTCCGTGAGTACCGAGCCGACAGAAGTGAAAACTTGAACAATTACGTGTGCATTTTTTGAATCGTTATGTCATATTTTTTCAACCATCGGGAAATATTTTATTGTGCAGGAAATACTTTTAAATGAACAAAAAAATGTTCAACAATATTAAAGAACATATTAATATCTATTAAAAAAATATTGCGATACCATATGTTCAGCTATTGTAGTTACCTCACTATAATTACTTTCTTATATTTTAAAACGCGATAAATACGCCGACAAAAATTAGACCTGCTATCGATACCTTTGTATGAATCCTTTTCCAAGTAAATCATTTCGCATTCATGACTGTTTCAATACCTGTAGATTACTTTTTGAACTATTCAAATCAGACATATCATTAAAAAGATATTACGATTTTAAAAATGACAATGCAAAGAAATAATAGCGCTGCTGACAGTTCGGTGGATAATAAGCTTGGGGATTGCTTCCGCAATCAGACGGTTGCAAGTTCGAACCCCAATTTCGCTGACATGTACCAATGTTTTTTGCTTTATTTCTGAAGAAGTTTGAGAAATTTAAATTTTAACAAATTATGTGTTCGTAACGTGACCCAGAATGATGGGAGAAAATTTTAAATGCTAGATTTGTAATGTATGAAGCATAAGCTTTCAATAGACATATTACATCAAAAAATGAGAAACGCTTCCCCCCTGCCCCCCAAAACGGTCCTATGGGAAAAACCATAAAACTGGAATAGAAAAAAGAACGGCGAGGAAAAGTTAGCTATACTAGAATTTTTCTTCCCACTGTACTTCCCATAGAAGCAAAGTTATAGCCTTTTAAAGATTGAAATGAAATGAACGATTGAAAGTGAAGAAATCGGCAAAATTAGATGAATAACCGATAAGGGGTGGAAGGTCCACAGCCCCGGGGGTACCATGTAGCTTAAACTTTTAAGTTAAAAATGGTAGAAATTTAAATGAGCGAAATTTAAAGGTGTATGTTGAAAAAATATTGGGGGGGGGGGGGCAAGCCCACCCCCAACATTTTTTTGTTTCTTTTGAAGAGACAAAAAAATATACCCCCCCCCCCCGGCGGGGCGCAGATAAACCCCAAGCGGGTGGAAGGGCAATCCCTTATTTATCTTTTGTCAAGGATTCAAAATGTGTATCTAAAATAAAATAAAACGAGAATTGGAAATTTTTAAAACTGTATGCATATTTCGAACGGTCCTGTAAGTTAAAACTGACGCGGAAGGGGGGGGGGGGCGGAGGAATTAGAAGAGACGAGCGTGAAAAATAAAACATAATAAACTAATAATTCAAATAACTGGACTTCTAAACAAAAATATAACGATTTAACCTAATGTCGAATTGATGGGGTGGCCCGCAGGGGATAACCCCCCCCCCCCCAGAAGTTTTGAGATTTTATGCTTTTTAATGCACAAATTGCGATTCCCCCTCCCTTACAGAGCTGTAAAACATGCCTTCCTCCGGAGTGGCAGGTAGCCCTCAAAGTGAAAAATACATGCATGCAACACTGGAAAAAAAAAAAAAAAAACATTCTTATACGTAATTTCCAAAATGCGATTTCAATTTTAGTAAATCAAAATGAAATCGAATCTAAAGATCGAAATCGAATCTAAAGATCGAAATCGAATCTAAAGATCGAAATCGAGTCTAAAAATCGAAATCGAATCTATAGTGAATCGATTCGCCAGCTACGCCGATTTTACGGGCAGAATCGATTTTACGTTTTAACTTTCCTTTGTAACTTAACAAGATGAGAGTATTAGATTCGTGAAAATTTTTGACTTCTGGTTTTCGATGGATTTATATATTTTAGAAGGTCTTTAACACGATTTCATGGTTTTCAGGAAATATCTGTCTGTGAGAGTGAGTCTGTCAGTCACTCTGCGATTCTGTTTCTGACAAAAATTTTTGACCGCTCTATCTCAAGAACAAATGTACGGAATTCCACAAAACTTTAGATTTAGTTTGACCTTGATATAAACTTAATCTAATTAATTTTTGGTGTATATAGCCTAACAGGTGGTGCTGTTATGCTGCATTTTTTGCGATTTACGCAACAGCTATATTTGAATAACGAATGCACGGATTTTCATCAAATTTTAGGTTCAGTTAGTCCTTGACATGAATTGATGTTTTTTCCATTTTGATGTATATCGCTTCTCAGATGGCGCTGCTATGCTGCATTTTTCACAATTTCCACTCAGCGCAATGTAAAAGGGGGGGCGAAGGGGGTGGTCGTCCAGAGAGCGGAAATTTAAGGGGCGCCAAATTTTTACTACCAACGTCACTTCTGGCCTATCACAAGAAAAAATTAATTGGGGGGGGGGGGCTAAATTGGAACTTTGAACCGGGCGCAGTTCTCTTTTCGCACGCCCCTCTTTCCATTTTAGCTCTATCTCAAGAATTAATGCACGGACTTTCATAAAAAATTAGATTCAATTAGTCCTTGATATGATTTGATGCTAATTACCTTTTGGTGGAAATTGCTCTAGAGGTGGCGCTGCTACACTGTATTATTTATGATTAACGCAATAGCGGTATCTCAAGAACGAATTTTCATCAAAATTCAGATTCAGTAAATCCCTGACATAGATTAGTGTTGTTTAGTTTTTGGTGTAAATTGGCCCGCAGGTGGCGATGATATGCTGAATTTTTCATGATTTCGCAATAGCTGTATCTCGCACGATGGATAAGCAAAGTATAAAATCGAAAATAAACGGCGAATTTCGAATGGACTGTAGAACGCTCTTTCTCCATCATACTTTGTTTGCTTGTTGAATTTGAACTACAGTTGCTTAGTTGTTTAATGTTTACGTAAGAACCGTCGTGACCCCCCCCCCCTCCCCTTGTCAGAAAAAATAAGCAGACTCTGGACCCCCTCCCCTCCCCCTTTAGTTCTTACGTAATACTTGAACGGTCCCTTTGACTAGTTTGTTACTTTTTATTTTCTTTACTAAAATAAAGTATTAGATTCATTAAAAATTTTCACTTCCGGTTTAGAAGGATTTATCGTTTTCGAAGTCTTCGAATGTCTCGAGAATACGATTTGACTTTTTTATATAAATTGTTTATCTGTCAGTCTGTTATTTTCTGATCAGTCCCTATATGTTTTTGTCTCTGATAAAAATTTTATGGGCGCTATATTTCATTAACTAATGCTTGAAATCTGTTGAAACTTTAGATTCAGTTAGGCTTTCATATAAATTGGTACTGAAATATTTTGATGAAAATATTTCGTTCAACAGGTGGCTCTGCTATCTTTCTTGATTACTGCAAGACGCTATCTCAAGAACTAATGCAGGAATTTTCTTCAAACTTCATATTCAGTTAAATGTTTGCATAAATTGTTGCTTATCAGGTTTAAGTGCAACTCACCCAAAAGAGAGCGTTGCTATGCTGCTGCTTTTATCAGCATTGTTGAACCCAGACATTTTTCTCCGGGAGGAATTTCTGCGGCTCCGTAGAGAGACATTCTAGACTTCAGAGAAGGGAGGTAGAACTTTTCGTATATTAGCATAAAATCTCAAATCTTTTGGAAGAATATTTCAATATTCAACAGATGGAGATGTCCCTCTTCGGGATACCCCTGAAATCAACTGTTTTTCAGGATACAGGATCATATCTCAAGAACTAATGAATGGAATTTCATCAAATCTAATTCTCTGTCTGACATTCCCATACGTTGTTCCTGATTAGGCTTTGGGTTAAATCATGACAGGTCACGCTGTTATGCTGCTTTTTTAAGGGGTTTTAAGGGTGTAGAATTCAGACATTTTTCTTCGGGAGAGATTTTTGAGGTCTGGAGAGAGACATTCTAGATTTCTGTATATGTGTGAGAGGGGCGGTGGTTGGACTTTTCTCCATGAAGCACCTAAAAATGTTAAATCTTCCTGGTGTAGTGTACCATTCAGTACTCCGGAAAAGGGATGTCCTTCGGTGCCACTCTCTGAATTCAATATATTTTTTCACGATTTTCACGATGTTAGCGAGAATATTTCAAGAATTTATGAGCATAATTTCATCAAACTTAATATTCTATTAGAGAATGACGTAAGTTTTTCCTGATTAGGTTTTCGTGTAAATTATGTAATAGACTGCGCTGCATTTTTACAATATTTGTGATAGCTATATCTCAAAACTTATGCAAGGAATTTAATCAAACTTCATTTTCTGTTGCACTATTAAATATAAATCCTTATTAGGATTGAGTGTATAATGCCCAAAACGTGTCGCTTTTATGCTCTTTGAATTTCAAATTTTGATTTCAGATATCTAAGAGGGTGTGAGCGCCGAAATTCAACAATTTGGATAAAAAAGTGGTTTTTATTTATTTATTTATTTATTTATTTTATTTATTTAATTTTTTTTTTTTTTTTTTTTTTTTTTTAAGAGAGCGTTTCCATACATCATACAGCGTTCATTGCACATACATCAATGAGCTTATGTTTTTTGAATCCTCATGATGGGCATAAGTTATCTTTTAATTTCGACACTGTGATAGTGGTGTGTTGGTGTATTTTTGTCGGCCGATTATCTACGCTATGGGATATAGGCCCTATGGGGTGGGTTGCCCTCCGTGGGGGTCTTTCTAAGGGAACCTAACCCGTATTTACGCAAGGTTCGAAGAAAACCACGGAAAACTTCGAACGGTTAGGCCGACGGTCGCGATTGGGTTCGAACCCAGCACCTACCGTCTACCATTTTGAGGTCAGAACCTCTCGGCCACTGGTGGGGCCACTGTGATAGTGAATTCGGAAGATTTAACATGTATATGAAATAGAAGAAACTTTGGAATTGGCACATCCGTCTACTTTATCTTCGACTTTTGAAGGAAAATGAAAATTATATTACCTTCAGAGAAATCGATTAAAAATTTTAAAGTATCGATTAAATCGAGCTGGCCGTAGTATTAAATCGATTTAAAAAATCGAAATCGCCCATCACTCACATAGCATGCATGGTCACAGTGACGTCACTGCAAGTCACTGTGGTCACATCACATCTGTGACCAAAATGCCACCACTCTGTGACGTCGCATTGTGACTTAGATGTGAACATCTTGGAAAACATAAAATAATTACAAAAAGTCTCTAAAACATGACAATGTAAAATTATGTTTTGTTTTGGCAATATAAAAAAAATTACGTCACTGTGATGTCACTTCATGAAACGTTCGTCACAAATATGTGACATAATACCACTACATTTTAAAATCGCAATGTGACAAAAAAATGAACTTAAAAAACTTTTGAATCAATTCCTGAAGCAATTTTTAGCTGAATATATCAAATAAAAATTGAGTTCAAGAGAATTATTGTGGCGTTGACTAGGTGAAAATGATTCCAGTCTGTATCACAATAATTAATATTGAACTTAACTTGTACGGTAAAAATCTTCTTGCAATTTTTGTTTTAGAAGTATGTTTTTAAAAAAGTTATTTTACAAGATTTTTTTCCTACAGATAATTAATATGAAAAAAAATTACAGATTGACAAAGAAAAACTTTTCATTCTCTAAAACAAATTTTTATTTTCTTAAGATGTGTATTTACTACGTTTGATAACTATACTTGTTCCATGTAGGCAGACGATACCGTGCTACCTATAATTAAAATGTCAGTGTTGAGAAAGTGAAAAGAAGTGAATTGTTTTTTTTTTTTTTGTTTTTTTTATTCCAAAACTTGTGTTTGAGATAGGGGCAGACGATATGCAGCAGTGAGCTGCTAGTGAATTTATTCTTTATAAATAAAGAGTTTTTTAAAAGAACCAGTGCATATGGAATATTTTGTGTAGTGTGTGCTTTTAATAATTAACATGGTCCGTCTCGCAAGAAGGTGAAAATAATTATTAATGTGAGTGAACAATCTTCGAATTAACTATGTGCTGATGTGTATTAAGAGTTCTATGAAGAGTTCTTTCATTGAGAGATTCGTCGAATAATATTCTGCTCAAACAAATGAAGTATTGTGTCTAAGAAGATAAATTTAAGAGTTATAATGAATCTACGTCGGAATTTCGCAGCGATTTGAGTGAGGTAAGAGCAATTTTCTAGTTTATTTTGATTAAATTATGTCTGTTATTGATAATTTAAATAAATACGAGCTTAAGCTTGTAACTGAGGAATTGGGTTTAACTGCTCCTGAAAGTAGTAAAATTATTGATTTAAGAAATATTATAGAGAATAGAGAATATTACTCAAATGAGCAGTTATTAAAAAGCATCGTTAACTCGGTTGTTGAGGCGTATAAATCACGAAAAGAAACTGAGAAAACAAAATTAGAATTAGAAAAAATTAAATTAGCGCAATTAGAAAAAGAGTTAGAATTAGCAAATATTCGTAAAGAACCATCCCTAAATTCGGAATTTGAAAAAATTAAACTAGCTCAGTTAGAGAAAGAATTAGAAATAGCCAAATTGCGTAAAGAATCTCGGGAAAATTTGCCGTCCGTAACAGAAAAATCGGAAACGGAAATAGCAGAGTTTCCCCCAGACGGTTTCAGGGGGGCGCGGCGCCCCTCCTGCCCTTTAGTTTGAAAAATAGCGCCCCTCTTGCCCCTTATCCAAAAAACTAGCGCCCCTCTTGTCGCACATTCAAAAAAATAGCGCCCTTCATGCCCCACATTAGAAAAAACGCAACTCTTCAGCGATGATGCGGACGCGCTATAACGCGTAAATTACGAAAAAAGTCGGCGACAGAATGCAAGAAAAAAGCTCTTACGCATCCCACGGGACGCGTAATATCGTCAAATAATCGAGAAAAAAAGGCAAATTTCATTAAAAAAAATCGCGAAATAACGACTAATTTCCGACAAGATTCGCGAAAAAATGGCTAATTTCGTCTCAAAATCCACCCCCCCTCAAAAAAAACGGCAGTTTTCCTTTAAAAATCGTGAAAAAACGACAAATATCGTCCAAAAATTACGATAAAACGGAAAATTTGTTCAAACGATTCGCGAAAAACAGCAACTTCCGTCAAGACATCGCGATAAAATGGCAGATTTCGTCAAAAGATTTGCAGAAAATGGCATATTTCGTCCCAAAACCGCAATAAACGGATAATTCTGTGAAAAGATTCACGAAAAATGGCAAATTTTGCCATAAATTCACGAAAAAACAAAAATTTGTCAAAATACCCCGGAAAAACGGCAGATTTCGTCAAAAGGTCGCGAAAAAATGCAAATTTCGTCAAAGGGGCACAAAAAAATTTAATGCCAGAAGTGAATTTTATATTCGGAATTTATCTTTTTTTTCGTGTTTAAACGTGACAAAATTGGCGTTTTTTTCACTATCTTTTGAGGCAATTTGCCATTTTTTGTGATCGTGTAGTAAAATTTGCCGTTTTTTCGCGATCTTTTTCCTAAATTTGTCGTTTTTTCGCGATATTTTACCGAAATTTGTCGTCTTTTAGCGATCTTTTAACAAAATCTGCCGTTTTTTCGTGATTTTTTAACAATATTTGTCGTTTTTGCGCGGCATTTTTCGCGATAAAAAATTTACATTTTTTTCCGTTTTTCAATTTTTTGACGAAATTTGTTTTTTTTTTTTTTTTTTTTTCTCGATTCTTTGACAACATTTCTGTTTTTTTTTTTTTTTTTTTTTTTTTTTACTGCTAGATTTTAGATTTAACTCTGTAAAGAATTGAACTTTACAGATTGAATTGCCTACGTGGGAGCTTGGCATTGTGCTGTTTCATAGAAAGATTGGGCCGCACAAGTTGAAGTTTTTTTCGTTGACAAGAGAGTATTTTGGTTTAGACAGCAAATATTTTCTCAGATTTTGTGTAAAGGTGCCGCCGAATGCTTTCATGTTGAAACCCAACAGGTGTTAGTTTTTCTCACGATAATTCGCGAGTGACCTCAGCATTTTCAGGTGACCAATGATAGAAGAAGTTAAGCCTGACATCATGTGGAGGTACTCTAATAGGTTCTAGAGGGTCCCTCCCTATTCAGATTGTTTTTCAAGTGAGGACACCAGAGGGGAGACCTTCGGTTTTTGTGTTGTGAATAAGCCTGGGATCAGACAGGCAGTCCAGTGAGATTGTGGAGAAAGATTTTCCTCGTACAAGGAGGAGGGAAGGAAGCAAGATTCGTCTAGTTCCACGGTGACCTTATGACACGGGAATTGGACAATCTAAAAACCGTAAGACTTCAGTTGATAATTTTCTGTGTTCCGGAAACACTCGCACAAGACTCAAGACTCAACCCTAAAAAAAATGCTATGCTGGATCATTTTATTACTCAAATAAGACTTTGTGTAAATAAATATTATTTAATCCCTTAAATTGATTCAGTGGGCAAATTTCTTCTTATACGCTACCGGATTAATCTTTTAGTCCGAGGGGAAATTCGCAACAGCTGGTGGCAGCGGTGGGATCTTGTGTCAAGGCGAACTGGAATACAAAAGGCGAATTGGAATTCGAAAAGAACTCTGAAAAGTGACAAGATTTTCGGTGTTGTGTACCTTAAGGATACTATTGATTAACAATGTGGTGATAAGACACTTAGTGATCTGAATTACTGAAAAGAGACATTCTTTACGAACAGTATTGGAGAGGAAAATAATCCGTGAATACTTAGTACTGGACAAAGCGACGTATCTGAAAGGAGTCCATTGTTGATTGGAGGTGATTGACAGAATCAAGCCGGGTAAGTGAATTCTTTTATCTCAGCATGGTATGGCATTTATGGCATTGTTCATAAAGTTTAGGAATTGTTATTGCCTGGTATATGTTTTTATTTATCTTAGCTAGTTCATTATTGGATTTTGACATGCAAAATGTCTCACTAGAGATCAATGAAAGATTACACTTAACAGTTGATTGCAATAAGAATTTTTTTTTCTATTAGATTATTTTTATGTAAAATCTTTCTGTGATCATGTGAAAAAAAAAATGTACTTAAAGAATATCAATTATTTTTACAGTTAAGAAAAATTTCAGCATATTATTTTGCTAATGAAAAAGAGTGTTAAGAAAAATTTACTTGAACAGTTTCTAGATTTTAATAATTTAATGTTCTAATCTGTTTTTAAGGAAATTATTTCTGAGGATTTAGCTAAATATTTTAAGGTGTAATAATGTGGCATAATGATGGTTGCAGATGAGAGGCATTTTGTTGTTTTCAATGAAATTTTAAACGGGGAATAGTGTACTTCTAATTAATGTGTAAATTTATAACTGAATGATATATTTTGTGCATGCTTATATATTTTTTCTGTTATTGTATTTTTTGGTATTTGTGTAATTTGTGAGGTTAAGTTTTCAAAATGTCTGATTGGAAAAGTTTCAAAAAGGTTGATCTGCAAGTATTAGCAGGGGAACTAGATATTCAGATTGACGAAAATGACACGATTGCGAAAATAATAAAAAAAATAGAATCGGCTGAAGATTTTGATAAAGATTTTGCGTTGGCACAAGCCAAAAATATATTACATGATCGAGAAACTTTGGTAGCTGAGGAAAAGGAAAGAAAAAAAATAGAGAGGGAAGGTAAAGAGAGAGACAGGGCATATGAATTGGAAAAATTAAAATTATCGCAAGAGGCAGAGACGCGTAGAGTGGCATCAAATAATGGCGCGGAGAGAATTAATAAATTGCCTTTAAAATCCTTAATACATCGTTTTGATGAGAGTCGCTCAGAAATATCTTTATTCTTAAATTTGTTTGAGAGACAAGCAAAAAAATGTAATTTAGAAGATGATGAATTAGTAACTAATTTATTGGCGCTTCTACCTGTAAATGTGGCAGAATTAATTCTTAGAGAACCAGCACACTTAACAGATAATTATGAGTATGTGAAAGGTAAATTATTAGAACGGTACAAATTAAATGCAGAATCGTATAGATTAAAATTCAATCAACATCAGAGAAATCCAAATAATCCGTGGAGAGATTTAATTTTTGAATTAAATAGCTATTTGGAAGGTTGGTTAAACTCTTTAAAAATCACAACTTTTCAGGAATTAAAGAATTTATTAATTACTAATCAGATTAAAAAAAGAGCGCCGCAAGAGTTGAAAGACCATCTAATAGATGTTTGGTCAAATTTCACGGACCCAGAAATTTTAGTAAAACGTTTAGATGAATTAGAAGTTGTAAAAAAATCGCAAAGAAAAACCTTTCAAGTGAAATCCTTTGGGGAGAAAAAAATCGAAAAAATAGCCCTCGTGTAGAGAACAAAAGCGTTGAAAAGAATTTCAATTGGCGAGATAGGGATTCGGAAAGAGAAAGGGTTTTTGAAAAGAGGCGGGTAAACAGATGTTTTCTTTGTAACTCTTCAAGCCATTTTAAGGCCGAATGTCCGGAATTAAAGAAGGGAAAAGATACTGTTAAAGTGAATCATATGAGTAAACCTTCAGATTTTGAAACAGGATTTAAACCTTATTTGAATCGGGCAAAAATAAATGGGCGTGAAGTTGTCACCCTCCGTGACACGGGAACAAATTTAGATCTACTGAGTGAGGAACATGTAACAAAGAATCAATTGACGGGGAATTATGTCTTTGTGAAACAACCTTTGGATTCTAACATACGGTGCCTGCCTGTGGCACAAATAGAGATCGCTTTTGATGGAGTGGGGGTTCTTAAGACAGAGGCAGGGGTTGTCAATAAAGAATCGGATTTGCGTTATTACCTCTTGGGAAATAAAACGCAAAAGCTTACTGAGTCTGCCAGACAGCAGGTAAGTGAGGTGAATGCAGTGATTACCAGATCACAAGCTAGGAAGGAACCTGTCAGTTTGATGGATGAGGCTAGGGAAAATATGGAATGTGTAAAGACAGAAGGGATACAAGTGGGGTATTCGGAAGATTAATCAGACGATACTATTGTGAGGCGTGAAAGGGGTTTGGAACTTTTAGACAAAGATGAAATTTTGAATTGGGAATTGTTACCTAAGGATTTAAATGACAAGTTCGGGAATTTAGCACGGGTTAGTCGTCAGGAATTCAAGACCGAACAGGAAACAGATCCGTTGTTAAAAGAAGTTAAGGAAAAAGCGAAACATAAGAAGTCTCATTTTGAAATTATGAATGACTTAGTGTTTAGGAAGACACTTGATAACAAAGGAGGGGAGAGATTACAATTGGTAATACCTTCAAAATTCAGATTAGATGTGCTAGGAGCCTGTCATGAGGGTATTTCTTCGCATCTCGGAGAGATGAAGACAAAAGATAAGGTGTTGCGTCATTACTTTTGGCCAAATATTATCAAAGAGATAGAAGATTATGTTAAGACGTGCGATAGTTGTCAGCGCGTTGGTAAGCCTAAAGAGATAGGGAAAGTTCCTCTCAGGCGTGTAGCTATTATTGGAGAAATTTTTTCAAAGCTATGCGCTGATGTCGTAGGCCCTTTGCCTAAGTCGGAAAAAGGAAATAGCTTTATTTTAACGGTAATTTGTATGGCGAGTAGATATCCCGAAGCTTTGCCGTTACCTGATGTAAGATCTGAAACTGTTATTGAAGCATTAATGTGGGTATTCAGTAGATTAGGTTATCCCAGAGAATTACAAACGGATCTTGAGCGTTACTTTATAAGCGAGTTAACAACTACATTCTTGAAGAAATTTGGAGTTAAATTAACTCATTCCTCAGTGTGTAGGCCCCAATCGAATGGCGGTATCGAGCGATGGCATCGGTCTGTGAAAAGATTATTGAAAGCACTTTGCACAGAAAATGGTGCAAGTTGGGAGGCAAATTTGCCGCATGCGTTGTTAGCCTTACGAACGGTAACTCATGATACTACGGGATTTTCTCCGGCTGAGTTAGTACATGGGAAGAATTTACGAACTCCCGAAGCTTTACTCTTTGAAAAATGGACGGGGGAAGAAGAAAAGAACGAATTAATTACTGAGTATATGTTTAATTTGGTCAATAGGCTAAAACATTGTCAGGAATTAGCAGTTGAAAATATGACCGAAGCGCGAGAAAAGAGAAAGTTGTGGTATGACAAAACGGCGGTTGAGAGGAAGTTCAACGTAGGTGATGAGGTGTTAGTTTTGAATACCAACAAAAAGAACAAACTTTCGGTGTCGTGGATAGGTCCTGGGAAAATTCTATCTAAAATCTCTGAGACAAATTATGTCGTAAATGTTCCTGGGAGGCGTGAGAAATCTCAAATATTTCATGTTAATCTCTTAAAGCCGTATTTAAGAAGAATTGAGTTAGTCAATTTCGTAGCGCAAGAGATAGATGAGATCGAGGACAGCATAGACTTGGATATAGCATTTCCGGAAGCTGGCACTGAGATTTATAACTTTGAAAATGTTATAAAAGATAGCAATTTGAACTCTAGATGCACCTCGGCGCAAATTGAGCAGTTGAGAGAATTATTAAATAAGTTTAGTTCTTTATTTTCAAATGATCCGGGACGCACTGATTTAATGGAGCACGATATCGAATTGTTAGAGTATAAACCTGTTAAAATGAAACCTTACAGATCTTCGCCTAGACAAACGGAAATTTTGAGGAAAGAAATTAAAAGAATGCTGGAACTGAATATAATTGTTGAAGGGGAATCGGATTTTACCTCCCCTATGATTCTAGTAGAGGCACCTGGGAAAGATCCTAGACCCTGTATAGATTATAGGAAATTGAATGAGATCACCAGGGCAGAATTTTTTCCTTTACCGAACATCGAGGACCGGGTAGAGAAAGTTGCCAGTGCAAAGTACATTACGGTGTTAGACCTCACAAAAGGGTATTGGCAAATTCCGTTGACCGCTAGAGCTCAAAGGCTGGCCGCTTTTGTAACCAGTTTTGGTTCCTATATACCTCTGGTCATGCCGTTTGGAATGTTAAATGCGTCCTTTAGATTTTCAAAATTTATGGATAAGATGTTAAGAGGGTTAGAAGAATTCTGCCTACCTTATCTTGATGATATGGCCATATTTTCGGAAACGTGGGAGGATCATATGTTGCATTTGGAAAAAGTGCTTATGAGAGTCGAAGCAGCTAAAGTGAAGATTAAATTAGCCAAGTGCAAATTTTCACAAAAGTCTTAAGTACTTAGGACATGTAGTAGGCGACGGAAGGCGCACCCCAGCCGAAGCAAAAATTCGGGCGATTTTAGATTTGCCCACCCCTAAAAATAAAACCGAAATACGTCGATGTTTAGGTATGGCGGGTTACTACTCCCGCTACATAAAAGATTATGCAGTTATTGTAGAACCATTAACTCGCGCACTTAAAGGGAAAAATAAAAGGGACAAAATAAGGTGGAGCGACGAAATGGAAAAAGCGTTTCAACAGCTGAAAACGAAACTGACGGAGGAACCTCTATTGTATGCTCCCAACTATTCGAAGAAGTTTATAATACAAACTGACGCTTCCGAAAAGGGTATCGGGGTCGTTTTAGCGCAACGTGACGGATTAGAGGAGCATCCCATAATTTACTTAAGTCGGAAATTTACGGAAACCGAAAAAAGTTTCTGCGCGACAGAGAAGGAATGTGCGGCTATCATCTTTGCAATTAAGAAATTGCGTCATTATATTGACGGCCAACTCTTTTCGATAGAAACCGATCACAGTCCTTTGGTTTTTCTAAAACGTAATTCTGGCAACAATCCGAGATTATTAAGATGGGCGCTCATACTGCAACCTTATCATTGCGCCATAAAGCATAGACCGGGACGAGATATTGCCCACGTGGATTATCTTAGTCGTGTAGAATAAATTCATCCAGAGTTGTTTTTTTTATACTTTTTAAGTTAATTTGATTTATTTAATAGTTTGTAACCCAGAAAATGTAATTAGTTCAGTTTTTTTTAATCAAAGAATCTTATTGATCATGTGTATATGCTTATATATCTGTATTTTTGTTAAAAATGTATTAGAGGGTGTCTATAAATGCCATTCTGAGATACTGGAATTTGCTAACCCATTTTAGTGATTATCAGATTCTTCATGCAAGCCCGAAGAATCATCTTTAGAAGGGGGTGTTGTAAAGAATTGAACTTTACAGATTGAATTGCCTACGTGGGAGCTTGGCATTGTGCTGTTTCATAGAAAGATTGGGCCGCACAAGTTGAAGTTTTTTTCGTTGACAAGAGAGTATTTTGGTTTAGACAGCAAATATTTTCTCAGATTTTGTGTAAAGGTGCCGCCGAATGCTTTCATGTTGAAACCCAACAGGTGTTAGTTTTTCTCACGATAGTTCGTGAGTGACCTCAGCATTTTCAGGTGACCAATGATAGAAGAAGTTAAGCCTGACATCATGTGGAGGTGCTCTAATAGGTTCTAGAGGGTCCCTCCCTATTCAGATTGTTTTTCAAGTGAGGACACCAGAGGGGAGACCTTCGGTTTTTGTGTTGTGAATAAGCCTGGGATCAGACAGGCAGTCCAGTGAGATTGTGGAGAAAGATTTTCCTCGTACAAGGAGGAGGGAAGGAAGCAAGATTCGTCTAGTTCCACGGTGACCTTATGACACGGGAATTGGACAATCTAAAAACCGTAAGACTTCAGTTGATAATTTTCTGTGTTCCGGGAACACTCGCACAAGACTCAAGACTCAACAGTAGTAGGAAAACAAGAGTTTAAGGACAGGAGCAGGGACCAGGGACCGTCCCGCCTGCTCCCGTCCCTGCTCAGTCGCTGGGATGAAGGGATCGTCCCTGCTCCCACCGTGCCACCGCCGCCCCGCCTGCTCCTCCGGCTGCCCCGCCTGCGGTCCCTCCTGCTCCCACCATCTCACCGCCGCCCTCCTGCGCCCCCTAGTGGAAAAAAGGAACATTCTATTCTAACAGGATAGGTGAACAACCTTCCCTAATTAAAAATATTATCAATCACATCTCAACTCGGAATCATACTATATGATGAAGATTAAATTTATATTTGAATTTTGAACAGCCATAATTTTAATGAGTATTATTAATTAAGCGAAACACTGGAAAAATCTCAGTTTTTAACCATTTTATTTAGATTTCTTCAACTACAAGATAAGATTATCAATTTAACTCAAGAAAGTTAAACATATATTTGAATTTTGCTTCATAGACATCTTAATGAGTAGTATTAATTAAGTAAAAACAATAGAAAATATCCACTTTTATAGAAAAGACTGATTTCTTACGATTTTTATCAACTATATGATCAATGTAACAACTTAAAAGTTGAAAGTTAAACATGTATCCTAGTTTTTCAACAGCTATAGCCTTAATGAGTATCGTTAATTAAGTAAAAAAACAAAGGAAAATATCAAGTTTTATGGAAAAAGACTGATCTCTTACGATTTTTATCAACTTAAGAGAGAAAACTTAAACATACATTTCAGTTTTTCAACAGCTATAACCTTAATGAGCATTCATAATTAAGTAAAAAACAATGGAAAATATCGATTTTTATAGAAAAAGACTGATTTGTTATGATTTTTATCAACTGCAACATCAGTGTATCGACTTACAAGTTGAAAGTTAAACATGCATTCTAGTTTTTCAACAGCTATAATCTTAATGAGTATCGTTAATTAAGTAAAAAACAATGGAAAATATCAAGTTTTATAGAAAAAGACTGATTTCTTACGATTTTTTCAACTCAAACTTCAGAATATCAATTTGATAGAAAGAAATTTAACCATGCATTCCAGTTTTGGACAACCATTTCCTTCATGAACATTATTAATTAAGCAAAACAGAAAATATTAAATTTTTAACTGATTTCTTCATATTTTTTTATTTATTTATTTATTTTTTAATATAAAATCAGAATACACAACTTAAAATAGAAATTTAAACATATTTTTTAGTTTTTGAACAGTCGTTACCTCAAAGAATTTCGATAATTGAACAATTAACAAAGGAAACTAATGATTTTTTAACGAAAAAAGACGAATTAAACGAATTTGGTTAACTTTTACTCTAATTGCAAATTTCATCGTACTTTATATATACCAACTAAGTAGAATTTTAAAGCATAAACGAATAATTTAAAGAAATCCCCAACAAACCTGCAGAGCATTTCTTATTACGTCATATCTAAACTAAAACTTTTTTCTGCAACCCCTCCATGCACGCATTCCAGGTAGGGGAACATAACAAAGAATCTTGACGTCACAACTTACAAAGGTATACAAATGTTTACGTTCAAGAAAAAGTATCACATAGAGTGAAAAAAAAGAAGAGATTTAAGTTATTTATCCATTCTAGTTTTATAACAGTTACTACAACATCTCCAAATTAAAATTTGGAAGTCATAATGAGTATAATTAATTAAGCAAAATAATAGAAATATTAGTTTTTCAGAGGGGAAAAGACGAATTTAAACAAATTTTATTAGTTTTACACTAGTTTAATAATAATTTTAAGGAGGAAAAAGACGAATTTAAACTTTTTTTTTTTTAGTTTTACACTATTTTTTCTCATCTCCAACATGGATATATCAATTTTAACAGAAGAATTAAACGTGTATTATAGTTTTTAACAACAAAATCTTAACAAGTATCATTAATTAAACAAAAATAAATATCAGTTTTAAAGAAAAGACGAATTTGAATAATTTTACACTAGTATTTTCAAAAGCAACATGGAAATATCAATACTTATTCACATATTTCACTTATTCACTGTATTCAATACTATATTTAATAAATTTGGATACGCTTTAAGAATTTCCTAATCTATAATTAAATATTAGCTGTATATTTAATGTTACCCATGTTTTCAACATTAGTTCATAATCGTGAATTTTGTATTTTAAATACCATGTATTCAGGTTCAGATTATTTTCACTTGAAATCATACAGAATTTTTTAACAGAGTTTGTTTTTGAAATCATTGAAGCAACTGTATTTAATATTTTTAACACCAATTTTCTAAGATTTTCTAACATTTTCCGATTATACATTCTTCAGAAGTACATTTCTAAATGCTACAATCACTTTACATATCGAAAAGATATCATTGAAGCAACTGTATTTAATATTTTTAATACCAATTTTCTAAGATTTTTTAACATTTTCCGGTTATACATTCCTCAAAAGTTATTATTACGTATTCTAAACAATAGCAAATATTAATTTTAAGAATAAAAAGACGAATTTAAACAAATTTTATTAGTTTTACACTATTTCTTCTCACCTCCAACACGGATATATCAATTTTAACAGAAGAATTAAACGTATATTTTAGTTTTTAACAACAAAAATGTAATAAGTATCATTAATTAAACAAAAATAAATACCAATTTTCGAGAAAAGACAATTTTTTACACAAATTTTCAACTTTGAAATACATCGCTTACATATATTGTTACAGTATATTACTAAACTTAAACTTTTTAAAAAGTTTGAATGTCTTTACAAAGGGTTCATACTTATATTTTTCACGTCTTGACTGCATTCGAAATCTTACAACAAAAGTATACTTTTATTATTATTATTATTATTATTATTATTCTAGAAAACCTAAAAAATCGTTTCTTGCTGCTTTAGACACTTGACATATTAAAACTACTCTACCCATATAATTAATCAAATTAGGACATGATTCATCTTACACTTCAAAATTTCTGAATTTTTACAATACTTATTTTCATCAAACTTTATTCTTGATCCTATATATTTTAATAGCACAGAATTTTCACATCTGTTTTTATCTACTTATCAGAAAATTATTAAAACACCCAACAACATTTTTCAATTATGAATATTATCTTTACAATTTAATGATGCAAAACATACACGAATACAAAGTTTAATTTTTACAAACATTTCATATTTCAAACCAAACTATTCGAAATTTTCACAACATAAGAGCAAACATTAGACGAACTTTTTAACATTAATATTGCTTAGATCTTTTCATCATAACTTTTAACTATGATAATTATCCATTTTTAGGTTGATTGTCGAAAAACTGTAACTGAAATTACATAAACTTAATGTAAAAAACCATGTTCTCACACAATTTCTTGAAATTCAACAAAGAATTGACTATTACTCCAATACTTATCTACTTCAATCTCGACTCTCGATAGTATATAGATATTACATCATTACATACTTACAAATCTTTTCAAACGTTTATCAGAAAATCAAGCCAATCAAAGTCTAGTAGTTATCACACCTGCTCCTCAGAAATATTACTATCATATGAAACAATAAAGAAAATTAATAGATATTTAATATTTAATAACTTCATACGTGAAATTACTGTCGAATGAGAATACTAATAATCAATAAAATCAACTGTTGGACAAAAAAAATAGTACAGATTACCGAAAATTCAAATCATTTTTTCTACAAAAATTACAAAAATTAACAAATGAATGACCAGTTAGAGAAATAATTTAAAAAAATAATGAACATATTTACAAATTTATTAAAATCACACCTTTTTCTGGATTACAAACCACAATTTCTTGAAAAATTTAACACCGAATTTGTAAGATTTTAATCCTAGTATTACATACACTCAATAAATATTCAAAATTAACAAAAAAATAATTTTTTTAGTCTCATCAATAAGCAGAAATTCTATATTAAAAGAATATTTTCATAGTAGTACTTATAAAAATGAGAGTTTACAAACTGATTTTCATAATTTTATCACATTTAAACTTAATTTTTATACATAAAACATTATTTAATCAAATTTTATACTTTCTAATTCAGTAAAATTCAATACTTTTTTAGTTTTTAAACCAATACCACAATATTTATTTACATCAAACTTGATTCTTTACCTTTTATATTTCCACATTACACAAGTGAGTTAAATACTAACTTGGAACGGGAGTTGAAGTCAATTGATTCAATTCGATTTTCATCGTATACGCATTTCCCCTACACGAAATTTCTTACTTCTATAATCATCTAATGTATTAAAACTAATCTACTCATATTTTTAATCAATTCATCAGATGTTTCATCTCGCACTTCTGAATTATCATCCACCAAGTTGCTTAAAATATAAATACTATCTTTAAAGTTTTAATGTAGTATACATGACTAATCTTGAGTTTCCATCTATACTATTAATCAAATTATCATATGTTTCATCTTACAGTTCAACGATTTCTGAATTATCGTCCATCTAGTTGTTTAAAATATTAATAAAATGTTTATAGTTTTTGATTATACATAGTATGTATGAATACAATCTTTAATTTTTAACAGTTCATATTTCAAATAACCTATTTTCGAAACCAAACTATGTGAATTTTACCACAATACTTATCATCATACAGAGATTTGTGTTTCATACTTTTTCTAAAAATTATCAGATATGTACTCCTCAGAGGAATTTCTATCATATGAATAAATGAAAAAAAAATTAATTTATATTAAACGTACAGCGAAATTTGATTGCAATATATATGTATTTAATAAAAATAAATAAATGAGCGATTATTTATACATTAAACCTTTACTAAATATATATTTCTTGCGTTATAAAGATGTTTCAACAAGATGAACCAAAACAGCAGCAAACTTCAGAAATTAATGATCTGAATGATTCATCCCTAGCACATGTAGCGTTAATGAATAATACATATGTAAGTACTTATATGAAAAATACTAGAATTCGTATATGAATCGTAATTAGAGTAAATATAAAATGATTTGTCTTACTGCCTACACTTTAACAAATGCCTTTTTACCTATATTGTTGAAAAGAATCCTAATTGTTTGCATTTATTTCTATTACAGATGTGTTCTATTTGCTACAAACACTTCTTAAGTAAATGGAATTTAACAGAACATACAAAAATCCATACAGGTGAAAAACCTTACACTTGGGAAGATTACCAAATGCTGTTTTCAAGAAGGCGTGAATCAAAAGTGCACACATCGTCATATAAAGCATCGTCAGTTATATGTAAACTTAGTGAGGATATTCAAAAATTATTCAGACGTTTGAAGAATTTAGACATAAAGGAAGATATTTAGACTATATATCCATCATATTTTCATAACACTTACCACAATATCTCAAACTTAAAATTTGGAAGACATACACACTGCTGAAAAGTAATTTTGTTACCCGTGATTCTTCTAGCCAGCATGAATGTATAGATATTATTTTGCAATGTATTCTTTAAATGCCCACAATAAATATTCTTTTATATGCATATATCGTTGTGTTTATTTTTTAAAAACCTATTACATTAATAAAATAGGTTACACATACATGCACATAACATTTTAAGTGAAACAACACTCTCACAACTTAAAAAATGCATAAGAACATACAAAAATAAGCAGATGTATGAAAAAATATACAAGTTTACAGAATAATTTCAACGTTTTCTAGAAATACAAACAAAAAATATTTACAATATTAAAAAATTACAAAAGTGAAAAGAAAAAACACAAATGTAAAACAAAAACATCAAAAAGTGAAAAACTCAAAACAAAGTTTTTGAAAAAAAAAATTTTACAACAAAAATTTTTTTTACAAAAACCAAAACTTCAAAAAATATTTTTTCAAAAAATTTTTTTTTTCAAAAACATTTTTTACAAAAATTTTTTTTTTCAAAATAAGTTTTTACAAAAGTAAAAAAAGAAAATCACAACGTTAAAAAAATGAAAATTTTTTGTTAAAAAAAGTGTAAAAAAATTACAAAAAAAAGTTGCAAAAATTTCAAAAAAAGTTATGAAAAAAGTCTCAAAAATTTTGTTGTTTTTAATAGCAAATGCAATGGTTTCGCCATTGCATACTGCAATACTCTTGTGTAATGTGGTCTTGTGTAATGTGTAATACTTTAACTCACTTGTGTAATGTGGAAATATAAAAGGTAAAGAATCAAGTTTGATGTAAATAAATATTGTGGTATTGGTTTAAAAACTAAAAAAGTATTGAATTTTACTGAATTAGAAAGTATAAAATTTGATTAAATAATGTTTTATGTATAAAAATTAAGTTTAAATGTGATAAAATTATGAAAATCAGTTTGTAAACTCTCATTTTTATAAGTACTACTATGAAAATATTCTTTTAATATAGAATTTCTGCTTATTGATGAGACTAAAAAAATTATTTTTTTGTTAATTTTGAATATTTATTGAGTGTATGTAATACTAGGATTAAAATCTTACAAATTCGGTGTTAAATTTTTCAAGAAATTGTGGTTTGTAATCCAGAAAAAGGTGTGATTTTAATAAATTTGTAAATATGTTCATTATTTTTTTTAATTATTTCTCTAACTGGTCATTCATTTGTTAATTTTTGTAATTTTTGTAGAAAAAATGATTTGAATTTTCGGTAATCTGTACTATTTTTTTTGCCCAACAGTTGATTTTATTGATTATTAGTATTCTCATTCGACAGTAATTTCACGTATGAAGTTATTAAATATTAAATATCTATTAATTTTCTTTATTGTTTCATATGATAGTAATATTTCTGAGGAGCAGGTGTGATAACTACTAGACTTTGATTGGCTTGATTTTCTGATAAACGTTTGAAAAGAGTTGTAAGTATGTAATGATGTAATATCTATATACTATCGAGAGTCGAGATTGAAGTAGATAAGTATTGGAGTAATAGTCAATTCTTTGTTGAATTTCAAGAAATTGTGTGAGAACATGGTTTTTTACATTAAGTTTATGTAATTTCAGTTACAGTTTTTCGACAATCAACCTAAAAATGGATAATTATCATAGTTAAAAGTTATGATGAAAAGATCTAAGCAATATTAATGTTAAAAAGTTCGTCTAATGTTTGCTCTTATGTTGTGAAAATTTCGAATAGTTTGGTTTGAAATATGAAATGTTTGTAAAAATTAAACTTTGTATTCGTGTATGTTTTGCATCATTAAATTGTAAAGATAATATTCATAATTGAAAAATGTTGTTGGGTGTTTTAATAATTTTCTGATAAGTAGATAAAAACAGATGTGAAAATTCTGTGCTATTAAAATATATAGGATCAAGAATAAAGTTTGATGAAAATAAGTATTGTAAAAATTCAGAAATTTTGAAGTGTAAGATGAATCATGTCCTAATTTGATTAATTATATGGGTAGAGTAGTTTTAATATGTCAAGTGTCTAAAGCAGCAAGAAACGATTTTTTAGGTTTTCTAGAATAATAATAATAATAATAATAATAATAAAAGTATACTTTTGTTGTAAGATTTCGAATGCAGTCAAGACGTGAAAAATATAAGTATGAACCCTTTGTAAAGACATTCAAACTTTTTAAAAAGTTTAAGTTTAGTAATATACTGTAACAATATATGTAAGCGATGTATTTCAAAGTTGAAAATTTGTGTAAAAAATTGTCTTTTCTCGAAAATTGGTATTTATTTTTGTTTAATTAATGATACTTATTACATTTTTGTTGTTAAAAACTAAAATATACGTTTAATTCTTCTGTTAAAATTGATATATCCGTGTTGGAGGTGAGAAGAAATAGTGTAAAACTAATAAAATTTGTTTAAATTCGTCTTTTTATTCTTAAAATTAATATTTGCTATTGTTTAGAATACGTAATAATAACTTTTGAGGAATGTATAACCGGAAAATGTTAAAAAATCTTAGAAAATTGGTATTAAAAATATTAAATACAGTTGCTTCAATGATATCTTTTCGATATGTAAAGTGATTGTAGCATTTAGAAATGTACTTCTGAAGAATGTATAATCGGAAAATGTTAGAAAATCTTAGAAAATTGGTGTTAAAAATATTAAATACAGTTGCTTCAATGATTTCAAAAACAAACTCTGTTAAAAAATTCTGTATGATTTCAAGTGAAAATAATCTGAACCTGAATACATGGTATTTAAAATACAAAATTCACGATTATGAACTAATGTTGAAAACATGGGTAACATTAAATATACAGCTAATATTTAATTATAGATTAGGAAATTCTTAAAGCGTATCCAAATTTATTAAATATAGTATTGAATACAGTGAATAAGTGAAATATGTGAATAAGTATTGATATTTCCATGTTGCTTTTGAAAATACTAGTGTAAAATTATTCAAATTCGTCTTTTCTTTAAAACTGATATTTATTTTTGTTTAATTAATGATACTTGTTAAGATTTTGTTGTTAAAAACTATAATACACGTTTAATTCTTCTGTTAAAATTGATATATCCATGTTGGAGATGAGAAAAAATAGTGTAAAACTAAAAAAAAAAAAAGTTTAAATTCGTCTTTTTCCTCCTTAAAATTATTATTAAACTAGTGTAAAACTAATAAAATTTGTTTAAATTCGTCTTTTCCCCTCTGAAAAACTAATATTTCTATTATTTTGCTTAATTAATTATACTCATTATGACTTCCAAATTTTAATTTGGAGATGTTGTAGTAACTGTTATAAAACTAGAATGGATAAATAACTTAAATCTCTTCTTTTTTTTCACTCTATGTGATACTTTTTCTTGAACGTAAACATTTGTATACCTTTGTAAGTTGTGACGTCAAGATTCTTTGTTATGTTCCCCTACCTGGAATGCGTGCATGGAGGGGTTGCAGAAAAAAGTTTTAGTTTAGATATGACGTAATAAGAAATGCTCTGCAGGTTTGTTGGGGATTTCTTTAAATTATTCGTTTATGCTTTAAAATTCTACTTAGTTGGTATATATAAAGTACGATGAAATTTGCAATTAGAGTAAAAGTTAACCAAATTCGTTTAATTCGTCTTTTTTCGTTAAAAAATCATTAGTTTCCTTTGTTAATTGTTCAATTATCGAAATTCTTTGAGGTAACGACTGTTCAAAAACTAAAAAATATGTTTAAATTTCTATTTTAAGTTGTGTATTCTGATTTTATATTAAAAAATAAATAAATAAATAAAAAAATATGAAGAAATCAGTTAAAAATTTAATATTTTCTGTTTTGCTTAATTAATAATGTTCATGAAGGAAATGGTTGTCCAAAACTGGAATGCATGGTTAAATTTCTTTCTATCAAATTGATATTCTGAAGTTTGAGTTGAAAAAATCGTAAGAAATCAGTCTTTTTCTATAAAACTTGATATTTTCCATTGTTTTTTACTTAATTAACGATACTCATTAAGATTATAGCTGTTGAAAAACTAGAATGCATGTTTAACTTTCAACTTGTAAGTCGATACACTGATGTTGCAGTTGATAAAAATCATAACAAATCAGTCTTTTTCTATAAAAATCGATATTTTCCATTGTTTTTTACTTAATTATGAATGCTCATTAAGGTTATAGCTGTTGAAAAACTGAAATGTATGTTTAAGTTTTCTCTCTTAAGTTGATAAAAATCGTAAGAGATCAGTCTTTTTCCATAAAACTTGATATTTTCCTTTGTTTTTTTACTTAATTAACGATACTCATTAAGGCTATAGCTGTTGAAAAACTAGGATACATGTTTAACTTTCAACTTTTAAGTTGTTACATTGATCATATAGTTGATAAAAATCGTAAGAAATCAGTCTTTTCTATAAAAGTGGATATTTTCTATTGTTTTTACTTAATTAATACTACTCATTAAGATGTCTATGAAGCAAAATTCAAATATATGTTTAACTTTCTTGAGTTAAATTGATAATCTTATCTTGTAGTTGAAGAAATCTAAATAAAATGGTTAAAAACTGAGATTTTTCCAGTGTTTCGCTTAATTAATAATACTCATTAAAATTATGGCTGTTCAAAATTCAAATATAAATTTAATCTTCATCATATAGTATGATTCCGAGTTGAGATGTGATTGATAATATTTTTAATTAGGGAAGGTTGTTCACCTATCCTGTTAGAATAGAATGTTCCTTTTTTCCACTAGGGGGCGCAGGAGGGCGGCGGTGAGATGGTGGGAGCAGGAGGGACCGCAGGCGGGGCAGCCGGAGGAGCAGGCGGGGCAGCCGGAGGAGCAGGCGGGGCGGCGGTGGCACGGTGGGAGCAGGGACGATCCCTTCATCCCAGCGACTGAGCAGGGACGGGAGCAGGCGGGACGGTCCCTGGTCCCTGCTCCTGTCCTTAAACTCTTGTTTTCCTACTACTCTCAACCCTAAAAAAAATGCTATGCTGGATCATTTTATTACTCAAATAAGACTGTGTAAATAAATATTATTTAATCCCTTAAATTGATTCAGTGGGCAAATTTCTTCTCATACGCTACCGGATTAATCTTTTAGTCCGAGGGGAAATTCGCAACAACTCTATAAAAGTGCCCTTAAAAATAGGGATGGGACGAATATTCGGCCACTATTCGGTACTCGGCCTATTCGGCCCTTTTGCCGAATATTCGGTGGGCCGAATATTGTAGGCTTGTTGACCGAATACTTTGGCCGAATACCTATAGGCGAATATTCAGAGATATCTAACCGAATATTGCTGAAATCTCGCCGAATAGTGAAAGATATCTTGCCAAATAAATTTAGGATTTGAAGAATTTCATTTCTTGCAACTTTTTTTCCCTCTAATCAAAATTGGTTACTTCATTTATGAAGTCATTCTCGTTCTTACTTGCAAAACATACAGTTATTCAGATACTAAAAAATGTAGAGCCTTTCTGTATTTCTTATAAAGGTTGGTGATATTTTAGAAAATGCTGCCCAAGTTGGAGATTTAATTGTACAGGAAATGTCTTTATTAGAGAATGATATGTTACAAGTCGAGATATAAAAACACTTATCGAAAAAAAAAAAAAAGAAACACTACCTTATTTTAAAATACTTGAATATTTATTAATGTTTGCAAATTCCATGCACATGTAAAAAAGGCTCTTATGAAATTCATAACTTATTTTCTACGAAGTGAGAAATGAAAAAATTCATTCACTAGGTTTATTAACGAAGATTCATTTTCAAAATTAAATATCAAATATTACTATTCCAAATACAACGATACGTCTGAAAACAGAACTGATGTCAAACTAGATGCACATTAGATGACACAACTTGCTTTATGAAGATGGTTTTCTATATATTTAAACAAATTCTAAATGCTGAACAAAATAATTTTTTTTATTCTATAGTTTTCACTTTTAAATAATTATTTGTATAATATGTAACATTATGTATATATTTTTAATTTACATCTTCCTTCATTCATGTTGTTATCAATATCTGTTTATCCTTTTAACGCTTGTTGGATAAGTGGAATATTGTATGCGCCGATTCAAATGTCAAAGATTTTGTTAACATATGCATTCTACTTTAAGCATAACCTTTTGCTTCAATGTAATTTGTAATTTAAAGATTGGCAACTGATTTCCAAACAGTCTCATTCTTACGAATTTGCTTATTATTAGGGACACAAACTCTTAATGATCCAATTTACTTCATTAAAGGTTACTTCAGAAAATATTTCCTTGTGAATTCTGAGAGAGAGATTAAGAATATTATTAATTTTGGATGCAAGAAAAGATAAAAGTATCATTTGATAATAAAAGTGAAATACATTGTTCATATTTTAATGGAAATATTTTACCATCCTGACTTACTGAAAATCAATTTGATGTACATTAAGATAAAAGAACATAATGCAATTTCATAATTTTTTTGCGTTAAAATAAGTGTTTCAAATTTAAGAATACATTTAAAAGCACATTTAAGAGTAATAATTATTAATAAGTGCCTATTTTTTAAATTATATATAATTAAATTTTTTTTTCTTTATTGGGAATAAAGTTAGTATTCGGCCACCGAATATTCGGTATTCGGCCTAAAATTTGGCCGAATATTCGGTATTCGGCTATTCGGCCAAATCACTATTCGTCCCATTCCTACTTAAAAATACTCTACACCCTTTAAGTGCCCTGACCGTGTTTTTCAGTCCCATAATTATAGAACTTAAGGCGCAACACTAGTCACAGAAAAAGACCCGGATAATAATGTAAAGTCTATGGGAACACTCTTTTCAAATATCTCGATCAAATTTTAATACTTTTACATGAAATTTTTTTTTCATAGGATAGCTGAGGACGATCCACAACCAGTCTAGTTTTTACTTTTTCAATTTTGGTTTCGGATTTAAAAAAAAAAAAAAAAAAAAAAAAAATACTTTAAATTTCAAAACCGGTTTAAACCCGTTTCTGAAATTCAAACCATCACAATATAAAAAATATATAAGCAAAATCGAAAAAGTAAAAACTAGGCCGGTTGTGGATGGTCCTCAGCTATCCTATGAAGAAAAAAAACTATTAAAATTTGTGCGAGATATTTAAAAAGATAGTACGCATCTAGACACACGGCAGTGTGTCAGCCAAGTTCAAAAAGTAAAAGTCGACACACCGGTCGAGGATTATATTACCCGAACCATTTCGGGCCACTTTTGACCCCTCAATAACTTAAATTCTATTTGACCTACACAATTGCAATTTTTTGTGTCGTGTAAGACCATCTTCTAATTTCCTAATCCTATAAATTTTTAAAAAAATCTTTTACCGTTCACGAGAAATTGACGTCTGAAAACCACTGTTTTTCCCACTGACTCACTCACTCACTCATAGAAATGTTTGACTACTTCCAGGTGACTTAGGAAATTGAAATTTGGTGTGGAGGTAGGTTATTGGATCTATAAATAGGAAAAAATCAGAAATCACCATTAATTAAACATTAATGGTTGTTAGAAGATAAATTATTGGATTACAATGGCGGTTTATGAGAATTTCACAAAATACCAGAAATAGTGCCAAGTTGGCGTCACTTTTGGAGAGTATCGGGACTAATCTCTGAAACTACCGAACCGATTTCAAAAGTAATGGAACCAAAATGATGGTATTCGCCCCGGTTCAAACGCAGACTATATCTTATGTCTGTGCCACTAACCAAAAGAGGGTTCAGAAGCAAAAAACACTCTAAAAATGGGATTTTTGTTTTAGTGAAGGGCCTAGAAGCAAAAAATTTGTCATGTTAATTATTTATAAGATATGAATGATCACTAATGACATTTGCTAAAAAATACCAAATTTAAAAGGGGTGGAAATTCGCGAAGAGCATTCTGAAAACGTTCTGAATAGCGATTTTAAAACATTCTCAGCAAACAACAAACCGATTTTAAAAGTAATGATATCAAAATGATGATGATAGTCCTTGCTCCAACATAGGCTATATCTTATGTCGATGCCACTAACCCAAAGGGGGTAAAAGAACAAAAACGTTCTAAAGATGCGATGTCTGTATGTTAAGGGACTAGAATTATAAAGTTTGGCATTTTAGAGTTCACGGGAATTTCGCGAAATATCAGAAATAGTGCCAAGTTGGCGTCTTTTTTGGCGAGTATCGGAGCTAATTTCTGAAACTATGAATCGATTCCAAAATTAATAGTACCAAAATGATGGTATTCACCCCGGTTCAAGTATATGCTATATTTTATGTATATACCATTAACCATAAGAGAGTGAAGAAGCAAAAAACATTCTAAAAATGAGATTTTTGTTTTACTAATAAGCATAGAAGCACAAAATTCGGCATGTTACTTATTTATAAGATAAAAATGATCTCTAAGGGCATTTGCTAAAAAATAAAGAATTCAAAAAGGGTGAAAATGCACGAAAAGCATTCTAAAACTGTTCTAAATTGGGATTTTTAAGCGATCTCAGCAAACAACCATCTGATCTTAAAAGTAATGATCTTAAAATGATGGTGACATTCCTTGCTCCAATATAGGCTATATCTTATGTCAATGCCACTAATCCAAAAGAATTAAAAGAGCAAAAAAAATTCTAAAAATGCGATGTCTGTATGTTAAGGGCTTAGAAACATCAAATTTGGCATGTTCATTACTTATAAGATATAAATGATCACTAAGAACATTTGTTAACAAATACAAAATTTAAAAGGGGTAAAAATGCGCGAAAAGCGTTCTATAAACGTTCTAAATAGCAATATCAGCAATATTGGAAAGTTAGCGAACCGATTAAAAAAAAAAAAAGAAAAAAAAAAAAGTCAAAATGATGGTGGCAGTCCTTGCTCTAACAACAGTATTGGATAAATTGCCAGATTACAATGGGAGTCTATGGGAATTTGGCGAAATACCAGAAATAGCGCCAAGTTAGTATCACTTTTGGCGGGTAATTTTTGTCGTCAATTTGGCGATATATCGCCAAGTTGGAGACAAACTTTTTTGGTCGTCGAGATAATCAAGTAGTACCCAATCACATAAAAGAAACATCCTTATTAGTGGAATTTAATGGAACATAAGCAATCCTAATGTTAAAAGTTTTAAATTTGATTCAAAGAAACAGTGAATAAACGCAGGAAAAAGCTGTAAGATTAATTAATATTAAATAAAACTAATTTAATATTAAGCCAATTTATTTCAAAAAGGAAACAAATACCGACTTATTTGACAAAAAATAATGATATCCTATCAAAAACATGAATGTGAAAAAATGCCAAGTTCGTTAAAGATTTCGCTAATAAAAGAAGTGATTTGACAAAAAATAATGATATCCTATCTAAAACATGAATGTGAAAGAATGCCAAGTTTGTAAAAGGTTTCGCTAATGAAAGAAGTGAGATCTAACTGCAAACCAAGTTCTTTCGAAGCTCCTTAAATCATAGCTCCTGTCATGCATAATATTCTTCAATTGCTTAAAATGAGTTGGTATGTTACTTGTTATTCAATAGAGCGACTTGGCAAGTTTTCAGCCCCTAACTTTAATGTTTGAGTAAGTACTTAATGTTTGAGTACCTAGCTTTAATGTTTGAGTAAAATTTAATCTAGAATCTGATTGGGAAAGATCTAGTCAATCAAATGTTCGAATAACTACATTGAAGTTAAGGTATCGATAAATTAATTAAGTGATCAACTTTAAGTTCTGATCAATTAAATAGAGAAATTTGAATAACAGAAAACTTGTAAGTCGCTCTATTGAATAACAAGTAACATACCAACTCATTTTAAGCAATTGAATAATATTATGCATGACAGGAGGTATGATTTAAGGAGCTTCGAAAGAACTTGGTTTGCAGTTAGATCTCACTTCTTTCATTAGCGAAACCTTTTACAAACTTGGCATTCTTTCACATTCATGTTTTAGATAGGATATC
The DNA here is from genome assembly GCA_964019185.1 of Maratus speculifer. Lineage (NCBI taxonomy): Eukaryota > Metazoa > Arthropoda > Arachnida > Araneae > Salticidae > Maratus > Maratus speculifer. The sequence continues at coordinate 315,615,064 of OZ025296.1, read as the reverse complement.
ATTATTTTTTGTCAAATCACTTCTTTTATTAGCGAAATCTTTAACGAACTTGGCATTTTTTCACATTCATGTTTTTGATAGGATAGACTTTACATTATCATTCGGGTCTTTTTCAGTGATTATTGTGGAGCCTTACGAGCTGATTTAATACAAAATTTATATTAATGTCTTTTTTTTGCAGTGAATAAAATAATCTGTGACGATAGTGACAAGATTGGGAAGACACTTTGTGACATTTTTGTGAATATTTTGTGATCTGTGACGATTTTGTTACTAACTTTGTGATGGTGGCTACATTGCCAGTGTTGTAATGTTACACTGAGACACAATTATACAGTTATGAACATTGATATATAGTGTAAAATCATTTACATCCTTTACAAAACTTGATGCCTGCAAGATGTAATACATTTATTAAAAAAAAAAAAAAAAAAAAAAAAGGTTGTTTGATCCTAAAACTGCTGACTATTAGTCGAGGTTGGCTTAATTTTTCCAAACCCAAAAAATTCACTTTTTTTACCCAAGTGAGAAGTTGGGTGAGGAGGTGAGAAATTAACAAGAGAGCTTAAAAAAAAAAGAGCCAATTTCCATCTTCTATATGAATGTTTTGGTTAAATAGATACTAAAGATTTAAAATCCTCTGCAGAGTGTATTTTCAACAATATCAAACAACTCCCCCCCCCCCCCAAAAAAAAAAAAAAAATCGCGAATTTTACAATAGGTTGTGGAAAAATATATCGAATATCGACAATCGGTAGAGAAAAATAATAAAATTCGTCAAATGATCTTTGGAGAAAAAATGCAAAATTCAACAAGATTTCGATGGAGGGGATGGGGGGGTCGACAAATTTGGCATCTCGGGCAATGGCGGGGGCAAAATCACTCGATTTTTTAAAATAGGTTCGGAAAAAATCGCCAAAATTCGTCAAACGATCACAAAATTCAAAGTGCGATCGCGGAAAAAAAAAATCGCCTTTTTTATCAAATTATCGCGTAAATAAATAAGTTTTGATAATCGGTACGAAAATTTATCACAAATTTTACCAAATGATTATAGAAAAGAAAATGAATTTCGTAAAATTATCTCCCCGAGAAAATAAAATCGAATCGATCGCGTAAAAATATTGGCGCGTTTCTGAACCGGTTCTGAAAGTGAAAGTAACTTTATAAAAAAATATCTGCGACCAAAATCAAAAAGGTAATCAAGGAGCGATCTTAAGAGGGACCTCAGCTATCCAGTGCAAAAATAAATAAATAAATATTTAAAAATGTCAAAATGCGGAAGAGTTATTTAAAAAATGCCTCTCCATAAAAATAGCATTAGCTCGCGAATGTCTTTGCAGGCAGGGACACAACCCTTAAGAGGACACACTTTTGAAACCATCTCTTCAATTTTGAATAATGCTGTAATAATATGCGGTGGCACAATACTTAATACTAAAAATTAAATAAAATTAAAAAAGAATTATAGAACAGCTTATTTTACTAAAGTTTAAATTTTTAAAAATTAATTTTAAAATTCCTACAAGTTTTATACAGGGTGTCCCCTCTCAACGGTGGCCAATGGCTAATTTCTAAACCGTTGGTCATAGACATATAGTTCCAATTGCAAAAATGCTTTAAAAAAGGTAAAGAATCATTTTTAAAGCGATTTAGGTCAAAAAAATGTTTTACTAAAAAATTACGAAAATTAAATTTTTATATGGTCCCCCGGTCCTATAAGTGATATTTAGAAAATTTTTACCACTACTCTAACAAGTAAGACAAAAAAAGTCCCATTCCTCTGCGATCAAAATTGACCGAGTTATAGCTGTTCAAAGTTGAAACATATTTTTGGCTGCAAAATAGGGGCCAGTCACAAATTTACTGGAAATAAAAATAAACATCAGATAGAAAATTTAACTTAAAACATTGATAGTAAAAAAAATTTTGCAATGTTGTTTCTGAATTTATGTTGACGTTTACATGTTAAAGTAAAATATGCAATTTGTGCTAAAAATATAAGTAAAAAAATAACAGAAATTTTGTTAAATTAAACTATGAAAAGCAACAGTCACAAATCGTTACAAAATGATACATAGTTAAAGCTCTATTAGATTACTCAACCTAATAGAATTTGATGTAGTCCTATAAAATAAATAAATGGAACGCACCTAAAATCGTATTAATATTACATTGTCATCGGGTTTAAATAAGTATGGGAATTGAACCTCAATCAGATATTTGGAAGTGAGTTAAAATTTGAATATAAGTTTTGAACTAGGAAAATTTACATACGAAAACTATGAATAAAATAAAAGCTTATCAAAATAACATACCTTTTTAAAATAAAATCACGAAAAGAATCAGCTTCATTTGCTTACAAAATAAAACGTACGTAAAAATACAATTGAGGACATGAATTTCAAAACTCGACTTATCGCTTTTTGATTTCTCTATCAGTCTATACAAACCTCCACTATTGTAACAATGCAATCTCAAAATTTATAATGAAAACCAATAGATGCATTTAAAGTTTTTTCGCTATTTCCCAAAATTTGATTTTTTCGATAAAGAGAATTTTGAAATTCATATCTTCAGTTATTTTAATAACCAATCTAGAAGTTAATTAATTATAATTAACACTACCGTAAAACATATACGGTGACAGCGCCTTCAGTTAAATCGCTCATTTAAAACATTTTGTAATTGGAAATATATGTCTGTGACAAATAGTTTAGGAAGTAGCCTTTAAACAGCGTTGGAAATCGGCTCCCTTTATAATTCTTTAAGCACTTAGTGTACGTTCCCTTAAAGCTCAGTCGGACTCATCCGTTTTCAGCTATAGAAAAGTGGTTTAAGTCATGAAATTTAAAGTTTCATAACTCGGTCAATTTTAATGTCACATGAATGGGACCTTTTCTGTATTACTTGCTAGAGTGTTGAAAAAATTTTACTAAATATCACTTATAGGACCGGGGGACGGTATAAAAATTTAATTTTCGTAATTTTTTAGTAAAACATTTTTTTGACCAAAATCGCTTCAAAAACAATTCTTTGCCTTTTTAAAAGCATTTTTGCAATTGGAACTATATGTCTATGACCAACGGTTTAGAAATTAGCCATTGGCCACCGTTGAGAGGGGACACCCTGTATATGAATATTTTGGCTTCAATTTTTTTTCCCACATTCATTAGAATGTACTATATAAAACTGCATAGATTTTTAGATGTCCAGAATTTTACACTTGATTTTTTTTTTCCGCTCGTGTACATTAAAAAATGAAGTAAATTCAACAAATAGTCCAAGAGCCGACCGCACAAAACCTTGTGTCATCAAGCACAAGAAAAAATCCTTCATTTTAAGGAAGAGTAGTAGTAGTAATAGGGGAATCGAATCATTCATGTCTGCCGGAAGCGAAGTGGCGCATGAGCCAAAAATGAATACCACCAGTGGTTAACTCATAGACTTTGCATTGTGTTTTCCTGCACTCAGTTTTCCATGTTTTCATACTTTTGATTGTCAGACAAACAGAATCTACGAGTCAATTTTTGGCTTATGCACCACTTCACTTCCGGCAGAAACGGATCATTAGATTTCCCTATTACTGCTCTTCCATAAAATAAAGGATTTTTTTCTTGTGCTCGATAACATAGGATTTTGTGCGGGCGGCTGTTGGACTAAAACTCTCAATTTAGATATTTTTTAAAAAACAACTATAAACTTGAGTGTTAAATCCACGCAAAAAAACATGAAATACACAATGGAGAACAAGTAAAATATATATAAAACCATTAATTGTATTACAATATATGAATCACTGATGTTCAAACCTCTATCTAAATTAGCAAAAGACCTTTAGTATTTATCGAACAAGCAAGTTATTAAAAATATGAACAGGGAGAAAAATAAATGTAAAGTTTTCGTTTGTATGGGTCATTGCGCTGGATCTATTAATAAATTTACACTATCTCGCGATATACTAATTGTCGTACAGGCAGGGCCGTAGCTAGCAGTGAACAATAGGGGGGGGGGGGGGGGCTCATATTTTTTTTCTTTTTCTGTCTGACGCAGAAAGAAAAATTAGTGCATGTTCACATTGTAGGTACTCTGTTTCTTATTAAACTGTTATAATAACTTCATTTTATGCTAAGAAAAGTTTATGATGATGAAAGTTTTGAGTATATAACTGGTGCAAAATAAAACATCATGTTAGCTTCCTATGTACAAATAGAATGAGGGAGTGTTGAAACACTTATTTTAGACACAATTAAGTAACTCTGAAAAACTGTGAAAGGATCTCAAAACTAAATTAGATTTTTGAACAGTATTTCATTTGAATTTTCGGAACAGAAATTCATTGAGTGACCTTGGAATCTTTTCCAGGGGAGGAAGGCTCAAAATACTTTAGGGGGGCTGAGACGCCCATAACGCCCCCTTAGCTACGGCCCTGCGTATAGGTAAAAATCAAATGCAAAAATATACACAAATAAAGAAGTTTTCAGTTAATATTTAAAAAATAAAATCGATATTTTGACCAATTTCAAGGAAGTATCAAACTTGATTCTCCCCCTCCCTTATACGGCCTTTACAATCCGAATATTAAAGTAACACTACAGTCGACGGTAGATGTTGTGAATACAAACTGTAAATAATGATTATTGAATGTTACTTTTATACACAAAAATATGAAAACCGTTGCTGTATATGCGTTATTAAAGGTATAGATAATATATAAGTATATTTTGTCTCGGTATTTTGTATACTAAAAACAGGAAAACTGATAGATTTGAAGATAAAATAAATAAATAAAATGCTTTAAGCATAAGCAATTTAAAAAAATAAATAATACGTTAATGTAACACGGAAAACAAAGATTATAAGTAAATTTCTGCATTTAATTACATTTAAAATCTTGATTGCTTGAAACATGGAGAATTCTAATCGTATAATATACTTTTTTTTTAATAATACAGTCGAACCTCTATATAACGAATCTCCATACATCGAATTTCTCCATATAACGAATTTTTAGTAAGAACGGTCCCCTTTTCGCATGATTACATTAAAAACAGACTCTATATAGCGAAATATCTATCTCCATATAACGAATTTTTTTCATAAATTGATCTTAATTTATTCAGTTTTAAAAAAGCTTCGAAATCATATGGAATCAATTTTCCATCACTTATTTTTGATTTATCGTTCAGTGGAGAGGTTTTTTTTTTATATAAATATTACTTCTCTCCTTATTCTTTAAATCTAACAAGTTCATCCCACCTCCCACACACCTTTCAACATCCTTCTCAAAACACAGTCAATTGAATTGTTACACATATAAGAGAGGAATCAATGAGAGCACATAAGAGAGACCTTCAAATGGAGGAAAATATCAACTACAATTTTTCATTCCTTGCTAAAATTTGAGAATTTTTTTTGAGAGCGTAACAATTGTAATTTTAAATTCAAAACAACAAAAAATTACAGATATCTTCCTCTGAAATTTATGTAAGTCTTCCTTATTTGATTTTCATTAAGCTTTCAAATAAATGTCTTTTCTCTTTTTTGAAACTGCTTAAATAAGTAAGAAATAAAATGTTAGGTTAATATATACTTTTAAACATTTCAAATTCTTAATTAAAAAGATCAAAAATAATATTTGTTCAAAATTTACACATTAAATACTATTTTTAACATCATACTCTATACATCGAATTTCTCTATATAACGAATTTTTTACTGGAACGATGGATTTCGTTATATAGAGGCTCGACTGTATTTACTAGTTTCAAAATATTAAGAAAATTATAAAACTTTTTCAAAAAAAAAAAAAAAAAAAAAACTTTTCTCAAGTCAGGATAATTTTGTAAACAATTGAATTATTTTTGCCCCAGACTTCGGGAGGAAACTGATTTCCGTCTCATGACTTATGAGTATGGCATACACTTTTCCATTATTGACCACATTGTTCGGCGGCAGATTATTTTTATAGAAAGTAATAAACAAATACCATAATATTTTTAGTATAATAAAAGTAAAAATAGCTTTAAAAATATCTCTTTTATAACCATTCTGATGCATTCTTCCTTAGTCCACACTAGAGGTCTGCACGGGCCGAAATTTTCAGGCCCGAGCCCGGCCCGAAAGTTAAAATTTTGGCCAGGGCCCGGCCCGGACCGAACCAAAGACATATTGGCCCGACCCGAAAATTAAAATTTCCGCCCGAGCCCGGCCCGGCTCGAACGAAAAAAATATTGGCCCGGCCCGAGAGTTAAAATTTCGGCCCGAACCCGGCCCGGCTCGGGTGAATTTCTACAAAACATTGATCTTTACTCTAACGGAAGAGTTCAGACCAAAAAAAAACTTATCTTAGTCTTTTATTTTCTTCCATGTTTATAATCTCTATTTATGCAGAAATGCCATAGGCTGCGATATTTACGCTTTTAATGAACCTTTGTTTGTTGTATGTAAATGTTTCAATTATTGCCGAAACGTCAGTGAAGGCTTACTTTGGAGACACGAAATTTTTTTGTGTCTGTCTGTCTGTCTGTCTGTCTGTCCGTCTGTCTGTCTGTCTGTCTGTCTGTCTGTCAGTCTGTCTGTTCCGCGATAACTTCCGTAAAAAGCATCCGATTGGCTTGAAATTAAGTGGGTATGTTAATGAGGCAATGGGATTAAGCTGTATAGTTTTTTGTAAGATTTGGTTCATTCATTCGAAAAACATAGAATATTTTATCTTGCGCAATAATGCTTTTCTATGGCAAATCCAATGATTTCCATTTTTTTTTTTTCTTGAGAGAAAATGTCATATTATGATAAATGGATGCTGAAATTTACCGGTTAAATTATTCGTATTGTTTTGAAATTTTGTCTAATCATTTGTCAGATTTTTAAAATTATTACTGTAAATTTTGGAATTTTTTTATAAATGTATTCCAATAATATAAACTAATTTCTTTTAGAGACTTACTTATTTCAAATGTATTTATTTCATTTTTTTATTTTCTCTTAATGGTTGCTAAGCAACTATTCATCCTAATCCTTATTTTCATAATGTTATAAATTTGAATGCGTGTAATTATTGAACGCGAAAATTTAAATGAAGTGAACATCAAAACTGATGAATTAATGTCTTTGTATCTTTGTGTATAACTATAACATAGCCCAGAAAAAACATAGGCTATGTTTTATTGATTTTATTCATATATTTTCCTTAATAATTCAAAATTTCCTTTTTTTCATGCAGAATCAATAGCGATCTTTTAGATAAAATTTAACCAATTTCCTTTATTGTTGCCAAAAAAAAAATCAAAATATGGAATAATTTGTCAACGGCAATAAGTTTCAATTGAGCAAGTTCCATTCGAAAAATTAAACTAAGAAAAAATAAATATGACGTCAGAATTAAAATAAAAATAAATATAGTACTTTGTTAAATATTAAACACGGAAATTTGTTTGGTTAATAAGAATTTTTCTGACAAAAATGGTGGCATAATTAGAAGTAAAAGAAATAAAAAATAATTATATTTTTAACAAATATTTCACCTGATAAAATTTGACGTCATAATTGAAATAAAACAGGTATTTTATAGTAGTCGTTAAAAATATAAGAAACATGGATAGCAATAACTCATGAATAATGACGTCATTGTCGAAACTTCAGTGAAGGCTTATTTTGGCGACACAAAATTTATTGTTTTCCACCTGTCAGTCCGTTCTGTCTGTCTGTCTGTCTGGCCGCGATATCTGCCACAAAATGCAATCAAAACTTCTTTTTTTCGGAAACAAATTGTAAAACCCTAGATTACTGAGTTTACACTTTCAAAAGTTCCTGATATATCAGATTTAGGTGTGAACAGGTATGTAGAAGTATGAGGATAATGAAAAATGCTTATTAAAACTGTTACTTATCCTTATAAATAAAAATGTATAAAGAAATACAAGATATACGATAACCATTAGCAAATTGATAGAAAGTTACAAACTGAAGTTTAATGAGATTACGGGGGGTTCAGGGGGGCGGAGCCCCCCTGAAGAAATCTACTATGTTATATTCAGAATATCCTTACATAACTAAACCTTTAATTTAACGCTTTTGTTGGCTGAAAACTTCTTATTCTTATTTTATTCTTATAAATAATTACGTAATTTGAAAATTTTAAATTACAGTTTCTAGGAAATTGAATATTACCCAAAGTGTGTTTAAAAAAAAATGATGTGCAAAGCTGACGTTGAGGCTCTTGATCTGCAGATTTACTAGTCATTAGTATTATTAATACATTTTTTAAAAAAATCTAAAAAATGGTATATGGTAAAATAAAATCTTCTAAGACACTGAAAAAAAAAAATACGTTTTCTTCTTAGCAGATGTAAATGCTTAATATATATATATATATATATATATTTTCGCGTATTGTTGTATTCATCTTGCATGAATAAACAGTTTAAAAGAAATTTGCAGTTTTCAGTTTAAACAAAATTTCCATCATAATCATGTTTTTTTTCTTTTTTTTTTATGTGTTTAGTTCTATTTTAAGACGCCTAGTGATCTACGATTCTTTAAAAAGGATAAATTCTAATGTTTAATTGTAGAATAATGACGACTTAAAAGTGTATGTCTATTTTGCAAAAAATTTTGGACCAAGCCAAACTTTACTAATTTATGAACAGACTTTTCCACGTCGAGAAAAGAATTTTCATTAGGGATGCACGGAATAGTGGTTTTGGCCGAATACCGAATGCCAAATATTCGGCCGACAGGCGAACCGAATACCGAATATTCGGCCAGCCGAATAGTAGTTGTTGGGCCGAATACCGAATATTCGGCTTTCCAAATACTTTTTATATTTCAATGTCTAAAGGTATTAAAATGTTACTTTTTAAAACAATTTTACATAATATTTATTAAAAGAAACTTACATTTTAATAAACAAGAAAGAGCTTTTTATAAGAACATTTAGTATTGAAAAAAATCTGCCATGAGTTATTTAAGAAGCACAATTATGAGAATTTTTAAATTAATAAACTTTTAAATTTCTTGGTTTCTTCTACAAATTAAAACAAACATTTTAAAATCAAAGAGAAATAATGATAAAATGGTCAAAGAAAAACTTTACAGTCTCATAATTGTCCTTTATAAATAACTCAAAGCAAATTCTTTTTCAATATGAAGTACAAATACTTTCACCTTAATTCTGAATCTGAATAAAGGAATGTGTAGCTCATAGATCTTCTCTTATGAATGGGATATTTTCCACCCTTCAAATATCCACCTTTCCCATCACATTTTACAGAAATCAAAGCATGTGAGTTGAAAATATAGTTATGGCATCTTATTTATTGTTAAAGCAACAAACAAAAAAAAAAGTTTAGATCTAGAGTGAGATGAAATACAATGTACTTATGACTCAATAAGTTGATTATAATTATGGTTTCATGAACAAAAATTTTCCATTTTGATAGCTATTTACTAATTTCAAAAGTTTTTCTTACTTACTTAAAGATTTTTATTTGGAAAAGCAAGAAACAGATTATTTACTAAACAAAATTTAGGAACTTGCATCTGCATATCATTTATTCCTAAGGAGAATCCTAATAAATCACCATTTTAATCCTTCTCATGGTTAATTTTCTTAAGTTATACTTTACAAACAGCAAATTTCTACTTTATTTAAATATTATTTTCTTTCTAATTATTTTAAATATATTTATAAATTGACAGTTAAAAGTAGAAATTGTGAAAAGTTTTTAAAAATGTGTTTTAAAAAGGTTTTATTAAGTATTGGATTCGGCCGAATAGTTTGATATTCGGCCTTACCGAATATTCGGCAGGCCGAATAGTTTGATATTCGGCCTAACCGAATATTCGGTAACATGGCCGAATACCGAATAGATACCGAATATTCGGTGCATCCCTAATTTTCATACGGGAAGATTCATCAGGAACTGATTATTTAGGTCCGTAAAGACTAGGACGAACAAAATTAGTCTCGGCTTCGTACGGAAAAAAAAAGTTAGACTCGGCCCGGCCCGATACTCCAGGAAAAAAAATTAAGGTCCGAGCCCGGCCCGCCCCGAAAAGATTAGTGACTAGGCCCGTCAGGCCCGGCCCGAGTCTTCAGAAGCAAGGCCCGAGCCCGGCCCGAATGCCGTTAATGAAAATCGGCCCGAACCCGGCCCGTGCAGACCTCTAGTCCACACAACTGCGAAAAATGTTCTTTCATGTTAGTAAGCTGCCACCACCTCGTAAACAGTTGTAACCCTAAAGAATATTTAATGATTTATCAACAAACTAACGGAAAAAAAACGCTTTAAAATTAATTTATAATTAACTTCTAAAATATTAACACGTTCGCTGCCGCTTACGTGAAGATGTGATGATAGTTAATGCCGCACTGTAGAAGTGGGTTTTTCTCAAAAGCCGATTTACTTTTTATAACAAAGAATCAGTAAAAGATTTTCCAGCGCCAGCGCGTGACTGGCTATTGGACATCACCCCACATAACGCGCTGGCGCGTGATCGGCAGCGAATGTGTTAAAATGTTGCATTATCATATTGTTGCAAACATGCGTACATATTTTTGTTGTTGTTTTTTAATAAGAGCATACCAGGAAGAAAATGAAAAGTCTCTGGCGAATTTTATCTTTACATACAAAAACCAAGTTAAATTAAATAAGAGCATAAAAAATCAAAAATATTTATTTATCTTAACCAGGCTCGCGCGTAAATAAAATCTGACAATAAGGCGATGTTTAATGCAGCGAGGAAAGCACAATTTTAAATGTGCTAAACGAAAAACTAAATCAACATTCAGAAGTAATAAATCTACAGCTCATATTCAAAATATTAGAATAATTGAGAAAAAGTAATAAGAAAAAATTATTTGTCATTTATTTATTTTTTATACTAAGTAAATACAATTAAATTTCTTATAAATTAAATCTGGAATGTTTAGATAAGATTTTAACATTTACAAAATATAAAATACAGCACAATAAATTAGGTATACAGCTTCCTTAAACACACCAGAATATTTGAATAAAATTTAGATTGGTTCAAAATATTAGAATATTTTATTTTAGGCAACAATATTACCTTATGAATATGAAGTAAATGGTAGTTAATATTTTGTAGCATCCCCTTTAGCTTTCATTACAGCGTACAATCGATCTTGCATACTATATACAAGGTGTTTACAAACATTTCTATCAATATTAGCCCAAATAGACTTTATACGTGCCACTAACTCAGTTTTACTTGAAGGAGGATTTTCTTGAAGTTTTTTCTTCATTATACACCATAAGTTTTCGATGGGATTAAGATCTGGTGAATTTGGTGGCCAAGGAAGTACCTTAATGTAGCGTTGGCGGAACCAATTCTTAGTTGACACCGAGGTATGCGGGGACGCTAAATCTTGTTGAAAGATGAAATCATCTTCAAATAAATCTTCTGATGATGGAATCATGTAATATTCTAAAATTTCTTGATATATAAGAGAGTTAAACTTTTCGTAGACGATGCATAACTTTCCAGGTCCTTCTGCACTCATACAACCCCAAACCATGACACTAGCAGCAAATTTTACGGAACGTTTAAGGCATTCTTTATCATATGCTTCTTGCTTCATTCTCCAAACTCGAATACCTTGATTACCATATGAAGCACAAAACATACTTTCATCACTAAATAATATATTTTTCCAATCTTCATTGCTCCATAAACGTCTTGATTAACACCAATTCAATCTTATACGCTTTTGTCTTGCAGTCATGAGAGGTTTTGTTTTCGGTACACGAGATTCAAATTTAAATTTATGGAGACTTCTTAATGTTGTCGATGTAGAAATTTCAATTCCTTCTTCTTTCCATTTTCGGTGCAAGAATCGCACACTTTTAAAACGGTTTTTCTTAACTATACGCTTCAGTTTCCTGTCATCTCTAGCAGATGTTTTTGGTTTTCGGCCACCATTTCGGCGATTATTTTGAAATTTTCCAATTTTTGAATATTGTGTTAGTATTTTACTAACGCTCGATTGCGAACAATGTAAATAATTCGCTATAAAACATTGATTTTTACCGTGCCGATACAAATCAACCATACGAAGTTTAGTAGATTCAGGAATATCACTCACACGGCCCATTTTAAGACGAAAAAGAAACAAACTGCAAAAAAGAATACTGATTTTAAATAAAATAGTCTGAATTTAATCAATGATGCCACCAGTTAAGAATTGGTAATAATTAAAGGAGAATTAATGTGAAATATTCTAATATTTTGAACCACTTGAATAAATATTCTAATATTTTGACTTTTCAAAATAATTTTTTTTGCAATTAATCTTTTCAAAAATGATATTAAATTTAAGATAACAAGTAAGTTTAATCAACAATAAGTTCTTAATAAAAATATCGTTTGCATATTTTCATTAAAAGACATTAAATTACCCAACGATATTTTCAATTTCTAAAAAAAAGGTAATTATTCTAATATTTTGAATATGAGCTGTATTCTTTACATTAAGAAAGAAAAATATAATATTCGATTCCCCACCCCTTTTCTTAAATTCTTTTTTTGAAATTATCTGATAGACTTAAAATAATAAAATGCTCATTTGATTAAGCCATACCACTCAAATAAAGTACGACAACATTAACTTTGAAAGCTGAATAAATAAAGAATTGCGTCACATGCTGTACTTCAGTTTCGACAGCGGGCGAGACTTTGGATTTTCTCGGCTCCATGTTGAAACAAAAAGGATCTAAAATCGTCTCACAAAACTCGCAAAATTACATAGTCGCCTCGACAATTTCTTTTCAGGACAAACTACAGTCGACTCTCGTTAATTCGAAATCGGATAATTCGAATCTTCGCTTAATTCGAAGTAAACATGAAATCCCGAAATTTTTAATGGCAGAATAACGTTAAAATTTTTCATTAATTCGAACTCATTTTCTCTTGACGTCGTTTAATTCGAACTAACGATAATTCCGATTTTTCATTTTTCTTTTCTTTCTCATGGGTTTCAGATCATTTGAATCACTTTCTTTGTTTGATTTTTGTGAGACTTGTTCCGAACGAGTATGCATATAATTTCATGCATTTGATATCCACTTTCTTAGTACCCCGTATGTCCATCGGTGACGCTTCAAATTTTTCTTCCATTGTGCTTGTTTCTAATCTTTTAATTAGTTAATGTATTTCTGCATTTTAATTTAATATTAAGTCATGTTCTAATGATAACAGACGAAAGAAATAAAAAAAAAACCCTATAACATTAATTCCTTTGTAATAGTACCCTATTAAACATGTTTTCATTTCATACTTTCCATAATTCGAACTTCGGATAATTCGAACATTTTTTGTGTTCCCGACGAGTTCGAATTAACGAGAGTCGACTGTATATTAATCATCTTAAAGGTGAGATTATTCTTAAATAATACAGTGGGGCATAATCAACAGTTGAAAATGTGACAAAATGCTATTGTTTTTAAATTATTGTATCTCTTTACAGGGCCGGCGCAACAATCAGGCTAACAGGGGACATGCCCAGAGCTAAGTATTTTATAGTTACGTATTAGTATGTGTCCTCATATCTAAATTTTACTCGAAAAAAAGAAAAACAGTATTGAGAAGCTGTTCTAAAAAATGTTAATAAATTTGGATTTTTACTACGCAATATATTTTCCTTAGGCCTGCTTATCTTATTAAAACGGAAAGAAAGAAAGAAATCATGCGTCAAGCATAGGTTACGATAAACAGGGTTCGTTGATTTAAATCATGACGAATTCAAACCCGATGTGAAGATTCAGCAGTGGGTACGCAGAAAGCGGAAATTTTCGTCAAAAAATTGCGATAAAACGCAGATTTCGTCAAAAGATTTTCGGGAAAATGGCAAAATTTGCCAAAGAATCATGCAAAAACAATAAATTTCGTCTAAAAATCGCGAAAAAAAAAACTCCCGCAAAATGCAACAAAAGACTGAAAAAAAAGAAAAGAAATGAAAAGAAAAATTATTGCCGGGAGTGGATTTTTCTAATGCAAAACTAATTTTCCTGCTTTTTTTTTTTTTTTTTTTTTCCCTGCTTCAAATTTGAGTGAATGTAATTCCTGAAAGCAAACATTCATTAAACAAAAAAAAAAAAACAAAAAAAAAAAAAATACCCATTTAATCAACGAAAGTATTCTTTTTTTTTTTTTTTTTATAGCAAATCTGCCTTTTTAATAAATCTGCCTTGCCCCTTTTTAAAAGATATGCGAACAATAGTGATACTTGTTATCTTCTACACTCAAATAAACATTATTTTATAATGAAATTTGTATCTGAACTTGCATATTTATTTATTTTTTAATTAATGCATTTCATTTTTATTTTCCAAATAAACAAGCTAAATTTTTGCGTCTGAAATATGATTTATTATTAGTTGGGAGACGAAGCAGGGGGAGGGGGGGGACGCAAAATAGGGACGCAGAATTTTAGAAGTCCTGGATCCGAGGAATCCAGTATTTTTCAAGTCCAGCGACACCACTGGACTCAATCTAAAAATTATGCAGTGAGAAGGTGAGAAAATTAGGGGATGAAATATGCATGGTGCACAAAAATGTCAAAAAGCCCCAAACAGGGTCCTATGGGGGCGCAGGATTCTAACTGGACTGTAAAAGCGGGAGAATAACTAAACGGAAAAATTGTTACAAAAATGAAGAATGGATTAAGAGGGAGAAATTTATTAACAATTTACAGTGCAAAAAATTTTTTGAAGGGCCCTGCACGGGGTCCCAAGCAACTGGGCACTTAACTGGCATGTAGTTGGGTATATAGATATTTTTCAATAATTTTTAAAATAATTGGAAGATGCTAGAACTAAGCGAAAAAAATTGCAAGCAATTCGGATAATTTTTTAAGAAGCTGCAGCAGGGATCCCAGGAAGGAAATTAAAATTCAAAATTGGTGGCATCTGAAATCTGAAACTTATTTATGTCGTTCACGTAATGTCTGGAGGACCTGAGAAGTTGTTAGGGGGAAAAAAAAAAAGGAAAGAAAAAGTTAGCAAATCGGACCATTTTTAGAAAATTATAGTTGAGGACTCAAAAGGAGCCAACTTCTAATTAAAAGCAGGGCCCTAGCATGAAAACATGTTAAAATGTCTTAATACTTAGCGCTTTCGATCTTCAGTTATTCAAAAGAGCACAGGATATGAATTATTCATTAGAATAATATTTTAAGTAATGCACAAACAAACTGGGCAAATGGTGACAAACAGGGCCGGATCAAGCATTTCTGGGGCCCGGGGCTACGGGAAATTTTGGGGCCCCCCTCCTCTTCCCCAGCTACTGAAAAATTTGCCCCCCCCCCATACGACTTGTTTTTATCCCAAATTAAATATGCATTTTTTTAAATTATTTTATTTTATTTCATTGTTATTTTTAACAGTGCAATAATTATATTGTTTAAACACGTACAGTTCAAACATATTTTATAAATTTTAAAAATAAACAAATTAAAGAAAGAAAGAAAACAAATTAAAGAAAAGAAATTTTTTACCAAAAATGGAAAGTGCTATTCTATTTCAAATCGCTTCAACAGTCAGGCTGTCAATTTTATGCCCGTTTAAAATTTTGTCAGAAAATGCTTCAGAAAATTTCACTTCATTGAGCTGGGAATTTGAAACCACTTTAACCCCTTTGGCCCTGACGTCCTATTAATAGGACATATCTTTTATTGAGTATTATTTTGTCTTAAAGACTATTTTATTTAATTCCAGCACCTAATAATGATAGCATATACTGATACATTTACTACTATGACTTCATCTATGTTTCAGCATTTAAATATATATATATATATATATATTTATTAATTATTAGCAATTCATTCAGGCCCCGATTATGACTAATTGGGGCCCTGGGCAAAAAAAATTAGGGGTCCCCTTTCAAATCATTGTAACATTATTCAAATTAAACTGATGGTCACTTATATATATATGTGTTTGATATTTTCGTAATAAGACATAAATCGTAATTCATGTTTCGTAATATCGTGATATTTCATAAACATATTTTCGCACCTTGGATATAAATCGAAGAAAATTCTGAGCTCCATTAGTTCTAAATTAAATACCTTAATAAAAGTACTCTTTTTTTTTCTTAGTACAGAATAAAACTTTTATTAGAAATTTAGCACTTTGTCAATTATTTTAAGATGAATTTAATAATTTCAATATATGAAAGAGTTAGAATTGGAAAAAGAATGTAAATATTTAATAATTTTATGTATGGATTTGGGGGCCCCTTAAAGTCCGGGGCCAATGGGCAAAGTCCTGATTTGCCCATACGGTAATAAGGGCCTGAATTCATTGGCGTTTCTTTTAATTCAATCATATGTTTTACTCTTTAAATTTAAATTAGGTACTCCTTTTCCAAATTAGTAATTTATGATAGAAGGTAAAAAATACTACTCAATTTTTATGTTTATTTTATCCGGTAGTAATAGGACATTTTTCAAACGTCCTAAAAAAATTCTTCCTTAGTGTATTGTCATATGAAAAACACGCAAATTAACTACATTCATTAGGCTTCAATGAAGAACACATTCGTTAAATTTCAGTAAACCGCAACTTCCTTGATTTCAATAGATACTTTTAATTTTATTAGCGTAAAAGTATTTTTTCCCAAAGTTAGAAAAAAATTCAGGGCGGAAGGGTAAAATAAATTAATGACAGTGTTTTAAACAATGCAACTCATAAATATCGATTTTTAGTAAATTGTACAGAAGGAAATTTATATATACAATGTGTATTTTTTTAAGCTATTTTAAAGCCATTAAATATACAGATAAAGGTTTCTCTTTACTTAAAATGAAAAAAAAAAACATTTATTAAAAGATAATAAAAAAGTAAAGCAATTTCACATTTCCTAAAATCTTTTTGTAATAAAATAAATACAAAACAAATAATTACAAAAAAATAATAATAATTTGTAATATTAAAGTAAGTATTTATGAAAAAAACTTACCACTGGATTCTTTGTTTTACATTGATTTTCTGCTGAGGAACAAGATAAGACGATTCGACAGGGCCGTAGCAAGGTGTTTCCCCCCCCCCCCCCAAAAAAAAAAAATTAACTTTGGGCCCCCTCCCCTCTCCCACACTTTCAACTGAGTTTTTTGAAAAATATTTATATTGAAGTTTCTATATAAAGAGACAAAAGATTTCGAATTGTGCGTAAAGACGTAAGCCCCGCAACACTTTAACAGGCTCGAGGACTGTGCCTTGTCAGTTTCAGAGCCCGCTTAAGGATTAGAAGTAGAAGAAGTCTGACGTCAGAGGGCAGGGGGGGGGGCGCTATTATCCTATCACTTGTTTTTTCATTTACTAAATCCATTTTCCGTATGCTTAAATTATTCGAAATTTTACCATGGAAATTTCGAGTAAATAAAGTTTTTACTATATTAAATTAAAACTGACCATCTATATATTATACACATTAAAAATATTTTATTAAACACATAATTATACATAACCAATTAATTTTGTAAAAGATAAATATGGAATTACAGTTGAGAATATTTGAACTTCAAAATATATTTTATGTTTTACAAATTGCAGCATAGTAAGAAAAGAATATTTCATAATAATAAAAAAAACTATATATGTTTTTACTCTGATTGAATTTATTGAATTAAAAATTAGGTTTGAAAAATAAATTTAGGGGAGCCCTTTGTATTTTAGTGGGTAAGCATGGATGGGCTTTATGGGCCTGTGAGAATATTTAACATCGCGGGAAAAAAAGAAAGAAAGAGTATAGGAAATTTTAAAATAGCACAATTTCGTATTGTGACATGAATTTAGAACACTAGATTTTCCAAGGAAATAAGAGTATAAATTAAATTAGAATTTACTTATTACTTGTCAACAAACGAAATAGTTTAACATATGAATGCAATGGAATCGCAGGTTGATGCAGGAATTTTTTCTTGGATCCCATTTTGTGAAAAATAAAGTTATTTTTATGAAATTTATTCCAGTTATTGAAATTCGCAACAAACATTTATTAGTAATAACTTATTTAAGTCTATATGCTAAATTTTTCATTTCTGGTGAACTTGTTTCCTTTGCAAAACACATATTTTAAAACCTAACACTATAAAATTAATTAGAGTATATTTTTATGGAATAGAATTTTGTGAATGGTGTGTTTTATTAAAAAGAATTTTGTGAAAAAGCTCTAATGAAACGCTTAAATGAAAAACATGTAAATGAGAAATGTGTGTTATTAAAATATGCTCTATTAGTACACATATATTTTTCCAAGCTGTGTAAAATTTTCCAATACTTAAAATTTTTAATAATAGCAATATAAATTACATAAAGTAATAAATATGACTTACCAGATTAGTATAAGAGTAGATCTTTTTTCTCTAGATATACACTTAATTTTTAAATACTATATTATGCGTATTATTAAATCAGAAAAAAAAAATTTATACAAAAATCCACATCTGTGTTATCTACAAACATGTACTTGTATGCATTAGCTGGCTGCTTAGTACTTGAATAGGCCAGTACCTAGTACCAAAGCGAGTATATATACTCCCTTCAAGGTCAAGGAATCCGGTTGCTAATTAAGCTGTTAACATTTTAAGGTGATTCTCTAGATGTGATTTGTGTCACCCACGTAGTGAAATCGGTGTGAAAAATGACCTATCTTCTAAGAACATAATATCCCGGTGTTTCAAAAGAAAACATACTTTTGTCGCTAAGGCTACGCGCAAATATCACTACTTTCCAGTTACACAAAAAGAGCAATAAATCTATCTTTGAAGATGCAGTTTCCGACTATCGGTGGAAGGAGAACAAAAGGATGCTAGTTTTCGAACCTCTTTAAATGATTTTTGAGGTCTGAAGCCTATCTAATTGACAAACGAAGGGAAAGTTTATCTCTTCAGTCGTAAAGCTGTCAACTGATTTCGCGTGCGATTTCTCACTTGAAGTTCAAATTCAGCGCACTGAAAAAGCAATTTATACATCAAAGCGCCGACAAGAAAGATCAGAGAGAGCGACGCTTGACCACAAGAGTGCTATGAACCTGGTCCTTAAAGGTCAAAAGAGTCGCTAGGTCAAAAACCCATGGACAAAAAGAGAGGGGGGAAAAACGAGTAAGAAAATAAGGATTTTCAGTTTCTGCGTTTTTGAAATTTAAACAAGATTTTTAATAAGAACAGGGCCCAGTTGAGGCTACGGGAAGCCCCGGAACAAACATCATTCTGGACATCCCCTCTTCTATCTATCTGTAGATTTTTTTTCTTTCCTTTTTTTTAATAATGTAGAAGTGGCAAGCACTAAAAATAAAAAATAAAAAAGATATTGTACCCAGGCATAAATTTTTTACATTATACGGTTCACATCTATATACAAGATATCCCAAAAAATTGGTCACAACTTTAATTAAAAATATTAATTTGATAATTATAGAAAAAATGATAGATTGATTGAAATAAGCATTTCTTTGTAAATTTTTACTTTGCTTACCTAAGGTTGGCATTACAAGATATCTAAAAAAGAAGGCTCAAAATTGGACATAATTAACGATTTTAAGATATCATGTTACGAGGAAACATTAAGGGTGTATTCGAAAAAACACTTTTCCATTTTCAACAGCTCGAAATTTTCCGATACAATTTTAGACGCATTTTTAAAAGTAGAAACATGAAACTTGCTGAGGGGATTTTTGAAGAGACGTATAAGGTGCCGTGTGATGTCTTTTTACACTCAATTCACTAGAATTTGATTTATAAACAATTACCTTTTCTGTATGACTCTTTTTTTCGTTTCCAAATTTCCCACTTCGGAAAAATCGGTTAAAAATGCCGTTTTTTATTACTTTTTTGCAACATTTTCTCCATTTATCGAAGAATTGACAATCACGGCACCTTGTGTACTTTATGAATAAGACAATTTGCCAGTTTGATGCATTCGAGAGCGAAAATGAATGTAAAAATAAATTGGAAATTAAGCAGCTTGAATCGAAATACACCCTTAATAAAAATTTTCTTTTAAAAGCTATAGGATACAATGTTGTTGTAATCAGGGCCTGGCTAAATCACGGTCATGTAGGGCATCGGACGCCGGGGCCCCCAAGGACAAACATAATTTTTTTGTTAAGGCTAAATAATAAAAAATGGCCAAAAGTGACCAAAATTTCTTCTTTCTTTCTTTATTTATTTTTAGGTTTATTGTTGCTCTTTTCTCATCTCTCCTCCCCCCCCTTCCCCTGGATGTAACAGCTACATCAGAGTTGTATTTATATTTTAATGGTTTACATTTAGCCTTATGTTTCTATAACAGAAGAAAAAAAATGTATTCGATAATTTCTTAAAGTTATCTTTTTTGAGTTATTCTGCACACAAATGCGAATAGACAATTAGTATAAAATTAGTTTGACACTTCAGTATAATTCAAGAGAAAATCCAAAAGGTAGAAAGGGGCCCCCCACAATCTAAGTCGGGCCCTGGTTGTAATAAAATTTTAATAATTTGTTTTCTGATGATATAGTTTATTTTCTGCGTACAGGGCCCGACTTAGACAGTGGGGGGCCCTGGGGAAAACACTTTTAGGGGGGCCCCTTCTATCTTAAAATTGTTCGTAAATTATACTCACGTGACTAAAACTGAAATTCATAACTATTGTATGTATGTGTACATAAATTTCGTACCAAGTACTATTCACATCTATATACAAAAAAGCAGAAGAAAAACAACTTCAAGAAATTATAGATTATATGAATATGAGGATAAATGTGAGGCCTTAAGGAGGCATTGGGTACAGAAACAGAGTGGGTAGGAGAAGAGAAAACCTTAAAATTGAAAAAAAAAAAAAAAAAAAAAGAATTTTGGTCACTTTTGACCATTTTTTATCATTTGACACTGCTTTAACGAAAAACTTATCTGTCCTTGGGGGGCCCCCTTAAGCCGGGGGACCTGGGGCAATTGCCCCTCATGTCCCTGCCTTAGTCTAGTCAGGCCCTGTCTGCGTATGTGGAGGGAGAAGCAGAGAGCAGAGAGGAAAAGGGGAACCACACTCCCATCGTAAGTGTTTGAAAACGTATGAATTTCGGTCACTTTTAGCACATTTTAAGCATTTGACACCTTTTAATGAAAATCCTGATTATTGGGGGGGGGGGGGGGGAGCTTAAAAAAGAGGCACCTGGGGGAACTGTCTGGCATGTCCCTGAATAAGAAAAGAAGAATTTGAAAAAATAAAAACATTTAAAAGAAGTATTTTCTTACATTTTCAAAACAAATAAACTTCGGTAAAAAGGTCGATAGAATCGATTAGGGGGCCCCCTGGCTTCGTCGGCCCCCCCAAATGGGGGGTATGGGGGGCTGTCGCTACGGCCCTGCGATTCGATGTGGTCACTTACGAAAATAATGCTAAATGTTTAAAGATACTTGTCGATGTCATTCGCAAGGTCGGAAGTGTCGACAGCAGGGGGTCCTAGTCCTCTCCTCGTTATCAGTTTTTTGGGAAAACTTTGGGATTAGGAAGTAGAAGTGAGAAATAGAATAAGGTGTTTTTCTTCTTTAAGTCTCGGAGAAGAGGGTAAAAACAACGTTAGCAACAGTTATAATGGACTTCCGAAGCTTCAATATTGCAAAGGGAAAGAGTGATATTGAAACACAACTTTTTTTTTCTCGTCATTTATTTATAGTTTAATTATTTTAGAAATAATTTTTTCCCGTTTTTTCTTTAAAAAATACAAAAAAAAATTTTTTAAACAAAACTTTGGTACAACTTAAGCCACTTTTGGGGACCCCTGGCTTGTTGGGGCCCGGGGCTCCAGCCCCTATAGCCCCCCCCTTAATCCGGCCCTGGTGACAAAAAGGGTCCCACGGCCCAATAAAAATACGAGGTTGTTAAATCCGTGCAGAAGGATCCAAGACAACTTTAAAATTATGCACTGAGAAAGTGGGGAAATTAAATGGCAAAAAAATGCATAACGCGGAAAAAAAAAAAAAAAAAAAAAAAAACAAGGATCCAGGGTTTTAACCGGAATGTAGAAAGAGAAGAATAGCTAAATGAAACTAGTTGGATGTGCCAATACCATATGTACATTTTAATATTTAAAAAAAAAATAGTTACTCATTTTAATGCTTTAATAATTTTAATTCAATACCATACCAACTTTGATTTTCATTTTAAATTTCTGCTTCAGTCATTAATCGGAGTAAAAACGAATTCAGTCTCTGCACGAGCCAATAGATAATAGAATGATAGACAGATTTTTTTTCTTTTTTTTTTTTTCTTTTTTTTTTTTTTTCAAATTCGGGTCAATCCAGATCAAACCAACCAATGAACAAAATTTCAGGTCTTTGGATTTTGTTAATTTTTGGCTCAGATGTTGTACAAAAATAGTAGATAAAAAATACAAATTTGCAGATTTTTTTAACCATTTGTTTTTGAGTTATTAATTTTTGAAATTTTAAAAATTTAATGAAATTTGTATTTTTTGGTGTTCTTTAATTTGCTGTAACTTGGGAACTATTTGACCTAAAGAGTTGAAATTTAAGTCATTGTTTTCAGTTTTTTATGCTGTTTCATAGGATATATAACATGACCAAATTATTTTTAAAAACATATTTTTTATGTAAAAAAATTATATAAAATTTTTAAAAATTCAAAATCGGAATTTTTGATTTTGTTTTAAAAAATATATTATATTTACCACCCTTTTAGCAACTTTTGTGCCAAATTTCATGATGGAACTCTTATGGTATCTTAAAGAAAAAAATTATTTTCTGTATCAATGATCGGCCAATTTCTGTAAAAAAATCTCATCATATTTTGTTAAAAAGCAAATTCACTATAAAAGGTAGTCTAGTTTTGTTTACAATGTTCATATTTCTCATTCATGCAAGTCAAGTTCAATTATCAGATAAAATTTTAGTATATAATTCGCTAGGTTTTATTATTTTGTTAAACACATAACAGTAAAAAATAAAAGTAATCAAGATAATTAATATTTTGCGTAATTGACAAGCTAAATACTTTTTAATTTATTTTCTTGGAATTTAAATAGAATGTTTTTTTAATTATTCTTAATTTAATATTACTTTTAATTAAATTTTGTTTAAAAAATGAATGAATTGGTAATAAATGAGTTAACGAAAGGAAATCTCAAAGAAGTGTTCAACAATACAAATTATGCTCCTGAAGTTGAATGCTTTAACAATCACAATGAGTCACACTCAAACAGTAACATGTTTATTTTCTGCTGAAACCTGCATGCCTTTCCTACAAGGCTTTTGAAATCGCCAGTGTTCTCTAAGATCTTCTGTAGTGGCACACTATCTCAAGTCTGTTTGTTTATAACTTGAGAACTGCTGTTTGTTTATAACTTATATTGTACAATTTAGTTTTTTTTTACTATTATTTCATTGAGTTGAATGCTGATTTGTGTTATAAAATATTAAAAGAAAAGTGGCTTTAAACTGAAAATGGATAAAAAATGAAATAAATTTTGTGGTCATCCATTCAAAAAGCAAGAACACTAGGTCAGTAAAAATTTAAGAAATGTTACATTGTGGATGACAACATTAAAATATGGCATTGAAAAAGACGTGAAAATCTGCACTCATTGCCGCTTACAATTAGGTAAGGAAAAGTATCCCTCAAATTGTGGAAATGACATTGATACTAATTTTTCAGACATTCCAAATGATGACAATCCAAAACCAGGTTGTTGTAAGGATGACCCTGAATTCATGGATGTGGAATCTGGTTTTGATAATTTGAATGCATCATTAACATCTATTGGAGAGTCACATATTATTAAAAGTAAATGTAAAAGTAGTAAAAGGTACTTCTTTGAAGAAATTGTGGGGTATGTTGCTTGTGCCTGTGAGAATGAGTGGTGGGTGGCATGTGTTTTCACAAAAGATCAGGTCGAAGAAGATGTTAAAGTTTCTTTCCTGCATCCAAGCGGACCATCTCTGTCATTGACTTATCTTAGAAAATCAGACATTTTGACAATACCAAAATCTTTATTTTATGCAAACTACATCCAATCACTGCAACAGGCAGAACATCACAGTACCCAAAGAAATTGAGCTCTACTGTGCCAAACTGAGTACGTAATTTGTTAAGAAAAAAGATTTATTTATTAAATATCTAAAATTTATTATTTGTCTTTTAATAAAACAAACTATTCTTAAAATTTTCCAATTTTTATTTGCTTCCATGTAAGTAACACTTCGGGCTAAACTGTGCAGCATACCTTAAAGTATTTTTTATTACAGATTTACATGAACATTGATACAGAAAATATTTTTTTTTCTGTATGACACCATAGGAGTTCCATCATAAAATTTGGCATAAAAGTTGCTAAAAGGGTATTAAACATAATATAATTTTTTCAAAAAAATCAAAAATTCCAATTTTGAATTTTTTAAAAAATTATATAATTTTTTTACAAAAAAAATTAAAAAATGAAGTAGTTTGGTCATGTTATATATCTTATGAAACACCATAAAAAATTGAAAAAAATGATGCAAATTTTAATTCTTTAGATCAAATAGTTTGGAAGTTATAGCCGATTAAAGATTACAAGATTATACAAATTTTGTTAAATTTTCAAAATTTCAAAAATTTATAACTTTAAAACGAATTGTTGAAAAAAACCTTTTAATGAAAATCCTGATTATTGGGGGGGGGGGGGAGCTTAAAAAAGAGGCACCTGGGGGAACTGTCTGGCATGTCCCTGAATAAGAAAAGAAGAATTTGAAAAAATAAAAACATTTAAAAGAAGTATTTTCTTACATTTTCAAAACAAATAAACTTCGGTAAAAAGGTCGATAGAATCGATTAGGGGGCCCCCTGGCTTCGTCGGCCCCCCCAAATGGGGGGTATGGGGGGCTGTCGCTACGGCCCTGCGATTCGATGTGGTCACTTACGAAAATAATGCTAAATGTTTAAAGATACTTGTCGATGTCATTCGCAAGGTCGGAAGTGTCGACAGCAGGGGGTCCTAGTCCTCTCCTCGTTATCAGTTTTTTGGGAAAACTTTGGGATTAGGAAGTAGAAGTGAGAAATAGAATAAGGTGTTTTTCTTCTTTAAGTCTCGGAGAAGAGGGTAAAAACAACGTTAGCAACAGTTATAATGGACTTCCGAAGCTTCAATATTGCAAAGGGAAAGAGTGATATTGAAACACAACTTTTTTTTTCTCGTCATTTATTTATAGTTTAATTATTTTAGAAATAATTTTTTCCCGTTTTTTCTTTAAAAAATACAAAAAAAAATTTTTTAAACAAAACTTTGGTACAACTTAAGCCACTTTTGGGGACCCCTGGCTTGTTGGGGCCCGGGGCTCCAGCCCCTATAGCCCCCCCCTTAATCCGGCCCTGGTGACAAAAAGGGTCCCACGGCCCAATAAAAA
Source organism: Maratus speculifer (assembly GCA_964019185.1). Classification (NCBI taxonomy): domain Eukaryota; kingdom Metazoa; phylum Arthropoda; class Arachnida; order Araneae; family Salticidae; genus Maratus; species Maratus speculifer. The sequence goes on along the minus strand of OZ025296.1, from coordinate 315,589,656 downwards.
TACGAGGTTGTTAAATCCGTGCAGAAGGATCCAAGACAACTTTAAAATTATGCACTGAGAAAGTGGGGAAATTAAATGGCAAAAAAATGCATAACGCGGAAAAAAAAAAAAAAAAAAAAAAAAAAAAAACAAGGATCCAGGGTTTTAACCGGAATGTAGAAAGAGAAGAATAGCTAAATGAAACTAGTTGGATGTGCCAATACCATATGTACATTTTAATATTTAAAAAAAAAATAGTTACTCATTTTAATGCTTTAATAATTTTAATTCAATACCATACCAACTTTGATTTTCATTTTAAATTTCTGCTTCAGTCATTAATCGGAGTAAAAACGAATTCAGTCTCTGCACGAGCCAATAGATAATAGAATGATAGACAGATTTTTTTTCTTTTTTTTTTTTTTTTTTTTTTTTTTTTTTCAAATTCGGGTCAATCCAGATCAAACCAACCAATGAACAAAATTTCAGGTCTTTGGATTTTGTTAATTTTTGGCTCAGATGTTGTACAAAAATAGTAGATAAAAAATACAAATTTGCAGATTTTTTTAACCATTTGTTTTTGAGTTATTAATTTTTGAAATTTTAAAAATTTAATGAAATTTGTATTTTTTGGTGTTCTTTAATTTGCTGTAACTTGGGAACTATTTGACCTAAAGAGTTGAAATTTAAGTCATTGTTTTCAGTTTTTTATGCTGTTTCATAGGATATATAACATGACCAAATTATTTTTAAAAACATATTTTTTATGTAAAAAAATTATATAAAATTTTTAAAAATTCAAAATCGGAATTTTTGATTTTGTTTTAAAAAATATATTATATTTACCACCCTTTTAGCAACTTTTGTGCCAAATTTCATGATGGAACTCTTATGGTATCTTAAAGAAAAAAATTATTTTCTGTATCAATGATCGGCCAATTTCTGTAAAAAAATCTCATCATATTTTGTTAAAAAGCAAATTCACTATAAAAGGTAGTCTAGTTTTGTTTACAATGTTCATATTTCTCATTCATGCAAGTCAAGTTCAATTATCAGATAAAATTTTAGTATATAATTCGCTAGGTTTTATTATTTTGTTAAACACATAACAGTAAAAAATAAAAGTAATCAAGATAATTAATATTTTGCGTAATTGACAAGCTAAATACTTTTTAATTTATTTTCTTGGAATTTAAATAGAATGTTTTTTTAATTATTCTTAATTTAATATTACTTTTAATTAAATTTTGTTTAAAAAATGAATGAATTGGTAATAAATGAGTTAACGAAAGGAAATCTCAAAGAAGTGTTCAACAATACAAATTATGCTCCTGAAGTTGAATGCTTTAACAATCACAATGAGTCACACTCAAACAGTAACATGTTTATTTTCTGCTGAAACCTGCATGCCTTTCCTACAAGGCTTTTGAAATCGCCAGTGTTCTCTAAGATCTTCTGTAGTGGCACACTATCTCAAGTCTGTTTGTTTATAACTTGAGAACTGCTGTTTGTTTATAACTTATATTGTACAATTTAGTTTTTTTTTACTATTATTTCATTGAGTTGAATGCTGATTTGTGTTATAAAATATTAAAAGAAAAGTGGCTTTAAACTGAAAATGGATAAAAAATGAAATAAATTTTGTGGTCATCCATTCAAAAAGCAAGAACACTAGGTCAGTAAAAATTTAAGAAATGTTACATTGTGGATGACAACATTAAAATATGGCATTGAAAAAGACGTGAAAATCTGCACTCATTGCCGCTTACAATTAGGTAAGGAAAAGTATCCCTCAAATTGTGGAAATGACATTGATACTAATTTTTCAGACATTCCAAATGATGACAATCCAAAACCAGGTTGTTGTAAGGATGACCCTGAATTCATGGATGTGGAATCTGGTTTTGATAATTTGAATGCATCATTAACATCTATTGGAGAGTCACATATTATTAAAAGTAAATGTAAAAGTAGTAAAAGGTACTTCTTTGAAGAAATTGTGGGGTATGTTGCTTGTGCCTGTGAGAATGAGTGGTGGGTGGCATGTGTTTTCACAAAAGATCAGGTCGAAGAAGATGTTAAAGTTTCTTTCCTGCATCCAAGCGGACCATCTCTGTCATTGACTTATCTTAGAAAATCAGACATTTTGACAATACCAAAATCTTTATTTTATGCAAACTACATCCAATCACTGCAACAGGCAGAACATCACAGTACCCAAAGAAATTGAGCTCTACTGTGCCAAACTGAGTACGTAATTTGTTAAGAAAAAAGATTTATTTATTAAATATCTAAAATTTATTATTTGTCTTTTAATAAAACAAACTATTCTTAAAATTTTCCAATTTTTATTTGCTTCCATGTAAGTAACACTTCGGGCTAAACTGTGCAGCATACCTTAAAGTATTTTTTATTACAGATTTACATGAACATTGATACAGAAAATATTTTTTTTTCTGTATGACACCATAGGAGTTCCATCATAAAATTTGGCATAAAAGTTGCTAAAAGGGTATTAAACATAATATAATTTTTTCAAAAAAATCAAAAATTCCAATTTTGAATTTTTTAAAAAATTATATAATTTTTTTACAAAAAAAATTAAAAAATGAAGTAGTTTGGTCATGTTATATATCTTATGAAACACCATAAAAAATTGAAAAAAATGATGCAAATTTTAATTCTTTAGATCAAATAGTTTGGAAGTTATAGCCGATTAAAGATTACAAGATTATACAAATTTTGTTAAATTTTCAAAATTTCAAAAATTTATAACTTTAAAACGAATTGTTGAAAAAAACCTTTTAATGAAAATCCTGATTATTGGGGGGGGGGGGGGGGAGCTTAAAAAAGAGGCACCTGGGGGAACTGTCTGGCATGTCCCTGAATAAGAAAAGAAGAATTTGAAAAAATAAAAACATTTAAAAGAAGTATTTTCTTACATTTTCAAAACAAATAAACTTCGGTAAAAAGGTCGATAGAATCGATTAGGGGGCCCCCTGGCTTCGTCGGCCCCCCCAAATGGGGGGTATGGGGGGCTGTCGCTACGGCCCTGCGATTCGATGTGGTCACTTACGAAAATAATGCTAAATGTTTAAAGATACTTGTCGATGTCATTCGCAAGGTCGGAAGTGTCGACAGCAGGGGGTCCTAGTCCTCTCCTCGTTATCAGTTTTTTGGGAAAACTTTGGGATTAGGAAGTAGAAGTGAGAAATAGAATAAGGTGTTTTTCTTCTTTAAGTCTCGGAGAAGAGGGTAAAAACAACGTTAGCAACAGTTATAATGGACTTCCGAAGCTTCAATATTGCAAAGGGAAAGAGTGATATTGAAACACAACTTTTTTTTTCTCGTCATTTATTTATAGTTTAATTATTTTAGAAATAATTTTTTCCCGTTTTTTCTTTAAAAAATACAAAAAAAAATTTTTTAAACAAAACTTTGGTACAACTTAAGCCACTTTTGGGGACCCCTGGCTTGTTGGGGCCCGGGGCTCCAGCCCCTATAGCCCCCCCCTTAATCCGGCCCTGGTGACAAAAAGGGTCCCACGGCCCAATAAAAATACGAGGTTGTTAAATCCGTGCAGAAGGATCCAAGACAACTTTAAAATTATGCACTGAGAAAGTGGGGAAATTAAATGGCAAAAAAATGCATAACGCGGAAAAAAAAAAAAAAAAAAAAAAAAAAAACAAGGATCCAGGGTTTTAACCGGAATGTAGAAAGAGAAGAATAGCTAAATGAAACTAGTTGGATGTGCCAATACCATATGTACATTTTAATATTTAAAAAAAAAATAGTTACTCATTTTAATGCTTTAATAATTTTAATTCAATACCATACCAACTTTGATTTTCATTTTAAATTTCTGCTTCAGTCATTAATCGGAGTAAAAACGAATTCAGTCTCTGCACGAGCCAATAGATAATAGAATGATAGACAGATTTTTTTTCTTTTTTTTTTTTTTTTTTTTTTTTTTTTTTCAAATTCGGGTCAATCCAGATCAAACCAACCAATGAACAAAATTTCAGGTCTTTGGATTTTGTTAATTTTTGGCTCAGATGTTGTACAAAAATAGTAGATAAAAAATACAAATTTGCAGATTTTTTTAACCATTTGTTTTTGAGTTATTAATTTTTGAAATTTTAAAAATTTAATGAAATTTGTATTTTTTGGTGTTCTTTAATTTGCTGTAACTTGGGAACTATTTGACCTAAAGAGTTGAAATTTAAGTCATTGTTTTCAGTTTTTTATGCTGTTTCATAGGATATATAACATGACCAAATTATTTTTAAAAACATATTTTTTATGTAAAAAAATTATATAAAATTTTTAAAAATTCAAAATCGGAATTTTTGATTTTGTTTTAAAAAATATATTATATTTACCACCCTTTTAGCAACTTTTGTGCCAAATTTCATGATGGAACTCTTATGGTATCTTAAAGAAAAAAATTATTTTCTGTATCAATGATCGGCCAATTTCTGTAAAAAAATCTCATCATATTTTGTTAAAAAGCAAATTCACTATAAAAGGTAGTCTAGTTTTGTTTACAATGTTCATATTTCTCATTCATGCAAGTCAAGTTCAATTATCAGATAAAATTTTAGTATATAATTCGCTAGGTTTTATTATTTTGTTAAACACATAACAGTAAAAAATAAAAGTAATCAAGATAATTAATATTTTGCGTAATTGACAAGCTAAATACTTTTTAATTTATTTTCTTGGAATTTAAATAGAATGTTTTTTTAATTATTCTTAATTTAATATTACTTTTAATTAAATTTTGTTTAAAAAATGAATGAATTGGTAATAAATGAGTTAACGAAAGGAAATCTCAAAGAAGTGTTCAACAATACAAATTATGCTCCTGAAGTTGAATGCTTTAACAATCACAATGAGTCACACTCAAACAGTAACATGTTTATTTTCTGCTGAAACCTGCATGCCTTTCCTACAAGGCTTTTGAAATCGCCAGTGTTCTCTAAGATCTTCTGTAGTGGCACACTATCTCAAGTCTGTTTGTTTATAACTTGAGAACTGCTGTTTGTTTATAACTTATATTGTACAATTTAGTTTTTTTTTACTATTATTTCATTGAGTTGAATGCTGATTTGTGTTATAAAATATTAAAAGAAAAGTGGCTTTAAACTGAAAATGGATAAAAAATGAAATAAATTTTGTGGTCATCCATTCAAAAAGCAAGAACACTAGGTCAGTAAAAATTTAAGAAATGTTACATTGTGGATGACAACATTAAAATATGGCATTGAAAAAGACGTGAAAATCTGCACTCATTGCCGCTTACAATTAGGTAAGGAAAAGTATCCCTCAAATTGTGGAAATGACATTGATACTAATTTTTCAGACATTCCAAATGATGACAATCCAAAACCAGGTTGTTGTAAGGATGACCCTGAATTCATGGATGTGGAATCTGGTTTTGATAATTTGAATGCATCATTAACATCTATTGGAGAGTCACATATTATTAAAAGTAAATGTAAAAGTAGTAAAAGGTACTTCTTTGAAGAAATTGTGGGGTATGTTGCTTGTGCCTGTGAGAATGAGTGGTGGGTGGCATGTGTTTTCACAAAAGATCAGGTCGAAGAAGATGTTAAAGTTTCTTTCCTGCATCCAAGCGGACCATCTCTGTCATTGACTTATCTTAGAAAATCAGACATTTTGACAATACCAAAATCTTTATTTTATGCAAACTACATCCAATCACTGCAACAGGCAGAACATCACAGTACCCAAAGAAATTGAGCTCTACTGTGCCAAACTGAGTACGTAATTTGTTAAGAAAAAAGATTTATTTATTAAATATCTAAAATTTATTATTTGTCTTTTAATAAAACAAACTATTCTTAAAATTTTCCAATTTTTATTTGCTTCCATGTAAGTAACACTTCGGGCTAAACTGTGCAGCATACCTTAAAGTATTTTTTATTACAGATTTACATGAACATTGATACAGAAAATATTTTTTTTTCTGTATGACACCATAGGAGTTCCATCATAAAATTTGGCATAAAAGTTGCTAAAAGGGTATTAAACATAATATAATTTTTTCAAAAAAATCAAAAATTCCAATTTTGAATTTTTTAAAAAATTATATAATTTTTTTACAAAAAAAATTAAAAAATGAAGTAGTTTGGTCATGTTATATATCTTATGAAACACCATAAAAAATTGAAAAAAATGATGCAAATTTTAATTCTTTAGATCAAATAGTTTGGAAGTTATAGCCGATTAAAGATTACAAGATTATACAAATTTTGTTAAATTTTCAAAATTTCAAAAATTTATAACTTTAAAACGAATTGTTGAAAAAAAATTTAAATTCACAATTTTAATCTCATAAGTAAGTACAATAAACAGGTAAAAAACTAGAGCAATCAAAAATATTAACATTAAAAAATATTTTTTTTTTGGTTGATTTCACATGGAATTACTCATTCAGGGAAGACCTACTTGCCTTACCAAGAAAAAAAAAATCATATACAAAGAATTTAGTTCAGTTCTAGAACTAACTTCATACACTTTTAGTCTGTACAATATTGAAAACGGTACAAAAATCACGATTGCAGCGCCCCCATCCGGCGGATTTTTTTCAAATTCAGGGAGGACCAACTAGCCATAGTCATACACTTACACAAAAAAAACTTGGTTCATTTCGATGCATAACTTCATATTCTTTTGGTCGGTACAATACTGAAAATGGCACAAACATCGCGATTGAAGCGCCCCCTTCCGGCGGAATATTACAAAACTGAAGGAGGGCCTGCTTGCTACAGCCAAAAACATTCACAAAAAATTTGGTTCAATTCTATGCATATCTTGATACACTTTTTGATGGTAGAATGGCGACATACGGACACACACACAGACACACGGACAGACAGACATTTTATAAAAACATGTTTTTTGGAATCTCTGACTCCTAAAACGTGTAAATCCATCGAAAACCGGAAGTCGAAAAAAATTTCGATTACAATACTTTCTGCTATTGAAGATAGAAGAAAGTAAAAAGGTTCTCAAAAATGAATATCGGATTAAAAGGAAACAAATTATTAAAAATTTAAAGTACAATATCTTAAAAGGGCTCTGTACCGGACTCTAGTAAGACGAGGGTCCTAATTAGAATGTAGAAATATGGAAAAAAAAAAATACTATATGGAGATATAATCTTGAAAACAAAGAAGATCGGATAAAATGGGGCTAAGTTATTAATTATTTAAAGCATAAAATTTTAAAAGGCCCAGGGGCTCTTGCTCTTAAAATATTAAAAATGAGCCTCAGGTGAAATATGCCTGAGCCTCAGGTGCATTAGGACCTGTCTTGGACTATCCTTGCCTAAATTTTTAGACTCTTACGTGCAATAGATTTTGCTAGTCACCGAATCCACACAGACAGAACGAAAGTTCCCTTTATTAGTAGTACTACAGATAAAATAGATTATAGATTGTTTTATCTGGGAGTCAAAAGCTCAAGTAACGAAGTACTCCAATAGGAAAGAATAAAGAAAAAAAAAATGCTGTTTGCCAGATGTTTTTCCAGTTATGTAGAAAAGACGTGGGCTATCATCTAGTTCCCACGATCAACTTTTTTATCATCTAATATTATTTGCAAATAAAGGAAAAGGCACTATCGATGATGAATTTATCATGTTTATGTATGGTATGTAAAAGAATGGCATTCATATGTCACGCGATTTTTATGTTATTTGATTGAATTATGTATTAGCATGCATTTTCTCTCTTTTATTAGGTGCGTTCATAATTATGTAAATACGTAGCACCTATAGTGGTCGTTCAGTCCGTCCATCTGTCCGCATATAACAACGCAAAAACTACCCAACCGAATCGTTTGAAATTTAAAAACATAATTATTACATAATTTTGTCGAGTCATTTCAAATTTTATGGAAATCGGATGCATAGATCAATTACAGGGGCAATCAAAAGTATTCCATTACATTACATTACGGTCAAAGGGGAAAAAAGTTTCAAATGCATGTTAATCGTTTGAAATTTAAAATACATAATTATTACATAATTTTGTCGAGTTATTTCAAATTTTTTGATAATCGGGTGCGTAGATCAATTACAGGGGCAATCAAAAGTATTCAATTACATTATAGTCAATGGGGAAAAAAGTTTCAAATGCATTTTAATCGCTTGAAATTTAAAATACATAATTATTACATAATTTTGTCGAGTTATTTCAAATTTTATGAAAATAGGATGCATAGACCAATTACAGGGACAATCAAAAGTATTTTGTTACATTACGGTCAATGGGGAAAAATGTTTCAAATGCATTTTAATGGTGTTACACTCATTCGAACTTAATAAAATTTATATGAAACTATAAAGTACATATTATAATATACATTTTACATAATTTGTGGTGCAAAGAACATTTGTTATTGATTTACAAGGCCACACAAAAGTATTAAATTACATAATGGTATAGAGAGAACATTGTTTGATGAGCGTTTTAATTGTAATTCACTATTTACTATTTTATGAGATTGATATATGAGATTAATATTTTTAAAACTTCGTTATCGTACGAACGCATCTCATTTGCTACGCTTCACGTGCAATTTCCAACTTGTTAATTTTGAAAAAAGGTTTACATGAACTTCGAATTTTCTTTTATATTGTCAGCTTAAATGGGTTTTATTTGGTCTTCCATTCTTATTTCGATTTTGTATGCACGAATTTTCGATTCTCACATAGGGGAGAGTGGGGATACTTGAGCATAGGGGATACTTGAGCCACCCCTATTATCTCTACAGTTGGTTATTTTTTCTTTCTAAAACTGCCAATATGATAACATATTTATAGTTTTGAACATGTAAAAAAGAAATCACACATCTTGGTACCATTTTGAAAGTATAGTGATTAATAGTTGTCTTTTCCCTATCTGAAGTAAATATTTGGGTGCATGGTTTTTTTGTTTTTTTGTAATCAAAGTTTTGTTTAAAGTTGCAACTATATACATACATTCAATAAGCATAATTTCAATTGTATTTTGAGTCTAAAATAGTTCTAATTGCTGCATGCTTTATTTAGTAAAACTCTGGGAAACAAAAATAGTGATAGTGGGGATACTTGAGCCAATGAGAGTGGGGATAGTTGAGCCATGTCTTAACCATCCCCACTAGAAATTAAACATGGGTGAAACAAACAAAAAATAAAATTCCATCCTTATATTCACTAATAGACATTTTTCTGGAGAAAAGGGAGAATAATTTTTCATTTTATTTTTTTTTCTTAAAAAATAACGACCTAAAATTGTTTAAAAATGTATATTTTTTAAATGAAAATGTCTATTTTATTTTTCGATTTGACTAACAAAATAGCCTGTCTAGATAAATGTAAACATAGTTTTCAATTTAACTTTCATTAAATGAAAATAACTTTTTAAAACGGTTTTACAGGCTATAATCTCTAATACTTTAATTAGTTAGGTCCAACATATTAAAATATTTATTTTTTAATATAACATATTAAGATTAGTATTTTATATTGAAATCGTAAGTTGCTGTAACTTTTTTTTTTTTTACTAAGAAAATTGAAGAAACATTGGTAAAAAGAGCTCACAAAAACAAGAAAAGCAACAAAAATCCCAGTTCAAACTTACCTACATGGAGCCAAAGAGGAAGACAAAATCTTTTCCTGTGAAATCAAAATAGTGTTTGAAATAGTAGAATGATACATCTGGCTTAAATTCCGACAGCTACTAAACTAAAAGCATGAGTTCGAAAATATCGTTAGAGGAAAATTCTGTCAATGATGGTGATGATGTGAAAGAAAACCTTCTATTGATGGTTGGTTACTAATAAAATATGCCAGAAAGAAAACTGTAAAAATATTTGTTGGATAAGTGCTTAATATTTTGAAAATGAAATTTGCCCGAAGAATTGCAGATTCTAAATTTAAATGGCTCTGAACTGAGGATGTTTCTACCGTCGTTATAACTCAAGTTCAAATTATCCTTCGACAACCAGTTTTAACGACAAAAAATGATCGTATTACTAGCTTTGTTTTCTCAATTGGTTTTGAAAGACTTTACGTTTCATAATTTATCATTCTGTAAAATGTTTGTGCAAAAATAAAGCGAAAAAAATTACTTTTGTAGGTATTTTTCCGTAGTGGCTCAAGTATCCCTTCACTATGGCTCAAGTATCCCCGCCATGGGGATACTTGAGCCATGATGTAAAACAAAAAATAAACATTTATTATACATAGAAAAATAGTTCAAAATTTATTGAAAGTGGTTTTTAGTTGAAGGAAAAATATCAAATTTTCATTTTCAATATTTTATTTTATTCTAAAAAAATATAAAAAATTAAAAAAAAATTAAAATTCAAAAAATGGCTCAAGTATCCCCATCTTCCCCTATATATTTAATGTTAATACGACTTGTAACCTTGTAAGTTATCCGTAAGTCACGCATATACACGTAATTTTTTCTTTACGATTTTAAAGTCTCTCTAGGGAAATGGTCTGCATTCATCAGTGAAACAACCAAGGTAAAAAAAAAAAAATAAAAATAAAAATCAGCATACAAATGTTTTAGTGCTTCATAAAAGATAAACAAAAGCAACAACACACTCGTTTTCTATAGAAGAGCAGAAGTCTACCTGTAAAGAAAAAGCATTTATCTTACTTAGCCCTGAAAAAGCTCGATGCTTACATTTTTCAGTTATTTGGAGTTTGAATAATCGAAACTTCTTTATAGCTTGACTTAAAAGTCTGTACCGCCTCAGGCCTCATCATCCTCATTTACTGTTTTCTGCAGACTCGGATTAGGCCAGTTCTAAACTCTGAACTCTTTTCTGAACCTGGAGTTTATGCTACCAAGAGGTCTGCACAGGTCCAACACGAATGAAAATTATTGGTCCGGCCTGTGCAAAAATCATTAAAAATTGACCAGGGTGCAAATATTTTTAAATCACCATTATTATATCATTAAAATTCTTTTAGGATATCGGAGTAAAAAATCTATGTTATATATACATATATATATAATAGTCGTTCAGGTAGGCATTTTTTGTACGGGCCGGGCCGAACTTTTAACTTTTATATTCAACCCCCCCCCCCCCAAAAAAAAAAAAAAAAAAAAAAAACTTTCAAAGGGTTGAAAAGGACTCCAGTCCTGCCATACATATTTAAAAAATTCCAAATGATAATTTCGAAATAATACAAGTGCATCGTGAAGTATAAAAAATTACTGTTGTTATGTGATTTTTTTTAAAATAAAAATACAATCGTAAAAAATTTTAAATAAAAGAGGAGTAACAACCAAATGATAAAGTAAATGACTGTGACAGCTGAATACACAGATATATACGAGGAAAAAATTATTGCACAATATGATGTAGTCGGCTCTCGTTAATTCGAACTCGTCCGGGCCACAAGAAATGATCAAATTATCCAGAGAGAATTCGAATTATGGAAAGTATGAGAGGAAAAAATTTTTAAAGGAGTACTATTACAAAGAAATTAAAGTTATAGCATTTTTTTTTTTTTAAATACAATAGACTCCCTCAAATCCGCACAACTTGGGACCAGAGGTTGTGCGGATTTTAGAATTTTGCAGATTTCTGGTCATTTCTTTGTTTACATTTTTTAAACAGTAATTTGAATGCAATTAATAGTGCAGTCGGAACTATAATGAATGCTTACAATATAATAAAATATTAAAATAAGTAATAAACTAAAATAATAAAAATTTAGATAATTTTTATAATGATTAAAGTACTAATAGCAAAGGTCAAGTTAATAATCAATAGTGTATGATTAAATATTCATTATAAAGATTAAATGTAATTTTCCAAAATTATTCAACAAAACTTGCCTCATAAAAGTACATTACTAATTCACATCAAAATCATAAAATAAGAGTTTTTTTTTTTTTAACCATTTGAAAAATGGTTGTTGTTTTCGGGAGAATGGACCCGATGATGTTACCACTTTTGAATGATGTTACCACTTTTGAATGATGTTACCACTTTTGAATGATGTTACCACTTTTGAATTTAAATTAAATTCTTTATTTTTAGAAGAATTTTTATTTGAATTTAAATTAAATTCTTTACTTTTAGAAGAATTTTTATTTGAATAGTAAATTAAAATGGTTAAAATCATTGTAATAAAGGAGAAAACTAACAAATTTAAAAATGGGTAGACGGAAATTAACAGATACGGAAAAAGCCGAAGCCAAAGAAATGAATGAACGTGAATATCGCATTCAATGATATTAAACACAATACGCGTACTTAAACAATCATAAAGTGATTTTTATTTCTTCTTTTGCTATTTAAAATAAAAATTTAGTCAACATGTATAAGTTGCTTATTAGTTTGGCGATTCGTATCATTTGGCGAAATTGGTCGACGGGATAACTGAGTAATACTGTATTTGGTTTGGCGCAAAAACGTCTTTCAATGCAGAAAATGATAAAATCAAAAGATTATTGAGCCGCTGAAAACCAATTACGTGTTGAAAGGCGATCACGAAAAAGGAAGCAATTTAATGCCGAACCGATTAATTGTAAAACATCATGTCGCCAGGGCGACCAATCCACTAGCCATGGCGTTTTACTATCGGTCGGTTCTAACCAGGAAAATTTGAGTGCCAATAGTGATTCTAACAAGCCGGAAAATGTTATAGCTATTACTCTTGATTTTCCACCACCTAAAAAGAAAACTAAAAAGCAATCGGCTTGGGAAAAACTGGGAAAAAACTTTTTTGATTCGATGTCTGATGGACCCATTCACAGATGCATGTGCTGCGATCGATTTTGGTTTAAAACCTCCATCACCAAAATTCTGCTCTGTAAAATCAAACAATATATGCCAAAGTCTTACAAGTATAACAGTATATGCCAAAGCTGTATTTTAATAATGATTACTTTTGCACCAACAATGTTAAATAGTTTGAAATGTTTCTTTCGTCGCCAACTTTTATGCTTGGCGACAATAGAGTGATATAACTTAAACGAACCGTACCTTCAAATTGCAGCATGTATAAAGTCATTTATAGCAGTGGCACGGATAATACACAATAAAACAACTGGTATTTAGCTTAAAATGATAGATGAATGTATCGAGTGAAACATTTTTCAAATGGTTGGGGTAATTTCTTAAATTACAATTATTATTTTTTTTTTTTTTTTTTTTTCGAAGTTTAGCCAGGTTTAACAACCAAAAAATCTTGATTAATGCATAAATATATTTGGTAAGAAGATTATGATTACCAGTAATATCAACAATATCTAGATTTTTTTTCCAAAAAAATTTATTCTTCCTTTATGAAAAAAGCATGATTAGAGTATTATTAAGAAAATTACAAATAAAAAAATATATCAAATTGATACAAAACTAAAAAACTCAAATTTTGTCCCAGTATCCGAACTGAAAGTTTCATTGTTTACAGCCATAAAATATGTGCGAATTTTAGATAATTGCGGATTTGAGGGAGTCTACTGTATATTTCGGCTGTTGTCATTAGAATGCAATTTGATATTAAATAAAAAGATATAAATACATAAACTAATTAAGGGATTGGGAACAAGCACAAACGAAGGTGGGCTGGAGGTGTCATTGATGGACAGATGGAGCACTATAAAAGCGGATATCAAAGGCATGGTACTATATGTATACTTGTTCAGAAAAACTTTGACATAAGTGAAAGAAAGAAATTTACTTCAAGGATGTGAAGTCCGAAAGAAAGTAAAGCAAAATGAAAAATTTCGAATTAAATGAAATCAAGAGAAAATCAGTTCGAATAAATGAAAATTTTTAACGTTATTCTGCTATTGAAAATTTCGGTACTTCATGTTTAGTTCGAACTAAGCGAAGATTCGATTTATCCAATTTCGAATTAACGAGAGCCGACTTTATATGAATATTTATGGTTGATAAATTTTTTCGATCTTTTATATTTATGCGCGTAACCCATTGAAATTCAACATCCATACTGCACATATAACGTTGTTCTTTATCTCAATAATAATTTCAATTTAAAAAAAAAAAATGGTCACAGGCAAAAAACATCATTAATCTTACTATACAGTAAATCACCCAATTAGTTTTAACTCGTTTCATTTCAGCGAATGTCTGAGAAACGAAACGACGCATTCGTTTTACGTTACTCCGAGAGAAAACAGCGAATAAACACAGAGTCGATAATGAAACATGAAATTTCATTCATAAAATGGCACGGAATACAATGTGCAGATAAACCATATGTTTACCTGGTAGACGCATTTGTCGCCATGGTGCACCTCTCACAGCTTTTCCCACCACTAAAATAAGTATCCACAAACATAGACAGGATCTGTTGGTCATATTAAGATACCGGTACCCAAGGTATCGCAACACGCGGGATACCTGAGAACAGCGGTAGGATCCGGGATGCTGATTTCCTTTCCAAAGCACCTTATGGAATGAAAGCGATGGGGCGCCCCGGCTCTCACATCACAGCGGTGGTTGCCAGGGCAACAGTTAAGTCCACTTACAATCCGACGGGATACAAGAACATTCTCTTAGATAACACAAACGAGACTGACAGCCGTGGCTAAAAATATAAAAAAGGTTTTTCAAGAAAGCCGCTAATTCGACATTTAGAAAGTCGTGATTTGTTTACAACGTGTGGAGATATTCGAATGCCGTGATTTACAGTTTATAAAATGGTGACTAACGTATGATTCGTAAAAATTTTATTTAAAATATTATATTTATATAAGAAAAGGTTCTTATAATCGTCAAAAAAAGAAACACATTTTTTAACTCCTCTCTACTCTATGTGATACATTAAAAAGGATGAAAAAATTTGGCGTGACCAGTGATGTAAAATACCCGGGTATTTATTTTTAAGGGTAAATACCCAGGGTAAATACCCGGGTAAATACCCAATTTGGGTATTTACCTGGGTATTTATTTTCAATTATATATATTTGGGAAATTACATTAATTTTACTTTTAGTTATGATAAAAGAGTATAAAAGAAAGAAAATTATAGAACTTTAGACTTCTTACAATCCTTTAATTAAAAAAAAATCAACTTTTTACACTTAAGTATTGAATTTAAATGTAATTTTTAAAAATGAAGCATATAAAAAAGTTAATGTGTTTATAGAGAGTTGTTTTTTCAATAAATTTAAGGGATAATATTGTTATAAAAATAATATAAAAATATATAATACACAAATTAAGCACATATTAAATATAAAAGTGAAAAATATAAATAAAAAATATACAAATTATGCAAAGATATAATATAAAAATGAAAAATATAATTTTCTTAATTCAATATTCGTATGTTGAAGAGAACCATTTAGCATCAGCAATAGCTTGACTTTAAAGGAAATAAAACTCAGTAATTTTGGATTGAGAAAGCAGCCTAATATTAAACACAATTTAACATTTATATATAAATAATATGCAAAACTATAGATATAGATAATAAAATAGAAAATGAAAATTATAATTTTATCATATCGACACAATTTTTCTCTCAGTTTAAAATCAGTCAGACTTCAGACACAACTTCGGAATCAGAATTTTCAAAGTCCTCAATTTCTAAGCTGTCGTCACTTGAAAGTAATTCTTCTATACGATTTATTGTTTCTGAAACATTTTCACTTGTTTCCCGTTTCTTTATTTTGGGTGTATTCTGTTTATTTACTTCATTGTGTAGCAGCTTCCAATTATACGATAGGTAGGTTAGCTTAGCTGCTCTTTCTGATGTCAAGCGGTTTCTTTTTTTACTGTGAATCCAGCTAAAGGTTCTTTCCATCGCGGCAGACGTAATAGGTGCACTTAATATGCGCAAATCTACTTCAGCTAATATATTAGTGCCCCGTAAGCTTTTCCACCATAGTAGAGGAGGCATATTCTCTAGCCCTTCCCACAAGATTTTTCTTTCCCAGAGACCTTCTTTTTCTCTGTAATGAACAAGATCCATTTTAAGTTGTGTGCTCTCTAATTTCATGTGATGGCCAACATCATAAATGAATGTTAAACCATCAAGCAAATCTGAAGGTTCTAGGTACTTCCTTGCATTATAGGATTTAAAATGTCTGCTGCAAGATGGAGAGGACCAACACCACATTCTTTTCTTTTTCTAAATTGCTCCATAATATGCTTTTCTTCATTTTTTTCCAATAAAGATACAGGAAGTAATTCTAGCAATACTTTTTCTAAGTTGTTTATTTTGTTATACACCAAATGAATCTGAGGTTCATTTGATTCAAAAGATTCTATAAGTTCTACAATCGGAGTAAAGATATCAATCATATTTCCAATACGAATCCAAAAAGTATCATCTAAAAGTTTTTTTTTTTTTTTTTTTTTTTTTTTTTTTTTTTTTTTAACTGAGAAGACAATTGAGCTTCTTCACAAACTGCCATAGTTTGCAGCGTAAACTTGTTATCTTTTAAGCTTTAAAGACTGTGTAAGTAGCTTCCCCACCTAGTTTTACCTGGCAATTTCAAGGAAATATTTTTCTTGCTTTCTTGATCTTGAATCCGGTTAAACAATGCACTTAAACGGTTGCTACGTTTGATAGTTTTCACTATATCAATTACATTTGTAAAAAATTGTTTAACTGACTTGCATCCTGAAATATCAGAACACAATAAGTGTAAAAGATGGGCAAGCAAACCTAATGGAACAGCATGCGGATATTTTTCTTTTACTAATCTAAACGCTGCTATCATATTTTTAGCATTGTCGAATATAATCACAAAAATTTTTTCAGGATCATGATCTTTCATAACTTTTTCAATTTGCTCAGCCAAATAACAAGCATCATGCTTGTTTTCCTTTGACATGATAAAATCAACAAATAGAGGTTGTGGTTTTGAAATCACAAAATTTATTATTGACTCATTTCTTATGTTACTCCAACCATCACATTGCAAATGGAGGTGTTTTGATTCAGTTAGTTGTCTCTTAACTTCACATTGCATTTCAGAATATTGAGAATCTAAGTAAGTTGAGGCAAGACGAAAACGTGAAGGTAAATTGTAAGAAGGTCGAACTTTCTTAAAAAATTCAATCCACAAAGGATGTTCAACCAATGACAATGGACTTCCACTGATAAAAATGGCCTTAGCCAAATGTTGATTGAGTGTTTCCTAAAACAAAAAAGAAGCATTTGTAGTTTTATTTTTCCAAAATAAAAATATACAAGGCATAGAATTTTTACATTTTTAATCCAGACTTCTATAGCATCTGTAATCTTGTAATTCAGATATTCCAAAACCTTTTATTATTATTTCTTTTCTTTCATGAAATGGTAATAGATGCCACCACTAGCATACAAGAATACATTTCAGAAAACACTATTTTATGCAGCTATATATATTTTCCTTTTTCAAAATTTTGAATTTATGCTTGAAATTGATATTTTTAAGTATTAATTACTTAGTTTCTCCTAATTCCTTCTGCCTTGCGTGTTTAACCATTGTTCTGTATGGTAAAGTAATAATAATTGTTTTTTATTTATTAATGGCAAGTCCTATTTTAATTATTTAACTGTAAATCTTATTTAAATGTTTTATATTGTTTTATTTTTTAAATTTATATTTATCAGTTTCGTGATTTGTGTTATTTATTATTCAATAATATAAAATTCCAAGTTAAAAAGAAAAAAATCTTATTGTTTCCCACAACTAACAACAGATGGCGACACCATACAAAATATACATATTTTTTGAATTTTGAGATATTTTTAAGTGCAACTCCTTAGTATTATTTATTTATAAATCGCCTTAGTGTTTTGTATTATCATAATAATGCCTGATGTTATTATCATTTACCTAAATGCATTCTAGTTTCAAATTTTCTCTAATTCGCTATTGCCGTGTTTCAAATGATTCCGGATTAAAGATATAGGATTCAGCATATGATATTTTGTCAGGTATATGATATTTAATTACATTATTTAATTGTTTTGAATTGCAATACTGCAAACCAACCGATTTATACTTTAAAAACTTCGGCAGCTAAGGATAAAGTTAAAAAATGGGGGAGACCCTTATATGGATTTACATAAGGGAAGGGGATTTTAGAAGGTATTAACAATATTTATATACTTATTATTTGTAAGTTAAAATAATTTATCAGGAATTTATGTGTCTATAACTATCTTTTAGAATAAACAATATTTTCAATTAATTTCCTTTTTAAGTCAGATTTACTTTTTAATTAAAATGTAGTATTTGACTTTTATCCAAAATGTTCTTTTAATAATAAATGCATATATCCTGTAACGTTATTTTTTTATATGGAATGTTTTTTGAAAGCCAATAGAAACTATGAATCTTGAAAGCAGACTGTTTTAATTACAAATAAATTTATAAACTTGTGGCTTTAAGCAATCTATTTTTGCTTTGCTATTCTATATAAAAATAGGATTACATTGAAACTGCCAAAAAATATTTGTCTTATAAAATTGTATAATGGCAAGGGAATGGGTTCCTTGGGGATATGAAGATTTTCCCCAACTGACCCCCCCCCCCCCCTGAACACATACACTCATTCCATGCCACTGCTTATAGCTCTGTATTATTTCAATCACAAAGTGAATTCTTGCTTTTAAATTATATATTTTTCACATCAGTGTTTAACGGTGTTTCTTTATCTACACTTCAAAACAAATTAAACGATTTTTTTTATTAAAAGAAAAAATATATTAAAATGCAAAGGCTTATTTCAATGAATCTTTTAAATTTTAAAATAAACAATTTATTAATTTATTAAAAATTGTAATATCAAAAATCAGAGACATATACTAGAGAAAAGCTTCAAATAATTTATTTCAATTAATATCAGTTCTAATTTAAGTATTTACTTTTAGAAGAACAAAATTGTATTTATTTTTGTTTATTAATAAGTAAATGTACTTACATTTGTCATTTCATCCATCTGATCCAAAAATGCTGTCATATAGATATCTGTGACTTCGAAATTTTTTTATTTGTCAAAAAACTAGATGTTCCATCTCCAGCATTTTTTAGAAGCGAAGGTACACTTGTTATCGGTATCGATGACGTGTTAGAAGATGTACTGGACATTTGACCAGTATTAGGTTCATCTGTATCACTAATTGTTATATTTTCTTCTACATTTGAAGTTGAAGGCATAGTAGAAATAGATTCCTTATGATATTTTTTGCATTTAGAATCACTGTCAAAAACCTTTTTCAAACCTGCAGGACATTTGAAACATTTCTTAATATGATTTTCCATTTTGTTTACATTAGCATGCTTGTAATCCTTATTACAATATTTGCACTGCACACTTTCTCCTTTCACATTAAAAAAATTCCATGCAAGTCCTTTTTTTCCTCCCATTTTTACTTCTAACTCTTTCAAACGCACACCATAGGCATCTAAAAGCAAGTGAAGAACAGTTTATAGAATCAAAATCCAAACCAAAACTAGCATGGTTTTGGTTTGTAAAATCTAGCATAGTTTTACTTTGTAAAATCTAGTTTAATTTTGGTTCATACTTATGCAATGATTGGGCGCCATCTATTGCTTCTGGTGGAATTTCTAATTGAAATTTAAAGGAATTGCAGATTATAAACAAAGCAAGAAAAGAGTGTGTATTACTAAATTTTTAGAAAATGGGAATGATATTTTAAAACTTAAAAGATGATTCATAGAGGTTTATAATTAAGTTGATGATCAAACATATAATATTTGAATAGTGTTTTGTATTGAGGCAAAATATTTTTAATTTTTGGGCAGCTTTTTAATTCAGCAAGAAATAATCACAACTCGTAAAATTGGAAATGAAAATTTTTATTTAGAAAGTGAATACTTTGAAATTGCAATTCCTTTAAACTACTGTTAATATTTAGAGAAAATCAGTAAATTCCTATTTAATCTTTATACATGTCTGCAATATTAGGAAAAGATAATTAAATTTCTAAAACCAAAATTTTGTAGTTCAGCTGACAATTGTGAATATTTATAGACTGTAAAATAATAAAAATTGTTTAATAAACATAAATCAATAAATTGTTTGTTAAATTATTTATTTAAATGCTTGATTGTGTAATTTATCTTTTTTTTTATTATTAGCAATCTAAATTTCTCTTAAGTATGGATTATTATTTTCTTAATAAATAGATGTGACATGTAGTCTGTATAATGCTCTGCAATAAACTGTGCAGATAGGTAGTCTTATATTTTCTTTTTAAAAAATGTAATAGAGCTTCACATTATTTACTTTGAAAATTTCCTACAAATTCAATTCACTTACTTTGCAGCTGAAGCACACTGGCAGTAAAATTAAGCAATTTTGCGATGTAAGTTTCGACTTCTCTTTAATTGTGGCTGAAGCCATACAACTTTCATAATTTGAATATCTCATTCTATGATTTTGGACTTCATAAATATTTAGGTTTCAAATAAAAATAAATTTTACTTTAAATATGCTTTTTCAAGCTGAAATATGAAAATACCCAGTTTTTGGGTATTTACCCGAGGCTTGGGTAAATACCCAGGTAAATACCCAAAAAATATTTACCTACCCACTGGGTATTTACCCGCCCCACATCACTGGGCGTGACTCACTGCTCTTTAGTGAAGCACGATAAAAACCTGCGAAAGCGGAGTCTTCCTATAACGGAACAAACGGACATCGCTCAAGATCCCGACGAAACGAAAAATAGATCTTATTGAGCATAGGCGTAACAAGGGGAAGGGATGCCTGGACAACCCCCCCCCCTCCTACTTGCGCAGACTCATGAATAATTATTTAAAAAAATCGAAATCTACAAAAAAGAAGAAATGAAAGCAGAATTTTAATTAGTTTAATTCACAAAACTAACAGCCTAAGTTTTGAAATGTGATAAAAGAAAAGACCGCTTCTTTTTCTTTCTTTTTTATAAATAAAAGAAAATTATGTTCATCTGTTTTTAAACTAGAATATTTACAAGAATCTGTATTAGTTATAGTAAATCAAAAAGGTGGCTTTATAATCTCTTTTTGACGTCTATTGTTTAAGAAAGATTTAACGCCGTTCTTTCTATTGGATGTTTCTGTAATTTCATGAGAAATTTACCAAAGTTCTCGACAAGAATATGCAAACTACTTGCCTGTTAATTTTCGTATCCTTAGATCTAAAAAGAAACAGAAAAATTTGAATAGTAATACAGAAGTGAAACAAAAATTCCAAATTGCAAATAGCCGAGGGAAATGGGGAGGGGGTTAAACATTCTGCCTCCTTTGAAAATGAGAAATAATTGCACAGTCATTTTTTGACATTCGTAAAAGGAATATGGTTGCAGTCTTTCAAGTCAATATGAGTATAAGGTATCCTGAGTTAATAATGCCAGGGTGAATTATAACACCAGGAGGTGAATTATAACCCATACGGGAGATAGTACTGCGGGTTCTGAAAAGAAGGGCTCTGACCTATTTGAACTACAAAGAACCGATGAAAGTTAATTCTATTTGTAGACATTATCGCTGGAAGAAGCACACAAGAGTCAACGACCAATCTAAAATTTGCGAAATTCTGTAATGTAAAGACTATATATTCATTAAGAAATACTTTTTGTTTATTTCATACATTTGTTGTATATTTGATCTGCATTCAAAATGTTGTGGGAAAAAATGCAGGTGTTCGCAAGGTAGTTTGTAGTTCAAAATGCACATGCAAATAACTATATTGGGATAATAAACCATCCACTGTCTTTATTATCTTGATTGATTCTTTTCAGTGGCGGAACTAGATCTAAAGATTCAAATAATTAATTTTTACTTAACTAATCTATGTAATAAGCACCTTCACAGTTTAAAATAGAATTTTTGACTTTTAATTGAATCACTTTATTAAATTAAATCCGATTCAATAAAGCGGCGGATTCCGAAATACGTCCAAGCGTTTAAATATTAAGTTTGGCTTTGATTCATATAAGCGGCAATTATAGGGATCTTTCTTAGCTCTGGGAGGGGTTTTAACCCCAAAACCTCCCCCTTGGCTGCGCCACAGGGTGCACAACCTTTTCAAGAGAAGGGCCACTTACATAATATGTCTGGATGCTCTACGGCCACATCAATAACATGGAGAGAATTCTATCTCAAGGAAGTGATATGTGGCCATATAATCAGATAAAAAATATGATTTTTTATCTGATTATATGGCCACATATCACTTCCTTGAGATATGTGGCCATATAATCAGATAAAAAATATGATTTCAGAAGGAAGAGGGGGTACCCCTTTAAATTCGCTTACCCAGATAAATTATCCAATACACGTGGTAAGGATATACTAAGGATTATTTTCTAGATGTAATAATATTCCTTGAATTTATTCGAGGGTAAATTTTGCTTTAATAAAAATGCTAAAAAACAAACATAAGTGGCAAGTGCCGAAAAAAATGTGAACTTTATTAAGGAAGAAGGTAAAAAAAGCCGATCAACAAGATTTTTCCACGCCTTATCAACAAAATTCTTGATTTTTCTGAGCCTGATCAATGAAGTTTGCAATGTTTCAGCGCCTGATCGACAAAATTCGTAATGTTTTCGAGCCTAATCTTCAAAATTCGTGATTTTCCACACATAATCGATGAAATTTACGATTTTTTTTAATTGATCGAAGAAATTCGCGATTTTTCTGCACCTGATAGACGAAATTTGTAGTTTTTTCCGAAAATGAATGATAAAACTCGCTATTTTTCCGAGACTGATCGGCGAAATTTGCGATTTTTCTGCGTGTGATCGACAAATTCGTGGTATCTCCGAACTCGACCAACGAAATTCGCGATTTTTCGATTCCCGATGAAAAAACCTGCGATTTTTCCGCGCCTGATCGACAAAATTTAGAATTATTCAGATATTGATCGAAGAAATACGCATTTTTCTGCACCCAATTAACGAGAGTCGCGATTCTTAACTGACAAGGAAGGTCTCCATACTGGGCATACGCAGAATTTTTAGAAAAAAATTCTAATTAAACTACTCATGTATGTAATAAAGAAGTCAAAATTAGCGGCGGAATTACAGTGGAAAGTATGTAAAAAATAAAATACTTTCGAACATTTGGCGTGAAAAGTCGAAAGCGTCAAGAGATTTGGCGCGCAGCACTTTTCCTCGCCAAAAGCAAACGATTTTAATGTAACTGAAAATGTTGAATGTTTGGAATGCATGTCAATGGTATTTAATGAATTTAAACATAAACAATGAAAGAATTTAATATATTATATGCACATATATTACATTGCACATATATATATATATATATTGCCAGTTGGTGTAGTTATTTAAATTATCATTGGAAAAAATATTTTAATAAATAAAAATAGTAATAGAGAAAACTTATTTTCATACATTTAAGCGTATTCAAAAATAAAAGACAGATGTTTCCATGGCAACAAAATCGAATCGACAATGTTTAATTGGACTTTGAGCTTGAAACAATTTTAATTAATTTAACTTATGAATTTCGTTTTCAATCGCACACTTTGAAAATTAAATTTGAATATAAATAAACATAAATATCGATATAACAAAATTATACTTAAAACAAAATAAAACTGTCAAAACTAAAGTTATTTAAATTAAATTTATCTAAAGAATTTCAACATGACATTTTTTTCCTTTAAGTGTATTTGACGTGAAAAGGTATTTTTTGAAATTGCATTCCATCGCCAACAGATGATAAATCGCCAAATCACGAAATTTTGATTATTTTTTACGTACACTGTATAGAGGTTCCGCCGAAATTTTTTTTATAAACATATATAGCCTTATGAGAAGAAAATTCTGTATTTTTTTTTCAGATTTTTCTGAGTATGCCCATATGGAAAACTTCCTTGTGAGTGACAAAATCTGTTTTTTTTTTTTGCGATGAATTGACAATTGTTACGCAGCTGATGAAAGAAATTTTATTTTTTTTCCGCGCATCATCGACAAAATTTGCAATTTTCCCATGACTTATCAACGAAATTCGCGATTTTTTTCGTCCCTGATCGACAAAATTCGTGATAGGTCGATAAAATTCGGAATTTTTTCGTAGCCGAACAAAGAAATTTGCGATTTTTCGGAGTCCAATGAACAAACCTGGCGATATTTTAGAGCGTAATGGTCGAAATTTGCAATTTTTCAATATTCATTCGACAATATTTTCGATTTTTCTGTGCCTGATGAAAGCGTGGTTTTCTTTCACGACAAACAAAACGCTTTCCCGCATTTTCAACAAATCTAACGATTTTGAAACCCGATCAACAAAATATGCAATTTCTTGCGACCACTCAACAAAACTCGCGATTTTTCCGTGCCCGATAGGCAAAATTTGTGATTTTCTCGTGCCTTATAAACGAAATTCTCGTTTTTTTCGCGCGCATCGAATCAACGAAATTCACGCTTTTCCTGCAGCAAACTGACGAAATTTCTGATTTATTCCTGCGTCCTATGCGCAAAAATTGTAATATTTTTCAGTTATAAATTGATGAAATTTGCGAGTCATATGTTCTACATACTTAATATCCCGGGAGCAGGATCAGAGCAACGCTGTGTCGCAGACTCTCGAGAACGTCTGCAGACTATTTTGAAACTGCAGACACGCCGCAAACGCGCTATACCGCGAAAAATACGCAAAAAATCGTCGACAGAACACAGAAAAATAGATCTTACGCGTCTTGTAGGGCGCGTAATTTCGTCAAAACATCGCAAAAAACGGCGACTTTTGTTAAAGAATCGCGAAATATCGACTATTTTCCAGCAAATTCCGTGAAGAGATTCGCGAAAAATTGCCTAATTTCGTCACAAAATCTCGAAAAAAAAAGACAGATTTCTCCGAAAAAACGAAAAATTTCCTTAAAAAACGGCAAATTTTGTCAAAAAATCGCAATAAAACGACAGATTTCGGCAAACTATCGCGAAAAATCAGGAAATTTCGCCAAAAAATTCAAAAAAAGGTAGATTTCCTCTAAAAATCGCGAAAGAACGACAAATTTTGTCAAAAAATCGCGAAAAAAAACCCGGCAAATTTCGTCAAAGGGACACGGAAATTAAAAGTAAAGCTGAGAGTGAATTTTCTTGTTCCAAAAACTATTTTCTAGCACCAAAATTGTTTTTTTTTTTTTTTTTTTTTTTGCTGCTTCTAACCTAAAACGAATTTTTCAGGTTTACAGTCCGTTTTTGACTGCTCCAAGTCTTTCTGAGTAAATGTGACTCCTAAAAGCAACCCATTCATTAAACAAAAAGTATACCTTTTTTTAACAAAAGTATTCTTTTTTTTGAGCAAAAATGTATTTTTCAATAAATCAGTCTTGAACATTTATTTTTAAAAAAAAGTGAAGGATATCTCTTAATAGTTTAGAAAAATAATATTAACTTTGTTTATTTATTATTTTTAAAACAATTATTATTGCATTTCTTTTTTCTTTTGCAAATGAAAAAGTTCAATTTTTGCGTCGAAAAATGCGATTTATTCTTAGTGGGGACATAGAATTTTAGAATTCCTGGGTTCCAGGCTCCCAGGATTTTTCAAGTCCAGCAGCATTACTGAGCTGTTAAAATGTAGAAAAAATGTTTGCTAGAAATTATTTGCTATGTGCCATTGTATTATGATCCGCACCACATGCGGTTGACGAAGCTCGGGTTCACGCTAAAGTATAAATCAAAGACAATTCTGTTCCTAATTTTTTGAAAAATTAAAGCCATCACTTAAAGAGAAAAAAAAAATCATTAATATGAAAATTTGGACATAAAATGTATAACAAACGTTCACAAATGGTCTCCTAAAAAAAAGAAAAATCAACATTTTCGCCGTGGATATTGGGGAAAACGCGAAATCTGTCAGAGGATTGTGGAAAAAACAGCAAATTTCTTAAAAATACTCTGTAAAAACGGCTAATTTCGGCAGGAGATCATGAAAAAAAATGGCGAATTTTGTAAACAGATTGTGAAAAAACAGGAAATTTCATCAAAAGATCGCAAGAAAACGACAAACTTCGTCGAGAGATTGCGAGAAAATGACAGATTCCGTACAGGTATTATGAAAATATGCGAATTTCATCAATGGGTCGCAAAAAATGTCAAATTTCGCTAAACTATCATGAAAAAAAAAAACTTCTTCAAAATATCGCGAATAACTAACAAATTTCTCAAAATCCCCAAAAAAGGCTAATTTCCGCAAAAAACAAAAAAATGACAAATTTTGTCAAAAGATCGCGAAAAAATGCAAATTTTGTTTAGGTATTGAAAATATGCGAATTTCGGCAATAGGTTCCAAAAAAGGCAAATTTTGTCAAAATCACACACACACACACACACACAAAAAAAAAAAGAACAAATTTTGTCATAATATTACGAACTAGCAAATTTAATCAAAAATCACAAAAAATGGCAAATTTCCTCAAAAGATTAAGAGAAAATGACTAACTTCGTCAAAAGACCACGAAAAAACGCAAACTTTGACCAGATATTATGAAAAAAGAAAAAACACAAATTTTTCAAAGGATCGTAAAAGAATGGCTAATTTTGTCAAAAGATTTCTGTGAAAACAGGAAAATCTAATCAAAATATTGTAAAGAAACGGCAAAGTTCGCAAAAAACGCTAATTTAATGAAAGGCGCATCGGGAAAAAAATAAAAAAAACATGGTTTATGAGCCAACAGCATAAGAACCTATGTTATCGAGGACAAGAAAAAAAAACCCCTTTAGAATAGCAATGGGGGAATCTCCGGAAGTGAAGAGGTGCATAAGCCAAAAATTAATACCACTAGTGGCTCACTCGTAGGTTTATCATAGTGTTTTCATGCTCCCAGTTTTCCATATTTTCATACCTTTGATTGTATGGCAAACACAATGTTAAAACCTACGAGTCACCCACTAGTGGTATTAATTTTTGGCTTATGCACCACTTCACTTCCAGAAAACATGACTCATTAGATTTCCCTATTACTACTCTTCCATAAAATGAAGGTATTTTTCTTGTGCTCAATAACGTAGGTTTCTGTGCTGTCGGCTCTTGGACCAATGGCACCGGGAGTGGATTTTCTCCTCCTTTCGGATAATATATGATGGTGTTAAAAGTATACTTTCTCTTAGTGTTAATCACAAATACTTGGAGGTTTGAGTGCATTTAATGTAATGCCAGGGATTGGAAAGAGGGCATTTGTCCTTAAGCTCTGCAGACTGTTTGTAAAGTTTCTACTTGTGTCGCAGGCTGCTGAAAAAAGAAAAAAAAAAAAAAAAAAAAAAAAAATCTGCTGCTCTGCTTAATATAGGGACCTAAGTTCCAGATTCCCAATATGCTGGACAGCGTCCATTATAGATGAAAGCTATTTTTATATAAAAACTCTAATAGATTGCGAGGTATATTTCTGAACTAGTAACATTTTAATCTTTATTTTTTCCCCTTTCCATCGAAATTTTTCTGCACAGAAGGACACGAATTGATAATTGATATCAAAACTATGATTACCATTTTTTAAGTTCATGAATCCGAAATAGTAAAATTTATGCTTTGTTTCTTTCTTTAGATTTTGATAGTTGCATTTTTTGGGTTTGTGGGATGTGAAATTGAAAATTAGTAAAATGAAAAATATTTTTCTTTCCCTTTTTAGGTGCGTTCGTAATTATATAATACGTAGCACCTATAGTGATCGTTCAGTCCGTCCGTCTGTCCGTCCGTCTGTCCGTCCGTCCGTCTGTCCGTCCGTCTGTCCGCATATAACAACGCAAAAACTACCCAACCGAATCGTTTGAAATTTAAAATACATAATTATTACATAATTTTGTCGAGTCATTTCAAATTTTATGAGAATCGGATGGATAGATCAATTACAGGGACGATCAAAAGTATTCCATTACATTACGGTCAATGGGGAAAAAAGTTTCAAATGCATTTTAATCGTTTGAAATTTAAAATACGCAATTATTACATAATTCTGTCGTGTTATTTCAAATTTTTTGATAATCGTGTGCATAGATCAATTACAGGGACAATCAAAAGTATTCAATTACATTATGGTCAATGGGGAAAAAGTTTCAAATATATTCTATACGTTTGAAATTTAAAACACATAATTATTACATAATTTTGTCGAGTTATTTCAAATTTTATGAAAATCGGATGCATAGATCAATTACAGGGAAAATCAAAAGTATTCCATTACATTACGGTCAATGGGAAAAAAATTTTCAAATGCATTTTAATCGTGTTACACTCATGCGAACTTAATAAAATTTATATGCAACTATAAAGTACATATTATACTATACATCTTACATAATTTGTGGTGCAAAGAACATTTGTTATTGATTTACAAGGCCACACAAAAGTATTCCATTACATAATGGTATAGGGAGAACATTGTTTGATGAGCGTTTTAATTGTAATTCACTATTTACAGTGTTATGAGATTGATATATGAAAGTAATATTTTTAAAACTTCGTTATCGTTCGAACGCACCTAATTTGCTACGCTTCACGTGCAATTTCCAACTTGTTTCTTTCAAAGCTCTAAGAACATGAATTAATGTTGAAATAGCGAATTTTCGCCTAATTTATCTTGCATTCCCTCATAATTTTAATTAACAGCAACACCAATATTTTATCCAGCCAGGAGTCTGACATTTTTCCTACCGACTCCAGACTAAATGTACTTTTTTTATGAGTTTTATTTGACTGGCTCCAGGGCTGCGAGGTTTTGGCTAGGCTGGTTCAAACCGGCCGGTTTTTTCTGGTATAAACAGTTTTTAAAAGGCTGACTTTTATTCGAAAAAGCCGGTCAGTACACTAAAATATTTTTTTTAACAAAAACTGCTCTTAAAACAAATGTATTATTAATTAGTGACTTTTTTTAATTACCGTTGCCATAAAAATGTGCATCAAGAACAATCAAATATAGACACAACAGAGAATAAATAAATTGTCAATTAAAATATAAGTGAATTGATAGAAGAAATGCTCTTGTGATGAACAGATGGTAAGAAGGTTTATTAGAAAATTTATGCAATAAAAGCTTTTTAAAGTAGTTCATTTGATATAATGATTTTTACCAAATAACATTTATTCAAAAAGTAATTTGCTACTACTGGTCTATGGAATATACCAATCATTTGATTCAATTTTTAAATATCAGTACACTTTAGCTAATTTTTAACACCTAAGCTGTTTCTTATCTTGTTCCAAACAAAACCATACGTTGAAAAAAATTTCTTAAAGTCCCCTTCCATACCCACATTTCTTTAAGGCTGTTCTCAAATGAAAAGCGCGTTTTGGGCTCTACTTTGTGACACTTAAACAAAAAAGTTTTTGCTTTCATATGCTTCAAAAAATTTGAGATGGTAATTTTGTTTCTCTATAATTGGACTCATTCTTTATTTTTCTTTTAAAATCAATACTTTAGGCGCAAAAAATTGTCAAAGTTTGACTTTTGGCACTTTTTAACCGGAGAGTTTGTGACACTTGCATTCGCATAAAAATGTACCAAGAAACATTTTTTCAACTATCACGTACTCATCAAAGTGTTTTTAATTGGCTGCAATCCTCGAAATTTCGATGCAATACCTATTTTTTCTTTAAATTTTTAATTTAACTGGAGCTATCAAAATTTCCTTCATTCTTTGCCTGCAAAAATCCGATTTCGTAACGATAATTTCCGCAACGGTAGTTCGTATGTAAAATATAGATGGCAGCACTAGCGAAAAATAGCATTCCCGATAATTTTTTGCGATTTCAGCTGTAAAATGAACATCCAATCAAAATATAGAAGAAGGTTTGCCATACATATATTAATATATCCGCCAAATTACCGCCAAATAGAAAATTTAATATTTTACAGTAAAATTATCATGATTTGATTTTTATGCGTCAATCGGAATCGCATTTTTCCAGATAGTGTCCAAAGTATTAATTGAGATTAGACTTGTAGTAAGTTATAAAGCCCGATTTTACAGATTTCAGGTCTAAAACTGCCTTTTCCTATTATAGATGTCTTGTGTATCATCCTCCGCTCTGCCGCCAGGAGGGGGGGGGGGGGGCACATTTTTAATATCTTTACAACCCCAGTCGTGTGACACATCATTTGAAAGAACTGCAATTGCTAATTCATATTATGGATGTCTTGTGTGTCATCCCCAACTCTGCCCCCCCAGGGGGGGCACATTTTTAATTTCTTTACAATACCAGTCATGTGACACATCACTTGAAAAGTCTGCAACTGCTTATTCATATTATGGATGTCTTGTGTGTCACCCCCCACTCTGCCCCCCAGGGAGGGCACATTTTTAATTTCTTTACAACACCAGTCGTGTGACACATCATTTGAAAGGTCTGCAACTGCTTATTCATATTATGGATGTCTTGTGTCTCACCCCCCACTCTGCCCCCCCCAGGGGGGCACATTTTTAATTTCTTTACAATACCAGTCATGTGACACATCATTTGAAAGGTCTGCAACTGCTTATTCATATTATGGATGTCTTGTGTGTCACCCCCCAGAGGGGACAAATTTTTAATTTATTTACAACACCAGTCGTGTGACACATCAGTTGAAAGGTCTGCAACTACTTATTCATATTATGGATGTCTTGTGTGTCACCCCCAACTCTGCCCCCCCAGGGGGGCTACATTTTTAATTTCTTTACAATAGCAGTCGTGTGACACATCACTTGAAAGGTCTGCAACTGCTTATTCATATTATGGATGTCTTGTGTGTCATCCCCAACTCTGCCCCCCCCCAGAGGGGGCACATTTTTAATTTCTTTACAATACCAGTCGTGTGACACATCACTTGAAAAGTCTGCAACTGCTTATTCATATTATGGATGTCTTGTGTGTCACCCCCCACTCTGCCTCCCCAGGGGGGGCAAATTTTTAATTTCTTTACAACACCAATCGTATGACACATCATTTGAAAGGTTTGCGACTGCTTAATTCATATTATGGATGTCTTTTGTGTCACCCCCATTTTGCCCCCCTCAGCGGGGGGGCACATTTTTAATTTCTTTACTACACCAATCGTGTGACACATCATTTGAAAGGTCTGCAACTGCTTATTCATATTATGGATGTATTGTGTGTCACCCCCAACACTGCCCCCCAGGGGACTCATTTTTAATTTCTTTACAACACCAGTCGTGTGACACATCACTTGAAAGGTCCACAACTGCTTATTCATATTATGGATGTCTTGTGTGTCACTCCCCACTCTGCCCTCCAGAGGGGCATATTTTTAATTTCTTTATAACACCAGTCGTGTGACACATCATTTGAAAGGTCTGCAACTGCTTATTCATATTATGGATGTCTTGTGTGTCATCCCACTCTCTGCCCTCAGGGGGGGGGACATTTTTATTTTCTTTACAACACCAGTCGTGTGACACATCACTTGAAAGGTTTGCAACTGCTTATTCATATTATGGATGTCTTGTGCATCACCCCCCCACTCTGCCCCCCAGGGGGGCACATTTTTAATTTCTTTATAACACCAGTCGTGTGACGCATCATTTGAAAGGTCTGCAACTGCTTATTCATATAATGGATGTCTTGTGTGTCATTCCCCACTCTGCCCCCAGGGGGGCACATTTTTATTTTCTTTACAACACCAGTCGTGTGACACATCATTTGAAAGGTCTGCAACTGCTTATCCATACCATGGGGTATTGGCGAGCGCAGCAAGAAGGGGTAGCGTACAACTTGGAATCGCGAAGCGATTACGCGGGGGGTTGGCGAGCGTAGCGAGCAGGGGGGCGGAGCACCCCTAGTTGTCAAAAAACAAGAAAAACGTAAAATTTGTTAAAGAATAAAAAACTTGTAAATTTTGTCAAAGGATCTAAAAAAGCCGATTTTTATGGTAGTTAGTCATTATTACTTGCCTCGTAAATATTTTTTTATAGTTAATATTCAAATATGACCATCGCTTATATTTAACTTTTAAAATGCGCAGTTTCTCCATCTTCAATTACTATCAACTACAAATGAATGGATCAGTCGCTTAATGTGGCTAAACATAACATATCAGCAATACTGAAAGTTATATTTGTCTAATACAAAAAATAATCTATCAGGATACTTTTAGAATTAACAGGAAATAAATAATTAATGTCCAGCTGCATAATTTTGCAAAATTTCATATAATTCACTTTTCGAAATTTACACTTCCATACCTGGAAAAAAAAATTACTTGTATTCAAGAGTTGCAAATAGTTGCAAATTTTGCAGCCGGGATTGATTTTTTTTATCTATATGCATACATAATTACAGAAAAAATTATATTACAATGCACCGGCGTGCACAATTTTTTTCCAGCTTTTAAAAATTTATTATATGCTATTAAATTTTCAATTTTTTTTTATATTGACTTAAAAATTATTTTTAAAATATAACACTTCGAAATAACTATCGTAACTATAGAATACAAAATATCTCCATTGTTGTAAAGATCCTATACTATGATAAAAAAAAATATATATATATATTTAAAACGAAGTATGTTTTTAGCCAAAAATATTAATGGCAATTACAACTACAGAAATCTCACTGAAAATCTCCTATACTGAAAAGGTTAAAAGAAAATACAGTTTTCGAGTCGGTCGATATCTGAAACTAAAATCGAAGAATTAAAAAATAGAGCGATGTAGAAATGGACCTCATCTATTTAATGAAAAAAAACAAAAATGCCAAAATGCAAGTGAGATATTAGAAAATAACCTCCCCATAGGATTAGCTTGAGCTGCCCTATCCGTTTGGAAAATGTAATTCTAATCAACTCGAAATGTTAGATTCAGATTTAGATGACGAAAGTTTGCTGATTTAAGTTTAAGGGATTCACATTCGAATATATTCAATACAAATGGTCAGCTAATGCTTTAATAATAATAGGGTCATTCCATGTCAAATCAACGAAGAAAAATATACTTTTGAGATTGACATCAAGCAATTTTAATGAAATTTGCAGGTTTGGTTCTACTCATGAAAAGATGCAATAAAATATTTTTTGTAGATTTTTTGCAGCCTTTTTTGGGAGGGGAGGGCTTCATGAAAAAGTGGAAAACATGTAAAAAATGACATTCTAGTAGTTACAAAAATACAATTTTGTCAACTCCTATCATAGATATGGAGTTTATCTTGGTGTTGTTTTGAAGGTCTTTAAGTGGGCTTTCATATGACATATCACTCGACAGGATTTATTAAACTTAATATTTCAAGGTCATCGAAAATTGTCTTTGACCTTGAAAAATTTAAAAAGTCCATTTTTGAAAAATCTGAAAAAAAATATTTTTTTTACTTCCTAATGTGACAGACATTCTGTAAAAATTTCATATTGGGATGGCAATGGGATCACATAAAAATTAAATCAGAAGTAACTTACACTATAGGTAACTGTCATTTGTAGTCTTGTGTTGTGGTCATTCTAATCCTTGCTATTTGATTGAAGTTATCCAGACAAACTACAAAAATCACTGTTTCTCTATCTTTCAGCAACAGGAGTGTTTTTAAAAAAGTTATAGGCAAACGTTATTTTAATACCTTTCTTTTAAAATAATATCGAAATAAATATCTTGATGTACACCAAAAAATAAATATTTATCCTCATTATGTGTTTTTAATTTCTACAGTTTAAAATATATATTATGAAGTGAAGCATATATACATAATATAGCATTGTACAAAAGGAAATAAACAAGTTATTGTTTTAATTCATATTACTGTTTAATACATTTAACCCTTCACTGCATGATTTTTTTCTACTTTTATAAGAAAAAAATTAAGAAATTGAAATGTAAAATTTTAAATGTGAGATTTTTTAAGATTTGAAATCTATATATTGATTTAATAAATGGGAAAAATAGTAAGAAAAATTAATTAAAAAATTTTTAGGTAAAATTTGATATTTTATGGAGTGTTAGGGACACAGTTAGGGTTAAACACAGTTAGGGTTTTTAAATATTCTATTACAATATTTTGCAATTAAATGGGCTTAAATTTTATCAGCTTAACATCCTGCAACTTTCATAATATTTATATTATTAAGTATTCAGTAAAAATAATAAAAGTAAAATAGTAATAAAAGTAAAAATAATAAAAGTAAAATAGTAATAAAAGTAAAAATAATAAAAGTAAAATGCTGAATAGGTTGATTTTTTTTCCCTCAATAACAAAAAATATTATTGTTCTTTTGTCAAATGCAGCCATTTGATATGGAAAAATAAGGATTATTCCGTTCTTTGGACTGTTCTTGATCAGTTACAGTGATCCTATTGGCCAAATTCATGGCATATAATGAGAACTATAGTGTTTGTGCCAGATGTGGCACACCATGCAGTGAAGGATTAATGAAGATCAGGGCTTTGGCCTAGAAAAATACTTAATTAATTTCTGATTCTTAACAGCTTTTGATTTGCATTGTCCACTTCTTCTTTTGAAAGGCTGTAAACTCTACCTGTTGGATTTACTGTAGGGTCAACTTTTGATATAATATGTTTGCTGTTAACATTCAAAATATCAACAACATCACGATAGTGGAAGGATGGTGATGGTCCATGCGGGTGTAAAAATTTCATCTTGATGGTTTGATTTTCATCATCAGAGTCTATAACACACCCTAACCACCAATGTTCATCATATTTGCAAATCAGGAATCCAACCATTTCTGAGAATTCAAGTTCATCCTCAGAAGTTGTTGTGCTTTCTGTTCTTGAGCTATTAAAAAACGAAAATGTTTTTACTTGCACGAAATTCCTATCAAGTGGAACAAAAGAGTGTAGTTTTTGTGTTCCTGGAATTGGTCTTGCTGCAGTTACTCTGTGTTTTAATGTTTCTTCTTCTGCTTTATGTTCAGCAATTGTACTATACTGAAAATGAATTGATTTAATTTTTCCATTTGCCCAATCATACAAATGCCATGGAGTCATTATTTGTCATTTGGAGACTGGCTTTTGCTGCAAGTCTTTTAATAGTCCCGCCAACACCATCACATGCACTTTTGCCGTGTGATGTAGCAAAAAAATGCCATTCTGCTTTGATCCCAAAGTCTGATTCATGCAAACAGAGGTTTAAAAAATTGAGTTTGTTTTTATATTAACCGCCAGCACCATCACTAAAGTAATAGATAACATTTGGTTTTGCAGTAAAATAAGATTGCAGAAAACCAATAAGATGCCTTTGAAAAAGGTGAACTGCTATTGTATTATGCAGGAGGCAATCAGAAATTATAACAAATGAAATATTCAGCCAAATGCAAGCATTTATTTTTATTATTTATTTTTTGGTTTGTGATAAATATAATATGTTTGTACTCAGGAAGTCTTTTTTTTTTCAGTCTTTTAGTTTATAGATTTATGTATAATAAAAAAAAAAATTATTAATTAGCTGCTATGCCTTTTTCAAAAAATAAGATTTAAAAATCATTTTTCTTAATTTTTTTTTTTTTTTTTTTTTTTTTTTTTGTAAAAACAAATTTTAGACAATTTTGGGGGTCTTAAATTAAAATATGATCATCAAACATTTGTTTTTTCTTATTTCTCCATCCTTTTGTGTACATTTTAATGCAAATTTCAACTTGATATGTTGAAAAATAGTAAAACTATTTTTTTTTTCCTGAAACAATGCTTCTTAAATACAGATTTTATGCAACTTTTCTGTTTATTTATATATTTTTTTCGCAAAAATTACTTGAGATATTGAAGTACTATTTTAGATTGTTAATAAAGGTGATAAAAGAAACAAGTACAAAATTTTTTATCTAACTCTGAGACTGAGATCATGAATTTCATGGTCTGGATGAAATGATATGGAATGATCCAAATATATATATTTTTTATGTGATCCCATAGCCATCCCAACATGAAATTTTTACAATTGGTATGTTACATTAGTAAGAAAAAAATATATTTTTTCCAGATTTTTCAAAAATGGACTTTTTAAAATTTTCAAGGTCAAAAATAACATTCGGTGACCTTGAAATATTAATTTTTATAAATCTTGTCGAGTGATACGTCATATGAAAGCCCATACAAAGACCTTCAAAACAACACCAAGATAAACTCTATACCTCTCATAGGAGTTGAGAAAATTGCATTTTTGTAACTATCAACACCCCATTTTTTATGTGTTTTTCGTTTTTTCATGGACCTCTCCCCCGAAAAAAAAAATATTTTATTGCGTTATTACATGAGTAGATTCAATCCTATGAATTTCACAAAAATTGGAGATAGTCAGGTTGTGAGCCTTGTTGATTTGACATGAAATGACCCAATAATGAGCTCGACACATCTGTGGCCATTCGGTAGCTTCAAAGCTCCAGGACCGCCCTTCCTGCTTTTCCATGTCTTCAATTTAATCAATTTGCTTTTTCAATATGTCCGGTTTAAATTTTTAATTTCTCCCCCCCAACCTGGCCTCCGTTAGAGAGTCGCAATAAGAGAAGAAATGCTAGGATCGCAGAAGTTAAAAGAAGAAAAGCTAAAGGATCACGGACGCTAAAAAAGGGGGAAAAAGCAAAATGCGGACACCACAATGTTTATTCTCGACTGAAAACAACCACAATTTTCCAAACGGTTAAAAAAAAAAAGAAATCCTGAAATGACGTCCGGAAATGAATTTTTTGAAGAGTTAAATATTAATATTGTTTAAAATATTAATATTGTTTAAAACGGATTACGTCTTTTTTAAAGCTGAATGTATGTTCATTAAGCATGTGCGATTTGTTGTTTTGTATATTTAGATTAAAAATTGGAAAAGAAAAACGTTAAATGTTTGGAAATACAAAATAAAAAAAAGAAAAGATTACGAGAATAGATTTCCGAATTTGTTAATCTGATATGGTGATTATTAATGTTTTTAAGCAGATTGCTTCTTTCAAATGAATTCAATTTGGAAAATGTTTTTTCAAAAACTAAATTTAAGACTCATAAATAAATTCTATACATATATAAACATTTTTTTTTTTTTTTTACAATTAATTAGTTCAATATTACATTGTTTCCTTTTTCGTGATCGTCGCACATTTTGTTGCATAGTTAGTCTCGAATTGCACCTTGTTCGTATATAAATTTTAACAAGCGGCAAATTTTGAACTGCAAATAGATTAAAGAAATTGCAGCAAAGTCTATTTCTGATTATTGAGCATTAACTAGCAGTTTTGTGTTTATTTAAAACAATGAAAATCTCATTTTATATGACATGTAGTGAGGTTTTTTTTTTTTAACCACGTTATCACATTAATTTAAACTGAATGTTCTTTTTTAAATGCTGTGTTTTTTACATGGGTTTTTTTTTTCAAACTTAATAATTCTTTTAGAAAATACTGTCAAAATCGTTTTGAACCGAATTTCTTCGCAAAAGAACAATAAACACTCAAAATATGGTGAAAAGCTCGTTTCTCACACTATCGAAATCGCTTCTAATTCAATAGATAATTTATAGATTAAAAAAATATAAAATTCAGTTCGATTCTTAATCGCTACCCTAGTCGTTAAACGGAAAAAAAAGTGATAGGAAAAAGTCATCGGAAAAAAGTGACACAAACTACAAAAGCTGAAAAAAGTGACACAAACTACAAAAGCGGAAAAAAGTGACCGGAAAAAAAGGGACACGGAAAAAAAGTTACCAGAAAAAAGTGACAAGAAATTGATTTTGGAGACACATTGGTTAAATTAGCATTCTTTGATTTTGGGGGGGGGGGGGGGGGAAGCGATCAATTAGGTAAATGGGTCTTTCATGCTGAATTAACCATTTTGGTTAAATTTTTGAATATACGTTCATACTGAAAAAAAGCTTGCCTGAATCATCAAACGATTACCCCCCCCCCCCCCGCAATCCTCTCTAAACTAGATAAATTAGATAAATGGGTTAAATATTATAAATTATAAATTAGATAAAAAAGAGGGATGATTATCCATCCCCTTAAATTAGATAAAAGGTTTTTATGCACAATTACCAAATGTATTACATTTTTTGGATATAGATTCTTTCTGATAAAGTGAATCGCTGAATAATTTTAAGGGTTTAATCGGTAAGCATAGAGGGGGGGGACGGAGGATAACCTCTCTAAAATTCAATAAATAACTTATTACGCAGAATTATCCGATTTGTTTCGAATTTTTGTTATAGGTTCATTACTATAAGGCGTATCTGTGATTAGTTACAAGATTTTTTTGCTATGTATAAATGGAGGAAACGGGCGATGATCCTCCACCCCTCAAATTAAATAAATTGTTTTTTATGCAGAATTTTCCAATGTATTAAAATTTAAAACATAGGTTCTTTCTGATAAGATGATTCCCTGAATAGTTTTAAGAGTTTAATAGCTGTGTATAAAGGGGGGACGAGGGATAACACCCTCTTATATTAAATAAATGGCTTTTTACGCAGAATTGTACGATTTGCTTCAATTTTGGACGTAAGTTCATTATGATAAGGCGTATCCCTGATTATTTATAGGGTTCTTTTGCAAATTAAAAGGAAAGGGGGTCAATTATCTCCCCCTTAAATTTGATAAATGGTTTTTTATGCAGAATTATCGAATTTGCTTTAAATTTTGGATGTAGGTTCTTTCTGATAAAGTGAATCTGTGAATAGTTTCTGAAGTTTAATGGCTAAATATAAAGGAGAGGGATAACTCTTCTTAAGTTATACAAATAGGTTTTGATGAATATATATTTTTTTTGTTTCTCTACGGGGTGTGTTTGTGTGTGTGTGTGTGTGCGGGGGGGGGGGGGCTGTCTACAAACTCCGAATCTATATTTTACATGTGCATTTTTTTTTAACATTTTTATAATAGGATTTTTAATGATTTCAATTATATAAAATAATAAATATTATATTATAATAATTATTATTATTAAATTACATACTAATGTTTCTTTTTATACTTTTACATTTATATAAAATATACGTTATAAAATATACAATATAATAAATAATAATAATAAATAATGCAAATTAAATATTTAAAATTTTACTCATTAACAGAAATCTATTTTCAAAAAAAAATTATAATTCTATTAACTCTAGTAAATCAATTAAAATGAATGTATAAATAAATATAAAAGAAATATTAAAAATTAGCTTCATTAACAAGAATTTTTTTTTAAAATGATAATATTTTATTAATTCATAATGAAACAATTATTATAAATTTTCAAATAAATAAAATTAAATATTCAAAATTAGTTTCATTAACAAGAATTGATTTTAAAAATGATAATATTTAATTAAGTGATAGGAAATTAGTAAAAATTATTGTATAAATAAACTAAATTAAATATTAAAAATTAGACTCATTAACAAGAATTTATTTAGAAAATTAATATTTTATTATCCACCATTACTGACATTATTGTCATGTACTGACACTATTGTAATGATATGTAACGAGTCTGATGGAGGTACACGACAATAGTGTCAGTAATGGCGGATAATAAAATATTATAATTTTTTAAATGAATTTTTTATAATCAGTATAATTTTTTATATTTAATTATATTAGTTTATACATTCATTTATAAATTTATTTATATTTAATTATATATTTTATTTACATTTATGTATTACTAGCGGCCTTCGCCCACTACGCTGGTCGGTTTATCTAAAGAAATCTTGAAGAAGTAGTTAGACAAGGTTCAGACATACATTAAAAAAAAAAAAAAGCAAGTCGATCATTCAAAAAACGTTGGGAAATATCAAATATTTACTGTAATTTTTTAAGAAAAACAAAGTTTCGAAAAAAAAAATTAAATCGAAAAAAAATTACACTGACATATTAATGCAAGGAAATTTTCCCAGAGAGAAAATTCGCCTTGAATACAATATTTCAAATTCTTTTAATTGCTTATAGGCGTTAATGCCAACATAGTGAAAAAAAATTCCATGCTGGGAATCGAACCCGGGCCATCAGTATGGCGCACTGACGTTCTACCGACTAAACCACATGGAACGACAGCCAGCTTGAAACTTTCTCATACTTAAGTAGACTGGCGAAAACATAACGATAGCGCGTTTTAAAATCGCACAGTGACATCTATTGGATTTTATATGTACTAAAAAACGTTATGTACTAAAAAACGTGAGCAGCGCACCTAATAGTTTCTTTTGTTTCTTTTTGTTACTTTTTTGTCTGTTGTCCGATTTTGATGAAACAAAGCCTATACACTGCCCGGGAGTGTGCATTCTTCATTAGTGAAAACCGCATAAAAATCCATTCAGTAGTTACGAAGATAACCTCGAACAAACAGACAGACAGACAGACAGACAAAAAATTCAAAAAAATTTTTTTTGTGTTTCATTGGTTTTCTTTTATCGCCCTGACTCCATTTTTGTCAATTATCTTCAATGTACAGACACACCGGGTCCTACTGTTTTATTATATGTATAGATTAATTCAGTATTAACTTATAAATTATTTATTATTTAATAATAATTTTTTCATAATTTACTTATTATATTATTATTTATTTATAATTATTATATTAATATATTAATTATTATATATAAAAATATATATTGTAATACATAATATTATTATTATCCATTAAACACTTAAAACTATTCAGGGATTCACCTTATCAGAAAGAACCTATATTTAAAATTTGAAATAGATCGGAAAATTCTGCATAAAAACCGATTTATCTAATTTCGGGTGGATGGGGGGGGGGGGGGGTATTCATCCATTCCCAAAGCTAATCAGGCAAACGTCTTTTTAGTATGAACGTATATCCAAAAATTGTACCAAAACAGTTCATTCAGCATGAAAAACCCATTTACCTAAATTAAGAGCCTCTCCTCGATTCCCAACCATACTCAATCAGTGAATCCCCAAAATCAATAATGAATTCCCAAAATCAATTCCTTGTCACCTTTTTTCCGGTAACTTTTTTGCCGCATCACTTTTTTTCGGTAACTTTTTTTCTGCTTTTGTAGTTTATGTCACTTTTTTCCGATAACTTTTTTTCCTGTCACTTTTTTTCCTAGATTCAACCTAGTCAGGTCTTCCAATTTTATTATTCGTCTAATAATTTTTCCGTTAAATGATGAATTTGTAAATGTGTCAAAAAGTTTTGCGCTTATTCAGCAGAGCAATTCAGAACAACTTTATAATAATGAGGGGAAACCGTGTACGACTGTATCTAGACCTACGATAATCCTAAGGGGATACAATTATATGCAGGTCTATAGGTTCGTTTCTGTTTTATTTGTGTTTATGACGGCTAATTGTCTACTCTTAGGATAAAAGACTTTAAGGGGGTGTGCCCTCCGTGGGGGGTCTTTCCTAGGAAACCTAGCTCAAATTTATGAAAGGAAATCCAAGATTAGAAGAAAACCACGAAGAGTTTTGAACTGTTTGGCCGACGGCCGCGAATGGGATCGAACCTAGCACTTGCCGTCAACCAGTTTCGGAGGCAGAATCTCTCGATCAATCAGAAAGTAACTCTAACCGCAGCAAAAAACAGAAGTCAACCGGACCCAAACTCGACCCAAGTAGAAATTAACCCAACCATGAGCAAAAAATAGAAGCCACTTTTTGATATTTAATTTTATTGATTTATGCGTTTATTTTGATTGATTTGCTATTAGTTAATAAAATATAATTTTTTTTTTTTTTTGTTCTTTTTAAGGTTTTTTTTAAGTTTTTTTTTAAGTTTTTTAAAGTTAAATTTGTTAATGAGTATAATTTGCAATATTTAAATTTAATTAGTTATACAATTATTTTTATTGACGTATTAAGTGTTAATAAAGTTTTATTATTTTTTAAATCAATTTTTGCCAATGAAACTGACTTTGATTATTTAATTTTATTTATTTATACATTTTTTTTTTTTTTATCAATTTGCTATCTGTTAATAAACTGTTAAATAATGAAGATAATTTTTAATTTTATTTATTTTTACAATTATTTTTATTAATTTAGTATCAGTTAATAAAGTATATAATCATTTTTTAAATAAATTTCTCTTAATGAAACCATGTTTAATATTTAATATCACCTAAGAGTTAATAATTAAAATGAAATATCTATTTTAATGAAATAATAACATTTTGTTTTTTGACTTTCTTATTATTTATTCTATTATTAATTAGACTATTCTTCTAATAATCTGAAGATTATAATCCCACTGATCAGAACATGAAAAATACACTCTATGTTACCACTTTAACTTTTGGTACATATTTATTACATGTTTAATATT
Organism: Maratus speculifer; assembly: GCA_964019185.1. Lineage (NCBI taxonomy): Eukaryota > Metazoa > Arthropoda > Arachnida > Araneae > Salticidae > Maratus > Maratus speculifer. The sequence continues at coordinate 315,547,490 of OZ025296.1, read as the reverse complement.
TATCTATTCTTTGTCACTTTTTTCCGCTTTTGTTTCTTCTGCCCCTTTTTTTTTTTCCGGAAACTTTTTTCCAGTAGCTTTTTTCCCCGTCTACCTGTGATTATATTGACACTTCTTGTAGTTTGAGAAAGACTCCAATCTGCATGCAATGACAAAAGAGGAAGAAAATTGTTTTTTTTCCGCAAAATCCTTTTTTTCCTTCCAAAATCCCATGTCAAAGATAAACATGTGTTTAAAACTGACCTGTGAATCTATTTCAATCATTTCTCCCCAAACTGCCTCTGGGCAAGTACAGCGGGGTGCATACATACACAGGTGATTAGATAAGAACTTTACTTTCAAACTCACAGATAACAACATGTGCAAAACACCAGGCCCGTCTAACACGTTTTTGTGATCAGGGCACTTGAAATTTTTCGTGCTACTGTGACTAGTTTTTTTTTTTTTTTTTTTTTTTTTTTTGTTACATGCTACAACCTTACTCGAAAAGTTTTACGGAAGAGTTCTTCGGAAAATTAAAAAACGGTTCCGGGAACAAAAATAAAATATTTTTAATTATTATTTTAACCATATATTGAGTTATATTTAATATTTTTGTCATTTCATTGTATTTTCATGTCAAATATCACACCATCAGTCTAACCGTTCGCAGTTTGCGTGGTTCTCTTCGAATTTTGGGAAACTTTGGATAAATACGGGTTAGGTTCCCTGAGAAAGACCCCCTCGAAGGGCACACCGCTGGGACCTATATTCCTCAAAAATCTATGAAAAAAGTGACCGGAAAAAAGGGACATTGCGTGTCACTTTTTTCCGGTAACTTTTTTCCGTATCACCTTTTTTCTGCTTTTGCAGTTTATGTCACTTTTTTCCGATAACTTTTATCCGGTCATTTTTTTCCGTTTACCATTTCTCAAAGATACCATTAGATAATCGGTTATCACAACACAGCGCCGAAACTAGCCTTTTTCGCGCCCGGGGCAAACATGGATTTCGGCGCCCCCCCCCCCCCCCCCACATTGTCCACATATATGCATTCTTCGTATCAAACACACCAAACAAAATCTTAATTTGGCGTTCCCTTCACCTTCTGCTCTGGTGGCGCCCGGGGCACGAGCCCCCTCTGCCCCCCTCTAGTTTTAGCCCTACAACATAAACCAAATCAAACCAAACCAATAACCGTGCTCAGGGCATGGGCATGCATCTTCTATTTGCAATAATTATTTTATTATTCTACACTCATATATCGTGAGATTTTTTTTTATATGCGTTCGTAATTATGCAAATATGTAGCATCTACAGTTGTCGTTCAATCCGCCCGTCTGTTCGCATATAACAACACAAAAACTACCCAACCGAATCGTTTGAAATTTAAAATACATAATTATTACCATAATTTTGATGAGTCATTTCAAATTTTATGAAAGTCGGATGTGTAGTTCAATTACAGGGACAATCAAAGTATTCCGATTACATTGCGGTCAATGGGAAAAACAGTTTCAAGTCAAAAGTTTCGAAGATAATAAAATTGATATGCATCTATTAAATATGTACTATAATATACATTCTACACAATCTGCGGTGCAAAGGATATTTGTTATGCATTTATAGGCCCCCACAAAAGTATTTCATTACATAATGGTATAGGGGGATATTTCCGTGTAATTTCCGACTTATAAATGTTCAATTTAGGTAAACATTTCATTTTTATTTATTTATTTATTTATTTATTTATTTTTTTTTTTTTTGCATTTATTGCACAAAAATATAGCAAAATTTATGGTTCAAGAGCCTCTAGAAACATTGATAATGATGTAAAATTAATGCTTTTGTAAGCAATCTATATATTTATCTGTTTTTTATTTCAATAATACATTTTTTTAAATTTTTATTTAAATAATTATAAAATTTTATTTATTTATTTATTTTATATTTATTTGTTTTAAAAATTGTAAATTTTAAGCATTCAGTGCAATAATAATAATACTAAATTTGAAGTATAAATTATTCTTTGCATTATAATGAATGTCATTTACTAAGTTTCATACAAATTGCTGTATTAGTTTTTGAGAAATTTTGTAAGAAAGCTTAAAAGCTAAGAAATTGAGAAAATTGTATTTCAAGATGAAATTCTAACAAAAGTTTAAAAGCTTATGAATATAACAAGATTGAACAATACTAAGATCTAGATTGTGTCTTTGAAAACAATTTTTTTTTTAGTATTTAGCGAAAAAAAAATCTGTGTTTAGTCTATAAACTATATTTAATTTTATGTATGCATATTAATGTTACAAGTTACAAACATATGAATTATTATGGGCCGTTTACAAATTATATCACGCTTGGAGGGGGGCGGAGGTTGTGATAGTTTTTGACAAGAGGATGGGAGGGGGTAAGAAGAAATACGACATAACACATTTTTGGTTAAAATAAAAGCATTATTGAAGTTATTTTGATATTAAAGTATTTTGTGTTGGTAAAGTAACGATGCACTATTTTAAATCCTACCTGCACCCCCACCCCACCCATCCCACTCCACTTGTAACATATCACGCTGTATTACATAAGTGTGCATTTGCAGTTCAGAAATAAAGCACTACGTTATAAATCTTAGTCAAACTTTATTTTTAAACTTTAACTATGTGTTTCAATGACATTTGTTCGCATAAACAATATAAATGATTCATGCAGTGGCGCAGCCACGGGGGGTGGTTTGGGGGTTAAAACCCCTCCCAGAGCTAAGAAAGATCGCTATAATTGCCGCTTATATGAATCAAAACCAAACTTAATATTTAAACGTTTTGGCGCATTTCAGAATTTGGCGGTTTATTGAATCAGATTCCATTTAATAAAGTGATTCAATTAAATGGCGAAAGTTCTACTTAAAACTATGAAAATGCATATTACATGGGGCATAGTCCATGTCAATTCAGGCAGCCAAAGAAAAAATCTTACCTTCATAGTCTCAGAAGTTCTTTGATTGAACGTATGTTAAAATTCAGGAAAAAATAAAATTCCCGTAATTTTTGATTTTCCCCAAAAAAATTTCTGGACCGAGATACAGGGTGCCAAAGATGGCATCCCGAGCACCTTTTCCCGTTTGCGATTTTCGAAAAAAAGTTTAAAGTGCTCTATCTCTGAAACGATGCAAGATATTTCGTTGCAGTTTATTTTATTTTAAAGGTAATATTTTTCTGCTTAAAAAGATATACTTCATTTTGAAATATGTATTTAATTATTTTTACAGCAGCCTTCGAAAAAAAAAAAAATTTTAATCGAAAATAATTTTTTTCTCAAAAATGCCAATCTCAAAAATTTTGATTTTTTTACTGTTAGTCAATACCATTGAGTACTACCTTCATTGTAAAGGAGAACTTCCACTTTTGAGTTTAACAAGTTTTAGAATCATTTCAAGAATTTAGAGAATTTTACAGGAACTGCATGTCAAAAGTTCCAGTAAAAGTCTCTCAATTTTTGTTTATTTGTATCATATGTAGCCTATTACATATCCTAAACAAGTTAGAAATCACACGTCAAACATGGTAAATGAGGTGCATTCATACTATGACTAGTTTCCTAAATATTTAGATCTTGGTACAATAAGTATTACATTCTTGTGAAAACTGGCATGAATGCAAAATTTATTATGTTTCTATATATTAAATTCAGTAATACGGAAGTAATATGAATCCATCTTAAAAAGAATGTAATCACCAGGGCAACCTAGAATCATTACCTATCATGGGATATTTAATTATGTATGATAGAATTTAATAGAATGAACAATCATCTATTAATATCAGTGATGGGTATATTCATCTATTAATATCATAGTACCTATATTGCACAAACTTTGAACAGCAAGCAAGAAGAAATTTCATTTATCCAACCAAGATCTCTGAAATAATTGCAAAATATTCAGATTCACAATTTATAAAAAGGAAATTTTGTTGCCTGTGTATATTACTGTGAGTGGTGGATTGCAAAAGTAAATGATATCAGTTGTTTATGAAATTATTGTTAACTTTATGCTCCCACATGGATCGGCAGTTGGATATAGATTTCCACCTGCAAGACAGCAACACCACCACCAGTGTTCACTTCCTATTCACAATGTTTTAAGGATTATGGAAGCCCCAGACCCTATTAGTTAAATAGGAAGGCATCACTAAATATCAAAGAAAGATACAGATACTGTTCAACAAATTATAAAGTCTATGAATTTCTAATTTCAGTTCTAAGCAGAGTGCACTGGAAGGAATATGTTTTGAAACTTATACATATATTTTGTAAACTTTAGTGCATGTTTTTTTTTTCTTTTGTAAGCTATTTTTAAAGCTGTCAGTTTCTTATACTTATTAAGAAATAAAATCCTATGTCAAACAAGACTAAGATTTTGATTTCCTAAGACCAGTATGTGATTGTCATACAAGAACTGGTAAAATATATGGCAAAATTTTACATGTTTTTCGATAACTTATCAAAATCAAAAGTGGAAGTTTTTCGAAATAAGGAAGGCAGTAAGTACTCAATGGTATTAATCGACAGCAAAAAAATAAATTTAGGATTGGCATTTTTGATTTCTTTTAATTAAAAAAAAAAAATCAAAAGGCTGCATCAGAAAATATGAATACATTTTTTCAAAATTTAATATCATTTCAAACAAAAAAATGTTACCTTCAAATGTCATGAAAGTCAAATTAAAACTTTGAAAAAAAGACACGTATAAATGTTTTATTCATCCTGTTAAATCCTATCATGCATAATTAATTCAAACATATCCCATGATAGGTAATGATTCTAGGTTGCCCTGGTGATTACATTCTTTTTAAGATGGATTCATATTACTTCCGTATTACTGAATTTAATATATAGAAACATAATAAATTTTGCATTCATGCCAGTTTTCACAAGAATGTAATACTTATTGTACCAAGATCTAAACATTTATAAAACTTGTCATAGTATGAATGCACCTCATTTACCATGTTTGACGTGTGATTTCTAACTTGTTTAGGATATGTGATAGGCTACATATGATACAAATAAACAAAAATTGAGACTTTTAATGGAACTTTTGACATGCAGTTCCTGTAAAATTCTCTAAATTCTTGAAATGATTCTAAAACTTGTTAAACTCAAAAGTGGAAGTTCTCCTTTACAGAGAAGGTAGTACTCAATGGTATTCACTAATAGTAAAAAAATCAAAATTTTTGAGATTGGCATTTTTGAGAAAAAAATTATTTTAGATTAAAAAATATTTTTTTTAGAAGGCCGCTGTAAAAATAATTAAATACATATTTCAAAATGGAGTATATCTTTCTAAGCAGAAAAATATTATCTTTAAAATAAAATAAACTGCAATGAGATATCTTGCATCGTTTCAGAGATAGAGCACTTTAAACTTTTTTTCGAAAATCGCAAACGGGAAAAGGTGCTCGGGATGCCATCTTTGGCACCCTGTATCTCGGTCTAGAAATTTTTTTGGGGAAAACCAAAAATTACGGGAATTTTATTTTTTCCTGAATTTTTTCCTGTTCAATCAAAGAACTTCTGAGACTATGAAGGTAACCCCCCTGCCTGAATCGACATGGATTCGGCCATGGATAAGTAAAGTGTAAAATTGGTTTTTTGAACTAAATCACTTCGCTGAGACGTATTATGCTAAAATAATGATGATTTTCTGCCACACTGATGCTCTTTGAGTTTAAGTATTATACGGTAAATATTCTAAATATTACTGATTCTATTAGCCGGCGATTCAAATAACCGGCAAATGTCTCTATCAGAAACTCAAAACCCCCCCTAGAACCAAATTCTGGCTGCGCCACTGGATTCATGTGTTTATTTTGCATGAAATAAGATTAGGTTTTACAATAAAAACATAATTAATATACAATAGCAATAAAATATTAATATGGAAAAGCAATTGAAAACAGTAATATTTTGGAATTCGAAATGGAAATTAATATATTTGGCTTTCAATTTTATCTTTATCGTATGAACACAAAATACTTTAATTTAAATAGCTTCAAATTTTGATTTGCTGATTTTTAATGCTGTTATTTTATCCAATATGTGTGATGTTACATTTCTTACCTGCTCCCACCTCCTTATCACAAATTGTCACTTTAGTTCCACTCCTCTAAGTATGACATCATTTGTGGACGGCCCTTGTGCAGGGACTGATTTACAAATTTTGAGGCGCTGACCACAGATGTTTATAGGAGGGGGGGGGGGGCTTCCACTAATATTTACTGTGGAATTGCGTGAAAGAAAAAAAAGAAAAGAAAAGATATTTACTAAAATAACCATTATTGACTTTAATATTTTAAAATATCTATTAAAAAATTAAATATGATAATCATTAATTTACTTTTAAATAATAATTTTTACTGGAGAAAAATTGATTTTTTCACAATTATGAAATTTAAATCAGTAGACGTTTGCATTAAATCGTGTAGTGTTAATTACTTTTTTTTTTTTTTTTTTTTTTTCAATACGAGCTTATATGTTTGGAATAAGAAAATATGCAACAACTAATAATACATTTTCGACATCAAGCTACAATTATTTAAAATATTAAAGGCTATACTGCCTGTAACATACGCTCACTAAGCCCAAATAATCTGACGAGAATAGAAACTAGATTAAATAAGAATTAAAAATACAATGAATTTTTAAATTATTAAAAGATAAAAAATGTATGTATTCATTCTAATAAAGTAATCATAAATGCATGTTTCAGACAAAATATATTCAACATTATAAAAACACAATATGAACACAATAGAATGTAGAGCGAAATATAAAATCCCATTAGGTACTAAAACTACATCAGCTTTTGGATTATAATTAAGAAACATTCAGTAGCATTTGCAAATTCCTGAAAATCGGGCTCTGGGCTCGTGCCCCGAATGCCCTATTGTAAATCAGGCACTGCCCCCGTGTGTGTTTTAAAAAACACAATACAGCAAAACTTTATAATTTTTACGTTTTTTTTTTCTTTCTTTCTTTCTTTCATTTAGCCGCCAAAAAAAAAGGATTTAGTGCCAAAAAATATAGCTGTCATCGAATAGTTTAAAGTCATTAGCTACTTCCGGCTTAGCTGGACGGACATTGGCTGTCGGACAGGAATGAAAATTAGAGGGTCGATCGAAGTTGACCAGGAGGCGGAATAATTTAAATTGCATTTTACAGGGCACCAGCGCCCTCTAATGTCGTTAAAAAAGCGGAGTTCATTTTGAAACACATCCTTAAGAATTATTAGTTCCTGGAATCTTAGCAATAGAGTAATCTATTAGACTAAACTCTTCATATTATGAGGAATTTCAGGTTGGGAAAGTGTGCTAATTGACCGAAATCAATTCCTTTTTTAGGTGTGTTCGTAATTATGTAAATACGTAGCACCTATTGTTGTCGCTTAGTCTGTCCGTCTGTCTGTCCATCCGCATATAACAACGCAAAAACTACCCAACCGAATCGTTTGAAATTTAAAATACATAATTATAACATAATTTTGTCAAGTCATTTCAAATTTTATGAAAATCGGGTGGATAGATCAGTTACAGGCTTACAGGGACAATCAAAAGGATTCCGTTACATTACGGTCAATGGGGAAAAAAGTTTCAAATGCATTTTAATCGTTTGAAATTTAAAACATATAATTATTGTGTAATTTTGTCGAGTCCTTTCATATGTCATGAAAATCGAATGCATAGATCAATTACAGGGACAATCAAAAGGATTCCGTTACATTACGGTCAATGGGGAAAAAAGTTTCAAATGCATTTTAATCTTTTGAAATTTAAAACATAATTATTACAGAATTTTGTCGAGTCATTTCAAATGTTATGAAAGTCGAATGCATAGATCATTTACAGGGACAATCAAAAGTATTCCATCACATTACGGTCAATGGGAAAAAAGTTTCAAATGCATTTTAATGATGTTACACTCATTCGAACATAATAGAATTGGCATGAATCTATGAAATATATACTAAAATATGCATTCCGTACAATCTGTGATGCAAATAATTTTTATTATTAAATTACAGGGCCACACAAATGTATTCCACTACATATTGCTATACGGGGAAACATTGTTTGGGGCATGTTTTAATTATATTCAACTATTTCACATTATATGAATAAGATATACGTTGCTGAGGTGTAATAAAAATTACTTAATGCATATTTACAGAAACACAAAGATTTTGACTACTATACTGTATCCGAAGTACGCTCTACTATATCAGCAAGATCTGAATATTTTTAAAACTTCGTTATCGGACGAACGCACCTCATTTGCTACATTCACGTGCAATTTCCAACTTGTTTTCAGTGTGTGGGTAGATTTGTGGAGGAACAAGAACAAAATATTTAGTCAATGCATATAAAAGCATGTTTACACACACATCCATCAACCAATCTATCATACCACTGAATTTTTGTCGTAGCGATTGTTGCAAAAACTTTCATGACGATGTAGGCGAATCATATCATAGATATGTTAAACAGATACCAACCAAACTGGCCAAACTCATGTATACAGTAGGAGTCATAAAGAACAGACCAGTGTTTCTGGCCATTGCTACCCAGCTGAGGGGATGCTATGAGTAGCTCAGCCTCCTCCTCCCCCCCCCCCCTAAAACATGTTGAGCCTCCCCTAAAAAGATTGCAAGGTCACTAAAAGAATTTATGTTCCGAAAACCCAAATGAAACTCTGTTCAAAAATCTAATTTAGTTTTGAGGCCTTTTCACAGTTTTGCAGGAATACTAGATTGTAGCTAAAATAAGTACTCAACACTCGCTCATGCTTTTTCACATATACAGCAAACATGACGTTTAATATTGTACTAATTATACACTCAAATTTTTCATTATCATATTCTTTTTTAGCATAAAATGAAGTTATTACAACAGCTTAATAAAAAACATAGTACCAAAAGAGTTAATTATGCACTAATTTGTCTTTCTGTGTTAGAGAGAGAGAAAGTATGAGTCCTGTTCTATTATTCACTTCTAGGTATGACCCTGTTGCCATTCTACAGTAATTTAACCCACTTTAATGTCAGATGCTCTTTCCTCATAAGAAAAAACAATTGGAGGAAAAAGTATGTAAAGTAAATTATGTACTGGGTCATCCAGAAGTCCCAGGAGTTTTGAAATGTTAATAATTAGAAAACTATATACAATAGGAAGATGCGGTTTTCAGAAATTTGATCAGAAAAGCATGGGATTTTTGTTTATAATGAATTTTTGTAACAAAAATAAATAGTTAACGTTTTTAGCAACAGGTGGCGCTATACAACATCGAAACAGTATACAACATCGAAAGTTTCATTACCATGTGTTATGGTTATATAAGTAGATGAATTCATTGTGCAACATATTTTCTGAGATTATTGATCAGATTTTTCTTTAAGGGTCCTTAATTTTTAAACTCTTTTTCGAAGGTTAAGAAAATTGCATTTAAAAGAAATTTCGATACAAAAGTTGATGTGTAACTGCTAAGTTAAAAAATGCTTTCTTTGCATTCAAGTAAGTTGACAAAGCTTTGTTAGTTAAGCAGTTTTACAAAAAGGATGAATCGGCAAGTTTAGCATTGCGTTCTCATCATACAATGCGTGGAATCAAAACCGAAAAAGGACCGATGACATTACAAAACCGAAGGCTATGATAAAAAGATTTGAGGAAACAAGCTCATTGGAAGATCGTCCCCACGTCGCTTCTCCTGTCACGGCGATCCTGAGGACTACATTTGGTCACAATTTTCAGCACGAATAGCCTCCAGGATCTTCAGATCTTACTCCTTGTGACTTTTGATTGTGGGGCTCTTTGAAATCTCACGTGTACAGAGATTGGCCTGGGTCATTGACCCAGCTGAAAGATGCTACACCAGAGCGTTTCAAAGATATTCCCTGAATTGCTTTTTAATGCTGTACAGGCTGTTTTACATTGTCTCATGGCAGTACTTATAAGTTATTGGCATCATACAGAACCCTTGGACTTTTTTTTTTTTTTTTTTTCTAATGAGCTTTATCATATTATAGCAATATTATACTCTTCAATTCAGTGCAACCTGTTGGCAAAAAGTGTAACAGTAACTGATATAACATATTTTTTTGTTATTAAAAAACGAAATCCCATAAGTTTCTAAAAATTTCTGTAAAAGTTGCTTCTTTCTATTGTTTGTACATTACTAATAATTTTATAAGTTTAGTTACTTTACTTCAAAACTCCCGGAACTTCTGGAACACCCGGTATAAGGTAGAATCAACTGAGACTGAGAAAATTTTACTCTATGTTTATGTATTTGTAGGGATGTGAAAATCTTTCAGATTTAGACAGATTTCCGTCATACACAGAGTCCACCTTACTGAGAGTTTACTGTATTTAGAAAAATAATTGAATATAAAGGATATGATAAAATCATTAAATTTATGTATGTATTTTTTTTTTAAGTCGAATGCTGCCTCGTGTAAAAACTTTTTACATAAACAACTGACATATTTTTATTCATACTACTACTAACACATTGATATATGCTAGGAGTCATTGTTCAAGTAAAGTACTTAATAGGCAGTTTCATTATGCATGTTATTTATTTCAATATAATTTTTATTAACCATAGAATCATGAAAATAACTTTTACTAAGCATAAAAAGTGCTACTGGATCTATTGTATAGATTTCTTTAAATCATATTGGCTATTTGTAAGGCTTTTCTGACACATTAAATATTAACTGGCTATAAAAATGGACACCTGAAACATAATTTTAAATAAATTCCATATGATTTTAGTTTCATTTTATATAAAATGGCCATTAGTAAAGTAAATTAACAAAAAAAAAGTTTTAAAAAATGAATTGTAAGATATGCACTGAAAAAAGCCAGCTATTTTCAATAAAGACCGTTTTTTTTATTTATTTATTCAATAACAGCAGGCTGGTCTGACCTTTTCTAGAAAAGGCAGACTTTTTTGCCGCCCTGGCTGGCCCTGTGCACTTTTTTTTCATTTGACAGAATCTTTCTAAAATAAAACTATAGGCATCTGAAAAGTACAGCTTTGTTTTTTATATATTATGATACTCAATTTCAACTGTATGAATATTCACTTTAATAAATAACATTAAATGACAATTTTTAAATACATTTTCAGATTGGAGCAGCACCAGTTTATAACAAATTATTTTGAAAAATTCCTTTGTTTTCAGAGATGCAAAAGGCACCTCTTTTTGTAAGCTGCTTAAAGAATATTAATATTTCCAATATCATAATTTATATTTTTTCCTCTTTAAATAAATTAGTTTTCTAAGACAGGTGACAATCCAAGCAAAATTGAGATTAATTTTGGGCCATTTACAAAAATTAATTTAATAAAACAAGTCTCTTCACAAAAATTAATTTAATAAAACAGGCCCCTTCACAAAATTCTTCTAATAAAATAGGCTTCTGCTACTACTGTATTTGGGGAGACACTAAACCAATAATATTTAGCTGCCAATACATATCAAAATAAAAGGATTGACCCAAAAATTATATTATCGGACAGTTAACTTCCCAAACACAACCAGCAGCTCGCGACGTAAAGAGCAGACATTGCGTTGTAAGAAGAGTTTAATTTAACGTAAAGAGATGGATTCTATATCATTAATAAAATTTAAATTAGAGAAAAAATATTAGCTGAAAAGGAAAAATTAAAAATTCACTCACCATACTTGATTACACAATGAAAACTCAGAATTTTATCAGATTAACTTTTTTTTTATTCATGATCATCTCAAAAAATCGTCTGTGGCCACAGAGCTAAAAGAAGTATAAAAACATTATACAATACATGATGATCAGACTACGACGATTCATTCTCTGCCAAAAGAAGACGTAAACAATTCCATATAATCTAGTCCATAATTCTTAACAGTTCGTATTATACAGTTTTGAGATCATTAATCTGCAGGAAGGCATATCGTCATTTTCTTGGTAAAATCCGCCAGATTGTACATTAAGGAATCGTTCGACGAGACAGCGACAGATTTCTGGCCCACGAATCGCAGATGTGCTGCGGTCAATTCCTGTAGTAATCCGATCCCAAGCACCAGACTTTAGAAAACTCACTCCAGGGATGAGCTGACCAGCGGAGAATTAAAGTGAAGATTAGTGACATTCGGCCCAAGAATCGGCCATGAGCTGCGGATCGGCCCTTGCTGTAGAATAGCACGCTGCGGATCGGCCCTTACTGTAGAATCAAAGCACTTGAAGATCTTTTTAAATTTTCATCATATATGATTTGTGGAACTGTTAAAGTTGATGTAACAAACTCGTTTTTGGCAGATGAGTAATAAGCTAGATGATTACTACTTCAAAGTTCTATAAAAAATGAGAGTTTTACACTTATAGCTGCCGATATGCAAGAGAACGCGTTTTCTTTCTTAGCTCAAGATTCCGACTGCCCTAACCGAAAAATCGGCCAGGGAGCCCCACGTCCTTCTTGTACGAGCTCTCCCTAAAAAGGTGTCAAAAAAAATCACACAAACTTGCCCACTTAAACGTCCGCCTTCGGCATTCAGCCAATCAGAGATCAGTACGATTGGAAGGATCTGGAATGTTCCCGAGAGAGGGGGGTGAATCATCGCGGATGCGCGCCGAAAACAGGCGGGGAAAACCTTCTGGAACAATCTCGATCACGATGAATCATCAATGAAGGGACGCGAAGGGGCAGGTTTGTAAATGGCGAACTTGAAATAGATAAAAAGCCAGTTTTTGATAATAAAAATAAGTGATCGCGCCAAAATTTAAAAATGCATAAATTACAAACTAACGGTTTAAAGAATTGGGTAATAATGTAAAAATGATTTATATTTGAAAATAAAATCGATTAATATAGTTTTAGGAGTTAATAGTTAATAATAAAATAATTTAAAAAAAAATTTAGTTTGTTCCAATTACGTTATGACGGAGAGCTCCGATGTTTAAACTGAAAAATATTAAATTTATTTGATTTATTAATAAAATTCCAGAGAATTAAAATTGCTTTTTTTTTAATAGATTGATATTTAATTAAATTTACTTAAGATAATAATCAGAATTTTTGAGATTGCCTGAAAATATTTACACATCCTAACATTACCTCCAGCCTCTAACAAAAAAAAACAAAAAAAAAAAATGAGATCCTGGGATCTCAAGTACATATAATATGCACTGAAAAGGAACCTACACGTTTGCGAACAAACGATTGGACTATGTGTAAGACTCTCTTTGACCAGACAGCCCAATAAAAAAAATTACATTTAAAAGGTATAAGATATAAACATTAGAATAAAATATATTGATCTAGAATACAAATAATATATATCTTTGCAAGTATCATTCAATACAACCAAGGGTGAGTGAAAAGAGGGAGGAGAAAAAAAAAATTATTCATGTGAACACCATTACATAGCATAAAATTTTTATGTAAAGTTTTCTTGATGTAACACCAATACATTGAAATTTTCAAATATGCACATTATGATTACATTATATATGGCTTTCATGAAAAAAAAATATTATGTATCTAGTGAATGAACCATAGTTAATATGCATATATACAGGACAATGCTGAATGGTAAAATTGTGATAAACATAAATAATCTATTTTTCAGAAATATTTGTAATTGAGTGACAGAAAAAAAAAAATTGAAAATTAAATAACACTGCATCCAAAATCACTCTAGGTGTCCTAGATTCGAAACAGCGAACCTAACTAATAATCCACAAGTGGAAGTTATAGACACCCATAAGGAATCATCAGTATCGTAAAAATTTTATGATGGACTGCACCGTGAGGGAATATCGGAGGGCCAAAATTCTTTGAATTTGGATTAATTCCCAAGCTAAGCCGAGTTGACCCTCTGCGTCTGCTTTGTCCAAAATTTTTAGAAAAATTTGAAAAATTCCAAGAGCAGCTTTCAGAGCAATGGCAAAGTTTTAAGATTACTTGTTTTAAAATTTTAAGACAAATTATGAATTATTTGAAAAATTAATCAGAATTTTAATATTGAAATATTACCCCAGTATATAACAACCAGCAATAAATTAAAAATTATGCAAAGTAAAGTTTTTCCCTATTTATTTATACACTTATTTTTGATTAATATCTATTAAAGCAAGTGACAACCTACAATTAAAATTTGATTGAAATTACTGTATTATTTTTAAAAGATTTTTAATATTAGAATTTATTTAAATAAATTTAATAATATGCCCTACTAATTCTTAAGATAATACGTGGTAGCCGGCCACACATATCGAAAGCAAACTCGGGTTTGGCAGTCCCTGATTTGTTTACTAGTAAAGCATAAAAAAACAAGCAGTTGTCACACTATTGTTACCCATTTAAAATTATAGAAGTCAAAATTTAAATACTAAAAGATTGAAAATTTAGAGAAATATGAAAAAAAACTGAATTTAAAATTAAAATAATAAATATAAACAAAGGGATCAACAATTAAAAAGCAAAAATTATTAATTTTGTCCTGTAAGAAAAAATATTTAACATGAATTTATATTATTTATTTGTTATTTACTTCCATTGCTATTGCTTGCTTTTTTTTTTTTTTTTTAATTTTCTGTGTTATCACACATTCACAAAAATAAACACAAATGCTTTTATACCAATTTTATGATTCTTTTGAATCAATATTTTTCTTAAAACAAAATAACCTTTATATTCATTACCATAAATAAACAGTTTAAACCATATAAAATAATAATCATGTAAAATTCAATGGCAGGTAAATAATCTGAAAAAAGAGAACAAAAAAAAAGATTTGTTTTGAAATTTAGATTTCATCAAAGTGTGCTGAACAGAAAATAACTTCAAAAGGTAAGTTGTATTGTGACTCTCTTAAATTCATTTAGTGATAATTATAAAAGTAAATAAATATTTTAAAGATTATATTAATTAATCTTATCAAAGATATATTGTAAAAATGGTCATAAAGAAAAATTACCAACATAATTACTGAGGAATTTGGCAAAACTTCAATTAAATTAAATGGATTGGTTTTTCCAATCTCAATCAAAAAAGAAAAAAAAAGACCTTAAAATCACCAGAAAGATAGTTTTGGCACTAAAATAGTCTATCGTCAACAAACGAATAAATGCATAAATTGTGGTGACACGAGGAAACCACAGCCGCAAAATCTCTAATTGTGACAAAATGGAAAAAAAAGAATTTCCGCAGAACTAACTGCCAAAACATCTAAAATCTCTTCTAGCCGCACTAATTGAGAATAAGTACGATCAAGCTAGGTAGAGAAAAAGTGACCGATAAAACATCCCAAGGTCTATAATTACATTATTGATGCATTTTTTATACATCTTTCAAAAATAATTTTCATTTATATTCATTTTATTATGAATATTCTTATTATTTCTCCTTCATTTTATATATTTGATTAGGGTACCCTTTCTTATCTATATATTTCAAAATAATTATTAAAATATAGTTTTGGCCTCCTCAGTGAAATTTGAACAAAAATTCTTCCAGTGTAAACAAATATTTAAATTGATATAAAGATTATTAAATTTTGACTATTGCATAAGTTAATTAATAAAATATCAAGATAGGAATTTTATCATCCCTTTCATAATACAATTTTGAGAAATCCGGAGGGTGGAGGAAAGAGCTATTTTTCCCTGTGTCACATCCCTAAAATCCGGTCAGTGCAAAGCACTTACTATTCTCCAGGCTACTACTAAACGTTTAAATCAGGGCTGTCCAACGCGGCGCCCTTTGCAGGTTTTCTTGCCGCCCTTTTGAAAAATTTCCGTTACTAGTCTCTAATACAATTTCCTTATAAAGCATACTTTATTTGAAATCTTTGATATTTTCATGAGACATGTTTTAAAAATCTCTGCAAGTGTATTTTACGTATCAACAATTATAACGTACGCAACGAATTAAAGAAAGGCAACACAGCACATGATTTGTTAAAAATAAATAAATAAATAAATAAAATAAAAAACTAATCATACGCTGTTGCATTTTTTTTTTTACTAATTTATAGTTATTTATAAATATTTTCATGGAAATTATGACGACAGGAATTAAAAAATGTAGGCAATAATTTTTTCAGTACGTTAAGAAGTAAAATGTAGAAAAATATAAGCGATTCTTCTTCTCTTTTGTGCAGAAATTTCAGAATTTTTGTTATTGTTATTAACATTGTTTCAATGTCCGTTCGGCTGTTTCATAAAACGGGATAAAGGTTGTCTTTTTCTCCCTCAGACCTTTGACAATTTAGGTAATTGTGTTTTTTTTTTTTTTTCTAATCTATAAAATTGTGCGAAGGGATTTCCATCAATGCAAGCTCTTTCAGGTTCTCTCTGTGGAACCACCCACGACTTCGTTTCTATACTTTTTATTATGACAAATTTACACCTCCAAAATAAGTGTAGGTATTTCTGAGTATTTGCGTCTCCCAAAAACCTAACGATATTTCTTATTACTATTTTATTTTAATAATGGATGATATTTTATTTTCTGACTCCTTCCAGTTTAAAACTGTTTGAGGTAAACCCTCGCAGAAAAACTTATTTTTCGAATTATTATTTTGATTTTTTTTTTAAATATACATGGCGCTTTAGATCTAGGGGTATTATGTCTCATTTGCATATATATATTGCTTCTAATGTTAAAAGATGACTTTCTTGCATGTTTTGAGCCATGTTAATAATGGCGCCCTTCATTGCTTGCCAAAAGCTGAAATGCGCCCTTGCTCAGTAAAAGGTTGGACAGGCCTGGTTTAAATGAATAGACAGCCCCAATAATAAAATGAAAATGAATGACAAATATATCCTAAAAGTTCAAACTATTGAGCAAAAGAAAAGCATGAAATCATAATACACATAAAAAGCAAAATTGAATATAAATTTTATCCCCTATCACCCCAGAATATTTTTTGAAACTTTAGGGGGGGGGGGGGGGTAAAGCTCTAGAAAATAAAAAATAAAAATATTTGAGGGGTATGAAAAAAATATAGCACTGGAGAAAATTAATTCAATAGTAATTTTTTTTTTTGAAAAATATTACTCAATATTACATACACAATAAAAAAAATAGCATATTTTTAATTGTTCAAATTTAATATAAATATTTTGTTGTTCAATTTTTGTTTATTTTATCTATATTATTTATTATTATTTTAACAGTAGTACCACTACCATACACAACAAACATTAATGAATTAATCAGAGTGTACATTAAAATTATGCACACCATTTCCTGCCTGCAGGAAATAAAAAAACATTACATTATTGTTGCAATTGATATGGAAAATATTGCTATGGCATCACAAATATTTATTTAGAAAATTGACTATTTTTTTTTTTTTTTTAAATAATATTTCACAAATACTGTTCTATATATAAAAGACAAGAGAGTACACATTTTATATAAAAAAATACATTATTATCAAAGTATATGAGAATATTATATTATTCACATGTTATAATGTTTCTCTGATGTTCACATGAATTTGTCAGAAAAATAAAAATCCTTATTTATTTCAAAAAAAAATTCCAAACTATCGCTAAAAATTTATTCTAAATCGTTAAAATTCACGATAGTCAAGTAAAAATTTATTATTTAACAAAGCTAAGTTTAATCTTAAAAAACTTAAATAAATTAACCATTATCTCAAAAGTAAAAAAAAAAAGCTAGGTAAGATCCTAAACGGTAACACGGCGCCAATTAATGCTACTACTGTATTTGGGGAGACACTAAACCAATAATATTTAGCTGCCAATACATATCAAAATAAAAGGATTGACCCAAAAATTATATTATCGGACAGTTAACTTCCCAAACACAACCAGCAGCTCGCGACGTAAAGAGCAGACATTGCGTTGTAAGAAGAGTTTAATTTAACGTAAAGAGATGGATTCTATATCATTAATAAAATTTAAATTAGAGAAAAAATATTAGCTGAAAAGGAAAAATTAAAAATTCACTCACCATACTTGATTACACAATGAAAACTCAGAATTTTATCAGATTAACTTTTTTTTTATTCATGATCATCTCAAAAAATCGTCTGTGGCCACAGAGCTAAAAGAAGTATAAAAACATTATACAATACATGATGATCAGACTACGACGATTCATTCTCTGCCAAAAGAAGACGTAAACAGTTCCATATAATCTAGTCCATAATTCTTAACAGTTCGTATTATACAGTTTTGAGATCATTAATCTGCAGGAAGGCATATCGTCATTTTCTTGGTAAAATCCGCCAGATTGTACATTAAGGAATCGTTCGACGAGACAGCGACAGATTTCCGGCCCACGAATCGCAGATGTGCTGCGGTCAATTCCTGTAGTAATCCGATCCCAAGCACCAGACTTTAGAAAACTCACTCCAGGGATGAGCTGACCAGCGGAGAATTAAAGTGAAGATTAGTGACATTCGGCCCAAGAATCGGCCATGAGCTGCGGATCGGCCCTTGCTGTAGAATAGCACGCTGCGGATCGGCCCTTACTGTAGAATCAAAGCACTTGAAGATCTTTTTAAATTTTCATCATATATGATTTGTGGAACTGTTAAAGTTGATGTAACAAACTCGTTTTTGGCAGATGAGTAATAAGCTAGATGATTACTACTTCAAAGTTCTATAAAAAATGAGAGTTTTACACTTATAGCTGCTGATATGCAAGAGAACGCGTTTTCTTTCTTAGCTCAAGATTCCGACTGCCCTGACCGAAAAATCGGCCAGGGAGCCCCACGTCCTTCTTGTACGAGCTCTCCCTAAAAAGGTGTCAAAAAAAATCACACAAACTTGCCCACTTAAACGTCCGCCTTCGGCATTCAGCCAATCAGAGATCAGTACGATTGGAAGGATCTGGAATGTTCCCGAGAGAGGGGGTGAATCATCGCGGATGCGCGCCGAAAACAGGCGGGGAAAACCTTCTGGAACAATCTCGATCACGATGAATCATCAATGAAGGGACGCGAAGGGGCAGGTTTGTAAATGGCGAACTTGAAATAGATAAAAAGCCAGTTTTTGATAATAAAAATAAGTGATCGCGCCAAAATTTAAAAATGCATAAATTACAAACTAACGGTTTAAAGAATTGGGTAATAATGTAAAAATGATTTATATTTGAAAATAAAATCGATTAATATAGTTTTAGGAGTTAATAGTTAATAATAAAATAATTTAAAAAAAAATTTAGTTTGTTCCAATTACGTTATGACGGAGAGCTCCGATGTTTAAACTGAAAAATATTAAATTTATTTGATTTATTAATAAAATTCCAGAGAATTAAAATTGCTTTTTTTTTAATAGATTGATATTTAATTAAATTTACTTAAGATAATAATCAGAATTTTTGAGATTGCCTGAAAATATTTACACATCCTAACATTACCTCCAGCCTCTAACAAAAAAAAACAAAAAAAAAAAATGAGATCCTGGGATCTCAAGTACATATAATATGCACTGAAAAGGAACCTACACGTTTGCGAACAAACGATTGGACTATGTGTAAGACTCTCTTTGACCAGACAGCCCAATAAAAAAAATTACATTTAAAAGGTATAAGATATAAACATTAGAATAAAATATATTGATCTAGAATACAAATAATATATATCTTTGCAAGTATCATTCAATACAACCAAGGGTGAGTGAAAAGAGGGAGGAGAAAAAAAAATTATTCATGTGAACACCATTACATAGCATAAAATTTTTATGTAAAGTTTTCTTGATGTAACACCAATACATTGAAATTTTCAAATATGCACATTATGATTACATTATATATGGCTTTCATGAAAAAAAAATATTATGTATCTAGTGAATGAACCATAGTTAATATGCATATATACAGGACAATGCTGAATGGTAAAATTGTGATAAACATAAATAATCTATTTTTCAGAAATATTTGTAATTGAGTGACAGAAAAAAAAAAATTGAAAATTAAATAACACTGCATCCAAAATCACTCTAGGTGTCCTAGATTCGAAACAGCGAACCTAACTAATAATCCACAAGTGGAAGTTATAGACACCCATAAGGAATCATCAGTATCGTAAAAATTTTATGATGGACTGCACCGTGAGGGAATATCGGAGGGCCAAAATTCTTTGAATTTGGATTAATTCCCAAGCTAAGCCGAGTTGACCCTCTGCGTCTGCTTTGTCCAAAATTTTTAGAAAAATTTGAAAAATTCCAAGAGCAGCTTTCAGAGCAATGGCAAAGTTTTAAGATTACTTGTTTTAAAATTTTAAGACAAATTATGAATTATTTGAAAAATTAATCAGAATTTTAATATTGAAATATTACCCCAGTATATAACAACCAGCAATAAATTAAAAATTATGCAAAGTAAAGTTTTTCCCTATTTATTTATACACTTATTTTTGATTAATATCTATTAAAGCAAGTGACAACCTACAATTAAAATTTGATTGAAATTACTGTATTATTTTTAAAAGATTTTTAATATTAGAATTTATTTAAATAAATTTAATAATATGCCCTACTAATTCTTAAGATAATACGTGGTAGCCGGCCACACATATCGAAAGCAAACTCGGGTTTGGCAGTCCCTGATTTGTTTACTAGTAAAGCATAAAAAAACAAGCAGTTGTCACACTATTGTTACCCATTTAAAATTATAGAAGTCAAAATTTAAATACTAAAAGATTGAAAATTTAGAGAAATATGAAAAAAAAACTGAATTTAAAATTAAAATAATAAATATAAACAAAGGGATCAACAATTAAAAAGCAAAAATTATTAATTTTGTCCTGTAAGAAAAAATATTTAACATGAATTTATATTATTTATTTGTTATTTACTTCCATTGCTATTGCTTGCTTTTTTTTTTTTTTTTTAATTTTCTGTGTTATCACACATTCACAAAAATAAACACAAATGCTTTTATACCAATTTTATGATTCTTTTGAATCAATATTTTTCTTAAAACAAAATAACCTTTATATTCATTACCATAAATAAACAGTTTAAACCATATAAAATAATAATCATGTAAAATTCAATGGCAGGTAAATAATCTGAAAAAAGAGAACAAAAAAAAAGATTTGTTTTGAAATTTAGATTTCATCAAAGTGTGCTGAACAGAAAATAACTTCAAAAGGTAAGTTGTATTGTGACTCTCTTAAATTCATTTAGTGATAATTATAAAAGTAAATAAATATTTTAAAGATTATATTAATTAATCTTATCAAAGATATATTGTAAAAATGGTCATAAAGAAAAATTACCAACATAATTACTGAGGAATTTGGCAAAACTTCAATTAAATTAAATGGATTGGTTTTTCCAATCTCAATCAAAAAAGAAAAAAAAAGACCTTAAAATCACCAGAAAGATAGTTTTGGCACTAAAATAGTCTATCGTCAACAAACGAATAAATGCATAAATTGTGGTGACACGAGGAAACCACAGCCGCAAAATCTCTAATTGTGACAAAATGGAAAAAAAAGAATTTCCGCAGAACTAACTGCCAAAACATCTAAAATCTCTTCTAGCCGCACTAATTGAGAATAAGTACGATCAAGCTAGGTAGAGAAAAAGTGACCGATAAAACATCCCAAGGTCTATAATTACATTATTGATGCATTTTTTATACATCTTTCAAAAATAATTTTCATTTATATTCATTTTATTATGAATATTCTTATTATTTCTCCTTCATTTTATATATTTGATTAGGGTACCCTTTCTTATCTATATATTTCAAAATAATTATTAAAATATAGTTTTGGCCTCCTCAGTGAAATTTGAACAAAAATTCTTCCAGTGTAAACAAATATTTAAATTGATATAAAGATTATTAAATTTTGACTATTGCATAAGTTAATTAATAAAATATCAAGATAGGAATTTTATCATCCCTTTCATAATACAATTTTGAGAAATCCGGAGGGTGGAGGAAAGAGCTATTTTTCCCTGTGTCACATCCCTAAAATCCGGTCAGTGCAAAGCACTTACTATTCTCCAGGCTACTACTAAACGTTTAAATCAGGGCTGTCCAACGCGGCGCCCTTTGCAGGTTTTCTTGCCGCCCTTTTGAAAAATTTCCGTTACTAGTCTCTAATACAATTTCCTTATAAAGCATACTTTATTTGAAATCTTTGATATTTTCATGAGACATGTTTTAAAAATCTCTGCAAGTGTATTTTACGTATCAACAATTATAACGTACGCAACGAATTAAAGAAAGGCAACACAGCACATGATTTGTTAAAAATAAATAAATAAATAAATAAAATAAAAAACTAATCATACGCTGTTGCATTTTTTTTTTTACTAATTTATAGTTATTTATAAATATTTTCATGGAAATTATGACGACAGGAATTAAAAAATGTAGGCAATAATTTTTTCAGTACGTTAAGAAGTAAAATGTAGAAAAATATAAGCGATTCTTCTTCTCTTTTGTGCAGAAATTTCAGAATTTTTGTTATTGTTATTAACATTGTTTCAATGTCCGTTCGGCTGTTTCATAAAACGGGATAAAGGTTGTCTTTTTCTCCCTCAGACCTTTGACAATTTAGGTAATTGTGTTTTTTTTTTTTTTTTCTAATCTATAAAATTGTGCGAAGGGATTTCCATCAATGCAAGCTCTTTCAGGTTCTCTCTGTGAAACCACCCACGACTTCGTTTCTATACTTTTTATTATGACAAATTTACACCTCCAAAATAAGTGTAGGTATTTCTGAGTATTTGCGTCTCCCAAAAACCTAACGATATTTCTTATTACTATTTTATTTTAATAATGGATGATATTTTATTTTCTGACTCCTTCCAGTTTAAAACTGTTTGAGGTAAACCCTCGCAGAAAAACTTATTTTTCGAATTATTATTTTGATTTTTTTTTTAAATATACATGGCGCTTTAGATCTAGGGGTATTATGTCTCATTTGCATATATATATTGCTTCTAATGTTAAAAGATGACTTTCTTGCATGTTTTGAGCCATGTTAATAATGGCGCCCTTCATTGCTTGCCAAAAGCTGAAATGCGCCCTTGCTCAGTAAAAGGTTGGACAGGCCTGGTTTAAATGAATAGACAGCCCCAATAATAAAATGAAAATGAATGACAAATATATCCTAAAAGTTCAAACTATTGAGCAAAAGAAAAGCATGAAATCATAATACACATAAAAAGCAAAATTGAATATAAATTTTATCCCCTATCACCCCAGAATATTTTTTGAAACTTTAGGGGGGGGGGGGGGGGTAAAGCTCTAGAAAATAAAAAATAAAAATATTTGAGGGGTATGAAAAAAATATAGCACTGGAGAAAATTAATTCAATAGTAATTTTTTTTTTTGAAAAATATTACTCAATATTACATACACAATAAAAAAAATAGCATATTTTTAATTGTTCAAATTTAATATAAATATTTTGTTGTTCAATTTTTGTTTATTTTATCTATATTATTTATTATTATTTTAACAGTAGTACCACTACCATACACAACAAACATTAATGAATTAATCAGAGTGTACATTAAAATTATGCACACCATTTCCTGCCTGCAGGAAATAAAAAAACATTACATTATTGTTGCAATTGATATGGAAAATATTGCTATGGCATCACAAATATTTATTTAGAAAATTGACTATTTTTTTTTTTTTTTTAAATAATATTTCACAAATACTGTTCTATATATAAAAGACAAGAGAGTACACATTTTATATAAAAAAATACATTATTATCAAAGTATATGAGAATATTATATTATTCACATGTTATAATGTTTCTCTGATGTTCACATGAATTTGTCAGAAAAATAAAAATCCTTATTTATTTCAAAAAAAAATTCCAAACTATCGCTAAAAATTTATTCTAAATCGTTAAAATTCACGATAGTCAAGTAAAAATTTATTATTTAACAAAGCTAAGTTTAATCTTAAAAAACTTAAATAAATTAACCATTATCTCAAAAGTAAAAAAAAAAAGCTAGGTAAGATCCTAAACGGTAACACGGCGCCAATTAATGCTACTACTGTATTTGGGGAGACACTAAACCAATAATATTTAGCTGCCAATACATATCAAAATAAAAGGATTGACCCAAAAATTATATTATCGGACAGTTAACTTCCCAAACACAACCAGCAGCTCGCGACGTAAAGAGCAGACATTGCGTTGTAAGAAGAGTTTAATTTAACGTAAAGAGATGGATTCTATATCATTAATAAAATTTAAATTAGAGAAAAAATATTAGCTGAAAAGGAAAAATTAAAAATTCACTCACCATACTTGATTACACAATGAAAACTCAGAATTTTATCAGATTAACTTTTTTTTTATTCATGATCATCTCAAAAAATCGTCTGTGGCCACAGAGCTAAAAGAAGTATAAAAACATTATACAATACATGATGATCAGACTACGACGATTCATTCTCTGCCAAAAGAAGACGTAAACAGTTCCATATAATCTAGTCCATAATTCTTAACAGTTCGTATTATACAGTTTTGAGATCATTAATCTGCAGGAAGGCATATCGTCATTTTCTTGGTAAAATCCGCCAGATTGTACATTAAGGAATCGTTCGACGAGACAGCGACAGATTTCCGGCCCACGAATCGCAGATGTGCTGCGGTCAATTCCTGTAGTAATCCGATCCCAAGCACCAGACTTTAGAAAACTCACTCCAGGGATGAGCTGACCAGCGGAGAATTAAAGTGAAGATTAGTGACATTCGGCCCAAGAATCGGCCATGAGCTGCGGATCGGCCCTTGCTGTAGAATAGCACGCTGCGGATCGGCCCTTACTGTAGAATCAAAGCACTTGAAGATCTTTTTAAATTTTCATCATATATGATTTGTGGAACTGTTAAAGTTGATGTAACAAACTCGTTTTTGGCAGATGAGTAATAAGCTAGATGATTACTACTTCAAAGTTCTATAAAAAATGAGAGTTTTACACTTATAGCTGCTGATATGCAAGAGAACGCGTTTTCTTTCTTAGCTCAAGATTCCGACTGCCCTGACCGAAAAATCGGCCAGGGAGCCCCACGTCCTTCTTGTACGAGCTCTCCCTAAAAAGGTGTCAAAAAAAATCACACAAACTTGCCCACTTAAACGTCCGCCTTCGGCATTCAGCCAATCAGAGATCAGTACGATTGGAAGGATCTGGAATGTTCCCGAGAGAGGGGGTGAATCATCGCGGATGCGCGCCGAAAACAGGCGGGGAAAACCTTCTGGAACAATCTCGATCACGATGAATCATCAATGAAGGGACGCGAAGGGGCAGGTTTGTAAATGGCGAACTTGAAATAGATAAAAAGCCAGTTTTTGATAATAAAAATAAGTGATCGCGCCAAAATTTAAAAATGCATAAATTACAAACTAACGGTTTAAAGAATTGGGTAATAATGTAAAAATGATTTATATTTGAAAATAAAATCGATTAATATAGTTTTAGGAGTTAATAGTTAATAATAAAATAATTTAAAAAAAAATTTAGTTTGTTCCAATTACGTTATGACGGAGAGCTCCGATGTTTAAACTGAAAAATATTAAATTTATTTGATTTATTAATAAAATTCCAGAGAATTAAAATTGCTTTTTTTTGAATAGATTGATATTTAATTAAATTTACTTAAGATAATAATCAGAATTTTTGAGATTGCCTGAAAATATTTACACATCCTAACAGCTTCTTCACAAAATTCCATTTCATAAAAACATAGAGTCATGCATTATTTTTATTTTGTTAGATTTAAAAATATGCATTTTGTCTAAATAAAACAAAATCACTGAAAGGCTAAAGTTTAGCAGAAAAAGTTATTTTATTATTGTTAATTTATATTTGGTTCAAATTTGAGCTACTGGATTTAATCTTTCATTATAAACATATTTTTCAAAAACAAAATTAAAAAAACTTGCCAAAATATAAACAGGATTCATACTCTTTTTAACAAAGTTCATTTCAGGAGTTTTCAAGTCAATTCTTTTCCAGGAAGTTTACTTTCTGTTTTAAGACCTACTACTTAGTTTTTTTGGTTACCTTTTACATGATGTTCAGGGGTGGGGAATTTTCCCAAATTCTTACCAGCCAAGGATTTATTTCACCAGCCCGCAAGATGCAACACACACGCAGTTGAAAATAGTTATGACAAAATCGCACACGAATACATAGAAAATTCCTATTACTACAATACATTTTCAGAATTCTTTTTTTTATAATATTAAAAAATATATATATAACAGGGGTAAGATTAATATAAGATAGAACTTAGTACCATATTTACACTGTAATAATTTGGAAAGTTAAAATATCTAGATTAAAAAAGTGTTTGTGATAATGTTACATTACAGTTTTTAAAAAACTAAAAATGCACTCACCTTGTGAGAAAATTCACTCGACACTGGCGAGCAAAATGATGTATTCCCCCACCCCTGATGATGTTTATACACAGTTTTTACAATTTTTCATTGTAGCTGTCAGTTGCAAATGCATGAAAAGTCAATTTCCATATATGCTATAGTTAACACTGTTTCGTGTCAAAATAGTTATATTTTACGATTTTCCTTCAAAATTTATAAAATTTTCAATGTTTAATACTCTAAAAATTATTATCAGTAAAAAATAATTATTAAAATATCGTAGTTTTAATATTTTTAGGAGCTGAATGTAAATTTCAGGAGCTTAAAAGGGTTCTTGAAGAAAACAAATGGAATTGCAGGAGTTTTGAAGGATTTCCAAGAGACATATGAACCCTGTATCCAGTGTTCTCGCTGACATTTGACCAACGTTAGTAATTTGGCGAATTAAAAATAAAAAACATTCGCCAAATGAAAAAAGTATTAGCAAAATAGATTCGCCGTGTAGCACAAAAAAAAAAAAAAAAAGAAAGAAAGAAAGAAAGAAAAAATAACTTTAATCTTTTAATGTATTTTTTTTTTTTTTTATGTGCTCAAAAATAATCCAAGTTTTTATAACTGTGACAGCGATTGTTATTAATCTAATTTCAACTATCCGCTACAAATATAAAAAGAATATGTATATATTATATGCATATGTATGAAAAACGAAAAAAAGAAAAAGCAAAAACTGAGCACTAGCAATTTGGCGAATCTAATCGCCTGTTTACTCGCCAAATAAAGAAATTAGTCGCAATTTGGCACATTGGCAAGCGACAGCAAGAACACTGCCTGTATCTAAAAAAAAGATGAAGAAAATAAATCGCAAAATGTCCTCCCACCCCCTCAAAAAAGGTTCTGCATTGATCATCATAAAGCATAATAATCTTTCTCAAATTCGTAACTTATTTTTGATGCAAGCATAAAATTTATTTGAATTTAAAATTATGTTTTTCCAAATTTACAAAGAAGAAAACAAAATAGCTTTTTGTTCATTTCCACATAAAACTTTCAATATTTACATGTTTATAAAATACATTATTAATTTCATTATGAACTGCTTTTCTTTAATAAGAAAATTTGTTACATATTTTTTAAGAAGTCGCTAAGTATGATAAGGCAGCAAAGATGTAAAGATTTTACTTGGAATTACCAAGTCCTTTGAAAGCTTGGGGGAAATCTTTACCCATCTTTGTCAATGATGAAGAGCAAGATATTCTGCATTATTCAAATGGATGGATCCAAATGCAGTAACGTCATGCCACCAAATGTACCGATGTGACTAGTTACTTGTTTTCATTTTGTATTTTATTTTCATTTATGCATCTATCATATTATTTCTTGTACTGGCTAGTGTTCATTCTAGGCCATTTTTGAAGGGTGCAGCACCCTGCCCTTTTTCAAATTTACAAAATGCACCCTGCCCTTTTTAAAAGTAGTAAAATGCACCACTGGTTTTACCCAGAGATTTTTAATAAATATTTTTTTTATTCCGTGGTGTTTCTAAATTTGTGTGCCCAAAAATGATAGATTTTTTTCATTTCTTTAAGAAAAAGAGCATAAAACTATTGAATCATGTTTTAATTTAATTGTATTTTTAATTTTTATATCATAAAATCATTTGAAATTAATGTTACTTGATTTATCATATTTAAAAATTATGTGTTTCATTGCTTTCTTTTTTTCCCTTCTAAAGGCAATAACAATTTTTTTCTGGCAAAAGTGCCCTTTTCTGCTGCAGTAGTGCCTTTTGTAGTGAATAGCACCATGCCCTTTTTAATTCTAGAGTGAACACTAGTACTGGCATTGGCATTTAAATGAATTCCTTTTTTACGTTTAGGAGATACGGAGTAGCATACTAGGAGTGTCGTCATTTCAGATTTTGTATTTTACTTGGAGGTGGCAAAATTCTTTTACTAGACATGTTAAATTCAGATTTTTTTAAAATTATATTTTCTATACATATTTCCAAAGGAATTTTTATAATTTATTTACATTAAATTTTTAACAACTTATTAAAAATGTTCATCAAATAGTAATAAGCAATTAAAGAAAGAGTTAATGATTAGAGAAGAGTGGCAGGAATGGGACATTTTTTACAAAAATTTTAATTTATTGAATGCAAAATAAAACACTTTCTAATGTACAATAATAATATGGAAGGATAAATTGCAGAAATAAATCTATTATTAAAGAAACTAAGCTTCAAAATTTGTTCCATACTTCCCTACTGGCAAGGATAATTAGTACAACTATTTAAAAAAAAAAGCTATAAAAGGTACAAATAGTCTAGTGTCAATTAGATATACAGTCTAACAAAAATTGAAGGTTGATAATATCTGTGCTACAACATCAAATTGCAGTACCTACATCACTGGAAGTATCACAAATCAGCATTGTCGGTCACAGATGACATAAAAAATAGTCAGTTCAATATTTTCAAGTAAATTAATATCAACGTTATAATTAATATATTATCTTTTCAAAATATTTGTATATTAGAAGTTTTCACTCATCTTATTTAAAAAGAAGGAATTGGACATGCCCCACGTCCTTTTACTGATATGTCCCGTTTCTCCCACTAAACTTCTGGTATAAACAAAATACGTCTTTTAATTTTAAG
Source organism: Maratus speculifer (assembly GCA_964019185.1). Taxonomy (NCBI): domain Eukaryota; kingdom Metazoa; phylum Arthropoda; class Arachnida; order Araneae; family Salticidae; genus Maratus; species Maratus speculifer. The sequence continues at coordinate 315,518,460 of OZ025296.1, read as the reverse complement.
CTTACTTTAAATTATGGATAATACAGAGAACAATGTTTTATGAATAGGGAAACTATTACATTTACACATAAACAAGTTATTTATACAGTAAAGCATAAATAGTATATGAAACAAATTTACTTTTCATGCTTGAAATAATCTTTTTCTTTATACAATTGCAAGCTTATGCAGATTAGCAACTTTATTCAACTGACGATTAGGCTAACATAGTTTCATCTAGTATGTGATTGAAGAAATTATTAGAATGATACATAAAGAGAAAAACCTACTGTCTTATTAAACCCCACTCTCCCTTGTTGACATAAGTCTGAAATTTACAACAAGGGTATAATTGTTTTACCCTCCCCTCTCTAAAGGATGTCTTTGACAAATATATATGTATACTATTTGATGTCATCTTAAAAACAATTGTTAAACTTTTATACCTGAAACTAAAAGTATTTGTTGATAGTAAAAAGCTTAATGGTGCACTTCCCATTTTAATGAAATCTATATTATGTTCAAATGAAACAATTCCAAATTATATTCAAATAATAAATGCCAAGTTAAGCAGCAAAAACTGGTGGAATAGTGACTGAGTTTCATAAAAACGCAGTCAAATAGGGGAATACTTGACATTTCTTCTTGCTTAAAAAAATGATTACACATAACTGATTTCCAATACATTAATTTTCATATTCAATACTTTTCACTAAAACAGTACCCATTTTACACATCAGTACATGAATTTAACATACCTGGTCTTTTATCCTGCGTATCCTCGACAGCGCTACATAGCGCAAAAATACAAAAAGAAAAAGTATATAGTATATCCATGACTTTCATTTTAATTGTGCAACAATGAAATACATTTCTATAACTATAGAAATATACAGTTAATCACTTTGTAATGCAAACGATTTAAATTAAAATGCACTCGGTGTTTACACAAGTCTGCTTTGCAGTAAAATAAAAACAGAGAACGAAAACGTTAATTGTACAGTTAATTTCTTGAAGACCGCAATAAACATTGGATTCATGGAGTTATGAAAAGAGGATAGAGATAAAAAGAAATTGAAGAAAACTTGCTACTTTGATGTGAAGCCAAAAATCACAGGCTGTTGTGCTCAGATGTGTAAATCCAAGGGTGAAGAAAAAGAAAAGCGACCACGGGGTGCATCACAAGTATCTTTTTTTTACAGACCGCAAGAATGACGTAGTAGTTCGTCGTAGTGTGCACCGCATATATGCCGAATCCACGCTGTAGAACATCTACGAGGCAAATTAATTAGCCATAATTAATAAATAATAGAGTTACAAATTCTACACGAAACATATGACAACGAGAATAAACAAGCTACTCCTGCAGTCAGTACACGCTTTGATGTTGATGCACGTGGAAATTGGCTATAATCGAAAGAGGAAAATATTTCGCCAAAAACTCTGCCAAAACACTGTGGACATGTGATTTTATTAACCAATAAGCTTTCGCGTTCAACTTCGTGGATGTTCTACGGCGTGGGTTTAGCATATATGCGTGTGCACCTGTATACTAGTGTCTCCAGACAGACATCACGTGACCCGTACATTATTCCTGCCAATCAGGAGCCAGTATAAAGAAACCAATCATGTTGCTACAGTAGCATGACGTCATAGGAATAAAGTTCATTTCATAAACAAGCGTGGCTCAAGACTACACGTGCCTTAATTTACAGATATTTGAAGTACTTATTTGAATAATTTAATTTTACTGTTTAAAATATTCATTACTGATATAAATTAAACAACAGAAATATAAATTCATTGCCAGTTATTTTTAGTTTTGTAATTTTAATTTATGTACTTCCCATGTACATCGCGAAACGCGGCGAATTTATTTGTTTATGTTGGACGGACTTGTATGAAATGATGGTATAAATGAAAATTCCAGTAATTAATTAATTGGCCAGTTGGTGTCAGTTTTAAAGCAGCAAGTGATATTTCTTCTTCTGCTTTGAAAGTGATTACTTGCTAGCCAAACAAGAATTGTAAAGAAATGGATCCACAATCAAAGTAAAGAAATTTCAAGTTTGGTAAGCATAGTTTTTATGTCCATTTTTTTATTTATTTTTATTGAACAATTAAATTATTTATTGGGGTATTATTGCCTAATAATGTAGGTGTGCATAGTTAATATTGTTACAGTGATTTAACATGCATTTAATGGGTGGCAAATCTAATTCTTTCATTACTTTTCTTATTAAAATTTAAAAACATACCTGTTCTTGTCTGTCTGTCTGTTTATATTCTTGTCATCTCTCTCTTTGTTTCCTTTAGTAACTATTTGCTTGTTAATTTTTATCTGAAGTTTATATTGAAAATTTTGGTCATAATACAATTACCCCCCCCCCCCCCTCTCTTAACTATTTGTTATTTATGAACTATATGAGAAAGTAAAGTGCATATAATATGGATTGTACTACATATTTCATGTCAAGCTTTTACTTGTAAAAATTTCGCAATTAATATTTCGTATACACATATTTTCGAGATTTATTAACTTCATATTTTTATATAGAATATATGTTTTGAGTAAACTATTATATATATATATATGTGTGTGTGTGTGTTGTATAAAATTAAAAATATAAGAGTATTAGTTACATTTGGAAATAGTCTAAGCTGATTTTAAAAAAAGGATAGTAGAAAATGTATTGACTAATATTTTCATATGATAACAAGCTTAAAACAAAAGTACTATTTTATATAACAGTTTCTTTGGATTTTTTAGAAGAAAAATTTTATAATTTATAATAAAAATACAAAACAATAATCTTTATTAAATGTTCCCTTCTATTGGAGAGATGAGAAGAAAGTTCATTTATTTATAATAATATTTTCCTTACCTTAAGGAACATTTCATATGTAAATTTAGATGTTTGTTTACCCTTATAATGTAAACTAACCATGTGTGTGAATGCTTTTTCTCGATGTATCATATGTTAAATCTATAATATTCTAATTTATTTATTGAAAATTATTTTTAATCAGCTTATATTAACAATGTAGTTTTAGTTTCTAATATAACTAATTTATTATTTATTTATTAGAAGATTTTAAAAATAAGAAACATAGATTTTTTTTTTCTGTAAGCCTAAAAGTACCATTTTTTTTCCTGAAAATTTTAATATTAATTTTATTATAAATAAAAGATTCATTCTATTTGAATGATTAATTCGAAGAGATTTATCATTTACTTACAATAAATAGTTTTCCTTTCATACACAAATCAAAATATCAACTAAATTAATTTTAGTAATGTTTGTTTACTGTTATTATATACAGACCATGTGTATTTTTATTCTTTTTTCAAATGTACTCTTTATTCATTAAATCTATAATATTCTAATTTATGATTTATATATTTTTAATCAGCTTATGTGTAAAAATAGTTTCAAAATAAGAAAGTATCAATTAATACAACAGCAAATTGGATAAGATTATTTAGTAAAAAAAAAAAAAAAAAAAAAAAAAAAAATGGTGAATGTAATTTTTTAGATGATAAGCTTAAAATTAGCACACTTTTTTTTCTAAAAATGTAAAATAACTTTTTTAATGCTATTTTGATTGGTAAATGAGAAAAAAGAAAACATTTGTTTACAGCAGTTAGTGTTCTTACCTTCACAAATTATTTCATTAATAAATTCAAAAGTGTTTGTTTATCATTATTTGACCATGTGTATGAATGACTATTTTCATTATGCCATTTTAAATCTAGTTTTCTAATTTATTAAACTTATTTCTAGTTAAATTGTTTTAAAGAAATAGTTTTAGAAGAATAACGAACAAATACCTATAAGGTTAGTAACATTAGAAAATAATCTAAGATTAATTTATAGAAAGTAAGAAATATAACTTTTGCTCTGTTGTAAGACAAGGACTTTTTTAGAAAATTGTGCTGCAAAAGGTTTTAAATTTTGATTGAAATGAAATTAATATTTATAAAAATATTGATTTAATTAATGAATTGAATGACATGTTTTAGAATTTTAATGATTTATCAATTAGTTTTTTAAATACATCAGACTACCATAAATCCGCACATAATTTACAGATGTAAACAATGAAATTTTCAGTTTAAATATAGGGACATAATTTGACATTTTTATATAAATTCTATTCATATATTAAACTGTAATTTTCGTTAATACTACTGAATTCAGGCTGTTTCATGAAAGAAGAATAAATTTATTTTATGAAAAATTCAAGATATTAACTGATTTTACTAATAATCAATCTTTTTGCCTGATGTATTTGTGCGATTAATCCAGCTTTTTTTTTTATGTTAAGTCTTACTAAACCTGAAATAAGACTTCCTTATTTTATGATTTTGATGTGAAATAGTTGTGTAATTTCAAGGCAAGTTTCATTGAATAATTTAGGAAAATGGCATCTCATCTTTTATAATGAATAGTTAATTATACATTATTGATTATTTACCTGACCTTTGCTTTTAATAATATAATCATTATATAAAATTATCTAAACGTTTATTATTTTATTACTTATTTTAATATTTTACTACATTGCGAGCATCCATTACAATTTTGATTGCATTATTAATTACATTCAAATTACTATTTAAAAAACGTAAACAAAACAAAGACCAGAAATTCGCAAAATCTTAAAATCTGTGCAACTTCTGGTCCCAAACTTTGTGGTGTCTACTTCTTTTTTTTTTTTTTGTTATATGCAGGGGTGGGGAACACACATCATTTTGCTCGCCGGTGGTGAGTGATATTATAGGAAAAAAAAAAGAATTATGAAAATGCATTTAAGTAATAGTAATTTTGTCTGTAAGTGCTTGTGATTTTGTCATAACTATCTTTAACTGCATATGTGTTGTATATTGCGGGCTGGCGAAATAAATCCTCGGCTGGTAAGATTTTTGAAAAATTCCCTACACCTGGTTATATGTTAATAAACTGAAAACATGTTATAGAATTTTTAGTTATGTATAACAGGGTGGCAACAGATTCTGGAAATCAGGGAAATATTAGGGAACTTTATAAATAAATGCTCAATCAGGGAAATTTTTCTCTCTGCGAAAATATTTGTTTTTACCTTACCAACAACTTTGAATCGTTGCCAAACAGGTCATTATGAAACTAATAAGATGTTATAAAGAGATATAAAGCCATACTGCTGACAAGCGCTATCTGTCTGTGCATGAAAACGAAATTGTCCCACAAACACAAATTTTCAAAAGTTATTTCATTGACAAATTTTTCACATTTTTCAATATCTTTTGACGAAATTTGCACATTTTTTATGCATTTTGTGAACTTTAGACAAGATTTGCACATTTTTCCATGATCTTTTGACTACCATAATTTAGGGAATAAACACCACGGCATTTACGAGTTTAAAAGTTAAATTTTTCATATATGCAGCATTTACGGAAATTTTGAGCAAAAAAATTCAGTATTTCAAAATTTTAAGAAAAAGTCACTTCAACACAAAATAATTCCTTTTGACTGCGGCGTTTACGACAGGTGCAGCGATTATGCCGATTTTTTTCAAAACGATGTCACTATTCGAGGCTGCGGCGTTTCTTCCCTAAATTACGGTATATTCGTGCTTTTACACAAACCTTTCGCAAAATTCGCGTTTTTTTTTTTACAAAGCCTTGGATGAAATTTGCATTTTTTTATGCAATCTTTAAGATTTATTTCGTGTTTATCCATGATCTTTTGACTAAATTTATCTTCTTTTTGCTAAATTTTGCAGAAATTAGTGTTTTTTATTCGATCTTTTGACAAAATTTTGTGTTTTTTCTTCAATCCCAAGGGTGGATGTGGAGAGTTCTCAAGGGGGGGGGGGGAGGGCGATTAAAAAAAATTTGGAGACTCGAATCTGATGCGTGAGTCGAGGCTAATTTTTTCACTGCAGGTCGGGTTCGGCTCTGATTGACTTCTATTTTTACTGTAGGTTGGGTTTTGGGTCTGGATAACTTCTATTTTTGCTGCAGATCGGGTTTGGGTCTGGTTGACTTCCATTGTTTGCTGTTGGTTCGGTTAACATGTTCACTGCCGCTCATGTGAAAGTGTGTAATATGGCACCAACATTAAGGGGCCACTCACGCGCCAGCGCATGATGTCCAATAGCCAGTCACACACTGGTGCGGGAAAATTTTTCACTGATTCTTTGTTATAAAAAGTAAATCGGCTTCTGGGATGAACTCACTTCTACAGTGCGGCCTTAACTATCATCACATCTTCATGTAAGCGGCAGCGAACATGTTAACTAACATTTTTGCTGGGGGGTTGCATTTGGGTTCGTTTGACTTTCACTTTTTACTGCGGGGCAGGTTAGCTTCTATTTTTTGCTGCATGTCGAGTTGTCTACTAGATTAGGCTATTGGTTGGCTTAAATAATACTTTTTTGCTGTGGGTTGTGTTTGGAACTGGTTAACTTCTTTTTGCTGTGGGTCAAGTTAACTTCTACTTTTTTTTTCTGCGAGTTGGGTTTCGGTCCGGTAGATGACTATATTTTGTTGTTGGTCGCGTTGAGTTCTGTTTTTTGCTGTGGGTCGAGCTGACAACTTCTAATTTTTAACTGAGCAACAGCTAAAGATATACAAAAGTTTACGCTATAGGTATTTTTCTATTGTCAGTTACACGCCGGAGTCGAGTGGGTCGGTAAAAACCCAAACTATATACTATGCATTAAGAAGGGAAAATTTTTGTCCGAATGCTATGTTAAACTTAGTCATCAATCATACTCTTTATTAGTTTTATGCAAAGTATCATTGACCGGTCAGTTTTTTTTCTATCTGAGCCGAAGTTTCATATCAATTTTCAGTGTATATTTTCATAACGGTAAGTCAAAGATAAAAGTTTTTAATTTTTATTTAGATTGCAAAAAGAATGTGTGAAGCATTTACACTTTTAGAAGGTATTTAGAATGTACTTATTTTAAATAGTTTACATAGCAGATGGTCGAATTTCTATTTTATAAGCAATTACAAAAAATTAGGATATTTTAAAACATATTGAAAAATAAAATACTGACACAAGGGGCCAAAGATAGATTTTTCAGTATTTGACATCGAATCCATTTTGCTAAAATTTCTTATTTGCCAAATTGCTAATGTTGGTAAAAAGCCAATGAGAACCCTGGGTCGGACCAATAATGCTTATTAGAGATCTGCACTGGCCGAGTTCCACTAATGGTATTCGGGCCGGGCCTTACTTCTGAAGACTTGGGCCAAGCTTAGTCATTAATCTTTTCGGGCCAGGACTTAATTTTTTTTCTGTGAGTATCAGGCAAGGCCTAAAATATTTTCCGTACAAAGCCAAGACTGATTTCATTCTTCCTAGTCTTCATGGACCAAAATAACTTAAGGCTCGGGCCTTACTTCTGAAGACTCGGGCCGGGCCGGGCCTAGTCACTAATCTTTTCGGGCCGAGCCTAACTTTTTTTTTGCGAACGAGGCCGAGACTGATTTTTTCATGGACCAAAATAATCAGTTGCTATTGAATCTTCCTATATGAAAATCCTTTTCTCGACTCTTTATAAATCAGTAAAATTTGGCTTGGTCCAAAAAATTTTGCAAAAAAGGCATATACTTTTAAGTCATCATCATTCTACAATTAAATATTAAAATTTATTCTTAAAGAATCATAGATTACTAGGTGTTTTAAAATAGAATCAAACACATGAAAAAAAAACATGATTATGATGGAATTTTCTTTTAAACTGAAAACTGCAAATTTCTTTTAAACTGTTCATCCATGCAAAATTAATACAACAATACGTGAAAAAAAAAAAAAAAAAAAAAAAATATTTTCATCTGCTAAGAATGGAACGTATTTTTTTTTCCTTTTCAATGCGATTCCATCTTAAAAGATTTTACTTTTACCATATACCATTTTTTTAGATTTTTATGCCTCCATTATATGGAATAATAATACTAATGATTAGTGAAACATTTACATACAACAAACACAGGTTCATTAAAACTGTAAATATCGCAGCCTACAACACTTCTGCATAAATGGAGATTATAAACATAAAAAAAAAGACTGAGATAAGCTTTTTTGGTGGTGTACGCTTCCGTAAGAATAAAGATCAATGTTCTGTAGAAATTCACTCGGGCTGGGCTGGGTTCGGGTCGAATTTTTAACTTTTCTTTTGCGCCGGCCTGAGCTCAGGCCAGGCCGAAATTTTAACTTTCGGGTAGGGTCGGGCTCGGGCTGAAAGGAGATATTAAATGAAATCCTCTGTGCGATTCGCATTCACAATTATCCACTTTTTGGGGGAGAGGGGCAGCAATTAATTGATGAAATTTAAATTTTATTTATTTTAATTTTTTTTTTTTTTTTACAGCAAGTTATTGGAATTTACAATTTTTATAAATGAATGTTCGAGAAATTTCATGATCTGTTCAACAACCAATTGTCAAAATCTGCAAGATTTTGTTTTAACTGATTTGAGTAAGGAAAAAAAAAAAAAATTTTTTTGCATCTTTGATTGAAGATATGTATGACAGTTTGCTATGAGTAAATGACATTTTTAATCAATGGCAGATTCGTACATTTCACGATTATTACAATCAGTTGGTGAAAGAGAGATTTTTTAATTCATCTTCCTAAAGAAATCGGTGTTCTTTTGTCAGCACTAACTGAAGAATTTTTTTTTTAAACCATATTTCATTAACTATTTTTTATTGGTGATCTATTAAAAAAATTTGCAATTTTTTTCACATAATCTATAATTTTTCTTTTGAGATATATTGAGAAAAATAATTTTTTGCACTTAAATGACAAAGTTTCCAATGCTACAACAAATCAAATAAGTTAATAATTTTTCTTTTGCATAGGACTGATAAAATTGACGATTCTGTACATAAGATACAAGTGATTAACGAAATTCATGATTCTTTACATGATAGATTGATAATATATATGTATATATATTCAAAGAAAAATTATATTTGGATTAAAGAACTTCACACCCTAAATAAAAAAATAATCATACAGTGCGGAAAAATATAGGAGCACTTCTAGACCTGTATTTTTAACATTCCTCGAAGGGCCCTCTTAAAAAAAAAAAAAGGGGGGGGGGGGTAACTTCCTTATATTTTTGTGTAGCATTCTGTATTTTTATTTTCATATGCCCTGTCTTTTTAATATACCTTTCCACGGAGAGACCTTAAAAAAAAGTGGGGGGGGGGGTGCATTTTTATTCTATCATTTTTTAGGATACTTTCTATTTTTGTTTAACACAACATTTCTTGACGGGTCAATCGTGGGAATAAAAAAAGGTACATAAAAGTTAGAATTTATTAGGAGCATTTGCCTAATTATTACACATGGCTAAAAATTCTATAACATGTTTTCAGTTTATTGACATAAATCCAGAGGTAGGGAATTTTTCAAAAATCTTACCAGCCAAGGATTTATTTCGCCAGCCTGCAATATGCAACACATATGCAGTTAAAAATAGTTATGACAAAATCACACAGAATTACAGACGAAATTACTATTACTACAATGCATTTTCTTAATTCTTTTATTTTTTTCCATAATATTAAGAAATATATATAACAGAGGTAAGCTTATAATGCAAGATAAAGCTTAGTACCATATTTACAGTAAATATTATTAGTAAAATCAGTTAATATCTTGAATTTTTCATAAAATAAATTTATTCTTCTTTCATGAAACAGCCTGAATTCAGTAGTATTAACGAAAATTACAGTTTAATATATGCATAGAATTTATATAAAAATGTCAAATTATGTCCCTATATTTAAACTGAAAATTTCATTGTTTACATCTGTAAATTATGTGCGGATTTATGGTAGTCTGATGTATTTAAAAAACTAATTGATAAATCATTAAAATTCTAAAACATGTCATTCAATTCATTAATTAAATCAATATTTTTATAAATATTAATTTCATTTCAATCAAAATTTAAAACCTTTTGCAGCACAATTTTCTAAAAAAGTCCTTGTCTTTATAACAGAGCAAAAGTTATATTTCTTACTTTCTATAAATTAATTTTAGATTATTTTCTAATGTTACTAACCTTATAGGTATTTGTTCGTTATTCTTCTAAAACTATTTCTTTAAAACAATTTAACTAGAAATAAGTTTAATAAATTAGAAAACTAGATTTAAAATGGCATAATGAAAATAGTCATTCATACACATGGTCAAATAATGATAAACAAACACTTTTGCTTTTATTAATGAAATAATTTGTGAAAGTAAGAACACTAACTGCTGTAAACAAATGTTTTCTTTTTTCTCATTTACCAATCAAAATAGCATTAAAAAAAGTTATTATTTTACATTTTTAGAAAGAAAAGTGTGCTAATTTTAGGCTTATCATCTAAAGAATTACATTCACCATTTTTTTTTCCTAAATAATCTTATCCAATTTGCTGTTGTATTAATTGATACTTTCTTATTTTGAAACTATTTTTACACATAAGCTGATTAAAAAAATATAAATCATATATTAGAATATTATAGACTTAATGAATAAATGGTACATTTGAAAAAAGAATAAAAATTCACATACACATGGTCTGTGTATAATAACAGTAAACAAACATTACTAAAATTAATTTAATAGATATCTTGATTTGTGTATGAAAGGAAAACTATTTATTGTAAGTAAATGATAAATCTCTTCGAATTAATCATTCAAATAGAATGAATCTTTTATTCATAATAAAATTAATACTAAAATTTTCAGGAAAAAAATGGTACTTTTAGGCTTACAGAAAAAAAAAATCTATGTTTCTTATTTTTAAAATCTTCTAATAAATAAATAATAAATTAGTTATATTAGAAACTAAAACTACATTGTTAATATAAGCTGATTAAAAATAATTTTCAATAAATAAAATTAGAATATTATAGATTTAACTTACGATACATCGAGAAAAAGCATTCACACACATGGTTAGTTTACATTATAAGGGTAAACAAACATCTAAATTTGCATATGAAATGTTCCTTAAGGTAAGGAAAATATTATTATAAATAAATGAACTTTCTTCTCATCTCTCCAATAGAAGGGAACATTTAATAAAGATTATTGTTTTGTATTTTTATTATAAATTATAAAATTTTTCTTCTAAAAAATCCAAAGAAACTGTTATATAAAATAGTACTTTTGTTTTAAGCTTGTTATCATATGAAAATATTAGTCAATACATTTTCTACTATCCTTTTTTTAAAATCAGCTTAGACTATTTTCAAATGTAACTAATACTCTTATATATTTAATTTTATACAACACACACACACACACACACATATATATATATTATAGTTTACTCAAAACATATATTCTGTATAAAAATATGAAGTTAATAAATCTCGAAACTATGAGTATATGAAATATTAATTGCGAAATTTTTACAAGTAAAAGCTTGACATGAAATATGTAGTACAATCCATATTATATGCACTTTACTTTCTCATATAGTTCATAAATAACAAATAGATAAGAGAGGGTGGGGGTAATTGTATTATGACCAAAATTTTCAATATAAACTTCAGATAAAAATTAACAAGCAAATAGTTACTAAAGGAAACAAAGAGAGAGATGACAAGAATATAAACAGACAGACAGACAAGAACAGGAATGTTTTTAAATTTTAATAAGTAATGAAAGAATTAGATTTGCCACCCATTAAATGCATGTTAAATCACTGTAACAATATTAACTATGCACACCTACATTATTAGGCAATAATACCCCAATAAATAATTTAATTGTTCAATAAAAATAAATAAAAAAAAGGACATAAAAAACTATGCTTACCAAACTTGAAATTTCTTTACTTTGATTGTGGATCCATTTCTTTACAATTCTTGTTTGGCTAGCAAGTAATCACTTTCAAAGCAGAAGAAGAAATATCACTTGCTGCTTTAAAACTGACACCAACTGGCCAATTAATTAATTACTGGAATTTTCATTTATACCATCATTTCATACAAGTCCGTCCAACATAAACAAATAAATTCGCCGCGTTTCGCGATGTACATGGGAAGTACATAAATTAAAATTACAAAACTAAAAATAACTGGCAATGAATTTATATTTCTGTTGTTTAATTTATATCAGTAATGAATATTTTAAACAGTAAAATTAAATTATTCAAATAAGTACTTCAAATATCTGTAAATTAAGGCACGTGTAGTCTTGAGCCACGCTTGTTTATGAAATGAACTTTATTCCTATGACGTCATGCTATTGCAGCAACATGATTGGTTTCTTTATACTGGCTCCTGATTGGCAGGAATAATGTACGGGTCACGTGATGTCTGTCTGGAGACACTAGTCACCTGTATTGGCGAGTGTATTGATGTATTCGAGCATCACATGACTCCAGCGGTCTGTGTCTTTCACACTGTGCGCACGCTCACAAAATTTTGATAAAAATTCGTACATCTAAGCACAGTACCATGATTGATTACGCACTTTTTTTTTTCCATTACGTCCAATAGATGATTTTCATAATATTTTTAAGTGAAGTAAATATGAGATTTTTTGTTTTTATTCCGGCTATTGAGTGAAGAATTTCCAAAAATGATTCCGAGTAATAATTAAAAAAAAAAAAAAAAAAAAACAGAAATTTACATTAAATTTTTGAAATATTACAACAATGGCGGGAAGGAGGGAGGAGAGAAATCTACTTTCGATACTAATTATGGGGGGTTTTTTGCGTCACTTTGACGAAATTCGCAATTTTTTCGTGACCTTTTGACAAAATTTGCCATTTTAGCTAAAATTTTTGGAGATATTTGCCCGATTTTTTGACGAATTTTGCCATTTTATTGTGATTTTTTAACGGAATTTGCCGTTTCTTTGTCGAAATTTGCCGTTATTTCAAGATGGAAACTTGCGTTTCTTCGCGATCATTTGACGAAATGTTTGGTTTTTTTTTTATGATCCTTCGACAAAATTTCCGTTTTTTCCGCGATCCTCTGACGAAATTGACGATTTTTCTTTGCAGGATTGACGAAATTGATTTTTTTTCAGTGATCATTGTCGAAATTTGCGATATATTTTATGCCCGAATTTTCGGATTTATGACCGATTTTTAAATTTTCGAAACCCCTGCACATTTTTCGATTTTTCCTACGACTGAACGGCGGATTTTTAAATCATTATCTAAAATGTTCTGCACAGAGGTTCGTTGTTCTGAGACAAACGTCGCAACTTTATGCGTCACATGTGTGTAAAATTCAGGTTTATCTTTCAAGATGTTAAAAAAGTTATAGTTTTTAGAGATATTCTGTTAGAAAATATGTAAATGGAATTTATTATTTGATATTTTATTATGCATATGGTTCCGAGCACTGATATTCATCCATGGATATTTGACCATGTTTTTACAATCAATAATTCCTCCTTTTTAAATCAAAATATTTCTGGAAAAAAAAGGTACACAACATGTAATTATAGCTTCAATTAATCAAATCCTAAAAAGAATGAACAATCAAAAGAATATTTTTTTTTTATAATCAGTGCGAGATCGGACTACTTCCGATCGTGTCGGCAGAAGTTGCGAGGCAGGAAGTGAATAAAAAGGATTGGCACTTGAAATTTTCTTTTTTTTTTGGGGGGGGGGGGAGGGGGTGTGTGACGGTGGCGAGGAGGAATGACATCGGGATCCGAGGAACTGGAGTAGGAGCACCGAGAACCGCGTGTCTGGCTATTCGGAAGGTTTGAACAACAGTTTGGACAAAAAGGAACTGAAGCCATGGAGAAAAAATGATTAACATTAATAAAAACGGAATGAAATGCGTTTAGGGTGTGTCATTGAACAGTGATATCATGCTACAATTAAATTTAATTTTACACATTTTCTAGTTCTCTGGAGAGTAGATAATTAACATTTTAAATTATTTTATGTTTTTTTCAATTTTAAAATTATTAAACTTTTTAATGTCTTTTTTAAGCCTGTGTTAATTAAATAAAACTGTTATTTAAATTTTAAACCAATTTTGGCAATATTTCTTTTCTTTGTTTTTTAGGTTTCAGGTTTATTTTCATGAAATACTATGCAGTGAAAAACTCCAAATAAGGGACACCTCTATTTAAGGGTCAAAACTTCCAGTCCCAGTCCCTTGTTACAGGACATGTATTTATTTCCGAATAAAGAACACTCGATTTAAGGGACACTTGAAAACGAGATTAAAAGTACCAGTTTTTGCATTTCAGATAATAAAGTCGTCTATGATGAAAATACAGAATTTTGTGAACTTATCAAACAGATAGTCATGTAGATAGAGGCATACTGTACAATTAACAAACATTTATTTAGTTACAATTCTGATTCGACATCAGTGCATTTATCCCCATTGAAAGTATTTCTGAAAATTGTGAGGGTGATTCTGAAAGTGAGGGATTAAAGAAAATTGTGAAATAAAGAACTTTACAGATGCTTTTTAGGATGTTCTCAAATCCAAAAAAGGCAATTTTTAAGAGATAAGTTTTATTTTTATTCGGAAATACTTGAAACTAGCAAGGGTTGTTCAAATAATATACAATCAAGCTGATTTTTCCATTATTTTGCAAATGCAGTAGATCTTTTAGAAAATATTATCGGAGTGGCCCTTTTGAATGGAATTTTCATGTGAAAAAGAATATTCAAGCAAGAGTAAAAAAGTCTGTCATGCGATCAAAATCGCTTATAACTTAACAGGTAATTTATCAAAAAATGGAAAATACAATTTAATTCAAAATCGTTTCCTTAGTCAAGCAATCCAATTTTATACCTTTCCGTTAACAAATGAATCTGTAACTGTGACGAAATATTTTCTGCTTGCTGCACAAAGTAGTTGAGATATTAGCTGCCTTAAAATATGCAAAGCAGTTCAATATTTTTTTTTATTTTTGTAAATACTGCTGGTAATGAAGAATTAAAATTTATAAGTATGATAAATGAACATTTGAAAGGTTTGTAGTGAAAAGTTGAAATTTTCAAAACAATTCCTTTGATTGACTACTTCAGGTAAAATTCTTTTAAATGTTTATATATTTTTTCTATATACAGAGATTGCATAAAAAATACAAATCAATAATTCTATAAATAATTTAATGACTTAGTGACCAATTAAAATTTTTAATTAATTCTCTTCTTGCTTTTGTGTCTGATTAGCATAATCCATACACTTTGGATACATTTAAATTTCACCTTTAATGCTTTGTTATTTCTATATTCTTCTGAACGATTAGTTAAAAATAGCATAAAAACTGAATGAGGGATAAAAGTTCCAATCCCATAAGTGTCTCTTATTTGGAGGTTTCACTGCAAAATCTATTGTTTTGTTCTTACTAGATTCATGTTATGGACAAATATCATTTAAGCATTCAGTAGATTTAATTTTATGTAGCACATGTTAGTGCCTGCCTGACATAGGTTTGGATACAACTAGGGCCATAACTAAGGGAGTGCTACAGGTGGCTCAGCTCCCCCCCCCCCCCTCCCTAAAACATTTTGGGCTTCTCCTGGAAAAGATTCCAAATCTGTTCAAAAATCTAATTTAGTTTTGTGGTCCTTTCACAGTTTTGCAGAAGTACTAAATTGTAAGTAAAATTTGCTTCAACACTCGCTCATCCTATTTCCACATAATGAAGTTAACATGTTTAATATTGCATTAGCTATACACATGAACTATTCATCATCATATTCTTTTCTTAGCATAAAATAAAGTTATTAAAACAGTTTAATAAGAAGCATAGTGCCTACAGTGTGAATATGCACTAATTTATCTGTGTGTGAGAGAGAGAAAATATGAGCCCCCCCCCCCCCCCCCTTATCATTCATTTCTAGCTACAGCCCTGGGTACAACATAATAAATTATTCAAGTCTGACAAATGTCATAAAATTGATTAAAATCAACAGGTAAAATCTTCCCTCATTCCCAGATTTTTTTTTTTTTTTTTTTTTTTTTTTTTAAAGTCAGAATTGTTTTTAGGATTTCAAATTAAATTACCAGTTACATTAAAAAAATAAAAAGAACAAATACATTTTGTTTCTTCATAATTTTATTCACATAATGGAATTTATATACATATATAAGAATGATACTTTACAAGTACAAATAAGTTACTACAAAGAAAGAAATTGTAATATCTGTGCAACAGCTGTAACAATCCAAAAAAGCAAAATTTCTTAGAAATGATAAAAAATAGTTGCCACTTTCACTACAAGAAGGTTAACTATAGAAAAGAATAACTTAACAGTTTATATTTTAAAAGGCACATACAGATACTTACAAGAAGATACTCGAAAAATGCAACAATATGGAATGCATCAAAGCAGTTATCACACTGTTTAATGCAACAATTTATGAACTAACTAGTTGCTACAGGTGAAATAACTGATTTCGCATAAAATCTGACAAACAAAATTTCTAAAAATATGTTTGAAATAAAAGAATTTTCAATAACAACTTAATTTTACTATATACACTAAAATAATTTCTAAGTGCAAAAATATGTTCAGTTCGTTTTAACAGCAAAATGTAAATATTTATTCTATATACATTTTTCTTATTTTGAAATAATTAGATCATAAAAATATTTAGTTGTTAAGATTAAAAATAGTTACAAGTATAAAGACATAACATAATTTGATACAAAATCATAACATATGCAATTTTTCTAACAACTTTCAGTGAATGCGATTAAGATTATACAGTGCGCTAAAACATGGCTAATGTTAAAATATATTATTGATTTAAAATTATAGTTTATCTTTTGCATATGTGCTGCTAAAATTTCAATGTGGTATTGGAAAAAACTTATAAATTATTGGGGTTTTTTTCTCCACTTCCGAAATATCAAATATTTATTTAGAGAGTTACATTTATGCTGTTGCATTAAATGTGGAATATCACTAGCAATCAAGAAAAATAATTTTATTTTCAATAGCTGATACACATAAGTACATTGAGATTATGATTTTCTTTGCTTCACAGCTTCATTCATTTTTGATTAGTTTTATGAATAAAATCTATATATATATTTTTTTCTATTATCATTTGCTAAACATTTTTTTTAGAGTTATATAAAAAAAAAAAGCTTTTACATATTTATCTGTTTTTAAAAGTACATTTTTTAATTAAAATATAATGAATTTCAATAATAACAGTAGTAAGTTTCAAAGAGGAGTAAAAAGATGAATTTTGGTGAAATATGCATCTAGGCATAGATATTTTTACATTTTTTTCTTCAAATTGTGTATGAAAATATAATGAAACTACGAATTTTAATGTAAAATTTTAAATTTATTAAAAAATACAGTTATTTTCTTAAAAGAAACAGTTAATCTAAAACTGTATTGGTAAAGTATTAAATTACTAATAACACATTATTATTATTGTTATTTAAGGGAGACTTAGTTTTAATAATATTTAAGAATTAGGAATACAATGTAACATTATGCTTGGGCTTTTTAATCATTCTAGAAAGATAAAAGTCAAAGTGTCAATACCTATTTTAGAATGCATAAAATGGTTTAATGTGATATAATAAATAATAATAATAATAAAATAATAATAATAATAATAATAATACTATTTTTTTTTTCTCTTAATGTATTTTACAAGCAAATAAAAGCATATCAAAGTTCTGATTACTGATGTTTAAATTTTTTTAAGTAGAACAATTTTATTTCGCTGAAAATATTCATAAAAAAGAAAAAAAAAGAAAAGAGAGAAAAATACATATTTACACTTATAATTTCATGCAAACAAAAAGAAAACTATTTCATAAGCTATAAAATAAAATATTTTATGTATTCTGTAAGCAAAATGTTTCCAAAAATAGTGTTATTTGAAAAGAGTTGCACAGAAAACCATGTGGCATTCAAAAATAACTTAGGAGTATCAGGAAGCATTCCAAGAAATAATTTAGTAGAAATAAAATAGTTTTTCTATTAATGGTTAATTGCTGATTCCATTTAAATTTAATAATTATAAGCATTTCCTGCCATTTTCTCTCTATATAAAAATAGCAGCTTTAACTGTAAGTTTTCTTTAGATGTCCATAAATGAAACTTAGGAATAAATAACAGCTACATAGTTTAACAAATTTGAGATCACAGTGCAAAGGCACATATTGACGCATTCTCATTCAAATCACTTAGTCAACTTTTTAAAAAGTACATATGTATGTAAATTGTTAACAACTTGGACAGATGCATTTGTAGATTATCTTATGTTTTGAGGTATAATAGATCAGTTTTGTGATTAAAAAAAAAAAAAAAAAAAAAAAAATTACAGAAGAGCACAGATTATTTAAATTAACCAGATCAATCAATGACTATACATTTTAATCAACTTTCTCCAAAATATTACAAGTAAAACTTCTTTAGCCGCAATTGGGTGAATTCGCCTGGATGTCACGAAAGTTAACTGTTTAATAAATATTTCCTAAACTTGCAATAACAAAATCTACAACAAATGCAAATTGAACAATACATAAAAACAGTTGTATCTAAAGCATAAGAGGTTTAACTTCTAATGCATTAAAATCCCATGCATTTTTTTTTTTTTTTTTTTTTTTTTTTTTTTTTTTTAAATATTTGGAGCTCTATTGCATTTTTGGTTCTGCAATTTTTTAAATATTCAGTATATAATCTGCTTCCCTCCCCCCTCTTTTTTCGCTTAAAAAAATTACATTGACAAATAAAAATATTTCTTTTCTGACTACTGCCTGTTTACAAACCAGCAGGCAGGTGGAAAAGAGGTAAAATTTACACTCAGAATATGTAAACAATTGCAAAATACCCAAACTAAATTTCGAATTGCATTCTATCGCAAATTTTTCTGACCCAGCCAACAATTTTAAAATTTATTTCCGATGAATTTCCCTGAGACATTTTTAGAACTCTATATTTTTTTCATCATTCTAAGTGCAAAATAATAATTTTAAAAGAACTATTTTTATAACATGAGCAATATGCATAAAGACACAAAAAAAGATTGTGTTCTTGTGTTGTACCTAAATCTATGGGGGAAAAAAAAAGTATCAAATACCGAAAGAATGCAAATATAGGGCAACTGATATTGAACTGATTATTTACATGATTGCAATTTCATTACATGATATTTTTCTTTTAAAGGTTTTAATTAAGCGAGTAAATGTAACATAATTTTAGTTCTATTCTTTTCATACAGCAACACTGCTTATGTAGCCACTACAGGTTTTTAACCTCCGTTGCAAATGAAATTAAAATAGTAAAAGTCTTTAAGACCTACACTGGAAATAAAAATTAGCTCCTGTATTTGTTTTTTTTTTAACTGAGCTAATTTTACAAAAATAAATAAAGCTAAAACGTGTGTAATCAGACTAACGTTGAATCTGGATGAAAATTTAAAATTATTATTGCCAATTTAGTACAACTGAACTTTTGCTTTAGAAGGATAATATACTTAGCTATTAATTTTTTTAAAACTTTGACAATTACATTTGTAATATGCAAATAACTAGGCTGTTAAGCGTGAATTTTTCAAAATTCGCAAATTTGGGTGACAATTTTTAAACTTTTTTCTTTTTCAAGTGATTACCTAATAAAGAATTGGAAAATAAATGAATTTATTTAAATAGTAAGATTAAAATAATATCTCTTTGACACAAATTTAATATCTTAATATTGACATAAATTTAAAAAAATATATATATATGTTAAGGCACAATATTAACAAAGATAAAATTGTTTTGAAAAAGTTTAAAGATTCAAACATTAATTTATAGGACGGCATTCTTTTTTCTCCCTTAATATTACCTCGCCATTAACACATACACTTTATGTGAAAAACTCAATCAATATAGCTATAGTCTGGTTGGGATACTAAATACGTATTTTCAAGATAAAAAATTATTATAAATTATGTTTAGATTTTGTATATTAATGAAAAAAAGAATAACTATTTTTTTCTAATTTTAACTCTAAAAACCTTCTAGTAATGGAGTTTTAGAAATGCAATACAGCCCACAGTAAAACTTCCTGAAACAATAGTATAGGACTGAAAAAATTTCATTTAACCACGTTTCCTACTTAACAGATACAATGTCCCCTAAAATTACATTCTATAATTTTTACACAGACAATGAATTTTCTGATCAAAGCAGATTTACTTTATATAAATTGCTCACTGCAACAATAATTTAAGAAAATCTGTTATGGTTTACAGATAAAATCTGCGTTGCAAAAGAAATTCAGAAATTTTAAATTTTTATTAAAAGAAAGTCAAACATTTTCACACTTTTAAACACATCATATTTATTTCCACAAATTTAATAAAATATTAACAAAAATAAAATGTATAAGCAAAGAAAAGAATGATTATCATATAATAATTAGAATAGCAACCATTATTATTATTTTGCATTCTTTTCTTTTAACTAAAAATCTTAATATTTTTCTAAAAATGATCATTTTTTTAAAATACAAATGTTAAGTACATAGGCAACCTAAAACTTAACAATTTTCACCTGGGTAGCTGCCACAATGCATAAAAAAACAACAATAAAATAACTAAGAAATCATTATTAAAATCAATAAAAAATTCAAAAATATCAAAATGATGCATGTAAAAGTTTTTTTTAAAGTCAATGTTTATGAATAATAATAAAAAAGAAAACATGAAACATAAATAAACTTTAATAATAGTACATCAGTATAAATTGGGGGGGGGGGGGGGTTCAAAGTATTTAACATAAAAATTAAACTTTTTCAAAAAAAAAATACTAAATATATTTATAAAATTGTTTAATTTTAGAGTTTTGACTAAATTTTTAAAGTAAATAAGTTACACCATAAGTCACCAGGACAAACAAACTTCATTTATTTACATACAATAAAATGAAGTAATAGTTGCAAAAAAGTAAATTTCTCTGTTAGAAAAATTAAATGGAAAAATCATTTAAAACAAAGTAAATCATGCATAATAGAGTATTAATGTAAAATGATTAAAAAAAAAAGAGAGATCTTATAATGTAGCAGTTTTTTGAGTTGTATACAATATTTCAATTTAAAAAGGATTAATTTTTGTTATAAGTGTGTTCAAAAAGTAACAATATACATATCCAGGGGTGGGGAATTTTACAAAAGTCTTACCAGCCAAGAGCTTATTTCACCAGCCCACAAGATGTAAAGCACATACAGCTGAAAATAGTTATGACAAAATTGCACGTGATTACAGACAAAATTACTATTTCTACAATGCATTTTTGTAATTCTTAGATAGAACTTAGTACCATGTTTACACTGTAAGTTTGATAAGTTAAACTATCTAGATTGAAAAAGTGTCTCAGATAGTATCTCTACTGTCTACAGTTTTTCAAAAACTAAAAATGCACTCGCCTTACCAGAAAATCGACTCGCCACTGGTGAGCAAAATGATGTATTTCCCCACCCCAGTACATATCTATGTAAATATGATTATATAGATGTATTGTTAAGAGACAGAGAAAGCATTCCTTGAATAAGCAGTACTTTTTTTCAGCAAAATTTGATAATCCTATATTATTATGAGATCATTCACTAGTTCATGAGAGGTAACTGATCCTAGAGATAATAATGTTTTCATTCAACAATATAGGCAGGTGCAATTTGACATACGGTCAGGTAATTTCTGAAATAAAATTTTGGAGAATGAATAATAGCTAGAGATTAATGGCAACCTTGTTTTCTGGATATAACTCGCTTGAATATGAATACATATATATATATATATATTCTCTCTCTCTCTCTCTCTCTCTCTGAAGCTATGCTAAAAATAATTTACATTGAGGAAATCCTCACAAGCTTTCTAATTAATTGCTATTAATTAGCTATTATCATTACTGCCATTTTTATTTTCTGGAACAAAAAAGTTAGCATGCACCATTTTCCATCAACTATTATGAGGTAAGTTAATGTTATGTAGTTTTGTACTAATTTGTCATAGGTGTATAGTTGTTTTTGAACCGCACTGCAGTACACATAAGAGGGTTGCTTTTCAACTGTACTATTGAGAGAAATTTAAATAATTAATGCCCTGATAGTGCAGCATTTTTTTTTCTTATATTGCTTAAAACAGCTTTACAAATGAACATACAAAACATAATCTATAAAATAAATAGGACAGAAGTAATTTGTGATATAAGAAAAAACAAAATATGTAAAACATGATGGTTTGTGAGCTGAAATAAGAATAAGAATAATATTTACAAATAAATGAAATGAATGCAGCACAAACTAACATACTATTTTTAAAAGCATAAAATAAATATTACAGGATCAAATATTACAATTTTTAATTAAAATCAGACAAATACATTCAAAAGAAATTGTATTTCAATTCATTATACTTAAAAACACAAAACTTTTAATAAAATTATTGATTTTTGTAATGCATTTAATATCAAATATTAAAGTTATCCAGTTTCTTTAACAGATCAACATATTTTAGTAACTAAACACAACATTATTTGATTTCTAAACCATATTTAAGATTGTTAATAAAATAATATTTTATTAATAATTAGTCAAGAGACAGCAGATAACCTTATATTTTTCATGCTTTCTGGTTACAAATATGAAATAAAAATGGTAGAAAAACATAACATCAACAACAATAAAATCAATTAAGATTAATTTTACAATACAGCACAGCAACATACAAAATAGTCCTAAGTATTAATATAAGGATCCATTTAGGTACACAGATAAAACAACATATGACTACTTATGAGGACAGGACGGACTTAAATATTATCTAAAAAATGAATCATTTTTTAGTCTCCTCTGACATTAAGTTATTTGAGCATAATTTGTTCGCAAAAAAAGAGAGCTCAAGAGAGAGGTATCGTTAGAGGACACTTCTGGTTGAATATGCGAGGTCCAACTTAATTTTTTATTTTAAGTTTAAAAATTGAACAAATAACTAGGAATTTGAAATGATCAATATTTAAAATATCTTATGAGCAATACACTTGAATAAATAAAATATCTAAATTATATTCAATGAAATACCTGATATAGCTTGTTAAGAATACCCAAGATAAATTCATTTAATATGCAATGTTCTCTTAAAAAAAGGTAAAACTAAAAAAATGAAAAGAGAGAAGTTATTTAATTTGATTTTTCTAGTAACAATGGAAAACTGTCAATGCCTTTTTATTCTACAAGATACAAGAAAAATTTACAACCTTTGACTTTCAAATCAGAACATGAGTCCCAAATGAGAGTGCAGGAATGATAAAGTAGCACCTCATTATATTGCTAGAGTTGGGAACCAAGAATAGAGTGATATATATTTGAACAGACAATATAATCAGACATTAAATAGATTACAAATGATGACTTATAGATAAATGTTGCCTCCGAAAAGCTAATTTATATTAATTACATTTTATTATTATTAATATTTATTTATTTTTTATTATTTTTTTTTTTTTTTGAGAAAATTAATGATAGATACTCTTATTATAATCAAGAAATGTAAAAAGGTAAACCTTTACAGCATGTAAGAACTTTTCTGCCTTTTCATAATAATACTTGAAAAATTCACTAAAAATTCTTTTGCAGTTTGGTGCTAAAATGCCATTCATTTTAAGTATTTAAAATGTAATTTTATTAAAAAATCATTTAAACAGCAATTTAAATTGTTTTTGCTAAATACAGAAATATAGACAAACTACTTAGAAAGTTAAGAAAGAAAAATCATGTATTAGACACAGAGTATAAAAGATTTTTCAACATATTCAGATTATTGTAATAAAACTTCACCATTTAAAAGTTTAAAAATCTGTATATTAAGTAAAAGTTTAAATAAACAATTTTAAATATGCACGTTTAAGAAAATTTCAGCAACTACAATCCATAATGTGAAAAATATCCAAATTTTTCTGAGTAGCTCTGTATATGATCAATAGGTAGTATACATATGACAATGCTAAAATTGAGTTTAGTTAAACTGATAACACAGTTGAAAATTCCCCTTCAGCAATTCATTTTAAAATGCATAGCACATTTGGAAATGCACTCCTAACAATTACTGTTCATAAATAATATCAAAACAAAATTCTTTTGTATGTCCCTATAAATATTAGGTGTGCCATATAGACCAGGAGGTAATAGCATGGATAATCACCTCATCAAGTTCATGGCTGAAATTCCAGAATTAGTTAAAACTCGATTTCCATACTGAAATGCAATGGGTTTGCCAAATCATATCTTAGTGGAAAACACCTGAAAACCCAATTTTAGTGGTTGACTTGTAAGTTAATTATTGTATTTTCCTATTCAACAAGGTGATTGTCTGTGCTGCCACCTCTCGATCTAATATCATACAATAAGAATCCTGTGGTGCATATCAATAATGTATATCCATTTCAATATGTTTGAAATAAACATCATTAAAATGCATTGGAAACAATTTTTTTCCCTGTAGATAATTATTTTATGGAATTTGTTTCTATGTCCCTGTAAACAAAACATAAAAGCTTATACATAGTATAACAAACATATAGTAAACCTCATCACAAAAGTATTTGTCTTAGAGCATGGAGAGATGACAAACTTAAGTCAAACACTCTTTAATTACATTGGAAAAAGGTCAAAAAGTGTAATTAAAATTAGGAAAAATGAGCAACATATCTAAATGATTTGCTGTAGTTTTTTTTTTTTCAGATTTTTGATGATTTGGGTCGTATGGTAATTCATCAGTTATTACATAGTTAAGATATGTCACGACCTGCACAGCAACACATTATTTTCATATTTCTTAATAGCCACTAAATAAAAAAAAAAAGTTGCAAAAATCTTACATAAAATTAATTTAATTGTCATTGATAAACCACATATAAATTTATATGTGTCATGATCACTGTTATAAATAAATTTACCCAGCAATTGAAAAGAATGCAACAAGAATGAACTCATTTTTCTACTTTTGAAAAATCTTAAATTAAGTTCTTTCAAAAGTATTTTTTCCATTTTAAACTAGTTCATATATGGATAAATGATTTGCAAACAATAACATGTGGACTTATCAAAAGTAAGAGTCAAGCCATTCTTGTTACAGGCTATTTAATTGATGTCACTCCCCCCCCCCCCCTTTACAGAATGACACAAAGAAAAGTTAACAAAGACATTACGCAAAAAACAATTTAAATTGCTCTTGGAAAGTTTTTAGTAGGAGGAAAACTACTATTTTCATACTCGATTTTTAAAACAGATGAAAAAAGTTAATTATATCTTAGTTTTCTGCATTTTAGTCAGAAGTGTGTTTCCAAAACTGCAATTAATCCTGAGACTGAAGCTTTTGCACCCCTGTTATTAAGTGCAAAAGATAGCAACATCAAAGAAATAAATGGCTTTTACAGCATAAAGAAAAATTTTTCTTCTCATAAAAAGAAATATGTTTTAAATATATATAAAGAAAAACAATCACCTGATAGTTCTCCAATAATGAGTAACTGAAAGTGGAAGGTACAGCAGCATATGAGGAATTTTTAGAATGTATCTTATTGGAACAGATTAGTTGATAGCATGAACTAGACAAACTAATGTATGTGATAGGTGCAATTTTGATAAATAATATAATTTCAACTTAATAATAATAATAAATACCACATAGTTTTTTTTTTTTTAATCAACAATGTAACAATGCTATATATGTTGTTCATATATATATTTTCTATATGATAAAATGTCTTGAATAATATAGGCTTCAGATCATTATATTTACAAGTGCCTTTTATTTTCATCATTAATCATAATTTGTAAAGGTTTCATTTTTTTCATTTCACTGTTATTTTAAAACTAATCGACTACATAAAAGTAATTTTTTTATTGTAGAAAGGACTAGAATACTTAAAACTTCTAAGATATTTAAAATCCAGATAATAATATAATGGAAAACATTGATATAATGATAAACCTTTTTTAAAAAATAGCAAAGATGATAATTTCAGATATTTTTCTAATATAAAATCTTAGTCTAATCATGAGATAGTTATTAATAGAATAAAACAATATCTAATACAATTCTAAAATATTTTTTGAAAGATTCACGATAAAAACCAATTTCATTCATACATTATATTTCATATATAACTATTTTTAAACAATAACTTTCAAATCCAAAGAAATAATAAAATTTATAAACTTAAATATTGTTATATAAAATTGTCATTATGTACAACAGCTAAAAAAATAACACATCTGAATTTCATATGTACTTAATAAATATCCAAAATATTTCAAATTCAGCAGATCTAGGAAATAAACTTTTAAGTTGGACCAAAACAGGGACTTATAATAATTAGCACAAAAAAAAAAACTATACAAGTGATGAGAGGCCAAATGGTTAGTATACAAAAAGTGACATATACAGAACAAGGCTAGGACATTGCTTTTATGGCTTTTGGCACTGTCTTTTGCTAGCAATGAATATTGAGGTGCTGAGATATCACAAAAGACATATCCAAATGTCCAATATTTCATTCTTGAATAAGGCAATTGAAGAACAAGCACAGTTTACACACTTCAAGAACAGTTTGAATCACCATCAAATGCACATATGGTCACATTTTGAAAACAAGTGGATTAGCTGCATGAAAACACACACATATCCGCAGCACCGGGGCTTCCATTGACCTCAGAATTGGAGGACGGAGTCAGCTCATTTAAAGGCAATAGTTCTTTATACATTATTAAGGTTATTTATTTATATACAGAAGCACTGAATCAGCACCAATCAGCCATGTATGAAAAGTCACTGAATAAGGATTGCTCATCTTTTGTGAGAGGTCGTGGGTCTTTTGGTGGAGTAAGAATAGGCCGCTCCGTTGTAAACTCTTCATCAAAATTACTCACATCCTCTGGACCTTTCTGCATATGAAAAACAATGGGAGATATTAACTGTCCAATTTGTAAGGATTAAAAACACAAAATTAATTATCATGAACTGTATTAAAAGCATATTAGTACAAATTTAGTTAAGCATAATAATCAATCGCAAAATATTAAAATATTTCATTTAAAATTAACTGCTATGTTTTTAAAAAAGAGTAAAAATTACAGTAGAAAATTAATGACAAACATCTATATTTACTGAATATTTTTTCAATCCCCAACATCTATAATTTTGTCTGAATTACTTCTGAAAAGCAGACAAATTCTGCAATCTCCTAAGTATCAATTTTTTAATGGTTTTACTATAATCACAAAATTATAGTAAAAGCAAATTACTACACATTCAATGAAATAGCATTAATTGAAAAATACTCAACCTGAGTTTATTTCAAAATTTAGGTAATTTTAGGTAACAAAACTAAATCCTTTAGATTATTGCATCTGGGGGATTATTGAGTCTTAAGTAAATAGAAAACAACACAAAAGTTTGGACTCTCTCAAAGATTCCATATTGCATGAATGGGACCGATTACCTCTTAAAATGATCTGTGCCGCAGTCAGACATGGCATAAGAGATTATCTTTGGTAATTGATACAGATGGCACTCAATTTGAGTAAAATTATTTTCCTGTTAACTTTCATTTTATCATGTTTATATTTTATATTTGTAAAATGAAATGACTCAATATTTGTAACAGTATTTAGTAGCCACCCTGTAATTATTTTCTAAAAATTGAATAAGCTCATTGCAATGAGTCTGGGACAGAAAAGAAGAAAAAATCAGAGTGAAATGATTGAGTAATAAATAATCATTTTCCAATTAGCCTAGTGCTGAATAAGGTCTTCAGAATAAGACCCAAAAGTATCAGATTGAGAAACAAATGGTTACTTTTCAATAAGTCTAAAGTTGCATTTTCAAGCTTTTGGCAGTGAGCCTGGAAAATAACAGGCTGATTGAAAAGGGATATGATTCTTCAATCAGCCTGGCTCTTTGCAAACAGTTGGTTTTCTCAATTAGCTTATGACATGTTAATGATGAACCACGTTTGATAGGAACCTGGACAGAACTGTGCATGGGCGAAAAGAGCGAGTCCATGTCGAAAATGGGTAGATTCGTACCATCTCGAGATGAGTTTGTTTATTAAACATCCTGGATCTGTTGAATTTTTTTGGCGAATATCTTTTTGTTGCCATAATTGAATTATCTGTTTTTAAATATTATATTGTAATTCTGTTACATTAAAATAAGTAATAAAAGTCAAATATAATAATAAAAAAAAAGATGATTTAAAGGTGTGATTATTAAACTTAGCTTAATAACTTTTCCCTCGCAACAAAATGTAACTTAATCTTTTTTAGAAATAGCAGCTGCATGGCGTGATTTTAAAACTTGCCAGATTGCGATTTTTAAATATTATTTTTTTCTATTATTGTGTATATTATTTATTTATATTATTTGCATGCATTGGATATGAATCTGGCGCAGATATCATATACGCACAGGGTTTAGTACAATTTTTTTCCAAAGTCAATTTGGCGAAAACCTCATTTTCGAATACTAGTTACATATACATTTTTAAATTTTTTTTCTATTATTTAAAAAAATATAACAATAAATAAATCATTTTATAAATATATTAAATTTTAAACAACTAATAACTATAGAACAAAAAACATTTTATATAATTTGAAAAAAGATAAAATAAACAGTTTATCAAAATATTAACAACAATAGATGGGTTACCATATTAGGCAAAATAACGCCATTTCCATGAATACATAGAAGTAATCTCGGCCTCATAGGCTATTCCCCCTAAAGTCTGAATGGAATCGGCTGGGAATTCTGCCAAGTGAGGACCTTACAACTGCGGTATATCAGTATGCATACACATGCACATGTGTAATTTTTATCCCCCAATGACAGCCCATTTAAGAATAAAATCACATAATATTAAAAAATAAATCAGATATTCAGGAGATATGCATCAAGAATTGAACAGTAAAATGAAATAACAAAACTAATGAATAGTAAGTTATAAACAAATACCACAATGAAACTTTTATACTAACCACAATGGGAACAAAAGGAGGTTTCACTTTTCGCATTAAAAGATCATCCCACCTAATATTCTGCACAATAGAAAAAAAAAAAAGAGATAACAATGTAAGTAAAAACATCATATAAAACATTTATTATTATGTATCTGACAATATATAATATATCCAAACAATATATAATACAATTCCTACTAATTTTTTAAAAGTTTATTTAAATTTTTATTTTTTGAAAAAAGAAAAAAAATGAAATTGTTTATCAATGATTTTTATAAAATTTTATGTTATTCTTAATATTTGTACAATATTCATTCAGCAAGATAGGATAAATATTTAACACACTTAATATATTTTTTAAAAATATATTTATATTTTAGTAATTAAGAATTCGTCTTTGTATTGAGCATATTGCAATTACCTCTAAGATTTAGAAAGGTGATTCTTAAAAAACCATTATGAATACAGCAGAAAGTTTCATATCACCATAAAAAGAATCACTTTAACTTCTTAATTACTGGATTGGATGTGCTTTGCACAATGTTAATGCTCTTTTTTTACATGACCCACATGATCACCAGACTATGTCCAATTGTTTCTTATAGCATCATATCAAAGATCAGATGTTCATGACACTGTTTTAATTGTAAAAAAAACAGAGGGTATGCACTAAAGCCATGAATGCCCATGGTCAAAGTCACACTATAGCTTTATTGAGAAACAGAAGGTATATGGAGCTTTTCAACAGAACATAAAACATGCGGTAAAAAACTTAGCTACATTGCTATTTGTGACTTTTATACTATGAGATTTAATAGAATTGAGAAGAATCACACATGCATTTGCTGGCATTGAACATTAAATGTCAGCAAGAACTTGATTAAAAATTGAAGTGTACTGCTTCTTCATAGGTTTAGTGACACCTGTAACACTTAACTTGAAGTGATTCTTCATATGCTAGTTTGAAACTTACAGATCTATTTGTAACAGTTTTCAAAAAATAACCTTTCCAAACCCCACAACTAATTATAACATACTCTATACTAATGTGAAAGAAAAATGAGATTAATAGCATTTAAAAATAATAATAATAAATAAATATGACTTCTGCATGCCAGGTTTTAAATTTATAAAACTTATTATGAAAGTAATAATAATACAATCAGTATTGCAACATCTTTCCAGTTTTGAATAATCTATTCTAAAAGTATTTTTCCTAATTTAGCATTACAACAAATGAAATTATTAATTGCTTTCTATATCTTTTTAAAAAGCACAATCAACGTACACTATATAATCATTAATCACTGTAAAATAAAATGAATGAAATGATCCATCAGTATAGATTATGAATATGTGGATATTGTGCAATATGTGTATTCATTTGTGTAAGAAAATTGCATATATTCATGGAAATATATTGATTTTTAAAACAAGTTAAAAAAAAAAAAAAAAAAAAAAAAAAAATTCTTGCATGCTTTTTGTTTATATCATATAGAGTTTTCAACCAAAATTAATTCTGATTTCAGAAAATTTGACAAAATATTATATGGAAATAATGTAGAGCAACTGGAAGGTAAATATATGTTAACATCTGATAAAATAGGTGCAGTTACATAAAATATTTTTATCTGTGCATGCACACACAATAGCAGACATTTTTTTTTTTTTTTTTTTTTTTTTTTTTTTAATTCATGATTTAATAGTCAACTCTATGAAGGAATTCATTAAAGACCAGTCAAAAATCATGAAAATTCAGAAAAATATTGGTAATAGAGTGAGGTAATTTTTGGTTGCTCTCTAAAAGCTGCTGAATAATAAGGGATTTTCTACAAGTTGTCATTTTTTTTTAATTGGCTTTCATCAAAGGAGTTTATATTTAATGAATGTCAATGTGTAGATTTAGAAAAAATGCTTAGGTTTTGATAGGTTATGCTTTTTTTCTAGGAAAAGGGTTGTTTTGGTAGTTTCCCAAGTAGAACTAAAACACCAATAAAAAAATGTGATTAAAATAAATAAATAAAAAATGACAACTTATGGTAGGTCCCTTACTTAGCTGTTTTTATAGAATCAAAAATAAGCACACTATTGCAGATATCTTTTTGAATTTTCACAATATTCAATTAGCTTTATTTTATGAATTGCTCCATATAGAATCTATAATTAAGTCATGAAAAAAATGAATATATATTGACTATCAGGCATGCATGCCCAGGGGGTAAAAAACAAATATTATAAACTACTAATATTTCATGAAATATTTAATATATTTACATTCTTATAGCACTATATTATTTCTAAAACATTTTCTCAAATTTTCTGAAATTGATGTTAAATTTTGCAGAAAATCCTGCATGATGTAGACAAAAAATACAAAACAATTTTTTGAACTTTTTTAAAAAGTTAATATATTTCCATGAATATGTATGCTATTCTTACACAAATGAATGTGGATATTACACAATATCCACATATTCATAAGCGATAATGATAGATCATTTCATGCATTTTATTTTGCAGTGTCATCCTAAATATTATTTTTCTTTGATTTTTGTTCTCCTTTTAATTATCTTTCTGATCAAATTGCCACTGATAAATACAGGGATGGGAACTGCAAAAAAGCAAAAAGACTGAAAATACGCCTGAACGAAAAATTGCACCATATTGTATTCACATGTGCGAATGAAAAATTGCACAAGTAAGGGGGTACTTTTTGTTTAATGAATAGGTGTTATCAGAAGTTACATTCACTGAGAAAGAATTGGAACAATCAAAAAAAGATTGTGAAGCAGGAAAATCTGTTTTTGGAGCAGCAAAAAGAAAAATTTGGAAGCAGGAAAGTTAGTTTTTGGAACAGAAAAATTTTATCCACCAGGCATTAACTTTCTTTTCTTGCCCCTTAGACGAAAATTGCGTTTTAAAGCGATTTTTCGACAAAATTTGCCGTTTTTTCGCGATCTTTTGACGGAATTTGCCGGTTTTTCGCGATCCTTTGACGAAATGTGCCGGTTTTTTGCGATCTTTTGACGAAAGTTACCGTTTTATCACGATTTTTTGATGAAAATTGTAGTTTTTCGCGATTTTTTTGACAAAATTTGCCGTTTTATCGCGATTTTTGGACGAAATTTGTCCTTTTTTCGCGATGTTTTGAGGAAATCTGCCTTTTTTGGGATTTTGTAACAAAATTAGCCATTTTTTTCGCGAATCTTTTGACGAAATTTGCGGAAATTATTCGTTATTTCATGATTTTTTTAGTGAAATTTCCTTTTTTGCGATTCGTTGACGAAATGTACCGTGTTTTCGCGATCATTTGACGAAATGTTCTGTTTTATCGCAATATTTTAAAGAAAATTACCGTTTTTTAAAATAAAATTTACCGTTTTTCGCGAATGTTTTGACAAAATTGTCCTTTTTTATCACGATTTTTGGACAAAACTTGTCATTTTTTCGAGGAAATCCGACTTTTTTTCGGGATTTTGTAACAAAATTAGCCATTTTTTTCGCGAATTTTTTGACGAAATTTGCCAGAAATTATTCGTTATTTCGCAATTTTTTAACGAAATTTGCCTTTTTTGCGATTCGTTGACGAAAATTACGTGTCCAGAGGGACGCATAAGCTCCATTTTTAGAGTCCCCTGTCGCCAATTTTTTGTGTATTTTACGCGCTATAGCGCGTCCGCGGCATCCCTGTTACATATTTCTGAAATCCGCGGAAAAAAGCGAAATTTTTTGGGGGAAAAATCTGAAGCTTATCAAAATAACAAAAAAGCGGAAATCCGCAGAATTTCTTAAAATAACAAAAAAGGGGAAATCCGCCAAAAAGCGGAAAATTCCCATCCCTGTAAATATGAAGTCAAACATATTCTTTATAATCCTGAAGTTCCAGAAAAATCCGAAAAGAACATCTTTAAAATATTTGATAAAATGTCTAACATTGAAAGAGTCTAGTAATTAATAGTTATATAGTATATAAGTGAATGATTGGCAAGATGTCACCAAGTTAAAATAGTTAATATGATAGAAAATTTATTCTGTAGTAACAATGACTGTGATAAATAGAGTTGAACAGATCCAATATTTTTAGCTATAATATCATTGGAAATATATGCAACACAAAACACAGATTTCAGACATACAAAAGTTTCATTCCTAAGGATCACGTTCATTTTTATAGCATTTTATGATGCACAGAATTTTTAAAATACATTTAAATACATCTTTCATAAAAATAAATTTACTTTAAACATTTTAGGGATGCAATTTCTGCTTATTTGCACACCAGTATTTTGTTAGAGAAAATGTTATTTTATTTAAGCGAAACATTTTTACGATTTAAAAGAACAACATTTTCTCTAAGAATATACTGGTGTAGCAAAAAGCAGAAATCTCATCCCTGACATCTGAAATATAATTATTGTCATAAGAGCTATTCAACTACATTTTTGATTAAAATTTTATAATTGTACATACACTTCCTACAGAATTTTAAGAGAATAATATAATAGAGATTATGAAGAGAAAGAATGAAAAAAGCCCAGAGAAAGAACAACTAATATTGTATTGCCCATTCTTTGTTGCTTCAATAATGACTGTTCTTCAGTTTTTATGTTTGCTTGTGCATAGTATTATACATAGATATGAAAAAAAAAAAAAAAAAAAAAAAAAAATTACTCTGAAGAATGCCTGCTTCTTAACATCTTCAGCATCTCTTTCACTAGCACCTAGTCTCCTTTCTGGATTTTTTCTTAAAAGCTGAAATTCATCAAAACGTAAATTAACGATTGCCACTTTACAAAAGAGTTAGTAAAATATAATTTTAAAGCAAAACTTACCCTACGCATAATCGCAACAGATTCAAGAGACAAAAATGGAGGATATCTAACTTCATCATTTACAATACTATCAAACACTTCCTCTTCATCATCTCCAGGGAAAGGAGACTGCAATGCAGAAAAGAAAAAATGAATAGAATATTTATTAATGGTAAATGCACATAACAGTACAGATTAAAACATTCAAACTAAGAGGTTTCTTTTAATGGATTTGTTATAATTCTGAATATCCTTTAAATAGACTACAATATATTAGAGAAAAAAAAAATAATTAAAAGGTACACATTTACTTATTTTTTTCTTACCATTACCGTTAATGTTATATCTGTGTATGTATGATATATCTGGAATTTTGAATAAATGAATTTCATTAATAGTAATCTATATATTGACTAGTTAAGTAAAAATTAAATGCAGGAACATCTGCTAGTGTCAGCTCTATACAGGGTTGATCGGTTCATGATAAATAGGTTCTGTTATTTCTAATAATTTAAAATTCACTGTTAATATATAATACACTCTTCAAAAGAAAAAAAAAAACTATAACTGTAGTATCATGGCAATAAATATGCCTTTTCTTCACGCATAAATCTGAGTCAACGATGACAAAAAAAGAAGTTACTTAGTCAATTCATTACTCTTCACAATAAATAAATAAATAATAAATAGAATCACTGACTTTACTTTTTAAGTGTGTGTAAACTAGTTATTTTTTGTATTTAGCAGTGATTAAAAATGATTCTACAGAATCATTGAAACCGACATGTATTGTAAATAACCAGCTTCCATTTCAATTTGGTTTCAAGCATTTTCATCACGCTTAAGCTCTATATATGTGTCTTTTTAACTTCTTTGTATAACAATAAATGCAGGTTTTTCCAAAAAAGTATTTTTAATTTTTCTTGTTTTTATTTTAAGTCTAAAAAATCGGTATTGCTTCTGAATTCTGTTCAGAATAGGCATATTTTTGGAATAGCAAGACTCTACTCTATATATCTAAAATGAAATCACAAATGAATAAACAAGTTGGCAGAATACTAAAGATGAACACACACATATATATATATAACTATTTTTAGCAAAAAAAAAAAAAATCTCACCTCTCCTACCAGCATTTCATATATTAAAACACCTAAGCCCCACCAGTCAACAGCTCTTGTATATGAAGTTTCAGTCAGAACTTCTGGTGCTAAAAATTCAGGGGTACCACAAAAAGTTCCAGTGCGATCACCATAACCCATACCTTCTTTGCACAGTCCAAAGTCAGCTATTTTTACATAGCCTTCAGTATCTAACAGTAAGTTATCTAACTTGAGATCTCTGAAATAATGAAAAAAAAAAAAAAGTTCATTTAATACATTATAATAGCTAACTACAACCGACATTAACTAACATTTTCTACAAATAGGTACATAAAATTATTACCTGTATATGATTTTATTTTCATGAAGAAACTGAAGACCCAAAACAATACAAGCTGCATAGAACACAGCTCTGGGTTCTTGGAAAGTATCAGTATGTATGTGCATCATTAAATCACCACCGCAGGCATACTCCATGACAAAACAAACATGACTCTGAGAGAGAAAAAAAATATATGGCATTAAGTGACATGTTTAAACTTAACTTGTATTGTTTATTATTTTGTACTAGCATAGCAGGAATTTGAAAATCTGATAATGAATTAAAAATGATAATCTTAACCATTTCAATCTTCCTAAACAAATTTAAATGAAGTATGAACTGAAGAGGAAATCAAACAGAAATAAATGTTTCAAAGTTTAATATGTATGGAATACCAATACATGCAATACTTGTATATTGGTTCTTAACAAGAAATTCATGTACTCCATGTCTAAATAGTTTTTTCATTATTTTTCTTATGTAAAAATTGGACAAAATTGGAGAGAATAAGAAATGTTTGGATTGATCAATAAATTTCACTGCTTCATAAAGGAACTTTTAAAATACTTTTCTGCCCCACCAGTTAATCCAGAGAGCTATTTAACACTACATGGTCAACTTATGCAAACCAATTAATCTATCAAAGAATTAGTTCAACAGTATACTAATTTTGAAAAACTCTAACTTAGGTAATTTTATATTCATTCTATTTCCAAGAAAAAAACTTTATTATTTCTTTTTGATCGAAAATAACCTAATTTGATAGCACCTGATTTCTTTAAAATAATATTTGACTCACAGATATTATTGATTTTATGAGCTTTAAAGGTTGGCAAACACTTTTATTAACAATATAGTACATATTGTTATTTTCATCACCTATTTCTTAACCTTCATACCGCTGCGAACAGATATATATGTTCATTAAGCTGCAGTTATTACAGCAATAGAAGCATTATTTAAATTAATATAATTCTACAAAGGTAATGCAGTTTTAAATCATTTTGTTATGATTAATACTCTCGATTTATATATGTAATTACATTTTTGCGTCATATTGAAAATAATAATCTTTTTTTTTTAGCTTTTTTTAAAAAAAAGCTAAAAAAGATTACTTTCAATATGATGACAAAAATTGATGATAATAAATATCATATTAAAAATAATATTTTATTAGCTTTTTAAAAAAATTGCTGAAAAAAGAAACAACATTACAATTTTGCTTATTTGCTCAGTGGTCAGAAGGTTAAGAAGCTACTTCACTCGCACAAAAACCTGCATTCTCTAATTCATTGAATAAAAGAAATTTTTTAAGGGTGTTCTTAAATCAAAATGGGCAACTTTGTGACATAAGTTTTACTTTATTTTCGTTTGGAAATGCATGAAACTAGTAAGTGTTGTTATTCAGAAACTGTTTAATTGCACTCAGTTTTCTGTTTTTTTACAAATGCAATAGACCTTTCATAACAAGCCTTCAAATTTGACATTTTTGAACACATTTTCCGACGAGAGCAGAAAACCCGTCAAAAAACGAGTGATCATGTGATCGAAAAAGCTTAACTCAATAGGTAATTTAATTATCATAAAATAAAAGTTCGATTCGAAATCATTTCCATGGTCAGGCTTTGCAATTTTATATCTTTCCATTAAAAAATGAATTTGTCACACCATTTTGCACTTGTTGAGCAGAGTAGTTGAGAACAACCTTAATAACTTGCTTGCATTTTAATATTTTTTTAATGACTTTTGAATTGAATAGCTGAGGTCGATATGAAAAAGGTTATCATTTTTTCCCAATTTTGTTTATTCAATTACTTTCACTTTTGAAAAATAAATAAATAAATAAATAAATAAATAATAAAATAAAATAAAATAAAATATTGAAAATGTGAACGAGATATTTAAGAATTTTTTTTCCCACAGGATTAACATTAGCGAACATTTCACATAAGTGATATAGCTTCTTAACCACTTCACCGGCTGCCCCGAGATAAGTCGGTGGTTAAAGCACTGTTTCCCCATACCCGTCGCCGGTTAAAAAGGTTAAATATTAAAGATTTTTGCAATTCTAATCACTAAGTTAATTATAAAGCACATAATAAGCCTAACTTTACAGACTAGAAAG
Source organism: Maratus speculifer (assembly GCA_964019185.1). Lineage (NCBI taxonomy): Eukaryota > Metazoa > Arthropoda > Arachnida > Araneae > Salticidae > Maratus > Maratus speculifer. The sequence goes on along the minus strand of OZ025296.1, from coordinate 315,481,136 downwards.
ACATTTTTGAAACATAAGATCATCACAATAAGGATTTCCCGACATTTCAAATCAAACCCTTTTTCAAATCAGATTTAAAATTCATAATTTTTTTACATGCAGAAATTCATTAACAAAAGTACTCATAAGAGATTGGAACAGTTTTTGATAAAGTAATAAAGGAAAGTAAAATACCGGCGTTTGAAAGCAAGCAAAGAGATTCACTAAAAATGGATGCCGGACAGAGTTGGCTATTTTGAAAATTCTCCTTTCAGACATAACACTTTCTACTTCATCTCTAGCAAGAATATCACCTTTTTTAAGAGCTTTAATTGCAAAATATTCATTGGTATTCTTAAATTTGCTTAAAATTACCTGAAAAGAGAAATAAAAACTTCAAAATAATGAAAAGCTGTAGTTATTTAATTAACATACAAAAATGTTTTAAACTATACATATAAAGTGTTGGTAAACTTAATACTAATAATGAATAAAAGTTATTTTTTTAATCTTTAGACACATGTTTGTATATTAATACTCAAAATCTTTTTAAAATTTAATCATTAAGAAAATGTTTGTAAAATATAAACATGATTTTTTTACACAACCTAATCTAATTTAAGAAATCTTCAATAAAATAAACAAATGGATAAGTGTGATCACAGATTGCACAGAGTGTTTCGTTTAATATCTCCTTCAAAACACTTTACCATTAAATTAACAAATGAAAATCAGTTTTTTGGTGCTATTTCGGCATTTCTTTGCCAATCACATCAACCAGAACAGAGAATATATAATTTTTCCTCTAATTGCTGCCTTGATCGCATTGATTTCTTAATCTCTCTATTAGAATCTGCAGAATCAGTGAAGCTACGCAAGTAAAAAAAATTATGAATAAAAGTGAAATATTGCAAAACTTAGCATAAATTTAAGGGAGACAAAACAGGTCATCAGAGATGGCTACTTATTTAAATGAATAAGAATTTAATAAATAAAATATTTCACTTCACGTGTCAAAATACATCATAAATACGATGAAATAAAAACAAATAAGCATATTTTTCACATGTTTTATTTAATCCATTAATTTATGTCACATACATAATAATTTTACTTAAACTTGCTAGCAAGAATTAGAAGAAACGAGATTTTAATTTTGAAATTTAAGCTATTGAAAATTTATAAACTTCTGAATATCCCACATTTTAAATTTTTACACCATCGTATAAGGAAAAAATGTACTTTTAAATGCAGTTTTTTGAAATTTGTATCTCAATTTATTTTTTAGGTGATTTTTTTGTACATTTTAATACCAATTTTGTAATTGTGGCAACAGAAGTACTCTGTTTCTTTTAAAAGTAAAAGAAATGGAGTAATTAGAAGAGAGAAAACAACAACAAAAAAAAAAAAAAAAAAAAAAAAAATGAACTGATGACATTAAAATTAATATTTTAATTAAAATAATCATCTTTTTTTAAATTTTATGATTTGTTGTGTAACAAGAGATATTAAGCTATAGGGTCATTCCATGCTAAATCAACCAGTGACTCAACCTGACCTTTTCCGATTTCAATGAAACTGCTAGGGATCATTCTCTATGATGATATAAATTAGAGCATATTTTTATTTTTTGTTTATTGCTTTAAATTTTCATACAATTATTTAAAATTTGAAAAATCATCCTTTTTTGACTTGCAAAAACATTTTCAATTTTGAATTTCTCAAGTTCTATCAAACATAGAAAATTTTATGACCACTCATTTCAAAGAGGAGTTTATCAGGTTTAATTTGATATACAAGTTGACTATGTATAGTTAAAATAAATAAAATTTAAAATTTTAAATAAAAATTTTTTTTAGATAGTCATTTTTTAAAATTTTGAAAAAATTGTAGGTTTGTTGTAATATTATAAGCTTTAAATTCTGAAATTTTTAGAGTGGGATCTCAATGGGATCAGGAGTTATTAAATAAAAACAAACATTACCATTAAAATAGCAATTTAATTCTGTCTATCTTGTTATTTATTTATGATTTTGTGTGGTAATTTTCAGCTTTTATTTCATAACTCCTGATCCCATTGAGATCCCACTCTAAAAATTTCAGAATTTAAAGCTTATAATATTACAGCAAACATACAAATTTTTAAAAATAACTTTCTAAAAAATTTTCAAATTTTAAATTAAAAAAAAATTAAAATTTTATTTATTTTAATTATACATAGTCGACTTGCATATCAAATTAAACCTTATAAACCCCTCTTTGAAATGAGTGGTCATAAAATTTCTATGTTTGATAGAACTTGAGAAATTCAAAATTGAAAATATTTATGCAAGTCAAAAAATAAAGGTTTTTCAAAATTTAAATAATTAATTGTATAAAATTTAAAGCGATAAACAAAAAATAAAAATATGCTCTAATTTATATCATCATAGAGAATGATCCCTAGCAGTTTCACTGAAATCGGAAATGGTCAGGTTGAATATTGAATTTTTTTTGGTTGATTTGACATGGAATGACCCTATAAGTACAGAAAATTTGAATTCTCTGGCTTATATAGTTTTTGTGCATGGACTTTGTGACAGACAGAGGACAGAGGCAAATAGGGTTTTGTCAGATGAACGAAGCCCTAATAATGCATATATGCAACCATCTTATAGTAAATTTTTAACAATGTTATTAAGATGATTTGACATTCTTTTAGTGCTATAAAAATACAGCTAAAAGGTTTAATTTCAAATTCAAGTAAGTAATGAAAAATGTTACTCACTTTTCCAAAATGACCTCTACCCAAGAGGCTAATAAATTGGAAATTTTCTAAGCAAAGACCAGCTTTAACACTGTAATAACATACAAAATTATTATTACTATTACATATGTATCCAAAAAAGAAAACAACAATAACAAAAAGTTAATACAGAATACACACATGCCCCAAAGCAGAATACTTTGCAATGTTCTGCAACAAAATTCAGAAAGTCAAAAATGTTCTGTGGGAATGAACATCTACTCTAGATACTAATTATGTTTGTTTGTACTTTTTAAAAAAGATATTTGTCGTTTTTTCGCACTTAACAAGATTTGCTGCTTTTTCACATTTTAAAAAACAAAATTTGCTGCTTTTTCGAATTTTTTTTTGGTAAAATTTGTTATTTTCCCCGATTATTTGAAGAAATCTGCTGTTTTATCATAATCATTTAACGGAATTCGCTATTTTTTTATTCTTTGCCAAAATTTGTAGTTTTTCATTATTCTTTGACGAAATTTTCCATTTTTCCCACAATCCTCTGATGAAATTGGAAATTTCTCTTTGCACGATTGAAAAAATTGATTTTTTTTTCTGGGGCCCTTCACCAAAATTCGCGATATTTTAGGTCCAAATTTCCAGATTTAAGGCAGATTTTAAAAAAATTTTGGTACTTTTGAGAATTTTTCCTTTGATTGAATGGTGGAATACTTAAATAATTATTTGAAATGTTCTGCAGAGAAATTCGTTGTTCTGTGACATACATCACACTTTTAAGCATATTCTGCTTTGGGGATGGAGTTGACATGTCAACAATAAGCCAACTGAGACCCATCAAATTTAGAGTATTATTTGGATGAATAAAAGTAATTTTGTTAAACCACACTGAATTATATGGCTATCTTAGCATTTAACAATTGAGCCAATGTTGTGAATTGCCAACTCTATAAATATGCTTCATATACATGTAAATCCTGCCATTTTGTACAGAACAGAGTTCTCATTCATATTAATTCAAATAGTAGGTCCTATTGTAATGTGTTCTCGTTGAGAATCCAGAAAGGATTCACTCTGAAAAAAGGTTCACAAAAATATTTAAAACATGAAGATTTCCCTCTTAATTTTTGAAGCCACTTCTTTCAAATGCATGTATTCAAAAATCTTCTAATAATTATGGGATTTCTTTCAAAATTAACAGTGAAATTATTCTCTTCGAGTCCATAACTGTTTATGTGGAAAATAGTACAGGCTATATTCAGTTATTTACTTAATCCTCTTTTTAAACTATAAACAGACAAGCTTAAAATTTATAGAAAGGTAATGTAATACATTTCTTTTTTTCTAAATTAATCTTATAAGTATAAAGAGAAAAAAAGAAAGATGTTACATCAACAAAAATTAAGTGAATGATATTAGTTAAATACCTTTCAGCTTCCTGGAGTTGAGGAGGGAGCCTTGTCACAAGCCTTCCTTGTAGATCATCAGGCATTTCTATTAAAGGTTCAGGGGTGGGAGAATGCCTAATTCGATTATTGACTATTAGGTCACTCTCAGTTACACATTCTTTGACATGGGAGATATGACTATACCTATCAGGGCTAGAATAATCACTATCAGTATAGTCTTTAATATGGGAGTTGGGCGGATACATTTCAGAACCTAAAAAGTCAAATTCTCCCAAAGCAGACTATGAGGGGAAAAAAAGAAAGAAACACATTAATAAATGAATTAATACACCAACATTGCAAACATAACATATTTTGCATATAGAACCATTAATAAATAAAAAGTATAACAATAGAAAAAAAAATACATATGAAATAAATAAAAAAAAAGGTGAATTTTAAAACATTGTATTTTAAATAATTTATGACAATTCGATCAAATCAAGTTAGATATTAAAGAGACAACGCAATGATCACTGTGTAGCAATTGATTTCATATATTCTTTTCATTTAAACATTGACAGAGTTCGAGGTAATTGGCAAATTTTCCACTTTGGTATTTGATAATTAATTAATGCATTAATGTTTTAATTTTTTTTTATTTCAGAACTTTTTCTGTTAGATGATCCATTTTCAAATTCATTTTCTTTTTCCAGCTTCATAAATTTTAGTTTTAAGACATTAAAACCTTATACAGAGATTTTTTAGAGAATATTTTTTTTAATTTTTACTTTAATAACTTTATCTTGCAGCGATAGCATATTCAGTTCACATTTTGAAGCCATTTTTATCATGCACTTACATTTAGATGAGATAAAACAACAAGCAATAAATAATTAGGGATGCACCGAATATTCGGTATCTATTCGGTATTTGGCCATGTTACCGAATATTCGGTTAGGCCGAATATGAAACTATTCGGCCTGCCGAATATTCGGTATGGCCGAATATCAAAGTATTCGGCCGAATCCAATACTTAATAAAAACTTTTCACTATTTCTACTTTTAACGGTAAATTTTTAAATTTATATTTAAAATAATTAGAAACAAAATCATTTTTAAATAAAATAGAATGTTTTTACATTATTTATTTGCTGTTTGTAAAGTATAACTTAACCAAGAAAAGGATTAAAATGGTGATTTATTAGGATTCTCCTTAGGAATAAATTATATGCTGATACAAGTTTCTAAATTTTGTTTAGTAAATAATCTTTTTCTTGCTTTTCCCCAAATAAAAGTCCTTTAAAAGAAAAAAAAAAAAAAAAACTTTTGAGATTAGTAATAGCTCTCAAGGCAGACAATTTTTGTTCATGAAACCATAATCATAATAAACTTATTGAGTCATAAGTACATTGTATTTCACCTCACTCTAGGTCAAAACTTCTGTGTTCATTTATTACATTAACAATAAATAAGATAACATATTTTCAACTCACATGCTTTGATTTCTGTAAAATATGATATGATGGGAAGGGGGGAAAATACCACCATTCATAAGAAAAGAACTATGAGCCAAACATACCTTTATTCAGAATTAAGTTGAAAGTATTTGTACTTTATATTGAAAAAATCTGCCTTGAGTTAATTAAAAAGGACAATTATCAGACTGTAAAATTTTTCTTCGGCCATTTTTTCATTATTTGATTTTAAAATGTTTGTTTTGATTCATAGAAAATTTTATTAATTAAAGTTTCATAATTAACTCAAGCCAGATTTTTTTCAATACTAAATGCTCTTATAAAAAGCTCTTGTTTGTGAAAATGTAAGTTTCTTTTATTAAATATTACGTAAAACTGTTTTATAACATAACATTTTAATACCTTTAAATTTTGAAATATAAAATGTATTTGGAAAGCCGAATATTCAGTATTCGGCCGAATAGTTAACTATTCGGCATTTGGCCCAACAATTACTATTCGGCTAGCCAAATATTTGGTATTCGGTTCACCTGTTGGCCGAATATTCGGCATTCGGTATTCGGTGCATCCCTATAAATAATGCCTGCAATGATTCAATTTTCTGGTTACCTGATTTATTGAAATGAAGCATATGTTACTTTGATGTCCCCTTCCCAAACAGATCCTTCATGCAGATCTTTAATCCCCCTTCCTCTCCCTTTCAAGACTGAACAAAGTAATGTGGCAACCAAATATCTAAGTGGTATAAATGATGTTCAAAATTAAAAGTAAGAAAAAAGTATATTATTCCCAAATACAATCAGAAAGAAAGCATTGTCAATGAATATGATTTATTTTATTTATTATTTACTTAAATTTATTTATTTATTTTTAACATTTATTTTGGTAATGTGAAAATTATACTCAATTTTTATTTTTTCAAATGAAAAGTATTTTACTTGTCATCAAAATCTACAAAAATACCCTTAAAAACTTTAAATTCTCAATATCATTTTCATATGCAAAAACAAAGTCTGGAAGAATGACTATTGCAGCTATTTAGAATCTCTCCAATGACAAACTTTTTTTAATTGTCCCGGCTTGAAAATTGGTTGAAAACTAAAATTCTGCAAGATCCTTTGTCTTTATAAATAGATGAGAAATTCTATTATATTTCTTTGTAGTAAAAATACATGCCAATTTGCCATGCATTTAAATAACTTTTAGACACAAATTTAAGGGTCATTCCATGTCAATTCAACCAGACCTTGTAACCCGACCCACAGGGATTTTGATGAAACTTTGTGTACACACTAATTCTATCATGAAATGATTCCATCAGAAATTTTTCCTTCCTAGACCTCATACTTTGTGAGATATGGGGGGTCCAATTCTTGGGGGTTTCTCAAATCGCACATTTCTGAGTCTGTATTTTGAGATTGCAGTTCCATCTTCAAAAAAATGTTTCTCTGGATCTAAAACGTGAATCATCTTAAAAATATCACTGTAAGAATATAAAAAGATGCAGATTTTAATAAAAAAATATTAAAAAAAACTACTTGTAATACTTAGGATAAAAAAATTAGCCAAAGTTGAGAGTTATGGTTATTTTTCCAAATTTTTGTGACTTCACCAAAAAGGCTGTACACAAAAAGGCAAATTAAATTTCCAATTTCTTTTTGTTTTAAATAAAACTTTATACTTTGGGCTTTCTATCTATGAAATAAAAATGATGTGTTTCGCATGGCTTATGCAAAAATTTTCGGTACTTTCCAATTAGCCGGATGCATGTTTTATTTTTACATATTACATATGCACACAAAAAAGCAAATGAAATTTCCAGTTTCTTTTTGTTTTAAATAAGAGTTTACACTTTGGGCTTTCTATCTGTGAAATAAAAATGATGTCTTTCACATGGCTTATACAAAAATTTTGGGTACTTTCCAATTAGCCGGATGCATGTTTTATTTTTACATATTACATATGCAAACAAAATGCAAATGAAATTTCCAATTTCTTTTTGTTTAAAAGAAAAGTTTACACTTTGGGCTTTGTATTTGTGAAATAAAAATGATGTCTTTCGCATGGCTTATGCAAAAATTTTGGGTACTTTCCGCTTAACCGGATGCAGGTTTTATTTTTACATATTACATCTGCACACAAAAAGGCAAATGAAATTTCCAATTTCTTTTTGTTTTAAATAAAAGTTTACACTTTGGGCTTTGTATTTGTGAAATAAAAATGATGTCTTTCGCATGGCTTATGCAAAAATTTTGGGTACTTTCCAATTATCCGGATGCGTGTTTTATTTTTACATATGTACATATGTATAGATCTATATAAATGCAGATGTATTATACATGTACATATGTATGTATATATACCGTATATTGATATATATATGTATAACACTGGTGCCCGTTTAACCGAAAAGTACCAAATTTTGCCTTGTTTTGAGAATTTGCACTAATTAAGAGGAAAAAAAGAGGAAAGAAAAGGAAAAGTTTAGCTGTGGTACTTAAAGAATTACTGGAATTTCTATGAGTTACTGAATTAAATGTTATTTGATGCAGGTTTTTTTAATTTGCAAAGTAAAATTTAGGCTTTGTTTTTTCTGATTAAAAAACAATCTGACTGTAATATGTTTCCCCCATTAAATTTAGTGAATGGTCCATATATTTCATTTAGTTATTTAATAATGAGCATTTTTTGCTAATCTAAAGAATCTCTTACTTTTATTTTCAATAATTAAACTCAAAACAGATTTTTTTTTTTTTTTTTTTTTTTTTTTTTTTTTTTTTTGTACAGTATAAAATAGATAAAATTTTCTCCTCACATTTCCATTCTTTCTTTCGAATGCTTATATATTAATTATTTGTGTTTAAAAAATGTTCAAAACCTTGTATTTCCTGTCCTTGGTTAATTTTAATCAGTTTAAATATTTATATTGGCAAGTTTAAATACACAAATGTTTAACAGAACTTAAATTTGTTTCTATAGTCTGAAAGATTTAATTGCACCTCCTTGTATAAACACCTTCTGATAAAGGCAGGGTAATGTTCGTTAGTATGAAAGCAGATGTTTTGAAATCAATTCAATAAAATTATTGTCATTCTGTTGGTTTTTATCATAGAAGAATAATCTAATTTTTACTGTGCTACTAAAAATATAATCTGATTGTTACATACTTAATAGTTTATGATACGCATAAATATTTTTTTGCTTTATTGTTTTAATATGGAGCATGATATTAAACCTTCTACTAGTCTTCAGGCATGCAGTATTGTAATATTAACTGGTTTAGAATGTCACAAAACTAGCTGTAGAAATAACAGAGAAATAGACTACATTGATAATCTCTGTGATTCAGAAAAATAACTTTTATTAGTTAGGACTATTGCATTTATAAAATAAAAATTAAGTGAAAACTGTTTGATTAATGTATGTGAGCACCACAGAATTTCGCTCTTAATGAAATATGAGTTATATAAATGTGGAGATCCATTTAAGCAGCATAAAAAGCAAGTGAAAAAAACAATTAGGACAGTTAATAGAGATTTATATACGGCCGGAAAAGTAAACCAAAGTTGAAAGTTATGATTATTTTTCCGAGATTTTGTGACATTATGAAAAAGTCTCTACACAAAAAGGCAAATGAAATATTTAATTTGTTTTTGTATCAAATAATATTAAATTCAGTAACTCATAGAAACTCCAGTAATTATTTAAGTACCACAGCTAAACTTAGTCAGATTTTTTCCCCTTAATTAGTGCAGATTTTCAAAACAAGGTAAAATTTGGTACTTTTCGGTTAGACGGGCACCAGTGTTATACATATATATATCAATATACTGTATATATACATACATATGTACATGTATAATACATCTGCATTTATATAGATCTATATATATGTAAAAATAAATCACGCATCTGGCTAATTGGAAAGTACCCAAAATTTTTGTATAAGCCATGTGAAAGATATCATTTTTATTTCACAGATAGAAAGCCCAAAGTGTAAACTCTTATTTAAAACAAAAAGAAACTGGAAATTTCATTTGCTTTTTTGTGTGCATATGTAATATATAAAAATAAAGCACTTATCCGGCTAATTGGAAAGTACCCAAAATTTTTGCATAAGCCATGCGAAACACATAATTTTTATTTCATAGATAGAAAGCCCAAAGTGTAAACTTTTATTTTAAACAAAAAGAAATTGGAAATTTAATTTGCCTTTTTGTGCACAGCCTTTTTCGTGAAGTCACAAAAATTTGGAAAAATAACCATAACTCTCAACTTTGGCTGACTTTTTTTATCCTAAATATTACAAGTAAATTTTTTAAATATTTTTTATTAAAATCTGCATCTTTTTATCTTCTTACAGTGATATTTTTAGGATTATTCATGTTTTAGATCCAGAGAAACAATTTTTTGAAGATGGAACTGCAATCTCAGAATACAGACTAAGAAATGTGAAATTTGAGAAACCCCCAAGAATTGGACCCCCCATATCTCACAAACCATGAGGTCTAGGAAGGTAAAATTTCTGATGGAATCATTTCATGATAGAATTAGTGTGTACACAAAGTTTCATCCAAACCCCTGTCGGTCGGGTTACAAATGGGGGAAAAATTGGTTGAATTGACATGGAATGACCCTTAAATGAGAAATAGGGGAAAAATTAAATAGTTTCTGCTCTCGCTCTCTTGAATTAACTTTATAAATCTATTACGAAACTGTATTAAAACATTTGGTAGTGAGTATTTGACATACAGTCAGACCTCGCTATCTTATAGCCATTATCTTGATTTAAAAAAAAAAAAAAAAAAAAAAAAATCCTTATGTATTTCCATAGTTATTTTAAAATTATTTCCCAAAACTCTGAATGTGATGAAATTTTTTTTACGTAATTTGATTTTTTACTTTTGACTATTGTAAGCTGTAGAACCAGTTTGACATGGTTGCTGGTTTCACATTCTTTTATCCTTTTATTGATATAATAAACATAAAAAGGTACGGTACAAGGTTGTACAGTACTTTATCAGTTTTAAAGTTTCATAAATCAATTGCAATTCATTTTTAAATTATCACTTTTCCCCCTTATGCAAAATTTTGGGTTCAGTGGAACCTTAAAAATCTTTCTGTTACCATGTTGGGAAGATTTCGGCTTACACAGCATGAATTAATCTTAATTTCTATAACAGGACTATATAGCATTTTACTATAACAGGATTGCCACATAATTCCAGTAAAAAAATTCCTTGACATTTTCGTAATAAAAAATCAGCTTATATATAGTTGTAAAATCTTCCACAATGGTCAACTTTAATCTAGATAAATGCTAAAAAAATTGCACACTGTATGAATTTCCAATTTTAAATTATTTTTCATATTATGCTATTGTTATATAGCTCACATAAATTTTAAATAAAATTTTTAGATTGGATGAGTAATTTAAAATTTCTTCATTTGCAACATGATTCTGATGGATAATAGTACATTAAAAATTCCCTGATTTTTTCTGGTCACTTCAAATATTTAAAATTTTCCCCAACTTTTTCCTTAAATTTTTGAATTTCCTGACTTTTCACTGTTTTCTAGGTTCTCAATGACTCATAGCAACCCTGTGTATATAAATTATTTACATATGTATTATTGTTTTTAAATATATATTACTTCTATTTGTATAGTTATAAATAAGTGGCTTTTTTATTAAATAAAATGTATAAATGTTGAAAAAAAATTGTGTATATGAAACACTGAAAACGTTGTCAGAAAATTTGTGACATTTGAAAAAGTTCCCTCTTTAGCCACGGTCATTTTCTTTATTGTGTCAAAGCCCCTAAAACAAGAAGCATCAAATAAAATTTGCATAAACATTTTGTGATGTTGTTAAGAATTCTTGCATGATAATCTAGAAAATGGATATAGGCGTCAAATTCAGGGTACAGATTTAATTTCTGTGTAGCACAATATAAATTTGCAGGCTAGTGCAATTAATTTATTAAAATTTGACGGAATTATGATTAAATGATTTTAAAATATATGTATTTTTGTATGTATATATATATATACAAACCTACCTTTACATCTAATTCTAAAAGAGCAGATCCTTGTTCTGAATATCTTCGTTCTGTATTCTTATCATGTTCTTCATTCAGAGTAGCATCAAAATCAAGCTTTGTTACAATGCTATCTAATGGTCGATTTTTATTTGAAGCTATACATAAGAGAAAAAAAATAATTGGTAACAAATTTTGAAAATTAAAAATATTTAAAATACACAGTGAATACTTATTAGAAATAAAATAACATTTATTTAAGAGTAAAAAAAAGGTTAAAAAAAAGTTTTGACATTTAAGGCAACACAGCAAAAATGATCACTAGAATAAGCCTGAAGAACAAACAATTATAAAATAAACTAACCTAATGCAAAAAGATTTCTTCATAATATTTAATTAATCACAAACGCTAAATATTATTCCTTTATTTATGATTTTTTTAAATTCTGAATACAAAATAGCGACAGTTGAGATGTTCATTTAACCTTCCTTACTCTATCAGGCATTCTAAAAATTCTCATTCTTAAAAAAAAAAAAAAAAAAAAAAAAAAAACATCAGTTTTTTTAATAGAACAATTGTTTTGAGGAAAGGGTTTATCTGCCTTAACAATGTATTAAAGTGAGACATCACACAGTATGAAACCAGTTCATGATTTATCAATGGCAGACAACATGTAGCTGACCATAACAATTATGCACAAGGTTTGCTGACAATCTGCTATAGAAATGTCTTGGAGCAAATAAGCCAAAAGTTTAAATTCATTGATTAGGATATTTGTTCAAAACATACTGATCGTGGCAAACCTGTTATCAAAATAGCTATTTTTATTTCCATGTGTTTAAAAAGATTTTTCAATATATTACTTATCATAAATATAACAAGCATTCAGATAGACTCAACATCCAGTTGCAATTTAATTGAAAAAAAAAATTAAATTGTGAGATTATATTTACCAGGAGCTATTAAACAAGCAGGTGGACTTATTGTATTAGGTTGATCAGAACAAGCTTGTGGCATGGCTCGTTTCATTAACCTACCCCAGGTAGCAACGTTAATATTCATTTGACCAGGACGCAAGAAATTTTTTCCTGAAAACGATATGAACATTGCATGTAAATTATGTAAAGCATAATATACACAACCATTCAAAATAGTTAAACATACAAATCCACAGCATAATAGACATTTTTTACAAATATATATTACAAACAGTTATTTATAATGCTGTAAGTTCCTTTTAAAAATTTATAAGTTATATGTGATCAATTTCTATTATACAATACTTGTTAAAAAAATATATCTTAAATATTAATGACTATAATTGGAGACACTTTAGAAAACTGAAACCACAAATCTGCATAGCTTGAAACCAAGATTTGTATGGTTTTCAGACTTTTACATATTACAAGTCATACCTGTTTTAAGTTTTATGCATATTTAGCATAAATTAAAAGCTTAGTATACAGATAGATTTAAAATAAACCCATACATCTAAAAAAAGTAAATAACAATGTATTGATAATTTTAAGACATTGTTTATATGCCTATTGCACAACATTTTTTCTAAAAAAAAATACAGTCGACTCCCTCAAATCCACAAACCAGAAATCCGCAATTCTGTAAAATCCGTACATATTTTATGTTTATGGATGTAAACAATAAAACTTTCAGTTTGAATATTAGGACAAAATTTGATTTTTTTTATTCCATATTCAATTCCATATATTTTTTAATTTGTAATTAAAAAAAAAAAAATATTCTATTCATGTTTTTTTTCATGAAAGAAGAAAGAATTTTTTTGGAAAAAATTCAAGATATTGCTGATATCACTGGTAATCAGAATCTTCTTACCAAATATATTTATGCATTAATCAAGATTTTTTGGTTATTAAGCCAGGGTAAAATTGGAAAAAAAAAAAAAAAATCCTTATTTCATGATTTTGATGTGAGTTAGTAATGCACTTTTATGAAGCAAGTTTTGTTGAATAATTTTGGAAAAATACATTTAATCTTTATAATGAATATTTAATCATATACTATTGATTATTAACTTGACCTTTGCTATTAGTACTTTAATCATTTAAAAAATTATCTAAATGTTTATTACTTATTTTAATATTTAATATAGTGTAAGCATTCATTATAGTTCCGATTGCACCATTAATTGCACTCAAATAACTGTTTAAAAAGTGTAAATAAAGCAACGACCAGAAATCCGCGAAATTCTAAAATCCGCACAACCTCTGGTCCCAAGCTGTGCAGATTTGAGAGTCTACTGTATTCAATATTGAAATTTTTAAACTTATTATTTATTTTCAAATTAATTATCCAAAATAATAATTATTACACAAATAGAAATTAAAATAGTAACAAATAAATTACTAAACAAAATCAAAATATTACCTTTGTGTTTAAATAGTTTCCTTTGACGCTGTAATTTTGGTTTTCTTGAGATCATAGGATTTAAGAATTTTACCTAATAAAAAGAAAAATAATTATTTTAGAAAATTTTAAATATTTGAAATAATATTTAAAAATTTGAGTTTAATTTTTTTAGGGTACTGAAATAATCATAATTTGATTCACTTATGGAAAACACAAAATTAATTAGAAGGCAATATTTCCTAATTGCTGTACATTAACTATATATTTTACTGTACATTACTGAAATAATCATAATTTGATTTTACTTTTGGGTCACACAAAAATAATAAGGCAACATTTCCTAATTACTGCACATCAAATTATAAAAAATGTGATCTTTAATATTAACTAAATTAAGGAGGCCATTTTTATACTGAAGGCTAATAATCTGTTGAAATAAAAGACGCTTCTTTTAAATATCTGTGAATGCGTTATGCTTAGAATTCAACAATTTGTTGCATAACAAATTTGTTTAGTAATAAAAATAAATTATCTGTAAAATAATATCAGAAATGTTTTGAAATGAAAATATGTATATATTCCATATTATTTCAGCATGATAGCAGGTGGTTTTAATGGACTTTGCATACTCGACTGTTGGTGAGCGATCACTGATAAAGAATATCTAAGTAAATTTCAAATTGAAAGTTCCTGGAAATGAAATAGGAACAAAATATAAATAAAAATGGGAACTCATCAATTAATGCAGTTCTCATCACCTCTTTTATCCATTAATATCTAAATCAATTCACTCATCTAGAACCATCAACACATCAACTTTCATAATTCACCATTTAAATTATCTTATTAAATCATAAATACTACTTTTATTTACAATAGCAGAGGTGCCAAGTTTCAATAAAAGTTGTCAGTGCCCAGAGTTCAGAGAGGAGTGGGTGGGTGAATGGGTGGGGGTGCAAATGTTCAAAAATTCTTTCTTTTTTCTGCGATCTCTTGGCGAAATTTCAAGTTTTTCGCAATCTCTTGGGAAAATTTGCAATGTTTGCACATATTTTTCACATTTTTTGAGATTTTTGGACGAAATGGGTGCGTTTTTCATGATCTTTTGACAAAATGTGCGCATTTTTCGCGATCTTTTGACGAAATGTGCACGTTTTTCGCTATCTTTTGACAAAATGTGCGTGTTTTCACAATAATTTGACAAAATATGCGCGTTTTTCATGATCTTTTGACGAAATGAGCGTGTTTTCAGCGATCTTTTGACAGAATGTGCGCGTTTTTCGTAATCTTTTGACAAAATGTGTGCATTTTTCGCAATCTTTTGACGAAATGAGCACATTGTAAGCATTTTTTTGACGAAATGAGCGCGTTTTCCGCAATCTTTTGGCGAAATGAGCGAGTTTAAAGCGATTTTTTGACGAAATGAGCGTGTTTCAGCAATCTTTTGACAGAATGTGTGCGTTTTTCGTGATCTATTAACGAAATGAGCGCATTTAAGCATTTTTTTTTGACGAAATGAGCATGTTTTCCGCGTTTTTTTTTTTTTTAAAAGGGATGAGCACGTTTTCCGTGATCTTGTGACGAAATGAGCATGTTTTCCGCAATCGTTTGACGAAATAGGCCCATTTTAAGCATTTTTTTGACGAAATTTGGGCGTTTCAAGCGATTTTTTGACGAAATGAGCCCATTTTTTCGATATCTTTTGATGAAATTTGCATGTTTTTTGCAACATTTTGACGAAATTTGCATGTTTTTTTGCGACATTTTGACGAAATGTGCGTACTTTTACACATTCTTTTCTGTTTTTCCCAAGATCTTATATCGAAATTTGTGTTTTTTCAAGCGATCCTTTGATGAAATTCGCGATTTTTTTTATCCGTAATTTTTATCTGATGCCTGTAACGCCATAACTTTTGTTGCATATCCGTAATAATTACGGACAAATCGTAATACTTGGTACCTCTGCAATAGTATATCTTAATATGAGGGGCTCACAACCACAGTAGATCAAGTCCATTTTGAAAGAAAGAAAAAAGATAGTCCATTTAGAAAGTGTATAAAATGTGTTTTATCCACTCCCACAGCAAACCAAGTCCGTAAACAGATAACATATTAGGAAAAGTATATGGGAATGGATAAAACAGATTTTATACATCCTCTGCATGAACTAATTCATTAATTTTTAAGATGAACTGTGGTTATATTGTGGTTGTGAACACTTTATATATAGTTATTTAATTATCTTAATTTGAATCCATCCTTAAATACTTTATTCATTATCTGTATCTAGTTGATTTATCATTTTAAAACATTTTTGCCACTTCTACTCTCAATTGTAATATCGTTTCTATAAGCAACGCTCACCATATCCAAATCCTAACTAACACAATAATCTTCATGCCAAATGGCATTATTAGCACATTTCGATTCAGTCTCTCAAATTGATCCTCATTGATTCTTCATTTTGAATTGATCAGCCCTATTTTAGAATTAAACTAAAAATGCTATTTAAACATTATATTTGTAAAATGATTGAATTTCTAAATTTGAATTTATTATTTATGACAATTATGTTTTAAAGTAACACGTATGATAGCATCCAAAATTAGAAATTCTATTATAGTGATACATTAATTCAAATATACTTGCTTAGGTCACAGTTTTTACATTTTCAGTAAAACTCTTAAATTTTGGATACAATAATTTCTCTATTTGAATCCAAACTCTAAAACAAAAGTTTATTAAAAGCTGAAAAGTAATAAAATCCTAAATAATAAAAGGATTACACCATTACCCCTATTGTGAACCCTGATTATGCAATACTAAAATTTTCAGCTCATTATAATTAGCAAAAGAAATATTTTCGCTGAATGTTTTCCTGGTTATGAACAAATACTACAAGAAAATATTATAAAAACTTACAAAAAATTTCATATACAAAAAAAAATTACAACCTCTGCAAATAAGAGACCTTGTGGCTCCATATGTAAAGCTATGCCATGCCTGTTGTCATCAATAAATTCTTCCAGACGTAAAAATTTTACAGCACACATTGAACGCCAGTCTTTCCAATATACTTGAATTTCTAGTTCCCTTGACTGGTTTTAAAAAGGAAATAAAATATGTTTTAGTAAAAAGCAAATAGTAAGCAATAAAGGAAAATACTACCTCTGTCATGATAATAAAGTTCGGCGAATAGTCCTGTAGCATTAATGTTGATGAAATATTAACAAGAGTTACCATACCATCCTTCGAAATAGACACCTCCCATAACTATGCATCGCTGAGATCTCCTATACATTTTTCCTGGGAAATTCGCAAGAAGTCTTCTTTTGGGATAAAGTTCAAAATCTTCGTGACGTTTCGTTGGATGTCAGCAATATGGTCAAATCTCTTTCAAAGAGAGTTTAAGTCGTGAAAATGGGAAGAAGTCTGGAGGACTGAGATCTGGCGAGTATGGTAGGTGTCCAATTTGCACCATCCTTCATGAATTTCATTCAGTGTCTTGCAAAACTTAAAACCAAACTTTAAACTGATCTTTTATTCGTTCATTTTCCTGTTCTCAGTTAAGAATCAACACACTGAACAAGCACTTGTAAAGCTTGTCTTACACAGAACATAAACGACGCTCAGCTGAACAACGGTGGGTGAAGATGGTCTACACTTGCCTCTATGCAGGTGCGGCGTTTTGTTTCTCCAGTGTTGCCAGATCAGTTGTTCTGAATTCATTCACCGAACTTTATTGTCAAAAGTAGTATTTCATTTTATAGAATACACAAAGTGAAATTTAAACACAAACTCAATATAAATACATGGAAAATTATTTTTATAAAAAAAATGTGATTAAGATATTTAAAATATTATTCTTTGAAAATGCTTTTGATATTAAAAGTTACAAAATGGCACTTTTTCTGCTCAGCAATAATAATAACAGATACAAATTTTTCATAACAATATTACTTATCCATCATACATAGTATAAGATAAGTCTTGCAACAGTTTTGAAAATTGAAAAAAAATTGACAAATTTACATGTTTCAGATACTGAAGATTCTAAAAAACATGTTTTTAGATAAAAAAATTTGCAGTCTATCGGTCTGTGTGTCTGTAAATGCTCTATCTCCCAAACAAATTTAGATAGAGACTTGAAATTTTGCATGTACTTAATATGTAAGAATGGAACGAAGCCTATTTAATATCAGTAACCTCGATTATCCAGAACTATTTTCTTCAGACTCTTGAGAAAATTATCCTGATGAAAGGTATATAAAAATTTTTGAATTTTTGTATTTTAAGAGGGAGACGTAAAAAGAAATAAAATAACACAAATTTTGCATAAAAATTGAAGTTGATTGGATTATTAGTTGCTGAGATATTTGTAATCCTGTTTTCCACATTCTTCAATTTTTCATGACCCTGTAATTTAATTCAAATTTCAATTCAAAGATATGTTTTAATTGGAAATGAGATGCAGTAAACTGTTAGTTAATATGATTAATTCTTTTGGAGTTATAAGGATGTTTCTGTTACACAAATGGGTACTATTTGAGTAGTTTGGCGTTTTATATAATCTGTCGAAATTGGATCACCAGCAATTCATTAACAGAGCATTACTATGTATATTAAAAATATTTAAATATACATTTAAATTTTGTTTTGGAACTGCAATGCATTTTATAAATTGTTAACATGTTTTATTTTCATATGTTATATAATGCATATCCATGATGGGTAAGTATTGCGGTGGCCCCTAACGACTAGTTTTTACAGAGTGACTGACATTTAATTTTTTTTTTCTTTTCCCTAATGTTATTGCATTTTTTATTTCATCATAAAGTAACAAAAGAGACTGTCAGCTTTGAATAAAATGAAAAAGGTGGATTTGTTAGTAATATGTTCTTAATTTGGGACCAGTTGTTCATGAACACTGAAAAATTACTGATTTAACAAAGTCAATAACAGAGTCTGAAAATTATCATACAGAATTTGTCAGAGAGTAACTTGAAGTTGTTTTTTCCAAAAGAAGTGAAAAACAAAAAAGAGAAAGAGAAGAAAGAAAAGAAGGAGATAGGAAAATGCAAAATTAGAAGTAGAAATAGACGAAAAAAGACTAAGAACAAAGAAAGAATTGAAAAAAAAAGGGAGGGGAGAGAGTGTGAATTGAAAAGCTTAAACTTCAAAAATAAATCCTAAAATTTAAGTGATGGTTTTTCAACATCTAGTTCATGTAAGCAATTAAATTAAAACTAATGATACAATTGATGGAAGGGATGACATTAGTGTCTATTTGAAATTATTTGAATAACAAATGACTAGAATGATCACTTTTAAGCCCTTGGGGACGAGCGGCACGTATACATGCCGCAAAAAGGCTTAAGAATTCTCCTTTATCCCCATCAGTAAAATTATACTGAAAAATTTGTCTCATTTAATCAGAGCATTTTCTTGATTCAAAAAGGCACAAATATCTGTTTTTTTTAAACCGGTGACAAAACATTGAAAATTTTGTAAAAGGCTCGCGTCGTGAAGGGGTTAAAAAAGGGTCATATCCTATTGATTTATTTCCATTAAAACTTGGGAATGTAACAAATAACCAGAGAATAAGACCAGGCAAGAAATAATTATTATTACATAAAAAAAATATTCCTAAAATGCTTTAAAATGAGTCCAGGGGAATTTAAATAAAAATTCATGCCCTATAAGAAAGAATTTTTTGCTTCATGGTGAAATTTTCTTTTGAATTGAGAAATTTCTTTGAAAAATGGGTTCAAGATTTAAGGGTGTATTTCGATTCAAACTGCTTATTTTCCGATTTATTTTTGAATCCACTTTTGCTCTCAAACTCATCAAACTCGCAGATTCTCTTATTTAGAAACTACACAAGGTGCCGTGATTGTCAATTCTTTGATAAATGCAGAAAATATTGCAAAAAAAGCAATCAAAAACGGCATTTTGAACAGATTTTTCCGAAACGGGAGATTTGAGGACGAAAAAAAGTGTCATGCTGAGTAGATAATTGTTCATAAATCAAATTCTAATGAATGGAGCGTAAAATGACATCACACGGCACCAAAAATCCCCTCAACAAATTTCATGTTTCTACTTTTAAAAATGTGTCTGAAATTAAATCCGAAAATTTCGAGCTGTTGAAGGTGGAAAAGCGTTTTTTCGAATACACCCTTAAAGGTATTCATTATGAAATATTAAAAGAAAATTAACCTTAAAAATGAGAAAAAACCTTTATTGACGATCCCCTATAGTTAAAAATGTTGATGTATGAGTCAACAAGCCTGATGATTATAAAGCTGTAAAGCATAATATTAAAATGAATATGGCAACTGAAAATCTTGTTTCCTACCTCAGGACAATGACACTTTGAAAAAGAGACAGTCTGTAGATAACTTTATTAATTAAAATTAATCGTATAGTCTAAATATAAAAAAAAAATAATCACACATTTTAATTTTGTGAAACTTACCTCAGAACTGTATGATTTACATCTTTAAATTAAACCTAGATATCTGAAAAACTATTGTGATTTTATAATTTTCTGTGAGAAATGAGTTACTAAAGTTTGGCCATACATAATTTTTTATTTTTTTTTATTAAAAAGATTTTACAATCGCTAACATATAATTACTTACATTCATACATAGAAAAAGAAAATAACGTAATACAGTAAAACCTCCATAACGGACACTCCCGAATAGTGGACACCTATTTAACGGACAGTTTTCCAATCTCCACTCCCAAAACCTAAATTTTTGTATGTTTAACCTCTGAATAACGGACATTCCAAATAGCGGACACCATTTTCGGCAATAAAGGATGAAAAAGTATTTTTTAAAGAGGAAAAATGAGAGGAAAAAAAAAAGTAAAAAGGACTTTACATTTATCAGGGCAATATGTGGCAAATTTTGTGATCACAGATAAATGTAGAGGGTGGACTGAGGAAATTTCTCCTTCAAGTTCAGCATTGAGTTCAGGGGGTTGTCTGGGATTGACATCTCTCAGAACATTCAAATGTCTATGTCCCCCCGGAAGATTTTTTGATTATATGTTTTTAATTATCAAAAAGTGCAATCCCCATCCCCGCTTAGAACTCTATAATTACCAATAACGTCACATTGAAAAACAAATTACAAGTAATCGTGAGCAAAAGTAAACTTTTGTTACACATTTTTTTTATAAGAATGTAACAAACAGCAGTTAAAGGTGTGCATAATTTTATTTAAGTTTTATTGTTTAAAAAATTACTAGCTGACCCGCCCGGCGTTGCCCGGGTCCGTATTAGCAATATTAAACGAACTTGAAATTTGTATGATTTTATCAATAACTGGAAGCATGCAGAAATGCATTGTCTGAAATACGTCATTTTCATCGTTATAAAGTATTAAAAGGTTCTGAAAAAAAAAGAAAACTTTTAGTAATACAATTTTTAGTTTAAATCAAATGTTTTCAATATTTTATTTAATTTTATTCAAAATGAAAAAAGATTTTCTTAGCAGACGATTTTTTGTGATAAATACATTATCTGTTTTATATTTCTTCTGCTTTATTCCTTTTATTTATAGAGTTCAAAATGAAAAAAGATTTTCTTAGCAGACGATTTTCCTGTGCCTCAATTAATTATCCTCGGAATTCCTTTTATTTATAGAGATTTTAATTTCTCAATAATCATATAATAAAGGTTTTAGGACATATAAATGTCAATGAAATTTTAAGCATTTCTTAGCGATTTTTGTATTTTTAAGGCTTTCCCAATAGCGGACACCTCCGAATAGCGGACAATTTCTGCGTTCCCGAGGTGTCCGTTATTTAGAGGTTTTACTGTATTTAATTACAGAGCCTTTTAAATTTTATTACAAAATTATCTTTTAAATAAGTGCTTAGAAATTACTATGTTATAAAAAGAAAAACATACCCTGTCAAGTTCAATACTAAACCGTTGATCCCAAGCTTGCTGACTGCATGGTTTCCACATAGTTTGTGCAACTTGTACATTATCAAGTTTCAATACAGCCATAATTTCATCTGGAATAGTATAAAAAAATATTAGTAAGTTTTGAAATATAAAAAGATTTTGAAAAAATTAAAAATGACAACAGCAAATTACACTAAATTTTTGAATAATTAACAAACTAAAACTAAACTAGAATAAAAACTTGATAAACTTCACAAAATGCAAATATATATGTAATATAAAAGGGTAAAAAAAAAAAAAAATAATAATAAAAATTTCTTTTGATTCAATAAAATAATGTTTAAAATTTAAAAATAATAATTCTTTTTCATAATCTATAAATCCGATTGTATTTGCTGCTGTTAAGTTCTTCAACACTAATTAATGTTTGTGAATACAATATCCCAAAATAAGAATTGATTGACATGTTTTCATTAGATGATGATTCAAAACTATAAATTCTAATTAATTTCATTCAATACTAGGGAGGCTCCCCCACCCCTCTATCCACATAATAAATATAACTCTAAGAAAATTTTAAAAGAATCTTGCTTACGATAATAGCACTTATTTGAATTACCAACAGATCATACAGCCCCTACATGAATCGTTATCTTATCTGTTTCTCAGCTCTTAATCTTTCGAGTTTCCATACTTTTGGTTCCAGGAAAACACGGTGGTAAAACTTATAAGTCAACTCAAAAATAAAATCTTCAGGTGATGTCCACCAAAATATGACTCGGCAGATCAGTTACTTTTTACAGGGTTGCTATTCAAATAAGAGAATAAAATTCCCTGACTTTTCCATTTGTATTTTAATCAAATTTCAGTCTAATGGTGTTGTGTAAGTTGGATGTGCCAAAAGTAAAATAAATATACCCATTGAGAATATAATTTTTTTTTAACTTTATATAATACTGATTGACATATGCACACATGCAAGCCCCCTCCCTACCACCACCAATACATACACACACACAAAAAAAGTTATTAGGATAGGGCTATAATGGAAATCCTATTCCTTAATAATTTGAATGTTTTCTTTAAACGCAATTCGAAAAAAACAAAAAAAAAAAAAAAAAAAAAAAATAATAATAATAATAATAATAATAATAATAACAATATTGTTTTACTTAATCATAAATTGCCTCCCTAAATTCTTCTAAAAACTGGAATTTGCATGCAAAACATGGAAGATTTTCTTCATCTGTCAAGAAACAAAGCTGTAGTACTTATTTGGCAATCTGCAAGAAATTTTTATCAAATTACGTGACTTTTGCAGAATTTGGATAAAATATTAAAAGTCCTTGGGCTTTTCCAGGTTGTGTAGCAACCCTGTTTTAATATGCTAATCAAGCTTCTACTTCTAAAATTTCAGTCATGAAATCGAGAAGGTGATGGTTTGTTCAGTTGCCATCCCGCTATCCAACTTTCGAACTTTTATTATTAAATGTAGAATGGCAAAAAATAAAAATGTCATTTTATGACTTAAAAATTCCAAAAACTGTCATAATGATGTACTTTACCTATTTAGGTTGTTATTAGATAAATCATTGGACGAAAATTTATGTACCTTGGTTATAAAAATTTTGATTGGTCCCTATATTCACTTATTAATGGGATTAGATTGTAGTTTTAAATTGTTATTAATTTTGGTGCATATTGATATTTTCTCAAAACAAATTTATCATCTCAGAAATAAGTAACTTTCTGCATTTCAAATCCTTCAAAATTTTTTTTTTATGTGACAATAGCATTGTCACATGAAACCAGTGTTCTCGCTGTCGCTCGCCAAAGCACCAAATTGCGACTAAATTCTTCATTTGGTGAGTAAACAAGCGATTAGATTCGCCAAATTGCTACTGCTCAAATTTTGCTTTATCTTTCTTTCTTTTTTTTTCGTTTTTCATACATATGCATTTATACATATTTTTAATATTTACATTTTTTTAACGTGTTCGTAGTGAATAGTTGAATTTAGATCAATAACAATCATTGTCGCAAACATAAAAACTGAGGCTATTTTTGAACATATTGAAAAAAAGGGGGTACATTAAAGGATTAAAGATAATTTTTTTTAATGCTACATGGCGAAGCTATTTGGCTAACACTTTTTTTATTTGGCGAGTGTTTTTTATTTTTAATTAGCCAAATTACTAACGTTGGTCAAATGTCAGCGAGAACACTGCATGAAACCCTTTTTACATTAGACGTCAGCAGTGACTGCACCCACAGACTTTAGTATAGATTAACAAGAAATAATGTAGCATTTCATCAGATTTTCCACACGGTCTACATCACAGCGAACCGTGACATAATCATAAGTCACTTTTTCCTCCAAATCCATTTTCTGAGCAATTTCTTTTAGCATTCGCCTTCTTTCTCATCAAAATTTTCATCACTGATTTACAGATTACTTAACATTTCATTTGATGTTTTCACAGGTTCCGATTGCATTTCAAAACTAGCATGACAATAGCTATTGTCAATGGTTTTCTCAATAACTCGATTCCATGCTGCTTTGGTAAGATTATGGAAGAAAAAATATCAATTATTTAAATTTTACTTTCACTCAGATGAAAAACAATTCTTCTTAAAAGTAATGTTCTTTAACATTGAAACTTAAGATGCTTCATCAAGAAATTGAAGAACAGGTGTGATGTTGGGCTGAAAATATTCTACAAATATAAACTTAAAACAGTTAATCTGAAGTTCTGAAGATGGGTATATTATAATTGTCAATTGCAAGATGATTTTCCAGAGTTAATTTGCTGTTTGCTTATTCAAACAATGCAACCATTTTTAAAAAGTACTTGCTGATATCCATTATTTTATATTAATGTGATAGTATAATGATAAACTCTTAACCTCTCTAAGCATATGAGATTTTTTTATATACCAATAGCTAAAAAAAGAAGTTTTTCAATCCCAAACATATTGGCACATAAAACTGTAATTGGCTCTTTAGCTGTCTTCTGTCCACTGTTAGATTTGCCTTTAAAAACTAAAGATGTATCGTAAAAAACAATCCAGTCTTTTTTTTTTTTTTTTTTTGAACATGCTTGTCATTTATTGTTTTTAGCTGGTTTTTTTCCTTGCATCAACTGTTTCATGCTTCACAGAGCTATCTTTGCCACAAAGCTTACAAAAACAAACACTGTGTCCCACTTTTTAAACTTATGGCACCATTCATCTGATGCTTTAAATGTTTCTTCATCAATGTTCATTTGTCTATAACAAATTCTCGTCTATGAATTTTTTTTTTTAAATCTCATGTTTTAGACATTCATGAAATGCTTTCTCGAATTGCTGAAATGTCCCATATGAGTATTCACTACAAGAAGATGAGACTCCAATTTCTTCAACCCACAAAATCACAGTAAATAAAGTGCCTTTTGGCATGTTAAATGTTTTAGCAATTTCAGATTTGGGCATCAATTTTACATCAATTGCTGTCAAAACTTTAAATTCTGTATCCAAAGAAGTTGATTTTTTGTTTGTTTGTTTGTTTGTTTGTGTGTGTGTGTGTGGGGGGGGGGAACAGCCATCTTAGAAAAATGCACACATACACCACACTGCATGCACAGTGAGTTGTTAACTAAGGGACATCCAAGGAAGAAATCTATGCTTTCTCTTCCATTCAGATCTTATTTATAAACTCATCAATCAGTCTTTGCTGGGAAAAAAAATGGCAATCGTTTCTTGGGAAAAAATCAGGAGAAAAGATTAACTTAGTGGCTGTATTGAAAGAAAAAAAGCTGTTCTGGCCAGTTGCTCTTACTGCATTGGATATTAAAAACATAGCATAAAGGGATATATTTCAGGATAGTTTGCATCAGTCGTTGCATTGGAACAGTCAATACAATGCATGTCAAATGTATATATATATATACAAAGGAGAGAGATATGATAAACTTCAGCAGAGTGAGTGTATTTTATGATAGAGACATGAGTAAAATCTTACTAGAGGTTTCTTCTTTAATGCTATATGATTTTGAAGATCCTCTACCAGTTAATCCTTTTCCTGTTGCTCTCACAAAACTGCGTAAATCTCCTGGACTGGATAAATGAGGGCCTTGATCTCGCCTTGGTATTCGTCCTGGAACATCTTCTAAGAGATCTTGACACCCCATTAGTCTAAAAGAGGATAATTATTGATAAGCTATTTTAAAAAACTGTCTAATTCAGAATGAATTGAAATGAATTTTCACAGCATTCATTGACCTTAATTGAAAGAAATAAAACATATTACTCAACAGAAGTATTAATTCTAATTTTTATTATTTTTAAACGAATTTATTTGGTTTTAATGAAAACCAATAGATACAGACTCTCAAGGACTGCATTAAGTACTCCCCATTCATATGAAGTTTTTTATGAATTAATCGAAAAAATAATAATAACAAATATAGTTTAGAATATTAGATAATTTAGAAAAGTAATATAAACCAAGTTTTCTGATGAAATTTATCAAAATTATACATCTCTGGTAAAAAAAAAAAAAAAAAAAAAAAAAAAATCCCTAAAATACTGTTAATTTGCCCTTCCCGATCAAATGTCCCCTCCCCCCCCTCACTTTATAAAGAAATTGAAATAAAAAAAAAAGTACTGGAAAAATAGTGATTTTCGTCAAGTTGTCGTGAAAAAGAATCGTGAATTTTGCTAAGTGGTCGGTTGATATCTCAGACAACATAAGAAATTCCAGAATTGCGAATTTCATCTATTGTTAACTGAAAATATCTTGAATTTTGGCTAATTATGTTGTGAAACATCACAAGTTTTGTTGAATGGGCACGGAAAAATTGCAAGTTTTGCCAATCAGACATAAAAAAATTGTGAGTTTTGTCAATCAGGTGCAGAAAAAAATCACGAGTTTTTTTTGACTGAGCACAGAAAAAGCACAAATTTCATTGATCGAGTGAGGGAAAATCATGAATATTGTCAATCAGGCATGAAAAATTTGCAAATTTTGATGATTGATTGTACATTTACTTGTCACTAGCCACTTTCATTCCTATGTTTGTTTTTTAGCATTTTTAGTAAAGCAATAACTTATTCTCCTTAGTAAAGTCAAAGAATATTTTCACTCTGAAAATAATGTTGCTATACCTCTGTTATATATATACAAGCATAAACTGTTGTTATTAGAGCTGCTGCAAACCGCACATATTCATTAACGTATAACGGGTATTCTCTAAAATACGAAATACCGAATCGTTTCTTTGAAATATCACTCGTTTGTAGTTACTGCCAATACGCCACCGAAAAAAAAAAAAAACTAACTAACAGTCGACGCGTAAGAGATGCGAATTAGGCGCCAATTTGAGTTCTTTCGGTATGCGTATTGTTCAATTTGAATATATCAGTTATTCTCAAATGATTTGGATTTCGTAGGTCTTATTTATTTATTTATTATGGAAAGAAAAAGCAGTAAATTGTGAAGATATTTTTCCGCAGTATCAAGTAATAAAGCAAAACATGATTTATGCCAAATGAAGTATTCAATTAAAGGAAGTTCAATTTAAAAAAGAAAAAAAAACATTTATTAGTAAAGCATCGTCTATCACATGATAATTTGGTTTTATCAAAACCATTGTTACTGCCATCATTGAACCAGCAGCTTAGTAATAATGATGAAATGTTGCAGAGAGCAATGTAAATTTTCTGAAACTTTTCAAGAAATTAAGTTTTAAAAGTTACAGGTTTGCTTTAAGTATATTATTTTCCTATAAAAATATCTTTGCATGCATATTTATATTTTATATTTGAAAACATTTTCATGATAAAGACAAATTTTTAGATTGCTTTTAAAAATATATTTGCTGTTTGTTTTCATAATTCATATCTGAAGAAAAAAAAAGTATTTTAAAATATAAATAAAAATTTTCTGAGATAATAATGGATTGAAGTACAAATGTAGGTGTGTGTTTGATAGGATGATCAGATAAGAAATAAAACATATTGTTTTTAAATTATTCCAGAAATTAAATTTTCATTACACATATTTTGTTAATGTAAAATTAGTGAGAGAATTTGCTTGTAAAAACATTTTGTTTGTGTAATTACACCTCATAATTTTATTGTATAAATTTTGTAAGCTTTTACTCTTGCTAAATTGCTTTATTCTTTACTTTCATAAGTAATAAATTCTACAGCTTAGACATGTTGTACTCAATTATGCATCGTTTTTTATTTTGTTTGCCAATAATATTTAGAAATTTGATTAAATCTGTGTTTTATGGACAGATAGATGGCAGCACATAATAATATGTGAAGAATAAAAAATGCTAATTCTTCCAAGTACTCATGTTTCATATGTAACTAGATTTGTTGCAGTTATGTAGCACATACGATGATTTTTAATAGCCAGTTTCTGAGCAGTAACGAGTAATGATAATCTTTAAACGGGTAGTCAGTTTTAAAATAACGCAATCATACGGGTATTTATTCAGGGTTCATACAGAGTTTGCTGAATGAAAAATAAGGACTCTGTAAGGACTTTGTAAGGGCTTCGTTAAAAGAAAAATAAGGACTTTCTAAAGTTAAAAAAGAACAGTACACATAAGTACTTACATTAAATTTTAATCGTAAATATATAACATTAGTTGGCTAGCAACTGTTTTTTAGCATCTATTTTTTTTGGTCAGGGAGGAAATTTCTTCCTTTTTTCTGTTGCAGATTTTCTACAATTGTTCAATTTTATAAATAATTAAATATCTTTAGTTGATTCAGCTTTATCAGCTAATTCATTGGGCTTATTTTCTGACTCCAATACTTTTTTTTTCAAGAAGCCATATATTTTTTCTTTATAAAACCTAAGTCGTCTTCAATTAATTTCCTTTTATTTCCTGCAGAGGAAGACTGTTGCTGTTAACCATACTACACATATTCAGTGAAATAAGACTGCAATCAAACACAGATCAACTGATTATAGAACAGATTGGCGCAATTATTTGGCGAAATGATTGGTGTTTGTGAATACGAGGTTTCTACGTCGCAATCGGAAAACAAGAGGCAGCTTTAACCCTTTCAGCAGACTGCAAAATATTCCATTCATGTTTAACAATTCATAAAATAGTATTTATAAAAGATATTGGTATGCAAATTTTTATTTGACAAACTTACGTATTTATTTATCTTATTCACTTCAAAAAATTAATTTTAATATTAATTTTGTGTTAAATCAGCCATTGTTTTTAAAAGTTACATGATGGAAAAACCTGGTTAGGCCGCTTAAAGGGTAAATGTCCAATCAGAAATAAGAGAATTATAACAGAGAAACTTGATTTTTTTTCAGCTGCCATATTTGACAGATTATGAATGCTTCAGGGGTGATTCTGGGTGACATTTATTTTTTCCGGAAATTAACATTGCATTTTCGGAAATCGGTGGCGCGGAGGGGCAATTCGGAGAGCTACACTTCACCTGGGAAGGGAGAGGGGGTTATCTGCGATCTTCAAACGAAATCAGCAATTTATCTGCGATATTTAGCAAAATCGGCGGTTTTTCCGCGATCCTCTGACGAAATCAGCGTTCTCTCGTGTTTTTTTTTTTACGAAATCGGAGTTTATTCGACGATTTTTGGGCAAAATTTGCATTTTTTACGCGATCTTTTCTCAAAAACGGCATTTTTAGGGATGTTTCTGGGTGAAATTTTTTTTCGGAAATTCACATTGGTTTTAAGGGGGGGGGGGGGGGAGTATCCGCGATCTTCAGACGAAATCTGCGTTTCACCGCGATCTTCAGACGAAATAAACGATTTATCTGCGAAATTTTAGCAAAATCGGCGATTTATTGCGAACTTTTGTCAAAATCGGCGGTTTTTCCGCGATCTTTTAACAAAATCCGCATTTTCCCGTGTTTCTTTTTAATGAAATCTGCGTTTTTTCGACGATCTTTAGACAAAATTCGCATTTTTACGCCATCTATTCTCGAAAATGTCCTTTTATCCCCGTGGTCTGGACGAAATCGGCGTTTTTTTCCGTGATGTTTTGATGAAATCGGCGGTTTTTTTTCATTGATCTTTTGACATATTTTTAAGCAATCTTATCGAAAACGGCGTTTTTCCAGCGATCTTTTAACGAAATCGGCGTTATATCCACAATCTTTAGACGAAATCGACGTTTTCCCGCGGTCTTCAGACGAAATCTGCGATATTTGGTGAAATTGCCGTTTTTCTACGATCCGCTCAGGAAATTCGCGTTTTTCAGCGATCTTTTGACAAATTTCGTTGACAAAAAACTAACGAAATCGTCTTTTTTCCACGAAATATTGACGAAGCGGCGTCCTTTCACGAAATTTGCATTGCACCGCGATTGTTTTTTTTCGCGCGCAAAACTGTGCAAGTTGGCAACTATGCAGAACTCATAACCCGATTTCAAATTTTCGGAAGAAGATGCCTTAAAATTTCGGACGAGAATCATTCCTAGGCGTTTTATCCCCGCGATCTTTTGACAAAATTGGTGTTTTTTTCAATGATTTTTTGACAGAATATTTCTAAGCGATCTTTTTTGAAAACGGCGTTTTTTCCGGCGATCTTTTATCGAAAACGGCGTTTTTTCCCGCGATCTTTTAACGAAATCGGCGTTATTTCAGCAATCTTCACACGAAAGCGACGTTTTCCCGCGGTTTTCAGACGAAATCAGCGTTTTGTCTGCGATATTTGGTGAAATTGCCGTTTTTTCGTGATCCACACATGAAATTCGCGTTTTTCAGCGATCTTTTGACAAAGTTCGTTGACAAAAACATCTAAGAAATCGTCGTTTCCCACGAAATATTGACGAAATGTGTGCTTTTTCGGCGATCCTTTTACGAAATTTGCATTTCTCCAGGATTGCTTTTTCCGCGCGCTAAACCGTACAAGTTGGCAACTATGCGGAAGTCATAACCCAATTTCAAATTTTCGGAAGAGGATGCCTTAAATTTTCGGAGAGGAATCACCACTGGAATGTTTGGCAATTTTTCTTAAACATTTTACGAATCGCGTTAATATTAGGTTCATGTTAAAAAATAAGGACTTTCAATAAAAAATAAGGACTTTAAGGATCCTTATTAAGGACTATCGAAATATAAGGAGTTTATAAGGACTTTTAAGGTCCGTGCGAACCCTGTTATTTATTCGTTAGTTTTACAACACTAGTTGTTATACCCTTGGCAAAGGAATTGGGTATGTTGACTAAGGAAAACCAGAGGAATAAAACTTCCTCCCTTTTGAAATCATCTTTTTTATCTGATTATAGTTAACAGGGCCCTCCTACACCTTCTTAAAACAGAATTTTCTGTGTTACAGATATAGCCTTTTACATCCCAGCCATTTTTGTAAGTGTCCCCTCTCTTAAAATGGTTGTGCAGCCCTATCTGAATGTTTAAATTGTTTGCCTGAAGTTAATTTTGGTTTATATATATAAAGTTAAATGGAATTTAAAGTAAATATATATTTATGATTTCGAAAGCAGAAAAATTCTGTTCATAAAATGATGAAACCATTGATTGACACCAGAATTGATAAATGAATTTCTCCGAAAATAAAACGTTATTTATATTTTTAAAATAAAAAGAAAATTTTATTAAAATGTTTTTTCTTTAAATGTTTCCTGGCGCAATTTTGCCAGTTAGGAATTAAAATTATCACACCATATGATCACCACCCTTAAAATGGTAAAATATCATCTGCCATATGTCCGCAAATCTACCAATCAAAGGGAAATGCATGACAACTAGGTTTAGATGATCACCATTCGTCATCATGATATCAGTTTTTTGTAATCAGAGCCAATTATGTTTTTAGATAGTTTATATGTTTCTGTGGGATATGGATGGATTATAACAAGTAAAGTAGTACGGGACTGAGCTCTTAATTACTTTTCTGAAAGTTTGACAATTGGCCAGATAACATCTATATAAGTTTTGCCCACTATATTAGTCCTTGCAACTAGTTACCTAGAAATAAGAAATAAATAGACATTTTGAGAAACCTAGCAGCTTTTATAAATGAAAGTTTTCTTGCCACACAACTTTTTTTTTTTCCTGTTCCTGCTTTGGAAGGGTGATTAGTGATAGGTGACATGAAAGTTTTTTCCTACAGGAATGATATAAAAAAATACATTCAAATAATTTAAATAACAACATTTAAAATATTATACCTCACTTCTAATTTTCCAGTTACAGTGGCAGGCTTTGAAAGTGAAGTGCTGTAAGGTGGAATAGGAGTTTCTCTAGCTCCATGGGGATGGATAGTGGACGGGTATAAAACAGGACTAGCAGCCAAGCTACTTTCTAGTTCTGATTTTAATATTTCTAACTTAGGAGATTCGGCAGGTAATTCAAGTTTTCTTAGTTCCATTGAACGTCTTATGAGATCCAATTTTTGGCTAGATTCAGACAAATTCATTTGAGCCTAAATAATAATAAAAAAGGAATCATCATAACCAAGCACAATTTTAAATGTACATTAATTTATAAACCTAAATAAATAATGACTCACAGTCAACTGCATTCTGAAAATAATAATAATAATGTGTTATAACATACAAATAGACACTGATTGTTTTGATTCTGAAATCGAAAACAGAATAAAATAAAATTCTCATTGCACATTGAAATTTTTTTTAATACTTGTTAGAGGTTGCATCAGTAGACTTGATCTACATTCTTGGTGATTTCAGTCTTGCTCAATGTTAATATAACAGTTTCTCACAGGTTTAAAAAGAGCAGGGTGCTGCTTATAGAAAATGGGCACTTTTTTATTCCAACAAGCACAAGTTTTAACAATTCTTTTAACTTAAAGTATATTTAACAGCCGGGGAACTCTTTTAAAAACAGCAATGAGAATCAATTCGATGCAGTTGTACAAAGCAGTAATTTTTTTAATACATTAAGGTGTACAGATACTTTTTTTTCAACAAGAGACAAGAAGGTTTCTATTTTGTAAACCTAAAGGCAGGCAGGATGCAGCACTCTCCTGAAACTGTCTGAGAGAAACTTTGATAAAATGCAAAACATTTTAAAATAAACATGCAACAGAAAGGAAATCTAAGCAGGAATATATCAAATACAGATATTTTCTTGCCTATTACTTAGTATTTAGAAAAAATTCTGTAAGTTTAAGTGAAATAAAATTTTATGATTTTGCTTGTTACAAACAAGCATTGATCCCAACTTATTTAGTCCTATCTTTTTTCTTTTTAGTCCTCACTATGTAGAGAGAAATTAACAAGCTCTGAAAAAATATCAGCATTATTGTTTGCTAAAGTGAAATTCTCTACTTTGGTAATGCCTGTTATATTAAAGTTTGAAGCATTTAATGAAGTTTTGTCTCAATCTAATCTAATATAGTGAAAGAATTCTGACTTTTACAATGGTGGAAGATGCATGTAGCTATTATCCATAAGGATAAAACTAAAAAAATTAAAGAATTCATAATCAACTAACTTTTTGTTGTAATAACTTCACTTGCTTCAACAGAAAGATTGTTTTTTTACTTTCAGCTTAGTACATTCAAAAATTAGAAACTGATAAAGCTCATTTTTTTGCATCAGCATTTTAACAAAAATAAAACTTAACATCTTAACTTGTCTTAAATTTTTATGTGCTGCTGTTATTTTAATCTAAATATGTAAGATGGGATTGATTTTCGATATTTGATTTATAATTTTTCATGTATTTTGAATATTAAAATATTTTAATAGCATAAAATAATACAATTTTAATCATTTATGCAAATTGTGTAATAGTATCTGATACTACTTAGCTATTCCGTCAACCAAAAAATTATCAGCAAACTATAAGATTAAATGCCAATAATCAGGGCTCGAAAAATAACGTTCCCGGGGAACCCAGAAATCCTTTCCGGGAACGCATATTTTATCACTAAGGTTCCCGGCCGGGAACCTAACCTTTCGCCATGTCTGCTAGCAATGCCACAGACACATTATAAGGTGTAAATTAAGCAAAGAATCTGCAAAAAATAGCTCTTAAGCGGCCCGGGAGATGTGTAATTTTGTCGAAATATTACGGGGAAAACCCGAATTTCAACAAAAGAATTGTAGAAAAAACACTAATTTCATTAAAAGATTTAAAAAAACGGCAAATTTCGTCAAAAAGTCAGGAAACAATGGCAAATTTCGTTAAGAAATCGCGAAAAAGCGGCACATTTTGTTATAAAATCATGGAAAACATATGGGCAACCATGGACAACATATTTTGTCAAAATATCGCGAAAAAACTGTAAATTTCGTCTAAAAATATCTAAAAGACAACAAATTTCGTTAAAAGATCGCATGAGGCAACGCAAATTTCATTAAAAAATCACAAGAAAGGCAAATTTCATAAAGATTTTCTTTTGAAAAGCAACAGGTTTCGTTTAAACATCGCGATAAAACGGCAAGTTTTCTTTAAACATCACAATAAAACGGCAGATTTTACCAAAAAAAAAAAATTGCAAGAAAAAGGCAAATTTCATTAAGAAATCACAAAAATCAGCAAATTTTGTTAAAAAATCATGGAAAACAACAAATTTCGTAAAAAAATCACGGAAAAAAAAATGACAAATTTCATCCAAAAATAGCGAAATGACAACACATTTCGTCAAAAGATCGTGAAAATTCTCCAAAATTCGTCAAAAAATCGTACGAAACAGTGCAAATTTCATTAAAAAATCACAAAAATGGGAAATCTCGTAAAAAAAAAAAATTTGAAAAACGGCAGATTTCGTTAAAACTTTGTGATAAAAAGGCAGATTTCATCAAAGAATCGTGAAAAAACAGCAAATTTCTTTTTAAAAATCACGATAAAACAGAAAATTATACATATTGACATAATTTTTATTTTAAATAACGAAAAAACAAATAATTAGTAGAATATTAATAAAAATACAAATAAAAAGTCGAAATAAAAATCACTTAATGACATTTTAAACATATGAATCGTATTTAATGTCATTGAATGTGACATTTACAATCATCCATTAATGGCATGTAATCTTATAGTTTGACAATAATTTTTGGTCGACAGGATAACCTAGTAGTACCAATTTGGCTATTAGTTTGGCGATTTGTATAATTTGATGAAACTGGTCCATGGGATAATCAAATAGTACCTAATATTTATTGGTCACACTTATATAGCATACATGTGTGTGCATCTGTGTGTAATTATTTTATAAATTAAAAGTCACATAAAATTGATTAGAAAAAAAAATTAAAAACACTAATATCAATAAAAGAAAATAGTGCATCCTTATTAAGCTGAAAAAGATAAATTGAAAGTTCTTTATCAGAAATTGAGATATACAGTTAACAGGGAGCACTGGATTTAATAGAATTGCACAGCTTTATTTGAATTCCTCAGCAGTAAAAAACACATTCAAATATGTAAAAGCATTTAATAAATAAAGTGCACTTTTGTATTTATTTACAGTTTAAAATTTATAAAGTAAATAAGTTTCATTTCATGCAAAATATGATTGGAAAAATTACTTCTTGCAATGCCTTTCTGTCAGCCATTTTTGAGCTTTGTAACAAACGAATAACATTTTTTGCTCCTTCGACAACAGCACATTCAACCTTTAGCCTATGACGCAATTCTTCTATTCTTAGCTCAAGTGGTGACATGATTTCTGGAAGTTTGGCTACAATTTAAAACAAATAAAAATCACTAAAAATTAATAACTTTCTAATTTAACATAACAATAATTTTCACACAAATTACATATTTATTAAGTTTGTTGAAAACAATGCATAAAATACATTAAAAATTATCCTTTTACTAAAATTTATTTGAAATAGATTTAAAATAAGAGTGGTTAATTAAAATAATTGCTAATTACATGACATTACTTTCAGGGAGGCATGAACTAAAACAAATGTTAGAGAACAAAACTTTAGAAATCTTTTTTCTAGAAACTCGCTTTAATCTACATAAAGCATTACATGTAATGCTACAAAAAGTTCTTTTATAAAGAATTGCACCTATTACTTTCACCTTACATTTAAAAAAAAAAAATCAGTACATTAAAAACTCTAAAATTCAGAACTCGTAACTTCACTTCATTTGCGAAAAAGAGAAAAGGCCCAAATTTAACTTTTTCTTGCACATTGTATGTATTGTGGATAAACTTTATTAAAAACTAGCAGCCCGCCCTCGCTTTGCTTCGGGCTAGAGCAAGTCGCTAAGTCCCGTGCCACTACTGACACCACAAATTGTTACTACCACTTCATCCCATTAAATTCAACTACTAAAAACATTACCCTCCTTTTAGGTAGTCGGGTAAAAAATAGCCTATATGTTAATCTAAGGTGTCAAATACCTTCATACAAAATTTCATAAAAATCGAGTTCTTGAGTTATAAATGGTGTAAAGAACCAGACTTTGTTTTATGTATATAGATTATAATCAATAGTATTCGCAGTGCACGCGATGTAAGGATTTTTAAGGTCATTTTTCTACACCTTGGGTTACATTATTGGCATTTTAGTAAGGATCACTATTTTTCTTTTTTTAAATAATATAATATAGCCTATGTTCACCGGAAATAGTGTAGCTTTCCAACGGTGAAAGAATTTTGCAAATCCGTCAAGAAGTTTCAGAGCCTATTGAGTTCAAACAAACAATCAAATTTTTCCTCTTTATAATATTAGTATAGAAAAATAAAAAAAACAGTATGAGCCAAAGTGAAATTTGATTCCATTTGCCAATGCAAAAAATTGCAAAATGCAAAATTTTTTTCAAAAATTTGAAAAAAAAAAAAAAATAAATAAAAATAATAATAAATGCAAGAGAGGAATTCTGAATTTCAATCTTTATCACTTATGTACCCAATAGCAAAAAAATGAGATAAAAGCTTTTTTTTTTTAAAAAAAAAAAAAAAAAAAAAAAAAAAAAAAAAAAAAGGAGTGGGGGAAGTGAGAGAATCATCACAAATTTTTTATAGTTTGCACATTATTATGATTTTTGACAGATTATAAAAGAGATAAATCAATAAGTTCACAAGGACATGCAGAAAATAAATCATTTTAAATAAATGATTAAAAAATAAATTCAGGCCATGCATGCTGATGTCACATGGCAGCACTTTTATATAGAGGTAGAAGTAACAGATATTGTGAAAATATTCAATGATTTGTTGTAAAATTATCACAATAAACATATTATTGTAATGAAAGCAAGAAATTAGCATGAAAACAGTCATTACAAAATATAAAAAGTAGAGTGAAATAGTATTTTTGTACTATTTCACTCAACTTCTTGCACATTTGTAATATATGATAAAAAATGCATTACTACAATTGTAGTTGTAAGTCAGGAAAAAGTATGAGAGGTAGTTACATAAAATTATGGACATAGACTTTTTATTATTATTATTTATCATATTATCTGGAATTTCCATTAGCCAGGTCAATCTCAGACCTGACCGATCTAATTGGCATTCTACTGTACCATTCCAATTGATGTTTATAATGGTATTTTCATATTGATAATGTAGTATATAGCATTTATCAATTATAAGGTTTATAGGGATAAAAAAACATGTTCTGCAAGTGAAAATTGTAATGAATTTAATTTTTTTTCTTTTTTTTTTTTAATATTTGAAACAGTGAAGTTGATATGCATTTCTGAGGTGCAATAAAATACGCTTTTGGTAGAATATAGAATGCACATTTATCATTCATTTACAGATTCACCTAAAAGAATTTATTTACATAAAGATCTACATGGAAAAATTGTTTGCAGCATATTTTAATGATGTAATACAGTGAAACCTGCATCTAATGATATTTCATTTGGACCCTGCTGAAATCCTATTTTAAATATATTAACTTGTCTGTAACAATAAATGGATTAAGATGAAACCTTAGCAATAATTTTGTGCTTTTTAGAACAATCACTTTTTATTTCTTAATCCTTTTTAAC
Organism: Maratus speculifer; assembly: GCA_964019185.1. Classification (NCBI taxonomy): domain Eukaryota; kingdom Metazoa; phylum Arthropoda; class Arachnida; order Araneae; family Salticidae; genus Maratus; species Maratus speculifer. The sequence goes on along the minus strand of OZ025296.1, from coordinate 315,443,252 downwards.
TGTTGTTGAAAGCCTTCCCCATCAACACTAAATTCTGTGAATAATGTATTAAATAGAAAAACCATCACAGGGTGTTTACGGCTTTGTTTTGCATTGATTAGGCAAGTTGATTGATAGCTCAGAGTTGCAATGTTATTCATAAGATTTGCAATGCAACATCATTGTGCTGAATCCAGGGAAGAGTTGTTGGCACTGACAACATGAAAGGGAATAAAGGACTATTTCCTCTTTTGATGTTATAGGTTGTACCCTACTCTTTTTGAACAAAAAGTTAGCAAACTAACTGTGGAAAGTAGGATTTATTACAGCTATGCTAGCATGATTACACCTTAAATCAGACGACTGATCATCAATATGACTAGCAGAAACTTGAAGCAAACATGATTTAACTTTTTTTTTTTTGACAAAAAGGTGGTGTTTTTGGCGGCAACCCCTTTTTGACAACTTTCAGTTCACCAGGGATGCCACTTGACTTGAAAAATCCTGGGTCCCTTTTCACCAAAAGCGGGTCCCTACTAATAAGTCTTATTTTTAGATGCAAAAATTGAACTTGTTCATTTGTAAAAGAAAAATGAAATGTAATAATTATTGTTTTAATAATCAATAAATAATTAAAACCAATTTTAAATTTTTTAAAACTATTAAGGGAAATTTTCTTTACCTGTTTAAAAATAAATGTGCAAGACACACATTTAAGTATAAAATATTGAAAATTTGAATATAGAAGATAACAAGTATCGCTATTGTTCACATTTTTTTTAAAAAAAGGGGGCAAGACTGATTTATTGAAAAAGACATTTTTGCTGAAAAAAAGAATACTGTGAAATCTGTCTAAGGCGGAAAATTCTGCCTTAGACAGATTTCCGGGTTAGACAGAAAACTTTATAAATATCCCGTTTGCAGAGTATTAAACATTTTTTTGGCTAAAAGTTTAAACCAACGTGTCTTTAATTGTTTTAAAAATTAAATAGACATGAAATCTTTACATATTTTTATATATTTATACTAATAATGATTTACATTACAAATTGATAATACACATACACTCAATCAAAAATTATCAATCAAAATTACAGATTTTAGTAAAAATAAAATTATATTTACCTTAATAAATGATGTTTTAAACTTATTCAGAAAAAAAATGAATATTGTTTTTTGTTTATTATTTTTTTCTTAATGGCTTCTTTTTCCGTAGCACATTGTATTTCAGTAAACATTGGTATCATTTCATAATTGTTTCGCTCTATGTCCACATTTGAATTTTTTACATATAAGCTTTTAACTGGGATATTTTGTTCTTTGAGTTTAATAATATCAATTTTGTCTTTTAAGGATAAAGTATTCGATGTTTTTGATTTATTATCCATTTAGGAATAATGATTTAAACTATATAACAAATCTGCGAGTTTATATGACAACGATAACACTTACTGACTTAAACACAAACTAAAATAACTTACACTTTGTAAAGTACATTCTATTCACGTATTGAAAGATCTTGTAGATATTTCTGGAAGTTGTGACAATATTCTTTTTGTATGAAATTCTAGGAAGAAATCAAATTTCATTGAATTATAGGACAAATAAAAATTAGCAGCTGACCAGGAACAAAGCTATTTTAGAAGACCATGAAAGGGTGCTGAAATTTTCCATAAATTGTCAATGTTGCAACCCTCCCTTTTTAAACAGATTCTCTTATCTTATTGTAACCTAAGATTATACTTGTCAAAAATCCCGTGACCCATTTGTTCAACAGTTCTCAGTTATATACATTAATAATATAATCCCCAAACTACTGTCAGCAATCACTGATGCCTTTTCTTAACATCAGGAAATGCGACTGGACAATACATTTCATTATAAAAAGATAAGATTTCTTTCCCTTTATATTTTTCAGGAAAACTTCCTTCCGTCTTAAGCAGTAAATTTGCTACCTAGGATCCAAAATAAATGTCCGGTTCCATGTTACATAGATTTTTTCCGCCTTAGACAGATTGTTCGGAAATCTCTATGTTAAAAAATGAGAGACTCTGAAATGTTTCTGCCTTAGACAGTTTTCCGGCTTAGACAGATTTCACTGTACTTTTGTTGAGTAAAGTGATGAGACTTTTTGTTTAATGAATGGGTGTTTTCCAGAGTCACATTTACTCAGAAAGACTTGGAGCAGTCAAAAATGGATTCTGAAGCAGGAAAATCCGTTTTTGGAATAGCCAAAAAAATTTTGAAGCAAGAAATTTAGTTTTTGGAACAAGAAAATTCCCTCCTGGCATTAACTTTTTTTTTTTTTTTTTTTTTTTTCTGTGACCCTTTGACAAAATTTGAGTTATTTTACTATCTTTTGAGGAAATCTGCCATTTATTCGTGATTTTTTGACAAAATTAGCAATTTTTCATGAATCTTTTGAATAAATCTGTTGTTTTTTTCGCGATTTTTTGACGAAATCTGTTGTTTTATCGAGATTTTTTGCCAAATTTTGCCGTTTTTGAACATTTTTTTTTTTACGAAATTTGCCATTTTTTTCAGGATTTGTGACAAAATTAGCCATTTCACAAAATTTTTTTGCCAAAATTTACCATTTTTCGTGAATTTTTTGAGAAAATTTACCGTTTTTTCGCAATTTTTGACGAAATCGGTCGTTTTATCAAATTTTTTTGACAAAAATTCATCCCTTTTTCCTGAATTTTTTGAGAAAATTTGCCGTTTTATCATGAACTTTTGATGAAATCTGTCATTTTTTGTGCATTCTTTGAAAAAATTTGCCGTTTTATCGAGATTTTTAGACTAATTTTTTTTTTTTTTTTGCGATCTTTTGAGGAAATCTGCTTTTTTTTCGAATTTTTTTTTGAAGAAATTAGCCATTTTTAGCAAATTCTTTAACGAAATTTGCTGAAAAATTAGTCGTTATTTCACAATTTTTTAACGAAAGTGACCATTTTTTAGCGATTTCTTAACGAAATTATGCGTCCCATGGAAAGGAAAAAAAAAAAAAAAAAAAAAAAAAAAAAACACGAATTCTATTAAAAAATCTCAAAAACACACACACACACACACATTTCATCAAAGAATCATGGATGAAACACACATCTCCACAAAGAATTGAGTAAAAAATGCAAATTTTGTCAAGTATCGCGAAAAAAAATCTGCAAATTCATCCAAATATCACGATAAAACCCTGCAGATTTCGGTAAATATCACAAAAAAATCCCGCAGATATCTCGCAAAAAATGCAAATTTTGTGAAAAGATCGCCGAAAAATCCTGTGTAAGCACCCCCCTCTGATTATTTTACAATTTTTCATCACGTTTGGGGAGGGGACGGATTAATGGTATTTTACGGTAAATATGGGAGAGGGAATTTAAAATAAAATTTCAACATATGGTTTTGTTTGGAACAAGATCAGTGTAGTATTAATATTTAAAATGTAAGTCAAATGACTGGTATTATATTTGGTAAAAATCATTTGAACTACTGCAAAAAAATTTTGTTGTCCAAATTTTCTAATAAACATTCTTCCCATATGTTGATCACAAGAACATTTCTACTGTCAATTCACTTATATTTTAATTGACAATTTATTAAACAGTTCATTTTTATGACAATAGTAATTTAATAATTATTAATAATACATTTCATTTTAAGAATAGTTTTTGTAAAAGAAAAAAAAAGTTTTAGTAAAAGCTGGCCCTTTTTCAAGCGGTTTAAACCAGAAAAAGCCGGTCTGGCTAAAAGCCAACAGCCCTGTTTGAAATAAATTATAAAATAATCTTGCAACAGTAAAGAAATCTAAGCAGAAATATATTAAATATTTGAATATTTACTCATTAGTATTTAGAAAAACTTTTGCAAGTTGAGATAAAATAAAATTGTATGACTTTATGTACTGTACTTCGGTGAAGCCTGTTATATAAGGATTTGAGAAAAATCTGAATCAGTCATTGATTTATTTATTTTAATTTAATATAATTGATCTCAGCCCTTTAAAATGATGGAAGGTATTTTTGTTAAAGTTATAGAAAAGGCTGATACTAAAAAGAGAATTAAAGATCAACTAGCTTTTTACTGCAATAGATTTACCTGCTTCAGTAGAACAAATATTTTCAGACTTTGGTTTGGTACTTTCAGAAATTAGAAATCAACAGATAAAACTGTTAAACCGCTGCCATCGAAATGCTCAAGACCAGAGGACACAAATTGTGAGGTATTCACTAATTGACCGACTTCTCACTAGTGTTGGAATTCACACTGCAAAATTTTAATAGCAATTCACTTTTATTTTACTTGTGGAATATCAATCATCTTATAAAACACTGAACATACTGATTAACTTATTTAATTTATAATTAATTACTTCTTAAACTTACTGATGAGAATTTGGATTCCCCAAATAAAAAAAATAGCCAGATGAGGCAACACTGTAACATCCCTTCTCTGGTTGAATTTTTATTTAGGGATTCCAAGTTCTTATTAGTAAGATGAAATATTGTTTTATAAAATGGTAGATATTCTACAAATAAAATAAAATTGCTATTCAAAATTTTCCTGTGTAAATCACAACATTACTGAGAAGTCAATCGATTAGTGATGACACCTCAATTTGGGTCGTCTGGCCTTACATATTTTGATGACAGAATTTGAACTCATTTTTCGCAGTCAGCACTTAAAAAAAAAAGAAAAAAAAAAAAGTTAAAAACTTAGTTTGCTTCCAATTTTGTTTAAAATTATTTCTACATCATATTTTAAAATTAATGCTATAAAGTTCTAATTGGAACTAGAACTTATATAATTACCTGCACCTTCAGAACCAACACTATTGCCATCAAGATTGTTTTCTTTATCATGTTTCACTTTGTTTATCATCATTCTTATATATTCAATCTTTGCTTTAGAATCTGCTAACATCTGCTGGGCTTCGGCTAAAAGTTTTTTATCTTTAGAAGATCCAGAACTATACATTTGAATCATATTTTCAGCTCCTAGTTTTACCTTTAAGAAAAGAAGTAAAATTTAATAAGAAACTAGCTGCACCCGTCGAAACTCGACGGAAAAGAATACATATTAGGTATGATATATATCAATCTTATATACAGAGTAAAATACTGAGCGAAATAAACAATTGCCACCTCTTAAAATAGGGATAACATAGCTTTTCATTATGAACATACACAAACTTCAGAAAATAACAAAGAAATAAGGAAAACAACTCATAAATTATTATGTTGTATTTAACTTCAGCTACAAATCTTCTTTTAATGCGGTTTCTAAACCTTAAATATTATTTAAATGCCAAATTATTTAGGAAGTTAATATTATATCCCGGAAGACGAATTCAAAAATATCTGCATAGTTTATTTTTTGTCTGTTTAAATATCGCTTGATAACTGTACAATAATTATAATATCAATGAAACATTTTATAATACAAACAGGGACTTACTAAACTGCCTAACCAACCCACTACATATTTACAGCACTTGCAATAAATTTAATTTATTTATTGGTTTGTATCCTCCATGAACTTGTAAAAATTAATTTTATTGTTATAGCAACGAAAAAGAAAAAAAAAAAAAAAAAAAAAAAAAGACGACACTTTTGTTATTAAAAAGAATATATTTTTGTATTTGTTCCTGAAATGCAGAGTTTTTTTAATTTTATTTTAAACAATGAGTTAATACAATGAAATGATTTTAATTATTTTTTGATATTATGTAAGATAGAAATATAATACCGGCATATCACAAATTTTATTCTTTTTTTTTTCTAATATGACATCATTTACACCTTCAGAAATACTCATCTTTTCTTAAATAAAAGCGTGATTTATGCAGTTATTTAAGAATTCTTTAGTTTCATAAAATATTCATTATAATTAAATAGAAATGGCGCAGTTTATAGAAATATTTTCATGTGTGCACACCACGGACCTTTAAATTAATAAAAGTTCACTTTATTTAGATGCAGGAATTAAAGTCAGTGAATATAACATCACTGACACAGCTATAACAATGTATATTATATTCATGGAATAAATTTATCTGGTTTCTGTATGACGACATTTTCTCCATCGACAAAATTTCACTTTAGATATTTTATTAAAGTTTATCTTCTGTTATTTTACTTACATAATACTTAATAATATTACTCAGTAAATAATCTGTGTATTGCAGGGAATAACTATGTGCAATCATTTTATTCTGATTAAATTTTACTTAAACCTTTATTTATTTATTTGAAATGAGATTATACATTCACCGATGAGATCAAGCTCCTGATTGGAGGAAAATAATGAAAGAAAATAAATTTTGAGAAAAGCTTAATCTGTTGCCACTGTTTTGAAGAAATGTCATGAAAAAGCTTTTAAAATTAAAAATAAAACATAAAAATGGAAATAAATAAAAAATTAGCCAGAATGGGCACATCTACACATAAACAGCTTTCATTTAAAAAAATAATTATCAAAATCGGGCCAGTAGAAAGCTCAGTGCTGATGACCAAAAAAACAGCCAGGTGTTTTAAATATATAGATTACATTTAATGAGTGTATGATACAATATACACAATTATAAAAAAGATGCATCATAGGTAAAACAAGCTGATTTGATTGCACAAAACAAGATATTAAGATTGATCCTGTCATATTTCTATAGGAAAGCTAACTCTCAAAAGCAACTTTTAAAATATAATTCAACAGAGATTTTCATGCATGTAAAACCCAGGAAATCTTTTACAATCAACTTGTTCAGATCTTACTTACAGAACTGAACCTATCAATCTAAGCTCAAAGTTTCTTGTAAGTGAGACAATTTATTTTGCATAAATTCATAAATAGTAACATACTCACTCAGAGGTTTGCCCTTCACTTAATATTTTAAGAGCCAGTCTGACTTACTGATGACTAAATTATAAGTATGCCAATAAGGAAATGGAAGCCAATTAAGAAAATACATAAATCATTGAATCATTCTTCCAGAAGCATTTTCTATAATCTACCCAAATGTTTCAGATCTGTGTTAGAACTTTTTTTTTTTCAGAGGGAAAGTTCACAAAAGTCAAGAGCAGACAGACATCTGATGACTTAATATGCGATTAAAGAAAATAGCCTTGAGTGTTTTTTTTTTTTTTTTTCCACCTTTCTTTTACTTTTCCGCAAGAAATTTGATTGCAGTTTAAAGAAATATGGATGCTTGTGCTTTGTCTTCATGGAGTTTATAATAGTTTGATGATTTTTCTGATTACATAGGTTGTACTTTATCAATGAATATTGGAGATAAAATTTGTTCCTGGTAATACATAGAAATGAATTTGATTTTTTTTTCTGTTTCTTTAATTCACCTTCAATAGTCATAATTATAAATCTCTTGCTGAAGCTTTCTTTTATTTTTGAATAAAGCACTTAAATTTTTCTCTTCTCTTTTATGATTTTTTTTACAATCATTTAGGTGCATCAAGCATCACTTAACTATTCCATTTAAATTATTCTCCTGCAAAAGTCTGCATAATATAATTCACTCATTCAGTAATAAGCCTTTAAAAAAAAAAAAAAAAAAAAGGCACTCCGGGAGTGCCGACAGAAGTGAAAACTTGAACAATTATGTGTGTATTTTTTTAGTCGTCTGGACATATTTTATTGTGCAGAAAATACTTTTAAATGAAGTGTTTTTTATTCATTATTATAAACTACTGCTACAAAAATTATATTACAATTTTCATTTAATGCGCTATTGTACATGAAAAATAATGCATATTATTTTACATACAAAAATTGCAATCTATTGCTTAAAACATAAATTTACAAATGCATGAAATATGAAATATCGTCAGTTGGTATTCTTTGAAATAAATACCCATAAAACTTATGAATTTTCATCCCCATTTCAACAATTCTTCCATCATCATCATCATCATCATTATTATCATTATATTCTAGATTTGATATTATAGGTTTATGGTAACTAAAATATATAGCAAACAATTTTGATTCAATTCTATTTAAATATCTTGTAATGACTGCATCAATTGTAATTTTTTATCTCTCTGTGCTAAGATTGCGATGGTTGGTCATTGTTAAATCAAATTTTCTATTTAAAAATTCAATTAATTGTAGATTTTCATCATCCACAAAGTTGATGTTGAAATCCCTACTCAAAATCATCGGCAAATCATCAAGTCTCTTTCCAATTCTATCTTGAAGTAATGCAGAAGCCTCTTTAGAACAAATAAATAAATTTTCATACAAAAATTCTCATTTGCACTTAAAGACTTATCCGGTGAAATATAAATGGCAACCAATACAATTAGTTTTTCATTTTCAGAGTGGCAACAACAAACACATATATCACTGATATCAAAAACATTACTACTAAACATACTGGTGTACCTCACATGAACATTCATATGAATTGTGGAAATATATGCCCATTACATCAAACAACCTTTTATAAATAGCTACTCCTGCTGCTGGACGACCGTATCTTCTGAAACTTGCAACAAATTGAATAGTAATCAAACAATATAAGTTGTTAAACTTTAAATACAATTTTTTAAAAAATGGTTGAAAAGTGCAGCATAATCGATGCACAATATCATGATTTTTCTTTCTTAACTTTTTATTCCATCTGGTAACAGTATATTTTGTTAAACTTTAAACACAATTAAAATTTTTAAAAATGGTTTTGAAATGTAGCATAATTGATGTGCAATGTCATGTTTTTTCTTTCTTAACTTTTTATTCCATTTGGTATCAATTTATGTTGTTACTATTTAAATACAATCAAAAAATTTAAAAAAAAAGAGAGAAAAATGGTTGGAAAGTGCAATGTAATCAATGCGCGATGTCATACTTTTTCTTTCTTAACATTTTATTCCCTCTGGTAACAGTATAAGTTGTTAAGGTTTAAATACAATTACAATTTTTAAAATTGGTTGGAAAGTACTGCATAATCAATGTACAATATCATGTCTTTTCTTTCTTATCATTTTATTCCATTTGATAACAATATAAGTTGTTAAACTTTAAAAACAATTGAAAATATTAAAAAAAAAGGTTTAAAAGTGCAGCATAATCGATGTGCAATGTCATGTTTTTCTTTCTTAACTTTTTATACCATTTGGTATCAATTTATGTTGTTACTATTTAAATACAATCAAAAATTAAAAAAACTGAAAAAAGTGGTTGGAAAGTGCAGCATAATTGATGCACAATGTCATATTTTTTCTTTCTTAACATTTTATTCCTTCTGGTAACAGTATATGTTGTTAAACTTTAAATACAATTATAATTTTAAAAATTGGTTGAAAAGTGTAGTATAATCGATGAGCAATGTCATGTCTTTTCTTTCTTAACTTTTTATTCAATTTGATAACAATGTAAGTTGTTAAACTTTAAATACAATTGAAAATTTAAGGAATTGAAATAAATGGTTGGAAAGTGCAGCATAATTGATGTGCAATGTCATGTTTTTTCTTTCTTAACTTTTTATTCCATTTGGTATCAATTTATGTTGTTATTATTTAAATACAATAAAAAATAAAATTTTTAAAAATGGTTTTGAAATGTAGCATAATTGATGTGCAATGTCATGTTTTTTCTTTCTTAACTTTTTATTCCATTTGGTATCAATTTATGTTGTTACTATTAAAATACAATCAAAAATTAAAAAAAAAAAGAGAGAAAATGGTTGGAAAGTGCAATGTAATCAATGCGCGATGTCATACTTTTTCTTTCTTAACATTTTATTCCCTCTGGTAACAGTATAAGTTGTTAAGGTTTAAATACAATTACAATTTTTAAAATTGGTTGGAAAGTACTGCATAATCAATGTACAATATCATGGCTTTTCTTTCTTATCATTTTATTCCATTTGATAACAATATATGTTGTTAAACTTTAAAAACAATTGAAAAAAAATATATATATATATAAAAAGGTTTAAAAGAGCAGCATAATCGATGTGCAATGTCATGTTTTTCTTTCTTAACTTTTTATACCATTTGGTATCAATTTATGTTGTTACTATTTAAATACAATCAAAAATTAAAAAAACTGAAAAAAAGTGGTTGGAAAGTGCAGCATAATTGATGCACAATGTCATATTTTTTCTTTCTTAACATTTTATTCCTTCTGGTAACAGTATATGTTGTTAAACATTAAATACAATTATAATTTTAAAAATTGGTTGAAAAGTGTAGTATAATCGATGAGCAATGTCATGTCTTTTCTTTCTTAACTTTTTATTCAATTTGATAACAATGTAAGTTGTTAAACTTTAAATACAATTGAAAATTTAAGGAATTGAAAAAAATGGTTGGAAAGTGCAGCATAATTGATGTGCAATGTCATGATTTTTCTTTCTTAACTTTTTATTCCATTTGGTATCAATTTATGTTGTTATTATTTAAATACAATAAAAAAAATGAAAAATAGTAGTTGGAAACTGCAGCATAATCAATGCACAATATCATACTTTTTCTTTCATAACGTTTTATTCCATCTATTAACAGTATAAGTTGTTAAACTTAAATACAATTATAACTTAAAAAAAACACACACGGACATTCGCGCAAGCGCCCTGTGCCGCCTAAAAGGAACAGCACACTCAGGCACGGTAGAAAGAGTGGGAGATACTAGTTCCTCTCCCTTCCCCTCGATCTTACGCTTTTTCGATCAGCATCACGTGACCCTGACGCGAGTTTGGAAGTTTTTACCCATACAAAAAGTGCTCAGCGCCGCTAAAGAAGTTTTCACTTCAAAAAAAAAAAAAAAAGCAGTGGATAATTTTTTTTTTTTTTTTTTTTTTTTTTTTGTATCTGAGTGTGTGTGTGTGTGGGGGGGGGGGGGGGTAAATTTAAAGTGTTAGTCTTATTTACTGTTAGTTAATGCTGAGTTTATCGATTTTGTACGAGTTCTTTGAGTTTCTAGATTTTGTTTTAGAAATAAAACTCTTACCTCAAAATATTCTCAGAAATTTGCTCCCTTTCGAAATACTTATTTCAAATTATTCTTCGTGTTAATAGCACTGCATGCCAGATTTTATTTTATTTCTAACAATATTATTGGTTTTATCAAGTAATTTTAATTCCATGCTTTTTATACTTTTTCTGAATCACAGAATAAGAATAATTTTCTCTTTGGAAAGTGCAAAAATGAACAGGGTTCCCAGCATGACTGGAAAATTATCTGACTTCCCCTAACTAAATCTCATAAAATTCCCAGACCAAATCTCAAAGAGTTCTCTGACCAAACAGGCATGCAATGAAATTTGATAGTATTTTTCTGTAATTGTTTTGCAATTTTTAGATTTTTCTTTTTTTGAGATTGTTTGATGATTTATGGGATTTTTCCCCCCAAGACTCATGAATTTTGTGTCATTTTTCATTTTATACCAAAATTTTCCCATGATTTTTCAGAAAATATTTGTGAATTCCCTGACTGTTTCCTATATGCTTTGAAATTTCGAAGATTATTTTGAAATTACTTGACTTCCCATGATACAGGGAACCCTGATGTACTCTTCCACGCATAACATAGATATATTCATCATTTTGTTAATAAAAGCAAACTGTAAAGTTCAAAACAAATACAGTAAAACCTCCGAATAAGGGACACCCTATAGGTGTAAATTAACAGTCGCCACTCGCCACGTGGCGATTAAAAATCGGCCATCGATCGCCACCATAGTCGCCACTCGGTGATTGAAAAATCTTATTAATTTGCTTTGTGAAATACAGATTTGTTCATGGATATATTCATCTCTACTTTGTTTGCATCTAATTAGTGAATTGGCTAATTCTTTATATTCAAAATCGGCCATCGATCACCACCCTAGTCGCCACTCGGCGATTGAAAAATCTTATTTATTTGTTTTGTGAAATACAGATTTTTTCATGGATATATTCATCTCTACTTTGTTTGCATCTAATTAGTGAATTGGCTAATTCTTTAAATTCAAAATCGGCCTTCGATCGCCACCCTAGTCGCCACTCGGCGATTGAAAAATTTTATTAATTTGCTTTCTGAAATACAGATTTTTTCATGGATATATGCATGTCTACTTTGTTTGCATCTAATTAGTGAATTGGTTAATTCTTTAAATTCAAAATCGGCCATCGATCGCCACCCTAGTCGCCACTCGGCGATTGAAAAATCTTATTTATTTGCTTTGTGAAATACAGATTTTTTCATGGATATATTCATCTCTACTTTGTTTGCATCTAATTAGTGAATTGGTTAATTCTTTAAATTCAAAATCGGCCATCGACCGCCACCCTAGTCGCCACTTGGCGATTAAAAAATCTTATTAATTTGCTTTGTGAAATGCAGCTTTTTCTCATGAAAAATGGCATCTCTACTTTGTTTGCATCTAATTAGTGAATTGGTCAATTCTTTCTTTCTGTCTGATGCAAGCATATTTAGCAACTTTGTTGTATTTTCTATATTTTGGCTTTTTACCATGAATTCTTTATTTGGATTATGTTTTCAAGAAATAGGTTTTTTTCCCTACAAAATATAGTCAATTTTAATTCCACATGCATTTCAAATAAATTTTACCAATTTTACCTCTGAATGCAAGGAGATTTTAAGGACATTGCTATCTTAAATCTTTCACTTTTGCCATATGCTCACTAATTGTACCAGTAATAGTTGGCTGGTACATTTTTTTTTTTAAATTTATGATTAAAGTTTATGTAGGTGCCAAGAAAGATTGAAACGTTATAGTCAATTACTTTAAAAATATAGGACAAAATTAGCACTTGCCACTTTGGCGAGTAATACTGAAAATTTAGCATCTGACTTTACTACTACCAAGTAGACTTCCTCCACCTTACCAACACATTGACATTCTCTGATTTTGCCTTAATAAGACATCCGGAGTGTTGAAATCTCAGCCAAAGTAAAGAATATTTATATTTATCCGTACACTCGCCAAACTTAATAATTACCACCAATTTTAAGTAAGAATAAAATATCCAAGAAAGATGTGAAATTATTTTTGAATTTAAAATTTAAAAATACAATTTCCTTGTTTGTTTTATACAATGCTTTAATATATATTTAAATATAGTTTATCACTTATAATTTTATCTGCAGTATTAATCACCAATTCATACTTTTCCATTCAGTGGAATGACAGTTTTATATTTAACCAAATATGTGTAACTTTGTAACTCACTAGCCGTTAAATAAATAAATAAAAAAAAAGCCATTTTGACCTATTTTTAAAAAGTGGCTACTAACTTTTAAAAAGTGGCCACTAATGAAACTGGGTCTACCGGCCACTGGCTACTAATCGAATTTCCCAGTTTTCACCTATAGGACACCCGTGGGACCGGAACTTTTGTCCCTTAAATAGAGGTGTCCCTTATTCAGAGTTTTTACATTTTTTAAAATTAATCATTCATAAGGACATAAAAAATAACAAAATATTAAAATTGAAGTTTAAATGTACCCGAAGGTTATAAATTACATTAATTAGGCATAAAAGTAATAGATAATTAATTAACTTTTTAATTGATTACTTAATTAGTAATTGATTTGTTGAGTTATTGATTTGTATATTTTACGTAAATGTTTCTGTAATGCAAAAAGTGCAATAATATTTAAAGTAATCTTTCTTGCGAAATAATCAATAAAAAAAAGTGACTATTTTGCAGATTTTTTCTACTACTAAACTTTTCATATATTCATTTACCACACTTATAACTTTTAGTCTTTCATCATAAGCAGTATTTACAAAAAAGTATTCAACTGCTTTGCATATTTTAAAGAATCTGAAGTTCTTTATTTCACAATTTCCCTTTCTCTTTCATTTTCAGAGTCATCCCTCACAATTTTCAGCATTCTTTTCAATATAAACTGCGAGGTGGCAGCATAAACAATCACCTCATCAAGTTCACGACAGAAATTCTAGAATTAGTTAAAACTCAATATGCATGTTAAAACGCAATCGGTCTACCAAAACATTTAAAAATCTGAAATTTGACTCGTAGATTTTTCTTGCATTCAAATCTATGAAAATATGGAGACTGACTGCAGGATACTTTAATCATAAATCTACGAAGCAACCACTAAAATCAGGTTTATATGTGTTTTCTACATAGATATGACTTGGCAGACCAATTATATTTCAATATGTGAATCGAGTTTTAACCTATTCTGAAATTTCAGCAGTGAATTCGATGAAGTTATTGTCTGCACTGCCACCTCTGGCTCTAATAGGTATAAACGTATTTCGATGTCTTCATCTGAATTGTGGATGAATAAATACTCATCAGTTGAGTTGGATACCTCTGTATCAACATAACTGCCTATCTGATAAGTTCTCAAAATTCTGTATTTTCATTTTCATCACAGACTACTTCATTATCTCAAATCTCAAATGCAAAAATCAACCACTCTAACATTTTGCACTCGTATGTCCAGTATGACCGGGCAGCATTTTTCTTTGCAAAATTTATTTTTGTCATACCAATAACAAAAGAAAATAAAGTTTGTTATTTAATTAAATCTTTTTTTAAATATAAAAGTTATGTATCTGAAGGAAACTTTTCGAGTCAAAAGGATTAGGGTCACCCGGGGTAAAATGGGTATGTTTTATTTATTTTATTATTTTACCAGACAAATTTTTAAAATAAATTAAAATTATGAACAAAGTGCTTACATATCTGGCAATACTTAAACCTTATAAAAACAAACTGGCGACGCATATAATGGGCTTAGCAACCATTTTGTTTTTCAGAAGATAGAACAAAGTGTTTTTAGTGGTTGAAAAACTTCTTTCCAGAAAAATATACAGGAAGAATTTTAGGAATAAACTGTTTGATATTTACAGAAGGATTCTTCTAACTGAAAACTGTTAAATTAAGTAAATTTATTTACTCACAAAAATTTTATAGCGTTTTTTGTCATATGGGGTAAAATGGGTATAGGTCAAGATATGAATGTATGAAGATTGATCAAAGTTGAAAGAAACTTTTGAGGGCAAATTGTTATTGATCCTATGTTTTAAACTGAAATTATGCTTTGTTATATGAAATTAGGCTATTACTTATATCATCAATTTATCATTTATATTATAAATTAGGCTATTTCGAGTGACATTATAATATATGCGAATTGACTAAATGTACAGGAACACAAGGTAAGAAAAATATCGCAAAATTAAATTACAACACATTTTCTAGTACTGGCGAGGCTATAAAAAAACTCAGAGAAAATGCAAGAGAGTACAAGCAAAGGTAAAAGAAGTTTTAACTACAGAGCAGGTAGCTGCAAGTCTAAAAAAGTACAAACAGTTAAAAGAATCGAAGCAACCCATAAAATAGAAGTTAAACTAAAGGTTTTCACTGCAATGAATCCAGTGATTGGCAACTGAGTCCCTGTAAAAGTTAATGTAAAGAAGTCTGTTCAAGAATTCACAGTTCTTATTGATATCCCTGATGAAGGTGAAAATACTGTGAAGTTTGCAACAAAGTCATCTGCTGGATTATTTTTATATCTTTCCTGAGAAAGACTATGTTGCTGATGTGAACGCATCCTAATTGCCATCTCAACAGAGCTGCAATAGTCCTTGCCAATATACACTTTGCATGTAAATTTTTATTATGTTATACCTATCTGCATAAATTGCTTTTGATTAAACATTGATTTTCCAGTGTAATTTAATTTCTCATTTTTTCCCTACAGATATTCATGCTGATATCTATCTGCTTTTGAATTTCATTAAATAAAAAAAATACTTTTAAAGAGAAACACGATTCACAGAATGTGCGTAAACTGATGTGGTGAAGGATAGGATTTGTCAGTACTCTCATCTTATTTACATTAGTTTCATAACAGTGTTTTTATATGTCAAGAAAAAAATGTAAGCAAATTGAAGTGGGGAGTTTTTGAAGCCCCTTCCCCTCATCTTCCAAGTTTACACATGATTCAGAGGATGAAAGTACAAAACTTTTAAATGGTTTACACATTAATTATAGTGTATTTAAGTATATTTAATTTATTATTCAACTTTAACCAGTATATACCCATTTTACCCCGGTGCATACCCATTTTACCCCGAACCACGAGGTAAAATGGGTATACACCGGGGTAAAATAGGTATAGTGTTTTACACAAAAATTAAAAAAAAAATTAAACACAAATTATGTTTAATTTAGACCTAAGATACACAATGTCAAAAATATTGAACAAAAACATGAATTTATTTCATAATATTTCTGCTATGAAACATTAAAATTAAAAAAGCTGATTTTTATACCCATTTTACCCCGGGTGACCCTAATCTCATTTTCAAGTGTCCCTTATTCAGAGGTAAATACATTACACTTCCTATACAAAGGGACTGGGACCGGAACTTTTGTCCCTTAAATAGAGGTGTCCCTTATTTGGAGGCTTCACTGTAATTACATAAATTATTAATGCCACAGCATAGGAGAAAAACAAACAAACTTGAAACAGGCAATTACATTTAGCATTTCATCAAAATCGTTCAAAAAAAAAATATAAGCAATCGTTATCTGTATTAAGAAAAAATTCCGTGTAAAATCCATCTATAAAATATTTAAAAAATATATATTTATGCATATTTCATACCTTTTGTTCAATATTGAGCTGTTTTTCAAGTGATTTAAGTCTTTGTTTAGAAGTAGACAAAGGCACTTCAATTTGTTCCGCTTCATATTTGTCAGGTGAGATCACGCAACTTTCTGTAAATGAGAATAATTTTAGCATGGCAAATGAAAGTTTGAAAGAAATTACACATTTAGTTGAACTTAACAAGGTTATAATATTAGCAGAGGTGATTGTGAATTCATGAAAAACTACCTAAAATTTTACTAAAGAAACGTTTTTGCATGGCGAGAAAAAAATTTTATTACAGGAAGGTCCAATCCTCTCATCATGAAAAATATTAATTTTAATTATGTTTAACAATCAATGAAATTGTTATTTTAGTCTTCTTTGTGTAATTTAACAATCAAGAAAACAGGAATTCTGGTACTGAAAATGAAATAAATACCTAAATTCAGGTACAATACCGGAACACAATCGCTCCTGTGTCCTGTATTAGATCTTGAACAATAACAATAAGAAACAGAGGAGAAATTTCAAATGTATGAACTGAATTCTGTTTTTTGAGTTTAAAAAAATAAATAAATAAAATAAAAGAATGGACATTTATTGACAATAATAGTTTGAAACTACATATTTTTTTTTACAAATGGCTTTCATTTAAAAATAATTTTAACAGTAAAAGACAATGTGCAACAGATAAAACAGACTTTTACCTGAAAAGTTTAAATCAGTACTCTGGCCTTGAATAACAAGCATATACTCATTGAGATCTTTTAATTCTTGTTGAAGTTCTTGTAGTTTATTATTAGCCTTTTTAACAATTAAGCTAACATTAGAAAGGCTTTTTTTGTCAGTCGTAGCTTTTCTCAAATTTTCAGCACCTTCTTTAATTTTCAATTCTTTTCGGATCTCTTCTTTCAACTGCCGCTTGATATCTTCAAGTTTTGGAGGTAAACTTCCATCAGATGCATTATGATGCAGCCCATATTTTAAAGCAAATTCACAATGAGATGACTGGCTACGATTCATTACTGTCAAAGAAAAAAATATATATAAATATACTTAAAGGTACTAATTAAGATATTTTGTTTTATACTTTAATTGTTTTTTAATTAAAGTTTGCGAATTACCACTAACACAAAGTGAACATAAAATTTATCCAAAACAATTAGAAATAAATAATGATTTAGACAAAAGCTGTTGGAGCAAACTGCTCCAGGCACATGAATTCATATGGATACAAATTCTGAAAGAGTAAAAAATTTGCATATATTTTTTAAATTATGTTTAACAAGTTATTATGCATTGATCCTACTTGTTATAATCAGTATATGATACTTTATTTACTTTTTTAAGCTCAACTACTTTGATTTAAAATAAGTTTTCATACTGATTAAAAGAAATTATTTCTGTTTACACCACCACACTGCCAATGTGGCAAATAATTACTATGTTTTCTGTAACAAACTTTATTAATCCTTAAAATCACTCTGCAAGTTTAGTTCTTGAAATCAAGATAAGATTGATAATAAGCCAAACAAGAAAATTTAAATATTCTGCTCTAAAGGGCAAAATTAGCACTAGCCACCGGCCCAGTCAATGAGAAAAAATGGCTAGTGCAAAACTGACTATCAGCAGCCACCTGCCGGCCACTTTTTATATGGAGATGATAAAATTTTCTTGCATTTCACCAAGAATTCTACATTTTTTTGTATCAATATATTTATATTTACATATTTATTTGGGATATTCAGTTTTAGATTAATATTTATAAAATTTTTAATGTTTATTGTTTTTAAATAAAAAAGTGGCCAGTAGTTTAATAAAAGTGGCCACTTAAAAAACTAGTCCTACCGGCCAGTGGCCACTAATGGAATTTCCCAAATTTTGCCCTATATTCTGCCCCCCCCCTTTTTTCTCCATCCCTGTATTTAGAAAACTCTAGAAAATTTAAAGTGATTATTATTGCTTTTTTTTTTTTTTTTTTTTTTTTTTTTTTTTTTGCTTTGAAGTAACAAATAAGATAACCAGGACATTAAGGCAAGGCAATAAAATAATTGCACCAATGTGGTGCATATATGACACCTGTGCCAAAAAAATAAAGGAATTCTCTGAATTTTTCCATTTACTTGAGTTTTCTGGTTGCTTGAATGCCAGATAATGGAGTTTTTACTATATTAGTTACATAGTTATAGCATTAAAGATTACATAAACCAAGATTTCAAATGAAAGTTATCAAAATAATATGATGAAATAAAGAGGGAGGAGATACTGTAAAGGCTGGATTAATTGGCACGTCTGGGAATACTTCAAATGTTTGGATAATTGAGGGCTAAAAAAATTGAAGGGAGGCAACAATGAAACAGTAAAACAACTTAAACCTATATTCCAATCAAAGTCAGTCAAATACTTTTTTTTTTTTTTTACTTTACATTTGTTGAACTTATTTTTACCAAATTAAAAATGTTATGTGCTCATTTTTTAGTTCAGTTTTTGTACAAAAACAATATAATAATACAAGATTAAATAACTTGATGGTGAGATAAAAAAATTTTGTTGTCAATGCAAACATAATTCTGAATATCAGATATTTATCGAAAATTTTAGAAATAAAAACCAGAAAGGATAAGTTAATATTTCTTCGCGTATTTATAAAAATAATTGATTTGATATAGTATTTTGTATATCCTTTTGAAAATTTAATGTGCTTTATCCAGAATTAATGACATTAATATGGCATATAAATGAAATGTCACTGTATTTAATCTTAGGGTGCATTACATAGATTTGTTATGCTTACACTCAACTGCAACTGTATTTGAATATGGTGATCAATATATTCATGCACCATAGATAGTTTAAAAAGTCAAGAATTTGAAATATTTGACATTAAGCTTTAAACAAACTATGATAATGTTTGAAATATCAATACGCTTTCTAATGCTAATGTGGTAAAATATCACTGCTTATATCATAAAAATCACAACTTCTGCGATTTAATATGAAAAATACAAATCTGTTACTAATGTGCTTTTGTATTTCACTGTAATTACCAAGTAATGTGTGCATAAAATGAATCAAATATTTCAGACAAAATATTTTTAAAAAGTAAATAACAAAATTAAAAAAATATACATTCATAAGTAGATTTTGATAAATTAAAAATTAATATTAAACTCTACAAAAAAGTTGCATAAATTAACTACCTAAGAAATACTTTTTCAGCATTCTTATTTGATGTATCCTTCATAAGATGTCAAAGTTCAAATATTAAGACATTTTAAGGAAAGGTGAAAAAAAAATCTGACCAAAACAATTAGACATTTTTCAAAGGAAAGCATAAATTAAACAATCACATATTTAACATCAATATTTCACCAGCCTAGAAGTAACCAACCGATCGATAACTCTCAATGACAGTAAAACATATAAAAAAATATAGTGTTAATATAAATTAAAAACTAAATTTTCCGGCGCGTTTAAGTACCAAAATATTCAAAAAGCAGTGAATGGTCATTAGGGCTAAAGAGAAATTCGCAATAAACACGGAGAAACGAAAAACAATAACAAAACAAATAAACCTACTTTTTTTAAATAAAATAAACCAATAAAAATAAAACTTGTTTTTGATTAAAACATAAATGCAACATAAAATGCAAATACTACATGCCCGAAACCCTATACTAAATTCACGGCATATCAAAACATAAAAAAAAGATACTGCCAAACAGAGATAATAAATTTTTGAAAAGGGGAAAATGTATTGTTACGACGTAACATAAAAAAGGTTTATGTAAAATGCTGATAAACTGTGGGATTTTATTTTTTTCTCGTTATATATACATTTCAATCATTTTATAACTAATAATAACAATTAGAATTGAAAATGCACCAAATAAACAAATTTTAGTGTGGCGTACATAATAATAAACAAGTCTGTCTTTGCATTCATTGCTAGATGGCACTGCAGTCCTGCACAGAATTTCGTCGCCGAATTTCGGGCTTTTTCGGTGGTTTTCGGTTAAATAAACCAAATAAACTCACCATTTATTATTATGTACGCCAACATGTCGGTCATTACTTTTAGTACTGTTTAGCCGATATGTTTTTTAATAGGTCATTGTAAATTTTCAAACCTAAAAAAAGTGTATAAAACACTGTCAAAATACACTTGGTTATTTTCAAAACAAATATTAAAAAAATCTTATGTTTTTCATTGAAACGAAAGTAAAATACTAATTTATTTTACAATCAGCTATTAAGCGCATAAAAGATTCAGCTGGCATGTCGTTGGTGTACCTTTTATTTTCATGATTGGTGGGAAAATTCGGTTATGTATTTTGTAAACAAAGTTTGTTTATTATACTGTGTTTATTAAATTGTATCTTTAGTATAATTATCTGATGGCGATTGTCATCAGTTAAGAGTTTTGCAGCATTCAAATATGAATAGAAAGAGTGAAAGTAGTGGCAGACGAAGAAGCCGAAGCTTAGTAGGATTTGCCTCAAAAGGTTTGTATCTTTGGTTATTGCTACGTAAAATTGTAATCTAACATATGTGTATTCTTGATGATCGTTCTTATCTTGCTAAGATATAGGCACAGAATACTTTTTAATCTGTGTAAAGCGCTTATAATTGTTCAAACGTATGAATAAATTTAATTTCGTTAAACTAAGGATTGCTAAATTTTGAAGCTACTGATTGCTTGTCAGAGTCTAATAGCCTTTAACTGAACATGTTATTGTTTTTCTAACTCTATAATTAAGTGTATCAAAGCTGAATATATTTTGAATAAAGCTAATATCTGTTTTTAATAATGAGAAGTAGTGAATGTTAAGTAAATGTATAATTTTAAATATTAGGTAAAAAAAAAAAAAAATAAGACTTATGTATCAGTAGCTTTAAAACTAGTAAAACAGTATAATATAAAACCTAAAAACTACTGTCCAAAGAGCAGAAAGTAAGATGTTTAATTATTTAAAGAAATGAAATTCCATTTTTCATGAAAAAAAGAAAACACCGCCAAACTATAGGATTTAACGTCAAAAATGAATAATCATGGGATTACATTCAATTGACACCAGAATTGTTTAGATGTTTGTTATGTCCTTAAGAGATTTTTTTAATTCAATATTTTATCAGTATTTTTGATGATACAGTAGACTCCCTAAAACCCGCACATCATTTAGAAATGTAAACAATGAAACATTCAATTCAAATATAGGGACAAAATTTGACATTTTTAGTTTTATATCAATTCCATATATTTTTTGATTCATAATTTATGCTAATATTACTGAATTCAAGTTTTTTCATGAATGAAGAATAAATCTATTTCTGAAAAAATTCAAGATATTGCTGATATTGATAATCACTATCCTCTTACCAAATATATTTATATAAGCTATCATCAAGCTTTTTTGGTTATTAAGTCTGGCTAAACCTGAAATAAAACTTCCTTTTTTATGAGGCAAGTTTCATTGAATAATTTTGCTAAAATGCATTTAATCTTTATATAATGAATATATAATCATACATTATTGACTTGACCTTCCTTTTTAATGTTTTAATCATTTTAAAAATTATCTAAATTTTTATTATTTTACTTTATTGCTTTTTTAGATATTTTATTATATTGTAAGCATTCATTATAGTTTTGATTACATTCAAAGTGTTATTTTAAAAATGTAAACAAAACAATGACCAGAAATCCTCACAACCTCTGGTCCCGAGCTGTGCAGATTTGAGGGAGTCTACTGTATAAGGGTTCTGTCAAAGAAAAAAATTGAGTCTGTTAATGGAGCCTTCACAAAGTTAAATTTTAGAAAAACAGCTTCTTTATAGAACAAATAAACAAAAAAGTTCATGAAGCACACTCACATAATAAGTATAAAATTTTGCAAAAATCTAGTGTTTTTTATTCATTTTACCATGTAACTTAACATAAACATAGATGAGTTCCATATCCTGTTTTGTTTCTTTTTTACTAACTTTTTTATAACTAAAAAAGCTTGATTAATACATAAATATATTTGGTAAGATTGTGATTACCAATGATATCAACAATATCTTCATTTTTTTCAAAAATAAATTATCCTTTCTTCATGAAAAAACATAATTTAATAACCTTAACAAAAATTACAAATTAAAAAATATATGAAATTCATATAAAACTAAAAAAGTCACATTTTGCACCTACATCTAAATTGAATGTTTCATTGTTTACATCTGTAAATAATGTGCGGATTTTAGGAGTACGGATTTGAGGGAGTCTACTGTATAAGAAAAGCTTCACATTTTCATAAAAGCAGGACTCTGTGAGAAAACTCTGGACAGACCCCTGATAATAGAAAAAAAAAAAAAAAAAAAAAAAAATGTACTCACCTACATTATTGATATTTCCTTGCAGGGTTGGCATGATTTAAATCAACTGATTTTTTTTAAAAAATCATTTGATTTAAATCATCTTTTTTTGAAATTAGTCAGCAGATAAATAAGAAATAGGTGTAAATAAGTAACAGGTGTTTTTCTGGTATTTTCAGGATTGCTATCAGAAAGAATGTGGCAGGTACAGGTTAAATCCAGGTGTCAACCTCCTAATCCTTTAATTGTTTGTTCTTTTGTAATAAACTTTAGACGATAAGGCAAAACACAGAAACACTTTATAAACCATATTTCGTTTGCCATTCTTGGCAACTAAATTATTTGAATCTTTTTTTCACAAGTTAATAATTAAACAAATTCATTAATGCTCATCAAAAATCGGATACTACATGCAAGGAACAAGTTTTAAAACTTGCCATATTACACTGTCAAATTTCAATCAAAGTTAACGAATTTTTAAAATTTTTGGGTAAAAAGTTAGAAAATGTGTTAGATAAAGATAGCAGAGTTGCCAAAGTCTTCTGATTTCAGATGTTTCTCCATACTCCTTATTTTTGAAATATTTCTCCTAATCTTTCACACTTTTTAAATATTCTGTTATTTAACAATCAAATGTGCTGTGATTCAGTGAGAAAAGCTCTAGTACAGGTGTAATTGTTCTTTAGTATGTTTGACCAGTAGTGTTTTATGTGATGAATTACACCCAGATTCATTATAAACTATGAATCTTTAAGGTTTGTTATTGTTACTATGGTCATGTATTGAATTAATAATAATTTGTCCCTATTAAGATTTATTTATGATCTTTAATATAGTTTTATATAAGTTAATGAGTAACAAAACATCCCTTTTTTTATATTATTTAGTCAAATTAAAAATATGTTAAAACATCCTAAACATCATATTCTTAAATGTGTTCTACTTGTAAGGAATACATACTTTCCTTATTCGAGTTAGAATGATAGATTTCTTTTTAATCTTCTGTAATAACCAAGCAATATTGAAACTTAAACTTTTACTAAAGATGTTTACATCCACAAATTAACAAGTTTTCATTGACAAAAATATCTCCTGATTTCTGAAATAAAATCTCCTGATTTTTAACTTTCAGAACTTGTCAAGTCTGAGATAGAATTACAAAATTTAAAGCAAAATATGAACAAGTTATTAATGGCTGTCATTTTGCTGGAGTTTTATTAAGTCCCTCTGTTTTAAAATGAAATGAAATTTCACTTAGTGTAGAGGAAAATAATGAAGATTTGGCATTCATTAAAGAAAATTGTCCAAATCTTCTCACCACTCTCATTTTCAAGCAAAAAATGGCCCATTCCAAAAATTACCATTGCTTGAGAAAAAAGTTTCCGATATTATGACAGATTATGATTGGTGGAAGTCCTTTTATATAATGGGAGGTAAAGAAATAATCAGCTAAATTGAAATTGAATTTATTTACCAAATAACAACAGCCATGGCTGCATCTGCTGGAATAGAAAGACAATTTTCTTCTTTTGGACTAGTTCATTCAATCCTTCATAAATTCGGAATGAACAAAGCTTCTAAATTAGTGTTTTTGTTCAAACAATTAAATCCCTGATTTATTTCTATTTGCTTAAAAACTATTGGATTAATTGTGACTTTTATCCCTTAATAAATAGCTTGCTTTAAATGAATATTTGTTTTTTTTTTTTAAATTTTACCATTTTCTATTCATTTACAACCTATTTAAGTTTATTTCTTATTTAGTGTGCACAATTCAATTACAAAATAATAGAATGGCTTTAGATTAAAGCCTAGATGTTTAATTTTTAGTACCAATCAGTAACTAGAATATAGTATTTACTGAACTATATATAATTATTTCTTATATTATTTTCATAAATTCTAAATATTATTTATTCTTTTTCTAGTTATTTTTATAAAAAACTGCTGCATGTATTGTTAAAACATAAAAACACAATAATAAAAAATAGAATTCTAAAAAATCAAATAAATCCGATTTTTTTTATTTTTTTAAAAAAATCATGATTTTTTTCCAACCCTGTTTCCTTGTATGTTGTAGGTGAGCTTTATCAAATCTGTTTAATTGGGTGCTGTTCATTCTTTTATAATTTACTTTTTTTCAAAAAAGCATATTCTGTTTTTGGCTTAAATTACCACGCGAAATGATTGCAATTGTGATGATGATGATGATGAATTAGACGCTGTGTATATTTATACTGATGTACCAATTTAAAAAAAAAAGTGATTTTAATGAGTTGCTTAAAAATTTTGAATTGATTTGAATACTGACTGAGGATTGATAACTTTTTTGATTGTTAAAGAATGAAGTTTTAAAGTATCTATAGAAATTTACAAGGGTTTTAAAAGTTTTTATGTTTACTATCTTTTTTTTTTTTTTTTTTTTTTAAATATTAATTTTTGGAATTTTTTATACTTGTGTATAAAGCTGAACCCCTACTTTGAGGCAAAAAATATGCTCAACATTTCTCAGCTTATACAAGGAAATGTATGGTACTTTTATTTTTCTGTGTTTGCTTCACATGTCCACTGCACTGCCCATGTGGTAATTCAAGTTTCTTAGGATTTTGCAACAGCATTCATTTTAATCTTTTGTTGTTTTATCTCCATGTGCAATTCTTTTACATTGCCTAAAGTATGAAGCATAGATGTCTCTCTATAGGTAGAAACATTTATTGTATTGAAAAAATAGGATTTTCAGATTTCAAGAGTTGTGATACAAATAAGTTAACTAATGTTTTGTGAAGTTATTATTATTATTATTTTTTTTTTTTTTTTTTTTTTTTTTTTTTTTTTCACAAAAACAAAATAATTTACTAAAGTAATAGTTAAATTCACAAAAATAAGACCCTGGAAATAAAAAAATCTAGATTGACCTCTTATTGTTTTAATAATTTATTATTTCTTTTGTTCTTTAAAATAACTAACAATGATGTCATGAAAAATGACATAACGTGGAAAAATTCATCAAATATGCTTCGGGAAAAAAAAGTCAGAAAATTTGTCAAAAGATCCAAAACGGAATCGAGCAATTTGAAAAATGATCGCTGAGAAAAAATCGCTAATTTTGACAAAGGGTTTAGGAAATAAGTAGCAAATTTCAATGTGTCTATTTGGTCAAGAAATTAAACAGAAAAATCACTGGAAAAATATTATGATGCATAAAATTAATCAGTTTCAACCAGGCCCGTAGCCAGGATTTCCTTTCGGGAGGGGCTCAGTCTTGGATTTTTTTTTTTATCTGACAACAGTAATGGGTATAATTTAAAATGTAGATAAAAAATAAACAAGGGGTTAACCTGCGATATAATCCTGCATAATATACTAGTTGTCCATTCAAAAAATTGTTATTTTTTTTGTTTTCTAATACAATTTTTGGTTTCTAAGAGTTCATTCCAGTACTTGTTCGAAAGCCAAAAATGTTTTTATGGGAAAAACTGCAAAGAAAATAAAAAAGCAAAAACGAGCATTTTTTGCGATGAACATCATGTATCTTTATGAGATATTAAAAAAAAATATTGAAATGCAAGCAAGTAATTTTAATGGATTTAAAACACAGTATTAATATTAACGTACATGAGTCTTGCATTGCGAGTGCAGGGTTTTAAAATGATTAATCAGTAGATAAAATTAATTACGCATATTATATTTTTCATAGGAAAGATAATTGTTAGAAATTATAGGTAATAGTAAAAATTATATTTATATTTCACATTCTTTGATTACAAAAGTTATAAATGCAGTACTCTAGGTACAATAAATTTACTAGAGAAGCAATCTTCATGACTTCTTCGCAGCTATGAGGCTGATTATTTTGTCAGGATCTACTATAATGTCCCAAGAAATGGATATCAATGCAAGGCTGATCAGTTGTTGGTAGGTGTTGGATTCAAACTCAATCTTGCCTGTCAGCCTAATCGTTTGGAGTTTCCCATAACTTTCTTAAAGCCTGGGATTTAATTACACAGTTACGGGCTAGGTTCTCTTCTCACGACTCCCATGGAAGGCACTCCACATCTCTTCAGATCTATATTCCTCCTGTGCATAACTGGCCATCATAAACATCAGCAATATTAGTCTCTCATCAGCCATAGTGTTTCGAAGCAAAAATTTAATTTTCTCATTGATGAAAAAGACCTTTCATCCCTGGCTATTTTTACCAGAATGGTAGCCAAGACTGTTAACAATTGTTTCATTATATTACAATGCATTACATTACAGTACTCTAAAACTTTTAGGACTTCTGTATTTCTATCAATATTACGAATTCTCTCGCACCATATTTCATATTCAACTTTCACTTACGAAATTAACACCTTGTGTTTGAAATATTAAGAGAGATTCTCTAACTTGTTTGTTTATTCTGGAAAAGCACATCCTGAAAAAAGTATTTGAAATCGGTTAAAATGTCTTCATTTGAAATTAATCTATCGTTCAAATTTTGAAAAAGACTTCCAATACTGTAATGCGGACTGTGTCCTATAATACTCTTCGCTGGATGTAATTTGGTGGTTTATATGTGTGATCTGTCTAAATTTTGATCTTGGAATTTTTATTTCAATTTGAAAGACGTTTTTCTAAATTTTGATGTAGAATTAAATGTCTCTCAAAAGATTTCCATCGCATTCCATTTTCTGTATGTTTTCTAAAAGAATTAGAACATCTTTAGCATGAGTGAGATCCGTAATTGTGTCATGGGATTTTCCATGAAGATGAGCTGACACTGCCTTTGTCAAACTGAAAAACTTGTTACAAACAAATGGGCTTGTGAAAAAAACACTCTTTTCTATTCCATAACTGCCAAGGAAGGTCTGTATCTGTTGGAGAAATATTTCATGCGTTTTCCGAAATAGTTAAATTATATGCGATACGCGTATTAAACTTAATTTTCTAAGTCAAATTAATTATATAATACATGCATTACGCTTTTCGAATTTAACGGTGCATAAAGTGAAAATTTCCATTTATAACTTTAGCTGAATAAATTTACATTTTTACAACTAAAAATAAACGTAGTTCTAATATGTAATGAAGAAAAAAAATGACAGTTTTTACTATTATTAAATTTAACTTTTTTTTTAAGTTTCGGGAGGGGCTTCAGCCCCCTTAGCCCCCTCCCTGGCTACGTGCCTGGTTTCAACTGACATCCCAAGCATTTATCCACAAACCAAAACAATAATTAAGAATTTAATTTTCACCTCACTTCACATAACATCTGGCACTTTGAGATTGTCAATTAACAATCTGAGATTATTTGTAAATTTCTAGGCAAATAAGTGTTCTTAGAGATTCAGAAAATCTAATTATCAAGAATGTCAAATTAGCCTGATTTTATTTAATTTTCTCTTTCTTATGTACTATAGAATTTCAGTTATTTGCCAGTTGTTACTTATTATTTTAAAT
Source organism: Maratus speculifer (assembly GCA_964019185.1). NCBI lineage: Eukaryota > Metazoa > Arthropoda > Arachnida > Araneae > Salticidae > Maratus > Maratus speculifer. Next base: position 315,414,881 of record OZ025296.1, on the reverse strand, counting down.
GCTTCTAGAATTATTAAACATACATCTAGATATTTTTAATACATGTTTGTATGTTAGAAGAATCAATAAATGGACTGAAATACAGAGTTGCAAAAAAGACGGTGGCTTTTATTGGTTTTAACTGGCTTTTTTTGGCCATAATTGGCTTTTATACAGTGAAGCATTTTAATTATAAACTACTTATTTTTAAGTGTCTTTTAACTAGTTTTAATGGATGTTTAATTTACTTTGAGTTTAATAAATTTATTTATTAAAATGAAAAATTGGGATTTTAATTATGATTCAATATTAGAAATTGGATTATAACCCAATTTTTCAATAATGAAGACATTAATACTAGAATAACACATTGATGAAATTGCTAGTGGTTTACACAGAATTGCAAATATGTGAGCTAAATTATAAAATGGTCATAAACATTAAAAATCATACATATAAAAAATTACCATTTCTCACTATTAAAAATAGTATAATGAATTATGCATATTTCATAATATCTTGGAAGACGGTAGTATTCCTGTGACGCAGCCTGAAGCCTAAAATCGTATCGTAGAATTGTCGAAGGGTGGAACATATATACTGCTAGTTTGAGATCAAAGGAAATGCGGAAAGCCGCCTTTTCATAACTCAGCAAATATAGCTCACATTGTTCTAATTTTTTAAAAATAGTCTTATATTTGCAGTCTAATTCTATTTAGAATTTTTTACATCTCTACGTTCTTTATCTTTTAAGATCTCGATACCCATTTTTAAAATGAAATCGATGGGGTTTGTTCCTGATAATGAGATCTAGAAAATGGCCTGGGAGATTTCATTAAAACTTATATATATAATATGAATCTGTTTAAGATAGAGTGAATAAGACATGCCTAGTTTCTAAGAAAACTCTTGTTTGTTATATATTGGTCTTGAAAAATTGGACTATATTTTTCGCATTTCTATGGGAATCTCAATGCAAATGCTCGATAAACCATTTACTGTATTCATACGCATGTTTCCTCTTTCTTTAAGCACCTTTTTCTCCGCCTTACTGCATACTTGCTTGCTCAATCAGTATGTCGTTGGGCTTGAGATCTGAACATCGCATGTTCTCTCCCGTTCGAGGTATTGTGTTTTATTTTTGTTTTGATCTTTTTTAAGTCGGTTAATAAAATAAAGTTGACTTTTATTATCCGTTCCTTTGTATTTTTTTATTGTCAATGGAACCATTAAATGAAATTTTAATTAAAAAAATTGTAATAAGTTAAATAAAATTACATTACAATTACAACTAACTTAAATGAAATAAAACTTCACTTTAAATAAATTTCAATAATTCAATTTTAAAATTAAATTTAAGTAAGATACATTTTTTATTATTAAAATGGACATTTATTGGGTCATTCCATGTCAAATCAACAAAGAAAAATATACTTTTGAGATTGACATCAAGCAATTTTCATGAAATTCACAGGATTGTTTCTACTTATGTAAAAATGCAATAAAAAAATTTTTGTAGATTTTTTGCAGCCTTTTTTCAGGGGGGAGGGCTTCATGAAAAAGTGGAAAACACGTAAAAAATGACATTCTCGTAGTTACAAAAATACAATTTTCTCAACTCCTATGAAAGGTATAGAATTTATCTTGGTGTTGTTTTGAAGGTCTTTGTGTGGGCTTTCGTATGACATATTACTTGACAGGATTTATTAAATTTAATATTTCAAGGTCATCAAATATTGTCTTTGACCTTGAAAATATTAAAAAGTTCATTTTTGAAAAATCTGAAAAAAATATATTTTTTACTTCTTAATATGACAAACATTCTGTAAAAATTTCATATTGGGATTTCAATGGGATCACATAAAAATTAAATAAGAAGCAACTTACATTACAGGTAACTGTCATTTGTAGCTTTGTGTTGTGGTCATTCTAGTCCTCACTGTTAGATTGCAGTTATTCAGACGAATATTGCAATACTATATTTTGCAATTAAATGGGCTTAAATTAATTAACTTTATCTGCTTAGCATTCTGCAACTTTTGTAATATTTGTATGAAGTATTCAATAAAAATAAAAGTAAATTTTACTTGATGATTTTTTTTTAACAACTCCTTCACAGTTATGTCAAGTGTAATGTCTCCCTTAGAACAAAACCATATGGCCCCATATGGGGAACTACCATTTCAGTGTTGCTTAAAAATAAAGATTTTCTTGCACAGAAACAACATACTTAATCTCAGAATAATTCTTATTGTACAAAACTTTAAAAAATTAAAAGATATTATTAAAAAAAAGTTTTATATGAAAAATATCTTATGTTTATTTTAAATTTCTTGTAACAAAGTAAAACTTTTGTGACTTTCGTTAAAATTGAAAATATACCAGAGCAGCGGTTCCCAAACTATGGGTTGTGACCCACTGGTGGTCCGTGGCTGTTGTTTTGGTGGGTTGCGAAACAATGTATGTTTGTCAAAAAATATATCTTTTATGTCATCTGTTAAAAAAGATATGACAATTTCAACAGGAAATGATATTTCAAGGGAACATCCTTAATTTCCTTCTTGATTAGTATGCGAACAGAATATCCAGAAATATTTAAATCAGTTTTAGGTTAAAATCAACACTTCATGCTTATGAAAACATGCCTTTTTTACTTTGCTGTTTTTGAAAGACAAGTACTGAGATAAACTGTGTGTTAATACATGTTCCCCACATGGGTAACTACCAGTGTCAGAAATCTCATTGATTAATAAAGTTATGTTTTCATACTAACTAAACATATTTTCTACTATCTTGGTAGTTTGTACATTGTTTTAATTACTATTCATTTACACATATTGAGATTATCGATTCTTGTTTTTGTTGATAATGTATCTTCCGTATGAAATTTTATGTTTTTCGTAAGATAGGGTAGCCGAGATTGAACAAAAATTGCTATACTGATATACAACTTTTTCTTGGGTGGGTCATGAAATTTTTTTTTTAACTGACAGGTGGGTCTCGAAATTTTTTTACATTGAAAGGTGGGTCACATACCAAGAAAGTTTGAGAACCACTGTACTATAGCATTTTTCTTTAAAAGTATTTAATGCCATTGCTTTGTTTTGAATGTGAATAAAATTTTTCAATTTAAAGAAAGAAAGAAAAAAAAGCACTGAAAAAAATAAAATGGATATGGATAACAATAACTTTTCCCTAAATACTGAGACTGATAAAAATGTTGATTTGTAGACCAAAAACAGACTTAACTTCTTAGATGCAAAGCCTGAGCCACAAATTTCAGTTCACCCTCCCCTCCCCCCCCAAAAAAAAAAAAAAAAATACTTTTGTTATATGTATAGATTATTTGTTGATACCAAATCAATCGGCAGATGATTTAAGTGAGGCAAGATACATTAGGAGCCTCTAATCATGGTTATACCTACCCCTCCCCCCCACTCCCCTAACTTACTTTCAAGCCAGGCTTTGAATTAAATATATTGGTACCCAAAAAGTCATTATTTTACAAAGTTGTTTGAAGCTAATTTAATATTTTACTTGAATTTATGTATAGAAATTTGCTATACGCAAACTAACTACACACTATGCTATACACAGACACTAAATCAAATTAAATCTAAATTATTTAAAATTATCATATTATATAAAATTTTTTAAATCAAAGTAAGATAAATAGAAGTAGTAACGTATTGTTTTCAAATGATCACTTGCAATACAAATAATTTTTTTAATGCTTGTTTGGGGATTTCCAAAGCCATTTGTATACAGTTGCTTTTTTCAGCATTTGTTTTTATTATTTATTTTTTAGTTTGTGATAAATAAAATATATATGCACCCAAAAAGCCTTTTTTTCAATCTTTCAGTTTATGCATAGTTTTAAAGAAAACTGATTGTTTAACTGCTATGCCTTTTTCAAAAAATGAGATTTGAAAATTATTTTTCTTACAAAATTGTTTGGCAAAAACAAACTTTAGACAATTTTGAAAGGTCTTAAATTAAAATATGATCATCAAACCTTTTTTTTTTTTTCTTATATCTTCATCCTTTTGTGTACATTTTAATGCAAATTTCAACTTAATATGTTTATAAATAGTAAGACTATGATTTTTTTTTTTTCTAAAACAATGTTTTTTAAATACGGATCTTTTGAAGTGCCACTTATGCACCTTTTCTGTTTATTTCAGTATATATATATATATATGTTTTTTTTTTTTTTTCGCAAAAAGTACTTGAGATATTGAAGTATTATTTTAGATTGTTAATAAGAGTGGTAAAAGAAACAATTACAAAAATTTTTATCAAAATCTGAGACCATGGGTTTCATGGTCTGGATGAAGTGATATGGAATGATCCAACGATATATATTTTTTAATGTGATCCCATTGCAATCCCAATATGAAATTTTTACAGAATGTCTGTCATATTAAGAAGTAAAAAATATATGTTTTTCGGATTTTTCAAAAATGAACTTTTTAATATTTTCAAGGTCAAAGACAATATTCGATGACCTTGAAATATTAAATTTAATAAAATCTGTCAAGTGATATATCATATGAAAGCCCACATAAAGACCTTCAAAACAACACCAAAATAAATTCTATACCTATCACAGGAGTTGAGAAAATTGTATTTTTGTAACTACCAGAATGTCATTTTTTACGTGTTTTCCACTTTTTCATGAAGCCCTCCCCCCTAAAAAAAGGCTGCAAAAAATCTACAAAAAATATTTTATTGCATTATTACATAAGTAGAAACAATCCTGAGAATTTCATAAAAATTGGAGATGGTCAGGTTGTGGGTCTCGTTGATTTGACATGGAATGACCCTATTATAAATTATAAAATTAAATGAATACTTACTTTTGCAAAATCAAGTACTTTATTATGAATGCGTCTAACAAAGCATAAATTTCTGGATTTTATCGGCAATCAGATTAGAAATTCAAGCATACCAATCTTCAGATACAAAATTTTAGCTGACAAACATCGATTTTGGGACCACATTCATCAATAATATATGGTTTAAAAATATTTTTAAAATACAAAATATGAATGCGAAAGTATGTGACATTATAAATGACACTGTTTTTAGATTTTGTTGGGGGAAAAATATGATTGTGTCCAGTAGCACAGTTTAATTTTTTATTACGTAATCCAAAAACTTCATAATTTCTATTCTAAATTGCATGTCATTAAGATTCAATGTACTGGAAAAAAAAATTTAATTTTTCAAGAATTTGAAAAGTTGAAACTAAACTTTAGTTGTAAATTGTAGTTTAAGCCTTTTTTTTCCACGATATTATGTCAAAATTCCATATAGATTTTTTCTTTTTTTTGAAAATGAATTGATAGTAAACAAGGAAATACTTAGTAGGTCTTAAAGCCAATAGATGGCAGCACTAAAGCTTTGTGTGAGAGGAAATTTTGAATTTTGATTGCAGTCATTCGTTGTTGCATTTCATTCCTAGATGGTTCCCTTGCTGAAGTTGAATCATGCATTGTCAGAGTTGAGATTTGTTTTCAAAATTTTTTCTAGACGAAATTTATTTTCGATCTTATTGCCAATATCCCTGTGATGCATCGTATGCATGTTGTTGTCGATAGATTGTAAGTGCAAAATGGCAGAAGATTTGAAAATGTTAGAAATTTTAATTTTTCTATTATCATTTAAATTGTAGAAAAAAAAATGTTTGAATAAAAAAAGGCAAAGATTTTAGTTTTAAAAATTAAATTGGAAAAATCCCCTTAATAAAAAAAAAGCATTAAAAGTATTTTTTATAATCGTTGAGCATTCACAATAATAACAAACATGATTTACAATTTGAATAAACATTTTTTTTCAATTGCAAAGAATAATTTGAATGAACAAATACAAAGTTTGTATGTTTTAAATTTTAATTTAGTTTAAAAAATCATTTTAATGATTAAAATTTTAAAAAATCATTGTACAATTATAATAATTATTCATAAGTCACTTTTTTAAATTGCAAAAAAAAAAAAAAAAAGAGAGAGAGAGAGAGAGAACCCTTGAAGATTTTATTAAAAAAAAAAAAAATCTGTTAAAAAAGTCATTTTAATTTTTAAAAATATTTATAAAAGAAAACTGAGTGCAGAAGTATCGAGTACATTCTAGCAATATGATCTGAAGATTTGGATGAGCGAGGAACTTTGTTGCAGATGATATGATTTTTTTATCAATTCCTATTAACAAACGTAATAATCTAATGAATAATTTCTGTTCAAAGAAATACATGTGTGAGAAAAGAAGTATATGTGTTCCAATATTTATGCTAGAATCACATTTTGTAATGATTTAAAATATAAATGAAAGATACAAAATTATTTTTTAATAATAATAATAATTCAAGTATAAACATTAATACAAAAACATTGTGCTGTGATTTAAAAACATAAAAATATAAATGAAAAGTACAAAATTGTTTTTTTAAATATAGCCTGTTGATTCCAATTATTATATGGCATTAAAAATTGAATTTAATAGAATATTTTAGTAAGTTCTTATAAAATAATATGCAAAAATAATGAATTCTGTAAAAAGATATCTCCACTTCTGCACATCACCCCAATTAAAAACTGAACTTTCTCACTTTTCATCTTTCCATTGGGATCCATCTAGAAATGAGGTGCTAATTTGTGACTAGGGAAGAGTATTAAGATATGGGACATCTGCAATAATTCTTAAAATATGTTTTAATTTTAATTTATGACTTTTCTACCACATGGAATAATCATTGTCTTATACTTGAACTTGAACTTGTTGAGGCATGAAGGGACTTCCTAGTTGACAAACAACTCCACGTCCGGGCTAGGAGTGACTGGTTAGCACATCTTGATGTACGCCTTCAAAAAAAGAATAAGTGCAGAATAAATTGTGCAGGAAGAAAGTCTAGCCGTAGTGCAAGCACTACATACGACAGAGGACTATGGAATGTCGGCAACTCCCGGAGCGCGTCTGCACGCCGAAGAGCTGGGGACGGAAATGAGAAGAAGAGGTTTAGGACAGAGTTTAAATACGGGATGGCTGCCGAAGCGGCCAATCCGAAAGATGGGGCGGGGCAAGCCCGCAGGAGAAGAGAAAGTTAGAAAAATCTAAGAATAAATAATTCAAGTTCAACAAGAACGGGGTAAAAGCTAAGGCGGCAAAGCGAAATCAAAACAAAGGCACTTTACAGGAACCACACATTTTAAAATTACTAATTTAAATTATAAAAACACTACAGAAATTAAAAGATAAAATAAGATAAATTACAATAATTAAGATAATTAACTACGGTGTGTCATTTCGTTGACATCTTTTCAATTTTTTTTTTTTTTTTTTTCAATTTTTCATGTAGATAACAGATTAACAGAACAAATAAAAAGATAAGTAACATTTAACAAATTATTTAGAGTTATTGTTAGAGTTCACTAATAATTCACTGAAAGTAATTAATTTAGAAATCGGATCTTTTTTAAGTTTAATTTGCTCATAGACGCTGTTGAGTTTTTGGGGAATTTCGTCAAAAGATTTGACTTGAAGTTCAGATTTTATAGCTTCTAATATTTCAATGATTGATGAAATATTATTGGATAATTCATGAAGCTCGTAAAGCTGCTGAGTTGGAGGGTTAGGTTTACTATTAATTTTAGGAATATTAGCTTGATTTTGAATATTTTTAGTCTCAGGTTTAGTTTCCGGTTTAGCGGTAATTTGGGCATAAGTTTTACGAAATTGAGGTTTTAGAGGATATTTAGTACAACCTTTGTAATTAGAGGGATGTTGGAGATCACAATTAGAACATTTAGGAGGCGGTTTAGGACCATCTTTAATAAGTTTAATATTACAATCAGAAGATAAATGGTCGCCACTGCAACCGACACATTTAGGATTATTGAAGCATTGAGAACTAACATGATTAAATTGCTGGCAACGAAAGCATTGCACAGCTTTTTTTGAGGGTCGAAATTTTTCTATGCTAATTCTAAGTTGAAAAAGATTATGGAGATTAAGAATTTCATAATTTTTACTATTTTTAGGGAGCTCAACCAGATATAACGGAAGAATTTTACCATCCCTTTTGCTTTTCATTTGGGTAATTTTGTTGGCAGAGAAGCCCTTATTTAGAAGCTCACTTAGGATGTCATCCGTATAAACGTTGTTTTTAGGGAGACCCCTAATGACAACTTTAATAATTGCATCTCTGTCGGAGATTAGATAATGCGGAACATTAGTTTTTTTGAAATAATCGTGCATAGCCATTTTATCTTCAAGACTTTCCGGTTGAATTTTAAGGTAGTTACCGGCCAATTTGGCCACGAATTTAAGTTTAAGATTTGCGCTAAGAAGATTAGTAAATTGGATGGAATTAATTTGTCGATTATCGACCATAATAGGTTTAGGTTTTTTATCAATTTTAAGTTTATTATCAGTAATTTCACTTGCGATAGATTCATTAACAGATTCCATTTCGATGACACTATCATTATCTTTAATTTCGTTGTTTTGCGGACTATTAGGCCTAGATATTTTATCCTTCTCAGTAGCTTTACTTTGCAAAATTTTCCTACGCTTTTTATTTTTAACAAGGATAAAGCCCTCATTGTCTTATACTTGTTGCTATAAGTCTTTTTATAGTTGCAACTATTAGTTTGTGACTTAAAAAGGTCATTTTACAATACCTAAAAATAAGAATTACTCGAATGTTCAATGTACATTTTCAATCTCATTTTTGTTGCTAACTTAATTGTTTTTATTTTGTAAATTCAACAATATGCCTTTTATAAATAAACAGTTAAGTTAAATATAAAAATCCTATGCTTGTTGAAAAAAACTAATTATTTTAATGCTCTAAGGTAAGGACGGGACACTGTGACTCAGGAGGGATGGGGCATGTCCCATCCGTGCCAAATGATATCTCTATTAAAATAATTATGCTTAATAACATACAAGTTTTTGGTATTTTATATTTATATTTTATGTTTAGGATACAAATGTTTCTAATTATGTTATATAAAGAATGTTATATTTGTTTTCTGAAGTAAAGCCTTTTTTTGTTTTGTATCTTTAAAACAAATATAAAATGAACTAAAATACATAATTAAAAAATAAATAAAAATTGAAATAAACTAATATTTATAGCTCTAAATAATCAATTTTTATGCATTTAGATCTTAAATAAATTTCAAATTTTAAATTAATTACTTTGTTAACATCTTCGCTTCATACTTATGAATCAGAAACTGCGAATTTTGCTTTCAGTATCCATATCAATGTACATTTTCAGAATATGATGTAATTTTTTTTTAATCTTTAATTTGTATATGTATTTGTGTTTAAAAAGAAAAGATTAACTCATATTTATTTTAAGGATAAGTTTCAAAAATAAGAAATATAGAAAAATTAAATTTATTATATTATTACATTCGCCGACTAGAAATGTGGTTCAAAAGACTAACTTTCAGAACATTTTCTGGAAAATCTTTTTTTCTGAAAAAGCTTTTACCAAATAATGGAACAAATTTTTCGATTGTGCAATTTCTGCATTAAAATACTTGACAATTTTTGCGAATAAAATGAATTAAAAAATGTTTTACAAATTAATTACGAATTAAAAAATTTACTTTTAAGTCTATTTCATATCCTAAGTTACCAACTTTATGTGTCATAAAGTTGGTAACTTAGGATATGAAATAGACTTAAAAGTAAATTTGTATTTAGATTAATAAATAAGGAAAATTTTTGTTGCAATTGCTTCAGAGTAGCATCCTTTTCTTTCCTTTTTAATTACATCTGTTTTGGGATTAAAATCTGACAAATACAGGATATTTCTTATTCAAAAAATGTAAAGAAAACATTAATTTTTCGATTTTATCTTCTTAAATTCTACATTAAATCTTATAAATGTATATTCTACTAATCCAATGATCACTAACCTAAAAAAAGTAATGGTATCGATACAAAAACCCTTAATGGGTTAAAAGTTTTGACGCAGCTGTTTATTTTATGGCTCTAAGAATTTTTAATATGAATTTTAAAAATAATGATATCAAATTTTGAGTGACGTCATGCTATTAATTGAAAAATGCATTTTGGTAGTATTTCATTAATCATTTTATTTATTTTTTCTATTTATAATAGCATGTGCAAAAGTTATTTTCAACATGAAAAAATATATACAACTTTATTCACCTATGCTTTTTCACACACATCTCCCATAAATTCAAAATATGTGTTTTAAAAGATATGATATAAAATTTAAGTGACACCTTTATGTGCCTTTAAAAAGTTTGTTTTAAAATTCAATTTTTTTTTTTTTCATTTTGATTTAGTAAAATATATTTACACACCTAAAAAACTGTTTTAAATTTACATTTCGTTGTTAAATATATAATTTTCATTGAATCTATACTATGCATTGGAATGCATTTATCTCAGTAAACTGATTTATCATTTTTGTCACGTTATTCAAAATTGTAAGCAATATTTCTGTAAATGGTTTCTTTGCGCTAGATTATTCAAACTAAGTGAAACGCATGTAAATGGATAATCTGACGCAAAGAAACCATAAATATTGCTTACAATTTTGAATAACGTGACACAAATGATAAATCAGTTTACTGAGATAAATGCATTCCAATGCATAGTATAGATTCAATGAAAATTATATATTTAACAACGAAATGTAAATTTAAAACAATTTTTTAGATGTGTAAATATATTTTACCAAATTAAAATGAAAAAAAAAAAATTGAATTTTAAAACAAACTTTTTAAAGGCACATAAAGGCGTCACTTAAATTTTATATCATATCTTTTAAAACACATATTTTGAATTTATGGGAGATGTGTGTGAAAAAGCATAGCTGAATAAAGTTGTATATATCTTTTCATGTTGAAAATAACTTTTGCACATGCTATTATAAATAGAAAAAATAAAAATGATTAATGAAATACTACCAAAATGCATTTTTCAATTAATAGCATGACGTCACTCAAAATTTGATATCATTATTTTTAAAATTCATATTCAAAATTCTTAGAGCCATAAAATATAAAGCTGCGTCAAAACTTTTAACCCATTAAGGGTTTTTGTATTGATATTATATTTCACAATTTATTTCATTATTGTCAATTAGCATATGCATGAATATATTCATAGAAGAGGGCATATATGCACTTTTAAATAACAAACAGCTATTCAAAATTTTAATTCAACAAATTTTATTAGAACATTTTTTGCTGTTGTTTAATTTTATATAATTATGTATTAAACTCTCCTCAAATACTGAATTCTTCCTAATTTCTCCTTCAACATTGTTCATTTTATGACTTAATCTTTACATATTGACCTGTAAGAAATAAGAATGTTGTAATGTATGGATGCACAACCTGTGGCCAGCGGGCCACAATTAGAGCCGTACCGAGTACTCGGTAAATACTCGGTATTCGGCCTACTCGGCCAATACCGAGTAGTTGTAAGAATTTCATTTTTTAAGCATATGAATTGATAACTGATCTATAAAAATTATTCGAATATCAATGTATAATATATGTAGTAATTCATAAAACTATTTACTCTGTATTTAACAATATGTCTTCAAAATATAAAAAAAGTTAAGAACAAAATCCCTAAAAAAATTTCACATTTATACAAATAAAAATACTTTTTTATGTATGGGAAAACAGAAACGACTTATTTTGGATAAAGAAACTGAAAATACAATAAATGCAATAAAAAATTAATAATTAAATTTATTATATTTCAAATTATGGTTCAAAAACACCAAACATTCTACATTATCAGTAGACAGGGCATTTCTTTTACTACTATAAATTTGGCTGGCCTCTATTATGTTCAGAATAAACAGTTGTTGAAGGTGCATATAAGAGTTTTTTGCAAAGTTGTACATAATCGAAAAAGTTTTTTTTTTTTTTTTTTTTTTTTTTTTTTTTTTTTTTCCCTCACCATGCAAATGGAGTGTCAGTTTTACAAGTCTTCTGTTAAGAAAGCCTGATATGTTTTTGTACCAATTCTTCATGCGGTGATTTTAAACTAATGCTAGTGCTACAATCTTTTTGTTCATTCACAATTTCCTCAAAACATTTCCAGAAAATAGATGAACTATTTTAATCGTTTGAAATTTTAAATACATAATTATTACATAATTTTGTCGAGTTATTTCAAATTTTATCAAAATTGGATGCATAGTTCAACTACAGGGACAATCAAAAGTGTTCCGTTACATTACGGTTAATGGGGGAAAATGTTTCAAATGCATTTTAATGATGTTACACTCATAACGTAATAAAATTGATATGCATCTATAAAGTACATATTATAATATACATTTTGCATAATCTGTGGTGCAAAGAATATTTGTTATTGATTTACAAGGCCACACAAAAGTATTCCATTACATAATGGTATAGGGAGAACATTGTTTGGTGTGCATTTTAATTGTAATTATTTACAATTTTATGAGATTCATATGAGAGCAATATTTTAAAAACTTCGTTATCGTACGAACGCACTTAATTTGCTACGCTTCACGTGCAATTCCCAACTTGTTTGTTTCTTTGGTGCATTTTCAAGTTCTAGATCATCTAAACTCATCAATTTTAGAGCTTGCTTTTTAAGGCAATTTTAATTTACACATTTATAATTTCCATTGAAAAAGGTTAGTTTTTTACTGAGATATTTAAAAAATAATAAATTTAAAATAATATAATCTGTACACATAAAAAATAAAAAAAAACTGCAAAGCCAATACATTTTTTTTAATCAGAAGAAAATAAGGTACAGACAGTTACAAAATAAATATGAAATGTTTGCATTATTCAATGAATTGTTACAGTAACCAATAAACATTTTTATTTTTGATAGACAGATTTCAATGGTTGGAATAAATTGGAGGGTTAAAGAATGTTTAAATTTTATATTAGTTAATAACTGTAGTTGTCATGTATCAATTCTCCTTTTTTATTAGTTTTGAACTGTCAAAAATTGTCTTTAAAAGGTGCACAGATAAATTTCAAATTTAATGAGTTAATTTGTTTATACTATATATGTATATTATATTATATGTACACACAGGTATAGATATGTGTACACAGGTATATTTATATATATGTACACCTAAGCTCACATTATGCACACATCAGTGTTTTATTTTCTTATTATACAACTACTCGGTACTTGGCATTCGGTACTCGGCTACTCGGTCAAAGCACTACTCGGTACACCACTAGCCACAATGACACCAGTATTTAAATGCAGAATAATTTTCCTTATAATAATGAGATAAACATTGCTATTAAATAAAACAAACTCCACTCTTCAAATATTCTGGTGGCAAACAATTTTCTAGCAAAATGGTTGTGCATCACTATTGTAATGAATGCTTTGATGTGTTACATTTTGTCATAATTCAATTAAATGTAATTCTTAAGAATGTGTAATATAAGTAGAACTATGAAATATAAAAGTTTAAAATACATTTTTTGGGTATATTTTCTTTTTTCCAAGATTTATATATTTTTTCGAACATAATGCCTTCACAGTTGACTTCTAGCAGCTATAAAGACTTATTTATTTGAAAAATTAAATAAAAATTTATAACTTTTTTAGTAGTAAATAATAAAAAATGTATTAAAAATAAATCAATCCAAATTTAATATGGTTTCGATACAAATTAACACTTTAAAAATAAAAGCTGGCTTGCTGTAAGTTGATAAAACTAAAAAAAGCCGGACGTCTTTTTTTGGCTCGGCTAGAAGCCAGCAACCATGCTGAAACATTTTTTTAAATGTTTTAAAATAATTTTAACCTTTTTTTTTTTTTGTAGTTCCATATAATATTTGTCTCATGACTGAAGAGGTTAATTTTTAGTAACAAAATACGATTTTTATGTACATTCCTTCCATCCTGTATTATTTAGTTTACTTAGGCTTTTAATTTTTCAAATAATTTTGAAAGGGGGTATATTTTACTTACACACACCATGCATTAAAAAAAATTAAATGCCACAATTTTTTTTTTTTAATGTTTTAAAAATTAGTGACCTATTTTAATACATTTTATAAATTCATTCTTTAAGAGATAAAATTTAAAAAAAGGATTTTTTTATTGTGTCTGACTTGGTTTGGATACTACAACCTAAATTACTTGAGAAGGAGGGCGGGGCAATTTCCCCTAATGCATTCAAAATTCAAATAGCATTTCATTGCTAACATGCATGTACTTGTTTTTACAAACCAGAATTAAAAAGTTTCTGAGGTAAAACAGAAACAGGCTCAATGATGAATTTAACTGTTCATTTACCATGACAAGAAAGGTTGTAAAAAAAAGGGGGGGGGAGATGTGAAAAATAGGGTGCAATTTTATTTCTTTTTAACTTTTAGATTGTTGATTTTTTCGAGGCCGTTGACATCCTGTAATGTTAGTAATAAAGTATAATCTTTAAAATATCTCTTTTCGGTGATAAGAAAATGTCAAAAAAGTAGAAAATTGCAGATCTGAAAAATCCATTGAATGCTCTCCCTTATTCTGCTGTAAAAATCAAGTTACCTGACTGATTATAGAACTCTATTATAAAGTATTTTTAATTAATCACATAATAATAAATTAAAATTAAAATATTCTAATATTATCCAATTATATAAAAAATAATTTTTATCTAAATAATGCATGCAAATATTAACTAAAAATGGATGAATTTGGATTTTAATGTCAAGACTTTTTTCTTTTTCAGGCAAATAGTGAATCAACTATAAATAAAACACAATAAAATGGAAATGTATTTTTAATACGCTACACACATTATATACCAGAGTTTTCCCCAGAGGGTTTCAGGGGGGGCGCTCCGCCCCTCCTGCCCTTTAGTTTAAAAAATAGCGCCCCTCTTCCCCTCATCCTAAAACTAGCGCCCCTCTTGTCATTCATTCAAAAAAAAAAAAAATAGCGCCCTTCTTGCCCCACATTTGAAAAAACGCAGCCCTCCAGCGATTATCCGAACGCGCTATAAGGCGTAAATTACACAAGAAATCGGCAACGGAATGCAAAAACAGCCTCATACGCGTCCCGTGGGATGGGTAATTTAGTCATAAAATCACTAAAAAACAGCAATTTTCGTTAAAAATTGCAAAATAACGACTAATTTCTGGCAAGATTTGCAAAAAAATGGCTAATTTTGTCAAAAAATGTCACAAAACGGAGGATTTTTTCAAAAAATCATGGAAAAACGGCAAATTTCGTCCAAAAATCACAATAAAACGGAGAATTCTGTGAAAAGCTCTGTTTTTTTGCTATATTTTCACGAGATTTGTTGTTTTTTTTTTTCGATTTTTTAAGCAAAATATGCCGTTTTTTTGCGATCTTATAACAAAAACTGCTGTTTTTACGATCTTTTAACAAAATTGCCTGTTTTTTCAAGATCTTTTATCAATATTTGCCGTTTTTTCGAGATCTTTTAAAAAATATACCCTTTTTTTCTTTTTTTAATTTTTTGATTGAATTTCTGTTTTTTCGCAATTTTTTGAACTGCTAGATTCTTGATTCAACTCTATAAAAGTGCCCTTAAAAATGAAAAAGTGCCCTTAAAAATGTAAAAAGTGCCCTTAAAAATGTAAAAAGTGCCCTAAAATGTAAAATGTGCCCTTTTCAGAGCAGTAGCACCCTGCCCTTTTTTAAACCTGGGGGAAACTCTGATATACAATTGAAATCTAAGCTGGTAAGTGTATTTTGCATGATTAAATAGAAAATATAATGTTTTATGTAATGTTATATAGTTTCTATTGTAATTACAGTAGACTCCCTCAAATCCACATTTCGGAC
Source organism: Maratus speculifer (assembly GCA_964019185.1). Taxonomy (NCBI): domain Eukaryota; kingdom Metazoa; phylum Arthropoda; class Arachnida; order Araneae; family Salticidae; genus Maratus; species Maratus speculifer. The sequence continues at coordinate 315,399,071 of OZ025296.1, read as the reverse complement.
CAGAGGTTTTACAGATTTTAGAATTTTGTGGATTTCTGGTCATTGCTTTGTTTCCATTTTTTAAACAGTAATTTGAATGTAAATCAAAAATTCACAATGAAATCGAAGCTATTATGAATTCTTATATTATAATAACATATTAAAATAAGTAATAAACTAAAATAATAAAAATAATTTTTTAAATGATTAAAGTACTAATAGCAAAGGTCAAGTTAATAATCAATAGTGTATGATTAAATAATCATTATAAAGATTAAATGTATTTTTCCAGAATTATTCAACAAAACTTGCCTAATAAAAGTGCATTACTATACTAATTCACATCAAAATCATAAAATAAGGATTTTTTTTTTTTTTTTTTTTTTTTTTTTTTAAGTTTAGCTTGGCTTAAAAATGTTAATAACAAAAAAAATCTTGATTAAAGCGTAAATATATTTGGTAGAAGCTTCTGATTACCAGTAATATCAGCAATGTCTTGAATTTTTTTTTTTTTTTCAAAAAAATTTATTCTTCCTTCATGAAAATAACATGAATAGAGTATTATTAAGAAAATTACAAATTGAAAAATATATGGAATTGATACAAAACTAAAAAAATCAAATTTTGTCCCATTATCCAAACGGAAAGTGTCATTCTTTACATCCATAAAATATGTGCGGATTTTAGAAAGTTGTGGATTTGAGGGAGTCTACTGTATCTTGAAATGTATTTTGTTGAATTGTAGTTAAGTGCATTAAAAGTTGAAGAGAATAGTGCTTTTTATAAAACTTTGTTTTAATAGAATATATTTTTAATTAAACTGTACTAATGATATTTTTTAACAGGTCTATGTGAAACTATTTCAAAGTCTCTTGATTCAAATGATAGACTTTTAATGTTAATAGAACTGTCTTTTCAAGTGAGTATAAATTTTTTGCTAAATTGGTATTTATATTTTTATCTTCATTTATTTTAAAAACAAATTTGAAAAATGATTACATCTTTTACCCTCACAACTTCCCACCATACTCCTCTCCACTTTCTAATAAGTTTGGTACTACTGTGTTATCCCGTCGACCAATTTCGCCAAATTATACAAATCGCCAAACTAAGAGCCAAATTATTCATATTGACATAATTTTTATTTTAAATAACAAAAAAACAAATAATTAGTAGAATATTAATAAAAATATTAATAAAAAGTCGAAATAAAAATCACTTAATGATATTTTAAGCACGTGAATCGTATTTAATGTCATTGAATGTGGCATACACGATCATCCATTATTGTCATTTAATCTTATAGTTTGGCGATCATTTTTTGGTCGACGGGATAACCTAGTAGTACCATAAGTTTTTCCAAAGTCCAAAAAAAAAAAAAAAAAAAAAACTCATTCCATCAATAGCTTGAAGAAAAATCACCAATTTCGCCATAGATCTCGGATAAAATGTATAGTTTGTCAAAGGATCGCAAAAAAATGGCAAATTTTATCAAAAGATCACAAAGAAACAACAAATTTTGCCAAAAGATCCTGAAAAACGGCAAATTTTGACAAGATATTTTGAAAAAACTGGCCGATTTTGTTAACAAATTGTGAAAAAATGGCTATTTTCTTCAAAAAATCATGAGAAAATGATAAACTTCATTAAAAGATTGCAAGAATTTCGACAAATTTTGTTCAGGTATTATGAAAAGAAATGCGAATTTAGTCGAGGAAATTTTGCCCAGGAATCACGAAAAAAAAAAAACTGTGAATATCATAAAAAAAATCATGATAAAACAACAAATTTCTTCAAAAAATCTCAAAAAAAAAAAAAAAAATTGACAAAAGATTTTTTTAAAAGAATGGAAATTTTGTAAACAGATAGCAAAAAAACAATTTTGTCAAAAAATCACGAGAAAATGGCAAATTTCGTTAAAAAATTGCAAGAAAACTACAAATTTCCTCAAAAGATCGCGAAAAAATGGCACATTTCATCAACAGATAGCAAAAATACAACAAATTCTGTCAAAAGATCCCGAAAAAATGGCAAATTTTGACAAAAAAATCCCGAAAAAGAATGAAAATTTTGTAAGTAAATCGCAAAAAAGGCAAATTTCATCAAAACATCACCTTAAAATAGCAAATTTCATCAAAACATCGCGTTAAAATGGATCATTTTTTCAAAAAAACGCAAAAACTGCAAATTTTTCGAAATATTTCCAAAAAGTGCTTGCTTTGTCAATGGGGTGCGAAAAAAGAAAAGAAAGAAAGAAAGACATAGTGCTGGGATCGGATTTTCTCACCTTTTTATACAATGCATGATGGTGTTAACAATTCTGAGGATAAAAGTAGCTTATTTTTTAAAGTACTTTTCTTTTAGGTTAATCGCAAATACTTGTAACATAATGTGAGGAACTGGAAAGAGGGTATTTGTCCTTACATTCTGCAGACTATTTTTTAAATTTCTACATGCGTTGCAGACTGCAGAAAAAATTCTGCTGCTGGGACTTCATCGATAATGAAGATATTTTAACAAGATTTGTTTCATATTAAATTTTTTTGTAATAAACATGATATTGAAAGTGACTGAATTTTGATCAGTGACACAGTACAAAAAAACTTTCAACTTAATTCTGAATAAAGGAATGTCTAGCTCATAGCTCTTTTCTTATGAATGGTGGCATTTACTCACCCTTCCCATCTTATCATATTTTAGAGAAATCAAAGTATATTAGTTGAAAATAATGGTATCTTTATTCTTGTTAATGTAACAAACGAAAATATAAGTTTGACCTTGAGTGAGATGAAATACAATGTACTTATGACTCAATAAGTTCATTACAATTAGGGTTTCATGAACAAAAATTGTCTGTTTTGATAGCTATTATCGTTCCCAAAATTTTTTCTTCCTTGTTTAAAGACTTTTATTTAGAAAAAAAAAAACAGAAACAGATTATTTACTAAATAAAATTTAGAAATTTGCATTTGTACATTATTTATTCCTAAGAGAATTCTAATGATTCACCATTTTAATCCTTTTTATGGTTAATTTTTTTAAGTTATATTTTACAAACAGCAAATAAATCATGTAAAAGCATTCTACTTTATTTAATTGTGATTTCGTTTCTCATTATTTTAAATTTATTTATAAGTTAACAATTAAAAGTAGAAATTTTGAAATTTTTTTTAAAATTTGTTTTAAAAGGTGTAAGTGTTGGTTTCGGCTTAACCGAATAGTTTGATATTCGTCGTAACCAAATGTTCGGTAACATAGCCGAATAGATACAGAATATTCGGTGCATCCTTATTTATTATTATTATATTTATTACATATATAGTGTAATTTAATTCTTTTACACTTCTTTTTTAGTATGCAATGTCTACTGTTCAAAAAGAGATATTACCAAATGATGTTGATATAAGCATATTTCGACAAAAAGGTAAATTGAATTTTTTTCTGCATATTTTGAATTTTTTTTTTTTTTTTTTTTTTTTTTTTTAGGAGGGGGGGGGACATTTATTTCTTTTAAATACTTTGATTAATTTAAATGACTGCTTTAAAAAAAAGTAACTTGTGGGTCATTCCATGTCAAATCAACCAAAAAAATTCAATATTCAACCTGACCTTTTCTGATTTGAATGAAACTACCAGGGATCATTCTCCATGATGATATAAATTAGAGCATATTTTTATTTTTTGTTTATTGCTTTAAATTTTCATACAATTAATTGTTTAAATTTTGAAAAATCATCATTTTTTGACTTGCATAAATATTTTCAATTTTGAATTTCTCAAGTTCTATCAAACATAGAAAATTTTATGACCACTCATTTCAAAGAGGAGTTTATAAGGTTTAATTTGATATGCAAGTTGACTATGCATAGTTAAAATAAATAAAATTTTAAATTTTTTTAATTTTAAAATTTTTTAGATGGTCATTTTTTAAAATTTTGAAAAAATTGTATATTTGTTGTAACAGAGTTTCCCCCAGGTTTAAAAAAGGGCAGGGCGCTACTGTTCTGAAAAGGGCACTTTTTACATTTTTCAAGGCACTTTTTACATTTTTCAGGGAACTTTTTCATTTTTAAGGGCACTTTTATAGAGTTGAATCTAGAATCTAGCTGTTCAAAAAGTTGTGAAAAAACAGAAATTTAATTAAAAAAAATTGAAAAAAAGAAAAAAAAAGGTAAATTTTGTTAAAAGATCGCTAAAAAACGGCAAATATTTTTAAAAGATCGCGAAAAAACGGCAAATATTGTTAAAAGATCACGAAAAACGGCCAATTTTGTTAAAAGATCGCAAATAACGGCATATTTTGCTTAAAAAAATCGCGAAAAAATGTCAAATTGTATTAAAAGATCGCAAAAACAGCAGTTTTTGTTAAAAGATCGCAAAAAAAGGCATATTTTGCTAAAAAATCGCGAAAAAACGGCATATTTTGCTAAAACAATAGAGAAAAAACGCAAATCTTCTGAAAATATCGCGAAAAAAACGGAACTTTCACAGAATTTTCCGTTTTATAACGATTTTTGGACGAAATTTGCCGTTTTTTCGCAAATCTTTTGACTAAATCTGCCGTTTTATCGCTATTTTTGACGAAAGTTGCCGTTTTTTGCGACTCATTTGACAAAATTTTCCGTTTTATCGCGATTTTTGGAAGAAATTTGTCGTTTTTTCCACGATCTTTTGAGAAAATCTGCTGTTTTTTGAAATTTTGTAACGAAATTAGCGATTTTTTGCGAATTTTGCTGGAAATTTGTCGTATTTTCGTCCCATTTCACGGGACGCGTATGTGGTTGTTTTTTGCGTAAATTACGCGCTATAGCACGTTTGGATCATCGCTGGAGGGCTGCATTTTTTCAAATGTGGGGCAAGAAGGGCGCTATTTTTTTACAATGAATCACAAGAGGGGCGCTAGTTTTTCGATGAGGGGCAAGAAGGGCGCTGTTTTTTAAACTAAAGGGCAGAAGGGGCGGAGTGCCCTCCTGAAACCCTCTGGGGGAACTCTGGTTGTAATATTACAAGCTTAAAATTCTGAAATTTTTAGAGTGGGATCTCAATGGGATCAGGATTTATGAAATAAAAGCTGAAAATTACCATAGAAATTATAAATAAATAATAAAATAGATAGAATTAAATTGCTATTTTAATGGTAATTTTTGTTTTTATTTCATAACTCCTTATCCCATTGAGATCCCACACTAAAAATTTCAGAATTTTAAGCTTATAATATTACAACAAACATACAATTTTTTCAAAATTTTTAAAAATGACCATCTAAAAAATTTTCAAATTTTAAATTAAAAATTTTTTTTAATTTTATTTATTTTAACTATACATAGTCAACTTGCATATCAAATAAAACCTTATAAGCTCCTCTTTGAAATGAGTTCAATAAAATTTTCTATGTTTGATAGAACTTGAGAAATTCAAAATTAAAAACATGTAAGCAAGCCATAAAATGATGATTTTTCAAAATTTAAATAATTAGCTATATGAAATTTTGATGCGAAAAAAATATTATGGACATATATTCTCATTTATATCATCAGACAGAACAATCCCTGAGAATTTCATCAAAATCTGAAAGGGTCAGTTTGAGTCACTGGTTGATTTGGCATGGAATGACCCTTGTATATAAACTACTTTCCCCTTTCTTTTAACATTAACTTTTAATAATTTTATTATTCATCTCTTGTCATTTTGAATGTTCTGATGTTTCATAGTAAATTCCCATATGAATCAGGTTATTTGATTTACCCACATGTAACTGAATAAAGAGGACAAGTTGAATGTACTTTTTTCTGTTGTGAGTTAAGCTTACAAAATGAGGGTCAACTTTGATAAGCACAGATTTAGATTATTTTAATATTTCTTGTAGTCCAAAGACCCCTTAGTTTCAGGTCCAATAGATTTTATACAACGCTCCATAGTTTTTGAGAAACAGGGGGGGGGGGGGTGTCTAATATAATGACACAACTGAAATACCTTAGTTTCAGAAGAAAGGGTGCACGTGGTCGTAGCTCAATCTGATATGCAGTAACCAATTATCCAGCAGCACTGGGTTCGAAGGGACGCACTCGTTTTGTTTTCTTCTTTTTTTAAAAAATAAAAATATTTGTTATTATAATTTAATAATTAAAATTATAATGTATACCAATTCTAATTTTAACCTATTTACTTTTTTCGGTAAATAAATAGTTGTATAAAACATCATAAATAAATGCAATACTTATTTTTTTTTAAATGTATTTCATACTTTTTTTATCAATGCAATGATATTGAACAACTGTATCAATTCGTGATTTTAAAGAAATATTATTCATGCTACAAGAGAAGTCAATTAGATGATAAAATTACTCTGTTTTTAAATTAATAAACATAATTATATTAAAAATAAGCATAAAGAATTAAATTACAACCTAGTTTTTGCATATTAAACATTTTTAAATATTGTAAAACTCTTTGAATTATTTTGCTTAGTATTTGTTTTCTTCTGCTTTTATTTTTATTTGAATACCATATATACTTGCGTATAAGTCGAGAAATTTTAGACAAAAAAAGAACTCCAAAGTGGGCGGGGGGGTCGACTTATATGCGAGACCTAAAAAAAAAATTATAAATAAAATATCAGAAAATAGTTTGCTAGCGAATCGGTGCTGCAGCACCCCATTGTGTTTATAGAGTACAAAATTCAATATCCAGAACCCTTCCAACCTCGATGATTCTGAATTTAAGATCATTTTTAGTTTATTTTTCAAAAAAAAAAAAAAAAAAAAAAAAAATCTACTTTACCCTGTTGCAAAGAACAAAAAAAGTGTGTGATTTACGTCATTTCAGAACAATTCAGGGGAGTCTATCTTTTTCAGAACGCTTCACAGGAGTCGTTCCTCTTCAGAGTCCTCTCATTTCAGACGAGTCAAAGGAATTGCTCCTTTTCGGAGTCATTTCATTTCAGAACGAATCCGAGGAATCGATCCTTTTCGAAGTTGTTTCATTTCAGAACGAGTCTGAGAAATCAGTCCTTTTGGGAACCATTCCAAAATGTACCGTTTCCGCAAACTCCTTCATTTTCAGAAAGAACGTTTTCTTTTTTACAGACTAGAATCGTTCCTCAACAAAAGTTTGACGTCATTGCGCACAACATGCATTCAGTACTTTTCAGCCAATGGCGTTTTACGTAATTTTTCTTTTTCAATGGCAGCACTTGTTTCATAAAAATTCTGTTTGTTTGCATGTATAAAAAAATCTTATATCTCACATTAAAAAATGAGAAAAAAAAATATAATTTTTTTTTTTGGAGGGGGGTTGACTTGAATTTTTCCTTATTTTTAACAACATAAGTTAGGCGTCGACTTATACCCGAGTATATACAGTATGATTTTTTTTTTTTTTAATAGAAATGTATGGCACCATAACAAATTTTGGAATTTCTATTTTTCAATAACAAATCAATTTTTTTTTTTTTCTTAAATGACGAGAAATAATGGTTTAAAATTAAAAATGCTAAATTTATGATTAAAATATGCTAAAATTATAGTTTAGGTATGATATTCAGATTTTTAATAAAGATGATTAAATTATAAATTATAAAACAAAAAATGCAAAAAACAAACACTTTTCAGCAGGCAAACTCTATACCAGCTGAGTCACAGTCAACCATGCCTTTGCATTTCAAAGTTACTATTTAAATTGTGTCATAATATTAGACCCCCACCCCTGTTTCTCAAGAACTGAAAAGCGTTGTATTAAAATCCATTAAACCTGAGGCTAAGGGGTCCCTGTCCTACAACACATGTTAAAATAATCAAAATCTATTATTATCGAAGTTGGTCCTCTCCTTATTAGTTAAAATTTTATTGTTAGGGGTTAGATTTGCTTTTTGCTGCTCAAGTTTAAATTTGTGTGTTAGAGCAAAATACAAAATTTTGTGTTACAATAGTTATGCACAACCTGTGGCTTGCGGGCCAAAAATGTTCTGCAATGGGACAACATGTGGCCTGTAAATTTTTTCAATTTATTACAAGGAAAAAAATTTCAATTTTTGTCCATAGGTCGCAAGAAAAAATTCTGAATTCTGTCAGTTTTCCATGGAAAATTTGAAAATTTCGTCAGTCAATTAAGAATTACAAATTTCATTGATCAAGCATGGGAAAATTGCGAATCAGGTGCAGAAAAGTTGCAGATTCCCTCAATCAGACTCGGAAAAAAACATGAATTATGTTGATCAGGCTTTGAAAAAAACATGAATTTCATTGGTCTGCCACATAAAAATCGCAATTTTTGATAATCAGGCATAGAAAATTCGCAAATCTACTAGATCAGGCTAGAAAAGAATGCAAATTTCATTGATAGAACGTGGAAAAATTGCAAATTTTGTCAATGATGTACAGAAAAACTGAAAATTTCATTGATCGGTTGCTAACATTCATAAGTTTCGTCAGTTTATCATGAGAGAATATAGCGAATTTCGACAATCTGCTTTCAGAAAAAATTATAAAATTTGTCAGAGTCAGTTAAGAATTGCAAATTTCATTGATATAGCATGGAAAAATAATAATTTTCATTGATCAAGAGTGGAAAAATTGCAAATTTTTTCGATCAGCTGCAGGAAAATCACGAATTTCATCGATCAGCTCCTTCTTCTCGTCTTCATTAATAAAGTTCACATTTTTTTTTCTTTTTTTCCCCAGCATTTGCCACTTTCATTCCTAATGTTTGTTTTTTAACGATTTTAATAAAACAAAATTTACTTTTCTGAATAAAGTCAAGAAATATAATCATTTCTTGAAAATCATCGTTGCTGTACCTGTTATATATTAGGGTGGGCCGAAAAAAACTTTTTTTCGATTTTCGATTATGGCGGGTGCGGAAAAGTGGCCACTGGTGGCACTCAGTTCATACAAAAAATTTGAGATTTTTTGGACATTTCCTTACCCTGCCGCAAACGGCTTGAAGTTTTGCAAAAATGTTCATTTTTGAACTTTTTTCGAAAAAAATTAAAAAATGTTAAATTAAAATTATTTTGGTTGTATTTACTTAAAAAGGCATATTTAATGTACCAAATGTTTAAATAAGATCTAATCATGCATTATTTAATATCTATGTGTATTATAACTTAGGCTATTTTTATAGTTTTTTCGCGTATAATAGGCAAAAGTTGTATTTGTTTGAATCGATCATTAGTTTCTGTATTATTTATGTCCCTTGGTCTTCTTTATATATTTTCTATGTATCAAACATCATATATTTGGGGAAAAGACAGCAGTATACTTCAAAAACAAATCTGGAATGTGATAAAGTGTTGAAGCAGGACTCTAAGCACGTGCAATGATTCGTCGTAATACTCAGGGAGTGAAGGACGAAATAGTTGAGAGCCAAAATGCGATAAAGGATTCTTATTATTTATCCTTGCTAAGTTACCTTCGACATTTGTTCAGTGTTTACGTGAAACCCTTTTGTGGTGATATACAGCGCTTTTTGGGTCATTTAATATGCCGTTATAGTGTTTTGTGTGTTTTATTACAACGAGCTTAGAAATGGCTAGTATAAAGGGCCATGACAATGCAAAGACACGAGATAGCGTGAAAAGTAACTCTTTGAGGGCATCATGCATATTGAAAGAATTGCAATTGCCAACTTATGCTGATAATCATGCGTCACTATTACTGGTTGCTTCACCATGTAGAAGTTGTGACAGCAGAGGATACGAATCTCGTCATCGATAAAAACAAAGTCAGAAGAGAGAAACAGAAGCTTGGAAAGAAGATATAGGCAGAAGAAGTTATTGAAAGAAGGAAAATTAAAAGCATATTTTTTGATGGTAGTAAAGATAAAAGTATATTCAGAGGAAGAAAAATAACAAGCAGCACTGTCGTAGTTGTGTCACTTGATACCTCGTTCCGTTACCTTGATACCTCGTCAGTTCAGAAAAGTCTAACTTGTGGTGACTTGGAAGATTGCATAATGATTTTGCTATTTCTTTTCTGTGACCGGAACAAGGTATCAAGTGACCCGAGTATTCCTAACCAGGTTCAAACAACACGATGATGTGTTCCTCGCCTTTCCTTCGACAGTGCCGCTTGTTCTTTTTTTCCTCTGATATACTTTTATCCTTTCTACCATCAAAAAATATGCTTTTAATTTTCCTTCTTTCAATAACTTCTTCTGCCTGTATCTTCTTTCCAAGTTTCTATTTCTCTCTTCTGCCTTTGTTTTTATCGATGATGAGATTCGTATCCTCTGCTGTCACAACTTCTACATGGTGATGCAACCAGTAGTAGTGGCGCATGATTATCAGCATAAGTTGGCAATTGCAATTCTTTCAATATGCATGATGCCTCCAAAGAGTTACTTTTCACGCTATCGCGTGTCTTTGCATTGTCATGGCCCTTTATACTAGCCATTTCTAAGCTCGTTGTAATAAAACGCACAAAACACTATAATGGCAAATTAAACGACCCAAAAAGCACTGTATATCACCACAAAAGGGTTTCACGTAAACACTGAACAAATGTCGCAGGTAACTTAGCAAGGATAAATAATAAGAATCCTTTATCGCATTTTGGCTCTCAACTATTTCGTCCTTCACTCCCTGAGTATTACGACGAATCATTGCGCGCGCTTAGAGTCCTGCTTCACCACTTTCTCTCCTTCGAGATTTGTTTTTGAAGTTTACTGCTGTCTTTTCCCCAAATATACGACGTTTGACACATAGAAAGTATATAAAGAAGACCAAGGAACATAAATAATACAGAAACTAACGATCGATTCAAACAAATACAACTTTTGCCTATTATAAGCGAAAAAGCTATAAAAATAGCCTAATTTATAATACACATAGATATTAAATAATGCATGATCTGATCGTATTTAAACATTTGCTACATTAAATATGCCTTTTCAAGTAAATACAACCAAAATAAATTTAATTTTAACATTTTTTAATTTTTTTCGAATAAAGTTCAAAATTGAACATTTTTGTAAAACTTCAAGCCGTTTGCGGCAGGGTAAGGAAATGTCCAAAAAATCTCAAATATTTTGTATGAACTGAGTGCCACCAGTGGCCACTTTTCCGCACCCGCCATAATCGAAAATTGAAAAAAAGTTTTTTTCGGCCCACCCTATTATATAGACAAACATAAACGCAGTTGGTGTTCATATGTTCTTACAAATTGAATTGAATATGTTGACTAGGTAGAGAAATCTAGAAGGGTAAAACTCTCCCCTACCCCTCTGAAACTATATTTTTTATCCAGTTATAGTCCACACCACAGGTCACCTCCTCAAAATAGAATTCTCTCTTGTTACTGATGTGGCCCTTGACAACCCATTCATGTTTGTAAGTGTTCCTTCTCTTGAAAAGGCTGTGCATCCCTATGTTAAAAGGATGGGTCACAGATTTGCTCAAATAATATAGAGCAGTCAGTGCTTTAGTTAGTAAACAATTAAGGCATATTTGGCAAGATTTTTTTTTTTTTTCAAGAAAGGCTCTGTTATTTTGATGCTACCTGCCTTTCTCCCTTATATCTAAACATTCTCTGCCCCCCCCCCTCCCCTTTTAAGTATTCCAAAGCATAACAAGAAGGGAATTTGACCAAAATTCCTGAACAATTTTATAAGTTAAATTTATGACCTCCCCCCCCCCCCCTCCCCATATTATAGTTCTGTACTTTAAAAGTATTTGTAGATCTGTATTAAAGACCAGGTTCAATTTGTATTCATCCACTAGAGTTTTATAAATAGCTGTAGGCTGTGATAAATTATAAAAATAAATTCTTTAGCTTTTTACGGAATCTGTTTATTTGGAATAGAAATATAAAATTAAAACATTTCATACAGAAATGGGTAGAGATGATGGATGATGCCACAGTGTATCAACTTCGATAATACGTAATAAATACAGTACCTTAGACTAGAGATGTAAATTTTCCGGAAAAATATAAGTGGCAGAAAAAAACTGGTTTAAAAACATGGAAAAGTTGGAAAAATTGATTTTTTATGATTGTTTCTCCCAAATAAATTATATTTTCTTAGAGAATATTAAATAGCAAACATTTTTTTCCATTTATTTGTATTGAAAGAAAATTATTTTTACTTTATATTACAAAATAAAAAGAAAGAAGCAAAGCCTGCTTATTAAAAATGCTATTGTTTGTTATATCATATCTCTGTTGAAATGATTTTTCAGTTATATATTTAACTACCAATTGACCTAATGTAAAAACCTGAGCCAATATGCCTACAGTTTGGAATGAAATAAATTATGTATCCCATTTACATAAGTATAGTTTTTAAGTAAATGATACTAGTTTAATGAAATAAATTATTGCAGTTGTGTCATTATTATGAATATCAGTATTCAAAAATTCCATTGTTTGTTTTAAAAAATGTATATTTTTACAATATTACATTTTTTTTCTTACAATTATAATTTTATTTCCTTTAAAAAATATGTTTAGTTTTGGTATAGCTTTCCAATCTCAACTCAAAAAAGTTTTGATTTCGTTTTATAATCTAAATTCAAAGTTTTAGTTTGGCTTACTCAGGTTACTCAGGTAGATTCAACACCTTGAAAAAACATTCAGTTAATCAGCTATAACGAATGCTTGAAAAATGCAGCATAGTAGTGCCACCTATAGGGAATTTATACCAAAAACTAAACAACACTAATATGTATCAGGAACAGGCTGAATCTGTAGTTTAATGAAAAATCGTATTTTAGTTCTTGAGATAGAACTATTATGGAAACCATGAATAATGCAGCATAGCAGCACTATCGGTTGGACGATATACACTAACAACTAAGCATCTCGAGTTTATATCAAGATGTAACTGAATCTAAAGTTTTGTGAAATTATGTGCTTCAGTTCTTGAGATAGAATGCCCATAAAATTTTAGTCACATTCAGATTCACAGAGTGCCAGATGTTTTCCAAAAGCCACCAAATCATGTTCAAGATTTTTTTAAACGTTTAAATATACCAAAAACTAGAAGTCAAATTTTTCACGAATTCAATACTTACTTCTTGTAAAGATAGAAGAAAGTAATAAATGCATGCTTCAAATTTTGTTAAATTTTTAATTTTACCATTCCCATTAATCGACATATTATTGAAATAATTTTGCACATGAATTAACTTTTAAAAAGAGAAGTTGCATTTAATTATGTATAGATTTTTTTCATGTAATCCTATTTTTGTGAAATTGTGAACTTCCTTGTGTATATACTTATACAAAATGTAATCAGAATTTATGATTTAGAAATTATTACTATATTTAAGTTCTTATTTAGACATTTTTAACATGGTTATTCATACATATATACAACTTGATAAGATTCAGCTACTATATGGCATGAGATTTTTTTTCTTTAATTACTGCATTTGTAAAAGATTCAATTTGGAAATTAAACTTTTTTCTGAAATGTCTATTTTTCAAGAGAAATTTTGCGAAGGGTCTTGTGTTTCAAACAAGAAAAAAAATGTGAAGGATCCTTTCAAGTCTTCTCAAACAGATTTCTGCTGAGAGATCAGATTACCCACATTAAAGTTTTCATGTAGGACACTCAACATAAAAATAAATAAAATTAAAAGTATGAGAATGTAGCAATTACAAAATTTTCAAGACATTATTTTACAAATGAAGTTTCAATTTTTCCAGTTCGGAAAAATTAAAAAAATATGCCTTTGGAAAAAAACTGAAAAAAAAAGTTTTTTTTTTTCCAATTTTTCCGGCTTTTTCCCGAGCATTCCCATCTCTACCTTAGACAATCATAATGCACTTAAACATCCTACAAATGACAAATATGCTTGTGAAGAAATATCAAACAGCTTAGGTTGTTTGCAAAGAATCAGATTTGTCAGTTAATCTATATATAGATATGTATTATTATGATATTATAATTTTATATTATTGTGTCATTAATTATTATAAATTTTAGCAAATGAAACTTGGGAGAGAATAAAGAGTGTTATTGAAGAAAAGAATTTAGTACAATTGGCTGTAGCTGAAAATGGGTATGTTAAATTTTTCCTGTGTTTTATCATATATTGAAAAATATTATCTCTTGTTGTATCAGTAAATGTTTTATGTTTATAATGCACCTTTTTTGTTGATGTTGAAATTTATTTCACAACTGTATATTTAATTGCTGAAAATAAATTTGATAATTTTTAGTTAGCTGTGCACCAATGTTATATGTACATATACATTGTATAGATATATATGTATATATAATACTGGTGCCTGGCTAACCAAAAAGTATTCATAAATTTCACTACTACGGTTTATGTACTTAAAAACTAAAAACAGAACCATTATAAAAACACTCTTCTATCTGTCTAGCACAGCCATTTTACTCATAAACTATGGAACCTGGAAAGTTCAAATTGAGATAATTAATAAACACTTATATATTTACAGTTTATTAAACATTCATAAATATATTTAAGAAAATTATACAGGGACTAGTTGTGTTACTTGAAAAAACAAATATTTTTTGTGTATCATGTGGTATATCTTATTTCTGTTATCAACATCCATTTACAAAACTTAAAATGATGAATTCAAAAGATTTTTTGAAGCAGCTTCTGACAAATACATTCACATTTCATTAAAGCATGTTTTTATTTTAAAATTGCACTTAATTAAAATTGCTACAATATATAGATCCTGCATTCATGTTCAGCAATAATTATAAACAAGTTGGAAATTGCAACGTGAAGCATAGCAAATGAGGTGCGTTCGTACGATAACAAAGTTTTAAGAACTCTCATATATCAATCACATAAAATTGTAAATAGTTAATTACAATTAAAATGCACACCAAACAATGTTCTCCTTATACCATTATGTAATGGAATACTTTTGGGTGGCCTTGTAAATCAATAACAAATGTTCTTTGCATCACAGATTATGGAAAATGTATATTACAATATGTACTTTATAAATGCATATCAATTTTATTATGTTCAAATGAGTGTAGCACCATTAAAATGCATTTGAAACATTTTTCCCCATTGACCGTAATGTAATCGAATACTTTTGATTGTCCCTGCAATTGAACTATGCATCCGATTTTGATAAAATTTGAAATGACTTGACAAAATTATGTAAGAATTATGTATTTTAAATTTCAAACGATTCAGTTGGGTAGTTTTTGCATTGGACTGAACGACAATTATAAGTGCTACGTATTTACATAATTACGAATGCACCTAAAAAGTGAATAGTACAAAAAACGTAAATCATATGGGTACATATTGCAAAATCAAAATTGAAATGTTTAGAAGAATAGATACTGTCAATGGACTGAAGCAGTGGTGTTTCACGTGTAGTCTGAAAGCTATACATTGTTAGATTAGACTAAACTGGGTTCATACTCATCAAGGAATCATGATAAGATTCAGGAAATAAATTTTGGTCATAAAAGTAAAAATCTCAACAGATAATGCAAAGAATTCCCTAAAGCCTGATAAAACAATGGGTTACTCTGAAAAATTGAGTGCACCTTTTACTATTTGATGCTTTATGATCATAATGAAATGAAATTAAAACACACCTTGAAACAAACATCTTGAGCTATAGAATTAGGATCTAGCCACTTCTTACAGATTAAATATAACATATGTTTAATATCTGTTTTTAACATATGGTTACATCTATTCAGTCATTCGACACTTTTTGCAAAATCATGAGGTTTTAAAACAGTTCAAGAGGAACTTAAGAAAAATAAAGGACATTTTCAAATTAATACTGGTACTTGTAACCTTCATTTTATTTGTAATGCTTTTCAAAGATATAATAAATACACAAAACAGAAATTAAATTATTGTAGCAAATCTACTGAGATTTTAAGGACAGGCCCACAAGGCATGCAGACTTCATTTCTGTTGTACACAAATTAATGTTTTTCCTTTAAAATTCTGTCCATATTGCAAAACAGCACTAAATAAACTGGTGATAAGTTATAATTAAAGTAACACACTTTGTTAAATTTATAAAATAAGAGCAAAGCAGTATGCATTTCAAGCTAAAACAATAACAGCTCGTCATCAGCTAGAGCAGACATATGTGCATAAGGGGTGAAGGTCAGAGATGAACTGAAAGATAGATGGTAGAGATTGCAAAAAGTGTGAGAGATGGCACTAGTTTAAAAAGCACATATGGAAAATGAAAGTGTTACCAAAAAGATAGAAGAGAAACAAGAAAATAATAATAAATTAATTAAAATAAAATTAAAAATTAAAAGTGTAAAACAAAAGATTGTTATTATTATTTTAATATTAAAATAAAGAGACAAGAAGAGGTGAAGGAATTACAAAAGTTAACAAAAAATGAAGCAGAAAAATTGTTTGTTAGCTTTTAGATTACTAAAAATATTGATGTTGAAATACACAGAGTATCTACAAAAAGCTGTCATGCACAAAAGAATTTAAAAGCCATCACACAGCCATCATTAATGGGGTTTTTTCTAAGCTATGTTTTAATCATGAATGAGATTTTTGAACTTTCAATTTTGACTGTTTTTTCCTTTCTTTTTTTCCTTTGGATTGTCGCTTTTTCTCTTTTCTTGAGAAATCTGCATAATGATACTAAAGTGCATCACTTTTATTGATTGGGACCCAAACATTCTTCCATCTGGGCTTCACAGAGTCTTAATTTTTCTGTGTCACTCGCAAGTTGTATAACATCTACAACTATTTCAATCACAATATACATAAACATGATATTTATTTATTGTTTATTCAATTAGAATATTTGAACTAGTGGTGTGCAAAAATCATTAAAATGATCAAAGTTTTACAAAAAAAAATTTATTACTGATATTGTTGTGAAGTACAGTCAGCTCTCGTTAATTCGAACTCGCCAGGACCACAAGAAATGTTTGAATTATGGAAAATATGAAATTAAAACATGCTTAATATGGTACTATTACAAAGGAATTAATGTTATAGTGTTTTTTAAATTTATTGCGTCTGTTATCATTAGAATATGACCTAATATTAAGTTAGAATGTATAAATACATATACTAATTGAAAGATTAGAAACAAGCATAATGGAAGAAAAATTTAAAGTGTAGTGATGGACAGACGGGCCACTAAGAAAGTGGATATCAAATGTATTGGATTATATGTATAATCATTCGGAACAATTTCACAAAAAACAAAGAAAGAAAGTTATTCTAATGATCTAAAATCCATGAGAAAGAAAAGAAAAATGAAAAATCTAAATTATCGGTAGTTCGAATTAAACGAAGTCAAGAGAAAATGAGTTTGAATTAATGAAAATTCTTAACGTTATTCTACCATTGAAAATTTCGGGACTTCATGTTTACTTCAAATTAAGCAAAGATTTGAATTATCCGATTTCGAATTAACAAGAGTTGACTGTAACTGCTTTTTCTTGTAAAGTTTTCAGAGTAAAAAATAAATCTCTTTGGGATGGCAATGTGCCACCCCACTGCTTCTTTAATTTTATGTTCTTAATTTCCATTAATTGTTTTATTTCAGCATTTGCGTAAATGCATCATTGCATTCACTGGCATAGTTTGATTAGCATGAGCATAAATATCTCCTTGTGCACAAGATTTTATCCATTAAAAAAAGTAAAATACTTTTAAAACACAAAACATGAATATATGTTGCAAAAATTGAAGAAAATCATTTTGATAAATGTTCTATAGTATTTGAAACAGCACTCTTATGATCTAATTCATAAAAAAAACATTTAAAATTGCCCAGAAGTAAGTTATTTTAATTTTTAAAAAATATTGTATCAAAATAGTGCATTTTTTTCATATTCTTTAAAATACAGCTGCTAGAAAAAAAGTTAAGTAAAAAGTCAGTACAAAAATATGTTTTGGAAAATTTGTAAAAAAATAAAAAAGTAAATGCTTTAAATTTCTCAAATTGTAACATAAGTTTTTTATTTAGTGACAATTATTAATTTAATAATAAATTGAATTAAAAGAGATATTAAATGAAACCCTCTGTGCAATCTGTGATTGGTTTTTACCCACTTGTTTACTGTACATTCAACATCAACTGTGACGTAACATTTCGATTTAAAAATAGAAGTGAGACAGAACTTTTAGTTTTATTATAATAGATAAAGCTTGTATAACTTTTTTTCATCAACCCTTTCGATCCCATTTATGCCATACCGACCACTTTAGGACCCCTTATCTGGACTCACAGTGTCTGATTCTCTCATGTTCACTGAACTCAGATAAAGTCTTGAACTAGAAATCCAACATTATACAGTAAAGAACCTATTATCCGGAAGAACCTTAAATCCAAAAAAGAAAAAAAGATTCTAAAATTTTTGAATTTTTTCAAAAATTTTACAGATTTCTATTTTTTTTTTTTTTTCAATTTATTGTTTCAATGTGCAATCATTAAAAGAATTATTTCAGTGGTAGGGGGGAACATGAACCTCTCCCTCCCTCCTGCTCCCAAAAAAAAAAAAATCATCTTTTGTCAAATTTTAATTTAAAATTAATTTAAATTATGATTCGTTTAAAAGAAATTTGTCAGATATTTCCCCCCTGCCTTTTCCTCCTCCGAAAAATATTGTGCTATGCCATTGTATTATTTGAATACACATCTAACAGGAGAGTTCTTTTTTTTTCTCTTATCCTTCCTTTTCAGGCATTCCAAAACAGTCTATCTGCTCAAGGTTTCTAATTTTTTTCCGACAGAATTTGTAAAAATGTTTAAAAATCATCATTTAAAAAGTTTTCCTGCATTGTCAACAAGCAAAATTATTTAAGAAATAACATTTATTGAAAATGATCTATCAAAAATTTTTATGTAGATTATGTAGTTGTAGAAAAAAAAAAAAAAAAAAAAGAAAGAAAGAATGTTAGTTATCCGTTTTATTTTTTTATTGTTATTATTGAATAATGCAGTTCAAACCAATTTTTGTTTACATAATTTAAAACATAACTTTTATTCATATTCTACAAAGGATTGTTTTATCTTGTTATTTTTATGTTTTTGAAAAAAAACGGATTTCAGGGGGAAGGGTAAGTTTCAAAATTTAGAAAATTCTGAAATCCGGAAAACCTTTGGTTCCGAGGATTCTGAATAATAGGTCCTCTATTGTAATTAAAAAAGAAAAAGAGTGAAAATATTATATTTTGAATGATTCTTAAAAAAACAGGGTTAATTAACAGGTAATTCATATCCTAATATTTTAAGCTTCATGTATATTATTTTAAGATCTTGTTTTCATCAATCTAATATAGTTGAATAACAAATATTTTGCAGTTGTTACATTATTTATTTATTTTCAGAATTCCATCTAATTCATTTTCAAATGAAAATGTTGAAGTATATCACAAAACAGTAAATGTGTAAGTATTTTTTTTAAATAACATTTTTAGTTATATGTCAATAAAAATAGTAAATTGCTAATATGTTATTAAATTTTTCAAGAACTTTACTTGAAAACAGGATTGGTTTTTATCCATCAAAAATCAGTTTTTGATGTGAGAGGTTTAAACTGTCAAAAACACAAATGTATGTAAATAAACTTGAAACAAAACGGAAAAAATATTGTTAATATAGCATTGCTTTTATTTAATGATACTGTAATGTAGTTTTAGTGTCATTAAATTGTAATTAATTATGAAATTATAATTTTTTTCTTTGTTTCCAAATTTATTTAAATTTCTGTTTACTTTCTCATACTTGGTTGAGTATATTATTTTTAATATATGAACATACAGTGGAACTTTCTTTTAACAAAGTTTCCTTCTTAATGAAGTTTTCTGCTGCACTTTGATTTTCGACATCGATATCATGTAATTTAGTCTCCTAATGTTACAAAAAATATGTCCTACATAACAAAATTTATTCTACTTTCATTGTATACAACATTCAAACAGAGAGGTAGCTGTTGAGATAGATGTATGAATTTATTTCAGAAGAGTGTATGAAAATGAAATTATTTATTTATTTAATCATTTGCATTCAAAAGAAGAAATAATATGATATAATAAGAGGGAGATTCCATTTTCATGAGAATGTTATAGAGAAATTTTTCAGATACTTACAAAAGCAAGGATACATAAAATGTTTCTAATCCCAACATTTCTTCCAATCCACATGAAAATTTCCCCAAAATTTTATGGTATGTTATAGGTAAATGGTGTATTACCATAGGTATAGAAAATTTATTTTTCCAATGTTTCCCAACTTATGAAGGAGCAGCGGCGTTAACTTTTAAAACACATTGGACTGGCTCAAAGATATTTTCATAAATTGGTACAACCAGCTTGTTTTTCTTTGAAGGGTGGACAGCTGGTGAAAGATGAGACTTTTAAGTCAAGCTATCAGGTTTTAAGATAGTTGCAATTTTTTAAAAATTATACTCTCTGTGTTTTTTTTCCTTATAAAGACACTAATATTTATTGTAATATCATCTTATCATGAAGACGAATACAAATTGAAACAGCAGAATGTTAAATATTTATATTTCAGTCATTTTGGATTTATGTATCAGTCGGAGAATTAAAATGTGCGGTCATTGGCTAATTAAATTTAGTTCTAAAGAGAAAAATGAATAATAAAATAATAATGAAATAAACAGCGAAATTGAACAATGAAAATTTGGTACGCTAAGATTCAAAATTATTGGGTGGGCTTAGGCCTCACGGGCCCATATAACATGGCGCCATTGTGAAAGAGTATATATGGCAGGGCTGATTCTGAGTGAAAAAAAATTTCTAAAGTTCACAGTAAACTTCCTGAAAAGTTATAGTTGAAAGAAGGAAGATGGGGAGGAGGGATTCACTCCCAGCATATATTTTTTCTGTGGCCCTTTGACAGAATTTGTGGATTTTTTTTTTTTTTTTTCCCCAAGATCTATTGTTGATTTTTGCACTCATTTTGCCTTCCTTTTGACAAAATTCATGGATATGTCATCCAATTTTGACAAAATTCATGGTTATTTCATCAGTATTTGACAAAATTTGCAGTTATTTAACCCTCATTTTGATGAAATTTGCTGTTTTGTGATAGTTTGGCAAAATTTGTGGATCTTTTGTGATCTTTTTTACAAAAGTTGTGGGTTTTTTTCTATCTTTTAATGAAATTTGTGGTTATTTTGACCTTTATGAAGAAATGTACAGTTACCTTTTTTTAAAATTTGCAGGTATTTCGTCAATTTGTATGAAAATCGTAACCACTTTGAACTTTTTGATAAAATTTGTGGTTGCTTTGTGATCTTTTGGTGAAATTTGCATTTCTTTTGCGATATTTTAACATTTTTTTTTTCCCTTAATTCTTGCATGAAATTAGCAGTATTTCTATGTCTAAATTTTCAGATTGATCACTGATTTTTAAAAATTTTTGGAACCAAATGCCTTAAATTTTCTGAAAATACAAAACAGAATCATCCCTGATATATGGTACATATTATTCTAGATCAATTTTGTGAAGATCGCCATATGAATCTTTTTATTTGTAGTAAATTTTTTCTATCTCAAGGAATTATGGAGTTTGTTGTTAAAATCAAAATCAATTGTATATGTTTCCACAAAATTTTCCCTGGTGGTTAAAATTTCACCCAATTGTAGATCACAGAATCATAGAACCATATATATTCTGCACCCCTTCATGCAATTTGTTTTTTAGTAAATTTATTTTCCAGAATGTCATTCTTTTACTTAAAGCTGCTGTTGGGTTATGACTAAATGTTCTAAAATTTTTAATCACCTTTTACCTCCTTGGTTTGTATGTGTGGGGGGGGGGGAGGATTTCTAAAAACTTGTCCATGAATAACGCTGACAACATATCGATAAGGGAAAATATCAGAGGATCATTTTTTCTTTTTACACACTTTTAATCATCTCTAAATATTGCTTCATTTTAATTTTAAAACCATTGAATTGGGGTTAAAAGTACATTTTTAATAGAATGCAGGAATAGACTATTATCAAAAAATTACCAAAAGCTAAGTAATAAAGAATTGTCTGTAATTTCTGAATCTTCATTATTTAAGATTCTAATCGCTAACACCAGAAAATCAACACAAAACATGGAAAATAATAAATAAACTTACTTTATGATTCCTCCAGAGTCAAATTTTGCAGTGGATATGATACACTCCAGTAAGTAATGCTCACCTTGAATTCATTTTCTAGGTCTGCAAGTGTCTTCTACTTATTATTAAAAAAATAATATACTTTGTACATGCAGGGTTTTTTTTTTTTTTTTAACTGACGCTATTCAAAGAGCTGTTAGTAGCTCGTTCTAATAATTGGAATAACACAAAATTTTACAAATGTACTAATGAAACCATGCAAAAAAAAAAATCCAACAAAAATAAATAAATAAAAAATAGCTCCAATCACCGCCAGTAACGGTAAATTTTACACTGTAAAAACATCACAAACAGACAAAATTAATAATTTGGGCAAAATGCCATGTTTTAGTTTAGTCATATTCACATTTCCGACAAAAAATTTGACCACGTTCAATGTGACCACCGTTCTATTGCACCACACCTTCCATTCTTCGTACAACATTTTCGACGGCCGAGCATAACATGCTGACATGGAATAGCCCTTACTGCTGGTGATTGGAACTATTTTTTTCCCCCCCATTGTATCTTTTCTCCCTTGTTTCCATTAGTCTCCTTATAAATTTTAAAGCAGTTTCCGGTTATTAAAATTAGCTACAGAGAGCTCTAAATAGCATCAGTAAAAAAAAAAAAAAAAAAAAAAAAAAACTTGTATATTAAACCATGTATTCTGGGAAAAATTCATTAAGCTAAAATACCTCAAAGAATTTCCACTTTTTTCATTATTATTACTTTTTGTTTCTTAACATATTTATTTCTTTTCTTTAAATTATAGTTTTATTTTTCAGATTAGAAACAGAATCTGAGAAATGGAGAGAACTGCTTTCAAATTATAGAGAATCTCTTAAAAGAAAGATTGAGTAAGAAAATATGTTATTTATTCACTGTTTCTTATATGTTTTGGTTTTGGTTGATCTTTTGGATCATAATCATTAAAAATCTGTATAATTTTTTTTTTTTTTTTTTTTTTTTTTTTTAATTGAAATTTCTTGCGTCTTGCGTTCCATAATCTTTCAAATTTTAGTTGTTAAGTGTGCCTTTTATGCAACTAAAATTTGAATTGTTATAGAATGTAAGACGAGAAAATTTTTCTACAGAAAAATATTGCAGAATAAATAAAAATTACATCAATGCTGGATTGCTGGATTCTTTATAGTTTCATGGTTGCCCCAGGATTGTGGCTCACAGAAAAATATTCCATTTTGTGCTGCAGTTGTAACTTTGTCAACATATAATAATGAGAAGTGTCAAGATGGGTATTGTTTCAGGTTGTAGAATGTCAGTGTACTATACCGATATCCTGGGTTCAATTTCTAACTTAAATACTTTTTCACTCTATTGTCTGCGGCCTTTTAAGCTACTAAAATTCGAAAGATTATTAAGAATCATTTAAAATTAAAGGAGATTCTCTACAAATTAGCTAGTAAAAATAATGTTAATCATTCTGCAATAATTGCAACTTGAAATAGTAAAATATAGTGTCACCCATTGTGACTAAGGAATGTGAAATTTCCAAAAAATTTAAAATGGCAAGGGAGTATATATATGAGGACCCCAGAAGCCAAGGAGTATAAGTGACAAAATTGAAAAAAATAAACTAAATACACAGATGACCTAAAAATATGCCTTTTTCATTTCAGGTAAAGAAATATAAGTGATTTTCTTATTATTTGCTGAGTTATAGAGGCAAACCACTTTTTTCGAAAAACAAACAATATTGATTAATTATACATTTAAAGAAAATTGTACTTTATTTTTTAACAGTTATTGAAATAAGAGTTCAAAAACCAGAATGCAACAAGCAGAAATTTCCTATTTCAGTTCACTCAATTGTTATTGATGTTCCAATTTAACATCAATTATCTTTAAACTCAATTTACTCCAAATCGAAATTTTGTCACTTGTACCCCTTGGCTGCTGGGGTCCTCATATATCATAATAAACACTTTTTTAAATTTTCACACTCTAATAACATTATTTTCACTTTGCATAAATATATTACGATCAGCATTTAAAAATTTATTCTTTCAGTTTCAAAATCTTGACTGTAGCTTTTCTTGCTTAATTTAACAACATTGTTTGCAAAATAACATGTCTCTGATGCATTTGTTTAATTACCAAGAGAACTAATTTTAAAAAATTTAAAAAATAATAATGAGTTTCAATCAAAATCACTGCAGTTTGAAAATAAACTTAAACTGTATTATACATCCCATCAACATAGTATTGTTTTTTAAATACATAAAGAAAGCCATTTTAAAGAAACAAATTGTTGTAGTTCTGTCATATAAGTATAGTATCATTTTCAAATCCTCCATTATTTAAAAATTTGCAATATTTTTATTGCACTTTTTTGCTACAGTTTTCAGCCTAAACATAAACCAAAGTTATATTTCATTTTTAGTTTAAATTCTAGATTCTTAATATGGAAGTAATGTATGTGTATAATGTATATCTATATTATAACGGCCAAACATATCTGTGCGTAACACATACGTCATTTTGCAAGTGGCAACACTTTCCCTTGCATTTTCGGTCTTGCAATTTTCACTACTGAAAATTTTATATTTCTAAACATCGCACATTTAAAAATTTTACACCGTCGTATAGAGAAAAAAATGTTCTTTTAAATGCAATTTGTTTCAAAGCTGCATCTCAATTTATTTTTGAGACATTAATTTTTTTATAGTTTTTAGTAGCAATTTCGTCATTGTGGCAACAGAACCACTTCATTTTCTCTTAAAATTGCAAAGAAAAACATAGAAATTAAAATGCACAATACTGTCCCATGCAATTTCGGTTTTGCAATTTTTGGTACTGCAAATTTTATACTTCTAAACATTGTACATTTTTAATTTTTACACCATCGTATAGAGAAAAAAATATACTTTTAAATGCAATTTGTTTCAAAGCTGCATCTCAATTTATTTTTGAGATAATAATATTTTTATAATTTTTAGTACGAATTTTGTAATTGTGGCAACAGAATCATTCGATTTTCACTTAAAATAAAAAAATAAAAATAAAGTGTATACTATTTTAAAAGTATCTTCTGTTATATGAAAATAATATTTGTTTGAGTTTTAGACTGAACAATATATGATGTATTTATTACTGTAACTAATTGTGTAGTTTTATTATAAATCAATAAAACAGTTTTTTCTTAAAGATTTTCTTTCGTCGAATTTTGACGGTTCCACCTCATATACATAAAGGGAAGTTGTAAAACTTGTGAATTTTTGCACAGATATAAAAAAGTTGTTTCCAACTACATTTTCCACAGAATTTTTTTCACTTTTTTTTTTTTTTGGGGGGGGGGGGGCTAAGTTTATTTGTATGCATATATATTTTTAAAATTAAAGTTTGACTAGTTTAAAAATCTGTATTTAAGAAAAAGAGTAAAGGAGTTTGAAAAGATTAATCATAATTTAAATACATGTTATTAAAAGATTTTTTTTCCTTATAATAGTTAAATATTTCTGGCAATTACCATCTGATATACCAATACATACACCAATGCCACTTAAAAGAAATGCATATTTAAAATTTTATATTAAATATCCAATTTTATCATTTCTGTTAATTAGTATTATTGATAATTACATGCTGTTTTTTTTTTTTTTTTTTTTTTTTTTTTGATAACATAGTTAATTATGGGGGATTAAAGCATTTATAGAGGATAAAATCTTTATCAGTTAAACTGTTACTTTATCTCTTTTAAAAATGTGCAGTTATGGTTTAAGACATCTATGTGGCTCTCTGTTATGCTAAATCTTATTTGAAAATTAAACTTACCTTCTTTTTAAAGTAAATATAATTTTGACACTGACAATTTAATGTTAAAGTTTTTTTTTAAATTTCTAAACAACAGACACCTCAGGAATGCTGTGTTTGTCCACTATTGAGAGGTAAAAATGTATGGTTATATACAGCAGTAGAATAGATTTAAAAAAAAAAAAAAAAAAGTTCCCAAGGATTAGTAAGGATAAGAGTTTACTGGTCGCAGACATTATTATTGACCCACTATATAAAATTCTATTACATACCTTTAACCCTTTGAGTGATGTGATCCCCGTCCTCCAAGAATATAAACTAAACTTCCTTAGCAATTACTCAAAAATTTCAGCAAAATTAAATGTAAAATTTTTATTTGCTGAAAATTGAATAAACAGTATATAAACAAAAACTATAAAATTATTAATTAGATATTTTATTTCTGATTATTTCAATTAATTGTAAAGTATAATGCAATAATTTTTTATTATTATTATATAATAAAATAAAATTGTTTGTGTTTGGTTATGATTTTCTCGGAAACGGCGAAATTTACATTTATTTGTCAGAGAGAAGAAAAAGGTTACTGGTCCTGCAGACCACTAAATTTTTCAAGTAAGTGGCTCGATTGAATTTTTGAAGGTCTCGGACCAGCAGACCACAAGGATTTCGAACGCTTGTTATATAAGTGTTGGTAATTTTTTTAAAATGTCTGCTAAATAGAGGTGCCTGCTATTCAAGAATATCCATTATGGAGGTTTTACTGTATTTAAATATAATGTAAACAATAATAAGTAAAGTTAATCTTGTTTTAATACAAATTTAAAGATTTCAAATAATGTTTGTTATATTTCTTTAACTCTTAAAATTACTATCTTCCTAAAGTAAATCTTATTCCATTTTAAAGCTAGTTATGTGAAATTTATTTCTTCATTGGTTCAATTTCTTTTCCTTTCAATCTACTTGCTTATGTTACGCCACAGGAGCTTGTCATTTCTCTTTTAGACATATGTTCAGTTGGACTGTAAACGTTGTGCATATTTATTCAGTATGAAATTCTATTTTTGGTTTTTAATTTCTTTTATTTTCATGTTATATTTAAGTTTTTAATAAAGTTTTACCACCATTTTATGTCTCTGATTAGCCAAGTTTTTAACATTGGTCAAAAGTCAGCAAAAAGCCTGGCTCCAACTAATCATATGTTCTGTTTTCATCAAAATATTATGTTAGGACTTATTTTTAAACTATGAGAACTACTGGCCAATTACAAGCATACTTATTCTAAGTACATGTTTGTTTAATAATTAAGTACTTTTATTTTTTTATTGGTAGCATTCTATATTTTGTTAAATATTTTATTTAGCTCTCCATACACAGTTGATGCTTCTATATGGAAGGATAAAGAACAATTATATGACTATTCCAATGTAATACAATCTACATCTTCAACTCAGGATGAAGTGTCTAAACAGGTAAGACAGTGATGCAGAATCTCTTAACTGATTAGTAACAAAAAAATATATTAATTATATAGCCATTCATCATCAAGACATTTTCAATTTTAGATATTCTGTCAAATGTTTAAAAATATACTTGTTGGATTCTTCTGTAACTTCGGGTTTATAAGGAATATGTTTGATCTCACATTTATCAATGTTAATTCCATAAGGACATTTAAGTCATTTTAGATGTTGATTAACTGTTATTTTTTATTAACTGACTTTCAGAAAAAAAAAGTTAGTATTTAATTAATATTTACGAGTAGATTTAGAATGAATGCTTTGATTTTGATGCTTCTTTTTATCATGGAATGGGCTCATTGTGGTAGTTATCCAAGACGAACTAAAGCACCAATAAAAAAATTTAAATTGACAATTTGTGGAAAAACCCTTATTTAGTTGCTTTTAGATAACAACTTAAAAATTAGCTGACTTCTATTGCTGATATCTTACTAAATTTTCAGAATATTTAACTGGAGTGTGTGTGTGTTTCTTCATAGAGTTCATTATTAAATTATGTAAAAAAATCTCTGTTATGGTTTGTGCATGCAGGGCTTGAAATTCAATTTTCCAGAGGAGGGGAGTCTCCCTCCCAACATTTATAAAAAGAGGGGAGTTAAGCTGTTTGGGAGGGAGAATTTTTTTTTTTTTTTTTTTTTTATTTTTTATTTTTTTTTTTTTTTTTTAAACCTACTGTTATTTTATGTGCTATTTAAAGAGTTACACGAATACAGACATGACAAAATACCACTGAAGCAATTTTTATATATATCTCAGAATAACAGGCATGAGATTTCAAAAAATTTAAAAAAAGAGAGGAAAAGCGTGTAAACCAGAAAATGAGAAACTATTTTAAATAACACATGTGTAAGACAATTAAGAAGCTTATTTTATTCACAAAAAAATTGTCGATACTTTTGTTTAAATCCTGTTTAATTAATTTTTTTTTTGGGGGGGGGAGAGGGGGAGAAGAGGTCAGAGTGAATCCATTTATGCAAATATTATAAGTAGTTCTGAAATTAAAGTTTCTATTTTAAGTTCATACTTCTGACACAATGTTTTACACAGCAATCTGAGCTAGTTGTCCAATTTAAAATTTAACATGTTTTCACTTAAAACATCAATTAACAAACATGGCAAGCTAATGTTTAATTTGCAAAAAAAGTTGTTGAAAACAATATTACAGCAAATTTTCTGAAATTCTATTACGAAATTAGTATTTTTTTTCCGCGATCTTTTGCCGAAAATCGTGTTTTCTCGCAATCTTTTGACGAAAATCATGGTTTTCTCAAGATCTTTTAATGAAAATCCCAGTTTATCGCGATCTTTTGGCGAAAATCACGGTTTTCTCGCGATCTTATGACGAAATCTGCGTTTTTCTTGTGATATTTTGAAGGAATCTGCGCATTTCTCGCGATGTTTTGACGGAATCTGTGTTTCTCTTGCGATGTTTTAATGAAAATTGTGTTTTTCTCGCGACATTTTGACGAAATCTGCGTCATCTCGTGATATTTTGACGAAAATAGTATTTTTTCGTGATCTTTTCGCCATTTTCGATGAAAATGGCTTTTTTTTCTCGCGGTTTTTCAACGAAAATCGTATTTTTATCCTGTAATATTTTGACAAAAATTGCGGTTTTTTTTTTTTTTTTTTTTTTTTTTTTTTTTTTTTGCAATCTTTTGACGCAATCTGCATTTTTCACGCAATATTTTCACTGAGTCTGTGTTATTCTTGCGATATTTTTATGGAATCCGTGTTTTTCACATTTTCTTTTTTTTTTTTTTTTTTTTTTTAATGAAAATTGCATTTTTTTGCAATCGTTCGGCAAAGCATTTTTTTTTTTTTTTTTTTTTTTTTTCGACCTTTTGACGAAAATTGCGTTTTTATTCTGCAATATTTTGATTAAAATGTTTTTTTTTTTGCAATCCTTGAAGACATAAAAAATTGAAAACGCAAAAAATGACAAAAAAGGCAAAAAGTCTTTTTTTTTTTTTTTTTTTTTTTTTTTTTTTTTTTTTTTTTTGCGATTCTTTGAGAAAATTGGCATTTCTATCACGTTAATCAAAAGAAATTATCTGCGTTTCTATTTTCTATGAACGATTGATGTTGATGAAATTGATTGTGAAAATATACAATTGAGCCCGGCTCAAAAGCTGTGAAAAATCGGTTATTAGCCCGGAAATTCAGACATAACTATCCGAATTTCCGGGCTGATAAACGATTTTTCGGGGGGGGGGGGGGGGGGGTGAAATTTGACGATCGGTTGCTTAAAAATATCTTGAATTCCAACGATTTTTCGTAGTAAAAAACTCGCACGAAAGTATCACAAAATTCACAAAAAGATCGTGAGAGTTAATCGTAGTTTCAAAATTCAAAAATTTTCTGAAAATTCGTGATTTATTTTGGGCGGGAGCCTCCCGCCTATGATATTTTTTTGGGCAGGATTTCAAAATTTCGGGCGCGAGTCCCCGCCATCCCGCCCTGAAATTCAAGCCCTGGCATGCGCAGATAAAAATTATTTGATACAACTGCTCCTATTTTATAACAAGTTTAACCCTTTCCAATGTGGTCTCTTTAAAAAAGAACGCCTAATTTTAATTTAACTGGCATCAAGAATATTTTATTAAAATGTTCCCTTTTTTTTTAATAACATACCTGAAAATAAACAAGTTCCTATTTTCTAATAAATTCAACTAATTTCTTTTACAAATTCTGGTGTAAGTTAATTATTTCAAAGAGATTTACTCTACACTGAAAAGGTTTAATATATTTAGATTCCAACTGCATTAT
The DNA here is from genome assembly GCA_964019185.1 of Maratus speculifer. Classification (NCBI taxonomy): domain Eukaryota; kingdom Metazoa; phylum Arthropoda; class Arachnida; order Araneae; family Salticidae; genus Maratus; species Maratus speculifer. The sequence continues at coordinate 315,368,952 of OZ025296.1, read as the reverse complement.
AATGTTTCTAGTAATTTTCTGAACAGTGGTGTAGAAACTTTGAAAAATCAGGGGGAGCTGGAACATCAGCGCCATTTGAAAGTAGGGTGGTTAATGGGGTGGTCGCCCCGGGCGTGGAATTTTAAAAGCTCCAAATTTATACTACCAATGCCAATTTTTGGCCTGTCAGAAGAAAATGTTGGGGGAAAGCAGTTCCAAATTGAAACTTTGCCCTAATCGCAGTTTTCTCTTTGCATGTCCCTGCGGAGCATATTGATAAAAGCTAGTGGCAAGAATCATTTTATTCATAATTTCATTCATTTCGGAGGGTTTCTTGTGTTGCAGTTTTCACAAACAACAGTATAAAATAGAAGCATATCAAAATATCACCGACTTTTTAATCCAGTTTACATAATTTATATTCAATATACTTGATGACACTTAATTTATGGACAATAACCGAATAAAATATTCAAATTTCAGGCTTCTCTCACTCCCATTTACCAAAAGTTAAAGTTTTATTTCTTTTGCTTGGCTTACAAATTCTTTACAATCTCTTCCAAATCCATTTTAAAGGCTTCTTCTGTATAAATATGCAATAGCATCAAGTGATTGAGTCTATATTGATACATTGTTGTTCGGCGGTGTGTCTGTTTGAAGAAGAGCATTGAAAGCTTTCAGCTGTCACTAATGATATTGGAATAACAAAATAAATTCTGCCAAAAGGTAAACTTTAGAAAATAATTTGTTTACTTATTCCTGTGATGATATCATTTTAATTGTGATCAACAACGTATTTCTGTCAGTTCCGTTCGGGACTAATGTTGGCAGAAGTGTCAACTTTACAGAAAGATTTGTCAAATCAAAATCATCAGCATGTATTCTAAGCTTTTGTTTGAGATCTTCTGGTGTGGTTGAAGCTGTATTCGTGAATATGGATTCGATCTGTATGTGAGAATCAAAAGTTTTTTGATTAAAACGTTATTTTATGCATTAGTAAGGTCAAGTGCTTCGCTAAAAACTCAATTTTTCTTATTGTGCTGGAGCGGAAGGATAGCTTGTCTGTTCTTATCTTACTAAAACTATCATTTGTTTGGAGATACTCGTCCTTTCCCCGTGAATTTTCTAGGAAAAGTAAACTTTATTTTTCACTTTCTCTCGAGGGAGCTGAGCCCGTCTGAAAAATCCCAGGGGGAGCCAGAGCTCCCCCAGCTTCCCCGGTTCCTACGCCTATGTTTCTGAAACTGACATTAAATTTGGTTGAAAACTCTGCATTGATATAAGGTAAAATGCAAGAAATTTTTAAAAGAAAAATCACTCTATATTTGTGTATATGTATGCTATTCTTACATAAATTAGTAAACATGCTGTACAGTACGAATTGAATACTTCCAACTGAGCGAAAAATTGACCAGGCTGGGAATCGAACCCAGATACTTGGCTTACAAGACCAATGCTTTACCTGTTAAGCTACCTGGGCAATAGCCAGCTGGGATTTTCAATTAAGCCACCTGGCTATCGCCCAGTTAGCTTAATAGGTAAAGCATTGGCCTTGTAAGCCAAGTATCTGGGTTCGATTCCCAGTCTGGTCAATTTTTCGCTCAGTTGGAAATATTCAATTCGTATGATTACTTTACCAATCAGTTAGATTGTGTTGAAAATAATAGTATGTTGTACAGTATCTGCATTTTTGTATTCTTCAGCAATAGATAATTTTTTTCATTCTGATTTGCAGAATGATCTCAAATGTAATTTTTCTCTGATTTTTTTTTTTTTTTTTTTTTTGACCTTCTGATTATTCTCCTTATCAAATTGCCATTGATAAATATGAGGTCAAACATTTGCATGTGTGTCAGTGTATTAGAAGCAAGGATGTGCTGGTGACAGAATGCTGTTCCAGTACTGCTTTTTTGTGAAAAAGTAGTTTTAATTTAATGAACCTTATGTTTTATTTTTACATTAAACATTCATTCAAATTGGACTATTTTAATAATGAATAAAACATTTTCATTATAATATAATAAACAATTATAACTTGACATGTATTGTAAAAATGAATATTTTTTCTTTTGTAACTTTTAACTTACTATTAATCGTTAATACAACGTTTGACACATTATAAACCAATATCTGCTAACCTTCTGGGTTTTATTGAGTCAAAAAACATCTGCATAACATGAAAATTTATACTTGGATGCTGTAAGTATTTAAAAATTTTATAATTTTTTATTGTATTTCCATAAGTATTTTATTATAATTGCATTTCATTTATTCCTTAGTTTAGGTTAGGGTGTCAGCAATTTTAATCAGTTGATTTAAATCAGCAACTAAATCATGATTTTAATCAACTGATTTTTATAAGAATAATCATTGATTGAAATCATAAATTTTTTAAATGTTTAAAATGACATAAAAATGTATTAAAATCTAAGCTGAACATAATTTGGAAAGTTCTTACTGTTATTTTAATTATCAATGCACAAAAAAGCTTTAAATAATTGTTTTTAAGCTTAATTCCTGACTATTGTAAAACTACAGTAAATTTGTAAAAATCCTGATTTTCTTTTATCTAACTTAACATGAAAAGGATTTCATTCTGAAATATTTAAATTTAATATAACTTGCAATGTCATAATTTCCTTTTAGTAATCAAGTTATTATTTTATATTTTTATATATATGTTACCGTTAAAGTGTATAGTTCAATTGTTTCATAAAATACCTAGTTATTTCATGAAATAACTAATAAAATCTGTTGAAGTGTATAAAATTATTGGGTTCTATGATTTAACTAGTTATTTAATAGAATAATGATTGCCTAATCATTAAAGTTTAAAATAAACTATTTAACATAGAAAAAAAATCTGTTTTGTAAATTAACTGATGATAAATGGTTAAAGTCATTTGGAAAATACATTTTAAATTATTAATATGTGGTTTAATAAATAATATATAAAAACTGAATACACATTTTTTTTATTAGTTAAAAGTAATACAAATAACATAATGTAGTTCTGGAATAGTTATGTTTAAAATTTTTATAACTTATATTTACATAATTAATAAGTAGTCCTGCTGGCAAAAATGGAAAAAAAAAAATGAACTTTTTTTCTCCCCCAATTTTTGTAGATACCCTGAAAGTTTATTTATAGAATACAATAGGTGAAAAAAAATTGCAATTAGCAAATATAATTTAGTGTGATTTAAAAAATTAATTTTCGTAATACATTTTTTTCTTTTTCAGATTACCTGTCTAAAAAAATTTAAAACAACATATAGAGAATGTTTGCAGTATAAAAAGAATGTAAATAGAGCTTTACTCAAGAGATGCCAGAGTAAGTAATTTATTTTATTATGTATAAAGATTGTATGCAAACATTTTATATAGCAAAGCTAGCCTATATTTTTATATATATAGTATAGCATTCTTTAAAAGAGGTGAGCAAGAGTTAATGATCTTAAAGCAGCAATTCATTGTTAAATTCTATTGTATAAAATGCTTTATTTAACCCTTTAAATGTCTTAACCATGTTTTTCTGTCTTTTTTTTTTATATTTAAAGGCTAATTTAATACAAAAATTGATAGATATTAATGTCAAAGTTTTGAAGTGCATAAGATAAATAAATATGTTAGGTTACCAAATAAAATCATTACATCAATACTTTTCATAGCTATAAATGACTCATTCAATTTATCAATTGTTAAACATGCATAAAACAATTTGCAGGATGCTTAAACAGTTAATGTTTCTCTGTATATGTTGTAGGAATGGTTAAAATTAAATCCAATAATAGATACTATGAATTTGTAGTAAAATTCTAAAAAGGAACAATTGTAATAAGTAATATTAAATAAATACAATAAAATTTCCTTATTTTGACTGATTATAATTTTTAAAAAAAGCCTTATTATAACAGTATATATATACTTCTTATACATTACTTATACAAATTACTTCAAAATAAAAAGTAATTAAACAGCCACTGTTTAAACACATAAAATAATCTTTTTAATTGACAAACTAAACAAAAGAAACAGTATTGTAAGGTAATGTCAAAATTATAAATAAAATACAAAAGAAAACAAAATTATTTAAATGTATGCTAATTATTAAAAAATGTAAATAATTAAATTTTGAAAATCATACTCTAAATATAACTCCAGTGATGCCGCTGGACTTGAAAAATCCTGGGTCCCGGGGACCCAGGACTTCTAAAACTCTGGGTTCCCTTTTTCAAAAAAGCGGGTCCCCACTAATAAGTCATATTTTTAGACGCAAAAATTGAACTTGTTCATATGCAAAAGAAAAGTTAAATGCAATAATTATTGTTTTAATTAATGTATAAATAATTAAAGCCAATATTATTTTTTTAAACTATTAAGAGATATTTACTTTACTTTTTTAAAAAATAAATTTGAAAGATACAAATTATAAAATAATACTTATTTGAATTTAGAAGATAACAAGTATCACTATTGTTCACATTTCTTTTAAAAAGGGGTAAAACTGATTTATTGAAAAAGATATTTTTTTAAAAAAAGAATACTTTTGAAAATAATCAGAACAATCAAAAACAGATTGTGAAGCAGCAAAATCTGTTTTTGGAGTGGCAAAAAAAAAAAAAAAAAAAAAAAAAAAATTTGGAAGCAGGGAAGTTAGTTTTTGGAAAAGAAAAATTCTATCCTGTCATTAACTTTTTTTTCGTACCCCTTTGACGACAATTGCATTTTAAAGTTTTTTTTTCACGAAATTTACCGTTTTTTCGCGATCTTTTGACGAAAATTGCCGTTTTTTTTTTTCGCGATATTTTGACGAAATTTGTCGTTTTTTCGCGATCTTTTAACGAAATGAGCCGGTTTTTCACGATCTTTTGACGAAATGTGTTATTTTATCACGATTTTTTTTATGTTAATTGCTGTTTTCGCGAATTTTTTGACAAAATTTGTCGTTTTATCACGATTTTTGGATGAAATTTGTCGTTTTTTCGCGATTTTTTTGAGGAAATCTGCTTTTAGTTCACGATTTTGTAATAAAATTAGTCATTTTTTGCGAATCTTTTGACGAAATTCGCCGAAAATTATTCGTTATTTCCCGATTTTTTTAACGAAATTTGTCTTTTTTGCGATTTTTTGAAGAAATGTGTCGTTTTTTCGCGATCTTTTGACGAAATGTGCCGATTTTTTGCGATCTTTAGACGAAATGTGCCATTTTATCACGATTTTTTCATAAAAATTGCCGTTTTTCGCGAATCTTTAGCCAAAATTTGCCGTTTTATCACGATTTTTAGATGAAATATGTCGTTTTTTCGCAATTTTTTGAGAAAATCTGCCTATTTTCGGGATTTTGTAATAAAATTAGTCATTTTTTCGCAAAATTTTTGATGAAATTTGCCGGAAATTGTTCGTTTTTTCGCGATTTTTTAATGAAATTTGCCTTTTTTGCAAATTTTTGACGAAAATTATGCGTCTTGCGGGACGCATAAGCTCAATTTTTTGCGTATTTTACGTGCTATAGCGCGTCCGCGGCATCCCTGTAACTCCATTACTACATTGTGGTCACAGCGAACACAACTATCAGGCAAATAGAGCAACTGCCCAAACCTATGTTAAAATTAACGCATTAATAATTTCTAAAATAATCTCCACTTTTTTTAATAGCAGCATTTGAGTTAATTTACTGCGATTGAATAGGGTGGATCTTTAGCATATTACTGATATGTCTGCAGTCTCCTAAAATTGTTCAATAAGTAAAAAGACTAATTTTACTGCCGTGAAACCACTCATTGAATATTAATTTCTGTGGTATAAAAAAAAAAGTTTGTTGCCTGTATTAACAAAAGCTACCAATAGATGACGCGTACAGACTCATATTCCTGAGTATCATGTGATTGAACTGAAGTGTGCTTGCGACTGCCCACGAGAGCAGTCCCAGTTGTCAAAATGGAAGCATTGATTGAACAACGTTATGTGATTAAATTTTGTGTTCGTTTTTAAAAATCAGCATTGGAGACCTTTGACGTGATATGTGAAGCTTTCAACAATGAAGCAATGTTGAGGAAAGTATTTTTCACTGATATAAAGGAAGGCAAAATGTGGAAGATATTGACCATGTGTGACGACTTTCAATGTCCATCATGTTTTTGCAGCAGAACAATGTAGAGATTTTACCACACCCTCCATACAGTCCTGATCTCACTCTATGCAATTAATTTCTGGCTGTTTCCTCAACTTAAGAAACCATTACAAAGCAACCATTTTGCAAGCAACAAAGTACGTGTTAAGGCTGTGGAGGCAGTTTTGAAAAAACTCTCAAACGGACTTTTACATATTTTTAAGAAGTGGACAGAACATTTGGATAAATGCATTACGTTCCGTAGCACTTATCTTAAAAAAGACCATGTAAATGATGACGATTAGAGGTATTGTTTATTTTTTATAATTTTAGTCTTATTACTTATTGAACAGCCCATGTAGATAACTTTATGTTATCATTTCTTTTTGGATAACAGACTTCTTTTCTTTCAATGAGATTCAAATTCATAGTCGCCAAGTTCAGTGAAGAAAATCATATATACTGCTCAGAATTTTTTATTTTTTATTTTTTACTGCTTTAAATACTTTAAAAGCTAATTCTCAGAATGACAATTTAATTTGCATAGTTCAATTTCTATTTTGGCTCAAGACTTAAGCAGTTTTAAGTTGTTATTTCCAGCAAAGATGATTATTGGTTTCCCAGTAACAGAAATTGTCCAGCCTGGCAGCAGGCACTGCAGATTATTTTAAGCTTTGCAGATTAAATTAAAAAAACTGAGATTAAGGGGGGGGGGGGGGACTGAAAGATTCTTTGAGTTTCTAAATTTATGGTATTTGTTTCATAATTTTATTATATTTTCTTTATAAAGGCAATTTTTTTTTAATTTTTTGGGTTATTGTTTTAGTATGCTTAGTCAAGTGCTGCCAGGTGGCAGATAAATTTTAGTATGTTGCATATTGATATAAAAAAATATGCTTTTGGGGTTATAATGACAAATTTACATGGAAAATATTAAAACATCATAAGAAGTAAAATATTTGAAGAAATTTGAAATAGTTATGCCCAGTGAAGGAAATTGCAAGGTGTATTATATATATCTATAAAAAACGTTATACTTCAATAGAAAAAGGTGTAAAATTAATGTCATAATAAAATATTATAAAAATTGGTATGATAGACAATTAAAATCAATAAATTCTTAAAAAATCATTCAAATAGAAAATACACACTGCATTTCCAAAGAATTTTGTCTTTATTCATCAGACACAAAAAAAAAGATTTGCTACTACTTAAAAAATAAGACCAAGACTCTTTTTCTTTCAAAATCAGGTGTAACATCTGAAGTCTTATGAAGATGACAAAATTATTTCAAAACATAGTACCCTGTATTTCTTTTTTTATGGTATTTTTAAAAATATATATTGTTTTTAATTAAAACGAACGTGTAAAAACTATGTACTTTGGAAATTTATTACTAAAAATATTAACGAACATTGTTTTTAATATCTTTGTTTTTCATAACACATATAATTTTAAAAATAAATTTTATCAGTTGTGTTATTAAATTTTTTAATCATATACTTTGGAATCCTGCTTGCTTCGTCGCCCCGCATGATAGTATGCCAATCCTTATTGTGGTCAAGTTATAAACTAAATACTGCATTGATAAAATGGCAACTATAAAATAAGAATTTTAAGTTTGATAATTTTCCTAAATAAAATTTAGATAAATATTATTTAATTTAAAATTAGTTTTAATATGTGTGAATAATTAAATATTAATAAAAAGTTGTCAAAGGTTAATAAGATTATAAGCAGAAAAAAAAGAAAGAAAATAAAAATAAATCACCCTCTCTTGTAGAAAATTAAAATATTTCAAATAAGCATAGCACTTTTTTTTTTTAGATGAAGACACTAAATATGTATGAAGAATAATCTTGATAAATCACATGCTCATGCGCATTAAGTTAGGCAACTTGTAAAAAAGTAACTCGTAAATTAATTAATAATCATTTATACCTGTATATCAGACATATATGAGGGTTAAAATCTTTTCACAATAATAAAGTTGAAGCAGATGACAAATACAGTTATTGAAAAGTTATTATTCTTAAAAATAATAACTTTTAAGAATAATAAGTATGAAATTTGGAGAATGGAATGAATTAAAATGTTGCTGGTATCAGTAAGTCAGGTTGGCGAAAGTTTATAAATATCTTGTATTTTGTTCTTAAACAGATATCTGTGAAACCATTACTCATGATATGATTGATCTTGAGGGATGATATAAAGAATCTAAATAATTCAATGAAAATCTATTAAATCTTATATATAAAAGTTAGTATGATGGTTTAAATGATTATATCATAGAAAATTGCTGAAATGATGTGTCATCTTTTCTGAATGGTGTTTATTATTTCATAAATAATTAAAAGTTTTCATATTGATTTATTGGACAGGCATTTGAAAAAATATTTGTGTTTATAAACACAAATTTCTGACAACAATGTCTTAATTTACCTTCCAGCTGTATTATATGCTAGATAATATGGAACATGTTTTTTTTACTGTTGCTTTAGGAACTTTTTAAAATACAATCTTTATGTTTTCAGATTACTTTAAGCGAAATGTATCAGACAGTCCAAGAACAGTTATGAAGAGAATGATGGCATCAAAAAGAAATACCTATAGCTATGTAAAATAAAAGAAGAAAGAAATATCTCAAAAAATCAGAATGTGTGTGACAATTTGAATGTTAATATTCAGATGAAAAAGATGGCTATAAAAAATTCTGCATGTCATAAACAAAATCTGATTTATAAATTTATGTACATTTGTTTAATAATCTGTAAAAAGGAGAAAAAAAAACACTTAAAGTGTAAAAAGAACTATGAAATTAAAAATGTTTATTTTATTGCTAATCATATTTGAAATATTCTGTGAAAATGCAAATTAATTCATTAATTTGACAGCAATAATTTATAATTAATGATTTATCTATCATGATATTAAATCAATGTGTTAAAAATGTTGATTTGTTTTCCTCTTATTTTTTCTTTACAAAATTTAAGATATCATATATCTTTTGTGATCTCCATACAAGAAATACTTTTAAAAAATGGGGGAGATGTTCTTCTCATGTGAATAATTTGTTTATAAAAACAGTTTGTGTAGGATCTCAATTATATTCCTGTATGAAAATAAGGAAAAATTCATTATCTGGCGATTTAACACTAATTGATGACATAATAAAGCATAACAAAAATACTGTTAGTGATTATTGACTTTCAATTTCATCAAATTGGGTAAAATATACCCAATAAATGTTTGTGCACTCTAAACCATTTTAAATAGGTTTCACTTATTTGAATGCATCTTTTAGATTTTAATTTTGACAATATATAATTATATTTATTTATTGAAATAATTTAATTTTACAATAAAATAAAATTTCAGTTGTTCAAAAAATTTTAAACTCAAGATTATTTTTCAACATGTGTAAAATTTATTTGAATTCTGGAAATGATGAAATTTTAAAAACTCTTGAAATAGTGAGTAAAATCATAAATATCCTAAACTTTGTAGCAAAGAAAATTTATTTATTTAATCTTATTTAAAATAGTTAAAAGTAATTTTATTGTAAAATTAAATCAATTTGTATAGAAAAAAAAAAAAGTGTGTCTCCACCTCTGGAAGGTGCAGAGTAACTTCTAGTAGTGAGTTTTTTTTTTTTTTTTTTTTTTTTTTTTTTTTTTTTTCAAAAGTTTTAAAATTCATATTTTTGAAAACTAAATGATTGTTGTATAGAAAAATATCATTTAAATTTTGTTAATCAATACCTCTGAAATGGAACCTTATAAGAGTGTTGCCTGAAGTGAGGGAAAAAATAACAAAATCAAACTTTTTTGAAAATAAGTGTTGATATTAATATTTCTTAAATTCCAAAAGCAATTAATATTTTTTATGAGTTTTGATTAATATATCACTAATTATCAAAGAATGAAGAATCTGAGCATCAGGTAACTTTAATTAATTTAGTAAAATTTTCAGATTTCTGCATGCGGTAGATTTTTTTGCTAGTCAAAGATAACAGATGCCCCCACACATGAAGCAGAACTATTTTATTAGTATAGACATATAACTTTTGCAATAATTGTTGTTTGTTTTATTTATTTATTACATTTTTAAATTAAGGGGAGGTATGATACTGTTTAAAATGATGCTGCTTGCAATGAAATATCTGGAGATCATCTACAGCAAATGGGAATGGATCATTTCATTAAATCATGTTTTCATTGATATGTATTATATTTTCTTATATATAAGACATACCCCAAGTTTTATTAATTAAAGAAGGATAATGCCTAATTTAAAAATAGAAATATTTATATTCAAAAGACGATAATAGCTTTTGAATGTATGTAAACTTCTGTAATACATAAATATCTTAATTAGCACAATTGATCTACAAAATAGTACACATCATATTCGAACATAGATGAAAAGCGCTTATGATTTGCTTATCATTGTATGACTCATTTTAAGGATTTTTAAGAAATGTGTCTTATATGCTAGAAAATACAGTATATACAAAACTATTTAAGGGTGTATTTCGATTCAAACTGCTTATTTTCCGATTTATTTTTGAATTCATTTTTGCTCTCAAATACACCAAACTTTCAAAATCTCTTATTTGGAAAGTACACAAGGTGCCGTGATTGTCGATTCTTTGATAAATGCAGAAAATATTGCAAAAAAAAGAAATCAAAAATGGCATTTCAAACCGATTTTTCCCAAGCGCGAGATCTGGGAACGAAAAAAAGAGTCATACTGATAAGGTAATTGTTTATAACTCAAATTCTAATGAATTGAGCTTAAAAAGACATCACAAGGCACCTCTACGTCCCTTCAAGAATCCCCTCAGCAAGTTTCATGTTTCTAATTTTAAAAATGTGCCTGAAATTGTATCGGAAAATTTCGAGCTGTTGAAGGTGGAAAAGCGTTTTTTCGAATACACCCTTAAATAAATTTTCATACCATGTAATGAAACATTATTGTTGTATAATCATGTTTCCATATTGTTGTTTGTTTTGTTTTATTTGTAAACATACTCATTTTAATAATATATTACTGAAATAAAATATCACAAATTTTGCCAGAAATAACTGAGAATCTACTTACAAAATATGAATAAGTAAGACGAATACATAATTTTAAGGATGTCTCATGTAATACTTGTTAAAAATAACATTAAAATAGACAGGAAATAGCACTAAAGTAAAGGTAAGAAACATTGTAAATAACTGTGAAACACATCATCCCAGCATGATTCAAAATTTTCTGAAACATGAAATTTCATTATAATTAGTTCCCACCAGTGAAAATTTTATCTAAGTCCAGGTTATATATATATATAAATTTACATTTGTTTTTCTTTTGTATGTATGTGAATACCTAATAATGAAATTCTTACATAAAGTTCATTTAACATTTTATATATACTAATGTATATCATGGCAATTGTTGCTTTTTTGTATATATTTTAATTGCTGTGTAGTGCAAAAATTGCTTGATTGCTTTTATATTTATAAAAAAAGAAATAAGTCTGGTATCTTGTGAACAAATCAAGCAAATGGATTAAATGCATTCTGAATAAAAATCTGAAAATAATCTAAACTATTCTGACCTAATTTCTTGGTATGTGCTGTTCCTTCTTGGATGAAAAGGCAATTTCTGATTGGTCATATACTTATGTGATAAATCACATGAACAAGGATTAAACCAAAGAGTATGGGAAAATTCAATATGAACCTTAAGTTGCTTAGTGTGATGAAAGAAAGATACTTGCAACGTTATGTCATTGAGTATGTGGTAGTACTTTAGATTAAAATAAATGTGTCAAAATTCACAATATCAATACATTGGTCTGTCTGTGCCCAGTGTGCACACAGTTTCATTCTTAACATTCAGATAAAAGAATTTTCTGTGTGTTGGCACATTTCTTCTTAATTATTAGCAAACATAAGTTTGAAATCTTGAAAACACTTTATTTATTTTTAGTTATTTATTTTTTGCAGTAACAGTAAATAATCAACCATCTAAATTTACCAATATTTTATTTTAGATTGAATTTTTATAATGGATATCTATGTTTGTTCACTTTTTTTTTTTTTTTTTTTTTTTTTTTTCCTTACCAATATTTTATTTTAGATTGAATTTTTATAATGGATATCTATGTTTGTTCACTTGTTTTTTTTTTTTTTTTTTTTTTTTTTTTTTTACTTAAGTTGTGCAATTTTCAATCTATGAAAGATTTTTTAAATAATAGTATGTATTTATATCTATTAATGTTTTCCATATTGATTTGTAGCCAACCTGATTCTCAACATCACAAAAAAAAAAGTTTTCTCTAGTAACATAGCCACATAATTACATAATGAGTCTCATAAATGTTAGTTATACAGCAACATTGAGAGATATTTAGACAATTTTTCTTAAATATAATTTTGTTACATGTATTTTGAAAATGATGATAATAATAATAATAATAATAATAATATACAGGATTCAGCATCATAGAACCTATGATGTAAATATGAACCTTATCCTTCTACAACCCTTTAGAATAATATTTTCTTATCATAGGTCATAGACCAGGAGGCGGCATAGATAGCCACCTTATTGAGTTCACAGATAAAAATCTAGGATTAGTTAAATCTGAATTCACATATTAAAACGAAAACAATCTGTTAATTCATATCTTGGAGGAAAAGACTTGGAAACCTGATTTTAGCACTTGTCTCGTAGGTTTATCATTCTGTTTTCCTGCACCCAATAATATGAAAATATGAAGACTGGGAGCAGGAAAACACAGTGTTGAACCTATTAGTCAACTGCTAAAATTAGGTTTCCATGTGTTTTCCACCAAGATATGACTTGGCAACAGTGTTCTAACTTTTGTTCGCCAATGCGCCAAATTGCGACTAATTTTTTCATTTGGCGAATAAACAAGCGATTAGATTAGCCAAATTGCTAGTGCTCAGTTTTTGCTTTTTCTTATTTTTTTTCTTGTTTTTTATACATATGCATATATATATATTTTAATATATTTTTTATATATTTGTTGTGTATAATTGAAATTAGATTAATAGCAATCGTGTCACAGTTATAAAAACTTGGGTTATTTTAGAACATATTGAAAAAAAGGGGGTACATTAAAGAACTGAAGTTTTTTTTTTCTTTTGTGTTACACGGCGAATCTATTTGGCTAATACTTTTTGCATTTGGCGAATGTTTTTTATTTTTAATTAGCCAAATTACTAATGTTGGTCAAATGTCAGCGAGAACACTGCTTGGCAGACTGATTGTTTTTAAGATACGAATTGAGATTTAACTAATCCTAGAATTTCATCTGTGAACTTGATGAGATGATTTTCTGTGCTAACACCATTAGGTCTACAGTTTCTTGCCATTGCCCTCTTAAGGGAACAGTTTTCAGCAATTTTGTTTAGTTTTAAAAATATTTTTCAAATGGTGAACTCATTGCATTTCAATGTTCAACTGTAAATATTTTTGAAAAAAAAAAAAAAAAAAAAAAAAAAAAAACTGCTTATTTAATTAAAAATTTTATAAAAATGTAAATTTTTTTTAATCCCTACTACTTTTTTAAGACTTGATATTTCTGCCTCCTTTTTTTTTTATTTTTAGATTTTTAAATGTGTATTACACAAAACTACATGTAGATTTTTAGAAATACCTAATAGTACATTTAATGTAATTGTTTTACTGATATATATTGTGTAGAACAGTAAAATCTAACACATCTTCATATGCTTTTATTTTTTTTTATGACAAAAAACCTGAAGGTTAATTCCATGTGTGGATTTCTCGTATACAATAAAGAACAGGTACAAAATGTTTAAATCTCCATCTCAAATACAATAAAAACCTTAGCATTTTTAAAACATGAAAGTGAAGAAAATAGGAACATGGAGAAAAAGACATTTAAAATTTTAATTTATGTAGTAATTCCACTGAGTGTATTGACACAATTTAGAATATCTTGTGATATGATTACTGTATGAATTAAAAAAAAAAAAAAAAAAAAAAAAAAAAAAGGTATCAAAATATTTGCAATTAAACAGGCTTTCATTTAATACTACCAAAGAAAAATCGATTTTTTGACCAATTTTAAGATAAATTTTCCCCCTAAAATAGCAGTTCCCAACTTTTATTGCTATGTGGCCCACCTTTAAGTTAAAAAAAAAAATTTCATAACTTAATCAAGTTATCAGCTATCCCATCTTATGAAAAAAGCAAATTTTTGTATGAAGAATTTACTATGAACAAAAAAAAAAATTGATAACCCCCAATATTGTAAGTTTAATAATAATTAAAAAAAACAAATATAATGAAAAGTATGTTTAATTATTATCAAAACAACTCTTTAAAATCAGTGATGTTTCTATCAGTGGTGTTAACTGATGAAAGCTCCTATATCAGCTTTAAAACTGATTAATTTTAATCTTAAGTCACTTTCTATATGTAATTTGTTTCTGTACTTGTTGTTAAAAACTGCAAAGTAGGGGGGAAAAATTCTCACAAATATGTCATATTGAACCCCTATCAAGGACCTCAAAGCTGATTTAGATATTTTGCTCCTATATTCATCCATAAGAAAATCAAGGTTTTTGACAGGGTTGCCTTTATAATTGTGTGACTACTGAGATATCTCACAAGAAGTTCATAACATAATATCGACTAGATGTTTAAAAAAGCATGGTTTCTCATGAAGTTTTAGTGTAAGCAAATAGTTTTCATGATTATTGTGGTTATAAAATATTATATTTGCTATATAAATACTTTTATAAATACATCCAAAGTTATTCAGACAATACCAATAAAAGAACCAATGAAACCAGTATTTTTACAATCATATTATTAAAAACAGTTGAAGTTTGAAGAGAAATAGAAGGCAGATTACCAAATTACTAAGAAATATATGGATAAATGGACATTATATAACCAGAGTAAATTATGCAGTACACATAAACATAATACCCTATAAATAAAGCCCCCATGTTTAATTACATTTCAACTAAATTTCAATATGGTAAAATCCGAATTATAACCATGGTAGATATTTCCAAAAAGTATTAAAGAAGCAGCAAGAATAACAAATTGAAGAAATACATCATTTCATGCGCTGTGCAGCATCAAAATATGAAATAAAAGATGTATTTTTGGGTAAATCTGGATTGTTCTGTGGCCAGTTGTTTGAGAACAATTGCCCTAAAGAGCTATTTTATCTGATTGATTCTTATGTGCATGTGTATATATCCCAGCATTCTACTCATTCTTTCATTCTGATGGGAACCAGTATAGTTTAGTTTTTTGTCTGTTGACCATTATTATTATTATTTTATTTATTTATATTTTTTTTCCATCTGAGGAGTAGCTTATGAACTTTTCCTTACATAATGCAGCAATTGATGTATAATACAATATTCTTTCTTGTTTTGTAGTAGCAGAGAGTAACTTTGTACTTAATGGATGAAAACTATTAGCTTCTTTATCATAAGAAGTGTCTTTTCTTGGTATTATGAGATAAAACTTCAGAAATACGATATGTCAGTTACAGATTGATATGTGATACAGGTCATTCAACATGTGATTTTGTCTTATTTTTTATTTTCATTCAAACAACTTTAATTGAGAATGAATTATGTTCATTTGCTTGATGATGTAACTTTTTGTAACATAAATTCATACTATCGTTTTATTCCAATTAAGTTATAATTTTATTGCTTTCTTACATGTTAAAAAATAAACAAAAAATCCGTATAATACTATTATACTGATCTTTTTTTTCTCTCCATATTCATGTACAAATGAGAATAATTATGCTACTATTTTTATGTAACAGTTTAGACATATTGAATATTATATTGCTATTCATTATTTATTGTTAGCTTGTCTTTTTGTTGAGAAAAAACTGTATATATTTTCTGAAATTTATATTTGTATTTTTTTACTGATATATCCTAATAAAAAATGTATATAAGTTTTCCAAAAGTTATTTATTAATATGCATTATTTTATATTTTAATGTAAAGTATAATAATAATTGTTTTGTTTTGTTTGTTTTTTGCCTGCATAATTTTACAGGATGGTTACAAAATACTGTTACAAATATTCAATCATTTTTATTTTACAAATATAAAAATAATAAATATTAATATGATGAACATCAGAGATGAAAGTTTACTGGGAAATAATTTTACTCTAATCGACCTCCATCTTTATCAATTACAAAGATAACCTCTTATACTATTGTGTGACTGTGGTATGGATCATTTTAAGAAGTAGTCAGTCCTATGCATGCAACATGGAAGTTTTGAGAGATACTTACTTTAGCATACTTACTTTAGCCTCTAAAATCCAATAATCTAAAGGATTTAGATCCGGTGAAGAAGGTGGCCAATCTTCTCGCATGATAAAAACAATTCACCTGGCCTTTGTTGATTTAGCTCTGTGCAAGGGTGCATGGTCGGGTATACAATCTATCAACAAGTTTAATATGTCCCGCTTGTAATATTCTACCTTCATACTATATTCCATTATTGATGAATTTCAAAGATAATTTTCCATTGTTTGGCACTGCAGGCCAAACCATAAAAGAATTCTTGTTCTGAAAGCATTTAACAGTTCAAAAGGTTTTGGGTATATCCTTGAAGGTTGCTGATTTACGACATCTTTTTTAGTTTAGTGAAAAATAGCTTCTTATCAGAAAATATTCTGTCAATACCTTTTCCTGCCTGCATCAATTTCTTGCATCTTTGTAATCTTTTTATTCTTTGTGTAGCAGTCAAGCCTTGAACTTCACTTTTCCGATATGGGCAAAAACCCATGTTTTCATTCATTATAACTTCCATAGTTTTGTAACTCACATTCTCTTCTGCACCCATTTTATTTTCAGAACATTGTGGTTTTCTTTGTATTTTTTCATAAATTCTTCTGCGCAAACTGAGCATAGACTACTAGATTTAACATATAAATTGAAAATTTCCAACTGAGCGAAAAATTGCCCAGGCTGGGAATCGAACCCAGATACTTGGCTTACAAGGCCAATGCTTTACCTGTTAAGCTAACTGGGCTACAGCCGGCTGGGATTTTTCGCTCAGATAACCTTATTGGTCATAATATCTGGTCTGTCATTTAGGCAGCTCGGCAGAATAAACCGCAGGTAATGGAACTCCATATAACAATGGATACGTAGATATACTATTATTTTAACACAATCAAACTAATTGATAAATTTATCATATGAATTGAATAATTGATATGATTGATAAATTTACCAATCAGTTTGTGTTAAAATAATAGTATACTAGATTTAAGTCAATCTTTACAGCTATTAGTATCCAATAATTGATTTATAGTTGTGTATGTAAATGGTCTATTAAAACTAAGCCATTTTAATTTTTTTTTTTAATTACCTGTGGAAAATCTGCAATCAAAGAGTTATTTAATCATCAGTCTCTAATCAATTAAAATTCTTATTTTTTGAAGTGTAACAGTATTTAGTAGCGGCCCTGTACTGATATTAGCACAGCAACGGGAGGAAATTAAGATATTAAATTAGAGTATTAAAAATCTGCAATATAACACAGTCAAAAATGACAGAATGTTAGTCTGCGTTTAATTTACATAAGACTTCATATAAACAATAGAATGAAGATTTAATTATTGAAAGGATTGTATTATAGAAAGGTACATTTCAAAAGTGACAAATAATTTCTACTAATACCAGGATATTTTTTAGTCCTTGTTCAATTTATTAAATAGTTCAATAATTGGAAAAAACAAAGAACAAGCAGCATTTGAGGCAGCAATAATAATTAGCAATGTGAAACAGTTTCTGAAGATTTCACAAAGCATTAAAATTAACTATTCGATGCGCTAATATTTTTAATTTTTAAAATATTTCTCTTTTATGAAAATAAATGGTCCACTAAACCAATTTTTATTAGGCAGCACTTTTTCTTCTCGATGTGGATTTGGCATTATCTATGGGTAATTAATATAATCAGAGAAACTTTTTGTTAAAATTGTAGGTTTTTTTTTTCTTTCTTTTTAGGAAATATGCATTGTTGCATTGGTTTTAATTCAAGATCAGTTTTCAAAAGCTTCAGTTATATTACATTAAATATAATTCCATATACATAAAATAAAAATTATTATTTTTATTTTTATAAAAATTTAATTTTTATCAATTTTTAAGAGATTAGCTTAGTATTATAATCCCCATCAAAAATGACGGAATGTTGATCTGCACTTCATATTCATGAGGTTTCATACAAATGAAACTTTCGTTAGTGAAGTGTTTGTATTGCAGAAAAGTACATTTTAAAAATGACAAATAAGTTCAACAAATACAAATGATGAGGATATTTTTTTTTTAAATCATTGCTCAATTTATGAAATAGTTCAACAAAAAAAATAGGCTTGGGTCAACTTGAAATTTGATTGCATTGTTCATAAAATTTATATTTCTTATAAAATGTAAGAAATACCTATTATTTTGGAATGTTTGCAGGCTGGCTTGAGTAAAAGTTTTAAGTCAGTGAATACATTTGCTTGGATTGGGTTTTTACGTCATTCGTATTCTGTGGAAGAGTGTTGACCAAAGCTTATCGCTAGGCATTGAGTATTTTGCGAACCCAAAACCACATTCACAAATATAACACCGTACTGGGTATATTAATTATATCAATGCAGATAAAATGTCAATTTTTAACGTAGTAACATTTGAACACAAAATTAAAAGTGAAAATAAAATTATTTAATAAGGGTATAAATAAAATCTTTATTATCTTTATCTATTTTTTATTATCTTTATTATTTCTTTCATAAAATTTTAACTCAATTTTATCAATTATTCAGAGATTAACTTATGTTCACTTGAAATTTAATTGCATTGTAAATAAAATTTATAATTTAATTAGAGAAAGTAGAAAAATAATTTTCAGTTATACAAATGCAATCTCATAATTCAATTGCACCTGGAGAGGGGGGAGGGGTGGAAACTCTTTTTACTTATAATCAGTGGCTCATCCAAGGGGTCGGTCATGACCCCCCACCCTTGGAACTCTTCAAAAAGGGATGTACAGTGTAAGTAAAAAATGCTAAAATGTGAACAAAAATAAAGGAAAATTCTGCTTTAGACTGGTTTCAATATTCTAAATATTTTAAATTCTTTTGACTAAAGCCGTAAAATTTACCAATTAAGGCAATATTCTGTTATAGACAGTTTTTTTAATTTTATTAAGCATCTATATTTTTTTTATTATTTCTAAGAAATACTTTCGGAGTTTTGAAGGGACGTAGATGAATTATCATTGTTCTATGAAAATTCTAAAAACTTTGCTATTATTTCATGTCTTGCCTGCTCAGATGATATCAGCATTGAGTTCTTCATATTTATACTTAGCTCAATATTAATCTGTAAAACCCTCAAAAAACACTTTTTTTTTTTTTTTTTTTTTTTTTTGTCAGTGTGTTTATTTATCTATTAAGTATATTAAATCTTCTTTTAAAGAAGTAGAAATATGTTGTGAACCATGTGAAAAGGAAACTTGTCTGTAATGGAATCCTTTCTCAAATGGAATTTTTTTTCTTGCAAGAAGAATATGACATATTTTTAATAAATGGTATACCTGCTAAGATTGAAATTGTGTAAAATGTACTTCATTCTACCTTTCAATTCCATCTTATTGGATTTTCTATATTATATTTATATATTTAACTATAAAACAAAAACAAAATTTATCCCTCACAATCCTGGATGACTCTTAATTTTATAATATTTATGTTACCACTGTACTTCAGTTGCAGCAATTGAAAGTGCAAAAGTGGTTTTTTTAAGAAATTATATTGGAAAAATAATTTTAAACTACAGCAAAAACTTGGTAATATGTGATTTTAAATGACCGGAGGAAATTCCGTTTTAGGCATATCTGTTATAATTGCATTGCATACCTTTTTTGGGACTAAAATAATAAGATTAAGCTAAAATGCTGTTACATAGATTGCAGTTTCAGGAGTATTTATATTCATAAATTCAATAATGTAAAGTGCATTGATTTTAAAATATTTGAGCTCATGAATAACATTATTTATCTAAACTAAAAAAAGAAAAATCGCAGCTATGGAATGTTTGCATGAAAGATGGCAGTTATCTTGCTTGTCTGGATTAGAATAGGACAACTGGCAGGCGATTATTTCATATGCAAGTTATAAGAAGATTAAACCCCTATTAAGACTGACGCACCTGCTCTGCTGGACAATGACCAATGTTTTTTGTAAAGCATAATTTTTGAGAAGTGTTTTCTCGGCCGGCTATTTTAAGTCCCTTATTCATTACAGAGCCTTTGTCATTATCGCGTCGCGGGCATTATATCCTAAACCCTTTTTCTCATTAGCCTCTGCAGACTAATTTGCTAAAATGGTTGTGGTTAGAAGTAATGACAATGAATTCGAATCTCGTTTCATTATTTAGTTTTAGTTACTGTTTCATTTTCATTTTGCCAGTCAAAAACATCTCAAAATCTGTTTTAGAGTTTTTCATTTTGCTTTGTACTTTTTAGCACTTTCCAACAAAGTTGAAAAGTGCTTATGCATTCGGTTTGTCTGGCCGTCTGTCCGCGCACTAACTCCCGTAAATATACTCGGATCGCTATGAAATTTTTATACGTTATTGAGGTTTACCCTAGCACGAACTCTATTGAAAATGAAGTACCTACCATGATTAGTTTATCTACAGAGAGAATCAAAAGTTTCCCATTACATTACGGCCTATGGGGAAAAATTGTTAATATACTCGGATTGCCATGAAATTTTAGGACGTTATTGACGTTTACCCTAGCACAAGTCCTATTGAAAATGAAGTTGCTACCATGATTAGTTTATCTACAGAGAGAATCAAAAGTTTCCCATTACATTACGGCCTATGGGGAAAAATCGTTAATATACTCGGATTGCCATGAAATTTTAGGACGTTATTGACGTTTACCCTAGCACAAGTCCTATCGAAAATGAAGTTTCTACCATGATTAGTTTATCTACAGGGCGAATCAAAAGTGCCCTATTACATTACGGCCTATGGGGAAAAATCGTTTCAAAGGAATCTCAAAGATGTTATACCCTGTCAAACATATTAATATATGCATTCCATAAAATAGAAGGTGAAAATGTAGCTATTATTCATTTACAGGGCCACACAAAATAATTCCATTAGATAATGGTAAAAGGGGGAATTGTGTATGTATTTTAAATATATTAAGCTTTTTCATGTATAATAAAATTGATATATGTCACTGAAGCTTAATATAAATTATACGCTACTGTCTTGCATAATATGAAGTACATAGCATTTACAGGGCCATACAAAAGATTTCAAATAGTAGGGGAGAGTGGGGATACTTGAGCATAGGGGATACTTGAGCCACCCCTATTATCTCTACAGTTGGTTAATTTTTCTTTCTAAAACTACCAATATGATAACATATTTATAGTTCTGAACATGTAAAAAAGAAATCACACATCTTGGTACCATTTTGAAAGTATAGTGATTAATAGTTGTCTTTTCCCTATCTGAAGTAACTATTTGGGTGCATGGTTTTTTGTTTTTTTTTGTAATCAAAGTTTTGTTTAAAGTTGCAACTATATACATACATTCAATAAGCATAATTTCAATTGTATTTTGAGTATAAAATAGTTCTAATTGCTGCATGCTTTACTTAGTAAAACTCTGGGAAACAAAAATAGTGATAGTGGGGATACTTGAGCCAATGAGAGTGGGGATACTTGAGCCATGTCTTAACCATCCCCACTAGAAATTAAACATGGGTGAAACAAACAAAAAATAAAATTCCATTCTTATATTCACTAATAGATATTTTTCTGGAGAAAAGGGAGAATAATTTTTCATTTTATTTTTTTTTCTTAAAAAAATAACGACCTAAAAATGTTTAAAAATGTATATATTTTAAATGAAAATGTCTATTTTATTTTTCGATTTGACTAACAAAATAGCCTGTCCAGATAAATGTAACCATAGTTTTCAATTTAACTTTCATTAAATGAAAATAACTTTTTAAAACGGTTTTACAAGCTATATTCTCTAATACTTTAATTAATTAGGTCCAACATATTAAAATATTTATTTTTCAATATAACATTTTAAGATTAGTATTTTATATTGAAATCGTAACCTCTGTTGCTGTAACTTTTTTTTTTAACTAAGAAAATTGAAGAAAAATTGGTAAAAAGAGCGCACAAAAACAAGAGATGCAACAAAAATCCCAGTTCAAACTTACCTACATGGAGCCAAAGAGGAAGACAAAATCTTTTCCTGTGAAATCAAAAAAGTGTTTGAAATAGTAGAATGATACATCTGGCTTAAATTCCGACAGCTACTAAACTAAAAGCATGAGTTCGACAATATCATTAGAGGAAAATTCTGTCAATGATGGTGATGATGTGAAAGAAAACCTTCTATTGATGGTTGGTTACTAATAAAATATGCCAGAAAGAAAACTGTAAAAATATTTGTTGGATAAGTGCTTAATATTTTAAAAAATGAAATGTGCCCGAAGAATTGCAGATTGCAAATTTAAATGGCTTTGAACTGAGGATGTTTCTACCGTCGTTATAACTGAAGTTCAAATTATCCTTCGACAACCAGTTTTAACGACAAAAAATGATCGTATTACTAGCTTTGTTTTCTCAATTGGTTTGAAAGACTTTACGTTTCATAATTTATCCTTCTGTAAAATGTTTGTGCAAAAATAAAGTGAAACAATTTACTTTTGTAGGTATTTTTCCGTAGTGGCTCAAGTATCTCTTCGCTATGGCTCAAGTATCCCCGCCATGGGGATACTTGAGCCATGATGTAAAACAAAAAATAAACATTTATTATACATAGAAAAATAGTTCAAAATTTATTGAAAGTGGTTTTTAGTTGAAGGAAAAATATCAAATTTTCATCTTCAATATTTTATTTTATTCTAAAAAAATATAAAAAATTAAAAAAAAATTAAAATTCAAAAAATGGCTCAAGTATCCCCATCTTCCCCTATATTCTTTCCGAAGTACCGTATATGTGTCCGATGATGGCTGATGGAGGGATGAAATGCATTTTAATTATGATATTTGCGTTTATATTTTGCTAAATATATGCACATTATATGGTGTGTATAAATGTTATAGTTGATATACAGGGCTACCCAAAAGAGCTCACCAACGTTACTGAATATGAGCGTAAATTATTTAAACGTGGTTCTTAAATAAGCTATGCATTTTTACGCTGAGCTGCATTCAATTTACTGAGAAATGTTTGCAGAATATAGATAAAGGGATATACAGGGCCACGCAAAGAATTCGGTACATGGACGCCTATGAATGATGATTTATGAGAATGTGATTTCAGTTGTTTTAAAAGTGTTTTAGTTTACAATAACTTTTAGCCTAATATAATTAATTCGTTGATGTTTATTAAAGGTACAATGTAAACTACAGGCCTGAATAAAAGTATTCAAGTATGTTTCCATCTAATAGTATGAATTGCTGAAAAAGAAATTTCAAGCTACTGGATATTTTCTTACTAAGCTAAATTTTCCCATTGTATGAACTGACATATGAAATACAGGGCTATTCTAATGTACTGGAACAAATATTTGGGTATATTTGGCTATACACTATTATTTCCCTGAATAACAAAGTTTTGTTAAAGATTACATTAAGTGTTGGAAAGTGCTTCATAATCTATGCTTAACGCATGATTTTTCTTACTTGTCTGAAGTTTACAAAGGAGTAAAAAAGAACAATAGCAAGTATATTTTAAAGTATATTAAGTCCTATATTATTGTGCAGTACAAAACTCAAGATGCATACAGTTTTACCATTATTTTTAAATTAAATTTAAAAATAATGTTTCTAATTCTGAAATTAAACGCAATTTTTTTTTAATCGAAATCAAAATTTCCTAATCTGGAATAAAGATGACAGACTCTTTAACAGGTGTAATATCAATTATAAAAATGTACAGCATTAATTTCTGCAGGACCATGGAAATTTTTTTTTTAAGACAGGTTTGTTTGTGTTTATGACGGCCAATTATCAACACAAGGGATATAGACCCTAAAGGGGGGAGAGTACCCTCCATGGAAATCTCCGAACAATCAGGCCAATGGGCACAATTGGATTCAAACCCAGCACCTTGCGTCTACCAGTTTCGAGGGCTGAACCTCTCGACCATTGGTGGGGCTCTTGTTAAGAAAAGATTGCATTGTACAGAGATTCCGTTTCAGCAGGTTTTGCTACATGAATCCAGGGAAAGGAACATAATACATGTGTTGTGGAATAAGGAGTGTACTTGTCATGACGAAAAAATGGAATTTTGTTCCAAGTCTCTTGCAATTTTAGTAGGTTTTATTGAAAACGGACATTCTATGTAAATAAATTTTATTTTTTGAGTATTGTATACATTCACTAAATTAAGACACAAGAGTTTCTCACTTATAAAGTTATAAATATGTCACTCGAAGCCATAGATTATTTTAAATAAGTCGGTTTGGATAAATAAAGATTACTTCAAGGGGGTCATAGGACTTTTAAACTTTAAAAAATTTCGAATTTTTCAAAAAAAACATATGTTAATGGCGTTTCTGCACATTATAAAACAAACCGCATTAAAAAAATTCCTATAATTACTCGAGTTATAGCCTAAAATGTACGAAGCGCCAAATGATTTGTTTTGGTAAAATGAAACTTTAAAGTCATTTTTCTCAGATTGAGGTTTTCGAGCATAAAGCGCAGGATTACTTGTAAACTGTTCAATATTTTTTCATGAAATTTTCAGAAGACATATGTTATGTTAGTCTGTATAAACTGAACCTAAATTTAAATGTTTATTGTTGAAAAAAAAATGCTTTAAATACACATTTATTTAGGTTCAGAGTAATTATTATAATCTAGAGTATAATTGGGCACCAAAATTTTTGATCTAGACTTTTGTAATCCTGCGCGTAATTTGTCATGGCAATTTTCTGCTCGTCAAATGTATGACAGTTTGAAGCCCCCTATAAATATTAATTCTGCATATTGTAATTCTATAAATATATGAAATGAAATAACATTCTTATACCTTTCATCACTCCAAAAATTGTGTTTTAAAAACATATACATTTTAAGATATTAAATATTGAAAGTAGTCAATTTTTTTCCATTTCTTCCAAATTTAAAAGTCCTATACGCCTTAAAATTAGTATAAATATCGTTAACATATTGAATAACTTCATCATTTGCAAAGCTTGTGATTTGATTGATTAAATAGTTATTTTAAAAATATTAAGTTATATATTTTTTCTACGATATACTTGCTTTATTTTTTTAATTTGTGTTCAGAGCTGTAACTAGTCTTTGAAGGAATTTCTACATGAACATATTGGGAGGGGAGGCTCCCCCCCCCCCTAAAGCTACGTCCCTGCATGTAATAGGGCGCGAAAGAAGGTTTGAGGGCGCCGTTAGGCACCTGGAAAAAAGGCTTTGTTAGTAGTAATAAGTAATTATAAAATAACTTAATTTGAAATGTAAAATTACAAAATAAATTACTATTCACCTACAAAACATGAAAAAGGCACTTAATTTTAGACTTGTTGCTACCTTTATTCCCCCACTCCTATCCCAAAGAAAATTTATGCATCCAAAATAAAAAATTTCAAAAACACGCTTGTAATGAATTCCAGGATAGATGTACAGTTATTTCCTTCTTATAGTAGTTTTTGGTCACCCTTAGAAATAGATAGAAAGGGAAAAGAAGTGTGGAAACGACTGTAGTGCGTTTGAATGGTTGTATAATATGTTTTAGAGTAGGGCGACAAAGAAGGTTTACAGGTGTAGTCAGGCACCTAAAAAAGAGGGTTTCAAAAAGGGCGTCATGCAAGGTTTAAAGGCGCCGTTAGGCACCTAAAATTTTTATCATTAATGTGGCATTATTAGATTATTTTTTACACACACACACACACAAAAAAAAAAAAAAAAAAAAAAAAAAGGAAAAAGAAAAAATAATGAAATAGCAGTAACGTAATTTGGAATTAATATTATTGTAAATTTATAAGAAAATATAGGCAATCCATTACATTTGAGACATTTTAAGATTACTACTAGGCGCTATCCCCACTGCGAAAACAAGAACACATTCCGGATATGGACATTGTTCGATCACTACATGTAATGTGATTTTTCGGAGAAAAGCTCTCCCCTTATTCCAATTCAAGGTTGGTGGTCCTCGACAGGGTTATCTGACCTTAACTATTTTAACTCCCCTCTTATATCTTAATTAAATTATCTAACCTCACACAAGGAATTGTGTGAGGTTAGATAATTTCCGGGCGTCACCTACATACATCTTTGTTGTCCAGTGTCTAGTGTTGTCAGATTGTACTCAAGCTAATAACGCAACTTTTCAAAACTAGCGATTTTTTTTCGTTCATTTTTTTAAATAAAAATAGAAAGCTGTCTTTCGTAGTCGTCCAGAGAGAAGAAATTCAGTCATGAATGATGACTGAATAAAACATAAAAATAAAAAACCAGGAACAAAAGAGAAAAAGATGTTATCAAGCGGAGAAATGATGCAAATTTATGATAAAGTGGATGAAAAACGATGATGCAGTCGAAGGTAAAAAATGTACATATTTTCCTTTAATTAAGCATGTTCTTAAAGTACAATGTTTATATTTCTAACGCAATTGTGAGTTTATTTATTATCAATCATTGCTATTATTATAGGAAAAAAATCGAATAGCATTCTCAGTTTTCCGGTAAATTTAAGTTTTAATGATTTTATTATTTATTTCCTAAACAGATAGTTATTCTTTGATTAATGGGGATTTCTGAAACTTTTACATTATTAATAATCGACCTAGTTTTAACTCAGGACTGGGCAGGAACGAAGCTTTCCCCAAAATTAAAGGAAATATATGTTTAAGGGTGTACTCGAAAATATGCTTTTCTACCTTCAACATCTCGAAATTTTCTGATAGAATTTCAGACTCATTTTAAAAAATAGAAGCATGAAACTTGCTGGCATGATTTTTGAAGAGATGTACAAGGTGTTGTATGATCTTATTTTTCGCTCCATTTATTAGAATTTGATTGATAAACAATCATTGCTTCAGCATGGTTCTTTGTTGCGTCTCCAGGTCTTCCGCTTCGAAAAATTCGGTTCAAAACGCCCACTTTGACAGCATTTTCACAGTATTTTCTGCCTTTATCAAAATATCGAGATTTACGGCACCTTGTATAGTTTCTGAATAAGAGAATCTGTCAGTCTGATGAATTTGAGAGCAAAAATGAATTCAAAATTAAATGCGAAAATAAGCAGTTTGGATCGGAAATACACCCAAATGTTTTTCGAAAAAGCAATCAAACATAGTAAAATACAATCGAATGGAACCAAACAAATATTCAGTTTTACATGATTTTTTATTATTATTTAGGTTTTTGGTACCTACATATTGCATTTTCACAGATTTTATTTTATAAAACACTGTATTTAAAATTGTAACATTAACATTATATTTAAAAATGCATTGTTTATGATCAAGTGGTACTGATTTCATTCTTGCAAGGGTTACTGATCATACGGTTAAAAAATGTTTTTCAAAAATATTTTCAACTGAGCAATAGATTTTTTTTTATTTTTTTTTTTGGCTCTACTTTTGTTTTATAATATGATTCCTAAATATAATTTTGTTATGTTTTATCAATTGTACATATACATTTCAAGTTATTGTCACTCTTCTGATGGGTCTTTTTTCTACCTTGTGGTGGACATTACAGCTTAAATTTGATTTATCTGAAAAATAATAGTTTTCAATTAACTCTATAAACATCACGATGTACCGATGTGCAAAGTGAACTTTTCTATCTGAAATTCTAAAATATATGTGTATATGTCTTTATTTTAAATCCAGATTGAAATATTCTATGCATCTGAGTTTTTTGCGTCGCTAATTGCTATTGTGATAAATTACTTTTGACGAAATTTAATGATATCCGGTATTCAGCATACTATTGCTAAATAGAACATGTTGCTTAAGGGGTTAAAAAAGTTTTTATTCAAGTGATTGGATAAAGGGATTTGGAAATAATTGATTTTTGCTTTTAAAGTAGCCATTGTGAAAAGAGAGAATTAAATTTATTTTGAACGACTGTCTTTTAATCTTAAAAAGTGACAGGAAAAAAAGTATTCGTTAATGTACTGTATAACTAATAGAATAATCGTGTAACCGATTTAAAAAATGCACATTAGAAAAAAAAAATAACTACTTTAAAGTTTTGTGTTATAATTGCAGTACAATACAGATTATTTTTTACTTATCTGTATTTACTGGGGAACTAAGATTGTAAGATTATAAAAAGGAAAACATGTTATTCCATTTTACAAAAACTGGAATATTCAGTATATTTGGTATATAGACCATCGTTACTTCCTTGAAAAAGGGTTGATTGTTCATAGATGTAACATTCCTTTTTTACATAGTTCCTTTTTTACTCCCCACCACATTGGTGGGAGTGATAGTGGGCCCGATCTCGGAGGATCTCACCAGACAAAATTGAAAGCTAAATTCAATTATATTGATCAGTAAGTTTCAGGCGGAAGCTGCAGCTTTGAAACCACTATAACTCTGTAATTAACTTTGTGTTCTGTATTTTTATTTTTCTTCCAAATACAATTGTTCTTATCATGTCAGGAAAATGAATTTAAGGATCCAGGATTCGGATTCTCTTCAAACATTCTACATTGCCTTTTTAGACCTTGAAAAAACAAGAGCTGGCAGAGATATTTTATCAGCACATGTGCATGCATGCTTGAAATGGAAATTTAATCATGGCTGCATCACTTATATCACCTAAATAGATGCCATTGCCATGAATAAATAACTAAAGATAAAAAGTAGCATAATTACCCCCCCCTCTCCTAAAAAATGTGCAAATAATTCAAAAGGCGCCAAATTTTGGTTCTCCCCCCCCCCCCAATAAAAATTTCAAGCTACGCCCCCGTCCATAGCTGCCAACTTTTACGCATTTTTCCTACCACAAACATTTTATAGTAAATATTGTATTATTTAATCGTCAGAATCTTATGATTAAACAAATGGAAAGTCTCTGTACAATTTTAGTGTTAGTAAAAATGCGTAAAGGTTGGCAACTATGTTACATCACATCCAGTGGAAATTCATTCCACCAACTGCAGCATGGTGGAAGCGATTGATCCGCACTGGCACCACCAAAAATCTGCTTGTCAGAGTGCTAGGGCAAGCATCAATAAACTACGAGGAACTCCTTACGATTACATGCGACGTCTTAGAATATAAGGCGTTGTAGATCTCGATATCATCGATAAAAATAAACTGCTTGTTCAACAGCATAGATGTTAAGAACTTCGTGAATAATTTCAAATGATATTTCGCCAAGAATATCTTAGTCAACGGAAAACGTCAAGCGCGTCATTTGGCCAATCGCTCGGGTACAGGAGCTGTGTACGGGTAAGAGTTGTTGAACTCAAGACTAAATACGGCACATTGCTTCGACCTATGCGTAAAATCTACACCTTTAGAAGTGTGCGCCTGCACCACAGATTTGTCAGTTCTTTTGCACCAGCGACAAAGTTTAATTTTTGATTCGACTCTCATCCAATCAAAAAGGTGAGAGCGCCGAAAGACATTTGATTTTTTGGTGTTTTCCGGCGCTAGATGGCAGCACCACGGATTGGGAAAGCAACACTCTTAATCATTTTATCTGTGAATTGTGTTTGTTTCTTTGTATATTTTTAAGTTTTTGATATTTTTGTGTGATTTGTATTCTTAAGTGTTCTTGTTTTCTGTATAAATTTAATAGTCAATGTTTAATTAATGTAATTTCTTAAAGTAAGTAACTGTGTTTATTTAAAAACCTGCCTATCATTTTTTTGGGCTCATAGATGGCGTTGTGTGCCCATTTGAGCTATGAATATGTAATACCATGGCCCGCTAGATCTATAGGCCCATTTATTTGAGATTAATGTATGAAGTGTCCCGCCAGAGGACTCTGATACCTTGTCCAAGTTATTCTAACCAATCGTGCAAACCCTGAACCAAAACAATGAACATGTGCCGAGCCATATGCACCGAAAAGAAAGCAGCTTACTCAATACTAATTTGGGCAGGGTTTGCGTCACGTGGTCTAATGAAATGGTTCAGGGTTTGAAGCTGAATCCAGCTTTACTTTTTCACGAAATGGCTCGGCCGGTAGTACATAGTCAGCTATGTGTAGCACAAAGGCAATTGTGAATTCAGCAAATTTATGTTTTTTCTTTGTGAAATGATGTAGAAATTAGGGGTATTTGTTGAAACCCCATATGATCATGGATGCAAGAAATCCATCCAAGTTAAGACGGAAATCTTTTCTGAGCATTAGAAATAATTAAATGAAAAAGGGCTAGAAGATTTCTAAGTTTTGCATGATGGCTAAAAATTGATCTCTTACAATAAAAGAAAGTGATTAAATGTTCTTGATGATGAAACTGATGTTATTTAAATATATAAAAGTAGAATTTTGAGTTGTTCAAAAACCTCTTCAACACTGAAGATCTTATGCATGTGATTGTATTATTAGTGGTGAATAATATAGCTTTAAAAGTGTCCTTTTCAACTAAGGAATGTCATCTAAATACTGATATCTTTGATAAAAGAAAATTGATAGACAAAACGGATGAAACAATGCATGTTCTCTTTTTTCCCATTGTCTCCTTTTTGTTATTCGGATATTTTTGGTATGAGCAAATAGGGGAAGTGTGTAAAAAACATTTAAATATGCAATTAAAAAACAAAACAGTTCTCCTATTCTTCACTGAAGAGAAAAATGTTAAAGTAATAAACTAATAGTTCTAGTTTCGTTTCAAGATTTTCTGTTTGTTAAACATATGCATTATCAAAATAATTCAAACTGATAAATATACTTTCTAAATTTACAATGTACAATAGTTTCTCTTTAAAATATCAATAAATATGAAACCAGGAGAAATTCCAACAAACAACCCTCCCTTAGTAAAATGTTTAGAGGACAGATTACTCAAACTTCAAACTATCAGGGTGGTCATTACAACTACATATGAATTTTCCAAATCATTTTCTCATAAAATAGTGGCATGAGTTGCAAACACATTAAAATTTTCAAGTTTCAAACAAAATGAAGCATAATATAAAAATTACTTGGTACAGTGAGCTATAATTTTAATTTTTTGCGAATTTAAAATTCATTTTTGAAAACAAATTCACTTATGATCCTTAAAAATTTTACCATATTTCCTAAAGTTTCAAAAACACAAATCTAAAATTACATTTCACTTTGCCAAGAAGATGCAGTTATAGTTTTTGCATTTCTTTCGATCTCAAATTAGCTATAAGCCCTTCGACAATACTTTGACACGAATTAATGCTTAAGTCTGTGTGACAGGGATACTAGTTTTTCATGATAGTCAAGAGGGTGATGGATTAAGCAAAATATGTTAAATGAGTATTATTTATCGGGTTCTGTGGAAAATATCACCCTCTCCTACCCTTTAAAACTTTTATTATGTATTACAAATTTTCGTAAAGTTATATTTATCTGAGGTTTTGATAGTTGTACTTTTTAATTGCCTTGCTATTTTTTTTTTATGTTAAAGTAAATGATATTTAATGAATAATCTGCAATTTTGAAGCCATGAAAAAATTTCTTCTTTTCTATAGAAAATATCAAAGTTTAAGGTTGTGAATGTCATTTTTCATGATAAGTGAAATGCTGGTATATTTGGTTGGAGTACTATATCTCTCGCAAGCAACACCCCAAAATCTTTTTGACATAAACTGTTAGTGTAACCCTACCTACTTTATTAAAATTTGTTTCCATGGGGCATTGTTACTTTACATTGTTATGTTGCCACAAAGTACAGTCAAAATCACATTTTCCGCACTTAATATCTTATTTAAGCAATAGTACCGTAAAATGGGGCGAATCGGAATACTTTTCAACTTTAACGTTAAAAAAATATTCATTTTTTTAATTCATTTATTTTTTTTACTAGAAGCTTCGGTCTTGTTTGTTCTTTAATTTTTTAAGAAAAACGTAACATTTGTTACTGTTTATATACATATATTTTATTTATTTAATGGTGTTCCGATTCACCCACCATATAGGGGTGAATCAGAACATATGTTATAATCTTTATTTTGATTCTACATTTAATAGGGTTAATAAAAATATGTAAATAAGGGAAGAATAGGAACACATAGTTAATATCAAATCGAGCCTTTATTTTATATACAAGTAAAGATGTGCCCTTTTAAAATTCAGAAATCAACTTTGAACTCCAGAAAATTAAAATGTATTCTAAGAAATTGTATTTGAATTGCAGAAGTTGAAATTTAATACAAATTCAGCCATGTTCTGAGTTATCCTTTACTAGTAGTCATTGGGTAAGTAAATCTATTGAGTAGCCCCAATCGTTGCATGTATTAATAAGATCTATTAGTACGCCCTCATCCCTAGCCCTTAGTACTGTTTGCATACCTCTTTTTTTTTTTTTTAAACTGGTTTTCCATTTTGAGATGTTTGTGTAAAGTTGAGGATGTCAGAAAATAATTCTATGCATTTTTAGTAATTTGCCATTTTTAAATTGTTTTATTGTGTGTTCCATGCAGGGGGGATACTGGATGAAATTTTTTTTTCGGAAATCCGCATCGCATTTTCGGAAATCGGCGGGAAGGGGGGGGTGTGTCGTGAGCCCCCCCTCCAGCGATCTTCAGACAAAATCGGCGTTTTCCTGCTATCTTCAGCATGCCTGTTTGTAACACTTCATTAAATCCCCTGAAAAAATAAATCTTCATTTTTTTAAATAAGTTACACTAGTATATAAATCATAATCACCGATTAACTTCATAAGTATCCCATGAGCCATTACATAGAATTGCTTTTAACTTTCAAATATTTTATTCTTTTGTGGATTTTACTCCTATAATATTTATAAACTATAAAATCATCAAAAAATGTTACCTTTTTTCAGCCCTTGCACATTTATTCCTATCCACCAAAAAAGAATTTTGTTAAAATATCGCGAAAAAACGACAAATTTTGTTAAAAAAT
The DNA here is from genome assembly GCA_964019185.1 of Maratus speculifer. Classification (NCBI taxonomy): domain Eukaryota; kingdom Metazoa; phylum Arthropoda; class Arachnida; order Araneae; family Salticidae; genus Maratus; species Maratus speculifer. The sequence goes on along the minus strand of OZ025296.1, from coordinate 315,335,711 downwards.
CACGAAAAAACGGCAAATTTTATTAAAAGATCGCGAAAAAACTGCATATTTTGCTAAAAGATCGCGATAAAACGGCACATTTTGCTAAAAGATCGCGAAAAAACGCCAAATTTTTGTTTAAAAAAATCGTAAAAAATGGCAAATTTTGTTAAAAAATCAGGAAAAACGACAAATTCTTTAAAAAGATCGTAAAAAACAGAAAATTTTGTTAAAAGATCATGAAAAAAAAACAAATTTTGTAAAAAAATTGTAAAAAAAAAAAAAAAAAAAAAAAAAAAAAACCGGCAAATTTTGCTAAAAAAATGACGAAAAAAGACAAATTTTATTAAAAGATCGCAAAAAAGGCAAGTTTCGTAAGGAGATCGTAAAAAAACGGCAAGTTTTGTTAAAAGATCGCGAAAAAACGCTAAGTTTCAAAGGGGCGCGGGAAAAAAAAAGCACATAACTTTGTATCGGGAATGGAATTGCTCCCCCCTTTCTCCCATTTCTGTTGTAACCTTTCAGAAAATTTGCTGTGAATTTCATATTTTTTCACCTCTGTGATTCTAATCAGATTTTCCGCAAAATCAAGAAAAATTGAGTCAGTCAAAACTCCGAAAATTCGAATATAAAACGTATCGCAAATTTTGACAAATTATTGGGGGGGGGGGGGAGGTGCAAATTTTGTTATAGAATCGCATGAAATAAACGAATTCTGACAGAGAATCGTGAAAAGATACGAATTTCGTTCAGAGATTACGATAAAAAAACGTGAATTTTGCAGAGTCGCGAAAAAAAAAAGTTTCTTCCAGAGCCCTTTGATATAAAATTTTCATTTTTACGAGGCATATTGATGAAATTCGCACTTTTTGTCTCTATACTTAGATAAAATTCGCGTTTCTTCAACGGCCCTTTGAAAAATAGCATTTTTTCTGCGGTCCTTTGACAAAATTAGTCTTTTGTCCGCGGTCATTTAACAAAATTCGCGTTTTTCCGTGGCTCTCTAACAAAATTTCTATTTTACACCCGATACTCTGACAAAATTGGCTCCTTTCGATGGCTCCTTGACGAACTTCGAAGTTTTTTTCCGATTCTTCAAAATTCACACTTTTGTCTGCTGCATTTTGATGAAATTAACGCTTTTTTGGCGATCCTTTGTCGAAGTTAGCGTTTTTCTCGCAATTCTAAAACGAAATACGCTTTCCCCCACGGTTCCTTGATGAAATTCGTGTTTTTTTTTTCTTTTGTGTGTGTGTGAACGATTGACGAAAATTTTCGGCAATCATTTGTTGAAATTCGCGATACTTTTTATGCTCAATTTTCTGATCCATGATATATAAAAAAAAGAACAATGTTTTTAGTTCTTGGAAATTTCGGGACAAAACCTTATATAAAAAAAAACTTGACCTGTCAAAGATTTGTCTACCGCAATGCACGCTTTGAGAATGCACGGTCTTAAATGTATGAATGAGAAGACAACTAGCAGGCGCGCATCCAGTTCGGACGCAACAGCAGTAAGGGCGTTTTTTCAAATGAGGGGAAAGAATGGCGCTATTTTTTTGAATGAGCGGCAAGAGGGGCGCTAAATTTTTAATGAGGAGCAAGAGGGAACTGCGCTATTTTTTTAAACTAAAGGGCGATTTGTTACTTTCGAATCAAGCTTCCTAGCTACTAACGTGCAGATGAAAGGAAAGCTTCATAGAAAAGTAAAAAAATAGGCATGCCGATTTGTTGTAATTAACTCCGGAATTTCCGGGGCAGTTTTAGTAAAATCCCCGGAACACAAACAGGCATGCTTCAGGCGAAATCAGCAATATTTTAGCAAAATTGGCGTTTTCCCATGTTTTTTAAGTGAAATCGGCGTTTTTTCGACAATCTTTAGACAAAATTTGCTTTTTGACGCGATTTTTTCTCGATAACGGCATTTTATTCCCACGATCTTTTGACGAAATAGGCGTTTTTCCCGTGATCTTTTGATGAAATCGGCATATTTTTTCAAATATTTATTTGACAAAATCGATCAAGCGATCTTTTATCGAAAACTGCATTTTTTCCCGCGATCTTTTAACGAAATCTGCGTTTTCCCGCCGTCTTCAGAAGAAGTCCACGTTTTATCTGCGATATTTGGTGAAATTGCCGCTTTTTCTGCGATCTGCACAGGAAATTCGCGTTTTTCATCGATCTTTTGACAAAGTTCGTTTACAAAAACATTGATGAAATCGTCGTTTTTCCACGAAATATTGACGAAATGTATGCTATTTCGGCGATCCTATCACGAAATTTGCATTTCTACACAATTGTTTTTTACGCGCGCAAAACCGTACAAGTTGGCAACTATGCGGAACTGATAACACAATTTCAAATTTTCGGACGAGAATCACTCCTGGATCCATGTCTGTTGGATTGGGCGTTGACTTTATTTGTTTCACTAAGTAATTTCTTGGCACCTTTAAGGCCCCTGTCCTCGCTCGCGAACTAATGTCAATCCTATGGGGAAGCATTTTTCTAATAACTCTTTCACATTTTGACATTTTTGAATAATTTTTTTGCATTGGATAGCTGAGGTGCATGCCACAAGCACATCCTTTTCACTTTTTCGATTTTGATTGCAGATATTTTTTTTACAAAGTTAGTTTCACTTTCAAAACCGGTTTCGAAACTGAAAGTGCTTTAAAAAAAAAAAAAAATCTGCAACCAAAATCGAAAAAATAAAATAGGTGCGCTTTCGGCATGCACATCAGCTATCCAATGCAAAAAAAAAAATTTATTCAAAAATGTCAAAATGCGAAAGAGTTATTAGAAAAATGCTTCCCCATAGGAATAGCATTAGCTCGCGAGCGTTTCCTCGAATAAGTAATTATAACACAAAATATTGTTACAATACATATTCATACATATGTTTTGAGATATTACATGAAATTATTGCTGTATAGAAAAATAAACCATGAGAGAAAATGCGTTCTGATTCACCCCATAAGTTTTAAACTTCTGATGTTACAAGCCATTTTTCACTTTTTCATTATGTAGTATGCTGTATTAAATTCTACTTATTTCTAAAAATAAGTAGAATTTAATACAGCATATCGTTTCCAGGTCTATCATTAATTAAAAATCCCTACTCTTAGGTTTAGAATATGAAAAATACTGCAGTTACACACAAAGTTTTGAAGACTTTGAAAAAACTTGAGGTTCAACTTACAGTTTTTTTGTATATACCCCAGTAATGGTGCCAACATGGCGAAACTGAATTTCCCAGCTCTTATTATTATTACCTTCTTATAAAAAAAAAATGGCAACTAAAAATATTATCACATACATTTTAAATTAATTTATTTGTATGACTGGGAAGTATTGTTCTTATTTTCTCCATTTTATGGCACCCCAAACTTTCTCTTACAGAATATGAAAGTGCACAACTAAGTCAAGCTAAATATGGTACTGCACGGATATACTGTTTCTGTCAGTAGATATAACCTGTTAAATATTCAAAATTCTCAACATGTAGAGTTGTTTCAAAAGAGCAAAAGTAGTGAAAGAAAATATATCACGCAGTAGTGATATGTACAAAAACATGGTAAAGAAAACAGAAGTAGGGCCTCGTGATATTTTTAGGGAAAAAAAAAATACAAAAGTTCCTTTTTCTCTTTTGGAAGAGGTAACAAAAAGGGATATTTCAATTTCTCATAAGGAAAAAACACAGAAAGGAGAATGAGCAAATGGGATTTTTCATTTTCTGATAGGGAGGAAATGTTATTATCGACATTGTTTATTTGAAAATTTTGTCATTTTTTAAAATAAAAATTTGAGGCACCACTGTATTTTTTCCATGTTTTTGTTCATTCACTGCATGACATTTTGTTTTATTTAACTGTGTTGCAGATTTTGAGTATTTAACAGGTTATATATGCTAACAACATCTCTGTACAGTACTATATTATTTTGCTTGTCCTAGTAGTGTCACTTTCATATTCTATAAGGTAGGGGTGCACAACTTTTTCAAGAGAAGGGCCACTTACAAATATGTCTGGGCAGTCGAGGGCCACATCAATAACATGGAGATAATTCGATTTCGAAGGTGATCTGTGGCTTATAATCGGATAAAAAATATGTTTTCAGAGGGAAGTGGGAAAATACCCCTTTAGGTTTCGCTTAACCAGTCAAAATATCCTTTTTCAGTTGGTAAGGATATATCAGCAGTTTTTACATTTGTGTATACACTATATTGCCATTGATTATGGGACACTTGCGATTTTAGACATTTTACTAAATATCTAGAAAAATACATGAGGAATCATCTCGAAACTCTTAGTGTATAAATATAATAGTATAAGTAGTCATACATCTCCGTGAAGATTTTTTCCGAAACTCCTAAGGGGACCGTCAACAAATTAAAAAAGAATGAATAGCTTTTGAATAACTCTGTCAAAACTAATGTAGCAAAAGCGCTCAAACTCTAGATTGTGATTGAATGCCTTATTGTAATAAGCCTTGTTCATTTTTATGCAAATAGCATGCATACTCGCAGAGTAATTAAGGTTTTTATAAAAATGATCCCAAACTTTTCCAAGTTTTTTCCTTATAATTTTCAGAGTTCTTAATATAAAATATTATTTTTTTCAGAAAATATGACAAACAACATTGCACACAGTACCCTGTAATCAGAATTAAAAAATAATGAAAATTGTATAAAAAATGAGTTGGTTTACTAAATAAATTTTTACTGCGCATGCGCCAACGATATCAAAATTTCATTTGCATATTATGTTAGCTAAATGTATAGAGCAACTTTTGTGAAAGTCACAAAATCATAACTTGAAAATTCTGAAAATAATCGTCAGTTGAATAAGTCGAAAATCCGTTATTCTCAAAATGAAGCAAAAACAAGAGGGGTTGTATCCATATATTCATTGATTAGTGTCAATATAGAATACACAATATGAGATGTATTACTGCATTTGGATAAAATCCCTCATTTTTTTTGCTTCATTTTGGAAACAACGGATTTTGTCCTTTTTCTATAGACGATTACTTTCCGAATTTTCAAGCTATGATTTTGAGACTTTTACAAAAGTTGCTCTATACATTTAGCTAACATAATATGCAAATGAAATTTTGATATCTTTGACGCATGCGCAGTAAAAAATTATATAGTAAACCTACTCATTTTTCATACAATTTTTATTATTTTTTAATTCTGATTACAGGGTACTGTGTGCAATGTTGTTTGTCATATTTTCTGAAAAAAATAATGTTTTATATTAAGAACTCTGAAAATTATAATGGAAAAACTTTGACAAATTTGGGACCATTTTTATAAAAACCTTAATTACTCTGAGAGTGTGCAAGCTATTTGCATAAAAATGAACACAGTGTATTACAATAAGGTATTCAATCATAATCTAGAGTTTGAGCGCTTTTGCTACATTAGTTTTGACAGGGTTATTCAAAAGATATTCATTCTTTTTTAATTTGTTGACGGTCCCCTATGGCGTTTCGGTAAAAAGTCTTCAAGATGATGTATGACGTATACTATTATATTTATACACTAAGAGTTTCGAGATGATTCCTCATGTATTTTTCTAGATATTTAGTAAAATGTCTAAAATCGCAAGTGTCCCATAATCAATGGCAATATAGTGTATAACAGATATAGAAAGGATTATTCTCAAGATGTAATAGTATTCCTTGACTTTATTAAAGAGAGTAAATTTTGTCTTATTAAAAGTGCTAAAAAACAAAGATAAGTGGCTGGTGCCGAAAAAAATGTGATCTTTATGAACGAAGGTGAGGGAAGGAGCCGATCAATAAGATTTTTACCGTGTCTCATCTCTGAAATTCCTGATTTTTCAATGCCCGATCAACAAAATTGCCATGCATGTTGACCAAATTAGGGATTTTTTGAAAGTGATCAACAAAATTCGCAATTTTTACGAAACTGATAGAGAAAATTTAATTTCTCTGTGCTTGATCAACAAAATTTGCGATTCTTACGAAACATAAAGAAAAATCACAATTTTTACGAAACCGATCAACAAAATTTTCAAATTTAACAAGGCGGATCGCCAAAAACATGATTTTTTACAAAGCCCATCGACGAAATTCGCGATTTTTACGAAGCCGATCGACGAAATTTGCGAATTTTACGAAGCTGATCGGCGAAATTCACGACTTTTCTTTGATCGACGAAATTATCGATTTTTACGAAGACGATCGGTGAAATTTGCGATTATTACGAAGCCGATTGACGAAATTTGCGATTTTTACAAAAGTGATTGGCGAAATTCGCGACTTTTCTGCGGTTGATCGACGAAATTATCAATTTTTACGAAGCTGATCGGCGAAATTCGCGATTTTTATGAAGCTGATCGGCAAAATTCGTGACTTTTCTGCGGCTGAATGATGAAATTATCGATTTTTACGAAGCCGATTGACGAAATTTGAGATTTTTACGAAGCTGATCGACGAAATTTGCAACTTTCATAGCATGATTGATAAATTCGCGATTCTTCCATACCACGTCGACAAATTTCGCGATTTTTACAAACTTTATCGACAAAATTTGCGATTTTTATAAAGCCGATTGACGAATTTCGCAATTTTTACGAACCTGATGGATGAAATTTGCGATTTTTGCAACGTCGATCGACGAAATTCGCGATTTTTCTTCGCCTGATCAACAAAATTCCGGAATTTTCCGTATAGATGAAATTCGCGATTTTATTTGAGCCTGATAGACGAAATTTGCAATTTTTCCGCGTGAGATCGACCAAATTCGCAAAATTCCTGTGTCCGACTGACAAAATTTGCCATTTTCGGTACCCGATCAATAAAACTCGCAATTTTTCCTTGTCTCATCGACGAAATTCGCGTTTTTCCGCCTTTAACTGACGAAATCTGCATTTTTCCGCGACCAAACAACGGAATTCGTGACTTTTAATTCGTTTTGACGAAAACTGCATTTTTTTAGCCGGCAAGATGAAATTCGCGATTTTGTTCTCTTGAGAAGCTTACAAATCTCACGATTGTTTGGCAGCCGATCAACTAAATTTTCAATTTTTCCGCGCATCATCGCAAAATTCGTGCTTTTCCTGTGTCTTATCAACGAACTTTGCAAATTTTTCGCCCCTGATCGACAAAATTCGCGATTTTTCCGTGTCAGATCAACGAAATTCGCATTTTTTCAAGCGGCAAACCGAGAAAACATGCGAACTTTTCCTCAGCCCATGAGTTTAATTTGCAGTTTTTTCGTGCATCAGACGATTTTTTTCTTGGCTGATCAATGAAATGTGCGATTTTCCGCGTCTAACCGACAAAATTCGCTGTTTTTCTGTGCCTGATCGACAAAACTCGCGTATTTTCCGTGCCCGATCGGTTAAATTTACTATTTTTTTCCGAGCCTCATGAACAAAATTCGCGATTTTTTCATACTTGATGAACCAAAAGTGCGATTTTCCGCACTTGATCAATGAAATTCGCGATTTTTCCGTGCCCGATCAACGAAATTTGCGATTTTTAAGTGACTGACGAATTTATATTTTCTCGCGGTAAATTGACGAAATTTACGATTTTTATCTGCGACTTTTCCACAAAAATTGCAAATTTTTCTAGCTGTAAATTGACAAAGTTCGCGGGCCACTTTTGGCCCGCGGGCCACAGGTTGTGCATCCCTACTATAAGGAAAAGTTTGGGGTACTATTGCTTTAATAAGATATTAAGTGCAGAACATGGACAAAAATGTCATTTTGACTGTACTTTGTGGCAACATAACAATGCCCCATGGAAACAAATTTTAATAAGTAGGTATGGTTATACTAACAGTTTATGTAAAAAGAATTTTGGGATGTTGCTTGCGAGAGATATAGTGCTCTAAATATACCAACATTTCATTTCACTTTGTCCGATTTTCAAAATAGGGCTCTCAAACGTTTCCGGAATTATCATAATCTAGATGCATAGCTTTAAAATAAGCAATTGATGGATTTTTAAGTATTTGACAGAGTTCCAAAGATACCTAATATAAAATCATTTGCGAAGGCTTTGCTTTTATCTAAGACTTTAATTGAGCGACTGAAGAAATTTACAGATCTGAAATCAGCGAAAAATTCAACTTGACACATAATTATTATAAAATTAAAATCTAAAACCTTAATATTTGAAAAATAATTACAGGTCGTCTATAAATGCCACTAGTTTCAAAACACCTGCTCTAGCCATGAAAGATTTTTGAAAAATCTTTTATTGTCATGCCAGAGCTATAATTTATATTAACCCCATTCCTTCTCTACCAGTTTCAAAGAAATATTCTACAGTCTGATAAAAATCTATGCTTTTATTGAATTATGAATTCTTTTCCATTCATCTGTTTTGGGGATTTTAATTTCAGAATTACAGCCACTCAGTAAACTGAAACACAGTTTACAAACAAATTACTTGTGGTCATTTTCTCCTAAAGTGTGAAAAAAATTGAAAATTATTGTCTATGATAAAACCCGGTGAATTTTGGTTTTATCAATTAAATCATTTATAGTTCATTACAAAACAAACTTATTTTACATACGATACAACACATTCTCTTTACAAAAATATATTTTAAAGAATAGTTATGAGAATTTATTTCTCCTTTATGATTTTAAAATAATTTAAAAACACTTTTTTTTTAATGCAGATATAAGGTGCATATTCACAGGGAAATAGTTCTACGATTGAGTCAAAGACCTGTTCATTTTGGAATACCAAGCATAAGAGCTTTAAATGATTACTGTATCTTAAGAACTGATCTTCATTATATTTTACTGCCAACATATACAATTAAGTTCAATTTTAATAATTTCTACAACGGAGTTTTATAAAAGTAGTACTTTAACTTTAGGTTAAATATCATTTTAAAAAAAGGCCAATATAGGATGCATTTTTGTATTGAAATTAAGTTTGCAGGATTATTTAAAATAAAGGAAAAAAAGTTTTTAAAAAAAATTCTTTTGTTGAAACTCGACAGTTCTACCTTGTAATTAATAACTAAAATATATGCATAAAAAATAAGGTTTTGGTCAGAATTTTTTGTTTGAGGCAAATTTTAACAAATTAGATATAAAACCAACGTTTTCTAGAAATATTTTCATGATGGGCTAGGCCAATTTTTTTTCTTTTTGACAGGTCGGGGCCGAACTTGAAAATTTCAGCATGTGCAGACCTCAAGTTCATGCTTGATAGATACATCAGCTGCGTTATATGAAATATTACAAAAAATTTAAGACAATCTGCAACATAACTCATTTGCTAGCCAAAATAAAGTACAAACTTTATAATGCTGTTTATCTTAGCTACATGCACCATAGCAGGAGATCACCGAAAATGCATACCAAATTTTATGATTTTCTCCTGACATATTTGGTTAATTTCCTGACTTTGTAGACGCAGCAACAGCAACTGTTGTGCTGCTTATATTAGAGTTCATACAGAGTTGGGAAAAAAAAGATCCAAGGAGTCCAAAAAATTTTAAGGACTTGCCACTTTTGTTATTTATGTGATTTTTAATGCCCCATTTGGAGAGAAGAACATTTCAAACAAATTTTTCTTTATTAGAAACTAATTATATTGGTGCTGAAATTGCACAGAATCCACAATCTTGGTGATTTTGTAAGTTTAAATAAAAAAATTCACAATCAACTTTCCTATGCAGTGACCAATGGTCAGTGCATAGGTCACACAGAGATCAGTCAAACTCAAAACACTTATTATAGATATCACAAAAAAAAAAAAAAAAAAAAAAAAAAAAAAGCTAATGCAACATACTTGAAAAAAAATATAACAACTTCTTAATTTATTCTTTTAGAGCAGTCTTTTTTTTCTGCAAGGAATATTGCTTGTATGCAAAACCACAATGCAATTTAAGGAGTTTCTAAGGAGTATTTCGTTTATCTATGTACCACTTGGGAACGTTTTCATTCCTAAGTAGTCTGTATGAACCCTGATATATACATATTTCCCTCTTGAAATGATAAACTGCCTTGAGCTGTCTCTAACCATCTCTAAGTGCCATAACACTTATTGAAAAGAGTAAAAATCACATAAAATGTATTCAATTTTTTTAAAGTCTTTATTTATAGGCAGGCTACATTTCATTTCATTCTGCCTTTTCTTCTTCCAGTTTCTTGATGACAGCAGCTTTCTTTTGTTTGATACGGTTCTTCCTTTCTTTAAGATTCATCTTAGCACGGTTCCATCTAAGGGGAAAAAATATATACATTTATATAGGATATATACTATGTACACAAATAACTTTATATTTAACAGTCTGATTGTATATATATGACTTTTGTATGAGAATATTAACAAATCTGATGTGTATTTTAGCTAACTTTTACAAAACTTGATAGTAATTCCAAAGAGAATTGAGTATTGATAGAAATTTTAATTCAAACTAACTCACTTTTATGACTGAAAGTGAGCAGTCATAAAAGTCACTCACTTTCAGTCATAAAAGTGATAAACTTGTACCTATCTCAATTATGTATAGTAACTCAAAATAATCTATAAATGGTGGAATAAAATTTCCAGAAATAATAATGATAATTTAGTTTGTTACTGCAAAGCTACAAATAAACAGAGGAGAATTTTTAAAAAAGGTATGAGTTCAAAATAATTGAAGCTGATGGATTAAATGCAAAAACAAATTATATATACAGAACTTTGCAATTTCCACTTCCAGACAATAAATAAGAAAACCTACCACACTCTTATTCTAAATGTATATTTGCAAGACTCAAAATGCACTTGCCATTAACAATCATTATAAATTATTCATTACTCAGTTAAGGACAATATATTACTATATCAAAAAGATCTAACAAATATTGTTTGTGAGAGAGAAAGATTTGCTAAAATTACTATTAATTTTAATAATGTTAGATACTCTTCAGGAGTCATACAACTTTAACCCCCTGACAGTCTTGCAAAATTGTAATGTTTTCTCTGCATTTTATTATAAATGTTAAAAAATATGTTTCTTCCAACATTATATAAAAATCTTAGTCATGAATATGAATGTTTCCTTGAGAGAATTAATCATTGTTAAATGTATTAAAATTCCATTAAATCAACTGATCAAAAAATTGTGCAAGACAAGCATGCAAAATTACCTCTTCTTAACAACAGTCTTGGGTGCAGCTGGTTTGCGTTCTGGATCTGCCCTAATGGCTGCATGGGCTTTTTTATACATGTCTTCAAGCTAAAAATAAAACAAAAAAGTGTACAATTATTATTGAAAATATTGCTTTATAAACATAATATTTACTAAATAGATGACATTTACACAACCATTTTAGATTGAATAGCCACAAGGCAAACGTGTGATAGAAATCACTCTGCTCGAACTAGTATGTCTAGTTTTTTCCTTTAAATAATGTTATCTCAGAAAAGGAGAGAAAAAAAAAAATATATATATATATACCTGACATTACATAAACAATGTCTAATGAGTAATTTATTTACCAAAATATGGAAATACATATGACCACCAGTGAAATACAAATCACTTTATACCGACACTGAATTTAACAAAACATTACCCAAAATTAAATTAAAAAAAGCTATTTTAAAAGCCAACTCATATGACATGGGGTTGGACGATATTTACAATCTGATGGTTTTTTGAAAAAACATGTTTTTACCACCTATGAAAAAGCTCATTAGTTTAACTGTTTTGAAAATTTATCTACCAAGTTTTCATTTTCCCAGGGATAAAACTTTTCCATGTATTAAATACTATAATTCCATATAATATTCACTAATTTAATTCCCCATTAAATATATTTTGAGCAAAAAAAAAAAAAAAAAAAAAAAAAACCAGAAAACTTTTTTTTCTAAAAAAATTGTTATTTTAAAGATATCATTGCACATTTATTATTACTAAGCCTAACAATTATAACTATTATGAGAATGCACATTACAATGTTTATTATATTTAATGGAGACTAGTTTCATAATTTTTATTTAAACTAAATGAAAACAAAAAATTATAAGTATACATTTTCTACACTTAAAGAATCGAAACAATTTGATAAAAACAAAACACTTACAAATTTTAACTGTCCCGTAATATAGTCTGTACAAATCGGTACATTTTACCAATCCATGTTCTTAGAGCATCTTACCATTCTGTAACAAAATACAAGCTTTGCAGCTTTCTGTACATCACATGAATTTCTTAATTTATCATGGATATGTGAAACGTTCGAAAAAAATTTGCTCTATGGATGAAAAACTATAAGGAATGCGGACTCGCCATTAAATGAAGGAATTAGTAATTTATTCCTTTATTATTTAACTCCACCAAATTTCATCTTTTTGTTTAAAGAAACTCTTTAAAAATGAGCACAAAGGGAAAAAGTACAATTTCTTCGAAGAAATGTAAATTCACTGTATGAAACATTAAACATATGATGCATAGATTTAGACAATCATAGAAAATATAAAAAATATTTGATTAAAGTGTATCAGCAGCTTCAGAACACTTATTCTTTATTTCTCTATTTTCTGATATATATATAAATAAATACACCAACTACATGCAAATAGAATTTATCAATAGAATTAAAATATAGTTTAAGAACTAAGAGTTTATTGCAGACTTGCCAAGTTCTGAAATCCCAAAATCAGGAGATTTGAGAAATTAGGAGATCATTGTTTGAAGTTCAGTTTGAAACAGAAATTCATTATTAAAAAACATGACACTTAACAATTACATTTGCACTGGATTTTTCATCTAAGAATCATAGTAATTTTGGTTGTATAGAAGATTGTTAGAATATTAAAAAAGTGAAAAATCAGAAGAAATATAAAAAATTAGGACCACTGAAAAACATGAAAATCAGGAGTTTCCTGCCGAAATCGGTAGACTTGGCAAATCTGTTATATACTGTCAGGTGTCAACATCCCTCTCCCAGGTTTTGACGGATTTTTGTCTTGATAAAAACCAGTTTTTACCGGTAAAAAGACAACTCTGCACAATCAATCAACTAATTGAATTCAGGTATACAAGAGACTGAACAAGTAGATTTATTGTAAAAGTATAGTTCACTTACGTCTTCAGGTGTAATTCCAAGTTTAATATATTGAGAAAACTGTTTCTTGTAAGCTTCCTCATCTTCATCTTTTAATCTAGACATGTATTCAGACACATGCTGTCCAAAAATGTGTTTTCTATGAACTTCAGGGTTGAATTCTTTGCTCTCAGCATCATATCCAGGGAATCGTTTGTTACTGAAAAATGAGTAAATACAAAACTATACATATAATCGCCAAATTATACATGTTGAGATAATTTTTATTTTAAATAACGGAAAACATAATTAGTAGAATATTAATAAAAAAAGTCTAAATAAAAATCGCTTAATGACATTTTAAACACGTGAATCGCATTTAATGTCATTGAATGTGACATTCATGATCACCCATTATTGGCATTTAATTTTGGTATTGGCGTTAGTTTGGCGATATTTTTTTGGTCGATGGGATAACCTAGAAGTACCTAGATAACTAACAAATTTAGATATGTTTGATACTCATGAATAGCTGTTTTGTATTTTTAAACTATAAACAAGTCTGTAATTGCACATGAAGCATAGCAAATGAGGTGTGTTTGTACTACAATATTTCAAAATTGTTCAAATCTTGATGCAATAGCTTTTGAACTAGTATGCAAAAATGCACAAATTTATTACAATTTCAAATTAATTTCAGCAATACAAAAATAATTAACTATTTAAATGAGAAATAATCACCATAGCAACTTAGAATCATTACATATCATTGTTACACAATTTACAAAAAAAAAAAAAGGCTCACATTTGTATAAATTACGTTTATTTCAAAGAAAAATGCCATTATCTAAATTAAGGAGGGAGCGTGGGGATTAGCTCTCTTTATACTTAACCAAATCTCCAAATGTAATCAGAGAAGCACCTTATCTTAATAAATCAGTATACCAAATTTGAAACAAATCAGATAATTAAGCATGTAAAACCCATTTATGTAAATTATGGGGAGAGGATCAGCCCTTCCTTCATCTACCCCTTTCATACTTAACAAATGAACCCTAAAAACTAATCAAGTACTTTACAAAAAATTGGAAGAAATCTGAAAATCCTGCATGAAAAATCATCTACCTGAATTAAGAGGGATAACCCCTCCCTATATTTCCCCTTTTACATTTAACCAATGAAACCTGAAAACCAATCTAGGAAGCAACTTATTTACAAAATTTGAAGAAAATTGGATAATTATACCAGAGTTATGTTACATACATTCACATAGAAACTGGCTGTGATAGCCTGTGAGCTGAAAATTCTGTATTATGTATATTTAATCAATGTGTTTCATACGATATGATCCAATAATATACTTAAAATATGGCCTTCTGTATTTTCTAATAAGGTTTTTAAAATTTTATTTACAATGAATAGATAAATTACACTTTTTACAATTATACTTCAGCTTTTTATTAGTCGTGCAAATACTTTAGTAAAATAGAATGCAGCAAAATGCAATGAATTACCTGTGTGGAATGTCTAATCCACCATCAACAGCACCTTTCATGGCTCCAAACACTCTAGCTCCAGTAGTGGTACGAGCAAGGCCAACATCAAGATAGCACCTGAATGCTCCTGGTTGCCCATCAACATCTTCCACAGTGTAGTCTTCTCCGTTTGCATCTACTACTCCTTCATAAATACCATCCATGTTGAATTTTTTGAGAAGCTAAAAAATAACATATGTATCAAGTTTCCAAGACAACACTTAAGTCTAAGAATTAGTATAAACATTTTTTGTTAACTTCTAATAACAATTTAGATTGATGAAATAAATTGCATAATACTTAAAATATATTTCTTGCTCATCAGCAAGAAAAGTGACACATCTTCAAAAATTTCATTAGTTATTAGCGATTCAATATGCAGACGAACAAATTGAAGCTAATTTCAAATTCTATTTACATTTGTGTAATTTATGAATGAAGCCAGACAATTGGCCATCAATTATTTCCATGAAAGCATATGTCTATCATTATGTTTGTTCCACTGTGTATTCTCAAATTTCAAATGATTTAAACTTTTTTTCTCCTAAATGTAGTAAATTTCAATGAAATTCACAATATATTTTCTTCTATTTCACAAAATTCACACTTTCCACCCTACATAAGCATAATGTATGCTTACCTACCACGATTCTGTTGAAATTCACAGTGATCCTAAAAATCATAACTGGGAAACCCCTCCCCCCCCCACATAAATCTTAGTTTAATAAATACCGATTTTCATAGCATCATAGCTTATAGGTCCAAATGCTGTTATTAACATTTATGGAGATGTGCCGCTTTTCCAGCAGGTGAATTGAATTGTAAAAATGCAAGTCTAATGACCATATATTTGAACAGATACAAGACTGACTGAGAATACACAGCTTCACATCTCATATGCCAGTCTGCTATAGAGTTCATCAGCAGTGACATCACAACTCCAGAAATTAGATCAAAACAAACCACAGAGTTCAGAAAAGATAGAGATAAAATGTGTTGTTTTATCGCAAAGCTAAAAATTCAACCCTGAAACTGATTTAAACAAGTTACAATTCAGTCAGGGGTAGGAGTGACCAATTCATAAAATATAGGACATTTTTTGTGAAAAATATAGGACATATATAGGACATTTTGAAAATAACGTTATTGGATATATATATTGCTATAAAATACATTTTAAAAACATAATCTACAATAGTTTATAAATTTTCACTAATTAACAATAGTAAATCAAGATATAATATTAAATATATATATATATATCTATACATATAATAAAACAGTAGGACCCGGTGTGTCTGTACATTGAAGATAATTGACAAAAATGGAGTCAGGGCGATAAAAGAAAACCAATAAAACACAAAAAAATTTTTTGAATTTTTTGTTTGTCTGTCTGTCTGTTTGTTCGAGGTTATCTTCGTAACTACTGAATGGATTTTTATGCGGTTTTCACTAATGAAGAATGCACACTCCCGGGCAGTGTATAGGCTTTGTTTCATCAAAATCGGACAACAGACAAAAAAGTAACAAAAAGAAACAAAAGAAACTATTAGGTGCGCTGCTCACGTTTTTTAGTACATAACGTTTTTTAGTACATATAAAATCCAATAGATGTCACTGTGCGATTTTAAAACGCGCTATCGTTATGTTTTCGCCAGTCTACTTAAGTATGAGAAAGTTTCAAGCTGGCTGTCGTTCCATGTGGTTTAGTCGGTAGAACGTCAGTGCGCCATACTGATGGCCCGGGTTCGATTCCCAGCATGGAATTTTTTTTTCACTATTTTGGCATTAACGCCTATAAGCAATTAAAAGAATTTGAAATATTGTATTCAAGGCGAATTTTCTCTCTGGGAAAATTTCCTTGCATTAATATGTCAGAGTAATTTTTTTTTCGATTTAATTTTTTTTTTCGAAACTTTGTTTTTCTTAAAAAATTACAGTAAATATTTGATATTTCCCAACGTTTTTTGAATGATCGACTTGCTTTTTTTTTTTTTTAATGTATGTCTGAACCTTATCTAACTACTTCTTCAAGATTTCTTTAGATAAACCGACCAGCGTAGCGGGCGAAGGCCGCTAGTATATATATATACAGATGGCAAAAAAAGTATTTGTACACTCTAAAATTTTTAATTTTTAACTAAATAAAAGCAGATATTTTGTCAAAAATAGTTTTAATACAGTCTGTTTACCGTGCATTTTAAATTACATAACAGAAAATTTCGATAAAGATGTAAAATAATTTTCTAATAGGAAAAGTTTAAAAATTTCTTGCAAAAAAAGTATTTGTACATTTCTCCATCCTGATATATACTGTGTTTTATAGTGTTTATGGTTCAAAGGACTACTTTTACAGAAGCTGTTAATAATTTTTAACTTCATATTATATTTGTATGACATTTAATATAATTTGCTCTTGAAGTAATTAAGTATAGAACCTAAAACTAGAGAGGCACCTCTAGATAGATGAAATCCTATGATTGAGCATAATAAAAATTTAAATTTGCAACAAGAATTAGTAAAAGCTATTAAATTACCATTTACAACTATTGGATATATAGTGGGACACTATGAATAAATTAAAAGCATCGAAATTCAATGAAAACCAAGACTTCTCAGCAAACTAACAATGAGGGAAAAAGGGAGTGTTGTTAAAAAAGCTTTAAAAAATCCTATGCGTTCGGTTCAAAAATTTGCTGGAGACCTTGCGACATCTTCTCGCATCAGAGTAATACCTCAAACAATAAAAAATATTCTTCTCAATGCAGATTTAAAAGGAAGAACCTTAAGGAAAAATCCATTCATCAGCGAAACAAATAGGCGAAAATGCATAGTATTTGCTTTCGCATACAGAAGTAAATCATTGGATTTTTGGAAAACAGTAATTTTTTCTGATGAGGGAAAATTCAGAATTTTCTTACCACCAAGCATTCGAAAAAATTGGCTTAAGAATAAAACTGTTCTAGATCCAAAACGTATACTTCAAACTATCAAGCATGTTGGGGGAAATATTATAGTTTTGGGGTGTATAGCTTCTAATGGAGCAGGACATTTAAAATTTATTGACAATGGAAGGACAGGTTTAACATACATTGATGTGTCGCGGCATAATTTATTAAACCGTGCTAAGAAATTATGCATAGAGGAAGCTTTTAACTTTCTGCAGGATAACGACCAAAGCATACTGCTGTGATCACCAGCTCATGGTTACTACAATACTCGAAGATGACTGGTAATTTCTCTAAAATCTCTAGACTTGAATCCAATAGAAAATTTGTGGATGCTATTGGATGCAAAAATCCGAGAAAAAAATATGTATCAGTAAAAAACAGTTTTAAAGAAGCTCTTATTGTGTCATGGAATAACATTAACCAGACCGCTACAAAAAAGTTGGTGGAATCTATGTCACACCATCTAGAAGTAGTCAAAAACACTAAATAAATTCACACAAAATATTAATTTGCATCATTTTACTAATTTTTCATTAATTATATTACATTAATATAGTGTACAAATACTTTTTTTGCATTATATTTTTGTATATTTGTTTATTATAATGTAAAAAATCGATTCGTTTAATTTTGTTTTTGCTTCTATAATAATATAATGCATTAAATTAATGTATTACAGTATTTTTTGCTTAAATCGTTTGTTTAATTTCATTATAATTTAAAAAAATGAAGTGTACAAATACTTTTTTTGCCAACTGTATATAATTAATTTTTCCATTGTTATTCTTAAATCTTCTTGGTACAATGGAAATTTTCCAAACCACAATGTTAGATTTCAAGAAAATCTTATGTTTGAGAAAGCCTCACATGTGTTAGATACCCTTGTCAAATGCATTGTGAACAATGTGTAAATTAAAGGTTCCAACACTACGCCTAATTTTCTCATAGATTGCACTTTATCGAAAATTTTAAAAGCTGATTTATTTATATTAGGACCATTTGATCCAAAGATGAGCAAATGATTTAGATCCATTTTAGAGGCTTTCATTTCATTTATTTTGCAGTTACATGATCAAAACGCTCACTTCCAATATATTTTTTGGTAATACCACCAATTTCCTCACCCCAATATCTAGCAAAAATGTTTAATTATTTTTAGTTCTGGTCATTTAATGTCTCATAATACATGAGTGTGAAAAAAGGGGATTCTTTGTTGAAATCATCACTAATTTGTTTTAAAATATATCAGCCAAGGCTATGAGGTATGACACATGACACTTTCTTTGAATTTAACTGTATACCTTGTGGCAAAGACAAACTGTAAACATTGTAAACAACATAACTGTAAACATTTACAAAATAAATTTTGTATTCCATCTGATGACTGAAATAAATAATTAGGGCCATGTGAATTATCCACAGAATCTTTGATCGTCTCTTCCTCAAAGTCCTTTCTTAAAGTCCAAGTACTAAATCCACTTATTATTATTATTTTTAATTTGATATTGAAACTAACTTTTTCTGCCAGTAAAATCCACAAAGCGAGATTGAAACTAGTTGCTTTGTTTTTCTGAATTATCTTTGAGCTTCGCTGTTTTGGAATGCTGCATTAACTGCAATTAACTGCTGTTACTGATGGGAACTGGACATGGTAATGATCTTTACCCTTCACACAACATTCAGCAATTTTTACCATGCCCGTCAATCTGATCTATCCAAGCATCACAGAATTTCATCAATCTATGTTCACATTGTGTCATCGCATTAATGTAATGCAATAAATATGCCTTTTCTACATTAAAAAATAAAATAAAAACGATGTATTTCAGCTGAATACAGGATAAGAGAAATTAAGATAATCGCAATGAAACACAGAACGACGTTGAATATTAGACTAACTCAGCGAGCAAAGCGATGCATGAGAAAACAAGCGATGATATTAATACCAAATACATGAAAAAGTAGAGAAATATAGGACAATTAGAAAAACATAGGACAATATAGGACATTTTTGAAGATTATTTTATAAATATAGGATATATAGGAAATATAGGACAACTCTGACCCCTGTTCAGTACAAACACTTGCAGATCGCTTTTAAAACTTCACACAGTTCAATTAATTCAGCCTTTGAACGATATAAGATTTCATATTGAAAGCTTTTTTGATGGTATGTAGTGCATCTCTAACACACTCAACTCGCTCCATTCTTATTGACCCAGTTACCATGGAAATGCAAGGTTGAGTTGTCCGACGTCACACTGATGAGCTCTCTTACTTAAAAAATAAAATATAGTCCCATGTTTCCTCCAGGCAGTTCCAGTAAGATGGTGCACTCTACCTGCCCTTTGGTTTAATAGCACTTTTCATACCCCCTCCCCCAAAACAAACATCAATAAAACATACTTTTATTACTTTTTAAACTAAAACATTTTTAGAAAGATTTTTCTATAAGGAAGCACCCTGCACATTTTTTGAACATCAGTGTAAAATGTCCATGAAAGCCAAGGCCGAAAACTTTTGAAGATTAACTGTTCTTGATAATAAAATTCGTATTATTTAAGTTGTATATAATGTAGAACTTACAAATTGTTAAAAATCTTGCCAAGATAATTAGTCCCGAGTGTGTTTGAACCCAGAGAAACTTTGTACCATTGCTTTCAGTTGTGCCTTTAAAAATTCTTTTCTTTATATTTTATGGTTCTTTTAAATAATATTTTTAATTTCTTCGAATGTAACCAAGAATGTACATAAAAACTTAATGCCACTATGCAGTAGACTCCCTTACACTTTTTAAAGAAGAATTTGAATGTAATTAAGCAGTGGAAATTTAAATGAAATGATGGTTTTGATTTGTTACATGGCTTTAATTAGAGTAGGAAGTTTAAGTTTGTTCAAAAACACTGCTCATGCAATAACATACACTATATGAAAAAATAAGGTATTAAAGGGTTACTAACCTGATCATTTTAGATTACCAATTAAAAGCAATAACTCATTAAACAATCATATGTCATTTTGTTTGTTAAAAAAAACTATGAAATAAGTAATACTTACTCTTCTAGCCAATAGAAGTCCAGTACAATAAGATGCAGCATAGTTGGTCAGCCCGACCTTGATGCCATACCGAGGTAATTCATGTGAGTATGCAGCACACACAATTACATCTCCTTCAATTCTGGCATACGCTATCTACAAAATAGTATTTTTTTTTTTAGATTGTTTCGTAATACTTCAGAAAAAGCACAACAAAATAAATAAATTTATAATCAAAATTTATGCAGCAGTTTCCTATCAAATTTAAACTTTTCGTTTAGATTTTAATTGTTTGCATCTGTTGTAAAGTAAAATGAAATAAAGTTTTAATTTTTTTAATATAAAAAAAGAATTATATAACCCACCATAAGATTTCTATGTAAAAAATGAGTTTCGACAATTTTAGATAAACAAAACAGAATATTATGTCATATTGGAAATGTATGTCACACTATGTCAGCAGGTGAATATTTAACATCCCGAGTTTGAAAAAACACAAACATAATAAAAAAGATTAACGGCAATTTTAAAGATATGCTACAGGCTCAGCAAGAAAAAAGTTTTCAAGAAAAAACTTTTACAATCTCAAACTTTTCACGAAATTCACATTTTTTTTTTTTTGGGCATCATTTTGTAATTTTTAAAACAAAATTAGCATTTTCTCGCGACCATTTGACAAAAATCTCAAAATTTTCCCCATAGTCTTATCAATGAAGTTTGCATCTATCTATCTATTATGTCAGCAAGTGAATATTTAACATCCCGATCCCAAGTTTGAAAAAACAATGAAACATAATAAAAAAGATTAACGGCAATTTTAAAGATATGCTACAGGCTCAGCAAGAAAAAAGTTTTCAAGAAAAAACTTGTTTTTCATGAAAATTTGCATATTTTCTGCTATCTTTCAAGAAAGTTTGTATATTTTCTAGGATCTTTCGTAAAAATGTGCATTTTTCCGTGATTTTTCAAGAAAAATTGAGTATTTCACCCTTTTTTTTTTTTGACAAAGTTAGATTTCTTTCCCCCGATTTTTCGCCAATATTCCACATATTTACTGTGATTTTTCAACAATAGATTTATTTTCTGCAATTTTCATACAAAATGTCTATTTTCCTTGATTTTTGACACCCCCAAAATATGTCTATTTTCATCTACCAAATTCTTGTATTTTCCACGATCTTGCAAAGAAAGTCTCACAATTTTGGTGATCTTTTTGCTAGTTTCATATTTTATGAGATCTTTTTGCAAAATTTGCATATTTTCCTCAAGATTGTCATATTTTTCGAAAAGATATGCCTATTTTCTGTGATTTTTCGCAAAAAATTTGCATATTTTACTCGACCTTTCTACAAAATTTTCATATTTTCCCCAATCTTTCGACAAAATTACAATATTTTTCAGAATCTTTGACGAAATTCGAATTTTTCTGCAATGTGTTCATGAAAATCATGTTTTCACCACAATCCATTGACGAAAATTGGGCCTTGTTCGTGATCCTTTAGCAATTGCATCTTTCCATACAATCCTTTGACGGAAATCGCACTACCTCCCACGATCTTCTGATGAATTTATAGTTTTTTTTTTTTTTTTTTTGAGATTTTTTGAAAGAAATTTTCTTAATTTGGTGCGATTCTTACTCCTGTTTTTGTTGTATTTCATCCATTACCCCCCGCCCATAAAAATATGAATAAAATGTAATGAATATTTGTGTCAATCCCAGGGATAATAAAATTCATCACCAAAAATGCAGAATTCCGGGTTTTCACGAAAAAGTATCAAGCCTGATTATAACATTTTGAGGTTCTTTGACATTGTTTATTCTATTTTAAAATGCATTCCATATACCTGCTTGTATGCGTGTCATTAGAATTTTTACAAAAATTTAGGTCCCTAGAGTTCATTTTTAATAAAAAACTAAAGATTTCTGATTAAAAAAAAAAAAAAAAAAAAAAAAAAAAAATTTTTTTTTTAACTTACTATTTTTTTGAATTGTAGGGGGAAAAAAAATAAAAACAAAACTTGAATAACAAAATACTCTGTAACATTTTAATGAAATCATTTTAACCTGTTGCAAAGTAGATGTATAACTGCCTGAGCATTTCTCTAAAAACCACTGAAACTGGATTCAGCTCCAAAATCTGCCCAAATTAGCATTGAATAAGCTGATTTCTGGGGTGACTTCATACATTAATCTCAGACAGATGGGCCGTATAGATGTACTTGGCTATGGATTAACATTAAAATGGCAGTGTTTTTAAGTGAGTGAAGAGTCAAGACTACAGCCAGGTATTCTTGCATTTAATTTTAACAGTTGTGATTCAGAGTAAAAAAAAAAATATATATCAGAAATTCACTGCAAATTTTCTGAAAAATTAACAGCAGAGGGGATAAAGGGAGTTCGCCTGGATCCTAAAAATGGATCTTTGTCATGTCCATTTGACAGAATGTTTTTCACGATCCTTTTAAACAAAATGTGCTTTTCACAAATAGTCCTTTCATAAAAGCTACATTTTCTCCCACAATACCTTGATGAAATTCGTGTTTCTGTCGCGATTCTTTGCCAAAATTCCATATATTTCTTTGTCCGAATTTTCAGATCAATTACTGATTTTTAAAATATTTGAAACCTATGCCTTACATTTCAGAAAAAAAAAACTCCCTAATCTAAAACTACATTCTATTCTAAATCAAAATGAAAAAAATTTAACTGCAGACATAACACACATGTAAACAAACATACACTTTTTAAACATATAAATGATAGAAATAAAGGAAGCAAAACATACCTGGCAAATTACATCTTTGTTAGTAAAGCGAACAATCATACGGTATTTTGGAGTATTATACTTATTTTTGTCCTGTACAACAAGACGTACTCTGGCATAATAATCAGTTCTACCCTCTAAAAAAGTAAAATTTAAATAATTAGACCAAGATTATATATAAAATTTTTAAAGAAAAACATACAATATGACTTTCTAATAAAATTTATGTTTCTGCACACAGCCCTTGTAAATATTTCAAAATTAAAACTAAAATCCGCAAGTGTTTGGGTCGAATTGTAACTTCAGTTTCAGGATTGAATTTTTAGCTTCATGATAAAACAACACATTTCAGCTCTATCTTTTCTGAATTCTGTGGTTTATTTTGACACAATTTCTGAAGTTGTGACGTCACCACTGATGAACTCTATCCTTTACTAAAAGGAATTTTTTTTTCTTTTGCAATTGTTTGATGAATTGCAGCCCCCATCCAGGGTTGGAAAAAAATCATGATTTTTTAAAAAAAAATCAAAAAAATCGGATTTATTTGATTTAAATCAGATTTTTTTTTTATTTAAATCGGATTTATTTGATTTTTTTAGAATCCTATATTTAATTACTGTGTTTTTATGTTTTTACAATACATGAAGCAGTTTTTTATAATAAATAACTAAAAAAGAATAAATAGTTATATAAAAATAATATAAGAAATAATTATATAGTTAAGAAACTATTATATTTTAGTTACTAATTGGTACTAAAAATTAAACATAATAGGCTTTAATCTAAAGCCATTCTATTTTGTAATTGAATTGTGCATACTAAATAACAAAAAAGAAATAAATTTAAATATGTTGTAAATGAATAGAAACTGGCAAAATTTAAAAAGCAAATTAAATACAGTAGACTCCCTCAAATCCGCTGCCCTAAAATCCACAACTCTCTAAAATCCGCGCATAATGTACAGATGTAAACAATGAAGCTCTCAGGTCAGCTATAGAGACAAAATTTGACTTTTTTATTTTTATATCAATTCTACGTATATTTTAATCTGTAACTTTCATTAATATATCTAAATTCATGCTTTTTCATGAAGGAAGAATAAATTTATTTCTGAAAAAAATTCAAGGTATTGCTAATATTAGTGGTGATCACAATCTTTTTGCAAAATGCATTTGTACATTCATCAAGCTTTTTTTTTTATTGTTGAGTTTCGTTAAACCTGAAATAAAACTGCTATATTTTATGATATTATGCACCTTTATGGGGCAAATTCCATTGAATAATTTAGGAAAAAATGCATCTCATCTTTATAATAAATATTTAGTTACACATTATTGATTATTTACTTCATCTTTGTTGCTTTCAATATTTTAATCATTTTTAATTATCTAAATTTTTATTATTATAGTTTATTAACTTACATAATTGTTTTAATGTTTTACTATATTATAAACATTCATTAACTTCAGTTGCTTTATTAATTACAATCAAATTACTGCTTAAAAATGTAAACAAACCCATGACCAGAAATCCACAAAATTCTAAAATCCACACAACCTCTGGGCCCAAGCTGTGCGGATTTGAGGAAGTCTACTTTATTCATTTAATGAAAGCTATTTATTAAGGGATAAAAATCAAAATTATTTCTATATTTCTTAAGCAAATAGGAAAAAATCAGGAATTTAATTGTTTGAACAAAAACATTAATTTAGAAGCTTTGTCTACTCCTAATTTATTATGAAGGCTTGAGTGAACTACTCCAAAAGAAGAAAATTGTCTTTTTACTCCAGTAGATGTAGCCACGGTTGTTGTTATTTGGTAAATAAATTCAATTTCAATTTCACTGATTCTCTCTTTACCTCCCATTACATAAAAGGATTTCCGCCAATCATAATCTGTCATAATATCAGAAACTTTTTTCTCAAGCAATGGTAATTTTTGGAATGGGCTGTTTTTTGCTTGAAAATGTGCTATATTGGTGAGAAGATTTAGACAATCTTCTTTAATGAATGCCAAATCTTCATTATTTTTCCTTACATTAAGTTTCATTTCATTTTGATTTAAAAGAAAGAACCTTAATAAAACTCCAGCAAAATGACAGCCATTAATAGTTTGTTCATATCTTGCTTTAAATTTTGTAATTCTATCGTTATCCAATACATTTTCTAACTTTTTACCCAAAATTTTCCTTTGATGTGTGCATTCATGTGAAATTGCAAAAAATTGATTTAAATCAAACGATTTTTTTAAAAAAATCAGTTGATTTAAATCTTGATTTAAATCATGCCAACCCTGCCCCCATCCCAAGACTTTTTAGAAAATATATGTAAATTTCCTATGCATTTTAAAATTTCACTGACCATTTTGAAATTCACAGACTAACATTATGCTGGAAACCCTAAAATGGATCATTTGGATAAGTGAAATATCATAGCAAAATATTCAGATAAGTGAAAACTTCAATGAACAATAAACTTGTTCAAAGTAATTATATTCTTAAAATTAAGGATCATGAATCAGAGTTGCATGGGTGCAAGAATCCATCTAATTGAAGACAAATCGTTTCTGAGCATTAGAAATATCTAAATGCGAAAGAGTTAGAAGATTTCTAAGTCTTGCATATGGCTAAAAATTGATCTCTTAGAATAAAAGAAAGTGATTAAATGTTCTTGAAGATAAAACTGCTATTATTTAAGTATATAAAAGAGAATTTTGAGTTGGTCAAAAATCTCTTCAAGACTGAAATCAGGCTTGAGACTGAAGGTGTTGCAGCCAGCCATACAGGGTTGAAAAAAAAAAAAAAAAAAAAAAAAACCAAAAACGTTTTTTTTTTTGGTTTAAATTGGGTTTTTTTTTAAAACATCCTTTTTTATTACGTATACATGCATATTTATTGATAAAAATAGACATTATTGAATTATAAGTAGTATAAATTCATTTGAAAATAATTTAAATTAAATAATTATAGTTAATTATGTAGAAAATTGAAAAAATCCTATTTTAATTTAAATAGTTATTAGTAAACTCTTATGTTCAAACAATAAGCTACTCTAGGCAATGAAACATTGATGTTTTGAAAATCTTTATAAATAATCTTTTTATTACATATAATAAACATTTGATGTAGTTTTATGAATTTTCTTTTCTACAAAAAAGAAAAAAAAAAAAAATAAATAAATAAATTTGAGATTGTTCTTGGGGGTTTGTGTTTGAGAGACAATTTGAAATCAACATTTATGGTCATTATATTTATCAAATATTTGAAGGGGAAAAATAATTTGTTATTATTAAAATACTATAATTAGCACCCAATTTTTGAATACTCATTCAGCTTCATATTTTGATTTTAATTCTTAAAGATAATCTCCCCAATAGAAAAAAAAATTCTTTTATAGTTTCACCAAAATCTTAAAGATTTTTCAGTTATGTAGCTCCATATTCAAAAGCATTGTGCATGTTATGATAGATTGCTTTAAATAATATGCATTTTTTTAATGAAAATATTTTATACTAAATACTGAATATTTTTAATCCATTTTATCTTTGATCAATTCACATATAAGATTTTTCTTTAGAGCAATGGAATATGTTCACCAATGCATACTGAATTTCATCCTATACATAAAAAACAACAACCTAGAATCACTATATTTAATACTTTTTGCTGAAATAAAGTGTTAAAAGTAGAAAATATTTATCAGGCCTAGAAGTGACTTTCTTCAAAAATATTATAGGAAATATAGGAATTTTTTTGAAGAAAATATAGGAAATTTTATTTACACGTAATAACACCAACACATGTTTTAATACATTAACGCAGACTATTTAAAGTTCATTCCAGACTATTTTAGAAGTTTTTAACATACTTCAGGATTAAAATACTGGTTTCAGGAGTTGAACACCCCCAGGGGCCTCGCTAAGGGGGAGATGGGGGGGGGAGCCTCCCCCCCCCAAACATTCGTGAATGTTGTTACACTTGGCAAATTCACAAACTTAGTTGACAAATTTTCTTTAAAATTTTAATAAAAACTATAATATATTTTCAATTTTTGATAGAATTGGCAAAAATTACAAAACTAATTGGTAATATTATTAACCTTTTAACAAATAAGGGCTATATTACATTTTCTAATTGTGGTAAGTTGGCAAAATTGTAAAATGAGTTGGCAAGTATTGAAATTTGACTTGGCAATTTTAGGTCCTCTCCCCCACCAACAAAAAGCCTTAGCGATGGCCCTGAACACCCCCCCCCCTCCCCAATATTCAACTTTATTTACAATTATTTTCTGAATCATCATCACTCGAAGAATTTGCATTAAAAAAAATAATAATTCAAATAAAGGTTATAAAAAGGTTTTTTTTGTAATAAATTTATATGAAAGGAGTTTCAATAGCAAGAAAAATTCAAAGATTTTAAAAAACACTGAAATTTACAGCAAATTTTATGAAAAGTTACAGCAGAAGAGGGATTGGGGGGAGGGGAGAGGGAAATCCTTCCCTACATTAATTATACATTTTCCAATGGCATACCCAGTTTTTTTTTTCTGTAATGCTTTGATGAAATTTACATTTTCCCTTCAATACTTGGGGAAAATTCTACCCTTCTTGTGATTTCTTAACATAAAAAGTTTTTTTTTAAATTCTTTGATGAAAAAGAAATTTTTTTTGCGATCTTTAGAAAAAAATTGTTTTCCGCGATCTATTGACGAAAATCATGTTTTCGCGTTATTCTCACGATATTTTGACTAAAATAGTGTTATTCTCGCAATATTTTGACGAAAATCGCATTTTTCTCGTGATCTTTTGAGCAAAATTGTGGTTTTTTCATGACTTTTCGATGAAACTTGCGTTTTTCTTGCGATTTTTTGATGAAAATAGTATTTATTCGCGATCGTTAGACGGAAATCGCACTTTTTTTTTTCGCGATCTTTTGACGAAAATCGCGTTTTTCTCGCGATCTTTTAACAAGAATCGCATTTTTCTCATGATCTTTCAACGAGAACTGTGTTTTCCTCGCGATTTTTTGACAAAAATCACGTTATTTCGCGATCTCTTGATGAAAATCGCGTTTTTCTCGCGATCTTTTTTATAAAACAAATTATTTTTTCTCGATCTTTTGATGAAAATAGTATTTATTCGCGATCTTCAGATGAAAATCGTGCGTTTTTCTTGCGATCTTCGGGCGAGAATTGCGTTTTTCTCACGATCTTTGGACGAGAATCGTGTTTTTCTCATGATGTTTTGACGAAAATCGCATTTTACTCGCGATCTTTTTTATAAAAATCACATTTTTCTCGCGATCTGATAAAAATCGCGTTTTTTTCTCATGAAAATGCATTTATTTGTGATCTTTAGACGAAAATAGCATTTTTTTCGAGACACTTCATCGAGAATAGTATTTTTTCACGCGATCTTTCGACAAAATTCCCGTTTTTCCGCGATGTTTTGACGATATATATATATAAAAAAAAAAAATCGGAGAAGCGGAAAATGATAACAAAAAGGAAAATCGCGGATCCGCGGAAAAATCTCATACCTGAGCGGAGGGATGAAAAATATAGGAATTTTCTTCAAATTTATAGGAACGCTGCGAGGCCTGATTTATATCCAATAATTTGTAAGTCTTAAATAGTAAAGAAAAATGAGAAGATATCATTATTGATTTTTTTTTGAAAAAAAAAAAAAAAAAAAAAAAACCAAATTTTTTTTTTTTTTGAGAAAAAAACGAATTGGTTTAAACCATGGTTAAAACCGTGCCAACCCTGGTTGAAACTAGTCTTTTTTGCACCCAGGGCAAACTGATTTTTGTACCCCACCCCCTTCCTACACAAATCAAATATTTTTAAGTTTAAAATAATTGACATATTGAAAATATATAATAAAAATATGCTATACTGATCTATGTAATCAGCTTTGTCATACATGAAATCTTGAAAGTGGAATCGAAAAAAGGGGAAAAATCAACAAACAATCTTAGATATGGTACAGGCTCAGCAAACAAAAAGCTGAATCTTCATTGCTTAATGAACTTTAGATGAAATTAGCATTTTTGCGCATTGTTTTGTCAAAATTTTTATGTGAACCCTCGCTAAAATTTGCAATCTTTCATGCGATCTTTAGTCAAAATTTGCATATTTACCAATTTTCTACCAAAATATGCATATTTTCTGCAATCTTTCATCAAAATTCAAGTTTTTTTCCACAATCATTTGACAAAATTTGTGTTTTTTCACAACCCTTTGAAGAATCTCCCCTATTTTCACTGATCTTTTGCCAAAATTCGCATATTTTACACAATCTTTTGATGAAAATTTTCAAGTAATTTTCAACGATCATTTGACAAAAGCATATTTTTTTGCAATGCTTCGACGAAATGAAGATTTCACATGATTTTTTGATTAAATCCATATTTCATATGATCTTTTGAATAATTTCAAGTATTTTTTCAACTCTTCTCAAAAATCGCACCTTTTTCTGCAATCCTTTGATTGAAATTGTATTTTCCCACACTTAAAAACTGATTTTTTTCGTGATTGATGAAAATCTCATTATTTCTGTGACAATGACTACATTTTTACTGTGATGCTTTGAAGAATGCTCAATTTGATATGGTTTGTACTCGTGTTTTTGATGTATTTTATATGCAACATCTCCACTTAGTTAAAAATGTTAAAGTTACGCACTTTTTGTATTGATCTCAGGATTGTTCAAATTTAATTCCAAAAACTCTTAATTCTGCAGAAAAATACCATGTATGAAATCTTGAATTACAGGGATGAGATTGACAAAAAAGTAAAAAGTCTGAAAACTGCGCGAGCGACATTTAAACATGAATTTCAAGCAGAATAAATATTATAATTGCTATTAAATTTATATATTACATAAAAAAGGACTATTATATCAAAATACAAAAACAAAAGTAAAAAACTAAAGAAAAATATAAAATTCCCCCAAAAATTTAATTGGTGAAATTTCTTTAAAAATTGAAGAAAAGTCTGAAATTCAGACTAAAGTCTGAAGAATCTCATCCCTGTGAATTAGCAACCTTTTTGTCCGGAACAAATGTACCCCTCCCTCCTTAAATTTCAACAGTGTCACAAATACTAAGAATAAGCAGAAAAGATACACTAATGTTTCAGTTTCTGTTTAACTCATATCATGCATTTTGTTAAATATTATTCTAATCAGTGTTGAATTCAGCTACTTTTCTCTTGGAAGGACTTTTGTAGCTCCAGGATGGGAGACTTTAAAATTATCTGAATTTTTGAAGTGTATTTAAAACTTGTTAAATTCAAAAGCGAAAATTCTCCATTACAGTGAAGGTAATACTCAATGGTATTAACAATTAAAAAAGATTTACATTTTTGAGAAGTTATTTTTGATATTTTTTTTTTTTACAAAAGGTTGCTATTTCGCTGCAAAATATCTTGCACTGTTACAAGGATAGAGCACTTTAAAAATCACGAGTGGGAAATCATGCTCGGGATACCATCTTTGATGCCCTGCATTTCGGTCCAGAATTTTTTTTGGGCAAAACCAAAAAATACGAGACTATTTTTTCCCGAGTTTCAATATATGTTCAATTAAAGAACTTCTAAGACTATGGAGGTAATATCTTTCCTTTGGCTGCCTGAAATGACAATACACTATACTACATTATTATTTAAACGTAAACTACAAAATGCAACTGAAATAATTATGTAATGATTGGATAACTCAATCATTACATAATTCATTTCAGTCATACATTATAAAAAATGTTAAACAAGACAATCTATCGTGGAAATTCAAATGTTGAAAGATCCAGGGGTGATTCTGGATGAAATTTTTTTTTCGGAAATTCGCATCGCATTTTCGGAAATCGGCGTGCAGGGGGAGGTGTCGTGAGTTCCCCCCCCTCCAGCGATCTTCTGACAAAATCGGCGTTTTCCCACTATCTTCACACGAAATCAGCAATATTTTAGCAAAATCGGCGATTTATTGCGTTCTTTTGCCCAAATCGGCGGTTTTCCCGCAATCTTTTGACGAAATCGGCATTTTCCCATGTTTTTCTAAGTGAAATCGGCATTTTTTCGACGATTTTTAGACAAAATGTGCTTTTTTACGCGATTTTTTCTCGAAAACGGCGTTTTATTCCTGCGATCTTTTGAAGAAATCGTCATTTTTCCCGTGATCTTTTGATGAAATCAGCGTATTTTTTCAAATATTCTTTTGACAAAATATTTTTAAGCGATCTTTTATTGAAAACGACGTTTTTCCCCGCGATCTTTTAACGAAATCGGCGTTATATTCGCAATCTTTAGACTAAATCAGCGTTTTTCCGCCGTCTTCAGAAGAAATCAGCGTTTTATCTGCGATATTTGGTGAAATTGCCGTTTTTTTCGCGATCCGCACAGGAAATTCGCGTTTTTCATCGATCTTTTGACAAAGTTCGTTTACAAAAACATTGACAAAATCGTCGTTTTTCCACGAAATATTGACGAAATGTATGCTATTTCGGCGATCCTATCACAAAATTTGCATTTTTACGCAATTGTTTTTTCCGCGCGCAAAACCGTGCAAGTTGGCAACTATGCGGAACTGATAACCCAGTTTCAAATTTTCGGACGAGAATCACCCCCTAGAAAGATCTTTAATAATTTTTAATAGTAAAAAACATTCATTTATTTTGTGTTTCTGCGTCATGTGTTTTCCGCGATCTGACGAAATCTATTTCTATTCGAAGACTACTTGTCGAAATTTGCAATACATTCCATATCCGAATTTTTGGATTTAGGACCAAAATTTTTTAATTTTTGCTAAATATTTAGAAGTTGAAAAAACAGCCTGCAGACCTTCTCAAGAGTCTGCGACGTGCGTTGCACAGATTCTGCTCCCGGAAATTCAATAATCAATTTTGTGACCCCCCCCCTTATTTTTTTAATTTAGAAAATATTTGTAACTTCTCTGACTTTCCTCATACATTAAAAAAAATTTCTGACTATTGACTCCCCATAATGCTAGGAAACCTGTATTTTACCATGCTCCCTCTCTTCTACCAAATATGCATAAACTTTATTAACTGTTAAATTTCTTTTCGGATCTATTTAAAACTATCGTAACAGTAAAATAAAGTATTACCTACATTTTTTATCTCATCTTCTAAGTTTAAAGTCTTAAATTCTTTAACCAATCCTAATTGCTCAAAAACTTTCTACTCTTTGTGGGATTTATTAAATCTCTTAATTTTGCTAACACTGTTAATTATTACATAGTTTGTATTCACTACATTAAAAACATATAGTTGTTTGATAACATACGTTAGTTTGATACAATAGAAAGAAATTTCTGCGATTACTGGAAAAGACCTTAGAATTTTGGGATATATAGGCTACAGAAGTGTGAATTGATTGCAGATCTTTTGCGAATCAATATATTGATGGAGGAACAAGTTCAAGACATACATTTAGGAAAAATTTATTATGTAAAAGGTAGTGTGGTCAGTTTTTTTTTTTTTTAATTACAACTATTATACCTTTTACAAGTTGAACAACAAAATCAATAAAAAATGTACATTATCTATGGAAATAACTTTACCTCTCCTCCTCCTGAATTTAACTTGGAAACGTTTGAAATATGATTTATTCTTTACAACTTTGACGAACCCCTAAAAGAGAAAAAAATGTTTAAAATACAAATTTAGACTACATTGTACAGCTGTATTGATTTGGACATCTATAAAAATTTTCGATTCATAATTGATATGTAAGTAACTCATTAACCACTATTATTTTAACCAGAAAAACTACTTGTTTATGGAAATCAGATTCTAGGTTACTTAATAAAAACTTTCTTACAACTGAATAAAATTAATTACAATTGTAAATAAACAAAATTGATTAGGTATGCCAACACTAAATTCATAAAAAAAATTATGTACACAAATGTAAACAAAATAGATTACGATTGTAAATAAACAAAATTGGTTGGGCATACCATCACTAAGTTACTTGACAGTAATAATTTCTTACAGATAAGCGAAATAGATTACAATTGTAAATAAACACAATTGATATTGCATACAATCGTACTACATTAAAATGGAAATAAGTCTTTAACAATGAGTTGCTGTTAGTTTTTTTCGCTGAAATTCAACCGTTTATCAAGATTTAAATTGCAATAAAAAGATCATGTCATGCGAAATCCTAAAAAATAAATCATGAAAAAGTCATAATAATGCATGGATACCATGCCTTCAATTGAGCTTAGCAATCTTTATGCATCTGCTTACAAGATATCGCAATCCTGGCGATACTTAAGTAAAAAATAACATAATGTGTAATGTTTAAAAACAATTTAATATCTTATTTTGATCTTACCATTTTAATTATTAGTTATTTCATTAACAGATAGCTTCGGTTTAGGGTGACCAGCGCTGAAAATCTTTTATGGACGACACGCGAGAAAACTTCCAAATCCTCATTTATGTTGCCAATATTAAAAAATCTATAAAATAAATAACAACCACGTAGTAGTGGAGTAAAAACTGTTGCCAAACATGATAAATAATACTAAAAACTCTAGAATTCTTATTAATAAACTGCTTTGTTTACAATTCGCCAAAAAAATGAAATTTTTATGATCATTTTACATATTTTTATGGATATTTTTCTTTTTTCAGTTATTTATTTCTGATACTTGTCAGAAATAAATTCTTCTGCGCATAGTATCGTTGTGAAAATATTACAGCCATCAACAACCCAAACAAAACAAC
Organism: Maratus speculifer; assembly: GCA_964019185.1. Classification (NCBI taxonomy): domain Eukaryota; kingdom Metazoa; phylum Arthropoda; class Arachnida; order Araneae; family Salticidae; genus Maratus; species Maratus speculifer. The sequence continues at coordinate 315,301,652 of OZ025296.1, read as the reverse complement.
TGATGTATTAAAAAAGCAACGGCATCAACTTCAAACTTAAAAGTCTCATTTTCGGATACTTTTTTTTTCTTACATGTTTCATCATGGTAGCTACTCAGTGTGACATTATTGTGGTATTGATATATTTTTTGATCGCATGTTTTCCTTTTATCTTTCCATTGAAATATTTTTTATTTTGTTGTGAAAATTTGTTATTAATCTTTTTTTTAATTACTTTAATTAGAAAAAACTCTTTCTCTGTGTTTTTATGGATCTTTGATATTTCATTTCATAGTTATAATAATAATAATAAACATGCATGATATATTTGCATGTAGGGTAGATGTGCCTGTAATGGACAATACTTCCATTAATGGGCACTTCTGATAATTTGGTGAAATCGGTCGATAGGATAACCAAGTAGTGCCAAGTTTTTTACTACTTTTTTTAAATGTATATATTTCTGCCTTGCATATTTTATAATATGGCAATTAAATCAGCTAGGAAACCAAAAATATTGTTTAAAAGTATAAAATCCCTTTTCATTTAAATAAACACAGTTAAGTTACAGAAGTTGCTAAAAATCTGTTTTCTGTCTTAAATGCTGATTAATCCATAACTCCTCCCCCCCCCCCCCCCCAAAAAAAAAGTAATAGTAAGTTAATAAGTCATAGTAATCATGAAACTAGTAAATCTGCAGATCAGTCGTATGAAACATCAGCTCTATTGTTTTATATTGAAATTATTTTATTTAGTGTTTAAATTGTCCAACTCACAGTATTATTTCTTTCATCTTTGTATTCTTAATTATTAGAAGTAATACACAAAGTAATCTCTGGAAGGTTATTTGTTAAAAATACTGAAATGAAACTATAGACTAATGCTCTAAAACTTTTTTAAAAGTTATCTTTTAAATTCCTCACTGTCTCAATAATTTGACAATTTTGATTGCTTAGTGTTTAATATTTGAAACTATCCATCTAAAATAATTAAAATATAGTAGATGCCCTCAAATCTGCACATAATTTACGATGTAAACAATGAGAAATTCAATTTGGATATAAAGTCAAAATTTGGCTTTTTTTAGTTATACAGTAGATTACCTCAAATCCACAAAGCTTGGGACCAGGGGTTGTGTGGATTTTAGAATTTTGCAGATTGCTGGTCATTGATTTGTTTACATTTTTGAAACATTAATTTGATGGTAGTTAAGCATTATAATCAATGCATATAATAAATTGAACCATTAAAATAATTAAGTAAAATGTCTAAATAAAGAAATAATTAAAAAGCAAGTTGTTATTACAAAAAAAATTAAGTAAAAAATAAATTATAGAAAAATATTTAAAAAAAGTAAATAATTATGATGCAATACTAAATATGGTACTACTCTGTTATCCCGTTGACCAAAATATTATCGCAAAATTATTAGATTAAATGTTAATAATGGATGATCATGAATGTCAATTCAATGGCATTAAGTACGATACACGTGTTTTAAACGTCATTAAGTGATTTTTATTTCGACTTTTTATTTGTATTTTTATTAATACTCTACTAATTATTATTTTTTTATTATTTAAAATAAAAATTATGTCAATATGTATAATTTGGCTATTAGTTTGGCGATTTGTATAATTTGGCAAAATCGGTCAACGGGATAACAGGGTAGTATTCTAAATTTAAATAATGATGAGGAAAAATCAATCTTTTTTATAAAGAAAAATATTTGCCTTTGTTAATAAACAAAAAAAGCTTGATTAATTAAAAAATATTCATATTATACAGCAAAAATTATACTGCTCCTTGAATTATAAATACTACCAAATGGTCATTGAAAGTTATATTAAGCTAAATCTATGATACGATAATGATTAGTTCGATTAAATATCGATCATCGTACGTCTCAGAAATGCATTATTTAACATTGCAGAATTTAAATTGAAAGACATTAAGAAATAAAAAAAGAAGTTGAAAAGGATTTAAAAATATACATATTTAAAGAATTATTTGTATTGCGTTAGCCGCTGACTTCTGTGCCATCTTTAATTTCATTGTTTACATCTGAAAAAATCCGCAGATTTTAGAGATGTAGATTTAAGGATGTCTAATGTATATCAATTCCATACATATTTTAATTTGTAATTTTTGTTGACATAACTGAATTCATGTTTTTTTATGAAGGAAGAATAAATTCATTTCTGAAAAAATTCAAGATATTGCTGATACCATTGGTAATCACAATCTTCTTATCAGATACATTTGTATATTAATCAAGCTTTTTTGGTGATTAAGTACGGCTAAGTCTGAAATAAAACTTTTTTATTTTATGATTTTGATGTGAATTAATAATGTACCTTTATGAAGTAAGTTTCATTGAATAATTTAGAAAAAATTCATTTCATCTTTATATTGAGTATTTAATCATGCACATGCATTATTGCTCATTAACTTGACCTTTACTTTTAATATTTTAATCATTTTAAAAATTATCTAATTTTTTTTTAAGATTATTATTTATTTTAATATTTTATTGCATTGTAAGCATTCATTATATTTTTGATTGCATCATTAATTACATTCAAATTTATGTTAATTTATATTGTTTTATTATAAAATGTAAAACAAAGCAATGACCAGAAATCTGCAAAATTCTAAAATCTGCACAACTTCTGGTCCCAAGCTGTGTGGATTTGTGGGAGTCTACTGTATCGATCTTCTGATAATTACAATAATTGATGCAAACAGTGAATGATTATCTGAAATATTTTATTAACTAGCAAAAGCCATGCTTTGTTTGGATTCGCAAAGCATTATTTTATAAAACAGATATTTGAAAGTAACAATATATTTTTTTTTATTATTATTTTTGCATCTTTATTAAACAAAAACGTTATTTTATGTTTTGGCGCATTTTAATTTTTTACTTATGATGTAAAACTGGCATAAGATATTTTCGAAGCAAATTTTACAATTTTTTTTTTTAATTTTCAACTAAAAGCTCTTTTAAAGATGTTTTTACAATTTCAAGTAGCCACTGGTGTTTTTTAATTGTTTGAAATATGCATGTTTCCAATCTTTGTAATCAACATCCGATAATCTTTGATAGCTATTTTAGAATAATATATTTGAAGAAAGTTACTTCTTCAAAATCCTATTTTCTGGAAAAAACATTTGAAATCTGCTTTCGTTGATACTATGAATTTTCAACTGTAAAACATTTTATTTTAATTTCTTCATTTTTATACATGTTAGCGTATGAGAATTGCTGTAATTCTCTCCGCGTGGGAGAACTGTTTACTTTCTGCGAATGGCAACTCAATTAATGGAATTACCTTTTAACGAAGCGCTCTCTCATTCTCGCAGTGACGTTTTCACGAATAATTATTGTTGTGTTTGCGAACTTATTAAAGTCTTATTTTTCTATAAAATCCTTCTGATTAATGAGTCGATATTATTTAGCCACAATAGGACCTTCGCAAAAATATTTATAAAGAGCTTGAACCAACAACTTCACGCAGATCTTTTAATTTTTCATTTATATAACAAATTTAAGAATTAATTTTATTTGTTTACAATTATTTTGTTGCCAGTTTACAAAAAAAAAAAATCCATAATACAATTCTTTTAAAATGTTTAAGTGTCATCTGTGCAAACGATTTTGCGGGATAATGAAAACATGTTTTATTTAATAAATTAATCATGATTCTATCTATAATTATTTACTCCATGATTTAAACTTTTTTTTCTGAAAATATACGCGTTTCATTTTTTTATTTATTTGCTAAAATGCTTCCGTATTGGAAATGCATGTAAAATAAATTAATTAAAATAATAATTTTTTTAACGTTTTACTGTAAAAAAAATTATATTCTGCAAATCTACAGATCATAATTTATTTTTGTGTTTAATTTGAAGTTAAAATATTGAATAGTTTTTTTGTAAAGCGTACGACAAATTGTAATTTGAGTGGACTAGTAGAGGATTCGCTTCGCTCATCCTAATTACTGGTATACTAATTGTTAAATTTATCTGAAAATTATTATTTTGTTTCAATAACATGTTTTTATTAAATTCTGGTTGTAAATACAGTCATAAAAGCAATTATATTTATTACTTTTTATGGGGTGTCATTTCTGGGCTTTGGGATGCTTTGATATATTTTTGTTATTTAAAATAAAATTTTGATTAATATTAGGAAATGAGAGTATAAGAATGATTATTGTTAATAGATTAGTATAATATTGTTATATCTGTAGCAATTGAGTTTTTCTTTGTAAAAAATAAAATGTATGATTAATTTGATAATTTCTTCTTACTTCTGATAATTACAATAATTGATACAAACAGTGAATGATTATCAGAAATATTGTATTAATTATTGGTCATATTAATTGTTAAATTTATTCAAAAATAATTATTTTGTTTTGTTAATGTTTTTATTAAATTCTAATTGTAAATACAGTCATAAAAGCAATTTTATTTATTACTTTTTATGGGGTGTATGTACTGGAACAGAGGGTGTCTATTATGAGGTATGTCCATTACTGGGCTTTAGGGTGCTTTGATATATTTTTCTTACTTAAAATTAAATTTTGATTAAATATTAGGAAATGAGATTATAACAATGGTTAAATATTGTTGATAAATTTTTATAATATTGTTATATCTGCACCAATTAAGTTTTTCTTTGTAAAAAAATAAAATGTATACGATTAATTTTGTCTGTAGAATAATCATTTTAAGACCCCATGCTTGTAATGTAAAACACACTCCTATATTTTCAATATATTTTTTTACACTTTTCTTCTCATAGGATACGTGAAGATCATCTCAAACACTGTTAATTTTTTTTTTTTTTTTCATTGCAGTTTTTTTCTTAAAAACATTTCTGGTTTCCAAACTTATTTGAAATAAAGAAGTGCTTTTGAAAACTAAAAATTGTAACAGAAATTTTAAAAAAAATACGAAATCACATTTTTTTTTGCAGGAATATACCTTAGGTTATACATAGCCTTATTTATATATTTATAGATTTAATTTTGCAAGCAAATTACTGCTGCCAAATTAACTAAGATTGATCTCCTCTTTAAAGGAAATCCTGGCTATGGGCCTGGGTTTAGTTTCTTCTAGCTCTATTGCAACATTTTCTCCACATGTATTTCTCTAGTGTTGTAAATTTCCTTGTGCTGTTTTATCTTGTATATTGACAATGACTTATAAGCAGGCTTTAATGATAAGCACACAAGTCAGATGTATGTGTTCAATAAATAAATAAAAATCTGTGATATTCTGCCTACAGAACAAATGTGGTAAAGTGTTATCAAAATTATGTAAAATTATCAAATTTGAAAAAATAAATCACATATTTTTTATTATAGAAGTAATTTTGAGTTAAATAGGAAGTTACATCACATAAAACAAATATTGAATTTTGATTAGAAGGTACCTATTTCAAAGGTGCCAAGTATTACGATTTATCCATAATTATTACAGTTACACGACAAAAGTTATGGCATTAAGGATATCGGTTAAAAACTAGGGATAAAAAAATTAAGAACTTCGTTAAAGGATGTCTTGAAAAAAAAAAAAAAAAAAAAAAAAACATTAATTTTGACATAGGATTGCAGAAAAAGCATGAAATTTCATAAACTTATTGTGATAAAAAATATGCATTTTGTCAAAGAATCATGAAAGAAGGCAAAAACTTAGTCAAAAGATTGCAGAAAAGAGCAAAATTAGTAAAAAGTTCGCAGGAAAGTGCGAAATTAGTCCAAAAGATTGCAGAAAAACACTAAGTTAGTACAAAAGATTTTGTCAAAAATGTGAATTTCATCCAAAGCTTGCATAGAAAATGCAAATGTCAAAGGTTCACATAAAAGAGAGAATTTAGTCAAAAAAAGTCACAAAAAACATGCAAATTTTGTCTATTGATCATGCAAATTTTATCAATAGATTGCGAAAAAATGCAAATTTTGTCAAATGATTACAGAAAATGTCGAATTTCATCAAAAGATCACAGAAAAGGCACTAATTTCATCAAAAAATCAGAGAGAAAAGCAAAAAAAAAAAAAAAAAAAAAAAAACTAACTTTTGAAAATTTGTGCTTACTTCCCCCCATGAACTCATGTTACTGGCAATTTTTATTGAAACTTGGCACCTCTGCTACTTATCAATGAAAGAATAATTCCTCAAGATTGGATGTGTTTAAATAGTTTGAATTGCAGTTTATTTCAGCCTGTTTCTGTTTAAATGTGTCCTTCTTTTAACAATATTTTCCAAACTGCAACATTAAATAAATAAAATCATCCTATTATTAGATTCTTTGTTTATGTTCCGGAAACACATTATAAATTCTTCCTAATAGTTTTTATGATCTATGGTTTTTATTTTAATAGAATGCTGGAAATATTCTGTTCTGTAATCTTATTTTTTGCTACAGTTGTTATATGGTAATTATTTTTTATTTAAATATGTATCATTAAATAATTTCCTTGTCCATTTTATCTCTTTTTATCTAGGATGATGAAGATGTTCCATATGAAGAAGAAATTTTAAGGAATCCATATTCTGTGAAACATTGGTTAAGATATATTGAATTTAAAAAAGATGCACCCAAAAACTCTATTAATTTAATATATGAACGAGCTCTAAAGGAGCTTCCTGGAAGGTACCACAACTTACTTATATTAATAAAAATAAATAAATTTATAACTCTGGAGAAAGACATTTGCAATTCTTGTTCTTACATAAATGCTTCTGATATTTTGAAATTTAGCAGTGCTTGTTTTTATTCTTAAATTTCTATTTATTCTATTATTAAATTTTTAGATTTATTATTTATCTTTAATGATAAGTTTTTCCTACTGTGTTAAGGCTTATAATAGCAAAAGATGATTGTTTTATTCTGCAATATCTATTGTTACATATATATTCCAATTTTAAACATTTATCCTAGTAATAGAAATTTTACAATGAGATTATTTTAGACTATTAATTAATTTCATCTAGTAGCTTAAAAATAAATATTCAGATTAAAATTATTGCTAAAATTTATGTATGTGGATTATTGTTGTTATTGTACTTCATTTGTACATACAGATTTTACTATTTTATGAGTTACTAGCGTTGCTTATGATGTATGGTAGTATGCTTCACTCAGCATTGTTGAGACACAAAGTGTAAACTAATATGATGTCTAATACAATTCTTTTTAAAGAACAAGAAAAATTTCTTGTATGAGATTCGAAAATGTGTTGTTATTTAATTTATCTAACTTTTCTATTATATTCAATATACAGGGTGTCCAGCAAATAACACCCTGATTTTAAAATTAAATTTCTCAAAAACAAAGATCGACAGAACTATGCGGTAAGCGGTTTGTTTATTAGGTAAGCTGTAAAAATCTTATATAGAAGTTTCGAAAGGTGAATCTTTGGAAAAGATTGTGTTCTGATTGTAAAGAATGCTTTGATTTGACTATTTTCTTGTTTTAGATTGTTTGCGGAGAATGAGTTTTTCGGCTTAAATTGCCATAGTTTAAAGATTTTTGGAATTAAATTTTTTAAATTTCGAAATTCAAGAAATTTAGTTCAAAAACTCGTTAAACTATAGCACTGTAAGCCGAAAAACTCTATCTCTGCAAACAATCTAAAACAAGAAAAATGTCAAATCAAAGCATTCTTTGCAATCAGAACACAATCTTTTCAAAATATTCACCGTTCAAAACTTCTGTATAAGATTTTTACAGCTTACCTAATAAACTGTTTACCGCATAGTTATGTTGATCTTTGTTTTTGAGAAATTTAATTTTAAAATCAGGGTGTTATTTGCTGGACACCCTGTAAATAAATAGTAAATAAATTTAGATCAATTTATATCAGGAAAAGTTAATTGGGTTAATTAGTCCTCCAGTATTCATCTGGTATGGCTCAGTTGGAAGAGCATTAGCGATTTCAGCCAATACATCCCTGGTTCGAATCCTGGTCTGGACTTTTTTCACCCACTTGAAAAATGTATTTTTGTTAGTAAATAAATTGTTACTTAGCAATTCAGCTATTTAAGTTAACAAAAACTTTTTTTTAAGGCTAGTCAATTAATGAGTTACTTTTATTTTAAATAATTTAACACATTTTAACTATGCAAATGTAGTATTCAAATTTTAACATCAATTGTTCTATTACAATAGTTATACAATTAATAACATTCAATTGTATTTTTGCATAGTTATACAATTTGGCACAAATATTTAAAACTTCGACGTCTGCAAGTTCGTGGGAAATGTGTGACAGATCCATGTTATGAAAATGTAAACAGTGCATTTGAAAGATCACTTGTTTTTATGCATAAAGTAAGTACTGTCTTTTTGCTCTCTTTTAAAATAAAAATTAAAAGAACTTTATTTTAACATCTCTTGCAAGCTTTTTACAAAACACACAGTATGGTATTATTACTATTCTAACCTATGTAGGACTCCCCTATTGGGGCAGATATCTTGTGAGGGCACCCTTTTGTTCTTGCTATTTGGGCTCATTTTTCGAAAAAAATACTTGTTTTGGGAGGGCCTATAAATGCATGGACTAGAGCAATTGTATCCTGTTTATCCTTGTGATAATCAGGCCCTGAACCAAGTATTATTCAATAACTTTTGAAAAAATAACATAAAATTTTTACAATATCAGTATATCACTTAAGAAAATATAACTTAAACTATAATACAAGCAAAAATTGTGTATGTTAGCTTTATCTTAAAAACAGCTCTGATGATTTTGATTATATTTTGTATTTTAATTGTTTACGTGCATGAAAGGACCAATTAATTACATCAAATGTTCGAGAGAATTGGATTAGTGGGTCATTGTCAAGTTTTTATTATTTGAAAAATGGCTAAATTGATTTTGACAAAATTTTGTATCCAGCTGTTTTTGGTTAAGAGAATACTATTGAACTAGATCAAATGTTTAAAAAATTTTGATTAGTGGATTATTGTTGGGTCCACTGTAGGTCAGTCTATTTCTATCTAGAAAACTGCTTTCATGATTTTGATTGAATTTTGTATCCAGCCATTTTCAGGCATGATAACAGTATTGGATCAGTTCACATGTACAAGAAAATTTTATTAATGAATAATTAAGAGACAAGCTAATTGTATCTGAAAAAACAACTCTAATGATTATTACTAAATTTTGTATTCTATAGTTCTCAGGTCAAGAAGACCATTGGGCTATGTCCAATATTCAAGAAAATTCAATTAGTGGGTCATTTTGGGTCACAAAGATTCAAGTTAATTTTATCAAAAAAAGCCTCAAATGATTTTTAAAATTTTTTATTCTGCCTTTTGGATTATGAGAAAACCACTCATATTAAAAAAAATTGATTAATGGTTCATTTTTGGGTCACTATGGATCAAACTAATTACAGTAGACTCCCTCAAATCTGCAAAAATTAGGACCAGGGGTTATGCAGATTTCTGGTCATTGATTTGTTTACATTTTTGAAACATTAATTTGATTGGTAGTTACGCATTGTAATCAATACATATTATAAATTGAAACATTAAAATATTTAAGTAAATTATTTAAATAAATAAATAGTTAAAAAGCAAGTTATTAATGCAAAAAAAAAAAAAAAAAAAAAAAAATTAAGTAAAATAAAATTTAAGAAAAATATTAAAATAAAGAAAATAATTAAGATGCAATACTAAACATAAATAGTGATAAGGAAAAATCAATCTTTTTTATAAAGAAAAATATTTGCCTTTGTTAATAAACAAAAAAAAGCTTGATTAATTAAAAAATATTCATATTATACAAAAAAATTTACCCTGCCCCTCAAATTATAAACACTGCTAAATGGTCATTGAAAGTTATATTATGCTGCAACTACGATACAATAATGATTATTTCAATTATATATCGATCATCATAATTAGTAAACCTGATGTAGATTCCAAATTCATTTTGTAACTAGCAGGGATACGAAAATGTAACAGAACTATTAAAATAATAATTTTATATAGCAAAAATTATCCTGCCATGCGAAGTGCAAACACTAACAAACAGCCATTGAAAGTTATATTACGCTCCAACTACAATATGATAATAATTCGAATTAATATTGATCATGGTACGTCTAAGAAACGTATTATTTAACACTGCAGAATTTAAATTGAAAGACATTTAAAAAAAAGAAGTTGAAAAGGTTTTAAAAATACATATATATATATTTAAAGAATTATTTGTATTGCGTTAGCTTCTGACTTCCGCACCATCTTTAATTTCATTGTTTATATCTAAAAAAATGCTCAGATTTCTGACGTTTTAGGGATGCAGATTTAAGGGAGTCTATTGTATGTGTAAAAATCTGCTCTTATGATTTTGACTAAATTTTGTATTATGCCATTTTGGATTATGAGAAGATATTGGACCTAATCACATGTTCAAAAAAATTTGATTAGAATGTCATTGTGGATCAAGCTAATTCTATCTAGAAAACAGCTCTAATGATTTTGACTACATTTTGTATTTTATAGTTTTCAGGCTTGAAAAGAGCATTGGGCTATGTTGCATGTTCAAGAAAATTCAATTAGTGGTCATTTTGAATTTCAATGGGTCATGGTCAAGGTGATTGTATTAAAAAAAAAAAAAAAAAAAAAAAAAAAAAAAAAAAAAACAGTTTGAATGATTTTAACAAAGTTTTGTATTCTGCCATTTTGGATTAATCACATGTCTAAGAAAATTTTATTAGCAGGTTATGCTTATTGTGGTTCGAACTAATTCTATCTAGAAAACACCTGTAATGATTTTGACTAATTTCTGCAGTCGATAGTTTCTGGACACGAGAAAATCATTGATCTGGATTGTATGTTCAAGAAATTTGGATTAGTGGATCACTACAGGTCAAGTTAATTTTATTTAGCTCAGAAGAAAACCACTCTAGCGATTTTGGTTAAACACATATTCTATTGCTATTGGATAAGTCTATTGAGTTAGATCGCATGTTTGAGAAAATTAGATGAGTGGGTTATGTTGGATCATTATTAGTTAAGGTCAAGCTAATTGTTTCTAAAAGAATGGTCAAGTTATTTTGAAAATAAATTGTGTTATACCATTTCTAGACACAAGAAAACCATTGGGCTAGATGACATGCAGCGTTAGAATTCCTAAAAAAAAGTCACTGGTCCCAAGGACCAGTAAGCATGAGAATTTACTGGTCCGCAGACTTCATCACTGGTCCGATACATAAAATTCTATTAGATAATTTTAACACTTACGGTGGCCTCACCCCCCCCCCCCCTCCCTAGAAAATAAACCAATCTTACTTTGCATTTATCCAAAATTTTCAGCATAATAAAATGTAAAATTATAATTTGCTAAAAATTAAATAAACAGTACGTAAAGAAAAACTATCAAATTATTAATTAGATATTTTATTTGCCATTACTTATTTCAACTGACTAAGGTTTAATGCACTTTTTTTTCGATTTTTCTCCAGATTTTAGCCAGAGTGGTGGAACTGTAGCTTGTGTCAGTGATGCAGCTGGACTTGAAAAATTCTGGGTCCCTTTTCTACAGAAGCAGGTCCCCACTAATAAGTCATATTTTTCGACGCAAAAATTGAATTTGTTCATTTCCACAAGAAAAATAAAATGCAATAATTGTTTTAATAATAATAAATAATTAAAGCCAATATTAATTTAAGAGAAATTTTCTGTACTTTTTAAAGAATAGATGTTCAAGATACAAATTTAATTATAAAATAATGCTTATTTGAGTGTAGAAGATAACAAGTATCACTATTGTCTGCCCCATTTTAAAATGGGATAAGACAGGTTTACTGAAAAAGACATTTTTGCTGAAAAAGGGATATTTTTGTTGAGTAAATGGTACATACTCTAATGATGCTTAATGAAATGGTGCTTTCAGACGTCGCATTCACTCAAAAAATTTGGAGGAAAAAAAAAAAAAAAGATTGGGAAGCAGGAAAATCAGTTTTTGGAGCAGCAACAACAATTTTGAAGCAGGAAAATTAGTTTTTAAAACAGAAAAATTCTCTCCCGGCATCACTTATTTATTTATTTATTTTTTTGCTTTTTTGTAGAAATTTCAGTTTTTCACGCTATTTTGACGAAATCTTTTGTTTTTTCGGGGTTTATTGATGAAATATACCGTTTTTCGCGATATTTTGTGACAAAAATTGCCGTTTTATCGTGATTTTTGGACGAAATTTGCCGTTTTTTTGCGCTCTTTTGAAGAAATATGTCGTTTTTTCGGGTTTCAGGATGAAATTATCCATTTTTTCGCGAATTTTTTGACGATATTTGCCGGGAATCAGCCGTTATTTAGTGATTTTTTTAACAAAATTTGTCGCTTTTTGCAATTTTTTGACAAATTTTGCCTTTTTATTGCGATTTTCGGACAAAATTTTTAGTTTTTTACGATTTTTTGAAGAAATTATCTTTTTTTTTTGCAATTTTTTGAAAAAATCTACCGTTTTTCATGATTTTTTGACAAAATTTGCCATTTTATCGCTATTTTGGGCGAAATTTGCCGTTTTTTCGCGATCTTTTGAAGGAATCTGCCTTTTTTTTCGGCTTTTGGAATGAAATTAGTTATTTTTTCGAGAATTGTTTGACAAAATTTGCCGGAAATTAGTCGTTATTTCGCGATTTTTTAACGAAATTTGCCGTTTTTTCGCGATTCTTTAACGAAATTACGCATCTTGTGGGACGTGGAAGAGCTATTTTTTTGCCTCCTTATCGCCGATTTTTTGCGTAATTTACGCGTTATAGCGCGTCCGCGGCATCGCAGATTAATTTAAAAAAATCTTATGTGCGATCGGTTGCGGTTCTCTCAGGGCCTGAAAAAGGGCACTGGTCCTGCGGACCACTAAATTTTTCAAATTAGTGGTCCGATTGAATTATCGGTGGTCTCGGACCAGCGGACCACCAAGGATTTCGAACGCTGACATGTTCAAGAAATTTTGATTAGTGGCTCCTTTTCCATAACTAAGGGTAAGAAACAAGATAATTGCATCTAAAAACAGCTCAAATGATTCACAATTTTAACAAAAATTTTTATTATATTATTTTCCATCTTGAAAAAACATGTTTCAGAAAATCAGATTTGTGGATCATTTTGGGGTCACTGCGTGTCAAGCTAATTTTATCTAAAAAGTGGCTTAAATGATTTTGAGTAAGTTTTATATCCTATAGTTATGGATTAACTGAAGTCCATTAAGATGAGTCACATGTTTGAGCCGATTTGATTTGGCGTTATTTGGGTCATTACAGGTCAAAGTCAATCTAATTTTATCTAAAAAATAGCTCAAACATTTTGACTAAATTTTATGTCCTACTATTTTGGATTATACTCAAACTATTGAGTACAGTAGTCATAATAGTCAAATCCTATATTCAGCAAACTATGATTAGTAGGTCATCACGGCCCACTGGAAGTCAAACTACTATTATCTAAAAAATGCTCTAATGAATTTGACTAAATTTTGTAATCTACCACAGGGTTCATGCACATCAAGAGATTCAAGGATTTTAGGTGTTTTAACATTTGAAGTTTTGTAAAATACTGTTTGCTGTATTTGAATATAGAATATTTCCGTTAATTTAGATAAAAAATTCTGGTAGAAGGTCCTTGAAAGTCCTTAAGCATATGAAACCTGTACCATGTTGAATTATGTGAAGACCATTTTACTAACAAGGAAGGTCTCCATTGGGGGCATACTCAGAATTTTTTGAAAAAAATACGAATCAAACTACTCATGTAGGTAATAAAGGAGCAGTGAAAATTAGCGGCGGAATTGCATTATTAGATATGTAAAAAAATAAAATAGTTTGGAATAATTGGCGTGAAAAGCTGAAAGCGACGCGGGATTTGGCGAGCAGTGCATTTCCTCGTCAAAAGCAGACGATTTTAACGAATCTGAAAATTGATTTTAATTGACTTCACTGTTAAAAATATGCAGCATTTACTGCAACGTCACTCCACTACTTTTATAGAATATCTCTCTTCTGACCAATGAGAATGCTCCATAGCACAGTGAATTGACCGTATCATACACTGTTAAAAATCTGCTGCATTTTGTTGCAACGCACTCCACCGCTTGTATATAATATCTCTATTCCAACCAATGAGAAAGCTCCATTTCACGGCCAAGTAACCGTTTTCTATACAAGCAAGGAAGTGCGTTGCAACAAAACGCAGCAGATTTTTAACAGTGTATTTTTCAATTTGGAACAATTTTAATCAATTTAAATTGTGTTTTAAATGATAAAATATATTAATTTCATTTTGTTATAAGTACAGTATATGACAAAATTACACTTAAAGTAAAGTAAAGGTTTGGTTACGTATACCGATCCATTACTGGACATCATACGTCGCTAACGGTCGGGGCCTCCACAGGGACCCGAGGGCCCCCACTTCGACCGTCTCCCGCTTCGCGAAACTCGTCCTGACATCCAGACCCTGCAACAGAGACACCCACTCAGTACTTATGAGAGGGGTCGGAACAGGTCTGAGTGAGAGCGGTATCACCGTCACATCATCGAAGCCTAATCATTGGGGACTCACAGAAGACCCCATGCTCGGCGACTAGTGAGGGATCCACCACCCCCCCATAATCTACCGCCAGCCAAGACTGAGAAAGTCCTATAAAGGCAATCTCTGCGATCTCAGCCACTGGATGAGTGTTAGTAAAAAAGATAGAATAAAAACTAGGAAAGTTAGTACCATTGCAACTCATCAGAACGTTCGCACCGGGTTAAAAAGTAAAGTAAAAATGCAAAACTAAAATTACTTAAACTAAACTTATTTAAATAAATTGAACATAGAAAGTTTTTTTCTTTAAAAAAGTATTCGAAGCGTAAAAGCGTATTTTTCAAAATTTCGTTTTTTCGCCAACCGGAGATAAATTGCCAAATAAACGAAATTTTTATTATTTTTTTACGGACGTTATAAGGTGTTTCCGCCGAAATTTTCTTTATAAACATATATAAGTATATGAGAAGAACATTCTGTAATTTTTTCAGATTTTTCTGAGTATGCCCGTATGGAGACCTTCCTTGTAAGTCATGTATTCGAGAAACTTCAATTAGTGGGTCATTTTTGGCATTCTTTATTAAATTCAGTATTTTTCGGTTAGCCGGGTACCAGTATTATGTGTACATATATGTATATATACATAGATACTATATACATGCATGTACATACATATGTATATATGTTTCTATATGTAATATATGTATGCACACATATATATGTATATATATATGTGTATACATATAACACTAGCACCCATCTAACTGAAAAGTACCTTAAATTCATTTTGGCGTTCATTTGTGGGTCATTCATTATTAAGGTCGCATAACATTTAGTTAATATTTTCTAATTTTTCAAAGTAAATTATTTTGGTAATATTTTGCCTTGTTTAAAGCATTGTTCTTTTTATTATGTACCCAATACTTTTGGTTATTTAAAATTATATGTTTTTATAAAAACTGAGTTAAAGATAATTTTATTTCTCTTTCAAACAGTTTTATTCTCCACCATTTACAAATCTTAACAGAGTAGATTCAGTTCCTTGCCAAAAACTTAATTTAAAACTGTGAAGCATAATATATTTATATAGCATATTTATATTATGATTCTACAATTTAAATTTTGAAATGAAAATAAGCTGTATCTATATAGCTCACAAATTCACTATTTTTTACATTGTTATTCATAAACTGATATTTTACTAAAGAGCTATGTTTAATTATTCTGTATGAAATTAAAAAACTACTAAAATGTAATCTTTAACTGCATATCACAATTTGACTTTTCCTCTTATAGATGCCTCGTATATGGTTAGATTATTGTGAATTCCTCATGAATCAGACAAATTTAACAAGAACTAGGCATGTATTTGATCGTGCTTTGCAGTCTCTTCCTATAACTCAGCATCACAGAATATGGCCTTTATATTTGAAATTTGTCATAGAAAAGAACATTCCAGAAACAGCTGTCAGAGTTTATAGGCGTTATTTAAAGGTTTGTATTATAACTAAAACTTATGGTGAGTAATGAATCAAATTATTTTTTAGTTATGAAAATTAAGACTTTTACCTATTAGTAATTTTTTTTTTCATTTTTTGAGAAAAAAGGAAAAAATGTATTATTAGAGATTTTAATAATTCCATCCAATACTTTTAGGTACTGTTTTAAATGACTACTTTCTAACCTGTGTTCCTTCATTGTAGTTCAGGTTTTTACTTCATACTTGTAAGACAGGTTTATCAAATTTCTTATAGAATTACTGAATTAAATGCCAAATATTGAAATATAATATTGAAATGGTAAATTTACAGTGAAATTTGTTAAGTACAGTACAACCTCGATTATCCGAGATAATTGGAATCACTATTATTTTGGATATCAGAAATCTTGGTTAATAAAAATTTATTATAAAAACTTGCCGTGTTCACAAATTTAACATACCTTAGACTAAAAAACAATAAAATATTTTTATAAATGATAAAAATAAATGTATAAAGTTATGTTTAACAGCTCAACAAATTAAACTAGTTGGATGTGCCAATCCCAAAACTTTCTTCTATCTCATACTTACATTTTAATATAAAAAAAAATAGTTACTCATTTTAATGCTTTATTAATTTTAATTCAATACCATACCAACTTTGATTTTCATGTTAAATTTCTGCTTCAATCAATTAATGGGAGTAAAAACGAATTTCCGTCTCTGTACGAGCCGATGGACAATAGAATGATACGCAATTTTTTTTTTTTTTTTTTCAAATTCAGGGAAGACCTACTTGCCTTATAAAAAAAATACTCATATACAAAAAAATTAGTTCAGTTCTAGAACTAACTTCATACACTTTTATGCGGTGCAATATTGAAAATGGTATAAAATTCGCTATTGCAGCGCCCCCTTCCGGTGGATTTTTTTTCAGATTCAAGGCGATCCAACTAGCCATAGCCATACGCTTACACAAAAAATTTCGTTCAATTCGATGCATAACTTCATATACTTTTGGTCGGTACAATATTGAAAATGGCACAAAAATTGCGATTGCAGCGCCCCCTTCCGGCCGATTATTTTCAAATTCAGGGGGGACCAACTAGCCATAGTCATACACTTACACAAAAAATTTGGTTAAATTCGATGCATAACTTCATATACTTTTGGTCGGTACAATATTAAAAATGGCACAAAAATCACGATTACAGCGCCCCCTTCCGGCGGAATATTTCAAAACTGAAGGAAGACCTGCTTGCCACAGCCAAAAACATTCACAAAAAATTTGGTTCAATTCTATGCATAACTTCATATACTTTTTGATGGTAGAAGGGCGACATACAGACACACGGACAGACAGACATTTTGTAAAAACATGTTTTTTGGAATCTCTGACCCCTAAAACGTGTAAATCCATCGAAAACCGGAAGTCGAAAAAAATTTCGATTACAATACTTTCTTCTATTGAAGATAGAAGAAAGTAAAAGGGATATCCTCTTCACTGTTACCAATCAAATTGTTCAGAAATGTAATTGTCCAATAACACATTCCCAGAGGTAGTGAAATACATCATTTTGTTCACCAGTGGCGAGTGCATTTTTAGTTTTTGAAAAACTGTAGGCAATAAAGACATTATCAGAGACATTTTTTCAATCTAGATATTTCAACTTTCCAAATTATTACAGTGTAAATATGGTACTAAGTTCTATCTTATATTAAGCTTACCTCTGTTGCATATATTTCTTAATTTTATAGGGAAAAAAGAATTACGAAAATATATTCATATAATCAAGATATCATAACTATATTTTTAACTGACTTGCTTTTATTTCTGTTAAGTATGATACAATTACAAATGCTGGAAAATACCACCATTCATAGCTAAAGAACTATGAGCTAGATATTCCTTTATTCAGAATCCATAGTATTTATACTATGACACTGACCAAAATTCAGTCATTTTCAGTGATATCATGACATGTAATGCCAACAAATTAATATGAAACAAATCTCATTAAAATATCTTCATTATTAATCAAGTTGTGATTAAAAATTCATTTACGGCTTGTTTTGCACTTAATATATTTGATTGAATGTACTGAAATTTTGATGTAGGATGCATTTAAAACTTTTTTGCTTAAATCAAAGGGGATAAAAAAGTTATTCTTGATGAGCTGCCATTATTTGGGAGATTGATTTTTGTGCTTTAGGTAATTTTCCAGTATAGGGAATTTGGTGAGATAAAGAAAATGGCATTGGTGAGAAAATAAAATTTGGCAATATAGCTATTTAGCAGCTAATTGACAACCAAATATTTTGTTATAAGAAATTTAAATTTAATTGAATGGTGAATAAAATAGTTCTTTTAAACGCATTAAAAACCAATATGTAAAGTGCTTAGGTATATTCTAACTGTACAAAAAGTAATATTTAACAAAAAATAACTGAAAAAAAAGCCAAATTCTAAATAACAAAAGTATTAAGAAAAAAAAAAAAAAGAATAAATAAATAGTATTAATAAAAAAATAATAATAATAAAGGAAAAGAAGTGAAATTCTTGTAAGTGGATGCTAAGTTCAAATAAAATTTACTCAAACTAACCAACTAAAGTATTACAGCATTATATAAATTATTTAAGAATAAAAATTTAAATATATCTAGAATTTGGCAAGTTTTTGATAAATGTTATACTTATCATTTTCATGTGGTAGTAAAATGATTATGATAATTACCTCATCATTATAATAATTAGGATGAGCGAAGCGAATCCTCTACTAATCCACTCAAATTACAATTTGTCGTACGCTTTACAAAAAAACTATTCAATATTTTAACTTCAAATTAAACACAAAAATAAATTATGATCTGTAGATTTGCAGAATATAATTTTTTTTACAGTAAAACGTTAAAAAAATTATTATTTTAATTAATTTATTTTACATGCATTTCCAATACGGAAGCATTTTAGCAAATAAATAAAAAATGAAACGTGTACATTTTCAGAAAAAAAAAGTTTAAATCATGGAGTAAATAATTATAGATAGAATCATGATTAATTTATTAAGTAAAACATGTTTTCATTATCCCGCAAAATCGTTTGCACAGATGACATTTAAACATTTTAAAAGAATTGTACCGTATTTTCGGGCGTACCCGCCGCGGCGCATACGAGTTTAAAAGTTAAAATTATGCTTGCTGCGGCTCTTCTGCCGGGGCGGCGGATACGATGTACATTTTTTTCCTTGCAGCGATATTCATTACATAGGTGATTCTGATCGGAATTTTTTTGAAAATGGTGAAAATTCAATCATCAGGAAGAAAATGCAAATGATAAAAAATATCGCGAATTTCGACAAATGATAGCCTAACTTCTGTCAATCATTCACAGAAAAAGCAAGAATTTTATCAAAGGAGAGAAAAAAACACGACTTTTATCAAGGGTTCGCGGGAAAAGCGCGAATATGTAAAAAGAAAAAAATGTGTATTTCATGAAAGGATCACCTGAAAAACTACAATTTTATTATCGTAAAATCCCGTTAATCGGCCTTTCCTAATCAAACGCTAGTCCCCACTATAAAAAAAACGCTGAAAAAAAAAACGCTAATTTCGCCAAAGAATCGCGAAAAATAACCGCAAATTTATTTAAAGGATCGCAAAAAAAATATGAATTTCGCCGAAGTATCGCTACAAAACCCACATTTCGAGGAAAGATTGCAGTAAAAACGCGAAATATCTCAAAAAATCTCTAAAAAACACAAATTATGTCAAAAGACCGAGAGAAAATCGTGAATTTCTCAAAGGAGCTCCAAAAAGAACGCCCAAAAGAATTGCCAAAAAATTGTTTGAAAAAACGGAAATATGCCGTATCTATAAATAAACGGTAAAAAAAACGAAAAGAAACGTAAATTTATTCGGAAAAAAGGAGAAATTTGAAAGAAAAGTATGAAATCTATTAAAAAATCTCGAAAAAACGGACGTTTCATCAAAGATTCATGATTCATTCGTTTCATCATGATACATACCGGTCTCAAAGGCGAATGATAATGGTATGAATCATGATGAAATGAATAGTTCATGAATCTTTGTTGAAATGTGTGTGTTTTTGAGATTTTTTAATAGATTTCATTCTTTTTATGCTTTGTTTTTTACAAATTTCTCCTTTTTTCTGCGCTTTTTCGACAGAATTTACGTTTTTCTTAAAAACGCATCTTTTTTAAGTATTGCTTCAAGTAAAAAAATTCATGATTCATTAATCGTTCAAATATTCATGATTCATTCACTATATGATTCATCCCCATAAAAAACGCAAATTTTTTCAAGTATCGCAAGAAAAAACTGCAAATTCGTCAAATATCGCGATAAAACCCTGCAAACCTCGTTACAAACTATAAAAAACGTATTAAAAAATCGCGAAATAAAGGCTGCAAGAATTCAAATTTAATTTTATCATAAAAAATATACAAAATATACTAAATTTAAAATTGGATTTATATTACAAATGTTAAAAAAACGCGAAAAAACACTGAATATAACGCAATTTTTAACATTTTGATGTATTTTCGTAAGTGCGGCGCATACGGCAGTGCGGCGCTTCTGATGAATATTTGTTTTATTTTAATGCATTTTCGGAGGTGCGGCGCTTACGGTGTGTGCGGCGCATACGCCCGAAATTACGGTATTATGATTTTTTTTTTTTTTTTTTTTTTGTAAACTGGCACCAAAATAATTGTAAACAAATAAAATTAATTCTTAAATTTGTTATATAAATGAAAAATTAAAAGATTTGCGTGAAGTTGTTGGTTCAAGCTCTTTATAAATATTTTTGCGAAGGTCGTATTGTGGCTAAATAATATCGACACATTAATCAGAAGGATTTTATAGAAAAATAAGACTTTAATAAGTTCGCAAACACAACAATAATTATTCGTGAAAACGTCACTGCAAGAATGAGAGAGCGCTTCGTTAAAAGGTAATTCCATTAATTAATTGAGTTGCCATTCGCAGAAAGTAAACAGTTCTCCCACGCGGAGAGAATTACAGCAATTCTCATACGCTAACATGTATAAAAATGAAGAAATTAAAATAAAATGTTTTACAGTTGAAAATTCATAGTATCAACGAAAGCAGATTTCAAATGTTTTTTCCAGAAAATAGGATTTTGAAGAAGTAACTTTCTTCAAGCTTTCTTCAAATATATTATTCTAAAATAGCTATCAAAGATTATCGGATGTTGATTACAAAGATTGGAAACATGCATATTTCAAACAATTAAAAAACACCAGTGGCTACTTGAAATTGTAAAAACATCTTTAAAAGAGCTTTTAGTTGAAAATTAAAAAAAAATTTGTAAAAGTTTGCTTCGAAAATATCTTATGCCAGTTTTACATCATAAGTAAAAAATTAAAATGCGCCAAAACATAAAATAACGTTTTTGTTTAATAAAGATGCAAAAATAATAATAATAATAAAAATAGTGTTACTTTCAAATATCTGTTTTATAAAATAATGCTTCGCGAATCCAAACAAAGCATGGCTTTTGCTAGTTTTTAATATTGTTATTATTATAAACAAATGACTCATGTTAAAGATTTAATAAATAAAGTAACACACAGATACATTTTCTCTCATCTTTCATTATCACTCTAGTGACCCTTCCCTCCTTACCAGGAACCTGAATACAAACAAACAACGCAAGGCCTTGACCACGACCGGACTGATCTCATAGCGGCCTTCCCAATTCGCAAAATCTCAATGCATTTGGAGGAAACAGTTGTGGAGGATGTTTGCTGAGAGAGGGTGCTAGGTAACCTCCTCAATTCCCGGATTCCCGCGATTTTTGTTATCAGATATACGTTTGTTTTTATTATTTCTCTTACAATTTATTTAAAAAAACAGCCCTTTTTAGCGCTTTTCAGAAATACTGAAATATACGTATTGCAGAAATTGTTTCTGCATTAGTTATTTTTATAGCTGTTGAAGTTCTCAGGAGCTTTTATTATTTTTCTTTCATTATGGTTTATTGTTGTGTACCGTATTGTAAATCATCTAGCAGGCAAAAGGGTGAAGATAAAGTTTATTTTTATGAATTTCCCAGTAATGTCGATTTTCGAGAGAAATGGATTAAAAATATCTCAAGAGAATTTACCGTAAAGGACAAATCAGTTGTTTGTAGCAAGCATTTTACAGAAGAAGATTATGTTCCTGGTAAAAAACGCAGGTTTTTAAAAAAAGATGCTTGTCCAACAGTCTTTCCTAATTATCCGGAATATAAAATTCCAAAGATTGTTGCAAAGCGGAGGGCCATAATTAGGAATAGTCCCCAGTTAAAAAGAGGATCAGAAGAAGAAATAACAAATTCCAAGCGAAAACAAAAAGGAAGATACATCAGAAAATGATGGAAATAAAATTTCTGACACACAAAATTCAGATGCGGTTCAGATTCGGTTAATGTTCGTTCTAAACAGCTTACTAGCACAAAATACTAATGGTAGTAGCCCAGTTGTATGTCTATATTCTCCTACTAAACATGATCAGAAGGGATCGAATGAATAAGAAAAACTATTAGCCACTTTAAAAAACAAAGTTAAAGCAGCAAGATTAATGAAATCAACACTATGCAAAAGGAAGAATACAATAGCTGGATTGAAAAGCAAAATTCAACAGCTCGAAAATAAATTACAATATTACACAGAAAGTTCTTATCATAGTATTGTTGAAAAACTTATTGCTTTATCAGATATGGATCATTTAAAAGCAACTTTCATATTAGAACAAATTCGTAATTTTGAGAAAAAGGTTCCAAGATGGAGTGAGAAAATTATACGTAACTGTGTACTGTGGAATGCTGTATCCCCTAAGGGCTACAATTTAGTAAAGGAAATTAAATTATGTTCCTTGCCTTCTAAATCTACACTAACTAGATATCTTGGTCCAATTACAGGTGAAATTGGCGTCACACCTTTAATCAAAAACAGACTTGAAGATGAATGCTCAAAACTCAATGATTAAGAAAAATGTGCTACAATCATCATTGATGAAATGTCAATAAGACAAATGTATGTTTATGACAGAAAGGTAGATACATATTTTGGAAAGAAAACAAACATATCAGAAAAGGAAAAAGATACAGCTGTTGGAAAGTTACTGGCAAATCAATTACTCTGTTTTATGTTACATGGCTTATCATCAAATTATTGTATTCCCTGTGCATATTTCTTTGTGAAACAACTAACAGCTGAGCAACTCCATATGCTGTTTCTTGATGTTTTGAAAAAAGTTGAAGAATGTGGTTTCGTTGTAGTACGAGCTGTAACAGATAACCACAAAACAAATGCTGGAATGTATAGAAAGCTGGGCAAAGGAAAACTGGTACCTAGCATTACACATCCATTTGATGATACACGAAAATTATTTCTCAACTTTGATCCAAATCACATACTAAAAAATATTAGAAACTTATTTTTGGAAAATGACATGACTGATGGTAAAAAAGTCATTAGTGGAAAGTACATCAAAATGTTGTATAAACTTCAGAAGGATGATACACTCAAACCAGTTAGAAATTTAACATTAAAGCATATTGAACCTACAAATCTGGAAAATTGAGGGGGCGCCAAGTTTATATTACCATCAGCGTTTGTTTGTTTCTTTTTTTTTTCTTTTCTTTTTTTTTCTTTTTTTTTTTTTTTTTTTTTTTTTTTTTGTAGAAAAATTATGTATACAAATATATTGGGATATTTGTGCGGAAAAAAAAACATGCATTCTCAAAATAGCATGTTGCTTCTTTCTTGGCATCCAAAAGTAGTTATACAATAATGTTAGAAACGTTGTTTCCACATATGTTTTCTGTGTCTCCTTTGCCAAAATATAAGTGCAATGTTCTTTTATATTATTTGGTTTTTTAAATTAAATCTTTTAAAGTTTCAAATAAATGACAAATATGTGTTCAATGGACTTTAATTGTGTTTTTACACTTTTCAATTTTGTGATACCTATCACAAAGAGAAATGGTGATTGGTGGAGGGGGGCGCTAATTTAAAACCTTACCCCGGGCGTAATTTTCTCTTCGCACGCCGCTGTATTTATGGAACGTTATACTGAATAGTATCAATAACTTCATATATTACAACATAAAAAAAACTTACAATTTTTTAAATTTTTTTTTTTTTTTTTTTTTGCAAATTATGTTTTTATATTGCTCAAGAATATTAGAAAGTGTTTCATTTTGTATTCTATAAATTGAAAGTCTTGTTTTTGTATCAACAAAGTTGTTTTTCTTAATTTTGTAAAAAATATCCCACTCCTCCCTACAAATGAATATTTATTTGTTAGAAATATGTTTCTATATACGTCTAATTAAGAATCATGTATATTTACGTTTGCATTAATTATTTCAAAAAAAAAAAAAAAAGATTTGGGCCATTTTCGTATTTGTTTTCGTCCGAAAATAGGAAAAATAACCAATTTATGTTTCGGTTTCAGTTTTGTCCTTGTAGGTATGATGAACTTGTATAATTCATATCTGCTGTTTATATTTTTTGCATTTTTCTTAATAACCATAATATATAAAGTAAATATTTAATATCTACTGCCTGTATGCATTAATATATTATTTACGTATTTAGTAGATAAATATATGTGTCAATTCCAGTATGTTTCGTTTATGTTTATGAACTCTAATAACAGTGGTTGAATAGTATTTGTTCTAAATCTACATATTTATTCATATTTCTCCACCGAATTAAATAAATAAAACTCTTACGTATTCAATATTAAAATGATCAATTTAATAACAATTCCTTTTTTCCGTAAACATATCGTACCTTTTATTAAAAGCCTCTGTTTATGTTGTAGAACATTATTTGTATGTAAATAAAAAATATTTTACGCCGATGTTTTGCTATACAATGTACTGTTTTCAATTGATTTCTTATTAAGTCTGCAATTGTATCACACTATAGGCATGTTATGTTAGTGATTCTTGTTGCTAGCACGATTGCTTATTATAAACACGATTAAATATAGCAAAGCCCTCGTACTGAATTGAGTTTTCTACTCGCTTTTGAGGAGGTTACGTGGCGCCCCCTAGCTAGATCGTGAATTACGGAGTGTTTCCGTGAAATCCTATGAATTGAAAAGGCCGGTAAGCGTCAGCCAGCGCATGAAGTCTGGCCGTGCCTTGACAAAGAGACAGATATGCTTGTCTTTGGTCATTACTCTAGAACATAGGTTCCCAACGGGGGCGGTACCGCCCCCCAGTGGGCGATGGAGCCCTCCAGGGGGGCGGTAGCGAGTCTTAAAGAAAAATGAGGGGCGTTAGGGTCGTCGAGGGGGGCGGTCATGGCATACATACTTATTTAGGAACTAACACAGTAAAACCTCCATAACGGATACTCCCGAATAGCGGACACCTCTATTTGACGGACAGTTTTGCAGTCCCCACTCCCAAAACCTTAATTTTTGTATGTTTAATCTCTGAATAACGGACACTCCGAATAGCGGACACAATTTTCGGCGATAAAGGATGAAAAAGAATTTTTTATCCGAAGGAAAAACCCCACGAAAAACGAGTAAAAAAGCCTCTAAATTTATCAGAGCAATGTATCCCAAATTTTGTGATTACAGATAAATATAGAGGGTGGGCTATGGAAAATCTCTCCACCCCGTACATTTAGTGTGAATTGTTGCCCAGGAGGGACATCTTTTTCAGCATTGCAATGTCCTCCCGGAAGATTTTAAGATTTTATGCTTTTAATAGACAAAAAGTGCAATCCCTACTCCCCGCCCGGAATTCTATAGTGTCCAATAACGTCACATTGAAAAACAAATTTTATGTAATTGCAAGCAAAAGTAAATTTTTGTAGCAGATTTTAGAAGAAATGAAATTTGCAAATGGTGTAAAGGTTTGCAAAGTTTGTAACGAAGTTTGTAAACGTGTGCACAATTTTATTTCAGTTTTATTACTTAAAAAATAATTTTAATTTCTGATTAATCATATAATATAGGTTTTAGGACATATAAAAGTCAATTAATGAAACATTAAGCATTTCTTATCGATTTTTGAATCTGAGTTTCTTCCAATAGCGGACACCTCCGAATAGCGGACAATTTCAGCGTTCCCGAGGTGTCCGTTATTTACAGGTTTGACTGTATAATGAAAATAGTTGATCTCCTCTACATTGTCTAGTCCGAGACAGAAACCTTAATTGCACCTTTAAGTGAAAATCAGACGAACCTAAATATGAAGGGGGGGGGTGGGGCAGATTGAATTTATTTTACTAGTGTCAAAAAATAGCCGTGGAACTCGATAAAGGGCTATGACTCGAATTAAAAATCATTATGAATTCAAAAATTGTGGAGTAAAAAACTCGAGGTAGTTGGCAGGCTAAAAATTTTAAACATAATTATTTTTTTATTAACATGTATTTCGAAAAATTCTGAAGTATGATGATATATGCCTGAACAAAAAATTTTAAATGAACCCGTGATTTGAATCAGTTCAAGAAATTTGTTTAACCTTAGTGAAATTGATAAAAATCGTTATATCGATAAATTTGCTCAAAAGTAAATTTATTTAAACTTATATAGGTAAAAATTTTATATTTAAAAATATCTTAATCGAGGAAGAAATGCCAGCAGTACAGTATTAAGTATTTGGAATATGGATCTTGGAACTCTCCATCAAACATGTGTTACCTATGTGCTTAATTTGTCAAGAATTTTTTTCAAATGAAGCTATGAAGCCTTCTGGCTACAAGAGCATTGGAATAAATGTGTTCTGACAGAAAAGAGGAAGACATGTCCTATTTTTACTTTCTTCTATCTTTATAAGAAGAAAGTATTAAATTCGTGAAAATTTTGACGCTCCGGATTTTGACGGATTTACATGTTTTATAGGTCAGAGATTCCAAAAACATGTTTTTACAAAATGTCTGTCTGTTAGCCTATCTGACTGTATGTGACATACATTTTATAGGTGCTCTATCTCAACAACTAATACATGGAATTTATGAAAAATCTGTACTTAGGTATACTCTGTTATAAATTGATACTGATTAGTATTTAGTGTAAATCACTCAACAGGTGACGCTGCTATGCTGTTTTTTCACGATTTCCGCAAAGGCTTTATCTGAAGAACTACTATACAGATTTTCACCAAACTATTGATTTGATCATTATGTTGTTACTTAAAAACCTGCAAATTTTCCATTCAACTCCATAGATCAGCATTACCAAATAACAAAAACTCGTAAAAGAAAAAAAAAAAAACAAGAGTTATTATTTGATAAAAATTTGGAAACTGATACAAAGAAAGAATCGACATTTAATACCACAAAGTTAGTCCAAGAGAAATAAATTCTTTCTTATAATATTTTGTCACTTGATACTGATGTTGCTCGAACAACGACGGGACATTTGGAGGGTTTCATTAACGCCCTGTAAACAAGCAGTACTAAATGAACTCTCTGTACATTTCGTTACACATCATTAGCAATCCGTTTTAAAAAATTGGAATGAACATTGGAAAGTATATGTTGCTTCATTATATTATTAGAGAAGTCAATATAAATTGCAATTTATTGAATGACAGGATATTTTGCCTACTTCATAGTGAAAATCATTTCACAACGAAGTGAAACAATTGTTTTATTTTGTAGTGCAGTTATCACTATCACTTTGCATCAGACTTGCAAATTAATTCAATCAGTTGCTGCTGCACACAGAAGAGTTGGTTTTAAGATCCTTCGCAAATGCAGCTACAGCAGTATCATCATATTTGGAGGAGGAAATTGTGGAATTCGCAGCAAATGAGAACTGTAAGTAAAATTTAGAAATAGATACCAAGAGTTCTAACTTCAAAACCTACAGCTCTCTAATCTGGATTGTGAAGGATAGTGCATAAAATTTTAATTACTTTCCTTTCATCAAATTTCACTGAAAGTGGGTTCTGTGCAGTAGCTAATTTACTGTCTAAGAAAAGGAACATGCATCTTTGAACCTGACAATTTGTGACTGATGTTGAAGAAAACGGAATCTGACATGAAAAAATTGTTAAAAATCCAATAGCCTCAACAACTTCACTATTTTTTGAAAATCCTTATTGGTTTTGTGATTATATTTCAATTTTTATTAATTTTTTTCTACATTTGATGGTCCTTTTAATTAACTTCTACTTTGATTAATAGATTGATAAACAGATAAAATATAGAAAATATGCAATAATAATTTAACATTTTAAATAATTAATTGTTATGAAAGGGGGGGGGGGGGCGTTGGCATTTTTTTCTTTTGTAAAGGGGGCGGTGGACCAGAAAAGGTTGGGAACCTATGCTCTAGAAACTCCAGCCCTTTCAGGAGCCTCAAAATACTCAAATTAAGGCCTCCAAATATAAAAGAAACAAGTTGAGATATAATAATGTCATTAATAAAAATAAATGATTCATAAATTAAAAATTAGCCAAATTATAGATTTATTATTATTGTTCTGCTATCAATAATTTTTATTTTTAAACACAGCTATAATACTTCAGTAGGTAAGTGTGAGTGAATTTTATTTGAACTCTTGCATCCACTTACACATCACTTCATTTCTTAATAGTTATGTTTTTATTTAATTATTTTAAATTAAAGTTAAATATTTTTAATTAGTACTACTTTATATCCCTCCTGGAGAGTTAGAAAACTATTGTAATAAGTGCAAAAGACCTTTATAGTAAGACATGAATTTCAAAAGATTAGGCAGAATTTTCTTTATTTTCTTTTTTTTTTTAATTCTGCTGAAAATAATTTCACAGACAAAAACTTCTTCCTACCTCTTTCCAAAAAGGAAAAAAAATATTATATTTTTTTTCTGTTTATTTTTTTATCAATTTAATTAATTAATTTATTTATTTATTCATTTAAAGAAACAAATGATAGAAGCAATGCAATGATCACTATTAAATTAAGGTCAG
This sequence comes from Maratus speculifer, assembly GCA_964019185.1. Classification (NCBI taxonomy): domain Eukaryota; kingdom Metazoa; phylum Arthropoda; class Arachnida; order Araneae; family Salticidae; genus Maratus; species Maratus speculifer. Next base: position 315,272,682 of record OZ025296.1, on the reverse strand, counting down.
AAAAACAGAATGTAACCCTGTCATTCAGACAATATAACAAATAGTTTAAAAATTGAGTTGCTAATGTAAAGTTTTTCAACAGATTAATCTTTTCTTATCTGTTAGTTGAGATTAAATAATTTAAAGGTTATTTAAGATTAATTTAAATTGCATGTTAAAATAAATATTACCCAAAGATGATTTTTTCTTCCTGCTGTTTTATTCTGTACATTTACAACTACTGAAAGGGAGAATCTCCTTCTAGAGGGGAGGGGAGGGGGAATCTTGTCTGTAATATAAATTACATTTACGCATTAGTGCCTGATTATAAAATTTCTAAAAAAAAAGTTAAATCAATTCCTTTAATGATCTAATATTTATGGTGTATATAAATATCAATTCTTATTATATGGTTTGTAATTCTTCTGTCACTTAAAAAAAAGGAGGTGGTTCATTATTTTATTTTATTTACTTGTCTTTTGTTGGTGTATTTTCAATTTTAATTATATGCTGTCATATATATTTCTTACCTTTTTAGTTATGTCCAGAAGATGCTGAAGATTACATAGAATACCTTTTACAAATTGACAGATATGATGAAGCTGCTGTTAAACTAGCTGAAGTGGTAAATTGTGATACATTTGTTTCAAAGCATGGAAAACCAAAGCACCAGGTAGTTCACAAAAATGTTTTTTCCTTTTTTTTTAATCGTAAGCCATACTTAACTAAAAGTTATATTTTGAATGCAGAAAAAAAAGGAAAAAGAAAATCAAATGCAATATCTTTGCTGCTTTAAAATTTTTTTACAAAATTCTCCAGTTTTTGAATGCAGAAAAAAAAAAAAAGAAAAAAAAAATCAAATGCAATATTCTTGCTGCTTTACGAAATTCTCCAGTTTCAGTAGCTTGAGCCACATGTTCCCTGCATTTAGGATATTAGAACCTCATATTTATAATGATCAATGCATATTCTGTAATCATTTCTTGTTTTAAATATTATATTAATTATGTATTTTTTTTTTGTGTGTGTGTGTGTGTGATGGTCTGAGATGCTATTTAAAATTTTGTTCATTTATCACTTATAATTATACTTACAATTATTATTACAATTATTATTTATACTTACAATTAAGGATCAACTGAAACAGGTTTTTAAGATTGAAAATGAAACCAAATCTGATTTTCGTTAATCTTCCTATTTTCATCAAAAAATAAAAATGTTCAATTAAAAAAAAAAAAAAAAAAAAAAAAAAAAAAAATTAATACATCTACGAATATACATAATTATTAATTAATTATACATGTTGCCCAAATTGACTCTCTGTGCCCCTGAACAAGTTTTTATTTGCATATAAAATAAAATGTAATTAATTAATTAATGACATAAAGTAGTTTTCTAATAATACAAATTTTATCTCATTAAAAAATGTTTTAGGTATACATACCTCAATTTATCTTTCATAATGATTTTAGTAAATGAGCTACTATTATACTAGAACTTTCTCAAAGGGTATTCCAAACACTTCTATGGTTTCAAATGAAACATTTTCTATTACTGTTATGTTTGCAGCTTTTAATGAATACTGAAAGCCTCTTCAAAGTTTTCTTGTACATTGCTTGCTTTATTATTCTTGCATGCACTCATGTCTTAAGTCAGTCATGATTGCTAATTTTATATAGTGAAGTTCATAGCAATAATTAAAGAGTGTCTCATTGTAACTGATGCAGCTCGCCTCAGATTAACAAGTAGTGAAAATTTCTGAAGGAAGAATTGATCTTTTTGAAATTCGACAGTTTGGTCGAGTTTTGGTCTGGCCAAACATTTGACAGCAATTTCCTCGAAAATGAATTTTTGGCTATTCTAAGGTTTTGAACCGAAAATGAATTTTCAGTCAGTATCTATTTATTAACCATTTGAAAAATGGTTGTTGTTTTCGGGAGAATGGACCCGATGATGTTACCACTTTTGAATGATGTTACCACTTTTGAATTTAAATTAAATTCTTTATTATATATTTTATTTCATACTAAGGTTGCATGGGTCAACTGGGCTAAACTTTTACAATGTGTCCTTTGGCGATTTGGGTAATTCATCTTTCAAAAGCTAATATTTACTTGAATTAAAGTCTGAAACTTTGTAAATCTGTATAATTAAGTTCACTGTATCAGACTAAAAATTTCAAAATTGCATTATAATGTCTTTATATTCTTTCTTTTTTCATGTGTTCAGTTGCCCCATAAAAATAGGGTAATTGAACCAGGCAGGTCTATATACTGGGGTATCAAGTCCTGTTTGAAAAAGTGCAAATACAGTAGACTCCCTCAAATCTGCACTCCTAAAATCCACACATAATTTACGGATGTAAACAATGAAACATTCAGTTCAGATGTAGGTGCAAAATTTGACTTTTATAGTTTTATATCAATTCCATACTTTTTTTCTTTTCTTTTCAATTTTTGTTAAGGTTATCGAATTCATGTTTTTTCATGAAGAAAGAATAATTTATTTCAGAAAAAATCAAGATATTGCTGATATCATTGGTAATAACAATTTAACCAAATATATTTATGTATTAATCAACCTTTTTTAGTTATTAAGTCTGGCTAAACCTGAAATGAAGCTCCGTAATTTTATGATCCTGCTGAGAATTAGTAATGTACTTTTATGGGGCAAGTTTCATTGATTAATTTAGGAAAAACACATTTCATCTGTATAATGTATGTTTTATTGTACATTATTGATTATTAACTAGACCTTTACTTTTAGTATTTTAATCATTTAAAAAATTATCTAAATTTTTATTATTTTAGTTTATTACTTATATTTTAATATTTTATTATATTGTAAGCATTCATTATACTTTTGATTTCATTATTAATTACATTCAAATTACTTTTTAAAAAATTTAAACAAAGCAATGACCAAAAATCTGAAAAATTCTAAAATCCGCACAATCTTTGGCCCCAAACAGTGCGGATTTGAGGGAGTCTACCGGTAGACTCCCTCAAATCCGCAAACCAGAAATCCGCAACTCTCTAAAATCCGCACATATTTTATGGATGTAAACAATGACATTTTCAATTCAGATATTGGGACAAAATTTGATTTTTTTAGTTTTGCATCAAATCCATAAATTTTTTATTTTGAAATTTCCTTAATGATACTCTATTTATGTTTTTTTCATGAAGGAAGAATAATTTTTTGGGGAAAAAATTCAAGATATTGCTGATATCACTGGTAATTACGATCTTCTTACCAAATATATTTATGCATTAATCAAGATTTTTTTTAGTTATTAAGTCTGGCTAAACTTGAAAAAAAAAAATCCTTATTTTATGATTTTCATGTGAATTAGTAATGTACTTTTATGAGGCAAGTTTTGTTGAATAATTTTGGAAAAATACATCTAATCTATGTAATGAATATTTAATCATATATTATTGATTATTAACTTGACCTTTGCTATTAGTACTTTTATTATTTTAAAAACTACCTAAATTTTTATTATTTTAGTTTATTACTTATTTTAATATTTTATTATATTGTAAGCATTCATTATAGTTCCGATTGCACTATTCATTGCACTCAAATTATTGTTTAAAACATGTAAACAAAACAATGACCAGAAATCTGCAAAATTCTAAAATCCGCAAAACCTCTGGTCCCAAGCTGTGCGGATTTAAGGGAGTCTACTGTATGTTTAATTTTATATGCAGTGTTAAAATCTTACTCACAGTTTGTCAGCTTTTAAAACATAAAATATTAAATGAAGCATAAATAAAAAAAATATTTTGAGAACTCAGGAAAAAAGAGATATCCTTTAAAAAGAATACACAGAAAAAAGCAATTACAAATATTAATTTTCTAATGAGATATTTTAATTGTATGAATGTATCAAATGTCCATAGACTTAACGTTATGATGGGTAATTTGGTAGCTGAATGATCTGCTCCCTTAAGCTAATCAATTCTAAAATTGATAAAAGTACTTTTAAAAAGCATACAGTGACCTTTATTATGATCTACGTATTTTTTTTTTCTTATGTAATTTTATAACATCCTATTTATTTTATCTAAGTAGATAGCAATAACATAAATAGTAAAAACAAAAGTATAAAATTTTCACTTTAAACCTAATAAAATGTGTCTTATCTACAGTTAATTATTATACCTATGCATGTATAAATAAATAATTTCATCTTAAATTCTATGCACAATATATTTTTTATTGTAAATATTGTGTACATTCATAAATCTCATGTTTTTAAAGATATTTTCTAGTGTTATTTAAATTTATTAACTTAAGATATATATATTATTTCTAGTTATGGAATGAATTATGTGAACTTATGTCAAAGAATCCAGAAAAAGTACATTCTCTTAATGTTGATGCAATTATAAGAGATGGGATTCGTCGATTCACTGATCAAATTGGTCACTTGTGGAATTGTCTAGCTGATTATTATATTCGAAGTGGATTATTTGATAGGGTTTGTATAAAATATCTATTATACTTATTTGAATTCTCATGAGGGAAATAATCTTTTTTTTTGGAATTTGTTTAATTACTTTTTTATATCATTTACAATTTATTTTTCAGTGCTCTTATTACTTTTATACTATACCAATAACATTGTAATCAAACATTATAGTTGGCATAAAAAAAAACATTTATGTACATAAGTGATTATTTAAAAAATATAGCATTTTAAAATTATGGATTTTTAAAAGTATTTTTTATATCAATACAAATGTAGTATAGACTTAAAATAAAAGAACAAATAAATATTATACAATAAAATAAAATTTAATTTAAACTGCTGATATAAAATTATGAATATTCCTTAGCATTGCAATAAACATTTCATTTTTGTTATACTATAACGAAAGAAAATGTGTTTATTCCATAATCAATATGTGTTTCTGATTAATGTTTCTGAAATGTGACATATTTTCAATCATAATCTTTTGCTTGTCTAACAAAACATTATTTTTTATTTATTACAAATTTTTCTCCAGTGCTTAGAAGGGTGAAAGTGTGGGTGTACTTTAAACATATAATAAATCTGTCACTTCTGGGAATGCATGTACTAAAAGACTCTAATTTATTGCATTAACAGACTCTAATTAATTGTGTGTTTTCTATTGCGCTTTTTTGTTGTTGTTTGTTTGTTTTTATCTTGGTGTAAAATAGTTTATTTGTAGATGGACAGGTGTGCATTTTCTATTTGTTCTTTTTTTTCTTTTATCTGTAATTGATTTGAAATTTTTTATTTATATATCTGTCATTATTATTATTAGGCTCTGGGATTTGTAGTTTGAGAATAAAACTGTGACTCCATTTGAAACTTTATTGTGTCACTGCAGATTCTGATATGCAGTAATTAAAAAAAGAAAAAAAAAGAAAGTTTTTGATTGTTTGATTGTGGATTAAGAAAGTAAAATATTTTAGAGTTAGTGACTCTAACACAACCATTAAATTTTGATTATTTTCATGAATAAGCACCATTAGCATGCATATTTCGATTTAATAGCCAGTTTCACCTGTTATTGAATTGATGTATATCTTTAATTTCAAAAATAGATTTAACATTAATGGCATTTTTGATAAGTATATTTAAAATTATTATTTAGTTTAATTCATTATTATTAATTATCATTCAGTGCTTTTAATTTCATAACATTATTTATAGTTTAAATATTTTTTAATACATAAGATATAAAGATATTTTAACATCAACAAATTCTTTGATAAATGTATTTTAATTTATCATTCAAGTTTACTCATTATTATTAAATAATGTCTATTTGATATATCATTTTATCATACATTGCTATATATATATATATATTATTTTTTTCTAATTTAAAAACTTTACAAAAATGCATATTTTATTTTAAAGTAAAGTTTTATTCACTTTTTACTTATTATTATTTAATACTTTTTATTTGATAAATATTTTAAAATTGATTATATGTTTACATGTAAATTTTGAATTTTCAGAAATATTTATATGAAGCCTTTTCAAATTATTTTTTATGTATGTTTGTATAATAAGTAATAAAAAGTAACATGCAGAAGTTGCTTACATGTTTTATTTAACTAGTCTTATTTGTTAATAAATCAGCTTCATTAAAATGCTTATTTTGTTTAAGGAATGTGTTAAAAATTATTTAGAAAGAAAACTATTACTGTTTTAAGAAAATTATTCTTTATTTGAGAAAAATATTTTTTTTATGTTGCTACATTAAAGGTACGTAAGTGTTTGTGATCCTATTGTACTATTTTTTTTACCTAAAAAAGTAGTTAAAATATATTTTATATATATTTCAAAAGTCATTTTTATATTAAAATAGCAGAGAAAATAACTTCATTGTGAATATACACAACAACTTATTCTATGTATGAGTATTTCAAAAGATAACATGGAAAAATGAATTTTTTATCATTTTTCAAAGAACACTTTATAAGAGTTAGGCTTAGCTTTACAAAATTCTTCATCCCTGAAGATGAAACCAAATTTTCTTGCTTCATTTTCAGATATACATTTTGGAATGCACGTGTCATCGTAAATGGGTTTAGTGCCTTAAAATACTTTAATCTGAGTAAAAGTTTGTAAAGAAAAAGTCTGCTTTTACTTTGTGAATTTCTTCTTTATTAGAAATGCAATTTTACTTGTTGAAAAATAGCGGAATTACAATGTTACAATACATCTTTTAATATTATTATATTAGTTTTTAAATGAATGTCTTGTAAAACATGTTTTAGAATGAGTTATAAGAAATTTATACTTTGGTAAAAATTTTCAGTATGAAATATAAATATTTGTTGGTAAATATTCACAAAAAAAAAAAAAAAAAAAAAAAAAAAAAAAAAAATCCAGTGACTAGACTGTAAAAGTTTCTGCAAAATTAATATATATTAATTACCTTAAAATATTTTCCCATTTATGTGCATTTCATTACATATTGTTACTGATACTTACTATGTACATTTTTCAGGCAAGAGATATATATGAAGAAGCCATAAATACTGTTATGACTGTCAGAGATTTTACACAGGTATTAAATTAAATATTTTCTTAACATTTTATTTATTTATTTTATATTAGCTTTTTTATTATTATTATCATTAAAATCATTAATTATGTTCTCATTGTCTTTTAGAGAAGGGGAGTGCAATATGCATTCTTTAAAAAGTCAAAAACTAATTTTTTTAATTTGAAATTTTGTGAATATGTGTGCTTGACTTATGATTGTTGACTTATTTGCTAAAAAAAATTCAAAAATTTTATATGCTCTGTCCCCCCCCAAAAAAAAGATTGAAACATGGGGAAAAAAATTAAACTTAAATTCCATACTTTTATGTTTAAAAGGCCATAATCCTCTAAAATAAAATGTTGACATTACCCCTTCAAAAATCTGAAATTCACATTTGTTAAACAAACCAAAATATGGAAAAATCGATTACACGAAATTAATGTCTATACTTTGCTCTTTAAAATAAAGACATTGGTTTTAATAAAATATGTTAATATTAACTTTTAAAAAAAAGAAAAAAAAAACCCAAATGACATTTTGTGATTTATGAAATCTTTAAAAATCTTCATCTGTACCTCTGATTAAAGTACAAAAATAACTAAAAGCACCAGACCTTATGTATATTCATTTTTATTTTGAAATCCACATTTTGTTTAAAAAATATATAAATATTTACCGTTTGATAAAATTCATTTCCAGTTATTTTTTTAATATTTTAAAAATTTTTATATATCTTCTTTAGATGATAAAGTAATTACAAATGTTTCATAAATTGCAATGTTTAAAAAGAAATAATAAAATTGCAATCAAATACTATTACATAGATTTTTAAAAAAGGCACTATACAGGTTTCAGTTCTCTCTCACCTCCTCAAAAAATGCAATTAAGCTTTGTGCATTTTAAAGATCCTGCATAAAAAGGAATTTATCAGTCGTCGTTTGTGTTTCCGTCTAAGAGAGTTTTATTGTATGTTACTTCTGATAGGGACCCTGCAATAGAATAATTACCATAGTGCACCAACTCTTTGTTGCACAACCCAAATTAGTATATTTTATATCTTTAGACTGTTTTTTTCTGTGCCTCTAGCGAGATTTTTTATATGTGAAAAAATTGTTTTTATTGGTAAACATAAAAAATCCCTTTAAAATTGTCCACCCCCACCCTCCGTTAAAAAACTTTTTTTTATTTTAAATTAATTGGAAATTACTATTATTTGATTCATTTATGTGCAATTTTTTCTCAAATAATTCAGTTGTTTTAAAGTTAAGAACAATTAAAATCCCTTAAAATTGTAAAAAAAAAAAAAAAAAAAAAAAAAAAAAAAAAAACCCATAAAATACAATATATTTTTTAATTAAATACATTGAACAATGAATGAGATTTATGAAATGTAGCATTTTTTTTTTTTTTTTCTTTATAATCCAAATTTCAACTTAGTCTTACTGAGTTTCAAACCAGAGACTTTTCATATAGAAAATTGAGGTGTTAGAGGACTATGCTGCAAATTGATTTAGCAGAGTTTGTAAATTAAAGTTTCCTGTCAAAGCATAAGTAGTTTCTACATTTTTTAATCCAACAGTTTTTTGCTTAACAAAATAAATGGTTATTACTGTCCAATTTTTTTGAAATTTTAATGGATCATAAATATAACTAAAGCCAATCCTTTTTTCAAATTTCATAAAAAAATGTGTCTTTTAAGATGGAAAATATTTAGTCAAAATTGAAAGAAACCACACCAAAATGCCCCAATTTCTAAAGTTTCTGAAGTTTTCAAATATTTTATTTTGTAAAGAATGTTTCTACCCCTCCAAACGTCTTGAAATTTTCGTTGGTGATGCAAATATGGTCTATTGAGATTTTCTAAAAAGATTGTGTTAAAATATGGATGTTTAGTTACTTTTAACGTATAAAAAATATCTTTTCCATGAGCCGTAAAGTGACCTGCATTTGATGATAAATTTGAAAGGGTTAAATTCACATTTTTTAAAACCAATTGCATCATCGTTTTGAAGGAAGTTTCAGCTTTATAAGCATAAATTTGGTTTGTTTGTATCTTTAATTTTGTGTCATTGCAATAAGGGAGAAAAACTTTTTCAGAAAAACTACCTTTTTTGAAAATTTTCTTTCAAAGGTTAACTGCGAAATTAAAAAAAAATGTATTACACCTAAAATTTGAAGATTTGAAAAAAAAAAAAAAAGAAAGAAAGTTAATGAATTTATATGCATGCACACTAGAGCACAGTAGAGCAATGTGTTCTTTAAAAAATATAGATTAACGATTTTTGTATTCTTCGATGCTTTTAAATCATATCAGGATATATTACCAATATCAATTTCTTGATATGTTCCAGTGTTAAATTTCTGATACCTTCCAGCCCTAATATTTATAGTGTCATGTTTTATGAGTAAAATGCTATAAAAATAGTATTATTTGGATTACAATAAGATTCTACTTTAAGTAACAAAAGTTGTCTACCATGTACAATTTCCTTAAAAGAAGGGATGTAGTACAGAATCTACCTATCATAAGACATTAACTGAATAAAAACACATAAATTTCTTTGTCTATATGGACTAAACTTTAAGAAAACTTGTTGAGATGTTATAATAATAAAATTCCATCAATTATCGTTTGACAGATTTACTGGAATTTATTTTGAAAAAAATCATTCCCAAAACATTATTATACTTTTGTACCATTTTAGGCTGATAAAAACTTCTGCAAATTTTTAGCCATGCTGAAAATATTGTAGTGTTATTGTTTTTCAGTGCCATTAAATTATGTTGTATGTATAATTGTCATTAAATATTATGCTAGTTAAAAAGGAAAAAAAAAATTAAGAATGTTATTAAACTAGCTTTTCTCCCCTCTTTTCTTTTACAGGTATTTGATGCCTATTCTCAATGTGAAGAGAGTTTGATCACTGCCAAAATTCAAGAGTTGGAGAGAGAAGGTGCTTCTGAAGATGGTAAGAATATGAATTTAGATGTCAGTTTTCAATTTTAGAAAATTTTATCATGTTTAGATTTTATTTATCAAAGTATCTAAAAAGTTATTTATTATTATTATTATTATTAGATACTCTGGAACTTGATATGAGATTAGCTTGGTTCGATTATTTATTAGAAAGAAGACCACTGTTACTAAACAGGTATGAATGAATAGCACATATTTCTTTTTATACTAGTGATCTTTGTGATTATATACAGTAAAAAAATTGGTCATATGATAATTTCCAATTTTCTTTGATTTATAGTGTTTTATTAAGACAGAATCCTCATAATGTCCACGAGTGGCACAGGCGTGTCAAGCTCTTAGAAGGGAAGCCAAAAGAGGTATGTATAAATAAATTTATCAGAAATATTAGTTTTTTTTGTAAAAATATTTTTATCCTCATTAACCCCTAGGAGACGAATGACGCATATACATGATGCAAAAAGGCTCAAGAATCCGTGTTTATCCCCACCAGTAAAATTTGCCTTATTTAAACTGAGAATTTTCTCGATTTAATAAAGGCAGAAAGGGGGCAACATTTATGATGTCATAAAATTTACTTTTAAGTTGCTTGCAACTCTATGAAATGATTTGTCCTTTTTTTATAACTTCTTTGTCACTATCAATGAATGCTTGTTTGACAATTATTCTTTTGTTAGGTTTTTTTTTTTTTTTTTTTTAAGTCTTTAAAACTAATCTTATCAGAAAATGTAGAACAGTATGTTGCCAATTAAAATTCATATAATCAATTTTATATTTACAAAAGACTAAGTTTTAACCACAAACATTAAGGTTAATAACAATTTGCCCCAGTGTTGATGTAACAACATATCCTTGTGCTTTTTTTTCTTTTGCTCTGCTTAACCTATTTCAACACTTGCATTGATGTTTAAACTTCACAAGGCATAAAAAAAAAATTCTAAATAATGAAACAGTCTATACATATATGTATCTACAATACTTTATGAGCAAATAAACATTGAATTATTTAGTTAAAAATTACTCAAGTACTTTAAAAAAGAAAAAAAGCATCATAAACAGATGTTTCAAATCACTATAAACAACAATCACTATGGATGCTTTCTGGTATTGACACAATCAGAGGTGCAAAAAAAAATTTTATATCCAAAATTTTCTCCAATTCTTATGAAAATTTCTTCAAAATTTTACAATATGTCACAGATTTATAAAAATTATGTAGTGTTACTGTAGTAACAAAAAATTTTCTTATTTTTCCAAAATTTCTCAATTTATGTAGATCAGTATAGACGTTACATATTCTGAGATCAATTCTGCAAAGGTTGTCATATGGATCTTTTTATTTGTAGAGAAAATTTTTCTATCTCAGGGAATTATGTAATTTATTGTTGAAATCGTTATTAATTGTATATTTTTCTACAAAATTTCCCCAGATAGGTAAGATTCTTTAGAAATATAAATTTATTTCTGAAAAAAAAAATCAACATATTGCTGATATTGTTAATAATTACAATATTTTAACCAAATACATTTATGTATTAATGAATCTTTTTTTAATTATCAAGTATAGCAAAACATAAAATGAAAGTTCTTTATTTTATGATTTTGATATGAACTACAGGGTGGCTACAGATTCTGGAAATCATGGAATCAGGGAAAAATCAGGGAAGTTTAGCAATCTGTAAAAATCAGGGAAATGTCAGGGAACTTTATAAAAAATACTCAAAAATCAGGGAAATTTTTCTCTATGCAAAAATATTTCTGTTTTCACCTTAACAGTGACAAACAGGCTACGTTAAACCAATAATAAGATGTGATTGTGCCATAAACCCAAATTTTCAAACGTTAGTTCTATTGCAATCTTTTGACAAAATTCGTCAATTTTAGCAAACTTTTGACAAAATTTGCACTTTTTTGTGATTTCTTGACAAAATGTACACTTCTTTGCAAGTTCTTGACAAAATTTGCATGATTTTTTTTTTTCGAAATCTGTATGTTTTTCGGACTTTTTTCCCACGAACTTTTGTGCGTTTTATCGCGATTTCTTCACAAAATTCGAACACTTTTCGCGATCGTTTGATGAAATTTGCATGTTTTTCACGATCTTTTGACAAAATTTGCACATCTTTTTTTTTTTTTTTTTTTGGTAGGCATTTTTTGCAATCTTTAGACGAGATTTGTGCGTTTTCTTAATATTAAGATGAAATTTGCATGTTTTACGCTGTTTTTTGATTAAAATTGCACATTTTTCATGATTTTAGGCAAAATTCTTGCTTTTATGCAGAACCTTCATAAAGTTTGCATTTCTTTGTGCAAAACTTAATGAAATTTGTATTTTTTACACGATCTTCAGGTCTAATTTCGCACTTTTCTGCAATCTTTTGATTAAATTTGTGCTTTTTTTTTTTCTGCAAAACTTTGAAGAAATGAGCGTTTTATGTGATTATTTGACAAAATTTTGTTTTTTCTACGATCCTATGTCGAAATTTGCATTATTTCAAGCAATCCTTTGACAAAATTAGCAATTTTTTTATCCAGTGCCTGAATCGCCTTAACTTTTGTTGCATATCAGTAATAATTACGCATAAATTGTAATACTTTGCACCTCTGCTAATTAAATACTGAACGATTTTTGTTTATTCCTCTCAAAAGAGATATTTTCAAGCTAGGTAAGTGTGTCTTACAAGAAAGCAGCATATGTTAAAAAAAATATCATGTATTTTCTTTAATTTGCACATTTTTTAAAGCATTTTCTACGTTTTTTGCAATTTTTAGACAAGATTTTTGTGTTTTTCACGATCTTTAGATGAAATTTGCACGTTTTCCACAATCTTTAGGCTAAATTTTTGCTTTTACTCGAACCTTTCATGAAATTTGTATTTTTTACACGATCTTTAGGTCTAATTTCACACTTTTCTGTAATTTTTTGACTAAATTTGCGCACTTTTTTTCAAAACTTTGAAGAAACGAGCATTTTTTATATGATCTTTTGACAAAATTTTATGTTTTTTTCCACAATTCTATTGCGAAATTTGCGTTATTTCTAGGGATGGGACGAATAGTGATTTGGCCGAATACCGAATATTCAGCCAAATTTTAGGCCGAATACAAACTTTTTTTTCCAATAAAGAAAATAAATTTTGATTATATGTAATTAAAAAAATAGGAGCTCATTAATACTTATTATTCTTAATTGTGCTTTTAAATGTGTTTTTAAATTTGAAAACTTATTTTAACACAAAAAAATTATAAAATTGCATTATATTCTTTTATCTTAATGTACATCAAATTGATTTTCAGTAAGTCAGGGTGGTAAGATATTTCCATTAAAAGCATCCATCCATCTTCATTAAAATATGAAGAATGTATACTTCACTTTTACTATCAAATGATACTTTTACCCTTTCTTCCATCCAAAATTAATAATATTCTTAAGCTCTCTTTCTCAGAATTCAGGAGGCGATATTTTCTGAAATAACCTTTAATGAAGTACATTTGATTTTGTAGAGTTTGTGTCTCTAATGGTAAGCAAATTTGTAAGAATGGGACTGTTCTGAAATCATTTGCCAAGCTTTAAATTACGAATTACGTTAAAGCAAAAGGTTATGCTTAAAGTAGAATGCATATGTTAACAAAATCTTTGATATTTGAATCGGTGCATACAATATTCAACTTCGATATTCCACAAGCATTAAAAGGATGAAGAGAAATTGATAACAACGTGAATGAAGGAAGATGTAAATTAAAAATATATACGTAATAATGTTACATATTTAAGTCAGTAATTATGCAAATAATTATTTAAAAGTGGAAACTATAGAATAAAAAATTTATTTTGTTCAGTAGTTAGAATTTATGTTTAAGTATCTATAAAACCATCTTCATAAAGCAAGTTGTCATCTAATGCATATCTAGTTCGACACTAGTTCTGTTATTAGATGTACCATTTTATTTGGAATAGTGATATTTGATATTTAATCTTGAAAATGAATCTCCGTTAATATACCTAGTAAATAATTTTTTTCATTTCTTACTTTATAGAAAATAAGTTATGAATTTCACAGCAGCCTTTTTTATATGTGCATGGAATTTGCAGGCATTAATAAATATTCGAGTGTTTTAGAATAAGGCAGTGTTTTTTTCTTTTCTTATAAGTGTTTTTATATCTTGAATTGTAATACATCATTCTCTAATGAAGACATTTCCTGTAAAATTAAAACTCAAACTTGGACAGCATTTTCTAAAATATCACTAACTTTTTTAGTAAATACAGAAAGGCTATATATTTTTTAGTATCTGAATAACTGTATATTTTGTAAGTAAGAATAAGAATGACTTCATAAATTAAGTAGCCAATTTGGATCAGAGAAAAAAAATGCAAGAAATGAAATTCTTTAAATCCTAAATTTATTTGGCAAGATATCTTTCACTATTCGGCGAGAATTTAGCAATATTCGGTGAGATATCTCTAAATATTCAGCTACAGGTATTCGGTCAACAAGCCTTCAATATTCGGCCCACCGAATATTCGGCAAAAGGGCCGAATAGTGGCCGAATATTCGTCCCATCCCTAGTTATTTCCAGCAATCCTTTGACGAAATAAGCAATTTTTTAATCTAATGCCCGTAATGCCTTAACTTTTGTTGCATATCAGTAATAATTATGGATAAATTGTAATACTTGGCATCTCTGCTAATTAAATACTGAGTAATTTTTGTTTTTTCCTCCTAAAAGAGATATTTGCAAGCTGGATAAGTGTGTTATACGAGCAAACAGCATGTGTTAAAAAAATACCGTATATGTTCTTTAATAATAAAAATCAGGGAAATCTGTTACGAATAATCAGGGAATCAGGGAAAAATCAGGGAACTTTTTTTCCTCATTTCTGTAGCCACCCTGAACTAGTAGATTACTTTGAAGAGGCAGGTTTCTATTAATAATTCAAGAAAAATGTATCTCATCTTTATTTTACAGATTTAATTATACACTATTAATTATTTACTTGGCTTTTACTTTTAATATTTTAACCATTTTTAAAGTTATTTAAGTTTTTATTACTTTAGTTTATTATTTTAATATTTTAATATACTCCAAACATTTATTATAAGTTTGATTGCATTATTACATTCAAATTACTGTTTAAAATTTCAGTCTAAGCAATCACTAGAAATCAGCAAAATTTTAAAATCTGCATAACATCTGGTTTCAAGCTTTGCAGATTTGAGGGAGTCTGCTCTATTACAAAATAGCTGTTATTTTATTAGATTAACCATGCTCAAAAAGTAAATTTTTTTCCATTCTGACATTTTATTACTGTTTTGATGACAAAATGAAAAATGAGTAAAAAGTTAAATTTATCAGTCAGTCAGATTTATCAGATCAAAATTTTAAACTCTAGTGCCTGTCATATCAAGTACATTTGACTAGATAAATTTGCATTTATGTATTTTTATGACAGCTTTTGGTGTCAAATGATTAAAAGGGTAATTGTTTTAATAGCTGCAACAATCTGGTTATTAAATTTGTCATTTATTCTTTCCATCGATGATAGTAAAAGTTGTTGACAGAATGCATCTTATTCATCTAAAATGTACTGGAGTTATAAACTGTAAGAAAAATAGTTAATAATTTATGTTGTATGTTAACATTTATTTGATATTTTCAGATAATCAGCACATTTACCGAAGCTGTTCAGAAAGTTGATCCCAAACTAGCTTGTGGAAAACTACACACATTATGGGTGGCATTTGCAAAGTTTTATGAGTCGCATAAACAAGTAGATGATGTAAGATTGTATTTCAATTCTTATCTTTAATTTTAATATGCATTTACTTGTTTAAATGAAAATAAATCTTATTCATATTGTATCTTTGTAGGCCAGAATTATTTTTGAAAAAGCCATTCTTGTTCCATACACTGATGTTGATGATTTGGCATCTGTTTGGTGTGAATGGGCAGAAATGGAGATTCGTAATGAGTATGTTACAGTTTCAAATATTTGTTAAAATAATGATTTCAAGATATGGCATTAAAGAAATTTGCATTTTCTATTATGTTATTTACAAATACAGAAGAGTTGGTCTATTTTTGAATAAACACTTTTGAGTAATTTTAGTGCAATAGAGATGTATTGCTGGGACACAGATACTTTGTATCAGCTAGTATGTAAGGCTTCACTTTGCATTGCAAGAATTTTTTCAAATTTTGCATTTTTTGCTTTCTTTTTTCCTGCCCTTTCTTCTTCTTCTTTTTTTTAATATTGAATTCCCATTTTTGCATAATTATATTAATTTTATGTCCTTAGTTAATTTTCTATGATTATTAGTGTAATCTTTCATGATTACTTCCTTGAAACAATTGTTTTTGACTTTTCTTAATTTGTGATCTTACTTTCTTAGGAAATATGAAAGTGCTTTAAAACTTATGCAGCGGGCAACAGCTCTACCCGTCAACAGAGGTTCTTATCATGATCAGGTTTGGCATATTTAAAAAATATATATATAGTTATAATTTTAAAAAAAAGAAAAGTAAATTGTTTTGTTAAATATTGTCTTTTTTTCTTTTTTACAGTCGCTCTCGGTTCAAGAGAGATTATATAAATCTTTAAAAGTATGGTTGTTGTATGCTGACTTAGAAGAAGCTTTAGGAACATTCAAAGTAACTATTTTTGAAAGCTTATGTTAACACATTTATAATCATATAGATAATAAATATAAATAATGAATGTAATATTGTCAGTTTAACTTTTGCATATAAACCGTATACTGTAATAGTTTGTATAAACTGTGTGTATTAATTGCAGTCAGTGAAAGCAGTGTATGATCGAATTATAGACCTGAGAATTGCAACACCACAAGTCATCATCAACTATGCCCTCTTTTTAGAGGAAAACAACTATTTTGAAGAAGCTTTCAAGGTTTGATATTTTTATTATATGTTTTTAAAATATGAATTTAATAAATAAACCTTTTAATTTTATTTCTTAACGCAATTTGCATTGTTTGGTTCCTTGAAATATTTAAAATTTCTTGCCATATTATTGATATTAGCAGACTTGCCAAGTCTCCTGATTTTGGTAGGAGACTCCTGATTTTCAGATGTTTCTCCATACTCCTGATTTTTGACATAATTCTCCTGATTTTTCACATTTTAAAAATATTCTGTTATTTTACAATAAAATGTTGTGATTCAGTGACGAAAACTCTAGTACAGGCATAGTCGTTCTTTAGTATGATTGATCAGTAGTATTTTATGTGATGAACTACATTCGGATTCATTATAAATGATGAATCTTTAAGATTTGTTACTGTTACTGTGATCATCTGCTGCATTACCAATAACTTGTCTCGATTAAGACTTACTTATGATCTTTACTGTAGCTTTTACACAAGTTTATGAGTAAAAAAATGCCCCCTTTTTTTATAATATTTAGTCAAATTAAAAATATGTGAAAACATATGATTAAATTCTTAAGTTTTCATAGACAAAAATATCTCCTGATTTCTGAAACAAAATCTCCTGATTTTTAGCTTTCAAAACTTGGCAAGTCTGATATTAGCCAATAGATATCTTCCATTTTTCGTATCTAAAAAGAAATATTTTGCTAAGTTACCCAAAATAACTTACTGTTTTTCAAAATTTTAGTTAAAAAAAGTTTTTTTTAAATGTTATGGACTTATTTTTTCCTTTTCTTTAATCTGGTGAAAAAATACAACTTATTTTAGTTTTACTAAAGGACATTAATATTGCAGTTTTCCGTGCTCAAACACTTTTAATTCTAATGTTTATTATAATTGAAAAAATGTCACCACTGTATAAGGAGGACAACTATTAATTCAGGTTTCCCAATGTCATGGAAAATCAGGGAATTTCATAGTCAGGAAATTTACTAAAAAGTTTTAGAGAAAAAATGAAAAATGATGAAATTCATCAAGTTCTGTCAAGGGGAAGGGGGGAAATCATAAAATTCATCAAATAATTGCTCAACCTCCCCCCCCCCCCCCTAGAAAAACAGGGATGCCACTTTTCCGCCGAATGGCGGATTTCCGCTTTTTTTAATTTTTATGAATCCGAAATTTCGTTAAGCGATCACAAAATAAAATAACGATTTTTGTCAGACGATCACGAAATAAAACAGCGATTTTCTTCACATGATCGCGAAGTAAAACGGCTTTTATCGTCAAACATCGCGGTATAAAATGGCGGTTTTTGTCAAACGATCGCGAAATAAAACAGCGATTTTCGTAAAACGAGTGCAAAACAAAACAACAATTTTCTTCAAACGACCGCGAAGCAAAACGTCTATTTTCGTTAAACGATCGCGGTATAAAACGGCTATTTTCTTCAAACGATCGCGGTATAAAACGGCGATTTTCTTCAAACGATCACTGTATAAAACGGCGATTTTCGTCAAACGATCACGAAGTAAAACGGCGATTTTTGTTAAATGATCACGAAGTAAAACGGCGATTTTCGCTAAACTGTTGCGACATAAAACGGCGATTTTCGCCAAACTATCGCGATATAAAACAGCTATTTTCGTCAAACGATCGCGATATAAAATGACGATTTCCCCCAAACGGTCGCGATATAAAACGACGATTGTCTTCTGACAATTGCGAAGTAAAACGGCGATTTTTGTCAAACGATCGCTATATAAAACGGCGATTTTTATCAAACGATCATAAAGTAAAACGACGATTTTCGTCTGACGATTGCGATGTAAAGCGCGATTTTTGTCAGACGATCGCGATGTAAAACGACGATTTTCGTCAAACGATCGCGATGTAAAAGAGCTATTTTTGTCAAACGATCGCGATGTAAAAAGGCGATTCTTGTCAAACAATCGCGAAAAAAAAATGAAAAAATAAATAAATAAATAAATAAAATAAAAATCCTGCAATTTTTTGCTATTTACTCGTGGAATAATCATCAAATCTATTGCCTGGTTACCTAAATTAATTTAAAATGATGCAATACATAAAATTCCTCACTAAATTTGTTGCTGGGTTACTTTAGTTGATGTAAAATATTGTGAACTTAAGAAAAAATCATTTTTATTTACTCTTATAAGTTTCATGCACAATGAAATTAACAGCATACTTAAAAATTTTTGACAAATGCACAATTAGAAAGACTTTTGTTAAAGGTTTACGAGAGAAAGAGAAAGAAAAAAAAAGATGGTTTTATTAAAAAAAAAAAGTTTGTTATAAATTTAATTCTTCATTTAATTTATTATAAACTATAAAGTTTAAAAAATTCTTGCATAAATGGGAAAAATGTCGTAAATTTTACTTAACACGTAATTTCCTCTTTTCTGTTAATTTCTGAGAGGCATCCCTGAAAAAAAACAATCACAGGAAAAAATTGCTAATTTTGCCAAAGGATTGTGAAAATAAATAGGAAATTCTGTTGTATGCCCGTTTGGACAGTTAAAGTCAGGGAATTTGCCAGTCATGTTTTTCTGGGAACTCTGTATTTTCCTTCATTTTTAATTTTTGTATGATGAGCATTTGTAAAACTAATTTCATTTTATGGTAAACAAATCTAAATTACTGTTTAAATTATCATTTATAGTTTTAATATTTTGTTTTATCATTTACTAGCAAGTAATATGAAAATTTATTTTCTAATTTGAAGAAAACCAAATAATGCATTGATTTTTATTCTGCACTTTTTAAGTTACCAGTACATAGTTACATCAGAATTCTGACCAGTAATTTACTGCACAATATAAAAAAATAATACACAAAATATTTTCAAAAAAGGAATTGCATTTAAGAAGAATGTAACACATTTTCTGATAGTATAATCTTTTTATGGGAGTAGCACTATCATTCATTTGAAAAATGATCTTGAGTATATATATTTTATAGACTCATTAAAGAGCTTGGTTGATAAAGTGGCAAAGGACCCAATCATCTTTTTGTGAAAATGAACTGTAAAATTCCAAATATCTATTGGTGTTTATTATCAAGTGCCTCTTTTATCAAATAAAATCTCTGTAAGTATTTTTTTTTTTTTTTTTTTTTTTTTTTAATGGTAATTTAACAGATAGTAGATGACTATTAATTAGTATTTTCTAAAAAGTCATGGAAAAATCTGACAAGGGAAAAATGGTGTGAAATTCAACAAATGTTCATCGGGGGAGGGGGGATCAGGAAATTCATCAGTGAAGTGTGCATGTCAGATTCCACTATAGTCAGAAATTCTAGCATGAAAGAGTTCCTCCTAAAGGAGGAATTCCACCTTTTTCAAAGCAGTTTTGGACATATTCTGGATTGATGCAAAAATGCAAAGAAAATTTTGGAAAAATAATAGAGGGGGGGGGGGGGGTTGCCTGAAAAATTTAGTAATCTGACATTTTGTCTCTTTAAAACCTTGGAGTTTGTTCTTGAATTGTTATGAAAAAGAGATAAAATAAAAGGTGAGCTTTATCATATAAGCATCTAAAAGTAGTGTAGTAAATAAAGTTATTCAAAGTGTCTTTCAAGAATGATTTTTTTTAGACTTAAATTCAATGTAAAAGGGAGTTAAAGAATATTTTGTACTATTTATATAGCACTTTTGGTTAATTTCTGTGATACCTTTTTCAAGATGTATTTTTGAAGCAGATATCCATTTAGCAGGGAGATTTTTTTTTTTCCTCAATAAAAACAAAGATGGGAGGGAATATTTGTTTTGGAAAATTGATTGTACTTCACATAAGTTTATAAGTTATATTTGGATTTATACTTATAACATTGTTAATACTTTCAAAGTTAGATTTAATTTTATTGTATAGGTATCTATTAAAGTGACACTTAAATTATTAGAGTTTGGTGCCAGTGTATAGATGGAAAGAATTTTCCACCTTTTTCCTCATTTCCCACTTTCATGCCTGGAAATTACTGAAACATCCCCTTAATGATATATTGCAACAAAACATGCTGCAATTTGTAGAATATCAGCAAATGGTTACGTTAATCAATCCAATCAATCTAATTTTTTATTTTCTCCAATTTTATAGTTGTCTACATTTTATACTAAAAATCAATGCATTATTTAGTTTTCTTCAAACTAGAAAAAAAATTTTCATGTTACTTGCTAAAAATGTATACTAAAAATCTGTTAAAAGATTGAATAATATAAACTAAGACAGACTTGAATATATTTAAAAAATTAAAATTTATATATAAAAAATTAAAATACTAAAAAATGTAAAAAGTAAATGTTTTTTAGTATTTTTATTTTTCGTACATAAATTTTAATTTTTTAAATATATTCAAGCCTGGCTTAGTTTATATTATTCAATCTTTTAATTTTTTTTTTAAATTTAGACGTTAAATGTATGTGTATTGGAAATTATATCATACAACAATCCATTAGCAACATATTATATGTATACTTTTATTGTGTGTGTTTCTTTGTTTAAATACAATATATTTTTAGGCATATGAGAAAGGAATAGCATTGTTCAAGTGGCCAAATGTATATGATATATGGAACACCTATCTAGTAAAATTTTTAAAAAGATATGTAAGTAATTACCGATTCTTTTTTTATTATTATTATTAAAATGTGTTTTTAAAGTGTTAATTATATTCAATAATACATAATTCTTTTCCCTTTAAAAGGGTGGAACAAAGTTAGAGAGAGCACGGGATCTGTTTGAGCAGTGCTTAGAAAAATGCCCTCCAAAGTTTGCCAAATGTAAGTATAAATTGTTTTAGGTGGATACCTATCAAATATGATACATAATAATAATAATAATAATAATTAATTTTCTATTAATTAAATTTTACTTTCATAACACTTTAATAATTACTTTAATAATTAAAATATATTTCTTTATTTCTGAACTTAATCATGAGGCTTATTGTAGAAGCATCCTCCCTATATTATGCCCATGATGTGTATATAAACAATATACATATGTGAGTATGTGAATGTACAAGTGTAATGTGTTAGCATACAGAATGCTGCAATGTTTTTTTTTTTTTTTTTTTTTTTTTAAGTTGGATATGTTATAATATTTATCGAGATGAACAATGTTTACAATGGAAACTTTGATTGCAATCCACTCAGGACAGCATGACGGAAAAGTGAAACTTAAAAATGTCTAATAAGCACAAATGTTCACTTCTATTTTAATGTCTGCTGTGCCAGAAGAGCAGCAATTCTCCAAGACATCACGACCAAGCATTTATCATATGCTTATTTCAGAAGAGCAGCAATTCTCCAAGACATCACCACCAAGCATCTATCATATGCATACAGTGGCTCACAAAAGTGTTCGTACACTTTAAAAATTTGCAATAAACATGAATTTCCCTGGAATAAATTTAGACTATGAAGTCCAATATTTGTTCACTACATCTTTATGTTATTCTAAATAACGCACAAGCTTTGTTTTAATATTGACTGCTTTTCTTTTTTCAAAAATAAAAATTGCAGGAGACAGAGGAAAACACGCCACAAAAGTGTTCGTACACTGAAATATTTTTGGATAATCTCATAATTAAAATTATCGTCTGTCACTTTATTTTTATGTTTGACTTATGGTAACATTAAAAAATCGTTTGGCTTTATGTTTTGTTTAATTGATCCGTAATATTCTATTTATTATCCAAAAATTAGCTCGCATTCGAAAAATTGATTGTATTTCATCATAATAGTGGTAAATCAGTTCGGAATATTGCTAAATTAGTTAATTTGTCAAATTCTACCATGCAGTATGTGATAAAACGATTTAAAGAAGAAAATCAGATCAAAAACAAGGTAAGAAAAGGTTGTCCGACAAAGTTATCACAACGTTATCAAAGATTTATAATTAGAAAAATTGTAAAAAATCCACGTTTAAGTGCTGTAAAAGTTGCTACAGAATTCAATGAGAAATATTCTACTTCAATTTCACCTAAAACTGTTCGACGCGTCCCGAGATCAGCTGGATTAAATGGGCGTTCTGCCCGTAGAAAATTTTTTGTTAGTGCGAAGAACAGAAAACTTTGGCTTTCCTTCGCAAAATCAAAGATAATAAACCGGAATCGTATTGGAATAATGTTTTATTTGCAGATGAAAGCAAATTCAACATTTTTGGCTCCGATGGACGTATAATTGTATGGAGAAGAAAAAATGAAGAACTTAATCCCAAGAACTTAGTTGGAACAGTTAAGCATGGCGGTGGAGGTGTCCTTGTGTGGGGGTGCATGTCAGCATCAGGACTTGGTAATTTAGTATTTATTGATGGCATAATGGATCATGCACTTTATTTAAATATTTTAAAAGACAACTTAAAATTATCACCCCAAAATTTGGGTATTGGAAACAACTTTGTTTTTTATCAGGATAATGATCCTAAGCACACGGTTCTCAATGTTTGCCTCTGGTGTCTCTATGATTGTCCACAAGTTCTAAAAACACCACCCCAATCACCGGATTTAAACCCAATAGAACATATTTGGAGAGAACTGGAAGTTAGATCGCTTTTCGTTTTAATGTCGTGTTTTCGTACTCTAAAAACATTAATGATCGATGAATGGATGAACATTGATGCAGAAATTACAAAAAAACTTGTGAAATCTATTCCCAGGCGTTTAAAAGCTGTTGTGGATGCTAAAGGACATCCTACTAAATACTAATTTAACGAAACATTACAATATTAACTAATATATAGCAATTTCTTTAAAGTGTACGAAGACTTTTGTGAGGTAACTTTATTATTTTATTTTTTATTATTAATTTCACAGAATAAAGTTTTATTATGTATTTAAAATATTTTATGTAGTTTTGTTACGAATAAGTTATAGATCTTATTCTTAAATACCTATTATGAAATATTATTCTTAATTAATAAATAAAGCTCTATGTCATTGAAATTCTTAAGTGTACGAACACTTTTGTGAGCCACTGTATTTCTAGTGAGAAGCATAAACATCAACAGTTGCAGCAGATTGGATGATCAAAGTATATGGTGGACCTGTGGATGGCCGAGGCACATGAAAACATTGGAGTAAAAGACAACTGCAGATTCTGTGCGAGAATCCTCGTTAAAGCAGGAAAGACCAATACAACACCAGGAGTCTATGAGAGGGTGTGCTAATGTTTACTTCATTGGTGTGAAGTGTGCAACTAAAATTGTGTTCTTCCAGAACCATGAAAAATCTGAAAAAACTGGAAGAAACCAACAGAAAACAAAACCAGGGTTGCCATGCCACCTGGAAAACCGGGAAAACACAGGAAATTTTAAAATCCAATCCCAAAACAGGGAAAATCCAGGGAATTTTAAAAAAATCCTAAAAATTCTGGAAAATACAGGGAATTTTTTTCCCTACTATATCCAAACATGTTTTTTTCAGCTTTCATTTTGAAAGCCGAATATTATCTTATGATATTTTTTAAGATAAAAAATAAACCAGTGTTGTGTATCAAAGTTATCCTATATTTTATGTGTCCTGTATTTTAATATAAATATTATTTTGAATACATAAAGTAAGTAGCTTTTCCTCTTTTCTTTTCTTTTTTATTTCTGCAATTTCTGTGATATGTTCAAGTTAATTTATTTTTAGATAAGAGTCTTTAAAATTTTATATTCTTTAAATTATTAGATACAGAGTTTTTATGAGTAATGAGATTGGGAATGGAATAAGATGGGTAATGGATTGGGTAATAAAATGTCTAATTAGCCTACATACACACATATATTTTTGTGCACTCAACATAGAATAAACTCATTGCAGTACAGGGAAAATATTAGAGTGGCAACCCTGAAAACATACGTTCAAAATGAAAGTATATTAAATACGTAAAGGAGTTGAATTCAAAGCATAATTATATGATATCTAAAGTGAAAATTTTAATTGTATTTAAAGTATATTATTTTTTGAAGAAAAAAAAAGTTATATTTTAACAACAAATTTCAGGTTTGTCAGATATTTACAAGTGATGGTTTTTATTTTACAACTTAAAGATACAGAAATGTTTTTCATTGCTTATGACATTTCTGTTTTAAAAAAAAAATAATAAATAAAAACTATGAACTCATTATTTTTTTTTCTGTAAAAATGCTTTATTCCTTAAAAAAAAAAAAAAAAAAAAAAAAAAAAAAATTGCTACACATTAAATAAACAAATTCGTCTTTAAATTTTATTACCATTTTTATTTATACTAGCATGTATACCTTATATTTCAATGCTGAATTTAAAAGACTAATATTCTAAAACTTTATGCATAAGTATTATCTCATGTTATTTATTATCATACTGTTTCATATTGTTATTATTTTCATTTCCATTTTATCTTACACGCCCGCAATTTATTAGTCTTTCTTCATATTAGTTTCCTTTATAAACTATAGGTGAACACTTTCTTTTATTCAAACAATCTATAAAATAAGCTTAATCCTACAATAGATAATGATTCATATACTAATTACCAGTTAAATAAATTTAACCGATAATAATGAAAATATGACAGTTAAACTGAAGTGGCTATTTTTTTGTTGGATTTTGTGTATTTTGTATAAATTTTACTTTCTTTGGGTATCCAATGACTGAAAAGCTTTAATTAGATGTGTGATCCTGGTAAAAAAAAGTGATGTAATTATTAAATTAGCATATAATTAAATTATCTTAAATTATCTATAAGAAAAATGCATTTATTGTACTTTTCAAAATTAGAATATTCTAAATTTAGTAAAACATAAGAATTTCTTCCTTTAGTTTTTTTCTGAACTTGTTTTCTCCCTTTGGAAAAAATTTGACAACCCTGTTGCAACAATACCCTTGGGCATTACTGAATGTATTTCTTTTGAGTCTCTTGCTAATCTGCAACTTTATTTATTTATTTATTTTCTTCCTGACATGGGTAATTTACTTTATTTTTCTAACATTTTGAGTGGATTGCAACTATAGGTTACATTGTAAATATTTTTCATCTTGATGTCTGTTATCCCCCCTTCAACTTTTTCTAAACATTTTATAAACAAACTGTATATATATGTGTGTTCTTAAGCTTATATTTGTGTGTTTTTATGTGTAAGTACTGTCACAAATTTTCTTAGTAATCTTCTAATTTTTGCTAATTATGATGTTTGAGGTGCATCTACAATTTTAATAACATTGAATAATATTTGAAACAAAATTGCTATAGCTGAATTTTGTGCTTTTATTGATGCTGAATCTGAAAATAAAGCCAGTTTTTCTTGTCGGGGATCGCATTTGTGTTATACAATCATGCAAAATTACTGTAAAAGTACAAAATTTAAAGTGATCAAGTTTATTCATGCATGAAATAATACAGAATGTTTAATAAATTTCCAATTCACAATATACAATCAGTATCTGATATATGGTCACCCATGTGGTCCTAAAAAATATGACCTTTTAAGCGGGGTGACCTTATATACGGTGTAAGCAGGAATTTTATTTTAGGCAATAATATATCATTATTAAGTTAGTTAAGTTTGTAAAATAATTTATAATATAAGAGTTATAAACAAAAAATTGCTTTTCATTTAAATTTTTGAATTGACGAGTATACCCGTAGTAGTAAAAACAATCTTTTTTTTTTGCAGGTTTGTTTGTTTGTATCGTACATGTTAAAACTACCTTTTCTTATTTACTAACAGTTTTAAAACGTTCTTCTGTGCGTTTGGGATTAGTAAAAAATATCTAAGGAAATTTAGTGCTTTAAAAGCTTCCGTTCATGTTATCGCTCCAGCTTCGCATTCACTGTTATTATCATTCTTTCCATCAGTGTTTATATTTAAAACATCAGAAACGATTTCCAGCGTAGAAACTTCACCATGGCCTTTACCCATGTTACGTCAATTGTGAGTATCTAAAAGATAAACAACAATATGCATGACAAATATTTTAACACAGCTTCCCCTCATGCAATAAGCAGTCATTTTTGGAGGGTACATTACAGCAAAGGTGTAACTGTTACCACTCGTGGGTAAAGCCCATTAATAACAATCTTATTGTTAATACCTGTTTATGTCATTCGTCTTGTATTGATAAAACGACATTCCATAATTTTTGTGCAAATTCAAATGGATGTACATCATCATTGTCATCGTCTTCAAATGATAATTCTTCACATTCTGAAAGCCAAGGATGTCTAAAACAATCTTCAATTGTCTTTTTTAATACCATACTCCAACTTTACATTATGCATAGCATCTAACACACGCAAAGCTTTTTCTTTTTTTTAATCAATGGCAGCAATGAAGTATTTTAAAAGCTGCTTTCGATAATTTATCTTAAAATGTTGAAAAATCCCTTGATCTAAGGGTTGTGCAACATTAGTTTGGAAGCAAAAAAACAAGTTCAATCGAATTTAAATTGGGAATCATGCAATGGGCAATACAATTGTCTGCGATTATAGCAACTTTTTTTGTGTATCTGTCCAAATTCAATAGAAACACTGAATTTCTTTTCCCTAAATGCTTGTTGTCATCCAGGCCTTTCGGTTCGTATCGTATAATACAGTTAAAGATTTACAGTTTTTCAGACAACGAGGCTTGAGAAATTTATCAATAACTAATGAAGTCAATTTCTCTGAACCATCCTTATTCGCTATTTACATTATCATAAACATTAGCAGTTGCACTAAACATCTGTAAAAAAAAAAAATAAATAAGAATGTTCCGTAACGTAAGCCTTTGTTACCACACTTTGGTGACAGTAAAATTCGGTTTTCCTAGTTCAGCAGCAATAAGAGTTTTCTTTTGCGATAGTACATGATAATGGAACATTCTGGATCTGGCATATCATATCAAAGTGAAAAAAGCTTTTTCAACATTCCCAGATGTTAAAAAAATGTTGCCACTTTCTCTTTTGATTGATTACATCTTTCTGCTAAACAAGATTTGAACTCTAAAACGTTATTTGATGTTTTTCTCCCTATTCTACAAGTCTTCGCAAAAGCTGCTTCTATTCATTCAATTTTCAAAAATTTCCATCAATTTCTTTTTTTCTACTATTGTCAAATTTTTCGTTTTGCTGACATATTTTATTCACAAATGACAACTAACAAATTAACGAACACCTTACACAGAACGACAAATAATGAAAAATTCAAAACACTAAAAAATGATTCAACTTTTCTCTGCATGGATTTAACTTTTCTCATACATCAGTTCTCATTCGGTCACAAGAGATGATGGTATGTTTTTCAATAATCGGTATCACATGTGCGATAGTTGAGAGAGAAATTCCTAGAGCTTTGAAAACTCTTACTGACAGGAAAAAATGTCGAGTGTGGACATGCATCTATCATGCAATATTATCACAATCTCTAAGGCTCTGTTTAAAGAGGAAAAAGTCACCACACCATTCTACAGCTATAAAAATTTTAACTGGCCTTTCTTTACCATACGGAAGTTCGTACTTGTGGTTTTTAACACAAGCATGGAAGATTCAGCGATTGGGAAAAGGACAGACTAGAAGGAAAATGTTCCTCCTTTAGTATGTCCATCTACTTCTTTCTAAAGCTATTAAAAATGAAAAGTATCACATGACCAGTACAAAGAAGCCGACAATTAAATGATACGTCTATTCGGCACTGAACATTCTAAGAAGGGGAAGGAAAAAGCATAAAATTATAAGATATTTACCAAAAAAATGAGAGACAAAAATGACCATATAAATGATAAAAGTCATTAGAAACTGACCATATAGGCAGTGTATTTTAACACATAATATCTATACTGTCAGTACAGACTTACAAAAAGTGACCTTATAAGCGAGTGACCATATATCTGGCACTGACTGTATTTAGTTTATTACATAGCTGTATCTTACTATAATACCCACTGGAGTTAGCAGGAAAATTTAATATATAAACACTTGAGGTTCATTCTCATAAAGGGGCTTAGGAAAAAGGAGGACTCAAACCCTCCCTATTCAATAAATAAATAAAAATAACTAAGTGATATAACCTGTTCCAAAGACCTGTCTTTGGAACAGGTCAGGTTTGGAATAGTTTTGCTTCAATGTTTGATAGTTTATATCTGAAAAAACATGTCTGTGCATAAATAAATCCTTCTATAGTAAAAAAAAACTAGCCTTAAAAGGAATGACTCCTGGAATGATGCTGATGTGGAAGATTTCCGGAACTAACGAATCCGGGTTGTCCACTCCTTCTATGAGTCGAATAGACAAATCAGGAAAGGGCTCCATCTATGCATCGCCATATGGGTTACCATAAAGAGAGGAAAGGTTACCATCGCCAACAATCGCCAAGTTTGTCGCCAACTTGGCGATATATCGCCAAATTTGGCGACCAAAATTAGTTGTCAAAAGTGACGCCAACTTGGCGATAACTGTAATATTTCGCCAAGTTTTTAATTTCTTTACAACACCAGTCGTTTGATACATCATTTGAGAGGTTTGCAACTGCTTATTCATATAATGGATGTCTTGTGTGTTATCCCCCATTCTGCTCCCCAGGGGGGGGGGGACATTTTTATTTTCTTTACAACACCAGTCGTGTTACACAAAATTTGAAAGGTCTGCAATTGCTTATTCATATTATGGATGTCTTGTGTGTCACCCCACACTCTGCTCTCCCCAGGGGGGGGGGGGCGGTCACATTTTTAATTTCTTTACAACACCAGTTGAGTGACACATCATTTGAAAGGTCTGCAACTGCTTATTCATATTATGGATGTGTTGTGTGTCATCCCCCACTCTGCCCCCCAGGGGGGCACATTTTTAATTTCTTTACAACACCAGTCGTGTGACATCATTTGAGAGGTCTGCAGCTGCTTATTCATATTATGGATGTCTTTTGTGTCGCCTCCTACTATGCCCTCCAGGGGGGCACATTTTTAATTTCTTTACAACACCAGTCGTGTGACACATCATTTGAAAGGTCTGCAACTGCTTATTCATACCATGGGTTATTGGCGAGCGCAGCAAGCAGGGGTAGACAATAATTTGGAATCGCGAAGCGATTACGCGGGGGGTTGGCGAGCATAGCGAGCAGGGGGGCGGGGCCCCCCTAGTATTATAAATATTGATTACATTTGTAACATGTCAATCTGCAGATCAGGTTTCTCACTGTCAGTTCTGCAAGTTGCATTTTTCTTGTTGCATTAATCTTCTGAAATTTAAAGTCAGGAAAGATTTAAAAAGCAAAATTTAAAAACCTATAATCTATCTTCTATTTTGGCTTTTAAAATTTTGTTTGCTATAAAAATTAGTTTATTTCTAAGTATTTAGTAATAAAACTGTATTTAAGTGTGAATTATTATTGGCAAGGAATTTTCATATTTTTATAAACTCATAAATGCTGTTTTTTAATAGCTATTGTCAACTATTGTTTAACAGTAATACAAATTTTTGTTTTTAAAAGTGAAAACAAAAGGAAAATTTAATGAATAGCTTTTGTGTAAAACTTTTGATTATCAATTCCAAAATATTAATTTGCTGCTTTTTCTTCTCTTTTCTAGCTGTCTATTTATTATATGCTAAACTGGAAGAAGAACATGGTTTAGCGAGGCATGCAATGGCTGTTTATGAAAAAGCTACTAAAGCTGTTTTACCTGAACAAAGGTTTGAGGTAAAATTCATATATTATTATTATTTTATATATGTGAAAATATGAAATAATAGAATATCAAATATTAAA
Organism: Maratus speculifer; assembly: GCA_964019185.1. Lineage (NCBI taxonomy): Eukaryota > Metazoa > Arthropoda > Arachnida > Araneae > Salticidae > Maratus > Maratus speculifer. Next base: position 315,242,073 of record OZ025296.1, on the reverse strand, counting down.
ACATAATTTTTCAAATGCTATGTATTTAATTATACTTGAAATAGTTTTTTTTTCCTTTTAAGGCTTTACTGAATCTTCCTAATAAAAAATAAATACTTTAATTAAAAATGAAGAATTGATCTATATTTATATATATACTTTATTTTAAATGGGGGGGGGGGGAGGGATATTAATCTTATCTTTGCTTGACTGTGCAAGATGAAGAATACAATCCATTCTTTCCAATTCTTTGACTTTCATTTATCAGAAAATGAATCTTATTATAGTCTTAAAAATAAAATTGATAAATTTAGATATAGAATAAGGATAATGGTTTGATTGCAATGCATTATGTTTTTTAAATAAATAATTAGGCTGTACAATAATTATTTCATGAAATTAATGATATTGCTAAACATACTGAGCCTTAATCCAATATTTGTATGAAGCTTATCCCAAATAGAACCTACTGCAATATAAGATAAAAATGTACTATGAGAAATTAGACATTTAATCTAATGACATGCATATATGTTGACCATTGTTAAGAACACAATTGCATAAGGTTAACTCTAGAACAATCAGTATTAATTTTGATCATACACATGAAATATAATAAATATTCATTGTACTTACATCGATAAAACTGCAATCATAAAAAAAGGTATAAATTTTCATTTAGGAATAAAATGTTTATGATGTAATCTTTCATTTTTCTTTTGAAAAATTAAATGTTTGAGGTGAAATTATTTATGCCATAGATATGCCTGCAGCTCAATATATTTATTGTACAAAGAGAAGCTAAAAAATTGTCTGTATGATAATAACTAGTTGTAATATTAGAGCAGAACAGATTACATTAAAATATATTGTGTTCTTATTCTTGGTATTTAAAAACAGTTAGCATAACAAATATTTAAATAAAAGCATAGGCAAACAGGGTTCATACTCAGCAGGAGAATATGGGATTCCTGGGAAAATCAGGGGATAAATTTTTGGTTGTAAAAATCAGGGAAATCTCTGGGGATAATACAAAAAGTTCAATAAACCTTGGAAAACCTTCCAAAATGACTCTCTACTCTGGGGTGATATTGCATCTGTCAACATCCATTCAGTCACTAGACATACCTACTAAAATTATGAAATTTGACAATAGTTCAAGAAAAACTTTTTAAAAAAAGAACATTTTTAATTGATATTGGCACTTATAGCCTTCATATTAATCATAATACTTTAAAATGAGATAATAAAATCATAAAGTAGAATGAAATTCTTTCAGTAAACTTCAAAGTTTTTAAGGACAGCCCCAAAAGGCTTGCAGACTTCATCTCTGTTTTAAATAAATTAATGTTTTCTTGTTCATATTGTTCTGTTCATATTGTTTATTTAAGTGATGTATAAACTTTATTTTTGAGATTATCTTGTTTTTATTTTATTATGAGGAGATAGTGTTATGATACTGGTTTAAATAATGCCGTGAATTGTTGATATGAAAAACTTGTACATTCTGCAAAATAAATACATCAGGGGATTCTCAGGGGATTTTTTCTTGGAAAATGAGTATGAACCCTGGCAAAAGAAGCCTCTTTACTTATTGTATAAAAAAAAAATCGATACATCACTCTCACTAGGAGACAGTACCAAGCTCATACTAAAACACATATAATGAAAAAAGAAAGTATTTATTTATTTATTTTCTTTCTTCAAATTTTGATATATTTCTCACAATAGCCAATTCATGTTAGGTTTAGTAAGTATCTGCAGTTTATCTCAGAGACTTCTAAATACAGAATAAATACAAGTTTGAAAAATATGTGTTTCCTTTCTTCCCTCTCCCCAGTCAGATCATCCTGAAATCTTGATGCCAGAACTGTAAATGCAATGTCAGACTAGTTTTGATAGCATTGAGCATACTGCTCTCAGTTCAAAGAATTGCAAAATTAAGTAACTCTTTACACTGTGGAAAGTATGCTTAATGCTATCAAAACTTGTCTGATATAACACTTAAAGTTTTGGTGCTATTAACATAGTTTTTCTATCTAGATCCTGTAATTTCTTTTTTGGTAACAGCTTTTACCTATTCATACTTTGTTCATCAGATTCCACTGAAACAACCACAATAGTAGAAGAGAAATATTAAAAAACTGAATTGAATCAACTAAATCAACAGGGGAAAAAAAAGTTATTGTATCAGAATATTCAAACTAAATTTGTCTGGTCAAATGGCTACAATTTTTGAAAATTTTGAAGTTCCTTTATTAGGGAACAAGAAGAAAAAAATTCTAAAAAGATTAGCCAGTTTAGAAAATTTTAATATTTTTAAAGGTTTATATCATTAATTGAATTTTGAAAAAAAGTAGTATAAATCATCTATTGAATATTTTTTGAAAATATCTTTTTAAAAATTTCTGAAAAAAATCATTCTATATGGGATCAAAATTGCAAGTCTGATTGAGTAGAATTCCAGATTAAAATGATACAACAGAACAGTTTTTTCCTTATAGAAAGGTTTATATATATATGTGTGTGTGTATGATAACTTACTCTACAACTTCAAAATAAAGTTTAAAAGAAAAAAAATATATATATATTATTTACAAACCTCCCATAACTTCTTTACCTATTAAGTATGTGCCCCATAAGTTGCATATTTTTTACATTGATTATTTAAAAAGATTAAAACTGCTAATATTCACAGCAGGGTTGTTTGGTTTAAACCAATTGGTTTAAAAAAAAAAACATGCTGGTTTTTTTTTCACCTGGTTTTTTTTTATTCTTTTACCCAAATGTTTTATTTTACACATTATTGAAAAATGTAAAATCCAAATTATGAAGAAGCTACAAGCAAAGCTGTAGAAAAATGATGAATTAATAAGTTTCTAAAAGGACAAAAAATTTTAATCAACTCAACTTTTCTTGTAAGCTGTAAATCTATATGACAGAATAATTATTTTTTCTAAAATTAGCTGGTTAGAAAAAACTAATCAGTTTTCTTTCTTTTTCTTTTTTAAGGCCTATATATATATATATATATATATATATATATATATATATATATATATATATATATATATATATATACAGTAGACTCCCTCAAATCCGCAAACCTAAAATCCGCAACTCTCTAAAATCCGCACATAATTTACAGATGTAAACAATGAAGCATTCAGTTCAGATATAAGGACAAAATTTTACTTTTTTTGTTTTATATCAATTCCAAATATACTTTAATTTGTAATTTTTGTTACTATTACTGTCTTAATGTTTTCTCTTGAAGGAAAAATAAATTTATTTCTGAAAAAATTCAAGATATTCCTGTTATCAATGATAATCATAATCTTACCAAATATATATGTCTTAATCAAGCTTTTTTTTTTTTTTTTTTTTTTTTTTTGTTACTAAGTGTGGCTAAACCTGGAATAAAACCTCCTTACTTTATTATTTTGATCTGAATTAGTATTGTACATTATTTATGAGGCAAGTTTCATTGAATAATTTATTCAAAATACATTTCATCTTTATAATGAACACTTAATCATACATTATTAATTAGACCTTTGTTTTTAATATTTTAATCATTTTAAAAATGATCTAATTTTTTATTATTTTAGTTTATTACTTACTTTAATATTTTATTATATTGTAAGCATACATTATAATTTCAATTGAATTATTAATTGCATTCAAATTACTGTTTAAAAAATGTAAACAAAGCAATGACCAGAAATCTGCAAAATTCTAAAATCCACAAAATTTCTGGTCCCAAGCTGTGCGGATTTGAGGGAGTCTACTGTATATATATATATATATATATATATATATATATATATATATATAGCCATTATTTGTAAAACATATATATATAGCCAGAAGGGCAGACTCGAGTTAAAAATGCACTTTTATTATTTAAATTGCTTGATTAGTTAGGATTTACTAAGGATTTCATCATTTAAGAAATTCTTTTTGGTATGTATGCTATTGAATAATTGACAATGAGCTTTTTATTTCCTCTGTGATTAGTGATTTTAACAAGCCTTTGTTTTTCTTGCATTCTTACATTGGAATTAGGTTTTTTTGCATTATAATTTTATTCTTTTGCCAGCTAGGTTGGCACAGTTCAAACCAATTGTTTTTTTAGAACAAATCTAATATAATATTTTCTTATTTTTGTAATTTAAGGGTTTCAAGTTATTGGATGAAAGTAATTTCTATTTTTAAGTCTTATCTCAATAGTCACCATAAGACATAGTGAGTCTAGTCAAGGTCATGTAAGTATACATGTAGAATGCATATTTCATGCACTGATGAACATATCTGAAACTCTTCAGAAAACACTTAAATCATGTAAATTTAGCAAAAATAAAATAGATGAAAAATATGCAATATTTAGATTTAAAAAATATTTTCCTTTGAGAAACGCAGATGTACAGATAATGACATAAATGATCTTTAAAATTTCAGTCAAGCTCTAAAAGAAATTTTTCTTGATTGGAGGGATTATTTTTTAAGAATAAAAAAAAACTCAAGATATGAAGTCGAATAAGAAGACATTGAAAAATTAGGCACTAGTAAAGCACCTGTTTACATTTAACTAAAATATGCAAAAGATATATTTAAATCTTCTATTGCATAACCAAATCCATTACTTAGATCAGTTAAGAAAATTGGCAGAAAGGGGTGGGGGTGGGGGGGGGGCAAGACAAGGTTTGCTTGAGACGCAATAGAAAAAAAATCTCATAAAAATGCCTAAAAAATGCAATTTTTAGTTTAGATGTTTAAAAATACTAAGCGTTATAATAGAGCATGCAGTCCGATGGCTGTTTAAATTCTTTGGTAGATGACAGCATTTATAAAGCTACTGTATATTTTAACATCAATGTTTTTCAATAGTCTAAAAAGCTCTTAAATAGATATTTTTGTCTATTTAGTCATCTTTTAACTGGTAGTTTTAGAAAACACAATGCTTGAAGTGTGTAAAGACTCTACTGCTAAATTCAAATCCTTCCAAAAATTCTTTATAAAAAGCTTTATTTTTCAATAAAAGATAATTAACTCATGCAGTCTTCTAACAAAAAAAATCAGACATCACATATAACAAGTATTTCAAATTAATTATTTTGAATAACCATTTGAAAATAATATATATGAAGTTTTATATATGAATCTATATCATATATTTATTTATAGTGCTAGTAATCAAAAGATTGTTCATTAAGATTTTCAGGGTATCAGTGTTTCATTATATAGCACATTTTATTTATGAAATATGACAGCTTTTTCTAAAAATGTTTAGATTTTAAAGAATTTAAATTTTATACATAATTGATTGTATATTAAATAATTATATTGATTAGAATTACCTTTAAATCAAATTATTACTTATATATTCAAAGATGTTTACTTTTGTTCATAAATTTGCATGTATATGTAACAGGAAAACATATTTAAAAAAAACCCGGTTTAAACCAAAAAAACCTGGTTTAAACCAAAAAAACCATGGTTTTTGGTTTTTTTAAAAAAAACCTGGTTTTTTACCAACCCTGATTCACAGATAGCGGAAAAAAAAAAAAAAAAAAAAAAAAAAAAAAAAAAAAATTCGATATTAATTACCACAATGATGGAATGGTATCTTTTAACAATCCTTAATTTTATTATTTGTACTTTTCATCTCATTGATAGCACTTAGAACATTTCTTCAAATATGACATACTGTTGGTTTTCCCCTAAGATATCTATCTAATATAGTTATTAAATTTAGTTTTGAATCAGCCAGAAATTGAATTTATTTATCACATAATCCACAAACCAGAAACTATCAATATATAGAATTTAGTTGATTGCCAAAATCACAATGATAATGTCTGATAACCTTTAAAAAGTCATCAATAAAATATGAAATAGATTAATTTTGTTGCCAATCTCTTATATTGAATTTGAAATTGAACAAAATTTCAGAAGTTAGAGAAAAATATTGTTCAATTTTTAAAAAATATCATAAAATCCTACAATTTTCGAGTATCTGGCATATATAAAGAACAAAGGATAGAATATGGATTGTTCATTGTCATTAATTGCATTAACCTTTAAGTAGATTAATGGTTAACTGATACGTTTACTTTTTTTCTTCTGTTCTTTTTTTTTTTTAATCAATGTATTAAAAACTTCTAAATATTTCTTTTTTAGATGTTCAATATATATATTAAAAAAGCAGCTGAAATATTTGGAATACCCTATACTAGGCAAATATATGAACAAGCAATAGAAGTTCTTTCAGATGCTCAAGCTACTCAAATGTGTTTGAAATTTGCAGAATTAGAAAGAAAACTAGGTGAAATTGACAGAGCTAGAGCAATATATGCACATTGTAGTCAGATGTGTGATCCAAGGGTAAGTATTAAAACTGTTTGTTTCTTTCTTGGTAAAATATTGTATTCACCTTCTTCTTAACATTATTCCTATCTATTAATGTAAAAATGTTTACAACTTTTCAGTCATTTTGTTTTATAGTTTTAGAAAAAATCATCTGTACGAATCACTCGTTCTATCGTTCCGATTTCAACGGGAATCGGTTCATTCAACATAGATTACGATTCAAATATTTTCTGCAACATTCAGAACAACACATTTCAGCACATTCAGAATAATTTAACAAAACTGCATCGTTTACAGAATTAAAATATTATTGTCTTATTTTGCCATATGGAAATGGAATATACATTTCAAAACCAAATTTCAGCCATTCCATCTACAATCGGAAAATTACCCAGTTATTTTAGTAGCCCTGTATATGATATAGAGATTTTTTATCTATTAATGACATCCATTCAAAAATTTAATTCACTTAATAGATATATGTACTTCAGTTGAAAATTCCCCTTCGTCAATTTTTTCTAATAAAGAAAATGGTACATAAATATACTTTTGTCCATCCCTGTATATGACATATGGAATTTATATATAAAGAAAAATATGCAAAAAATGATTACATTTAAAAGCGCATACCGAATTTTAAAATGAACTAAACTATCCAGCAATTATTACAAAAAGACATTACTGTAACTGATTTCTTTTGTGTGTCCCTCTAAATGGGGAAAAAAAAAAAAAAAAAAAAAAAAAAAATGCTAAGAATGCTGTGTTTTAACTTAATCCAGACTTCGAGTCGATTACAGAGGACTGTAATCGATTACGATTACAATTATTTTCAATTTCTAAAAACCGATTACGATTATGTCTCTTTTAATGACAGTTAGATTACGATTACGTTTAGATTACGATTACAATTTTTTTGTTGGATTACGATTATGTTTAGATTACGATTACAATTTTTTTGTTGGATTACGATTACATTTAGATTACGATTACGGTTGTAATTTTTGCGTCTGCAGGTCATGTTGACTTTGAATGTGTTGGCTTGTGTTTTAGACATTTGTGACTCTTATTAGGATTTACCCAATTTTTTACAAAACAGTCCTAAGTATTTTTTCGGGGAAAAAATGCATTCTTAAATATTAAGGAGTACAGTCCTCCCCCACTTAATCGGGTAACGGATAATCGAATACCCCGCTTATTCGAATAGAACTCTCCGGAACCGAATTTATCAGCATTGGATCTATGTTATTTTTCCCCGCTTAAACCGAATAAATTTTGCGAATCTCCCCGCTTATTTGAATACCATCTGGGTGACCTATGTTTGAAAACAGGCGCGAAAAACACGTTTCATAATGAATTTTTCTTCACCTTTTGTCACTTTTGGCTCATTTCCATTGAAGACAACTTATCAGTTCTTCCTGCAACGATTTCGGCTGGCAGGTGTCTGCGAATGAGTAAAATAAGTTGGTCAATCGATTATTTTTAAGTTGATGATGTTGCTATGAATTTTAAATGGAAAGCTACTTATGAATTTTAAATGGAAAGAAACCTTTATGAAAAACTGCAGTTTTTGAAGCGTTAAATAAGAAAACAGAAGTCCAGGTAGCAGAAGTAAGGTTCCAATATAAAACACAATGCCAAAAATGTCCAAAAATAAGAGAATAAAATGGAAATTGGGATTGAAAGAGGGAACATAATCCCAGTTTTCATAACAATATGCACTGGAATAGGTTTAGCGAAAAAAGCGAAATTTTTGTTAATAAATGGCGCTATGATTTAGCAGAAAGCGTGTGCTAACACACAAAAACGTATCCACGTTTTTTGTGCTACCAAAGTTTTAACCAAATTTCATTGAACTACATTAAGTATAATGTAAATCATACAGTTATATGAACTGATATTAAATTATTACGTGCTTACTTTATATTAGAAATTGTATTTATTTTACTAATTTACATTATTATATTAACGATTTTATTATGCTATTAATTAATTATGCTGCAGATGGTTGTTTTACCTTTCTATTACGCATTAAATATCACATTTCTGTGTTCCCCGTTTAATCAAATACCCCGCTTAATCGAATATTTTTTTTGGAACCATCAATATTCGTTTAAACGGGGTCGACTGTATTATATTTATGTATGTACGCAAGATAGCATAAATTTCTTCCTTTATAAAAAAGATCAATTTCTTATTAGAGTAATTAATTAGAGCATCTTATTAGAGCAGTTTCTTATTAGTTTCTTATAGGCTAATATTATGATGAAGTATGTTAAATTTGAGTCGGGTTTCGGATTGACTAAAAATAAAATTATAGGACTTTAATTTGGTTTAACCCGAGATGTGCAAAGTTCTATGAAGAACAACTCTTGCTTCGAACTCATTGTTTGATCAGTATGCAATATTCACATTTTATAATAAATTTTATAATCACATTTTATAATTATTTCAAAACTCCAATGTTTTATGGCTGTTATTTTTTTTTTATTGAATTTTGATCATTTTACTTCACAAATTCCCCAAGAAAAATTCAGCCTAAATTACATTTTTTTCATATACATATTATTATTCGATATTGGGAAAATACCTCTTTAAAGAATTTTCAGGTATTATTTTGAACCTTCTCATTCACATTATAAAACATAAAATTTTCTTCTTTTTGTTAATTTCTGTGCCTATTAATATGCAGTGCATAACATAAAAAGGCTACTTCAGTAAGGCGAAAACAACAGTTCACTAATGTTAATCCTTTGGAAGAAATTTTTTTTAATATCTTGTTCGCATTTTAATCTTTTAAGTTTTTTTTTCTTTTTTGCATTGTTTAGCTCAGATTGATGTATATAAAGACCGTTGTTTTCTACTTTTTTGATTTTATATGCATTATTTTTATTATGGGTGTTTTTAAATAAAAAAGGGCAATTTTGAGACATAAGTTTTAATTTATTTTTGTTCAAAAAGACATAAAACCAGCAGGTGTTGTTAATCAGAAACTATCTAATTGAACTCATTTTTCTGGTTTTTTTGCAAACGCAATGAATATTTCAGAACAAGCCATCAAAATTGACATTTCGAACGCTTTTTTCCCACGAAAGCAGAAAAACCAGTCAATGAAAGGGAGAAAATCACGAGATCACGTGACCAAAATAACTCATAATTCGGTAGATAATTTAATTACCACAAAATGGAAGACTCAATTCGATTCGAATTCGCTTCCATAGTCAGGCCTTCAATTTTTTATCTTTCCGTTAAAAAATGAATTTGTAAATGTGCCAAAACGTTTTGCGCTTGCTGAACAAAGCAGTTGAGAACATCGGTTTTCAGACAGATAGATTTCAATTGCTCAATGAGAAAAACATTTAAAAATATTGAAATGCAAGTGATCGTAAATTTGGTATTGTATTTTTTTTTTTTTTTTTTATAAGATAAACTTTAGCGAAGAAGTGTTTTCGGATGACTGAAGTAGCGCTTTAATAATTATATTGCTTACCTCTGTAAGAAATGAAATGAAGAAATATAAACTAAAAAATTATACTGATATTCCGCATTTTCAAATTTAATAAATTTTAAAATTTCAATTACATGAACAGCGTCGTAGACAGATGGGAGTGGGGAGAGGAATCCAGATGCATTGGGTACCACTAATTTTATAAAGCTTTCTTTGCTTTATCTAATCAGAGAATTTCCAGCTATTAGAATTAACAGCTATAACTCAAGGCGAAAACAACTTTTTGATTTTAATGGTATGAAGAGCAGGGAGCCCCCGGTCCCCTCTGGCTACGCCTCTGTACAAGAAAGTCAAATGAAAGAAAAAAAAAAAAAACATATTGTCTTCTGGCAGGACAGAATTAAAAGGGAGTGGGAAGAGCAGAATATAATGTTCAATACATGTGTCCGTAGTAAAACCATAAATAAAATAATTTTCTTTCTTTCCTTTTTATCTTCACTACTTCCACTCAAATGACCCATACCTCTGGATTGACCACATGTTGTTTTATTTTCTTAATTTCCATATCTTTGACAAACTCAAGTCAAATACTATTTCTGTATCCTATTACAGTGTGCGGTATACATTCTTTTTCACTTTTAGCCCATTAAAGGCTATCTCTGTCACACATGATCTCTGACCTTCACCCTCCTACTTTAGGGGCAGTTTGATAAGTTAAAAACCTGAACCGCACTCTTCCTTTTCCGGTACAATGTTTAGCAAACCAAGTATATTTTCATTTGGAAGAGAAAGGAAGGGGAAAAAAAGACGTAATCTTAGAGCGTAATCGTATATTTATGTGAAATTACGATTACATTGCAATTACGTAGGGTCCGATTATGATTAGATTATGATTATAATCGAGATGAAATCTCTTGATTATGATTATATTGCGATTATGTCGAAAACCAAAATCTATGATTACGATTACAGTGCGATTACACGGTTTTTGTAATCGATTATAATCGATTACGATTACTCGAAGTCTGACTTAATCATGGTGAAATCCAGTAATTTATATGAATAATATTCAATAATTTATGCATTTGAAATAGCGTAATGTCATTAAAATGCTCTGCAAACGATTTTTTCTTATATAATGTAATTGAATTCTTTTGTGTACCCCTGTAAATGAATTATTAATTGTACATGCTTCATATGCAGTACCAAACATGATTTCTTGATAAGTTTTATCAACTGCATGAAAATCCGAGTATATTTATGGGAGTTGGAGCGTAGACAGATGGCTAGAGGACGGATAAACAAACAGAATGCATAATAACTTTTTGATTTTCTTGGAAAGTGCTAAAGATGAAAAGAAAAATAATATACATAATTTTTAGCACATTTATCCGCCATAGTATCTAAGTACCTGTAAAATAATCTGATGTAGTTTGAGCATTAAATTAATTTTGTGAATCTAATCATTAACGATTTAAATACATTTTAATTAATTTATAATTATTGTAATTAAGTTTTTAATATCTATTATTTTTAAATTATAAATGTACCCAGTTTTTCAATTTGGAAGGGCCCCAAAAAGTTCCAATGAGAGGGGCCCCTCACTTCATAAATCTGCCACTGAGAATGCTATCTAAATTTGTTTTCAAAATGCAGTAATGTTGATTGAAACTTTTCTTTATTTTTTAAATTTGTTCTACTGGTAATCAAACAAATACAACTGTTATTTTTTTCAATACAGTTATGATATATTACAAACATTGGTGTTAAATAAAGCCAGAAGAACTGCTGTCAAAATTCTGAAACTGAAAGGCAAACTTTTAAAAGCTGTTTTTCTTTTTTATAACATATTCATGTAAAATAAAAATAAAAATGAATCATGTAAAATAATAAAATGAAAATGATATATATATGTTTAGCATGCAGAAATAAAATGTTTTTACTATTTTATATTTTGAAAGAAAATGTGACTTATTTTTGGAAAACATTTTTATGAAGTAAATCCCCCCCCCCCCTTCTGCCCACATACACACTCTCTATTTGGGACATAGCACTTTATCACATAGTCATGTATAAGAGTATTTTAGTGGCATTCAAATTAAATGGATAATAAACTAATGACTATATTTCTTTATGATTAATTCCTTTTTCCTCCTTAGACAAACCCAGATTTCTGGAAAACCTGGAAGGAGTTTGAAATTAGGCATGGTAATGAAGATACTATGCGAGAGATGTTGCGCATCAAAAGAAGTGTCCAAGCTACTTTTAACACACAAGTTAATTTTATGTCAGCACAAATGTTGAGTGCTGCTGTAGCTGCTGCTGGTGGAGTTCCAGGTATTAATTTTTTTTTAAATAATATCTATAAAAACTTTTTTTAATGGTAGATATACTTTTTAACACTGTTTATTAGGGACTAGATTTACCCTAATTAACATAAAGTCAAATACTGCTAATGCAACTAAATGAAGGATAAAACCTCGTAATTATGTTTTCAAATTTGTACATTCTCAGCCATTCTAGAAGTATGTTCACACAAAGGAATCAATTTTGCACTAGCATCAAAAGTCTGAAAGTCTTAGCTTTGAGACCTAATGCATTTTATAGACTAATAATCCAAAGTTAGAGAATCACTAAAATTAGTCTGCAAAAAATCATATTACATATATTTTTGTACCCAGGAGCAAAATCTGCCCAACACAGACTATTTTTCAACTGTTAAAAATTTAGCAAAAATTAAAAAATTTCGGTTCTAAATCCAAAAATTCAGACATAAAATGTATCACGAATTTCGACAGATAGTCTTCGAAAAAAAAATCAATTTCTTTATAGATTGCAAAAAACACGCGAATTTCATTCAAAAATTGCAAAAAAAAGTCAATTTTGTCAAAAATACATGAAAAAACGGCAAATTTCTTCAAAAACTCACGAAAAAAATGACAGTTTTCGTCGGAAAATCACAAAAAAAGTGCAAATTTCTTCAATAGAACACAAAAAAAAAAAAACGGCACTTTTCACGAGAAAATCATGAAAAATGGCAAATTTCTTTACATTTAAATTGATTTCTTCAAAAAATCGCAAAAAAATGACAGTTTCGTAAAAAAGATAACGAAACAACACCGAATTTCTTCAAAAAATCATAAAAAATGGAACATTTCTTCAAAAGATCCTTATAAAACGGCAAATTTCTTCAAAAAATTGCAAAAAAACAGCAAATTTCTGCCAAAGGTCGCAAAAAAACGGCGAATTTCCTCAAGAGATTGCGACAAAATGGCAGTTTTCGTCAAAAAATCGCGTAAAAATTTCAAATTTATTCAAAAGATCTAAAAAAAAAAAAAAAAACCACCAGTTTCTTTTAAAAGATCGGAAAAAACATCCAATCTTGACAAAAAAGAGCAAAAAAATGAATTCTCGTCAAAAGATCGTGAAAAACTCGCAAATTTTGTCAAAGGGGAGCCCCCCCCCCCTCTTTTGGGAAATTCTGAGAATAAAGGCAACTTCTTTTTTAAAGTATACTTTTCTTTTATGTCTATCAAAAATACTTGGGAGATTTGAATGTATATAATGTAATGCGAGGGATTGGTTTGCAGACTGTTTTTAAGTTTTTACTTGTGTTGCAGACTGCAGAAAAAAATTCTGCTGCTGGGTTTTTGTATATACTACCTCTGACGAAAAAGTTTGGTGAATGAATTCAGAATGGCCAATCTGGCAATACTGGGGAAACAAAATGCTGCACCTGCATAGAGGCAAGTGTTGACCATCTTTCCCCACTGTTGTTCAGTTGAGTGTCATTTATATTCTGTGTAAGACGTGCTTTGCAAAAGTGCTTGTTCAGTGTGTTGGTTCTTAAAGTTTGATTGTAAGCTTTGCAAGACACCAAAATAAATTCATGAGGCGTGGTGCAAATTGAACATCCACCATACTCGCCAGATCTCAATCTTCCAAACTTCTTCCTATTTCTATGACTCAAACTCTCTTTGGAAGAGATTTGAAATTAGAATCCAAGATGGTGATCCCGAATGCTGTGATGTCCTTTCAAGGATATCTTAGTGCCCCTTTGAATGCATCATATTCATAAATTAAAAAAAAAAAAAAAAAAAAAAAAATTTTAAAATAGGTTTTGCTTTAAAATTATTATTGCTAACATGCTTTTTTTATTGTATAAGACATTAAGGTTTTAGCCCTATTCCATAGAAAAATTAAAGATTCTTACCCCTCCCATCTCCTTAAATAATAATAAAAAAAAAAAAGCTTTGCTTCTCCTGTATTTACCATGTACATGTGACCATGGGTGCCCAAAGAAAAAAATCTGGGGAAAAATAAGATTTTGAAACAAGTATGCCTGTAGTTTTTTAAATACAGAACATAAGCATGAAGTAAACTAAACTAATAATTTTCTCACAAAAACTCTATATGCAAGACATTTTTTAATCATATCAGCATAACAAACAGTACAGAAAAAGATAACTAATAAGATAGTGAAAAATCCAAAAAGTAAATTTTACCGACTTTTACCTGATTGCTGATTGAAAATTTAAAGCAATTTATAAGATGAATATAAAAAGAAAAACAGAGCATAATATTGTCTTCCATGGGTAACCTTAATTCCTTTTTCTTTTAATGCAACTCTTTTAAATCATTTGGGAATATTAAATATTTTTTTAATAATAAGAGAAAACAAAATTTAATAAATTAATTTTAAAATTATTCAATAATTGCACAATATTTTGAATAATTGCACCCTTCACTCTTTTATTTTTTAGGTATTGCAAGTTACGTTGGCCAACGAAATGATTACAAGAAATTGATAAATTATCATTTGTTTACACATCAAACCTTAGACAATTTTCTTCTTCACTGTGAACAAAATCAGGAAGTTATTCAAATCATTCATAGAGTACAGAGTTTCTGCGTGGAGTGATATACTAGGGAAACTTTAGGTCCAATTGTAGACGGCATATTTCACATTGGCAGTAGTTGAACACTCTTTGATGCAATCTGGAATCAATGATGGCTCCACCGGGCGCGGGATCCCACTAAGATAGGGATTGTCACTGGAAGGGCTGCAACTCTACTTGCTATATTGAAATCCGGAGAGTGCAACTTTCAGAGATGAAGCAATGAATCTACGACGATGTGCTAACAACATGGCTGATGAAGCATTGAGGTGACGGCCACAGACACAAAAAATATAACTTGTGTTGCACAAATGCTGCGGAGATTATCCCACGTAACCGAGAGCTCTAAGATCAAATGGTGTTAAAGTAGATCTAATGATTGCTATTTAGGAGAGAGGCTGGCTGAATCATTAAAAATATAATGCTGTGGCAAAAGTTTTGTGATTTTAGGACCTAAAAATTTTTAGCACAAAGCTGGCCAAAAGAAAAAATTACGTTCGCATCTGCCGCTGAGAACAATGACTCACTCTCCCGACGCAAGACCCTAAGGTCCGCGTCAAGTCCTACGTGCTTACACCGCGCTGTTCAGTCGAAAAGTGTCAAATAAATTAGAATATTGCCGTCCTCCTCTGTGCGGCATTCGCGTGCCCAGCCAATCAGAATCTAGCATCACCCGACGCTAGGAATGATCCAGAAAAAAACATGCGTCATCAAGGGATGGACGCGGGTATTTGGAGGGAAATTCGTATCGACGAATCTTCTGGAACATGGTCGAACATTCCCAAATCCTGATGACTCATTGATCTAGGCTGTAAGAGGGACTATGACAAAATGGCGATGCATGAATTTGAGAAAAACCGCGATCTTCATAAAAAAATACAAAGATTAAGCTTAATTTTTGAAATAGCATAAATTGCAAATTATATGCTTAAAAGACCGGGCGATTACATGAAAATGATTTACATTTAAAAATAAGACTGATTAATATAATTTTAAGAATGAATAATTAATAATAAAATAATTTAGAAAATATTATTTTGTATATTGCTATTATGTCAAATAGGGAAGCTGCGATGCATAAATTAAAAATACTGGATTTATAAGATATATTAATGAAATTATAGAAAATTAAAATTACTTTTTTTTTTAAATGACTATTAATTAATTTTTCCTAAAATAATGATCTGAATTTTTGAGAATAGAAATATAATCTGAAAATCATCTACACATCCTAGCAGCCAACAACTGAGTTATGTCCCTACTTAATGAAATGTTGGGCAGAACTGGTATAGAGATACAAGTTTAGGCAGATACCTGTTGCTTGGTGAGATTTGCAGCCAGATATATTTTAGCCTTCTGACTACAGCACCCCCCTCCCTTTTTAAAGTATTTTTTAAAGAATAAGGGCTTTTTAGATTAGTTAACTATTATTCTTTATTTTTTTAATCATATTTTTTATTTTGTATTAACAGTGTTTTTTTCAGTTCAGCGCCAATATAAAAATTTGATAGTTACATCTTATTAAATTATTAGTTAAAGAAATGATATAATTAGTTTAGTAATAGTAAATAATTAATTTAACTTCATGAATAAATAAATAAGTAAATCTTAATTCTTAATAAATAAATCATCTTTTCCCCTTTCTTTTTTATGTATATAGTATGTCACATTTTAAAATATTGTAAATGGATATTTTTCTTATGTGCTGTAGAAGGAGAAAATAAAATACTGTGAAAACAGTAATTTTTCTCAACAACTAATTTCCCAACAATTGTGGAAATATGAAAGATACAAAATAAATGCAATTAAAAACACTTTTTGAAGAGAAAATTATGCATGTAAAATTTGTTAAAATTCCTTATAAAGTGAAGTTTTTACAAAACAATAAATAAATAAATAAAATATTTTGTATTATTATTTTTATTAGTAATCCAGCCAAGGTATTCTATTTAGATAATTATAATGTTTGGGGATTGTCAGTTATTTGGAATATTTGTCATAAGTACAAAATGCAATGCCTGTTATTAACTGATCTGCACTATCATAATCATTTAGCTAAGTATTTATTGTAGATATTGATGAAGGAAACCAGTTCAAAATGTTCAGTTTGATTGAAAAAGAAAAAAAAAAAGCAGTTTAATTGGCTTATAAAATTGTAAAATTATGATTATCAAACATTCAGGACCTGATTAACCTATGAAATTAACCCTGAAGCTATGAGAAGCACAGTGTCATATCAGGGCTTCATTCATTTGAGAAGAGTTTTCTAACTTTAACATACCCTGAAACTTACCAATGCTTACAAATATTATTCCAAAGAGTGGTTCAGTTGAGAATGGCTCCTATGTCCTATATTTCACTAAACTTTTTTTTTTTTTAATGTTCCCCTTACACAAAAATTGGATACGATCGAGAAAAATATGCTAAAATGATTTTGCCTGGTATGAACGTAAAAATGTAAATTGGATAAAAAGGTTTGAATTTATAATGCATGCACAACATAAAGTATTAATATTTTGAAATATTTTTCAATTTTGGCAATAAATTATCAATATTTTATGTTGCTCATACAAGTCAGTATACTAAATAAACATGCATCTAAAATAATGAACAAATTGAAGAATTGCAATCAGTTGGTATGAATTTGTTCTATTACATGAAAAATTAATTTGTTATAAAAGCTATTTTTTATGAACACTTTTTAAATATATATTGTAAGATTGATAATTTGAGGAGAAACTAGTATTTTGAAATGGAGTTAATCCAATTTAAAATTTCAATTTCCCCTGTTTTCCCAATTTCAAGCCTCTTCAAAATTTTCTAGGGGAAGCACCTGCTTCTTGTGCCTATTCAATAATCAGGGTCTGCAAACATTGGCTGCATGATTTTCTTCTCTTCTCTCTTTATTTTTTATTCTTATTAATTTTTTACATAATCTTATATGCATTGGTAAAATTTTGTGTTTCTAGTTTCTGAAGCAAATCAAGACAGCATGAGGCAACTGGAAGCTCAAGCAAAAGCAGTTGCTGAAGAAGCTGCTCGTGACCAACCTACGTTAACTAGAGGAAAAGTTCAATTTGTTAGGTGAGATCTTTTTTGCTTTTTTTTTTTTTCCTCTGTATACCTTATTTATTCGCATTCATAGTTATTTTACCCTTTACTAGGCAAAATATGCAAATGGATGCAAAAAAAAAAAAAAAAAAAAAAACATGTACAGTTGACTTTTGTTAATTCGAAATTGGATAATTCGAATCTTCGCTTAATTCGAACTGAACATAAAGTCCCGAAATTTTCAATGGCAGAATAACGTTAAACTTTTTCATTAATTCAAACTCATTTTCCCTTGACATTGTTTAAATCGAACTCACGAGAAATCCTATATTTAATTCTTCATTTCTTTCTCACGGATTTCAGATCATTTGAATAACTTTCTTTCTTTGATTTTTGTGAAAATTGTTCCGAACGAATATACATATAATCCCATGAATTTGATATCCACTTTCTAAGTGCCCCATCCATACATCAGTGACAATTCAAATTTTTCTTCCATTGTGCTTGTTTCTAATCTTTTAATTAGTCTATGTATTTATACATCCTAATTTAATATTAAGTTATATTCTGATGTTAACAGATATAATAAATTTAAAAAACACTATAACATTAATTCCTTTGTAATAGTACCATATTAAGCATGTTCTCATATCATACTTTCCATAATTCGAACTTCGGATAATTCGAACATTTCTTGTGGTCCCAACGAGTTTGAATTAATGAGAGTCGACTGTATATTATTCTTTGTATACAAACTTTTGAAATTATTATAACTATTAAAAAAAATCTGAAGATAATTGACAGAATATAAATTAACTAATAAATAATAATTGTACAGAAAATATATCTTTAATATTGCTTATTGCACACATTAAAAAAAAAGTAGTAGAAAAAAAAAAATCTAAATACAGAAGCTACTACCATTACATTATTACTATATTAGAGGGATTCTTTCATTAATTATAGAAGTGATTACTTTTGAAAATTGAATGTTATTTTATTTATTTAGTTAATTTTTTGGGTGGGAGATTTTCAATAACTATAGAAACAATTGCTTTTAGAAGTTTAATATAGTAAATTATATTTAAATGGATAATTACTATTAACTAAAGTGTATAACAGTTTCATCAATTTTTGGATGATTTAAAAATAAAAATAAAATTGGATTAATATATATCCATTTTCTGTATTCCAGAATGAAAAAGGAGGGGGAAGGGGGAGAATATTAGTAGAATTTTAAAGCACTTGTAGTAGGAATATTTCATTTTCATACTACTAAACCTATTGTTTTTTCTTTAAAGCAATTTCATTTTGTACATCCTAAAATTATGTTGTTTGTTAAATCATTCTTTCCTTTATTTATGAGACAGATATTTTAAGAAAATAAGTTATCTCATATGTAATACCACAATAATTATGTTTGAAGTGTGGAGTTAGAAAATTGGTTATCTAACAAATTGAAAATTTCAAAATACTTTTTAATTTGACGCATGGTTTTAGGGCACCTCCTTTAACACTTTGCTTATGTAACTAAAATATATCAGATCTATATAATTCGATTAATGGTTGTTCTATATCAGTATGAGTTTTTTCAGAATACTGTTAGTTATAAGTTTTTCTTTGTTTCAGTTGAGGATGTTTTTCAGATTTGGGAACATCAAAAGCTCTGACCGTTTGCTTTCTTACTACTTACTTTAGTCTGCACAAATATTGAATGTATTGCTTATGCCAAATTCTCTTTTAATAGTTCTTTTACAGTATTTCTGAAAGTCATCAAATTTTTCAAAATCAAATTTTGATATTAAAAAGTGCTTATTTTTATGAAAAATCTGCATAAAGTTCTCAAATTTACTCTCAGATTATTTCTTAATTGAGGGTGTAAATATTCAGAATTTCTGATTTTTTTAAAAAGTTGTATAAATATTTTTCTTTGAAAATTTTGCTCTACCCTATTTAAAATAGCCAAACAATAATATTGGAAACAGTTTAAATTTAAAAAATGTATTTACATGAGATATTTCACATTTCTAAATGATCTTTATACTATTGTTACCAATTCTAAGGCAGCAGAAATAAAAAATCTTTCCTTTCTAGCAATAAAAGTACCTTCATGTGAATATGAAAAAGATAAAGAAAACTTCTGAATGATAAATTCATTAATATGTTTTAAAAACAGAAAGTAAAAGAAATTAAGTCATATTTAAAATGACCAAGTAATCTTGCAAAATAATTAAAATAAAATAAAAATATTTGAACAAGGCATTTACTTTATATTTTGATATTATCTTTTTAACTATTAATGTGAATTCGAAGGTGGCAGAAATAATATTTCTTTTCAAATAACAGAAGTATTTTCACCTGAATATAAGAAAGAAAAAGAAAAGTTTTAGTGAAAATTACATCAGATTTAAACGATACATTTAAACTATCTTACTTAAACAATTTTCTTATCCCATGGTTAAAAAAATACTAGCAGGCAAAGACTCTGTGTATTTCACTTTTTAACTGATCTTGTTTAATTAAACATGTAAACAGTCAGTAGATATTTAACAGCAGCAGATTAGACTTTAAAATTCCCTAATCAAAGGGAAATGAATGGTAAACGCATTTACAGGGAGAACAAATTTTAAGGGTGTATTTTGATTCAAACTGCTTATTTTCCGATTTATTTTTTAATTCATTTTCACTCTCAAATACACCAAACTTTCAAATTCTCTTATTTGGAAAGTACACAAGGTGCCGTGATTGTCGATTATTTGATAAATGCAGAAAATATTGCAAAAAAAGCAATCAAAAACGGCATTTCGGACTGATTTTTCCCAAGCAGGAGTTCTGGGAATGAAAAAAAAAGGTCATACTGATAAGGTAATTGTTTATAACTTAAATTCTGATGAATTGAGCATAAAAAGACATCACACGGCACCTCATACGTCCCTTCAAGAATCCCCTCATCAAGTTTCATGTTTCTACTTTTAAAAATGTGTCTGAAACTGTATCAGAAAATTTCGAGCTGTTGAAGGTGGAAGAGCATTTTTTCGAATACACCCTTAAATTGTTTTCTTAAACATGTTTTTCTTGCATTTTATACAAGTGAAAAACATCTATTTCAGAAATACAATCTCCTTTTTCTAAAGCAATCATCTCCAGTTAAAATTATTCATTTTTCCAGTGACACCTTTTCATCTGCTGGTTCCTTGTCTTTTGAGTTGCTGCAAGTGTTATCAGTGGTTCTATTTAGCATAGTCTCAGTGATCTTGCTGCTGTCCATTAAATTCTTCATTGTTGCTCCATTTTTGTTGATTTTCAGCTAATCATCTATGTCAAGTGTTTTTTTTTTTTCAATACTTATTGCATTTTTTTATTTTATGAGTTCAATTAGCTCAAAAAACTGCAAGCTTTGAAATTCTTCCCCGTTCAGTGAAATATTATCATATGTTTTTCAAAGTCGAAAATGCTACACTACTAACTTTCAGCTTTAACTTGATACTTATTTCAAATTACCTGGTAGCTCTCAAGCTGTCTGGAAAATGAAGAAAGTACACTTTTGTCCTAGTCAACTTTTTCAAACTTTTACTTTCAATCTCAAAGTTTTAATTCATAAGCAGCTGTTATTTTTCTTTCAGCTGTAAGATGGAATTGTTTAGAGAAGGGACAAGGGGGGGGGGGGTGATTTTTTTGCTAAATTTTTGAAGTTGCTGGATTTTTGAGGTCACACTGTACTCTGTACCAGATGGTGTTGACAAAACACATTGGCTGATTGCAGCGCAAGATGCCTAGACTGCATAAAAATATTTTAAAAAAATTAATAATTTCAAGCTTCAGTATCTAAGTAACAAACACCCACCTCTATAAGCACCTTTCCTTGTACTTTTCTCTTCTCTAAAATAGCTAAAACTAGGTTCACTGTAGACAAAAGATTTTTATTAGAATTATCTCTTAAGAAATATATCAGATGAAGTTTTATTTAAGATATTATTGTATCAAACAACCCCCCAGCCCCCGAAAGGAATATGAATTTCATGAACATTTTAATAAAATGAAAAAACATTTTTAAATACTTCAATCTCCAATACCGTACTCCATTTTTTTAAAAAAAGGGCTACATTTTGGGTTGAAGGTGGGCTAAAAAGAAACTAACGGATCTTGGGTTTCGGAGAACACTAATTGGGCTCTCACTAAACAGGAATAATTAATTATTTTTTAATTGTACTGTCATGTCCCTATTAATAAAGTTGCTTTAGATTTGTAAAGTGGCTTTAACAATTATACAAAAAACATTCATTAGAAATAGTAGTAATTTGGATGTTTTCTAGAGTTTTCTTGTAAATCTGCATTAGATGTCATTGATCTTTTATGTAGTTAAATTGAAGATGTTTAAATTCCATCTGTTTTTTTTTTTTTTTTTCTCCATACATGACAACTTTCCCTCCTATTTTTATTTTTTTTTTTTAAAGGGGGAAACCTGTAAAAAAAAAAAAAAAATATGGTGTAAGGAAAATACTGTGTTAATAATTCTGCAGCTTTATACTCTCTATTTGTTTATTTATTTATTTTTTAATTTTAATGTATAGTATTTCTTAAATCATATCATTAAAAATAATTGTTCTACTTTAAAATAGGGGAGAGCAAACTGAAGCAGATGAAGAGATGCTCAAGAAGAGCCAAGTACAAAATCCAGATGAAATCAATTTAGATGATGACTTTGAAAGTGATGAAGAAGAAAAAATTGAAGGTAACAAACATAGTTTTTTTATTAATTGTTTTTGTAAATAATACTATTATAAATAACTACATGTTTTACAGTAATAATACAGAGTGAATGATGCAATGAAAATACCATATCGAGTTGAACACAAAGTTATTTTTGGCTGAGCTTAGCTCGGTCATCCCTGCTAGTATGTGTTAAAGACTAAAACGCAAAAAAAAAAAAAAAAAAAAAAAAAAAAAAAAACTGCTAAAATTCATAAAAAAAAAAAGAATAAATAAATAAAATAAAAGATTACTATACTGGACTAATTCAATTTTCTGTTACAAATTTCAAAAAATATCTGTGAAATATGAAAAAACTAAAAATCGTATAAAAAAATTCCTGAAAAAAATTCAAAAATTGTCATATGAATTCAAAGTTAAATTTTATTGATAAAAGAATAAAATTTACTATATTGAATTAAAAGTTTCAAGCTGGATTCCTTTTACAAATGTAAGAAAATAGCCACAAAATGCGATAAAATGCTGAAAATAGCATAATTTTTTTAATTTTGATGTGTTTTTGTAAGTGCGGCACTTCTGTCAATTTTTTTAAATATTTTAATGTATTTTCATAAGTAAAGGGCTTATGGTAAGTGGGATTCATATTCCCAAAACTAAATTTCCCCCCACACCCAAATACATTAGTATTTTTATATTTCAATTCCACATACTAAAATAACTGTCCCCCTCCTGACCTCCCTTTTTTTCTTCAGAAAACTGTTACAATAATTTTGTATGAATATAATATTATTTTATAATTTTAGAGATACAACTGGAAGAAAGACAAATTCCTGATGAAGTATTTGGTGGATTGAAAAAGGTGGATTAAAAGAGAAATGTTGCACATGCAAAGGCACAAAAGAACAATGGGCATCTATTTTTATATGTTTATAAAACAGAAAATAAAAATTGAAACTTTTTAATTGTTAAAACCTATTTATCTGTACATAATATTTTACGTTTGAACTATTTGTATTTTGTAATGGATATAAATCCAAGAATTACTCTGTAAATAATGTAAATAAATATGAGTATTATATATTAAATCAAAAAGCTTTGTTTATTTTAAATTATTATTTATCATCTTCATCATGTATGCCACACCTTTCAGTATAGCTGGAAAAACTATTTATTGCTGTTATTAAAAGAGCTTATACCTTTTTCGCAGAAATGAGAGAACAAAAGTAAACAAATGGGTTGCAAAAGACATTACCAAGGAGCTACACTTTTGGTCCAAATTGCTAGTTTGACAAAATATACATTTTTATTACAAAAAAAAAAAAAAAAAAAAAAAATTATCCATAATGAGCATTCTTTTTCCACATGAATTATTCACTTCAGAAACATGATACAGAAAAAAGACAGTACTTGAAAATAATAAAAGTAAAGTAGCTACTATCTGAGATGATTTTTTTTATAAAAGTAAATAAAAATTTATCTGAATTACAAAAGAAAAATCTATCTATGGGTTCTTTCTGCATAGCAAAACATATGAGCCATCTAAAATTGATGATCAGATTGTATAAACATCCCACTTCCGATTTCACAGAGCAAGGAAAATAATCAAAAACAAACCGAATATCTGTAAAGTGGGCATTTGTGGCAGGTGTTGTAACTTTCTTATGGATTATATTTTAATAAAAATTTGTTACACAGCCTAATTTACTATGATTTCAATTAGCTGAAAATATGAAAGAAATTGGTCAATTTACATAGGAGATATGAATTTTTCGCAGCAACTAAGCAGCGCAAACTTGTTGACACATTCACATTTATTCAGATAAGTCCATTTTATATTTAAAAGAATAGAATTTAAATAGCTTGTTCTTATGTTAAAAATCAAAATCTGTATTGCAGTTTTGAATAAAAAATCATTCTTTTTAAAAAGCAATGCTGGCAAGGCGTGTTGATATGGGTCTTGCATATCTGGAAAAGCATTACAGAAGAACAGATCTTAAGACACTTTGCCGAAATTAGATACGTGGAATGAAAGGAGTATGAATATATTTATTATTTAAAAAAATGTTAGAAGCTTAGGTGGGTAGGGGGTTCAATACAGTTTTAAAAATTCTAAATTTGTTTTATTACATATGTATAAATTAAATGCAAGTTAGCAAAATGTGCAGATTTTGTGGGATTTTGGGTGTCCTGATTTGAGAATTTGTTCTGTATTTTGAAAATTTTAAAAACACTTATCACAGAAATTACTTTCAGAAGATGATGTTAAAGTATTCCAGGGGAGATTTATCACCACAGAAACAACTATATTATCTACAGCAATGTCTAAATCTTATATTTGTTTTTCCTCTTCATTGGCTACATGCTGAATGTATTATTTTTCCTTCTTCAGCACAAATTCGTCTGGTACTTTGAATGTACAAATCTTTTGCACAGCATCAAGTAGACGTCTGGCCTGAGGCCTATACCTGGCCCAGTAAAAAAATTAAATGGGCCATCTGGGTAAGTCGGATAAAAAAAAATTTAGTGGCCCTACCAACCTGATATAAAGATTTAAACAAGACCAATAAAATATGAACTACTTTCAAAGAATATAGCTTTTGCAAGAATAATAATAAACGTTTGTCATGAGCTGATGCTAGTTTGACAACATCAATACAGAAATGTAACTTGTCCAGCATGGAGATTGGCATTGGGCAATTATTTGGTATCTGATCGGGACTTAATATTTTTTTTAGAAGACTCATGCTAGGCTGTGATCAAGATTGCACTTCTACATAGTCAAGCCAGGCCAGAACTAAACTTAATTGTTCAGGATATGTAGAGCAGGCAATATGTTTTATAAAAGTATAAATAGCGATAATAAACTTTTGTTAATGTAATCTTTGGAAATATACTTTAAGGTGGTTCTTAAATTCACTATTTACCAATGTGAAACTTTGACAAATTTTCTAATTAATTTTTAACTGTAAAGGCAAAAAATTAATAAACCTGGCTATTGAAGAGATTTGAAATCAAATAACTTTTTTTCATTTTCGATATTTAAATTACTTGTCGAGATATATGACATTTTTGCCATGTGGCTGCAAATTTGTATCAGTAAGTAGCTCCTTTAGATTTGAGAAAAGTTTTAATAAATGACAGAGAAATATTTTCTTAAATCAGTTTTTTATTATTGTTATGCATCTATACGTTTTTAGGCTTTAATAAATGTTAAAAGTAAAAAAAAAAAAAAAAATGAGTAAAAGTTAAAACGTATTTACTTTCATGGATGCATATGTATTTTTCCCCATCTCCCTAGCACGTTTTTTAACATATACGAGATGGCCGGTTTTCATTCTGCTTCCAATGAGTACTGTTACTAAGTAACAGCCAGTACCAGTGATTTAGCGATTGCGTCACTTGCCGTGAACAGCAGATCGTTTTGACATCGTACCGCGTAGCCAATGGCATCTCGGATGTGTGTTTCAAGTGAATTACAATGTGTTTCTTAAGAGAGTTTGTACCTGCATTGGCAACAGACTTATGCAAAAAAAAGTTTTGCTAAATTTGTATAAAAGGATTGTAATGTGATGGCTCTTTCCCTTTTATAGATTTTTGCTTGAGCAGAATTCATAATGTAAACTTTTAAATTGTCTTATTACTTTAGTTCTTTTTAAGTTTACGCAGGGCTCCCAAATGGTCCCCTTTTCTGTGCCTAAAAAGAAATCGCTGCAAAATAAAAAAAAAAACTCTGAAAATAACTAAAAGCTTAAAAATCTAAGAAGACAAAATTTATTAAAGTAGACGTAAAAAAAGCATTGTAACTGAAATTCTTTCATGAATCTAAATGTTAAAAAATCACCACAGAATGCAGACAAATTTTAAGAATCTCATTAAAATTCTTAAAAAAAAAAAAAAAAATTCAGAACATGAAAGTTGCTATATTGAGCTACTGTTTCACCAGTCTTCAATAACGGGCCTTAGCATGCTTCACCCCCCCCCCCCCCTCAAAAAAAAAGAAGCTTTTTGAATGGAAAAAATCTTCAATGATTTTTTCCATTCAAAAAGCTTCTTTTTTGGGGGAAAACAGACGATAAAAACTAAGAAAAATGAAATTAAAGTTCACAGCTCTGAATCATATTAAAGAAAATGGTTGGAATAAAATTCCTTTTCACAAATTTTTACTTTTTTCTATCTTTACCAGAAGAAAATATTGAATTCATGAAATAATTTCAACTTCCAGTTTTCGATGGATTTATACATTTTAGAAGGTCTTGAACATGATTTGGTGGTTTTTAGAAAATGTATGTGGCAAAAATTCTGTGGGCACTGTATCTCAAGAACTAATACACAGATAATGCACAAAACTTTAGATTCACTTAGACCTTGATATAAACTAGAGTTGATTAGTTTTTAGTGTATATCGCTCTACAAGTGGTGCTGTTATGCTGCATTATTCGCAATTTCAACAGTAGCTCAATCTCAAGAACTAATGCACAGATTTTCTTCAGATTCTGTTAGTCCTTAATATAATTTGGTGTTGATTATCCTTTAATACTAAATTCCTTAATAGGTGGTGCTGCCATGCTGCATTATTCTCGATTATCACAATAGCTTTATCTCAAACTAATATGAATTTTCATAAAACTTGAGATTTCGTTACTGCCTGATATAGATTAGAGTTGCTTAGTTTTTCCTGTAAATCACCCAACAGGTGGCACTGCTATACAATATTTTTCATAATTTTGCAATAGTTGTTTCTCAAGAACAAATCTATGGATTTTCATCAAACTTCAGATTCAGCTATTATCTGATTAAAATCGATCCTGATTAGTTTTGGTGTACATCACCCATCAAGGTGACGCTTTTATGCAAAATTTTTTGATATTTTGCAATAGCTGTACCTCAGAAACTAATGCTCAGATTCTCATCAAACTTCAGATTCAGTTAGAAGTTGACATAAACTGTTGCTGACTAGATTTTGGTGTAAACCATCTAATCGGTGGTACTGCTAAGCAGGGCTGCAAAAAAGCCGGCTTTTTCTAAAAAAGGCCAGGCCAGCCAGCTTTTATTGGAAAAAGCCAACTTTTATTGGCTTTTTTCCAGTTCATATATCACTATTTATTTTTAACATTTACTTTTGTTAATTTTTCTTACTAATGGTTATTTTATGTAAATTAAAACTAAAATCTTATGGAATTAATTTAAAATCGTGTTTCAGATGTCCACTTTTATAGCCAGTAAATAACATATCACAAAAACCTCATAAATAGCCAATATTATTAACAGACATCTATACTATAGATCCAGTGGCACTCCTATGGTTAGTTAAGTTTTTTTTCATGTTATTATGGGTAAGAATTATATTCAAATAAATGATATACAAAATGATACTGCTTATAAAATACTTCTTTTGAACAGTGGCTCCTGGCATATATGAATGTATTAGTATTATGAATAAAAATAGTCACTTGTTTATGTAAGAAGTTGACATGTTTACAAGGCAGAATTCCACTTTAAAAATAAGAAAATATAAATAATTTTGTCATAGCTTTTATATTTATTTATCTTTCTATGTACAGTAAATTCTCTATAAGCCAGATTGAGTAAGATAGAAATTTGTCTAGCTCAAAAAGGTTTTTCAAGTTTTTGTGAATTCATAGACAGTGTAAAGTTTGTCTAAGGCAGAATATCATTTACTGTGAACAATTTCTCGGTCCTGATTGATTCCGACTTATACAGAGTTTACCACACATCCCTTTTTTTTTTGTTTCATTTGTTTTTTCTTATAAGGAAAGAGCAGCTGACATAGTGTGTATTGAATAACTAACTGCAAGGTGGCAATCATGGTGTAAGACCTTCAGTCTCAGGACTGATTTCAGTCTTGAAGAGGTTTTTGACTAATAGTATAGTCTATTTTATTTGTCTAAATAATAGCAATTTTACTACCAAGAACTTTTAATTACTTTCTTTTCTTGTAAGAGACCAGTTTCTAGCCATAATGCAATGCATAAAAAAAATTCTAGTCACTTTTTAATTTGTTGTTTCCGATGCTCAGAAAAGTTTTCAGTCTTAACTTGGATGAACTTCTTGCACCCATAGTAGCAATGGCAAGAGACACCTGTCTGTTCTTTATATCTCCTGCCATGCACATGACCTCAGCCAGTTTGATTGGTCTCTGTTTAACAGGTCCATGATATGATTAGCCTATATTGCCATAAATGTTCCTGCAATGATCACTATGATAAAAATACAGTGGTGTGGTAAATTCGTTGATGGAAATGTTTGTAAACATGCTCTTTCCTTCTATATATATTGACTAAATATTTTATTCTTGTTCCTTCACAAATCTTTCCACACATTAAAAGGAGAGGAACTGATTTGGGTCAATTAGCAAACTTTCCCATCCGCAAATTCCTTGTATTAAGAGAGGTTTAGTGTATAGTCTAATAAGTTACTAGATTAGCAAGATTTCAGAAACTAAAGCATTCATGCTAAAGAAGTATAGATATGAGAGGGAATTTAAAATAAAATTTCAGCAAATGGTTTTGTTTGGAACAAGATCAGTGTAGTACTGACTGATATTTAAAATGTAAGTTAAGTGATTGATTGGTGTTATATTTGGTAAAAATCATTTGAACTACTTAAAAAAAATTTTATTGCACAAATTTTCTAATAAACATTCTTCTCATCTATTGATCAAGAACATTTCTACTCAGGGTTGTTATGTTTAAAGCATTTCATTTCAAACAACTGTTTAAAACGCGTTTAAAACATTACATTTAAAACAATGTTTAAAACATGATTATTGCTAATAATGTCACAAATTAAAATTTATGAAATAAAATTGTATTAAAAATTTCTAATTAGCTGTATGTACTAAAACACATTCAAATTTTATTAAAATTATAAATTGGTTATTTAATTTTAATTAAGTATTTAAAGTAAATTTATTTCCTCTAAAATTGAAAATACATAATTTATTTTTTTAAATATCTGAATTATGATTTTTTATATAATATCAAAGTTCTATAATATATTAATATTCGAAGATAAAGTAAGATTGAGAGAGTATTTTTCGGATATACAATACAAGCCTAGTACAGCCTTATCTAGAATGCAACGAAAAGAAAATATTTTGATAAATTTCGACAAAGCTAAAATAATCTTTTCAACATCAAAGTATTACTCTTCAGTTATCCGTGAATCCCTCGAAATTTTGCATAACAATGATACTGTTTGTAATGACGTCATTTCTTATAATATTCGGCACTCTGGTACTAGTGCTGTAATTGGGCGGGAACGGGTGGGAACGCTATTCCCAGAAATATTTGGTTTGTTACTATTAAAAGAAAAAAATATACCGCGCACATTTTTTTTTTTTTTCAAACGAAACGATAATTATTGTTATTTATTATAATAATAACTATCAAGTTTATTGATACTGGTGATGAGCCTTAGAGAGTTAAATCCTCTTCTCCAGAAATTTACTCCTTATAGAAAAAGCCAGTTCACTTATATTCATAAGCCATATAGGATCACACTTAAAATATTTTTTTAGGAACTTAATGCAAAATCTTGGTTGGGATTAGGAAGAACATAAGCAAGCAGGAGAACCTGCTGTAAATCAAAGAACACAGGAAGCTTTTCTCTTTATCGTTCATTATCGGAAACTTCCGGGATAGATGTATCAGTAAATAATATCGCATATGAATTCAATTCAATTCAATTTTGATTTATTATAGAAATTTTTATTATGAAATTAATTGAATATTGCTTTTAGATAATGCTACACAAACACATTACTATAGAAACAAGAATATAATAATTATAAATGTTAATTTCAAAAGACCTGCTTTTAGCTAGATGTTTTAAATTGGCTTTTTTCTTAACAAAAATCCGGTAGCATCAACATCTACTCCAGGATAAAGTTGAGTTCCCACAAATATTTTTTTCCTATTACAGTATTGTCTGGTACAATATCCTTGGTGTTTTGATGAATTCATCGTGACTTTGTACATGCAGACTTGTTTTTGTTTTGTTTTTACGTTTCCCATTTCTAATGAATTATCTTCTTTTATACTCCTTTGAAAATGGATGCGAGGGCATCCAAAAGATCTAAGGTAAATAATAATTAATTTATTTGTATATTTTGAGAGATCTATTTCTCTTTTTTTCTGAATAAATTTGGCAGTTTGTGCACAGAGAACATAATATTGAGTAAAAAAATCTGGGCTAAATGCTTTCTTAATGTACTATAAATAATACTTTCTACCATCAATAGATAATGCTATAATACTTTATAGATATTTGTTTAGTAGTTAAAAAAGATTTTTTATTGTTTTTTTTCTCTTTCTTTATTAAAATTATAATGACTTCAGTTTAAAATATTCATATATATATATATAAAAAAAATTCGACATTAATTTAAATTTCTTTTAATAGTATTTCCTTTTTAATAATTCATTTATGAAAATAAACTGAAATGGAAAAAAAAAAAAACTTATCTACTTTCAGTTCCTTTTAAATTCTAATTGTTTAAATTTGCTTTTCTGTCCTCAGAGTTATAAAAGTATGCTACCAACCAATCTATCTATTTTGATTTTCAGTTTTGAATATGTTCTCAAAATAATAATAATAATTTAATAATAAAAAATGGACATGTTTAAAAAATATTTATTTCTTAACCAATTTTTTATTTACTTAATATTTTTTTACATATTTCATTACGCTTTAAAGGAGAATCACTCGCAATTGATGCAGGGTTCGTGATTTTTTTAAATTTAAATTAGATTTTTTTGAATTAAATTGGATTTTTTTTATTTATTTTTTTAAACTGTCACACATTCCTATTTTACATACATAGACATGCACGTTATAAGTAATACCTATTAATAATATTACACAATTTATACAAATGATTCATATCATTTCAAGATAAAATTTTAGGCTATGAAAAAATCTTGATTACACAAAATGCAAGAAAAACTACCAATCAGATGTCAAAAATTAGTTCAACTTTCAGTATTTTAATTTTGAGACTGACTTCTCAGTAGTGTTGGAATTTACACAAGAAAATTTTGAATAGCAATTTTATTTTATTTGCGGAATTTCTATCATCCTATAAAACAATAATAATTTAAATTTACTAGTGAGAACTTGGATCCATAAATAAAAATTCAGCCAGAGAAGGAATGCTACAGTATTGCCTCATCTTTCTGATTTTTTAGTGGGGGATTTCAATCATCAGTAAGTTTAAGAAGTAATTAATCAGAAAGTTCATTGTTTTATAAGAAGATAGATATTTCACAAATCAAATAAAATTGCTATTCAAAATTTTCTGGTGTGAATTGAAACACTAGTGAGAAGTCGGTCAATTAGTGAATATCTCACAATTTGTGTCCTCTGGCCTTGAGCATTTCCATGGCAACGGTTTAACAGTTTTATCAGTTTGATTTCTAATTTCTGAAAGTACCAAACCAAAGGCAGAAAACATTTGTTCTACTGAAGCAGATAAATCTATTGCAATAAAAAGCTAGTTCATCATTAATTCTCAAAGTTTTTTAATGTCAGCCTTTTCGAAAACTTTAAAGTTTTTCTAAATACAAATGAGTAAATATTCAAATATTTAATATATTTCTGCTTATATTTCTTTACTGTTGCAAGATTATTTTATAATTTGATTCAAATGAAATTTGAAAGCACCTTTTTTTTTCTAAACTTTACATTTATTTTACTTTTTGACCAAGCTTAAGCTTTATCTTTCTAAAAGTTGTTTGATTATATATATTATATAAAACTAAATTATATTAAAGCACATTATTATTAGGGATGCACCGAATGGTGATTTTGGCCGCTAGCCGAATAGTTAACTATTCGGCCAAATACCGAATATTCGGCTTTCCAAATACTTTTTATATTTTAAAATTTAAAGGTATTAAAATGTTACTTTTTAAAACAGTTTTACATAATATTTAATAAAAGAAACTTACATTTTGATAAACAAGCTTTTTCTAAGAACATTTTAGTATTGAAAAAAATCTGCTTTGAGTTACTTAAGAAGCGCAATTATTAAACTTTAATTAATAAAATTTTCTACGAATCAAAACAAACATTTTAAAATCAAATAATGAAAAAATGGCCGAAGAAAAATTTTACAGTCTGATAATTGTCCTTTTTTAAAATAACTCGAGGCAAATTTTTTTCAATTACATAACAAATGACAACATGAAAGTACAAATACTTTCAACTTAATTTTGAATAAAGGCATGTTTGGCTCATAGTTCTTTTCTTATGAATGGTGGTATTTGCCACCCTTCCCATCATATCATATTTTACAGAAATCAAAGCATGTGAGTTGAAAATGTTATCTTATTTATTGTTAATGTAATAAATGAACACACAAGTTTTGACCTAGAGTGAGATGAAATACAATGTACTTATGACTCAATAAGTTGATTATGGTTTCATGAACAAAAATTGTCTGCCTTGATAACTATTGCTAATCTCAAAAGTTGTTTTTTTCTTTTAAAGGTCTTTTATTTGGGGGAAAACAAGAAACAGATTATTTACTAAATAAAATTTAGCAACTTGTATCTGCACATAATTTATTTCTAAGGAAAATCCTAATAAATCACCATTTTAATCCTTCTCATGGTTAATTTTCTTAAGTTATACTTTACAAACAGCAAATAAATAATGTAAAAGCATTCTATTTTATTTAAAAAAGATTTTGTTTCTAATTGTTTTAAATATAAATTAAAAAATTGACAGTTAAAAGTAGAAATAGTTAAAAGTTTTTATTAAGTATTGAATTCAGCCGAATACTTTGATATTCGGCCATACCGAATATTCGGCAGGCCAAATAGTTTCATATTCGGCCTAACCGAATGTTTGGTAACATGGCCGAATACCGAATATTCGGTGCATCCCTAATTATTATGTTTGTTTACATCTTAAATTTATAAAAAATAACTTAAAAGAAAAACTGATTTAAATCAATTTTTTTTAAATCAATTGATTAAAATCAAGCTGATTTAAATCAACAAACCCTGAATTGATGAGACTGAAAAAGGCATGAGCCTTGCTGCCGAACTATGTCCTGAACCAATTCCAATAATTATAAATTATAAAGCTAAGTCAGCTCCATTCTCTGATTATATGTTTGATGCAGTTACCAATCATAAATTTACCATTGGAGAATCAAATAAAGTGGAAATAACACATTTATTGTGGTGGTTAAGCCTTGAAAAACACATTGATAAAAATGCCATGAATATCATAAAACAGTTACATACAGCTGTATGTTCTACTGCTGGATTAGAAAGAGTTTTCTCTACTTTTGGTTTTGTGCAAAGCAAAACCAGAAATCATTCGGGTGTTGATAAGGCTGTTGTAAGGATATTGACAAACTTGTAACCATTTTTAAAGAACTGAACAATTAAATGTTTTAGTTTAGAATAAAAATAAAATTGCTAATTAATGTTTGGTATTTGTTATGTAATTTTTTTCTTCCTTACTGCCGTTTGAAAATATTTTCATTCTTTATATTTAATAATTTTTGTTCACTTTAATCAAAATGGTACTGTGTGAGAAAAAAAGTTTTAAATGTTTAAAACATGTTTTAAACAAAAAAAAACATGTTTTTTGTTTTTTTTTAATAAAAAACATGTTTTTTTCCAACCCTGTATTCTACTATGAATTCACTTATATTTTAATTGACAAATTATTAGATAGTTCATTTTTATGACAACAGTAATTAAACAGTTACTAATTAATAATACATTTCATTTTAAGAATAGTTTTTGTAAAAGAAAAAAATGTTTTAGTAAAAGCCAGCCTTTTTCAAGTGGTTTAAACCAGAAAAAGCCAGCAGCCCTGCTGCTAAGCCTCATTTTTCAGGAACTACTATGATGAGATATACGAGATAGAAAAAGATTTTGGGATTGCAACATCTGACTAGTTAGTTATTGGAATGCAATTTCTTTCAAATAAGAAGGTATATTCTTACAGAGAACTTTCTCTTGAATCAAGAATTAGAAATATATTTTGCATTCTCGTTATTTATTTTTCATACCATTTTAAAATTGTTTAACGATGTTAATTTATAAATAAAAATAACACTGCATTACATGTTTAAACATCCAAATTACCATAACATGTTTCTTTAGCTAAAACGTATTCTTTCATTGAAGAGAAAGCTAAAATTTTTATTTACTGTTATGCAGGGCAATGCAACAATCAGGCTTAAAAAAAAAAAAAAAAAGCTGTCCAATTTTATTTCCTGTTTACAAAAACATTAAAAGTGCGAAAATTTTTTTACTATTTTTACGAGAAAAAGTATTAGATTCATGAAATTTTTTTAATTCAGGTTTTCAACAGATTTACATGTTTTAGGAATTGGAGATCATGAAAAATATGTTTTTAAAAAGTGTCTGTATATGACACAAATTTTGTGGGCATTTTATCTCAATAATTAATGCATGGAGTTTAATAAAAATTTATATTCAGTGAATCCTTGATATACAGTGGTGGTCAAAAGTTTCCAGCTGATTAGTTTTTTTATTTGTTTGCCAGAACATTTCAGCGAAGAAAAAGCCCAAGCACCCAATCTGAATACTATAGAAAACCTTTGGAAAAAACTTTAGAAATATGTTTTGAATTACTAAAACTCCAATTCAGCATGGCCGGAATTTTCCCAAAAATTTCAAGATGAGTGGAAAAACGTACCACAGATGATTTTCAACCATTCATTCATTGAACTAATGCTAAGTCGCTGCCCCTCAGTACTTATTACTAAAGGTATAATGACAACATACTAATCGCAATTTTTCTAACTCAACCCCTAATTAAACTACAGCGAGATTCAATCTCATTTAGCCCAACATCTTGAAAAGGTCTATTTTGGCCCCAGACAATT
This sequence comes from Maratus speculifer, assembly GCA_964019185.1. Classification (NCBI taxonomy): domain Eukaryota; kingdom Metazoa; phylum Arthropoda; class Arachnida; order Araneae; family Salticidae; genus Maratus; species Maratus speculifer. Next base: position 315,206,720 of record OZ025296.1, on the reverse strand, counting down.
AGGGACATTTCTTCATGTGCATGTGTGTGTGGAATGGGGAATCAGAAAATTAATTTTTTCACACATCCTTTTAAAACTCTTTGTCTAAGCACCCATTTCCCATCGTCTTAACTTATTTTTTCACCACTAGCAGATGTTTTAATGTTTAATTGTGTTCATTACTATTCCATAAATTTTCTAAGAAAATATCTGCTCAACATAATTGAACAATTAACATCTTTTCATCCCTTTCTGTCGCCAGGGAATGCTATTGAAAAAAAATTCACAAAAAAATTAATCTACAATATGTCATGTAATATCTTAAATGAAAGGCTAGGTTATGAATAATGTTATTCATCTCTCTCTCTACCTCCATTCTCACTGCCCTATGTTATCCCTGTCTATGTAAGGATTTAATAATTATAAACAATTATTAATTTTTAACAAATTGAATTATTAACAATTTTGGTTTTTTTAAATTTAAGGTTAGAATGTTTTAAAAAGAATATTAAATAAAATCTTTTGAGTGATCTGTGATCACACTTACCCACTTACTTGTTTTTATTCACTGATCACTGTTATTTTTTATCTGTAAGGAAAATTATCTAGGTAAATGATGAAATATTGAATACTTTATATACCTTTTCAGTAGGATATTAAAATGTGTTTAAATAAAATTGTGTATATTCTTTAATGAAATCTTATAAAGATAACCATCTAACATATTACCTGGGGAAATTTTTAAAATTTACTTGCTTCTTTAGGAAAATTTGTGCTATATTTTTACACACATGATCCTTTTTTGGGTTTCCGTTTTTAATAAAAATGGTCCCCCAAAGTTCCCTTTTTTAAAGCAAAAATGGTGCCCCAAAGTTCCCTTTTTTTAAGCAAAAATGGTCCCCCAAAGTTCCCCCTTTTTAAGCAAAAATGGTCCCCCAAAGTTCCCTTTTTAAGCAAAAAAAGGTCCCACAAAGTCACCTTTTTAAATAAAAATGATCCCCTTTCCTCCTTTTTGAGGACTAAAATGTGTTGAGAGTCCTGTTTACGGCACAGTGATGTCGTAGTCAGTCATCTGTAAATGTTGTCATCCTAGTCATTAATAAAAGTATTTGTTATGAGAACTATTGTAATAAATTAAGTCTTCTATAAATCCACTGCAACACTTTGCCCGGTCCATTTAATAGCTGACAATTATGAAGCTTCAAAAGTTATGATATGTTTATCCGTCTTTTTTATTATTATTATTCTAAACTACCTTATTTTTTTAATGAATCCTTATTTGAATGTTGAAAGTCTAAGAATCTAAGTAATCAATAATGTTACAATTGTATATTTTCTCTCTTGCAAAACACATTACAATTTTAAAATATACTGTAAAAATATTCTATAAATATGTATGCAGTATTCTTTAAAGGGATCTTATTTCTATGTTAAAAATCTCAATTTGATCAAAATTGAAGATATTGTGTTGGGCCAAATCTGTTTTCACTAATTTCTGTATGGGCCGGGTCTTGAACTGTGAAAAACTAAACGGGCCAGGCCGGGCTGGGCTTTTGATTTTTTTCACCAAGCAGGACCTAGCCAAGCCAATATACAGTGGCTCACAAAAGTGTTCGTACACTTTAAAAATTTTTACTAAAAAGAAATTTCCCTGTAATTAAATTCGTGTATGAAGTCGAGAAATTTTTTATATTATCTTCAAGTTATTCTAAATAACACACAACCTTTTTGTTTAAAATTAATGGATTTTTTTTTTTTAATCTAAAAATGTAAACGGAAGATGCCACAGAAAATACACGCCACAAAAGTCTTCGTACACAGAAACATTTTCGGATAAATTCATTATTAAAAATATTGTTTGTCGCTTTATTTTTATTTATGCATTGTATTGACATTTGAAAAATCGCTTGGCTTTATATTTTGCAGAATTGGTCCGTAATATTCTATTTATTAATTAAAAATGGTTTGTAATCGTAATGTCACGACTAATAGCGTTCGAAATTAGTTATCTTTCTTCCTAATAGTAGTAAATTGATTCGAAATATTGCAAAATTAGTTAATTTATTCCATTTTACGGCGATAAAAGGCTTTATAGAAATAGGTATGCGATAAAAGGCTTTATAGAAAAAAAAAATGGATTGAAAACTAGGTATGAAAAGGTCTTCAATCTAAGTTAACACAATGAGATCAAATACTTACAATTAGAAAAGTCGTAAAAAATCTGTGTTTAAGTGCTATAAAAGTTGCTACAGAATTTAATGAAACAGTTTTCACTTCATTTTCACCTGAAACTGTTCGACGAGTGGTAAGCCCAGCTGCATTATATAGGCATTCTGACCGTTAGAAAATTCTTTGTCAGGTCGTTTAACAGAAAAGCTTAGGCTTTCTTTTGTAAAATCAATGATAAATAAACCTGAATCATATTAGAATAATGTTTTATTTACAGATTAAATCTAATATGCTATTCGGGGCTCCAATGAGGGCATAATAGTATGGAGAAAAAGAATTGAGAATTTAATTCAAAGAACTTAGTTGGAACAGTTAAAGCATGGCAGTGGAGTTGTCCTTGTGTGAGGGTGCATATCAGCATCAGGATTAGATAATTTTGTATATATTGATAGCAAAATAAATCACGATCTTTGTTCAAATATTTTAAAAGGCAATTTAAAATTATCAGGCCAATATATGGGTAACAGATACAACTTTGTTTTTGATCAGGATAATGATACAAGGCACATGGCTCTCAACGTTCGCCTCTAGCATCTTTACAATTGTTCACAAGTTCTAAAAACATCACCTCAATTGCTGAATTTAAACCCAGTAAAACATATTTGGAGATAACTAGAAGTTAGAACACGAAAACACAGCATTGAAACAAAAAGCGAAGTAAAAACAGCAATGTTCGATGAAAGCATCAACTTTCATTCAGAAATTACAAAAAACACTAATTAAATCTATTCCCAGATGTTTAAAAAACTTTTGTGGGTATTAAATAATATCCTATTAAGTACAACTTTAGCGAAATATTACAATATTTACAAATATACAGCGATTTTTTTTAAAGTGTACGAAGACTTTTGTGAGGTAAATTTTTTGTTGTTTTTTGATTAATGATTTTTTCAAAATAAAGTTTTACTATGTTTTTAAAATATTTTATGTAGTTTTGTTATAAATTAGTCATAGATCTTACTCTTAAATACCCGTTCTAAAATATTAATTTTAATTAATGGATAGAGCACTATTTCGTTGAAATTCCTAAGTGTACGAACACTTTTGTGAGCCACTGTAGGTTTCATCAAGCCAGGCCAAGTGAGGAAAATTTGGCCTGTACAGACCTCTAGGATTAAGCTCACAGTTTTGCAAGTAATCCCAAAACAATTTTAAACCCTCCGCAGTGTAATTATCATATTTATGTTTAATTAGCTTCACTTTCTGTTTGTGTGCATAAAACACCAAATCATTCAAAAAATTCCTTAATTTTAGCATTCAAAAACAATAACAAACAGGAGAGATAACAATTAGCAGAAACTCAGGTGTGTTTGGTGCTCCTGGAAAAATGCCAGATGTTTAGTCATTGCCAATCTGTGTGTGCATTTGTTTAGTTTTGTTCTCCCATCTTGCTAAACAGACTATAGAAATTTTTTTTTTGAAAAATACTGACAATTTTCTACGGTATGTTAGTGTTCCACAGATCTGGGCTTTTTTTTTTTTTTTTTTTTTTTTTTGTGTGTGTGTGTGTGTGGGGGGGGGGGGGGGGGGTATACAACAATGTTCGATGACCTGTATTTCATGTTTTCTCCTTAACTAAATTCCCAAAATATTTTCTCAAAGGTAATATCTTCAGAATTACTAAAATTGATTGATTGATAACATCTGTCGATTATTCTTCAAGATAGATATTATTCTTGCAATCATAAAGGAAGGAGCTAGGTTTTTAACAACCTAATAAAATAAATTTTTATGTACTTAACTATGCTACATTGAATTAAAAAGATATTTTAGTGTGGCTTTAATTTTCTGCTTTATTAAAATACATTAGATATATTTTTTAACATTTTTTATACTTATTATTAATTTTGAATGCACTTGTACTGCAATTTTTTTTATGGTAAAGATTATTTGGGACAGAGGATGAATTATTTACTTCTTAATTAAAAAAAAAAAACTTTGATTGCATTGTACAAATTTTTATACATTGGTATTTACATTGCCAACAAAAAAATATTTATTTAATTCCATATATCAAATACCAAGAAAATATGAACAAAAAAGAGTCAAATATAATAATTTATTAATATATATATATTCTCAAAAATGAATAAATACATAATGTTAAAATGTATGAATTAACATTCTAGATCAATGACCTCCAATTTGCTCTTGAAAATAACTCTAGTAAAGATTCTATAGCATTACGTGGAATTTGAAATTTCATGTTTTTTGATATAATAATTTGCTTTTGCAAATAGTCTGCTTTTTCCTTATCTGATAAAAAGTTGTTCTCTGGAACCTAAAAAAGTAAAAGAAAACTTAGAAATACAGAGATAACTGTTTTTATGAGCATATATATAATTGAAATTTGAAAAAATTGCTTATAAATTTGATTACATTTCTAAATAAAATACAAAAATTTCTAAAAACTGAAAATTATTTTTAAACAGAATCATTGTAAATCTTATTTCATAAACAATAATAATACATTTGTAAAGCAAAAAATATTTATTAAAGCTTTAGCCAATTAATTTATGAAAATTCAATGCATAATATTAGTATGCATATCTAAAATCTGTCATCATCATGTTCTTTACTTATTTTTAAAGAGAGCGAAATAATCCTTATTCTTGTTTTTTTTTTAATTAATTTGTTACTTAAAAGTATATATATTTCTCTATATGTTTTTATATTTCTTTTTAAAAATTAGTTTTTAGTTTTTAAAAACATTAACAATGAATGCTAACTTATAAGTGGGAAAACATTTATAAACAGAAACACGAAACAAACTGGAAATCACTAACAGTGTATTGTTACAATGATTAAATACTTTTCTGGGCAGATATCAGTGTCATATCTACAGATGTATGTCTTTGTATGTTTATCATTTAATATTGTTATGTTTTAATACTAGCCGACCTGCCAATATTGCCTGTGCCTATGATATAACTTTAAATGAACCTCAAATTTGTATGATTTTGTATCTGTAAGCTAATTTTATATGAATTTATAGTTTTAAATGAAAAAAAGAAAAATATATTAATTTTTAGTGGAAAAGCACTACTTTTGTTTCCTTTTTGAGTAGCAATATTTTATCTTTTATTACAAAATGTTATTTTTCACAAAAATATAATAAATTTCGCAACTTATAATTGTTTAAATGCTTAAAGATTTGTTTATGTCATGTAAAATATTTGTCCAATGACTTTGTTTCACACAGTCAATGGACAAATATTTTATTTAAAATAAATAAATAAATAAATAATAATAAAAATTTAACAATAAAAAGGCTTGAAATAATTCTCATGGGAAAGGCAGAAAATTCAATCTTTAAAAAAATATCTTTCTTATTATCCAAAGACACTGTATAATTTTCGAGCTACATTGTTTTAGTTGTAAAAAGTAGTGTTTTTCTTCTGATTCTGAATTCTTAAAGTCTTCTTAGAAGTATTTTCAAGAGACATTAGATTTCTAATAACACAAATAAAGTAATTAAGACTAAAATTTCAGATTATCATTTTCCTGGCATGCCACATTGTGATGTGTGCAAAGTAAAGGATCTTTTACTGTACTGTACAAATATCCTTTTCTATTTTTTTAAATTTCTAATTAATATTTATACCTTTTAAAACACTTATATGAGGAAAGTAACAAATTCTGTATTTTACAAATAATTTTGCATAGTTAAAATATGGTTGTCACCGAAAATGATTGTCATTTTTCTGTTCTATTATTTTAGTTCTTTATCAGATTATACTGACATAAATATGGCACTGCAGAGTAATTCTTATTTTTTGCATAATTCAAGTCAGAAGTAGTAAAATTGCAGTTACCAACAAGATCTTTTAGGTATTTCTTTGAAAATAATGTGTTTAAAGTCTTTGTAAAAATTACGTAGACTTTTATTATATCATTTTCCTGGCTTTCATAAATTAACAAAGGAAACTGAACATTGCATGGAATTTCAGCTATTATATCGAAAACATGCTCCTTTAAACAAAGTTAAAATAGATGACTTAAAAAAGAAACATAAGATAAAAAATGTTTTAGAATGAAATTGTCATTATCTTTGCAAATACATGCCAAGATAAAAATTTAGCATTTTATATGGAAAATCCTTTATTTTTCAATAGAAAATAAATTTACCTCTTAAAATTTTAAATTGTTTTCAATGGATAATTTCATTATTTCAGATAATCAAAATCCCGCATTTTGTAAAATCTACTCATATGTAAATTTTTAAAAAAAATTGATCTGATTATTTTGTTGTCCATTCTCAATGATGTCCAATAACTGATTTCTAAACTGTTAGTCATACATAGTTCAGGTTACAAAAATGTTTTAAATGGGGTAAAAAGTTATTATCAATAATAGTTATTTGGATCAATAAAAATATTTCTTAAAAATTTATGAAATTTAATCTTTTATACAATCTTCCAGTCCTATAAGTGACATTTAGTAAAAAATTCCTGTTACACTAAAAGATATTACAGTAACAATTGAGAATAAAAATTTATATTTAGCGGTAAAATGGCACATATTTTTTTTACACTTGGTCTATTTTAGTAGTTTAAAATAAATAAATAAATAAATAAAAAGTTCATGTTTTACACTGAGATTTTCAGCAATTATAAAAATGATGGTTAAGCACCTCATGAAAAGATATTGAAATCTAGAAAAAGAATTTCTGCTTTCAATTATACAGAAAGTAACAAGTAATTTGTAGTAAAGCTTAGGAATACATATCAATTTCATAAAACATGAAGCAGTATCATTAAAACATTCCCCAAACAATGTTTCTTGATATATTATTTTGTGAGGCCCTGTAAATTAATAAAAAATATTCTTTACACCACAGATTGTACATAATGTATATTTTAGTATATACTTCATAGATGCATATCATTTTTATTATGTTTGAAAGAGTGTGACATCATTAAAATGCACTTGAAGATGTTTTTCCCCCATTGGCTGTAATGTAACAGAATGCTTTTGATTCTCTGTAATTAAACTTTACATCCAATTTTCATAAAATTTGATGTGACATGACAAAATTATGCAACAATTATGCATTTTAAATTTCAAATGATTCAGTTGGATAGTTTATGTGTTATATGCAGGAAGAAAACAAGATTAAAAAGATTACAAAATTATGTAAAATAGTTTACTACTTACTGCATTCATGTAGCATTTCAAAATGGGCTTTAGAGTAGGATCTTTCTTCACAGATTCTTGGACTATTTTTAAATGTGGAGTACATTTAGCAAAGTAACTAAAGATGTTTCGGGCTTCATATCTTACAATGTAATTTTTGCTATGCATTGTTTCAGAAAATAATTGTGCCAATATAGTGACTATTTTTCCAAACTGAAAACAAAGACAATGATTCTTTCTTCATATTATAATGATATACATTTAGAAAAAAACAGTTATTATGTAAAATGAAAATAGTACAATTTAACAAAGCTAAGCTGTTTTAAAATTCAATCTCAAGTAAAAAAAGCTTTGTTTTATACATCAAATATTATTTTATAAATGTAGTTTTGTGATTTTAGGACATAAATGTAAGAAAACTTTCACATTATTTTTAAATTGTTCATTTGTTTTTTCTATCAACCCCCTTTTTTATGTGTGCGTGTATAGCATTTTGTTCCCAGCATTCATTCATTGCTAAGCCAATTACAGAACTTCATTTATTAGTGGCCAGATTCAAATAAGTTTGCTTTCCCTCATACACATGTGCTTCAGGTGATCAGGATTTTTTTTTTTTTTTTTTTTTTTTTCTTTTTTACATTATTGAAGAGCTTGCATTTAGGAGCTATATTTTGACTCAGCACAATCATATCAGAAGTTACTTTTGGTTTCAAATTCATTCATTTATTTTCTAAAATTTTCAGCATTGTTTATTTATTAAATGGTTTCAAATTTATAATGTAGGCTTTTGGCTCTCTTGTTTCCAGATATTTAACCTGATGTTACTAAAAATGTAGTCCGAATTTGATTTGATGATGTATCTAAAATTAGCATGATAAAATAATTTTTGTTTACCGCTCTGACAACAAGACTGAGTATGGAGTTTGCTTTAATTTGCCATTGCCAATTTTTTTAAATGGTTTCTTTAAAGATTCCATCTTTGACATCATGGTTTGCCTGGATTGATGATTTGATTTTTATTTTTTTAGTAAATTATAATGAACTCTCCTTTTATTTTTTTTTAAATGTTTTTCAAGATATTAAATGAAAGATTGCCAACTATAATATTGTTCTACAAAATTATTCTCTGTTTGGAATTTTTTTTATTCAGAATATAGTGGCCAAGATGGTATAATATTTTAGAGATCTGCACAGGCCAGGCCTTGATCTCGGACTGATATTTATTCACGACACTCAGGCCGGGCACTACTGTTTCTGGGCTGTGACTAAGTTATTTTTTCCATACCAAGATGGGAATGATTTCCATCTTCCCAGCGTCATGGATCAAAATATTCAGTCCCAGTTTTGACCATCCTGAATAAAAATAATTTTCTCGGCATGACCAAGTCTGTTCAAAGATCGGTAAAATTTAGGCTGGTCCAAAAATTTTTGCTAAAAATGCATAAATTTTTTGTTTTCCTTTTTATTCTATAGTTAAACATTAAAATTTATTCTTTTAAAGAATCGTAGATTTCTAGACTTATTAAAATATAGTTAAAGAAACTGCTAAGAAGAGAAATTGTCTATAACAAAATTTTATTAAATGTGATTTTGCCTTAAAAGATTTTACTGTATACCATTTTTTAGATTTTTATGTGTACATTATGTGGAATATGGATTAATAATATTAATGATAGTTGAAACATTTACATACAACAACAGAAATTTCATTAAAAACATAAATATCACAGCCTACAGCTTTTCTACATAAATAAAGATTATAAACATGATTTTTTTTTTTTTTTTTTTTTTTTTGTCAGAACTTCTCTATACAAGTACAAATCAATATTTTGTAAAAATTCACTTAGGCTTGCTTATGCTTGGGCCGAAATTTTGACATTTATAATGGCCAGGTGTATACATTATTTTTATATGTTCCAGGCCAAATATTCTTTTTTATGGGTTGGGTCAAGCCTGGGCCAGGAAATTTCAGTCTATGTAGACCCCTATAATAATTTCCTTTCTCTTTTGATTTTAATAAATATAATTTATACTCAAATAAAGTCTTCTTCATTCTCTGCCTATTTTTTTTTTTTTTTTTTTTTTTTTTCCAAGATACAGTTGAACCTCGAAAATCCAGACCTCCAAATTCCGGAAATCTCTAAAATCCCGACATTTTTCCGATTTCAGTTTTATTAATTTTTAAAATAAGACATAGCTGTAATTTTCATCAACTGCAGTTAAATTCTAATAACTCTACTAAAAAAATATATATAGATATATTCTGGTTAATATTGTAATGACTTGCCGTTAATTAAAGACTTTATTATTACAAAAATTAAAAAGTTAAAAAGCGTCCAACAAAATTTACAGTAATGAATCATGATGAAATGAATGAATCGTTGAATTAATCATAAATTTTGATACTTGAAAAAATTTGGGTAAAAAAAAAAAAAAAAAAAAAAAACATAAATTTTGTCGAAAAAATGCAGAAAAAAACGGAGAAATTTGTAAAAAAAAAAAGAAAGCCAAAACAAGCATGAAATCACTTAAAAAATCTTGAAAAAACGCACATTTCATCAAAGATTCATGATTCATTCATTTCATAATGATTCGTCTGACTCTCAATCGCCTTTGAGAATCGGGAGGGAGGGAGCTTTCTCGGGATTTTTTGAAAATTTCAAATTCTTTATAAAGTGGGGAGGGGGCGTTTGATCGGGAAGAGCGGATTAACGGGATTTTACGGTATTATATAGCCATAAAAAAAAAGATTTTTTAATAAACCTCCAAAATCTGGAATGGCCGCGGTCCCGACGATTCCGGATTTTCAAGGTTCAACTGTATGTTAACTAAGATGGTTCTCTCCTCCATAGTAAAAGATCTAAAACAATGCAAATAATAAATGCTTGGGTTGTTGCTTTATGATTTTAAAGATAAATTCATAGTGTTATTTTAAAGTAATGTAAATTCTATACAATCCACTTTTTAGCAGTTCCATTATTTAAAATAACAACATTTATAACCATACAACAATAAAGTCTTACAAGAGACTAAACAAAGAAACATTTATTGAAAAAATAGATATGATTTTCATTTTATTTATTTACACTAAGAAAACTTTACTAGATAAATGGTACCATAAATGATTAAAATAAACATTTATTAAATTAGAAAATTATTATAATTATTATTCACCAGCTATTAAAAACTCAAGTGAATTAATACTTGTAAATAATCATTGTAATTAGGTCATAATAAACTCCATTAAGCATTCACTTTGTAAGACATTGATCAGGGGATTTTAATTTTTTTTACATCATTGTAAAGACATTGAAATCCCCCTGAAAAAAAAAAACCCCTGAAAACTTTATTAGCTGCTCCCTAACTTGAGGTTCAGTAAAACTATATGCTAAATTTAGTTTACAGGCAAACTTTTCAAGTTCAGATATTTTATCGAAAATTAAATTTCTATGAAAGTGCTATATAATACGGCTATGCATTGTCTTCTGGTTCTCAAAAGGTTACTCCAAAAATACTATAGCTGTCTCATTGTCATAGAACTGGATATATTCATTTAAATTTAACACTTCATTTTGCAAAACATTTATAATCTAAATTAATTTTATAGCAGTCTAAATTAAACTCTCATATTCAGACTCCATAGTATTGATTCATTTCTGTTTAAATCTCTTTCCAAATATGGAAGTTTCATCTAGAAATAAAATATAGTTGACACTGGTTATAACATACCAGGTTGTTCAATAAGTTTTGTCGTTCGATAAGAAAAACACAATGTTATGGTTCAAAATACCCTTTATTATTCAGTATAATCTCCCTGAACATTAATGCACTTGCTCCAACGATCCTCCAATCTGTGGATCCCATCCCTGAAGTGAGATTCCGGAAGGTCTGCAAAATACGCTTCAACAGCCGTTATGGCCTCTTCATTTGACGAAAAACGCTTGCCACGCATAAATTTTTTGAGTTCTGGAAACAAATGGAAGTCGCTGGGGGCCAAATCTAGTTAATATGGCGGATGCTCCAACAATTCGAACTTTATTTCATGGATTTTAGCCATTGTCAAAATGTTCTTGTGACACGGTGCGTTGTTCTGATGAAAAAGGATTTTTTTCTTCTGCAAACCGGGTCTTTTTTCACGAATTTTTTCCTTCAACTGGTCCAAAAAGTTGCAATAATATTCAGAATTAATTGTTTTACCAGTTTGCAAGTAATCCACAAATAAAATTCCTTTCGCATCCCAAAAAACTGATGCCAGAACCTTCTTGGCCGATTTCTGGACACCAACTCGTTTCGAAGCCGAACAACCAGGTTCACACCACTCTTTAGCCTCTTGTTTTGATTCAGGATCATGGTGATAGACCCAAGTCTCATCCATAGTGATGAATCGAAACACAGAATCCACTTTATCCTTTTTAAAACGCTCCAAATGTTGTTGAGAAAGTTGCATTCGAATGTGTTTTTGTTCCATTGTTAGCGAATGCGGCACCCATTGTGCACACAGCTTTTTAAAACTCAAAATTTCATTTAAAATACGACTCACACTGCCTAATGAGATGTGTAGAGCCTCTACTAAATCCCTCTCAGTCAATCGACGATCTTCCAAAACCATATCCTGTACTTTGGCTACAATTTCTGGTGTTGATGCGGTTTTTGGACCTCCTTCACGTGGATCGTCTTCAAGGCTTGTAAGACCATGTTTAAATTCAGCAACCCATCTTTCTACTGTTCTAATTGAAGGTGAACGTTCATTATACACTCTTAACATTCGTTCGTGAATTTCTTTTGGTGCTACACCTTCCAAAAATAAGAATTTTATCACTGCACGATATTCAATTTTTTCCATTGTCGAAAATACTGTGACACGGCGACACTAAATGGCTTGTAAACAAAGAATGAATTGACTGATTGGAATGAACCTTCACATAGGTTGATAAGAAGAGCGAACCAACAAAACAAAAACAAATTTGGACTAGTAGCAACGCTCTCTCTTATCGACCGACAAAACTTATTGAACAACCTGGTACCTAGGGATAACATACTCAGATGCTTGGTCCTGAATGAAATCCTATTTAATAGAATGATTAAAACTTCTGCTAACAGACTATGCAAAAACTTTAATCTGGCCATAATATACTTTTTAGGTTCAAATAAAAAGCTAAATTTGTATGCAAATGTTTCATTTCTATTCAGAAATCTGTAAATTTTTTTCTAAAACCTTTTCATGATACAGATATGTATTCTAATTTGACCATTGAGTAGTGAATGTCATAGATTATTGTCTGATATCTCCAGCAGACTTGTATAAAACCAGAAACTTTCTGTGCATGTAATATTGGGTAAAAAAACTTTCTGCAAATTAATTTAATGTTGGGTGTATTTTGCGGTTTTTTTTGCACGATTCATGATTATAATTTGCATTTTTTATGCGATTTATGAATGTAATTTGCATTTTTTGAGCGATTTATGGACGTAATTCACATTTTTTATGCAATTCATGAACGTAATTCGCATTTTTTATACGATTTATGAACGTAATTCACAGTTTTATGCGATTCATAAACGTAATTCACTTTTTTTTGTGATTCATGAACATAATTTGCATTTTGTATGCGATTCATGAAGGTTATTCGCTTTATGGACGTAATTTTCTATTTTTATGCAATTCATGGATGTAATTTGCATTTTTTAGCTTTCAGACAATGAAATCTGCATTTTTTGTGCAATTTATGGATGTAATTCATGTCTTTTATGTGATTTATGAACGTAATTCACATCTTTTATGCGATTTATGAACATAATTCGCGTTTTTTACACGATTCATGGATGTAATTTGCATTTTCTTATGCAAGTTATGAACGTAATTCACATTTTTTTTACATGACTCATGGATGGAATTCCTGTTTTTTGAGCGATTTATAGACATAATTTGCATTTTTTACACGATTAATGAGTGTATGTAATTTGCATTTTTTGAGCGATTTATGGATGTATATTGTGTTTTTTTATGCGATTCATGAACGTAATTTGCATTTTATATGCGATTATGAGCGTAATTCACATTTGTCACGTGATTTATGATGTAATTCACTATTTTTAGGCGATTCATGGACGTAATTTGCATTTTATGGGCAATTTATGGATGTAGTTCACTTTTTTATGCGGTTCATGAATGTAATTCATGTTATTTTACACTATTCATGGACGTAATTCGCATTTTTTATGCAATTTCTGAACATATTTCGTGTTTCTACACCATTTATGATCATAATTTGCATTTTTTGAGCGATTTACGAATGTAATTTGCATTTTTTACGTGATTCATGCATGAAACTGGTGTTTTTTTTTTTTTTTTTTTTATAAAACTCATGCACGAAATTTGCGTTTTTTATGTGATTTATGCATGGAATTTACGTTTTTAGCGTGATCTTTGGATGAAATTCACATTTTTTACTCAACCTTTGGACAAAATTAATGCTTTTTGTGTGGTATTTTGTCGAAATGTTGGGTTTTTTTTTTACATGATTCTTAGTTGAAATGCACGTTTTTTACGCGATTCTTTGTTGAAATGCATGTTTTTACGTAATTTTTTTGAGGTATTTTGACAACATTCGCGTTAACAGTAAGTAATTCGTTCATAAACTTGAGGGAATATTGTTATTTTTAGGTACTAAAAAAAGTTAAAAAATAAAAGTTGTTTCTTTCTTAAAATTTTCTGCAAACTTCATAAAAATTTCTGCGCACGGCGTGCATCTATATTATACAACTCTGATCTCCAGTAACTAGAAGGAACACAGAGGAGGAGAAGTGTTTCTACGTAAGAATATCCAAAGTACCCAAAAGTATCTGAAGCATTGAGTGGAATGTAAATTCTATTGCAGTTTGTTCAATTTCATACTGACTGTTCAGAGACTCTACAAAGTTCCATTATAAATATTGAAAACGTAATTATTTTCTGAGTCATCAAATCAAAAACAACAATGAAAAATAACAAATTATTTTTAAAAATAAACATGTAAGTAATAAAACAGATTTTTTTTTAACTGAAAAAATCATAAAAGTTTTATTTAAAATCGCCATATTGCATATTCCATTTATGCAAAAAAAAAAAAAAAAAAAAAAAAAATCTGTCTATTGTACAGAATAAATAAGGAAAACAAGTGATTTTAATAAATATTATGATCTAGATTAACTCGTTTTCACTCTAATTAATTGACTGAAGCAGAAATTCAAGATGTAAATAAAATTTGTATAGTATTGAGTTAATAATATTATTGTATTAAAATCCATGAAATATTAAGATGCAAGAGATAGTAGACAGGGGATTGGCACATCCAATTTTGGGATTGGCACATCCAATTAATATTAAATTAATGGCTTGTACATATGGATAGAGGGGGAAATTGTCAAAGAGGCTCACTTTAGCTTCTTTAAACAATTCTGCAAATCTAAAATTTAATTTCAAATCGCCACAACAAATTGACCATTTAATTTTTGCTTAAAATGCCTGATAATCTTTTCTTTTCACAGTTTCTGAATCTTTTTGAAAATTTGATACATTTTTGGGACCATGTTGAACTAGATTATAATTCCATAAATTGCATTTAAATTTCTAAAAGAAAAAAAAAGGGGGGGGGGGTAGACAATCCCAGTTTGTCTAAATTTCTTTATTTTGTTTAATTTCATTGAATTTTGATTTAGAATCACAATCATATTCCTAAAATTTTTATTACATGCCATAGATTTACCATTCCTTTACTATTTTATTATTATTATTATTATTTAGTTAAAAAAATATATCTGGAATGTCTTTATTATTTTAAAATTAAAATGAATTACAAAAATATCACATTTTATTTAGTAAAATACAACAAGTTAAATTAATAAATAAAACTCAGTATGGCTTGTTTCAATGTTCAGTTGTCTAATTAATTAAAAATGCAATTACAAAAAAATTTGTTTTGAAGTTTGTTACTACATTACATATGCTTCAAAGCATCAAGACATATAAAATGGGGAGGTTGTTTATTTGTTATAAGGAGTTATTTATATTTATGCATATTAATGACAAAAAATATGGGCTAATTGTTTAGATAGTTAAAATGTATATAGTAACAAAAGATCTAATAATTATTTTAAAATTATTTTCATAAATTTTTCAACAACTCTTGTGTCTAATTCATTTTATGATATAAAATACATAAACAATGTTTTAGAAACTTTTGTAGGATAGATTTTCAGCTTTTGGCTAAACAAGATTGTGTCATATGGATGTTTCACTATGCATTACATTGTGAATATATTTCAAAGTTTTTTTCTTCTCCAAAAATCCTTTTAGTAAAACTGGGTTTACTTTAATCAAGCTTAGTCTAAAGTTCTTTGCATCAACATGAAATAGGAAAAAAAAAGTAAATAAATAATAAATAAATTTTATACATATGGAGGATATTTAAAATACAAAATATTTAGAAGTTTGAATGACTATAGTCCTCTACTCCAACATAAAAATTAAAAAAAGAAAGTACTTAAAATATCTTATCTCATCAAGAGTATTGTATTACCGTATTTTCGGGCGTATGCGCCGCACACACCATAAGCGCCGCACCTCCGAAAATGCATTAAAATAAAACGAATATTCATCAGTGTTGGATATTACATTAGTAATACCCAATCTATAAGCAGAGTTTAACTCGCACAGTGAAAGGTTAAACATAAGCTGACCTTCCGACATAGCCTAACACATATATGGTTGATTTAAAGGTAATGCTATTGTAATTTAGAAACTGTATTAAAGTATTAATCTACTGATTAAACCTGTAAAAAAAAATATGTAGTGGTAGAAAAGTAAAGACAGCAAGTTAAATTAAACAAAGATATTTTTATTTAAAAGCAAAGATAAAAATATGTCTATGTATAGTCAACAATTTAATATAAATTTATATAAAAATATAATTAAAATCTCATTCAAATATTACCAATTAATTCCTTCATTTCAATAACAATAGTTGACTTAAACCCTTTTAATTGTATTAACAATACATAACTTAAGCAAAAGGCATTTCATAATAATAAAGTATATTTACCCCGGAGCTCAAACTGAAACTTATTTTTAATTCAATGTTTAATAAAAGAAAATAAAACTATATGTGAGAAACATGGCAACCTGAAAGAACCAATTTAAATACCTCCGCTGTCAGAATAGCACGTCACCAGCGAAACCAAAACATCATCCACGATATCTTCAAAAAACAAGTCCACATCCACTTTCCTCGGAGTCGTATGAAAACACTGGGCTTGACAAATGATGAAAAACTTTTAAAGCTGGACCACATTATATGGACGTCAAAAGGGATATCAGTTATTGTTGAATTACATAAGTTTTTCCCAATGAGTCGTTCCAGCAAAACTAAAACATGCCTCGGCTTCTAACTTGACCTAACGAGCTCCAAGAAAAACTGTATTTAAAAGTCTATAGTCTACCAGCGACTTGTTTAGTTTAAAAGTCAGAAAACATAAAAGTTTCACCGGGTATTAAACGAACTAGATTAAAGTATGAAGTTCCTCAAACAGCATCTTAAAAACAAGCTCCACCAACATCTCACGACTGAAGGGAGAACGTCAACTGCTCATGAGGTCAACGAACTCTCGGTATATATACGATACAGTCACGCAGAAAAGGATTCTACGCATGTATCACCAGCTCCCTCTACAACTGGTTCTCGCAGTACACTTCCGGTCATGCGTAGTAGTAGCACTAACGACCGTGATCAAATAGAGCTGATTATGCCATCTATTAAAGATCACTTGTACTAAAGCAGTTTCCGGCTAAATATGAGAAAAGCTAGTGAGCCAGAAGCAAAACAAAGATGTCGTGAGCTGAAATATTCATCTATTGTAAATAAAAGTAAGATGAATTTAAAGATTGGATTATAAAATATAAATAACAGAAAAGTTTATTTATGTAAGGGATAAAAGGCAAGTAAAAACAGGTTATATAGAGCTCCTCCAGACTTAGCTTATTTCCACAAGCATGTACAGTGATGAGACCATAGAGCATATATCCTGACAATCAGAAGCGCCGCACCGCCGTATGTGCCGCACTTACGAAAATACATCAAAATATTTAAAAATGCATTATATTCAGTGTTTTTTCGCATTTTTTTAAACATTTGTAATATAAATCCAATTTTAAATTTAGTATATTTTGTATATTTTTTATGATAAAATTAAATTTGAATTTGTGCAGCTTTTTTTTCGCGATTTTTAGTACGTTTTTTATAGTTTGCAACGAGGTATGCAGGGTTTATCGCGATATTTGCAGGGTTTTGATCGCGATATTTGACGAATTTGCAGAGTTTTTACGCGATATTTGAAAAAAATTGCGTTTTTTATGGGGATGAGCAAGAGGTGAATCAAGATGTATTGAATGAATCATGAATATTTAATGAATCACAAATTTTAATACTTGAAGAAATACTTGAAAAAAATTTGCGTTTAAAAAAAAAAAAACGTAAATTCTGTCGAAAAAGTGCAGAAAAAAGGAGAAATTTGTAAAAAAAGCATAAAAAGAATGAAATCTATTAAAAAAAAAATCTCGAAAAAACACACATTTCATCAAAGATTCATGATCCATTCATTTCATCATGATTCATACCTTTCTCATTCGCCTTTGAGAATGGTAAGAATCATGATGAAATGAATGAATCATGAATCTTTGATGAAATGTTCGTTTTTTTCGAGATTTTTTAATAGATTTCATGCTTTTTTTTTCAAATTTCTCCTTTTTTCTACGTTTTTTTCGCCTGCATTTATGTTTTTTACCGTTTATTTATAGATACGACTAATTTGCGTTTTTTCTAAAAAATTTTTTGACAATTCTTTTTGGCGATCCTTTGAGAAATTCACGATTTTTCCGTGCTTTATTGACATAATCAGGCCTAGGACCGCTGAGTCACTCTTAAAAAAGAGAGAAAAGAGACTAAATCGCAAGAAAAGGAGACTAAAAGAGATCAAAATTTAAAAAAAGAGACTAAAAGGAGACCAAATAAAAAATATATTTTTCTCTTCACTTAAATGTTTTTGGTATACAGACAAGCACTATAAGATTTAACACAATCTGTGGAATACATTTTTAATGCATTTCAGTCGGTTTTGAGATGATTACAAATATTGTTGATTGGTTGCAGAAAAATATCTCAAATCGCAACAATTCATCATGAAAGAAAATCAGAAATTTTCCAAATGACCACGGGGACAAAATCATGAAATTACAGGAAATATACACTGGCAGAAAAAAAAATCCCAACATCAAGAAAAACTTTTTGTAGAGTAATGAAATTTGGACAGTGCATTTGTCTAGTTAAAATGTTTAATTGATTAGATTTTCGAGATCATAGGTTAATTTAAGGTCAATAAAATGCATTTCAAATGTGAAATGCTGTTACATTAAAAGTCGCTATAACCTCCAGACTTTTGAATGCATACTTGCACACGTGCATGCATTGTGTCATACAGGTGCCGAATGTCACTTTGTCATATGGAGTTCCATGCTTGTTGTACTTGCTGTGTCAATACTGTGATGGTCAGTGCTGGCTGGGGATGACACCGGAGTTCTCATCCAATGATAGCCCATACGTGCTCAATGGAAGGCAGATCTGGTGATCTCGCTGGTCAAAGTAACAGATCGACACTCTGTAGAGCACGTTGCGTTACAGTTGCGGCATGAGGCGCGCGTTATCCTGTTGAAAAACGCCCCTTGAATGCTTTTCTTGAATGGCAACACTACAGGTTGAATTACCGGACTGATTTACAAATTTGCAGTCAATGTGCTTGGGATAAGCCCGAGAGTGCTTCTGGTGTCATAGAAAATTGATACTTAGACCATGACTCCAGATTGTAGATCCAGTGTTTTTAACCCGCAGACAGTTTGATTGCAGGCGTTTCCCTGGCCTCCTTCTGACCAGCACACGGCCATCACTGGCACGAAGGCAGAACATGCTTTCATCAGAAAACACAACAGATCTCCACTCCATCCTCCAGTGAGCTCTGGCTTGACATCATTGGCGTCGCAAACGGCAATGGCTTAGAGTCAGTGGAATGCATGCCTTGCATCGAGCTGTCCTTGAAGTAACCAATTTCTAACAGTTCGTTGTGTCATTGTGGTACCAACTGCGGTTCAAATTTCTGTCGCAGGCACAATACGATGAGCCACAGGCGTACGCCGAATACGACGGTCTTCCCTCTCAGTAGTGCCACGTGGTCACCCGGAACATGGTCTTCTTGAGGCAATACCATCCCTTGACCATTACTCCCTACAATCATGCACAGTGGATACATTCTGTCCAAGTCTTTCTGCAAAATCGCGGAAAGAAAATCCACTTTCTCGTAGCCCTAATTTACGACTTCTTTCCAATTCGGGGAGCTGGTGATAATAGCTTCTTCGTCTTCTTAAAGGCATTCATGATCAACTTCAACTCAATTCGTCAAATTTTGAAGAGAAAAAATGCTCACGAACTTTACAGCACTCGTTTAAAGCAAACCTGACTTTAAAGTTGTGAGTGGCGCTACTAGCGCCACACTTATGCGCGAAGCCCGAAATTTGAATCAATGTCATCTTTCAGACGTATAAACACGCCTACAAAATTTCGTTTGGCTAACACAAGTCTTTCTTGGTGTTGGGATTTTTTTTCCGTCAGTGTAGTAAAATTCATCAAATTGTCTCAAAAAACAAATCACAAAATTTGTCGCATGATCTCGGGAAAAAAATTCTCGAAATTAGTCAAATGTTCTTAGGATAAAAAAAAAATCACGAAAATTATCAGATGGCCTTGAAAAAAAAAATCACGATATTAGTCAAATGGATCTTGTGTTAAACACGGTAAAATTCATCAAATGGGTCTCGAAGAGAGGGATAAATCACAAAATTCATTAAATGATTGCGAAATTCCAAGAGCGATCGTACAAATAATGGCTAATTTTGTCAAAGGTCACAGAAATAAATAGTGAAATTTATCAACTAGTCAGCAGAAAAAGAAATTAATTTCATAGAATAAAGCCATAAAAAAAATCAAGGATGCCTGTCGATGGGTTACACTAAAATGTGCGAAAATCAGTTACAGTATAAAGTGAAGTTTATCAAATAACCTCAGGAAAAGAATGGCGAAATTTATCAAATAGTGTTGGTGAAAAAAGTAAAATCAGCAGTTGTACTGGTGCCAAGTGTAATATTTCACACAAACTTTTTTGGATATTTTAGGACACATTTAATTGGCATGCATTTCCTTCCACGACCATTTGATGAAATTAACGATTCCCCTCCCCCGCTACCAATTGCCGCAAATTAATACGAAAATTGTGATTTTCCCACACAATTGCTTACGGAAGTGCACGATTTTTCTTCCACGATTGCTCGCTGGCATTTGCAATTTTTTATAGAAAAATTTGTGATTTTTTTTTTCATTTGCCAAAATTCGCAATTTTTTTGCCATTGTTTGCAGAAATTTACTATTTTTTTGTGTTTATTTAACAAAATTCGTGTTTTTTTTTCTGCGATCATTTGCAAAATCACACAGAAAAAAATCGCGATTGCAAAGAAAAAAAATCACGAATTTTGAAAAATGATCGATTGTCAAAATTTGCGATTTTTTTCTGCGATCATGGAGTGAATTTCGGCAAATAAACTGATCGGTTCTGTAACAAGAACCGTCTAAAACAACATAAAATTTAGCAGCTTACAACAGTGCAACTACGGTGACCTAAGAGAGTAAGTATTGGTGACAGTGTGACAGTGTAGTGTAAGACATTAAAGAAACTGTTTTTCAGTAAAAAAAAAGCTAACGTTTATTAATGAAAAATAAGTGCAAGTTTAAATAAAAGTATGTATAAATCCAGGTGAAAAATATAACAGACATAACGTGAACAGAAACAAGTTCAGTTAAAAAGTTATAATATTCAAGTTTAACTAAAATATGTATAAACTTGGATGAAAAATATAACTGGCAAAATGTAAACAGAGAATAAGTTCAAATCTGTATTTAAATTAAAACATTCTATGTAATGAAATAATATTACTTATTGAATGGCATGGCATGGCATATAACAATACTAGGATAGCAATGAAAAAAACAAAACAGACTCACTTATGGACGGCTTCTATCAACGTATTGGAAAACAAATTCCCATGGTATGGCACATCAACTATTTCGATGAAAAGTTTTTAGAAAACGTAGAGTTTTTAACTGAAGCTAATAATATCCACACATGAACATGAAGACTTGATTAAAACACAAATGGGTTACGACTGCTGGTAAAAATGAGACACGGCAAGCAACTAGATGTTAACTTTAAAACTTTAAAACTGGATGAGTTAAAAACACATTTCTGAAACTATATCATATTGACGGTAACATCAACTATCTTGAAACATAACATCACTTCAAAATCCCACCGCACAATCTATCTCTCCCGGTTTAAATAGCAGCGGCAATCCGAAACTGGATACGCCCCTCCGAGTTGAGCAAACGCGTTCCTGACTTGCGATGGGAGAAATGCAAGACAGCCACTTGCGAGTTGCGATTCGCGATGCTTGCGAATTGCGACCGGACGGAACGATAAGACCAGGATGAACGTACCCATCAGCGACGATCGGAAAAGATAAGCGATTGATTTGAACAAGTAAACAAAAGATCGGAAGATTGGAAAAATGCCGAATGCCGGTAAAGAAGAAAAAATGGAAGTTGGAACAAAAACATAAGATAGTAAGCCATGCCATTTTACAATATTACAATATATATAATTAGAATTATGTATTTTCAGAGTGTTAAGGAAGAAAAATGGCTGACAATCGCCCCCCCCCTTAACACTCGTACTTAAAAATAAAATGGATAATCGACAGATATTGTAAATTATATATATATATAGAACAATGTAAAACATTAGAACATAAACTATCACATTTCGATAGTTACCAGTAAAACAGAAACTTAACATTAATAAGTATAAATGCAACAAATTCAATAACTTCAACAGTGTTAATCTAAAACATCAATTTTCAACAATGTTAATAACAATATTTAATAACAATAACAATTTTAACAATTATATATAACAACTCGATTAACAATTTTTTTTTCATTTCATGAGAGTTCAGTTACAATTGTAACTCTAACGAAAAGTTTTTTTTTTCACGTCGGAAAAGTTCAATAGCAAAAGTCTATAAAGATAACATTTTCCTGAAAAAAAACCGTGAAAGATAATTACAATTACCTCGTCACATGCAAGTGACTACGAGTTACCTTTACATAAGAATTTAATATGATGATTTTTCCTTTGGTCTTGACTTGTAACAATATTCGAATGAATTTTAAACAATTATACATTTGCATATTTATTCTGAAAGAGAATGATTATCACATAAACGCAAATTCAGGATAATATAAAGAATAAATATACATGAATTACAATATGAAAATACTTTGATAATATATGAAAGATACATGTTATGCAAATGAGAAAATTTCAATAATGAGAACAACAACGATCATGATCATGATAACGATTATGAATTATGATTATGTTAATGACATAGTTAAATGACTGTGAGCGCTCACGTGAAAGACAACACAATAAAGAATACGCTTAAGCTTTTGAAACGATATACATTTGCAAATGATTTGGCCAATTTAAATATGAAAAAAAACTTGTCATATATACTCTTAAAACGAAAAAAAAAATTTTCATATTTACATATGCAATGAAACAAAATACAACTCGATTTTCAACACCTATGAAATGATATTATGAAACGTATGCATATGAAACTAATATGAAATAACAAGAGTATAATCACATATTCAAACATTTTTCCTCAAAAGAAAAGTACTGAAATATACCAAAAATTTCAGTTTAAAAAAAATGCTAAACTTCAAGGTTTAACATAAAAAGTTAAACAAGCATCTTAATGCTTGACACAAGTTCAAAGGAGGAGGAGTTTCTTTTTTTTTCATAGCATTTAAATATCATGTATATATATAAATTACTTATAACTAAAAATTACATCAATAAATTTCTTAAGATCAAACTTTGTTAAAGGTTTAGTGAAAATGTCTGAGAGATTAGATTTACTGGCTACGTGTTTAACATTAAAAATCTCTTGGTTTAAAAGGTCTCTAACAAAAAATAATTTTACGTCAATGTGTTTCGTTCTGTAATTTTCAATGGGAGACTTAAGAAAATCAATGGAGGCCATGTTGTCTACTAAAAGTGTTGGTTTAACTTGTGGACCTGTAAAAATATGTTTGTCATAACATTCAGTTATGATCCTACTAAACCATAGAAGCTCTTTAGTTGCTTCTGTTAAAGCCACAAATTCTGATTCCATAGTAGACAAACAGACAGATTTTTGTTTAAAGGCTCTCCACATGATAGGAGCTTTGTCTAACACTAGTAGTTGTCCCCCCATTGATGTCCTGTCATCCCTATTAGCGGCGAAATCCGCGTCGGTGTAAGTTATTAGGTTTATGTGGTTGCAAGGTAACCTCAGTTTATAGTGTTTTGTGCTTTGGACATACCCTAAAAGCTTCAGGAGACCATTCCAGTGAACAATCCCAGGATTGCTCTGGAATTGGCTGAAGATATTTACAGCGTACGAAATATCAGGACGTGTCCTGCTTGTTAAAAAAGAAAGGCAGCCCAAAACACTTCTGTATGGATATTGTAACATTTCCTGGGTTTCTACTTCGGTTTGAGGACATTGTGACTTGGAGTAAACAGTACCTTTAGTTATAGGGAGTGATGTAATGGGAAAGTTGAATTCTTTAAATCTTGTACAAATATCATCAATATATTGCCTTTGATGAATTGAAACAGTGCCATTCTCATCCTCCTCAAACTCAACACCAAGTAGTTTGCGTGTTCTCCCCAGGATTTTTATGTCAAAATGTTTTGTTAAAAGGGTTAAAACTTCATTAATATGTTTCTGATGGTTACTTAATATTACAAAGTCATCCACATATAGTAATAAAACAACATAATTGGAAAACGAATAGACGCAATTACACCACTCTAACTTTTTAAAACCAAGAGAAATTAAAATCTTATGTAATTCATAAAACCATACTCGTCCACTCTGGTGGAGGCCATAAAGGGCCCTCTGGAGTTTGCAGACTAAATGCTCTTTACCTTTTACCTCGAACCCTGATGGTTGTTTCATGTAGATGTTATCAGAAAGAGGGGCATACAGATAGGCACCTTTTACATCACACTGAGTGTGGATCCATCCGAGACATGAGACAAGGGCTGCAAAGAAAAAGCGAATTAGACTGAAATTGACTACGGGCGAAAACGTCTCATCGTACGTTTCACCCTTGACTTGTTTGTAGCCTTGTGCTACAAGTCTCGCTTTATACCTTGCAACCCGTCCCTTGTCGTCTCGTTTGATGGTGAATACCCATCTGCAGCCTAGTGGTTCGGTGTTGGGTGGTAGAGGTGTTAATACCCATACTTGTCTTTTATTTATAACATCCATCTCTTCCTTCATTGCCTGTCTCCAGAGTTCCCACTGAGGTGATTTTAACGCCTGTTTATATGTGGTAGGTATGGAGTCTTCTAGTCAGGAACTGGTTTTATGAGTTTCAGAGAAAGAGGTGTGTGGAGGTGTGTAACTAGGACTTGAGCTAGGACTAGGAGTGGACTTTACAATGCCTTCGTACTTATTGCTTCCTTTAAAACTGAACAGTGACGGATTAAATTTGATACCATTAGAATGACAGTAATCTCTTACTTCCTTCAATGATCTCAGACGTTGTGTTTCACCCAACTCGTAATAGTAGACGTCGGTTCTCGATTTGTCAGGCCTAGTTACAGGCTTACGGAACCAGACAGCTTCCCTGAGAGTTCTAGTAAACTCCTCGCCATCCTCGTCACTGTCACCCTCAAATGGGTGTGAGGAGGCAGAGTCGGAAGATTTAGAGGTACACGGTCTAATACTTTGAGTGGGTGGTGCTTCTGAAGTAAATCTGTCAGGTTGAAGGTCAGTCAAAGGGTCTATTTCAGGTGGTTCGGAACTTAGGATGTAAGAGGGTCCCAGATCGCTTCCGTTGCGCTGCTCCGAAGTTGTAAATGGGTTTGTGCCTATTGAATAGCTTGGACCTTGTTCACTGTGTTTGTGGATACTTCTGGATGCAGATTCGTCACCAAATCTAACATTTATTGTCTCTATTATTTTATTGGTTTCGGGAATCCATACCCTGTAGCCTTTTGTAGACATTGCGTAACCCACTAAAACACCCTTTTTAGCCTTTGGATCGAATTTGGAATTTCTTAGTTGTTTAGGTACCCCCACATATGCCACCGTACCAAAAGGTCGTAAATGTCTTATGGACGGTTTATTACCACAATAATATTCGAAAGGAGTTTTTTTCTGAGTTTTGTGACATATTCGGTTAAGAGTGTATGCGATGTATAAGACAGCTTCTGGCCAGAATTTGAGACTGAGTTTACTTTCATTGAGTATTGAGCGAGCCCCATCCATTATTGTTTGATTTAAACGTTCTGAAACTCCATTTTGCTCCGGAGAATATACATTGGTAAATTCGTGTTTTATGCCATTGTCCTCAAAAAATTTAGTGAATGCTTCATTATCGAATTCCCGCCCATTGTCGCTACGGACTTCTTTTACTTTGGTGCCCAAAAACCTTTCTGCTCTTTTTACGTGGTTAGAAAATACCTTAAATACCTGTGTTTTACTGCATAAGGGGTATACTGACACTTTGCGAGAGAAGTCGTCTGTTATAGTTAGGAAATACTTCTCCCCGTTTCGCACTGTTATTTGTGTCGGACCCCACAGATCAGTGTGTAGCAGTTCTAAAGGTCGTTTAGATCTTATTTGGTTTATTGGGCGGAATGATGTTCGTCTGTGTTTATTAATTTTACATGTTTCACATTCAAAGTCTTTACATTTAATGGGTGGTAAGCCCCTAACGCCATTACATTTTAGAGTATGTTCAATTAATGTGGAACTGATGTGCCCAAGGCGTCTATGCCAGAGTTTAAAATCATCTTTTTGAACGGTTGAGGCTTGGAAACGTACCTTTTTAGGATTTTGATTACGGTTAATTTTCGGGTCTTTATTTCTATTATTATGGTTAGGATCTGGATGGAGGCAGTAAATGCCATCTTTAAGAAAAGCACGAAAAAGTGTGCCAGAATCCCGATATGCCTTGACCCTTCCCTCACCTCCTTTGAACTTGGCACCCATTTTATCAAGTCTGGGACCTGAAATTAAATTATGTCTTAGACTAGGACAATACATGACGTCGCCGAAGCGAACCATTTCCCCATTTATTTTTAAATCCACTAAACCGGTGCCCTCGATAGGGAAAGTAGCACCGTCAACTGCAACAGCCAATTCCTCATTTTTTAAAGGTTTGAACTTAACATATAAACTTTTATCTTTACAGAAATGGTGGGAGGCACCTGTGTCAAAGACCCAGGCGTCTCCACCACATTTTATGTTACTCAGATTAGATTGTATGAGGTAATTTACCTGGCCTGTTGTCTTACGTTGACGTCGGTTGCGAGGCACATCTTTTCTGGATCTATGACCATCAGATTGAGCACGGACAGGACTGGATACGGAAGAGTCTTTCGATGAATTTCTGGAAAAGGAGGAACCTCTGGACAAAGAAGAATTTCTGGAACTGGAAGAGTCTCTGTACACCACGGAACCGGAATTGGAGGAGTCTCTAGGCATCATGGAACTTCTGGAACTAGAGCTAAGACAGGATTCCTGGCGGGTGACATCAGGCACTCTACACTGGCTCTGTAAATGTCCTATGCGTCCACATTTGTGACACCGACCTCTGAACTTAGGCTTAAAGGAACACTTCTTTGAGGAACGGGCTCTGGAGAAATGAGACTGCACGGCATCCACTCTGTCGTCCTCTCGTAGTTTGATACGGGACTCCTCTGCGACTAATTCTGTAAGAACACTTTTGAACGTAAACTGTTCGTCTGGCCATCGCAGAATCCCTTGCACCATGTTGTCGAACTTCTTCGGGAGCCATCTAAGCAATTGAAATGTGAGGTAAGTTTCTTTGATTGGCTCATTTATTGCAGCCAGTTGGTCAGCAAGCCTTTGGAGGCGAGCTGCAAACATATCGACGGGTTCTTCAGGTTGTATCTTACAGGAAAGAATTTCGCCAAATAATTGCATATGGCGTGCCCGGTTATCAGGCTGAAAATGCAATTTAAGTTTAGTCCAGGCTTCATGAGGGTCGTCGATATTTTCGATGATTCTCCGGAATTCATTTTCGACATTTAAATATACAACTGATAGTGCAGATCTGACTCTGGATTTATATTCCTTTGTCGCTACAGAGTCACTTTCATCAGGAGCCTTTTCAGTGCCATTAACTATGCTCCACGCATTCTTATCTAATAGTAGATACTTTACGTCAGCTGCCCAAGTTCCATAATTGTGAGAATTCAGTTTTGTTATGCATACCTGTATGTTAGCCATGGCCATGCATTAAACAGAAGATATTACATGAAAAAAAAAGGAGGAAAAAAAAAAAATTTTTTTTTTTTTTTTTAGTAAATAACGTACTTAGTAATCAGATAGTACATCAACAAAAATTTCTATTATAAGTGATCCTAAAAAAAACCTTTTTGTATTTCATGTCAATAGGAAAGAAAAAAAACATATAGCCTTCAAAAAAAATTCTATATTGCGGCCCCCCCCTCTAAAGTGACTCGGAGGTCCAATGGCCGCATACTACAAACAACAGTCAAAAAAAATTTTGAAATGTCACCAATTAGGTTATGGCCGCCGTAAAGGGTTTAAAAGCGTATTCGCTTCTGGCCCATAACCCGTGATCGGTTCTGTAACAAGAACCGTCTAAAACAACATAAAATTTAGCAGCTTACAACAGTGCAACTACGGTGACCTAAGAGAGTAAGTATTGGTGACAGTGTGACAGTGTAGTGTAAGACATTAAAGAAACTGTTTTTCAGTAAAAAAAAAGCTAACGTTTATTAATGAAAAATAAGTGCAAGTTTAAATAAAAGTATGTATAAATCCAGGTGAAAAATATAACAGACATAACGTGAACAGAAACAAGTTCAGTTAAAAAGTTATAATATTCAAGTTTAACTAAAATATGTATAAACTTGGATGAAAAATATAACTGGCAAAATGTAAACAGAGAATAAGTTCAAATCTGTATTTAAATTAAAACATTCTATGTAATGAAATAATATTACTTATTGAATGGCATGGCATGGCATATAACAATACTAGGATAGCAATGAAAAAAACAAAACAGACTCACTTATGGACGGCTTCTATCAACGTATTGGAAAAACAAATTCCCATGGTATGGCACATCAACTATTTCGATGAAAAGTTTTTAGAAAACGTAGAGTTTTTAACTGAAGCTAATAATATCCACACATGAACATGAAGACTTGATTAAAACACAAATGGGTTACGACTGCTGGTAAAAATGAGACACGGCAAGCAACTAGATGTTAACTTTAAAACTTTAAAACTGGATGAGTTAAAAACACATTTCTGAAACTATATCATATTGACGGTAACATCAACTATCTTGAAACATAACATCACTTCAAAATCCCACCGCACAATCTATCTCTCCCGGTTTAAATAGCAGCGGCAATCCGAAACTGGATACGCCCCTCCGAGTTGAGCAAACGCGTTCCTGACTTGCGATGGGAGAAATGCAAGACAGCCACTTGCGAGTTGCGATTCGCGATGCTTGCGAATTGCGACCGGACGGAACGATAAGACCAGGATGAACGTACCCATCAGCGACGATCGGAAAAGATAAGCGATTGATTTGAACAAGTAAACAAAAGATCGGAAGATTGGAAAAATGCCGAATGCCGGTAAAGAAGAAAAAATGGAAGTTGGAACAAAAACATAAGATAGTAAGCCATGCCATTTTACAATATTACAATATATATAATTAGAATTATGTATTTTCAGAGTGTTAAGGAAGAAAAATGGCTGACATAAACGCGAAAGAATTTTGAATTTCGCCAATCGATCGCCGAAAAATCGTGAATTTCGGCAAATGATCGCGGAACATATGACGAATTTTGTCATATAAACGCAGAAAAAAGCAGCAAATTTCTAAAACAATGACCCAAAAAATTATCATTTACTGTATTTTGGTAAACGACCGCAAAAAAAATCGCAAATTTTGACTATCGATCGCGTAAAGAAATCGCAAATTTTTTCGTCGATCCTTTCACGAAATTTGCATTTCTTTGCGATTATTTTTTCAGCGCGCAAAATCGTACAATAGTATTGTTCATTAATATAACTGTACACTTCGAACAAAATCCGTACATTGTACTCTTCTGTACATTGTACTACTTGCCATACCGTACAAGTTGGCATCTATGAATATTCTTTTCGATTTTATGATCATTTGACGAAAGCTCGGACGAAATTTGCGGTTTTCTCACAATCTTTTGACAAAATTTGCATTTTTTTCGCGATCTCTTGAAGAAATTTGCCGTTTTTTCACGATCTCTTGAAGAAATTTGCAATTTTTTCGTGATTTTTTGATGAAATTTGCCGTTTTTTCGCGATTTTCCGGAGAAATTCGCTGTTGTTTTGTGATCATTTTACGAAATTGCCGTTTTTTCGCGTTCTTTTGAAGAAATTTGCTTTTTTTCACGATCGTTTGAAGAAATTTGCTATTTTTTTCGTGATTTTTTGACGAAAACTGACGTTTTTTTCGTGATCTTTTGAAGAAATTTGCCATTTTTTTCGTTTTTTTAACGAAATTTGCCGTTTTTCACAATTTATAGAGAAAATTTGCCATTTTTTGTGTTTCTTTGACGAAAACTGCCTTTTTTTGCGATGTTTTGAAGAAACTTGCCGGTTTTTTCACGATGTTTTGAATGATTTTTTTGAGGAAATTTGTCGTTTTTTCGCGATCTTTTGACGTAATTCGCGTGTTTTTCGCGATCTATGACGAAATACATTTCTTTTCGAATACTGTTTGTCGAAATTCGCGATACATTTTATGTCCGAATTTTCGGATTTAGGACCGAAATTTTTTAATTTTTGCTAAATTTTTAACAGTTGAAAATTGGCCTGTGGACCTTCCCAAGAGTCTGCGACGTGCGTCGCAGCATTGCGCCGATTCTGCTCCCGGGAAATTTGGTATACTTTTTTCTGCGCCTAAGTTTCACTATACTTCCACGGAATTTCATGGTTTTATCCTAAGACAGATTAAATAATCCATGATTTTCCGCCGGTTTCCGACTGAAAAATTTTGCGATTTTTCCCGCGAACAGTTAACAAATTTCGAGATTTTCCTGCGACAAACTGACAAGTTTTCCGATATTTCCTCACGGCAAATTGTTGAATTTCGCGATGTTTTTTCCGCTATCAAATGAGGAAAGTTACGATCTTTTTCCTGCGAACGATCTATGGTTGAGGAACATTTTAAAAAAAAGTGAAAAAAGAGACTAAATCTGAAAAATATAGACTAAAAGAGACAAATTCAAAAAATTAGCGAGAAAAGCGAGTTTAGCGACTCGCTCCGAGGCCTGCATAATTTGTGTTCTTTAGAGATTTTTTTGACATATTTCGCGTTTTTACTGCAATCTTTCGTCGAAATGTGGGTTTTTTAGCGATACTTCGACGAAATTAATGATTTTTTTGCGATCCTTTCAATCAATTTGCGGTTATTTTTCATGATCTTTGGCGAAATTAGTGTTTTTTTTATAGTGGGGACTAGCGTTTGATTGGGAAGGGCGGATTAACGGGATTTTACGATAAAAAAAATTGTAGTTTTTCAAGTGATCCTTTCATGAAATACAATTTTTTTTTTTTTTTTTTTTTTTTTTTTTACATATTTGCGCTTTTCCCGCGAACATTTGTTAAAAGTCGTGTTTTTTTTTCTCCCGATCCTTTGATAAAATTCTTGCTTTTCCAGCGAATGATTGACAGAAATGAGGCTATCATTTGTCGAAATTCGCGATATTTTTATGCTTCGCATTTTCATCCTGATGATTGATTTTTCACAATTTTCAGAAATATTCCGATCAGAATCACCTCTGAAATGAATATTGCTGCTAGGGGGAAAAAAATATATCGTATCCGCCGCCCCAGCAGAAGCGCCGCAGTAAGCATAAATTTAACTTTTAAACTCGTATGCGCCGCGGCGCTTACGCCCGAAAATACGGTAACTTATATTTCTTCAGGATAAGTGCTAAAACTATATAATGGAAGAGTGCGCTTTTCACTTCTATTTTTTATTTGCTACTTGTCATCAATTTTCAAAACTCGAATGGAATAGGATATCATTCCAGAAAAGCAGTGACTAACAGGAATAGAATACAAATGCCAATGGAATAAAAACCTAATCTTGTTTTCAAATATTAACACATAAAAACAAATAACTGCAACCATATTTGTGAGTCTCAATGTCTGATAATGATAAATGAAAATAAATAGTCGAAAAATTACTGACATAAGCTAAGATAGACAGAGCTATCTAGAATGCAAAGAGGAGGATTTGTATTTTACATATTCACATGTGTAAGTAAATAGTTTAAATTTACCCATAGAAACAGCCATATAATTTTCAAAAGCCTGTAAATAGCTTTTTTCAGCATCTCAATAAAAATAAACAAATCAATCACTCAAATTTCATGCAAACCAAAGCAATATTGTAACTTACCTCCTGATTATGTTCAGGCATGGTTTTTTTGCTCAAACATTTTAATAAAGATAAAATAGCTATCTGTATTTCATATATATCAATCTTGAATAATTCAGAAGCCAGTTCAAGAAACTAAAAAATGTTGTAAAAAGAAAATTCAGAGTTATATAGTTTAATTTACAATATTTTATTCACATTTTTCTGTACAAAAGTATATTTATTTATTACAAATATTACAACAATTTAGGCTATAAGATAAATATTTTTGTTCTAGATAATTGAATTTAAAGTATAATATGTAAACAATAATCTGATAGCAAATAAAATTTTAAATGTTATTATATCAATAAATAAAATTTATAATCAGAAGTATTTTTATAACCATAACCCTTAAGTCCCAAAATCCAAAAAAAATGGAAAATTTAGGTTCTAAGTGATATAGTCAACAGTTGTTTTCCCATTCTCATACAGTCCACTCAACAATTACTCTAATGAAATGAAGCTCCTTTAATACATGAAGTAACATAAAAACTATTTTCTTCTTTTATTCTTATTATCATCAGTAAGTGTTTCTTACATTATTGTTTGGTCATAGTAACCACATAACTATGTCTAGCTAAACTTATGCACCTTCATGCGTTTGATATCAGTAAAAGGCAGTTTGCTATAGACTAGTAAAGATCGGAAGAAACTAGAAATATTTCAATTATTATGGATAACAGGAATCGAATTTCAATTTTATTGTAATAATGTATTTTTAGTTAAAAAATTTATCTCATAAAAAAAAAATAATGGCTCATTTAAAAATATAATAAAAGTTGGGAAAAAGGAACTGGAATTTGCTAGCAAGAAAATTTGAAGAAAAGGAATATTGTTTACAAAATAGGTGAAAAGCAATCATAAAAAGTATGAGATAATAGAAAATCTCATGTATATAAAATGGGAAAAAATCACTCAAATAAGAAAACAGAAATCAAAATAAAAAAAATTCACACTCTGTTATAACCCCAATTAAATAGCAAACCACTCTCTTTAATTGGCTTAGTAATTTATTGTTTCTTAACCTCAAATTATTGTGAATTGATATGCATAAAAATATCACTTGGACTTGCATTTGTAAAAATACAGTGGAAAAAACCCCCATAAAAAATGAGTAATGAGGCTATAAAACTTTGATATTTATATTAATAAATAAATATGAATTAATATAAATAAATTTGTATTGTTACATTGTTTTCAAATCTATATATTAATTTATAAAATATATTTTTTTTCTACATTTGCAACTCTGAAAATTTTCAAATACAAAACACAAGCTTTATTCTTAAAAGATTCTACTAAACTTTCTGAAAAACAAACTTTATTTTGAACTCGCAGATCTCAATGTTTTAGTAAAGCTAATTTCAACCACTCTTAAATAAGAAATAATATTTTTATTTTAATAGATTGTATTAATAATGAACATAAATCATATCCAAACTTTAGTTATTGAAAATAATCAGTTCTAATTGTCATGAGATAAATTTTCTTCCATACTCAAAGTTTTTTCTTTTAACATTAAGTTAAATATGGTAAACAAGCCCAAACCCAAAATTGCATCTTTTTTAGATTTATTGATATAATATTTTCCATTTGTGAAGTAGAATGTATTTTATTTAATATTATGTTGTAAGTTGTACAAATTAGAAAGATGTAAAAGGAAACAACTTGATCAACTCATATTTATATGCTAGACATTCTTTCATAAGTTGAAATTATTAAATTCATCTTAAAGTAATATAATAAGTTGCTAAAGTTATACAAAAGAGTTTTATACTGTACTAAAGAGTAATTTTATTAATGAAGGTATTTAATTTAGAATTAGCAAAGCTAAGAATTTTTTCCATTTAAAATTCAAGGAGTAAAAATATTGTTTATGCATTGCACATATGATTCACTATCAATTCTATTTGAATAATGTTGCAATGGTCCAAATGAGGCCTCCTAATTTATGTTTGCCCAGGGCCTGACTATGATTGTTTCAAATAGTTGTAGTCATTCAACAAATATTTTATTCCATTCTCAGAAATATGAATAAGCATAAGCTCTCAAATTACGTTAAAAAGCAAAACTAGTCGTTGGGGGCCACCGTAATACTTACCCATTATGGATATGTATATGAAAATAAAACATATGAAACTATTTATACAATGCATTGCAATTCATAAACAAAATTTAAATATTGTTAATATACATAGTAATGCTATATTAAAGAACTGCTGATGTACCAATTTCGACAAATTATATAAAACGCCAAACTACTCAAGTAATACCGAACTGCGTAAAAGAAACATCCTTATATTAACTCCAAAAATAATAATTCTATTAACTAACAATTAACTGCGTCGGATTGAGCGTCTCATTTCCAATTAAAATATACTTCTGACTTGCAATTTGAATGAAATACAGGGTCATGAAAAATCAAAGAATGTGGAAAACAAGATTACAAATATCTCGGCAACTAATAATCCGATTGACTTCGTTCTATATGCAAAATGTGTGCTATTTTATTGCCTTTTACGTCCATTCCTTAGAACAAAAAAATTCGAAAATTTTTATATACCTTTTATCAGAACGAATTTTTTGAGAGTCCGAAAAAAATAGTTCCGGATAATCGAGGTTGCTGATATTAAATAGGGTTCGTCCCATTCTTACATACTAACTACATACAAAATTTCAAGTCTATATCTCAATTTGTTCGGGAGATAGAGCGTTTACAGACGGACGGCAAAAAAATTTTTCTAAAAACATGTTTTTCGGAATCTCCACTATCTAAAACGTGTAAATCCGTCAAAAAAATTTTTCGATTTTCAAAACGATTGCAAGACTTACCCTATACTACGTATGATGGGTAAGTAAAAGATCATTATTTAAAAACTAAGTCAATCTCCATACAATGTAACAAGGATGGTAACTATATATTACATAGTACTGTGAAGCATGAAAGTCTACTGTGATTCTCCAAGTTTTTATTCTATATCTATAATATTTCATTATTTAGTAAAATATTTGCCACAAGTATTGTACAAAGATAATACAATAGGATGATGTAACGATCCAAAAATCTTCTGTTCTAAAAGAGGTATTCATTTTAGTGAAGGAATTTTAGTAATCATCTTGACTGTCTGAGGAATAAAAAACTTATCCTAAAACTAGGATCTGCTTTATATGGATAACTGTAAAGCAATGTTTCCCAGTATAATTAAATTTAATTTAAAAATTAAGTTTTAACTGTTAACAAATCAATCTATTTAAAATAATAATAATAATAATAATAAAAGAAAAAAGAAAGAAAGAAAAAGAAAAAAGAAGGCATTTTTAAAAGGTAAACTGTTAAGATAATAAAAAGCAAAGTTAAATATTAAACTATCAGCAAAATTATCAGTAAATAATTATTAAACTATTGTGCATGCAACAGTAAGCATTTCATGTTGTTTTAATTTAAGACACATAACTGAATTTTTTGCTTAATTCATTGAAATGAATAGAATAAAAAAAGGTTGATTGTAAATCGTGATCTTTGGAGATTTCTTCTGCTGTCAACTCTTCATATGAGGCCAATATGAAAATATTGCTTTATTAACACATTATTGCTATTTTTAATATAAATATGATTTTTAGTATTGTTAACAGGTGTTTTGAAAAATATATTAAATGTAAATATCTATTAGAGCAGGGCTGTCCAACGCGGCGCCATGGCACCCTTTGACGATTTTCTTGGCGCCCTTTAGAAAATTTCCTGTTATTAAATATTTTAGAAGTAAAATTCCATTATAAAGAAAGTTAAAAAAATCATTAATATTTTATCAGAGATATTTTTAAAACTTGTATTTGGCTATTTTATATCAAGGATAAAAGGGCTTAATTTTCTTTCTTCATTTTAAAATTTTTAGAGGGTTTTTTTTTGTTTATTTTTTCTATAATTTTGCTTGGAAAAAATAATAAACAGTTCAGAAGGATATCTATCTATGAAAGCACTTCCAGACTATCCCTTTGAAACCACTCACATGGTTTAGTCACTGTCATGCTTGTCTGTTTTTGTACTTTTCATAAAACTAAACTAATCCACACCTTCAAAATAAATCAAACCATATTTTCACATCTTAAAAGAAACTGAGCAATATCTCTGATTTTCATATTTATTTATTTGTTATTATTGCTATTATAGACGGCAATCAAAGTTTCTGGCGCCTTACCCTAAAAAAATTATATAGACTTCTCATTTAAAAAATGTATAATTCGAAATTTAAAATACGTAATTGCACAACTGTATGGGTCTTGTTTACGACTGTACGATTCATTTGCATTAATTTAAGACGTGCGTGTATAGTAATACTATGCGATAATATTGCCAAATGTTTTCAGTCATGTAAATAATGGCGCCCTTCATTGACTGCCAAGAGCCAAGATGCGCCCTTGGTTACTGAAAGGTTGGACAGGCCTGTATTAGAGTATCAATAATAATAAAATAAACCGTGCAAGGCTTTCTCATTGCAATTTTTGAGTTTATTTGCTGATACAATCTTTCTTTAATTTTTGAATAAATACAATTATTTTTATCAGACATGTTTTAACGATATATAAGTACACAATGTCAAAACTCACTGGCAAGAACCTTTCAAAAAATATCTCATTATCATCGCTGTGTCTTTATTATGTGAAGAGAAAAAAAGAAAATTAATATCAGAAATAATATACATGATGATTTTCACATGTATTCTTTAATCCAGAAAGGTCATGCTTAACATAAAGAAGCTCATTAACATCACAAAAATACATTTAAAGAAATAACAATCAATAAATGGAACCACTTTTGCAGTAATAAATGTTAGAATGACAAATATATTGCAGCACTGTTAATTATTGCTTATGCATTGTATATTACATGGCCAAATCTACAGCTGTTTTAACAGTTTAAAGAGAGAAATTTTATATTTTATGATTTTTCTGGGACAAAAAACTCTTTTTTCAGGTATGTAATTTCAAAAAATATTAAATGCAAACTCATGAGTTGGAGGGATTGAGCTCAATTTGTTTATACCAATATGTGTAAAGGGAAGAAATTCTGTAGCTCATTTCAAAACAAAGTTTTGAAGTGGTGAAAAATATGTCCAATCAGTTCAAGAAAAGGTACGAGGGCTTTTCGAAAATAAAGATACAATACAAACACACTCAAAAAATTTTATTTGATAAAATGTTTATTATGAATTATTATTTTTCAACATAATTGGCGCTGTTGTCTAAGCACTTGTTCAGTCTGGGTACCAGCTTCTGTATCCCATTGTCATAGAAGTTTACCACCCTGTTGTTAAAACCACATTTCAACTTCAATTTCAATTTTATCATCACTGGGGAAGTTTTGCCCTGAAAGGTGTCTCCAGGTAAAAGAATAAGTGAAAATCAGTGGGTGCAAGGTCTGGATTCTATAGGAGATGGTTTAAAACTTCCCACTTGAATTTTGTGAGTAGTGTTTTGGTTCAAAACTCTGCATAAGGACGAGCATTGTCATGAAGAAAACAGATTCCACTTGTCGGCATACCCTTATGTTTGTTCTGAATTGCACACAGTTTGTGGTTTTCTAAAGTCACAGTTACGGCTTCATAAAGAGTTGTCATAGATACTTCAGGTATGATTTTAAACAAATCGTTTATTGTGAGACACCTATTCACTCAAATCGCTTCTTCTGTTCCTTAAAAAAAGGGCATCAGAGATAAAAAATGGTCTACCTATAATGGCTTCTTTTCTTCATGAACATTGATCCTACTACAAGAGAAAGCACAAAACCAATTTGTTACATTTTGTCAATTTATAAAGTTCCCATAAAAAAAAAAAAAAACAATTTTTTTCTGAATTTTTGGTAGATACTTCCTTTTTACATGAAGAAAACATATGGCAGATCAAACTTCACATTTGGCAGGATTTTTAACTGACACAGCAATCCTAAGCATTTGGTACACAATGGAGGATCACCATAGAATTAATAAATAACTGCAAAGAAGTCAAAGGTTCATGGTTACAATCTGTGTTGCCAACACATTCATTAAAACTTTTTTCGCCTATCATATGCATTGTGTCTTTGCTTTCTAAAAAGCCCTTGTAGTATTAGTGGCGTAGGAAGTTTGAAAAAATAGGGGGAGCCAGAGAATCAGCACTGTGCAAAAGGGGGCAATCGCACCATCCATGTAATTTTAAAGCACACCAAATTTATACTACCAACGCCATTCTTTGGCTTGTCAGAAGAAAAAGTTGGGGGAAGGGGTCGCCAAATTGAAACTTTGCCATGGGTGCAGTTTTCTCTTCGCACGCCCATGCGGAACATATTGTCAAAGCTAGTAGTGAAGATAATTTCATTCAATTCATTTCAGAGGATTTCTTTTGTTGCACTTTTCATAAACAAGAGTATAAAATAGAAACAAATCAAAAGATCGCCAACTTTTTAATCCAGTTTAAATAATTTTTATTCGATATACTTGATGACACTTAATTTATGGACGATCCCGTATACAATATTAAAATTTCAGGCTTCTCTACTCCCATTTACCAAAAGTTAAAGTTTTTTCTTTTATTTTACATACAAATTCTTTACAAATCTCTTCCAAATCAGTTTTAAAGGCTCCCTCTTTATAAATATGCAATAGCATCAAGTGATTGAGTCTATGTTGACCCAATGTTTGATGGCGGTATTTCTGTTTGAAGAAGAGCATTGAAAGATCTCTCAGCTATCACTAATGATACCGGTATAACCAATATAAATTCTGCCAAAAGGTAAACTTCAGAAAATATTTTTTTACTAATTACTGCACTGACATCATTTTAATTATTTCGGGACTAGTGTTGGTAGGAGTAGAAATGTCAACTTTGCAGAAAGGTTTGTCAAATAAAAATCATTAGCAGGTATTCTAAGCTTTTGTTTCATATCTTCTGACATGGTTATAGCTGCATCAGTGAAAATGGATTCGATCTTTATGAGAGAGTCAGAAGTTTTTTGATTAAATCATTTTACTAATTCATTGGTAGTAAGGTTCAGTACTTCGCTGAAAATCCTCAATTTTTCTTATTGTTTGAATTGTGTTGGAGCGAAGGGATGGCTTGTCTGCTCATGTCTTATTAATACTATCTTTAGTTTGGAGATTTTTATCTTTAATTTTTATTTTTTAATTTCTTCTGAGGGAGCTGAGCCTGTCTAAAATATCCCAGGGGGAGCCACAGCTCCCCCGGTTCTTACGCCTATGTGTAGTATGGCCATGCAAATTTGGCAAAATGCACTGCCATGCTCTATAAATTTTTTCCCAAAATTGAAACTTTGTTTACAAAATTTTAGTTACCTGAAGAATTTCAGAACATCCAGCAACAGGTGCAAAGAATATGCATAAATCCAAACAAGTACAAGCTTTTTTAATCAAATCAACAGCATCATTAGTAGAACTTTCATTCAACTGATACATCTGCAAGAGAAAGGTTTTTATTGCATAAAGATTACTTCTTGAAGTTATCAAAAGTATTAAGTAAATTATCAATAAAATTTATACAAAACATGTAATTTACTAAAAAATTTTAATTATTTAAATAAAAGATATAAATACATATCAATATGAAGCATAAAAACAATAAATCTTGGTAACATCCATTAATAACTATATTATAATAGTAATAATATATATTTAACAATGAAAAGATAAGAACTTATATTACAAATAATAATTTTTTTTTTTAGAAGACATCACTTTAACAATAAAACATTTAAAATATGTTAAAAATTGACATGTTTCAACTCATATTCATTGAGT
This sequence comes from Maratus speculifer, assembly GCA_964019185.1. Lineage (NCBI taxonomy): Eukaryota > Metazoa > Arthropoda > Arachnida > Araneae > Salticidae > Maratus > Maratus speculifer. Next base: position 315,166,849 of record OZ025296.1, on the reverse strand, counting down.
CATCTTCAGAATGTAAATAGAAAATTACAAACACAATGAAGATGAAAAACTGGGATAAAAAATTATTGAATTAAAATTAAACATAATGACCACTATATTTTCAACATCGCCCATGTCCCTACTATGTAGTTATTATGCAAACTATCTAACCATTCACTCCATATACTCGGGATATGAAAAGATAGTGTATCGTTACAAACATGTGAACATTTAAAATAAATTTCAAAGAACTCTCTTATGGATAACTTTAAATAAAAAATTTTAAAAAAAGTCAGTTTTTAACATATTTTAAATTTATTATCAAAGTGATGTCTTATAAGCAAAATAATTACTAAGTGTCTTTAATGACTTGTAATCTGACTTGAGTGGAAAGTCTATTTTACACAAAATCAAAATCTTTATTGAATGTTACATTAACAAAACAGAAGAATTTCTTTCATAAGGACTTGTAATTATAAGTTCATTACATCAGACAGTGTTGAATTCAGGGGGTGGCCCAGAGGGGACATTTCCCCCCCAGAGCAATGAAATGTCCCCCTCCTGGAAAATTTGAGATTTTGAATTTTTAGTAGTCAAAAATTGCAATTTTCCTCCCTCAGAACTCTATAATGTCCCCCCCCCCCAGAGAAAAATGTCTGAATTCAACACTGACCTCAGCCCTGTGAAAAGTTGTCATTAACGTTATATTCACTTTACTATTTGGAGGTGAACCAACTGATGTCATCATTGAAATTTATTTTCTTTAAAAACAAAATACATCATAGATAATGTAAAAAGAAGAAATAAGCATTATTTTAATTAAATTAACAAAAATATTTTAATTAAATGTAAAGTTAATGAGGGAGGCTCTTGGTGAAGATCTAGCACATTATTCTGAATCTTCAAAAAATATGAACTACTGATAGAAAAGACAAGTAATAACTGTCAATTATTATCTGCAAATCACAGGCTTTGGCTTTGAATCTTGCCAAAACATCTGACAATGAACTGGAGCATGCAAGCCTGGTGATTTTGGCAAGCATTAAATGCATACTGCTAGCAGCCAGGCTCTGTGCGTCTGCTATTGAATGTGGGGCCAATTCACCGGGACATCAACATTCAATACCTTCATTGGGTGTATTGAGCCGTGTATTAAATACAAAATTTTATCAGAAACATTTTAATAAATTTAAACAAAAACAATTAAAAGCAAAAACAAATAAGATTTCAGCCTATACAATTAGCACAGCAATAAAATCTTCCAAAAACATGAATGTTTTAGAGATAAAATATGAATAGGTATAGTTAACTCAGAAATTAGAGTACAGAACAGTCTTTGGTTCGGACACTCAAAGTTCATACTTTTCAGTGGCAATAATAAAGGGAGAAAAATAACCAAAACTGTTAAAAAAAAAAAAAAAAAGAAAGAAAGAAAAAACATTTGAAATATCACATTGGATGTTGCTTTCTGTTTTGTTTTTGTCTGCAGCTATCGGATGTAGATAAAGCTTAAAGCATTACAGAAATAATCCCTCAACACTTATTATATCAAGTATTTAATTTCTTCTTTTTGCTCTTTTTTCTCCCTGCTTACAATGCTTGTCACATTATGTGAAGACACTCACAAGCTAATATTAAACCCATGGGGAGGTTCTTTGCAAATATCTTGTTTGTATTTCAACATTTTAAAATATTTTTTTTGCATTGGACAACTAAGATCCATCCCTCAATTGCCCTTTTCTTTTTACTTTTTTGATTGCAATATTTTTATAATGACCCTTTTACTTTCAGAACAGGATCCAAAAGTAAATTTATAAAAAATATCTGCAGACAAAATTGAAAAGGTAAAAAAATTACACTGTAGGGGTCAATCTCAACTGTCCAATGAAAAAAAAAAATAATAATAATATGTGTTAATGCAAATGAGAATTAGCAAAGAACCTCCCCATATGTTTGGAATTAGCTTACAAGTGTCATCACCTGACAGGACAGGAGCTTTAAGTCATCATTTCATTTTAGCAAGAGCATTTAGCATTTTTATTTTTCATTTTGTCAAAATTTATTTAAAGAAAAAGACTGTTTAATTTAGCATTAATAGCTATTACATGCTACTTTTAATGTAAGAACATCATTTTGCAATTTTTAATAGTGAAATTTACTTTTCTTTTCATTGGAAAAGTAATATTTTTGATGATCTAAAATTTAGAAAAATCCAAAGTTTGGGCTTGATAGTGCCAAGAGTTCCAAACTTTAGACTTTGTACTATATCATTGTAATCCAATTACAGTAAAGATGAAGACTACATGACAAAATAGAAAATGATGAATAAATAAACATATAAGCAGTGTAAACAATGGACAAACTATTTTAAAAGACATTTAAAAGGACATTTAAATTATTACTTGACTAAGTCATAATGAGTAGTACCAGATTGCATCAATATGTTGCAGCAACTGAAATATAAACACTAAACTGAACTAGATTGCAACTGAACATGCAGTTAAAGACTATAATGCATATTGTTTTGTTTACTATAAGGGGACAAAATTAGTTGGGTGTAAGATCGACATTGAAATTTTATCAGAAATTAAACCATGAAATTAATCAATTTGTAAACAATGTAAACATTTAGCATGTAATGATATGGCAAGAACTTGCAAAAGACTTAATCAAACTATTCATTTAGTACTAATAAAAATAGTTTAAATAATCTTATTTTGAGAAAGTTTATATTTTAAATTGGTATTTAGGTTATTTTCTTACTTTAATACTTTAACCATTCAAAATATTACTTACAAAGTTTTATATATTTGTTACTTTCCAAAGGAGCTACTTTCTGATATATTTCAGAATTACTTTTTAATTGCAAACACAGGAAATTGGCAAGTGCTCTTATTCAGAAAGTATTTGATCAAATAGTGTTTTTCATTTCTTTTTAAACAGTCAAAAGGTTTTCAGAAAATATTATTACAGTTGACATTTTGAATTCCATTTCTGGATGTGACAGCATGGGAAAAGAGAAAAATCTGTCATCACATGACAAAAATTACTTATAAACTTAATAATTAATTTATCAAAAAATGGAAAATGCCATTTTGTTCCAAATTGCTTCAATAATCAGGCTGGCATTTTATGTGTTTACGTTTTAAAATGCATATATACATAAATACATATACAGTTTTTTTAATGCATGGGGTTCATGAAAAATACAACATTTAATGAATAATTAAATATTTTAAAAGATCACTTGTATTCACTATAAAACTCCTTATCAAAATGTGTATTTACACATTAAAACAACAAACATTTTTTTCTGAAAATGTATTAAGTAATATAGAAAGTAATCAGTATAGTATCAGTATTTTAAATTAATGATTTAATTTTGTTTATTTTTATTTTTTTCAACAACATGTATGCTCTTTAATGCTTAACCAGTGGTCATGACCAAGCTATGCTCAAAATTAGTTTGAAGTTCAACTCGATATATTATTCTCACAGCATTATTGCTATAAAGCATTTTATAATAAATCTCTGATTATCCGCAGTGCAAATCACTGCAATGTAATTAATAATAATAATTTTTTATTTAAGCTTAATCCAAGCCAACAGCAAAGAAAATACAATAGTCCCTATAGTATGAATGTCCAAATGTGGAAGTGTCTTCCCACTCATACTTCAGCATTTAAGAGTGAACATCACGAGGCAGATCAAACAATAATCTTGCCATGCAGCAACGCTGCAGGTAGTCACAAACTTAGGTTTCTTGTAATCAATAAATCTAAGAAACCAAAATCTGTTATTAAGCATAAATATTAGGATAGAGATATCATTTAGGAAGGGTGGGATATGTTTCATCCCTCCCTTAAAGTAATATAAAAATAAATAGGTTTTTACAACAAGCATATAGTTAATACAGTAGAACCCTGCTAATCCGGACCCCGTTAATTCGGATCTCCGAATAATCCGGATCAGTCTGGTAAGTTTCTTTTTTCAAAGTTTAGAAAGCGACTGGCAAAATTTCGATAACATTAATTCATTTAATTCTCGTATTCTGAATTAAAAAAGTCGTTTCTAAAATATTTTCAGAAGAATACCTTAATCTTTTTCATTTAAACTCTTTGATGTTACCTTTCAAAGAAAAACCATGCATCACTTAAGGTTTGCAAGCAGATTGCCAAGAGTACTCTCCGAAAATCATGGAAGAATTTATAGTCTACAAATTGTGATTTCTTGAATAACAAGTAAGCTTGAAACAGAAAGAAAAATAGGCAAGGATGAAAGGGAAATTACATCTGAAGATTTTGTAAGTATGTTAAAAAAACTGATGGATCTGAGATGTTGATATCACCAACATTAGCAATTGCATGAAGCAAAAAATAAAGTTTACGCCTCATTTACAGACATGAAATAATTACTGATATGAAATAATCACTTTATAAACAACTGAAAAAGTTGAAAATGAAGATGATTCAGACGAAAACACTATTATCAATGATGATCAACCAAAAGTTATTACCCATAATGAAGAAACTAATCATTTACAACAATTAATAGTTTATTTTGAACATCAGGTGGAGACTACACCCAGTAAACTAAGTAAGCATGATCAAGCGGATGCGTGATCGTGTGGTGCGCAAAAGTTATACAAAACTAGCACAGCAGACGATTTTATAATTAGAAAATAGACATTTTTACTGTCTGTAAATATTCAGTTTGTTTAATATAAAAGTGATTTTCTGTAAGCCTTATTTAATTTTTTTTCTCATTCTCCGGATAATCCGGATTGAGTCTGGTCACAATTAATCCGAATTATCGGGGTTTTACTGTTTATGTAAATCAGCTATTTATTTATAAAAGGCATTTTTGTTGAGTTTCCAAAATATCAAAAACAATTAAATTAGCAACAAAGAAGGAGATTGAAAATGTAGATTAAAAATCGGAGTAATTCTTACTTGTGGTATTGTAAAATAGACTTTTTAAGTTGCAAATTCATAGTTGCTGACAGTTTAAAAGGTTTATAGCAACAAATATAAGGCATTGATTATTCCCTCTGGTGGAAGAGTTATAAATAAAAAAAAAAAAAGCTTTTTTTAAAAATTATTGCAGGTACCCCATCCCTCCCTACAACTAGTCAGAATTTCTTGAACATGTGATTTAGCCCAATGGTTTTCTCTTGTCTAGAAATGTTATACTACAAGCCAAGAAATGCTATAATACAAAAATTTTTCAATATCATTTAAGCCATTGTTTAGATACAATTAGCATTGACAGTAACCTAAAATGACCTACAAATTAAATTTTCTCAATAATGCTACCTACCTAATAGTCTTCTTGAGCATGAAAAATGATAAATACAAAACTTAATCAAAATCGCTAGAGCTGTTTTCTAGATAAAATTAGCTTGATCCATAATGATCCAAAAATGACTCACTAATTGAAAATTTTCAAATATGTGATTTTCTCATGGCCAAAAACGATCAGGTATAAGATTGAATTAAAATTGTTTGAGTCATTTTTATGTATAAGTAGCTTGACTTTGACCCATTAATAAAATTTTCTCAAACATTTGACCTAACCCAATGGTCTTCTCTTATTTGAAAACATTTGGGTACAGAAAATAATCAAAATCCTTTGTATCATTTTTAAAATAAAATTAGCTTGACTCACAATGATCCAAAAATGACCTATTAATTGAATTTTTTGGAACATGCAACTTAATCCTATGGTCTTTAGGTAAACCATAATGCTAAAACAATAAATTTAATCAAAATTGTTAGAGCCTTTTTTAAAAAATAAAATCAGCTAGACCTGTACCAAAAATGGCCCACTAATTAAAATTCCACAAACATCTGACCTATCCCTATGGAATTATCATGCTTGAAAACAATTGGATACAAATTTTGTCAAATTAATTTAATTTAGCCATTTTTGAATATAATTAGTTTGACCTTGAGTCAATATGACCAACTATTCAATTTATCTCGAAGATGTGGGTCAGCCCAACTGTCTTCTCGTTTGATGGTCTCTTATAATATCTGAAAATAGTAAAGTGCAAAATTTAGTCAAAATTGTTAGATGTTTTTAAGATAAAATCTACATACATACAAACACACAATTTTTGTCCACATTGTAATATAAGACACACATTGTAATACACATTGTAATACAAGACACTATTAAAAACTTTTCACAGGATAAAATTAATGTTATGTTTTAATATATTATTAGAAAAAAATAATTCTAAAATAAACATTTTAAATATTAAATAACAATATTAATAATGCGCTAATTTACTTACATAAATGTAAGTAAAAAAAAATGTAACGGTAATCCTTACTAAAAAAATATATATAAATTTACGTTGACAGTTTAATATAAAAAATTTTAAGTGATTACCATCATTTTGATTTGTTCTTCAGAACCTATTTTTATTTCATTTTCAGTGGAAGCATGATCAGGTATGCCATATCTATGCTGTATACTTTTGCTTTCTTGTACAAACTTAAGAGAGCTAAAGGCTTCTAAAAGTGTATTCTAAGAAAGATATAATAGTAAGTGAATTTATATTAAAAAAAAAAAAGTGAAAATGGCAAAATTATATAGTATAATTTTACTATTTTTTTCAAACAATGCACATAATATTGCTCACAGACAAGAAAAGTGACACATTTCACAAAAATTCATTTTGCATTTTAGTCCATTAAAAGGTTATCATAGGTGCTACAGAAGAAATTTGATATGTGTAGTTATATGAAAAATTGATTTATTACTCTATGTATCCATCCTGACCATTAAAGGAAATGGATTGTGAGGGGAGGTGAAATTACTCAACCTTCCAGACCTTATCTACACTTTCATTCTTAAGAATTTTATGTGAGTTTTTACTCTTGCATTCAGATATAAATAAAATAACTTCATGTTACAGTAAAATGATGCAAATTTTCTTTTGTTTCTCCTGTAAAATTTATTTTTGCCAACATATGTCACTTTTCTTGTGAATAAGAAATGCAATGGTTTTGGACAGCACCATACTTCTGAGGAAAAGAGCATCAATTACTTTTTTACATTGTTTATTGCTTTATCATTATTGATTTAAGGTTGTCTTCAATGCTTAAGTTTTTTGACATTTGGAACACAAAGAAACAGTATGTACATTTTAACATCAGTTATGATTTTAGAAATAATGTGGTGTTCATTATAATACAGTAATTTTAGAGAATTATTTTATGTATAGCTGTAGATACAAAGTTTTTACTGAATCATTTGGTAAGCACAGCAATTATCATTGCTTATCCTTTTTGTACAGTTCTAAAACTACAGCTGACAGTCTTCAATTTCTCTTCTGGAGGAAGAACACACAGGATCTCTCAAAAATTCTGTAAACCACTTGAATACAATGACAGGAGATAGAGCTTCATTCTTATATGCTATTACAGATAGAGGCATTCTTCTTGATTTAGCTTCCTTTCAAAATAATAGAAAATCATAGCACAATAATGCCCTTGAGGACACTTATTTTCTTTTTTTAGGTGCATTTGTAATTACATAAATACGTAGCACTTATAATCATCATTCAGACCATTCATTTGTTTGTCTGCATATAACAGCGCAAAAACTATCCATTCGAGTGGTTTGAAATTTTAAAATATATAACTGTTGCATAATTTATTGCGTCATTTCAAATTTTATGAAAATTGGATGGATATTTTAATTACAGGAACAATCAAAAGTAATCCGTTACATTATAGCAAATGGGGAAAAAATAGTTTTGAGGGCATTTTAATGACATTACACTCTTTTTAACATAATGAAATTGATATGCAACTATGAAGTATACTAAAATATACATTTTGTACAACATGTAGTGCAAAGAATATTTGTTATTCATTTACAGGGTTGCACAAAATTATTACATTACATAATGGTTTAGGGGGAAACTTACTTTGGGGTGTGTTTTAATTATATTAAGCTATTTCACATTTTATGATATAGATATATGTTTCTGAGGTTTACTACAAGTTAATTTCTGTATAAAGAAAGTATTTAGTGTTTACAGGGACACACAAAAGATTTTGGATACTACACTATACCCGAAATACTGTATAGTATTTTACCAAGATCTGAATATTTAATAAACTTTGTTATAGTATGAATGCACCTCATTTGCTATATTTGACATGTAATTTCCCACTTGTTTATTTTAATTTTTATTCTATGATGAAAAATGTTGCTACAAATTCTTATTCACAACAGTTGAAGATATAAAAGTTACATATCTGACCAATAATTCTTTTTTAGCACATATGTTCTGCATGTCACAAAATTTCCAGATTGACTGCTGTATAAAATGAATGGTACAAAATAATTTATTAATATGATGAAAATTTTTTACATATATAATAAATGATAATTTTTTTAATTTTTAAATCATCCTTAATAATGCTTTAGAAATACAAAATACATGTAATACAGAATGTATCACATCAACAATTTATGAAAAGACTAAAGGGAAAAAAAATCATGCTTTTAATTAGCATAAGTAGAATGCTATTCTACATAAAATAGAAAAAATGATGCATAACATATATAAGGACTGATCATTTAATAGATGTCACACAAAATCAGACCAACATTTGTGCGCAAAATTTAAGAACAACAGCCGAATTTTGGTATTCGACACAAAGTATTATTAATGCCGAATATTATGCCATTATTTTCTGTCAATTGTATCAGACTTGTTCGCCTGTTATGAATACCCCCCCCCCCCTCATTCCTTGCCATTTGTTTTGAGGATTTAACCATAGATGGTGCTATTCTTTGATATTTGTAATAGGTAAAAAATCGTCACTTTCAGTTGCAAAAAATGCAGAAATATTTGACCTGTATAAAGTTGGCTTTTCTAAATGTGGAATTGCTAAGAGTATACATATGAGGAGGATTGTTCATCAGGCTGTCAGTAAATTTAATATTTTAGGAAAGTATTATGAAATGAAGTGAAGCAGTCAGCCAAGAAAAACTAGTACACATTATGATCATGTAATCTGAAGGGTGGTAATGCAAAACTCCAACAGCCTAATATAAGAAGATTAATCATATGCTGGCTGCAAAAAGCACAGATGTCAGTTTGAGGCTATTTCAAAATATTTGACCAAAGATTTTGATTTATTATCCTAATTTTTTTTATGGGTGGTCTTAAACTTTTGCACATGGCTGTAGTTGAAAACTGATTACAAATTAGATTCATTATTATTATTTTTCTTCAATTTAGGATCCTTACATGAAGTACAGGCCAGGCATTTAATATGGGTTGAAGAAATTTTATTTATATAATAGTAATAATAAACACCATTATTTTATTATTAACTCTCTCATGCTTAGTAATCTCATATTAGGCTGTACTATGAAACAATAAGAACATGACAAAAAATACAATTTTTTTTTCCATTTTACTTTGTGTTAAATTATCACAAAAATCACTTAATAATGACTGGAAATAGGGGTAATTAGGATCAATTTTTAATAAATTGAACTTTGACAATTAATTGCTCGAGAACGAACTGGACAACATACTAATGCTATGCATAATTATACTCAATAAATAGATGTCTCTCGAAAGGTGTAAAGATTTTTTTTTCAATGTATCATGTTACCTGGTACAAATGTTTTTTCTAAAACTACTTCTTTGATCCTGATTACCCCAAGAAATGGGGTAATTGGGATCAATGGTATTTTCTCTCATGTCTTACAAAATACATAACCATTAAGTAATTAGGATTTAATAGATCTCAGTGTGAAGTTTACAAGGTATTTTTGGCTTTACAACTTACTACAACTATTCTCAGTGATACGGTATTGATAAAATTGTGAAAAAATATTTTTTAAGGAAATTTTATTATTTATATATTTTATTCTCTGCCTATAAAAAAAAAATCAAATGTAAAATTTTTCTACTAAAAATTAATAGCCTTTATTATATAACTAAAGAACCATTTTTATTTATTTATTTATTATAAAATGAAAGATAAAATACGGGTGGGGGAGGGGGAAAGGATCACTCAAAGCTCATATGTTGTGAAGAAGGAAAATTTTGTTTACACTGAAAATGTTAAGGCTAGGGATGCACCGAATAGTGATTTTGGTCGAATACCGAATGCTGAATATTCGGCCAGCCGAATACCGAATATTCAGCTTTCCAAATGCTTTTTATATTTCAAAGTCTAAAGGCATTAATATGTTACTTTTTTTAAACAATTTTTTTTAATATTTAATAACAGAAACTTATATTTTGATAAACAAGAGCTTTTTATAAGAACATTTAGTATTGAAAAAAATCTGCCTTTTTTTAATCTAAGAAGCACAATTATGAGACTTTTTTAATTAATAAAATTTTAAATTTCATGATTTCTTCTATGAATTGAATCAAACATTTTATAATCAAAGAGAAATAATGAAAAAATGTACAGTCTCATAATTGTTCTTTTTAAATAACTCAAGGCAGATTTTTTTCAATATAAAGTATAAATACTTTCAACTTAATTCTCAATAAAGGAATGTCTAGCTCATAGTTCCTTTTTTGTGAATGGTTGCATTTTCCAACCTTCCCATCATATCATATTTTACAGAAATCAAAGCATGTGAATTGAAAATATAGTCATGGTATCTTATTTATTGTTAATGCAACAAATAGAAACACAAGTTTGACCTAGAGTGAGATGAAATACAATGTACTTATGATTCAATAAGTTGATTATTATTATGGTTTCATGAACAAAAATTGTCTGCCTTGATAGCTAATACTAATCTCAAAAGTTTTTCTTTCTTGTTTAAGGACTTCTTTTGGGAAAAGCAAGAAACACCTAAATAAAATTTAGGACTTGCATCTGCACTCGCATCATTTATTTCTAAGGAGAATCCTAAAAAATCACCATTTTAATCCTTCTCGTGGTTAATTTTCTTAAGTTAAACTTTACAAAAATCAGCAAATAAATAATGTTAAAACATTCTATTTTATTTAAATATGATTTTTTTTCTAATTATTTCAAATATATTTATAAATTGACAGTTAAAAGTAGAAATTGTGAAAAGTTTTTAAAAATGTGTTTTAAAAGGCTTTATTAAGTATTGGATTCGGCCGAATACTTTGATATTCGGCCAAACCGAATATTCGATAATCTGGCCGAATAGGCCAAATACCGAATAGATACCGAATATTCGGTGCATCCCTAGTTGAGGCTCAATTTGGCTTAATCAAACAAGGGGTATTTTACAAGACCAAAAAACTGAACGATTAAAAAATGAATTCTAAACCACAATTTGATTTAAACAGAAAATAAAATTTGTGATCCCAATTTACCCTTAACTTAAAAACTCTATGACCCTATTTATTTCAAAAATGATATTTCTGGGGTAATCATGCAGATTATTCATATAATGCTTCATCTGTTGCAAAATGCAACCATTTCCATTAAAAAAAACCAACTTTTTCTAAATTTAAATCCATAGCTATATTTCAATATTCCTACAATTTTTTACACAGGACCTTTTTAACTAAAACATTCTAACTTTAACGGACAATGGTTTTCTTTGTGTTCTGGAAAAAAGTGATTACTTCTACAGGAACATACGTTTTCACTCCAAAAAAATGCACATGTAACATATTAGTCAAACTTCATAGTTAGCATGGTCATTTTCTTTATCTATCGCAGATTTCCCTGATCCCAATTACCTCTTATCCTAATTACTCTTACCGCCCTTATTAATAATAATTTTGCATTACTTCTAAACCTTATATAAGATTTGTTAATAATTTGTTTTTAATAGTCTATTTTAAATATGTTTTAATGCAACATGTGCTTTTCACGCATGTATTATGTATATATATATGCATATGTATAATTATATGCATGAGAGCTTTAATGCATTGGAATAAAGATAAATTTTTAAATGATATATGAGATTACAGAGAGAACTGTTTATTTAAAAAATATATATAAAAAAAATGATTAAAGAGTTATCATCAAGACAAATATTACCTTATACGAAGTAGGCAAAAATCTAAGCATTCTTTTAGCAAGATCTTCAATTTTACAGTTGTTAGTATTTTCTTTATGAAGATTTTGTAGAACAGCATAACAACGGTCATTAAAAAATTGAATGGAACTGCATCTAATATTGAATAACATAGTAAAAATAATGAAAAACAAATAAATAAATAAGTAATAAAACAATTTTTATAAGTGATGCTTTTTACATGACAATGTTACATACAATGAGGTTTTTATGAGCTATAATACAAGCCCAAGAAAAAATCTAATTTAAAGACAATTTTATAAACTAATAGGAATGTGTATACTGTGGCTGATTGATTAAAAAAGCTGTTATGTTTATGAACAGACCAGTTAACAAACACTTTCAGGAGAGTTTTTTTGTTTGGAAAATGCCACACATTTGGATACCGCACAAAAGACGCTATAATGTTTTTCAGATTTGTTGAGCTGTATTTGCATATATTGCATTTAGAGAACATTGTAACAGCTGCATACAAATGGCCTAATTATTTCATGGGTTACAGGAGGGCGAGTCTCACATTTTAGGGCCCCAAAATTAGAATGAACATATCAGAAACATATTTTTTTATATTTTGTATCCCTATTTTAAAGAAATATTTCTGATAGAAAAATCAATTATTTTAATTGAAATTTATTTCACAAATCATTAAGGTGCTCTAGGCTACGCTTGAACTTTATTGGGCCCTGCAGTAAACTTAATCTTTTAGAAAATTGAGGAGTTTTTGAAGTCCAAAGTGAGAAATTGATATGATTTACTGCTGTAGTCAATGAATGTAATCTTAAAAGTTTTTGCAAAGAATATGTCTTTCTATTTTTTATTTATTTATTTTGATACACCATTACACAGACAAAACCATCAAAATACAGTTAGTCTATATTAAGTAAGGACATATAATATACTATTATAACAGGAAAATGTATATTATTTTTTATGCTTTATTTAGCTTTTAACAACAAATTAATTGAATTTCCATACAATTCAATACAAAATCTATGATTGTTCAGTCAACTATTCTGTAAACAAACACTGTTTTGGAGCATGTTTTGTTAACGAACACTGTACATTAACTGATCACCCAAAGAATTTAAGATGCTTTGATTTAGTTACAGAAAGATATCCTTTCTAAATATTTTTGTAGATAGCAAGCAGAAAAAAAAAACATTAAAAATAAATTTATATATATATATATATATATATATATATATATATATTACAAATTTTCGGGGAGGGGGGATAATATTACAAATTTAAAATTTTTTCACCAAAACTAACCTTTATACTACCTTAATTTTCTTATAATAATGTTCCGTACTTACTTCAAATTATTAAATTAAAATCTTGTTTCTAGATCTAATCTGTTAATCTGTATGCAGACGATATAAATTCTTAATTTGCCTTAAAAAACATTATTCCAGTATGCGTAAATTTAAAAAGATGGCTCTAAATTAAAAATATTCTTAATTAAAACTTTATTTCTTAATATTCCAAATAAAACTGATTTCTTCTATGTTTTTATCAACCCTTTTTAAGAAAGTCTTATTAAATTTATTCCAAAACCATACCTTTCAAAAAATATCATTATTTTATTTTATCTATTTATTTATTTTTCCTACGTCAACCTTTGATGTGTGCATATTAATAAATTCATTTCTTTTCTTTTTCTCTTAAAATTAATCATTTATAAAAATCGTCTGCCTAAGATATTTAAAATTCTGAGTCAATTATAAATTGGTTAAATAATATTTTTTTTTAAAATAAATTTATCGTTTGTGGAAAATAATCTCGTAGCTGGACAAGAATTCTGTTTACATAAAAGAATGATGGTTTGAGGTTACAGAATGTTCCAGAACTTTCTTTTTAGTTTAAAAAGGTGGAAGTCTCGAGATGAAAAAGAAGATTCTTGGGTTGCTTCTTCGATGAGGACAGCTAGCTGAAATAATGATGGAATTTTTGCAAAAGGAGCTTTTCCTTCCTCATTATTACGAATTTAATAAATGAATTTACAGCAGCCCATGACTAATTATTGGATCTTCTACATTTATTTATTTATTTATTTATTTTTATTTTTTTTTTTTTTTTGGTGACGATTTAAGGAGAACTCGAATTATTTCCACTGGTTAAAAAGAAACACACAGTCATGGCAAGCGAGGGAAAAAACAAAATAAATACATGTAGAAGATCCAATAATTAGTCATGGGCTGCTGTAAATTCATTTATTAAATTCGTAATAATGAGGAAGGAAAAGCTCCTTTTGCAAAAATTCCATCATTATTTCAGCGAGCTGTCCTCATCGAAGAAGCAACCCAAGAATCTTCTTTTTCATCTCGAGACTTCCACCTTTTTAAACTAAAAAGAAAGTTCTGGAACATTCTGTAACCTCAAACCATCATTCTTTTATGTAAACAGAATTCTTGTCCAGCTACGAGATTATTTTCCACAAACGATAAATTTATTTTTAAAAAAATATATTATTTAACCAATTTATAATTGACTCAGAATTTTAAATATCTTAGGCAGACGATTTTTATAAATGATTAATTTTAAGAGAAAAAGAAAAGAAATGAATTTATTAATATGCACACATCAAAGGTTGACGTAGGAAAAATAAATAAATAGATAAAATAAAATAATGATATTTTTTGAAAGGTATGGTTTTGGAATAAATTTAATAAGACTTTCTTAAAAAGGGTTGATAAAAACATAGAAGAAATCAGTTTTATTTGGAATATTAAGAAATAAAGTTTTAATTAAGAATATTTTTAATTTAGAGCCATCTTTTTAAATTTACGCATACTGGAATAATGTTTTTTAAGGCAAATTAAGAATTTATATCGTCTGCATACAGATTAACAGATTAGATCTAGAAACAAGATTTTAATTTAATAATTTGAAGTAAGTACGGAACATTATTATAAGAAAATTAAGGTAGTATAAAGGTTAGTTTTGGCGAAAAAATTTTAAATTTGTAATATTATCCCCCCTCCCCGAAAATTTGTAATATATATATATATAATTTAAGTATATTGTCTACAAAACTTTATATATAGGTGTAAATATGATTATACCTAAAAAACCCTGAAAATTATATGAAATAGATAGATGGATTTTGACTTTATCTTATTTACATCACACTATAAGTGCAGATTCCTAAAATTTTTAAGGAACCAGCGAATTCTAAACCCAGATAGACATAGACTAGTTGCCACATTGTGAAAAGTGGTGTTAGTTAGAAGATCATGAAAAACACATGATTTTTGCGAAAAGATAGCGAAAAAACATGGACAAATTGACAAAATTTGTCAAATGATCGTGAGAAAAAAAAATGTGAAATTCGCCAAAGGATAGCAAAAATTAGTTGTCAAATCAAAAAATTTAGTTGCCTGCACCTATACATGACACCTGCAAAATATACCTTAAACTCTATTAACACTAGAACGACCAAGACCGTCATTTTGATGGTTTTAAATTTCATGCTTAAAAATTTGATATAATTTATGGTGAGTTCCAAAATTTTATGATACGACTTTTAATGAAACAAAAGAATATTTAAATATTCCTATTCAATTTCCTCTCACCCATTTTAATTTCCGTAATCAGTATGCCCTATACCTATTTATACCAAGACCCATCAAATTGACGGCTTTGGCAATTAACAAACTCATTCCGAAGTGGTGTGGACTTCCCCATTTTCCACATGGACTAGCTCTTTTCATCCATGCACATTCTGCTCCAGGCTTCATATCAAACGTATCAGTAACTGGTAAATGTAATTAGGACGTGATTATTATCAATTGTACTTCTAATATGATAACGTTCTTAGTGAAAAGTGCAGTCTGTGAATAGTGCAATCTGTGTAAAGTTCTATCTCGGAAAAAAGTATGAATATATTTTTATGAAAAAATTAATATTTATTTTTTGTAAATTCTAGTCAAAAATGAAAACGATTTTGAGTAAGAAAAAAATTATTCGGAGAATACAAAGAACTCACTAGTATAAATGACGACTGTTCGGACACTAATTCAAGTAATAATAATGACTCTAAAAATTCTGGAGATGGAATTGAAGTACGAGATATTGAAGAAAGTGAACAAGAAGAATATGAAAGTGAAGATTCAGGGAGTGAAGATTAAATTCCCAAAGAGCCACAAACGTAGAAAGCCTAGAAATAGATTTTCAGAAATTATGAGATTCATTTGTTTTGACAAAAAAAGTGAGAGGAGTGTTCGCTTACGAAGTGACAAATTTGGATTAGCTTCCGAAATTTGGAAATCTTTTATTGATAACAGCCAAGCTTATTACAAAACCAGATGAGAATATAAGCATAGATGAAAAATTGTTTCCCACAAAGGCAAGATGCAGATTTCTGCAATATATGCCCAAAAAACCAGACAAATTTGGAATTAAATTTTGGTTAGCTGTAGACGTGCAAAGTAAATATCTTATAAATGGCTTTCCCTATTTACGCAAAGACGAACTTAGACCATCAAGAGTACCTTTGAATGAATTTGTAGTTTTGAATCTTGTAAAATCTACGTAAATTGTGGGAGGAATATAACAACGGATAATTTTTTTACAAGTATGCAGCTCACGAAGAAGCTACTGGCCAAAGAAATAAGTCTTGTTGGAACTATACGAGCAAAGAAAAGAGAACTGCTGAAAATAGCTAAAGTTAGAAAAGATAGCATGGCTCTTTTCTCCACAAAACTCTACGAATCAAATGATATTGTTTTAACAGTTTACAAAAGTAAGCCTCGTAAAAAAGTACTACTTCTTAGCTCAAAACATAAATCTGTAAAAATTGCTTCTAATCGAAAACAAATTCCTGCAACTATGTCATTTTATAATGAGACTAAGTTTAGAGTAGACGTAGTTGACCAAATGGCCCGCAAATATAGCGTAAAAGCAGGGTCATGTAGATGGCCTTGGCAGGCATTTTTATAATATTTTGGACTTGGCAGCAATCAATGCGTGGATTTTATATAAAGAAACTTGTGATAAAAATATAACTAGAAAAATATTTTTATTTCAATTATCCGAAAAACTCTCCAGTGAATATAGGTGCTGCAGAAACAAAACTCCTCCCAAAAACAAGAACGGAAATTATTGGATTATGTTCTAGAAAATTCACAAAATATTTCTTATGATCGCAAATCTTGCCAAATTTGATTATGCAACAAAAACAAAGCGATTTATACTTGCAAAAAAATGTTTGTGGTAAGTGTTCATCGAAGATAACATGCACTTATAAAATATGTGCCTCATAATTATTTCATTCATATCAAATATGCTATACTATAAATGCAAAAAGAAACTTTTTTTTTTAAATTAATAATTAATGAATTAATACATTAAATGTTATTTTTTTTAAATTATATATATATTTTATTTACATTAACTAAGTCAAATATCTTTGTGGAAAGTGTTCATCTAAGATAAGAGACACTTGTAAAATATCTGCCTTATAATTATTTCGTGTATATCAAATGTGATATACTGTAAATACAAATAGAAGCTGTTTTTGCTTAGTTTCTTTATATTTATCATTAATGAATTATTATATTAAATATTGTTTTTGTTAAATTATATTCTTTTATTTATATTAACTAAGTTTAATATGTTCGTTGCAAATGTTAATCTAAGATAACATGTAAAATATGTCCCTCATAGCTATTTCATGCATAGCAAATGTACTATAAATGCAAATAGAAACTGTTTTTTTTTTATTGAATTTTTATTAATAATTAATGAATTATCATACTAAATGATGTTTTTGTTAAATTATATATTTTTATTTACATTAACTAAGTCAAAAGTTACAATGAAAGCCGTGATCAAAAATCCGTCAATTTGACGGATGCAGTAAAACTAGGTATATATGAAACACCGGTAGTTCTAGCGTTAAAAATTGTTGATTGTGATTAAATCGTTAGAAAACAATTTCCTTAAATAAACCATTTTTTACACAATGACTGCTTAAAAATGCTCAAAAATCAAGAAATATATTTTAGAAAATGATGATATTTCAAAAACCTGGAGATATTTTGGATAAATATACACTTTTGAATAAATAATATGATACTAGTAAACTTGTGTGAGCCTTTCACATGGCAATCTTTGAGATTATTTACTGATAAGTTTTGTCATTACTTTTAATTAAACAATGTGTTTTAATGAAATATAAGTGTACTATGTCAAAAGTCTGATTAAAAAACTTTTGCATGATAAACCATTTAATGTTTGTATTGTGTGTGCATAGAAAAAGTAGCTGGCATCAGAAACAGTACATATACATATTAATTATATTAAGTAAAAATCATTCAATTTTTTATTAATTTTAAAATCATACAATAGCATTTCATATGATACAGCAATATTTTCTAAAATTAATAAGATAATATTTAATTACTGTCACTGGTGAAATCCACAAAGTAGATTTAGAATGGCACTTTTAATACACAAATATCAAATTTCTTTAAATGTCCCTCTTTCTTTAACCAAAATAAACTTATACAAACATGCATACATGGATATCATACATTTTCAAAAAGTTAAACATTGGGATCATTTATTTGTAATCAAAAGATTAAAAGATTGTAATTAAAAGATTTTACCTCAACCGATATATCCAGGCATCAGAAATTATTAAATAAATAACATCAGAGCTGGAAACTAAACATTTAAATATCATGCTTTCCTACAAACAAATAAATAAAATCAACTGTTTAATAAAAGTTCAGTATATTTTTCCAAATGCTTTAAATGTGAAAATTCCGTATATACAATAGATAACAATTATTTGGGACAAAATGTCAAAAACAAAACTGAAAAATAGCATTTTTAATTCTGAAAACTGTGACAGCCGGTTATCAGGATAAATCAGGTCGAGCTGATGTATACAAATTATTGTCCATTTTTTAGAAAAAAGTATTTGTGCTGACAATATATATACAGTTAAACCTTGTTAACATGAACCTGAAGGGGAATTAAAATTTTGTTCATGTTAATAGTAATTCATGTTATCAGTATCAAATCTTAGTATTCATTTTTATAGAGGATTGTGAAAACAATTCATATTATAAGTAATTCACATTAAGTGTGTTCATGTTAATGAGTTTTGACTGTATAAATAATTGTAAAATTTACAAAACTAAAGTGGTAATGTTACTGTAAAATTTGAAAAAATGAGCTTAAATTTGAGCCATTTTTAACAGATGCATTTATTATTATTAAAATTATCATATTCTACTAAGTTTTTGTATCAGGAATTCTATTGTACTTGATTAGAAGAAATTTCATAGAGGATTTACATTACTCACTTCTTTTGAACAAAAATGATGATAAAAAAAAAATCAATTAGGATAATTTTTACATTGTAAAAGTTTTAAAATCTGGCAGAAGCAAAGACTGTTTGTCTGAAAAATGATTTATACAATTCTGCTATATTTTTTGCAATATTTATACAATATTTAACAACAACAACAAATAAATAAATAAATAAATAATATATATATATATTCAAGAAAAAAATAATGCAGAGAAAATAATCTTGAAAACTGTCATAGTTAATCAAGGAAAAAAAATAATAGTTTTAAATGTTATACTGAAATAGTTGGTTATAGTTATTATTCAGAACATGAAGTTGAAAATTTTTGCAGTTAATTTTAAGTTTGCAGTTTATTTGTCACAGCAAAATTTCAAGACTTTACTCCAATCAGAATGACTGACAACTGCTTATATATATATATATCTGTTTTTTTTTTTTTTTTTTTTTGGCCTTGTTGTATAAAGTCTTTGAATTAATTTATCTCATTTTGTATTATTTTTTATTTGAAAAACAATAGAGTAAATTAACAAAAGATTTGCAGTATTTTGATTTTTTTTTTCTCATTTTTTTTAAAAAGCAAATACAGTAAACATCCTCTAATCCAGCACGTTCAGGACTTGAAACATGCCAGATTACGAAATTTTCTGGATTACAGGACGATTGTGAGGAAAACATATAGAAGTTAGAACTAAACAAAAATATGACAATAAAGCAAATTTTTCGTTCTTTAAATAGACTGAATATAGTATAAAGAATACTCAATAATGCAAAGTACACATATATACATAATTATAAGCTGAAAATATGTACTATAGGTCTGTACAGTAGGCTTACTAGTAGAAGAGATCTTAAACCAATCTCGAAAATCAGTTATTTTGTAGTAGTTTTCTCTCTCCTTTTTTAAAGGAAGTCATTTTGTATGATGTAGAGTAACAAGTAGTGCCCTACATGCACGTCGATACCCTATGTCCGGCAGAATATCTATCATGCATTTTGATGCTTTGTGATTGACATAAATTTATATGCACTCCGAAATTTCCCCAAAATTATGTTTATCTTTCTCAGGAATAAAGCAAACATAAGAATCTAATGAACTATATTCATTATTTATTATTTGATAACTGATAAACTGGACAATTTTTTTGAAATGGAAAAGTATTTAATTATGGTTTTCCATTCAGTAGTTTGGTTTTGCAAATTATCCACAGAAGTGTCCACACAAAAAATTCAAATTCTTAGGGGTGGGAGGTTAGGAGTTAAAGCTTTTTGTAAGATAGAAAACTACTTTTATTAGAATGAAATTCAAGTTAGCTACTTACAACTTATAACTCAGTTACCATATAGATAAAATGGAACAATTATACACTTGTTCAGATGAACCTAAAATAAGCATAACAGTTCACAGCTTGGAAAAAAAAAAATAGTTATAAGAGTGTTCCATTTTTCAACATTGTAATAACATTCATCACTCTAGATCCGATGAAATACTCTCATGAGTAATATGACAAACATGAGTAATATCATGCTATAACATCCAGTATTTAAAATTATTATTATTATATCTATAGAATGCACCATAAGTAATGAAGAGACAAAATATAAAAATGTAGGCTGATTTTTGAAAACATATCTAATTTTTAGTAATTATTTATTTGACATCTTTCTCTCAGTAACTGTTAGAGATTACAATAAATTTTAGCTCCTTAACTAATACAAGCACAAAATAAATAAATGACAAATATACTTTTAAAATGAATAAAATACAAAAATATCATAAAAATTAAATATATATATGTATTACCAATCTTTCAATAGATGAATCAGGCATAATTTTTAAAGATCCTGTAATTGTTTCATACACTAGCTCATATAAAGTTATTAATCTAAAACAAAAAAATAAATAGGTAACAGAAAAATAATTATTTATAAGCAAAAGGAAATAAAAATTAACAATCAACAATAATTTTGTATTTTTTATATTAAAATTGTATGATTATGGTACTACCAGTAAAGTATTAAAAACAAATTATTAAGAGAAAGGAGGGAGTAATAATGTATTACTATATAATTAAAATAAAGAATATAGGAAAAATTTATTTTCTCTTACGTTAGAAAATAAACTAGTTGGATGTGCTAATTCAAAAACTTTCTTTTATCTCATACATGCATTTTAAAATTTCAAAAATTAGTTACATATGTTCATATTTTAATATTATTAATTCAATACTCTACCAGCTTTGATTTTCATCTTAGATTTCTGCTTCAGTCAATTAATCAAAGTAAAAAATGAGTTAATATGAATCATGATATTTATTAAAATCAATGGCTTTCTCTTATACTGTTAAAATCAGCTGTTTGCAAACAGATGGCTTAGTGGAACATGAGATCTCGTTTCAAGACAAGCCGATGGACAATAGAACACTAAGCAGATTTTTTTCAAATTCAGGGAGGACCAGCTTGCCATACTTAAAAATAATCATAAAAAAAAAAATTAGTTCAGTTCTATGCATAACTTCATACATTTTTTATGGTGCAATAATAAAAATGACACAGACATCACATCAGATTATAACAACCCTTCTAGCAGATTTTTTTCAAATTCAAGGAGAAAAAACTAGCCATAGCCAAACACTTCCACAAAAAATTTGGTTCAATTATATGCATAAATTCATACACTTTTCAGTGGCACAATATTGAAAATGGCACAAAAATGGCTATTATCGGCCCCTTTTGGCAGAATATTTCAAAATTGAAGGGGGATCTTCTTGCCACCGCCAAAAACATAAACAAAAAATTTGGTTCAATTCTATATATATCTTCATACACTTTTCGATAGTACAATGGCGACACACAGACATACACAAAGGCAGTCAGACATTTTGTAAAAATATGCTTTTTGGAATCTCTGACCCCTAAAACTTGTATATCCATTGAAAACCTTAAGTCGAAAAATATTTCGATAACAGAACTTTCTTTCTATTGAAGATAGAAGAAAGTAAAAATATTGCTTGCAGGATTAAAATAATGTTTATTAATAAAAGCTTTTTATGTGTATTTGTGTGTGTCTGTCTGCCTGCTGGCAATAGCTAGGGAAATCTATCACACAGAGGTCTGAAAATTTGGATAAGGATAAAATCAGATCTGAATGCACTTAAAACCAATTTTTCATTTTTTGATAAATAGCCAGAATTTTAATTAAAACCTAAAATCAAACACTAATGCACAAGCTATAAAATTCAATGGCAAAATGGTCATTTTCATATTTTTCTATACAGTTTAAAATTGCCATCCACATTATCCAGATAAGAAAAAAGAAATATATATACATATATATTTATCCCATTTGGAAATAATAAATTGGTGTTCTTTTATAATGGTTTATATAAATAGAGAAATATATAGAAGGTTCTTTTCTGTTATCAATGATGCCTGTTATTAATTATATATATATTTATTTATTTATTGTTTAAAAAAAAAAAAAAAAAAAAAAAGGAGATTGTGTTGATACATTTATTGTTTTTTCTGCAGTTCTAAATTATCATTCTAGTAGTCCAGATGGAAATACAAGAAAATAAAGAATACCCATACATAGACAGTACATTTCTGTGGGCTTAAACAATGCCAGTCTAGTTTGATAGTCTATAATAAAAAAGATAGAGGTTGCATGCCTGCAAGATTTTTCTTGAACAGACCAGTATGTGCATGGCTACAAGATTTCAAAAGCAAGATTTTAGCTGTATGTCTGAAGTTATGTACCTCAAAACTAATTTAGATTTTTTTTTTTTTTAAGCTTTTATGAGATTTTTAGCATGTTCTCGCATTCTACAGTTATGTTTTTTACATCAGTATAGCAAATCCAGTTTCAATTTTTTAGCCTTGTTCACAATGTTTTGCTTTAACAATGAAAAATGAATATAAATTATTTGGCTGATAATTAATAATAAATTGTTGCATCAATTTTTGTTCAAATGTTGTCACGTAAGTCCAATCTATTTAACTTCTACATAATTTTAAATTCTGAAGTTTTGTGAAGATTGTTATACAGTCAATTGTTAAAAAAAAAAAACCTGCTAATTTTGACCTGAAACATAATTTTGTTAGAGAACTTCAGCTATTTCCGTTTAGGAAGTAAAATAATCAAAAAGGGATACTTACTTCTAATTGGTTAGTTCTTGAATGAAATGTGGTCAAAGCCCACACAATTCCCAGATCTAAGTTTTATACAAGCTCTAACTACAATTAACTGCAAGGTGCACTGTCGACAGTATTTTTCTATTAAAGTTATTCAAATTTTCATAGATCAAGAAACAAACTTAAAAGGAAAAAGAAAAAAAAAATTGGCTCAGATATGAGTCTAAAACTAGTGGAATGGTTTCTATCAACTTGACAGTAAATAAACTAATTAGAGCTCTACATTGCTACTTTATTTAAAGGGGGACTTTCTTATGGAATTTTAAAACATTACATCTACTCATGAATGCATGAGTGGCCAACTTAATTATATCTGATCTTCTTTAATGCAGAGGTAATTTCTATGAAAGTTCAACGTGTTTTGCAGTGTGGACGAATAAATTTACGAGTCCAACATGATAGAGGCCTCTGATTGAAATAGTCATATATGTGTATATATATAATATATGTATGCACATGAGTGTGTTTTTTTTTTTCCCTTGAAATGTGAGGATGGGTGAATTTAACATTTTGCAAAAACATTAAACATTTTGTGATGCACCTCTAAATGTCTTGTAGATTAATATATATACATATAATTTAGAAATTTTTACAAAACAAACTTCAAAAGTACTGAAGAGTCTATGTTAATTGTTAGTATAATTTGCTGTAGAAATTACTAAAAGACAAGCTGCAGAATGATTTTCTTAAGCCAAACAGAGTGCAACTAATTTTTATAGAAAGCAAACAAAAACAAGCACATTTTCTCTCTCACACACACATACATACATGCATATATATATATATATATATATATATATATATATATATTAATTTTAAATATGCAAGTTAATGGTAATGTAGGAGCTAAAGCAGTTCTCAAAACATGCAATATATAGGTATTCAAAAGTTGAATGAAAAATATCTTAAAGAGCAGGTGCTCAAAGTATAAATTTGAAACAACATGAAATTACTAAAATATAACAACATATCAATGTCACTAGCTAAATCATAAACCGAACTTAGTGTAAGGGTGTCTTATATGAAACCAGTGAATAGTACTTTATAAATGAATTGGAAATAATAGGTGGAGTATATTAAGCTTTTCTGCCCGCTGATGAGTAAATGCTTATAATTTAACTATAGTGACATTGATATGTTTTTATATTTCAACATTTTAATGTTCCTTGTTTTTTCTTGAAAATTTCATCCTTTATGATATTTTTCATGCAATTTTTGAATACATCTGTATAATGATTTCAATATGGAGAAAGAATGCAAAGGCCGATTTTCTAGGTCAGCAGTTCCCAAACTTTATTTGTAGGCGACCCACCTATAAGTAAAAAAAAATTTCGGGATCCACCTATTATGAGGGTGCATCTAATATCAATATGAAAATTTTATATGACCTTTATAAGCTATTGGCTATCCGATGAAAAAGAAAAATTTTCGTACAAAGTATGCACTATGAACAAAAATTATTATCATTTAATTATTATCAAAACACAACTTTACATTCAGTAATTTCAGAATATTCTGCTCCTATGTTCATCCAGAATGAAATTAAGGACTTTTCTAGGATTGCAATGATGATTGTGCTACTGGTCACATATCTGAAAATGAGATCCTAATGTAATACAGACTAATTGTTAAAATACAGTCTTCTCCCAAAATTAAATAAGCTTTCATGATTATTGAGTCTGTAAAACATTGTATTTGTTACATATTTTTAAATAGATAAAATAAAAAATATATTTTTGTGGTAAAACTCAAATGTTCTGCAACACACCAAAACATTCACATGACCAAGTAGTGGGTCGCGACCCATAGATTCGGAACTGCTGTTCTAGATTTGTTGATCTAGTATTCCATTCAGAAAAGTGACAGAATAGTTAAGTTCGAGTTTATGTTTGTCAGATAGGAATGGTATGTTATTGGTGTATGAATCCAATAAAAATGATATAAAGTTTGTTGGAATTTAGTTTTATTCTCCTTTTTAAATAAACAATGTTTTTTTACCAGAAACCAGGTCCAGCCAGGTTGAGAATGATCGTTGCCTGATGCTCAAAAATGCAAAGTCAAGGGGCGATAGTTATTTTAACAATCCATTTTCCTAAAAAACTATGGATTTTTTGCTGTCTGATCTTAAATATAGATTATTTCTGCTAGAATACAACGCTAAATAAATGAGAGGTGACCTGATTTAAAAGTCTAAAACGAATCTAGGCATTATGATGTTTTAAGAATTTTCCAAACCGGGTATTTAGCTCTGATAAAAGAAATGGAAAATTGCGTCCAGTCAGTATTTTTAATCTTAAAGATTAAACAATTTTGAAATATGTTGAGCTGGAAAATAAAGTTAACAGGGGCAAAATCAAATTTAGAGTATGGCTTTTCAAAGTTAGATAAAATTCAGGAATTTTCAATTTTTACTTTTAAACTTTCAATTTTAAAAAGATTTAAGTTTAAAAAAAGACAACCCTTACCCTTTCACACATACATAGATCAAACTACCTTTCATTGAGATAAGGGAATCTAATTTATCGATTAAGATACATTAATCTTAAGTTTAAAAAAAAATTTGATTGCATGTGAATAGCAAACACATAAGGCATTATTTTAAATTATGGAATTAATACAATCATAGAAAATAAAAAATGTAATGAAAAGGAACTTACTCATCAGATTTTGTTTTAGTTATAGCACACTGGGGTATAGAAATATACAACAGTCTCATATTATAATCATCATCATCTATTTAACAAAAATTAAAAAATAAAAAGAATAAGAAAATCACAATTTTGATAAAATATGTACACTCAAATATTTTAAGCTGGAGATGAAAATATACTGAACAAGATTCCCCCTCGCCTCCTTTTTAATAACGAGAACAGAACTCATTATATAAAGAAAACAAAAATGAAAAATCAGGTATAAAGCATAGATTATTTAACACATTCAAACACTTTTACAAAAAAAAAAAAAAAAAAAAAAAAAAAAAAAAAAAATCTAAATTCCTTTGTGCAGCCCAGTGTATGGTACATAGACCAGTATATATACCATGTAGAATACTAAATTTTAATTCAGTTAGGAAACACATAGCGCAGTTTAAAATTCCTCTTCTGGAATTCCCTCAAAAAAATGGAAATGTACTTGAAATCTTTTATGCTGCCCTGTCTAGATGATTTATACAGTTTATACACACTAAATAACAAAAAAAAAAAAAAAAAAAAAAAAAATTAACTAAATTTAAAACCATATTTTACAATGGCAAACATACTTTCAGCAATTTTAGTTAATGAACAATATTTTAACTAATTCTTTTGTGCCTCCCTGTAAATGAACGATGAATGCTATACACACAATATTTTGAAGTAAGCCTCTTGCAATGCACCTCAGTTATATACATGAATTTCAATATGTTTAAAATGGTGGAGCATTATTAAAATAAATTGCAAACGATTTTTCCCCATTGACCAAAATGTAACAGAATTCGTCTGAGTCTCCTTTTAAATGAACTATAAGTGCTATGTAGACTGTAATACATCTCTTGTAGTGCACCTCAGTAATAAATGTCAATGTCAATATGTTTGTTAGTGAAAAAGCATTAAAATAAACTGTGAATAATTTTTCTTCTATAAACCATAAAGTAACAATTCTTTTGAGTGTCCCTGTAAATGAATTATAAATGCTACAAACTTTATTTAAAATACAGAACATGCCATAGAAAACCTCAATAACATATTTCTATTGCATGACAATTTGGCCATATTTACACAAGTTAGATTATGGACAGACTTGCAGAAGACAGATTGAATTCATAAACAATTTTCAAAAACATTTTTTGGAAAGTGATAAAATGACTAGATTTAGAAATAAGTGTTAAATAAAAGTTTTAAAATAATTATAAATGATATTCCTTTATGACACTATAAAGAATAAATAACAATTAAATCCTAATTATTTTATTTATTTATTTATTTATTTTTTAAACAAAAACTGATAAAATTTAAGAAGTAAAAACTCTCAATTTTTAAATTAAAAAAAAAAAACACTTTCAAAACTAAAACTAAACTAGTCAGATGTGACAAAAACAAAACTTTCCACTATCTCATACACATTAATACTTCTAGAAAAATGAAACATAACAGCATCATCAGTTAGATAATTTACACTAAAATCTAATTTGCAACAACTTATTTCAAATTCTAACTGAATTTGAAATTTTATAAAAATCCATGAATTAGTATTTGAGATAGAATTATCATAGAAATGATAAAACAGCTGGATAAAAGTGCCATCTGTTGAGCGATTTACTCTAAAAAATAAAGAATATAAATTTAAATCAGGGACTAACTGAATTTGAAGTTTGATGAAAATTTGTGCATTATCTATCTATCTATATATATGTATATATATATCACGCTAATGTATGCTGCACAAAAATCACGATTATTTGTTAATTGTTCAATGGCAACATCTGAATAAAGCGCAAATCATCAGTTATTGTGTAAAAATAATTTAGAAGGATTTAGACAAAGGTAAATCTGATTTATTTACATTTTTCTCTTTTGCTGCAATTATGGAGTTTATGAATTTTAAACATTTTAGTTTAACATTAAAGTTATGCATTATAAATGAAATGAGTGTGTACTAGACGGTATTGTGCTATCCCTATTTGCAGCATATCAAGTAATTAAAATCATTCGATTTTACATAATATCAAAAATTAATTAAAATCATTTCACTATAATAGGTTATTTGTAAAATAAAAATAAATAGAACGCTTTCTGCATATTAAAAACAAACACAAAAATTTATTCTTTTCAATAACAAAAATATCATTTGGCTTTTCATTGCCAAAACAATAAAATTAATTTTGCCAAGTTCATAGAGGCTACAAGTGAAAGGATTATATTTTAAATGAAATTAATGAAATACGAAAAAATGCCACAGGAAGATTGTTTGGCGAATTATCACCTGTGCCCGGTCAGTATAAAAATACTGAGTTTTTGAATTTCCTAGCAGAATTTTCTGATTTGGCACACCATTGAGCAGGTAAAATTAAATTATGAATAAATGTATTATGATGCAATGTTTAGTTTAAATTTAAAGGAGACCAAACTGGTCGCCAAGGGCAGCTAATTTCTTTAGATAGAGCTATTGTGCTAATCATAAATAATGCCTCATAACAGTGCCAGCTGTTGAGCATTTTACTTCGAAAACTAAGAATACTAATTTATATAAGGGACTAACTGAATTTGAAGTTTGGTGAAAATTCGTGCATTAGCTCCTAATATAGAGCTATTGCAATAATTATAAATAATGGTGCATAGCAATGCCACCTGTTGAGCGATTCACTCTAAAACTAAAAAACACTAATTTATAACAGGGACTAACTAAATCTGAAGTTTGATGAAAATTGGGGCATTAATTCTTGAGATATAGCTATTGTGGAAAGCTTGAAAAAAAAAAACAGCATAATAGCACCACCTGTTGGATGATATAGACTAAAAACTAACCAGATCCCGATTATATCAAGGTCTAACTAAATCTAAAGTTTTGTGAAATTCTGTGCATTAGTTTTTGAGATAGAGCATCCACAAAATTTATGTCAGATACAAACTGACAGACATTTATTTTGTAAAAACATGTTTTTTGGAATATTTGACCTATAAAACATATAAATCAATTTAAAAACAGAATTAAAAAATTTTCACGAATCCATTATTTCCTTCTTGTAAAGACAGAAATAGAAAATAACATAACTTAAAAAAATAAATAAATACTTTGATTTCTAATCAATGAAAACATACTAAAAATTATAAAATGTATTTTACTTTTTATTGCAGAGAAAAAGAAGAAGAAATTTTCTCTATCATTATTGACTTCTATTTATTTAAATTTATTAGGCATACACAGGGCTTGACAAAAACAGCTGTTAGATCGCCACTTGTGATCAAATTTTTTTTTTTAGCTGGAAACCTCATTATTTAATCTGGCAGAGCTTTGTTTCTTTTGTACAAAAATTAATTTAAAATATGCATACAAACAGTAGTTTTTCTCCCTGCTACATTTACTTGTATGCCAAAGGAACAATCTTCCTCTACTCTAGAACTTTTAATGGATGAACGAAGTTTAGAAGATATTTCCCATCTCATTACAGAAGACCCATTCTGTTCTGCTCTAGCTGTTCTGCCCTACTTTTAATTGTCACTTTATAAATACATTTAAAATAATTAGAAAGAAAATCATATTTAAATAAAACAGAATGTTTTTACATTATTTATTTGCTGTTTGTAAAGTATAACTTAAGAAAATTAACCATGAGAAGGATTAAAATGGTGATTTATTAGGATTCTCCTTAGGAATAAATGATGTGCAGATGCAAGTTCCTAAATTTTGTTCAGTAATTAGTCTATTTATTGCTTTTCCCAAATAAAAATCCTTAAACAAGAAAGAAAAAATTTGAGATTAGTAATAACCATCAAGGCAGACAATTTTTGTTCATGAAACCATAATCATAATCATAATCAACTTATTAAGTCATAAATACATTGTATTTCATCTCACTCTAGGCCAAACTTGTGTTTTCGTTTGTTGCTTTAACAATAAAGAAGATACCATAACTATATTTTCAACTCACATGCTTTGATTTCTGTAAAATATGATATGATATGATGGAAAGGGTGGAAAATGCCACCATTCATAAGAAAAGAACTATCAGTTAAACATTCCTTTATTCAGAATTAAGTTGAAAGTATTTGTACTTTATATTGAAAAAAATCTGCCTTGAGTTACTTAAAAAGGACAACTATGAGACCGTAAAGTTTTTCTTTGACCATTTTTTCATTATTTCTCTTTGGTTTTAAAATGTTTGTTTTAATTAGAAGAAGAAACCATGAAATTAAAAAAATTATTAATTTAAAAAGTCACATAATTGTGCTTCTTAAATAACTCAAGGCAGATTTTTTTCAATGCTAAATGTTCTTATAAAAAGCTCTTGTTTATCAAAATATAAGTTTCTTTTATTAAATATTATGTAAAATTGTTTTAAAAACTAACATTTTAATACCATTAAAGTTTGAAATATAAAAGATACTTGGAAAGCCGAATATTCTGTATTCCGCCGAATAGTTACTATTCGGCCTAACAATTACTATTCGGCTAGCCGAATATTCAGTATTAGGTTCAACTGTCGGCCGAATATTCGGCATTCGGCCAAAATCACTATTTGTTGCATCCCTATACTGGATATATTCCCTTTTTTATAATAATTTTATATTATATATTATTATATATTATTTTATATTATTTTATATTATTATGACATTTTAGCCTTACTTGATAAAATGTCACTCAAAATTTCTTTCAAAAAATTTTCTCTAAGCTCTAAAGACAGACCTAAATAAATAAATAAAAAACAATAATAAATAAATAAAAGTATAAATATGGCAAAATAGAAAGTTTTAAATGACAAAGCTATAAAATACAGTTTAAGAAACAATTGAGAAAATTATCTGATATAACAATTGGAAAAAATAGTAAAATAATATTGAAATAAAGTTACAAATCAAAATATAAACTCAAATTTAAGCTTATTATCATTTTATTAAAATGAAATCTAATTGTTATAGAAAATACAACACAACTGTATTAAAACTCACACATAAAGTAAATTAAATAAATTATGTTTTTCTAATATTATCATCTTGCAGAATTTCCTTTTAACTTTTATAACTTTTTTATATTTTCTGTCGTAAAATCTAATCACCATCTAAGGTTGCATATCACAACATATTTTGCATTGTTTTGTTAAAAAACCACTAAGATTTAAATTGAAAACCTATAATACATGTATAAATGTTACAGTTTTCTAATTAAAGCAACATTGTAAATTTCAGTTATTTTACAAACTTGATGTCTTGTTTATTGTGTAATTCTTCTAAAACTCTTGCATGCATTTCATCTAGATAATAGGCCTTAAAAGCATGAATTATTTCTTGATCACAAAACTTTAACAAAGAGGTTGTACTGAGTGGCAAAAATACAATATTGATATATTTTTAGTGCCACATTTAAATCATTAAATGCAGTTTCAAGCAAGAGAAGAATATCATGTTTCAGTACATTATCCCACTTCAGAAGTTATTCATGAAATATGATGCAAATTTATTTGCATAATAATCAACTGGAAGCTTTTTAACATCTCTGAAGAAGCGTGGATTTTTGAGTTTTCCAAATTTTGTTTTTACTCTGCAATACTCAAACAATATAAAACATGTGCTCCTTTGATATTTTGTGACTATTTGCATTCCCATTTTAAATTAATATGTGTGTTCTGATAATGTTTTAAGATGGAGTTCTATTTTGTCAGCATTACAAATATTTTGTGATGTATATGAAAACAAATTTCATCCTTTTTTTTTTTTTTTGGTACTACTTGGTTATACCATTGACCATTTTTGCCAAATTATACAAATTGCCAAACTAATAGCCAAATTATACATATTGACATAACTTTTATTCTAAATAACGAAAAAACAAATAATTAATAGAATATTAATAATAATACAAATAAAACTTTGAAATAAAAATCACTTAATGGCATTTTAAACATGTGTATCGTATTTAATGTCATTGAATGTGACATCACAATCATCCATTATTGGTATTTAATCTTATAGTTTGGCGATCGTTTTTTGGTCGACGGGATAACAAAGTAGTACCTTTTTTTTTTTTTTTTTTTTCAGCTGACATACGTTCACCTTTTCACTCTTCATAAAACTCATGAAAAAAAAAAAAAAAAGAAATGTTTTCAGGCTTTCTCCAAAGCTGAAATCAGCCTCATTTGCAACAAATCCTTTTCTTACCCATTTTGTCTGCAAAATCAACTGCTTTTTTGTTACACATGAGTAGACCACTGATTGGTGCATCTTTTATTCGAACCTTTGAAAACTATATTTTCAGCGCTTTTTCCACATCTTCATCTTTTTCACTTCAGTTTCTCTTACACTATGTTTTTATTCTGCTTTTCCCTTATTTTAAAGCTTCACAGTTTTTAAGGATTTTGCACAGAAGAGAGGAGAAATTTTCAATTGGACTATAGAATTGCATTAACTCTCAATGATCTAAAAATATTGATTTTTTCTTTTATTTCTAAATTTGCTTGTTTTCTATTTGCAGTAGACTTTTTCATTGCTCTTCAAAAATCACTTAACAATATTTAACAACTGCTTGTTTGGTTAGAATTTTCACATTTGATAGTGGAATAAACAGGCATGTGACATTGCTGAGCTGATTCATACATTTTTGCCCCCATTCCAAGGTTTACTGTAAAACTTTTCTCCTATAAATTCTTGTAACATTTTATTGCAGATGTTGTCTATTACTCACTTACTTCCTTGACTGATTACATATCTGCAAAGTATGAACAAAACAGAAGTAATAATGAGGATATATTGCAATATTCTTTCTTACTTATAATTCATATTTTGAACAGAATTTTGCTTTCAAATGGAAAAACTCGGAAATTGGTCCGCTAAAAAAGTGATATCATTAAACAAAATACTGATCACATAAAGTGGTGTTTTTAGTATCAAATTGAATACAGTGAGTTGGGATATATTAACTTTAATTACATTAAGTAGATAACAAGATTAACTATGATCACATTAAGTGACATATGTTATATATATATATATATATATAGATATATAGATAGATAGATAGATAGATATAGATTGGCATTGAAATAAATAAAAGAATCAGATATTTCTATAAAAACATAGTTTGTCAAAACGTATAGAACATATTTTATTGAAAGGAAAGGAGTAATAATGTGTTATTTAGACAGACGATGAAACAACAAAACTTTTACACTATTACTTAAAGGGTTTTTCTTAAAACTATAATTTTAATTTTAGGCAAGTGTATAATTTAAGAAGAATGTTAGGAGTACCTTAGGTAGATAACTTTTTTAAGCACTTGTGTATTTATAAATAACTTTTAAAGAAATTAAAAAGTCCATTTTCTTCTCTCATTACACTAAAAATAAATTAATTAGTTAATTAAAATACTCACTTTCATTACATTGCAGTGTGCATAACTTCAACAAAATAGTGCTCAGAAAGAATTCTATATATGAAAGTAAAATATATGAATTAAAGTAGAATATTAAAAAAAAAAAAAAAGAAAAAAAAAGGGGGGTATTTTTTTTAACCCCCTTAACTGATGATTTGCCTGTATGCCGTTCAGGCAAGACAAAGTTGCTTAATTCATCATTTAAAGTTTTTTGACACTACAAATTTTTAAAAAAATAATTTCATACTATTTAAAGGCAGAAATGTTTAGACTAAATGTTACGAATATTTTATTTAAAAAATTATGGTGAGAATCCGTTATTTTCAATTTATTGAACGGAAAAGAAAGTGCCAGTTAAGGTTTTAAATGACCCCAAAGAATGAAGAAACAGAGATACATTACCAAATTAGACTGTTAAAATGGCATTAAATATTTCGCAGTTCCAAAGAAATAGTGTGTGTTTGTATTTTCATCAATGCACCAGGACATATTTTATTTTTTTTTTAATTGCATGTTGCACTAATTTTCTTAAATACTCTATATTTATCTTTATAAATGCAATAACAACTTTTGATTTATCTGGTGCTGAGATGGATGTAATCTCATTTTTTCAAAAGTGGGGATTTCTACTTTTATCAACAAACAACTATGTATGACAACTTTGGCCATGATATGAAACTGTATGTTACTATTGACTAAACTACTAGCTGGTTTTGCCCACCAACCAGCCGTTCCTTTATACATATATCTCAAAACGAATGAACCTTGTACCGTGTGCCAGCTGCCTATAGCACTGTATAGCATACGTGCTTATCTCGCACTGCTAAATATACCCCTTCTTTTCGAACAAAAATTGAATCATGTCCCTGCTGCATACCCACTGCCGAATTTTATCAGGGCTTATAATAATAAGAAATCTTGAAGCGAACAGTGTCCACGCCCAGCAAGAATTTAACATTTTTACAAAAATTACTATTAGAAAATAATGATATTCGACGTAGCATCTTTTTTCTTAAACACTTATCATCATATTCCGTTCTCTTCGAGGTTTGTTCGCCTTGACATTCGTCCATTTCGAGATTTTATAAAAAAGGAGGGGCCCAATAGCAGCCGAAGCCAGAAAGTTTTAACTAAATTATGTTTATTTCTAAATTCCAGCACCACAGAGCACACTCTATTCTTTAAAAAAAACTGTATCTGAACTAAACTCTGTTAAACAACTTACCAGTAAATATGTTACTAGGAGTGGGTGCGCTTTAAAGGAAGAATTTGAGATTCTTGCAAAAATTACTATTCGTAAATAATAATATTTTACGCAGGATTTTTAAAAATTAATTTATATTATGTGTCATAAACTATCTTAAGGTTTAAAATAGATCAATCTAGAATTTCTGTTATATTTCCTGATTTTGTTTGCACCCCCCCTCCCCTTTTCCCCTCTGAAATGTGACTTTTTTTTAAAAATTTATATCATATGTCATAAACTATAATAAAGTATAATTTTTGACCAATGAAAACACAAAATCTCAAAACTTCTGGGGAGGGGGGGACATTTCATTGCTTTGAGGGGGATATCCTCCCCATTCCTGGCCTTCTCCTGAATTCAACACTGGCTAAGACCAATATCTATTAAAAATTAAAAGCGGATATTTTCATAAAACTGAGAGTTTTTATCCAATTAAAAAAATAGAGACATATTCTTAAACACAATGAAAATTTACATCAGATTATGAAAAAAATTCGAACTTAAAAATTGATATTAAAAAAAAAAAAAAAAATTGTTTCCTGTTATAAAAGTTCTAAGTTTATTTTTAACCTCAACAGTGCACTTGTTTTATCCACTGACATCAAAATTGAAGCGGCAAAGAAAATAAACTTTTAAGATTCGATAAAAATTTATAAATTGGGTTCTAATGATGCTATAGACACATTTTTTTAAAAATATGAAAGTAGATTTTTTTCTATGTCTAACAGTACAAGTTTCAAATTTCTGTGATATATAGAAACAAAGTCACAGACCTCCTTAAAAATTTCATAGTAGAAGGTATCACGTGATACTTCAACTGCCAGAAAAAACTTTGATAATCTTGTAGTTTGGTTTTTTTCCCTTCAGACAATGTGTCTACAAGACAGATTGAAAAAAATAATGAAATAAAACAAATTTTTAATTGATTTTTAAGAATATTTCGAGAAATAATGCGGCTGTAAAGTTAAATTTTAGAATTCCTGAAAGCTCTTTCTATTTCACATTCTCTTGTCCAAGTTGTGTGTGTTTTTTTAAAGAAAGAAAGATATCGCCTTTTAAAAATTTGTCAAGTATAAAAATTCCATTAAATTGACACCTGCTTTTGATCCAATTAAGCTGAAATTCACTAAAAAAGGTTTTTAATTAATTTCGTTGCTACTTATTGTCACATTTTTTTGAAGGCAGCCATTTTCAATAGCACCAAAAAATAAGTTTTCTTTTTTTTTTTTTAAATAAGCTTTTTTTATTATGTTTTTCTGTGTCAAATAGAAAAAGTTTTTGTGGCTTCAAGGGGGTTTTGCACACAGATAGACAGACGTTTACCACTTTTAACAGAAGTAATATGGAAATGCAAAGTTAAAAGTAAGAGGTTTCTGTGTTGAAAATTAATATAGTGATTTAGAGTTTATATGATATCGGGCAGAGGAATAAACATTCATAAAAAGGTGAAAAAAACAACTACAGATGAGTAAAAATGTGATATTGATTGGAAAATTTGCACGGGAAAAGTGCATTTCCTACACCTAAAACAAAGATTTAATAGACAAATTGAAGGTGCAAATAAAATTGTAGAGACTGACAAAAGTTTGTTCGTACATTAAAAAAACAGCAGCAAGATTTTTGAAGGAATATAGAAGGAAACATGCAAATACTTTCTTGTTCAAATTGCAAATAGAGATGATAGTATTCTTTTACAAAAAAAAAAAAAAAAAAAAAAAAAAAAAGAACATGTAGAAATGAAACAATAATCTACACTGATTGCTAGAAAGGATATAATTCGGGAGAAATTTGAAAAAAACAAGCTAGATTTACTTTATTATGAATTATAGCACAATTTTGTTGATCCAACAATGAGTTTTCTCACATAATATGCTGAAAGAATATGAGGTTCTGCTAAGGAAGTGCAATTAAAAATAAGGAAGTGCATCTCAACATCACTTTGAAAGATATCTAATACAATTTATGTAGAAAATACACTCAGAAAAAAAAATAATTTGTTGTATTATTAAAAATAATTTTGGAAATACAACCTATAATGTAAGGCATCAAATCAAAAGTTGTTTGTGAAATATTGTAAGAAATTCTTAGGTTGATATGAACTTGTTACAAAATTTTAATATATTCTTATTAAAACATCAACATATTATATTACATACTGATATCAGAGTTCATTCTAGGATCAAGGGCAGGCAGGGCGCATGTTGCCATAAAAGGGCACGTTGAAAAAAAAGGGGCACATTAATGTAATTAAAAATTATCAACTAATCGAACTTCCTCCATCTCTAAAATAGTATTTTCTTCTCCCCCTTTACCCCCCCTCACATTTTCAAGTTCAATAAAATAAAATGTGTTAGGCCAAAATAAAAAGTTACACCTAAGTTAACTGAACAACAGGTTTTAAAAGATCATGTCTTTCAGAGAAAACAATCATAACAATTTTGGTTGCAATTTTCATTAGGAAACTTAAATCTTGATTATCACAAAAATTGGTTGGTTGATTTTTGTCGTCCGATTATCTACGCTAATGGGATATAGGACCAGGGGGAGTGCCCTCCGTGGGGGTCTTTCTAAGGGAACATCACAAA
Organism: Maratus speculifer; assembly: GCA_964019185.1. Taxonomy (NCBI): domain Eukaryota; kingdom Metazoa; phylum Arthropoda; class Arachnida; order Araneae; family Salticidae; genus Maratus; species Maratus speculifer. The sequence goes on along the minus strand of OZ025296.1, from coordinate 315,129,393 downwards.
AATTGGATTTCATTAGTTGTTTTATACTCACAAACAACTAATCTAATAAAAAATGCGCCTTGTGAAACATATCTGCTTAATCTACCCTTTTAATGGAAAACTCCAATTTAAACATTCTTACATTAGAAATTTTATTTAATGGATGAAATTAAGTAAATTTTAAATTACTACTACAGAAAATACCCACGCTGTCATGCAAGTGAAATTCAACATTTTTTTTTAAACTGAAATTTTTATTTTTTACCGAAAATTCCGTTTATTACATTGATTTCGATAATGCTGCAAATTCAAAAGAAAAATAAATACTTACCTATATTTTCCTGGGCGATGGGATGACATTAGAACTATGGCTTTATTTTTTCTTTGCAAACTATTTTATAATATTAATGTCCCTCATTTTTTTTTCTGAAGGCATTAAAGCTGAATAAGAACTTAAAAATCTTATACAATTTAACACACTCAACTAACTTGGCACGAACTGTACGATTCTGATACTGCAATTGTTGTCTTTACTGAAACTGGTGGAAATTTTCACCAATCACCTTTGCTCTAATGAAAAATGGGTATGTCTCTTCCCCTAAAAATTAGGGGAAGCAATTCCTTTACCCTTTAAATATTCCGAAAACAAGCACATTTCCACCTTTTCTGTTGCCTCAAATTGGCCGTAAATCTCACAGATAAACAAATGATAATGCGTCATTGCAGAAAGTTTTTAACACTTCTCTCTTTTTTTTCTTCAATTTAATGGTCTTTTCTCTGTTATTCAGAAAAACCCTCACAGTGGGGAAGTAGAAGGGAGTGTCCTGCTATTTTACAGTACCTTTTCTATGATTTCTCTTCAAATAGCAGTAAAATCAGGACAGCGTAGTTTACACTTATTTTGCTTACATTGCATCCGTAAAACCTTTCAGACACTTAATTTTGATCTTTGTTTTCAAAAAATTACATAAAAACAGCTGATTGACAGAAAAGTCTCAATTTTATTATTTTCAAACTAAGATATTAAATAAAATTACTAATGTGGAAATTTTTTTTTATCAACTGGCCCTCCTTTATTTTTTTTAACGATTCTGTTTGAAAATTTATTTTCACTTTGCCGTACTGGCATTTTTCTTAAGACTGTTCTCAAATTCAAACTAACTACTTTAAAATAATTTTTTAAATTGTTTTTTACTTATAAGTGCAGTGATGCTCTAACTATAAATCTGTAAAATCAAATAGTGTTTTCCATTTTTCAAAAAAGACCATTAAAAAAAAAAAAAAAAAAAAAAAAAAAGAGTTTAAGTAGAATTTTTAGGTTTTAACATTTGCTAATCTGTACAAAGTATAAAATCCGGAACCCTCCGGAGTTCGGCGATTCCGGATTTCAGATCATTTTCTGTTTATTAAAAAAATCTACAGCCCCCTTTTTACCAAAAAAAAAAAAAAAAAAAAAGTAGGGCAAGATTTATGTCAAGAATGCGTTTTCAAAAAAAAAAAAAAAAAAAAAAAAAAAATGCTAATATTAAAACAGATATTTTAATAGAAAATTTAAAAAAAAAGTAAAAAAGGAAGCTATTTAAAGTAAAAGGAAGTAAATTTGAGATGATTTTTTTAATGAAAGCTAAATATAAGTTTTTATAAAAGTATCTTTAGTTAAAGAGTGATTCTGCTCCAATTTTTCTGAAAAAATAAGGCTATAATTATCCAACAATTAAAAAAAAAAAAAGGTTATAATTTTGAAAATTTGAATATAAAATCCATCACGATATTCGACAAATAGTCAATCGTTAAAAGAAAATTTGCTAATATCGCCAAAGAAACGCGGAAAAAACGGGATCAAATTATTGTGAAAAATCGCAAATATCATCCATAGTTCATGAAACAAATATTAATTTCTTTTTTTTTTAAAATCGCAAATTACGTCGAAGAAAAAAACAGCAAATTTTATCAAAAATCGCATTAAAAAACATTGTGCCGGGAGTGGATGCCCTCAACCGAGTCTCTGTTGCTACCTTTCAGAAAAATTGCTGTAAATTTCAGAAAAAATATTTTTTTTTTTTTACTCAAAATTGTCCTTAATCACCTCTTAATTAAAAAGAGAAAAAATAAATAAAAAAGAATCTAGTCATGGTTCCTTTCTGCACAGCGAAACATTATCCATCCAAAGTTTTGATGATATGACTGAGTAAACAACAGTAAATTTCCGATTTCAGGTTAATAAACAACTCTTTCTTTCTTCGCAGTTTCTGTATAGAGGAAATTTTTGGCAGGCATTGTAATTTTCTAAAAACTGGTTATATTTTAACAAAAATTTATTACACTGCCTAACTTACTATCATTTCAACTTGCTGAAAATTTGAAAGAAATTGGTCAACTTACATAGGAGATATGGATTTTTTTTCTTTCTAACAGTGATGGAAAAAAAAGTTTGGATTTTCATTTTTTTACAATTCAATAGTTTTTTTGAGAGAGAGAGATAATGCAGTATAGAATCATTACGGCAAGCCGCAAGAGCAGATCGTACGATCATTTTGCTCTTGACTTATGGAATAAAAAAAATATAAATATTTTAATTTTCCCTCTTTTTTTTTTTTTTTTTTTTTTTTTTAATTTTTAGATGAGTGCAAAGATTTTTGAATAGATTTTAAGAATTCCAAATTTATTTATATGGTCCGGATTTGAAAATTTGTATTGTATTTTAAATTGAAACAAAATTAATAAGCTGAAAACGAAACTTATTTTGAATAAAATATTTAGTCCAGCTAATTTGATTTGGGACACAGACTTTTACTGAGCAAGAAGATAAAGGATGGAAATAGAAAAAAATTAGCTTTCAATGCACTTGATATTTTGTGTCTCTTTCGTGATGTGTTTACATTATAAAACCACCAATTAAGACTCTTAAAGATGTGGTATTGTGAGTCATTATCTGAAATGAAATGAGGGGCAATTATTTCTGATAGTAAAAATAAACCTTTTATAGTGAAAAAGATAAAATGAATGAATTTTCAATGAATCAAAGTTATAAATGTAAGAAAATAGAGTAGACTTCATAAAGTTAGTGTAGCATACGATCCGTAGCGGCAATAAAGCAAAAGTGTGACGCAGCAGATACAATGCTAAAAACAAATTGATTACAGAAGATCTTCAACTGAAACTAATAGCTTTTTCCCAATAAAAGAAAGAAAAATGATTAGTATGAAGAGAAAAATTAGCATCTAGTTTTCGCGAGTATAGAAGGACTCCAATGGAGCAGAATAAATTATTTTTCTTTAACCCCTCCGACTCCCCCCCCCCCCTTAAAAAAAGTGAGGTACTAAATTATTTCTTTCATTCAGGTCAATTCAAGAAGGCCGGGTTTGCATACTGCCCCTGTTTATTAATAATTGCACAGTTGACCAATTGAGGCATCAGAAATTGAGGAATAACTTTTAAAATTAATATTTTAATAGAAAATCATTTACGTTTATGACAAAACGACCACTTTTTACTTCTTTCATTGATATGACAGATAATATTTTATATTTCTCTTTACGCTTTTCTTTGAAGTTTTGTTTTGTTTTGTTTTGTTTTGTTTTTTTTGTTGTTTTCTTTTTGGGGAGTTTTGGGCTTTGATTCTAGCAGTCGATACCAGGCTGTAATATTAAAAACTGAGGAAATAAATTATTCATTCCTGTGGATTTCTCACAGTACTGCATGTGCATCTCTTTCACTCTATAAATCACTACTATGGACAAAGTGCATGCGTTTACGGTCATTTTCTGAAGTCTCAACTCACGACCCGCAGGTCATCCACTTCTCCAGAATAGATAGCAATGCTGGGGACCTTTCCTTTTTCTTTTTTTCTTATTTTGGCGAATTTTCACGGTAGCCGAGACACTGTAGAGGACAGACAATAGACAAATAAAAATTTATGACAGCGTGGGTATTGAAAGTAATTGGTGTTTGTACTTAAAGAAGTTGGGGTTTGGTTAGTGGGAGCAGGAGGCAGGTGTGAAAAGGGACAGATTAAGAATGGGGCTAGAGGGTTACATAATATTTACAAATAGTTTACAGTTGGTTTGAAATAAGCATTGAAATTAACTTAAAAGGGCACTTTTTTTTTCTCCTGGTCGATTTTCCGAGTGAAAGGGCTCGCAGGGCGGGATTTTCGGACGATGGGGCCATCGGGACGGCAAACTCTATAAAGAAGGGCGGGCAGGGCGGCACGCCCTGTGAAAAACATCTAGAATGAACTCTGCTGTTATGGTATACATTTTTATTTCTCTACTAGCTGACCCGCCCGGCGTTGCCCGGGTCCGTATTAAAAATATTAAACGAACTTGATATTTGTATGATTTTATCATTAATTGGAAGCATGCAGAAACGCATTGTCTGAAATATGTCGCAGCTGACTTTGTGAAAAATCGGTTTTAAAAACAACAACTAATATTAAACTCTAAAAATACTTAAAATGAGCAATGAGAAACACGGGAGGGAACATGTATCCAACGATTGCGTTAGTTTCGTGTTAAAGTGTTGATATTTACCCGTAAAAATCACTATTAAATCACGTAACTAATTATTTTTTTCGCATAGAAATCCCAAGTGAAATATTTTGAATTTCAAACTAATTATATCACTCTTAAATCCGACTATACCGTGAATGAAATCGATACGCAATGATAAAAGATTGGTATATAGTATTATAATTTCAGAGCCATTTAACAAAAGTGTATATTTTTAATCAAAGCATGCGTAATGTTGACTCCGTGGACAAATTCCTAACCGTAAACTTTTGTACCATAACCATAATCTGTCTGTAATCTAACTGCAACTTAACATTACCCTACCGTAACTTAAATATAACATAAATGTAACCTAGCCATCACTTTGAAATATCAATATAGAAACATCATTTAAGATTTTGCTTGAAAAGTTAACACTCTTTCGTTAATGTCTTAAAATCGTCTGCACTCTGAAATCTAGATTTTAGACTAATATTTAAGTTTTCGCGCAGGATTTTAAAAGAATGTTTTCATAAATATATTTTATATATTGACACAGAGTTATTAATATGTTGTTAAATTAAAAAAATTTTTTCATCTACGTTATAAAGTATTAAAAAGTTCTGAAAAAAAAAAAGAAAACTTTTACTAATACAATTTTTAGTTCAAATCAAATGTTTTCAATATTTTATTTTATTTTATTTTGACATTTAATTATTTCGAATTTATCAATTTCAATTATTTTAAAAGCAAACATTTTTTAAAAATAAATAATATAATAGAAAAAAGACCATTTTAAAAAATTACTATTTCTTCATAAAATACGCTTCAGCTGTAATTCATTTCTTTCAATTCGTCTTATTAATACAAAATCCCTTCCACATGCTTTTGTTTGGGACATTAAAATTTGAGCGATAAATGGTTTAATATTGCAACCCTTTTTTCGGTTTACTTCACCACCACCTATCTTTTTCCTCCATGGTTTACAACCACTGTGATAAAAAATCATTATTTAAACTGACAGTTTGCCAGTCTATGAATTTTAAAGGTCTGTTCCAGCTTTTTTAATTATTTATGCGAAAATTTTATGCAACCAACCAACCATAACTAAATGAAGGGAAAAAAAGAAGAAAAAAGGTGATTTTTTATGAGAGTGATCTTTGGAATTTAATTAATTACTCAGTTAATAAATAGAATTTCGAAATTCTGAAGCTCAGGTGCATTAGGAGAGATATTGGGCTACTCTCATAAAAATTTTGAGCTTCGTACGTCCCATAGATTTTGCTAGCTATCGCAGACACACACACACACACACACACACACAGACAGAGCGATTTGTTATTTTATTAGTATAGATTATACATTCATGTCCCACAAGCTTAGCAAAATTGGTAGAAATCAAGGGATAATCGTAATTGTTGGGATCATTAAAAGAAAAAAGTACCAAAACATGATTATTTAGTTCTTTTAAATAGATAAAGTAAGTACCTTGAGGAGTGAAAGGAAGCTTTTTTAAAAGTTCTTCATCTGTGCATAAATGAGACATTAATACAAAAGTATTTTTCTTTAAAGAGCTCTTTACTATATTCAAGCTATTCTTTTCAGTGATGAATGGAGAGTAGCATACAACTAGACAACTGAAAATATACAGTAAATATTTTAAACATACTTTTCTGCATAATAAACAGCATAATGGATAATATCAGTACATTTTCTAAACATATTTAAAATCTTTATTTTTCTGAATGAAACAATATTATATACTTTAAATCAATTTGGATAATTACAGGCATCCCTAGACATATATATTAGGCTGATTATCTCGATTTAAAACTTCACATTTCAAATAATGTACAAATTTCAATTTACAATAAGCAAAATAACTTTAGATTTGAAGTTAATCAGTTAGTTAACTGGACTTGAAATATTCATAAACAAGTTTACATAAATATAATCATAGGTCAAGTTTTTCGTTACTACAAACTCTGTTCAAATACAAATTTATTTTTAAAGGAACTTTGTCATTTAATTAATATTTTACACTATAAAAATAATTTACCTCTAAAATTTATTAATAAATATACAAGTTTTACAAACAGTCGGCATTTTTAAGAAATTGCCATATGGTTGGCAGTTAATGATTTTGTATAACTTAAAGCCTTTTTGAATGGTTTTACAAGGATGTCTGCAATCATGTGGCAACGATGTGGAACGAACATGTATTGATTTTGGAATGCTGGATTTTGGTTGTTTTGAGTGGCTGTGTCTCTCAGGCTAAGGTAATATAACTTTATTGCTGTTTTAATGCATATTATATACAAGTTTAATTCTGCTGTATATTTTTTGAATGAGTTATATGCTGTTTACTGTGGCGTTGTGTCCGGTGGGGGAGTGTTATGATATTGAATGTTTTTGTACATTTGATTTTTTACATTGTGACACTCTGATTGAAACCCATTGCCCACTACATTAAATAGTTTTTCGCATATTCATTCAAATGTATTGCTATGGTTTTTAAAACTGCCCACCGCTGATGAGATTCACAGTTTTTTTATTTTGTTTTTCTTGTTCGAATTTTTACCTTCTTTAAAGTTTGTTTGTTTGACTTCAATTTTATTATGTTACAGGACTCTGGATCTGCCGATACACTTTAAACATAGTGATATATATATATATGGTTTAATTTTTCTGTTATCACATTACTCAGTTTTTAATTAATTAATTTATTTATTATTATCATGCTGAAGATAATTATTATTATTTTTCCTTTTCATTTGGCTATCCAATTTAATAGTTTTTATGTGCCTTGTTTTTGATATTTTTTCTTCATTTGGTTTTGGTTTTGTGTGTGTTGGTAGTCCCAAATTTGCTTTTTCATGGCAAATACGAAGATGAAACCACACACTTCATTTGTAGTTCCAAAGTATTTGGGACCTGAAGATTCTGCTTTGGTTTTAAAAAATTCCATTTGTATTCATTTTAATTTTTTATTATTTATTTTTTTCCCTCCATGTTCAATGTGCTATAAGTTATTAAATTCAATGGTTCATATATTGTAATACGATTAATGGTTATATATATACACATATATAAGAATGTTGCTACATAAGACAAATACAATTAAACAAAAACATAATTTGCTGAACAAATTAAAAAAATAAAATTTATTTCCTACACTATTTAAGCCCGAGAAGGGACAAATATTAAGGTAATTGATTTATTTATTTCTACATTTAATATTAATTTTTTGAAAAATAAGTTAAACCAAGTGAACATTAAAAAATAAAAATGAAATTCAAACAATATGATCCCTAAACACCCTAGATCTTAGATTCTGCTCAAATGATATCGAAATAAATCTAAGTCTTTTTTTTCAAACTCAATTTGCAAATATTTGTATTGTATATTTTGTTTTATGTTTATAGCAAGTGTAAACAAAATGAATATGCAATCTAAAAAGCAAATGTTCTGAAAAAGTCTTAGATTTATTTCGATATCATTTGAGCGGAATCTAAGATCTAGGGTGTTTAAGTATCATATTGTTTGAATTTCATTTTTATTTTTTAATGTTCACTTGGTTTAACTTATTTTTTCAAAAAATGAATATTAAATGTAGAAATAAATAAATCAATTACCTAAATATCTGTCCCTTCTCGGGCTTAAATAGTGTAGGAAATAAATTTTGTTTTTTAATTTGTTCAGCAAATTATGTTTTTGTTTTAACATTTCAAGTTTTTTAATAACTACTGCATTCAGATGAACTCATTTCAAAATTAACTGAGGATATCATCATCAGGACTTCCTTTATATGGTATCGTATCACAATTACTGATGTAATTTACCCAGAGCCGTACCAAATCGTATGATTCATTTCTAAATAGTTAATTTTTTTACATATAGAACTAAAATCTGTACATGCTTCCTGTCTTATTACCAAATATTTTAAAATATCTGTTCTTTTCCAATCTGACGTCATAAAAATGCGCATTTTAATTCTTAAAATAATTTTCACTTTCTACGATGTCAAAAATCAGATGTCACTTTTCTCCTCGGCGAAATGTTTTTCTTATGAATTAATACATCATATTCGACAAAAAAACTAGTCTCTATATAGGGATGTCGTGGAGGGTATCCGGAGGTATCCGCCATATGCTTTCTGGATTTTTTTAAGGAACGCCATATATCCTCTGTTTCTTAAGAAAGCTAATAGTATCTACACTCTAAAGTATAACTTCTGCTTTGAACGTATACCCTCTGCCCTCTGTATTTTTTATGACTACATCACTGCCTGTATATTACTGATATTTATACTTAACAATCAGTATTGATACATTGCATATATTGCACATAGTATCAATCAAATGTATTTATTTTTTTATTTTATTTTATGTATGACATCATATTTATTTATTTTCTGTATTTCTTTAGTTAGAAACTTCTTGATAAATTAATCAATGTTTGAATTGAAATTCTGCCCAAAACTGGAATTTAACTTTGACAGAATTTCAACAGTGAAAAACATTCATACCGCTATCACAATTCTGGGCAGGGTTCGATGTAAAAAAGTTGGGGACAGATGTCACATATGCAACATGTTGGCATGATTGGAACAAAATGGCGGTTATGTGTCTCACATGCTAACCCGCCTATCATAGTATATTTATTAATAAATTATTTTCTTGTTACTTTCTGTTTTAAAATGATATAAATTGTTTTGTTCTATTGTTTTTAATGAACTTTTTATTTATCACTATTTTTTTAAATAATAGAAAATGATTTAAAAATATTTATAAGACTGGTATTTGAAAACGAAATTTTTGCCAAATCGGCGTAAAAAAATTACGCCAACGTGGTAAGTATTAGTATCTGTGCAAAAGGCAGAGCGTTATGAATATTTCAAATGAGTTTACATTTTATTATTTTACACAAATAATGAATCAAAACAGGTTTATAAAAATATTAACTTGAAACATAAAAAAAAAAAAAAACAGTTACTTTCGTATCGAAACTCTTTGTGATGTTTTAAAAATTAAATCATATAGTGTCTTATCATTTTAACTATCATCGGAATAATAAATTTAATACAAGTAAATTCAAAATTAAATTTTATCCAATGATTAATTATTTGTAATGTTACAAGTTTAGGAGCGATTTTAAAAAATCGCCAAATTGGAAATTTAAAATAATTATTTGTAAACATTATTGTTTATATTTGTTCACATTCGATTTGAATGATTAGGTTAATAGGTACTTACATATTAACGCCACCGCAGCAGAAGTGACTGTATATCGACCCATTTTCCACTGAAATCCGATATGTTACTTTGTTTTTAAATATAGTGTTTTGAATTTTGAAAGTGTTTTAATTTAAAATAAAGTGTGTTATTTTATGATTTGTCGCAAAAAATTTAGATGTAGATTAAAAATCGCCAAATCTGTAACTACAATGGCGTTAATACGTAAGTACCGGTTAATAGAATTGGTTAATTTATTGCAGTGTGAAAAGTCTTAGCCAAGTAGTCATTATATCTGCGGTTTAGAATTAAAAAATTGCCAGGAATTGAGTTTGAAGGCCTAGTTCTGTAGATTTACTAATTTCATTACATACCAAGGATGATATACTATTATTTTTTACTATTATTCTTTAATACTCTTATTTTTGAAGACTTTTATTTACCTTAATTTATTTTTATTTTCTTCGAATATATAAAGGCGGAGAAATTTTTAAAATATTGTATAAGTACAAAATCCCGGCACAAATATTTATGCACTGGCTTGGGCGCGATTTTTTTCTGATGCCAATGTGTCAGAAACCTCGTTTTCAAATACCATTTACATATATATTTTTAAGTTATTTTCTATTATTTTGAAGAAACAGTAAATAGGAAAAAGCTCAAATTGCTTATTTTCTATATTTCTTCAGTTAAAAATCGTCTTGATCCATTAATCAATATTTCAAAATGTCTCTTTATTATAAAAATCATGCTTCATATTTATTATTTTCTGTAAATGATTCTTTTTCTTGGTACCAAATGTTTCAAAATCTCAGTTTCACTTCCAGTATGAAGTCTTAAATATGCCGTGTTTAATTCTTACAAGAAAAAAAAATCAATTTTATTTTTCTTTTTAAACCACGTAGAAATGATGGTATATAATGCTACAGAAGATATGTCCATTGATCTCTAATTTTTTTTTTCTTTTGATTGGAGGAATTTTTTTTTTTTTACTCAATTAGGTGCTCTGAAGAAAATTTGTGGCAGCGGGTACAAAATGTGGGAAAATGTCTAGTAAATAACTTGTTCAATGTTAAATCCTGTATTAAATTAACATTAAGGAATCGCACTAGAAATAAATATAGCATAGCACTGCCGTGCTATGCTATAATTAAAATGTACAAACTATTTAAATATTTTAGAAGTAAATAAGAAGCTGGGTATATATCAGCTAGTGGGATAAAAAAAAAAATCTTATCATTAAATTCAACATTTTTAGACTAGAAAAAATTCAAAAATTAATCTTTTCCTTACTCTAATAACACTGACACAAATGAAAGCTTAGTCTCTATAAAACAATCTTGGACCAAATTCATTAAATCAGATAAAGCATCTAAATAAAAAAAGAGTTTTGCAGCAAGCTCTTCATCCTAAAAAAGTTTTGAAAAAAAAAAATGATATAAGAAGGGAAAAAAATTACTAATTTAATAAAAATGGAACAAATAATAGTAAATAAATTTAAAGTAAAAAAAAAAAAAAAAGGAGAAAATATCTTTAAGTAAAAGCAAGCATTTAAGTAAAAGTATATTACTGCCTTTATGGCAGTATGGGCCTTTATCAAGATATTTTCTGGAGACAAAATAAATAAATAAATAAACAAATAATAATATTGAATAATAATAATAATCCTCTTTTGCATTCTTCTTGTATTCTTTTTAATGCCCTTACCGTTTACATAATTTTATACATTCATAGCATTTTTTTTCTTTTGTGTGTGGATGAACATTAATACAGTGTATTTAATATGGTGAATATAATACACTACATTCACTGTATTATGATTAAAATAGCTTGTGTTTAATTTGGGGGATCAGAGTTGAATTCTATAAACCTCTAGCTGGTATGGCTTTGGAAAAATTCTAAACTATCTGAAAGAAGGATGGACCATTTTGGTCTAACAAAGCACCCAACTAATTCAGCACTAGAAACAAAAGAAGTTAAATTCAAGATGGAACATAATTTTTCATAGATTAGCAATTTTCCAACTGTAAAAAAATAAGAATTTCATGAGTCACTGAAAAAAAGCAAAACACTTTTAAATCAGACATATTTTTGTATGATTTTGCAAATTTGTTTTTCAGGTAACAGAAATCAAAAAAATATTTTTCCAATGATTTTCCCCAAATTTACTTGATAGTTACAGGCCCGGCTAAATTTCCTGATATTTCCAGATCTGCGACCCCCTTTCACACAGATAACTAAGGTTTTTCTGCAGAAAAATATTTTAAAAGGTTGAAATGATTCTCCCATATTTAAAACTGTTAAATCTAAAATGATCACATTCCAAAGACATTAATCACCCAGAAAAACAGGCATTAATGTATAATAATATTTTCATAAGTTACTCAGAATAAAGTGTTCTGACAGTTTTAATTTTCAAAAGTTAAAATATATACAGGATAAAAGTTTAAGAAATTTTTTTTAGAAAATTTAAGAAAAGAGAAAAGTTAAAAAAAAATATATACAAATGGAGAAATATAAAAGTAAACATCAATGTAAACCAAGTCAATTTACCTGCTGTGTAGTATCACAAGATTTAATACATTCAGATGGGCTCCTTGATGAAAATGGCTTTGTAAACATGACAGGATAAAAAAATAAATAAACAAACCTTTCTTTTTAATTCAAAGTTCCCAGTTCCTTTTTCTAGCTTTAAAACTAATCCTTAAAACTAATTTACCCATCATAAACGTCTTTGACATAGATTAGTGTTTAAAAAACAATAAATGATAACTCAAAACTATAAATTGTAATAAACTTTCATCTCATTCTAACAGTTATTCTGCTTATTTCATAAATCAAACTAGATAATTATGCTCAGGAGTTCAGATTAACATACAAAGAAGAAATTCAGAATTACATTTAAATCATAAAATTTAATCAAGTATCATCAATGACAGTTATTAGATTTTGTTTAGACAATAAAAGCAAACTGTCACATGATTCAATCAAATGATTACATTTAAGCCTAACTGACCTAAAACCTTTGATCATTGCAAAATCTATAAAGCCATGTTGCTTAAAAAAAAAAAAAAAAAAAAAAAAAAATTATGTGTAACCAAAAGAATGGAAACACTTGGATCAACAAAGAGCTAGAAATTGACCAAATATTCGGTTTAGTTTTTGATCAAAAGTCAAAGTTTTACCAAGCATTCATTTTCAGAGAAAATGCTGCCAAAGAGTTTAGCCAGGAATGAAACTATCTATATTTAAAAAATCTCGCTTCTTCCTTCTGAAATTTTCAAAAATATTATATTGACTGAAATCAATGAGCAATATGCTATTACTCATTGATTTGAGTTGCTTCAAATGAGACATTCTTTATTCATTGCTACAAAGTTCAATTTATTATTGAATTAAGATGTGAGTGCAAATTATAAAGCAAGCAATGCATATATGGCTAAACTTTGAAGGTGCTTTTCACATGCACATTAAAAGTTGCAGACTTAATAATAGGACAAACAACCAGAACTGAAACTCTATGTATTTCAAAAATCTGGCTTCTTCCTTCATAAATTTTCAAAAATATGAAATCGATAGCAATATGCTATTACACATTGATTTGAGCTTATTGGCTCAAATGGGAAATTATTTATTTATTGCTGTAAAGCTCAATCAATCATTATTGAATCAAGATATGAGTGCCAATTATAAAGCAAGCAATGCATATATGGCTAAACTTTAAAGATGCTTTTCACATTCTTCATTAAAAGTTGCAGATTTAACAGTGACGAAAATTTTTTGTTTGAAACTGCAGAAGTGTTTCGAATGCTCTCTTAGGTAAGAAAATTTTATATTGACTTATATAAAATTTATAATTAAATATTCTCTTAGAAAAGTATAGTAAAGCAGATTAAAATCATTTGCAAAAATCGACTGTTTCAATTTTTTTAAAAGAATTTATCTTTAATACTTCGCTCTAACTCATTCATTTCTTTTTTATGCAATTCAATTTGTTTTCCAATAATAAATTTAAATAAGTTTCTAAATGTTATGTCTAATATATAGTTTTAAATGTTACATATCTATATTTTACAGAAATGACCTGTATGTATTACAGCAAGAAAAATTGTTTTTTAAAGTAGGAATTAATATCTTAAATCGGTATAAAAATGAAAAGTTATAAATACAGGCATTAATAACTTAAATGTTGTTGGCTACATTTTTTCTATTTTAATGATTTATTTTTCCAAGCAGAATATGTTAAAATGTATGCTATTAGTTTAACATAGTATAGTTTTGAAAAAAAAAATATATATAAAATATCTAAAAAAATTAAGATTACATAAACAATTTAAAAAAATCAAACAAATACAATTAAGTCATAAATTTTTCTTTCCAAAAGGAAGAATTATACCGGACAATAAGCTGAAAAGAAGGATTTTCTTAAGTTTAAAGATTTGTATAACAAAATACTAGTAGTTTTAATCTTAAATTTAACTGGATGTAATAAAATGAATAACAAAAATCACATTTTAACCATGACTAAAATACAAAATTTAATAAATAAATAAAAATAATAAAAATAAAAGAAGAATGAGATTTAGCACAGGAAAACTAAATACAGAAAATGAGTCTACAATAAATATACAAAGCAATTGAAAAATCATGTCTATACTTAAAAGGTTATTAAGAGAACTAGAGGGAATGGTGCAAAGGTTCACACAATCAGGGTTTGAGATCATAGGGACATATGGTTACAAACATAATATTACAACTTAAAAAAATTCATGAGTTCATTCATTCAAGAAAATAATAATCACAATTTAAAAAAATTTCATTTGCAAGAAATTTAATTGAAGATATTTTAAATTTTAGAAGTACCACATCAAAATTTGTTTCTAAGCCATGCTTGATGTCCAACAATAGGTCAGAATTTTTTGATGCTAAGTAAGTGGAGATTTTGCTCATGTTAGGAACATGCTTCAAGGACTTGTGATCAGTAATAATTCTGAAAAAAAGGAAAAGATAATGATTATGCTAATTGATTATATAACAATCAATTTTCTTTTCCCTTCAAATTTAAGCACTGTAAAAATAAAGTTATATTTTCCTCGTTAGCTGATAACAAAGTACTATATTTATTCCTGCATAAAGCACATACGGGACAAAACAGTGGAGTGTGCAGTATACATGGTATATTTCCTACCATTGCGAGAAACCCCAAATGCTTTTAATAAAAAGTGCTCACATAAACAATGTGATAAAATTGTACTAATATAGAAATAACAAGTGGAAATGTTCACCTTTTTATGTACTGTAATTGGTGTACATTATATAAATATATATATTTATTCTTTTTTTTATCAAAAACATAATTAATATTATATATGAGTAAAAATGGCAGATTAAAAAATATCTTGGTACTACTCTGTTATCCCGTCGACCAATTTCGCCAAATTATACAAATAGCCAAATTACACATATTGACATAATTTTTATTTTAAATATCGAAAAAACAAATAATTAGTAGAATATTAATAAAAATACTAATAAAAAGTCAAAATAAAAATCACTTAATGACGTTTTAAACACATGAATTGTATTTAATGTCATTGAATGTGACATTCATGATCATCCATTATTGGCATTTAATCTTATAGTTTGGCGATAAATTTTTGGTCAACGGGATAACCTAGTAGTACCAATATCTTTTGTGTTAAACTATTTTTTATAAATACTTTAAACTTTAAAGCTTTTTCTACAAATAATTTATGTACTTGGTAATAGGCAACTCATGGTTTTCAGTATTCTGTGACAGTGTGCACTAACTATTGACTGTGACTGTGACTAAGTGCACTTTCTAAAAAATTTTCTATTTTTGACATTCGACATTGATGATATATTCAGTTCGACTCCTTTGCATATAATATTGATAATATCCTTTATGTTTATGAACTTGATTAACAGCAATATTCAAATTACTTATGAAATATAAAACAAGAATTCACTTACTTTCCTGGATATTCTCATCACTAGCACTGGAGAAAATTATTTCACATTTCTGTTACAAAAGTTTCTCTCTTAAAAAAGAAAAAAAAATCTTACGCTTATTTATACCTCCCTTCTGATTGTCACCTTAAATCAAGACCCACACATCTGTTCTAACTCTTATTTGCTAAATTATGAAATTCAACATGTTAAAGCCATTGCTATTGATAGATGTTACCACCCTTCAATCACTGATTTGGCTTTTTTTTAGCTCACAGGCTGTCAAAGCCTGGAAGGTAATGTGCCCACAGGTTCTCTATGTATTTATTTATGTATGTATTTATGTAACATGATAACTTAAGATAGAAATATCTGATTTGCTTCAAATGTTGTATGTAGGTGTCTTATCATACTGATAAAGTGCTTCTCTCATTAGTTTAGGAGTACATTGGTTAAGTATAGAGAGAGAAATGGGGAGCTAATCTCCCCTTAATTTAGATGAGTAGATTTTTCATGCAGAATTATCTGATTTGCTCCAAATTTGGTATACCAATTTATTCTGATAAGATGCTTTGCTGATTACATTTTGAGGTTCATTGGTTATGTATAAAAAGGGCAAATGGGGGAGTTAATCCCCCTCCTTTCAATTTAGCTAAATGGGTTTTTCATGCAGAATTATCTGATTTGCTTCAAATTTGGTTTACTGTGATAAGGCACTTCCCTGATTAGATTTGGAGGTTTATTGGTTAAGTATAAAGACAGGAAACTGGAGGAGTGGTAATCTTTCCCCTTAATTTAAGTAAATTGGTATTTCATGCAGAATTATCATATTTACTTCAATTTGGTATGCATAATCTAATAAGATACTTCCTCGTTTAGTTTTGGAGGTTCTTTTTCTTATTTGAACTATGTTGGTTTGTATTACAACAACAACAAAAAAAGCTGCTATTTTATATTTTTTATCATTTTGCTCAAAAAGAGAGTTTTATTTTATGAATAGACATAAATAAGAGCATAATATATAATTAGAATAAATAGAGTATTATGATTTCAAAGTTATTTCCACCATCTTTAATAAACTAACTTTCTCCAAGCTAAAAGATACTATTGTTACTTCTTATTCTTCAGAGTATGTATGGTAGCATTTGTCAGTATAGTTTTTTTTATATCAATCAGACTAAAATTAATTTGCAATTCCGAAAAAAACAAAAAAAAAAAGATGTGGTATATATGTAAGCAAAAACTCAACATATTGACTACTGCAAAGGATTGTGGCACTTAAATATACTTCCAGTTTTGATTCTTCATTTTCAAAAATATTTTGTAAATTTCTTTCTATGGTTGATGTGGATTTCCTAGAACTCTTTAGAATCCATAAAAATAAAAATTAAACTGTTGTTAAATGAAATTTTGCACATTTAATTTTTCAAACAGCTGAAAAATACTTTACAAAAATCTCTTTTTCTTAATTTTCATCAGCTAATTTTATATTATCTTTTTTCTCACTATATGATTTTATTGATTAATTTTCTTCTTTATCCTGCATTTCTATTGATGGTTCAAAATACTTTGCCTCTGATATGCTCCTATAGCAGGCATATGAATAAAAATTCCACTATCATTTACATCTATACATATAATAAAACAGTAGGACCCGGTGTGTCTGTACATTGAAGATAATTGACAAAAATGGAGTCAGGGCGATAAAAGAAAACCAATGAAACACAAAAAAAATTTTTTTGAATTTTTTGTCTGTCTGTCTGTTTGTTTGTTCGAGGTTATCTTCGTAACTACTGAATGGATTTTTATGCGGTTTTCACTAATGAAGAATGCACACTCCCGGGCAGTGTATAGGCTTTGTTTCATCAAAATCGGACAACAGACAAAAAAGTAACAAAAAGAAACAAAAGAAACTATTAGGTGCGCTGCTCACGTTTTTTAGTACATAACGTTTTTTAGTACATATAAAATCCAATAGATGTCACTGTGCGATTTTAAAACGCGCTATCGTTATGTTTTCGCCAGTCTACTTAAGTATGAGAAAGTTTCAAGCTGGCTGTCGTTCCATGTGGTTTAGTCGGTAGAACGTCAGTGCGCCATACTGATGGCCCGGGTTCGATTCCCAGCATGGAATTTTTTTTCACTATGTTGGCATTAACGCCTATAAGCAATTAAAAGAATTTGAAATATTGTATTCAAGGCGAATTTTCTCTCTGGGAAAATTTCCTTGCATTAATATGTCAGTGTAATTTTTTTTTCGATTTAATTTTTTTTTTCGAAACTTTGTTTTTCTTAAAAAATTACAGTAAATATTTGATATTTCCCAACGTTTTTTGAATGATCGACTTGCTTTTTTTTTTTTTTAATGTATGTCTGAACCTTATCTAACTACTTCTTCAAGATTTCTTTAGATAAACCGACCAGCGTAGCGGGCGAAGGCCGCTAGTACTGATAATAAATTTAATAATACCAAAACTAGCCTGCACATTTTGGCAGGATTTCTAAACTTTCTTACTTTGTGTAATTTTGTAAATTGTATCTTACTTTTAACATAAGAAAATTAATTTCAACACTTTGACTGTCGAATGACTGTGTTGGCAGCCTAATGTATGTTTCACTGATAGGCCAACATTTATTCCACAGTGGGATTACTATTAATAGTTTATTCATTGAATAACTGTAGCCTTCATAAATTACATAATGTAAAAGAAGTTGACAGTCAGGTGGCCAGGAAAGAAAGATTCAAAAGTACTGTCCACAAACAAATACATGTGATAATCAGTACCAGAGTGCTGATACACACACACACACACATATATACATATATATATATATATACATTTATTTATGATTAAATATATATATATATATATAGATTTTTGCTATTTATAATTAAAAGATAATTCAATCAACCAATAAAAATTTGTACTGATTTTTTTTTTTTTTTTTTTTTTTTTTTTTTTTTGTAGGGTAAGTAATTTTTTAAAGGTGACCTTAAAGGGCTAGAATTTTTTTTAAATAATTAAGTTTTGTTATAATTCAAAGAATATGAGAATTCAGTAACAGTCTAGTATGATTGGAAAAAAAGAAAGGAAAATATATATATTCATATAATTTGGCAGATTTTCATAAGATTAGCATATAAATTGAATGAATAATTTGTAGTTGAGATGCTGTCATATGTAGAAAATCATACAGTCAAAAATCATGGTAGTGACAAGCATTGATCACCATTGAGAAAATCTCCCAAATAATAAGATGAGATCATTTAGCATTGAGAGAGATGTATTTGGTAAACAGGTCATGCAACAATTCCAAGGTAATAGAGTAGAGCAAAAAAACCTTACGGCGTGGGATGCAGTATGCTTACATTTGAACAGTGTTCTCGCTGTCGCTCGCCATTGCGCCAAATTGTGACTAAATTCTTCACTTGGAGAGTAAACAACCGATTAGATTCGCCAAATTGCTAGTGCTCAATTTTTCATTTTTCTTTCTTTTCTTTTTCATTTTTTTGTGAGTGTGTGTTTAATATTTTTATTTTTTTAATATATTTGCATAATAACATATTTTTAATATATTTATAGCGGATAGTTGAAATTAGATAAATAACAATCGTTGTCGCATTTATAAAAACTTAAGGTATTTTAGAACATCTTGATAAAAAAAAGAGGGGAGGAGTACATTAAAGGATTAAAGATAATTTTTTAGTGCTACACGGCGAATCTATTTTGCTAATACTTTTTCATTTGGCGAATGCTTTTTATTTTTAATTAGCCAAATTACTAACGTTGGTCAAATGCCAGCGAGAACACTGCATTTGAAAAATGTTGATTAAGTAATTCATGAATTTTACAATGTCAAGGGTATCAGATAGCTTTTAGTCAACACTTAAAAACAGTTGAAAATTTTCTACTTCAAGTCTATTCATTTGAGTTTTGTCAAGATGGCAGAAGACAGGTGTTTACACAGCATGAGAAAAGAAGACACATCACACATAGGTGGCCAGTCTCAGACGATTGTCTAAGCTAATTGCGAGAAAAAGGGTGTAGTTTAAATGACAAAAGTTCCCATTTAAGGTCATAAACTTTTTAAGGAAAAAAAGTTGAACTTCACCAAAGCACAGGAACAGATGTTTCATGGAATGACATTATAAAGAAAAGAAAAAAAAAGGCTTTTGAAAAGATTTAAACATAAAAATTAACTTCACTCAGAATATGATAAATATGATAGCTTATAAAGTTTATGAAGGAACCTTAACCTTTAAATTAAGGTTTTATAATAAGATTATTGATAAACACATTTTAAATTAAGGGAAATTTAAATAGGAATGAATAATAGATATTATTAAAAAGTAGGGAAATACTGAATATGCCAGAAAAATAGAATAATTTAAAGAATATAGCAAAAAAAAAAAAAACTTTTTTTATACAACCCATATATATATTAATAATTAATTTGGTATCGTATTCAAAGTATAAATTCTCATGGGTTAAATGCTTAAGCTTTACTTTTATTACAGTCAATCAGGGTAACTTTGCTCCACCTTTACAAAACTTTGATCCATTCTGCCATGTTGGAATCTTGACCAATTATTTCCAATAAGCTGCTAAACTCACTCTAGTGCTGCTATCTATATTTTGAGACCAAAACTTTGCCGTTAACTCAAGTGATGTAGCAGATTTAATCTTCTTTCTCTCTCGGCCTAAAGTTATCCTGATAGGTCAAAGTTACCCTGATTGACTATTACTTTTTTACCTAAGTAAATATAGAAGTAAGATTTTTTTAAAGGTTATTTTTAAATACATTTATTTATTTTAAAATTACATAAGTACGATGATAAGTCAGATATTTATAATTAATGGTTGACATTTTAAGAAAAAAAACCATATGTATGTACCTTAAATATTTTGTCCACATTTCAAATGCAACATCAGCATCAAGGCTAAAAACAATTTGACATAAATTACCCATCTCCACAACAATCAAATTTATTTCTACATCATCTTCAGCATATTTCGTCATTTCCAATTTATCCAGGTACTGTAGTACGACCTAAATAAAGACATTTTTACTATAGTATTACTTCACAAACAATTCTACTATCTATATACATAATATATATCTATAAAACATTTTACAATAAAAATGTTGTATGCCCACCATTTGTAACTTTTCAATTTGTTTGAAGAATTCTCCAAGCTTATCTGCAAATTGTTCCAGCAAATCGCCATAAATAATTTCACTTTCCTAAGCAAATAAATAAAAATAAATAAATAAATAAAACAAATCTTGAAACAGATACATCAGTTAGCAGGATAGGAAGGAAACAGAGTGAGGTGACAAAAACAAAATAAAAGAAATTTGAAGAAAGAAATTTCCTTGAGAGTGTAAGAAAATACAAAAGGTAGAAGTACTTTAAATGCTTAAAACATACTGGTATAAAAGCCAATTCAACAGAATTAACATCTTAAATACGCTGTAGAAATAGAGAAAATTGCAATGTGTTTTGAGATTGATTTTTTTTTTCATCAGACAATGATATGTACTATACAGTCTTATTTTCGCTATTCAGTCTTACTTCTGTTCTAATGATAACAGCACATATCCATATCTGATGAAGTTATTTAATCTGTGGAAGTTTACATTGGTTAGTTATTTTTTGTCACTTTTTTTTTAATATAAGGACTAAGTAGATTGGAATTCCACACCTAAAATAAATTCACCCCCCCCCCCCCCCTCCAAAAAAAAAGCAATAATTAGAATTTAAACATGCCATTTTATAAGTAGTAGTTATTTTCCTAACCAAGGTATTTTTTTAAGAGCGGAAGAGAATGGGTGTGATTTGGGGGTAGATGTGTCTTTTACTGCAAATCCGATTAGATGAAATAGAAATATGAAAATTTTTGAATTACCAGTACAGAGGATATTTATGAGATTTATTAAGTTTTAGATATAGTGTGCTGATAAAAAGGTTTATATTAAGGAGCATTGAACATATGCATTGAACATATAGAGATATACATATGTGTATAATCTGTAGGGTCTAGTCAAAATTTGGGGCCTATTTTGCACCTCTTCACAAAAATAACTTTAATAAAATAGGCCCCTTCACAAAATTATTTTTAATAAAGTAGGTACCTTTACAAAACTCCTCTTAATCAGAGCCTGACTAGGGTTGTGCGGGGCCCAAGGCCCAGCACCTTTCATGGGCCCCCCTCCTGAAATAATTGCTATATTTTTGGTGGATGGGGAAACTTAGGGGGGGGGGGGCGTGCATTATTATATATTACAATATAGTTGCAAAGTTAAACAAAATATATTTTGGTTTTTAGAGAAAATAATTATAGGAACTGCAATTTTAAGACCTTTTTTCTAAATCATTTTATTCAGTTTGGGGACCCTAAAAGCAATGGGCCCAAGGCCACGGCCTAGTTGGCCTGTGCGGTAATCAGGCCCTGCTCTTAATAAAATAGGCCTTTTCACAAAATACCATTTCATAAAAACATACTCTTCATGAATTATTTTTATTTTGTTAGGTTTTAAAACCTGTGTTTTGTAAACAAAGCAAGTTCACCAGAAAGCAAAACTTTAGCTGGAGGACTTAAAGAAGCTATTATTAATTAATATTTAGTTCAAATTTGAGTAACTGGACTTCATCTCTGGTTATGAAATGTATTTTTTATAAAAATATAAAAAAATTCACATAAATAACTTTTTTTTACTTACAAAATGGTTTAGAAGAAAAAAAATTCTGCATCAACCCTTGATCTGTGGGTGTTTAGGTAAGAGATATACAAATAAATCTACACCTTTACTGACTGAAATTGCTAATGATAGATTACTAAACCGTGATGTTTTGTAACAGAACTGAAACTATCCCTTAAGCTTTTTTTTTTCTTTTTATCAAAGGGAGGGAAAAAATATGCACACATCCTAACTACTAGACAGGATATTGGCAGGAATGCACTTCTATATGAGTTTTCCAATAGAAATTGTTATTAAATTATTTACTACAAAAATACAATATTTTGCCATGATAATATATTTGGTAAATTGTTTTGCAAAGGTATGACAAACTTACTTTGGTAAATAATGTTCTAATAGCTATTCATTGAAGTATTCATTTAACATCCAAACTAATCATTTAGAATCAGTTCAAATGCAGAACCTTTCATCAAAACCACACTGATGGTATGCTTAGTATTTTGGAGCTCAAGTAGTTACAATGTATTCTAAATTTTAAATTACAAGGTTTAATTTCTAAAATTTGATTTCATAATGTCTTCCTTCTATGTACCATGTATTTCCATGAATGAACCGAGAATTTTTGGACTCAAAAGTAAGGGGTTGCCTTATAAACAAGTATAAGAAAATTTCAAAAATTAATATTCTTAAATGAAAAAAAAAAAAAAAAAAAAGATGGTAAACATTTAACTTTAAAAATACTTCTATAATTACTTTAAAGTTAGATATTTTTTGCAATAAAAAAGCAACCGATGCTCATTCATTATCCAAATCATTGTCATAATTTTAAAGTAAATCACTAAAATTGCTTTCTTTCATTGGTATATCAATAAAAACATCAACAGTGTCTAATTCATCACTGTCAATTTAAAAAATGGCAGCATCTCAGGTTCATCCATTGCATTATTTATGCAACATTTTTTGTAAGATCAAATGATCATTACTTGTGCTAATTCAAGCCAAAAATAGGATGTGTTTATTTTTTATGAACAAGCAAGTTATAATAGCATGAGTGGGGCCAATTAAACAGATTTGCCAGTGTGTCTAGATCAAAATAGGGGCGATCAATAATTTCAGTGAGAGCATTTTTTCCCCCCTATTATCTATGTACAAAAAAAGTGCTAACTTTTTCTTTGCTGATTTTTTAACATTAGCTTACACACAGGTTCATGATTTTGGACGATTTTACACTGAAAAGTCATACACTCGCTTATACAGGAAAATATATGGTAGGATTTTTTTTTTTTTTTCGATATATGGAATTTTTTTTACTAGAGTAAAAATTTTAACAAAAAAGAAAACTATTTCTTTTTGTTTTTCATTAAACTCTTACTAACTGAAAAGCATAGTAGTACGAACACTGCACAAAAATTTTTAATTCAAATTTACAAGTACCATATGATAAATATTCCCTTATTTCCATGAAGCAGTTGAGAAGTAAAAATTATAAAAAGTACAAAAAAATATATCCTTTATTAGAAGAATATTAAAAACTATTATAACACAAAACATAAAAACAGACTGTTATCAACAGAAATCACAGCAATATAGTAATTTTTGGTGCTTGTTTAATTTCTCATTGACCACTTACAGTAAACAAAATCTATTGCTAAACAATGCAATTTAATGTCAATAATGAATAAACGTGGCATGTCCACTGTTGTCAATTACAATGCTGAATGTCACATGTGATGTACATACTCCATTTTTATTAATTTTGTTTAAGTAATTCAGGTATAAGAATACAAGTTAATTGCTATTGCCTTCGTTTTCTTTTACATTTTGGAAAGAAGAAAAAAACAAATGATAAAGATTTGGTACTTTTCATTAAAAAAAAAAAAGACACATCAACATATTTTCAAGATTACGAAATTTTACCAACAAACAAATTTTGTATTAATGGTCTGATACTGAAATGAGAATTTATCTGAAAACAGATGAACAATAACTATGCAATGTGAAAAATTGGGACAATTAAAAAAGTATTAAAAAAGAAACATGATTTAACAGATTTAAAATCAGATTTGTTATAGCACTAATATTTATTTGTAATTAGTCAAAAGAATCAACAATGATTAAATTAGAAAAATAAAATATGTTATACTTGTTATTTGAATCTGATCCTTTTTTGACTAGATAGAAGAAACGTTTGCTGTGCTTTTGATCTTCCATTAATATTTGAGTTTAATTGTTTGATTAACATCTGAATCATCTGTTATTTTGTTTAACATCTGAAATCTTTAAAAATTAATTAACTTCTCAAAATTTAATTTTGGTGACATAAAAACAAGAAAACATTCTATGAGTATGATTTATCATCATGTTTGTCCATTACTGACAAAGAGTTACACAGTTAATAACAGATTATTTTGTATGAGGTCTGTTTTTTTTTTTTTTTTTTTTTTTTTTTTTTTGTGAACATGAAAGTAAAAAAGTACTTATTTTTTTTTTTTTATAAAGTGAAAAGTGATTTTACTGAAAAGAGATTAACCCCCTGACTGCCGAGCAAAATTGTAATGGTATTTTTGCTGTATATATTTTTAAATACTTAAAAAACATGTTTTAAATAACATGATATATAACTTTTTATTACGTATAAGCTTGTAAGCCTTCATAGTATTAGTAACCATAACTTAATTTCTTAAAACTGGATTATATCTGTAGATTTATATTAATTTAAATAATACTATTACACTGAATCTTATTGTACTGAAACCTGCAGCTTAGTGAACCGATAATCCAGTTTGCAGCAGTGAGAAGGCTACATCTTTTTTTTTTTTTTTTTTTTTTTTTGATTTATTTATTACGTAGTAAAATTTCTTATTTAATCAGTTTCTCCCAGATTTAAAAAGAGACAGAATGTTGCTGGTGGGAAAAATGCACATTTTAGATCTGCACAGGCACTTTTTAGATTTATAAAGACTTTTTTTTTTTTTTTTAAGGCAATCTTAATATTTAAATGTTAGTGAAACACTTTTCATGACACTATGAGCCAGTTTTTATTGTGTAAGCAAATTGTTTAATAGAAAAGAAAAAATAGGCACCTTTTTTTTTTTTTTTTTTTTTTTTTTTTTTGACAAAAATGAAGAAATATTTATTTATTTATTTTTTTATTTATTTTTTATTTTTTATTTTTTATTTATTTTTATTTTTATTTTTTTTTATTTTATTTTATTTTTATTTTTTTTGACTGAGGGGCAAAAAGAATGCTATTTTTTAAAAACATAAGGAAGGCAGGATTCAGCATCTTCCTGAAGCTGACAGGAAGAAACACTAATTAAAAAACATAAAAAATAAAATTCTCTACATTTAAGATGATTTAGAATATGGATAAGACAAAATGTTGGCAAGTAAGTTAATCAGATAGATCTATATCTATAAGAAAGGCTGAAATTTGATGGAACTTAAAAGTTTTCAAGAAAGTAAGTGGACTACACTGCAATTATGCTCACTGAATAAATGTTCTTTTAATAAAATTATACTCTGTTCAAAATAAAAATTGGCTCAAAATAAACAAAATAGTTGTCATTTTATGGCAAGAAAATTGGTTTGAACTTTTCTTTACTGAAACAACAATTTTATAAAATAGAAATAATTTTTGTTTTCTTTGGAAATTTTGTTGAAAATATATATATATATATATTACAAATTTAAAATTTTTTCGCCAAAACTAACCTTTATACTATCTTAATTTTCTTATAATAATATTTCGTACTTACTTCAAATTATTAAATTAAAATCTTGTTTCTAAATCTCATCTGTTAATCCTTATGCAGACGATATAAATTCTTAATTTGCCTTAAAAAACATTAATCCAGTATGCGTAAATTTAAAAAGATGGCTCTAAATTAAAAATATTCTTAATTAAAACTTTATTTCTTAATATTCCAAATAAAACTGATTTCTTCTATGTTTTTATCAACCCTTTTTAAGAAAGTCTTATTAAATTTATTCCAAACCCATACCTTTAAAAAATATCATTATTTTATTTTATCTATTTATTTATTTTTCCGCCGTCAACGATAATTTGCATATTAATAAATTCATTTCTTTTCTTTTTCTCTTAAAATTAATCATGTATAAAAATCGTCTGCCTAAGATATTTAAAATTCTGAGTCAATTATAAATTGGTTAAATAATATTTTTTTTAAAATAAATTTATCGTCTGTTTAAAATAGCCTCGTAACTGGACAAGAATTCTGTTTACATAAAAGAATGATGGTTTGAGGTTACCGAGTGTTCCAGAACTTTCTTTTCAGTTTAAAAGGGGGAAGTCTCGAGATGAAAGGAAGATTCTTCTGAAGATTTCTTGGGTTGCTTCTTCGATGAGGACAGCTCGCTGAAATAATGATGGAATTTTTGCAACAAGGAGCTTTTCCTTCCTCATTATCACGAATTTAATAAATGAATTTACAGCAGTCCATGACTAATTATTGGATCTTCTACATTTATTTATTATTTTTGTTTTTTCCCTCGCTTGCCATGACTGCGTGTTTCTGTTTAACCAGTGGAAATAATTCGAGTTCTCCTGAAATCGTCACAACTAATCGAAAAGTCGGACAGGATAAGTAATGCCTGTGCTAGTGCCTGTTTCGGATTTTGAAATGAATCTACTGAAGAAGTAAAATGCTATGTAAATGAATCGAATGAATCTACTGAAACGAAGTGATGACAAAAATATGGATCGCCGAAAATTTTTCCCGCCATGGTTGAAAGTGTTATTAAGCAAGAATTGCCATTATCTTTTGATTCCTCGAGTGAATGTAACAGAGGAGATTTTAATGTTAAACAGCTTTCTGTGCGAGTGGTTTGAAAGATTTCTTCTAAATATTTTGTGAATTCCTGAAGCCTGATATTCCACCTTTTTGCTGTTTATGTGTAACTGATGACTCAAGATAATCATGGTCATAATGACAAATTTTTGAAAATTAATATTTTCAAAGTGGTGAGTATGCGAAAGGTATTTGATGAGGAATTTAATGAAGAATGGATTTTATTGAAGATTTTTCGTGAACTGTAAGTTTATTTTATTAAATGTTTTGATTATTATTTCTATTCTATTTATGATTGATGGAAAGTATTTATTATTTATTTATTTATTTATTTATTATTTTATTGATGAGAGTAATTTGAAGTTAATTTATTAATTTACTAATTTATTTATTTATTTGATTATTTATCTGTGAATCTTACTTACTTACCAATTTATGAGCATTATTATTATCATTATTATGTGTTGGAGATTGAAATATTTTTATTCTTAAGGATTTAATTGAGGAGTATGATGTTCTTAAGATATTTACTGTTACTTATTAAGACTATTATGACATTTTTATGCACGATTAAAGGCAATTTTGTAATAATAAGGAATTATATAAAAAACTTAGTAGCTCAAGTTTACTTTTAAAAAGTACATTTTCTATTTTATTGATATTTGTTTGTTATCAAGAACTATTCTCAGAATGCAGTATTTTCATGATAATGTTCCTACAACTAGACATTTGAGCTGAAAATTAAGTTAACATTTATGTTTTTTCCTTTATTTGTTAGAATTTCTAGTGACAGTGAGCTTTGGTTCCCGGATTCTTATAATTTATTTAAATTCAGTAAGAATATGGAACTGTGCAAGGCTGTTGCTAGAATTTTGACTGATAAATATGATTAATTTTTTTGTAAATTTTGTGATTTTAAGTAAGGAATTACCTATAATTAAAATTTTTGAATATGTTTATGATCTATAAAATAATAGAATTAAAAGTTGATCCCAATTTAAGGTATATCTATGATATTTACAATTTCTGTTTTAGATAAAATTTCTGGTTAAAGTTAGCAGCTAAATATAGTTATAATTTTCGCGATAATTTTGATTCAGATTTTTTTTTAAATGGTGGGTAATGGTTTTGTGTGAGGCAATTAAAATGTATACAACATCAGTAGACAAAGCCCTCAAAATTGCGAAAGCGCGAACTCATGAATTTCACCTTAAAAGTAAAAGACTCTATGATCGAAATTTTGTTGAATGCCCATTAAAAATACAAGACTCTGTAATTTATGAAGAATTTAAATACCCTAACACTCGAAAATTAGAACCTACTTTCTCTGGACCATATAAAATTATAAATAAACTTTCTGATGTAACTTATGAAATAGATAAATTTAATTATGAGACAGGACAGAATTCCGTTATTGTGCATGTTTCTAAATTAAGACCCTATTTTTCACCCGAAGATTTTAAACTGTTTCATGAGCAATCCAAAAAACAAACAAAACCTCAGATACAATCACTAGATCAAACTAAAGTCAAGACAATAGATTAAATTTACCATAAAAAAACCATAATTTTCAACATCAGCGGGTATGTTCTTGGAGCGCTACAAGAATATTACTTGTTTTTGGGAGTTTTTGGGATTAGATTGGGCTCCTTATGCAGGCATAAGGTGAACACTTTGATTGTAAAAGCTTTCAAATTGATGTTGATAAATTAATTTTAAGGGTGTTTAAGTCTAACTATATTTACTCATTTATTTGACATTAGTATTACTCTATTTATTCAGCAGATATTATATGATAATAGTTATAAAATCTAATGACTCTACTCAAACCTATAACATAATATGTGATTTTCAGTGATTGTGAAAACTAGATATTAAAAGTTTTTCAAAAAAGCACACTATTTTTATTTCCATTTCTCAATTAAGAATGACACCTTTTATTCCTATTGTATTTTATTATTAAAGTTTGTAAACCATGTGTGGATAAAACATTATTCTACATTTGGCATTGAAAACTTATAACCAAATTTGACAATTTTGTAAAAGAGTATCAGAGAGGAATTATTGTAAGGAAATACTGGTTGAGAGTCCATTTTCTAAGTAGTTAGATTTAATTTTATTTGGATTTTGGAATTATTATGATTTTTTTTTATTTATACTTTCGGCTAGCAAAAAATACTTTCTTATGCTATTAGAAGATAAGAAAATTATTTAGTTGCTATGTAATTATTTTTATCCTCAACCAATATTTTCCCTATCAATAATAAACAAATAGTGATATTTTCTTTTGATTATACTCTTGTTTTACTATTATTATTATTATTATGATTTCTATAATGAAGTTTAGTATTAATTATACTCTTATTGAAAAATATTAGGATATGGAGTCTTATTATACTATCACTTATTATTGTTGTTATTATTATTATTTAAATTTTTCTATATTATTTATTATTGATATTGAGAGTGATGCTATTTATTATTAAAAAAATTGATATATTATTGAAGGAAAAATTTGATTGATTGTTTAAGAGATGTTGGATCCAACAAAGATTCCAACATAACATTAAACCAAAATGGAAAAATTATGTAGTTCACTAGTAAACTGGATTGAAGATGTTTTATGTGAAGGACAGTATTTAGTAAACTTTCCGGAAATTCTTATTTAAATTAACTATTGATAATGAACTACATTGAAGAATTGCATTTTTAAAACTATTAGAGACTTTTGATTTGAAGGACTATGTAGTCAACTAAGTTTGAGAAGAACGTTTATTGTAGCGGTTAAAGACTATGTTTACTACAAGGACTATACAAACAAATTTAATTTCTGAACTGAAATTACTACTAATTAAGTCACGGAAATTCTATAGACTCCCATGAAAGAGATATCTTTTTGTTTTTATTATATCTTTAATGTCTTTTGCTTATTAATATTCATAACTTATTACTGTTATTGTATGTATTATCTCCTATGCACTTACAAATGGTAAGTGATATTGTAACATTATTGTATTTCTTTCAGGGAAATGCTCCTACCTAAATTTAATTCAGATTAATTTTCTCTTAAATATATTATTGTAATCGCTAATATTTTTATATTGCGTTAATTTTCTTTTCTTCCATCTCTTGGCTTCCTGGATTTGACAGTTTTATTCCAAAATTTAACTTTTCTAAATTATTATATTTCTGTTGTCTGAACTTGTAGTTTTATTTAACTATCAATTTCATACAAAGTCTTGGGGAGGGGGGATAATATTACAAATTTAAAATTTTTTTGCCAAAACTAACCTTTATACTATCTTAATTTTCTTATAATAATATTTCGTACTTACTTCAAATTATTAAATTAAAATCTTGTTTCTAAATCTCATCTGTTAATCCTTATGCAGACGATATAAATTCTTAATTTGCCTTAAAAAACATTAATCCAGTATGCGTAAATTTAAAAAGATGGCTCTAAATTAAAAATATTCTTAATTAAAACTTTATTTCTTAATATTCCAAATAAAACTGATTTCTTCTATGTTTTTATCAACCCTTTTTAAGAAAGTCTTATTAAATTTATTCCAAACCCATACCTTTAAAAAATATCATTATTTTATTTTATCTATTTATTTATTTTTCCGCCGTCAACGATAATTTGCATATTAATAAATTCATTTCTTTTCTTTTTCTCTTAAAATTAATCATGTATAAAAATCGTCTGCCTAAGATATTTAAAATTCTGAGTCAATTATAAATTGGTTAAATAATATTTTTTTTAAAATAAATTTATCGTCTGTTTAAAATAGCCTCGTAACTGGACAAGAATTCTGTTTACATAAAAGAATGATGGTTTGAGGTTACCGAGTGTTCCAGAACTTTCTTTTCAGTTTAAAAGGGGGAAGTCTCGAGATGAAAGGAAGATTCTTCTGAAGATTTCTTGGGTTGCTTCTTCGATGAGGACAGCTCGCTGAAATAATGATGGAATTTTTGCAACAAGGAGCTTTTCCTTCCTCATTATCACGAATTTAATAAATGAATTTACAGCAGTCCATGACTAATTATTGGATCTTCTACATTTATTTATTATTTTTGTTTTTTCCCTCGCTTGCCATGACTGCATGTTTCTGTTTAACCAGTGGAAATAATTCGAGTTCTCCTGAAATCGTCACATATATATTTCACAGATTTTTATTGAAATGATTTCTTCTTGGCAATCTTTTTTTTTAATTTATCATTTTGAACTGTACAATAGTAATATTCATATACAGGGTGATTCTGAATTCATCATCAATATTTAGTGGGCAGGTAGGGAATAGGAAAAGAACACTATTTCACATAGGAAAGCATAGGCACAAACAAATGCATGACGGTGTAGAGGGCGCTTTGTGTCCGCATCTCTCATGAACGCGCATAGCTGTCTGCCGTGTGCAGCCAGTCGTCATTCGACAAGGTGACTTCGCAGAAGTAACATGAATCGGTATACGTTTCAAGAACTTGCAGATATGCATCTAACTTATGGTGCCGCAGGAGAAAGATGTCTTAGAGCTAGGCAAATGTATGCAGAGCGCTACCCCAACCGGCGCGTGCCACAGCATCAAATGTTTTCACGTGTTCATCGACAACTGTGCGAAACTGGATCATTTGCTGGTATTAATGTTGATCGAGGCAGCCGCCGATCAACACAGACAGTTTCAGTCGAGGAAGATGTCCTACAGTCAATTGAAGAACAGACAAGTTCTAGCACACGAGGTATTGCTCGCCAGTTTGGAGTTTCACAATCAACAGTGTGGCGGATACTAAACGAGGAACGTTTACATCCTTTTCATTTGCAAAGAGTGCAGTTACTGGAAGCAGAGGACTATCCCAAGCGTGTTACTTTTTGTCAGTGGTTCATTCAGAGAACAGCCGCTGATCCCAATTTCCCAACGTATGTTCTTTTCACAGATGAAGCGTCCTTCACTCGTGAAGGTGTCTTCAACACACACAATTCGCATGTGTGGGCTAATCAGAATCCACACAGTACGAGAGTTAAAGCTGCGCAACAACGCTTTGCCGTCAATGTGTGGACTGGGATCGTCGGCGACTGTTTGCTGGAACCGTATTTACTACCATCCCGTTTAGATTGCGCAAACTACCTCATATTTCTTCAGACTGTGTTACCGGGTCTTATGAACGAGGTTCCTGCTGTTATTCTCCGGCTAATGTGGTTCCAGCATGATGGCGCTCCAGCACATTTCGCAAATGATGTGCGTTGTTACCCGACCAGAAAATTTGGAGCTCAATGGATTGGTCGCGGTGGACCGGTTTGTTGGCCACCACGGTCACCGGATTTATCTCCAATAGACTTCTTTGTATGGGGTGCCATGAAAAACATGGTGTACGAGACCCCTGTTGCCAGTGCTATGGACCTTGTAGCACGCACATCGGTTGCCGCCGCAAACATACGGGAAACGCCAGGCATATTCCAGAAAGTTCGGTTGTCCATGCAACGTCGTTGTGAGGCATGTACTCTAGCAAATGGTCAGAATTTCGAGCACCTCTTGTAAGTCTGTACAAAAGATGCACAAATAAATGTTTTTTCTCTTACCACTTTCTTGTTATGTTTTCTTTCCATCATTTAATCGGATTCATATTGCCCTACTACATGACGTCTGCGCCCATGCTTTCCTATGTGAAATAGTGTTCTTTTCCTATTCCCTACTTCCCCACCAAATATTGATGATGAATTCAGAATCACCCTGTATATATATATATGAAGCCAGTAATTGTATTACAATATATGAACCTTGAATTTCATAGAAAATTACCACATTGAAACATGAGAGGGGGGGGGGGAATAAAATACAAATGGAATTTGCAGAACCAAACCAGAATTGTCAAGGAATACTTTGGAACTACAAATGAAGTGTGTGGTTTTATCTTCGTATTAGCCATGAAAAAGCAAAATAATACGAATTTGGGGCTACCAACACACATAAAACCAAAATTAAATAAAGAAAAACATCAAAAACAAAACACAACAAAATTAATAAGTTGGATAGAAAAATAAAAAGAGAAAAATAATAAGACATTTTAAAAATTAAAATCGGATTTGCAATGTGTTGACCAGGGGTGATTCTGAAGAAGAAAATTTTTTTTCGTAAATTGACGTTGCATTTTCAGAAATCAAGGGGGGGGGGGGGGTCCACGAATTACCCCTTGGCAAGGGAAGGGAATTATCCAAGATCTTCAGACAAAATCAACAATTTATCTGCAATATTTTAGCAAAATCGGCAATTTATTGCGATCTTTTGACGAAATCGGCGTTTTCCTGCATTTTTTTCGATGATTTTTAGACAAAATTTGATTTTTTACGCGCTTTTTTATCGATAACGGTTTTTTATCCCTGCGATCTTTAGATGAAATTGGCGTTTTTTTTTTCACTGATCTTTTGACAAAATATTTTTAAGGGATCTTTTATCAAAAACGGCATTTCTTCTGCGATCTTTAAACGAAATCGGCGTTATATACACAATCTTTAGACGAAATCGACGTTTTATCTGTGATATTTGGTGACATCGCTCTTTTTTCTGCAATCCGCACAGGAAATTCGCATTTTTCAGCGATCTTTTGACAAGTTCGTTGACAATAACATTGAAGAAATCGTCTTTTTTGTATGAAATATTCACCAAGTGTGTGCTTTTTCGGCGATTCTTTTAATTTTCAGAAGAGGATGCCTTAAATTTTCAGAAATTTTGGAATTTTCAGATGAGAATCACCCCTGGTGTTACCAGAAAAAATATACCATACATTAATGTGTAAACAAAATCATATAATTTGACTATGCTAACCTAAACTCAATATCTTAATATGAGATGAAATAAAAAATAAAAATAGATAATTAATGTATGCATTTAATACATTTAAATGCCCCCCCCCCCTCCCCCCGCAATTTTTACAAAATTAGCTGCTTTTTGGACTTCTGAATTTCACAGATATTAGATTATTGCTTTATTTACATTTTGAAACCTCATGTAAAATTGTTATATCTTTGTAAAATAACTATATGCTATAATAATAAATGACTCATTGTAACTATCTAATAAAGATACAAATAATTTATTTTTAAAAATATTTTTTAACAAATAATACTGATAAATTATAATTGAATTATGATTTTAAATTACAGCTTATAAATTTTAAATATTTTATTATTGTAATTTCGTAGCAGTTTCTGCTGTGTGACACTAGAAAATTCATACATAAATTCAAGGCATCTGTGAATTTTAAAATTGCATGTTTTTGAGTTGACTTTATATGTAAATAATATTATTAACAACAAAATAAATAAATAAATGGAAAATTATTTACTTTGCAATGAGTATATCCTTGGGACAGAATATTTAACGCTATTCTTATCAGGATAACACAATGACTGGTCACATAGAAAGTTTCAAGGCACAAAAGTAAGGCATCAAAACAGAGAGAAGCACTCTACAAAGTAAATCCCATAACAATTTTTTTTAATTGAAATATCATGCATGCAAATAAATACAAACTGTAAATGCAGTTTTTAAAAAAAAGATTTTTTTTTATAAATATTTTAATAAATAAAAACATAGAGGTTTAGGAAAAAGAATATATGTGAAATACAACTGAATAACTTATGTTAAACAAAGACTTCATAAATCCCCCCCCCCCCAAAAAAAAAAATAACTAGATATTATATAGAGTCATACACTTATATTAACTGGCCTACGAATAATAATCCTGCTTTTAGTAAAGAATGATATAATTGATTTCATATAATTCTGCATCAGGCCAAGTAATGTAGCTTCATTCGCAATATGACTTGCTTTTTGGGCATATCAGGTTGGTATTACTTTTTTTTATCACTGGTTGGGCTAACTCTAATTGTTTTACAATACTATATCAAATCAAAAACTATATTCAAACATGAATGATTTTTTACATGTTCATTTTCTAACATGAAAGATAAATTTGATATTAATCTTGCAGGATATGTGCTTATTCTACAAAAAGACATGCTAGGATTTCCAGATTGTATGTTATTCCTGCAAATGTATAATTGTGTTAGCCTTTTTGAGGCCTATGTTTAAATTTGTCACGTACAACGATTTCTTTCATTTTCTACCACATCTTACTTTAGAAAGTTTCAAGAACACTTTTTTTAATTTCTTAAAAAACTTTACCTATTACCAAACTAAAGGTATACATGTGCACATCAACCAAATGAAAAAAATTACCTTGTATCTTATCAGGATGGGGAAATCTTGAGAGTTGTGTAATATTTATTGCACATTTGCAACCTCTGTGGTAGTGTTAAATAATCTGTACTTTGCATTATAGACTATAAATATATAGAATATACAATTTCTAATTTAGTATATCTGTATTAAGTTTTAATATTTTGTCTGATTTATCATTTGGTTTTATGCTTAAATGCAAATATTTAATTTTATAGGGTGACCATCATTAGAAATTTAATTAAATTATAGAATGGTTTCATTTAATTTTGCTTTCGGGTACCACTCAATTTCTCATTCATAATGGGATGTATATCACTAATTGCAAAATTAGTTAAACAATTTTAATAATATAATGCAACAGAAATAGAGTTGTAAAATAATGGTTAAATCAATTAATTAATAGCCTATTTTTAAACAAATTCATTAACAAAAACATCACTGGACATTCAACATTGTTTAATATGGCTAGAAAAAAAGGATGACAGTGAGATTAAACTAAAACTGACCATTGTCTGTCAAAACTCTCTGTGTTTTCTGAGATAAATCTGGAATCCTAGAAAATGTAAGCAGTGTCGAAAAGATCCAATATGAAGTTTTAGTGAATTAAAGCCTTAACATTAAAAAAACTTTATCTATTCAAATAGAAACAAAAAATAATGGATAGTTACATTTTAATAGCAGATACTACATAAAAAAAAATGTTTTGCTTAGACTCTCTGTTTTATGCATTTAGGCATAAATTACATCTTTTTCGAACAGTTTAACTTTTTGTTCTGAGGTTCATTCGCATCTGAAGTCTGCAGAAAAAGAATATGCAAAGAAGATGTAAGATGCATAAAGCATGTAGCAGCTTTCGAGAAGGAGCGCAGCCAGAATTTGGTTCTAGGGTGGGGGGTGAGTTTCTGATAAAGGTGATTGCTGGTTACTTAAATCACTGGTTTATTAACAGTAATCAGTACTAATTAGAATATTTACTCTGTCTAATGCTTAGACTGAAAGAGCATCTGTGTGGCAGGAAATTATCATTTTTTTTAGCATAATGCGTCTCAGTAAAGTGATTTAGTTCAAGTAACCAAGTTTTACTTAACTAATCCATGCAATATGCATTTTCACAATTTTAAGCAGAATTTTTGGCATTTAATTTAATTACTTTATTAAATGAAATCTGATTAAAAAAAGCGGCGGATTCTGAAATTCAGCAAAACATTTAAATATTAAGTTTGGTTTTGATTCATATAAGTGACAATTATAGCGATCTTCTTAGCTCTGGGAGGGGTTTTAACCCCAAAACCATCCCCTTGGCTGTGGCACTGCTTTCAAGGGATTAATGGCTGCATGCTTTTCTCTTTTATCTGTTCTTTGACGAGTTCAAGAGCAAGATCTTTCAAATATTGGTGATTCATTGAATGCTGGGTTGGTAGATTTTTTTTATGATAGAGGTGGCGTCCTACCTTTAATAACTCCAATGCTTATCTTAAAAATGAAAGATTGTACTAGTCTTTGATTTAGAGATACAAGAAACTTGAAATAGGACCAAATCATTTCAAGGATTATTATTGTTCGATATTATTACTTATTTATTTTGCATGTGCATTTTTTGTACTGCACTGTAAGTTTTTTCTCCTTCTGAAAAATTTTGTTTTGTTTAGAATCCTTTTT
The DNA here is from genome assembly GCA_964019185.1 of Maratus speculifer. Classification (NCBI taxonomy): domain Eukaryota; kingdom Metazoa; phylum Arthropoda; class Arachnida; order Araneae; family Salticidae; genus Maratus; species Maratus speculifer. The sequence goes on along the minus strand of OZ025296.1, from coordinate 315,092,308 downwards.
TTAACATCAAGCAGCTCAAGAAAGCATTAATAAGTACTGATTGTTGGATATGATTTAAAATGCTTTCAAAATATTAGTGCTTTATTTGGTTAGAAAAATTTATTTCATAATTCCATGAATCAATAATTAAATGTTACCTTTCAAATAATCCAAACTCTAATTGCAAAATGTACTGAAAAAATCCATAGATTTTTCAGAGAACAAGTTAATCAAATAATTACTTTGCTTAATCTGGTGTACACAAAACGTAGTCTTTAAAAATTTTAGTAAAAAAAAGGTCACAAAAATAAAATTTAATTGTATTTGTCTAATATTAATTTAGCTTAATAAATTAAAAATGTATTTTAACATATTCACCAAATAGTAGCTCGATCAAAGGCAGATTTCGGACATATACATACCAATATCATGAAAAAATACCAAAAATAGACTCTGGGGAAAAGAAAATGTTAAGATAAAATACCAGCATACATGTACATGTAATCATTGTAAAAATCTCGTAAACAGATTCAATAAAATTCAAAATGTAAAAATATACATATACAGTGGACTCTCGTTAATTCGAAATCGGATAATTCGAATCTTCTCTTAATTCGAACTAAACATGAAGTCCCGAAATTTTCAATGGTAGAATAACGTTAAAAATTTTCATTAATTCGAACTCATTTTCTCTTGACTTCGTTTAACTTCATTTAACTAATGTGAATTCCGATTTTTCATTTTTCTTTTCTTTCTGACCGATTTCAGACCATTTGCATAACTTTATTTCTTTGATTTTTGTGAAAAGTGTTCTGAACGAGTATACGTATAATCCCATGCATTTGATATCCAGTGACACTTTAAATTTTTTTTCCACTGTGCTTGTTTCTAATCTTTTAATCAGTTTATGTATTTATACATTCTAATTTAATATAAGTCATATTCTAATGATAACAAACGAAATAAATTAAAAAAAAACACTGTAACATTAATTCATTTGTAATAACACCCTATTAAGCATGTTTTCATTTCATATTTTCCATAACTCGAACATTTCTTGTGGTCCCGACGAGTTCAAATTAACGAGAGCCGACTGTATTTTCATAATCAGGCTTTTATCATAATTAAGAAATTATACTTTCCTTAACTATAAGTGTATAGAAAATCTTAATATTTTCAATTACTTTTGTTTTATTTATTTAAATGATATGAAAAGATTTCCCCAATTCTCTATTATTTCAAAAAAACTTATGAAACAAATATTCTGTAACTAACAATGCTATACTTATCACCATAAATAATTTATCTTATTAGTGTAAAATAATTATGAAAAAGGCTTTACCTCCAAATTTTCATTTTTATTTATTATTTCGTTGCTACAGCTAGATTCAGAAATTTGGAGAAATTTCTCACACAGCAGAGGAACCTACAAATACAAAGTTATTAATACTCCCAAACAAACAAAAGATAAACAAATAAACAGAAAAATTAAACATAATGCATGTTTTTTCAAACAAAGAAACCTTTCTAAAAACACTGAATATACACTATATTCATTAAATATGTCATAAAAATATTTTAACACTATGCCAAGATTCTTCAAAAATTGTGCCATTGGATGTGTTGTATTTGACTAAAACCTGACAGTAGGGAGTTCTGCTCCCTACTCATGCTCATCAACCACCGTCCCACCTCTAAAAATCAGTTACTTTGATCAATTAATTTAATTAAAAAATTTTATGGAAAATTAAATTAGAAGTAAAAGCAGTGAGACGATTGCCCTATTAACGGTTATTAATTCTTTTCCGTTTTACAGAAGAGGTTTTTAAGGCCGAATGAGCTGCTGCTGTTAATGACTGTTTTCGCATTTGATTAAGTAAGATTATTTAAACATTTCAGAATCAGCTTAATATAAAATTAACTTAGTCAACAGAGTCTTAGCTTCCTGGTATTACGATCCTTTAACGAAATTTGCATTTTCTTTCTGCAATCCTTTAATGAAATTTGTGTTTTTATAAATTATTATTCCTTGTTGAAATTTGCATTTTTTTTTTTTTTCAATTTTTTGACAAAATTTACATTTTTTGTGATTTTTTGACAAATTTTTCCATTTTTTTTTTTTTTTTTGCAACCTTTTAATTAAATTTGTCTTTTTTCTGCAAACCTTCAACAAAATTCATATATTTTCCATGATTCTTTGGAGAAATTTACATTTTTCCATAGTTTTTTGATGAAATTTGCATTTTTTCCATGATCCTTAGGTGAAATAGGCACTTTTTCCTGAGAACAATTGACAAAATTGATTTTTATCAGTGACTTGTTGAATTTAGCTATATTTTTTGGTGATTTTTTATGTCTGAATTTTTGAACTAATGACTGATTTTTTGAAATTTTCAGAACAGAATTACCAATGCTAAAGAGTTTACCTGTTCTTCGAGTGGTTTAAATTTTAATCTGAAAATAGATCTAAAAATTAAAAATAATCAATCCTTTTTTTTTTTTTTTTCAAATCATCTAGACAAAAAGAAAATTGTTTAGTCTCAAGAATTTAGAACATTTTTTTTTTTTGTACATAAATACTACTACTATGTGGATGTACATAATAACTCGGTAGATAAAAATGTTATATAACTATCTCATGAGCACAAAATATACAGCAATGTTTCAGATTTGCAACTTAAACAATAAAACTAGCCTCAAAACCAGAGTTCTTCATCAGTGCCTTTTTTTTTTAGCTGTAGCCAAATAGATATAATGAATGCAAACTACATTTATTTAGGCTTTATCATTTTTTTTTTCTTGTTTTGTATACATTGTTTACATTTAAAATATCATTAAGTTAATACAATTGATGGGTTTTATTATAAATTTCAACTTAATTACTTACATAAATTAATTACAAGAATATTATAGCATTAAAAAAATTTATCTATTTCAATTTCCATAAAATAAATACTAAACTCTTTCATTAGTTCAAATAATATTTTTCACCTGAGACAATAACTGGAGGAATTCAGCTGATTTTACACTGGTGTCCAATTCATTTTTGAAATACTGTAGATATGCTTGAACAAGCGAATGTAAAATTCCTAAAAAATGAAAGCTCAGTAATCAAATGAAGAAAAAACAAACATATTTATGCCTAATAAAAAAACACTTTGAAAATGAGATTTTAATAATCCATACAACATTTAAACATAAAGATCTTAATAAAAAAAAATATCACAATGACTTCATAACGGTGTTGAATTCATATACTCTTCTTCAGAAAGGATTTTTGCAGCTCCAGAGGGGACATTGTGGACTTGGTGGCCCCCTTGAATTTAACACAGCTTCATAAAACTTATAGATATCCCTTTCCTTCCTGAATTTCTACAGGAAAGAAAATAATATAATTATCAAATGAACGAAGTGCTAGTTAAAAAATAGTGTGGTTCAGAACCATATGTCAAAACTGCAAAGGCATTAATAGTGGGGACCTAAATAAGCAGATTTTATATAGGAATATGGGTATGGAAACATACAATTGAGATAGTAGATGGTGATGCTGAATTCAGTGAATAAAAGTACTTTGTAGGCTTGAATCATCATTCTCTGCACAAATTTTGACCAACATGCATCATTACACCAAAGCGGAGCTTGCATTTCCTTCATGGATCTGTGCAAGGAAATGGAGCAGCTGCACAACAGATGTACATGGAACAATTCCCCAGTAGGAATCCACTGGATTGCTGACCATTTGAGTCTCTTCATCGGGAGTGGATCATTTTTTGGTTGAAGCATAATATAGGACTGGCGGAAAATTTCTCAAGTGGAAAAAGCAATATTACACACAGTAGAGAACAGTCCTTGGACAAAGTCAAGAGCTGTTAGACATGCATTGGATGTGTGACATTTCCTTTGGAACCCCATACACGAAATGCATGTTGGTAACCTCTGCATTAGTGTAACGTAATGATGCATGTTGCTGGAAATCTGTGTAGGTAATGGTGTTTCAAGCCAGCAAAGTGCTTTCATCCGCTAAACTCAACAATGCTCTCTATTGCCTTAACACTCATTTCTGCACTGACATTCCTGTACGAAATCTGCTTTTACATTTTTGACATATAGCTCTCAATCACCCTGTATGTATATATATATATATATATATATATATATATATATATATATATATATATATATTCCAGCAGTCTGTGCACCCTTGGTTAAGATAGTGATCCAGAAAATAGAAGGTGTTAAGAATCATTGATTGGCAGCTATAGGTTATGACCAGGGGCGAGTGAAGACAAAACTGTACTCAGGGCAAAAGTTCAATTTAGTGCCCCACTCCTTAACTTTTCTTGTGACACTCCAAAAATGACAGAGGTAGTATAAATTTGGCACCTCCTAAATTTCCGCACCCAGGGCAGCTGTCCCCTTTGCTCTCCCTTTCGCACAACACTAGTTATGACCTAAAATTTTTAAAATGAACCTTTTTCAGCTTTGGAAACTCCTACAGAGGCATGGAAGATACCTGATCCAAGAAAAAACTAAATATGACAGAAAGTGATGAGAGAATTCCAGTGATGACAGATGAATTTTTACAAAACATAATACATATAAAAATGGTAAATGCCCTGGTGAAGTTGATATCACAATTGACTTTATCAAAGAAGCAAAAGAATTTGAAAAGAAAATGGCATATGTACTGTTTTATAAAAATTTTCTTCGAAAATTTTAATAAGACTTGAATCAGTTTTAGACTCAGCTCAATTTAGTGAAAAAGCTGAAATCCAAAGTGAATTTAGCTAGTACGATGGACCATAATTAGAATATAAAGCAACTCAGAAAAATACAAGGATTATAATCTTGTTCTCTGCCTCTTCTTTATCGACTATGAAACTAGTCACTGGGGGCCACCGTAATACCTACTCATCATGGATATGTATAATATAATATATGAAAATAAAACATGTGTAAACTATTTATAAAATGCATTGCAATTCCAAAACAAAATTTAAACATATATTTAAATATTTTCAACATACATAATAATGTTCTATTAATGAATTGCCAATGAACCAATTTCGACAAATTATATAAAATGTCAAACTTCTGAAGTAGTATCGAATTGTGCAAAAGAAACATCCTAATAACTCAAAAAATAATAATCATAAATTAACTAATAGTTTACTGCGCCGGATTAAGCGTCTCATTTTTAATTAAAATATGTCTTTGAATTAAAATTTGAATGAAATACAGGGTCATGAAAAATCGAAGAATGTGGAAAACAGGATTACAAATATCTTGGCAACTAATAATCTAATTGAGTTCATTCTTTATGCAAAATTTGTGTTATTTTATTGCCTTTTATGTACACTACTTAATAAAAAGTTTAAAAAATTTATATATACTTTTCATTAGAATGAATTTTTCAAGAGTCTGAAATAAATAGTTCCGAATAATCTTTATAATATAGGTTACTGATATTAAATAGTCTTCGTCCCATTCTTACATACTAAGTACATACAAAATTTCAATTTTCTATCCCAATTTGTTCAGAAGATAAAGTGTTTACAGATACATAGACGGATAGCATTTTTTTTTTCTAAAAATATATTTTTCAGAATCTCTAGTTTCTAAAATGTGTAAATCCGCCAAATATATATATTTTTGAAATGATTGCAAGACTTACCCTATACTACGATGGGTAAGTAAAAGTGTCTGATTTTGTCTACACATCAATAGTAGTAAAGTCTTAGCACAAGGACTTAATTTGATATTATTAAAATAAAGTAGATAGCTTTAAAAAATGTAGTACTTTTTGTACCAAAATTAGAAAAACCTGGGTTTTTTTAAGGTTTTGGTATTTTTCCACAGTTTTTTAGTTTAGGGAATTTTTTGTTTTGTTTTGTAACAATTTATATAATTAATAGGATGATTAAAAAAATTTAATGTTAATTCTTATTAACATAAATATTTTTTTTTTTTAGTTAGATTTAAAATCCAGAATGCTTTTAAAGAGCTTTTATGGTTGGAAATTTAGAAAAATAAAAATAATTAATGTTTAAAATTTTTGTTTTTCTATTCTGTTGCAAATCAAAGTAAGATTTAAATACAATAGAGTTGCATTATCTTAAACTAATTGGGACTGAACGCTGTTCGGTTTAGCAAGAATTCAGAATACGCAGATTTTATTAATAATAATCGACATACTGACTTGTTAAGGCATAAATTAAATACAGTGATATATGCTAGTGTCAGCACTATACAGCATTCATCGGCTAGTGGTGATCAGGTTTCATTTTTTCGGTTAAATTAAGTAACTTTTTTTTATTCAATAAAATTCCTTCAAATATTTTGAATTGTTGCTCTACTGTTAATTAGCATTATTTTCTCATGAATTTTTTAAATTCAAACTTTTCAACTCATACTTCTTATTGACCCTTTCACCGTCCAAGGGTTTTCATGTATTTTTATAAGAATACTTATAAATTGCAAGATATTTGTATTAATTAATCATAGTTAGTTTGATGCTATAATATCTTCAATATCACTTCTTTCTATGTATGATTCAAAATAACATTCCGTTTAAAATATTTTCGTCTGCAGCTATTTAAACATGATTTCTAGAAACAGAAAAAGCCGGGACAAACGGTTAAAAAAATTCATTCAAAAATAAAATTATGAAGTAAGAGCAAAAAATATTGAATGCAGCAAAATATTGTGCACACAAAGAATTTAAGTTTAAGTAACAGAAAAAAAATCACACATTTAAAATAATCGGTACTACTCTGTTACACCATTGACCAAAATACTATCGCCAAATTATAAGATTAAATGCCAATAAAGGATGATTGTGAATGTCACTTCAATGACATTAAATAAGATACACATGTTTAAAACGTCATTAAGTGATTTTTATATTGACTTTTTATTTGTATTTTTATTATTGTTCTACTAATTAGGGTAACACCCCCAGTAATTAGCATGCACCAGTGATTGGCACATTTTACAAACATGTCCTAAAATAAGATTTATATCCAGTCTTTTAAAAATTCAAGACCATATATCAGTTATATGCTAAGTTAGGTTAAAGATTATAACTTTGATTTATTTTACAAGATGACAATAGAGCCTAGAAAAGAAAAACAATTATGACTTGTATCAAATTAGCCATTTTTGTTGCAAATTTTTCTTCTTTGACTTAAGGAAGGCATGCTTTTCAATTCATTATTATCTGATTTATAATATATTTTAAATTTTAATTGACAACAGTTTTGTTTAGTTAAAAAGGGTTACTTTAATTGTGTAAAAGTATTTTCGACACAGATATTTGAATTTCTGAATTAATGATAGATGCCAATTAATGGTGTTTCAAATTTGCTAGTTCCAAGTAATTGGCACCTATTCCAACTACAAGGAATTCGCAAGGAATTTGAGATTAAACCATTTATTTTGGAAGTACATTTAAAATTATAGACTAATTTTGTTTATCATTTGTTTTTATTTGAAAATATAAATTTTATCAAAAATTGGAATCCATTAAAGTTTCATATGACAATTACTGGGGACAGCATGACAATTACTGGGTATTAATGTAAGTATATTGTATTGTTTTAAAATGTTTACATTTCAGACTAATATGCTGATTTCTTACTCTCAAAAACCTGAAATATGGCATCTTCTTCTAAAGGAAATTCATTTAAAGCGATTAAACCCAATGCAAAATGGAAAGTTTTTTTTAATATTAACATATGCCAATTACTGGATCACAAGGTGTCATACATTGGTGCTCTAGGTGCCAATTACTGGTGATTTCAGCATCTTTTTATAAATATATTTTTATAAAAACACTTTTTCAATTTTTTTTTGCTTTTAGTGGGCAAAATAGATGCACAGATGTGCATTCTTTGATTTGAAAATATTTCCAAGTAAATAGCTCATTTCTTTGTAATGAAAATTTAAGTAAGTTTAACGACAAATTCTTAATGTGCCAATTACTGGGGATGTTACCCTATATGTTTTTTTATTATTTAAAATAAAAATTACATCAATATGTATAATTTGGCGAAATCGGTCGACGGGATAACAGAGTAGTACCAAATAATCTTTATACACAGTAAAATAATAAGCAAATACTTTACTAGATTTTTCATGATGATCAGTCTCCTGAGAGAATTTTACCTATAAGTTGTTAAGGAAATTTCCTTTTCTAATTGAAAACAATAAAATTAATACTGATTTCTAAGTTTGCCCCTTAAGTTCTGAATCACCCTATACAGTACAAAGTCTCAAATCTGGACATCCTAAAATTCTGAATTCTCCAAAATCTGGATATTTTGCTAACTGGCATTTTTTTTTAAATAAATATACATATTTATATATAATGAAAGATATATAAATTTGGAATTCTTAAAACTGGTTCAAAAACCTCTGCACTCTTCTAAAAAAAAAAAAAATAAAAAAATAAGGTATACATATTCTTTTTATTTCATAAGTCTAGAGGCAAAATGATCATACGATCTGTTCATGCGGCTTGCCGTAATGATTCTAAACTATGTATTTTTTTCACTCTTTCACTCTTTTTTTTTTTTTTTTTTTTTTTTCAAGAGAATTAACTATTGGAAGCCTCTTCTTTTAAATATAAAAATGACCTTATGAATGTATTAACCAATTTTTGTTGCTTAACTGCAGAAAAAAAAAAAAAAAAAAAAAAAAAAAAAAAAAAAAATAAGTTGCAAGCCAGAAAAAAAAAAAAAAAAAAAAGAATGAAAAACCAAACTTTTTTTTTCATCACTGTTAAGAAAAAAAAAAAAAAAGATCTATATCTCCTAGTTCAGTTGACCAGTTTCTTTCAAATTTTCAGCAAGTTGAAATAATAGTAAGTTAGGCTGTATAATAAATTTTGGTTAAAATATAATCAGTTTTTAGAAAATTGTGATGCCTGCCAAAACATCCACTACACTGACTGTGAAAAATGAGTTGTTTATTCATTTCGCTAAGTGAAATTGGAAATCTAATTTTTGCTCAATCAGATCATCAAAACAACTTTGGATGGATAATGTTTTGCTAAGCAGAATGGAACCATGGCTGGATTCTTTTTTATTTTTAGTTAATGGGGTGTGATTTTAAGGGACCATTCCGAGCAAAAAAGTATTCTCTGAAATTCACAGCAATTTTTCTGAAAAGTTGAAAAAAAGAGGCTGTAAGCGGGGAGGGAGGGCATCCACTTTTGGGACTATGTGTGTATTTTTGCACCCCTTTGACGATTTTTTGACAAAATTTGCCATTTTCTTGCTATTGTTTGACAAAATTTGGCATTTTTTCTTGCTTTTTTGATAAAATTTGCTGTTTTTTCATGATTTTTTCATAAAATTTGACATTTTTTCGACATAATTTGCAATTGTTTGAAGAAATAAGCATTTGTTTTGTGATCCATGGATGGAATTTGCAATTTTTCACAATTGTTTGATCGCCCTTTTTATCCTTGATTCTTTGACGATATTGCCAATTTTTCTTTGAACTATCGACCATTTATTGAATGTTGCGATAGATTATATGTTCAAATTTTAGGATTTGAAACTTATTAATATATATATATTTTTTTTTTTTTTTTGTGAAATTATCACCTTAATTTTTCAGAAAATTTAGAACAGAATCACTCCTGAACTAAAGTTACTTTTATAAAAACTTATATTTAGCTTTAATAAAAAACATCATCTCAAATTTACCTTAGTTTTATTACTTTTAAGCGTTTTTCTTCAATACTGTAAATGTGTTTCTAACATAAATATTTCGTAGGGAAATGGAGCATTCAATGCGAATAGTTTCCTTTTTTATCTCTGTTTTTTTTTAATTCTATGTTAAAATATCTGTTTTAATATTATTGTTTTTTAGTATTGAAAATGCATTCTTGACAGAAATCATGCCTCCCCCCCTTTTTTGTTGTTTGTGAAAGGAGGAGGGTAGATATTTTTTTTGTGTGTGTGTGCGTGCCAAATAAATTGAAAATGAACTGAAATTTGGAATCAGCAAGGTCTGGAGGATTCCGGATTTTGGACTTTGTACTGTATATAATTGTGATTGGCTGTTTAGGATACGATATCATTCATTCATTAGCACTTGTAGTATGTTTTCAACGTCCCAAAGACAGTACAATCAAATGGCTATAGTTTAAGGGAAGAATAGGTGGGGAATTGTAAACAAAATAATTCTAACTTCAAACCATTTCTCTATTGTAAGAGTCAAAATGTGGCTGTTATGTTATTCACGATTAACAACATAGTAAAATACATAAATTCACTTTTAAAATCGATTCAAAACCCAGAAAAATACTTCAGAACATGTGATCTTCAGAACATTGCATCACATGGAAAGGAAATGCCATATCGGGAATTACCAGATTCATATTTGCAAAGCTCAGTTTTTATAAAATACATACAAAATAAAGTTGCTTTTTTTTTACTGTATTTCATATGTTTTGTGGCATTTTCTGTAAAATAAGTAACAAAAATACCTTAATTTATGCAAATTATTACAAACCATACATATGTTGTATCATCTGACATGTCCCAGGGTACGAGATAGTTTGCTGTTTCAAAGTACAATCACCACATGGTTGTAATAAAATCAAAATGATGGTAAATCTAGAAGTACTATCATTATCTTCTTATAACCAAAACATTTAAAAATCTTCTCTTTTATAAAAAAAAAAAAAAAAAAAAAAAAAATGCAGTTGATTTCTTGTAAAGTACATAGTTAAAAATGGAATTTGAATGGGAGAAAATAATTACTTTGAACTAGTGAAATTTTCTTTTTTTTGTGAAGTCGTTAATTCAATGTTTCTGATGTTGTCTGTTACTATGATGAGATCGGTTGGTTATAGGTCATTATTAGAAATAAACATAAGATCATTGTCGCCAATAGTTTATTAGAAATTGTCAGTGTCCCAAGCTACAACACTCTTCACTATATAAATTTATTTGCTTACAATTTACAATAATAAAAATTTTGTTAATCACATGAAATTAATTAAAAGCATCTATTTTTTTTAATTACATTCTGATAAGTGTGCTTTAAAAATGAAATTTGATTAAGCAGGCTCTCAATTAACTCAAAAGATTTTTGTTCTACGATCATTAATAAAATTGCACTTTTGTCCTCATGGGGTATACCCATTACTGAAAATTGGCTAAGCATTCTAATAGTGGACACTGATCTTAAAAAACAAATAAAATCTTATAAATGGTCATTAGTTTTCTAGGTACTACTTGGTTAACTCGTCGACCAAAAAACTATCAGCAAATTATAACATTACATGCTAATAATGGCTGATTGTAAATGTCACATTCACTTAACATTAACTACAATACACATGCTTGTTATATCATAAGTAATTTTTAATTCAATTTTTTATTTGCATTTTTGATTATATTTTACTTATTTATTTGTTCTTCTGCTATTTAAAATGAAAATTATGTCAATTTATATAATTTGACGAACAATTTGGTGAAATTGATCGATAGGATAACCAAGTAGTACCGTTTTCTATTAGTATCAAAACAAAAATAAGCTAATTTAATAAGAAAATAAATAATATATAAAATTATTATGTAAAGCCAGTTCTTAGCATGCTCAGTAAGATTTATACTGAAAAACAGTGGAACTTTGAAATATTATATTCTTCTTACTGATTGGTTTGGAGTATGTCAATAGTCCAGATTATAAAACATGCAAGGGGCAGCAGTGAAAAAAATAATTAAATTTTTACTGGTTATTTTTTTTTTTATAAATCAAAAACTTTGGTTAGCTTCTCCTTCATTTCTCACATACAATTGCAAATTACTTTTAAATGATAACAGATGTAAATTTTCCAAGTATGAGGAAAAGTCTGGGCCAAGATTCGAACCAGGGATATATTGGCTGAAGCCGCCAAATTCTCTTCCAACTGAGCCATCCCGGCTGAATACTGGAGGATCACTAAACAGAATAAATCGAGAATAATGAAAAGAATAAATGATTCTGTCCAGAGTATCAGACCAGATTATGTGATCGTTAAGGTTAGTTGAGTGAATTAGTCCTCCTACATTGGTTCGGGATGTCTCAGTTGGAAGAGCATTGGCGGCTTCCGCCAATACAACCCTGGTTTGAATACTGGCCCGGACTTTTTCACACACTTGGAAAATTTGCATCTGTTACAATTCATTTACCAATTGAATAATCGTGTTATAAATTAATCAAATGCTTTTAAATGATTGTTATAGATTACAAAATTTCTGTTTCTAAGATTTCAAATAACTATTTTACCTATGAAAATAAAGTATTATATACAAACAAGTTTAGTGAAGTAGAAAACTTCTCCAAAAATAATTTTATAGTAAAAATTAAACATAGCCTGTGCTTAAATGCACACATATACTTTTGAAAATTCTCAAAAATAATTTTATGTAAGTAAATTTGCTACAACAGATTTATTACAGCAGTTGTAAAAATAAGGAGGAAAGCCCTCTCAAAAAATCACACAGACATACTTAATACTACTCTTATGGTTGATTTTTGCATGTAATTCAATTAATAATTTTTAATTCAGAAAAAAAAGTTCCTGAAAATCAATTTTTTTTTTTAAGAGTAAAATGTTTTTAAAATCTTAATATGTGTTAGTTGTGAAAAGCATCACACCCTAATGTTATTAAAGGATACAAATAAATGTTCTAATTTTTCATTTTCATTCACGTTTTCTTCAGGAAAAGAGTTTAGAGATGGACTTTGCGACATCTTGATTCAAAAATAGATGAAGTTCTTTCAAATTATATATTTTTTATAAGTCCTGTAAATATGACGACAATGATTTTAACTAAATAGAAAATGCGTATATCGTCTGCTTGCTGTATTTTATTGATATCAGAACATTCAAAAATTATAAAGTGCATATTAGTTCAAAGTTCATTGCAGAAATATAGAAATATTTTAACATCAGACAGAAATTAAAGTCCATATGGCAAAACAATTTAAAACACTTTTAATTAATAAATAGTACAGGAAACAAACAGCCCGCGAAAATGAAAATAGTAAGAATCGAAAAATCCGAATGAATCCAATCGCAATCGAATTTCAATTCTTGTATTAAATATCCGAATGACCGGTCAAAATTTAGTGCTCGCTGCAAATCTCATTGGTTAATTAAGTATCATTGGATTGTACTTGATCAATCAATATTTAAGTGGAAGTTGCAAAAGTTCATGTTCATTTGTAAACATTGATCTTCTGATTGTGCTTAGTGAGGAAAGTAATAAACGAAATTAAATTGTAATTTTCATTAATTTATTTTATCATTTTGTATTGACTTTTTTATTACTCATTTCAGTATATTATGTACTGTAAATGCATGTATTTCGACATAAAAGTCAAAGTTTAAAAATAATATTTTTGTACGCAATAATGATTGATAAATATGTAGTATACTTGAAATTTTTCTAATTTCCTTTAATATCTAGTATTTAATGTAACATCTTTTATACTAATAAATTAATATTTAGATATAGAGAATTTGGGGAGAGCAATTAAATTATTTACCAGAAAGATACGAAATGCCCATTGTTACTTTAAGTAATTTTCCAATTACATCGCAATTTATGTTTAGTATTATAGTTTAGACAGTTATTTTTGATATATTACTTGAATTTAGATATATATGCGACAAAAGAAGTGCTAATTACTTAATAAACATCTTATTTCTAACTAATAAATTCACAATAATATACTATACGTTTATAATGTACTGACGTATTTGTATATAACCCGAGTATTTTAATATAGGTGTAGTATCAATATGTATATTTTTATTCAATGTACATACAAATTTTTATTTTTAAAGCGATACATTGAAATTTCACATCAACAAAGTTTTTAGCGTAAAAAATTTAATCGGCGACCTCTGGAAATTTGTTGGAATGAAATTTTACTAAAATGTGGTTAAACAAAAGTTCACATTGATCTCATTGTTGCTTTCAGATAATAAGTGGAGCTTGTTGTGCTCAGTCCAATTGGCAAGCCTCCCCACCTAAATGAACCTTGCTTTCAGATAAAAGTCTTTTGCAGTTCCTATTAATGTGATCTTTTTTTTATTGCAGAATTCCAAAATTCTTGTAATGCTTCACTGGATTTTGTTCTATTGACAAAATGTTGCAAATCTTTATTTTTTCAAAATACAAGAGCAAAGGGAGAGAAAAAAGAGAAATAGCAGCTAAAATTTAAGATATTTTTCTACACTAAAAGTATCTAGATGTATATATTTCAACACAATCTTTTAAAAGTATCTCAATATAGCAGATTTACCCCCCCCCCCCCCCCCCCACACACACACACAAATTTCAGAAGGTTAGAAATATTTTTTACAAAATAAAATGTGCAAAAAATTAGACAAAACCAGATTTTTTTGGTACTTCTTGGTTATCCCGTCGACCAATTTCAGCAAATTGTAGAAATCGCCAAACTGTTCCGCAAATTGTAATTTTGATGTTAAATAACAGAAGAACAAATAAATTAGTACAACATAATCAAAAATACAAATAAAAAGTTTAATTAAAAAACACTTGATGACATAACAAACACATTTATTGTAATTAATGTCAAGTGGATGTGACATTAAATCATGCATTACTGGCATCTAATCTTATAGGGTCAATCCATTTCAAGTGGTCCAGAAAATATAAAATTGGTCGCTCAACCATTTTTAAAAAATCTGAAATTTTTTGTACGACAACCCTAACATGACGGAAGTTCAAAACGACCATTATTTTAATTTTACTATTATTTGTTTGTGCATGGCGGCCATCTTTTTTTCATCGTGTTCAGCGATTTTCTCAGATACTAGGGTACACAAAATTGTAAATATCTCGTCTTTTATTTTCACAATTGAAATGGGATTTGCAGCATTTTGTTCAGAATAAAATAGGCTAAATATACGGTCGTAGGATAATTCTTAAAAATAAATTTTTACAGGTGAAATTTTAGCACAAAATGTAAGATTTTTTTCAAAATCTATCTGCTTGAAAGATTAAATTTTTCATGTAAGGAAAACTGTCAACCTTACACAATTTTTTCTACAAATAGGTCAAAAGTGCATGTACTCACACACCAAATCCCAGATCTGGGAGTTAATTTCTCTTTGTGAAAAAAATTCCAAAATTTGTCAAAAATTTCGAAAATCGCACTTTTTAGGCTTTTATATCTCTGGTGGGGCACGAAATAAAAATCTGAAATTCTGGCCTTTGATAGTATTGTGTAGTAGTGTTATGTACAAAAAATTTCAAGAAGGAGATTTGACTACAAGCTGAGATATGACATAGACAATATGTGAAAACAATACTGCCAAACTATTGTAACCTACTATGTAATTGTTCATCAAGACTGTCAACCTTACACAATGTTTTGTACAAATAGGTCAAAAATGCGTGTACTCATACACCAAGTCCCAGATCTGGGAGCTGATTTCTCTTTGCGAAAAAAATTCGGAAATTCGTCGAAAATTTCAAACATCGCACTTTTTAGGCTTTGATATTTCTGAGATAAAATATGATATTCTCACGAGATAAAAATCTGAAATTCTGGCCTATGATAGTATTGTGTAGTAGTATTATGTACAAAAAATTTCAAGAAGGCGATTTGACTACAAGCTGAGAAATGGCATGGTCAATTTGTAAAAACAATACTTCTAAACTATTGTAACCTGCTATGTGTTTGTTCATACCTACAAAATATTAAACTAATGGTTGATGATGTAAAGTTACAATGATCATTTTCAAATTCTGTTTAAATCGTGATTTAAATAATTCAGATTGTATGCTAAGCCAGTGCACTATTTGTCCAGATGAACAAAACATACTGGAAATGCTATTCGTCCATTCCAATGGCCCCGAAAATATTTTGGTTGATTGACCGTTTTTAAAAAATCTGAATTTTTTCTGTACAACAACCGTAATATGAGGGAAGTTCAAAAAGACTATTTTAATTTTAATATTTTTCGTTTGAGCATGGTGGCCCTGGCCATCTTTGTTTCATCGTGTGCAGCTATTTCCTCACATTGAAGTTTGATATCTCTTGTGTGGCGCAAGAGAAAAATCTGGAATTCTGACTTTTGATAGTATTTTATGGTAGTATTATGCACAAAAAATTTCAAGAAGGAGATTTGACTATAAGCTGAGATACGGTGGTTAAAAATTCTTTAAAAAATGCTATTACGAATACATTAGGAGAAATGAGATTAGTTTCTTTTATTACAATATTTACACAGAAAATATCGCTTGTTGAAAACTAAGTTTTAAATAATAAACAGTTTTAAATGATAAACATTTAATTTACAAAGATACTACATATGCTCAACAAAGAGCTTAACACTATTTACGAGAGATGTTATGAGTTCGACCAGTTACTGTTGTCAGTCCATTAGGCTGTTCTTTCTCAAAATTTTATTTGAAGCCACCCAAGGGTTGTCATCCCTTGTTAACTTGAATGAAATTCTCTAAGTTTAATAATTGAAACCATGTCAACTCGATCAGTTGCATCCCATTGTCAGTAATTTACTTTTCCTGAAGTGTGTTCCAAGTAAATATGTTGCAATAGCATTTCTAATAGGTTTGCTCATCTGGGCAAATAGTGTATTGGTTTAGCATACATTGTGAATTGTTTAAATCACACAGAAGCATTTGAAGAAGATATTTGTAATTAACATTTAACTTTGATCTATAAATAATTAATTTAAAATTTTGGAGGTATGAACAATTACATAGTAGGTTACAATAGTTTGGCAGTATTGTTTTCACATATTGTCCATGTCATATCTCAGCTTGTAGTCAAATCTCCTTCTTGAAATTTTTTGTACATAACACTACTACACAATACTATCAAAGGCCAGAATTTAAGATTTTTATCTTGTGTCCCACCAGAGATATCAAAGCCTAAAAAGTGCGATTTTTGAAAATTTTGAGGAATTTTGGAATTTTTTTCACAAAGAGAAATTAACTCGCAGATCTGGGACTTGATGTATGAGTACGCGCACTTTTGTCCTATTTGTAGAAAAAATTGTGTAAGGTTGACAGTTTCCCTTGCATGAAAAATTTCCTCTTGCAAACGGGTAGATTTTGGAAAAAATCTTACATTTTGTGCTAAAATTTCACTTGTAAAAATTTATTTTTATGAATTTTTCTACAACCATAAATTTAGCCTATTTTATTCTGAACAAAATGCTACAAACCCCATTTCAATTGGGAAAATAAAAGACGAGATATTTACAATTTTGTGTATCCTAGTATCTGAGAAAATCGCTGCACACGATGAAACAAAGATGGCCGCCATGCACAAACAAAAAATAGTAAAATTAAAATAACGGTCATTTTGAACTTCCATCATGTTAGGGTTGTTGTACAAAAAATTTAAGATTTTTTTAAAAATAGTCGAGCGACCAGTGCTGGAGCACTTGAAATGGATTGACCCTATAGTTTGGCGATAGTTTTTTGGTCGACAGGATAATCAAGTAGTACCATTGTTTCATTGCAGTTTTTTCCCTCCAGGGTGCAATTTTATAGCTACTGACAAACCAAAAATATATTCTTAAAGCTAAAAACTTATTTTAATCTATGATGCAATTGGTCTTAAAAAATATGAGATTTAACCCTTTTAAGTACACCAATAGATGCAAATCACTTAGCGGCTCATGGAGACAAATTTTTCTACACTAAAAGTAACTAAATGTCCATACAGTTGAACCTCGAAAATCCGGACCCGTCGGGACAGCGGTGAATCCGGATTTTGGAGGTTTATTAAAAATCTTTTTTTATGGCTATATAATAACAAACAAAAAATGCAATTTTTCTCCCAGTGCAAACAAATAACGATTCTTCCGATACTACATTTTTTAAAATTTTAGTGACTTTTATTTATTTATTTGAAATTTTACTATATCATTTCATAAATAAGCCACGGTAATATATATATATATACCGTTAATCCCCTCCCCCCTCCCAAACGTGACGAAAAATCTTACAATAGTTAGAGGGGGGCACTTACACGGGATTTTTCCGCGATCGTTCAACAAAATTTACAGGAATGAATCATGATGAAATGAATGAACATTGAACTTTGATACTTGAAAAAATTTGGGTTAAAAAAACGTAAATTCTGTCGAAAAAACGCAGAAAAAAGGAGAAATTTGTAAAAAAAAAAAAAAGGCCGAAACAAGCATGAAATTAAATAAAAAATCTCGAAAAATCACACATTTCATCAAAGATTCATGATTCATTCATTTCAGCATGATTCATCCGTTTTCAGCGATTTTTTGAGAAGGAGGACGTTTTCTCGGGATTTTTTGAAATTTTTAATTTTTTTATAAAGTGGGGAGGGGGCGTTTGATCGGGAAGGAGGGATTAACGGGATTTTACGGTAGTTATCAGAATTTATCTGCAATTGATGAAAATTACAGCTATGTCTTATTTTTAAAATTAATAAAACTGAAATCGGAAAAATGTCCGGATTTTAGAGATTTCTGGAATTTGGAGGTCCGGATTTTCGAGGTTCAACTGTATTTTAATACAATTGTTTTAGAGCATTTCAATAAACCAGATTTATTAAAACACACATACACACACAAATAATGCCTGCATTTAAATCATAAAAGTACACACAAATAATAACAGACATACAAACAATAATTACAATAAATCCAACTGGAGTGAAAAATTAGCTAGAGCCAGGAATCGAACCCGGGATCACAGCATTCCAGGTTGCAGGGGTGCAGAAAATGTTTCTATTCCCAACATTTCCCCCAATCCACATGAAAATTTCCCTAAAATTTTACAGTATGTTATAGGTAAATACTGTATTACTGTAGGTATAGAAAATTTATTTTTCCAATATTTTTTCAACTTATGCACAGTTTGGCCATGATTCTGATATGGCATATGATTCTGGAAGGAAAAACAAAATTCTAAAATTTACAGTAATTTTTCTGAAAGGTTACAGCAGAGTAGAAGACGCGCAGGGGGGAGGGGGGGTAGCTTTTGATGAAATTCGCTTTTATTTTGAGGTCGTTTGAGAAAATTTGCCACTGTTATTTTGCCTTATTTTGACGAAAATCGCTGTTATTTAGCCCTTTTTAAGAAAACTTGTGGTTTTCTCACGATCTTTTGACTAACAATGTGATTATTTTGTGATTTTGTGATGAAATTCGCGTTTTTTTTTATAATTTTGGGCTTTTGTGATTCTTGGATTTTTATGTCCGAGTTTTCACATTGATGACCGATTTTTTTTTTGTTTTTGTTTTAAATTTCTTTTAAATTGTCTGAAAATTCATCCAGAATCACCCTTGATATACGGTACATACAATAACTATTCTGAGATCGATTTTGTGAAGGTCACCATACAGCTCTTTTTAATTGTAATGATTTTTTTTTTAATCTCTGGAAATTATGGAATTTGTTGTTAAAATCAATTGTGTATGATTCTGCAAAATTTCCCCAATTAGTTAAAATTTCCCCCGATCCTAGATCACCGGATCGGACATATTCTGCACCCCTGCCAGGTTGTTGCTCTAACTACTGAGCTACTCCATCCGATGCCTGAGTCTGCAATTACTCACTTTTTAACCGAGTTGGGGAAACCAGATTTATATTGCTTACAAAAATTTTTCAAATGTTTGGATGGATAGAATTATTTTTTACAAAATAAAATGTGTGAAATTTCTACGAAATCATTGAAAACCTTAGTGTTCTGTCATGGTGTCGTTCGCTTTCAGTACACATTCACTTAAAAAATCAAATTACGCAGAAAATGAAATACCAAACAACATATGCTTTCAATTCAATATCTTTTCACGATTTTTCCATTTAAAGTATAAATTCTGGCAAAATCGACTTAAAGATATAAAATCATTTAAATTTGAGTTTCATTTTAAGGGTCATTTGAAAAAGAGATAATACATTTGAAAATTAAATAATATCACAGGCTGGACAGCACTAGGCAAGTCAGTTAGTTATGATATAAGGTGGATACAATCTTGGTTATTTAAAATAAAATTTTTATTCATATTGAGAAATTAGGCTATAAAAAGAATTAAATGTTGTTTATTGTTTAATATTTAAAAAAAAACAACTGAAATATAATAATTATAACTTAATAAAAAATAATTTGAAAAGAAATTCCTTAAGGGTGTGCATTATTGGCACATCTACCCTATGTTGATTCCTCCCCCCCCCCCTTTAATTTCTCTTTTATTTTGTCTCGCTTGTAAAAAATTCATATTCTAAACAAACTTTCGTTATTCATATATTTCATCAATTTACAGTATTTTACCAAATTTATTTTGGTACTACTTGATTATCCTGTCGACCAATTTTGACACATTACATAAATCATGAAATTATACAAATTGACAGAATTATTTTTTTTAAAAATGAAAAAAACAAATTACTGAAAAATTAATAAAAACACAAATGAAACATCAAATTAAAAATTAACTTAATGATGTAACAAACATATGTAATATGTTTAATGTCACATGAATGTGACACTTATGATCATCCATTTTTGACATTAAATCTTACAGTTTAGATATAGTTTTTTATTGATAGGATAATCAAATAGTACCTTTATTTTTAAGTAAAATTTTTTTGTAATAAAAATATTTCTTATTTTTTAAGGTTCAAAAAAGCAGTTTGCAGTTGAATGTATCATCAAGTACTTAAGGATGAAAATATACCATTAAAACAGATGAAAAATATTTATCAGTTGTAAAATTTTTTGTAGTTATTGTGAATTGATAAAGAATAGTTTGTAAAGTTATGAAGCCTCATATTTGTTCTGTATGCAATAAGAGCTTTGCACATGTTGGAAACTTACGTCAACATAATCTGACGCATACAGGAGAGAAACCACATACTTGTACAGTTTGTAAAAAATCTTTCACACATATAAGTAATTTAAGACAGCATGTTTTGATACACACTGGTGAAAAGCCTCATATATGTAATGAATGTGGTAAAGGCTTTACTCATATCAGCAATCTGAGGCAACATGTTCTTACTCACACTGGCGAACGTCCTCATACTTGCAGCGAGTGTGGAAAAAGTTTCACACATTTGAGTAACTTGAGGCAACATGTTTTGACACATTCTGGTGAGAAACCTCATGCATGCGATATATGTAGTAAAAGGTTTACTCATGTTAGTAATTTACGCCAGCACTATATGTCGCATCGTAATCATGAACCTACTTTGCAGTGTATTGTTTGCAAAGAGATATTTTCTTCTGTTTCTTCATTGCAACAGCATTACATGACTCATATAACTGGAAAAAATAATTCATCTGTAGTCATTGCACATGATCAGTTGAATGTTGCTGCAAATGTTGTTCACTTGTAAGTTTATATTAAGATTACCACTGTATATATGTTTGTACAGATTTATAAAGATAATAGTTAGTCTGTAACAGATTTTTTGGTATTGGTAAATTATTATGGCTACCTCTGATGTAATCTGATAAATTTTCAAGCCTGTCAATATGTTTCTATCCATTATAACTTAACAAAATTCACAAATATATGTAAGTGAAATTAAATTTGTAACATATTAATAATAATTGAAAAAAGTCAAAATATAAGGAAATATGCATAAATCTTACTAATTAAAAAAAAGTATTTTTGATTAGCAATAGTTAGAAAAATCTTATCACACACAGAGATCTGCAAATTTAGATGAAGATAAATCTAAATGAACCACTCTCAAATTTTTTTATTCTATAATTACCTCAGATATTAAATATATATATATTTTATTTTATTTTTTATTGGATGCTAACAAACCAACTTCTACTGTCTAGGCAGTCACATCTGCACATGTCCGGAATAACTCGCACGTTTTCAAGCACAGACATAGTAAACACTGTTTTTTTTTTTCTGTATTTTAAGATCTCAACTGCCTGTTTTCAATGAAGCTTTTTTCCTTTACTTTTCCAGTATAAGGACTTGGCAAGAGAGTGAAATTTAATAGCATCTTATTTTACAATTTTTGCACAAAACATTTTTTTTAAATATTTATGTATTTATTTAATATAAAAAACCCATTTTTCTATTTTTACATACATACAGAAGAAAACTGATTACAGTACAGGATCAATTATCTGAAATTCTAATTTCCATAAGAAAAAAATTTTTTTACAGATTATTATTATTTTTTTTAATTTATTGTTTCAATGTACAACCATTAAAATAAGTTATTTCAGTGGCAGGAGAACATGGACCCCCTTGCTTTCCTGAAATTAGGGGGGGGGGAATATTTTTTGTCAAATTTTAGTTTAAAATTAATTTATATTACAATTCGTTAAAAAAATTATTACATATTCCCCTCCTCCAAAAAAATATTATGGCTATGCCATTATATTATGTTAATAAATGTGTAATAGGAGAGTTTTGTTTATTTTCTTGTATCCTCTCATTCTTCTCAAACATACCAAAACAGTCTATCTGCCGACGGTTTCTATTTTTTTTTTTTTTTTTTTTTTTTTTTTTTTTTCTGACATTAAAAAAATGGTTAAAAATTATCATATAAAAAGTTTTCTTGCATACTAAACAAGCAAAATTATTTTAAAAATAAGATTTGATAAAAATGATCTATCAAAAATTTAAAAAAAAAAATTGCGTAGCTGTTAAAAAAATTATAGCTTGTCGATAGAATATTAGTTACCCATTTCATTATGAATGGGTAACTAATTTTTTTCTTATTTATTTTTTTCACTTTTTTTTTTTTTTTTTTTTTTTTTTTTTTCATTGTTATCCTTGAATCAGGCAGTAATTTTTGTTTACATAATTTAAAAACATTGAAAACACAAGTTTTATTCATATTTTACATGGATTAATTTTGTTATTTTTTGTTTGTTTTTGAAAAATTCTAAATTTCAGGGGTGGAGGAAGTTCCAAATTTCAAAAATTCCAGAAAGCCCTTGGTCCCAAGGATTCTTGATAGTAGGTCCTCTACTGTATAAATAATTTCATTGAATGCTAATGAATAAATTATTTAATGTTGATAATATTACATTGCACCAAGCTTTATCTCAATACTATTAGTTATTTTTATATGCATATTATGTATGCAAATATAAAAGAGTTTATCAGATTTGTTTTCATAGTTGTTTATATCATTTAGCAACAAATCTTCACATCTTGAAATCTGAATTGTGTTACGCTTTTTTAAAAAACACCAAGGTCTCTATAGTGAAAATATCATTTTTCCCCCTTAGTTAATGCAATTTTTTAAAATATAGATATACATATAAGCAGGGGTGGGGAAATATATCATTTTGCTCGCCAATGGCAAGTGGATTTTCTCACTAGGCAAGTGCATTTTTAGTTTTTGAAAAACTGTAGGCAACAGGCACATTATCAGAAACACTTTTTTAATCTAGATATTTTAATTTTCCAAATTATTACAGTATAAATATGGTACTAAGTTCTATCTAATAATAATCTTACCTCTGTTATATATATTTCTTAATATTATAGAAAAAATAATTATGAAAATGTATCGTAGTAATAGTAATTTTGTCTGTAATCACGTGCGACTTTGTCAACTATTTTCAACTGTGTGTGTGTTGCATCTTGTGGGCTGGTGAAATAAATCCTTGGCTGGTAAGAATTTGGAAAAATTCCCCACCCCTGCATATAAGCACTTTAAAGTTAACTTAATCATTTTTTTACAAAAAAAGAGGGCTCTTTCAGTCTCCCAAAAGAAAGAAAAGCTATAAGAAAATTGGGTACTACTCTGTTATCCCATCGACCAATTTCGCCAAATTATACATATTGACAAAATTTTTATATTAAATAACAAAAAATAAGTAAATAGTATAATATTAATAAAAATACAAATAAAAAGTGGAAAAAAATCACTTAATGACATTTTAAACATGGGAATCGTATTTAATGTCGATTATTGTATCGTATTTAATGTCGACATTCATGATCATTCATTATTGGCATTTAATCTTATAGTTTGGCGATAATTTTTTGGTTGACAGGATAACCTAGTAGTACCGAAAAGTGTTTTAATAAAGAGTAAATGCTATAATTTGTTTTTGTCTTCAAAGATATTGTTAATATGATTCAAATGTTTAGATAATCTTCCAAAATTAACTAAAGGAAAAAAAAACAGAATAAGGTATTTTTAAAAAATGTTCATTTATCATTTCAGGTTATACTGTTTTATGAATTTGTTAATTGTTTTGAAAATCACTTGTAGCCGTTATAAAATTAGCTTCTTTTTAAAACATTTTTAAGAATTGTTACTTAATTAGTTTGTTCAATGTTGAAACTTACTTCTAATGTAAATACTTAATAAAAATTGTATGGTATAAATTTCTGACTTCTGTTATCAAATGAAACTACATTGTGTGTCACGATTTCTTTAATAAAATTATTTTGTTATAACTTTATGTAGCATACATTTCTTTATTGTCACTGCCTGATTTTAAGCTTACAAATTCTAATGGATGAAACCCCCCCCCCCCCTCCCGCAAAAGCAGAATTTTCTGTATCAATCTGCATCATACTAAAATTTATCTGCGATCCAACAGTACTAGACTAAGCTTACTAAAATAGTAATATCCCATAAAATAACAAAATCTTTGCCTTTATAAAGAAACTATTAAAAAAATTATGAACCCTTTTTTTTTAAAAAATCCCAGTCTTTTTTTTTTAAGCTGGTAGATTAATCTGTAGCGCCTACTGCCTTGCTGGACAGTTTCTGCTACTGTGCTCCCACCTTTATGAGGGATATAATGTATTAATAAAATTAATACTACAGTACAAAATCATTATAATGCAAGTTTTTATATGATGTACAATTTCTCATAAATAAAGGTATAAGAATCCTTAGTGGCAAATTCTATTTTTTATAGCTCATTCAATATGTTTCATTTAGCTTAATAATTTAATATTTTGCATATAACATAAGTTACTGTTTAATAATGATCTATAGAGTTTTAATGATGACAGAGGCCGAGGGTTGGGTTTCTGACGTCAAAAATTGGTTTAAACCGTCAAAAACTGGCTTAAGCTGTCAAAAACATGTAATGTGCCTTAAAACATTTTAAGAACAAGAGGGAAACATTGAATAAGTCTTAATGATTTAAGTAATTTTTCATTTAACATTAATTACTGTAATTTAATAATTACAATAAAATTAAATTATTTTAATAGCAATAAAACATTTGTTTTTTAGAATGTTCAAACCGAAGAAAATGATTTTATACAGTTAATAATCTGGACCAATAATAAATTTTACCCCGCAGCATCCTATAGCACATAACCAATTTAGCACATTTATTTACACCCAAACAATTTCTGAATTTAGAGTGTATGAAGCCAAAGTTAGAAAATAATCTCTCAACTGATGCTGATCTAGCAGGGTTTGATAGAAGAAGCATTGCTAGGTGAGCAAGTTTGGAAGCAGGCCAAATTTTCAAATTTATGACAGTTTTTTTTTTTTTTTACTTGGAAATGATGTTTTTCAATACAGTAATAGTGAATTTTTAATATTACTTCTAATCTTGTATATGCGTGATAGATATTTAATGTGAAATTTTACAGATCAGTGTAGTATTTGAGGTTTTTGACTTGACGGTTTAAACCGGATAAAACCGCACACTGTCAAAAACTTGCCAACCCTGCAGAGGCCTGTGTCGAAGTAAATATGATCTAGGTTTACTTATTACACTGCCATACATTGATGGTAATCAATTTTTGACATGTTCCCTCCTTTGGCAAATTTATACTTAAACATAGGGATAAACTGATTATGTGCCAATGGTCGAAGCTTTATGACACTGTTCCTAGTAATGAAGGAAGTATTTAAGGAAGAAGGAAGTATTATGAGCTGTTTTTTAAATTCCTATTCCCATTTCTTCTGAGAAATAGCTTTCCTTACGAATTATATTTGCAATCTCCGACAGAAATTTCTAGTCTGTTCTAGTATCTTTTACTTAATTTGAGAAAATAATTTTTCGAAATTATTATCTATTTTATAAGAAAATGCAATAGGAAGTGAATAGTACGTAGACAAAGATTTTCTTATTGATCCAGTGAATCCATGTAGATTATAATGTTTTACATTGACTTCTCTAATAATTGACGCAGAGGAAATTCACTGGAGTTGAAGTAGCATATGATCCATTATTATACACAATTCTAAACTTACCCAAATAGAATTCTCCTAAATTTAAATGAGTACTTACAGTTGATTAGAGTCTGTACATTCTCTTAAAAAGTACTATGCATTATAAGTTTATGCCCAGGACAATTCACCGTCAAATATTGTTCACTTATAAAATGGGGATCTAAAAGTTAATGGAAAATTACCTAGCTATGAAAACACTCAGAAAAGCCGGCATTAAACTGATACAAAAAAAAAAAAGTTATTTACAACAACGGTTGCTCTGCACGTGCAGGACAAATTTCCATCGCAATTCTCTCTGCCGATCACCAAAAATCACATTAAACAGCTCGCTTCTCAACATATAAAAAATGCAAAAGCAGAATAAATGATGGCATACTTATAGTTAAAATACCTGAAATTGTCTTTGAAGCAGGTCATTACGTAAAAAAATATAATAGACTGAAAAAATGTTGTGGTAACAGAACTTTCATCAATTGGGTGTAAGTTTGATAAAGATAATAGATGGCCGAATAGATCCCTTTAATAATATAACTGTACATCACTCTGCTTGTCATTTTCTTTGTATAAGCTGTAAAAATATACATTAAGATAGTCACAGCAGCATGTAAATACAAAGAACTGATAAACTAGGTGGATGCATTGAAAACATGCCAAATTTTGAAAGAAAATCGCAAATCAATATATAAATAAAACACTGTACTAAGATGATCAAATAGTTGGGACGGGTGGTATATGAAATATAGCCACCTGCACGACGTATGTCAAAGGTAGTTTTGAAAAGAAGAGCTGCATTAAAAACAACAATTCATTGTATGTCCCAATAGAGTGGTAATGCCGTTTTCTTACCAAAAGTTGTCTGTTTTGCTCCAGCTATACGGAATAAAGATATTGTTTTATAGTTTAAATATGTTAAGCAGATAAATATAAAAGTTTAAGTAACACTTTTAAATAATAACCAGCCCTGTAGGAATTTAATTTTTTTGAAAAAATGTCAAAAGATGACAAATTTTACCCAAAATTTCGATTTTTGGAGCAAAAATGCAGACTCAAGCCATTTTTTTTCAGCGGTAAAATTTCACAAAGTTGATTACTAGTATAAAGACAACTTTTGGCACATACTCGTTTTTGATTTTTAAAAAATAATTTTTTTTGCTCCACCCTAATGTACATCTTTAGTTCATTTAATTGCACTTGATAAATTAAGAATCACATATTTCTTGTTTAAAAAAGAAATAATTAACAGGTTTCAGTCCGTATTTAAAAAAATACAACTAGGTTTGAACCAAATTAGTCAGTTTCATCTATTTTATTGTGTGCTTTAGTTAAAAGTTTAAATCTTAAATCCATAGATTTTAAAAATTGATTTATAGTCAAAATTTACAAAATACTATTTTAAATTGAAAAAATGAACATTCTTGATGTTATTCAGGTTAAGAAAAAAGTATTTTTGGAAAGAAATGCTTGGTATTTTATTTTTTTTACAAAATAATGTTAAAAACGTGTTGCAATTTTAAACAACTAAAGTACATTATACTAGACCTAACACTACATATAATACTAACAAGGAAGGTCTCCATTGGGGGCATACTCAGAATTTTTTGAAAAAAAATACGAATTAAACTACTCATGTAGGTAATAAAGGATCAGTGAAAATTAGCGGCGGAATTACATTATTAGATATGTAAAAAAATAAAATAGTTTGGAATAATTGGCGTGAAAAGCTGAAAGCGACGCAGGATTTGGCGAGCAATGCATTTCCTCGCCAAAAGCAGACGATTTTAACGAATCTGAAAATTGATTTTAATTGACTTCACTGTTAAAAATCTGCAGCATTTACTGCAACGTCACTCCACTACTTTTATAGAATATCTCTCTTCTGACCAATGAGAATGCTCCATAGCACGCTGAATTGACCGTGTCATACACTGTTAAAAATCTGCTGCATTTTGTTGCAACGCACTCCACCGCTTGTATATAATATCTCTATTCAAACCAATGAGAAAGCTCCATTTCACGGCCAAGTAACCGTTTTTTATACAAGCAAGGGAGTGCGTTGCAACAAAATGCAGCAGATTTTTAACAGTGTATTTTTCAGTTTGGAACAATTTTAATCAATTTAAATTGTGTTTTAAATGATAAAATATATTAATTTCATTTTGTTATAAGTACATATAAACGTATATGACAAAATTACACTTAAAGTAAAATAAAAATGCAAAACTAAAATTACTTAAACTAAACTTATTTAAATAAATTGAACATAGAAAGTTTTTTCTTTAAAAAGTATTCGAAGCGTAAAAGCGTATTTTTCAAAGTTTCGTTTTTTCGCCAACCGGAGATAAATCGCCAAATAAACGAAATTTTTATTATTTTTTTACAGACGTTATAAGGAGGTTCCGACGAAATTTTTTTTATAAACATATATAACTATATGAGAAGAACATTCTGTAATTTTTTCAGATTTTTCTGAGTATGCCCGTATGGAGACCTTCCTTGTAAGTTGATATTACATAATGTATTAACCCTCTAAGCTTTTGGCCCGTAATATTCCGTACACTAAGCTCCAGGTTTCACTGCAATATAAGCAATGTTTAAGATATAATTCTATAAATTTAATGAATTTTCAAAGCATTGGAGAATGATTAAGACTCTCAAGGATTACATTTATATTCCTAAATAAGATTTTTTATGTAATATTGAAATAATCATATTTTATTAGCATTTAAAACAAAATGCAGAGAAAACAACATTACAATTTTACCCATTTGCAAGACGCTCGGAGGGTTAACAGCAAGAAAGGAAGAGAAGAATATTTTAAATTATTATAATACAAAATATTTGTTAATTTGAAATGTTAAATTTATATAAAAATTTCAAAATCCAATATTTTTGCAAATTTTGAGCATTAAGTTCCTTTACGGAAATTCTGAAAAAAAAAAAAAAAAAAAAATACAAACTTTAAAAACAGCTGAATATAAAGGGCAAAATTATAGAAAAAATAAGTAAGACAGGCTACAAAAGACTTAATATATAAGCATATATACTTTTTTGGGGGGGGACGGGAGGGGACAGACTACTGGTAGAAGAAAATTTCCCTTTAACGAAAATTTTATCACTTTACTGGCAGCAGATATGGTGAAACAGTGTTATTACTCCCAACTTATCTTGGGCTGCTGTTGAAGTGGATATATAAATTTGGTATTGTGCTATTCTTACTATGTGTGGAAATAGAAATAATAACAAAATACAGTATCAAGATCACATTTATTATTTATTTACATGACTAAGAACATATATTAAAATATAACTTAAATAACAAGTATGAACACAAATCAGAGATATAAGTTTATGCGCTGAATGCATATACAAAGGATTTTTTTCTCCTTAAGATTAATCTAAATACAATGAAAGAGATAGAAATAGAAAATATAAAGGAAATTTAACATATAAAAATAGATTGAATAAAACACTTAAACAGATGAAATTTTTAACAAACAAGCAATGTTGAAAAGATTTTGACAAAGTACATAAAAATGAATTCTTTCTAATGCTCTTTTTTAGGCATTTAAATTTTGTATAACAAATAATTTTAACTTTGTTTTTATAATAAACAAATAATAAAATTTTATTTCATATTCTTTATAACTGAAAAAAGAAAAAAAATAATACTTTAGTTTGAAGAAAAGAAACTATATCAAGCATAATGATAAAGTTATACATTCATATAAACAGTAGCGTAGCTATGTTTTTTGGCGCCCGGGGCCAGCAAGAAATTTTGCGCCCCCACCCCAATATAGATATATAACAATTTCTCTCAATTTGGCGCACCTAGGCCTCGGCGCCCGGGGCAGACGCCCCCCCCCCCCCCTAGCTAAGCCACTGCATATAAAATCATAGACTGGTATATTGTTAATATATATACACAGTGCTAAAAGTCTTCTATGTTATAATGTATTACTTAAAAAAAAAAAAATAACAATAATAAGCAAAGAGGTGTGAGTCAATAATCATAATGAGAGTACATTTTATATTTCAACAATAAATTTTATATTTCAAAACATTTTTCATTTATAGAAAAAATTTTTATGTAATAAAACAAAAATGAATTATAAGAATACTTTTCAGTATGAAAATAAATAGAGTGCACACATAAAGATGAAGTCAGAATAAAAAGAACAAAAGACAGTAAAATAAATTTCCTCTCAGATTTTAAGATAAAGTATGAGCATATTTACAAAGATAATGTAAAATTAAAAAAAAGTAGAAATAGCTCTTAGTTAACAATAAAAGTTGTATAATAATATGTTATGAAAAAATTTATATTATTTCTGAAATGAATAAATAAATAATATTAAAATGAAAAAATACTTCTATGCAAGGGCTCTATTGATCTGAGTGTAAATTATTCAGAATTTCTAAACCAGTGATTATACATAATACTGTATGATTGACAAATTGACATCAGTATACTATCCCAAATTTTATATTTTTTGTGAAATTTAAATGTTTTAGGCCAGAAATGAAGGATTTCTATAAAATCTTACCAGCCAAAGATTTGCACATCAAGATGCAATATACAGTCAAAAATAGTTATGGTAAATTTTAGGTTTCAGTAAAAAAGGTCCATACTACAATGCATTGCCATAGTAAAATTGTATAAAATTAAGAAAAATGTACAACAGATCAAAATTCAATTTTGAGATGAACTTGGTGGCATATTATGTTTACATAGCAGAAATTGGGAAAAGCATGAAATATGGCCAACAAATAAAATATACAAATTTTGGGTCTACAATATTTAAAATTGCCTAAAAATTGTTGCCTTGCAGAAAAATACACTCACTAGTGGCAAGCAGATTCATGTAATCTCCTACCCTTTCTTCTGGAAAAATTTTACTGGAATAACCTTATTTTTCCATTGAAGTTATTTGTATCATTTGATGAATAGAATCTGCATGCCACGCAGAAAAAACAAAGGCACTAAAATTGTCTTTAAACTGATGCAAATGGCAAGAACTTTTATAAAACTGTCTATTTAAATTAGAAATTTATGAAGTTATTAAAAAAAAAAGACTCAAGTAGACTTTAAGTAAATATATGGCATACATTTGAATTAAATTTTGATAACTTTTTTTCCATAATTTTCTATATATGTATGCTGTTTTTGAAATCTTGTAGAGATATGAGGAGATACATTTAACTTTCATGTATTATATATATTTTTTAAATCTGCTCTTTAAAAAGCTTTAAAAAAAAAAACAAAAAAAAAACATTGAAATCAGGCAATCCCATATTAATAATATCTATTTATAAAATTAAGACTAATGTACTTTTGTAATATCAAAATTTATTTATAATAAAATTAGGAGACTGAGTTTTATTGCATAGTTGCAGAGATTTAATAAGAATGTACTTAAATGCTTGCACAGCATATCCCTTTAACATCCAATCCGCTCAATTTTGCAGATTAGACATTCATTTAAATTTTTGCTTCTGAGTCAAGTCGTAATAAAACCCCAAATTGAATTATAATTCTGGTTTGCAGAAAGAATAAAGTTTCTTTTTTCATCAGCAGATAGTGTTTGTAGTACATGTTTTACTCTCACCCAGCATGACAAGTACTAGGCATACATCTTGTTGGGTCTTAAAGAGATATAGAAGAACCTTGAATTTTCATAAATGTTTTAAATTAATTTTGCAATCAAAGGAATTTTATGGTGGTTACATTTTCAATTTTTTAATATTTAAATACACGCATTTAGAAATAATAAGTTAAACTGAAAATTTATTCATGTACAATAATTCAGAAGAATTATAAGTACTGAGAATGATCAGGAATATATAGAGTACATGTTTTCTCGTGTGACCAATATTCACAAAGAAAGCTAAATTACATAAAATAAAGCAATATAAAGATTTATAATTTAAATAAAAAACTAATATTTACATTAAACAAACTCACACAACAGTAGCACCGCATAAAAAATTTCAATTACCGCATTTTCCTTCATATAATCCAAATGTTATCTGTTAAAAAACCTCGAAAATTTCAAATGCAGATTATCTACCAGTGTGGATTATCTAATGAAATTATTTTTAAGCAGAACTGATAGCCCATTTCTACCGGCAATTATAAAATGTAAACATATCAAATGTTTGTCTGTTTGGGAGACCGCTCGCGGAGCTGCTTGCAATTGGTTCACATATGAGGTGTATGTTCTAGTGGAAGTGGCCTCCGATTTTTAAAGAATATTTGTCTAGTCTTTTAGCAACATGCTTCTATGAAGAATACAGAGTTTCTCAACTCTTCTCGATCAAAAATTGCAATTTACCCATTTGTTGGCTGAATCTTCTTTTGTTTGTCACATTGAATACATATAAGTTAAAGAATCATGTCTCAAAGAAAATGTGTAAGTTACACAGCTGAATTAAAGCTGGATGTAATAGAAAAGGCAAAAGAAGTTGTAATAGATTGAATATAATTGATTGCCGTAGTCGAATGTTCGATTATGGCAAAAGAAAATGGAATAAATTATTATTCACAGAGTAAGAGTCTCTTACTCTGTGTTATTATTAAACTATTGTCAAATATTATTGGTAATAGATCAAATATAATCGATCATCATAATCGAATGTTCAATTATAGCAGAAGAACAAGGAAAAAAATTCTTAAACTATTGTCAAATATTATTGATACTATCGATTATTATTTTAACTTGCAGTTATCCTATAATTATTTATTTTATTTACAATTATTATTTAAATAGGATAACTAAATCAATAGAAGCTTTATTTATTAGTATTTTGGAATATTGAAAGCAATGAGCAATCATCGTATAACTTGCGGATTATCTGCTGAAATTTTTTTTAAGGCTAAAATTTACAGCCGCATATTATACGCAGGAAAATACGGTACTATAAAACATTACTCAAAGAAGCTTATAACAGTGTAATCAACATACAGGCAATAAATAATATCCATAAGTATAAAAGGACACATAAAAACAAACAAAGGCAAAATAAAATTAATTTATGATTCTTTTTTAATGCAGTGAATTGTATAAATGAATGCGCCAAGCTTGACATTTTTGTCCATAATTTATATTTTATTTAAACTTTGATGTTGAAGTATAATAATGTTGTTTAATTAAATCTCTCCTAGGAAAATCAAATTTCCTTTTTCTCAGTACAAAAAGAGCATTATCAACAATTTACATATAAAAGATATTGAAGTGAATTAATATTCAAATATTGAATAATGAATATTTCACTTAAGTTTGAATCTATTTCATTTACACAACAAAAATAAATAATAATAAAACTTGCATGAAGTAAAGGTGGCAGTTAATGAAATTAAATAAAACAACACAACTTGAATGCTAATTTCTACAATTTTTGCTAATTTAACAAAGTTATCACCAGTGGCAATGGTTCTATTAGTGCACATGAACATGTGAACCACACACGCAAAAAAAATAAATAAATTAACGGGTTAAATAAAATATTAAAAATATTTCCAGATAGCTGATATTTTTCAAGTTGATATTCATTCAATTCCACCCCTCTTTATATTAAATATGCTTGTGGCACGATGTCATAGTACTACTGTAAGCTTTTTAAATTATCGATAGAGAGCAGGCTATTTTTCTTGGATCACATGTGATCAAAGAAATGCTTTTAGAAAGAAACTTATGTAAACAGAAATGATGTTATCTTTTCTATTCTTAACCATTATTAAAATTCTTTCCCTTTTGCTTGCTGTGCATTTTCTAAATGTTAAGTATGGAAAGAAAAAGAACTTCCAAAAGAAAAATTTTCAGTTCCATCTCTGACTAAGAATAAGTTCAATAAGAGATGGGAGTGAAAACAGTTTAAAAAATATTATTTATTCTAAAAAATATTCTAAAATTTATATATTGTATCAGCCTAAAATGTCTAACTAAATATGTTTTCTTTGTGGTAACTATTTTTTGCACTAGAATGGAGTGATAAGAGAATAATTATGTAAATGGAATTGTACAGAAAATTGTTTAAAATATTTACATAAACAGTAAAATATTTTTTGACTATTCTTTGTGATTTCTTGTCAATTAAAATAATTAAAATGATATTTTTGCATTTAATACTGAAAGTTATGCTGTTAAAAAGTTATATAAAACTATTTGAATTAACAATGATATAAAGATGTAATCTTTTATAGATAAAAACTATTAAATAGATTTTGATATTGCAAAACAAAGAGAGGGAGGGGGGGGGATTTTTTTATTATGAGAGATGAGAATGGAAGAATCTAACCTGAGAATAAATATTAAAAAGGAAGAACCTACATTTATCGCTGTGAATAGTTGTTATTTATTTTATTTGTATTAGTTTCTTTTGACTTTTGAAACCACAAATATGCTATTAACTTACACATTGCATAGTATTTCTATATTTTGTTTACAAAATGTACGTGCTGTGAACTCATTCAAATAATCCACAAGCCACAAAACTTAGAGTATTAATGACAACTTAAAAATCAATAATATATTAGAAAAGATAGCAAAAATCAATTTCAGATGCTTTTATTCGTTTAAGTAATTGATAATGCATGTCTTACATTATGCTGTTTACTTTGAAACAAATAATTCATAAGTATAAAAATAGAAAGCAAGTTTTCAAATCAATGTATGAATTGATGACATTGTAATATGAATTTCTTTTAATAATGGTCTAATTTAAACAGCATTCCAATTTACAAAGTGTATCATTACAGTGAATAATTATTTAAAAATATATAAACTTTTTATCTGACATGATATTTTTTAAAAGTGAAAAGCTACAAGTATAAATATGTAAAATACAAAATTCTCAGAATACCATCAACATTGACAGTTAAATTTAATTTTGTACACAATCACACACATTTTATTTATGAGTATTATTGTTATTATTACCTTTATTAATATTTCAGTTTTATAGGATATTTTATTTATAAATTTTCTGTAATTCATTAGTTTAAATTATTATTTTATCCCTCAAATGACGAACATCTATCTCATGGACTTATAATAAAGTTGAATTCGATAGAAAATTGATAGCTAATGTATATAAAGCTGCATAGCTTAAGTAATATTTTTTTTATTAAAAAAGGGTGACCATCCTTAGCAGGGTTATCAACTTTCATTAAGATATAGTAGATTGGCTGCAACCAATGAAAAAGACAGGGTGTGATACTTTCATCTTTCTTAGCTGTCACATGAGCAAGATTGGGCAGTTTTGATCAATTAAAATGCCATGAGATCAAAGTAGGCTGAAAAGAAACCTGCCACATCCTGCCTTTTTTGTGTATTATAAAGACAGGCTTACGATAAC
This sequence comes from Maratus speculifer, assembly GCA_964019185.1. Lineage (NCBI taxonomy): Eukaryota > Metazoa > Arthropoda > Arachnida > Araneae > Salticidae > Maratus > Maratus speculifer. The sequence goes on along the minus strand of OZ025296.1, from coordinate 315,056,780 downwards.
TTTGAAAATAATTTTTAAAAATTAACTCTAAGAATAAATTATATTTTCTATTTTTTTTTTATTGCATGCAACATACAGTTGAAATTTACCAGAATACAAAAGACTTATATATTTTATTTTATTTATTTATTTGTTTGTTTTTTTGAACACTATAAATACTTTTTTTTAAACACATTTTTCACTTTTATTAATATACCTTTGTCTCTTTTAAGTACTCATTATACACATTTTATATATAAAGTTCAGGCATTATATCAAACAATAGCTCGAAAAAACATGAGCAATGTTATCGTTAATTAACAGTTAATTTACAATATAATCATGTAAGATAATACAAAAATATTTACTTTTAAGTTGTTTTAAGTTATGAGTAATAATTTCATGATATGAAATAACACATAAATGAGAAATGAAAGCTTTAATGAGAGGTAAAAACAGGGGATAGAAAAGTCCTTAAAATTAATCAAAATATATGAGAGTTGGCTATGCTAATTACAGGTACAATTGATGAATAAAAATCAATCAACATATATCTGAGCTACGGTCACCTGGTCACAGAAACTCACTCGTTTACTTTCAGCAGGTACACGAGTATTAGTAGTTGAAGTTGTAGTTAAGTCATCATCAGAGTTTTGAGCAGGAAGCAAATTAACACTTGCATCCATGTCACTGTGACTAGAAACAGAAAGAGTGCTCATATCATCTGCTATGGAATTAATACACCTGTATGGAAAAAAAAATATTCTAAGAACTTTCTTCTCTGAAGAATAAATAAGTCAAGAAAATAAATTTAAGAAAAGTTCATATCATAACAAATTAATTTCTTTATATTAGGAGTCTTCAACTTGTGACCCACGAGCTATGTTTGGGGAGCTACTACTTTAACAGCCCATACATTTAATAGCCCTAAATACAGAAATCAAAAGTGCATTTGCAAAATTGAAAGACTTTTCAAGCACTTTAATAGAATAAACCTCTGCTTCAGACAAAATTGTCTAAGAAAAAAAAAAGGAAAAAAAAAGTCATTTGTTATGAATACATTTTCTCCTTATCAATATAACACCAACAAAGTGAATTTGCTTATCTCATATCACAAAAACTCAGAACTTTTTTGGAATAGTTTTATTTAACACAGTTAAACTCGTTTATTACATGAAAGTAGGGGAATTACAAAATGACTTACATTAAACCATTACTCGTAATATCTGTAATGGCAATCACTTCTATTAAAAGTGGTAAACGTCTGTCTGTGCACAAAATCCTTACATATATCAAAAAAGAGCTAATTTTTCAATGCACCTGAAAATGGCTATCTCGAAAAAATCTGACAGTAATTAGTGACAAAATTCATTAAAAACCTCTTTTTTAATGAACCGGTCTGAACTTGGCCCGGCAGATCTCTAACATCAACAACAAAACATTCATCATTTAAAGTAAAAATTTTTTACTTTTTAAATTATATTTATTTTTCAGATAGTTATAAATGTATTTACTTTGTTTGGAAGCTAAATTTAAATATTTAAAAATGGAAAAGAGCAATTCTAACATAAAACAAAAGAAATTCCTTCAAAAATTACTGGTTTAACTCTGAGTTTTCTGACTTTTATTTTTAGGTGGGAGGAGAGGAAAATTAAGATATAAATATTTATATATTTTTACATTAGGTAAAATTTTGGAAATCTTTGTGATTTTCAAATTTAATGTAACATATATGATAGGCTTTATAAGTAAAAATAATTGACTGGACTAAACATATGAATTTTTGAAAAACTTTAAAAGTTAATCTCATTAAAACATAATAAAATATAAATAACAGTCAATATATATAATCACCTTTCATTGATACAGCTGTTATCAGAGTATTCAATGGGAGAAGTTTTCTTGTTAATGATCTCTTTAATTTCAGAAAAGGAATGTGTAGACTGTAAAAACAGATGTAATGCCTTGCTTGAAAGAAAAATTTTCTCAGATACCAATCTAATTTTACAAATAAATAAATAAGTTTAAGTAAGATGAAACTGTGTCAACAAGCTAAAAACAAAAACTTTGACAGTATTACTAAAAATAATACTGTTAAACATAACATAATAGAGAATTTTCACATTAAAAAAAAATATTTTGAAAAGAGAGATACTAGAAATTAATCACTTTTCTTTTGGTTAGAAAACTATGGACAAGATACAATTAATAAATAATATAATACAGCAGGCATATCATGAATAGAGTACAGACACAGTGTTTTTTAGTCAAAGTCAACATAATAAGTATATTGCAAAATGTTCTAATAAAAGCTACCAGTTTTTTTTTTTTTTTTTTAATTACAGCAAAAATACATTAAAAAATGATAAATTTGTTAAATGAAAGCAAGACAAGGCCATTTAGCAGGACAAGAGGATTTTCAAGGACATATTCTCTTGGAATAAATTTTTGTAAACATTATTATTATTATTTCTGTTTAAATATGAAACATAGTTGCAGAGGTTCAGCACACATAAAACATGTTTGTCATAGTAAATATATATTATGTTAATAATAACATATTGCTCAGTGGTGCACAAAACAGGAATTTTAATATACATTTGTACATCTTTCAACGTTTCGCGCCGTCTTCTGCAGGCGTCTTCAGGAAAATATGGTAATGGAAGGACTACGTTTGCATCTCGATCGAGAGATAATATTTCTACTAAATTAAAATCTAAATGAATTAAAATTTTAAAAATGTTGCCATTTACACGTGAGTAAAAATTAAAATATTGCAAGGAAATAAAAAAATTTTAAGATTTTATGATGTTATGCCATATTTTTGGTATATTGTAGGATAAATTATCATTACATGGTTTATTTTCTTGTGCTATAATTTCGATGGATTCTCTTATTTTACCTTGAACTGGGTTATTGCATGGAACTATGATTTTGGCTTCCTCAAAATTAATATGGCAACCCTTGTTCGCCAAGTAGAAGTGAGCAAGGGCAGTATTCTGTTTATATTGTTCTATATCTCTGCGATGCTCTTTAATTCTAATTAAAAGTTTCCGCGTTGTCATGCCCATGTAGACTTTTTTAAGATTATTAGATAAAGTGATGGGGATTTTGTAAATAACAGATTTTTGATCTATTGGAATTTTGTCAATCTTATCTGTAACGAGGTCAATGAGATATGGAGGAGGAATGGCGACAAGTTTTATGTTATATTTTTGTGCGATCTTTTTTACTTTTTCAAATATATAAGGGATATAATGAAATTTTCTATAAACCATAAGTTATGGCTCCTGTTTTGTGCACCACTGAGCAATGTGTTATTATTAGTTAATTTTATGGTGCAACTGTCCTATATATATATTTATATATTATGTTGTTCTCCCTAAGGCATGCTTTGTATGCTTAACACAATCATGCATAATATAATCTAAGTTCAATAAGGTCATAAATGTTTAGTTGTAAGAAATTCAGCATTGGTCAAAATAAATTAGGGAAATCCATTTTTATTAATATATTTAAAACCTTGGTTTCTACATAGATCAATATTTAAAAGCATTTTCTGCCAGTTGAAAATTAATTTAGTTTGTAAAGCAGTGTTGATGACACACTTTTAATCTGGAAGAATATGAAAAGATAAATAGGACAAAATACCAGACAATGATGTAACCAAAGAAAAAAAAAATGTTATATGAATTTAAAAAAAAAAAAAAACTTTTTTTTTATACATTTAATTTTATTATATTGTATGATTATTAAATAATTATATTTTAAGATTTATTATGATACTCTGACTGCAAAAATAATTTATTTACTTCACAAATTAATGTTACACAATTTTAATTAGCACTATTCAATTGAATTGACAACTGACACTCCCGAATTTCTTTAAAAAGTTCCATGTTCGGATAATTTGCTTGAAAAAAAAAATTGTTAGACTTATTAATTACATACAAATAAACAAAATATAATATACAAAAATTTTAAACTAACTTATTTACAAAATCTTCAAGGCCTTTTCTTCTATTTTCTATAAATGCTGCTGTAAAATGGTTCTTAAAAGGGAACTTTGGTGGTAGAGCTGGCAAATTCCTGTGTTAAAAATATATTTTACAATATTGTCAAATGAATCTTTTTAATTTATGAAATTTAAATTAAAAAACAGTTACTAGGAAAAAACACAATTTACAAAATTGTAAAATTATCTATAAACATGCCCACCCATACTGCTGACATCATTTTGATGGTAGAAACAGCAGATGATTAAACACAAAGGCAGTTTATTTAAAAACTGTATTACAATATGCTTGAAAATTGTATTCCAATTTACTCAATTTTTATTACAGTGACCATCCTATAATCTGCCATGTTTGAGACTTTAAGTATGCCGAATTAAGAAAATTTTTCGGATTATAGGATGAATATCAGAAAAAACATGTAGAAGTTAGAATAACAAAATATGACAGTAAAGCGTTTTTTTTTTTAATTCTTTAAACAGCTTGGATAGAATAAAAAATTTACCATATAGTCAAGGATCTGTCCAGGCTTTTCTCACAGGGTCCTATTTTTGTGAAATTGTGAAATTTTTCTTATATTTGTGAAAATGCTAGTCAGATTTTGTGAATTTTAAATTAGCGATTCTTTAGGTTGTATTTTTCATATATGAAAAGCTAAGTAATATGTTCTTTGGTGTGTTCAATTTCTTATTTGCAAGCCAAATCTTCTTATTAAATGATTAAATTTGTGAAAAGTTCAATTTGAAGGTGAAAAAATTCTTAGAAAGCTCTATTTAAGAGACAATTTTGTGAAGGGTCCTGTTTTGGGATAAAATTTTTGGTGAAGGGTCCTGTTTGGAACTAAAAAATTTTGTGAAGGGTCCTATTTTAAGATAAATTATTTTGTGAAGGGTCCTTTAAAGGACCTAAAATTTTCCTAAACATATCCCTGATAGTATAAACATATGTACAAGATTGTAAAATGAAAATGTGCACTGTAGGTCTACACAGTGGGCCTAGTTATAGAATCCATCTTAAATAAATGTTGAATATTACATTGTTTTGTAATTGCCTTAATTGTCTTCTCTCTTCTTTTTTAAAGGAAGTCATATTCTATGATGTGATGACTGAACACACTAAAAAAAATCAATAAACTAAATCGTAAATTCTGATGTTTTGTGATTAATTTGTATGTACACATTCCAAAAATTCATCTAAATTATTTTGTTGATCTTTTGCAGAAATAAAGCAAATATTTGAATCTAAGATCTATATTTATTGTTTATTATTTGATGATTGATATCAATTTCCATTTCAAGTTGAGCAATCTTTTCTAAAATGAAAAAAACATTTAATTCTTTGACAAAAAAAAAAAAAAAAAAAAAAAAAAAAAAAAAAATGCTTTTAATAGTTTGGTTTTACAAATTATTTACAGAATTGTTTGTTCTCACCTCACCCCTATTTGTAGGCGAGAGGAGTAAGCTATTTATAGATTTGCAAATGTCAACCATTTGTAATTGGTTTTACAAATTCCTCATTCTGTAATTCCACCAGATGTGATTGAACAAGAAATACTATTTTGCCCAAAAATCATGCAAGATCGTAGAATGGCAGATTAAAGGATGTTTACTGCATTTTTAAAAAAAATTTTAAGCACAATTTTTTTTTTTTTTTTTTTTTTTTTTAAACTGTGTACAGATGATTATGAAAGATAAATCAGTTTGCACTTAAATTAATATAAATAACTCAGCATTTCTTTCCAGTTAATATTTCATGACAATATTACAACATATCACAATCAATAAATAAAACAGCAAAATATAAATAAAATACTTTCACACTGGGGTTCAAAGAACCAAGCACTGCGATCAGAGATCTATTGTACTAACCCCAGAAAATAGTCCAAAAAAGGCTAATAGCTGAAGCAAAATTCAGCAGACATCTCAAAGGAATGTTCTAAAGCTCCCAAAGCTCAATTAAATGACGACCAAGGTGTTCCAACCTTTGGGCAGAAAACCTCTTGCACTCACAAAGAGTATGCACAGCTGATTGTTCCTTAGAAAGGCATTGGGTTATTCTTTACACCAATAATAGTAAGGTGCCTCTAAAAGGCAATGCCCTGTTAAAAGACCGATGGCTTTCCTAATGTCATATCTATTGAGCATTAGAAGATCCTTATGCATAACACTAGGACAACCGGTACTTCTAGGTTATCCCGTCGACCAAAAAATTATCGCCAAACTATAAGATTAAATGCCAATAATGGATGATCGTGAATGTCCCATTCAATGACATTAAATGCGATTCACGGGTTAAAAATGTCATTAACTTTTTTTTCGACTTTTTATTAATATTTTAATTAATATTCTACTAATTATTTGTTTTTTCGTTATTTAAAATGAAAATTATGTCAACATGTATAATTTGGCGATTTGTATAATTTGGTGAAATTGGTTGATGGGATAACCTAGAAGTACCAGACAAACAAGGTCAAAGTTTTATTTAAATGCATTATTGCTTCATCTCATTTAAAAATAATTTTTGGTTATGTTAGTGGTTAAAAAAATATATTAAATGTAAAAATCTATTAAAGTTATCAGCAAAAAACACTTTAATTTTGTTACCAGGAAGCCTTGGTTTATCCCCTTGTATATATAAAAAGCAAATAATTCTAAATGCTTATGACTTTTGTTCTGCTAAACTGATTTTTATGGGAATTATTTTGTCAGTGTACAAAAAGTGAAAATAGATTTATAAAAACTGGATCATAAAAAAAATTCACTGCTTTTTATATTTGGTAGAAAGCATGTGAAAGTGAATTTATTAAACAAAACATATTTTTTGCTCTGTTTATTTTTTTAAGGCAGAGCAACAGGAAAGAAAAAATGAAACATCATGTAAACTATCTTTTTAAGATTTCTAAATTGATTCTGTAGTGTATAATTTTAAATTAACCAATATTAAACTATTAATTGATAAAATCCTTTTTTTTTAATATTACACTCTTCATTTTTTATTTATAATTTATTTTCTATTTTTTAGCCTTTAAAATGTTTCATTATTGCAGTTTCACAGCCATTTGGTCTATTTTGGTAATTATTTAAAGGCACATATTCATTGCTGTTTCATTTTGTATCAAATTATGTGAGTTACAAAGAATAGTTGGTCATTGACCTGTGGGCAGCTAACAGAAAAATGTATTAAAATAAAATTATTAACTTAAAATTAAAGTTCTAAAAATATTATATAGTCATTTCATTAATCAGAGATTTGTAAGACACCTGTGAATGTAATTTTAATAATTCTAGCATATCAAGAAACATATCAAGTTAAAAATTGATTACAAGATTCTATCTCATACAAAAAAAAAAAAAAAATCTGGTTGAGTTAGATAAAAGAAAGTAAAAATAGTTTCATTCTGAATGCTTAGAATCCACATTTTGCTAAAGGGTGAATTTCACATGAACTGCCAGTTTGATGTCCTGATGTTTAAATCTAAATTTCATATTAATAAATTTATTTTTTGATATTCTAAAAAGATTTTTTTAGAGTTGTGAAATAGTGATCTTTTTTTTGTATTTTAGTTAGCAAGTAATGGGAATTTACTTGTCCTGAATAAAAAACTCGCAAAATTTCAATGTTTTTTTATACTTCCAAACATTTAAAAAATTTTATATATGGATTAAAAGTAAAATATCCTGTGTTAATTAAACAAATAGATAGTTTATATATTTAAAATTAGTATCTAAGAGTTAAAAATTTAAATGTATTTTGTGTCCGCATATGCAGAACATGAGTGTTACTTTAGGGAAGTTAATATTATTTGTTTTCAAAATATTTGTATATTGCAGTTGACAACGGTAGTGAGAAAACGATGTTGTTTCTTCTTTACAGTGCGCTTATTTAGAATGCGATAATTTTGTTCTATAATTGCTATTTATCAGAATGTTCATTTCAACATGGTGAGTATTTTTATTTTCTTACAGGAGTGTTACCCATTTATTTATTATTATTTTTTAACGTATAAAAATGTTAAGTTAGGGAATGCTGTATTTTTTGTTCAGGAATCAATAGGCCCAACTAAAATTTCAATAAAACAGTTAGAATTTATTTTATTGAAGAATTCCTTAATAAATGTCATGAGTGTTACCGTACATGAGTGTTACCTTACATGAGTGTTACTTGGAAAAAGTAACACTCATGAGAAAAGAAGTTAAGTAATTCTAAAACTACAAATCATGTGTAAGATTTAAGTTACGATTATAATAGATTCATGATTCAAGGATATATTTTGTCATATTTTATGTATTTATAATTATTTAAAAATTGTAACAGGATTTTCATGTCTGCACACGTGTTTTGTAAGTGCTATTTAAGATTCAAATTTTAATTCTTAACAAATAATTTTCAAAGGACTATCTATTTTACACAAATAATAGTTTAAACATTTAAAAATCTTTTTATATATATATTGTTACAAAAAAGCTGTTTGCTGCAAGATGAGTCTTATCGCTTGTCATGAGTGTTACCACTTTTCATGAACGTTACTGTAACTAAGAATCAGAATTTTATTAATACATTTGTTACTTCACTTAAATTAATTGTTTTGTCTATTAGAACTTTCTAATTCTTTATTATAACTGCAATGAAAATAATTAATTTTTAATTAAATTTGTTTTAATCAGAAGCTATTCCCTTTATTTAAGAAGCAAAGTAACACTCATGGCATAAACAACTATTAAAATGCTTTAAATTTATGAAATAAATAAATACTAATACATTTTTGATTTATTAATACGTATGTAAGAACCTTAAGCAATTTTTTAATTAATTATTGATGCAAAAAAATCCGAATGTTTTATAGAGGTCATACTTATGAGAAAAATAGTGACTGGGCAAGACATTTCTTGAAATTTCTGAAATATAAATAAAAAAATAATCTACTGCTTAGAATGTTGTAAACTATAAGCAACTCATACCTGAGTAAAGTTTTATATTTAAACCAAATTATTTTTTCAAATTTTGTTTCACCTAATATGGCAATACATTTGAAAACCACCCTAAATGGATTTTTATGAGATTTTTGTCAGTTAGGTCATTTTGGAGGAAAGATTTTAGTATATAATACATTGTTCAAGTTGTTTAGTTAAAGTGAAATATTGCAAATTGTGAGAAAGTTCATTAATTAAATGAGCCCAATTATGAAAAAGTAGGTCTTTAAAAGTTAAATACTAATTTTTTTTTTTTCTTTTTTAGATAATTTAAAGAGTTTTTAGGATGTATTTGGTTTATCTCAATAGTTCTAAATATTCATTGAAACTTTTTCATTTCTAAGGAGAGTATAAGGAGCCTGTACAAATCCTGAATTTATATTCCATGTGCTGCATTACATAATTATTTTATTAATTACTTGGTAATAATTAATATTATTCTTTATTAATTAATTCCTTGTTGCTTTGAAATCTTATCAAACAAGAGAAGTTTTTTTTTTTTTTTTTTTTAAATAGTGCAATTAATTGGATAAGATAAAAAAACTATAATTTACAAGTACAAGGAAGTCAAACATTTCACCCTCCCCTTGAAAAATTTGTGTGTGTACCTGACTGTCTTATTTTGAAAATTGACTTAAGTGCCAATATTAAGTACATTTTTAAAAAAAATCTTCACAGTACAAAGATAATTTTTTTTTCTTAAATTTCCTTGTATCTGAGTAAGAATGCATGCAAATTTTATATGCTTGACTTTGCTAACACATTCGTGTCAGAAAGTCTCATAGATCATGTTCAGTATGAAATCAAAGAAAAATTCTATTTGTTATTAACTTGCATTTTTAAAATAAAAGCAATGATAAAATAACATAATCAAAAGATTATTGCATTATTTTTACTTTATTATTTATTTTTTAACAAAACTTTTAAAAACGATTCAAATCTCATCATGTTTATCTTCAAAAGCAATTAAAATTGAATCTTGAAAACTCCATAAAGAAATTATTCAAGAGTAGTTCTTATAAGTAATTTTTTTTAATCAATGGAAAATTATTTTAGTAGCCCCTATATTAACCAGAATTTTTTCAAATTTTATTATTTAGAAAGAAGTTAGCAAATAGAAAAGCTTACCATGCAGGAAATGCTTTTACAAGAAGTTTGCGCAACTGCACAAATTCAGAATATCGTCGTCGTACAGAACTTTTAAACTTGGTGAAAGAGATATTGTTAGTCTAAAATATAAATTTTTAATGAATACTTTAAATAAGGGTATATATAAAGTTGAAATCACATTAATAATTACATAGAAATTATATGACTTTTATTATCATGTTATGTTTATAAATTTATATTATCATAGTATATAATCAATCATTTTTGTTTTGTCAATCACAAAAATGTATTACTTTGTCATAGATTTTTTTAATAACGAAATAACAAAAATAAAATCAGTAATAATAATAATAATAAAATGCTAATCCATTGAAATTCAACATTAATAAATACTTGACTGTCATGAGCTCTGTAATTAAACCTCAAGTTACAACTTAACTAGTTGGATGTGCCAATCCCAAAACTTTCTTCTATCTCATACGTACATTTTAATATTTAAAAAAATTAGTTACTCATTTTAATGCTTTAATAATTTTAATTCAATACCATACCAACTTTGATTTTCATCTTAAATTTCTACTTCAATCAATTAACCGGAGCAAAAACGAATTTCCGTCTCTGCACGAGCTAATGAACAATAGAATGGTAGGCAGATTTTTTTTTTTAATTCAGGGAGGACCTACTTGCCTTACCAAAAAATAATCATATACAAAAAATTTAGTTCAGTTCTAGAACTAACTTCATACACTTTTATGTGGTGCAATATTGAAAATGGCATAAAATTCGCTATTGCAGCGCCCCCTTCCGGCGGATTTTTTTCAGATTCAGGGTGATCGAACTAGCCATAGCCACACACTTACATAAAAAATTTCATTCAGTTCGATGCATAACTTCATGTACTTTTGGTCGGTACAATATTGAAAATGGCACAAAAATCGCGATTGCAGCGCCCCCTTCCGGCAGATTTTTTTCAATTTCAGGGAGGACCAACCAGCCATAGTCATACACATACACAAAAAATTTGGTTCAATTCGATGCATAACTTCATACACTTTTGGTCGGTACAATATCGAAAATGGCACAAAAATCGCGATTGCAGCACCCCCATCCAGCAGAATATTTCAAAACTGAAGGGGGACCTGCTTGCCATAGCCAAAAACATTCACAAAAAATTTGGTTCAATTCTATGCATAACTTCATACACTTTTTGATGGTAGAAGGGCGACATACACACAGACACACACATGGACACACAGACATTTTGTAAAAACATGTTTTTTGGAATCTCTGACCCCTAAAACGTGTAAATCCATCGAAAACCGGAAGTCGAAAAAAATTTCGATTACAATACTTTCTTCTATTGAAGATAGAAGAAAGTAAAAATTATTTGAAAATAGACATGGGTAAGACTGATAGCATTTTTAATTGAAATATATTTCCTTAAACATGAATTTACCAATTTAAAATTTCTGGGGAAAAAAAAAACATTCAATGTTAACTTGTCACTTAAAATTCAATGCACCACAATTATTGGAAGGCATGCTGCAGTGTCATAAATGTCGTATAACAAAAATTTGAAATAAAACACAAAGAAAACATCAGAAATGATAGACCAACAGAAACAGATTAATAAGATAACAGGGCTTGAATTTGAGGGCGGGATTCGCGCCCAAAATTTCGAAATCCCGCCCAGAACAATAATATGGGCGGGAGCCTCCCGCCCAAAAAATTTCCACATTTAAAAAGAAAAGAAAAAAAAACTGCCTTTTGAATCTACGATTAACTCCTGCTACTGTTTTCTGAATTTTGTGATATTTCCGTGCGACTGATTGACACATTTTGCAAGTTTTTTACTGCGAAAAAAACAAAAATTTTATCAACGGACCAAGAAAAAAAAAATGTAAATTTCTAGAAAAGATCGTGGGAAAAACGTCAAATTCGTCAAATTTGACGTTTAGATTTGCTTCAGGGATGATTCTTAATGAAGAAAAAAAATCTAAAATTTCAAACAATTTTTTGGAAGATTTTAGCAGTGTGTGACTAGAGAGAAATTCAGTTTAGACACTATGTGTTTTTTCTGTAGCCCTTTAGCGAAATGTGCGAATTTTTCGAGATTTTTTTTGAAGAAATTTGCGGATTTTTATAATTTTTTGGACGAAATTTCTGGATTTTTTGAAATTTTTGTGAAATTAGTTGATTTTTCGCGATTTTTTGAGAAAATTTGTAGTTTTTTTTTTTTATATTGTTTGACAGAATTGGCCATTTTTCGTGATTTTTTGCGATGTTTTCATTTTCCCACGATTCTTTAAAGATTTTTGTTTTTTCTGTTATCCCTAAACAAAATGTGCTTTTTTCTCGATTCTTTGGTGAAATTTGTGAATTTTCATTATTCATCGACAAAATTTGTTTTTCCATGATCTTCTGACAAAATTTGTGTTTTTTCTGCGATTTTCAGACGAAATTGTGTTTTTTCATGATCTTCTGGCAAAATTTGCGATTTTTCACAACATTCTCACAAAATTTCCGTTTTCCCAGCGATCTTCTGAAGAAATTAATGATTTTTCTACGAGCAATTTATAAAATTGATTTTTTTAGGAGACCATTTGTGTAAAATTCTTAATACATGTATTCTTGCCCAAAATTTTAAGATTGATGTCAGATTTTTTTTTTTTTTTTTTTTTTTTTTTTTTTTTTTAACAAAACGGAATAATTTAAATTTTTGGAAAATTCAGAACAGAATCAAACTGGGGTCGCTTAATAAATGTTAATTTGGTGTCAGGACCGCGAAAAAAAATCAACAAAGTATCACGAAATAAATATGTGAATTTCACCAAAAAGTCGCAAAAAGCATGAATTTCATAAAAAGGGTCACGGTATAAACGCAAATTTAATCAAAGAGCCAATAACAAACATAAATTTCGTCAAAGATTCGCGAAAAAGACGTGAATTTAGATGAAGGGTCGCAGAATAAATGCAAATTTTGTCAAAGGGCTGTGAAAAAAATACAAATTTTGTCGAAAAATCACAAAAAAACATGTCTTTTGTCAGAAGGCTGCAGAAAATGCAGCCATCTCCTTAGAAAAGAGCAGACACACAAATATATGTGTGTATTATTTGCATAGTTTTTAATCGAAAATAATATTAAGCTAATTTTTGTAAAATTGGGTTTAACCCGAACCCAACTTGCAGGAATCTACACTCAATCTAAAATCGAGCTGAACCGAAAACAGAGTTTACTAGACCTGTAAGATAAATAGTTAGCACCGGGAGGGAAATTACCACTTGTTAAGACTAGACAGTACAAAAGTTTGCCTTTTTTTAAACACATTTTGCATAATTATTCTGAGTTGTTGATAAAAATTGCTTCAATATTATTTTGTCATGTCTGTATTGTAATTTTTTTAAATAGCACATAAAATAATAGTGAGTTTTAAAGATTTTTTTCTCCCTCTCAAACAGCTAAACTCCCCTCCATTTATAAATGTTGGTAGGGAGACTCCCCTCTTTTGAAAATTTGTATTTCAAGCCCTGGATAAATTTAGATATTGCAAAAACATAATTATAGAATTATTAATTTGTAATAAATACTAAATTATTTATATGATTTAAATAATATACATAAATAAAAAATTCCTGTCGGCTTGGCCTATAGGTGGAACTAGATTTCGAAGAGTGCTCATTTTAACAACAAAAAATATGATTAAAAAATAAACTCAGTTTAACAACTTTATTTGGCCACATTTGAAACATTTTTAATTTTATTTTTCTGTAAGAACTGATTTTATCACAATTATCTTAAGCAAAATTCGGCTCAAATATCCATTTTGACAACATATTTTGAAATATATTCTGACTTTATTAAAAACTCGACCAATATGGCACATTATATAGTTCTTAAATAATATAAAACTGTCAATTGAATGCATTTGAGAGCAAAACTGAATATAAAAATGAGCCATAAAATAACCAATTTGTTATTTGAACACATCCTCAATTCTTTAATCATGATCACTTACGGAAATTTTGTGCGAAGTGCCCACTTTGACAGCTTTTTTAAAAATATATTCAGCCTTTATCCAAAAATTGATCAATTAGGCACATTACACAGTTCTCAAATAAGAGAACCTGTCAATTGGATGCTTTTGACAGCAAAACTGAATTTAAAAATGAGTCAGAAAAAATGCAATTTGTTATTTGAATACCTCAATTTTTCAATCACGATAGCTTCTGGAAGTTTTGCGAGAAGTGCCCATTTTGACAGCCTTTTTTGAAATATATTCTACCTTTATAAAAAAAAAAAAAATGGCCAATATGCCACATTATATAGTTCCTAAATAAGAGAACATGTCAAATGGAAGTGTTTGAGAGCAAAAATGGATTTAAAAATGAGTCAGAAAAAAACGCAGTTTGTTATAAGAATACTTCTTCAATTTTTCAATCAAAATCACTTCGGGAAATTCCCTTTCAAAATACCCTTTTTGGCATCATTTTTTGAAATATATTCTGTGTTTATCAAAAAACTGGCCAATATGTCGCATTATATAGTTCCAAAATAAGAGGATCTGCCATTTGGATGCGTGTAAAATCAAAAATGAAATTAAAAATGAGTCGAATATAAGCAGTTTGGATCTAAGGTTTTTTCTCCAACTCCAATTTTTATTTAATTTATTTTTGCCATAAGAAACAGTCCTATAAAAAACTTGTCAGTATAAAAGTTGTAGATATTGAGTAGATGTAAAATAAATCTAATCGCATTTGATAGCTTAAGAATTGGCGAAGTTATGGATTTTTTCTTTTTCCACCCCCTCTTTTTCTTTTTGTTTTTATTTTTTTTCATCTATAAAAATTGATCCTATCAAAACTTGTAAATACAAAAGTTTTAGATAATTTTAAGAACATTTATAAAAAATTTAATTAGATTTCATATCTTGAGAATTGACGAAGTTATGAATTTTTTTTCTTCCAAAAACCCTGTTTTTTTTCACCTCTTGAGCCCATTTTTAATTTTATAAAATATCTGTCATACATAAACTTTTCACTCATTTCATAGAAGTATAATAAACTTTAAGCTGGTTCAATATTTATTTTAATTAAGAAGTTATGGCGTTTTATCTGTTTTCACAAAAACCCTTCCTATTTCCACCCTCTTGGTCTGATTTTGCTCATTAACGAACTTGACCGAGATTTTATGCGCTTTGATTTTAAGTATCAGT
The DNA here is from genome assembly GCA_964019185.1 of Maratus speculifer. Taxonomy (NCBI): domain Eukaryota; kingdom Metazoa; phylum Arthropoda; class Arachnida; order Araneae; family Salticidae; genus Maratus; species Maratus speculifer. The sequence goes on along the minus strand of OZ025296.1, from coordinate 315,041,495 downwards.
TTGGAAGAGATCTGAGCAGAATTAAAGAAGTTATCGTGTCCATAAAAAAGTGATACACACCGATAGATAGATAGATAGATAAACTTTTTTACTGATGGTAGTTTTGGAGTCTAGAGGTCATGATCGGCGTAGATCTGCAAAAAATTTTTAGAAATTCCAATATAGGAGCAATTGCAATAGGTAGTATTTCATATAAAATCTACCTAAAAAGGCACTCCCATCCTTCCTATACACACACACACACTAAAATTCTATAGATCCTATAACCTAAATTTTGACATGTGGAGGCTGCAGATGCATAATGAACAATTATGTTACACAGATATATCATGAATAATATACCAAGCAAAACATTTTAATTAAGCTGAATAAAAATACATAGATATTAAATTATTAATTTGGTATAAAATGCAAATGATATGATAACAGCAAAATTTCTGAATAATGCAAAACTTTCTCATAATTTATGGACCAGGACCAATGTCATAACAAGTGGGTAAAGTTAAAAAGAGCTATGAAAATATTTGGTAGAGTTAATTCCCATTTGATAACACCCACACACACATACACAAGGGAAATTCCATTCTCCTAAAACTTCAGATAATTAAGTTTCAAAATTTTTTATGTAGTTATTAAAAGACTCTGTAAAGAGATGGGGAAGTACTTTACACTTTTGTAACCATCTGGTTATGGCTCTGTCAGACTCATTTTTAATTTTTAAAAGGCAAATTTGCAGGCGTAACTGTCAAAGTTATTTAGAATCAAACAGTTTTCCTTTTTTGATAAATGTATTATACACTGCATAATAAAAGTAATTGTTTATGATGACCTTCTAGGCTACGAAATTCAGTTCAAAATGCAAATTTGGATTGCCTTTTCTGAAAGATCTTTTATCGAAAAATGGAACACTATTCAATTTTATAGCTTTTGGATAAGGAATCGGCAATGCCAATTTTTTTAATTTAAGATTAAAAATTACTTCATGAATGTATCAGAAAAAAGCCACTTTTGATATGAATAGAGCCGTATGTACTTATCTAACAAGAAATTCAGGCTTTTAAATTTTAGTTCAATAAAAGTTTTGAAGGAATAGGTGATAATTTTTTTTTTTTAATTTGCTTTTGCATCATGGTTACAAAAGTTAAAGCCACTGCCGATATTTATATTATGTTTATTTGAAATTTATTATTTGCTACTTTTACTGAACAGATTCAGGATACATAGGAATAACTTCAATTACTTAGAATTACAAAATAATCTTTTTTTTTCTTTTTTTTTCTCATGTGCCTTTCCTTTTTTCTTTTAATTCTTCTTCAAAATTAATTTCAAAAGATCAAAACAAAACTTCTGTTTCCCTTTAATTTATTTGCAAGATATCTCACCTAACTTTTCTAAGCTTTATGTGCTGAATAAATGTCACAAACACATAATCCATACTAGATACATGAAAGGATTTATGAGCTGCTAAATAAAGTTACCTCCACTTTTTAAAAAAATGTTTTGATTATTTACATTTCTTCTCATAATCTCAAAGAAATACAAATTTAACAATTAGAAAAGGAGTTTACAGTACACGTCTGCACAGGTTCAGGCCTAATTTCATTCATAAGTTCAGATTAGGATGGGTCATCACTTTTTCCAGGCCAGGCCTTATTTTTGCTGCATAAAAAATTCAAGGTCAGATCTCTTTTTTCCGGGCCAACTGTTCTAGGGCTTTATTCTTCCCAGAGGTCTGCATGAGCGAAAATTCTTAAATCTGTTTTGTAAAAAAATCTGTTAGACAAGACCCAGCCCAAAATAAATTTATAAAATGAGGCATGGCCCAACATTTTTTTAAATAAAATGCATGCTATTTTAAGTCGTCATTATTCTACAATTAAAATTCTTTTTTTTTAAATAATAGATACTCTGTAAAAATAATAATAAAGTACAGTAAAATATGTGAAAAAGAACATGCCTGTGATGCAATCATGTCTTTAAAAAAAAATGTCTTAAATAAACATAATACATTTACAGCAGATGATTTACTTGCTGAGAAGGGAACTAGCCTAGTATTAACTCTATGTCGTTTTAGCAGAGCACAGTGCCTGGCAGCCCTTTTTAATATCTTTTATGTGCCTGATGGCTCTTTTAAACTCTTCCAATGCATTCTGTGGCTTTTTTTTAACATTTCCTATGTAACCTGTGACAATTCAATTTATCGTGGAGAAATAATTCAAATTCTATGGGACTCTTAAATAAACCAGTTCAAACATTTTGAGGAACAAGGTACAGGTGTGTGCTTTTTTTAAAAATAGTGTTTCTTTTTGAAAAAAAAAAAAAAAAAAAAAAAAAAAAAAAAAAAAAAAAAAACTTTTTTTTAGAATAGTGTTTTTTTTTTTTTTTTTTAAAAATATGTACCATTTTTCTAGAATAGTGTTCCCTTTTAGAGCAATTCCATCTCAGCTCAGGCAGGGCATGTCAATTCACCATCACAGATTTTTTTCAAAAAATTACAGTAGTTAGAACTAAGTGATTTATACAAAATTTCCTAAAAGGATTTTTCCCTAAAAAATTTATTTCTCTGAATACAGCACTTTAAAGTTCATGATAAAATTGGCAGTTTTCAGAAAAACTGAAAAACGCTTCATTTTGAAATGAACACAATGCCAAACATATTCAAAATATTCAGTCAATTTATTTTTTATAAACAGTTATTAAACTGAATTTTACTTTGGCATAGTTTTAAAAAATATAATAACATTTTTACTTAATTAAAAAAATTAGATTTTAAGTACAAAAAATATAATTATTAGTGAATTTTAGATTTTTTTTCAGAATGAAAAAAAATATTTTAAAGCTAAATATTGATGGCAATCTAAAGACCTTAAATGGGAGTTTTACAGGAAATTTCATTTTAACTGTAATGTGCTTACAACTTTTGTAATTCAATTTTAAATTATGCAAAATTTTGTAAAATCACTACTTTTGAAATGCAATTTCTCTAAAACACCATTTTTTAAAAATCTGATAATATGCTCAATTCATACCTTATTAGTCTCTAATAAATACCTTACAAGCAAATCGTGTGTTTTTCCTTAGAAAATTTTATATGATTTTTTGAAAATAACATGTTGTGTGTATTTTTCAACAGACCACAAAGTCAAGCTCTTCCTTATTTAACCGAACTTGTAATGTAATTAATATTTCAAACTAAAAAATACATCACTAGTACATAATTATTACTGTTAAATTATAGCTAATCATTTGCTTAAATTTAAAATTGCGTAAAATACAGCCTTTAATAAAATTAGTATTGATCATATGTCATTTCATTCCATACTCATAAATGTGTTAAATTCATCTACAGTGTGTTAAATATTTTGTTATATAGTATGAATATAATCTTTACTAATATTATAAATCGGAAAGTGAGTTTGTTTGTTTGTTTGTTTGTTCCGCTTTCATGCCGTAACTACTGAACCGATTGCTTTCAAATTTTGCAGACGTAAAGTTAGAAGTCCGGATTAAATAATAGGGTAATTTTTATTTATTTTATTCAAATATTTTCCTTAATAATTCAAAATTTAATTATTTTTCATACAAAATCAATAGGCATTTTTCAGATAAAATTTAACCATTTTCCTTTCCTGTTGCCAAGAAAATAAAAAATTGGAATACTAATTTTTCAGCGGCAATGAATTTTTAATAGAAAACTTCCACGCGAAAAACTATAATAAAATAATTTAAAAGAAAATAAATATGACGTCATGGTTGAAATAAAAGTAAAAGGAGTATTTTTTATAATACATTTATCAAGGATATTTGTTTAGTTAATGGGAATTTTTGTGTAAAATATGGTGACATAAATTAAAAGTAAAAAGAATGAAAAAGAATTATATTTTTAATAAAATGGTTCACTCATGAAAATGTGACGTCATAGTTGAAATAAAACAGGTTTTTTATAGCAGTCGTTAAAAATACAAGGGGTATGAATATCATATAGCTAATGGAGCGAGATAAATAATGATGTCATATTTAAAATGAATCAGAAATATTTTTTACTTACACTAATTAATCTATATATATAAAAGAAAGTCTGGATTTCGTATTAATCACAGCACAAAAAATCTGCCGAACCTAAAATCTTGAAAATTGGGGTAAAAATATTTCTGATTTCTGATAACATCAAGTGCTGCTAAGAAGGAATTTTCGAAAATTCCACCCCTACGAGGGTTAAAAAAAGGAACGAACTTTTAAAAAATTCCTTAAAAATCGGCTTTTGTAGTAATTTTTCAACTCATAACATATTTTAGTGTATTTTTTCATGCTGAATCGAATGGTACCAAGCAAATTCTTTTAAGTTCATTAGTTCGTGAGATACTTCACATTCTCCTGATTTGGCGGTGACTTCGTCGCAAAAACCTGAAATTTTCAATCCTTATCTATATATATAAAAGAAAGTCTGGATTTCGTATTAATCACAGCGCAAAAAAAATCTGCCGATCCTATAATCTTGAAAATTGAGGTAAGAATATTTCTGATAACATCGAGTAACGCTAAGAAGGGATTTTCGAAAATTCCACCCCTAAGGGGGTTAATAAAAGGGACGAATTTTTAAAAAATTCCTTAAAAATCGACTTTTGTAGTAATTTTTCAACTCATAATATATTTTAGTGTATTTTTTCATGCTGAATCGAATGGTACCAAGCAAATTGTTTTAAGTTCAGTAGTTCACGAGATACTTCACATTTTCCTGATTTGGCGGTGTCTTCAGCGCAAATACCTGAAAATTTTCACCTTATCTATATATATAAAAGAAAGTCTGGATTTCTTTTATATATATAGAAACACATCAGAGAACACTATATATAAAAGAAAGTCTGGATTTCGTATTAATCACAGCACAAAAATATCTATTGAACCTATAATTTTGAAAGAGAGTTCTATAATCAGGTTAACATGATTATTATATGAAAGCTATATTAAATTATCTCAATATATGTAAAACGCAAAGTGAAATTTCATCGGGGCCGCTTATAACTTAAGTTCTACAAGATAGATTTTATGGATTTTACATTGTTAGTTGGATAATTTTTCAGAAATTTTGTAACAAATGGAATATAGCATTCTATGTTGTTTAATTGAATGTTTAGGGAATGTTTTTTATCAGATGAACCCAGTTACAAAAGTTTGGCTTTATTTTAAAAGTTCCGCTGAATGAATTTTTATGTGATCAAAATTGTTAACATGTTGAGCGCTACGTCATTCATTGGTGACTAACATTGAACTTTCCGTTTAGATGACTGATTTTTCACCGATGACAGACAGTCTAAAGTACGATATAAAACTAAAAATTACTATGATATAAAAATTTCGTTTGATTCAAAGTTTCTTAAAAAAAAAAAAAAAAAAAAAAAAAAAAAAAAAAAAAAAAAAACTGACCAGCGTAGCGGGCGAAGGCTGCTAGTATATTAATATGCAAATACATACATTACAGCTGAATTAGATTTTTTTTTTTTTCAAGTTTAGGTTTTTTCCAATTAGTTTTTTTTTCCCTCAGAAAACCAGAAGATCAAGCTTTTTCTTATTTCTCTGAATTTATAATATTATTTTTTAATGAAAAAATAATAATATGCACATTATTATGGCAGATAAATATAAGCTAATCTTCAAAAATTCCTATTCATAAAATTAAATAAGCGAAGCCCCTTTAAAAAAAAAAAATCTGCGCTTGTGATACATTTTGACTTTGCTGAAAATTACTCACTAATACTGCCAAATGAAGTACAAAGCTACCACTGGCAGAGTACTGAGATATTGTTATTTACCTGCACAGCACATTTTAGAGAAGATTTTTGTCATAGTTTCTGATGATTAACTCATGATACAGCTCATGCTGTTTGTGACATAGGAAAAGTAAAACAAAAAATTATTTAAGTTGTACCAATTACAAACACTGGAATCACCTGTGTATATATCAGATGGAGCTGGAGCACATTTTAAAAACAAGTATCAGTTTTATGAATTGCACAAAAATAAAACTGTACTGAGATAGTGGATATTTTCAGGTACTGGCCATGTTAAAAGTGCATGTGATGCTATTGGGGAGTGAGACAAGCACTATGCAAAAAAATTTAATCTCCAAAAGGAGCCAATAAAAGCTATCCAAGATTCTGTCTCATTTGTTGCTGAACTATCTTCTCTGCTAAAAAATAACATTCTAGTCCATCCAGACAGAAATATTATTCATTCCTATAGAACTAATAATGAGAAGGAATATGCTAATGCAAAATCTATTGTTGGTATTAGATCTAAACATTATAGGGCGATTGTAAATAATGAAAATTATATGGAACGAGCAAGTAAAAATGAATTGACAAAAGTTGAAACCTTTAGTCAAATGAAAAGACAATATTCAATACATAGTTTCCAAATCGTTGATTTCATTGGATGCATTTATGAAAATAATTGGTGGATAGGACAAATCAATGGTATATCAATCACAAGAACTAAATGACATTAAAGTATCATTCATGTACCCAACATGGTCCATAGCTAAAGCATTCCAGTGGCCAAAAGAGTCTGGAAAGAAAAAATATGAAATGTGCATTACCATTGGAAAATGTGCTTCTAGAAACAGAAAAACCAGTTACAATAGGACAATCTGAGTGACTTCATACCTTCAACGGTAAGGAGTTGAAGTTAATTTAAGAAACCTTCACTACCTAATTCTTCTGTTATGTATGTATTTGCATATTAATATATTATATCCATACTATATAACAAAATATTTTACACACTGTAGATGAATTTAACACATTTATGAGTATGGAATGAAATGACATATGATCAATACTAATTCTATTATTGGCTGTATTTTACGCAATTTTAAACTTAAGCAAATGATTAGCTATAATTTAATAGTAATAATTATGTACTAGTAATGTATTTTTTAGTTTGAAATATTAATTACATTACACGTTAGGTTAAATAAGGAAGAGCTTGACTTTGTGGTCTGTTGAAAAATGCACACAACATGTTACTTTAAAAAATCATATAAAATTTTCTAAGCAAAAACACACGATTTGCTTGTAAGGTATTTATTAGATACTAATAAGGTATCAATTGAACATATTATCAGATTTTTAAAAATGGTGTTTTTGAGAAATTGCATTTCAAAAGTAGTGATTTTACAAAATTTTGCATAATTTAAAATTGAATTACAAAAGTTGTAAGCACCTTAGAGTTAAAATAAAATTTGCTGTAAAACTCCCATTAAAGGTCTTTGGATTGCCATCAATGTTTAGCTTTAAAATATTTTTTTTCATTCTGAAAAATAATTTTAATTTCACTAATAATTATATTTTTTGTACTTAAAAACTAATTTTTTTAATTAAGTAAAAATGTCACTATATTTTTTAAAACTATACTAAAGTAAAATTCGGTTTAATAACTGTTTATAAAAAATAAATTGACTATATATGTTGAATATGTTAGGTATTGTGTTCATTTCAAAATGAAGCGTCTTTCAGTTTTTCTGAAAACTGTCAATTTTATCATGAACTAGTACTGTAATCAGAGAAATAAATTGTTTAGGGGAAAATCCTTTTAGGAAATTTTATATATCACTTAGTTCTAACTACTGAATTTTTTTTAAAAAAATCTGTGATGGTGAATTGACGCATATCAGTACTGTCTGCCTGAATTGAGATGGAATAGCTCTTTAGAAAAATTCCTGCCTGGCAGCCCTTTTTATCTAGAGTCAACAATATTGCCCATAATGGATTTTTCTTCTCTTCTATGTTATGTTATTATGTCTAAGAAGATTTCACTGCATAGAAGTTTTCAGACTTTTCAGCCCTCAATCCATGGAACAGGGTCATTCCACGTGAAATCAACCAATTTAAGGAAAACTTGTTGCATCATAGTCACAGATTTTTTTTTAATTTTTATCATAGACAGACATAGTACTGAAACCCTCAAATCTGAAATTTAAAAGCAATTTTCACAATATTGGCCGAGATATGGCCATTTGAAAACTGGCCATTTTTACAAAATGGCGGCCATCTTGGAATTGTATCACTGTCTAAATATGGCCATAACTTGACAACTAATGGCTCAAAGTTTATATATCTGGTACCAATTTGAAGCTATTTGTACAAAGAATGAATATTTCACATCAAAACAATCATAAATTTTCATTTTTTTACTTTTTATTATGTGCAAAGTGAAAATTTCACCCCAAAAAAGGGCAGATTGTAATGGCTCATAAAAAAAATGAATCATCATGAATTTTTCTGAAACTTGGTAAAAACGTTGCTCCATCTGTGTGCTTTAAATAAAAAAAAAAATTGGAAAGGTAAAATTTGTTGTTTTAAAATAAATGGTTTTTTACAGATAAGGTGTCATTAACCAAATAATGATATTTTTAGAATCTGTGAGCATTCCTGATTCAAAAAATAATGGTTAAAATAAAATTTTCTAACATCTAAATTAATGTAAAAGTATAATCAAAACCTCATTTGTACTAATTTTGTAGAAATCTGCCTCCAGCCCCCCTCCCCCCACCCCCCCCCCCAAAAAAAAAAAAAAAAAAAAAAAAAATTAGACAATTCAAAAAATTTTACACTGAAAAAGATAAGATAATAATTAAGGAATATAATGTATAATTATAAAATACCTATAAATGCAATGCATACATATGGTGATTTACTTCACATATAGGGGCAAGTGGGGTAGAATGGGACAGTACGTTTTTCTCTTTATGTATCATTCTAAATATTTCATCAATCACATATTAGATGAAGTAATGGTACCCCAATCTTCAGTTGAAAAAAGTAGCTAATTTACACAAGCTTGCAATTATATAAAGAAAAAGATTATTTCAAGAATCAAAACATGAATTCAAAATTTTAAATTTTGAATTCAAAACATGATGTAAAAATTTCATTATGTTTCTATAAGCTGATGTAATATTGCATCATGTTCTATATAAGCTGATGCAATTTAAAGAAAAGATTGCTACTGTACCTTCATCTGCTTCTTAATTGGCTATAATCAAAGTATGATGCTATCTTGCATCATGTTCTATATGAGCTGATGCAATTTAAAGAAAAGATTGCTGCTTTACTTCATCTGCTTCTTAATTGGCTATAATTAAAGTATGATGTAATCTTGCATCATAATGTCCAAGAAACTTGAGTAATTCCTTTTAAATACCATATACCACTTCTAAAGTTTTCAATGAAGTGTATTTAGACATACAATAATTATTTTGTACTTATTATACAGTGGAGATGGAGTGTTTTGTATGTAAAAAACTCAATGTTTCTCTGAGTACTGTTCTCAGAGAAACTGAGAACAGTACTCAGAGTTCTGTTCTCAGTACAGTTCTGAGTATGTTATTTCTGTTCTTCAATTATCCCCACGGGATTTACATTTATTTAAAAAAAGGTTACATTATATAATCCCAGATGAAAAAAGTTTTTTGCATGCGAATATATGCAAGGTTCACAAGGATAAATTTCTAAAATTTTATAGTTTAAATCAGAGACAGTGTTGTGATCCATTTAATAAACATCCAAATAGTAACAGAGCAAAATCACTGAAAACAATTTCTTTAGATATGTCTATGACAAATCCAGACATCCTCATTCCAGGAAAAAAATTATGTACTTCCTGCTATTCATCAATAAATAAGATGATTTCTATTGTTGACATGAAAAGCATCTCTGATCCAGAATTTAGTGAACCCACAGTAGTAATGGAACAATTAAACAAAAGCTGTGAAATGTTAGAGTTATCGCCAATAAAAATGAATAGGCGTAGCTCAAAGAGGAAACTTGGTTATTTGCAGACAAAAGTTACAAAAATTTTGAATGAAATGAAATAAAAAGTACTGTAAAAATAAATATTTAGTGTAAATAACTGCAAATTGATATTTCTTTATTGAATTATATAATATAAACACAATACTTTAATTTAGATGCTAGAAAATTTCATTTTAACCAATATTTCTTAAATTAAGAATACTTACAGATTTTAAAATAATCATTATTTGGGTCAATGACATCTTATATGTAGAAAACCATTTTTAAAACAACAAATTTTACCTCTCTAATTTTACAGTATAATGTTCCATAAATAGAGAAACTGTTACATCTATGCATAATCAAATCATTATACAGAAAGCGTAAAAAGTATATGAACTAAATTTACTTTTCATTTTTGAAATAATCTTTTTCTTTATATAATTGCAAGCTTATGTAAATCAGCTACTTTTTTCAACTGAAGATTGGGGTACCATTACTTCACCTAATGTGTGATTGATGAAATATTTAGAATGATACTTAAAGAGAAAAACCTACTGTCCCATTCCACCCCACTCGCCCCTATATGTGAAGTAAATTATCATATATATATGCACTGCATTTATAGGTATTTTATAATTATACATTATATTCCTTAATTATTTTCTTATCTTTTTCAGTGTAAAATTTTTTGAATTGTCTAATTTTTTTTTTTTTTTTTTGGGGGGGGGGGGAGGGGGAGTGGGGGGTGGGGGGGAGGGGGGCTGGGGGCAGATTTCTACAAAATTAGTACAAATGAGGTTTTGATTATACTTTTACATTAATTTAGATGTTAGAAAATTTTATTTTAACCATTATTTTTTGAATCAGGAATGCTTACAGATTCTAAAAATATCATTATTTGGTTAATGACACCTTATGTGTAAAAAACCATTTATTTTAAAACAACAAATTTTACCTTTCCAATTTTTTTTTTATTTAAAGCACACAGATGGAGCAACGTTTTTACCAAGTTTCAGAAAAATTCATGATGATTCATTTTTTTTATGAGCCATTACAATCTGCCCTTTTTTGCGGTGAAATTTTCACTTTGCACATAATAAAAAGTAAAAAAATGAAAATTTATTATTGTTTTGATGTGAAATATTCATTCTTTGTACAAATAGCTTCAAATTGGTACCAGATATATAAAATTTGAGCCATTAGTTGTCAAGTTATGGCCATATTTAGACAGTGATACAATTCCAAGATGGCCGCCATTTCGTAAAAATGGCCAGTTTTCAAATGGCCATATCTCGGCCAATATTGTGAAAATTACTTTTAAATTTCAGATTTGAGGGTTTCACTACTATGTCTATCTATGATAAAATTTTAAAAAAAAATCTGTGACTATGATGCAACACCCATTGGTTGAATTCATGTGGAATGACCCAACATAGATTAACGGCATTAAGGATTCCTCATATTTAAATACAAACAGATTTTAAAAAATCTGTAAATTATAAATATAAGTTTGTAAGTGATTGATTCGTCGGTACCATGTCAAACTATCCAATGTGAAAACAGCCACTTTCCAGGAGAGCAAAAAAACAGTTTTAATTGTGGAAACAAAATCAGCCCTAAACAGCAGTAAACAATTATTACATTTTTCGGGTGCTGTTTTATATCCTATTTAAGCATGCTATCGAAATAAATCATTTAAATAATTTTTCTCGTCTAAAAAGCACATTGGATAGTTTGAAATGGTGTGATTATTTGTACGTTTTTAGCTTCTCTCTAGTTTTTCAGCTTCAAACTATCCAATACGCACATTGGATATTTTGACATGGTAAAGATTTTGTCCTTTTCCCATTTTCGTTGTTTCAAAGTATCGAATGTTTGCATTGGATAGTTTGACTTTGTAAATTTCTCAGGTTCAATGCGTCATGGTAATGAATATACCACATACAATAGTGTGTCTTGTAAAAATTTTGTTATTAGCATATTGAATTTAAAACATTTCGGAATTTTCTTTAATAATTTTATTAACAAATATACAGAGAATTAATAAAGAAAAAGTTTGTTTTTAGATGCTATGTAATTTTACAAATTGTAAGAAAAGATGAAATTTTTTTAAACAAAGACGCAGGGAAACTCGAGAAGTTTCCCAACCCTGCTTTTAGGTGCGTTCGTAATTATGTAAATACGTAGCATCTATAGTTGTCGTTCAGTCCATCCGTTTGGCCGTCCGTCTGTCTGCATATAACAACGCAAAAACTACCCAACCGAATCGTTTGAAATTTATAATACATAATTATTATATAATTTTGTCGAGTTATTTCAAATTTTATGAAGATCGGATGCATAGATCAATTACAGGGACAATCAAAAGTATTCCATTACATTACAGTCAATGGGGAAAAAGTTTCAAGAGCATTTCAATCGTTTGAAATTTAAAATACATAATTATTACATCATTTTGTCGAGTTATTTCATTTTTTTTTTCAAAATCGGATGCATAGATCAATTACAGGGACAACCAAAGTATTCCATTACATTACGGTCAATGGGAAAAAAAGTTTCAAATGCATTTTATTCGCATAGTTTTGTCGAGTTTGTTATTGCATAGTTTTGTCGAGTCATTTCGAATTTTATGGAAATCGGATGCATAGATCAATTACAGGGACAGTCAAAAGTATTTCATTATATTACGGTCAATGGCAAAAAGTGTTTCAAATGCATTTCAATCGTTTGAAATTTAAAATACATAATTATTACATCATTTTGTCGAGTTATTTCATTTTTTTTTCAAAATCGGATGCATAGATCAATTACAGGGACAACCAAAGTATTCCATTACATTACGGTCAATGGGAAAAAAGTTTCAAATGCATTTTATTCGTTTGAAATTTAAAATACATAATTATTGCATAGTTTTGTCGAGTCATTTCGAATTTTATGAAAATCGGATTCATAGATCAATTACAGGAACAATCAAAAGTATTCCGTTACATTACAGTTAATAGCGAAAAATGTTTCAAATGCATGTTGATGGTGTTACACTCATTTGAACATAATAACATTGATATGCATCTATAAAGTACATATTATAATATACATTTTGCATAATCTGTGGTGCAAAGAACATTTGTTATTGATTTACAAGGCCATACAAAAGTATTCCATTTCATAATAGTATAGGGAGAACATTGTTTGGTGTGCATTTTAATTGCAATTAACTATTTATAATTTTATGAGATTGATATATGAGAGTGTTATTTTTAAAACTTCATTATCATATGAACACACCTCATTTGCTACGCTTCATGCGCAATTATCAACTTGTTGAATACTAAGCATAGCTTAACTAATAAATGGAATCGATGGGGTATTTGTTACCAGTATTTTTGAATAGTAATCGTCAAATTATTCAATTCTTTTTTAAAAAGTTGGAATTTTTAACTTTTAATAAAATTTTAATGTAATGAATAATTCATTATAGGATCTTTTTAATACAATAATTTCAAAAGTTTCTCTCACGTGATAAATGATTAAAATGTTGTAGCACTTTTTAAAAAAAGCTTCGCCATAATTAAAAATTGTTAATGACTTTGTTTTGCTTAGCTGCTGTCTCATTCTTTTCTAATTTTCGTAACCATACTCAGATTGATATGGGATTTTTATATGGTTTTATCATTTATTATGATACATGTTTTGATCAAAATGGCATATATAGAGTTACGTCATCTACAGGGACTCTCAAAATAAGCACATTACATTCCATTCAATACGATGTGATTTAGTGTATTTTAACAAACATAATGAAATTGATATGCTGTTATTCAGTGCACTAACACTTGTTCTGTAACATATTGTGTGAATGTATAAATTAATTTCTGGATCATAGAAAAGAATTATTTTATAGAACAATCTATTTCTGTATTATAAAGAGGAAAAAAGTTTTTTTTGTTGGTGGTAATCTCTGGAACTACCGAACCGATTTCAAAAGCCAAGGTACTAAAAGGATGGTGTTTGCCCGGAATCAAAGATAGGATTTATCTTATGTCGATGCCACAAATCCAAAGGAGATGCAGGAGAAAAAAAGTTCTAAAAATGCGATTTTTGTGTTACTAAAGGGACCACTACAAGCATGAAATTTAGCACGGTAATTACTTATAAGATGTAAATGGATCTCTAGCATTTCCTTAAAAATACGAACATATGTACGTACATAGTCTATGTACACACATAGACAGGCAGACGGAATGAACAACAATTATAAGTTCTACGTATCTATATAATTACGAATGCACCTAATAAGAGCTTATTATGCAGTATGATTTCCAAATATTCTTTGAAGGCATGTTTCCAACTCATGTTATAGCAATTCTATAAAGCAAGATTACTCTTTGGAAATAATAATAATCGTTAATAATAACATTATTACTCTTCAGAATTTCGTAGTCACTGGCCTAACTATTTCATTGATTAAATAAGACAAAAGTTACTACTCAAATAACAAAAAAAAAAAAAAAAAAAAAATCAACTCTACCGTTATTCTCCATTTCTCTATTTGCGGGTTATTTTTTTGTTTTCTCATCTTATTGTTTTATAAAATTTAAATAACGTTTAAAAATAAGTTTTTATTTATCAATTTATAGCACATTCATTTTTTAAGTTGTTAAAAGAAATTAATATTGAATACGCAAATACCAAATTTTATACAATCCAAACTATTGAATGTGGCAGATATACTAATTTGAAGCAATGATCATCAGATAAGTACAAGTAAAAAATTCAAACTAATGAAAGTTATTTTTATTTTATTTTATTTTTGCTAGTAAGAACAATAAAATGACATCATGCTTAAATGGAATAAAAAACAGCAAATTTCCTATTTCTGTCTTTAGCTGATTTTAAATCAGCAATATCAAAATTTTTTTGCTACCCCGAAAAGTGGCTGTTTTTATATTGGATAGTTTGACATGGTACAAATGATCAGAAAATGAAAAATATTACAATTTTCGTGGCAGACGATCGAATACGCACATTGGATAGTTTGACATGGTACGTTTTAGAACAAAGTGCACATTGGATACTTTGACACAGACATTATCTAAGTTTCTAAGTGAGTTAGGGCCGTGCCGATTTTGCATAGTACGTATCTTGCAAAATAAAACTAAATGGCACAAAATATGAAAAATGCATTTTTGCACATTGGATAGTTTGACATGGTACCAACGATATCATTTTCCTTAATATGACAGTTACTAGGCTTTTCTCATAAAATCAAACTAAATAATTATGATCAGAAGATAAAACCAAATCGATATTACAACAAGAAATGTAAAACTGCATTTAGATTATAAAATGTAATTAATTTTCTGCAAAATGGCAGCTATTAAAAAAGTTCAAATCATAAAATGAAATTAACTAACTATGCTTAGATTATAGATTTCAAAATAAGAAAGTGATGATTCATTTAAGACAAACTCTAGCTAATGTCACATTCTGAAATGACATTTCACTCATTTGGAAATATCTGCTACTGCTGTGTAATGTTAAACCAACGGGCAGGTTATTTTCAAATTTCTCGTCTAAATTTGTAAATTTTTAAACTATCTTTTTTGCATAGAATAGCTGATCTCAATCTTTAATATAACTATTTTTTATTTTTTTTATTTTAGTTGCTTTTTTTTTTTTAAGGTACTTTCACTTTTGGAAATGGTTTTGAAACATCTTTTTAAATTTTCCTGTTTTTAAGTTTAAAAAAAATTATACTTTTTCTAAAATCTGTTTGGAATAATCAGATATTCAGAATAGCTCTGAGTTCCAAATAAGACTACTACACTTCAGTGCTTTATCTTTGTAACTAATCCTTAATTAAAAAGAACAAAACAAAATGATTTCTTTTATTATATTTATTCTAAAAAATAAATGAGATTTAAAATTTATAAAGTTAAATATATTGCTTACCTCAATGGCAATTTCATAGCTAACATAAGAACCATCTTCAACTTTTGGATTTTTCACTTCGACATTAATATAAAACTGAAAGAATAAAAAACAATGTTAAATAACACTAATTTTATGACATGGTCCATGAAATATATGTTATAATGGGAAATTATTTTCATAAACAACAAGGAGACAACAACTTCAACAATAATAATAATTTAAAAACCTGCCATTTCGGTTTATACAAAACCTAAATCAAAATTAGAGATAAACAGAGTTTTATCATTACAAATGAGCTCCACAAACCTAAGGCTTTTGTGAAAATTATATATATACAGTAGACTCCCTCAAATCCGCACAGCTTGGGACCAGAGATTTTGCGGATTTTATAATTTTCCAGATTTCTGGTCATTGGTTTGTTTAAATTTTTTAAACAATAATTTGAATGCAATAAATAGTGCATTTGGAATTATAATGAGTGCTTACAATGTAATAAAATATTAAAATAAGTAATAAACTAAAATAATAAAAATTTAGATAATTTTTAAAATGTTTAAAGTACTAATAGCAAAGGTCAAGTTAATAATCAATAGTGTAGGATTAAACATTCATTATAAAGATTAAATGTATTTTTCCAAAATTATTAAACAAAACTTTCATAAAAATACATTACTAATTCACATCAAAATCATAAAATAAGGATTTTTTTTTTTCCAAGTTTAGCCAGGCTTAATAACCAAAGTATCTTGATTAATGCATAAATATTTGGTAGGAAGATTGTGATGACCAGTGATATCAGAAATATCTTGAAATTTTTCCAAAAAAATTTATTCTTCCTTCATGAAAAAAACATGAATGAGTATTATTAAGAGAATTACAAATTAAAAAAATATATGGAATTGATACAAAACTAAAAAAAATCAAATTTCATCCCAATATCTGAACTGAAAGTTTCATTGTTTACATCCATAAAATATGTGCGGATTTCTGGTTTGCGGATTTGAGGGAGTCCACTGTATATATATATATATATATATATATTAAAATAAGTAATAAACCAAAATAATAAAAATTTACATAATTTTTAAAATGATGAAAATACAAACAGCAAAGGTCAAGTTAATAATCAATAATGTATGATTAAATATTCATCATAAAGATGAAATGTATTTTTTCGAAATTATTCAATGAAACTTGCCTCATAAAAGTACATTACTAATTCACATCAAAATCATAAAAAAAGGAAGTTTTATTTCAGGTTTAGCCAGACTTATAACCAATAAAGCTTGATTAATATATTTGGTAAGAAGATTGTGATTACCAGTGATTTCAGCATTATTTTAAATTTTTTCCAAAAGAAATCTATTTTTTTTTTTCTTCTAAAAAAAAAATAAATCTAGTAATATTAACAAAAAGTACAAATGAAAATACATATGGAATTGATATAAACTTAAGTCAAATTTTGTCCCTATATATGAATTGAATGTTTCCTTGTTTACATGCATAAATTATGTGTGGATTTTAGGACTGCAAACTTGAGGGAGTCTACTGTATTACAAATTATAAATGAGAATACCATTAAAATTCAAAGAGAAATTAAATCTAAATTGCATCGAATATTGCTATTCTGTATAACTTTTTAAAGTTTTACTCTAATCTTTTTATGGTGAACTTAATTCGGCACTAATAATAATGCATATTTAAACCTCATTTGGCATTTCAGAAAACTAAAATCAGCATAGTATTAATCTTTCCTTTTTACAACGTAGCTAAAACAAACCCTTCTTCGAAGTTTTAATTTAGCATTGTGCTCAGCGTATTTCAAAAGGAGATTGCAAAAAATCATAGGAGTTGCAAAGCATTTCCTATGGTATTTATGTCTTTAATTATGATTAAATTAGTCCCATTTTTAACAAATTGATGTTTATTAATTTTACGCAGTACTGGACATAGCATTACACAAACATACAGGCATGAGATTTCCAAGTATTCCAATATCTTATCTGAGTATTCGAGTATCCAGTACTAAGTTTCCAGTTTTTTTTTTTTTTTTTTTTTAATTGAGAAAATATTATTTCATAAAAATGAAAATTTTTTGCAATTTAAGAGAACAACATTTTCTCAAAGAAAATGCTTGTGTGCAAAAAAAAGCAGAAATATCATTCCTGAATATATCATTAACCTCTTCAGTTCTGAAACTAAACTAACAATGAAAATACTTATTCATAGGTTTTTTACAAAAAGAATTGCATCATTAAATGACAGAAAAAATATTTTTTCTGAAATTGATCCTTTAGACACTTAGTAATTTAGGTTCAAAAATGTGGATTTAAAACTACAATTCCAATTTAATAACCATTAACCTATGTTAACGCAATCACAAATTTAAAAGCTTTAAACAAGTAAATAATCTACAAATCCTCAAAAAATTTTATTGAAAAAGATTTAAATTACATACATATGAAAATTTATTACTTTCTTGGTCACACTATCTTTTGTGCATTTTCAGGCATTTTGCAAACTCTGGTGAAAGTAACATTTATTGGTACTTACGTATTAATGCCACAGCAGCAGAAGTTACACTAATGCGCCATTAAAGAGCAATTGTGTTGTTTGTGCGAGCACAAAAATAGCGTCCAAACATGAACAAAAAAAATTACTAAAAATGGTATCAAAAATTAGCAAACAACAAAGCAACAAGGAATCCAAAATAAAAATAAAAATTGTGTGCGCGTGTGAACAATAAGATTGCTCTTTATTGGCACATTAGCACAACTTCTGCTGCGGTGGCGTTAATACGTAAGTACCCATTTATTTTATTCATTAATAACATTTATTTTATTTATTAAGGATTCTGCTTAGATGCAGCCATTTATTTATTTGCTTTGAACACAAGAAATATTCAGCTATTAAGAAGTGGTGTGAAAATGTAAATAAAAAATCAGTCATTAATATTTTTTAATAAGGAAATGTGCAGAAGTCCCTCAATGAGGAACTAGGGACTGGAGAGGTTAAAAGTAATTAGGGAATAGTGCATATGTAATGTTATCCTTTTAGAGGAGTGGGGGGGGGGAGTTATCACTTGATTTTTATTTACAACTTGTACTTTACATCAAAATGCTATGTTATAACTTTTTTTTAATGTTATCTATTTTTATAGAAATACAAAGTTATTAATAAATCATTATAAAACTATTTAATTCCAAAACATGTAATACTCCAACATTTGACATTAACATTCTTCTTTCATATGTGTATGCATATATAAACTAAAGTTTGATAAACCAAATAAGTACATTTGAAATGATACTTGTTGTGTTTACTAATAAATATGAGAAAGAAAGTTGTCCACCTGTTTTGTTGTTATGAAGTTCTGCCCCCCCCCCCCCCACTATGGGGGAGGAGAAAGTCCAAAATTACTAAACAATAGATAATGTTATATAAGTACAGTCATAATCTAAACTTTAAAAGCCGATGGTATACATAGCACGCTGCCCCTGACATTAAGTATTTTCAAATTACCCATGTCTTTATGAGTTAATATCTCGTCTAATTATCAAATAATTATGACTTAATTAGCCCCCTTACATTTCTAGTAAATATATTTATAAATGTTTAATAATCTGTAAATATGCAAGTCAATAGTCTTTATTACTTCACCCAATTTGAACTTTCCATGTTTCATAGTTTATAAATAAAATGGCTGGGACAGACACAAGAGTTATCTTAAAATGCTTTTCTTTTTAAGTATAGAACACTAAAAATAAAATGAAGTTTGTGTTTAGCCATATCAATAAATATCTTTACAATGTAAAATATTACACAGCTTCACATCAAATGTAAATAAATAAATCAGAGAAAAACTTACTTCATTAAACTCATCATAGGGTTCAAGCATACCTTGTGTGTATGATGAAGAATTAGGGTTTGCATGTGATTGTATGTTTTTCATACAATCTATGTTACAATATTTCCTATAAAAAAATTAGGAATTAGAAATTTTTGATTTAAGAATAGTTTTACAAGCAATATAGCAAGATCAAAAAATTATTTTTATGTGATTTAATATCACATCAGATAATCCCTAATCATTACTGTTAACCAAGCATATATCTATGTAACAAAAATTATAGAAATAGTCATATTTATCATTTTTAACACATTGCTAGTATGAGGACAGGAAAATAAGTTTCTAATTTTAAAAATGTTGCAGCTATATTATACAATCGAAGCCCAGTTAAGATGCCCACTGTTAATATGCAGATTTTTTTTTTATCCCTTGAACATCCTCATAAAGCTAATTCAAAAATATGATGTGTAATACATAAACAATTAGGCATTGCATTTAATAGGCGACATATTTCTGGCCCTTAAAAGAAAAAAAAAATCATGTTTAAAATAATCTCTCTTTTTCAATGTTGCCAATTCAGCAATTTTTTTTTTAATTTAGATTAAAAAAAACATAGTTTCTGGAAGGTATTATTGATTTTATTTAATAACAGATTAATTAAGGGGGAAATTACTAATTGGAAACAGTGATAGTTATCTGAATAAAAACCTGCTAAATTAGCAAAACTGCAATTTTTCTTAAATCCCACCTCCTAACATTTTCGGCCTCTCACTTCATCTATGTTTTTATTGTAAGTTTTATGATCATTAAGCCTGTGTCCTACGAATCAAATACAAAGGCATGAATGACCTCTGAAAATTTCGAAAAATGATTTTTAAATATGAAAAAGGAATTTCAAAACAAGAACGAGATATTGTCATTTTTATTGACAATTGTAGGGCTCACAGCAGCATCCTCAAAATGAAAAATGTAGAAGACATTTTTTTCCTGGTCAACATGACATCTATGATTCAGTCAATGGACCAAGGAATAATCATAACCTTAAACACCTCTAAAAGCATCTTTTTGGTTGAAAACATCCGCATCAGAGATTTTGACATTAAGAATCTTACATTCTTCATGTTACACAAATGTGTAGGCAGGCATGGGAAAAAGGTCAATTGGGAGAATGATTATAAAATGCTTTTATAAGGCAGGATTTGTAAAGAAACTGAAAGAATATCAATGCAGTGGAAAACTTTGATTAAATATATCCTAAACTGGCAGACAATAATTGAGATATAAAATCTGATCCACCAATCTTGTATGAGGACTATGTCAACATACACCAAAATGTAGTTATGCATGGAGAGACAACTGATGCAGACATTATTGCTCAACTGGCAAAAAGCAACCTAGCTGAGGATGGACTATTTGAAAATGAATAGAACAAGGAAATACAAGAGAAGTTCCTACATAATTTTCCAGAAGCTAAGGTGCATGTACATGAACTCTGATGCTTTTTTGAAGGTCAGTCTAAAGTAGAAGATTCTATTTTTGTATCAATTGATAGGCTAGAATCATAAGTTATGACTTAAAGATTGTATGCAAAGAAGCAATAAAAAATATCTAAGTTTTTCTTAAAAGTGATGAATAATTAAGCTAGTAAAAAATGTTTGATTAAATGAAGACAAACTGTAGCAGTATTCTTAGATAAAGTTCATGTGTTAAATCTTTTCTCTCTTATCTTTGAAAGGATACTCATAATTTGAATTTTGGAATACTTTGAACTTTTCTCTGGTCACTTCACCTTTGAATTATTCAAGTTTAACTCTATTTGAATATAGAAGAGTTGGTGCTTAAAATCAGCATTATTAACATATTAAAAATGTTGATAGCCAATTTCATTTTTTTTTACTTTAGCATGACATTCAAAATTTAACATTTACAGTTTCAATATATCAAATCACAAAAGCAGCAGCCAAATTTTTAAAAATATAATATGTAGTTTTGCCAGGGGTGATTCTGGATGAAAATTTTTTTTCGGAAATTCGCATCGAATTTTCGGAAATCGGCGGCGAATGGGGGGGGGGGGAGTTACCCCCCTCCAGCGATCTTCGGACAAAATCGGCGTTTTCCCGCCATCTTCAGACGAAGTCAGCAATATTTTAGCAAAATCGGGGATTTATTGCGATCTTTTGCCAAAATCGGCGGTTTTTCCGCGATCTTTTGACGAAATCGGCGTTTTTCCATTTTTTAAGGGAAATCGGCGTTTTTTCGACGATCTTTAGACAAAATTTGCTTTTTTACGCGATTTTTTCTCGAAAACAGCGTTTTATTCCTGCGATCTTTTGAAGAAAGCGGCGTTTATCCCGTGATCTTTTGATGAAATAGGCGTATTTTTTCAAATATTCTTTTGACAAAATATTTTTAAGTGATCTTTTATCGAAAACGGCGTTTTTCCCCGCGATCTTTTAACGAAATCGGCGTTATATCCGCAATCTTTAGACGAAATTGGTGTTTTCCAGCCGTCTTCAGAAGAAATTAGCGTTTTATCTGCGATATTTGGTGAAATTGCCGTTTTTTCCGCGATCCGCACAGGAAAATCGCGTTTTTCATCGATCTTTTGACAAAGTTCGTTTACAAAAACATTGACGAAATCGTCATTTTTCCACGAAATATTGACGAAATGTATGCTATTTCGGCGATCTTATCACGAAATTTGCATTTCTACGCAATTGCTTTTTCCGCGCGCAAAACCGTACAAGTTGGCAACTATGTGGAACTGATAACCCAATTTCAAATTTTCGGAAGAGGATGCCTTAAATTTTCGGAAATTTCGGAATTTTCGGACGAGAATCACCCCTGAGTTTTGCATATATTTTAGTATGATTTAAAAAAAAAAAAAAAAGCTAACTATAGATTGTATAACTTGAAACAAATTTCATTCATTATTGTTTATATTTCACTCTTTTCTTATCTAGTATGTCACTTTTGATCTAATTTCTGATAATATATAAAAGTGAGAGTCATAATCACTTTACAAGACTCTTGATAAAAAAATATGATAAGATCAAAATGTAATGAAGTTTTATTTACTATTAGAGATGAAAACACAATAAATGAATGCTTCAGAAAAGCAATCAAAATATTTTAAGTTTAATAGGTGAAATACAAATTTCTTGCATTTAAATTTATAATGATAGGTAAAAATCACTGTCATTAAGATAATTAAAAAAAAAATAATATGAAATTAATATCTTGTCTACTTAAAATTTTTACTAGTCAACTTCCAGCAAAACCCTTAAAATTACCTCTATTCAATTTTGTTGCTATGGAAACAAAAACTTCTCTGATATTGAAATGTATTATTGCAGCATTCTGTAAATATATGAAAAAATATTTTTCAAGATGAAAATATTTTTTATATATGAAATTATTTTTACAGTATTAAAACTAAATAACTGCTGCAACAAGTACTGTATATATATATATATAATACAATATATATATTAAAATTTTTCATAGCTTAGGTTTGAATTCTTTTATACCGTTTACATGCATCTAAAAATCCATTAACAGACAATTTTCAGTTATATGAAAATTGTTTACTTTTGGGGAGAAAAAATGCTGTTCACCAAATGGTGTGACGTTTTTGTCTTTTCAAGCCAAATATTTGAAAGTATTTATTTTTACAAACTTTTTATTGTACTTCTGCTACTAAATTTGATTGATCCTTTAATACAGGGCTGTCCGACCTTTCACTAAGCAGGGGCGCATCTCAGCTTTTGGCAAGGAATGAAGGGCGCCATTATTAACATGGCTCAAAACATGCAAGAAGACCATTTTCTAATATTAATAGCAATATATATAAGCAAATGAGAGATAATACCCCAATAAATCTAAAGTGCCATGTAAAAAGAAAGTAAATTGTAATAAATTTCGAATAATACACTTTTCTGCGAGGGGTTATCTTAAACATTTGAATATTGGAAGGAGACAGAAAATGAAATACAGGGTTCGCACAGTCCTTATATTTTGTAAGGACTCTGGCATCACTATTAATGATAAGAAAATTTATATTTAGTTTTTAAGAAACAGAATTCGAAACTATCGCCTTGATTCACAATATTTTTCTGCAGTGAAATACATTGAAAATACTGTAAAATTTTAGTGGTGGAACTGTGCGAACCCTGAAATACAATATATTATTAAAATAAAATGGTAATCAGAGATATTATTAGGGTTTTTGTACGCAAATACACTGAAACAACTGCAATGTTTTCGGAAGTGTAAATTTGCCATTATAAAAAGGACAGAAACAAAGTCAAGAATGGTTCCAAGGAAAGAACTTGAAAGAGCTTTCATTGATGGAAATCCTTTCGCATGATTTTATAGCTTTTTTAAAAAACAAAATTATCTAAAGTTGGTCTGGGGGGTGGGAGTGGAGATAGCCTTTATCCCATCTTATAAAACAGACAAATGGCCAGTGAAACAACGTCAATAACAATAACAACACTGTTTAACTTTCATGAAAGAAGGAAAAAAAGGATAGCTCAATTTTTTATTTGATATTTTGTGTTTCAACGTATTAAAAAGTTATTGCCTACATTTATTAATTCCTATTAGCTGCTGTTGCCAACCATTGTTGATACGTGAAATACGCTTGTAGAGATTTTTAAAGCATCTCTCATGAAAATAAAAGGATTTTAAATAAAGTATCCTTTACAAGGGAATTGTATTTTTTTAAAGGACTAGTAACAGGAAATTTTCAAAAGGGCGCCAAGAAAACATGCAAAGGGTGCCGCGTTGGACAGCCCTGCTTTAATACATACATAAATAGTTTAATTAAGTTTTTTTTTTTTTTTTTTCCAAAATATTCTGAGTATGCCCATTATGGAGATCTTCCTTGTTAGTAAAAATTTACTGTGACATTCAAAAAAAAAAAAAAAAAAAAAAAAAAGAGCTGCATTCATTTAACATTAAAATTAACAGAGTTATGAAACTTTGAACTGCATGACTTATACAGTAGACTCCCTTAAATCCACAACTCTCTAAAATTTGCACATAATTTACAGATGTAAACAATGAAACATTCAGTTCAGGTGTAGGGGAAAATTTTGACTTTTTTATTTTTATATCAGTTCCATATATATTTTGATTTGTAATTTTAGTTAATATTACTGAATTCATGTGTTTTTATGAAGGAAGAATAGATTTATTTTGGATAAAATAAAGATATTGCTGATATCAGTGGTAATCACAATCTTTTTACCAAAGATATTTATGCATTAACCAAACTTTTTTCGTTATTAACTCTGGATAAACCTGAAATAAAACTTCCTTATTTTATGATTTTGATGTGAATTAATAATGCATTTTTATAAAGCAAATTTCATATGAAAAATACATCTTACCTTTAAACTAAATATTTAATCATACATTATTATTAACTTGACTTTTACTTTTAATATTTTAATCATGTTAAAAATTATCTAAATTTTTTATTATTTTAATTTATTATTTATTTTAATGTTTTTATTATATTGTAAGCTTTTATAATGGTTTTGATTACATTGTTAATTACATTCAAGTTACTGTTTAAAAAATGTAAACAAAGCACTGACCAGAAATCCGCAAAATTCTAAAATCTGCAAAACCTCTGGTCCCAAGCTGTGCGGATTTGAGGGAGTCTACTGTACCCCTTTTTTGCACCTCAAAAAAGATAATTTTGACCATGCTTTCAAAGGTCATATATAAAGCACTTCAACTTACTTCAAGGTATCTGTGCTTTGAAAAAAATCTTACAACTATTAAGATTGAGTTAACTTTTATTAGTTAAGCTTCATATTAGATAAAATAATTGTATTTTAATATATGTTTTATTTTGTAAGGATTTGAGACTATGATTTCTTTTAACAAAAATTACATTATTTTCATAAAATTTTATTTAAGTTGCAATGATAATCTTTCCAGTTTAAAATTTGTATTTAAACTTTATCTCACTTTCGAATGTCTGCTTGAAGTAAAATTTTACATACTGACTTAAATCTAATGACAATGTAATATTATTATGACTTTTAATGCTTACCATTTTATACATATGAGAATTAGAAGATAATAAATTTTTTTTTTTTTGATAATTACTGTTAACAAGTTTAAGAAAGAGTTTTAGATTAGATAACATAAACCTGCGATAGTTGTGCTTCTTAACTTTTATAATTATGTTTTAGGTATTTTTTAATGCTAGACCGAGGGACCACATAAAAATTTTAATTTCATAATTTTTTTATAAATGTTTTCCTTTACCCAAATCATTTTAAAAATAATTCTTAACATTATTTAAACCATTTTTTGCAATTGGAAGTATGCATTTAGGACAAACATTTGGAAAAATAAAGGTTGATCGGTTATATGTGGATACCTTGTATGTGTTACACACATATGTATTTATATATACATTAGGGATGGGACGAATAGTGATTTGGCCGAATAGCCGAATACCGAATATTCGGCAAAATTTTAGGCCGAATACCGAATATTCGGCCGGCCGAATAGTAACATTTTTTTTTCCAATAAAGAAAATAAATTTCGATTATATATAATTTAAAAAATAGGAGCTCATTAATAATTATTACTCTTAAATGTGCTTTTAAATGTATTTTTAAATTTGAAAAACTTATTTTAACACAAAAAAATTATGAAATTGCATTATATTCTTTATTCTAATGTACATCAAATTGATTTTCAGTAGGTAAGGATGGGAAAATATTTCCATTAAAATATGAAGAATGTACTTTACTTTTACTATCAACTGATACTTTTACCCTTTCTTGCATCCAAAGTCAAATAATATTCTTAATCTCTCTTACTCAAAACTCACAAGGACATATTTTCTGAAATAACCTTTAATGAAATAAATTTGATCATTTAGAGTTTGTGTCCCTAGTGATAAACAAATTCATAAGAATGAGACTGTTCTGAAATCAGATGCCAAGCTTTAAATTACAAATTACATTAAAGCAAAAGGTTATGCTTAAAGAAGAATGCATATTTTAACAAAATCTTTGACATTTGAATCGGCGTATACAACATTCAACTTGAATATTCCACTTATTTAACAAGCATTAAAAGGACAAACAGAAATTGATAACAACATGAAGGAAGGAAGATTAAATTAAAAATATATGCATAATAATGTCATGTTACATATTTAAGTCAGTAATTATGCAAATAATTATTTAAAAGTGAAAACTATAGAATGAAAAAATTATTTTGTTGAGTATTTAGAATTTACATTAAAATATTTATAAAACCATCTTCATAAAGCAAGTTGTGTCATCTAATGCGTATCTAGTTTGACACCAGTTCTGCTTTCAGATATACCGTTGTATGTGGAATGGTGATATTTGATATTTAATTTTGAAAATGAATCTTTGTTAATACACATAGTGAATGAATATTTTATTCTTACTTTATAGAAAATAAGTTATGAATTTCATAAGAGTCTTATTTATATGTGCATGGAATTTGCAGACATTAATGCAGACAATCTGAGTGTTTTAGAATAAGGCAGTGTTTTTCTTTTTTTTTATAAGTGTTTTTGTATCTTGAATTGTAATATATCATTCTCTAATGAAGACATTTCCCGTACAATTAAATCTCCAACTTGGGCAGCATTTTCTAGAATATCACTAACTTTTATAGGAAATACAGAAAGGCTGTATATTTTTTAGTATCTGAATAACTGTATATTTTGTAAGTAAGAATGAGAATGATTTCATAAATGAAGTAGCCAATTTGGATTAGATAAAAAAAATTGCAAGAATGAAATTCTTTAAATCCAAAATTTATTTGGTAAGATATCTTTCATTATTCGACAATATTTTAGCAATATTTGGCTACAGGTATTTGGCCGAAGTATTCGGTCAACAAGCCTTCAATATTCGGCCAACCGAATATTCGGCAAAAGGGCCGAATAGGCCGAATACCGAATAGTGGCCGAATATTCGTCCCATCCCTAATATACATACATATGTTTAAATATGTATGTATAACACCGGTACTCGGCTAACTGAAAAGTATCAAATTTGTTTACAAGTAATCTAAAATACACTTCGATAGGGTGGATGATCTTGTTTTAGCCACATTTTAAAAAATGTTGAAGTGAAATTTTGAAGTGCTTGATTGATTGAAGCATAATCATTATACAGTAGACTAGACTCCCTCAAATCGGCACATATTTTATGGATGTAAACAATTCAACATTCAGTTTAGATGTATGGACAAAATTTGACTTTTTTTAGTTTTATATCTATTTTATGTATATTTTAATTTGTAATTATTTTAATATTACTGAATTCATGTTTTTTCATGAAGGAAGAATAAATTTATTTCTGAAAAAATTCAAGATATTGCTGATATCACGGGAAAATCACAATCTTCTAACCAAATATACTTAGATATTAATCAAGCTTTTTTGGTTTTTAAGTCTGGCTAAACCTGAAATGAAACTTCGTTATTTTATAATTCTGATGAGAATTAGCAATGTGCCTTTATAGGGCGAATTTCATTGTATAAATAATGAAAAATACATTTAATCTTTATAATTAATATTTAATCATACATATATTATTAACTTGACTTTTGCTTTTAATATTTTAATCATTTTAAAAATTACCTAAATTTTTATTAGTTTATTACTTATTTTAATATTTGATTACATTGTAAGCATTCATTATAGTTTTGATTGCATTATTAATTATATTCAAATTACTGATAAAAAAATGTAACAAAGCAATGACCAGAAATCCGCAAAATTGTAAAATATGCACAACCTCTGGTCTCAAGCTGGGCAGATTTGAGGGAGTCTACTTACTGTAACAGTATTCTTAAGTAAATTTAACTGTCTTTCTGATAATTATAACTTTCTATGGTATATTTTAGATTGCAAGCAATAACTTATTAAGTAATTTCTTTCAATTTGTACCAGTTTTGGCCATCCCAATATCATGTAGTTTAACAAACATTTTATTTGATAATAAGTAAAAGTAAAGCTTTTTTATGCAACATTTATTTTATCACACATATATTTGTTTGCTGTATTAAGATAATCTTGCAATTATTTTTAGGAATTAATAAAAACATCAAATAAAATACCTTTAAGTTGATTTTAAATGAAAATTTAAATAAATAAAAACAAAATTTTTTATTAAAAAAAAAAGAGATAAGAATGCCTATAGAACATAAAAAGCACTTTTTAACATTTTGCATATTTAATCAGTTGTTAATAAACTGATTAAATATGCATGGTATGGACAGGGATTGTAATTATCCCTGTTCCAATCCAGAGATAATTATAATCCATGGATAATAATATTATTATCTGTTATAATAAATGAATACTTATTATTTTAACAAAGTCTCATATATATTTATATGTGTGTGTGTAATGTAAATAAGTGATAATTTTATTTGCCTTAAAAACTTGAAAAGAATAAAAAAACAGAATTTAATTTAATTTTTTTTTTTTAAATTCTCGATTATAAGCCCCTGCCCCTCTTATAAAATACATTTTTTTTTAAGAAAGGGAGGGCTTACAAATGGAATTCTAAGTTAATACAAAAAGATGTTCCATGCAGAGGGGTAAAATACATTGGATACTATTATTTATCTCTGAACAATAAATAACTGTATTGCTGGTAATAATCTAGATATCAATCATTAATGCCAATACTTACATATTAATGCCACCGCACCAGAAGTTGTGCTAATGCACCCGTAAAAACTAAAAAGCAATCTTGTTGTTCACATGTGCAAAAAAGATTGGCATAAAAAATGAACAAAAGAACACTAAAGCACTAAAAAGTGAGCTAAAAAAGCATGAAAAACAAGATTGCTCTTTATTGGCGCATTACCGCAATTTCTGCTGTGGTGGCGTTAATATGTAAGTATCTTAATGCCACTTTTCAACTGAGGCAAAAACTAATAATTTCAACTATTCTGATTTAAATTAATTTTTACAAGTTAAGTTTTGACTGAAATTTGCCAAAATGGGTGCTAATCAGTTTATAAAGGATTTTTCTAAAAATGAACCCTGGCAAAATAAAATTTATGCCTGCATATTTCAGAGTCATATGTAAACATAAAACAAAAACATACAGGACAAATACAAAATGCTGTTAATTTAAAGTTTTTAAGTTTATCTATTGATATACATTCTAATAAAATCAAAGGAATACAGTAGAATCCCTCAAATCTGCAACTGTCTAAAATCCGCACATATTTAATGGATGTAAACAATGAAACTTTCAATTCGGATATTGAGACAAAATTTGATTTTTTTAGTTTTGTATCAATTCCATATATTTTTTAATTTGTAATTTTCTTAATAATACTCTATTCATGTTTTTTTTTTTTTTTTTTTCATGAAGAAAGAATAAATTTTTTGGAAAAAATTCAAGATATTGCTGATATCACTGTTAATCAGAATCTTCTTACCAAATATATTTATGCATTAATCAAAATTTTTTGGTTATTAAGCCAGGCTAAATTTGAAAAAAAAAAAAAATCCTTATTTTATGATTTTGATGTGAATTAGTAAAGCAATTTTATAAGGCAAGTTTTGTTGAATAATTTTGGAAAAATACATTTAATCTTTATAATAAATATTTAATCATACACTATTGATTATTAACTTGACCTTTGCTATTAGTACTTTAATCATTTAAAAAATTATCTAAATTTTTATTATTTTAGTTTATTACCTATTTTAATATTTTATTATATTGTAAGCATTCATTATAGTTCCAATTGCTCTATTAATTGCACTCAAATTACTGTTTAAAAAATGTATACAAAGCAACAACCAGAAATCCGCAAAACTCTAAAATCCGCACAACCTCTGGTCCCAACACATTGCGGATTTGAGGGAGTCTACTATATTACTATAATAAAAGTAAATATATAATAAATATGGAAAATATATGCCAACTACAACAAATTAGGATATTCATAAAAGATCAAAATAAAAAAATTAAAAGGATTAAAGAAACAACAGAACTTACTCAGCAGGCCTGCAATCGCAAAGCTCTTATGTTAATGACAGTAATAACAAACACCTCGCTTTCCAGCTTTAAAAAATCCTTTTATTTTAGTACCTAAAATATTGTAAACACATTAAACTGTCAAAGCATAAAGCAATACCTATCGTAAATGTGCAGTAATGAACAATCATCAAATTTTTATGTTTATGAAAAAGTAACCAATAAAAATTCAGCTTATATTTTAATTTTATTCTTTTCATGAATTTCTTTTGCATGTTATATAACCTTGGTTATAAATGACAATCATAAGAGCTATTTTTAAAGAAAAGTTACGCGATCCGAATATCAATTTACAAAGCTCAACAAAAGAAAAAAAAAAAGTACAGCTTAACACTATACTTAAGTTGAAAAAAAACGTGACAACGGAAAGAGAATTTTATTTTCAAGAGCTATTTTTAAAGAAATGTTATGAGATCAGAATGTCAATTTGCTAACAGAAAAAAGAAAGCAATGCCATAAGAATCTACTCATGTTTGAATAAAACAACAAAAACCAGAACGTGAGAGAAGATAAAATATCGATCTAGAACTGTATTTACATGTTAAATGGAAATGACTAGAATATAAAGTATTAAAAGAAAAGAAAAAATACCATAACGAAACTGCTTTAGCCTTGGAACAGATGACAAAAATTGCATCACAAAAGGCAAAGATGAAAATGATGAAAATAACAATATTCGTCTTTTTTGAATCGAATATATCGACTTGAAGCTCTTTTCAGACCAAGGAGCTCGTCGTACAAAGGTAGAAAATCACAATCCCAGATTTAACAGCGCAACCTGGCGGGTATTTTTTTTCCCAACTGGGTCTTGTCATCTTGTAATTTGATTGGTCAGAGCTATCTTCATAAAAGAGACTTCTCTTAGCGGGAAGGTATTGTGCTTGGCGAAAATCGTAGAAGTAAAATATTTTAGATAGGATAATACCAAGGCAACACTAGATACCGGGCTTGCTCATTCCTTTCATGACGTCACAAAAGGTGGCTGAATGACATCCAGCGATTGGTACAAAACGATGGGTGCGTCACTTGAGCCCTGTTTGTACCAATCGCTGGATGTCATTCAGCCACCTTTTGTGACGTCATGAAAGGAATGATCAAGCCCGGTATTTAGTGTAGCCCTGATAATACCCTGTTCACACCACAAACATAAGATATCTTAAGATCGCCGTGTTTGAAGTGGACCCTCCCGGAATTGGATGCCTGTTCACATTGAAAAACTTACCTAAGATATCTCAGCGAATGTCACTGTATCTCTGAACTGAACAAATGTAACGTATGCGCATGCGCTTGAAATAAAGACGGCCATAACAGCCAATCAGTAAAAGCGAAGCTTTATAGCCAATGAGAGAGAGTGGTTGTTCCTGTATCTAGCCCGAGAAAGTTTGTGGAACTCTCTGAGAGAGTTCCAGGCCTGAGATATCTTAACTATCCATAGTGTGAACAGGGTATAAGCGGGATAAGGGGAGTCAATGCACTTCAATAGATTTTCTTTTTTTAAATTTGTTTAAATTAGGGGTTGATGGCAAAAGTGATTTCTACAGAAAGAAGATAATTTACATTAAGTTATGAGAAAGCGGAGGATGGGGGGGGGGAGATGCCATCTATGTTTCTGTAGCATTCTGTTACTTTTTAAAAGAACCATGAAAGACTATATAATGTATATTTTTTAATATGTATACATATATACATAATTTTAGACATATATTATGTTGGTCGAAAAAAGATACGATTTTAACTGACGATTTTAACTGACGATTCTATAAATCCATTGCTTTGAGAAAATTTCGGACTGTTGGTGATATGCAAGAACCCATAGCTTTTTGAAAATTCCATAAATTCTCGAGTTTTCACAGGATCGAACTGAGGACCATTGTCAGATCTCAGAACATCTGGAATTCCATGACGTGAAAAGATGGATTTGCAATGGTTTGTTACTTCTGCAGATGTCAAGTTATTTAGCTTGGCGATTTCAGGATACCGTGAATAGTAATCTTTAACAAGAAGATACCAGGAATTTTTGTATCTGAACAGATCAAGACCTAATATTTCCCAAGGACGTTCTGGAAACTGAGTTGGAATTAGTGGTTCATGTTTATTACTTGTTTCTTTGATGCACTCTATACAATTTTTCACTTTATCTTCTATTTGTTTATTAATTTGTGGCCAAAACACTAAACATCTGGCTCGAGCTCGACATTTTGTGATACCAAGGTGTCCTTCATGAATTTGATTCAGTACTTCGGCTTGGTGTGATTTGGGAATAATAATTCTACATCCTCTCATCAGCAATCCTTCTTGAATTGATATTTCGAATCGATGCTGCCAGAAAGGTAAACACTGAGGATCCAGATCCTTTTTAGAAGGCCATCCCATCATTGCATATGAAGAAAGTTTTTGACATGTTGGATCGGCATTTTGTGCTGCTTGGAGTTCTTTTAACCTATTTCGAGATGCTGGGAGAGTATCTGTAATCATCTGAATGTAGGCATATATTTCTTCCTCCAATTCATCCCTTTTTGTTGCTTGCATTTGAGGACTTCTAGACAGAGCATCTGCTGCATATAATTCCTTTCCTGGAATATGCACAATATCATAAGAATATCTCATCATCCTGAGCTTCATTCTTTGCAGCCTGAGAGGTCATCTAAGTACTTACGAGAAAAAATTGGAACCAAAGGCTTGTGATCTGTCTCAATTCTCAAGCTTGCTCATGTTAAATAATCTCGAAACTTTTCGCACGCCCATACAATGGCTAGCGCTTCCTTTTCAGTTTGGGCGTAACGATCTACCGTTGGAGTGAGTGTTCTTGAAGCATAAGCAATTACAGAAGTACTGCCATCTTCTTGTTTGTGACGAAGTGTTGCTCCAAAGCCATATGATGATGCATCTGACGTAACAATTGATTTTTTATTTGGATCGAATATTTTTAAAACTGGATCTGAAGACAAAATTTTCTTCCAGTTCAAAAATGCTTTTTGTTGATCATGATCCCATACAAAGTCTCTTTTATTGCTAAGCATTGATGTCAACGGATGAAGTAGATCGGCATAATTTGGAATAAAACGTGCTAAATAATTAATAAGGCCTAATAATTGCTTTAATTCTTTCTTATTTGTTGGCGGTTTGCAGTCTTGGATGGCAGCAATTTTTTCATTGTCTGGGTGTATTCCTTCACTGTCAACAATGTGTCTTAAAAATTTTATGCTTCTTGCAGAAAAAACACATTTCTTCTCATCTAAAGTTAGATTAGAATTCTGAAGACGTTTTAAAACTTCTCTTAACCGATGATCATGTTCTTCTTCGGTAGATCCCCATACTAAGATATCGTCCATGTGACACACTGTTCCACTTAAATTTTCAAGAACTTGAGACATTCGTCTTTGGAAATGCTCTGGTGCAGACGAGATGCCGAAAGGTAATCTTAAAAATCTGAACCTTCCAAATGGGGTTATAAAAGTTGTGAGATAGGAGGACTCTTTATCTAGTGGAATCTGCCAAAATCCTGAGTTTGCATCCAACTTTGAAAAAAACTTAGCACCTGATAACAAATTCAATGTATATTCTACTTTCGGAAGTGGATGAAATTCTCGCAAAACATTTTTATTAAGTTCTGTCAAATCGACACAAATTCTTACTGTTCCATTCGATTTGGGCACTATAACAACTGGTGAACACCAATCTGTAGGCTCACTGACTGGAATTATAACTTTTTGTTCGACCATCTTTTTAATTTCATTTTCCGTTTTTCTTAAAAGAGGTATTGGTACACGTCGTGGTGAACTAACAGCATACGGAATAGCTCCAGGTTTCAATTTAATTGAATAACACCCTTTCATTAGTCCTAAGCCTTCAAAAAGTTCAGGAAATTCTGCAGTAAATTTATTAACTGAAATTTGATGAAGATTACTTAAGTTTGGCCCCAATCCAAAGGAAAGTAATGCTGGCTTACCCAGAATGCAAGTTTGCAGACCGTCGATTACATAAATTTCTTCTTGGCAACATTTCTGTAAAATTTTAATATCCGTTTTGAATTTTCCTAACACTTTTAATGGATTCTTATCAGGTCCACACAAAATTTTATCAGCTGTGTCTAACTTCAGCTTTGACAAAAATTTTCGGTATACCGTAACAGGTATTGCTGTGTGGTCAGCACCGCTATCAATTTTGAATTTAAAATTCTGGTTGCATATTTTCACAGGGACAGTCCAGTTCTGGTTTTCTTCCCCTTTTTGCTTAACTATACCCAAAAACGAAATTTCAGAGTGTTTTCCATGCTTTTTAGATAGACAAACTTTAGCATAATGTCCAATTTTGGAACAATTTAAGCATTTAGCGTCTCTAGCAGGACACTTCCGTTTTTCATGTTTTTGTTTACTACACCATTTACCCAGTTCTGATGCCTGGTTAGTCTTGAAATTATTCGCGTTCGTTTTATTTCTGATAGGTTGTTTACTTTCGTTTTTAAATTTTCGCGAATTTTGTAAACTTGAAGACTTATTTGAGAAAACAGCATTTACTGAAGTTACTTCATTTGCTACCAATTTCTCTTGTTGTTGTTTAACGGATTCACTTAGACGCACTTTATCAATAACTTTCGTCAAAGTAAGTTCCGAATCTAACTGTAATTTTTCACTTAAATTTTTGTCTTTTATCCCAACAACAATTATGTCTCTAATCAGCTCATCATGCAAAGCCCCATATTCACAATTTTCAGCTAATTTATATAATGCCGTAATAAAAGTGTTTACAGATTCACCATCGAGTTGTATTCTTTTATTGAATTGTGCTCTTTCAAAAATAGTATTTTTCTTAACTACAAAATGATCATTAAATTTATTAAAAACAACAGAAAAGTTTGTTAAATCATTTCCTTGTAAGCCAAACGAAGCAAATATATCTTCGGCTTGTTCTCCCATAGTGTAAATAAGAGAATTTACCTGTTCTTCTCCTGATTTCGCATTTAATCCAGATGCAATCCGATAGCGGTCAAAGCGGATTTTCCATTTAGACCAGTTTGCAGGTGTACAAAATGTAAAATGTTCCGGTGGCTGTAACTGAATGACTGCCATAACACTATATGTTGCGATAAAACTAAACTTTCGATTATGATTTTTTCTTTCAAAACGAAAAATTTTTTCACAATTCGTTAAAACGTTTTACCGCCGCCGCCATGTGTTGTTATTACGTGTATATCGGAGGTTTAACTAAATATAAGGCAGCTTTTATACATTCCACGAACATTTATTAAACTACACAACACATAAATAAAACGCGTACAAACTTTTTAGAACTTTGGAACTCAAACTAAACTCAGGTGCGGTTACACGTGATAGCTACCGTTAGTAAGGATTACACAGTTAATCCATAGAGTCACTTATAACACAGAACCTCTCAGCCACTAGTGGGGAACTATAAAAGAGGGGAAATGACTTTAAAAAGAAATAATTATACATTTTAAATTTTGCATGATTTTGTGGAAGTAAATATTTCAGAGGGCATTAAATTCAGATGAAATCTGTAGAAAAAGCAGAAACCAGGGCCGGATTAAGCACTTCTTGGGCCCGGGGCTACTGGGAATTTGGGCCCCCCACCTTACGCTATTGGAAATTTATTACGCCTCCTATCACGATACTGAATGTCACTCCCTCCTCAAATACACATACACACCCCTTTGTTTTGTTTTTTTAATCCTAAAATACAAATCTTAGATTTTGAATATGTATAATGTTAATTATTTTTTTTTCTGTTATCTTTAATGGTATTTTTAAATTCGCCTTTTTTCCGCGACCTTTTGACAAAATTTACGCTTTTCCTGTGATCTTTTTCCGAAATTTGCGTTTTTCCTGCCACTCTTTGACGAAATTCGCGTTTTTCAGCGATTCTCTGCCAAAATTCATTTTTTTTCAGTGATTCTTTGACGAAATTCACGTTTTTTTTCAAGCGATCCTCTGTAGAAATTTACACTTTTCTACGATCTTTTAACTAAATTTGTGTTTTTCCCGCGATCTTTTTAAGAAATTCGCTTTTTTCTGCCATCCTTTGACAAAATTTTTTTTTGCGGATTTCTGTCAAAATTCACATTTTATCGGCAATTTTTTGACGAAATTCGTGCTTTTTCTCGGTTCTTTCTCAAAATTTGCATTTTTCGGCAATCCTTTGATGGAATTCACGTTTTTTAGCAGTTCTTTGTCAAAATTCGCTCTTTTTCCACGTTCTTTTGACTAAATTTGCGCTTTTTCCCTCGAACTTTTCAAAAAATTCTCACTTTTCTGTCGCACTTTGACAAAATTTACGTTTTCTTGCCATTTTTTCTCAAAGTTTACGTTTTTTTGGCGGACCTTTGAAGAAATTTGCAATTTTCCGAGGTTCTTTGTCAAAATTCATGTTTTTTCGCTATCCTTTGACAAAATTTGTGCTTTTTCCCCTGAGAACTTTTCAAGAAATTCTCTCTTTTCCTTCCACACTTTGACAAAATTCATGTTTTTTTTTTTGCTATTATATCGCAAAATTTGCGTTTTTTTCAAGACCCTTTGAAGAAATTCACGTTTTTCCTGAAGATTTGACAAATTTTGTTCTTTTTCCGCAAACTCTTGATTATATTTGCACTTTTTCTGTGATCTTTTAAAGAAAATCGCATTTTCCTTCCTCCTTTTGATGAAAATTGCATTTTTTTACGATTCTATGCCAAAATCGCAGTTTTTTGGGTCATCCTTTGACGAAATTCACATTTTTTCTGCGACCGTTCGACAAAATTCGTGCTATTTTCGTGACCTTTTTACAAAATTCGTGCTTTTTCCGTGACCTTTTGACAAAATTAACGCTTTTTCCACGGCTTTTTGAAGGAAATTGTGCTTTTCCACGATCTTGATTAAATTTTTCTTTTTTTGATGAAATTCACAGTTTTTTACGTGATTCTTTTCGTTTCGTTTTCATCGCCACTTTTGTTAAACCTAGAGATTTTCGGAGATACAGACAGCAATGACATCAAATCGCAATTCAAGTTAAGTTTAAAAAAACCCGGCGATTTCGCGCAGCTCTTACACCCCTGTAATTGTTTTAAACGAAACTTTGGTACAACTTAAGCCTCTGCTGAGGGCCCCTAACTGGTTGGGGCCTGGGGCTGCAGCCCCCTTAGCCCCCCCCTTAATCCGGCCATGGCAGAAACCAGTAATATGCAAAGAAGATTGAAGAAAAAAAAAAAAACTTGCTCTGCCTGTTATTTTGCTGAAATAATAAATAATAAATAAATAAATAATAATAATTAATAATAAATAAATAGTAATTCTGAAATATTTATATTAAAAAAATAAATATTTGTTGGAACAATAATCAATCATCTAAATTCCCCCTTAAAATTTTCGGCATTTTTTTTTCTTTTTTTTAATTTCACACAACAAAGTTTAGTTTGTATCAGTATATCTTAGGGTTTTTATGCACATATTTTTATACACAACATCTGAATAGCTATTCTGAATATGTTAAAGAAATTAATATATTCTTTTTTAAAAGTGATTCCCAAATCGCTTTTTATTTTATTTTCAAGGAGAAAAAAAAATTATTTGTATTATTATTATTATTTTAACTCTGGGGCTGTGCAAATGTAACTAAACTAATTATCAACTTTTTTGTAATTTTGGACCCTTCTCCCTTTTGATATCATACGTTATCATTCCACGAACCCCCCGCCCCTCCGGCTAATGATATCGTTGTCAAAACGTGAAATTCTTTTGATTTCAAGAATTTATTTATTTTGTTTGAAGTGACATACAAAACTGATTACATTTATTTTTCGCATACTTTTCTAATGCAGAGGAAAAGTCAATAAAATATCATTTTACATACCAAATAACATTTAAATGAAATAGTGACTATTTAAAAGTATTTTGTAATAGCTTTTTGTTACATAATGCATTCAACAGTAATAAAGTCGTGTTGCACTTGCGAAAAACGGAGGAGGGGTGGGGAGTAGATAGAAATTATTATAAAAAAAGCAAGTGGATTATCTCTTTCGCTTTTATTTATTAGTTAACGCAAGCTTCATTTCAAATATATTTCACATATGGTTTCTCGAACTGTGATTACATATGAAGAAAAATTGGAATATTAAACGTTGGGGTATTCCATATTTTAAATTTTTAAA
The DNA here is from genome assembly GCA_964019185.1 of Maratus speculifer. Taxonomy (NCBI): domain Eukaryota; kingdom Metazoa; phylum Arthropoda; class Arachnida; order Araneae; family Salticidae; genus Maratus; species Maratus speculifer. Next base: position 315,002,693 of record OZ025296.1, on the reverse strand, counting down.
AAATTATAATAATTTAGAGATCTTAATACAAACTCTGAATTTTCATAAAAATAGTTAACCGACTAAAAAAGATAACATACTGTTTTAAAACAAAGACCGTGTTAAAAATAAAAAAGAGAGAGTTTTGATTCCATCAAAAATGATATTGATATCAAAAGACAAACCCCCCTCCCCTAGAGATATCTTACGATATCATGTGACATATCTCATATATATATATATATATATATATATATACACTTTTATAAATATAACCAAAGTAATTCAGATATTACCATTCAATAAACCAATGAAACCAGTATTTTTACAATCATCTTATAGAAAACAGTTGAAGTTTGAAGTGTAATAGAAAGCAGATTACCAAAATAATAAAAGATACATGGATAAATGGACATTAGAAGGCTTTTTCATTAAACCACTCGTCAGGGGTGCATAATTTAATGAAAAAGCAAAAGCATCCAAACAGTTTCTGTTATGGGACGTGCTAAAAGCTAAAAATTATTTACTGTTACAAATTAGGAAAAAGATATTCGTGAAGAAAATAAAAACAATATGAAATAATTTCAATAATATAATATTTCTTAAAAAAGTATATATATACTAAAATATTTACCATACTTATGTCTAGCTTGATGTGTAGATCAAGTGAGACTCTGTTAAGAGTTAAATTAGATATAAATTACATGTGACTCTGTAACAGGTAAAGTTATAGTCACAGTTATAAGTTATATAGATAATAAAATTAAAATTGTAACAATAATTATATTAAAAAAATTAGCAGATCATATATTATACCATAAATATTCATTATACATTTAGAAAAAATAATAATTGCTTCTGTTAGAGGTATTATATTTTTTAACAATTATTAATATTACTGTATTAATTATTTAACTAAAAAATATGCTACTTCAACTTCAAGTACAAACACACACAAAAAAGTGTTTTAGTGCTGCCATCTATATGATCAATATATTAATTAAATTATATACTAATAGTGCTGCCATCTATATTTTATTGATTAAGAGAAATATTACTGGAATAAAATAAATTATTTAAAAGCTAAGAATTTTCCAAGGATAATTTCTATTCTAATATTTTACAAATAATTTCTTTAAGACAAATGCAATAGACAACCATATCTTATCTCAATAACTTGATCATTTTTAAGTTATGCAGGTTAATTTTAGGTAAACATAAATTTGAATTCTATGTGTAAAATTAAGTAATTTTTTTTCTTTTTTTTTTCTTTTTTTTCTTCCTTTTTTTCTCTTTTTCTTTTTCTTTTTCTTTCCCTTTTCTTTTTCTTTTTTATTTTATTAAATATATAATAATTAACTATTGCGTATATATATATATATATATATATATATATATATATATATATATATATATATATATATATATATATATATATATATATATATATATATATGTGTGTATATATATATATATATATATACTTTTATAAATACATCCAAAGTTATTCAGACAATACCATTATATATATATATATATAATGATATCATGTGGGATATCCCTAGAGATATATTACGATATCATGTGACAGACCTCCCCCCCCCCCCTAAAATGATAACGTTATATATGCACAGCCACTTTGCCTGTATGATGTTACTTAAAGAAAAATAATCTAATGCTTACAAAATTAGAATATGTTGTTAAAATGTAACCAGCATTTATCTATTAAAAATTAGCCATTTTCAAAAAACCCCTATCCTTTTCTTTCACTAAAAAAAGTTGAAGATCTAGTTATATTATTATATTATATTTGTTAGTGAAGGGGTGTGCATACATAACGTTATTATTTTATGGGGGAGGGGGAGGTCTGGCACATGAAATCATAAAACATCTGTAGGGGGTTTGTCCTTTGATATCAATATCATTTTTGATCCAATCAAAATTGTCTTTTAATTACTTGTAGATTGGTCTTTTGTTCAAAATAGTATATTATTACTTACCCATCATACGTAGTATAGGGCAAGTCTTGCAATCGTTTTGAAAATCGAAAAAAAAAATTTGACGGATTTATACGTTTCAGATAGTGGAGATTCCGAAAAACATATTTTTAGAAAAAAAAATTTGCCGTCCGTCTGTCTGTTCGTCTGTCTGTCTGTCTGTCAGTCTGTCTGTCTGTAAACGCTCTATCTCCCGAACAAATTGAGATAGAGACTTGAAATTTTGTATGTACTTAATATGTAAGGATGGGACGAAGCCTATTTAATATAAAAAACCTCGATTATCCGGAACTATTTTTTTCGTACTCTCGAAAAAAAAAATTTGTCGTCCGTCTGTCTGTCTGTCAGTCTGTCTGTCTGTAAACGCTCTATCTCCCGAACAAATTGAGATAGAGACTTGAAATTTCGTATGTACTTAATATGTAAGGATGGGACGAAACCTATTTAATATAAAAAACCTCGATTATCCGGAACTATTTTTTTCGTACTCTCGAAAAATTCGTTCTTATGAAAGGTATATAAAAATTTTCGATTTTTTTTTTTTTTTTTCTTTTTTTTTTTTTAAGGAATGGAAGTAAAAGGCAATAAAATAACACAAATTTTGCATCAAGAACGAAGTCGATCGGATTATTAGTTGCCGAGATATTTGTAATCTTGTTTTCCACATTCTTCGATTTTTCATGACCCTGTATTTCATTCAAATTTCAATTCAGAGGTATATTTAAATTGGAAAAGAGACGCTTAATCCGACGCAGTTAATTGTTAGTTAATAGAATTATTATTTTTGGAGTTATAAGGATGTTTTTTTACGCAGTTCGGCGGTACTGCTTGAGTAGTTTGGCGTTTTATATAATTTGTCGAAATTGGTACATCAGCAGTTCTTTAATATAGCATTACTATGTATATTAACAATATTTAAATTTTGTTTATGAATTGCAATGCATTGTATAAATAGTTTTCACATGTTTTATTTTCATATACTTATCCATGATGGGTAAGTATTACGGTGGGCCCCCAACGTCTAGTCTTTCTTTAGTCTTTTATCTATGTTTATGGAAATACAATGTTATTATTAAAATCACTAAATTATTATAAAATTATCCAATTCTAAAAATCAGCAGACCCAAATATTTCACATTTCTATTTTTTATATTAATTTCTAACACGATTATGCAATCGGTAAATCTGTTATTCCTATTCATCTTCATATGTGTATGCATAGATAATCACAGTTAGAGAAATCATATGTGAAATATATTTGAAATGAAGCTTGGTGTTTACTAATAAATAAAAGAGAAAGAATGTTGTCCATTTGTTTTGTTGATATGAATTTCTATCTGCACCTCTCATTCCTCCTTCGTTCTGGGCAAATGCAACAAGACTTTATTAGTGTTGTATGCATTACCTAACAAAAAGCTTTTATAAAATACTTTTAAATAGTAACTATTTCTTTTAAATATTATTTGATACATAAAATGATATTTTATTGACTTATCTTCATTTGAATCAATAAAGTATGCGAAAAATAAATTTAACCAATTTTGTATATTACTCCAAACAAAATAACTAAATTCTAAAAATAAGCAAAAATTACACTTTGATAACGATATCATTACCAGGGAAGGGAGGACGGCCAAAGGATGAAAACGTATAATATCGAAAGTGTGTGTGTGTGTGTGTGTGGGGGGGGGGGGGGGGGGTCCGAAATTACCAAAAAGTTGATAACATTATATTTGCACAGCTCCATACTTAAATTATTTTAATGATAAAGAGTTTTTATTCCTTTGTTCTGTGTCTTCATTTCATTAGAATTTATTTCAGCTTTGAAAGGTATGAATGAATGATTGGAAATTCTTGCATTACAGAACCGGTTCAGAAAGTGAAAGTAACTTTATAAAAAATATCTGCAACCAAAATTGAAAAAGTAATCAAGGAGCGATCTTGAGAGGAAGCTCAGCTATAGAGGTCTGCACGGGCCGGAATTTCCAGGCCCGGCCCGTTTAAATTTTTATATTTTAGGCCCGGCCCGTTACAATTTCTACGATTTCTAAAAAAAATCAGATTTTTATCATATAATTAAGATTCCTTTAAAGAATACTGCATACATATTTATGAAATGATTTTACAGGAAATATACATGAACAACAACTGTGTTGCTGTATACATCAACAACAAATGTTCGGCCCGGATCCGGCCCGGCCCGTACAAAAATCAGCGAAAACAGGCCCGGCCCGGCCCGTTTTGGCCCGTTACAATTTCTACGATTTCTGAAAAATTCAGATTTTTATCATATAACTAAGATTCCTTTAAAGAATACTGCATACATATCTATGGAATGGTTTTACAGTATATTTTACAGCAAATACACATTAAACAACATTAATGATTACTCAGATTTTAGGCTTTCAACATTCGAATAAAGATTCATTAAAAAATTAATATGGCTTAGAATAAAAGAGAAAAGAAAGAAAGCTAAAAACATCGTTACTTTTGAAGTTGTTTAATAAAAGAAGATTTTAAATATATTTCTATATCATTTTTATTAAAGATTTTAAATCCAAATTCATTCTTAAATTCAAAAGAAGCTCCTTTCTTGATACATGTCTAAATTCCTTTTTTTCTCAGAAACGCATAAGATTAGCAGGTATCTTTATTCAGAAACTCTATAATCGAATGGCATTATCCATTTTTTGATACAAGCAATTTAAGAACACTGCAAGCAAATAAAATACTGTCATAATTAGCGTTTTGAATACAATTTCCGGAAGCAATAGCATGGGAAGGGAGAAAAACCTGCAATCATTTGAGAAACTATTATATCTCAAAAAGGTTACACAAGTATTTTAATTATCAAAAATGATAAACGCTATTCGATTCTAAATCCCTTCAATAGTTAGGCTTATCACTTTTATACTTTTACAATTTAAAATTAAACAACTTTCAAATTTTTGCATTATTGAGACATTAATTTAAAAACCATCAAGAAGTATACATCCAAAGATTAAGCTAACATAAGTTCTTTATCGCTGTTAATAATTTTACAAATTATGTTTTCTGCCCTACACATCTTGAGAACAATTAAGTCTAGTTCCGGTCCGGCCAGTCTATATGTAGAAAAATAATGCAAGCTTGATATCGGTCCGGCATGAGTCAGCTAAAAACATATTACAACGGGTTACACACAATGTAACTCTGCCATGCCGATCTCTACACTGTACAATTTTATATTGATGCTGTCAAACTAGTATGGCTCGTGACGCACATTTATAGTTATTCTCGTTAAAACCATTTTCGTTGAAAATAGCTCATATTTTATCGTTTAAGATTAGATCTTCAGAACGGGCCGGCAGGCCCAAAAAATTTTTTTATCAGCCCGGCCCGGCCCGTCTGGCCCGTTCCATTTTTTTGCCTGCCCGGCCCGTTGAAAAAACTGTTATAAATATGCCGGCCCGTTAGAAAATTCGAAACGATTCCGCCGGCCCGGCCAGGCCCGGGCCCGTGCAGACCTCTACTCAGCTATCCAAGGAAAATAAATAAATAAATAAATAAAAATAAAAATGTCAAAATGTGAAAGAGTTGTTAGAAAAATGCCTCCCCATAGGAATAGCATTAGCTCGTGAGTGTCTTCGCGGGCAGGGAAGGGGCCTTAAGAGCCGAGCAAAAGGCTAGTTCAATCGCTTCCTGCGAGAAACTCATTTTACTGACCGTGCAAGATGGCGCCGCCACAGTTGTAAGATTGAGCAAATAAATAAACCAACATATAATACCATTGAATAAATTCCCAAGCAGGGGTGCCATTTGAGGGGGATGGGGGGGGGCAATACTCCTCAAGGATTTTGAAATTTCAGAAAGTTCATCTGTCATCACAAATCTTCAAAAATTTTCAAAAATTTCCCAAAATCTGAAATAATTTGCCAGATTTGATTACAATAATAAATATTCAGTAAGTAAATACTTTAAGCACAGAAACTAATAATTATCAAAAAATATTTCTAAAGACTTTGCTATTTCAACATACTCATAGTGAAAACTTGTTCTCATCAAGGCTACAATTTTCGAGATCGAGATAAATTTGTTCTCTTTCGCCCAAAATTTATTTGTTTATTTATTTATTTATTTTTCCGAAAAGGAGTGTTAATTCAGATTCGCAATTATTTGAATTCTTCATTTTGCATTATTAATGTCTATTATATTTACACATCGAATTGTACGTGACACAAATCCGCCAAAAGTCGTCGACTCGAAACCCGAAATAGTCGACCAGAATCTAGAAAAAGCCGTCAACCCGAAAACTGAAATATTCGACCCGAGTACAGACTTAAAGAAAATGAATTCATATTTTATTATCTTTACTAGGGGTTTTAACTCGCTACGCTGGTCAGTTTATCTAAAGAAAACTTGAAGAACATGAAATATATCTCTGAATTGGGTGAGGACTTTTAAAGTAACGAGGTGGAATCCGTCGAAATTCGCCGAAAGAAAAGGTTTAAGAAAGAACTGTTTAATTGATTTATAATAAATCTGTAAAATTAGTTACAGTAAAAAATGCATCTTATATTGGTCAGGCTAACTCTCAAACAAATATTATTTAACCTAAAGTTCACAAGATACTATTTCTATAAAACTCAGTTATCCAAATTATTAAAATTAAACTTTAATTGCATATATAATCAGTAAAATATAATAAAACTCAGTTATTATGATGAATCTATCAATTGGGGCTCTTGTGTTTGGTATAAATGCGAATGAAAAAAAAAAAAAATCCAAATTAACACGATTACAGACGATATATTTGACATAGTATACGTATTTAATTTTATTATTTTTTTTTTTTTCAGTTTTTAGAGAAAATGAAGTGGTCTTGTTGCCACAATTACAAAATTTGTACTAAAAACTATAAAAAAAAAAATAATATATCAAAAACAAATTGAGATACAGCTTTGAAACAAATTGCATTTAAAAGTATATTTTTTTCTGAATACGACGGTATAAAAATTTAAAATGTGCTATGTTTAACAATGTAAAATTTGCTGTAGCAAAAATTGCAAAATCGAAAATTTCATTGGAAATTGTTTGCCATTCGCAAAATGACGTATGCGTTAAGCACAGATACGTTTGGCCTTTATAATATAGATACATATATATATTTTTTTTAAAGCAGAAATAAAACTCGAAAATCCCCTGAAATATTTTGAATTCAGAAGAGAAGCAACTCGCTTTTGACATGATGCCAAAAACACTCTTCAATAGATTTATTGTAATTATTTCGTTTCGTCATCGCATTCATGGAAATTATTATTATTATTATTATTTTTAAGTATTCAATCAATTCTTTCAAATGTTTGAATACTCTTAAATCATGCTCAAATAAAGAACTAAAAATTTTTTTCAGTGAAAATACCAAAAAAATCGGCGAGATATAAAATGTTTATTCTTAATCGCTTATCTATCATTTTCTAATCAACCACTCACCCGATTTTTTCTATCTAGTACAATTGTACTAGACAGAAAAAATCGGTACATATATGTACAAAAATGAACACATATACACTAGAGTGGATCAATTTTTTTTTTTTTTTTTTTTTTTTTTTTTTCACGGTGTCAAAACCTACCTATGCGGAAAAGATGTTCTCTTGGATGGAGATTAAAGGAAAAATAATTAAAAAAATTAATTTTAAATTTTACTGTTGCCACAATGAGGTTTGATTTCGAAAAAAAGTGAAAAAAGATCTAATTTTGACTAGATGATTTTTAATTAAAAATAATAGTTTAAAAAATTATCCAAAATCTACTTATGCGTAAAAGATGTTATATTATATGTTGAATATGAGAAAAATAATTACTACAAAAATTAATTTCAAAATTTAAATCTGCCGCAATGTGGTTCAAATTTATGTATTTGAACGTTTTTAAGGTAAAAAAAAACAGTGTTTTTTTGTAAAATAAAATATGAATTTTAGAATTTTTAACATTTATTGCAATAAGGGGATATTTATTTGATTACAAGATTAAAACTGTAGTTTCTTATTTAACAGCTTCTTTATTATTAAATCAAGAAAAATCGTCAACATTACAATTGGCGATAATGACGTTTGGTATTGAAAATCGGCAAGAGATTTTTGTAATTCCATTCTATTTTTATTAAAACCGTCTCTTATATATGGTACACACACAACAAAAAATGCTTCCGCGACTATTTTGATTATTAGTTTTATAGAATGAGCGTTGCGGGAATAGATATTATTGATAGCAGATGTTATTGCCACTGGAATGATTGCTGGATTTACTATTGCTTCTGAAATCATGTCGTTACTAAATCCCTCGGTTAGTGGAGGTTCGACACATTTTCCTATTTAATTAAATCGATGTAATCTGTCGCAAAAGGTCAAAAGCTTCTAAATGGAAAAGATGGATATTATTTAATGTAATGATTAGGATTACAGAAGACCATTTGATTTCACTCTAACGCTTTTATAATTCCTCTACAGACGTAAATGAAAATACAAAAAGCTTCTCACATGCAGCGAATATATATATATTTTTTCACCAGTGAAACATTTGTGCCCAGCCGCAATTCCATCCACGGTGCGAAAAGATGACGTAGTGGAACCTCATTGGTGTGTAACTGGCACAAAAACCATTGTAGTGGACGCTTGAAGATGTTCCATATTTCGAATAACACATCCTTTAGCATCTATGTTAACAGATATTCCGTCACTACCGATAGCAACCAACTCTGTTACATGTATATTATTGTATTATTGTATGTGTTATTGTATTATTGTATTACATGTATTACTGTATTACATGTATATTATATATACATGACAAAAAAATTTACGTCGTGTTTTCAAATTGTTTGGCACTCTCCCAGAATTTATATATATATATATGTGGCCGTTATATTCGGAACCAAGTTCTTTTTTTAAATTCAAGTCTGCATCTATTATGATTTTTCTTCTGTTGTCTTCAAGTGATGTAGTCTTGTCTTTACACCCATCAAAGGTTAAAGAAAATGGCCATGATCATAATATTTTACAAATGACTAAAGCGAATGACTAAAATGATAGAGTGGTCTTTGGTTTGTTTTCTCATGCCAATTTTTTTTTTCTGTCAATAGCATTCGTTTCGTAGTTTTGTGAGATAATGCCAACATCTTGAAGTGCACCTGACATGATAGCAGCACCTGCTTGGTCAGAAATGTCCAAACTGTCCAATATACTGGCTGATGCCAATTTTCGTCACTACAGGTTGTGTGACAACTAGTTCGTTAGCATTTTGGCTTTTCAATGAGAGCTGATGACGCAGAAAAGTGAATTTGCTCGCACTACGTCGCACAGTGGGGCAAAACCCCAAAAACCTGGCCAAAAGTCGAAAAATGAAGTTACGATTTAGGGAATTTTGATTATATAGTTGGCTAGAATAATGTTTGGAGAGTCAGAATCTGTATTTAAAAAAAGATTTTTGCTTCGCCCTTACAAACAGCATTATTTCAAAAATGATGTTTGAAGGAGTATCATTTAGAGCGAATAAAAAAAGCAAAAGTTCCTCTAAACGCGCGCTACATTTCATCATATTATCCGATTTTAATTATTTGAAATGGATTCACACTATGATAGTGTAGTGTGTAATTTACTTGCATGTATTACCAAATTTATACTAAGCACATAAAAATTAATAAATTCATAGTCATTTTTGATAAAATATTGTAGAAAATATTTTATTTTTTTGCTTTCAAACATCAAAAAGTTTAAATGTTCCACAGTGTTCCGCAATGAAATTTAATGTAAATAATAACCTGGGCTATTGTCTAATGATTCATGAAAAACCAGTTGCCAAAAACTACCTTTCTGCATTCCACGCATATTTTAGTAACCCCAAGTAAAAATGCCACTTTTTCGGCCGCTTCAAAAATTCTGAAATTGAGTACTTTTCACATTAATTTAGCTGATAAATATCTTTCAAATTTTTGAATTATTCAATTTTGTTATAGTTTATTACCTATTATATTGTAAATAAGTAGGTACTATAATCATAAGTTTAAATTAATTTGATAAATAAGCTTAGTCATGAAAAAAAAAATGAAAATAATTCTCTATTATTGATCCGATAGAATAACATTTTCTTATCTTTATAGGTAGTAATTTTGTTTGTTCTATTGTAATTAGAGGAATTATTATGTCAATGGCAATATTTGCTAGATCAAACTACTGAGCATATTGTATTTCATTAATGTGAGTGAAAATTATTATGAATATAACTTTCACCTACATTAGCATTTGGATTTGGTTTGCAAGTAAGGATGTGATTGCAAATGTATTCTAAGTACAATAAACAAATATTTCTCTATGAAGATGGCAGGAGGTTCTAATATATTTTTCACTTCTCCCGTGCTACTAGAATACAAAAATATTGCGAATAAATCATGAATCGTCAATTTGAAAATTCCGAGATCTTCATTTCACTGATTTTATCGGGCCAATAAAGATCCATTTTCTTTTTCGAGAAATACGGAAACTAATGTCAATGAATGGGATTGTATTAAACATCAGGAGAATTAACTTATTTCTTTTAATACAATCATTGATACAGAAGAAATAGTCTTTAACAACGAATTAGTGTAATACTCAACGTTGCTACCTATGTCAGACAATATCAAAATAGCTTCTTACCGATATGACATGTTTTAATTAAATTGGATAGAGATAATTTAGAATTCAGAAATGTTACATGCTAAGATGTTTTGAGAGGGCTTCCACATGGCACAAACTGCATAGAAAAAATGGAAAGCTCGTACTCTGCATGAAAAGAAGAACACTGAAATCGCAAAACAAAATATGCAAAAAATATTTCATTTACAATTAAGACTTCTCGTCGAGAAACCAAATCCCAGATTTTGAAGCACAAACGGTGGCAATACAATTCAACCATTCTTTAAAACGCAACTATTTCTGCTTTTATAACAAGTGTATACGAAGATTTGATTAAACGATTCTATGTCATAAGTAATTTCTTGTAGCCATGTCATTTATTTGATATATTTCGAAGAATTTTCTTTACAAACAGCTCGTAGATTTGAACTACATCCCTGGTTCTGTATGCCTACTTCAAAACACAAACTACTTATTAATGAGAAATAACATTATCTTCATTACTGCTTATTTGTCAAATGCCATAAAATACTCAAGAATCATGCAACAAACTGATCAAAAGGCATCGAGAAGATTTATGACAAACATGCAGTGTCGTGCAAAAAAGAAAGATATTTTTACGCCTTTTAATGTCATCAGATTCTTTCATTTCCAGTTTAGGTAAATTATTGCAAAACAAATTAAAATCATTGATCCTAAGAGTCACAGGATCTTCTAATATCGGCAACAGGTTCTGCTAATTATTTCGACATTTTGACCTCTGAAGAATCTTTTTATTATACTACAGTTGATTCTAAAGGGTGAACCTCTGGAATATATTTCCATTTTTATTTTAATAATATAAAAATTAAGCAGTCTAATATTTTACTTTCCATTAATTAATTTCGATTAAATATGTCTTGGTTCCTTCAAAATTCCTTTTTAAGTTTAACCTCGAAATTTTAAATATTATTTAAATCTAATTGTTTTTATTTTTAATTTGTCATTTTATTTATTTATTTATTTTTAAAGTTTAATTTTTGAATCCTAATTAGCATCCTGAAAAGTTTACGAAATTTTATACAAATTGAATAATTTTCGAGACATTTAAATTTTTATTCCGTCATACTGTATCCGCCATTTTTTTTAAAATTTAAATTTTGTATCTTTACTTAGATCCTCAAAAATACCTGTATACGAATTTTCGTACAATTTGAATAACATTTTCATATTTTGGCCAGCTTTTCGGGAATTTGCCCCACTGTGCGTCGGTTTAGTTGACACCCAATATTCATATTCATATTCAAATCTATTGAAATGAAAAAAAATATGCAGTCTTTTCGGAAATGGACCACAAGACTGTAATAGCTTTCAATATCTTATTTTGTTTTATAAGAATTAATAAGAGCGCAATGTTTGTCGTGAGACATTTTAATTTTTCTTAAAATGCTGCAGTGGCAAATTATTGAGATTGAATCTCATTTAAAGGTCACTTCTAACTTATTAGCAACTCCTTCTCACTGGCAGGAAATAAATAGATGTAGACCGATTCCTTGCTTCGGCTATTTTTTAAATAATACCAATATAAATTTTATAACGTTTTTGTAATAGGGGGCATATTTACTGGCATATCAAAGCCAGACCCAAATAGGGGGTAATTCATAGCTTTTTTTTTCTTTTAATAACGCCATGGTACAGTAATATTTAAAGTACACTAAGCTACACAATACACAAGCAGACAAATCCTTCACTGAAAAAACTGGAACTGCCAGTTTTTCGAAACTTTAAACCATTTACAGCAGTATTAAATTTCGAAATTAGTTTTTTTAATATTTTTTTTTCACTTATTCTTTATGCAATATAACATCTATTACGCAAAAGTAGGTTTTGATTGATATTCAAATGATTATTTTGCGTCAAAAAAAATCTAACAAAAATTAGATCTTTTTCCATTTTTTCCAAATTTCATCGAATTTTCAACTTTTTTGTGGTAGTATTAAATTTTGAATTTATTATTTATTTATTTATTTATTTATTTATTTTTTACTTAACCTCCATACGATATAACGCCTTTTCTGCATTGTTGGATTTTAAAAATTATTAAAATAATTACTTTTTGACAAAAATCATCTAACCAAAATTCGGTCTTTTTTCAAATTTTTTCGAAAATTCAACCCTTTTGTGGCAGCATTAAATTTTTAAAATATATTTTTTTAATTATTTTTCCCTTCAGGAGTAGGGATACTACTTTGTGCCGTCGAATCTTTCCAACAGATGGCTCTGATTGCAACAGGGTGATCAGAAGTTTGGCGAATTGGCGATTTTTACTGAAGAAACTATAAGCGCTTTCCTGCCAATGTCTGGCAATAGTTAAGAGTCTTTGGAGGCGGGCTTTGTTTGAACGTCATATCGGAAATCTCCAATCACAGTACCTCTTAGATTGTTTACAGAAAAAAAAGGAATGGAATGCCTATAGACCTTTAATTTTTTTAAAGGTCTATTTCGGATAAGGTTTTTTTAAAAGTAAAATAGCAAGAATTACCTTTTTTCTGTACGTATAAACATACATCTTTTTCCAACATTTGAAAAGTTTCTCTTGCGCTGCAACCAGGCCATAGCTAGAATTGAACAATAGGGGGGGGGGGGGGACTCTCTCTGACGCATAATGATAAATTAGTGAATATTTACATTGTAGGTACTATGTTTCTCGTTAAACTGTAGTAATAATTTCATTTTATGCTAAGAAAAGTATATGATGATGAAAGTATTGTGTATAACTGGTGGAAAATTAAACATCATGTTGGCTTCATTCATATGTAGAAATACGATGAGCGAGTGTTCAAACACTTATTTTAGGTACAATTTAGTATTTTTGCAATATTGTGAAAGGATCTCAAAACTAAATTAATTTTTTGAAGAGAATTTCATTTGGATTTTCAGAACGTAAACTTGTAATCTTTTCCAGGTGGGGGGAGGGGGGTCTCAAAATATTTTAGGGGGGGAGGGTGAGCCGCCCATAGCTCCCCCTTAGCTACGGACCTGGCTGCAACGATCTTTTTTCTCAATCTTCGGGCAAATTGAGTGCTCCATGTCTCGTTTCTAGTTATAAGATTCGAAAAAATGATTGTCTCTTATATTTTTACCTAGATTTGTTTTTAAATGTCTTTCCGTGCTATATTAAAAAAAAGCATATATTAATTTCATTTGTGAAAGCAGATAAGAATTATTTAAAGTATTATGAATAAAAACAAATATTTCGAAGATTTTTTTTTTTTTTAAGAAAAAAAAGAAAAGAAAAGAATCAAAGAAAGAATTATGCATAATATCATGCATATCTGTGTAAAACTAGTAGCATTTTTTTACTTGTATATAATTTCATGATATTTGAAATTCAAAAATAAATTTTATTAGTTTAGTATCGTAATATAAGTTGGGTGTCATAAGCTGTTTTGCCAGGGTCTCGCCCAACGTTGTCCCGGAACTCATGGTATTGGTGTTGTTTATAACGGTCGATTATCTGTACGAGGATATAGGGTGAGGGGAGAGGGCTTCATAATGGCCTCGCTAAATGAACATAACTCATATTTAAGCAAATGTTCCCAAGATTAGAGGAAAACAACGGAAAACTCCGAACGATTCGGTCGACGGGCGCAAATGGGTTCGAGCACAGCATCTACCATCTTTGATAGCATAACCTTTTCGACATACTTCTGCAAGTCTTGTGTTATTTTTAAAGCATTGTTTAATGATTTTCAAAAATGCACGGTGCTAAAATTATTATTCTATTATTCTGTGTGTCGCAGTTTTTTTTTTTTTTTTTTTAAAGTCATATCAAGCTTTGTTTGTATTTATTTATTTCTGTACTTATTAATTACTTTTTAACACTTTCCAACAAAGTTGAAAATTGTTTATGATTTCGGTTTGCATAATGATTTGGGGTTAAATTATGATTTCGGACATAACTATTTCTGAGGAATCCAAGTGCTCCTTAATAATGATATTTAAATTTGCTGCCAAAATAGACACTTTTGACACAATTAAAAAGTTTTTTTCATTTATTTGTGCATGAAAAAAATGATAAACCTTTTAAAAAGATTACCATATTAACGTTATTTCGGTTTCTGAATAATAGATAGCAGCACCAAACAAAACCCTTGGAAAAAAATAGTGTTTCGTTCGACAGAGAAAATGGCTACTCAAATCCATGTTTTTGAAGATATTATATAATTGTTAAATATTATTAAACATTTCTGCAATAAATAACAATATAAAGCTTGTTATGAAACAATTTAGGGTTTAAATTGTGCTAAATGTTTGTTGTTCTGTATATATATCAATCTATTATTTCTATACTTTGTTCCAAAATTTTATGTAGAAAAAGGCTGAGGTATCCGTTCCCCTTAATCTCCATATAATAGAACATCTTTTCAGCATAGGTAGGTTTTGATGAATGGTAATTTTTTTTTTCGCCGTATACAATGGATCTACCCTAATATACACTAGAAATAAGGCGGGCTCAGCCTGAGCCCAAAAGTACGAGCCCGACACGGGTTCGATTTTTATACCAGTCTTTAGACTTGGCTATAATAGTTTTGCTGATATGGGATGTTTAAACACAGCTTTCTTCTTGTCAGAAGTACGAATGTTGTTTTCATTTAGTTACATGTTATGTTACATGCTATGTTTAGTTACATGTTATAAGTTTGCCAATTCGCCGGTAGGTGTTATATCTTCAATATATGTCTATTGTCGAAGTTCTTATTTGTTATTCATCCATCTATTATTTAAAGATTTTCTTTGCACTTTAAAGTATGTTTTAGTCAACCATTTGAATATTCGAGCGTGGTATTTACATTATTTATTCTAGTGCTGTGGAGACCCCAGAGGTCTGAAGTTTAAGCCTAGTTAATATATAAGTATGACATGAGTAATTGCGTTGGAATGCTGCTTAATGGCTGACATATTTTTGAAGTTAAGGCATCGGATGTTTTCAAGTCTTTTGAATTTCAGTATTTGAAGTGTTTATATGGCTAGTTCTACTGTGGTCTTGAATTTACCATGGAGTTCTGAAGTAATCTTTTTCAAATGTGATGATGTAATTTGTGAGAGCTGCATTAAAGATATTTCATCAAAGCATGTTATGTTTATGGTTCCTATAATGTTAGTATGAATTTGAGTAAATGTGTAAGTAGTTTATTTTTAATTGTTTTGTAATTTTAAGTTTTAATAAATAGGTTTTGTTTTTAATTCTAGTTATCTTTTCTTTCCAGCACCATAAGTTTTGTTAGTATTTTACTTATTCATATCTTCTAAATTATCAGGGTTTTTAACTCAGCAAAAAACACCTCTCTTTGAGTATTTTACACGCTATTTTATTACCCCAGCCATTACTTTGTGTATAACAAATTCGAATATAAGTAGACTCATAATTTATCTTCAGGCCGGATTTTCCAGGCCCGTCCCGAATGAAAGCTGTCTTGGCCTGGTCGGATACAAAAATCTAAAGTTGGACCCACTGCAAATCGGCCATCAGCATATCATTCACAGGACCTTGTTCTTGTGGCTGGTGACATTATAGTCACAAGTAAGAGTTAGTCGGGCAGCGTTAATAGGTCGGGCCGGGCAAATGCATAACCGACTGATGAGACGCCTAAAAACGGAGAACTGAGCTTTCAATTTCAGCACGAACCAAAAAAGCCTTGAAGGACAGGGATAGAAGGAGAAAGGTGAGGGAAATCCTGTAATATCATCTGTTTGGTGCCATGGAAGTGTTTCAAGTTTCAAGGACTCGCTCATTTGCTTATACAAACATATTACACATTACATTGTGATTATACTTCATGCTGTCAAAAATTTGAAATTTTTGCTGCATTTTCACTCTACCGCTTTAATGGAATATCTCTATTTTAACATATGAGAATGCTCCATAATACCATAATATAGTGAAGTAATCGTTTTCTACAAAAACGGTAGAGTGACGATGCAGCAAAAGTCTCAAATTTTTAACAATGCATGTACTGGGTGTCCCAAAAATGACTGATGGATTTTAAAATTCAATAACTTACAAACGGTGACAGCTATTTAAAAATTTTTTGCAGGAGGGTTATGTATAATGTCAGGAGTTTTTTTTTACCGTAATTTTTTTTTTTATTTTAGTTCGCATCTCAAACAATAGGCGGCGCTGACGGCGATTGAAGGCCAGATCGATGCTTCACTCAGCACTGATCACCTGGCCTTCAATCGCCGTCAGCGCCACCTATTGTTTGAAATTCGAACTAAAATAAAAAAAATTACGGTAAAAAAACTCCTGACATTATAGATAACCCTCCTGCAAAAATTTTTTAAATAGCTGTCACCGTTTGCAAGTTATTGAATTTTAAAATCCATCAGTCATTTTTGAGACACCCGGTAAAAAGCACAGATAAATCTACTAAAATTACTTTCAGGTGCATACATACAATATAAATTTATTTAAAATGCATTAAAATACCTTAAAATACCCAAACCGATTTCAGCCATTACACGGTTGTCATCAGGTGGATTCCATATACAATACTGCACCTGAAAGTAATTTTAGTGACCCATAAGGTGCTCAGAATCCTTGATTATTCTCACCATTAAATTTTATTATAAATTTTGCATTGTTGAACCGAACTTTTTTCTGATTCGATTAGGCAAAATTTTCTGTTTTGAAAAGCCGGAGATAAAGATTCTAAAAAACGATGCTCATCCCGAAGGGGTTAAGCGTTTTAGGCAACTGATGATGTAAAATGAATATATCGCTAAAATCCTTTTTACTCGTGTTGCCAAAAGTATTCATCTTTGAAAAAAAAAAAAAAAAAAAAAACATTGCATGTGAAAAATGTAGGAAATTTTCTCAAGTTTAATTCGGTGCAATAATTTTTTTTTAAAGTTTAACCCTCTACCGAATACAGCGGAAAATCCAAAAAAAATCCTGATTTTTTCAAGGTTTTTCTCTTATAACTTTTTAAGCCGACCAGATACGAGATGACAAAATTGAAAATTGGGTTCAGCACCCTAAGAAACACACACAAAAAAAAGAAAGGCAGAAGCATTTTTTTGTCTAATTTTCTGGACTACTCCTCTTCTTGATCTATCATACATTCAAGTTTTTTTTTTTATATATATATATACACATACCATTTAATGATACCTTTTTCTTGAACATTTGTATGAAATACCTCTAAATCACTTTCCTCACGTTCATCTCGGTGCAAAATCATTGTTTTAAACACATTGGCTGCATTATATTGCTTCAGCAGGGGCGGATCCAGAGAATCGTTTTCGGAGGGGCGATTCCGAGATTTTCGTTTGACGAAATCCATGCTTTTTTCGCTATCGTTTGACGAAATTCGCTCTTTTTTCGGGATACTTTGACAAAATTAGCGCTTCTTTTGCAGCCCTTTGACAAAAATCGCGCTTTTTCAGCAATCCTATGTCGAAATACGTGCTTTTCAGCGATCCTACGTCAAAATTCGCGTTTTTTTCTCAACCCTTTGATGAAATTCGCGCTTTTTCCGTGATCATTTGACGAAATTCACGCTTTTTCGCGATACTTTAACAAAATTAGCTCTTTTTCAGCTATCCTATGTCGAAATTCGCACTTTTTTCGAGTTCCTTTGCCTTCCCTTTTCGCAACCTTTTGAAAAAAGTAGCTCTCTTTCCGCGAAATTTTGACGAAATTCGAGCTTTTTACATGACATTTTGACAAATATCGTGTCTTTTCAGCAATCTATGTCGAAGTTCGCGCTTTTTACGCGATCCTTTCTCAAAATTCGCATTTTTTTCGCGACCCTTTGACGAAATTCGCCCTTTTCCGCGGTACTTTGACAAAATTAGCAGTTTTTTGCAAGCTTTTGAAAAAGTAGCGCTCTTTCCTCGACCTTTTGACAAAATTCAAACTTTTTGCGCAACACTTTGACGAAAATCGCGCCTTTTCAGCGATCCTATGTCGAAGTTCGCGTTTTTTACGCGATCCAGTGTCAAAATTCGCGTTTTTTCCGCGACCCTGTGATGAAATTCGCGCTTCTTCAGTGATCATTTGACGAAATTCGCGCTTTTTCACGATGATACTTTGACAAAATTAGTGCTTTTTCAGCGATCCTATGTCAAAGTTTGCGTTTTTTACGCGAACTTCTGTTGCAATTCGCATTTTTTCTGCGATCCTATGGGGAAATTCGCGCTTTTTCCGTATTAATTTCACGAAATTCGCGCTTTTTCGCGATATTTTGACAAAATTAGCGCTTTTTCAGCAATCCTATGTCGAAGTTCGCGCTTTTTCAGCGATCCTATGTCAAAATTAGTACTTTTTCCGCTATACTTTGCCTTCCTTTTTTCCAACCCTTTGACAAAATTAGCGCTTTTTCCACGACCTTTTGGCGAAATTTGCTCTTTTTCCGCGATACTTTGAATTAACGTTTTTTTTGCAAACGTTTGACAAAATTCGTTCTTTTCCTCGACCTTTTCACGAAATTCGAGCTTTTTCCTCGCTTTCAGCGATCTTGTGTCAAAATTCGCGTTTTTAGCAATCCTTTGTCAAAATTCTTTTTTTTTTTTTTTTTTTTTTTTTTTTTTTGCGCAACCTTCGACAAAATTCTTGTTTTTACTGGGATCTTTGGTGAAATTCGCTCTTTTTCCGCGACACTTTGACAAAAATAGCGCTTTTTAGCGACATTTTAATGAAATTCGTGTTTTTTCCGGAACAAAAAACTGTCTCCGACGGAGTCGCAGAAATCCCTTCCGGAAAAAAAGCTTAATTCAACACTGGTTTGGGGGGGGGGGGGGCGATCGATTCAGTGTTTTAGACTTAACATTAGATAAGATCATTTTCCTTTTTACACTCGCAAGAAATGTACCAAGAGTGCTGGGTGCGTATGTTCTCTCAGTTCGAAATTTTGTCCAAACACTTTAGGGGCTGTGCAAATATAACGTTAACAGCTTTTTGGTAATTTTGGATCCCTTTCGTTATATCCCTTCCCATGCGTTATCATTCTTCGATCCCCCCCCCCCCTCCCTGTAATAAAATCGTTATCAAAGTGTAATTTTTTTTTTTTTTTTTTTTTTTTAATAATATACAAAACTAGTTAAATTTATTTTTTGCCTACTTTATTGATTCAAATGTAGAGAAGGCAATAAAATATTGCTTTATTCAAATGCAATTTTAAAGAATAGTTATTATTCAAAAGTATTTTATAATAGATTTATGTTACATAATGCATTCAATAAAGTCTTGTTGAACTTGCCCCCCAATAGGAGGAGGCTCAGTACCGATCTTACATATGGGGATGCAGGAATGGGGAAAGAAACAACAGATAAGAGCCAACTGACTTGTAATTAAGAGAGGTTACCACATTGGCGCTTATTCGCTTCTTTCTGACAAACACTTTTTGGTATACGGGCCCTGTAGTAAGATAAGACGAATGACTAGCGTCTGCGTTAACATCAAATTCATCCGCGCAACTTCTGGTGCGCAGCTCTGAGTTGAGGAGAACTAGGGGGAGAGCTCGCACATTTCACCGAGGGACTTAGTTGAAATATGCGGATGAAGCCTCGGTTGAAGCAGCATTTGAACGGCGCGTTTATCTATTGTAGAGTTTTATAATGATCTTTATTAAATTAGTTAATAAAGATTAGTTATAAACATATAAAGATCAGTTGCTTTTTAAATTGTACTTACAATTAACTAAATAAAATTGAGTATAATTGATAATTAAAATATATTTTTTAAATTCATATAAGTTTTTTCAAAATAATTAAATGAATATTTATTAAAATACAATATCTCCTACACTTACACTAAATATAATTTTATGCTACATAAACATAATTTTATATAAAAGATTAGTAAATTCTATTAATTTAATATTTAAGTTTTCATTTTTTTTTTTTTTTTAATCAAGCATTATTTTCATATATAAAAATCGGGATTAGTTTACTATTCTTTTACTAATTACTGATTCATCTGAAATTATAAAGATGTGGGGATTAGTGCAATTACAAATTTTCTTCTTTTCCTTATATTACTATTGCTATTTAGATATATAATTAATATTGATTTGAAATATATATAATTAATTAATATCAATCTTTAAATATATGTAGATAATATTAATATTTAACTGTGAATAATCTATATTAGATAATGTTATTATTTAAATATATATAATAAATATTTTTGTTTAATTGTATGTGTGTGTTACTGCACATGTATAATTTAGATGAATTAATGTATTATTTAAATATGTATAATTTATATTAAATAATAATATTTAAATACACATAATTTATTCTATTATTTATTAAATATCTAATTGATATTAATACTTTTGTTTAAATATATGCAACTTACATTAATTAATATTATTTAAATATGTATAATGATATTAAATAATATTGTTTTTAAATACAGTCGAGTCTCTCTATAAAAAAACTCTATCCAACGAATTTCTCTATTTAACGAATTTTTTTTT
The DNA here is from genome assembly GCA_964019185.1 of Maratus speculifer. Classification (NCBI taxonomy): domain Eukaryota; kingdom Metazoa; phylum Arthropoda; class Arachnida; order Araneae; family Salticidae; genus Maratus; species Maratus speculifer. The sequence continues at coordinate 314,981,597 of OZ025296.1, read as the reverse complement.
TAGGAACGGTCAATTTTTTCATGATTACATTGAAAATAATCTCCATATAGCGAAATATATATCTCCATTTAACGAATTTTTTCAAAAATATTCTTGTTCATAAAATATAAATGTTCAGAAAACGCTTCAAATTATTTATAATTTTTTTTTCTTTTTTTCGTGATTTCTGGTTTAAATTTCATAGCTGCATTCCTCTACCTTATTCCTTATGTCCAAAAAAGGCATTCACCCCCCCCCCCCCCAAGAAAAACAAAATTTTTGCATGGTTACACTTGACATTGTTTTAGACAAGATGAGCATGTGTTCTTGGAAAAGATTGAAGCATTTGCTTGCTACTGGAGCGATTTGCAATTCTCACAAAGCATTCTAACATATAAAATTTTTTCATTGTCGTCTTGAAACTGTTGTTTGTTTCTTGGTTTGGATATTAAGGCAGGAATATAGAAGGGATTTCTGCAAGGGGGAAATTGCAGAAAAGGTCTTATTTTAGCATGTTTTCATCGACCTAAATTAATTCTCATTACTTTTATAGTGTAAAGTAAATGTTTGATGTTTGTGGCGACTCGGAACATTTTTTGTTGTGAGAGAAGATTTAAATGAAGAATTGTTACTAAATGTCATCTATGCTGGCGTTATCTTCTATTTTAAAGGCATTAAACTGCTTCTAGGATAAACATAACTCTCTTTGATTAAGTAATAATTTTCAAAATAATCAATAAGACATAGGGGGAAAAAAAGAAAGTGGCGAAAATGTTTGAGATTCTGGAAAAATTCCGTTCAATATTTCAAAAACTTAGATAAATATTATTTTAAATTTATAAAAAAAATTATTATAATTATTATATTTATTTATAAAAAACTTATTTATAAAAAAAATATTTAAACAGCTCAAAAACAATTCTGTTTCAAAATTTAAACATTAAATGAAAAAGAAATTGCCGTTCGCTATTCAACGAATTTTTCTATCTAACGAATTTTTCTGTATAACAAATTTTTTGATTAAGTAGTGGATTTCGTTATATGGAGACTCGACTGTATATAATTAATTGATATTTTTACTTAAATACATATAATTTAGTGATGTATAAATTGATGATACACGTTTTAACAACAGTATTCAGCTTTTTATTTTTATTTTTATTTTTTAAATCTAAGTCTGATTTTAAATCAATGACCAAAAGTTTTGTGTCATCAAAATCTGATGTTACAATTACATTGTACAAAAGAGTTAAGATTTATTTTATATATATATATATAATTTCGTCTTACATAGAAATAAGAATTAATACTAAATACTCTCTCGTGACAACGTTTCCTGCTTTTTATGTCCCTGAAAATTAATTTTAAATAACAAATCTGCAATATTTATACCCAACCGATGACTTGAATAAAAACAGAGTTCAGACAAAGTCAGTCATCTCATTATTATTATATACCATACTATACAGAAAGAATGCTTTTGTTCATTTCTTAAATAGATATAAATTACATTTTTGAAGTAGTGTAACATCACTCAAATCTACCACAAACGATTTTTCTCCCATTGTCCCTATAAATGCTACACACTCAATTTTCACTAGGAAACATGCTATAGATATTTTCAATAACATGAACGAAATTTAAGTTTACGAGAATTACAGTACAGACTGACAAACTGAACTCATAGCTACTCTTTTCAAATGTGTTTGAAAGTATTAAATTAATTTTTCACTAGGGTCCTGTAGATAGATCCAATTCTGATGTCCTTTTAATAAAAAGTGTTCGACTTTATTCCAATGATTTAATAATTTTTTTGTAGTTTCTTTGAAAAACTTGTAAAATAATAAATAAAAGATTACGATAATTTATGCTCATTTGAAAAGAGAATGAAATAAAGCATAATTCAATGAAATTAAAACGTCACTATAAATTAAACAGGATAACAATCTGATGTGAGTAGTAAACAAGGCTTAGAAAATAGAAGTTTGTGTTTAAATCAAGTAAAAGAAAGAAAAAAATGAATTTTCAAATAAGTAAACTACTACACAAAATATTTTAATAAAAATCTTATATTGCTTCAGAGAGGTGTTACAAAAAAATAAAAAAAATCTAATGGATTTAATAGATTTACTACACAAAAGTAAGACAAATTAATTATTATGGAAAATTAATGCCTTAATTAATTAGTGAAAACTGCAAATAAAGTACAAGTTAGGGTCTTCAGATATAAAGTGCATATTGTGGCGTAGTGGCAGATGGGCTTGCAATAAATTGTAGAAATTTAATTAAATATTCAAGACTAAATTTTATAAACTCAACAACTATAAAATTTTAATGAGAAATGACAGTTACAAATGCTCTGACTTTTCAGAACGGTTGGTTCGCCGGACACCCGGACTTCAAACCCCGATATTGGGTATAGCAGTGGTCTGAGAGAGCAGAGCTCCCTCCAACGTAATCTCGAGAGATCTATCTCTCAACTGTCCGACCAGCAGCCAAGAAAAAAACGTCCTTCCCTGGTCAACATTCACAAGGGGGGGGGAGGAAAGACCTCTTTCTCAGACTTCTTCCAATCTGGATCCAGGGGTCAAGGCGTCCTTCTCACATTCGATATCACAGAGTGCCTCCCCTTGACTGATTTCACAGCCCAAAGAAATCTGTACTTAGCAATAGAAATGCAAGCAAAACACCTGTGTAAGGTGACCTCCACATAAAGCGCGGGGGGGCAGTATTGTTCAGGCATGGCACTAAATCCTCGCACACCACTCAGCTGGAGACAACTTGCCCATCCCCTCACTGTCCACATAAAGTTCAATAATTGCGACCACATTCCGATCCTTGAGGACAAAAGGCACACCTGCGGCAGGAAATGTGAAGATATGACAACTCCTTCCCCCTAAAGAGTTTTCCTGGGCTTGACTAGGAAAGCTCCACAAGGATAGCTCGTTCCCTTCAAACACCCTTTGTGAGGCAAGGCAAGGCAAGGCACATTTAAATGTCCTATCACTTAATTTTAACTACCCTTTTCCGAGAACAATTTTCACATAACACCCACCTTGTCTCACTTGGAAACACAATAATAAATAACAATACATAAACACAATGTTAAACACTGAAATTAAAAATATGCTAGATAATTAATATTTACAACTTCATAGTTTATTTAAAGAGGCTAAGGGATGAGTCGGCTCAGACCATCGGCGTTCCCATTTTCTTTTCCTGGCTTATGCTCTATTCTAAATTTGAACTGTTGTAGGCATAAGGCCCAGCGCAATAGCCTCGCATTAGCTCCCATCATTTTTTTAGATACGTGAGAGGATCGTGGTCTGTCTGAATCAGGAATTCCTGGCCATCCAGATAATAAGTTAACTTTTTTACTCCAAAAATGATAGCCGCTAACTCTTTCTCTACCGTACAATAATTTTTCTCAGCCTGACTAAATTTCTTGGACAAATAAACTATGGGATGTTCTTCCCCGTTACTCATTTGGGATAACACAATACCGGCCCCAATTTCGCTCGCATCTGATTGGACAATAAATTCCTTTGAATAATCTGGAGCATAGAGTACAGGTTTACTTACTAACTTTCCCTTTAAATTTTCAAACGCGGATTGACAATTTTGCGTCCATTCTATTTTCTCTTTTTTAACCCTCCCCTTTAACGCGTCGGTGAGAGGAGCCGCGATAACAGAATAATTCGGGATGTACCTCCCATAGTACCCCACAATTCCTAAAAATGCTCTAATTTGAGTCTTTGTGCAAGGGGTAGGAAAATCTTTAATTGTTTGTATTTTAGCCTCCCCCGGGGATCTTTTACCCGACCCAATCTCGTGACCTAAGAATTTAACGTGGTCTTGGGCAAATTGACACTTAGAAGGTTTGATGGTAAGGTTTTCTTCCCGTAATTTCTCTAATACTCTCCCCACGTCTTTCACGTGACTTTCAAAACTAGGAGAATACACCGCAATGTCGTCGATGTATGGCGACGCAAAAATCTCCATCCCCTGTAAGACCTCTGCCATTAACTTACAAAAATAGAACGGCGCATTGGCTAATCCAAACATCATTTTCTTAGGTATGTACGTGCCAAAGGGGGTCACAAATGCCGCATACCTTTGGGCTTGCTTCGAGAGGGGAATTTGAAAATACCCCTTCGTCAGACCCATAACAGTTATAAAGGGAGCGGCGCTCACCTTTTGCACAACTTCCTCGATATTCGGCAAGGGGAAATACATATGGCGCGTAATCGCGTTCAATTTTCTATAGTCCACACAAGGCCTAGGATCCTTGCCAGGACTCTCAACTAGAATCATCGGACTTGTATAGTCTGACTGACCGATTTCTATCACCCCCAAATCTAATAATCTCTGAATTTCATCTTGCAAAATTGTAATTTGTCTAGGGGACATCCTGTAAGGCCTTGCCCGCACCTGGGCGTCGCTCGTGAGCTCTATGTCCATCTCCACTAATTTAGTATTACCCGGATCTGCAGAAAATACCTTCCCATTCTGTCTTAACATTCTACAGAAACTATCAATTTGACTTTCCGTAGCGCGCTCCGCTAACCCACTTTCCCGCACAATTTCCCGCAAATCGAACTGAGTCGAATCCGGTGCCGGATAAGGTATCTCTGCGTCCCTTTCAGACTCCTGCGGTTCCTCCGGAATAATCAAATTAACACGTTCCGGCCTGCGGTAATATGGTTTCATCAGATTTACATGATAAATGGTACTCTTGTCCCTCTTTTCAGGTAAATCAATCAAATAATTTGTATCAGAAATTTTTCCTGTTACAGTTCCCGTCCCCAGCCAATTTACAGCCATTCTATTGGGCTTAGAAGTAGCTAAAACCAACACTTTATCTCCCACATTAAAATTTCTAGACACTGCATTTCTGTCATACCAGACTTTCCTTTTCTCCTGGCATTCGCGCAGTTTCTCGGAAGCCAAATCCTGACATTTTTTGAGTCTGTTGACTAAATCCAAGATGTATTCAACAACCGTTGGATCGGTATCACCAGAATCCATCCAATTCTCAAAAACAATAGTCTGAGGGGTCCTCAGATTCTTCCCTAAAACCAATTCAGAAGGGCTAAACCCTAAACTTTCGTGGGTCACCGTGCGTAACGCAAACAGTGCCGCTGATAGATTCTTCTCCCAATCTTCTCCTGATTCTAAACAAAGCACTTTAAGGACTCTTTTTAATGAAGAATGCCATCTCTCCACCACATGACTCTGCGGGTGACAAACCGAACTATGAGTCACTTTGATTCCAAAGCGTTCAAAAAACTCAGAAGTTAACTCACTGGTGAAGGATTTTCCCAAATCACTCTGGATTTCTTTAGGGAAACCCGTCCTAGAAAATACCAACAACAAGGCATCAATCACACTGACCGACGTGATATCTTCCACCGGTATAGCATCCGGATACCTCGACGCTACACAAATAGCAGTAAGTAAATATCTATTATTCTTATGACTCCTGGGTAATGGACCTACGGCGTCTATATTTATTTTTGAAAACACTTCCGAAATTACAGGCACAATTTTCAAAGGTGCTTTCACTTTATCCCTATTATGACCAACAATCTGACATTCGTGACAGGTTTTAACATATTGTTCAATCTCTTGATAACAGTTCGGCCAAAAATAATGCCTCAAAATTCAGTCTTTAGTCTTTGTGGTTCCCAGGTGTCCTGACACTTCATTATGACAAAGGGCCTTTAAATCCTCCCTAAACTTCTCCGGAACGCACAATTGCATTCTCTCTTCCCCCGACTTACTCACAACTATTCGCACAAGACGGTCCTTTACAATTTTAAATTCTTTTTCCTCGGCAGTTCTTGCTCTTTCCCACAAAGGAATTAACGAAGGACATTTCAGCTGTTCCCTTTTGAATTCATCCCCCGAAATCTTAGCTAATATACTTTCCCCATCAGCCTTCGGTAGAAATTCCCCATCCTCTTCATTTAAAGTGAGAGGTTCAGTTTCGGTTTCGGATTCACCCGGAATTTCGACTTCCATTTGTTTACTCTTCCGACTTTGACTACGCGTAATTACAGCACAAACAGGTATAGGATATTCCTTATGCTTCTCAATTAATTCTGCGGTTTCATTACCCATTAAATAGAATCCCTGATCTAAATCATCCGGTTTAACAGCTGCCTTAGTGACAATAGTTCCAAATTCACCTTGAATTGCGACTTTAGCCAAAGGTAAACAAAAGCAGGTTTTATCTAAAGGTTGACGTACCCAAGTTACTTCACTTAATAAATCTTCCGGATTTACCCAACTTTTTGCTAGCAAATCGATTCCACTACCACTGTCTCTTAAACAATCCCTTTCAACGCCATTAATTCTCACTTTACTGATATATGGATCAAAACTCTCATTTACTTCTACATTTCCGACTAATCGGCACACTATTTTTTCCTCTCTTTTTCTTAAACTGGGGCAGTCCGGGCGTATATGCCCTTTAACATTGCATTGAAAGCAAACGACTTCCCTAGTTTTCTCAAAGCGTTTATTTTTTTCTACCTTAGGTAGTTCCCTATTATTCTGAGGCTCCGGTTTCCTCCGATCTTCCGTCCTTTCCTTAAAATTATTCCCTGTTTTACCCTTTCCAAAAGACCTCCTTTCCCAAGGTTTACTATCCGTTTTTTTTAACGTTTTCTTGACGCTCTCATAATAATCTAGTTTGGTCGCTAATTCAGAAGCTTCGCGAAATTCCTCCCAACTCTCTAGATACCTTTCCTTAATTTCAGGGGGAACCCGTTTTTTCAATTGCTCCGTAAGCATTAATTCCTTCAAAGATTGAAAATCAGTCACCTTTGCGGACTCTAACCAATTATCTAGATAGCCACGCAACTCATAAACCAGATCAGACCAAAACGCACCCGGTTTTTTTTTATGCTCCTCAAATCTTAACCTTAAAGCAACCGTGCTTAGTCTAAACCTAGTCAATAACATACTCTTCATGTGATAATAATCATCTCCCTTATCTGCAGGTTCCTTGACAACTAACTCAGCTATCTCTGCAGGTAACAACGGAATTAATTGCGACACCCATTCTTCCTCCTTAACTTTCTCTTTTGTAGCCTGACGTTCAAAAATCATAAAAAATAAAGTAATATCTAAGATTTTCGGATCAAATTTTGGGACTAAGTCCTTTAACTTAACTTTTCTGGTCCCTTCAGTATTTATGGAAACCGTCGATCCTACACTCGCTGTTTCTACAGCATTAGAAAGCCTTAACCTTTCCAATTCATATTCGCGCTCTTCTTTAGCTATTTTGTCTAACCTTTCTTTTTCCCTCTCCTCTTTGGCTTCCCTAGCTAATCTTTCCTTTTCCGCTTCCTTTAATTCCTCTAAAATACGATCTAAGAAAGCTTCCCCAGTTTCCTCATCATATTCCGTCGATTCCGTTATGCCTTTTATAATATCTTTAATCAGGTCTGAATCCGACACATCAACCTCAAATTCTCTGGCTAACAAAATTAAAGTTTGTTTCTTCTGCCTTTTTAACTTATTTAGAAAAGCCATGATAACAATTAACTAACACTCCTATACACAATTCTAACCTTTCAAAAACAAAGAACCTAATCTTTGAGTTATTTCAACATTAAATAAGATTTCCAAAATTTCAATGAGATTTCAATTTAAATATAGTTTCAAAATTAATTATAATTTCAAAATTATTACATTCCATAACTCTTACATATGCTACTCTTTTCACTTTGCCCCAACATAACATACAAAACAAATATCATTACTCCCTACCTTAACTTAAAATATATATATATATATATGAATGATCAAATGTTTCCAAATGAGACAAAAATAGATATAATAACACATATAAATAACACACTAGAGAAATGCATATACAACAAAGTGAAACCCTTAAACAAATTTCTACACACAATACACTAACCTATCTCTACCACACCCACATAATCGAACATTCCCAGTTCAAATTAAATTTTAAAAAATTAATTTTTCTAACTTTCTCATTGACCAGTACCTTGCAACACAAAAAGCATTTAAAAGGAACTCACCCCTCTTTTAGGCGACGGAACGGGTACTCCACCAGACAATACCAGGCAATCAGTCAGATGAAACTCCGGACGGGTGCTCCACCAGACGAATTCACACTAGGAAACGTTGAACAGGCATACCATTCTGGCGAAAGTCCAATTTCACAAGCGATGAAAATCCAAAAAATTGTCGAACATGCACACGACTCTGGCGAAAGTCCAATTTCACAAGCGATGAAAGTCCAAAAAATTGTCGAACATGCACACGACTCTGGCGAAAGTCCAATTTCACAAGCGATGAAAGTCCCAAAAATCAACTGAAGAAACGGGTCCAGAGTTTTTAACTTAACTCTCAGATCCAAACGCGCTGCCACCAATATAATTTATTTAGTTTAGCTGTGGCGTAGTGGCAGATGGGCTTGCAATAAATTGTAGAAATTTAATTAAATATTCAAGACTAAATTTTATAAACTCAACAACTATAAAATTTTAATGAGAAATGACAGTTACAAATGCTCTGACTTTTCAGAACGGTTGGTTCGCCGGACACCCGGACTTCAAACCCCGATATTGGGTATAGCAGTGGTCTGAGAGAGCAGAGCTCTCTCCAACGTAATCTCGAGAGATCTATCTCTCAACTGTCCGACCAGCAGCCAAGAAAAAAACGTCCTTCCCTGGTCAACATTCACAAGGGGGGGGGGGAGGAAAGACCTCTTTCTCAGACTTCTTCCAATCTGGATCCAGGGGTCAAGGCGTCCTTCTCACATTCGATATCACAGAGTGCCTCCCCTTGACTGATTTCACAGCCCAAAGAAATCTGTACTTAGCAATAGAAATGCAAGCAAAACACCTGTGTAAGGTGACCTCCACATAAAGCGCGGGGGGGCAGTATTGTTCAGGCATGGCACTAAATCCTCGCACACCACTCAGCTGGAGACAACTTGCCCATCCCCTCACTGTCCACATAAAGTTCAATAATTGCGACCACATTCCGATCCTTGAGGACAAAAGGCACACCTGCGGCAGGAAATGTGAAGATATGACAATATGTTTGTAAAGCAAGTAAAAGTTAAGAGTAATACAAATCCACTGTTTTAATTATTTTAACTATCCTTATATTTTAAAATCAATCGCAAAAAAAAAAAAAAAAAAAAAAAAAAATCAGAACACGGTATAGAAATGTATAAACCTCTTGGTACCGATAATTAAAACAAATGAACTCAGTTTTGAATTTAAGGGGTGGTCCATGGGGACATCCCTCCCGGAGCAATGAAATGTCCCCCGCCCCCTCCGGAAATTTTCATTTTTTGGGTTTCCAATGGTCAAAAACTGCAATGTCCCCTACGGAACTAATGAAGCCCCTCCTGGAGAAAAGTGTCTGAATTCAACACTGAATGAACTACATTTTAAAAACAGTATTAAAATTTTCATGGCATAAATAGTGTTTATCATTGCAAAAATAATAGTACAACTAAAGATTGTATAGTCAACTCGAAGAATAGTTTCATATGTACAGATATTAAAACAAAACTAGCGTATGTACAGATATTAAAACAAACGGCCGTGTACCGTGCAAGTCAGATGTTCGTCAGCAAAACTGCTCCCTGCACGAAGCAAGAGTAAACAAACCGAGAAACAAATCCTTTGAAGCAGACGAATTATTCCTAGCAGACCTGCGCGCCAGAAGTTGCGCGGATGAATTTGATGATAACGAAGACGCTAGTAGACGAATGATATTTTTTTTCCTCATTAGACATCTGTTTTCGCACTCTTTCCCGTCCCAATGATTCTTCAATGTCATGGTCAATGGTCAGTTACCCTTTCGAGGGGAATTCAACATCCTGCTCTGTTTTCACAGTACATATCTATATAAAGAACCATTTTGTAGATATAGTTCCCATATGAAATATAACTAACCTCCGTAACGTTTTACAGCGTTAACGGGAATTATAATCCATTATGAATAACTTAAAAATATACGAAATGTATTACGTATAAATAAAATTACAAATATGCAAACATTTTTAGAACAATAGTTTTATTTTTTTTCACATCATTAATATTCCAAAATTCCATTAAGAGGTTTAATCAATTAACTCCCCACCCCCTTATTAATGTTAAATGTATGGGAATAAAATGCATTCGTATAGTAAATTAGAAAGTTTAAGTGCTTAAAAGGATTTGCACATTCGTATATTTAAACAAGTTGGAAATTCCACTTAAAGCGTGGCAAACGAGGTGCTTTCGTATGATAACGATGTTTTAAAAATATTCAGATCTTGCTGCTAGTAGATAGTACTTCGGATAGAGTATAGTAGTGAAATATATATATATTTTTTGTGTGTGTGTGTGTGTTCCTGTAAATATACAAGAAATAATTTTTATTACACCTCAGCGACGTATATCATACGCTATAATACTATCTACTTTCTTTTATACAGGAAGTAACTTGTAGTATTCCTCAGCAATGTATATCAATCTCATGTTAAATAGTCAATATCAAATGTTAAATAGTCAATTACAATTATCGCACCAAAAAAATGTTCTCCCTATACCATTATGTAATGGAATACTTTTGTGTGACCTTGTAAATCAATAAAAAATGCTTTTTGCACCACAGATTGTGCAAAATGTATGTTATAATATGTATGTTCATAGAGGCATAACAATTTTATTGTGTTCGAATTAGTGTAGTCCATTAAAATGCATTTGAAACATTTTTCCCCATTGACCGTAATGTAACGGAATAATTTTGATTGCCCCTATAATTGATCTATGCATCCGATTTTCATAAAATTTGAAATGATTCGACAAAATTATGTAATGATTATATATTTTAAATTTCAAACGATTAAAATGCATTTGAAACTTTTCCCCTTATTCACCGTAATGTAACGGAATACTTTTGATTGTCCCTGTAATTGATCTATGCATCCGATTTTCATAAAATTTGAAATGACTCGACAAAATTATATAATAATTATATATTTTAAATTTCAAATAATTCGGTTGGGTAGTTTTTACGTTGTTATATGCGGACAGACAGACAGACGGACGGACGGACTGAACGACAACTATAGGTGCTACGTATTTACATAATTACGAACGCACCTAAAAAAAATCTCCCTAGAAAATTAACATTTTTGTCTTATTTATTTATACTTCTCTTAAAGGATGTTTCAAAATTGTCAAAATATTTATAAAATATGTGTTGAATTTAATATTTTATGCATTAAAAGCTAATGAGCGGTGATTAATATTTTAACCCTTCCAGATAAATTTCGACAAAAACATTTGCAACAATGAATTTCAAAAAATGGAGTGCATCTCACTATTTTTCGTTAAACGTTAGATTCTCATATTTATCGCTTTTTAGGTGCGTTCGTAATTATGTAAATACGTAACACCTATATTGGTCATTCAGTTCTTCCGTCTGTCCGCATATAACAACGCAAAAACAACCCAACCGAATCGTTTGAAATTTAAAATGCATAATTATTACATAATTTTGTCGAGTCATTTCAAATTTTATGAAAATCGGATGCATAGATCAATTACAGGGCCAATCAAAAGTATTCCATTACATTACGGTCAAAGGGGAAAAAAGTTTCAAATGCACTTTAATCGTTTGAAACTTAAAATACATAATTATTAAATAATTTTGTCGAGTTATTTCAATTTTTTTGATAATCGGGTGCATAGATCAATTAAAAGAGCAATCAAAAGTATTCAATTACATTATGGTCAATGGGGAAAAAGTTTCAAATGTATTTTATACGTTTGAAATTTAAAATACATAATTATTACATAATTTTGTCGAGTCATTTCAAATTTTATGAAAATCGGATGCATAGATCGATTATAGGGACAATCAAAAGTATTCCGTTACCTTACGGTCAATAATAGGTTAAAAATATTGATTTCCTGCGGAGATATTTTAAATATAAAAATGCATCAAACGTCCATAGACTTAACCTTACGAAAGGGAATTCGGAAGCTGACTGACCAGCACCCTTAAACAATATTTCCCCCCTTTTGACTGTTTTAGTCCAGGCGAAATAAACATTTTACCTTTCAAAAATCGGGTGGAAGATTTTCTTTTTCTGATTTTTTCTAATGATGCTAACATGGATAAACCACGTTTTCGAATAAAAATTTCTCAAGGCTAAATTTTCTGTGGTCAAAAAACAACAGAATTTTGGGATTTTATTTTATTTTATTTATCTATTTTTTTAATATCTCGAGATTTGTTGCCATAGCAAAATATTTGTCAGTTACAATATTAAATAGGACTAAATTCTGTATAATATTTCTTATTTACAACTTTTTTATACACTAAGTAACAAGCGCAGTACGCCAAAATCCCCCCAAATCCCATTCTATTTAAAATTAAAGAGTATAAATAAGAAAATTTGTTTGTGTTTGTAGTTTTTGTATTGAGAAAAACTAATGCCTGAAAGTGAGGTACATATGAAATTATAAATAATAAACGGGCATTAATATAATATAATAATTCTACTAGGTAGAATTGTTAAAAAAAAAAATAATAAATAAAAAAAGGACATTTTTTTTTTTTTAATTTTCTTAAAAACCGTGAAAAAAGTAGTTAAGCCACGATTATTCAAATGTATTCATCGGATTTAACCGTGTATATATATAGAGAGATAGATAGATAGATTGGTAGCAGTAAATTATTTATTTCAAGGTTAATACTAGGCTTTTTTTGCATCCGTAGCAAACTCGGATTTTAGTGCCCGCTCTCCCTCTCTCACCCCGTTCAAAAGAAAACTTATCATGAGAATATTAATAAATCTGTTATAGCCGGATTTGGGAAATCTTTAGTATGTAATCATTAAATACGTAATCAGCTTTGTTAAACATTGATTCAATAAAACTTTGAAAATTTAAACGAAAGGAATCGAAGTATATCCAGTTTTATAAAAGGTTTCCATCTTAGCAGGTATAATTGTTCATATATTTTTTTTTCTTGAAATAATAATAACAATAATAACTAGGCGTTGGAGGCCACCGTAATACTTACCCATCATGGATATGCATAACATAATATATGAAAACATAACATGTAAACAGTTTATAAAATGCATTGCAATTCCAAAACAAAATATAAACGTATATTTAAGTATTTTTAACACATCATCATGCTCTATTAATGAATTTCTGATGAACCAATTTCGATAAATTACATGAAACACCATACTATTCTAATAGCACTGAATTGCATAAAAGAGATATCATTACAACTCTAAAAATAAATACCATATTCACTAACGGTTTCTTGCATCAAATTAAGTGTCTCATTTCCAATTAAAAGATATCTTTGAGTTGAAATTTGAATGAAATACAGGGTCATGAAAAAGCAAAGAATGTGGAAAACAGGATTAGAAATTTCTCGACAACTAATAATCCGATCGATTTCGTTTTTTATGCAAAATTTGTGTCAATTTATTGCTTTTTATGTCCACTCCTTAAAATAAAAAAAAATCGAAAATTTTTATATACCTTTCATCAGAACGAATTTTTCGGGAGTCCGAAAAAAATAGTTCCGGATAATCGAAGTTACTGATATTAAATAGGCTTCGTCCCATTCTTACATACTAAGCACATACAAAATTTCAAGTCTCTATCTCAATTTGTTCGGGAGATAGAGCGGTTACAGACAGACAGACAGACACACAGACGGACGGACGGCAAAAATTTTTTTCTAAAAATATGTTTTTCAGTGTCCGAAACGTGTAAATCCGTCAAAAAAAAAATTCGATTTTCAAAACGATTGCAAGACTTACCCTATACTACGTATGATGGGTAAGTAATAATAATAATGATTCATTCAATGGTAATTGAATAATTTCTAAATTTACAACTATGAGACTAAATTAGTCACCCGTAATATTAAACCTATTGAAGTGTTCATGTCGGATATCTTGCTTGCTTTTATTACTTTTAAATATATATATATATATATATATATATATATATATATTCATGAGATAATTGAGATCAATATCTAATGCTGTACTTTTTCGGGTTTAATTAATTAATTAATTAATTTTTTTAATATTTCGGAAAATTGTTTGGAGCGTTTTCTGAAATTAAAGTAGCTTCATTAAAAAAAGGCAACCAAATTTACAAAATTAAAAGTACGCAACGTTAGATAGCGACCTTAAATATCAAATGAACAACAACAAAATAATCATAATAATAAGAATAAATAAAATAAACGTCAAAATTCGAGCTTGAATTCTGAAAAGAATGCTCCCATAGGTTTAACATTAGCATGCAAATGCTTTCGCGTGAAAATGCACTAGTCATACGAACAAACTAGAACGCTAATTTTAAACCTATAGGAGCGTTCTTTTTTACAATTTCTCGCTTGTAATTTAATAGTTTTAAAAGGTATCTTTTCTGTTTGAGATTATAATTGCTGACGGACAATTGCTGCTAGAATTCTAACGGGATTAGTGTTTACTTTATCTATTTTGGTTACTTTAGTTTTCTATTTTGGTTACAGTTTTTATTTATTTATTTATTCATTCATTATTTTTCTATAAAATTACAATTGATTATTAATACGAAAATATATATTTGGAATAAAAAAGAAACATATAGTACAATATTTAAATATATTTCTGAGTAAAACTTGCTCTAAACATTTTTCAGATATTTTTTATGATTTTACTATGACTAGAGTTAATCTTTTCAATATAAATTTACTAAAAAACCCCTAAAACTCAAAATACTAATACTCAAATGGTAATAACTTTTTCTAATCAAATATTTAATAAAATCAATGTAAATTCTATAATAAATGATAAAAATTTAAAATTTCCTATAAATAATATTCAAGTATCAAAAACTTCAAAGTATTCAATAACGATAGGAAGAAAGATATTTAACTATAATTCGTTCTTAAAAATACTACTGATGATAGTACTTTCCCTGCAAATGCAATGATCCCTCTCTACACAAATACATTAATAATGATCATAGGCATATTATTACTGGAAATCTAAATACTGTATATGACTTAACACTGAAAAAATTAATGGGTTATGGTACTAAGTACAGAATTACATTCAAATAAAACATTAATTCTGTAATAAAACAATTTACTTATGATATATATATATATATATATTTATTTAAATAATTGCAATATATTGTAACAAACCTATTGAATATTTAATTCAATGGAAAATTTTAGTTATTGATAAATTAACTAAGACTTTAAAATAAAATATTTCACATCTGCATTATATAAATACAAAGCATCTTTTCCAGCAAATCACTAAATTGCAACGAAACTGTAATAACTTATGTTGACAAATCTCCAAATAATTATGCAATTATATATAAATCCTATTATCATCAACTGCTTAAATCTAGTATATCTTCTAATAACACATTCCAAAAAACTAATGATAACGTAATTGTAAACAATCGTAAAATTAAAGGCTTTTATGAATTATTAGACATTAACTCTACTAACTTTAAATATCCTTATCTAGTTCTTATACTCAAATTTGATAAGAATCCTGTTAAATTTAGAACAGTTACAATCGGTTACAATACTTATAAAAATGCTGCTAACGAACTTCTATTAACAGTTCTTAATCAAATATATAAAATTACAAAAATCAGTGATAATAATAAATACTATAAAGAAGAATTATGAATTGGTCAATATTATGAAAAAACTTAAATGTATAAAAAATATAACTGCATATGACTTCAAAGACCTTTCTAATAATATCGATTTATTAGATTTACATAATATAATAAATGCACTTTTTTAAAAATATCAACATGATTTAGATCTATCAATGAACATTGAAACTGATTATTTTCTTACTTTAACTAATTTCATTATCTAAGGCACCCTGGGGTAATAACGCCACGTTAATGTTCTACCAATTTTCACGGCTCAGTTTTAGTTTGTATTTTTCAAACAAATATATGATTTGATACAGCAGCTTATTTACTATCTGTATATAAAAAAATAATTTAACAGATATGTATTCATAAAATGTAATGGCGTGATTTCTTGACCCATGCTATTTGGCGTTATTAGCCACCTATATGGGTAATAACGCCATGCAAACAAAACTATGAAATAAGATGGAATAATTGCATGTAGATTGCCTAATTCTAAAAATACAAACTCTACAAA
Source organism: Maratus speculifer (assembly GCA_964019185.1). NCBI lineage: Eukaryota > Metazoa > Arthropoda > Arachnida > Araneae > Salticidae > Maratus > Maratus speculifer. Next base: position 314,965,394 of record OZ025296.1, on the reverse strand, counting down.
TTTAGTAATAGACAAATTGCATTCTAAGCTATTGAAAATGTTCAATTTTTTGTGAAAGTATAAGAAAAATGAAGGTGGTGTGTGTGTGTGGGGGGGGGGGGGGGAGATGAAGCGAAAGAATATCAGACCGTGACTTCTTTTTGCTTAAAAATAACGGCTTAAATAGAATTATTAGAAACATTGCACAGTTTTAACTGTGTTTATTTGAATCAGTATTTAGGATGTAGCTCGGCCACTGTAGGGAATCAACCGGGGTATTAATGCCAAGGATTGGCGTTATTACCCCGTTATAGTTATTGCGCTGTACATTTTAAATTACAAATTATCTCGAGAAGATATCCAAAATCTTCAACAACATTTTGAAAGTCCATGAAATGTATTACAAATTTATGTAATTAACAAAGTATTTCCGGATTTAAAAAAAAACAGTCTTCACATCACGAAACGTATCTCGCAAATTTTAGATCAAGCGTTAATTTTAGTTGCTTGTAAAAACAATAAGACCTAAAAAAATGAAACAAATTAACTTGAAGCTGTTTTTTGCGATTTATATGACTCAAAACCCTTCTGCGCAAAGCACATGGGTGTCATTTACCAGATTATTTCATAATTATGCAAAATATTAGCACTTGACATTATTACCCCTCCTGGCGTTATTACACCAGACCACCTTATAATAATTTTATAATGCAAGATAACATAATATATATACAAAAATTTGGTATACCACAAGGTGGTTGTACATCTAGTATATTATCTGACTTATATCATCGCGAACGTAAATATTTTGATAATAAATTACATTTATATCGATATATTGATGATATAATTTTAATTGATACTAAAAATACCAGTATATCTCAATTACCAGTTGATTATCCATCTAATCTAGAAATTACAAAACACCTGCTTTATAATAATGCCATTAACTTTTTAGATCTTAAAGTTATATTAAAGGAAAATAAATTAATAACTGATATTTATGATAAACTGAATGAGTTTTATTTTAAAGTTAATACATTTACTAATTTTAAATCCTATCTTCATAATTCTGTGTATCGTAATATAATCATTAATCATTTATATAGAATAAAATGTTTATGTTCTTCTTATTTAATTAATGCAAATATTAAAAAGCTTGTTTATGATGCTATAAATAATGGTTTTCCTAAAAAAATCACTTATTCTTTAATTTACAATTAGTTGTTACATGATTTAAAAATTAGTTAACTTTTTGCGTAAAAATGAACCAAAAAATTAATAAAACATAAAAAAAATAATAAAAAATTAAAAATGTAAAAAATATATTAAAAAAATGCATACAATAGGATGGTTAGGTGGGTAGATTTTAGAGTACGGCGGAGGGCGTTGTTGTCTGGATAAAACGCAAAGGTTATTTTATATATAAAAAAAAAAAAAAAAAAAAAAAAAAATGAGAGAGGGAAATGCATTAATTAAATTGGAACAAAGTTTCTATGGAGTTTAAATAACACGAATGTATGGATTATTATTTAGTTATATCAATTACATTAATATAATTTTATTCATTTACATTATTAAATTGCACTTCACTTTTAATAAATGAAAGACCTATAATACTACTAAATGTATAGGGTACATATATTAATTACCTATTTTTTAATCTTTTACATCCTAAATTAAAATATTGGTTTTAGCCTAGCATTGTCAAATTAAATGTTATTGATTTAAATATTAATAGGGTAAACTATGGTGTATAGTTTATTTTTTTCTGTTATCACTTTACTTTGCTTTCAATTTATTTATTAATTTATTATTATCATGTGTACGATAATTATTTTTTTCCCTTTTCATTTTTCATTTTTCTATCGAATTTAGTAATTTTGTTGTGCCTTGTTTTTAATGTTATTTCTTGATTGAATTTTGGTTTTATGTGGGTTGGTAGCCCCAAATTCGTATTATTTTGCTTTTTCATGGCTAATACGAAGATGAAACCACACACTTCATTTCTAGTTCCAAAGTATTTGGGGCTTGATAATTCTGCTTTGGTTCTACAAATTCCATTTGTATTCATTTTATTTATTTATTTAATTTATTCCTCATGTTGAATATGGTTTTTTTTTTCTATTAAATTTAAATGGTTCATATTATAATATAATTAATGGTTACATATACATACACATACGCATGTATATATATATATATATATATATATATATATATATATTAACCGAAAAGATGTAAAATGCGTAAAATCTTTGAAAAGGAGAATTGTATTATTTAAAGCGGAATATATTTCGGTTCTTTTTCGGTTTTCAAGATTTTATTGAATCAATGTTTGACAAAGCTGATTGTGTATTTATTGATAACACACTTAAAATTTTCAAGATCCGGCTATTACAGATTTATTTAAATTCTCATGGTTAATTTTCTTTTTAAGAGGAGGGCAGACAGCACCAAAACCCGTGATTGTCACGTGTGTGAAAAAGGCTAGTTTTGGTCCTGAAACACATTATTTACTGCTACTAATATATTGAGGGTGACATACGTGATTAAATCTGCGGGAAACATTTGAATAATCGAGGCAAAACTACGTTTTTCACCGCTTTTAAGAAAATTGAAAAAATGTCCTATTTCTAAAATAGTGTACTGCTCTTGCTATTGAGTGTATAAAAAATTGTAAGCATGAAAGTTATAGAAAATTTTGTCCTGTTAAATATTGTAACTGACAAATAATATGCTACGGCCACAGGTCTCAAAATATTTAAAAAATATATATATATTTTAATTTATTGTTTTTCGACCACAGAAAATTTAGCCTTCAGAAATTTTGTTCGAAAAATTGTTTTTTCCATGTTGACATCATTATAAATAATTCAGAAAAAAAATCATGTAAAATATAACAGTGAGTTATATTATAAGAATAACTAGCGGACCCGACAGACGTTGTCCTGTCACCGACAGACGTTGTCCTTCCTGGCACCGACACCAGAAAATCAAAAAAATGTACTTAAATATAGTGATACGCACGATAAACACTACGCTCTTAATTTAATTTCTTATTACAATTATGTAAGGAAATTATTTTTCACTCTTCAGTATTTTTTGAAGTCGGTTCAATTTTTGATAGAAAAGTTTATTTTTCTCTTTTTTGTTAAAAGTTAACGATTTTCTGAAGTCAGTTAATCAAAATTATAATACAGGCTATATTACTGTAAAGCACACACTTGTGACAGGAGCGGGGTTCGAACACGCGATCTCTTTCTTCGAGAAGTTGAGCTTAAATCTGGCGCCTTTGACCGCTCGGACATTCCGTCCGTACGCTATTTATCGAAATTATTCAACACTTTTAATTAACAAAAAAATCACTAACTATTAGGTTTTGCCTAATTACTAAAAAAGTACTGAATCAATTTCGACGAAATGTGAATCTAAACCATTCTCGAATCTACCAGAACGCACACACAAAATTTCATCAAAATCTGTCCAGTCGTTTAGGAGGAGTTCAATTACATACACACGCACAGAAGATTTTTATATATAAAGATGAGCATTGAAAATTTCAGGTTTTTGCGCCGAAGACATCGCCAAATTAGGAAAATGTGAATTATCTCACGAACTACTGGACTTAAACAAATTTGCTTAGTACCGTTCGATTCAGCATGAAAAAATACACTAAAATATGTTATCAGTTAAAAAATAACTACAAAAGCCGATTTTTAAGGAATTTTTTAAAAGTTCGTTCCTTTTTTTTAACCCCTTTAGGGGTGGAATTTTCGAAAATCCCTTCTTAGCGGCACTCGATGTTATCAGAAGTATTTTTACCCCAATTTTCAAGATTATAGGTTCGGCAGATTTTTTTGTGCTGTGATTAATACGAAATCCAAACTTTCTTTTATGTATATAGATAAGGATTGAAAATTTCAGGTTTTTTGCGCCGAAGACGCCGCCAAATCAGGAAAATGTGAAGTATCTCGCGAACTACTGAACTTAAAAGAATTTGCTTGGTACCATTCGATTCAGCATGAAAAAATATACTAAAATATGCTATCAGATGAAAAATAACTACAGAAGCCAATTTTTAAGGAATTTTTTAAAAGTTCGTTCTTTTTTCTACTCATCGTAGGGGTGGAATTTTCGAAAATCCATTTTTAGCGGCACTCGATGTTATAAGAAGTATTTTTACCCCAATTTTCAAGATTTTTGGTATGGTAGATTTTTTTGTGCTATGATTAATACGAAATCCTGACTTTCATTAATATATATAGCACTTTTAATTAGCGAAAAATCACTAACTATTAGTTTTTGCCTAATTACTAAAAAAGTACTGAATCAATTTCGACGAAATGTGAATCTAAACCATTCTCGAATCTACCGGAACGCACACACAAAATTTCATCAAAATCGGTCCAGTCGTTTAGGAGGAGTTCAATTACATACACACGCACAGAAGATTTTTATATATAAAGATGAGCATTGAAAATTTCAGGTTTTTGCGCCGAAGACATCGCCAAATTAGGAAAATGTGAATTATCTCACGAACTACTGGATTTAAAAAAATTTGCTTAGTACCGTTCGATTCAGCATGAAAAAATATACTAAAATATGCTATCAGATGAAAAATAACTACAGAAGCCGATTTTTAAGGAATTTTTTAAAAGTTCGTTCTTTTTTCTACTCATCGTAGGGGTGGAATTTTCGAAAATCCATTTTTAGCGGCACTCGATGTTATAAGAAGTATTTTTACCCCAATTTTCAAGATTTTTGGTATGGTAGATTTTTTTGTGCTATGATTAATACGAAATCCTGACTTTCATTAATATATATAGCACTTTTAATTAGTGAAAAATCACTAACTATTAGTTTTTGCCTAATTACTAAAAAAGTACTGAATCAATTTCGACGAAATGTGAATCTAAACCATTCTCGAATCTACCGGAACGCACACACAAAATTTCATCAAAATCGGTCCAGTCGTTTAGGAGGAGTTCAATTACATACACACGCACAGAAGATTTTTATATATAAAGATGTGTAAGTTGTACTGCTCTTGCTATTGAGTGTATAAAAAATTGTAAGCATGAAAGTTATAGAGAATTTTGTCCTGTTAAATATTGTAACTGACAAATAATATGCTACGGCCACAGGTCTCAAAATATTTAAAAAATATATATATATTTTAATTTACTGTTTTTAGACCACAGAAAATTTAGCCTTCAGAAATTTTGTTCGAAAAATTGTTTTTTCCATGTTGACATCATAATAAATAATTCAGAAAAAAAATCATGTAAAATATAACAGTGAGTTATATTATAAGAATAATGTGTAAGGTTTTTTTTTTTTTTTTTTAAATTGAGCTTGAGAAACAAATTCACGTAAATTTTAAGGCGGTTTTGGAAAAAAAAATCTCTGTTCAATAATAAAAAAAAATTTCGCACATTGGCATGCTTTGGAATATATTTTTTTTCTATAAAGGAATTAAATCTGAAGTTATAAGCTACTGTTGTCTCACAACATTTTTAAAGCTGAAGCGTCCGGAAATTCTGTGCAAAATGTCATTCTAGATAAAATTCTGTTTTTAATTAATTCCGAGAAAAAAAACGAAGAATGGGAAGGCTATTCGATATCATGGTTTCTGAATAGCATCTGTTAGTCTCATGCGTTTCAGACCAAAAACAAATTCACAAATATATCAGATATTAGATCTTTTGGATCTCAGACCAATCTTAACACAGAATAATTTTAGCTTAATGTTCCAATTTTATTATTTTTAAATATTTATTTTTAATGAAATTCCGAGATTCAGAGTGAGAACAAACTTGCAATTTGACAAGTAGATAATTAAAAAAAAAATTCCATTACATCTCAAACTCTAAGTAATAATATTTAATAATTAGCGATTTTTCTCGTTATAAAGACATTACTACAATTCACAATGAATATCAATCAATTTTCATTTTATCATAAATTATGTTACAGATTATAGATATTACTTGTTTTTTAAAGTTTTCTTTTTCAATTTAAGATTTCATATGATAAAATAAAAACGCATGTTTAAACAGTTTAATGATTTCTAAAAATTACTTTTTAATTCTTATTAGTTTTTTTACTTTTTAAAAATATCTTGCAGGTCTTGAATGAAAATCTTTTTCTTTAAACTAGCGTAGTCCGAAATCTTTGGGGTTTCTCTCTCTCTCTCTCTTTTAATCATTAAAAGTATTTCTCTAAAATATTCAATGCAATCATTTGAGTACACTGGAATTCATTTTAGTGCAAAATTAATAAGTCAAGATTCCATTTATTAGCACACTACTTTTAAATTAGATACCACAATTTTCTAGATTCATGTACAGTTTTTGACTCCTCTCACTCAAAGAAATGTTTTGGGGTAAAAGCGTCTGATAATAAAATGAAATACACATTGGAAATAAAAGTCTAGTTAATACAACTCAACGCCTTAAGTGTACTTTTTCTTATTTCCTCTGAAATTAAAATAAATTTATGAATATTATGACATGTGAAATTACTTGGACACAAGCTTAAAAACATTAAAACGTTTACATATAAAAATTTTATTCAATCCATAATGATTTATAGATTACAATGACATTCAATATTCAGATATTCATTCTAGGTTAGCATAGAAATGTCAAAATTGTTTTTATTTTCCTAACAGATCGCCAGTGATGGTGCGAGAAATGCATTCCGCATTTAAAATATGAGATAGAGTAAATAAAATGAAAGTAAAATAACAATACATAAAACTGAGCATAAATTATGTAATAATTTCCGAATTTACAAATTCATAGTATTTGTTTTTTACTGAAATCTCAATGTAAAATATACTACTTCCAAATTATGTATTTCACACAAATAATTTATTTTAACCAGATTATTTTATTTGAAAAATTAAAAGTTGTCAAATTATAGGTACAATAACTCAAGTAAAAGAAAAGATAAGATTGATGCGTGGGAATATGAGAAATCTTAAAGGAATCTATGCTGTAGTTTAAATTTTATTAGCTATTGCCAGTGTAGTTATTTTCAAGAAGCAAGAAGCAATAATTAATCTTAATAATAAATCCTAATTTCACTCAATTTTAATAATAATGTATAAAAATTATCTTAATATAATAATTTTAAAAAGATAAATTTAGTTTTAAACAGAAAGTGTTTCAATTTCCACTCAGGTTTAAAAGACAACATTTTAAGAGCCTTCCATAAAAAGCAAATACTGCAAAATAACAGATAAATGCAACACGTGCACTTTTGCGGAAGTTAAAATGATTATTTCTAGTTGCTAAAGCAAAGAGAACATGTGGCAATTACCATCAATACCCTTTAGCTGAAAAGGGACCATCTCTGGCAAAGAATTTGCGTAAAAGTAAAGAGTTCTCAACATCTTTATTTTTTCCGGCAACCATCCAGTTAATGAGATAGTTGACGCACCGTGTCACACCCTTGATTGATAGATGTGTAGATTTGGGACATTCCCATAGGAGGAAGGATGGGGAGAGGGGACAGATAGAAATTCTAGAATAAGTGGACAACATTCTTTCTCTTTTATTTATTAGTAAATACAAGCTTCATTTTTAAATATACTTCGCATACGGTTTCTCGAACAGTGATTGTGTATGCATACACATATGAAGATCAATAGGAATGTCAAACGTTGGGCTATACCACATTTTAAAATTAGATAATTTTATAATAATTTAGTGATTTTAATAATAACTTTGTATTTTCACAAAAATAGATAACAGTCTAAAATAGGATAATGTACTATTTTGAACAAAAAACTATGTTACAAATAAAATGAAACAATTTTGTTTGGGTTAAAAATGATATCGATATCAGAAGGCACCCCCCTTACCCCAGAAATATCTTACGATATCATGTGTCAGAACTCCCTCCCCCCCCCCCCTCTAAAATGATAATGTTATATATATACACCCCTTATCACATTCAAGAAAATCATGAACTTTTATGTAAAGAGTTGCAAAAAAAAAAAAAAAAAAAAAAACTGTTTTTAAGAGATAGGAATAAACACGGGAATTTTTTGGGGAAAAAACTGGGAATTCTAGAGAATATTAGAATGTTGAAGGTAAACAAAACCGTTTTTCAACTTGAAATTTTCATTTTAAAGCATTTAATGCATTGTTCTGAGAAATTTAAGATAGAATTTTCATTGTTAGTCAACAAGACTTATGATTTAGCTTTTTAGCCCTTTGAAACTTTTTTAATTTCTTAAATATCATCAGCTTTATAATGAACATGATTGTGAATTAATGAAAATTTCAATTATCCTCTTAAAAATTAAAATTGTTTAATTTCTGCTACCTGACATCTGGCATATCCAACATTCTGGTATATTCTATATTTATTCCTTTTCCCTGCATTTTTTTTTTTTTTTTTTTTTTTTTTTGCAGTAATTAATTAATTAATTAATTTTTTAGTTGTTTGTTTACGTTGAATATGAGAACAGGGGTGATATTTACATTTATAAATAAATCTGTCATTTACCTTTGAATGCCTTATTATTGTAAAGGTTTTTAAGTATTCAGTCAGTAAATTTCATAACGCGCAATCAGTTCTAAAGATAGATTTATTATAGTTTCATATCCTGAAAATAGAAAACTGAAGGTTTTTTAACGTTACAGTTTTTTTGCTGTTAGTATTAGACTTGCATTAATTTTTTTTAAAATCTAAAAATAAATATCCATCGATGGACTTATTTCACAAATTTTATGCAAAAATACCGTTAATTTTCTGAAAAATTATATCACTATTTTTTTTCACACCTTATCTAATGTATTTTACACACTAAAAAATGTGTATACTGAGTCAAAAGAGAAATTTTACTTATTTGACAACCAACGAAATATTTATTTTGCTTTCTGATATTTTATTATTATTATTATTATTATTATTATTATTATTATTATTATTATTATTATTATTATTATTATTATTATTATTATTATTATTATTATAACCAGTGGCGTAGCTATGTTTTTTGGCGCCCGGGGCCAGCAAGAAATTTTGCTCCTCCACCCCAATATAGATATATAACAATTTCTCTCAATTTGGCGCCCCTAGGTCTCGGCGCCCGGGGCGGACGCCCCCCCTTAGCTACGCCACTGATTATAGCCAAAGTAAAAATCAAAGTATGTCAATGCCTAACTGTAATTTGTTTTAGGATTATTTTCTGTTCAAATATATAGATGGCAGCACCAGAAGCTGCAGTTGCAATTTTACCTGGGGGAGTGAGGATGTAGGAGTGAGTGAGCGAGCATCTCAAATGTCTTTATTCACAGAACGTGCCCAGATGCAGATGCAAGGATTTTAAAACTCATATCATTTTCTAAGCTCATGTTCTACGGCAGATGTTACTAAATTTTTATATTCATAGAAAGCTTTGTTATTTTTTCGCTTTTATTTCAGAAACAATAGCTATTTGTTTTAATCATTTAAAAAATAGAGTATAATTTTTCACTATTTGAATGGCATTACCTGGGTTAATCTCGATTGGGGACTGTACATATATGACATTATCAACGATTTGGCAATTTTGGAACCCTTTCCCCCTACTGATATCACTATTGTCTAAATATTCTTTATATTTTTAGACATAAATTCTTTATATTATTTTTTTTTCCAATGAATACATTTATTAGAATAAAAAATATTTATTCGTGTATTTTTACGCATAATTTTTTTTATATTCCCTTCTTTTTCTTTTTCAATGAATACATTTATTAGTGTATAAAAAATATTTATTCGTTTTACTAATTTAAATATTAAATGAAGAAAAGTCAACTTAATATCGGTACATGAAATTGTACATGAAATAACTTTGCACTAAATAATATTTTAAGAAAATACTATTTAAAAGTATTTAATAATAGCTTTTTTGTTAAGTAATACCGCATTTGAGCAGGGATAAAGTAAACAAATTTAGTTATCAACAAAACAGGTGCCAAATCTCCCCCCTTTTTTTTACTAAAAAAAAAAAAAAAAAAAAAAAAAAGATAAATAACTAGGGTAGATGTGCCAGTAATGGGCCACCTTAAGGAATTTCTCTAAAAAATAATTTTTTATTAATAGTTATAATTGTTGTATTCCAATTTTTTTCATATTAGATTAATCTTTCAACAATATTTAACTAATCCCACAGTTACCTTTCCCAATAGAAATAAAAATTTAATTTTAAATAATAGAAATATGTCTAAACACCCAAAAGCCCAGTAATGGACCACCTATGTTCCAGTAATGGACCGCCTATGTTCCAGTAATGGGCCACCCTACAAAAAATAACAGATAATTGTTTTTAGGTGCGTTCGTAATTATGTAAATACGTAGCACCCATAGTTTTCGTTCAGTTCATCCGGCTGTCCGTCTGTCTGTTCGTCTGTGTGTCAGTTTGTCTGTTCGTCTGTCTGTCCGTTGGACTGTCTGTCTGTCCGCATATAGCAACGCAAAAATTATCCAACCGAATCGTTTGAAATTTAAAATACATAAATATTACATAATTTTGTTGAGTTGTTTCAAATTTTATGAAAATCGGATGAATAAGATAAATTACAGGGAAAATCAAAAGGATTCCGTTACATTACGGTCAATGGGGAAAAGGTTAAAAATGCATTTTCATCGTTTGAAATTTAAAACATATAATTATTACATAATTTTGTCGAGTCATTTCAAATCTTATGATAATCAGATGCAATCAGAATCAATTACAGGGACTATTAAAAGCATTCCGTTACATTACAGTCAATGGGGGGAAAAGTTGCAAATGCATTTTAATGGTGTTACACTCATTCGAACATCATAAAATTGACATGAACCTATGACGTATATATATACTAAAATAAAAATTCTGTACAATCTGAGATGCAAAGAATATTTATTATTAAATTACAGGGCCACACAAAAGTATTCCACTACATAATGCTGTACGGGGAAACATTGTTTGGGACATGTTTTAATTATATTAAACTGTGCCACATTTTATGAATATGATATACTTTGCTGAGGTGTAATGAAAATTATTTCCTGCATGTTTATAGGAATACAAAAAGTTCAACCACTGTACTGTATCCGAAGTATTGTCTACTATATCAGGAAGATCTGTATATTTTTAAAACTTCATTAGCGTACGAATGCACCTCATTTGCTACGCTTAAAGTGCAATTTACAACTTGTTTCAATTGTATTTTGCTCCAGAAATTAATAAAAGCATACTAATAAAACAAAATATTAAAACTTAAGTTAGAAATTCATTACATTAAAGGATTTATAATGAAAAAACATAAAACAAAATATTTAAATTTAAGTTATGAATTTATTATAATCAAGGATTTATAATGTGGATATAAAACAAAGTATTAATGATATTATTAACTGTTTATTATTAACTAACATTAAAGGATTTATATTGTAAAGATATAAAACAAAATATTTAAATTTAAAGGAGTTTTAAGATAAATACAATGTTTTACTGAAATCAAGTTTAGATAAAATAAGGCATTAAAAAAAAGTCTCCAATATTCATTCATATCATTATCTAAGTGATGTGCTTTGCAACTGTGAAATATAAATAACAGATCTTCAATTTTATCTTCCGTTTCAGATAGTCCAAACTGCTCAATATGGAATTTTAGAATGCATTTAAAATGATAAATGTTTTTGCACTATACAACCATTTTCATATAATCATATAGCCCATCAATTTGGCACAGATTGATTCCACAATTTCCCTTCAGAGATGCTTATATGGATATATTATCACCGATGGCGCAATCTCATTATTTGCTGAAAAACATCCCGTAACAGTGATTTGTTCTTTTTCGTTATTTGGTACTACATAATACACATCTTTAACTGATTTTGGTCCCAAAAGTTTCCTTGTTTTAAGAGCACAAAAGAAACCTTGTTTTAACCTTATTGAAAATTCTCTCTGTATGCTTTAGAATTCGGAAGAAAATATTAATATCTTCTTCCAAATATGATTTTACATTTCTGAACCAACTTAAAACAACTTCTCTTGTAACGGCACATCTAGATTTTGTCAAATGTTCTGCTTGTTTTTTGTACCAATTTTGAATGACTTTTTAAAAACAGCTATTTATAAAGCAATTGCCTTTATTAAATTCTAATAGGTAAAATTTAAGTATTAAATTTGATTATTTAGCTTTTCAGTTAAATCAAAATATTTTATCTCTACTGAAATAACACTTTTTGTATTGGTCACTTGGGTGGTCCATTACTGGAAAATCACGAAATAAGCAATCCAGTAATGGGCCACCCCTCCTAAAATCTTAAAAATAAATAAAATTTTGTAAATGGCCATTGGTATATTAAATTCAATGTTTCATATTGCTTACCAAACAAAAACATTCAATTTTTACATAAAAATAAAAAAGATATTAAACTAAGTAAGTAAAGTCTGCTCTTAGCATGTTCATTAAGATTTTCTGTGAAAAACAGAAAAACTGTGAAACTTTATTTTCTGCTTCCTAATTGTTTTGACGAAAAGTGTAAAAAATTAATCCAGCTTATAAAGCATGCAAGGTGGAGTTCAGAAAAAAATAATAAAAGCATAACTATTATTTATTATTTTTTTATAAACCAAAAAGTGCGAGGTGGCCCATTACTGGAAGGTGGCCCATTACTGGCACATCTACCCTAGTATTATTTAAAACCTGGTTTTTCTAACTATGCTTTATGTACTTATATGATAGAAGAATAGGACTGCCTAACTTTGAGATATTCCATATTTTAGAGTAAATTGATTTTATATTTATTTATTCGCTTTTATAATAACTTTCTATTTTCATAAAAAATAGGCAACTCACCAAAGAAAAAAATTTCCGAAATTTTCTTTAAGTTGGATAAAAAATGATAATGATATGAAAAGACACCCTTCGCTTAAAGATATTTTACGATATGAAATGACAAATCTCTCCTTTCCTCTAAAGTGATATCATTATATATGTACAGTCCCTTGGAGAAATATCGAAGCCTTGGTGTAACTTTTATCTTACATAATTAAGAGTGTAAAAAAATATATGTTTCCACTCTCAACAATCTGAAATTTTCTGAAACATATCCAGACTCATTTTTAAAAGTGAAACTTACTGAGGTGATTTTTGAAAAGATGTATAACACCGTGTTATTTCATTTTTCACTGAATAGTTGGGATATGATTAATAAACAATTATTTTCTCAGTATACCTTTTTCTTTTTTTTTTTCCTTGTTCCCAGATGTCCTGCTTCGGAAAATTCGATTCAAAATGCCCACTTTGACATCTTTTGCAATGTTTTCTGCATTTATCAAAAAATAGACAAGCACGGCAATTATGGAGTTTCTAAACAAGGGATTTTACCAGTTTGATGCTTTTGAGAGCCAAAATGAGTTAAAAAATAAATCAGAAAGTAAGCAGTTAGGATTGGAATACATCTTACGCAAACTTTTTTGAGCTATTCTTATATTCGTGGATTCATTTTTACGCGTAGAAGGGCAAATTGGATGCATGATTATTTAAGTAATTTGGAATTTAATTGAGTATACGCTTAAAATCATGTATATTCATATCCGCTAGCCAAGATTGGCGACACTTGGCAGAATATAGCCAAATTTGCCGACCCCCCCCCCCCAAAAAAAAAAGTCCTATGGGTCAATCCATTTCAAGTGGTCCAGAAAATATTTTTTTGGTCGCTCGACCATTTTTAAAAATTCTGAAATTTTTTGTACAACAACCCTAACATGACGGAAGTTCAAAATGACCGTTATTTTAACTAGCTAACCCGCCCGGCGTTGCCCGGGTCCGTATTAACAATATTAAACGAACTTGAAATTTGTATTATTTTATCATTAACTCGAAACTTGCAGAAATGCATTGTCAGAAATACGTGGCCACTGACTGTTGTTTTTTAAAAAGAACTAATCTATCGCTTCACCGGTAAAAAATATTAATTATTTTATCATATGTGTTTTAAATATCAATATAGAAAATTATTTTAACGTTTTGCTTGAAAATATAACATTCTTTTGTTAATATCTTAAAATCGTCTGCAGTCAGAAATCTATATTTTAGATTAATATTTACGAGTTGGCGCATTGCCAAGATTTGCTTCCTCTGGACCGAGTTGGCGCATTGCCAAGATTTGCTCCCCTGTGCCTCAATTAATTATCCTCGGAATTCCTTTTATTTATAGAGATTAAAAGGTTCTGAAAAAAAAAGAAAACTTTTAGTAATACAATTTTTAGTTTAAATCAAATGTTTTCAATATTTTATTTAATTTTATTCAAAATGAAAAAAGATTTTCTTAGCAGACGATTTTTTGTGATAAATACATTATCTGTTTTATATTTCTTCTGCTTTATTCCTTTTATTTATAGAGTTCAAAATGAAAAAAGATTTTCTTAGCAGACGATTTTCCTGTGCCTCAATTAATTATCCTCGGAATTCCTTTTATTTATAGAGATTAACTCGAAACTTGCAGAAATGCATTGTCAGAAATACGTGGCCACTGACTGTTGTTTTTTAAAAAGAACTAATCTATCGCTTCACCGGTAAAAAATATTAATTATTTTATCATATGTGTTTTAAATATCAATATAGAAAATTATTTTAACGTTTTGCTTGAAAATATAACATTCTTTTGTTAATATCTTAAAATCGTCTGCAGTCAGAAATCTATATTTTAGATTAATATTTACGAGTTGGCGCATTGCCAAGATTTGCTTCCTCTGGACCGAGTTGGCGCATTGCCAAGATTTGCTCCCCTGTGCCTCAATTAATTATCCTCGGAATTCCTTTTATTTATAGAGATTAAAAGGTTCTGAAAAAAAAAGAAAACTTTTAGTAATACAATTTTTAGTTTAAATCAAATGTTTTCAATATTTTATTTAATTTTATTCAAAATGAAAAAAGATTTTCTTAGCAGACGATTTTTTGTGATAAATACATTATCTGTTTTATATTTCTTCTGCTTTATTCCTTTTATTTATAGAGTTCAAAATGAAAAAAGATTTTCTTAGCAGACGATTTTCCTGTGCCTCAATTAATTATCCTCGGAATTCCTTTTATTTATAGAGATTTTACTATTTTTTGTTTGTGCATGGCGGCCATCTTTGTTTCATCGTGTTCAGCGATTTTCTCAGATACTAGGATACACAAAATTGTAAACATCTCTTCTTTTATTTTCCCAATTGAAATGGGGTTTGCAGCATTTTGTTCAGAATAAAATAGGCTAAATGTACGGTGGTAGAATAATTTTGAAAAATAAATTTTTACAAGTGAAATTTTAGCACAAAATTTAAGATTTTTTCCAAAATCTATCCATTTGCAAAAGGAAATTTTTTATGCAAGGAAAACTGTCAACCTTACACAATTTTTTCTACAAATAGGTCAAAAATGCGTGTACTCATACACCAAGTCCCAGATCTGGGAGTTAATTTCTCTTTGCGAAAAAAATTCCGAAATTCATCAAAAATTTCAAAAATTGCACTTTTTAGCCTTTGATATCTTGGTGGGGCACGAGATAAAAATTTGAAATTCTGGCCTTTGATAGTATTTTGTAGTAGTATTATGTACAACAAATTTCAAGAAGGAGATTTGACTACAAGCTGAGATTTGACATGGACAATATGTGAAAACAATACTGCCAAATTATATTATTGCGCAAAAGTGCAGTATACTTTAAAATGACAATCAGGAAGCAGTAGAATATGGGACATGTTACAGATAATCAAGGCCGTAGCCAGAAAAATATTTTGGAGGGGGATTTGAGATCATAACTTTTATCGTTCTGATTTTAATTATTATTATTATTATTATTATTATTATTATTATTATTATTATTATTATTAATGGAATAGGGACGAGTGTTAACAGTCTTATTAAGATTTTTTATGGATTCAATAAATTCAATTTGATATACTTAAAAGAAAAAATAAGTATATTTCATTTTAAATAAAATTAGCCTTATTTTGATAATTTTTCGGTGCAAACTGACTTTATTTCTAACCAAACTAACGTTTGATTTTTTTATGTTTATTTTTAATTTTTTTAAAATTATTACCAAAAAAGTCTTCACTATCAGTCTTCACAGCTAATTTTCGTGATATTTTAAATAACTTCCATTGCAATTTTTAAAAATTTGGGTTAAACAAACCTGACAATCTGTATCCGGCTGTAGTAATTATTTTAATTGCGTTATCGTTAAATTTTTATAATTCCATTCCAGAAAATTCGAGTGAACTTAAAAGATTTCTAAGAAACTATAGGCATTTTTTCAACATACTAACGAAATAAAACAACGAAGATACGAATTTTGAATCATGACCTCATTGATAGTTAATGGGATATTTATAGTCATCCCCACAAAAATTTTGGAGGGGGGTGAAACCCTGGCGATCTCCCCATTACTACTAAAATCTAATGTTGCTAGATGCAGTGTCACAAAACACGGGACAGAGAAGCAAAAAATCGGAACAGCAGTTTCTAAGTCGGGACATGAAAATTAAATACAATAAATCTTATAAAAATAAAAGCCATTTATAACGAATTTTTGTCTCAAATGTTAAATTTCAATTTATAGGAATATCGTATATTTACACCTGCTAAGACAAAAACATGTTTAAAACGTAAAATCTTTTCTGTCCTTTTCGATTCCTTTTAGCAGGTTTTATTATGCTAAATAAACACAACAAACATATGTAGAAAGACCTGTCAAAAAGGAATACCTGGAGCTGAAACAAAATTTAGCGAGTATAGTTGTATAGTATTTCCAATCGTAAAGTCAATGGAAGTTTTACTTTTAAAATAGTTTTTCTTTATAAACAGGCTTCATTTACACAAAGTTGATTATACAGTAAAGTCCGTGAAAACAGAATCTCTAGGAACCGTAAGCAATTACGTTTTAGACAAGTTTTCGTCTAAGCAGATAAATTTTAAGGTATTCTTTCAGATTGTACAATAAAAATTTGAGAATTTTCATGGGAGAGTATTAAAATTTGAAATCTTTCATGAAAAGTTGGGATTTTTGTCTTCCCGAGTAGTGGTTACGCCTAATAGGCTTTGCAGCAAAGGCGGATCCAACCTTCCTTCTGGAGGGGGGGGGGGGGGGGTCATGGCTGTTTTTTTAAGGAAGTGGGGGGGGGGTCACTTTTCTTAATAGGCAATTTTTATATTGAAGATTGACTCCACAACTAAAAATAGCTAAATTTCTGATACCTTTCGAAAGTATTTTCATTCGTAACAAAAAAGTTGCATAAATATTCGTAAAAATATAAATATTACATTTTACTCAGATCCCAAGAAATTGAGAATTTTTCCGTTTGTATGTAAAATTAAACAGTTATTCAAGATATTGAGCATTTTATGCAATATTTTTGGATTTAACAGTTACAAAAAGCCGTCATGAGAGAGCAATTGACTGTGACCACCTGAAATCCAATCAAAATTTGTGCACTTTACGGAAACTTCGCAAAAGATTCTTTACCTTTATTGAGAAACGGAAAACGATCAATCACATTTTCTCTGAATAAATGCACTTTGTATCTAAGATTAAAAAATACTTCATAGTTATGTCAGAAATTATGTACTTTGGGTTTAAGTACAGCTTTAAAAGAGTCAGAAAGAGTCTCTTTGTTAAGCAAGGGATAAATTAAAAAAAAAAAAAAAAAAAAAAAAAAAAAAAAGAAATCAATATATATTTTATTTTTTAAATTTCTTTTAAACATTATCATCGTCCAGAGGGGGGTCATGACCCCCGTGACCTCCCCCTTGGATCCGCCACTGCTTTGCAGCTCCTGAAAATCGAGAAACCTGACCTGCTAACATTAGCCACAGCTTAGATTTTTTTTTAATTGATGGAATCATGAGGCTAGAGTCCCTTTTCTCTTTCCGTCCTTGAGTTCAGGGCACTGAATTCAATGCTGAACTCAACTCATTAAATAAAAATTCAATTTACTTTATAAGTTAACATCTTTGCTTCTTTAAAAATTTCACTTATCAATGATAAATTCCTTTACAAAGAGTGAATCAAATGAATCATTTATCGGGGAATTTACATTCTTCCAAAAGTCTCTATAACCTTTGTTGAATTTCGATTTAATCCTGTTGCGCTAGCTTTTAATAAAGGGGAGTGGGGTATTTAGGGGTTAAAATCCCCTTACTCAATAGTATCGGAATGCTTGCACAACATATTAAAAAAGTTTTTTTTCCCCCTTTAGTTTTTCTGAATAATATTTTTTTAAATGATCTATATTTACAAGAAGGATTTTTAATACAGGAGACTTGACTGGGTCTAGACATGAGTTTTGGCTGCGCCTCTGACTTATTGTCAATTCAGAACTTTCTAAAGTTTCCAAGCGCAGTGAATTGTCCCTTTGAAATGAACCGCCTCTATTCATTGGTGTTAATACTTTCCAGACACCTACACCCCTATTAGCGCCCAAATACCCCGAGGTGCTTTCAGGGGGCAAGGGAGTAATGAAAAGAAAACAGGAATACACTAGCAAAAAGGGGTGGTGGGCATTTCCTACACTGCCTTTTGAAGTTGCACAAGTGTCATCAAATCATTTTAACAAGCGGTATCAACATAGGAGCAGGAGCAGCGTTGAATATTGAACTAAGGAAGTGCCCGTCCACGTTTGTTTGTTATTAGAGGTTTGCTTGGTGTTTGACGAAAATTTTAGGGAAACTAAGTAAGTTTTCTTTTATATTTTGTTTAGAATTTATTTACTGAATTGTTTATCAAATATTTTTAGAATATCCTATATTTAAGGGTGTATTCGTAAAAACGTTTTTCCACCTTCAACAGCTCGAAATTTTTTAATGCAATTTCAGAAACATTTTTAAAAGTAGAAACCTGAAACTTGCTGAGGGGATTTTTGAAGAAACGTATAAGGTCCATTCATTAGAATTTGATTTATAAACAATTATATTCTCAGCATGACCCCTTTTTTTCGTTCCCAGATCTCCCGCTTCGAAAAAATCGGTTCAAAATGCTGTTTTTGATTGCTTTTTTTACAATATTTTCTGTATTTATCAAAGGATCGACCATCACGGCACCTTGTGTACTTTCTGAATAAGACAATTTGCCAGTATGATGCATATGAGAGCAAAAAATGAATTTAAAAATAAATCGGAAAATAAGCAGTTTGAATCGAAACACCCCTTAAATAAAATGCAGAAATACTCATTTCAGGTATGGCACGGGACCCAAAACTTTATTATTATCTTTTACTTATAGACATCTTTTGCATTTTTTTTTCTTTATTTATTTATTTATACGCACTTATGTATATATATATTTTTTTCAAATGAATGTTTTTTTAATTTTTTTCATTTCATTTCTAAGTTATCATTTTTGTTAATTATAATCTTTTAAAATAATAAAGCTTCTTCATATTTTTTGTTTTGGATATGAAGTTCAATGATAAACATTTTATATAATTCAAAAAGGAAGGATATCAACAGATAATTAATTAAACGCACACTCCATAGCCATTAATTACAGGACAATTTTAGGCATTTTGTCGAATATTTAAAGGTGCCAAAATTCTGGAACTTCAGGATTACAAAGAATATGTTTGATCTCATATTTATTAACGTCGCTTTGATAATGATTACAATTAGGGAAGGGAGGAAAGCAACAAAAAATCAAAGAAAAATGATATTTTGGAGTAAACTAAAATGCACGAAATGAATTGTCGCTACAGCATACAAATATGTGAATGAGATATACCGATTTTTTTCCTTAAGTACAAAAAATTTTAGCATATTTTTTGTTTATATCATATAGTTTTTTTTACCGAAATTTGAATCCAGTTTCAGGAAATTTGGCAAAATCATCACCCTTCTCGAGATTTGATATGCCGGCCATAATGAGACATTTACATATTCTAGCTGGTTAAAAGTCGAATTTTAAAATTGTACTAGCGGCCTTCACGCGCTACGCTCGTCGGTTTAGACGGACAGACGGGCATCAAATAGTTTAATTGTTAGTATTAAATTGTTTAATACTATTAAAATGCATACCAAACAATATCTCAATGTATAAGTATGCAATGGAATTTTTTTGTGTGGCCCTGTAAGTTAAAAACAATTATTCTCTTCCACATAGATTGTACAGAATGTATATTATAGTACATACTTCATATATACATATCAATTTTATTATGTTTGAATCAGTGTAACACCATTAAAATGCATTTGAAACTTTTTTCCCCACTGAGTGTAATGCAACGGAATACTTTTGATTGTCCCTGTAATCGAAATATGAATCCGATTTTCATAAAATTTGAAATGGCTAGACAAAATTATCTAATAATTACATATTTTAAGTTTCAAAGGATTCGGTTGGATAGTTTGTGAGTTGTTAAATGCGGACAGACAAACAGACAGACGAATGGCCAACTCGGGATACCGGGATTTTTTCCCTTCAATTCAAAACAAACGCGACGTTTCTCCGTTTCTGGGATTGGAGGAGATAGCGTCACATACATACGGTCGGATTTTAATAGTGTAGATACAATCGCAGTTTATTTTTTTACCTGATATATCTTAAGAGTTGTGAAAATTTCGCTAATTCCAATCCTATGGAAGGAATTCATAAAAATAACTCGGTTACATCTGAATACTTTTAAATGACTTTTTTCGCATTGGCTAGCTGAAATCGACGCGTACATAAGGTGTTCTTAACTTTTTCGATTTTATTTACAGATTTTCTAAATGAGGGCACTTTCATTTTTGAAATCGGTTTCGAAAATGAAAGCATGCTCTTGAAAATCTCTGCAAACAAAATCGAAAACGTAAAAAAGGGCAGAGATCTCAGCTATCCAAAATAAAAAGAATCATTTAAAAATATTGAACTGCAACGGATACATCTTTATAAATTTATTCCATGGAATTAGCACTAATGAGCGTTTTTTGTTTTTTCCCTCCAAGTGACTGATGTAGCTACTGATGAGTTAGGGTTTACTCTCGCAAAAAACTGTGTGCTATTTTATAATGTTTCATTTTTATAATCGAAACTGCTATCTGATAAAGCAAGTTTCGGCTCATTTTTTGATATCCTTAAACAGTTTAGATTTTTTAAACTTTAGTTCTATCGAGACCTTTAGTTCTATTTTAACTTGCCTGCTTCTATCTACCTATGGTCTAGTTCATAGAATTGGTTTGACCTTATTAAATCTAAATTGATTTTTGTGAAATTTTAGTTCAAGTACTGTATTTTTTTGTCAAAGTCTGCAGAACTTAAGTCAGTCGTATAAATGAATGAAGTGTTTCAAAATTATGCAGTCACAACAAGCTTTAAAATTTAACAAAAATCTAAATTTGGCCGATTTTTTTTTTTTTTTTTTTTTAAGGAAAATTACAATGGATACATGAAGTTTTGCAAGCGCGAAATGTTTAATTTTATAGCCCAATTTATGGACAAAAGTTGCCCGTTATATGCAGGGTCTGAGTAATGCAGGAGCAGATGGGGCAGTTGTCTCGTCCCCCTTCCTTCCCAAGCCAAATGATTAAAAAAAAGTGACCAAAGTTCTGCTTTTCCGGAAAGTTCCATTCTCTCTCCTCTTATTCTGTGCCTTGAGTTTTTATGTTCTTAATCAATCTTCAATTGATTTTCTTATCTACAAAATGGAATTTTAGAGATTCTAATGTTAAGTGGTTTACATTTTGTAATGTTTAATTTCTTCCTCCCTAATTTCAGAAAGTTTTTTTAAAAAAATATCTAAATTTAATTAAAATACTGCTGTAATTTCACACATTTGTTTTGCTATCTGTTTGAAAGAATTTATCATAATATGAAATTTTATACCAAATTAATTAAAGACATCATGAGGAATGCAGTAGCAAAACGAAAGTTGAAATTCCTTGCTATTATTGATAAATGTATGCCACCACTTATCTTATCGTGTGATGGAATCATTCAAATGCATTCTGATTGAACAGAAATTATTACTTTAAGTAGAAAAGTATTAACACAAACAGCAATAATGTCTGAAAAATCTGTAACATTGTAAACGGCTCATATTTATCCTTAAAGTCCTATAACCATAAAAATTGAATCTAGGAAAAAAAGTGACCGGAAAAAAGGTTATCGGAAAAAAAGTGACGCGGAAAAAAAGTTACCGGAAAAAAAATAACAAAGAATTGATTTTGGGGATTTATTATTGATTTTGGGGATTCATTGCTTAAGTATGAAAGGGGGATCGGGGAGGGGGGCTCATAGTTTAGGTAAATGGGTTTTTCATGCTGAATTAACTGTTTTGGTTCAATTTTTGGATATACGTTCATCCTGAAAAGACGCTTGCCTGATTAGTTTTGGGAAGGTACGATTACTCCCCCCCCCCATCCGTCCTCAATTAGATGAATGGGTTTTTATGCAGAATTGTCCAACGTGTGTCAAATTTGCATATAGGTTCTTTTCGATAAGGCTTATATATAGTATATAATGCCTGAAGAGATTTAGGAGTTCTAATGGTTAAGTATAGAGAGGGAACGGGGGATAACCTTTCTAAAGTTAAATTAATAACTTTTTATAACATAATTATCCGATTTGCTTAGAATTTTGGACATAGGTTCATTGTGATAAGACGTATCTCTGATTAGTTATGGGGTTCTTCTGCTTATTATAAAGGGGGGTGAGCAATTATATCCCCCTTAAACTAGAAAAATAGGTTTTTATGCAGAATTATCCCATGTATTTCAAATTTTAAATATAGGTTCTTTCTGATAAGGTGGATCTCTGAATAGCTTTAAGGATTTAATATCTAAGTATAGAAGGGGAATAGAATATAACCCACCTTAAATTAAATTACTTTTTACGCAGAATTATCAGATTTGCTTCAAATTTTGGATTATAGAACCATTATGATAAGGCGTATCCCTGATTACATATGGGGTTATTTTGCCAATTAAAAATTGGGGCGGGTGATTATCCCCCCCCCCCCCCCCATAAAATGAGATAAATAGTCTTTTATGCTCACTTATTCGATATATTTCATATTTTCGATATATGTTCTTTTTCATAAAGTGAATCCTGGAATAATTTTAAAGGTTTAATGGCTAAGTAAACAGTGGGATACCCCCCCCCCCTTAAATTAATAAATGGCTTTTTACGCAGAATTATCTGATTTGATTCAAATTTTGATTGGGCGCTCATTATGATAAGGCAAAGTCCTGATTAATTGTGGGTTATCCCCCGTTCATCGCTCTATATATAGAGCGATGAATATACTTAGCCATTAAACCCTTAAAACTATTCAGGGATTCACTTTATCAGGAAGAACCTATATCGAAAATTTGAAATACGTTGAATAGTTGTGAAAGAAAAAAAAAAAACAATTTATTTTATTTAAAGAGTGGAGGATTAATCGCCCGCTTCCCCTATTTAATTATCAAAAGAACCCCATAATTAATCAGAGATTTGCCTTCTTATAATGAATATACATCCAAAATTTGAAGCAAATCGGATGATTCTGCGTAAAAAACCATTTATTTAATTTAAGGGGTTTATCCCCCGTTCCCCCTCTATACATAGCCATTAAACCCATAACACTATTCAGGAATTCACTTTATGCGAAAGATTCTATATCCAAAATTTGAAATACTTCGGATAAGTGTGCATAATTTTTTTTAATCTAATTTAAGGTGGGTATAGTAATCACCCGCCCTCCTTTTTAATTACCAATAGAACCCCATAACTAATCAGAAATACGTCTTATAATAATGAACCCATGTCCAAAATTCGAAGCAAATAGGATAATTCTGCATAAAAAGCCATTTATTTAATTTAAGAGAGATTTCCTCCATCTCCCCTTTATACTTAGCCATTAAATCCTTAAAACTATTCCAGAATTCACCTTACCAGAAAGAACCTATATTTAAAATTGAAATACATGGGATAATTCTGCATAAAAACATATTTATCTAGTTTGAGGGGAAGAATTGCTCGTCCCCCCCCTTTATAATAAGCAGAAGAACCCATAACTAATCTAAGATACGTCTTATCATAATGAACTTATGTCCAAAATTTTAAGCAAATCGGATAATTATGCGTAAAAAGCCATTAATTTAATTTAAGAAAGGTTATCCGATCCCCCGTTCCCCCTCTATACTTAACCCTTAAACTCCTAGAATCTCTTCAGGCATTTTATACTATACATAAGCCTTATCGAAAAGATCCTATATGCAAATTTGACACACGTGAGATAATTCTGCGTAAAAACCCATTCATCTAATTGAGGACGGATTGGGGGGAGGGGGGTAATCGTCCCTTCCCAAAACTAATCAGGCAAGCGTTTTTTCAGGATGAACGTATATCCAAAAATTGAACCAAAACAGTTAATTCAGCATGAAAAACCCATTTACCTAAACTATGAGCCCCCCCCCCCCCGATTCCCCTTTCATACTTAACCAATGAATCCCTAAAATCAATAATAAATCCCCAAAATCAATTCCTTGTCACTTTTTTTCCGCGTCACTTTTTTTCCGTTTACCGACGAATGCTATAAAAAGCGTCTTGTAATGCACTTTAGAGATATGCATACAAATTTCAATGTTTTTAAAATTGTGCAACTTCGTTAACCCCTTCGCGACGGGAGCCTTTTACAAAATTTGTGGTGTTTTGTCACCGGTTTTTAAAAACAGAAATTTGTGCCTTATTAAATCGAAAAAATGCTCCGATTAAATAAGAGAAATTTTACAGTAAAATTTTACTGGTGTGGAGAAACACGGATTCTAAAGTTTTTTGCGGCACGTATACTTGACGCTCGTCCCCAAGGGGTTAAAAACTACCGCAAACGATTTCCCCATAGGCCATTATGTAATGGAATTTTTTTGAATGCCCTTATAAAATAATTACAACTGCTACACGCTTCATTTTCAATACCGAACTACGCACAGTAATTATCCATAACATATTTCAATTTCATGGCGATACGACTATATTGACGCCAAAACTCATTTTGGCCATCTGGAATCGATAAATATCTCACTGTGCGGCGTCCATTTATGCTATGTTTGTCCATTTTTCGAAGAAAAACCATCAGATGACCATCAGCAAAACAGACTAACGTTATCTGCGGGCACAAACTGCTTCGATAATATTTTTTCCTCTTCAAATTACCAAAACAACAATAAAAATTGATATCAACTAATACAAACACATAGTTTGGCTAAACTAAGGTCTTCGGCTGATGTGTGTGTTCTGAGGTAATTGTACCCTTTTACTGTTTGTATTTATCCGCTGGTTCGTGTTCTGTTTATGTTTGCTTACAAAGGGGTTGAGAAGTCGTAAAAGGGGCTTATCTAGGTAGGGGCACACGGAATATTGCTGTCATCATAGGCGAAGGGAGGATTTGTAAACTAGCAGCCCTTTTGTCACTTCTTGTCTTGTGGAACAAGGCGGGTCGCTTTTTTTAACTTTCCTTTTAGCCAATGGTATCTTTGTTCATTTCCCTTTACTTTCTATACAGTGAATGCGGAACACCTCCATACACTCATTTTTCCTTTCCCAAGTCCACATTTGTGTTATTCTATTCAAAAAATCAAAATGAGTAACGGTTTCTTCTTCTCTTTGGAAATGGAAAACTGTTTTCAATTTGGAACACTTTCGTTCCATGTTCTTTAATCTTCCACTCCCCACCACCGTCTTCAAAAGTAAAAAAAAAAAAAAAAAAAAAAAAAAAAAAAAATACCAATATATCTCTTGAAGGAAAAAAAGACTTGTATTTTTCTTACACAATTTGGACTTGATTGGAAGCATAAGGATCATGTGTCACGCTTTTCTCAGATATTGATTTATTTTAGGGATAAAAGTTTCCAATGAAATCAAAACATCACAATAAGACTGTACTGTGAAGGAAATTTCACTTTGAAAAGTGTAGAAATTAAAAACATAATTATTTAAAATATGGTAAAATATAAAAAACGTATTTAACGATGTTAGGTTTCCATAATATACCCCGAGACTTTTCGAAACGCATACGTGCTCATTTTCAAGGGGCGGGGCAGGATGTAAGGACAAGGATGTATTTGATTGCGTTATATATAATATACTATGTATATTAAGGTAATATATTGTACAGTACAATATAATTATGCAAAATAACATAATATATAATATTTAAAATATATAATATAATATTATGTATTACATTGTATAATACAATAATTATATTAGTTATATTTATTTATTTATATTTTAATAATATTTATAATTTTAATTGTACTTAATAATTTATATTATTATTATTATTATTATAAACTTATGTATTAATATTTTATACTATATTTATATTTACATAACATATTTATATATCATAATATACAAATATATATATAATATAATATTTAATATATTAATATAATAAAATAACGAATTTAATATAATAAAAATATCTAATACTATATAATACTATAAATAATAATAATTATGTATTTTTTTCATTTGTAATTATCTCTTCTAAACCATATAATAAATCGATAAAAATTACATTATCGTTTCTAACATTTTTGTGACTTAATCCATTACTTATTTAAGACATTATTGTCAAGTAACCTCAATCGATCTTCAAAGTATCTCAAAGGGTAGGCAAACCCTTAGTTGAGAACCGCTGGCCTATGAAAATCAGACATTTGTTACCATTTTAGTTTTTATTACTTATTTATCGACAAGTTCAATATTTATCAATTCCTTGTCACTTTTTTCCGATAATTTTTTTCCTTGTCACCTTTTTTCCGTGTCACTTTTTTTCCGCTCTTGTTTTTTCTGTCACCTTTTTTCCAGTCATTTTTTTTTCATAGGTTCATCAATGCCTTTTATCATAAAATATATTATTTTCTGAATAAAATCGTAGGCTGAGATTTACTTTTAAAGTTGGTACAATTCATTCACTTCTAAGGCTTTTCTTAAAGTAATAAAGTATCTATTATACTGTTATTACACCCCGTCTTGATACGCTGCTTATTATTATCTTACGGAATCTAGGAAAAGCCTTAGAAGCCTTAGGCTACGAAAAGCCTTAGAAGTGAATGAATTATAAAAACTTTAAAAGTAAATCTCAGCCTACGGTTTTATTCAGAAAATGATATATTTTATGATAAAAGGGATTGATATGCTTTTTTTTATTATCCTTCTATAGTAAAAAAAAAAACTAGCCTTAAAAGGAATGACTCCTGGAATGATGCTGATGTGGAAGATTTCCGGAACTAACGAATCCGGGTTGTCCACTCCTTCCATGAGTCGAATAGACCAATCAGGAAAGGGCTCCGTATATGCATCGCCGTATGGGTTACCATAAAGAGAGGAAAGGTTACCGTCGCCAACAATCGCCAAGTTTTTCGCCAACTTGGCGATATATCGCCAAATTTGGCGATCAAAATTAATTGTCAAAAGTGACGCCAACTTGGCGATAACTGTAATATTTCGCCAAATTTTTAATTTCCTTACAACACCAGTCGTTTGATACATCATTTGAGAGGTTTGCAACTGCTTATTCATATAATGGATGTCTTGTGTGTTATTCCCCATTCTGCTCCCCAGGGGGGACACATTTTTAATTTCTTTACAACACCAGTCGTGTTACACAAGATTTAAAAGGTCTGCAACTGCTTATTCCTATTATGGATGTCTTGTGTGTCACCCCCACACTCTGCTCTCCCCAGAGGGGGTCACATTTTTAATTTCTTTACAACACCAGTTGTGTGACACATCATTTGAAAGGTCTGCAACTGCTTATTCATATTATGGATGTGTTGTGTTATCCCCCACTCTGCCCCCTCAGGGGGGCACATTTTTAATTTCTTTATAACACCAATTGTGTGACACATCATTTGAGAGGTCTGCAACTGCTTATTCATATTATGGATATCTTGTGTGTAACCCCCCCCCTCTGCCCTCAGAGGGGGCGCATTTTGTAATTTCTTTACAACACCAATTGTGTGACACATCATTTGAAAGGTTTGCAACTGTTTATTCATTTTATGGATATGTTGTGTGTCATCCCCCACTCTGCCCCCCAGGGGGGCACATTTTTAATTTCTTTACAACACCAGTCGTGTGACATATCATTTGAGAGGTCTGCAGCTGCTTATTCATATTATGGATGTCTTTTGTGTCGCCCCCCCCACTCTGCCCCCCAGGGGGGCACATTTTTAATTTCTTTACAACACCAGTCGTGTGACACATCATTTGAAAGGTCTGCAACTGCTTATTCATACCATGGGTTATTAGCGAGCACAGCAAGCAGGGGTAGCCAATAATTTGGAATCGCGAAGCGATTACGCGGGGGGTTGGCGAGCATAGCGAGCAGGGGGGCGGGGCCCCCCTAGTTTATTAAAAGAAAACTTTATCAGTATCACATTATATACAATACATATTTACAATACATTTTACTTAATTTCATACTTTTTACTTTATTATTTTACGAAAAACCTTAGAGGTAAATGAATTATAAAAACTTTTAAAGTAGTTCTCAGTTAACGGTTTTATTAGGAAAATAATAGTTTTCTAGACAAAAGTGATTGATATGATTTATTTATTTATTTAAATAAAATCCTGTCTGTATTACATTTACTTATTACATTATAAATGTATTTACATTTATATGTATTTACATATATTTATTCATACTTTGTACTTTATTATTATACGAAAAGCCTTAGAAGCGAATGAATAATAATAATAATAATAAAAAACCTTTAAGGGTGTATTCGAAAAAACGCTTTTTCACCTTCAACAGCTCGAAATTTTCCGATGCAATTTCAGACACATTTATAAAAGTAGAAACATGAAACTTGCTGAGGGGATTCTTGAAGAGGCGTATAAGATGCCGTGTGATGTGTTTTTACCCTCAATTCATTAGAATTTGATTTATGAACAATTACCTTCTCAGTATGACCTTTTTTTTCGTTCTCAGATCTCCCGCTTCGGAAAAATCTGTTCAAAATGCCGTTTTGGATCGCTTTTTTTACAATATTTTTTATATTTATCAAAGAATTGACAATCACGGCACCTTGTGTGCTTTCTAAATAAGAGAATCTGCAAGTTTGATGCGTCTGAGGGCAAAAGTGCATTCAAAAATAAGTTGGAAAATAAGCAATTTGAATCGAAACACACTCTTAAAAGAAGTTTTCCGTTTGGTTTTATTCAGAAAATAATATATTTTATGATAAAAGTGATTGATATGTTTTATTTATTTATTTATTAATTTATTAAAAGAAAACTTTATCACATTTATTTATTACATTATAAATCTAATTTTTTTTTTAATTCATACTTTGTACTTTATTATTTTACTAAAAACCTTAAAAGTGAATGAATTATAAAGAAAAATTTAAATAGTTATCCGTCTTTGATTTTATTCGGAAAATAGTAACTTTTTTTTTTTTTTTTTTTTTTTTTTTTTTAACGATAAAAGTGATTTATATGGTAATTTATTATTTTAACGATAAAAGTGATTTATATAGTAATTTATTATTATTATTATTTTTGGAAAAAAAAAAAACCCTATCAGTATCACATTTACTTATTATATTATAAATCTAAACATATATGTTAATGTCCATTTATCCACATATTTCTTAGTAATTTGGTAATCTGCCTTCTATTTCTCTTCAAACTTCAACTGTTTTCAATAATATGAATGTAAAAATACTGGTTTCATTGGTTCTTTTATTGGTATTGTCTGAATAACTTTGGATGTATTTATAAAAGTATTTATATAATATATATATTTATATTAAAAAATTCATAGATACGTATATCTCAGACAGTAACTGTGTGTTTAAAGATTGAGATTGTGCAAAAAATGGTTGCTTATTGTCTGCTTATGTTGCTGGTGTGTTGTACTGTTTATAATTAAACCCCATTTTCATCGTATCAGAACGTCAAATAGACCAACTTCCACTGTGTGACAGCTATAAGAGATAACTGTAAATACATATTGATGGATTAGACCTCCCGGATAGACAACAGAAGATGAATCACCATTTTACAATTTTCTATATAAGGTTTATCTTGTTCCCATTTGCGTTAGCGTGAAATCTTCCCACGCGGCGAGAAGAGGGTCCCGCTTTGGGGGCCCCACGTTGTCCCCAACAATACCCTCCTAAGGCACAGCCTGCATCTCTTCGTTAAATTTAATCCCTTGATAAGAAGCAGGCACCGTCTCGGCTAATTTCTCCGATGAAGGTCTTCAATTATTTAGTGAGAATGCTGACAATAAATCTTTTAAAATTAAAGTTTTCGTCTTCTTGATGCAGTACCATCCAGAATAAAGCATTGTATGCGCACAGTAAAATATTATAAAGAATAATGGGAATGGGTTTAATGAATATTAATCTTATGGCTTTGGTTTGATTTATTTTAGAAAAAAAAAAAAAAAAATAGAAATTGAAAAAAGGGTTATTCTGAAAGTGTTTGATCTCAATACATGAACTCCGGAATATTTTTTGTTTTGTCTTTACCTTAAAAAACGGCTGAGATAAAGTAGTTTGACTTTCTTAATGTGTGTGACATTTTTTAAAATTCATTTGTCTGCGACAGCACTCGTATATATGAACCGATTTCGATGTGATGCAAGCGTGTATGTGCGCATGAATTAAGATTTTGACCAAGCTCATAGGTTTGTTTTACACATCATGTTGTTTTAAAATGGCAGGCATTTCATAATATCGTGGAATTTGGTGACCTTATAAATCGCTTAAAATAAAACCAGCTTGATTAAAAGATGACTAATTTCTAAAAATTCCCATTAATATTCGGTATTAACAAAAACTAGTGTTGAATCTTATATAATCGGATACCACTAATTTGAGCTTCGTATGTCGGCGGCCGATTATCAATTCGAGGGATTTAAGCCCTGGGAGGGAGTTTTTAATGTGGGGGTCTTTCTACACTCTAAAACTGGGAGGAGTGAAAAGCTCACTCTTTGTAAGAGTGATAGGCATTTTCCTTCTTTTTAGAGTGAACTTTATAGAAATACACTCCTTAAAGAGTGGAATTTCTAACACTCTAAAAAGGAGTGAAATATGTCACTCCGTTGTCTAGAGTGAAATAACTCACTCCATGGTCGAGAGTGAAAAATGTCACTCCGTTAACGAGAGGGAAAGCCCGGCATTATATACTTGATAAAAAATATCTGTTAAACTTTGAACCAATATATGGAGTAAAACAATGAAAAGTACCAAAATATGTTAATTCTTATTTTTTAAAAAACTCCATTTAATAATGTAATCTATAAAATTACGCATATTTGGTATTAAAACGTACTCTTTTTCAAAAGTGAGTGTCACTCCTTCGAAAGAGTCAACTGTCACTCCACCGAAAAAGTGACTTAGATATGTATTACGTATCAGCCAATCATAAGCGTATTGCTGCTTGGATGATAACTAATGCCTTTCCAACTACAACGATGTATAAGAGCTAGAATGGACTAATTATTACTCATTTTTCATTAAGATGAATTAAATATATTCTAAGGAAATTAATCTTCAAATACGAAAAGTTGTTCAAGAAAAGAATGCATATTTCCGTGGTTTTGACCAGAATTTTGGGAAATTTCGAATATGTTTGAGTGTACAAATTGTTGTCTGTATTCGGGACCACATAAATTTAAATGTGTATCCAATCCAACGAACTCGTTCTATCAGAAATATCATTAGACTTTATTAATATTAATATGTATGTTAGATAACTTATACAGGGCTCATACGAGAGTAGTTATTTTCCAGGTAAAATATCTGTATTTTGTTATATGTTATATATATATATCAAGGATTTGTTCAGGCTTTTCTGGTAGGGTCCTGTTTTCTTGGAATTCAGAAGTTTTTCTTACAATATTGTGAAAATTCTAGTCATAATTTTGTGAATTTTAAATTATCGATGTATCCAGTTTGTATCCTTCGCATATAAACAAGTTGGAAATTGCACGTGAAGCGTAGCAAATGAGGTGCGTTCGTACGATAATGGAATGGATTTAAAAATATCACTCTCATGTATCAATCTCATAAAATTGTAAATAGTTCATTACAATTAAAAGCGCAACAAACAATGTTTTCTCTATACTCATTATGTAATGGAATACTTTTGTGTGGCCTTGTAAATCAATATAACAAAAGTTCTTTGCACAAAAGATTATGCAAAATTATAATATTATAATATGTACTTTATGATGCGTATCAATATTATTATGTTCGAATGAGTGTAATATTATTAAAATGCATTTAAAACTTTTTTTTTCCATTGACTGCAATGTAACGGAGTGCTTTTGATTGTCCCTGTATTTGATCTATGCATCCTATTTTCAAAAAAATTGAAATGAGTTGATAAAATTATGTAGTAAGTATGTAGTTTAAATTTCAAACGATTAAAATGCATTTGCAAAAATTTTCCCCATTGACCGTAATGTAACGGAATACTTTTGATCGTCCCTGTAATTGATCTATCCATCCGATTCTCATAAAATTTGAAATGACTCGACAAAATTATGTAATAATTATATATTTTAAATTTCAAAAGATTCGGTTGGGTAGTTTTTGTGTTGTTATATGCGGACAAACAGACAGACGGACAGACAGACAGGCGGACAGACGGACGGACTGAACGACAACTATAGGTGCTACGTATTTACATAATTACGAACGCACCTAAAACGCCAAGTAATATGTTCTTTGATAAGTTCAACTGTTATTTACAGTACAGATTTTATTTTTAAATGATTACATTTGTGAGACATTTAATTTGAATGTGAAAAACTTCTGTGAAAGGTCTATTTAAGAGACAAATAATTTTGTGAAGGGTCCTGTTTTAGAATAAAATGTTTGTGAAGAGTCCTATTGGGGGATATAAAATTTTGTAAAAGGTTTTGTTTTAAGATAAATAATTTTGAGAAGTGTCCTTTAAAGGACTTAAAAATTTCCTAATCATGTCTCTGTATATATATACAGGGTGTTTCTAAATTCATGGTCCAAACTTTAAGGGGTGATAGTACACATCAAGACAAACAATATCTAAATAGGAAACCAAGGGTCCCAAAGTCTTCCGAAGGAGATAGGCGCCATTAA
This sequence comes from Maratus speculifer, assembly GCA_964019185.1. Taxonomy (NCBI): domain Eukaryota; kingdom Metazoa; phylum Arthropoda; class Arachnida; order Araneae; family Salticidae; genus Maratus; species Maratus speculifer. The sequence continues at coordinate 314,932,323 of OZ025296.1, read as the reverse complement.
AGTTTAGGGTCCAAAAATTCAAATGATTATGAAAAACAGAAAAATTGGTCGATTCGTTTGCGGTTTTCACTAAAATTATTCTTTATGTCAGTATTGTCTTGAAAATAAATTATAAAGATAAATTTCAAAAAATGACGATAGACGGCGCTTTAGACTTTAGAGTAACGAACAACTATTTTTTACCGTTATTTTTTGCATCTCATTAAAGGTTTCGTAAGCTTAAACTTAAACTTAAATTTTGAGCTCAAAATCTGAATAGTTGGAAGCAGTTAAGTAGCACAAACTTAACTGTGTTCAGAGGGTTTTAAATTCAAATGATTATAAAAAACGGAAAAATTGGTCGATTGATTTGCGGTTTTCACTAAAACTATTCTTTATGTCGGTATTTTATTGAAAATGAATTATAAAGATAAATTTCAAAAAATGCCGATAGAGGGCTCTTTAGACTTTGGAGTAACGTACAACTATATTTTACCATTATTTTTCGCATCTCATAAAATTTTCTTAGAAGCTTAGACATAAACTTAAATTTTGAGATGAAAATCTGAATCGTTGGGAGTGGTTAAGTAGAGCAAACTGAACTGTGTTCAATGGGGGAGGGGAGGTTCAAATTTCAAATTATTTTAAAAAACGGAAAAATTGGTCGATTCGTCTGCCGTTTTCGCTAAAACTATTCTTTATGTCAATATTTCCTTGAAAATAAATTTTAAAGATTAATTTTAAAAAATACCGATAGAGGGCGCTTTAAACTTTAGAGTAACCAACAACTAATTTTAAGCGTTAGTTTTTGTATCTAATTAAATGCTTGCAAATGCTTAGATTTCAATTTTGAGCTCAAATTCTAAATCGATGGAGGGGTTAAGAAGCGGAAACTAAACAGTGTTCAGGAGTTAAAATGTTACCCTCCCCACCCCTCGAACACATTTCAAATTTCCGCACTTAATTACTCAAAACGATGCAGATTTTGAGCTCAAAATTTAAGTTTGAACTTTTACAAGCATTTAATTAGATACAAAAAATAACGGTTAAAAATAGTTGTTGGTTACTCCAAAGTTTAAGGCGCCCTCTAACGGTATTTTCTAAAATTAATCTTTAAAATTTATTTTCAAGGAAATATTGACATAAAGAATAGTTTTAGCGAAAACGGCAAACGAATCAAACAATTTTTCCGTTTTTTATAGTCATTTGAAATTTGAACCTCCCCACCCCCATTGAACATAGTTCAGTTTGCGTTACTTAACCACTCCCAACGATTCAGATTTTCATCTCGAAATTTAAGTTTATGTCTAAGCTTCTAAAAAAAATTTATGAGATGCGAAAAATAATGGTAAAATATAGTTGTACGTTACTCCAAAGTCTAAAGCGCCCTCTATCGGCATTTTTTGAAATTTATCTTTATAATTCATTTTCAATAAAATACCGACATAAAGAATAGTTTTAGTGAAAACCGCAAATCAATCGACCAATTTTTCCGTTTTTTATAATCATTTGAATTTAAAACCCTCTGAACACAGTTAAGTTTGTGCTACTTAACTGCTTCCAACTATTCAGATTTTGAGCTCAAAATTTAAGTTTAAGTCTAAGCTTACGAAACCTTTAATGATATGCAAAAAATAACGGTAAAAAATAGTTGTTCGTTACTCTAAAGTCTAAAGCGCCGTCTATCGTCATTTTTTGAAATTTATCTTTATAATTTATTTTCAAGACAATACTGACATAAAGAATAATTTTAGTGAAAACCGCAAACGAATCGACCAATTTTTCTGTTTTTCATAATCATTTGAATTTTTGGACCCTAAACTTTAATGGCGCCTATCTCCTTCGGAAGACTTTGGGACCCTTGGTTTCCTATTTAAATATTGTTTGTCTTGATGTGTACTATCACACCTTAAAGTTTGGACCATGAATTTAGAAACACCCTGTGTATATATATATATATATATATATAAATCTAGTTCAAATTCGCAAAATTTCGTCTTATTTAAGCTGAGATTTTCAATAATAATAATAAAAAAAAAGAAAAAAAATACTAATACCAAAGAGTTCCTTGCTCTGAAAATTTCAGGATACGTATGAGCCCTGTTATAGGATCAATATTAACCAATAAATATTAAATAGCATTGTACAGTACATTAGCCAAAATGCAAACTTTACTTCAGAGAAAGATTTGCGTTCCCTGAATTCTCAACCAACATACTTCTTGCCTGCTTTAGCCGCTGCTTACAAAAGATATGAAAATTCCAACCATTTTATGTCCCCGAAAAATCTTCACTCATTCGTCACCTCGTAGAATGTTTGCCATTTTCTTTCATTAACCATTCTCGATTCACTCGACTCTTTTATCTCGTTTTCTTACTCATAATTTCTTTTCTATTTCATAAAAGAGGGGGAAAAGGGGGTGCCCTGTAGAGGTCACGTGTCAGTATAGGGCTCGTTTAAAAATGCCTTGTTATTCTTTAATCTTATCGGGTGCGTTGAGTCATTTCACTTTTTGAAAGAGTTTTCCTGGAGGATTATGGCAACAGTAGAATGCGTGTTTTATCTTCGCCGTAGAGATCTTTTTAAGAGAGTGTGCTTGATCTTGACAGGGAAAAAATGACTCTGACGAATTTTTTTTCTTTATGTGCATTTTGAAAGCAAATTTTCGGGGGAAAAAGATAGTTTTATGTATTTGCAAGAGGGGGAAAAGTTCATTTATTCCAACTAAATCTCATTTATTATCCACTAAATCTCACATATTCCATACTAAACAATAAACCTATAATAAATTATTATAAGTTTTACGATTATAATTTTTTTCAACACATTGAAACTAGAGTTGCACAAAAGCATTACTCAATAATTTTTAAATGAACTAATTAAATTGCGAATTCCATCATTTATGTAATCAACCACTTCGCGACAAGGAGCCTGTTACGAAATGTTTAATGTTTTGTCACCGGTTTTTAAAAATAGAAATATTTTTATTATTAAGGGTGTATTCGAAAAAATGATTTTCCACCTTCAACAGCTCGAAATTTTCAGATACAATTTTGGACACATTTTTAAAAGTACAAGCATGAAACTTGCTGAGGGCATTTTTGAAGTGACGTACAAGGTGCCGTGTGATGTAATTTTTCGCTGATTTAATTAGAATTTGATTTATAAACAATTATTTTCTCAGCGTGACCCTTTTTTTTAGTTCGCAGACCTCCCGCTTCGGAAAATTTGGTCCAAAACGCCATTTTTGACAGCATTTTTTGCAACATTTTCTGCATTTATCAAGGAACTGATAATCACGGCACCTTGTATAGTTTCTAAATAAGAGTATTCGAAAGTTTGGTGCATTTGAGAGCAAAAATGAATCTAAAAATAAATCTGAGAAAAGGCAGTTTGGATCGGAATACACCCTTAAATCGCAAAAACTCCCTGATTAAATAAAGCAAATTTTACAGTAAAATTTTACTGGTGGGGACAAACAAGGATTATGAGCACTATTTGCGTCACGTATACGAGTCGCTCATTTCCAAGGGGTTAAGGATCATTGGCACAGTTAGCACTGTGCCAATGATCGTCACTTTTTGACGGTTTTATTTTCCAAGTCCTGTGAGTTATTTTAGGAGTACACCATGCAGTTTTAATACGCCATAGAACAACTACTACTTGCAGTATATAGTTACTGAATATGGTGTTACGATTGCAAATTTGTATCTATATTTTATCGATGAATAATTAACACTTTGTAACGTATCTAAACTTATAACAATGATATAAATAGCAAATTTATCCGAAACCTGATTTATTGGCAGTTCATTAAAATTATTAAAGCATATTGAATGACATTTCAAAGATTAATAGAGCTCTAGAATTTATTAATTGTAGAATGACAACCATAGCGTCATTAATTTTTGAGATAAAAAATCTTGTTCAAGATTTCCCCGTTTTGTTGTCATATTGCGCGGTTTTTAAGCTATTGCATAGCTTTTATCGCGGGCTTTGAGCGCGGCGACCGAATCCAAAACTTCCGTAACGCGAAAAATCCTAACACATCCGTAACGAAAAAACCTAACACTCGGCTAACGTCGTTTCAGCTCGGCAGACTTCGGCACCGTGCCGAAGTCTGCCGAGCTGAAACGACGTTAGCCGGAGTGTTTTTCTATCTTCTTTAGACACAATATTTTAGTCCAACAGTGAATGGCAGTTGCTGGTGAATAGCTGTACGCGTAAAATTTGTGTATAAAGTTTTTAAATATGAATAAACAAAGTGCATTTATTAATGAAGAAAGTGGTGAAAAAATAGTGAAAGAAAATGAGTGAGTACTCTATATACATACATTTTATTATTATCACGAATGCGGTATTTTAAGCTATTGTATAGCTTTTATCGCGGGCTTTGAGCGCGGTGACCGAATCTAGAAATTCCGTAACGAGAAAATCTAACACTTCCGTAACGAGAAAAACCTGACACTCCGGCTAACGTCGTTTGCCTATAACTCGCGATCTAATTTTCGTAGCGCGGCCAAATTTTGTTTGGTAATTTATTATGATACAGTGTTAAATTTTGATGACAGGAGACCCCCCCCCCCCCACGGTGAGGGTCGAAAAATTTAAAATGCTTATAACTCGCGATCTAATTTTCGTAGCGCGGCCAAGTTTTGTTTGGTAATTTACTATGAGACAGTGTTAATATTTGGTGACAGGAGACCCCCCACGGTGAGGGTCGAAAAATTTAAAATGCTTATAATTCGCAATCTAATTTTCGTAGCACGGCCAAATTTTGTTTGGTAATTTACTATGAGACAGTGTTAATTTTTGGTGACAAGAGACCCCACCACGTAGAGGGTCGAAAAATTTAAAATGCTTATAATTCGCGATCTAATTTTCGTAGCGCGGCCAAATTTTGTTTAGTAATTTATCATGAAACAGTGTTACTTTTGGTGACAGGAGACCCCCCCCCCCCCACGATGACGGTCGAAAAATTTAAAATGCTTATAACTCGCGATCTAATTTTCGTAGCGCGGCCAAATTTTGTTTGGTAATTTACTATGAGACAGTGTTAATGTTTGGTGACAGGAGACCCCCCCCCCCACGGTGAGGGTCGAAAAACTTAAAATGCTTATAACTCGCGATCTAATTTTCATAGCGCAGCCAAATTCTGTTTGGTAATTTATTATGAGACAATGTTACTTTTGGTGACAGGAGCCCCCCCCCACGGTGAGAGTCGAAAAATTTAAAATGCTTATGACTCGCGATCTAATTTTCGTAGTGCGGCCAAATTTTGTTTGGTAATTTACTATGAGACAGTGTTAATTTTTGGTGACAAGAGACCCCACCACGGAGAGGGTCGAAAAACTTAAAATGCTTATAACTCGAGATCTAATTTTCATAGCGCGGCCAAATTCTGTTTGGTAATTTATTATGAGACAGTGCTACTTTTGGTGACAGGAGACCCCCCCCCCCCCCCACGGTGAGAGTCGAAAAATTTAAAATGCTTATAACTCGCGATCTAATTTTCGTAGCGCGGCCAAATTTTGTTTGGTAATTTACTATGAGACAGTGTTACTTTTGGTGACAGGAGACCCCCCCCCCCCCCACGGTGAGGGTCGAAAAACTTAAAATGCTTATAACTCACGATCTAATTTTCATAGCGCGGCCAAATTCTGTTTGGTAATTTATTATGAGACAGTGTTTCTTTTGGTGACAGGAGACCCCCTATTGTGAGGATCGAAAAATTTAAAATGCTTATAACTCGCGATCTAATTTTCGTAGCGCTTCCAAATTTTGTTTGGTAATTTATTAAGCTATTGCATAGCTTTTATCACGGGATTTGAGCGCAGCGACCGAATCTAGAAATCCCGTAACTAGAAAAAAACCTTTACATTTCGGCTAACGTCGTTTCAGTTTGGCAGACTTGGGCACGGTATCCTTTGGCAGACATTGACGCAGTATTTTTCATATATTTAGAGGATATCAAGTCTCAAACTTATGTTTCTTATTTCAGTTATCATAAGCCTATTGTTTCAATGATACAAATTCCTGATTAATCTACATGTATTGTACGATAATAAAAGTATTTTAAACGATATTAACTTCTCATTTATTCAATAAAAGAAAAAAAAAAATGTTTTCTTATCGGTCATCACGCTCAAAAAGTGTAACTTGAATTAATATCAAAGACAAAGAAAAACTTGAATTAATATCAAAACCAAAAAAAAAAAAAAAAAAAAAAATACTGCATAAATAAAAAATATATAAATAATTATATTTGCTTAATTTGATAAAAAATGCTATGCAATATTATTTATAACTGTCACTATTTTTGTTCAAAAGATGCCTGATTTATATACCTATGAGTTAGTTCCTGTATATTTCATTCAAGTATTTGGTCGAAATAAAAGGTGGAACTGGTAGAAATAAAAAGGAAAATCTGCATTTTAATTTTTAGTAATAACCATCATCCAAGTGAAAGTTTATTTGGAATATGCATACGTAATGTGATTTTTGTATACGTTCAGCGGTAAATAGTAACTGTTTGAAAACACACTTTCTTTTATATCTTACTCTAAATGTCAATAAATTAATCTATTTAATATAATTTAATATGTAAACATATAATCCTACTTATGTATTAAGGGTGTTCTTAATTCAAAAAGGGCAATTTTGTGACGTAAGTTTTAATTTATTTTTGTTCGGTAATGCATGAAACTAGCAGATATAGTTATTCAGAAACTTGTCTAATTGCACTCAGTTTTTTTTTAAAACAAAAGCAATAGATTTTATAACAAACCTTCAAAGTTGACGTTTTTGAGCACATTTCCCGACGAAAGCAGAAAAACCGGTCGTAAAGCAGGAGAAAAACGGGTGATCATGTGATCGAAATAGCTTAGAACTGGATGGGTAATTTCATTATCATAAAATCGAAAACTAAGTTCTATTCGAAATCACTTCCATATTCAGGCCTTCTAATTTTACATGATTCTGTTAAAAAATGAATTTGTAAAATGTGTCAAAACATTTTGCGCTTGTTGAGCGGAGCAGTTGAGACCAACCTTAATGATAAATTATGTGAATGCTTACAAGGAAGGTCTCCATACGGGCATACCTTAAAAAATCTGAAAAAATTACAGAATGTTCTTCTCGTGTGGTTATATACGTTTATTAAAAAAATTTCGGCGGAATCTCCATTCAGTAACCGTAAAAAAATAATGAAAATTTCGTTATTTGGCGGTTTATCGCCGGTTGGCGATGGAATGTAATTTCAAAAAATACTTTATATCAAATACACTTCAAGGAAAAGAAAAGCTTCATGTTGAACTTGTTTTGAGAAATTTAATTTAAATAACTTTTGTTTTGTAAGTTATAGTTTGTTTTAAGTATAATTTTGTTATATCGATATTTATATGTCTATATAATCAAATTTAATCATCAAAATTTGAGATTTAAAACGAAATTCATAATTTCAATTAATTAGATTTGTTTCAATCTCAAAGTCCAATTGAGAATTGTGATTAAATTTTGTTGCTATGGAAACATGACTTTTATTTTTCAATACGCTAAAATGTATGAAATTTTTTTTCTCAATATGATTTTTAACCATTTGAAAAATGGTTGTTGTTTTCGGGAGAATGGACCCGATGATGTTACCACTTTTGAATGATGTTACCACTTTTGAATTTAAATTAAATTCTTTATTTTTAGAAGAATTTTTATTTGAATTTAAATTAAATTCTTTACTTTTAGAAGAATTTTTATTTGAATAGTAAATTAAAATGGTTAAAATCATTGTAATAAAGGAGAAAACTAACAAATTTAAAAATGGGTAGACGGAAATTAACAGATACGGAAAAAGCCGAAGCCAAAGAAATGAATGAACGTGAATATCGCATTCAATGATATTAAACACAGTCAACATGTATAAGTTGCTTATTAGTTTGGCGATTCGTATCATTTGGCGAAATTGGTCGACGGGATAACTGAGTAATACTGTATTTGGTTTGGCGCAAAAACGTCTTTCAATGCAGAAAATGATAAAATCAAAAGATTATTGAGCCGCTGAAAACCAATTACGTGTTGAAAGGCGATCACGAAAAAGGAAGCAATTTAATGCCGAACCGATTAATTGTAAAACATCATGTCGCCAGGGCGACCAATCCACTAGCCATGGCGTTTTACTATCGGTCGGTTCTAACCAGGAAAATTTGAGTGCCAATAGTGATTCTAACAAGCCGGAAAATGTTATAGCTATTACTCTTGATTTTCCACCACCTAAAAAGAAAACTAAAAAGCAATCGGCTTGGGAAAAACTGGGAAAAAACTTTTTTGATTCGATGTCTGATGGACCCATTCACAGATGCATGTGCTGCGATCGATTTTGGTTTAAAACCTCCATCACCAAAATTCTGCTCTGTAAAATCAAACAATATATGCCAAAGTCTTACAAGTATAACAGTATATGCCAAAGCTGTATTTTAATAATGATTACTTTTGCACCAACAATGTTAAATAGTTTGAAATGTTTCTTTCGTCGCCAACTTTTATGCTTGGCGACAATAGAGTGATATAACTTAAACGAACCGTACCTTCAAATTGCAGCATGTATAAAGTCATTTATAGCAGTGGCACGGATAATACACAATAAAACAACTGGTATTTAGCTTAAAATGATAGATGAATGTATCGAGTGAAACATTTTTCAAATGGTTGGGGTAATTTCTTAAATTACAATTTTTTTTTTTTTTTTTTTTTTTTTATATCTATGAAAACATTTTTTCCAGTGATTAATTAAATAACTACTTCAACAAGTAATATATATATGTAATACAATATGTATATATATGTATATAATATATTAAAATCTCTCATTGTTTATGTTTAAATAAATTAAATACCATTTACACGCATTCTAAATATCTAACAGTTTTGAGTTGCATTATAATCGTTTGCTTTTGGCGAGGAAAAGGGCTGCTCGCGAAATCGAGTGACTCTTTAGTTTTTTCACGCCAAATATTCAAAAATATTTTTTTTTGGGGGGGGGGGGGGCATAATTTTTTACGTGATTCCGCCGCTAATTTTGACTGATCCTTTATTACATACATAAGTACTTTAATTAGTATTTTTTTCATAAAATTCTGAGTATGCCCAGAATGGAGACCTTCCTTGTTAGTTTTATTTAGGTTCTTTGTTTCAAAAATAAATCGATATACTTTTAGGAACTGAAGGTCTAGACGAACAGCACTAGTTTTTATTACACTAAAAGAGCAATCAATCAATCATTGTTTTCGACCTGAACAAGGGTGAAACCTCGTTAAATGGTTTTTGAGGTACTGACCCTACGGATTTGACAAAGGAAGGGGAACTTTTATCTACTCCATCTTCGGTCGTAAACCTGTCAACTGATATTCCTCTCTTGAAGTTCAGATTCAGTGCACTAGAAGTGCAATTTGTACATCAAAGCGCCGAAACGAAAAATCAAAGATAGCGCAAGAAGTTAGTGCGAAAAACTGTGTGTGTGCCCGCAGTGCGAGCAAGTATGCTCTACTTTTCCCCTCTGCGAACAGGATATCAGATTTCCAGAGAGTACAGAGTGAAAAATGAACCGATGAGGAAGATGCTGTCTCCGGAGTGATCACTGCTAATTACGTATCAGGGGTTATCGCACCTGGATACCATATGTGTACACATTTATTTGCGAGACAGGTTACCGCCCACCTATAGGGCACCCAGCGGCTAATATACTGTGTGTTGCTGGTCGGATAGATACAATTGTCTTGCTGGCACCTATTTCGTTAATTACATTGAGAGTAGAATTTCAGAAGGGGTAATGTAATGTGCATTGCCAAGTCTAGATGGCAGGGTCACATAGACAGTACATGCGCAGGCAATGACATGGGAAAATTACATGAACTATGAGAATATAATAATCAGGGCCGTAATTAGAAGTGAATAATAGAGTGCGATGGCTCATATTATCTCTCTCTTTCTCTGACGCTGAAAGATAAATTAGTGCATATTCACATAGAAAGTACTATGTTTCTTATTAAACTGTTTGTAATAACTTCATGTTATGCGAAGAAATGAAATAGAATGATGAAAATTTCGAGTGTATAAGTAGTGCAATATTAAACATCATGTAAGCTTCATATTCTGCAAATAGGATGAGCGAGTGTTGAAACATTTACTTTAGTTGCAATTTATTATTTCTGCAAAACTGTAAAGGGGCCTCAAAACTAAATTAGATTTCTTGAATTGAATTTTATTTGGATTTTTTGAACATAAATTCATTTAATTACTAGGGTGAGGGGAGCTCAGCTCCCCTAGCACCCCCTTAGCTATGGCCCTGAATATAATGCTCTTTAGTAACTCTTGTTTGCTGCGTATGATTTTTACTGAGACGAATCTTTTCAATTTAGGATGATTGTGTAATCAGAAACAGGCAATATGGAACTTTTCTAAAAAACAAAGAAAAAACCTTCATAATTTAATTTTACGTCACCGCCTGAGGTACATTTCTTGACCACACACACGAATAAATTTAATTATATCAGAGGAAGGTCATCGCAAGCCACTTTTAGATAAAACAAGTTATTTAAATTTTGATGTTTCATTTTTTTATTGCTACTTTCCCTTCTCCCTTAGTAAATTTTTAATTTTATTTCTAACATTAAAAAATGGACTTTTATATGTCAATATTCTAACATAAAATAGCAATATTCTAATAAAAATAATATTTTTAAAATGAGAATTCTAATAACGATATTTATACATGAGGGGTACATAGTAAACCAAGTCGGTAAACGGAAAAAAAGTGACCGGAAAAAAAGTTATCGGAAAAAAGTGACCTAAACTACATAAGCGGAAAAAAAGTGACGCGGAAAAAAATGACAAGGAAAAAAAGTTACCGGAAAAAAAGTGACAAGGAATTGATTTTGGGCATTCATTGGTTAAGTATGAAAGGGGGATCGGGGGGGGGGCTCATAGTTTAGGTAAATGGGTTTTTCATGCTGAATTAACTGTTTTGGTTCAATTTTTGGATATACGTTCATCCTGAAAAGACGCTTGCCTGATTAGTTTTGGGAAGGGACGATTACCCCCTCCCCCAACCGTCCTCAATTACATGAATGGGTTTTTACGCAGAATTATCCAACGTGTGTCAAATTTGCATATAGGATCTTTTCGATAAGGCTTATGTATAGTATAAAATGCCTGAAGAGATTCTAGGAGTTTAAAAGTTAAGTATAGAGGGGGAACGGGGAATAACCTTTCTTAAATTAAATTAATGGCTTTTTACGCATAATTATCCGATTTGCTTAAAATTTTGGACATAAGTTCATTATGATAAGACGTATCTTAGATTAGTTATGGGTTCTTCTGCTTATTATAAAGGGGGGAACGAGCAATTCTCCCCCTCAAACTAGATAAATATGTTTTTATGCAGAATTATCCCATGTATTTCAATTTTAAATATAGGTTCTTTCTGGTAAGGTGAATTCCGGAATAGTTTTAAGGATTTAATGGCTAAGTATAAAGGGGAGATGGAGGAAACCCCTCTTAAATTAAATAAATGGCTTTTTATGCAGAATTATCCGATTTGCTTCGAATTTTGGACATGGGTTCATTATGATAAGACGTATTTCTGATTAGTTATGGGGTTCTATTGGTAATTAAAAAGGAGGGCGGGTGATTACTATACCACCCTTAAATTAGATTAAAAAAATTATGCACACTTATCCGATGTATTTCAAATTTTGGATATAGGATCTTTCTCATAAAAAGAATGCCTGAAATTTTTATGGATTTAATGGCTATGTATAGAGGGGGAACGGGGGATAAACCCCCTTAAATTAAATAAATGGCTTTTTACGCAGAATCATCCGATTTGCTTCAAATTTTGGATGTATATTCATTATAAGAAGGCGAATCTCTGATTAATTATGGGGTTCTTTTGATAATTAAATAGGGGAAGCGGGCGATTAATCTTCAACTCTTTAAATAAAATAAATTGTTTTTTTTCTTTCACAACTATTCAACGTATTTCAAATTTTGGATATAGGTTCTTCCTGATAAAGTGAATGTGAATCCCTGGATAGTTTTAAGGGTTTAATGGCTAAGTATAGAGCGATGAACGGGGGATCACCCACAATTAATCAGGACTTCGCCTTATCATAATCAACGCCCAATCAAAATTTGAATCAAATCAGATAATTCTGCGTAAAAAGCCATTTATTAATTTAAGGGGGGGGGTATCATCCGTTCCCCCAATGTTTACTTATCCATTAAACCTTTAAAATTATTCCGGGATTTACTTTATGAGAAAGAACATATATCCAAAATATGAAATATATCGGATAAGTGAGCATAAAATACAATTTATCTAATTTAAGGGGGGAGGGATAATCACCCGCCCCAATTTTTAATTGGCAAAATAACCCCATATGTAATCAGGGATACGCCTGAACATAATAGTTCTATAATCCAAAATTTGAAGCAAATCTGATAATTCTGCGTAAAAAGTAATTTAATTTAAGGTGGGTTATATTCTATTCCCCTTCTATACTTAGATATTAAATCCTTAAAACTATTCAGAGATCCACCTTATCAGAAAGAACCTACATTTAAAATTTGAAATACATGGGATAATTCTGCATAAAAACCTATTTTTCTAGTTTAAGGGGGATATAATTGCTTGCTCCCCTTTATAATAAGCAGAAGAACCCCATAACTAATCAGAGATACGTCTTATCATAATGAACCTATGTCCAAAATTCTAAGCAAATCGGATAATTATGCGTAAAAAGTTATTAATTTAATTTTAGAAAGGTTATCCCCCGTTCCCTCTCTATACTTAACCATTAGAACTCCTAATTCTCTTCAGGCATTATATAATATATATATGAGCCTTATCGAAAAGAACCTAAATGCAAATTTGACACACGTTGGACAATTCTGCATAAAAACCCATTCATCTAATTGAGGACGGATGGGGGGGGGGGGGAGTAATCGTACCTTCCCAAAACTAATCAGGCAAGCGTCTTTTTAGGATGAACGTATATCCAAAAATTGAACCAAAACAGTTAATTCAGCATGAAAAACCCATTTACGTAAACTATGACCCCCCCCCCCGATCCCCCTTTCATACTTAACCAATGAATCCCCAAAATCAATAACAAATCCCCAAAATCAATTCCTTGTCACTTTTTTCCCGGTAACTTTTTTTCCTTGTCACTTTTTTTCCGCGTCACTTTTTTTCCGCGTCACTTTTTTCCGTGTCACTTTTTTTCCGCTTTTGTAGTTTAGGTCACTTTTTTTCCGATAACTTTTTTCCGGTCACTTTTTTTCCTAGATTCAACCAAGTCTATAAAAAAGAGAGTGATGGAGAGAGAAAGAGAAATTCCATTTTACACCGGGAGGCGGAAGCACAGACAATCAATTTAAAAATAAAAATTTCGTTAAATATAAGCAAGTCTTTTCCTTTCAGAGAATATATATGTACCATTAGATACTACTATCACAAGTAAATTTATTCTCTATTACTAGCCGCCCTTGGCGACCAGTTTGGTCTCCCTTGAATTTATGGTAAACAGAAAAAAATGATCGGAAAAAAGTAACATAAACTAGAAAAGCGGAAAAAAAGTTACCGGAAAAAAGTGACAAGGAAAAAAGTTACCGGGAAAAAAAGCGACAAGGAATTGATTTTGGGGATTTATTATTGATTTTCGGGATTCATTGCTTAAGTGGGGTTGGCTCATAATTTAGGTAAATGGGTTTTTCATGCTGAATTAACTGTTTTGGTTCAATTTTTGGATATACGTTCATACTGAAAAGATTAGTCTGTCTATCCTGATTAGTTTTGGGAAGGGGCGATTACCCCCCCCCCCCCCCATCCGTCCTCAATTAGATGAATGGGTTTTTATGCAAAATTATCGAACGTGTGTCAAATTTGCATATAGGTTCTTTTCGATAAGGCTTATGTATAGTATAAAATGCCTGAAGAGATTTAGGAGTTTAATGGTTAAGTATAGAGGGGGAACGAAAGATAACCTTTCTTAAATTAAATTAGTGGCTTTTTACGCAGAATTATCCGATTTGCTTCGAATTTTGGTCATAGGTTCATTATGATAAGACGTATCTTTGATTAGTTATGGGTTCTTCTGCTTATTATAAAGGAGAGGGAACGAGCAATTATCTCCCCCTCAAACTAAATAAATAGGTTTTTATGCAGAATTATCCCATGTATTTTAATTTTAAATATAGGTTCTTTCTGATAAGCTGAATCCCTAAATAGTTTTAAGGGTTTAATGGCTAAATATAATGGGGGGACGGGGGAAACCCCCTCTTAAATTAAGTAAATGGCTTTTTACGAAGAATTATCCGATTTGCTTCGAATTTTGGACATGGGTTCATTATGATAAGACGCATTTCTGATATTCATTAAATCACATTGCTTTTATTCATAATTTATTTTAATTGCTTCAATTTTGTGCCAAATCAGAAGATTCTGTTCGAGAAATAGATACAGATGTCATATACGCACCACATTGGCGCGATTGCAAGAAAATGGCAATTATATGGGCCTCACATGGTAACCCGGCTATTGTTATTTATTTAATAATAAACTGTTTTCTTACTTTTATTTTCTTTTTTAAAATGATATAAATTGTTTTATTCTATAATTATTAACTAAACTTTTTTTTATTATTATTATTTCTTTTTTTAAATATTAGAAATTAGTTATATATATATATATATATATATGTGTGTGACTGGTATTTGAAAACGAAGTTTTCGTCAAATTGGAGTCAGAAAAATAACGCGCCAATGTGGTGCATATATGACATCTGTGTTGATAAATCAGAAACTCAGTTTTTTTATGCTAGCTTGGCGCAGATAGTAAATCGCCAAACATTGACCTGTGGCATTTTTTCGTATTTCATTAATTATTTAAAATATAATAATATAATTCTTTCACTCATTTCATTTATAATGCATAACTTTAATTTAAAACTGAAAAGGTTAAAATTCATGACTTTTATTTATTTTTTTAAGTAAAAAGAACAGAAAAAATAAAATAAAAATAATGATATTTTGAAGCTCGATAATTGCAGCGAAGGAACAAAACATAAAAAAAATACAATTTACCACAGCCGAAATCTAGCAAAGGATTTTTGCACAGTAACCCATAAGATGTGTTTCATTTGGATGTTGCCATTAAACAATTAACAAATAATCGTGATTTTTGTGCCGCATACGTTAGCGTAATATATATATAGATTATTTTTAAAGCATGGATTATGACACACCTCAAGCAGTTTTATCCGGCTTATCTTCAGCTATATTCTACTTCAGTTTTATCATTAAAAGATCATTATTATAAATTACACATATTCAGCCCACCTATCACCTGTTACGTTGCTTGTATCAATAAAATACCACTTGGTCCATGTGTTGTTGCCAAATCTAAGCATAACTCAGCAGGAAAAAGCAATGCCGATAACGTACGCCTATATGTCTTTTATCTTTCCTTGTAGTGTCTTGTAAACACTTTACGGGAAGTGCTTCGAGATATTTTTTTTATACACCCATCCAATAAATTGCCCAAACCCTACAAGATCCCTCCTTAACGTAGATAGACTAAATTTAGCTTCGAAAAGTAGTTACAAGAGATTAGAAAACACATATTATGCTAAATACATAAAGTTGAAATAAATAAATAAGCATAAGAAAAAATGAAGTCATAATTATTTTATACTATAAATGTGCGTTATTTAACGGATTAGATTAAGTAATAATATTGTTACTATTTATCTCTATTTAGAAATAGATTAACGGAAAGTCCATGTTAATTTTGAAACACATTATATCTGAAGTAAGAAAGAATTGAAATTTATTGAAAGAAAAAAGCAATGAAAAAGTAGTATTTTGTAAAAGAATTTTCAAGTTGTAATTTATAAAATTACCAAATGTTTTTTTTAATCGCATTTTAAAAGTAATAGAAGAGATGTTCATAGTACTTTCAAGCCTTGTCCAGGCTCTTCATCAATGTTAATATAACTATTAACATATCTTTGATTATTTTTAATCGCCTGTTAAGTAAAGCAGTGAACATTTCGATGTTCACATTATATATTTTACGTTTAAAACAAGGCGACTATTGCGTTCTGTCATATGATTTCATTTATCCGCTTCCTTTTGAGGAATATATATATATATATATACAGTCGACTCTCGTTAATTCGAACTCGTTGGGACCACAAGAGATGTTCGAATTATCCGAAGTTCGAATTATGGAAAGCATGTTTAATATGATACTATTACAAAGGAATTAATGTTATAGTGTTTTTTAAACTTATTTCGTCTATTATCATTAGGATATGACTTAATATTAAATTAGAAAGTATAAATACATTACTAATTAAAAGATTAGAAACAAGCTTGATGGAAGAAAAATTTAAAGCGTCACTGATAGACAGACAAGGTTCTAAGAAAGTGGATATCAAATGCATTGGATTATATGTATACTCGTTCGGAGCAATTTTCACAAATATCAAAGAAAGAAAGTTATTCAATTGATCTGAAATCGGTGAGAAAGAAAAGAAAAATGAAAAATCGGAATTATCGTTAGTTCGAATTAAACGAAGTCGAGAGAAAATGAGTTCGAATTAATGAAAATTTTTAACGTTATTCTGCCATTGAAAATTTCGGGACTTCATGTTTAGTTCGAATTAAGCGAAGATTCGAATTATCCGATTTCGAATTAACGAGAGTCGACTGTATGTATACCGGGTGTCCCAAAAATGACTGATGGATTTTAAAATTCAATAACTTGCAAACGGTGACAGCTATTTAAAAATTTTTTGCAGGAGGGTTATGTATAGTGTAAGGAGTTTTTTAACCGTAATTTTTTTTATTTTAGTTCGCATCTCAAACAATAGGTGGCGCTGACGGCGATTGAAGGGCAGGTCCACGCTTCACTCAGCACTGATCACCTGGCCTTCAATCGCCGTCAGCGCCCCCTATTGTTTGAGATGCGAACTAAAGTAAAAAATTACATTAAAAAACTCCTGACATTATACATAACCCTCCTGCAAAAATTTTTTAAATAGTTGTCACCGTTTGCAAGTTATTGAATTTTAAAATCCATCAGTCATTTTTGGGACACCCGGTATATAGAAGCATATCTTTGGATTTTAAATAGTAAATTTTTGTATTGTTTCTGTGTTTAAAACTTGTCATGCACGGAAAGTTCTGGCAATTTTTTTAAATCTTAAAGCGTCCACGAACAGAGCTTTGCAGTGTATTCTAGCTATATTTATTTGCCGAGTTAGTGCAGTCATGTAGTGTGTAATTTGTATTGACATTCTATAAAGCCAGTTTTGAAAGAAAAAAAATTAATATTTTTGATTTTCAGTCATAAGCGACATTTTTTTCACAAATGTGAAATAATATCACCTAAGCCTACTGTCATACTCTATTTAAGAATGCAGGCAAGGGGGAAAAAAAGCCTTGAAAAAGAAAACGGACATTTTATGCATTTTTTCACATGCTTTTTCCTGATTTTTCAGAACAAAAGTCGTGTTGTCTCTATAAAGCATCTTATATGTTCTGTCGCCAACGGAGAAATCGAAAAAAAAAAAATATATATATATATTTACTATTGCAAGCTTAGAAAATACAAGGGAAAAAAAAATCATTTTTTACCATCTGCAGCTCTTTCCCTTGGATTTATCCCGCGTGCTTTTTATAAAAGGACTTCTTGTTGGAATAAGTGACGCGCGGTTCGTTTTGAATCAACCCCCGACAACAGAAAAAAAAAAAAAAAATATATATATATAATAAAAGTCAGAAAAAAAAAAAGGATCTTGGGGGTGTTGCACCCACAACACAATTTTTGGGGGGCATAAGGATCAAAGATGAGTTAATAACCTCGTAAATTCTCAACAAGATTGTAATCAGATATATGCGTAATATGAAACATAGTTATGCAACTTATTGGCGGGGAATTAATGTAAGAAATTTCCTGGTTTCAAATCGTCTGTAAAAGCAGAAAATTGACTTAAACGCTGGAAAATAAGGTATAAGTTATTTCAAGAGCCAAAAGATAAATTGTGTGAATTGTTTATTCGGGTTTGTTTGTTATAGTCTTAGATCAAATAACTGTGGAATGTTTTGGACTTTCAAGTTTTCGTTTCTCAACTTTATCAAGGTCGAAGTTAAAGCTTTGATCCCCTCTTAAAATAAAAAAAGGAAATTTCAACCGATGGATGTTTAAGAAATAACTTTCATTTGTTTTGATATTAGAAAATGAAATTGCAAACAATTTTTTCATGATTGTATTAAAAAAATGGGTTAATTTTA
The DNA here is from genome assembly GCA_964019185.1 of Maratus speculifer. NCBI lineage: Eukaryota > Metazoa > Arthropoda > Arachnida > Araneae > Salticidae > Maratus > Maratus speculifer. Next base: position 314,913,993 of record OZ025296.1, on the reverse strand, counting down.
TTCCAATTTGGGTTTGGGATGGAGTGAATCGGGTTTGGGTTGACGAAATCTTTTTTGTCAGGTTCGGCTTGTCTTCAAAATAAATTTTGGGTTTGTGTCGTATACAACTCGACCGGTTTAGGGTTTCACTTGGAATATTAAGATCAGTCTTTTATTAGTAAAGAAAAAAAAAAAAACATCATTTTGTCTACATTATAATTAAGGATAAACCAAAACAAGTTTTTAAGGCCGAAACAGAATTTCGGTGATTTTTCTATTTTCGGCCGAAAACAAAAATAAAAACTCCATTTTTTTTTTTAAAGTAATTAATAAATACATAAATTGACATTATTTATTAAGTATATGCATTAGGGAAAATGCATAATTATTAGTTAATTATTAATTAAGTATGTGTATTTTACTTATTAAACATACATAATTATTAATTAAGTATATTTATATCCCAAGTTGGCTGCCTGTTCCTTAGAATTAAAACTTTTTGTTTTCGAATAAAATCTAACGTAATTAATTCATCAACGACACAGAAGGATTTTCTAATTATATAAAATTCATTTAATTAAAAAAATATTTTAGTTTTATGTATTGGCACCTCGAATTATCTTTTATAGATTTTTGTAAATGACCATCTGTTATATTACAATTATATTAAAGAGTATTCAAAACACTTCTGTTATTTCAAATTTTTTTTTTTTTTTTTTTCTACTTTGAAGTCAGCAATGATCACTTGAAAATGTTTATTCGTATAGGCATCGCCTTGTTTTAGTTGCAAACCAACATTGGTCCAACATTGCGCCAATATTTCATTTATTGGAAACATTGCCAATAAAACGCCAGTATTGGTTAAATATTGGCATTACATTATAAAATATTTCCAATGAATCCCCAATATTGTACAAATGTTGGCGTCACATTGGAATAATATTTGCTAAATAAGTGCAAAATGTAAACACCCCAATATTAGAGCAATATTTGATGCAAATATTGCGCCAACGTGCCAATATTGTTAAGATGTAGCCAATACTGGCCCAATATTGTTTGGCTATTGGGCGTATTGAGTCAAACGCGACAAATAAATTCATGGCAATAAATAGTCTCGTTTGAGCCAATACAACTCAAATCGAAGATTAATGATAAAAATATTTATGAAGGAAAAAACGAAATTTTTGGAATACAGATAAGTTTTGGTCAAGTTTTGGCTCGACCGAATTTTCAGAATTTGCACCGAAGTCGAAACCGAAACCGAATTTTCAGTCGATCTCTTATTATAATGCATGTTTAGATTTGATCGTAACATATGAGCAACTGATGTTGTCCAATGTATATTAAAATAGTATGTAGTGGTTGGGGACCCGTCGCTACAATGGGGACCATCAATAAAGTCGAACTGGAGAATAGTGAAAAGCAGCTGCCTAGGGCACATGGCCATCACTGCTATATATTTGTATAAAGTAGTAAACCCAGCTGAGGTCATCTACCCCGACTGTTTTGGTCACTGAATGGTGTTGTCGCAGTTGAATACGCCTGAAACTAAAAGGGAAAATGAAGAAATGAGAGTGCGTATGGATAATAACTCATTTTCCAATCTTCCGCATATTTTTTTGCTTGTTTTTCACGTAAAACTGTTTATCTTTGAATCGAGATTCGTATAAAGCTGATAAGTTTTAACATTCTGTTTGAATCTGAACGCAAGACAGAGCTAATAGTTTAGAGTTTACAGTTAGACATGTTCTTTTTTGTGTTATCCATGGTTTCAGAAATACAAGGCAGAGCGTAAAAGTAGTGCCAGCTAAGATAGCATGGAAAATACTTAAACGGCTCAATTGTTCAAATAGCATATTTCCGTATATAACGTGTAACTTTTGAAACAAGAAAATTGGTGAGAATTTATCAGTGCGTGTTACACTGGTTATAAAAATGGAAGTTTAAAAATTAAACAAAAGAATTGATATTTAAGCATTCTATGTAAAAAGTACTCGGAATTGTTAAATAAGACGCAAAGAAATTAATTTATTCGTAAAATTAATTTTGTCGCCTTCATAGTAGGACCAATTGAGTTCAATAAAGCTATATCGCGATTAACCCATGCAATTTTAGTAGACTGGTTGAGCTATGGCTTCAAATCTACGGATCATATACAGGGATGTATGAAACAAATTTTCCGACTATTGATAATTGCAGAAATTGGGTTTTCAAATGCATTATGCGTTTTCCAAATTGTTTGTCACCTTGTCAGTCTGTCACCTTGACTTTCAACTGATGTTACAGGTCTCACAGACCGCTGCTTTTTTCAGTTTTTATAGTTAAGCTTGTAACATCCATTTTAATTTCAAACACTATCAAAATTTTGCTTCGTCTGAATCTTTAGTTTTTCATCAGAGATTTTTGAATAGGTGATTTTTAATTATAACAGTCTTGTACAAAAAGTTTAGTTCAAAAATACATTTAATCTCGCCTTTTATTCATCTTTCAATGGAGCGGTCTCACAGACCTCTTCACAGTAGTTATGTGACAATTTCTGTCCCACGACATTTGAGCAATAACACTTATGAATTTCAAGCGGAATACATATTATAATTGCTATTAAAATTTATATATCACATACAATTTAACTTTAAGGAAATTAAAAAGAAACTGTTAGAAAGAATCAGGCAGAAATTATTTACTTACTGCAGTGAAAAGTCTATTTTACCAAGATCAAGATTCAGAACATTAATAAAACCACTGACATGAATATTTTTTAACTGTAATTTTAAAAATAGTACGTAGATACTTTTCTTGAAACAGCAAATCAAAATAATTGGAACCACATTAAGTATATGATAGAACAGATTACCTACTCTTTTTTTAAAAACAAAAATAAGTTTATAAGGAATTAAATTGATCATAATTGATTGTTAAAGGTGCAGCAAGCCAACCAATAAGAATGGAGATTTAAGGAAAAATAATAAAAAAGAAAAAAATTTTAAACTGTTATTTAAAAGACAAATTAGTAATATTACGGAAAACATATTAAAAATTCAGAACATTAAAAGAAATTCATAAAAATGGACTATTATATCAAAGTACAAAAACAAAAGTAAAAAACTAAGGAAAAAATATAAAATTTTCCCAAAAATTTCATTGGTTTTTTTTTTTTTTTTCCTTAATTGAAGAAAAGTCTGAAATTCAGACTAAAGTCTGAAGAATCTCATCCCTCCATTTGCGGAGGAAGCTCTTTGTTTAATAATTTTGTTCATTTACCGCCATTTCAAGACAGAAAATTTTCTGTGAAATTGCTCTCTGGTTAAAGATGGTTTAAGGTTTACAATTAAAAATAACTGGTGGGAATAATGAAGAATTCTGAGCACTTTAAGTGGCACGTATACCAGTGACTCGTCTACAATGGGTTAATATTTCAGTTGACAATTAAAAGGAAATGCCGACTTAAAACTTCCATTAGTGATCGAAAAGTTAAATCCACATGATTCAACAAAATGAGTGCTTTCTATTTTTTCTTAAAAGCACTTTGAATATTGTCTTAAAGCCCCACAATAGTCACCGAAAAATAACCGGATGATAATGTAAGGTCTATGGGAGCGTTCTTTTCAAATATCTCGCCCATATTTAAATATTTTTACATGATTTTTTTGCATAGTATAGCTGAGAGCGATCCACAGCCGGCCTAGTTTTTACTTTTTCAGTTTTGGTTTAAGATTTTTTTTTCTTAATTACTTTAACTTTCAAAACCGGTTTAAACCGGTTCTGAAATTGAAACTGTCGTAATATAAAAAATATTTAATCAAAATCGAAAAAGTAAAAACTAGACCGATTGTGGATTGTCCTCAGTTATACTATGCAAAAAAATCATGTAAAAATATTAAAATTTGAGCGAGATATTTGAAAAGAACGCTCCCGTAGACTTTACATTATCATCCGGGTCTTTTTCTGTGCCTAGCGTGGGGCCTTAAAAATGGTGACTATTCTGCATTAACAGTGAAGCCTACTTATATGGGCCCGAGCCCACTCAATAATTTTGAATCACAGCATACCCAATTTTCATTGTTCTAGTTATTTATTTCATTATTATTTTATTATTCATCTCTTTATTAGGTGCGTTCGTAATTATGTAAATACGTAGCACCTATTGTTGTCGCTCAGTCCGTCCGTCTGTCTGTCTGTCCGTCCGCATATAACAACGCAAAAACTACCCAACTGAATCGTTTGAAATTTAAAATACATAATTATTGCATAATTTTGTCGAGTCATTTCAAATTTTATGAAAATCGGATGGATAGATCAATTACTACAAGGACAATCAAAAGGATTCCGTTACATTACGGTCAATGGGAAAAAAGTTTCAAACGCATTTTAATGGTGTTACACTCATTTGAACATAATAGAATTGACATGAATCTATGAAGTATGTACTAAAATATACATTCTGTACAATCTGTGATGCAAAGAATATTTATTATTAAATTACAGGGCCACACAAATGTATTCCACTAAATAATGTTATACGGGGAAACATCGTTTGGGGCGTGTTTTAATTATATTAAACTACTTCACATTTTATGAATAAGATATTCGTTAATGAAGTATAATAAAATTTACTCCCTGCATATTTAGAGGAACACAAAGATTTCGACTACTATACTGTATCCAAAGTACGTTCTACTATATCAGCGAAATTTGAATATTTTAAAACTTCGTTATCGTACGAACGCACCTCATTTGCTACGCTTCACGTGCAATTTCTAACTTGTTTAGAATAAATTTATTTTGCCAATGGAAATGTGTTTTATTTCTCCGACTGGCACCCATAAATCCCAAAAACCGGAAATGGTTTGTTCCATGTTTAACTTTCTGCTAATTTAACTTTTAGTCATGTTCATGATATCATTTAATTTACAATAAATATCAATAAATACAATACATATTACAATAAATATTACAATAAAATGCATGAAAGTATAATTTAATAAAATTGCAAATTTATTAAAACGTAATAGCTTGACTTAAAATTCTCATTTTTCACCATATGTCCATCCTTCGAATAAAAACAAACCGGTCGTACCATTTTACAAAAATATTTTTGAGCCAACCCAATATTTTAAATCCAATCCAATATTTTTCAAAAGTTGGCGCCACTGTGCATTAATGGATATTTTATTAAATCACATCACATGAAACGAAAAGTTTGTCAGACTTAAGGGTGTATTCGAAAAAACGCTTTTCCACCTTCAACAGCTCCAAATTTTCCGATACAATTTCAGACACATTTTTAAAAGTAGAAACATGAAACTTGCTGAGGGGATTCTTGTAGGGACGTATGAGGTGCCGTGTGATGTCTTTTTACGCTCCATTCATTAGAATGTGAGTTATAAACAATTATCTTCCCAGTATGACCCTTTTTTTTCGTTCCCAGATCTCCCGTTTGGGAAAAATCGGTTCGAAATGCCGTTTTTGATTGTTTTTTTTTTTTTTTTTTTTTTGTAATATTTTCTACATTTATCAAAGAATCGACCATCACGGCATCTTGTGTATACTTTCTAAATAAGAGATTTTGAAAGTTTGGTGTGTTTGAGAGCAAAAATGAATTAAAAAATAAATCGGAAAATAGGCAGTTTGAATCGAAATACACCCTTAAGCACGTATTAATAAACTTCTAAACAAAGATAATCCGACAAATCCACCAGTACGTTGAAGGATATAACTTGAACTCTTTTCAAAGTTATGATTTAAAACCTTGAAACTGCACTTAAACACGGAGCATTCTGTCACTCACAAGTATGATATTTCATATGCATGAAAAAAATCTACAAAAAATTGGGGCACCTCCCCTCCTTTTGAGCTCCTGTGTTCGGAAACGTTTTTCGGAAGCATCCAGTCGTGTGCTGCGTATTGTTAAGGGAAGTTGGAGATGAAGTATAGAAGATGAATCGGCGATGTTTTATTCAATTTTTTTTTCTTCTGCAGAAAAGAAGAGGGGGGAGGGGGGGGGGTCCGGACCGTTATCGGGAAATGTATGCATTGTTTCGAGGGCCTTGCACGCGCGCAGCTGTCGTGTGGCCGCGCGCGCGCGCGATCTTGCACCTTCCCCAGCTGGGCACGGCAGCCAGTACGGTATAGTACTATTTGAGTAGCTTAGCTGTTGTAGAGGTTACCACGTGCAAAATCGCAGCCTCTTTTGGCGGTGTGGAATTTATTCTGTTTAGAATTTGATTTTCGTAGTTTATATTGAATTTTAGAAAGAACGAGGTGGAATACGTCGAAATTCGACGAAAGAAAATCTTTGAGAAAGAATTGTTTCATTGATTTTTAATAGATCTACAAAATTAGTTATAGAAAAAAATGTATTTTATATTGGTCAGTCTAACTCTCAAATAAATATTATTTTAAGATAAAATTAACAAAATACTATAAAACTCAATTATCCAAATTATTAAACGAAATAAAACGAAAATTCACCAGATTTTATAACAGACGATATTTTTGAAATAATGTACGCATTCTAATTTCTACTTTTACTTTTACTTTTACTTTTTTCAATTTTAAGAAAAAAAGGGAGTGATTCTGTTGCCACAATTACAAAAGTAGTACTAAAAACTATAAAAAAAAAATATTTCAAAAATAAATTGAGATCCAGCTTTCAAACAAATTGCATTTAAGAAATTTTTTTTCTCTATACGATGGTGTAAAAATTTAAAATGTACGATGTTTAAAAGTATAAAATTTGCAGTAGCGAAAATTGCAAAACCGAAATTGTAGGGGAAAGTGTTGCTATTCACAAAATGACGTATGTATTACGCACAGATACATTTGGCCTTTATAATACATATAAAACATCTTTCAGGGATGGAATTTCCGCGTTTTTGCACACCAATATTTTGTTAGAGAAAATGTTTATTTCCTTTAATCGGAACATTTTTTGCGACTTAAGAGAATAAAATTAGTTAATATCTATATATATTTAATTCTCTAATAAAATACTGGTGTGCAAAAATGAGGAAATCTCATTCCAAATCTCTGTGTTCACTCTCCAATAAAGTAATTACACTGCGTTTCAAAATCAATCAAAATCAATTCAAAATCAATGTGAATACTCAAATTTTTAAACATAAAAGAAAAATAAATAAATAAAATAGAAACTGTTATAAAAGAAACGTACGATTCAGGAATGTTAGAAATAGCATAAATATTTATGTTAAAGAACAAACATAATGATTCCCAAATAAAATAATTCCTAAACTACTTGATCCAACGACTTCTGGTTTGGTATTCTAGATTAAAATTGATCGGAAAGCCAAATATGATGTCAAAATTAGGCAGTTGTACTTGAAAGTTTCAGAGTTTGGAACAATTTCAACATAAAAGCAGTCCCCTAAGATTTTTTTTTTAAGAAATTGAAAAAAAGATATAATTTTTAGTCAATTGGCTATTAAAAAATTTTTTTTTTACCTTGTGGCAATTTGTTGATTAAAATGCATAAGTTATTATTATTGTTATTATTTTTGAACGATTTTACTTAGTTTACCTATGCATTTTTTCCCACAAATCTCCACAACTTTTTTAATTTGACAAAATGATATTTAGCAATAACCATGAAATGATAAAAATATTAATAATAATCAATGTATGTATATATACTTTATTTTTTATTTTAAAAATAAAAAGTATAGTTATTGACCGAAGTGCATCGCTATTTCCGAACAGACTGAACTACAGTGGACTCTTTATCTGAACACTCTTTAATGTGAACACCTCGGTATTATGAACACATTCTGACGGTCCCGGCGAAACAGTATAGACTTAACAAAAGATGAACTCTCTGTATTCTGAACTCTCTCTAATCCCGAATATCCCACTATTATGAACACTATTTTTGGTCCCCATTTCTACTCCCCCTCTCTGTAAACTGAACTTATATTTGCAATTTGAATTCAAATTTCCTTCATGGAAATTTGGAGAAATTGTTACAGAAGAATAAAAAAAAAAAAAAAAAAAAAAAAAAAATCACTGTATATTTTAAGCATGTACTTGAAGCTATTTGACGGATTTACACGTTTCAGATACTGGAGATTCCGAAAAACATATTTTTAGAAAAAAAAAAAAAAAAAAAAATTGCCGTTCGTCCTTGTGTCTGTCTGTCTGTCTGTAAATGCTCTATCTCCCGAACAAATTGAGATAGAGACTTGAAACTTTGTATGTGCTTAGTATGTAAAAATGGGGCGAAGCCTATTTAATATCAATAACCTCGATTATCCGGAATTGTTTTTTTCGGACTCTCGAAAAATTCGTTCTGATGAAAGGTATACAAAATTTTTCGAAATGTTTTATTTTAAGGAGTGGACATAAAAGGCAATAAAATAACACAAATTGTGCATAAAAAACGAAGTCTATCGGATTATTAGATGCCGAGATATGTGTAACCCTGTTTTTCACATTCATCGATTTTTCATGACCCTGTATTTCATTCAAATTTCAACTCAAAGATATATTTTAATTAAAAATGAGACGTTTAATCCGACGCAGTAAATTGTTAGCATATATGATTATTATTTTTGGAGTTATAAGGATGTTTCTTTTACGCAATCCGGTACTACTTGAGTATTTTGGTATTTTATGCAATTTGTCGAAATCGGCTCATCAGCAATTCATTGATAGAGCATTACTATGTATATTAAAACTATTTAAATACGTGTTTAAATTTTATTTTGAAATTGCGATGCATTTTATAAATAGTTTACGTGTGTTTTATGTTCATATTTTATATTATGCATGTCCATGATGGGTAAGTATTACGGTTACTAGTTTACTTTTCTTTAGAAAATGTAAAAATTTAGCTTTTGATTAGTTGGAGACAGTTACGGTAAGTTAAAATAATCCACTTCCATTTTGTTTATTTCAAAAAATAGTTTTATATGAATTATTGTTAATCACATATCACAACCTAAGCATGATATTTTAAAGATTAATTTGTCATTTTCGACTGATTTCTTCTATTGATCGTCTACTATGAAAATAACAATTAAAGAAACCATTTGCTTATAATGTTGTTGCTATTTAATTTCAGCAGATTTTATTTTTGCCCTTGATAGGACATTCATTAAGGGTTTGAGCAATCATTTCAGTTTACTTCTAAAACTTAAAAGGAAGGAAATGTAATAAAAATCCCACAGCACCGACCTTATTTGATCAATTACAGTCTCGGTCACTCTAGTAGTTGTAGTAATGTATTCCCAATACCAATCTCCTTCTATAATATAATGAACAACCCCCATAATCTGAATATTTTTGGTCGATCCCATGAGTTTACAGAATACAGAGAGTCCACTGTATTTGCTTTTATCTTCGTATATTGCAAGTGATTGGGGGAAGGTATTTTGTCCTGGGCCCCTATGATTTTAAATCGATCCTTGGCATGATGACTGTACGATAACAATAACTAATTTAGGTATCACATGTTCCACTATCTTTCTGTCTCCATGTGCAGTCTGCAGACAGCGACAATAGATTTGTTTGCACATACAACATCGTACATCCAGGTGACGTAATCAACGAAAAGTAATTTAACATTTATCAGTTACATGCGGTTCTTATCGTCTGTAATACAGCAAAATTACGTCTGTGCGTAAAGTGTTATTTGCCGGCATGCTTTACTGATCCTTTCTGGCCCATATTATGCATGAAAAAAATATGTGTTCAAGATTATCCTATAGTTCACTAATAGGGAAGATAGGCTAAAGCAAGGCTGACCCATTTTCCAGGGTGCATATCGTCGAGTGTCCAATAACTGAAAGGCGCCATTATTTACACGACTGGAGACATAGAACTGGAAACACAGATCGGCAGAAAAATTCGTTTTTGGCACAAAATCTGAGTTTGGCCAAAAATTCGAACGGACTGAACCTGGACTAAAATTATCTGCACAAAAATCTCGTTCGAACTCGAGATTATACGTTAAATAATATAATTATCAAAATTTGATTTTTAGTAGAGGTCGACCAAAAATTTGGTTTCGTTTTCTTCTTATAATCTGTAATAAATTCGATCAGAAATTTTCGATCAGAAATTTAAGCTGAAAATGTAGTCATCAAAGTCAGTGTAGTTGTGTTTTGCAGTCCATTAAAGCTCGTGCAGTGACGGGCAACTTCGGCATCTTATTTATTTCTAAAATCCATACATATATTTAAAAAAATGAACTTTTTGAAGTTTTAACATATTAAATAACAGAAAAAATCTTCGGGATTGGCACGTTCTGCTAGTTTAAAAGGGTTTATGTGTTCAAAAAGACTATAAAATCTATGAGTGGTTCCTTTATAATACAGTAAAATCCCGATCTATCGTTCCCGTATCCATCGTTTTTCCGCATTGATCGTTTTATTTCTAAGGTCCCTACATAAATTATACTTAAATAATGTTAACGAAACCCGCATACATCATTCTTTAAAAAGTTGCTTTCCCGCATTCATCGTTGTAAAATGTTTTTCTCCACCGGAATAAAATTGAAAATCATGCGACATACAAACGGGAATTACTTCTTTTATCATAAAATAACTCATTTGTGCTGTTTGTATTCTATTTATTGAACAACATACATCTGACTTGTGCGCTGGACATGAAGCCTCCTTGTAAGTCATCGTCAATATACAGGGACGTGATAGCAGACGGAAATTTTACAACACAAGATAGATATTTACAACACAACCAGGAGCTCCGCACAAAGAGTGCGTGCATAGGAGCTAGTGGGATTCGAACCCACAACCGTGGTGCGGCGTGGTGCTCTGACCACTCCCGGAGGCCCTGCTGTTTGTGTTGATATTGACGACAATAACACAGATGAAGAGTGGTAGTATATAGCAGAGGATGCTGTTTTATTTTCATTGATCAAGGTGTTGCAACATGTGGTATCCTAAACATAGGAGAAATGTTGATAATGCAAAAATTGAAAATAATGCCGATGAAATACAGGGTAATGCACAGACCGATGAAGTTGACTTTTCTGAAGCAATTATGGTATTTCTAACTATATGAACTTTTATATATACATATGAAAGTAAAGAAAATGGAACGAGAAATGTTGTATGACTTGCAAATTTATTTTTTGATTAAAAAAAAAAAAAAAAAAAAAAAATCAATCAATATTATTGATTTTTTAAAATAAATACAATTTTTTTATAACTTTGATTTATTTATTTTACAGTTAAGTAAGCAACAAATTAGTGTTTAATAGTATTCTGTATACATTGCACTGCATTTTTAATGCATAAACATTGTGATTTTTCGTATTTTAAAGTTAATTCGCATTCGTCGTTTTCCCATATTCATCGTTTTTTACCTGAACCCCTTGAAAAACGATGGATCGAGGTTCTACTGTATATGTATTTTTAGTTCTTGTTTTTTACATATATTTTTTTTATCTATTTAACATTATAATATCTAAGTTTACTACAGTTGTTACGCAAATTTGTTTTGGTAGTTTTTCTTTTAAATATTCATTATCAAAAATTATTTATTTATTCCGTACAGAACGAATGAAAGTATTCAATGCGCAACGCCCAAATTTGGAACGAGAAAACTGATTAAAATTTACACTACAAAAATTTCAGTAAACACATATAATTACACTCATTTATTCAAAGTTTGGTTTGAATGGACTTCTTGTATCCATCGGTGCATCAAAAGAAAAAAAAGTGTCAGAAAGTTCCTCAATGCTAAACGAGGAATATTTTGTTAAAAACCGCCTTAATATTCCATTTTAAATGCCAAATATTTTTTTAATTCATTTAAAAATCATGCAATGGCCAAATTCTGAGATAGAAAAAAGACATCAGCCACAGGTGTATCATTTGAACTTGAAGAAATATATTTATCTAGAACTAATTGATGTTTGATTATCTTAGAAGAAAAAAAAAGCAGGTAAATAGATTTACAGCTTTTAAAAGGATATTTCATTAATTACATTTTCCTCAAGCCATAAGTACATGAATGGCATCGTCATTTCCCAAATGATGCCAAACACATGATGCAATATTTCATTTACCATCTCTCGCATCTGACTATACTAACGAACCATCCCACAAACAATTTGGCGCCTTGGCGACGGTAATCATTTTACTAGCAATATTTACAAGGACAGATGCGGATGACATATTCCGTTTTTACCGAAGGGGGGAGAAGACACGGGAAGGGGGGGGGGACTTGGAAGGATTGCCGACCCCCTATTCTCCTCACCGGGAAGTGTGGAGAAAGTTATCCGCACCCTCTTCGTCTTCCCATTCTTGAAAAAGATGCTCGTGCTGGAGGCAGTCTTTGATTTTATAGCTGTGGTGGAGGTTTTGTGAAAAATTTTAAGGTGTGCGCGTGTGTGTGTGCATTTTCAAGCGATTCAGTTTATGGATATTTTTCAAGGATTGACATCAAGTGGTGAGTGGAATTTTTATGTACGTGCGATGTTGAACTTTATAAAAACGAGGTGGATGGAACCCGTCGAAATTCGACGAAAGAAAATGTTTGAAAAAGAACTGTTTTATTTATTTATAATAAATCTACGAAATTAGTTACAGTAAAAAATAAATCATATATTGGGCAGTTTAATTCTCAAGCTATTATTTTAAACTAGAAAAAAAAAATCTATAAACTCAATTATTTAAATTATTAAAAGAAATAAAACAGAAATTCACTGGATTTTATAACAGACGCATTTTAATTTCTATTTTTTTTTTTTTCGATTTTGCGAGAGAATGGGGTGATTCTATTGCCACAATTACAAAATTGGTACTAAAAATTATTTAAAAAAATTAATGTATCAAAACCAAATTGAGATACCGCTTTCAAACAAATTGCATTTAAAAATAATTTTTTTTTTCTCTATACGACAGTGTAAAAATTAAAAATATACCATGTTTAAAAATGTAAAATTTACAGTAGTGAAAATTAAAAATATACCATGTTTAAAAGTGTAAAATTTACAGTAGTGAAAATTGCAAAACCGAAATTACAGGGGAAAGTGTTGCCATTCGCATAATGACGTATGCGTTACGCACAGATATTTTTGGCCTTTATAATAAATATAAACAAGATCAGATTCAGAAAATTTGTTCTCCAATAGCTATTTTCGCATGCACTGCACATTACACGACAATGAAATAAAAACCAGTATTAAAACAACGAATATCAATTAAACTATATTGCGTCAATTAAAAGTATTTTAATCAAGAAGGTTCACCAAATGGTAGCAAAATTAATAAAATTATGTATAAGTAAAACTGCCGTATTTTAAGTATGCGCCAGGGTGTATAAGATTCATGAATACTTCTTAATTTATATCGCAAAGGGTGCATTATATTTTACACTCTGTTTTAATTTGCGAAATTAAAATAAAATAAATAAATAAAAATAAAGAGATAAAAATAAATAAATAATAAGACTAAAATAGAATAAATAAATAAATAATAGGATAAAGAAATACAACAAATAAATAAATAATATAAAATATAATAAATAAATATATAAAAAATACAATAAATAATTTAAAAAAAAACCCCATGAAAATACAACGAATAAATACATAGGTAAAATCGAAATGCTATAAATAAATAAATAGTAAAATAAAGAAATAATATAAATAATATAAAGTACAATAAATAAATATATAAAAATACAACAAATAATTTAAAAAATAATATGAAAATACAACGAATAAATAAATAGGTAACACCGAAATACTATAAATAAATAAATAAATAAATAAATAGAATGTAACTTAACATGTTGATATAACAAAGAGTGGTTCACATATTTTCTTTATTTACCTGTTTTGAACATTATCTAAAAAGAATTCGCGACCTCTCTCTTGCAATACAAGTTAATTAAATTAAATGAATTTATTGAATGAAATCTATTTCGTTAAATCTTTTTGGTAACAATAAAGTAAAGTAACAAACAAAAAACTTCTTAACAAATAAACGCCTACTAATTTTCCTGAAAATAATATGATTATAAATACAATAAATTTAATAATATAATGAAAAGAGCTACATATGAATTAAATCTAATAAATAAATGAATTGTTCATTTTAATTCTTTTGTAGTTTCCGTGCTTTACTAATCTTAAACTTTTTAAAGATCGTGATTAATTTAAAACTAGCAGGGGAGACCGAGCTTAGCTCGGTCAAAATTAACTTTGTGTTTAACTCGATATAGTATTTTCACTGCATCATTAACTCTGTATTATTACTGTAATACATGTTTATAATAGTATTATTTAAAAATCAATCAATAAGAAAACTATGTTTTTATGCGCATGTTTATAAATTTTACTTTATTTTAAAATTTACAACGAAAGGACATAGATCTAAATCACTTTTTTAGCTCGACTCTGATTGGTTTAACCATGCATCTCGAATCCTCTTAAGAATGTATAAAAAAATTCTTTACATTCTGAAAGACAATATTTTTTGCTAGATATAGCCAAATTTGGAGGCATTCTTTCATTTGGCTCCAAATATGTGTTTTGGTTTTCGTAATTTTTATAGTCGATTTTTTGCCCATATGTCGCCAATATTTTGTCAAATATCACCAAGTTATTGGCTGTTGCCATATTCTCGTGACCCTGACCCGTATTACCCAAAATGAGCCACTAATCAAATTTGATCAAGCATGTGACATAGCTCAATCGTCTTCAGGTAATCAAAAACAGTAGAATATAAAATTGAATCAAAATTGTTTAAGCCATTTTTTAGGTAAAATTAGCTTGACAGCATTCAGCAATGAAGCGAAATGACCCACTAATATAATTTTGTTTAACATGCGACTCAGACCAATAGTCTTCTCGTGACAAAAAACGTTTTGTTTCAAAATTTAGGTAAAATTGATTGAGTCGTTGTTATATATAGTTAGAATGACCCTAGCTCATTAAGACCCAAAATGACCCACTAATCGAATTTTCGCGAGCATGTGTCCAAGCCAAATGGTTTTCTCTTGCTCAAAAACGATATAATACAAAGTATAGTCAAAATAGTGAGTACCATTTTCTATATAAAATTAGCATGACCCATCATGACCAACAAATGACCCTTATAATCGAAATCTCTCGAACGTGTGGCCTAGCTCATTAGTTTTAGCATGCCGAAAATTATTAGATACAAAATTTAGATAAAATCGATTGAGCCGTTTTTTAAATATAGTTAGTTTGACCCTGACCCCTTATGATCCAAAATGACCCATTGATCGAATTTTCTCAAAAATCTGTAATAACCCAATGATTTTCTTGTGCCCGAAAACGATAAAATACAAAATTTAGTCAAAATTGCGCGAAACGTCGTCTAGATAAAATTAGAATGACCCAAAAGTGGCCCACTAATCGAAATTTCTTGAACATGTGACCTACCCCAATGATTTTCTCATGCCAAAAATATGTTGTATACAAAATTTCGTTAAAATCGACCCACCCATTCTTTAGATATAGCTTGACCTTGACCCATTAAGACCCACAAATGACCCTTATAATCGAAAGCTCTCGAATATGTGACTTAGTCCATTAGTTTTCTCGTTTCTAAAAATTGTTACATACAGAATTTCGTTAAAATTGATCCTGCCGTTCTTTAATTATATATAGCTTGACCCAGACCCTTTATGATCCAAAATGACCCATTAATCGAAATTTTTCGAACATGTAACCTAGTAAAATGATTTTATCGTGCCAAAAAAATGTTGCATACAAAATTTCGTTAAAATCGATCCACCTGTTTTTTAGATACAGCTTGACCATGACCCATTATGACCCATCATGACCCACAAATGATCCTCATAGTCGAAATCTCTCAAACATGTGATTTAGCCCATTAGTTTTCTCATGTCAAAAAACTGTTACATACAAAATTTCGTAATAATCCATCACGCCATTCTTTAAATATAAATAGCTTGACCCAGACTCTTAATGACCCAAAATGACCCATTAATCGAAATTTTTCGAACATGTAACCTAGTCCAATAATTTTATTGTGCCAAAAAAAACGTTGCATACAAAATTTCGTTAAAATCGATCCACCTGTTCTTTAGATATAGCGTGATATGATCCATTATGACCCATCATGACCCACAAATGACCCTCATAGTCGAAATCACTCAAACATGTGATTTAGCCCATTAGTTTTCTCATGTCAAAAAACTGTTACATACAAAATTTCGTTATAATCGATCACGCCGTTCTTTAAATATAAATAGTTTGACCCAGACCCTTAATGACCCAATATGACCCATTAAAATTTTTTCTCGAACATGTAACCTAGCCCAATGTTTTTCTCGTGCCCGAAAACCATAGAATGCAATTTTTAATCAAAATTGCGGGAGAAAATCTCTAGATAAAAATAGCATGACCCACAATGACCCCAAAAATGACCCACTAACCGAATTTTCTCGAACATGTTACCTAACCCAATGGTCTTCTTGTAATCCAAAGCGATACAATATAAAATTTGGTCAAAATCGTTAGAGCCGTTTTTTAGATAAAAATGGCTTGACCCATAATGACCCAAAAATGACCCAATAATCGAAATTTTTCGAACATGTGACCCAGCCCAATAGTTTTCTCATGCCAAAAAACGATTGGTTACAAAATTTCCTTAAAATCGATCCAGCCGTTCTCTAAATATAAATAGCTTGATCTTGACCCATTATGACCCAAAATGACCCAGTAATCGAATTTTCCCGAACATGTGACCTAGCCCAATGGTCTTCTCGTGCCCGAAAATGGTAAAATCCAAATTTTTGCGAAAATCGTTAGAGCCGTTTTTGAGATAAAATTTACCCACACACACACACACACACAATTTTTGCTCGCATTATAGTATAAGATAAATACAACAGAAAGTGTTAAGTAATCAATTAGACAATATTTATGGATCAAAGCTTCAAAATTCTTAGAGGAAGTAACTTAATGAGAAAAATCATTGCATTGATAAATCCTTTGTTAAAATTCTTTAGTATTTTTACCTATTAATAGTTTCAAATTGAACAAAGGCAACAGAATAATTAATTGACTAATTAAAACGAATGATTGATTTATTTTTCGAAATGGCTGAACAATTTCTTCACTATACTGAAAGCGAAAAAAAGAACAAATAACAAGGTACAGTCGACTCTCGTTAATTTGAAATCGGATAATTCGAATCTTCGCTTAATTCGAACTCAACAGGAAGTCCCGAAATTTTCAATGGCAGAATAACATTAAAAACTTTCATTAATTCGAACTCATTTTCTCTCGACTTCGTTGAATTCGAACTAACAAGAATTCCGATTTTTCATTTTTCTTTTCTTTCTCACAGATTTCAAATCATTTGAATAACTTTCTTTTTTTTTTTTTTTTGATTTTTGTGAAAATTGTTTCGAACGAGTATACATATAATCCAATGCATTTGATATCCACTTTCTTAGTGCCCCGTCTGTCCATCATTGACACCTCAAAGTTTTCTTCCATTGCGCTTGTTTCTAATCATTTAATTAGTTTCTGTATTTATACATTCTAATTTATTATTAAGTCATATTCTAATGATAACAGACGAAATATATTTAAAAAACACCACAATATTAATTCCTTTGTAATAGTATAATATTAAGCATGTTTTCATTTCATACTTTCCATAATTCGAACTTCGGATAATTCGAACATTTCTTATGGTCCCGACGAGTTCGAATTAACGAGAGTCGACTGTATTTTTTAATTGATTTCGTTGTTGTCGGGAGTACCGTAATTATCGTACTTAGTATTACTGGTACTGTTATAGTGCTTGCACAACGGCAATATGAGAATGATAATGCATTTTTCTTCTTAAATACGATATTATAAATTAATAAAATCAACAGATAACGAGTTTATAATAAATCTAAAGACTTGTTATGAAAATAGTCTCAATATGAATTCTTCATTAGTACTGAATATTGTCAAAAATGGGAACATAAAAATAAGTTTATTTTTTATTTTTTATTTCTACGGGTCTTACAAGATTCAAATACAGTCGACTCTCGTTAATTCGAAATCGGATAATTCGAATCTTCGTTTAATTCGAACAAAACATGAAGTCCCGAAATTTTCAATGGCAGAATAACGTTAAAAATTTTCATTAATTCGAATTCTTTTTCTCTTGACTTCGTTTAATTCGAACTAACGAGAATTCCGGTTTTTCATTTTTCTTTTCTTTCTCATGGATTTCAGATCATTTGAATAACTTTCTTTCTTTGATTTTTGTGAAAACTATTCCAAACGAGTATACATATAATATAATGCATTTGATATCCACTTACTTAGTGCCCCTTCTGTTCGTCAATGATGCTTTAAATTTTTCTTCCATCGTGCTTGTTTCTAATCTTTTAATTAGTTTATGTATTTATACATTCTAATTTAATATTAAGTCATATTCTAATGATAACAGACGAAATAAGTTTAAAAAACACTATTACATTAATTCCTTTGTAATAGTACCATATTAAGCATCATGTTTTCCATAATTCGAACTTCGGATAATTCGAACATTTCTTATGGTCCCGACGAGTTCGAATTAACGAGAGTCGACTGTATTTAAATCTCATTTTAATAAAAGAAAAAGCTGTTTAAACAAGTTGGAAATTGTACGTCAAGCGTAGCAAATGAGGCGCGTTCGTACTAGTGAAATTTAAAAAATATTTAGATCTTGATGTAATACTATACAATATACTTCGGATACATTACAGTGGTCAAATCTTTTATGTGTCCTTGTAAATATTATATCTTTTTATCTTATAAAGGAAGTAAATTCTGATAAACCTCAGCAACGTATATCAATTTCATAAAATGTGAAATAGTTTAATATAATTAAAACGCTCCCCAAACAATGTCTCCCTCTATACCATTATGTAATAGAATATTTTTTGTGTGGTCCTGTAAATGAATAACAAATATTCTACCACAGATTGTACAGAATGTATATTGTAGTACCAAGGCGATTCTATACACGATGTTTGATATATCTTGATATCGTTATCTACAGATTAGATATATAATAGATTTTAAATCGTTAAAATCAGGGCCTGGTCAATCCAAACTGAGAGACATGTGCTCGGGCACAAAAAACGCTTTTTTTGCGATAATCGCAGATTTTTTTTTTTTTTTTTTTTTTTTTTTTTTTTTTTTGATGAGAAATTTATGAATATTGCTACTTATTACTGAACGCACACATGTAAAGGAAAACTAAAAATCACTGTGTACACAAGATCAGAGCCCGATGAAGCTGAAGTTGGGCCCAGGGCCTGTTAAAAAGTTGCCACCCCCCCCCCCCCTACCTACCCATTTTCGGCGACACTTTTACAAAAAAAAAATAAAAAAATTAAGGTTTATTTGACGAGCTGCCAAAGTTGTTTGGGTAAAAAGGTGCCTAGGTTAAAAGCTTCTAAAATTTTTATTGAGTCATTCAAAATATTTAAATTTTACGTTTCATATTTTATAAAACAATATTATTTGAAAAGTATTTGATTAAGGAAAAAATATCAGCCACATTATTTGTGGGCCAAGGAAGGGTCAAGGCCCTGCAGGCCCTGCACAAGATGTGTGTACACATGTTCCTCTCTAGTCTAAAAAAATGTAACTAACGCTGTCATTGCCGCAGTAAAAAAAATATTTGTAATCTAAGGCTCTTCTTTTGCTAATATTAAGAAAACTACTGCACACCAAAATATGAAATAGATAGTATCATGGAGAAATGTTTGATAAACACAACACACTGACCCAGACATTTTTTTAAATTAAAGATTTATTTTAAAAGTTATTTAATCGGAAAGTTGGTCAAAATCTTTCCATTAAAATGTTTTATAGGGGCAAAAAACTTACATAGGAATTTAATCATTCTTTTTCTAATGATATACATTAGAAGCTCCCGGTGTACATATACAGCATTCCAGGGTTGTTATGATTTGGCCCAGCCCAAAAAAGCCGGGTGCACCCGGATTTTTTCTGAAAAAACACAGGAAAAAAACCCAAGTGGTTTTTTTTCAAAATTTCAACTTTAAATTACATATATAATGTACTTATATTACATATATAATATATTGTAATATATTTCTTAATATCAGTACACCACTCATAAAGTTTATAACCATCACTCCCCACCCCAAAAAGAAATGTCCTAATTATACCATCACAATTTTTAAAAGAAATAATTGTTAGTTAATCTCTGTAGCATGTGTAAGTAACACAAACAATTTTTTTCCCATAAAAAAAATACTTTGATGTGTAATCCATTCTATGTTATACAATAGAAACTCATAACAAAATACCATATATGCTTAGAATCCTAATTAAATTATGTAGACATGTAGAATTACTTGGCTTATTCTATTATTTAGTAATAATAAAAAATACTTACTTTATAAATTATTACCAATAATCAATTTATCTATCATAATTTTGATTACTGTCATTGATTTATACATATTTGTAATAATCAATTAGCTACTTTAAATTTAGTAATAAGTACATTTTTTTCAAGCATTCTAAACCACCTCCAATAATCCCCAAAAACCTGGAAAACCCCCGAAAAACCCTGATAAAACCCTGAAAAAACACAATGGGTTGGGTTTTTCCTGAAAAAATCCCGGGTATTTAACAACCCTGCAGCATTCACTTTTTTAATTGGATTATTTTTTAAGGTTTATTTTTAATCTAAATTCAAATTTTCAGTATTTCGAGAGATATTTCTTCCATATTTTTAACAAGTATGAAAAATCATGCGTTAAGCAGATTATGAAACACTTTCCAATGCTTCCTGAAATCTTTAACAAAGCTTCGTTATTTAGAGTAATTAAGTGTTACTGTCCATAGCCAAATGGACATTTAGCCCTGCATTTGATCTGTCGGTTGATATAATGGGGAAATTTAGTTTAGCAAGAAAATGCGTAATAGTTTGATATTTTTATTTGAGCAATTTATTTTAACAGATAGAAACGTACTTGCATACTTTTGTTCAGCCCTGTAATTTATCTAGAACCTTTATTATAGGCCAGTATTTAGCTATAATTTAGATCGAACTAAAACACGCTTAAGACTGTTGAAATCACATTTCCAGAAATTATCACCCATAGGTGACCATGTATCCGATTCTTCGCGTGACCCTGTATATCATTTTATCTTTATTTTACAAACATTTCTTAATAAACTGAGTGCAGTTTAGTTTAAAATTAAATAACTAATTTAAAAACAACTTTTAAGTAAATTACACTCATATTCAATAATCTTTACGAGCTCTTTTGTGTAGCCCTGTATATCAACTATAGCATTTATATATACCATATAATATGTATAAATTTAGTGAAATTTAAAATCGCATATCATAATTAAAAATGCATTTCATTCATCCATCAGCCATCATCGATAATATACAGTACTTCATATAAAATACACTATTTAAAATTTTTTATGTGTCCCTGTAAATCCTGTGCACTTTGTATTATGAATGAAATAACTTATATAAAGCCTCAGAGACGTACATTAATTTTATTATACATGAAAAGTTTAATATTATTAAAATATGTCGCAAACAATTCTCCCTTTACCATTATATTAAGGAATTTTTTATGTGACCTTGTAAATGTATATTAACTATGCTTTTCACCTTGTATTTTACGAAATGCACACTTTAGTGCAATTCGTAAATGCATATAAATTTTAATATGTTTAAAAGGGCGTAACATCTTTAAAATTCATTTGGAACGATTTTTTCCAATAGGCTTGGTAGTAGCGGAAAACTTTTGACTGTCCCTGTAAATAAACTAATCATGCTAGAAACATCATTTGCATTAGGGTTCGTGTTAGGATAAACGTCAATAACTCCCAAAAACTTCAGGGCAATCCGAGTATATTTACGGGAGTTAGAGCATGGCCAGACAGCCAGACAAACCGAAATCATGGACACTTTTCAACACTGTTGGAAAGTGTTAAAAAATTGTTATTTTAAATTGATGCTATCTCTTAAAAAAGAAAAAAAAAAGGGCAAATTATATTATTTCTTTCAAACTAAAAATTTATTGTAAACAAAAGAAAAAAAGTCTTTCAAATTAGAATTAAATAATTACGTATTAAAAGCTGCAATATATAGAAAATTACGCCAATAATAAATTTTACAATATGTCTTAAAAGCATGGAGGAATGAGATAGGTGGAGGTTAAGTAAGCCTCAAAAAAGGTTTGCAATATGAAACCATTTATCGCTCAAATTTTAATGTCCCAAACAAATGCATGTAGAAAGGATTTTGTATTAATAAGACGAATTGAAAGAAATGAATTACAGCTGAAGCATATTTTTACGAAGAAATAGTAAATTCTTTAAATGGTTTTTGTTCTATTATTATTTATTAAAATAAATATATATATATTTTTTAAATAATTGAAATTGGAAAATTATAAATAATTAAATGCCAAAATAAAATTAAACAAGATATTGAAAATATTTGATATGAACTAAAAATTGTATTTTTTACAGTGATTTTTAATGCTTTCTAACGCAGATGAAAAGTGTTTATAATTTAACAACATATGAATAATTGCATGTAAATAAATATTTAAAATATAGTGATGAAAACATTCTTTTAAAATCATGTATGAAAACTTAAGTAATAAATATTAATCTAAAATATAGATTTCCTATTTCAAACGATTTTAAGAAAGATATGTTAGAGAATGTTATCTGTTATCTGAATGTTATCTGAATTAAAAGAATGTTATCTGTTCAAGCAAAATCTTAAAAGAATTTTCTAAGTTGATATTTAAAACATACATGATAAAATAATCAAACAGTTATTACCTGTGGGGTAATAGATGAGTTCCTTTAATATTTTCCGATTATGTATTATTGGTTTAAACCGGTTTTAATTGATACGCATGTCAAAGCACGTAGTTAAGCAGCGGATTTTAGGATTACATTTTTGGCGTCACCCACAGACATTGTACTTCCACTCTATTAATTTCTCTTTAATCTATGGTTAAAAGCCGTAAATGGCAGAAATTGCGTAGTACTTAAAATGGCGAAGTAATAATATTGCCAAAGACTTTAATCTTAAAAACATATTTACACGAGATATTTATCTCAAATTTCTAGAGGACCTTTTAAATTGTTGTTTCCAATTCTAAGACGCAAATAAAAATATTTCATTTCTAGTAACTAAAGCATTTTTGCACGTGAATATTAAAACGAAAAAGAAAACTTGAAAATAACCATTTCATTAATATGCGTTAAAAGCACAAGCAGTAAACAGCAGAAATTACGTCATACTTAAGATTATCAAAACAAGACTTGAAAAGGAAAACAGTTTAAATTAATAAGTATGTTTACATTAAACATTTATTTCACATTTCGATATGATCGTTTTAACTATTGTTGTAAATTCTATGAAAGCTTGAAGAATATTTCCATGCATTATTTCTAATTGCTAAAAAAGCATAAGGAAGATTTTAAAAACAGAAAGTTTAACATTAACAGTTTAATAAAAACAGCTTTAGTTAAGGCCCCTGTCCTCGCTCGAGGAAACGCTCGCGAGCTAATGCTATTCCTATGGGGAAGCATTTTTCTAATAACTCTTTCGCATTTTGACATTTTTTGAATAATTTTTTTTCCATTGGATAGCTGAGGTGCATGCCAACAGCGCACCTTTTTTACTTTTTCAATTTTGGTTGCAGATATTTTTAACAAAGTTAGTTTCACTTTCAAAACCGGTTTCGAAACTGAAAGTGCTTTTTAAAAAAATATCTGCAACCAAAATCGAAAAAGTAAAAAAGGTGCGCAATCGGCATGCCCCTCAGCTATCCAATGCAAAAAAAAATTATTCAAAAATGTCAAAATGCGAAAGAGTTATTAGAAAAATGCTTCCCCATAGGAATAGCATTAGCTCCCGAGCGTTTCCTCGAGCGAGGACGGGGGCTTTAACTGTTGACACGTTTTAACTCATCGCTGAGTCATTTTTAAAGCAAATAAAAAATGATATTCCAAAGTTGCATGCTCTATGGTGTCATTGAACTTGAACGATTTTGGGCACCATAGATCAAGCGACTTTGGAACTGGAACATCATTTTTAATTTGTTTTGAAAATGATTCGGTGATGAATTGAAACATGTCAACAGCTAAATAAAACTATTTATCTGTTTTTTAAATCTTCTTTACACCTTTTTAGCAATTAGAAAGAATGTATTAGTGCAAGGTGTTACTTTGTTACATGTTGAATACTTCCATTTAACAACAAAAGTATTTTTACGTGAAATAATGTAGTAATACAAGGTGTTATTTTGTTATGTATTGAATGTTTTCATTGTAACAACGAAAAGTATTTTCAGGTTAATATTAAAAAGATGTCAAAAATCTATGATGAAAATTACACCCGATTTAAAACGACATTTTAAAAATGTCTTATTTAAAACAATTTTGTCTATCTCTAGATCGTGTCTTGGATAAGGGTGAATCCAAATCCAAATGTAGATTTTCAACGAAATACATGAAGCAACCGTTCAATTTATTTGTGTCCTTGTATTTTCATAATTATGTTTATTGACAAATTCGACCGAGGAACTATATTAAGCCAGGGTAAATACTTTCGTAAAAAAATTCTTGAATGCTCGAAACACTTCAACGTTTGTCTTGTGTCTTGTTTATAAAAATTTAGTGCTGCCATCTAGAGAGAATAGAAAGAATTAATAGTTTAATTCGGAATAATTGTTTGTCTGGCAAAGACCATAAAAAAGCAAGCATTCAAAAAGTGAAAATTAAATATTTGTTTTACTTCATATTTAAGTTACAGTTTCACAAAAACTATCGCGTAAAATATTAATTTTAAAAGAGCTTACAAATGATTCAAACGTCAAAATGTTTGATATGAGACCTACTGAAATAAGTATTTTTTGTTGCAGTAGATGGCGACACTACAGCAATTAAAACAAACGTATAATTTTCATGAAAACGCAAATTAGAATAAGAAATAGATATTAGAACAGAGTAAGTAAAACGTTAGATTTGAAAGATTTTCGATTTTATTTTTCTTTTGCATGAAGCGAAATTTGTATAATTTCGACTAGTTCAAAATCGGATTTTTATACATTTCAAAAGAAAATAAATGGGGGATCCTTTAGTTTGGTGTAGTCTTTATGTCTTTAACAAAACAAGATATAGACTTCGAAATTATAGACTAAATGTAAAAAGACTCAGTGTCTGAAATGGCATTATTGTGGAAATATAAGTGTTTGGATAAAATTCTTGCAATTCTCTGCAATGGCTGTTGTCGAAAATAAAAAGCTGTCTCAATAATTTTCATATTGATTGGTACTTTGGTATATTGCATATTATAGAAATAAGAAATGTATTTGGTGCAATTTGATACAGAATTCAATAGGCTACGCTCAAAAAATTTTCACATATAAGTTTTGCACAGATCGTTTAAATTATGATTATTTTAATCGATATTAAATATTTTTATATGATACAAGGATCTCGAATCTGAAGGCGAAATTCATTCATAATAACTAAAAATTTCCTTTTTTGTGTCAAATGAAGTTATATTAATCGACTTTAGTAGTATTAAGTTCAGGAAAGGAAGATTGTCCGAATTGAATTGCTTTTACGTCACTTATTTCACAATAGGAATTTTATTACTGTATTGCTTTTCGTTTTACGCGAAAAGTAAGGTTAATATTTTGAGAGTTAAGTTATTGTAAGTTTTATGAATATCAACAATAAACTATATAAATGAATTTATCTTTGAAGAGAGAATATTGCTTAGATTTTAAAGCTGTTTCTCAACTGCTCAGCCCAGACAACCGTAAAACGTTTTGACACATGTTGCATTTTTTAACGGAAAGATATAAAATTGGAAGACCTAACTATGGAAGCGATTTGTAATCGAACTCAATCGTTTTCAATTTTTTTATCAGTGAATTACCCATCAAGTTATAAGCGTTTCTGATAACATGACAAGGTTTTTTTCGTCCCTTCGTTGACTGGATTTTCTGCTTCCGTCAAGAAATTCGGTTCAAGGTTTGAGTAATAATCGTTTGCTATTTTATTCTTCTGACATGAAGAAAAAATAGCAGCACTTAGCACATATCCTTTTTGGTTTTCAACAACGACTCTCTCGGACATAAAATACAAAATAAAACTCTTCGGATGTAAGTTCCAGCACTGAAAAGAATCAACCGGAGTGATAGTGCAGAGTAATAATGCGAGGATAGCGTTATTACCCCGATATACTTATTGCGCAATATACTTTAAACTACAAACTAACCTCTCGAACACATCCAAAATCTTCCACAACAATTTGAAAGTACATAAAATGTACCATAAATTTATGCAATACACTATTTCCTAATAAATATACTGCCTGCCGATTACAGAATTTACCATGCAAATTTTAGATCGGGCGCTGATTCTTACGCGCTTCTTCCATTGATAAAGTTTACAAATGGAACAAATTAATTTTTAGCGGTTCTTTTTGATTCAGATGACTCGGAGAACTTCTTTGCAGAAACCGTAGGTGCCATCGCTCGGATTCCTTCATAATTACGCGTAATATTAGTACCTCACGCTATTACCCCAGGACCAGGGCCCAGTGCTGAATTCAGACACTTTTCACCGGGAGTGACTGCTGTGGCTCCGGGTTTACACAATAGAGTTCCGGGGGGGGGGGAGGGAATCACAATTTTTTACCATTTAAAACACCAAATCTCAAAATTTCCGGGGGGGGGGAATTTAATAGCTCCGGGGGGATGTCCCTCTGGGCCATCCCCTGAATTCAACACTGCCAGGCCCCGACTAAGACTATGGGGAGCCCCGGGGCAAGCATCATTCTGGGGGGGGGGGTCTTCTCTCTATCAATAGATTTTTTTTTTTTATATGAATAATATGAAAATGGCTATGACTAAACTTCATACGTATTGTATGTATGTATAAGTTTTGTACTCAGTGCTATTCACATCTGCATACAGGGTATCACAAAAAGATAGTCACAACTTAAAGAAAAAGTACTATAGCAGGAAAAATGTAGAAAAAAAAAAATAATAGATTGATTGATAGAACTGCTTCTTTCCAAACTTTTTCTTAACTTATCTATGTACGTTATAAGGAGGCTAAAAAAAAAGGTGCACATTGGTCATAATTAATGATTTTAACTTGCCATGCTATGGAGAAAACGTTAGTAAGAATTTCTTTTGAGAAACAATAGAATACTAAGTTGTCATTACAAAACTTTAATTATTAATTTTTTAATGAAGTAGTTTGTTTTTCGCGTAGATGAATGGGGTACTGGAAGCAAAGAGAGAAAAGAGGGCCACTCTTATCTTCCTAAATGTATGTTTGTAAATACAAGAATTTTGATCCCTTTTGTCTACTTTTAATCATTTGGCACGTTTTAGGGAAAATCTTAATTACTCTCATGGGGAGCCTGGGGCAATTGCCCCTATGCCCTTGCATAAGTCGGAACCTGCCCAGGGCACTTTATTCCTCCGACTTCACCCTACTGTTTTCTTACTTTTTTTTCTCCTAAAAGGAGGTTTACTTTTGGTATTTATGGTAATAAAATTTATAACAAAAATCTTTATATTTATTTTTTTTAATTTAATCTTTGTTACCTAACAACATCAATTATTAGCATAATTATCTCATAAACTACCTGTGACGCATAATTTCTCCGCTACCAGCATCATACAAGATGCCAGACGCATGAAATAGTTAGTGCAATTCTGGTTTTCCTCCGAAACAAGTCTTAAAAAGTAGAATAAGGTTAACGACAAGTGAAACAGTGAGAACAGAATAAAACATGAGTTCATCGTCAAAAAAGAAACAATATTTTTTTTTTCTTCCCTCTGCGAGAGACTGCTTTAATCTCCTTATAGTATTCAAATACCCAGAAAAGACAAAACACAATCGGCCAAGAAGCCAAGGAGAAAGTGATGTGAAAAAATAAAATAATCTTTTCTTCGATTTCAAAATCCGACGCAGACTGGAGTATGATTCATAGGACTTACAGAATGGCCGAATATTTTAAGGTTATCCTTAAAGTGCACTGTAAAAAAGAAAAAAAGAAAAAAATCTTTAATTTTACGGATGTAAAGTTGCACAAATCTGTATGCTCATTAAAATTTTACCTGTTCACGGTATAAAAAAGATATAAATCTACAAAACTAGTTTTTGTAAAGCGACTGAAATCTGTAGCTTTACAAAGGAATTCACTAAAATTACCTTAATAAATTATAGTCTAAGTTTCATAAGGTGTTTTATAATTCTATATTTTCAGATTGATAAAAATTTCACTTGTTATTATTATTTTTTTTTTTCAAAGACACACGGGATAGGCAGGTGCTCTTATTTAGAAATATAAAAATTTCACTTGTTATTATTATTTTTTTTTTCAAAGACACACGGGATAGGCAGGTGCTCTTATTTAGAAATTATGTAATCGAACAATTTTTCCATTTTTCCGCAAAAATTGATCTTTTAGAAAAAATAGCATTTTAAATTGAATTTCCGGGTGCGACAGCGCGGAAGAAGGGAAAAAAATATTTTCATAAGACAAGAATCGCTAATATATCAAAATGTAATTCATTTATTTAAAAAAATATATAATAAAAACAGTTACAAAGCATTTCAATATTTACCCCTGTAAGTATTATTCTTTTATGCTTAAAAGAGATTCCATCAGGGCCGTAGCTAAGGGGGCGCTATGGGCGGCTCAGCCCCCCTAAAATATTTTGAGCCCCTCCCCCCCCCCCCCCCCCTGGAAAAGATTCCAAGGTCACTGAATGAATTTCTGTTCCGAAAATTCAAATGGAATTCTGTTCAAAAATCTAATTTAGTTTTGAGATCTTTTTACAGTTTTGGCAGAATTACTCAATTGTATCTAAAATAAGTAATTTAACACTCCCTCATCGTATTGGTACATAGGAAGCTAACATGATGTTTAATTTTGCCCCAGTACTCAAAATTTTCATTATCATATACTTTTCTTAGTACAAAATGAAGTTATTACAACAGTTTAATAAAAAACATAATACCTACAGTGTAAATATGCACTAATCTATCTTTCTGTGTCAGAGAAAGAGAAAAATAATTATGAGCCCCCCCTCCCCTAGAATCTCTTGAGCCCCCCCAAGAGATCCTTTCTAGCTACGGCCCTGGATTCCATTAATGTGTTTAAGAAAGTTTTTCTTTGTTGAGCGCAACGAAAAATATTTTTTGAAAACAGTCGTAAAATATTAGGAGTAAAATTTTTTCTTACTTTATTTTATACATATTACAAAAAACGAATATAAGGAATTTTATTGAATTCTATTTTAATTACACCTTTTTAAGATTTCGCTTCTTACAGTTACGCTTTTTAAACTATAACTACGAAATATTTTATATTTAATTTGCATTTGAAATATACACTATATTGCCATTGATTATGGGACACTTGCGATTTTAGACATTTTACTAAATATCTAGAAAAATACATGAGGAATCATCTCGAAACTCTTAGTGTATAAATATAATAGTATAAGTCGTACATTCCCGTGAAGATTTTTTCCCGAAACTCCAAAGGGGACCGTCAACAAATTAAAAAAGAATGAATATCTTTTGAATAACCCTGTCAAAACTAATGTAGCAAAAGCGCTCAAACTCTAGATTGTGATTGAATGCCTTATTGTAATAAGCCTTGTTCATTTTTATGCAAATAGCATGCATACTCGCAGAGTAATTAAGGTTTTTATAAAAATGATCCCAAATTTTTCCAAGTTTTTTCCTTATAATTTTCAGAGTTCTTAATATAAAATAATATTTTTTTCAGAAAATATGACAAACAACATTGCACACAGTACCCTGTAATCAGAATTAAAAAATAATGAAAATTGTATAAAAAATGAGTTGGTTTACTAAATAATTTTTTACTGCGCATGCGTCAACGATATCAAAATTTCATTTGCATATTATGTTAGCTAAATGTATAGAGCAACTTTTGTGAAAGTCACAAAATCATAACTTGAAAATTCTGACAATAATCGTCAATTGAATAAGTCTAAAATCCGTTATTCTCAAAATGAAGCAAAAACAAGAGGGGTTGTATCCATATATTCATTGATTAGTGTCAATATAGAATACACAATATGGGATGTACTACTGCATTTGGATAAAATCCCTCATTTTTTTGCTTCATTTTTGAAACAACGGATTTTGTCCTTTTTCTATAGACGATTACTTTCAGAATTTTCAAGCTATGATTTTGAGATTTTTACAAAAGTTGCTCTATACATTTAGCTAACATAATATGCAAATGAAATTTTGATATCTTTGACGCATGCGCAGTAAAAAATTATATAGTAAACCTACTCATTTTTCATACAATTTTTATTATTTTTTAATTCTGATTACAGGGTACTATGTGCAATGTTGTTTGTCATATTTTCTGAAAAAAATATTATTTTATATTAAGAACTCTGAAAATTATAATGAAAAAACTTGGAAAAATTTGGAACCATTTTTATAAAAACCTTAATTACTCTGCGAGTGTGCATGCTATTTGCATAAAAATGAACACAGTATATTACAATAAAGCATTCAATCATAATCTACAGTTTGAGTGCTTTTGCTACATTAGTTTTGACAGGGTTATTCAAAAGATATTCATTCTTTTTTAATTTGTTGACGGTCCCCTATGGCGTTTCGGTAAAAAATCTTCACGGAGATGTATGACGTATACTATTATATTTATACACTAAGAGTTTCGAGATGATTCCACATGTATTTTTTTAGATATTTAGTAAAATGTCTAAAATCGCAAGTGTCCCATAATCAATGGCAATATAGTGTAGTATTTAAATTTAACTTTGTTCTGTGTTATTCATATCATAAAGTAAGTAAAGAAATAAAAATAAATTTTAGAATTCATTGTTAATTAATTATTTTTTAGATTTATTTCCTTTTTACTTCAAAAGATTCTTGATTATTTAAAATAAATAAGTAAATAATAATAATAATTTGATTGAAATAATAATATTTAAATTTAAATTTTTTCTTTGTTATTCATTTCATAAAGTAAATAAAGAAATAAAAATAAATTTCAGAATTCATCGTAAATTTTAACTTTCTTTTTTTCAGAGTTTTTACCATTTTGCTTTAAAAGATTCTTGATTATCTAAAATTAATAAATAATAATAATTTGATTTTCTGAAAACCTTTCATCTCTTTTCTGATACACTTAAAATATTTATTCTGTTATGGGAACTTTGTTTAATGACATGCAACAACGAAATTCCTTTTACTTTCTTTTATTGTTCATATCATAAAAAAAATAACCATTAAAGGGATCACATAATCATGGAAAGCAAATAACTGTCCCCACTCTAGATTCCTTCTATTTTTGACCAGGATTGGAAGTAAAATATCTTTGTCATTTGAAAGATGCAAAAGGCATTTTGAATTGGGTCATCGTAATATGATTTGAATATCATTCTGTATTCTTCAGCGCAGACGATATTTGCATAAAAAGAACTAAATGCGGAAGCACTTGAAAGAACGACTTTTCTAGTCAGTTAATGAGAACAGATATAAGCTTCCATATAAACTTTTTCTTCATCTCGTTCCGAAATAAATAAATGAATAAAATCAAAATATAAAAGGCGAAATGAGACGTATTCTTTTATTCAGTATTTTAATACGCCAAAGATTTAAGTTTCTTCTGCTATCTTCATGCGCTTTGAATTTTTCTTTCCTACTACTTGAATTATAAATACACTTACTTACTTTTTTCATAATTTTAAATGGCATCGTGTTGTTCGATGCCTGATTTTTTATTTTTATTTATTATTATTTTTTTTTTTATCAGTGTTTGTGCATTTTTCAAAGATTGAGAAAAATCTTTGATACGAAATATTTTTAAACATTTTTTAAAGAATGGAAATTAAGCAAATTTTAGTCGGGAAAAAAAAAAAAAAAAAAAAAAAAAAAAAAAAGGAACGATAATGCACAATATTCTCAATGCATCTTTTGTTTTATCATTTAATGTTCCATTTATATGCTCCACTGTTTTAAATTTGTTTTATATTTAAACTTATAATTTTATTCAGAAATATTATTATGAAGAATATTTATTCATCTATGCAATTTTCTTTGAAATGTAGTATTTAATTTTTTTACTTTGTTATTTATATCATCATAAGCTAAATAAATATATAAAAATGAATTTCAGGATTATTCGTTAGTTTTACTTTTATTTTCATTTTATTTATTGCCTAGTATATGATTTACTGTAAAAGATTCTTGATTATTTAAAATAAATAAATAATAATAATTTGATTTTCTGAAAACCTTTCATCTCTTTTCTGATACACTTAAAATATTTATTCTGTTATGGAAACTGTTTAATGACATGCAGCAGCGAAATTCCTTTTACTTTCTTTTATTGTTCATATCATAAAAAAAGAGCCATTAAAGTGATCACATAATCATGGAAAGCAAATAACTGTCCCCACTCTAGATTCCTTCTATTTTTGACCAAGACTAGTAAAGTATCTTTGTCATTTGAAAGATGCAAACTGCATTTTGAATTAGGTCATCGTAGTATGATTTGAATATCATTCTGTATTCTTCAGCGCAGACGATATTTGCATAAAAAGAACTAATGCGGAAGCACTTGAAAGAACGAATTTTCTAGTCAGTGAAAGAGAACAGACGAAAGCTTCCATATAAACTTTTTCTTCAACTCGTTCTGAAATAAATAAATGAATAAAATCAAAATATAAGAGGCGAAATGAGACGTATTCTTTTATTCTGTATTTTTTTAATACGCCAAAGATTTAAGTTTCTTCTGCTATCTTCATACACTTTGATTTTTTTTTCTTTTCTACTCTTTGAATTATAAATACACTTAGTTACTTTTTCCATAGTTTTGAATGACATCATGTTGTTCGATGCTTAAAATCTCTCTCTTTCTCTCTCTCTCTCTCTCTTTTTTTTTTTTTTTTTTTTTTTTTTTCTTATCAGAGTTTGTGCATTTTTGAAAGATCGAGAAAAAACTTTGATACGAAATATTTTTTAACATTTTTTAAAGAATGAAAACTAAGCAAATTTTGGTCGAGAAAAAAAAAAGATAGAATGATAATGCACATATTCTCAATGCATCTTTTATTTTGTCATTTAAAGTTTCATTTATATGCTCCACTGTTTTAAATTTGTTTTATATTTAAACTTATAATTTGTATTCAGAGATATTATAAAAAAAATATTTATTCAGTATGCAATTATCTTTGAAATGTAGTATTTTAATTTTTTTTTCTTTGTTATTTATATCATCATAAGATAAATAGATATAAAAATGAATTTTAGGATTCTTCGTTAGTTTTACTTTTATTTTCATTTTATTTTTTGCCTAGTATATGATTTACTGTAAAAGATTCTTGATTATTTAAAATAAATAAATAATAATAATTTGATTTTCTGAAAACCTTTCATCACTTTTCTGATACACTTAAAATATTTATTCTGTTATGGAAACTTTGTTTAGTGACATGCAGCAGCGAAATTCCTTTTACTTTCTTTTATTGTTCATATCATAAAAAAAGAACCATTAAAGCGATCACATAATCATGGAAAGCAAATAACTGTCCCCACTCTAGATTCCTTCTGTTTTTGACCAGGACTAGTAAAGTATCTTTGTCATTTGAAAGATGCAAACTGCATTTTGAATTAGGTCATCGTAGTATGATTTGAATATCATTCTGTATTCTTCAGCGCAGATGATATTTGCATAAAAAGAACTAATGCGGAAGCACTTGAAAGAACGACTTTTCTAGTCAGTGAAAGAGAACAGACGAAAGCTTCCATATAAACTTTTTCTTCAACTCTTTCCGAAATAAATAAATGAATAAAATCAAAATGTAAAAGACGAAATGAGACGTATTCTTTTATTCTGTATTTTTTAATACGCCAAAGATTTAAGTTTCTTCTGCTATCTTCATACGCTTTGATTTTTTCTTTTCTACTATTTGAATTATAAATACACTTAGTAACTTTTTCCAAAGTTTTGAATGGCATCATGTTGTTCGATGCCTGAAATCTCTCTCTTTTTTTTTTTTTTCTTATCAGAGTTTGTGCATTTTTGAAAAATCGAGAAAAAACTTTGATACGAAATATTTTTTAACATTTTTTAAAGAATGAAAACTAAGCAAATTTTGGTCGGGGAAAAAAAAAAAAAAGGTAGAATGATAATGCACATATTCTCAATGCATCTTTTGTTTTGTCATTTAAAGTTTCATTTATATGCTCCACTGTTTTAAGTTTGTTTTATATATAAACTTATAATTTGTATTCAGAAATATTATTAAAAAATGTTTATTCAGTATGCAATTATCTTTGAAATGTAGTATTTTAATTTTTTTTCCTTGTTATTTATATCATCATAAGATAAATAAAGATATAAAAATGAATTTCAGGATTATTCGTTAGTTTTACTTTTATTTTCATTTTATTTTTTGCCTAGTACAGTCGAACCTTGATTTAACGTACTTTGATTTAACGAATTCTCCGATTTAACGAATATTTTTTTTGTCCCGACGAAACGGATGCTAAAATGCTCTGATTTAACGAATTTTTAGCTTTGATTTAACGAACACAATTAGTGAAAAAAATTCGCATTCGCAGATGAAATTAAAACTTTGAATCTTTCACATCCAAATCCAAGTGTGACATTTTTTTCTCATTTCTGGTGGATTCAAAGACAGTCCCTTTTTCAACTAGAAACATAACAAAAGATGCAGACAAATATGTAGAGCTAAGTATCTGCGATATTGAACAGAAAGAGAATGTAAATTCTGAAAGTAGTGAAGATGATGAAGAAACGGAAATTCATTTAAAAAAGGTGACATTCCGAGAATCAATTTGCAGCTTGAACACTTTAAAAAATCATTTTTTGTCTCACGAGGTTAATGATGTTGTTCTTACTGAGTTAGAAAATATCGACAAAGAACTTTGGAAAGTCGAAACAAAGCACTATCAAGAATTTCTTTCCAAAGTGACAATAACTATGTATGTATGATGTATTAAGTTTCAAAAGCAAATAACATTAGAGAATTCAGATAATTTAAAAGTTGATTTCTTAACTTATAATTTTTAAGCTCGTAATAAACAATACTCATTCTTTTTTTTAAATCTGTATATCTAAGGGTATTTTGTATTAATATTTTATACCATACTCTTTACAAAAATTGATATTTGATTTAACGAATTGCTTCAATTTAACGAACAGATTTGTGGGTCCCAATCAATTCGTTAAATTGAGGTTCGACTGTATATGATTTACTGTAAAAGATTCTTGATTATTTAAAATAAATAAATAATAATAATTTGATTTTCTGAAAACCTTTCATCTCTTTTCTGATACACTTAAAATATTTATTCTGTTATGGAAACTGTTTAATGACATGCAGCAGCGAAATTCCTTTTACTTTCTTTTATTGTTCATATCATAAAAAAAGAACCATTATAGTGATCACATAATCATGGAAAGCAAATAACTGTCCCCACTCTAGATTCCTTCTATTTTTGACCAAGACTAGTAAAGTATCTTTGTCATTTGAAAGATGCAAACTGCATTTTGAATTAGGTCATCGTAGTATGATTTGAATATCATTCTGTATTCTTCAGCGCAGACGATATTTGCATAAAAAGAACTAATGCGGAAGCACTTGAAAGAACGACTTTTCTAGTCAGTGAAAGAGAACAGATGAAAGCTTCCATATAAACTTTTTCTTCAACTCGTTCCGAAATAAATAAATGAATAAAATCAAAATATAAAAGGCGAAATGAGACGTATTCTTTTATTCAGTATTTTTTTTAATACGCCAAAGGTTTAAGTTTTTTCTGCTTTCTTCATACGCTTTGAACTTTTCTTCTTTACTATTTGAATTACAAATACACTTAATTACTTTTTCATAGTTTTGAATGGTATCGTGTTGTTCAATGCCTGAAGTATCTTTTTTTCTTTTTTCTTTCTTTCTTTCTTTTTTTTTTTTTTTTTTTTTTTTACTTATCAGAGTTTGTGCATTTTTGAAAAATCGAGAAAAAACTGATACGAAATATTTAAAAAAAAAAAAAAAAAAAAAATAAAAAAAAAAAATGAAAATTAAGCAAATTTTGCTTAAAAGAAAGAAAGAAAAAAAAAAAAAAAAAAAAAAAAGAACGATAATGCACATATACTCAATGCATCTTTTGTTTTATCATTTAAAGTTCCATTTATATGTTCCACTGTTTTGTATGTTTACCTAAGTTGTTTATTTAGTTTTCTTTTTCTCGGGATATATAGCTGCATGAAGATCTAAAGAATGACATGTTAACAAACAATTTTTAATTTCAAGCAAAATTATTAATTTCGATCACTTATCTAGATTAAGGAATATGTGTGACATTTGCAGGCATGATTATTTCAGTAATTTGTAACTGTACACTTTATTATTATTGTTTTTTTTTTCATTTTTTTTTTTTAGGCCGATAAATAAATTACATCTTGAGTTATAAACAACTAATATCTCAGGATGACAGTTTTTCTCCTTTTCTTACGCTACATTGATTTGGTGCAAACGTGAACTTCGACGCCATTTTCTGAAAAAAATTTATTTTTTATAGAAAAAAGGGAAAAAAATGTTAAATTACATAATTTTCTAATAGGAGTATCTGCCAATTTAATACATTTGCGAACAAAAAATAAATTTAAAAAAGGTGTCAGAAAATAGGCAATTTGAATTTGAGAATAGTCTTAAAGATACACATTTAAAACTCTTAGCCTTTTATGTTAAACAGAGTAGAGGTTGCTATCCACTTTATTCGTATATCTAAGTATGATGTAAAAATAGAAATACATGAATAAAACAAAACTAAACTTCTCGGTTTAATCGTCAATTGGTTTTGAAGATTAACCGAAACGTTAGGCCCGCCACACACCTGTGAAACATTGAGCGAAAAAACATGAGACATGCGACAATTTTACCCTGATAACAAAGAAAAAACCGGTTTGACTGCGTCATGTTGCACGATTGTTGACGCATGTCTCCCTAGTGTGTGGCGGCCTTAAGTTTTATTTATCTGTGGTATGACCAGTGTTCTCGCTGTCACTCGCCATTGCGCCAAATTGCGACTAAATTCTTAATTTGGCGAGTAAACAAGCGATTAGATTCGCCTAATTGATAGCGCTCAGTTTTTGGTTTTTCTTTCTTTTCTTCTTTTTTTTTTGGTGTGCGTGTTTAATATTTTTAATTTATTTTTTAAATATATTTACATAACATCTATCTATAATAATAAAGAGAGAAGGATGTTTGTCTGTCAGCGCTGTTCTGAAGAGACTGCTGCACGTAGAGTTACAAAATTTGGAGGGAAGGTACTTTTTTACATGTAGTTTTGCACCTCGAAGCCCGATTTTCGATTTTTTGATTAGATTTTTTAAAATAATTTTTTAGGCGATTTTTAGCGTTATTTTTGCGGTTTTATCCCATTAGTGAAAGGAATATGGTTTCATTCTTTTAACCCAAAATAGCAAATTTTTTTTCTTTTTTCAACAAAGTTTATTCGGAATTTGTACATCGATTTTTGAATTTTTAACGAATTGTTAATGCGATTTTTAGTGTTTTTTCTCGATTTGCTTCTATTTTTTGAGATTGATTAAAAGAAAATCGTTTTAAACTTTTAGCCTAATGCCCTAAATTTTGTGTTTGTTACGATTTTTAGATTTTAAAGATTTTTAATGCGATTTTCAATGCGATTTTTAACTTTTTTTTTAAGATTTTTGCATTTAGCATCTATTTTTTTTCATAGTTGTTCTATCAAAAACTTGAGCTGTTGAGAATGCAATAAGTAGTATTTTTTGTGAAATCTACCTAAAATATCAAAAATTTAGGTACCACTATTTTCGAATAACAATTTCATAAAATATCTTAAATTCTTGCTCAAGACCGCTACCCCCTCGAGTAATATATCACCTGATAGGTTATTTAACAGAGTATCGTTTTGATAAAGTTTTTGAAGAATTGAGTGCGCTACCTGGTGGTGGAAAATGGAACTAACAGAACGTGATTTTTTTAAATCTATAATAATAAAAAGAGAAGGATGTTTGTCTGTCAGCGCTGTTCTGAAGAGACTGCTACACGTAGAGTTACAAAATGCGGAGAGAAGGTACTTTTATACATGTAGTTTTGCACTTTGAAGCCTGATTTTCAATTTTTTGATTAGATATTTTTTTATAATTTTTTAAGGCGATTTTTAGCATTCTTTTTTCAGTTTTATCCCATTAATGAAAGAAATACGGTTTCATTCTTTTAACCCAATATAGGAATTTTTTTTCTCTTTTCAGCAATGTTTATTCGGAATTTGTATAGCATTTTTTTGAGATTGATAAAAAGAAAACCGTTTCAAACTTTTAGCCTAATGCCCTAAATTTTGTGTTTGTTACGAATTTTAGATTTTAACGATTTTTAATGCGATTTTCAATATGATTTTTAATGCTTTTTCAAGATTTTTTGCGTACAGCATCTATTTTTTTCATAGTTGTTCTATGAAAATCTTGAGCTGTTGAGAATGCAATATGTAGTATTTTTTTTTGCGAAATTTACCTAAAATGTCAAAAATTTAGTTACCACTGTTTTCGAATAGCAATTTCATAAAATACCTTAAATTCTTGCTTAAGACCGCTACCCCCTCGAGTAATATATCACCTGATAGGTTGTTTAACAGAGTATCGTTTTGATAAAGTTTTTGAATAGAGTGCGCTAGCTGGTGGTGAAAAACGGAACTAACAGAACGCGATTTTGTTAAAATTTGGAAATATAACAATGTGATTTATTTTAAGCTTTAAAATGGTTTATAATACATGATAAAAATGTAAACAAAGAATGGTGTGACACATTTTAAGGTGCGTGACACATTTTAAGGAGGGACACGAACAAAATTAGGAAATTTAATAAGGAGATCTGTTTTACACTTTAAGGTAGTTTATAACGCATGTTAAAATTTTTAAAGTACTGGCGATGCTTTGGAGAGACGGCTGCACGAAGTTATGTATGAAGTTTTACACCTTGAAGGCCGATTTTCAGTTTTTTTAGTTTAATTCATATGCGAATTTTAGTGGGTTTCGAGACGATTTTTCCACATTAACGATCAAGAAAGCGGTTTCATTCTTTCGACCTAATTTATTGAATTTTGTTCTCTTTTCGATATAATTTATTTGGATGTCGTGCAACGATGTTTGGCTTTTTAGTGAATTATTTAATGTAAATTTTGCCACTATTATTCAACATTAGTAAAAGGAATTTTGCTTAAACTTTCAGGCTGATGTATTAAATTTTAGCTGTTAAGATTTATGAATTTCAGCTAATTTTAATGCGATTTTTCGAGATTTTTTGCGTTTGATGTCGAATTTTTGTCATTCATGAGATATTTCCAATTACAAAGTTTTACCCTATTAGAGTAAATTTTGATCCCTGTGATTTTTAATGCACTTTTCAATGCAATTTTTAGAATTTTTTCAAGTTTTATGGTGATTTTTTGATATTCGGAAGTAAAAATTGATTTCAAACTTTTAATCTAATATAATTTTAGGGATTTTTAACGCGATTTTTCAAGAATTTTTGTGTTCCGTGTCGATTTTTTATTATCTATAAAGGATTTCCATTTACTACGTGATTATCCTGTCGACCAATTTCGCGAAATCAATCGTGAAACAAGCCAAATTATGCAAATAGATGTAATTTTTATGTTAAATAATGAAAGAAGAGATAATTTAGAAAAACATTAATACAAATACATATAAAAATAAGAAGTAAAAACCACTTGATGACGGAACAAACATATGTAACATGGTTAATGTCAAGTGAATATGGAATTTACGATCCGTAATTATTTTCATTTAATCTTATGGTTTGACCCAGATAGTTTCTTGGTCAACCGGATAATTAAATAGTACAGATTTCCGTTTAGAATGTTTTATCCGTTTGATGAAATTCTGATTACTGCGATTTAAAAAATAACTAGAGATATTTAGTGCATTTTTCAATGCATTTTTAATAAACTTTTTAATGCGATTTAGTACTATTTTTTTTTATCCCCACCACAGTGATGTTTCAACAATTAAAAAATTATTTTGGTTTCAAACTTTTAGCCTAATATAGTAAATTTCACCATTTACCTATTTTTAATTTTGTCGATTTTCAATGTGATTTTTGATATATTTTGTGTTCTGCGTCGATTTTTTTGTAATTCAGGTAAAAAAGAATGATTGCTACGTTTTACATGACTAGAATATTTTTTTATTCACGGGATGTGTTTACATTTAGCGATTTTTAATGAATTTTTCAATGGTTTTTGTATTGGTGTTTTGAATCTCACGGCTTTTTTTTGAAATTTCGAAAAGGAAATTAATTTCAAACATTTACACTTCATTTTCGAATTTTGAAATTTAGTGATTTTTTAATGCAATTTTTAGCAATCTTTTCATTATTTCTCACGCTTTGTGCCGATTTTTTCATTCGTATTTAAGAAAGAATTCAGATTACACTATTTTACTCTATTAATGTAAACGTTGTCCCCCGCTATTTTTAAATTTGAAACGATTTGTAATACATTTTTGAATACAATTTTTAGATGTTTTTGAGTCCACAGCGATTTTTTCACAATTGGAAAAGAAATTTTTAAATAATTTGTAGGTTAATGTAGTAAATTTTGATATCAATGATTCAGATTTTTTTGTGTATTTTCATTAAATGTTTAGCAAGTTTTGTGTCGATATTTTTTAACTAATGAAAGAGTTCAGATTTCACTGTTTTGTCCCATTATGATAAATTATGTCCGCAGGAATTTAATATAAATGTTTATCTTACTATGGCAAATATTGTCTGGATTTTTGAATTTAACTGATTTTTAATCTGTTTTATAGTGATTTTTCAAGTTCTGCGACAGTTGTTGACATCGGTAAAAGAATTTCGGTTTCTAACTTTTAGCATAAATAGTACAATTTGTTCTCCACACTTTTATGAATTTTGCCAATTTCTAATGCGATAGTCAATGTAATTTTTAGTTAGTTTGGGGGGATTTTAGATGTTCCGTGTTGACTTTTCCTTATTCATGAACGATTTCCGATTACAATATATTCGACTGAATATTAAATTTTTACAGCCATGACTTTTAAATATTCAGCGATTTTTAATACAGTTTTCGATACGATTTTTAGCCATTTTTTTAATTTCCTTGTCGATTTTCTGCCATTCAGAAACCAATTTTGATATCAAACATTTTGTTTAATGTAGTTATGTTTCGAATGCAATGTTTTATCTCTTAATATGATTTTGGCGTTCCATGCCTACATTTTGTAATTTATGAATGATTTCGATCATAACCCCCCTCCCCCGCCCAGCCTTAATGTTAATTTTTTAAGCATTGACTTCCAAATATTTAGTTATTTTTAATGCAATTTTCAATGTAATTTTTAGCCATTCTTCAAGTTCCGTGGCGATTTTTTTACATCCGGAAATCGATTTCGATTTCAAACTTTTTGATTAATATGGTTAATTTCTTGATTACAATATTTTATATTATAACAGTGAATTTTTACCGTAGGGATTTTTTAATGTTTTACGACTTTCATTACAACTTTCAATGCAAATTTTGGGCTTTCTCAGTCATTTTTTTTTTTAAACATTTTTCAAAGGAATTCGATTTTAAATTTATAGACTAATAAGAGTTTGGTTTCAAACTTTTATGCTTTACGGTAATTGTTTTGCTCTCTTATTTTGATCTACAACAATTTTTAATGCAGTATGCTTTTCTTTTTTGAGTTTACGGCAATTTTTTTCAGATACGGAAAAGGAATTCGGTTTTTAATTTCTTCGCTAATATGATAAATTTTCTCTTGTGCGATTAAAGGTTTTTATTGCGATTTTTTTTTGCATTTAAATGTTTTTTATATTAACAAATTAATTAGATTCAAAACATTTATCCATGTTGAGTAAATTTTGAGTTCCGTGATTTTTTAAAATTTTGGCATTTTTAAAGCAATGTTTACGTTTCTTTGCGACCCGCTTCGATTTTTTAGACTTTCAATTTTTGGCCGAATTTATTAAATTCTGATCTCTTTTCTTCAAAGTTTATTCGAATTTTGAAACACAATTTTTCAATTTTGTTTTATATTTTTTATGAGATTTTTAATGTTTTTTGCGATTTGTAAGATTTTTCCACATTAGTAAAAATAATCCATCTTCAATTTTCTAGCCCATCTCTTTTCAACGAAGTTTAGACGAAATTCGTGCAGCATTTTTTAAAATTTTTGAGGTTTTTATTATGATTTTTAAAGTTTTTTCGCAATTCTTGCTATTTTTTGATGAACCCGGACAACGGCGGGCAGAGCAGCTAGTATTTTTAATATACTTGTAGCGGATAGTTGAATTTAGATTAATAACAATCGTTGTCGCAGTCATAAGAACTTAGGTTATTTTAGAACATATTGAGAAAAAGGAGGTACATTAAAGGATTAAAGATAATTTTTTTAGTGCTACACGGCGAATCTATTTGTTTAGTACTTTTTTTTTCATTTGGCGAATATGTTTTTTTTTTTATAATTAGCCAAATTACAAACGTTGGTGAAATGTCAGCGAGAGCACTGGGTATGACATCACGAGGTCAGAATGGTAGAACGACAAAACATTCTAATTTTGTAGTCAATTATCATAACAGATGATTTTTAAATAGTTCCCCCCCCCCCCCTCCATCGACCTTCAAATACATTTCTGAAACTGATCGACTCCCTTTTCATTCATATCGACTACAGTCGAACACTTTGTCTCTTTCTGTGTTTAAGGCCCCTGTCCTCACTCGAGGAAACGCTCGCGAGCTAATGCTATTCCTGGGGGAAGCATTTTTCTAATAACTCTTTCTCATTTTGACATTTTTGAATAGTTTTTTTTTTTTTTTTTTTTTTTTTTTTGTGTTGGATAGCTGAGGTGCATGCCGACAGCGCACCTTTTTTACTTTTTCGATTTTGGTTGCAGATATTTTTTACAAAGTTAGTTTCACTTTCAAAACGGGTTTCGAAACTGAAAGTTCTTTTTAAAAAATATATCTGCAATCAAAATCGGAAAAGTAAAAAAGGTGCGCTGTCGGCATGCACCTCAGCTATCCAATGCAAAAAAAAAAAATTATTCAAAAATGTCAAAATGCGAAAGAGTTGTTAGGAAAATGCTTCCCCATAGGAATAGCATTAGCTCGCGAGCGTTTTCTCGAGCGAGGACAGGGGCCTCAAACTTTTGTTTCGCGATAAATAGTTATAAGTTCTACTTTTTTTTTTTTTTTTTTTTTTTTTTTTTTGTATTTTTTTTCCTAGCGCGGGACTATTGCTCCTATAGAAGCAAATGTACAAACGATATTGAATAATAGTATAATAAAGTATAAGGACCTAGAGTAGTCGACTTAGACCATTTTGTAGACCAATTTTACCCCCAAACACTTATTTGGAAGATTCGAGAAATCGGAGCTTAAACCCTTTCTCGACGGAAATTTTTTGCGAAATTTTTAATGTTTTGTCACCAGTTTTTATAAATATAAATGTGTGCCTTATTAAATCGAGAAAATGCTCCGATTAAAAAAGGCTGGGGGGGGGGGGACAAGATTCTTAAGCCTTTTTGCTGCACGTATACGTGTCGCTCGTTCCCAAGGAGTTAAGGATCATAATGTCGCATTTTTGAAGATCAGCATTTGCGTTTTTTATGTTGCATTTTTAATCTGCCTTTTCCGGTCATACCTGCTATCACCATTCGTTCTTAAGGGTGTTCTTAAATCAAAATGGGCAACTTTGTGACATATGCTTTAATTTATTTTTGCTCTGAAATGCATGAAAATAGCAGGTGTTCTTATTCAGAAACTGGCTAATTGCACTCATTTTTCTGTTTTTTAAAAAAACACAATAGATTTTTAATAACAAGCCTTTAAAGTTGACACTTTTGAGCACATTCCCCGACGAAAGGAGAAAAACCGGTCGAAAAGGAGGAGAAAAACGGGTGATCAGGTTATCGAAATAGCTTATAACTGGGTAGGTAATTTAATTATCATAAAATGGAAAAACAAGTTAAATTCGAAATCTCTCCCATAGTCAGGCATTCCAATTCTGTAGTAAAACTTCTGTGATTTTTTTAAAAGTCAAATAAACATGTTGGAATTAGAATTTTTAGTTACATTATTTTAAAATATTAAGAAATAAGAATCTATATGTGTTTTAATGTTAAATAAAAGGAAGAGTAAATTCTGGGTAATTTGATCCTACTTTATAAATTATGTGAGCGTTCTTAGTTCTTACAGGTCAAGATACAGCAATTCTCATTATTTATAAAAATGCGATTTTTGTTAATTAATAATTTACTGCATATAAAATTTAGGAGTTTTTTTCTAAGCCTGTCATTTATAATTAATAAAGTATTGTATAGCAAAGTT
The DNA here is from genome assembly GCA_964019185.1 of Maratus speculifer. NCBI lineage: Eukaryota > Metazoa > Arthropoda > Arachnida > Araneae > Salticidae > Maratus > Maratus speculifer. The sequence goes on along the minus strand of OZ025296.1, from coordinate 314,869,520 downwards.
TGAATACACCCTGTATATAAATTCGTCTTGAATCTTTGCGATATTTTCCATTATGTTGATTGTATTACGCTATTTTTGTGAGTTTGTAGTACGGAATACCGAGAATATTTGCCAAATAAAGTTTATGTTTTCACCAAAAACCACATGTTCTTTTACGAATCTCTTTTGACGACATCAAAAGATGACGTTTGTATACTGGGCCCTCGCGAAGATTTTTTATTGGTGGGGGAAAAAGCCTTAAATTGCCAAGTCAAAATTCAGTATTTGCCAACTCAATGAAACACAGACATAAATAGTTCTTGGCGTTTGCCAATCAGTTTTATAATTTTACCAAGTTGTCACAATTAGAAAATGTAATATAGTTTTTATTTGTAAAAAGCTTAATAATATTTCTAATTATATAGTTAACTTTCGTCACATCTATCAGAAATACAAAATGCATTATAGTTTTTTATTAAAGTTTAGAACTAATTTGCCAGTTCAGTTTATAAATTTGCCAACTGTAACAGCATGTGAAACTTTTTAGGGGGGGGGGGGGAAGCTCCCCCCTGTCCCCCCCTCTTAGCGAGGCTCCTGCGTTTCTATAACAATATCAACAATACAAACATGTAAATACACCTATCTTTATACATGTATATGTATTTTTTTTTTAAAACCTCTTTTATTTAACTTAATCAGAATGCGCTTAAATTATTTGATTTTTAACAAGTTTAACGTAGCCATTTTCAAAATAATATTTAGTCTTTACATGTTCATTTATGAATCTCTTCTGACGACATCGAAAGATGACGTTTGTATAACAATGTTACCTATACAAACATGTAAATGCACCTACTTTTATACATGTATATGTATTTAAAAAAAAAAAAAACCCTCTTTTATTTAACTTAATTAATCAGAACGCGCTTCAATTATTTGATTTTTAACAAGTTTAACGTAGTCATTTTCAAAATAATTTATAGTATTCACCTATACCTTTTCCAACTCTCCTCAAAACCCTTAAATTATCATGCCCAGCTACCGTTATCACCACTTAATTCCCATACATATCGGAAAATTTTCTTTACAGAACCAGCCTCTTCAGGCTAATGAGCTTAATTAGAGAACTCGGCAACTTGAAAAGCACTCGAGCCGTCTCCCCCGAGTTACTGACTTTAACCCCCGAGCTGTGCACGCGTTACAGTTACAGTTAACTTTTGGAGAGGTTTTTCTGCCTGGTCGCTCTTTCATACGAACTTGACTCCTGTTTTGAAGTGTATTGGAAACGTTAATATCTATCTGCTTTGCACGAAATTTGATTCATGTTGCATCAACCATATGATTTTAAGAAGTTTCGAGTAATTTTAATTCAATTAAATTATTCTGAAAGCGCGCATTAACTCACCGGAGGTGGTTTTAAACAAGATTTAATTTCAGCTTAAGTTTTGATTTTTTTTTCGTTTATCATATGCTGGTCCAATTTCAGCTGTGAAGTCAATAGTGAAATATGCTGCTATTTCAAAAGGATTATTATTAAGGGACATTTATGTCTAATAAGGTAGTGCTTACAAGTATTGTAGACTTAAAAAAAAAAAAAAAAAAAAAAAAAAAATGGATTCTTTAATTGAATAAAAAGTACTCAACTTTAAAGCTTCACCTACTCAAAATAGCTCCGTCCAAATGTAGTACTTAAAATGGAGAAAAACATGTACTCACTTTTGATTCCATTGTTGAGTTCAAATAGGAGCAGTTATTCTCTCCTCCCCCTTCTGAATCAACAAATTAAAGTAAAAATGTACTGCCATTTATTTTAGGCTTAAAATTATTAGCAAGAAAAGTTTAATTGCTCATTTATTAAGAAAAATAGCAAAATCGTTATTAAGATACCCAAATCAAATACATATAAATGTAAAAAAAAAATTAATTAATAGGTTGGCTGTGTGGGCAGATGTTAGATTATGGAGGTAGGGAGGAGCTGCTGGAAAATATGTGCGCATATGTTAATATATTTATTAAAAAAGGGGGAGGAATAGGCACAGTGTAACAATAAGTAAAGAGTTAATTTATTGTTTATGGTATTGTGTTGAAATAGCATTCCTTGTTTTTGACTTTGGCTTTAATTTACAATATGATTTGTGGCTGGTTAATAGTTATTAATTTATTATTTATTATTATTTTATATTATATATTTTTTACATTTTTTAAAATTTAACAAGTAAGTTATCAAAATAAACTATCCACTGCTAGTATATTTTTAAATAATATAATATATCATCAATTCTCACATTGTTGCTTTAGACTAATATGTAATGTAATTTTGTTATTTGGAGATCTTAATGCATAAATTTTGCATATAGCAATTTTAATCCTATTTACAAACTAAAGATGGCGCCACTGCACGTTTTTACTCCCTACTTTATAATATAATTAATCCATTAAACTACTTTGTTTTGATCATGTTAAATTATCTTTATTAATAAGGTATTTTTTTTAATCAAGATTTTAAAATACATTTTTAATTCTTCTTCTGTTGATTAAGTTCTAACTGTAAATATATCTTGTTACTTTATATTTCATCCTTATTTATTTTCGATCATGATCAGAAATGGCGCAATGTCTAGTTTATTTGTATTTAATCGTTCTTATAGTAAACTTTCATCGATATTAATTTTAAACTTTTTATTATTATGATGTAATTACATTATTTCCATTAATTTCATGACATTGTTGTTTAACATTATTTTAATAATTTAATATTTTTAATAATAGTTATTTTAATTATATTATAATTAATTATATCTATTTAGATTCTGATATTAATTTCTTTGTTAACTGTCACCTCTTAACTGTTGGCAAGGTGAGATTGCAACTTTGAATTTACATATATATATATATATATATTCTCTGTCACATATTGACGATTTTATCGTGTAAGTTTATCTATTTGATAATTCTATTATTATTGGTTTAATATTTGTCTAGTATTTTCCATTGAATTAAATTTTGCTTTGGCGATTAATAGGGTAATTTAGAAATAATTTTTAGGTTTATCCTGATTTCTAATCAGAAATTAATCGCAATTAATGTGTCTATTTAGTACTACCCTTGAAAACGAGCTAAATACCACATTTCCAATTACTTCGTATTTGTTCCAATATTTGCCATCTCCTCTATTTTGTTGTAGTTTGTTATTTTATGGGTTATTTTATATTTTGATGTTAAATTGTAGTATTGTATAATGGTTCTATATATAATGTATATATAGTTAGTAAACATCTTTTTTGCCGCCATGATAAAATACAGTAGACTCCCTCAAATCCATACCTCTCTAAATTCCGCACATTATTTACTGATGTAAACAATGAAACCTTCATTTCAGATGTAGGGACAAAATTTCAGTTTTTTATTTTTATATCAGTTCCATATATATTTTAGTTTATATTTTTCATTAATATTACCGAATTCATGCTATTTCATGAAGGAAAAATAAATTTATTTCTGGAAAAATTCAAGATACTGCTAGTATCATTGGTAATCACAATCTTTTTTTTATTTTTTTTTTATGCATTAATCAAACTTTTTTTGGATTATTAAGTCTGATTAAACCGGGAATAAAACTTCCTTATTTTATGATTTTAATGTGAATTAGTAATGTACCTTTAAAAGGTAAGTTTCATTGAATAATTTAGGAAAAATCCATCTCGTTTTTATGATGAATATTTAATTATACATTATTGTTTATTTACTTCCCCTTTGTTTTTAATGTTTTAATCATTCTAAACTATCTAAATTTTTATTATATTAGTTTATTATTTATTTTAATATTTTATTATATTGTAAGCTTTCATTATAATCTCAATAGCATTATTAATTACATTGAAATTACTGTCGTAAAAATGTAAAGAATATTTTATTGTTTGAAACATAACGAATGTTATTGTTTTGCGTCCTATTCAATTGATATTCATATGGCAATAGGCTAAGGAAGAATCTTTGTAGATGTTTAGAGAATACTGTATTACAGTAAGATTTAACTTAGATTACAACTTTCTAATACATTTTGCGCTTCATTTACACATGAGTCTTTCAGGAAAGTAACTTTTATTTTAAATTCAAAGAATGAAATACAGTCGGCTCTCGTTAATTCGAACTCGTCGGGACCACAAGAAATGTTCGAATTATCCGAAGTTCGAATTATGGAAAATATCAAATGAAAACATGCTTAATATGGTACTATTACAAAGGAATTAATGTTATAGTGATTTTTAAATTTATTTCGTCAGTTATCATTAGAATATAACTTAATATTAAATTAGAATGTATAAATACTCAAACTATTAAATTAATTAAAAGATTAGAAACAAGCACGATGGAAGAAAAATTTAAAGCGTCTCTGATGGACAGACGGGGCACTAAGAAAGTGGATATCAAATGCATTGGATTATATGTATACTCATTCGGAACAAATTTCCCAAAAATCAAAGAAAGTTATTCAAATGATCTGAAATCCACGAGAAAGAAAATCAAAACAAAAAATCGGAATTCTTGGTAGTTCGAATTAAACGAAGTCCAGAGAAAATGAGTTCGAATTAATGAAAAATTTTAACGTTATTCTGCCATTGAAAATTTCGGGACTTCATGTTCAGTTCGAATTAAGCGAAGATTCGAATTATCCGATTTCGAATTAACGAGAGTCGACTGTATATGTTTAAAATAAAAGAATTGCAAAGGCTGTAAAGAGAAAGAAACAAATAATAATAATTTTTATTATTACTGGATGCCTGAACATTAATGAAGTCATACAATAAATGCATAGACACATACTAACAAATGCTACATACAAATAGTAGGAAAGGCATTTTTTAAAACAAAATAATCTCTATTCAAATGCATTGTACTATTAATAGTAAACCAGATCTGAAAGGATTAATGATTTATAGATTAAAAAAACGCCTGTTATTTTTTTGTGATTTCCTCAACATTTCTGATCGACACATTTATCCTGAAGTATATTTATGAATTCATCATATATATGTTGCGACCAATACCCGGAGCCTGGCCAATTCTAGAACTGTCCGGCCAATACCCGAACTGGCCAAGCTTCCTGGCCAAAACCCGAAATACATGAAATGAATAGTGTATTTCGGGTTTTGGCCGGCCAATTCGCGAACTGGCCGGGAAGACTTGGTCAACACCCGAACTATGATGCATAGGTACCGATTTTTTTGTAATTAAGATAACGTAACATTAAAATGTACAGTAAAAAAGATTCCCATTGATTGTATTGAAACGAAATATATTTGTGTACCCAACTAAATTAACCAAAAATAGTACACAATTTCCTTTCATTATCGAAATTAATTGATAAACCAAATAAGATGACAATTACAAGTTAACCGGAACCTTTACTCGAGTTAGAGCACGAACAGGCTGACGGCTAGACTATTTGAATTCATAGATACTTTCAACAATATTAGAAAGGATTAAGCCGAGTGCCTATATCTATTTCGCGAATTGGCCAATCCAATCTGGCCAGTTCGCGAATTGGCCAGTCTTTTTTTATTTTAAGGTTTTTGCTAACATGTTGTACTGAAAGGAAAACTTCGGTAATTTCCTAGTTGAAAAGTCCTTCCGGAAATAATTCTGTATCAATTAATGTTAATGTCGTCGCTTAAAAAACTAAAAGACAAAGGAAAAGTGATGTCATTTAGTTGCTACGATAAGCAATATTAAATACAAAAAACTATCCTGTCAAAATTAAATTAAGATTTACATTTCTGATGAAATGTGACGAAAATCTTTAAAACAAAAACATCATACAGGGAATTTGCAATCATAAAATAATTGATTCAATCACAATCACGAAACGCGTTTTAATATTTACATTCACACCAATACTTTTTCAAAATTTTACGGGGAAGTCAACTTTTCCTTGCGTTTTCTAACCTAATCCGTGTATTGTAATGTAGATATTTTTCCTTACACACACGCACAAATAAATACGTAAATTCAATTAGGAAATTTAATTAAAACCATTATTTTTTTTAACTGCATTTTCAATATTTAACGATGAGTTTGTATTCATTTAACTGCATGATTTTCATACTTCGCAAATTAAATTTAAAAACCACTTAAGTTTAAAACACTGTCCTTAAGAGTGTATTCGAAAAAACGCTTTTCCACCTTCAACAGCTCGAAATTTTCAGATACAATTTCAGACACATTTTAAAAAGTAGAAACACGAAACTTGCTGAGATGATTTTTGTAGAGATGTATAAGGTGCCGCGTGATGTCATTATGCGCTCCATTCATTAGAATTTGATTTATGAACAATTAACTTCTCAGTATGACCCCTTTTTTTCGTTCCCAGATCTCCCGCTTCAGGAAAATCGGTACAAAACGCCGTTTTTCATTACTGTTTTTGCAATATTTTCTTCATTTATCAAAGAATCGACCATCACGGCACCTTGTGTACTTTCTAAATAACAATATTTACCAGTTTGATGCATATGAGAGCAAAAATGAATTTAAAAATAAATCGGAAAATAAGCAGTTTGAATCGAAATACACCCTTAAACAACGTAACATACAGCGTTTTTATTATTATTATGTAAAATATGATAAAATAAAAAATAAAAATAAAATAAAAAATAAAAATAAAATCTTCACCTGTTCAGAATCGTGAGTTGTTAATCGGACTCCGAAAAAAAGGCAACACCCACTTTCTAAAAGATCCCTCTCGCACGCATCTTTTTAATTGAGGGTTGTGGAGCAGAGTGGAATTACTGCTGCTTCGCCCTAATAAAAAAAAAAAAGAAGAAGAAGAAAAAAAGATGCATACAAGTATAGTGGTCCGAAATCCAGGGCTGGATGGACATCGATGCAAGGTCGGTCAGAAACGTGATGGTACCTGCTTTAGGGTTCAAGCTGCGGGGCAAGTTTGAGCATAATTCCGGTTTCAAAAGAAAATAAATAGCAACATGAAGAGAATGATGATCGGAGAGAAGTTAAACGGTTTTCTTTCTTCTTGACAGAGTTTTTCGAAAATAATTGGGTCTGCATTGCATAGACTTTGCTTATGTGTTTATTGAAAACTTTGCTCTAGTTTTTTCTTCACAGGAATGACAATGTTTTAGATAGAGATCGACCGAAAAATTCGGTTTCGTTTCCGGCTCAAAATTCGAGTTTCGACAAGAATGCTGCCTAAAATTCGGTCGGACCGAAACTATCAGTTAGTATTCCAAAGACCTCTTTTATTCCTCGGGGTTGTTCAAGTACATGGGTGCAATACCTTCAGTCTCAGAAAAGATTTCAGTATTGAAGAGATTTTTGACTAACTCAAAATTCTACTTTATATACTTGAATAATAGCAGTTTTACCATGAAGAACACATAATCACTTTCTTTTATTGCAAGAGATCAATTTTTAGCTATAATGCAAGACTTAGAAATCTTCTAACCCTTTTGCATTAAGTTATTGCTAATGCTCAGAAAAGATTTCAGTCTTGACTTGGATGGATTTATTGCACCCATGTTCAAGTATTACGTAAGCACATTTTTAGTCATTTTATACACTTTCCACCACTTTGTAAAGAAAAAATAAGTACATGCTAGACCTCCCCCCTCCCTTTTCTTACGTAAGATTTTATGTCATTCTAACATCAACATTGTTTGCTATAAAACATTATAGTTAGAGATAAATTACATTTATCAATTCAGCAAATTTAAATAGACATATAGGGATTATGGTATCGAAGGATAACAAATAACAACAATTAAAAGCATAGCATAGTTGAAATTTTTCATCCAGGAATTTCCACTAATAAACGGATCTTGTTGAAAAATTTTTGTGGCCCTGTACAGGATCTATAAAATTCATAAACACCAAGTAATGTTTAAAAAATAGTTAAATTTTAAAAATGCATATCACAACTGAAAACGCACTTTCAACAATTATTGTTCATAGGTTTTAATACTTCAATTATTGTCAATTTTGTTCTGAAATCAAATTATTTTGTGTATCCCTGTAGATGAAAGATAAATTCTATGCACATCTTAAGACTTTGTATAGCACACCTGTGTGATAAACAGCAATTCGAATATATTTAAAATAGCGTACTATCATTAAAATACACCATAAACTTTCTCCATAGACCGCAATAAGACGGAATTCTTTTGAGTGTCCCTGTAGATAGACGGTAAATGCTATACATTTTCAATATCGAACACGCCATCTTAAACCCTTATAATATGTACCAATTTCATGGTAACCGGATAAAATTTACGACAATTAGACAGTTAGGACAGGCAAACTGAATTCATAACACATTTCAACTATGTTGGAACGAGTTAAAAAGGTGAAAAACAGCAGCAACAACTGCACATGCTTAAAATACATGTTGGAATACAGTATAATAATTTTTAAAAAGTAAGCAAATAGAATTTTAAAACTGGGGAAAGGGCACAAGTATATATTCTAAGTAAAAATAATTCCGTTCGAGAATCCTATAATGAAAGAAAACAAAAGTAAAATACCATTATTCTTTCATAAGAATTTTCAATATAGATGAAGCAAAAATGCGATTACGCCAAAACAGATATATTCCTCTATGTTTAATCAGTCTGATGAACTTAGAGCAACCAAGATATTAAATTTTTTATAATTCAAAAATTGTAAAGTAATTTACAAATGTATTTTTATAACGCTTCTCAAAGAAATTAAATTTAAACATTTTAAATTCCCCTTTAAAAAAATATATATATATAAATAATAAGGTTTGTAAATGTATTTCATCTTCTTATAAAATAAGCTATTGAAATTTAATTAAAAAATGTATTCTTACTGTAATGCTATGCTTCGCTTCTTTTTTAAAAAGCCGGTTTACCCCAAAATTGATCAAAAAATTGGTTTTTACTTTACGATATTAAATGAAAGCCTGTTTCATTGTGAATATTTTGACCACTCATTTTTACCTATACGGCAATTATATCACGAGATTTTGTTACTACACCCAGCGTAATTACTCACACAAATAAAAATTTTAAACGGCTTTTTTTTTTTTTTTTTTTTTTTTTTTTTTCCATATTCATATTTTTTTTATTCAGGACCACTGAAGCTATAAGAAGCACAGTATTATTTCGGGGGCTCCTTTCAATCTGGAAAAGTTTTCTAAATTCGACATATCAAGAAACTTACCAATGCTACAAATATTATTTCAAAATGTGGCTCAGTTGAAAATCACCTATAATTTATTAAAGAAATATTGTAAGTTCCCCTTATACAAAAACTAGCAGTTACCCGTGACTTCGTTCACATAACATTTAAAGAAGAAATAATTGATCAATCAAGCAAAAAATTTCGATGATGAAAAGCATGTGTAATTAACTATTTATCGCGAATTTATGGTAAAAAACTTCTGATAATCCCTATTTGCTAATTTGTTTGCTGGTTAAAATTTTCCTTTCAGCGATTAATACTAATAGATAGGAACATTCTTGAATTCTTTTGTTCAGTCCTGTAGATTTCCAAGTGCCTTTAATACACGAAAGTATCTTTCTAAAATTTAGTTCAAACAAATATATTTCTTATTACTACCTAAATTACATTTTCAGAAATTATCATCCGAAGACAACCTTGTATCCAGTTCTTTGCGGGACCCTCTATATAATTTTATATATATACTACAAACATTTCTTAGTTTACTAAATGCAGTTCAAAATAAAAATGCATATTTTATTTAAAAACCACCTTTAAGTGAATTACGCTCATATTCAGTAACCTTTCTGAGATCTTTTGTGCAACCCTGTATATCTAAATTTAACTATTTATACTATTACCATTTATACTCTCCATTTAATATGCATGCATTTAGCGAAACTTAAAAGCACATATCATAATTCAAAATGCATTTCATCCATGCAACAGTCATCATCCATCATATACAGTACTTCGGATAGAATATATACTATTTGAAATCTTTTGTGTGTCCCTGTAAATGCTATGCACTTCGTATTATGCATGAAATAACTCACATTAAGCCTCAGCAACGTATATCAATTTGATTATACATGAAATCGTTTACCATAATTAAAATATTTCGGAAACTGTACCTCCCTTTATTCTTGTGCAATGGAATTCTTCTGTGTAACCCTGTAAATGAATAATAAGAGTCCTTTTCACTACATACTTTACAAAATGCATATTTTAGTGCACTTTGTAAATGCATACAAATTTGAATATGTATCACAGGGTGTAACATCGTTAAATTTAATTAAAACGATTTTCCCTATAATGCCGTAATGTAAGGAAATTTTTTGACAATCCCTGTAAATAAACTAATCATGGTAGAAACTTTATTTTCAATAGGTATTCGTGCTAGGTAAACGTTAAGAACGTCCAAAAATTTCTTGGAAATCGGAGTATATTTACGAAAGTTAGAAAGCGATCAGAGAGACAGACAAACCGAAAGCATAATAACTTTTCAACTTTGTTCGATAGTGTTAAAAAATCGAGCCAAAAATATATTAATCAGTAGTTTTATTTTCCGCCTTTTCCCCACAAAAAAATTCTTCCAATGATAATTATGAGTTTTGAATAAAACTATTCATTTGTATGTAATTTATAACTTATTAATTAATATAAGTAAAAAATATTTCCGATTCATTTTAAATATGACGTCATTATTTATCTCGCTCCATTAGCTATTGATATTCATACCCCTTGTATTTTTAACGACTGCTATAAAGTACCTGTTTTATTTCAACTATGACGTCACATTTTCATAAATGAACCATTTTATTAAAAACGTAATTCTTTTTTATTCTTTTTACTTTTAATTTATGTCGCCATATTTTACACAAAAATTCCCATTAACTAAACAAATATCCTTGTTAAATATATTATAAAAAATACACCTTTTATTTTTATTTCAAACATGACGTCATATTTATTTTCTTTTAAATTATTTTATTATAGTTTTTCGCGTGGGAGTTTTTTTTATTAAAAATTCATTGCCGCTGAAAAATTATTAATCCAATTTTTTTATTTTCTTGGCAACAGGAAAGGAAAATGATTAAATTTTATCTGAAAAATGCCGATTGATTTTGTCTGAAAAATAATTAAATTTTGAATTATTAAGGAAAATATTTGAATAAAATAAATAAAAATTAGCCTATGTTCATTCCACTCCTATAATCTATCCATATTCAAAGATTCAAAGACATTAATCCATCCGTTTTGAAGCCAAGTTCATTCCAATTTTTCGGACACACTTTCACATTTATAATATATATAAGGATTTAAGGATTGGATACAATCAAGAAAAATGTACAAAAAGGATTCAATAACAAAAATATAAATTAGATAAAAAGGTTTAGATAACATAAATCATCAATATTTTGAAATATTTTTTTTTAATTTTGGCAACAGTTTAAATTATTAATATTTTATATTGTCCATGCCACCCACATTCATTAATATTCAAATTCAATATTTCAAACATACATCAATCTAAAATATTACAATTGCATATCAATAAATTCCATATAAAATTTGAGGGGGAGGGGGTGGTTGTTTTCTCAATTTAGGGCCCCTTGAAAATTTTCCAAGGGAAGCACGTGCTTCTCGTGCCTGCTCGGTAATCAGGGCTTGTCTTTATTTTCATGTTTTGAAAGTGTGAAGACACTTTTTTACTTACCCATCATACGTAGTATAGGGTAAGTCTTGCAATCGTTTTGAAAATCGAAATTTTTTTTTGACGGATTTACACGTTTTAGACACTGGAGATTTCGAAAAACATATTTTTAGAAGAAAAAAAAATTGCCGTATGTCTGTCTGTCTGTAAACGCTTTATCTCACGAACAAATTGAGATAGAGACTTGAAATTTTGTATGTACTTAGTATGTAAGAATGGGACGAAGCCTATTGAATATCAGCAACCTCGATTATCCGGAACTATTTTTTCCGGATTCTCGAAAAATTCGTTCTGATGAAAGGTATATAAAAATTTTCGATTTTTTTTTTAAAGGAATGTATGTAAAAGGCAATAAAAAAACACAAATTTTGCATAAAGAACGAAGTCGATCGGATTTTTAGTTGTCGAGATATTTGTAATCCTGTTTTCCACATTCTTCGATTTTTCATGATCCTGTATTTCATTCAAATTTCAATTCAGAGGTATATTTTAATTAAAAATGAGACGCTTAATCCGACGCAGCAAACTGTTAGTTAATATTATTATTATTTTTGGAGTTATAAGGATGTTTCTTTTACGTAGTTTGGTACTTCTTGGGTAGTTTGGCGTTTTATATAATTTGTTGAAATTGGTGCATCAGCAATTCATTAATAGAGTATTACTATGTGTATTAACAGCATTTAAATTTAGTTTTCGAATTGAAATACATTGTATAAATAGTTTTCACATATTTTATTTTCATATACATATAAATGATGGGTAAGTATTACGGTGGCCTCCAACGACTAGTTTGTTTTTGCGATAGGGATTAAAAATATTTTGTACAGGTTCTTTATTATATATGTGTTACGCTTCAGGTTGTTATTATTATTATTATTAAAAAATAAAAGCATATGAAGATATGTTAGATCTTATCGTTTTACACTACATATATAAGTATAAAAATATCAGATGTAGTTAAAAATCCAAGAGTATTCTTCTGTAATACACATTTGGGAAATTTCTCCCCTCCTCCCCCTCTAAAAATAATAACAATTGGGCAAAAATACTATTCCTTAAAAAAAAGCAAAAATTTAAAAAAATTCAAATTTCTTTAAAATTTTTTAAAATTTTAACTAAATATGCAATTTTATTTTTATTTATTTTTTATTTTATTTTATTTTATATATTTTTTCAAAATTTACTTTACGTTGAACATTGAAACAGAAGAAGTTCAGTGCTTGAAAAATATTTAAAACATTTCTTTTTGAAAAGGTGAACTGTTTCTTTAATTCCAAGTTGGTGACACATATTTCATCTGGAAACAAATTGTTGCCATCGTTTATTTAATCGCAGCTTTCGCGAGAGAAAACTGACGTCGGATTATCTTAGGGCATGTGTGGATTTAGATGCAAGTCAAATGAAGCAAATAATTTTCTAATCTGTTTTTCACATGTTTCATCCCCTTTTTTTCTCCATATGTTTTCCCCCTTCCCCTCTTTAATCATGATCTTGCACCGCATTATTACCTGAAACTCTCTACTTTATGCGTCATATTGTAATTCATTTAATCCGCAAAAGGAAAAGAAAAACACAATATGTATTCTAATCACTAAGGATCCACAGAAAAAGGTTTTTAAGGGTGTATTCGAAAAAATGATTTTCCACCTTCAATAGCTCGAAATTTTCCGATACATTTTCAGACTCATTTTTAAAAGTAGAAACATGAAACTTGCTAAACTGATTTTTGAAGTGAAGTAGAAGATGCCGTGTGAAGTAATTTTTCGCTGAGTTAATTAGAATTTGATTTATAAGCAATTATTTTCTCAGGATGCTCTTTTTTTCGTTCGCAGACTTCCCGCTCCGGAAAATTTTGTCCAAAACGCCGTTTTTAACAGCATTTTTTTGCAACATTTTCTACATTTATCAAAAAATTGACATTTACGGCACCTTGTGTAGTTTCTAAATAAGAGAATTTGAAAGTTTGGTGCATTTGAGAGAAAAAGTGAATCTAAAAATAAATCGGAAAAAGGGCACTTTGGATCGAAATACACCCTTAAGACAGAAACTGAAACCAAAACTAAATTTCGGATATCTATATTTTTGGCCGAAAACGAAAATATCCAATTTTTACTTTCTTCTACCTTTACAAAAAGAAAGTATTGGATTCATAAAAATTTTCGGATTACGGTTTTCGACGACTTCACACGTTTTCGAAGGTCCTAAATACGATTTGAGGGTTTTTAGATGTGACAAAAATTTTGTGGGAGCCCTATCTCGAGAACTAATGCACGGAATTTAATAAAAATTTATATTTAGATAGCCCATGATAAAAAATGACGGTGATTTGTAAGTAGCTCCACAATTGGCTCTGAAAAAGCTTCATTTTTCACGATTTCCGCAATGGCTCTATCTCAAGAACTAATGCAAGGATTTTAAACAAACTTCAGATCTAGTTAATCCTTGATATGAAGTGATTTTGTTTACGATTTAGTATTAATCGTACTAAAGGTGTCGCTGCTATGCTTAACTTTTGTCGATTCTCTCAATAGCTCTAGCTCTAACTCAAGAACTAATGCACGAATTTTCACCAAACTTCAGATTCAAGTGTACCTCGATAAATATTATTGCTGATTATGTTTTGGTGTATATTGTACAACAGGTGGCGTTTTTCTCGATACCTGCAATAAACCTATTTCAATAACTAATGCACGGAATTTCATACCTTTAGAATCCTCACGATGATATGATAGATTATTAGTTGATTTTGGCACTGTGATGGCGAATTTTGAAGTATTCAGATGTATGAGATAGTAGAAAGTTTTGTTTTAATTAAAATTATTAAAAAGTTTATAAAAACTTGAATTTTTGTAAATCCCTACCCATTTTTTTAAAGTCTTCTGTCCCTGCTGGCGAAGACATTCGCAAGCTAATCCAAGGGGAGATTATTTTGTAATATCTCGTTTGAAATTCTTTTTTTTTTTTTTTTTTTCTTTTTTAATAGCTGCGGTCTATATCTACATATCTCCTTTTTTATTTTTTTTATTTTGGTTGAGGATATTTTTTTGCAAGGAATTTTCATTTCCTTTTGAAAATGAAAGTTATTTTATAAAAATACCTGCAACCAAAATTAAAAAGAAAAAAAAAAAAAAAAAAAAAAAAAAGTGGTGTATAGATGAATCAGAACTATTCAATGCAAAAAAATATTTAAAAATGTCGAAATTCAAACGAGATACTAGAAAATAACCTCCCCATAGGATTAGCATTAGCTGGCGACTGTCTTTGCTGGCAGGGACAGGAGCCTTGGATGAGCGTCTTTTACAGTATTTTTAATTTTTTATTGCCGGTTTCTTAAAACAGAAATTTTCTCCTAACTGAAATGGGAAAATGCTCTGATTAGACAAGCCAAAAATACAATAAAAATTTACTGGTGAAAGAGATCAAGCATTCTAAGCACTTTATGCGGCACGTATATCGGTCGTTCGTCCTCAAGGGGTTAAAAGGCTAAAACAAGTAATATTAGGATGTAGAATAGACCAGGGATGAGATTCTTCAGACTTTAGCCTGAATTTCAGACTTTTCTTCAATTTAAAAAAAAAAAAAAAAAAAAAAAAAAAATCACCAATTAAATTTTTTTAATTTTTTTTTATTTTTTCCTTAGTTTTTTACTTTTGTTTTTGTACTTTGTTATAATAGTCTATTTTTACTGAATGCCTTTTAATGTTATGAATTTTTAATATGTTTTCCGTAGTATTACTAATTTGTCTTTTAAATAACACTTTAAAAATTTTTATTTTTCATTATTTTTCCTTAAATCTTCATTCTTAGTGGTTGGCTTGTTGCATCTTCAACAATCAATTATGATCAACTTAATTCCTTTAAAAAAATATTTTTATTTAAAAAAAGAGTAGGAACTCTGTTCTATCATATACTTAATGTATCTACTATTTTTAAAATTATAATTAAAAAATATTCATGTCAGTGGTTTTATTAATGTTCTGTATCTTGGTAAAATAGACTTTTCACTGCAGTAAATAAATAATTTCTTCCTAATTCTTTATAACCGTTTCTTTTTAATTTGCTTAAGGGTATATTTCGATTCAAGCTGCTTATTTTCCGATTTATTTTTGACTTCATTTTTGCTCTCATGTGCATCAAACTGGCAAAGTGTCTTATTTAGAAAGTACACAAGGTGCCGTAATTGTCAATTCTTTGATAAATGCAGAAAATATTGCAAAAAAAGCAATCAAAAACGGCATTTTGAACGGATTTTTCCGAAGCGGAAGATCTGTGCACGAAAAAAAGGTTCATACTGAGAAGATAATTGTTTTAAACCAAATTCTAATGAATTGAGCGTAAAATGACATAACACGGCACCTTATACGTCTCTTCAAAAATCCCCTCAGCAAGTTTCATGTTTCTATTTTTAAAAATATTTCTGAAATTGTATCAGAAAATTTCGAGCTATTGAAGGGGGAAAAGCGTTTTTTTCGAATACACCTTTAAAGCTAAATTGTATGCAATATATAAACTTTAATAGCAATTATAATATTTATTCCGCTTGAAATTCATAAGTATTATTGCTCAAATGTCGTTCGTGCAGTTTTCAGATTTTTTTTTACTTTTTTGTCAATCTCATCCTTGATAGAACAAACTTGATTGACAAATTTATTGTTTAATTTGAGATTTTAGTTATCCATTATACATTTTTAAAAACTTTTTAAATTATATTCTGAGATTTTTGAAAATCTCTCTATCTCCCCCCCCCCCCCCCTTTTATTGGTTAAATCGCGGAATATTTGATAGATAGGTTGAAAGGCGAAATGATGTTAATTTTCTGTTATTTTTTCCAAAATAAAAAAAATCCAACCCAATAGAAAGATATTTTAAATTTGTTTTGCATTTTTAATCATTTTCCCGAAAGATAAAACATTCTTATTTGAATTTATTTCTTCATTGCCAAAATATTTAAATAATACAACTGTAACTGTGAAAAAAAAAAAAAAAAAAAAAAAAAAAAAAAAGTTGTTTAAATTTTAGAAATGTTTAAACATTGACTTAGTTTTCAGAATATAAAAGTATTGGACAAAGACTCAAAGAATAAACAGTAACAAGCAATTTAAGGGGAAAAAATAACATTCAAGTTCCTTACCTTTTTCTCTTTCAATTTTTCTAGAGTTAAAAAATATGTATACATTTAAGATGCATTTTTCAAAAGTAAATTCTCGAACAAAGAATAAATAATTAAAATACTCTTATGAACATAAGGATTCGAATAAATCCAATTAACATCATTAAACAAACAGAGCAGAGATAAAAACAGCAAAGGAATAAAGTAAAAAAAAAATAATAAAAATTATATCTAATTGAAGACTTATGTTTGTTATTTCTAAAAGTTAAATAATGAAAACTTCTTGAATTAAAATGAATGGAAATAGTAGATTTTATTTTTCATACTAGTTGAATAAAAAACCGATGTGTTGTATTTGCACTGCATAGAATCTTCCAAAGTTTTGTTTTTTTTTTTTCTTTGTGAAAAAAAATTAAATTTTCTCCCACATTAAAAAATATTTATAAATTCAGTTTTGTTATTAAAAACAAGAAATTACATTTAAGATATACTTTAACTAAAAACTGTGAAAATTACATTTTGCAAATTAAGGGTGTTCTTAACTGCTCCGCTCAACAAGCGCAAAACGTTTTGACACACTTACAATTTCATTTTTTAACAGAAAGTTATAAAATTGGAATGCCTGACTATGGAAGCGAAGCGAATTTAGTTTTCCATTTTATGATAATTAAATTACCTATCGGGTTATAAGCTATTTCGATCACGTGACCACCCGTTTTTCTCCTGTTTTTCGACCGGTTTTTTTGCTTTCGTCGGGAAATGTGCTCAAAAACGTCAACTTTGAAGGCTTGTTATGAAAAATCTATTGTGTTAAAAAAAAAAAAAAAAAAAAAAAAAAAAAAAACCATAAAATTGAGTGTAATTAGACAGTTTCTGAATACCAACACCTGTTATTTTCATGCATTTCCGAACGAAAATAAATTAAAGCATGTGTCACAAGCCCTTTTTGATTTAAGAACACCCTTAAGTGATTCTGATGCTGTTATAGCAGAATGTCTTTCATAAAAGAATGGTACAAAATATACGAGTACATAACAAAACAGCGACAAAGGATAGATTGAGAGAATTTTGCATAAAAACTTATCAGAACTGGGCATTGTATCTCCCAATGTGAATGTTCATTATGCGCGTACATCTCCTCTTTCTTATAAAGGAACTTTAAATTACAATAAAATGTTAATTCATGCTATATAAGTGAAGTTACTTAAAAAGAGATTTATAAATAACAGCATTTATTGAAATATTTTCTGTTTTGAAAATTTTCCAAACTAGTTGTATAAAAATGACATTATTTCATACGCTTACAAAATATTTCATCTTTAATGGTTAAAACATTGCTATATTAAAATATGATGTCATTTTCATTTTAGTAAGGCATTCCACTTTTAGGATCTTGGAGAGCAAATTATAAACACGCGAGTGACATCTGACAACGGAATTGGTGTAGAAACCCAGTGTAAAGCGGTATCTTCATTTAACGTGCTATAGAGGTCTGCACGGGCCCGGGTCCGTAGGTCCGTGGTCCGTACCCGGCCCGGCGGAATCGTTTCGAATTTGCTAAGGGGCCGGGCCGGGCCGGCAGAATTAGAATGTTTTTTCCAACGGGCCGGGCCCGGCCGATATAAAAATTTTCGGGCCTACCGACCCGTTTTGAAGATTTAAACATAAACGATAAAATATAAACCTATTTTCAACGAAAATGGTTTTAATGAGAATAAATATAAATGTGCGTCACGAGCCATACTAGTTTGACAGCATCAATATAAAAATGTAACTTGTGCAGTGTAGAGATCGGCATCGGACAATTACATTATGTGTAACCCGTTTTACTATTTTTTAAACTGACTCGTGCAGGGCCAAGATCAAAATTGAAGATCAAGACATTATTTTTCTACATATAGACTTGCCGGACCGAAAGAAGACTTAGTTGTTCTCAAGATCTGTAGGGCAGACAACATAATTTGTAAAATTATGAACAGCGATAAAGAACTTATGTTAACTTAATCTTTGGATATATATTTCTTGATGGTTTTTAAATTAATTTTTCAATAACGCGAAAGTTTGACACATTTTTACATTGATTTTTAATTGTAAAAATATAAAAGTGATAAGCCTGACTATTGAAGGGATTTGGAATCGAATAGCGTTTTTCACTTTGGTAAATAAAATACTTGTATAACCTTGTTGAGATACAATAGTTTCTCAAATGGTTGTAGGTTTTTCTCCCTTCCCATGCTATCGCTTCTGGAAATTCTATTCAAAACGCTAACTATGACAATATTTTATTTGCTTGCAGTGTTCTTAAATTGCTTGTATCAAAAAATGGATAACGCCATTCGATTATATAGTTTCTGAATAAAGACACCTGCTAATCTTATGCATTTCTGAGAAAAAAATGAATTTAGAAATGTATCAGAAAGGAGCTTCTTTGAATTAACATATGAATTTGGATTTAAAATCTTTAATAAAATGATATAGAAAAGTTTTTATAAATCTTCCTTTATTAAACAGCTTCAAAAGTTACGATGTTTATAAAGTTCTTTTTATTTTATTTTTTATTTATTTATTTATTTATTTTATTTTATTTTTTATACTAAGCCATATTAATTTTTTGATGAATCTTTATTTGAATGTTGAAAGCCTAAGAATCTTAGTAATCATTAATGTTACTAATGTGTATTTCCTGTAAAATATACTGTAAAATCATTCCATAAGATATGTATGCAGTACTCTTTAAAAAAATCTTAATTATATGATAAAAATCTGATTTTTTTAGAAATCGTAGAGATTGTAACGGGCCAAAACGGGCCGGGCCTGTTTTCCCTGATTTCTCTACAGGCCGGGCCGGGCCTAAAATATAAAAATTTGAACGGGTCGGGCCGGGCACGGGCCGATCTTTTGAGTTTTACAACGGACTGGGCGGGGCCGAAAATTTTTCCGGGCCCGGGCCTGGAAATTAGGGCCCGTGCAGACCTCTAACGTGCTATCGTTTATTCTCATATCAGTATCAGTATAGCGGCTTAGAACATCGTCGAGAACAGTGCGTTCTGGTGTTGATCTCGTGTTTGTTCCAAGTTGCTTCGGTTCGATCGTTTGTATTAAATACAAAGATCGAATCAAATACAAATACAAATCAGATACAAATCCCAGCCCATTGTTGGACGTCTTTTTCTTACCAATGTTCCTTTTAAAAATTTCCTTCGAAATCCTAAATAGTCAGGATACTAAAGCTCTCCTTAGTCCTTAGAAGAAAGAACAGTCTTTCTAAGGAGTTCTTCTAGTCTATTTTGATGGAATAGATAGTTTTCTAAAAACTGGGTGATTAAACATATGAAGAAATATGTCAGCTGTCCCATCAAAAATACAGAAAACGGCCACCAACAAGGACCAATATCAGGCTACTTGGTGAATATGGGCTTCTTAAGGGGTCTCAGGGGTTGATCGATACGGAAAAACATGAAAACAGAGCTCTCGCTTTGAATCCATATAAAAACAGAAGTATTCAATGTAATTAATTTAAACTTTCTACTATTTTAAAGGTATGTTTGTAGTCTTATAAAATTATAAAATGAAGTACTTCAATGTAATATAATAAGAAATATAGCAAAATTTATGTAACACAATTTTCGAAAAAAAAAAAAATTATGCGTTATGTCACCAACACCAAGATATCTTAACGTTGAATTGACATAAGAACCTAATTTCTGCTTTAAAATGATCCGGAAACTTTACTCTATAGAATGAATTAAGGATATAACTATAACTCAAAAACAACATTATTAAAAAAACTCTCAAATTTGAAAATTAAAAAAATTCCTAAGAAATACAACTTTTTTTTTCATTAAAAATACTCAAAATATTAAACTATCTAAACGATATTAATTCATTCTATAAATAATGATGTTATACGCATGCAAAAAAAAAAAAAAAAAAAAAAAAAAAAGCCATTCCATCAAATAGTTTTTTTTAAAAAATCTTAATGTTAGTCGTCAAAAATAAAGTTTTGAGAAAACGCGACTTAAAGTTGAAATAATTATATGGGTGCGGCTATGAAAGTATTGATACATAAATGCTTATAACTCCGTTAAAAATGCAAATATTTTTATGCGGTTTTTTGCATTGAGTTTAGAATTAATTGAATAATCAAACTAGATCATTAAAAAAAATCGATTTTTTGAAAAGTTTTCAACCCCTAAGCCCCCTTAACTGCCTCACAAATGCTCTTGACGATATCGTCAGATGTCGATCCTCGTCCCGGTCATTTTTCACCCGCCACGCTACCAGTTCATCTGAATTTGTTCGCAAGTAGCAAGATATTGGCCCTTGTTGGTGTCTGTTTTTCGTATTTCCAATGGTACAGTTGATGCACCTCTTCATATGCTTCATCACCCAGTTTCCAAGAAACGATGGCTGTTTTCTCATCTAAGAAGAACATTTCTTTAAACACATGTGAAAGAAATCAATAAATGGGTCTTTTCATTGAAATGGTTCGTTATTTGTGGAACACCCTGTTTAGGTGTCTTTCTTCTTGAAGCTATGGCATAGACATATCAGAGCTCACCCGTTTTTATCTCTTGCAAATTTGGAAAACAGTATTAGGATAACAATAAAATCAATAGTTTAGGAGTAGCCGATAATGATTGATTGATTTTACGCCTTTGTTATTCAAATCATTTTAGTAATCACAATGCAGCTGACTGTAATCAGGATAATTCGCTATCTGCTCTTGATAGGTTTGGTATTAGTTATGCAATCGTTTCTGAGTCAAAAAGATAGTCAAACAAACAATTTTTAAACCTTTCTTTTCATTGTATGTCGTAAATAGGTGAAAAACTTAAAATCAGACATTTTTTAAATGAGACCGATAAACCAAAGATATATATACAATTATATTTCCATTCAGCTTTATCTTATTTGTTTGTTATGGATAACTATTATTTTTACTTACTTTCAACTCCTTTTTGTAAAATATCTTTGTTCCTTGTTTAATAATTTGGTTTTTGTGTGATGGTAGTCCCAAATTCGTATTGTTTTGCTTTTTCATGGCAAATACGAAGATGAAACCACACACTCCATTTGTAGTTCCAAAGTATTTGGGACCTGAAGATTCTGCTTTGGTTCTACAAATTTCAATTGTATTCATATTATTCTTTTTTTCCTTCCATGTTCAATGTGATGTGCTATAAGTTATTAAATTCAATGGTTAATTTCAAATGGTTAATATTGTTTACTATAATTCAATTTAATTCTTCGTTTTGGTTTATTGTTTTATTGATAAAATCCGTTGGTGAATCTTGTCTACTTTTAATGGTATTATATATATACATATATATTTAATAATAAAAAGATTATATGTGGTTATTAATAAAAAAAAAAACCTCTGTAAAATAGTTATTTTTCATTTTATATATTTATTTATTCATTTATTTTTAGTGTAATGCATATGTATACATCTACGGTACCGAAGGGGTTAATAAGGTTGATTTTTATAAGGATGATTTTACTTTTCGTAATGTTACTTTTTCGTAGTGAGCTTAACTATTTTAAGAAATATGAATTTATGTATTTAGTTATGTTTTTTGCTAAGAATAATTTTATTACATTATTAATCTTTTAAATAAACATTCAAATGACTTCGCATTACTTTTATTATTATTTGTAGAAATATTGGCTCTTTGTATTTATTTACCGATATAGTTTTTAATTAAAAATATAGAAATCAAGAGATAAAAATATATAAATATTATTACTTAAAAATTTTAATTACAACTTTCAATTGCCGTAAAGTTTCTTAAAATTTATCAACTAGTTTGCGTGTTTTTGAGTAATGGAAGATTGGTTGAGTCTTTCGCTGTTTTTCCCGTTTTCTCAAAAATTATTTTGGATACTGGAGTACGACAGTATGTAGTTAGAAACATTAGGTATCTGTCTCCAGATCAGTTTAGTGTTAGTTATACCGCCAGTGGTGGCAATCAGGGTTACGCTTTGGAGAGGGCAAGCTTATTTTAGAGGTCTACATACATGTGCCGAGTTCTGCCTAATTTTCTTTCATTAGATTAGGTGGGACGTGCTAGACCGGTTCCTGAATTGCTGTTTCTCCTCCTGACTTGATCAGTCATAACCAGCCAAAGAAGTCAGAGGAAGCTTTGAAAAATTTTAGTGGGACTAATTATGAATACTTTTACCATATTTAATAATGAAATACTTGTGAAATATTTGTTTTTGCAATTTTTAGGTGTATTTGCAATCAAACTATTTAAAGTTTATTATTTATTATCAAAATATTAAGAAAATCAAAGAAAGCATGAGGTTGCAGGGGGTCTTAAATTTTTAATTTGTAAAAACATGCTGGTATTTCGAATTCCGTAATAAAATTTAAGAGAAAAAATTGTGTGACAAAATCAATATTTAAAAAAAAATTTCGATTTTTTTAAGAAATTAAAAAAAATAAAATAAAATAATGTTTTTTCATAATTTTTGAAAAATCTTAATTATCTAGTCTAGTATCTATGTCTGGGAGGAGCTTTTTCACCATTAGCTTCTCCAACCGTAGGTTCACCAGCCGTTCTTATCCGATTTTGGACAAACACATGGAGAATTTTTTAACATTATTTTTCGACTATACGTCGTCTAAATAGTCAAGTGAACTTAGAAATACATTGTTTTGTCTGAAAATTAGACAGACATGCTAATTTTATTTATATGTATAGATTATATATATATATATATATATATTTTTGTTTACCTATGATTCACTCATGAAATTATTCATGTTTTAGCTGTTTTATATTGTCAACACTAGATTATAGACTCAATCTAGTTATAATTGTAAATAATAATAATAAAATAAAATACTTTGTAATTTAAAACAGTCTATGTTAATTTATGGTGTTACTAACTATTGTAATTTTTTTTTAATAGGAAATAATTCTTATTCCCTGATAGTTGACAATTCTTTTCATTTCTTCCCATGTTTTGAATCTTATAATCAGGTTTATTCCTTTATTTTTCTTACAAAATTTCTTAATTTGAATTTCGAAGCTAATTGCATTATATCAACCATCAAATATACAAACAACAAGTGGTGTTCACTGAGATTAATATGTTTTCAGTGATCTTTGACGAAAAAAAAAAATGATTTGCTAGACTAACATAATCCAGCAAAACACGAAAAAAGAACAACCGCTGAAATTAATTTCCAACATTTTAATTTATTTTTAGAATTTTTCGCTCTCTCTTATGTTTTTTTCCTTAAGCTACAGAGGAAAAATACTGTGAAACGTTATTTTTGTATTGTAAAGTAGATCTAAACATGAATTGCTCATGCGAACATAATTTTTTTCTTCTTTCCGCACTATTTAGGATCTTCGACGAGATGAACGAGAAAGACGACTGTTATGTCACCGAAGATCGAGAGATGGCGCTGGGATCGCCCGCCACGGATGCAGAGGAAGAAACCGAAGGTAGAGAACATCAGTTGACAACCGACTGGCGTGGAGTGGATAACGTAGGATTTAGTGATGACGATGACGGCAGTGTTGACATCAGCTTTGTTGACATCCACTCTGTGGAACTAAGGGATACCTCGCAAAATTCGAAGTCTGTGAGTGTTTGTGTGGAACAAAAAGAGGAATCCAGAAGTGATTCGTGCGTTTCTCTCTCGGATTGGAATTCTCCAGATCATCCAAACTACAGCGCGCTGCGAATTTCTCCGCGTTCACCACGAATCAGTCGGATTTGTCCTAGACGCCTGTGGTTCGAACGCAGTCATTGGGGGTCAGATTTCCCTCGCGAGGATGTGCTAGAACGACAGGACGACAAAAACAACAGCTCGTGTTCTACTTCCCGTGTCGTGTACAGTATTGGAATATTTTACTCGGATACTGACCAATGTGCTAGAGATGGCCTTATTTCGCCCGATAAACAGGTAGGGGATAGCATGACGACCAGCAACTCGGGGGTCGGCGAGGGGCTCAACCTCTCCCGGCGCTTGTCGAACAGAAACAGCAGCAGACGAACCGCTCATGTTCACACTCAGCTCACCCCGGATACTATTACACCGGATAGTCCGACAGCGGATGCCAACACCAACAGTGCTCTACCTGACATTTTAAACTCTCACCTGCCTCCGCCCTATTCGACCCTTCCACCTGAGAGGGGCGGTGGAGGCGGCGGCCGGCGCCTGCCCCCTCCTTCTCATCCCCCGCCTCCCCCTCCCCCACCCCCATGTCCGCACCTTTCCCCCCCTCGCCGGACGTCGCGCGGGACAGGGGCCTTCCGGGGCTTCCATCCCCGTGAGAGGGGCGGGCATCGTGCGGGCCGGGGTCACTCAGGGGCTTTTTCGGGGGCGGCCTCGGAGAGTGAAGAGCCAAAGCACTGCTGTGGGGTGATGGTCACCCAGACGGTCAGCATCCGGTGGTTCATCGTGATGATTGCCTTCGTCGGACTTTGTTGTGCCATTGTGGGCACTGTGTTGGGTGCCTTGAAGGCTACTGGAAGAGAACATCTGACAGTCTCACTTCTCATGATCGGTAAGTGCCACATACTATATTAAGAATTTTATGTATGTATAACAATCTATATTATTTTATTTGGCAAAATTGTATCCATTGATTAGAATAAAGGGACATTGTTAGTGTAGTCAAACAATGACAAAGCCAACCATCTCTTTAAAGGGACCCTTGTTTAATAAGAATGTATTAGTCTGTGAAAAAAATTTCTAAAAATCTCACATTTGTAAACTTTCTAAGAGCGGGGTCAAAGTATATTGCACCTGCCAGAATTCTCCATGACTAAAAGATTTTAAAGGATAAAAAAATTATGTTAAAATAATGCCAGTTGTAATTAATAAAATTATTAGAATGTTTTCTCTTATTGGTAAAAACAAAAAATCCAGAAGAAAGTGTAAAAAGTTTTAAAATGTAAAATAAGAACTGCTTCGAAACTTATTTTAATCTAATACAAAATGGAACTACGGGATACAAAATATTAGATATGAAATCGCAATTATGCTTTGAGTTCTTCTTTACTAAAAATGAAATGGGCATGAATCAATTAATAAAGAAAAAGAATTAAATACTTCAGTTAAGAGGGAAAAACTATATTGCTAAGTTTATTTTCTAAGATGAAACATTATCCACTAAGTGTTCGCCAAGTTCTCCAATTTTGCGCGTAAAGAAGAGTTATTTCAAAGAAGTTTAGCTATCTTTATAAAAGGCTTCTTTTTTTCTCGAAGCCCATCTCAGTTTCTTCTTTCAACAAAACTCAAGAACCCAAAATTACCCTCGCAACCTCTCCTCTCCTTTTCCATCTTTTTCTCAAATCGTGTTTCAAACACCTACGCAGAACACACAAATACAGGAAACATGTTCCGTGGGAGAGATGGAAGAAAAAAGAGCTTTATTTGATCCGTAAGAAAAGCAAATTTGTAAATAGCTCTTTTTTTCATAGGAAAACAAACTTATCTGGGAAATAAATTGTATAATTAATGGCACTTTAAACAGAGTTAATGTAAACACAGATTCAACTTAATTAGAATTTCAGAAGTTGTTTTCTGACATTTAATAAATGTTTTTTTTTTTTTTTTCATATTCCGATTATAAAATTAATTATTTTGTTATATAATTAATTCTATTTTCTGTGTTATTTGATCCGAAAGAAAAGCAAATTTGTAAATAGCTCTTTTTTTCATTGAAAAACAAACTTATTTAGGAAATAAATTGTATAATTAATGGCACTTTAAACAGAGTTAATGTAAACACATATTCAACTTAATTAGAACTTCAGAAGTTGCTTTCTGACGTTTAATAAATGTTTTTTTTTTCAATTTCATATTCGAGTTATAAAATTTAGTTATTTTGGTTGTAAAATAAATTATAAAAAGGCTAAAAATTGTAAATGTTAATTAATTCTATTTTCCGTGTTTTGCAAAAATAATTCAATTTAATGGAGTTAAAGTTGTTAATATTTGTATCTCCCAGAAAAGAAAATTATTTTATAAAGAGCATAAAATTTTCTTTCCTCTTGTCTTAAATGAAATTAAAACATTAACCTGAATTCGATTTAATTAGAAATTTGGTAGTTTCTTTGAATTTAATCACAATAAATATTATTAACTATTATTACGTTATTAAATATTAGCGTAATACTTGTCAGTTCATGCATTGTTGATTAGATAAGATACTTAGTTAATAAAATTTTACTTTCCGTATTTGGCAACAAAGTTCATTTTATCGCATTGAATAAAGCCAAAGTTCTCAAGTTAATGCAACATTGATGCCAATCTTTTATTTTTTCCTATTTCAAATAAAATGAAACCAGAATTTTTATAAAATAAAATAAATTAATTGATAAACACATCCATTTGACTATTGTGACTCGAACAAAAACCGCAAATTTGGCAGCTATGTCTTAGTATAATAGAAATAATGAAATTATTTCGTAAAAATTATAAGATTTTCTTGTCTTTCAATTAAGTGAAGACATTGTTTTTCGAAGCTAATTTGCTATATTGATCTACGTATCGTGTTTTGAATCAATTTGTCCAAAAAGACAAGTTACTAAATATCAAAGCAATTTATTTAGTGATTGAAGTTCATTTTTGTCGATTTAAAAAAACATTAAATTAAACAATTAAAACTGAAGAAATTTTATATTAGGAAATATATTTACTCCTGAATCTGATTTTTTTTTCAATTTTAGGAAAAAAAATTATTTTTCCATTAATAACATTCACACTGGTTATTAAAATAGATTAATTAGTGTTTAACGAATATTTCATTGTCTCAAAGATAACGAATGTTGTCGTTTTGCTTACTATTCAATTAATATTCATATAACAATAGGCTAAGGAAGAGTTTTTGGAGACGTTTAGAAACTAATGTGTTACATTGACGTTTAACTTATATTACAACTTTCTAATACTTTTCGCGCTTTATTACACATTATTCTTTCAGGAACTCAAGTAAATTTTAAAAAGTTCTTTTTGTAGCAGCTTTATTATATGTATTAACCATACTAAAGGAATGCTTGTAAAATATAGATAAATCCATTTACAGGGTTACATCAGTGGCGTAGCTAAGGGGGGCGTCCGCCCCGGGCGCCGATGCCTAGGGGCGCCAAATTGAGAGAAATTGTTATATATCTATATTGGGGTGGGGGCGCAAAATTTCTTGCTGGCCCCGGACGCCAAAAAAACATAGCTACGCTACTGGGTTACATAAAGAACTGGATATATTGTCGTATATGAATGATAATTTCAGAGAGAACGTTTTCAGTTGTATTCTGTGTTTTTCCTGAATTAAATGTTAGTTTTAAGGGCGTCCGGTACACATTTCAAAGTAATTTTTATTTATTGAGTTAAAATTTTTAATTTTTTTTGTGGTGGTCAAACATATTATTTGAAAACAAATCACCGGATAAAACTTCTCAGAGTTTTTTTTTTTTTTAATTTAATATTTGTTAAAAAAGTGGAGTGATTTAAATTTAAAATCGTTATAAATCGAAAAATTATTCGTAGATTTTAAATTTGTTTTCGTTTAAATAAATAAAAATATATAAGTTTTAATTTTAATAATCAACATTAAAAAATATCATAAACAAAAATTAAAAATATTTACTGTAAAAATCTTTTAAAAAGTGATGTTTTCAAAAGTAAACAATGTATTCAGAATCAGAATCTTTGATTATACTCATCAGTTATTTTTAATTGTAAAATTTGTCTTATTTTATTCAGGGCATTTACTAATTAATTAGTGTAAATGAAGGGCAAACTTTGGAGCAAATATTAACCCATTAATGCCCAAATTAAAGGAAATTTTGGATTTCCCACTACTTTTAAAACACGAATAACTTTTAACTTAATTTATTGAGGAATTTGTCTCATGAAAAATTGTGATAATATTTCTATTTACTAGTGTAAAAAGTGCTTTACTGCTTTTTTTTTTTTTTTTTTTTTTTTTTTTTTTTATAATCGTCCCCAAAAAGGGATGCTGGGCACTAATGGGTTAATATTGTGATAAAAAGTGGAATCTAAATTCAATTACTCAGTTGTTACATAATTACAAAATTTCAGTGTCGATCTTCTGTTTAAAATGTACTAGAATGCAAAAAATGTTAAGTATAGTCAGGGCCATAGCTAGAAGTGAACAATAGGGGGGGGGGGGGCTCATATTTTTTTTCTTTTTCTCTCTGACGCAGAAAGATAAATTGGTGCATATTCACATTGTAGGTACCATATTTCTTATTAAATTGTTGTAATAAATTTATTTTATGCTAAGAAAACTATATGATGATGAAAATTTTGAGCGTATAACTGGTGCAAAATTAAACACTATGTTAACTTCATATGTACAAATATTTTAAAGGAATGTTGAAACACTTATTTTAGATGCAATTTAGTAATTTTGCGAAACTCTAAAAGGGTCTCAAAACTAAATTAGATTTCCGAACAGAATTTCATTTGAATTTTCGGAATAGAAATTCCTTGCGTGAACTTGGAATCTTTTCCGGAGGGGGGGGGGCTGAGCCACTCATAGCGCCCCCTTAGCTACGGTCCTGAGTATAGTCCAATTTTCATAAAAGAAAGAAAGGATGAATAAGAAACAGGCTCATCCGCATCTCCTATAAACCCGGCACTTAGATACAGGTCCAGAGGCATGACATTTTTAGCACTGTTTTTCTCTTTCTAACATTAAAAAAATGTTTCTTTCGTATCTGTGGGAGCCCTATAAGTGCGGTGACTGGCTGCATTTCACCTGTAGAATAGAACACCTCTTATTGTAAGATCTATTAATATTGTGCATCAAATTTATCAAATTGTTACGTTCTTAAACTTTCTGTTATTATTTATGCTTAAAAAGACGACGGTAAAACAGCTAATAATAATGATAATAATGCACTACCCCTAGCTTTTGTATTTAATTATTAAATAATGAATGACATATTTTTTTCAACATGGCGTAAAATTAATTTTGATTACGCTCAAAGTAATTACTGATTTGTAAGCAATTACAGTCGCTTATTAACTATTTATATCAAGTAATCTTTTCTTTTAACGAATTGTATTTCTCAGCTAGTGCGCACGAGCACGATCACGTCTGGTTCATGCTTATTTGGTCACGCCCTTTTTAATGTTTAAAACTCGACTTCCATTGTAGAGCTAGCCTTGGAACTTCTCAACTCAATCTCCCCTTTCTCCCCAATCCCTCGCGTGACTTTTAAATGCTTTTAAATTTGCTAATAACTTTGACGAGCTGTGGGGAAGAATTATGATCTTTAGGGAGGCACAATTATCATGTGTACTTTTCAGCTGGTGTATTTTTGCTAACAGGGCAATTATTAAAAATGAATATAAATGTATATATAGAAAAATAAAATAAGCAATGGCTTGAGAATAACACCACAGTTGATTTATATTTATTAAAAACATGACGAAATTTATTAACTACAAAAGGATGCAAAATATGAAGCTTAAGGCCCCTGTCCTCGCTCGAGGAAACGCTCGCAAGATAATGCTATTCCTATGGGGAAGCATTTTTCTAATAACTCTTTCGCATTTTGACATTTTCGAAACCGGTTTTGAAAGTGAAACTTACTTTGTAAAAAAATACCTGCAATCAAAGTCGAAAAAGTAAAAAAAGGTGCGCTGTCGGCATGCACCTCAGCTATCCAATGCAAAAAAAAAAAAAAAAAAAAAAAAAAAAAAAAATTATTCAAAAATGTCAAAATGCGAAAGAGTTATCAGAAAAATGCTTCCCCATAGGAATAGCATTAGCTCGTTAGTGTTTCCTCGAACGAGGACAGGGGCCTTAAGGTTTCAGTTATTAACCCCTTCGTGGTGAGCATCACACATACGTGACGCACAAGATGTTCAGGATTCTCGATTATTTCCACCAGTTATTTTTAATTGTAAAATTTGTCTTATATTTAATCAGGGTATTTTATCATTCATATATTAGACAAATAATTCCGTTTTGAAAAACCGGTGATAAAAGATTGAAAATTCTGCAAAAGACTCTTTTCACAGAGGAAGCCCACTGGCAGAACTATCTTCAAATGTCTGCAACACTAATAATATTTTCAAAAATAGTCTGCAAGATGCATTCATTCTTTCATAATTCTTTGTGCTATTGTAGTGCTAATTAATTATGGCAACATATGTGTCTGTGTGTATGCGTAAAATTTTTCCATAATTTACAAAAAAAAAAAAAAAAAAAAAAAAAAAAAAGGAACAGAAAAAAAAAAGGAACAGAAAAATCTATTTTCGACAATATCTTTATTTATTTTCCGTGCCTTTGACGAATGTTCCGTTTTTTCGCGATTTTTTGACAAAATCACAATCTTGTCACCAAATTTGCCGTTTTTTGAGGTTTTTTTTTTTGAAGAAATTTGCCATTTTTAAGTGGTCTTTTAGCGAAATTTGTCGTTTTTTCGCGATCTTTTGACAAAATCACAATCTTGTCACAAAGAGCAGGGGTTCTTCTTTTTTCTTTTTCTTTTATTTATTTTTTTTTTTTCAAGAATACTAATGAAGTCCTTTTATTCTTCTTCCCACAAATATAAATTTACTACAGTCGAACTCGTTTATAGCGAGCTCGGATTTAACGAGAACTCGGATTTACCGAGGAAAGCGAGATTATTTGGTTGGATCAACGTTAAGTCTATGGAACAGAAATCGCTTTGAACGAGCAAGACCCGGTTTTAGCGAGCAATATTTTTCTGTCTTGTTAGTTTTTTTTTTTGTTTTTTTGTTTGATTTTGTGTTTTTTTACATCTCCGTGGTCTAATACTTTTGTAGGAAAAATTCATCCAACATTACAATGTCAATAGGGAGGGTTCACAAGTCCGGGTTAATTGTAATTAAATTGAGAAAAAATTGTAATTGTAAAGTATTTAATTAAATTAATTAATGTAATTAAAGTTCGTAAGTAGTAATTAAATTTTAAGTAAACTCAATCATTTGACCTCCTAACGCCCCCTTTCTTCTGGTTGCGTGCCTGCCTTAAGGACCCGTTTATTACGAGCACTCGGATTTAACGAGTAAATGTTACGGTCCCTTTGTGCTCGTTTTTAAAGAGTTCGACTGTATCTATATTAAATCAAAAGATTCATGCATTTTTGCAGTATTTTGCACTAAAATGTGTTTGGTGATGAACATTTTATTTCGTGTCAATTTGGTAATTAATATAAACATTCGTTTATACTAATGGGGGGAAATCTTATTTTTAAGGTGAGTAGCAGTGAGTTATATATATATATATATATGTTTTCAATAAACAATATTATATCAGAAACATAAAATGTCAGCGCAATTCGTTTTTCAAAAAGCATGTTGGTACACTTTTTTGGAAACTGTGAATGTAGTATCTTTTTTTTAAATTATTTATTTACTTATTTTTAAAATACAGTCGAGTTCTATCTTAAGAAACACCACCAGACTTTCAGAATTTATTTATTTTAAACAAACTTCTTTATAAAGAAATTATATCTATTTAGTCCTATTAAATGGGCTTTTGCCTGTGGAATGTTAAAAGTTAATTATAAAAAAATTTTCATTAACGGGACAGTAAAAACAGAAGATTTTTTATTCTTCTTATGGTAATATAAAATTAGTATTGACACTAAGCCATCTTAGTAGAACGCAGTGCCCGGTGGCCTTTCTTTATTTTTTTTTTTTTTTTATGCACCCGGTTGCTCTTTTAAAACCTTTCGATGCGCCCGGCAGCCCTTTTTAACACTTTCTCGGCGACCGTGACAATTTAATTTATCCCGGGAAAATTTTGTAAATTTTAGGGGATTCTAAACATGTCAGTTAAAAATATTTTTGGTGAACAAGGCACAAGTGTGCCCCTTTATTTAGAATAGTGTTCTCTTTTAAAAAGAAAAGCTACCGCACTTCCCTTTTTTTAGAACAGTGTTCCCTTTTTGAAAAATTCCCTTTTTTTTTCAAGAGTCAACAAACATCTAGTTTTCTAACACTTTTGAAACTATATATTTTTGCCTTGAATAAAATACGCACAACATATAGCAACAATTAATTATGAAATGTTTGCAAAAAATACATTACAAATATTCACGTTTATATAACTAGTATTTTAAAGACCACTGTGGTGGAATGAAATTTAATTCGAGACAAAAATCTGGTAAATAAATCAGTTCAAAAATTCCAAATTCTTTTATTTGTATAAAAGTATTCATTTCTGAAGTAACGCAGACGACTAGGAAAATCTTTAATTTCTTCCTGCTCATGAAAAAATACGAAATATAATATTTGGAAAAACCAACGCAATTTAGGTAACTCTGTCCTGTATAGGCTTACATAATATCTCAGTTTATTTCCTGGTAGAAGGAAATAAACTTCTTTCTGTACTCCTATAAAAATTTATCTTTCGAAAGTGACATACGAGTGTCTGCTTGGACATCTCTGTTATCGCACTAGTTAAAATTGTCCGATCAAGCGCGCACGCGATATTTCAGTGACGCTTTTGTTAATAATTTAAAGAGATACGAAAACAAATCACTTTCTCAGTCGGTGGATGCGTGACATTTTGTTTGAAATTCTCCCGAACAAAAGAAATGCCTGTTATTCACGATATTGGGATTTTTTTCTTTAAAAAAACCTTTCACGTTTCATGCTCTTAAATTTTTTTGACGTAAATTAGGATTCATTGTGTTTAATGTTACGCATAAAAGTAAAATAGTTATAGATAAAAAAAAAAAGAAGGAAAAGAAAATATTCATTTCCACTACGAAAGGAGAAAATAGGTTTAGAAATAAATAAATAAATAAATAAATAAAATCACGAAATTATTCAAAATCTAAACGTTAGCTGTTAGAAATTTAATTCGAGACAAAAAATCTGGTAAATAAATGCGTTCAAAATTTGAATTTATTTTGTTAGTATATATAGTTAAACCTCGTTAACATGAACACGCTTAGCGCGAATTACTTGTAACATGAATTGTTTTCACAGTTCCCTATAAAAATGAATACAAAGATTTGATACTGATAACATGAATTAGTGTTAATATGAACGAAATTTTGATTCCCCTTGAAGTTCATGTAAACATGGTTTGACTGTATATATTTCTGACGAATACACAAAAAAATTAATTTCTTCTTGCTTATGAAAAAAATATGAAACATAATATTTGGAAAACCAAGTCCTATATGGGCTTACATGATATCTCAATTTATTTCCTGGTAGAAGGAAATAAACTTTTTTCTGTATTCCTATAAAAATTTATCTTTCGAAAGTGACATACGAGTACCTGATTGGACATCTCTGTTTTCCTGACTAGTTAAAATTGTTCGGTCAACCGCGCACGCGATATTTCAGTGACGCTTTTGTTAATAATTTAAAGAGACACGAAAACAAATCACTTTCTCCTTCGCTGGATGCGCGACATTTTGTTTGAAATTCTCCCGAACAAAATAAATGCCTGTTATTCACAATGTTGGGATGTTAAAAAAAAATTCCACGTTGCATGCTCCTAAATTTTTTGACATAAATTAGGATTAATTGTGTTTAATGTTACGTTAGGAAGTGATGGGTAGTATTTTGTGTTATAATACCAAAGAAAAATAAGTTAAAAAATTATAGAGGGATTTTTTAAGATGATAGTCGTGGTTAAATAAAATTTCTCTGGAGGTTGTTATGTGTTACTTTGATTTTTAATTTCATTTTATTAAAATTTTATAACTTTTTTCGAGGTTTTATGTATATTTCTTAATTTAAATTAGAAATCTGAGACTTCCAAAATCATACTGCCTTGATTTAGAATAACGATGGACGAAAAATTAAATGTAATGTTTTATATATATATATATTTTTTTTTTAAAGAAAAGAAAGAAAAAAGAAAAAAATCATTTCCAATATGAAAAGAGAAAATAGGTTTAGAGTTAAATAAATAAAAAATTGCGAAATTAATCGAAATCTAGTCGTTAGCATAAGCAGTTATAAATTAATTTCGAGACAAAATATCTGGTAAATATCTATGTTCAAAAATTTGAATTTATTTTATTTGTATTATATATTTCTAGCGTAACATAAGCGACTAGGCAAAAACTTTAATTTCTTCCTGCTTATGAAATAAAATATGAAACATAATATTTGGAAAACCAACGCAATTTAGGTAACTCTGTCCTATATAGGCTTACGTAATATCTCAGTTTATTTCCTGGTAGAAGGAAATAAAACTTCTTTCTGTACTCCTATAAAAATGTATCTTTCGAAAGTGACATACGAGTGCCTGCTTGGACATCTCTGTTACCGCACTAGTTAAAATTGTCCGATCAAGCGCGCACGCGATATTTCAGTGACGCTTTTGTTAATAATTTAAAGAGATACGAAAACAAATCACTTTCTCCTTCGGTGGAGGCGTGACATTTTGTTTGAAATTCTCCCGAACAAAATAAAAGCCTGTTATTCACAGTGTTGGGATGTTTTTAAAAAAAATCCATGTTGCATGCTCCAAAAAAATTTTTTTTGCATAAATTAGGATTAATTGCGTTTAATGTTACGTTGGGAATGTGTTGGGTAGTATTTTGTGTTATAATACCAAAGAAAAATAAGTTAAAAAATTATAGAGGAATTTTTTAAGATGATGATAGTCGTGGTTAAATAAAATTTCTCTAGAGGTTGTTATGTGTTACTTTAATTTTTAATTTCATTTTATTAAAATTTTATAACTTTTTTCGAGGTTTTATGTATATTTCTTAATTTAAATTAGAAATCTGAGACTTCCAAAATCATACTGCCTTGATTTAGAATAACGATGGACGAAAAATTAAATGTAATGTTTTATATTAATTTTTTTTTAAAGAAAAGAAAGAAAAAAGAAAAAATCATTTCCAATATGAAAAGAGAAAATAGGTTTAGAGTTAAATAAATAAAAAATTGCGAAATTAATCGAAATCTAGTCGTTAGCATAAGCAGTTATAAATTTATTTCGAGACAAAAATCTGGTAAATAAACATGTTCAAAAATTTGAATTTATTTTATTTGTATTATATATTTCTGGCGTAACATAAGCGACTAGGCAAAAACTTTAATTTCTTCCTGCTTCTGAAAAAAAATATGAAACATAATATATGGAAAACCAACGCAATTTAGGTAACTCTGTCCTATATAGGCTTACATAATATCTCAGTTTATTTCCTGGTAGAATGAAATAAAACTTCTTTCTGTACTCCTATAAAAATTTATCTTTCGAAAGTGACATACGAGTGCCTGCTTGGCAGGGTTGGGTTTCTTCCGGAAGAAACCTATTTCTTCCAGGACAGTGGAAGAAACTGGAAGAAACCGGAAGAAACTGGAAGAAATGGAAAAAACTGGAAGAAATGGAAGAAACCATCAGAAACCAAAACAAATGCTCAAAGTTAAACTATATTAACTATGTAAAAGAATTAAAGTATAATTACATGAAATCTAAATTGAAAAATTAAATTATTATTAAAAATATTATTTTTGCAAAGATAAATCACTTTAATAAAACTTCAGGTTTAGCAGACATTTTCAGTTGATGGATTTTTACTACTGTAGAGGTTGGGATTTTTTTTTTATTATAAAATGGTTTTTTTTTAATTAATTGCTCAATTTATTAAAAAAGAAAAAGAAACTACCTACAAATTGTTTATTTTTCATATAAAAATATATTATTTTCATATAAATGTTTATTACTTTAAACTGTGCAACACAGTACATAAATTTGTAATTTTTTATATTTTTCATCTAGCATGAATATTTCAATGCTGATTTTAAAAGATTAGTGTTCTAAAAACATCTATGGGTATGTCAAAATGCTTTTAAATTATCCTAAAGTGTAGGACTTGAGAAAAAAAAAACTTCATTTTGTTGCTTTCATCCAGTTTAAGTGGAGAAATTGATTGCAGCATCCTACGGCTAAAAAGCTTTTTTGCTATACTATGTTGCATTATACTAAGAAACATAAAGATTTTAATGACTTTTTTTAGTACTGAGGATGGATCAAAACAGGTTTTTAAAACGAAAACCAAATTTAGTGACGACCTTCCTACTTTTTGGCCGAAAATGATTTAAAAAAAAAATAAATAAAATAAAGTAATTAAATTGTATGTTTTTTAAGTTATTAATACATACATAAATATACATAATTGAAATTAATTATATGTATAGTATTTATTAATTATGTAAAACTGTTAATAATCCAAAAACTTTATTTTCATGTACAATAATACATAATTAATTCATCCATGACACAGAAAGATTTTCTAATTATACGAATTTCATTTAATTAAAAAATATTTTAGTTTTAGGTATATACATCTTGATATTTTTCTATAATGATTTTTGTAAATGATCATTTGTTATTCTAGAACTTTTTCAAAGAATATTTGAAATCTAATGCAGTTTAAACTAAAAATTTTCTTTGAGATGATTGATAAATCATGACTGATAATTATAAACAAAGACGTTCATTGCAATACATTCATTTGAACCAATACAGTTAAAATCAAAAACTAAAATTGAAAATTTCCAAAGGAAGAAACAAGATTTTTGGAGCATTAGGTGTTTCGATCTGGCCAAATTTACGCTCTTGTTTTTGGCAAAACTCACATTTTGGGGCAAAAATAAAACCATATTTTTGATTAATCTCTATTTAATGTAGAAATCATTATACATTATTTACATTAATAAAATTGATGTAAATTAAAAGCTTTTTTTAAAAATGGGTTTCATTCTACCATTAGTAAGGAATCTCTATTATTTACTACTAGTTTCAAAAATTTAAATGATAAAAAAAAATATGTTGGTTAAATTGAAATGGATAACATTTAACTGAATTTGTGTATTTTGGATAAAATTTCTTTTCATTTAGCCAATGGTTGAAGATCTCTAGATAAGTGTTGTGTGTGATCTTGGCTAAAAAACTGATGCAATCAATTTAGTATATATGCTCAGTTAAATTTGTTTTGGTCCAGTGAAATTAATTTATATTAGATTACAGGAAGATATTTATTATTTCTTAAAAAAATAAAAATATATGGTAAATTCTTAAAGAAAAACAGTTTCTTCCATTTCTTCCACTTGGAAGAAACCTATTTCTTCCGGCCGGTTTTTTCCATGGTTTTTTCCGCGGTTTTTTCCACCGCGGAAGAAACTTGCCAACCCTGCTGCTTGGACATCTCTGTTTCCGCACTAATTAAAATTGGCCGGTCAACCGCGCACGCGATATTTCAGTGACGCTTTTGTTAATAATTTAAAGAGATACGAAAACAAATCACTTTCTCCTTCGGTGGATGCGTGACATTTTGTTTGAAAGTCTCCCGAACAAAAGAAATGCCTGTTATTCGCGATATTGGGTTGCTTTTTAAAAAAAAAACTTCCACGTTTGCATGCTCCAAAATGTTTGACGTATATTAGGATTAATTGCATTTAATGTTACGCTGGGAAATGTAATTTTTTTTAAAAGGGTTTTATTAGTTTGATGTAATATTTGAAAATATCAGGTGTTATGTAGTATTTTGTGTTATAATGGCAAAGACAAATTAATTTAGTTAAAAAAAGATAGAGAAATTTTTGAAGTTGATAGATGTCAATAAATAAATTTTCTCTATACGTAGTCCTGTGTTACGTTATATTTAAATTTCATTATAAAAATTTTTTGAAGGTTCTGTGTATTTTTCAAAATTTAATTTAGAAATGTTAAATTTCCGAAAACATACTGCCTTGATTTAGAATAACGATGGACGAAAAATTAAATGTAATGTTTTATATTAATTTTTTTTTTTAAAGAAAAGAAAGAAAAAAGAAAAAAATCATTTCCAATATGAAAAGAGAAAATAGGTTTAGAGTTAAATAAATAAAAAATTGCGAAATTAATCGAAATCTAGTCGTTAGCATAAGCAGTTATAAATTTATTTCGAGACAAAAATCTGGTAAATAAACATGTTCAAAAATTTGAATTTATTTTATTTGTATTATATATTTCTGGCGTAACATAAGCGACTAGGCAAAAACTTTAATTTCTTCCTGCTTCTGAAAAAAAATATGAAACATAATATATGGAAAACCAACGCAATTTAGGTAACTCTGTCCTATATAGGCTTACATAATATCTCAGTTTATTTCCTGGTAGAATGAAATAAAACTTCTTTCTGTACTCCTATAAAAATTTATCTTTCGAAAGTGACATACGAGTGCCTGCTTGGCAGGGTTGGGTTTCTTCCGGAAGAAACCTATTTCTTCCAGGACAGTGGAAGAAACTGGAAGAAACCGGAAGAAACTGGAAGAAATGGAAAAAACTGGAAGAAATGGAAGAAACCATCAGAAACCAAAACAAATGCTCAAAGTTAAACTATATTAACTATGTAAAAGAATTAAAGTATAATTACATGAAATCTAAATTGAAAAATTAAATTATTATTAAAAATATTATTTTTGCAAAGATAAATCACTTTAATAAAACTTCAGGTTTAGCAGACATTTTCAGTTGATGGATTTTTACTACTGTAGAGGTTGGGATTTTTTTTTTATTATAAAATGGTTTTTTTTTAATTAATTGCTCAATTTATTAAAAAAGAAAAAGAAACTACCTACAAATTGTTTATTTTTCATATAAAAATATATTATTTTCATATAAATGTTTATTACTTTAAACTGTGCAACACAGTACATAAATTTGTAATTTTTTATATTTTTCATCTAGCATGAATATTTCAATGCTGATTTTAAAAGATTAGTGTTCTAAAAACATCTATGGGTATGTCAAAATGCTTTTAAATTATCCTAAAGTGTAGGACTTGAGAAAAAAAAAACTTCATTTTGTTGCTTTCATCCAGTTTAAGTGGAGAAATTGATTGCAGCATCCTACGGCTAAAAAGCTTTTTTGCTATACTATGTTGCATTATACTAAGAAACATAAAGATTTTAATGACTTTTTTTAGTACTGAGGATGGATCAAAACAGGTTTTTAAAACGAAAACCAAATTTAGTGACGACCTTCCTACTTTTTGGCCGAAAATGATTTAAAAAAAAATAAATAAAATAAAGTAATTAAATTGTATGTTTTTTAAGTTATTAATACATACATAAATATACATAATTGAAATTAATTATATGTATAGTATTTATTAATTATGTAAAACTGTTAATAATCCAAAAACTTTATTTTCATGTACAATAATACATAATTAATTCATCCATGACACAGAAAGATTTTCTAATTATACGAATTTCATTTAATTAAAAAATATTTTAGTTTTAGGTATATACATCTTGATATTTTTCTATAATGATTTTTGTAAATGATCATTTGTTATTCTAGAACTTTTTCAAAGAATATTTGAAATCTAATGCAGTTTAAACTAAAAATTTTCTTTGAGATGATTGATAAATCATGACTGATAATTATAAACAAAGACGTTCATTGCAATACATTCATTTGAACCAATACAGTTAAAATCAAAAACTAAAATTGAAAATTTCCAAAGGAAGAAACAAGATTTTTGGAGCATTAGGTGTTTCGATCTGGCCAAATTTACGCTCTTGTTTTTGGCAAAACTCACATTTTGGGGCAAAAATAAAACCATATTTTTGATTAATCTCTATTTAATGTAGAAATCATTATACATTATTTACATTAATAAAATTGATGTAAATTAAAAGCTTTTTTTAAAAATGGGTTTCATTCTACCATTAGTAAGGAATCTCTATTATTTACTACTAGTTTCAAAAATTTAAATGATAAAAAAAAATATGTTGGTTAAATTGAAATGGATAACATTTAACTGAATTTGTGTATTTTGGATAAAATTTCTTTTCATTTAGCCAATGGTTGAAGATCTCTAGATAAGTGTTGTGTGTGATCTTGGCTAAAAAACTGATGCAATCAATTTAGTATATATGCTCAGTTAAATTTGTTTTGGTCCAGTGAAATTAATTTATATTAGATTACAGGAAGATATTTATTATTTCTTAAAAAAATAAAAATATATGGTAAATTCTTAAAGAAAAACAGTTTCTTCCATTTCTTCCACTTGGAAGAAACCTATTTCTTCCGGCCGGTTTTTTCCATGGTTTTTTCCGCGGTTTTTTCCACCGCGGAAGAAACTTGCCAACCCTGCTGCTTGGACATCTCTGTTTCCGCACTAATTAAAATTGGCCGGTCAACCGCGCACGCGATATTTCAGTGACGCTTTTGTTAATAATTTAAAGAGATACGAAAACAAATCACTTTCTCCTTCGGTGGATGCGTGACATTTTGTTTGAAAGTCTCCCGAACAAAAGAAATGCCTGTTATTCGCGATATTGGGTTGCTTTTTAAAAAAAAAACTTCCACGTTTGCATGCTCCAAAATGTTTGACGTATATTAGGATTAATTGCATTTAATGTTACGCTGGGAAATGTAATTTTTTTTAAAAGGGTTTTATTAGTTTGATGTAATATTTGAAAATATCAGGTGTTATGTAGTATTTTGTGTTATAATGGCAAAGACAAATTAATTTAGTTAAAAAAAGATAGAGAAATTTTTGAAGTTGATAGATGTCAATAAATAAATTTTCTCTATACGTAGTCCTGTGTTACGTTATATTTAAATTTCATTATAAAAATTTTTTGAAGGTTCTGTGTATTTTTCAAAATTTAATTTAGAAATGTTAAATTTCCGAAAACATACTGCCTTGATTTAGAATAACGATGGACGAAAAATTAAATGTAATGTTTTATATTAATTTTTTTTTTTAAAGAAAAGAAAGAAAAAAGAAAAAAATCATTTCCAATATGAAAAGAGAAAATAGGTTTAGAGTTAAATAAATAAAAAATTGCGAAATTAATCGAAATCTAGTCGTTAGCATAAGCAGTTATAAATTTATTTCGAGACAAAATATCTGGTAAATATCTATGTTCAAAAATTTGAATTTATTTTATTTGTATTATAT
Source organism: Maratus speculifer (assembly GCA_964019185.1). Lineage (NCBI taxonomy): Eukaryota > Metazoa > Arthropoda > Arachnida > Araneae > Salticidae > Maratus > Maratus speculifer. Next base: position 314,827,821 of record OZ025296.1, on the reverse strand, counting down.
ATTTCTAGCGTAACATAAGCGACTAGGCAAAAACTTTAATTTCTTCCTGCTTATGAAATAAAATATGAAACATAATATTTGGAAAACCAACGCAATTTAGGTAACTCTGTCCTATATAGCAGTGGCGTAGCTAGGTATTTTGGCGCCCGGGGCAGGAAGAAATTTTGCGCCCCCCCCCCCCCCCCGAAAAAAAAGATAATAACTACATTTTTTCTTTCGAGGGAAGAAAATGCCTTATTTTGGCTTGTACTGGGAGGAAAAGGAGCCATCACTCTTCCTTGTTTTTAAGGATTCAGCTGATTACACAAACATACGTAACTAAAATGTCTGGAACCCGATTATCAAAGATTTATGGTTTTCACAGAATGTAAATTTTTATAGTGGGTGAAAAAAGTCCGGTCCAGGATTCGAACCATGGATGTATTGTCTGAAGTCGCCAATGCTATTCCAACTGAGCCATCCCAGAGTATATTGGAGGACTATTTCACCCAATTAACCTCGACGATTACACAATCTGGTCTGATACTTTGGATCAGCTCAACAGAATAAATCAAAAGTTAATACATTAAAACTGCAGAAAACGTTGCATACGAAATTATATTAATTTATAAGACGATTATTCAATCGGTAAATCTTGTACATCACAGATCCCGGAGATTGTACGATTCTTGACCAAATGTCAATCAAGAGCTAATTATTCAAATAGGAAACACTAGACAGATTTTAATACAATTAAATACAAAACAATTAAAATGAGATTTTAATTGTTAATAATTTAATTGTTTTGTATTTAATTGTATTAAAGTCTGTCTAGTGTTTCCTATTTGAAGATTTTAAATTCAGACGTTAAAATGTTTATATATCTAAGAGCTAATTAATTAATTAAACTAAATGTTCCTCCCGAGTTGACAGATTCGACCCCAGTTGGAAAAATATTACAATCCCCAACATATTAACAAGAACCCGCATGAAAAAATATTAGATTTTGCCTATTTGAGATCCGTGCACAATGCACAACCTACGACCATCATGTTAGGTCCCGAGATTCACGTAAATGACTCCTAGGACCTCGATCGAACTTGTAGAGATGGCTGTAAGATGCAACAACGGAATAAACGAGTTCGGTCAATATAGAGGCCATCGAGTCAAATTCTTATTTCCATTATTTTCCCAGTTATTCCTCACATAGATAGATGTAGAAGTAGTCTTTTCTAATGCATATGCGCTAAGTTAAAGTATATATCAAATATATTTAACTTTTAAAATGACGTAAACAGCCATTTGTACTGGTCGTACTAGGAAGACTGAAAAGTCCCACTTTCTTTTTTATATGATTTAAGAAGTAAAAATTAGGTCGCCCACATTTTATTACAATGCTGGAAAAAATTATAAAACCGATAGAAAATTTACAAAAATCTGAAAGTAATGGAATTGTTTATAACACAAATTTTATTTTCATTTGCATGATCAACATTGCAATAATGCGCACAAACTTAGATTAGAAAAAAAGGAAGAAAGACCATAAATTATGTTAATTTCTTACAAATAATGAAAAACAACTGGGAAGAAATTATAAAGCCGATGGTTCTAGCCTCATTTTGCGTAATGACAGACTTGAGAAAGCAAGTCGCGATGAAAGTTTCGGTAAATGTAAACGTGTTATGTGCACTCATTTTTTTTTTTTTTTTTTTTTTTTTTTTTTTTTTTTTTTTTGTGTGTGTTTAATACAATGCCATGAGGAAAAATGTTATCCTATGGTTAAAAAACTAAAATATTAACTTTAAAAGAAGCTGGAATGTCTGTTTCTAATACTGCAAGAAAAATAGGAAGGTCCAAGCCTGCAGCAAACAGTTTTCTCATAAATCTCGAAGATTACGATAGTAAGAAGTGTTCAGCAAGACCGAAATTCTTAACTGTAAAGCTATCAAGTCAAATCCCGATGCTAACTTGGGGACAGGAAAAAAAAAATCGTCTGCCCAAATTCAAGAACAATTACAATTACCATGTACAAGCCATTGTTCAAATAAAAAAAAAAAAGGGAAAAAAAGGAAAACCCCTCTCTCTAAGCACCACAAATATGCTCACTTAGACTGCACGAAAACATTTCACTGAAGACACAAACAGGAAAGATGTTGTATTTTCTGATGAAAAGGAATTTAATTTCGATGGACTCGACGGCTATAAATATTTTCGGTATGACTTACGACAGGAACCTCTTTTTTTTTTCAAGTGTCAATTTAGAAGTGGCTTGGAAATGGTTTGGGCTGCATTTTTCGCCTGTGGAACCACTCCAAATCATAATAAAATGAATTCAGTTATGTATCAAGATATGTTAGGACATAATTTATTACCCATTGCTCCTCTTATAACTTTAGGAGACTGGACATTTCATCAGAACAACGCTTCCCTTCATGTTTCAAAGTTAACTAAATCTTGACTGCTAATCAGATGAAATGCCTTCAATGGCCAGCTCGTAGCCCTGATCTGAATGTAACAGAAAATTTTTAGGGAATTTTAGCCTGAAATATTTACAAAAATAGACAACAATTCAATTCTAAGTTAGATTTCATGTGTGCTATTAAAAACTGCTGGAACTGTATTGATCTTTGATTCATTGAGTACTTTGCGTGATCTGATAGATTCAATGAACAAGAGAAAGATTCATCGATAAAAAAAATGTGACAGAAATGGCTTGAAATATTTACTGTACGTGCAAGTGTGAAAATTTCAGTGAGGGTAGTCAAAAGCAGATCCTGATTCTCATGAGGCTCAGATTTTTTTATTTTTGGTAATTAGTAGAGAATATTAATTAAAATCTCATCAAAAGTGCGATTTCTTTTCACAAAAACCGAGCACACATCTGAACTTGATTCCATAGCTGAAACGGAATAAATTAAGAATTTACACTAATCAGCGAAAATTAAGAAAAATAATTAAGATATCGATTCGAAGATTTCAGAGCACACATAGAAAAATATTTTAACCCTGTGTACAAAATTTCTAAAAATCAATCGGTACTTTTTTTTTTTTTTTTAATATTTTCTAGAACCTGGTGGTTACAGTGCAGAAGTTCGGAAAAACAACCATACAGGGATGAACATTCATTAATAACTAAACTAAAAAAAAATTCATTTTCTTGCCGACACCTCCGTCTAATTTCCAAAAACTGGTGAATCAGAGACTATATGACATATAGGCAATCGACTAAATTATTAAACGTTGCACATATACAAAAGAAAAGTTCAAAAATTCTTATTTATGTCAAAATATATGAAATAACTTCAATTTAAAGTTCCTCTCAATTTAGCACTCCCTATTTAATCATTTCGTTTGGAAAAATCGACGGACGGGTCAGCTAGTATATACAAATAAAAGATGTTCGTTTGATACCAGAAATGTGACTCCAAGTCGTCAAACAGGCCTTTTGATTTATAAATTGAAGTATATAAACATAATTTTAAAACATTTTATCAATATAATCGAAGATTATTAGTGTGTTCTGTTAACGACGACTTTTATTTATGTTAATAAAAATTAATGTCGAATTTCTTTTCTCGAATTTTGTGGATCAGATTTGAACGGAGATTGGTTCATTCAAATTAACATGATTTTCATACAATTTTAGCTTTATCTTCTAATGCAAGGGGCACATTCTCAGACCCAATTTCAAATGTATTTTTTTTTTCATCCAACTTGGTTTTCAACTGTCTTACAATTTTTAATTTTATCTTCACCACCAGGGAGTATTTTTATCTGAAGTTTCATGGGCCCGATTTCTGGGCAGAATTGCCAATGGGTATTTTTTCAAAATTCAGATTTCTTGATTGACAACAATTTTTTCGAATGGCGAAATTTTTCTTGTTTTCGCCTAATAAATATGTCATTAAGTAAGATGAATTTTACAATTTCAAAAAGTGGTGGCAATCGAAAAATCTGAATTACAAAATGTAGCCCAATGGCAACACTGTTTCTGCAGAATTTTTACCTGTCAACTCATCTTACGATTCTTTGCAAATTTTTCTGAGCGTGTGCAGCACGCCTATGCTATATGGGAACGCTAGAGGTCTATGGAGTAGGCTAGAGGTTTGCACGGCTCGGTCCTGGACCGAGGCACGTACCCAGAACGGAGAGATGATTCCGAATTTTCTAACGAGCCGGGCCGAAAAACAAAATAAACGGGCTACCCCGAACCGATAAAAAAAAAAAAAAATTCAGCAGGCCGACCGGCCTGTTATAAAGATTTCAGCAAATACGATGAAATAAGAGCTATTTTCAAAGAATATGGCTTTAACGTGAATACGTATAAGTGTACGTCACGAGCCGATCCTAGTTTGACAACATCAAAACAGAAATTAAAATTGTACAATGTAAATATTGGCATCGGACTGTTACTTTGTGTCTAACCTGGACTTAATATCTTTTTAGCAGACTCGTGACAGGCCGAGATCAGGCTTACTTTGTTTTTCTACACCTAGTCGAGCCAGGCCGGAATTAGACTTAATTGTTCACAAAATGTGTTGGGCAGGCAACATGATTTGTAAAAGTACTAATAGTGATTAAGAATCTATGTTACAGTAATCTTTGGAAATATACTTATAGGTGGTTCTTAAATTCGCTGCTCAACAACGTGAAAGTTTGACACATTTTCTGACTAATTTTAAACTGTAAAGGGACAATAAAATTGACAAGCCTGACTATTGAAAGGACTTGGAATCATATAGCGTTTTCTTTTTCTGGTAAATTAGATTCTTGTATATAAATGTAGAGATAAAAGAGACTCTTGTAAGTGATTGCAGATCTTTTTCCTTTCCCATGCTGCCGCTTCCGGAAATTCAATTCAAAGTGCTAACTTTCTTAAATTGCTTGTATAAAAAAAGTGGATACCGTCATTCGATTACATAATTTCTGAATAAAAACACTTGCTAATCTTATGCGTTTCCGAAAAGAAATGAATTCAAAAATGTATCAGAAAGTAGATCCTTTGATACTTAACCATTAAACTTCCAAAACTATTCAGAGATTTGAACGAAATCTGAGAATTCTGCTTGAAAAATCCATTTATACAAGTTAAGGGGAGAAGCATTAGAACCCCCGTTCCCCCTTTTTATACTTATTCAATGAACACCTAATAACAGCCACGGACTCGCCTCATCAGAATGATCCTATATCTAAATTTTGAACGAAAACTGTTAATTCTGCATGAAAATCCCGTTTATATCAATTAAGGGAAGGGGCATGAGCCCCCCATTCCCCCTGTTTATACTTATTTAGTGAACACCTAATAACAGCCACGGTATCGCCTCATCAGAATGATCCCATATCTAAATTTTGAAGGAAAACTGTTAATTCTGTATGAAAATCCCGTTTATATCATTTAAGGGGATGGGCATAAGTTCCCCATTCCCTCTGTTTATACTTATTCAATGAACACCTAATAACAGTCACGGAATCGCCTCATCAGAATGATCCTATATCTAAATTTTGAGCGAAAACTTAATTCTGCATGAAAATCCCGTTTATATCAATTAAGGGGAGGGGCATGAGCCCCCCGTTTCCCCTCTTATACATATCGAATGAACTCCAAAAACTAATCAGGGAAGGGCCTTATCAGGGTATACCTATATACAAAATTTCAAGTGGATCCGATATTTTTATCATGAGTTATCGCGTTACGCACGAACGAACGTACGAACATACATACAGAACGGACGGGCACATAAGCTCTCAGGCTATGATAGCCTGTGAGCTAAAAAGTCAATAATTTTTATTTATTGTCAAAATATCTGAAATAATTTCGATTTAAAGCTCCTCTCAATTTGGCGCCCCTTTAACCATTTTGTGCCTCAATTCAGGTACATATCTTAAATACAAAGTGCGTTGAGCCATCCCTATAGAAACATTTCTTTCTTCATTATTTGGATACTACAAAGTATCTTACTAAAGAAAACATTCATAGACACACATAACAAAGAAAAAAAAAAAATCAAACATTTTTTTTATTATTGTCAAAGTATGTGAGATGATTTCAATTTAAACCTCTCTCAATTTGGCGCCCCCTGGCCTCGGCGCCCGGGGCGACCGCCCCCCTTGCCCCCCCTTAGTTACGCCACTGCTATATAGTCTTACATAATATCTCAGTTTATTTTCTGGTAGAAGGAAATAAAACTTCTTTCTGTACTCCTATAAAAATTTATCTTTCGAAAGTGACATACGAGTGTCTGCTTGGACATCTCTGTTTCCGCACTAGTTAAAATTGGCCGGTCAACCGCGCATGCGATATTTCAGTGACGTTTTTGTTAATAATTTAAAGAGATACGAAAACAAATCACTTTCTCTTTCGGTGGATGCGTGACATTTTGTTTGAAATTCTCCCGAACAAAAGAAATGTCTGTTATTCGCGATATTGGGATGCTTAAAAAAAAAAAACTTCCATGTTTGCATGCTGCAAAATGTTTAACATAAATTAGGATTAATTGCATTTAATGTTACGCTGAAAAATGTTTTTTTTTTTTTTTTTTTTTTTTTTTTTTTTTTTTTAAAGGATTTTATTAGTTTAATCTAATATTTGAAAATATCAGGTGTTATGTAGTATTTTGTGTTATAATGGCAAAGACAAATTAGATAGAGGAATTTTTGAAGTTGATAGATGTCCATAAATAAATTTTCTCTATACGTAGTCCTGTGTTACGTTATATTTAAATTTAATTATAAAAATTTTTTGAAGGTTCTTTGTATTTTTAAAAATTTAATTTAGAAATGTTAAATTTCCAAAATCATACTGCCTTGATTTAGAATAACGATGGACGAAAAATTAAATGTATTGTTTTATTACATGTTAAAAAAAAGATAAAAAATCCATTTCCTCTATGAAAAAAGAAAACAAGTTTGGAGTAAAAAAAAAAAAAAAAAAAAAAAAAAAAAAATCACAAAATTAATTAAAATCTAGTCGCTAGAAGTTGACAGAAGTTGATTCGGTCATGAAATCCTTCTGTCAAAGAAAAATGAATGGGAACTCAATTACAGGAGATCACCACTGGTCGTTTAATTTATATCCAATCTTCCCTAGGGGCCTTAAGGGTGTTCTTAAATCAAAAAGGGTAACATTGTGACATAAGTTGTAATTTATTTTTATTCGGAAATACATGAAAGTATCAGATGTTGTTATTCAGAAACTTTCTATTCGCACTCATTTTTCTGTTATTTTATTTTATTTTATTTTATTTTTCAAACGTGATAGACATTTTAGAACAAACCATTAAAGTTGATAAATTGAGCCGCATTTTCCCATAAAAGCAGAGAAACCAGCCAACGAAGGCAGAAAAATGCGTGATCACGCGATCAAAATAGTTTATAATTCGGTAAATAACTTAATTATCATAAAATGGAAAAAATGATTTCGATTTTGAAGCACTTCCATAATCAGGCCTTCTAATTTTATATCTTTCCTTTAAAAAATGAATTTGTAAATGTGTCAAAACGTTTTTCGCTTGTTGTGAGCTGAGCAGTTGAGAATAACTTTAAAGCAGATAAAAGTAGTGTGTTTTGAGTTTGGGAAGTATAATTCGTAGATGAGGGGACCCATAGTATTAAAAATAATAATAATTATCCCTAAATAAGAATTTTAAAACTAAACATTTTATTTAATAAATGTTAATGAAAATCTATTTCTGTACTCCTCAAAATGTATCGTTTAACCTTTTCCGGCGCACTACTCTTTAAAGTTGAAATTTAAAGAAAAAAAATTAGGCAATCTATTTAGGGCTAGAGGAGTACACAGGTATTGTTTTGTAAAGATTGCATTAACCATTTTAATTATACAACTGTTGCCGAAGTGGTAACCTCTCATAAGTAAAGCATTGATAAGCGCATTGCTGTGAAGCGCGTATTACAGTAAAACATTTTACCTATTATTTAAAAATAGCAGAGTTTGATCTCTGTGGTGCTGCCATCTAGAACTCATAAGAAAGATTTAAAGTAGCCATTAGAGTAGTTTTTGAAATATTCATGGAGTTTTTGTGTCTCTAAACAGGGGGAACTTTAGGTGTTGCCGACCCGGCAACACTGGGCGTTAAGGGGTTAACAGCTATATACCAGTGATTGTTTGCACATCTATGTTTCCGCACTAGTTAATACTGCCCTGTTAATAGTGCACGCGATATTTCAGTGACGCTTTTGTTAATAATTTAAAAAGATATGAAAACAAATCACTTTCCTCTTCGGTGGCTGCGTGACACTTTGTTTAAAATACAGCTACGGAAATGCATGTTATTCACGATATTCCATGTTTTTAATAATTTTTCACGTTGCATGCACTAAAACCTCCGACGTAAATTAGTATTAAGTTTGAAAAATGTAATAACTTTTTTAATTGTGTGTTTCATGCTATATTGTTTTTTCCCTTTCGTTATCTCTTTCGTGATCAGTGTCTTATACTTAATTTTAAAGCACCAGTATTTCGAAATAAGAATCTTTTTCTCATAAAAGCAGGCATTCGGTGATTAAATATCGATTAAAATTCAAAGAGGAATAACTAAGCATTCCAGTCCAAGACGCAGGTACAACACGACACAAATAAAAAAGTAACATTAGAAGAAAAAAAATGCTTTATAACACATAAAAATTTGTATTCATTCAATTAATAATTGCTTACTATTTGTGTGCACCCAATCTTAATAATTTTGTCAGAATAGATTTTTGCTAGGTTTTATTCCCAGTCACCTTTTTGTAAGCTAATATTATTTTTGGTAGAATTAATACACTATTTGTATTTATTATTCCCAGTCGTCCTTTTTTAAGCTATTATTTTTGGTAGAATTAGCAGATTATTTGTATTTATTATTTTAAATCGTCTTTTTTAAGCTATTATTTTTCTTAGAATTAGTAGGTTTTTTTTGTATTTATTATTCTCAGTTGCTAATTTTTTTATTTTCCCAATTACATCTTATCTTTTGAGTTCCTCCTTATTTTTAAGGTTCAAAGACCGTTGACAGATTTTTCTCATCACAATAATTAAAAGCAGATGCTTAATGTCTCGTCTTTTACGTTTTAACTCTTTAATTTTTTTAATGCCGCAATATCTATCAGAGAAGAAAAGAAAAAAATAACCCTTGAAACTTACAGTTGCAGATGAAAAGCCTTGAATACATCCGCCATTCTCTCTATAGAATGGCTTGCTGCCGGAAAGCTATCGATCGTTGAATTGCGATGAATGTTAAAAATGTAAGCAATTTTAAACATATTTGCGATTTTCGTTACCATGACGACAAATCTTTTGTTAAAGGATGAAAAATAGTTTTTTTTATATCAGACGATATCACGAAATCGTCTGACATTAATGACGCTAATTTTCATACATATTTAATACTTTTTAGGCAATTTAACGGCAAGGAAATCCCTTGTTTTGAATTCTTTTTCTAGGAAAAACGATTGATTTTAAGAAATATGCATATGAAAATTAGTCGGATAGTCATTAGATTAGTCTTGTAAAGATAAATTAGATGGAAAATTTAGTATCCATTTTTTTTTCTTGCTAGAGAGAGTATTTTGTTTTAGTTTGGAGGAATGATATCTTATGTTTTCCAATTTTCGAAATGACATTTTTCACAATAAAATTACTGTTTGAACTATTTTCCTACATTTTTATGATCATTTAATCTTTTCATCTTCTTTTGCATGCAATTTTAGAATCTGACTGATGTTTTTATGGTAGTTCTGCTCATATGATATGGCAGATAGCAACATTAATTTATTTTGTTTTTCGTTTAAACTCATTTTCTCTATCGGTTTACAGTTCTTCATTTGTTGTACTTGTCGTTTAATTTAATTTATTATATATTTCATCAGTAAGTATTTAAAGATAACGATATATTATTCAAAATAATTTTCAGAAAGCATTCACAATTTTCTTTATGTCATCTCATATATTTGTCTATAACTTGATTTTAAAAATGCGCTTTAATAAAATAATACTTCTCCATTTTTCTATTTGTGTTAGAGGGGTAAAACAGTTATTAAAACAATGCAAACTTTTTTAAAATTCACACTTTGTTTTCCAAAATTATTTGAAGAAAATTATGATTGGCTGTATTCAAATACAGTAATACATGCAATATTGTGTATGCTATATTGACTCTAATCAACGGATTATATGGACTCAGCCCCTAAACCTTTTGCTTCCTTCTTTTGGGAACAACGAGTTTTGACCTTATTCTATCGACAATAATTTTAAGAATTTTTAAGCTATATTTTAAAGACTTTAACAAAAGTTACTCCATACATTTAGCTAACACATTATGCACTGCACATTATATTTTGATAACTTTCGTACATTCGCAGTGAAACATTGTTTACTAAACTTGCTCATTTTTCATACAATTTTTATTATTTTTCAATTTTGATCACAGAGTATTGTGTGCAATGTTGTTTGTTATATTTTCTGAAAGGAACATTTTTTACATTAAAAACTCTGTAAATTATAAGCAAAAAAATGGCAAAATTCGGAACTGTTTTTATCAAAATTCTAATTTCTCTACGAGTATACATACTGTCTTCATAAAAAAAAAAACACAGTTTATTACAAAAAGCAACTTAATCATAATCTACAGTTTGAACGCTTTTGCTTCACTAGTTTTGACAATGTTATAAAACAGATATTCTTTCTTTTCAATTTGTTGACGGTCCTCTGTAGAGTTTCAGGAGAGAAAAAAAAATCTTCTCAGAAATATATGACCTGTACTATCAGGGATATGTTTAGGAAAATTTCAGGTCCTTTAAAGGACCCTTCACAAAATAATTTATCTTAAAACAGGACCCTTCCTAAAATTATTTGTCTCTTAAACAGATCTTTCACAGACTTTTTTTCACCTTCAAATTAAACTTTTCACAAATTTAACCATTTAATAATAAAATCTGGCTTGTAAATAAGCAGTTGAATTCACCAAAGAGCATATTACTTATTATTTTACATATGAAAAATAGAACCTGAAGACATCGATAACTTAAAATTGACAAAAATCTGACTAGAATTTTCACAAACATAAGAAAAAAAATTCACAGTTTCACAAAAACAGGACCCTGTGAGAAAAGTCTGGACAGACTCCTGAATATTATTCTGTTTATAGAGTTTCAGGATAATTCCTCACGAATTTTTCCAGATATTTAACAAAACGTCTAAAATCGCAAGTGACCGGTCACCTTGGGCTATATAGTGCATACTATATCCGTGATGTTTGAATGTCTTGCTTTTAATTAATTCAGTTTTCTTTCATTCTTTTTTTTTTCTTTGTTAATCGAAATAAAAAAAAAAGTTATTATTCTTTAAATAGCGTGACATGACCCGTTAAAATATCTCGAACAAAAACCGAATATGTGAGATGTTCACCGGAAAGTTTTAATTTCCTTCTTTATCCGTGTATGGGTGTATAAAAGACTTCCACACGAACTTCTAATGTATGACAAAAATAAAGTTTTACTTAAGAAAAGATATGTATATATTTTTTAGTTATTAGTATGCATTTCTTCTTTCCGGATTATCTTAAATTTCTGTTGAAAGTTTTAAGTAACGGTATTATATCATGTAAGGAGGCTTAGTTCAATAATTTTGCATCTAAACATGAAAAGAAAAAAAATCTTTTAAAAGATTTAGTTTGTTATAAAAGAAAAACCCATATATTTCTTTTTGAACGAATTTGAATTTTGTATATTCGTTGCTTAGTGAATGAAAATCGCTGTTATACTGGGAAATGAACGCAATGTATCCATATATTTTATGCATATAGATATATGCATAAAATAATCTTTTTGTAATTAATTATGTATTTAATCAGTAAAGGGGTCGACGAAAAAATAAAATAAAAATTTGACCAATTCTCAGTTAAAAACATTGAATTCACTTCAATCCAAAAAATATAAAGAATTTAAGACTAAATAAAAATCAATGAGGAAAACATTTATATGATGGAACATGTCATCAAGGACAATGTTACACAATATAAGGAAAATCAATATGATTTCTGTCTTTGTTGAATTGTGTAAGTAAATGGTTTTTTCCCCATAAATTCCCTGATCATATACGAAAGTAAACTAAATTGAAAATAAATAAAAATAGGAATTCATCATAAAACGATAGAAATGCAAATCATTGTATTAGATAAACATTAATCAGTGTAACTGTGTATTTTCTTATTCCGGAAGCCTTTTTATTTCAAACTTTTATGAAATTAACTAATAAAGTTCGCAACGTCTTATATATATATTTGCTACCACTATTTAATAAATTAGCAAAAACTATTTATTTTTTATTACTTAATTTTGATCAACTGCTATTTAATTAGTAATTAGTGTAAACACAGTTTATGATCCTGCAACCCTTTTTCTTTTAAACTTTTATGAAATGAACCAACAAAGCACGTAACATCCTCATTTTTAATATGTATTTTCTATATGTTATTCTTTCAAAATTTAGTTTAAGTAGTTGGTAACCAGTCTAACTACGTAATGCCTGATTCTGAAATTTCCTTCCTTTAAAGCTTTTAGGAAATTAATCAACCGTAGCGCGCTATATATTTTTTGTATATTTGCTGCCACTATTTCAAAATTTACTAAACGTAGTAAAAGTAATTAGTAATCTGTGTAACTAAACCAACAAGGTTCACATTGTTCTAAATATTTTTCTATTACATATTTGTTGCTATTTTTTCAAAATTTAACACGAATAATTAGTAATCAATGTTACCGCGTAGTGCCTGATTCTGAAATCCTTCCCGTTTTAAACTTTTACGAAATGAACTAACAATGCTCGCTGTGACCATATCCATATGTTTTTTTTTATAAATTTGCTTAACTGTTTCAAAATTGTAATCTTTGTAGTTGCTTTCTTTATAATGTGCAATAAAAATCGGATTGACGATGACTATTCTCTGGAAATAGTTGTTGCAAATGTATATATATATATATATATATATAGGGTGTCCCAAAAGGTCATGTCCAAACGGAACACATGGTTGTGTCAGGTCATGAGGAAACAGAATTACATAGGAAAGGGGGGTCGGAAACGCGATCTAAACAGTGAAATTGCATCGTAACCGTCACGCAAAGAAAAGATAACAAACGGTGTAAAATATCTTTATTTTACAACAAAACAGTACCAAATAAAAAAGAAAAATGCTACAACTCATAGTAAGTGCTCATCCAAGTGCTCATCAACTGGTTCATCCTTTCTCTGCAACGTCCGCGCTTCGAATGATCCGACTGCCCGCGCTTTCGTCTGACATCGCTTATCGCCCTCTAGCGGATTACAATCGCGTTTCCGACCCCCCTTTCCTATGTAATTCTGTTTCCTAATGACCTGACACAACCATGTGTGCCGTTTGGACATGACCTTTTGGGACACCCTGTATATATATATATATATATATATATATATATATACACTATATTGCCATTGATTATGGGACACTTGCGATTTTAGACATTTTACTAAATATCTAGAAAAATACATGACGAATCATCTCGAAACTCTTAGTGTATAAATATAATAGTATACGTCATACATCTCCGTGAAGATTTTTTATCGAAACGCCATAGGGGACCGTCAACAAATTAAAAAAGAATGATTATCTTTTGAATAACCCTGTCAAAACTAATGTAGCAAAAGCGCTCAAACTCTAGATTATGATTGAATGCCTTATTGTAATACACTGTGTTCATTTTTATGCAAATAGCATGCACACTCGCAGAGTAATTAAGGTTTTTATAAAAATGTTCCCAAATTTTTCCAAGTTTTTCCATTATAATTTTCAGAGTTCTTAATATAAAATAATATTTTTTTCAGAAAATATGACAAACAACATTTCACACAGTACCCTGTAATCAGAATTAAAAAATAATAAAAATTGTATGAAAAATGAGTAGGTTTACTATATAATTTTTTACTGCGCATGCGTCAAAGATATCAAAATTTCATTTGCATATTATGTTAGCTAAATGTATAGAGCAACTTTTGTAAAAGTTTCAAAATCATAGCTTGAAAATTCTGAAAGTAATCGTCTATAGAAAAAGGACAAAATCCGTTGTTTCCAAAATGAAGCAAAAAAATGAGGGATTTTATACAAATGCAGTAGTACATCCCATATTGTGTATTCTATATTGACACTAATCTATACATATAATAAAACAGTAGGACCCGGTGTGTCTGTACATTGAAGATAATTGACAAAAATGGAGTCAGGGCGATAAAAGAAAACCAATGAAACACAAAAAAATTTTTTTTGAATTTTTTGTCTGTCTGTCTGTCTGTCTGTCTGTTTGTTCGAGGTTATCTTCGTAACTACTGAATGGATTTTTATGCGGTTTTCACTAATGAAGAATGCACACTCCCGGGCAGTGTATAGGCTTTGTTTCATCAAAATCGGACAACAGACAAAAAAGTAACAAAAAGAAACAAAAGAAACTATTAGGTGCGCTGCTCACGTTTTTTAGTACATAACGTTTTTTAGTACATATAAAATCCAATAGATGTCACTGTGCGATTTTAAAACGCGCTATCGTTATGTTTTCGCCAGTCTACTTAAGTATGAGAAAGTTTCAAGCTGGCTGTCGTTCCATGTGGTTTAGTCGGTAGAACGTCAGTGCGCCATACTGATGGCCCGGGTTCGATTCCCAGCATGGAATTTTTTTTCACTATGTTGGCATTAACGCCTATAAGCAATTAAAAGAATTTGAAATATTGTATTCAAGGCGAATTTTCTCTCTGGGAAAATTTCCTTGCATTAATATGTCAGTGTAATTTTTTTTTCGATTTAATTTTTTTTTTTCGAAACTTTGTTTTTCTTAAAAAATTACAGTAAATATTTGATATTTCCCAACGTTTTTTGAATGATCGACTTGCTTTTTTTTTTTATGTATGTCTGAACCTTATCTAACTACTTCTTCAAGATTTCTTTAGATAAACCGACCAGCGTAGCGGGCGAAGGCCGCTATCAATGAATATATGGATACAACTCCTCTTGTTTTTGCTTCATTTTGAGAATAACGGATTTTCGACTTATTCAATTGACGATTATTGTCAGAATTTTCAAGTTATGATTTTGTGACTTTCACAAAAGTTGCTCTATACATTTAGCTAACATAATATGCAAATGAAATTTTGATATCTTTGACGCATGCGCAGTAAAAAATTATTTAGTAAACCAACTCATTTTTTATACAGTTTTCATTATTTTTTAATTCTGATTACAGGGTACTGTGTGCAATGTTGTTTGTCATATTTTATGAAAAAAAATAATATTTTATATTAAGATCTCTGAAAATTATAAGGAAAAAACTTGGAAAAATTTGGGATCATTTTTATAAAAACCTTAATTACTCTGCGAGTATGCATGCTATTTGCATAAAAATGAACAAGGCTTATTACAATAAGGCATTCAATTACACTCTAGAGTTTGAGCTCTTTTGCTACATTAGTTTTGACAGGGTTATTCAAAAGATATTCATTCTTTTTTAATTTGTTGACGGCCCCCTTTGGAGTTTCGGGAAAAAATCTTCACGGAGATGTATGACTTATACTATTATATTTATACACTAAGAGTTTCGAGATGGTTCCTCATGTATTTTTCTAGATATTTAGTAAAATGTCTAAAATCGCAAGTGTCCCATAATCAATGGCAATATAGTGTATATATATATATATATATATGTATCTGTATAAATAACTACTAATCTTGAACGATTAAAAACCTAGGGGAAAAAAATATAATGATATTAATCGAAAGGTTTTTTTTCTCCGACATTTAAGGTGCCCTTTTTATCTTAGAAACGTCCTTATAAATCTAGAAAACCTTTTTTTTTTCTTCCGACTGTATTTTGTTTGTTTCTTCTCTCAATGGTCCTAAAAGGTATGGTTAACGTTTCCTGAATTATGTGTTATTATGATGTTATACTGAATTTGCGTAATCTCAAGTAGATTTTCCTCAATTTATTTCAGTTGAGTACTTATTTATTTTAAAAAGTTGAGAGTTAATAGTTGATAATACATTGTTGTTTTCACTACTATGTACTTTATCGTAAAGTCTCGAATTATGTAAATATTATTATAGCAACATTCTCGCTCACCATTTCTGGTACTCTGAAGACAATGACGTAAGACTGAAACGAAATAAACGATTCTTAATCTTTCGAATTATCTTATAATTATTACTGGGTGTTCCAAAAACAGACGAGCTTATTAGAAAGCTATTTTTATTTATTTATTTTAATGTCAAGCTATATGAATGCATTGCATTCTGCAATTAATATCGGAAAACAACAAATTTTGTTATACAGAATAATATTTAAGTAATGTGAATTCAGTATAAGGATAATAAAAATTTTAAAATAAAACTGGCATTTGCAGAATAATATTTAAGTAATGTGAATTCAATATAAGAATAATAGAAATTTTTTGAAGCTCTTGATATTATGATATGAAAAAAATCTTGATTTCCCTATCGACTTGCCATAATAACACTAAGACAGAGTCGGGTGTATTTCGATCCAAAGTGCCTTTTTTCCGATTTATTTTTAGATTCATTTTATCTCTCAAATGCACCAAAATTTCAAATTCTCTTATTTAGAAAGTACACAAGGTGCCGTAATTGTCGTTTTTTTTGATAAATGAAGAAAATGTTGCAAAAAAATGCTGTCGAAAACGGCGTTTTGGACAAAATTTTCCGAGGCGAGAGGTCTGCGAACGAAAAAAAGGGCATCCTGAGAAAATAATTGCTTATAAATCAAATTCTAATGAATTCAGCGAAAAATTACTTCATACGGCACCTTGTACGTCACTTCAAAAATCCTCTCAGCAAGTTTCGTGTTTCTACCTTTAAAGATGAGTCTGAAATTGTATCGGAAAATTTCGAGCTGTTGAAGGTGGAAAATCATTTTTTCGAATACATCCTTATACAAAATAAAGATTTTCGGGGGAAAAACGCAACTTTAATTTTTTTAGGTCTGAAAATGTCAAACAGTCCTTATATTATTATACTTACTTAATATATTTTTTAAAGTTTCATCTATGTGTATTTATTTATTCCCGAAACGTTTCCTTGGTTAATTCCGACTTCTGTGTGTACTTGTTATTTATTTGCCAAATTATTTAATTATATTTTTACTTTCAGTATCAACATAATATTGCAGCAACAAAATCTAAACAAATATTGTCTGCTCATAATACTCTTACCAGATTTAGAATTGAGATCACGTCTACGACACAACCTGCTATGCTTCGTCGCCGGCAATCTTATTTATTTTTCCTCATCTAAAATATCAGCGCCAAATTGTGCTTTCCCTAATTTATAGTGAGCCATTTTATAATTCCATGCTTTGCTCTCAGAATGATATGTTGGGGATCGTAGAATGCAAGCTTTCCTTGGTACAAGAGGAAATAGTGATTTGAATTCCGGTTATTATAAAAATAAATAACCTTGTGAAAGTATCCATTGAACGTGAATTTGATTGTTTGTTTTTCGTGTGAGAGAGTGAATTTTAATACAATGTTATAGAAAGTTTCTCATGAAGCTGCAGATTAATTATTGTTTCCTTAACAAATTGTTTCTTTATTCTGAAAAAAAAAAAAAAAAAAAAAAAAATGAAAATGAAAATATAATACGAGATTAGCCTAAATGATTAATCGGGTTTCAAAACACTATGTATTGAGAGGTGAATATGTTCAAAGATGAATGATACGTGACAAGATACATACACTCACCAAGTTTAAAAGCCTGTCTGTTCCCCGCGTGTAGTGCTGTTGTGACGAAAATTGATATAAACATGTTATTGAGCGTATGAATGGAACTGAATTACTGTTGGAATGTGTGATGGGTACCAGAAACTTCGTCAGTGTATGTATCTTTTAATATATCACACGACTTTGTATGTCATATACTTGTAAATAAACAGTCTTTTGAAATCCGATGAAACACTTAAGGTTAACCCTGTATAATCACGAACCAATATATACAATAATGCATTTTGAGTTACCCACGATTCGAAAAGTTTTTTATAAAATAAAGTAATATAAAATGTAAAAATAAAAAATATGAAAATGTATATAAGATATTTTCCTATAGGATTAACATCAGCAAGAAGTTGTTTTTGGATGAATAAAAGAGCCCCTATATTATTTTTCCCCTTCCTTTTTTTTTAAATCCTTGTACAGCATTATAACTTACATGTTTTTAATTGCTAGTTAGTTATTTCATCTTCGAAAGTCCGTTTGCTGCGAGGAGGATCTTTTGGATGATCGTAGAATGCCTTGGTAGAGGCAGAACAGAAGCAGCCCACTCCTTATGATTTCCGGTTATTATAATAAATCGCCTTCGGGAAGGAATCCAAGGAACGGGATCCTTGATTGCTAAATGGCATTTCCCCCTTTGCAACGAGGGTGAATTGGGATGTTTGATTGAATCCAATATCATCGAAAGCTTTCTCATAAGCGCAGATCAATGGCTACTTCAGGATATTAATTCTGTCGATATAGGATTCGAAAATACAAAACCAGAAGTGGATTCTTTAATATTTTCAACGTGCATTGCACAGATTTTTTAACCATTTGGAAAATGGTGGTTTGCTTTCTGTGTAGAGATATCTGAACTATATCTGAATCCTTGTGATTTTATTAGTTTTCTGATTGGTCCATGTTTAACGTCCAGATATGGAATATTTCAGTTGCCACGATGACCAAAAAAAAAAAAAAAAAAAAAAAAAAAAGTATTAAAAAGTACAAATAATAATAACGATAATAATAATAATAACTCAAAAATAAATTGAGATACAGTTTTCCAACAAATTGCATTTAAAAGTACACCCCCCCCCCCCCCTATACGATGCTGTAAAAATTGAAAATGTGCGATGTTTAGGCGTTTAAAAATTTGAAGTATTGAAAATTGTAAAACTGAAATTTCATTTATAATTTGTTTATGATGGGTCCAGAAATATTAATGTTTAATCCGTGGTGTACGCAATATAAGATTCTGTTATTACATAATCCACGTTTTGATCACGAAAAAGATATTTATTATTATTATTGTTTTAAATTTAGAAGTCATTTATAAGTCTAACATTTTAGTCTTTGAAAATATCATCTTACAAATGGTCGTTCTAATTTCTTAAAATACACTTTTATTCATTTATTACTTCTTTTTAAACTAGCATCCCACATTTCGCTGCACTGTAAAAAAAATTCAAGAGGTTACTAAAAATTTCTTAGTAAATTTGTATTCCACAGAATTTTTTAGTAACCATTACAAACTTTTTTTTTGCAAGTGAAACAAGCATTTCTTTTGTAAACTGAACAAAAGAATTTTTTGTATAACTAACTTAAAAATTTTTAGTATGAGCCACCAAGCCAATTTTAGTAATAGCTCCAAAAAAAATTTTAATAACTATTACGTGCGACCGAAGGGCAGGAGCTTCCTTCGAGCTGCATCCAGACTCCTGAAGCAAAAGATTTTCGGCAAAACCGCATTAGATGGCAACACCAAACATTTCCTACCTGCTACGACAGGATTTTCATAATCCCTTTATTAACGAGACACTACATACATTCGGGATGTATTTGGCGGTGGCAAGTTTCGAACCCGGGACCTTTTAGCCTGGAGTCCGTTACTATAACCATTATGCTATCAAGGCCACACCAACTGAGTTTTAGTAAGAGCTATTTAAAATATAAAACTATTAACTCTATTCGTTGCTAACTTTTTTCTAGTAATTCTTACAGATTTTTTTGTAACCGACTAAGATTACTAAAAATTTTTTAGTAATTACAAGGATCACTAAAGTTTTTTTAGTAGATCGACCCTTTTTTTTTTACAGTGTGGGCACCATTTCTTGGTTTCTGTAATTTCAGTCAAGTCATGTTATTATTCCATTTTTAATTTTTTTCTACATAAAAACCCTCGATTTAGATTAAGAAGATAAGATAATTATACTGTAAAAAATAATCTGAAAAGTTACTAAAATCCTTCTAGAAAACTGGAATTCCTAGAACTTTTGATGTAGCAAACAACAAGAATCTATGTAACAGATGCACTTTTGCACTATAATTCAAAAAATCTTTAAGGTTATTACATTTTTTTTTTTTTTACTAAACTGTGATGCCTAGTACTTTTTATGTGACTACAATCCGGATTACAGATCAAATTTTAGTAAAATTACTGTGATTTTAGTAAATTCTTTTGCAAAGCTCCCGATTTCTATCGCTTTGTACTGTGTACAGATAAAATTTTAGTAAGCTTATAGATTTATGTATTTTCCATCTGTTAAATTAGTTTTTTTTTTAATATAGTGTAGGGAAAAAACTGATATTACTAATAATCGCTGTTCATTGCTGTAATCGGATCTTTAATCATCAAAATCCATCTACTGTGTAATAAGAATTCTGGTTATTTTAATAAATCACCTCAGGAAGGAGTCCTTGGAACTGGATCTTGATTACTATTTCCCATTCCTGTTATGATAAATTTGAATGATGGAGCTTTAAATTGAATCATTGAAAATTTTCCACAAATGTAGTTGATTTGCTGTTTCAGTGTTTAGCTTCTATAGATTAATCCCACAGTTTAAAAAAATAAACAACCTGGAGAATTCTCTCTATCACTCTTGAAAAAGCTCGTCGGATGTGCCAATCCTAAAACTTTATTTTTTCTCATATATGTTACTATTTCAAAAAGTTGTTATGCATATTAATCTTATTACTTCAGTACTACGAAAATTTTAATTTGTTATTTTAAGGGCGTGCTCATTCAGTTTCGGAATTACCCTGCGTAGTATTAAGTCTGTGGAATTTGATGCATTCGTATATTTAAAATATCTTCTTCTCAGAAGATTTATATTTTTAAAACCTTTTTTTTTTTTTTTTTTTTTTTTATTTTTTTTTTAAAGTAAGCTTCTTAAAAGATTTTTTTTTTTCCACATATTTCTAAAAAGTATAATAAATTTAATATTTAATATGTTAAAAGCGGGCAAATTTTGAGTAAGATTTTAACACTTCATATAAAATTAAATCTAAGATACTTTAGAAATATTTTGAAAACTAATGAGGCATCTTTTACGAAGTGTACACAACAAACAGAACTTAAAAATATTAATTTTCCGAGGCGATATTTTAAATATACAAATGCAGCAATTCATCTACTTTTACATTAGTGAGGGGAATTTGGACGCTGAATGACCAGCGCCCTTAAGTTTTTGCTTCATTTTACTAATTGTGCATTAAAATCGCTATTACAGCGCCCCCTTCTGACGAAATATTTAATTCAAGGAGGATTTACTGACCATAGTAAAAAAATTTGGTTTTATGTTATGCATAACTTCATACGCTTTTCGATGATGCAAAGCGGGCACACGGACAGGCGTTTAGTATAAACATATTTTTCGTGGTTTCTGATTCCTAAAACATGCAATTCCGTCTAAAAAGAAAAAAACATCCATTAGAATATTTTCTTCTTTAAAAAAGAAGTTTTTACAAAAATCATTTGAAATATTTCATTTCAAATTATCATTTCTGTTATTGTCAGTTTTCCAAAGTTAAATACATTGATGTGAAATGATCTCTTGGTGAGCGTATAATATTAGATTTCCTGGTACAAAAGGAAATAGTTTTCAACGTAATATAAATTCCGTATATTATAATAAATCGTATTCGAAAAGGAATCCGCGGCACGGCTGATCTTGATTGGTATCTGGCATTTCCTCTTTGTGAATTTGAACTACAGAGATTTGAATATCATATGAAGTTTGAATTGGCTCTTTCAAGGATTTTCTTCAGAGATCGATTGGACGGTCAAACGCAGCGCCACCCCCTTCCTTCTTCGGAGCATCAAGACGTCCTTTCTGGAAGATTTGAGATCTTGTATTTTTTATTAGTCTAAAACTGTAAAGCTTTTTCTTTCTACTAAGAATTCTTACTCGAGCTGCTAAGATCCTTCTCTGAGAAAAATCTCTGACAAAGAAACCACTTCTGATATTGCTTGCACCTAGCATTGAGACTTGGTGCATTTTAAAGCTCTATATTAATCAGTTTGGGAATCGAAAACATTTTTCTATTAAAGTCACTTTTTTTTTTTTTTCAGCTGCATAACTTTTTGGAAATGCTATTTTCGAGGCCACTTATCAAACTTTTAATACAGTTTTTTTTTCTCTTTTTTTCTTTTTCTCCTTTTTTCTTTTCTTTTTTTCTTTTTTTCTTTTTCTTCTTTTTTTTTTTTTTTAAAGAAAAGCATTTAAAAATATAAATTGGTTAATGAATATAAAATATCGAAAAAAGTTATAAAAATCCCATAATAAAAAACATTAAAGTATAAAAAATATATAAAGATGATTTTAACCCTTAAATGCATATTGTATCATTTTCGATACCATAAGTGTTCCCGATTTATTGGGGGTTTTGGTCACATATTCCGTATTCTCACCAGAAATTTAAAAGAGCAATTTTCATTTTACTTAATGACAGACCATTCGTAATTAAATAAAGAAAAATTTACTATTTAGATTTTTCTGGTATGAATTCTGATTCTTTGACTTGCGCATTTTTTGGGACGCGTTCTATCCTGTGCACTTAAGGGTTAACAGAGAATTTTTATCGGTTTTCTGACTTTTATGTATAGGGCTACAAATTCCGGAAGGTCTCGGTACTAGGTGATGCGAGTCAAACCAAAAGTGGTTTCCTTGGAAGTTCAACAGTGGTAACTTTACCAAATCTGCATCATTTTTTATGCGATTGTTTCAAAATATAGAGCCACAATTCGCAGATTTTGATGCATCAAAATTCCTTTGGAGAAAAATACAAAGCCATAAAGACTTAGGAATAGCTATTTTGACGCGGTTCAGGTGATTTCAAGTTTTCAGTAGCTAATACTGGACCAAAAATGATATGATAGTATCTCGATTACTATATTAATGATCAGGATACGGTGCATTTTTCTTTTAAATTTAGAACAATACATTTTCGTTAGTTCATCTCATATTATTGCAGATTTATGTTTATTAATTGCAGATTTTTAGATACTGAAATAAATAATGAGTTGAATAACGTATAACTGGATGATTTTAATAATATTCTTGTCTTCTGAATATGTTATCAAGAAATTTTGAGCATTCTGATTTTCTTTGAATGCATAATATTATTATTTTGATGTTATCAACTTAATATAATTTAAAAGTCAGAATAATTTTATGATTATTTAAGCATATTTTGACATAAATCCCTAGAACAGAAATTGTTTCATTTAAAAAAATCTTCTTTCGCATCCTACATTATTATACATGGATTAATTCATTTATCAACTGAAGTGTTAAATTCAGCACTGTAATCTCTTAATGTTCGCGAGTTTCGAATATTCGCGAAATAAAAATGTGGAACATTTCAACATTCGTGAAGACTGAACGTGATTATTCGCGAATTTTGTTTTATAAAGAATATTTTTTTACAAAGTAAACTCACTTTATTTTACCAATTCAGTGAGCTAGTGCAACTGGATACTTATGTACTGTATAACCTACTATATTACTGTTCGGCCTGAGTTGCAAGAGCTTCAGCCCTTGTGTTGAAGAAAAATATAAATCAGCAATTGCCGTTATTTTTTATGCAACTATTTTTCGATTTTCAAAATTTTCTAAAATTTAAAATTTTTATTGCAGGTGAAATATTTTTTGCTGAAATTGTCGGTGAAATTTTAAAACATCAACAAAAGTTATTGAAAAAGCAATAGAATGCGATTCTTCCCTCATGGGGAACCTTAAATTTTAAACAGAAATTAAGGCTGCAACTTTTACTTACATTGAAATTCATAAACATTCTGTCAAACAATCGCACGTCGCATGTCACCAAATTTTTTCCATCATACACTAGCAAATAAATTTTGTGCAATATGTTTATGCAATATTCTATTTTATTTAAAGCATATACTTTTAATGTATAATGCTTAGTAAATATATTTATTGAACATCAATTGCTCTTTTCCATTAAAAAAAAAAATCTAAAAAATTAGAGCCTAACCCCCTTTATATGTACGGGAAAACAGTCACTACATTTGCGATTTTGTTATTCGGATGTTTTTGGGAAACTAACCCTCACAAATGTTAATGGATTACTGTACCTGGCATTTTTATTAAGTGCCAATTGATGAAGATTTTGCATACCAGTATTAGTGTTCATTCTAGGTCATTTTTGAAGGGTGCAGCACCCTGCCCTTTTTTAAATTTACAAAATGCACCCTGCCCTTTTTAAAAATAGTAAAATGCACCACTGGTTTTACCCAGAGATTTTTAATAAATACTTTTTTTTATTTCGTAGTATTTCTAAATTTGTGTGCCCAAAAATGATATCTTTTTTTCATTTCTTTAAGAAAAAGAACATAAAACTATTCAATCATGTTTTAATTTAATTGTATTTTTTAATTTTTATATCATAAAATAGATCAAAATTAATGTTACTTGATTTATCATACTTAAAAATAATGTATTTTCCCGCTTTCATTTTACTCCTTCTAGAGGCAATACAAAATTTTTTCTGGCAAAAGTGCCCTTTCTGCTGCCGTAGTGCCCTTTTTAGTAAACAGCACCATGCCCCACCCCCTTTTTTTTCTAGAGTGAACACTACCAGTATTATTTAAATTTTTTTCCGCCTCATTTAATCGTATTTTTTTACGATAAAATAAGGTAAATAAAACGATCAAAGCACAGTTAATAATAATTCTTGGTAATTCTTGGCACCTCTGATTTTTGGAACTAACCGTTTCTAGAAAAACACATACAAACGTTATTACATTCTGCACTTCCACATGTACATGCTACAAAATTTGTAATATGATACGCAGTTGTTTATTACTATCAGAGATAATTGTCAAATTGTTACTACATTGTCATCACAATGTCACTTCCTTTCAAAATATTAATTTATACCATGAAGAAAAGGCGGCGGCATTATCTCTAATTAAGTCTTGCTAATAAATATCGTCAAACTTTATTTTCCTCCTCCAGTTAAAACGTGAAACATTTGAGAATCATTGTTATTTAATTATTCGTCTCACCAAGATTTTATCGTCTGCCAATAGATTTTGAAACCTAATATGACATGCTAAGCCTACTTTCGCTTGACACGCCACTTTTTTTCCTTGCTGAAAATTAAGTCAATTGAAAATAAATTGTTCTAAACGCCCATATTCTCATTTGACATGTATGCATTTTGTACGAAGACCGACTTATTGTCTTTCGTTTCGTGCAGTTGTATTTCCTTTACGCTATTCCAGAGTATTTTTATCTGGATATCAAGTTAAATTTCCTTAACCGATTGTTCTTTTTTGTTTTTATTTTGCGAACTGTGTTTCTTATGGCTTGTGACTAGTTTGTATGACTTTGGAGGGGAAAAATATAGGCGCAACATTAGTCACAGAAAAAGACCCGGATGATAATGTAAAGTCTATAGGAGCGTTCTTATCAAATATCTCGCTCAAATTTTAATATTTTTACATGATTTGTTTTTTGCAAAGGATAGCTGAGGACGATCCACAACCGGCCTAGTTTTTACTTTTTCAATTTTGGTTACAGATTTTCTAAAAAATCTCATTAAATTTCAAAACTGGTTTAAACCGGTTCTTAAATTGAAACTATCATAATATTAAAAAATATGTATAAGCAAAATCGAAAAAGTAAAAACTAGGCCGGAGGTAGATCGTCCTCAGCTAAGCTATCCTATGCAAAAAAATCATATAAAAGTATTAAAATTTGAGTGAGATATTTGAAAAGAACGCCCTCCCCCCCCCCCCCCATAGACTTAAAATTATCATCCGGGTCTTTTTCTGTGACTAGTGTTGCGCCTGAGGTGCCAGTCACTCAACTTCTAAGTTCCTTTCCGTAAAATTAAGTCTATGGGCGTTTGATGTATTTTTATATTTAAATTAATAAAAACCCAAGAAATTAATATTTTAAATTTATTTTTTCATTGTTGTCTACTTAAAGGATGTCTCTTTTTGTCTTAGGTTTTAAAATACTTCTTAAATGTACGTTTAGTTTTATATAAAAAGTTAAATTTTCACTCGCAATTCATCAGTTTAAAAATGAAAAATGTTAAATCAAGCATAGATTTTAGAAATATTTTGAAAACTAAGAAAACAAGTGAGGGGTGAATACAAAATAAATAAAAATAAACAAATGAAAAAATAAAAAAGAAGTTAATACTTAATATGATTTTAGATTCTACTTAATATTATTCACAAAATAATAACAATATTTAATATGACATTCATTTATAAAATAAACAAAAAGTTTCTGCCATATGAACCAAATACTTTATCATTATAAGACTGGAATTTAAGCGTTAAAGTGTAATAAAAGTACGCGTGAAATGCATATAAAAAATACTTCACATCTTTTAATAATAGAAGAAATATAAATTATAGAATGTGATGTATTGAACTCAAAAATCACCC
This sequence comes from Maratus speculifer, assembly GCA_964019185.1. Classification (NCBI taxonomy): domain Eukaryota; kingdom Metazoa; phylum Arthropoda; class Arachnida; order Araneae; family Salticidae; genus Maratus; species Maratus speculifer. Next base: position 314,801,359 of record OZ025296.1, on the reverse strand, counting down.
TTCTTCATTTCATGAACGCTTTCAATTTCCCAGAGTTGTGTACTAAGAAAATACGAAAAAATATTGTGAAAGGCGAAAATCAAGAAATAGGAATGTTAGAAACAACAACAGCAACAGCAAAAACTAATATTGTGACCGTTGAAGAATTTCGAAAATAGGAAGACAGTCGGATTATTAGTTTGCTTCAAGAAAAGAAAAACTTGCGTCAGAAAAATTCAATTTCGTCTGTTTGTCGTTTGTTCAAAGTGTTCACAAGCTAAAGGGGGAAATGTGTTTACGTCTGAAATTAGGAGTATATATATGAAAGGATAAAAATTAAACCCTTTTTAATACTTAAAATTTAAGTTCAAATTCAAAAGTTTAAAATTCCAATTAATATTTTTCAACTTTAATTCTGATGCTTAAAAGCAGTTTGCCCCTGATAACTTCATTTTTCAGCAATGCACCTTATTACTTTCAGAGATCGTTTTTGGACGCTCCTTAAGATTAAAATTGTTTAGCTAAGTGCTTTTTGCATCCATTTGTGGTTAGGGCTTCATAAGTCGCCGACCCGAATGGGCTTTGACCGCATATCTATCAAAAGCTAATGAACCAATTAACATAAATGTTCCTCCCAAATTCACAACTGTGTCCCCTGCTGGGAAATATTAGAATCTCCAAAATATTACCCAGAACGCGCGCGAAAAACGGGAGACTTTGCAGTTTTGAGATGCCTGCTGAAACTACGGCCATGTAATCTTCCATGATCCACCCATCTGGCTCCGGGACCTCCGATCGGACTCGGGAATCCATCTGTACGACGAGCGGCCTAATAAAAAAGAGTTCGATCCAACAAGAGGTTTCCGAGTCCAGTTCTTATGCCATGATTTTATGCAAACTACAGAAGATTATGGAGTTAATAAAGCAAAATAAAGTGAAATATAATCAAACCAAGTGAAATGTATGTTACTATTGAAGAACATGAGTCTTACGTCAGATGAATGTTTCAGATATTATTTTATTGCGTGTTAAATTTACTGACATCGAAGATGCTGAGAGACTGATGAAATTTATTTCCTGTTTATTATATTTTTTATAAAATATTTCAAATTGTAGAAGATTTTGTTGAATATATTTATTTTAAATTTGAACTTTGAGTGTCAAAATTATGATAGTACAGTTAAGAAAAATTTACCCGAATATGGAAATTCTTTTTACCGTGTAAAACTTCAAATTAACTGAACTTTTAGTATTATTATCTGTCAAGGATATTCTTAAATCCCTATTCGCTATTTTCCGACACATTCATCTAATCATTTCATAGGAAAATACAGAATCTGTTTTGACAACCAACGAAATTGCATATTACAATGTACATTATTCTAAGAAGAAGTCTTTCCCTACAAATAAATGTTTTATTTTTATTTTTTAGTGTGTTTTATCTACTAATATTGAAGATACTGCGAAACTGATGAATTTATTAGATTTAGTTATAGAAATTTTTTTTTCTAACACCACAAGAAGACGTTAAATATATATTTTTTCGATACTTTCCTAAAAAATGTTAGGTGAATTTTACCTGTGAAGGGACCTTCAAACGTTCTCTTGTCGTGTGATCATAGAATGACTACATCAAACAAACCGAAAAAGGCCTCGCACTTAGATTCTAATTTTTAGGCTTTTGTTCATCTGACGAAACTCCATTCATCTTTGTCCTCTGTCTGTCCGTCACAGAATCCGTTACACATAAACTATATAAGTCAAATTTAGTGTACTTACGCTGAATACCTCGTGTCACACGACAAATCATAAAACTTTGAAAAAGTCAATTATTTTAATTTCTTTAATATCATCCGTTCATTTTTGCGATTTAAATTTTAAAAGAGAACCTTAATCTCAACGTTTTTCGTGCAGACATCGTTGCTTGGAAGTAAAGCGTCTCGCTAGTAAAGTGAAGGTTCTTAGTTCAAACCCCAGTGCTGGAAGTTGAAATTTTCATATTAAGATGGATTTAATTAAAACAAATTTCGTACTTTTTTTTGCCAATTTAAAGGTTTATATTATTTTTATTATTATTTAAATAAAATGCTTGTATGATAAATTTATTTTGCTTTGCTTTTAAAACTATTTTTACCTTTATACTTATTTTTGTTAATATGTTTTTCAAATAGTGAAAGGGGAATTTAAAATATTTTTAATTAAAAAGAAATAATTAAAAAAAATTTTTAATGTGGTTTTGGAATTTGTTTAGGTATTATTTCAAAATAAAATATTTTTGGCATTTTTGGTGCTGCCTTCTATTGGGGAAACATGTAATGTATAGAAACGTTATATATAAAGAAGCGTGTTTAACTAAATACGAGTATAATGCTGATGTCATTTATGTAAGGATTTGATAATAATAAATTCTATGTTAAAACTGTGTTAGCCTTCGTTTTTTCAAAAAAACTAAAACTAAAACAAAATAAATTCTATATTAATACTAAAGTATTAAACCCAGCTACAATCTAATTAAAGGCGAAATTAGCTTCAAAGTCCAAAACTTTTTAAAGGAATTATTCAAGCCATATCTATAGGAGGCAAACATATTTGCTTTAAACTATTTCTCTGCTGCATAAATGTAATCCAGTGGTTAGGGTATTGGCCTCGTAAAAACAAGGTAACTGGTTCGATTTCAAGGCCTTATATTTTGGATAATAAATTATCTCCAATTTCTTCAATTGAGTATAATCTACCTAATGTATTGAAAAAAAAAAAAAAAAAAAACAGATATTTGCCTATTATCGGAAAAATCCTTGTAGTACTGCTGCCAGGAAAATTTATGTAAATTGAAGAAAGTATTTCTGAAAGAATGTGGAAAAATTGATGAAGTTTACTGCTTGTTTAATGAGTTTTTTCTTTTATTATTGCATCTGTGTTTCATTTTGTGCACCACTTTGCCCAGCACCAGAATACACATCTCCAGTAAAACACGTATATATTTCTTTACCTTTGTCACTTCATTTCCTTTAAAAAACAGGGTTTGGAGTAGGTAGAAAAAGCTTTACAGGCGGTTCTGGACCCCAAAGAAAAGCTCTGTTTTCTCTTAATTGAACGGGGGGAAACTAGGCGATTGTTAAGACTTTAATGCCTTAGCTTTATAGATCCAGATTTCTCCCCCGCTCTCCTCAATGGGATTTATTTCCTCCGGTGAATTGCCGTCATTTTTACTGCTTTTGCTTTGCTATTGGAGGGTGGGGTAAAAAAGAAGGCGAAAGATTATGGAATAAAAATTAAGTACTCAGACCTCTGATGAACTGAATGTTGCTCTTGAACAGCCCGACTTTCACTTCAAAAAAGATTTTTTTTAATATATAGTTTATTACACAGAATCGACTGATATTGAATGTTGTGGTGAAATTGACGAAGCTTATTGCATGTTTAATATTTAATGAGTTTTTTATGCATTCCACTGTATTTTTGTTTTAAAGTTGCGTTTTAAATCTGTGTATTGAATTGCATCAATATATTAAAAAAAGTATATAGCGAGCTACACTTTTTTTTTTCTTCTATAAATGGATAGAAGATTGTACAAGTAAAAGCTAGAAAATGATGAATTGGATGTTAATTTTAAAGAGTACGGTTTCCCCTTCGTTAGAATGTTTTTTATTTTTATTTTTAAATATGTAGAATCTTCAAAGATTGCTTTGTTTAGAGGGAGAATATCAGGTGTTGCATTCTTATTCAGTTTTTGCTCACAGTGAATTTCATTGCGTCAGTCTTTTAAATCTAAGTTTTTAATGCAGAATTGTTATGTCTCATCGATTTGGAAAAATGTTTTAATTTATGTTTTTCATTAAGTAGAACTGAATCAAGAGTTACAGAGAAACTATATGTTTGTTGACTTTTATCAGAGAATGTCTAGTAAATTTGCACTTTAAAATTGTTTAGATTTGAATTTGCCAATATTAACCAAATTAATTAATATTTTGGTAAATTGTATTTAAGTCTCAAACAACATAAGGTTATGGAGTTAATAAAATAACATAAAGTGAAACATAATCAAACTGAATGAAATGTATGTTACTATTGAAAAACACGACTCTTACGTCGGATCAATGTCTCAGATATTATTTTATTGCGTATTAAATTTATTAACGTTGAAGATACTTAGAAGCTGGTGGAATTTATTGCCTGTTTATTATATTTTTATAAAATATTTCCAGTTATAGAAGATTCCGTCAAATGTATTTGTTTTACATTTGAATTTTGACTGTCAGTCAGAATTACAATAGTACAATTAAGAAAAATATTTTTTGACGAAGCATATTTCATCTATTAATGGCAGACGATTACGGAATAAAATTTTACTGCACAAACCTGATAAACTGTACACTATAAAAATTCGTTGGTTGCCATTACAATTTCCATATTTTTATGGATAAATGTTTTTCTGGTAAAAAAGAACTCTTGAATATTTAAAAAAGTGTGGATTTGAATTAACTTCAACAGATAATGATCAGTTTTCATTTTCTCAAAAGCTGTGGGATTCAATTTTTATTATTTCACAGCAAAAGAAAAAAGAAATTAAAAATACGAAAAATGCACTGTCCAAATACGGAAAATCTTTTTAGAGTGTAAAACTTCAATTTAACTGGACTGGACTTTCAGTATTATTATCTTTCAAGAATATTCTTAAATTCCTATTCGCAATTTTCTGACACATTCACCTAATCACTTCATCAAAGAAAAAAAAATCCGTAAAAATACAGAAACTGTACTGACAATCAACGGATTTGTTTTAAGAACAAGTCTTTCCCTACTAAGAAAATGTTTTATTTTTTGTTTTTTAGTGTGTCAAATCTACTAATATTGAAGATACTGAGAAATTGGAGAATGTTTTAGGTTTAGCTACAGATTTTTTTTTTCTATATTCCTCTTGTAAGCTTAAGGGTGTTCTTAAATCCAAAGGGGCAACTTTGTGACACAGATTTTAATTTATTTTTGTTCGGAAATGCATGAAGTTATCAGGTATTGTTGTTCAAAAACTATTTAATCGCACTAATTTTTTTCAAACACAATAGATCTTTCATAACAAGCCGCCAAAAAGGCGTTTTGAACCGCATTTCCCAACGAAAGCAGCAAAACCAGTCAACGAAGGGAAAAAATCCTCGTGATCACTTGATCAAAATCGCTTATAACTCGATAGGTAATTTAACTGACATAAAATAAAAAAAACAAAGTTCGATTCCAAATGACTTCTATATTCAGGCCTTCATATTTTACATCTTTCTGTTAAAAAAATGTGTTTGTAAATGCGTGAAAATGTTTTACCCTTGTTGAGCAGAGCTGTTGAGAACAGATTTTGAACAGATTTTTTGGAAGCGGTAGATTTGGGAACGAAAAAAAGTGTCATACTGAGAAGGTAATTGTTCATAAATCAAATTCTAATGAATGGAGCGTAAAATGACATCACACTGCATCTTGCACGTCTCTTCAAAAAACCCCTCAGCAAATTTCATGTTTCTACTTTTAAAAATATGTCTGCATTGTATCGGAAAATTTCGAGCTGTTGAAGGTGGAAAAGCGTTTTTTCGGATACACCCTTAACTGTAGAAATTGCATCAGTATTAAAAATAGATTAAGATTAATTTCACAGCATAGCTTCTTTCTTTCATGCAGCATTTGTTCTGCTGTTATAATCAGCGGCGGCGATTTTTTCATGTTGATGGTAACTCCTCAGTGCCTTTATTCGCCCCTGCTCCAATCTTGCAATGAAACTCAGACATTAGGTGACTAGGGCGAGTTTGATAGGCACCAAAATCAGTTTAATCTTCAATGCTATCACCCCACGCGGAAGTAGAAACGCCATGTGTTGTTTTAAGAAAGAAAAAAAAATCGTTTTCGGAATGTTATTTAGTTTTTAACTTTAACCTTTTCATTTAAAACTAAAAAGAAGAAATGATTCTTCGAAGTTCTATACATTTTTTTCTTCGCCAGTTTCTTTTTTTCCGCATACAAAGCCGCTCATCGACGGTCAAGAAAGTTACAAAAAGAGTTTGTGTCATTTGTAATCTGCGTATTTCTGAAGCTATTTGGATGGATTTTTTTAGGATACTTATAAAATAATTGCTTTTTTCAATAGGAAATCTGAATCAGTGCATTTAGCAATATTGAATTGATGTTATTATCTAACGTATTCCAAAAATTTTGTTACTTTTTACAGTGTCGATTTTGTCTTTTCTTTCAAATTCAAACTGAAATATTAAATTATTTTCAACAAAGCCAAATCTCAGGAAAATATCTCACGAGTACATCGAAATAATTTGATTCAGAAACCTGTTGCAGAACTTATTTAAGAACTTATTCAAGTTTAACAAAATTAAAAGAGCGAGAGAAATAGAAAGAACATAAGAATTTTCCCTATACCTATTTTCGAAAATCAGATAGAACTGATAAAAGATGTTAAGCAACAAAAATTAAATTTCAAGAACATTTTTTAATGCAAATTTTATCTATTTATTTTCTCTTGATAACACATGTTTAAAACGAAAACTAAACTACTAGTAAACTCTTTCAGAAAAACCTATTAATTTTTTAATATTTAAACATAAAAAAATTATTATTTAAGATATTAAATACTAAGAAGTAATAAACATAGTTTCGACACTAATTAGAATCTTAATATATGCGCTTTACTATATGATGTAATGTTTGTGGATTTCTATGTCTGGAAACGTTGGTAAAACAATAACACATTTGAAAAATTCAAGGTTACGGAATAGGGCTTCTTGCTCGTATCCCATCCGGAACACCCAAAGCTTCTGAGGGAGGGGGGGGGGGAGGCACTCGGATGTGTGATCCCTAAATTACGTGGCTTAACCCCTTCGGGATGAGCATCTTTTACGGAATTTTTAATGTTTTATCACCGGCTTATTAAAGCAAAAAATTTTGCCTAATTTAATCGTCAAAAAATGTTCGGGTTAAATAAGGAAAATTTTGCAATAAAATTTTATTGGTGAGAACTTACAATGATTCTGAGCACTTCATACGGCACGTATACTGGTCGCTTGTCCCCAAGGGGTTAAAGGCCCCTGTCCTCGCTCGAGGAAACGCTCGCGAGCTAATGCTATTCCTATGGGGAAGCATTTTTCTAATAACTCTTTCGCATTTTGAAATTTTTGAATAATTTTTTTTTTTTTGAATTGGATAGCTGAGGTGCATGCCGACAGCGCACTTTTATTACTTTTTCGATTTTGGTTGCAGATATTTTTTTTAAAAGCACTTTCAGTTTTGAAACCGGTTTTGAAAGTGAAACTAACTTTGTAAAAAATATCTGCAACCAAAATCGGAAAAGTAAAAAAGGTGCGCTGTCGGCATGCACCTCAGCTATACAATGCAAAAAAAAAAAAAAAAAAAAAAAAAAAAAAAAAAAAAAAATATTCAAAACTGTCAAAATGCGAAAGAGTTATTAGAAAAATGCTTCCCCATAGGAATAGCATTAGCTCGCGAGCGTTTCCTCGAGCGAGGACAGGGGCCTTAATACTCGAGTCTTCAAAAAAGAGAAAGAGAGGGAGATGTTTGTGAAAAATGTGGCATATTTTCCTTTCGCCAAATTCTTTAATTCTGAATTTAAATTTTGTATGTGATCGGTCAGGATTTTACTCGAGTTCTGTCTGATTTTCGAAAACAGAATACTTATGTTCTCTCTATTTCCCTCGCTCTTTTAATCTTGTTAAACTTATTCAATTCTGCTGCAGGATTCTGAATCAGATTATTTCGATGGACTCGCGAGATATTTTTCTGAGATTTGGCTTTGTTGAAAATAATTTAATATTTCGGTTTGAATTTGGAAGGAAAGACAAAATCGACACTGTAAAAAGTAACAAAATTTTTGGAATATGTTAAAAAATAACACCAATTCAATATTGCTAAATGCAGAGAGGTGATTTTTGAAGAGATGTATAAGAGGCCAAGTGATTTCGTTTTCCGCTCTATTAATTATAATTTGATTTATAAACAATTATTTTCGTTCTCAGATCTCCCGCTTAGGAAAATTCAATTCAAAGTGCCAACTTCCACAGAATGTTTTGTAATAATTTCTTCCTTTATCAAAAAATTGACAAGCACGCGCATTGTGTAGTTTCTAAATAAGAGAATTTGCCAGTTTGATGTGTTTGAGAGATAAACAATTTGGATTGGAATACACACTTAAAAGCATATTTGATATCACGAGTGGAAAAGCTTTTCTACTTATTATTGCTGCTTTCACAAAACTATGTATCCTTATATTAAAACAACTGCTAATATATATATATATATACAGGATGGTCATAAAAAAACTTTGCCGATATATGGAGCTCTAGCGGCCAGTCCGCTCAACCGATCGAGGTGAAATTTCAGATATAGCTATTCCGAGGTATGAGCTCGAGATTCTGCGAACGGCAACAAAATGGTGCTCACGGTTACAGTTATAGTTACAGAAACTCGAAAATTTCCAATGGCAACACCCATTTTTTTCATCGCAAAATGCTCAGCGCATGCGAAAACCCTAAAGAGCGTTAGAACCGTACGTGTATCGCAAGAAACGGACATGTTATGCACGCACAAAAAACCGTTCTGGGAATCCTCCCCCCTATAGAAAAAACTCGGCACTGTAACCGTGAGCGCCATTTTGTTGTCGTTCGCAGCATCTCGAGCTCATACCTCTGAATAGCTATATCTGAAATTTCATTTTGATCGGTTGAGCGGACTGGCCGCTAGAGCTTCGTATATCGGCAAAGTTTTTTTTATGACCACCCTGTATATATATTTAAATTTTAATGCATAGTTGATATTTTAACAACTAAGTTAATAGATATAGGTATTAAGTAAGCGACATATGAGACATCTCGGAACATTTTGTCCGCTTCTCATGGAATGGCCGGATGCCTATTTTCTGTTTCACTTTCTAATTTTTCTGTATTTAATTATATTTTTTTACTTGCCTTATTCATTCTTATCTGAATGAATCAAAGGAAAAAAAATCTGATATCATTTTTTAGTTAAAAGAAAAGAAAATCAAAAACATTAAACTTAGTTCGAATCATCTTCTGTAACTCAAAACGCGAAATAACTGTTGTAGACTGCGAAATGAGCTATCAAAAATTGCTGAACTTGTGTTCGAGTTGCTGCTCTTGATTCTCTGCATGTTGTGTTGCTATCTCCCTCCTCCTTCCTTTCCCTGCTTGTTAAGGCCCAAACACATTTGACCACTTCTTGAAGTTCGGTGTCGGCTCGTTTGTTATGGCGACATGGTGTCTTTGATCTTAATGAGTTTTGCAGGAAAGGGACGGTTGTCCGGCAAAAGAAAAACTTTTCCATCAAGTAGGGTGGATTGCTTATCTCCCGATTCATTTGTTAAGGGTGTTCTTAAATCAAAAAGGGCAACTTTGTGACACATGCTGTAATTTGATTTTGTTCGGAAATGCATGAAAATAGCAGGTGTTGTTATTCAGAAACTGTCTAATTGCACTCATTCTTTTGTTTTTTAAAAAACACAATAGATTTTTCTTAACAAGCCTTCAAAGTTGACACTTTTGAGTCTATTTCCCGACGAAAGCAGAAAAACCGGTCGAAAAGAAGGAGAAAAACGGGTGATTGCGTCATCGAAATAGCTTATAACTCGATAAGTAATTTAATTATCATAAAATGGAAAAATAAGTTCAATTCGAAATCGCCTTCATAGTCAGGCATTTTAATTTTATATCTTTCTGTTAAAAAATGAATTTGTAAATGTGTCAAAACGTTTTTCGCTTGTTGAGCGGATCAGTTAAGAACACCCTTAACTCCCCTGGTTTCTATTATGAAGAAATCGCAAATGGATCCTATACAAAAGATTTTCTCACTTTTTCCAAGAATTCAGTTGAAGGGAAGAGTATCGCAATCCGAACGGAGCCTTAGTCTCGAGAGAAGAAGTCGGTCGAGCGACTCGACTGAAATAAACCTGTTCGAAGTTGCTATTCCTTAACCCGGTTTTCCTGATCGACCTCTCTCTCTTCTTATTATGTACCCATCTCTTTTTCTGAGAGGCAGCGAACAATTTTCGAAGGCAGTATATGCATTTTTTTTTTTTTTTTTTTTTTTTTTTTTACTCATTTGCTTTTCGAATGAAGTTGAATCCGGTTTAAAAAGAGACTTATGACACCGGAAGGTTTTTTTTTTCTTTATTTTTCTTGTTGAATGAATTGAAACGCGAACTTTCTATCAAAGTACTTGTTTTAATTTGATAAAAAGTTATCCTTATGCTTTTATGTTGCTGTGAATTAACTGGGTGATTTTCTTTTCTGACCTACAGTGACGAGTTTTCCCGAGATCTTTAGGGCAAAACTTCAACCGTTATTTGTTTTCCCAAATCTTATCTGAAAATAAATAAATAAATAAATAAAGAATTTTTAAAGACGTTCAATGTTTATCTTGCAACTAAGCATAATTGCATAATTGTGATTCATACAGTTCCAAAAACTTTATGTTAATTTGGCCTGGACCTCGATGTTCACCGCATTGATTTGCGCTCAAGGTTAGGCTGTATTTACTACTTTTGGAAAAACATGTTTTTAACTGGGTTTTTACCACCCTTGAAAAAAACTTATTAGCTCTACTGTTTTTTTTTTCCCTTTTATGAAAATTTATCTATCAGTTTTTTATTTTTCCGTGAGTGAAAGTTTTCCAAGTCCTTAACCTCTTCAGACCTGAGCATAAAATAACTCTACAAATACATATTTATTGTTTTTGCATAATCGAAATGACACCATAGATGACAGAAAGAGTCATTTTTATGAAATCACTACTTTAGGGAACTGGTAATTTTGGTTTATAAATGTTGGTATAAAAATACTAATCCCCTTAAAACATCAGTTTAACTATCAATAATATAAATTTACGCAATAACAAAATTAAGGTCGTTAAAAACAAATAAATGATCAACAAATCCTCAAATTTTATAATTGTAAACCATTTAAGTTAAATAATCATGAATATTTCTCACTTTCTTGACCACAATATCTTGAAGGTATAATTCGGAAACTCGGATGAAAATAATATTTATTTTATGAGATAAAATTCATTAATGCTGACATTTATTGTTTTTGTCTTAAAGCAAAAAACATTGAGCTGTATAGAAGTATATTAAAAATGCAAAAAATTCGAACGGTTTAGTTTTTATGAGGAAAAGAATGGAGGTACACATTTGTGTACCTCAGGTCTGAAGAGGTTAATACCACTATTTCCCCATTACGATATTCATTTAATTTTGTTTCTGATTAGGTTGGTAAAAGAGTATTGTACGCAAATCGTGATTTTTAAGGATGTATGTATGCGAAAAAGTATTTTTTCACCCTCAGCAACTAAACATTTTCTGAGAAAATTACAGGCTTATTTAAAAAAAAAAAAAAAAAAAAAAAAAAATGAAACTTGCAGAGGTGACTTTTAAAGAAATGTATGAGAGACCGTGTCATTTCGTTTTTCGCCCAATTCATTAAAATTTTATTTATAAAAAATTAAGTTTCCTCAGTATGATTTTTTTTTTTTTTTTCAAATTTCCCGCTTCGGAAAATTTGGTTCAATGCGCCAACTTTGACAGCATTTTTTTGCAATGTTTTCTGCATTTATCAAAAAATGGAACAGCAAGGCACATTGTGTAGTTTCTAAATAAGAGAATTTGCCAGTCTGATGCGTTTGAGAGAAAAAATGAATTTAAAAATAAATCAGGAAATAAGCAGTTTGGATTGAAACACACCTTCAAGGAATTCTGGAAAATTTTCATTCTTTTTTCCCTCCTACAAGAATTCAAAATTTTAAAGATATTATTGTATACTCATCATTATTAAACCAAAAAATTATTTATCATTAATATATTAAACTTAAAACTAATTATAATTATTATGAGAAAGTTTTCATTATTTATCTTACTAGAGACTAGTTTTCTAATTTTTACTTAAAGGAAAAGAAAAATTATGAACACACTTATCATACTTAAAAACTTTAATCATTTTAATAAAAAAAATGCTTACAAATATTAATTATCACATGATGTCATTTGTACAAATGTTAGTATAATTTACCAATCTATGTCCTTGAAGCCAAAGCATCCGACTTGTACCTGCAAGCTCATTTGAAAAGAAACAGAACCTTAGGTTTTTACCACTTTTCTCTCAGGTTTTTGCTTTGTCCGGGTAAAAATCACTTTTTACCGGTAAAAAGCCAACCCTGCTTACGCTTGTTAGAATGGGTGAACTAGAAAGTTTATTAAACAAAATCTACATATTTTTTCTTTTACACATTTACATTTCAAATGGAGTCGAATCCCATTTAAAAACAATTTATGTTACTGGAAAGTTTGTCTTCTTTGCAGCATGAATTGAGACGTAAACTTTCTATCACAATAAATATTTTAATTTTATAAAACAGTACATTTTTGTATTGCTGTTATTTTATGAATTGGTGATTTTATTTTCTGGCGTACAGTGACGAACTTCCCCTAAATCTTGGGACTAAAACCTCATTCGTTGTCTGCTTTTTAAAATCATATTTGTCAGGCAGCGTCAGGTTTTTGAAACCAATTTTATTTTCGATGGTTTTGATATGTTTAATTTCTTTTCTTTCTTTCTTTTCTTTTTCTTTTTTTGTTATTTTTTTGCTATTTTTTTTTTTTAAATGAGTTATTTAAAAGCAGTATACTATTACAAGACACGGTATGCAAAGGGAGGGGGGGGGGTGAATTAATATATTTAGAATCACAAAATAATTTTTAATTTTAAAAATATTTCATTTTTTACTTTGAAATGCGTTCGAATTGAATAGTAGTTCTGTTTCCATTTTAGTGACTACTATATATATGAATGAGATATTAAAAACGAAGTTACTAATGCACTGTTTACGAAGAGAGGAGGGGGGGGGGGGGAAGCAGTAAAATACTATTCGAAGAAGAAAAAAAGCACGCCTCCGTTAAAACATGAACTATCGAAAATATGACTTAAAGGTTTTTTTTTTCTAATTCACCTGCCCAACATTTCCGATAGCATCTGCAATCAAGTATACAGGTTGAATATTAACAAGAAACTTCATTGGATATTATCAGTTTTAGATTCACGCTGCTCACTCGATGGGCCTTTGATAAAGATCTCTCAAAAGAAAAATTAACATAATTGAGTTTTGTTGAGACTCAGACAGAGAGTGTGTGTCTTCTGCTGAACGTCTAGAGGGAGAATTTAACCATTTAGTACTATTTCTTAACTTTACAAAGTAAATAATTCAATATGCATTAAGTGGCGTAGCTAGGAAGGGGGATACCCGGGGCGGATGTAAATAGTGTCACCCCCCCCCTCCAATCCGCCATATTATTTCAATCATAGTTCGAGGTTATTGTAAGAAACAGCCATATCATTAATTATTTACCTTACGTCCTCCTGCATAACATTAAGAAAAAAAAAAAAAAAAAGCACTTTATTATTTATCCCATAGTCCGCTTAACTCAATGCAGCATCCATATGTAGAAGAAAAGTCTTTCTTTTAAAGTTTGCTTTTCGCTACTCACTCGTTAGATTGATTGGTTTTTGTTCCCTGGTGCATATCTTATTTAGATACCCCCATTCTGTGTAAAATTTCACATTCTCAAAGTAAAGAAAACTAACTCTGATGCGTCTTGCGCTAGAAATTTCATTTTTTTTTTCCCAAGAACTTTTTCAAAAATCTTATAATATTATGTGTATATATTTGCAATTAAAGATTAGGTGCCACCTCTTAGAGGGTGACACCCGGGGCGGATCGCCCCCCTCCACCCACCGCTTACATTTTATGAAAACCATGCTTCCGCACTCTGGCGGTGTTTCATAGATCGCATGATGATATGGGCGACAACATAAACAAATTTTGCGTAGGAGGAGACTAAGTTTGCAATCAACTTATTTAATCAAAATACTCCAACCATTAACTCATATATTTTTTTACGATACAACAGTAATGATATTGAAACGATATTTTCAACAAACTTATTTTGATTAAAATTCGTATAAAGCATAGGTAAAATGTAATAAATTACTTTTAGGCTCATGTATATATATATATATATATATATATATATATATATATATATATATATATATATATATATATATATATATATATTATAAAAATAATAAAATACCTCAAAAATACACCAAAAATCAAATTTTCGGTCAAATTCACACATTCTTCGTCAGTGTTCATTTAAATTTATTAGAAATTTAAAAATTAAATAAGCGATAATAAAATTTAATAGAAAATTTCAAATAGTAGATGAAAGTTTGTTCTGTTAAAAATTTCAATATCTTTTCTTATCAACTTATCTTTCATATCGCTGCAGTAATTTAATAGCTAGATCTAAAAGTAAAATTTATTAAATTAAAGATTGGGCATGTCGCCAAATGCACTCAGAATTAATGAAAAATATCATTTTGGATCAGATATTCAATCACAGACAAAGGGTTAATGATACATTGTATAAACTGAATTGAATGACGAATGCTTTTTTAATTATTCCTCTCTGCTTTTAGCCGCTGATTAATTGTTCTTTATTATGGTAAGCTTTCTCTTTTGTGAAAGAAGTTTGATATTTTTCATTGTGTTCATAAACCTGCATATATTAAGGTATTCTCGCAACTTCCTTGCCGGTGTTATAAACGTGATTTCCTCCTTCTCGAATGCTTTCATATAGTCTACTTCCTGAGTTTCTAAACCGCCTACCTATAGGTACAGTGGAACCAAGGTCGGAGACCAATAATGCATTCTGATGGTTACCTAATAAAGTTGTCCTATTTTTATCTTTATTTTGTAGAACCCAACGTGAAATGAAATAGAAGTGGAGAAAAAAATGGTGACACGGGGTTAAAAAGGGCCAACGGCATTCACCCAGTCAGCGTGCTATTGGTATTAATTGCATCGGATGAGATAAACAACAAGAGATAGACGGATTTGTTACACAGCATGGAGTCTTCTTGCTTGTGATTTTATTTTATTTTTTATTTTTTTGAAAAGACAAACAAGTAAATAAAAATGGTTGTTTCTCCGGATTAGCACGCTTAAATGTATATTTATAAAATAAAAAAAAGAGTAAAAATTAAAGTATGAAATAAAACAAGTTTTTCGCTAGGCGTTGATTAATGTAAATTTCTTTATAAAAGGAGCAAACCCCGTCCTATAAGGATGAAATTATACAACTTTGGTACTTTGGTACTTTGACCTTGCATTAGTGCATTCCTGCATTTACAG
Source organism: Maratus speculifer (assembly GCA_964019185.1). Lineage (NCBI taxonomy): Eukaryota > Metazoa > Arthropoda > Arachnida > Araneae > Salticidae > Maratus > Maratus speculifer. The sequence continues at coordinate 314,786,116 of OZ025296.1, read as the reverse complement.
AAATTTTCACTGAATTTCCTATTTACGAGCTTTTTAAAAAAGAAAAGGGGAAAAAAACTTAAGAAAAACTTAAAAATGAAGACAAACGTTCTGCATACGATCCCTCATTAATGCAGGGTGTTAGAGCAAGACATTAAAAACAGAGAGCATATGGTATATGAACAAGGTATACGCTAAATTCATAAACTTCATGCCTAGAGTATTCACTATAGCTTTGAGAAACAGAGCGTATACGGAGCTTTTTTAAAAAATCCAGAAAGTATACTATGCATACCTCTCAACTACATAACTGCCCATACCTCTGTATTATTGAACATTTCTAGTAAGGGAGATGCAATAAGGCCGGATCATATGCTAAGAACTTTAATAAGACTAAAAGGCTTATTTATTTATTTTCCGAAAAAAATAAATTGTAACTTAAAAAAAATAGACGTAACCTGCACTTAATTTTGCGCTTATAGGGGTCACAGAAGAAAAAAATAAAACATATTTCTTTATATTTGAAAAAATGCAAGGTTCTCTAAATGGTTATTTTCAAAGGGATTCGTTTAAAGCTGGCAAAAAAAGGAAAATACTTTTCGGGATCTCTTTAAATTAAATATATGTGGGTATAAAGGATGAAGTATTAAGCAATAAAAGATAATATACTCAATGATTTAATGAACGTGATATCCCAATTGAGACTCACGTGATGATGCATAAAAAGAACGAGGTGTTCTATAGATTTCAGCGATGGCCAGTTGGATGGATTTTTAATCAAAAGCTCAGGGAAGCTTATTTATTTTAAATATTATTCAGTTCTACTGTTATCATTGAATGTTACTTACATATTTTATGTCTATTAAACCTTTTTATCTTATCAAGAATATTAGTTTTACTTAAATCATAAGATAATCACTCAATATTCCCACAAGTTTTGGGGGTTCGTTGCCGGGATTTGAATGATTTCGCTGATTTATATTTGAATTTGAATTTCACGATGAAAGCTATTTTACACTAAGAAGATCTAAGTCTAAGAAAAATGTTTTGTTTTTAAACAAATACGTATTATGTAAAAAAGGAACTGTTTGTTATATGTGTAATGATTAGAAATTATCCGTAATCAAGCCTGCAAGATAGTGCACTATATTGTTTTGTTGAAGTGTAAACAAAAATTATAATGTCTGTTCTGAATAAAGCTAGAAAGGCGGACTTGTTAACATTGTGTGATGACCTAGGTATAGTTGTGCCTCAGAGTCCAAGAATCATTGATTTGATAAAGTTGGTGACTGAATCGAAGGATTATGAAGAAAATTTTGTAAAAGTTCGACTTGAAGTCATTGCCGCGGAGAGAATAGAAAAAGAAAGACTAGAAGCAGAAAAAGAAGAAAGAAGATTAGAAGCAGAAAAAGAAGAAAGAAGACTAGAGGCAGAAAAAGAAGAAAGACGATTAAGGCTGGAAGCAGAAAAAGAAGAAAGAAGACTAGAGGCAGAAAAAGAAGAAAGACGATTAAGGCTGGAAGCAGAAAAAGAAGAAAAAAGACTAGAAGCAGAAAAAGAAGAAAGACGGTTACGGTTAGAAGCAGAAAGAAGATTAGAGGAAAAGAAGATGGAAATGGAGTACGAATTACGAAAAATTGAACTTCAAGGAAATATGATAAATACAAGTGACGGTTCGGCTGTAACTGGTACAGGTAAGCAACTAGATTTGTCTAAATTAATGTCACACTTTGATGGGAAGGGTGATATTAGTATCTACTTAGCTCTATTCGAGAGACAGATTTCTAGGATGAATATAACAAAAGAGAATTGGGTCATGCACTTATTAAGTTTAATGCCGCTAGAAATTGCTAATGTTATAACTAGAGAACCAGAAACATTAACAAATAACTACGATTATGTAAAAAACTTGCTGCTCAAAAGATTCAAATTGACGCCAGAAGAGTTTAGGCAAAAATTAATGTCGCATAAGAAAGAAAACTCAGCCACTTGGCGCGATCTAGCATTTGAGTTAAGGAATTATTTAGAAGAATGGATTACCGGTCTTGATGTATCCAATTTTGAAGATTTAAAAGAATTAATATTAGTCGATCAAATCAAGAGAAGGTTACCGATAGAAATGAAAGAACATTTTATCGATGATCTTCCAAAAATTAAAAGTGTTGATACATTAGTTTGTAAACTAGATGATTACGAAACAGCAAGACGTAATATTAAAACCCTGAATAGAAATTTACACCGCTTTGAAGAAAGAGAGCCAAAAATGCGCGAAAACAACAACACAAAACCATGGTTACCATATCAGCGTTATAATACTTTAAGAAGACAACAATTTAAAGATAATACAGATAATGTAAATGAATTTTCTTATTTAAATGAAAAGAACAGGGCACAAATTATGTGTTTCAAAAGTAATCGTCTTAGCCACGTAATATCGCAGTGTAATAATGGGAATAATAAACAAATAAAAAATGACAGCCAAAATCGGAGCCAAAATCCGCGATTATCCAACTACAAAGAGATGAATTCCGCAGTAATCAAGCAAACTAACAGTGCCAAATCAGATTACATGAAAAATATTGATATTAACGGTGAAAAGACACAGATCTTCTTCGACACTGGAAGTGATATCAGTTTGGTGAGTTACGAATATTATACGAAAATAGGCTCGCCAAGATTATTTTCAAATAATATCTTTTTGTCCGGCATAAATAAAATAGTTGTTTATCCAAAAGGATACTTCCCATATGAATTTAATATTGATGGTTTTCTAATCAGAACAAATTTGTACGTGCTAGAATCTCTTGAATATGATATTTTACTGGGATATGATGTCATTAGCAAATTAAATTTGGCGATAGACGAGAATGGAATTAAGATCGTTGGCAAACGCAATAGTATTCAAGTAGGTTACACTAAAGTTCAGAAGAATTCTGATATAAAATTGAATCATGCTGCCAAAAATAATAATGAAATGAAAACGTCTACGTTAGATAATTCACGCGATGAAAATGTTATACTTGCAAATGATAATAATGCAGGAGGTAATCACTTGATTAATTTCGCGAGAGTCATAGAAGAAAATGAAATTGATTTGAATCACGTGAGAAATTTGAAAATTAGAAAAGAAATAAATGAGAAAGAAGAAAATTTAATTAGTAAGAAAAGATTGAATGAAAGAAACGAGACATCACAAACAGGACGAATGAATGACCTAAAAGAAAAACGCAATTTATGTGCACGCGCCAATGAAAATAAAAATGAAACGAGGAAAATTAAAAAATATTATAAACGGAAAAATACGAGGGAAGAAAGGAATATTGAAGGAGTTAATGCAAATAAACAGAAATTTATCAGAAATTACAAGAAGCGTGATTACAATGATAGAGATGAAGAAAAGAAATATTATTCGAGAAATAATTTTGATGGAAAACGTCACACATATGAAAATTGGAGAAACAGCAAACAGAAATATTTAGAGGTACAGCAAACAGAAAGAAAATATGAAATTTTTGAAAAAGAAAGGGCTGAACCGTGTGAAAAGGATACTTTTAAATTTAAAGGCAAAAGAAGCATAAAAACAAATTTTAATGGTCCGTGTAGAAATCTATATTTTTGGAGTAATGGTAATTATAGAAAGCAATTTAACATGATGAGAAAAGTACCTAACAGATATGAATTAAATGATACCAAGTTAATCCAAGAAATGCAGTATGGAACAGGAATGAAAAGGAGAAAATTCCATGGACCTAATAAAAACATTATAGAAAAATCACATGATCATTATGATGCAAAGAGGATTGGAGACCATGGTGGACAAGATATCCACTATTGCAAAATACGTCAAGCCGTGGGGTAATGCATCTGCATAATGTTAGATGTTTTTGTTTTATGTTTACTTGTAACGATAGATGTTGTTGTTTTATATTTACCTGTTTTATTTCTATAAATTTGTGTCTAAATTTTAATAGGCAGCTGGCGAGGTCGCCAGGAACGTCAGGATGACCGAAAATGTGGGTATAAAGGATGAAGTATTAAGCAATAAAAGATAATATACTCAATGATTTAATGAACGTGATATCCCAATTGAGACTCACGTGATGATGCATAAAAAGAACGAGGTGTTCTATAGATTTCAGCGATGGCCAGTTGGATGGATTTTTAATCAAAAGCTCAGGGAAGCTTATTTATTTTAAATATTATTCAGTTCTACTGTTATCATTGAATGTTACTTACATATTTTATGTCTATTAAACCTTTTTATCTTATCAAGAATATTAGTTTTACTTAAATCATAAGATAATCACTCAATATTCCCACATATATATCAATTTTGAATAGTTAGAAAATATTATATTTTGAAAATCGAAATCTAGTCAATTTTACTTTATTTTGAAGAAATGTATCATGTGTCAGAAAGTACTTAAGAGTTGGCGGTCTTTTTTACGAAATTCTAGTTGAAGAAAAGTTTATTTTCATACGAGCGCTTGAATACCTGACTCCCTCTTTTCTCTCTTTTCTTTATTTAAATACCGAAATTAGAAAAATGCTGATCATGAAAACGACATAAATTCATCCATTAGCTTTCTTTTCTGACCTAATCGTCAAAATGTGCTTTCTCATGACTTTCAAAATGGATCCATGGAACGTTGCATAAACAGCATCTGGATTTGAGAAGCAGATAGGCACTTTTTTTTATACTCAAGAATAGGAAAGGCCCTCTATTCTTGCCCCTTCCCCTTACTGAAGGGGGGGGGGGGCGTAAATATAGCAAAAGTGGCCAAATCCGCTTTTCTTTACTCCCCTCCCCTCCCTCTCACACACACGCTTATACAGAGTAATGCGTAACTGCAAAAGCTCATAACTTTTTTTTCTCATTGCCATTATGAATCCCTTTTTTCCTTCTTTCTTTTCATAAAAGTCTTTGAAGAACGCCTGGAATAGAGTTTTTATTGCATTGCAAGTATGCGGCGTTTTATTTAATTTTTTATACGCTTTTTTTTTTCCCTTTTGTGTGTACGTTCTTTGTTACCCCTTATTTATGAAAAGAGTTTTTGGCAATACCCATTTCAGTAGCTGACGAAAAAATGTAAATAAATAATGTGGTTTAAAAAGATCAAGAATGTTGCCCTTTTTTTTTTTTTTTTTTCAATTTTATTTTTTTCGTCGTTCTCTTTTCGTCGTTCAGATGTGTTTGTACACGTGTATAAATACACACAACGTTGTAAATTTAATTCCATGTTTAAAATTTGTTTTCCATAAATTCAGATTCAATTTTCTTTCACGTGGTCAGAAATATATTTCTTTCATTGATAAAACGCGCTATTTCTAATTTTTAGCTAGTGTTAAAAACATATAAAATTCTTACATAGAATTTGCTCTTGATACTTGAATATTTTTAACTCATTGAATTTTTGACTATTTTCTCATCACCATGAAATAAATTAAGAAATAAGTAAGGTATCGCATGGTAACTACATAAGACATTAGAACTCAAGGTCGGCGAAATATTTAAAAATATGGATTGAAAATCGAAAATTCGATTTCGATCGATGAAAATCGAATTTTCGACTTTCATGAGACTTAGCATTGTTTGAATGTACCAATTTTTCGAAGTTCCAAATGTGTGAAATCAATCGTGCATTTATTATTATTATTATTAATGTAGGATGTCCTTTTTTACCCCCGGACTTGAGATAAAAAAGAAATTGCATGAAGCTCACATGGATAATGCTAATTAAAGGACGAATACACAAAATAGAGATAAACATGCTTTGAAATTTACGTTAGTTTCACATGAAAAATAAATTACACAAAGGATTAACGAACCCAACGACTGAATAAAAATATAAATTTTGTAACTTTTACAAAAGTAACTATTTTGATGTAAGATATCTCCTTACATTAAAATGACCGTTTTGGAGATAATTTTTTAATTTTGTTATTTGAAAGAACAATTTTTTACTATTCCGAATCTATTTTAATTTCCTTTCTACGAAAAGAGAAGTTATGGTCAATTTAATAAACTGGAAATAATGTGGTATGGGAAGGTCAGGAGAAATGAAAACAATGTTTATATCTTAATTTTCTTATGCGTTTTATATAAAAACACTAACAAACATCAATAAACACTTCTAGATTAATTTTATAGGTAAGAAACAATATTGATATAAAATCTTTAAATACAAATTCTGTAAAATCACTTTTTCCATTATTTCCATGTTTAATAAACTCCAATACATAAAATTTTTTATATCTCAGTGAAATTTTGTCAGAATGCGCTTACCATATTACTCACTATGAATTGAATTAGAATCTAAACTATATTTGATACTGTAATTATTTCATTGGTACTCGTACACTAATATGAAATAAATGACAATTTGTTTTAGCTAAAATATTTATTATGACATATTTTGAATTATTTCAGTTAATTTTGAAAATATTATAAAACTTTTAATTCAGTGCACAGGTAAATGCGATAGTAGTACGTAGTACAAAAGAAATCGAAATATGTCGAATTTTGTGTGCACGATGTCTGGCATAAGCATTAAAAAGTTTGTTTAAAAAAGGGCAAACCGCCATTTTATTAAAACTTTATAAAGATATTGTTGGAATTTTGTGTTTTCTCATCATTTTATATTGCAACTGAACTAAAAATGTGTGTATTTATTCAATACTGTACACTTAAAAAAGAAAAGAAAAAATGCTTTGAACACATGTTTAAATGTCGTCAAAAATGGATGCAACATTATTTGAAAAAATTTTGTAAGATGAAATAGGCAATCAAAATTAACTTTCTTCTAAATTATCTATTGAACAGAGACAAGACTACACTTTATAATATATAGTCATGAAAAAAAATAGATGTTGTAATGAAGTCTGTCAAGAATTACAATATTGACAATGAACTTGAACTCTGAAACGGGATAATTTTTTTTTCTCATTTAATTAGGTCTAATGTATCGAAGTATGAAACATCTCACGACCTACGTATCAATAAACATGCAATAAACACATTATTTTTTGTGGAAAGATGATTCCTCGATTTAGGGCATGAAGTATGGAAATGCTGGTGGAAAGAGACTTTGAGCTCAATAAAAAAAAGTGCGTAGGACTTCGGAAAAAAGGTTTAAAGGTTGGCGTAGCAATATTAATTGCTCACGAAGAATAAACAAAGCAAATCTAGGTTAAATAGGAGGGAAAAAAAAGAAAGATAAGAAATATTTGGAATTTTAGTTTTCTACTGTAAAAAATTACTTACAGTAATAATACAGTCGGTGTAATGTTGTTTACTGTTTTTCCATTTTCAGGTTCCTTAAAAAAAAATAAAAAAACAAAAAAAAAATTATATTATAAATTAGATGCATTAGTACAAAAATTTAAATGAATATTTAAGCAATCTTATTTTATTTTATTTAAGCAATCTTCCATTTTTTATTTCAGATTGTCAATAAACTATTTATATTTATTTTTTTTAATTAATTTTAAGTTATGGGAACATCCATTCAGAAATTTTGTGACAATTCAAGCAAATTTTGATAAATAATCCCAATTATTTTATTTAAAAATATAATAAATTTTTTAAAATTAATTTTAAGTTATGGGAACATCCATTCAGAAATTTTGTGACCATTCGAGCAAATTTTGATAAATAATCCCAATTATTTTATTTAAAAATATAATTAAGATAAAAGTTGATTTAAACAGTAATAAAGCACTGTAGTCTATTCTCATAAAATATATCTATTTGTAAAAAAGAGCATTTTAGTCGTCTATATATTAAATCAAAATCTTGTGACATTCTGGTCACAAGAGTAACAAAATTTTAATTCTTTACATACACACAAAAAAAAAAAAAAAAAAAAAAAAAAAAAAAAAAAAAAATTGCTGTAAATTAAATATATTTTATGAGATTAGACACTATAATGGTATTTAATTGGTTACATCAACTTTTATCTTATTTATATTTTTTAATAAAATAATTGGGATTATTTATCAAAATTTGCTCATATAGTCACAAGAATAACGGTGGTTCCCTTATATATAACTGGGTATTTTTCTGTTCCTGTACAAACAACTATTTAATGCTTAGACAAATGATTTGAAAATTGACTTAAAATGGCCTATTATCAAAATAAGTGGCATCACAACATAAAAAAAAAAAAAAAAAAAAAAAAAAAAAAAAAAATCCAAACGTTTTTTAAAAGTAAGATATATGGTTTTTTATTTTTTATTTATTTATTTTTTTTTTTAAAGCATAAAACAATTTTTTTTAAATTATTTATTTACTTATTTAGTATTAACGAAAAATCAGAATTTTAGGTCATTTTATCTGTATAGAATTATCATGTTATGCAAACTCTACAAAATAATATTTTTTTACAAAACCACTTAAAAAATATACATTCTCTATCTGGTATATGGAGATAGCTGACGTTCTTTTTAAATTATCGAATTTATCGAGTTTTTGACCTACCACAAAAATTCGATTGAATTTTGTATAAAATAATAAAAATTACTTTTGACTTCTGAGAAATTTTATTTATTTAATATTGACTAAAGATTCTTTTTTTAGGCCATTTTGTGCTCACTGTGTGCATCTTTAAAGGTAAATTGAAATTTGGCAGAAAATAAGGCATTTTATTAAACCTAAAAAGCCTTTAAAACTAGTTTTCCCGCTATGATAATAGTTATACGGGAAAGTAATTTGAAACATAACATAGCAGTTAGTTTCTTTCTAAACATTTTTACGAAACTTAAATTGAAACAAAAACGGAGTCAGTTCAGAAACTACAAAAGTGTAAGCCACATTTTGAACATTGCAACTAGTTGTGTAATGCAGAAATTTCTGACATCTATTTGAGAAGTTTGTTTTAATCTAGTTTGTTCATTTTTACGTAAGTTAAAATTGAGGTATTTTACAAACCGTACAATTAATTATACAAGGGCATTTTGAATGATGCGACTAGTTGTAATTGTTGTTTAAATTGAAAAATAAGAGAAAATGACGTTTTATTGAACTCAAAAAACCTGTAAAACAACTTTTCTAGCTATGATCGTGGCTACACGGGGAAATTTCTAAAGTATCATAGCAGTTCGTTTCATCCTAAACATCATGAAATAAAATGAGTTAAGGGTGTATTTGAAAAAACGGGTTTCCATCTTCAACAGCTCGAAATTTCCCGATACAATTTCAGACTCATTTTTAAAAGTAGAAACATGAAACTTGCTGAGGAGATTTTTGAAGAGACGTTTAAGGTGCCGTTGTAAAGGCGTTTTCCTTTACATATTAGTTAATAATTGTTTTTCCCCATAGTTAAAATTACAATATTCCCTTAATTTGTATCTTTAGTTAATAAGCTAGATTTTTAATCCCTTTAATTCTATTCAGTTACTAACGGCCATTTTTCCTTTAAAATATAATTTCAGTTATCTCTAATTCTTTCTTTAAAACCACAACGTACATCCGTTTGTTCATGTACATGTATGTATTTTCCCATAGCAACAACCTTTTAAAGAGTTATTTCTCGTCTGTTGTTAAGCATAGTTAAACGCTATTCACTTAAGAACCAGATGTGCTATGTTTGTCTTTATTTTATTTAATTTGAATTAATTTCCTTTCTGAGCCCGTGAGATTTTTGGTTAACCCTATGTAAAGAATGCAATCCTTGTGGTTTCCCGAGCCATATGCTATCTTTTATCATTTGGCGTTAATTATTTCAAATCATGCCCTTTGGTTTCTATCATTGAAAGTCTATTTAACGGAAACTCTCCACGTGCCTTCTCTCACCGCAATTTGTGCTTATCAGTCGTTTTTGGCTATTTTTATGTACATGTATCGCGCCAACACTTGACGATGTGAAAAATGTATTTGTGACCACTTCTTCTCTGTAAGTACTAGCGATCGGACCTATCTCTGCGAGGGTCCCTCTCTGGCACGGCAACCTTTCTTGGAACTGTGAAATTAATAAAAACTTGTCTCCAGTAAATTAGCCTCCTGTGTTGCCTTTCTCAATTATTCATGGATTATGTACGAACTTGGGATTGAAACTACACTTACGATTTAGCAACGCAAACTTCCTATATGATGTTGAAACCGTCCTCATAGCCGTGTGATGTCTTTTTACACTCAATTCATTAGAATTTGATTTATAAACAATTACCTTCTCAGTATGACCCTTTATTTCGTTTCCAGATCTCCCGCTTTGGAAAATTCGGTTCAAAGTGCTGTTTTTGATTGCTTTTTTTTTTTTTTTTTTTTTTTTTTGCAATATTTTCTGCATTTATCAGAGAATTGATGATTACGGCACCTTGTGTACTTTCTTGTGTGAGAATTTGAAAGTTTGATGCATTTCAGAGCAAAAGTGAGCCTAAAAATAAATCGGAAAATAAGCAGTTTGAATCGAAATACACCCTTAAATTGAGACGGAAAGAGAGACATATCATAAAGCGCAATATAGTGCACCCATATTTTAATTAGTTTTACAATGAAGACATTTCTAAAGTTTGAAAATTTCTTCATGGTTTACGCGCTTTTACGAAATTTGAAATTGAGAAAAAGGTGAGGCACTTTGCAAAGCATAAAACTGTACAAGTGCTTTTTGAACGATGCGACTAGTTGTAATTGTAATTTAAATTGAAATGCGAAAGAAAATAAGACATTTTATTAAAACTCAGCAAGCCTGTAAAACTACTTTTCCAGATATGATAGTAGCTACAGGGGAAAAGTAATTTCAGTAGTCTCATAATAGTATGTTTCCTTCTAAGCATCTACATGAAAGTTAACTGAGGCAAAAAAGGAGCCACTTCGTAAAGTATAAAACTTGTACAAGTGTATTTTGAACAATGTTATTAGTCGTAATATGGAGACATTTCCGAAATAGCTTAACCCTTTCCGGCGCACTACTCTTTAAAGTTGGAATTTAAAGGAAAAAAAAATTAGGCAATCTATTTAGGCCTAGAGGAGTACACAGATATTGTTTTGTAAAGATTGCACTAACCATTTTAATTATACAGCTGTTGCTGAAATGGTAACCTCCCATAAGTAAAGCATTGGTAAGCGCAGTGAGAAGAGCATTGCTGTGAAGCGCATATTACAGTAAAACATTTTACCTGTTATTTAAAAACTGTAGAGTTTGATCTCTGTGGTGCTGCCATCTAGAACTCATAAGAAAGATTTAAAGTAGCCATTAGAGTAGTTTTTGAAGTAGTCACGGAGTTTTTGTGTCTCTAAACAGGGGAAACTTTAGGTGTTGCCGATCCGGCAACACTGCGCGTTAAGGGGTTAAGGGTGTATTCGAAAAAACGCTTTTTCACCTTCAACAGCTCAAAATTTTCCGATACAATTTCAGACACATTTTTAAAAGTAGAATCATGAAACTTGCTGAGGGGATTCTTGAAGAGGTGTATAAGGTGCCGTGTGATGTTTTTTTACGCTCAATTCATTAGAATTTGATTTATAAACATTTACCTTCTCGGCATGACCCTTTTTTTCGTTCTCAGATCTCTCGCTTCGGGAAAATCTGTTCAAAATGCCGTTTTTGATCGCTTTTTTTACAATATTTTTTACATTAATCAAAGAATTGACAATCACGGCACCTTGTGTACTTTCTAAATAAGAGAATCTGCAAGTTTGATGCGTTTGAGAGCAAAAGTGCATTCAAAAATAAATCGGAAAATAAGCAGTTTGAATCGAAATACACCCTTAAGCACTTCTTGCTTTACTTCGCGAAGCATAAAACTGTACAAATGCTTTTTGAACGATGCGACTAGTTATAATTGCAATTTAAATTTAAACATGAGAGAAACTAAAACGTTTTATTTAACTCAAAAGTCTGTAATTTTTTTCCCAGATATAATAGTAGCTCCACAGGAGATTTTCAAAAGTATCATAATAGTTCGTTTCATTCTAAACATCATGAAAGTTAAATTAAAAGAAAAAGAGAGACACCTCATAAAGTACAAAATTGTACAGCCATATTTTAACTAGTTGTACAATGAAGATATTTACTAAGTTTGAAAATTTCTTCCTGCTTCACGAACTTTTACAAAAGGAGTAAAAACGAGATAATCTCAACCATAATATTTAATAAAATAAACGTTTTTCGTTATTCTGTTGTACATCAACTGCTGCCCTAGTTATCTGGATACGAACATAGAAGTAAGAAATATTCTTATTTCTTCTATGAATACGAATTACCAATCGATGCATGAGCAGCCCATGTGAAACAGAAGCATGAAAAATTGAAAAAAATCTCTATTAGAGCGCTCTCTTTCGACGAATTATTCCCGAATTCACATTGGACTTGCTGGCGGTAACCTAAACATACACAAGAAATTCAATTCTATGCATAACTTTATATAATTTTCAATGGTACAATAATGAAAATGGTATAAAAGTCGTTATTACAGTGCCCTCTTTCTGTGGAATATTTCGAAATTCAAGGAGGACCTGTTGACAATAGTCAGAAACATAAACAAAGATTTGCTTCAATTGTGAGCATAACTTCATACACTTTCCAATAATACTATACGGAATACTCACATATAGTCTCAGCATGGATATACGGGCAAACAGGCATTTTGTATGGTTTCCAGGATTTTCACACCCTCTAACATGTAAATCCATCAAATACTGGAAGTCGAGAAAATCCTCGATTACAATACTTTCTACTTTTGAAAAAAGAAAATAAAAAGTTTTCAAAGAAACATATTTTATTTGAATCCCCCCCCTCCCCCTCCAAAAAAATAAAAAATAAAAATAAATAAAATAAATAAATAAAAATAAATAAAATAACAGTGTGAACAGAAAGCAGTTATTTTTACCATGCTTACTTTAAAATTTAAATGAAAACAAGAAAAAGTAAAACATAATTTATATAATACCAACTATTTTAAGTAAATAAAATTCTCATTTTTCAAATAAGATTAATAATATATTTTATTTTCAAGTTCCGCATTATTTAAATATTACTTCCACATTTTTCATTGAACTATTTTGAGGGTGAATTAAAAGTTCTTTTAAACATCATAATACACTTAGATAAAATTTTGAAACTTACCTCCTTCGTTAAATCTGTGCTTTTCTTCTTTATATCATTAAGTGTAAGAGTAAAATATTATACCCGACATTAAAGTCCTCCTCGTAATAAAATCGAAGAAATATTGCCCCCAACTTGATCTTTTCGCATTTCGTCCAAATCCTATCAGTTAGAGGGGTCGTCTCCTTATTACTCTCCCGATAGCTAAAAGCACTGTCTGTTTAATGTAAGTTTATCTTTGTTTTCTGTTTTCTTAAAGTTACATTTATTTATTTACAGAAAAACAGAATTATTATTATTATTATTATTATTATTATTTTATTATTATTATTATTTTGTGTGTGTGGGAAAACGTGTTAAGGTTTTCCCAAAATTCAATTTTCTGGAATATTTCCGAAATACATTTTATTCGGATATGCATCAAATTGAAAGATTTTTTAAAATAAAATTTTTTCTAAATAGAATAGCGTTTTTTTTTTTTTGTTTTTTTTTCGATAAGGGATAAGAATCAATGTTATAAAGTTGGCCTCTTGAACAGAATTTTTGGACGTAACAATCCGAGAAAAGAAATTATTCCTAGCATGCAAACGTCTATAATTTAAGATATAATATATTTAATAATAATAATAATAATAAAAATGCTATTCCACCAGTTTTTGATTTTGTGAACTTTATTTATTCAATTTAGTTTTCATTTTTGAAGGAGATTTACAAACATTCATTCTTTATTTAATAAATTAATTTTATTATTATTTTTCCATTCAAACAATAAAATGCCATTCAATCACAGTTAAAAAATTTATTTTGTATTTTAAATATGTTACATGTGAAAATTTAGTTTTGTTGTTTTAACGCACAATACTGACTAATAACTAAGATATCTTTTGAAAACTTAAAGACATTGAGGTAACTCCTATCCTTACTTTTTTTTTTTCTTTTTATGTGCGTTCGTAACTATGCAAATACGTAGCACCTATAGTTGTCGTTCAGTCCGTCCGTCCGCAGGCAAAAACTATCCAACCGAATCGTTTGAAATTTAAAATATATAATTATTACCTAATTTTGTCGAGTCATTTCAAATTTTATGAGAATCGGATGCATAGATCAATTACAGGGACAATCAAAAGTATTCCGTTGCATTACGGTCAATGCGGAATAAAGTTTCAAATGCATTTTAATCGTTTGAAATTTAAAATACATAATTATTACATAGTTTTGTCGAGTCATTTCAAATTTTATGAAAATCGGATGCGTAGATCAATTACAGGGACAATCAAAAGCATTCCGTTACATTACGGTCAATGGGGGAAAATGTTTCAAAAGCATTTTAATGGTGTTACCTTCATTCGAACGTAATAAAATTGATATACACCTATAAAGCACGTATTATAGTATACATTTTGCACAATCTGTGGGGCAAAGAATATTTTTTATTGATTTACAAAGCCATACAAAAGCATTCCATTACATAATGAGTATAGGAAGAACATTGTTTGGTGCGCATTTTAATTGTAATTAACTATTTACAATTTTATGAGATTGATATATGAGAGTGATATTTTTAAAATTTCGTTATAGTACGGACGCACCTCATTTGCTACGCTTCACGTGCAATTTACAACTTGTTTTTTCTCTCTTTCGTTTCTTTTTTTTTTCTTTTGTTAGATAAAACAGCATTTTTAAAACAATAGAGAAAGTAAATGCAAATTTTGTTTATAAATATCGCCATCATTACTAACCTTGTTATTTTAATCATCAAAATAATAGCAATTTTGTTTCGTTATCATTACTTATTATCATAATATTTTTATTACTGCAAATTTATTTATTTGTTATTTTCTTTGTTTTTTAGGTAAGTATTTTTATTCATATTCCAAGTGTTGCTATTTCCTAGCTCTCAGTTAAGTAAGTAGATATTTTCATGTTTTAACTAATACGTGTAAATAAAATGTCAAACTATCTGTATATAAATTTTATCGTGGTTTTATTTGCCGTTTAATGAAGTACAGTTAAAGAAATTAAAAATCTGAAAACAAACAGTTTACAATTAAGATAAATTATTATTATTTTTAAAACTAAATAAAAAAATATATATATTCATACAGTTTGCTAGTGAAAATATTATGAGATATATTAGTACTTATTATTTTTCACCAATGTATATATATCGGGTGTCCCAAAAATGACTGATGGATTTTAAAATTCAATAACTTGCAAATGGTAACAGCTTTTTAAAAAAAATTTGCAGGAGGGTTATGTATAATGTCAGGAGTTTTTACCGTAATTTTTTATTTTAGTTCGAATCTCAAACAATAGGTGGCGATTGAAGGTTGATTGAAGGCGATTGAAGGCCAGGTCGACCCTTCACTCAGCACTGATCACCTGGCCTTCAATCGTCGTCAGCGCCATCTATTGTTTGAGATGCGAACTAAAATAAAAAATTACGGTAAAAAAAACTCCTGACATTATACATAACCCTCCTACAAAAAATTTTTAAATAGCTGTCACCGTTAGCAAGTTATTGAATTTTTAAATCCATCAGTCATTTTTGGGACACCATAGTATATATGTGTATATATCTTTATATAGAATCCCAATCTGCTATCAAAACTAAATTACACATTCTTTTTTTAAATCAAGAAGTCGAAAACTGCACAAATGATTTGTGTGATGTTTCAAACAATCTGTTACACAAAAATGTATTAATTAATAAAAATATATTAAAAAAGGCCAAAATTATAATAGCCAAAAATGTATTATACTCAAACAGTTGTTAAAAAATCAATCATATTTTTTTATTAATTGCCTCAATAACTTACAATTCCGATTTGAGATGCATGATTGGACCCATGTAGTCTCATTATTACACCGAATTTTTGAATATCATTAACCCCTTGAAGGGCGGTGCTATAAAATATATACCACTTAGTTTTAATTGCAAAATGCCACATTGGCACCAGAACTTTTTGAATGAAAATTTTAATTGCATCAAGTACGCAAAGAAAAGCTTTTATTTATTTTGAAATAAATGTGTTTTTAAATTCTGGTGTCATTCAATCCTTTCAAGCATTTCAAGAATACAAATGCTTTGCCCCTTCAAAGGGTTAAAGGGCTACTTCAGTCATGTGAAAAGGCCTGTTCGCTAATGCTAATCGTAGGAAAGAAATTTATAAAGATATCTCGGTTGCATTTCAATATTTTTCAATGATTCGTTTTCATTGGATAGCTGAGATTGATAGGTACAATTGGTTATTTTTTCGATTTTGATTGCAGATTTCCTTTCTTTCTTTCTTTTCTTTTCTTTTCTTTTCTTTTTTTTTTAATGAAGAAACTGTCGCTTCCCAAACCCGCTATCTGATGCAAATAAATAAATAAATAAATAATAAAATAAAAATATTGAAATTCAAATAAGGTATGTTTAACATTTTTTTTTTATCATTGGGTTAGCATTAGCAAACGGATCTTTTCAGGTGACTGATGTACCTTCTTAATGGGTCGGCAAAGAAAGGAAATATATTCCATATAGGAAACAACTCATTGTTACTCTAGGATTTTTCTTGTTCATGGTATATCTGCAGTAGCAAATCTTTTTTTTCGTGATCTACAGATTTTGAAACCTAAATTAAATAATTATCATTAAAAAAAACCAGAGGTTTCGTGTATTTTTAACGATAGTAATCTATAGAGTCTATTGTGAATTTAACGAATAATTTCTCTGTTATTTAACAGAATCTCGGGTTTTCTAATCTCTGTAATTTTACATAAGACTTAAGGCGACTGGTCACTCAGCGGCTGAATTCACCTCCGTAATGTTAAGTCTATGAGCATTTGGTGCATTTTTATATTCTCCTCGGGAAATTAATATGTTTAACTTCTTTTTTTCAGTGTTCTCTTCTTGAAGGATGCACCTTTTTACTTTTTTTTTTTTTTTTTTTTTTTTTCAAAATATTTCTAAAATTTATGCATAATTTTACATAAAGTGTTAAAATTTTGTTTCCAGCTCGTCAGATTTTAAAACATAAAATATTAAATTGAGCATAAATTTTAGAAATGGTTTGAAAAAAATAAATAAATAAATAAATAAGTAAAAAGGTGCATCCTTTAAGAAGAGAACACTGAAAAAAAGAAGTTAAAAATATTAACTCCCTCGAGAGTTATTTTGATTTTAAGAATTCATCAAATGCCCATAGACTTTCTTTCTAACCGATAACCAAACCCCCCCCCCCCTACCTGCCAAGTTATCTCAGCTTAACGGGTTAAATACCTGGTACCGGGCCGGGTTACCGCCTAATTGTAACATTACCGAGGGGGATTTGGCCGCTGAGTGACCAGCCGCTGGGAATGGAAGGATTGTCTTTAGAATGTATTTTCAGAGAACATTGTTTTATGAGTGTAGTATTCTTGTTACAAAAGAATAAAATACACTCCAAAAGAAATGAGCACGTGTATTTTTCAAAATCACTATTGGGAGTTGAAATGCATGATTGGTCCCTTATAGTCTCATTATTACAATAAGGCATCGAAACCTCCGGAATGGGGGAACGAAAGCACGGCCAGTAAAGATCGGAAATATATTCCAATAGGAAACGGCTCACATTTTCTGTAAAGGATCCTCCTTGATTCCGGCATCCCTGCAGCAGTGAGCACTTTTTTCATGGCTGCCACATGCTGATATAAAAGCTCATTAAATTGTTTTCGCCGCTGCAGCAAACGGCATATGCCATTGCCGGCAGGGAGCATGGAAAAGGTTGGAGATGACTCACCAGGTAGGGCAGATATATACCAATTCGACTTTGAATTACGGTTTGGGATGTTATTAAACATCATTTTGGCCGAAATGTATTGCGGGAGAAAGATAATTGATCTCGATGAGATTGCCATTGATTATTCCGAGTCAACGGTGCAACTATGAAAGGTCCGTAGCAAAACGGAATTATATCTTTACTGCATTGCGTTTAGAAAAATAACGGTAAAGTCGGTATTAGATATGCGACTAACAGTGTTAGCAGTGTTTTGTAAAGAAAATTTAGTACTTTCAGTACTTTTTATGTTAGCCGGGCGCTAGTTATGAATCGCCATATATTGTTCTCATCTTCATTATTTATATTGTACTTATTTCATTACAAAATAAATAAATAAATAAATAAATAAAAATAAAACTTTCACCGATCTCATTTAAAATATGCAACATTAATTTAAAATAGATGTTTTTCACTTATATTATTTAAAATATAGAAATTAATAAGTAAGATATAAGCGAAATCTACTGCGGGAGAAAGATAATTGATCTGGATGAGATTGCCATTGTTTATTCCGAGTCAACGGTGCAACTATGAAAGGTCCGTAGCAAAACGAAATTATAGCTTCACGCATTGCGTATACAAAAGTAATAAAAAATGGCTTTGGGTGGTATTAGATATACGACTAACGTTATTAACAGTGTTTTGCAAAGAAAATTTAGAGTAATATTTCGTTGCTAGTAGTAGATTACAGTAATTTTTATGCTAGGCGGCCCCAAGTCGTAAATCGCCACATATTGTTCTCGTATTCATTGTTCGTGTTGCACTTATTTCAGTAAAAAGTATAAACCTTTCACTAATCTCATTTAATAGACACAACTTTCATTTAAAATAGATGTCCTTTCACTTATTTTATTTCAAATGTAGAAAGAAATAAGTAATAAATAATACCATAAAGCAAAGTATTGTATTTGAAAATCAAAGCATTGTTTCTAATTAACTCATGCCAAAAATAAAAATTGCTGTTGGCGAGAAACAAAAAAGTTTTTGATGAGATTTGCGCATGGATAGTGTAATATTACCAGATTAAATTTATGTAGTTCAGAATAGCCAAAGTTAAAAAACGATTAATCTTGCTATTCGAATATTTTCTCATTGTAACAGAACTAATCAAATAATACAAGAACAAAAATATCTATGTTTCTTAATACAAGAGGGACTCATGAAAACAAACTTGCATGTCTTTAATTTTCTCTATCAACATTTTATTGCAATGAAATTTCTTGTAGAATTTCGTTAATTTAAAGCCTAAAAATAACCAATCATAAGAATATTGCTGAAGTTCTTAATATTAATAATTTTTCCTCGCTGTAACTCCCCCCCCCCTTCCCGAATTCTCTATACTTTTCCTGATTTTTGGTTATTGAAGATTGCTTGGTATAATAATTTGAAATGTTATTAAAGTTTTTAGAAATGATAAGAAATATGTGTTAATTTAAATATTAAAGTCAGTGGATAGGGTTTCTGCTGAATAAAAAAAAAAAAAAAAAAAAAAAATCATGTTTTGTTTTTTAATTAAATTGAAGTGCCCGCCCTAAAAATATTTTCACTTCAAGATATGTTATTTAAATCAATTTATTCATTTAAATTAGTTTGTGCAATTAGTTTTAGAAATAATTATTTAAAACGCAATTATTACAATAAATAAATAAATAAATGTATAAATAATATGTGGGGTTATTGTCATTGGGGTTATTATCATTACTTTAAATGTAAGCGAATAAATGTGCAAAAGAAAAATCAAGACATAAATTAAATGAATTTTTTTTTTTTTTTTTTTTTTTTTTTTTTTTTTTTTTTTTTTAACCACAACTCTTTTAGATGTTCATTTATTTATTCATTTGATTTAATTTTAATTTTAATTTAAACTTATTTGTTTATTTATTATGAAAATTATTATTTTTTGTAGTTGCATTTTTTAAAAATGTAACTCTTAGTGCTATTTTCTGTATACTTAAAATAAATATCTGTTTCTAAATGTAAAAAATACATTATTATTGATATTATTTATTATCATCATTAATGGTTGTTATTATTATAGCTATAATTTAGAAATGATTTTAAGAAACAAACTCCGCAATTGCAAAATGTTTAAAATATCGTTTTCATTTTTAATCATTAAAATAATTAATGAAAAATTTAATAATAATAATAATAATAATAATAATAATAATAAACTCATTTTAACAGTGCATTAATTTAACGTTTCAAAATATGTTATTCTAGACATTATTTTTCTTTCCTTCTTTCGTTTTGATGCATAATTTTTGTTTTTTGTAGTCTCATAATTTGAAATAATTGGGAATGGCGAAAAACGTTTATTTTTTGCGCAATATACTTTAAAGAGTTGCAAAAACGTTGATCTACTTTCGTACTGTTTAATTGAAATTTATTTTTCTCTTTTTATAAAATTTATAAATAATTTGTAATCATGTATTTTATTCTGGGGGGAGGGAAAACATTATATACAATTGAAATTTAATTTAAAATTGTCTTCTAGTGTTTTCTTAAAACCACAACTGATTTTGACTAAAAATTATTTAAACTGCGAGGTATGCAAGATGTTATTATATTACAAATTTTAATTACGAATGCCATTTAATAAGTTAAACCTTATACGCAAAGCTTTTCGCTGTGAGCAATAATTTCGAAAACATTTCATAATTTTTTTCATTTTATTAAATATTTTCTGTATTATTTTATTTCGATAGTTATGATTGATTGTGTTCAATAACCTTATTATTACTACAGCACAAAAGCAAGTAAGATACTTTAAATTTTACTTTTTCATAAAAGCATTTAATGTTTCTTAGCTTTTTTGCTTTTTAATGTCATTTAATACGAAAGTAATAAAGCGCAAACATTTGCCTTATTATGTTTAAGTTTACCATCACCATAATTTGGTAAAAGAGTGCTGATGCAAGTTCATCAGCACCAGGGTTGGCACGGTTTAAATCAATTGGTTTTAACCATGGTTTAAACCACGGTTTAAACCAACTGTTTTTTTTTTTTTTTTAGAAGCAATCTAATGACATTTTCTTTTTCTCTTTATAATTTACGTGTTTCAGATTATTGGATATAAATAATTTCTACTTTTAACACTTTATTTCAGTAATAAGCATTATATATAAAGGGTTTAGGTCTTTTTTATGCATAGGATTAAGCCAATTAGTTTTTTTTTCCTCAAAAAAAAAAAAAAAAAAAAAAAAAAAAAAAAATGTTTTTTAGTAGAAATTTAATGACATTTTCTTTTTTCTTTATAATTTACATGTTTGAGATTATTACAGGCATGAAAGAGTTCCTCCTCAGTGATGCCGCTGGACTTGGAAAATCCTGGGTCCCGGGGACCCAGGACTTCTAAAATTCTGGGTCCCTTTTTCACAAAAGCGGGTCCCCACTAATAATGAGTCATATTTTAGACGCAAAAATTGAACATGTTCATTTGCAAAAGAAAAATTAAATGCAATAATTATTGTTTTAATAATAATGTAAAAATAATTAAAGCCAATATTATTTTTTTAAAACTATTAAGAGAAATTTTCTTTACTTTTTTAAAAAATAAATGTGCAAGATACAAATTAAATTATAAAATAATGCTTATTTGAGTGTAGAAGATAACAAGTATCACTATTGTTCACATTTTTTTTTAAAAAAAGGGTAAAACTGATTTATTGAAAAAGGTATTTTTAATGAAGAAAGAATACTTTTGAAAATAATCAGAACAATCAAAGCATTTGAGAAGCAGGAAAATCTGTTTTTGGAGCAGCAAAAACTATTTGGAAGCAGGGTTTCTGTTAGTTTTTGGATCAGAAAAATTCTATCCTGTCATTAACTTTTTTTTCATGCTCCTTTGACGAAAATTGTGTTATATAGCGATTTTTTCCCGAAATTTGTTTTTTCGCGATCTTTTGACGAAATGTGCCGTTTTATCACGATTTTTTGATGAAAATTGCTGTTTTTTCGCGAATTTATTGACAAAATTTGTCGTTTTTTCGCGATTTTTTGAAAAAATCTGCCTTTTTTTGTTCAGGATTTTGTGACAAAATTAGCCATTTTTTGCCAACCTGTTGACGAAATTCGTCGGAAATTATTTGTTATTTCGTGATTTTTTAACGAAATTTGTCTTTTTTGCGATTTTTTGACGAAATGTGCCGGTATTTTCGCGATCTTTTGATGAAATGTGCCGGTTTTTTGCTATCATTTGAAGAAATTTGCCGTTTTATCACGATTTTTTGATAGAAATTGCCGTTTTTCGTGAATCTTTTGACAAAATTTGCCGTTTTATCACGATTTTTGGACGAAATTTGTCGTTTTTTCGAGATTTTTTGAGGAAATCTGCCTTTTTTCGGAATTTTGTAACAAAATTAGTCATTTTTCTCGCGAATTATTTGACGGAATTTGCCGGAAATTATTTGTTATTTCGCGTTTTTTAAAGTGAAATTTGCCTTTTTTTGCGTATTTTTGACGAAATGTCCCTTTTTTCGCGATCTTTTGACGAAATGTATCGGTTTTTTGAGATCTTTTGACGATATTTGCCGGTTTTTTGCTATCATTTGAAGAAATTTGCTGTTTTATCACAATTTTTTGATGGAAATTGCCGTTTTTCGCGAATCTTTTGACAAAATTTGCCGTTTTATCATGATTTTTGGACGAAATTTGTCGTTTTTTCACGATTTTTTGAGGAAATCTACCTTTTTTTCGGGATTTTGTAACAAAATTATTCATTTTCCTCGCGAATTTTTTGCCGAAATTTATTCGTTATTTCGCGATTTTGAAACGAAATTTTTCTTTGCGAATTTTTGATGAAAATTACGCGTCCCGCGGGACGCGTAAGCTCCATTTTTTTGCGTCCCGTCGCCGATTTTTTGCGTATTTTACGCGCTATAGCGCGTCCGCGGCATCCCTGCTCCTAAAGGAGGAATTCCACCTTTTTGAAAGCAATTTTGAACATTCTCTGGATTAATGCAAAAATGCAAAGAAAATTTTAATAGATATTGGGGGGGGGGGGGGGGGTACCTGAAAAATTTTGTAATCTGACATTTTGTCTATTCAAATCCTTTGAGTTTGTTCTTGATGCTGCGAAAAAGAGACATAAAATGAAAGGTGAGCTTATATCATATAAGCATCTGAATGTCATGTAAATAGAGATGTTCAAAATGTCTTTCAAGATTTTTAAGATTTTAAAAATTTAAAGTGAAAAGAAGTTTTTTGGAATAAAATATTTTGTACTATTTATGCAACACTTTAGGAT
This sequence comes from Maratus speculifer, assembly GCA_964019185.1. NCBI lineage: Eukaryota > Metazoa > Arthropoda > Arachnida > Araneae > Salticidae > Maratus > Maratus speculifer. Next base: position 314,763,044 of record OZ025296.1, on the reverse strand, counting down.
AATTTCTGGAATATCTTTTTCGAGATGTATGTCTGAAGTAAAGAGTAGTTTTAATACTTCCTAAGTTATTAAAATAAAAACCAGCAATATGTGGAATTACATTTAATTTGATTGTATATCTAGCTCTTAACACGACACTTAAATTATACGAGTTTGGCGCCGCTGTATAGATGAAGAAAAATTTCCACCTTTTTTTCTCATTTCCTACTTTCATGCCTGTTATTAGATATAAATAATTTCTACTTTTAACACTTTATTTCAGCAATAAGCATTAGGTATAGTGGATTTAGGTCACTTTTTTATGCATAGGATTAATATCAGTACATATTGGTGAACATATCTATTGCTCTGAAGAAAAAAACTTCAGACTTGTGAATTGATCAAAGATAAAATCGATTCAATATAAAATATTTTAATAATGCAGATTATTTAATGTGATTAATAATACAACACAATGATCTTTTAAAATTTTGCACTAGCTGTAAATGAAATTTTTCTTGATTGGGGAAATTATCTTGAAGAATTAAAAGCAAAATATGAAGCCAAATAAGAGAATATTCAAAGACTGGTTGCTAGTTATTACATTTTAATAATAATTTTTCTTCCCTATGCTATCAGCTGAATCTGACGACTAAAAAATGTTAAATTCAAATTGTCACTCAAAAAAAAAAAAAAAAAATAAATAAATAAATAAATAAATAAATAAATAAATAAATAAAAAATAAAATATCCTAAGTATTTGAAATTTATTACTTGAATAATTGTGGAAAAGAATATTTATCAAACTACATCCAAATGTTTATTATTAGTAATCAAAAGATTGTTTATAAAGATTTTCAGAGCATCAATGGTTCACTGTGTAGAACAGTTTATTCTTTGAACATAAGACTGTTTGCTAAAACTGTTTAAATTAAAATATGAATTTTTTCAATTATCTATATAAATGCACTGTAATTACTTAATTTAAATTATTTTAAAATGAAGTTACACTGCTTAGAAACCAATAATGTCTGTTTTTATCAATAAATATGCATGTATATGTAATAAGAAAGGACGTTTAAAAAAATAAAAAACCGGTTTAAACAAAAAAAAAAACCTGGTTTAAACAAAAAAACCCGGTTTTTTTGGTTCCGGAAAAACCTGGGTTTTTTTCAACCCTGATCAGCACTGATTTATATTTAATTTTAATAAAATCTCGAGTTAAAATATTCAATGTTTTTTGAAAATTCGAAATTTAAAATTTCGGAGATATAAATAAAATTCTAAATTTATAAAAGTGAAAAAATTATTTAAAATTAAATTTAAAATTCTGAATCCTTAATAAATCGCAAAATTTTTTTAAATAGAGAGAGAATTCAATTTCAAAAAGTATTATGAATGTCAGATGAACGAAACCAATAAATATAAACTCATACATTGGCCAAAAGTACGAAATTTTTTATATTAAATCCACCTTAGAAAATTTCAAATTCGATCATTAGGGATCAAACTAAGAATCTGCTGTTTACTGGCGAGATACTTTTCTTCCAAGCCATGATGTCTTCATGCAAAATGTTGAAAATAAGGTTCCCTTTTGAAATTTAAATTGTAAAAATGAACGAAAAAAAATAATTTAATTAAAATAATAGACTTTTTCAAATTTTATGATTTGTCATGAGACATCGAGTGTTCAGCTGTGAGTACACAAAGCTTGAAGTCTTTGATTTGCGCCTGGGGCAAAGCTTCAAATTGACGCTCCCCACCTCCAACTTTTTTATGTGATAGGCCAAAAATGATGTTGATAGTATAAATTTGGCGCCCCCTAAATATCGGCTCCCAAGGCGACCGCCCCCTTCGCCCCCCCCCCCCTTTCGTACGGCGCTGGCTTATACAGTTTTTATTTACGGATAGTGGACAGAGTCGAATAGGGTTTTATCTGATGAACGAAACCCTAACAAAAATTAACTTAATGTATTTCCAAATAAAAATCAATGAAAAATTCTGTCAGATAGTAGGCAATTAGGATTTGAGAACAGCCTTTAGGGGATGATTTACCAATACAGGTTTTATCCTCATCGATAGTGAAATCTTCACCTAATGTCACTATATGTAAAAATATAAATATGTGATGACTCATTACCTGACATATTTATCAAAATACGATTTTGGGTCACCAGAAAGTAGGCGTTAGATACCGAAGTAGCGTTCGTTTTTTTTTTTTTTTAAAGGGTATCTTAACTTTTAGGGTTTAAAAAAAAAATGTCTGGACTTTAAAACATTTATATCAGGAAAATTTTTAACTTTCATGCTTAAAATTTAAGGAGACATTTACTTTCTGGTGGCGAAAACCATATGTTGATAACTACAATTGATAATAAACAATTATAAATTAAAATATAATAAGTAATCAACTATTTAATTGTAAAGGGAGTATCCCTCAAAAGCCTCATAAAATAAATAAATAACAATTCCATGCACTATTATAATATTTAGCCCAACTTTATAAATAAATAAATATATATATATATATTTCTCATGTTCATATTACTCGTTATGTAATGTTAAACATTCTCCTATCCATGGAAAATTATCCCTCCTCCTCCCCCCCCCCCCAAAAAAAAGAGGCTTATAATAATATTTCATCCCAGTTTTAAAACAGTTATGTGCTCTTTTTTAAAAGATTTTTTTTTTCATGTTGATATTTATTCATTACATATTATTAAACATTCTCTCATCTCTTAACTAACATTGATCTTAATGTACTTGAAAATAAATAAACTTTGTATTTTTGAAGCATAATTTATATAATTTCATGTAATTATCTCCGCTGACAACAGAAATTAATAAATGATCTTCCTACAACGTTTTAATGAATGCGAATGCATAATTTAATAATAAACTCCTATAATTTATTGTAGCATTCATCTTCTTCTTGATTAATTTTACTTATTCATAAGAATACAATGATTTATAATTTATTAAAAACGAAGATAATAAACTAATTTTATTCTGAAAAACAAAATTTTTCCAAAGGTGAAGTCGTTTGAAATATTAGTTCTTCAAGGTCTCTTTTTCTGTTGACGTTTGTTGAAATCTTTCTCACACATTCCCTCTCTCTTGCAAAGTTAAATAATTAATAACCAGAATTATGAAAAGTAGTTTACCTTAAGCTAGCGTTAATTGTCCAGAGCATTGGGTGCAGTAGTTGTAGACAGCTTGCGCCAGCTGCTAAAAATATTAATATTAATGTGCTGCCTGCCCACAGATAAATTGGTTCGGCGAAAAATTATAAATAGGAAAAGAACTACTGGAGTTTCTTACATCTTATACTAATTACTTTTAATTCTCTTTGGGCATTACCCAGGTTTTTTAGGCAACTTGTGTTGATCGATCCAGGTTTATGAAAAATTTTTACTTCGTTATGAATTATTTTCTACTTCATTAAGTTCTAGTTCCATTGCATTTGATTACTGTTTATAAAAGACAGCATAATATCTTTTTTTTTTTTTTTTTCTGCCTTGTAAAAATTTTCTTTCTTTTCGTCAGCAACTAATTTTGCTTTGTTACTTTATTCTAATTTCTTGCGAATAAAAAACGTAGTTATAAACTGAAATTGAACTTATTTACTTGGTATTTTAGTATCACTAAAAGATATCATTTGCTAATATATTAAGGGGGTTCGGACATTTTAAAATAAACACATTTTAAAATAATTTTTATTTATTGAGTTTTGAAATTTTGAAATTTTTTGTTTTGGTTAATCATCATTTGAAAACAAAATCACATGATAAAACTTCTGAGAATTTTTTTTTTTTATAAAAATTTGAAATTTATGAAAAAAGTGGTGTAATTTAAAATCCTTATAACTCGAAATATTTTTTATAGAATTTCAATTTTTTATCCTTGAAATAAACGAAAATATAAAAATTTTTATTTTTATTCAACATTTTAAAAAATAAAAATTTTAAATATTGAAAGTAAAACTTTAAGAAAAATATATGTTACTTTTTTTTTAAAATCATATTTTCAAAATCAAATATTTTTTTCAAATTTTCTGAATCAAAATTAGAATAAAACAATTGAAAAAGACATGTTCAAAGTTAGAGCCATTATCTTTATCAGTTCTGGAATTATAATAATTTAAATATAGGAAATGATGAATAAACTCATCAGGAAGAAAAACGCTTTTTTCAAAGAAGTCGCTATCATGACAACCATTGCTTTAAAGCTAGATTTTGAAATCGAACCAAAACGAAAAAATATTTCCTGTTTCAGTTAAGACAGAAACGCGATTTAAGCATGATTTAAGCAAACTTTGTCAAAGGAGTGAGGAGAGAAAAAAAGAAAAGTTAATAACGGGAGTGGATTCCCCCCCCCCCTTCATATGAAATTCATCTTCCTTTCCCTCCTCCCTCCTTTCAGAAAATTTGTTGGAAATTTAAGATTTTTTTTTTTTTTTTTTTTTTTTTTTTTAATCAGAATTACCTTTAATAATTACTTTCCTTAAAATAGTCACATGGACTTGGATCTGACCTAGAAAACGGCCATTCTATTACATTATTAGTGAATTCGTCTGCAATTCAGTTATGCTCTTACTAAATTTGTTTATAGCCTGAAAAAGACTGAGGATTAATGCTTTTCCCTGAATGAAAATCAATAAAAAAGCAATCGTTATAATAAATGTGTTTTATTATGTTATTAAAACACCCTGTATCAATGCACGAAAACAATCTTTAAAATCATACAACAATATTGATCTCAACATTGAAAGTGTCGAAGAATCTTTATTTTGGCCTTAAATTTCTTTTTCATTTTTGTTTTCTTTCTCATTCTGAAAAAGCTATTAACACTTTAACGCATTAAACAAATCGAATAAGGATATGGGAGGAAAAATAAAGAATACTGCCCTGTTAAACTGATGGCATTGAGCTCACAGGCTACAAATACTAATTGTACATTAAACCCTTATATTTTCAAGGTTTAATTCCGTTCGAAAAAAATTAAGAAGGGGAAACAGCTCTCCCCTTTCCTCTTTTTTATACTTAATAATTGAACCTCCTATACTATCAAAGATATGCTTTATCATATAAAAAATCTATATCCAAAATTCAGAGCAAATGAGATAATTCTTAATAAAAACCCATTTAGCATTTATATAATTTAAAAGGAGTTATCCCCATCTTTTATACTTAACCATTAAACTTCCAAAACTATTCAGAGATTTGAACGGAATCTGAAAATTCTGCTTGAAAAACCCATTTATATAAATTAAGGGGGGGGGGGGGCATTAGAAACCCTGTTCCCCCTATTTATACTTATTCAATGAACGCCTAATAACAGTCACGGAATCGCCTCATCAGAATGATCCTAATCTAAATTTTGAACGAAAACTTAATTCTGCATGAAAATCCCATTTATATCAACTAAGGGGAGGGGCATGAGCCCCCGTTTCCCCTCTTATACTAATCGAATGAACTGCAAAAACTAATCAGGGAAGCGCCTTGTCAGGATATACCTACATACAAAATTTCAAGTGGATCGGATATTTTTATCATGAGTTATCGCGTTACGCACGAACATACAGAACGGACGGGCACATAAGCTCTCAGGCTATGATAGCCTGTGAGCTAAAAAAGCATAAAATTATATTATTAAAATAAGCTAACTTCTATTTATTCTTAACAAGAATAAAAACGAAATTACAGTTGTGTGAAATTGAAAAAATTTTGTTTTGTTTTACCAATCCCCCTTTATTTTATTACAAAAAGAGGTCTTAGAATAATTTTCAGTCTCTGTCTTACAAAACCTAATCTAATTAATTATTTCTTTCCGGGATAAAGTCTTAATCTCTCTTTTTTTTACTTTTGCATTTTCTCGTAATTAACAATCTGGTTCTTTATCATTCTTTTCCTGCTTTCGTTTTTACTAAACAGAAGCAATTTAATAACTTCAACTTCAAGAAAAAATTATTCAATTAAGCAGAAGAAAATGATTATTAGAAAATAAACGTATCTCCATACTGTGCTATTTTAAACATTATTTTTCACCATTACTATTATTTTTTATTTTAAAAAGGAGGAAAAAAGTGTAGTTTAAAAGGGGATGTGTTTTAAATAGTGTATTTATGCTTAGTAATTTTAATCCAGTAGACTCCGTTAAATCTCTAAAGCTTGGGAAACAGAGGTTGCGCGAAGTTTATAGTTTTGCGGATTTCTGGTCATTTCTTTTTTTACGTTTTTTAAAAACAATAATTTGAGTGTAATAATGAAAGATATACATCTAATAATGCAAAGTAATTAGGCAAATCCAATTAACTCATTTTGCATTTGCATATTTTTTTTTTTTTCTACGTGTATTCACCTTCTTTATTAGTTGCCGATATTTTGTGGTAGGCGAATAAATAAGTATTCTGGTACTAAGGATAAAATAAATTTCCTGTCAAAGCCGCATTGGGATGAAATATGAAATGCTTAGTATTACGTTTAGTATTTAATACAAATTAACAGTTCTTTAGAATTTTCTCTTCTGAAAATTTATGTTCGTAAATATATATATATATATATATAACTATTAAAAATTAAATTGTGGATTATAGAATATTGAATATTTTACATAATAAAAATGTAATTTGTGTAGCTGGCGTTGAAGCCCCTTATCTGAAATTTACTAGTTATTACACACAAAATCAACACATTAAGTTGATTGTCATATTTTTATTTATTTATTTTATTTATTATTTTTTTTCTAAAAAATTTTCATTCTGATTTCCAGGATATTTTCTAACTATTCTTCGATCTCAATTCTTTTTCTTTCTTTTTTTTTTTTTTTTTTTTTTTTTTTTTTTTTTTTTTTAAGGAGATTTGTTATTTTTTGAAAATCTCCAACTCTCTGAAATTCATATAATGCGGGAAAAAAAATTATTCTTCGAATTTGTAGTAAAAGTTATTTTATGAAAAATTCGAGAGGATTTTTTTTCTCATTAATTAAATTTGCCAAAGGGAAAACAAAAGTAAACAAATGAGACAGATGTTCTTTTTACTTACCCATCATACGTAGTATAGGGTAAGTCTTGCAATAGTTTTAAAAATCGAAAAAAATTTTTGACGGATTTACACGTTTTAGATAATGAATATTCCGAAAAACATATTTTTAGATAAAAAAATTTGCCGTCCGTCTGTCTGTCTGTAAACGCTCTATCTCCCGAAAAAATTGTGATAGAGACTTGAAATTTTGTATGTAGTTAGAATGTAAGCATGGGGCAAAGCCTATTTAATATCAGCAGCCTCGATTATCCGGAACTATTTTTTTCGGACTCTCGAAAAATTCGTTCTGATGAAAGGTACATAAAAATTTTCGAATTTTTTTGTTCTAAGGCATGGACGTAAAAGGCAATAAAATAACACACATTTTGCATATAGAACGAAGTCGATCGGATTATTAGTTGCCGAGATATTTGTAATCCTGTTTTCCACATTCTTCGATTTTTCATGACCCTGTATTTCATTCAAATTTCAATTCAGTGGTATATTTTAATTGAAAATGAGACGCTTAATCCGATGCAGTTAATTGTTAGTTAATAGAATTATTATATTTGGAGTTATAAGGATGTGTCTTTTACGCAGTTCGGTACTACTTGAGTAGTTTGGCGTTTTATATAATTTGTCGAAATTGGTAATCAGCAATTCTTTAATATAGCATTACTATGTATATTAACAATATTTAAATTTTGTTTATGAATTGCAATGCATTGTATAAATAGTTTTTACATGTTTTATTTCCATATACATATCCATGATGGGTAAGTATTACGGTGGCCCCCAACGACGGTTCTGGTATGTTTCAAAAAATGTAGCAAGATGAAATATTTTTGCATGCAGTTTATCTTCAAAAATTTTAAATTATTATATTTTTTTTCTACCGTGATTTTTTATTATAGTACTTGTTTTCACCAGGAGTTTGCGAAAAAAAGAAAATAAATAAATAAATAAATAAAATAAAATAAAAATTAAGGTACTGGATATTAAGAAAAATCATACGTATCATAATGTATAATTATGCAGTGCAAATTACTTGTAACGAAGGTGATGTGAGCGGGGAAATTGATTGTTATACACGGGCTTAGTCGTAATCGGTTTCCTACATATTGAGATTTACAGGGAATTTTAAAATTTCGATAGTAGTTCGATGCTTTTTTAAAACCAGGCTTGAATTATGTGCGTTTTGTTACAAACCTTTGTTATATGTTAAACTGTATGGGGATTTTTCACTGACTTGAAAACACTTTACACTGTAAAAAAAATTCAAGAGGTTACTAAAAATTCTTTAGTAAATTTGTATTCCACAGAATTTTTTAGTAACCATTACAAACTTTTTTTTGCAAGAGAAACAAACATTTCTTTTGTAAACTGAACAAAAGAATTTTTTGTATAACTAACTTAAAACTTTTTAGTATGAGCCACCAAGCAAATTTTAGTAATAGCTCCAAAATTATTTTTAGTAACCATTACGTGTGACCGAAGGGCAGGAGCTTCCTTCGAGCTGCATCCAGTGGGTAAAAGCACAGACTTCTGAAGTAGAAGATTTTCGGCATTGTCGCAATAGATGGCAGCACCAAACATTGCTACATGCTCTATTTTGCATGTTTCTAAAGGGGAGGGAAAGCTCAGAGATCATTACCCGTGGTAACTGTTACGACAGGATTTTAACAAGTACTAACATTGCATACATTCGGCGCATATTTGGTAGCCATCAAACCCAGGTACTTTCAGCCTGGCGTTCAGTACTATGACCACTAGGCTATCACGGCCCACCAAGTGAGTTTTAGTAATAGCTATTAAAAATGTAAATCTATTAACTCTATTCGTTGCTAGCTTTTTTCTGGTAATTCTTACAGATTCCTTGTAACCGAGTAAGATTACTAAAGATTTTTTAGTAATTACAAGGATCACTAAAATTTTTTAATAGATCGACTCTTTTTTTTTTTTTTTTTTTTTTTTTTTTTTTTTTTTTTTTTTTTTTACAGTGTATATTGCAATTTTTTTTTTAAATAAAGGTACGTTTACTTTCGAAATCTAAACTATACTATGAAAAAAAAAAAAAAAAAAAAAAAAAAAAAGCGTTTAAAAATATTCAAAATTATACGAGAAATTCAAAAACAACCTGTCCAAAAAATTAACATCATGGAACGGGTGGTTTCAAGTGAGTGAAGACTCCCCTTAAAAATGTTTTCTATAACCATAGGGTATGTAATAATAATTTCATTTTTTAATCATTTGATTGCTAACTTTAAAAACCTTTAATTATTGCTCTGTCCACCAACAAATTTAATTAAAAACCATATTTTTCATTTTCTTCTTTCTCTTTACCACTTTAAATATATCCCATAAATTACACCTCAACACTTTATTTATTTATTTATTTATTTCATTATGGCGCTATTTTTGTTGTCTCCAGAAGCTACATAAAATCCTCCGAGATACGTAAATTGTAAAAACATGTTTTTTCTTTCTTTTCGCTTCATGGTGAATTTTATTTTATAAAAGATTAGGAAATATACTTTTTACTCTTCGTGGTAATTAAATTTGCAAGGGGGGGGGGAGGGGGGGAAGAAAACATTTAGATTTTCAAAACAGATGTTATTTTTTTATTTTATTTTATTTTATTTTTTTTTTTTGGAGTTTTTGAGAAAAACATTGTCAGCTTGAATAATTTTGCAGAAAATTAGACCTTATGATGTTTAAATTAAAATATTTTTTGTCCTTATGTTCTTTAAAAGCACACATTTTTCTTTAAATTTTGGAATAAATAAAATGTAAGGCGATTTAATATTACAAACATATTATATTATGTAACACAATGTTCTATTAAAATAGGGGTATCCATAATTAATTTCCCTTTTTTTCCGTAGACTATATATTTAACTCTTTCGGGGTCTGATTTTTTTTTCCAATTTCAAAATAAAATAAATTTTATTTTAATAACGTTATTCTTAACTATTAATTATACAATGCAAATTACTTTTAATGAAGGTGATTGGAGCGGGGAACTAATTATATGCGGTGGTGTTTGTCGTAATCAGTTTCCGACATATTGATATTTACGGAGAATTTTAAAATTTCGATAGTAGTTTGATGCTTTTTTAAAACCAGGCTTGAATTATCTGCGTTGTGTTACAAGTTTTTGTCATATGTTAAACAGATTGATACAACCATAAGATATGTAATATTTTTATCTAGACACACGGCAGTGTGTCAGCCAAGTTCACAAAGTAAAAGGCGACACACCGGCCGTGGGTTATATTACCCGAACCATTTCGAGCCACTTTTGACCCCTTAATAACTTAAATTCTATTTGATCTACACACTTGCAATTTTTTGTGTCGTATAAGACCATCTTCTAATTTCCGAATCCTAAAATTTTTTTTTTTAAATCTTTTACCGTTCACGAGAAATTGACGTCTGAAAACCACTGTTTTTACCACTGACTCACTGATTCACTGACTCACTCATAGAAATGTTTGACTACTTCCAGGTGACTTAGGAAGTTGAAATTTGGTGTGGAAGTAGGTTATTGGATCTATAAATAGGAAAAAATCAGAAATCACCATTAATTAAACATTAATGGTTGGTTAGAGGATAAATTATTGGATTACAATGGAAGTTTATGAGAATTTCACAAAATACTAGAAATAGTGCCAAGTTGGCGTCACTTTTGGCGAGTATCAGGGCTAATCTCTGAAACTACCGAACCGATTTCAAAAGTAATGGTACCAAAATGATGGTATTCGCCCCGGTTCAAACATAGACTATATCTTATGTCTGTGCCACTAACCAAAAGAGGGTTCAGAAGCGAAAAACATTCTAAAAATGTGATTTTTGTTTTACTGAAGGGCCTAGAAGCACAAAATTTGGCATGTTAATTATTAATAAGATATAAATGATCACTAATGACATTTGCTAAAAAATATCAAATTTAAGTGGGTGAAAATCCGTGAAGAGCGTTCTAAAAAAGTTCGAAATACCAATTTTAAAACAATCTCAGCAACCAACAAACCGATCTTAAAAGTAATGATATCAAAATGATAATGACAGACTTTGCTCCAACATAGGATATATCTTATGTCGATTACACTAATCCAAAGGAGGTAAAAGAGCAAAAAACATTCTAAAAATGCGATGTCTCTATATTAAGGGACTGGACTGGAAACATAAAGTTTGGCATTTTAGAGTTTGAGAATTTCGCGTAATATCAGAAATAGTGCTAAGTTGGCGACACTTTTGGCGAGTATCGGCGCTAATCTCTGAAACCACCGAACCGATTTCAAAATTAATGATACCAAAATGATGGTATTCGACCCGGTTCAAACATAGGCTATATTTTATGCTTATACCATTAACCAAAAGAGGGTGAAGAAGCAAAAAACATTCTAAAAATACAACTTTTGTGTTACTGGAGGACCTACAACTATAAGATTTGGCATGTTAATTATTTATAAGATATAAATGATCTCTAAGGGCATTTGATAAAGAATACGGAATTCAAAAGGGGTGAAAATGTGCGAAAAACCTTCTAAAAATGTTCAAAATTGGGATTTTTAAGCAATTTCAGCAAACAACAAACCGATCTTAAAAGTAATGATATCAAAATGATAGTGATAGTCCTTGCTCTAATATAGGCTATATCTTATGTCGATTCCACAAATCCAAAGGTGGTAAAAGAGCAAAAAGCGTTCTAAAAATGCGATGTCTGTATGTTAAGGGCTTAAAAACATAAAATTTGGCATGTTCATTAATTATAAGATATAAATGATCACTAAAAACATTTGTTAACAAATACAAAATTTAAAAGGGGTAAAAATGCACGAAAAGCGTTCTAAAAACTTTTTAAATAGCAATATATAAGCAATCTTGGGTAGTTAGCGAACCGATTTAAAGAAAAAAAAAGATGCCAAAATGATGGCGACAGTCCTTGCTCTAACAAAATTATTGGATAAATTACCAGATTACAATGGGAATCTATGGGAATTCGGCAAAATACCAGAAATGGTGCCATGTTAGCATAACGTTTGGTGCGTAATTTTTGTCGTCAATATAGCGATATTTCGCCAAGTTAGCTACAAACGTTTTTGGTCGACGAAATAATCAAGTAGTGCCCAATCATGTAAAAGAAACATCCTTATTAGTGGAATTTAAAGGAACATAAGAAGTCCTAATGTTAAATTTTTAAATTTGACTGGAAAAAACAGTGAATAAATGCAGGAAAAAGCTGAAAAAATAATTAATATTAAATAAAACAAATTTAACTAATTTAACCTATTTATTTCAAAACCTACTTATTTGACAAAAAATAATATCCTATCAAAAACATGAATGTGAAAAATTGCCAAGTTCGTTAAAGGTTTCGCTCATAAAAGAAGTGATTTGACAAAAAATAATGATATCCTATCAAAAACATGAATGTGAAAGAATGCCAAGTTCGTTAAATGTTTCGCTAATAAAAGAAGTGAGATCTAACTGCAAACCAAGTTCTTTCGGAGCTCCTTAATTCATAACTCCTGTCATGCATAATATTATTCAATTGCTTAAAATGATTTGTTATGTTACTTGTTATTCAATAGAGCGACTTGGCAAGTTTTCAGCCACCAACTTTAATCTTTGAGTCGGAGTACAATTTAATCTAGAATCTGATTGGCAAAGATCTAATCAATCCAGTGTTTGAATAAGTATATTGAAGTTAAGGTACTGATAAATTAAGGAAGGGATCAACTTTAATTTCTGATCAACTAAATAGAAAAAAATTTAATAAGAGAAAACTTGCTAAGTCGCTCAATTGAATAACAAGTAACATAACAAATCATTTTAAGCAATTGAATAATATTATGCATGACAGGAGTTATGATTTAAGGAGCTCCGAAAGAACTTGGTTTGCAGTTAGATCTCACTTCTTTTATTAGCGAAACATTTAACGAACTTGGCATTCTTTAACATTCATGTTTTTGATAGGATATCATTATTTTTTGTCAAATCACTTCTTTTATGAGCGAAACCTTTAACGAACTTGGCAATTTTTCACATTCATGTTTTTGATAGGATTATTATTTTGTCATTCAATTGCTAATTTTGAAAATCCCAAGTAGTAGAAATTGTCCAGCACGGCAGCGGACGGTGCAGATTATTTTTAATATTTCAGATTAATCTACCATCTTAAAAAAGAAAAGGACATTTACTTTAAGTCTCTAGATTCATTGTATTTGTTTCATAATTTTATTATATTTTCTTTATAAAGACAGTTTTCTTTCTTATTTTATAGAATAGTGCTGTTTTAGTAAGAGCTATTGTGTCACAGATAAATTTTAGCATGCCGTAGATAGATTACAGAAAATTCTGCTTCTGGGTTAAAAACCATTAATTATTACCCTCTCTGCCAACAAATTAAATTAAAAACCATATTTTTTTCTTTTTCGTCTTTCTCTTTGCCACTTTAAACATATCCCATAAATTACACCTCAACACTTTATTTATTTGTTTATTTATTTATTTTTTTTTCATTATGGTGCTATTTTTATAGTCTCCAGAAGCTACATAAAATCTTCCGAGATACGTAAATTGTGAGGACATGCATTTTCTTTCGCTTCACGGCGAATTTTATTTTATAAAAGATATTTTTTACCCTTCGTGGTAATTAAATTTGCAAAAGGGGGAAAAAGAAAATATTTAGATTTTCAAAACAGATGTTATTTTTCTGCAGTTTTTCGGAAAAAACATAGTCAGCTTGAATAACTTTACTGAAAATTAGAACTTATGATGCTTAAATTAAAATATTTTTTTTCTGTTCTCATTTTTATTAAAGCACACCATTTTTCTTTGAAAATTGTGAAATAAATAAAATTTAAGGCGATTTAATATACATTTTATGTTACACAGTGTTTTTTCCAAACGCTGTGTAACATAAATTCCAAATTTTTGTTTTATTAGATTAAGGGTAACAATAATTACCGTATTTACTCGTGTATAAGGCGCACCCCTACTTTACAAACAAAAATGGCGATTTATTAAAATCTCGTATATAATGCGCACCATAAATTTGATACGCTAATGAAGAATGACCAAATGAATTTCAGTTAAAAAAAAAAAAAAAAAAAAAAAAGGTGAAACAAACATTACACCAGACCAGAAAACAAGACGAAATGCATTTTTAGACTTCGGATTGTAAGAGAATGACGGGAAGTAGGAATGGGTGACGGCAAAGAGAATTGCTAATTAGCGTTTACATAATGTCATTAGCTCTGTTGTATAAAAACTGCAAGGAATGAAATAAATATGCAGTAATACTTCAATTAAGTAACATTTTCCGAGTTTAATATCCTCTTTGAATAATTTCTTGTTTCATATGTATATCGTTCGATTGCATCCAACAGTAAAAAATTATTCCGTGTATAAGGCGCACCTAGGAGTTTTGACTTAATTTTTTGGAAAAAAGGTGCGCCCTATACACGAGTAAATACAGTATTTCACTTTTTTTTTTTTTTTTCCTTTCCTTTTTTTTTTCCTTTAATATTATATGTTTAACCCTTTCGGGTCTGACTTTTTTCCAGTTTGAGAACAAAAATTAATTTTTATTTTAATGATGTTTAAAGATTATCTCATTACTTGAAATCTAACGAATGTACTTATTTCGTATATTATTAAATACAGTCGACTCTCGTTAATTCGAACGCGTCGGGACCACATGAAATGTTCGAATTATCCGAAGATCGAATTATGGAAAGTATGAAATGAGAACATGCTTAATAGGGTACAATTACAAAGGAATCAATCTTCTAGTGTTCTTTAAATTTATTATGTCTGTTATCATCAGAATATGACTTAATATTAAATTAGAATGTATCAATCCATAAACTAATTAAAAGATTAGAAACAAGTACAATGGAAGAAAAATTTGAAACGTCACTGATGGACAGACGGGGCACTTAGAAAGTGGATATCTGATGCGTGGGATTATGTGTATACTCGTTCGGAACAATTTTCACAAACATCAAAGAAAGAAAGTTATTCAAATGATCTGAAATCCGTGAGAAAGAAAGGAAGAATGGAAAATCGGAATTCTCGTTAGTTCGAACTATACGATGTCAAAAGAAAATGAGTTCGAATTGAAAAAGTTTAACGTTATTCTACCATTGAAAATTTCGGGACTTAATGTTTAGTTCGAATTAAGCGGAGATTCGAATTATCCGATTTCGAATTAACGAGAGTCGACTGTATATGTATAAATTAAAGGAATCGCCAACAGTGCAAAGAAAACTAAGTAAATTATTATTATTATTATTATTACCAAATGCTGAAACATAAATGGAATCATAATAAGAAAGGCATAGCCATATATATCATCATTTCTATATGTCGCAAGTAATAAAATAATTCCTAAAACATTATAATATTTGATGAAAAAACATGTACTATTAATAATGCATCAGACTTGAAAGGATTAATATATATACTTTAAGGGTGTATTCGAAAAAACGGTTTTCCATCTTTCAAGAGCTTGAAATTTCCCGATACAATTTCAGACTCATTTTTAAAAGTAGAAACATGAAACTTGCTGAAGAGATTTTTGAAGAGACGTTTAAGGTGCCGTGTGATGTCTTTTTACACTCAATTTATCAGAATTTGATTTATAAACAATAACCTTCTCAGTATGACCCTTTTTTTCGCTCGCAGACCTCCCGCTTCGGAAAATTCGGTTCAAAGTGCTGTTTTTGATTGCTTTTTTTTTTTTTTTTTTTTTTTTTTTTTTTTTTTTTTTGTGCAACATTTTCTGCATTTATCAGAGAATTGACGATTACGGCACCTTGTGTACTTTCTAAATAAGAGAATTTGAAAGTTTGATGCATTTGAGAGCAAAAGTGAACCTAAAAATAAATCGGAAAATAAGCAGTTTGAATCGAAATACACCCTTAAGATAGTCATGAAAAGTCAGGGAAATCTCAAAATATATAGGAAAAGTCAAGGAATTTACCCATAAATTTCAAAAAAGTCGTGGAAAAGTCTTGGATAAAAAAGGAAAAATAACACAAAATTCATCAAAAAAAAAAAAAAAAAAAAAAAAGAGAGAGAGAGAGTGAGAGAGAGAAATTTGAAGAACGATTACAGAAAAAAAAATCTCTAATTTTGACAAAAGATTTGGAAAATAAGTAACAAATTTAGTTGCATGCCCGTTTGGTCGTCAGGGAATTAGTCAGTAATGTTTGTTGGGAGCACTATATATATCCATTATAATGTCTGAACTTCGTTCAAATTCATCAAGTATTATGCACACAAAATGAAATCATGTTTTTATCTATTTCTTTTTTGTGTTATTGCATTTTATTTTTTAAAACTGTTTTTTCTTTCTTGCTGTAATTTCTTAGATACTCCCTATACTATTCTTCAACTCGATTACAGAACACTTACCTTTTTCTACAGCGCCATTTTTGCTGTTTCGAAAACCTATAAAACTTTCCAAGATCCATTCATATAGGGCGCAGGCTTGTGTTTTCTTCCGTTTCACGAAGAATGTTATTTTATTAAAGGTTAGAAAATATACTTTTTTCCCTCTTGGTTATTAAATTTGTAAAATAGAAAAAAAAAATCTTTTTTTTTTTTAACAGATGTTATTTTTCTGACGTCTTTAAAAATAGCAGCAAACTGGCATGATTTTCCTGAAATTTAGAGCTAATTTATTTTTTTAATTGTCGCATATTCTTATTTTGATTTTCTTGTATGTTTTTCCAAAGGAAATTGCGAAATAAATTACATTTAAAGCAATTTAAGGGGGTCGTTGACACATTTTAAAATAATTTTTAGTTATTAAGTTAAAATTTCGAATTTGTTTTGTGACGGTTAGCCATATTATTAGTAATCAAAATTACATGATTTTTAAGAGAAAATTTTTCAATTCGAAATTTACCAATAAGTGGGGAAAACGGCACTTTTAAATTGTGATAAAAATTATATCTCTTTATTTGTAAATTCAATCATTTCATAAGTGAACCATTGCTAATTCAATTTCTTTTTTTCTTTAGTTCAATTCATTCATTTACATTTCATTGGTATACCTGGATTTTAAAAATTCATTAACTACTGCACACAAATTAGAAACTACATGTTTATCCTTTTATTTTTTTCCTCAAAAACAATTTTTGAGATATTTCTTTACATTATTCTCCAACTCGATTACAAAACACTTTTGTTTTTTCTTTATAGACTATTTTTAAAAGCTATAAAATCCCCAAAGATTCAAGTATAGTTGAGACATGTATTTTCTTTTGCTTCTTGGCAAAAGTTTTTTTTTTTTTTTTTTTTTTTTCCTGAATAAAAGATCAGATAAGTTGCTTTTGTTCTTCTTTGATAATTAAATTTAAAAAGAAAAAGAAAGAAAATATTTTTAAATTTTGAAAACAGATGTTATTTTTCGGCGTCTTTGTAAAACAGCAAGCTCAAATAATTTTGGAGAAAATTACGGCTTAAGTTTTTTTAAATTATCGTCTGTTCTCATTCTGATTATCGTGTATGTTTTTCTTAAGAAAATTGTAAAATAAATTAGATTTAAGGCAATTTAATATTGCGTGTATATTTGCAACTAAAAGATGTGTATAATGCAAAAGAAAAAATTAATTTTCTTGTTTCTACCGTACTTTTATGTGTATTCATACTTATATAACTGAAAGAAAAATAAAATTTCGAGAAAAAATCGGATTATGTAAATTAAATTTTCATCTGCTTTGTTATGCAAGTTAGACTTGCTTGAATAAGTACATTAATTATGATGAAACATAATACACATCATTAAAAATATGTCCAGCTTTTAAAGTTAAGGGGTTGTATATATTTATAATTCATCCAAAACTTGAAAAAAAAAAAAAAAAAATAATACATATTGGAGCACAAAAAAAAAAAAAAAAAAGGAAAAAATTATACGGTCAAATGTGAGTATTACTCACACTCAGAGGGTTCCGTACAATAAATGCATGAATTATTAACTATATGATTAAAATAATCGTTGCTAAAAGAATTATAAGACGTTGTAAATAAAAAGAATGTTGCCCAGTTAAACTGATGGCATTGAGCTCACAGGCTACGCATACTAATTATACATTACAGCCTTATACTTTCAAGGGTTAACTCCGTTCGAAAAAAAAAAAAAAAAAAAAAAAAAAATAAGAAGGGGAAACAGCTCTCCCTTTTCCCTTTTTAGCTCACAGGCTATCATAGCCTGAGAGCTTATGTGCCCGCCTTATGTATGTTCGTTCGTGCGTAACGCGATAACTCATGATAAAAATATCCGATCCATTTGAAATTTTGTATATAGGTATATCCTGATAAGGTGCTTTCCTGATTAGTTTTTGGAGTTCATTCGATATGTATAAGAGGGGGAACGGGGGGCTCATGCCCCTCCCCTTAATTGATATAAATGGGTTTTTCATGCAGAATTAACAGTTTTCGTTAAAAATTTGATATAGGATCATTCTGATGAGGGAATTCCGTGACTGTTATTAGGTGTTCATTGAATAAATATAAACAGGTGGAACGGGGGTTCTAATGCCCCTCCCCTTAAGTTCTTTGTTTTTCAAGCAGAATTGTTAGATTTCGTTCAAATCTCTGAATAGTTTTGGAAGTTTTAATGGTTAAGTATAAAAGAGGGCGATAACTCCTTTTGAATTATATAAATGCTAAATGGGTTTTTATTGAGAATTATCTCATTTGCTCTGAATTTTGGATACAGATTTTTTATATGATAAAGCATGTCCTTGATAGTTCAGGAGGATCAATGATTAAGTATAATAAAGAATACTGCCCAGTTAAACTGATGGCATTGAGCTCACAGGCTACAAATACTAATTGTGCATTAAAGCCTTATGTTTTCAAGGGTTAATTCCGTTCGAAAAAAAAAATTAAGAAGGGGAAACAGCTCTCCCCTTTTCTCTTTTTTTATACTTAATCATTGAACCTCCTATACTATCAAAGACATGCTTTATCATATAAAAAATCTATATCCAAAATTCAGAGCAAATTAGATAAGTCTTAATAAAAACCCATTTAGCATTTATATAATTTAAAAGGAGTTATCCCCCTCTTTTATACTTAACCATTAAACTTCCAAAACTATTCAGAGATTTGAACGAAATCTGAAAATTCTGCTTGAAAAACCCATTTATATAAATTAAGGGGGGCATTAGAACCCCTGTTCCCCCTATTTATACTTATTCAATGAACACCTAATAACAGTCACGGAATCGCCTCATCAGAATGATTCTAATCTAAATTTTGAACGAAAACTTAATTCTGCATGAAAATCCCATTTATATCAACTAACGGGGGGGGGGCATTAGAACTCATGTTCCCCCTATTTATACTTATTCAATGAACAACTAATAACAGTCACGGAATCGCCTCATCAGAATGATCCTAATCTAAATTTTGAACGAAAACTTAATTCTGCATGAAAATCCCATTTATATCAACTAACGGGGGGGGGGGCATTAGAACCCCTGTTCCCTCTATTTATACTTATTCAATGAACAACTAATAACAGTCACGGAATCGCCTCATCAGAATGATCCTAATCTAAATTTTGAACGAAAACTTAATTCTGCATGAAAATCCCATTTATATCAACTAACGGGGGAGGGGCATTAGAACCCCTGTTCCCCCTATTTATACTTATTCAATGAACAACTAATAACAGTCGCGGAATCGCCTCATCAGAATGATCCTAATCTAAATTTTGAACGAAAACTTAATTCTGCATGAAAATCCCATTTATATCAACTAACGGGGGGGGGGGCATTAGACCCCTGCTCCCCCTATTTATACTTATTCAATGAACACCTAATAACAGTCACGGAATCGCCTCGTCAGAATGATCCTAATCTAAATTTTGAACGAAAACTTAATTCTGCATAAAAATCCCATTTATATCAACTAACTGGGGGCATGAGCCCCCCGTTCCCCCTCTTATACATATCGAATGAACTCCAAAAACTAATCAGGGAAGCGCCATGTCAGGATATACCTACATACAAAATTTCAAGTGGATCGGATATTTTTATCATGAGTTATCGCGTTACGCACATACATACAGAACGGACGGGCACATAAGCTCTCAGGCTATGATAGCCTGTGAGCTAAAAACTATACAACGTAGGATTGAGTATAGTTATATATATTAGAAAAGTATGAATATGTATACCATAAAAATTCTAAGAGTCATGAAGCCTAAATAACATCAAATATTATACTATAACTCTTTTCTTCATCTTATACTAGTCTTTTTTATGATTAACTCAATTGTTTACTGCATGATTTTTTGCATTCCTTATCATCCCATATATATATAGACTTGCATATTAAAAGATAATCAGCACCACACAGCTTATTATAAAATGTCTACTCATTTAAATTTCATAATTGTGAAACAATTATTTAAAAGTAAGTTATTAATTATGATATTTAATTTTTTACTGATTATTTTAAAGTAAATAATGGTACTTTAGTATCTATTTTTTGTAATTTTTCTTAATCAATCTCTCTGTAATTATGGGTGGGGGAAGGTAAACATCTGTTCCAAGGCCCCCAAATTTGTAAATCGGTCCCTGGGTCCCTGAGATCTGAAAGGTTCAGAATCACCATATTCATTACTGTTTCAGTTACGAATAAAAATTCGGGTTAGCTTGATTTTGAGAAATGCCCTGTATTTTTCCTTGAATATGGAGGATTATAGCAGTAATTTCCGTTACAAAAGTTTTTTTTTTTTTTTTTTTTTTTTTTTTAATGTATATTATAGTTTTAGAAAGTTTTGCACATGTATTTTTCAACCACCCTGTTTAAGTACGAGTTCAAATTGATACAATTTATAATGATTCATATACCATTATTTTATTTTGTTTTAGATTTAAAAATAGAAAATATTATCGTTAATTTACGGTATTACAATTCGACAACTACTATTTTTATGTTTGGTTAACAGGTAATCCGATTAATAAAAATCGAAAATTATATATAATACAAAAAAGTAATAAATCTCTTAACTGTAAACCTTTAAAAATATATATATTTAACCAATTCAAACGGAAGTTCTTAGATAATGATACAACTGACGCACTATCATATTTTGTAAAATTATGTTTTTAGTTGCCTGAGATGCCCCAGTTACATCTTTCTAAGAATAAAAGATATGTCAGCATCCATTTATTTATTTATTTTTTACCCCTGAGCAATACGGAAGAAAATATGTGGAAAGAATTAATAATAGAAATCGTTTACAATAAAAGGCATCAGAAGAAAGGGGGGAAACATATGAAGGGGGACTGTAAAAACTTCATATCGCGGTTTTTTATTCTTGACACGCAGCAGAAAAAGAGTTCTGTTAAGAATGACAAGTGTCATTTTTTTTTCCTTTAGCACTTTTGTTTATATTCTACTTCTCTTTGTTCTTCCGGTGTGCACGTTTGTGTTCGCTACATGTGATATTGTGCCAGAAATAAATGTTATATAGGTGACACTTTTTTTCCTTTCTTTTTATTTTATTTGTGTAGTTTGATTGACATATATTTTTACTTGAGTTGAAAGATTTTAATAATTGCACGAATATTTTTAAGAACATTTCTAAATAATTTATAAATTAAAAAATTTTTGATTTTGAAAATAATCTTAGTTACATCAGTATAATAGAAATCATTTACAAAAAAAAAAAAAAAAAAAAAAAGAAAGAAAGAAAGAAAAACTATGGGAAAGCATATGAAGGCTCTCTGTAAAAACTCCATTTCGTGCTTTATTTTTGTATAAAATGAAAAAACTGCGAATTTATATTAACTAAAAATATTAGCTTCCTGATGACTAAACATGTTTTATGGCAGCTTTTCTCAAACTATAACCCTATACCATCAGTGGTCTTCGAGGCCTACCTTTGTAGTCCTCACTCATTTTTACTTAAAAAAATATATATATATATTGAATATTGTATACTACACACTATAAATCTCACAATGATTAAAGAGAATAAAAGTTATCCCCAGTTAGTATTTAAGTATTAAAGTAGCCAAAAACTACTAATAGTACCTCAGACCCGAAATGATTTAAAAAAAAGTTTAAGTGAAAGGTTTAAAAATAAGATTTTAAAAAAAATTCAAATGAACTGCGTATATCATACTGTAACTGAAAATTTTAGGTCCTTTAAAGGACCCTTCACAAAATAATTTATTCTCAAACAGGACCCTTCACAAAAATTTTTATCCCTAAACAGGAATTTTCTCAAAACATTTTATCCCAAAACAGAACCCTTCACAAAATTATTTGTTTCTTAAATAGACCTTTCACAGAATTTTTCCATTTTCAAATTGAAATTTTCACAAATTTAATCAATTAAAAATAAAATTTGGCCTGTAAATAAACAGTTGAACTCACCAAAGGACATATTACTTAACTTTTTTTATAGATGAAGGATAGAACCTGAATTAGAAAAACTTAGCAATTTCACAAAACAGGATCCTGTTAGAGAAATCTAGACAGACTCCTGGTTGTGCAACAATTGTCACCAGAATCTCGGAGTATAACAGTGGTTTTCAAAATGAAAAGAGGTTTGAGAAATGCTGCCTTACACATCAACGTTTTATTGACTACAAAATATTATATATATACATATAGCAGGTTCTGCAAATTCCATTTGTGTTCAGTTTATTTATTTATCCCCCCCCCCCATGTTGAATGTAGTAATTTTCTATTAAATTTAATGGATCATATATTGTAATACAATTAATGGTTATATATATATATATATTATTTTGCTATTTCATGGCTAATACGTGGATGAAACCGCACACTTCATTTGTAGTTCCAGAGCATTTGGGGCCTGACCATTCTGTTCTGTGGACTACAAATTTCCTTTGCATTCATTTTATTTTATTTATTTATTTATTCAGATATACTCGTTTCACTATTTTTTTTTTTTTTTTTTATAATTTAATTCTATTCAAATTCTTCGTTTTGGTTTATTGTTTTATTGATAAAATTTATTGGTGAATTTTGTCTACTTTTAATGGTATTATATATATATACTAGCTGACCCGCCCGGCGTTGCCCGGGTCCGTATTAACAATATTAAACGAACTTTAAATTTGTATGATTTTATCATTAACTGGAAGCATGCAGAAATGCATTGCCTGAAATATGTCGTAGCTGACTTTGTGAAAAATCGGTTTTAAAAGCAACAACTAATATTAAGCTCTAAAAATACTTAAAATGAGCAAGGAGAAACACGGGAGAACACATGTATCCAACGATTGCGTTAGTTTCGTGTTAAAGTGTTGATATTTACCCGTAAAATAATGTTTTGAGCCATTATTGACTGTAATACACGATCGGAATGCATAAAAGATACAAATATATCAATCATAGGCAAGAATATGTGATTATTTTTATCATATGACTTTGAAATATCAATATAGAAGCATCATTTAAAATTTTGCTTGAAAAGTTAACATTCTTTCGTTAATGTCTTAAAATCGTCTGCACTCTGAAATCTAAATTTTAGACTAATATTTGTTATTTAAGTTTTCGCGCATGATTTTAAAAGAATGTTTTCATAAATATATTTTATATATTGGCATAGAATTATTAATATGTTTTAAATCATAAACATTTTTCATCTACGTTATAAAGTATTAAAAAGTTCTGAAAAAAAAAAAAAAAAAAAACTTTTAGTAACGCAATTTTTAGTTCAAATCAAATGTTTTCAATATTTTATTTAATTTTATTTTGACATTTAATTATTTCGAATTTATCAATTTCAATTATTTTAAAAGCAAACATTTTATTAAAATAAATAATATAATCGAAAAAAAAACATTTTAAAAAATTACTATTTCTTCGTAAAATATGCTTCAGCTGTAATTCATTTCTTTCAGTTCGTCTTATTAATACAAAATCCCTTCCACATGCTTTTGTTTGAGACATTAAAATTTGAGCGATAAATGGTTTAATATTGCAACCCTTTTTTCGGTTTACTTCACCCCCACCTATCTTTTTCCTCCATGATTTACAACCGCTGTGATAAAAAATCATCATTTAAACTGACAGTTTGCCAGTCTATGAATTTTAAAGGTCTGTTCGAGCTTTTTTAATTATTTATGCGAAAATTTTATGCAACCAACCAACCATAACTAAATGAAGGGGAAAAAGAAGAAGAAAAAAGGCGATTTTTTATGAGAGTGATCTTTGGAATTTAATTAATTACTCAGTTAATAAACAGAATTTCGAAATTCTGAAGCTCAGGTGCATCAGGAGAGATTTGGGGCTACTCTGAAAAAAATTATGAGCCTCGTACATGCTGTAGATTTTGCTAGCCATCGCAGACACACACACACACACACAGACAGAGCGTTTTGTTCTTTTATTAATATAGATATATATATATATATACAGTCGAGTCTCTCTATAACGAAAATCCATACATCGAATTTCTCTATATAACGAATTTTTAGTAGGAATGTTCCCCTTTCCCCATGATTACATTAAAAACAGTCTCTATATAGCGAAATATCTATCTCTATATAACGAATATTTTCATAAAATGTTCTTTATTCAGTTATAAAAAAGCTTCGAAATCACATGAGATCAATTTTCCATCACTTATTCCCAATTTATAGTTCAGTGCTGAGTTTTTTTATATTACTTCTCTGCTTGAATCTCCTTGGTCCAACGAATTCACCCCCCCCCTCCTCCCACACACCTTCCAACATCCTTCTCAAAACAGTGTCAGTTGGATAGTTATACATATAAAAACGGGATCAATAAGGGTAATTGAAGAAAAAACAATTTACAATTGCTTCAAAAAGGCTGAATTTTGTATACTAGAGGATAATGTGATGTGGATTCTGAGGACGGAGAAGATGCGACTTTTGCAGACTTAAAAAGAGAAATGGAAATCAATTAAGGAATGCCTAAATATCAACAATATCTCTCTGATTTTTTTGGAAGTGGATTATAATCTCACTATTGCACAGTATTGATACAGTACTTACTGATAGTGATATTTTAAATAGAGTTATGAACAATTTCAAATTCTTAATTAAACACATCAAAAATAACAATTTCAAAATTTACACATTAAATAAGAATTTTAACGTTATTCTCTATACAACGAATTTCTCTATATAACGATTTTTTTACTCCAACGATGGATTTCGTTATAAATATATATGTATATATATTTATGTATATATATGTATATATATGTATAGAATCGTTATAGAAATTTAAAATTTCCTTTAAAAAACGTCTGCTGAACACTTAAAAAAGATTGCTTCCAACTTCTACATAGTCATGTGTGACCTATTTTTTTAGTGCTCTGTAGAACAACTAAATAACAGTCAGAGAATACTCGGTCCAGAACTCCTCCGCTATCTGCCTTCACGGCCAGATGCTCCTAATAATAAGACAGTGGGTTTTGAGCTAGAACCAAGGGATACAGCGACAAGGAAATAAAGAAGAAAAAAAAATCAGTACAATTTTTCACAGGGAATGGCAACGGGAAATTACATGTTAAGCTGCATTGTCTCTGAGCTTTTATTTACAGTAATTCTTACGAGAGCGAACATAGCTTTTGTTCCAGTTTGTTATATTCGCCAAATGTGATGGAAATTGCTATTAAAAAGATTTTCCAGAGTTTTTGTCATATTTGCATTCATTAGAACAATGGAAACTTGAGATGAAGATAATTGAAGTCCGTGCAATAAACGTTTTTGGTCATGTTTTCACCGTAATTTGACGAGATCATATTGAGAAAAGAACGAATTAATAAATCTTGATGAATAGGAGAGATTCGGCAAAAAAATATATGTTTCTATGGATACATATTGTTATTTTTTATTTGAACATGATAATTTTGAATTAATAATAAGGATTATTTCTTTTTTTTCCCTTTCACTCGGTTAATCACAATCATCGATTTATATCCTTCTCTTTTTTTACTTATTTAATTTAAATAAAATCATTTGCTCGTGAATTAAAGTAGTTTTTATGATGTAGTGTTTTGAGATTATGGGTTGTAATTTTTAAGAAAAATACGAAGAGTTACGTATAAAGTGTGCAAATATTTTTCAGAAGGACAATTTTTATTCGGTCAGCGTCAATTTTTAAAGGGGTCGGGAAACACAAAAATCTTCAAATTTTCTAAAAGAAACTTTATTACATTATTATTTTTTTCTGCTTAAAAGCATATAAAATAGTGGTTTATTTCCGTGATCAGGGTGCTGTTATCACAGATGACTAGGCATCTTCCCGCAAAATGAAAACAATAACTTTGTCCCTTAAAAAGAAAATATTTGTGAAGATATCATTTTTACAATCAGTAGAAACATCATGAAATTGTTTTTCATTTATGCAAAATATTTTAAAATGAGCTAAATTTTTCATTGCCCTTTCGTTAAATATGTATGAACTTTATTTCTTTATTTACCAAACTGCTTAATTTAACTAGCACAGTATTTTTAACATATACTTTGAAATTTCAGAATCAAAATTCAAATCATACATTTATAATTTATCAACGAATAAAATATTAAAATGCAACCAGAATAATAATATTAAACGAAAGACAGTAAACATGGTTTGGATTTGCAAAAACTACTATTTTGCCTAAAACAACATTTCATTTTTTATTATTGTATGTTTCATTCTTTCTCACGCAATGTTCCTGCTGTACGGTTACAATATTTTAGGGGAAAAATAAGCAAGATGTTTTTTGCACGTACCTTTACTCTAGGCTGCTTTTCAGGCTATTAATGTAAATGTGCATATATAAATCATCCAGTTTTTGAAATTCAGTTATTTTTTATTGACTCTATTGTTAAGGTAATTTTTTTTATTTACGTATTTTCAGCTTCGAATTGTAAATCGCCAAGTTTTTTTTTTCTACATAAGCATGACTGTAATTAAACTTTCTTCAGTTACATTATTCTACTTTATTTTGTTGTTGAAAATTTGCTGTTTATTTTTTTTTCCCCTTTTAGGCAAGGGATGGAGGCAATCAATCATTTTATTTGACGAATTGTTTTATTTTTTTTTTGTTGTTTAGTTATTGCAAATGCATTTGTGGTATTTTGTATATTTTATTGCCTTGTTTTTTTATGTGATATCTTTACTATTCAATTTAAAATGTTTATATTTTAATATTTGATGTGACTATTATAAATATTAAATACTATCCCCTCCCCATCAAAAAGAGCGGAATATTTTATTTTTAAAAAGGATAAAAATAGTTTCGATTATATTCACAGGAAAAGATTCCGGAAGTATGTATAAGATATTTATTATAGTTGAATTTTAATTCATTTATTAGTTATCTTAATTTATTTTAACTATCCAGAGTTTTTTCTAAATGCTCTATTGAATGTTCTAATACTGTCATTTTTATGCTTCATCTTTACTATGAATTGTGCCTACGAAGCTCCTGTAAAGAAACCATTACCCATTCATAATTTCTTATTTTTAATCTGTTCTCTCCCGTGATTAATTTTCCATATTTTCTTTTCCACTAATTTTTATACACTTGATTTCATATTACATAATTATAAATGTCACAAGAGCTACGCATTATAAATTAACCAAAAATTAAAATTCGATAGATAATATGTATTCAATATTGCAAAATGCATTAATTAATAAAAGACTTTTTTTTTTTTTAAGCGGATTTTTAAAGCCTATTTTCGCCATATAAATTGAGTCAGAAAAGCAATGTATGAATTCTTTTTTTAATTAATATCATTATTGCGTTACAAGAGTTACATACAGCTCATATTCAAAATATTAGAATAATTACCTTTTTTTTAGAAATTGAAAATATCGTTTGGTAATTTAATGTCTTTTAATGAAAATATGCAAACGATATTTTTATTAAGAACTTATTGTTGATTAAACTTACTTGTTATCTTAAATTTAATATCATTTTTCAAAAGATTAATTGCAAAAAACATTATTTTGAAAAGTCAAAATATTAGAATATTTATTCAAGTGGTTCAAAATATTAGAATATTTCACATTAATTCTCCTTTAATTATTACCAATTCTTAACTGGTGGCATCATTGATTAAATTCAGACTATTTTATTTAAAATCAGTATTCTTTTTTGCAGTTTGTTTCTTTTTCGTCTTAAAATGGGCCGTGTGAGTGATATTCCTGAATCTACTAAACTTCGTATGGTTGATTTGTATCGGTACGGTAAAAATCAATGTTTTATAGCGAATTATTTACATTGTTCGCAATCGAGCGTTAGTAAAATACTAACACAATATTCAAAAATTGGAAAATTTCAAAATAATCGCCGAAATGGTGGCCGAAAACCAAAAACATCTGCTAGAGATGACAGGAAAGTGAAGCGTATAGTTAAGAAAAACCGTTTTAAAAGTGTTCGATTCTTGCACCGAAAATGGAAAGAAGAAGGAGTTGAAGTTTCTACATCGACAACATTAAGACGTCTCCATAAATTTAAATTTGAATCTCGTGTACCGAAAACAAAACCTCTCATGACTGCAAGACAAAAGCGTATAAGATTGAATTGGTGTAAATCAAGACGTTTATGGAGCAATGAAGATTGGAAAAATATATTATTTAGTGATGAAAGTATGTTTTGTGTTTCATATGGTAATCAAGGTATTCGAGTTTGGAGAATGAAGCAAGAAGCATTTGATAAAGAATGCCTTAAACGTTCCGTAAAATTTGCTGCTAGTGTCATGGTTTGGGGTTGTATGAGTGCAGAAGGACCTGGAAAGTTATGCATCGTCTACGAAAAGGTTAACTCTTTGATATATCAAGAAATTTTAGAATATTACATGATTCCATCATCAGAAGATTTATTTGAAGATGATTTCATCTTTCAACAAGATTTAGCGTCCCCGCATACCTCGGTGTCAACTAAAAATTGGTTCCGCCAACGCAACATTAAGGTACTTCCTTGGCCACCAAATTCACCAGATCTTAATCCCATCGAAAACTTATGGTGTATAATGAAGAAAAAACTTCAAGAAAATCCTCCTTCAAGTAAAACTGAGTTAGTGGCACGTATAAAGTCTATTTGGGCTAATATTGATAGAAATGTTTGTAAACACCTTGTATATCGTATCAGGCACGTAGCCAGGGAGGGGGCTAAGGGGGCTGAAGCCCCTCCCGAAAGTTTGAAAAGACTTTACAAAATTATCTCTATAATTATAAAATAAGTTTTGTTTGTTTTTATCTTCCATTACATTAAAATCAATTGCATTTTTATCAGAAGAAATATCCATTTATCCAATTAAAATTACAGCAACCTTTCATTATATCAGTTATTTTGATATATTGTTTTTTTAATAGCTTTTTATCACTGAAATTATAAATACTTTTAAAAAACAATTTTAACTATCTTTATGAGCAGTAAAATTCGATCAAGTGTAATTCTGTATGATTAATTTGACTAATAAAAATTAAGCATAATACTCATATAGCATGTAAACTTCAGAAGACAAATATAAAATTTTTATTTGCATGTTATGATCTTTCTTAATTTTCTCTGTCTTCATGCATGTAAAGGAAGCTTAGAGCGATCAATGCTAAAATGTTTTGCAAAGAAAGGGGCAAAAAATTTAATAGCCGCCTATAATGAAAAAATAATAATTTTAAAGAAAGTATCTTTGATAATGATGTTATAACTGTTAACGGCTTTTTATTAAAAAGAAACTATTAGAATGTATTTTTGAAAAGTAATGGTGCGAAGGAAAACGCTATGATATCGAAAAACCTTTAAAGATGCAACGGCGGCATCCTCCAGTCTCTTCACAGAACAACTTTTATGCGAATTGTTTGCATATGAATTTTTAACAGAAAGAAAATGTGCATAATGTAGCTGGTTTGTCTGGTAAATTTTCTGTGTATTTTGTAGAACTATCAATTTTAGGGACTGATACCCCTATGGAGGGATTTTTTGGCAGTTTTTCATAGCACCACCCAGAAAGTTTTCTAGTCAATCATCACAGGTATTTGGATAAAATGTATCCAAATTACATTGTGAAGCCAATCTACAGATATAGGCGGGTGTGTTGACGGGCTATTTTTCGTTATTTTTATAATCAGTATAAGGACATTTTGAGTTGCTTCTAGAGACATAATAAAAATTTAAGCAACGACACTGGCTCAGTTTAGAGTCAAAAATTTTATTTTGTGATTGAAGTGAAGTGCAATCTGAGTTTTAGAAATACGAATTTTATCAAATACAAATTTTAGGTCTAAAATTAACTTTTTGAGCCGCGAATTAAATAACGGAAAATACAATATTTTGTGAAATGGCTACATAAGATGGAAGCAAAAATGTAAATGATTATTAATGGAATCATTTAAGTAACTGGAAAATATGATATGAAATGGCAAAGACAATTTTTCAGACGCATTTCATTCTTTTAAATTGCAAAACTCAAAACAGCCCCACTAAATCTTGAATTAACTTACGTAAAACCAGTTCCAATAATATCAACTTTTTTTCTGGCAGCACAGCAAGTCTGACAGCAAATTTCCTTTTTTTCCATATTCAAAGCTCATTTATTATAAACTCTTTTTAAAAAAAAAAAAAAAAAAAAAAAAAGGTTAAAAAAAGTTACAAAAAAACCAAGAAGAGTAGTTTCTACATGTTGCAGGTACTTGAAACAATCTTATTTTCAAACTTTATTTATACTTCAAACTTATATTATACTTCTTTCAAACTTATATTGTACTTCAAAATTCTCCACTTAGATATAGATGATCACGATAACGATCTTCTAACGTTAGAGAAATCGATATTAAAAAAACTGCTAGATGAGAGCTCTTTTAAGTTTTGAACAAAGTCTAGAGAGAATGAATTAAAATGAGATATTATAAATATCCTTAGAAATGCTGTTTTCTCACCCCAAACATTAAGATTGAAATCATTCAAATATCCTCGGATACAGCTTCCAAAGTACTAATTATCAAAATAAAAAACGCGATCTGTTTTAGTTTCATTGCTGATGAAACTATGGACATTGTAAGTGCAGAACAGCTTGTCCTTTGTGTTAGATTTGTAAACTATTAAAGAATTCACAAACCCCAATAATTCGAAAAATGCTGTTAGATTTTATTTCAATAAATCTCTTTTCTGCCAAAAATTCAAGAAAAGCAATATGTGTATATGTCAATACAGTGTGATGAACTATGTCTTGGCATGCATAAATGCGTCACATAGGCGTGTGATGTAGCAGCCAATAAGTCTGATCATGTTAGCAGAGTCCCTTCTAGAATTCTTCAGAATATCCAAAAATTAGATACGTCCACTGAGAAAGGCATAGGTTAAATCTTGCCTTGTTTAACAGTATGCTGATTTTTGTCTTGTATGCACTTGGTAAAGCAGAGACAAAAGTTTTTAAAAATCACTTAAAGGCAAATTTAGTTCTTCCAAAAGTAATTGCATCATATGCCTGGAAAACAAACAAACGAAAAAAAATGACTTTTCCACATTTATGATACAATATTTATCGAGAGGCATGAAAGCATATTAACTTTTGTTGAGCTACTTAAATACATTTGCATTAACTCAGAAAATATTTCGAAAACACACATGGAAGACTTCAATAGTTGGGGCTTATTTGACAGTCATGGAGAAAAATGATTTTCTCATAAGCCTGTATGTTTGTGCGAAGGCTTTCTGTCAGACAAAATCATAGTGAATTCTTCAAGAAAACTCTCGTGATACGATATCGTCTGTACCTCATGCTAAAGATGTCTTAATTGTTTTACATAAATATAGAGAAAAATAAATAGAAATCTTTTGTTAGATATTTTATTGTGCATCAAAACTTCGGAAAGGCAGCTTTCAAATTGAAATATAAAGATACCAAGACTAACATTGAGACAGAACGCATGTACAAACCCTCAAATTACATCCACTGACAAGTAATTACAATATGACGGTCTTTATTCCCCATATATAAAGTTTTATTCAAAATTTAAATGATTGATTAATTTTGGATGAAGACATTCTAAGAGATTTCCTTTTACTTTATGCAGAATTTGCTTCACTGAAAAAAGCAAACAAATTATAGAATCTGTCGCAATATTTTCATGATAAAGTGTCAATGTAGCAAGTAAAAGCTGAAGGTGCAAATAAATTGCTAATGTTGACACCAAAATAGAGGCTCTAAAAGTTTTAGTACTGTAATGGAACGTATTACTACATTATAAAACACTTGCTGACAGTTTTGATTGAAAGCCTAAGTGACAACAGTCAGTGCGGAAAGATCTTTTTCGACAATAAAAATAATGAAACCTTTGCCTTTGAAGTATTATATGGTCGATGAGAGACTGAGTAGCTTTGCAATGATTTCCATTCATTGAGACAATACAGTAGATTTTTATACGTTAATCAACATCACGGCTTATAAGAAATTATGGTGATTGCTTCTGTTGCACTAGTAAATTTATTGTACCAAGAGTATTTCATTTATAATTATTATAATCCGAGTATTTTTTATGATTACATATGACTGTAGCAAATAACTTTTCTTTGGAAAAAATAATGCGTTTAATTAATGTCATTTATGCATTAATAGTTTCAAGGCCTCGCACTCGTAATGCCAGACTCTCTCTCCTGTGTTTTAAATCAATTCATGTTACTTGTTTGCGTTTCAATATTTTTTAGCGGTTTTCTAGGATACTTGGGGCTCACATCAAACATTGTTAATTTGTGCTTTTTAAGTTTCGCGAAAGTTTTTACTAAAAATTCTTTCGGTTACCGAACCGGCGTGGAAACTTAAAGTGTTCTTGAAAGTCAAAAATTGCAATAGAAATTGAAAAAAAAATGAATATGAGATAACAAAATTTGATATGGTTATCATGTATCCTATGCAGGGATACACTTTAGGTTAAGCCTTGATTGTATAAAATAAATTTTGCTGCAAATTATACATACCGTAAAAACCCGTTAATCCGCCCTTCCCGATCAAACGCCCCCTCCCCACTTTATAAAGAATTTGAAATTTTCAAAAAATCCCGAGAAAGCGCCCTCCCGATTCTCAAAGGCGATTATGGGGTGGCATGAATCATTTGGAAATGAATGAATCATGAATCTTTGATTAAATGTGCGTTTTTTCAAGATTTCTTAATTGATTTCATGCTTGTTTTGGCTTTTTTTTACTAATTTCTCCTTTTTTCTACGATTTTTCGACAGAATTTACGTTTTTAAAAAAAACACCCAATTTTTTTCAAATATCAAAATTCATGATTCATTCAGCGACCCATTCATTTCATGATGATTCATTCCTGTAAATTGTGTTGGACGATCGCGAAAAAAATCCCGTGTAAGCGCCCCCCTCTAACTATTGTACGATTTTTCTTTTCGTTAGGGGGGCGGATTAACGGTATTTTACGGTATTAATTTTGTATGGTCTGAAAAAATCCAAAATCGAGCCCCTCCCGAAAGGAAATCCTGGCTACGGGCCTGTATCGTATGCAAGATCGATTGTACGCTGTTATGAAAGCTAAAGGGGATGCTACAATATATTAACTACCATTTACTTCATATTCATAAGGTAATATTGTTGCGTAAAATAAAATATTCTAATATTTTGAACCAATCTAAATTTTATTCTAATATTCTGGTGTGTTTAAGGAAGCTGTATACCTAATTTATTGTGCTGTATTTTATATTTTATAAATGTTAAAATCTTATCTAAACATTCCAGATTTAATTTATAAGAAATTTAATTGCATTTACTTAGTATAAAAAATAAATAAATGACAAATAATTTTTCCTTATTACTTTTTCTCAATTATTCTAATATTTTGAATATGAGCTGTATTATGTAAATTAAACAAATATTAGAATACGGTAGAAATTTATAGAGATATGTATCCAATATTGCAGAACGCACCTATCAAAAAAGGAGCTTCATTAAAATAGATTTTTTTCCCTTAATATTCTTTAAAGTATATTTTCGCCAATTTTTCATGCAAATTTAGTCAAAAAAAAAAAAATTATGATTTTTTTTTTTTTTTTTTTCAATTAATGTAATTATTTTATCACAAGAACTACACGTCATAAATTAAACAAAAATTAGAGTACGATGTAATTAAATTATTGTAAAATGCATTAATGAAGGGGAAAAAAAACTTCGAAAGGAAACTTTAAAAAATATATTTTTTTAAAGCATATTTTCTTTAATTTTTCACGTAAATTGAGTCAGAAAAGCAAATGATTAACTGAAAATACTTCCGTTATTAAATAAGTTGAAGATTATTATTAAAAAAGAATACTTGTATTTAAATAGGAATCTGTCTAGGAAGAAATCAGGTCCTTTCAAGGATCCTCCACGAAATTTTTATTCGAAAACAGGATCCTTCACAAAATTTTATGTTAAAAAGGGGACTTTCACAAAATTTTTATATCACTGAACTGAACCTCTCAGTAATTTCATCATTTGAAAGTGAAATATGATCTGTTACTTTTACACATATGAAGAAAAACATGATTTTTTCATATATATACATATGTATCCTCTTTAAAATATATAAACAAGAAAATAAATATAACTATCATTTCAAATTCGCAAAATTATGACTAGATTTTTCACAAAATGTAAAAAGCTGTTCACAATTCCGCAAGAAACAAGAAGACCATGGCAAAAACTCTGGACTAACATCCTGATTCAACGTCCATAACCATTTAATTTATAGTCGTATAAAAATAAAATTAGGTGTATATCAATGAGTTTTCAAAATTTAAACCGAAAAATGTCTTTATTTTATTTGAATTAATTTTTCGTAATATAAAAGGTGCGATTTTTTTTTTTTTTTTTTTTTTTTTTTTTTTTTTTTTTTTTTTTTTTTTTGTTAATAGATTTTTGATTTGCTATTCTCACCAAGTAATAATAATTACCTATGCATTCCATGCTTTTTAACATTACTTTGCATTGTTGAGTTGAATAATAAACGTGCGTATTGCGAAAAACATATTAACTTTGTAATTACAGTTAACATTTTAATGGAATACCGATGCATCAGAAAATTTTACCCTACACTTTTGAAATCGTCCCATTCATTCTACAAGGTAATAATTTCGTCTCTTTCTTTTATTGGAAACTGAATTACATCGAGACCACCTGCTCGCCTAATCTTACACTTCATTATCTCTTGTTTGTAACTAACTGGCCGCGTGGATTGTTTTTGATTTGCCAAGGTATGTTGCTAACATACCAACTGAAGTAAGCAGAAATCATTGCCATGGGAATCATTATTAACTTCATTGTAACTTTTGCGTTCTCTTCGATTTTTCTGTTGCCAATTCAACGCACTAAATTGCATGAGAGTTAAAATTTACCGTTGTTAATTACTCATTTTGAATGTTTATGGTATTTGAAGCTAGTATTTTGAAGATAGAAACTATTTTCAAGCACAATAAAAAAAGAAGGACGAATTATGTTATCTTTATTTAATCAGCTACGATTTTACAGACATTTTCAATCATGATGATGATGGTGGTGATTTTAATCATGATGGTAGTAATTTCGACAAGGATGGCTTTAGATCGTCACATCCTTAATGTTTTCGGAAATTCTGGCGGATTATAATTTAGCCCTTTTGGAAAAAAAAAAAAAAAAAAAAAAAAAAAAAAAAACAAGAGGAGTTTTAAATTGTTAAAAACAGTTACCGCTAACTTTAAGCTAGAAACTAAGTGTACTGCATGGTGATTATGTTGATAATGATAAAAATGAAAAGAAGTTTTGGTATAAATTACTAGATTGATAGTGTCATCTGAAGTTTTTATGGGTTTTAATTCCATTATATTCAGAAAAGAAAGAAAAATATAATGTTATCAGATCTAATTATCTTTCATTTTAAGCATAAAATTATATTTGTATCATGATAATAATGTTGTTAATCAAAGATTTCGTTGAATTGCCAAACTTTTAATGATCTCTGGTGTTTTTATAATTATGCAATGTTTAAAAACAAGAGCAGTTTAAAATTATCAGATGTAGCTTGGAGATAATAATTTACATCTTTTTCTTCTGAAGTGTAACAAAATCACACAAGTATCCACATCCTTACCTAATTTTGTTTCATTATCAAATTTAATCAATAAGTATGCGTGTATGTCCGCTAAAGTAAAATGTTAAGCCAATTATTTGTTACATTTTCGATAAACATCCGCTGATTTGTCAACATTTCACATTTTAACGCAACTTCTAATAAATAATTTACAATATTCTGTAAATTTTGATATAAATACTTTCGTCTCGATACTGGCCTTCAGTATCATCCAAATACGAAAGTCAAGCTTTCATTATGCTCTTGTTTATAATGTATATTTTCGAATTACTTTAAAATCAACTTTTAAAAATTTTACAAATAGTGATACAGCAGCGCTAAAAGGAAATGAAGGTTAAAGATATTCTTTATCTCTCAGATATCGCAATAATTTGAATCAGTAATTTGGTAGAATTATTTTAAATGATTTAAATTAAATTTATTACAGACAATCACCTCATCGAGTCCACTGCTGAAATTCCAGAATTAGTTGAAACTCGATTTACATATTAAAACGCAGTCGGTCTGTCATGGTGGCAAACGCCTAAATACCCGATTACCATTGTGCTTTTCTGGACCCAAAGCCATGAAAACATGGAGGTCTGGGATCAGGAAAACACTATGGTAAACATATGAGAGAATTGCTAAAGGCTCGCCGCCTCCCGGTCTCTAAATAACCAACAATTTTTTATTATTTTTTTTTTAAGGCAGAAATATTTTTTAGATAATGCTGCCAAAGTTGACAATTTGAACCAAATTTCCGAATGTAAGAGGGAATAAGGGGAAAAACTGCTGTCATCAGACAACAATCGCTTATAACTCAAAATATAACTCACTAAACGAAAATTGAAAGAAACTGTTCAATTGAAAATCATTTCAATAATCATGTTTGCAAGTATCTTGCGTTTACGTTTAAAAACTTGTCAGAAAATGTGTCAAAAGATTTCGCCTTATTGAGCAGGAAAAAAGTATTCTTTCGAGAACCGCATTTAATAAGCTAAGTACTCAGTAATTAATAAAAACAAAATTAGTACCTAAAACATTAATTCGTTAAATTACGAAAGCGATTCTAGCGATTTTCTCCTAATAGGATAGAAACTTAGCGTTGACTTCACTTCAAGTCCATGTCCGCCCTTCAGTCTTTGAAATTCCATCACGTTTTACCGAAATACGATCCCATTGTTTTCGGTAGTGATTCTCTTCTCTAAACTAAAACTAAAGAATCGGGCAATAAAAGAAAGGCGTCTTACCGGTTCTGTTGGGTCTTTTCCTACCTTATTCAGGCGAATCCTTGCCCACTTAACCCTCCATGACCCAGATTATTTCATGCTAGTGCGGAGTAGAATGAGAGAAGCCCGGAAAATTTTTGTTATTCGATGGAAATTATTCTGATAAAAGGATTGGAATCGGAATCGTCTGCGTTTTGTTGCTCTTGAGCTTGAGGCAGTTTAAATCGGAAAATGCATTACAAAACAGGCAATGTATCTTCTGTTTTTGATAGGCCTGAAGAAAATGTATGTTAACTTTTAGATATTTTGTTGACGCGACTCTAACAAGTGGGTTTTTCTTCATTTCTGAATTCAAAGCATTAATAATTTGATTTAAGATTAAAATGTAAATGCTAGTACTATGGAATATTATGTAAATGTAATGTTAGTAATGCAGTTTTATGCATTTTAAATTAAGTATTGTCGGAAGATAAAGTGGGACAATGAAATAAGAATTAAAAAAATGAGAATTTACGAGTTTTTTTTTTCTTTCTTTTTTGCATTATAAAAATTAAAATATACTTAAAACGGTACTACTTGGTTATTCTGTCGATCAATTTCGCCAAATTATGCAAATCGCCAAACTTATAGCCAAATTATACATATTGACATAATTTTTATTTTAAATAACGATAAAACAAATAATAATTACTATATTAATAAAAATACAAATAAAAAGTCGAAATAAAAATCACTTAATGACGTTTTAAACACGTGTATCGCATTTAACATTGAATGTGACACTCACGATCATCCATTATTGGCATTTAATCTTATAGTTTGGCGATGGTTTTTCGGTCGACGGGTTAACACAGTAGTACCCTTAAAACATCTATTTTTCCATTTAAAAAATTATCTTTAAAGAAAATGGCGATTTAGGCATTAAAAGATGGTAGCCACAGCAAAAATTTTACTCGTCACTTGGCGACTCGCAACTATGAATCTACACCTATAGTGGCCAGTAATCTATTTATCATCTTATCGACCTTTTAATTTTCTTAAAGTAAATTCTTTTTCATTAAATACACCACAATTAATTATTATAATTATTATTTTGTGGTCGTTTTTCATTTTTATTAATGTTCCTTCTGCAATGCCTTTTCAGAATTTTAAGCAAGTTGTGCCGGTTATTCGCTTTTAGTTTTAATGAATAAATTATAAAATCTACTTTTGATGCAATCTTTAGTGCTGTTTCTAAACGACATTTTAAAATTGAATATATATGAATGTTATTCAGATTTCAAATAAAGTTTATATTCATTAAAAATTATCTTTTCTGCTGCAACATAATTATTTTCTGTACCACTCTTTGTAGCATCCAGTCTTTAGAAATAAATTAATCAAAAGTCTGAGAAGAAATACAAAATCCATTTATTTATTTATCCATTTTAGAAACGAGTTTAGTGTAAATGACGGGAAATGAATTTAATGACTGTTTTATAAATCTGAAACAGTGTTGTAACAGGAATCTTAAAATTAATTAAAATTATCCTTTCGGAATTTCAATTTTCTAAGAATTCATCTTTAAACTCTGAAAAATGTACTACAGAATAAATGTACTCTAAATTAAAACTCAAAATTATTTATTATTGCATTGGTAATTTACGTTTAAGGGTTGTTCAAGTATTACGTAAGCAGTAGGGGGAGGGGAAAGTCTAGTGTTTGCTTATTTTTAATGACCAGGAGGCAGAAGGGGACATGGGAATTCTTAAGTAAGTATTAGACAACGAAGCAACTATAGTTTAAGAACAAAAAAGCAAAAGAGCATGATTTGGATGAGCGTTCTGTGGATGTTGAACGACTTGGGAAAAAAAGGTGTAAACAAGGATTGGAAACGAGGAACATTCTAGCTGGCCACTACATTGAGAACATAATAATAGATAATGCAGAAACACGGATTTAAAGATCTTGGTTACCAGAGAGAAATGTGAACGCTGAATACGCAATATTTCTATGATTCTTGTTAAAATTTTTAGTTATATACTTATATAAATTAGAATCTGTTATATTTCTTAAAAGATTTTTTTTATTGTTGTTCAGGTGCTATAAATAATAATATAGTAAAAATTTTTGTATTCTAAGATTTATTTAATGCAATAAGTAAGAATACACAGATTTTGTTTTCCTTCGATAGCACAACTATCTTATGTCTATTTATGTAAATGTGTTGGATTAATAATGTAAATTTTCACTTATTTTAAGTTTTTATGGAAGACAGTTTTAATATTAGAATGTCATAAAATCTTACGTAAGCAAAGTGGGGATGGGGGGGGTCTAGTATTTCCTTATTTTTCCTTACAATGGGGAGGGCCGGATACAAAATGACTAAAAATATGCTTATGTAAGACTTGAATGGCACCTTATAAAATATTTCAAATCAGTTCGAATTCAAACAGAATTGAATAACGATCATTCAGAATTAAGAAAATAAAATGTCTTTTATATTCAAGAATTCATCTGT
Source organism: Maratus speculifer (assembly GCA_964019185.1). NCBI lineage: Eukaryota > Metazoa > Arthropoda > Arachnida > Araneae > Salticidae > Maratus > Maratus speculifer. Next base: position 314,723,241 of record OZ025296.1, on the reverse strand, counting down.
ATATTTTCTTCCTTAAATCGTCCTATTTTTATTTATTTATTTATGTTTCCGCAGTCAACGACGAAAAAATTACACACTTAAAAACACGTTTTTGGACGAAAACTCATAAAATTTGAAGATATTATTTAATTATCTAAGAATTTTAGCATTTTTAATTTACCATAAATTTGATGCATCTTGAATTATAATTGATTGTCCTCTGATGTTGACCTTTCCCCGATTATCGATTGCGAAAATCGGCTTAAAACGCTGAATTTAGAAACGTTTTTTGAAAGAATAATTGCTGATTTAGGAAAATAGAAACAATTGTTTGATTTCATGGTATTAAAAGTTAAAAAAAAAAAAAAAAAAAAACCTTCAAATTTTATGCATTTAGGAGTGAAAATGACTTTTTGACTTCATCATGGACAGCTACAGAAATAGGAAACTTTTTCTTAAAACAGAATGGTTCATAAGAAATGCCAAATTACAAACTTTATGAGTTACAAACCTCTGCTCTCTAATTTAGATGTTGGATACTCAAAAATTGACCCAAGCTGGGCACTTTTTTCTTCTTGGCACATTTTTTTTTTTTTTTTTTTTTTTTTTTTTTTTTTTTTTTCTATGCTGTTCAAAAAATTTCTTTCTTCTTTTTTTTTTTTTTTTTTTTTTTTTTTAAATATTATACCCTCTGGAAATAGTGTCTAAATGCCTTACATAAAAATACCTTTATCGCTTGGAAAACTTTTGCTTTTACAGATGAAAGATTTAAAATTCGAATTAACAGAATTCGATATTAATAATTGCGCGTAAAAGCATGTTTTCACAACAAAAATACAGGCAAACAATCAAATAATTTAGTAAAAAAGTAAGCAAATAGTAAAAATAAATAAATAAATAACAAGCAGATAAAGAACAAACAAAAACTGTAAGTTAATTACCAAATATTTCATGCGTTAATAACTATGCAAATGTAATAAACAAGTATGCCGTTATCGGCATCTATTTCTGTTTCTTTTTTAACATTTTCAGTTTTAAAAAAATATTTTTTTAATGTTATAAGCAGTCAATGTTTAATTATTTTTTATTAGATGGAATTAATACGACCCATGTTTAATGAGCATGCATATACATTTATAAATATGCTGAAAAAATTGTAAGCACTACTATAAGTTGGACACTTTTTTTCTGGACTGTAGTGCCCAACTTAACCGTACATGCATTGACGGTATTTACAAATACTAATGAAAAAAATTTAATATAAATATTATCTACAGTCTTTTTTTTTTTTTTTTTTTTTTTTTCACACATTAAACTCTATTTGATCAATTTCAGTTAGCGGAGAGAAACAGTTGAAGCTAAATATTTTCAAAAGGTGATAATATTCGTAATCATTTTCATAGGTATAGCTTTTCTTTTTAAGAAAAATGTTATATGAAACATTTTAAACTACAAAAGCCTTTCATTTACAGAGAGGATCATAATACATTTAAATACATTGCTTTCATAAGATTTGTGGCATTCCCATAAGAGTACTTTTCGTTAATTAATCTGATTAGTTTTGTAAATATTTTACAAAAAAGTTATAACTACTAATATATTTCATCAGTTCTAATAATAGAACATATGTAAATTTCACATTAAAATTATTAAAATTTAAGCTTTCCAGTATATCTTCAGATATTAAAAAAGGTAATTATTGAGGTGAAGCAATGTCTTAATAAATGATTCTGTAGATAGAGTTAAAAAGGTTTCATTGTAGTTCAATATATGAAATTGAAACTGTGTTTAGAAATTTATGTTATTTCATCGCTTGATATCCAACTGCTTACATCATTAACACGTTTTCGTTACTCTTCCAAGTATTACAGTTAACCTTGTAGGCCAAATCTACAGAGAAAAAAAAAGTCTATAATGACGTAACTTTCAAAATTACTTTCTGTGAGTATGGCCTATATGGTCAATCTGGTCATAAAGTGATGATCGCTCCGATTCACACAAGGCATTGCTTGACCATTTCATCTCAGCGCAAAAAAAAAAAAAAGGCGAGTGGTTGATGGCCCATTAAGAATGGAGTGATGCAGATTGATATCACCTCGGATATGCTCAGGTGGATTCAGGTCAGGGGTTTTGCGATCGCTCCTTATCCATCTGTACCTCGCAGGCAATTCGCACCAAATGAGTCAGTGATTTGTGAATGTCGCACAATAACCTCGTGCGATTTCTTGTTTCGGTTTTTTAAAGGGATTAGATGGTCTGATGGATTGCGAAAGTTGTAGAAATTTAAACAAACACAAGGCGATTCGGATCATCTTATCGCGGCTATTGTGTTTGATAAGTGACGAGCTGAATAGGTTTTTCGGATTTATTAGCGATAGTCTGAAACTGGTTTTGCTCTGCTTATTTTTTTTCTATTAAAGATAGGCGAGAAAATAAAAATTATTATTAAAAAATACGAAGACTATTTAGGTTAAAGTGTTATCATATGGTAATCTGTTTTGGTGATGTAATATTTTGGTGGATTGTGAGTAAGTCTTACCCTTGTGAAACTTCCTATGAGAGAAAGACTTGGCCGTATCAAGTTCCGTAAAAATTAGCCATTTATGCTAATCAAGCATACAAAATTACTTACATACATGCATACAAAATAAATAAATAAAATTTGTGTTTTGAAATATTCATATAATATTTCAGAATGCGAATCATGCTAAAATGTTCGTAAAGTTACATGAGAAGATTTTATATTATTTCTGTAGTATGCTTTGTCCATCAATAAATATCTTTTGAGTATTCTATCATGAGCGCTTACCTGCAAGGGGGGATGACTTGGAGAATACAGAAGAAGCTGCTTCCACCAAATTTGGCCTATCGCTAATTTGTTTACATTGCTCAACTGTTATTTTATAGCGTGAATTTTCTTAAATCGACTAATTACCAAAAAATTCATCCTGTTTTGTGTTTGATGTTAAATTTGGAAATATTTTGCCAAGTCTGGCGAACACTTTAGAAATGGAATGATTGCATAAGCGTAAGTACAAATCTATATATAATACATGAAAGTAACTATGCATCGCAATAAATTGTTATATTTCTTAGAGTTTTTTTTTAACGTTATGATGTCATTGTGTAATGACGTGTGAGCATTAATAAAGGATGCGTTTTGCTTTATAATACAATAAGTCCTTGGTTTATCGCAAAATTCCCCATTAAAAAAATTCCTTCACTGATTTTCATTTATTTTCCCTGCGCTGCATACATGTCTTTGTGCTTCGAATAATTTTAGCAAACAATTTAAAAATTCAAAAGAACTTTATGAGAAGCTATACAAAGAGTTTCATGGAAGTATAGCAAATTTACTGAAAAATTATAAATAATTTACATACAATATTCATGTGATCTGCAATATGGCATGGCTAAAATGTGGATAATTTGCATTTGTTTATGTAATAATATAAATTTATATCCACTAAACCTAATTTGTTCTACAAACTTAATCGTTTCCAGTTTATGCAATTTCAAAGGTTTTTTTTTTTTTTTTTTTTCTGTATTAAAAGAAAATTGATTGATAATTTTAAACTGAATCAAGTTATCGAATGAAATTTAATGTATACTCTCTCTCCAAATCCATTTGTCTAGTATACTCATTTAATTCAAATGAAAACAGCTAAGTAATCTTTCTTCTTCATAATTTAGAGGCTTTTTAAAAATTCATTTTATACTCTCGTTCCCCCTCCTCCGAAGAAAATTTGCTTCCTTCAGCGCCGAGCTAAAAAGGTTTTAACTCTCTTCCATGGTAAGGAAAACCTCCCACTAATTCTGGCAAATATTTACCTTGCACTCTAAAGAGGGACATCATCACGCTTTTCAGCAAGAGTGTGCTGAGATGTCAGGAGACAAGGAGTTGCGTCGAGATGAATTTATTCATTTGCACAGTAATGGAAATAACACTAATGAGTGCTTTTCATAAGCCTAAAGGAATTCCACAGGAATGATTTCGTTAAAGACACAGTGAAAGATTTTTTAAAAGCGTAATTGCTGCGCATTCCAATTAACTTTATGAATTATTGATTTTATTTTCTTGTGTTAAAATTTATTGTATTTATTTACTTGTTTCAGTTAATGGGAAATACGCTAACGGTTATATTAACTTAAGGAAATAACGGAAAATCGAAAGGTCTATCGGATTGCTTGAGCATTTGATGCACCGAAAATTATTAAGCAGATATTTCATACTGCTAGTTAAATAATACTCACACTTTTATGCTCTCACTTTTATGCATTCAAGTAATAATAAGGCAGAACCCGTCCAATTTCGAAAGAAAAATTTTAAAAAGAACTGTTAAATTGATTTTTAATGAACCTACAAAGTTAATTCCAGTAAAAAATCCTTCGGACATTGGTTAATCTAACTCTTAAAATAAATATTACTTTAATCTAAAGTTACGAAAATACTATTTCCTTAAACTAACTGGTTCAAATTATTGAAAATTTAAATTTTATTCGTATACGTAATTAGTAAAATATGATCAAGTAATCAAATTTCATCATTTCATTCAGATTTCATCAAATAAATATGATGAAATCATCAATTGAATATGGTATTATGGAACAAAAAATCAGCAAAAATTATTTTATTCTGACACAATCGCATTTTTTTTTTTTTTTTTTTTCCTGAATGAAATCTAAATCTATGATAAAAAGTTACTTAAATCCATTTGATTTTTTAAATCAACAGATTTTAAAATATTCACCTTTTATATAAACATTTTAATAACAATTTTAATTTTTCTTAAGAAAGGTGTTATAGTAAAAATAAAATACATTGACATGTTTCGGAACCGTCAAATAAGTTCCAATTAACTTATTCCATAACTTATTTGACGGTTCCGAAACATGTCAATGTATTTTATTTTTACTATACCACCTTTCTTAAGAAAAATTAAAATTGTTATTGAAATCTTAATTTTGCATCATTTTCAACATCTTAAAATTTACATACACACTTCTCATATCCGTATTCGCTATTTAAAAAATATTTTTACGTACGATAAGCTATTACTAAACATTTTTCTAAACTTGAAGTCTCATTTGTCAACAACTACTTTGCATATAAACATTCATACTCTTGACTTAAGATTTCTATCTCAAATATCAGTGAATAAAATTTCCGAAATTTATGTATTTGTGGTTAAAATATTTAGTTTTATCAATGAAAAAGTCAATTTTCTTTTAATTATGATGTCATTTTCTCTCATATTACTATCCTTTCAGAGGAACATATTTCAATAAAATGTATCTGTATTAGATAAAAATATTAAAAAAATTATGTATAAATGCTTTTCTGTAGCCATTGTTGTTATCTTTTTTTAAAATTTTTATTATTATTATTACTATTTATTTATTTTCCTTTGCGTTAATGGATTGGTTAAGGCGTATACCTTTTGTGTGGAATTTTTGAAAATATCAATAACAATAATACAGTCGGATCGAGAGCAACAAGTACAACATTATAATAATAGTTATTGCACTATTTAAAGATAGAATTTCTCTTATTGATCAATATTTCACAATAAACTACACCTAAACAATTCACAAAATTATATAATTATTTTTTTTGTTGGACGAAAAACCTTAAGGCAATTAGTCAGTCAATTTCCAAAGTCCTCTCGCTAATGTTAAATATACTTACTTAGAACACATTCATATATTTAAAATAGCTCCTCAAGAAATTAATATTTTCCACCCCCTTTTTCTTCGTGCTCTTCTTAAAATATGTTTTTTTTTTCCTTAGTTCTCAAAATCTTTCTCAAATAATGTTTAATTTTTATATTTTATGTTTTAAAAGCTGACCAATTATAAGATTTTAATATTTCGTGTAAAATTAAGTATATATTTTAGAAATATTTTGGGAAAAAAAAAAAAAGATATCTTTTTAAAAGTGTATAGAAAAAAGGTAACTTAAAATTGTAAATTCTCCCCAGGAGATATTTTAAATATACGATTGCATCACACACCCATAGATTTAACATTAGCGAGAGGAATTCGTAAATTGGCCAATTAGCAGCCTTAAAAGGTTAAATTCTACTTTTTTTAAATTGCTTCCAACTAATTGGTAGGGGAAAATAATTTGATATATAACTTTTCTTCTTTCTTTCTTTTTTTTAATCTATCTATCTCTATACCTATGAATTTTCATGGGGAGGGGGAGGGGGGGAGAAGAAAAACGAGAAAATGATATTCCACCCATTTTACTCCCTCCGCCATCTATTTAGGAGGGTGGGAGGGGGGCAAAAGCCATGGGCAAAATAAAAATTATGTTTGTTACTTCCTTGTCTTAGACTTTTGAAATCGTGCCGAATCTGGGGGTCATTAGGTATTCTTAATTGACAATTCGTGCTGAGTTTTTTTTTTGAAGAATAAATTATGTTTTTTATGCGTTTATTGCGTCATTTTGTTCCCATCTGGGAAGCACTTGCAGAGATCAAGGGGTTTATGTCTTGTTTAGCATATTAATGTACGTACTAATTAGTTGTTTATGTATGTGCAATTTAAAGCCATCAGATGAGGTAACGATTATTTTTTGTAACATGTATGATAAACTAGTATGATGCGAGGAATGTTGTGTTTTGCAACTACGCTAATATTTCCTGCTGAATGAGCTCACTCGTGTAAATACAGCTTTAATAATTTAAGATGTTTGTAATTTATTTTTTGTCTCATTCTTTTTTAAAAGGTTTTCAGATAAATAAACAATGAAAAATAATCTGTAGCATTCGAAAATTGTAGATGAATTGAAATTTCAATGGTATTCAAATAACATTTCAGATTTCATTGCTATTTTTATCCCAAGGGTGATTCTGGTCCCAACTTTCCGAAAATTACAAAAACTTAAAGCACATATTTTCGAAAGTTAAAACAGTTAAAAATCTGAAAATTCTAACATAAAATGTGTCAGTATGTCGACAAATGGTCATCGGGGGAAAACAAAATCGTCATTTGTTCGAAGAAAAATCGCTAATTTCGTCAATGGATCGTGCAAAAACGTGAATTTCGTCAGAGAACCGCGGAAAAAACGAAAAATTTCGTCAGAAAAGGCAAATTTTGTCAGCAGATTGCGAAAAATAGTAAATTTCGTTAAAAAATCGCAAAAAACGTAAATTTCGTCAATGATAGAGAAAAAAATGCGAATTTCTTCAAAAGGACAAGATAAAAAAAGAGGGAAAAAGACAAGTAAAAAACACTTTTTTGCTTCTTTTTTTAAGAGGTAGAGTACCATTATTTATAAGAGTAACGAGATAAGTCAAAATAACAATTCGCATTAAAGAACTTGGTGATATACATTTCGGTGCATTTGAGATCTGTAAATATATATAAGCTTAGCATGGTCATTAATAGGATAACAGTAAATATTTTATTTCGTTTCGCATTGAAGGAATCGATTCGCCGAAATAACTTTACCGTTATTCAAAAGCTTAAAGAATTAAATTGGCGTTATTTTTAACTTTCTTGTGAGAAAATCAAAATCTTTTGCTGTTATGCCCTGCTACCATTCACGTCATAACCCTGATACATTCATGTTATTTATACTATCGCATATTTACCTGTTTACATGAGAGATGAGCATTTTACCATGAGAAGTTTGCATTCTGAAAAGCATTTATTACACAAACATCAGTTGCTAGCCTCGGATTGTTTTGGCAAAGTAAACAGCATTGTAACGGGCGGTTCTTCGATCTAATGTCTTTTGTCTCGCATGGGTTAAAATAATGTATGAAATTTCTTTAAAAATAACTCTTTTTCATACACAAAAGACTGCTAAGTTGATCTATAGCTTGCATGTTTCGAACATCATCACCAAAATGGAAAATAAAAAATGACTTCTCCTTACATAATTTAACTCCTTAACAAAATTATCTATTCATCTCATTCTGTTTTCATGTTAATGAACACACATTTAAGATATTTCTTCTTCGGAGATCTGGCATCATTTCGAGCATTCGTATGAGAAAATCGTCTGCTGTTATGCCCTGTTAACGATATCACATTCACGCCATTTATAACGTCACGTACATGTTCTAACCCCGTAACACGAGCATACCTATCGTGGCTTTGCATTCTAGAAAGCCTTTTTTTTTTTTTTTAATTGAAAGCAAAAGTTGAACTTCGCGTGGGAGTTATGTGGAGAAAAAAAAAAAAAAAAAAAAAAAAAAAAAAATCAGTACCCCCTTTTTTTCACGTCACAGCCGGTGGAATTGTTGTTGGGTTCATTTTGGAATGTTTAGAATGGGTTATGCATTCACACAACCAGCAAGGTCGACCGGTTGTGACTTCACACACGCGATGTTTTCCGTGGGTGTTAGTCCATTTCGTATATCAAAAAGTTGTGAATGAAATGCATGTTGTATGAAAAAGAACTACATAGTAGTGCATTGAAAACGGTCAAAATGCTGTGGATAAAACAGAAGTTAGGATAAATTCAAAATAACTTTGATGCTTCGATGACGTGCAGAAGCCATTTTGGCTTCTGCAGCAAAACACGTATACATTGCGGCAGTTATTTTCTCACTATTTCTTTTTGCATTATGCACTTAAAAAATAAATAAATAAACATAAAATAAAATAAATGACTATTTGAAAACAGTGTATGCTAAATTTATCTTTTATTTTATTTTTGTTTTTACATATTTTGTTTAAGAGATTTTTTTTTAAAGGTTTTTTTAAATTGTTCAACGACAAAAAATATGATAAAATTAGTTTTCGTGTATAATAGACAAATGAGTTATTGTGCATTTTTTACATGATTGCGATAGCGATGGAGTGAAATTTTCATTTTTCACTTATAAATTCGAAAAGTAAATTGATTAGTACTGCTGTAACTAATCTCTAGATCATATGCAAAGGCGTATCATAAAAAAAAGTAATCCTTTTTATCTTTCTACAGCAATTGCTGAAATATAACCTTTTTTTTTTTTTTTTTTTTTTTTTTTTTTTTTTTTTGTCATTATTAAACGATGTGTTCAGGAAGTGTTGGAAAGAATCTATGCTTGGCGTATGTTTTTTTTTCTTTTTTTTTATATTATTATTCCTTGTTGATAATAAACAAACGCATTCTTCCTTCCTGTCTTCACTTTCCCACGCTTTTTAAAACGGGAAAAATACAATAATTTTCAATTTAATTAATAATACTTGAATAATAATTATTACAAATAATTTTAAACATAAAAAAAAGTATATGTGTTTATATTTTGATCTAAACTTGAAATTTTTAAAAAGATATATAATATTAATGCCTGAAATTTTATAAAATAACTTAAAGTCAATTAAATAACATTTTGATAGTCTCACAACGTTAGCATTATAAAATGTCTTTTGTTAACAGACAATTTTAAAATAAATTAAAGTAATATTAACATATTTTCTTCTTGAGAATGTAAATAAAATACATTGTATCGCATTTTAACTTACAAAACTAACATCTTTCGAAAATATTCTTACCATTTAATCAGTGAAATATTTTTCATAAATAATTACATACAGCAATTTCAAATGAAATACATTTTTAAATCTGCAGTTTTATTTACAATCTTCTATTTTCCGTAAACGAACTCCCGAGAAAATCTCTGCCCATTGAAAAGGATTTTCATCGATTATTGCAACTTTGTTATTAGAACGTCGCTGACTTATATTTTCCCCCTTCCGGCTACATTCATAACTTCTTGCGATATCAAACGCTGTCACAGTTTTCTCTCGCAAATCGATGCAACGTATCGATTTCTTTCAATGAAAAGTAATCGTAACAAAATCTCCAGGGCGCCGCCTCTCCTTAAGAATATTCTCAAGTTGCTGATTTCATTTCCCCCCCCCCCCTTTTTGAATGTATGTTTTATAGAAAACATTACTACCCCAATCATGGAATCATTTTCATTCTCATATGTAAAATTGACTACTTTATGAACATAAATTTTTCGTTATTTTTGTTCTGAAATGCATGAAATTAGCAGATCTTGTTCTTCAGAAACAATCTAATCGCATTCAATTTTCCGTTTTTTTTTTTTTTTTTTTTTTTTTTTTTTTTTTTTTTTTTTCCCACACAATAATTTTTTAGAAAATAGTCTCAAAGTGGGCGTTTTGAACCATCTTTTCCTCGCGAGAAGAAAAAGCAGTCAAATTCCATGCCATCTGATTAAAAAAGCTTATAACTCACTAGGTAATTTATTGATCAAAAAATGGTAAATTCAGTTCGTTTGAAAATCGCTTCCATAGTCAGGCCTTTTTCATTTTATATTTTTCCATTAAAAATGAATTTGTAATTTTTTCAAAACATTTTGCGCTTGTTGAGAAAAGTCTTAAATATGTACTCAGTAGCTATTCTAAAGGGCTACACAAATATAACGTTATCAACTTTTCCGTAATCTTGGACTCCCCTCCTCCCCTTTCGATATCATACGTTTATCATCACTTGACCCCCCCCCCCCCCGGTAATAATATCGTTACCAAAGTTTTAATATTTTTATTTTTTTTTTTTTTAGAATTTGTGCCTTTTTTTTGAAGTGATGTACAAAACCCGTTACATTTATTTTCACATATTTTAATTTTATTTTCACATACTTTATTGATTCAAATGAAGAAAAGTCAATAAAATATCACTATTTATCAAATAACACTTAAAAGAAATACACACTATTTAAAAGCATTTAATAAGAGCTTTTTGTTATATAACGCATTCGACAGTCTTATTGCGCTTGCCCCGAAAGCAGGAGGGATGGGGTGCAGAGAGAAATTCTTATCAACAAAACAAGTGGACAACACTCTTTCCCTTTTACTCATTAGTAAACGCAAGCTTCCTTTCAAATATATTTCGCGTGCACGCATATTCACGTATAAATGCATACACGAATGAAAAAGATTAGGGATGTCAAATTTTGGGGTATCCCATATTTTAGAATTAAACAATTTTACAATAATTTAGTGATTTTAATAATAACTTTTATTTTCATTAAAATAGATAACACATTGAAAAAAAAAAAAACGATAACAGACTATTTTAAACTGAAGACCATGTTACAAAAAAAGGAAAAAAAAAAAAAAGATTGGATTAAAAATTATATTGATATGTGCCAGATCCCCTCCCCCTTCCCCCTAAATTGATAACATTATATATGCACAGCCCCTAATTAATGAACAAATCACAGAGTAAATACTTCCAACATGTATTCTCCCTCTTTTCCCGCTGGAGTTTTCCCAGGATGTTTTACTTCTAATTATTTTTTCTTTTTTCTAAAGGTCATTGTTTTTTTTTTCTCCTCGAAATTAATTTTAAGCTTGATAGAAAAAATAAGTTTCTCATCTAATTAAAATTTGGTTTCAATTTACAATTTTATTTTCATATACATACCAATCACTGTTATGTATTTTTACTACAGATTATTTTCCAAATAAAGATATTTTTAGCTTTATCCATTAGTTGAAAATCTAAAACAAATACTGAGTAAATATAAATAAATCTATAACTCAATGTTTAATTGATTTTAATGTCAAGATGAGTATAGATAAATTTGTTAGAAATAGGAAGTGAAATTATTTATTGAATTATCGAACTTTTAACATTTTGAAGGGAAAATATATTGAAGGAAGAAAATACGTAAAAAAATTATGCAGCCTTTAAAAAAAAAAAAAAAAAAAAAAAAAAAAAAAAATTCAAATGGATTTTTAAAGCTATAGTTTTTGTTACTTAAAAAAAACATTTGTATTATAAATATCTTTCAAATTTTAAATATCTTTATTTAGATTATAAGATTTTGAATATCTTTATTTAAATTTATTTTCACAAAATCATATGCACAGATACATATCACAGATGATCCTACATAACCCTCTTTTTTTAAATCACTAATCCATGGTACAATGAAAAAAAGAAAAAAAAAAATGTGGGGAAGCGGAGCATAGTAAAAAGACAACTCAACTCAGGTGTGTCACGTACTACTGAAGAATCGATCGATTTGCCAGACTATCTACAATAAAGAAGTAAACATATTTTCTTTTTTTTCTTTTTCTTGGTTACACTTGGACTAGATTTATTTCTCCTTTCCTTTCTCCTTTTTATTTTTTAATCGGAAAATGTGGCGCTTTTTTTACTTCTGTGGTTTCTGGATGTAGTATGTTTAAAGTTTCATCTATTTATGCAACGAGAAAAAAGAGATAATATAACATCGTGAAAAAAGTTTTTTAAACAGAAAGAAAATGAAAGGCAAAACGAATAATCATTCTAAAAAATGGTTTTATTGTGTATATGTATTTTATAAGAGTGTAATTTAGAATTTTTTGGAAGATTTTATTTATATACAAGAGTGCTTCATCGTGCTTGATATGCACCTTATAATTATTTATATAATTATTCCATATATCTCTAGTGTTGAATTTATGGGGGTGGTTAGGGAAGGAGTATATTCCTCTCGGAGTAGTAAAATGCCCCCGTCTCCGAAAATGTGAGATTTTGCATTTTCAATGGTCAAAAAGAGCACCCCCCCTCCCCCCATTCCGGAGCTACAAAAGTACCTCCCGGAGAAAAGTGTCTGAATTCAACACTGCTTGCCGCACCTCTGAATTAATTGAATGCATTCAGCGTTGAATTCAGACAGTTTTCTCCGGGAGGGACTTCTGTGGCTCCGGGGGGAAATTATAGAGTTCCGGGGGGGGGGGATTGCACTTTTTGACCATTGAAAACCCAAATTCTCAAATTTTCCGGGGGGACATTTCATTGCTCCAGGGGGGGAGTCCCCCCTCCCAGGGCCATCTCCTGGATTCAACACTGAATGCATTCTTCTCTTAAAAACTTAAAACTATATCTTGATATTCCAAATCACAGCACATTTGTTAGAGTTTTGACACTCTGCCAATCTCGTGACTCAATTGCCACAGTTGCCAAAACGTTAACGACTCAATTTCATAAATTGCACTGATTACAAGTCATTTTTTTTCTACCTTTTATCGCTAATCCTTTTTAATGGCACACAAGCTGTTGCCCCATGTCCGTGTTGTTTCCCATTTACTGCACATAATTGTTTCCATTGTTTATGTCATTTCTCATTGATAACAGGCCACAATAGTCATTCTCTATACCTACCGAAAACTGCCATTTTCGTGTTTCTAAAAATGTTTTCCGCTCATTAACGAAGAGCGAGTTCACAATTTATGAAGTTTTTAGAAGCAATTAATGATTTTATTTTTCTCTGGAATGTTTCCTTATTTAAGTCAACAGCGGCGGAATATATAGTTTTACGATTGTTTTTTGAAGGTTGGAGAAAAATTATCGCACATTTTATTTCCAAAGTTTTTCGTGAAAGCTGGTGTACATTAGCGGGTGATGATTTAGGTGTTTTTTTTTTTTTTTTTTTTTTTTTTTAATAGTAATAAAGGAGGAATTTAATGTCTTTTTATTTTTTTTTTTACTTACCCATCATCCGAAGTATATAGTAAATCTTGCTGTCGTTTTTAAAATCGATTTTTTTTTTTTTTGACGGATTTCACATTTTAGCCACCGGGGATTCCGTAAAATATATTTTTAGAAAAAAAAATGCCGTTTGTCTGTTTGTGTGTCTGTAAACGCTCTCTCTGTGCAAATATTCATACTCAAATATTTAATTTTTAGACTTTATTTACTATTATGCTACGAATATACTTTTATACGTGTTTGAACTTTAAATTGCCATCTACCCATGTATCCTACATGTACCGCTGAATTAAAACTAGCAAAAGCCATGCTTTGTTTGGATTCGCGAAGCATTGTTTTATAAAACAGATATTTGAAAGTAACAATATTTTTTTTTATTATTATTTTTGCATCTTTATTAAGCAAAAACGTTATTTCATGTTTTGGCGCATTTTAATTTTTTATTTATGATGTAAAACTGGCATAATAAGATATTTTCGAAGCAAACTTTTACAAATTTTTTTAAAATTTTCAACTAAAAGCTCTTTTAAAGATGTTTTTACAATTTCAAGTAGCCACTGGTTTTTTTTAATTGTTTGAAATATGCATGTTTCCAATCTTTGTAATCAACATCCGATAATCTTTTATAGCTATTTTAGAATAATATATTTGAAAAAAGCTTGAAGAAAGTTACTTCTTCAAAATCCTATTTTCTGGAAAAAACATTTGAAATCTGCTTTCGTTGATACTATGAATTTTTAACTGTAAAAAATTTTATTTTAATTTCTTCGTTTTTATACATGTTAGCGTATGAGAATTGCTGTAATTCTCTCCGCGTGGGAGAACTTTTTACTTTCTGCGAATGGCAACTCAATTAATGGAATTACCTTTTAACGAAGCGCTCTCTCATTCTCGCAGTGACGTTTTCACGATTAATTATTGTTGTGTTCGCGAACTTATTAAAGTCTTATTTTTCTATAAAATCCTTCTGATTAATGAGTCGATATTATTTAGCCACAATACGACCTTCGCAAAAATATTTATAAAGAGCTTGAACCAACAACTTCACGCAGATCTTTTAATTTTTCATTTATATAACAAATTTAAGAATTAATTTTATTTGTTTACAATTATTTTGTTGCCAGTTTACAAAAAAAAAAAAAAAAAAAAATCCATAATACAATTCTTTTAAAATGTTTAAGTGTCATCTGTGCAAACGATTTTGCGGGATAATGAAAACATGGTTTATTTAATAAATTAATCATGATTCTATCTATAATTATTTACTTCATGATTTACTTTTTTTTTTCTGAAAATATACGCGTTTCATTTTTTATTTATTTGCTAAAATGCGTCCGTATTGGAAATGCATGTAAAATAAATTAATTAAAATAATAATTTTTTTAACGTTTTACTGTAAAAAAAATTATATTCTGCAAATCTACAGATCATAATTTATTTTTGTGTTTAATTTGAAGTTAAAATATTGAATAGTTTTTTTGTAAAGCGTACGACAAATTGTAATTTGAGTGGACTAGTAGAGGATTCGCGACATATTTTTTGTGTTTGACTTAATTTTAGCTAATTAAATTTTTTCTTAACTTAAAAAGAAACAGGGAAAAAATGGATTTCAGTAGTTATTTTAAAAGGAATTCTAAAGTCACTTTGCATAAGATTTTTTTTTTAATGTAAAATGATTAGTTATAAAAAAAAATGTATTTCTGCGACAGTTTTTAATAAAATCAATAATAGTTTCGTTGTAAAAATACTAGTATTTGTAGTATTCTCTTTTGATTACCATATTTCGAATTTATTTTTTTACATATACGTCTTTAATTACTTGACCTCATTTCCTTATATCGAGGTAATAGGTTTTGCCAAATTTCCTACCATTGTTAGATGTAATCAAAAACTAGTTAAATTTTGCGTTTATTTATTTATTTTTTTTTTTTTTTCGGTAGTTGCACAATAAATTCTAGAAATGCTGGAAAAAAAAAAAAAAAAAAAAAAAAAAAAAAAAAAAGTTACGATTGCGAAAGAGGTTTATATGATTGTTTCTCAGGGGATCAAAAATGAATGTTTTTCAGTTATATATTGTAAATGATATAAAATTATTCCTATTAGTCCAATATATTGTCATTCTTGGACATAATTTGAAACTAAGGTATACTAGTTCTTTAAAAAATATAGGTTAATTTCTTTATTCCTATTATTCCTATTAGTCCAATAAAATTATTCCTATTAGTCCAATATATTGTCATCCTTGGACATAATTTGAAGCTAAGGTATACATGTTCTTTAAAAAAAGTTAATTTCTTTTCGCTTTTTCACAATGAAATAAAGAATTATTTTACGAATTGAATATTTCCAACTGAGAAAAACATTCCTTTGGCCGGGAATGGAAGCCAGATCCTTGGCTTACAGGGCCAATGCTTTACCGTTTAAACTAAATGAGACGACAACGGGCGAGCAATTTTCGCACACATAACCTTGTTGGCAATATAAAATTCTTGGCTCCAAATCTTCCTTTATTTATTTATTTATTTATTTATTATTTTTTTTTTTCATTGACTATGCAATGATAAAAAAAATCGGTTATGAAATTTCCTGTTCAATATAGAAAAAATTTCTGATATATTTCCTGATTCGTTTTTAAATGTAAAGGCATGACATTTGTAGAGATGACTATTGAAGCGACGTGGAGCCAAATGACATTGTCTATTTCTTGTTAAATAAATTAACTATCAAGAGTGATGAACACATTTTCTACTTCCATTTTTGTCGTGTCCGCAAATTCGATTAAAAACTACAACTTTGACAGTATTTTCCTAAAGATCTTTTATTATAAAAAAAGTAACATCTTACTCCCCCCTCTCCCCCCCAAAAAAAAGTAAAGCGTACAACGTTATTCGATTACATAGTTTCCGAATAAGAATATCTGTCCATTTCATGTGTTTCCGAACAATAAGGAATTCAGAAATATCTCATAAAGTAGCTCCTTTGGATTTGAGAAAACATTGTTCGAAGAAATTAGCAATGTTTTGGCTCATGCCAATCGTATTGAATTGTTTTTGTTTCTTACTTTTTATTATTCTATTGAAAACTTAGTTATTTATATTCTTAAATTATTTATAAAGTAATAAAATTTTTACCTACAAATTAGTAACAATTCTTTTGTTAATTATTTTAATTTATTAATTAATCGAGAATTTTTAATTTGTTTCATTTTACTTTTAGAGGTATGTATTATTTTGCTCATAAAAAAAAAAAAAAAAAAAAAAAAAAAAAAAAAAAAAAATCAGGAATATTTTTATCGGGCAAAATATTTTAAATGTCTGATCAAATGTCAATGGCGGTTATTATAACTTTATAAAAAATATTCATTAATTTTTATTGCCATTACTTTTTTATATTATATATTATTAATTGTTCAATCATTATTATTTGTAATTATGTTTACAGAATGTTAGATAAATCAAAAGTCTTATGTCATTTGTTATTATTATTTTTTTTCTTTTTGCATTTGAATTTTACTCAAGTACTGTACAAAAAATCAGGCGACATTCCAGAAGAATACCGACTCTCTTTACAGAAGTATAAAAATATTTTCTCTTACAATTCGAAACAACGTTTCAAAATATGGGTTAGCAGGATAGTAACAAAACCCAGTCAGTACAGGTACTGGAAAGAAAATAGGGAATTATGGGATATCCATCGATTCCGTGACGTCACTTTTCAGCCTTTTGCGTCTGCGCTCTTTGATCTTCAATACCATCGTTTGTAAGAAGGGGTTCCCTTGAAAACAGATACGGGAGGGGGCAGAAAACAGACAATCGATTTACATTGTAATGTAGAATAGGTGCGAAGTGTTTTTAATTTACTAAAGGAAAAAAAATGATGCACGAAAAGAAATTGTTTTTTGAAGTTTTGTCAAGTACAGCCAGGTTTTGTCTGGTTATCTGATCACGTTCTTAGCTCTCTCTTTCCCTCTTTTTTCCTTTAAACATAATAAATACATTTTGATTGAAATCAGAATTTTAATTCCATTAAGAATTAATGATAAATTATCAACATTTGGTATTATTTCTATGATCTTTTTTTAAAATACAAATATGAATATCTAGTGGAATAGCAGCGTTTTAGAGATACAAATATGTAAAATCAAATCGTCTTCTGTCCTTTTAATCCTATACTTATTATTTAAACAATAGTCACCTTTTTAAAATTGATTATTTTTTGCACAAAAAGATGAAACAATACTGGTGACACCCTCCTTCTCGAAGATGATCATTCCATAAAAAAATTTAATCTTTTAGCCCCAGTATTTCTACATAGAAATCTTTGCTACATTTAATTACAGAAGTTCTGTAATTAAATTAAATGCAATCTTTTATTTGAAAATCCTAGTGGGAAAAATTAAGTATTATATGTATCCTATACGTCACATATATGCGACACTTGTTGTGCAAAATGTTTACAACTGGATTGATGATGCCTTAGCACCTTAAATATTCTGGAAATATTTTGATAACAGATGCAAATAAACTACGTTGTGTAGTGATGCTATTTCCATTAAATCTATAAGCAGTATGACTGATACTGTAGTTGTTGCCAAGCCAACTGCATTGTTAGTAATAAGTTTATAAATAAATATAAATCACTATAATTTTTATCCAATGTGCCTAAAGTAGTTATACATATTCATTAGTAGTGACATCATTTGTAAACAATTTTGAACGGAACCGGAGATATTAAGTATTTCTTAGTGAACAAGTTAGTTATT
The DNA here is from genome assembly GCA_964019185.1 of Maratus speculifer. Taxonomy (NCBI): domain Eukaryota; kingdom Metazoa; phylum Arthropoda; class Arachnida; order Araneae; family Salticidae; genus Maratus; species Maratus speculifer. Next base: position 314,705,050 of record OZ025296.1, on the reverse strand, counting down.
ACACATTCAGTCTTTTTCTGATGTTATTCCGAGTTATGCCGAGGAGCAGTTTTTTGGAGGTAAAGAAAGTGCTCACACGCTTGCAAAACTAAAATCATTTAAATTTTTATTTAACCATAACACTTATCCGCCTTCTTGCCTAGCGGCAGGGGTGATTCTCGTCCGAAAATTCCGAAATTTCCGAAAATTTAAGGCATCCTCTTCCGAAAATTTGAAATTGGGTTATCAGTTCCGCATAGTTGCCAACTTGTACGGTTTTGCGCGCGGAAAAAACAATTGCTTAGAAATGCAAGTTTCGTGATACGATCGCCGAAATAGCATACATTTCGTCAATATTTCGTGGAAAAACGACGATTTCGCCAATGTTTTTTAAACGAACTTTGTCAAAAGATCGATGAAAAACGCGAATTTCATCAAAAGATCACGGGGAAAACGCCGATTTCGTCAAAAGATCGCGGGAATAAAACGCCGTTTTCGAGAAAAAATCGAGTAAAAAAGCACATTTGGTCTAAAGATCGTCGAAAAAAAGCCGATTTCACTTAAAAAAAACATGGGAAAACGCAGATTTCGTCAAAAGATCGCAGAAAAACCGCCGATTTTGCTAAAATATTGCTCATTTCGTCCGAAGATAGCGGGAAAACGCCGATGTTGTCCGAAGATCTCTGGAATTGGGGGGGGACTCACCCCCCCCCCCCCCCGCCAATTTCCGAAAATGCGATGCGAATTTCCGAAAAAAAAATTTCATCCAGAATCACCCCTGCCTAGCGGTTAAAACATCAAAAGATGTCAAGGTCGAGTCTCAGTTGTGACTTAGGTATTCATGTGCTTATATTCGTGACCGAATTATGCGTTAAATAGAAGTTCTATTGTGTTTTGTGTGCAAAATATGACCATAGTGCATCAAATCAAGAAGCATAACTTATACTATTTATAAAAGCTATGCAATTATGCTGTATGTAAAGGAGGTTATGGAGAAAACAATTATGTATTTGAAGAATTCTTGTGCATGTTACTACTTATCACTTTTTAATTAAATTTTGGCCGCACTTTTGTCATTTTATAATTTTTTTCATTGTAATAATTATTAATTATTTGGATTATTTCAATGGTTGCAATGCAACATACTTTTTTGATTACGCAGTTTTATTGCAAATTTGTTAGACTTTTGTTTTATTAATAAATCTTAATTTTGTTAAGGTATATTACCTGCAAAGCCTGGCTTACACAGGAGTATTAAAAAATGCTAATAGTGTATTTAGTATTAGAACATAAACTAGCCGAATTTTGGTCATCTAAAGGCTTCCATATAATCAGATGTTTTTTTTCAGTTTTTTCAAATTTACGTGAAAAACACAATTTTTACCCTTTTTTACCCACATTTTTTTTTCCTAGGACGGACATCTATACAAGTATAAGTATAAAAAAGAAAATATTAGCAAGAAAATACATTGTTGTATGAATTATTTTTGCAGCCGCTTAAATTTTGTCACATTTTTTTCTACAGTACGTTGTACCTAATTGTCTGGTAAAATAAATCCTTGTCTGGTAAAATTTCTGAAAATTTCCCACTCTTGCATCTGAGCATTTAGGTGCCTATTTGTTGGTAAGTTAAAAGAATTTTAAACTAATTTATACATAAAAACATAGATTGTTATTTTTATTTACTTGCTAAAGATTAACTTAAGGCTCCTGTCCTCGCTGGAGGAAACACTCGCGAGCTAATGCTATTCCTATGAGTGAGCATTTTTCTAATAACTCTTTCGCATTTTGACATTTTTGAATATATTTTTTTTTTTTTTTTTTTTTTTTTTGCATTGGATAGCTGAAGTGCATGCCGACAGAGCACCTTTTTTACTTTTTCCAATTTGCTTGCAGATTTTTTTTAAAAAGCACTTTCAGTTTCGAAACCGGTTTTGAAAGTGAAACCAACTTTGTAAAAAATATCTGCAACCAAAATCGGAAAAGTAAAAAAGGCGCGCTGTCGGCATGCTCCTCAGCTATCCAATGCAAAAAAAAAATTATTCAAAAATGTCAAAATGCGAAAGAGTTATTAGAAAAATGCTTCCCCATAGGAATAGCATTAGCTCGGGAGTGTTTCCTCGAGCGAGGACAGGGGCCTTAAAGATAAGACTGAATAAAATTCAGTTAGCTTATAAATTTTGTAGATAGAATAAATATATAAATTAAAAATAAATCACAGCAAAAATAATAAGAAATTTCAATTAAAAAAAGTCTCATTTGATACAGAAAATTTATTTTATCCAATTTAAAAAATACAAAACACCAGATTGCTTTTTAGATTGCAAAAATGCGAAATTTCCCTTGAAATAATTAAAGTTAAATGAAACCAGACGAAATAAATCTTATCTTCGTTACGATATAATGAAAATATATTTATATCCTAAGATAAAAAGGGAACACTGATTTAAACAAATTTATCATGCAGCAATTTTCAAAGAATACCAGACAAAAGAAATGCATGTTTAATCGAAATTTTAATTCATTTAAAAAATTGGAGGAACTGAATTGAGTGATAATGATTTCTTAATCATTGAAATGCATATGCATCCTTCTATATTAATGAGTTCTTTAATGTTGCGTAAGAAGCAATAAAAAAAGAATCAATTCAGTCGTAATATTATACGTTACATGTTTTTAAAATTATTTCCATCTGTTTCAAATCGTAATGTAAATGATGAATTTTATTGCATTTCTTGATTTTTTCTTTCAATACATTTTTTTTCTTTTTGCATTCGAAGCTAGTATTTATCTAGCAGTAATATGTCCAGATATGTCATGTAATATAAAATTAAACTCACCCTCCCCCCTTTTATTTCTAACGTTGTTTATCTGTAGCATCTTGCTTGAATATTAGGAACATTATCTGGAAACAGATTTGACGAAAATCAATTTTTATTAAAAATATACATTTTTTTCTTTTTCTTTGAACGTTATTTTTTTTTCGTTATTATTTTCTTTAATATATTCCTTCTTTTTAATGTAGTTGTTTAAAATAAATTATTTTCACTTTTTATTGTGTACACATATATCAGAAATCACTGTACCAATTTTTAGTTCATTACTTTACTGTAGTTTGTCGTTTTTTGATGCAATTTTCAATGTTATTTCGAAATTAAAAATGGTGACTTTCCACCTCTTTATCTTACACGTAACACGCATGTTTTAAAGCATAGATCGAGTTATAGATCCAAGTACAATGTTTGTCTTCAAAATGTTTTGTTAAAAACAAATAATTATGTTTTTTAAATTTTAATAAACTCTGCTCAGACGGAATCGATCGAGACCGAGAAGATTTCCGTAGTAGACAATATTTCACCTTAGATAAATTTTACTCTATGCCTATGGATTCGCAGGGACTTGAAAATCTTTCCCAGTTAGACAGATTTCCGTCTTACACAGAGCCCGCCTTACAGAGAGTTTACTGTATTTTAAACCTGATTATTTAAATGATCGTATATATATAAATCAGTGATTCAAAGAAAATAATAATAATAATAATAATAATAATAATAATAATAATAATAAATCATAAATTGATAACGATATTATTTCGGGAGGGGGGGGGGTCTCCAAAATTATCAAAAAATGGATAACATTATATATGCACAGCCCCTTGGGGAAAAAAAAAAAAAAAAGCCCTTATGTGTTACATCATCTTTGATATAAGTAAACAAATGCTCTGGCGCATAGATTTAACGTTCACCAACAAATGCAAAGTTTATGATTTCAAATCTGTGAAATCAATAGCTTTTAACATTTTTTTAATTTTAAAAAGTAAACAAAAACATAAGTAAAAAGGATAATGAAATTCATGAGTTTTGTAGCTGCAAAAGTAAAACTATAATTATCTATCTTTTCAGAAGAAAAAAAAAGCTCCTTTAATTATAAATGACAATTTCATTTTAATACCAGCTGTGGAATTCTTTTCTATAAAAAATAATCTTAATTACTTACTGCATTTTTTCCCCCTTCAAACTTATTTTATAAGAATTCTCTTTTATTTAATCTCTTTTTAAAAATATTTCGATAAATATTTTATCATTAAACTTTTTGAAAACGAATGAACATTTTTAATATTATATACTTTTTTGATAGTGTATAAAATAGAATATAATTAAATGTTTCTTTTAAACGTAAATATTTGAAAATAGATTTTTTTCCTTTAAAAGTTTACAATCACGATATTTACATTAATAATTCATTTAATTATTTTTTGGAAAAAAATTTCTTCCATTAAATAGTTTGGATAACTTTTTTTAAAATATGATTAAAGTCATCTTAACATCTAATAAAGTCATCGTCTTTGAAAAAGTATTTATATTAAATAAAATATGTGTATTATTATTTTTGAAAAGTGCTTATTATTTAATTTCTTTTATCTTTATTATAGGTGAGTGCATTTATTGGAATATTTAGCTTTTACTGAAATTTGCTTTATTCTGGATATCTATTTTTAATGTAAGTCATATAATTTATTTTTCTTTATACAATATATATTATTTTGTTTGTCGTATAAGAATTTTGATTCGATCAGTTTTAAAATCATTACATGAAGCAACAAATTGGAAATTGCGCGTGAAGCGTAGCAAATGAGGTGCGTTCGTACGATAACGAAGTTTTTAAAATATAACTCTCATCTATCAATCTTATAAAATTGTAAATAATTACAATTAAAACGCTCACCAAACAATGTTCTCCCTATACCATTATGCAATGGAATACTTTTGTGTGGCCTTGTAAATCAATAACAAATATTCTTTGCACCACATATTATGCAAAATGTATTTTATAATATGTACTTTATAGATGCATATGAATTTTATTACGTTCGAATGAGTGTAACACCATTAAAATGCATTTGAAACATTTCTCCCCATTAACCGTAATGCAACGGAACACTTTTGATTGTCCCTGTAGTTGAACTATGCTTCCGATTTTGATAAAATTTGAAATAACTCGACAAAATCATGTAATAATTATGTATTTAAAATTTCAAACGATTAAAATGCATTTCAAACTTTTTCCCCATTGACCTAATGTAACGGAATCCTTTTGATTGTCCCTGTAATTGATCTATGCATCCGATTTTCATAAAATTTGAAATGACTCGACAAAATTATGTAATAATTATGTATTTTAAATTTCAAACGATTCAGTTGGGTAGTTTTTGCGATGTTATATGCGGACAGACAGACTGAACGACAACAATAGGTGCTACGAATTTACATAATTACGAACGCACCTAATAATGATGATACTAGTAGTTGTTCCATTCTAGCTGCTTTGTCCTTCATATGAAATAATCGAACGTTTATTTAGCCTCGTCGCGACGGGATCCTTTTACAAAATTTTTAATGTTTTGTCAGCGGTTTATAAAAACAGAAATTTGTGCCTTATTAAATCAAGAAAATGCTCCGATTAAATAAGGCAAATTTTACAGAAAATTTTTACTGGTCGGGATAAACAACGATTCTTAAAGATGTTCTTAAATCAAAAAGGGCAACTTTGTGACACATGCATTAATTTATTTTTGTTCGGAAATGCATGGAAATAGCAAGTGTTGTTATTCAGAAACTGTCTAAATGCACTCATTTTTTTGTTTTTTAAAAAACACAATAGATTTTTCATAACAAGCCTTCAAAGTTGACACTTTTGAGCCTATTTCCCGACGAAAGCAGAAAAACCGGTCGAAAAGGAGGAGAAAAACGGGTGATTGCGTCACCGAAATAGCTTATAACTCGATAAGTAATTTAATTATCATAAAATGGAAAAATAAGTTCAATTCGAAATCGCTTTCATAGTCAGGCATTCAAATTTTATAACTTTCTGTTAAAAAATGAATTTGTAAATGTGTCAAAACGTTTTTCGCTTGTTGAACGGATCAGTTAAGAACATCCTTAAGCCTTTTTGTGGCACGTATACGTGTCGCTCGTCCCCAAGGGGTTAAAAGTGTTCTAAAAAAAAGTGGGAGGGGAGGGGGCCCTTTTTTAACAGAAAAAAAAAAACCATGAAAAGTGCAGGTTGTATGACTATTAAAATAGTTTGGAATTGCATAGTTGTTCATTTTTCGATAAAGGAACTGTGTTACACGAGATTTTGTTTGTATCATGACGTTATCGGTTTGTCGTGCTGGGAAATGGTGTTCAAAACGTTCGCTTTGACTGCATTTTCTGAAAGATCCCCCGCTTTTAAAATAAATATCTATTTGATTGTATAGTTTCTGAATAGAAATACCTGCCAATCGCATGCGTTTATAAACAAAAATAAATACAGGAATGTATTAGAAAGTAACCAGTTTGGAATTAGCAGAAGATATTCTACTACGTTTGGTACTTTCTTTTCTTGTCGATAAAGCAGATATGAGTATAATACAGGTCCTTTCAATTAGATTAGTATATAAAAGAATGATTTAATTTTTAAATGTAAGTTTTCGATGCAATTTCTTTTTAATTAGTGAAATTTTAAAGGAAAGAAATGCAATATTTGATATAATTTTAAAAATGTCTTCATTAAAAAAAAAAAAAAATGATGATTGACTTACAGTTGTTTTCAGTAAATATACAGTTTAGATTATTAAAAATTGCACATAAAAAATATTAATTTGAACTATTTCGATGCAATTTCTTTTTAATTCTTAAAATTTTTAGCAAAAACAATGCAGTATTTGATAAATATTAAATATGTCCTTATTACAAAAAAATAATGATAATTGTCTTATATTTATTTTCAATAAATATATAATTTGGGCTATTAAGAATTGTGCATAAAGAAACATTCATTTTTTATTTGAATTTTTTCGATGCAATTTTTCAGATATTTTTGTATGCTAGTTTATAAAAATTGCTGTAAGTTTCAGGAACATTCTGAGACATTTGAAGCAATAATTTATTAGATTCACAACATCATAAATAGGTGCCAATCAATCTTATACTATCATTTTTCGTAACTGATTGTTTATAAGGAATCATGTTTCTGAGAAATTCATTTATTATCTTTATTTTTGAAAATGCATTATAAATATTTACCTCACTTTTATGCCTTCTTTAATTAATCTCAATAGTAGAGGCTTTTTGTAAGCCCTTTAAACGACAACTTCCGTTACATAAATAAGTTAGTTTAAAAATTCGAAATAAAAACAGCCATAACTATACTTCCGATAATCGTGCGAAATACACAAAAACTGTTTTCGATAGATAGCTGTAAACACTTTTATAGGGGGGAAAAAAAGGTGATATCTGCCTATATGCCGTAAATTAGTTGTTTAAATATAGTGAACTGGCTTAACACAAATGGTGAACAAATCAGCGGTCAAATAGATCAAAAGTTATTAACTTATAAAACCACGTACAAAAATTTTTATTTTAGATATTCCTGACTAATTTATACAGATAATTGTTAAAATTGTCTCTCGATCAAGATGCAGACTTAGTCCTTCCATTATCATATTTTCCTGAAGACGCCCGCAGAAGACGGCGCGAAATGTTTATATTTTTATTTTAGTTCAATTGTACAAGTGTATATTAAAATTCTTGTTTTGTGCACCATTGAGCAATATGCTGTTTTTTTAATAAATACATTCTTATTAGTTTGTTAAAATTGTATTTTCTAAATTTTTAGAATAATACTATTTTTTTTTTTTTTTTTTTTTTAAGTAAATATTGGAATATAAATCTATATGGTAATGTTTATTAAAAAATAACAAATTTATGCATGCTTTTTTTTTTCTTGGAGAGGGGGTATTAAATTTCTCTGTTATATTATATGAACCATATAATTTAATAAATGCAATACTAGCTTCATATCGTGCACCTTCCTAAGCTCGATTAAAAGTATCTACCATTAAGTGTAATTTTCCTTTTGTAGAAAATATTGCGTGTTTTATAATAATATAAAAGTTCGATTGAGTGATTATTATCTTTACAATATCAGTTCCTCGAGCAGAAAAGATCTTTGTATTGAAAATATCATAACAAACGTCTTTCGAAAGTTTCGGTCTTCACCCACTGGTGAATACCAGGCAGGAATACAGAAAGTGTGAAATTTTAGCATTAAATAGGAAGTATAGTAAAATAGGATACTACAGTATAAGAATTTTGTTCTTGATGTCATAATTTAGTTACGTTTGTTTGTAGTAGGCAATTTTTTGAAAATAGTTACTATAATAAATCGAATACGATATTAACATAAATAGGCAAGATCATACATTATGTTTTGACTAATTTGTATTATAAAAATGCATAATATGAAAATTTCTGAGCTATTTATTTCAATAACTTTACAATTAGGGGAAGTTTCATAATCGGGTCTGGTATTACACAGATGACGAGGAAATGAAAGCAAACTAAGTAACTTCTTTTCCAACTATAGCATAATTTCTATATCTAATGGTTACACAACTAGTTCTCCCTAACTCAAATTGGCTAACTTGATTCATAATCTACGAATCATTCCGACACCCGATTCAATTTACCAGAAGCAAATGACAGGCATTTCTGGAGGCATCGGAGGGGGAGGGGGGAGGGTGCCAGCATGAGTCAGCCTTTGCGATCGATTGCAAGTAATATGGCTGAGGGACTTTAGGCTCCGTTAAGATTGTAATACTCCTCCCTTAAACTGAATTCTTGGAAAAAGTGGGAAAGTCTTTTGTATAGGACACATTTGCGGTTTCTTCATAATAGGAACGAGGGGAATTAACAAAAGAATCGGGGGACAAGCAATCCACCCTATTAAACAGAAAGATTTTTCATTTGCCGGACAACCGTCCCTTTCCTGAAAAACTCATTAAGATCAAAAACTCCGCTTCGCCACAACAAACGAGCCGACCCCAAACTTCAAAAAGTGATCAAATATGTTTGGGCCTTTAGGAATGGAAAATAGTCTACCAGTTTTCTTTGTAAATCACAAAACTGTTCGAAAAAGAGAGGGAGGTGAGAGAGGTTTGCGGGGGTGTCAAAATAAATGAAATAGAACAAGACCCCTCATCTCCTCCGAGGCATTAAAATGACACTGGGATTGTTTGAAGGAAAATTTCTGTTCTGCTTGTTCCCTCCTGTTCTTCATCTCTTGGAGGAATTTCTGTTCTTTTATTTGCTGAAGAGGCGAGGTTGGTGTCCGCGTGTATTCTTCTGTGAAATTTTTCGCATTGATTTTATTTTATTCTTCCAGTCTTTGTGTGAAAGTATTTATTGCAAGGTTGTTCAGTTCTTAAATAAAACTTTTATAGAAGAGGTTCAGATGTTTGCAGCTTTTCTCAAAAAGTTTTTTTTCGGATAAAGTTCCACTTATGTTGGCACTGCGAAAATAAACCTATATGAGTATCGTCAATATTTCCAAGAAAGCATTTATATGGAATGATCAGAAGCAGGGAAAAGAAATCCTCCAATTATGTTTTTTACCTAGTTTTGGATCTATCATCTCTCTTGTGTGATTTTTTTAATTGCTTTAATTTATCCCAAAAATATGTCGCTGTTAATCAAATAAACATTAATTACTAAAAGGATTAAAAATAACACAAAGTGTAATAACTGTGAAAACTTCATAAAAAAGGTTTTTCTGTGAAAAAAAAAAAGAAAGAAATAGAAAACCGAAATAACATACTTGTTTTGAAATAATATCGCATTCAGTTTTCTACAATGAGTGCATTTGTAGTTATATTTCCCCTTTTCCCCCTTTTGTACTTAAGAAGAGTCTTTTTATGTCATGTCTTGAAAACAACTCCAATTTTATTTTGGTTATTTTTATTTACGTCAGTTTTTGCACGCAACTTGTTATAACAAAAAGTATATATAAGAAATATTTTCTTAGAGGTGTTCTTAAAATAAAAAGAGCAACTTTGTGACGTAAATTTTAATTTATTTTATTCGGAAATGCATGAAATTATCAGGCATTGTTGTTCAAAAATTATGACATCGCACTCGGCGTTTTGAATGGCATTTCCCGACGGAAGCAGAAAAATCAGTCTTACAAAAGGAGAAACCGCGTGATCACGTGATCGAAATCGTTTATAACCGTATAGATAATTTAATTGTCATAAAATGGAAAATGTAGTTCGATTCGAAATTGCTCCCACAGTCAGGCCTTCCAATTGCATATATTTCTGTTAAAAGATGAGTTTATAAAAATGTGTCAAAACGTTTTGCTACTGATGAGCAGATCAGCTGAGAACAACCTTAAACAAAAGTAAAAAAACAAAATAACCTGTATTTAACAAATTTTATGAGTAATCTTTCAGCTTCGAGGCATTTAAAACATAGTTTTCTTTGTAAGTTACTCTTGATTTCGAAAAATGAACGCCTTTATTGCCCTCTCTAGTTGCAAAAACAAAACAACCAACAACAACAAAAAAGATCACTGTTTACTTCAAAGTTTTCCCTGACACAAAAAGGGGGGGGGGGGAGAAGAAACCATTGTTTACTTCAAAGTATGCAAAATATTTTAATGCATTTATTTAATTTATAAATTTGTGTCTATTTATTTATGGCAGAGGAATATAAATATCACAGAAATTTTAATATGTTTCTAAATTTAGGTTTGCTTCGCTATTAAATGTGAAGGTAGATCGTTATTTTGCGTGTAAAAGCTTCGTGGCTGACCATTGATTGTTCTGTTTATGTCACGTTCGAGTTCATATTTTTCAGTATCTTTCAATAAATATTACTATAGGATTCTGAATGTTACTTTTGCCGGACATGAAATAAACCTATTGATGATATGAATCTGAACTTTTTCTTTTTCTAAAATTATCTTGTTGCAAAGATAATGCAATATCAACGGAAATATTGATGGATTTATGGATAACAGCATTCAGAAAGGGAAAATGCTGAATTTTATGTAGTAAGTTAAGATTAATTTTTTTTATGTAATACTACTATAAATTTATTGGAGTAAAATTAATTTATAAATTAAGTATAAGCAGTAGAAATAATATCCTTATGTAAATCATCAAAATTACATATAATATTCAAAATATGAATGGCTTCTTTCTGACATATTTTCTCATTCATTTTTGTTTGCAAACGTATTGTGCTGTGCTCTTTTTATTAAGAAAATATGTAATCAAACTACTTTTCTGTTTTTCTGTAAAAGCAGAAGATTTTCGAAATCTTCTCTCAAAGTATAAGTTTTGAACTGAATTTCTACACTCGGCAACGCATGAAAGGAGAAAAACTACCGTCCTTTTACAACAATCGCTTATAACTCAAGATTCATTTGTCAAAACGTGGGGGAAAATGTTCGATTGCAAATCATTGCAATGGTCATACCTGCAGGTGTCATGCTTTTATTTCTTAAATGAGTCAAACAGGTTCAGGTTGTTGAGCTTGAGCGGGTATTTATTTATTTTTTAGAATAGCCTTAAAATAATTGTTTTCTTGTGTGCAGTAATAGCTTATTCTTTAGTACAAAGTTCTTGACTGATTGGAAATCAATATCTTTTTAATTTATTTTTATTATTTTTTTATGAATAATTGATACATTATTAAAATACAGGGTATTCTGAACAGTTAAAAGTTCTTATTTTTATTCATAAAATTTTCACTAATTTGACAAAACGGTATATTTTATTATTCAGTCTACAATGGTTTGAAATTTTATGATGTGAAACACCGTTCTTACCATATTCTGAAACTTTGAGTAATGATATTATAGCTTATCCGTTGGAATGTGAAATAAAAAAATCTCCACCTAATTCGCAACTCTCCTGATTAATTATTGTTGGTATGTTCGGTTCCATCACAAAAGAGCCACCATTATTGCTGAACGTTGTCTTCTCACCCAGTCCACTTATTCTTCATAAGCACGTCTTTACAACCCTCTCCCCCGAGTACTTCAGTTCGGTGATGTTACCCCATTTCTTTAGCTAACCACCCAAGTGAACGATACAGAGAACGGGCGTGGATTTATTGAGAGTTACACATTGAAAGAGGGCAGTGGCGAGTGGCTCATTATCACAGACACTGGGCTACGATTTGATGGCAGAAGCATGTGAAACTGAATATTATTTAGTAACTGTCTGAAAAAGGGAAGTTGCATATGAAATACAAATTAGCAATGTGACAGTATTTGTCGTTTCTATAATAAACAGTTAGCTAGGCATTAGGTAATTTAGCCATATACTTCATGTTTATGGAGAACCGGGGATTTAAGAGTGTATTTCGATTCAACCTGCTTATTTTCCGATTTATTTTTGAATTCATTTTTGCTCTCAAATTCACCAAACTTCCAAAATCTCTTATTTGGGAAATACACAAGGTGCCGTGATTGTCGATTCTTTGATAAATGCAGAAAATATTGTAAAAAAATGCAATCAAAAACGGCATTTCGAACCGATTTTTCCGAAGCAAGAAATCTGGGAACGAAAAAAATGGTCATACTGATAAGATAATTGTTTATAAATCGAATTCTAATGAATTGAGCGTAAAATGACATCACACGGCATCTCATACATCCCTTCAAGAATCTCCTTAGCAAGTTTCATGTTTCTACTTTTAAAAATGTGTCTGAAATTGTATCTGAAAATGTCGAGCTGTTGAAGGTGGAAAAGCGTTTTTTCGAATACACCCTTAACAATAGAATTCTAGTGTTTGTGTTTCTGAGCCACGTATATTTTAATTCCGGTGCTATCTAATTAATAAATAACATGTAGGATCCGCTTAACCTATGAATCTAAGGGAAACATAATATGATTTTAGGGCCCTTTTTTATCCAGGGAAAGTTTTCAAAATTCTTCATCATTGAAATTTTTCAAATTAACAAATATCCCAAAAAGGGCTTTTTTAAGTTCAGATGTTTTGTTAAATGGCTCTTTTTGTGTATATGTGTGTGTGTGTTTTCCCTAATATAATGAAGACAGAGTGTATTTGTGGTACGTATATAGTTGCTGTATGTTGAGATACAAGTACATTTCTAAGGATGCCATTTGATTTGTTAACAGCTCACATTCAAACTACCCGGTTACATAGGTTTCCTTATCTAGTGTGGATTTTATGTTGCATTAAACACACTTTGTTCTGAAAAAATAGATAAGTAAATAAACAAATAAAGTAAAAAAAAATATTGCCCAGTTAAACTGATGGCATTGAGCTCACAGGCTATGCATACTAATTGTACATTACAGCCTTATATTTTAAAGGGTTAATTCCGTTCTAAAAAAAATTAGGAAGGGGAAACAGCTCCTCCCTTTCCTTTTATACCTAATCATTGAACCTCCTAAACTATCAAGGACATGGTTTATCATATAAAAAATCTATATCTAAAATTCAGAGCAAATCGGATAATTCTTAATAAAAACCTATTTAGCATTTATATAATTTAAGAGGCGTTATCCCCCTCTTTTATACTTAACCATTAAACTTCCAAAACTATTCCCAGATTTCAACGAAATCTGACAATTCTGCTTGAAAAACCCATTTATATAAATTAAGGAGAGGGGCATTAGAACCCCCGTTCCCACTGTTTATACTTATTCAATGAACACCTAATAGCAGTCACGGAATCGCCTTATCAGAATGATCCTATATCTAAATTTTGAAAGAAAACTGTTAATTCAGCATAAAAATCCCGTTTATATCAATTAAGGAGAGGGGCATGAGCCCCCCGTTCCCCCTCCTATACATATCGAATGAACTCCAAAAACTAATCAGGGAAGCGCCTTATCAGGATATACCTATATACAAAATTTCAAGAGATCGGATATTTTTATCATGAGTTATCGCGTTACGCATGTACGAACGAACGAACATACATACAGAACGGGCGGGCACATAAGCTCTCAGGCTATGATAGCCTGTGAGCTAATAAAAATAAAAAAGCAGTGCTTAAAAATGGCAAGAGAATTGAAGCCCTTTTTTATCGTCATTTTGGGACTTGTTAAATTTTGAGTGGAACCTTGTACTTTATGTCCCTTCTGCATAATCAAGCCCTGCTAATGTATAACGATTTACCAGTAATGAGAACTGATTTAGCTGAGAAATTCAATGTAAGTGCGAAAGGATGTCTCTTTGTCTTCTTGTAAAATACATTTCTTCAGAAATTTACAAGTTGTTAAAAAAATATTTATTAAATAAACCCCTTCCAGACGATTGTCACAGATATGTGTCTGAGGATAATCCATGTTACACAAAAATGTTACATTGATTCATTATGTAATCTGTATGGACTGCTCAAAAGCCATGAATTTGAGTACCGCTTTTTTAAAAACCAAATTACTGCAATTTGAAAAAAAAAAAAAAAAAAAAATTGTAATTAAAATTAGTGGTATACAAAAGTTTTAAAAAAATAACTAGAACATCCCTCGCAAAGGGAACAAGACCTCGTTTTAAATCATCAAATTATATATAAATGAAAAGGTCAGATAATAAAAGTGGTATGTGACCAAAAACATATTGAGTTCATCACAAGATAATCAATGATCCTGTATTGTCTATTAAATTACTATTTGAAAAATATATATATATATAAAATTAACAGAGATTTTGATTGAAAAAAAAAAGTATTTGATAATAAACGCAAATATAGATACTTGGAACTTTGCGGATCATTGTCTCAAAATGATAATTGTGTCGCTTAGCATCTTGACCACTGCAAAACTCAACTCTGAATTGATAGTAATATTTTCTTTCTTCTTTATACCTCCTTCCTCTACCTTTTTAATAACTCATACTAGGAGTATTACTTTACTTTAATACAATCTCAAATTCTAATTTGTTGCTAAAAATTTAAGCGAAGTCCCTGATTAAATTTCTCTTTCCTGTATATTGCTCTTTTTTCGTGTCTTCTAAAAGAAAATAATTTCTGCTTTAACCGCATTCTTTATGCATAACATGTTATATTTATTAATTGCAGTTATTTAACTTTTTAATTTTATTAAATAAATCATAAAATATGTGTAACTTGACATTTTGAAGACTTTCTTTTATAACCGGAGAAAGGGGAAACAAGGAAAAAAATAATGCGTCAAGCATAGATCATGAAACACTTTTCAACAGATTCAGAGTAATGTAACAAAGCTGAATCGTTTAAAAAATTAACAAGTTATGTCTAATCCAGTTATATGAAAACGCATAACACTTTTAAAAAACTCGATTTCAGCGGATTATTCCAATTTTCTCAGCAGCCCTGTATATTATATACAGATTTGTATATATTAACTACATGCGTGCCAAAATTCAGTTGAAATTCCCCCTTCCGCAATTTCCTCTAATAAGGTGAACGGTATGTGAATATAGTAAAGCCCTGCATTTGATAGAAAAAAAAAATAGTTAAATTTAAAAGCGCATATCGAATTTCAAAACGCACACTCTCCCAATTATTACTCAAAGACAGTAGTGCGGCTGATTTCTTTTGTATGTCTCTGTAAATAAATAAAAAATTCTATGAATACCCTGTTCTAACGTGATCGCAGTGAAATTCAGTGATTTATATCAGTTTCAATACATTTGAAATAGCGTAATCTCATTAAAATACTCTACAGATGATTTCTCCCCATAGACCATAATGTAATGGAACTCTTTTGAGTGCTCATGTGAGTGAACTGTTAATTCTATATATAGTAGACTAGACTCCCTCAAATCCGCACAGCTTGGGACTAGAGGTTGTGCGGATTTTAGAATTTTGCGGATTTCTGGTCGTTGCTTTGTTTACATTTTTAAACAGTAATTTGAGTGCAATTAATAGTGCAATAGGAACTATAATGAATGCTTACAATATAATAAAATATTAAAATAAGTAATAAACTAAAATAATAAAAATTTAGATAATTTTTAAAATGATTAAAGTGCTAATAGCAAAGGTCAAGTTAATAATCAATAGTGTATGATTAAATATTCATTATCAAGATTAAATGTATTTTTCCAAAATTATTCAACAAAACTTGCCTTATAAAAGTGCATAACTAATTCACATCAAAATCATAAAATAAGGATTTTTTCTTTTTCAAGTTTAGCCTGGCTAACCAAAAAATCTTGATTAATGCATAAATATATTTGGTGAGAAAATTCTAATTACCAGTGATATCAGCAATATTTTGAATTTTTTCAAAAAAAAAAAAAAAAAAAAATATTTTTCCTTTATGAAAAAAACATGAATAGAGTATTATTAAGAAAATTACAAATTAAAAAATATATGGAATAGATACAAAACTAAAAGAATCAAATTTTGTCCCGTTATCCGAAATGAAAGTTTCATTGTTTACATCCATAAAATAAGTGCGGATTTTAGAGAGTTGCGGATTTGAGGGAGTCTATTGTACTTCTACCATACCAAACACGCTTTGGTGACGTTTAATAACCTTTATCAATTGCATGAAAATCTGAGTATACTTACAGAAGTTTGAGTGTGGTCAGGCGGACAGACAAACCGAATGCATAAACACATTTCAACTTTATTAGAAAATGTTAAAAAAAAAAGTGTGAAGAAACTTGGATATAATTTACTATTAAAACTAAGAAATATATTGATATGCAATTAGATGTTTTCTGGGATTTTTAGATGATTGTCCTCATTTTACAGCATCCATTTTATTTAAAAAGCATCTTTAAATCAATAAATCAGGAACAAATACAATTCAAATTCAATATTTTATATTAAAAAGGGTTTCTAATTTTATTATATATACAAAGGAAGAAAGAAAAAAGAAAACAGAGGTTGATTGTCACACTATATGCTAGCAGCCCCAAAAATCAGCACTCCCTTCCTAATTTGAATATACGCTTTCGGCAAACATATTGTTTGCATTCAAGACAGTTCTGTTTCTTTGTTACACAATCCAATTCTACGGGATTTGCATGAATAAGAAATTTTATTCGGATTTTCTCTCCGACATCCATTCCTGTCTTCCGACGGAGTATTCTTATTTTTTGACAGTGTTTACTAGTCAGTTGTAGAAAACAAAAAAAGTGTAATAGTTTTTTTTTCCCTTTAAGTGTGTTTATGTTAATTCCTTTTTAGTATCTATTATGCTTCTAACAAAATGAGGAAATTTTTGGTGTAACTGTCTGATATTAAATAAATTTATATTCTGTTCTGCTAAAATGTTTCATTTTCTTAAGTTGACTGTGAGTAAGTTTTCTTTAGCAAGTAAAAGATTGCAGGACTATTAACTGTCTAATATCATTGTCTAATATACTTATTATTTATGAGACTACCACAATTCTAGAAAAAAGTTCTTTTCGGTGTTTTATTGAAAAACTCATGTAACAATAATTATGAGAATGTGCATTTAAAAATAACATGTTCTCTAACATAAAAGACAAATTATACTAAAAATAATCACTTCCAGGCCCTGACTATCGCATGGGGCACGAAATTTCTGAGGGGTACAAAATCTTTCCTAATTTCATTTAATTTTCAATTATGAAAATCATAATTGTGGAAACAAATGAGATATTTTTATAGTGAAATGGCAAAAAATATAGCTCAATATATGTTTAAAAGCACATTTTAATAAATAATACTTTTTCTTTTTTGAACTATTTTTTTAATTTTCCAGGAAACTTAATTTTTAATTGACACTTTTTGAATAAGTGATAATATGTAACATAGTGTTTAATATGTGGAAAAAAAAAAAAAAAAAAAAACTAGTATAAGTAAATTAACCAATCTCAGGCGGCACGAAAAATCGAAAGTGCCCTGGGCCCAAAAACTTGCTAGTCGGGCCCTGTTCACTTTGCAACAATAATCAATAATTACAGAGCTTAATGGAAGAACATGTTATGATACACTTGCTCAAATTTCTTTTATTTTATGAATGAAAGCGTTATGCGATATTATATCGTATGATAAAACAGAAATACTAAAATTATAATTAGTATTGAAGATATGAGACAGTATTTTTTAGTGTTTAATATTTTTATATTTAAGTGATCCAATATTAATAAAAATGTTAATATTCTTTTCAAGGAGAGTTTAGTAGCATCTATTAATATTATATTCGAACATATTCTACCAAGAAGGAATTAAATAAATAACAAAATTACAACAAAAAACTTTCACTTCAATTTTCTCGAGATCCTTATTTTTGATACATAAAATCTTCTTCCATTATCAGACCTTCAATTTGTGAAAGGACTGCTGCTTTTCTCAGATATTTTGCTTATGCCCTAAGATATTTATGCAAGCTTTGCAGTACATGATGGTCATAGCAACTTTTCTAAATTGTAATCGAATTTTATGATTAAATAATTGAATCAAACGCTGAAATAGTTCAAATAATTGTAGCTCAAAAATATATAAGATACCTTACTTTACAGAAATGAAAAGAAAAAAAAAAAGTTACGCCGATTACGGAGATGACATAAGTTGCAATTTATTTTTGTTCGGGAAATGCATGACACTTGCTGGAATTGTTGTTCAGAAACTTATCTAATCGAACTGTTTTTTTCCGTTTTGTTTTGCAAACGCAATAGATCTTTCGGAAAATAGTGTCAAAGTGGGCGTTTTGAACCTAATTTCCGCGTGAAAGAAAAATAAACGCTCAAGGAAGACTGAAAAAGCCTTTGTTACATGATCAAAATTGTTTATAACTCAATTGGTTATTTATTTCACAAAAAATGGAAAACACAGTTCGATTCCAAAGATCTTACATAGCCAGGTTTTCCAATTTTATATCTCTCCGTTAAAAAATGAATTTGAAAATGTGTCAAAACGTTTTATTCTTGTTGAGCCGAGCAGTTGAGAACAGTCTTGACTTCAGCATCGCCAAAGGTAATAAACGGCAACGTGTGATAAATATTTATTTGCATCCACTTTTGGATAATGTACTCAATAAATTCCTGGGATGTTATAAGCATCTTTCTCGTTGGAAAACAACCCATACTGCCAAATATTTTGCCATATATTCCATTGATTCTCTATTCAGCTAGAGTGGAACGAGGGTTTTTTTGAGGGTTATTGATAAGTAACAAGCAAACTCCATTTGCCCTCTATTCAAATAACGAACGATTTCTGTAAAAGCGGAAATAGGTGTTATTTCGCTTAAAATTCAATATATTAGGATGCGCCTTTTATTTTTCCATTGTGCAGAATGGAATTTCTATTCCATCTGGTCTGGAACACAATGGAATGCTCATAGAAAGATTTATAATATAGAGTACTAAGTTAATTGTTTATTTATTCATTGTTTATACATTTATTTATTTCAGTACATACTGTCGCTTGAAAATGGATAAAAGGAAAATTTGAAAATTTTCGTAGCTGGTTTTATTGCGTCGGTATAAAATCGTATGCAAGTTCCGCCGTAAGGTGTTTTAAAAATATACGTATGATACTTATTTTATTTTTTCTGAATAGAGAAATCTATTTTTGCAACTATGCTGTCGATTTAGATATTCCCAAAAGAATATTGCAATGGAAAGACCCTTCTCTGGGGATAATTCCTCTCTTTCCCCCATGTCAATTAAAAAAAAAATAAATAAATAAATAAATAAACAAATAAAACATTTTCTCCCTGTATCATTACTATAGCACAGAATGTTAGCGGTGCGAGTAAATGCGATTTGTCTGAATGACAGGAATTTCAATTTGTGTTCACGAATTTTTCAGAACTATGCACTCTAAAAGACTTGCTGTTAATGTTCTTTTTAATAGATGGAAAACGCCGAAAGTTTGCGACTTTCTGCTCCTGAAGCCGCCTTTTTTAGTGAATTTAAGTCTGATTTTTTATATTTTTCATTTAGCAATTTTGCTTAGTAAAAGCTGCTTTTAGAGCAAGTCAATTTCATTTTCTTTAACCTGGCGGCTATTGTATTTAGTCTCAAGAATCCGTGCGAGAAATTGCAGAAGGAGACTGTTACTTTTCCTTGGATTTTTAAATTTACTCAACTAAATTTTCTTTTCATCTAATTTTGAAAATAAAATAGTAAAATTTATTCTTCACAAGTGACTTATGTTTAAACAGAAAAAAGAACCTGAATTTTTTTTGTCACTGATCAGAGCCGTGGAAGTTATTTTTTAGTTCCTGGCTTTTTTTATGTTCATGTGTTTAAAAAATTATTTTATATATTGTGTTAAAGGGGCCAGAAATTTCACTTTCCCCATCCCTGATGGAGAAGGAAATGATTGTTTCCGCAGGGGTGATTCTGTTCCGAATTTTCCAAAACCTTAAGTCAATCATCCCCCCCCCCCCCAAAAAAAAAAAAAAAAAAAAAAAAAAAATCGGTTATAAATCTAAAGTTTTGAACATAAAAATATATCGCAAATTCCGACAAATGGTCACCGAAAAAAAAAAATCAATTTTTTCAATCGTTCATAGGAAAATCGCTAATTTCATCAAAGGAACGTAGGAAAAACGCGAATTTGGTCAGAATATTCTGGAAAAAAAATCGGTTATAAATCTAAAGTTTTGAACATAAAATATATCGCAAATTCCGACAAATGGTCATCGAAAAAAAATCAATTTTTTCAATCGTTCATAGGAAAATTGCTAATTTCATCAAAGGAACGTAGGAAAAACACGAATTTGGTCAAAATATTGTGGGGGAAAAAAAAAAACTTGAATATCGTTAAAAAATCGAAAAAAAAGCAAATTTTGCTTAGGGATAACGGAAAAAAATCGCGAAAAAATGGCAAATTTCGTCAAAAGATCGTAAAAAAACGCAAAATTCTTTTAAAAGGCGTGGAAAAAAAAAAAAAAACATAGTGCTAGGAGTTAAATTTACCCCCCCCCCCCCCCCCAAACCTATTGTAACCTTTCAGAAAATATGCTATGAATTTCAGAATTTTTTTTTTCCTTTTACTGAGTTTGAAGAAGCTGAGTAAAAATGTTTCCACTTAAAATAAAAAAGTAAAAAACAAGAAAAAAAATCTATTAGAAATTTATTTTTTGAATATTTAAGCACATTTTGTTATTATATTTCATTATTACTTATAATATTGATACACTTTAAAAAATTCCTTGTTCTGACAAAAGAAAAAAAAAAGCTTATTTTAAGCTTATGTTCTCTATTAAACGAACAAAAAAAAAGTTGTTTTTGTTCTGTCGTCGCTCATGTTTCCTCGATAAAGAAGGATAATTCCTTTCCCTACCATATAACATATAAAAAAGCAAATCAAGTGTTTTACTGCATTATTACTGCAACGCAGGGAATGTTAGCGATGCCAGCAATGCAATTTATCTGTATGAAAGTAATTTCAATTTGTCGCCCGCCGAGTTTTCAGAACTCGGGAGTAAATGTTTGATTTAATAGAGGAAAAACTTCTATATTAGTGATTTTCACCAGCGCTTAATATTATTTTTTAGCATCATCATTTAGGGCGGGGTGAAGGGGGGATATTTGCTTTCATGGAAAGAGAATTTAGTTTTTCGGATTTCGTTGCTGGTTTGATTTTGAAAATGTGCGTTTTTAATTGTTAACAATCAATGAAGTTAATAAAATTCAGTGTATCATAACACTCGGTAAGTTATAGTTGTAAAAAATGAGATTTTCTTAAATGGTCTTCTTGAAACCAACCATGACAATATCCGCGGTCTGTTTAGGACACCTTCACTAAAATACTTTTAAGAAATCAGGCCCCTCACAGGATATCATTCCATAGAAATCCACTCATCATTAATTATTGTTATTTTGCTAGGCACAAGCGCACTAGAAAGGGCAGGTACAAACAATGGAAGTTCACTAGAACGGAAAATTTTAGCACGAAGATACTTAAAGAAGTTATTATGTATACTTGGTTACTTCAAATACATACTAAATAGTATACTTAACTAAATAATACGCTTAACTATTATACTTATTTACTTACACTTAAATATTATAAATAGTTCGAATTTCAATAACTGGTTTACAACTTTAATTATCAATTGGTATTTTGTTTTTAAATTATAATAAATTTTACAAGTTTTTTACATTTCCCAAAGTAAACCTGGTATCCCCCCCCCCCCCCCAATAAAAAAGATAGACTCTTGAACATTTTTCTAAATATTAAGTTTTAGAAAAAAGGAAACTTAAAAAAAATCTTATTTTAATGTGGCCATATAGCCCTTGCAAAACAAACGCTATATGTTACTACTATTTTAAATCATTCGGTATGTAGGCAAATCAGAAATGTTATTCAATTGCTTGGTATTTTAATAAGAATACATGCAAATTTGCTGTATTACTACTGAAAATAACCTTGTGATTATGGAAGAAAATGGTAAGTTTAGATTCAAAAACAGCTTTAAGAAAAGAAAAAACCTTGCTCCAAGTACACACTTTTTAGAAACATGAAAATAGTCTCCTTTCAGCCGAATCTTTCTTGAACACATAAACAAGTTGTTTATAAGCCGCTTCACTAACTTCGACTGTGTCTGGTGGTGTGCTTTGAACACTTTTCTAACAGATGTCGGCCTGACCTTTTTGCTTCCAGGTATAGATCAAAGTATTGCTTTTTTTCTCCATTATTTATTTGTGGTTGTGAAACAGCTCCCACAAAAAGATAAAGAAAGAAAGAAAGCGGATCGAACAAGCAGGAAGGAATATCGATAATCGACAATGTTCGGGAATACCGATATTCGATTGTAAGAGAGCCATGCTCAGGATGTATCTATTTTTTGTGAGAAATTTTGCCGTTTTTATTGGTTTTTTTGAAGTAGAAAAATTCTAAAATATTTCCTTCTTTTCCAGTAGTTTTTTTTTTTTTTGTTTAATTGGGATATCGTTTTCGAATATAAAATGTAACAGAGCATTTTTTTTTTTTTAATTCAAACAGCTTCAATTTAAATTCTAACATAAAATATTTCACACAAGAGTTTTCTTACTAAACATACAAAAAAAAAAAAAAAAAAAAAAAAAAAATTACATAGACACAGAGTTGTTATTTTCGTTTGTTAAAAAAAGAAAAGAAAAAAATAACATTGTCACTGTTAAATATTCTCTTGCATGTTTAATATAATTCACCCAAAGTATATCCTTTCTAGACAGTCGTTTGTTTCATTATCAATAACGATTTCCAATCACGATTTTAAATTTGCTTTGTAACAAAAATTTACAGGACATACCGATCATTGAATTCTCTTTAACTTCAATCTAGTATATTTGTTATGTGTTATTTTAATGGTTGTATTTATTTAAAAAAAAAATCGAAATTAATTTACGACTTTATTTATGATGCATCATACTTTATTTGTAATTGCAACATAAAAGTAAAAAAATAATATAATTTGCATGCCACTACAAGTATAAAAAAGTACAAAGAAATAAAAGAATAAAGACATTGTCGATTGGAGACATTAGAAATTTGCTTCACTTACGGAATTTTTTAATGCATCAGCGAAAAAATATAAATAAAAAACTTATAAGTCTTAGACTTTCAAAGGAAAGCTTTTAATGAGGTATATACATTTATCTTTGTTACTTAGTAATTTTTTTCATTCTTTTTCGATTATTGGAATTGTATGCCCTAAGGTTGCAGCTATTTGCTTATTTTTGGGGGAAAAACCACTATTTCCAAACAATAATCTTCGTAATATATTCCTTTAAATTTTGCTTATATTTATCTAGAAGGTCATCGTTTGGAAATAATGGGATATACTAAAGAAATGAGAGCCGTTCAGACGCCTATATGGCAAGAAGAAAAAAAAAAATGGGCAAGAATTTGTAAGTTACAATACAACATTATTTATTGGTGTTGCATTATTTATTTTCCTTTGCATTCGTTTTTTTCATTAACAGTACCGGAAATTGGTGTTATTTAATTCCAGAGGAAAAAAATGAGGTTGTTGTTTAATTCTGGGTCCACATAGAGCACAAAGCACAAAATCCACAGTAAATATATACAGTCGGCACTCGTTAATTCGAACTCGTCGGGACCACAAGAAATGTTCGAATTATGGAAAATAGAAATGAAGACATGCTTAATATGGTACTATTACAAAGGAATTAATGTTATAATGTTTTTTTAATTTATTCCGTCTGTTATAATTAGACCTTGATTTAGTATCAAATTAGAATGCATAAATACATAAAATAATTAAAAGATTAGAAACAAGCACAATGGAAGAAAATTTTAAAGCGTCAGTGATGGACAGACGGGGCACTAAAAAAGTGGATATCAAGTGCATTGGATTATATGTATACTTGTTCAGAACAATTTTCACAAAAATTAAAAAAAAAAATAAAAAAAGAAAATTATTCAAATGATCTGAAATCCGTGAGAAAAAAGAGAAAAATGAAAAATCGGAATTCTCGTTAGTTCGAATTAAACGAAGTCAAAAGAAAATGAGTTCGAATTAATGAAAATTTTTAACGTTATTCTGCCATTGAAAATTTTGGGACTTCATATTTAGTTCGAATTAAGCGAAGATTCGAATTATCCGATTTCGAATTAACGAGAATCGACTTATATATATATATATATAAGTAAAAAGTATAACAAATTGTCAGAACATTGCCTGTAATAAGGTAGTTTAGACATAAGGGATATACGTAAAATGTTGATGAAGTGACGTTGTATGATGGTTCGTGCATGAATGATTCATTTTTTTTAATACTTTCTTTTAGTTGAGTTGGAAATTTTAAAATATTTTTCACTATTATTTTTTGCTGTTTTTTATTATTATTATTATTTCAGTACATATCTTTTTGTGAATTTTAACTCTGTTTAAAAAATATGACTTATGCTAAGTTAGCAAATTAGTTCTTCGATGAGCTTCGTTCAAATTCGTACATTTTTGGACATGAAATTCTAAATATACTGTTAAATGTTTATGCTGATTTACATAATATTTTTCTATTCTTTCAGCTATTTTGGGAAATAATTTCACTCTTGTTTTTATTTTCAAATTATAAATGATTATTGAAAATGATTCAAATTATATAATTTTAAATGTTGGAAAGTATGCTTAACGCATGATTTTTTTCTTCTTTTTGTAAATTGCGAGAGAGAGATGCTTTATTCGCTTGTTTCAATTTTTTTTTTTTTTCCCCACAGGAATTAGAAACAACTAAATCACATATACACAGGTAAAATGAGGGTAAAATCGATCCGTTAACAGCAAAAGGATTTCCTAATCAGTGCGTAAAGTCTTTTAGAAATAATTTTACTTTTCTTTTGAGAAGAAAAAAAAAAATATTGTCATAAGTGCATACCAGAAAAATCCAGCCTTTCTCAAAGTATCTTCTAATTTCGAAGCTCATATTGCCTTGCCTCGACAAATTTTACAATCATTTACTCAATTTGAACCAGTTTTTTACAAATTTTCGGATTACCCATTTTTTTCCCCTTAAAATAATTCTTTGACACTCACTTAAAATTTATGGTTCATTTGTAAAATTCTTATTTATTTATTTATTTATTTTTTGTACATAGTTTCCTTTTTGTTTTAAGTTTAAAGGAAAACTTGTTTTAAAAAATAAACAGACATAACTCGCGAGTAAAAGCTTCAATTTTAGAACATCCATACATCTTTTACACGTCTTTTATGTTATTTTAAATCAGTTGTTTTTAAAATTTGAAACAACTTTTGTTTTATAACGTATAAAATAAACATTAAGCATCTGCTGTTTTAACATAAGAGTTCTTAAAGATTCGTTGCATGATGGTTCATGTATGATTCTTTTGATATATATATATTTTAAAAGTTGTATTGGAAACTTTAAATTCCTTTTCACTGTTATGTTTTTCTATTTATTTATTTATCATTATTATTGCAGTACATAACTTTTCATACCGCTGAGTGCTATTTGAAAACTGTTTACAAATTGTATTAAAAATGATTTATGGTAAGTTAATAAAATAGTTCATTGAAGCGCCTTGTTCAAGTTTGTTCCTCATTGGACTTTAAATTATAATTATAAATATCTGGCATATCATCAATGTTCGAAATGGTAAGAACTTATATTATAAATAATTGTTTTTCTTAAAAGATGTCACTTTAATAATAAAACAGTTAAGTTTTTTTAAAAATTGACATGTTATAACTCATTTTCATTGAGTCATCTTCAAAATGTAATTGGAACATAATGAAGGTGAAAAACTGGAACAAATAATTATTGAATTAAAATTAAATATAACGCCTTCCATATTTTCGACACGTCCGTGATCTGATTTTCATAAAATTTGAAATGAGTCGACAAAATTATGTAATAATTACATATTTTAAATTTCAAACGATTAAAATGCATTTGAAACTTTTTCCCCAGTTGACCATAATGTCATAGAATATTTTTGATTGTTCCTGTGATTGATCTATGCATCCGATTTTCATAAAATTTGAAATGACTCGACAAAATTATGTAATAATTATATATTTTAAATTTCAAATAATTCGGTTGGGTAGTTTTTGCGTTGTTATATGCGGACGGACTGAACGACAACTATAGGTGCTACGTATTTACATAATTACGAACGCACCTAAAAATTAGATCTGTAAATTAATCTACTCTCAATAAAAAGTATGTTAATGTTCTCTTTTTCATTTAGTGTTGATAAAGCAGTTTTCTCTCTGTTATGTTGTACATCCGTTCGTTATATGTTTTTTACATCTGCTATTAAATTTCCGCTGGGTTATACTTATATATAATAATTTTTAGTTCCCTTTTCTCTAATAAGTGGTATCTCATAAACTCCTGGGAGATCATCTATACTAGTTCTATTTTTATTTTTAGAGGCATTCATGTACATATTATCGATGACGCTTTTGATTAATCTGTTAATTAACTTAACTTGATATCCATTATCAATCATCCGTGATCAAGACTCATTTCTTTTATATTTCACAATGACTTGCATAATACTTTCTACTGTTTCAATTTCTTCGTGAATAATTTTGCCCTAAATATACATTGCTGTTATAAATTTATAAATTATTGAAAATGATTATGTTATATAATTATTCAAAATATTAAATGAAATGTAAACTTGTTTCGCTGTTGAAAGTTACATTTTTAAAATTCGCTTCTAAAAGTTTTAAACGAGTGAAAAACATCATAAAAGAAAAATAACTTACCAATGGTAATTGCCTTATCATAATTCTTACGTTTAGCAAAAAATAAGTAAAGAAACAAACAAACAACATTTTCTTTTAAAATAGAGCGTATTATTTTCTAATTACAACGTTAAAACGTTATTAAGAAGATCGCTGCTGTTATTTATAAATACTATGAATGAAATCAAGCCAGAAGAATTCCATGAGAATAAATTCTCCAATTAATTTAGAATAACTAAAACTGATGTTTAATTAGTTCAACTCAGCACTTTTCAATATGTTATTCATTGTAATCGTGTTTTCATAATAATGTGTTTTGCTTTTACAATATTGATGTTTTACCGACTTTTTTCCTTTGCTTAAATTTTTACCCCAGTTACTTACTGATGAAAATAATTATAAATATTATAACACCTCCTTGCAAATTTTTGCCAGCGTAGTTGTGTAATATATATATATATATATATGACATTCCAAATAAATATACTAATAACATGCAAGTTTTTGTCAACATAATTGAATCAAGGAAAAATAAAACATCCCAAACAGATTTAGTAATTAATACGATGCAATAGCTTTCGGCGGAGGGAAAGAAATTCTGCTACAACACCTATATTTATAAATATATGTATATAATAAATAAATAAATAAAATAATAATAAAAATGTGGCTTAGTAATACAAACATCACACAAATTTCCTTTGTATTGAGAATACCATATACATAAAATGAATTATTGAGAACAATACATATCACGTCATACTTGGCTCCCTTTTTTCTATACGCACACGTTAGTTCTCTATTTAACAGCTTATTGAACTTAGATTCCCAACTCTTTCCAAAATACACAAGTGCTCATATTTTTTATAGATCAAGTATATATGTGTATAATGATGTATATGATTAAGCATATATGGATATGATCAAGCATAATGTATTATTTTTCAATATAATTTTCAATAGTATCGTAAATTGGTATCACATGATTAATGCTAATAATCCTTTAATAAAAACAAACCACAGCATAAGCTATTTCCTCGTAAAAATATTTTAATATCATTAAAACAAGGAAAGGAGATATTCTAATAATAGCTCGCTAAAATTTCTAAAGTTAAAAGGGAAAAAAAATCCACCTCCACACACTATTAAAGATAAACTAAAACTACCGCTTAATAACTCGATAATTCCACAAACTTCCTTTGTTGGGAAATACCCTATGATCATGCACATAAAATAAATTACTATCGGAATAAAACCTATCATGAAAGCGTGACATTTTTATTTCTTCCCTACGCACGCTATTAATTTGCATTGACTCTTCCTTAGAAAGAAAGTCAGTTAAAATCAATATTTTTTATGCTGCATTATTACATTGTTAAAAAAGGTTCATGCTGTTACATATAGCTTGCAGTGAAGCTAACTTAATTCCATAAGAATGCATTTGTTACAGCCTTGAAAATGTCCAAATTTTGTAAGTATAATGATATACCTATAGGGGGAACTGGGGTACATTGATACATGGGGCACATTGATACACCCCCTCTACCGCTCACAGGGTCATTACAGGAAGTTTCACAACAGCTCCAAAAGGTGATGCTAGTGTATTCAACTACATACAGAAAATCTTGGAATGATTCAGCAGTTTGATGAAATGGGACGGGTGATTTATTGTTTTTGTTGTTCAAAAGTAAATTTGAGTTGTACAGTTGAAATGCTATTATACAACTGTTCCACTATTTTCAACCAAAATGAATACTTTCCCTGGTAAGTATTGCTACTCTTTATCAGTTCCTCATTATTTATTGTTAGATATATTGTGAAGTGTTGGATTTGAGACTCATTTTATTCAAAATCGCTGTATGGGGCACATTGATACAGTTTATGACGGGGCACATTGATACAGCCTAAATCCTTTAATAGTTCATATTTTCATTAACTTTTATTATTTTTTTTACCATACACTCCTTAATCCAACCTTTTTTTCACGAAAAATTTCTAATATTAGTTTTTATTGAAGTGAAATAGCTCTAATTTCTTTATATTAGAGCATTTTATAGTATTTTTGAAAACAGAAGACGTAGGAACTTACCCAGCATCTAGTGCTAGTAGAACTAATAAAAGAAAAGGACGGCATTCTGGCAAATCTCGAATTTATATCGATTCTCCAGAGAAAAAAGTATTTTCGACATGAGAAATGTTAAGTAAGAGAAACAAACTGCAGAACAGAAAATGATACTTATATTATAAACAGAATTTTTAATATAATTATCCTTTATTTTCTGTTTATGAACCTATTTATAAACAGAAAAACTGGTAATTTTTTCATCTTTCATAAGAAAGAAGATAATGCTGGGGTTGAAGTGCTAGATATGACAAAGTTACCACAGCCAACAATCAAACAAGAAACAGACAGAACATCAAGTGATAATATATTTAATTTTGATTGCTTTAATATTGCTTAAAAATAAATTGTGGGTGATTTGAATTTTTATAAATAAATATAAAATGGTTTTCTAACTCATTTTTTATGAAAAATATGCATTGGTATTATTTTGTCGTCATTTTTCTTAAACGTATCAATGTGCCCCGGGGATGGGGCACATTGATACAAATGACTTTTTTTGATTTTTTTAAAATTACATGCAAAAATACTACATAAAACAATGATTGTACATTTTTATAACATACTACACAAGTTTTGCTGTCACCTCATGGAAAAAAAACTTGAATTTTCTACTTTCTTGACACCAAAAAAAATCTTAGAAAAAAACTGTATCAATGTACCCCAGTTCCCCCTACCTATTATAGATCAATTCCTCTGCATTATATTTTTCAATAATACCGTGTATTCATAATTCATATTAAACAGATTTGCTGCTACAATATAAAAGTTATACTGATTTTCTCCCTTTTTTTTTCAATTAATACGCTATTGTCAAAATAGTAATTAACAAAAAAAAAAAAAAAAAAAAAAAAAAGGCTCAAAATTTACCACTTCTTTGTAATTGTTTACTCCTGTTTTTCAGTCAATGATAAAAATCATCCTTAATGATAATATGCGAAAGTTTTAGGCAACCAAATCTCCCTCATACCATCATAACACATTACTAAGGTGAAAAACTACATATTAATAACGGGAATACTGCACAAACTTCTTTTGTAAGTGAAATATCCGATGAACATGCACATAAAATGAATTACTATCGGAAAAATTCCTATCACGTGATGCGTGACATTTTTATTTGTTCCATAGCCGCACGATTAGTCTGCATTAACAACTTCGGGTCTTCATTCGGAAGCTATCGTCATTTTATTGTTTTTTTTTTTTTTTTTTTTTCTGTTCCTTTTTTCGAAATGCCTTTTGTGGCATATAGAATTGTTTCTGTTTCTCTTCTGCCTCATATTTTGTGCAGGGTTACGCCGGGTCAAATGGAAGAAATTCTTTATATCTCCTCCTTCTTTCGTTTCCTATTGTCTATTGTTTATTCCCGGAGAGGTTTTTAGGATAAACGCTTCCTCGTGCTGGCAATTGCGAAAATGGTCCTAATAAATGTTTCGGTTCACAAAGTGCCGATGTTTTTTGAAACGAATAGAGCAACCGATGGAATTTTGAACGCGTTTTCAGTTGAAGGAATTATCTTGTGCTCGGTACAAAGCATTTTTGATAAAAGGATAATTGAATGCTGTAATTTGATTATGAGAAATTATTGTGGCGAGAAACTTTCTGAAATAAAACTTAACTATAAATGTTATTTTGTCTAATAAGAAATTTCCCAAACGTCGAATTATTGTAGTATATGAAAAAATAAGGTTGTTTTTAAAGATTTTTTAAAACATCTTTTATAAGTTTTTTGTTGAAATTTCATGTAATTTTCAGCTTTTTTATTATTGATCAACCACGTATTATTTATTTTTTAAACCAGTTTAAAAGAGGGGGGGGGGATGTAGTTTGGAGAAACGTAAAATTAAAATTAACGAGAGTTCTCACAACGACTCTCTTCAATGAAAGAAGGGGGGGGGGGGGGAGTAAAAAAAGAGGAAGAACAAAACTACAAGAGAGCTACTTTGAAAAATATTTAAAAAATTGATTGCTGAATAATCTGCATTTTAAAAAAACTTGAACATAATTTTACTACCAAACAAAAGGATATTCAAATAAAATGTATTTAAAAACAAGTTATTTTCATATTAACTTAAAAAAAAATCTTGATTGTAACATTTCTGATTAAATCAATTATTTTAAATTCTAAATTTAATGAATAATATTTAAATCAACAAGAGTCTTTTTTTTTTAAAAACATGCAAGGATTTAAATATATAAGTTTTTAGATTTTATGGCCTACATGTTCGATATTTTTTCCCCAGATAACTGAAGTTGTGCACCATATCAATTGCAAAAAGTTACATTATGATATATTTCTTACTTTGTACTATTTTTAGTGAATGCAGTGCTTCAATTCCACTTAAAAACAATAAAAAAGTAAAAAGTAAAAGGGTAATAATTCTTTTCTCCGTTAACCCCCCCCCCCTCTCCCTTTTCGCCACGCTCATAACCTAAAATATTGTTGTTTACAATCTGACACCGGCAGTAACGACAACAAACCAAAGCATTCTAAAGATGCTTTCCACACATCCAGTCAATGTGCTTAGCTTGAAAAAACAATCCTCAAACACGACATACATAACCCAAAGAAAACAAGAGCTTGTTTCATTGTTATAAATGGGATGATCTTATTTTTTCTAAAAGTTAGACCGTCTCACCAAGAGATTGTCAAGAGAGACGTGAAAATTGGCATTTTCCCAATTTTTCAATTTTATTCTTCCGATGAAATAAGGGCTAACCATTGTGGATTAAAATTGCTATTTTAATTTCTTTCCTTCTGTGTCATTGATAATGAAATTTTCATTTAATTGATGTGTACAAATTATTTTATTGGTTTATTTGGTACTACTTGGTTATCCCGTTGAGCAATTTAGCCTAATTATACAAATCGCCAAATTAATAGCCACATTATACATGTTGACATATATATATATATATATATATATATATATATATATATATATATATATATATATTTAAATAACCAAAAAACAAATAATCAGTAGAAGATAAATGAAAAAACGAATAAAAAGTCGAAATAAAAGTCACTTAATGACTTTATAAACATGTGTATCCTATTTGATATCATTGAATGTGCCATTCAGTGTTATTCATTATTGTCATTTAATCTTATAATTTGGCGATAGTTTTTTGGTCGACGGCTATAACCAAGTAGTACCGTTTATTTAAAGCAAAGGATGATTCATAAAAATCTAAACAATAGGCTATTTCCTTAAATATTTTCTTTAGACGCACACTTCCAATTGTAAAGTAAAATTTTATTTTAAAAAAGGCACACAATTTTATGAGATAAATTGGGGGAAAGGGCTCTTAGAGAAAATACAAAAACTACATTTTTATGGCCCTTGTAAGGAAAAAATTGTAAAAGCCTGACTATGGAAGCGATTTGGAATCGAATTGAATTTTCTAATTTTTTGATAAATAATTTTGATCACGTTACAAACACGTTTTTCACCTCCGTTTTTGTGGTTATTCTTCTTTTGCGCGGAAATTCGGTTCAAAACGCCTATTTTGACTCTGTTTTCTGAAAAAATCTATTTGTTAGAGGGCGGGGGGGTTCAGCTATTTCTATAAAATTTTACGAAATAAATCCAGTGTAAATGTTTGAAAGAAATTGCTAGTAAATTGGAGTAATGTATATAAAGACTGGGAGCTTTAAAAAAGATTTTGCTGAATTTATTTTTTCTTTATAAAACTTTTGCTGAGTATTGCAGGAGAATTTAAATATTTTGTCAAAAATACTTGTTTAGCGAAAAATTGCCGTTGTGGATTCCACGACGAAGAAAACAAATATATAAAAGTAACATTCGAATACAAAAATATTAACTTTTGTTTTTTATCCGACTGAAAAATATGCTTTCAGTATGACACACGGAAAAGAAAATGCATAATTAATTATTCACTATTTAATTAAAAATAGTAATTGTAATAAGTATTTTTTATCGTTTTAATTGGTTAATTATTGTTTTTCAAAATGATACTATACTAAGAATACACCAGTAACATGCAAAATTAGGAAAATTTGGTTGATTTTTTTTCCTTCTACATTTTTCTTTTTCTTTTTTGTTTCCTTCGCTTTATTTTTCTGGGGTAGCGGAGATTTTTGCTAAAAATAGTAGACATTTTTCCTGATTTTAGATTTAAAAAAAAAATATTTTGTATTTGCTGTTAAGAAACATCCATTGTAAAAAAAAAAAAAAAATGGTTAAATGTAATAATACTCCTATTATTTTAAAGAACTATCAGAGTATTTTATTGATTTTATTAAAAATCAAGCATAAGTTTCAATCGTGCCTCTAATATTTTTTTGATTTTTTAAAAAACTATTACACCAAACACTCGTAAGCTTGTAGAAATTTATCCTTATTACCAATCTCAGCTTTCCGATAATTTCCACTTGCTTTACCCTAATTAATAATGCGTTTTTTTATTGCAATAACTTATATAGTGTAGTTTTGAGTAGGGTATTGTGTACTATTTGTGTGAATTAAAAAAAAAAAAAAAAAGAAAAGAAAAGAAAGAAGAAAGAAAAAAACTGAATTCTGAACATTTATTTCACTCCAAGTTCCTGTATGTTAAGGTAAATCACATTTATTCCCAAAACATTGGATAAGGCTTCCCCATTGAGATGTTTTATCTACCTTTTGGATCGCTTTAGTTATTCAAAGTGGCTTAGAAGAAACTAACACTCGATAAGTTTGATGGATATTTTAAATCCCTTCTTCAGCAGATCAGTTTATTGCAATTCAAGTTAAAATAACTGAAAATTTTTATTTGATTATGTGCAGGACCTGACTAAGGCAGGGGCATGCGGGGAAACTGCCCCGGGCCCTCCGGCTTTAGCCCCCCCCCCCCCCCCCAAGGACAGATATAAGTTTTTTGTTAAGGAGTATCAAATGATAAAAAATGGTCAAAAGTGACCAAAATTCTTTTTTTTTTTTTTTTTTTTTCAATTTTAAGGGTCTGTCTTCTCCTACCCCGTCTGTTTAGTACCCATTGCCTCCTTAAGGCTTCACCTTTATCCTCACATTCCTGTAATCTAAAAAAAAATCTGTATTCTATAATTTCTTAAAGTTGTCTTTCATCTGCTATTATGTATATAGATGTGAATAGTATTTGGTACGAAATTTATGTACACATACAATAGTTATGAATTTCAGTGTTAGTCACTTCAAGTATAATTTACAAAAAATTTTAAGATAGATGGGGGCCCCTCTAATAATGTTTGCCCCAGGGCCCCCCACTGTCTAAGTCGGGCCCTGGTTATGTGTAATAGTAATATAAAAAGTTATTTTGAGATTGTGGTGCAAATTTTCTTGAAAACGTTAGTTTTGAAGGAAAAATTATGAAAAATTTCAGATGAAAAAATATAACATCTGCGCGAATGTTCTGTTTTATGCCTTTCACACTTCCTGATGTTCTTACAAAATTCGTTGTAAATTAGTAAATTATAAAAGATAAAAACATCATCAGTTTGAATATTATTTTTGAATATATCTTTTTCTTTATGAGTTTTTTTTTTTTTTTTCTCTAGTAAACTTATAAACAATTTCTTTAACTTTCAATATAATATCAGTTTTCGCTTAAAATCGTTCTCAAATTCAAACTGGCTACAAACACATTTTTAATTCATTTTTGTCCACAAACTTATCAGACTGGCAGGTATATTTATTTAGAAATTATGTAATCGAACTGCTTTTCCATGTTTCAGCAAAAACAAAAGATTTTTGAGAAAATGATACCAAAGCTAACTTTTTGAATCGAATATCCGAATGGAGACAGCTCACGAAGGAAAAAAACTGACGTTCTGAGACAATAATCGCAAATAAATCAAGGTGTAATATAACTATCGGGAAACGAAAAAATTGTTCAATTAATCCCTTAAATAATCATACCTGCACATATCATTATTCTGCATTTAAAAATACGTTTAGAAATGTGTTAAAAAATATTAGCTTTGCTGTGCAAGGAAAGTTATTTTTTTATAGAACCGTCTTTAAAAAAAAAAGTAACGAAAAAATAATCAATGTAAAACTAAACAGATAATACGTTAGTTGTCAAGGGCGTTATTCGTCATTTTTGTCTGCATTCCATGCGTTGAAATACAATATATTAAAAATCATTTTATCAACACTGCCACACGCAAACACTCGATTACGTTTAAGTGATGAAGTCTGTGCATATTTGGAGGCTATGGCATAGTTTTGGTTTGGAAAATTATACAGTATGATTGTTTAACGGATCTTATATAGTTTAGCTCTCTTTACATCCATTCTGATCTAAGATAACTCGAATAAGGTGAATTATAATGTTAATAGATTTCAATGAAAACTCAGAGAGTCTATACTAATCTGTTTCAGTAAATTAAATAGGAGTCGGGCTTGGGCGAGTTAAATAATTTAGTCATAGTTGCAGAATGTAAGCCTAATCTTGACTAATCAGTCGCAAGTCTAACAGAAACTGAGAAACTAGTGAATTAGACTGTAAAAGTTGCAGAAGAACTCTCCTGATTTTTAAGGATTTAGAAAGGGGCCAACTAGAAACTACAAAAATCAATAAGTTTTCAATGTTTATGAAAACATTTCTGAAATAAAAGGATACCATCGTTTGCCTATAACTGTTGTTGTTCAGAAACAATCTAATCGCACATTTTTTTTTCCTTGCAAGCACAATAGATTTTTCAGAAAATGGTGTCAAACTGGTCGTTTTGAACAGACTTTTCCGTGCGAGAGAAGAAAAAGCAGTTAAACTGGTGTAAAAATGCTTTGTCACGTGATCAAAAAAGCTTATAACTCAATAAGTAATTTATTGATCAAAAAATGAAAAAGTCAGTTCGATTCCAAATCGCTTCCATAGTCAGGTCTTCCAATTTTATATCTTTCCGTTGAAAAATGAATTTGTAAGTGCGTCGAAACGTTTTACGCATGTTGAGCAGAGCAGTTGAGAATAACCTTAAAAACAGGATTCAAGAGTAATTATTCAATTCATATTTACTATTTAGATGGTGGATTACTACTTATGGTGAATCATCTATCCATTTTGATTTGTTTTCTTGTCTTTGCAAATGAATATTTTAATAAGCTGAAGAAATTGCTAGAAAAAAGATAGAGATGCCCTATTTAAATTAAGATTAAAAAAAAAAAAAAAAAAAAAAAAAAAAACTTGCACATTGATATTATTAACTGGAGTAGTCTTGCTATGTTTTCTCCTTATCCATCACAAATATACCATAAATTCATGAAGAAGCTCAGAATTCCAGACTTAAGGACCAGACACATAGCACTAACTTCTTGCGGTCAGGCGTCGCTATTTTTGATCTTTGGTGTCGGCGCTTTGATGTATAAATTGCTTTTTCAGTGAACTTTTTTGAACTTCAAGAGAGAAATCGAACTCGAAATCAGTTGACAGCTTTACGACTGAAGATCGGGTAGCTAAAACTTTCCCTTTCTTTGTCAATTATGTAGGGTCAGTCCCTCAAAAATCATTTAAGGAGGTTTCACCTTTGTTCCGTACGGAAACAATGATAGATTTATTGCTCTTTTAGTGTAATAAAAAGTAGTGCTGTTCGCTCTCAGCCTTATCATCCGATTCATAATTGCTATTTAGAAGATGGATTACAGCATGTGGTGAAATATCTATGAATTTTTTTATAATATTATACTCTTTGAGAAGGATTTTTTTTTTTTTTTAAATAATCTGAAGAAACTGTAAGAAAAAAATAATTAAAATAACATACCGTGATTTTATGTTTTCACCACTAAAGCAATAAAAAAACCCATACATTTTTGTTGCTTTTCTTATTTGATAAAAGTGTAGGATATTTGAGAAGGGGGATTGCTTCCAATTTCAACCTTTGACATTAGTGCTTGGAGGAACGGCAGAAACCGGCCAATACAATTTATTGTTACCTATAAAAAAATATATACATGATATAGAGGGGAAAAACTCTGCTCTGTGATTGAATTGCCCGGGGTGGTCTACCCATCACAGTAATAAAATAAACTTGATACGGACTGCCCTATAGCCAGACTGTAATTGAGTCCTGTCTTTCAAAGCAATCTTCCCATGGCTGTTACTCGAAACTATACACAAGTTGGTGTAAATAAAATTAGATAGAAACATTGTTTATTCGAAATTCTCTCAAAGATATTTTCTATTTCAAACTCGTTATTTTCCGACACAGGTGTTATAAATGACTTGATTTTTTTTCCCTCTATTTTATTTAAGGAATGTGTTCTTCTGGAATGAAACTGTGAAAGGGCGTCATTTATTGCCATTTTTGTTACTTCAAAGTCAATATAAAGATTTGACTCAAATGATTTCTTGGGCGGAGAATGTCGGTTATAATGCATATTAATGTTCATTATCAGTCAAGACGCAAATTCCTCTCTCTAATGCTAAATCTATGGACTAGGCATGTGCCCGTTTTTTTCGATTTTCTCCTCGGATTGTTAATTTTTTTTTGTATGTTCTTCTTGAAGAACATTTCTTTCTTTTTTATTTGCCAAATATTTTTAGAATGTATTTCTTTAATTTATATTTTAAGTAGTAATAAAATCTAAGTGAATCAAACGAGCTGTAAGTAAGATTTAGACACTTTAAAGGTGTATTCGAAAAACGTTTTTCCACCTTCAACAGCTCGAAATTTTCCAATACAATTTCAGACACATTTTTAAAAGTATAAACATAAAACTTGCAGAGGGGATTCTTGAAGGGACGTATGAGGTGCCGTGTCATGTATTTTTAAGCTCAATTCATTAGAATTTGAGTTATAAACAATTGCCTTATCAGCATGACCCTTTTTTTTCGTTCCCAGATCTCTCGCTTGGGAAAAATCGGTTCGAAATGCCGTTTTTGATTGCTTTTTTTGCAATATTTTCTGCATTTATCAAAGAATCGACAGTCACGGCACCTTGTGTACTTTCCAAATAAGAGATTTTGAAAGTTTGGTGTATTTGAGAGCAATAATGAGTTTAAAAATAAATCGGAAAATAAGCAGTTTGAATCGAAATACACCCTTAAATAACATTAACAATACATCTTAAAAATAAACAAGAAAAAAAAATCATGCGTCAAGCACACTACGAAACACTTTCCAACGCATTCAGAATAATGTAACAAAACTGTACTATTTAAAAAAATTAAAATATTACGTCTCATTTCACCATATAAAAATGTATAACGCATTTCAAAACCGATTTTCAACTGTTCCCATCTACATTAGGAAAATAATCCGAAATATTTAGCAGCTCTGTATATAATACAAAAAATTCGTATCTATTAATGACATGCATTCCAAAATTTAGTTCATTTAAGGGTATATTTCGATTCAAACTGCTTATTTTCCGATTTATTTTTAGGTTCACTTTTGCTGTCAAATGCATCAAACTTTCAAATTCTCTTATTTAGAAAGTACACAAGGTACCGTAATCGTCAATTCTCAGATAAATGCAGAAAATATTGCAAAAAAATAAAAAAGCAATCAAAAACAGCACTTTGAACCGAATTTTCCGAAGCGGGAGGTCTGCGAACGAAAAAAAGGGTCATACTGAGAAGGTTATTGTTTATAAATCAAATTCTAATGAATTGAGTGTAAAAAGACATCACACGGCACCTTAGACGTCTCTTCAAAAATCTTTTCAGCAAGTTTCATGTTTCTACTTTTAAAAATGAGTCTGAAATTGTATCGGGAAATTTCGAGCTGTTGAAGATGGAAAACCGTTTTTTCGAATACACCCTTAAGAGGAACATATATTTCAAAGGAAAATTCTCCTTCAGCAATTTCTTCTAATAAGAAGAATGGTATGCGAATACTTTTGTGCAGTCCTGTATATGAGGTACAGAATTTATAAATAAAGATTGATATGCAAAAAACCAATTAAATTTAAAAGCTTATACCGAAATTCAAAACGTACTCTCCAGCAATTATTATGCAAAGACAGTACTGTACCCGATTTCTTTTGTGTGTCTCTGTAAATGAATATAAAATGCTATGAATGCTCTGTTCTAACGAGATCCTAGTGAAACTCGGTGATTCTTATCAGTTTCAATATATTTGAAATAGTGTAATATCCGAATGAACAATGATCTCCAAATGATAGTTTAACCATCTTTTACGCGTTTGTTTATAAGTTGCCTGTATATCTTGTTCCTTTGCAGTATTGCAACCTGAAATGACCTAATGAACCTAATCCGAACAATTCTGCAACTTTTTTAAGGGAATTAGATTACATACACTGGGTGGTCTAGAACAATATAAAAATAAATAGTACATGACCATAATCGGCGACCACGCCAAATTAACGCAGTATAATAAAAAATCTTCAAAAGCAGCATGAATTACAGACTTGAAAACTTGCTAATTTTTAACTGTAAGAATATATTTAAATTCAACAAATATCTGATTATTAATAACACACAAATATTGAAATGATGGAACATCCTTAACGAAACTTGGAAAAGTATTTTAATGAGATTTCAAGAGAACTATTTCATCAGTGCGCATGAGCAAATTTTGATCATTTTCAGTTTCCCTGGGCGAAAGAAAGTAATGACCCATGTATGCACATGATATGCGAATACCCTTCTAATTAGCAGTGTTAAAATAGATTTCTATTGTCGAGTATTTTGCATATTCATTAGTAAGTTACGAACTTGATTTTGATAAGATCGGAGGAATTTTTCATCATCGCTCTTCAACAATACAACAGTCCTTGAAAAGGTCAAGTTTGATTTAATTTGCGTTATTGTATATTTCACCCTTTATCAGAGTCGATTGATTCGAAATGTCATTTTTTCAAAACTATCTTGATATTATGTAATAAATGTACTTATTCATTTAAAATTTGAAATAAATCACTAATTGGCAATTAATTATATTAAATGCTACAATAATAATAATAATATTTTTGTTGGCAAATTTTCTTTTCTCCTTTTTATTTTTGAAGATAAGGTATGAACAATAGCTATAGCTGCAATACAGATTACAAAGGTTTCAAAACTAATATCAATCTTTTGAACTACTTAATATATTAATTAACAATGAACTTATTAGTTTTTATCGCTTTTATATTTAATTTTTAAAAGTAGCTTTTTAGGTCAAATGACACTTGTGGCGATTTGAATATTTAATTTACGTGAACCTAAATGCTATTTATTTGAGTTAAAATGCATTTTAAAATAATATGTCACATTACATGTAAAAATATTGTCAGGAAGTGACCTTATTCAGAAGTTTTTGAATATTGTTAATAATTTACAAACTTTCAGATACTGTCACTAACTAAACAATGTTGATCATTTTATTAAAAAAATGAATAAACCCTCAGAAAATGTTGTAAATATTATGAAAAAAATCTAGTTTTAGTTTAATAAAAGTTTTTTTCTAAAAAATACTCATGCCCGAAATTTGCCAGCAGACGTAATATTGATATTCTCTTGCTTATATCTAGTACTTAAAGCACTAATTATACGGTAGCTTTGATATAAAACTCTTTTTAAAAACTAGCAATTAAGTTACCAAAAAATTATTTAATTTACTTCATAAATTTAATGTTAATTAGGTATTCCGCTGAGAGTTTTACCTTGCAGCAAAATGTCTTTTCAATTTGTCAAAAATTACAATGTTGCATACGTCAAGTTGTGCATTTCTTTCTTTTCTTTTTTAAAAAATTATGCTTAGCTTTTTAATTTGTAATCCTTATGATAATTAATTTTTTTTATGATTTTAGAATCTTTTTTTTTTAATTAAGAAAAAAAGAAAATTAAAGCACCATGAACATTTTGCTGTGAATGAATTAGCGATGTTCCTTAAAGCAAATTCATTTTTTTTGTTTCAGGCTTTTTATATTTAAAATATAAGAGTTATGTAATTAAACAATAAATTTTTAATTTTGAAAAGTTATGCTTTTGTGTTTAGGTTTAGAAATACTTGTACCATTAAATTTGGTTAGTAATATGATGAAATTTTATTCTATAAAGTACCTCTACATTGGTTTATTTTTAAATACATTCAAAATTTATTTGT
Organism: Maratus speculifer; assembly: GCA_964019185.1. NCBI lineage: Eukaryota > Metazoa > Arthropoda > Arachnida > Araneae > Salticidae > Maratus > Maratus speculifer. The sequence continues at coordinate 314,663,980 of OZ025296.1, read as the reverse complement.
TGAAGCTGCTAGCGTTTTTGCTAAAATTAAATAAGGGGACTGCGTTCGAAATTCTGCAATGTAATAATTAAAAATCTTTTTTTTTTTTTTTTTTTTTTCCTTAAGATTGAATAATTTTACATGCGAAGCGTTATTTTCGCTGATACATTTAATATTTTGTGCGCTTTAAACTATTTATTATTACTTTTTTAACAGCAAAAAAAAAAAAAAAAAAATGCTTTTTTTTTTTTTTTTTTTTTTTTTTTTTTTCAGACACAAACCAAATAACCTATACATGTATTAAAATTTCCTTTTTTATTTATTATGTAATTTACTTCATATACTTTGTATGCTTGAATAATTTTAAATGTTTATTCTAACATATAAGGGTTAGGACAAGGTTAAAAAAAAATGAAAACATATGTTTTTGGGAATTCAATAATTAGATAAATGTCCTTTTAGTGGTTAATAAGTGGTTTTCTATTGGCGTGTTTACTTTAAGTTTATTTTTTTTTCATTCATTCATTTTAATCATTTTAATTTGCATATTTATTTTAATTTGTTATTTGTTTGTATTTCAACTTGTATATTGTATTTGTATCACATTTAAAAAACACAGCTAAACAGTCGAAGTTATATATTTTAAGTGGTCATTTCTTCAATCATTTACATAGATATAAATTTTCCTTTTTATTACAAAATGTATGTGAGAAAAATTTCCAGCTAAAAAATGTTTTTCATTTATAGATAGGATCACAATGCATTTATGTACATTATATATATATATATAGGGGAAGATGGGGATACTTGAGCCATTTTTTGAATTTAATTTTTTTTTAATTTTTTATATTTTTTTAGAATAAAATAAAATATTGAAAATGAAAATTTGATATTTTTTCTTCAGCTAAAAACCACTTTCAATTAATTTTGAACTATTTTTCTATGTATAATAAATGTTTATTTTTTATTTTACATCGTGGCTCAAGTATCCCCATGGCGGGGATACTTGAGCCATAGTGAAGGGATACTTGAGCCACTAAGGAAAAATACCTACAAAAATAATTTTTTTCGCTTTATTTTTGCACAAACATTTTACAGAATGATAAATTATGAAACGTAAAGTCATTCAAAACCAATTGAGAAAACAAAGCTAGTAATACGATCATTTTTTGTCGTTAAAACTGGTTGTCGGAGGATGATTTCAACTTGAGTTATAACGACGGTAGAAACATACTCAGTTCAGAGGCATTTAAATTTGGAATCTGCAATTCTTCGGGCAAATTTCATTTTCAAAATATTAAGCACTTATCCAACAAATATTTTTACAGCTTTCTTTCTGGCATATTTTATTAGTAACCAACCATCAATAGAAGGTTTTCTTCTGACATCATTGACAGAATTTTCCTCTAATGATATTGTCGAACTCATGCTTTTAATTTAGTAGCTGTCGGAATTTAAGCCAGATGTATCATTCTACTATTTAAAACACTTTTTTGATTTCACAGGAAAAGATTTTGTCTTCCTCTTTGGCTCCATGCAGGTAAGTTTGAACTGGGATTTTTGTTGCTTTTCTTGTTTTTTGTGCGATCTTTTTACCAATTTTTCTTCCATTTTCTTAGTTAAAAAAAAAAAAAAAGTTACAGCAACAGAGGTTACGATTTCAATATAAAATATTAATCTTAATATGTTATATTAAAAAATAAATATTTTAATATGTTGGACCTAACTAATTAAAGTATTAGAGATTATAGCCTGTAAAACCGTTTTAAAAAGTTATTTTAATTTAATGAAAGTTAAATTGAAAACTATGTTTACATTTATCTAGACAGTCTATTTTGTTAGTCAAAATGAAAAATAAAATAGTTATTTTCATTTAAAAAATATACATTTTTAAACATTTTTAGGTCGTTATTTTTTTAAGAAAAAAAAATAAAATGAAAAATTATTCTCCCTTTTATCCAGAAAAATATTTATTAGTGAATATAAGGATGGAATTTTATTTTTTGTTTGTTTCACTCATGTTTAATTTCTAGTGGGGATGATTGAGATATGGCTCAAGTATCCCCACTCTCATTGGCTCAAGTATCCCCACTATCACTATTTTTGTTTCCCAGAGTTTTACTAAATAAAGCATGCAGCTATTAGAACTATTTTAGACTCAAAATACAATTGAAATTATGCTTATTGAATGTATGTATATAGTTGCAACTTTAAACAAAACTTTGATTACAAAAAAACAAAAAAGCCATGCACCCAAATATTTACTTCAGATAGGGAAAAGACAATTATTAATCACTATATTTTCAAAATGGTACCAAGATGTGTGATTTCTTTTTTACATGTTCAGAACTATAAATATGTTATCATATTGGCAGTTTTAGAAAGAAAAATTAACCAACTGTTGAGATAATAGGGGTGACTCAAGTATCCCCTATGCTCAAGTATCCCCACTCTCCCCTATATATATATATATATATATATATATATATATATATATATATATATATATATATATATATATATATATATATATATATATATATATATATAAATACTTTTATAAATACATCCAAAGTTATAAAGACAATACCAATAAAAGAACCAATGAAACCAGTATTTTTACATTCATATTATTAAAAACAGTTGAAGTTTGAAGAGAAATAGAAGGCAGATTACCAAATTACTAAGAAATATGTGGATAAATGGACATTATATAACCAGAGTAATTCATATATTACCATACAATAAACCAATGAAACCAGTATTTTTACAATCATCTTATTGAAAACAGTTGAAGTTTGAAGTGAAATAGAAGGCAGATTACCAAAATAATGAAAGATAAATGGATAAAAAGGCTGTAGAAGGCTTTTCCATTAAACTACTTCATCAGGGGTGTATAGTTTAACAAAAAAGCAAAAACATCCAACCAGTTTCTGTTATGAGTCGTGCTGAAAGCTAAGAATTCGACTCACAATACACCCGACTGGCTGGAAGCTATTCAGATGACAAATTAGTAGAAAGATACACATAGAAGAAAATAAAATCAATATGACAAAATAACAATACAGTAGAACCCCGCAAATCCGGATCGATTTGGTGGAATTTGTTTTTCAAGTTTGAGAAGTGATCGGCAAGTTTCCATAACATAAATTTATTTCGACCTCATATTCTGAATAAATGTGTATTTTCTGAAATTTTTTCGGAAGAATACCTCAAGCTTTCTTATTTAAACTCTTTAATGTTATCTATGAAAAGAACAACTATACATCATTTAAGCTTTTGAAATTCCAATTTTCAATCTTTTCTATTTTAATCCATTCAGATGAAGTTTTACTCAGAGCATTGCAAGAAAGCAAAGTAAAATGTCCTTATAGACACACTGACTGATAAGGACCGTGATCCGATCTTTGTCAATCAGTTCATAGGACCTCTATCTATCAATTACTCTTAGAAACAATCTTCTTGAGACTGTTTCCTTATCTTCGTGCCAAAACCCTTCTACAAATCACTTTCGGAAAACTGAAATAAAAGGAGGAAGAATGCTCAAGAGAATGCGTGACCATGCGGCCCTCAAAAATGCTAGAATATGACAAATTTTATAATTACAAAGTAAACATTTTTACTGTCTGTAAATATTGATTATGTTCAATATAAAGATGATTTTCTTTGAATATTATACATTATTTTATTTCATTTTTTCACATTCTCCGGATAATCCGGATTTTCGACAATCCGGATTGGGCCTGGTCCCAATTAATCCGAATTATCGGGGTTCTACTGTAATACATTATTCCATAAAAAAAAAAAAAAAAAAAAAAAAAAAAAAAAAAAAAAAAAAAAAAAAAAAAAAAAGGGATATATATACTAAGATATTTACCATTACCCATATCCTAGCAAGATTTGTAGTGCAATCAGATACAAACTACATGTGACTTACTAACAGTCACGGTTATGGTCATAGTATAAATCACATAGATAATAAAATAAAGTTGTAACAATAATTATAAAAATTAGTAAAACATATATTATACTATATAATTCATAATATATTTAGAAAAAAATAGATGCTACTATTAGAAATATTATATTTTTATTTTTAATCAATTATTAATATTACTATATTAATTAATTAACTAGAATATATTACTACAACTTCTAGCGGAAAATTATTTTAGTGCTGCCATCTAAAGGATTAATATATATATATATATATACATAATTAAAAAATTTGCTTACATAGTAAAAATTTATTTAAAAGAGTTCTTGAAAAAAGTACCCTGACTTTTAAATATTAAAAGGAATTAAAAAAATGCTTTTAAAAATAAAATGAAGTGTTTTAAGAATCTAAAACTCACCCTTGAGAATAAAAAAGTGTCATTTTTTTCACCTGCATTTTTTTTAAACAACATGTGAAATTAATTAATGTATTACTAATAAAAATGTGAAAATTCTCTAAAGTTGAGTAATCTGTTGCGCTTTCTTTTTATAACATAAAAAATAACAACCATGGTATTATTATAATTAGAACTAGCTCTCGAAAATGTGGTAGAAAAATCTGGCTTAGAAAATGCCGCATCAGAACTGCGCGGGTGGGGATGTAGGGGTGAGGGGGGAGGGACACGGAATTTTCGTAACGTAATTAGTAATCTGACCCACAATAAATTTTGAGGATGCGCGTTTTTCGTGCGCCAAAAAATTTCTGATTGAAAACATTATTTATTTAAAGAATGTAAACCAACGATTATAAATGCACAAATAATCTATGAAAAGTTAGCAAACAGCTGTTTCGAATCTATTATCGAGATTCTTCTTCAGTGCAAAACTCAGCGAGCTAGGAAAAGCAAAACTGTAGAAAAACAGTTTTGCTTTTTCTAGCTCCTGAGTTTTACACTGAAGAAGAATCTCGATATTGGTTATTGGATCATGGGATTTTTCGATAATTTTGATAACTGCCCCTCGAACAACAAATCTCTTAGCTGCAATCTTATTTTTACATATATCAGTCTTCTAGTAGCAGGTTTTAAATTCAAAATACCGAATGAAATATTATAAATGATTTTAATATTATTTATAGAAGAAATTACTTTGTGCGCAAAAAATTAAAATTCAATCCTCAACTCTGAGTAGGAGGCGATAGGGGAGGGAGCAGTTGGGGGGGGGGGGGTCTATTATATCAGGTGTGGTCGGTGATCAAGGAAGACAAATTTACGCCGTCTGGCACATCCGAAATCAAGATCGTTTTTTATATGCATAAGCTAATGCATTTGGTAAATAAATCAAGGAAAAAAACCTCTTACTCCACCCCAGTATGTGAATTCGATATTCATTTCCCCCAGCCATATCCCTTGCTGAACGACAAGACTTGTCTGTGTTTTCTTTATTCTTTCGAAATATTTGGACCTTTTCCAAAATGCAGATAATAATAGTCCTATATAAGGCTTGGCCTAATTTGTGAATCTGGATAAAGGGATATTGTTTCGGATAAGGCGTGAGTGTCTAGTTGTTTCTAATATTACATATTATTTTTAATAAGCTACTTTAGACAAACGAAAAGATCCGTTCGCTAATGCTAATTCTATGGAAGAAATTTTTAAAGATATCTTGTTTGTATTTTAATATTTTAATTTTAATTTTATTTTTTGCATTGTATAGTTTAAGTTAATATGTACAAAGTTTTTTTTTTTTTTTTTTTTTTTTTTTTTTTACTTTTGAATTTTGATTGTAGATTTTTTTAATAGGATTTTTTCATTTTTGTAACAAATTCCGCAAGTGAAAGTGTCCTCATTAAAATACATGTAAGTAAAATCGGAAAAGTAAAAAACTGCGTTTCAATTTTTATCTTTCCGTCCGTTTTGGCGTATTTATAATGCTCCAAAACGTTTTGCCTTTGTTGAGCAGAGCATTTGTGAACATCCTTAAGGATGTATTCCAAACCAAACTCCTTACTTTCAGATTTATTCTTAAATTCATTTTTGTTCGCAAATGCCTCAAACTGGCAAATTCTTCTCTTTTTAGCAACTACACAATGTGCCATGCTTGTCAATTTTTTTATAAATGCAGAAAATATTGAAAAACTGCTCTCAAAGTTGGCATTTTGAGCCGAATTTTTTGAAGCGGGAGATGTGGGAATGGAAAAAAAAATAGTCATGTGGAGAAAATAATTGTTTATTAATAAAATTCTAATGAATTGAGCGAAAAATGAAATCACACTTCTTTTCAAAAATCACCTCACCAAGTTTCATGTTTCTATTTTTAAAAATGAATCTGAAAATGTATTGGAAAATTTCGAGCTGTTGAGGGTAGAAAAATATTTTTTCGAATACACCCTTAAAAATTTTTGACTTTATATATATTTTTTTACCTCTATGCCATTTATTATCACGATCCTAAACAGTCTCTTGAATTCATCAAGTTCTCCTTTTATGGGCATTGTTGTATATGCTAAAAGTTTAACACCGTAAAAGTCAAAATGTATCTTTTCACTTCGTTACTTACAAATATTTCCCTTGTTAACAATAGAGAATATTAGGGGAAGAAAAAATGTATAACCCTGCGGCAACAAAACGTTTAATAGAGAACAATAGGAAAAAGCTTTCACCAATACGGAAATATTTCACAATTCAATAGATTTGTTAGCCCAAACCATAACAGTTTAATATCACAAAATAGTTTTTTTTTCCTGGTTCTGAAGCGTGCTCTAAGTTTTGTTCGCCTGCCGGGAGGCATGGAGAATAGTTAAGAAAAAAAGGAAAGAAAAAAAAGTAGAAAAAGAACATTAAAAGAAGAACTTTCGACAGGAGGGAATTTTGAAGAGTTAGTGCACTTTAATTAAGCGCTTGAATGCCTGCCAATCAAACGGTTCCTTTAAAGAAAATATCATTTTTCGTTTTCTCTTTGCTCTTTGTTTTTCTGGATAATGGTGTTTACAAATTTACGCGTTGGTTTTTTGGCGTGAAAGAAGAGAATATTGTATTGATTTCATACATTTTCTTTGTGAATAAGCGTTCTAAGTTATTTATTTATTTGGTATTTCTATAGAGATGTTGCATGTGTTTAGATAAATATTAATATGTTTGCTTTTCTAAAGGTTAATAAAATTCATCTTTTATAGATTTTTGTATAGTTTCTATTTTTTTCTTTCTTTTAATGTGTTGATAGTTTACGAAAATGTGTATGTTGTTTCACTTCGAAACTGTTTTGACTCTTTGAATAAATGGAATGAATGAAGATTTTTTGTGATGGTAGTGCATGATATTATTAAATGAATAATAATAATAATATTTTTGCTTCATGAGATGTTTTTTTGTCAATAGAAAAGTAACTTTTATGAATGCTGTCAATAAAAAGAAACAAGAAAGAAAAAAATCATGCGTCAAGCATAGAAAATGAAGTATTTTCCAACTCATTCAAAATAATGTAACAAAACTGCACTGTTTAAAAAATTTAAACATTACGTCTCATTTCACCGTATTGTATGGAAATATATAATGCATTTCAAAACTGATTTTCGGCTATTCCCACCTACAATCGGAAAATTATCCGATTTTTTTTAGCAGATTCTGTATATGATACAGAGATTTGTATCTATTAACAACATGCATGCCGAAATTGATGATCATATAAAATTATCATTTTATAATCTATTAATCCATTAATTCTATTGAATCCACTGTAAGTGAATAATACAGTAATTGATGATTTTACGACTTTCAATTTTATAAATTAACATCCTACTTAAATTAATCTAATCACTATACAATAAAATACAGTGTGACTATTCCAGGGCAAATCCAGTGATCTTGCCAGTCTCCGATGGAGCCACGTTAGGCTTAATTTTGAGATGTGCATGAGAAAACTTATCTGTCTAAATACAAATCTTTTTCTACCTAAAATCCCTTCTGTTCACGATAATTTTCTATAAAATGTACAAATAATAATAATAATAAATAAATAAATAAATAAAATTTCAATGATTTGCGCAGCTAAAAAAACATTTCAGAAATAAAGTTGTAAACAACAGTAGGTAGAGCAAGTCATTTTCTTTTGTAAGTCCTTCATTAAAAAAAAAAAAAAAAAAAAAAAAAAAAAAAAAAAAAATTATAAATAAACCACAGAACTAGATGTCACCTGAAATTGTTCTACCCCTGCTTATTTATGTGACGTCAGCCTGTCAGCCGCAGGTACACAGAAGAAAAACACCAAACCAGTGCGAAATTTTTTTTAACAAAGCCTTCCCTTAGTTCAACAGTCTTTTTCAGAAGGGAATCTTCCGTTAATTCCTTTCTGCTGAAAACACCCACAAAGATAGTGCAGAGAAATTTTTTAATTGCACAGTTTTATTGAATATTAGTAAAATTTTTGTTTTATTTAGCAATCTTAGTTTTGTCATGACATATAATCCAGAAAGCTTGGTTTAGCCAGAAGTATTAATGCTAAAACAATTTTTACACTCCGTCCTAGGACGGGCATCTACATTAGTTAATTTAATAATTAATTCACTACTCATCATTTTATACTTATATTTACTTGAAGTATTATAATAATAATAATAGAAATGTGACTGATAAAGCTGACTGAAGATAAACCGTAACTGAGATAACAGAAAAAAAAAATTTCTTTTTTAAACAAAAAAAAAAAAATTTTTTTTTTTTTTTTTTTTTTTTAAATATTTATTTATTGTAAATAAAACAATTTTTACTTCCTTTTTATCATAAAGATTTTTTTCTGTTAATTTTATACCATTTTTCTTAACGGTATCGTCTGTCTGAATTAACCTAATAATTTCAACAAGGTGATCCATTTAATCAATGTATGTTATCCTATAATAGATATTTTAAATTTCTTATATGTACTGCGATTTTAACCCATTATCCTCAAGTCTAGAAGCAGAGAGTGATGAAGCTTGGGGATAATGGCCCAAACAATTTCAAACACTTAGTATTTCAGGGAGAGTCTGGGCGTTGGTTCATGCCGGAATTCAGTCAAAGACAAAAGACCTTTTAGTTTGGGTTTTAGCTTTCTTTTTTTGTCTTTTGCATTGGAACAATACCTTATTCGGGGACGAGCAGAATTTAAAATAGTTGATTGTGATGATATTTTTTGCATATATGACTTGTTAATTACCAAATGCTAGCGATGAGAGAGTGTAAAAGTAAAATCTATTTTAGGAAGTGATTGTTAGTTATTGTTTGGCACGTGTTATTTATCTTAGTTGTTAATAGCTTATATCATTATATTTCTTCACCTTCCAACAGCTTGATGTGACTTTAAATGGTTTGTTTTAAAATTCATTTAAAATTATTTTTGATTTGTCTTTTAAAATATATTGTCTTATACATCCGAACAATACTTTTAATTTTCCCAAACATTGTTAAATAAAGAATGTTCATTATGTTTGCAGTTTTTCTATTTACATTCTGATGATGGCTCTATGAAAATGAGTTGAAACATGTCAATTTTTAATACATTTTAAATCTTTTATTATTAAAGTGACGTCTTATAAGCAAAGTAATTATTAATAGCACAAGTTCTTACATTTTCATTGTAGAATATATATTATTATTATTACGATCACTCTAGAAATAACAAGTTGGAAATTGCACGTGAAGCGTAGCAAATGAGGTGCGTTCGTACGATATCGAAGTTTCAAAAATATCACTCTCATATATCAAGCACATAAAATTGTAAATAATTATAATTAAAATGCGCACCAAACAATGTTCTCCCTATACCATTATGCAATAGAATACTTTTGTGTGGCCTTGTAAATCAATAACAGATATTCTTTGCAACACAGATTATGCAAAATGTATATTATCATATGTACTTTATAGATGCATATCAATTTTATTACGTTAGAATGATTGTAACACCATTAAAATGCATTTGAAACATTTTCCCCATTAACCGTAATGTAACGGAATTGTCCCTGTAGTTGAACTATGCATCCGATTTTGATAAAATTTGAAATAACTGTATAAAATTATCTAATAATTATGTATTTAAAATTTCAAACGATTAAAATGCATTTGAAACATTTTTCTCCATTGACCGTAATGTAACGGTATCCTTTTGATTGTCCCTGTAATTGATCTATGCATCCGATTTCCATAAAATTTGAAATGACTCGACAAAATTATGTAATAATTATGTATTTTAAATTTCAAACGATTCAGTTGGGTAGTTTTTGCGTTGTTATATGCGGACAGACGGACGGACTGAACGACAAAAATAGGTGCTACGTATTTACATAATTACGAGCGCACCTAAAAAGGGCATGGTGCTATTCGCTAAAAAGGGCAGTAACTACTGAAGCAGAAAAGGGCACTTTTGCAAGAAAAAAAATTATTATTGCTTTTAGAAGGGAGAAAAAAAAAAAAAGAAATCGGGAAAATACATAATTTTTAAGTAAGATAAATCAAATAATATTAATTTTGAATGATTTTACGATACAAAAATTAAAAATGCATTTAAATTAAACCATGATTGAAAAGTTTGATGTTCTTTTTCTTAAAGAAATGAAAAAATTCTATCATTTTTGGACGCACAAATTTAGAAATACTACGGAATAAGATAAATATTTATTAAAAATCTCTGGGTAAAACCAGTGGTGCATTTTGCTACTTTTAAAAAGTTCCGTACAACTCAGGGTACAACTTGCAAATTTAAAAAAAGGCAGGGTGCTGCACCCTTCAAAAATAGTCTAGAATGAACACTACGATATCGTTTCTGAATAGTTTTTATACAGTCTCAGCATAAAAAATCTTGACACTTGCGATTTTAGACGTTTTGTTAAATATCTAAAAATATACATGAGGAATTATTCTGAAACTCCAAGTGTGTAAACAAAATAGGAGAGGCTGTATCCATATTCTATTGATTAGTGCCTACACAATATTGCATGTACTACTATATTTGGATACAGCTCCTTATCTTTTTGCTTCATTTTGGGAATAACGGATTTATATTTTATTCTATCGACGATAATTTTCAGAATTTTCAAGCTATGTTTTTGTGAGTTTTACAAAAGTTGCTCTATACATTTAACTAACATAACATACAAATGAAATTTTAATAGCGTTGACGCATGCACAGTAAAAAATTATTTAGTAAACCTGCTCATTTGTCATACAATAATTATTATTTTTTAAAATTTTGATTACAAGGTGTTATGTACAATGTTGTTTGTTATATTTTCTGAAAAGAACATTGTGTTTATAGAAGAACTCTGCAAATTATAAGCAAAAAAACTTCGAAAAATTTGGGACCGTTTTTATAAAAACCTTAATTTCTCTACGAGTTTACATGCTATATTCATAAAAATGGACAAAGTTTATTAAAATAAGCTACTTAATCATAATCTGCAGTTTGAACTCTTTTGCTTCATTAGTTTTGACATGGTTATCCAAAAAAAATCTTCGTTCTTTTTCAATTTGTTGACGGTCCCCTGTTAGATTTCGGACGAAATTCTTCGCGAAAATATATGAGTGTACTATTTTGTTTACCCACCTGGAGTTTCAGAATAATTCCTTGCGTATATTTTTCGATATTTAACAAAACGTCTAAAATCGCAAGTGTCAAGATTTTTTTTTTTTTTTTTTTTTTTTTTTTTTTGGCTGAGATTGTATTATGTCAATCAGTTTTATCAAATTGGATTGACAGTTTTTAGGATACTATCCAATTCCCAATTAATTATTTTCAGTTACGCAGTTGAATTCATACATTCAAAAGTAACAAAATAACGCTCATTTTATTTTTAATGCTGCTTTTCAATCACATTAATCCAGCTTTCGGTTTGATTTGCACCATTAGTGACATACTGGACAACAGTTAGTAATTTATTCATGAGTAATATAGTATAATGTGAAGAAAAAATAGTCACTACTTCCGACCTCGTGAGCTACAATTTTCCGGTCTCTCAACGACTGAATACTGTAGCTTGAGCTACAATTTAAAATAAATTTAAAGCTTTTCTGATACTCGATAAATCAATACAGATATCTTAATCCATGTTAAAATAGATTTTTGCATGTCTGGAATTCATAATTCTTGCTTTTCAATTACCTTTTATCGAATTCAACAGGATTATTTAAGTATCGTTATTTACCTTTGTTCTGTGATGTATTAGATATTTATCATTTGAATTTCGATCAGTAGCTATGTTAGTTGTTCGATAAATGATGGTTTTGAAATGATTAATTTTGAAATAATTAATCCAAGACTCTGGAATTCAAATTGACCGGATTCTTAATTGGTTACTATCATCCTATTTTAGAATCCATCCTGCTTACATTTTCATCACATAATCATCTATCATGTGAATTTCCCAGCTATCAATTTAGGCAATATTTGATTAAATGTAAAGAATTTCTAACATTTTATAAATCAATATATAAGTTTTAATACCCCTTAAGATAAAGATATTTATGCCATCTGATTTTCAATTACAACATTTATCTAATTCAGCAAGATTGCTTAAATATCGTTATTCAACTTTTGTACTCTAACACGCATTGTCATTTGAATTTCCGTTGTTTGATAAATGCTAAGTTCAAAATGATTAATTTTGAAATAATTAATTCAAGACTCTTGAATTCAAATTTATCACGTTCTTAACAGCTGCTGTCACCGGATTTGAGAATCGATTCTATCTAATTTTTCATGAAAAACTTATCCCTTAAGTGATTTCTATAATCATTTACATTAAATTGAATTTACAGAGTTTGCGGCACTAGATAAGTAAGTAAAGAAATGTTAATGCATCTTAAATTAGATCCGCGTATCACAGAAATGTAATGTCTCCTGTTTTTGAATTGTGATTTACCTAATTCAACAAGATTATTAAAATACAGTCGAGTCTCTATATAACGAAATCCACCGTTCCAGTAAAAAATTCGTTATGTAAAGAAATTTGATGTATAGAGAATGATGTTAAAAATCGAATTTAATGTTTGAAATTTTTTTGAATTAAGAATCTGAAATGTTTAAAAGTAAATATTAACTTAAAATTTTATTTCCTAATTATTTAAGCTCTTTCAAAAGAAAAAAAAAACCAGACATTTATTTGAAAGCTTAATGAAAATCAAATAAGGAAGACTTGCATTAATTTCAGACGAAAAAATTGTTACGCTGTCAAAAAAAAAAAAAAAAAAAAAAAAAAAAAGTTTAAATTTTAGCAAAGAATGAAAAATTGTAGTCAACATTTTCCTCCATTTGAAGGTCTTTCATGTGCCTCTCATTGATTCCTCTTTTACATGTGTATCAATCCAATTGACTTTGTTTTGAGAAGGATGTGGAAAGGTGTGTGGGATGAATTCGTTGGATTTAAAGAACAAGGAGAGAAGTATTACAAAAACTCAGCACCGACGATAAATAAAAAATAAGTGATGGAAAATTGATTCCATATATTTCGAAGCTTTTTAAAACTGAATAAATTACGACCAATTAATGAAAAAATTCGTTATATGGAGATAGATATTTCTCTATATAGAGATTGTTCTTAATGTAATCATGCGAAAAGGGGATTCGTTCCTACTAAAAATTCGTTATATAGAGAAATTCGATGTATGGAGTTTCGATATAGAGAGACTCGACTGTATCGTAATTCACCTTTATTTTTCAACCGTGCATTCAACCTTCATTGTGGATAAGTAATAGCATTAGTTGCTAGATAAGCGATTATTTAAATAATTATAATTTTCAAATAATTTATTCGGCTATACTTTAAATAACTAAAGAGTAACTTCACTAGATAAGTCACTAAAAACTTTCTAATAAATTTTAAACTAGAAGTGTGAAATTTATACCATTTGTTTTTGAATTATCTATTTTATCTATTAATTATTTGTTTTTGAATTTTGAATTTAATTGCTAAAAACTAATGCAACATAATTATTCAAATATAGCGAAATTATCTTGATTTTGAGTCAATAGATTTTGGGAAATGGTGTAGGATTTTTTTCTTTCTTTTTTACTCTATCAAGAGGAAATTAACGACATTGAATTGAATTGAGCTGCAGATTCTGGGATAAACATAAAAATGTCCCTAATTTCGGATCAAAATTATCAATTTTTAGAAGTCTAGGGGTAAATATAAACAAAATTTTACTTTCTTTTTACTTTCTTCTATCTTTACAAGAAGAAAGTATTGGATTCATGAAAATTTGCGGATATTCCAAAAAACATGTTTTTACAAAATGTCTGCCTGCATCTGACAAAAATGTTGTGGACGCTCTATCTCAAGAACTAATGAACAGAATATAATAAAAAATTATACTCAGATAGTCCCTTATAAAAATTGATGCTGATTAGTTTTTGGTGTAAACAGTTCCTCAGGTAGCTCTATTTTTTTTTTACGTTTTGGTGTCAATCACTCAGCGGGTGGTACTGCTATGCTGAAATTTTCTCGATTTCCACAATAGCTCTAACTCAAGAACTAATAAACGTTTCACCAAACTTTAGATTCAGGTGTGCCGCGATAAATATTATTGCTGATTATGTTTTGGTGTATATCGTACATGGGTTGGCACTTTTATGCTGCATTTTCCCCCATATACGCAAAATTTTTTAAAGATTTCCCGGAATTCCATAATTGAATTCTCACGATGGCAATGAATTGTCATTTAATTTTCCCATTGTAATAGCTAGTTTTGAAATATTACTATGTATAAGATAGAAGAAAATCTTGGGATTGCCACATTCGACAATTTTATATAAATTTAGTTATAAATCAATTTATTTTATCAATTCATGTCTTTCTATTTTTTTTTTTCCTTTTGAGCACTCCGATCGTAAACCCTTTTAACTTTGTAATCCTCCCTGTCTGTCTTTTGATGATATAATTTAACTCTCGTGTGAAATTTCCAACCATCCGGGCTTTTCTCGCTCACTTAAAAGGTCCGGCTAATGGCCTGTCCGCAGTGAAGTGTGTTACCGGTGATTAAGGCCCGACTTCCGCCCAGGAAACAGCCTTCACCTATTAGGATGCAGAAAGGTGAAGTTCTTATTTTCACCTGTTGTTTTGCCTTTTGTTTTCGCTTTCATTTTCATATTTTTGGATCATTCTAGGTCGAGGCCAGCGTGTGTCGTGATTATCAGCAAATTATATTCCATGTGCTTTATGATTATTGTTCAGTTAAGGATGTTGATCACTCGGCTTCCAAATTCATTTCCGTAATCTAAAGTCTATGGGCGTTTGATGCATTATTATATTCAAAATATCTCTCCGGGAAACTAATATTTTTAATCTCTTTTTCTCTGACAAGGAAGGTCTCCATACGGGCATACCCCGAAAAATCTAAAAAAATTACAGAATGTTCTTCTCGTGTATCCACACGATATCCATACGATTATAAAAAAATTTTCGGCGGAACCTTCATTCAGTAACCGTAAAAAAATAATGAAAATTTCATTATTTGGCGATTTATCGCCGGTTGGCAATGGAATGTAATTTCAAAAAAATACTTTATGTCAAATACACTTCAAGGGGGAAAAAAAAGTTTCATATTGAACTTGTTTTGATAAATTTAATTTAAATAACTTTAGTTTTGTAAGTTTTAGTTTGTTTTAAGTATAATTTTGTTATATCGAAATTTATACGTATTTATATTAAAATTTAATCATCAAAATTTGAGACTTAAAACGCAATTCATAATTTAAATTTAATTAAATTTGTTTCAAGCTCAAAGTCCAATTGAGAATTGTCGATTAGATTTTGTTGCTATAGAAACATATGACGTATATTTTTGAATACTCTTAAATGTATGAAGATAATTTTTCTCAATATGATTGTTTTAGCTATGAAAACATTTTTCCAGCGATTAATTAAATAACTACTTCAACGAGTAATATATATATATATGTAATACAATATATAAATACTTTATATATAGATGTATCTAATATATTAAAGTCTCTCATTGTTTATGTTTAAATTCATTAAATACCATTTACACGCAAACTAAATATCTAACAGTTTTGAGTTTCATTATAATCGTTTGCTTTTGGCTAGGAAAAGGGCTGCTCGCCAAATCGAGTGACTTTTTAGTCTTTTCACGCCAAATTTTCGAAAATATTTTATTTTTTTGCACAATATCTAATGTGATTCCGCCGCTAATTTTGATTGATCCTTTATTACATACATAGGTACTTTAATTAGTATTTTTTTTTTTTTTCATAAAATTCTGGGTATGCCCAGTATGGAGACCTTCCTTATCCTTGTGAGTGCTCTTCTTAAGGTTGTTCTCAACTGCTTTGCTCAATAAGCGCAAAACGTTTTGACACATTTACAAATTCATTTTTCAACGGAAAGGTATAAAATTGGAATGCCTGACTACGGAAGCGCTTTGGAATTGAACTTAGTTGTCCATTTTATGATTATTAAATTACCTATCCCAGTTCTAAGCTATTTCGATCACGTGATCACCCGTTTTTCTCCTGTCTTTCGACCGGTCTTTCTGCTTTCATCGGGAAATGTTTTCAAAAAACGTCAACTTTGAAGGCTTGTTATGAAATATTTATTGCGTTTGTAAAGAAACAGAATATTGAGTGCAATTAGACAGTTTCTGAATAACAACACCTGTTAGTTTCAAGCATTTCCGAACAAAAATAAATTAAAGCATATGTCACAAAGTTGCCGTTTTTGTTTTAAGAACACCCTTAAAGGATGTCTTTTTTTTTTTTTTTCTTAGTTCTTAAAATATTTTTAAAATTCAGGCTTAATTTAATATTTTATGTTTTACCGTGAGTAAGATTTTAGCAACGCATATAAAATTAAGCCTGGATTTTAAAGATATTTTGAGAACTAAGAAAAAGAGACAGCCTTTAAGAAGAGTACCTAGAAAAAAGAGGTTAAAAATATTAATTTCCCCAAGAGATATTTTAAATGTAGGAATGCATCAAGCGCCCATAGACTTATCATTATTGTTTTGCTTTACACAATGGAATCTAATACTATGCATTTTATATTCAAAATTTTCTTTTCTAATCACAATTTAAAAATTAATAAACAATTTTTAAACTAAGAAATCTCTATCAGCTCGGCCTACAGGTGCAAGCATTGTGTTATATATGAGCCAAGCTCATTTTACTGTAATTTTGAGATTTTTTTAAAAGGATTGTTCGTGTGGTCATTTTAATTTTAATACTGACTCATTCTATAAATAAAATATAACAAATATTTTTCTCCCATTTGCAAAATCATTCAGAAAAAGAAATTAAATTAGTTTCGCCTAAGGTCAGACTCTCACTTCTGAGAAATTTTGAACATTTTTTATATGCTTGTATAAAGTCTAATTATATTCTGAAAATTTTGTTACATTCAGTTTCTATTTAGGCACTGTCAGGAAAGTCTTTTATTATTACGGGTATTATCCTGTGACGTCACAACCGGTAAAATGACGATATTTATAGCCTCAAACCGAAAAGACGAATATGGTCCATTTGTTTATGGATTATTAGCTGGAAATAAATGCTAAACCATATGATATTCTTTCAGTGCAAACGAAATTTTCTGTAAACATCTGAACATGGTATTTACAATAAGCAGCATTCGTCTGACATCAAAGTTGGTAAAATGGTAATTTTTATAGCCTCGGACCAAACGGAAGAATACGGTCTATTATTTATTGTTATTGCCAAATAGATTTTTTGGTGATGACAGGTGTTTTGTGACAGATCTGATTTTATTTAAAATGGTTTATTTTGTAAAAAGTTTGCTTAGGAGATGGAAAAACTGTACAAGGTATAGGCATGAAAGAGTTCCTCCTAAAGGAGGAATTCCACCTTTTTTAAAGCAATTTTGGTCATTCTCTGGATTGGTGCAAAAATGCAAAGAAGATTTAGAAGGAAAATTAGGGGGGAGGGGGGGAGTTCAAAAATTTAATAATTGGTCATTTTGCCTACTGAAACCCTTGGAGTTTGTTCTTGAATTGCTGCACAAAATAGGTATAAACTGAAAAGTGAGCTTCTACATATAAGCATCTGAAACGATTGTAAATGAAGTTGTTCTGAATGTTTTTTAAGAAGGAAATCTTTTTTAGACTTTGAAAATCCAAAGTGACAGGAAGGTTTTTTTTAATAGAATATTTTATGCTATTTATACAATAGCTTTGGTTAATTTCTGCGATATCTTTTTTGAGTTATATTTCTGAAGCAAAGATCAATTTAGCAGGGAGATTTTCTTTTCTTTTTTTAAATGGGGGATTTAACAGCTGAATTATTGAGAATAATAATTGTTTTGGAAATTTAATGACTGTACTTAAATGGATTGGATATGTTTGGTTTTAATCCTTTAGCATTATTAAAATTTTCTAAATTGAAAAAAAAAAATCATACAGTTACATTTAATTTTATTAAAAATGTAATTTTATTAAAATTACACTTAAATTATAAGAGTTTAGCACCATTGTAAAGATGGAAAAAACTTTCCACTTTTTTTGTCGTTTCCCACTTTCATGCCTGAAGGTAAGATAAAGACTGTTGTGAAGCGTCGTGTTTTCAGAGAAAAACTGTTTTGATAGGCCTTGTATAAAAAAAAAAAAAAATACGTGAAGGGACCGTTAAAAGACACTCAATTTTCATAAATAGGTCCTTGCTTTTGAATATTGAAATTAATTTAAAAATTTTATTTCATCATTAAGAATAAGTTAAATATGAAAACTTACAATGCATTTTTTTTTTTTTCAATTATATTGAGTGAAATATATGACCAAAAATAAAAATGAATTACTTTTTACAAAACATAAAAAAGAGATTTTCCCCCCAATGCTAAAAATTGAATAATTTTAGTGCATTTTTATTAAACGGTAACTAACGATAGAATATTTTAGTTTGCAATTTTTTGTTTAGCCCTTTCCGTCACGGGCAAAGTCTGTCAGTAAAATGAGAACTTATCGACTGACACCGTAATTCACAAACGAATTTTTTAGATATTTTGAAATCCTTAATTTAAACTTTTATTATAAAAGCAAAGCTATTCTAATATATTATTGGTGGCATTTGCAAGTATGGAATTAAAATTAGTTATCCCAGACCGGTCACAGTGTGCCGGAAAGAGTTGACCAAATCTAGAATAGCATGTCTACTTCATGTGCGTTTTCTACTGTATTATAATAAAAAATATCCATAGAAAATTTTATTTTTTTCTTGTCCTAACTATCCGACAATTGTGTCACCATTTAGTAGTCTATTCACAAACTATTAACATGATTGCCCATGCCTAAAATCACTCTGTATTGAGCATAAAAAAAGAAAGAAAAAAGTCCTTTTCCTGTGCAAGGTTTCCGAAGAACAGAATTTCTGGAACCATTAGGGGCATCATCAAAGCCAGCTATCTCCTGTTCTTGGGTTTCATTTACGCTCCAGCAAACACTGATGAGGATAAAAAAGCGATAGGGGAAAAGAAAGAAAAAAAACTATGTTAGTGTACGTAGTAGATGTAGACAGTGGGTGGAAATAATTGTTTTTCACAGAAAATGAAGGTTAGAATTATCTACCGAAATTGCATTCATTTGGAAGTGGATCTTTCTCATTTTGTCTATGTATGAAACAAGAAAAGCAGAAAAAAATGTATATGTAATATACTGATGATATAAAAGCTTAATATGATAAGATTTCAAGTTTCTTGGAGTTATTATTATTTTTTCCCTAATATCGCATAAAATCCAGTAGTTCTTTGATATATCGAACATGTCACCAGATAGTACATAATGGATATCTATGATATAATCTACGACTAATTCAAGTTAGTAAATGTTTTATATCGCTCTTCAAACGTTAATTTATAGCACATTACGAAGGCCGGTTGGTCAGTCTAGGTCTCTGGCCGACTTCCTTACCGGCCGAGAAAGCTGTTTCTTCAGTCTAACGAAATCATGGCAAAAATCGTATTTATTTTTCTTCTATCTAGGATAGTTTTCTTAGCCGATTGTTTCAGCGTGATGTGTGGTTATGTGATTTGACATCAGGAGTTGCTTCCTAAATCACCATTCTAACAAACAAGAGCTTTCTCAGCAATATTGAAATTGGCCGTTATTCAACGCTATTGATTCAAAGTTAGTCAGGTGAACGACACTTAAAAATGGCCATCGTACTTTTTATTTATTTATTTTATTTTATTTTTTATTTATTTACTTTTTGAAGAAACTGACAAAACTTTTGACTACATTATTATCTGGAGTCGACTGCTCTTTGGTGAATATGTATAGAATCTGAAATTACGCCTGTCTCGTGCAATATTTTAATTTATTTTTATTTCCTTCCTTCTCTTTCTTTCTATTACTTTACTATTTTTTCTTTTATCTTTTTTTTTCTATAGTTGAGAAAACAATGTCAGACTTTTAATACTTATTTTTTAATATTATCTTTTTAATTGTCAATTTCTCTTTTCTTGAAGGGGGGGGGGGGGGAAAAAGCTTTTTTTTTCTTAGGAAAAAAGAATTTTTTAATTGGCAGTTTTCAATATTCGAAGAATATTTTTATAAATATAAAATTTAATAAGACAGTTATTTTTTGAAAAAAAAAGTACCATTGCTTTTTTTACGACTTGATTTTTTTAAGAGTGTCTCTTAAACAAAAAGTACTGATAAATTAATAATAGCCATATTATGTGAATAATATTACTGTGAATAATATTATATGTGAATATATATATATATATATATATATATTAGTTAATGTTTTTTTTATTTTTTTTTATATTTTGATTATAGAATTCATGCTATTAATATAAGTTTAAAAACTGACATAAATTTACAGTGCTAACGAACACTAATGTTTTACCTTAATTTTTATTGAACTTAATTATGAATCCATCGAAGTAAATTAGATTTCGAAATGAGTCGAAAAAAAACTTAATTAAACGTCACATACACTGTTAAAAATCTGCAACAAATGGTCAAGTCACTCAACAGTTTTTATAGAAAACAGCTGCGTACCCTTATTTATCTCTATTCTGACCAATATGAATGTTTAAAAATATGCTCAAATGACCGCTCTGCATATATGCTGAGAGCTCAACTGAAAAGTCGGTTTCTTTTTCGTTTTCGGCCCCAAATCTAAATTTCGACGAAAATGCTACCGAAACTGTCTATATTCTAAAAATCTTCTTTCTTCCTTTGGGAATTTTTACAATACGCATTTATTTAAGTTGTATTGGATCATTTGAGACATTTTCGGTATGAACTTCACTGTTTTTAATTATCAGTCATGTGAGTGAAAATTATAAAACAAGAGAAGACACTTTTCACATACTTATTAAAAGCTGCAGACTTAGCAGTAATATAAATTTTTTTATTTGAAGAAGTGTTTCGGATACTCTTTGAGAAAGTTCTAATATAACACATGATCATTTACAAAAATCTGTACACTGTTAAAACTAATGGTGACACATTGCATCTTTTAAGGGTGAAAGGCTTGTCTCACTGGTGACACCCCTAAAGGAGCCAAAATAGCACCTTTAATTAGGGTGAAAAGATGGCACCCTTAATCCAGAGTGCCCAATGATAAAAAATTAAAAAAATATTCTAACCGACTTTTGGTCCTCGATGGATTCGAACGCAGAACGTCTCATTACAAGCTCAGCGCCCCAGCGAGTTGAAGTGCAAGGATACACGTTACAGAGCATGCGCAAATGACTAAGGGGTGAAAATCTTCCAATGTTATGCATTGCGCGGCACCCTAAATAGCGTGAAACACCCAATGGCACCCCAAACACATTTTCAAGCCCGCTGGTGCCAAGTGATTTAATCTTTTCACCCCTGGGCGTCAAATGCAACCGGTTCGTCACCTTTATTTTTAACAGTGTATAAACGATAAGTCGAGGTACATACATTTAAAGCATTTTTTAATTAGATGAAATTCCTGGAATTAGAAATCTTTTTGTGTCGTTGATGAGTTAGCTACATTTTATTTTATACGAAAATAAAAATATTTGGTCAAAGTCACAGAGTGAAAAATTGAGCCACATGTGCAATTACACGTATAATTAAATAATAGTAATGTATATGTATGCATGTATTAATTACTCATTAAAAAGATTTTGACATTTTCGTTTTAAATTTCGTTTCCGTACAAAAATAAGAAGAGTACCGAATTTCGGTTTCAGTCGATCCTTAGCTCTTTCGGGACGAGCGTCTTTTGCAGAATTTTTAATTTTTTATCGCCAGTTTTTCAAATAAAAATTTTTCAATTAATGAAACGGGAAAGTGCACAGATTAAAAAAGGCAAATTTTACTACCGTACAAAAAATTATTGATGAGAATAATCGAGGATTCTGACCACCTTATACAACACGTATACCGGTTGTTCATCCCCAAGTGGTTAATTCTCAACTGCTCCGCTCAAATAGCGCAAAACGTTTTGACACATTTACAAATTTATTTTTTAACTGAAAGATACAAAATTGGAAGGCCTGACAATGGAAGCGATTTCGAATCGAAGTTAATTTTCCATTGTATGATAATTAAATTACCTATCCAGTTCTAAGCTATTTCGACCACGTGATCACCCGTTTTTTTCCTGCTTTTCGACCGGTTTTTCTGCTTTCTTCGGGAATATGTGCTCAAAAACGTCAACTTTGAAGGCTTGTTATGAAAAATCTATTGTTTTTTTTTTTTTTTTTTTTTTTTTTTTAACAGAAAACTGAGTGCAATTAGACAGTTTCTGAAAAACAACATCTGCTATTTTCATGCATTTCCGAACGAAAATAAATTATAACTTAAGCCACAAAGTTGCCCTTTTTGATTTAAGAACAACCTTAAGAGAGCATGAAAGGAGGAATTTGATGTTAACACATTTCAAACAGAAATGGTCAATAAAAGTCGGTTCTCAGCCATAAAGTTGCTGTTGCAAAATTTATAACTCGAAACAGTCAGAAATGTTCATATTCCATTAGCCGCCAAATTAGTCCCACAGAAGCTTTCAAAGTAAAATGCCTTTCCTGCCAATCCTGATTTTGTAGAATGTTCGTTCGTGCTTAGGATGTAGGATAGACAGTTTTAAATTGCCTCAGGCTATAATTGTACAAGACGTATTCCTAGCATGGATTAGATGAAACGTCGTTTGCAGTAATTAAAGGAGTGCTGTAACAGCTCAACTATGATGTACAGGACAGCCTGAGAGACTGATTCCTATTAATGTCTGTGAAATTACATAGATTTTAATTGGCAACATTTATATATAAACTGCAAGAACATTTGGATTTGTATGATTATGCATTAATTAAGGATGCTAAATTTCTGCAATATAAGCTACACTATCTTTAATATGTAAAATCGATTTACTATAACAAAACTTGCTTACATTGTAATTAAATAAAAGATGTTGTATTCCCCATAACCTTTATTTAATTAATAAAGTATTAATCAATTGTCATTTATTTATTCTTTTTATTTTTAGATAATAAATTCAAATACATTAAACTTATTATCCTCAACCAATTTAAAGCCTATTGAAGATGGAAATTATTTTATATGTTTCAATTACTTGAATTTCAAATTTTTTATTAAAAATGAACAGATTGATGTAGATTTGAAGTAATTTTCCGATTTGCATAAAATTTTTTTTATTATTTTTTGAAATTTGAAATTTTTGATCTAAACATATCAAAAATTGTAGTACTTTCTAAAATTTCGCGGAAACTCACAAATTTTAAGCACACTATTGTATTGTATGAAAATTGTTTATATAACTTTACATGATTTTTGCGAACTTGAAAAAAGTTAGCAAAAGATCTCGGGAGGCAAAAACTTTGTAATACATTTTATTTGTTTACAGAAAAAATAAAATTACCATGGAAGTATGTATAACTTAACAAAGTAAACTTAACAAATAAATATTATCGGAACTTATAATTCAAAAGTGGCTCAATACTACTGTAAATTTTACTCATTATTGCATGAAATATAAGTTTTGCAGTAATAATAAAAATAGGATAATAGAAATAATGGAAATTTATAGAACCAAAAGGTAGATTCATCAGGCGCTGCCTAAATGCCATGATTGCCACAAATAAAGTGTGTGGTTTCATCACAAAAAAAGCTAAAGAATACTAATCTAGGATTACCACATCGAATAAATACAGAAATAATACATTGGAAAAACAAATAAGTTTGTAATAGAATAATTAAAAGGGACTAAATAAGAAAAAAATCGTACTACCAAATTGAAAGTCTTTCTAACGTAATATGATGCAAAAAATAAAACGAGACTAAGAGATTATTAGCACATGTTGCCAAAAACATTTTTGACACTTTTTTTCGTATCCAAATCTCCCGCTTCGGAAAAATCTGTTCAAAATGCCGTTTTTGTTTGCTTTTTTCGCAATATTTTCTGCATTTATCAAAGAATTGACAGTCATGGCACCTTGTGTAGTTTCTAAATAAGAGAATCTGCAAGTTTGATGAGTTTGAGAGCAAAAGTGGATTCAAAAATAAATCGGAAAATAAGCAGTTTGAATCAAAATACACCCTTAACTACACACATTCAACATCTTTTCGCGTAATGAAAGGTTTACTACAACCCAAGAATTAGTTACTAATTCCTTTCTCTGGTTCAAGTATGCGTCCTTCAATTAGCATAATCGCATTCGCGGCAGGAAAGGAAGGGAACATTTCGTGATGGAAGTCATCAGATGCTAATTATTTTACACACCACATAGCAGGCCTTCCTCTTTTGGAGAGGACATTTTCAATTTCATGCAAAATGAAGCTGCACGACATCGTTGGTGTAGTTTACGTTTGTGGTTTTCGGAAATTTAGTTTAAAGGGGTCCGGGAAACAATTTAAAATAGGTTTTATTTATGGAATATTTATTGCGAAATGAAGCCGCACAATAGAGGTCTGCACGGGCCGAAATTTCCAGGCCCGAGCCCGGCCCGAAAGTTAAAATTTCGGCCCGGGCCCGGCCCGGCCCGAACGAAAGAAATATTGGCCCGACCCGGCCCGGGCCGAAAGTTAAAATTTCGGCCCGAGCCCGGCCCGGCCCGAAAGTTAAAATTTTGGCCCGAGCTCGGCCCGGTCTGGAAAAAAGTTTAAAATTCGGCCCGAACCCGGCCCGGCTCAAGTGAATTTCTACAGAACATTGATCTTTAATCTTATGGAAGAGTTCTGACCAAAAAAAATTATATTAGTCTTTTTTTTTTTTCATGTTTATAATCTCCATTTATGCAGAAGGAGCCGAATGCCGCAGAATGCCGTAGGTTGCGATATTTACGCTTTTAAATGAATCTTTGTTTGTTGTATGTAAATGTTTCAGTTATCACTAGTATTATTAATCCATATTCCCTGTAATGGAGACAAAAAGTCGAAAAAGCGGTATATGGTAAAATTTCCAAAGACAAAATCGCTTTGGAACAAAAAAAAAAAAAAAAAAAAAAAAAAAATACATTCCTTTCTTAACAGATGTAAATGTTTAATATATTTTTTTCTCTCGTATTGTTGTATTCATTTTGCATTGATTAACATTTTAAAAGAAACTTTCAGTTTAAAAAAAAAATTCCGTCATAATCATGTTTTTTTTTTTTTTTTTTTTTTTTTTTTTTGTGTGTGTGTGTGTGTAATTCTATTTTAAAACGCCTAGTAATCTACGATTCTTTAAAAGGAAAAAATTTTAATGTTTAATTGTAGAATAATGACGGCTTAAAAGTATATGCCTTTTTTGAAACATTTTTGGACAAAGCCAAATATTACTGATTTATAAAAAGTCGAGAAAAGGATTTTCATATAGGAAGATTCAATAGGAACTGATTATTTTGGTCCATGAAAACTAGGAAGAATGGAAGTCTCGGCTTCGTACGGTAAAAAAAAGTTAGGCCCGGCCCGTCCAGCAAAAAAATGAAGGCCCGAGCCCGGCCCGGCCCGAGTCTTCAGAAGTAAGGCCCGAGCCCGGCCCGGCCCGGCCCGAATGCCATTATTGGAAATCGGGCCGCGGCCCGGCCCGTGCAGACCTCTACCGCACAATATTGTTGTTGTTTTTTTAGATTGAGTTTTAGTTTTTCGGAGATTTAGTTTAAAAAGGTTCGGGACACATTTTAAAATAATTTTATCTATTAAGTTAAAATTTTGATTTTTTTTTCTTAATGGTTAATTATATCATTTGTAAAAAAAATCACATGGTAAAACTTCTCATATTTAAGGGTGTATTCGAAAAAACGCTTTTCTACCTTCAACAGCTCCGAATTTTCTGATACAATTTCAGACACATTTTTAAAAGTAGAAACATGAAACTTACTGAGGGGATTTTTGAAGAGATGTATATAAGATGCTGTGTGATGTCATTTTGCGCTCCATTCATTAGAATTTGATTTATAAACAATTACCTTCTCAGCAGGACCCCTTTTTTTTCGTTCACAAATCTCCTGCTTCGGAAAAATCGGTTCAAAATGCCGTTGCTTTTTTTTTTTTTTTTTTTTTTTGCAATATTTTTTCCCGGAATCGACAATCACGGCACCTTGTGTACTTTCTAAACAATTCAATTTGCCAGTGTGATGCATTTGAGAGAAAAAATGAATTTAAAAATAAATCGGAAAGTAAGCAGTTTGAATCGAAATACACCCTTAAAAAAATGTTACAAATATAAAAAATATTAAAAAAGAGGGGTAATTTAAAATCTGTATAACTTAAAATATTATTTTTAGAATTTCATTTTTTTTACATTTAAATAAACAGAAGTGTCTAAATTTTAATTTTAATTCAGCATTTCTTAAAATATTAATCTTTAAAAAAATTAAAAATATTTAAAATAAAAATTTGAAAAAAAAAATAATATGTAATTTTTTTTAGAAAAATCATATTTTCAGAAGTATGTATAGTTTTTCTAACAAATTTTTTTAATCAAAATTAATGTTAAACAATCAAAAATAGCATGTTCCAAGTTTGAGGCATTTATCTTTAACGGTTCTTGAGTTATAACAATTTAAATCAGGGAAATTGTGAAAAAACCCTTCATGAAGAAACTAGTCGTTGGGGGCCACCGTAATACTTACCCATCATGGATAGGCATATGAAAATAAAACATGTGAAAACTATTTATACAATGCATTGCAATTCCAAAACAAAATTTAAATATTGTTAATATACATAGTAATGCTCTATTAATGAATTGCTGATGTACCAATTTCGACAAATTATATAAAACGCCAAACTACTCAAGTAATACCGAACTGCGTAAAAGAAACATCCTTATAACTCCAAAAATAATTATAATATAAGCTAACAATTTACTGCGTTGGATTAAGCGTCTCATTTTCAATTAAAATATACCTCTGAATTGAAATTTGAATGAAATACTGGGTCATGAAAAATTGAAGAATGTGGAAAACAGGATTACAAATATCTCGGCAACTAATAATCCGATCGACTTCGTTCTATATGCAAAATGCGTGTTATTTTATTGCCTTTTACGTCCATTCCTTAGAAGAAAAACATTCGAAAATTTTTATGTACCTTTCATCAGAACGAATTTTTCGAGAGTCCGAAAAAAATAGTTCCGGATAATCGAGGTTGCTGATATTAAATAGACTTCGTCCCATTCTTACATACTAACTACATACAAAATTTCAAGTCTCTATCTCAATTTGTTCGGGAGATAGAGCGTTTACAGATAGACAGACGGACGGCAAATTTTTTTTTCTAAAAATATGTTTTTCGGAATCTCCACTATCTAAAACGTGTAAATCCGTCAAAAAAATTTTTTCGATTTTCAAAATGATTGCAAGACTTTCCCTATACTACGTATGACTTGTAAGTAAAACCGCATTTTTACAAGATATTATTTCTATGACAACCATTGCTTGAAAGCTAGAATTTGAAAACAAAGCAAAACGAAACAATTAATATTTCCTCTTCTGATTAAGATACAAACATGATTTAAAACGTCACTTTAAGCATAAAAAAACAGTAATTTTTAATGCAGTTTTTTTTTTTTTTTTTTTTTTTTTTTTTTTTTTTTTTTAGAAAATTTGAAGATTTTTTTGTGTTTTGGACTCCATTAAGGGAATTATTTATTTGTAAAATCTAGTCGTTGGGTGCAGTGGCGCAGCCAAGGGGGGGGGTTTTGGGGTTAAAACCCCTCTCAGAGCTAAGAAAGATCGCTATAATTGCCGCGTATATGAATCAAAATCAAACTTAATATTTAAACATTTTGGCTTATTTCGAAATCCGCCGCTTTGTTGAATCAAATTTCATTTAATAAAGTGATTCAATTCAATGGCAAAAATTCTACTTAAAACTGTGAAAGTGCATATTACATAAAGTAGTTATATATAAATTGGTTATTTGAACTAAATCACTCTTCTGAAACGTATTATGCTAAAAAAATGAGGATTTTCTGCCACACAGATGCTCTTTGAGTTTAAGTACTATACAGTGAATATTCTAAATAGTACTGATTCTATTAACCGGCAAACACCTGTATCAGAAACTCACCCCCCCCCCCCTAGAATTGAATTCTGTCTGCGCCACAGGTTGGGTGCCACCGTAATACTTACACGTCATGGATATGCATACAATAAAACATGAAAATACGACATGCGTAAAACATTAGAAAATGCATTTCAATTTCAAAATAAAATTTAAAAGTATATTTAAAAATTTTTAATGCATAGTAATGCTCTATTACTTAATTGCGGGTAGTACTTGATTATCCCATTGACCTATTTCAACAAATTAACGCCAAATCGCCAAACTACTGGTAAGTTATCCAAATTGGCATAGTTTTTATTTTATATAGCAGGAGAATTAAGAAATTAGTAAAAAATTAATAAAATAAATAAATAAATAAATAAATAAACGTCAAATTAAAAATCACTTGATAACAAACAATCGAGTAAATGTAATATTTACGATAAGAAGTTATAGGCAAGATAATAATAATAAAAAAAAAAAAAAAAAAAAAAAACATTATTTAAAGGGAAACGCTATAACTTGTGTCTAAAAACTACTTTTCTTGTATTGTTCCCTGTAAAATTAAAAACTTAAAATGTATTAAACAAATATCCGATTATTTCGCGTCTCGCTAATTTCGGTGCTCTTGAAACAATTGCTTTTTTGTTCAATCCAAGGACCATCAAATGCAACATTAATGTAAAGCTGTAAATCTTGAAAATCTTTTAGATTTCTTTTACAGTATTTTAATTAAGAACCACCCCTTCATCATTTCATACATTATTTATTATCTAAAACTCATTTTATTTTTAATTTTCTACTATTTCTCTTATACAATCTAATTTATTTTTCCCCTCTTAGCATGAGATTAAGCTTGGATTATTGTAACAAATGAATTATGTTCTATACTAACGCGCCTTTGAAATACTGAAGCTTGGTATCATAAATTTAACGTGTTGATACATGCAAAGCCAAACAGCAAACCATGGCTTATGTTTAAGATCTTTGGATAACTATCACTCATTGTCTTTATGATGATTCCCCTTTCCTTTTGGGGATTTGTCTTACACTAGAACTAGAAACCGATTTAATGTAGAGCATTAACATTTTCGCGTACTTTTAATGTCTGTGAATACTTTATTTTATCCTTCTCGAGCAATTTATGGTTAGAGGCACTTTAGTATGGTATAAAAGAAAGGTAACTATCTAATAAATTTTTCTGCTGATGGGAAAGATTTTCGCTGTACAAACTCTGAAGTTATTTTATCAGTTGTAGAATACAAACGCTTCGGGTTGCGCAGTATACAAAGAAATTAAATAATTAATTAAAAAAAATAATTGTTGCAAGTATTACCGCTGATATCGAAACTCTTAACGATTGAGGACAAAATGCGCGACACCTTCACCAATGTACCCAGTTCTCACAATTGTTAAAAAACACACCAGAAAATTTTGTATAGCAATTTCCTTTTATTTTATTTGTGGAATATTTATATATACATTTATTCATCTTTATATACATTAGCTGTATACATATTTGTTCTTGTAGAAATTCAATTTTTGCAAATAACTGTCCGAGACAGCATCGATTACATCTCAAAATTTATGCATTTATCGAAAAAACGAAAAAAAAAAAAAGATATTTGAAAGGCACTTGATTACAAATCGCTTCGATTTTTATGCTTGTAAAGTTCAGTTTTTATTTTCAAGAATAAATTCATGAATATTTCAGGAAGTTTCAATTGTTGAGTAGGGTAAATTCCTTTTCTTCTTTTGAAGTCATTTTAAAGTAATTTAAATAATTAATTAAAAAACAAGATTTTACGTATCATGAGAGCTTCATATCTTGTGCATTTAAATGCCACTAGAGTACTAGTATCGATAGTTCTTCTTCTTTTTTTTTATTCCACTTTCCAAACGTTCGTAGATGAAGAAGTAGCTGTTCCGCGCGTTGATTTAATCTACCTCTAAAAGCAGAAAAGAATAGCAAAGGTCGGCGACCTTACCTAATGCAAAAGAAGTTTCTTCTCCTCCGATTCTCCCTAAAAATTCATACTTCCGACGTGGAAAACGGATAAATCAAGTTGGGAGGGGGGGGAGGGAAGATAAGGGGGGAAGATAAGCCATCATGTGTGTCGCGTGCGCGATCAGCAGGTGTGTCTCATTGCTACACCTGACCTGGCCATATTAAAAAATCCTCTCTCCCTCACACAATTCTGAACAATTACAGGTTGGGAGATTTCTTTTCAGAAGTACTAGGATGTGAATAATATTAGACATGGAAGAGGTTTTATTTTATGTTGTTTTATTTTGAGAAAAAGACATATTTGAAACATTGTATATCATTGTACAGTCAGTGTATAAAGAAAAAGAATCTCCTTCCTTTATTCGCAAACTGTTTGCGATAAAATAACATAAAAGTTTTTATTAGATTCAGAATATTCTGCTTTTTTAGAATATTAAATCAAATTTTGGAACATGAATCGTTTACATATTAGAATACAATACACATTGCACCAACTACTTAGTATCACCCACTTTTGTTGCTTACAGTCCAGACTTTTCTCACAGGGTTCTTTTTGTGAAATTGTGAAGTTTTTCTCATATTTCTGAAAGCTAGTGATAATTTTATGATTTTTAAATTATCGAAGTTTTCGGGTTCTATTCTTCATACATAAAAAGTTGAGAATATGCTTAATTTTGTGAAGGATCCTGTTTTGGTATAAAATGTTTTGTGAAGTGCGCTGTTTGGGGATAAAAAATTTTGTGAAGGGTTCTGTTTTAAGATAAATTATTTTGTAAAGGTAAAGGTTCCTTTAAAGGATTTAGAATTTTCATAAACAAATCCCTGCTTTGTGTGCTCTAAATCAGATTAGTACGATAAAGCACAAAGTTTTTGCATTTTTGTTAAATCTTCGTCGAGTTAGAAGAGGTCAAAATATGAGAATGCAAATGTTAAATTTCCAAGAGGCAAATTTTAATTTATACCTGTAACAAAATGGCTGCCTTCCCTAAATTTGTAGAATCTATAGATGGCGCTATTGCCACTTTCGGCAAAATATCATGCTATATTTTGCCTTTTATTTTAAAAAAGTTTGAAGTGAAGTGATTTTGCGATAAGAGAGTAGATTTGTGATATGTTTTGGAATGTGGTTTCCAAAACATATCTTGCTATACCATAAACCCGAGACGTTTTTGTGGTATAGCAAGATTTATGAATCTGTTACGCATTTTACCGAATATGTATATAGTGTTGTAAATAATAGTGTAAATGTTGTGATGTCTTCATTAAAAATGTGATTGTTTAAGAAGTGTTTAGTATTTACCCGACGAACATCTCCCACATACCTTTTTAAAAAATCATCCGATTTAAAATTTCTGTTTTCACTAAGATACATTGAATGGATCCAAATATTTTCCTGACTTTATTATAATAATTATTATTATTTAAGAGCATAATTTTAATCGCGAAATTTTTTAATAAATTCATATTAAAAGAAAATGTGACCTACATCAATTTTTTCTAGTTTTTTATTTTAGAAAAAAAAAAAAAAAAAAAAAAAATGCTTCATTTAACCTTTAGAAAGGCAATAATGCAGTTATGGCATCACTTAGTTTTAATCCTTAATTGCCACATTTGCATCCGAATTTTTGAATGACGATTTCATTTTTAATAAGTACGCGAGAATATACTTTACTTGTTTATACATAAATGTTCATCTAACAGGGTTCCCAGCGTCATGGAAAGTCAGGAAAAATCTGGAAAGTCATGGAATTTCATAGTAGTCATGGAAAGTCAGGGAAATTTCAAAATATGTATGAAAAGTCAGGGAATTTACAAATATTTTCTAAAAAGTCATGGAAAATTCTTGGAGAAAAATGTAAAATGATGCAAAATTCATCAAATAATCTTGAAAAAAAAAAAAAAAAAAAACATGAAATTTATCAAATAATCAGGGTATAGAAAATTTAGAAAATTGAAAAACAATTTCAGAAAAAAATCATTAATTTTGACAAAGAATTTTAAAAATAAGTAACAAATTTCATTGTATACCTGCAAGATCAGGGAATATTTTGAGATTTGGTCAGGGAAAGTCATGGAATTTTTCGAGATTAGGTCATGGAAAGTCAGGGAATTTGCCATTCATGTTTTGCTGGGACCCTGTCTAAGTACTGGTGTCAATCGATTATTTCAACATTTTACGAATACTAGTCTCCAGATCGGCTTTATTACTGAGCTCAATCCTTTTCGGTCTAATAAATTTAAAAGTTAATGTAGCTAGCATTCTCACTAAACTTCTGCATTTCTTCTGAAGCTGCTATTCCAAAAAAAATGTCTTTTAGGGAAAGTTTCACTCTCAAAATCTCTACAACATATCATCTCATATACAAGATTTCAGGCGATAATTTTAAGAATGCTCAGCATAAAAATTTGATGATACATTTTTAAGAATTTAAAATTTATTATTATAACTGTTCAATATACATATAATTCAATCAATTTTATAAATCAAAGGTTGGTAGAAATGCTTTTGGTCATGCCCCAATCATTCCTTCTCCCCATCACTACATAGGACCGATAAGAGTTTAAATTAAGAAACCTTGCCATGAGGAAATATTTAAGATTAATGTAAGTGTAAAAATTATTTTTTAAACAATTTTAATATTGCATTAATATTTTCCTATTCGGTACTTTCATTATAAGGCTCGGACTAGGCTTCAGTCCGAAACTTATCTTTATTATGTACCCCAAAAGTTTTTTTAAACAAGATACTATTTTTATAAATACAATAATTTGTTTAGCTTGAATAATAAAAAAAAAAGTATTAAGAAAAATACTATAGTTCTTTCAGCAAGAAAAATTACATCACTACTCAGTACAAATTATAAAGGCTCGTTAAAGGTTTCATTATAAGGCTCATACTCGGTTTCACTCCGAACTTATCTTAATTATGTACCCCAAAAGTCTTTTAAAATACGTTACCATTTTATTAAAGACAATAATTTATTTAATTTCCATAAAAAAAAAAAAAAAAAAAAAAAAAAAAAATATTTAAGAAATACAATACTTTCTACGTAAAAAAAACTATCAATATTCAGCACAAACTATAAAACTCGTTATAAGTTTCGTTATAAGACTCGGACTCGGCCTCCGCCCGAACTTATCTTTATAATGCATCTCCTCCTCCCCCTCACACCCCCCCCCCAAAAAAAAATAGATTACTACTTTAATAAATGTAATGTTTTATTTAGCTTTCATAGAAAAATTATTAAAAACATAAAATTGCCTTTTAACATGAAATTTTTTTATCACTATTTAGCACAAACTATAAGGCTAATTGTAAATATCTTTATAAGGCTCGGACTCGGCCTCAGTCCAAACTTATTCTTATTATGTATTAAATATCAAACAATAAGGCTAATTGTAAATATCGTTATAAGGCTCGGACTCAGCCTCAGTACAAACTTATTTTTATTATGTACCTCAAATATCAAATTATTATGTATCTCAAAAGTTTTTAAAAATATGCTACTATTTTAATAAATACAATAATTTATTTAGTTTTTATATAAATGTATTAAGAAAAATGTAATAATGCCTTCTAACATGAAAAACTTGATCACTGTTCAGCACAAATTATAAAACTCATTATAAGGGTAAAGCTCGGATTTGTTCTCAGTTCGAACTTATCTTTATTATTTACCGCAAAAGTTTTTAAAATGCGCTTCTATTTTAAATAATACAATAATTTATTTAATTTCCATTAAAAAAAGTATTAAGAAAAATACAATAATGCCTTCTAACATGAAATACTTGATCCTATTCAGTACAAGCTTCGTAATAAATAAAAAGTGAAAAATATTTTGGATGCTCGAATAAATTTACACGGTACTTCATTTCTATAACTTTTGATGATGAATAGCAAAGCTCATTCTCGCTTTCATTTATTCTTTTCATTTGAAAAGGATTCTTCAAAGAATTGGTTTGGAAATGCCGAAGTCCATTCTGTTTTGGAAATTCCATCATGCAAGGATTTTTCTAGTTTTTGAATTCAATGCCTTTCCATTTGATTCATAATAGTGTTTAAAAATGGTTACTCAACCAAACGATTTTTCCTTTTTCTATTGTATCTATAGAAAATGAAAATAATACAACTTGTTTGAATTTTGTTATTTGTTCCGATGAAATTTATCGTGTGTTGCCATTTGCAATTTTGAAATGTATCCTGAAAATTAAATCTCGTTTCTTCGATATTTGTAATTATTCAGGAGTTTGATAGAAAAGTTTTTGTAGGAAATTTATTTAACTAAAGTATTTTTAATTTTTTTTTTCAGAACTTTAGATACATGATTTATTTTTAATTATTTCAATAAAAGAATGGTGGAAATTGTCGATACTATCCCATGGAGATTGAGATAGGTGGAGGTGGAGGTGAAAGGTTTGCAATATGAATCCATTTATCGCTCAAATTTTAATATTCCAAACAAAAGGACGTGGAGGGAATGTTGTATTATAATACGAATTGAAAGAAATGAATTACAACTGAAGCATATTTTAAGAAGAAATAGCAAATTTTTAAAATGGTCTTTGTTCTATTATCATTTATTAAAATAAATGTTCGCTTTTAAAATAAAAAAAATTGGAAAATTAGCAATAATTAAATGTCAAATTGAAATTAAATAAGATATTGAAAACATTTGATGCGAACTAAAAATTGTATTACTAAAAGTTTCCTAATTTAATGTAATTTTAAATACTTTATAACGTAGATGAAAAATGTTTATGACTTAATAATTGCATGTAAAAAAATATTTAAAATATAATGATGAAAACATTCTTTTAAAATCATGTATGAAAACTTAAGTAATAAATATTAATCGAAAATTTAGATTTCTGACTGCAAACGATTTTAAGATATTAACAAAAGAATGTTATATTTTCAAGCAAAACGTTAAAAGAATTTTCTATATTGAAATTTAAAACACATATGATAAAATAATTGATAAATTCTTACCGGTGAAGCGATAAATTAGTTCTTTTTTTAAAAACGACAGAAAAAAAATACGGGTTTAAACCTGTTTCAATTGATAGGCGTATCAAAGCACGTGATACGCTTGTGATTTGGTT
The DNA here is from genome assembly GCA_964019185.1 of Maratus speculifer. Classification (NCBI taxonomy): domain Eukaryota; kingdom Metazoa; phylum Arthropoda; class Arachnida; order Araneae; family Salticidae; genus Maratus; species Maratus speculifer. The sequence goes on along the minus strand of OZ025296.1, from coordinate 314,628,493 downwards.
TTGTTGGTATTAAATTGTACTTAATGTAGGGTTACTTTTTTAGCATCACCCCCAGACATAATACTTCCACTCCACCTATCTCATTCCTCCATGTGTTGATATTATCCATGTCCATTCTATGTTCAAAGTTCTGTGTTCATTCTGTGCGTTGCCATTTGCAATTTTGCAAATTATCCTGAAAATTAAATCTCCTTTCTTCTATATTCGTAATTATTAAGGAGTTTGATGGAAAAGCTTTAGTAGGAAGTTTATTTAACTAAAGTATTATTCAAATTCATTTTTTTCTTTTTCAGAACTATAGATACATAATTTATTTTTAATTATTTCAATAAAAGAATGGAGGAAATTGTCGATATTATGGATGTTCGTTTTTTGTTCAAAGTATCAAGATCAATACACTTTTGCAGGCAAATTGCTTATAACTTATTTTATGCATTGTGTTATCACTGGACTCTTTATTCTTATTATTTATTTTCCATTTCGAAAATGTAATTCCTCAACGTAAAAAATGCACTTTGGAAAGGATACTAATGCTAATAATAAGTTACATTAACTATTGCACATCCTAATTCATGCATGCCTGTTTGTGTTCCGGGGATTTTACTAAAAGTGCCCCGGAAATTTCGGAGTTAATTACAACAAATCGGCATGCCTTTTTTTTTTTTTTTTTTTGCTTTTCTATGAAACTTTCCTTTCATCTGGACGTTAGTAGCTGGGAAGCTTGATTCGAAAGTAACAAATCGCCCTTTAGTTTAAAAATCTAACGCCCCTCTTGCACCTCATTAAAAATCTAGCTCCCCTCTTGCCGCTCATTCAAAAAAATAGCGCCCTTCTTTCCCTTCATTTGAAATAACGCCCTTACTGCTGTTGCGTCCGAACTGAATGCACGCCTGCTAGTTGTCTTCTCATTCATACATTTAAGACCGCGCGTTCTCAAAGCGTGCATTGCGGTAGACAAGTCTTTGACAGGTCAAGTTTTATAAGATTTTGTTCCGAAATTTCCAAAAACTAAAAACATTCTGTTTTTTTTTTTTTTTTTTTTTTTTTTTTTTAATTATTATGGATCAGAAAATTGAGGCATAAAAAGTATCGCGAATTTCAACAAATGATTGCCGAAAATTTTCGTCAATCGTTCACACCACACAAAAGAAAGAAAAAAAAAAAAACGCGAATTTCATCAAGGAATCTTGGGGGAAAGCATATTTCGTTTTAGAATTGCGAGAAAAACGCTAACTTTGACAAAGGATCGCCGAAAAAGCGTTAATTTCATCAAAATGCAGCAGATAAAAGTGTAAATTTTGAAGAATCGGAAAAGAACTTCAAAGTTCGTCAAGGAGTCATCGAAAGGATGCCAATTTTGTCAGATTATCGGGTGTAAAATAGAAATTTTGTTAGAGAGCCACGGAAAAACGCGAATTTTGTTAAATGACTGCGGACAAAAGACTAACTTCGCCAAATGGCCGCAGAAAAAATGCTATTTTTCAAAAGGCCGTTGAAGAAACGCGAATTTTATCTAAGTATAGAGACAAAAAGCGCGAATTTCATCAAAATGCCTCGTAAAAATGCAAATTTTGTATCAAAGGGCTGTGGAAGAAACTTTTTTTTCATGACTCTGCGAAATTCACGTTTTTTTTTTATTTTTTTTTATTTTTTTTTTATTTTTTTTTTTTTAATCGTAATCCCTGAACGAAATTCGTATCTTTTCACGATTCTCTGTCAGAATTCGTTTATTTCATGCGATTCTATAACAAAATCTGCATTTCCCCCCCCCCCCCCCCAATAATTTGTCAAAATTTGCGATACGTTTTATATTCGAATTTTCGATTTTCCGAAATGACTGACTCAATTTTTCTTGATTTTGTGGAAAATCTGATTAGAATATCACAGAAGTGAAAAAGTATGAAATTCACAGCAAATTTTCTGAAAGGTTACAACAGAAGTGAGAGAAAGGGGGGAGCAATTCCATTCCCAGTACAAAGTTATGTTTTTTTTTTTTTTTTTTTTTTTTCGCGCTTCTATTTTGAAATTTGCGTCTTTTTGCGATCATTTGACGAAATTTATCGTTTTTTGCGATCTTTTTAACAAAACTTGCCGTTTTTTTACGATCTTTTTACAAAATTTGTCGGGTTTTATTTACAATCTTTTTACAAAATTTGTCTTTTTTTCATGATCTTTTAACAAAATTTTCTATTTTTTTCGATCTTTATAAAGAATTTGTCGTTTTTCATGATTTTTTTTTAACAAAATTTTTCATTTTTTAATAATTTTTTTAACAAAAAGTTGCCGTTTTTTTCGCGATATTTTAGCAAAATGTGCCGTTTTTTGCGATCTTTTAGCAAAATATGCAGTTTTTTCGCGATCTTTTAGCAAAATATGCCGTTTTTCGCGATCTTTTAATAAAATTTGCCGTTTTTTCGTGATCATTTAACAAAATTTGTCGTTTTTTCGCGATCTTTTAACAAAATTCTTTTTTGGTGGATACGAATAAATGCGCAAGGGGTGAAAAAAAGTAACATTTTTTGATGATTTTATAGTTTATAAATATTATAGGAGTCAAATCCACAAAAGAATAAAATATTTGAAAGTTAAAAGCAATTCTATGTAATGGCTCATGGGATACTTATGAAGTTAATCGGTGATTATAATTTGTATACTATTGTAACTTATTTTTAAAAAATGAAGTTTTTTTTTTTCAGGGGATTTAATCAAGTGTTACAAACAGGCATGTTCATGTTTGGCTTGCATGATTCATATTCATTTTTAAATGTTATTATTTTTAACTTTTATTCTTCTATGTTTGACAGATTTTCAATATTGAATGAAATTTCTTCACACACATACAAAATAATTGAACGTTTATGCATTGTTATCACAAAAATTGCTGCTTCTATGGCAACACGTTGATTTTTGGTATGGTTAGGATTAGCACTTAGGAAGAACGATTTCGATATAAAGTTATTATAGTCAGAAAAAAAAATACAAATATATTATTATTACTGTGTCTTAGATCCTTATCAGTCTCAACAATTATTCTACCAATTTTCAGATGATTGCTAATTTGAATCTTATTTTGCTTAAGGCCCCACAATAGCGCTGAGAAAGTCCCGAATGATAATGTAAAGTCTATGGGGGCGTTCTTATTAAATATCTCGCTCAAATTTTAATATTTTTACTTGCTTTTTATTTGCATAGGATAGCTGAGGACGATCCACAACCGGCTCAATTTTGTACTTTTTCGATTTTGCTCATATATTTTTTATATTATAAGAGTTTCAATTCCAGAACGGGTTTAAACCCGTTTTGAAATAATTTTTTGAAGTAATTTTTTTTTTAAATCTGAAACCAAAATTTAAAAAGTAATAACTAGGCCGGTTGTGTATCATTCTGAGCTATCGTATGCCAAAAAAAAAAAAAAAAAAAAAAAAAAAAAAACATGTAAAAATATTAAAATTTGAGCAAGATATTTAATAAGAACGCCCCCATGGATTTAACATTATCATCCGGGTTTTTCTCAGTGACTATTGTGGGGCTTTAAAAGTGTTCTTAACTGCTGCGCTCAACAAGCGCAAAACGTTTTGACACATTTACAAATTCACCTTTTAACAGAAAGTTATAAAATTGGAATGCCTGACTATGGAAGCGATTTCGAATCGAACCTAATTTTTCCATTTTATGATAATTAAATTACCTGTCCAGTTATAAGCTATTTCGATGACTTGATAACCCGTTTTTCTCCTGCTTTTCGACCTGTTTTTCTGCTTTCGTCGGGAAATATGCTCAAAAGTGTCAACTTTGAAGGCTTGTTATAAAAAATCTATTGTGTTTTAGAAAAAACAAAAAAATGAGTGCAATTAGACAGTTTCTGAATAATAACACCTGCTATTTTCATGCATTTCCAAACAAAAATAAATTAAAGCATGTGTCACAAAGTTGACCTTTTTGATTTAAGAACACCTCACCGAGTGTCAGAACAAACAAGGCATTATCCACAATTCCCATACAACCTTGAAAAAACCATTCGTATAAGCAATTTTTCACCTGATTAATTTATTTACAATCCAAGTGGAAAAACTTGTATAAAGATGCACAGTATTATTTTGTCATCCACAAGTCTCATAACATGTAAAAGTCAGGAATAAAGATTAATAAAAGGAAAACTGCCATGTTAAAAGATCTTATTTACGTTCCAGTGGGATAAAATAAAATAAAAAATACTTCTAAAATTTTTGTTTTAAAAGATTAATTTTCCCTATAGGTGTGTCCTTAAAATCTGCAAATAATTCCTATTTACGATGTTTGACAATCTGTTGGTAATGTATTCGACATTTTCTTCCTTCTCTTACTATAATTGAAGCCCATTCCTCTTTTTTCCTTGATTGGTCAGTTTACTTTCCGATATATATAGAGTTACATGCCGAATAGATCCTGTAAAATAATAAATCATTATGACGCAATTATAATGATTCTACCATGGATCCAATCTAATAGCACATTCTATTCAAATTTTTTATTTATTGTCTGTTGAGTTACTAAAAAAATTTTCCATTCAATTTATAATCAATTTTTTCCCACACTTCGTTCAACAAATCCAGAGTGATAGAACAATAAATAGCCTCTTCAATTCTGTGTCTCATTTTTGGCAAAATATTATGTAACTGGGGAAAGTAGACACGATCTTTTATAAAGCCCCAAACGGGAAGAAAAAAAAAAAAAAAAAAAAAAAACATGGTTTTTGCAGCTTTTTAATCTCTAACTTCAGCCAGTAATAACGTTTTACACTCATTAATTGGCCATTTTGCATATGCGGCATTGCAAGCATATAAATAACAAAGCAGTACTCAGTATACGCTTATCTGAAGCTGTTTGAATTACTTTTTATTTGCGACCTTGAACACCAATACTTTACAACGGTTACAGGTGATACTATGTAAATTCTTATCTGGGACTTCCTTTCATATACAAATTCTCAGATTCTTCTTCTTGTTCTTCTTTTTTTTTTTCTTTACTATAACACAGTCGCAGAGAAACAAAGTTAAATAAATACTTTAAGTAATTTTAAATATGAATTTTGGGGGTGAGATTTGTTTTTCTTTTTCGCCACGATTTAGCAAAACTTCAACAGGGTAGGAAGATTAAGCCATTACTTGCTAATCTAATAGAGTAATTAACTATACGAGTTCGTAGAAACAGCAGATGTGGAACTTAGAGATTTAACGGTAATGAAATACAGGAAATACTAGATGATGCCTCTATAAACGCCCCAATTCTTAATCTGCTTTTTCAGAGCCACTCGACTGTACCTGTTGTAATCCTATAATTCCCTCTGATTCACGCTGTTGACAAGTCATCACAGAAAACAAGTGAAGGAAGTTGACCACTATGGTCAAGGGTGCATGAAAAATGTCATTGCACCACTGTTACTGAGAAAAGAAAAATGTTTATCTTTTTTTTTCCTATACAATTTATGAAATATATTATGTTAATCCGTATATTGAGGACGTAAAACTTTGTTCACACTGAGATAGTTGAGTCATTTAACTTAAAATTTTTAAAAAACCTCAAAAAAAAAAAAAAAAAAAAAAAAAAAAAAAAAAATATATATATATATATATATATATATATATATATATATATATATATATATATATATATATATATATATATATATATGTACAAGCGAACAGGTCTTTATGCTACCTCGCACCACTTTTTGAAAACAAAAACCTTTCACATACTTTTGTACATTTGTAAGAGAAATATAAGCTGAAATGTAATTGTAAAAATTGTGGGGAGAGGATAGAATATAAAATATATTAGCCAGTAATTGAGATTTCTCGATATCCCCACGTACACATACACACACACACACACACACACAAAAGAAAAAATAATAATAATAATTAACATAAAAAAAATAATTTTGGAAATTTGATAGAAGAGGAGATGATACTGAAAATTTAGGTTTAGCATTTCCCCTCCATTTTTCTAGTAGATGATTTGAAAACTTGCCAGGCGTGGGAACGTAGTTGGATTGTTGAGACGAACAATGCTGATTTTTTAAAAATTATCCTTTATATTATTTCAGATATAGCTGTCCTGTATAGTAACGATCTTCATTGTACACGCTGTCTTATTATCATCTAATTTCAACTGGTGTCTTGTTAACTCTTTCGATTGTTTCTGTACCTTACTTTCTGGGAATCACCTCGTTTTATTCGACCTCGCCTCTTAAACGATCGTCATTATAAACTTCGTTCTGGAATTGTGTAATCGCTCAACAAGCTGGTTATGCTTTCATAACAAGTTGATTGTTTTCACGATTGAGTAATTTTATGCACGTTATTTTACTGCTTTCTTTCTTTTTTTCTTTCTTTTTTTTTTTTTTTTTTTTTTTTTTTTTTTGTAAATGAAAAAAATATTTATATATTTGAGTGTATATCAAGATGAAAAGGTTTTCCTGTGATTCTTATGTTATCTCTCTTGGGAGTAAAATGGTCGACTGGATAAATCAAAATTAAACATAATTAAAAATAAAGAATAACCTAAAATTTTTTAAACGATAATATGAGTATATTCGATAGAGATGGAGAAAATACGGAAGTAAATCTTCCTTTTCCTCTATATCGCGATTAAAGAACACAACTATTATAATTTCGAGAGCAATTGTTTATCAGCATTTGAAACTATAGTTGTATTCTTCAGCCATTAAAAAGGGGAAAAAATACGCCCATACATTAAATTGTTTTAGTTTCTTTCGAAACGAATCAAAACCAAAATAATATAATTAAGTTTACATTAAAATAAGTCATTTAGTCCATAAGTCATTAGATAATATTTGAGGAAAAATCTTATAGATTTTTATTGTCACTAGTTTTTATTTTGTACAAAATTAATTACAAAATTTCTTACATGTATCAATTCCGATTTGTGTCAAAAAGAAATACTCGAATCAATTAATACAATAAATACAAAATTAAAAAAATAACTAGAACATTAATATGGTTGTAATAAAATCCAACTAATTTTTGTTGCTAAAATAATAAGAATGATTATAATTATAATAATCATCATTACTTCTTCAAAATGATTCTTTTTTTCATTTTGTATGGCGCGTGCGACTCCAGAAAAATTTACGTACGAGGTCTGTTCGATAAGTATATGACCTTTGTTGTTTCCGCGTTCAGTAGTGATTTTAAGGCGGCGCCATTGTGCAGATTGGAAGGAGACATCTTAATGCGCATGCTTGAATTTTTTCCGCGAACTATGGAAGCGATTTCGAATAGAACTCATTTTTCCATTTTATGATAATTAAATTACCAATCCAGTTCTAACCTATTTCGATCGCATGATCACCAATTTTTCTCCTGCTTTTCGACCGGTTTTTCTGCTTTCGACGGGAAATGAGCTCAAAAACATCATCTTTGAGGGCTTGTTATGAAAGATCTATTGTGTTTTTTAAAAAACAGAAAAATGAGTGCAATTAAACAGTTTATGAATAATAACACCTGCCATTTTCATGCATTTCTGAACAAAAATAAATTAATACATGTGTCACAAAGTTGCCCTTTTGGATTTAAGAACACCCTTAAGGGACCGAACGGATTGAACAAAGGTACTGCATCAAATTTTGTCAAAGCTTGATAATTCTCAAAGTGAAACAATTCGTTAGATGCAGTGTTGAATTCAGACACTTTTCTCCGGGAGGACATTATGGAGTTCCGGGGGGGGGGGGGGATTGCACTTTTTCACCATTGAAAACCCAAAATCTCAAATTTTCAGGGTGGGGAGGACATTTCATTCCTCCGGGGGGAATGTTCCCCCTGGATAACAATGATTAGATGCCGTAAGATTCATCAGTTCTTCAGCTCATTCGTCGCGCCTGATTCAGATTTTCTTGGCAAAACATGGAATTCTAGACTTTTTCCAGCTTTCTTACTCTTCAGCAACTTATGGTTCTTTTCGAAATTAAGGCTGTTCTCAAACTGCTCTGTTCAACAAGTGCAAAACATAAAACCAAAATAAAATACTCAGATTACTTAAAGGTGTTTCTTATTAATAAAGAAGAGACATTATAACAAGAGTAACAAGAGAGTCTATTATAACAAGAAGTTATAATAGATTTCAAAAAAGCTAAATTACTAAAGAAAATATCAAATTACCAGAAGATTAAAATCATGGAATCAATTGAAATTTTATGTCGAGCTATACTTGTATAACGATACTTTGTCATAATATTCCAAGAATATGGTACAATCTGCTCAAAATAACTTGACCTCACCCCCCTTTCTATCGAATTTGGAACATTCCGACTTCTCCCCCCCCTTTTTTACGTTGTCTTTGGATCAGTCCACTTCGTATAAAAGAACTCAGTCTTCGACTTTTACTCTTTGTTGTTTTAACCCTGATGATGAGCATGACATGCTCGAAAGTACTAGGTTTTATTAATAAAAAACACCTTTAAGTAATCTGAGTATTTTATTTTGGATTTATGTATAAATAAGGTGAATTAAAGGATTCGACATATGTGGTATGTTATATCATTTTAATCTTATAAGTGCAAAACATTTTGACACATTTGCAAATACTTTTTTTAACAGAAAGATATAAAACTGCAAAGCCTGATCGCGGAAGCGATTTAAAATCTGACAAAATTTTCCTTTTTTTTTTTTTTTTTTTTTTTTTTTTTTTTTTTTTTTTTTAATCAATTAATTACCTATTGAGTAATAGGCATTTTCGATCACGTGACAAATATTTTTTTCTCCCTCCGTTGACTGTTTTTACTGCTTTCGTGCGGAAAATCAGTTCAAAACACCCACTTCAGAATTATTTTCTGAAAAATGTATTGCTTTTTCAAAGGAAACGGAAAAGCGAGTTCGATTTGATAGGTTTTAAACAACATCACCTGCTAGTTTCATGCCTTTCCGAACAAAAATAATTTAAAACTTATGTCGTAAAGTTGTTCTTTTTGATTTGAAAACAGCCTTAAAGGCGCCATTGAAAGTATCCGGTTTTGAGACTATAAGTGAGATATGCAGAATGCGACGGCTTTGTAAAATTCCATTAAAATAAATAGATAAATAAATAAATAAAGGGGGGGGGGGCTTTTTGGATATATTTTCAGCAGTGGAAGGAATGGTGCGCTAAGTGTGCGGAGGCTCAAGCGGCCTTCCTTGAAGGGAATTAGGGTACCAGTCCCGTCAATTAACTTTATTTCGTATATATTTTTGTCGGACAAAGGTAGGATACTTTTCAGACAAGCCACGTATAAGGGAAACAGGATATGTCTGTAAATATCTAGATATTTCCGAACTATATATCTATAAATATTTTCTTTTCAAACAAAAGTAAATTAAATTAAAATACCAAGATTTCTTTATTTATTTTGGTCTCATTTATAAGTTCCTAATTATCATGTTCTTATTTTACTATTCACTTGTTTAGACCAGAATTTAAGTATCAAGAATACAAATATGTATCTGAAATTAGTTTCTTTAACTGTTTTTAAATAAAAACGATATATTTTGTAATGTTTTTATCAAAGTGTTTAATTTATTTATCAATGTCTAATTATTTTGTTCTTATTTTTTTACAGGTAAGTGTTTATTAGAAGATTGGATACTCTTTTATACCTTTGGATATTTCGAATGGCTTGGCTGTTAAGTATTTATTGCTATTTCATGGTTTTTAAAAATTTTTAAATATTATTTATAGGTTGTGCCCAATGCCAATAATCTTTAGTGGGTATTTTTCGAGTATAGGGGTCTTTGCAAAACAGAAAATATGACCTTGGCAAAATAAGGAAATTTAGCTGCATGTTTTTTGCAACCTAGTCACTGTTTCATAAACAAAAGATAAACATTTTTTTAAAAAAAATATATATACAGCTTATTTAATATAAAGAAGCCATTTAGTTATTTTTATATACAAACAAATTCTTACATATATAAATATATGAATAAACAAGCATAAAAAGTTCATCAGGTTTGTTTTCATAGCTTTTTAAATCACTTGGCAACAAATATCTCTTTCTCTTTTCATTTATTTATTTATTTTTTGTAGCCCGAATTGCTCAAAGCTTTAAAAGAAAACAGCCGAGGCCCTCTATAATGAAAAAGTACCGTTTAATGTGTTATTTTACTATATACAGGTTAAGACATGGAATTAATTTATTTAAGAATTATAACTTAATGTGTTTAATACATTTAACAATAATTTGATCTTTGGCTGGGAGAGACAACAACCACTTTCTCAAAAAAAAAAAAAAAAAAAAAGTTTTGTATTTTTTTTATAAGCAAAAAAAAAAAAAAAAAAAAAAAAAACCTTTATGTGAAATCTAATTTAATAATTTTGTATATTGGTAATTCGATACTTATTAGTTTAAGAATTTTCCACGCATTTAAAATGTGTAATCCAGGCTTTCAAGGAGGTAATATAAATAAAAATGTTTTAAATACAGATAATAAAAAATGAAAGGTGCTGTTGTTTATATTCTGTTTCTTCCTTTAATAATTAAGGGGTTTAAATAATAAAAAATAATCTATGTACTGAAGTAAGAATTATGTTTGTTTGTTGAGTGTAAAAATGGGTCACATTTTTTTTCTGCAATGGTTTTTATTATTTTTTAATTTCAAATTTGAAAGTTACTTTTTATTTTCTAAATGCTTAGTTAATATATATACGTATATATATATATTTGCCTTTTCATTATTATAAGAGTATTTTATGATCTGCAAGTAATGGAAGTTTTCATGCTTAAAAATACTTTTGAATTTATTAATGGGATAAATGTCCTCGAATACCGAATAAAAAAATCTGGCATCGTTCTCAAAATTTTTTTTTTTTTAATTAGTATTTTTGCAATTTCACTTCTTTAAAGTTTCTCATGTGATAAACAGAATGAAAAGAGAAAAACTTCTACTTATATTTATTTTTTTAATTTGAGAAAATCCTAAACTGCTGTTTAATGAAGAAGGGAATTTAAAAATACTAAGTTTATGAATATATTTATATTTATAATGGGATTCGCCAATGAATTTCGAAAAACTTTGGATTAAGTTTTTTCGAGTTACATTTTAAAAAGAGGAAGGTCTTTCTTTCTTTCCCTTCTACTAAATACTTTTAGTTTACAAAATTTTAATTTAACCTTTTCAGCCACAGTGATCGCACTACGGGACCATTTAATTTTAATTCCAAATTTACTAAATGCACCAAGAATATTTTAATAAAATGTTGCGTTTGTATTGAAAGTTTAGAACAACAATATTTTAATATGTGAGAGGTTTAGTTGCAAATTCCGGTGCTGTCAAGCATTTCATCAATTTTACGAACATGATTATTCTGTGCCAGAAAGGGTTAGAAAAAAATGTCCCAACAATACAACACTAAATATAAAATGCATGATTCATCCGTTTTGTAATTATTATTCATTATCTTGAAAATAAAGGTTGTAAAATAAAACCAAAAATACCCAGATTACTTAAAGGTGTTTTTTATTAACAAAACCTAGTACTTTCGAGCATGTCATGCTCATCATCAGGGTTAAAACAACAAAAGAGTAGAAGTCGAAGGCTGAGTTCTTTTATACGAAGTACACTGATCCAAAGACAACGTAAAAAAGGGGGGGAGAAGTCGGAATGTTCCAAATTCGATAGAAAGGGGGGTCCAAGTGATTTTGAGCAGATTGTGCCATATTCTTGGAATATCGTACGGCAAAGTATCGTCACAAGTATTGTTAGTATATATTAGTATTCGTACTATACATATATTAGTATATATTAGTATTCGTTATTATTAGTATTCGTACGATATTCCAAGAATATGGTACAATCTGCTTAAAATCACTTGAACCCCCCTTTCTATCGAATTTGGAACATTCCGACTTCTCCCCCCCTTTTTTACGTTGTCTTTGGATCAGTCCACTTCGTATAAAAGAACTCAGCCTTCGTCTTCTACTCTTTTGCCGGCCAGGTGCCCGGATCACATATGCCGATAATACGGGGAACCAGTGCGACTGCGTTAGCTGCGCCCTTTAAGTTTGCTGCAACTTCTTAACTTAGACTTAATTTTAAATTTTTATTTTTATTTTTGCCTTTCTATCCTTTTTACTTTTTCATATGTAGACTTGATCTACAGCTATACAATATTCAGGCTTATCTTAAGATGTGCTCTACAATTACTCCTAGCCAGGGCGTGGAGTTGCTCCGCAACTGGGAAGCCCCTGAAGATGCCTAATCATGTTCATGTTCATGTTCTACTCTTTTGTTGTTTTAACCCTGATGATGAGCATGACATGCTCGAAAGTACTAGGTTTTGTTAATAAAAAACACCTTTAAGTAATTTGAGTATTTTTGGTTTTATGTATAAATAAGGTGAATTAAAGAATTCGACATATGTGATATGTTATATCATTTTAATCTTATAATAAAGGTTGTTTTTCAAAAAACAGATTTAAAAAGTTATCGTAAATGATAATAAAAAAATAATAAAATAAAAATAAAAATAAAATTCATACAGACACACACACAAAATAATGTTACAAATTAAGAGTTCTGGAAAACATCAATAATTACCATGAACCGATTTACTAGTGGTTCGCTTTATCGAATTGAAACAATTTTAATTTAATCTTTTTTATGACAAGATCTATTGGCAATTTAGCTCATCTGATAATAAATGCTCGTGAATTATTGATTTCGGAATTACAATGTTGTCATTTACAGTTATAAAATAGATATCTTATCTCAACAATTCCTCATCATTAAGTTGTAAAGAGGTAATTCTATAATTTTTATAGCTATAAGTATTCTAAAACTATACTAACTGACTCGAATACTCGAATAACAATAAGTATTATTTTACAATACAAAATGAGTGTAGAAAACCGTCTATGGTTCTTTTTATATTATTATTCCAGGATTATTGTGTGCATAAAGAATAGTATTGAAAAACGGGATGTAATTATCTGTCATTTGAAAGGATTGTATTTCAGATTTCGACGATCGTTGTTTATGCACTCTTTTATAAGTTTATTTACTTAATAGAAAAAAAAATGACAACGGAATTTCAGATATAAAATTCGGTAGTTTTTTCTTTTTTCCATTAAATATATATAACCATTAATATTAACCTTTATAAACTATTAAGTCATATTATATGTATGTATATACAAACTTGTCTTGTAAGAGAAGGGGTTAAAAGGATTTTTTTTTATTTTAAGCGGGAATTTCAGGGAGTTAGAATTTTTTTAACCTTACTGTAGTATGGGGGTGTTTTTAAATGTGGGGACTTTAAAAATTTTCGGCTTGTTACAGTATGTGGGGTATGTTTTTCGATTGACTTATGCTGTTGTTCATTTAAAAAGGTAATTAAAAATTATGAGTGAAATTTTTTCAACATACTCTAGTTTGAGGGATTATTTTTCGAGCGGTGATTTATTAAGAAATTTTTAATAATTTAAACTTTAAAATTTTCAACAGTTTAAATTTATTTTGAGTCAAGTGTAAAAGTTAATTTAATTTAACAAATGAATCATTAAAATTAATTTCAAATAATAATTTAAAATAATGAAGACACTAATTATTTCGGCGTGCTGTAGTATGATAGGTTATTTTAATGTGGGTATGTTTTTCGACTGAATTTTGCTGTTGTTCATTTAAAAAGGTCATTAAAAAGTAATTAAAAATTAGGAATGAAGCTACTTTTTTTTTTCACCGTGTTTTAAATAAGGGGTTAAGCAGGTATTTGGGGACATAGAATGTTTTTTTCTGTACTATTATACGAGTGGTTTTTAATTTTAATGTGGTGACTTAAAAATTTTCAGTTTGGTGTAATTTAAGAGTTTATTTTTTGATTTTAAGCGGGAATTTTGGGTAGATTGATTTTTTTTTTTTTTTCACCGTGTTTTAAATAAGGGGTTAAGCAGATATTTTGGGGACATAGAATATTTTTTTCTGTACTATTGTACGAGTGGTTTTTAATTTTAATGCGGCAACTTAAAAATTTTCAGTTTGGTGTAATTTTAGAGTTTATTTTTTGATTTTAAGCTGAAATTTTGGGGAGATTGATTTTTTTTTTCCACTGTGCTCTTACATAATGAGTTTAGCGGGTATTTCGGAGGAAATTATTATTTTAGACTAATCATACATGAAGGATTTTTTTTTTTTTCGGGGGTTGATATTTTAATGACGAACTAATTAAGAGGGGTGCATTCATGGCGAATTAATGAATTATTTTTTTTAGGAGTAATTTTGTTAAGATTGGATATTTTTTTCATTTTTGGAGTTTTAAGCGGATATAAATGTTTAATAGGGGGACTTTAATTTTTTTTTTTGCAATGAGATTAACGCGCGCTCGTTGACCTAACTGTTTGGAGTCTGTCATTTTCCTTGAATCATGTGTGAATAACTGTTAGATTTCCTAAGAAAGATCTCAATAACCTTAATCCCTGTCTGCCATCATAAATAACATATGCTGGTAATGGGAATTTGGGAATAACAATTTTGAATATTTATTTAATGAGGGAACTTTAAAATTATTTCGAGTGTTATTTTTAGTCAACTATGTTATACACTTGATATTTTAAAATAATTAAAAAATAACTTTAAAATTTGAATGAAAAAATATGTTTTTAAATGGAATTTTTCATACTAATATTTATTCGCGCTCGTCGTCCTAACTGTTCGGGATATGTGGTTTTCTTCATGCTGTGGAAAATTTGATTGAATTGATTATTATTATTATTTTGTATGTGTTGTATGCATGTATGTGTGTGAATATATGTTTATGTGTTGTATGCATGTGCGTGTATTGTATGTATATACGTATGTATGTGTGTGTTGTATGTATGTGTATGTCGTATGTATGTGTTGTACGTATGTGCATGTGCTGTATATATATATGTATGAAATAACACATGCTTGTAATGGGAATTTGGGAATAATAATTTTAAATATTAAATATATATTAAATATTATTTATATATAATAATTTAATGAAGAAACTTTAGAATTATTTCGAGTACTATTTTTAGTGAACTATGTTATACACTTGATATTTTGAAATAGTTAAAAAATAACTTTAAAATTTGAATGAAAAATATGTTTCAAAATTGAATTTTATGTACTAACATTTATTTACGCTCGTCGACCTAACTGTTTAGAGTCCTTGATTATCTTCGAGCAATGGAAAATTTAATTTTATTAATTTATTTATTTAGTTAGATTATTTTTTGATGATCCTGGTTTGAGGATGTTATTTTTGGATAATGAATAAATTTTAATGGTGGTACTTTATTTTTAAGGGGTGTCTTACGAAGCGATTTAGATTGTTTTCGAGTGGAAAATTTAATCACATTTAATTTAAGAAATGGTTAATTAAAGGAAAAAAGGCAATTCAATTTAATTGGGTTCCTTTTTCGATAGATAAAAATAGGAATTAAAAATTTTATGAGAAATTTATTAATGAGGGTAATTGAAACTTATTATGAGTGTGACTCTATTTTAAGTAAAGGTTAGAAGAAAGTTTAAAAAATGACACTAAAAAATAAATATATTCATAACACATATATATACATAGAATTAACTAGCAGTATTTTTAAACTAGAATAACAAACTGAACAATTTTCGTGAATATTATGAAAAAATAAATGCGTTTTAGAGAACGAAACTTTACTATTTGATTGTTATTTAATATTATAAAAATATTTAAATCTAAGCATTTCGTTTTAGGTAACAAACTTACTTTATTAGTTTAGTATATATTAATTTTCATCGTATGGCATTTAAATCACCTGTGTTCATGCAATACGGATTTTCCTACTTATCACATGCGAATGACTAAGCATGATTCATTCTTATCTTAGATAAGGTATTACCCCAGAGTCTTCAATTCAATCGACGTTATATTTTAACTAGGATTAACTAATGAAGATACAATAATGATTTTATTAATTCAGATTTTAAATTAATATCAAATTGGAGGCTTTTTCTCTTTTCTCACAGATTAACTTTAAATAAAACTTAAATATTTATATATTCATTTACTTTATTAGTAAAATAATGAATGTATCACATTCATTTAGGATTTAACTATTTGAAAATTTAAACTAGCCTTTTAATTAAACGATCACATAATTAAAACTATTATAAAATTAAGTGTTTAAAAATATAAACGAAGGGTTCATTTTAAAATTTGCTCATACTTGGGAATAATTTACTTGGGGAATATTTCTTAGAACCAGTGAACATTTTTAAGGAAAGGTTTTCATAAATATATACTAAGGTATATATATAGTAACATTTCATATAACATCAAATTTTAGCAAGTGCATGTATTGAAACACCCCACCCCTCTTTTTTTTCTATCATACTTTTTCTCTCTTTGTTGTACTACTTTCGTTGAGAAATGCGGTTCAAAAAACCCAATTTGACGACATGTATTTGAAAAAACGGAGTATGATTAGGTAGTTTTTGAATACCTGCTTTTCGAAAATAAATTTAAACTTTTGACATAAAGCTGTTCTTTAATAATTTAAAACAGAAATTATTTTTTATAATTAATCCCTATCAACTTTAGACATGATTTGATGAATCATAAGGTCATTAAAAGATGTTTTTAACGTATTAATTAATTTTCTTAATCAGTTCTTCTAAATATTAAAAACTTATTCATAAGAAAATCTTACCTGGCTAGGAAAATTCAACCTCTTGTATGTCGGTCTCGCAAGGACTGACTGATAACATGCCTGCTTATCTACTGAACCACGTGATTAGTGACGTTAGAGATCACGTGACCCTCATTATCTGCTGATAAGATAAGCACTGACTTGGAATGATCTTAATTAATTACCAAACTTCTCCTTTTTTAAAAACCACACTAATCATTGCTCCCATTACTTAATCACGTAAATATAATTTATATTGTTTATGATTATCAGTTTTATACTAACATTCGACACCTATACGTATGTGTTTTATTAATTCTGTTCGTTTAATTCACACAAATTTCAACTAAAGCATCCTATGCTAGTTTTCATATATTTATTATCACATCACGTGATACAATTTCTTGCGATGTTTTAGAAATAATAGATTTTTAATTTTTTTTAATCAGTTAAAAACATTAAAAAAAATTTAATTGCTTTTTAGCATGAATATTTTAAGAAAAACATATTTTATTCTGAAATATTAAATTTAAAAACTAACTCTTAAGAATATGACTCGATGCAATTTTCTCATTTTTAACAAGTTAACTTTACTACTAAGCGATTTTACTTTCACATTTTTAAAAGTTATTTATATAATATACTAGCATTTATTTATAATACGCATAATTTTATTAAAATTACTGAAGAAAATAAAATTTATACTAAGTAAAAATTTAAAACCACCAATTAAATATATTAAACAACAACAACAAACTTGTAATTAAGATATGAATAAATATAAAAATTTGAATCGCACAAAAATGAAAAGGAATACTTATTCATTCATAAAAATTCTTCCCTTGATCAAATTCATGTATGTTAGTAATAAGTTTTGAAAAATATTATAAACATTTCCAAATTAACAAAGAAAATTAGTTATTAAATAACAAATAATGGACACGCACCTTTTAAACTTACATCTTACAATGCACTTAGTAACCAAATTTAATGATTTTTAAACATATCTTCTTAATTTTTTTACAATGAAAGACTATCACAGTTGAATATTTATCTATCTGTTCATAACTTTATCGAGAAATATATAATGCATACCACACGATTTCATTAAATTAATCAATCACAATACATTTCAAACTTCTCATTTTCAATGTTTTTTATACTAGTGTTTATCAAATAAGAGTTTATTCTGAACAGTCATTACTTAGTATATTGATGTGAAGTTTGTGTTGAACGGTTTTTAACTCAAATGGTGTGAGAGAAGTATATATGTGGGGGAAAGTTATTAACTATTTTAAATCTTTCATAAAAATAAGAAAAAGCCTTTCAAGCAGCAGAAATTTAACACATTTGTAAACAAACCTTAGGAGGAAAACACTCATCTTCTCACAATCATATATCACTGGGGAGTATAGAGGAGTTACCCATGTTGTGCATAATTTGAGATTTTCATTAACACATTATTATAACCAAAGTTTTTCAACAGTTTGAAAAAATATGACGCACACCATCTCATGAACAAATTAGGAAGATTCAAAGATCATGAAATTGATGCGATTACATTCGTCCTGGGAAAGTTTATAACCTTCAAGATAAGAAAGCAGTCAAGTCCTATACAGCTGATATTTTTAGATTCATTTCAATTTTTGCCTATGTCATTAGAATTACACGCAGGTTTCGAACCCATAGTCATTTAATCATACTTCTCATTTTTTTTTAAACTCGTGACGCTAACCCTTGGGGCATTAAGACTCGTAATTTAGTAACTAAAAAGTAAGAAAGATCATCGAAAGCGATTACTTCACACATGAAAAAATAATTTTTATTGTGACTTAACAGTTAAAAATCACGAAGAAAAGAAAAAAATCACATATGTTTTGAATTACTTTGATATTTTATGAGTCACTTCATCAGTTAAATAGACATACCACTTCTTATGAATCACTACTTATGCTTAAATTTTCAAACACTTGCTTATATGAAATGTATTATATTTTAGTTTATCAGTGATTGTGTGATTACTTGTTAATAATTTTAATGTTATTAAAAAATTTTTAAAAAATCAAATGTTAATAATTAATTAAAAAAATACAAGTCAATATTAAAGGTTTGAACAAATTATTAAAATAATTTTACAAAACTTTTCAAATTATTTAAAAATATTTCACTAATATTTAGTAATTGACAAATTTTAATGTTCATAATCATTTATGTGACTTAGGTTTTCTGTTTTAACTGTTAAGTTATCAGATTCCCCCTTCAAGTACATCTCATTGATATGTTTTAATCAACCAACCAACCATTCCACTGTTTTCACAATCAACTATTATGTGAGTTGGGTTTTTAGTTTTAATTGTTAAGTTATTTCATCTCCCCCCTTCATTTACATCTCATTGATAAGTTTTCAACAACCAACCACACAACTTTTTTCGTAATCAACTATTTATTTACCCTAGTAACCAAAAACCTTTTATCGACACATGAACAAAATTTTTAAGATGCAAGACTCTTCATTTTCATTCGAAAAAACAATGACTTATGTAATAAATTTTTTCTTTACTTAAATGAAACCTTCGCATGTGTATAGTAAAACTTGGAAAATTTCATTTAATGCATAAATTTAAAGTTAACAGACAAGGTCCTCACACACCTTTTAGTATTTTACTAACACGTTACCAAATATCTTTAGAAAACAACAGAATTTTAAATAATTATTTTAATAAAAATTCTCTTTTGTAAGTGACATTACTGACCTAACTTGAAAAAATTAGCTTGTCAAAGCAGGTTTTGATTATTCCAGCTTAGTAATAATCATAAGTTTCATATGATAATCAACCTGTTTGGTTATTTCCCGGTATGGTTTTATAAAAAAAATCCCGCATGCAATTAGCATAACTTAACTAACTTAGAAAAATAACTTGTCAAAGCAGGTTTTCAATGTTTCAGCTTAGTAATATTCATAAGTTTTATATGATATTCAACCTATTTGGTTATGTCTCAGCATATCTTTATAAAATGTATCTAAAAAACCTTTAATATTAATGTTTAAAAATATGCAGTTAGTCTTTTATAGATGATTATTTTCACTTCTATTATTTAAAAAACATTTTTAAGTAAAATTATTACTGATGGCAGTTTATCTAAGTGTTATAAAATGTGCATGCAAAACTTTTAATTCTAATTTTCACATTTTATTATTTCAAATTATTGTTTTAGAGTTGTACTAAAATTTGGAAAAAAATATTTAATTTTCATGCATAATTAAATTGAAATAGTTTAATAATAAAGACACATTCAACATTGCATACTCACCTAATCCAACATCACCACAAAAGTACGTCCTACTCAGTCGAAGATTTGGGAAGAAATGAGATTCAAAGTCCTTATCAGAAAATGTTTTCAGATAATCTTATCTTAAGATGTTGACGTCATAGAACATATGACATCAACTGGTCACGTGATGTATATCACATGACCAGTACTTTGTTTTCTAGATTGGTTCTTATAAAAATTCATTTATTAAGTAATTTAGTCATTTTAATAATTATTAATAAGATTAATTAATTAAACTAATTAATAAGATTAATTAATCTTATTAATTATTTAGTATTAAAATAATTATCAATTAATTCATTAATTAGTTTAATTAATTAATCTTATTAATAATTATTAAAATGACTAAATTACTTAATAAATGAATTTTTATAAGAACCAATCTAGAAAACAAAGTACTGGTCATGTGATATACATCACGTGACCAGTTGATGTCATATGTTCTATGACGTCAACATCTTAAGATAAGATTATCTGAAAACATTTTCTGATAAGGACTTTGAATCTCATTTCTTCCCAAATCTTCGACTGAGTAGGACGTACTTTTGTGGTGATGTTGGATTAGGTGAGTATGCAATGTTGAATGTGTCTTTATTATTAAACTATTTCAATTTAATTATGCATGAAAATTAAATATTTTTTTCCAAATTTTAGTACAACTCTAAAACAATAATTTGAAATAATAAAATGTGAAAATTAGAATTAAAAGTTATGCATGCACATTTTATAACACTTAGATAAACTGCCATCAGTAATAATTTTACTTAAAAATGTTTTTTAAATAATAGAAGTGAAAATAATCATCTATAAAAGACTAACTGCATATTTTTAAACATTAATATTAAAGGTTTTTTAGATACATTTTATAAAGATATGCTGAGACATAACCAAATAGGTTGAATATCATATAAAACTTATGAATATTACTAAGCTGAAACATTGAAAACCTGCTTTGACAAGTTATTTTTCTAAGTTAGTTAAGTTATGCTAATTGCATGCGGGATTTTTTTTATAAAACCATACCGGGAAATAACCAAACAGGTTGATTATCATATGAAACTTATGATTATTACTAAGCTGGAATAATCAAAACCTGCTTTGACAAGTTAATTTTTTCAAGTTAGGTCAGTAATGTCACTTACAAAAGAGAATTTTTATTAAAATAATTATTTAAAATTCTGTTGTTTTCTAAAGATATTTGGTAACGTGTTAGTAAAATACTAAAAGGTGTGTGAGGACCTTGTCTGTTAACTTTAAATTTATGCATTAAATGAAATTTTCCAAGTTTTACTATACACATGCGAAGGTTTCATTTAAGTAAAGAAAAAATTTATTACATAAGTCATTGTTTTTTCGAATGAAAATGAAGAGTCTTGCATCTTAAAAATTTTGTTCATGTGTCGATAAAAGGTTTTTGGTTACTAGGGTAAGCAAATAGCTGGTTGCTAGGGTAAATAAATAGTTGATTACGAAAAAAGTTGTGTGGTTGGTTGTTGAAAACTTATCAATGAGATGTAAATGAAGGGGGGAGATGAAATAACTTAACAATTAAAACTAAAAACCCAACTCACATAATAGTTGATTGTGAAAACAGTGGAATGGTTGGTTGGTTGATTAAAACATATCAATGAGATGTACTTGAAGGGGGAATCTGATAACTTAACAGTTAAAACAGAAAACCTAAGTCACATAAATGATTATGAACATTAAAATTTGTCAATTACTAAATATTAGTGAAATATTTTTAAATAATTTGAAAAGTTTTGTAAAATTATTTTAATGATTTGTTCAAACCTTTAATATTGACTTGTATTTTTTTAATTAATTATTAACATTTGATTTTTTAAAATTTTTTTAATAACATTAAAATTATTAACAAGTAATCACACAATCACTGATAAACTAAAATATAATACATTTCATATAAGCAAGTGTTTGAAAATTTAAGCATAAGTAGTGATTCATAAGAAGTGGTATGTCTATTTAACTGATGAAGTGACTCATAAAATATCAAAGTAATCCAAAACATATGTGATTTTTTTCTTTTCTTCGTGATTTTTAACTGTTAAGTCACAATAAAAATTATTTTTTCATGTGTGAAGTAATCGCTTTCGATGATCTTTCTTACTTTTTAGTTACTAAATTACGAGTCTTAATGCCCCAAGGGTTAGCGTCACGAGTTTAAAAAAAAATGAGAAGTATGATTAAATGACTATGGGTTCGAAACCTGCGTGTAATTCTAATGACATAGGCAAAAATTGAAATGAATCTAAAAATATCAGCTGTATAGGACTTGACTGCTTTCTTATCTTGAAGGTTATAAACTTTCCCAGGACGAATGTAATCGCATCAATTTCATGATCTTTGAATCTTCCTAATTTGTTCATGAGATGGTGTGCGTCATAATTTTTCAAACTGTTGAAAAACTTTGGTTATAATAATGTGTTAATGAAAATCTCAAATTATGCACAACATGGGTAACTCCTCTATACTCCCCAGTGATATATGATTGTGAGAAGATGAGTGTTTTCCTCCTAAGGTTTGTTTACAAATGTGTTAAATTTCTGCTGCTTGAAAGGCTTTTTCTTATTTTTATGAAAGATTTAAAATAGTTAATAACTTTCCCCCACATATATACTTCTCTCACACCATTTGAGTTAAAAACCGTTCAACACAAACTTCACATCAATATACTAAGTAATGACTGTTCAGAATAAACTCTTATTTGATAAACACTAGTATAAAAAACATTGAAAATGAGAAGTTTGAAATGTATTGTGATTGATTAATTTAATGAAATCGTGTGGTATGCATTATATATTTCTCGATAAAGTTATGAACAGATAGATAAATATTCAACTGTGATAGTCTTTCATTGTAAAAAAATTAAGAAGATATGTTTAAAAATCATTAAATTTGGTTACTAAGTGCATTGTAAGATGTAAGTTTAAAAGGTGCGTGTCCATTATTTGTTATTTAATAACTAATTTTCTTTGTTAATTTGGAAATGTTTATAATATTTTTCAAAACTTATTACTAACATACATGAATTTGATCAAGGGAAGAATTTTTATGAATGAATAAGTATTCCTTTTCATTTTTGTGCGATTCAAATTTTTATATTTATTCATATCTTAATTACAAGTTTGTTGTTGTTGTTTAATATATTTAATTGGTGGTTTTAAATTTTTACTTAGTATAAATTTTATTTTCTTCAGTAATTTTAATAAAATTATGCGTATTATAAATAAATGCTAGTATATTATATAAATAACTTTTAAAAATGTGAAAGTAAAATCGCTTAGTAGTAAAGTTAACTTGTTAAAAATGAGAAAATTGCATCGAGTCATATTCTTAAGAGTTAGTTTTTAAATTTAATATTTCAGAATAAAATATGTTTTTCTTAAAATATTCATGCTAAAAAGCAATTAAATTTTTTTTAATGTTTTTAACTGATTAAAAAAAATTAAAAATCTATTATTTCTAAAACATCGCAAGAAATTGTATCACGTGATGTGATAATAAATATATGAAAACTAGCATAGGATGCTTTAGTTGAAATTTGTGTGAATTAAACGAACAGAATTAATAAAACACATACGTATAGGTGTCGAATGTTAGTATAAAACTGATAATCATAAACAATATAAATTATATTTACGTGATTAAGTAATGGGAGCAATGATTAGTGTGGTTTTTAAAAAAGGAGAAGTTTGGTAATTAATTAAGATCATTCCAAGTCAGTGCTTATCTTATCAGCAGATAATGAGGGTCACGTGATCTCTAACGTCACTAATCACGTGGTTCAGTAGATAAGCAGGCATGTTATCAGTCAGTCCTTGCGAGACCGACATACAAGAGGTTGAATTTTCCTAGCCAGGTAAGATTTTCTTATGAATAAGTTTTTAATATTTAGAAGAACTGATTAAGAAAATTAATTAATACGTTAAAAACATCTTTTAATGACCTTATGATTCATCAAATCATGTCTAAAGTTGATAGGGATTAATTATAAAAAATAATTTCTGTTTTAAATTATTAAAGAACAGCTTTATGTCAAAAGTTTAAATTTATTTTCGAAAAGCAGGTATTCAAAAACTACCTAATCATACTCCGTTTTTTCAAATACATGTCGTCAAATTGGGTTTTTTGAACCGCATTTCTCAACGAAAGTAGTACAACAAAGAGAGAAAAAGTATGATAGAAAAAAAAGAGGGGTGGGGTGTTTCAATACATGCACTTGCTAAAATTTGATGTTATATGAAATGTTACTATATATATACCTTAGTATATATTTATGAAAACCTTTCCTTAAAAATGTTCACTGGTTCTAAGAAATATTCCCCAAGTAAATTATTCCCAAGTATGAGCAAATTTTAAAATGAACCCTTCGTTTATATTTTTAAACACTTAATTTTATAATAGTTTTAATTATGTGATCGTTTAATTAAAAGGTTAGTTTAAATTTTCAAATAGTTAAATCCTAAATGAATGTGATACATTCATTATTTTACTAATAAAGTAAATGAATATATAAATATTTAAGTTTTATTTAAAGTTAATCTGTGAGAAAAGAGAAAAAGCCTCCAATTTGATATTAATTTAAAATCTGAATTAATAAAATCATTATTGTATCCTCATTAGTTAATCCTAGTTAAAATATAACGTCGATTGAATTGAAGACTCTGGGGTAATACCTTATCTAAGATAAGAATGAATCATGCTTAGTCATTCGCATGTGATAAGTAGGAAAATCCGTATTGCATGAACACAGGTGATTTAAATGCCATACGATGAAAATTAATATATACTAAACTAATAAAGTAAGTTTGTTACCTAAAACGAAATGCTTAGATTTAAATATTTTTATAATATTAAATAACAATCAAATAGTAAAGTTTCGTTCTCTAAAACGCATTTATTTTTTCATAATATTCACGAAAATTGTTCAGTTTGTTATTCTAGTTTAAAAATACTGCTAGTTAATTCTATGTATATATATGTGTTATGAATATATTTATTTTTTAGTGTCATTTTTTAAACTTTCTTCTAACCTTTACTTAAAATAGAGTCACACTCATAATAAGTTTCAATTACCCTCATTAATAAATTTCTCATAAAATTTTTAATTCCTATTAGGTAGCTTTCGTAAGAAATACTACCTATTGCAATCGCACCAGTTTATATATATATATATCTATCTATCTATCTATCTATATATATATATATCTCACTTTTTTATGGGCACGATAACTTCTATAATTCTTCACCAATCTCCACCAAACTTGGACATAAAATCAATGGGGATAAAATCTTGGATGAGTTCGTTAATGGGCAAAATCGGACCAAGGGGGTCGGAATAGGGGGCGTTTTTGTGAAAACCGAAAAAACGCCATAACTTCTTTATTAAAGTAGATATCGAATCGGTTTAAAGTTTATATTACTTCTTAAAAATGGGCCAAAAGTATATATATGACAGATTTTTGATAAATTTAGAAGTGGGCTCAAGGGGCGAAAAAAACAGGGATTTTGAGAGAAAAAAATTCATAACTTCGTCAATTTTCAAGATATCAAGTCCAACTAAATTTTTTATAAATGTTCTTAAAATTATCTAAAACTTTTGTATTTACAAGTTTTTGATAGGACCAACTTTTACCGATGAAAAAAATTAAAAACGAAAAGAAAAAGGGCGCTGAAAAAAGAGAAAAATCCATAACTCCGTCAATTTTTAAGATATCAAATCTGATTAAATTTATTTTACATCTTCTCAAAAATATCTACAACTTTTATATTGACAAGTTTTTCATAGGACTAATTCGTATAGCAAAAAGAAATTAAACAAAAATAGGAGTTGGAGAAAAAAACCTCAAATCCAAACGGCTTATATTCTGACTCATTTTTAAATTCATTTTTGATTTTAAACGCATCCAAATGGTAGATCCTCTTATTTAGAAACTGTATAAAGTGACGCATTGGTCAATTTTCTGATAAAGACAGAATAAATTTCAAAAAAAGGCTACCAAAAAGGGTATTTTGAACAGAATTTCCGAAAGTCATCGGGACTTAAAATTGAAGGAAGTATTCAAATAAGAAATCGCGCTTTTTTCTGACTCGTTTTTAAATCCATTTTTGTTCTCAAACGCATCCAATTTACAGATCCTCTTATTTAGGAACTATATAATGTGATGCATTGGTCAGTTTTTTGATAAAGACGGAATATATTTCAAAAAAGGCTACCAAAAAGGGTATTTTGAACAGAATTTTCAGAAATCATCGAGAGTGAAAATTTAAGGAAGTGTTCAAATAAGAAATTGCGTTTTTTTCTGACTCATTTTTAAATCCATTTTTGCTCTCAAATGCATCCAATTTACAGATCCTTTTATTTAGGAACTATATAATGTGATGCATTGATCGGTTTTTTGATAAAGACGGAATATATTTTGAAAAAGGCTACCAAAAAGGGTATTTTGAGCAGAATTTCCCGAAGTCTTTGTGATTTGAAAATTTAAGGAAGTTTTCACATAGCAAATTGCGTTTTTTATGACTCGTTTTAAAATCCATTTTCGCTCTCAAATGCATCCAATTTACAGATCCTCTTATTTAGAAACTATATACTGTGACGCATTGGCCAGTTTTTTGATAAAGATAGAATATATTTTTAAAAATGCTGTCAAAGTGAGTATTTCGCACAAAATTTTCCGAAGCAATCATGATAAAAGAATTAAGGATGTATTCAAACAACAAATCGGTTATTTTATGACTCATTTTTAAATTCAATTTTTTTCTCAAATGCTTTTAACTGACAGTTTTTTGTTATTTAGGAACTGTATAATGTACTGTTTTGGTCAATTTTTTAATAAATTTAGAATCTATTTCAAAATATGTTGTCATAATGGGCATTTGAGCTGAATTTTTCTTAAGATGATTCTGATAAAACCAGTTTTTGCAGGAAAATGAAATTAAAAACTTTTCATAAACGGCCAAATGAAGTTATTAAACTGGGTTTATCTCTAATCATATATATTTTTTATTGAAATGAGCACTCTTCGAAATCTACCTCCGCCTATAGGCCCAGCCGACAGGGATTTTTTTATCTATCGAAAAAGGAACCCAATTAAATTGAATTGCCTTTTTTCCTTTAATTAACCATTTCTTAAATTAAATGTGATTAAATTTTCCACTCGAAAACAATCTAAATCGCTTCGTAAGACACCCCTTAAAAATAAAGTACCACCATTAAAATTTATTCATTATCCAAAAATAACATCCTCAAACCAGGATCATCAAAAAATAATCTAACTAAATAAATAAATTAATAAAATTAAATTTTCCATTGCTCGAAGATAATCAAGGACTCTAAACAGTTAGGTCGACGAGCGTAAATAAATGTTAGTACATAAAATTCAATTTTGAAACATATTTTTCATTCAAATTTTAAAGTTATTTTTTAACTATTTCAAAATATCAAGTGTATAACATAGTTCACTAAAAATAGTACTCGAAATAATTCTAAAGTTTCTTCATTAAATTATTATATATAAATAATATTTAATATATATTTAATATTTAAAATTATTATTCCCAAATTCCCATTACAAGCATGTGTTATTTCATACATATATATATACAGCACATGCACATACGTACAACACATACATACGACATACACATACATACAACACACACATACATACGTATATACATACAATACACGCACATGCATACAACACATAAACATATATTCACACACATACATGCATACAACACATACAAAATAATAATAATAATCAATTCAATCAAATTTTCCACAGCATGAAGAAAACCACATATCCCGAACAGTTAGGACGACGAGCGCGAATAAATATTAGTATGAAAAATTCCATTTAAAAACATATTTTTTCATTCAAATTTTAAAGTTATTTTTTAATTATTTTAAAATATCAAGTGTATAACATAGTTGACTAAAAATAACACTCGAAATAATTTTAAAGTTCCCTCATTAAATAAATATTCAAAATTGTTATTCCCAAATTCCCATTACCAGCATATGTTATTTATGATGGCAGACAGGGATTAAGGTTATTGAGATCTTTCTTAGGAAATCTAACAGTTATTCACACATGATTCAAGGAAAATGACAGACTCCAAACAGTTAGGTCAACGAGCGCGCGTTAATCTCATTGCAAAAAAAAAATTAAAGTCCCCCTATTAAACATTTATATCCGCTTAAAACTCCAAAAATGAAAAAAATATCCAATCTTAACAAAATTACTCCTAAAAAAAATAATTCATTAATTCGCCATGAATGCACCCCTCTTAATTAGTTCGTCATTAAAATATCAACCCCCGAAAAAAAAAAAATCCTTCATGTATGATTAGTCTAAAATAATAATTTCCTCCGAAATACCCGCTAAACTCATTATGTAAGAGCACAGTGGAAAAAAAAAATCAATCTCCCCAAAATTTCAGCTTAAAATAAAAAAATAAACTCTAAAATTACACCAAACTGAAAATTTTTAAGTTGCCGCATTAAAATTAAAAACCACTCGTACAATAGTACAGAAAAAAATATTCTATGTCCCCAAAATATCTGCTTAACCCCTTATTTAAAACACGGTGAAAAAAAAAAAAAAATCAATCTACCCAAAATTCCCGCTTAAAATCAAAAAATAAACTCTTAAATTACACCAAACTGAAAATTTTTAAGTCACCACATTAAAATTAAAAACCACTCGTATAATAGTACAGAAAAAAACATTCTATGTCCCCAAATACCTGCTTAACCCCTTATTTAAAACACGGTGAAAAAAAAAAAAAGTAGCTTCATTCCTAATTTTTAATTACTTTTTAATGACCTTTTTAAATGAACAACAGCAAAATTCAGTCGAAAAACATACCCCACATTAAAATAACCTATCATACTACAGCACGCCGAAATAATTAGTGTCTTCATTATTTTAAATTATTATTTGAAATTAATTTTAATGATTCATTTGTTAAATTAAATTAACTTTTACACTTGACTCAAAATAAATTTAAACTGTTGAAAATTTTAAAGTTTAAATTATTAAAAATTTCTTAATAAATCACCGCTCGAAAAATAATCCCTCAAACTAGAGTATGTTGAAAAAATTTCACTCATAATTTTTAATTACCTTTTTAAATGAACAACAGCATAAGTCAATCGAAAAACATACCCCACATACTGTAACAAGCCGAAAATTTTTAAAGTCCCCACATTTAAAAACACCCCCATACTACAGTAAGGTTAAAAAAATTCTAACTCCCTGAAATTCCCGCTTAAAATAAAAAAAAATCCTTTTAACCCCTTCTCTTACAAGACAACCTTGAGGATTGAGGAGGAGGAGGTGTGAGGAGGAGGCTTGAAGAGGAGTGAGGAGGAGGATTGAGGAGGAGGAGCCCACCACCACCACCACGCTCCTCGCTCCTCCTCCTGAGGCCGGACAGACAATTTTCCCCTACTTATATATATATATACACACATGCGAATAATTTTTTTAAATATTTTTTTTTCGTTTCTTCCCTTAAATTATTAACGATTTATTATATTTTTAATGCTTTGAAGATTGTTCTGTCACTAATTGGATAATTTGTGCGTCTAACAGTTTTATCCAATGAATATCCTTCTATATAATTCAGTGATAACCTATTTTTATGGCAATACTTATTATATACATCTGTTAATTCATAAGGATTCTGTTTCGAACCAATTAATATGCAACTTATAGTTCATGCTATTTCAAACCGACACTTTTATACTAAAGAAGAAGGGTTAATATTTGAAGATTTTAAATGTGTTTGTTGTAAATCCTTTCGGCTGATTATACTAGTATTTTCCATTATGTTCGATTATACCAGTACCTTACACAAGTCACATATTAACCATAAAAGCTAGTTCTTTACGCATATATATTAATAATATTTTTTAATACTTATCGAGTAATAATTATTCTAAACCTCTTTCGAACTTATGTTTTGGCTGCTCAACTTCTTTGTGATATAATTAAAATTACGAATCGGATTTCTGATATGCTGTATTAACCCCTTAATTGGCGCGATGCCATCATGGCATCACCTAGTTTTAATTCGCAATTGCTATATTGGCACCCGCATTTTTGAATGAATATTTCACTGTTATTAAGAACGCGACTTTGACTTCGAATTGCGGTTTGACTAAGGTGCGTGTGGACACCTCCATACATCCCCGGTTAGTGATAGCCGTAGTAGACTAGAGAGCAATCTAAAAATCTGACTGGTAGCAATAGCAGGGTGGTGGGGGTAAAAATTATCATAAAGAATAAAAAAAGTGGGGAAAATGAGCTACTTGAAAAGTATGAAGAGAGAAGTAGAAAAAATATGCCTAAAAACAGTATAATTACAAGGGGACAATTTTCACAAAGTTAAGTAAAAAAAAAAAATGTCTCCTTTTAAATAACAGAGGCGATTGAGCTTGTCAAGCTTCTTCTCTCATCTTCGCCAATTGAGGTGAAAATCACAGTAGTTATTCCATGCGTTTCGCGGAAACACGGTTTCACCTTGGCAAGGTCAGTCGCTTCTGTTATTTAAAAGGACTACAGTACCCTAAATAGTGGAGGTTCCCGTAGGTACTGCGCAGTAAATATGTTTTTACATGTTTACAAATAAATTTTCATCAAAGTACTGGTGCCAATTAACATTTTAAGAATACAAGTACCTTGCCCCTGAAGGCATTAAAGCACAGATTTTTTATTTATTTTTCCAATATGGAGATAAAATATGCTTACATATATTATAAAAAAAAATACAGTATTAAAAAAAATACTCAACTTACATTGCCTAACTTCCTTTTTTCCCTGATGACCCAGCTCGATTTTCGTGTCGCTTGGGAAAAGAGAAATCGCCTTCCCACCCTCTCTTGCTCTTCTTGTAATCAAAGGGGCAAGCAGATACGGAGCAAATCAAAGATCTGTTTCTTTTGCTTCTCCGCCGGAGTTCTAATCTCTCGAGTATTTCTCGAGATGAATGCGTGGAAAACATATCCGGAAAAAATGCAATGTTTGATTGAGGTCTATAGGAGATGAGCTGCAGCTCTCTCTCACGCTTCGCCATACAGACACTTTTATTTTTATACTTGTTTATTTTTCGATACTACATTTCACTGGATTGGGAATTCTCGGTTTCGAAGCAACTGAAGTACTAAAATTTGTTTTTTCCTTTATAAACCTAAACTTCAGAGGTGATTAACTTTTACGCGACTTTATTATAAAAAATGAAAGACAGTGATGAAGCTTACTTCAGTTTTTCTTCAAATAATTTGCTTATTATTTTATGTAATTAATATACATGGGGGTATCGTAGAATTTTAATTATCATTAGAAAATAATTAAGATTAAAACTTATTATTATTTTTCTTTTTTCTAAATCTTCTCTACCTAGTCAAAATCCAGAGTTATACCTTTCTTTTAGCGTACAGCAGGACAGACAGCTGTATATAAAATAAGTGTTGTTGGTTATTAACGGCGAAAGTTCTGTTTTTTGTAGCGTGATCAAAAATGTCTAAAATCTTGTTGAATGATTAATGAAATTGTTGAGACTATATGGATATTTAATATTTGTAATTCTCTCCTGAATTGCTGATTATTTACTACGAAAATCTGACTATACCACTTACTTACAAGTTCAACAGATGTAAATTTACATTGTATACTGTATAGTGTTATATCAACAGATGTTAATTTATACAGATAAAAGTACGTAATACGCGGTACGTATCAAAACGTAGTTATTATTGTTATTATTATTATTATTATTATTATTATTATTATTATTATTATTATTATTATTATTATGCAACTTCACAAGAAACTGTATGTTTCAAAAATGTAATTATTTGAATTAAACATTGACTTCTATGCGGGAAAATTCTGCCACAGTAATCAAAATGTAAATCCAACAGTTCCTTTTTTTACTGGATGTGAGAACAAGAATTTCTTCTTATCCAACTTATGTGTGAATGCTAGTAGCTAATCCTATAAACTCACCCATTCATACTCGGAGAGCTTTTCTTTTTATTCTTTACAATAAGGAATGGAAGATTTGGAGCCGACAAAAGAAATCTCGAACTGTTAAGACCGTGATAAAATAATAACATAAAGAAGAGCAAGTTCGTTTCAAGGCCTTTCATTTTTTATTTTCTTCTTTTGTAATTCGCAATGGAAGCGCAGCTCCTGGGATCGAGATTAGTTAATGAGGTTCCTCATTCAATGCTTTGCCGCAGAACTTTTTGGAATGTTATTTTTTTTTTTTTTGTTAATTTTCTTTTTTTTTTCTTTCTTTGCCATTCGTGTAGTTCTTTGTGCTAGTATGAGTGTTTAACAATAGTGAAGGGGTATTTAATAAGAGAGGCTCCACAGGCTTTTTTTTTTTTTTTTTTTTTCTTGTGCTCGTACAATGAAATATTTTGTTAATTAGAACGGAATGCGTCGTTGAAATCAGGGCTTAAAGTGAATCAAAAAAGTTTCCAACCTTTCATTTGCTGCAATAATAACGATCATAGTATATCCTCTTCAACCACATATTTATTTTTCATACATTATTTCCAAAATATTCAGCAATTTCGCCTTTTGTAAAATAAAAAAAATATATGACGACCTCAGAAGCCAAGGGTTACAAGTGACAAAATGTCGATTTAGAGTAAATTGAGTTGAAAGATAATTGATGTTAAATTGGAACATCAATAACAATTGACTAAATTGAAATAGGAAACACCTGCTTGTTGAATTCTAATCTTTGAACTCTCATTTCAATAACTGTAAAAAAAAAAATAGAGTACATTTTTTTTTTTTTTTAATGTATAATTAATCAATATTGTTTGTTTTTCGAAAAAAGTGGTTTATCTCTATAACTCCCTAAATAATCAGAAAATGACCTATATTTCTTTACCTGAAATGAAAAAAGCATATTTCCAGATACCCTGTGCACTTAACTCAATTTTTTCAATTTTGTCACTTATACCCCTTGGCTTCTGGGATCCTCATATATAAGTAAGATGTATATTATATAATAAATAAGACGCAAATGTATGTTTTGTAAGACGTTATAGCACATAAACTTGCTCCATGATACGCATAAACAAAAATGTTACATGAACTTGTCCAAATAAAATTAACGATAAAGCATAATACTGACGTTTGGAACTGTTTTTGCAGTCATGTTTAGGATAAATATAATGTTGAAATGCTTTAAAGTCTAGAGATGAAAGCTTTTTGTCCATTCTTGATGAATTATATGAAAAGACTTCAGTGATTAGTACATCAGAAAATTTTGAGAATTTTCATAAGTTGAAATGGAAGTTCACCTAAAGACCACAGAGTGTATCAATATGGTATTTAGACGAATAGACAGTCGAAGAAAATAGATTCGTTATTGTATTTACAACTATTTAATAGTAGTTCTTGATTATGCATGGGAATACAAACATTTAGGACTTCACTCTTGATTATGATAATATTTACAAATGATAATGTAAAGTATTTGTTAAAATTCGGATTTCCACGGATCCTATCATAGTTAATAGTTAAAGGGACAACGCCTACGCCCCAATCGTAGAAACAAGCAGTCAACTGAGATACTCTCTCCGCTACCGGAGCTTTACAACGTCTCTCGTGCTCTGATATCTCCAGAAGTATCCTTTAGAATTTTTCGTTTTGCTTTCAATATTTGGCTAGGACTTAGACCTCGACCATTTTTAAATGGAAATTCTTTCATAGAGTTTCTCTAAATATAGAAGTATAACAGAAATATTATTTTTAGGTTTTTTTAGAAGAAACATTTTGAAAAGAAATGTTCCACGCTACACTTTTTTTTTTCTTATTTTCTTTTTTCATTAGTGTATCAGTTTGAAACGGAATTCCCTTTTTATATTTCATCTTTCGCTTACATATTTCATCTCTAACTTTTTTGGTTGAAGAATTCATCTTTACATTTTGCATCTAAAATTCACCCCTTCCTCTTATTCTAAGTAAAGTAACCCCCTCCCCCCCTTTTTTTTAATGGAAAATGCTATTACTTACCGACGCACGTCTCTGTGGTAAATACTCTCAAGTGTTCTATTCTTCGTTCTTCCCTAAAAGTCTACTGATAAGTCCGTAAACCTTTATCATCTGCATCTTCCGTAAGACCAGTGATGAGAATAAAAGATACAGTAATTGAAGTCCTGTCTGTCAGAACTGTTTTCAATTTTTCCCTTTCTATATTTCCCCTAGGCCTAAGGCACTGTACTTTCTCCAGAACCACAGTATTGTTTGATACATTAACATCTATTGTACATTTTTTTAGCTGATATGATTGAAGTGGTTGTAAAATAATGCCTCTATCTACTTTCTTTTTATAGATGGATTTTACAAAATGACACTTATGAATGGGACGGGGAGAGAGGAGATAATATGAGTGTTATAGAGGGTTGTATGTATTTATTTCTTCCTAAATAACATAAAAAAAAATCCTTTTTCTTGCAAAAGTTAAAATATAAATATGTATTTTAAGGTTCGTACATGCAGTATTCTTTTGTAGAACAAGATGACATCATACAGAACCAATTTTAAGGTCGTGGAATTATGAACTTAAACTATCTATTTTGTTTTTTAAACAATGATTTTGCATTAGTATTTTTTATTTTTATTTTTATTTTTATTTTTATTTTTTTTTTTTATTTTTTTTTATCAAGTCATTGTTATCAATATCTTCAACAACTTTGCAACTTTATGCATGCCATAATCTTTGGACAATGTCCATTATTTTAGTGATCCAAAAGTTTGAAAGACAAAGTATATTTAAGCATTATTTTTTACATACCCCATTACGTTGTTAAAAATCTGCACTAAATTGCCTGGCATAAAAAACGGAGGGAAGCTCTTCCTGATATAGTAAAAACAAATAAGAAAAAAAAATCACAGAAAATAAATAGCTTTGGAATCCCAGCGAATGTTACCTTATTTTCCATTAAAATTTGCAAGAGTAAAATTATCTGCTTCAAAAAAAAATGAAACTGCCAATTGGGAGTTTCAAATATTAAAAACAATCAATTTAAAATAAAAACTATAGAACTCGCAGATGTGACATTGAGAGCCGGATCTGATTTCTAGTTTATTTTCTTTTTAATTTGTTCCTAGAGCAAAGTTCCTCATTCTAACTTATACACTTTAATTCAAAACAAAGCGTTTCATTGAAATTAACTCAAGCATGATAAATTACCTTCAAAACAAATGAAATTGAATCTACACACTATTTCTCTAAATATCCATTAACCTCCCTTTTTTATTTTAAATAAATAAAAAAAAAAAAAAAAAAAAAATTAAAGGAATTTATCATCAATTGTTTAACAAATTTTATTGAGCTTTATACTAATGATTAAAAAATTCAAAATAAAAAGCCCCTTTTTAACTTACATTATCAATCAAGCCTCTTCGTGTCTTCTTCTCCCGCTTTGCCGTCTTTTTATTTATTTATTTATTTTTATACGAACAGCGAGAGTCAAATCGTTAAGGAATGGAGAGAGGTAAGAAGCCTTATTTACATTTTAACGGGAACTTAAACGGGATTTCGAAATTACTTTTCTAATAATTCTTGGGACTTATTGGCATTCAATTATCTTCGATTTCTCTCGCAATGCTGAAAGTTATTATCGAAGTTATGAAAATGATAAAATTCCTAAACAGTCCCGGTTTCAATCCAGTTAAGATGGCTTAAGTTACCATCACCATCTCCCAGTTGAAAAATTAATATTGCTGTATGGCCAGTAAGAGCTTTCTCTAGGTTCGTTATTATCTTTAAAATGTTAATTAATGCATTTTAAAAGGCTTTTAATGGAGAATAAAGAACTTTTCTGATAATTTTGGATTATCGTTATTCAATTTCGTCCAATTTCTCTTCCAATGACTAAAGTTTGAATCAAAATTTGTGAAATAGCAGGTGGGGATTTTTGACTCGTCCTTATGGTCACGTTCTCTTTTGAAAGACGCTATTGATCGTTTTTTAGCGTATATCTCTCACAAAACCCTATAGCATTTTGAAAGCTCACGTAAGTAATTAAAATACCTATACAAACTTTCTTTAGATAAAATATAATATAATTTATATCTGTATTTATTTATATTTAAAGAAAACATGATAACTGAAAACATAACAATTCAAAGTATTTATATATTCTAAGATTTGAACATTTTAAAGCCTGGTGAGAGAGAAATGTTCATGGAAGTAATAACATCAATTCCCAAATAACAGTTATTTTCAACTTATTTCGTTCATAACGCAATCAACAATAGGTTAATATCAGTCGAAGTGGTTTAACTCCCACCTTGACTGATATTAAGGGTGTATTCCAATCCAAACTGCTTATTTTCTGATTTATTAGGTGCGTTCGTAATTATGTAAATACGTAGCACCTATAGTTGTCGTTCAGTCCGTCTGTCTAACTGTCCGCATATAACAACGCAAAAACTACCCAACCGAATCTTTTGAAATTTAAAATATATAATTATTACATAATTTTGTCGAGTCATTTCAAATTTTATGAGAATCGTATGGATAGATAGATAAATTACAGGGACGATCAAAAGTATTCCGTTACATTACGGTCAATGGGGAAAAATGTTGTGAATGCATTTTGATCGTTTGAAATTTAAATTATATACTTATTACATAATTTTGCCATTTCAATTTTTTTTTAATAAGATGCATAGATCAAATACAGGGACAATCAAAAACTATCGCCAAACTATATGATTAAATCCCATTAATGGATGATCGTGAATGTCACATTCAATGACATTAAATACGATTCACGTGTTTGATATGTCATTAAGTGATTTTTATTTCGAATTTTTATTTGTATTTTTACTAATATTCTACTAATTATTTATTTTTTCGTTATTTAAAATAAAAATTATGTCAACATGTATAACTTGGCTATTAGTTTGGCGATTTGTATAATTTGGCAAAATTGGTCGACGGGATAACAGAGTAGTTCCAGTATTTTATAATGGGAACTAAACTCAATTTTAGTTTTTATTTTTAATAGACGTTTTACTGAATTTATTTTATTTAAAAAAAGCAATGCTGTTAGCTTTTTAACCCTTTATTTACCGAATTATGAATTCATAAAAATTTTACATTTTAAAGCATTGTACGTAAATTGTTTACCCTAAATTTAAAAGATTTACATAATCATTTAATAAATTTTTGATTAAATTTGAATTTACAGATATTTTATGTAATATTTATAAGCCCACGCAAATCTGTTATTTTAAATTATTTCTTAGTATTTCGTAAAATTTTAAAATGCACAAATATGTTGTTCTTACAATATAGACATAGAAATATCTTCAAATTGAAAAATCCTCATCCTTCTCCCTCAGCGGCAAGTAAGCTGAAAAGATACAAACACTGTCAGAAAAATTCGTCAATATACACTAAGTTATCGTTATTTTTTCACAAATAATTTCTGTTCTCCCAGAAAACGTATTTGTTCTGTGAGTTCATTCCGAGCGTCGAAAAATGAGGAAAAGTTTCCGTTTATATCCAGCACGCATGCGCATTGGGTCTGTTAGTAATAAGTTCGAATTTATTTTTAAAATGAAAAACAAAAATATTCTATTGATTAAAATGTCTAATTTAGTTTTAAAAGACAAAAATGTTTTCGAATTTAAAAATAAATAACAATTACTTTCTTTATTCGTTCAAAAATTCTCACAAATAGAACATCCATGTTTTTTCTCTAACATTCTACGTAATATATTTAAAATTCACATTTTTATACTATATTAATACTAAACGTAAAAAAAATCCAGCCACAGTTTCATTAAAGATGAAATCTTTCCGAGATTAACTGCATAATTAAAAGCTTTTAAACGAAATACACCAACCCACACCATATGAAATGAAGAGTTCTATTTTAACGCACAATCATCATGAGCAGCCGTAGCGCCGTGGATTAGCGTTGGTCTGGTAATCCTGGGGTCCTTGGTTCGATCCCCGCCTCTTCCGCATTGATTTTTTCCAAACTTTTTTCAAGTGACGGATATTTTTCCTCTTTTGACAGAGAAAAAAATAAACAGAAAATCGTCAATATACAGACAATTTCTGGCAGCAGTGCTGCCAGTGCATTTTCTGTGAAAAGACGGAAGTTTTTTTGAGAGTGAAGGCAAAAGAAATCATCTTTAAAAAAAATATTTTTGTTTTGTGTAACCAATAATGCTTTTGGAACAAGATAAAGGGTACTACTAGGTTATCCCGTCGACTAAAAAATTATCGCCAAACTATAAGATTAAATGCCAATAATGGATGATCGTGAATCATTGAATATCGCATTCAATGACATTAAATACGATTCCCGTTTTTAAAATGTCATTAAGTGATTTTTATTTCGACTTTTTATTAATATTTTTATTAATATTGTACTAATTATTTGTTTTTTCGTCATTTAAAATAAAAATTATGTCAACATACATAATTTGGCTATTAGTTTGGCGATTTGTATAATTTGGCGAAATCGGTCGACGGGATAACAGAGTAGTACCAGGTAAAATAATATGTCTGTAACTCATTCCAAACAGTGTTACAACTGATTGACGTATTAAAAGAATTTTATAAGAAGTAATTTTAATGGTATTTATATGAGTACCGTCGGTAAATAAAGGGTTAAATGGAAATTTCGCGCTTCCGAGTTCTCTACCATTTCTCACATATATAAGGAAGCAGTGAGACTAAAATGCATTCATTTTTATCTCTAAAAATAATTAAGGCTGTTCTTAAATCAAAAAGGTCAACTTTGTGACACATGCTTTAATTTATTTTTGTTCGGAAATGCTTTAAAATAGCAGGTGTTATTATTCAGAAACTGTCTAATTGCACTCAATTTTCTGTTTTTAAAAAAACCCAATAGATTTTTCATAACAAGCCTTCAAAGTTGACACTTTTGAGCATATTTCCCGACGAAAGCAGAAAACCCGGTCGAAAAGCAGGAGAAAAACGGGTGATCGATTGATCAAAATAACTTATAGCTCGATAGATAATTTAATTATCATAAAATGAAAAAATAAGTTCAATTCGAAATCGCTAAAACGTTTTACGCTTGTTGAGCGAAGCAGTTAAGAATACCCTTAAGTATTCCCAAATATTCAATCCATAGGGTTCCTTTATTGATGAAGACTTTCCTTGAGTGGCAAGGTATTAAAAAATATTAGGCATTTTTCAGTTAAAACAAATAATCCAGAATTTTTGCATAGATACGAATTATATGCTTATGAAGATTTTTTTTTTTCTTTTATGTAATTATCTTTTGAAACTTTTTTAATTTAAGTTTTACACATTTTTTGATACTCTTCATATTCACACTTCTAAATTTAATTATTATTTTTTTTTTTTTTCTACTGGTATTTTCAGCGAATTTTACATTGCCTGTCATTGCCTGTTTTGAAACTTGCCATATCGATACATCAATAAAATTTTTCATGATCCACAATACTTTTAACGGTAACCGTTCCTTCCAGTGATACGTCACTTATTATTGATGCACAAAACTTGTTTCCCATTAAAATAATAATTCGATTTTTTTTGTTTTCCTTTTTCAAATAACGCCATTTTTCTTCCGCAAGAAATAAGCTGAAAACAGACAAGGTCTCGAAGACGTACACTTAATCATCTTGATTGAACATTTGATTGACTCTAGGAATAAATGAAGTTGATCGAAGAAGGATCTTTTCCAGCAATTTCCTCTCAATCAAACGATGTTCCAAAAGCATGGCATGAATGATGTTGTTTAATGTCATCTATCATGCCCGTGACATTTTGGAAAATGTGCTTTTTAAAATATGTCCAACATGCTTTTATGAAAGCCATTGTGTACTTTGTATAGCAGCAATAAATGGACGTAACCGTGATTGTCTTATTTTTTGAATGAAGCATTATATAAAATGTACTCCCAACAGAATGAAATCCAGAAAAGGGGAAGATATT
Organism: Maratus speculifer; assembly: GCA_964019185.1. Classification (NCBI taxonomy): domain Eukaryota; kingdom Metazoa; phylum Arthropoda; class Arachnida; order Araneae; family Salticidae; genus Maratus; species Maratus speculifer. Next base: position 314,588,487 of record OZ025296.1, on the reverse strand, counting down.
CGAATAGATGGGCCTGTCGTCCACAACTTAGTGTCACATTTTTATTTATTTATTCACTTATTTTATGAAGAATATGCATTAGAAATAAGCTAAATTAAAAATTTCTTATCAAAATTCCCCTTGCAAGACTATTTTTAAACACATCAATGTAAAAAATAATATAGCAATTTAACAAATAATTACAAATCTCAAAAAATAAAATACTACTAATAATAATTAAAAATTTAAAATTCTAAACTAAGTTACTACCACTTTTTTCAAAATGGAGAATAGAATTTTTTTTTTTTGTCAGGAGAACAGCCACCCTTCCCCCTCTCTCCTGTCTGAACCTTCCGTTTAAAGTAATTTTTAAAAAAACATGAATGTGAATGAAAAACACCGCTAAAAATTTATTTTCACGGGGGATTCAGGGAGGCAGATCCGCCAGATGTAAAATAGAACTTTTTTCTTCTGCCAGTTTATTTATTTTAAGTCACTTTGTAACGGAAGGATGCACTGCACATATACTGGGTGTCATTTGTGACGGTCGTGGGGGTGTGCTGGTTAAATGCAGACATAACTCGAGATATAAGTTAAAACCACAGTTTATTTAAACTGTTAGGGATCAGGGGAAGTGGAGCGTCAGTTCGTCAATTTCGATAACTAGTCACAATACTAAAAGATTAAACTCATAAATATACTCACAGCTCCGGCACTAGACTCAGTCGGGGCACTTCCAACCAACTTCTCACTTAGACTTCAGATAAACTGCTAGATAAAATCTTTATTGGACAGCCCGTGGCTGTAAAACACTCATTATTGTTTAAAATACTCAATGTAATTAAACTGTCTTTTACCACCGGCAAACTTCTCGAATAGCTCCGCTCTGAATGAACTCAATCGGCAAGCGCTGCTAGCTATTTCACTTCGAAACTCCTCGCTAATTCACTGGAGGCTAATAATAACTCAGTCCAATTCAATTCACTGCTTGTCGGCTTACGCCGCTACTCGCCACTAGCTGGCTTGCGCCGCTACTCACACCTTTCCTCCACACACACTCAAAGCTTTTATATGCTGCAAACTGAAGTCGCTACTATAAATTTACATGTTACTTCTAACCGCGACATAACTGTAGAACCGAGGAAGACACACACGCTCTAGAAAGTTAAAGTAAAAGAGAGGATAGATGTCGCTTCCACGCTACGCATATTAAGTCATTGACGTCACGATCTCACAAAAATGCTAGAGTGCCTTTATCACAAAGGTCACTCCCTCACAACTTGAGAGAAATGAGTTTAATTGTTTCTTTATTTTATTTTTATTGTTTCAAAATCGTCACAGATTCAAAATTTCAAAATACGATCTGGGGCAATGGCTTTTACCTGTTCTTTCTTGCCGATGAGTCCATGATATGTATGATGACACTTTTAATTTTACAATGTACCCTTCAAAATTGACCAGCTGAAAAATAACACAAATGTCATCATAGCTATTTTTGAAATTTTAAGGACTGGTTCTTGTCCTAAACGTTTTTTTTTTTTGAAGACAAGAGAAGAATTTCCAGAAACGTGGATAGAGAGGTAATACCTAATTTTCGTAAGCATTTCTTCTATACGAGCAATTTTTTAGGAAAGATAATACAAACAGATTAGTTTATTGATAAACTTAAAATAAGATTGTAACTCTGCCTTTAAAATAAATCTTTTTTTTTTTTTTTTTTTTTTTTTTTACTAAACCAATGATTTATATAAACGGCAATTACGGTAATTCTTTTCTATTGATAAATTAACATTTTGAAACTTAAAATTATAAAAATTTCAATCGCATTTTTTTTTTCTAAGAAAAAAAAATATTAAAAGCGATTTTAGGAAATGTAATCATTCTTATTGTTTTTCCTACATGCATTTTTTTAAACAAAAAAATATAGTTTGAATCAGAAAATTTGTTTAATTAAATAAGTGACTCCCATTAAGTAAGTTAACAATTTGAAAACTATATATTTCTACTCATTAAGTAAATTTCTCTTCCGATGAAAAATTTTTTGACTTAAAAAAAGGCCGAAGGTTGTCATGTATGTTTTTTACTTTAATCATCGATAAGTTTTGAATTAAAGTGAAATAATAACATCTAAGTAAACTTACTTTATGTTATTCTTTTTATATTTTTCTTATTTTATATTACTATTTTATTTTCATGTTATTACTTTTGAAGAAGCAGCTTTTTATTCAATTTTGAACTTGATAAACTAAAGATGAAAGTCATTTTAAAAATCATTCCCTGTTTCGTCCTCTGTTATTATATTAAACTGATAAAAAGTGATTGAAAAATTTGTTCTTTTATCAATTCACTTTTATACGACAGCTCTTATTAATCTTAACTTTTTTTTTCTTTTACAAAATTAGATTACTTCAAAGAGCAAAACACTAATGCTCCTTTATTCGGGAAAAAAAACCTGTCATAAAAACGGGAACGTGATACATTAAGTATTGCCAATATTATTTTACACAATGTAACTTATTAAATAAATACATTTATGGCGCATAAAAACATTTTCAGATATTATTTCCTGAAGCTTAGCATGAAATAAACACCATCTTTAATCATTCTTTATTTAATTCCTTTGCTCAAACATTCTTAGTGCTTAATTTATCACAAAATGTGAAGTACTAGCTTTTGTGTTATACAAAGAACTGTTACTGAAGTCGTGAGCAACAAAATATCGTCTGCTTTCTTTATTTACATAGAAGAAAACAAAATTTTCATGCGAGATAAGCTTAGCAGGAAATTTAATTCTTTTACTTTTAAAAATTTTTAGGATATTATAGTTGGGTTCTTATATGTATTCAAGCGTGTATATTTTCTTCTGAAGCAATTTTTTTTTTTAAGTTAACAACGGTTTTCGGTGTTAAGGGCTTTTAGGGAATTTAAAATGCAGAGGGATCGTAAATTTTAATAAAATCTTTTGGAAAATTTTAATCAAATCTTTATTAGTTTAAGTTTATTGAATTTTTTTTTACGTTTGCATAAAGTAGTTAATGTTCTTTGCTGGAAATTTCTTATATGTCTGTCAAGTTCAATGAAATAGATTTTTAATTTTTGTTGATAAATAAAAATGATTTGCATAAATTTTATTTTATTTATTTATTATTTTTTTTTTTTACATTGCATGTAAAATAAATAACCTTTTTAATTCAAAAACTGATTAAATATTTGTATCTGTTGAAATGAGCATTGCAAAGCACGCCATCTTCACAAATCACAATCTTACACACACTTTCGCATAATAAATAAATAAATAAATAAATAAAAATTTCAAAATTTAAAAAGTAAAGAGGGAAAAAGGGAGTGTAGGGTAATTGAAAATTACACATTTCCACTCATTAAGTAAATTTCTGGATCGAAGTATAATTTTTTAATAAAAAAAAAAAACCAGAGGTTGTCATACACATTTTTTTTTAACTTTAATCGTCGATAAGTTTTGAATTAAAGTCAAATAATATTATCTAAGTAAACTTACTTACTGTTATTCTTTTTATATTTTTCTTACTTTATATTACTATTTTATTTTCATGTTATTACTTTTGAAGAAGCAGCTTTTTATTCAATTTTGAACTTGATATACTAAAGATGAAAGTCATTTTAAAAATCATTCCCTGTCTCGTCCTCTGTTATTATATTAAACTGATAAAAAGTGATTGAAAAGTTTGTTCTTTTATCAATTCACTTTTATACGACAGCTCTTATTAAAAAGATTAATTTTAACTTTTTTTTTCTTTTACAAAATTAGATTACTTCAAAGAGCAAAACACTAATGTTCCTTCATTCGGGAAAAAAAACCTGTCATAAAAACGGGAACGTGATACATTAAGTATTGCCAATATTATTTTACACAATGTAACTTATTAAATAAATACATTTACGGCGCATAAAAACATTTCAGATATTATTTCCTGAAGCTTAGCATGAAATAAACACCATCTTTAATCATTCTTTATTTAATTCTTTTGCTCAAACATTCTTAGTGCTTAATTTATCACAAAATGTGAAGTACTAGCTCTTGCGTTATAAAAGAACTGTTACTGAAGTCGTGAGCGAAAAAATATCGTCTGCTTTCTTTATTTACATAGAAGGAAACAAAATTTTCATGCGAGATAAGCTTAGCAGGAAATTTAATTCTTTTACTTTTAAAAGTTTTTAGGATATTATAGTTGGGTTCTTATATGTTTTCAAGCGTGTATATTTTCTTCTGAAGCAATTTTTTTTTAAGTTAACAACGGTTTTCGGTGTTAAGGGCTTTTAGGGAATTTAAAATGCAGAGGGATCGTAAATTTTAATAAAATCTTTTAGAAAATTATTAGCAAATTTTTATTAGTTTAAGTTTATTGAATTTTTTAAGTTTGCATAAAGTGGTTAATGTTCGCTGCTGAAATTTTCTTATATGTTTGTTAAGAATTATTTTCAATGAAATAGCTTTTGAATTTTTATTGATAAAGGAAGATGATTTGCATACATTTTATTTATTTATTTATTTATTATTTTGCTTTGCGTATAATATCCTTTTCATTTCAAAAACTGTTTGAATTGTTGTATCTGCTGAAATGAACATTGCAAAGCATGTCACCTTCATAAACCACAATCTTACACACACACTCGCATAAAAAAAAAAAAAAAATCTATTTTAATAATTTAAAAAATAAAGGAAAAAAGGAGGGAAAGAAAAATAGTCTTAAAATAAAATCTGAGCAATAGTACAATAATCGGGTCGCAATGTTTTAATTAAATCTTACAGCTAAACAATCGTCGTACTAATCATCGTATTAATCATTGTGCTAATTGTATGTTAAAGAATATATAAATATTTTTTAGAAATTATTGATATTTTCTAAAAAAAAATTATGATATAAATTCATAATGTTATGCATCATAAAGTGATTATTTATGTTTTTTTTTTTTTTTTTTTTTTTTTTATTATTATTATTATTAAGATGATAGGAATACAAATACTTTATTTTATATATTTGATTATATATACATATAAAGTAGTAACAGACAGAAAAAATTATATATGCATATGGAACCATTATACAATACTACTATTTAACATCTATAATAAATATAGAATAACCCATAAAATAACAAACTATAGCATGACAGAGGAGTTGGCAAATATTGGAACAAATACGAAGTATTGGAAATGTGGCATTTGGCTTTTGGGCAATACCAAATAGACACATTAATTGCGATTACTTTCTGATTAGAAATCAGGATAAACCTAAAAATGATTTCTAAATTACCTTATTAATCTCAAATGCAAAATTTAATTCAATGAAAAATACTAGACACATATTAAACCAATAATAATAGAATTATATAAATATATATATGTATGTATGTATATGACGAAAGACAGCTACGTAAAATTCATGAATCGCTATGATGCATGCCCCCCCCCCCTTTTATTTATTTACCTGAAACAGAATTTCATGATTTATCGAAGATGGTAGAGTCAGATCCTAAACCTGATAAAGTTTACCTGAGACCACCAACAAAGAGAACAGTCAAAAACGTTAGAAACGATGCTCTCCAGCTGGGATAGGAAAATTTTTGATTGAGGAAATTTCCAAAAAATGTTGGGGTCTTGCTTGGTGGTCTTCCATTTTTTTTTTTTTTTTTGTACTTGGGCTAATTGTGCACAAGATTTATTTTTCATTAATTAATAATTTTACATATAATCTTTACGAATTAAGAAATCTTCTACAACTTAAGATTAGATCTAAATTTAATAATAATAATAATAATAAAAGTAACATTATAAGTAGCGTTCACTCTAGAAATAAAAAGGGCACTACTGCAGAGAAAAAAAAATTGTTATTGCCTTTAGAAGGGGAAAAAAAGAAAGCGGAAAAATACATAATTTTTAAGTATGATAAATCAAGTAACATTAATTTTGATCGATTTATGATATAAAAATAAAAATTACAATTAAATTAAAACATGATTGAATAGTTTCATGTTCTTTTTCTTAAAAAAAATGAAAAAAAAATCTATCATTTTTTGGGCACACAAATTTAGAAATACTATGGAATAAAAAAATATTTATTAAAAATCTCTGAGTAAAACCAATGGTGCATTTTACTACTTTTAAAAAGGGCAGGGTGCATTTTGTAAATTTGAAAAAGGTCACGGTGCTGCATCCTTCAACAATGGCCTAGAATGAACACTAATTATAAGAAATAAAGAAAGATTAAAAGAACGCTTTCTCCATGTGGTTCTTTCAAAACACGCCTCACTGAAATTCAGAACTGAGTGTTGACAGTATGCGACTCCTATATATGATCCCTCCTAAATACCCCTCTAAACCCTTTCCGGCAAGGGCAGATTCTGTAAGTAAAATCAGAAATTTTCGATTGTCACCAGAATTTTCAAACGACTTTTTTAGAAATTAAGAATTCCTTAATTTAAGCTTTCATTGTAAAAACAAAATTTTATTAAAATATTATTGGTGCCGCCTGGAAATTTTAAATTAAAATTACATATCCCGACTATTCACAATGTGTCGGAACGGGTTAATGATTTTCAGGCACACATCAGACGTGATATTCGGACTATCCCATAAAAGTAGCATATTGGAAAAATAAATAAATAAATAAATAAAAATTAAATACAGCTTGTTGTAATATTCAAATTCATCAAAATTTCACCAATTATAATGATATAAGGATAATTATGCTTCGTCATTTATATGTAAAAATTAGGAATATTGGACAAAAATATGTACTGTCTTTCTTTTTTTTTATTTTTAGAGATACTGTTCCGTATTGTAATTGTAAAATCTTTACTATCTAATTGTAATTAACGTATATTTATATAAGCAACCCGTCTAACCACATCTCTTAAGATATTTAATCGTTGACATTAATGCTGAACTTCGCATTTGCAAATTTAATGTATGGGTCACTAATATTCGGCTAACTCTCTTTATGAGTATTCCCTTTTGAAAATTACGTATTTGGAAATTTCTGATGTAAAATGAATTTCCATCGGGCCACATTGTTAAAATGAAATAGAACTGGTGATGGCTTTTAATTTATTACAGAACGCACTTGCTACGAAACAAAGGGAATTAATTCTGTTAGAATGATTCCACTTCAGATGTTGGCATGACAACCATTTTAGCTTTAGTTGAGTTTAGCTAGGAATAATTTAAAATCGTCTGCTTTAGTGGATTTTGATTACATAATTTCAGTTTCCCATCACGCTATTTAGTATGATTAGATGATGTGTCCAATATTAGTTTGGGATAAATGGATGATTTTCTTAATAAATAATATGTCCACATCTCTTCTTAAACGTATACGTCGTTGTTAAATTTTGTATTAATGTTTGTTTGTTTTTTTTTAAATTAAAAGATACAAATTAAAAAAGAACTGAATGATTTTTGCAAAATTTTTATAATGATGATTATTCTGAATTATGCTTCAATATTAATAGCGTTTATATTTGTAAACGATATTGTGATTTCTAAATTATGCTTTAGTATCAATAGCGTTGATATTTGCAAACAATATTGTGATTTCTGAACTATAAAACTTCTACATATTACAGGGGCATCAAGGGATTCATTGGCTTATTGGTGTTTTCATATTAGAAATGTCTTAATGTACTGGTCGGTATATATATATATATATATATATATATATATATATCATTAAGTAAAGCAAATATATCTTTATGAAAGTTTTGGTAAAAGGTGCTTGAAGGTTATTTGTGCATAGAGCCTGACATTTTAAACTTTTGATAGACTGCTTAATTTATGTAGTATTTTTTGTTAAAAGTAAAACAAAACATATAACTTTTGAAACTTTTTTAACACTAGAACCGCGGAAAAAATTCCTTCAAGTTTTATAAAAATATTTCTCACCGGAATTTTCATTTAAAATTGTTCAGTTATTTATTGAAAATATTTTTGCTCAGCTTATATTTATTTTATTTTATTAAGAGTTTTCTGGTTCGAATCGACATCTCTCCACATGATACGGGTCACAATGACCCGTCGCCGCGGTTCTAGTGTTAACCATTTGCAAAATGGTTGTTGTTTTCTTTCGAGAATGGACCTTGTGGTGTCCGCATTTTATTCTTTTTTATGACTGATACAGGAATATTAATGTTTAATCCATAGCGTACTTAATATATGACTCTGTTATTACGCTAACCACGCTTTGATCATTATAAAAATGATGTTTTTACTGATTTTTATTAACTCATTGAAAAACATTCAAACATTTTGCTTTGGGAAATAGATGTCTGCATTTTATTTATATATTTTTTTACGAAATTATTTCCGTTTAGAACAATTTTTATTTGAAGTAATCAAGATTCAAAGTATACTTGTCTGTATGGCTTTCGATAGTATTTAATTTATTTGTAAATGCAACTCATTTAACCTTTTATATCCTAAATTTTTTATGAAAAGATTATTTCACTTGAATAATTATTTACGTTAATCAGTGTTCTGATACGTTATTTTCCAGATAAAATATCGGAATTATCATTTATTTATACATAATCTAGTGAGAAAGATTGTCTTATTTAAAGAGAGATTTTCTATAAGAAAATAGTGGTACCGAAGAATTTCCTAATTTGAAAATCCCAAGATTCGTACGAACACTGTTAATGTCTAAGATACCCAGATCAACAAACATAATAATAATTTGATTTTTAATAAAAGATTTTTAATTAAAATTGATTTGATAAATTGGTAGTTAGAGCTGTTTTTGAAAAATACTTACAAGAAGAATAAGACTAAAACATAATAAAAATACTATTATGGAAATCTTCCAATTCTTATAAGAACAGTACATATAAATGTATTGAGATCCTATCTGTTAACTTTTGCATTAATTTGTAAATCAGTTGTGAATTTTTCGTATATCATTTTTAAATAGGATAAAAGCAAATTTACCTAAGTAAATGGTTGAGAAAAATAACCATATTAAAAAATATTTAGCTTCGATAACAAGGGTGATTCTGGTCTGAATTTTCCGAAAATTAAGGCAATCATTTCCGAAAATAAAAAAAAAAAAAAAAAAGAAAAAGAAAGAAAAGAAATAAATCGGTCATAAATCCGAAAATTCCGACATAAAATATATCGGTATTTCGACAAATGGTCGCCGAAAGAAATTAATTTTCTTTTCGTTCAAAGAAAAATTGCCCATTTCGTGTAAAAAAAAAAAAAAACGTGAAAAACGCTAAAAACATGATTTTCGTCAGAGAATCGCGAAAAAAAAAAATCGCAAATTTTGTCAGAAAATCATTAAAAAATGGCAAATTTCCTCAAAAAATCGGGAAAAAATAGTAAATATTGTTAAAAGATCGCAAAAAACGCAAATTTCGTCAAAAGGGCGCAAAGGAAAAAAAAGTTGCCAAGAGGGGATACCCCTTTCCCTCCCTCTGTCGTAACCTTTCAGAAAATTTGCTGTGAATTTCAATTTTTTTTTTTTTTTTTTTTTAGAATCACCCCTGTTTGACTAGTTTACCGTTCTTTCCAAATAGGATTGAGCAAATTACTTTGAAAGAAAAGTGCAATCTATTTTTATTACAGCGTAAGAATTAAATAAATTTTATATTGAATTTTCTTTAATGGCACTTAAAAGTACCGCCAGAATATAAAAGGTTAGCTTTTATTTACGTTTATTATTTATACTCGCAAATTTACTTAAAAAAAAAAAAAAATACTTTTGTTTATTTCCAAGTAGATATTTTAATGCTTGAATGAATTACAGCCTACGTCTTAAAGCCCAGTCATCATAACCTATTTAAAACTAATTTGTTAATTTATTTCGCTAATTGGTGTTAAGGTCATTTTTCTCCTAATCTAAAAAGAGCGAAAGAAAAAAAGAATTTCAATGAGAATCATTTCTATGTAATATTGGGCATGGTTGATTGAATGGTTGAAATGAATGGTTGATTCATTTTAATTAGCAATACGATGAAGTAACATCCTAACTTCTCTGTGCTTGTTGTTTTGCTTAGTTGAATAAACATTTATTTAAATTATTAGTGCGCAGCAAAAAGCTGCTGTCCCTGATAGCGAAGACACTCGCGAGCTAATGCTAATCTTATGGGGAGGTTATTTCCTAGTATCTGGTTTGCATTAAAACATTTTTATTTATTTATTTATTTATATTATTATAATTATTATTATTTGACGAAGTCCGTCTGTACATCGTTACTTTTTTACTTTTGGTTGCAAATATTTTTTAGAGTGACACTTTCATTTTCAAAACCGGTTTCGAAAGCGAAAATAACTTTATGAAAAATATTTCCAACTAAAATCGAAACAAGTAAAAAAGGAGCGATCTAGATGTTGATTTTGACTATCCTATGCAAAAAAAATAAATAGATAAATAAATAAAAATAAATTATAAATAAATAAATAAAAATGTCGAAATGCAAACGAGATATTAGAAAAATAACCACCCTGTAAGATTTCCATTAGCTGGCGAGTGTCTTCGCTTGCAGGAACAGGAGCCTTAAGTCATAGCCGCTCTATAGTGAAAAGAAGTTATGTTAACAAACATTTTTTGAAGTGTTGAGTTGTTAGCATTTTTGAAGGATTGAATTGTAAACATTTATGAAACTTTGTAAAACATCGGAAGCAAATCTCAAATATTGCACTGTATCCAATGGAGTCTTGTGCCCATCTATACGGTTTGTATAACTTGCTTCTATATGCTTGTTTATACAGTAAAACCTCCATAACGGACACTCCCGAATAGCGGACACCTCTATTTAATGGACAGTTTTCCGATCCCCACTCCCAAAACCAAAATTTTTGTATGTTTAATCTCTGAATAACGGACATTCCAAATAGCGGACACTATTTTCGGCGATAAAGGATGAAAAAGTATTTTTTAACAAGATTAAGACGAAAAAAAAAAGTTAAAAGGTCTTTAAATTTATCAGGGCAAAGTGTCACAAATTTTGTGATCACGGATTAATGTAGAGGAAATTTCTCCTTCACGTCCATTGTTGAATTCTGGGAGTTGACTGGGAGGGACATCTCCCAGAGCATTCAAATGTCTATGTCCCCCTGGAAGATTTCATGATTTTATGTTTTTAATGATCAAAAAGTGTAATCCCTATCCCCGCTCGGAACTCTATAATGACCAATAACATCACATTGAAAAACAAATTACACGTAATCACAAGCAAAAATAAATTTTTTTAACGGATTTTTTTAAATAACCATGTAATAAACTGCAATTAATGATGTGCACAATTTTATTTAAGTTTTATTGCTTAAAAAATAATTTTAATTTCTCATTAGTCATATAATAGAGGTTTTAGAACATATAAATGTCAATTGATGAAATATTAAGCATTTCTTAGCAATTTTTGTATCTCTGAGGTTTTCCCAATAGCGGAAACCTCCGAATAGCGGACAATTTTTGCGTTCCCGAGGTGTCCGTTATTTAGAGGTTTTACTGTATATATTATTCAAGACAAATTATAAACTTCTATATTATGGTTACTTAAGTAATAGCAATGGGTGATCACAACTGGCGAAACATAATTTTTTACACATAAAAGAATATACAAATTTAACCTTTTTAAAGTTGGCGAAATTCAGATTTTGTGTACATAAAAAGCAAAAATTAGAACGTAAAACATTAATTTAAATTTTATGTATCTCATTTTCAATCTAGAACAATAAACAAATTTGATCTTTTTAATTGGCAAAATTCGGATTTTGCTCAATTAAGCAAAAATCAGAACGTAAAACATTCACTTAAATTTTATATATCTCATTTACTACCTAGAACAATAAACAACTTTAACTTTTTTAATCAGCAAAATTCAGATTTTGTGCAGTTAAAAAGCAAAAATTAGAATGTAAAACATTCATTTAAATTTTATGTATCTCATTTGCTACATACTTTTCATTAGCGGTAATTTATTGTGAAATGTGGGAAATTTTCTTCACATTTATTTAAAACTACTTTATTCCTTTATTAAACCTTAGAATTACAAACTATCAATTTCAGCCTTTTAAAACTAATCTAAATTAAACCATCTTATAAAAACTATTTTAAATCGCTTTTTTTTTAATTATTATTATTATTTTTATTCTATCGGAAACTGTTAATGAATTTTCCTGAACATATCTTCTAGCTAAATTGAAAAGTAAAATGTAAAAAAAAAAAAAAAAAAAAAAAAAAAAAAAAAAAAATACATTAATTAAAAATGGCATACATTTGATGGAAAAGAAAGACAATTTGAGTTTTAGTTTCGATGCAAAAAATTAATTAAAAATATTTTACTTTCTTGTCGATACTTTTTTCCTTTTTTTTAATGGATTAATAAAATTATTTGTTAACGTTGCAAGAATTTTATTTCGTATATTATTTTAGGATAAATAAAAAATTTCTGAGAGTTTTTTTTTTAAATTTTTTTGTCAAATGTAGCTTTTTTTTTTATTTTTTTTTTATTGTAATAACTATAAGCGAAGTCTTTGAAATTTATGAATTAATTATGGAATCTCTTAGTAAAAATGTTGCACTGAACTTTAAATATCGTGTGGAAAAAATGCTAAAAGTAATAATAATAATAAAAAAAAAAAAAAAAATATAAAATAAAAAAAGAATTCTGACATTATTGGTTTAGGGAGTGTGTTCTTTTATGAATTTATTAAAGTTGCAAAGTATTAAAAATATTTTCACCCTAGGCTGATTATTTGTTTATTTCGCTTTTATTTGTGTCTGAATTTTGCATCTGGCTTTATTCTATACAAACTGATATTCAAAAATACGCTTTAAATTTGGAATAACATTATACCGAACGGAGCGTAACATCACTCTCTCCGGTATTTGGACAGATTGTTTCTAAAAAATTATTATGATTTCGGCAAAAAGTTCCATAGTATCACAAATAGTGTCACATCAAATCAGACCCTACCGCATGGGCAAATCGGAACTTTGTCCATGGGCCCCAGACCTTAAGGGGACCCCAAATACATACGTTAAATCATAAAATATTTACTTTCTTTTTCCAATTCCAACTCTCCGCTATGTTGAAATTATTAAATTCATTTCAAAGTAATATAACACATTGCTAACGTTATATAAAAGAGTTTTGTTCTAAACTAAAGAGGGGGGAGGGGTGGAGGTATACTTTTATTAAGGTATTTAATTTAGAATTGATGGAGCTAAGAATTTTCTTCTATTTATATCGAAGGTGCGAAAATATGCTTATGTATTATCCATACACATACGAGTGACCATCAGTTTAATTAGAATAGCGTTGCAATGATTCGAAAGGAGCCCCCTAATTTATCTTTGCCCAGGGCCCCAATTAATCATAATCGGTGTCTGCATCATATTATGTGTAAGCTACATCAGACGCTAAAAGAATAAATAACAAACATTTTACATAGCATATTCGTTCACTTTTTTTTGAGAAAGTTGAGGACCAACAAGCAGTTCTCTAAGGTTATCTACCATGTGTTGAATTAGTATAGTTACCACTTAGGAATGAATGTCTTTCCTAGCTTTGTTCAAACTGATTTTGTAATGAAAAAAAGCATCAAAAGTTTTGTAGGAATGGACATTATTTTAGATTTGACAATGGCTTGGTCATTTCACGTCAAAAATAGCGTTTATAACACAAAAATTCGCGATTTGGTGATTTTCGTTGATTTGAGTGTCCAGCAAATTTATAAGTATTTTAATTTTAATAAATTTTAATAAATAAATTTTAATAAATCTTTTATCTTTTCTATAAACTTCTTAATTTCCAAAGAGTTGATAAAATTGGACGGTTGAGAAGATTTAATTTGTTTAGATCGTTTTGTTTTGAATTTCTATGCAAATGTGGAACCCAGATGCGTCGGGCATAAAATGCGTCAGAATTTTCTGAATTAGGGTTGCTGTCAAGACATCTAGAGTCATAAGTAAATCACGCTTTAATACAATTATGCAAAAAAAGTACAATTATATCTCTAATGCCAATTTTATGTTTTATATTGAAAAAAATTAACAAATATTCTTTAATATTCAAATATAGTAAAACCTTTGATAGCGGATACCTAGGGCTCGTTGAATAATATTTCTTATGTGTCATATTTAAGTCCTTCCAAATCAAGTTTTTGGGATTTTCCCAAAATGTTTGAGCAGAACTACATTTCAGATGAAAATAAATATGTATTTGAATGTGAATAAGTAAATACATGAGAAATAAAATGCATATAAGAAATATGATCCTATATTATTCTTTCTTTAACAAATATTTTTTTTGTGTCTCGGAACATGAAAGATAATACCAATAATTCGTTTTTGAAACACGTAAAAATACATACATTGTATAATATACTATGATAATATACACATGTTACATATGTGAAGATTGAGATGTGTCCAATATCAAAAGCTATAGTTGTAGGAATATAAAAATATTAGGAATTGGAAAATTGTTGGCTAAATAGAGAGTTTCCGCTTTTCGGGAGTATCCATTATGGAAGTTTTCTTATCTACAAGTTTTTAACCTGGATAAATATCTTGGACATTATTTTGAAAAATCGGGTCAACGTAAATCTTACCTGCAAAAGTCAAAACCTAATCTGAAACCGACCCGAACCCGAAACAATGAAAACCAATCCAACCAGAATCAGATTCACTGAAAAAATAGAAGTAAACCCGACACGATGCCAGGACTTTATATAAAATATCGATTTTTGGCAATTTAAGTCAGTGTTATCTCAAAGTTTATTGTAAAAAATAGTGCCTGTTAGAATTTTGAAATATGAATATGTTTAAAATTAAGTTAAACTGGTATCACAGTATTGAACAATTACATTTTTAAGGTTATGTAAGAGAAAGCATTTGCGCTTGGACTATGCAAGACTGAATATTTAACTAGCGAAAGTTTTAATGTTGTACATTGCAATTAACATGACATGGTTGAACAAAATACTTCAGTGAACCTCACAACTTTTATATGAAAACAAAAAGCCTTTTTATTCTATCTTAAGACCTTTAGCTAAAATTCTTATCATTCGTAAATTTACCCTTGCTGCTTTATTTTTAAATTCCGAAGACTTCACCTCATCGAATCTAGAGGGAATTTTCGACCGCAACAGAAGCATTTTGTAAAGATAATTACTTGCGCATTACCAAGTACAGCTTGCTCGCTACAATTACTAAAGTTAGATGCATACCTTGAGCTTCAACTTAAAATTCTTCACAGAACAATTCTTCAGATACAGGGACAGAAAAATTTGCGCTTAACATGTTGAATATTTCTCTAGATCTTGCAACATTATAGTGGCTTACTTTAGATTATTTTATTAATTTTTTGACTGATCGGTTACTGGTAAACAAGTAAATCGCCTTTTTTTTTTCTTTTTCTTTTTTGTAAAAACAATATTTGTTCATTACCAAGTTAAAATTGCTCACAACAAATACTGAAGATACGTTGCATCCCTTGAGCCTCAACTAAAAATTCTTCTCAGAATTTGTACACAGCAATCAGGAAAAATTTCACTTAACGTAGAAAATACTTATGTGACTTTTGCAAATATATAAAGTCTAATTTAAAATTACTTTATTAACTTTTCCACCGATGGATTACCGATTACAAGTGGTCACTTTCTTTATGTTTGAAGGAGCTATTGTCGAAGATTTTGAGCCTTTTTAGCAAAATATAAAATATACAATTTTGTGTCGAAGTACACTGTCAAAAATTTTGCTCTAGTTTGAACCAAATTTTGGTGCTCAGTATAGCTGCCACCATCAGATGGTGAAATATCGCACCAACATTTGGAACTTCCTATTTCAACCTCGTTCCAACTATTGGAATTATGCTTTAACAGGAGCTCCAAATATTGGTTCAAGATTTCGCCAACTTACAGCGGTAGCTACTGAGCACCAAAAATTTGGTACAAAAATTTTAATTTAAACTAGAGCAAAATTTTTAACAGCTTTCTGGCATTCTGGGCTTTATTTTTTATATGGTCAGAAAATAATTACTAATCACTAGATTTAGAAGTAAGCTATTTTATAGTTAGCTTGTTTTAATAACGGCCGAGGCTATTTAGCATCCCACCTGAAGTAACTGGAGTCAAAAGTTAAGCAATCTATATCTATTTACTTAACAAATTCTTTGGCGCCTATTGAAAAATATTTCTATTCAAAACGAATTCCCATTTAGTTTGAATAGGCCTTTGTTAAAGAATGAGATATTACCTACCTTAGTGGAAAAGCTTTGTCATTTTCGCTGTGATGTAAAGGTCACATCACCGTCACTGCAATTACAATACGATTGGATACATTTTTACCTCAAAAAATCACCGCCCTTTCAAGGTTCGTCATTGTCTATGCAACAATCTACGTTTCTGTTTTTGATTAGCCAATGGAAAGTGGTTGACAAGTCTATTAATTCGGGAAATAGTAAATACATAAGAAGATGGAACGCAAATTTACATCGTTTACTTGAATGTTATTTTATATACACTGAAAAAAAAATATGCCACTGGTATCTAGAAAATAAATTGTAGCTCTAGAAAAAATAGTTCCATGTCATCCCTATAAATTCTAGTTCCCTTCGCTAGCGTGTTCTAGTTAATATTCTGATTGAGTAAACCAGAATTTTCTCGTTCCCAGAACCAGAAAAAACGGCCTTCGGGCTAGATTTTCAAAATGGCGCAACTAAGTTCTAGTTTCATGAATCAGAATTTCTAGCTCCCTGACTTTCAAAGATAGATATTAGAACTGGAATTTTAAGACCTCTTGATTACAAAATATTGTTTCCTGAAGCAGAAAGCAATGTCATAATTGAAAATTCTGGTTTTACAAACTCAAAATAGGCTAGGACTAAAAATAGAAAAAAAATAGGCTTTAGGCTAGATTTATAAAAAGATCTTAACAAAATTGTAAATTCGAGTTTACTGAACTAGAAAAAATAGTTTTTAGGCTAGATTTTTATAATGACCTAAGTTTCATTGCTGAGTTCTGGTTTCTTGAACAAGGATTAAAAAAAAAAAAGGGGGGGGGGCTTGAAGCGAGATTTTGAAAAAGGCCCGAACTGCATAACTATAAGTTGTGGTTTATTAAACCAAATTAGCAGGGAATAGGAAGTTCTGATTTATTAAACCAGAATTTCCTATACCATGTCATTCAAAAGTAAATTTTAGAAAAAAAAAAAAAAAACTTTTATTACAAAATATTGTTTTCTAAAACATAAAATAAGATCACAACCAATACTGCCTGGATACCTATTACAAAAATTGTTTATATGAAATATAAATCTTCAAATTAAAATTTGTAAGTAATTCAAAAATATTGGTGACAGAACCAATGGCAAAAATTTATCAAATGGAAGGATTCCTAAATTAAGAGGGCAACATTTATGCATGATTTTGCATAGCATCAGTAGCTTGAGTACGTACTTCACTGAAGGATACAATAAATTTTAAATGTATAATATTGCATAGATGCCAACATCTCTTAATTATTCTGGAGTCTGATCCAAAACGGAAATGCTACTAAGCGAAAATTTTATTTGAACAAAAATTGCAATGTGAAATTCAAAATGTACCTTACTGAAAGATGACTCATTTCCTTATACATATATCTTGGAACAGACTCCGGAATAATTGAGCGAATGAATTTCTATAAATATAGGTTTTTATAAAATTCTCAGCAAATAACATTAATATTTATTAAATTTCATTTACTCATATATATATAAACATTCAGTTTAAAAAAAGTATGTAATTCTCCCCCCCCCCCCCTATAATCTTTAAACTGTAATGATTGTTCATATCCAAGTATCGATTCCAATATTTTCGAAAAGTATTGTATTTGATCTGTCTTTTAATATATAGACTATATAATGGTAAAATTTAGTTTTACAAGAAAACGCCTAATTGGTTGAAATTTTCCTTTCAGCAATTTATATCAATAGATGGAAACATACTTGAATACTTTTGTTTAGCCTGTAAAATATGTTTTCTTTAAACTACTAAAATCAAATTTCTAAAAATTATCATCCAAAGATGACCATGTATCCAGTTCTTTGCAGGATGCTGTATATCATTTTATCGATACATTACTTAGTAAACTAAATGCAGTTCATCGTAAAAAGGCATAACATATTTAAAAACCCCCTTTAAGTAAATTACACACATATTCAATACTTTTCCAAGAACTTTTGTGTAACAATTAGCATTTATATAAACCATATAATATGCATACATCTAAGTGAAACTTAAAAGCATATATCATAATTAAAATGCATTTCATCCATCCAACAGCCATCTTCCATAATATACAGGACTTCGGGTAGAATATACTATTCGAAATCTTTTGTGTGTCCCTATAAATGCTATGCACTAGTATTATGAATGAAATAACTCGTATTAATCCTCAGCAATGTATATCAATTTGATTATATATGAAATCGTTTACCATAAAAAATATGTCTCAAATAATTCTCTTATTATTATGTATTGGTATTCTTTTGCGTGGCCCTGTAAATGAATAATAACTATTCTTTTTATTGTTTATTTTATAAAATGCACATTTTAATGCACTTTGTAGATACATATAAATTTGAAGATGTTTGACAGGGTGCAACATCGTTAAAATTCATTTGAAACGATTTTCCCCTATAGGACATAATGCAATGGAAAATTTTTTTACTATCCCTGTAAATAAACTAATCATGGCAGAACCTTAATTTTCAATAGGGTTCGTGCTCAGGTAACCACCATTAACATCCAAAGCATTTATGACAATCAGAGTGTATTTACGAGAGTTAGAGTGCGGACAGACGACCGAGACAGACAAACCAAGTGCATAAGTACTTTTCAACTTTGTTGGAAAATGCTAAAAATAAAAAGTATAAACATGTAAATAAACTAAAGAATTTTTTTAAAAAACGATATACAGAGTAAAATATTAAATTTATTAACATTCCAAAAACATACATAAAAACAAAGCCTTCAATTCTAGTGTTAAAAAAATGTTAAAATGAAGTAACTCTTTTAAATAAAAGTTATTATTATAGTTAAAACAAAGTTGGAAGTTCCAATCATCATCCATGTTGTGGACGTTAACTACATCAACATACAACTGTCGGCTACTGTAAGCCTTTTTATTGTGGCGATGTAGTATTTTCTATCTCTAATGACATTTACAGTAAGGGGACTGGTATTCTGCAAAAGAGAAATTTTTCCTTCCGGTAGGATCAAACTCCTTATCCCCTGATCCATTGTTCATTTCTCTGCTTTCTACTGTGACTAACCACATAAGGGAGAAATATGAAAGAATTTATCGAATTCGATGACTGGACCAAAACGAGCCATGTGCTGAAACCTGAAAACTGCCACAGTAGACTCAAGTTCACCTAAAAAATAGATAAAATAATCAATCATATATGAAGTATTGATTACAACAGAACAATTTTCAAATTGTTTAAATTTCATTAGCCTATAAAACTAATATATAACTACATATAATTTTTTAATGATAAGTACATATGGTGATATGCATAATATCAGTTAGGATTTCATAGCATTAAGTTTCTGTCAATCGATTATAGATAGTTATTTTATTGCAAGTAATTGGTAAAAAGCAAAGGTACTCGAGTATTAATGCCACCGCAGCAGAAGTGACTCTATATCGGCCCATTTTCCACCAAAATCTGATATGTTACTTTGTTTTAGGGATGCGCCGAATAGTGATTTTGCCTGAATACTGAATATTCGGCCAACAGCTAAACTGAATACCGAATATTCGGCTAGCCAAATAGTAACTATTCGGCAGTATACTGAATATTCGGCTTTCCAAATACTTTTTATATTTCAAAGTTTAAAAGTATTAAAATGTTACTTTTTAAAACAATTTTACATGATATTTAATAAGAGAAATTTATATTTTGATAAATAAGAGCTTTTTATAAGAAATTCGGTATTGAAAAAAAATCTGTCTTTTGTTTATTTAAGAAGCATAATTATGAGACTTTTTCAATTAGTAAAATTTTAAATTTCATTTCTTCTACGAATTGAAACAAACATTTTGAAATCAAAGATAAATAATGAAAAAATAGTTGAAGAAAAACTGTACAGTCTCATATTTATTCTTTTTAAATAACTCAAGGCAGATTTTTTTCAAAATAAAGTATAAATACTTTCAACTTAATTCTGAATAAAGGAATGTCTAGCTCATAGTTCTTTTCTTATGAATAGTGGCATTTTCCATCCTTCCCATCGTATCATATTTTACAGAAATCAAAACATGTGAGTTGAAAATATGAAAATACAGTTATGGTATCTTATTTATTGTTAATGCAACAAACAAAAACACAAGTTTGATCTAGAGTGAGATGAAGTACAATGTATTTATGATTCAATAAGTTGATTATGATTATGATTTCATAAACAAAAAATTGTCTGCCTTGATAGCTATTACTAATCTCAAAAGTTTTCCTTTCTTGTTTAAGGACTTTTGGGAAAAGCAAGAAACAGATTATTTACTAAATAGAATTTAGGAACTTGCATCTGCAGTTGCATCATTTATTCCTAAGGAGAATTCTAATTTTAATCCTTCTCATGATTAATTTTCTTAAGTTAAACTTTACAAACAGCAAATAAATATTGTAAAAACATTCTATATTATTTAAATATTATTTTATTT
The DNA here is from genome assembly GCA_964019185.1 of Maratus speculifer. Taxonomy (NCBI): domain Eukaryota; kingdom Metazoa; phylum Arthropoda; class Arachnida; order Araneae; family Salticidae; genus Maratus; species Maratus speculifer. The sequence continues at coordinate 314,567,815 of OZ025296.1, read as the reverse complement.
CTTATTATTTTAAATATATTAATAATCTGACAGTTAAAAGTAGAAATTGTGAAAAGTTTTTTTTAAATGTATTTTAACCACTTAACTGGCGACGGGTATGGGAAAACAGTGCTTTTACCCCCGACTTATCTCGGGGCAGACGGTGAAGTGGTTAAAAGGCTTTATTAAGTATTGGATTCGGCTGAATACTTCGATATTCGGCCAAACCGAATATTCGGTACATCCCTACTTTGTTTTTAAATATAGTGTTTTGAATTTCGAAAGTGTTTTAATTTTAAATAAAGTGTTTTATTTTATGATTTGTCGCAAAAAATTTAGGTGTAGATTAAAAATCGCCAAATCTGTAACTGCAGAGGCCTTAATACGTAAATACCAAGCAAAGATAATTTTAACACCTCAGAATAATAAAATTTAGAATTGTGATCTATTGTGTAAATAAATATAGAATGTATTCACATCAATAAAGTATTTTGGAAAGGAAAAAGATAAAATCTAGTAATGAATATTGAGCAGAGGTAATTCATTTGTGAAGTGTTAAGGTGCTTTTTAATACAGAATATGTCCAATCCAGCGATCTACGATCAGGAGGAATTTTATAGAAATATATACAAATGATTTTGATTTTAACAATTAATTCTGTCATAATTCCCTTAGTTACATAACTTTCACTACAAATAAAAAGATCCATATGGCTACTTTCACAAAATCAATCTCAGATAAATGTGTATCATTTATTCAAGGGCGATTCTGTTCTGAATTTTATTCAGATTTAAAACTTCCAATTCTTATTTTATTTTATTTATTTTTTTAACCCAAAAATTATTAGAAAACCCAAACTTTCATCAAAAAAATCATGATATGAATGCAAATTTTGTCAAAAGATTGCAAAATAAACACACATTAAGTCACAAAATAATGAAAAAACTGCAAATTTTTTCAAAAGGTTGCAAAAAACTCAAATTTTATCAAAAGATTGCAAAACAACCACAAATTTCATCTAAAGATTGCAAAACAAACATTCTGTCAATAGGGGCAGAACCCCCCCCTCCCCCAAATTTCATTGAAAGATTACAAAAATTTCCCCAAAAGTCACAAATAAAAAATACAAATGTCATCAAAAGATCACGGAATATATGAGAAATATGAAATTTTTTTTACACCTACGTAATACAGAATTTTCCTATAAATGCACTGTAAACTTTTCATGTGGATTGGGAGAAATGTTGGGAGTAGAAACAATTTTTGCACCCCTGGATTTTACTTATCATATATATTAATTAAAGCAGTAGCCAAAAAAAAGTCAGCATACTTAAAATGGTCTCTACGCATACGTGCTTGCACTGAAATCGCTCCGAACCAATCGGAGGAGAGTGTAGTTACTGTCTGTAAAAGCATTTGCAAAGCGCGTTTGTAAATATGGGATAAGAATAAGACTGCATTTTTGCTGACACTGTTTAATGCAATGCTATAATAATTATATTTTTTTCTTTACTCATGTTATAATGATCGAAATACATTGTTTTTTTCACTTTACGTAAGTTATTTCATTTCCATCTGTATTCTTTTTTCATGTTAAACGCTATTCCCTCCTTCAAACTTTGCAATGTTATTGTCGGCAATCTTAGGCTTAATTGTAGAAATGTTTCATATATATGAAATTGAAACATTCAATAATAGTTAATGATTAAAGTGTTTATTTACGTTCTTGGCCGATAAATCATTTTATTTCAAATTTATATTAAGTATATACAAAAAAAAGGCTGGAAATCACATTGTTTTTTGTTTGTGTTTTGATGGTGCGATTTTCGGCGGATATTTTGACTTCATGGATGTAAACAGATTCGCAAATCAAAATCACTATTTATTTTTTGCTTCAGTTTATCATACTCATGTCAAAAAACGGTGATTTTTTTCCCCCTTATAATTTCATTTTTGAGCAAATTCATAAGGTTTAGGAAGTATTTACATTACATTGTTTTCGCCGAATAATAGAGAATTGCATATGAAATGAAAATAATCCCAGTTATAAACAGCTTTGTAAATCATTAATATTTCTTTAATGTTTCACTTTCTTTTTGTTGACTCGAAGTTCCCTTTTTTTAAAAAGTGTTCTCGTGACAAAATTTGCTGTTTTTTTGAGAAGGAGGAGGGAATATTTGGATGAAATTTGCTATTTTTTTTTTCCCCAATCGCTTGATCTTGATCTCTTAACAATGTTTTTCAAAAAATATGAAGATCATTATAATCAAGAAAGAAAAATAAAATTATCAGAAGAGATCCCTCTTTTTTGCATAGCATTCAATCATGATATACAATATAGAAAATACTTTATCGGCTAAGAACATAAACACTTTAATCATTAACTATTGAATGTTTCAATTTTACATTAAGCCTAACATCACAAGGTTTGAAGGAGGGAATAGCGTTTAACACAAAAAAAGAATACAAATGAAAATAAAATAACTTATGTAAAGTGAAAAAAGCCAATGTATTTCGATCATTATAAGATAAGTAAAGAAAAAAAAATATATAATTATCATAACATTGCATTAAACAGTGATAGCAAAAATGCAGTCTTATGCCATATTTACCAAGGCGCTTTGCAAATGCGTATACAGAGAGTAAATACAGTCTTCTCCGATAGGTTGTCAGATTTCTGCGCAAGCGCGTATGCGTAGAGACCAGTTTTAGCTGTGCTGAAAAAAGATCGCTACTGTTTTAAGTATGTACTGTTTACCAATATTTGTGTTTTTTGAAGTACCTAGACAAAATTAAAGTATTTTCACGATCTTTTGACAAAATTCACGTCTTTTATGATACTAGGAGAAAATTATTCGTATTCTCAGGGATTTTCGGTGAAATTTGTCGTTTTTTCTCACTATCTTTCGATGTAATTTGCCGTTTTATCAAATTTATTCTTTTTTCGTGCTTTTTTTGTGAAATTTTACATTTCTTTCGTTATTTTTAGAAATTTGTCATTTTTTTCACTTTTTTTTTGCACAAATTACCTTTTTTGTGATCTTTTGATGAAATGTGCCTCTTTTTTCAATCTTTTGGCAAAATGTGTTGTTTTCTCACAATCTGTTTATCAATATTTGCGTTTTTTTGAAGTACCTAGACAAATTTAAAGTATTTTCATGATCTTTTGACGAAATTCATGTTTTTTATGATACTAGGACAAAATTATTTGTTTTCTCGGGGATTTTAGGTGAAATTTGTCGTTTTGTTGTCACAATCTTTCGATGTAATTTGCCGTGTTATCGAATTTATTCTTGTTTCGTGATTTTTTTTCTTTTTTTTTTGGTTATTTTCAGAAATTTGTCATTTTTTTCACCTTTTTTTTTTTGCAAAAATTACCTTTTTTGTGATCTTTTGATGAAATGTGCCTCTTTTTTTCATCTTTTGACAAAATGTGTTGTTTTCTCACAATCTGTTTACCAATATTTGCATTTTTTGAAGTACCTAGACAAATTTAAAGTATTTTCATGATCTTTCGGCGAAATTCATGTCTTTTATGATACTAGGACAAAATTATTTGTTTTCTCAGGGAATTTTGGTGAAATTTGTCGTTTTTTTCTCACTATCACTGTAATTTGCCGTTTTATCAAATTTATCCTTTTTTCATGATTTTTTTTTTTTTTTTTTTTTTTTTCGAAATTGTCATTTTTCGTTTGTTTTTTGAGAAATTTGTCTTTTTTTTTTTTTTTCTATTTTTTGCTAAATTTACCTTTTTAGACAAATTTTATATGTGCTTTTTGAGATCTTTGGACGAAATTCGCGTCTTTTATGAAACCTGGATAAAATTTGTCATCTTGAGGTCTTTCGGTAAAGTTTATCGTTTTCTCGAGTTCTTTTGATGAAATTTGTCATTTTGTCACAATTTTTCAATGTAATTTGCCGTTTTATTGAAGATCTTTTTGCAAAATTTGTTGTTTTTTTGCTAAATTTATCTTTTTTGTGATTATTTGATGAAATTTGAGGCTTTTTTTTCCAATCCTTTGACGAAATTTATTGTTTACTCACAATCATTTGTCAAAATTTGTTGTTTTCTCACAATATTTTGAATTTCTTTCACAATATGTTTACAAATTTGCCATTTTTTAGAGATTTTTTTGTCAAAATTTGCCTTTTTTTTTAAAAAAAAATTTTTCATAGAAATTGTCATTTTTTATTGTCATTTTTTTAGATGTTTTGGCAAAATTTTAATTTTTTACAATACTTTCGCGAAATTTGTTTTATTTGAGATACCGAGACATTTTTTTTTTTTTTTTTTGCAGTTTTTTGACAAATTTTTTGAAGAAATTTGTTGTTTTTTGCATTCTCTTGATGAAATTTCTGTTTTTTCCACATCTATTTACAAAATTTGCAGGTGATTTTTTTTTTTTTTTTTTTTTTTTGGGGGGGGGGGGTGGTATTTTGATGAAATTTGATATTTTTGTGATTATTTGCATTTTTTATGGGTACCTAGACAAATTTTGGCAAATGATTTCTAGCATTTTTTAAAAAAAACTAACAGTTGAAAAATAATCTTCAAACATTTTCAAGAGTCTGTGACGTGTGTCGCAGTGTTGCACCGATTCTGTGCCCGGGATCATGTCATTTTGGTGTTACGTTGGTAAATGGAAAAGCATATGTGCAGTAAATTAACGAAATTTGTGGTTTTTTTTTTTCTGCAATAATTTTAAAATATTCAGTCTTTTCCTCCCACAGTCACAATTGACATTTTTTTTATCATCAGAATTAAATAAATTCCATAATAATTTAGTGATTTTAATAATAACTTTATATTTAAAAAAAAAAAAATGCACAACAGACTAAAAAAAAGTTAATGTGCTACTTTCTATCAAAACAAGTTACAAATCAGGGTTGGGTTTCTTCCGGAAGAAACCTATTTCTTCCAGGACAGTGGAAGAAACTGGAAAAAACCGGAAGAAACTGGAAGAAATGGAAAAAACTGGAAGAAATGGAAGAAACTATCAAAAACCAAAACCAATGCTCAAAGTTAAAGTATATTAACTATATAAAAGAATTGAAGTATAATTACATGAAATCTAAATTGGAAAATTTAATTAATATTATTAATATTATTTTTTTTTTTTTAATTTGATAAGTTCTTTTTTTATTAACAAACTACTTCAGGTTCAGCAGACATTTTCAGGTGATGAATTTTTACTACTCTAGAGGTAGAGGGATTATTTTTAAATTATTAATTATACTATTTATGTAAAAAGAGAGAAAAAAACCACCTGCAAATTGTTTATTTTTCATATAAAAATATATTATTTTAAACTGTGCAACACAGTAAATAAAAAAAATTGTAATTATTTAAACTAACATCTAGCATGAATGCCTCAATGCTGTAGTGTTCGAAAAATATCTATGGGTATGTCAAAATGCTTTTAAGTTATCTTGAAGTGTAGTACTTTAAAAAAAATCTTCATTTTTTGCATTCATCAAATTTAAGTTGAGAATGTGATTGCCTACTGATATTTTTTTTCTTTTGTTGTACTATGCTGCATTGTACAAAGGAAAATTAGAATTTTAATGATTTTTTTTTTTTTTAATACTAGGATCGACCGATAGAGGTTTCAAATTCAAAGGCCAAAACCAATTTTCAGAAAATTCAAAGTTTCAGGCAAAAATGAAAACATCTGAAAAAAAATTAAGTAATTAAATTGTATGTTTTAAGGTAATTAATACATACATAAATATAAATTAATTATATGTACAGTATTTATTAATTATGCACAATTGTTAATTATCCAAAAACTTTATTTTCCTATACCATAAAACATTATTAATGCATTAATGACACAGGAAGATTTTCTAATTATATGAACTTCATTTAATTAAAAAATATTTTAGTTTAAAGTATATACATCATGATTTTTCTTCTATAATGATTTTTGTAAATGATCATTTATTATTCTACAATTTTCTCAAATAATATTTGAAACACTAATGCAGATTAAACTTAAACTTTTTTATAAGATGATTGCTAATTCATGACTGATAATTATAAACAACAAAGTTCATAGCAATATACTCATTAGAGCAGATACAGTTCAAATCGATGATTTATGTTGAAAATTTCCAAAGGAAGAAACAAGAATCATTAATACTGAGAGATTCAGTCAAGCTGAATTTTCAATCGCATTTTTGGCAAAACTCTGATTTTAGGCCGAAAACGAAACCATATTTTTGAACAATCTCTGATTAATACAATATTATTAAAATTTTAATATTCAGCTTTTAAAATTACAGTAATTATTTTATATTACTTTCATTAATAAAATTGATGTAAATTAAAAGCTTTTATTTAAATGGGTTTCATTGTACAATTGGTAAAGATACCCTACTATTTACTACTAGTTTTAGAAATTTAAATAATTAAAAAGATGTGCTGGCTAAATTGAAATGAATAACATTTAATTAATTTTGGATAAAATTTCTTTTCATTCAGCCAGTGGCTGAAGATCTTTAGACAGGTGTTGTGTGTGATCTTGGCTAAAAAACTGATGTAATTATTAATTTAGCATATATATTTAATTAAATTTGTTTTGGTCCAATGGAATTAATTAAGATTACAGGAAGAAAATATTTATTATATCTTACAAAACTGGAAGTATATGGTAAATTTTAGAAGAGAAACAGTTTCTTCCACTTGGAAGAAACCTATTTCTTCCGGCCGGTTTTTTCCATGGTTTTTTCCGCGGTTTTTTCCACTGCGGAAGAAACCTGCCAACCCTGTTACAAATAAAAAGAAATTTTTGAGTGGATTAAAAAGGATAACAATATCAAAAGACAAATCCCCCTTCCCCCCCAAGAGATATCTTTTGATATCATATGTCAGACCTCCTCGACCCTTAAATGAATACATATACATACTGTCCCTTAGCTTTAAGACTGATTTTCGTAACATCATAGTTTATATAGCTCCAAATAGTAGCAATTACGAATTTTTTGTGACAGTTGTCAGTCAAAGCAGTTGGCCTTCAATTGTCATAAATCGAAAAAACTGAAAAGCATCTTAATAGAAATCAATCTAGCTAAATATTGGTTTTAATAAAGCAGATTAAGAGAAGATCATGAGATTAACCAAAAGGATATTTCAAGGCATTATCAGTAATAATACTGATGGTAAAATTATGACAAATTTCAAGCAAGAAAAACTGTGGAATGAAGAATATTAGCATAATGCCTTACTAGCAGGGTTGGCAAGTTTTTGATGGTTTTAACCATGGTTTAAACCGTCATGTCAAAAACTGTCAAAAACCTATATTTATATGTAAATAAAAATATTTATTTACATATGTATATCTACATATATTAAGTAAAATTTATTTGCTTTTAATAAAGAAAATGTTTCTAAATATGACCTAGAAAAAATAAATTAAAATTTTTAAAGAAGCATTTTGAATAGTAAACAAAATATTAGAAGATTATAAACAAATGCAAATTTTTCTAGTCTGGTCTAATTTCTGATTTGGTAGAATTAGCCGAACAATTTTTATCATGCCCTGCCAGTTCTGCTGCAATAGAACAAATGTTTTCCAATTTTGGACTAATTCATTCAAAACTCTATTATTGGTAAGGAACAGAAAAATGTTCAAAACTGGTTATGTGCTACCGTATGCTACGTGGGCAAATGAATTTGATTATTGAACTAAATTTCTACTTTGATAACTTTCATTTGGATTGATTTTGATTATGTAATCAAATTAATTGGAAATATTTAATGAATGTTTTTTTAATTGTGTATTTAATTAGATAATAATAAAAAAAAACTACATAATATTTTGTGCTATAGAAGTATTTCATAGATCAGTGTAATATTTTTTCTGTTTTGACTTTTACAATTGTTAGTTAGTTTTTCAGAAAAATCGGTAAATTTTAAATCGTCAGTCATTTTTGGAATTTTTAACTAACATAAAGATAATAAAAAATTAACTCTTTTCTATAATATCTGAATATCTATTTACAATATTCAGCCTATTTATTTACTACGCTGAAAAATAAGCTTATACAAATAGTTATTATTATTTTTTTTTTCCCACTGAATACTATAAATTTTTTTTAAATAACTTAAGTATTCAGTTGTTGAAAAATTACTTCTTGTCTTATCTTGCTTTCAAAGTAGACATTTGTATTTGTAGTACTATTAATATGTGTGTTAGGGAGGGGAGGGGGTTAGAGATAAAAATGGTTTATAATGATGCGTAATAATAATAAATTTAAATATGCATTATATTTAAATTAAAATTAATCTACTGGATACTATGTATATAATGTGTATAGCATTAAAAAACATATATATTAAACACTATGTATCTATGTATTAAACACTTGTACACTAAGTGTCGGTATCAAGTTCGACACTTTTGAAAATCCTGTATTTGTAACACTTAACTTCTTCCTTATAAATATTAACTATGTCAAAATGCACACTAAATAACTTTAAATTTTTTAAAGTATTAAAATAATAATAATTAATAAACAGACAAGATATTTTAACATAATTTTTGGGTAAATATTTCTGCATCTCCATTTTGAGATAAAATTTCTGAGATTTGAAATTGTCATTTTTACCTTAATTTTTATTAATTAAAAATATTTTAAGACCTGCTAATTAACTATAATATAATTAAATTTCAACATAATGTATGGCAACTGTTACTAGTTTTAAAATTTGTTTCCTAAACAAACTCTAATGCACCGCAGCAGATTGTGACTCTGGGTTTTTGACGGTTTTAATCGGTTTAAACCTTTGTCATGTCAAAAATCCAACCCTGCTTACTACCCCCCCCCCCTCCTCAAAAGCACAATGTTTGCCAAATTACCAAAAAGTTCGTTCTGTAAATTAATTTTTATTGCCAAAATCCTTTTAGATAAATCGATCAAGATGTAATAATACACCTTGAGTTTATTCGGAAAATTAAATTTTGCTTTAGTAAAAGTACTAACTAAAAAAGTACAAATAAGTGACTAATGGCAAAAAAATATATGAAGGAGAGAAGAACCAATTTGGATGAAGATTACCTAAAAAATGATAGTGAAAATTACACTTTATATGATAACTTACATTTCTTTTTCAGTAATGGCAATTACCATAGTAAATAAAACTACCAAAATATAAGAAATAATACTAAAATGAGCTAATTTTAATCTAGATTAGGTTTTGTATAAGTTTAATTAGCAAACCACATCAAATTTGCATTTTGAGAAAATTTTTTGTGTGTTATATCACTAAAATTACTGCGAGTTGTTCAAAATGTAACGTAAGTTATTATGGAATGATCCTATTGTTTATTTGTCAGGGAGAGACTAAAATAAAGTCAATTGTTGACAAGTCAATAAGAATAACTTTTCAACTTTTGATTTAGCAAGGAAGTTTTTAATGCATCCTACAACCGTGTTTGAAGTTTTCGATCTTTTTCGGAGATTAGATTGTAAATATTCAGGTTGTTCCTAAAATCCTACAACAAACTTTATATCAGAATAATATGACCAAGGCAAAAGGAATTTTAACAAGAAACAATATCGCAATTCATTTAAATATATTGCATGAGAAACAAGCTAGAACTAAATTTTTTATTTACAACTTTATCACAAATGAAAATATTTTAACGAGATTTATTTCATATTAAATTTGTTTCTGTTAAAAAATGTGATAATATAATTGAAAATGACTTAACTTTGATCATTAAATTAAAAATACACGCTGTAATTAGTGAGAATAAATTCCACAATAGAACACGAAAATATAACGAACTTAGAAATTTAATTTAAAAAATGAATACTAAGAACAAGCAAAATATCAATTTGCTTGCTAAACAATTATTCATGTAAAACTTGCACATACCTTGAAGTTTCTCAATTATAAGTTAGCTATTTGATAAAGAACAACAAATATCTTCCTTCTTTCTTCTGCATTCGCCTCGCCCGCCATTTGTTTACGCAATTGAGTTGAGTTGGACGTTCATTTTTCCGGAGGAAGGAACCAAACCGAAAAATATATTCTCGTAACAGGTCGCTGTATTCCCCCTCATTTTCTAGAGCGCTTTCCCATAATTTCGTTGTGCAATTTATTTAAAAATCTCTGCAAATAAATGCGAACACGAGAATTCAGTTTCAATAACTATAGTCTATTCTGTAAATCTAATCGAAAAATCAAGTTATAATTTCTCGCAATTCAAACGATTAATTGTAGTAAAATACCGTTTAATCACCAAGAAAATCTTAGATTAGAAATTCTCGGACATTTTGTCGATTTGGTTTATTTCTGCAGCTTATACGCATAACTCCGATATCTATATTTCTAGTTCAGGGATTTAGAAAGTGACTACTTATTCGTTCTAGTTGAAGGCGGTATATTTTTTTTTTCAGTGTAGGAAATCTATATTTACTTTAGAAGAATCTCGCTTGAAAGTTGACAAACTTATCTACGTTGCTTTATTTGCCTTAATAAAAGTGATAATTTATTGCATTCATAAAAGTTGAATTATTTTGATTTGTTGAAAATTTAATTTCGGTTTGTCTTCCTACATCGTAAAATAATAATAATAATAATAATAATAATAATAATAATAATAATAATAATAATAATAATAATAATAATAATAATAACAATAATAAATTATAATTGAAAAAATTGTAATTTAACAAATCACAACGACCATTTGGAAAATTATATTTTAAAAAACTAAAATTTTAGTCTTGTAAATAAATTCTATATTAAAAAAAAATAATTAATAATAATAAATATCATTTTCATGATGATCAAAACGTGGCTTACGTAATACAGAGTTCACGTACGCCATGGATTAAATATTAATATTTCTGGACCAATCATAAACAAATTTTAAATGAAATTTGGGTTTTAAAGTTTTCGGAACTGCAAATTTTTAAACTTCTAAGAATCGCATATTTTTAATTTCGCATATTATACCGTTGTATAGGGGAAAAATATACTATTAAATACATGTTGTTTGAAAGCTGTATTTCTATTTTATTTTTAGTCATTAATTTTTTTGTAGTATTTAATAATTTTTTTTTATTGTAGCAACAGAAATATTCCATTTTTGGGCATTAAACATGGGCCAATCATAAAACGAATAAAATCCGGACATCACAAGATTTCAGATATGCTTTAGATATCTCTATTATTTACTACATTTAAAAAATTAATTTCCAATTTGGAATATAAAGTTACAATTTATTAATTTTAGAAAAAAAAAAAAAAAATGTTATCAGATTCTTGAAAGAAAATTTGTGCACAGAAAAAAAAATCACACAATACTAAAAAGCCATCATATATGTATATATGAAAGTATAAAGTTAATCCCTTTTTTAAAAACTTTAATTTAAAATTAAAATTTAAAAGTTTAAAATTTAAAGTCCCATCTAATTTTCTTTTAATCTTAAAAGCAAGTTGCTCCTGATAGCTTTATTTTTCAGCAATACATCTTATTGTTTTCAGATATCATTTTTGGAGGCTCTTTAAGATCAAAATGCTGACCTAAGCGCAATTCTCATCTTTTGTGGTTTTAGCTAACGAGCATAGATAGCCGTTCCTTTCTAATGTCACAGTCCCAGATCCTTTTTTAACCAATTAAGTTATATCACCTTTCATTTTGGCAGTGTCGCAACCTGGCGAAAATAATTTGAGTTACATCATTTAAATAGTCCGGAGCAGCGAACCTCCGTAGCTTTTGGACACCAAGACTTGTCACCAAACATGCTGTCCAGGCACTGATCGTTTTAGAATTTCTAAATCAAGCCAATGTGGGTCTGTTTTTCAACAGACATGTATGTAAAGGATTAATAAACCAGATTTCATAAATTAAACTGTTTCCTTTGTCTGTCAACACCTACACGACTACACAACTTTTGTGATCGTAGGGCACAACGTTCGAGGCCGAACCCCGTTCGATGGACGAATTCAGCTCCGTGCTCGGCAATGGAATGATCAAAATGTGATGCCGGGAAAACAAGGACCGACGGCTCTCACAGCCAACGGACCCGATCTCTTACATATACATATATATTTCACCTCAACTTTTAGTATATCATATAGCACTAATCAAATACGGAGAAGGAATAGATGTCTGAAATTATTCTAGCATGAGGAAAATTGTGTTAGAAAATCAGGATCACAGAAAATCAAGTAAAAATCAGGAGACTCCTGCCAAAATCGAGAGACTTGGGAAGTCTATATACAAAATTAATGTATTACTTATACCCTTTTTATATTAATTTAATTATTCGTAAGGAATCATTTAATAATAAAAAAAAAAAGAAAGTGTTATATTTGAGATACAATAATTTAGTGTGCAATGTAAAATAGCCATGTAAGAAACAGGATTATCTTTCCTTATTTGTACATATTTTTTTAATTAAACTGAAAATTTTAAAGCTCATTTAACATAAATAAATGAATTATTAAACTGTTTCATTGGGAAGTTTTTGCTTCATATTTAAAATATAATAATAATTATTTTTTATACAAACTAGGGGGGCGCCGCCCCCCTGCTCGGTATGCTCGCCAACCCCCCGCGTAATCGCTTCGCGATTCCAAATTATTGGCTACCCCTGCTTGCTGCGCTCGCCAATATCCCATGGTATAAATAAGCAATTGCAGACCTTTCAACTGATGTGTCACACGACTGGTGTTGTAAAGAAATTAAAAATGTGCCCCCCTGGGGGGCAGAGTGGGAGGTGACACAAAAGACATCCATAATATGAATAAGCAGCTGCAGACCCCTCAAATGATATGTCACACGACTGGTGTTGTAAAAAATTGAAAATGTGCCCCCCTGGGGGGGGCAGAGTGGGGGTGACACACAAGATATCCATAAAATGAATAAACAGTTGCAGACCTTTCAAATGATGTGTCACACAACTGGTGTTGTAAAGAAATTAAACATGTGACCCCCCCCCCTGGGGAGAGCAGAGTGTGGGGGTGACACACAAGAAATCCATAATATGAATAAGCAGTTGCAGACCTTTCAAATCTTGTGTAACACGACTGATGTTGTAAAAAAATTAAAAAGTGTCCCCCCTGGGGAGCAGAGTGGGGGATAACACACAAGACATCCATTATATGAATAAGCTGTTGCAAACCTCTCAAATGATGTATCAAACGACTGGTGTTGTAAAGAAATTAAAAATTTGGCGAAATATTACAGTTATCGCCAAGTTGGCGTCACTTTTGACAACTAATTTTGATCGCCAAATTTGGCGATATATCGCCAAGTTGGCGACAAACTTGGCGATTGTTGGCGATGGTAGCCTTTCCTCTCTTTATGGTAACCCATACGGCGATGCATAGACGGAGCCCTTTCCTGATTGGTCTATTCGGCTCATGGAAGGAGTGGACAACCCGGATTCGTTAGTTCCGGAAATCTTCCACATCAGCATCATTCCAGGAGTCATTCCTTTTAAGGCTAGTTTTTTTTTACTATAGAAGGATAATTAATTGAAATTAAATACGCATTTTATCGAAAATTCGTCATTTTTCATTTTAAAACATTTGTTCAGAATGTATGTTTTAACTTTTAAGGTTGAGAATTTCTTTTCCTTCCACTTTTCGCCCGCTACATTCCATATTCTGTTCAAAAACGTAATGCTCTTAAAAGTTTCTTCCAAAAAATATCTGAATTACTGCATATTAACGTCGAGGATCTTCCTCTCGAAATAGCGTATTCGCTTAACAGGTTTCTTTTCACACGTTTTTGAGTTTATACGGCTTATGAATAGGGATTTTCCGGGAGAATTTTACTTAATACGGTCCAAAGCGATAGGAGAACTGTACAGAAAGAATTTGTGTCTCATTTTTTAAAAGATTTTGTTGGCTTCAGGGGACTTAGTGTCCCTCATTCGATAAAAAACGATAAAGATATCGATTTTTAAAAGCTCTGCTTGAATGAAATTTTTACCGCCCGCCGTAGTGTATTGAGCCGACGTTTTTCTGGTGATAAGATAGATCAGATACATTATTGTGTGATAAAATTGTTCCCTCATGTGTTATTTCTTTTTTTAAATCTTTTTTCATGTTTCTTTTTGTTTGAAATTTTTTTTTTCGATTATATTCTATTATAGTTAAGATCTGTATCAATCTAAATTTTAAAAACAGTAAGAAAAAAAAATCTTCATATGTAAAAATCTGAATTCTGACAAAAGAGTTATTGGGAAAAAAAAAAAAAATCATACAAAACACAAATTCTTTTTGTTTCATTTTCCCGCAATATTTTTTTTTTTTTTTTTTTTTTTTTTTTTTTTTTTTTAAGAAGTATAATTAATTAAGGCAAAAAAGAAAAAGATAAGATTAAAAAAAAAAAAAAAAAAAAAAGTAACATTTTGAGAAAATTGTTTCATTTATGTTAGTTGTTTTATTTATTTCAGATTTCTTTAGATTAGGTGATTCATTTATTTCTTTCATTTATATTTTATAAATGAAAATGCAAATTTTGGAATTATAAATTCTTTTATTGACTTTTCCAAATTTTAGTACAAAATTTGTTCATTTATATACAAATAAGTTATAGAAATGCATGAATTTATACAAAAACATAAATTATTTTTGTTTCATTTTTACGACTCTATTTTATTAAATGTAAAATCTGTATTAATCATAATTTTAAAAATAGCAAGAAAAAATCCTAAGAAGATATAACTTCATAATTTTTATTTATTTATTAAAAAATTCAATTAATATAAATGAAAGAATTTTTATAAATACATCAATTTAAATAATTTTTCATTATATATTTAAAAAAATAAATAGAGAAAATGAAAAAATGAAAATAGACTCCAACATTAGCATTTTCAATTATAATAAAATCAATAAATATAAAAGAAATAAAATTTATAAATAGGTTAATTTGATAATATTTTTTCATTATATATTAAAAAATAAATAAATAAATAAACAAAGATAGAAAGAAATGTTCTTATTAGTTAATTGTCATTTAATACATTTGGAAAAATAACTCCAAAATTTGCATTTTCATTCATGTCATAATTCTATAAGAATGACATAAAGTTACAAAAAAGTAATCAATGTATGGGTTATTTTTTTACTTTTCTTGGAGGTTTTGAGTCACAATCCTCCTGTAAAATAAGTTTAAACTATACTTAAATAACTTTCTTAAAAAAAGTTGCTCCGACGTAAATTAATTTATTTGAATGATATTATTTTGTTACATACATATAAGCGAAATAAAATATCAAAATGAAAAAAGGTGCCTCTCGCCTTTGCTATTAAAGTGATTAATGCTGTAGATTTAGAGGCTGGATTTTTGTCAATGCAGGCATGTAATTACTCTGAGCTTCCAAATTACTCCCAGAGCAAATTCACCTTGAAATAATTTCCACCAAATTTTCCTCTGTTTTTTTTTCTGATTTTAATCCTTTTCATTTTTATTTTTTTTCCCTCTCTGTCTTAACTGATTATACTTCTTAAAGAAAAAAAAGGAGTTATTAAATACCAATTAAATTAAAGATTTGTTGCTGTTGTTGTTTTAGTGTGCAACTGAACAATATATAAAGGGAAATTCACCTTCTACCTCCTCCTCTTTGCACTATACATTGAGTATGTGTATATTTTACTGAAATTAAGAGTTTTCAAGCATTATAGCATTTTAATTTAAAAAAATGTAAATAAACGGATTTTTTCCTCTTTCTTTTTTTCGTTTCTTTCTTTCTTTCTTTTTTTTACAACACAATTAAGGTTTTTTTTTTTTTTTTTTTTTTTTTTAATTGTTGCAAAGCTTTTTTTTTTTTTTTTTTTTTTTTTTAATTGTTGCAAAGCTTTTTTTTTTTTTTTTTTTTTTTTTTAATTGTTGCAAAGCTTTTTTTTTTTTTTCTAATGAGAGAAAGAACATGTGTTATTTGTATGAATATGTATTTAAGTATTCTTATACTCATTATTTGTACATTCAACATATTAAAACATTAGAAATTATAAAATTGAAACCACATCGTGTATTTTGAATTTTTTTAATTCAGCAGTACGCTTACTCAATTTTTACTGTCTTGTGATAATTGTCGCTTGCAAGAAAACCACTTTTACATTTGGACATCGAACTTGACAGATGCGTATGATGTCACATTCAGAAAAAAGACAAATAAAGAACGCCAAAATGGGGAGGGTAAAATGCACACAATAGTTATTGAGTAACAATAAAGGGTCGGCAATGAAAAACGGACAAATACAATATTGCAATGCCGTTTCCGTTACATTTTTACAGGGAGAATGTCAAAACCTTGAGCTTTCTCTCCTCCCAATGTGCCAACAGGAAATTCTGTGGCAGGAAGCGACACGTTGTTTCATCCGTATCCGACACTTTTTGGAGAATGGGATAAAAAAAAAAAAAAAAAAAAATGGAAGAAATATCAACCCACATCTTTGTTATGTGACCGATGCACTTTTGCTCGCAAATTCTGACTTGGTCATAATACTTACGAAATCGGTTATGCAGTCGTTGTTGCTATCTTGATGTCATTTTTCTATTTAAATTGTGCGTATTCAATGTTGTAGGATATGTTTTGATTGTGCCTTGGTCGAATCATTGACTTATAGCAATGAATGGTGTTTCTGTGCATTCAGTTTTTTATAGAAGTACGTTTATTTAACTGTATGAATAAATAAAATAATGTCAAATTCTATTAATAATTTTTTTTAAATCTTCGAAGAGTAATTTTGTACATTTTTTTAACGGATAAAATTTGTCAAATAATATTAAAAACACTGTAGATTGTTTTCATGTTTCGGCTTTATCGAAGTCACTAGCAAAACAAATAACTAATGAATAATGTATGCGTTAAAAACACATAAACTTGCTGAATGATACACATGAGCAAGAAATTTTATATGAACTTGTATAAATAAAATTAATTATAAAGCAAAATATCGACGTTTTGAACTGCTTCTGCAGCTTTCGGGTTAAATGTGATGTTGAAGTGTTTAATCGCGTAAAGGTACGGTGACACCACTAGAAATGTATGACAAATATTCTCTTTCATTGGAAACTGCCGTCAGTTTGATTTCTGTTAGATTCGTGTTACAGTAGACTCCCTCAAATCCGCACTCCTAAAATCCGCAACTCTCTAAAATCCGCACATATTTTATGGATATAAACAATGAAACACTCAGTTAAAATGTAGGTGCAAAATTTTGACTTTTTTAGTTTTATATCCGTTCCATATATTTTTTAATTTATAATTTTTGTTAAGATTACTGAATTCGTGTTTTTTCATAAAGAAAGAATGATTTATTTCGGAAAAAAATAAAGATATCATTGGTAAATAAAAAAAATAAAGACATCATTGCTGATATCATTGGTAATCTCAATCTCATCAAATATATTTATGTATTAATCAAGCTTTTTTACTTATTAAGTCTGGCTAAATTTGAAATAAGGCTTCATTATTTTATGATGCTGATGTGAATTAGTAATGTACCTTTATGAGGCAAGTTTCAGTGAATAATTTAGGAAAAACACATTACATCTTTATAATGAATATGTGATGGTACATTATTGATTATTAACTTGACCTTTGCTTTTAGTATTTTAATCATTTAAAAATTATCTAAATTTTTATTATTTTAGTTTGTTACTTATTTTAATATTTTAGTATATTGTAAGCATTCATTATACTTTTGATTTCATTATTAATTACACTCAAATTACTTTAAGAAAATGTAAACAATAAAATGACCAGAAATCCGCAAAATTCTAAAATCCGCAAAACCTCTGGTCCCAAGCTGTGCGGATTTGAGGGAGTCTACTGTTTATCATAAAATGAAGTTTAGTCAGACAAGTCTAATAACTGAGGTCCAATATGTGCAGCGGCAACATTAGAAGTATCACGTGAAAACGCACTATTTGAATAGAAACTTGTCAGTCTAATTTCTGTTAGATTTCTTTTATCGAATGAAGTTCTGTTAAACAAAGTATTCGAAAATATTTACCTTTACCTAAGGTTCCACGCGTATGTTTAATTTTTTCCAATGTAATTTCTGACCTATTGAAATCTGTTTTGCATGGACATATTATTCAAACTTACATTATATGGAGATATATCAACATGAGAATTTAATTATGATCAAGGTAATATACTTTCCTTACGTTAGAAGAGTGATAAATCACATGTTGTCCCTACATAAAAACTGTTCTAGACACTCCATCTAACTTGTAAAAATATTTAAATACAGTACCCGACTTAACACACTTGGGACCTTAGGGAAAGATGCATTGACTACTACAGCACATTTGCAATTTTAATTAAAAAAATAGCCGAAATCACCTTAACTACTAACCTTTTTAGGGCTTCCTTTAAATTAATAGACCAGGGGGAAGTCCTCCATTTCCTTTGCAATAATCAGGCACTTGTTTAAATGTATAATACTTTTATTAGTTTCAAATGAAAAATAAGAATTATGACACGTGGGTGAAAATTAATCACTAATTTATCATTTATTAATAAATTACAAAACCAATTCCTTATAATTTATTTTGTGTCTTTATTTACCTTAAAATTACTTTTACCTTAATAATAATAATAATAATAATGTGTAACCTTAAAGAGAAAATTTATTTATAAGTTTATTTTTAGTGTATTATCGCTACTCAGAAAATGTTTCCTGTCATTTTTCATTAACCAAATGTTTCAAAAATTTCTTTATTTGACAAATGGCAGCAATAATTTCAACTAATGCGTTGTCACAGTTAGATAATTTTTGTTGCAGACGATTAATAATTCCTTTTTTAGAATTGCGCTTCATAATAAAATTATGAATAAAATATTAATAAATTTATTTAGTTGGAATTATTCCCCCCGCTAATTAAGTCAAAAGCTAATATATGCAGTAAAAGTATAAAAACCGCAGGAACTTGTTCTAATTGAGGAAAAAAAACTTTTGGCAACGTCCTACTCACAGAGATGATAATTTTCTATAATGATTTGGATAAACATGGAAAGAATAAATTAGAATTTGAACTGTTCTTTTTTTTATATGAAGTAATTAGAAGATTATTTTAATTTTCTTCCTTTCATTTTCTTTCTTTCTTTCTTTCTTTTTCTTTTTTTTTAGTTTTAATCTATGGTTGAATTGTGATGTGTGAAATTGGAAAAAAATACAGTTGAGTCTCTCTATAACAAAACTCCAAACATCGAATTTCTCTATATAACGAATTTTTAGTAGGAACGATCCCCTTTTCGCATGATTACATTAAAAACAGTCTCTATATAGCGAAATATCTATCTCCATATAACGAATTTTTTCATAAATTGGTTTAATTTGTTCAGTTTTAAAAAGCTTCGAAATCATATGGAATCAATTTTCCATCACCTATTTTTGATTTATCGTCAGTGCTGAGGTTTTTTTTATATATTACTTCTCTCCTTGTTCTTTAAATCCAACGAATTCATCCCACCTCCCACACACCTTTCCACATCCTTCTCAAAACAGTGTCTATTGGATTGATACACATGTAAGAGAGGAATCAATGAGAGGCACATAAGAGAAGCCTTCAAATATAGGAAAATGTTAACTAAAATTTTTGATTCCTTGCTAAAATTCAAACTTTTTTTTTTTTTTTGAGAGCGCAACAATTTTAAAATCAAAATAACTAAAAATTACAGATTTCTTCGTCTGAAATTAATGGAAGTCTTCCTTGATTTTTATTAAACTTTCAAATAAAGTCTGTTCTCATTTTTGAAACAGCTTAAATAATTAAGAAATAAAATGTTATGTTAATATTTACTTTTAAACATCTCAAATTCTTAATTCAAAAGATCAAAAATAATATTTGTTCAAATTTCAGATTTTAAATACGATTTTTAACATCATTCTCCATACATCGAATTTCTCTATATAACGAATTTTTTACTGGAACGGTGGATTTCGTTATATAGAGACTCGACTGTATATAAACGAACAAAGAAACCATTTGATTCTAAAAGTTCTGACAATTTCCTTGTTTCTAAAACACTTAAAAATTATTAAATTCTAGAATTCACGCGTGAAATTATTTTAATATTTCATAAGGTAGTTACATATGGTAATATTATTAATTTAATATCATACAACTTTGATTTTAATCTTAATACTTCAGTCAACGAATAGGAGTAAAAACGAGTTAACGTGGATCATGATAGTTATTAAAATCAATAGTTTTCTCTTACTCTTTTATCATCAGCTGTTTGCAAACAGGCACAGATTCACAAATTTGGGGGGGGGGGGGGCTGGGCACAAATGCTTACGGGGGCCCCTTGCACCGATACTTACTGGGGGATTCACAATATATATATATATATATATATATATATATATATATACAGTCGAGTGTCTATATAACGAAATCCATCGTTCCAGTTAAAAATTCGTTATATAGAGAAATTCGATGTATAGAGAATGATATTAAAAATCGTATTTAATGTGTAAATTTTGAACAAATATTATTTTCGATCTTTTTAATTAAGAATTTGAAATGTTTAAAAGTAAATATTAACCTAACATTTTATTTCTTAATTATTTAAGCAGTTTCAAAAAATATAACAGAGATTTATTTGAAAACTTAATGAAAATTAAATGAGGAAGACTTGCATTAATTTCAGACGAAAAAATCTGTAATTTTTTGTTGTTTTGATTTTAAAATTGTTACACTCTCAAAAAAAAAAAAAAAGCTCTAATTTTAACAAGGAATGCAAAAATGTAGTTAACATTTTCTTCCATTTGAAGGCCTGTCTTATGTGCCTCTCATTGATTCCTCTCTTATATGTGCACAATCCAATTGACTCTGTTTTGAGAAGGATGTTGAAAAATGTGTGGGAGGTGGGATGAACTCGTTGGATTTAAAGAACAAAAAGATAAGTAATATTAAAAAAAAAAAAAAAAAAAAAAAAAAAAAAAAAAAAAACAGCACTGAACGATAAATCAAAAGTAAATGATGGAAAATTGATTCCATATGATTTCGAAGCTTTTTTAAAACTGAATAAATTATGACAAGTTTATGAAAAATTTCGTTATATGGAGATAGATATTTCGCTATATAGAGACTGTTTTTAATGTAATCATGCGAAAAGGGGACCGTTCCTACGAAAAATTCGTTATATAGAGAAATTCGATGTATGGAGTTTCGATATAGAGAGACTCGACTGTATATATATATATATATATATATATATAGTTACTAAAATAACCATTATTGACTTTAAAGTATCCATTAAAAAATAGATATGGTAATCAATGACTTACTTTTAAAATAATTATTTCACAATAATGAAATTCAAATGAATAGACTTTTTATAACAAACTGCGGAGTGCTAATTATCTTTTCCTATGCAAGTCTATATATCTGGAATGATAAAGTATGCAACAACTAAGAATAAATTCTCGACAACACCAAGCTACAATTATTTAAAATATTAGGGTTTCTACAACCTGCAAACTACGATCACCAACACTCAAATAATCTGAAAACAACATGAAGAGGATAAGAAAGCACAAGAATTAAAAATGCATTATATTTTTAAAGTGATAAAGTTAAAAGAAAAAGAATTGCTATAATAAAGTAATAAATGGATGTTTCAGACACAAGATACAATGTTATAAAAATACAATATGAACATATTAGAATGTAAAATGAAATGCAAAATTTCATTGTATATTAAAACTACATCAGATTTTGCACAATAATTGAAAAATCTTCAGCAGCATTTGGAGGCCCCCTGAAAATCAGGGGGTCCCGAATGCCCTGCTGTAAATCTGACACTGTTCGCAAATAGCCGGTTTAGCATGACCCGAGTTCCCATTCCTGCACGAGCTGATGGACAACAGAACGACGAAGAATCGAGAAAATGATACAAAAAGTGCAATCACAATGCTCCTTTTCCACGGAATATGTCCAAATGGTTCGCCATAGCCAAAAACATACATAAAAATTTGGTCCAATTCTGTGCATAATTTTACACACTTTTCGATGGTACAATAATGAAAATAGCACAGAAATCGCTTGTACAGCGCCCCTTTCCGGCATTTTTTTTTTTTTTTTTTTTTTTTAAATTCAGGGAGGACTTGCTTGCCATACCCAAAAATAATCATACACAAAAAATTTAGCTTAGTTCTATGCATAATTTCAATCACTTTTCGATGGTACAATAATTAAAATTATACAGATATCGCGATTATAGCGCGCGCCCCCTTTCGCTCAAAAAAAAAAAAAAAAAAAAAAGAATGAACTGTTTATATTAATTTAAGAACAAACGGATTTACCTTTCATAATCTTTTGCACACGATAGAAATAGATTTTTTTTAAATCATGCATAAAAATTTTTTAAAAAATTATAAAAATTGTGTAAGTTTTCGATACTGTTTTCAAACAAATTTCAATACAGTTTTGAAATAATTTATTTTTCCTATAAAAGCTGAATAAATATGTTAAAAAAATTCAAGTAAAAGCGAAATTTGATCGTCTGCTGTTGCCAATATGAAAATGACGTCAGCGTGATGGGTGAACACGGTTGTTTTTTTTTTCAATAATGATTAAAAATTACATAAATCATTTCACTTCAATTTTCTTAAAATTTAATATCTTACACCCTTACCTTGTTACATCTCTAATTTTAGATTTGCAGAACAAAAATAATGAAGTACTGATACAGTAATTTACTTTTTTGGTGATTATGTTTATTTATTATACCTCTGTTACATGATATTGTTTTAAATCTCCCGAAAAGTTCAGTTTATTTATTTTTTAATTGTTGGAGGAAATTAAGTTTCAATCACCGTAACGAACAAATAATTTCCTCGAAAATTTTCCTTCTGCATTCTTTCGAGTGGAATTTCGTGGACTCTTAATTAAAACATACATTTAGGAAATAAATTAATTAAATTTGTTTAAACTCTAAACAATTAGTTTGTTAAGAAAAGCAGATTGGTCAATGAACTCTTCTTATATTTATTCAAGTAAGAAAAGCGATGGCGGCCGGTATATTATATTATTTCACTTCACTTGGATTCACATTCAACTTCATTATTTTTAATTGTGAGAAATTATACACTGACGTGTACATTGTATTTTATAAATGTGTGCATTTCAACACATTTACAACAAACAACAGCGTAATATTAGATTAATTTATAACACAACTAGCGGACCTGACAGACGTTGTCCTGGCACCGACTCCAGAAAATCAAATAAATGTACGTAACTATAATAATACGTACGATAAATACTACACTCTTAATTTAATTTCTTCTTACAATTATATAAGAAAATTATTTTTCACTTTGCAGTAGTTTTTGAAGTCGGTTCAATTTTTGATAGGAAAGTTTATTTTTCTCTTTTTAGTTAAAAGTGAACTATTTTCTGAAGCCCGTTAATTAAAATGATAATACAGGAAGAAAAATTATTGCAAATCATACACGTATGTCAGGAGTGGGGTTCGAACACGCGATCTCTTTCTTCAAGAACCAGAGATTAAACCTGGCGCCTTAGACCGCTCGGCCATTCCGTCCGCATTCTATTCTGCGAACTTATTCAACACTTTTAATTAGCAAAAAATCACTAACTATTAGTTTTTGCCTAATTATTAAAAAACTACTGAATCCATTTCGATGAAATGTGAATCTAAACCATTCTCGAATCCACTGGAACGCAAACACAAAATTTCATTAAAATCGGTCCAGTCATTTACGAGGAGTTCAGTGACAAACACACGCACAGAAGATTTATATATATGTTACAGGCCAAACCCGATTTTAGGCCAAACTAGATTGGCCTAGTCCAAACTAGTCTATCCTAACGCCCATCGGATAAACTAGTTTTTCCTAGGCCAAACTAGTCTATCCTAACGCCCATCGGATAAACTAGTTTTTCCTAGGCCAAACTAGTCTATCCGAACGCCCATCGGACAAACTAGTTTTTCCTAGGCCAAACTAGTCTATCCGAACGCCCATCGGATAAACTAGATTTTCCTAGGCCAAACTAGTTTGGCCGAACGGTCATTAGGATGAACTAGTTTAGCCTGCTATTCATTGGTTTGAACTAGTTTATCCTAGGCCGAACTAGATTGTCCTAGGCCAATTCAATTTGGCGTGATTTTTTTTAATCTAAAGACCGCCACTGCGCCAACTTTCTAGTTTTGATCTAATTTAGCCTAGGCCAATGCAGTTTGACGCGATTTCACCTCACAGACTATCAAAGTATGAGAGCTAATGTGCTCGCAGATTCTGTGTGTGTGCATGTAACCATGTACGTATGTACGTAATGCGATAACTCCTGATAGAAATATCCAATTTGCTTCAAAATTTGGACATAGATTTATCCTGATAACGAACTTTCCTGATTAGTTTCAGGGGTTCATTGGATAAGAATAAGAGAAGGGGAACAAAAGGCTAAACCGCACCCCCCCCCCCTCTACTCCTTAATTTAGATAAGTCAGTTTTTCATGCAAAAGTATCAGATTTTATTAAAATTTTAGGTACAATATCAGTTTGATAAGGTACATCCATGATTAGTTGAGGGTGTTCATTGTTTACATATAAAGAAAGGAGGAATGGGGGATAACACTCTTAAGAGCCCACAATAGTCACAGAAAAATTACTCAAAAAGACCCGGATGACCATGTAAAGTCTATGGGATCGTTCTTTTCTAATATCTCGCTCAAATTTTAATATTTTTGCCTGATTTTTTTGCACAAGATAGCTGAGGGCAATCCACAACCGGGCTAGTTTTTACTTTTCCGATTTTTGTTTCAGATTTTCTTTAAAAAATTACTTTAACTTTCGAAACCGGTTTAAACCGGTTCTGAAACTGAAACTATCGTAATATAAAAAATATATAACCAAAATCGAAAAAGTAAAAACTAGCCCGGTTGTGGATTGCCTTCAGCTATCTTGTGCAAAAAAATCAGGCAAAAATATTAAAATTTGAGCGAGATATTAGAAAAGAACGCTCCCATAGACTTTACATGGTCATCCGGGTCTTTTTGTGTATTTTTTCTGTGACTATTGTGGGCTCTTAATTTATGTAAATAGATTTTTCAGGGATAATTTACCGATTTGTTTCAAATTTTGGATGCAAGTTTCTTCTGATAAGGCGTTTACCTGATTAATTTTGGGGGTTCTGAGTTTAAATATAAAGATAGAACGGATTATTTTTTCAATCGAATAGAAACTTTTGGTTTTATGAAAAGATTTTTAATTCGTAACAGATATTGGTTTTCACACACATCACTTCACGCGAAATTGTTCATATTAAAAAAGTAAATATCAGAATCCTTTTAAAAATAAGAAAAAGCTTAAATAAAGCATGACACTTGAAATTTAAGATACGGCGGGGAGGTAGAGTAAGGGAACGCTAGAATTTTTTTTAAAAAGCTCAGCGTTTTTTTAAGTTTTAGCTGCTAATTAAATATTACCAATTTTGTGAAACTTTTTGAAACATAATATAACATGATGTTAAATATTTACGAAAAAAGATGCCACGTGAAATACCACTATTTTCTATTAGCAATTTTTGTAAAAATGTTAAATTCTTGTTGGAATTGTTGAAATTTTGTGATAGTTTATAACATGTGATAAAAAATGTATAAAAAGTCCCATTACGAAAGAGAAAGAGGGTGGGGGGGGGGGGGTCAAACAAAATTAGGAAATATAACGGAAATTCTAGGTTGATCTATTTGAAACTTTAAGATAGTTTATGACATATGATATAAATTTATAAAAATATATTTCGCATTTAATGCCACTATTGAAGAATAGTGATTTTTTCAAAAATCTCAAATTCTTGTCTTGAAGCACCGCGACATCGAGTAACATGTCTACTGATAGATTTTTTAACGGAGTTTTCTTAAGATACAGTTTTGTTAGTAATAAGGTGCGCTCCCTGGTGATGGAATGTGGAATTAATACGAGCACCCTGGTGTTGGAATTTGGAACTAATACAACGCGATTTAGGTATTTACGAATGTTGAATCGAAAAGAAAGAGACATGATGATAAATACTTAAGAAAAAGGATTCCGCATCGAAATACCACTATTTTCTAATAGCAATTTTTGTAAAAATGTTAAATTCTTGCCGGAACTTTTTGAAAAATCCGTAACAACGTCTTTCAAATTTTAATTTAAGCTGAAATTTGATGAAAATCTGTGTATTAGTACTATTTCAGATATTTGAATTATCGCAGAAGTCATAAAAAAAACTATATAGAAGCGCTACCTATTGAGTCATTTACTCTAAAAAACAAAAGAATATTAATTTATATCAGGGACTAATTGAATTTGAAGTTTGATGAAAATCCGTGCATTTCTTCTTGAGATATTGCGATAATCATGAATAATGCCACATAGCAGCGCCACCTGTTGCACGATTTACTCCAAAAACTAAAAAGTACTTTTATACTTTTTTATATCAAGGACTAACAGAATCTGGAGTTTCATGAAAATCCATGCATTAGATCCTGAGATAGAGCTACTGCAATAATCACGAATAATACTGTATAGCGGCGCTACCTTTCAAGAGATTTACTCCAAAACTACAGAATACTAATTTATATCAGGAACTTACTGAATCTAAAGTTTGATGAAAATTCGTGCATTAATTCTTCCAACAAAACTATTTCAGGAATCGGAAAAATTGAACACAACAGCGCCACCTATTGAGCAATTAACACGAATATGTAAAAAGATTTAGTTCATATTACGGATTTACTGATTCGGAAGTTTGATGAAAATCCGTAAATTAGTTATTGAAATAGTGTTAATGCAAATCAGTAAAAACGCACTTTAGAAGCGCCATCTGTTGAACTATTTACATGAAAAAGTAATCAGCATCGATTTATATCAGGGACTATCTGAATATAAATTTTTATTAAATTCCGTCTATTAGTTCTTGAGATACAGCTATTGTGAAAATTGTGAAAAATGCAGCATATTATAGCCATGTTGAGTGATTTACTTCAAAATAAAAACAACACCAACTCATGTCATGGACGAACTGTATCTAAAGTTCGATGGAAATTTGATTGTATTAGCTATTAAGATAAAGCTGATGCGTAAATCGTAAAAAATGCTAAACAGTACTCCACCTGATGAACGATTTACACCAAAAACTAATCAGTATCAATTTAGATCAGAGACTACCTGAATATAATTTTTTATTAAATTTCGTGCATTAGTTCTTCAGCCGCGTCCCCACAGACTGCGGCAGCGTATAGCAGGTGTGCTGCACGCGTACTGCCGAATGCGCTCTTCCTTTTCGAATGAACTTCGAAGCGAACTAAAGTTAAATTGTAGCAAGCATGCTGAGCACGCACAACTGAATGTAACCCGCCTTTTCGAAAGAACCTCGAAGCGAACGAAATTTGAACCATATCCCCGCTACCCACGCCAGTCCAATAGCGGGCGAAGCCAGCAAGTTTTAACTAAGCCATGTTATATTAGTTCCTCATTCCAACACCAGGGAGCGTACTCTATGATTAACAAAACTGTATTTGAATGAAACTCCGTTAAACAACCTATTAGTAGATGTGTTACTTGAGGTCACGATGCTTTAAAACATAGAATTTCCGTTATATTTCCTGATTTTGTTCGCAAACACATCCTCTTTCACGCCGAAATGTACCTCTTTTTTTATATATATAAAGTTATATCATATGCGATAAACTATCACAAAGCTTCAAAAAGTTCCAGCAAGACATTTTTACAAAAATTACTATTAGAAAATAGTGGTATTTCGATGCAAAATCCTTTTTCTTAAATATTTATCATCATGTTTTTTTCACTTCGAAGTTCGTTCGCTTCAACATACGTCCGTTTCAAGATTTTATATAAAAGAAGGGGCTCGATAGCTGGCGAAGCCGGCTGGCTTGAACTAAATCGCGTCCAAATTCCAACACCAGAGTGCTCGCATTATATTAGTTACACATTAGTCCGTTATATTAGTCCTACATACGTACGTACATAAGTATGTACATACGTACGTACATGGTTACATACACATACACACAGAATCTGCGAGCACATTAGCTCTCAGGCTTTGATAGTTTGTGAGCTAAAATCGCGTCGAATTGCATCGGCCTAGGCTAAATTAGATCAAAACTAGAAAGTTGGCGGTGTGGCGATCTTTAAATTCAATAAAATCACGCCAAATTGAATTGGCCTAGGACAATCTAGTTCGGCCTAGGATAAACTAGTTCAAACCAATGAATAGCAGGCTAAACTAGTTCATCCTAATGACCGTTCGGCCAAACTAGTTTGGCCTAGGAAAATCTAGTTTATCCGATGGGCGTTCGGATAGACTAGTTTGGCCTAGGAAAAACTAGTTTGTCCGATGGGCATTCGGATAGACTAGTTTGGCCTAGGAAAAACTAGTTTATCCGATGGGCGTTAGGATAGACTAGTTTGGCCTAGGAAAAACTAGTTTATCCGATGGGCGTTAGGATAGACTAATTTGGACTAGGCCAATCTAGTTTGGCCTAAAATCGGGTTTGGCCTGTAACATATATAAAGATTATGCAATCGGTAAATTAATTATGACAAATGTCATTTGGGTGAATTAGTCCTCCAGTGTTCGTCTCCGGGATGGTTCAGTTGAAAGAGCATTGGCGGCTTCAGTCAATACATCCCTGGTTCGAATCCTGACCCAGACTTTTTTACAACTGTCACCAGTGGCGCCAACTTATATGGGCCCGTGGGGCCTGAGCCCACCCAATAATTTTGAATTCTAGCGTGCCCAATTTTCATTATTCTATTCATTTTTCTCCCTAGAACAAAATTTATTTTGCAAATGACCGTGCGTTTTAATTCTCCGTCTGGCACCCCTAAATCCAAAATGTAAATATTTAGCTTTTTGCTGTTTCAGTTTGTAGTGATGTTCATAATATGATGATGTTACAATAAATATTAGTGTGTTTATAAGAAAAAGAATATAATTAAAAAAAAAAATTGCAACTGTCTTAAAACATGATAGCTTGATTTAAAAGTCCTGTCTTTCACTAGCTATTGACCCTTCACAGAAAAACAAACTGGTTGTATCATTTTACTTAAATATCTTTGAGCCCCCCAATATTTTTGAGCCAATCCAATATTTTTCAAAAGTTGGCGTCACTGTCTGTAACAATGTAATATTTCAGTGATATTGTAATCGTTATAAATTCCTTCAAAAGGTATTTTCATCCGCTGTTAATTTTTAATGGCATTTGATATCTTAAATTCACCAGCGATGTACACTGGTTCCTTTAATAACATTCATGTTTATCCTTACCCAGATATGACGTGAAAGTTGACTGCTAACATACAGTAGTACTCATGAACCTAGATTTAAACTTAAAATCTGCAGATTATGAAAAAAAAATATATCGTTATATTTTAGCAAGAATTATTTCTGATACCCTGGCCAGTAATTGAAGTGAGGGGGTGGCCCGGGGGGACATTCCCCCCTTGAGATATCAAATGTCCCCCCCCAGAAAATTTGAGATTTTGTGTTTTCAATGGTAAAAAAGTGCATTCCCCCTCCCCCCCGCCGGAACTCAATTGTATCCCCCCCGGTAGCCACTGAAGAACCCTCCCTGAGAAAAGTGTTTGAATTCAACACTGACCGTGGCACTTTAAAAAACTGGCTTGAGAAACGTACTGCACTTTATGACATCATTTCAGGAATCGTATTTAGCCAAAATGACAGCAATTAAGAAATGATGTTTAGTCAAACAGTCTCAGTCAATTTTATAATTCGATGATTCTTATCTGATACCTATACGTCCCCCCGCAACAAAAAAGAAAAATGAGAAAGTTTTTTGTGATAATATATGTGTTTTTCTCAATTGAAATCGATTTCCATTCTTACGCATGATTTACCTTAGTTCACTTTAAACTTGTCAATTTCCAAAACAGTGCTTAGCAGGGATGTAGTGGAGGGAACACGTGGGTATACGCCGTATACCTTTTGGATTTTTTCAAGGAACGTCGTATACCTCTGTTTCTCAAGAAAGCTATAGTATATGCACTCTAAGGTACACCCCCCTGCCTTGAGCATATACCCTCAGCTTAGACAATATATTCTCTGTTTATTTTACGACTACATTCCTGGTGCTTAGCTACATCTTTCGAAATTCGTCCCCTCCCTCCCACGCACACACACATCCATCTAACCCACCGTGATTTCACACGTAAAACATTTAAAATTATGCTTTATCACCGATTAACATCTACAAAGGATAGGATACTTCTTTGAAATGCATTTTCTATCCTTGAACCTACATATTTTTAGGAACTTGAAGAAAAGTACAAAGCAAATGATTGTTCGAAACCTATTATAAGAGTGTGTGTTCGGGTTATTTTCTATAAAGGTGTCGCAATCTTGCAAAAGTAAATTAGACTTTTATAGTTTTACAAGTAAAAATATTTCTTCTCTATATTTTCCACTTAAGGCTAAGTATCTTAAAGACACAAAACTCAAAATGGCTGTGTTATTTCCATTTCAATGCCATTTTCAAGGTGATGAAAAGTTATTCTATAAACGACATTTTCAACACATGTAACAAACAAGCGGCATTTGGAAAGTGAAACGGTCTGCGATACCTCCAAACGTAACCGGGTGGCCAAATTATAATTAAAACTAACCTTGTGCTTAAGCTGTGTAAGAAAGAATGATTATATTATAGCGTCCTTTATGTAACCTTTTTTTCCCATAAAGATTTTTCACTTTTGTTTCCGCTAAATGAAGCAAATCATTGCGAGACAAAAGATACCTGCATAGAAAAGTTACTGAGTAATAAAAGGGGGAAAAAAATCGTTTGGCAGAAAATTACAGTCGACCTTGGCATTACTTTCCCATAATTCTGAAGTTGGTGTGATGTCGATGTTATTTCGCAATTTAAGAATTTGAAGGTTGCTATTTCTTTTTTCAACCTTCTTTGATGTTTATTTTAAACATTCGGCTTTTTTTTCTTTTTCTTTCGATTTTTTTTTTAAATTTGCTTTTTCCTCCCCCCACTCTGTCTTTTTATAAAAATCTTGGTACATATTTTTAACTGAATAGATTGTTTTCTATGCTGTATTTAGTATTTTAGTGGAAGGTATACGCTACAGAGATATATGTTATATATTCCCTAATCATTTTTAAAAGAAGCACTGTATGTGTAAACACTCTGTTTCTGAAATTAAAGTATAGCAAATACTCTCTGGATATACCTTTTGGCCATAGCGTATGCTCTGCGGGGTTTTATACAACTATACCACTGACTGACTGTATTAGTAAAAAAAGTAGTTTCTTTGCCAAATAGATCTGTTATTCATTTAATATGGCATTTTTAATAAAACTTAATAGATTAAGTTAATGGTGTTGCAATACCATTATTTACACTACTCAAAATAAAAAGGTTTGATAAAGAAAATACTTGTTCACATTATGCTGAGAATAATGGTGATAGTTTGTGTCAAAAGATGCTATGACCTTTAGTACACGTAAGTTAAACAACTCGGGACTTTCCTATTTCCTTTGAAATAGATTATTCCCCTTGAAACGAGCTCTTTTCGGAAATCCAAGTTTGAATCAAAGTTCGAACTTGGCTCCAGAAATGTAGAGAATGTTACACGCGGGAAAAGGCCGTATACATTCTGGATTTTTTAAAGAAATACTGTATACCCCCTGTTTCTCGAAGATGCTATAGTCTATATACTCTAGGGTCTACCCTCTGCCTAGAGCGTATATTCTCTGTTTTTTCTACCACTACACTACTGCCTGGCACCCTTTGTCTAGTAGTCAGTGGCCTATTATCAACAAGCAAGCATAAGAGAATGGAGATGAGAAATTCGTAAAAATATTACCTTAAGGGTGTTCTTAAATCAAAAAGGGTAACTTTGTGACAGATATGTTTTAATTTATTTTTGATCGGAAATGCATGAAACTAGCAGGTGTTGTTATTCAGAAACTGTCTAATTGCACGCATTCTTCTGTTTTTTTTTTTTTTTTTTTTTTTTTTTTTTTTTTTACACAATAGATTTTTCATAACAAACCTTCAAAGTTGACGTTTTTGAACACATTTCCGGACGAAAGCAGAAAAACCTGTCGAAAAGCAGTAGAGAAACGGGTGATCACGTGATCGAAATAGCTTAGACCTGGATAGGTAATTTAATTATCATAAAATGGAAAACAAAGTTCGATTCGAAATCACTTCCATAGTCACGCTTTCCAATCTTATATCTTTCTGTGAAAAAATGAATTTGTAAATGTGTCAAAACGTTTTGCGCTTGTTGAGCGGAGCAGTTGAGAACACCCTTAAAGAAGTGATTTTTGTCACTTTATCACTTTGTCACATCGAAATAGCTTATAACTCGATAAGTAATTCAATTATCATAAAATGGAAAAATAAGTTCAATTCGAAATCGCTTTCATAGTCAGGCATTAAAATTTTATAACTTTCTGTTAAAAAAATGAATTTGTAAATGTGTCAAAACGTTTTGTGCTTGTTGAGCGGAGCAATTGAGAAACCCTTAAGGGTGTATTTCGATCCAAACTGCTTATTTTCCGATTTATTTTTGAATTCATTTTTGCTCTCAAATACACCAAGCTTTCAGAATCTCTTATTTGGAAAGAACACAAGGTGCCGTGATTGTCGATTCTTTGATAAATGCAGAAAATATTGCAAAAAAAAGCAATCAAAAACGGCATTTCGAACTGATTTTTCCCAAAAGGAGTTTTGGGAACGAAAAAAAGGGTCATACTGATAAGGTAATTGTTGATAACTCAAATTCTAATGAATCGAGCGTAAAAAGACATCACACGGCACCTCATACGTCCCTTCAAGAATCCCCTCAGTAAGTTTCATGTTTCTACTTTTAAAAATGTGCCTGAAATTGCATCGGAAAATTTCGAGCTGTTGAAGGTGGAAAAGCGTTTTTTCGAATACACCCTTAAGTTCTTTATTTATAATCTCAATTTAAAGCTGAAATAATACATGGATAATAAAGACTACTCTTGCCCACCTAGAATTATAACGATAAAATATAAGTAGAGAAAAACAATGTTGATTACTACATACTTTCCTGCAATTATAGCTGCTTAAATCGGTATCAAATCTGAAAGCAGGAAAATTTATTAATTCAAATTATGTAGGGAAAATCATCCTAAATAAGAAATACGATTAGACTTTTCAAACAAATTAATAAAATCTGAAATAATGAAATCGAAGAATGTAGTGTAAAAATGTTAATATTTACAGTCATGATAATAATAATAATAAACGCTGTACCGGCATAAGATAGTCATTCACATTATCAGGGGCCTCGCTAAGGGGAGGATGGGGGGGTGGAGCCTTCCTCCCCAAACATTCGTGAATGTTGTTACACTTGGCAAATTCACAAACTTAGTTGGCAAATTTTCTTTAAAATTTTAATAAAAACTATAATATATTTTCAATTTTTGATAGAATTGGCAAACATTACAAAACTAATTGGGAATATTATTGACCTTTTAACAAAAAGGGGCTATATTACATTTTCTAATTGTGGTAACTTGGCAAAATTATAAAACGAGTTGGCAAATATGAAAATTTGACTTGGCAATTTAAGGTCTTCTCCCCCACCAATAAAAAGTCTTAGCGATGGCCCTGCACATTATGCTGGATGTAAAAATACAGTAACAATAAGCACACAAAGAACACTTTTCTGCTTTGCATATAGAATGCAGTTGCAGCATCGGAACTCAAAGAAAGAAAGCTTTGTTAGTAAAAAAAATTAATGAGGGATGATGATTAAAAATGAAGAAGGATTATACTCTTGAAACTAATTAATGTATGCTGAAATAATGAGTAACATATGTAAGGAAAGTAAAAAAAAAAAAAAAAAAAAAAAAAAAAATGGAATGGAAATAAGAGTATAAGTAGAAAATTTGAAATCTATGTTATGATTATATGAAATATAAGTACGAAAAATAGAGAGAAATAGTAGAAAAAATGCGCGATATACATTCATTTTTCTTTGTTATGTAGACAGAATGCTATAGTACAAACATTTTGTTTTTGCATGTTAAAATTTCAGTTAAAAAATTTAAAAAGTATAAATTCATACAAATTTTAAAAATTCGTGTATTGGAGGATTGAAACACAGTAGACTTCCTCAAATTCGCACTCCTAAAATCCGCAACTCTGTAAAATCCGCATATAATTTATGGATGTAAACAATGAAACATTCAGTTCAGATGTAGGTTCAAAATTTGACTTTTTTAGTTTTATATCAATACCATATATTTTTTAATTTGTAATTCTTGTTAGGGTTATTGAATTCATGTTTTTTATGAAGAAAGAATAATTTATTTCTGGAAAAAGTCAAGATATTGCTGATACCATTGGTAATCACAATCTTTCCAAATATATTTATGTATTAATCAAGCTTTTTTAAATATTAAGTCTGGCTAAACCTGAAATAAAGCTTTGTTATTTTATGACCCTGGTGTAAATTAGAAATGTAACTTTATGAGGCAAGTTTCATTGAATAATTTATGAAAATGACATTTCATCTTAATAATGAATATTTTATTATATATTAATTGATTATTAACTTGATCTTTGCTTTTAGTATTTTAATTATTAAGAAAATTATCTAAATTTTTATTATTTTAGTTTATTATTTATTTTAATATTTTAGTATATTGTAAGCATTCATTATTGTTTGGATTTCATTATCAATTACATTCAAATTATTTAAAAAAATTTAAACAAAGCAATGACCAGAAATCCGCAAAATTCTAAAATCCGCAAAACACCTGGTCCCAAGTTGTGCGGATTTGAGGGAGTTTACTATATTTAATTTTTTGATATCGTTTTAGAAACTTTTAAAAACTCGTGTATTGGATGATTGAAATATTTAATTTTTTGATATCGCTTTTAAATTTTTCAAAAATTTGTGTATTGAATGATTGAAATATTTAGTTATTTGATATCGCTATTAAAACTTTCAAACTTGTCTTAAACATTTTCAAATTTTGAAGTATCCAAAATATTCAAAGAAGACGTTGAATCTGGAAGTATGAGGATTACCTCGCTTTTACTGAAATTATCTGTACTAAATAATAATAATAAACTTTAAAAAAGATAACGGTAGAAAGATTCGATTAGATACCGAGTGTCTTAAAATAGACTGACTGCTTTTAAAATTCAACAACTGAAAAATTGTGATAGCTATTGAAAAAAAATTTTGCAAGAAAATAATGTGATATGTCAGGAGTCTTTTAGACTGCGATTCCCGGTTTTAATAACTAATAGCAACGATAGATGGTGCCGAAAGCAATAGGCGCTCAATTGAAACCAAAATCGAATTTACCCAACATTGGTGCAAAGGAAGGAGGTTAAATATATGGAGCGAGCTCCCAAAAACAAAATTATGTTGGTTAATGAAGCCCACTTCATATATTTAATTTCCTTTCTTCGCACCAATATCAGGCGATTTTGGTTTTGGCCTTAATTGCGCGCTTATCGCTTACAATACTATATATCACTGTTATTTGGATCTATAACCAAAATCGCAGTTAAAAAAAAAAAAAAAATCTTCTGACATCTTATATATTTTTCTGCAAGAATTTTTTAATAGCTGTTACCATCTGTTAACTATGGAATTCTAAAAACAGTCAGTCCATTTTAAGACACCCTGTATGATGTCAGAATGTTAACAATTAATATCAGCATTATTATCCTTGAAATGTGCATATAAAATAGAAACTGAAATTAGCATTAAGCTAGTAAATGATGGTTTTGTAATATAATAATAATAACAACATATATTGAATAAAAAGCTTTTCATATTAAAATGTTCATTTTGTAAGGGGGAAATTTGAGCTTAAATTTTATGCACTGCACACAGCATAATAGATGATTTAAAGCTTAAGAGAATCATTGCACATTGTGCTTTTAAAATTTCACAGTTTATATACTTTCGAAAATCCTATTTACCGTATTTACTCGTGTATAAGGCGCACTTTTTTTTTCTCCAAAATATTAGGGCAAAAATCCTAGGTGCGCCTTATATACGGAATAATTTTTTACTGTTGGATGCAGTCGAACGATATACATATGAAACAAGAAATTATTCAAAGAAGATATTAAAACTCGGAAAATGTTACTTAATTGAAGTCTTACTGCATATTTATTTCACTCTTTGCAGTTTTTTATACAATAGAGCTAGTGACATTATCTAAAGGCTAATTAACAATTCTCTTTACCGTCACTCATTCCTATTTCCCGTCATTCTCTTACAATCCGAAGTCTAAAAATGCATTTCCGTCTTGTTTTCTGGTCTGGTGTAATGCTTGTTTCGACTTTTTTTTACTGAAATTCATTTAATCATTTTTCATTAGCGTATCAAATTTATTGTACGCCTTATATACGAGATTTTAAGAAATCGCCATTTTTACTTGTAAAGTAGGGGTGCGCCTTATACATGCGTGCGCCCTATACACGAGTAAATACGGTATAACCTGCTGAATTAAAAGTCTTTAATATAAAGGAGTGACTAGCTGTGAAATATCTTTTAAATATTTCAGATTAGTGATTTACCGACAGCGTATTTTCTTTTCTCCCCTCCCTCTCTCTCTTTGGGAGTGGGGAATCTCATTTTTTATACCTCGAATTAAATTATACATTCCAAACAATTACATTCTGTACGTTATATATCAGGATGGATTAACTTCGAAAATGGATAAAGGGAATTAAATTGATTTCATTCAATCTTTTCAACTGGTTGTTTGTCAAAACCTCTAGAACTGTGAAAATAGCGCTGAAAAGCATTGTATTCGAAGTTACAATCAACTGTTGAATGATGAACTGCTAGCTTCTCTGACGAAATTCCAGTAATCATTCAGTACACTACAAAGAAATGAGTAATGAGAATTTTTTGTCAGAAATCGTTTCTAATATCATTTATATTCATTTCTTACATCAGTGAATGGAGAATGCTTTCTCAGAATGGATTATTTTGAACCTTTTCTATCGAAGGTCGCATGCTAAATCCGAAAATCTCCTTCCTTTTTTTTTTTTTTTTTTTTTTTGTATTCTATTCTTTTTTAGAAGACATTTAAATCCTATTACTTCGTTCATAATTACCCTAATGCTTTGTCAGAATAAAAAATTAGGTCGTTTTGGTTAAAAAAAAAAAAAAAAAAAGAAAGAAAGATAAATCAACAAGAGGTCATTCAAATCATCTTTTGATTTTTTTTTCTTCCTGTGTGTGTGTGTTAAAATGTGTTTAATATAAGTATATAGATAAAGATAAAATTTAAGTTCGATTAACAACCCATGTGAAAATTAAGGGAGACCCGTAAGAAAAAACCCCAAATTTTTATGATTGATTTTAAAGTAATGAATTTTGGTGTACTATTTAAGAATCTTCTTGTAAGGAATAATTAGCAAAAAAATTCACTTTTTATTAAAAAGTATATTTTTTATGGGGATTTTTATGTTTTTTTTTTTTTTTTTTTTTTTTTTTTTTTTTTTGTATTCTATTCTTTTTTAGAAGACATTTAAATCCTATTACTTCGTTCATAATTACCCTAATGCTTTGTCAGAATAAAAAATTAGGTCGTTTTGGTTAAAAAAAAAAAAAAAAGAAAGAAAGAAAGAAAGAAAGAAAGATAAATCAACAAGAGGTCATTCAAATCATCTTTTGATTTTTTTTTCTTCCTGTGTGTGTGTGTGTTAAAATGTGTTTAATATAAGTACATAGATAAAGATAAAATTTAAGTTCGATTAACAACCCATGTGAAAATTAAGGGAGACCCGTAAGAAAAATCCCCAAATTTTTATGATTGATTTTAAAGTAATGAATTTTGGTGTACTATTTAAGAATCTTCTTGTAAGGAATAATTAGCAAAAAAATTCACTTTTTATTAAAAAGTATATTTTTTATGGGGATTTTTATGATTTTTTTTTTTTTTTTTTTTTTTTTTTTTTTTTTTGTTGAAAAATACACTTTTTAAAATTGCTACTCCTCATTCAATTTACAATATTTTGGTATTACTAAAATTCGTTAAATAGTGTTATAGTATATAGAAAAGAACTAAGGAGAGATATTTTTAATTTTCTATTTTAATCGGCTAAAAAATAAATAAATAAATAAAAAATACGCATGGTAAATTTCCTTAAATTCGTTATAATTTTCATGTTTACCAATTTATGTAAAATTTTCAGAAATAGTTAAAAAATATATCTCTCCTTACTTTTGTTGCAAATTTTTTTAAGATTCTAAAAACACAAACACTTTGTTTCTAAATTATTTTACCACTGAGCCTTAGTACTTTGAACTTAGGCAAAATATGAAAAAAGTCATTTTCAGGAAAACACGTTTTAAATGGCCGCTAGTCCTTTAAACTCTATAGTGAGTACAATTTAAAAAGCTCATTTTCTACCTGTTCCAAGTGTCCCCGAGTTCTGAAATTTTGCATGGATATTCGCAAATATGTATTTTATCATTTTCTAAGAATTTTTTTTTTTTTTTTTTTTTTTTAACTTTTGGTGATTTTTGGCCGAAAATGGGGTTCGGGTCTCCCTTAAAAGGAAAATAAAAAATAAGGCCGTGGTGGATTCTTTTATTAGCATTTTCTTAATCGTTGAAATTATAGCTACGGTCAAGATTGATATGCATCCAACGTCACAGTAGGAATCAAATGGTGAAAATTCGTTTGTTTACATATTAAGGGTTCTTATATGTCAGGGAATACCTGGAAAACAGGGAATAAATTAAGCAAAAAGTCTGGGAAATGTCAAGGAAATGTGTAAATATCTGAAGTACCTAGGAAATTTTTAATGTACTACATTCCATGAGAAACTCTATTATTATCGTAAATGAAGAAATTTTGAATTAATTATTCTTTCGATCTAAAAATTTTTATATAAAATTTATGCGAACTGTAGCGTAAAATTTACATATAATAAGACATAAAATAATATAACATAATTAAAAATTGGAAAATTCATACAACGCATACCTTCATTTATTATTATTATTATTATTATTATTATTATTATTATTATTTATCTAGGTTAAAGTTCCCATTGTGAAGCGTTTTAACAATGAACCAAATTTTTATTGATAAAAGTTAGGGAAATTTTTGAAAATGGTCAGGGAAAATGTGGAAAAGTCAAGGAATGTTTTTTCTAAAATTGTGTAGGAATCCTGAATTGCATTTCGCATAAATACAGATAAATTCACCCATAAATACTTTATATTTACTTTTTTAAACTACTTTTCGATAACAGAAATGCATGTGTATTCATCAGTTATAATTAACAAGAAAAGAACAATTCAATAGCTTCGGAAAAGAGGAAAAGAATACGCTAGAAAATAACGAATTTAACCTTTTTCAACTGGATTAAATTTTATTTCCATCTCAATTAATCAATTGAAAATAAATTTAGACACTAACTTCATTTTAATTTTGCGTATACTAATCAAGTATCGCAGATAATTTCCTTATTAGATTATAAATAAAAGGAAGAATATTCATGAAACTGCATTAAAGTAAGAAAAATTCATATAATTCTTACATTTTACGAGAGGTTTTAAAGCTTGGTATAAAAATAAAATGAATACTTTTTTTTTTTTTTTTTTTTTTTTTTTTCCACGACGTATTAAATAAAACCGAAATTATTACTACTAAAGCAGGCACTTGCGCTTCTTCTGCTGCTATGCTTGTTAAGACACCCAGAAATGAAAAATCTCGGAAAAAAAAAAAAAAAAAAAAAAAAAAAACTTTTTACATTTTGTAGCTTATCTCTGAATGTATTTTTTGAAAATTTGTCCTATCTAAATTAAAATCGGTATCGTCATTTTGACCGGTTTTTTTGTAAAAAAAAAACTTGGAAAATCTAATGTCGAATTTCCTATTTCTGTTTTTTATTCTGTATCTTCTCTCCCCCTCCAAAAAATATTTTGATGATTTAATTCAGGATACCAAGCCTTAATAGGACGTTATATTTATCAGTTAAAATCCAACCTGCGTTTGATAAATAAGACCTTTAAATAGCTTCAAAAGTCTGCTCATTTATCCGCTACAGTATAAACGAATTCCGGTTGCCACAAAGTGTTTTAAATATTTCCAAGTCTGTTTGATTCACGACGTAACCCCTTGTGGAATCATGCTAATGTAATCAACTCCAACCATCTAAGACGACTGAAGGATGCAGCACGACTGACTGCACACCGGCTCTATAATTACAAAGACATTACCGATAAAGTTCTAGTTTTAAAGCAACAATTCAAAAATCCCATTCCAAGCAGGATGAGGCTCAAGAACTTTTCAAGATGGAGAATATAACGCTTCTTTCTGCTTGTTCACAAGTCGAGTTAATTTTTCCTTATTTAAAGTCGAAATCTAAATCATATCTTATCATTGTTATCTTTTTCTTTTGTAGTTTTTGTTTCTCTAAAAGGAAAAAAAAAATAATAAAAAGATATGTCCAATCTATGCGAAAGAAAAAAAATTAAAAAGAAATTAAGGACGATACTAATTCTACAATCTCATCTGTTTCTTTGCCTAAGGCATGGAAGCAATAGACGGTAACATGCATTTACGTGATTAATTCTCTATTTTTTTAGCAGAAAATGACTCTTAGTGCTGTTATACGCATTACTGCACTCCACCCTTTCTTTTAAACCTACAAAATTTGAGCGAAATACTCTGTTAAAGAAATGTAAGTGTCGAAAATAGAACCTGGGGTGGTCTAAGCCTGCCCAAAGCCGAGAGACGATAATTTTGCCGGAGGTTGAAGATGAAAAAATAAGAACATCTCTTCAGTTTTAAGATGATAAGTAAAGCGTTATTCGAATTAAATCTCCTGCTTTAATGGCGTTAAGGATACACTTGACATTCGAAATACCTCTAAGGCTTTAAAAGCGATAATGTAATTATGAAGATTGAAAAAAGTTCATATCTTCTTTATCTTCTCTCTCCTAGCCTTTATCTTCATCTATCTATTCACTTATCTCTTTTTCAAAGTGATGATAAATTTCACACATTTGTTTTAAATGTATCTATGAGATACATTTATAAAGATAAGCCGAGTTTGTATTTTTCAGCCTAATTGAAAAATGATGCACATGTCAACGCGAATTGATCGAACTAGTTTTGTATTGAAAAAATTGATGTAACTTGTTTTGGAATAAATAAAAGACTTTAAACATATAATAGCTATATATTTAACGTAACATATGAAGAGATCAGGCGATAAAGGCTGTAAATAACAAAATGGTCATTTTGAGAAAATGAGTTCTGAACTTCCAAATATATAACATGTCTTCCGCGTTTTGGAATAAATAAAAGACTTTATTTTTTTTCCGGCGCGGTGTTTCTAAAAAAGGACACTTAATTTTAATTTTACAGGCACCAAAAATATTTAATTAAAACTTTCCTTTTATATAATATACCTGAAATTAAGAAAATTTTTATTTTCTACTAAATTCGTTTATAAATTTTGGTGTAAGTTAATTATTTCTAACAGATTTACTCCTCGCCGGAAAGGATTAAACATACAATATCCATTATGTCTAATGAATGTAAAGAGCTCAGACAATAAATATAGTAAATAATCCAATATATATATATATATATATATATATATATATATATATATATACAGTCGAGTCTCTATATAATGAAATCCATCGTTCCAGTAAAAAATTCGTTATATAGAGAAATTTGATGTATAGAGAATGATGTTAAAAATCGTATTTAATGTGTGAAATTTGAACAAATATTATTTTTGATCTTTTGAATTAAGAATTTGAAATGTTTAAACGTAAATATTAACCTAACATTTTATTTCTTAATTATTTAAGGTGTTTCAAAAAAGAGAACAGACATTTATTTGAAAGCTTAATGAAAATCAAATAAGAAAGACTTGCATTAATTTCAGACAAAGAAATCTAATTTTTTGTTGTTTTGATTTCAAAATTGTTACGCTCTCAAAAAAAAAAAAAAAAAAAAAAAAAAAAAAAAAAAAAAAAAAAAAAAAGAGCTCAAATTTTAGCAAGGAATGAAAAATTGCAGTTAACATTTTCCTCCATTTGAAGGCCTTTCTTATGTGTCTCTCATTGATTCCTCTCTTACATGTGTATCAATCCAATTGACTCTGTTTTGAGTAGGATGTGGAAAGGTCTGTGGAAGGTGGGATGAATTATTTGGATTTAAAGAACAAGGAGAGAAGTTACATAAAAAAAAAAGAACTCAGCACTGATGATAAATCAAAAATAAGTGATGGAAAATTGATTCCATATGATTTCGAAGCTTTTTAAAACTGAATAAATCAAGACTAATTTATGAAAAATTCGTTATATGGAGATAGATATTTCGCTATATAGAGACTGTTTTTAATGTAATCATGCGAAAAGGGGACCGTTCCTACTAGAAATTAGTTATATAGAGAAATTCGATGTATGGAGTTTCGTTATAGAGAGACTCGACTGTATATATTAATGGGCTTCTAGGTTTTAAGTATGTAAAATGTATTCCTTGTTTTGAAATAAATAAAAGACTTTAAACATATAATAATCATATGTTTAATACAACATATGAAGAACTCTGCCGATAAAGGTACGCATTATACTATAATAATAATTTTAAGAAAATTAACTGTAAAGTTCAAATTATTTGCAGTAAGACTCCCGTTATTCCAATCAGAGTTTAGAAAAGAAATACGGATTTTTTTCTTTTTTTTTTTAAATTTAAATAGAAGAAAAATTAAAAAAACGTTCATGGAAAAAAAAAATCGTACATTTATTGTTTGTTATATAAAGGTGTTAAATAGAGACATACATAGAACACAAGCTTAATAAAAGCGCTTGAGACCAAATTGGAATGACATCTGGATACTTACAGTACATTTCAGTTCCATTT
Source organism: Maratus speculifer (assembly GCA_964019185.1). Taxonomy (NCBI): domain Eukaryota; kingdom Metazoa; phylum Arthropoda; class Arachnida; order Araneae; family Salticidae; genus Maratus; species Maratus speculifer. The sequence continues at coordinate 314,524,928 of OZ025296.1, read as the reverse complement.
ATACCATTCTGTAGAATTATTTTTAATCACTGCTAAACACAAAAAGTAACCAATTTACATACACAAGTCAGTGATTTTTTTTCTGGCGAAGAACAATAAATCGACTAAGTAACTTTTTTTTTTTGGCCATATTGTTGACTTAAATTTATGTGTGGAGAAAAAGCGTATTTATAGCTATAATGTTACAATTGCAGTTTTTTTTTTTTTTTTTTTTTTTTTTTTTTTTTTTTTTCAAGAGTGTGTTATACATTACAGTTAATTTTTAATTGAATTATTAGAAATAAGAGAACCTGTTCACCAAGAGCGTATCAACACTGTATAGAACTGAGACTTGCAGATGTACCCGCACTCAATGTATGCCTTAACAAGTCAATACGGTGATCTTTATTAATGAAATCCGGCTATTCCGAATTCCCGCTAAACCGAACAGTGTTCGGTCCCAATTAGTTCGAAATAGTGGGAGTCTACTGTATTTGATTTATTGTCAAATGCTTCCTTTATCAAATAAAACCTCTATGAGCGTTAGGTTTTTTTTTTTTTTTTTTTTTTTTTTTTTTTTTTTTTTTTTTGGGAATACTAATTTAACAGCTGACAGAGGACCCTTGATTATCTTCAGTCATATAATTAACTCCTTTATTTTGTTGTCAAATATCCCCTTCATCATCTGCTGAACTCTGAATATATATAGAGAGAGATAGAGACTGTTACTCAGAAAATATGAATTCTTATAGCTGTCTATGTACAATATATTCATATTTATAAAGTCAGTTTTGTCTCCGAGTAAAGAAAAAATCCGCGAACCCAATGAAAAATGACATTTTCGAAGTTTGGTTCCAAGAAAATATTGAAAGTGGGGTATTCCAAGGGAAAAAAAAACAAAGGTTTAGGAGATAGTATTGATGATGTATTGTTATTCCCTTAGCTTCTTGTTATGTTGAGTAAAGAACAGTGAAAGATAAATTTGTTTTGCAGCCTGAAGGATCCGACAGCGCATAAGGATAAATTGAAGAATTTGTTTTCCAAAAAATACACGTCGCAGAAAATACTAGCAAACTCTTTCTGGCTGTAAAAACAATGTCCGTTTACAGTGTTCCTTTCTCGGTAAAAAATGCAAATATTGTCTTTTGTGTTATTATAAGATAAAACAGTGAAAAAATATAGAGAGTCTTGAGCAGTTTATTGAAGTTAAATTAATATTTATATTTACGAGCAAATATTGATATTTATTTAAGAAGCGTGATACGTTTTTGAACAATGTTTTTCGCGGTAAAAGAGAACAAAGTTTGAAGGGTATCATCTTTTATGCATTAACTTTGGATACTGAATATGGTATTATAGCGTCTTCGCCTCAAGCTTTTTAAATGATTGATGTGTATTTCTGGACATAATCGTGTCCCATAAACAACGATAATATAACTATTTATTCACGCGGCAGTGGAAGAATACTTATTTCCATAAACCACAATGAGAACAAGAAATGTTAATCTGTTAATCTGTTTCGTTTAGGCGAATCACGTTTATAGTGATTTTCAAAGAGATAGAAGCAACTTTTATTTTATTTTATTTGAAGCATTGATTATATACTGATATTGATTTAATCTAGGGCCACTTATCTGGTTCTAGGAAGTTTCGTTGCTACGTATTCTTTTTGTGAGGCAAAGAGGCCGACATTTCAAATAATAATATTAAATTTTTCACATCATACAATCGGAATAGATTGTTAATGCCTAGTTCAAAGTAACGGATGGTTCATTAAAGTTATGGAAACATTTACAGGCTCGACTATAAAAATGCAACTAAATTTCTGAAACACATGTTATGTGCACTTATTGATCTCTTTATCGACATCTCAGATATATGGATGTGATAACGATATAACGGTATAAAGAGAGGAACAAGATTTTGATTAGGAATTGCAGACTAGGCTCGTTAATATTTATTTCTCCACTTCAAAAAATTTAAAATTTAGATCGTACGGATCTTAATGTGTAAATAGTGTATTAATGTAATAAGGATAATATTCACCATCCGAGCAAATAAAATACTTTGGACGTGGCTTTGTACTTGCATGATCGGTGCTTTTACATCATGCGAAATGCAGTATATTTCTGAAGCTATAAACATCTCTATAGCTGTAATGTAGATTTATGTAATAAAATTATGACATTCATATAGGCAATAAAAGTCGAGAAAATGGTGATGATGCAAAGAAAATGGAAAAATAATAACATTGCATATACCCAAACTCTCTGTGGAAGATACGATACCTACAGGATACGATACCTATCACACGAGCCACGCGTTTTTTTCCTTTTTAACAAGTTTTTAATTTTTTAATGCAAAATTAAGTTAAAAAATACTCTACACCAATTCTCCTTATTTATTACGGACCCATATATAATTAAAACACTTTTTGAGTGGGGGGGGGGGATGAGGCAAAAGAATATCAGACCGTGAGCTTCTTTATGCTTAAAAAGGACCCCTTAAATAGAATTATTAAAAACATTGCACTGTTTATTTGAATCAGTATTTAGGATGTAGCTCGGCCACTGTAGGGAATCAACCGGGGTATTAATGCCAAGGATTGGCGTTATTACCCCGTTATAGTTATTGCGCTGTACATTTTAAATTACAAATTATCTCGAGAAGATATCCAAAATCTTCAACAACATTTTGAAAGTCCATGAAATGTACTACAAATTTATGTAATTAACAAAGTATTTCCGGATTTAAAAAAAAATATATATATTCTTCACATCACAAAACGTATCTCGCAAATTTTAGACCAAGCGTTAATTTTAGTTGCTTGTAAAAACAATAAGACCTACAAATGGAACAAATTAACTTGAAGCTGTTTTTTGCGATTTATATGACTCAAAACCCTTGTGCGCAGAGCACATGGGTGTCATTTACCAGATTATTTCATAATTATGCAAAATATTAGCATTTGGCGTTATTACCCCGCCTGGCGTTATTACACCAGATCACCTTAATTCAAATAAAGGGTTAAATGAAAAGCCGGTCTTGTCTTGAATAAAAACTAATTTTTTTTTTTTTTTTTTTTTTTTTTTTTTCAAAATTTAAGCATATATCTCAGATAATTACAGTGTAAAAAATTCATCCATCTAGATGCTTTGCTATATATTATAAGGATGTCAACAAGCTATCACTTAACTGCCTTGGAAAAGATGACTGGATTTAAGATAATAGATCCAGTATAAGATCAGAAAAAATATAAGATTCAAACTTAAAAATCTTATAGAAAATATCACAATTTTCCGATTAATATCAAAGAAGTTTTTACGAAAGCATAAGAACTTCTCTTTCGTACAATTTCATCACATTTTTCCTTGAAGAAAACTAAATAAATCCTGTAGCCGTTTTTGTGATGCACTGGCCTTGTTGGGGAACAAATTTGATTGCAACTTCGTGATCCAACTTTACCGGGATGTGAGATTTACATTAAGCTGGTAAAATTACTGAACAACGTTCCTTGCAATTTTCTTATTCGGCTTTCTATTATTTGTTTTCTTATGGTTTCGTTCATCTGACGAAACCCTATTCGTATCTGTCCTGTGTTTGTCCGTCTGTCACAGAATCCGAACACAAAAACTGTATAAGTGAGAGACTTCAAATTTTGTGTACTTACAGATAGTTACCTCGTGTCACGCGACAAATCATAACATTTTAAAAAAAAGTCCATTGCTTAAATTAAATTAAATTTTAAATGTCATCCGTTCATTTTTGCGATTTAAATTTCAAAGAGAAGCTTAAATAGAAAGCCTTGCGTGTAGGCATCATAGCTTGGAGGAAAAGTGTCTTGCTAGCGAACAGAAGGAATCTGAGCTCGATCCACGGTGTTGTAAGCTAAATTTTCATATTAAGTTGGACTTAATTAAATGGATTTTCGTACTTTTTGCCAGTTTAAGGATTCATATTATTAGAGTTTCGTTCACCTGTAGGCATCATAGCTTGGAGGAAAAGTGTCTTGCTAGCGAACAGAAGGTTCTGAGCTCGATCCACGGTGTTGCAAGCTAAATTTTCATATTAAGTTGGACTTAATTAAAAGGAATTTCTTACTTTTTGCCAGTTTAAGGATTTATAATATTATTAGAGTTTCGTTCTTCTGACATTCATAGTATTTTTTAGAATTGAATTTTCTTTCTATTTTAAAAACTATTGTGATTTATTAATGATTTAACATTGTAATTTCGTTTAAACACTTTTTTTTCATTTTCAGAAATTTAAAATTTTATTTATAACCCCATAAAATTTTTTTTTATTTCGGAGTTTCAAAAAGTTTGGAATTTTAGATTTTATTTAAATATTTTGATTTGAACATTTTTAATTTGATTAAAATAAATAACTTCTTTTTATAATCAATTTAAAACTAAATATGATGATGCTACCTTCTACATGAGAATTTAATAACTATAAATAAACAATTCGGATTTATTAATTAAGGGATAAGTTGTTTTGAAAAAAAAAAAAAAAAAAAAAAGATTAAACGAAATCTTCGGTGCAATCTGTGATCATACTTACCCACTTGTTTAAGTGCAGATTTTTCCCCAGAAAAGTATGAGAATTAGTAAAATAATAAATATAGTAAATTTAACATAAATATAGCGAGATCTTTTTTTTAAAAAGAACATAAAAAAAATTAAAAACTAATCCTGTCAATAATCTTAATATGCGAGCATTTTTTTTTTTTTTTTTTTTTTTTTTTTACTTTTATCTCCGTACAGCTCATATTCAAAATATTAGAATAATTGAGAAAAAGTAATAAGAAAAAATTATTTGTCATTTATTTATTTTTTATACTAAGTAAATGCAATTAAATTTCTTATAAATTAAATCTGGAATGTTTAGATAAGATTTTAACATTTATAAAATATAAAATACAGCACAACAAATTAGGTATATAGCTTCCTTAAACACACCAGAATACTAGAATAAAATTTAGATTGGTTCAAAATATTAGAATATTTTATTTTACGCAACAATATTACCTTATGAATATGAAGTAAATGGTAGTTAATATTTTGTAGCATCCCCTTTAGCTTTCATAACAGCGTACAATCGATCTTGCATGCTATATACAAGGTGTTTACAAACATTTCTATCAATATTAGCCCAAATAGACTTTATACGTGCCACTAACTCAGTTTTACTTGAAGGAGGATTTTCTTGAAGTTTTTTCTTCATTATACACCATAAGTTTTCGATGGGATTAAGATCTGGTGAATTTGGTGGCCAAGGAAGTACCTTAATGTTGCGTTGGCGGAACCAATTCTTAGTTGACACCGAGGTATGCGGGGACGCTAAATCTTGTTGAAAGATGAAATCATCTTCAAATAAATCTTCTGATGATGGAATCATGTAATATTCTAAAATTTCTTGATATATCAGAGAGTTAACCTTTTCGTAGAAGATGCATAACTTTCCAGGTCCTTCTGCACTCATACAACCCCAAACCATGACACTAGCAGCAAATTTTACGGAACGTTTAAGGCATTCTTTATCAAATGCTTTTTGCTTCATTCTCCAAACTCGAATACCTTGATTACCATATGAAACACAAAACATACTTTCATCACTAAATAATATATTTTTCTAATCTTCATTGCTCCATAAACGTCTTGATTTACACCAATTCAATTTTATACGCTTTTGTCTTGCAGTCATGAGAGGTTTTGTTTTCGGTACACGAGATTCAAATTTAAATTTATGGAGACGTCTTAATGTTGTCGATGTAGAAACTTCAACTCCTTCTTCTTTCCATTTTCGGTGCAAGAATCGCACACTTTTAAAACGGTTTTTCTTAGCTATACTCTTCAGTTTCCTGTCATCTCTAGCAGATGTTTTTGGTTCTCGGCCACCATTTCGGCGATTATTTTGAAATTTTCCAATTTTTGAATATTGTGTTAGTATTTTACTAACGCTCGATTGCGAACAATGTAAATAATTCGCTATAAAAGATTGATTTTTACCGTGCCGATACAAATCAACCATACGAAGTTTAGTAGATTCAGGAATATCACTCACACGGCCCATTTTAAGACGAAAAAGAAACAAACTGCAAAAAAGAATACTGATTTTAAATAAAATAGTCTGAATTTAATCAATGATGCCACCAGTTAAGAATTGGTAATAATTAAAGGAGAATTAATGTGAAATATTCTAATATTTTGAACCACTTGAATAAATATTCTAATATTTTGACTTTTCAAAATAATTTTTTTTGCAATTAATCTTTTCAAAAATGATATTAAATTTAAGATAACAAGTAAGTTTAATCAACAATAAGTTCTTAATAAAAATATCGTTTGCATATTTTCATTAAAAGACACTAAATTACCAAACGATATTTTCAATTTCTGAAAAAAGGTAATTATTCTAATATTTTGAATATGAGCTGTAGTAATCTAACTTCTTTATTATTAGGTGCGCCGTAATTTTATAAGTACATGACACCTATAGTTGCAGTGGTGACCATCCCCCCCCAAACCCAATGACGCACCCCCCCCCCAAAAAAAAAAAAAAAAATCTTCAAACATTTACACCGCCTCCCCAAAACAGATTGTAATTGTTTCTTCAGTATCAATTGTAAATGTTGAAAAAATTTAAAAGTGATATTAAAAAAGTCAAAAAAATTTTTAACAATAAAAAAACGAAATACTAAGAATTTAAAAATCCCCCCCCCCCCCCAAAAAATGTACTTTTTTCTCAAATTCCCCTCCAAAAATAAATTGTATGACGCATTTTGCGTCACCAAACCCCTCTCTGGGCACCCCTGTAGTTGTCTTCTGGTCTGTTGGTCTTCTATCTGTCTATCTTCATATAACAGAGCAAAAACTATTCAACCAAACAGTTTGAAATCTCATATATATATAATCCTTGCAGAATTTTGATAAGTTGTTTCAAATTTTTGAAAATCGAATAAAAACTTAAAAAGAATTTAATAACTTTTTTTTTTCATTCTATTGAATCCTATCATACGCAATTAATTCAATGATTTCACATGAGAGGTGATGATTCCAGGTTGTCATGGTGATTATTCTACTAAATCCTATCATATGTAATTAATTCATTGATGGTATATGATAGGCAATGATTCTAGATTCTCATATTGATTACGTCCTATTTAAGACGGACTTTTATTATTACCGTTTCGCTGAATTTAATGAATATAATCGTAATAAGTTTTGTACTAATGCATTTGTGCACAATTTAGTAACAACTATAGCAAGATCTTAGTATTTATAAAACTAGTTATAGTACGAACGTATTTCATTTGTCGTACGTTGGACGTAGAATTTCTGACTTATTATTCACACTGTAAAAAAAAGGGTCGATCTACTAAAAAAATTTTAGTGATCATTGTAATTACTAAAAAAAGTTTTGTAATCTTACTGGGTCACAAGGAATCTGTAAGAATTACTAGAAAAAAGCTAGCAACGAATAGAGTTAATAATTTTACATTTTTAATAGCTATTACTAAAACTCACTTGGTGTGGCCGTGATAGCCTAGTGGTCATAACACCGAAATCCAGGTCTGAAAATACCCGGGTTCGATGCCGGACACCACCAAACATGCACCGAATGTATGCAATGTAAGTACTCGTTAAATAAAGGGATTATGAAAATCCTGTCGTAGCAGTTACCATGGGTAATTATCTCTGGACTTTCGCTCTCCTTTAGAAACATGTCAAAATAGAGCGGGTAGCAATGTTTGGTGCTGCCATTTATTACCGCTTTACCGAAAATCTTCCGCTTCAGAAGTCTGTTTTTTTACCCACTGGATGATGCTCGAAGGAAGCTACTGCCCTTCGGGCACACGTAATGGTTACTAAAAATAATTTTGGAGCTATTACTAAAATTTGCTTGGTGGCGCATACTAAGTTAGTTATACAAAAAATTCTTTTGTTCAGTTTACAAAGAAAAAAAAAAAAAAAAAAAAAAATGTTTGTTTCACTTGCAAAAAAAAAAGTTTGTAATGGTTGCTAAAATATTCTGTGGAATACAAATTTATTAAAAAAATTTTAGTATAGTAACCTCTTGAATTTTTTTTTACAGCGCAGTAAAATTTTAACTTTGGCGAAATGTTTACAAAGTTAACCTTCTTAAAAAAAAAAAAAAAAAAAAAAAAAAAAAATGCCACATTAAATTATATTTTAAAAAGTATAAAGTAAATGTTAAGAAACTTTCTTTTGTACTTTTAAAACTTTTCACTTTTACATTCAGTTAAAAAAAGGAGAACTTTAAAAGCGATATGGAATACGCTTTATCTCTTATATATGAATATAACTTTCTTGACATGGCATCATTATAAGAATTTTTTTCTTTTTTTTTTCTCACTCTATTTTTGGCATCACTCATATCTCTGGGTACGCGACAAAATATCGGGAGAAAAAATTATTTTGGCTAGCAGACCGAGAAAAATTTATTTTAGCTGTCCCGTATGCGAATGCCAGAAAGAAAAAGTAGAGTCCAGAGACCCGATTCGCATAATGTGACAAAAATCACTTCTTAACGACCGTCTCCGTTTGAATACCCCCCCCCCCCCCCCCAACCACCACATCAGAAGTGTGACGTTACCTTCTTGGCTCTTATTTATCTACTTTCTCCCTCCTATACTCCTCTTCATATTTTTTCTATTGGAATGTTTCTTTATTTCGTTCTTGTTGTGATTTTTTTATTATGATGCTGTCGCATTTTTCTTTTTTCCAATATATATAATAGGATGCTCTTTTTTTTTCTTGTGTGCCTTAAAATGTAAGATTTATTGGAGGGGAAGTTGTGAATTTTCAAATAAAAAATTGTCTTCTTTGTGTCATCCCACTTCGCTTTTGATTATTGTGACAGTTTGATGGATAGGCTTTTATTATAAAAGGAATAATACTGTGTAAATCTGTGTTCCTTTTTTTTGAATATATCAGTGTGAAAGCAATATTAACAGCAATATAAGAGAAATGAGAAAAATTAAAATTGAAATTAAACTTACAAAGATATTAATAAAGATTTTCTTCATTCTATTAAAACGTATCATACGCAATTCATTCAAAGATATAACTTGATACGTGATTATTCTATTAAATCCATCATATGTAATTAATTTATCGATAGTCCATGATAGATAATGATTCTAGATTCTCATGTTCATTACATCTTATTTGAGATGGAGTCGTATTGTTACCATTTTTCTGAATTTAATGACTATGATCGTAATAAATTTTGTACTCATGTATTTTTGAGTAATGGAGTAACAGGCTATTGCACCAAGATCTGAATATTTATAAAACTTGTTATAGCACGAACGTACCTCATTTGCCACGTTAGACGTACAATATCCGACTTGTTATCATTGTTATTGGTATTATTATTATTATTATTTAAAATCTTAACTTTGTATCACATTTTTTACTAGATTAAAAAAAAAAGTACCGTAGTATGTCACATTTAAAAAATATATAAAGTAAATCTAAGAAACTTTCTTTTGTACTTTTAAAAATTTCACCTGTACATTCGGTTAAAAAAAAAAGCGAGAACTTTAAAAGCGTTATGGAACGCATTCATCTCTCTTACATGAATATAACTTTCTTGACATGACATCATTATAAGAATTTTTTTTTTCCTCACCCTATTTTTGGCATCATTCATATCTCTTGGGTATGCTACAGAATCTCTCTTTCTGCTTGTCATTACGACATGTTGAGAAATGGCCGAGGAAAAATTTATTTTAGCTGTCTCGTATGCCAATGCCAAAAAGAAAAACAGAGTCCAGAGACCCAATTCGCATAATGCGACGAAAATCACTTCTTAAGGGTGTTCTTAACTGATTTGCCGAACAAGCGCAAAACGTTTTGACATATTTACAAATTCATTTTTTAACAGAAAGTTATAAAATTGGAATGCCTGACTATGGAAGCGATTTCGAATCGAACTTATTCTTTCATTTTATGATCATTAAATTACCTATCCAGTTATAAGCTATTTCGATAACCTGATCACCCGATTTTCTCCTACTTTTCGACCGGTTTTTCTCCTTTCGTCGGGGGAATGTGCTCAAAAGTGTCAACTTTAAAGGCTTGTTATGAAAAATCTATTGTGTTTTTAAAAAAACAGAAAATTGAATGCAATTAGACAGTTTCTGAATAATAACACCTGCTAATTTCATGCATTTCCGAACAAAAATAAATTAAAATATGTTTCACAAAGTTGCCCTTTTTGATTTAAGAACACCCTTAACGACCATCTCCGTTAGAATACCCCCCTCCCTCCACCACCACCATCACATCAGAAAAGTGACGTTACATTCTTGGCTCTTATTTATCTACTTTCTCTCTCCTATACTATACTCCTCTTCATACTTTTTCTATTTGAATGTCTCTTTATTTCGTTCTTGTTGTGATTTTTTTTATTATGATGCTGTCGCATTTTTCTTTTTTCCAATATAGATAATAGGATGCTCTTTTTTTTGTGCCTTATAATGTAAGATTTATTGGAGGGGAAGTCGCGAATTTTTGAATAAGAAATTGTCTTCTTTGTGTCGTCCCTCCTTCGCTTGATTAATGTGACAGTTTAATGGATAGGGTCTCATTGTAAAATGGATGATACTGTGTAAATCTGTGTAACTTTTTTGACTGCATCAATATAAAAGCAACGCTAATAGCAATATAAGAAACGTAACAAATGAGAGTATTAAAAACCCAAAACTATATTCTTACCATCATTATTCAAACCAAAATATCGGAACAATTTCTCCTTTTTTTTTTTTTTTTTTTTTTTCATTGAAAATTGTAACAAAACTTAAAAAGATATTAAAGATTTTTTTGCATCCCATTAAATTGTATCATACGCAATTCAATTCATTCAAAGATATCACTTGATTGGTAATGATTCTAGATAGTCACGGTGATTACTCTATTAAATCCTATCGTATGAATTAATTCATTGAGAGTCCATGATAGGTAATGATTCTAGATTCTTATGATGATTACCTCTTATTTAAGAGGGAGTCTTATTATTACCGTACTGCTGAATTTAATGAATATAACCGTATTAAGTTTTATACTCATGCATTTTTGCGTTATGGAGAAACAGCTATTGCACCAAGATCTGAATATTTATCAAACTTGTTATAGCACGAACATACCTCATTTGCCACGTTAGACGCACAATTTCCGACTTGTTATTATTGTTATTGGTATTATTATTATTATTATTATTATTCATTAAAATCTTAACTTGTACCACATTTTTTACTAAATTAAATGAAAATAATAATAAAAAAAAAGTACCGTAGTATGTCATATTTTTAAAAAGTACAAATTAAGAAACTTTCTTTTGTACTTTTAAAACTTTTCACCTTTACATTCGGTTAAAAAAGGTATAACTTTAAAAGCGATATGGACTATGCTTTATCCCTCATACATGAATATAACTTTCTTGACATGACATCATTATACAATTTTTTTTCTCTTTTTTTTTTCTCACTCTATTTTTGGCATCACTCATATCTTTGGGTACGCGACAGAATCTCTCTCTCAGCTTGTCATTTCGACATGCTGAGAAATGGCCGAGGAAAAATTTATTTTAGCTAGCTTGCATGCGAATGCCAAAAAGAAAAACAGAGTCAAGAGACCCAATTCACTTAAAGTGACAAAAATCACTTCTTTAACGACCGTCTCCGTTTGAATACCCCTCACCACCACCACATTAGAAGTGTGACGCTACCTACTTTGCTCTTATTTATCTACTTTCTCTCTCCTATACTCCTCTTCATATTTTTTCTATTTGACTGTTTCTTTATTTTGTTGTGATTTTTATTATGATGCTGTCGTATTATTCTTTTTCCAATATAGATAATAGGATTTTTTTTTTTTTTGTGCTTTAAAATGTGAGATTTATTGGAGGGGAAATTGCAAATTTTTGAATAAAAAATTGTCTTTTTTGTGTCGTCTCCCTTCGCTTGATTATTGTGACAGTTTCATGGATCCTTCGCTCTAAAATGGATGATATTGTGTAAGTCTGTGTTACTCTTTTTTTGGATACATCAATATAAAAGCAACATTAATAGATGTAAGAAATGTAACTAATGAGATATATTAAAAACCCAAAACTTTACACTTAACGTCTTTTTTTTTTTTTTCCTCAGAAAAGAGTACTGGAACAGTCTTTCTTTTTATGGTTTTCTTCCATCGAAACCCTATTCTCTCTGTCCTCTGTCTGTTCGTCTGTCATAGAATCGGTACACAAAAACTGCAGTATACTATGTGGAAAAGATATCCCCAGGACCTAAACTGGTATTTTTCGCATCCGGGGCAAACATGGGTTCCCCCCCCCCTACTCAATTTAAATACACAAAGATAGTTTTAGTAAATTTCAAACAACTAGCTGGCTTATTTTAAATAGATAAGCATGAAATATTTTATTCCGAATTAGGTAATCAGCTTTGTCAAATATGGATTCATAAAATATTGAAAATGGAATCGAAAAATTCGCTTTATACAGGATCCTTATACTAAGTCATCGTTAGATTCTTCTATGCTATGGCTTATTCCAGACGGACTATTTTAACAATACCGTTTTAAACATAGATATGAGAAAAATAGGCAAATAAAATCTTCATTTGGCGCCTCCTTTGCCTGGTGCCTGAGCACATGCCATTTCTGACCCAGCCCCCCCCCCCCCCAATCACCTTTAAGGACCAGACACATAGCACTAACTTCTTGCGGTCAGGCGTCGTTATTTTTTATCTTTCGTTTCGGCGCTTTGATGTATAAATTGCTTTTTCAGTGAACTTTTTTGAACCTCAAGAGAGAAATCGAACTCGAAATCAGTTGACAGTTTTACGACTGAAGATGAGGTAGATAAAACTTTCCCTTCCTTTGTCAATTTGGTAGGGTCAGTCCCTCAAAAATCATTTAAAGAGGTTTCACCTTTGCTCCGTTCGGAAACAAAGATAGATTTATTGCTCTTTTAGTGTAATAAAAAGTAGTGCTGTTTGCTCGCAGCCTTAGTTTCGGCCCTGGGTCCCACATGCGACATGGAATGGACTTAAATTGTCTTCTATGGGAGTTGGTTGGAGGGGTTACGAGGCAACGAAATTCCTCAGCTTTCGTATTCACTATTTTGATTCTCGTGAGGCAAATATAATTTACTTTTTTTTTCTTTTAATCAGAGCGAAAAATAATTATATAATCTGTTTTAATAATATCAGAAGAAAATACAAAAGATGCCTATGCGACGTTACCTTCTTACTTCTATTTATCCACTTTCTCTCTCCTTGTTTCCGTCATATTTTTCTATTTCAATATTTATTTTTATTTAGATTTTTTCTTATGATGCTGTCATATTTTTTTTTTTTCCAATACAGATAATAGGATGTTCATTGTGTCTTATAATGCAATATTTATTGGAGGGGAAGTTCCGCATTTTTGAGTTAAAAAAAAAAAAAAATGGGTCTTCTTTTGTCATAACCCCCCCCCCTCCCCTTTTCTTGATTATAGAACATTGTGACAGTTTGATGGATCATCATTTAGTGTAAAAGATAGGATGCTGTGTCGCTCTGTATCAGTTTTTTTTTCTCCTGGTGACGGTTTAGAATTCTTTCTCCCTTTCTTCTAGGAGTAACACCCCCCCCCCCCCTTCTCTTCTATAAAGTGACATTGATAAATATTATTATTGAGAAACTAAGAAGTAAAATTGCACGCAAAATTTCTATTGTTATTATCATTATTTTTTTTTAAGTTTCAGTACAGTTTACAGTAGAAAATTAATTTTTTTCTTTTCTTCTCTTTTTTCTTTTCTTCTCTTTTTTCTTTTCTTTTTACCGCATATTCCTGCATACACTGCTGAAAGTTTGTAGCAAACTACCCAGCCATTCGATCGCTTATATAGAAAATCAAAATGTTTACCCTACTATAATTTGACTTTATTCTGAACAGTGCCTGATTTACAGCAGAGCATTTTGGGCACGGGCTCAGGGCCCCTGACTTTCGGGGCTTGCTAATGCTGCTGAAAGTTTCTCAATTATTCTACAAAATTTGATATAGTTTTAATATCTAATGGAATTTTACGCTTCATTCTATATTCTATTGTGTTCATATTGTATTATATTTTCATAACGTTGAATTAATTTTTTTTTAAAACATCCATTTTTAATTATTATATTATAGTGAATATATTTTTTTAAATCTTTATCACTTTAAAAATTCATTGCATTTTTAATTCTTATTTAACCCAGTTCCTGTTCTCGTCAGATTATTTGGGGGTGGGATTGGTGGGGAGTTGGTGAGCGTAATGTTGCAAGCATTAGACCATTAATTACAAAACGTCTACTGATTTAAATTTCATATTTGCGAAACAATTATTTATAACTAAATTAATGATTAGCACATTTGATTTATTAATGGATATTTTAAAATAATTATCAAAGTCAATAATGGTTTTTTTTTAGCAAGTATCTTTTTTTTTTAAACTCAATTTCAGGGAAATTATTGGTGAAAGCCCTCCTCCCCCCCTCCAAGAAACATCTGTGGTCAGGGTCTCAAAATTTGAAAATCGATCCCTGATCCTGTACATTGACTCTATTCTGAGAAGCAATATGATCATACAATAATAAGTATAAAAATGCAATAAAGAACATCTATCACAAATATGACTAAAACTAGTACAAACATGAACAACACAAGGCAATGCAAAGTGAATACATAATACACTATTGCTTTCTGATTTTGCTCTATCCCGACCGAGCACGCGGTTTGGGTTGACGCCAATATTTTTCTTTGCAGATTGGGTTGACTTTAAATATTCGAATTCAGATCGGTTTCGGCTTGAGTCGGAGTTGTCTTGATCTGATATTTCAAAAGAACTTGTACCTGAATGGCTAGCAAAAGAGATGATCACGTTGAATTTATCTCTTTTGCATATTTACATCTTAAAAATACACATCCTACTATAAATTTATTTATTCAAGTAAAAGCAATAAATCTTTAGGGTGTTATAAAAAAAATTTAAAAAGATTTATTAATGAGTAGAAAACAAATAATATCAAGATATTAATTCCGTTGTTCAAGTTATTTCATGGAAAAGATTTTACAATGGCCACCTCTAAGAATGCATTGATATTTGTCTCTCTCTCTCTTTCTTTTTCTTATTTTTCTCTTTACCGTGCATACGCCTCTCATTCGTTTTAAACAATATTTTTTCAATCTATTTCAACTGATTTTCGCCCTGATTATTTCTTTTTATGTTGAGATTAATTTAAATTTTTATTCTCATCAATTTTAACTTTTGATTTTTTGCATTTCATTACTACTGATTGTATATTTTTGTTTTTGAGTTTTATGCCTTTCTTGTTTTTTTCTCTCTGGCATTTTTAAACTTTCATCAAACCTGTACCCTGATATCGCAACGACGAACTCGGAGCGGTCAAGAAAAAAATAAAAAAAATAAATTACTGCTGTAAAATGTGTTTCTTTTAGAAAAAAATTTCCTCTTAAACAACATACTGGGTACTCGGAAGAAGTTTTAAAATGAAATTTCATTACATCCTGCTGTGAAATGGTTTATAGATGCAAGTGTTCAATGATCTATAACGACCTTTTGGAAATTTCTAAATTCGTTATTCTGGCGAAATCAGTGATGTGCTTCCTTGAAAAAAGTAGCTGTTTCTAGTTACCGTTGTTTCTTTCTTCTTTATAGAATAAAGTCGAATTACGGGAATTCAGACTTATTTATTTCTCGCGAATTTCGTTTTTCTTTTTTATTTAACTGGGAAGATAAGACCAGGGCCGTGCGAAGCGGGGGGCGGAGGAGGCGGTCGCCTATATTGGTGGGGCGCCAAATTTATACTACCATCCTCGTTGGTTTCAAAGTAAGCATATTGCTTCTTTCTTTGAATCCAAAAGGGGTTACAAACTGTTAAACTGTACTGTTAGATACATTTTTTTTCTACATGTGTTTTCCAAATCCTATTTGATAAATTATAAGTGCAATGTTCTATTATGTTAGTTGATAAAGTTATACCTTTTAAAATTCTAAAATAAACGCCAAACATGTTCTCAATAGAATTCATTTGTGTTATTAAATTTTTCTGTTTTATGACACATGTCGCAAAGAGTAATGTTAGTGGTGATGTGTGTGTGTGGGATGGAAGAGGAGGGGGGGGGGGGTAAATCGATACTTTGCCCCGGGCGCCATTTTCTCTTCGCACGCCGCTGGATATGATCCCTGAGATCGCATTGATCGCTAAAGATTTTTGGTGTAGAAAGTTTTGTTTTCTGCTGTAAGTTGAATATCCAAAGTATACTATTTAAATAAGGAAGGTTTACTGGATCTATAAACAAATGTAGTCTGAAAGATCCCCGTATTTGTTATATTTTACTTTTTCACCTCCACAGTTACGGACTAAGAAGTTTAAATAATTTCTATCAAAGTTTGATTTTTTGAAGATTAACAGCTAAAGAAAAATTGTTTGGATTGTAGAAAACTTGATAATTTGATAATTTAAAATCAATTTACTTCAATGAATAGAAAAGCTGTTATAAGTACCGAAAATTGGAGACATGTACGTTCGACTTTGAAGAGTTTAATAATGCTTTCTTTTTAAATATTTTTTGTTAATTCTCGTTCAAAGATTCAAACATTTTGTAAACATAACATGCTAGTATAAGTGCTTGCAGAGAAAAAGGAGATTAAAAGTGGGGGAAAAGGGAAAAAATGTCTCTTAATGGATTTTCAAATTTAATTAGCTCTTTTTATTTTTCTCTGGTGATTTTGAAAAAATAAAATAAAATAAAATTTATTCTTCTGAAGTGGTTAGACTAATTAAATATATACATGCACACATACATGTGTATATATGCATATGTATAAAAAAGAGAAATCGAAGATTTTTCACCAGGTTGTGGAGAGGGGGGGGGGAGGTTTTGCCCCAGACATCTCCCTTACAGGTAGAAAAAAATTAGTTGCATGTTTTTCTTTTATGTTTATTATAGTTAAAAGTTTTCTTAAACAAAAAGTGCAGAGAAGCAGAACTTCCTTATCGAAAAATGTAATATATATATATATATTTTTTAATTTTGAAGGGGAGGGAAAAAGGTAGAATGCTAATTGTGCAATTTTCAATATTTTTTATTTGTTATATTTCTATATTGATTTTTATATTGACAGTGTTAAAAATTCTCGCTCAAGTCAGGTTTTAATAAATATTTTTTGTTTAGCTTATTTCTTGTTTGTATTCTTCCCCAATTAAAATAAATAAATAAATAAATGCGGTTTGGGGAAAAAGATTGATAAAATATACTGTAAGAGCATTGAAATGAGTTAAATGTAATTTTTAAAAACAAAACTATTGAAAAAATAATTTATCAATTATTTAACACCTACAGTTTTTATGCATCATTCTCCTATCAATTAATAATAAAAAATCTATATAAATATGCGTTATTACCATATTTTTCTCAAAAAAAAAAAAAAAAAAAAAAAAAAAAAATGTTTTTTGTAACTTTTTTTTTTTTTTTACTTTTTTTTTTTTTTTTTTTTTTTTTTTTTTTTTTACTTTTTTACCAATTGAAAGACACATATATTATAAATTTCAGGAGTATTAAATTTTCAAAACAGAAAATCAATATTTAATTTTAATAACACGATAATCAATAAGTACTTTACTTGTTGCATATATTTGTATATTATGCAACTCCAACATCTAAACAATGATATTTTTAAAATACAGATAGTCTTAAACGTTTTTTTAAATTATTCTCTCTCAGTAAATTTTTACGTTATTAAAGATGAAATATTTATTAGGAGAAAGAAAGTTCAATTTCAACAATAATCACAACGTGGATGGTAAGCAAGTACAACTAACTATCAATAAACAAGAATTCCTTGAGAAAATGAAACTACATTTGCGACTTCAAAATCATGAATGCAACATTTCAAGCATGGGGATACGGTACTATTTTGATTATTTTGACAAAATATTTTCGTCCTTCTGTATTCCTATTGTATGCCAATGGCCATATTTTAACTACTTTGGCAGTTAATACTTACCTTTAAGGGTGTATTTCGATTCAAACTGCTATTTTCCGATTTATTTTTGAAATCACCTTTGCTCTCAAACGCATCAAACTCGCAGATTCTCTTATTTGGAAACTTTATAAGGTGCCGTGTCTGTCAATTTTTTGATAAATGCAGAAAATATTACAAAAAATGTAGTCAAAGTTGGCCTTTTGATCCGAATCTTCCGAAGCGGGAGGTCTGGGAACGAAAAAAAAGGATCACACTGAGAAGGTAATTGTTCATAAATCAAATTCTAATGAATGGAGAGTAAAATGACATCTCACGGTACCTTATATGTCTCTTCAATAATCCCCAAAGCAAGTTTCATGTTTCTACTTTAAAAAAATGAGTCGGAAAATGTATAAGAAAATTTCGAACTGAATTTCGAGGTGGAAAAGCACTGTTTTCGAATATATCCTTAAATTTGCTCGTTATCTTTCATAAGTTTTAAAGTTAGTATTATATCTGTGGAGTAATACTAAGTTTTGTTAAGCTATTTGAGTGCAAAATTATTGATTTTAAATCAAGAAAAAAACAATAAAAGTTGACTGGTAAAAGATTAAAAGTTGTGTGGTAATAAAATAATGAACTTTATAATTTTGAATTACTAAGTTTTCAATCTAAAAATCTCCTTTGCATTAAATATTTATGTTATAATAATTATGTGTATTTAATTTTCTATAAGAATTAAATTTATCTTTAGACTATAAAAACATTTTTTTCTTTCATAACCGCGTATGCGTTTTTAATATTGCATGACAGTGCAGGTAAAATAGACCAAAAATTAAAAACAGCCTTAGGGCTGCTCTCAAATTTAAAAATCCTTACTTTCTGACACATTTTTAAATTTATTTTTTTAAATTCCCAAACGTATCTGTTTGGCAGATTCTATTATTAATAACTTATTTATAATTGTTTCCCCATTTTTCGATAAAACCAGAAGAATTCTCGCAAAATACTGTTGTCCTGAGACAACCACAACAATCGATTATAACTCGAGTTTTTATTCATTTATCGAAAATTCTCGAAAAATTGTTCGATTATTGTACAATTTAAAAATGTGGTTGAAAACAAGAGTAAAAATTTCGCTATGTTAATTGAATAAAAATATTTTTTTGAGAACCGGCTTAAGATGGTACCGTTGAATCACGTGACCAAAGACGCAACGCTAATATAGAGGGGAAGAGAAAAACGTTAATTATAGGTTGTTGCGATTTTGTACATTAGCGCTATGAAAAACGATTTCGTAATGACTTCTTACAATGTTTAACATCCACTTTTTCAAGTCCATTACAATCTGAAAAAATCTTTTGAATTTTGAAAGATGAGAAATTGCTGGCGTCACGCCCTTCTGAATATTATATAAAGCAAAATGGGAGATGTACTTTTTTCTGTTTCATGATGTCTGTAATAATAGTAATGGAAAATATGTATCCGGATATTGTTGCCTTTTCAAGTCGTAGCGTAGTTTTTTTTTTATTATTATTCGCCAGATGTCATATTTTAAATAATATGCATCTCAATGTTTCTAAGTATCTCTTTCTTTATAATTAAATGATCAGTCAAATACAAGGGGAAAAAAATAATGCCATTGAAATCGGCAAATGTTAGAACACAAATGACTTGCCGTAAGGCTTAAAATGATTTCAGCTGTTAGAAGAATCATTAAGGGGATGAATCCAATGAAAATGTTTATATCTTTGATCAGAAATGATAAACATTAACCTTTTAGATAAGTATCTTTACTGTGCATATTACACCGTCAAACAAATTTGATTTTTAGACTGACGAGGAGTTCCTTCTTCTCCCAAAAATGCTTGAGTCGGTATGTATACAGGGTGATTCAGAACTATTATGTCATAAATGTAAAGGCAAGCAGATTTCGTATAGGAATGTGGGTGCAGAAATGTAGCATTACGGCTGTAGAGGGCGCTGTTAAGTTCGATGGATGGAAGTGCTTCGCTGACTTGAATCGTCATTCCCCGCAGGGATTTCGAGCAACATGCATGGTTACACTAATACGGAACTTGCCAACATATTAATTTTTCATTTTATTCATTTTTATCATTTCATTTTATGTATGGACCTGCTCTCATACAATGCACGTCTAGCAATTCTCGAGCTTGTTGAAGGACTATCCTATACTGTGCGTAATGCTGCTTCTTTCACAATAAAAATTCTTCGATATCTTCTAGTGCTCATATCTAAGCATAAAACGATCTACTCGCGCACAATTCCTGATGAAAACGCTCAGATATTCCGTTGTCCAACAGATTCTTCCCCGGGAATCGTTCCTTATACATCTCTCAGCATCTATCTAATAAATAAATAAATAATAATGATAAAATAATTGAAAAATATTGAAAATCAAACGAAATATATTTATAAGTTTCTTTTATCATATATTAGAATTAGCGGACGGGTGTTTTCACTTGACTGAAGTAACTTCTTAATGAGGTGTAACGAAAATTTTTCAGTGAGGGGAGTGGGGGTGGGGTTATGAAATGCAGTCAAAAATCAGTCTTGATTTTTAAGATAAACATTTAATGCTTATAAAAAAGAGTGTTTGTTTCTTTTCATTGTTTTATTTTTACTTTTATACTTTTTTCAATACATAAAATACTTCTAAAACTAAAAGAAAATAAAAAGAAAGAAAAAACTGCTGTCACCGGTACTTTTAAACACCAATATGAAGAATCCACACTGTTGTTGTAAGCGAAAAATACTACCGTTCTATTATTGCTTTCCGCAAAGTCCCTCTCCATTACATCAACTTAAACTGCTAATTCATCGTGTTTCCTTATTACAGTCAGTTTATAAATTTCCCTTTTCCGACCATTTACCTAAGTTGACGTTTATATTCAAACATTGTCAGCTGGGTTTACATTTAGGGGCTTAAATAAGAGAAAGTTCTTTTTTATGTCTGAAATTTCCGCCATTAAACTGTCTCAAGCGTTCTTGCATTTTTTTTTTTTTTTTTTTTTTTTTTTTTTTTTTTTTTTTTTAGTATTTTTTCAAAGGTGATTTAGAGAATGCGAAAAAAAAGAAGAACTGATTTAAAGTTTAAGCACTGAATCTTCTTTTTTATATATTATTATATTACAATAGATTATTGTTATTTATTTTTTCTCATCCCGTTATTGTCTACGTTTCATTATTTTCTCCCAAAAGCTTTTCATTCATTAAGTTTTATTTTATTTTTACTTTTTTCTTTTGATTTTTTTTAAATAGCCCCCCTTTTTTTTTCTTTTAAAATAAGTAGTGCTTAGATTTGCCGAAAAGAGTGCATAGTTATTTCCTCCTTTACATATTAGAAAAAATAAAAAGGTGAAATGTATATGTGGCGAATTTAACAGATCAAAAGAATTGCCGAATCGTAAATTTTTGGAATTTTTTTTTTTCAGCTATTGCCCGTCTTTCCCCCTTCTACAAAATACGTGACTTTTTAAAATGGCGAAACTTTACTGTACTTTTTTTTTCCCTTCATATTTTTTATAAAAACGATTTGATCGCTCATTTGAGCTTATGTTTCATGAGCGGTTTTTTAACGGAAAATTTCCTTTTAAGCATTTTTTTTAAATCTGTAATTTGAAAGACCTTGATACATGCTTCAATGACAGTGGAGACCTTTTGTATAGCTAATTACTATACATTTTTGTGCATTGTTTTATGAGAATATTTATTTGTCCCTTGTTAAAGATGATTAAATACATTTTTAGAGTAATTATCATTTTTTAGAATAATTTAAAGAATGAGAAATCGAGCGAAAGTTTTCTATGACTTTCTTTTCTTCTTTCCCTGCCCTAGAAAATATTACGGATTTTTTTTTTATATTATTGGACAGTGTTAAAAAAAATTCCGTGAAATTTTAGAGAATCCACGGGTAATCCATTATCTTATGTCTTATATAAAATCGCAGAGATTAGAAATACCAAAATTCTGTTAAATAACAGAGAGTTATTCAGTAATTTTACAATACAATCTGTAAATGAACTTCGTTAAAAATACGGAAGCCTCTGTAAATTTATTTTTAATTATAATAACTTAATTTAGTTTTCAAAATTAATAAATTCCTCATTCGTTAGTGACTCAAAAATACTTTAATTTTAATTTTTTTTCGAGTAAATTTCAATTGGTATGCCATTTAATTTTTACGCAATTCACACCTAGATATCGTGGTATCCTAGAGCCGACCGCACAAAACCCTAAGTCATCGAGCACCTGAAAAATTCCTTTATATTACGGAAGAGTAGTAATAGGGGAATCTAATGATCCATGTGTGACGGA
The DNA here is from genome assembly GCA_964019185.1 of Maratus speculifer. Classification (NCBI taxonomy): domain Eukaryota; kingdom Metazoa; phylum Arthropoda; class Arachnida; order Araneae; family Salticidae; genus Maratus; species Maratus speculifer. The sequence goes on along the minus strand of OZ025296.1, from coordinate 314,502,572 downwards.
AGTGAAGTGGTGCATCAGCCAAAACTGTATACCACTACAGTGGACTCTCGTTAATTCGAACTCCTCGGGACTACAAGAAATGTTCGAATTATCCGAAGTTCGAATTATGGAAAATATGAAATGAGAACATGCTTAATACGGTATATCACAAAGGAATTCATTTTATAGTGTTTTTAAGTTTATTTCGTCTGTTATCATTAGAATATGACTAAATATTAAATTAGAATGTATAAATACATAAACTAATTAAAAGATTAGAAACAATCACAATGGAAGAAAAATTTAAAGCGTCACTGATGGATAGACGAGGCACTGAGAAAGTGGATATCAAATTACATTGTACTATATGTATATTCGTTCGGAACAATTTTCACAAAAATCAAAGGAAGAAAGTTATTCAAATGTCTAAAATCTGTGAAAAAGAAAAGAAAAATGAAAAATCGGAATTCTCGTTAGTTCGAATTAAACGAAGTCAAGAGAAAATGAGTTCGAATTAATGAAAATGTTTAACGTTATTCTGCCATTGAAAATTTCGGGACTTCATGTTTAGTTCGAATTAAGCGAAGATTCGAATTATCCGATTTCGAATTAACGAGAGTCGACTGTAGTTGTTTACTTGTAGGGTCATCATTGTGTTTGCAGTAAAATAAAAAATATGAAAACGTGGAAAATTTGATGCAGAAAAGCATAATGCTAAGTCTACGAGTCAACCACACTGTCAATAAAAATCCCCACTAACTCTTATAGGAGATGATTTTTCTCTTTCTGAATTATTATAAATTAAAAAAAAAAAAAAAAGTTTAAACGAGATTTTCTGCTTTAATATGTCTAATAAAATTCAAAAGAATTAATTATACCAATTTCTAAAAGCTTAGCTTTTAAAAATTTATATTTCTTATCAAATGTCATTAAAATTCAAGGAATATACAATATCATGTTCTACATATATAAACTACACCAAAGCAGATAAAATTTTGATTTTTAACCAAAAAAAAAAAAAAAAAAAAAAAACTTTTCTATATAACTTTGAAAAAAAAAAAAATATAATTTAATAATGGAATATGGGAAAATAATTTTCAGTCTTACTAATGTGGTCATGATAACATCGCATATATCCATTACACCTTGAGAAAAATATATATATACAGTGTCTCACATAAGTGATGGAACACTTGTGTTTTACAAAAAGAAACTAATCAAATAAATTAAAAAAACATGTACACATTTTTTTGTGGGTGTGTTTCATACTTAAATTTAGTAAAGATTATTACATAACATACATTTTGTCAAAATATTAAAATATTAATTTAATAAAAATACAAATGTTTAAAACGGAGCAAAAAATAGCTCACATAAGTGATGGGACACCATTATATATGCAACAAAAATCGTCTGAAATAAGCAATAAAAATATTTTTGGGGGTTTTATTTTTACTTAAAAGCAATTGGCAATAATTTATAAAATCGTCTGCAGTATTTCTCTCCAGTTTGTTTTGGAATTTTTGTGTTTTTTAGCTCTGTGTAGCCATGAATGCTAAACGAAAAGAAACTTCGCCTGAAATTCGAAAATTAGTTATTAATTTGCATATTGAACGTGGAAAATCTATTAGAAAAACTGCTTAAACAGTTAACTTGAGTCGTTCAACAGTTTTCAATATCATTAAACGATATAAAAAGAATCATATGATCCAGGATAAAAGAAGACCTGGCCGACCATCAAAGCTATCCAGTGGAATAAAGCGAATTATCGTTCGAAATATTAAAAAAAATCCAAGAAATAGTGCTTCAAAAGTTGCTGCTGATTTACAAGCATTATATGGAATAATTGTTAATCCTGAGACTATTAGAAGGATAATTCGAACTGCTGGATATCACGGTAGAGTAGCCAGGAAAAAATTCTTCGTAAGTGAAAAGAATAGAAAACTCAGACTAGCTTTCGCAAAATCCAACATAAATAAGAATTCTGATTACTGGAATAAAGTTATATTTGCTGATGAGAGTAAATTTAATATATTTGGTTCTGAGGGTAGAATCTTGGTGTGGATAAAACCCAGGGAAGAATTTCGCAACAAAACTTGGTACCAACAGTAAAACATGGTGGAGGAGGGGTTATGGCAGGGTGTATGTCGTCCGCTGGAGTTGGTAATCTTGTTTTTATTGACAGTATAATGGATCAGTACAAGTATATTGATATTTTAAAGCAAAATTTGAAATCTTCAGCACGAAAATTGAACCTTCATAACGATTTTAAATTCTACCAGGACAATGACCCCAAGCACACTGCTCTGAACGTTAGACTCTGGCTGCTATATAACTGTCCTGAAATAATAAAAACACCACCACAATCTCCAGACTTAAATCCCATAGAGAATATTTGGCAAGAATTGTAATCAAGAATTCGCAAATACACCATTTCTTCAAAACAGCAACTAAAATCGGTGCTTCAAGAAGAATGGGGTAAAATCACTCCAGAAATCACAAAAAAATTAGTCGAATCCATCCCAAAAAGATTAAATCATGTTTTAAAAGTAAAAGGAAATCCAACAAAATATTAAAACCTTTTAAAAAGTAAAATTTTTGGATAAATATTTGATGGAAAAGTAAGTGTCCCATCACTTATGTGAGCCATTTTTTGCTCCGTTCTGAACAATTGTATTTTTACTAAATTAATATTTTAATATTTTGACAAAATGTATGTTATGTAATAATTGTTACTAAATTTAAATATGAAACACACCCAAAAAATTTTTGCACATGTTTGTTTATTTATTTTATTGCAGTTTCTTTTTATAAAGCACAAGTGTCCCATCACTTTTGTGAGAGACTGTATATATTTATAATAGAAAACAAGATTTAAAAAATAACGTAAAGGCAGGTAAATGTTAACATCTTAAAAAAATAATAAAATTAAATTTAAATTATATCAAAGAAATCATAATAAAAAATATTCCATTTATTTATATTTATTGCAGGTATCACAAAATTTGAAAACTTGCTTAGGTAATTTTTTGGCCATTCCTCTACCAAGTTATGCCGTTTATATTCAGATGACCTGAAAATCGGGACGTCCACAACGTAATTCGGGACACTTGGCATTACGTTACGATGGACGCTACTAATCTATTGATGCATCCCGGTACGGAATATGTTTTCTTTCACTTTTTTTTCGGGCACATCCGAAACAAAGCTACAAAAGTAAATGGGACTGAAATAAAGGTCGAACGTACTCGCAAAGCATTGTTCCATTGTTTGTGCTGGAAAGAAATTGCTGGGTAAAGACTCCGATTTATGGTGTCTTTGTTTATTAAATTCAGCCAGTGGCTTGACGACGCCCTGAAACTGGCTTTTACTTAACGGGGACGAATTTTGTAATAATTAAATTACATAATATATTCTGTGTCTTCAAATTGAATCAAGTAATAACTATACTTTTAAGGTAAGATAAAGGAATTGTTTAGAAAAAAGGTAGGTAGAAATTTAAATTTTCGAAACAGCAGATGGAAATGAAACAAAAGAAAATGATTGAAGTTTTATAGTTTTTGATGAATTTACATGATTTTAATGTAATTTTATATTTGATTTTATGTAGTGATGATGCGGCCTTATAAGCCACGAAAAGGCTCCTTTATACTTACTAGGCTGCAATGAAGTAAAAACTGCAAGCATAAAACTGCGTTTTATACGCGTTTTCTCAACATGGTCTTTTTTTCTTCATAGAGCGTCATAAAGCTCTCCAGTACTGATTTCAGTCTCCCGGAGCAGCAAGATATCTTTCCTTGGAAATCAAATATGCCCCCTCCCCCCCGGAGCCATAGAAATCCCTCCCAGAGAAAAGCGTCTGAATTCAACTCTGCTCCCCTACTTTTAATGTCTTTTAATTACATTTCTTTTTTTTTAATGATTCGTTACGTCATTCTTTTTGACATATATGTCTCGCTATAATTAATAACCATTTTTTTTTTACATTTGGGTATGATATAACACTTTTCTGTAAAATCTGTGCTATAACCACAGCCACCGTAATAATGCCGTTAAGCAGGTTTCCCGCGGTTAAAAGTATTGCCTTTAACTGATTCATTATTCATTTCGCGGTCAGCTCCATTAATGAATGACGGCGTTTATTATGAAGCAACTCTCTTATCGAATTACTCAAAAAATGCCTCGTTGGACTGCACGGAAAATTAATTTGATAGGAGTTTTTTTCTGGATGGTATTACGTTATTCATTCATTCATTCATTGTTAAGGTAATATTACTGCATCAAACGAAAGTGAGGGGGAGGCAGGCACGTAGCCAGGGAGGGGGCTGAAGCCCCTCCCGAAAGTTAAAAAAATTAAGCTAAATATAATAATAGTAAAAACTGCCAACATTTTCTTTTTTTCTTCCATTACAGGAGAACTACATATGTTTTTAGTTATAAAAATATTCAGCCAAAGTTATAAACGGAATTTTCGCTTTATACACAGTAAAATTCGATAAGTGTAATACTTGTATCGCATATCATTAATTTGATTTCAAAAAAATAAGTTCAATATATGTTTGGCGTTTAGTTTAACTTTAGGAGTCAAATTAAAAACATTTACTTTCGTATTATGATCTTTCTTAATTTCCTCTATACTCATTATATCGTGATATAATAAATACTTAGAGTGATCAGTGTTAAAAAGTTCTGTAGAAAAAGAAACCAAAAACTTTAATAAACACCTGTAATGTAAAATTATGTGAAAAATAATGATTTTTAAAAAACTTTTAATTATAAAAGGCTTTTTATTAAAAAAAGAAAAAAGAAAAAAATCTAGTAACAGGAAATTTTGAAAAGAAGTGATGCGAAAAAAGACGATAGGGTGTCAACAAAGTTTCAAAGGCGTCATAGCGGCCTGTGTTTCCCGGCTCTTCACTGAATAAATTTGAGTTACATTGTTTGCATATGAATATTTAATAGAAAGAGAATGTGCACAGATAGTCCACGAGCCGACAGCATAAAAAATTTGTGTTATCGAGCACAAGAAAAAAACACTTTATATTATGGAAGAGTAGTAATAGGGGAATCTCATGATCCAAGTCTGCCGGAAGTGAAGGGGTGCATGAGCCAAAAGTGAATACCATTAGTGGCTCTCTCGTAGGTTTATCATTGTGTTTTCCTTCTCCCAGTTTTCCATGCTTTCATGCCTTTGATTGTACGGCAAACACAATGTTAAACCTACGAATAAACTACTATTAATTTTTGTCTTATGCACCACTTTACTTCCGGCAGACATGGATCATTAGATTCCCCTATTACTGCTCTTCCATAAAATAAAAGTTTTTTTCCATGTGCTTGATAACATAGTTTTTTGTGCTGTCGGCTCTTGGACTAAGAGTAGTCTGTTTGTGTGGGAAAGTTTCTTTGTCTTTTACAGAATCATCAACTGAAGGATGGATATTCTTGAGTAGGGATTTTTTCGGCGGTTTTTCACAGTGTCACCTAAAGAGTTTTCTAGGAGGCAATATCTAATATTCTAAGAGTCTTATTATGTGTCGAGCAAAAAATACTGCTAAGAGGTAATCATAATACCGGTCCTCTAACGTTAGAGAACTGACAAAAAAGCCCGTAGGCAAAGAATTATTTTAAGATTTATAGCAAAGCCTGGAGATGATGAAACAAAACGTTATAAACTCCTATAGAATTACTACTTCTTTCTTCAGCCCAGACATTCAGAATGAAATCATTCAAATATGCTGGGATATAGTCACTGAAGAATTGATTACCAAGATAAATAACGCGATCTGTTTTACGTTGAACACTGATGAAACTATGGACATTTCAAGCACAGAATAGCTTTTGCCTTTGGAGTTAGATATGTGGACTAGTATTTATAAAATGCACAAACCCAATAATTCGAGAACTTATTTTAGGTTCATTCAAGTAAATTATTTGTCCGCCGAAAATATAATAGGAGAAATAGTACAACGTTGTAATGAACTACGCAATGATATGTTTAAATGCGTTACAGAGGCGTATGACAGAGAAACTCACATGGTTGGACAAAATAGTGGGATCCAATCTACAATTCGTCAGAAGTGTCCCAAAATTAGATACCTCCAATTTGAAAGACACCATTTAAATTACACTTTGTCTAAAAACACATGATGATTCCTGCTATCTAAATCTCTCATGGAACAGTTAATGAACAGACTTTTTCTTTAAATCACCCTAAAGTAAATTTGATCCCTCAGCAACCAATTTCATCTTATGCTCCAGAAGACAAAAGAAAATTAGTTCTTTGCCTTTGAAGCACAAGATTTATAGAAAGTCATGAAAATATGGTAACTTTTGCCAAGCTGTTTGAATGAATTTGCATCAGCTTAAAAAATATATCGTAAAACGAATAAAATATTTGTTCACCCAGCAATAGACCTTTCTTGGCAGTCATGAAGAGGAAAAGAGTGCTTTTTTCACAAGTCTATACTTGTTTGTGACTAGCTTTTCGGTTTGACAAAGCCATTGTCAGCTCATTTTCATGAAAAATCTTGTGACTTAATTTCGGCTCTAACTTATGCTAAAGATGTCCTAATTTTTTTAGAAAACATAGAGAAAATGAAATGCAATAGAAATCTTTTGTAAGACATTTAATTCTACATTAAAATTTAGAAAAAATCTTTCAAATTGAAATAAAAATCCCAAGATCAAAATTTAGACAGACTACACACACAAACCACGAAATTACATCCACTGAGAATTATAGGGCCACAGTCTGCATTCCCTGTGTTGAAAGTCTTTTTAAAAATTTGAATGACAGATTCATTTCAAAGAAGACATTTTAACAGATTTTCAAACATTTTTTTTTTTTTTTTTTTTTTTTTCAGGATGTGCTTTTCCACAATAAGCAAACAAATTAGAGAATTTTTCTCAATATTTCAAAAATGAGGTGTTAATTTCGTAAGTGAAAATAGAATATGAAGTATGGTGCGAGAGAGCTCGTAATTTTGATAGAAATACAGAGGTCCTAAAAGTTTTAGAGTAGTGTAATGCAATGCATTGCAATATGATGAAACACCTGCTGACAATTTTGGCTATCATTCCGGTAAAAATAGACAAGGCTGAAAGGTCTTTTTCAACAATGAGAAAATTAAATTTTTGCCTCTAAGCACTATGGCTGATGAGAGACTACTGTTGGTGTTGTTTATGACGGCCAGTTATCTACCGAGGAACACAAGTTTGAAGAAATGTAGGGTGCCTGCCATTGGAGTCATGGAATGAGAACCTAGCCGTAACTATGCAATTAAATACCAGGTTCGAAGAAAATTATGGCAAACACCGAACGATTAGGCTGGGTTCGAATTCAACACATACTAACAACTGATGAGAGACTGAACATTCGTTGGGACATTACAGTAGATTCTGATAAAATAATCAGCCTCATGGCTGCGAAGAAGTCACGAAAATTGCTTCTGTGCACTAGTAAATGTATTGTATCAAGAATAATGCATTTATAACTTTTGTAATCAAAGAATGTGAAATATAAATATAATTTTTACGATTAGCTGTAATTTGTAACATTTTTTCTTGGATAAGATAATACGCGTAATTAATTTTATCTACAAATTAATCATTTTAAGACCCCGCATCCGCAATGCAAGACACGTGTACGCTAATATTAATCATGCGTTTTAAATCCATTAAAATTACTTGCTTGTATTTGGGTTTTTTTTTTTTCCCTTATAAAGGTACATAAGTTGATCGCAAAAATTGTCAGTTTGTGCTTTTTTTGCAGTTTTTTCTCAAAAACATTTTTTGTTTTCGAACGTTACTGAAAGAACTCTTTGAAACCAAAAATTGTAATAGAAATATCGAAAAAATAACAGTTCTTGGAATGGGCAAATACATTATGTAGATTATATCATAGGTTAAGGCTTCTTTATTGTTTTATTTACGCTTTAAATTATGCACATCACTGCTATCAGATGAACAAAAAATTCCAAGATTGAGCCCCTCCCGGAAAAAAATCCTGGCTACGGGCCTGGGGGGAGGGATATAGTGATACCTGTCTAATAGCATCTCCGCTATGGGCACAAGCAAAAGGCGGAGATAGGTCATTGCCCCTCCCTAGATTTTGAAATTTAATTAACTGAATTTTCTTTTTAGGTGCGTTCGTAATTATGTAAATACGTAGCACCTATGGTTGTCTTTCAGTCCGTCCGTCTGTCTGTCCGTCCGTCCGCATATAACAACGCAAAAACTACCCAACCGAATCTTTTGAAATTTAAAATATATAATTATTACATAATTTTGTTGAGTCATTTCAAATTTTATGAGAATCGGATGGATAGATCAATTACAGGGACGATCAAAAGTATTCCGTCACATTACGGTCAATGGGGAAAAATGTTTCAAATGCATTTTAATCGTTTGAAATTTAAATTACATACTTATTACATAATTTTGTCAAGTCATTTCAATTTTTTTTGAAAATAGGATGCATAGGTCAAATACAGGGACAATCAAAAGTACTCCGTCACATTACGGTCAATGGAAAAAAAAAGTTTCAAATGCATTTTAATAATATTACACTCATTCGAACATAATAATATTGATATGCATCATAAAGTACATATTCTAATATAGATTTTGCGAAATCTGTTGTGCAAAGAACATTTGTTATTGATTTACAAGGCCAAACAAAAGTATTGCATCACATAATGAGTATAGAGAGAACATTGTTTAGTGCGCATTTTAATTGTAATTAACTATTTATAGTTTTATGAGATTGAGAGTGATATTTTTAAAACTTCGTTATCTTACGAACGCACCTCATTTGCTACGCTTCACGTGCAATTTCCAACTTGTTTCTCTAATGATTGTGAAAAAAAAAAGTATTTTTTTTTTTTTTCTTAAGCGGCTATTTCAGTCAAATGAAAAGACCCGTTCGCTAATGCTAATCCTATAGAATAAATTTATAAAGATATCTCGGTTTCATTTCAATATTTTTAAATGACTTTTTTTTGCATTGGATAGCCGAGATTGATCTGAATGTAGGCCGTTTCTTATTTTTTCGCTTTTGGTTGTAGATATTTTTTATGAGGGTGGTTTCACTTTCCATACCGGCTCCGAAAATAAAAGCGTCCTCATAAAAAATATCTGTAAATAAATAATAAAAAAATAAAAAAAATAAAAAACGGTCTGCATAGAGATCGATTTCAGCTATCAAATGAAAAAAGAATCATTCACAAATATCAAAATTTAACCGAGATATCTTTATAAATTTCGTCTAAAGGATTAGTATTAGCTAACAGGTCTTTTCATTTGAATGAAGTAGCCTCTTAAGGGTGTATTTCGATTCAAACTGCTTATTTTCCGATTCATTTTTAAATTCATTTTCGCTCTCAAATGCATCAAACTGGCAAATTGTCTTATTTAGAAAGTACACAAGGTGCCGTGATGGTCGATTCTTTGATAAATGCAGAAAATATTGCATAAAAAGCAATCAAAAACGGCATTTTGAACCGATTTTTCCCAAGTGGGAGATCCGTGAGCGAAACAAAGGGGTCCTACCGAGAAGATAATTGTTTACAAATCAAATTCTAATGAAATGAGCGTGAAAAGACATCACACGGCACTTCGTACGTCTGTCTCTTCCAATTTCCCCTCAGCAAGTTTCATGTTTCTGCTTTGAAAAATGTGTCTGAAATTGTATCGGAAAATTTCGAGCTGTCGAAGGTGGAAAAGCGTTTTTTCGAATACACCCTTAAGCACTTAAAATAATTAACCACAAACAGAAAAAAGAGCTAAGCATTTTCTTCAGAGATGCGAGATGGGGTGGGGAAGGATGTACCTACCTCTCTTAATTCCTCTCAAAGATAACATTAGTTATGTTTTCCTTTTACATTTTTGTGTTTAAAAAAATACCTTAAACATGTGGTTCAAGAGGTTCGCTCGTTAGGGGCTGTGCATATATATCGTTATCAACTTTTTGGGAAATTTGGACCCCCTCCCCCCCTTTCGATATCGCACGTTATCATCTCTCGAACCCTCCCCCCCCCCCCCGGTAATGATAACATTATAAATGTCGAAAAAATTTATATAATGTCGAAAAATTTATATATTTTGTTTGGAGTGATATACACAACTGGTTACATTTATTTTTAGCATAATCTATTGATTCAAATGAAAAGACGTCATTAAAATATCACTTTCTATCAAATAACACTTAAAAGAAATAGTTACTATTTCAAAGTATTCTATAACAGCTTCTTATTACATAATGCATCCAACAGTAATAGCGTCTTGTTGTACTTCACCACAGAAGAGGGGGGGGGGGGTAGAAATTCTAATCAACAAAATAAGTGGAAAACACTCTTTTTCTTTTATTTATTAGTAAACACAAGCTTCAATACAAATACACTTCACATACAGTTTCACGAACAGTGATTAGATATGCATACTTAATGACAAAAGAATAGGGATGTCAAACATTGTGGTATTCTTTATTTCAAAATCAGATAATTTTATAATAATTTAGTGATATTGAGATAATAACTTTGTATTTTCATAATTAAAGATAACAGACTAAAAAAAGATTACATACTATTTTGAAGCAAAGACCATGTTGCAAATAAAAAGAGAAATTTTTGGTTGGATCAAAAATGATATCGATATCAAAAGACAAATCCCCTCTCCCCCTAGAGATATCTTACGATATCATATTCCAGATCCCCCCTCCCCCCTAAAATGATAACGTTATATTTGCGATTTAACAACTTTACCTTTAAAAATACGAGGTGGAATCCGTCGAAATTCGACGAGAGAAAATCTGTAAGAAAGAATTGTTTTATTGATTTATAATACATCTACATAATTAGTTACAGTAAAAAATACATCATGTATTGTTCAGTGTTAACTGTCAAACAAATATTATTTTAAGCTAAAATTAACAAAATACTATAAAACCCAATTATCCATATTATTAAACAAAATAAAACCGAAATTCACCGGATTTTATAACAGACGATACTTTTGAAATAGTACACGCATTATTATTATTATTATTATTATTATTATTATTATTATTATTTTAAGAGAAAATAGAGTGATTTTGTTGCTACAGTTACAAAATTTTTACAAAAAATTAATATCTCAAAAATAAATTGAGATAAAGCTTTGAAACAAATTGCATTTAAAAGTATACTTTTTTTTCTCTATACAATAATGTAAACATGTAAAATGTACGATGTTTAAAAGTGTAAAATTTGCAGTAGCGAAAATTGCAAGACCGAAATTACAGGCGAAAGTGTTGCCATTAATTTAGTTGAGCAGGTAATTACCGCCTTATTATAAGACTCGTTGCAGTGGCAGAGCTGCTTTTGCACAGATTTTAGGCAATACACGCCTGTGACACTGCTGAGTTATTTGCACTAAAACATTCATCCATAACTGATTTCTTCTTGCCGGAAATTGTGCGTTTGCGTATCGGACGAGGAAAAACATGTAATGTGTTATCGTATATTTCATAGTTTTACTCAAGCTTGAAAATAAGTTTTCCAGTTATATAAAACTTTTCCCCATCACGCAACCACAGATTGTAAACATTCACATGTTTCTAATGCCATACGCTTCAGATCCAAAGTTTTATTTATCAAGATAATTAAAAAAAGATTATAAACATACTATGAATAGTATAAACTACTTATGATCAACATTTAATTTCGTTGGATTAAAGATTAGATCATAACTAAATATCCTTTTCCCTCTTGGCTATAATTTATGCAGCAGTAACGTCTGAATTGTATATTGTATCCTTTTATAAATTAAAAATTATATAAACTAAACTACTATAATTTAAAAAAATATATTCGTATCGTAAACCTTAATTAGGATGAGCGAAGCGAATCCTCTACTAGTCCACTCAAATTACAATTTGTCGTACGCTTTACAAAAAAACTATTCAATATTTTAACTTCAAATTAAACACAAAAATAAATTATGATCTGTAGATTTGCAGAATATAATTTTTTTACAGTAAAACGTTAAAAAAATTATTATTTTAATTAATTTATTTTACATGCATTTCCAATACGGGCGCATTTTAGCAAATAAATAAAAAATGAAACGCGTATATTTTCAGAAAAAAAAAAGTTTAAATCATGGAGTAAATAATTATAGATAGAATCATGATTAATTTATTAAATAAAACATGTTTTCATTATCCCGCAAAATCGTTTGCACAGATGACACTTAAACATTTTAAAAGAATTGTATTATGGATTTTTTTTTTTTTTTTTTTTTTTGTAAACTGGCAACAAAATAATTGTAAACAAATAAAATTAATTCTTAAATTTGTTATATAAATGAAAAATTAAAAGATCTGCGTGAATTTGTTGGTTCAAGCTCTTTATAAATATTTTTGCGAAGGTCGTATTGTGGCTAAATAATATCGACTCATTAATCAGAAGGATTTTATAGAAAAATAAGACTTTAATAAGTTCGCAAACACAACAATAATTATTCGTGAAAACGTCACTGCGAGAATGAGATAGCGCTTCGTTAAAAGGTAATTCCATTAATTGAGTTGTCATTCGCAGAAAGTAAAAGGTTCTCCCACGCGGAGAGAATTACAGCAATTCTCATATTCTAACATGTATAAAAACGAAGAAATTAAAATAAAATGTTCTACAGTTAAAAATTCATAGTATCAACGAAAGCAGATTTCAAATGTTTTTTTCCAGAAAATAGGATTTTGAAGAAGTAACTTTCTTCAAGCTTTCTTCAAATATATTATTCTAAAATATCTATCAAAGATTATCGGATGTTGATTACAAAGATTGGAAACATGCATATTTCAAACAATTAAAAAACACCAGTGGCTACTTGAAATTGTAAAAACATCTTTAAAAGAGCTTTTAGTTGAAAATTTAAAAAAAAATTGTAAAAGTTTGCTTCGAAAATATCTTATTATGCCAGTTTTACATCATAAATAAAAAATTAAAATGCGCCAAAACATAAAATAACGTTTTTGTTTAATAAAGATGGAAAAAAAAAATTGTTACTTTCAAATATCTGTTTTATAAAATAATGCTTCGCGAATCCAAACAAAGCATGGCTTTTGCTAGTTTAAAAACATAGTTTAAATAATTATATTAAAAATATAGTTACCCCTTAACTGGTTTGCCTGAACGCCATTCGGGCAAGACGAATTTGCTTATTTTATCATTTAAAGCTTTTTGACACCACTATTATTTTTCAGAAATTTTTCATACTATTGAAAGGCGGAAATGTTTAGACTAAATTTTACGAATATTTTATTTAAATAATAGTGGTGTGAGTCCGCTATTTCCAATTTATTGAACGGAAAAGAGTTAACCAGTTAAGGGATTAACTATAATTTTCGATACGTCATGTTCACCTTGGGGTTAAACTAGAGCCACTAGAATTAATTCTAGTATCCCTAGGTTAAACAAAAAACATTTAAATATACAAAAATCAAAATTATGTTTTATCTTACTAAAAAAAAAAAAAAGTACTAAAAGTAAGGGTGTATTTCGATTCAAACTGCTTATTTTCCGATTTATTTTTGACTTCATTATTGCTCTCAAATACACGAAACTTTCAATATTATTTGGGAAGTACACAAGGTGCCGTAATGGTCAATTCTTTGATAAATGCAGAAAATATTGCAAAATGCAATCAAAAACGGCATTTTGAACAGATTTTCCCCTAGCGGGAGATCTGTGAACGAAAAAAAGGGTCCTACTGAGAAGATAATTGTTTATAAATCAAATTCTAATGAATTGAGCGTAAAAATACATCACACGGCACCTAGTACATCTCTTCAAAAATACCCTCAACAAGTTTCATGATTCTACTTTTAAAAATGTGTCTGAAATTGTATCGGAAAATTTCGAGCTGTTGAAGGTGGAATTTTTTCTTGCAAACATACACCGAAGATTTGGTACAGTCAGTTAAAAAAGAGCATTTCACCGATTTTCGTAAAGCTTCATCGAAATGTCCCACGACAAGGTCATAGTGTCGTATCATTCTTACGCAATAGATGGCAGCACTGAAAAAACGAAGTTCATCTGCCCTGATCCGGAATCAGCTGTCCGTCGCTCGGCCGCTGACCTTGTCTTTCTTTACTCTGTGGATCACGCTGTAACGGTTGGATAACATCACAATTAAATATATCAGGACGCGTTATTAAAAATAACATTTTACCAGTTTTTTCACTCTTTAACCAACCACGAGAGACAATGAGCGGTGCACTTTTGGTCTCATTTCCTCCTTTTTGACTCTACTAATTGCTGCTCTACAGCAAGTATTGTCCACTTGTTTTGTTTTTATTAGAGTGGACGTTCGAAAGTTAATACGTGATGTCGTGTGTAAGATAAAAAAAAGTGATTTTTATCTCTCAAAATTCGTGTAATGATTTTTAAACGCTTACTTTCATTTTTATAAGCATTGTTTTTTTCCGCATTCTTTTGTCGATGAGAAATTATTCTCTTCCTGTCTCTGAATTATTGGTTTAGATTAGACTATCTGAAAAATGCATGCATGTAAGGATGAAAATGAATGCATAGTTCTGTTAATATTTATTCTAAGTCGTGTTTTCGATTAAAGAAAATTTCGATGAAAGAAAGGATTTGATCAGCATTTAAGAATGCATGTAATTGTATTATAAGTCATATTATATTAAAATTAATTATGATACATATGTCTTAAGGTATGTGGTACCACTTGATTCAAACAATAATGATGTAAGCACTTTATTAATTTGAGAATGTTTCATTTGTTTTAAGAATTCTTCGTATTTATGAATAAAATTAATGCTTGTAAAATCAAGTTTTTTGACTGCAAACTCAATATTATCTCTCCCAAATACAAAATTTTTTATTCATATACACATAAAAGTTTCATATTACAAATAAATAAGCTTTGTAAACTTTAAATATATGACGCTTTTCAATTATTTAACTGTTCTTAAATACTTAGAATAAACAGGTGGCAGTGCATAAATTTCTGAGTTATAATTCAAATATTGTGGAATAAGTGTTTTCTTTTTATTTTATTCTTTACTGATGCCTGCTCCGAAGTCTTAGTCCTGATGCTCCACCTCCAACTTCCTTCCTTTCCCATGCATATGCATAAATTTAGAAATGCGTGTTCTTTATAATTCTGAAATTTCCGCATATCCTCATGCGCACATTGGGCGTTGTACTTCATAGAAATGCTAAGATAATTAAAGCACGTAGGTAGGCAAAAAAGTTCTTTTACTGCCAAATGTTTCATTATTCATACAATGCATTCAAATCACATTAAGTTTCATTTTTAGCAAAAAATCGTATATGGTTAATTCAAAGGTTCAAATTTCCTGCAGAGGAGAGCAACTGACTCTACTTCAATTTTCAAATTTAATTAGTAGAATCTTCTTATTTTCTGATGATTTTTTAACCTCTTCAGACCTGAGGTACACAAATGTGTACCTCCATTTTTTTATCTCATAAAAACTAAATTGTTCTTGTTTTTTGCATTTTTACTTTACTTCTATACAGCTGAATGTGTTTTGCTTTAAAACAAAACCAATAAATACCAAGCACTGATGAATATTACCTCATAAAATTAATTTTATTTTCATCCGAGTTACGAAAATATCTTCAAGACATTGTGCCCAAGAAAGTAAGAAATATTCATGATTATTTAGCTTAAATGTTTTACAATAGAAAATTTTAAGGATTTGCTGATCATTTACTTGTTTAAAGACCTTAATATTGTTAGTGCGTAAATTTATACTACTGATAGTTAAACTGATGTTTTAAGGCAGAGGTTCCCAAAGTGTGCTCCGCGGAGCCCTTGGGGCTCCGCCTGAACTTTCCAGGGGCTCCGCGGCGTACAAGGAATGTAAAACAGGAAAGAAATTAGCATATTTCAAGTGAAAGATTTTCAAAAGTATGTAAGAATTTTTGTGTGTATGCGTATCAAAAATAAATATATCTATAATGTGGACTCAAAAAATACAATAATGCATTTGAACGGCTTATACATTTGCATTATATATGTATCTATTTTCTGTATAATATTTGTGGTTTCAATTGTTTTATTTTTATGTTTCTGCATTTAATGTGTTTTAAAAATTCGATTTAAAATAAGCTACAAGAAATGGTTTGGTGAATAGAATGCACAACGTGAATCAAAAAATAAAAGGTCCGCCAGAGCTGTTAACTCTGCATGCCGAACAAATGGGAGAACAGCTTTTTCTTTGGAGCTTCGCCTATTCATATGTTTATTCTTAATTCTTTTTTGCTTAGTAACAAAGTTTATGAAAAAAAATCAGAAATGTATACAAGATCATTTCGAAACTCTGGTAGATTTATTTGCGCATTACTTTCCAGCTGCTCAAAATAAGATGCTAGATGATTTTAAATGGGTACTAAATGCATTCAGTGTAAAAATAAAATCACACAGCCTAAGCTCATAGGAATACGAAACTGTCTTTGATTTAACATCTCAAAGCGATTTCGTAATCTCTTTTCAAAGCAAGCGTATCACTGAATTTTTGGTGTCATTTGACAGATAAATACAAAATCTTGTCAGACAGAACAAAATTAATTTCATTCCCATTTTCAACGACATATCTGTGTGAAGCTGGACTCTCCTCTAACACAAATATAAAAACAAAATACAGAAACCAATAAAACGCAGAACAAGACATTCGTTTACAATTGTCGAAAATTATACCAGATATATAAATAAAACATTATGCAAAATAATTCAAGCACATTTTTCACACTAAACTTGTATATATTGTTCGTCAACCTTTATGCATAATAATAATAATAATAATAATAATAATAATAATAATAATAACAATAATAATAATAATTATCGGCATTTAATATTTGTACAAATTGCATATGGTATTGTTTTTATTTTTGGAATTTTAATTTCCTTAAACTGCATATTTTACTTTTATTAAATTTTACTTATTGAAATCTTCTATCTTAGTTTTCAAAATTGTATTTAATTTTTTAAATAATGTCTGTCTCTTAAAACATTTTTTTTTAAAGATCTTGTATCATTTAAAATCCCTCCCTAGATTAATTTGTGTGTAATGTCTGTATATATATGTCTTTTTATTTTTATACCTTAGATTTTTTTTTATTTCTGTTTATGTTATTTGTAATAATTTTTAATTGTTTAAATTTTTTATACTGTTTTTCATAGCAAATTAATGTTTGTCGCTGAAAACATACTTTTTATTGTATCTTCAATCATTTAAAGCCTCTCATTAGATTCATATTGCATTCGTGTATATAATGTATACATATATTTCTTTTTATATTTATAAATTTAAATTCTTTAATCTATTTATTTTATTTGTATATTTAAATTTTCTACACTGTTTTTCATTGTCCAACAATATATGTCGATTAAAATGCCTCAATTTGTAATATCTTATATCATTTAATAAACTCCTTATTAGATTCATTTAATATTTATATATGTTGTGTTTATAGTTTTCTTTTCTTTTCGTAACTTTAATTGCTTTAATCTATTTATTTTATACCTATAATTTCTTAGTCATTTAAATTTTCTATGCTGTTTTACATAATTGTACTTAATTTTATTGGCAATGTATGTTGCTGAATAAGCAATTTTTTTAGCATCTTGTATCACTTTACAACTCCTCTTTAAAATTTTCTTTTTATTGGTCTCTGCTACATTTTCCAATCAGAAATAAGTCTGTAGCAATTAAAAAATATATATATATTGTCACACAGTGTTGAATTCAGGGAGGGGGGGGGGGCGGCAGGGGATATCCCCCCGGAGGTATCAAATGTCCTCCCCGAAAATTTTGAGATTTTGTGCTTTCAATGGTAAAAAAGTGTAATTCCATCCGCCTCCCCCAGAACTCGTTTGTGTTCTCCCCGGAGCCACAGAAGTCCTTCACGGAGAAAAGTGCCTGAATTGAACACTGTTGTCACATAAAAAACATACATTTGTCATTACACTAAGAATTTTAAATTTCGCTCAGCTACACCCCTTGCTTAGAATTTTGTCTATGAGTACTCGTCCTGATATAAATTTACTAACAAAATGGGATATATCGGTGGGATTAAAGTTTTTCTAATATTTGCAGTTCGTTTAACATGGTTAAGTTTTCAACTGCATATCTGTTTTGAGACAAAAACAATGACTGAAGAAAGTTTCTTTCAAAACCATAATTAATAGCCAAATATTTTAAATAAAATATCCAAAAAAGTTAACAATGCTGCACCTAACAATACAGCATAGAGATTTTGCCCTGCCCACTTAAACAGTAAAACGATGACCTGTTTCTAAATGAATTTTTTTAAATGGTTAAAAAAAAAAAGAAGTTGAGAGGCGATTTAATTTTGTTGCTAGTTTAGAAGTACTAGAAACTTAAAGAAGAACGAAAAAATATTCCAAAATCGCATGATTCTATTACGGGTAGGCGGGACTAGCGAAAATGTGTTACATAATTACTTATAAATAACTGGAACTTTTTTTTTTTTTTTTTTTTTTTTTTTTTTTGCAAGTAGCTTATTGGAATCATACAAAAGTATGCCTCTGAAAACGAAAACTTTACAACTTACCTTTTTATCTCTGTGTGTATGTGGTTTTCTCTATAAATAATAATAGTTTTATGTAAGCCCCAATGTATTGCATAATCCAAGCATGGTTACCATTTTGATCTTTAATTCCAAGTTCATACTAGAAATATCAAAAGAATATTTTTTATTTTAAAAATGGGTGTCATTAACTCCTTAACAGTATTGCTCGGATAAAAAAGAGTTTGTTTTCCTCGTTACTAAAAGCTTTAAAGTTTTTAACGGTATTTTTCTGTATTTGAAGGAAATATCTCGATTATACAAGGTAGATATTTTAATACAAAAAAGAGGGTTTTAATCCTTTTTTTATTTTTTTTGTATCCAAGAATAGTAATATTAAATAAAACTGTAAAAGCTTTATGCAATAAAAATTTTTTTTTTCAAAATTTCTAGTATGAATTCAGAATTTCTGTAACCCGAAAGGGTCAAACTGAGAACCATGGCCAATGTTGGAAATTACTGGCTCGGTTTTTTATCCAGCAGATTTTTCTCTGCTCCATTGGCATAAAATACATTAATTTGTAAACCACAGAGTATCGTTGGGTTCAGGGGCTCCGCCATAGAAATTCTTCCCAAAAGGGGCTCCGCGAGCTCAAAAGTTTGGGAACCGCTGTTTTAAGGGGATTAATACTTTTACATACATATTTTAAAACCTAAATTACCAGTCCCTTAAAGTACTGATTTCATAAAAATGACTCTTTCTGTCATCTATAGTGTCATTTCAATTATGCAAAAGCAATAAATATATATTTGTAGAGTTATTTTATGCTCAGGTCTGAAGAGGTTAAGGCTGTTCTCAACTGCTCTGCTCAACAAGCGCAAAACCTTTTGACACTTTTACAAATTCAGTTTTTTAAAAGAAAGATATAAAATTGGATGACCTTACTACGGAAGCGATTTCGAATCGAACTGAATTTTCTCTTTTTTTTATCAGTAAATTATATATTGAGTTATAAGCGGATTCAGTTACGTGACTAACACGTTTTTCACCCCAGTTTGAGTGGTTATTCTTCTTTCACGCAGAAATTTGGTTCAAAACGCCCAATTTTACTCTATTTTCTGAAAAAAACTATTGTGTTTTGGAAAAAAAAAAAAAAAAAAAAAAAAAAAAAAAAAAAAAAATGAGTGCGATTAGATTGTTTCTGAACAACAATATCTGCTAGTTTCATGCATTTCCGAGCAAAACTAAATGAAAACTTATGTTATAAATTAGCTCTTTCGGATTTAAGAACAGGTTTAAAAAAAAAAAAATGAAAGTAATTTTTTACTAGTGGCAAAATAAATAAACACATTCAGTGTTTTTCGAATCCTTGTAACAACTGTAATTTAATTCTGTTGGTAAATTTTTGAAATGATTGACTGCCATCAGAGTTTAGAAACATATTATATTTAGAAAATATCTTCAAGCTTTTTTAGGCACGTACATTATCCATTCAAAAAAATTATCCCAAAAATGTGGTACAATTCTGGCAATTGTGGATTAAAAGTAAGGGGTTTAAATGATATACCACTATCCTCCAAAAAATTAAACAGGCATCAGAGAAAGAAAATCGGGGGGGGGGGGGTGCAAGAATCACTTGACAGTAAACGAAGTTACAGTTTCAATTCTATATGTGCGGATCACAAACAAAATTATTCCAAAATCTTGCCTCTTCCTGGATTTCGTTCTGCCTGCAACCGTAGCTTAATTTGATTTCGCTTCACAATGGGTGGCAGTGGCATGTGATGCTCACGAATTTTTTCATTCCCCCCCCTCCCCTGATCGGGCAGACGGTTTACCTTTTTGGTCGACTCCGCAGCTGCTGCAGATGCTAGGATATGCTCACAAAATGCATCGCAACCGTCACCCGTAACGTTCAAAAGTGACCTGTAAAAAAAGATTTATAATTGCTGATTTATCCGGGTTTTAGCTCCATTCTTCTCCCCTTCACCTACGCTTTCTGGTGCATGTGCCATATGCCGCAGATATTGTTATCCTGGGAACATGGAAAGAGGGGGAGGGGGGGGGGAGCACGCTTATTTGAATTCTGAAGCAGTGTCGCTGAGATTGGAGTGCTAGCCAGAACGGAAAACATAATATGAAATTAGGAATTTAAAACTGCTTTTTCCTGGAATTCGTTATAACAGCATTTGCTGAAAAAAATTGGGGTGTAGTAAGCTTTAATTCCTGATAACGACATTTTAACAATTTTGAGAATGAAAGATGAAATGTTAACCGTTTAAACGCCAATGTTCCCAAATGGGAACATTGCGTTATTTGAAATACAAAACATACATTTGTCAACATAATGATGTCCTTATTTTTCCTATAAAATATAAAATTGATTTCAACTTTTGAAGAAAAAAAAATTGTGTTTAAGCATTAATCACAGGTATAAAGAAAATGTCAATTCCTTAATTTGCATAAAAAAATATATTATTTTCTATTATCGTTTTCTCTATATTACTTACATTTGACCACTAGGAATCTAAATGTTTTGGGAATTCGAGAAAATACTCAAGAACATTATACAATAGCATATAGCGGAAAATAATTTGTTATATTTGCATAGGTTGTCGATCCATAATCATGTTCTAAATTCAAACACTAAAAAAAAAAAAAAAAAAAAAAAAAAAAAACTATTAAAAAAAAACTTGCACAAGTATTTTTTTTTAATTATTTTTTAAATTTGTATGCATAAAGAAAAACATTTGTAGCTGTAATATTGGAAAAACAAAATTATAATTACATTGCGATATTGATTCGGCGTGTAAACGGTTAAGGGTGTTCTTAATTGCTCTGCTCAACAAGCGCAAAACGTTTTGACACACTTACAAATTCATTTTTTAACAGAAATATACAAAATTGGAATACTTGACTATGGAAGCGATTTCGAATCGAATTTATTTTTCCATTTTATGGTAATTAAATTACCTATCGAGTTATAAGCTATTTCGACAGGTAGCAAACCAGTTTTTCTCCTGCTTTTCGACCGGTTTTTCTGCTTTCGTCGGGAAATGTGCTCAAAAGTGTCAACTTTGAAGGCTTGTTCTGAAAAATCTATTGTGTTTTTAAAAAAACAGAAAATTGAATGCAATTAGATAGTTTCTGAATAATAACACCTGCTATTTTCATACATTTCCGAACAAAAATAAATTAAAGCATGTGTCACAACGTTGCCCCTTTTGATTTAAGAACACCCTTAAGGGTGTATCCAAACTGCTTACTTTCTGACTTATTTTTTAATTCATTTTTGCTCTCAAACGCATCAAACTGCCAAATTATTTCACTTAGAAACTACACATTGGACCGTGCTTGTCAATTTTTTGATAAAGGCAGAAAAAAAAAAAAAAAATGTTGTCAAATTGGGCGGTTTGAGCCAAATTTTCCAAAGCGGGAGTTCTGGGAATGAAAAAAGGGTCATGCTGAGAAAATAATTGCTTGCAAATCAAATTTTAATGAACTGATCGAAAAATGAAATCACACGGCCTCTTATACACCTCTTCAAAAATCACCTCAGCAAGTTTCATGTTTTTACTTTAAAAAATGAGTCTGAAAATGTATCCGAAAAATTCGAGCTGTTGAGGGTGGAAATATATTTAAGCTTTAATTCCTGATAATGATATTTTAACAAATTTGAGAACACAAGTTGAAGTATTAATTGAAATGAAGGTTCTCTTTTGAAATTCAAATCGTAAAAATGGACGGATGACATTGCAAAAATTAATTTAATTAAAATAATAGATTTTTTTCAAAATTTTATGATTTGTCGTATGACACGAGGTATTTGGCAGTCAGTACACAAAATTTAAAGTCTTTGACTTATACAGTTTTTGTGTACAGAGGACAGAGACGAATAGGGTTTCGTCAGATGAACGAAACCCTAAAAAGTGTTGGTGTATTAGTGTATGTAATCATATTTCGCTTTATTCATAAAATCTCTAAAACTACTAGAAATTTCGCTGTTAAAAAATTCTCT
Organism: Maratus speculifer; assembly: GCA_964019185.1. NCBI lineage: Eukaryota > Metazoa > Arthropoda > Arachnida > Araneae > Salticidae > Maratus > Maratus speculifer. The sequence goes on along the minus strand of OZ025296.1, from coordinate 314,480,014 downwards.
TCCGTAGAATTAGTACACTGTAAAAAAAATTCTGTAGAGATACTAAACTTTTTCTAGGAAACTGGGATTCCTAGAACTTTTCCTGTAACGGTAACAGCAAAAATTCTAGTTTTAGAATCAGTTACATGGATTTTTCCTGTTATCGTTACATGAAAACTTCTTGGAATCCCAGTTTCCTAGAAAATGTTTAGTACCTTTACAGAATTTTTTTTACAGTGTAGAGCTTGCCTTTTGATCTCCCCTCCCCCTCCCCCTCTTTTTCATATCAGGTTCTCAGCGTTATGGCAAAGTCAGGGAATTTCAAAGTAGTTATGGAAAGTTAGGGAAATTTCAAAATATATAATCAAAATATATATTCAGGGGTGCCCAGAGAGGGGTTTAGTGACGCAAAATGCGTCATACAATTTAGTTTTGGGGGGAATTTTAGAAAAAGTACATTTTGTGTGTGTGTGTGGGGGGGGGAGGTTTAAATTCTTAATATTTCCTTCTTTTTTACTGTTAAAAAATCATTTTTTCAACATTTAATTTCCAGAAATGTTCCTGTATTTTCTTTCTTTAAATTCTAGATAAGGGCGATAAGAACTCATTCCGCTATGCTCAACTCGCTATCTTTTGAATGTGCAGTAGATTATAAGTAGAATATATTTTACAATTGATATTCTGTTTAGGGGGGGGGGGTCAATGTTTAAGAATGAAGGGTTTTTTTTGGGGGGGGGGTTGTGTCATTGGGGGGTATGGTCACCACTGTATATATAAATACTTTTATAAATATAACCAAAGTAATTCAGATAATACCATTCAATAAACCAATGAAACCAGTATTTTTACAATCATCTTATTGAAAACAGTTGAAGTTTGGATTGAAATAGAAGGCAGATTACCAAAATAATTAAAGATAAATTGATAAATGGACATTAGAAGGCTTTTTCATTAAACTACTCGTCATGGGTGCATAATTTAATGAAAAAGCAAAAGCATCCAACCAGTTTCTGTTATGGGACGTGCTAAAAGCTAAGAAATTCGTCCCACAATGTACCCGACTGGTTGGAAGTTATTTACTGTTACAAAATATATAAGAAACTTCAGGGAATTTACAAATATCTTCTAAAAAATCATGGTATAATCTTAGGAAAAAAAAAAAAAAAAAACGAAAAATGACAAAGAGTTAGGGAATTTGCTAATATCTTCTAAAAAGTCAGGGAATTTAAAACTATCTTCTAAAAAGTCATGGTATAATCTTAGGGAAAAAAAAAATAAAAAATGACAGTCAAGGAATTTACTAATATCTTCTAAAAAAGTCATGGAATAATCTTAGAAAAAAAAAAGAAAAATGACACAAAATTCATCAAATAATCTCAGGAAAAAAAATCACAAAATTCATCAAACAATCACGTAAAAGGAAAGAGAAAAAGAAAAGAAATATGAAGGATTGACTCTACATATGAGGTCTCATCGATTTCTCAAGTTATTTTTTTTTTTTTATGCATAACAAATTAAGAAATTGTCTTAGCATAATTTTTATATTAATGGAAAGAAAATATTTATCCCCAACAGGAAGTCTACAACCGAAGTTATTGACTATGCTTGGTCTTGAAATAGGAAGTGTAGAGTAGAGCAAATAATTGTGCGAATATAAAAGTGTGCTCGTGATATTGAACTCTGACGGGGTTCAGTGATCTCATTTTGGGCAACATCTTTTTTCCGTTTCAACCACGTTCTTTCTTGCACCCCCCCCCCCCATGTTCTTGTGTTTGCTTAATCTCTTTTCTGGGTGTTTAGGCCATTTCCTACTAATACATCTCGATTAACACACGTCAAAAGAAAATTGTTTTCTGATCGACAGATGGCCCCAGCAGAGCGTAAAGGAGACAATAGGAAATAGGGAAAACTTTTCCATTATGAAGTAGTATGTTGTACTGAGTCTGTTTACACACGTTTTGGGATCGATTTTTGCTTCAAAACTAGTTCGACTTAAAATAATTTTTTTCAAATGGGGCAGTTTTATTTTGTATGGTGAACTGAATAAATATTTGCGGATCAACCTGTGGAACAGAATACAAAAGAAAAATAGAAATGGTTTTACAAATAGAGAACTAAATAACCAAATGTGTAATTTATGAAATCATGATGATCGATTATTTACTCGAGGGATATGGACCCTAGGGGGAATGTCTCGGTGGGGGTGGGGGGAGGGGCTATCTAAAGGAACCTATTATTAGTTTTTACGCAAAGTTCGAAGAAAATCAAGCTCTGTTGGATTCAACCACTTTTCTCCGGGAGGGACTTTTGTAGCTCCGGGGGGGGGGGGGACTTGACCATTGAAAATCCAAAATCTGAAATTTTCCGGGGGTAATGTCCCACCTCGGGCCACCCCCTAAATTCAACACTGAAATCAAGGAAAGCTCCAAACGGTTAGGCCGACGGGCGCAATTGGGTTCGAACCCAGCACTTCCTGTCTACCAACTTTAAGAGCACAACCTCTCAGCTATTCATGGGGCAACAATCAATGGAGATGTTTTGTTATTATTAAAAAACAATGCGTTAATAAAAACAGCAAATGGAAAAAAAGATTCCTGATCAATCTGATCATAAATCACAATTTTATATTTTAAGTTTAAAATTTAAGTAGAGCAGCCGATCAATATTTTTTGGTGCGTTCTTAATTATGTAAATTTACTGTAAATTTTACAAGTACAACTTTTACAAGTATTTTTACAAGCTAAATTTACAAGTAAAATTTTATGAAAATCGAATGTATAGTTCAATTACAAGAACAATCAAAAGTATTCCATTACACTATAGGGGAGAGTGGGGATACTTGAGCCACCCCTATTATCTCTACAGTTGGTTAATTTTTCTTTCTAAAACTGGCAATATGGTAACATATTTATAGTTCTGAACATGTAAAAAAGAAATAACATACCTTGGTACCATTTTGAAAGTATGGTGATTAATAGTTGTTTTTTCCCTATCAGAAGTAAATATTTAGGTGCGTGGTTTTTTTTTTTTTTTTTTTTTTGTAATCAAAGTTTTGTTTAAAGTTGCAACAATATATATAAATTTAATAAATTAATGTAAATTGTATTTTGAATCTAAAATAGTTCAAATAGCTGCATGCTTTACTTAGTAAAACTCTGATAAACAAAAATAGTGGTAATGGGGATACTTGAGCCAGTGAGATTGGGGATACTTGAGCCATGGCTCAACCATCCCCACTAGGAAATTAGACATGGGTGAAACCCACAAAAAATAAAATTGCGTCTTTATATTCACTAATAGATTTTTTTACTGGATAAAAAGGAGCATATTTTTTTTCTTAAAAAAATAATGACCTAGAAAATTTTTTTAAAAATGCATATTTTTTAAATGAAAATATCCATTTTATTTTTCATTTTCATGAATATCAAAATAGCCTGTTTAGATAAATGGAAATATAGTTTTCAATTTAACATTTATTACATTAAAATAACACTTTTAAATTGTTTTACAGGTCATAATCTCTAATACTTTAATTGAAATTGTAAATATTGGAATTGTAACCTCTGTTGCTGTAACTTTTTTTAAAATCAAAGAAATGACTTCTATTGTCTCCAACAGAGGGCACTACTGAGTTACCATGTAGGTAAAAGTAAAAAGATGTGTGGCGTTACAACCATTCTGAATTTGTTCTTCAAACATGTTACCAAAGAGTTCAAAATCTGTTTTGAAGGACTTTATGTATCATAATTTATCATTCTGTAAAATATTTGTGCAAAAATAAAGCAAAAAAATTACTTTTGTGGGTATTTTTCCACACTAGCTCAAGTATCCCTTCACCATGGCTCATGTATCCCCATGGGGAAGGGGGGGGGGATACTTGAGCCACGATGTAAAAAAAAAAAAAAAAAAAAAAAGTAAAAATTTATTAGACATAGAAAAATAGTTCAAAATTAATTGAAAGTGGTTTTCATCATTTGAAGAAAAAATATCAAATTTTCATTTTCGATATTTTGTTTTGTTCTAAGAAATTATAAAAAATTAAAAAAAATTAAAATTTAAAAAATGGCTCAAGTATCCCCATCTTCCCCTAGTCAATGAGAAAAAAGTAGTTTCAAGAGCATTTTCATGATGATACTCTTTCAAATATAACAGAATTGATATGCATCTATGAAGTATATACTAAAAAATACCGGGTGTCCCAAAAATGAATGATGGATTTTAAAATTCAATAACTTGCAAACGGTGACAGCTATTTAAAAAAATTTTGCAGGAGATTTATGTATAACTAGCTGACCCGCCCGGCGTTGCCCGGGTCCGTAATAATAATCTTAAACGAACTTGAAATTTTTATGATTTTATCTTTAACTCGAAATATGTGTAAATACACTATTAAAAACTTGACCCTTTTGCTGCATCATCACTCCACCGCTTTTATAGAAAATGATTACTTCACTCTATAATGGAGCATTCTCATGGGTCAAAAATTGGTTTAAAAAAAGTAACATTTAGCTGCAAAAGTACCCAAAATGATTGCAATGGGAAACGCAGGAGGGAATATGTGTCCAACGATTGCGTGATTTTCGTGTTAAATTGTTGACATTTATCCTTAAAATTACTGTTAAGTGACTTAACTAAATACTTTTTTCACATATATATCCCAAGTGAAATATTTTTAATTTCAAACTAATTATATCACTCTTAAATCCGACTATACCGTGAATGAAATCGATTCTCGATGATTTGCTAAAAGGTTAGTATATAGTATTATAATTTCAAAGCCATTTTACAAAAATAGGTGCATATTTTTTATCAAACATGCGTAATGTTCATTCTGTGAACAAAATCCTAACCGTAACCTAATTGTATTGTAATCATAACTTGTCTGTAACCTAGCTGTATCATAACAGTAACCTAACTGTAACTTAAATATACCATAAATGTAACCTGGCCGTCACCTTATCATAACCTACCCATAATCTAACCACAACCTAACCCCAACTTAACCTTAACCTAACTGTAACTTAACCATGACCTAACTGTAACCTATCAGGAAAATAAATATAACATAAGGCTCACCGGAACGTAGTTGCAACCTAACTGTTACCTAACCGTAACCAAGTTCTAATTTAACACTAACTATAACCAAATATCTTAACTATCTCGCGCTAAGTACTTAGTTTCACTTTCCACCGCTACGGAGCGCATTATGTTTTGTAGAACATCCGAATTTTAGGTTCGGATTGGATTCATGTTCAATGAAATTATTTTTTCTTCTTCGGATACGGTTATGGTGGTTTGGAATATTTTTGTTCTGTTTACATTCGATTCAATTCAGATTTCGTGGGGGTTTTTTTCCCCTTCAAATGAGATTTTTAAGTTCGGTTCGGGTTGTACTTCCATGGAAATTATTTTACCTAGTTCCAATGACGTTATACTTCACTGAAATATTTTTGTTAGGTTCAGATTAGGTTTGGTTCAAATTTCGGAATTTATTTATTTATTTTTTTTTTTTTACAAATTTTCTGGTTCGGATTGGGTTTATGCCCATGGAAATTATATTGTCTTGTTCGTATCTGGTTATAGTTATTTGGAATATTTTCGTCGGATTCAGATATGGTTCGATCCAGATTTCAGGTATTTTTTCAAATTGATTTTTAAGGTTCTGGTCGGATTCATATCCAGAGAAACTATTTTGTCTTGCTCGGGTCCGGTTTTGGGTCTTTGCAATATTTTTTCGGGTTCAGATGTCATTCAATTCAGATTTCGGTTTTTTAATGGAATTTTTAGGTTCAGGTTGGGTTGCGCATCAAGGGAAATTATTCTGCATTGTTTGAATAAGGATATGCTTCTCTGGAATATTTTTGTCAGATTCAGATTTAGTTCAGTTTTTTAGGTTCGGATTGGCTTCATGTTCTTGGAAATTTTTTGTCTTGTTCAGATCCGGGTATGGTTCTGTGGAATATATTTGTCAGGTTCATATTTGGTTCGATTCTAATTTCAGGTTTTTTTTTCAAATGGAATTTTAGGTTCGGATCGGGTTCATGTCCACCGAAATTATTTTCTCTTATTCGAATCCGGTTATGGTTCTTTCGAATATTTTTACCGGATTCAGATGTAGTTTGCATAGAATTTCAGGGTTTTTTTTCAAATGGAATTTTTTAGGTTCGAATCAGGTTTATGTTCACGGAAATTATTTTGTCTTACTCTTATCGGGTTATAGTTCTTTGAAATATTTTTATCGATTTCAGGTTTCGTTTTGGTCATTTTTCGGGTTATTTCAAAGAAAATTTTTAGATTCGGGTCGGGTTGCATATACACGAACATTATTTTTCCTTGATCGGATTGGGGTATGCTTCATTTGAATATTTTTGTATGATTCAGATTTGATTCGGGTCAAATATCAAATCCATAGTTTTTTTTTTCAAATGGAATTTTTAGGTTCGGGTCGGTTTTATGCTCATGGAATTTTTGTCTTACTTGGATCGGAGTATAGTCTGTTTTTTTCTGGTTGGGATCGGGTTATGTGTTAATACGCCTAAACATTATGTTTTGCTACTATTCTTTTAGTGACTATTTTTGATATATAATTTATTTTGCTATTTGATAATTTATTACTGTGTACGAATCGTCTGCTGATTCGAACAATTGTACGTGAAACAGCCATTTAATTTTTGTTTTAAAAACAAATTAAAGTCTTAATAAAATTCTAACTTAAATAATATGCATTCAAATTTAATCAATGATTTAAAAAAACTGCTAAAAAAGCCTCATATATACATATACATATATTTACTGCATTATAGCTAACCACACATACATTCTAATGTACAAAGTACCAACGATCTGAAGTAATAGCTGTGTTCAAAAATCCTAAATTAAACTGACGTTTTGCCAGTCTTTAAATTTTAAAGGACTTTGGGGGAAAAAAACAGTCACTTTTGAAATGTCAGAATCTCAAATTGGTTTCTTTCATAGAGTAAAAAGAAATTAATAGAATGTAAGTATTATCTCTGGAGGTGATGCTAAAAATGTAACCCTACAAAGTCCAATTAAGTACCAACAAAAGTACGTGCTTTGACACGCCTATCAATTGAAACAGGTTTAACCCGTATTTTTTTACTCTTGTTTCTTAAAAATAACTAATCTATCGCTTCACCGGTAAACATTTATTAATTATTTTATCATATATGTTTTAAATATCAATATGGAAAATTATTTTAACGTTTTGCTTAAAAATATAACATTCTTTTGTTAATACATTAAAATCGTCTGCAGTCAGAAATCTATATTTTAGATTAATATTTATTAAGTTTTCATACATGATTTTAAAAGAATTAATTTGATATTTAAATATTGCTAATTTTCCAATTTCCTTCATTTTAAAAGCGAACATTTATTTTAATAAATAATAATAGAACAAAGACCATTTTAAAAATTTGCTATTTCCTCTTAAAATATGCTTCAATTGTAATTCATTTCTTTCAATTCGTCTTATAATACAAAATCCCTTCCACGTCCTTTTGTTTGGCACATTAAAATTTGAGCGATAAATGGTTTCATATTGCAAAACTTTTTTGAGGCTTACTTCACCTCCACTTATCTCATTCCTCAATGGGTTTCTTTAATTCTGTCTCAGCTTTCTTATTACTTCTGCGAAAATTTTTACACAACCAACCAACCGTAAACAAACGAAAGAGAAAAACATTGGAAAAAGATTATTTTTTATGAGAGTGACCTCTCGATTTTAATTAATTACTCAGTTAATAATTGGAATTTCGAAATTCTGAAGCTCAGGTGCATCAGGATAGATTTAGGGCTATTCTCAAAAAAATTTTGAGCTTCGTACATGCTGTAGATTTTGCTAGCCATCGCAGACACACACACAGGCACACAGACAGAGCGTTTTGTTCTTTTATTAGTATAGATGTCAGGAGTTTTTATTTTTCCCCGTAATTTTTTATTTTAGTTCAAATTTCAAACGATAGATGGCGCTGACGGCAATTGAAGGCCAGATCGAATCTTCACTTAGCATTGATCACCTGGCCTTCAATCGCCGTCAGCGCCACCTATTGTTTGAAATTCGAACTAAAATAAAAATTACAGTAAAAAAACTCCTGCTATTATACATAGCCTTCCTGCAAAAATTTTTTAAATAGCTGTCACCGTTTGCAAGTTATTGAATTTTAAAATCCACCAGTCATTTTTGGGACACCCGGTACATTTTGTACAATCTGTGGTGCAAAAAGTATTTTTTATTAATTTACAAGGCCACACAAGATGTTCTATTACGTAATGGTATAGGGGGAAACATTGTTCGGGGCGCATCTTAATTATATTAAACTATTTCAAATTTTATGAAATTGATATATGTTGCTGAGGTTTACAACAAGTTACTTTCTAAGTATAATAGAAATCAGGTAGTATTTACCCAGACATCATGCAAAAGATTTCGGACACTGTACTGCATCTAATGTACTGTATATTTTAGAAAATTACTAATAGTACGAACACACCTCATTTGCTACGTTTGCCTCATTTGCTACATGGAATTTTCTACTTGTTAAGATTTGAATAGTTAGAATATAATCAACTGTGTATTTAAAAATATTTAGGCGAATCAATACTTTAAGGGTGTATTTCGATTCAAACTGCTATTTTCCGATTTATTTTTAGGTTCACTTTTGCTCTCAAATGCATCAAACTTTCAAATTCTCTTATTTGGAAAGTACACAAGGTGCCGTAATCATCAATTCTCTGATAAATGCAGAAAATATTGCAAAAAAAAAGCAATCAAAAACAGCACTTTGAACCGAATTTTCCGAAGCGTGAGGTCTGCGAACGAAAAAAAGGGTCATACTGAGAAGGTTATTGTTTATAAATCAAATTCTAATTAACTCAGCGAAAAACTACTTCACACGGCATCTTCTACATCACTTCAAAAATCACCCCAGCAAGTTTCACGTTTCTACTTTTAAAAATGAGTCTGAAATTGTATCGGGAAATTTCGAGCTGTTGAAGATGGAAAACCGTTTTTTCGAATACACCCTTAAGCTGTGAAAGGCTGTTTTCAAAGGATTGCTAACTATTTCTTTGCTATGTGTTTAAGATTTATGCGGGATCCGAGATGTCCCGATTATTAGGGACTTCAAGACGTGTGTCCTGCGTAATTCCTGTACTGGACGCCAAAAGTCACGAAATTTCTCGATACTCAAATTCTTAGAAATTAATTTTAGTACCATGCTATTCGTTAATCTACAAAATCCCGTGACAACAGAACCTGTCTACAACGGAATTTTTTTAAAGCCTCTTTTAAAAAACTTTGGTCACACTTGGACGTTTATAGCGATTTTGTTTCTACAAGAGTTTACTGTACTTTGTTCAAAAATATCTATACTAATAGTACCTGTGTGCAACGGAATTCTGTTTATAAAGTAAAAATTCCACTGTCTTTACGATGAGAATGTTATACAATTATACCTATTAAATTGGAGTTTGGTATAAATCCAAGCGATTCTGCTATCGCAGATTTTACTGGATAAGATTGCTGTGGTTCTTTTTAGTATAATAAAATCAGCTAACTAAGACGAAATTACGAGGGACAGGAGAAAACTTCTAGGAATTTTAAACAGGGCAAATATAGTTAGCAAATGTAATTGCATAATTTTTCTGACGTAAGCACAATGGATTTTTTTTTTACTTCTAAGCAAGTGGTTCAATTGTGTAAGGTTTATTGTCCATTTTTAATTTCCAATATAGGAGAAACTGTCCTGCTTTTTGTTGGAAGTGTAACTGGCAGCAGTAAGTCTGACATTTTAAGAGAGAAGATTTTTTTTTCTTTTCTTTTTTTCTTTTCTTTTCTTTTCTTTTCTTTTCTTTTTTTTTTTTTTATTACTGCCTTGCATGAGCTTGTTTCAGGTGAAGACAGAAGAAATCTGCTGAAACAACATTCGAGTGATAAAATTTCTAGACGGGTCATAATTTTTTTTCACGACAGCTATAAAATTCGTTTACATTTAAGAACTTTTTCTTGTCGGAAACTGTTGTTGGGTAAATTTAAAAATAAGTTACAAGTGTTCTCCATGCTACATCGAATAAGGATTTTTCTGAAATTTCCATGCATTGTACAGTCGTTGATAAAAATGCATTGCATATAAAGGCATTACTTTGAGGGAATATGAAGCGGGTATCACATTCAGGAATATTTTGTTTATGAACCTATTTACCGAAATGTATTGTCCTGTCTTGTGTAATTTTTTTTTTTTTTCTTGTAACAGATCCTCTCAGTCTATATAAATTGGCAATTTTTTTTTTTTTTTTTTTTTTTTTTTGGTTTTTAAATGCTATTAAAATTAAAGCTTTTTTTTTTTTTTTTTTTTTTTTTTTTTTTAAGGGTAAGGAATGTAATGGGTGAAATTAAAACAAGTTTACACTATCTATGTTAAATCTGTACTTTCGAATGGTCCTTTTTATAATCAAAAGAGCGTGCAGCTATTACAACAGCAGATGCATGACTATTTGCATCTCGCTGGTACATATCTTAGGATAAAAAGGAAAATTTGTCATCAAAATGCCTTTTTTTCTACACAATTCGTATTTAAACATTTTGCAATCTATTGATGTATTTGTTTTTACCTATATTTCAATGATGTATTCCAAAAACAGACATTTTTTTTTTTTAATTATTGCATACAATCTGTTATTTTAATTTAATTATTGCATGCAGTCTGTTTACCATCCACTTTATGTAGAGCTAACCCCTTTTTTCGTTTGCAGGCGTCGGCATCGTTCTGATCACGGTCAGCGGCATCGCTTGGCGCCTGACGTCGCACGACGCGCCCTCTTGCCGTGCCATGCTCGGCCTTCAGCAGCACTCGGACCAGGAACCTAACAGGAGGTTCGTTCCCAGGGTGCCCCCTTACGGAAGGCCCCATCATCCTTACGCCGGTGAGTCACATTCCTGTCTTATCCCAAGACCAATCTTTCAATTTAATCCGTTTCTCTTCGATGCCATGTGCAATTAAATCAATTCTGCTTCATAATTTACATTTAATCAGAAAAAAAAAATTGCTATTTTGCCAATACACGCAACTAATTTTTAATTAATACTTCAGGGGTTAAAGGACATTATCTATCGGGATAGAAAAAAGGGGAAATACCATGTTATGCTACGGGAAAGATACTTATCCTTTTTGTTCATTCAAATTTGGAAATATCATTCCCCCCCCCCCCCCCCCACACACACAATGTAAATAGCAAGGCCTCTGTGAGCTTAAAATATTTTAAAGATAATTATGACTATTTTAAAATTTTGCTACAATTTCAAAAATACTGAAAAGTATCATTGCTCGTTTGTAACTAATAATTTGAAAAATATATAAAAATTTGAAGCTTCCAAAGGAATAAAGGATATACCTAATCTATAGCTGAAAATAAATAAATAAAAAGCAACTATAGAAATTTTCAAATTTCAAAGAAAAAGAAGAATAAATAATTTTCCCATAGGATAACATGAGATTCAAGTTTTTCAACGGCCGAATTTCCATCGGTAATGTTAAGTCTATGGGCGTTTGATGCATTCTTACATTCAAACTATCTCCTCAGTGATTTAATATTTTTAAGTTCTTTTTTCAGTGTTCTTGTTGGAATGTTATTCCATGGGAAAGCATGAGTAGGTAGTTCCTCAATAATAATAATAATAATAATAAAATTTAAAGCTTTATTTTTCTGTTGTGATACATTTATTTGATGAAAACAAAGTGGAATAATGATGCACATAATATTTGAAACATGGGTGATTCTCGTCATAAAATTTAAGGCATCCTCTTCCGAAAAATTTGAAATTGTTTTATCAGTTCCGCGTAGTTGCCAATTTGTGCGGTTTTACACATGGAAAAAACAATCGCGGAGAAATGCAAATTTCGTGAAAGGATCGCCGAAAAAGCACACATTTCGTCAATATTTCGTTGAAAAATGACGATTTCGTCAATGTTTTTGTTAACGAACTTTGTCAAAAGATCGCTGAAAAACGCGAATTTCCTGTGCGGATCACAGAAAAAACGACAATTTCACCAAATATCGCAGATAAAAAGCTCATTTCGTCTGAAGACCGCGGGAAAACGTCGATTTCATCTAAAGATTGCGGATATATAGCGGATTTCGTTAAAAGATCACGGAAAAAACGCCGTTTTTGAGAAAAAAAATCGCGTAAAAATGCAAATTTTGTTTAAAGATCGTAAAAAAACGCCGATTTCAGTAAAAAAGAACACGGGAAAACGCCGATTTCGTCTAAATACAGCGGAAAACCGGCCAATTTCGACAAAAGATCGTAATAATATCGCCGATTTTGCTAATATATCGCAGATAAATCGCTGATTTCGCCTGAAGATCGCGGATAAAAAAAAACCTTGCGGGGGGAGGTAATTTTCAGAATCCTCCCCACTTCCTCCGCCGATTTCCGAAAATGGGATGTGAATTTCTGAAAATAAATAAATAAATAAATAAATAACCTAGAATCACCCCTGATTTGAAACATTTCACAACATAAAAGAACAGATGGACAGTCTTGACACTATACAAGGGATATGTGCCCTAGAGGGACTGCCCGCCGTAGGGGTTTTTCTAAAGGAGCCTAACACGTATTTATGCAAGAAAATAAAATATTCGAAAAAATCACGGAAACTCCGAACAGTTAGGCCGTCAGGCGTGATTGGGCTCGAACCCAAGTAGCTCGAGTCTACCAGCTTCGAGGGCAAAAGCTCTCAGCCACTGAAAGGATTCTTAGTCCATGTTTTTTAAATATTTAGGTATACAAAGAATTCAAAGACAGAAAAGAGACCATCGACGACGAACAACAAGCTGGACATGCATCAAGTTATCGAACTTCAGAGAATGCGACTAAAATATAGATGTTTTTCGTCTCCAATCGTCAAATGAATATCCGAATGATTATCGAGACGGCGGGACTTACAAAATCGATTGTGCATCAAAGTGTCACAGAAGAACCTTAAATGAGAAAAATTTGCGGCCAGTTGGATCTTCAAATTATCCCAGTAACTAGCAAAACAGAGCATCGCAACGCTGTCCCAACCACCGTGCAGCCTCAATTTGTCATCGCCTGACTTTTTTTTTTTTTTTTTTTTTAATCTACTCTCGAAGTTAAAATCTAGCTTAAAAGATCATCATTTTGACAGCCTGGTGACTATAAAGACAAACGTAATGTGCATTCTGAACAGTGTTGAAGACTTCCAGTAAAATTATCTTCAAATAAATGAATTTGGTACTACTTGATTATCCCGTCGACCAATTTCACCAAATTATACAAATCGCCAAATTGTTAGTCAAATTATACATATTGACGTATTTTTTGTTTTAAATAACGAAAACACAAATAATTAGTAGAATATTAATAGAAATACAAAGTTTAAATAAAAATCACTTTATCATATTTTAAGAACATGTATCGCATTTAATGTCATTGAATGTAACATTCACGATCATCCATTATTGGCATTTAATCATATAGTTTGGCGATAGTTTTTTGGTCGACGGGATAACCAAGTAGTACCGTGAATTTTATGGAATCACTCTCATTACTTACTGGACAGGCCCTGTATGTATTCATATGTAACATAAGCATTTCAATTATATTATTAATCAACATACGTTGGAAAATTGCATCATGAAATATAATAAATAAGATGAATCTGTTAAAAACAACTAAACTTGCTCAATGGCACACATAAATAAGAAATTTTATATGAAGTTATCCAAATAAAGTTAATGATAAAGCATAATATGGACGTTTCGAATTGCTTCTGCAGATGTCTTCAGGATAAATATGATGCGTAATTTTTTTAAAAGTCTAGAGGAAACAGAAAGAATGTACTGGAAGTCCAGTCAGCAATTTATATCTGACTGCAGTTTTCCACACACATAATTGTCCAAGACTCGACAGGAAGCTTTAGTCTCTAAACCTTTGAACATTTCAAAATGATATTTATCCTGAAAACGACTGCAGAATTAGTTCGAAACGTCAATATTATGCTTTATCATCAATTTTATTTGGACAAGTTCATATAAATGTTCTTATTTATCTGTATCATTTAGAAAGTTTTGTGTTTTTAACACATACAATTTTTTAATTACATTAATAACGTTTTTATTAAATAAAAAAATTACATTTGTTTGCGTATAAAAATAGATAAATGACATTTTTATGTTAAAAAATTAAATTAAAAAAACACTTTTGAATCTGAAACAGTAAATAGGCTGCCAGAAAATATGTTGCCAAATTTCTGTACAATTTTCGTCGAGGCCTCTGTACTGGAAAAGTACCAAGATAAAATAGTTAAACATAAATTGAAATAGCTGAACTTACTTAAATTTGTGAGCTATTGAAATATAAGTATCAGAATAAAATTATAAGTGCTTGAGTTTTAATTTTTGGGTAAAAAGGGGTTCTAAAACATTTGTAGATTATTTATTGAAAAATTCCAGTTATTATGCTTTTTTTTTTTTTTTTCAAATAAAAAAAATATAACTGCAACTACACAAGTTTTTATTTCAGGAAATAAGTTTTTTCTGGATTAAAATCTTTGTTTAAATGCAAATTTTATGAAAGTTTTCACTCTAAATGTAAAAGTGATTACATTTTGAGTTGATATTTAAATCTTGTACTATTCGTTTACATTCTCTGTTAACAGATGGCAGCACTAAAACGAATCCCTTGCATGTGAGAAATACAGAAACTTGAGACTTCAAAAAATTAACTTATATTTTCTGTGTTCCTGTTACAAGTCTGTTAAATTCAGAATAGATTATATTTAATATTTTAACTTTAAATATAAGTATTTGTTGGGAAAATTGATTATCTTTTAATGTTGTGCTTCTCAATAATTCTGAATTTCGATAAACCAAATAGATGTTTGGTGCTGCCATCTGTAGATTTCCGTAGAACATGTTATCTTCTTTATTTGCTGTAAACGCTATGAAATGTTATATTTTTTAAGTTTTATTTTCTAAATGAATAAATAATTTGTAGAAAAAATACATTGAAGAATTTTATGAAATAAAAGGTAAACTGATTTGGAACAGAAGTCGTATCTTCCCGCGAGCCGTCATCTTCTTTCCCTATTATTTCTCACAAATTATTATTATTATTTTAATTTGCAATTATTTTTTTAAGGAAACATAAAATAAATATTTTTAAGGCTTATGTACACTAAAAAAATTGTTTTCAGTTTCCACAGTAGATTGTCTTGTTTAATTTAAGGGGCCGCTTTACTCAAATGAAAAGACCCGTTCGCTAATGCTAATCCTATGGAAGAAATTTATAAAGATATCTCGGTTGCATTTTAATATTTTTAAATGATTCTTTTTGCATTGGATAGCTGAGATTGATCTGAATGCAGGCCGTTTTTTACTTTTTCGATTTTGTTTACAGATATTTTTTACGAGAACGCTTTCATTTTCAGAACCGGTTTGGAAAGCGAAATCACCCTCATAAAAAATATCTGTAAACAATATCGAAAAAGTAAGAAACGGCCTGCATTCAGACCAATCT
The DNA here is from genome assembly GCA_964019185.1 of Maratus speculifer. Lineage (NCBI taxonomy): Eukaryota > Metazoa > Arthropoda > Arachnida > Araneae > Salticidae > Maratus > Maratus speculifer. The sequence continues at coordinate 314,464,473 of OZ025296.1, read as the reverse complement.
CAGCTATCCAATGCAAAAAGAATCATTTAAAAATATTAAAATGCAACCGAGATATCTTTATAAATTTCTTCCATAGGATTAGCATTAGCGAACAGGTCTTTTCATTTGAATGAAGCGGCCCCTTAATATCATTTTTTGAAACGTATGGTTCGATCATTAAATAATAATTTCAGTTGCATTTTGCAGTTTAAGGTTAAATAATAATGCATGAGAAATAATAGGGAAACAAAATGGCGGCTCGCGGGAAGATACGACATCTAAGCTTTCTTTAATTTATTTCATTTCTCTTGTAAAAATAAAATTATGTCGTTTCATGCATGATTTCATCCCGAATGTCCATTTCTTCGAAAATGTACTAATTATATTTTGTTTCTTTTGTGCTTTTCTAGCGATGATGTATCCGGAGTTCCAGTACCGGCCGCCCCCTCCTTCGTACCAGGCCTCGATGCAGGAGTACAGGTTGCGGCTGCTGCTCCTAGACAGACAGCAGGGCGGCTCGGCTCCTAGCACGGGCTCGGCCCTCTCTCCGGTCTCCCCGCCGCCCACCTACAGGTCGCACACCACAGTCAATTCTGGTACACTTCATTCAAGGTAAATTACTGACTTAAAGTGTTCAAAAGAAAAGAACATATTTCTGTTGAGTTGCTTAGAGAGCTTTATTATATTTCTTTCGGGCACTACTCTGTTATCCCGTCGACTGATTTCGCCAAATTATACAAATCGCCAAACTAATAGCCAAATTATACATATTGACGTAATTTTTATTTTAAATAATAAAAATAACAAATAATTAATAGAATATTAATAAAAAGTCTAAATAAAAGTCACTCAATGACATTTTAAACACGTGTATCTTATTTAATGTCATTGAATTGTCATTCACGATCATCCATTATTGACATTTAATCTTATAATTTGGCGATAGTATTTTGGTCGACGGGATAACAGAATAGTAGCTTCTTCCGTACATAATAATGATTTAGGGCTCCTGTCCCTGCAGGAGAAGACGAGGTACTTTTATAATATATCGTTTGCATTTCGACCCTTTTATTTTATTTTATTTATTCATTTCCATTGGATAACTAAAGTTCATCTCTACATCGCTCCTTTTTTTAATATTTCGATTTTGGTTGCAGATATTTTTTAGAATGACACTTACTATGTAAGTGTGATGTACTTCAATGTAGAGACGGACTTCAACTATCCAATGCAAGGAAAAAAAAAAAGTTCGATTTGCACACGAGAAACTAGAAATTAACCTTCCCATAGGTGTAGCATTAGCTAGCGATTGCTGCAGGCACAGGAGGCTACATCTTCTCTTATTAGACCAAATATATGTATGTATTTGTTTCATTTTCAGAGAGAACAAAATAAAACAGATAGAAAATCATTAAAAATGGATTTTTTTAAATTCATTTATTATAAAATTGAAAATCAAAGATAAAATAATCGTTATATTTTATTTTGTTTGTGAATTTAAATTTTACTGTTTTCAGAAGGAATGATATTAACAATGTACTGTCATTAATTTTCTCGAGATGTTGATTCTCAATGCTTATTGCATTAAACTGTATTAATTATGTCGATAACTCATTATTAAACACTCATAAACTCATAAAAACACATGCAGTGTCTCACATAATGGGACACTTGTGCTTTACAAAAGGAAACTAATCAAATAAGTTAAAAAAACATGTACACATTTTTTTGTGGGTGTGTTTCATACTTAAATTTAGTAAAGATTATTACATAACATACATTTTGTCAAAATATTAAAATATTAATTTAATAAAAATACAAATGTTTAGAACGGAGCAAAAAATAGCTCACATAAGTGATGGGACACCATTATATATGCAACAAAAATCGTCTGAAATAAGCAATAAAAATATTTTTGGGGGTTTTATTTTTACTTAAAAGCAATTGGCAATAATTTATAAAATCGTCTGCAGTATTTCTCTCCAGTTTGTTTTGGAATTTTTGTGTTTTTTAGCTCTGTGTAGCCATGAATGCTAAACGAAAAGAAACTTCGCCTGAAATTCGAAAATTAGTTATTAATTTGCATATTGAACGTGGAAAATCTATTAGAAAAATTGCTGAAACAGTTAACTTGAGTCGTTCAACAGTTTTCAATATCATTAAACGATATAAAAAGAATCATATGATTCAGGATAAAAGAAGACCTGGCCGACCATCAAAGCTATCCAATGGAATAAAGCGAATTATCGTTCGAAATATTAAAAAAAATCCAAGAAATAGTGCTTCAAAAGTTGCTGCTGATTTACAAGCATTATATGGAATAATTGTTAATCCTGAGACTATTAGAAGGGTAATTCGATCTGCTGGATATCACGGTAGAGTAGCCAGGAAAAAATTCTTCGTAAGTGAAAAGAATAGAAAACTCAGACTAGCTTTCGCAAAATCCAACATAAATAAGAATTCTGATTACTGGAATAAAGTTATATTTGCTGATGAGAGTAAATTTAATATATTTGGTTCTGATGGTAGAATCTTGGTGTGGAGAAAACCCAGGGAAGAATTTCGCAAACAGAATTTGGTACCAACAGTAAAACATGGTGGAGGAGGAGTTGGTATGGGGGTGTATGTCGTCCGCTGGATTTGGTAATCTTGTTTTTATTGACAGTATAATGGATCAGTACAAGTATATTGATATTTTAAAGCAAAATTTGAAATCTTCAGCACGAAAATTGAACCTTCATAACGATTTTAAATTCTACCAGGACAATGACCCCAAGAACACTGCTCTGAACGTTAGACTCTGGCTGCTATATAACTGTCCTGAAATAATAAAAACACCACCACAATCTCCAGACTTAAATCCCATAGAGAATATTTGGCAAGAATTGGAATCAAGAATTCGCAAACACACCATTTCTTCAAAACAACAACTAAAATCGATGCTTCAAGAAGAATGGGGTAAAATCACTCCAGAAATCACAAAACAAATTAGTCGAATCCATCCCAAAAAGATTAAATCATGTTTTAAAAGTAAAAGGAAATCCAACAAAATATTAAAACCTTTTAAAAAGTAAAATTTTTGGATAAATATTTGATGGAAAAGTAAGTGTCCCATCACTTATGTGAGCCATTTTTTGCTCCGTTCTGAACAATTGTATTTTTTCTAAATTAATATTTTAATATTTTGACAAAATGTATGTTATGTAATAATTGTTACTAACTTTAAATATGAAACACACCCAAAAAATTTTTGCAAATGTTTGTTTATTTATTTTATTGCAGTTTCTTTTTATGAAGCACAAGTGTCCCATCACTTTTGTGACACTGTATTTAAAAAATTCTATGGACTATAATTTATTTAACTTAACCACAACTCAGACTCTCGAAATCGGTGACATTTCTGAAATTTAGATAATAATCCCAATTGGTCACTGTCGTGAAGCGAATTGTACATGCGTCTTATTTGGTAGTTTTAAAGCTTTTCTAAATTGTTCTAAGCAAAAATAAGGTGTTGGTTGAAATTATTTTAAGACTTATTCTTTCATAATTCTCGATATCTGTATCGTGTAAATAAGTTATAATGTTAGACGCTTTGTCACCTAATAAATTTAACAGAATTTCTGCTTTATTTCTTTCCGAAACATTTTTAGTTTTATAAGCTCGTTCTAAAGAAGAAAAGAAAAAACCCCATATTTCAGGCCCAGTTTGAATTCTTACAGTCAAAGTTCTAATACTTTTTATTAATTAATCTAACGATTCCAATTTTACTTCACTTTCAGTAATAATAGATTTAGTTTCAGATTTAATTTTAGCTTGTTCGAATTCATTTTTTGGTCGTTCAAGTTTAATTTTTTCAAGATCAAATTGCTCTTGTTCCATATCAATTCGCCTTTGCTCTTCATTTTTTACGATTCTCAATTATGGTGTTAGCTATTTCTGTAACGAAAGCCGGTTTATTTTTATATATTTCGCTATTCTCAATAATATCGTTTAAATCGTTTATCATTAATATTTAGATTTATTTCAGTGGCTATATGCCTTAAATCTTCCTTTTTTTGCCCCTTTAAACATTGTTTTAAATTTATATATAACAGTACAGATGAGAAAAATAGTATTCACTTACTTTTCGAATAATCTTTTAATAAAGTCCATTGCAAGGAACTATATCGGCTTTTCTTGACTTCAAATAATGCACTTAATTATCGGCAGATTCTTTGTAGTCGATGACCAAAATTTATTTATTAAACACTCACAAACTCATTAAAACACATATTTAAAAAACCCTATGGACCATAATTTATTTAACTTAATCACAACTCAGCCGCTCATGACTACGTTCTTTACAAAAACATTCTCAGAACTCGGATAAACAAACGCAGACGATAAAAATCAATGCCAAAATTACAAAGCATAAATACGACCGAACAAATTAATTAAGCATTTAATAGTTTTAATGATTGCAAAAATTATAAAATGATAATTTTCAATTTATTTTCCATATTTTTAAAACTGCATTAAATTTCACAAAAGCTAGGCATTTTAAAATGGTAATGAATATCATTTTCTAATTGGTTCTATCATAAAAACATGAAAAAACTTTACTTTCCTGATCATAACAACGAAGAATTGAATCCATTCTTTGCTATTGGAAACATACAGAAACAGTTATGGGAAAAATATCAATGACTGTAGCTAATTTGAAAATTAAAAAGAAATTTTTATTAGTACCAGAATTATGAAACTGACAGAAATTAGTATTCAAATAAGACATTTCTATGATTATATTATATTCGAAAAAAATTTCATTAAAAAAAGTAGTACCAAAAAATAAAATATCTAAAAGTTGGTAGCTATGTAAATACCACTGTGACAGCTACAAAAGCGAAATTTCAGGGGTATAACAATCCTTTTTCTGCATACTTCCTACTCAGTTAAACAGAAATCAATGTTGTCAAAGCAAAAACAGAACTTTTTGAAAATTTGTTGCATCTGTAATAAGAAGTTTGTTTCTGTTGTTGCATAAAGCTTCTTAAAAACACCATAAAAGCTAAAAGAAAAGTGTGTACATTTTATCTATTATTATTATAATTATTTAAAAACTAAAACATGCCATACCGCATTTCTTGTCAATTGTTAGTTTTTATAACATTTTTGCTTAGTAAAAATGCATTTTTGTTTTTAATTGTACAAAAGTACATAGCAGTACTGTACAATGTCGTTCATACAACAAAAGTTTAAGGGTCCTGTCCCTGCCTGCGAAGACACCGCGAGCTCAGTACCGGTTCAGAAAGTGAAAGTAACTTTATTGAAAATACTTGCGACCAAAATGAAAAAAGTAATCAAGGAGCTATCTTGAGAGGGACTTCATCTATCCAATGAAATATGTATAAAGATATACATACATATCTATCTATATTATAAAGGCCAAACGTATCTGTGCGTAACGCATACGTCATTTTGCGAATGGGAACACTTTCAAATTTTAAATGAAATTTCGTTATTCCAATTTTTCCTACTACAAATTTTTATGCTTCTAAATATCGCACATTTTCAATTTTTACACCATCGTGTAGGGGAAAAATGTGCTTTTAAATGAAATTTGTTTGAAAACCGTATCTTAATTTGTTTTCGAAATATTAATTTTTTAGTATGTTTTGATACTGCTTTATCTAATTGTGGCAACAGCAGTACTCCATTTCTGTGAAAAGCAAAGGAAACTAGTCGTTGGGGGCCACCGTAATACTTACCCATCATGGTTATGTATACGAAAATAAAACCTATGAAAGTATTTATACAATGCATTGCAATTAATAAAAGTAATGCTATATTAAAGAACTGCTGATGTACCAATTTCGACAAATTATATAAATGCCAAACTACTCAAGTAGTACCAAACTGCTTAAAAGAAACATCCTTATAACTCCAAAAATAATAACTCTATTAACTAACAATTAACTGCATCGGATTAAGCGTCTCATTTCCAATTAAAATATACCTCTGAATTGAAATTTGAATGAAATACAGGGTCACGAAAAATCAAAGAATGTCTAAAACAAGATTACAAATATCTCGGCAACTAATAATCCGATCGACTTCGTTCTATATGCAAAATGTGTGTTATTTTATTGCCTTTTACGTCCATTCCTTAGAACAAAAAAATTCGAAAATTTTATATACCTTTCATCAGAACGAATTTTTCGAGAGTCCGAAAAAAATAGTTCCGGATAATCGAGGTTGCTGATATTTAATAGGGTTCGTCCTATTCTTACATACTAACTACATACAAAATTTCAAGTCTCTATCTCAATTTGTTCGGGAGATAGAGCGTTTACAGACAGACAGATAGACAGACAGACAGACAGACGGCAAATTTTTTTTTTCTAAAAATATGTTTTTCGGAATCTCCACTATCTAAAACGCGTAAATCCGTCAAAAATTTTTTTCGATTTTCAAAACGATTGCAAGACTTACCCTATACTACGTATGATGGGTAAGTAAAAAGGGGAAGAAATTGATTACTATATCTTTATGTTGCCATTTTCTCATTAAAAGGGAAAAAAATGGAAATTTGAATATCTTCTGTTATAAAATCCGGTGAATTTTGATTACAGTTACAAAATTTGAATTACATGTAAAAGAATATCAACAGTTTAATATCTGTTTCAGCTAATAGCATTGAGACTTTAAGTTTTGAATCAAAATGATCAAATTAAAATGCCAATTTTTTCTGAAAAGTTGAATACAGATATGAAATGAGCATTTGTAAATTTTGGTATGATGAAAATTATGCCGGATTTAGATTTCACGGGAAAAAAAGTTCTATGATTGAGTTAAAGTTGAATAAATTTTGCTTTTTTTTCATTTTGGAATACTAGCGTAAGAATCTAAATTGATAACTTTATCATAATAAAAGATCTTTATTATTTTTTGCTGCTTCCAATGTACGATTAAAATTTTATTTTAACAATTTCTACATCCAAGTTTTATAGGAATAGTATTTTGTTAATTTGACGCTAAATATCGTTTGTTTGAGACCTAGATTTACCACTATAAAATGCATTTTTTGCTATTATTAATTTTGTAGATTTATTATAAATCAATGAAACAGTTCTTTTTTAAACATTTTCTTTCGTCGAAATTCGACGGGCTCTACCTAGTATTTATAAATGTCAAAATGCGAAAGAGTTCTTAGAAAAAGGTCTCCCCATAGTAATAGCATTAGCTCGCGAGTGTCTTCGCGTGCAAGGACAGGACCCTTAAGAATAATTTTTAAAAAGTCGGGAATTCATTGTAACGAATTGTCTTTATTTACTAATTAATAAACGGATAAAAGCTCTTAAAAAAACAACCCTTAATTTTTTTTTCATTCAGAGAAAAAACCTCACTGTTTAAGCATCTTATTAAAATACATATAATACTTCTCAGACCAGCCATTCATTTTACTTCATTCATATAATAAAAATCATAATTTTAGCCACATACTTGTTGATGTTATATCAGAGTGTTCCGAATACCATAAGAACCATTCCAGACAACTTAGAAAAAGACCCGTATACAAATACAATACGAGCGAGGCCTTGTTGGGGGTATTCATCATTTGAATTCATGGAAAACAGTTCGTTTTCTTCACAGATACCGCGTTGGTTTGCCCGGTTAAACCATCGAGATGAGATAAGTTTGATTGAGTTTGATTAAGTTGATGATTTGTTTTTTTTCTATGTTTGATTTTTATTTTTAGTCGATGTAATGTCTTTCTTAGTTTGAAAATAACTTAATATAGGTTTGCCACAAAGCAAATTGGACCTCGATAAAAATCCGAATACTTTGAAATATTAAATTATATTTTATAAAGTAGTTTCAGTTTAAACTGAGAATGAAAACTTGTAGTCAAGTAAAAATATATATTACAATTTATATATTTCCCTGTTTCATTGCTTTTAAATGCCCATCTTGTAATTATAATTTATTTTTGGATATTTTTTTTTTTTTTATAAAAGACATCACTTGTAAAAGATGAATATACTCTTGTTTCATAATGTTTATGTGTGTCTATATTAATCATTTAGCACGAAATACGTTTACTGTGAATTAATTTCCGTCACCAAAGAGTGCAAAATCGCCCGTCTTGCACACTTAAATTCCTAGCACACGTGACATATGTCGACCCCACCTTTCAAAGGGATGAGCGGTCCATCTTATTACAGGTCGATGGGTAAAACTATGCAGGATTGTGCCAGAGTTTATTCTCTGTGGACGTTTTTTGAAAGACAGTTCTAAAAGAAAGTTTGTTTGGGATAGTATTTTGGATTTTCCCACCTAAAACCGAATTCACAAGCTGAGCAATATTCTTGCCGACGAGACTTTCTGGGTTTTTTTTTTTTTTTTTTTTTTTTTTAATTTATTTGTGAAATTATACTTGCGCGGTATTGTCTGCTATCTGTTCCGTGTCATAAAATGTATTGTTTACTTATCTCTGCTATCTTAAATAATTCACTAAATCACCACAGAACTTTTAAGATATGTCGTAATTTGCTTTTGTTTTGTAAACATTTTTGAGAAAATTCGAAAATTTTCTGATAGAGTGGCATTATATAATTCTGACTGAAACTGTTATATCAAATTATTTTGTTTATGTAGTTTTCAGTAAAAAAAATTATCTAATAAAAAAAAAGAAGAAAGAAGAAGAATTTTATTTTTTTTCCCCGTAATTGTTTATACACGGTTAAAAATCTTGTCCTACACTGCAAAAAATTTGACCCTTTTGCTGCATCGTCACTCCGCCGCTTTTATAGAAAACGATTACATCAGCCTATTATGGAGCATTCTCATGGGTCAAAAGAGATATATTCTATAAAAGCAGGGGAGTGACGATGCAGCAAAAGGGTCAACTTTTTTGCAGTGTTGTTTGAATCAAATTTCGGTGTTCAATAGCTGCCTGCTTATTTTTTGCTGCTTCCAATGTACGATTAAAATTTTATTTTAACAATTTCTACATCCAAGTTTTATAGGAATAGTATTTTGTTAATTTGACGCTAAATATCGTTTGTTTGAGACCTAGATTTACCACTATAAAATGCATTTTTTGCTATTATTAATTTTGTAGATTTATTATAAATCAATGAAACAGTTCTTTTTTAAACATTTTCTTTCGTCGAAATTCGACGGGCTCTACCTAGTATTTATAAATGTCAAAATGCGAAAGAGTTCTTAGAAAAAGGTCTCCCCATAGTAATAGCATTAGCTCGCGAGTGTCTTCGCGTGCAAGGACAGGACCCTTAAGAATAATTTTTAAAAAGTCGGGAATTCATTGTAACGAATTGTCTTTATTTACTAATTAATAAACGGATAAAAGCTCTTAAAAAAACAACCCTTAATTTTTTTTTCATTCAGAGAAAAAACCTCACTGTTTAAGCATCTTATTAAAATACATATAATACTTCTCAGACCAGCCATTCATTTTACTTCATTCATATAATAAAAATCATAATTTTAGCCACATACTTGTTGATGTTATATCAGAGTGTTCCGAATACCATAAGAACCATTCCAGACAACTTAGAAAAAGACCCGTATACAAATACAATACGAGCGAGGCCTTGTTGGGGGTATTCATCATTTGAATTCATGGAAAACAGTTCGTTTTCTTCACAGATACCGCGTTGGTTTGCCCGGTTAAACCATCGAGATGAGATAAGTTTGATTGAGTTTGATTAAGTTGATGATTTGTTTTTTTTCTATGTTTGATTTTTATTTTTAGTCGATGTAATGTCTTTCTTAGTTTGAAAATAACTTAATATAGGTTTGCCACAAAGCAAATTGGACCTCGATAAAAATCCGAATACTTTGAAATATTAAATTATATTTTATAAAGTAGTTTCAGTTTAAACTGAGAATGAAAACTTGTAGTCAAGTAAAAATATATATTACAATTTATATATTTCCCTGTTTCATTGCTTTTAAATGCCCATCTTGTAATTATAATTTATTTTTGGATATTTTTTTTTTTTTATAAAAGACATCACTTGTAAAAGATGAATATACTCTTGTTTCATAATGTTTATGTGTGTCTATATTAATCATTTAGCACGAAATACGTTTACTGTGAATTAATTTCCCGCACCAAAGAGTGCAAAATCGCCCGTCTTGCACACTTAAATTCCTAGCACACGTGACATATGTCGACCCCACCTTTCAAAGGGATGAGCGGTCCATCTTATTACAGGTCGATGGGTAAAACTATGCAGGATTGTGCCAGAGTTTATTCTCTGTGGACGTTTTTTGAAAGACAGTTCTAAAAGAAAGTTTGTTTGGGATAGTATTTTGGATTTTCCCACCTAAAACCGAATTCACAAGCTGAGCAATATTCTTGCCGACGAGACTTTCTGGGTTTTTTTTTTTTTTTTTTTTTTTTTTTTTTTTTTTTTTAATTTATTTGTGAAATTATACTTGCGCGGTATTGTCTGCTATCTGTTCCGTGTCATAAAATGTATTGTTTACTTATCCCTGCTATCTTAAATAATTCACTAAATCACCACAGAACTTTAAGATATGTCGTAATTTGCTTTTGTTTTGTAAACATTTTTGAGAAAATTCGAAAATTTTCTGATAGAGTGGCATTATATAATTCTGACTGAAACTGTTATATCAAATTATTTTGTTTATGTAGTTTTCAGTAAAAAAAATTATCTAATAAAAAAAAAGAAGAAAGAAGAAGAATTTTATTTTTTTTCCCCGTAATTGTTTATACACGGTTAAAAATCTTGTCCTACACTGCAAAAAATTTGACCCTTTTGCTGCATCGTCACTCCGCCGCTTTTATAGAAAACGATTACATCAGCCTATTATGGAGCATTCTCATGGGTCAAAAGAGATATATTCTATAAAAGCAGGGGAGTGACGATGCAGCAAAAGGGTCAACTTTTTTGCAGTGTTGTTTGAATCAAATTTCGGTGTTCAATAGCTGCCACTATAAGATGGTGAAATCTTGAATCAATATTTAGATCTCCTGTTAAGCAGAGTTCCAATAGTTTGAACGAGGTTGAAAATGGAAACTCCAAATGTGGGTGCGAGATTTCACCATCTATGAGCACCAAAGTTTGGTTCAAACTAGGACAAGGTTTTTAACAGAGTACAGAAGTATACAGATTTATTGCACAAAAAGTCAGTTACATTATACTAACGTTCATTTTTCTTTTAGGCCACCTCTTACACTCACTGAGAGAGAGTACAGCAGGCCACCAAGCTACAGGTCACGTGCCAGCTCTGCCGGCGTGCTAAGGCCAAGCACAGAGACTCTCTGCTCGGTATCAACGCAGCAGCAATCTCAACAGCCAGTCATGGCATCTAGTCACAGTCGCAACCCATCTCTCAGCCTCAGTTTTCTGTCACACGAATCTCTTTTCTTGGACTCTGGACACTCCAGACCCACCCAGGCGGATAATGTCCACTTCACGAGTCCCAGCGGTGAGTCACAAAACTCGGTGGTCGGTGGACTCAGTGACGAAAGTCCGGCCTCGAGAGAAAACTGTGGTGCATCGTCCTGGGGACGAAGTGGGTCTTGGAAGCCCCACCCCCACGATGTGAATGCAGTCACAATCGTCCAGACCACAGACTGTTCACAGGTGCTCAACAGGGACACTGTGATTCTTTCTGTCCCTGGCAGGGATATTGACTGTTCCACTTCCGCAGCGGGCGAAGTTCGGATTCTTGCTCATGTCTGATTGTGTCGTGTGTTTGTTTCCTCGTTTTGAAGAGCCAAAACAAAATGTGCAACTTGAAAAGAACAGGCTACCTTTGTATCAAAGAATATTCTGTCTTGGTTGTTAACAATTTTTTTTTTTTATCACTGTGCAAAACATAATAATCAAGTTTGAATGTAAAACTGCATTGTTAAGTTATTTCATCAGTATTTTATTGGTGCAAAATCTTATGATAAAATCGCCAAGAGTTTTTCATAAAATAATGATAGATGCTTAAATGAAACGATTTTTTTTAATGCTTATAAAAGTTTGTTTTAAATTATCTTTATTAATATGGAAACAGTGCTTTAATAGACTGACTCTCTAAAATTTCACATAGATTTTTATATTTTTTTAGATTAAAAATATTAAAACCGTGTTTCTTTTACTCCTTATGATAAGCAGCAAGGTGTTATCAGAATCATTTCACCACCAGACTTTAATAAGGCATCTCGCTGCTCTTTAATCATCGACTTTTGCAATGGAAAAGCCATGATGCACTCATATACACTACCGCGTCAATCGGACGGAACATCAGACTTCTCACAGAAGTAGACTCCCATTTCATAACCTTTTCTTAAAGCCGGTAAGTCTGCCTTCTGTCACGCAATGGAGGACAGATTTAGCGCGCCAAACCGGTTTTTCTTCCGCCAAAATCTCTTGCTGAATATTGAGAACGAAATCTGAAAGTTGCCAATAAAGGGATCACCACCAAAAAACGGCACCCTTTTGGGGCTGAAAGGGAAAGATGTTGAATTCAAAATCTGGACGAAAGAACAATGGAATGTTGCGTCTACTTATATGAGAAGTCTGTGGCCGGAACACACCACAGAGTACGGACAGAGCCTCAACTTGGCTTGAAAAGAGCGCCCTCAGTGGATGACTTAAAAACTAAACCATCGCGTTGGCGATTTTTATCCTCGTGATTTCTGTTTAACTGTAACCCTATTCTGGTTTGGCGCTTCTTGCTGAATGCTGATTTGATTATCTTTGCACACGTGCTTATGCTATTTGATCTTAGATTTCCGCGCTTATATTGATTCGTAATTATTACTGTTATTATTCTTGAATTTTCAAGTTTAAATTATTAGGTCGTTATGTTACGAAGAGACACGTGTATTGTTTGCAAGACGAATATGTCAAAGTTATTTCATATTAAAATAATTCTTTCATAAATTTCAAAAAAGAAGCAACAAGCCGTCGCTGTATTTTTTTTTTTTTCTTTTTTCTTTTATCCTTTGTCGCCAAGGAAGAGATGTTTCGCCGAATTAGCAACCTCTCTTATGTTATGATCGTAGTTTCAGAGTCATCCGCTCGTCTCGCTACTGTCTATGCGTAATCCCATGTTAAACAAGTTGCCATTACAGTGTATGAAAGTTGATTCTCTGTTACTACTCTGTGGAACACACAATCGCCTATTTCTCCCCTTCTTCATGTGTGGGTGCCCGCGCACACAGCTACACCGGATACTTATATTATTCCAAAGCGCTATATTAAAATTTCATCTGGTTTGGTTCTTGCGACTCTTCATTTGAACGCCCCCAATATAAGACTGTTGACAGACGCTTAAAGTTATTTTTAATGAACTAATATATAGTATGGATCGATAGGTTTTGAAAATCAAATTTTAATAATAATTTTAACATTGTACTGCAACTATAAGAAAATGTATAACACTATGGTACTTTAAAATTAAATTAATTTAAAAAAAGATTCAGCTGGATAAGTTCTTTCTTCCCCGTCAAATAAGAAATAATTTCAATTTTCCATTTTGTAAAAAGTTGATTGACTTGTTAATATTTCTTATTTCTTATACGGCTTTTTATGTTTATAAATGTCTAAAAATTTTTGCTCCCATCCCCAGGGGGAAAAAAAATAGTTGAAAAGTTATAATTGTTCCAAAAATTTGCCACAATTATGATTTTGTTTTCCCAGTTCCTATAAATAAATGGAAAAAAAGAAAGAAAAAAAATGCAATTAAGAAATATACAATCAGTGCTTTGTGTATTTATTTATGGCAAGTCATATTAGTCCTAGATTGAATAAGCCACGTTTTTGCCATCAAAAACACAGTTGGATTTTAGTTATATAGTATTAGAAACTGGTATTTATTTTGTGATCTTTAATGAAACATAGTCTACAATAATCTTATGTAAATCAATAACATTTGGTGATAATCACAGAGGGAAATATATCTGAGCTTTATTATCTGTAAGTCTTCCAGACTAGTTTTAGAAAAAACAAAAAAAAAAAACAAGCTTGTTGAAATAATCAGTACAATTACACAAAAACATTTGTTTGCTCAAATTCAGATTTATCAAATCACCTTCCTCCCTCTAAATGCAATTTTACATTCAACTTGTTTATGAACAATGCCTTATAGCTGCCAAAACAAGAGTTGTCTTTTTTTTTTTCATTTTTTTAGAAGTTATTGATTTTTGGTACTACTTGGTTATTCCATCGATCAATTTCGCCAAATTATATGAATCGCCAAACTAATAGCCAAATTATACATATTGACATAATTTTTATTTTAAATAACGGAAAAACAAATAATTAGTAAAATATTAATAAAAATACAAAGTCGAAATAAAAATCACGTAAGAACGTTTTAAATACATGTATAGTATTTAATGTCATTGAATGTGACATTCACGATCATCCATTATTGGCATCTAATCTTATAGTTTGGCGATATTTTTTTGGTGGATGGAATAACCAAGTAGTACCTTGTTTTTATGATGTGTTTTTTCAAAAAATTATTTTGAAGTATGAAACATTCGATTCTGAAAATGTAAGATGCTCACAAAAATGAACATTATGTCACAAATTCTATTTTGTAATAAATGTCTTACAAACTAGCAAATCTATATTTACGTGTTTTCTTTTTCCTTTTTACTTGTTTTTTGCCAAAGAATATACGAAGATGAAAAAGGAATAAAAGAAAATATGCAATCATTGTAATAATTTCTCTCTGTTTATAAGAAATTTATAATATTATAAGTGAAAAAAGAGTAATAGAAAAGAAAAAAGACATGAATTTTTAGTTTTTTTCCCTATTAAACTTTGTAACTATTGGGTTGGTGAATTAAATATCAGAAAAAAAAAATTGCTTTCAATTATTACTTATTGCAATTTAAATTTAATGAACAATATCTAACCACCATCTTCATTAGTGCCTCTAATATGCTTTACTGACATATCATCAACATAATTTATTACAATCCTTAAAAGCCAACAACAACAAATGCATAAACAACATAAAAAATCTAATTTATAGTTTCTAAGGACTTCATAAAAGCGCCCTCTCTTTGCAAAATCCTGGTTTTTATTTTATATGTCATGAATTTAGCCCTAAATTATAATATGTTTCAAACATAACAATATATTTTTTTTCTGATGAAATTTTCCTGTTTAACCAACCCAATAGGTTATTAAAATATTTCTAATTTTCTATGTAACTGACTGGGGTTGATGATATAGTAAAGGATTTATGTTTTCATCAAATGGCATATATTTTTGCTTTTGTCATAAATATATCTGCAATACATACAAAGCAAACCTAAGTTGTTTAACGTGCAATGCTCTTGATAACTATTTTATTTCTCCTAGATTGCTAGTCATTCATTTTATGCAATGGTTTGAATTATGCTATAGATGTGAAAATTATAATGATACATTTTTTATAACTATTTTGATTTTTTATTATAAGTGCTTTCCTCATAAAAAATAACATTTAGCAACTTGCTGTTTATCTTGCAATTGTCTTTAAACACCCACGAATAACACAAAAGGTTTGAAAAGATATAACTTATTTCTTCATCCACATGATTTTTTTTTTTAAATTATAATTTATAATTTGCATTACTGAACAAACATATAGAGCGTTTCAAAATTATGAGTGCCAAGATTTAATGAAGGTGGATCATACTTAAACAAGCATAAATCACCATACACTTTATGGTCATAATTCAAGCAACAATGAAGCATTAGAATTGCTGAAATTTTGATTTTATGTAAGCCAAGAAAAAGTGAATTTTTAAAATTGTACACACGCCAAAGAAAAAAAAAAAAAAGTAATTGGGGACAAAAAATAATTTCATTTAGGACTTCTTAAAATAGCCACAATAAGGAGTAAATATAATTACATAAAATTTGCAAAAATTTTACAACATTTGTGAATTTATGTATTATTTTTTCGAAAAGGATTTCCCTTTAGAGTGATTTTTTTAAAAGATTATACTATCTAATTGGTCAAAGAATAGTTTATTATCTCTTCCCTCCCCATCTATGTATTCTGACTAACAAAAATACTATATGTAAACAAAAATAGAGATAATTTATTTAATACTTTGTTATAAACATATTCTTCTTCACATTCACAAATACCTGCTGCACTACGTCAGTTACAACCATGTATCACATGGAATGACAAGTATGAGTATGTTCTATCTCATTTAACTGTTTGTACTAATAATTTTGAAGTACATTGTAAATATGTGGTGTATTTATCGATTATCTTATACATAAAAAATGGACTTGAGCCATTCAAAATTACAGATTCATTTGTAAAATAAACATAATTAAAGAAAATGTGTTTTAATAAGTCATGCTTTTGTGGATGAAGTATCAAAATCATACAGTAGATACTGATACTGTATTATTACTGATTGCGAAATTTCATTAGTCACATTTCTGGTTCTCTCTTTTTTTAATGTTTCTTTCTTCTAAATGAAGATGCCAAAAATGTATTAATTGGAAGCTGAAATGCCTTATAATTAAAAGTGCTATTATATGTTGTTTAAATTTCTACTTGTATCATGGTATGAATAATCTAGAATTGCAATATTATTAAATATAAATTGTGTTTGTAAAATTTTATTGTATTATGTTTAAAAGTGATTTTATGTAAAGGATGAAAAATTGGTTTTGTAACAAAATTTTTTTATATTTAGTTTTATTTTATTGGATGAATTGATTATATAAAAATGTTGTCGCTTCTTTTTCTTTTTAATCAACATTTTAATATTTTGTTGTCTCAGCATTTTTAATGTATATACAACACTGTTTATTATGATGTAAAAAGAACAGCATTTATTGAATTTGAAGATCAAAAATTAATTTGAGTTTTTGATTTATGTACTCAAAGATTTTTTTAAATTTTGTATTAATTAAAATTATTATTATTATTTATTTAATATAATGCTAAAATTTACTATATTATTTATTTAAAACTGAACAATTTTGCTCATACAGAATATATATGTATAAAATTTTTTTAATCAAGATTTTTTTACACTTTCCTAATTGCATTAGACTGGCCATTTGTAAAATATTTATTTTTTTGTACATAACTTCCTTTTTAGACTGCTAGAAGAATGTTTCAGATTGTACAGAATGTTGAACTGTTGACTGTTTTGCAGAGATATGTAGTATAGACAGATGCTGCACTAAAAACAGCAATAATGTGAAACTTTTATACCATGACAAATACTTTGTTGTTCTTCAACTGCGTTCTCATCATTATCAACCCATTTGGACCATGCACCTTTCGAACGTGCAAAAATTTGTTTTTAGCACCAGTAATTAAAAAAAAGGTAATACAATTGGCTCTCTCAAATCCACACAGATTGGGACCAGAGGTTGTGCGGATTTTAGAATTTTATGGATTTCTGGTCATTCCTTTATTTTTATTTTGTAAATAGTAATTTGAATGAAATAATACAATCAAAATTTTAATGAATGCTTGCAATGTATTAAAAAGTGGAATAATTAAATAAAGTAGTAAACTAAAAGGTTTAAAAGTAAGATCATTTAAAAAATGATTAAATTATTAAAAGTAAAGGTATAATGAGTAATGTATAATTGAATATGCACAATAAAGATGAAATATATTTTCCTTGAATTATTCAATGAAACTTTCTTCATAAAGGTACCCTGTTAATTCACATTAAAATAATAAAGTAAGAAAGTTTTATTTTGGGTTTAGCCATATTTAGTAAAAAGATTGTGATTAACAGTGATATCAGCAATATCTTGTTTTTCAGAAATAAATTTATATTTCCCTATTTAAAAAAAAAAAAAAAAAAAATGTCCCACAAGTTCAGTCATATTATCGAAAATTACTTAACAAAATACATAAGTAATTAGATAAAATTAAAAAACTCTGTAATATTTCCCTTGAATCTGAACTGAACGTTTCATTGTAATTTTGTTATGGTGTGTGGATTTGAGGGAGTCTAACTGCATTTGCCTTTTTTAATTGGAGCATTTTCAAAATTATGTAATTGAAGGTAGTTTGTTTTTAAAAAGTGGTACCAGCCTAATAAAATTTGTAAATGTTTTTTGTAATTGTTTGGACATGCTGGTCCCAAGAGGGTTAATGTTAAAATTAAGTGCATAAATACTAACAATATAAATGATTTTTTATTACCTGTTATTGATATACTTTACACAGTAACACATGTTTTTTTTTTTTTTTAATTATGTAAAAAAATTAAAACATTGAAGTAAATATATCTCAAATTAACACTTATGATTGCAATGCATTAAAGGTAAAAATTTAAATTTTTAAATTTATTTGTTTCATGGAAAAAAAGGAAGATAAAAATAATTATTAAATGTATTTTATAAGCTTTTTTTCACCATAAGAAAAAACTACAAATATGAAATATATAAAGAGTAAATCTCAACATAATTTGCAGATCTAAAGAATAACAATGTTCTTAATAACCTTGGAATCACATAAGAAATTTATTATTTTCTGTTTTGAAAATAATCGCATTTTATTTTAGCTTAAAATCCGTATAAAATTTTAAAGTTCCTTTTATAAAAATCAAATTTAATACCATAAATCAGATGAGAAAAAATAAAAAAATCCAACAATATAATAATAATAACCACAGTATAATTACCTATAGAAGTTTCACAATGACCCAGTGCACTAAGTGCATGCATTGCTTAGCTGCTTTTCGCACAGCAGAATACATGAAACAAACATATACTATACTCCTTTTAAATAACAGAGGTGTCTGACTTTGACAAAGTGAGACTGTGTTTCTGTGAAATGCGCGGAAGAGCTATACATAGGATTTTCATCTCAATTGGTGAAGATAATGGGGAAAGCTTGCCAAGAACAGTTGTCTTTGTTATTTGAAAGGAGTATAGCGTTACTGTGGTTATTTGAGATTATTTACACTTTTTTTAGTTTGGCATATTTCTATTCGGATTATTTTATGCTGTCAACAGTTTCAAAGAAGGGTCTCTTACATATCATCGTGGTTTTCATTCAAAAGCTTAATGAATTTTTTTTGTAAATTATTTGGCAGCCTAATGTGAAGATGATGGCAATGCTCGTGTGAGTTCTATTTCATGTGTATATTTGATGAATTGAGCTTCATAGTATTTTTTAATGTATCATACACACTTTATTTGTGCTCGATCATTTTATTGTAAATTCAGCTCGTGATCTGTAAAAAAGAAAAAAGTCAATAAAGTCATTTTATTGTTTATACTTAATGTTTTCTCATTCTGTAAGTGTTGATTTTAGTTTTATCGAAAGTCGAAACTAATGAATTTGCATGAATATATTCAATACAACAACGGTGAATATGAGTAAATCACATCTTAAAAAAATACAATTATTATTATTATTTTACATTTAACGCCGTTGTCAAATCCAAAGATGCAATTTTACGATATGGGTTTTTAATTCACTTTTGTTCAAAAATGCATGAAATTAGCTGGTACAGTTATTCAGAAACTATGTCATCAAAAGATTTTCTCCCTTTTTGGTGAACACAAAAAGATCTTTCAGAAAATACTGCCAAAATTGGCATTTTGTATCGAATTTCTGGTCGAAAGGAGAAATAACATTCAACAAAGGGACAAAGATTGCCCCAAATAAGTTATAAATCTATAAATAATTTATGTATCAAAAAATGGAAGACGTCATTAAATTCCAAGTCGCTTGCATAGTCAGCCCTGCTAATTTTGTGCCTTTACATTTAAAAATGAGCCAATAAATGTGTCAGAAAGTGTCGGGGTTGTTGAGCAGTAGTCTTGAGAAACAGCCTTAATTTTAAATTCTTGAAATTCTGATAACGATAAAAATGCGCCATGATTAATAAATGGTGCGAGTTGTCATAAGGTGTGATGCTCTTTATTTTAATAAATACATAGGCATAATAGTAGACTAACTATTTTTAATTATATTAATTTAAGCTCATAAAAGATATGCCACACAGGCTCTTCATATTACGCCTTTAAAACTTTTCAAAATCAAAAACATTAGAACAATAACAGTAGAAGTAGTAGTTATGACATATTATTACTCGAGTGAAGACTGTTCTCAACTGCTCAACTTAACGAACTCAAAATGTTTTGACACATTTTAAAATTCATTTTTTAACAGAAAAATATAAAATTGAAAGGCCTGCAGGGTGATTATGAATGAATATCCTAAATTTAAAGTGCTGTTAAAAGAAAACAAACAAACAAAAATAAAAAAAAAATCACACCCTTGCTGTTCATCAGAAGTCAAAAATAACAAGTGAGAATAGCTGAAATAGTTGAACGCTTAAATTAAACACTGTTATTACAGGGCTGCTAGATTTTACCCAGATCGGTTTAAATCGGTCGGCTTTTTCTGGTTTAAACTACTTTAAAAAAACCGACTTTTACTTTTTTTTTTTTTACAAAATTTTTTTTAAAATGAAATATATTATTAATTAGTAATTTTTTTAATTACTGTTGTCATAAAAATAAAATGTCTAATAAATTGTCAATTAAAATATAAATAAATTGATAGTAGAAATGTTCTTGTGATCATCAAGATCAGAAGATATTTATTAGATAGAAGATGTTTATTAGAAAATTTGTACAATAAATTTTTTTTGAAATAAGGTACCCTGGGGTAATAACGCCACGTTAAGGTTCTACCAATTTTCACGGCTCAGTTTTAGATTGTATTTTTCAAACAAATATATGGTTTGATACAGCAACTCATTGACTATCTATATAAAAAAAATAATTTAACAGATATGTATTCATAAAATGTAATGGCGTGATTTCTTGACCAATGCTATTTGGCGTTATTACTCACCTATATGGGTAATAACGCCATGCAAACAAAACTATGGAATAAGATGGAATAATTGCATGTAGATTGCCCAATTCTAAATATACAAACTCTACAAAATTAGAATTTGACAAATTGCATTCTAAGCTATTGAAAATGTTCAATTTTTTGTGAAAGAGTAAGAAAAATAAAGGTGTGGTGTGTGTGTGTGGGGGGGGGGGGGGAGGATGAGGCAAAAGAATATCAGACCGTGAGCTTCTTTTTGCTTAAAAAGGACAGCTTAAATATAATTATTAGAAACATTGCACAGTTTTAACTGTGTTTATTTGAATCAGTATTTAGGATGTAGCTCGGCCATTGTAGGTAATCAATCGGGGTATTAATGTCAAGGATTGGCGTTATTACCCCGTTATAGTTATTGCGCTGTGCATTTTAAATTACAAATTATCTCGAGAAGATATCCAAAATCTTCAACAACATTTTGAAAGTCCATGAAATGTACTACAAATTTATGTAATTAACAAAGTATTTCCGGATAAAAAAAATAGTCTTCACATCACAAAACGTATCTCGCAAATTTTAGATCAAGCGTTAATTTTAGTTGCTTGTAAAAACAATAAGACCTAAAAATGAAACAAATTAACTTGAAGCTGCTTTTTGCGATTTATATGACTCAAAACTCTTCTGCGCAGAGCACATGGGTGTCATTTACCAGATTATTTCATAATTATGCATAATATAAGCACTTGGCGTTATTACCCCATACCACCTTAGTTAAAAGGATTTTTACAAAAAAAAAAAAAAAAAAAAAAAAAAAAAGGCTAATCATTTGACTTGGATTTTAAATATCAGTACTACACTGATCTTGTTTAAAACAAAACCATATGCTGAAAATTTTTCCTCCATTCCCTCTCCCATACCTATTCTCCTTTAAGGGTGTTCTTAAATACATACAAATAGCAGGTGTTGTTATTCAGAAACTGTCTAATTGCACTCAATTTTCTGTTTTTTTTTTTTTTTTTTATTTTTTTTTTAACACAATAGATCTTTTATAACAAGCCTTCAAAATTGACGTTTTTGAGCACATTTCCCAAAGAGAGCAGAAAAACCGGTCGAAAAGCAGGAGAAAAACTGGTGATAACGTGATCGAAATAGCTTAGAACGCGATAAGTAATTTAATTATCATAAAATGGAAAAATACGTCCGATTCGAAATCACTTCCATAGTCGGTCCTTCCAGTTTTATATCTTTCTGTGAAAAAATGAATTTGTAAATGTGTCAAAACGTTTTGCACTTGTTGAGCGGCTGCAGTTGAGAACAACCTTAAGGGTGTATTTCGATTCAAACTGCTTATTTTCCGATTTATTTTTGAATTCATTTTTGCTCTCAAATACACCAAACTTTCAGAATCTCTTATTTGGAAAGTACACAAGGTGCTGTGATTGTCGATTCTTTCATAAATGCAGAAAATATTGCAAAAAAAGCAATCAAAAACGGCATTTTGAACCGATTTTTCCCTAGCGGGAGATCTGGGAACAAAAAAAAGGGCCCTATTGATAAGGTAATTGTTTATAACTCAAATTCTAATGAATTGAGCGTAAAATGACATCACACGGCACCTCATACGTCCCTTCAAGAATCCCCTCAGCAAGTTTCATGTTTCTACTTTTAAAAATGTGCCTGAAATCGGAAAATTTCGAGCTGTTGAAGGTGGAAAAGCGTTTTTTCGAATACACCCTTAAGTGTTAAATATGTTTGTTTCTGCAATCTTAGCCATGGAAAGGGTAATGAATGTGAAATAATCATAAAATGATCCTATACTTTAATATATATAAACAGTTTATTTTCACGTATAATACAAATATTCATTAATAAATACATGATGTGTGAGAAATATAAATTGGTGTAAAATAGGTACAAAAGAGGATAAAATTATGATCAGCAACATGATTGTCGAATCTTAAAAAAGGAAATACTTATTAATTGAGCAGTTATTCGACAATGGAAAAAACTTAACTTTTTTATTGTCTGCAAACATTTACACCATCATTCTTGCATGCAAAAGATTATAGATTTCGAGTAAAACTTGTATTATTTTTTCAGATTCATATAGATAACCAATTCTTTATTATGGTACATATGCATTACAATCGTAATTTTAATTACTTGAAATTTACAGCATTGATTGATTTAGTAGACAAAGTACGTTCTAACTGCATGTTTTTATTTTGCAAACTTAATAAACTATTCTGCAGTATATAATTGGCAGATTAATAATGCATATTTGCATGATTCATTTAATTAATTTGCTGGATGAAAAATATAGTTATAAACCATGTACACAATATATATTTAAAAAGAAAAATAGATGACAGAAAATTTAAATTTATCTTACACATGTGTACAAATAAATAGTACATGACTACTGTTATAAGAATTATCTAAATACTTTTTGCCTGAAGGACACTTTTCATTACAAGCAATATTATTGCATTTGAGAGTTTACTATTTTGGCAATTATATCCTGCTGTTAAAGTGGATACACAGATTTTAAAAAATATATATTATTCCAGTTTTTTAGAATTTGGAATAAATAATAATTTAGAATTTGAATAATTTGTTCATTATTAAATTTTAAAACATGAAAAATAACCAATAATAAAATAAATCAAACTAACTGCATCTTGAGAAGTTCTTCATTCGAATTACTACACACTTCAAAATAAAACTGAAAATCGCTTTGAAAAATAGTTTAAAAACCTGTAAAATTTATATATCTAAACGAAAAATAGTGTTTCAAATAAAAATTTAAAATCAAGGAAAATCAGTTTAAAGTTTAGTCAGCATCAATTGATTTCACACTTTAAAGTGAAACAAGATAATTTATTAAAGATAAGTTTAAAATAAATTTTTTGAAGCACGTTTAGTTTTTTAAACTGACTTTATTTTGTTCATTTTCCAACGTCTTTTGTCCCTTCAAACACGAATTAAACATTGTTTCAAATTAAAAAACTGGAAACATAATTTTGCCTCTGTGGAAAATATAATGTTTCAAAATAGGTTATAATAACATTAATATACAATCATAAAAGTATTTATAATATATTCAATCGATAACATTAAATATACAAATTTTTGTAACAAAATAACAAATAAAAAATATGTTTGCAAATTTAAGAATTTTTTTTTTTGTAGATTTTGAAACATATATAAAACATAAACATATGGATAAATGCATAATAAGCATTATATAACACAAGTAGCTCTTAGGAATATACTATATAACAATTTAATTTGATATAAATATTTATGATTTTGAGGTAATTAACTGAGATAAAAATAACCTTTGTTTTGTGACAGATATTTAGAAAGTTATATATTATTAGATGAAAAAGAAAAGAAATTAGAAATATAGCTGCGCAAGTGGTTTTTCAGCGTTAATTTTGGAGAAACAGTGAGAAACAGAAAAAGCAAAATACACTTTGCTTCCACAGATCATGTAATTCTATGCAATAATTTCATTACTTGATTGATTGTAACATATATTTTTCAAAATGTGCTTTCATGAAATTTCATTGCCAGATAACTTTTTGCATAGTATATTTTTAAAAATTTGTTTTACTCTAAATTTCATTACTAGGTTACTCATTTACTACCAAATGTATTTCTTTTTTAATTTTGTTTTCATGAAATTAATTACAAAATTAGTGATTATATATATTTTTCAAAATTTGGTTTTCTTAAAATGTCAGCACCGGAATACTCAGTCATAAATTATAAATTAAAAAAAAAAAAAAAAAAAAAAAAAAATACTTTTTACGAGATTTAAGCACAGGATTACTTATTACATCATGTATTTAAATATTTGATTTTCAAGAAATTTCAGCACCGGATTTTTCTTCGGATGCATTTTTGTTATCTTTTTTTAATCTGGTTTTTATAGTTAGAAAAAATACCAAGTAATATCGAAGTAAAACGTTTTGAAAATATCGTTCTGAGAATTTTTTTTAAAAGCTTGAAATAAAATTTCTTCACAGATTAACATAGAGTTTGAATGAATCAATCAAAACATGTCAATGTTTTAGTGTTCTTTATTGATATCTGATAACTTTTAAGCAATTAAATTATTTTTACTATCATTAATTTTCTGTTTTTTTTTTAATATATATATTATTAAGGTTTTATTACTCCTTAATGGAAATATTTTTCATAAATCATCAATATATTAAAAAACAATTATACTAAAATAGTAGCACGAACTACAATCAACTCTGTGAAATCCGCTGATGTATTACTCCGTGCAAGATGTTGGAATGTAAACAATGAAAATTGTCATTAAGGCCCCACACTAGCAGGGGTGCCCAGAGACGGGTTTGGTGACGCAATATGCGTCACACAATTTTTTTTTTTTTTTTTTGGGGGGGGGGGGGAATTTGAGAAAAAGTACATTTTTTTAGGAGGGGGGATTTTTAAATTCTTAATATTTCCTTTTTTTACTGTTAAAAAAATCTTTATTTTTTTAGTATAACTTTAAAATTTTTTCAACGTTTAAGTTCCAGAAATTTACAATTGATATTCTGTTTAAAGGGAGGGGAGGGGGGGGGGTCAATGTTAAATTATAATTTTTTTGGGGGGGGGAGGGGCTTTGCGTCATTGGGTTTGGGGAGGGGGGATGGTCACCACAGCACACTAGTCACAGAAGATGATAATGTAAAGTCTATAGGAGCGTTCTTTTCAAATATCTCACTCAAGTTTTAATTTTTTTTTTTTTTTTTTTTTTTTTTTTTTTTTTTTTTGCATAGGATAGCTGAGGACGATCCACAACTGGGCTAGTTTTTACTTTTTCGATTTTGTTTATATTTCTTTTTTATATTATGATAGTTTCAATTTCAGAACCAGTTTTGAACCAAAGTTAAACCGGTTTTAAAATTGAAAGTAATAAAAAAAAAAAAAAAAAAAAAAAAAAAAAAAATCTGAAACCAAAATTGAAAAAGTAAAAACTAGGCCAGTTGTTGCAAAAAAGAAAAGAAGAAAAAAAAATAGCGCGTAAAAATATTAAAATTTGAGCGAGATATTTGAAAAGAACACCTCTGTAGACTTAACTTTATCATCCGGGTCTTCTTCATTAACTATTTTGGGGCCTTAACAGTTATTTTCATAAAGTTAAATTTGCGACAGATATTTTTTTTAGTAATGAATTTTCTAATGAATAAATACTTAAACATAAGTTGGATATAAATATTTAAATTTCCTTGAGTAACAAAATTTTTATCTGTGTGCAAGGGAGTAATGAATGTTCATAAACTGCAGGAAAAAAATTATTGACAACAAATCCCAAACTGAAACTATCACTTTGTTGTGTAAACGTTTAAATTTTTTATTGTAAATAATTTAAAATTATTTTAATTATAGTTATTAAATACAATCAACTAGTCTTACATTATTTTTTTTCCCCCATTGTAATTTTTGTGCAGTTGTTTTTAATTTATAGTCAGACCTTAAAGGTGTATTTCAATCCAAATTGCTTATTTTCCGATTTATTTTTAAATTCATATTTACTCTTAAACGCATCAAACTTGCAAATTCTCTTATTTTGAAAGTACACAATGTACTGCGCGAGTCGATTTTTTGATAACGGCAGAAATTATTGCAAAAAAAAAAAAAAAAAATACTGCCAAAGTTGGCATTTTGCATTGAATTTTTCAGAGCGGGCGATCTGGGAAAAAAAAAAGATCTTATTGAGAAAGTAATTGTTTATAAATCAAATTCTAATGAATTCAGCGAAAAATGAGATCACACGGAATCTTATACTTCTCTTCAAAAATCACCCCACCAACTTTCATATTTCTATTGTTAAAAATGAGTCTGAAAATGTATCGGAAAATTTCAAGCTGTTAAGGGGTCGCTTCACTCAAATGAAAAGACCGATTCGCTAATGCTAATCCTATGGAAGAAATTTACAAAGATATCTCGGTTGCATTTTAATATTTTTAAATGATTCTTTTTGCATTGGATAGCTGAGATGGATCTGAATGCAGGCCGTTTTTTACTTTTTCGATTTTGTTTACAGATATTTTTTTATGAGAGTGATTTCGCTTTCCAAACCGGTTCTGAAAATGAAAGCGTTCTCGTAAAAAATATCTGTAAACAAAATCGAAAAAGTAAGAAACGGCCTGCATTCAGACCAATCTCAGCTATCCAATGCAAAAAGAATCATTTAAAAATATTAAAATGCAGCCGAGATATCTTTATAAATTTCTTCCATAGGATTAGCATTAGCGAACGGGTCTTTTCATTTGAGTGAAGCGGCCTCTTAAGGGTGGAAAAATAATTTTTAGTATACACCCTTAAAAAATGAACTGTAAGAAAAGCAATGATCCATAAGCTGCAAAACGTATAATCCACCAAACCGTCGGTCCCTAAGTGTGCGGATTACACAGGTATATCAAGACTGCTTTACATTAAACTTAAAATTCTAAAGGCCATGAACACAGTTCATTTTCTATAAAATGTAGATTTCTTTAAACTTGAAAACACTTTATCACTATTATTATTATTGATAATTTTTAATGAAGTAATGCATTATTCCATAGTTTGCTTAAATAATGGAAGAGAGAAGAAGCTTTATATGCGACATATAACACAGCTTTCATAAGAAACAAAACCTGTACATGTAAAATATTGAACAAATTATATTACAATTAAACATTCTATCATTTACTCTCACAGTACATTTCAGTTTAAAGTTTGTAGTTCTTAAAACAACAAACTTCGTTGCTTTTAAAAATTTGTTGTTTTGAATTCTTTAAGGGCATTGCTGTATTTTGAATGTAGTAATAGCTAGAATATTGAATTTAACATTTCAAAAATGCTGTAACTAAAGCCAAAGTGAAAATAAATAAAAATGGAAAATATACACAGACTCAATTTACCTAAGTTGAGATGGGGGTTTGTTTTAGGAATAAAATATCTTTCTGAACAGTTAAGAATGAAGAGTAGTTTATACTAATTTTAGAGCAGTTTTAAATATGTTCAAATATTTTTGGAATACACAGAAGAGATAACGAGAAAACAGATTAACAACTTTTCAAACATTTTCATCAACACATTTTAATTTATATACAGCCTACAGTTACAATTATCTAACTACATCTTTTACAGGCATCACGATTCATGGATATAAATATGTGTAAAAAAAATTCTTGAAATATACATTAAAATAATTAACTATACAATGTAATAGCAACAGTGATAATTTATCGAAATTTATTTACAAGTATCCATATATTATGCATATTCATAATATCATATTAATCACGCAAAGTTTACCAAATTTTTCCTCTTCCCTACTACGCAATATATTATATTCCTTCGATTAAAAAAAAAAAAAAAGTTTTGTAATCAGAAATCGTAATTTACATTACACTTAAAATTTTTTGAATAATTGCATCATTATATTTCAAGTTATCATTTAATTGTCAACTATTATTTAACTGTTAAAATACTATTAATAATAACTGTATAAATTATTAAATTACTTTCTAAACTTTTCATTTTTGTTTCGTCAAAGTTTCTTCTAAGTTAGTTGAAAGCTACTTCTTTGTTTCTTATAAGTAATTTTATATTTTATATTTTTTATTTTAATATTAACTTAATTTTAAGTATAAAGATAATTTTTTTTAATACAATAATTATCTATCAGAATATTTACAATTTTTGTTAAAAAGAAGTACCACTTTTATATATATATATATATTAACCTAAAAAATAGAAATATATACATTTATTTCATTCCACTCTTTTTGTGTGTTATTGTGCTGTTAAATTAAACAATTATAGATTTACAAGTCATTAATATTTTATATTTATTAATATTTTATCCCCAGTTTCAATATATATCTTTTTTGGTCATTTGACAATTTTGTTAAAACAACTGTAACCTTTTGACTGATAACATTAAAACTATTCTATGCGATTGTAACAATGTATAGTCCTATTCACCAGTTTAAAATTGTAATGGAGAGAGAAGATTTTTCGTTTTATTTTTAAAAATAGATGACTTTTTTTATGCTTTCCATTATGGGCATTGATTTGGTATTTATTTTATGGCTTTTTGAACCACCTACTTTAAACTGTGTATTTTTTTTATATGTGGTATTGCAGATGATCGCAGATCGATGATCAATATAGCAAAATTGGCTTAATCACTTGCTATTTTCAGACAGAAATTATTTGTGATTTCCTAATACTGTAGAATATTGTTCTTGACAAAGTGTTTCACAGTATAAATTTCCATGTTCGTTTTCGTATTGTTATTATTTTCTGTATTTTGGCATTTTTCTTTAGGAGCTACTTCACTCACTAGTTACAATAATTCAGATGAGACCTTTATTGGATGATATATCAGTAATCCGAATTAACTTTTTCAAACTGAAAACAGTATCGCCATAAATTTTTAATTATAAACGTACTTATTTTCAATTCTATGATGTTCTGTCAAAGTTGTTAGTACCCAGTAAATAACTATGTGATTTTAATACATTTTCGAGTCTATTTAAAATATTTCTATTAAATTTCTATAAAATTATCTTTTTTTTGGCAACAAGATAGTCGACCTATTCAGGAAAAAATGGACATCCCTCTTGCCTCTGTCTTTTTTTTTTAGAAATCGTACTATTTTTCTCTTGATACCTTTAGAACTAATTTATATATGAAATCGGATGCCTGTAAAAAATGCAACTGGCATAACATGAAAACACACGTCACTTTAAAATGTCCACACAGTATTCATTTACAGATAATTCAATAGGACAAAAACACACAAATCCTTCTTCTGATGACATTTGTACTAATGATAAAAACGTCCGTATGTTACAAACCACCTTAGTGAACAATGATCTGTACCTCATCATTCAGTATAATTACCGCTTTTGTTCTACAAAAAGGCATGAGAGTTCAGACACTGCAAACGAATATGAAAACCCTGAGTTATAATGAGATGAGATAAAAATGCAAAAAAAAAACGGTCGTTTCTGAACATCTGCAAATTCTGTTCAAGCAATTTTATTCCAAATTCTTCCAATATAATTCCAGTATTTTCTCTTCTTGTAAAATGTGAAGGAATTTAGACACAAATGCAATATATATACGCACACAGTAAACTCCATCAAATTTGCAATCCTAAAAATTTGCAGTTCTCTAAAATAAGCACATAATTTACGAATGTAAACAATGAAACATTCATTTCAGATATAGAGACAAATTTTGAGTTTTTTAGTTTTATATCAATTCCATATGTATTTAAATTTGTAATTTTTGTTAATATTATTGAATTCATGTTTTTTCTTGAAGGTAGAATAAATTTATTTCTGAAAAACCTCAAGATATTGCTGATATTATTGGTAATCACAATCTTCTTACCAAATATATTTATATATTAATCAGAGTCTTTTGTTATTAAGTCTGACTAAACATAAAATAAAATTTCCTTATTTTATGATTTTGATTATAATATACTGTTTGTAAGCAGAAAATTATGAATAGGTTATGTTATTAAAATTATGCAGCCTATGACAAGACTATACAATCTAATTCACAATAAGGAAAGTTGTCAAATCAAAATTTCAGTTTTTCTTTCAAAGTCATTAGAAAAATTATAAGTTGGTAAACTGATAAAATTTTCTCTCCATTTTACAGATGTTCAGAAACAAATCATTTCTTTTTTTTCCTGTATCATTAGCTGCACGAGTGATAAACAGTTTTTTGAGCATGGGTCTGTGTTTTATATATTGACTCCTTCGGACGGCTTGAGCTCTAAGAATTGGTAGGGCACGTGGATGGTGTGATTTTTGTGTTCGACCACCAAGTGACCACGACGAGGAGATGCTCGAACCACCATCACTGTCTCACCCTTGTGTAGTGTAACATCACTGCTGCCGTCTTCTAAAAGGGAAGAAAAATAGATGATATTAAAATTGTGCAAGTATAAGGCTGGGAGCGAACAGCACTAGTTTTTATTACACCAAAAGAGCAATCAATCAATCATTGTTTTCGAACGGAACAAGGGTGAAACCTCATTAAATGATTTTTGAGAGACTGACCCTACCAAATTGACAAAGGAAGGGGAACTTTTATCTACTCCATCTTCAGTCGTAAAGCTGTCAACTGATATTCCTCTCTTGAAGTTCAGATTCAGTGCACTAGAAGTGCAATTTATACATCAAAGCGCCGACACGAAAGATCAAAGATAGCGCAAGAAGTTAGTGCTATGTGCGTAGACCTTAAGGCTGGGAGCGAACAGCACTAGTTTTTATTACACTAAAAGAGCAATCAATCAATCTTTGTTTCCGAACGAAACAAGGGTAAAATCTCTTTAAATGATTTTTGAGGGGCTGACCCTACCGAATTGACAAAGGAAGGGAAAGTTTATCTCGCCTCCATCTTCAGTCGTAAAGCTGTCAACTGATTTCGAGTTGGATTTCTCCCTTGAAGTTCAAAAAAGTTCACTGAAAAAGCACTTTATACATCAAAGTGCCGACACGAAAGATCAAAGATAGCGCAAGAAGTTAGTGCTATGTGCGTGGACCTTAAAGCACAATCACGAGAAAACAGCAGTTAGCTTTAAAATACAAAATTCATTTATACTACGTAGGCTATAGCTGGGTCCAACTAGCAAGTTTTTGTTTTCAGGGTACTTTCAGTTTTTCGTGACTTTTTACATTAGTTGATTTACATACATCATTTTTTTTTTCTTTACTTAAATTTTTCGGAAATTTGGAAAATGGTTCCAAGAGAATAAATATAAAATATATTTTTTTCAATAAATAACTGAAATGTGCTTTTAACCGTATATTGAGATATTTTTGTCTTTTCATCGTATTAACTCTTTCGGACACAGACAAATTTTGTTGATAAAATGAGAAATTAATAATTTTTACAGGAATTTGCAAACAATTTTTTACAAATAAAGAACTAGTTGATTTAATTTAAAACGTAAAAATACAAGTAACTGTATATATATTACTTAAAAGGTGCATAAAACAAATAAACACTTAAAAATACATTTAAAGTACTTTTAAAAAAGTTCCAGAACATTTTCGACCGTCGCTTACGTGGTTTAACATCAGTGTTAAAAACTTTAATGACAGTTGTTGCTGCTTGGCGTTCTCAAAGGCTCTATCCATGTTCTCAATTTCAATTGTCCTTGATTTAAGTTTTCATTTTCAGAACAAAATTTTATCGAAATATTTTTGATGCTGTTTGCAAGTTTGGAAATATTTGTGCCCGGAGTGGGACCACTCTACCGAAAAAGATTAATGCATAATATATATATATATATATATATTACAATTATGATTTTTTGGATGGAAATCTAGATGAAATTATGAAAAATTCTGTGCACTTCAGAAATTTCGAGCCCAAAGCACAGGGCTGGATTGGAGAGTCACCCTATAGTTCACCAAAAATATTTTTCCACAATCCACAACGCAAATCAATATTTTCTTATTCAACTTATTCTTTAACATAAATGCACGATACTTGAAGACAAGTCATAGTGCCATGATAGCCATTCCTGTGCCCTGTGCAAGTATTTTAATTTATGCCCTCTAATTTTTGGAATCAAAATGTGAAATTTTGAAGTATTCTGAAAAAAAAAAAGGGTAGGATGGGTCCCGTAGTTTAGCCGTAAAAAAAAAAAAAAAAAAAAAAAAAAAAGGCGTTTTCGTTCAAATTTTTAAAAATATTTAGTATTTAAAAATATAATTTTCTTTAGACAACTTTAAAAGTCCGAAACAAAAAGTTATTTAGTGGTAAAAGGATTTCTCAAAATACTTTTTTTTTTTTTTTCTCTTGTGCTCGTTCATTAGTTAAAATAGCATACAGTGACGACGTTGCTCACACTGTAACTTAATTTAAATAGATACAATAGTAATTTACGTAAGTTAACACATACATGTTGAAAATATCAGCCAGTTGTGCCATTCATTCTAATGTTCGTGTTGATGAGCAAATACATCTAAGAGTCTCCGGCAAAATCCAACAGCCAAACCGAAATAATTTTTTTTTTTTTTTTTTTTTTTTTTTAATTTTAAAACATAATTTTTAGAGAATAGCATATCCTCGTCCGAGTTAACCCTATGCAGGTGCGCCTGCCTAGTTACGACACTCACAAGGGATAATTATCGAAATGATTTGTAATCGAACATTTTTTTTAATTCCTATTTACCAAGTTATGTAGCTAATTGTACGTTAACTTAATTTATGATGAAAGTGAAATTATAAATATCCCACTAGCTTTGGTCTTCTTGCTCTGGGCTGTCATGTTCTGCCCGATAAAACAAACACAACTATGTTTTGTCAAGCAGTGCAGCTTACAAAAGCTGAATTTTGGTGATGCTGTCTATATCATCAATTCAGAGAGGTTAAAGTTTTACTTTCCTCTCAAAATTTTAATACGCTTTCACAAATTCGGAAGACAAGAATTCATCCGACGTAGTAATACTCTTCCCAACTTTGGGCGAAGTTAAAATAATAATAATATAAAACAGGAGAACCTTGATGTATCCCTGACATTTTCAGAATCCTAAAATAGACTCACTGAGTGATGTTATAGTTCTCTGGTTTAGAAGACAGCATAGAATGCATTGTGTTGCCATCTGTTATCTAACAGAAAATCTGTTATCTAGTAAAACAACTAATATTAAAAATTCAATTACCAATCAGATTAGTTGCACTGAACACCTCCGAAATAGCGGTCTAAGAATCTTAACACTCCCATTCATAAGGGCCTCATCTCATATAAGGACAGATAAAAAATGCCCCATAAAGTAAAAAAAAAAAAAAAAAAAAAAAAAAAAAGAAAGAAAGATAGAAAGAAAGAAAAATCAGCATTCATTTTTGGAGATCTGATTTGTGGAAAGATAATAGCTAGCATGCAATACAATAAAAATATATTTTATAATGGGTTCCCATTTATCACAAATAATAATAATAATAATGAACAATGATGGAAAATAATTTATGCGTGAGAGAGTTGTTAAATATTCAGTGTGAACGAAATATTGGGTACGAATCTGTAGAAAAAATGAAGTCTTGTATATATCGTACCTGGATAATTCATCTTCATGACTCTCGCTTGTGGGTATCCCATCTTGGTGTTGCCCGTAACTGTATACGACCTGCTAGGAGGTACTGGTGGAGGTCGTTCTAGATCCAGTCCGAACAGAGAGCAAGTCTGTTGGATGGTTTTCTGATCACAGCGTTCGAGGTCGGGTGGAGGCGTGCCTGCAATGGGCTGAGGTCGGGGCCTGAAATATTAAACACAATTAAAACAAACGGAAAGTGACTTTTAAGATATCACAAAGAAAAATGTTGATTTTTGTAATATATGTTGGGAGAGGCACGGGAAGAGAAGCGTAAGCTAGGAGAAACTAAGGGGGCAATTCAGACGATTGTTTATTTATTGTTACTAGTGAAAAACAAATATGGCATTTTTTTAAAATAGAGTTTTTAATATTTTGAACTCTGGTGGAATATTTATGCTGGAGAGAGAGCAAAGGCAAAAAGGAAAATTTTGGGGTCGAGACAATATTTTGTATGATTGATTATTTATTGTCATTAAATGGGACAGGAAATTTTTTTAATATAAAAATAAAGAATTTAAAATTTCTTTGTACGCTGGAGCGGAAGCAGAGGGCGAAGCGAAAATTTCCGGAGAAGGAGATTATTTATTGTTTCTAAAAAACAATAAGGGGCCGTTCAAGTATTACGTAAGCATATTTTTAGTCATTTTGTACCTATCCCCCCCCCCTCTTGTAAGGAAAAATAAGCAAATACTAGACCCCTCCCCTTTGCTACGTAAGATTTTGTTACATTCTAACATCAACACTGTTTGTCATAAAAGATAAAAAAATACAATTAGCCATAAATTATATTATTAATCCAGAAAATTTTCATAAATAGACATATAGAGGTTGTTGTGTCGAAGAACAACAAAATCGGTTTAATACATTGTTACTCAATGCATTAACCAATTCACAGAATGCGAAATATTTTTTAATATATATTGCTATTTATCGCATTGAAAAAAAAAAGGTCAGAAATACATAACAGGCTTTGACTTATTTAGGAATATAACTAAAAATTTTAATAAAAATCATAGAAATATTATGTGTTTGGATGGCGTTCAAATTTTTAGTCTGGTGTTCAAGATCTTTGAATCCACACAGGTGCCAACCTGACATATATTATCCGTAATACGTGCGTTAATTTGACCCTGGTTTAATGAGTTTCGAACCAGAATTTTTTCAAAGAAATGAAATTAAGTATGTTCCACTAACAATCTGAAAATTTAATAAATAAAGATTCACGAAATATATTTTCTGGTTTGAAATGACGCTAACCTGGATCAAACTAATCCAGGTATTACGGAAGATTTGTTGAAAGTTGACAGCTATGAATCCATGTTTCTGCATTGTCTATTATTAAGTTTTCAATGTAGCGGTGGGCTGAAATCAGGGCTACACTAGATACCGGGCTTGCTCATTCCTTATCACGACGTCACAAAAGGTGGCTGGCCGCTATCTGCGATTGGTTAAACAGGGCTCAAAGTGACGCAGCCATTGTTTTGTACCAATCGCTGGATGTCATTCAGCCACCTTTTTTGACGTCATGAAAGGAATGAGCAAGCCCGGTATCTAGTGTTGCCTTGCTGAAATGTACCTCGGTTCCAGTTCTTGTTTACTCTATATATTTTTTCGCAAATCGGTTCAACACCCTTTGAACGTTCATCCAAACCATGCTCTTTAATATTAAAACGCACCTGTTGATTCGTGTCCTGGCCTGCATGTGAAGATTTCTTTTGAGCGTCGGCCATCTTTTTCTCCTGAAGTTCCAACCTCTCCAAACGGCCTGAATTAAGACTGCAGCATTGTGCCGCCTCTCCACCCTCAGTAACTCCAGCTGCTGTCGAGAACCCTCGCTGTAAGAATGAAATGACATCAGTTCAATTGACAACAATTCAATGTTCAGAAGTAACTAATTTAAATGAAGTACTTATGGTGAGAATAACAGGTTTTAGCAAATTAAGTAAGATATCACAAATAGCTGAAAACTCCATTTCGTCAAACTAATCAGGGATATGTCTAGACAAGTTACACAGCAAAAGGACTCGAAGTAATTTTTTTTAAATCAAAGAATGGTGCATGTTAGGAATGGCTATCTAGACCCATAAACACAGTCTTTCTTTTCATAGCACACATAATATGGTTTTTCTTTTGTTTGCTGTTGTTACAAAGAGCCTTTTTCTGTTCTGATGCATAAATATTCAAATTTAAATCTTTCGAAAGAATCTTTTTCTGAGATGATTATATTTAACAGATAGAACTAATTGAGAAGATCAATATAGAATACCGTTTATTGGAAGGAAAGCCACATTTTATACGCTCGTATTTTACATGAATTATTTAACTACGTGATACGGCATCTTGTACAACATGCATCTCACCTCAAGTTACTCTAATCATTGAATTACTCTTAAAAATTTGTTTACATCTTAGGCTTTGTAATGGATTCCAAGAACTCACCTGAGGAAGATATGTCTTTTACCCAGAGCCCAAGCCGTCGATGCGTTGGAAACACGACAATTCTCCGTCACAGCCATGAAACATTCCAAGATCAACTAAAAGCAAACAAAAACACAATTAATTACAAACGAAATAGTATGAATGGAGGGAATAAATTACTTCTCAGAGTACATGAAAATTGCTTTTAGTAAAACATTACAAACCATAAAATACAAACATAAAATTTGTGGAAAGATTAGTAATTTAAGGGTGTATTCGAAAAAATAAATTTCCACCTTCGACTGCTCCAAATTTTCTGATACAATTTCAGGCACATTTTTTTAAAGCAGAAGCATGAAACTTGCTGAGGGGATTTTTGAAGGGACGTATAAGGTGCCGTGTGATATCATTTTGCACTCAATTCATTTGAATTTGATTTATAAACAATTACCTTCTCAGTTGGTTCCTTTATTTCGTTTCCAGATCTCCCGCTTGGGAAAATTCGGATCAAAAGGCCAACTTTGACTGCATTTTTTGTAATATTTTGTGCATTTATCAAAAAATTGACAGACAGGGCACCTTATAAAGTTTCTACATAAGAGAATCTGCCAGTTTGATGCGTTTGAGACCAAAAGTGAATTCAAAAATAAATCGAAAAATAAGCAGTTTGAATCGAAATACACCCTTAAACTATGTCAAGAAGCACAATAATTCTGATAATAATATAGAATAATTTAAAATGATTGTTATGCATCAGTTATACTTAAATTATTAGTCTTATTGTATTGGATCAGCATCCATTTTGTCGGCATTTTGCAATGTTATGAATTATTTTAGTCTGAAAGCTAGTTGCTTGTAGACTTCTTAGGAAAATCATTAAAGGAGGGGATGCAATATTAATTCATAATGAAATAGAAAATTCTTAGAGTTGCAGAATTGCTCTTCGTCTTCCGAGTGATAATAACATAAAAGTTTTAGCTTTTTTCATCAGGCAAGCATGTGCACTGTAAAAAAAAAAAAAGTGTCGATCTACTAAAAAAACTTTAGTGATCCTTGTAATTACTAAAAAATTTTTAGTAATCTTAGTCGGTTACAAGAAAATCTGTAAGAATTACTAGAAAAAAGTTAGCAACGAATAGAGTTAATAATTTTATATTTTTAATAGCTATTACTAAAATTCACTTGGTGTGGCCTTGATAGCATAGTGGTTATAGTAATGGACTGCAGTCTAAAAGGTCCCGGGTTCGATACTGGCCACTGCCAAATACGCCCCGAATGTATGCAGTGTAAGTACTCGTTAATAAAGGGATTATGACTATCCTGACGGAGCAGTTGAAATGTTTGGTGCTGCCATCTATTGCGGTTTTGCCGAAAATCTTCAGCTCCAGAAGTCTGGATGCAGCTCGAAAGAAGCTCCTGTCCTTCTTAATTAATTATTAAAAATAATTTTGGAGCTATTACTAAAATTTGCTTGGTGGTTCATACTAAAAATTTTTAAGTTAGTTATACAAAAAATTCCTTTGTTCAGTTTACAAAAGAAATGTTTGTTTCGCTTGCAAAAAAAAAAGTTTGTAATGGTTACTAAAAAATTCTGTGGAATACAAATTTACTAAAAAATTTTTAGTAACCTCTTGAGTTTTTTTTTACAGTGTGCTGTCGTTCCTTCAACAACAGAGAGTACACCCAGAAAAAGGAATTTATTAAAACTACAAAACATGTTTTGTTAAGTACATTTTGGTTGCTTTAAGCGAATTTTTTAGTTAAAGTAAAAAAACAGCTCAGACGAAAAAATAAATAAATAAATAAATAAATAAAAAATATTGTTAAGACTTTTATAAAATTTTAACAAAACTCCATCAATTTTATTTGAGTCTTACAAAAGTCTTGTATTTTCAATTTGCAATACCGATTAATTTTTTTTTTTTTTTTTTTTTTTTTCAAAATTTAAATTCGTGTGCAGTAGCCATAACTCTCGCACGTAATTTTGTTTAATTGACTTACATAGCTATAAAGGATTAACATGATTTTTGGATAATAAAAACTTTTCATATTGGGACGAATTAATGACGTTATTATTATATTATTATGCATTTCAGATGAAAATTGTACACGAAAAATTACAAAAAAAAAAAAAAAAAAAAAAAACCATACAATATTTTTTTGTTTATTCAAACAAAATTTTCATTGATCCATATTTAAACGAAAAGATTTCTTGGACCAAACAAATTTTTGTTGATTCAACAAAACTTTTCTCTGGGTGTATGCTTATATACCCTTGAGATTTGAGAGATGGTTGCGTGTATACTTTGCTTATTAAGTTATAGCGTTGCGTTAGTCATTGCTTTGGAAATTACTCGCTTACTCCTAGCCACAACGTTCCAATATTAAGAAGTTCTTGATATGACACTAAAAAATTCGAGTGACATGTTCCCGATTAATCTGTTTATACTTATAATGAGCACAGATACGGCATTATCTGTGATTTGAATTTAACACTCTCATCAAAAGAGCCACTATGTAAAAATCATTATACTATAAATAAACCGAGAGGTGGCAGCGCACAATCACCTCATCGAGTTTACGATTGAAAATCTAGGATTAGTTAAATCTCGATTCGTATATTAAAACGCAATCGGTCTGCCAAGTCCTATCTTGGTGGAAAACACCTAAAAACCTGAGTTTAGAGGTGGACTCGTAAGTTTACCATTATGTTTTCCTGCTCCTAATCCTACATGTTTTTATACTGTTCACATACTTTTGGGAGTAGGAAAGCACAATGGTAAACCTACGAGTCAACCACTAAAACTGGATTTCGAGTTGTTTTCCACCAAGATAGAACTTGGCAGATCGATTGCGTTTTAGGTATGTGAATCAAAATCCAACTAATCCTAGATTTTCATCTGTGATATAGATGAAGTGACTATTTGTGCTGCCGCTTCCCGGTCTAAAATGTACTTATAAAGCACAAATTAAAAAATTGACCAGGCTGGGAATCGAACCCAGATACTTGGCTTACAAGGCCAATGCTTTACCTGTTAAGCTACCTGGGCGATAGCCAGCTGGGATTTCTCGCTCAGATAACCTTATTGGTCATAATATCTGGTCTGTCATTTAGACTGCTCCGCAGAATAGACCGCAGGTCTATTCTGTTCGTATCTCGGTTCAATTCGTATGATTACTTTACCAATCAGTTAGATTGTGTTGATAATAATAGTATAGCTACGTATCCATTGTTATATGGAGTTCCATTACCTGCGGTCTATTCTGTTGAGCTGTCTAAATGACAGACCAGATGTTATGACCAATAAGGTTATCTGAGCGAGAAATCCCAACTGGTTATCGTCCAGGTAGCTTAACAGGTAAAGCATTGGCCTTGTAAGCCAAGTATCTGGGTACGATTCCCAGCCTGGTCAATTTTTCGCTCAGTTGGAAATATTCAATTCGTATGATTACTTTACCAATCAGTTAGATAGTGTTGAAAATAATAGTACAAATTAAAGCTTTTTTTTTTTTTTTTTTTTTTTTTTTTTTTTTAATAAGAATTTGGTACAAAGAAAGTAAAAACAACTTTTCGCAATATGATTTTTCTTTTTTTCTTTTCGATGCATGTAATAAATATTACACTGATGTGCTATATAAAAAGTATAAATTGGTGGAAAAAAAAATAAGACCTACCTTGCAATCTTCGATGGCTTTGTCGTCTGTTCTTTTTAACTTTTTGAAAGGAGCTAATAATCTGTACCTAGTATTGAATGCTTTAAACCTCATTCGATGAGGGAAACCTGAAAGTCAATGAATGCATAAATGGAATGTGAATATGTACTTTTTCTAAGATCAAAATCTAGAAAATGGTTCATTTATATAAAGTAAAAACCAAATTGGAAAATGATGCATGAACAATACATTTTAAAGCTCTCTTTCTATGAAGGAAGTACTAAAATATACATTCTGTACAATTTGTGGTGCAAAGACTATTTGTTATTGATTTACAGGGTCATACAAAAGTATTCCATTACATAATAATATAGGAAGAAACCTTGTTTGGAGCCCGTTTTAATGCTATTAAACTATTTCACAATTTAATGAAGTTGGTATGCGTTGCTGAAGTTTACTACACACTATTTTCTGTATAATAGAAAGCAGATAATATTTACAGAGACACACAAAAGATTTCGGCTACTGTTCTGTATTCGAAGTACTGTATACTCTTACACCAAGATCTGAATATTTTAAAAACTTCGCACGAACGCACTTCATTTGCTACACTTGGCGTGCAACTTCGAGTGTTTAAATATTGTATTTAAATTGAAATAAAATCATGCAAGATCTTGATGGTTTATTTATTTCAGAAACCTATAATATTTTCCTTTTGTGTGTAAAAACATGTACGGGTAATCACATGAAAAGATAGACAAAATTTGGAGCTTAGTTTTGAAACTATTTTCGTTAGACTCCTGGTGTCATGAGAGTCACAGCTTTCTAAATTTGAACCTGATTGCTCATAGTCAGAGGCGGTTGAGATTCGAATGTTCCTGTGTTTGACTTCCAATTCCATATTGAATAGTAATAGTCTCAGAAATAAAGAAAAAATTCTTCGTGATTCTAAAACACGGTTGCTTTCAAAGGTAACTTTTTTATTAGAAGTTAAAGTTTGTTATCATAAAGGTTTAAAAACTTTACCACATCAATTATGGAAATTGTCGTGGGTGAGCATATTGTGTGCACAGTATCTTCAAATAAAGGAGAAACATAAAATATCCAACATTAAAATTAAAAAAAAATAATAATAACAAAACTGGAAAAATATGATGTTCAACTGCGTGGTTATGTAAATTTTTTTTTTACTAAAGAGATATCCAGTGTATGAAAAATAAACTCTACTGACCTCCTGCCATGAGGTTCACAGTTTCCAACACTTGAAGAGCTCGAATTTGCTGCACGACTGACCCTCGGTCAAAATGACTGGGTTGTTCGTTGTTGTTGGCCTAAAATAAAAACACAATGTC
Organism: Maratus speculifer; assembly: GCA_964019185.1. Taxonomy (NCBI): domain Eukaryota; kingdom Metazoa; phylum Arthropoda; class Arachnida; order Araneae; family Salticidae; genus Maratus; species Maratus speculifer. The sequence goes on along the minus strand of OZ025296.1, from coordinate 314,423,108 downwards.
AAGGAGTCATCAAGTTATACATTCATTTTGAACTAAATGCACAGAAATTCAGAGTGCATATTCCATATGATTCTGTCGTACTTACCTTTATACACCTGATAAAGTGAGGTTTGGCGTGCACCAGAGTCCGCAATAAATTATCTAATCTGCTGTGAAAGTCCTGAGTTAGAGTGGACACTGGCTCGTCTCCATTTTGCCTGAAAAAGCAGAAAGGAATAAGGTTTTGTTTTAATAATTAACAAAAAAATTAAAAAATTCGTAACAAAATGTGGCAGTAAAGTTGTCTTCTAATTTCCGTTTTAGTAGTTTTTGCTTTCAAGATCGAAATTTTCCATTATCCAATATTGAGAAGTTCTGTTTTTAGAAATGGATATGAACAATAGCTCAATATTAAAAAAAAATAATAACTATAATAATTACATATATTTTAAGCCAATGTTTCAGCATTTCAGTGTTTTGGACGACACCCCAACCAATACAATATTCCTTCAGAACAACTATTTTAACAAAATTCTGAGCGAATATTGTGTTGGTTGGGGTATCGTCTAGATATTTCAAATAGAAGAGCACTAAATATTAAATCCGAGGGTTCTGAGTTCGATTCCCACCCTGCACACATTATCGCCCAGAAAAATAGGAACAAGCGAAAATACATTTTCGTTTCGAAAATAAAAGAACTCGTTTGAATTATACATACAATGTATATTTACACGTAACAGATATTTGTAACGTTTATTATCCCAATCGTTTTTCATCATATTGCCTTTCTCAGGTTTCAACTTGCCATAAGAGCATGAATTCTCTGTCTCCTTACATCACAAGCTCACACCCAACGTCATGTTTCTAGCCAAAACGTGAATTACAAAAATGTAATTGGATATTTTCGGTTTTTCAAATAACTTAAAAGGAACATTTCCGTTTGTCTGTTTTAGAAGGAACCTTTTTGCTTTTAATATTCAATGATTACGGATGAAAAGGAAATGTTCCGTTTATTCAGGAAAAATGAACGAATTCCAAAGAAAAAGTATCCATTAAAATAAAGAGACTTCACATAAAACCACTCATACATATATACGGAATTATTTTTAGTGTGGACAAACGGCTTTTAATGAGTTAAACATTTTTAGCAATAAAACTGATGAAACTTACAGATCTGTGTGGGCAGTGGGTGATATCCTGAAGGATACTCCTCTGGGCACTGTATCTGAAACGAGGAAAAAAAAAATGAAGAAATAGATCAACAAGAATATGAACATTTATTCAAAAAAAACTGACAAACATTTTTGAAAGCAAAAACGACAACAATTTCAATGACGGTGATAATAATGGAAGAACAATCAAACTTGGTAAAACAAAGACTGCATATAATCGAAAATTTTTCCAAGCAGATCATTTTTTTATGATTTCTGTCCTCCCCCCCCCCCCCCCCCAAAAAAAAAAAAAAAAAAAAAAAAAAAAAAAAGAATTTTCATAGTTAATTAACACTAGAACGACCGTAAGCGATCATTTTACTTGTAAATAAATACACATTAGAGGACTGCACGGGCTTGAATTTCCATGCCCGGGCCCATACAGAAATCAGCGAAAAAAGGTCCGGCCTGTTCTTGTCTAACATAATTTAGATTTATTAAAAAATTAATATGGTTTAGAATAAATTTAAAAAAAAAGAAAGTTTAAAAACATCGTAACTTTTGAAGCTGTACAATAAAAGTAGATTTATGAAAATATGTCTATATTATCTTTCTATATCTTCAAATTCCAGGCATCTCCATGTTATCCCATGGCTCTAGAGGGTATCAGATCTACTTTAGTGCCTGATACGAAGGGAGTCGTCAGTAATAGCCAATAAAATTGTTGGAAATCTGACGATGGAAAGGCCTTTTCTTAAACAAGCAATAGAATGCTTTGAAAACGACGAATTGCATGCGGTTTTTGTCTCTTGGAAGTTTAAAAATGCTATTAGAGTGCTATTACATGCAAAAATTGCAAGCGACAAAAATCGCCTCCGTTTTTTCATTTTCTAAGCATTTCATTGGCTGTTCAAGAAAAGGCTTTACCATCATCCGGTTTTCCGAGCATTTGATTGGCTGTTACTGGTGGTTGGCTTTGTTCCAGGCGTTAAAGACGCTTCCACACAAGAGAATCGCGCGTTTTCTAAGCGACTTCCCTGGACCCATACGATAACATAGAGACTCCTGGAATTTGAAGCGACTTTGACCCCTCGCATAATAGCACTTTTTAAGTGCTATTACACGTCGAAATTTTAGGCGACAAAAATCACCTGTTTTTTTTTTTTTTTTTTTTTTTTCTAAGAATTTCATTGGCTGTTCGAGAAAAGGCTTTTCCATCATTCGGATTTCCAAGCATTTGAGTGTCTGTTACCGGCAACTCTTTTGTTTTCAGTCGTCAAAGATGCGCCGACGCAAAATAGTTGTTTGCTTTCCGAGCGACTCCCTTGGAGCAATAGGATAACATGGAGAGACCTGGTATTTGAAGCGACTTGACCACTCGTGTAATAGCACTTTAAGGATATTTGTTTTCTAGGTAAATTGATAATAAAAAGGACAAAGAGTACATTATAATCATTTTTGAGTCAGCAGTCTCCTATAAAATTTCAAAATTTAGAGAATTCGTAATTTTTATGAGCGTTTAGTCTTTTTCCCTATACGAGTAACTTCTAGTCATATTGTGTTAACCCCTTGGGGACGAGCGACACGTATACGTGCCGCAAAAAGGCTTAAGAATCCTTGTTTATCCGCACCAGTAAAATTTTACTGTGAAACTTGTGTTCTTCAATCGGAGCATTTTCTCGATTTGATAAGGCACAAATTTCTGTTTTTAAAAACCGATGACAGAGCATTAAAAATTTCGTAAAAGTCTCCCGTCGCGAAGGGGTTAATTGTTTTTTCGCTATGCGACTTGACTTTAAAGATCAGTAGGTTTGAATCCATGCATTTTTTTTATTCTAGGGATGTATCAAAGACTTCATCTGTCAAGATCCCTGATCGATCATACAGACAGCATAACATAGCATTAGCCACAGAACTAACTATGATATTGATATGATTCTAAATAATAGCAAAGATTGGGACCATCATATTAAACATAATTTATCTCCAGTAGAACGATGAATTTTATAGTTCGCGTTAAATTTTCGGTACTACTCTGTTATCCCGTCGACCGATTTCGCCAAATTATACAAATCGCCAAACCAATAGCCAAATTATACATATTGACGTAGTTTTTATTTTAAATAATAAAAAAAACAAACAAACAAATAATTAGTAGAATATTAACAAAAATACAAATAAAAAGTCGAAAATAAGATCACTTAATGGCGTTTTAAACACGTGTATCGTTTTTAATGTCATTGAATGTGACATTCACGATCATCCATTTTTAGCATTTAATCTTATAATTTGGCGATAGTATTTTGGTCGACGGGATAACGGAGAAGTACCCAATTTTCTCATACTAGTTTTAATTCCATTTCGAGATCATCCCAGCTGAAGTCCCTTCATGAGCGACCAAGTTTTTTTTTGAAGAAAATGAAACGAATTTCGTTTCTCGATGGTCGCTTCAAGAAAGTTTTATTAGAAAAATAATTCTGGAGAGCACATTATCAGAGATAGAAGCGCTGTGCCAGAAAAGCCTGTTTTTCACCATCAAATTTTAACAGTATTCTTCGGCTTATGAAATCAGAAAGTCGGAAATTTATCAGAAATTCTATTATTAAACAAAGTGATGAATAATATAAAAATTTAGTGGTAGCAATCAGCAATTTGTGGTACAGCACTGGCATCCCTGATACTAATCATCAACTTCTAAACTAAATTTTTTCTTTTTTTAAATTCCGGTAACTTTTAAGTATTTAAACTCCTCTGTATCTTTCAGGCAAAAAATTTAACTTTGATGGCGGATTAAGAATGAAGGTCAATAAATTCCACGGCTCTATTCTTTCAAGAAGTTGTCAAAGAAATAGATAAAGTAATGAAATCGTCATTATTTGTTCTGGCTTAAAGAAAAAAAATTGCATTTACTTACTAACTTTGGAAGGTCTTGGAAATAAAAGTCATATAAAACAAAATCGTAAAGTCAAAGTACAGTAGAACCCCGCTAATCCGGACCCCGTTAATTCGGATCTCCGGATATATCGGATCGGTTTGGTCATTTTTTTTTCAAGTTTGAGAAGCGATTGGCTGATTTCCTAATATAAGTTTGTTTCATCGTCGTATTCTTAATAAAAAAAACTTTTTCTGATATCTTTTCGGAAGAATTAAGCAAAGCGAACATTTTTACTGTCTGTAAATATTCAATAAGTTTAACATAAAGGTGATTTTCTGCAAGCAGTGGCGTAGCTATGTTTTTTGGCGCCCGGGGCCAGCAAGAAATTTTGCGCCCCCACCCCAATATAGATATATAACAATTTCTCTCAATTTGGCGCCCCTAGGCCTCGGCGCCCGGGGCGGACGCCCCCCTTGCCCCCCCCTTAGCTGCGCCACTGTCTGCAAGTATGTTTTATTTAATTTCATTTTTTTCTAATTCTCCGGATTTTCGATAATCCGGATTGGGCCCGGTCCCAATTAATCCGAATTATCGGGGTTTTATTGTACTTATTTTTTAAATTCTGCAGATATTAACTAATTCACGTAATCTTTGTTTTGATACTAAAATTTTTAATTTTTTTCCTAATGTAAAAAATAAATTTTAGTAACATTAATTGTTACCTTTTTTTCAACAATTAAAATGCAGATTTAAACATGACCTCCATTAAGAGACCATCTCTCGGAGCGATCAATTTTTATTAGAACGGAACATGACCTCTTTAGGGTGATTTTACTGTATTATATCCCGTAAGGCATGGCGACGTCACTGCGACGTCGTTGTGAAGTCACATTGTGACTTTGTGAACATCGATTGTCGATGTGACGTCACGTGACGTCGATGTGAAGTCACAGTGACTAAAATGTGAAGTCGTTATGGCCACTTTAGAGTTCGTTTGTGACGCTTCACAAAGTGGTCACAATGTGACAAATTTGTGAAAAATGTGTCTTTTGTGACGCATTTGACATTAACATTGTGACGAAACTGTGACAAAAGCAACGATAATCAAATTGCCAGAAACATATTTTTTAAAGTAAATAACATGTTTTGCAAAACATGTTATTTACTTTAAAAAATATGTTTGTAATTTTCTAAAAAGTTTTAATAAAGTCACATCTCAGTCACAATGTGACGTCACTGAGTGGTGGCATTTTGGTCACAGATGTTATGTGACCAAAGTGACTCACAGTGACGTCACTGTGACCATGCATGCTATGAGGGATGTCCTCTACTGCCAGTTTTTAGAAATAACTGTTTTTGCTAAAAGGGGAAAAAAAAACATTATCTTGATATACTGCGACGCTGTAAATACTATCATTTTCTGGTGAATACTTTTTGCTGAGGTTCTGTGTAATTTAGATTAGGAACTTACGCTGGTAAATAGAAATTATTAGGATGAGCGAAGCGAATCCTCTACTAGTCCACTCAAATTACAATTTGTCGTACGCTTTACAAAAAAACTATTCAATATTTTAACTTCAAATTAAACACAAAAATAAATTATGATCTGTAGATTTGCAGAATATAATTTTTTTTTTACAGTAAAACGTTAAAAAAATTATTATTTTAATTAATTTATTCTACATGCATTTCCAATACGGACGCATTTTAGCAAATAAATAAAAAATGAAACGCGTACATTTTCAGAAAAAAAAATATAAATCATGGAGTAAATAATTATAGATAGAATCATGATTAATTTATTAAATAAAACATGTTTTCATTATCCCGCAAAATCGTTTGCACAGATGACACTTAAACATTTTAAAAGAATTGTATTATGGATTTTTTTTTTTTTTTTTTTTTTTTTTTTTTTTTTTTTGTAAACTGGCAACAAAATAATTGTAAACAAATAAAATTAATTCTTAAATTTGTTATATAAATGAAAAATTAAAAGATCTGCGTGAAGTTGTTCGTTCAAGCTCTTTATAAATATTTTTGCGAAGGTTGTATTGTGGCTAAATAATATCGACTCATTAATCAGAAGGATTTTATAGAAAAATAAGACTTTAATAAGTTCGCAAACACAACAATAATTATTCGTGAAAACGTCACTGCGAGAATGAGAGAGCGCTTCGTTAAAAGGTAATTCCATTAATTGAGTTGCCATTCGCAGAAAGTAAAAAGTTCTCCCACGCGGAGAGAATTACAGCAATTCTCATACGCTAACATGTATAAAAATGAAGAAATTAAAATAAAATGTTTTACAGTTGAAAATTCATAGTATCAACGAAAGCAGATTTCAAATGTTTTTTCCAGAAAATAGGATTTTGAAGAAGTAACTTTCTTCAAGCTTTCTTCAAATATATTATTCTAAAATAGCTATCAAAGATTATCGGATGTTGATTACAAAGATTGGAAACATGCATATTTCAAACAATTAAAAAACACCAGTGGCTACTTGAAATTGTAAAAACATCTTTAAAAGAGCTTTTAGTTGAAAATTAAAAAAAAAATTGTAAAAGTTTGCTTCGAAAATATCTTATGCCAGTTTTACATCATAAGTAAAAAATTAAAATGCGACAAAACATAAAATAACGTTTTTGTTTAATAAAGATGCAAAAATAATAAAAAAAAAAATATTGTTACTTTCAAATATCTGTTTTATAAAATAATGCTTCGCGAATCCAAACAAAGCATGGCTTTTGCTAGTTAGAGAACAGATATGTTCAAAGGATTCCATACCATATGAATAAAGGGCTTTAAGCTCGCTTCCGAAGAGGTGGGTGGCAAATCCGAAGTTGCAGGTGCTCTTGTGAAAGACACTCACGATGTCGTCCGGAACCACGTCCCGGTTGGTCTCCAGGAAACGCGAAGTGTCGTACAGAACTCGTCCGGCAAAATGCCTTATGCCAAACACTAGACTATCCATTGGCTTTGGTTCGTAGAATCTGAAAAAAGAAAATCAACCACCTTTTTTTTAATTCAATAACATAAAAAAAATAAATCAATTATTTAAAAAAAAAAAAAATGAAATTAAAACTGTGGCAAAAGTATAGACAATCTGTATATTTACAGAAAAATAACTACAAATTAAAATCGAGCGACATTGTCTGCAATTAGTGCAAGAATGTGATTTTCCATCGAAGAAACTAAATGCTGCGTCACTTGGGGGTCTATTTTGTACCAAACACGTTAAATAGCAGCTTGAAGCTCATTAACAGAAAAGTATAGCAAAAATTTGCATAAACCTTACGCGATATGATGTCACAAAGGTTTTCGATTGAATCCAGATCAGGGCTACAAGCTGGCTAGTTGAGATCAGTAGTATTTTCAGCGTTAAACGAAATTTTTGTTTAGTATGCAATATGAATCGATGCATTATCTTGCTAAAATCCATACTTTGGACCAGCTAAAAGTTCCCCAAATGACTAAAAATTGTTTTCCAACGTATGTATGTAGTCTTGTGTTGCTTGGAAACCATTGAATATCTCTAGAGATACTCGAGCATTAAAACAAAGTGAGGACCAAATCATTAAAATATCAGCTCCTTATTGTCGACTTAAGAAAGTCCCAGGCTCTTTACGCAACTCGTGCTAATAGTATGCCCATAACTTTGGGCCATCCAAATTCCACGTTTTTTCGTTACTGAATATCATAGTGTAACATTTGGGTCCATATGACGTATGTTTGAAAGTCCTTTGCATTCTCGCCAATTTGTAGTGAGATTTCAAAGCTGGTTGTTTTATAATTTTCATGTAAATTGATTTTCCTCTTTCTTTAATTCATCTACGAATCATATCCGTCAACATAGTAAGTACTGACTTACTTTTAATGTGAATAGTAATCATTATTTGTGTAAATGCCATTTTATGGATCCTTTTGTCATCTCATTTTCTGATTACACAAGGACTTCCAGATTTATGTTTTGTTTTGAAGGAGTCGCCCTTAGACTATACTTTATAGACAGACCTATTTGAACGATTCAATGCTGCTGAAATTTTAGCAACAGTCTTCCCTTTCCATTTCAGCTTCCCTACTTCAATTACCTCATCTAACTGAATATTTCTAGCTGGCGGCATCTTCACTAACTGATGCTATATCGAGGTATACTTAAATACTTCAGACATGGGGTATTATAACTTTGAAATATGCATTTTACTCAGGGGCGTATTTAAGCAGAAATCATTAGGGGGGCGTATAAGACGATTTTGCCGACTAACTTTAAAGAATTTATGTCTTATAAGTACTTTTGTCTTTATATAGGTATGTATCTGTGTTGTATATAAAATTCTACACTTTAGTGTATAGCGGAGAATGTAGGGTACGTATAAAAACTGACACACAGCGTAGGGTGATTCTGAAAAAAAAAAATCTGAAATTCACAGTAAATTCTTTTAAAGGTTAGAGCAAAGAGAGGAAAGAATCCATTTCCGGCACTAACTGGATTTTATCCAAGATCCTTGGACAAAACTCGCATTTTTTCGCGATACCTTAAAAAATTTTTTACTTTTTCGCGATCTTTTAACGAAATTAGCGTTTATTTCGCGACCTTTTAAAGAAATTTGCGTTTATTTCGCGACCTTTTAACGAAATTTTGCGTTATTTCGCGATCTTTTGGAAAAAATTTGCGCTTTTTTGATAAATTTTGTGGGATTTTTCTCGATTTTTTAATGAAATTTGCTTTTTTTACGATTTTTTTACGAAATTAGTGTCTTTGCGATTTTTTTTTGTCGAAATTAGCATTTTTTTCTAAGATTTTTTTTTCAAAATTTATTTTTTTCCATGACTCCTTGACAAAATTCGTATTTTTTCGCGTATCTTTGATGAATTTTCTTTCTTTTTCTTTTCTTTTCTTTCTTTTTCTTTTCTTTCTTTTTCTTTTCTTTTCTTTCTTTCTTTCTTTTTTTCTTTTTTTTTTTTTTTTTTTTTTTTTGCACGATACTTTGACAATTTTGTTTGTTTTTTCAAGACCCTTTTACGAAATTCATGTTTTTCCGCGATCCTTTTGCGAAATTGGCGATCTCTCTGTGAGCAATTGACGAAATAGACTTCTTCCAGAGATCATTTGTCGAAATTAGAGATATTTGATTATGCCTGAATTTTTGGAGTGATGACAGATTTTTTTAAATTTTCAGAAAGTTCAGAACAGAATCAATCCTGCACACAATGCCTACGCTTGCGTTCCATTGTTATAAATATTACAGCAAAGCATTTTGGTATTAATGGAATATCTGTTTATTTTTTGCTAGGAGTAAAATTACTGAAATTCGTGATGTTGAACGAAAATTTGCAATTTGGATTAAACAACTGATTGAAGCTTTGAGTAAGATGTTACCTGCACTTTTTTATCATCTTATTTATGTATACATTGAAAAGGATTAATTCAAAACTTATTTTAACTTTATCTTCGTTCATTTTTTGCACAAAAGACATTTTATCCCAGCACCTTTTTCAGATGAGCCCATCTATTCACAAAAATGGCTAAATATAGGTATTCTAAAAAGTGTATACTTTTGACATCATGAGTACATTCGGACGTGGATCGGTAATTATTGTTTTTTAGTAGTTTTTCAGTTTTTAAGTTACGAAATGGTTCGTTCGAGCCAACTGTGACTTGAGAAGTTAGAGTCTAAAAATCTTCGAAAACAGATAGCATGTTTCTCAAAAATTCTCTTTTTTTTTTTTTTCAAATATCATTCTATTTGCTTTAGCTTTTGCGCAGAAATCTGACAAAACTTCCAGATCTGCGTGTAATGCTTCATGTGAATAATTGCCTTGGTTTTAGGAAAGAAATCTGCCGCTTTATTATACAGATCTAGTGTTAATTTCTTTCTTATAGTGGAAAGGTTCATATTTTCAGACGGTGGTATGGTTATGCAAATGCAAGAATTGAGACTACCAACTATCATTACTGTAAGGCTGTCCAATAACTTCTTAAGCTTCAAGTTAAACAACTATTCATAGATGAACTGAATAGCACTTATCATCAGTTTATTTTTAGTTAACGAATAAGCTGTCAGTTTAATTATTTTATTTTTATAAATATATTATATCCTGTAAGGGATATTAACTATTTTCAGATCTAGTGCCTTTTACGTTAAATAGTTCATAAATAATAATAGTATAGAAATTGTTAAAATGTAATACATTTTTTTAAAAATGTACGTTTTTCTGGATTGTCACTTTTCTATATAGATAATGTCTACATGACCTACCGATCCGCTCTAAATTGAAGCCTACGGACTAAGTTTTTGCCCGGTGGAGTACAGAGTATCATCCCCCTGCAACGTTAAATTTGCCAAGTATTCGGGCTCAAAATTATCTTACGATGCAGCTTAGCTTGTCTATCTGTAGCGCTCCATTTTTTGCTTTCCATCTACCAAACATATCATTTTCTTATGACAAGTCTGTACCGAGAATCAGGTTTAAAATACTCTAGACTCTGTTTGAGGAGATTCGGCCAGGTAGGAATGCCTACCTTTAGCCCATTCTGAGCAGTGGTAACTCAGTTGGCAGAGCATCGATCTCTCAACTGAAAGGTTGCGGGATCGAAGCTTACTACCGGAAAATATCCGCTATGTGCGCCAATAGCACTTGGTACATGCAAAATCAGTCGTTGGTACAAAATCCTCCACGATACTGATGAATTGTGTTTCTGGAATTCAATTTTAGATGAAGGTCTCTTCATCTGAGCAAGATTCTAAATTACGAAATCAACTTGAATAACAACGTGCAGTGTCATATATCAACATGTAAATGTTAGGTAACCGGTTTAAGAAAGTTCACAACTAAGCAGTAGGCACTGCCGATAGGATGACGATCTTTGCGCCAGTCAGGTTTATTGAAGCTGTACTACGATTATGCTGTCACCCAGAGCCTAACTAAGGCAGGGGCATGCGGGGCAATTGCCCCGGGCCCCCCGGCTTTACGGGGCCCCCAAGGACAGATATAAGTTTTTTGTTAAGGAGTATCAAATGATAAAAAATAGTCAAAAGTAACCAAAATTCTTTTTTTTTTTCAATTTTAAGGGTCTGTCTTCTCCGACCCCGTCTGCTTAGTACATATTGCCTCCTTAAGGCCTCACCTTTATCCTCATATTCCTGTAATCTAAAAAAAATCTGTATTCTATAATTTCTTAAAGTTGTCTTTCTTCTGCTATTATGTATAATAGATGTGAATAGTACTTGGTACGCAATTTATGTACACATACAATAGTTATGAATTTCAGTTTTAGTCACTTCAAGTATAATTTACAAAAAATTTTAAGATAGATGGGGGCCCCCCTAATAATGTTTGCCCCAGGGCCCCCCACTGTCTAAGTCGGGCCCTGCGGTCACCCGTCCAGATAACATGTGTTAAACCCGTTCAGCTGGGATTTCCTGACAAATAGGGCCTTGATCATCGTTTTTAGAAAGAAAGAAAGCTTCTTGCAATAGAACGTTAAAAGTTCTGGTATAAAGAGATTGTCTCAATTATCGTCTGACTTCTTTAGTGCCAATCTTCGTCAATGCTTCATCACAAATTTATTTTACAGATCTAAACCTTATTTAATTAAAAAGAAAATTATGCTTTGTATTTGCCTAATCATGTTTTCAACTTCACTGTTGATCATTTCTAGGATTTGAATCATGTCTTCAGTACTTTAGTTTTTAGTAGTCAGAATTATTTTGAAATTCTTCGTCTTAAGTTTGTCAGTTGCTAAATTGTACTTGTACAAACGTTCTTGAGAAACATCAGAGAAACAAGAAGCCAAGCGGCAAACTTATTTCTAATATCTTGTGTCTTGATCTTTGTTTTGCTATTAAAAGAATAATGATAAGCTATTTCTGTCAAACTCTGTAGAATACATTAATAACGCTTTGAATCATTCCGCTTGCCCAGTTAATCTCGAATCAAAGAGATTCCGTAGTAGAATGAATTTCCAATTTATTTGAACCTGCCTATTTATGGCTTGGTTCATTTAGAATTTGCAGTCCTGGGGGGACAACTCATTGCTCTGGGGGATGGGAGATATTCAACACTGTCTGTCTTTTTGCACACTGCTGTAGAAAGAACTACAATCATCTCGCTTTGTGGTTGAGCGGAAATGTAAGTTATGTGATATAACCTCAAACACATGCCCTCAAGCATTTCTTTAATGTTGAATTATGTCTGAAAATCACTTTTAAAATTTAAAAGTTCCCATTTTTGTCTTTCTCATTCATTCTGAAACCAGATCTTTTCTACCCAGTGTTCGCGTAATGTCTATCAAACTTGTTATAAATTCAGTATTGAATGCAGAATCTTGCTTTTCCAGAATGATCTATTTGCGCTAGCTCTTTACGAGTAATATGACAATAACGTGATTGCGTGTATTTATCATACAAAAAACTGTTGGAACCAGAGAGAAAAGTAGAGCTCGATCTAAAAAAATGTTACAGTAAAAATTGGGAAATACTTTCAATCTAATAATGTGCGTATAAAAGAAAGGGAATCAGATGATCTGTAAAGCTCATGAAATAACCCAAATTTTTGTTAGCTAAAAATGAGGACTAAGCTTTACTGGTGTCTTAAAATCAATCAGGAAAAAAAAAGGAATTTTTAACTCACTCCGTATTTGAATCACTCATAACAAGTTTATAAATTTGAGTTCATAACTATATGTTACAGGCTGATGTAATGAAGTATGAGAACGGTTCGTTCAATACAAAGTGTGGACACAATTCCATTCCAGCGGTTTTGATAAGTGGAAGATCAAAGCTCCAAGTAAATTCAAAACCTAAAATAGATACGATTCAATCATATATTAAATATTTGTGTTCAGACATACTTACCTACATCAATTCCTCAACAACTTGATTATATTAATGTTGTACTTTAATTATCACATGGTTTATATTTGTTTAGCTATGTCGAGCTTACCGATTTGAGACAACATAACAATATATTCTATTGACTACTTCCCTCAGTAATCATTTTGAATGGATAATAGTATAATTCTGAATATAAGGCACCAGTACAGCTCAGTCCACATTTTCAACTAACAAAAATTTGGGTTATTTCATGAGCTTTACAGATCATCTGATTCCCTTTCTTTTATACGCACATTATTAGATTGAAAATATTTCCCAATTTTTACTGTAACATTTTTTTAGATCGAGATCTACTTTTCTCTCTGGTTCCAACAGTTTTTTGTATGATTTCAAAGCTTTTTCAGATCCTCTCAGGAACTTTATCAATCACCTTCAATTTACAAATCTAAACTATTATTAGTCTTAGTTTAAAGTTATTAGTAGACGTATTAGTTTGGCGAAATTCCGGAAATGACGCCAATTTAGCTTCAATTTTGGCGAGTAATTTTGGATGCCAGATTTGGCGATATATCGCTAAGTTGGCGAAAAACTTGGCGACATTTGACGATAGAACCGTCCCTTCCCAGATAATAGTCCCACTGCAGTTTCTCGGTATCTACGCAGATTTTCTTATGACGGTATCTATACAGATTTTCATAGCTTCATTTTCAAATAGTTATTTTTAAAAATATAGAATTTTTTTCCCTACTTATCCGTTTTTAATTGAAATATCTGTATTTTAGTAACTGTTTTACGTCGAAAATATTCAAATAAAGATGCGATGTTGTTTTAACACATATTTAATTACAGTTTATATTATATGTTTATGAAAAATATGCATTTTCTGTTACGAATGATGCCAATTTCAAAGGTTCAAAACTATCCGGAGAATCAGAATTTTTATTGATCTATAAAAAAAAAAAGAACACGTGTTATTGTATCTTTTTTAAATTATTGAATTGTTTTTTAGTTGGTGGCAACTCGAAAGAAACAATTGAATTAGCAATTAAAAAGGAGAGATTTCTATAATGTTAAATTATGAAAGGTATAGCGTTATAGAAATTTTAAATGGGTGCCATTTCCTTAATTTTTTATATATTTTTTACCGGACCTTCGAAAGGAACATCCCTAAATTAAAAGCTTTCGAATAAGCTATTACACGTCGCTGAATGTTTCCTGGTTCGGGTTATAATTGAGTTGTTTCTCTTTTTTTCTTGTTTCACGAGCAAAAAGTGCCAAAACAGGGGTTCTGGATCTCCGAAACTAATCGGTAAATCTGGATGAATTTTTGTAAACTTTGAGATCTAGGTTAGGACACTTCCCCTTTTCAATTTCGTCGTGATCCGATGATTAGTTCCAAAGTTATTAAGAGGCAAACTTTGGACTTTAACATTAGAGATGCATCTGAGCTCTACTATACAGCACTATCGTGCCGTATGATGAACTCGGATAATCTGAAAAAATAATTTGGTAACAGAAATGTGGCTTGAGCTTTTCGAAATTTTTTTCTATGGTCGTCATTTTGTACCATATGTTTACACCATTCTCAGTCTAGGCAATTTATGCTTTTTCTTTTTCATGATCTTCTGTAAAAGGCAATAGAAAAAAACGAAAATTAGCGTTGAGTTCTATGATATTTACCAAAAAATTGATGCTCTTTATACCAAAATTTTTGAGACGTCTGCCGTCTCAATATGAAACCTCCTGCAATATGAAACCGTTTATCAAATATGCACCGAGTTTTGTCTAGTACGAACCTAAACTGATCTAATAATGTTTCTGATTGGCTGACTATATTTCCGACTTTTTTCCTGTGTCATGTTCTACGATGGAATGCCTCCTACTTTCCGTAACGTTAGCATATTCATATTGTTTGCATGTTTTATTTCTAGAGACTGATTCTACTTTTTTGCGGAAATTCATGTCTGTAATTACTGGAAAAAACGAAAGAATACTCAATTCATCAGATTTGGTCATTTTTTCACCAATCGTCTTGCAATCAGTCAAACAATCGATTAACAATTATTCAACTTCTAGCACATTTCAGCACTCTAACAAGGAAGCCGTGTTCTTCTTTGACCGATCTTTTGCGTTCGATTGTTCATCCATATATTCAAAACCCGACTTATTCAATACGGACTCTCAGAAAAAGAACATTCTATTCTGAAAGTACTTCTGTCGAGGCCCTTTCACAATTCATTTTGAACGAAGTCTCAAAACGGAAAGGCAAACTTTGGGTTTTTCAAAAAAAATCTTAGGACAAATGCTAAGCCTTGCCAAGTTTTAGTACACATTTTAAGAAAAGACTCTGGGAATAAAAAAATGATTTGGTGAGAGTTTTATCGATCTAAACTGACTATCCAGAATTTGCCGACTATAATCGAAAATGCCGACATTAGGGGGGCGAGACGCCCCCCTACGCCCCCCCCCAGTAGCTTCACCCCTGATTTTACTGTGAACAGCTGGCAAAAAATCGAAAAAGTGTCTAAACTTTTGCAATATGCAAATTTTACTTTTATCAATTAAATTAAATATTATCTTATATTATAATAATTATTTTCACCCTAAAATCTTTAAAATATATTTAAAAATAAATATAGCCATTTGTAAAACTCAAGAGTTCGTACTTTTTATTTAAAGGTTAAATAACACCAGTGTCTAAACTTTTGCTGAGCACTGTACAAAGTTCTGAAATAATATTTTGTAAATGTTGGGTAATATGAATTATAGCTATTAAATTTTATTTGAAATATTTTCCCCATATTTTTTTTCTTTAAATAAGATATTACAAGTTGGGGCGTGTGTTGTACGCAAGCGTGGCATACTCGTGTGAATTTTATTTTATTTTTAAAATGCCTGTCTTAAAGATTATTACGAAAGTTTTGCCTAAGTAATAAATAAATGCTAGAAAATTTTTCTTCACAATTATTACGAACAGATTATTAATTACAGTTAACAACAATCTTCACAATTAATGTAGAAGATGTTAAAAAAATCTGAAAATTGAAATATTAAGAATTATATTTTTAAGAGATTTAAAAACAAAAAAAAAAAAAAAAAAAAAAAAAAAAAAAAAAAAAAAAAACAGATCTAAATGTAAAATTATTCATTAATAAAAAATTGTCCACTTGTTAGAAAATAAATTTCAATGTAATTATTTTTGAAGTATATAATATTGTTTAGGATGCTGATCTTACTGATAAGTGGTATGAGTTGATAAAGGGAAAGTTGCAGTCGAAGAATGAAATAAAGATATTCTATTTCTACAGTCGTTGCTTTACAAAGATAACTTATTTTGTTCTTTTAGCTCTTTCTAGGTCATTCAAAGCATTTCTTTAATGAGTAACAACAAACCGAATTATTTATAGTAATAATAATAATAATAAAGTGTAATTCTACTTAAAACAAAAGCATTATTGCAAAAAATATCTGTGCAAAATTATATAATATACATGAACTTCAGGAAAGTATTTTTTACCTTGGGCTGTTATGATGTTGGACAATAACTTTCTTTAAATAGCTGTCAGAAGTACCTCTGACCGAACACTCCACATCAAGCATACTGAGCAATCCAGTTCTCTGAAAAAGAGATTTAGTTTATTAAAAAAAGGAATAAATGCTTTTCCCAGATAAAAAAAAAAAAGGTACTACTCTGTTATCCCGTCGATCAAATTCGCCAAATTATACAAATCGCCAAACTAATAGCCAAATTATACATATTGACGTAATTTTTATTTTAAATAACGAAACAACAAATAATTAGCAGAATATTAATAAAAATACAAAGTCGAAATAAAAATCGACATTTTAAACACGTGAATCTTATTTAATATCATTGAATGTGACATCACGATCATCCTTAATTGGCATTTAATCTTATAGTTTGGCGATAATTTTTTGGTCGACGGGATAACCTAGTAGTACAAAAAAAAAAAAAAAAAAAAATCAGTGCAATAAAATAATAATACAGTTTTATTTAACTACTAAACCTACTTTAAATCGTGTATTAATAATCCGTCAAATTAAATTGTTAAATTTTTCATAACATCTGAAACACTTGTACTTATTCTGATATACTGGTAGATGATCAATGTAAGTGAAAGGATACTTTTCATGGTTGACTTAAGTTAACACGTTAACAGTTTGTTAAAAAAATAAAATGGCATTAGCCAACACTAGATTATTTTTTCTCTAACTTTTAAGGGTGTTCTTAACTGATCCGCTCAACAAGCGAAAAACGTTTTGACACATTTACAAATTCATTTTTTAACAGAAAGTTATCAAATTTTAATGCCTGACTATGAAAGCGATTTCGAATTGAACTTATTTTTTCATTTTATGATAATTAATTTACTTATCGAGTTATAAGCTATTTCGATGACGCAATCACCGTTTTTCTCCCCCTTTTCGACCGGTTTTTCTGCTTTCGTCGGGAAATGTGCTCAAAAGTGTCAACTTTGAAGGCTTGTTATGAAAAATCTATTGTGTTTTTTAAAAAACAAAAGAATGAGTGCAATTAGACAGTTTCTAAATAACAACATCTGCTATTTTCATGCATTTCCGAACAAAAATAATTTAATGCATGTGTCACAAAGTTGCCCTTTTTGATTTAAGAACACCCTTAAGTAAATTTTCTAAGAATTATTTTTCATATGTGTTTTATATCGAGCACATTATTTTGTGATTATTAATGATCACAATACAATGTTGTTATTAAATATATAGATATTTACCGGTATTTTCTTGGATATTTTGCTTTGGCAAATAAGGAAATCTAATGTTTTCTAAAATTAATTTATTTTATTACACTATTGATCACGATTCTTTGTCTGTCTACATCGAATTCCCACGCAGAAAGAACTTATGGTCTCATTCTCATGATATAACAATCACACACTCAATAAAGAGAAATTGTTCTTCAGTACAATTAAAAAAAATACAAAGAGAGTTATGCACACAGAAGTATGATGGAACTGGCAAGAGAAAGGGCGACTCTTGCTAAGGTAAGAAGTTCATGACTTGAAAACATCAGCTCCAACATTACAAGATATCTACAGGTTAATTATACGGGAAGTTTTGTTTTTGAATTTCTCGTTTAATTTTTAATATTTTTAAATGATTTTTTTTTTCATAGTATAGTTGAGACCGATCGCTAATATGGCTGTTTTTTATTTTATCGATTTCGGTTGCAATTTTTTTTAAAATAAAGGTATTTTCACTTTTGAAATCGGTTTCAAAATTAGACCAAGCTCAGCTCAACTGTACTATGCAAAAAAAAAAAAAAAAAAAAAAAAAAAAAAAAAAAAAATGTTTAAAAATATTTAAAATTAAACAAGAAATTCGAAAACAATCTGTCCGTCGGATTAACACACTCGCGAGCTCATGTTAAATCTATGGATATGTTATTTGTTACTATCTCGTTTGCATTTGGACATTTTTAAATATATATATTTTTTTCATTCGATAGCTGAGATCGATCTCTACATCGTTTCTTTTTTACCTTTTCACTTTTAGTTGAAGATTTTTTTATAATGATACTTTCATTTTCGGAAATGGTTTTGAAAGTGAAAGTAACTTAAAAACTATCAGCAACTAAAATCGAAAAAGTAAAAAGAAATGATGTAAAGATGGATCTCGGTTATCCATTGAAAATAAATAAATAAACTAATAAAAATGTCGGAATACAAAGGAAATATTAACAAAAAAAAAAAAAAAAAAAATCCCGATATATTTAGCATTAGTTCACGAGTGTCTTCGCCTGAAAGGATAGGTGCCATAAATAGCGGATATCCCCCTAATTCTAAATGTTGTATATTTTAAATGTAGATAACAGTTTATTTAAATGTCTCTATGAAATACTCAAATAAATTCATAGAAATGTTCCAAATGAGTTGGAACTAGTGCTTTCAGGTGTCTCGCGTAAGTCGGGCTACGACTCTTCTGGACACCAGTATTTTATAATAATCTTCTTCACCTTGTCTAATGTCAGAATTTTATTTGCGATTAGAAATGGCGAAATGAACTGTAAGAAATTAGTGTTGTCCTGAGCATTTTGGAGCCTCGATTTACGCGGGACATTTAGCAACACTTAGTTAAAACGCACTTTATTTGTAAGTGCGTTCGTAATTATGTAAATACGTAACACTTACAGTCGTCATCTAGTCCGTCTGTCCGCATATAACAAAGCAAAAACTACCCAACTGAGCCGCTTGAAATTTAAAGTATATAATTGTTGCATAGTTGTGTTGAGTCATTTCAAATTTTATGAAAATCGGATGCATAGTTTAATGACAGGGACAGTCAAAAGTATTCCGTAATATGACAGCGAATGGGAAAAAGTAGATTCAAATGTATTTTAATGATGTCATACTCTTTCGAACATCATAAAATTGATATCAATCTATGAAATATACAGGGTGATTCAAAATAACGTGGACAAATTGATATGACAAATCAGGCATACGACAAGGATAAAAAAATCACGTAGGAACATAGGGCCGCAAACCACTTATTGAGTCACAAATACAGGGTGTTTCATCCTAACTAAATTTGGGTTGACGGTAATAAATTTCGGAAAACTGAAGTATATTATAATAAAACATTTAATAGACATTCTTACCTTTGCTTTAAATGCGATAACATCAAACAAAAGCGGTAGAAGTTTGCATTATGCGCACCAGCAATACGCACTTGCACCTCACATTTTGGACTGTGATAATTAGTTTATACTGTATCATCGATTGCTTGAGCAATATGTTTTCCAGATCTTTTTGTAACGTTATTACATTTCGCACAAAATAAGGTACATATCGTTCCATTTTCATTACACTGTTTTTATTTTCCTCGAAATTATTAGTTTCAAACCGGTTGTAGCTAGATTGAAACACCCTGTATTTGTGACTCAATAAATAGTTTGCGACCCGATGCTCCTATGTGATTTTTTATCCTTGTTGTACGCTTGATTCGTCATATCGTTTTGTCCACATTTTTTAATCACCCTGTATATTTTGTACATTCTATGCTGCAAAGAATATTTGTTATTCATTTACAGTGCCGCACAAAAGTATTCCATTGCACAATGGTACAGTGAGGAAACACTGTTTGGGGGGAGGAGGGGGGTTATTAATGTCAAACAATTTCACATTTTATGAAATAGATATACATTGCTGAAGTTCACTACAAGTTACTTTCTGTAGAATAGAAAGCAGATAGTATTTACAGGGATACACAAAAGATTTCGGATATTTATACAGCATCCGAAGCACTGTTTGCTATTATACCAAGATCCGGGTATTTTTAAAACTTCGTTATAGTACGAGCGCACCTAATTTGCTACGTTTGACTTGCAGTTTCAGACTTGTTTTACCTGTGGCAGTTTTACTTGTTTCTGCAAAGGCAATGCAAGTTAGCAAAAGTGTTATATACAGTCAAGACCTCGTTAATATGAACACGCTTAGGTTGCGGGCAAACAGCACTACTTTTTATTACACTAAAAGAGCAATAAATCTATCTTTGTTTCCGAACGGAACAAAAGCTTGCTAGTTTTGGAACATCTTTAAATGGTTTTTGAGAAAAGAGCCCTACCGAATTGACAAAGGAAGGGGGGAAATTTATCTCCCCCATCTTCAGTCGTAAAGCTGTCAACTGATTTCTAGTTCGATTTCTCTCTTGAAGTTCCAAAAAGTTCACTGAAAAAGCAATTTATACATCAAAGCGCCGACACGGAAGATCAAAAATAGCGACGCCTGACCGCAAGAAGTTAGTGCTATGTGCCCGGTCCTTTAACGGGAATTACTTTTAACATGAATTGTTTTCACAGTTCCCTATAAGAACGAATACAAAGATTTCATACTGATAACATGAATTACTGTTAACATGAACAACATTTTGAGTCCCCTTCAGGTTCATGTTAACGATTTTCGACTGTAGTAAGATTGAAGATTATGTTGGTTTAACGATCTTGTCTTTAATTTTCCGAAAGTTACAGCTTTTAAACTTGTGTGTATTATAAAGTTTTCTCCATGCTCTGAAAAGTTAAACAGTAAATATTGAATCTTTCCTACGGGCCACATTCACAGAATCATGATACTTCGAATTTTATGAAGTTTCTGAGCTAAATTACTAAAAACAAAACAAAACAAATAAAAAAAAATGTTTAAAAAATTTTAAATGCCAAATCAATACTAAATCGCAATAGTTTTTTAAATTAAAAAAAAAATTGAATTACAATAATAATAATAATAATAATAATATATAATATATAATATATATATATATATATATATATATGTATTATGAATGCCAGTGATTTATTTATCACATAATAATAATAATAATGCAAATCCTTAAATTAGCAAACACTGCGAATTTTTTTTTAATTAAATCCATCTTAATAAGAAAATTTCAACTTCCAACACCGAGGTTTGAACTAAGAATCTTCTGTTTACTAGCAAGATGCTTTACCTCCAAGCTATGATGTCTACATAAAAAAACGATGACATTAATTCTCTCTTTTAAAATTTAAATCGCAGAAATGAACATATGACATGGAAAAAATTCATTTCATAATAATAATAGACTTTTTCAAAATTTTATTATTGTCGTGTGACGCGAGCCATTCAGCTCTAAGTACACAAAATTTGAAATCTCATTCAGTTTTTGTCTACGGACTCTGTGACAGACAAAAAAATGACATGAATAGATTTTCGTCAGATGAATGAAACACTAAAAATGTCGAAAAATGAATTTATGACACATTATTGTATAAAAGCTACTATGCAGATTCATTGGTGCACTTTCTGAAAGTTCCAAGAGAGAAAAATTTAACTTAAACGTTCAGACAATTTGATTATTACTAATCTTCAAAAAATACTTAAAAAAAAAAAAAAAAAAAAAAAAAAAAAAAAAAAAAAAACGTTATTGAGTAGATATCATTTTTGTTTTTCTAATCTTAATGAAAGTATTTTATTTCGAACATTGTTTTGCAAAACTTAAATTCACAGAATTGGCTATTCGAGAAGCATTGTCAAGAATAGATTTGAATATACCAGATGGTTTTTACACCAGTTTATGGTCAATCGATTCTAAAACTGCAACTATAAGTTAGTGAGAAGCGAAGCTTGAGAATTAAAATTGTATGACATAAAATTATTACACTTATAATCTTTATTGCCTTTTATTATAGGACTATCGTTAAATTTGCTTTATTCCAACGTAATTCACTGGTTGAAAGTTGTTTCCAAGGTTCATACTTAAGCCTTTATCCTTCACTGTCCAAAATTCCGTTAAATTTACGGCAAAAACTACTGGCAGCAATGTTGGCAAGAGTTTTTGCCGTAAATTTAACGATTTTATTTATTTATTTATTTATTTTTTGTTGTTTTACAGCTTTGAACGATATTTACATATGGTTTACGAAGATTGGGGAAAAAATAAAACAAAAAGGCTTAAATAGAAAGAGAGAATTAGTATGTTTAAGACAGCACTTACTAGTGATGATATGAGGTCTATACAAGGCACGTTATCGACGTAATCAACTTGCAGATCGCTTTGAACACCTTCTTCGCGACAGGATTCGATGCTACTCTTGAAGACATGTGTGTTGTAAAAATGTTGCAGTGTCTCGGCACAGAGGTTGATGCAGAGATGCTCCAGATGACTCGGCTATAACGAAAATCACAAATAATTTAGATCAAAATTTCTTAAAGAAATGCTACTTTTAAAATTAATTGAGAAATAGAACGATAAAACCAAGAGAAATGATTAAAAAGAAATTGCTACTTTTAAAATTAATGAAGAAATAGAACGATAAAACCAAGAGAAATGATTAAAAAGAAATTGCTACTTTTAAAATTAATGGAGAAATAGAACGATAAAACCAAGAGAGATGATTAAAAAGAAATTGCTACTTTTAAAATTAATGAAGAAATAGAACGATAAAACCAAGAGAAATGATTAAAAAATAATTTCTTCAAACCCAACAGAAATCTAAATAACACATAATATCAAATAATTTCTAGCTGTTTTTATTGTGAATTATGTTACTTCGTACTGATAATGAAAGACAAAATTGAAATAGATTTTTTTCTAAAGAAACGAGGAATCATTTTAAACCACTTAATTGATCAATATTTTTGAAAAAACTTTCAAATAATGCCTATATTTTATGTCTTTTACAGAATTTTTAATCTTTTATCATTAGTTTTTCAAAACAGAATATTTTGCCTAATTGAGTCGGGAAAAAATGCTTGGATTAAAATATACAGAATTCACACTAAAAATTTATTGGTGAGAATAATAAATCATGACTGGCAAAAACACGTTGCTCGTTTGATTTAGGGGTAAATCACAGGATTACTTTTTATCAGTATGGAATTGATGGCGATTGCTAAGTTTCGGAGACATCAACGATTATGACTTGATCATATCATATACACTGTGTAGGGATGAGAGTGTTCCGCGTTTTTACATACCAATATAATATTAGAGAAAATATTGTTTTGTTAAATCGCAGCATTTTTCGTTTGAGTAAAACAACATTTTCTCTAAAATTATACTGGTGGGAAAAAACGCGGAAAACCGCGGAAAATTCTCACCTTTAACTGTGGAAAAAAATCCGTTAAATTTACGTCAAAAACTACTGGCAGTAATGTTGCCATCAATTTTTGCCATAAAAATTGCAGTAAAATTAGATGTAATTTTTTTTTATTACATCTAATTTTACTGCAATTTTTAAGGTAAAAACTGCTGACAACATTGCTGCCAGCAGTTTTTGACGTAAATTTAACGGAATTTTTTTTTTACAGTGTACTTTTTGAAAGAGGATAAAAAATTTTAGTTTGCATTTCACATGAATGAATTTTTGCAGTATAGATATACATTTGAATACATACGTTACATAGATGAGCACATAATTCCAGGATCCATGGGAGGTGGGCCAAAAATGACCACAGCAGAACAAAAACAAACGCTCAAGAAAAAAGTATAACTCATATTCTGTTTTTACTTTTCCAATACTATTTCCGCACTCCATGCTGCTGATATGACTAAAAGTAGTAGATAAAAAAATGTTTTTTTACATAGTAGTAGTTTTTAGTAGATTAAAAAAAAAAAAAATCTGTCTGGTTTTCTTTTTCTATTAAAATTTTGTCGTCATGTTGTTCCATACCTGGTTTAAATGTAAATTATTTAAAATGTGCTGCTTTAATCTCTATATATAGAGAGATTACACTTTATGCATTAGATTTTTTATGACTAATATTATAATAAAAAAAATGTTAGTTTCTAAAGAGTGGCATCTGTTTATAGAAATTTATTGGTATCAAAAGTCATAATATAGCATAAAGGAAGGTTGCAAAATTGTAATTTAAAAACAGTTTGCAGGTGTGTTATTAAATTTATGATAAAATAATTTAAATTTTTTTTATATATTAAAAAAAGCGCTTACTTTACTGGCTTCAAATCCAAACATGTCTAAAATACCGATGAATCCGTCAGTAGCATGCCTAACTGCGGAGTTTAACACTGTCATAGATTTGGAAGCTTTGACTCCTCCAGAACCCATTGTAGATGCATGCTGACTACTATTTTCTATATTCAGAGAAGGGAAAAAAAAATATATAAAATTAGACCTACTGCTAAGGCAAACAACAACATCAATAAGATTTAAGAAGACAATATGATTCTTGAATTTTTATTTATCATTGTTTGATTTATTGCTATTTTATGATATGATCCCTTTTTGAAGTTTGGATTTTTCATGTTCCGCTTGTTCTTAAATCTATGCCTGCTTTTTTGTAACATAATTCTCCTAAAAAATCATCTATACTTATAGAAAATCTAAGCTATACATATACAAGAAAATATCAAAATGATTCCAGACTAAGCTCTGTAATGCCCCATCAAATAACTTTACAAAGTGTTTCTTGCATCTACAATGATTTTCAATTTTGATAAGTCTATGCGAACAGATATCGATATATTAATATAGACAGTTTTTCTGATGGTATATTTTGTCAGCATGTATGTGTTAAACTTTAAATAGCGATTAAATCATGAATAAAAAGTCGAAAACATTGAACTATCGAGAAATTTAAAGGTGAATTCTTCAAAACAGAAACGCTTAAAATCTGACTGTATCTCTGCCGTGCTTCTCTACGCTGACTCGTCCCTCTGTCATCAATCAATGTATGTTACCTTCTCCTGGCCATCAAATTTAGCTCAAGTCGCGAAATCCTTTTTCCAGAAGATGAATATATGATTGGAAAATCTGAAACATTAGATAAAGTAATAAAAGATTATCTGTTTAAGCAAAATGATTTCCAGATCACACTATAGCTATAGACTGGAGAAATGTTATCTCAACTCGATGATTATAGCAGTGGCGGGAACGATGAGACTTGGGTATTTCTGAATGTTTATTTAGAAATATATGATATCGTAAATCATATTTTTTGCGTCAACGGAATTAATACTTAAACTGTTTGAAACAATTTAATCTTTTACTGATTACATCAGAATACTAATAATAAGTATTTATGCTTCCACAACTGACTAATTATATAAAATAAATTTTACAAATACTCTTACAATATAATCTAGCTTGTTTAAACATTGAAAATTTTTATGCAAATATGAAATTTCATGCAATTAATTATTCATTCACATATTTTGCATAAATTGTGTTTAGTTTAAGTGGTTAATTAAAGTTGCTCCACTGAATATAGACGGCGTTCGATTAATCTCATACCTTTGTTGATACTTCTGCTACACAGCTTACTTAGTTCAATGCGGTTATCGATTCGAAAATAAAATATGTATAAAACGTGACAAATTTTTCTTTCTTTATTCTCTTATTAGTTTTTCTAAATTAATATATGTTACAATATTTAATGACACTGCATTATATTTGCTATTCCAATGACAATTCTCTTTTATTGTGTTTAAAATGTGACCTTCTTAAGAAAAGCACATTACCTGTTTGATTATGTACAGATTCGTTGCTGTCTGAACTGAGTGTACCCGATGTAGAACCCAATCTTTTGAGACTGTTAGCTCGTCGAACGATGGTAGCGACTGTCCTGCAGTACAATGCCTTGGAGAGAGCGTCTCGAGACTGGGTAGCCTAAAAAAAGAATTGTTAAAACACTTTGCAATGATTTAGGCAAAACAAATAGGTTCCATAATTGGCATACATTATTCTCTAGCATAAAACAAAATCAATCTCTCATAGCCTGATGAATATTAAGAATTTGTTGTAATATCAATATGTTAGTGGTGATGAAGATATATATCTTTGTAAGCCGCTAGAAAATGTTAACACACATTTATTGAAAATATACAACCTCTCTATATCGCGGCAAGTACAAGTAACATCTTATAACATTTACTTATATTTATTTGATCCTCATTTCATTTCATTTCGAAAATTGGATACGGAATGTATAATGTTAAATTCAGCTTTTTCGCCATTTATCCAGAACTTTATTAAAGGAAAATAGTCTCGCTAAGATGGAGATTTTAAAATTCAAAATATTGTTACTGCTATTACAGAATAGTAATCTTTGCTTTGTTTAATAACAGACTTAAAAAATGCAAAGAATGCTAGTTGGAAAACTTGGTAGATGCTTTAAATAAAAGTTTCACCAATCTTTTACTATTCTATAGAAATACAGGTGTGAAGGAACGATCGAGAAGAACAATTTAAGGGTGTTCTTAACTGCTCCGCTCAACAAGCGAAAAACGTTTTGACACATTTACAAATTCATTTTTTAACAGAAAGTTATAAAATTGGAATGTCTGACTATGGAAGCGATTCCAAATCGAACTTATTTTTCCATTTTATGATAATTAAATTACTTATCTAGTTCTAAGCTATTTCGATGACGTAATCACCCGTTTTTCTCCTGCTTTTAGACAGGTTTTTCTGCTCTCGTCGGGAAATGTGCTCAAAGGTGTCAACTTTGAAGGCTTGTTATGAAAAATCTATTGTGTTTAAAAAAAAAAAAAAAAAAAAAAAAAAAAAACAGAAACTTGAGTGCAATTAGACAGTTTCTGAATAATAACGCCTGCTATTTTCATGCATTTCCGAACAAAAATAAATTAAAGCATGTGTCACAAAGTTGCCCTTTTTGATTTAAGAACACCCTTAAACGAACTTTGTTGGTAGATTTTTGTAGAATAAGACAAAAACATACATTCTGTGGGTGTGCATGTGATAAATTGTTCGTTAGAAGAAATGCTCTACTAATCCGAATCATTCCTGATGGTCATTCAGTTCAGATATTTATAAGTCTATTGTAAGTCCGAAAATGAAGCTTTTTACTCTATCTTAGATTGTTAAATTTAAAATCACTTAACATTCACCATGACAAGGGGATATATATTTTTAACTCACAAGGAAGGGTCTCCATACTTGGCATACTCAGAATTTTTTGAAAAAAATACTAATTAAACTACTCATGTAGGTAATAAAGGATCAATCAAATTTAGCGGCGGAATTACAATAGGAAATATGTAAAAAAAATAAAATACTTTCGAATATTTGGCGGGAAAAGACCAAGTGGCGCGCGATTTGGCGAGCAGCACTTTTCTCCACCAGAAACAAACGATTTTAATGTAACTGAAAATTGTTTCTTAATAGATTTTTAAAATGCATTTAAATGTTATTTAATGAATTTAACCATAAACAATGAGAGAATTTAATATATTCTATATATATATATATATTCCATATGTATATTGTTTATTGCTGTAATTATTTAATTTACCTCCGGAAAAAAAATATTTTCATAAATGAAAATTTCACAGTGAGAAAAAATAATTTCATAGATTCAAGCGTATTCAAAAATAAAAGTCAGGTGTTTCCATAGCAACAAAATTGAGTTGATAATGGTCGATTGGACTTTGAACTTGAAACAATTTTAATTAACTTAAATTTGAATGTCATTTTAAATCGCAAATTTTGATGGTTAAATTTGAATATAAATACATATAATTATCGATATAACAAAATTATACTAAAAATAAAATAAACTGACAAAACTAAAATTATTTAAATTTAATTTATCTAAATAAGTTGAACGAGAAACTTTTCTTCCATTAAAGTGCATTTGACATAAAAAAGGGTAATTTTTTAATTGCGTTTCATCGCCAACCGATGATAAATCGCCAAATAACGAATTTTAATTATTTTTTTACGGACAAGGTAAGGAGGTTCCGCCGATATTTTTTTTTTTATAAACGTATATATCCTCATGAGAAGAACATTGTATATTTTTTTTCAGATTTTTCGGAGTATGCCCGTATGGAGACCTTCCTTGCCAGTCATTATATTAATGCTATGAGTTTAGACGAATAAATCTTACAGCAATTATGCCTGAATTATTTTCTGTGTTAAAATTAAAATTTCGCACTTTCCCACCACTTTTAAAACAAGAATAACTTTTATCTTAATTTATCGAGGAATTTGTCTCGAGAAAGAAAGTATTTATTTATGACTTGCCCTCAAGGAGTTAAACTTACTCAATACACATATGAATTCCCACAAAAATGTGTATTTGTGGGCGAAACAATTCACTACTTTCCCCTTTCAAAACTAATTCATTTCTTATCGATTTAATTTATTTAAATAAATTGTGTGAAGACACATAGCATTTTAGTACTTACCAGAGTGGCATCGACATGTGACTTGACCAATTGCCCTCTGACATTATGCGTCCTGGTGGTAAGACCGCGAAATAAAGCTACACTAGATACACCTAACAGCGTTGCCACTGCTTTAAGTTCACCTAAAACATGAAAAAAAAAAAAAAAAAAAAAAAAAAAAACAGTGACACATTGAAGGCAAAAAAAACTTATAAAAACATAAAATAAGAAATTTCATTTACGTACATACAACGCAATTTATGTTTTAAGTCTAAACACATGATATTTATAAAATTATTCTACATAGAATTCTTTTCAGTTTAAGGCAAAAAATTTCACTGTATAGCACTGCAGCGAAACTGTTATGATCTTGTATATCTTGCATACAGTTCTATCTATACTAATAAAAGAACAAAACGCTCTGTCTGTGTGTGTGTGTGTGTGTGTGTGTGTGTGTGTCTGCGATGGCTAGCAAAATCTACAGCCCGTACGAAGCTCAAAATTTTTTTGAGAGTAGCTACAAATCTCTCCTGATGCACCTGGGTTTCAGAATTTCGAAATTCCAATTATTAAATGAGAAATTAATTAAAATCGAGAGGTCACTCTCATAAAAAAATCATCTTTTCCCATTTTTTTCTCTTTCATTTGTTTACGGTTGGTTGGTTGTGTAAAAATTTTCGCAAACGTAATAAGAAAGCTGAAACAGAATTAAAGAAATCCATGGATGAATGAGAAAAGTGGAGGTGAAGTAAGCCTCAAAAATGGTTTGCAATATGAAACCATTTATCGCTCAAATTTTAATGTGCCAAATAAAAGGACGTGGAAGGGATTTTGTATTCGCGTTTGAAATGAAATAGACGCCCTCTCGCGGACAAAGTCTGAAAAACGAAATAGAACTGATACCGTGAGCATGAAATCAGTGTTTAAAAGGCCGATAAATAAATAAACAGTTCTATAACGCGTGCAACGTTGGGTTCTTTGTATTAAAATTATCTAAAATCAAAATTTTATACACAAAGTTTAGATCTATAATATAAAAAAATACATTTGACTTACTCATGGCAAAATAGCATGACAGCAACACAATGCTTTCATGCTTCAGCTTCTCTAAAGCAATTACTAGATTTTCCAGCATCTACAAATTCTAAAATTGTCGATATTTGTAATTTATCTCCCATAATTAAATAAAAAAGATAAAAAACTGCACTTTAAATAGCTCTTTAAACTGGTTCTATGCTACAGTGCTACAGCATGGAACGTAAACAAACAAACGTAAACAAACGATTATCAGGTCTATTACAACGCCATCTTTCGGTCATTACAAACGCGAATTATAAGACGAATTGAAAGAAATGAGTTACAATTTTAAGCATATTTTAAGAGGAAATAGCAAATTTTTAAAATGATCTTTGTTGTATAATTATTTATTAAAATAAATGTTCGTTTTTCAAATGAAGGAAATTGGAAAATTAGCAATAATTAAATATCAAATTAAAATTAAATAAGATATTGAAAACATTTGATACGAACTAAAAATTGTATTACTAAAAGTTTCCTTCGTTAATGTAATTTTAAATACTTTGTAACGTAGATGAAAAATGTTTATAACTTAATAATTGCATGTAAATAAATATTTAAAATATAATGATGAAAACATTCTTTTAAAATCGTGTATGAAAACTTAAGTAATAAATATTAATCTAAAATATAGATTTCTGACTGCAAACGATTTTTATGTATTAACAAAAGAATGTTATATTTTCAAGCGAAACGTTAAAATAACTTTCTATATTGATATTTAAAACACATATGATAAAATAATTATTTTTACCGGTGAAGCTATAGATTGGTTCTTTTTAAGAAACAAGAGAAAAAAAAATACGGGTTTAAACCTGTTTTAATTGATAGGCGTGTCAAATTACGTGCCTTTGTTGATACTTAATTGGACTTAATGTAGGGTTACATTTTTAGCATCACTTCCAGAGATAATTATTTCCATGGACGTGAATAAAAATAATTTCCAAAATAATTTCCATGGACGTGAACCAGAACCTTAAAAATCAATTTGGAAAAATCTGAAATCTGAATCGAACCAAATCTGAATCTGACGAAAATATTCCAAATAACTATAACCAGATACGAACAAGGCAATATAATTTCAATGACATAAACCCAATCCGAACCAAAATATTTAAAAAAAAAAAATCCCGAAATTTGAACCAAACTTTATCTGAACCTAACAAAAATATTTCGGTAAAGTATAACCTCATTGGAACTAGGTAAAATAATTTCCATGCAAGTACAACCCGACCCGAACTTAAAAATTCCATTTGAAGGAAAAAACTCCACGAAATCTGAATTGAACCGAATCTAAACTGAACAAAAATATTCCAAACAACCATAACCGTATCCGAAGAAGACAAAATAATTTCCATTAACATGAATCCAATCCGAACCTAAAATTCGAATGTTCTACAAAACATAATGCGTTTCGTAGCGGTGGCAAGTGAAACTAAGTACTTAGCGCGAGATGGATAAGATATTTCGTTTATAGTTAGAGTTAAATTATAACTTGGTTATGGTTAGGTAACTGTTAGGTTGTAGTTACATTCCGATGAGCCTTATGTTATATTTAATTTCCGGTTAGGTTACAGTTAGATCATGGTTAAGTTCCAGTTAGGTTAAGGTTAAGTTGCGGTTAGATTGTGATTAGATTATGGGTAGGTTATGATAAGGTGACGTGCAGGTTACATTTATAGTCTATTTAAGTTACATTTAGGTTACTGTCAAGATACAGCTAGGTTACAGACAAGTTATGATAGAGTACAATTAGGTTACGGTTAGGATTTTGTTCACAGAATGATCATTACGCATGTTTGATAAAAAATATACACCTATTTTTGTAAAATGGCTCTGAAATTATAATACTATATACTAACATTTTAGCTAATCATCGAGAATCGATTTCATTCACGGTATAGTCGGATTTAAGAGTGATATAATTAGTTTGAAATTCAAAATATTTTACTTGGGATATCTGTGTGAAAAAAGTATATTTAGTTAAGTCACTTAACAGTAATTTTAAGGATAAATATCAACAGTTTAACACGAAAATCACGCAATCGTTTGACACATATTCCCTCCTGCGTTTCCCATTGCAGTCATTTTGGGTATTTTTGGAGCTAAATATTAGTTTTTTTTTAAACCAATTTTTGACACAGTCAGGGGGTACGTATTTAATATAATGTACACTGTAAAAAATTTGACCCTTTTGCTGCATCATCACTCCCCCGCTTTTATAGAATATCTCTCTTTTGACCTATGAGAATGCTCCATAATAAGCTGAAGTAGTCATTTTCTATAAAAGCGGTGGAGTGACGATGCAGCAAAAGGGTCAAATTTTTAACAGTGTATTTACACATATTTCGAGTTAAAGATAAATTCATAAAAATTTCAAATTCGTTTAACATTATTATTACGGACCCGGGCAACGCCGGGCGGGTCAGCTAGTAATGTAATAAAGGGGAACGAACGTCCATTCAGAAATTTTGTGTCAATTCGAGGAAACTTTCATAAGTAATTCCAAATATTTTATTAAACGATTTAATTGAAATAAAAATTGATATAACCAGTAATATATCACTGTGTTCCACTCACGTGACATACATCTAATATGTAACCAAAAGTATTTCACTTGCTTATACACTGGTGGACTAAACTTAAGGACCACTGTTATTTTCAACTATTACAGTTAGAAATAGATCCACTGTAGCAGGTGTAAATTTTGCATGAATGCGGGATGTCCTTTGTTTTGTAAAACTTATGTAAATTTTGTACTTCGGATTTGTCGATCACGTGACAGCAAAGATAAGAGATTTTAGGTAATCGGCAGGTACTCTCTGAGTTGCCATTAGATCTAAACATTGAACCAGATGGAGTGAAGCTTGGACATTAAAGTTTTGAATATGTTTTCGAGGCATCATTTAGATGATATTATTCGTGGTAGAATAATCGGAAAGTTGGGAGAAGGATGCAAAATGCGAAATGTTGCCCGTGAATTTAACACAGTATTGTTTCTAGACTATGCGCGGCATACCAAGAGAGTGGAATATGTACTAGACGCACGGGAGGAGATCGTCTTAGCAGTACAATGCCTCAAGAAGATCGCTATTCTGTTATTTTGACTAAAAGGAACTGACGCAGCACAGCTCGTCAATTAGCGATTCAACTTTGTGCTGCCACAGCAACTAAAATATCACGGAAAACTGTTGCAAGACATTTGAAATAGGGTGGTCTATATGCCTGAAGACCTGTTGCGTTTGTCTCACTCTCGAGATGCCAATGCAGCGCCCGTTTACATCGATGCCACGTGCATCGCAATTGGACTGATGAGAACTGATCTACCGTTCTCTTCTCAGATGACAGTAGATTTAGTTTATCGCCTGATTGTAAACGTAAACTGATATGTTGCGAAGTTGGTAGGGCTTACTGCCAGGAAAGTATTCTAGAAAGAGATCGATATGCGACTTCAAGTAACATGGTGGGGGCAGGCATCATGTTCAATGGCCGCACGAATCTCTCTGTGCTTGACCAAAAGTCCATGACCGGTAGACGTCTACATGGAATAGTCCTGCTTCCACAAGTTCGACTTATTCGAGGTACTGTCGGCTAAACGTTTCGATTTATGGACGATAACGCACCTTGTCATCGCACTCAGTCTGTACAAGATTGTCTTGAAGCCGAAAATATCCATCCCATAGATTGACCAATGACCAGCACCTTCCCCTGGCCTAGATCCCGTTGAATATGTATTGGATGCCATGGGGAGACATATTGCAGCTCAACAATTTTCCTCCCACAAAAAAAGGAAACTCTTATCCGTGCAGTGAAGGAGGAATGGGGCAACTTGCCCCAACAGCTTCTGTATCATGTTGTTCAGAGTATGCCACGCCGTCTTGAAAGTTGCCTCGCATTACACGGTGACTACGCCCCTTATTGATATGGCACTGATGATTGCTAATTACGAGTATTTTGTTTTCTTTGTACGATTCTCTTTTGATGTTTTCGGTCATATTCACGTTTCAAAGAAAAAAAATCTCTGGTAATACCTGTATGCATTCTTTGAAAAAAATTTTCATATTAAATCCTGAGGAATTTTTTGTTATTACTATTGTTTTCTTCTTGCCCATAATCTCACGTAGATTCTCATTTAAGTGTACATTTCTTCTTGGTCCTTAAGTTTTGTCCACTCAGTGACACTCTGGTCACAAGAGTAACAAAATTTTGATTTATTATATAAACAAGCAAAATTTTTACATTTTCTAACAAATTATATATATTGTATGAGAAAAAACCACAATGGTATTTAACTGGTTCTATCAGATTTTATCTTAATCATACTTTTAAATGAAATATTTGGAATTATGAAAATTTCCTTGTTGGTCACAAGAGTAAAAATGGATGTTCCTAAAGATAAATTGAAAACTAAAATATGTTATCCAGTATAATGAAATTTTTGGAACACACATGCTCTAATACACGTGTACCATCTTATGAATGCATTGTTGTACAATGGGTATAAGAAATATAAATATCTTTTTAAAGAATAGCAGAAAAAATGCCTTATAATAAAATTTTAACATACTTATACATGAATTTACTTCTCTCTCATCCTCATTACGGTTTCATATTTTTCATACACTTCTTCTTGCGTTATACGTATTAATGAAATTTTATTCCTTTTCATTTATAATTATGTTATGACAGTTACTTGTCTAAATTTTAGTCACAATAAATCATCCCTTAATTCACATCCAGCGCATTTTAAGAGTTACTTTATAGATCCTTAGATTGAGAAACTAAATTGAAAACTAAAGTAATATTTTTTAAGGATGTTTCATATAGCGGTATTTTTTAATAACTTTTAAAACTGAATACATTTATACTTCCACATTCAATAAAGAAGTGAACCAGTGGACTACTTACCATTCCCTCCTTTAACGTCCACCTCCATGCCAGCACCGTCCACAAACTGTATGTTACCCAACAACAGTATTGCTGCTAATACCCGCACCACATCCATCGAAGGGATGCCCAATACTGATAGACACGACTGTAAGAAAGATGAAAAAGAAATAAAATTAAAGAAAAACATGGATAAATATACGTATGTTCAAATGAAAGATCGTAATTGTTAACAGTCCAAAAATTCCATAAATTTTCAAAAAATGAAATAAAAATGCCACTTACCTTCCATGCCTCGAACCTGGAGGCATCTTCAGTTTCATTTTGACTGATATCCCCTTGATTTAAATAGCACAGGTTGTGTAAGGAATATCCTGCTAAACTGAGTTGAACTGGAATGGAAACAGAGAAGTCAGTGATCGATACAGTTAGGTAAGCAATATCTAATAAATGCACTGGCGATAGAAAATAAAAATAAAAATAAAAGAACAATTATAAAAAGGTACTTCATGCTAATTCTATTAACCCTTTCCGTCGTGGTGGCCCTAAAAAAAGGACGTCTAATTTTAATTCTACTGGCATTAAAAATATTTAATTAAAATTTTTCTTTTATAACATATCTGAAAATAAGAAAATTCATATTTTCTAATAAATTCATTTATAAATTCTGGTGTAAGTTAATTATTTCAAACAGATTTACTTCGTGCCAGAAAGGGTTAAGAAAAATCCAATGAAAAGTAGTAGGTTCGTAACTTAAGGCCAACGTTATCATATACAAGGTGTCCACTCTCAACGTTGGCCAATGGCTAATTCCTAAACCATTAGACATAGACATACCGTATTTTCGGGTGTACAGTCCGCGGCTTATACAAGAAAAAACCTTCGAAAAAGCCGCTGCGGGTTATACAAAGATTTTTTTAAAAAAAATTGGAAATCGTGATGTTTTTTCTACAATTTTTAAACCTCAAAAAATGTGAAAAAAAAACCCATCGAAATTTGTAAATTTTTTTCGCTATGCAGCGAAATATAGAGAGTTCTTTCATGTTTGTAAAAGCTTTATTATTATTATTATTATTATTATTATTATTATTATTATTATTGTTTAAATACAGTTATTTCTGGGTCGCAACTATCGCCAAGTACTGCACTAACCGGCAGCGAGAAATAATGACGCTCGAACGCAGTTTGCTCTTGATTTGAGAGGGTAAAAACAATAGTATAACATGTTACTTATTTTAAACTTACTTTTTGCTGAATAAGTCGTTTTAACGTTTATTGAAATCAGTTTTTTAGTAGAGATGTGTCATTTGTTGAGGAACGACTCAAAAGGAGCGATTCCGGCAATGGAACTAAAGGAACGAATCAGAAAAGGAACGAAATCACGGAATCGGTCCGAAATTCCGAAAAGGGCAAAATCCTTGGACTCGTTCCGAAATGAAACAACTCCGAAAAGATTCGATTCCTCGGACTCGTTCCGAAAAGGAGCAATTTTTATGACTCGTTGCGTAATGAAACGATTCTGAAAATGAAGGATTTCTCGGAATCGTTCCGAAAAAGACCGACTCCTCTGATTCGTTCCGAAATGACGTAAATCACACACTTTTTTTTTGTTCTTTGCTACAGGGCAGGGTAGATTATTATTTTTTTTTAAATAAACTAAAAATGATCTTAAACTAAAAATTGCCAAGGTAGGAAAGGTTCGAGATTTTGGATTTTGTACTCTACAAACACAAAGGGGTGCTGCAGCGATTCGCTAGCAAACTATTTTCCGATATTTTATTCATAGATTTTTTTTAAGGTCTCGTGTATAAGTCGACCCCCCCCCCTCCCACTTTGAAATTCTTTTTTTGTCTAAAATTTCTCAACTTATACGCGCGTATATACTTTAATTTCTTCTAAATTCGAACCCTGATCGAAATATACGTTCATAAATGGTGTATAGCCAGCGGAATATACACCGATGCATCTCCGCGGCTTATACACGAACTTTTTTTACTGCACTGCTCGATTTAGGAGTGCGGGCTATACACAGGGTGCGGGCTATACACCCGAAAATACGGTATATAGTTCCTGATAGAAAAACGTTTTAAATGAGGTAAATAAATATTTTAAAAGCGATTTGGGTCAATAAAAACATTTTTTCAAAAATTACAAAATTTAAATTTTTATAGGGTTTACCGGTCCTATAAGTTATATTTAATAAAAGTTTGCTATTGTTCGTATATCATATCGTATTGTTTGTTAATGGTTAGCCTCATCTGTACTATAATATACGTATTGGCATTTGAAATATGCAATACATCTATAGCACAGTTGTTGGCTACCTGAATTGCTGGTTAATCGAATCGCCTGATTTCATGAATCATTTTATCGAGAATGCAATAAAAGTCATAATGCTGTTTGTCTTTTGTAAAATACAATTTCATTTATGACTCTAATACGATCCTTTTAAACGGTGTTTACTATTATAACTGATGAATTAGAGATAGGAGTAGACAATGGTGAATTTAGTCTAGTGAAACAATAAATCGTATTTTTGTTTCTTTATCATATTGCAGATGTGTAATAAAATACATAATCTTAAGGCTGTTCTCAATTGCTCTCCTCAACAAGCGGAAAATGTTTTGATACATTTACAAATTTATTTTTTGATATAAAAATGCAAATCCTAACCATGGAAGCGATTTGAAATCTAACTCAATTTTCTATTTTTTGATTAATAAATTACCCATTGAGTTACAAGCTTTTTAGATCATGTTAAAAGGCGATTTTCCCTCAGTCTGGTCTGGTTTTTCTTCTCCCTCGGGGAAAGACAGTTCAAAATACTCACATTGACACTAGTTTCTGAAAAATCTATTGTGTTTACAAAAAAAAAAAAAAAAAAAAAAAAACGGGAAATTGATTGCGATTAGATAGTTTTTGAAATGCAACACCTGCTAGTGTCATACATTTTACGAAGAGCAAAAATACTAAAAGTTATTTCATGAAGTTGCCCTCTTTGATATAAGAACAGCCTTAAACATTTTTTTCATATAACAGAGTTATAAACAAACTAGATAAAATGATAAAACACAAATCGAAGTTTAATTAACGTTAATGGCCATCTTTGAATCGTTCATTGTCCTCTGTGGGTCGCATTACTTTACTCTGAAATTCCTAGACAACAAATTTCTTGAGGAAGTCTTACACTGGTAAGCCTTCCCTTTGAACGTGTTGATTTTAAATTGCTGAAACCAAACTCTTACTCTGCATACTTAAGCTGTATCTTTAATTTTTTCTGTAAGGCTTCTCTTAAAAAGAATAACCTGGTAAAAACATCTGAAGAACGATTCAATCCCCTGCATCCTTATAATTTTTGATAGCGACAAAAATTTCACTTTGCAACATATGGAAGCTTTTAGGAAAGATATCTGATTATTTCCCTCCCCCCTACACAGCCGTGCGTTTATTGCTCGCTTGAAAATAACACATGCGTATCTAATCTTTGTAATTTCAGACATGAACACTAGTACGGGCAGAGGGGAATAAGAGTCACTATCCTCCCTGTGTTTAAAAATTTATTTAATTATTTTTTTTTTCTTTCGTGATAAAAAAGAATAAAATCCGTTCTTTTCAAGTGACTTTAATATTTAAATACCATAAGAAGAAGGAGCAAATTTTTTTTCTTCAAGTCAGGAAGACCCTGTCTCTCCTGCCCCCCTCTCCCATGGAATACTATTTAAAGCTGTTTTTGTTTTATTGTTCATTTTTTTAAGAATTATCTTGGGCTTCACAGATTCTGTTTGTTTGGCGAAAAAGAAAAAAAACGTTTTCCAATTCTCCACTTGGATGAAAGCTTACAGATGTTTTTGTTTTGATTTTTAATATCGCTCATTTCTTACTTGTTTGTATTAATTTTCTTTTATGCTATAGATCTAAAAATTCTCTTGTTATTTTTTAGTTTACTTTATTGCATATTTATATTCTTCATCTTGAAGAACGTCCGAAGGATGTTGCAAAATCTTGCTCTTATCGGGATTTCATTTGGTCTTTACATGTGCTTTTAAAAAACTTGTAGATTAGTATGGGTTAGCACTTGTGTTTTAGAAGGGGTTCTTTAACCCCTTGGGGAGGAGCGACACGTATACGTGCCGCAAATTAGGCTTAAGAAACCGTGTTTATCGTCACCAGTAAAATTATACCGTAAATTTTTCTTTATGTAATCGGAACATTTTCTTGAAATCAATAAGTCACAAATTTCTGTCTTTTAAAACCGGTGACAAAACATTAAAAAATTCGTAAAAGGCTCTCGTCGCGAAGGCGTTACTACACTCACGCTAAGACATTAAAATTAATTACGTGTGACAGCTCTTTTAATTTATTTTATTTTTGCATCGGCTAGTTGAGGTCGATTTCTATAACCGTCGTTTTTTTTACTTTTTAGATTTTGTTTGCATTTCTTTTTCTTCTTTTAAATGAGGATACTTTTACTTTCGAAATCGGCTCCGATTTACATTTATGCGTAATTTCATTTCTCATATATATATATATATATATATATATATATATATATTAATCCCTTGATGAAATTTGCGATTTTCCGGTGATTCTTTGACGAAATTTGCGCTTTTTTTACTCGACCTCTTCACAAAATTAGCTACTTTTTCCGCGATCGTTTCATGAAACTCGTGATAATTTTTTCCAATTATTTGACAAAGTTCGCGATAAATTTTGGTAATATTTTCGTCGAAATTCGAGATTCTACTGAGGGATAGTTCGCATTTTCATTCCGCGAACGACTGACGAAATTCACAGTTAATTTCTGCACTTATTAGCGATTTTTTTATAATCCTTTGACGAAATTTGCGATTAATTTCTGCACTTGTTTGACAAAATTTGAAACTTTATTCTGCGATCGTTCGACGAAATTCGTAATTTTTCCCATGACTAACTGACGAAATTTGCGATTTTATTTCTCGATCGTTCGACGAAATTCACGATATTTTACTGTAATTATGTGATGAATTTGTTTATTTTTTACTATGACCGATTGAGGAATTTCGCGACTTTTCATTACGCGACGTCTTGACGAAATTCATGAGTTTTCCATAACCAGTTGACGAAAGCCGCGATTTTTTGCTCGAGTGAATGAAGGAAATTTGCAATTCATGTGATTTGTAATTTCGTAATGATAAATAATGTTGGATAAGAATGATCAGTAAGCATACAGTTAAGATGTATCATTTCAAACATAAAAAAAAAATGACTGCGGATTACTTACCTCTTTCTTCCTGAGTTAGACCAGCCAACATTTGGTAAAATATATGATAATTTTTTTCATTAGGAAGAAGTCTAATAACCCGAGTCTGAAAAAAATAAAAGACAAGTTATTAGGAAATAAAACGAAAGATTTAATTGTATCGGTGATGTATAGATTAATATGCATCATATGATTTTTGAAAATGTTAGACAGTTGAATTTGTTCCTGTATTTTAAAAGTTAAAAGCATATACAGGGTGAGTCATAAATATCGAAACAATAGGCTATCTCCTTAAATATTGCCCCTAGACCCATACTTCCAATTGCAAAATTTCATAAAAAAAGGTAAATTTTTTGATAAGATAAGTTGCAAATCCATGGGGGGTCTATTTTAAAAAATACGAAAATTAAATTTTTATACGACCCCCAGAGAATAAAACTTCCAATTAGAAATTTTTTCCTTATCCTCTTCTGAATCGAACAAAAAAAAATTCATCTCGATATCTGCAAATCCCTGGATGATATTAAAATCCAAAATTTTTCAAAATTCGTGACTTACACCACTTTAGCATACATCTGAGTGCAGCGATATCAGTTCATTTGAAATACAATTTAGGGATCGACCATTAATTTACGCATTGTTAAATGTAGACCCAAGACAATATTTTAACTTTTAAATATAAAATAAAAGCGTATAGCTTTTTGCTTTAAACTTCCTTGACATATGCTAGATGTTTGCAATATCTCGAGCTTGGCGCCAGGCTCGTAATTGGCACGACCCATTGGCCGGACCGTCTTATTAAACACTTATTAAAAGTGTTATTAAATTAAGTGATATTAATTAAACTCTCATTAACCGTGTCTTTAAAACTTATTGCCTGCGGCAATAAGTTTAGTAAAAATAGTAATAGCGATAATGACCCTTCTATTAACTGGATCATATGGAATATATTTTAATGTTATTGTACATTTTAATGTTAATGGAATTATATTTTAATAAATTACTTAGAATTTTTTTCAAAAATCTAGTTTGTACTATTCAGCTTCAAAATTTATGTGGTTTTAAACATATTTTTACTTGAAAATTTTGAATTCCGGTTTTCGACGGATTCACACGTTTTAGGGCTCAGAGATACCGAAAAACATGTTTTTACAAAATGTCTGTCTGTGAGTCACTGCTTCTGTATCTCTGTATATGATATACATTTTGTGAGCGCTCTATCTCAAGAACTAATACACAAAATTTAATAAAAAATTATATTTACTTAGTTCTTGATATACATTGATGCTGATTAGTTTTTGGTGTGAATCGCTTAACAGGTGACCCTACTGTAAAGGCTTTTGTGCGATTTCCGCGATCGCTGTATCTCCAGAATGCAAGGAATATCACCAATCTTCAGATTCAGTTATTCCTTGACATGAATTGATGTTATTTATATTTTGTTGTATATGGCTCCACGAGAGGCGCTGCAACACTGAATTTGTTACGATTTCTGCAATAGCTCTACTTTAAGAACTAATGCAGGAATTTCCATAAAAAGTCAGATGCAGTTACTTCTTGACATGAATTGGTTTTATTTACGTTTTTGTATCAATCATCTTTCGGATGGCGTTTTCATAATGAATTTTGTATAGTTTACACGATTTCAGTGATATCTTGTACTAATCCACGGAATTTCGTATCTTTAGAGTCCTCCGATTGCTACATCCGAGTAGTTTATTCATTCCAAACGGCATTAAAAAAAAATATTTATTCGAATGTTAAAGTCGAAGAGTATAACGTTTCTGTTGCGTATTTTTTTTATGCTAAGCTCCCACTAATATTTCATTCTAAGTGTATTTAATTGATCAAGGTTTAATGCGTTCGAACCAAACATCATTTAAGAAATTCAATTGAATAATTTCAACTTAAAACGTTTAAATGAAATATGCCGAAGATTCATTAAACACCTGTTCTTGTTTTAAAAAGATAACTGATTCGCAAGTTAAACAAAATTTAAAATGTATTTGTATTTGAACTGAAAACTGTATGTTAAACTCTAAAAAATGAAAAAAAAAAAAAAAAAAAAAAAAAAAAAAAAGAAAGAAAGAAAGAAAGAAAGAAAAAGCGCAGCGGCCTTTGAGTCCGCTTACAGCGGTTAACACGTTGGGGATTGTTTGTTTTTTTTTCTTTTTATTCCGGCCAATTATCTGCAATAGGAAATACAGGGTTCGAAAAAAACCGCGGAAAACTTCGAACGGTAAGGCCGATGGTTGCGATTGGGTTCGAACCCAGTACCTACCGTCTACCAGTTTGGAGGCCTGTAATTAGACGCATCTTTTACGCATCGTGTAGTGGCAATTTTAACAAGAAAAATATGAAGTTGACAGGGATAAAACAATGAAAAAAATTGAAGTCGGCGTGATAAAAAAATTAAGTTTAAATAAGCTGACTCATTTAAATAGTAATTAAAGAAGGCGAAAATGGCAAAACTTAAACAAAATCTGAAATCGAAACTACACAAGAAGGAGTTAATCACCTAGACACTTTTAAAAAAGCATTTAAACGTTAGGAGTCAATCTTTGTTTAAAACTAAATGCACTTTTCTTCGTCAGATGTTTTTATTTCAGTATTTCTCATTTTTAAACTTACATCATAAATCAGTAACCGTTGGTTACGGTAACAATTCAATAGTTTTTTAACACCTCAATAAAAAAAAAAAAAAATGCCGAAAGATGTTTTTACCTCAGAAAATTTACTTTTAAAAATATGATTTGTTCACAAAAAATTGCATCTTTTTTTAAATTGCTATTTTAAATACTTTTATTTTTTAAAAATATTATTTAAAATGCTGAATCAAATTGAAAATTAAACATTTTCATTTAATTAAAAGAAAAAAATTCAACGCGACCTAAATTTTGAGTTATGACAATTTTAATTTACTCTAAATTTTTTGAAAAAAAAAATTATTAAGAAAGCTTATGATGTGATAGTGCTTACAAATTATGTGGTTAACCATCACAAAACATTCAAAATTCAAACTCTATAAATAAATAAATAAAATAAATGTTTCCTGGACAACATACAGCAACATTGCTTCTTCAATTACACGCATTTCAATTTGTGTCTGATCCCTTGAAACCTCACGATTTATTAAAATTGTCATAACTCTCTGAGTTTTGGAGATATCAAGATGGAATTTTTTTTGTTCAATTCAGGAATGGATAGGGAAAATTTTTCTAATTGGAAGTTTTATCCTCTGGGGGCCGTATAAAAATTTAATTTTTGTATTTTTTAAAATAGACCCCCCACGGAGTTGCAACTTATCTTATCAAAAAATTTACCTTTTTTGGTGAAACTTTGCAATTGGAAGTATGGGTCTAGGGGCAATATTTAAGGAGATAGCCTATTGTTTCGATATTTATGACTCACCCTGTATATATATATATATATATATATTAATATCTTCCAGGGCATTGCACGAACGAAAATTAATGATTTATATAAAGCGAGTATAGGAAGATGATTATGTTTATCTATAGATTTAATAATTTTTTTAAAGAAAAATAACTTTCAAATCTAATTCTGAAACATCAACAATCAATTATATTTTTATATTATTATATTACCTTTATATATATTTAAATTTATATTTAAATATTTAATTTATATTTAAATATATTATCTTTAGTCCTGCTTTTTTGCCCCGTAATTCTCAAAAAACATCGCCACAATCAAGCTCAGATTAGAATTTCGCATCAAATTCGGTCGGAGTGAAGTGTGAAACTAATGTTTTTTTTTTTCGTCGCGATCAATCCAGTCCACAGCGAAATAAAATTAGCTGTGTTGGTTCAAATTATTTTCAGTTCGTATTGATTTCGGGTTGCGTTTTAATATTTGAGGTCGGGTTCGAGTTTACCGCTTTCGCCGCGCTTGTGAGAAATTATATTTTTGAATATGAATGAACCTATGAACATTTGTTTTTCTAGACAAAATTCAAACTTAAATATGATCGTATAATATTTTTTCATGATTATATGAAATTATAGATCATATCCCTTTGATTTCAATTAACAGTCTGAAGATTTTTTGTTCTTTAAATCGGCTTATGCTTGGATTGACATAAAGCAGAAATTGTGTATTCTGGCGGATTGACTCCCACAGAACTCTAGCTCAGTTTTGTGAAACCCATCTATTCGCTTCTTGGGAAATAAACGTAAATATTAATATCTAAACGACACTTGCTGTTACAACCAGATGCGTTATATAATTTCCCAGATTTGTTTGTGCACTTTTGACTCGCTGACATTTCCCGAGTTTTGTGTTTAGTCGACGAACAGCGAATTTATCGCGTGCCTCTGAAAATTACTTTGCCACGGCATACATTCGAGTTCTACATCAAAATATACTAGAACTTCTGGATATATTTTAATTAATTTAGATGTTGTCTATATTTATAAGAATTCGAATACTTTAGACGGTTGTCATATAGATTATAGAAACTAAAAAATAATTTAATGCATCACAATCTACTTCAATATTGGCTCAAAAAAATTTCAAAATAAGAGAAAATTAGGCGCAAAAGAAAGATCAAAAGTCATTACAAGCGAAAATGCTGATGATAAAATTATAACAACTAAGAATCGAATATCAGATACTAAAAGCTGTAGAGCTTAGCGTTTGCTGTTTTGACAATTTTTTTAAGCGAGACATTCGTTTCGAAAATATGAAAAATTAAAATAAAAAAATCTTGCCAAATAAATGCAACCCAACTTGCATTT
The DNA here is from genome assembly GCA_964019185.1 of Maratus speculifer. NCBI lineage: Eukaryota > Metazoa > Arthropoda > Arachnida > Araneae > Salticidae > Maratus > Maratus speculifer. The sequence goes on along the minus strand of OZ025296.1, from coordinate 314,378,622 downwards.
TCTTAACCCTTTTTCTACCGACGGTATTTATAAGTACCATTAAAATTACTTATTATAAAATTCTTTTCATGCGTCGAGTAATTGTAATACTGTTTAGAATGAGTTACGGATACATTACTTTATTTTGTTCCAAAAACATTATTGGTTACACATAACAAAAGTATTTTTAAAAAAGTGATTTCTTTTGCCTTTGTATCTTTTCAGCTTTCTTAGCGCTGAATGAGGAGGATGGGGGATTTTTCAATTCGGAAATATTTCTTTATTTATATTGTAAGAACATCCTATTTGTACATTTTATAATTCTTAATTTAGTTTAAAAAATGTACGCAAAATGCTTTAGAATATAAAATTCTCATGAATTCTTAATTCGGTAGATAAAAGGTTAAAAATTACTCAATACGAACTAATATAAATTATTTGATATTTAAAATGAGACAACAGAAATAATATTTTTAAAATAACTTTCTAAAGTATAACGTCAAATGAGATGCTCAGAATCATAGCACACTAATAGTTATTGAGCTGGAGCTTGGTACAATATAATTGAAATGTAAAAGTAGCGACGTTAAAAGCACCAATTATTTTAAATGAGAAGTATACTGGTTTCGGTAGCATTTAGCTTAGCGACGGTAAACTATATATACGATAACAAGCTACATACCAGGTGTCCCAAAAATGACTGATGGATTTTAAAATTCAATAACTTGCAAACGGTGACAGCTATTTAACAAATTTTTGCAGGAGGTTTATGTATAATATTAGGAATTTTTTTACCGTAATTTTTTTTATTTTAGTTCGCATCTCAAACAACAGGTGGCGCTGACGGCGATTGAAGGCCAGGTCGACGCTTCAGTCAGCACTGATCACCTGGCCTTCAATCGCTGGCAGCGCCACCTATTGTTTGAGATGCGAACTAAAATAAAAAATTACGGTAAAAAAAACTCCTGACATTATACATAACCCTCCTGCAAAATTTTTTTAAATAGCTGTCACCGTTTGCAATTTATTTAATTTTAGAATCCATCAGTCATTTTTGGGACACCCGGTATATACAAGCTATAGCTCATACGATAATAAGTTATATATATGTTACAGGCCAAACCCGATTTTAGGCCAAACTAGATTGGCCTAGGCCAAACCGGTCTATCCTAACGCCCATCGGATAAACTAGTTTTTCCTAGGCCAAACCGGTCTGTCCTAACGCCCATCGGATAAACTAGTTTTTCCTAGGCCAAACCGGTTTATCCTAACGCCCATCGGATAAACTAGTTTTCCTAGGTCAAACTAGTCTATCCTAAGGCCCATAGGACAAACTAGATTTACCTAGGCAAAACTAGTTTGGCCTAATCTTATAGGCTAAACAAGTTTAGACTGCTGTTTATTAATCTGAACTAGTTTATCCTAGGCCAATTCAATTTGACAGGATTTTATTGAATTCAATGACCGCCTCAACGCCAACATTCTTGTTTGTCCTAGGCTGATCTAGTTTATCCTAGGCCAATGTAGTTTTACGTGTTTTTAGCTCACGGGCATCAAAGCCAGAGAATTAATGTGCTCACTGGTACTGTATGTATGTACGCATGTATGTACGTACGTCTGCGCGTAACGCGATAACTCTTGATAGAAATAATATATTTGATGTGTTTTTATCTCATCAGGCTACCAAAGCCTGAGAACTAATGCGCCCGTAGTTCTGTATCTATGTAAGTACGTAATGCAATAATTCTTGATAGAAATACTCGATTCGCATCAAACTTTCAATGTAGATTTATTCTTATAAGAAGCTTTTCTGGTTAATTTTGGGAGTTCATTAGAGAAGAATAAGGGGGAGGGGAGAGAACGAAAGGCTGATTCAAACATTCCCTTAATTCAAGTAAATGGGTTTTCATGCATTTTAGCATATTTTATTCAAATTTTAGATATAAGTGCATTCTCTTGAGGCGCCTCCATGATCAGTTGTGGGTGTTCATTGTTTCAGCATAAAGGGAGGGAGGAATAGGGGTAACGTCACATAATTTATATAAATGCTTTTTTCACGCAGAATTTACTGATGTTCTTCAATTTTAGAAATTAATTCATCCTGTAAAGCGCTTCCCTAATTATTTTTGGGGGTTAATTGAATAAGAACAACGGGAAGAACGGAGGGATCCCGCCTAATTATGGCAAGTGGGTTTTTCATGCACAATTAACCGATTTGCTGCAGATCTAGGATTTGTTTACTCTAATAAAGCGCTTTACCGATTAATTTTGGTGGTTCTTTGGTTAAATATAAGGGGGAAACTTACAATTTATTTCCTTCCTTAAATTAGATAAATTGGTTATAATACAGAATTATCCAATTTGCTTAAAATTTTGGATATGAATTCATTTGATCAGGTGCTTCTTTAATTAATTTGAGTTTTTTCTTTTGGTTAAGTGTAATGTGGTAGTGGACATTTTATCGCCTTCCCTAAATTAGATAAATGGGTTTTTATGAAGATTTATCTGATTTGCCGTAAATTTTGAATATAGTTTTTTTCTTTATGAGGCGAATCCCTGAATTGTTTTGAGGTTTTAATGATTAAGTATAAAGGGAGGAATAGGGGATTACCTTCCTTTAATCAGACGAATAGTTTTTTGAGCAGAGTTATCTGATTTGATTCAAATTTTGGATAATTGTTTAATTTTATAAAGCGTATCTGTGATTAGTTTTGGGGGTTCAATGGTTAAGTATAATTGGGGTAAATGGTAAAAAGTAATCCAACTTACTTCATTTTTCGAGGGTGTTATTCTTTAAAAAAATAAGACCGTAATACAGAATTAGTGTAAATAGCCTGTGAATGCAAAGCCATCAATTTAATTGGGCAATATTATTTTTAATATTGATCTCGACTACTGCTCCATAGCTAACCTTGTGCAAAGTGGTTTTGTCATCACCTTTATATAATGTATTCTATTCGAAGGGTTGTAAAATACTGTCAGAGATTTACACGGGCCGGAATTTCGAGGTCCGGACCCCGCCCTTCCCGAAGGAAAGTTATTTTGCCGTGACCCGGTGTAAAAATTAAAAATTCAGCCCGAGCCCTGTCTGTACAAAAATCAGTGAAAAAAGATTCAGACTGGCTCAATCTGGCCCTACTCAATTTCTTCAAAAAAGTGAGATTTTACTTAACATACAATAAGGGATCATTTAAAAAATACTGCATGCATATTTATTGGATAAATTTACAATGTATTTTTAAATTACGATGCGTTCACAGAATTGTAAATACACAATGTATTATTGATTCTTAAGATTTTTTAACCTTTCAATATTCAAATAGGGATTCATTAAATTCATTAATGTAGTTTTCGAACAAAAGAAATAAAAAAGAGAGTTATGAACATCTTAACTATTGAATCTGTTCAGTAAAAGTAGATTTGTGAATATGTTTCTCTGTCATTCCTTAAGGCTTTTCTTAAATCCAAAAGAGCTACATCCTAACACATTTAAGAAATAATTTGTTTTCGGAAATGCATAAGATTAACAGGCATTCTCACTCAGAAAATAAATAATCGAATGGCGTTATCCATTTTTTTAAACGATTTACCTTTGAGAAAATACTATTAAAGGTATACGTTTTGAATCTTATTTCCGCTTACGACTTTACGGAAAAGAAAACTTGACGCCGTGACAAGTATAGCTTATACAGTGGCTCACAAAAGTGTTCGTACACTTAGGAATTTCAATGAAATAGTGCTCTATCCATTAATTAAAATTAATATTTTAGAATGGGTATTTAAGAGTAAGATCTATTACTCATTCTTAACAAAATTACGTAAAATATTTTAAAAACATAGCAAAACTTTATTTTTTTAAAATCATTAATCAAAAAAAAAAAAAAAAAGCTACCTCACAAAAGTCTTCGTACACTTTTAAAAAATCTCTGTATATTTGTAAATATTGTAATATTTCGCTAACGTTGTACTTAATAGGTTATTATTTAGCACCCACAACAATTTTTTAAACACCTGGGAATAGTATTTTTGTAATTTCTGCATGAAAGTTGATTCCTTCATAGAACATTGCTCTTTTTACTTCGCTTTTCGTTTCAGTGCTGTGTCTTCGTATTCTAACTTCCAATTATCTCCAAATATGTTTTACTGGGTTCAAATTCAGCAATTGAGGTGATATTTTCAGAACTTGCGGACAATTATAAAGACGCCAGAGGCGAACGTTGAGAGCCATGTGCCTTGTATCATTACCCTGATAAAAAAACAAAGTTGTTTCTGTTACCCATATTTTGGGATGATAAATTTAAATTGCCGTAAAATATTTGAACAAAAATCGTGATTTATTAGGCTATCAGTGTATACCAAATTACCTAATCCTTATGCTGCAATGCACCCTCATACAAGGACAACTCCACTGCCATGCTTAAGGGTGTTCTTAACTGATTTGCTGAACAAGCGCAAAACGTTTTGACACATTTACAAATTCATTTTTTAACAGAAAGATATAAAATTGTAAGGCCTGACTATGGAAGCGATTTCGAATTGAACTTATTTTTCCATTTTATGATCATTAAATTACCTACCCAGTTATAAGCTATTTCGATAACCTGATCACCCGTTTTTCTCCTACTTTTCGACCGGTTTTTCTGCTTTCGTCGGGCAATGTGCTCAAAAGAGTCAACTTTGAAGGCTTGTTATGAAAAATCTATTGTGTTTTTTAAAAAACAGAAAATTGAGTACAATTAGACAGTTTCTGAATAATAACACCTGCTAATTTCCTGCATTTCCGAACAAAAATAAATTAAAGTATGTGTCACAAAGTTGCCCTTTTAGGTAGATTTCGTATGAAATACTACCTATTGCATTGTCTCCCATGTTGGAATTTCTGAAAAATTTTTGCGGATCTACACGAATCATGACTCCTAGACCCCAAAACCACCATCAGTAAAAAAGTTTATATATATATCTATCTATCTATCTATCTATCTATCTATCTATCTATCTATCGGTGTATATCACTTTCTTCTAGACACGATAACTTCCATAATTATGCTCAGATCTTCTTCAAACTTTTACATAAAATCAAGGAGCCTAAAATCTCAGTCGAGTTCGTTAATGGGCAAAATCGGACCAAGGGGGTGGAAATAGGGAGGGTTTTTGTGAAAACAGAAAAAATGCGATAACTTCTTAATTAAAATAGATATCGAATCAGTTTAAGGTTTATATTACTTCTAAACAATGGGCAAAAAGTTTATGCATGACAGATTTTTGATAAAGTTAAAAATGGGCTCAAGAGGCCAAAAAAACATGGTTTTTGGGAGAAAAAAATTCATAACTTCGTCAATTCTCAAGATATCAAATCCAACTAAATTTTATATAAATGTACTCAATATTATCTAAAACTTTTGTATTTACAAGTTTTTGATAGGACCAATTTTTACCGATGAAAAAAATTAAAAACGAAAAGAAAAAGGGGGGAGGAAAAAGAAAAAAACCCATAACTTACTCAATTCTTAAGCAATCAAATCTAATTAAATTTATTTTACATCTTCACAATAAGATCTACAACTTTTATATTGACAAGTTTTTCATAGAACCAATTCTTATAGCAAAAATAAATTAAACAAAAATAGGAGTTGGAGTAAAAACCTTAAATCCAAACGGCTTATATTCTGACTCATTTTAAAATTCATTTTTGATTTTAAACGTATCCAAATGACAGATCCTCTTATTTAGGAACTATATAATGCGACGTTTTGGTCAATTTTTTGATAAAGGCAGAATTAATTTTTAAAAAGGCTGCCAAAAAAGGTATTTTGAACAGATTTCCCGAAATTATCGTCATTAAAAATTGATTAAGTATAACAAATTGCGTTTTTTCTGAGTCATTTTTAAATTCATTTTTGTTCTTAAACCCATCCAATTTACAGGTCCTATTATTTAGGAACTATATAATGTGACGTATTGGCCAGTTTTTTGATAAAGGCAGAATATATTTTTTAAAAGGCTGCCAAAAAGGGTATTTTGAACAGAATTTCACGAAATTATCATGATTGAAATTTGAGAAAATTAAAAAAATTGCGTTTTTACCGAGTCATTTTTAAATCTTTTTTTGTTCTCAAACGCATCCAATTTAAAGGTTCTCTTATTTAGGAACTATATTATGTGACGGAGTGGCCAGTTTTTTGATAAAGGCAGAATATATTTCAAAAAAAGGCTGCCAAAATGGGCACTTCGCACAAAATTTCCCAAAGCGATCATGATTAATGAACTGTGGGTATTCAAATAACAAATTGGTTATTTTATGACTAATTTTTAAATTCAATTTTGCTCTCAAACGCATTCAATTGACAGTTTTTCGTTATTTAGGAACTGTGTAATGTTCCGTATTGGTCAGATTTTTGATAAAGGCTAAATATATATTTAAAAAAATCTGTCAAATTGGGCACTTCGTACAAAATTTCTCAAAGCAATCTTGATTAAAGAATTGTGGATGTATTAAAATAATAAATTGGTTATTTCATTACTCATTTTTAAATTCAATTTTGCTGTCAAACGAATTTAATTAACAGTTTTTTGTTATTTAGGAACTATGTAATGAGCATATTGGTCAATTTTTTTTTAATAAAGTAAGAATATAATTCAAAATATGTTGCCAAAATGGGCATTTGAGTAGAATTTCGTTTAAGAGGATTTTGATAAAACCAGTTCTTAGAAAAAAATGAAATAAAAAAATTTTAAAAAGCGGTTGAATAAAGTAATTAAACTGGGTTTATCTCTAATCATTCACTGTTAAAAATTTCCGTTCAATGTTGAACCAATTTATGGAGTAAAATAAAGAGAAGCACCAAAATATGGTACTACTTATTTTTCGAAAGCTCCATTTTATGGAGTAAGTTTGAAAAATAGGAAGTAGCACCAAAAGATGGTGCTACTTACAGCCAATCAAAACACAGATTTCTGCGCATATCTATGACGCTTTTCGTGAAGAACAGAAACAAAACAGTAATGGATGCCGATATTGGTGTGTATTAAGCAAAATATTTTTTAATTCTATAGTTTTCAATTTTGTATAGTTAATTGCATGATTTTTGGCTTTAATATGTAACATTACTATGTTCTATATATTGTTTAATTAACATCTTCTTTCATTAATGTTCTTATCAGTTTCTCTGTACATGCTTTTAGTGCTTGTTATATAAGTGGAATATTGTATGTGTTGGTTTTAATATCAGAGTTTTTGTTAAATGTGTATTCTACTTTAACCATATCTTTTGTTTTAAAGTAATTTTTAACTTAAGGCTTGGAAAATGATTTCGGATCAAGCTTATTTTTAAAAATTTTTTATGAATACGAACAAAAATTCTCTGCATTAAAATTTACTAAATTAAATATTATTTCAGAAAATATGTTCTCATGAATTATAAGAATGCAAGAATATTATTGATTTTGAATGTAAGAAAGGAAAAAAGTATCATTTGATTATAAACTTTTTGTAAATTCTTTATAGTTTAATCAAAATAACTTGCTAACCTGACTTATAAAAAATGAATCTGATATATTTTAGAATAAAATGATAAAATGCAATTTCGTAATTTTTTGTGCTTAAATAAGTTTTTAAAATTTAAGAATAAATTTAAAAAGTGTATTTTAAATTGGTAAAATGATTAAGAAGTTCCTATTTAAAAAAAAAATGTTTACGAATTAATTTCCTGTAGAAAAAGTTATTCTATTATGATTCAGATGTAGTAAAAGTTGTTTTATTTTAATTATTAGCAGTACACTGTCAAACATTTGGTGCTAGGTTGAACCAATTTATGGTGCTGCAGTAGCTGCCACCACAAGGTGGTGAAATGTTGTTCCAACATTTGGTGCTAAGGTCGAACCTTAAAGTGGTGAAATGGTGAACCATAAAGTGGTGAAAGGTTGAACCATAAATTGGTGAAAGGTTGAACTATTAAATGCATTCTGTTAAAGTTAATGGTTTAACCTTTCACCACTTTATGGTTCAACATTTCACCACTTTATGGTTCGACCTTAGCACCAAATGTTGGAACAACATTTCACCAACTTATGGTGGCAGCTAGTGCAGCACCATAAATTGGTTCAACCAAGCACCACATTTTTAACAGTGTTTTTTTTTAGGTAGATTTCGTATGAAATACTACCTATTGCATTGTCTCCCATGTTGGAATTTCTGAAAAATTTTTGCGGATCTACACGAATCATGACTCCTAGACCCCAAAACCACCATCAGTAAAAAAGTTTATATATATATATATCTATCTATCTATCTATCTATCTATCTATCTATCTATCGGTGTATATCACTTTCTTCTAGACACGATAACTTCCATAATTATGCTCAGATCTTCTTCAAACTTTTACATAAAATCAAGGAGCCTAAAATCTCAGTCGAGTTCGTTAATGGGCAAAATCGGACCAAGGGGGTGGAAATAGGGAGGGTTTTTGTGAAAACAGAAAAAACGCGATAACTTCTTAATTAAAATAGATATCGAATCAGTTTAAGGTTTATATTACTTCTAAACAATGGGCAAAAAGTTTATGCATGACAGATTTTTGATAAAGTTAAAAATGGGCTCAAGAGGCCAAAAAAACATGGTTTTTGGGAGAAAAAAATTCATAACTTCGTCAATTCTCAAGATATCAAATCCAACTAAATTTTATATAAATGTACTCAATATTATCTAAAACTTTTGTATTTACAAGTTTTTGATAGGACCAATTTTTACCGATGAAAAAAATTAAAAACGAAAAGAAAAAGGGGGGAGGAAAAAGAAAAAAACCCATAACTTACTCAATTCTTAAGCAATCAAATCTAATTAAATTTATTTTACATCTTCACAATAAGATCTACAACTTTTATATTGACAAGTTTTTCATAGAACCAATTCTTATAGCAAAAATAAATTAAACAAAAATAGGAGTTGGAGTAAAAACCTTAAATCCAAACGGCTTATATTCTGACTCATTTTAAAATTCATTTTTGATTTTAAACGTATCCAAATGACAGATCCTCTTATTTAGGAACTATATAATGCGACGTTTTGGTCAATTTTTTGATAAAGGCAGAATTAATTTTTAAAAAGGCTGCCAAAAAAGGTATTTTGAACAGATTTCCCGAAATTATCGTCATTAAAAATTGATTAAGTATAACAAATTGCGTTTTTTCTGAGTCATTTTTAAATTCATTTTTGTTCTTAAACCCATCCAATTTACAGGTCCTATTATTTAGGAACTATATAATGTGACGTATTGGCCAGTTTTTTGATAAAGGCAGAATATATTTTTTAAAAGGCTGCCAAAAAGGGTATTTTGAACAGAATTTCACGAAATTATCATGATTGAAATTTGAGAAAATTAAAAAAATTGCGTTTTTACCGAGTCATTTTTAAATCTTTTTTTGTTCTCAAACGCATCCAATTTAAAGGTTCTCTTATTTAGGAACTATATTATGTGACGGAGTGGCCAGTTTTTTGATAAAGGCAGAATATATTTCAAAAAAAGGCTGCCAAAATGGGCACTTCGCACAAAATTTCCCAAAGCGATCATGATTAATGAACTGTGGGTATTCAAATAACAAATTGGTTATTTTATGACTAATTTTTAAATTCAATTTTGCTCTCAAACGCATTCAATTGACAGTTTTTCGTTATTTAGGAACTGTGTAATGTTCCGTATTGGTCAGATTTTTGATAAAGGCTAAATATATATTTAAAAAAATCTGTCAAATTGGGCACTTCGTACAAAATTTCTCAAAGCAATCTTGATTAAAGAATTGTGGATGTATTAAAATAATAAATTGGTTATTTCATTACTCATTTTTAAATTCAATTTTGCTGTCAAACGAATTTAATTAACAGTTTTTTGTTATTTAGGAACTATGTAATGAGCATATTGGTCAATTTTTTTTTAATAAAGTAAGAATATAATTCAAAATATGTTGCCAAAATGGGCATTTGAGTAGAATTTCGTTTAAGAGGATTTTGATAAAACCAGTTCTTAGAAAAAAATGAAATAAAAAAATTTTAAAAAGCGGTTGAATAAAGTAATTAAACTGGGTTTATCTCTAATCATTTTTTTTTTTTTTTTTTTTTTTTTTTTTTTTTTTATTCAGATGAAAACTTTTCGAAATCTACCTCCGCCTATAGGCCATGCCGAAAGGGATTTTTTTTGATTTAAGAACAGCCTTAACTGTTGCAACTAAGTTCTTTAAATTAAATTCTTAATTCTTTTTTCTCCATCCTATTATGCACTCATTGGAGCTAAGAATGGCATACTAATTTTCATCTGTAAATAAAACATTATTCCAATACGATTCGGGTTTATTTATAATTGATTTTGTTAAAGAAAGCCTAAGCTTTCTCTTTTTTGCCCTAACAAAAATTTTTCTACGGGCAGAAAACCTATATAATGCAGCAGGGCTTACTATTCGTCGAACAGTTTCAGGTGAAAATGAAGTAGAAACTGTTTCATTAAATTCTGTAGCAACTTTTATAGCACTTAAATGCGGATTTTTTACGACTTTTCTAATTGTAAGTATTTGATCTCATTGCGTTACATTAGATTGACGACCTTTTCATATCTAGTTTTCAAACCAATTTTTTTCTATAAAGCCTTTTATCGCATATCTCACTGTAGAATGGAATAAATTAACTAGTTTTTCAATATTTCGAATTGATTTACTATTATTATGAAGAAAAATAACTAATTTCGAACACTATTAGTCGTGACATTACATTACAAACCATATTTTAATTAATAAATAGAATATTACAGACTAATTCTGCAAAATATAAAGCCAAGCGATTTTTTAAATGTCAGCACAATGCAAAAATAAAAATAAAGCGACAAACAATATTTTTAACAATGAATTTATCCGAAAATGTTTCTGCGTACGAAGACTTTTGTGGCATTTTCTTTCTGTGGCATCTTTCGTTTTTATTTTTAGATTTAAAAAAAATCCCTTAATGTTAAACAAAAATGTTGTGTGTTATTTAGAATAACTTGGAGATAATATAAAAAATTTCTGGACTTCATATACGAATTTAATTTTAGGGAAATTTCTTTTTAATACAAATTTTTAAAGTGTACGAACACTTTTGTGAGCCACTGTATGTCGACAGGTAATTAATTTCTCAAAAATAGAAAACGCTGTTCGATTCCAAATTATGCTCAACTCCGATCTGGCTCGAATATGCAATAATAATAATAATAATAAATGCAAGTCTGATCTCAGTTGCCACGAGTCTGCAATAAATAAATAAATAAATAAAATAAGCAAACACCATGTCCAATGCATCATGTTTCTACGGCGAAGATGTTAAATTTCTCTATTGATGTTATAAGCAATGACTCTTTACACATATTTATACTTATTCTTGTGAAATACATGTTTTTTACCGGCCAAACCCAATATCCAGCCAAATTAGATTAGACTAAGCCAAATCATTTTAACCTAACGCCAATTGGATAAGTTGGCTAGTTTTTCCTACGCCAAACTTGTTTATCTAAAGTTCATAGAATAAACTAGTTTTTCCTAAGCAAGAGGGTAATCCTTCATTATTTCCTTCACACTTAAACATTAAACCCCCAAAACTGTTCAGGGAATCTTTTTTCAGATGGAATCTGTATCTAAAAAAGTTGGAACAAATTCATCAATTCTGCATCAAAAAACATTTATCTAAATTATGTTGTGTTACTTACATTATCCTTTCTTTTAGACTTAAAAAATAAACATCCACAACTAATCACGGAGGCGCCTTGTCACAATGATCATATATCTAAAATTTTAAATGAAAACTGATAATTCTGCATGATAAATCCATTTCTCTAAATTAACGGTGGGAGATTAGCCGTTCGCCCCCCCCCTTTATTCTTCACCAATGAATTTTCAAAATTAATCAGAAAAGTACCTTATTAGAATAAACGTACATCCAAAATTTGAAGCCAATCGGATATCTCGATCAAGAGTTATCGCGTTACGTACATACGTGCGCACATATGTACATACATGCGTATATGCATATACAGAACCTGTGAGCCCATTATTTCTCTGGCTTTTACGCCCGTAAACTAAAAATACGTAAAACTACATTGGCCTAGGATAAACTAGATCAGCCTAGGACAAACAAGAATGTTGGCGTTGAGGCGGTCATTGAATTCAATAATATCACACCAAATTCAATTGGCCTAGGATAAACTAGTTCAGACCAATAAACAGCAGTTTAAACTAGTTTATCCTAAAAGAGTTAGACCAAACTAGTTTGGCCTAGGAAAATCTAGTTCGTCCTATGGTGCTTAGAATAGACTAGTTTGGCCAAGGAAAAACTAGTTTGTCCGATGAGCGTTAGGATAGACCGGTTTGGCCTAGGAAAAACTAGTTTATCCAATCGGCGTTAGGATAGTCTGGTTTGGCCTAGGCCAATCTAGTTTGGCCTGAAATCGTGTTTGGCCTGTAACATATACAAGCTCGTGCTTTCTACCAAGCATAAAAAAGGTAAATTTGCGATAATCGGGTTTGGTAGCAACGCCAAATTAACGTACAGTAATATAAATATATATTTTTAAATCATGAATTTCTGTCATGGAACTAGGCGTTATTTTCAAGATAAATATTGAAAGCTTACTGTGAATTAAAAACCATTTTTACCCTTATATTTATTTTTAATTTATATGTTTCGTTATAAGTGTGCGATTCGTCGATAAACATAAAGTACACGGGAAATAAAACCAAAAAAGACTTGTTTTTTATTTATTTATATTTTTTAGAATATCTCGTAAAAATTAGACAGAACATGCTTTATGATAAGATAGAAACACTTCGCGTATCACTCTACTATGAAAATATCTGGAATACTAAGTTATTCTGCAGCCGCTACTGATAAACGAGGATAACCTTAGGCTCGCCTACATGGTCTGTAACTCGTTCGACACAGATTGAAATTATACTGCCTTACATTTTTATCATAGTCTACCACGCGTGAGAGAAGAAATTGAGTAGGTGAGTGTAGATAGTATTACAGTATAGACTCCCTCAAATCCGCACAGCTTGGGACCAGAGGTTTTGCGGATTTTAGAATTTTGCGGATTTCTGGACGTTGCTTTGTTGACATTTTTTAAACAGTAATTTGAGTGCAATTAATAGTGCAATCGGAACTATAATGAGTGCTTACAATATAATAAAATAAGTAATAAACTAAAATAATAAAAATTTAGATAATTTTTAAAATGATTAAACTATTGAAAGCAAAGGTCAAGTTAATAATCAATATAGTGTATGATTAAATATTCATTATAAAGATTAAATGTATTTTCCCAAAATTGTTCAACAAAACTTGCCTCATAAAAGTGCATTACTAATTCACATCAAAATCATAAAATAAGGATTTTTTTTTTTTTTTTTTTTTTTTTTTTTTTTTTTTTAAAGTTTAGTCTGGCTTAATAACCAAAAAATCTTGATCAATGCATAATTATATTTGGTAAGAAGATTCTGATTACCAGTAATATCAGCAATATCTTGAATTTTTTTCAAAAAAAAAACTATTCTTCCTTCATAAAAAAAAAAAAAAAAAAAAAAAAAAAAAACATGAATAGAGAATTATTAAGAAAATTATAAATTAAAAAATATATGGAATTGATACAAAACTAAAAAAATCAAATTTTGTTCCAATATCCGAATTGAAAGTTTCATTGTTTACATCCATAAAATGTGTGCGGATTTTATAGAATTGTGGATTTCTGGTTTGCGGATTTGAGGGAGTCTACTGTATTTCATTGTCGGTTCAAATCGTCACAGTTAAAATTTTATCAAAGGTTCTAGTTTTTTTTAAAATTCACTACTGAATGTATATCAACTGTTGTGAATAGATGGTTTTCTCCAGTGCATGTGTGCATATGGATGAGGGGCGAAAGGGAGTTAAAACATACGTAACACAAATGATAAAATTTTCTATTTTAGATGTTGGGAAAGATCGTTTCTTCCAGTGTATATGTGCACGTGGATGAGAGGGAGAGGAGAGCTAAGTTACATGCGCTATACAAAATATTAAACTTTTCAATTTTAAATGTTTAATGATTCGTCTCTGTAAAAACAGTTTTTTACATAAAGAAAAACTGTAAATTTAATTATATTTCTAATGTACAAATCTACAGTACAGATTACAAATAAAATAATGAAATACGAATATAAGTAATATATAATGTAATATGATATAATAAATTATGTCTAACTGGACTGTCAGTTTTTTCATTAACTTTATAATCGTAAATCTTTCGAATTCAGTATTAAAAACTTTTATCAAAAATAACTAAAATATTGATTTTGTGATAATGGTATTAATAATCAGCTGAAAGATTAATTATTCTCATAAGCGCCTTATTAATTATTGGTCATTCTAATTTCTCTCTTTATTTGAAAATTACTATTTGATCTCCTCCCATAATTTTGCCATCGCTATACTATCGATTTTTTTTTCAAAGGTAGGCATATTTAAAATAAATCACTCTGTTAATCACTCAGCAGTTTGCATTGAAAGCCAAACTATTTCCGTAAGTGATGGCCAAAACAGTTACTGTTTTCTCAATCAAGAAACATCTCAGGAAAACGACAGTTTCATTACCAAGTCGCCTTATAGAGCAAGATCCCAGGGCGGACCAGACGTTACTCATTTTCTCACAAGTAAAATGTATAGGATAAAGTAGTGCTAGTACGTGCTATGAGCGTAGTGATACCTGCTAGCTTGGACCGAAATTTACGGGTACCAGGTACCAAAGGTAGGTAAAAGCACTGCGAACTTTTCTTATTTTCTCAGTCTTGATTTTTATATATGATGCTCAGGGAACTATTTCAATACTATATGTAAGCTCCCAGACCAATTGCATGGGCCAAACATCTTCCCAGACATACAAAAGAAGCGCGTTCAGCTCAAGTTACCGAAGTAATCCATTTTAAGATGGTAAAGCAAATAAACTGAAAAAAGAATACTGATTTTGAATAAAATCGTCTGAATTTAATCAATGTTTTTTATGGAATGTCAATTGTGAATTGGTAATACTTAAAGGGGAATTAATTAGAAATATTCCAATATTTTGAATTACTTGAATAAATATTCTAATATTTTCACTTTTCAAAATATATATTTTTTAATTAATCTTTTAAATAATTATTTTTAAAATTAAGGGTTAAATGTTGATTAATTATTACTGAAGACTTCGATTAGACCATTAATAACATAAGTTTTATGAAGCTATGTTATAAAACTATCTAATTATCACACTAGCGCTCATACTCATAGTGACACTTTATGTATGCCTGGGAAGATAAACATCTTCCCAGTGCCCATGGAATTGGTCTGGGAGCTTACATAAAGTATTGAAATAGTTCCCTGAGCATCATATATAAAAATCAAGACTGAGAAAATAAGAAAAGTTCGTAGTGTTTTTACCTACCTTTGGTACCTGGTACCCGTAAATTGGCCGTCGCGTCGGTCCAAGCTAGCAGGTATCACTACGCTCATAGAACGTGCTAACACTACTTTATCCAATACATTTTACTTGTGAGAAAGAAAGTAACGTCTGGGGGCTCTGGGATCTTAGACTATTACTATTAATTAAATAAAACAAACACAGAAGCGAGAATTGCACCTACTTGGTCTAAAAAATAACAATGAATTTTGGTCCTATAAAGGGCTCCATCGGTCACCTGCACTTCTATGAAGTGACCCTGAAAATAAATAAAGAATTTATAAATTTGGAGAAAATGACACTAAAAAAATGATAAATTTATCATTAAAAGCAAAATGTAACAAATGTCATAAAAGCAGTATTTCAGAGGTGCACTATTTATTACAATGGCGCACCCTCGGGGGGAGCTAAGAAGTCTGAAGCCCCACCCAGACTGCGAGCCTAGACTAATACTTTAAAGTTTTCTAAAATTATGAAAGTTTATTTTTATTATTTTTAATATTTCCTTCAAAATAGAAAATTTGAAAAGTACTAATCTTTTGACATTTTTTTCTTTTATATATATATATATATATATGTATATATATATATATTGTGAAGTTTGAAATCTTAGAGTTTTTAATATTTTCCATTTGAAACAATTATTTCTTTTTATTAGATTAATTTTTAAACACGATTATTCAATCGGTAAATTTATTATAACAGAGGTAATTTTTCCATTTTTCAATTTTGGGTGAAAAAAGTCCGGGCCAGGATTCGAACCAGGGATGTATTGGCTGAAGCCGCCAATGCTCTACCAACTGAGCTATCCCGGACACGAACACTGGAGGACTATTTCACCCAATCAACCTCAACGATCAAAAATGGAAAAATTACCTCTGTTATAATAAATTTACCGATTGAATAATCGTGTTTAAAAATTAATCTAATGTAATTTTGTATGCAGTGATTTTCTGCAGTTCCATATATTGACCTTCGATTTATTCTGAGGAGCTGATCCAGAGTATCAGACCAGATAAAGTGATCGTTGAGGTTAATTGGGTGAAACAGTCCTCCAGTGTTCGTGTCCGGGATAGCCCAGTTGGTAGAGCATTGGCGGCTTCAGCCAATGCATCCCTGGTTCGAATCCTGGCCCGGACTTTTTATACCCAAAATTCAAAAATGGAAAAATTACCTCTGTTATTTCTTTTTATTTATCAAAAAGGTTTAAGGCCCCATCAAAAATTTTCAGAGGCCCTCCCCCAGGTTTCGCTGACTGCCCCCTTCTTTCCATTCCCCGCCTTTGTTCTGTATCAAGTCGAGAAAATGTATGTCCAAGCTCTTCAGACTTCTGAGATCTCTAAAATACACTGTCAGAAAAATTCGTCAATATACACTAAGTTATCGTTATTTTTTCACAAATAATTTCTGTTCTCCCAGAAAACGTATTTGTTCTGTGAGTTCATTCCGAGCGTCGAAAAATGAGGAAAAGTTTCCGTTTCTATCCAGCACGCATGCGCATTGGGTCTGTTAGTAATAAGTTCGAATTTATTTTTAAAATGAAAAACAAAAATATTCTATTGATTAAAATGTCTAATTTAGTTTTAAAAGACAAAAATGTTTTCGAATTTAAAAATAAATAACAATTACTTTCTTTATTCGTTCAAAAATTCTCACAAATAGAACATCCATGTTTTTTCTCTAACATTCTACGTAATATATTTAAAATTCACATTTTTATACTATATTAATACTAAACGTAAAAAAAACCCAGCCACAGTTTTATTAAAGATGAAATCTTTCCGAGATTAACTGCATAATTAAAAGCTTTTTAACGAAATACACCAACCCACACCATATGAAATGAAGAGTTCTATTTTAACGTACATTCATCATGAGCAGCCGTAGCGCCGTGGATTAGCGTTGGTCTGGTAATCCTGGGGTCCTTGGTTCGATCCCCGCCTCTTCCGCATTGATTTTTTCCAAACTTTTTTCAAGTGACGGATATTTTTCCTCTTTTGACAGAGAAAAAAATAAACAGAAAATCGTCAATATACAGACAATTTCTGGCAGCAGTGCTGCCAGTGCATTTTCTGTGAAAAGACGGAAGTTTTTTTGAGAGTGTATGCTAGCTTAATCCTGGGTGTGCCACTGCTTTATTATATACTATTTCTAGAACTGGTGAATTTTGATATAGAAAGACTGATTTTAAAAGCATATTACAGTGAAGCTTCGATTTAACGAAGTCTCATCATAACGCTTAAACAATTTATTAAGGGTGTTCTTAAATCAAAAAGGGAAACTTTGTGACACATGCATTAATTTATTTTTGTTCGGAAATGCATGAAACTAGCAGGTGTTGTTATTCAGAAACTGTCTAATTGCACTCATTCTTTTGTTTTTTAAAAAACACAATAGATTTTTCATAACAAACCTTCAAAGTTGACGTTTTTGAGCACATATTCCCGACGAAAGCAGAAAAACCGGTCGAAAAGGAGGAGAAAAACGGGTGATTGCGTCATCGAAATAGCTTATAACTCGATAAGTAATTTAATTACCATAAAATGGAAAAATAAGTTCAATTCGAAATCGCTTTCATAGTCAGGTATTAATTTTTTATAACTTTCTGTTAAAAAATGAATTTGTAAATGTGCCAAAACGTTTTTCGCTTGTTGAGCTGATCAGTTAAGAACACCCTTAAGGGTACTATATTTTTTCTCAGCTTTCTAAATCCTTAAGGCTGCAGGTTACTCGGCTTCCTAATATCCCTCCGTAATGTTAAATCTATAAGCGATTAATACATTCGCATACTTAAAGTACCTTCCCAGAAAATTAATATTTTAAACTCCTGTTCGCTTCTTAAAGGATGTCTCCTTTGTTTCTTAGTTCTCATAATTTTTTTTAAAATCTATGGTTAATTTAATACGTGATATACCACTTGCTAAGTAAGCGTAAAAAACAACAAGGTGAAAAATGTCCAAGCCGGAGATCGAACCCGTAATCCTTGGAATAGTCCTCCAAGTGCTCTAACACTTAAGCTACCAGAACGACTCCCAGCGTGGAATTTTCGACACCCATACGTTGGTAAAGCTGCACTGCAGCGCAGATGGAATTGTCTTTAGGAGCACACAACCCCGAAATATAACATGAATCAAAAACAAACCCAGCATCTGTGAGCACATATACAATTAAATTGATTTTCCAATTAATTTTCAGCAATAAAAGTGCGCTTGAAATTATTGAATATTTAATACGTGATACCTTACCAGTATATGGATGTGAAAAATGGCAAGCTTGGCATTGGCATCGTCCTCGTAGCTTAAATAGTAGAGCACTTGGGGACGCTATTCTAAAGGTTCCGGGTTCGATCCCCGGCTTGGACATTTTTCACCCTGTTGGTTTCTATGCTTCGATAGCAAGTGATATATCAGATATTAAACATTCAATAATTTCAAGCGTAATTTAAAAAAAATTAATTAAGTTTAATATTTTATGTTTTAAAAGCTGATGAACTGTTAGTAAAATTTTAATATTGTATATAGAATTAAGCATAGATTTTAGAAATTTTTTGAGAACTAAGAAAAAATGAGACATCCTTTAAAAAGAGTACACAGAAAAAAATGGTTAAAAATATTAATTTCTTGAGGATATAATTTAAATATACGAATGCTTCAAATGCCCATCATATACTTAACATTACGGAGGGGAAATCGAAAACTGAGTGACCACGACCAGCAGCCTTAAGGGTGTATTCGAAAAAATCTTTTTCCACCTTCAACAGCTCGGAATTTTCTGATACAATTTCAGACTCATTTTTAAAAGTAGAAACATGAAACATGCTGAGGGGATTTTTGAAGAGACGTACAAGGTGCCGTGTGATGTCAATTTACGCTCAATCATAAGAATTTGATTTATAAACAATTAACTTCTCAGCATGACCTTTTTTTTCGTTGCCAGATATCCCGCATCGGAAAAATCGATTCAAAATGCCGTTTTAGATTGCTTTTTTTTTGCAAAATTTTTGGCATTTATCAAAAAAAAAAAAAAAAAAAAAAAAAAAAAAATCGACAATTACGGCACCTTGAGTACTTTCTGAATAAGACAATTTGCCAGTTTGATGCAGTTGAGATTAAAAATGAATTTAGAAATAAATCGGAAAATAAGCAGTTTGAATCGAAATACACCCTTAACTATAAAACAGTTTTTAATATTATTTTGTGCAGGTTTTTCATATGAAATTCACTGTTTATAAAACTTTTCGCAGGTTTGTAAGTATCCCAACAATTGATCTGTAATATTTTCATGAAACTGGAATGCTCTTCATTGCTTATTGTATTGGAGGAATATAAATTATTTCTAAGTAAATCTTTTATATTTATTCGCCAAGGAGTTCTTCTGAATTTTATTGATGCATTCAATTATGTAAGTTATCAAGTTTTAATTTTCAAATCTGAAATTAATTGAAATTTAACGTTGCTATTTCGAGTATTAAACTTGTTTTTAAACTGGATGTTTTTATTTTCAGATAAATAAGTAAATAAATAAAAACATTCTATTGTGTATGAAAAGGTTCAAAGATGGTGATTCGCATTGCATATAAACATTCACATCACAAAAACTCTTTGTGGAAAACCGCAGGGCATCCCTTTAAAAAAAACTATCCGCGTGGTTTAGATAAACTTCTAACCTGCTGTTATGTTCCGGTTTCGAAAATCTATGTTATCTTTTTCGCAAACAGTTATTTAATATTAAATTTTGCGAATCATCGCCCACGCTAGGCCGGCATTCTGATTGGTTTGGATCCAAGTAAACGATGGGCGTATCCAATGATCTTTTTGAGTGACGTGCCCTGCGTTCCCAGGGAGCCAATGACCAGAAGCCGGAGTTTCCAGCTCTGTCTCTAAATCCAAAAAAAAAGTATCTTTTTTCCATTACTTCACTTCATTCTAAGTTTTCAATGGATGCAATGACGTAATTATACTGTCAAAAACGTGATTATGAGCTATTTACCAGCTTCGGCGAAATAAAACTGGTCGAAGAACTGAAATGAAAAAAACCGGAAGAGTTTGACTGAGTTATATAGCATTTGATGTATAAAGTCTTATATTTTGTACCATGGAATGTTCTATAAATTTCGATGAAGTTGCCAGCAATTACTGTACTGAACTACTTGTACATGTATTTTGAATCAAATTGAAGATTTTATATACAGAGGTCTCAAATTTTAAATAAACAGAGTGTTTAGTTAATGTAGCAACAAACTGAAAAGGGTGATAATACACATCAGTATAAACAATTTTGTATAATAAAACCCGTCTGCAATCCACTTATTTTGTCAAAAATAGATGGCGCCTCGCCCCATGGTGTTCTGAAACTATAGAATTATAAATATTGGAAACACAAATATAAAATATTTAAAACTGTGATAAGTTAATTTAGTTAAGGAATGTCGTGAAATACGTTAAAGGCGTTTTTAGCAATTGCCTGATAGATTTACTATTGTGCTGTCCTGCACTTAAAAGTATGAAAACATGAAGGGTTGGGAGCAGGAAAACATAATGATAAATCTACGAGTCGGCTTCTAAAATCGGTTTTGCAGGTGTTTTCCACCAAGACATAGATTGACAGAGCGATTGAGTTTTATGGGATTAACCGAGTTTTAATTAATTCTAAAATATCAGCAGTGAACTCGATGAGATAATTGTTTCTGTTGCCGCCTCCCGCTCTAATCGTTTCACACGGAGGACATAAACAAAATATTTCGTCGATAAGAATTTTCCATATCGATTTCTGAGAAATGAGATATGAAATAGTAATTCATATTTAATTCTATGTTAGAGACTGCTTCCGCTAAGACAGCTATGAGAACCAATACATAACAACACGTACGTCCGTGGAAGGTCAAATATCTTTCGCTATCAACTGTAGGCAAGAGCGAAATTGAACACGAGTTGCCCATCTGCATAACCAATTAAAGACCACATTCAAATTACTGCGGAAACATAATTAGAAGTTCTGAAAAAGAGATACTGCATGTAATATGAAGAAGCCATTACTCCCTATCAGATTATAAAAATAAATCATTCCGAAAGGAATTAAAATTTTGTTAGTTTCTTCGAATCGATCGACTGGAATTAATCGATTAAAATCGAAATTGGGAGTGGTATAAAATTTATCTATTAGCTTCCTCTCAAAGCTGCTTCAGTATATCAAGTAAAAGTTGCATGAATTCTGTGGCAAATTCCGCCCCTTTTTATACAAGTACCAATACATGACGGCAACCTTTATACCATATACAGTAAAACAAAATTCTAAGCATCAATTGCAACTAAAAAACAAAGACTAAATTATACTTTTTGTTATTTCAAACAAGTGGATATAAAAGTCATCATAGGTGTATAAATTAAGCAACCATTAAGGATTCAATACCATCCTCATAAAGTATTTTTATATATTAACCACAAAAAAAAAAAAAAAAAAAAAAAAACTTTTTTAAAAGTTGGTCTTAGAAGTTTCCAAAAAACAGCAATAATCTGAATTAAAACTATTAAGTTGTTCCAAAAGTTTCTTTCGTTTTTTGATCGAAAATAACCCAAGCAAATTTCGAAGACGACGAGATTTTTATTGAAGAATATCTGCGTTATTCTATTCCTTATAATGCCTTCTTTCCAAAAATGTTTTGATTTGGTTCTAAATTAATTACCGAGGCGATTTCTTATCTAATTCAAACAGTTAATTTTTTTGGTGAACAGAATTTTTGAGAGAAAAAAGCAAATAGTAATCGGATAGTGAAGAGTAGGGATGGTGCGTCAGAACATCTCAATCGAACGCAAAAAATTTGTTTTTCCCAGTCAAAGCAGGGGTGCCTAGAAAGGGGTTTGGTGACGCAAGATGCGTCATACAATTTAATTTTGGAGGGGGGGATTTGAGAAAAAGTACATTTTTTTTGGGGGGGGGGGGGGATTTTTAAATTCTTAATATTTCCTTTATTTCCTACTACTAAAAATTCTTGATTTTTTTCAATATCACTTTTAACTTTCACTTTGAACATTGCATTTCCAGAAATGTTCCTGTGTTTTCTTTTTTAAATTCTAGATAACGGCAATAAGAGCCCTCATAGCATGCATGGTCACAGTGACGTCACAATGGCGTCACTGTGAGTCACTTTGGTCACATAACATCTGTGACCAAAATGCCACCACTCAGTGACGTCACATTGTGACTAAGATGTGACTTTATTAAAATTTTTTAGAAAATTATAAATATTCTTCAAAACATGTTATTTACTTTAAAAAATGGCAATTTTTCTGGCAATTTAAATATCGTTGCTTTTGTCACACTTTCGTCAAAATGTTAATGCCAAATTAGTCACAAATGACACATTTTTCACAAATTTGTCACATTGTGACCACTTTGTGAAACGTCACAAACGGGCTCTAAAATGGCCATAACGACTTCACATTTTAGTCACTGTGACTTCACACCGACGTCACGTGACGTCACATCGACAATCGATGATCACAAAGCCACAATGTGACTTCACAACAACGTCGCAATGACGTCACCATGCCTTACGGGAACTCATTCTGCTATGCTCAACTCACTATCTTTTGAAGGTACAGTAGATTGTAAGCAGAATATATTTTACAATTGATATTCTGTTTAGGGCGCGGGGGGGGGGGGGGGGTAATTTGCATCATTGGGGGTTTGGAGGGGATGGTCACCACTGAGTCAAAGATTTTCCTAAAAGCTTGTTTTTGCAACTCATGCATTTTTCTAAAATTCAACTGGCACCACTTTCTGAAAATAAAAATCTTTTACTCACACTTTGATATTATTTTTAAAAGAAAAATAATACGAAGTGTGTTTTTAAAAATATCGGTGCGAATAAAATATAAAAATAGTTGGTAGTGGCCAACCTATCCATGATCTGATGGCAAGCAACTTTGTAGATCTCATTTTCAACATCAAAAAGATCCTTTTTTGGAAAGATTGGTGCTTGTGGGTGAAAGTTTGATACTTTATAACAACCAGGAACGCAAAACAATCCTGATCCATTCGAGATAAAGATCACATTCCTCTCGCTAAAGTCGGACTCTTACAGAAGAAAGTTTTGGACTATTTAGCGAAATTAGATCTACTACGAGTGATACCTGATCATCAATTCTAAAAATTATTATTGAACAATAGACGAACTAAAGGTAACAATAGCCCCTAAAACGCCACAAAATAGGGAAAAAAAAAACCCGAGATATTATCTTTTATTATGACGACTCCATTATGCACGTATCTTTGACTTCCAGCCGAAAAACTTCTTGCATTCGATTGAGACATTCTGACCAATCTTCAATACTGTCCCGACATTGCTCCGTCTGATTACTATTTGTCATTTTCTCTTAAGGGTGTATTTCGATTCAAACTACTTATTTTCCGATTTATTTTTTAATACATTTTTGCTCTCAAATGCACCAAACTTTCAAATTCTCTTATTTAGAAAGTACACAAGGTGCTGTAATTATCGATTCTCTGATAAATGCAGAAAATATTGCAAAAAAGGCAATCAAAAACAGCATTTTGAACCGAATTTTCCGAAGCGGGAGGTCTGCGAACGAAAAAAAGGGTCATACTGAGAAGATAAATGTTTATAAATCAAATTCTAATGAATTGAGCGCAAAAAAGACATCACACGGCTCCTTATACGTCTCTTCAAAAATCCCTTCAGCAAGTTTCATGTTTATACTTTTAAAAATGTGTCTGAAATTGTATCGGAAAATTTCGAACTGTTGAAGATGAAAAACCATTTTTTCGAATACACCCTTAAAAATTCTTTTCACACACACTCACGAAAAAAAAAAGAGTTGTTTGAATGACATAAAAAATTACCTCGGTAGTATTTTACCACCAAATCAAAAAAGTTTGGAAAGTAGGTGTTATTAGACTACCGGAAAGATAGAAGAAAGTTTGTTCAACAGATTGGCACAAGCGTTTTTCAATAAAATATTGCCGTTATTAAAATTTCTGTAATTCATTAAAAAAGAAAACGAAAAAAATTTTTGGGACAATTTAATATAACTTGCTAGCTAAAAGTGATAAAAGTACAAATTTTATTCTAATTTGCATGCTTCATCGCACAAACGGCAACTTCATCAAGATCTACATTGATAAAAATTATTTCTGCATTTCTTTTTTTTTTATACCGCTTCCCTGATTTGTCCGTACGTCAAATGAGTGACTTGTTTTTGCCAATCATGTTTTACTATTATTTTCACGAGTAATTTTTCATTGTAAATTTTGCATCATTTAATCCGAGCGTTTTTCTGATTCGATTAGGCAAAATTTTCTGTTTTGAAAAGACGGTGATAAAAGATTAAAAATTCTGTAAAAGATGAGAAATAAAAAGGGTTTTATTTGAAAGTTTTTTCCAAAAATACTAGTCAGTAAAGTGCTTAAAAAATGAAACTCGTAAACAAAAATCACGAGATCAAAGGTATAATGAAAGCAAGCACTGTAATAAAAATGGACATCCGTAAACGTGAAATATTTAATTTTATTGTTTTTTATTTTATAAAGCATATCTCTTTGCAAATTCTAAAAAACTTCAAGGTTGCCGTATCATTGTATATATTTCCGTTGTGTTAAAAAAAAAAAAAAAAAAAAAAAAAAAAAAAAAGATTCTTAGATGGATGGAATATTCTTGGATGGAATATTTTCTTTGCATATAACATAACAAGAAAGAAAAAAACATGCGTCAAGCATAGATTATGAAGCACTTTCGAACACTTTCAGAATAATGTAGCAAAACTCAGTTTTGTTTAAAAAATTTAAATACACTGAGAAAAAAATATGGTACTGGCATATAGAATCTAAGTAATGGCTCTAGAAAAAATAGTTCCATGTCATCCCTATAAATTTTAGTTCCATTTCTTAGAGAGTTCCAGAGTCTCTTACGAGAATTCAAGCGCGTTTTCCTATATTTTTGTTGTCAAATTTATCTAAAAATCTCTTCAAATAGATGCGAACACAATAGATTTGATTTAGTAGCCAGAATTATAGCTTAAGAAACCATTTCTAAAATCAAGCGATAATTTCTCTCTACTGAAACGGTTCAATGTCGTTTCGTCTCCTAGAAAACACGAGACTAGAAATGTCAAGTCATTTCGCCTATTCAGCTTAGTTGTTTACCCCACTCGCATAGTTTGGACATCTATATTTCTAGTTTAGAGATTCAGAAAGTGACTAACTATTCATTCTAGTTGAAGGCGGCATATTTTTTTTCTCAGTGTATTACGCCTCATTTCACCATATGGAAATCTGTAACACATTTTAAAACCGGATTTCAGCTGTTCCAATCTACAATCGGGAAATTATCCGAATTTTTTAGCATAATTTTCTTTCTTAATAATTCTTTCGCAAATGTACCACATGTTAATTGTCTATAGCGTCTGTCATCAAATTTGAATTTTATAGCACATGTCTTAGAGAATTTGAGCGCGGATACGGAAAAAGAAAGTGAAGAAGCTGAAAATAATTCAGATGTACACATGAGGTAAACAGAGCCGTAAAAATCTAGGTGACAGCAAACAGTTTTTTATTTTATTTTTTTTTATTTTTTTTTTTTTTTGTCTTATATTTCGTGTAAAGTCTTTCTAAAATGCTATTAAATTTTCAGCGAAGAAAACTTTTAAATTTTAGTGGTGAAAGATTGTCCATTGGCGCTTAGATTTTTGAATCCTTGCAGGTAAATATACACTATTCATGTTCGTGAAGGCCTAATTGCTTTATACATTTCGACATTGAATAAGTCTTTTGTACATATGGGAGCGATGCTTTTTTTTTCATGCAATCTCCAATACCAAGGATTTGAGACTGATATCGAAGACGTATCTACAGCATTCAGAATCATTTCAGGATTTCGAGTTCCAACGCTATTAAAATTCTGAAGCAAACATCCCAGCCATTCGACCGTTTTTCAAGATAACTGTTGCTTGACTACATTATTAAACGTGTTTAACCACATTTTATTGTCAAAATAGTGATCAAATAAAATTAAATACGGAATACAATTAATTATACTAGAATAAAATTAAATTACGGTTATGCTACCATATTCTGTAAAAGCGGTTGATTGACTGGATGATTTGCAGCAAATTTTTAATAGTGAAGAGTAACAGACTCTAAGAGCAGGGTTTGGATAACATTTTGAAATTTTTGTAATATAGCAAATCGAATGCTGATTTCTCCGTTACGTAGCACTATTGTCATTTTGACAGGAAAAAAAAAATTCTTAGTTACAACAAATTTTTAGTATTATTACTAGGTTGAGCAAAAAGTTCCGGGAAATTTGAGAAAGTTCCGTTGTTATGCGCAAATGAACAACAAAAGCAACAAGGACTAGTCTTCAAATTAGAGACCATGGTAGTCCACGATTTTCTGCTATCGTTTTGCCAAATTTCGGACTTGCTGGAAGTACCACGGCGACTTCTTGGAATCGAAAAACCCTCCGTATGCTTCTTCAACTTCACTAAAGGATTCAAATCGACGGTCCTTTGAAAAACTGATGCGTTGATCTAAAGCAGCCATAATCGGATGGAGCCACATCTGGACCGAAACTCCTAAACTCCTATAGATGTAACCACTAGCATTTCTATATACGATACAAATTCTGGTAACTATTAGATTAAAATTTCTCAGAGCTTTTTGCTCAACCTAATAATATTGCCAAACTTTTATCAGATTTAAAGGTATATTTCATACCAGTTACAATGGTTACAAAGAAGTTGCGTATAAGCATTGAGCTCTACACTAATCAGAAGAGCTGAGCTGTCTGTCAAAATTTAATAATGTACGAGAAAATGGAGATGCAATGGGACTTCGCGATCGGGAACTCCCAACGAAGTGGCCAAAGAAGCTGATAAAGCCATTTTATTCCCCAATCCGGAGAAGAATATATTATTTTATGCACTTTTTAAATAGACTAGAAAAGACAAAATACTTACGATTCGACTAGATTCAGAGTTGTTGGCCGTCTTGGCACTGCCGAGTGACCTGAGGACAGTAAAAGCGGCTGCTAGGTGCTTGAAAGCGTCCGTTTCAGGGCCACCTCCTGCAACATCGAATAACTGTCGCAAAAGAAGCATCGATGAATAGGTTTTCCCGCTGCCACTTTCACCGCTGAAAATCCACAAAAGAGCAAATGTAACTTGAAAAATGTTGAAATTATGTTACAAAAAAGTTTTCATTTTAATCGGTATAACAGTTAAATAAATAAAAAAAGGAAAGACAACAAAATAGGTTATTCTGGCTCAATCATATTGGAATTTTTTTAAGCTTCTCCAAAATTTGATGTTATTTTAAACGAGCGCTTACAGGAAGCACTCAGTTTGAGGATATATGAATTGCAATATCCTAGCCATCCTCCCGCTTAACCGGCTTAAACAGGACCGAGGTTTAGCCGGTTAAGAGAAAAAACGGTTAAAACGGAGAAGTAATAAATAAATAAATAAATAAATAAGTATCTGCGCAATTTCATTAATTAAACCAGTACGATAAATTTAATTTTTCAATTTGTTTAGTTTAAAAAAATTGCATATTTTGTCTATTTTGTAAAATAAATACTAATAATAATCAACTGAATTGAAAGAAAAATTATCACTGATAATAAATAAGGAAAAATATATACAACAAATTAAATTGTTGAAAAACGCGTCACACACCTTTATAAGAAGTTGCAATTGTTTTTTGTTTTACATTACATAAATTTAAGTTAAACAGACGTAATCAGTGAACTCCTTCTGTTAAAGGCAAGATGCCCAACATTTTGCAGTATAATCCTCGATCGTTTTAACATCATAAATTTAACCGAGAAAGATGTTAGCTACTGCTCAACATAGCGTAACACTAGCGTCAATTTTTATTCTATCCTCTGTATGAAGAATTTCAGTAGCGCTACGGTGATCTGTTCGCATCCCTCAAGCTTTTTAAATCTTTGTACTAAACAGTCTGCGGATAAATCAGAGTTCTGGAAGAGTGTTGGGGTGGGAGTGGCGGATTACATTTTGTCTCTTTCCCATCAGGATTGCACTTGAAATCGTAACTCGAAAACGTAAGCTGAGTTCCCGAAGCGGTCATCACTGAATTTTGCTTGATGTTTTGAAAAAAAAAAAAAAAAAAAAAAAAAAAAAAAAAAAAAAATCGGCTGGTTAAAGGAAGTTCCGGCTAAGAGAGAGGCTATTGTATATTCATAGTTTGATTTTAAAGAATACGACATTTTTTCATTCCAGCAAAATAACTGAAATGTACTTTTGATTTTTATATCACAATATTATTAATAACAGCATCTTTACCTGAGAATGATTGCTTGCGGATACCCGGTTTCTGTTTGCTGCCTCACCGCTTCGTGTACTACCCTGAGAAGCTGAGGACACCGGGAAGCTGCATGAGCACTGCTCAGTGTGAGAGGATTGCCGACATCCTGGTACGGATTGACTGAGAGGAGAATAGGGCCCACGTTCGTCTGAAATAAAGGGAACACATTATTAAATTAAATGTAATAACATCATAAATTCAACATAGAAATTAAAATAAAATGTTGAAAACAAAATGCCCGGAATTTTTTTCCCTCCAGTAAAATAATTGACATTTTTTTAAACTATCCTTAACATAATTTGAAAAAAGATATTTTTTTGGTGCGTTTGTAAATACGTAGCACCTATAGTAGTTGTCGTTCAGTCCGTCTGTTTGTCCGCATATAACAACGCAAAAATTACGCAACTAAATCGTTTGAAATTTAAAATATGTAATTGTTGCATAATTTTGTCGCGTCATTTCAAAATTTTGTGAAAACCGGATATATAATTTAATTACAGAACAATCAAAAGTATCCCGTTATATGACATTCAATGGGAAAAAATAGATTCAGTGCTTTTTAATGATGTTAAACTTTTTCGAACATAATAAAATTGATATGCATCTAAAGTACATACTAAAACGTACATTCTGCATAACCTGTGCTGCAAAGAATATATTTTTTTAATTTACAAGGCTTCACAAATGTATTCCACTACATAATGGTATAGGGGAAAACATTGTTTGGGGCGCGTTTTAATTACATTAAATTGCTTCACATTTTATATCACTGAGGTTTACTACAAGTTACTTCCTGTATAGTTGAAAGCAGATAGTGTTTACAGGGACATTAAAAAGATTTCGGCTACTCTACTGTATCCGAATAAATTGCATTTTAATGTTCCACAAAATTAATTTCACCAGTATGTTAAAAAAGCTACTGTTGTCCAAAAATCCAGTTTGTCTATTCTTTCTATTTTATTAGCTAACTCCGATAGATCTTGATTTAAAGTTTCTCTGCCTTAGTAGAGATAGCAATTTTCCAGAATTTGTCGAAGATGTGACGAATCTGAAATAATACGTGACATGTACATGTACAAGGTACTTACTCTTCAGAGAATTTTTCAGTGTAAATATCAGTTTTTTTTTTTTTTTTTTTTTTTTTTTTTTAAATAAAAAAATAATTTTTGATTAAAAATGCCAAATTACTCTTTATTTAACACGATGTATTTTGTACAAGAAAATTCTGCTGAAGTATTTCCTGGTTTCGAAATTTCAGGACAATACGAGCTCTGCATATAGAGATGATGCGTTCGCAAATGAAATGGTGGAAACTGTTTTTAGATGACGTGTCGCTAATAAAAGTACAAAAGCTAAAGATGTTTCCCTATTTTTTTATGGAAAAACTCCTCGTTAAATTCATTACACTGCCTGTATGTGTTCACTTCACAATCTGCGCTAACGTCGGCAAAATGTCGGCTATTCATCGAATTAAATGAGTTCACGTATGAATGAAAGGAGTTACAATGCATTCAATTGAATGCTTATATACTCCAGAAGTGCTAAAATACTATATAGATATAAATCTTAGAAATGAGCAATATATTGTACATATTAGGCAAATATGTACAGGGTGATCCCGAATTCACGTTATAAACTTTAAGGGTTGGTACAGGACATCCTAACAATCCTTTATTGTATAGGAATGCAAGGGCGCAAGTGACGTGGTGAGGCACAAATACAGGAATAAGACATGAAAGGAAAAACAAAATATTAGACAACGTCGTGGACAAGTAAACACACAGTGGGAACAAGTGCAATGAAGTTATAATGATTTCAAAATTGCGTCCACAAACAGTGGGTGATACATGTTTGACTGCATCGATGGGGCGATTGGCGTATGCTCCCAAAGATAACAGCTATTTCACGCATGTTCAGCAACTATGAGTATTTAACCAAATAAGATCCCCCTGGAGTCACATAAAATGTGCAACCTCAATTTATCGCGCCCAAAAATGGCAATCTTGTAATTGCACATGGCAGTGTTGAATTGGGATGGAATATCATTATGCTGAATGCAGTCGCTTGCGAATGACGACCGTAGCGGATGAAGTCTCTTGAAATAGTTCTGGAAAAAAAAAAAAATCACAGAAAAATATTATAACATGTGCATCCCTAGGTATGCTGGAGTAGTCTCCCGCCTCTAATTATTGAACCTTGATTATTCCTTATGGGAACATCTGAAGAGTCTTTATGCAATGCCAGTTGACTCTGTTGATGGTCTCGTCTCTTGCATTTGTTGCTGTTGCACGTATGAATTAAATACCTGGTCCCTTTGAACATGTACGTCAACAGCTTCATTGACCCTGTCATGCAAATATTACTGTTAATGACACAATTTTGAGCACTTATTGTAACATAAC
Source organism: Maratus speculifer (assembly GCA_964019185.1). Lineage (NCBI taxonomy): Eukaryota > Metazoa > Arthropoda > Arachnida > Araneae > Salticidae > Maratus > Maratus speculifer. The sequence goes on along the minus strand of OZ025296.1, from coordinate 314,347,417 downwards.
ACTCGTCAATATTCTGTCGATAAACATTACATTTATGTCTCTTCTCTGTGTTTGTACATAAACGCATCACTTGCGCCTATATACATTCCTATGCAATGGATGACTGCTACAGAGTACTGTACCAACTCTGTACCATTAATTCAGGATCACACTCTATATGTGATGAAATATGGTGCGGTGCGACTGTAGTCGGTATATACAATTAGGTTGATACACGTTTTTTTGGGGAATCAATTTTATTCTTTCTTGTATTTAGATGATCGTTTTTAATTTAAACCCAGTTATACACAGAGCACATTGCGATGTTAGGATGCCATTTTAAGCAATGGACGATCATCTGAGCGACGACAACTCTATTAGCCCTTCATTTTTGGTAAAACCCACGGGATTTTACCGAAGTATATAAGTGAGGAACTTGAACTAGTCCCAGGAAAGGGCACAATCATCATGAAAGAAAGAGGCTTACTTTAATTGATTATCTAGCTTTTGATTGATATCTGAAGCTCAGTGACGATAACAAGGCTTGATCCAGACTTGGGTGACTTAACCACAGACATTTGCAAGAAACACAACCTCAAAAAATTTAATCTTAAACATGGTTCAATTTTGAAGAAAGAAAATAATAAATGTTAGTTAGCCAAACAAAGTTATCAAGGGTAAATTAACTTTAAGTATTAAATTTAAAATTAGAGAAAAAAAACTGGGAATTTTAAATTTTGATTTTTTTAAATGTTTATTTTTTTTAAACTTTTATTTCGCATTAAGAATAGTTAAAAGAATTGTTAATCCATATCCTTAATTATTTACAAGTGTAAGTTTAAAATCGTAATACATGTTTTATATGAAAATTATCATAGTTAATAAAGTAAGGAACCAGCTGATTCATTTGAACTATTAAAAAAAATGGGTGCATAAAAAGAACTTATACGATGAGAGTTAACTAGGTAAAGGAACCAATATGCATTGCCAATAGTGACACATAATAAGTCTTTAAAAAATGTTTAGAGGAACGCATGTATATGAAGATCTATGTATCTATTTTCAAAATATTATTCATTAAGGTATATTTTAATGTTTTACAAAAAGATCGAAGTAGTATAATAGATAGAGAAATATAAACAAAGAGCATAAAACAATGTAGTTGTGCAATGTATTATTCTAATCAATGATATCCAAAGAAATTTTCATTTCAAGCTATCACTAACTATTAATAATCTTTATTATACGAAAAATATCACATTTACATAAAGTTACGTTTAAATTTTGTTCTAAAAAAAATGCAAAGAAAAATTGAATTCACGTGAATACATTGGATACCACGAACCGAATAATAATCGAGTTGAGAAACAAATTCAAGTCATTTTTTATGATAAGAAAAATAATTGCGTTGATAGTGGCACAATTAACGAAAAGAGTAAACTTAATTATACGTATAGGATAGAATTTTAAAAGCGTACATTTTTGAATGTATTAAGTTACTTGTCTTACAAGTTGTTGAAACTAATAACAATTTTTAAGATATATTATTCAGGGATTACAAATACTGTATCTGTAATTATATTTACCATAAATATAAATTTACCATTTAATTTGCATACATTCTTTGCGTTGCGTCGTTGTTCGCATGATGGATAGTCCATCACTTGGACGCCTAACATTTATTACACGACGAGTTTGATAGCGGCGCATATCTCCGAAGCAAACTATGAAATTACATTATGCGTTGTTTTACATGATAAAAATAATAAACCGACAGATCAATTTTGATTTATAGAATCATACTTAAAATAATTGAGTTGTAGTACTACCAACGCAAAGCAGAGGTGTAGGTTATTGCTAGAATCACATGTTACTGTAAACCGAAATTCATTAGTGAGCTCATGACTACTAAAAGTTTAGAAATTGCTCTTTGTGCATTTAATTTATATTTATTTATTTATATTTTTGAGTTTAAAATTTTAGAGGCAGCCATTTTGTTTTTATCCAATTGTAATATTGAGCTCCTTTTGAAATAAAGTTATTCGTTTTCAAATGTTGATAGAGGTAACTCAACTGTGCAGAATAAATTAATGAGCATCGAATAATTTCCCAATTAGATATTCAAGGGTAAAAAACAACATTATTTTTGAAATAACGTAATTATTTTAAAAATAAATTTCAGGGGTTATCGACGTGTATGGCTGATTTATTAAAGATGTTAGATAAATAAACAACTTATGTAAAAACATTGAATTTATTTACCAAAGAGACTTAATGATGTCAAGATTATTTGAAATTTCACATAAGTATGCAAGAAAAATTTTTATTCGTTGATTATTATATACTAATGCTGAATGTATACCTTTTTTTCTGCAATTATCCTGCATCGCCTTTTGCACGGTACAATAAACATGAAAAACGACCAATCCTTTGTTGATAAACACACTGGCTTTTTGCAAATGATTACTCGAGATGTTTTAAAGATAGAATATGAGTTTCATTTGTATGTATTTCCACCTCGATCTCTAAGAGTTATGAAAGGCTTGAACATATATATACCTTCGGCTCTCGTTAATTCGAACTCGTTGGGAGCCCAAGAAATGTTCAAATTATCCGAAGTTCGAATTATAGAAAGTATGAAATGAAAACATGCTTAATATGGTACTATTACAAAGAAATTAATGTTATAGTGTTTTTTAAATTTATTTCTTCTGTTATCATTTGAATGTGAGTTAATATTAAATAAGAATGTATAAATACATAAACTAATTAAAAGATTAGAAACAAGAACAATGGAAGAAAAATTTGAAGCGTCACTGATGGACAAACGCGGCATTAAGAAAGTGGATATCAAATGCATGTGTATACTCGTTCGAAACAATTTTCACAAAAATCAAAGAAAAAAAGTTATTCAAATGATCTAATATCCGTGAGAAAGAAAAGAAAAATGAAAAATCGGAATTCTCGTAAGTTCGAATTAAACGATGTCAAGAGAAAATGAGTTCGAATTAATAAAAAATTTTTAACGTTATTCTGCCATTGAAAATTTCGGGACTTCATGTTTAGCTCGAATTAAGCGAAGATTCGAATTATCCGATTTCGAATTAACGAAAGTCGACTGTGTATATACTTTTATTACTTTTGACATTTTCTGATCAATGCCAAGTCTTGCTGAAAAGTACATTGGTTTTTCATGCTTAGCTTTTTTGCTTCAAAAGTACATAAACGTTTTCACATGCGTGATTTATTGTCTTAATATTAGCCTTCATACAAAAATAGGCAATTTGTTATCTGTTGGAGGCATTTTCAGACTGGAATTTTCAAATTAACCAATTTTTTATTTTAAAAAAAATCAACCTCTAGCAGGTTTGTTTTATTTAATTATAAACATTTTGCCATTAATCGGATTTGTTGTCACTATTCCTTCCAGTTTGTTAAATAATAAAATGAAATACAACGAACAGACTGCTCAACAATTTTGCCTAATGTATATATGCAGACTGACCATCGGAAGAGACTCTTTTGTCATATTTTTTTATGAAAAAGTATTTTATGAGTTTACATACAGTTAAAAAAAAATCAATAATTGGAAAAAATTGGATCTGTAATTTTCTGTGAATTGGAAATTCTAGATTTTAACGAGATAGAAGATAAAATATTTTCACTAGTTTATTTGTTCATAACCTTTTTGCATTTATCATTAATAGTTTTTTTTTCCTTTACGGTACAACAAACGCTGAAAAATGATCAATCTTTCGGTGACAGACGCATAGCTGTTTTGCAGAAATGACCATTCGAGATGTTTAAAAGATGGGATATAAATTTTAGTTCTTTTCTTTTCAGCATCTAAAAAGGTGTGAGTATGAGGTCACGCGTTCGCTTCTGAAAGTGATTCACGAAGTGCCAGAAAACGTGACCGACGTGACGACAAAGAGAGACCGATCGTGAGTCTGGGGAACACCCTGCTACATGGTCAAGGCCGCACGTCTCGGGGAATGGACGATATCGGATTAATTTCCCATCTAAAATCTGGAGACAGACATTATGTAAAATAATGTTCAGTCCTCCAGAGTTTATTTTATCATCATTATTTTAAAGTTCACATATGTGTAGGTATAAAATGCCCATGTAGTCTTATCTGGGCAGGTCATCATATTGTTTTGACGCTCCATCATTCCTTACCGCATAAGAAAAGTAATTTTTAAAGTTCTGAATTCGTAGCATTTGATTTTTAAAAACTGTTCTGTTCTTTCAAAGGCAGGCTGAATACTGTTCAACTTTACATTGGTTAATAACAAATTTACTTGCGTATCTGTAGCATCTTTTTTTTTTTTATTCTTTTTTTTGGTTTAAAGTCAAATATTTATATTATATAGGTGAGACTGGGAAAGGTAAAATAATATTTAAAAATTTCCCAATAGGTTAAATTGTTCATCATAATATACGTATATGCAAATAAGATAAGGCTGCTAAAATACATATGCACACACAAATGACATCTGCATCCAACAATTAAAGATATACATAAATATTCAACAGACATACATACAATAAATAAAATAAACCCAACTGGAGTGAAAAATTAGACACAGACAGGAATCAAACCCCAGATTACAGCTTACTAAGAACAACATATGTAGAGTAACAGAGTAGTATGCTGTGATCCCAGGTTCAATTCCTGTCTCTATCTAATTTTTCACTCCAGTTGGGTTTATTTTATTTATTGTATATATGTCTGTAGAATATTTGTATATACTTTTAAGATATGTGTTATTTTCGAATCTTGTTTTGAGGGTCTCCCGTTTCTTACTTCGAGAATATAAAAATATAATTTTGAATTTTTTTTCCCTCGGAATAAAGTTTTGATCATGATTCCTGTCATCAATACACTATCACATTTACAATTACTATTGAAAAAATTGTGATATATTCTTTTATCATAATCCCTTCCGCGTGATTTGAATAATCCCATAAGGCATGGTGACGTCACTGCGACGTCGTTGTGAAGTCCCATTGTGACTTTGTGACCATCGATCGTCGATGTGACGTCACGTGACGTCGATGAGAAGTCACAGTGACTAAAATGTGAAGTCGTTATGGCCGTTTTAGAGCTCGTTTCTGATGTCACATTGTGACCACTTCGTGAAGTCACGGTATGACAAATTTGTGAAAAGTGTGTCATTTGTGACTACTTTGACATAAACATTGTGACGAAACTCTGTCAAAAGCGACGATATTTAATTTGCCAGAAACATGTTTTTTAAAGTAAATAACATGTTTTGAAGAATTTTAGTAATTTTCTAAAGATTTTTTTAAGAAAGTCACATCTCAGTCACAATGTGACGTCACTGAGTGGTGGCATTTTGGTCACAGATGTGATGTGACCAAAGTGACTCACAGTGACGTCATTGTGACGTCACTGTGACCATGCATGCTATGAGGGATATGAAATAACAAATGAAAAATTACGTAAAATCAGGAACAATTAAACAAAAACAAATCCCTTAAATCGTACCTTAATCGGCCTTAATCGTAAGAAAAGGGTAAATTTCTTTGCTTTGTTTTGTTCTTATTTAAAAATACATAAGTTAGATTGAAAATATTAGTCTTTTATCTAAACAAAATCATAGAGACCAAACTTGTATAAAGCAGCATTATTAAATTGTACTGCAAGCGATTTTCTGCTTTAGGCCGTAAAGTAACAGAATTATTTTGTATAGTCATGTAAATAATGAGCTTATTTAAGATACTTCACAATAAATACACTGACTCAGTTAGGTTTGAATTGATTCTCTAATTTCGATAATATAATTCATAATAATCAATAATTTCAAAATGATAAGTTTTGAATTATATACAGATATATCAAATACATAACAAAGTGCTGCCGATTTCTTGCAGATTACTCAAGAATAATAATAAAAAAAATCCATATTTCTCTTTCTGATTTTTTTCAGAAATATTTTTTATGGTTTAAAAAAATATGTTAATGTTTCCAATTATTTTTGTTGTTGTTGTTAAGTTCTTTTTTTTTCCATAAACACAGAAGAATTAATTACCTGATAATATTGTTAATAGCATCTATTAATTGCAAAAAAGATTCATCCATCGATCAAAAAGGCCTATTTTCTCACAAAAGAAAAAAAAAAAATAAAGGATTCTTGCTTTTTTAAGTTATTGATAAAATATGATGTTAATTACTGATGGACAATTATAAAGCAAAATCTTTATCGAAATATTTTAAGTATTATTATAGAATTCATTTTCATTTTTATTTATTTATTATTATTATTATTACTCGGATTATTGCTATTACTTTGATCGCAACGTTCAAATATAAAATCTTGTCGATCTGATTATATATTTTTTAAAGAACATAGTTAAAAAATGTGCATGACTTCGGTTTGTCTGTTTGTCATGTAAACTGTATATGTTGTTAAGGTTCATTATGTCATATTCACTATTTAAAATATAGTGAATAGTATTTATAGTTTGTTTATAGTGATCCTCAAAATAATTGTGTTAAATTATGAGAAAATTGTTTGCAGTGTATGTTAATGATGTTGTGCTATATTTCAAGCTTAGAAAAAATTCATATGCGTTTCTGACACGCACAAAAATGTGCTTTTTTTAAAATATGGAGTGCAAAACATTTATCATTCATTTACAGGGTCATATAAAAGTATTCCTTTACAAAACTGCTTATGAACGATACAACTGCGCAAGTGTGTTTTTAATTTTGGTAAGCTTTTTTAAGTTTAACTAATACTTTATGTACTACGTACTTGAGTGGTAACAATGCTATCTCGCGTCTAGTTAGAAAATAAATAGATGAATAAATAAATAAAAATTAAAAAGAGCAAAGCAAATAACCGATTACTTGGATTACAGAGTTGAAAACCTTTAAAATTGGTCAGTGTTTTTCAAAAGTTAAATAGACAATTCTAAAAAATATATAAATAATGTAAGGAGCCTGAAGGGTCAAAATTCTAAAAAATAATTATACTTTTCCTTTGCTAAGAAAATATTACAAAGTTTAATATTTCGAATAAAGCAAATGACATTATTTCTACGATGATCACAACAAGAGCTGTTGCAATATTTATATTGTACCTTACGTTTTGACAGCCAGTAACTAAAACTTTAAGTACTTTTATCTCAAAAGTGATTTTTTCATAGTTTGTCATATTTAAAAAACATATCTAAAATTTTCTAAATAAATAAATAAATAAATAAATAAATAAAATAATAATAATAATAATAATAAATCAAATTATGAGTTTTATTTTATTTTTTTAATATATTGTTTCCAAAATTTAAAAATACGTTCCTCAAAGCACAAATCACGCTCAAAAATATTTCTTTTTCTTTATTTTAAATTTATTATAAATCATGTAAGTAATATCTATATTATAAAGGCCAAACGTATCTGTGCGTAACGCATACGTCATTTTGCGAATGGCAACACTTTTCCATGCAATTCGGTTTTTCAATTTTCGCTACTGCAAATTTTATACTTCTACGCATCAGACATTTTTAACTTTTACACCGTCGTATAGAGAAAAAAAATGTACTTTTAAATGCAATTTGTTTGAAAGATGTATCTCAATTCATTTAGGAAATATTAATTTTTTTGTAGTTTTAGTACGAATTTTGTAATCGTGGCAACAGAAATACGCCATTTTCTCTTAAAATTGAAAAAAAAAAATTAAATTAAATTACTATTTTAAGAAAATCGTCTGTTTTAAAATCAGGTGAATTTCGAGTTTTTATTTTATTTTTATTCACTAATTAAATGTTTGTTGTTTTATTGCAAACTTATTTTCCAAAGGATACAGATAACTTCATCATAATAACTGATCTTTATTATATTTTATTGATTACATATGTGATTAAAGTTTTATTTTAATAATTTAGGCAATTGAGTTTTATAGAAATAGTATTGTGTTAATTTTAGCTTAAAAAATATTTTTTGAGAATTAGATTGACCAATATCAGATGCATTTTTTACTGTAGCTAATTTTATAGCTTTATTATAAATCAAGGAAACGCTCCCTTAAACATTTTCTATCGTCGAAATTCGACGGGTTCTACCTCGTTTTTATAAATTCTGAAGACAAATAAACAAAAAATCTTCTTTAAACACGATAGTGAAAAAGGTAATGAAATCGGGCATATGATTTATCATTTAAATCAACAATTCACCCTTTACGTCCCAAATTAAGAATTCATAAAAGATTAATCTTTTAAAAGGTTTTTCGTGAAATTTTGAAGTTACATTAGAAGATTTACGCAATCATTTGATAAATTCTAGAAGGATATTGTCAATTAAAAATATTAATTTATATTTATAGAGATTTTCTGCGATATTTATAACTTCACTCAAATCTTTTATTTAAAATATAACTTTTTATCAAACTAGGCAATGTACAAATAATGATGCTCTTACAAGAGAAATGTGGGAATAATTCTGAACAGAAACTTTTTACCCTCAGACTTTCAACGTCAAGAAAGTTAAAAAGATGCAAATGAAAAAGAAATCGTCCTTCTAAAAATATTTATACAGTGTAACCTCGATTTTTCAAGCTAATTGGGACCATTAGTACCTCGGATTTTGGAAATCTTGGTTAGAAGAAACTGTATATAAAAATTGGCCGTGCTCGGTAATTTAACATATCTTAGAATAAAACGTTTAAATGATAAATATAAACATGCTTAAAGTTGCGTTTCACAGTTCAACAAATAAAAGCCCTTTTCAAAGATTCCGTTAACATTTCGCCTGCTCAACACATCCTGAAAACAATTAAGTGCAGTTTCAACCAAACTCAACTATGTGTAGAAAAAAAAAAAAAAAAAAAAAAAAAAAAAAAAAAAAAATGCAAGGTTGATTTTGGTTTGGCACAAGTCTCTTGAAAAAAAGAGAGCGTGAGGTTTAAACACAATGTAACTGTCTGATGCCAATCTCTTTGCTGAACATGTTACATCTCTGTATTGATGTTGTCAAATCAGCATCGGCTCGTGGCGCACATTTATACTTATTCGCCTTCTTTTAAATTTTTATATCGGGTCAGGTAAGTTCGCTTAATTTTCTATCGACTCGGCCGGGCAGGCCCATTAATTTATTTATTCCAGTCCGGCCCGTTTATTTTGTTTATAAGCTCAGCCTCTTGAAAAAATTGTCCTACTTCTGTTGGAGTGCAGATATCTAAAAGATCCTTTAGCACGGACAATGAACAAAAATAAATCAGATTTTGTTATTGGCTTGGTTAACAGAAACCTTGATTAATCAAAACTACGTTAATCGAGGTTCTACTGTGTTTTGTTAAACCAATAATGCTTTTGAAATAAGATAAATTGAAGTTATCTGTAATTCATTCTTAAATGTATCACTATAAAACGATGCATTAAATGAATTTTACAACAAGTTATTTTATTGGTAATTGTACACTGTCGGGGCATAAAGTTTTAAATAAAACAGTTTTCATTTTTTTTTTAATCCGGAAATTAATCTTTATAAAAAGATGCATTTCTGGAAAAAAATCATTTTAAATACCGGTAAATGAAGAAAATAAAATTTAACCCACGGAAACTCCTTGAAATTTTATTTTTCTTGCTTTTGCAGCTTCGAAATCTCTAATTATATTGTCATAGATCAGTGATTGGGAAATTTCATATTTAATGAAGATTATTTCCTTTGTTAATTTTTCTTTTCTTTAATCTTTCCTATTCTTATATAATTTTTGATAACTTTTAATTTGCTTCACTCGCAAGAAGCATCTGTCATTGACAATGTTAAAAATATAATGCTGGATTTCATAATTACAGGTAGTTGCTAATATTTCTGGAGTTGCTGTTTCAAGATTTTCGCATAAAGATTTTGCTTGGTATTGAAAACTTGCAACATCAAAACAAATATATTGGCATCAATATCATTTAAATATTCTAAAAGCTTTTGCTTATTTTGAAATAAATATGCTTTCGAAAATTCTGATGTCATTTAATTCTTTCAATATTTATGCTATTACAGAAGTATTTTGCATCTAAAAGCATTTATCGAAAATTAGTTTAATTTATTCATTTACATAGTAGTGCCGCGCTAAGGCCTATAACAAACTGATACATTTTCTTTGGCTTACGAAAAGAGAGAGAGAGAGAGAAAAAAAAAAAAAAAAAAAAAAAAAAAAAAAAACTAATAAAATAAAAGGAATTTGAGCGGCCATAAACCTAGCCAGTACAGATTTTTATGAGCGGTTAAAATAATAGTTTATAAGTGTATTTCAGAAACTAAATATTTGCATTTGTCATAAAAATCACACATGAAATTTTGTCATTTTTTTCTATTGATCCTTAGGGCATTAGGTTAATGAAGTAATCGGAAGGAGCTGTGAATGATTTTTGGTGTCGGAGCACCGCCAGCACCACCCTTGTTGCAAAATCGGCTACGTAGTATGTTGTACAAAATGCATAACTAATATGGGAATTGAATCGATACATTAATATCTATGAATGGTTATTTCTGAAAGCATTTTTCAATTGTTATACCGTATAACAATTGAAAATTACTTTCTTATGCGTTTTCTAAGATATCTCACGCCTTATTAAGGATGTATTTCGATTAAAACTGCTTATTTTCCGATTTATTTTTGAATCCATTTTTGCTTTTAGATACACCAAACTTTCAAAATCTCTTATTTGGAAAGTACACAAGATGCCGTGATTGCCGATTCTTTGATAAATGCAGAAAATATTGCAAAAAAAGCAATCAAAAACGGCATTTCGAACTGATTTTTCCCAAGCGGGAGTTTTGGGAACGAAAAAAAGGGTCATACTGATAAGGTAATTGTTTATAACTCAAATTTTAATGAATTGGGCTTAAAAAGACATCACACGGCACCTCATACGTCCCTTCAAGAATCCCCTCAGCAAGTTTCATGTTTCTACTTTTAAAAATGTGTTTGAAATTGTATCGGAAAATTTCGAACTGTTGAAGGTGGAAGAGCGTTTTTTCGAATACACCCTTAACGATGAAGTTCCATCAGAATTTCAGAATATGTTGGGAAGCGTTTCATAATTTATACGCAGGATTAAACTTTCTTACCGTACTGATGCGATTTTTCTACTGGTAATAAGAACATCACATGCCGTTCACAATAAAGTAAATTTGTTATGTTATTCAGCACATACGATGTATCCAATTTTTCCATAAATCTTTTTGCAGTCTGCTCAAAAGATTAACAAAGATTAAAAGCTTTTTTTTCCAATATGAAATCTGTGGGTAACGTCTATTGTACCTTTTTTTGAACATTCGAGCAAATCAGAAAAACTTCCAGTCAATTTATTATAAAATATATATTTACAATAAAATTGATATAATCGGTTAAATATCATCATGTTCCACTCAAATAAAAGATATCTAATTTGTAACAAAAGTTTGATTTATTATATAGACAAACAAAATACTTTTTGTTACAAATTAGATACATTTTATGTGATTGGAATAGAATGGTAATTAACAAATTATATTGATTTTTATCGGTAATCGTAATGTAACAATGAAAATAGTGGGTACACACCTAATATCTTTATGTATTCTGATGACAAGTTTTTAAAACGGGAGAAAGAAAAATTAGAATATTTTTTAAAAGAATAACATTTTGGTAATAATAATAGTAAATGGTCTACAAAAATAAACTTACGAAGTACTCTCTGTTGAAGAACCTGGCGTGTAGCGTCCTCAACACCGCATCTTCGGTCAGAGGTCCCGGCAGATGTATCAGATCCTGGACTTCCGCACACACACTGTGACGCATCAGTCCAACGCTGCCTTTACTCAACTCTGAAACATAAAAAAAGAGAAATAAAAGAATCAGGCATACAAGCGGAAAATAGGAAAAAAAGTGGAAATTTTTTAAAATTTACACAATAGGTCGAAATGTTTATAATTTAGATACATTTTAACAGTTATTTATACAATAAAGTAAACTATAACTGTGCATATTATTGTTATTTTCTTTTTGTAACTTAGAAATTATTTAAAAAAAAAAAAACATTAAGTAAAGAGTATAGATTTATTAAATCAAAAAAGAAAATTGGAAGCAATTTGCTAAAGGTATAAATCCAAATATATGTGATGACAACTTATGTGAAATACAAAGATTAATTTTTCAAAATAAATATCAATTTGAATTGTATAAGATTTTTATCCCCGTTTCTAAAAAAAAAAAAAAAAAAAAAAAAAAAAAAAAAAAAAAAAATCTTCATGCTAAATATATGCATTTCAAATTGACTTTTGCTCCAGAAATGCATCTCCAAAAATGCAACACTGGAATTACTCATAAGTGTTGTAAAAATAGAACAAAATATTCTGTTCCCTCAACCCCCCCCCCCCCAAAAAAAAAAAAAACTTATAAAAACTTTCTTCTCTATTTAAAACACTTTGAAAAACTTAATTTAAATGACTTTCACATGCTTATAGTAAAAGCTCACTCTTGATTGGATGGCTCTTCTGCACAGCAATTTAGAAACAATCTCTAAGGTTTTGTATAGATAAAATATTTTATTAAATTTTCCACCCCCCTCCCAAAAAAAAAAAAAAAAAAAAAAAATTGCTTTAATATTTTCTCTGCATTTTTGCATGAATCCAGAGAATGTCCAAAATTGCTTTGAAAAAGGTGGAATTCCTCCTTTACGAGGAACTCTTTATTGCCTCAACAATACATGAAATACATTAACCATCAACTAACTAATAAGGAACAATTATAGCTAATATGAAGCGGTTGATGAAATTTAAAGAACAAGCTAATAAAAAGTTAAAATTTCCAATCACATAAGTGCAGAAAATACCATTCATCTGTAATTAAGTAATTACTTTCCAATCACTTATCATTATAATCTACACTGGTGTGCAAAATTTAAGGACGAGTCCCAAAGTTCCAATTTTCAAGGAATTTTTAAGCTATTTTAAGATAATTTTCACGCGAATATTCAAAAGGAAGTAATATAATTCAAATAATTACAATCCTTGCATAACAGCTAGTCCATATAACATCTCATTCAGGTCACACGTGGTCACAAGAGTTACAGTCACTACAACGAAACAAAAAATATGAAATTCCATACGTCTCTTTTATGAGTCTCAAATGACTACTATATGTGACTCCACTGACAGGTCACTGTGACTGCTGCTTTGTGTTGAGTCTCAAGGTGACTTTACATTGTCGTTTTATTAAGAATCTCATGTGACTGTCATTTGGAGACTCAATTTGAAAGTCACTATGAATGTTGCATTGTGATAACTTACCGAATAATGTCACATTAAAGTCACATGGTGACTTTCTGTCATAAGACTTTGTCAAATGGTAACAGAGACTCTACTGTAAAGTAATCACTGTGAAAAGTGGTAAAAAGTCACCGTGTGACTTTAATGGGACATTATTTGTTAATTTATCATAATACAAGTTCACAATGACTTTGAAATTGAGTCTCCAGATGTGAGGTTACACGAGAGTCTCAATGAAATTACATTGTAAACTCACCTTGAGACTCGACACAAAGCAGCAGTCACATTTACCTGTCAGTGGAGTCACATATAGTAGTCATTTGAGACTCATAAAAGAGACGTATGGAATTTCATATTTTTTGTTTCGTCGTTGTGACTGTGACTCTTGTGACCATGTGTGACCTGAATGAAATGTTATATGCGCTAGCTGTTATGCAAGGATTGTAATTATTCTAATTATATTATTTCCTTTTGAATATTCGCGTGAAAATTATCGCTTAAAAATTCCTTGAAAATTGGAATTTTGGGACTCGTCCTTAAATTTTGCACACCAGTGTATTGGTTATTCATTTTATTGGTTATTCATATAACAAACACACTTAGAAAAGCAATCACTAAATTTCACATATGCAAACTTGGTACACATCACAAACATATTACCTAATAGATCTAAATAAATTTACTACACAAACTTTTAGTTTAAAAAAAGTATTAATTATACAATTAACACATTAATACAAAGTAAATTTATACAAATTATATCGTTATTTCTTTAAATAATTTTAGGTATAATCCATTAATGGCATAATTTTAGTGCTTAATCCATTGGATGGAGCAAAAAATATATTTTAAAATAAGTTTTCACTGGTATAATAAAAATTGCCAGTTTTAGATGATTTTCTGAAATAATTTTCAAGAATGTAACAGTTTAATATTCTGAAGACATGACATAAAAATAAATATTTACATATTACATAAAATAAAAAACTTATATAATTCCAATAAAATATGCAAAACTATGGATAATATTACCGTAATAGGCGTTTTATTATCCAAACTTAGTAAAGAACACTCTTCTATTTTTTTTATACTTAACTGATTAAGGGTGTATTCCAATCCCAACTGCTTATTTTCTGATTTATTTATAAATTCATTTTTGCTCTCAAATGAATCAAACTGGCAAATTCTCTTATTTAGAAACTACGTAATATGTCGTGCTTGTTAATTTTCTAATAAATGCAGAAAATATTACAAAAAATGCTTTCAAATTTGGCATTTTGAACCGAATTTTCCGAAGCAGGAGATATGGGGAATGAAAATGGTCAGACTGAGAGAATAATAGTTTCTAAAACAAATTCTGATTAATTCAGCGAAAAATGAAATTACACGGCCTTTTATGCATCTCTTCAAAAATCACCTCGGCAAGTTTCATGCTTTAACTTTTTAAAATAAGTCTTAAATTTTCTCAGAAAATTTCGAACTGTTCGTTGAGATGGAAAAAATATTTTTTTCGAATGCATCCTTAATTTTTAACTGATGTGACAGAAAATGTTACGTAACTAGTGCGAAGCGGTCTGTGAAACTTCAAAATCGAAATATGAATAAAAGGCGCGATTACCTCATAGGATGGTATTTTTGTTCTAAGATTTTTGCACAATATTGTTATAATTAACATCCACCTATTTAAAAGTCTCTGGCCACGGTATATTAAAGTTCCAAATGAAACAAAATTTCGGTAGTGTTTGTAGTTAAACTGAATATTACAAGTTAAATTATAAAAAAAAAAAAAAAAAGCAGTGGTGAGACAGGTAACTTCAGTTAAAGGTTAAATTACAGAATCCCAACATTATTGAAACTGCACAAATTGCGTCAGAAGAAAGTAAATTCAATCCAATAAAACTAAATATTACTATTTTAAAGACATAGATTCACTGATAAATTTCGATTGTGAAAATGTCTTAAGCTGTTATCAGATTCCCCAACATTTCGAAAGACTTGAGCCAACACTTAATTTCCTCCAACTTTTCGCGAAATATCCTCCCAACACCCAGTGTGATAGCAAACAGCAATGTCTGCCCAACTTTTTTCCACAGTTCCAAAAATAAGTCCATCCATAAAAAGTCTGGGATAGACGAGATTTTTCATCCAATATCGACCATTTCAACGAATCAGAGTTAAGCGATTGATACGAATAGACGATAAATACTAACGGCCTGTACTAGTAGGACTGGTTTTCCTGCTTTTCTTCCAACTTTTTCAAAGACAATTGTAATGTTTTTCTCTCTTTGAACGGGAAAAAGTTGGGGTTAAAATCGGTTGAAAAAGTTTATCGCGCCTAAAGTTCGTGAATCTGATTACAGCTTTAGACAACACTCTCCCAAATTTCGATACACTAAATTATTGCCTAAATTTGCAATAAGTAAAACCAATCTGTTCCGAATTACGTTACTTGACGAATTTCAAAAACGATGCTTAATGAATATGTGACTATAAATAACAAACGTGAACCTATTTCATGGATTAAAATAATACAATAATAAAAATAAATTGTTAAACAAATTATCCGATGTTTTTTTCCAAATGCTTTGCATTTTTAAACCATTATTTCGATCATTAAAGCCTGTTGAATATAAAGTGGGTTTTTAAAAAATGTCTTAGAACTGTATTTGTGCACGTGTTTTACAGGTGAACAGTAGTAGATATGAACTATAATAAGCGTTTGAATGAAAACCATTTTCAATATTACGTGATAAAATAATAACGTTTTCGTGGCAACAAAATGATCTTCCTAAGTGTGAGGTCAAGTGCATGCTGTCAAGGTTTGGAAAAAAAAAAAAAAAAAAAGGTGATATCAGTTCTTTTTCTGCAGTTGACGTGTGCTTGAACAGGTTTCAGCACTGTTGACATTGTTATAACCCCTCATTTTAGTTTCAAATGAGAGATGAGATACGCTTCATTGATCAGAAGAAAAAATGACGGATATAAGTTATGCTGTAACAACTTCTAAAATTTTGAATATATGTTTTATAAATTTGTAGAATTCACAGATTTACGGTCCTCGAATGTATATAAGTAAACTCGTATGCATTTTTTTCAAATTTATAACTTATGTTGCATTAACATGTAACCGCATAACATGTACCTGCATGCCGCTGGTACATAATTTAATTAAGGGTGTATTTCGATTCAAACTGCTTATTTTACGATTTATTTTTAAATTCATTTTTGCTCTCAAATGCATCAAACTGGCAAATTGTCTTATTTAGAAAGTACACAAGGTGCCGTGATGGTCGATTCTTTGATAAATGCAGAAAATAATGCAAAAAAAGCAATCGAAAACGGCATTTTGAACCAATTTTTCCGAAGCGAGTGATCCGGGATCGAAAAAAAGGTCATACTGAGAATATAATTGCTTATAAATCACATTCTAATTAACTCAGCGAAAAATTACTTCACACGGCATCTTCTACATCACTTCAAAAATCACCCCAGCAAGTTTCATGTTTCTACTTTTAAAAATGAGTCTGAAAATGTATCGGAAAATTTCGAGCTGTTGAAGGTGGAAAATCATTTTTTCGAATACACCCTTAAAATCTAAGTCTAAAAGAGCCTTACGTGTCATTTGAAAGTGACAATGGTCGTTATCGGGTTAACAACGTTCAAAAACACAAAGTAATTATTATGACAAAATGGTAGATGTTGTACTTGTATGTTAAGTTACATAATACCATAACTTATGTTAGAAGTAGTACAGTAGTTTGGTAATATTACCTTCAGACCCATTTTAATATAATTATTTAAAATGTTAGCATTTACAATTAATCATATTTTTATTTGGTCAACGAAAAATCAGAAACTTTAAAAAATTCCGAAAAGGTACGAGTTTGAGTTGATCTTGAGTACATATAGTCCACTTCAGCCAAGACTGAAATATTTTGGTGGGTCGTGGGCATCCTTTAGTGAACAAGAATATTTCTGTCTGTTGCACATTTCGATTAAAATTAAACGATATTTTAAATTAAAGTTAATTATTATGCACTCATAAAATATAATTTGTTATTAATGCATCATAAATAGAACATACGTTAAATATATAGTACGACGAGCTTCATAAGTTGACCATAAGTCAATTAGTAGCCATTTACATTCAAACTAATTTTCAAAATACGTAAAGTATGGATTCATTAATCATTGGCAGCGGACAGAAAGTATGTTTTTTATAAATCTCGAAACAATACGGGTTTTTGAAATTTCTAATGATAAAGAATGCTTTTTTGGAGACGTGAGTAATTCGGAAGATATCGTAATTTTTATTCGTGGTTATATCATATTTTCATGGATTAAATAGATTTTTTTTTTTTTTTACAGTGTGTCTAACAAGGAAGGTCTCCATACTTGGCATACTCAGAATTTTTTGAAAAAAAAAAAAAAAAAAAAAAAAAAAATACTAATTAAACTACTTGTGTAGGTAATAAAGGATCAATCAAATTTAGCGGCAGAATTACAATAGGAAATATGTAAAAAAATAAAATAACAGTACTTTTCCGCACCAGAAGCAAACGATTTTAATGTAACTGAAAATTGTTTCTTAATAGATTTTCAAATGCATTTAAATTGTATTTAATGAATTTAACCCTAAACAATGAGAGAATTTAATATATTCTATATACACATACATATATTGTATTCCATATGTATATTGTTTATTGCTGTAGTTATTTAATTTACCCCTGGAAAAAATTATTTTCATAAATGAAAAATTCATATTGAGATAATTTCATAGATTCAAGCGTATTCAAAAATAAAAGTCAGCTGTTTCCATGGCAACAAAATCGAGTCGACAATGTTCAATTGGAGCTTGAAACAATTTTAGTTAATTTAAGTTATGAATTTCGTTTTAAATCGCAAATTTTGATGATTAAAGTTGAATATAAATACATATAAATATCAATATAACAAAATTATACTTAAATCAAACTAAAACTGTCAAAACTAAAATTATTTAAATTAAATTTATCTAAACAAGTTCAGCATGACACTCTTTTCCCTTTAAATGTATTTGATGTGAAAAAGTATTTTTTGAAATTGCATTCTGTCGCCAACCGAGGATAAATCGCCAAATAACGAAATTTTCATTAATTTTTTACGGACACTGCTATGAGGTTCCGCCGAAAATTTTTTATAAACATATATAGCCTCATGAGAAGAACATTCCGTATTTTTTTAATATTTTTCGGAGTATGCCCGTATGGAGACCTTCCTTGTAAGTAATTAATTAATGTCCTTTATGCAGTGAGTAACTATTTTACTATACATTTTGAGCCGCAAAGCATAAGTAAGCTAGTATAATTTCCTCTGATTAGAAGGCGGCAGCACAGACACCTCATCGAGATCACGTATGAAATTCTAACATTAGATAAATCTCGATCCTTGTATCCTTAGTCTCTCCATTTCTAATTCATGTTCCTCGAATGCAACTGGTCTTCCAAATCGTATCTTTCTGGGAAACACCTGAAAACCCGATTTTATAGTACCATTATGTTTTCATGCAACCCAAAAGTATGAAAACATGGAGAACTGGGAACAGGAAAACACAGCGATAAATCTGTGAGTCAACCTGTAAAATGAATCTTCATATGTTTACCACCAATATACGACTTCACAGACCAGTTGCGTTTTAATATGCGAAATGACATTTAACTAATAATGGAATTTCAACCGTGAACCCGATGAGGTCATTGTCTGTACTGACGCCTCTTGGTCTATATCTTCAAGGACATGTTTGAACAAAAAGGGCATTAACCATGCCTCCCCTCACTCTCCTAAAAATCGAACTTATGTAACTTTTCAAATGGTCTGTTCGTAATTTTTGTTTTAATTTCAGTAATTAACTTTTTTTACTGGATATCTTTCATACATTCCCAATTGAAGGAATATAATCTTACTAATAAAAGAACAAATCGCTCTGTCTGCATGCGTGTGTGTGCGCGATAGCTAGCGATCTCCTGATGTACCTGATGCTCAGAATTTAAAATTTTTGTATTAGTTTCCGAGATATTAATTGAATAATTATATTATTATAGAGTGAGTAATTCATTCTCATCAATAAGTCATTTTTTATGCTCGGGGGAACGAAAACACTTGCACAAAACCAAACCACTAGCGCAAACACGTTTATGCACCGAAACGAAGGAAGAAACACTTTTTCGAGTTCATTTCTGTTCCTGGTCCATTTTGTTTAAATCCAAATCAACTAAAATGCTCGGCGCAGTTAAACTTGAAAGACATATTTCGAAAGCACTGGCGCACCAGGATTAAGCCTTGGAGAGGGCTAGCATATTGTAAAGTTTATGTTTTCGAAGATATAGATCACTAAAATATGCTAGCCTTGAATGTCGGACCGATATTTCATTCAAAATGGACGAGATGTGACGAGCCCGAGATGCATTTTTTTTTTCTGTTGACATGATGCGGCACGAAGACTGGAGGTAGGGGGGGGGGGGCAGTCAGTGAAACCTGTTGGTGGAGCTCCGAAAATTTTTGATGGGGCTGATTCTGAAGACTTAAACCCATACATGCCAACCTCCGGCTTTTTAAAAATCAAACAATTCTATTTCAAACCAGAAATTTATTTAATTAACGTTTTTAAATAATTTTCAGACGACTAACTCATTCAATCCCAAACACTTCTAATTAAACTATTTTCCTGGTTCAATGTATGCATTCTTAATTTTTAAAAAGCCGGAGGTTGGCAATTCTGCTTAAACCTCTTTGATAAATAAAAAGAAAATATTGTTTTAAGCGGGGAATATTAAAATGCTAATATTTCAAATTTCATGAGAAAATTTATAAATAAGAAAAAAATTACGAAAAGATTAGTGCTTTTCAAAATTTCTATTTTGCAGGACCTATTATAAAATTAATAAAAATAAACTTTTGATAATTTTAGAAAACTTTAAATATTAATAATTTATCTAATTTCGAGGTCTGAGAGGGGTTTCGGACCCCTTAATACCCCCCGTTCATGCACCAATGCTTGAAAGATTGTACTCTTAGGTTTTAAATGCTATAATTATTTCAAAAAAAAAAAAAAAAATGTTCCAGTTAACCCTTAAAAAAAAAAAAAAAAAAAAAAAAAAAAAAAAAAAAAAAAAAATGTTCCAGTTAACCCTTAAAAAAAAAAAAAAAAAAAAAAAAAAAAAAAAAAAAAAATGTTCCAGTTAACCCTTAAAAAAAAAAAAAAAAAAAAGACAATTAGGGCGCAATTTTTGAAATATAAACAAAACAAAAACACGATCTTAAAGTTGAAACTTTCTTTAGTCGATGATGTAATTGGTTTTAAAAAATATGGAATTTAACTCTTTCAAATACACTGGCAAAAGTAGGTCACTTTGCGACTCACGGAGAGGATATTTTTTCTGCGATAAAATTATCTAAACGTACATATTTCAACACAATCTTTTAAAATCATCTCAATAGATCAGATTTAAGCCCCCTACAAAAATTTCGAAACATTCAGACGGGTAGAAATATTTTTTACAAAATAAAATGTGCGGAAAATTTTTATGAAATCATTAAAAACCAGATCGTTTTATCCCTTTCAGGGGCGGTGTTTGCAGTCTGCAAACACTTAATATTACTGTTCCAATTTCGAACTCGCACCAGTAAAATTTTAGTACAATTTCGATTTTATAATATTCGCGAAAAACAGCTCTTGATTATTTTCAAATAAATCTGTTCTTAAATTGTGGTGTGAATCAATTATTTGAACATTTTCGGAGCAGAAATACCTTGCCCCTGAAAGGGTTATTGCGTGTTTTTGCCTCTGCAAGGCACAATCCTATAGGTAACCGGCAAACCAAAAATGTATTCTTAAAGCCAAAACATTCTTATAATCTACGGTGCAATCAGTTTAAAAAACCGGCAAATACACCGGCAAACACGACATATTTTTTCGGCAACGACACCGGCACGGCACCGGCATATTTTTTCTATGCTAATAGTAACTAAATGTCCGTATTTTAACACAATCTTTTTGAAATATTTCAATAACCATATTTACATCACTTACAGTAATTTTTAAACGTTCGGGTGGATAGAATTATTTCTTACAAAATAATATATGCGAAAATTTTCGAGAAATGAGTGAAAACTTGGGTGTTCTATTCTATCGCGGTGTCGTTCGCTTTCGGTACGCATAGATCCCCCAAAATCGAATTATGTAGAAAATAAAGTTGCAAACATCATATGCTTTCAATACAATATCATTTCGAAGTTTTTCCATTTAAAAATATAAATTCTGACAAAAAGGACTTAAAGGAATATAAAAGGGGAGGGAAAAGGACTATAATTATATAAATTTAAGTTTCATCTAAGGTTCTTTTAGAAAACAGATAACACATTTGAAAACTAAATAACATCACGAGCCCAGGAAACGCCGGGCAGATTAGCTAGTTTAAAATATTATACATAATACATCAATCACTCAAATAACAATTACCCCAGATGATAATGTATTCCCATTACTTTCAATGTTCATTTGCCTAGAAATTGAAAGTAATGGGAAGAGCTCAGTCATTTCAAAATAAATGAAACTATGAGGATTATCAGTAAATAGTAAAAAAGTTTTGAAAATAGCTAATCGCGCAAACTAGTCATTAATGCCTTTATTTACAATATCAGTATTTTAAATATTTTAGATTGAAAAATTCAGATATTGAATTCTAAAGAACTGCAAACATAAATTTGTACAACAACTGGTTATTCAGCGGTCACAGCTCGTGATGTAATGAAAAAAATCGCAAAAAATAAAGTCTAGGAGTATCAATGAAAGTACAATAGTCATATTTTTCGTTACAATTCGCAAGAGTTCTCATAAAGCTAAGTATGTTATTAAAAAAGAAAAAAAATTACTGATTGAGAGATTGAAATAATGAATAAAATGAGTTAAAAATAAAAATGAGGCTTGGTAAGATGACACTGAAATTCCTGTTCTAATGTACAGAACTGATTTTCAAAGATAAATTGTGACTTTAAAGGGTGAATATAAAGAAAATACGAAAATTGCAATGCGTACAATAAAATTCCTGTTAAAAGTTATATAATGCAATTTCTCGATACATTCAATATATATATATACTATCTTTGACAATAAAGTTCGGTGAAGGAATTCAGAACGACCGATCTGGCAACACTGGGAAAACAAAACGCTGCACCTGCATAGAGGCAAGTGTTGACCATCTTCCCCCAGCGTTGTTCAGTTGAGCGTCGTTCATGTACTGTGTAAGACGTGCTTTACTAAGTGCTTGTTCAGTGTGTTGGTTCTTAACTGGGAACAGGAAAATGAACGAACAAAAGATCAGTTTAAAGTTTGGTTTTAAATTTTGCAAGATACCGAAAGGAATTCATGAGGGTTGTGCAAATTGAACATCTACCATACTCATCAGATCTCAATCCTCCAGACTTTTTCCTATTTTCACGACTCAAACTCTCTTTGACCATATTGCTGACATCCAACGAAATGTGACGAAGCTTTTGAACTCCATTCCAAAAGAAGACTTCTTGCGAATTTCCCAGGACATCTATAGCAGATGTCAGTGGTGCATAGTTATGGGAGATGACAATTTCGAAGGATGGTACGATAACTTTCATTAGTATTTCATCTACATTAATTTTATAGGACTATTCACCTAATTTTATTGTCAGAGGTAGTATAAAAACATTAGAAGTATTTTCAAAAGACATTATATTTCTAATAATAAAAATAAGACAATTAAAAGATGTAAAATTTCAGACTGTCATTTTCCTGGCGTGTCACACTTTGATGTGTGCAAAGTAAAAGTCATTATTTTATACTCTACAAATATCGTTTTCGAGTTTTTCCAATATCTAATTAACATTTATACCTTATAAAGTAAATATATGAGGAAGATAACAAATTCTGTATTTTACAAATAATTTTACATAATTAAAATATGATTGTCACTGAAAATTAATGTCATTCTCCAGGCCTGCATTTTAATTCTTTATCACATATAAATATTGCGCTACACAGTAATTATTTTTATTTTTGGAATAGTTTAAAATAGAAATACTAAAATCATAGTTACCAACAAGATCTTTTTGAAAATAATGTGATTAAAATCTAAAATTGAGAGATTTTTATTGTGTTATTTTCCTGGCTTCCATAAATTAGCAATCAGAACTGAACATTACATGGAATTTGAGCTACTCTGTTGAAAACATGCTCCTTTAAACAAAACTAAAATCTTAAACATATATATATATATATATATATATATATATATATATATATATATATATATATATATATATATATATATATATATATATATAAAATAATAATAAATAAAATAAATAAAAGATAATAATTAAAAATAAAAATAAGAATATAAAAAATGTTTTAGAATGAAATTGTCAATATCCTGGCATATATATGCCAAGAAATGACATATAATTACATAAAAAAGTTCTTCAAAATTTAGCAACTTAAGGGTGTATTTCGATTCAAACTGCTTATTTTCCGATTTATTTTTAAATTCATTTTTGCTCTAAAATGCATCAAACTGATAAATTGTCTTATTTAGAAAGTACACAAGGTGCCGTGATTGTCAATTCTTTGATAAATGCAGAAAATATTGCAAAAGAAGCAATCAAAAACGGCATTTTGAACCGATTTTTCCGAAGTGGGAGATCTGGGAACGTAAAAAAGGGTCATACTGAGAATATAATTGTTTATAAATCAAATTCTAATGAAATGAGTGTAAAATGACTTCACACTTCACCTTATACGTCTCTTCAAAAATCCCCTCAGCAAGTTTCATGTTTCTACTTTTAAAAATGTGTCTGAAATTGTATCAGAAAATTTCGAGCTGTTGAAAGTGGAAAAGTGTTTTTTCGAATACATCCTTAACATGGAAAATCCTTTATTCTCTAATAGAAAATAAATTTAACTCTTGAAATTTTGAATCATTTTCAATAGATATTTTCAATGTTTCGGATGCTGAAAATCTGACATTTTCTGAAATCTGACAGGCTGATAAATATATCTCCCCCCCCCCCTCCTCATCAAACACATTTTTTGCTTATATGCTATTAAATTGATTCCCTATGACGGAAAAAAGAAAAAAAAAATTCTTAAAATAGTCAAAATCAATGCTTCCATAAGAAAATTAAATCTAAGTTAGATTAAACAGCAAAAAAGAGAAGCAAGAAATTTTTTTTTTTTTCCCTTCCAAACCACTTAAAAAGAATTTTTAATGACCAACACTTATAATAAAAATGTAACACAACAGAAATAGAGCAACAATTTTTTATATAAAAATAAGAAATAAAGAATTTATAGATGAATGCTATTATATTTTTCAATTGTCAATCCAACTTTTAATCAAAAAACACAATTGATATCAATGAAGGTTTACGTTATACTTTTATCATCTGTTTCTGAAAAAAAAAAAAAAAAAAAAAAAAAAAAAAAAAGTTAAGACAAGTAAAAAATAAATTTAAATGGGTTGATAAAAACCTGTTGCTTTGTAAAATCAAAAACCACTGCAGTGAAGTACTTCAACCCTGAAATTTATCCAAAGAGTTTGTGAAGAGTTTTAAAAAATGAACAGATGACGGAGTTCCAGCAAATGGTTTAACATCTGATAGAAAACACCTTGAAATTTAAAAGATTCTCATCTCCTTCTTTTAAGGTGGAACGGATCGGATGTGTATGAGTCATCGGATTATTTGGCGCCAAAATTCCATCCGCGATTAAAGAATTTTTCTTATATGTAACATTTTTTATGTTCCCAAACAATACCTTTGGAACGAGGGAGAGGGGTCGTTCAGAATTGATCTCAGGTATGACTTCCGGTAACATGCAAAAGTTTTTTTTCCCTTCTCTCCGAACTACAGCATTACCCCTCTCAACGGTTATCGAGTGAAAAATTTGGGTTATGTATGCCGAAAATGCAATCATTATAACTAAAAGAGCAATTATTGATGTACAAAGATTTTTCTCGATATTAGTTTAAAAAAATAGCAATTATTATTTTTGTTATTAAAAGATCTACAGTTCTTTCTAAACGATTTATCAAATGAATCATTTTAATGAAACTTTAAAACATTAAAATTGCATAATTATGAAGAAATTCAAAGAAAGTACATTAAGTAAAAATTACTCATTATTTTAAAAGCAAAGGAAAAAAATACATCATAACTATGCACTGCTGTGAAGTAGATTTAAATATATATCTTGATCTATAATACGACTAGTGCTGCATGATGTTCGTAGAAGACAATTTTCTTTTATGAAAACGAGGTGGAATCCGCCGAAAATTGACGAAAAAGAATGTTTAAGAAGAAACTGTTCCATTGATTTATAATAAATCAACAAAATTAGTTACAGTGAAAAATACATTCTTATTGGTTAGTCTAACTCTCAAACAAATATTATTTTAAGCTAAAATTAACAAAATACTATTTCTATAAAACTCAGTTGTCAAAATTATTAAAATTAAACTTAATTTCATAATCAGTAAATTATTACAAAGATCAGTTAATATGATGAAGTTATCACTTGACGCTTTTTATGATTGGTACAAATGCGAATGAGAAAGAAAAAAAAAATACAAATTAACACGATCACAGACGATATACTTATTATAGTATACGCATTTTAATTTCCATTTTTTTTTTTTTTTTTTTTTTTTTTTTTTCAATCGTAAGAGAAAATGGGGCGATTCTCTTGCCACAATAACAAAATTGGTACTAAAAACTATATAAAAATTAATAACTCAAAAATAAATTTAGATACAGCTTTTTATACAAATTGTATTTAAAAGTATATTTTTTTCCCTAGACGATGATGTAAAAATTAAAAATGTACGATGTTTAGAAGTGTAAAATTTACAGTACCAAAAATTGCAAATAACAATTTCAGTTTGAAATTGCATGTGAAATTGTTGCCATTCGCAAAATGACGTATGTGTTACGCACAGATACGTTTGGCTTTAAAATATAGATAGCTAATTCGATTCAGAGATCAATACAATACAAAAGGCAGACTATTAAACTAAAGCTGTAAAATAGTAAAAAACTACATTTTATGAAAAACATAATGTTCCATTGTCCAATATGTTTTATTTATTTGCCATCACTTTTTCAAAACTATAATCTTCATGGTAGCTTTATTTAATATGTACGATAAGAATTTATACAATTATTATTTTTCTGGAAATAGTGGTCGGGAATAGGTGCAAAAATAATAGGAAGTTACCACCCTGGGACATAGTGTTGAAAAAGAAATTCAGTTATCATTTTGTAAATGAAAGAATGTCAAATTTGTAGTACATTGTAATAAATAAAGCATTTTTTAAAATGTGTAATTTGACAAATCGTCACCTGAGAATAATAAAGTTTTATCTGTGTTTTTGAAAAAAAAAAAAAAAAAAAAAAAAAAAAAAAAAAAAATGACTTATCGATGTAGAAAGGTTTTATTTGTATCTATGAAGACTTTTTTGCATAAAAATGCTATTATATATAATTTGCATATGACATTAAAATTATATTATGACAATATTTTAATTCAGAAATGCCTTCATAGATACAAATAGAACATTTCTATATCGATAAGACATTTGTTTTTTTCAAAAATACAGATAGAACTTTATTGTTCTCAGGTGACGAGATGTAAAGCTACAGAAATCTGTATGCTTACTAAACTTTAATCTGTACACCGTGCAAAAAATAGCAAGTTGGAAATTGCACGTGAAGCGTAGCAAATGAGGTGCGTTCGTACGATAATGAAGTTTTTTAAATATCACTTTCATATATCAATCTCATAAAATTGTAAATAGTTACTTACAATTAAAACGCGCAACAAACAATGTTCTCTCTATACTCATTATGCAATGGAATACTTTTGTGTGGCCTTGTAAATCAATAACAAAAGTTCTTTGCACAACCGATTATGCAAAATCTGTATTATAATATGTACTTTATGATGCATATCAATATTATTATGTTCGAATGAGTGTAATATTATTAAAATGTATTTGAAACTTTTTTTTTTCCATTGACTGTAATGTAACGGAGTACTTTTGATTGTCCCTGTATTTGATATGCATCCTATTTTCAAAAAAATTGAAATGACTAGACAAAATTATGTAATAAATATGTAATTTAAATTTCAAACGAATAAAATGCAATTGCAACATTTTTCCCCATTGACCGTAATGTAACGGAATTCTTTTGATCGTCCCTGTAATTGATCTATCCATCCGATTCTCATAAAATTTGAAATGGTTCGACAAAATTATGTATTAATTATGTATTTTAAATTTCAAAAGATTCGGTTGGGTGGTTTTTGCGTTGTTATATGCGGACAGACAGACAGACAGACGGACGAGCGACAACAATAGGTGCTACGTATTTACATAATTACGAACGCACCTAAAAAAATAAATAAAAAAACAAAAAGATGTTAATCTACAAAACTTACTTTTCGTAAAGCTACAGAAATCTTACCAAGATTTTATCTGTTACCAGCATTGTAGTTACATAAAGAATTCTAGCCATCGCAGTTTCCTATAAATTGCTTAGTAACTTTACAGATTTTTTCATTTGTAGTGCAAACGTGTATCTGTTACATGAATGTTTGTTGTTACTGTTACATACAAAGGTCTAGGAATCTCGCTACCCTAGAAAAATTTTAGTAACTTTATTATTATTTATTTATTTATTTTATTATTATTATTATTTTTACAATATATGAGGATTCTAGAAGCCAAGGGGTATAATAGGAAAAAATTGAACTCACAAGGAAGGCCTTCATACTGGGCATACTCATAATTTTTTGGAAAAAAAAATACTGATTAAACTACTCATGTATGTAATAAAGGATTAGTCAAAATTAATGGCGGAATTACAGAAGAAAACCTCTAAAAAAATAAAATACTTTCAAATATTTGGCGTGAAAAGACGAAAGTATCACGCGATTTGGCCAGCAGCACGTTTCCCCGCCAAAAGCAAGCGATTTTAATGTAACTGAAAACTTTTGGATTTTAAAAAGTGTGTAAATGGTATTTAATGAATTTAAACATAAACAACGAGAGAGTTTAATATATTATATACACACTCACACACACATATATATATATATATATATACATATATATATATATATATATATATATATATATATATATATATATATATATATATATATATATATATATATATATATATATATGTATATGTATATATATATATATATTGTATTTCATATATATATATATATATATTATTTGTTGCTGTAGTTATCTTATTTCCTCTGGAAAAAATATTTTCAGACATAAAAAATTCTTATTCAGAAAAATTATTTTCATACATTTACGCGTATTCAAAAATAAAAGCGAGATGCTTCCATAGCAACAAAATCGAATCGACAATGAATGCTCAATTGAACTTTGAACTTGAAACAATTTGAATTAGTTTAAATTTGAATTTCGTTTTAAATCTCAAATTTTGATAGTTAAATTTGAATATAAATACATATAAATATCGATATAACGAAATTATACTTAAAACAAACAAAAACACACACACACACACAAAAAAAAGATATTTAATTTATCTAAACAAGTTGAACATGGAACTTTTCCCCTTTAAAATGTATTTGACACAAAATCATTTTTTGAAATTGCTTTTCATCGCCAACAGATGATAAATCGCCAAGTAAAGAAATTCTCATTTTTTTTTTACGTACAGAGTACGGAGGTTCCGCCGAAAAATTTTTTAGAAACGTATTTATTCTCATGAGAAGAACATTCTGTAATTTTTTCAGATTTTTCGGAGTTTACCCATATGGAGACCTTCCTTGTCAGTACACAGACGATCTGAAAATATGTTTTTTTTTTTTTTTTTTTTTTTTTTCCCCTTCTTACGTAATGAAATATAAGTGATTTTCTAATCATGTGCTGTGTTCTACATATAAACCCCTTTTTATGAATAATAATATTGATTAATTATAATTTTAAAGAAAATTGTACTCTACGCTTTTTTTTATGCTATTGAAATAATAGTTTGATGACCACAATGAAACAAGCGGCAGTTTTCTATTTCAATTCAGTCAATTATTATTGATGTTCAAATTTAACGTCCAACTTCGAACTCAATTTACTCCAAATCGAATTTTTGTCACTTGTACCCTTTGGCTTCTGATTTCGTCATATGTGTTTATAAAATTTGATATGTGCGCTATATTGACTTACTGAAAAGATTTTAACCTACACATTATGTGTTTTTAGTATGAATCAACGTAATTCAGCTCTTTTTATGAATGAACGTGTTGAGGACAAAAGCTGTGTTATGAAACTAATTTTGCTTTTGTTCAAATAGATCTCAAGAATCTGAAACAAAGACTGGCATAAATATGGCTTATTTAACCCTTTTCGGTGCGGAATAAATCTGCTTGAAATAATTAACTCCCCCCGAATTTATAAACAAATTTATTAGAAACTACGTACTTACTTATTTCGTTGGATGTTATAAAGGAAAAACTTTGATTAAATATTCTGGGTGCCAGTGACTTAGGAATTAGGTGTCCTTTTTAGAGGACACCGCCTTTGAAAGGCTTAAGGGTGTATTCGAAAATAAAATTTTCCACCCTCAACAGTTCGAAATTTTCCGATACATTTTCAGACACATTTTTAAAAGTAGAAACATGAAAGTTGCTGAGGGGATTTTTGAAGAGATGCATAAGGTGCCGTGTGATTTCATTTTTCACTCAATTCATTAGAATCTGATTTATAAACAATTGTTTTCTCAGTATGACCTTTTTTTCATTTCCCAGAACTCCCGCATCGGAAAATTTGGCTCAAAACACTCATTTTCACAGCATCTTTTTGCAATAATTTTTGCATTATAAGAAATTAGACAAACACGGCACATTGTGTAGTTTCTAAATAAGAGAATTGGTCAGTTTGATGCGTTTGAGAGAAAAAATGAATTTAAAAATAAATCAGAAAATAAGCAGTTTGGATTGGAATACACCTTTTAGCGACTTCTATAGCATCTGAGAATTAAACAGATAATTTTTATATAAAGCGATAAGTGAATAAAAATATACATTACCATTATAATCAAATTAATCTTTGAAGCAGAAATGACGACGAAAGTTTACAACCGATTGTCAGCTATATTGCATAAAGTGTATAGCTTCCACTTCCCTTATTAAGTCAAAAATCAATCAATTCTCAATCTTTCCAGAAAGAGATAATTGAATAAAGCGATAAAAATTGAATAAAAATTCAGTGCGATCAGGATATACCACTATTAAAACTTTCGTAACAGCAAACCATTTTTTCATGAAACAAACAGGACTCTTTGGTCAAACGAATGTAAGGAGATCTAATTGACCATTATTGTCATCTGATTTTTTTTTTTAAGAACTTGTTTGAAAATTTATTTTTTAATAGAAATCGTCAGTAGATAATCCATCAATCCAGTTCCATTATTCAATCACCAATCAATCGCCTCAAATTTTTCTAAGAAGATGAAAACAAATAAGAAGTGTAAATTAAATTCTCTATAATTTAATAAATCATTTTTTTTTATAAAATAAACAGAATGTAAAAAAATTTCTTGAACACTTTTTTATGCAACAAAAATCGCCAGCAGATAATCCATTAATCCAGTTTTATTATTCAGTCCACAATCGATCAGTTCCACCTTATTCCTGGAAGAATAAATTGAATAAAATTTTCAGAATGACCATGAGGCAATGCGATCCAAAAAACATCTCCAACTTTGCAAAAAATTTTTTTAATAAAATAAACAAACTTACGGCCAAATGAATAATATAAAGTTATTGCTTCGAAAACCTTCCATGGACATTATCTTCCGCAAGTAAAATCGTCAGAGGCGATTGGTGGTTAATATACCATCTCATCTTCTCATTAACGTAGTGTAAAAATGACGAAAAAGTCCACCTTTTTTTACAGAAAAGAACACAGCACTCAAACACTGTAACGGGAGAATAGTGAAGTATCAAATGAAGCAATGCTATGAAAAACATCTGCAACTTTGCAAATCTTTTTTTGACTAAAATAAACAGACTTACGGACAAATGAATAATCTAAAATTATTGCTTCGAAAACCGTCCATGAACATTATCTTTCGCAAGTAAAATCGTCAGAGGCGACTGGTGGTTAATATATCATCTCGTCTTCTCATTAACGAAGTGTAAAAATGACGAAAAAGTCCACTTTTTAACAGAAAAAACACAGCACTGAAACACTGTAACGGAAGAACAGTGAAGTATCAAATGTCTTTTAGATAAACAAAAAATCACAGTTTGCTACTTTCTCGCTACACCTCGTTGTAAAGATTTAAAGTAAAACCGTTCTGTTCCAGTCACATTGAGAACAATAGAGCAATAGAACAAGATACTGATAAGCCCTAATATGGGTGAAAAGTAAGCAAATAAAGATAAAACAAAACGAATATGTTCCATAATCAAGGGAATCATCCAGGCGTAGCGGCTTAGAAGGAACACGCAGGGATCGCCAACATCAGCATCACTTTCCCCACCCCCTTTATCAAATTACCCCACCTTATTCTTTAACTTGGAACAAATGAATGAACTGTGTTCAACAATTAGTATTAAACTGTAAGAATATCAATGAAGCAGAGGATAGAGTAAATGATGTTCAAAGTTTTTAAGACCGGAAGTAGCGGGGAATTATTACATGCAATCTGGGAAAGACGGATGTTAC
Source organism: Maratus speculifer (assembly GCA_964019185.1). NCBI lineage: Eukaryota > Metazoa > Arthropoda > Arachnida > Araneae > Salticidae > Maratus > Maratus speculifer. The sequence goes on along the minus strand of OZ025296.1, from coordinate 314,315,374 downwards.
GTATAACAGTCGTGTTGAAACATGAGTTAGTTTGAGATGAAGTTTCTTCAAAAGGTATGCCGACTGAAAATTCTAAACAGGGATTTGAAGTTTGGGATGTGTCTAAATTGTATAAATATCAAATGGTTTTTACAAAAAATCTCGAAAACATTCTTTGGAACATAAGCTTTCTTTCGCCAGCACATGAGACCAACCGCTTTTTCACCAATAAAAAACTTTATAGACATTATAATCCTCTTTTATAATTTCTTGTTACTTCTCATATTTTTTCCATTCGGAATCACAATGGCGAAATGTTCCTTCTCCTTATTATTTTGACTAGATTTGCACCGTACATGAAGTTTGTCAAAATTCTTGTGTAACGGAGGCTGGATTTCAGCGAAGCTACTTATTGAGTTTATCATTAAACTGCAAAATTATCCATATGTTCTTAGTAAAAGATATCTAATAAATCATGTTCTCTCACTAAATTTAGTATGCCATGAAATTAAAAGAATTATCAGTTATGATTTTTAATCTTCCCTTCCCTGACCGTCTGCTTATACAAAGGTGCAAGTTTTTTGACTTTACACGAAGATTTAGGCACCAGCCATCTTTCAATCTTCTCCTTGAATTTCATTTTTGCTTCAAATAATGATATTTAAAAGAACTTAAAAAAAAAAAAAAAATTGCTACTTTTTTTATATTTCTTTTTTTTTTTTTTTCCTTTTTTGAAATTTGGATTTAAGGGTGTATTCTGAAAAATAATTTTTCACTCTCAACAGCTCGAAATTTTCCGATACATTTTCGGACTCATTTTTGGAAGTAGAAACATGAAACTTGCTAAGATGATTTTTGAAGTGATGTATAAGGTGCCGTGTGATGTCATATTTTGATCAATTAATTAGAATTTGATTTATAAACTTTTTTTAAAAATCTCAGTATGATCATTTTTTTCGTTCCCAGATTTCCAGGTTCGGAAATCTTTGCTAAAATCGGCAACTTTGACAGCATTTTTTGAAATACATTTACTAAAAAATCGACAAACATGGCACATTATGTAGTTTCTAAATAAGAGATTTTGGAAGATTGATGCGTTTGAGAGCAAAAATGAATTAAAAAATGAATCTGAAAATAAGCAGGTTTGATCGGAATACGCCTTTAATACTTAGATTATTTCACAGCAAGTATTAGGACTACTCGTTACTCCGTGCCCAAACTTTCCTCGACAATATTAAGTCTGTGGTCGTTTGATGCATTTTTATATTCAAACTATCTTCTCGGGGAATTAATATTTTTAACATCTTTTTCCAAAATTATCTTCTGATAGCATATCCCTTTTTTCTAAGTTTTCTAAATATTTCTAAATCTAATGTTGAATTTATATTATAAAGGGCAAACGTGTCTGTGCGTAACGCATACGTCATTTTGAGAATGGCAATACTTTCCCATGCAATTTCAGTTTTGCATTTTTTGCTACTGCAAATTTTATACTTCTAAACATTGTACATTTCCGATTTTTACACCGTTGTATAGAGAAAAAAACGTACTTTTAAATGCAATTTGGTTAAAAGCTGTATCTCAATTAATTTTTGAGATATTAATTTTTTTTTATAGTTTTTAGTACCAATTTTAAAATTGTGGCAACAGAATCACTCCACTTTCTCTTAAAATTAAAAAAAAAAAAAAAAAAAAAAAAAAAAAAAAAAAATTAAAATGCGCATATTTTGCAAAAAAATATCGTCTGTTATAAAATTCCGTGATTTCGTTTTTAGTCATCAGTTAAATAACTTCAAGTTTTGAGTTAAAGTGATTTTAAAATGATCAAATTAAAGTACCATTTTTTTAAAATACGGATATGAGAAGTAAGTGATTAAATTTTGAGAAGATGAAAATTATGACGGGTTTTAATTTCGCGTGATCGTGTCAATTTGGAATAAATTTTGTTTTTTCATTCGCATTTATACCAAACATAAGAATCTCAATCGATAAATTCATCATAATAGCTTATCTTTATTATATTTTATTGATTAAAGTATGCGAATAAAGTTTAATTTTAAAAATTTGGACAACTGAGTTTTATAGAGTTTTGTTAATCTTAGCTTAAAATAATATTTGTTTTAGAGTCAGACTGATCAATATAAGATGCATTTTTTACTGTAAGTAATTTTGTAGATTTATTATAAATCAATGATGCACTTCCTTCTTAAACATTTTCTTTCGTTGAATTTCGACGGGTTCCACCCCGTATTTTTAAAGTCCAAATTATTGACAGGCCTTTACCAACATTATTTGCATCAAGGAATTTAAGTTCCAATGGTTATTAACAGGACTTTACAACGTTAACTACATCAAAGAATTTAAGTTGTAAAAGTTATTGCCAGGACGCTGCCAACGTTATTTCGATCAAGGAATTTAAATTCTAAAAGTTTATTGCCAGGACATTATAAACATTATTTACATCAAATAATTTATTGGCAGAACTTTATCAATGTTATTTACATCAAAGAATTTAAGTAGTAAAAGTTATTGACAGGACTTTACCAACGTTATTTACATCAAGAAATTTAAAATTTCAAAAGTTATTACTACCAGAACTTTACCAAGGTTATTTACATCACGAAATTTAAGTTGTAAAAATTATTGGCAGGACTTTTATCAACGTTATTTACATCAAGGAATTAAGTTGTCAAAGTCAGAATGATCATTCAGAACGACGCATTTCTTCACTTCAGGATCATTTTTATGTTTAAAGAAATTCATTGATACAAATACCTACATTTAGTACTACTTGAGAAATAAGTATTTTATTTCGGTAGGTGGGTTTTGAAACACTCTACATACGCATATTGCGAGCTAAAATCAATTTTACCATCTATATAATTTATGTCGACGACACACTGTTTATGGTTTTGAAAGAAATGGAGAATGACAAGAGATGAAACACGTCAGCCGAGACAAACAAAAATTTATTCTTAACTGCCTGTTTAGTATGTGCACCTGCTTTTTTTTTTATAATTTAGAATTCAAATCATTTCCAGGTACAGTGTAATATTGTACATATCATTGAGGGATGATAACAGAGAACTAGCAATTCAAAAGGAGCCATTTTCATTTTCCCAGGGGTCAGTCCAGACTTTTCTCACAGGGTCCTGTTTCTGTGAAATTATGAATTTTTTTCTTATATTTGTGAAAATTCTAGTTCGAATTTTGTGAATTTTAAATTATCGTTGTCTTCAGGTTCTACTTTTCATATATAGAAAGCTAAATAATATGCTCTTTGGTAAGTTCAACTGCTTTTTTACAAGCCACATTTTATTATTAAATGATTAAATTTGTGGAAAGTTCAATTTGATTGTGAAAAAAATTCTGTGAAAGGTCTATTTAAGAGAGAAATAATTTTGTGAAGGGTTCTGTTTTGGGATAAAATGTTTAGTGAAAGGTCCTGTTTTTAGATAAATTATTTTGTGAAGGGTCGTTTAAAGGACCTAAAATTTTACTAAACATATATCTGATCCCCCCCCCCCCCTCACTAAAAATAAGTCTTTCGGAGAAGCAATTTGAATGGCTTCTTTTAAGTTCGTTAGTTACATTATAGTAAGGGTTTGTATGGAGTTCAACATAGTTACCAGCACCTCCTGAACAGGGCGACCAGAAGTCCCGATCTTTCATCATGGGATATTTGTATACAGTGGCCCCAACTTTTGAAATATGTTGGTGGGCTGAAAACTACAGTCGAGTCTCTCTATAACGAAACTCCAGACATCGAATTTCTCTATATAACGAATTTTTAGTAGGAACAGTCCCCTTTTCACATGATTACATTAAAAACAGTCTCTGTATAGCGAAATATCTATCTCCATATAACGAATTTTTTCAGAAATTGTCTTAATTTATTCAGTTTTAAAAAGCTTCGAAATCATATGGAATCAATTTTCCATCACTTATTTTTGATCTATCGTCAGTGCTGAGGTTTTTTTTTTTTTTTTTTTTTTTACTTTTCTCCTTGTTCTTTAAATTCAACGAGTTCATCCCACCTCCCACACACCTTTCAACATCCTTCTCAAAACACAGTCAATTGGATTGATACACATATAAGAGAGGAATCAATGAGAGGCACATAAGAGAGGCCTTCAAATGGAGGAAAATGTTAAATACAATTTTTCATTCCTTGCTAAAATTTGAGCATTTTTTTGAGAGCGTAACCATTTTAAAATCAAAACAACAAAAAATTACAGATTTCTTCGTCTAAAATTAAAGCAAGTCTTCCTTGTTTGATTTTCATTAAGCTTTCAAATAAATGTCTGTTCTCTTTTTTGAAACAACTTAAATAATTAAATAAAATGTTAGGTTAATATTTACATTTAAACATTTCAAATTCTTAATTCAAAAGATAAAAAATAATATTTGTTCAAATATCACCCATTAAATACGATTTTTAACATCATTCTCTATACATCGAATTTCTCTATGTAACGAATTTTTTACTGGAACGGTGGATTTCGTTATATAGAGACTCGACTGTATTTTAGAGTAAAGTGTCACTGTCATTTAACTTTCTTTAAAAATTAGGGAAAGATAATATTTCAAAATATGATGAGTTAAGAATACTTTCAGTTGAATATAAGGTTGGGATTTCATTTAATTATATTTTCATTGGATATTCATTCATTTTATCGCGCTAATATTTACTATCGCCTCATAAATTTGACTACAAATTAAATTCCAAGCAACTAAAAAAATATTAAAAAGAATATTTGAATTCAAACACACTGAAATGCTTCTTATTTAATAGCACTTAAACTATACTAAAACAATACGGATGATTCAAAATAGATACAATTTCTCGAATCGCTGATAATAGAAAAATACTCCCAATTACAAAAAGTACAGAAACCATCTATACACATCTTTCAGATACAACATTTATTTAAAAAAAGCCATTAAAATGCAAAATTTAATTTTCGTATAACGTAACCCCTTTTCGTATAACGTACATTCAGCAAAACAATGACACACGCACACAAAAGAAAAGACTATTTTTTATGGACAAAATATACTGAGTGTTTAAATTTTATGAATTTTCAGGGTTTTTTGACCTTAAAAACGTGCCTTTGGAATTTCAAAGTATATTCAACTATTTTTGTTAATGAAACAAACCTATCTTTTGTGCAGCACGGCATGTTGCAAATATGATTTCTTAGCTGCATGTGCATATTTTATAATAAGGGAATCACAAGCATCCCTCTGAAACTAATTTTTTTTCCTGTCCTTATTCATGTTGGAAATAATAATTTGCTTACGTCCTATCTAGGCACAATGAAATGCAAAAAAAGCTTTCAATCTTTTACGTAGCACAAGGATTTCAATACACATAGCAATTTTAGAAAAATCAGAGAAAAATATTTCTGTGCTCGTGCACATTGGAATTGTGTAAGTTTTGCTGCAGTGATTGTTAACATTAGTGATATACATATATATTACAAATTTAAAATTTTTTCGCCAAAACTAACCTTTATACTATCTTGATTTTCTTATAATAATGTTCCGTACTTACTTCAAATTATTAAATTAAAATCTTGTTTCTAGATCTAATCTGTTAATCCTTATGCAGACGATATAAATTCTTAATTTGCCTTAAAAAACATTATTCCAGTATGCGTAAATTTAAAAAGATAGCTCTAAATTAAAAATATTCTTAATTAAACTTTATTTCTTAATATTCCAAATAAAATTAATTTCTTCTATGTTTTTATCAACCCTTTTTAAGAAAGTCTTATTAAATTTATTCCAAAACCATACCTTTCAAAAAATATCATTATTTTATTTTATCTATTTATTTATTTTTCCTACGTCAACCTTTGATGTGTGCATATTATTAAATTCATTTCTTTTCTTTTTCTCTTAAAATTAATTTCTCTTAAATCATTTATAAAAATCGTCTGCCTAAGATATTTAAAATTCTGAGTCAATTATAAATTGGTTAAATAATATTTTTTTTAAAAATAAATTTATCGTTTGTGGAAAATAATCTCATAGCTGGACAAGAATTCTGTTTACATAAAAGAATGATGGTTTGAGGTTACAGAATGTTCCAGAACTTTCTTTTTAGTTTAAAAAGGTGGAAATCTCGAGATGAAAAAGAAGATTTCTTGGGTTGCTTCTTCGATGAGGACAGCTCGCTGAAATAATGATGGAATTTTTGCAAAAGGGGCTTTTCCTTCCTCATTATTACGAATTTAATAAATGAATTTACAGCAGCCCATGACTAATTATTGGATCTTCTACATTTATTTATTTATTTTGTTTTTTCCCTCGCTTGCCATGACTGTGTGTTTCTTTTTAACCAGTGGAAATAATTCGAGTTCTCCTTAAATCGTCACAACTAATCGAAAAGTCGGACAGGATTAGTTATCTGTGCTGCCTTTTTAATGAATGATATTTAAAGAAAATTGCGATGGAACGAAGAAAAGCATGCTATCGCCGAAGTTCGATTGAAGGACAGCCTATATGGTATTTTCAGCTTGCTAATGAATAGTACTTGCTTCGAGTCTGATGTGGATTTTCTGACGCTTGATGTTGATCTGTGCGCATAAATTTTGATTCAGTATTCATGGTCGTATTGAAAATTTTTGAAAATTAATGACTTCAAAGTGGTGAGTATGCAAGAAGTATTTGATGAGGAATTTAAAGACGATTGAATTTTATTGAAGATTTTTCAAAAAACTGTAAGTTATCTTATTAAATGTCTTGATTATTATTTTTACTCTTTTTATGATAGATGAAATATTTATTATGTATTTATTTATTTATTTATTATTTTATTGATGAGAGTAATTTGAAGTTAATTTATTAATTTACTAATTTATTTATTTATTATTTATTGTATGTTATGGATCTGATATAGTAATTTTGAAAAAATATGTAATTGATAGAAATTATTAACTTTGAAATTTATTGCAAATGATTTTACGATCAGGATTTAATAAAGAAAATAGAAGTGCTTCATTTATTCTAATGAGTAAGAATAAAAAAATTATGGAAGATCCTAAATTCGTACCGTTTGATCCGAGTTCTGGAATGAACATTTTGTCATGGTTAACATATTTTGATACAACATGTGAAAAGGAGAAGAAAAATCTAGAATGGAAATTTAATTTTATTGCGCAATATTTGAAAGGGGAAGCGCAAAAAATTTATATCAATGACTGCTTAAATTGTACGGATTATGAACAAATTAAGAAAATTTTGATAGAAAGACTCATTGAATTAGACTTCCCGAGTTTTTCTGATTTTTCAAATCTGAAATTAGATAATTTAGACAATTTAGAAACTTATTTTCGTAAAAAAGTGGAAATTGGTAGGAAATTACATCTTAGTGAAAATATACTATTACAAGGTTTAGCTGATGGTTTAAAACCAGAATTCAAAAACAATATTATTTTAAATCCTCCTAGTAGTACCACAGAATGGTACCGGGTTGTCAAACAATTCATGGAAGTTTTCACCCCACTAGTTTCAAACCAAGTAATAAATCAACCATCAGCTAGACAAAATTTTCAACCTTTTCAACCAACTAGGCCCTGGATTCAGCCAGTTAGGCCCAATAATACACCTAGGAATTGGATTCCCCAAAGGCAATCTCAGTTTCAAAGACCTAGAGTTTGTCAAAATAATTATATTCAAAATTCATACCCTTCAAGACCTTGTAGGATATACACAAATAGGGGTGTGAGTAATGCTTTTCATTGGGAAAGAGAATGTATTTTTAGGAGTGAGTTGCCATCCTCTGATACTCTTCCAAGTAGCTCACAAAATAATTCTCATAATATTTGACTATTAATTGTGTATGGATGTACAAATAATTATAATTTGCCATGTGTTGTAGATACTGGCTCAACTATTGCAATATTGCCAATTAAATTTGTTAAAAAACTTAATGCTAAAATTGAGACTATACCCTCAGTTACCATTGGTCAGGCAAAAGGATTTTTACATATAAATAAAAAATGTAGTGTTCTTCTAAAAGTGGGTAAAATTAAAAAATATGTTAACTTTTTAGTATGCAATACAAATTTGGATTATGCTATTTTGGGGTTAAAAGAATGTTCTAAATTTAAATTAACCATAGAATGTAAAAATTGTATTGTAAGGCAGGGAAGGAAAATTATAACTAACAGTATATCCATACATAATGAGAGATCCCTTCATTTCAATACATTAAATATGGACCAAGTACAACAAAACAGGGATCAATCTAATAAATTTGTAACCTCAGAATATAAAAAAATATGAAATTAAATACTGGTAATACTGTAGCAATAGATAATTATGATAATGAAACACTGAATGTAAGTAATCATGATATAGAGTTACAATACTACTTGTGGAAATATTATGAAAAATGAAGACTGTGTTGAATATGATCACGCAATTAATATGCATCCTGATTATAGAGGTTCCATGACTCTTCAAAATTTTCGCGATAATTCGGATTCAGATTTAACTGGGGAAATAAATTTAATTCAAGATGTAAATTTAAGGGAATTAGTTCATATTTATAGTGATATTTTTGCAAAGCATAAATATGATGTGGGTAGGATTAATATTGAACCACAACGCGTTATACTAAACTCAGACCTACCTATATCTTTGAGGCCCTACCGAACATCTCCTCTAGAAGAAATAGAAATAAAAAACCAAATTCAATCATTGTTAGCAGCCGGACTGATAAAGGAAAGTAATAGCCCCTATTCTGCCCCTGTTACACTAGTTATGAAAAGAGAGGAAGGTAAAAAAACGCGATTATGTATAGACTATAGAAAATTAAACGCAATAATTAAAAATGATGCAGAACCCTTGCCCCGTATCGATGGAATTTTAGATAAATTGAGTAGTGCTCAGTATTTTTCAACTTTGGATTTAGCCTCTGGCTACTGGCACATACCAATACATCCATCCGATACAGAAAAATTAGCATTTGCAACCAATTTTGGACTTTTTGAGTGGCTCGTGCTCCCTTTTGGCATAAAAACGGGCCCTCCCATATTCAATAGAACCATTCGAAGAATCCTTAATAAATATAAAATCGACTTTGCGTGCCACTATTTTGATGATATTATAATTTTCTCTTCCTCATTAGAAGAACATTTAAACCATTTAGCTCAAATTTTTGACATTTGCAAACAAGAAAACATTAAACTTTCTAAATGTAAATTAGGCCAAAATAAAATCAATTTCTTAGGTTATGAAATCACTAATGGAACTATAACACCAGCAAATGCCAATATTGAAACCATCAAAAATTTAAAACCTCCTTCAAATGTGAAAGAGTTACAACGATTTCTAGGTTCCATTAATGTTTACCATAAATTCATAAATAAATATGCTGAAATTAGATATCCTCTGAACCGATTACTTAAAAAAGACACAATATGGGAATGGAACTCAGAGTGCCAGGAGTCTTTTGAAAAATTAAAAAATTCTTTAATTGCAAAACCCATCCTCAAAATTTATGATCCTAAATTACCTTTACATATGTTTGTAGATGCCTCTCACATAGCAGTAGGTGCCGTTCTAAAACAACCTGATAAAGAAAATTTCTTACATCCTATTGCTTATCATTCTAGAATTTTGAAGAGTTATGAGCAAAATTATTTCATAACTGAATTAGAATGTTTAGCTATTATAGATACTCTTGACAAATTCTATCATTACTTTCATGGTGTCAAGTTTACAATTCATATGGACCACGCATCTCTAGTATGGTTAAAGAGTGTTAAAAACTTAAGAGGTAGGCTTTTTAGATGGTCGCTCAAACTTAGTATGTTTGATTATGAGATAAAATATGAAAAGGGTTCAACAAATGTCAAAGCAGACATGTTGTCACGAAATCCTGTTTGTCATTTTAATCAACATATTAGTTTATTGCTAGATAGGAAAGAAATTATAGAGATGCAAGACAAAGACAATGTTTGTGACAAAAAATATAAAAAAGAGAATGGAATTATTATAGTTCAGAAAAAGGGATTCAAAAAAATTGTTGTACTAGTGTCATTAAGAAAAAAATTACTTCATATTGCTCATGATAATTTTGGACATTTAGGGATTCAAAAAATGCTTAATTTAATATCTCCCAACTATTATTGGCCTAATATGACAATAGACATTACAGAATTTGTTAAACATTGCGATACCTGTCAGAAAAATAAAAAACCAAAACAGAAAAGATTCGGCTTATTACAAGCTATGCCAGCAACAGATCAACCTTTTGAATGTCTTTCTATTGATACTGTTGGTGGATTTAACTGTTACAACTCAACAAAAAAATTCTTACACATAATAATAGATCATGCAACTAGATTTGTTTGGGCTTTTCCCTCCAAAAATGTTACCACTGAAACATACACTAACTGTTTAAAACAAATTTTCAATATCAAAGCACCTCAAAAAATACTTAGTGACAGGCATAAATCTTTCAGATCTCCAAGATTTAAGAAATTCCTTAGAAATCATCATGTTCAACAGCGTTTTACATCCGCACATCAGCCTCAGACCAATGGAAAGGTAGAGCGCGTTAATCAGACTATAGTTACCAGGCTTAAATGTAAAGTTAATTCCACTTCTTCTAAAATACCTTGGACTAGATTATTAAACCAAGTCATCGAAGAATACAACAATACGATTCTATCACCAAGTTCCCACCTGCCTATTTATTTTATGGTCAATTGCCTTATGAATCTCCTTTAAAACAAAACTATTACCCATCAGTAGACAAAGCCCTCAAAATTGCGAAAGCGCGAACTCAGGAATTTCACCTTAAAAGTAAAAGGCTCTATGATCGAAATTTTGTCGAATGCCCATTAAAAATACAAGACTCTGTAATTTATGAAGAATTTAAATACCCTAACACTCGAAAATTAGAACCTACTTTCTCTGGACCATACAAAATTATAAATAAACTTTCTGATGTAACTTATGAAATAGATAAATTTAATTATGAGACAGGACAGAATTCCGTTATTGTGCATGTTTCTAAATTAAGACCCTATTTTTCACCAGAAGATTTTAAACTGTTTCATGAGCAACCCAAAAAACTAACAAAACCTCAGATACAATCACAATCACTAGATCAAACTAAAGTCAAGACAGTAGATTAAGTTTTAATTCTTATTCTTTAAATAGTTTATCACCATAATTTTCAACATTAGCAGGTATGTTCTTGGAGGCCTACAAGAATATTACTTGTTTTTGGGAGTTTTTGGGGCTAAATTGGGCTTCTTATGCAGGCATAAGGTGAACACTTTGATTGTAAAAGCTTTCAAATTGATGTTGATAAATTAATTTTAAGGGTGTTTAAGTCTAACTATATTTACTCATGTATTTGACATTAGTATTATTCTATTTATTCAGCAGATATCTATGTTATAACAGTTATAAAATCTAATGATTTTACTCAAACCTATAACATAATATGTGATTTTCAGTGATTGTGAAAATTACAGATATTAAGAGTTTTTCAAGAAAAGCACACTATTTTTATTTCTATTTCTCAATTAAGAATGACACCTTTTATTCCTATTGTATTTTATTATTAAAGTTTATAAACCATGTGTAGATAAAACATTATTCTACATTTGGCATTTGAAAACTTATAACCAAATTTGACAATTTTGTAAAAGAGTATCAGAGAGGAATTATTGTAAGAAAATACTGGTTGAGAGTCCATTTTCTAAATAGTTAGATTTAATTTTATTTGGATTTTGGAATTATTATGATTTTTTTTATTTATACTTTCGGCTAGCAAAAAATACTTTCTTATGCTATTAGAAGATAAGAAAATTATTTAGTTGCTATGTAATTATTTTTATCATCAACCAATATTTTCCCTATCAATAATAAACAAATAGTGATATTTTCTTTTGATTATACTCTTGTTTTACTATTATTATTATTATTATGATTTCTATAATGAAGTTTAGTATTAATTATACTCTTATTGAGAAATATTAGGATATGGAGAATTATTGTTATTATTGCTATCAATTTTGAGTCTTATTATACTACTATTTATTATTGTTGTTATTGTTATTATTTAAATTTTTCTATATTCTTTATTATTGATATTGAGAGTGATGCTATTTATTATTAAAAAAATTGATATATTATTGAAAGAAAAATTTGATTGATTGTTAAAAGATGTTGGATCCAACATAACATTAAAAAACAAAGATTAAACTAGATTTGGAGATCTTTAATTAAAGAGACTGTATTCAGTGAACATTGGAAAAGACTCTTTTATATATACTATTGAAAGACTTGTTTCATTTAAAGGACTTATTTAAAATAAACTATGCATTAAGTCATTGTAATTATTTAAACTTCCATGAGAACGAATTTTTATTGTTTTTATTATATTTTTATCTCTTGCTTATTAATATTCATAACTTATTTACTGTTATTATATGTATTATCTCCTATGCACTTACAAATGGTAAGTGATGTTGTAACATTATTGTATTTCTTTCAGGGAAATGCTCCTACCTAAATTTAATTCAGAATTATTTTCTCTTAACTATTTTATTTTAATCGCTAATATTTTTTATATTGCGTTAATTTTCTTTTCTTCCATCTCTTGGCCTCCAGAGTTTGACAGTTTTATTCCAAAATTTAACTTTTCTAAATTATTATATTTCTGTTGTCTGAACTTGTAGTTTTTTTTAACTATCAATTTCATACAAAGTCTTGGGGAGGGGAGATAATATTACAAATTTAAAAATTTTTTCGCCAAAACTAACCTTTATACTATCTTGATTTTCTTATAATAATGTTCCGTACTTACTTCAAATTATTAAATTAAAATCTTGTTTCTAGATCTAATCTGTTAATCCTTATGCAGACGATATAAATTCTTAATTTTACCTTAAAAAACATTATTTCAGTATGCGTAAATTTAAAAAGATAGCTCTGATAAATTAAAAATATTCTTAATTAAACTTTATTTCTTAATATTCCAAATAAAACTAATTTCTTCTATGTTTTTATCAACCCTTTTTAAGAAAGTCTTATTAAATTTATTCCAAAACCATACCTTTCAAAAAATATCATTATTTTATTTTATCTATTTATTTATTTTTCCTACGTCAACCTTTGATGTGTGCATATTAATAAATTCATTTCTTTTCTTTTTCTCTTAAAATTAATCATTTATAAAAATCGTCTGCCTAAGATATTTAAAATTCTGAGTCAATTATAAATTGGTTAAATAATATTTTTTTTTTAAATAAATTTATCGTTTGTGGAAAATAATCTCGTAGCTGGACAAGAATTCTGTTTACATAAAAGAATGATGGTTTGAGGTTACAGAATGTTCCAGAACTTTCTTTTTAGTTTAAAAAGGTGGAAGTCTCGAGATGAAAAAGAAGATTTCTTGGGTTGCTTCTTCGATGAGGACAGCTCGCTGAAATAATGATGGAATTTTTGCAAAAGGAGCTTTTCCTTCCTCATCATTACGAATTTAATAAATGAATTTACAGCAGCCCATGACTAATTATTGGATCTTCTACATTTATTTATTTATTTTGTTTTTTCCCTCGCTTGCCATGACTGTGTGTTTCTTTTTAACCAGTGGAAATGATTCGAGTTCTCCTTAAATCGTCACATATATATATATATATAATTTTCCAACGATTTAAAAATAAATAACCACAAAAACTTCATAATGATATTTTGGTGGTTTGAAAGAGTAAATTATTGGGTGGGCTCCGGCCCCACATAAGTTGCCACCATTGATTGCATATGGTTAAGTTATACACCTTGAATCCTGTATCTTTTTAATATAACAGACGTAGCATTATTAATTTCAGATTCATAGCCTTTGCGAAAATACAAAGAGATTGGTGGTATTTTTTTATTCAACCTGTGTTAAAGGATACACTTCTTAAAACCAAAAAAGAGCTTTTGCAATCGATGTTAAATTTACCCGGAGACACTTTTGTAAAACTACTCCAAATATCTTTCAGCCGCTTTGAAAGCGTGATAAAATTTAATCAAATTAAAATAAATGCACATAAAAAGCATTGATAAACCAACCAAGTTATTATGTTCGGAACAATCTCAAACAATTTCAAACATTATCTAAAAAACATCTGATTTGGATGGATCACCTACAGTTTTGGAATCTTAAACAGGATGTTATTATGTATTTTACCTCCAAAATGCGAGGGAAAAAATTAGTTGGCTCATGTTTGTAAGCAACCGAAATTTCAGGATCCTTTTCATTATGATTGATTGAGTTCTCCACACAAGAAGGTTCCCGAATGAACAAGTTCGGAGACCTTTGTTATTGATAAATTCGCTGTAAGGACTGTCTACGAACGGGCGAACACACTCATTAAATATTGATTGAATTTGAATTTATTAGATTAATAGATTGAAATTATTATCATTAAAAGAGCAATGGGGCGAATTCAACTCGTACACTCTTAAAACGAAAAAGCTGATTTGACTTTTCATGAAAGAGCTGTAATTTTTTCGATCATAAAAGAGTTTTTTTTCAAACAACTAAATCTTCTTGATCTAAATTGGTTATTTAAATAGCCCAACTTCATTTAAATTTACTAAAACTCGAGTTTTTTCAACTGTTTTTTGAGAAGCTGCCTTTCAACATTGAGATGAGTGGATTTCAGCTCAACTTGAGCTATTTTGTGGCTGACTTTTTAAGAGAGTAGTACAAAATGTTAATGTGTACATTCATACATTTTAAATATCATCTGTAAAATAACAACTGGCAAACATCATTACCGTTAAAAATTATCATTAAAAGCGCAACAATCCTTCCTTCGCTTGTGGCGCAAGATATTTATGGGTTTGTTCAAACATTTCAAAAACATTATCTGGAAATTAATTTAAAAGATTTTGATTAATCTAAGATTTGGATTAGATAGACTATATCAATTCGTAATGGCGCAGGGTCTGTCGATTTTTTAACTACTTTATGTGAAAGACTGCTTTTTGCACATATTCTAACTGCTTTTCAGCCGTTACTGCTCTTTTGACGCTCGTTTTTGGTATTTTCTTCTCGCGAAATATTTAGCAATCGGACATAGTAAAAAAAAGGCATGAATTCTGTCAATCGATAAATGGGAAAAATCGTTTTAAATTTGCTAATTCTTCGAGAGAGGGAAAAAATCGTTATATTCGTCGACTAATCATGAGAAAATATCGAGACGCCGCGCCGCCGGGGAAAAAATTCATGAATTTCATTGATCTTTTAGGAGGATGTTGCGAAATTTGTCAGTCGGTTGTGGAAACTATCGCAAAAGTTTATTGATAAAAGGAAACTTTAAACAAATTATTTAAAATCATGCTTTTAGAATAGAAAAATGAGCCTTTTTAAAAAAATTAAATCCCCGCTTGGTGAACCTTTTGTTTTAGAGCGAACATTATGAATAGGACACGTATAATATAATGATCATAAATAGGTAGTTATTAACTTTATACTTCTGTTTTATAAGCCTGATTGTAAGCAACCACAATTCATAATTCTTTTCCATTAGGGTTAATTGAGTTCTCAACATAAAAAGACCCTCCTCCCCCCCCCCAAAAAAAAATAAAAATAAATAAAAAATCGAAGACTTTTGTTATTGAGAAATACACAATAGCAACCGTCGATTAATGGACGCTTACAAATCATTGAATATACACTGAGTTTGAATTCGATAGGATAATAGATCAAAATTATTATCATTAAAAGAGTAATAGGCATTTTTTATTTCGTAATTCAATATTAATGTGTGCATTCATATATTATATGCATCATTTGTAAAATATTATCATTGAAAGCGCAATGAGAGGTTTTCATATATTTCAAACATTATTTGAAAACGATTTTTAAATAATATTTAGCTATAATATGAGATCTGAATGAATCATCTATATTTTAATTATCTTAAATAAGATGTTATTAATTTTTTACTCCTGGTGCTCCAGATTTATAGAAATAATTGGCGTATTATTAGAGTTTTTTTAGCAACCGCAATTCTCGATCTTTTATGGTTAATAATTCAGCTCTCGAGTATTAATTTAAGTAAAATTGTCTAAAATGAATTGCTTTTACATTTAACTATACCATAATAATATATATTCCAACCAAATGTCAAAACATATATTAAAATACAATTATTTGATTAAAAGACATCTTTTCAATAAAATAAAATCAAAAATTAACGTGTCTCGACTCTTTCATTGAGTCATCATAAAAAGGTACAACAAATTCCGAACACAATGCATATGAAAACTGGAAAAATAGTCATCAGTACTTTAAGGCTGTTCTTAAATCAAAAAGGGCAACTTTGTGACACATGCTTTAATTTATTTTTGTTCGGAAATGCACGAAAATAGCAGGTGTTATTATTCAGAAACTGTCTAATTGCACTCAATTTTCTCTTTTTAAAAAAACACAATAGATTTTTCATAACAAGCCTTCAAAGTTGACACTTTTGAGCACATTTCCCGACGAAAGCAGAAAAACGGGTCGAAAACTAGGAGAAAAACGGGTGATCTCGTGATCGAAATCGCTTGTAACTGGATAGGTAATCTAATTATCATAAAATGGAAAAAGTATTTCATAGTCAAGCATTCCAATTTTATAACTTTTCGTTAAAAAATGAATTTGTAAATGTGTCAAAACGTTTTGCACTTGTTGAGCGAAGCAGTTAGGAACACCATTAACGATACTGTATCTTTTCAGATACCGAGTACTTATAGATAGAGTGATTAAACAATTTTCGAAATCGGTGCATAGAGCGGGCAACGGACGATAGTGAAAATATATGGGGGCATTGTATGTTAACTTTTTAATTGATGACTATTTTTCAACTTGAAAGTGCATTGTGATTGTACGTAGTTTCTTGTATATTCTGATGACTATCCTATGGAAGAATCGAAATATGCAATTTTTTAATATTTTTAATGTGTGTTTTGACATTTTGTCACCTGAGAATAATAAGGTTCTATCTGTGTTTTTGAAAAAAAAAAATGACTTATCGATATAGAAGGATTCTATTTGTATCTATGAAGGCATTTACCGGGTGTCCCAAAAATGACTGATGGATTTTAAAATTCAATAACTTGCAAACGGTGACAGCTATTTAAGAAACTTTTGCAGGAGGGTTATGTATAATGTCAGGAGTTTTTTTTACCGTAATTTTTTATTTTAGTTCGCATCTCAAACAATAGGTGGCGCTGACGGCGATCGAAGGCCAGGTGATCAGTGCTGAGTGAAGCGTCGACCTGGCCTTCAATCGCCGTCAGCGCCACCTATTGTTTGATATGCGAACTAAAATAAAAAAATTACGGTAAAAAAAACTCCTGACATTATACATAACCCTCCTGCAAAAGTTTCTTAAATAGCTGTCACCGTTTGCAAGTTATTGAATTTTGAAATCCATCTGTCATTTTTGGGACATCCGGTATGTATCAAAAGGATGTTATATATAGTTTACATATAGCATTACAATTATATTATAACATTATTTTAATCCAGAAATGCCTTATAGATACAAATATAACCTTCCTATATCGATAAGTCAGTTTTTTTTTTTTTTTTTTTTTTCAAAAACACAAATGGAACTTTATTATTCCCAGGTGACGATTTGTTTGAAATAGTATATGTTATTATGGTTAATAACTCGGATCCCGAATGAAGAAGTTCGAAGAATTTTGTTATTGAGAATTCGCAGTAAGGACTGACAATAAATATACGCTCACACTCTCATTAAATATTGATTAAATATGAATTCATTAGATTAATAGATCGAAATTATTATCATTAAAAGAGCATTGAACAGTTTTTCGCTCGTGTTGCAACATATTAATGGATGGATTCATACATTCCAGTAACTTTCAAAGAGATATCGCCTAGTTCCCAGAAATATAAATCTCATCTGAAACTAGTTCTGAACCAACTCATTGCTTATTCTAAGAAAAAATGCTTTTTAAATGAACTGCGGTACGTGTTAAAAATTCAGTGGCGTAAACTAAAAAACTGTGTAACACAACATCTTTCTTGTAAAGTCATGTAAACATGGAATTTTTTGGTGCAATTGATCACAAAAAAAAAAAAAAAAAAAAAAAAAAAAAAAAAAATTACGATGATACAGATATTTTAAAAGTTTTTCTTTATTTTTCTTTCTGAAATTATAATCGTTATAAAGAATCTCGGTAAACTTGACGACAGACACTTAAAAAGATTTTAAGAAGTCATATAAGGGGGATCACAACAAATTTTTTATTTATTTTTTAGTCCATGAGCCGACCGCACAAAACCCTAAGTCATCGAGCACAAGAATTTTTTTTTATTTTATGGAAGAGTAGTAATAGAGGAATCTAATGTTTTATGTCTGCTGGAAGCGAAGTGGTGCATAAACCAAAAATTGATACCACTAGTGGTTGACTCGTAGGTTTAGCATTATGTTTGCCGTACTAATAAAAGTACGAAAACATGGAAAACTGGGTGCAGGAAAACACAATGCTAATGCTGCGAGTCAACTACTAGTGGTATCCATTTTTGGCTTATGCACCACTTAGGTTCCACAGACATGGATCATTAGATTCCTCTATTGCTACTCCTACGTAAAATAAAGGATTTTTTCTTGTGGTCGATGACTTAGGGTTTTGTGCGATCGGCTCTTGAACTATTAAATTTACCGTCTCTATTTTTAAAATACGGATGATGAGAATTCTTAAATGTAACATATTTTATGTTTACATTCTCTTTGTTTGAATCGAAAAACAATTGTTGTAACCGAGCTTTTTTTCGATTTCCGATTTTCAACACGTTTTAAGAGTCATATATCCCAAAATATATACTTATACAAAATGCCTGTCTGACTTGTATGTCTATGTACACTGTTAAAAATCTTGTCCTAGTTTAAACGAAATTTTGGTGCTCAATAGCTGCTATTGTAAGATGGTGAAATCTTGAACCAATATTTGGAGGTCTTGTTGAAGCATAGTTCCAAAAGTTGGAACAAGGTTGAAATAGAAAGCTCCAAATGTTGGTACGCGATTTCACCATCTTATGGTGGCGCTACTAAGCGCCAATATAATGGTTCAAACTAGAGCAAAATTTTTAACAGTGCATCGCTTATTATACCATCGAAAATTGCATTAAATTACGTATAGAACGGAACCAATTTTTTTGCGTATGTTTTTCGCTATAGCCAACAGATCATACTTGAATTTGGAAATATTCTGCCAGAAGAAGGCACTGTTTTGCGATTTTTGTACCCTCTTTATTATTGTACCGCCGATAAATGTCAGGAGCTGTGTAAAGAATTGAACCAAATTTCATGTTTATGTTTTTGATTATGGCAATCAAGTCCACCTTAAATTTCAAGATATTCCGCCAGAATTGAGCAACTGTAATAGCGATTTTGTAAAATTTTGTCGGTTTTTCGTTGTAGTTCTGTTATAGCGTGTAGGATAAATGGTGTAAAAATTGGCTAGATCAGTTTTTTTTAAAAAAGGGTAAAATTTTTACAAAGTTTTAGAGCTATTTAATGTATATGCAGATTCTCAAAAATTTTAAGGAGCCAGTGGATCCTAAACGTCGAAATTCGACGAAAGAAAATCTCCAAGAAAGAACTGTTTCATTGTTTTATAATAAATTTATATAATTAGTTATAGTAAAAAGTGCATCATATATTGTTCAGTCTAACTCTCAAACAAATATTATTTTAAGCTAAAATTTAGAAAATACTATAAAATTCAATTATCCAAATTATTAAACAAAATAAAACCTAAATTCACTGGATTTTATAACAGACGATACATTTAAATTATTATACGCTTTTTAATTTTAAAAGAAAATTGAGTGATTCTGCTGCCACAATTAGAAAATTGGTACTAAAAATTATTAAAAAAAATTAGTATCTCAAAATTAAATTGAGATACAGTTTTGAAAAAAATTGCATTTAAAAGTATATTTTTTTCTGTATACGACGATGTAAAAATTTAAAATGCACAATGTTTAGAAGTGTAAAATTTGCAGTGCCGAAAATTGCAAAACTGAAATTGCATGGAAAAGTGTTGCATTTTAATTTCTATTTCTTTTCTTTTCAGTTTTAAGAGAAAATGGGGTGGTTCTGTTGCCACAATGACAAAATTGCTACTAAAAACTATAAAAAAATTAATATCTCAAAAATAAATTGAGATACAGCTTTCAAATAAATTGCTAGTGTTCATTCTAGGCCATTTTTGAGGGGTGCAGCACCCTGCCCTTTTTTAAATTTACAAAATGCACCCTGCCCTTTTTAAAAGTAGTAAAATGCACCACTGGTTTTACCCAGAGATTTTTAATAAATATTTTCTTATTTCGTAGTATTTCTAAATTTGTGTTCCCAAAAATGATAGAATTTTTCCATTTCTTTAAGAAAAAGAACATGAAACCATTCAATCATGTTTTAATTTAATTGTATTTTTAATTTTTATACCATTAAATCACTCAAAATTAATGTTACTTGATTTATCATATTTAAAAATTGTGTATTTTACCTCTTTCTTTTTTCCCCTTCTACAGGCAATAACAATTTTTTCTTGCAAAAGTGCCCTTTTCTGCTGCAGTAGTGCCCTTTTTTATAAATTGCACCATGCCCTTTTTATTTCTAGAGTGAACACTATAAATTGCATTTAAAAGTATTTTTTTCTCTATACAATAGTGTAAGAATTTAAAATGTGCGATATTTAGAAATGCAAAATTTGCAGTAGCTAAAATTACAAAACCGAAATAGCAGGGGGAAGTGTTGCCATTCGCAAAATGACGTATGCGTTACGCGCAGATACGTTTGGCCTTTATAATATAGATATCGAGATTAACTTGTTTTTACACCGATTAATTGGTTGAAGAAAATATTAAGATGAAAATCAAAACTGCTACAGAATTGAACTGATAATATTGCATTAACCCTTTGCACTCGAGAGGTTATTCTCACTGACCACTAGTGTCCAGCATAAATGAGCTCTCTAAATGCTCTGGACACCAATATTTTAAATTAATTTTCTTCGCCTCATCTAATAGCCGAATATACTGAGATAAAACATGGCGAAATAAACTGTAAGCTATTAGTGGTGTCCAAAGCATTTAGAATTCCGATTTATGAGGGACACCTGACAACTCTAGTGGTGAGTGAGAGTCCGTTCTCGAATTCAAAGGGTTAACATATGACACTACTTTTTAAAATGTTAAGATGTATTCGATTAGGATTTTCACTTTTAACTAGCTTGGAATAGGGGGTGACCACTAATTCTTAATTTAACTTATCTTATGTTGATAAATAGGCAGTCAAAATGAGTTTCAAAATCTATTTGGTGGAAAAATATATCTCAATATCCGAATAGGAAGGATCCAACCGCATATCTATATTAAAATTTTCAGATAGCAATAAACAATCAAAATGATCACGTGATCAGAGGTCATTTCATATTCCTAACTTTTGAAGCAATTGCACTTCTTTTTAACTGAAACCTTCTAGTAAACAAATAAAAGAAACTAACTAACCGGAAAGCTTTAACCGCCACTGTATATTAAAATTTTTAGATAGAAAATCCAAATGCACGTCCACTCACATTGTTGATAAGCTGCGAGTGACTGACCACTGAGAGGGGCACTGAGGGGTGCCCTGCAGACACCGAATCCGAAGAGCCACCAGCTCTGAACTGAGGCTGCGAAGACGCTGTTTCAAATGGACATTGATATTTTTTTACTTATGAAAAGTTTTTTTAACACCGACTCTTCCTTAACGTTCTACGTCACTTTAGCATCTTGGCATGTTAGACCGATTTATTTCAGCAATATTTTCATTCCGTAAATCGCGGGATATTGCAACGACATTTTATACAAATCAACTACTTTCATCCTTCTATTTCTGACCATACGAATAGTCGTTTTCTGGCCCTCAGAAAATCCTAAAAGTCATGGCCATCATTATATATTTTTGAAATATCATTCACAGTAGAAAACCGGCCGATAACTTTGCCGCAATCTCACGAGAAGATTTGCTCGTTAGCGACAAACTAATAATTCATTTACGAACAATAATTGATGAGCTTTTCATTTTTGAATTTCAACTACGCTATTCAAGTCTACTCATTAACCAACACGGCCAAAAAACACTTTACCGATAGAAAAAAGTAAATAATTGCGAATGGTCGGAAACTTTTGATCACGCGAATTTCAAATTCCTCCCCTTTGCATCAAGTGTTTTCAATATACAATCAAAGAGATCACGTAATCAGAGGTCATTTGCATATTCCTAACTTTTGAAGCAATTGCACTTCTTCTTAACAAATCTTCTAATAAACAAATAAAAGAAACGGTACTACTTGGTTATCCCGTCGACCAATCTCGCCAAAATATACAAATCGCCAAACTATTGACCAAATTACACAAAATGGCTCTTTTTTTAAATAACGAAAGAACGGTTTTTTTAGCAGAACATTAATAAAAATACAAATAAAAAGCCAAATTAAAAATCACTTGATGAGGCAACAAACACGTGTATCATGTTTAATGTCAAATGAATGTAACATTTGCGATCAACCATTTTTGGCATTTAATCTTAGAATTTGGCGGCAGTCATTTGGTCGATGGGATAACCAAGTAGTACCAAAGAAACTAACTGGCTGGAAACTGTAGACCGCCACTGTATATTAACATTTTTAGATAGCAAATCCAATTTCGTCCACTCGCCCTGCTGATGAGATGCGAGTGACTGATCACTGAAAGGGGCACTGGGGGCGCTCCTCTACGTTGACATACAGACATTCATATCCTGAACTTTTACCAGTGGTCCTCTGTTTCGCTGGTCTTTTTGTCATTTGTCCAAAAACCACTTTTTTACAATTAGTTAATCATTTCAATGCTTAGAACATTTTTATAATACTTATATGCTTTATAATACTACACGCTTATTTATTTTATATATTAATATCTATGTTCTACTGTTTTGAAATATCAGTACGTTTAAATAGAAAGTTTAGTATTTTCACCTTTTTGATAAATGGGCAATCAAAATAAGTTCCAAGCGGAATTTACAAAGGACTTTTTTAGAAATTAAGAGCTAGCTAATTTAAGCTTTCATTGTAAAAGCAAATTTATTAAAATATTATTGGTGCCGTTTGCAAGTTTGGAATTAAATTTAAGGGTCTAGTACCTTTAAAGACTTCAAAAATTCGATTTTTCAGTTTTCATTAATTATTATAAAATAATTCATTATAAATATTTTAAAAGAAATCGCGTATAAAAATTCCCATTAGAACTGAAGTTATAGCAAAAATAAGATGCATCCCCATAAAAAGTAACTACAAAAATTAAAAGGTTTGAAACGGGTTTTTGAAAAACTGCATTTTTAGACATTGCGCGCATGATATCTTGAGAAAATATGTATGAATTGTTATGAATTTTTTTTAGTTAATAAGCACATATGCTTAAAATGAACTACTTTTATGTATTTATAGCGATAAAAATTTTAGTTATAAATAATTTTATTTATTAAAAAATGTAAAATTTTTATTTTTTTTTATTTAGAAATTTTTTTTACAAGGTTAATGAAATAATTTTTATTTAAGAGTAGTTCATTTTGAAAATACATTATTCTTCTTTACAGAAAAAAAATATATATATGCAAAAATATTGATTTATAGGGTCGTTAAGATGCGCGCAAGGCACGACGGAGTAAAATATAGAGGTTTTTAAATTTCAGTAATGCATATATTATATGAAAGACTATTAAATGTTTAATGACAGTTTATTAAAAAACATAATCTTTTCTATTGAACGGTGAAATTTTCATGTTAATATGTATAGCAGTTTTAAAGATACACTGAATCGAACTTTGGATGTTTTTGTTGATTTTCATCTCGTTTAAAAGGTACAAGACCCCTTAAGGGTGCCCGGGCCACTGTGCCGTGAAGGGTAGGTGAAGTGCTGCAAAGCGTCTCTAAATTACTTTCACATTATTCGACATGTTTATATTTATATAGTAGATATTGAATTGTAGTATTATATATAGAGCGAGATTCTGATGTTTCAAAATATCAGTACGCTTAAGTAGAAAAATTAGTATTTTCATCATTTCGATGAGTAGGCAATCAAAAATAAGTTTCAAAATCTATATCTGAATATCTAAATAGGAAAGATCCAATCACACATCTATATTAAAATTTTTAAATAGCAAATCCAAATAAATGCACGTCCACTCACCTTGTTGATAAGCTGCGAGCGACTGACCACTGAGAGGGGCACTGGGGGGTGCCCCTCCACCGGTGACATGCAGACACCGAATCCGAAGTGTCACCAGCTCCGAACTGAGGCTGCGAAGACGCTGTTCCAGGTGGACCTTCTCGTTCGACGATGACGCATCTGGAAACAAAAAGAAAAGAGTTACTACTTTTTGATATCACTTGCTGAAAAAGGCTATATAAATCACGCTAAAAGGACATTAATCACGTTTGTCTTTCAAAGGCTCTTTTTTGCATTAATTGGGCGTCTTTTATCTTACCAATCCCACGGACAGATTGAAATGTCTCTAGACTCCTAGCCATATGAATAATAGGAAAATCAAAGAGTTTCAATTAAAAATACGTGTATAGTCAATAAGGAAATGTATTCATTCTACTGCATTGAAAAATCAAGGAAAAATGCATGTGATAGTATTCATTTATAATTCACAAGCCACATCCAGGGAGTAGAACAATTTCCATCTCTGAATTTTCAAATATTATTTTTTAAACTAAATTTTCCTTTCTCGCGTAATTTTGAAATAAATAAAGTATACAGTCGAGTCTCTATATAACGAAATCCATCGTTCAGTAAAAAAATTCGTTATATAAAAAAAATTCGTTGAATAGAGAACGGTAAAAAAAATGTTCATTTAATGTTTAAATTTTTAAATATAATTGTTTTTGAGATGTTTGATTAAATTTTTGAAATATTTAATTGAATTTTTTCAGAATCTCAAACCTTTTCGCTACTTCCTTTTTTCCCCCAGTGTCTTATTGTTTATTTTCAAAATTATTTACTTTATCAGAAAGAGTTATGTTTATCCTAAAAGCGATTTTATGCAGAGTAGACAGCGTAGATGAAATTTAGCAACAATTCTTCGTTCAAATGATCTCTCACAACAAAAACTGTTCCGAGTCACCACAAACAACAAACATCCACTCTTAACTCTAAAAGTAATGAGAGTTAGTTTAGGCAGATGAAAAACCTGCTGAAAAAAACGACCTGCAATTGCCCCCTCATCCCTTTTTTATTCCTGCTTTACTATCCAAACCAAGAAACAAATAACATTTTCAAGACCACAATGGAATAGTTTTATCTTTTAGGATGCTTTGTGATTATTGCAAACCACTCCAGTAGCAAGCAAATGTTTCAATCTTTTCCAAAAACACATGCTCATCTTGGCTAAAACAAAGTCAAGTATAACCATGCAAAAAGAATTTTTTTTTTTTTTTTTTTTTTTTTTGGGGGGGGGGGGGATTGAATGCTTTTTTTTTTTATGGACATAAGTAATAAGGTAGAGGAATGTAGTTATGAGATATAAATCAGAAATCAACGAAAAAAAATTATCCTACAAATAATTTGAAACGTTTTCTGAACATATGAAAGAACATTTTTGAAAAAATTCGTTAAATGGAGATATATATTTCGCTATATAGAGATTATTTTTAATGTAATCATGGAAAAACTAACCGTTCCTACAAAAAATTCGTTAAATGCATGGTTCGTACCGGTCCTGGAATTTCATGACCAGAAAATTCTTTGGTACCAATATTTTCTTACAGAAAATCTTTAATTAAATAAGACAAATTTTCTCTCTTTTGAGCTATATATTTTTTTTCTTTAAAGAAATACTGGTATCTCACCTTGAAAATAACGGTATCCGTATGAACCATGAAATGGAGAAATTCGCTGCGTAGAGTTTCGTTATAAAGAGACTCGACTGTATTCCTCAAATGATAAAAGAATTAAACATCAAGAGAAAAAGTAAATGAGGCAATTTCATCAGAGGGGGACCTATGGAATAAAATATTTGGTTCTGTTTTTTGTATACGTTCTTACTTTTTTCGCGTTCTGAAAAAAGGTCTTAGACGTATTCAAAGAGGTTCCTTCACGAAAACAATAACAAATAAGTAAATAGTAAACTATTTTAATTCTTCATTTTTGAAAAATCCGGTAGAAACTTTTTTAGGATTTTTACTAGGTCTTATTTGCTATATATCTGTATTTTTACATTATGTTGATTAATAGTTTCTCGCACGTGGAATTATGACAAAATATTTTTAATTTGTTCCATGTTTATATTCCCTATTAAAATAAAAAAATCAATAAAAAAAATTATCATTTACAGTGAGCTTTAGCTTCAGATTCTTGCCCAACCTGAATTTCATTCTAAGGACTTCCAATATCTTTCAAAATTAAAGAAAATATATGTAATAATGGTTCATTTTTAACTATAATTTTTTTATATTTTTAAAATCTAGTTAGATATGCCAATGTACATGAAAACGCCAGAAACATTTCTTCATAGCAGTTTAACAATCGATAATCAAAGAACGAAATATATTTGGGGAATTGATAATTTTGCCAATATATATATATATACACTATATTGCCATTGATTATGGGACACTTGCGATTTTAGACATTTTACTAAATATCTAGAAAAATACATGAGGAATCATCTCGAAACTCTTAGTGTATAAATATAATAGTATACGTCATACATCTCCGTGAAGATTTTTTACCGAAACGCCATAGGGGACCGTCAACAAAATAAAAAAGAATGAATATCTTTTGAATAACCCTGTCAAAACTAATGTAGCAAAAGCGTTCAAACTCTAGATTATGATTGAATGCCTTATTGTTATACACTGTGTTCATTTTTATGCAAATAGCATGCACACTCGCTGAGTAATTAAGGTTTTTATAAAAATGGTTCCAAATTTTTCCAAGTTTTTCCATTATAATTTTCAGAGTTCTTAATATAAAATAATATTTTTTTCAAAAATATGACAAACAACATTGCACACAGTACCCTGTAATCAAAATTAAAAAATAATAAAAATTGTATGAAAAATGAGTAGATTTACTATATAATTTTTTACTGCGCATGCGAAAGATATCAAAATTTCATTTGCATATTATGTTAGCTAAATGTATAGAGCATCTTTTGTAAAAGTCTCAAAATCATAGCTTGAAAATTCTGAAAGTAATCGTCTATAGAAAAAGGACAAAATCCGTTGTTTCCAAAAGGAAGCAAAAAAATGAGGGATTTTATCCAAATGCAGTAGTACATCCCATATTGTGTATTCTATATTGACACTAATCAATGAATATATGGATACAACCCCTCTTGTTTTTGCTTCATTTTGAGAATAACGGATTTTCGACTTATTCAATTGACGATTATTGTCAGAATTTTTAAGTTATGATTTTCTGACTTTCCCAAAAGTTGCTCTATACATTTAGCTAACATAATATGCAAATGAAATTTTGATATCGTTGACGCATGCGCAGTAAAAAATTATTTAGTAAACCAACTCATTTTTTATAATTTTCATTATTTTTTAATTCTGATTACAGGGTACTGTGTGCAATGTTTTTTGTCATATTTTCTGAAAAAAATAATATTTTATATTAAGAACTCTGAAAATTATAAGGAAAAAACTTGGAAAAATTTGTGATCATTTTTATAAAAACCTTAATTACTCTGCGAGTATGCATGTTATTTGCATAAAAATGAACACAGTGTATTACAATAAGGCATTCAATCATAATCTAGAGTTTGGGCGCTTTTGCTACATTAGTTTTGACAGGGTTATTCAAAAGATATTCATTCTTTTTTAATTTGTTGACAATCCCCTTTGGAGTTTCGGGAAAAAATGTTCACGGAGATGTATGACTTATACTATTATATTTATACACTAAGAGTTTCGAGATGATTCCTCATGCATTTTTCTAGATATTTAGTAAAATGTCTAAAATCGCAAGTGCCCCATAATCAATGGCAATATAGTGTATATATATATATATATATATATATATATATATATATTTAATTTGCTTCTTTAGAGAAGATCAAAAAAGATTTAGCTGTGACAATGTCCGAATTATTTCGAAAAATACGACACTTATACGTTAAAACTGACAAAAAAGGATGGGCGGGTGTAATATTGATAGCGTTACGAATATTGTAATTGACTTATGAAAATTTTAAAACATTGGAATTATTTCTGAAATAAAAGTTTAAGATACGTAAAAGCTTCTGAAATAAAAGATTAAGTCTGAAGAAATTTTATTTTCTGAAATAAAAGCTTATAATTAATGAATCAAATTTTAAACTGCATTACAAGTAACTTGATTATTATCAGTGACAGGCAGCTAAATCATTAGAATTGCATTTAGCGGCATCAATGGCCAATCGCATTCAAAACAGTAATTTAATATACCGGATGTCCCAAAAATGACTGATGGATTTTAAAATTCAGTAACTTGCAAACGGTGACAGCTATTTAAAAATTTTGCAGGAGGGTTATGTATAATGTCAGGAGTTTTTTTTTTTTATTTTTTTTTATTTTAGTTCGCATCTCAAACAATAGGTGGCGCTGACGGCGATTGAAGGCCAGGTGATCAGTGCTGAGCGAAGCGTCGACTTGGCCTTCAATCGCCGTCAGCGCCACCTATTGTTTGAGATGCGAACTAAAATAAAAAATTACGGTAAAAAAACTCCTGACATTAAACATAACCCTCCTGCAAAATTTTTTTAAATAGCTGTCACCGTTTGCAAGTTATTGAATTTTAAAATCCATCAGTCATTTTTGGGACACCCGGCAGATTTATTAAAAAGATAACTTAAAAATTATTAATGATGTAGAACCAAACTTAAATATTACAAAACAATAATTTAGCATACATTATTAAATATATAACAAACATGAATGATCACGGCGTCACATTCATTTGATATCAGAAATCCTGTAAATCCTATCCAAAATGCTGTATCGATGAAGCATTATAACATGATGCATCATAATTGCACATTAAATGTTGAGAATACCGTTCGTTTTAAAGGACTCCGTGTGATTACATTAACCCTTAATCTACCACATTATGAATTCATGAAAATTTTACATTCTAAAGCATTTCACGCAAATTATTTAAACTAAATTAAAAGATTTGCATAATCATTTAAATAAATATTTGAAAGATTTTAGAGGGATTGAAGGATATAAAAGGATTAATTAAATTTGAATTTACAGCGATTTTGTGCCATTTTTATAACCCCACTCATATTTTTTATTTTTAATTATTTTCTTAGCATTCTGTAGAATTATAAAATGTACAAATATGTTGTTCTTACAATATAAATATAGAAAATACTTCCGCATTGAAAAATCCCCATCCGCCTCCTCCAGCGCCAAGAAAGTTGAAACTATGCAAAGGCAAAAGAAATAATCCTTTAAAATATTTTTGTTTTGTTTAACGAATAATGCTTTTGGAACAAGATAAAGTAATGTATCTGTAACTCATTCTAAACTGTATTACAACTAACTGACGTATTAAAAGAATTTTATAATAAGTTTTGTTAATGGTACTTCTAAGTATCGTCGGTAGATAAAGGGTTACATAATTTTTTATCAAAACGAAAGGCATTTTATAGTAGTAGATTATAAATAGATTTATTTACAATGTACATAAAACTTCCCCGTAAAGTAATTGAAGTAAGTCCACACGCACAAGCACACACATGCGCGCTTAAGCAAACGCACACATAAGCATACATTCACACACTCTGAAAAAGAGCCTTGCATTCTACAATATTTCAAGAAGAAAAAAAAGAAAAAGCTAAACTAAACTAAGTGTTTTAATTTTCATAAATTTCGTTCATAAAATAAATTTATTCTTTTATTACTACTTCTACAGCACTTAAATAGCAAGCAAGCAAGCAATACTTTAACGGATTATTTTTCCAAAAAAAAAAGTGTTGCTCTGTAAACGATCAGCTTAAGGTCAGTGTCTACCAGAATATGACAAATCACAAGATTAATTGCAATTCTGTTGGAGGGCTATAGTTTCTTTATCGATACATTGTGAACATTTTAGCATACATTTACATTCTAGTAGGTGTAAGCTGGAATAATTAACTAGATCCTGTTTTTGAAAAGTTTTATTATTCTCCTGTTGTCCAATAATCATTAGGAATCATTTAACATGTTGACTGCCACATCCGTACCGTTGACTGACACTGAATTTTCAGTTTGGGCTGCATCAATCACCGATGACTGACAGTTTAAATATGATATAAAACTAAATATATATATATATATATATATATATATATATATTAATGTATTGTTTTAAGTAATTACTGAAAATTTACTTAACATTTACTTAACTTTTACTTATTAGAAGATTATACTTTCTTAAAACAATGCAAATTTTTTTATTTTAAATCCTATTTTACACTGTCACAATGACTGACGCTGCCTAAACGGAAAATTCAGTGTCAGTCACGGTGGCACTCAACGTGTTAAAGAAGATAATATGATATAGGGGAGCAGCAGGTAATAATTAAATAAATACATATAATCAGGGTAGAGGTCTGCACGGGCCGGAATTTCCAGGCCCGGGCCCGGCCCGTACAAAAATCAGCGAACAGGCCCGGCCCGTTTTGGCCCGTTACAATTTCTACGATTTCTAAAAAATTCAGATTTTTATCATATAACTAAGATTCCTTTAAATAATACTGCATACATATCTATGGAATGATTTTACAGTATATTTTACAGCAAATACACATTAACAACATTAATGATTACTTAGATTCTGAGGCTTTCAACATTCGAATAAAGATTCATTAAAAAATTAATATGGCTTAGAATAAAAGAAAAAAGAAAGAAAGCTAAAAACAACGTTAATTTTGAAGCTGTTCAATAAAAGAAGATTTATAAGTATATGTCTATATCATTTTATTCAGATTTCAAATCCAAATTCATTCTTAAATTCAAAGCTCCTTTCTGATACATTTCTAAATTCATTTTTTTTTCTCAGAAACGCTTAAGATTAGCAGATATCTTTATTCAGAAACTATATAATCGAATGGCGTTATTCATTTTTTGATGCAAGCAATTTAAGAATACTGCAAACAAATAAAATACTGTCATAATTAGCATTTTGAATAGA
Organism: Maratus speculifer; assembly: GCA_964019185.1. NCBI lineage: Eukaryota > Metazoa > Arthropoda > Arachnida > Araneae > Salticidae > Maratus > Maratus speculifer. Next base: position 314,284,149 of record OZ025296.1, on the reverse strand, counting down.
ATTTCCGGTAGCAATAGCAAGGGAAGAGAGAAAAACCTGCAATCATTTGAGAAACTATTATATCTCAACAAGGTTATACAAGTATTTTATTTACCAAAAATGAAAAACGCTATTCGAGTCCAAATCCCCTCAATAGTTAGGCTTATCACTTTTATACTTTTACACTTTACAATTAATCAGAAAATGTGTCAAACTTTCGCATTATTGAGAAATTAATTTAAAAATCATCAAGAAGTATATATCCGAAGACTAAGCTAACATAAGTTCTTTATCGCTGTTAATAATTTTACAAATCATGTTTTTTCTGCCAATAATTAAGTCTAGTACCAGTCCGGCCAGTCTATATGTAGAAAAATAATGCAAGCGTGATCTCGAACCGGCATGAGTCGGCTAAAAAAAATATTAAAACGGGTTACACATAATGTAATTCTCCGATACCGATACACTGTGCATTTTTATATTGATGCTGTCAAACTAGTATGGCCACATTTATACTAATTCTCGTTAAAACCATTTTCGTTGAAAATAGCTCATATTTTACCGTTTCTGCTTAAATCTTCAGAACGGGCCGGCAGGCCCGAAAATTTTTTTTATCAGCCCGACCCGGCCCGTCTGGTATAGGGCAAAATTGGGAAATTTCATTAACGGCCACTGGCCAGTAATACTAGTTTTTCAAGTGGCCACTTTGTTTAAACTAGTGGCCACTTTTTTATTTAAAAATAATAAGCAGTAAAATTTTTATTAAGTATTAATCTAAAACTGAACAGCCCAAATAAATATGATAATATAAATCTATTGAAACCTAAAAAAGTAGAATCTCTGATAAAATAAAAGTAAATTGTATTATCTCCTTGTAAAAAAGTGGCCACAAGATGGCTACTGATAGACAATTTTTCACTGGCCACTTTTTCTCATGTACTGGCCATGCGGCCGGTGGCTAGTGCTAATTTTGCCCTTTACCGTCTGGCCCGTTCAATTTTTTTGCCGGCCCGTTTATGTTGTTTGTCGGCCCGGCCCGTTGAAAAAACTATTCTAAATCTGCCGGCCCGCGGGCCGGGCCGGGTACGGACCCGTGCAGACCTCTAAATCAGGGCCTCTACTGGCACCTATTTTTATGTCCTATTTGCACCATTATTTCCAAAAAATAAATTTTGTAGCATATTTTTCTTACAGATGCGTTCAAAATGTATGTAGAAAGATTTTTGTTTTGAAAAAATGGTACAAGACAGAATTAAATTATACTGTTAAAAAAACTCTGAAATTCACAGATATATTTTTCCTGAATTTTACAGAAAGTCCCTTTTTATGACAAAAGGGCATTTTCCGTTAAATGTCGAAATTTTCATCGTATATTCGGAAAATAAAGAAATGGATGAAGATGAAAGGAAACAAAGAAAATACTCCGTTATCTATTGAAAATTTATATTCACAATTAACAAAATTGGCATGTTTTTGCACAAAAATGAAAAAACTCAATGGAAGAATATTGGCTCTTTTCTAAGATTTGTATCGCGCTACTGAATTGGAACTGTACTGATACTAACAACTTTTCGAGCAGCAAATTAACCGAACAATATTCTAATCATTCATTGAGCAAAGAAAATTCCTCTAATAAATTATTTAATGAAACCATATTATAATTATTCATGAACCATAAGAAAATCGTAAAAATAAATTAGCCTTATTAATTAAAACATGCAAAAATTATAACAGCATTGATAAAGTCACAATCTACCCGATAAAAATATAAACACACTGTAGAATCCACTATATAACTTTAGAATGAAAGTGAAAAAGGACCTTCTGTAAAATTCAGGAAAAATATATTTGTATCGTGTTACTGAATTGCAACTGTACTGATACCAACAACTTTTTCAGCAACGAATTAATCGAACAATATTCTAATCATTCATTGAGCAAAGAAAATTTCTCTACTAAATTATTTAATGAAACTATATTATAATTATTCATGAACCATAAGAAAATCGTAAAAATAAATTAGCCTTATTAATTAAAACATGCAAGAATTATAACAGCATTGATAAAATCACAATCTATTTCATAAAAATATAAACACACTGTAGAATGCACTATATAACTTTAGAATCACGTACATTCGAAGATCTATAGCAGTATAACTAGAGCAACGGACTCCCACACCAAAAGTCGTCAGTTCGAATCACTGCGACGATGATATTATTTTTCCTCGGTCAATAAATATAGGTGCTGCTAAACTATTCGGTAGATGGCATCCCCATCCAATTTTTATACTAACTTTATAGTGGAAAGTTACCGCTTCTTCAAATGGAGTTTTTCCTTCTTTTATTTCCCAAAACGGAAAATCTACGATCAGAACAGAAAAAGTCTGGCAACTTTGCTACCAGTAGTTTTACTGTCAATTCGCGGATTTATTTTTAACAGTTTATAGTTATCTGTGAGAATCCTGCATTATATTTCTTTAACTGGGTTCGTACAGAATAAAATCCAGGGAGAAGCTAAGATTTTGCAACAGATGAGCTTGTAATGAGTAGCCAAACTTTTATCTAAAACGGAGAATTTAAATAAGCTAAACTGAAAATATTTGCGATTTATAGAGCCAGATTTTATGCATACACTTTTCGATGGTACAATATTGAAAAATGTACAAAAATAATTATTAAAGAGTCCCCTTTCGGCGGAATATTTCAAAATTGAAGTAAAAACTGTTTGCCACAGCAAAAAAAAAAAAAAAAAAAAAAAAAAAAAAAAAAAAAAAATTGGTTGAATTTTATGCATATCTTCATACACTTTTCGATGGTACAATGGCGACATACGGCCATACAGACAGACATTTTGTAAAAACATTTTTTAAAATCTCTGAACCCTAAAACGAGTAAATCCGTCGAAAACCGGAAGTCGAAAAAAATTTTGATTACAACACTTTCTTCTGTTGAAGATAAAAAATGAAAAATAAAAATGAAATACTCAAAAATGTGTAAATCGATGTACTCATATCGAATTGAGTATTTGATTAGATCAAAACCGAACATTATGCTTTCTCAATTTTGTAAAACATCACATGTTATCAAACTCAAATGAAACGATAATTCTGTACTCATTAGTAGTTTATTTTGTTCATGGGAGTTAAAAGATGTTTATTAATGTAAATATTAAATCATGCACAGTATTTTAAAATAATTTTAAAGTGCTTGCAAATAATGCTCTTATCATATTGGATTTGGGTATCTCGAAATCATTTTGCTATTTTTCTTAAAAAATGAGCAATTAAACTTAATTAACCCTCTCATGCATACGGGCTTCATATGAGGACAGATAATTATTGCATTATTAAGTTTAAAAAAATCGAGCATTCATTTATGAAGATATGATTTGTGAAAAGATAATAGCTAGCATGCAGCACAAAAATAAAATTATTTTAGAATGGGTCTTTCATTTATCATAATAAAGATTTTTTGTGAATAATGAAAAATAATGAAAAATAATTTATGCATGAGAGGGTTAAATATCAATTTAATTTAAATGCTTTAAGTGATAAATTAAAATAACATAAAAAGATTATAGCTTGACATGTTTCATTGCTCTTACGGCAACATTTTCAAAAGCAAATAAATGATAAAAAGAAATTTCTCGAAATAAACAGAAAAGCACAAATCACGTGAACATGAGTATATAAAAATAAAACTGGAAATAAAAATGAATAAAAATAATTGTGAGTATATGTTTATATGCTCATGTTCACGTGATTTGTGCTTTTTTGTTTATTTCGAGAAATTTCTTTTTATCATTTATTTGCTTTTGAAAATGTTGCCGTAAGAGCAATGAAACATGTCAAGCTATAATCTTTTTATGTTATTTTAATTTATCACTTAAAGCATTTAAATTAAATTGATATTTTAAAGTGATGTTTATATTATATGTTAATTGAATACATTTTAAAATATATCTAATTATTTATTTGAAAAATAATCTTCTTTTCAAATAGTTTTACTGGAAAGAATCAATAATTAGTAAAATATAAAATATTATATGTATATATAATTGTACTTGCTCTCATGCAGAGCAGTCATAAATGATTAATAATAATTCCCATACATTAATTTTTGCAAAGTTTACAATATGTACGGCAGTATTTATATTTGTGACATTTGTGTAATATATTAAAATCTGGCTTAAGCAGAAACAATCGGCACGGAGAAAATTTACATAGATTGTTTTCCAACTTGGACAAACTTTAGTCTATATCTGTGGATTCTCCAGGACTTAGTTAACTTTTTATCTACCGACTTATGAATTCGTAAAATTTTTAAATTCTAAAGCATTTTACATAAATTGTTTAAACTAAATTAAAAGATTTACATAATCATCTAATACATTTCTGAAGGATTTAGAAGGATTAATTAAATTTGAATTTACTGGGATTTTGTGCAATATTTAAGCCACCACTCAAATCTTTTATTTTAAATTGTTTTCTTAGTATTTTGTAGAATTAGAAAATGTACAAATATTATCTTCTTACAATATAAATGTAGAAATATTTCCGAATTGAAAAATTTCCATCTCCCTTCCTCAGCGCCAAGAAAGTTGAAAAGATGCAAAGGCAAAAGTAATCATCCTTTTAAAAATATTTTTGTTTTGTTTAACCACTAATGCTTTTGGAACAAGATAAAGTAATGTATCTGTAACTCATTCTAAACAGTATTGTAACTAATTGACCTATTAAAAATTTTTATAATAAGTAATTTTAATGGTATACGAAAATACCGTCTTATAATTATCTAATATCTTACAAAAATACCGGTACTTATAAATACCGTCGGTAGATAAAGGGTTAAGCAGATTTACATCTTACATACAGACTGTTTCATAAAAAGTTTACTATAATTGGAAAACAGTACACCTTACTCAGGAAAAGATTGAGCAACTTTCATATTGCACAACATGGGGCTACCACATTCGGTTGCATAAACGCCCTCTATACACTTGGCACGCTTCGTGAACGGCAGCCCACAGTGTTGAATTAAACATGGCCATAAAAATCACCGTACAGTATACTCTCGATTAATCGGCATCGAATTATTCGGGTAGCGGATTAACCGAGGCTGTAAAAATTCCACATTTTGCATGCAATTTATTCTGAAGATTCTGCATGGAAATTAGTGAAAAGCACCAGGGTTAAGAAATCATGAAAGACAATGATATTAGATCAAGGAAATAAAATTTCTAAAGAAAAAAACGATACCAATAATTTGCAGAGAAAAATCCCAGAAGATTTGAGAAAATTAAGCTGTTCCTAAAATACGAATGAATAGCCCAACAATGGACTAACGAAGATTCGAAATTGACATGCTACAAAGTTTTAAATGGCAATGTTAAAGTGTGGCGTACCACTTGTTTCAAATAAAACAAAAAATTACAAAAAGAAAAAAAAAAATACTCTGAAATTGATGAAGAAAATTTGTAACTCATACGAAATTAAGTCATGGTGACGCATTAGTACATTGTGAGGCATTACTTTTTTATTTGGAGCAAGAAAATAAAAACACACCTGATAAAAAATGATGTTGTCAAATTTTAGTAGTAAAATTAGTAGAAGAGTAAATGGAAAACAAAAATATTTCTTTATCATTTTATTTTTCACAACACAGTCATGTAAACTACATTTTTATTTTGAATATTTTGTAATATTTTAAATCTAAATAACATTAAAATATATATTCATTATCTTTCTTTTGTATTAATTAATTTGATTACACAGTATTGTATAACAATTTGAGTTTCTCTATCCCTTTTTAATTTTTTTTTTCAGCAAAATTTGTATAAACTCGATTAAACGGGATATTCGCTTATCCGGGCGGAATCATTTCCCGGCCGTCCCGGTTAATCGAGAATCCACTGCATCATAATTGTTAGAATTTCTTGATTGATTACGAAATTTCTATTCTTTACGCACAAATAGTTAAACACACAAAGTGCCATCATTTATGCATGGATAATATCTAAAGACTATACGCTAATCAATTAAGATAACTAATTTATTTCAACTTACAGCTCATTATTTAACTAGAAATTTTCCGTATTTTATCCACAAAGCATGTCCATGAAGCAATTAGGAAAAACATGCAAGTTTCAGGTAGGCATTTCCGTAAAAGATTCCACTGGAAGACTTTAAGGTCACTTTTTTAATGAAGCGAGACATCCGAGCGCTTTTTGGCTTCCCGATCATGTCCCACTTTGCAATTATATTTCGTCTACTGGCCACCCTGGCTGGTGGGGTGCCCTCCGGTGCAGAATGCTTGCACCATTTCTGATGCCACTCTGAATAAAAAAATAAATAAATCTATCTTTACCTAGATGAATGAGGCCTTACTCGCATTCCAAAATGTGGAAAATTAGGGGGTACGGGAACATGATGGAAGATCCTACCTTATAGAGGGTTACCAATCGATCTCAGCAAATACAGAAAATAAAAAAGTAATCAAGTTTTCTTGTGCTTTTAATGTGCATTTGCATCTGTGCTAGAGATAATTATAAGCTAAATCGGAATAGATAGAATGAACAAACAAGAAACACAAATCTAAACTTCTCGATCTGAAATCAAAGGGAAAAAGGTAACAGACCCTATAAAGATGTTTCGAACATATTTTACTACCTTAATTAAGGGTATATTCCAATCCAAATTGCTTATTTTCTGATTTATTTTTAAATTCACCTTTGCTCTCAATCGCATGAAACTGGCAAATTCCCTTATTTAAAAACTACACAAAGTTCAGTGCTTGTCAATTTTTTGATAAAGGAAGAGGATATTCCAAAAAAAGGCTATGAACGTTGGCACTTTGAGCTAAATTTTCCGAAGCGAGAGATCTAGGAACGAAATAAAGAGTAATATTGAGAAAATATTTTTTATAAATCAAATTCTAGTTGATTGAGCGAAAAATGTAATCACACAGCCTCTTGAAGAGATCTTTGAAGAGATGTATACAATCTCTTCAAAACTCACCTCAGTAAGTTTCATGTTTGTACTTTCAAAAATGAGTCAGAAAATGTATCTAAAAATTTTGAGCTGTTGAAGGTGAAAACATATTTTTTCGAATGCGCCCTCAATGTGTAAATTTTTTTTATATAGAATATATAATGCATATTTTAATATCTTAACTAATGTATCTATTTTTTATTGTACTTGCTCGTGTGATTGATGGTACTAGTTAACAACATGACGACCGGGAACAAGAATTTTCAATTTTACTTTAACTAAACATCGTTGACTAATAGCTCTAGCAGAGATCATACTCATTTTCCAAGAAAAAATCCCCTGATGTATTTTTCGGTATGTACAATTTTTCCATATCCACGATTGACGACATTTTGATATTACATATGATAATAAAGCACGCGAACAGCAGCAATTGCCCTCAATTTCCCAGAATAGACTCATTTTGGCAGGTTTTCCCAGGTTTGGGAAATTTTTTTGTATTATACCCTGAGATCCCCCTGATTTTTAAAACCTAAAATTCATCCCCTGATTTTCCCAGGAATCCCATATTCCCCTGATGAGTATGAGCCCTGTATAGCTTACAGAAAATGTAGATATATTTTAAATGTACATATTTTGAAATTGCAAGACTTTGTAAATACATTGTTAGTTTCATTTAAAGTGTTACCATTTTACTTACAACTGGCCAATTTCATTTAGATTTCAACACTATAAATGTAGTATAAAATAAACGTTTTGCCAGATAAAAAAAAGAAAGAATGATTCCACAAAAAGAGTATAGAAAAAGCAAGAGACAAAAATATATTCCATAAAGATATTTTGAAAAAAAGAAAAAAGAGAGAGAATATATTTTAAGTCTATAGCTTTAGCTTTAAAGAGGGTATTTGCGATCTAACTGATATATTATTGAAAAATTTCTCCCTCCCCACATCTTTAATTCATATAATGAAATGAGATAGCTTAATAAATAATTTTTATTTATTTATATTTTATAAGTTATTTATTTATTTTTATTTATTTATTTTTATTTTTGTCGTCCGTCTGTCTGTCTGTGTGTCTGTAAACGCCCCATCTCCCAAACAAATTGAAATAGAAACTTGAAATTTTGTATGTATTTAGTTTGTAAGAATGGGAAAGCAGTAATATCAGTAACCGCAATTATACGGAACTATTTTTTTCGGACTCTCAAAAAATTCGTTCTTATGAAAAAAATATAAAAAAATTCGCATTTTTTTTTTATTTTAAGGAATCATGTAAAAGACAATTTAAAAAAAAAAATCTATAAAGAATGAAGTTGATCGAATAATTAGTTGCGAGATATTTGTAATCCTATTTTCCACAATCGTCGATTTTTCATGACCCTGTATTTCATTCAAATTTCAATTCAAATATGTATTTTAATTGGAAATGAGACGCTTATTACGACGCAGTAAATTGTTAGTTAATGTGATTGTCGTTTTTAGACTTATAAGGATGTTTGTTTTACGTAAATCAGTACTATACATTAGTGATGCACAACCTTTTTGCCAGAAAATCGTTTACTACCAGAATATTTGAAAAGCGACGTTTATTTTCCTTAATAGCAAAGTTTCTGACATTATTATAAGGAAAATTTTTCTGAATAAAAATAGTGGTGTCATTGTGGCCCGCGGGCCACAGGTTGTGCATCCCTACTATACATGATTATCCCATCGACCAAAAAACTATCGCCAAACCATCAGATTAAAAGCCAATAATGACTTATTGTAAATGTCACATTCACTTGACATTAAACACGTTACACGTGTTTGTTTCGTCATCAAGTGATTTTAGATTCGACATTTTATTTTCATTTTTCTTAATCTTTTGCTAATTTATTTGATTGTTCGTTGTTTAAGATAAAAAATTATGCCAATTTGAATAATTTATGAGTAATTTGGCGATTTATATAATTTGTCGAAATGAGTCGACGGGATAATTAAGTAGTACCCGCAATTCCATAATAAAACATTTCTATGTATTAAAAGCATTTAAATATAGGGGGAACTGGGGTACATTGATACAATTTTTTTCTAAGATTTTTTTTGGTGTCAAGAAAGTAGAAAATTCAAGTTTTTTTTCCATGAGGTGACAGCAAAACTTGTGTAGTATGTTATAAAAATGTACAATCATTGTTTTATGTAGTATTTTTGCATGTAATTTTAAAAAAATCAAAAAAAGTCATTTGTATCAATGTGCCCCATCCCCGGGGCAGATTGATACGTTTAAGAAAAATGACGACAAAATAATACCAATGCATATTTTTCATAAAAAATGAGTTAGAAAACCATTTTATATTTATTTATAAAAACTCAAATCACCCACAATTTATTTTTAAGCAATATTAAAGCAATCAAAATTAAATATATTATGACTTGATGTTCTGTCTGTTTCTTGTCTGATTGTTGGCTGTGGTAACTTTGTCATATCTAGCACTTCAACCCCAGCATTATCTTCTTTCTTATGAAAGATGAAAAAATTACCAGTTTTTCTGTTTAGAAATAGGTTCATAAACAGAAAATAAAGGATAATTATATTAAAAATTCTGTTTATAATATAAGTATCATTTTCTGTTCTGCAGTTTGTTTCTCTTACTTAACATTTCTCATGTCGAAAATACTTTTTTCTCTGGAGAATCGATATAAATTCGAGATTTACCAGAATGCCGTCCTTTTCATTTATTAGTTCTACTAGCACTAGATGCTGGGTAAGTTCCTACGTCTTCTGTTTTCAAAAAAACTATAAAATGCTCTAATATAAAGAAATAAGAGCTATTTCACTTCAATAAAAACTAATATTAGAAATTTTTCGTGAAAAAAAAGTTGGATTAAGGAGTCTATGGTAAAAAAAATAATGAAAGATAATGAAAATATGAACTATTAAAGGATTTAGGTTGTATCAATGTGCCCCGTCATAAACTGTATCAATGTGCCCCATACAGCGATTTTGAATAAAATGAGTCTCAAATCCAACACTTCACAATATATCTAACAATAAATAATGAGGAACTGATAAAGAGTAGCAGTACTTACCAGGGAGAGTATTCATTTTGGTTGAAAATACTGGAACAGTTGTATAACAGAATTTCAATTATACAACTCAAATTTACTTTTGAACAACAAAAACAATAAATCACCCGTCCCATTTCATCAAACTGCTGAATCATTCCAAGATTTTCTGTATGTAGTTGAATACACTAGCATCACCTTTTGGAGCTGTTGTGAAACTTCCTGTAATGACCCTGTGAGCGGTAGAGGGGGTGTATCAATGTGCCCCATGTATCAATGTACCCCAGTTCCCCCTACCTTTAAATTTTATTTTGGAATTGCAATGCATTTTATAAATAGTTTACACATGTTTTATTTTCATATTTTACATTCTGCATACCCAGAAGGGGTAAGTATTACGGTGATTTCCCCTCTCCGCCCCCAAACACTAATTTTAATTTCGTCATTTTGAAGTATCACAAAATCTTTAAATTGATCCGCAAACGATTTTATCCCTTTAAGCATAATGTAATGAAAATATTTTCTGCTAACCTAAATACGAAATAGTAATGCTATCTATTCCTTATTTATGTTGCAATTATCAGTAAGGCATACAAACTTTGCAATGCTTAAAATATTCCCAATCATTGTATATCACCAATAAAATACACTGTAAACGATTTCTTCCCATAAACCGTAATATAGCGGGTTTTTGGTGTGCTTTCCTGTAAACGAAATGTAAATGCTATGCACTTACTTTTCAACACCAAATATTCTGCAATAAACAGCGATAACCTATAGAAATTTTGAAGCAATACGTGCTCATTGACGCAAGTTAGAGTACGAACAGACGGCAGACAAAGAAAAAAGAGGAATTCCTTGTTATCCTATGAAGAAAATGAATATCCTTGTTGTTAACACAAATTTAAAAATTTCAACAATGTTATTATTATTATTATTATTATTATTATTATTATTATTATTATTATTATTATTATTATTTCAGCATGTAGATAGGAAGCGTCTTTATCCCTGTGTAAACTAAAACTATTTTTATGATAAATATGAGTATTTTAGAATTCGTGTTAAATTTTGAAAAAATTTCAAAAAGTACTCTTGATTTGTTTGTACATTTGGACTAGAAAAAAATATAAAGCCCAGAAGCTTAAAGAAGGATAAAAAATCTTCCTATGTACGTACTGAAAAAAATATGCATAACATGGGATATTTGTTCCCACCAGATAGACCTCTTAACACTAGTAACACTTTCAAAACTATTTTGAAAAGTGTTAAAAATGACACATAAGTTATGTTTAAATAAATCACAAACTCGATTAGAGAAGGGGGGCAAAAATACAACCAACAAAAAATTTATTTGTTTACCTACAAATATTTCAAAAATACTCTTATATTCTACGTCTTTTTAACAAATTTAAAACTAAATTAAAGATTCTACAAATTCTACAATAAGAGACAATGAATTGGTTATTTCGAATCTCTTGACAAAAGTCAAAGTAATAGTTTTTAACATTTGACTTTCATGTTATCTTTGTTTCATTCATTTTTCAGCATTTTTAGATTTTTGAAATGCCCCTTATGACGTAATTTTTGATCAATATTTATTGAAATTGATAAGGAAGTATACTGATATTGTTTAGAAAGAAATTGCGTAAGCTCTTTGAAATTCGTCTTCATTAAGATAGTCAACTTTGATTTTTTACTTATTAAAAGGCAAAATTTTGATGAAAATCGGTATGGAATTCAGAAAAAAATCTGTAAAATATTAACTGTTAAATAGATTTAAAAAATCTTGTTTTGTTTATTGTTTTTCACAAATTTGTTTATAATGGAGTTTTAAGTGATAAAAATGCAAAAGCAAGACAATATCTCAAAAATTAAGACACGAGGAGCATTTTAAAATTTCGTTTAAAAAAAAATCATAATAACAATAATTAAAAATTTGAATAAGATTGGAAATTTTTTAAAGGTGTTCTATATGTTTTTAGTGAAATGTATATTGCACAAAATTTCATATTGCTATGATGAAAAAAAAAAAAAAAAAAAAAAATAACGTCCACCTTCTCCTTAAAGATTAAGAAAATGCATGCAACATTGTTAAACGAATGGGAGTACATATAGAAAGAACTTTTAATTATAAAAACGGGATTTCAGGTATTTTATGCATTTTAAATGAACTATAGCTATTAGGACAAATTTGTCTTCGGAAATCTGTAAAAGATGGTGAAGGTTATAAGTATTTCTTATCCATCACTTAATTTTATAAATATGAGTTAATGATTGTGTGTCTTGGACCGCACATAAAATATTGCCGGGACACATGGCCACATGCGGCCCACAAGCCGCAGATGGTTGATCTAGAAAAATACAGTTTTATGAATGACGTTAACCGAACTTAAAACTCAACCTGAGTCATAGAATTATTCATTTTGCGACTTACTATGTCATGGTTCTACAAAGAAAAGTATGTTGTAATTGAATGTTGATTTTTTTTTTCTTGTAAATGTTGAGGTGTACTTTTAACTCAACTCAGGATAATCACCCTTTTAGAAATTTATCACTGGGGAACTTTTGACCTAAATAAATGTAAATAAGTTTATTGTGAGTGAATTATGCAGAAACTTAACAAATTGCATAAATACATTTGAAGATGGCATAGGGGGGGGGGGGGTAACTATATTTCTTTAATTTTTTTTTTTCTCGCCAGATTAAAAATATCTTTAGATGTATGCCTGCGTTTTAACCCCCCCCCCCCAAAAAAAAAAAAAAAATCCCTTTGAAAGTATACATTTTGTCTATAAGCTTATAACACATTCAAGTTAAGATTTTTTTATTTCAATAAGTCACTGAACTCAGTACCAAATATAAAAAAACAAATAAGCTATCTAATAATTGTATTTTGATTTTTTTTCTAGTAAGGTAGAACCCGTCAAATTTCAACGAAGGAAAACGTTTAAGAAGGAATTGTTACATTAATTTATAATAACCCTACAAAATTATTCTCAATAAAAAATTACCTTATATTGGTAAGTCTAACTTCTAAACAAATAATGATACTTAACCTAAAATTGATAAAATATTATTTCTATAGAATATATTTCTCAGTTGTAGAAATTATTAAAATTAAAATTTAATTGTATATGATATGTAAGCAGTAAAATATAATAAAAGTCTGTTATTATAATAAAGTTACCAATTAAAGCTTTTATGCTTGGTATTCCAAAATGAAACGCAATGAAATTTATTCCACTTTGATTCAATCATAGAATTTTTTCCCCGCGAAATCTAAACCCGACATCATTTTCCACTATCTCAAAATTTACATATTCACCCCTCATATCGGTATTAACCTTTTTTTAATGGTATTTTAATTTGATCATTTTAAAATCATTTTAATTTGAAACTTCTAGTCCGATTGTTATTAGCTCGAAACTATTAATGTTCTTTTAAGTGTAATGTAAATGATATTTTCGAAATAATCTGAATGCAGTATATACAATAGACAATATTCCCATGAATATTACACAAGGTAAAAGGGCAATTTTTATAGTATTCAATTCGAATTATTTCCAAGACCTTCTTTATTTGCTTGCCTAAGTTAGCGAAATGAATTCACCCAAAAAAGAATCACCAAGTTCTATAACATGAATTGCTGTTTTTTGGACAAAGACTTCCAATTCTGTGGCTTTTTTTTTTTTTTTTTTTTTTTTTTTTTTTTTTTTTTTTCATAGAGTAAAAAGAAAGAATAGAAATAAAGTATAGTAGCTGAGGATGACGCCAAAAATTTAATCCTAAAATCCGCTATATTAGGCCCAAACGATAACACGCATCATATTATAAACCGATTTTACGGCATGCTGCACCTTTATCTATTTTTTTCCTCCACTGGCTTTTCTCCCTTTACTTTTAATAGAAATGGAGTATTTCTGCTACCACAATTATAAAAACTGAAAAAATATATACATATGCACTACATGGCCATTGATGACCGTCCACTTGCGATTTTAGACATTTTGTTAAAAATCTAGAAAAACATGAGAACTTATCCCAAAACTCTCAGTGCATAAATATAATAGAACAAGTCATACATTTCCGTGAAGATTTTTTTCCCGAATCTCTATAGGGGACCGTCAACAAATTAAAAAAGAATGAATGTCTTTTGGATAACCCTGTCAAAACTAATGTAGAAAAAACGCTCAAACTGTAGATTATGATTAAGTGGTTTATTGTAATAAATTGTGTTCATTTTTATGTGAATAGCATGTATACTCGTAGAGAAATTAAGGTTTTTATAAAAATGGTCCCAAATTTTGCAAAGTTTTTTGCTTATAATTTGCAGAGTTCTTAATATAAAGTAAAATTCTTTTCTGAAAATATCACAAATAATATTGCACACAATATTCTGTAATCTTAATTAAAAAATACTAAAAATTGTATGATAAATGAGGTTTACTAAATAATTTTTCACTGCACATGCGTCAACGATATAAAAATTTCCTTTGCATATTGTGTTAGCTAAATATATAGAGCAACCTTTGCGAAAGTCTCAAAATCATAGCTTGAAAATTCTGAAAGTAATCGTCTATAGAATAAGTATAAAATCCGTTGTTCCTAAAATGAAGCAAATGAAGATTTTATCCAAATGTAGCAGTACGTCCCATATTGTGTATTCTACATTGACACTAATCAATGAATATATGGATACAACCCCTCTTGTTTTTGCTTCATTTTGGGAATAACGGATTTTCAACTTATTCTATTGACGATTATTTTCTGAATTTTCAAGCTATGATTTTGAGACTTTCACAAAAGTTGCTCTATACATTTAGCTAACATAAAATGCAAATGAAATTTTGATATCGTTGACGCATGCGCAGTGAAAAATTATTTAGTAAACCTACTCAATTTTTATACAACTTTTATTATTTTTTAATTTTGATTACAGGGTATTATGTACAATGATGTTTGTCACATTTTCTGAAAAGAATAATATTTTATATTAACAACTCTGCAAATTATAAGCAAAAATCTTGGAAAATTTAGGACTGTTTTTATAAAAACCTTAATTTTTCTACGAGTATACATGCTATCGACATAAACATGAACACAGTTTACTACAATAAGCCACTTAATCATAATCTACAGTTTGAGCGCTTTTGCTACATTAGTTTTGACAGGATTACTCAAAAGATATTCATTCTTTTTTAATTTGTTGACGGTCCCCTACAAAGTTTCGGGGAAAAATCTTCACGGAAATATATGACCTGTACTATTAAGTTTATACACTGAGAATTTCAAGATAATTCCTCATGTATTTTTCTAGATATTTAACAAAATGTCTAAAATCGCAAGTGGACGGTCATCAATGGCCAGGTAGTGTATTATCTCAAAAATAAATTAAGATACAATTTTAACCCTTTAACCGTCCTGCAAAATTTTACATGCAAATTTAACGATTCGTGAAATAATAGCTATGGGAAGAATTAATACGGAGAAGGGTATTTTATAATCTTAGATATTTATTTATCATATGCAATTAAAAAAAAGTAACATTAATATCTATTTTGAGCTAAATAAGCCTTTGAATCCAAAAACTATGCGACGGAAAAACCCGGTTAGGCCGCTTAAAGGGTAAACAAATTGCATTTAAAAGTACATTGTTTTCCCTCTATGACAGTGTAAAGATTTAGATTCTGTGATGTTTAGAAGTTTAAAAATTTAAAAATTTGCAGTAGCAAAAATTGGAAAACAGAAATTTCATTTAAAATTTCAAAATGTTGCCATTCGCAAAATGACGTATGCGTTGCGCACAGACATGTTTGGCCTTTATAATATAAATAGATAGATAGATAGATTAAAGAATATAACATTGAAATAACGAAATTCTCTTCAATAAAAAAAATAGCAGATACCATAATTAATCAAAATGATAAGAATTTGTTCGTAATAATAATAAAAGCTACCTTGAGGTAACCCATTGTTCTTAAACAGCTTTATTTTTTTTACCTATTTATATGTTTAATTATATTCATTGCTAATCAACTTCTTTCACTTCACACTCATTCTGCTACAACTTTTAAATTACTTTATCACTCTGTTCAGCTTCCATCATCTCAACTCGTTTTCGAGAAGCGAATAACAGAAGATGAAGAGATGAGATGAAAGGAAAAAAAGAATAACCCAGTGGCAACAGTCTTCAAATATGACGGATGAACCGTGATTCGGGTAACAAAAAAGAAAAGATGTGAAATAAAAAAAAGAGTTTAAAACGTAGCTCACAGCTATTGGTATGGCAATGAGCCATACAAGAGGCCTTTTTTCTACCTGGCCAGGGTGGGCGAAGGAAAAAAAAATTAAAGAAAGGAGGAATTACGACCAGTGCTTCACCACCTGCAGAAGCCTTTCTTATTCGGCAATATTGCTGTCAAGAATGTAGAAAAAGACTTATTGGATTAACAATGTAGAAAGGTCACAGCATGATGTAATAAAGTGCTTTGTTTAGCTTAAGGTATCGTTTAAAGTAGAGAAGAGAGGCCCAGGTTATGTCTGCTGCAGAAATTCAATATACTTATGTGTGGACTATATTTTTGTTTAACTCAACTCACATATCTTAAAGTTTACCACGGATAACTTTTATTCAGCTGAAATTCCTTTTGAAATGATTTGCGTTCAGCAAGTATATTCACTCAAAATGAAGCAAGTTAGCATCTACTAGGTTAGAGATTAAATGAGTTGAATTAACATGTGTAACGTGTTTAATATCAAGTGAATGGACATTTGCGAAAATCCATTATTGGCATTTAATCTTACAGTTTGGCGATAGATCAATAATCAAGTAGTACCAAATTGCATTAAAAAAACATCTTTATAATTCCAAAAATAATAATCACATAACAAACTGTTTACTGCGCCGGATTAAGTGTTGCATTTCCTGTTAAAATATATATTTAAACTGAAATTTGAATGAAATACAGGGTCATGAAATATCGAAGAGTGTTTAAAATATGATTACAAATATTTCAGCAACTGCGATTAATTACACCTTTTATGAAAATTTTTGTTTTTTTTGACATATATACCATCGGTATTTAAAGCCTAGATAACAACTTTTAATGATATATTTGTATAGTGCAATATCCAAAAGCAATAAAGGTCAAGATTGTAAAAACTTATTAATTCAATTAGAATTAGTTCCGTGAATGCTATGGGGTTCGCAACTTATCTGTATTGAGTAAAACCCTCAATACGCCTCTTAATGTCTTTAAAAGTTAATTAAAGAGCTATTTGAAAATACGCGGACAAGGGCCAACACGGTTTCGCAACTTCACGACCTCCTATCGAAGCGCGTTTCGCACAATGCCAAATTTAAATTTTGATAAAGTGTTTTGTTTTAGCTGCATTTTAAATAAAAAAGAAATTTTAAACGTCGAATTTAATTTTATGAAATACCAAATGAAGTTTAAATATGATCTACTTTTACTGTCAATACTGAATTAAGTTTATAAAAAAAAAAAAAAAAAAAAAAAAACTAAATAAAAGATTAGATTAAGATTAAAAATGTTATAAGAATAGCAATATTTGATATTATTGAAGCTTCATTTTTCTTTGAATTTTCATGGTATACCCTTTCATACTTTTCTAGTATGTACACAAAGTAAAAGACTACTTTGTTTATATATGTATATGCAACCCTACGTTATTAGTTTTTTACAAAGTCCTTTTATTTCTTTAGAAACGATTTTTCTTACTAATACAGTTAATAATTAATTTATTTATTCTACGGAAACTTCTAATCGTGAGTAATATTCGTACTTGACAGTTTATTATTACTAGATATTTTACATGCTCTGTGGCGACGATATATATTTTCTCCTTTTTAATCATATCGAAAAAAAAAATATTTATCTTTCCTCTAATATTAATCTTAATATTAGCGGGAAGATGACTATTTTATTAATCTTAATATTAGAGGTTATTAGACTCAGAGTTGGCTGTGAGTGTAACATTTTCAAGGAAATTTATCGAAATCATTATATTACGATGCTATCAATAGTAATAATAATAGAATTAATAAATAATAGATAAATAAATAAATAAAGCTTTATTCGAATTCTTGAACTTTTTGGTGACTAATTATAAGTTATAAAAAATATATCGAAGCACTCGTATGTGATTTTTTCAAAAGCTATATGAAAACCACTGAACCAGAAATAATTAATTCATTTTTCTTTCAGTGATATCCATCTTTTCTTTCGTACTTTGATGTTCCAATGGATGACCATGCATTTATTGAACTGTCTATTTGCAACGGGGCTCATATCAAGAAAGTTTGTCTATCAGAGTTGCTATAATATTGGGTTGTATCGGCAATTCCGTTTACAAAACCCACCAATTAATCCATTGTTCTGACTAATGAATTTGCAAAGGCAAATATCTATGATTATCTTTTGTTCAAAAGACGTCAAGAACCCCTGCCTTCTAAAAGGAAAAAGCAAGTGGAGAAGTGTTATAGCAGATCGCACAGAGGGTTTCGTTTAATATTTCTTTCAAAACGACTTATACTTTAGTTAATGAATCCAAATTATTAATTTATAAATTTTAGATTTTCACATAGATGGTAAAACTAATAAATTTAATTTTAAAATAATTATATAAAAGAAGTTACTTATTTTAAATCCAACTAAAAATGCTCAAATCAAATAATTTAAAGTATATTTTTTTTGTTTCTATGCTAATTCAAGACATTACTTTAAACCATAAAAAATATTTATATACTGTGATGTACATCATCGTCATTATCATAATTATAGAGATGCAATATTATAAAAACATATGCACTATACGCGACATTTAAAAAAATCAATCCAAATAACGTTTTCACTCCACCTGGAACGTCTTCATTTGGACGTTCCAGGAGGAATGAAAACACAATGTCCGTTTTTTCAAGTTGTGAACAGTTTCCTTATACAGTGAAACCTCCAAATAAGGGACACCTCTATTTAAGGGACAAAAGTTCCGGTCCCAGACCCTTGGTATAGGACGCGTAATGTATTTACCTCTGAATAAGGGACACTTGAATATGAGATTAAAAAGTTTTTTTTTTTTTTTTTTTTTGCATTTTAGATAATGAAATAGACTGAGATGAAAATTAAAATACTGATTTTTGTGAACTTATTAAACAGATAAGCAGTCATGTTAATAGAGAGAAGAATATGACACAATTAACGCAAATTTATTTACATACACTCACAATTACACTGTAAAAAAAAAAAAAGTGTCGATCTACTAAAAAAACTTTAGTGATCCTTGTAATTACTAAAAAATTTTTAGTAATCTTAGTCGGTTACAAGAAAATCTGTAAGAATTACTAGAAAAAAGTTAGCAACGAATAGAGTTAATAATTTTATATTTTTAATAGCTATTACTAAAGCTCACTTGGTGTGGCCTTGATAGCATAGTGGTTGTCGTAACGGACTCCAGGCTAAAAGGTCCCGGGTTCGATACTGGCCACTGCCAAATACGCTCCGAGTGTATGCAGTGTAAGTACTCGTTAATAAAGGGATTATGAATATGCTGACGGAGCAGTAGCAATTTTTGGTGCTGCCATCTATTGCGGTTTTGCCGAAAATCTTCCGCTCCAGAAGTCTGGATGCAGCTCGAAGGAAGTTCCTGCCCTTCGAGCAGACGTAATGGTTATTAAAAATAATTTTGGAGCTATTACTAAAATTTTCTTGGTGGCTCATACTAAAAATTTTTAAGTTAGTTATGCAAAAAATTCTTTTGTTCAGTTTACAAAAGAAATGCTTGTTTCGCTTGCAAAAAAAAAGTTTGTAATGGTTACTAAAAAATTCTGTGGAATACAAATTTACTAAAAAAATTTTAGTAACCTCTTGAATTTTTTTTACAGTGTAGTGCGTTCATTCCCCTTGAAAGTAATAGTGAAAATTGTAAGGATGACTATGAAAGTGAAGAAGAAACGCAAATTGTGAAATAAAAATTTTACTGGTGCTTTAAAATATGTAAAGCTGAATACTTTTTTCGTAAATATTGCTGATAATGAAGGACTAAAATCTATAAGTAAGGTAAATGAACACTTGAAAGGTTTGTAATAAAAAACTGAATTCAGCAAAAGTATCACTTTTGATTGATTACTTCAAGTAAGATTTTTTTAAATGTTACTGCACTTTTGCACATCAATAATTCTACAAAATTTTTAATGAAGTAATTGATTGAAAATTTAAATTAATTAATTCTCTGTTCCTGTTGTGTCTGGTTAACATAATTTATAGCCTTCGGGTACATTTAAACTTCACCTTTTAATTTTATGTTATTTTTTAAGTCTATCTGAAAGATTAATTTTTTTTAAAGCAAAAACTCCGAGTAAGGGACACCTCTGTTTAAGGGACAAATGCTTCCGGTCCCATGGGTGTCAATTATTTGGAGGTTTCACTGTATTTGTGAAAATTCTAGTCATAATTTTGAAATTTAAAATCATAATGATATCTAAGCTCATGTATCAATTATTATGTATAAAAAAAAAAAAAAAAAAAAAAAAAGTAATATGCTAAAAAACTGTTTTTAAGACGTTGAATTTTCTGAAGAATTCTGTTTTGAGGTGAAAATTTTTGTGAACGGCCTTGCTTTAAGGAAGAAAAAAGTATGATGGGTCTTGTGTTTTAAGATAAAATATTTTTGAGAAAAGGTCCTTTAACCTCCTTACTAAATCAATATTTTTTTGGGGGAAAAAAGAACTTTTAAATGATACCTATTTTTTGCGTCTTTTACAGATTTTTTAATCTTTTATTACCGGTTATTCAAAAACAGAAATATTTGCCCAGTTGTATCAAAAAAAAAAAAAAAAAAAAAAAAAAAAAAAAAAAGATTGGAATAAAAACTGTAGAATTTACTATAAAATTTTATGAAGTATATATATTATATATATATATACTTCATATTGCATGTATATGAAATTTTGCACATATTAGTCTGTATAGATAATCGGTGAATTAAAGACTTGTATAAGAAACATACACTCAAAAATTAAATATATACTAGCAGCCTTCACCCGCTACGCTGGTCAGTTTTTCTAAAGAAACTTTGAATAAACTAAATTTTTATATCATATTAATTTTTTGTGCGTTGATTAATATGAAACCATAGATTTTCTTTCATATATATAGATTGAATATTTCAGGTTTTTTCGCAGAAGACATCGCCTAATTAGAAAAGGTGAAGTATCTCACGAACTACGGGGTTTAAAAGAATTTGCTTAGTACCATTCGATTCAGCATGAAAAAATACACTAAAAAATGTTATCAGTTGAAAAATATCTGTGAATTCCGATTGTTAAGGAATTTTTTAAAAGGGAGGAAATTTTTTAAGGAATGTTCTTTTTTTTATTCCCCTTAAGGGGGGAATTTTCGAAGATCCCTTCTTAGCGGCACTCGTCGTTATAAGAAGTATATTTACCCCAATTTTCAAGATTTTGGCTTCGGTAGATTTTTTTTGTGCTATGATTAATACGAAATCCAGACTTTCTTATATATATATATATACCCGGTAGCAGAAAGTGCGAGACGCGCGACGTGCGTCGTAGATTTATTTTTGTCCTTGCAGATAAATTTGCCAACTTGGAAAAGAAAAAAATATGTAATTATTTGGAGAAAAAAAGAAAAAAAACGCGGACATGACGCGAAAAAACCGGTAAATTTCATCCGAAGATCGCAAGAAAAAATGACAGATTTCATCGAAAGATCGCGAAAAACTACAGGTTCCGACAAAAGATCGCGAAAAAATGGCAGATTTCGTCAAAAAAATCACAAAAATAGTAAATTTCGTTAAAAAATCGTAAAAACCGGTTAATTTCGTCAAAAATCGCGCAAAAAATGGTATTTGTTGTCAAAAAATCTTGAAAAGAAACGGAGTCTTTTGTCAAAAAATCGCGAAAAACGACAGTTTTCGTCAAAAGATCTCGAAAAAAAAGACATTTCATCAATAAGTCGTGAAAAAACAAGAAATTTCTTTTAAAGAATCGCGAAAAAACGGTAAGTTTTATTAAAAGATCTTGAAAAAACAGTAAATTTTATCAAAAGATCGCAAAAAACGATAGATTTCATTAAAAAAAATCAAAAAACGGAAGATTTAAAAAAAAAAGATCGTAATAAAAGATAGATTTCATCCAAATATTGCTGAAAAACGGCATATTTTGACAAAAAAAATCTCGAAAAAAAGGCAAATTTCGTGAAAAAAATTGCGAAAAAATTGTAAAATTCGTTAAAAAAATCGTAATAAACGGCTAATTTCGTCAAAAATTTGCGTAAAAAATGGAATCTTTCGTCAAAAAAATCTTGAATAAACGGAATCTTTTGTCAGAAGATCGCAAAAAAACGACAGATTTCGTCAAAAGATCGCGAAAAAACGACAGATTTCGTCAAAATATCGCAAAAAACGAGAGATTTCATCAATAAGTCATAAAAAACAATAAATTTCGTTTAAAGAATCGTGAAAAAATGGTAAGTTTCATCAAAAGATCGCGAAAAAAACAATAGATTTCATCAAAAAATCGCAAAAACGGCAGATTAAAAAAACAAGATTTCATCAAACAATCGTGAAAAAACGGCAGATTTTGACAAGTTTTCGAAAAAAATGCATTTCGTCAAAAAATCTCGAGAAAAATGATAAATTTCATCAAAAAAGCGCGAAAAAAGCTGCATATTTCGTCAAACAATCATGAAAAAATGAAATTTCATTAAAAAAGCACAGAAAAAGTTTTTTTTTACTACAAAATTCTTGTTTTGCTGCTACAAACTTTTTATTCTCTTTCTTTCTCAAAAACTGATTTTCCTGTCCCAAGATATGTTTTTCACCGAAATTCGTTATTTAATCCTAAATTAGCACTGCAAATTTTGAAAAAATTTTAGATAAACATCCAGTGTATTTATAAAAATTATCATTCAGAATTTTCTATTTCTTTTTCATAATATTTACTTGGTATTTCAAGGTATCACTGCTATAAAACTATAACATATGCACTTTATGGTAAAGAAATAGTGACTTTAAATTTTCAAAGCAGCCTTATTGAATAAATTTTAAAATTTTGATATTTTAATTGATTTTTGTTAACTTTTTTTTTTTTTTTTTTTAATTAGCACAATTCAACATTTTATTACAACATATTTTATTTCAACATTTTATTGTGATTTAACAAGTAAATAAATGTTAGGATTTAAGAAAGCCGTATAGCATTTACTGTTCAATGGAATTAAAATTGTTTTCTTCATTTTATCGCCATTTCACTTGTGACAATATAAATGATTTTTTTCTTTAATATCATTGTATTTATTTCTTCCATAGATTTGAATACTTAGGCAAGGTAAGAAACTAAACAATGTTTTCAATAGAAACACACTATATATCAATTTAATTTTAAATAGATTTATCCTTAACTTCAAACTTAAAGAACCACTTTATGTATTCATTATTAATCTAATTCTTCAAAAGGTATTAATTTTACTATTTACTTATTCATGTTATATTACAATTGGAATATAGTTGTCTTTTTATAATAATAATCAGTAAGAACTATGTTTATAATGTACATAAGAAAATTATAACACGCCCTGCCGCAGACAATTTTCATCCTGATGCATTGCTGTCGCAGACACAACCATAACTTTCTGCTACTGGGTATATATATAGATAAGGATTGAAATTTTCAGGTTTTTGCGCCGAAGACATCGACAAATTAGGAAAATGTGAAGTATCTCACGAACTAATAATTTAAAAGAATTTGCTTAGTACCATTCGAATCAGCATGAAAAAATACACTAAAAAATGTTACCAGTTGAAAAATATCTCAAATTCCTATTTTTAAGGAATTTTTTAAAAGTTCGTTCGTTTTTTTACCACCCTTAGAAGTGGAATTTTCGAAAATCCCTTCTTAGCGACACTCGTCGTTATAAGAAGTATTTTTACCCCAATTTTCAAAATTTTGGGTTCGGTAGTTTTTTTTTTTTTTTTTTTTTTTTTTTGTGCTATGATTAATACGAAATCCAGACTTTCTTATATAAATATAGATAAAGATTGAAAATTTCAAGTTTTTGCGCCGAAAACATCGCCAAATTAGGAAAATGTGAAGTATCACACGAACTAATGAATTTAAAAGAATTTGCTTAGTACCATTCGAATCAGCATAAAAAAATACACTAAAAAATGTTACCAGTTGAAAAATATCTGCAAATTCCGATTTTTAAGGAATTTCTTAAAAGTTCGTTCGTTTTTTTACCGCCCTTAGAAGTGGAATTTTCGAAAATCCCTTCTTAGCGGCACTCGTCGTTATAAGAAGTATTTTTACCCCAATTTTCAAGATTTTGGGTTTGGTAGATTTTTTTTGTGCTGTGATTAACACGAAATCCAGACTTTCTTTTATATATGTAGATATATATATAAAAGATTTTATAAGGAGAAAAAGCAAGTGGTAAAAAAAAAGAGAGGGGGGGGGGTAAAGAGTCGTCTGAGAAATTTTTTAAGCAGACAAAAATTTTATTCAAGCTCTGAAACGTAGGTACATCAAATTTCGTGCAAATTGATCAAATATTGCAGATCAGCATGAGGAATATATGCTCAATCAATAATTTCTATAGAAAAATGTTTTTTACCCTTTTTCATAGATTTTGAATATTATTTACTGTGAAGGACAAGGAAATGTGCAATACCTTTAGCAATAGAATGAAAGATCAAATAATAATAATAAAAACAATCTCAGTCTCGCTCTCTCTTCTTAAAGTATCACCCAATAAATCACCCCGAGGGCCCATTTCAGTTGAAGGCATTTCGCTGCTTGTCCGATCGCGTTTGTTTTTCATCTCTTAATTTTGCAGCCTCTTCATTAGCATCAAAATACAATAACTCTTGACCTCAATGACACGTGGAAATTTTCCGCCTTTTAATCTTTCTCCTGCCTATTTAAATTACATATCGGGATGGCTTACTGAATGGTGATTCAATTACATATATATGCTTACAGTAGGTTAGAGTCCCCCCATTAATTTCACCAGGCAAAAGAAAGCAGAGGTTAAACATTCAAAGGGCACAACGTCGAAATTTTCAAGTAAATGATACGTGAACGTGACGGGAGAACGTGAGCTTTTTAGCAGGATGGTATTTAAGGTTCTAAATTACAATATCAGTTAAAATTCACATTAGTTCTACAAATCGTATTATGTCAATGCATTTTGAACACAAGTGTTTCAAAAAAGCCATTTAAAGCTCACTCAATTAAGGGTGTTCTTAAATCAAAAAGAGCAACTTTGGGACACATGCATTAATTTATTTTTCTTAGGAAATGCATGAAAATAGCAGGTGTTATTATTCAGAAACTGTTTAATTGCACTCATTCTTTTGTTTTTTAAAAAACACAATAGATTTTTCATAACAAGCCTTCAAAGCTGACATTTTGAGCCTATTTCCCGACGAAAGCAGAAAAACCGGTCGAAAAGGAGGAGAAAAACGGGTGATTGCGTCATCGAAATAGCTTATAACTCGATAAGTAATTTAATTATCATAAAATGGAAAAATAAGTTCAATTCGAAATCGCTTTCATAGTCAGGCATCAAAATTTTATAACTTTCTGTTTAAAAATGAATTTGTAAATGTGTCAAAACGTTTTTCGCTGGTTGAGCGGATCAGTTAAGAACACCCTTAAGTCGAAAAATTTTAGGCCTTTGCAGCAAATCTCTTTATGCTTCTAATGAAGTGTTTTTTTTTTTTTTTTTTTTTTTGACACATTTACAAACCAGCGTTTGTAAATGTTTTTAATATTAACGTTGCTTTACCTCTTTGCAAATTATTATCTTTTGTCAAAAAAAATGTTTTCACACATATTTAGTTATTCCATAAATGTGAACGCCTTTTTGCTAAACTTATAATATATTTGTGTTTTTTCTTTTGTATTGATGAAGATACATTTAAAAAAAAAATAACATAAATATAGATAATTTTATTTTTAATTAATCTTAATGCTTTGTAAATTTTCGTTTGAAAAAATATTTTGTATCATCTTTTTTTTTATGTTACATTTCTCTTTCAATTTATGATTAAATTGTTTTTATTTAATTTTTGATTTGGTATCATCTATCTAAAATATGTTTATCAATCTTCATATGTTAAAAATTCTTTTTTTTTTTCAGATTTTATTTATTAAGATGTTTTTACATATTTTTTTATCGTAATAATTATTGTAAAATATTACTATATGCCATCTTTAAATTAAATATTCAGTAGTTTATAATTATATGAACATATAAAATATATTTTTAATTTTAAATATAGATTTATATAGCTTTTAGACTTCAATTCTAGCGTATTTAGCTTTCAAACAAGGTCAAATGCTGCTAGAGTCCATTCACTTCGAAAACCCCGCCTTTTACCAACTTCCAGTTATCGCTTAGTGTGAAAAGCAAACAAACGTAGCATTAAAGGTGAATCCGTTTTCTACTTTGACTTTCAACCCCCCCCCCCCCCAACTATAAAGAATTTTTTTTTCTTTTATTCATTTCAACATTTTTCTTATAATATCACTCTTCGAAAAGTAAATTGTTAGTATTGTCTTTTTTATTCTCATATTTCTTTTCTATATATATATATTCGAAACTTGTAAAATCAAAGCAGAATCTTCAAGCTCGCAAATACTTTGAACTACAAATAAAGTGTGTTGTTTCATTTTCATATTAGCCTTGAAAAAGCAAAATAATACGAATGGGGCCAACACACATAAAACCGAAATAAAATGGAGAAAAGCATTAAAAATAAATCATAATAATATTTTTAAAGTGGATAGAAAAGGGAAAAAATACCAGACACCAAAGTTACCCTAAAATGGTGTAGTAAAAAATAGACTGCTACGATTGTAAATTAATTAAATACATTATAAATATATTGGTTATTATTGGTCATTATATATCTATGCCTTAAACATATGCTCTCAGTAGATATATAAATAAAATTTAAATAATGAAAAACATTATTAAAACCATTGTCTGCACTACATGATTAATTAGATAAAAATTGAAACAGATGTAAATTTTCCAGGATCTTGTCGGAAAATCGTAATACATATATAGTGATGAAGAACATTCTCAACTTCAAATGTTGTAGTCAAATTCAGTAAAAAGAAGATGGGACACGCAATATGTAGAAATATGGTAACCATTCAAAAGGATAGACTTGAAGTTAAATTTTTAATGAAATCTGGGGAACGCAAATTAATATTTCCTGATGATAATGATGTTGGTCCTCCTATATTAAATATTAAATGTTTGTCTAGTTTTAAAATGTGACATTGTGCATATTTTATTTACACCGACTGTAAATAATTATCATCAATATGCTTTTTATATCAGTTTTAGTGAACTTAAAAACATGTACGAATTTAAAAATCATCTGCACTTGTTACGTAATTTTAAAATGATATAATAAAATCATATCATTTGTAAACAAACAAAAAAATAATGTAACTTTTTATGTTATAAAAATATACGTTAAAACATTGCGTTGTTTTCGTTAATAACAATTCATCGTGTCCGTGATAAAAATTGTCATGTCCGTGGACAGATGATTTTTTAAATACGTAATTTTAAAGACAAACATTATTCTATGATCTTGTCGAGTAGCCTAGTTAGAAAGTAAGAGTTAACTGTTATCGCAATCTACCATTAAAATTATTTTTATTTTAATAAAAAAATTCTGATTTTCTAATCTTATAAATTAATTTTATCTGGAAAATGACCCATTGTTTATGCCTAATTGAAGTAGCTTCTTAACTACTTATATCTTAATCCTAATAACAAAATTTGGAAGTATCTCTGAAAATTTTCTCGAATGATAACAAGAGTAACGAATGAACGTACTCAAATATTAAGTTAACGATTTTTAAACAAATTAATATTAAGTTTCTGTTTTAATAGGGTGGAAAAGCAAAAGTAAATTAATGATGCAAATGTCCAACATTTGTTCTACCCCTCCGAAGAAAAATCAGTTGTACCCAGGCACTCCTAGCATCTTAATACGTACATTTGATAATAGATTACAATGCAGACAAATATCACTAGGCTAAGCAAAAAGTTCTGGGAAATTTGTGAAAGTTGCGTTGTTATGCGCAAATTAACAACAAAAGCAACAAGGACTATTGTCTAAAGTAGAGATCATTATAATCCACGACTTTCTGCCAAATTCCGTATTTGCTGTAAGTCTGGAAGTACCAAGGCGGTTTTTTTGTAATAGGAAAACTCTTGCCATGCTTCTTCAACATTATTAAAGGATTCAAATCGACGGCAATTGAAAAAGTGTTGCATTGATTGAAAGAGGAAATAATCATATTGAGCCACGTCTAGGCCGAAATTCCTGAACTCCTATAGATATACAACTAGTACTCCTATATACTCAAATTCTGGTAACTATTAGATAATAAATTTCCAAGAACTTTTCCCTCAACCTAATATGAATTTTACTCCCCTGCCCCCCACCAAAAAAAATAAATAAAATAAAATAAAATAAAATAAAAAAACAAACTAAAATACTTTCATTGTAAAAAAAATGCAATGTGCATTTATTTTATACTATTATCTGAATCAGGGTTGCAATACAATCAAACGTCCCACAGTGTTTATTTATTTCTTTATTTACTGTACGAATGTTTATCATTAGCACACCAATAAGTCTTATTCGAGGTAGGAGGCGAAGATGAATCGAATGTCTAATATGAAATTGCGTGAGATGCACCTTTTACCAAACCACGTGCAAAACGGTGAACCAGTCATCTTGATGTAACTATTGCGTGCAAGGTGGGCAAAAAAGAGTCACACACCATTTAAACCATGTAATTACGAACGGAAAAGAAGACATTAAAACAAAATTGGCGTAGGCCAGAAAAATCATTCTTCTAAATAATACAGAGTCTGTCGAATCTAATTTTCCTGTGGTTGACAAAATCCAAGGACCCCCACGTGTTGAACAGAAAAGCAAGATGACCTTGATCCGGCAAAGCACTTTCAATGTCAAGGGGATTAGTAATTAGTATACAACAGAGTTTTATAAAGCCTGTTCAACGGAACACTGATTCTGGCGGGAAAATTAATTGTGTTTAATTCACCGCTGAAAGAAATATAGTTATCACAGTAGAACTTCAAACTTTAAACGAAAGCATGAATCCTCAAAATTATTCTTTATAGCACATGTTTTGCTGGAATCTGATAACAATAAGAATACTAAATACTTTTTAACTCTTTCAGGTCTGGTATAGTATTAGTTGTACATATCTTTTCATCAAGTATTATTTTGTCATAACCGTTATTTAGTTATTTTCCACATACAGAAATGATAGCATATGGCTGTGTGTTTATGATTATGACTTAATTTCTGTTTTGACACATAGAAATCACGGTACTACTAGGTTATCCCGTCGACCAAAAAATTATCGCCAAACTATAAGATTAACTGCCAATAATAGATGATCGTGAATGTCACATTCAATGACATTAAATACAATACACATGTTTAAAATGTCATTAAGGGATTTTTATTTCGACTTTTTCTTTGCATTTTTATTAATATTCTACTAATTTTTTGTTTTTTCGTTATTTAAAATAAAAATTATGTCAACATGTATAATTTGGCTATTAGTTTGGCGATTTGTATAATTTGGCGAAATTGGTCGACGAGATAACAGAATAGTACCGAAATAACAGTAATAATAAGTTTATTTAATTCTCTTTGCATCGTTAGAGATTCCTTTATTTGTACATAAGTTTCTAAGTTATTTTTCTGAACAAATCATGTGCGATAAAATGTAAAAAACGTTAGAGAGTGTAGTCGTAAAAGAAACAAAGGGTATACGCTTTAAGCAGAGAGTATATTCTAGAGGGTATATATTATAGCTTACTTGAAAACAGAGGGTATACGGTGTTCCTTAAAAAATCCAGAAAGTATACGGCGTTTACCCTCCACTACACCCTGTAATACGCTAGTTTCCCAACATCTTCAAAAACGCTTCCTTAGCCTATTATCATATAAATATGAATTGAATAGTACATAAAATAAGTACATTCACTAGATTTCAGACAATGAAATAATCTTCAACGATCAGTAAGACTATTTGGATAACTTCGATCAACGTTATTAAAATAAAAGTAATTTTGTTATCAAAATGGAAAAAAGAAATTCTGACACGAAAGGATTAATATAACCTTAATCACAAAAGTAAGCATGCAGTAGGTCAAATAACATACATCTCAATTAATAATCTATTTTTTTCTTTTAAAAAAAAGCTGGATGACATATTATTTGAAAAAATTACTGATTCTTATTGGTTTGCTGTTATTATTTGTAGTTAAGATTTAAAAAGAAAAGATACTGTAGCTCCAAGCTTTAAGCCTGATGGAATGGTTTAAAAAAGAAATAAAAACAGAATATTACTTCATCTATAGATATTCCAGTAATTATATCTTTTCTAACAAAAAAAAAAAAAAAAAAAAAAAAAATTACATCACACACTTGGGACACCCGATCCATTGAACATTGCCTACTTATTTTTTGTGATATAAGTAGGCAATGTTCAATGGATAAGAGCTTTTCAAAATAGGATAAATTTAGTTTCTTTTATTTTAATTTACCAGAGGTCTGTTTACACTTTTCTCATGGGGAAAAACCTGATAAATCTGATCTTGAATTGTGAAAAAAAAATTATATGTTGGTGAGAAATGAAGTCATAATTTCTCTGAATTCAAAAATAAGTAGGCAATGTTCAATGGATAAGAGCTTTTTAAAATAGGATAAATTTAGTTTCTTTTATTTTAATTTACCAGAGGTCTGTTTACACTTTTTTCATGAGGAAAAACCTGATAAATCTGATCTTGAATTGTGAAAAAAAATATATGTTGGTGAGAAATGAAGTCATAATTTCTCTGAATTCAAAAATAAGTAGGCCATGTTCAATGGATAAGAGCTTTTTAAAATTAAATAAATTTAGTTTCTTTTATTTTAATTTACCAGAGGTCTGTTTACACTTTTCTCATGGGAAAAACCTGATAAATCGGCGATTGAAGGCCAGTTGATCAGTGCTGAGTGGAGCGTCGACCTGGCCTTCAATCGCCGTCAGCGCCACCTATTGTTTGAAATTCGAACTAAAATAAAAAATTACGGTAAAAAAAAAAAAAAACTCCTGACATTACACATAACCCTCCTGCAAAAATTTTTTAAATAGCTGTCGCCGTTTGCAAGTTATTGAATTTTAAAATCCATCAGTCATTTTTGGGACACCCGATATATTAGAAGATACAGTGGAGGGGATAGAATATAACAATAGTCGCCTGTTGTAGCCCTGTCTGATTTACTCATCTAATCTAAATATTTTGAACGATGATTTACGCTAAGAAATCTCAGCATTGCTGCTTGAAAAAATCCGTACATCTTTCATGAAAATAATGATTTTCAATTACACAATGTGTATCAATTCCACCGACTTATTGTAAGTATTTGTTAGTAGTATATCTCTTGAATAGACAAATCAGTATGTATGCAAGTTTGCTATTAGAGCAGTGAAAGATACTATAATCATCTTTTTGCTCAAAATTTGGTGAATTTGGTGAAAACAATAACAAAAAAGTAGGCATAATATTCTGTTGTTATACGGTAAAAGTAATTAATTTTTAGTTTTTGTAACATAAATACGGCAAAAATTATTATTTCACCTATCTTTCATTCAGTTTGCATACTTATTTTTTTATATATATGATATTCACATCTGGCCATTTCATGAGTCATCATTAAGGGTTTCAAATTTATTATTATTATTATTATTAAAATAATGTTAACGTTCTCTTTTATTGAAACAAATTGTTATTTTGGGTGTTATAAAAACGTAGATAGTTTTTACTTGAAAACAAGACGTCACAAATGTTCTACATACCTAAAGTAATTTCGGGTGTATAAGCCGCAGCTCAAACAATTCTTTTTCGACCCAGATTTTTTTTAAAAACAAATATAACTAGTCAGATCGCCGTAATATTTGTCTTCAATCACTAAATAAGATTTCTGGGTCCAAAAAGAATTGTTTGATCAGCGGCTTATACACCCGAAATTACGGTACTTTTGTGACTAAATGTACATTAGCAATTCCTTCTCTGAAGGATGGGCCATAAAGCATATTATATGCTAGAGGTCTGCACGGGCCGGAATTTCCAGGCTCGGGCCCGGCCCGTACGAAAATCAGCAGAAACAGGCCCGGCCCGGCCTGGCCCGTTTTGGCCCGTTACAATTTCTACGATTTCTAAACAATTCAGATTTTTATCATATAACTAAGATTCCTTTAAAGAATACTGCATACATATCTATGGAATGATTTTACAGTATATTTTACAGCAAATACACATTAACAACATTAATGATTACTTAGATTCTTAGGCTTTCAACATTCGAATAAAGATTCATTAAAAAATTAATATGGCTTAGAATAAAAGAAAAAAGAAAGAAAGCTAAAAACATCGTTAATTTTGAAGCTGTTTGATAAAAGAAGATTTATAAATATATTTCTATATCATTTTATTATAGATTTCAAATCCAAATTCATTCTTAAATTCAAAGAAGCTCCTTTCTGATACATTTCTAAATTCATTTTTTTTTCTCAGAAACGCATAAGATTAGCAGATATCTTTATTCAGAAACTATATAATCGAATGGAGTTATCCATTTTTTAATACAAGCAATTTAAGAATACTCCAAACAAATTAAATACTGTCATAATTAGCGTTTTGAATAGAATTTCAGGAAGCAATAGCAAGGGAAGGGAGAAAAACCTGCAATCATTTGAGAAACTATTACATCTCAACAAGGTTATACAAGTATTTTATTTACCAAAAATGAAAAAAGCCATTCGATTCCAAATCCCTTCAATAGTTAGGCTTATCACTTTTATACTTTTACAGTTTAAAATTAATCAGAAAATGTGTCAAACTTTCGCATTATTGAGAAATTAATTTAAAAATCATCAAGAAGTATATATCCGAAGACTAAGCTAACATAAGTTCTTTATCACTGTTAATAATTTTACAAATCATGTTTTCTGCCAATAATTAAGTCTAGTACCGGTCTGGCCAGTCTATATGTAGAAAAATAATGCAAGACCGGCAAGAGTCAGCTAAAAAAATATTAAAACGGGTTACACATAATGTAATTCTCCGATGCCGATACACTGTGCATTTTTATATTGATGCTGTCAAACTAGTATGGCCACATTTATACTTATTCTCCTTAAAACCATTTTCGTTGAAAATAGCTCATATTTTATCGTTTCTTATTAAATCTTCAGAACGGGCCGGTAGGCCCGAAAATTTTTTTTATCGGCCCGGCCCGGCTCGTTGAAAAAACTATTCTACATCTGCCGGGCCGGGTACGGGCCACGGGCCAAGCCCGGGCTCGTGCAGACCTCTATAATATGCACCCAGACCTATGTTTATTAGGGTCTCAATGGGAATTAAATCATTCTTTTTTAATATTTGATCAAAAAATTAGCGTCTTAAAATATATTCCAATTGCGAGTTCCCGCACACTTGAGATTCAAAATGTTTTTCAAGCCTTGTTATTGTAAAAGAGTTTAAGGGTGTATTTCGATTCAAACTGCTTATTTTCCGATTTATTTTTAGGTTCATTTTTGCTCTCAAATGCATCAAACTTTCAAATTGTCTTATTTAGAAAGTACACAAGGTGCCGTAATCATCAATTCTCTGATAAATGCAGAAAATATTGCAAAAAAAGCAATCAAAAACAGCATTTTGTTTTGAATTTTCCAAAGCGGGAGGTTTGCGAACGAAAAAAAGGGTCATACTGAGAAGGTTATTGTTTATAAATCAATTTCTAATGAATTGAGTATAAAAAGACATCACACGCCACCTTAAATGTCTCTTCAAAAATCTCCTCAGCAAGTTTCATGTTTCTACTTTTAAAAATGAGTCTGAAATTGTATCGGGAAATTTCGAGCTGTTGAAGATGGAAAACCGTTTTTTCGAATACACCCTTAAAGCCTTCAAAATGTCTTTATCTTCTTCTGAAGGGTATGCTGATTCTACTTTTCTTTTTTAATTGATTATGTTTAGAGAAAATTATAATAGATGATCGAATTCGCATCACTGAATACTGTTTAAAAGATGCTCATATCTTAACGTATGTCATTGTTCCTTTGCAAATATGGTGATGGTGCAAAATTCATAACCTTTCCCAAGACTTTTTGTAAGTATTTGAAATCGGATTCACATTTTCAAAAAAATTAAATGTGTTACTTCAGTTGTGTAAACTACAACAATAGATGTACAAACATAGGCGTTCATCAATTAAAAAAACAAATAAATAAAAAAAATCTGAAGAACGGTCATGAAATGTTTATTGATTATACCGTGCCTCTCAGTCTAATTATCGTAAATGTAACACCGAAACTATATAAACTTAAATGTGTATACTTAAATAAAGAAATCGTATATCTAAATATTAAATAAAAACATTGTTTTTTAAAATACTACATTGCAGATTTAAACCCTTAAAATCAAAGAGTTTGATTGATTATTTTATTTTAATTTAACACATAGCATTGGAATTCAATGATGTTGCATTTCCGAAAGCAACTTCTTATTAAAATTGTAGAAGACAGTGGACGGAAAGATGTACAGAACAATGGAACTAATTAAAGAATAAACAAATAGATGAAAAAGAAACTTTTATCTCCAAGATGGCCTTTTTTTTCTGTCCGCCTGCCGTTTGCGAGAATTAGTGTAAGCTTCTTCGCCATGACCTTGACATAATGGTGATTAAATAGTTAAGTTGCATCTGAAGAAGAATAGGTCGTTTACCGTTAGCTTGTTAGCATGCTGTTGCATAGGTGTAGTCTCAGAGTAGATCCTAGATCGATGTAGGTCAGTAGTATGCGTGTTTGACTAGGCGATGTTCTAACAATTTGATGCATCTTCCAAAGCAGTTAATTTTGCAATACTTTTAGAATGGTTACAAATTATTATTTCTCTTTAATCCCTTCTTGATCAAAGTTTTTTTTTCCGATTAGAAAAAAGACATTTTTTTTCAATTACTGATAATTAATACATGTTTTATTCGGAATTAGAAACGACAAAATATTCAACGTGTTCCTAAGAATCCAAAATGTGCCTTTAACCTTTAATTGATGTGACAGCAATTGTAACGTAACTAGTGTAAAGCAGTCTGTGAGACCGCAAAATCGAAAGATGAATAAAAGCATGATTAACTCACAGGATGGTGTTTTTGCATTAAACTTTTTGTACAAAACTATTACAATTAACATTCACCTATTTAAAAATCTCTGGTGATAATATTAAAGTTCCAAATGAAACAAAATTTTGGGTAGTGTTTGTAATTAAACTAAAAATTACAAGTTTAACTATAAAAATTGAAAAACGCAGAGGATTGTGAGGCCGGTAACATTAGTTAAAGATTAATACGAGGTGTCTCTTTCCCACTAGCAACATCCCATCCTTTTCTAAACCTAGAGAAAACTCAAGTGCAGAAAAGAATAGTGTAAAAAAAGGTATTGAAATTGCAATCAGACAATGCATTTTAATACAAATGAAACAAAACTTCAATTGTTAAACTCGAACTGTTCACCACACAACGCAAATCATTCATTCCTACCAGAGCACTGATGTACATTACATAGCAGCAACTGCCATTTAAATGTTTTGTTACTAATTTAGGCCTTTCATACATATAAATTTTCATTTCCTACTAAATCAACGATATTTAACAACTTTTAAATTGACATTTCCCCACATCTCCAGTAGCTTTCTAGGCGGAATTTCTTAGGCATTCACCTATAGGGACATTGCGAGTGTTCTCATCATGTAGCGCATACTCACTTTTTTTATGTGCATAAGTTAGCTTTTACAAGTACAGTTACTTCCCCTGTAGCACAAACAGTGCGGCATAACAGCAGCGCTGTAGAGTTTTTTTTAATGCATTGCAGATCAATCTAATAGCCTTTTAAGGGTGTTTTTAAATAAAAAGGGCAACTTTATGACATAAATTTTAATTCACTTTTGTTCAGAAATGTATGAAACTACCAGGTGTTATTGTTCAGATATTATTTAATTGCACTCATTTTCCCATTTTATTTGAAACACAATAGATCCTTCAGAAAATAGCGTCAAAGTGAAACTATGTTTTGAACCGAATTTCTCGACAGAACTAAAAAAAAAATCAATCAATGAATGAAGAAAAACGCCTTCTCACGTGATCATAAATGCTTATAACTCGATGGATAATTTATTGATCGAAAAATTGACTATCGTTTATATTTAAATTAAAAAATGCATTTGAAAATATATCAAACCGTTTTGTGCTTGTTGAGCAGAACAGCCGAGAATAGCCGTAAGGCCCCGGTCCTCGCTCGAGGAAACGCTCGCGAACTAATGCTATTCCTATGGGGAAGCATTTTTCTAATAACTCTTTCGCACTTTGACATTTTTTTGGATAGCTGAGGTGCATGCCGACATTTTTTTAAAAAGCACTTTCATTTTTCGAAACCGGTTTTGAAAGTGAAACTAAGTTTGTAAAAAATATCTGCAATTAAATCGAAAAAGTAAAAAAGGTGCGCTGTCGGCATGCACCTCAGCTATCCAATGCGAAAAAAAATTATTCAAAAATGTCAAAATGCGAAAGAGTTATTAGAAAAATGCTTTCCCATAGAAATAGCATTAGCTCGCGAGCGTTTCCTCGAGCGAGGACAGGGGCCTTAAAAAATTCTGGGCTAAGAAAAATTGTCAAAAATTTACTTTTTATTTCTAGATTTTTTTCTACTTTCGGCTTATGCTTCCTTTGTAAATGCAAACTTTGATTATTTTGGGAGGTACTATAATTTATGATTGTAAGCTTGGTCCAGCATTCTAGGGTTGTAGATAAATTTTGATTTGCTGCAGATTAACACAAAAACAGAGGTTACCTCTGTTCACAAATCATATGCCCTGGTAACTTAAAATTTTTTCATGTATATCAGAACTGTCATTCCAGTAAGCAAGGTCTCGTTTCTTCTATTGAAAAACAATTAAAGAGAGCATTATTTATATGATTGGAAATATGCAGCAATATTATCGCGACTCTAATAGTTGCAACGCTCAAGAGTGCCGCATGATATAACTTTGATAGACAGAGTGATACATACATAAAATTATTGTCGAAGTTATTACCAGGGACTGACAAAAATCGAAAATTATTAAACGCGAGGAAAAGTTCTTAGGCACCAGCTTGATGTAACATTTCTCAGAAAATACAGCATTCACTGCAAAATAGAGCACTGGCTATTCATAATCGTATTCGGCTTTTTTTTTTTTTTTTTTTTTTTTTTAGTGTTGCACGTCATTTTGCAGTGAACAAGTTAAAATGTATGTACTAGTTTTAGCGCTTTGACATTTTATCTGATTTTCGAGAATATGCTATTAAAATTATCTAAAAATAAATACATTTGGAATATTTGACATTTTTTTTTTTTTTTTTTTTTTTTGAAAAAGTTATTTGAAATAATCAATTTTCACTTAAAATTCCACAAAGTGAAGAAGAGATGCATTCTTTTAGAACTTTGCTTAAAATATATAATCACAAGTAAGTACAAATAATAATTACATTTAAAAAAAATCTAGATTAAAATTGTTTGGATTTTTGTTAGTAGAGATGTTAGTTTAAAAATTAAAAGCAATATAAATTTTCATTAAAAAAAAAAAAGTT
Organism: Maratus speculifer; assembly: GCA_964019185.1. Classification (NCBI taxonomy): domain Eukaryota; kingdom Metazoa; phylum Arthropoda; class Arachnida; order Araneae; family Salticidae; genus Maratus; species Maratus speculifer. The sequence continues at coordinate 314,246,349 of OZ025296.1, read as the reverse complement.
TCTAAATATAATTGCATGTTTTTAAGGAAAATACAAAAGCATTTCAAAGCAGCAGCAATTCATAACTATACTTAAAAGTTACAAATCGTCGAAAATATAAAGTAAAATTAAAAGAGCCGAAATAGGTCAGAAGGTGCCATGTAATTCTGGCCGTCCCACAGTTTTGAATTCAGACACTTTTCTCCGGAAGGGTTCCGAATGGAGGGGAGGGGTGACAAATCATTGCTCCGGATAGTGGAATGTCCGATAAACATAATGTTAGATGGCTTCTTTGTTAAAACAACGGAGGTGAAAAACGACAAAATCAAAATCAATCCTAAAACAGCCATTTTAAAAAATAACTGCGTTTTTCTTAATGGGTGGTAACGTATTTATGTGATTTAATTGTCTATTATATAAAAATTTCCCTTATATCTTTTTAGTTTCATCACATCACAAAAAAGTGTGCGGTGCATTAAACATGCGTTGGACAGAAAAATGCTTTCTAATGATAGTAAGACCAAGTTTTCGATCATGTGGATAGTTGAAGATAAGCTGATTGTTAAGTACATTTCTTTGAGTTTCACTATTTGCAATGATTTAGCTGATCTGTAGTAATTATAAATTTTGTTAAATAACTTTTCTTGAATCAACTCATTAATAAAAGTAACTTAAGTAAATAAAAGAAATTTAATCTAAATAATTTTAAAACCTCGCAGCATTGTAGTTTTATGAATAACTTCCGCTGACAGAAACAAATATCTCAGAAACCCTTCATTTTATTTATAACCAGGATACAAACCAATTTCGGTTGTACGTGCACACACCTGCAAGTAGGTACATGCATCATACCTGCCGTCGGCAGGATAGTCATACCGACCTCTTCATGCTTTTTTACAGTTTCCGTATTCTGGCGCCTCTGTGCAAAGAGTTTCACCACCCCGGGGACACAGTACGGCCCTCATTGCATTTTTATGCGGCCGCACCCAGAACTACTGTTGCTCACAAGGGTCATTAGTATTTTAGAAAAAAGTCATCTAATTAGAATTGATGTGCGGTTTGCGATTTAAGAGTTTTCCAATCTGCAGTTTTAACAACCCTGCTCGAAACAACCGGCCAAAATAAGTACCAAGTGGAAAGATGGATATCTATAACAAGGCAAGATTAAGCCTGGTGATTACAGTTCCGTTCCACGGAAATATGATGTAATGTATTTAATTACTTTCTTAACAAAAGCAGAATAAAAAGTTTAAGGAAGTTTCTGGTGGCAACAATCATACAACTTTCACCTTTATGAATTAGGGAAAGATTCCAAAATAAAAAGAAATATTTTGTTCATAGTTTTATCAACGGACGAAGTATTGATACAAGATATTGTATCAATACATCGTATATTATATTATTGTAATTTAGTCTAAGCTCTGTCGCATCATTTACCTAATGAAATTGAAAAACTCAAAGCAATAACAGCGTTTCCAAAATTCAGTTTTCAGAAAAGGAACGATATTCTCTGGACAGTCAATACAACTTCATGATTACACTGGAAAAAGCCTCTTTTTACGAGTGAAATGAATAAATCATTGGTCTAAATTATAAAGTCATGCTTGCTTGCATATGTGCATTTGCATGTTTTGACAATATTTGCTATAAATGTCAAATGATGAGATCACAGACCGACAGAGATGATGCATAAAAGTTGAATACAGTGAATGCTTAGTAACAACCATATTCAGCAGAAAACAGGGCCGTAGCCAGAAATGAACGATAGGGGGGGGGGGGGGGGGCTCAAGAGAAGGTGGTGGGGGGGGACTCAGAATTTTTTTCTCGCTCTCTGATGCAGAAAGATAAGTGACTGCATATTCACATTGTAGGTTCAATGTTTCTTATTAAACTATTGTAATAACTTCATTTTATTCTAAGAAATTTATATGAAGATGAAAATTTTTAGTGTATAACTGGTGCAAAATGAAACATCCTGTTAGCTTCACATGTACAAATAGGATGAGGGAGTGTTGAAACACTTATTTTAGATAAAATTTAGTAATTCTGCAAAACTGTGAAAGGGTCTCAAAAATAAATTAGATTTTTGAACAGAATTTCATTTGAATTTTCGGAACAGAAATTCATTGAGTGACCTTGGAATCTTTCCCAGGGGGGGCTCAAAATATTTTAGGGGAGGCTGAGCTGCCCATAGCGCCCCCTTAGCTACGGGCCTGGCAGAAAATGGAGCTAAATCAGCGATAATTTCTTGCAATTAAAATGGAGTCGATTCAACATTTGTTGACGAGCCATGAAATTAGCTACTTAGCAGAATCAGTAATTGTTTTACTTGAATGCAAAATCCTTTGTGTGCATCAGAATGCATCAGATTACTCTTGTTGCTGTGATGTAGGTCGTGTGAATGTGACGACGAGGCCACGTCTGTAATCGTAACCCCAAATGTAAATAGTCCATATTTATCCGAGAACATTAAAGTAAATAGCAAGCAATACGATTCTAGTCTTTTTGACGTAAATGCATAAAACCTTTGAAATTTCTTTAGTGTTGCATCACGTTGATTATGGTGTGCATATATTAGTCGACAACAAAGCGTCCCTAATCGTTACTTTTTAAAAGTAATTCCACCTAACGTGAAAGTCACTGATAACTTACTACCTCCTTATGCAGTGCCTACTTCTGCAGATGTATACAGGGTGATCCCAAAAAATATTTGACAAAAAATAATAAGGCAAATCAAGCATACAATAAGAATAAAAAATCCCACAGAAGCATGGGGTCACAAACTACTTACTGAGTCACAACTACAGGGTGTTTCATTCTAGCTACACCATAATAATAATAAATTCGTAAAGTAATAATTTCGAGGAAAATAAAAACATCGTAATGAAAATGCAACGATATGTACCTTATTTTGTGTGAAATGTGATAACGTTACGAAAAAATCTGGAAAAACATATTGCTCAAGCAATCGATTATACCGTATAAACTGATTATCACAGACCAAAATGTAAAGGGGTCAAGTGCATCTTGCTAGCGCGCATAATGCAAACTTCTACCACTTTTGTTTGGTGTTATCACATTTAAAACAAACGTGATAATGTATGTTAAATGTTTTATTATAATATACTTGAGTTTTCTGAAACTTATTACCGTCAACCAAAACTGAGTTAGGATGAAACACCCTGTATTTGTGACTCAATAATTGGTTTGGTATCCTTGTTGTATGCCTGATTTGTCACACCATTTTGTCAAAAAAAATTTTAATCACCGTTTATATCATCCAAAAACTATATTATTTGTATTTTAACCATCTTCATTTCCGGCTTTGAGAGTAACTTTCTTGAGAGTAATCAGAAGAGAAAAAGATCTGATAATCGTCTCTTGCCAGAACAGAACCATCAAATCATATGAATCGCATAGCTTGCCAACTTTTATGCAGAGAAAAAGCGTCTTATTCAATCTGAATTTTCGGCAATTAAATAAGATGAATTTTTCTATTTATAAACAGGGTTAAGGAAAAAAAGGCGTAAAAACTGGCAGCTATGGAATTGGGTTTCATAATAAACTACAACCAACACTCAAAGAAATATAGCTACCTATAAGCCAGCTTTAATAACCATTGTTGATATACATTTCACTAATTTATCCATACACATTGAGAGCAAAAGCATAACTTACATTATCTGTATACATAAAATGCACTCTTTTTTCTTCCCATCCACACATAAACATAAAATCACGTTTAGTTATTCTACATATACATACACTCAATACCGTTTTGTAAATAAATGAGAAATAGATTGGAGAATGACACCAAAGAAAAAAAAATGGATAGATGAAATGTCTTTTTTAGAGAGAAAAGTACAAACAACATTGCACTATAAAAAAAGAGAAATTGGTAGAAGAAGAAAATTTTTAATGGCGCTTTAGTTTATGAGACTATTGATTTTGTTCATTCCTGTTGGTTTAATAACCGTGACGCCATTGCGCTAACAAAACGTCCCTAAATATTTCACTTACCAAATGGAACACAAACAAGTTGTACTTCCCCACAGACAGTCTAGAATCCTGCACAGGTATATACAATCGAAAACGTCTATGCTTTTCGAATTTGACACCCTCTTTTTTCGACCTTGATTAATTTTTCCCGCAAGAAATAAGAGGATAGATGAGTCTGCAGCCAGCTTTAACACACATTTTATGTTTATCAAATCATGCTATTTAGGAATGATTGCTAAATAGTTTTAAAAACTAAAACACACGCTTTTATATCAGGTCAAACTAAAAAATTTAAAATGTTTTTTTTTTTTTTTTTTTTTTTTTTTTTTGCATAGTTAGGGTTTTATATGTGTTTCAGTGATTTGTATGTGTCTAGGGTATCAGGTGACTGTTAATTTTTCAAATTGCTTTTGATCCGTTTATCCAGCGTTTTTGATTTTGATCTTTTTAAAGTGGCGACTTTTCAAATTGTTGAATTGTCATCGGTTCTCAATAAGTGTGCAAAGTTTCAATTTAATCTGATGGCTTTAAGTGGGTGAAAATAACGTTCAAAGATTCCGTTACATGCATACATACACACATACAGGTGAAACTAACTTTCGGTAACTTTCCTTTCAAATTTATCGCTGGCATTTTAATAACTTTAAATGATTTTTATTTATTTATTTATTTATTTATTTGTAATCGATGTAGAATTCTGTACTTTCGTGCTTTTTCAATTTTAGTCGCAAATCTACGGGCATTTTCGATTTTAAAACCAATTTCAAAGAACAAAAGAAAGAAAGAAAAGGGAGAAAACTGCAACCATCATAGAAAGAGTGCGAAAGTACAAGATTAAACATAGACTTGAGATATCTAATGTAAAAATAAAAAATCATTTAAGAGTGTTCTCAACTGTTTTGCTGCTTTGCTTAAAGCGTTTTAACACATTTTCAAATTCATTTTTTAACAGATAGATATAAAATTGCAAAACCTGACCATGGAAACAATTTGGAATCGAACTTAGTTTTCCCTTTTATGATAATTAAATTACCAATCGAGTTCCAAGTTATTTCGATCACGTGATCACCCGTTTTTCTCCTACTTTTCGACCGTTTTTTTCTACTTTTGTCGGAAAATGTGCTCAAAAATGTCCAGTTTGAAGGCTTGTTATAAAAGATCTATTGCGTTATATATATATATATATATATATATATATATATATATATATATATATATATATATAAAAATTGAGTGCAATTAGACATTTTCTGAATAACAATACCTGCTATTTTCATGCATTTCCGAACAAAAATAAATTAAAGCATGTGTCACAAAGTTACCCTTTTTGAATTAAGAACAACCTTAAAAACACTAATGTGCTTGCAAGCTACCTTCGCGTTACTAACGGTAACAAAACATGTCTAACCTTTACTACTCTTTAAAAGTATCTCACCCACCAAGAAGGGCACTAACAAGTCGCCTCCTCCCCATCCACGACCTACACTCCTTGCACTGCACAGGTAATAGCATGGAAAACATCTATAGGCTCCGTTCAGATTGCAATACTCTTTCCTTCAACTGAATTCTTGGAGGAAGTCTTTTGTAAAGGATCCATTTGCGGTTCCTTCATAATAGAAACGAATGGAATTAACAAAAGAATCGGGAGACAAACATTAACAAAACAACCCATCCTATTTGACGGTAAGATCTTCCTTTTGCCGGACAACCGTCCCTTTCCTGCAAAACTCCAAGGGTGTTCAACAAGCGAAAAACGTTTTGACACATTTACAAATTCATTTTTTAACAGAAAGTTATAAAATTTTAATGCCTGACTATGAAAGCGATTTCGAATTGAACTTATTTTTCCATTTCACGATAATTAAATTACTTATCGAGTTATAAGCTATTTCGATGACGCAATCGCCCGTTTTTCTCCTCCATTTCGACCGGTTTTTCTGCTTTCGTCGGGAATATGTGCTCAAAAACGTCAACTTTGAAGGTTTGTTATGAAAAATCTATTGTCTTTTTTTAAGAACAAAAGAATGAGTGCAATTAGATAGTTTCTGAATAACAACACCTGCTATTTTCATGCATTTCCGAACAAAAATAAATTAGTGCATGTGTCACAAAGTTGCCCTTTTTGATTTAAGAACACCCTTAAGGGTGTATTCTAAAAAATGACTTTGCACATTCAACAGCTCGAAATTTTCCGATACATTTTCAGGCTCATTTTTAAAAGTAGAAACATGAAACTTGCTGGGGTGATTTTTGAAGTGATGTAGAAGATGCCGTGTAAAGTAATTTTTCGCTGAATTAATTAGAATTTGATTTATAAGATGTTATTTTCTCAGCGTGACCCTTTTTTTCGTTAGCAGATCTCCCGCTTCTGAAAATTTGGTCCAAAACGCCGTTTTCGGCAGCATTTTTTGCAAAATTTTCTGCATTTATGAAGGAATTGACAATTACGGCACCTTGTACAGTTTCTAAATAAAAGAATTTGAAAGTTTGGTGCATTTGAGAGCTAAAATGAATCTAAAAATAAATCTGAAAAAAGGCAGTTTGGATCGGAATACACCCCAGGGCCATCGCTAAGACTTTTTATTGGTGGGGGAGAAGATCTTAAATTGCCAAGTCAAATTTTCATAATTGCCAACTTATTTTACAATTTTGCCAAGTTACCACAATTAGAAAATGTAATACAGTTCTTATTTGTAAAAAGTTCAATAATATTCCCAATTAGAGTTGTAACTTTTGCAATTTCTATCAAAAATAGGAAATATATTACAGTTTTTACTAAAATTTTAATGAAATTTGCCAAGTGTAACAACTTTTGGGAATGTTTGGGGGGGGGAGGCTCCCCCCCCTGTCCCCCCCCCTTAGCGAGGCCCCTGATTACACCCTTAAGAAAAACATCGCGTCACCACAACAAATGAGCCGACACCGAACTTCAAGAAGTGGTCAAATGTGTTTGGGCCTTATACTATCCGAATTCGTCCATCCTCTTTTCCGGCCTTGAGGAGTAGTCAGTACTTTTCTTGAAAGGAATCGGAGCAGAGGAGGAGGAGGGTCTGATCATAGTGTCTCGCCGGAACCGTCAAATCATCTCTGAATCGGGTTTCATAACCAACCAACACCTATAAGCACGGAGGCGCTAGCAGTAATAACCACTGTTATTACACCTTTTTTTATTTACTTATTTCACCGGCTATCTCAAGCGTAAACCCGTTACGTAAAACGATTTTTTCGCGCACTGATGGCCCCGTTGATTTTAAGGCGTCTGCCGATGCCTGCTCCTAACCCTGCTATTTTTTCCACGTTTATGTTATTTTTCCTCTGATTATATTTGTATCTTTAGAGGATGTTATATCCGTTGAGATGAGAGCGAAGGGTTATTAGGCGTTTCGTTTAACAGAAAAAAAAAAAAAAAAATCAAAAGATTTGAAACAGAGAGAGTTTTATCCGAGATTGAAGAATTTTCCACAGGAGCTGAAAGGTGAAAAATCGTTTTTCTTTAAAACCACGGAGTTTATTTTATTCTGTTTTTAAATACAAATCTATTATTTCTTGCCTCAGTCTCATAATTAAAGATCGTCTGAAAAAAGTTTTACGAAGAGCAAAATAATAATTGCGAAGTGTGGTGAAATAATAATTTTTGTTAGTTGAAAAGTTATTTTACACGTAATGCAACCCTTCCTCTTTACAAAAATGTATTTAAAAAAATAGCTACAAGTCTTATTTTCTCCGTTTTTACTTAATTTGTATGCGATAGTTGAAAGAATGCAAATTTTCAATTCTTTTGTAAAATCACTTTCCGAATTTTGAAAAAATATAAATGAATAATTTCTGATATAGCATGGAGTTGTTATAAACAAACAATGCACGGCATATGAAACATTAGATGTCCAGTTTGCTTCTTAAATGACGACATTACTTTTTTGTTGGGTTTGTGTATTATTCAGCAGTAATGACGTTATATGTAAACTTTTTTATAGATGTTGTCAAAGACCGTAAAACGGGAATGTTTTAGCGAATGCAAATGACATCTTTTTATTAAAAAAAATCATGTATTTTAATTCTTAAAACTGAAATATTTTTCTAGAAAAGTGTCATTTTGATCCCAGCTGCTTTGAAATATTTTACAGGTGTAAATACTTCACTTTTAAAAATAAGGTACTCGAAATCACGTCACATTGATGAAATGCAATATTAAAATAGTAATAAATTAATTAATTTAAAAAAAATTGGAGTATTTTTATAGAAGGGTCGTGATTGGAATCCGTGTATCAGTGTGATCGGAAGTCTTTGCCCAAAAATTAGCGATTTATGTTGCAGAACTTGATTATTCTCGACTGGATGCACTCACTTCGCCGAGTTTGACAAGTAAATGAAGAAGATCGTGGCAATAATTCTAGTTCGAGACAATAAAAATAATCACCATTTTACCTTATGTGACGTCACAGGAATATTGCCTATCGTATTTATTGCCTGCGGGATATTTAAGAAAATTTCATTTACACTTAATAGTTTAGCATCTATTTCCAGCTAATAACAATCGAGACTTCAAGTTTTCAATTGAAATGATTTTAAATGATCAAATTAAAATATAATAATAATAAAAATAGCTGAATAGAGATGTGAGAGATATGACATGTTAAAAATGATGTCGGGTTTAGATTTTACAAGGAAAAAATTCTGTGACTGAGTCAAAGTGCAATAGCATTTGTTGTTTTTCATTTTGTAATTCCAAGCATAAGAGCCTTAATTGATAACTTTATCACAATAGTAGATCTTTATTGTATTTTACTGCTTATATATATGATCAAAGGTTAATTTTTAATAACTTCTATAATTGAGTTTTATTGAAATAGTATTTTGTTAACTATAGATTAAATATGATTTGTTTAAGAGTTAGATTTACCAATAGAAGGTTCATTTTTTATTGTAGCTAATTTTGTAAGTTTATTACAATCAATGAAACAGTTCCTTCTTAAAGATTTTCTATCATCAAAATTCGACGGGTTTTATCTTATTCATAGATAATTGCTGAAATAAAATTTTAATTTAATGATGTTTTTAAAATATTTTTGTTGGAAAAATACAGCCAAACTTCGATAACATGAACACGCATTTTTTCACAGATATTTTTTACAAAGTTAGTTTCACTTTCAAAGCCGGTTTCGAAACTGAGAGTGCTTTTTAAAAAATATATCTGCAACGAAAATCGAAAAAGTAAAAAAGTTGCGCTGTCGGCATGCACCTCAGCTATCCAATGCAAAAAAAACTATTCAAAAATGTCGACAGGGGCCTTAACATGAATTGTTTTGACAGTCCCCCATAAAAACGAATACTGTCAAACCTCAAAACCATGAACACGCTTAACGTGAATTACTTTTAACATGAATTGCTTTCAGGATCCCCTATAAAGACGAATATAAATATTTGATACTGATGACATGAATTACTGTTAATATGAACAACATTTCTCTTCCCCCATTTCTATCCCCCATGCTAATGAGGTTCGACTGTACAAAGATTTGACACTGATAACATGAATTACTGTTAACATGAACAAAATTTTGAGTCCTCTTGAGGTTTATGTTAACGAGGTTCAACTGTAGTAAGAACATCAATTAGACTTACAGGAGCACTAAAAGACCATTCAGTGGATATATAATTAAATTTCACTTAAAAATAAATTTTCTGCATATTTTGTCATTTGTTTTTCTTAAATCGATAATGTACTTTGGTGTGTAAAATGTTTTTCTTGGCCGCTTTTTATGTTATTTACAATGAATGTTAATGTATTTATACGAAGATGCAATGACGATATGAAAATATAATTTAATAAAAATATTCATTAAATTATTTAAAAGAACTTGTAAATGGCTTAGAAAAGACACAATTCACCTTCACCCGTCACTCTTCACACATACACATATCAAAGGGAAAAAAAAATATTTCACCCAAAAATTTTTAAGCCCACCCAATCTTTTCCCCAAAGTTGGCGCTACTGCTCGCTATGGAGAGATGTATTTCCTGTAGCTCCACAATTGCCCTTTTACTTTCGATTACTATTTACATCTAATAAAATATTAATTTTGTATATATAAAAGTATCTTAATGGACAAAAAAAAAAAAAAAAAAAAAAAAAAAAAAAAAAAAGAAAAAGAAAAAGAAAAAGAAAAAGAAAAGAAAAGAAGTAGAAAACGAAATTTTGAACCGGAGTTAGAAGTGTTTTTAAATCAAAAAGGACAACTTTGTGACATAAGTTTTAGTTTATTGTTATTCGGAAATGCATGAAACTAGCAGGTGTTGTTATTCAGAAAGTGTCTAATTGCACTCAATTTTCTGTTAAAAAAAAAAAAAAAAAAAACTCAATAGATTTTTCATTCATCGATAGATAATAGATCATAACAAGCCTTCAAAGTTGACGTTTTTGAACGTATTTCCTGACGAAAGCAGAATAAAAACGGATGATCACATGATCGAAATAGTGTAGAACTGGATAGGTAATTTGAATATCCTAAAATGGAAAACTAAGTTCGATTCGAAATCACTTCCATAGTCAGGTCGTTCAATTTTACACCTTTCTGTTAAAAAATGAATTTGTAAAAATGTCAGAACATTTAGCGCTTGTTGAGCAGAGCAGTTGAGATCAGCCTTAAGTCTTACATTCATTGTGGACGTCATAAAAAATGTGTTGTTCACTTTTGGACGATTGCGAAAAACCGTTTTTTGTTGTTGTTGTTGTTGTTTTGTTTCCATATTTTATGAGATTTTATCGATTTAATGGCTATTTTATTTGTGTCGTGAGATTTATTGGTTTTTGCAGAACCAAAAGCATATCTTCTTCTCTTCTCTTTAATTAATGCAAATTTTAGTTATTGTTATTGCGGATGTAACGAACACTGTTTTGACCGAATCGAATTGAAATAGAAATAATAAGTAAAATATTTTGAACGGAAAATGGCTTACAGTTTTTAAAAACATCATTTTGTTAAATTTAGGTTAAAATAACATTTGTTTGTTAGTTAGACTACCTAATGTAAGGTGCATTTTTTACTGCAACTAATTTTGTTCATTTATTATAAATCAATGAATAAGCAGTTCCTACTTAAACATTTTCTTTCGTAGAAATTCGACGAGTACCACCTCGTTATTTTAAAATCGATAATCATTATCCAAATATATTTACCGAAGGTTAATGATTATCTCATTGTCTGAAATCTAGCGAAAGTACTTATTTTGTGTGGCATTCAATTCATATTTATATGATAAAAAGCTAAAGACGAGTTTTTGAAGACGTTTGAAAAAGGAAGTATTACAGCAGGATTTGGGAGGGTACTACAGCTTTCTACTATTTTCTGATTTTATCCCACATGTTTGGTTCAGAAAAGTAATTTATATTTTAAATTTAAAGAGTGAAATGTATGTATAAAATTAAGGAATCGCCAATGGTGCAAAGAGAATTAAGTAAACTTTCATTATTATCGTTAATCTAAATGTCAAAACTTAAATAAAGTGACGATAAGAAAGGCATAGCTATATAACTATAAACTTGGTTACTACTCGGTTATACCGTCGATTAATTTCGCCAAATCATACAAATCGCCAAACTAATTGCCAAATTATACATATTAACATAATTTTTATTTTAAACAACGAAAAAAGAAATAAATAGTAGAATATTAATAAAAATATAAATAAAAAGTTGAGATAAAAATCACTTAATGGCGTTTTAAACACGTGTATCGCATTTAATGTTTTTGAATGTGACATTTACGATCAGCCAGTATTGGTTTTCAGTCTTATAGTTTGGCAATAGTTTTTTTTTGGTCGACGGGATAACCAAATAGTACCCTATAACTTTTATATGTAGAAAGTAACTAAGTAACTGTTAAGACATGTACTATTAATAGTACACCAGAGCCGAAAGGCTTAAAATTTTAGAAGTATATGAAATATTTTGTTTGTGTTTCACTTATTGCCAAATTTGAAAATTCTTTATTTTTCTGTAATATATTTATTTGGATTGAACACATTTAGGTTTGCAGTGAGAACTGTAGACACGCAAATGCACATGTCAAGCATTTTAATAAAACTATGGTTCAAAGTTATCAAATTCAAACTGGATATGTTATCACATATTTTTGAATTCGATTTTTGTTCTGAAACAGCAGATGTTCTTATTAAAAAAATTTGTAATCCTTTATTTTTTGTTTTTCTGTAAAGGCTGGCATTTTGATCTGAATTTTCGCACGCAACAGAGCAAAGAAATGAAAAAAAATATATTCTTTACTGAAAATGCAGTTAATTTATCGAAAATCTGAATTTAAAAAAAAAAAACTGAGATTACAAATTATTACAATAATAATGCCTGCAAGTATCATAATTTAGTATTTAAAAATGACTTAGAAAATGTGTCAAAATCGTTCTCGTAGTTGAGAAGGGAAAAAAAAAAAGATTGTTTTTGAGAAATGGTCAGAAGCGTGAATTATTTCCATGGCCAAGTGACCGAGATTTGCGACAGGAAGTGTAATTTGATCTCCGGATGCGAACCAGCATGTTACCCCTCGAAAAGTGAAACTTATAGGATCCACCCACACCGGACATTATCGGCGTTTCCCTGAATGAACTGACTTCGAGTTCCACAATCAAAGATACCGAATAATGGGAATATAGAGCTAAACATGAAAGAAAAAAAAAAAAAAACATTCATCAGGGATGTATTTTGATGCATTTTCTAACATTATCAATATATTGTTACAACATTTTTTTTTTTTTTTTTTCATAGAATGAAATGAGATGAGGTAACCAAGCAAATAATTTACAAAGCACATTACGCAATAAAAATAGACCGGGAGGTGGCAACAGAGTTAATCACCCCATCGAGTTCACGGATGAAAATCTGGTTTTATTTAAATTTCGATTCGCATATTAAGGTTGTATTCGAAAAAATGATTTTCCACCTTCAACAGCTCGAAATTTTCCGATACATTTTCAGACTCATTTTTTAAAATAGAAACACGAAACTTGCTGAGGGGATTCTTGAAGAGACGTATGAGGTGCCGTGTGATGTCATTTTTCTCTAAATTAATTAGATTTGATTTATAAACAATTATTTTCTCAGCGTGACCCCGTTTTTCGTTCGCAGATCTCCCGCTCCGGAAAATTTGATCCAAAATGCCGTTTTTGACAGCATTTTTTGCAACATTTTCGACATTTATCAAAAAATCGACAATCACGACACCTTATATCGTTTCTAAATAAGAGATTTTGAAAGTTTAGTGCATTTGAGAGCAAAAATGAATTCAAAAATAAATCTGAAAATAAGCAGTTTTGATCGGAATACACCCTTAAAACGGAATCGGTCTGTCAAGTCACATCATGGTGGAAAACACCTGAAAACCCAATTTTAGAGGTTGACTCGTAGGTTTACCATCATGCTTTCCTGCACCCAAAAATATGAAAACATGGTGGATTCGGAGCAGGAAAACATAATGGTAAACCTGCGAATCAACCACTAAAATCGAGGTTTTAGGTGTTTTTTTTCCACCAAGTTGTGACCTGGCAGGCCAATTACGTTTTACTATGCGAATCAAGATTTAACTAAATCCAGATTTTCTTCCGTGAACTAGATAAGATGATTGTCTGTGCTGGCGCCTCCCGGAAATTGCAACGCTGTTTATATTAATAATGAGTGCGAATCTTTTCCTTCATCCCTGTATATGGTGCATCAAATTTATACGTGTTGCATGATCAACTTAAAAATTACCTAAGTTTCCAAAATGCATACTCAGTGGTCTGTCTAGACTTTTCTCAGAGTTCTGTTTTTGTGAGATTGTGAAGTTTCTCATATACGTATTTGTGAAAATTCTAGTCATTATTTTGTGAATTTTAAATCATCGATACATTCAGGTTCTACCGTTCATTATATAAAAATGCTAAGTAATGTATTCTTTAGTGAGTTTAACTGTTTAATACAGGCCAGATTTTATTTTTAAATGATTAAATCTATGAACAGTTCAATTTGAAGGTGGAAAAATTTTGTGAAAGGTCTATTTAAGAGAGAAATAATTTTGTGAAGGGTCCTGTTTTGGGATAAAATGTTTTGTGAAGGGTCCTGTTTGAAGATGATTTTTTTATTTATTTATTTATTTATTTTTTTCCGAAGGATCCTGTTTTAAAATAAATTATTTTGTAAAGAGTCTTTTAAAGGATCTAAAAATTTCCTTAAGGCTTCTGTTGCTGCAAGCGAAGACTCTCGCAAGCTAATACTATTCCTATAGGAAGGTTATTTTCTAATAACTCGTTTGCATTTGGACATGTTAATTATTATTATTATTATTATTATTATTATTACATTCGAAGAGAATTCGAAAAACTTTTGCGATTTCAAACTAAAAATTTTCCATCTGTCAAGCCAGCAGCTTTTAATGAGTACGTGAAAAGAGTCTTCAAAGATTAGTTATAGAGGCATTTGTTGCTTTGAAAATTTGCATTTACGTATTGATTGGGCCATGATTTGATCATTATAAATAGTTAAGTTCATAACAATAAATAAAGTGTGGGTCATTTGAGCCGATACAACTCAAAACAATAGGTAATATTTAAAATTTCCGAGGGAAGAAACGCGATTTTTGGAAAACAGATAATTTCGGTCGAACTTAGGACCACCGAATTTTTGGCAGCATTTTCGCTGAAAACGAATTTTCAGATTTCAACCTGCCGAAACTCAGATTTTTGAGTCGAAAACGAAACTTAATTTTCGGTCAATCTCCAGTTGCAAGGAATGTCTAAAAGGGGATTGGGAGAAAAAATTTCACTAAGGGTATTCTTAACTCAAAAAGAACAACTTTATGACATAAGTTTCAATTTATTTTTGTTCGGAAATGCATGAAACTAGTCGGTGCTGCTGTTTAGAAACGATCGAATCGCGCTCATTTTCCCATTTTATTTGAAACACAATAAATCCTTCAGAGAATAGTGTCAAAGTGGACGTTTTGAATCGAATTTTTTAACAGAAGCATAAAAATAGACAAACAGGGGTAAAAAACGCCTTGTCACGTGACCAAAAACGCTTATAGCTCGCTTGATAATTTATGTTTAAAGAAATGGAAAACACTATGCTATTCCATAATCAGGCCTTCTAATTTTCTAAACCTTCTAAATATCTTTACGTTAGAAAATGAATTTGAAAATGTGCCAAAATGTTTTGCGCTATGTTGGGCAGAGCAGCTGAGAACAGCCTAAGTGGTTGAAAGAGAATTGGCAAATTTAGATTTTTTTTTTCGGTGCTGCAATTTTAAATCCTTAGTTTTGTGATGGATTTTTTTTCCCCTGAAATTTCAAATTATTTGATTTTTTCTCTGAAATTTCAAAATTCCGCAGGAATTGTGAATTTCCATGGTTTTTCTCTGACTTTCCCAACCTATATATATTTGCCTGACTTTTCTCAGATATCCAGGTTTTACAGGTGGCTTGACACCCTTATATATTACATTTACTTGAACATAAGCAGCCCTCTAAAAAACTATCTTTCTAAATCTTAGAAAACGCCTGGCAGAGAAATTTTGGAGATAGATTACATTTCCCCTCGTGTTTTTTTTTTTTTTTTTCCTTAGGCTGTCGGATATGGAAAGAAAAATATTCCGTTACTTCGTGGAAAAGCTCGTTATTTATTGCGCTATTTTCCAACATCACCTTTGTTACGCATCGAATAATTTTAGGCCTGTATCCCGGCGAATTCCCAAACTTTTATGTGAGCCGATACTCATAAAATCCGATAAATGTCACACTTGTTTTAAGGAAAATAATAACTAAAAAGAAACATAACATGATGTTTAATGTGGTTATGCATATAAAAGAATTTCGTTTTTACATACGCTTTCTGTTGAACCAAAAAAGAAAAGCAAAAATAGCGAGGAAATGCACAATATACAAGTGCTTGGGAAAAGACAAATGTGAGAACATTTATACAGTCACATTTTCAGGATTAAAAAAAAACCAAGCTTCTGATGTATGTTATAAGAATAATTACCCTGAACGAAAATTATTAAATTCGATCGAGCACGGTTTATTGAGTTTCAAGCGAAGCGCCTATGCAATCGAAAATGCGCATAGAGTGCCGCAAAAGATTGAAGCGCGTTTTTTCTTAAGGGTGTATTTTGATTCAAACTGCTTATTTTCCGATTTATTTTTATGTTCATTTTTGCCCTCAAATGCATTAAACTGGCAAATTGTATTATTCAGAAAGTACTCAAGACTGTAAAGGTCGATTCTTTGATAAATGTAGAAAATATTGCAAAAAAGGCTGCCAAAGTTGCCAATTTGAACGGATTTTTCAGAAGCGGGAGATATGGGGACGAAAAAAAGGGTTATACTGAGAGGATAATTGTTTATAAATCAAATTCTAATGAATTGAGCGTAAAAAGACATCACACGGCACCTTATAAGGTACCGTGGGGTAATAACGCCAGGCGGGGTAATAACGCCAAGTGCTTATATTTTGCAAAATTATGAAATAATCAGGTAAATAACACCCATGTGCTCTGCGCAGAAGGGTTTTGAGTCATATAAATTGCAAAAAAACAGCTTCAAGTTAATTTGTTTCATTTTTAGGTCTTATTGTTTTTACAAGCAACCAAAAATAACGCTTGATCTAAAATTTGCGAGATAAGGTTTTTGATCTGAAGACTATATTTTTTATCCAGAAATACTTTGTTTATTACATAAATTTGTAGTGTATTTCATGTACTTTCAAATTGTTGTAGAAGATTTTGGATATCTTCTCGAGATAATTTGTAGTTTAGGATTTACTGCGCAATAAGTATCCCGGGGTAATAACGCCAATCCCTGGCGTTATTACCCCGGTTGATTCCCAACAGTGGCCGAACTATATCCGAAGGGGGTTTATATATTAATATGGGATAGCATTATCATCATTGTTGAAATGGTAAGATTAAGGAGGGGGGTGCCCAATACTTAAAAATAATCACTCTATTTTATTTTTTATTATATTATTATTATTATTATTTACTAATGTAAAAAATAATTTTTAACTCTTGTAAATAAAACTATATCAAAATGTTTTCGAGATTCAAATTCGAACATTTTCAAAATCATGTTTCTATTAAATTTCCACTGGATTGTTCAATTGAGTTCGAAATTTTAACTGTCCGCTTTCTCAGCGTCAGTTTTTCAAAACTTTATAAATTTAACCTTTAACTGATGTGACAGAAATTGTAACGTATGAATGGGATGCGGTTTGTGAGACCACAAAATTGAAAGATGAATAAAAGGCGGGAATAAATCATAGGATTGTGTTTTTGTACTAAACTTTTTATACAAGAGTATTGTACTTAATATTCACCTATTTAGTCTCTGGTGATAGTACTAATATTCCAAATGAAACAAAATTTCGGTAGTGTTTGCAGTTAAACTGAAACTTACAAGTTAAACTAACAAATTAAAAGAAAAATAGTGGTCTACGAGACCGGTAACATTAGTTAAAGGACAAATTGCGATCCATGATTTAAAATCATAGAATACTGTTCCTGCGCTAAACTTTTTGTACAGAATTAATTCTAATTAAATTTAATCTATTCAAATATTTCTAACAATATTACGAGAACTTCAAACGAAAGAGAATTTCAGTTGTAACTATAGTTAAACTGGAAAATACAAGTTAAACGCTATTTTTTTTTTTTTGGGGGGGGGGGGGAAGGGGTACAGTTTTCAGTCAGATTGCTAACAGCAGTTAAAGGTTAATTTTATTGCTAATATAGAGATAATGATATATAACCATATGAATTTTGTATAAAATTGAATAAGAGATCTCTTTGGGATAATATTTTTTAATCAAAAATTTTATTCAATTTATTAAAAATTTATTAAAGCATGCTCTTTAAAACGTCGACAATTTAACTGTAGGTTTGGAGAATCCGGATTAGTGTGGAGTTATGGGTTAAAAATAATTTACTAGATTACTATAATAGTATTAACCCTTAACTGCTGTGACAAAAATTGTCGCATAACTTACAGTGAGCGGCCTGTCAGACCGTTTAATCTAACGATGAATAAAATGTTAAATTAACTTTTAGAATATTTTTTTTGTATTGAACCTTATATACAGGACTATTATAAATAAAATTCAGCTATTCAAAAGTTTCTAGAGATAGTAATAGGACTCCAAATGAAACAAAGTTTTCCCGGTATCTATAGTTAAACTAAAAATTGCAAGTTAAACTCTGAAACTTGAAAAACTCAACGGTATGTGAGACGCTAACAGAAGTTAAGGTTTAACAAAAATATTTATTACATATAACTCTAGTTATTATAAAATTTCACATGATTAAAATATTACATTATGAATGGTTAAAACCATGCAATGTTTATTAAAAATATTTAAGCGGAACTTTTAAAGTAAAGAGAGACACAGGGTGTTATATTCTTTTGAAGCTCCCCCTTCACTCCTTTTTCTTTCACTTTCACAAAAAAATCAATATTTTCTATCACATAGAATGCATACATGGGAATATAAATACTGATTCAAATAATCCATGCAATGTTTCTATTAATTCTCTTTAAATGGTTATTTTTAAGCAAAACGTAGCTTAGAATCTGATATTCTTTTGCCTCCTTCCCCCGCCACCACCACAGCTTTCTTTTTCTTTCAGAGTCACAAAAAAATTGTACATTTTCAATAGCTTAGATTGCAATTTGTCAATTTCTAGAGCTGTAGAGTTTGTATTTTTAGAATTGGGCAATTTACATGCCATTATTCCATCTTATTTTATAGTTTTATTTGCATGGCGTTATTACCCATATAGGTGGGTATTAACGCCAAATAGCATTGGTCAAGAAAAAACGCCATTACATTTTATGAATACATATCTGTTAAATTATTTTATTTTATATAGATAGTCAATGAGTTGCTATATCAGATCCTATATTTGTTTGAAAAATACAATCTAAAACTAAGCCGTGAAAATTGGTAGAACCTTAACGTGGCGTTATTACCCCAGGGTACCTTACATCACTTCAAAAATACCCTCAGCAAATTTCATGTTTCTACTTTTAAAATTGTGTCTGAAATTGTATCGGAAAAATTCGAGCTGTTGAAGGTGGAAAAGCGTTTTTCCGAATACACCCTTAATCTTATGTATCCCGTTAGTAGAGTTCTGCATCGAGTCGGCTAC
Organism: Maratus speculifer; assembly: GCA_964019185.1. Taxonomy (NCBI): domain Eukaryota; kingdom Metazoa; phylum Arthropoda; class Arachnida; order Araneae; family Salticidae; genus Maratus; species Maratus speculifer. The sequence continues at coordinate 314,227,189 of OZ025296.1, read as the reverse complement.
CCGGTTTAACCCGAACTCAACCCGACCGTTATTTTGAATTAGGTCAGGTTGGCGCTATTATTTTCTGGTAAAAGGTCGGTGTCGCTTCAAGCTCTGTTCAATTTTTTTGTGTATGTCGGATCAGATTGGCTATGATTTTTTTGAGTTCTGGTTGGTTTAGAGTTAACTTTTTAAAGGGTCAGTTTCGGGTCGATCCGAATTTCTAAATTTTATAAGCCGACACTCATAAAACTCAATAAATCTCATTACCTGTTTTAAGTAAAGTAACAAATAAAAGAAATCCAAAAAATGTGGTTGGCTATCTGATCACATTTAAATGTTTTACCTGTTGAAGATATGAAAAGTTCAACTTTTAAATTTCTATATGGCCCTGGATTCTATAAATTGTATTTGAGAAATTTTTTTGCACGCTTTGACGAGTATAACAAAATACAAAACCTATTCTAATGATAAAAATTCAGCGAGTTATGATAATTTAAACTTTATATAAAATTTTGGAGTTTTCTAACTTTAAAAGCATATTAATTCCTACTTTGTTTTGAGCATCTTTGCATTTTACATTACCCATGTATCTCGAATAGTTAAAAAATTAAAATTCTTTTCAACCTGTTCGTGACACCCTGTATAGGGATATCTAAAAGTGTGAGGAGAGAATTGACAATGTTAAATTTCAACAAAATAAAGCTTATTTAAAATATCTTAATATTCTCTATGACTGCTTAGTTAGCTCGATGACAATTGAAGTTCTCAGTAAAAGAAAATATTGTGTAAAAAAAAAAAAAAAAAAAAAAAAAAAAAACTGACGTGAAAAAATATTGATTTATTTTTCTTTTGGTAGTATAGGTTTAAAAAGCTAACAGGTGAAACAAAACTCTCACTATAACTTATTGTCATTTATTTTTTAAGTTATTAAAAATTATCAACGCTGAATATCTTCAGAAAATGTAACGCAACATCTACTTTCACTTTGGTCTTCAATTATGATGTATCTCCAAACATTGTCTCAAATGTAAAATATTCTAGTGATTTTAAATCGTGCAATTTCACCCTATCAGTAGTTATAAATTAACGATTTTAACTCTAATGTTTCAAGTAACGCGAATAATTTCTCGAGTAATAGTTTTAAAACTTTAGGAAATACAACATAACATCTGCTTTCACATAGCTTTTCAATTAAGATACATCTCCAAATATAGCCTTAAATGTGAAACAATCTAGTAATTTTAAATCGCATTATCTCACCCAATCAATTGTTACAAATTAATGAGTTTAACTCTTTGTTTATTTATTTATTTATTTTTAGCAGTAACGCCAATAATCGAGTAATATTTTTAAATTTGCTTTCTCATAGATCTTCACTTATGATAGCATCTCCAAAGATAGCCTTTATCCTTTGGGGAACCTATACGTGCCGCAAAAAAGGCTTGCTTATGCCCACCAGTAAAATTTGCCTTATTCATTCGAAGGATTTTCTCGATTTAATAAGTTACACATTTTTGTCCGGGACACAAAAATCATAAAATTTTTTTTTAAACTTTCATTGTATTGAATATTTCTCAATTCTTTTAAGTTTAAAACGGTGTTTAGTTCATGTTACATTCTTAATTAGAAGAGGAAATCATTTTTTCGTTTAGGTTTGTTTCCTGAAATCTATCTTTTAAGCAATAGTTGACACAAAAAATGCATTTCTTCTTCATGATGTGATTTTTCAAAATTTCACAGATTTAACTTGTTATAACTGAAGAACCGTTAAAGATAAATGCTTCAAACTCTGAATGTGTATTTTTTTTTTTTTTTTTACTTTAATTTCGATTCAGCAAATTTGAAAAAAAAATATTTACTTTTGGAAATAATTTTTTAAATAAAAGTTACATTATTATTTTTTTTTTAATTTTTACATTAAATATTTTAATTTTGTCTAAAAATAATATTTTTAAAAATTCTGAATCAAAATTGAAGTGTAGATAGTTTTGTTTATTTAAATGTAAAAAAAAAAAAAAAAAAAAAAAAAAAAAAAAAAAATGAAATTTTACAAATAATATTTTGAGTTAAAACGATTTTAAATTACCCCACTTGTGTTACCCCATAATGTTTTAATTTAAAATTATTATTATTATTATTTTTTTAATATGAAGTCTTGTCGTATTATTTTGTTTACAAATAATATGGTTATCCATCACAAAAAAAATTCCGAATTTTAAGTCAATAAATAAAACTTATTTTAAATTGTGTCCCGGACCCCCTTAAATGTAAAACAGTCTCGTGATTTTAAATTATGCTATTTTTCAGCCAGTCAATTTTTATAAATTAACAATTTTAACTTCATTTTTCCAGTAGTGCGAATAATTTCTCGAAATACAATTTCAAATGCGTTTAAGAAATGCGATATAACATCTACTTCCACTCTAGTCTTCAGTTACGATACATCTCGAAAGATTGTTTCAAATGTAAATCACTCTGGTGTTTTAAATCGTGTTATTTCTGTCAATCCGAATAAATTGTAATAAATTAACGATTTCAACTCCATTTCTAGAGCAACGCAAATAATTTCTCGAATAGCATTTTTAAGTGTGTTTAGGAAATGCGGCATAGCATCTAGTTCTACTCAGGTCTTCAATTATGATACAGTGGTGGCCAAAATTGTGGACCCTTTTAGGTAGCTTTCATTATAAAAAGTAAAAGAATTACCTATTGCAGCCGTCTGGAGGAAAGCACTTCGGGAAATTTTGCTATATTTTCGTCGATCGTGACCCCTAGATCTCAAAACCACCCTCCGTTGAAATGTTGATTTACATGTATATACTATATGTATAGATGTATCCATATATATATAGATATAGATATCGGAATTTTTTCATGCTGTAATTCTCAAATTTATTAACCGATTTGGATAAAATTCTTTATGTGCATAGTTGAAGTATTAATGCCTCAACAGAGTTCGTTGGCCAGCTTCAACCGCCATCTCGCTTCAAAATGGACGTCATTTGTATTTATGGAAACTTATGGAAATTTTTATGTTTTCTAACTCTTTCTTTAAAGTGACCTATGTTGTTAATTTACATTGTGAGATTGTTTAAATGTCTTTTGATGTTTCTAACATTCTGTTTAAAATCATATGTAAGAATTTGCATTTTGTGAAATGGAACTTTTTCTATAAGTATACAAAGTTAAAAAACATAATAATTTCAAACGAATCAAATGGCCGCCATTAAAAGAAAAAAAAATGGTGGGTGAAACTAGCGAACAAACTCGGTCGAGACATTAGAACTCCTATTATGCACATAAAAAATTTCATCCAAATTGGTTCATAAATTCGAGAGTTACAGCATGACAAAATTCAGATATATATAATATATTTATGTATGTAGGATATATCTATATCTATATATATGGTGTATGTAAATTAACATTTTAACGGAGGGTGGTTTTGGGATCTAGGGGTCATGATCGGCAAAAATATAGCAAAATTTACCGATGAGCTTTCTTTGGACGGCTGCAATAGGTAGTTTTTTTACTTTTTGTAATAAAAGCTACCTAAAAATGTCCACATTTTTGGCTACCACTGTATATCTCCAAAGATATAGCCTGAAATGTAAACCATTCCAATGATTTTAAATCATATTATCTCAACCAACTATTTGATACAAATTAACAATCTTAAATTTATTTCTCCAGTAAGCAAATATATTTTGCGGTCACGCATATTGTTGGGAACAGGAAAAAATAAAGCAAAATAAAAGTAACAGGAAATACTAAATTTTTTCCGAATAAAAAATGCCCAATTGGGGTGCTTGAGTGACTACTAATATCCTTGTAAATTATTCTTCACATTGATTGATGAATGCAAAAATATCTCAAATTAAGCTTTTTAAAATTCGCAAGCATAATAACTAAGTATCGTTGAACAATGCATAAATAACTTATCTGCGTGGATATTGTTGTTGCAGTGAAATTGGTTTTAGAGACTGTATTCATTAAAGGGTCAAAATATCGATTTTTTTTAAATATATATATTAACTGAAAACTGCTTTAATTGTGAATATTTCGACACCTCATTTTTACCAATTCTACAATTGTATCGTGAGAAGTTGTGTAAGTTTCGTTAATAGATCCAGCGCAATGGCCCATACAAACGAAAACTTTAAACTTATTTTTTCTCTGTTCATATTTTTGTAGTTTATTTATTTTTTTATTTATTATTATTACTATTATTATTATTATTTTGAAAAATTCTTAGGCTTTTTTGACAATTTAGATAGAGGTTTGATTTTTTTTTCTTTTGCTTGTGTTTCACTGTGTATTTAATATTTTTGTGCATACATTTAACAGTCGAGTTTATAGTTATTTTTTAAATAATGTTAAAATTGAAAGTTTTTTGAATTTTCTTTTTTTTATACTATACACGAAAGAAAAAAATCGTATTAAATGTAAAGTCCCATACATATAAAAATCTATGCATAGTTTTATGTAGTATATTCTAATAAAGGTAGGAAAAAATCGAAGCAAAATTATTCACATTTAAAAAAGTAATAGGGATTTTTAAAAAGTTACTTTTTTTTAAATTTAACTTTTAGTAGAATAGTCTGTTTTACAAGATATATATTTTTTAAATTGTATTTAGTTTTTAGCATTAAGTATTGTGCCACCACGTATATTACGGAATTATTCAAAACTGAAGACATGGTTTCAAAAATACTATTGCGTTTCTGATTTTTTTTCCTTTTTTTTATTTTTTTTTCTTTTTAGCGTGTGATTAAATTAGTCGAATTAAAGTGAATTTTAAGAAATGTTTTAGAATGGGATTGGACAAGATCTTGAAAATATAAGGTGTACTTTAAAAAATATTATGACACTCAGGATAAGAGGAAATATACCTTATCCTTATGCACATTATGATACAAAATACGACTTTATATTTATCAGCTATACGGGTAGATCAGGTATTCGTTTATATGAATTGCTCAAATAAATAAGTAAATAAATAAAAAAAATTTTTTCTTTTTTTTTTTTTTTTTTTTTTTTTTTTTCTTCAAATATAATTTTTAAATTATGGATTCATTCAGATAATGACCATCATTAATAGAGACAATCAACACATTTTTACAATCAACATATTTTTATATACAGTAATTATTATTTTCACGATACATAAAATAAATGTTTGTTACTTCACAAAAAAGTTTTCTAGCCTCCCCAAGCTTTCTCATTGAGTTTTACCATCATTTGGTGTTTAGTACACTAATTTTGTACATTACATTAGCCCTATATTCGTTAAAGACATTATGAGGAGAAACAAATCATTTAATTATATTCTTATTTCTTTAAAGGATTTTTTTTATTTACTTTCACATGTGTAAGTGTATATTTGGAGATGCGACAATATAAAATATTTATACATGAGAGAGAAAACTGTAAATGTGCGTTTTAGATGTGTAAATATTTAGACAACGAATAATTTCTTTTGGTAGTATAGTTTTCGTTTTCTTATTTCATGGAGCAATACTGATTCTACTAATCTTTAATTTTATTACAATTGACCTTTTGTATAACCGCGCTGCAGATCTACAACATACCTATAAGCCCCTACACTTAGTACTTACTTATACAAAGTACTTACACTTTACACAGTAAGGTTTAAAACATGATTTTATTTATTGTTCCTATTTCTTAAGGGTGTATTCGAAAAAACGCCTTTTCACCTTCAACAGTTCGAAATTTTCCGATACAATTTCATACACATTTTTAAAAGTAGAAATATGAAACTTGCTGAGGGGATTTTCGAAGAGATGTATAAGGTGCCGTGTGATGTCATTTTACACTTAATTCATTAGAATTTGATTTATAAACAATTATCTTCTCAGTAGGTCCTTTTTTTCGTTCCCAGATCTCCCGCTTTGGAAAAATCGATTCAAAATGCCGTTTTTGATTGCTTTCTTTGATATATTTTCTGCATTTATCAAAGAATCGACAATTACGGCACCTTGTGTACTTTCTAAATAAGACAATTTGCCAGTTTGATGCGTTTGAGAGCAAAAATGAATTTAAAAATAAATCGGAAAATAAGCAGTTTGAATCGATATACACCCTTAACACACCAGTTAATATAAATTAATCATTGGAATTCTCAAAAGACGATGATGTTGAGTTAATTTCTCATACCAAAGTTTTGGTTATCATTTGAGAAGCTTCACTCTGCGATATTGCAAAAATTAACTTGAAAAATTTTGTCAAATTAAAAAAAGGCTAAAAAAAATCAGAAAGTAATTTTTTTAAGGTAATTTTATATACTTTAAAATTTTGCATTAGAAAATGGACAATATTTATGAGAAGTATGTCAATTTATATTCATTGCAGGTTTGAAAAAATACTTTTTAGTCAATAATTATTTCAGTTTTACGTTCTAAATTTTTAAATTATTTTTTGCATGCTTAAAATGATGTATTTTAACATCTAAGTCAATATTTTTCAAATAGGAATTGTTGAGCAACAGAGGATTAAATTTCTATCGTTGAAGTATTAAACGATATCATAATATTTAACATTTATTGTTGAAATAATATGGTGAGATTTAAAAAAAAAATGTTTAAAAACATCGTAAAATTACAGAAATGACCAAGGCACACAGAAAGAACTTAGACTTTCTTCATCAGGAGCAAAGAACACATGCTTCTAATTTGAAGACTAAGAAGATAGAGGAAAAGGTAAGAGGAAGAGATTTGTCACTTTTTCTCATATTTCCGAGTTTTCGTGGTTACACCCTGTTCACACTACAGACATAAGATATCTTAAGATCGCCGTGTTTGAAGTGGACCTTCCCGGAATTGGATATCTGTTCACATTGAAAAATTTACCTAAGATATCTCAGCGAATGTCAATGTATCTCTAACTGAACAAATGTAATGTATGCGCATGCGCTTGAAGTAAAGTCGGCCGCAACAGCCAACCAGTAAAAGCGAAGCCTTATAGCCAATGAGAGTGAGTGGCTGTTCCTGTATCTAGCCCGGGCAAGTTGAAACTCTCTGAGATAGTTCTAGGCTTGTGATATCTTAACTATCCATAGTGTGAACAGGTTATTAGGCTCCTGTCCCTGCTATCGACGATACTCTTTAGCTAATGCTATCCCTATGAAGAGATTGTTTTCTAATAGCTCGTTTCCTTTATTTTATTTTACTTATTTTATTTATTCTTATTTATTTATTTTGCCTTGCATGTGTGAGATTTTTCTCCACATAACTCTTTTTTAACCTTTTGATTTTGGTTGCAGATATTTTCTATAAAGTTAGTTTCACTTTCAAAACCGGTTTCGTAAATGAAAATGCCGTTTTAAAAATATCTTAAGCCAAAATTGAAAAAAATTAAAAAGGAGCAATGTGAAGAAAACCTGACCTGTTCAAAGTAAATAATAATAATAATAATAATAATAATGTCAAAATGCCAACATGTTATTAGAAAATAACCTCTCCATAGGGATAGCATTAGCTAACGAGTGCCTTCGTTTTCTGGGACAAGAGTCTTAAAACTGGGTCTAATTATACATCGAAAAATGCCACAAGCTAAAAATTTCATATTTTTAAAGTTACAATTCCACTAGAATGCATTTCAGCTTTTTAAAAACGTTCAATATTTGTGTTTAATGAAGGAGCTGGACATTTATGCCTTGAACAATTCAATATTAACGTAAAAATAAAAATGGAATTTATTAAATGGTGTGCAGAAAATGTTATAAAATATATAAATAAATAAATAAATAAATAAATAAAATAATAAACAAACATTAAAGTTCAAATAATCAACGTTCGGTCATCAAAATTTTAAAAGCAAAGTGACAACTCTTTCCTAATGAAATATGATCATAGAGGATTACCGAAACGTTGATTATTTAAATCTTATTTTAATGTTTACTTAGTTTTTGCTTTTGCAATATTTTTTTATACACCAATTAATAAATTTAATTCTTATTATCTCGTTTATATTGAATTTTATTCAAATTTTTATTTTCTAACTTTTAAGTGTAAAAATTATTACTTTTATTAATAATTATGATTATTAATCTCTACAATGGCCTAAGTCATGTGACTGCCATCTACAGTTCCGGGCTGATCGCTTCACTTTTTCTATGCCAGGTGGCTATTTTGATACTTGGCGCAGGTGATAAATCGCCAAATATTGTTTTTTCGTCATCATTTTATCTATATTAGAATAGTGCAAATTATGTAACATTCATAAATAAAAATGTTTTTTATATGCAAGCGTAACAGGCGATTTTCAATTAAAAAAGAAAAAAAAATCTTTTTTTAAATAAAATTACATAAAATCTGACATGATCGCAAACAATTCTTGGTACTTTTCTGTTAGCCGAGTGTTTTTACGTTCAACTTTCATCCAGCATCATACCCAGGATTTATATTGGGGATCTGGGACAGGAGGATTGAGCAGGTATGCGAGCCTTTATCCTTTGGCTATGCCCTTACTCCTATCCTCCTTTACCTGGTCATGAAAATTCATTTAAAATTGAAGCAATATTATTGCAATAAATCTCTTTACATGATGATATTTTTTATAAGAAAGACACTTTTGTATCAAAAGTTTGTAGATTTTTATAAATATACTCGATTGTAAATCAGCACAATAATCTTGCGATAGGTTTGTTATGATTGTGCAAAACAAGAATAACTAAAAATAATAATAATAATAAATATATAAATCTATTAAGTTAACCACTACATAATATAGTTTAACATAAAGAACTTATTTTCTTTGTTTAATTTTATGGTTGTGATTGCATTTCTGTTAACCCAATATCCTCTGCGACCGTGATTGAGGATTCATTAATGTATAAAGTTCGGAGCACATAGTTTAGGTATTTCACATATTTTTTACTTTTGAGGTTAAATATGTTCAAGAATTTTGGCATTAGATATATTTTTAAATAATTATATGAGTACATTTTTCTTTCATGCAATAGAGTATTTGAGAGTGGAGAATGAATGATGAATGAATTGCCAAAAATGTTATAAAAAATTCCAAGACAAAAAATTTATTGGAAAAAAGTATAAAATAAAATAATTTTTTAATATAAAATTTTATAAAAGAATGTTTTCTTTTTCTTTATTATTTATTTATTTATGTATTATTTTGTTGCTGCCGTGATCCCCAAATAGGGATTTTAAACGTTTTAAAAATTATTAAAATCTTAACTTTAAAACTTAAACATTTTAAACTTTTAAAATTAACTTTTTAATTTTATTAATAAAATTTGCGATTGCTACTTTGTATTTATTTATTTATTTTTACTGTATAATATTAATTTTGCTATAAAAATTAATTAAAAAGGGAGAAATACTAAATACTAATAATTAAATTTACTAATTACATTATCGTCAATATTTTTCAATAATTATAAATTGAATTTCCATTTTAAGTCCTTTTCAAAAGTAAATGCAAAGTAGTAAATGAAAAGATGATTTCTTTCATTTAACACGTTGAGTATATGCCACAGTGACTGACACTGACCTTTTCATTTGGGCAGCGTCAGTCACCGGTGACTGACAGCGTAAATCACGATATAAAACAGAAAAGTTACATTGTTTTAAATAATTAATAAAAAAAAGTACAATCTTGAAATAAATATAAGTTAAGTAAATTTTATATATGTTTTCGGTAATTGCTTAAAACAAAATATATGTATATTTTTTAGTTTTTTATTGTATTTTATTCTGTCAGTTATCGGTTACTGACGAGGCCCAAATGAAAAACTTAGTGTCAGCACCGGTGACATTCAACGTGCTAAATATAGACTTAAAAAAATTTCTTTAAAAAGATTTTTTGTTTTGTGCAATTGACATATCATAATTTTTAATACAACATATGAATAATAGATTCTCAGGCAAAAGAGAAAAACATATACCTTTTAATTTTCTCTCCGTCTCCCAAAATTTTTGTAGTTCAGCAAAATACTTGTCCAGAATGAAGACCTTGGAATGGCCCAACTGCGCCATGGCCCTAGTCATATAGATCACGAATACATGGCCCAAATACGAACACACTGACTATAGTTGGAACTTTGAAGTAAAAATTTACAATCACAAAAAAAGACGCCTGTTATTAAATTGGATGTATCCTAATTCAGAGATTTTATGAAGATAATGTCAGGAGCTTTAATATACCGTGGCACAATAATTATTCCTTTGGGTTGATTCAAAACTGAGCTTTGGAGGTCCTGTACTTATATGGCACACAATAACAATATAAGTTTCCACTCAATGAGGTTTTACACCTTGAAAATATATGGAAAGCAAACAACAAAAATGGAACGACAAACTTAATAGAAAATATATGGCACATGCAAGTACGCTAAGTAATACAAAATCGATTTTTAATATTTTTGGCCACAAATCCCATCTGTATTTCAAAACGTTTAACAATGTTTACAGCTTTAAGATTCAAATCGCTTAATAAAAACACAAATTAAATACAACAACATTCTTCGGAGTTCTCCAACAGAAGGTTGGGTCGAATGATTTGATGCATTTTTAAGCAAAAAGAGGTTTGAAATAGATGTATACATGGCAGCAGAATAGAATATCTGCAACGAATTAGAAAAATAATTTTCTTTCACTCATTTTTTGGCGGACCAAAGCATCTGAAATTTAGCCATTGCATAGAGTTATTCCAAAAAATTGCTTTATAAAAATTCTTTGTAATCAAAAAGTGCTTTCCAGTCACAATTGCATTTTCAATCAGTTGCATTTACAATCAGTTTGAATATGTAAACATTATTGATAATATAATTATTAACACTTTCAAAATATGTTAAATTTGGCATTTGTTTTTGGCAATAAAATTTGACATTTGTATCTAATACAAACTGATTTTTAAAATATCGCATGGAATCGATAATACTCTGAAGTAAAAAAAATACTTCAGTATATTAGTCAAAAAATAAATTTGGCAATTATATTTCCTTTCACTAAAAAAACATAAGATTTTTTTTTATAATTACATCAGTTTATAGGCAGAAAAATTAATTGTATATATAATAATTTACTGCAGTCTTTATCAGGGAAAAAGTAATTCGGTGTATTTATGTTTTTAAATTTTACATTCTAAACTACATTCATGGCAGTAGCAACTGTTACTAAGCAAACCCAAACAAACCTAACGCCAAGTAGCCAATGATCCACCACAGAGGGAACACTAATCCCCATCAATACCTGGAAAAAGGTTTTTCTGTCACATTTTTGTTTTATTTTCCTTTTCTGTTACCGCATGAACATCCAGAGAGACATTGCTTATCCGTCAACAAGTGGTTCAGAACTCGGATTCTTTTTGACTATGTATATAGTCCAATAAACAGTTTAATGGCACAAAATCACTCTTTCGAAAAGAGAAGAAAGTTGCTGAAAAACATAAATCCGTTTCTTTTTCTCGTAGTCTCAGGTTCACATCTTATACCATGTTGCTGACACCAGCCGTGCTGGGCTCGCTCACTGCCGTTGAAAAACATGAATCTTTGAAAAACGCCGCAAACTCCTTCGGGAGGCGACCGCTCATTGGTCAACGCGCCCTGCCCCCTTTTGACTTGCTAAGGGGGGGTTGAGAAAAACTGCACCCCGGGGCACCGAAGAGGGGGGGGGGGCGGGAACGGGATCCAGCTTGAGTTTGGAGAGAAGAGGAGAGCGGCAAAAAAGCTTCCAAGACAGGTATGGAAGGTTCCACTGGGGAAAGAGGGAAGATAGGACACTTGTTGCTATTCCCTGAGATTAGAGACACAAAGTAAACAAACATGTTGCGGAGACTTTTCTCAGAACTTTTTCTGAATGAAAATAAGGTTAACAGTTTTATGAGATGGTTCTATGCATAGGTGTGAGGAAACCTAAAGTATAAAACTCTATACATTATAAAATCCAGCGTTTTTTTTTTTTAAATTATGTTTTAAAGAAAGTATTAGCGGGGGGGCCCTCGCTAAGACTTTACATTTGCAGGGGAGAGAGCCTTAAATTGCCAAGTCAAAATTCAGTATTTGCCAACTCAGTGAAAAGCAAACATAATTAGTTCTGAGCATTTGCCAACTATTTTTATAATTTTACCAAGAAAATATATCACAATTAGAAAATGTAATATAGTTTTTATTTGTAAAAAGCTTAATAATATTTTTAATTACATTGGTAACTTTCCTCAAATCGGTCAGAAATAGAAAGTGTATTATAGTTACTAAGAATGTATTTATTAAAAATACAACGCATTGCTCAATGGTGCACAAAACAAGAATTTTAATATCAACTATAGTACAATTAAAATAAATAAAAATATCAATGTTTCGCGCCGTCTTCAGGAAAATATGATAATGGAAGGACTAAGTCTGCATCTTGATCGAGAGATAATATTTCTTATAAATTAAAATCGAAATGAATTAAAAGTTTAAAAATGTTGCCACTTACACGTGAGTAAAAATTAAAATTAAAATATTGCAATTCTTGTTTTGTGCACCATTGAGCAATGCGTTGTATTTTTAATAAATACATTCTTAGTAGTTAAATTTTATGGTGCAATTGTCCAGTATATATTTGTGTATTATAGTTTTTTCATTAAAGTTTTGAACTAATTTGCCTATTCAATTCGTAAATGTACCAACTGTAACAGCATGTGCCAATGTTTTGGGGGGAGGGTCCCCCTGTCTCCTCCCCCTTATTGAGACTCCTGAGTTCTAGACACACATTTTTTTAATAGAAATTTTGTAAGACATAGGCATAGAGTTGCATAGGCTTGAGGTACTCGAACCCTCGAATAAATTCAATGGTACCCCTTTTCCTTTAAACGTTATTTTTTAAAAGATATCAGATTTTTTTTAAAATAATAGTAGTATATTTTTAAAAGTTTTAAGCTGTTTTTACACAGTTGTCCCAGTCCCCTTGAAATCTATCATATCCATTTAATCTACTCAACAGGAAAAATAATACGGAAAAAACTTAGAGGAAATATTATTCACCATTCATTTCAAATTTAAGCCATTATTTTTATGCATAGTGTATATATGATCATTCAATTTTTTAAACCTAAACTTATGAAATTCTTTATGTAGTAGAAAATTAGCATAATCTTTTTAAACTTAAATTTCCATGGAAAGCTCTAAAGATGTAAAGCCTTTTAATATAAAGAATAACCATGAATGAATTACATAATATTCTTTTTAAAATTTAGAACTTATTTTATACACAGTACATATTTGACCAATCAAAAGTTTAAACGTTAAAATATAAATTCTTTATAATATAGAAAATTTAGCATTTTTTTTTTTTTTTTTTTTTTTTTTTTTTTTAACATTAAGTTTCAAGAAAAGCTCTGTAGATAGATGTATTCCTTTAATATATAAAACTCTTAAATGTTGTTAGTTCCAGCATAATTTTTGTCTTGGAAAATTTTGTAATTAAGAAACATATTTATTTATTCTGAATGAGAAAAGGCCTAAATTTTCTTCAAGCACAAGCTGTAGCCGCAGCCATAAGTGTATGAAAATATAAAAATATTTGCATTTTTAAATTCCGCATAATTTTATTTTAGATTCTATAAACAAGACTTAAAGTTTCAAGAAAGATTCTGTGCGCACAAGTGTAAAGACTCGTAAAATATGTAAATGTGTACATTCTAAAATCCAAAAAAAAAATTTGTCTTCGGAAGTTTTATCGTAAAAGAAAACAGTTTTCTTTCCTGAATCATCTGAATGAAGCCAGCTTCGAATTTTCATAAGGTACCAGCTCTACATGCAGGTGTAATTTTTTTTTACAATGTATATATAAAACCATTAATTGTGAAACAATATTAATCAACAGAGCATGAAAATATGAATTAAAAGGAATATTTGAAATATGCAGAGCCGCAGTATATACAGAGGTGTGAAAATTATTAGAATAATTGTGAAAAATTTACAGTAAAATTTTGATACATTATAGAAATAGATCATTATTTAAAAAATAATGACACATTTAATATTTAGTGTGCATTCCATTTACTTTTGTTAAGGATTTGATACGTTTTTGCCAACATTGTATTGGTTTTAAGCAATTAGTTTGTATTTCGATGTCGATGCCAAATTCCAATGAGTCTTCATATCAGATCTTTCTTGTTTGTAATGATGCATTCCTTTAATTTTTTTCTTTACAATGGCCCAAGATTCATTTTGAGATTGATATCTAGACTGTTTCCAGGCCATCGAAGAGTTTTATTTATTTTATTTTCATCCAAAAATTTAGTCACAGATGAAACTTTATGGGACAGAGCTTCATCATGAATGAATATAAAGTCTTCATTTGGGAAACGGTCTTCTAATTGTAGAATTACTCTTTGTTCAAGCACTTTTTTACACTGATACTGGTTCATTATGCCTTCTACAATGTAAAATGTCTAGTAAGTTGAGAAAACATCACGTTTCAAAAAATTTCTTTAGTAGGATGTTTAACCGTTTGTGCTAGGCAATTTATGGAAAATTCTTCATTGGTACTTCTTCTGACATATTGATTTTTTTTCTCCTGGTATCGTAAACCTTGATTCATTAGAAAAACATACCTGAAGGATATAAAATTACTTAAGGTATGTAATTTGTAGAGAAATATTCTTATAAATAAATTTTAATCAAATTTATAAACAGTTCTGTATTTTTATTCAGTATGCAAAAAACATAGATTTCAAGAAAAGAAATGAATAATTTAAGTTCAACTCATTAATTAAGGGAAAATTAATATTTCTCTTTTTTCTCCAACCAATTCCAAATGGTTTTTGCACAATTTTTCCCAGATAAGTCCCATCTTTGCCATAGTAGATATGATTTTAGTCTTTTTTCGAGAATGGTGAGCACTGAGTCCAGCTGAGATAAGTTTTCTACGAATAAAAGAATTGCATACATTTATTCCATGCGCTTGCAAAAAAGATTTTTAGTTCATGATTAGTTGCTCTTCTGTTAGTTTTATAATTCTGAATTAATTTCCTTTCTGTTCTTGCAGTAAATTTACTTTTCTTTCCGCATTTTCCCACTCTAGAATTTTCATATGCACATTTGAAGGCCAAAGATCTTCACACATACTTGCGATACTTTTGCTATTTTATCGATTTCGTGCTGTGTATAATTATTTTCTTGGATAAGACACTTTACCTCAGCAAGTTTTCTAGGTGAAATATCAATTGCTATACACATAATCACACAATAATCCTTTCACAATCGAAAATAAGCCACTAATTCGTATATCTAACCAAAACAGCAAAAATATTTGTTTTAAGAATAAAATAATACTGATTCCAACTCAAGAAAAGAAAGTTAATACACGCAAAGCAAGCAGAAAATTTTAAAATTTTATTTTAAATTCATTTGCTAATCAAACAAATTCGTAATACAGTGCAAACAATTTGATTATTTTCGATCAAATATTTTTCTTTTTAAGAAATGGCAACATTTAACAAAATTATATCCCAAAAACTGTTCTAAGGGAGTAAAAAATTAACTATATTAACAAATCAAACTGCCTTTAATGAAACATTGCAAGTATTATAATATTAATCAAGAAAAAATGAAAAAAATCACAATTATTCGAAAGTAGGGGAAAAATGGGGCTCCGGCCTCAGGAGGAGGATTGAGGATCGGAGGAGGGAGGAGGGCTCCTCCTCCTCAATCCTCCTCCTCAAGCCTCCTCCTCAAACCTCCTCCTCCTCAATCCTCCTCCTCAAGCCTCCTCCTCCTCAACACTCCTCCTCCTCACATCGTCTTGTAAGAGAAGGGGTTAAAAGGATTTTTTTTTAATTTTAAGCGGGAATTTCAGGGAGTTAGAATTTTTAAACCATACTATAGTATGGGGGTGTTTTTTAATGCGGGGACTTTAAAAATTTTCGGCATGTACGTGGGGTATGTTTTTCGATTGACTTATGCTGTTGTTCATATGAAAAGGTAATTAAAAATTATAAGTGAAATTTTTTCAACATACTCCAGTATGAGGTATTATTTTTCGAGCGGTGATTTATTAAGAAATTTTAATTTAGGAACTTTTAGGACAGACTTTTGGTGCTGCCATCTAGATTTGCTTGATGGAATTAGTGTTTTTCCAAAAAGTTTTGTTGGGGATCGAACGTGCAAAATGCAGTCGTGACTGAATAATAGATTGTTACTTACCGATTCAGCCACGACTGCATATCTCAGAAAGAAAATTTTAAGAAGTGCTTTTTTTCTTTAAAGGGATGACGTCATTATGTGAATCAATCGCAGATGTTTTTTCGGTACGCGCGCGCCCCCTATTCTGATATAAATTCTCGCGAATTTTTTTTAACGTTAGTTGTTACTTTACTGTTGCTGAGTGAGGTCAGTCATTTTAAGTTTATGATGAGTCAACCCTCTACTGCATCCGGATTGATGATGGACCTCGTACCTAAAGTGGAACCTGTTTCAGATATCAAACCCTCTTCATCAACCCTTTTGATAAAAGAAGAACCTCTTACGGAAGCCTCCTTCGTGTGTGAAACCTGCAACAAATCATTCCTGAAAAAGTTTATGTATGTAAGACATACCAAATTTCATCTTGACGAGAAAGCTTTCAAATGTGAGAAGTGTGATAAAAGTTTCATTCAGAAAAGTGATTTACAACGTCATATCAAGACTCATTCGAAGACGTGTGAAGTGTGCAAAGAAATTTTTTCGCGAAAGGTGGACTTCTTGAAACATCAAAAACTGCATTCACATAATCACCGTAGAGTAGCTGTTAAACAGAGAAAGAACCAGAAACAACCAAAAGAGGATCAACGAAGTGTGTTAATTGACCGATTGTGTAATTTGCTGCAGCGGGTGTGTCTTTCCTACGAGTCACCGCCGTTATCAGTTTAATTTGCTGTTAGTGTGTTCCTACGATGAAAAGATCTCACGAAGAAGTATTATCGCCTTGCAAGTATTCACGTTTAGAATCATCGCTGGAAATGAATGAATCCAGATTGACTATGGAAACTGTTACCCTGTATGCTGCCACCGAGTCTGCAGAACCGTGTGTCGATGACGAAACTTCCTTCTCCGATTCCTGCTGCGAATCTGCTATTCTGAATGAATTTTTCATTGACTTTTCGAAATCATCTCTTTCCAACAATGGTGTGCTCATAGATGACTCATCGCAAGAATTCGACGTGTCTGATCAACAAGATGTGTTGCAAACCCCACCGGTGAAAGAAGAAAATTATATTTTTCAACAAGAACTTGGAAACCATATATTTTTAGGACTACAATTACAGAATGCTCAATACTCTGTTCAAATTAGAGAATTTTTGAGTGAAGGAATTCCAACTCAGAATGGAATCGAACTAGACATTCGCACTTGGTATGAATTCCAGTATAAAATATTTGCGTTTAATTTGAAATATACGAGTTCATCGTTTATCGCCAATAACAACCTTCTAGTACTGAATGAAAATAATTCTGTAATGTGTTTGAAAATGTTAAAAAATGAATCTCTTATCCAATTAAACAATGTGCAACTTGAACACTTGAAAGAAAAAGCCTATTCATTGAATCAAAAATTGATTCGTCATATGTATGAAAAACATTTACCTGTTTTATTAAAGCAAAATTGTCAACGGACTTCTGAAGAAAATGAATATGTTTTGTGGTCTAAACTGATTTATTGTATCGAGAATTCTATTGTGACTGTTTTTAATCAAATTTATGAATGTACTGGTTGTGTGTATCGACATCCTAGTGTGAGTCTGCATTCCTGTTTCATGTTAAACAACCGTGAAAAATTTCAACAATTAGGAGACATGATTCTAATGCTTGTTAATTTCGATGATGTCCTATCCATGTTTTTAAAGAATGTAGATTCTGTGAGCGACTCGTTTTTATGTAAACTTAATGTAGAGACTTTTAAAAGTGTATTGTTTCAATCGTTTTAATAAATAGATTTCGTTATATTTCTGTGTCTTTATTTCTTTAAATGTGTGTGTGTGTGTTTTTCTTTAAAAGGGAGGTTCATTATGATTTATGAAAAATGATAGGAATGAAATATATAAATCAATTAAGAAATGAAATGAAAAAATGAATTAAGACACACTTACTTGAAACACTTGCTTCCTTCACAGTGACTTGACTAGAAATGGAAAAAAATCATATAAGTTCTTATCACTTGGGTTTTCCCCCTTTCGTCATGAGTGTTATCAAACCACGTGATCGAGGTTGCCTTATGTCATTCGGGATATCTTGATTCAACGTCATCTGTGATGTCATGCACCACGTGACTTGATCTTATCGGCTGATAAGATTAAGCGATAATTACAAGTATAAAGCCTTGAGCAGCTCATTAGTGTTCATTCTTTTCGTTGAAGTTAACCTGCTCTTGTTGGATACGTTCTGTTGCTGCTGCTGTCTTCAAAATGCCTTCCATTCACTTTACGGATAATGGATTAAATGTGGAGTACATCAGTGATTTCATCGAGAAACCTCATGCGGATCGTTATTTGTCTCAGTTGCGGACATTACCCTTCTTTAGACCTACTTTTCGTCTGTTTGGAAAAGAGGTTAAGCCTAAACGACTGACCTTAGCCTATGGAGATGCCAATACCAGCTATGCCTTCAGCGGAACCAGTGTGCCCGGTATTCCATGGACTCCCCTGATGATAGAATTGCGTGACAAAGTGGAAAAAGAAACTGCCTGCACGTTCAACTATGTGTTACTTAATTTTTATCAAGACGGGTCAACTTGCATAAGCCACCACAAAGATGATGAATCCTGCTTGAATGCTGTCTTCCCTGTTTCAGTATTGAGTTTTGGTGCTCAGAGAACTATTGAATTCAAAAGACCGAATGTGCCTTCGACCTTTATAAAATTAGAACATGGCTCTCTTTATAATATGAATCCACCCAGCAATGAACTGTTCACACATGGGATTGGAGCAGAACCTTACATAAAAGATGTTCGAATTAGTCTTACCTTTCGACATTTAGTGTCACACCCCCTGGATT
Organism: Maratus speculifer; assembly: GCA_964019185.1. Classification (NCBI taxonomy): domain Eukaryota; kingdom Metazoa; phylum Arthropoda; class Arachnida; order Araneae; family Salticidae; genus Maratus; species Maratus speculifer. The sequence goes on along the minus strand of OZ025296.1, from coordinate 314,208,213 downwards.
TAAAAAAACCAAGACTAGATTTTGCTTCTTTCTCGAAGGATCCTGCATTAAATTTAGACTTGTTTTCTTTCTCTGATGATGATGATGATGATGATGAACCTATTCACTGCTTGCCGATGAACAGACCTGAACTTGATGATTCGCATAAAGACGAGTGGTTTACCCGAACTTTCAAGGAAAGTTATTATTCAACATCCTGGAATTTAGAATGGTGTACTTTAGCACAAATTGAAATGGATAAAAACTGTAACTTGAAATTGCATATTCGAAATTTCAAAGAAGGTGTTTTCGGTAAACTCTACCCGACAAAAAATGGGGTTGTGATGACTTCAACGACGTTCAATCATTTCCAACAACATGTGACAAAGTTTCACTTTTATTCTGTGAAAGAGTCTTCGGTTTGTAATAATCAACTCATTCTAGCCTTTGTCGATGAAGATTTCTGTCTTCTTCAACAGATATTCAAAACGGATGATAAGAATTTTCATTTCAAACCCAATGGAATTCGCTTATCACGAGATCAATTTTTAAAACTCACTGAATTTTGTTCTGAAATTACAGACTGTTTCATCGATATGTTACTTACACGAGTCATACCTGTTGCAGTCCTTCGAAAATCGGAAAAATGTATCCATTCCCATATAGACTCTGATTCTGCTAAGAAAAACTTTTTATCCTGCTTAAACTCTGAAATTGAACGATCATTGGATCGTGTTTTCGACTGTTTTGGATGTCAAATAGGCCAAAATTCCCAATTGGATCATTCATGTTTAACAATTGGTTTAAGAGAAAAATATCTCATGTATAAAGACAGTGCCCTTTTGAACTTTAATGTCTACCAATTTGTGAAGAATGTAACTAATCAATGTGTATGTCATTTTTCGCATGCATTTTTTGCTAGTTTAAAATCAGACTTTTATAAAAATTATTTGGAAACACTCTTTACCAACAGAGTGAATGAGTTGTAAATTTTCTTGAATAAAAGAATTTAAGTTTAAATTTTTTTCTTTGTCATTATTTACCACACTTTTTCTCATATTTTTTCTTTCAGCATAAAACTTCTTTATTCATGCTTTTTTAGAGGAAAAAAAAAAAAAAAAAAAAAAAAAAAAACCCTGAAAAAGTTGAGACAATATTTTGAACAATCATGATTGATACTAAAGTGTAAAATCTCTTTACGAGAAAAAAAAAAATCTGAAATTTTTTTCTTTGAGTGTATTTTGAATAATAATAATAATACTTATGAAAACTTATTAAAAGACAAGCAATATATGTTTCTCTTGAATCTGTTTTAAGTTCTAAAAAAAAAAAATTAAGTCTTGAGGTAGAGAGTAGATAATAATGAGAAAGTTGAAATATTTTTCGAAAGGATAGTTCTTGAAATCTGCCTCTTCATTGTGAAAAAAAGTTTTAGTTAAAATAATTTTAGTGTAAAGGAATGTTATTATTATTAAAATCTTATAATGAACAGTTTTATTATTGTTGAAGTGAATCAGAAATCATCCTTAATGAATTGAAAAGAAGATTAATTATTCTTTCATTTAGACTTTTACATTCTAATAATAATAATAATTATTATTATTTTTACTAATAACATAGCAAAGATTTAATTTTCAATCACTCATTAAGATTTTGACTTACACTCTTATAATTATTTTTTAAAAAAATAGAGAAAAAGATTTTGCAAATTAACATTTCATTTAGCAAGCTTAATTTAAAAAAGGGGAAAGAAGGATTTTTTTTTTTTTTTCTTATCAAGTCTTTTAATTAAAATAAATTTTTAATGAATACTATTTGAATTTAGACTTATAAATTAAAGAAATGTATTTATTACTATTTTCACCTAGAGAAAATTTCGTATATGTTCATATCAGTTATGATTCATCGATAAGCAACCGTTCGGGAAATCCCTTATCAGATAGAGATAAGGTGATTCACGCAGCGATGATATAAACGGACTGCAGATCATCTCCAGTTCAGTCGATATTTTTTTCCTCTAGTGATTAAGTGCGTTCAATTCGGTGAGAATTTGTCTTTATTTTGTGCGTGTGTCTGCAATCAAGTTATGGATTCCTCATCAAGTAATCAAAGATCTTCAAATTCTTTTGACGAGGTATGTTCATTTTTAGATATTTTTTTATTATTTGATGTGAAATGTTTGTTCGTTTTTAAATAATTTTCTTGGTATAGTAAATATTTTTTCATAGAATGATTTTATGTATGTCATTGATTTGATAGTATAATTTTTAAAGCAGAATGTTAATCATAAATAACGTAAATGCTTTTTATATAGTATGTTTTTAAAATGAATCATTTAGATGGGGAATATATTAGAATCTTCTTAAATTAAAAATAATTTTTATAAGATGAGAGCAATGTTAATTTAGAATCTATATTTTTAAATGAAATTTTGGGAAATATATATCTTAATGATTTTATTTCGTGGAAATATTTTTAAAAGTTTTGTTGAATGATATTATTTCTTTATTATTTAACACTTGCTAATTTTTGAGGAATCTTTATTTTTAAATGTAATTTTGGGAAATATATATATCTTAATGATTTTATTTCGTGGAAATATCTGTAAAAGCTTTGTTGAAGGATATTATTTCTATGTTATTTACTACTTGCTAACTTTTGAGGAATCTATATTTTTAAATGTAATTTTGGGAAATATATATATCTTAATGATTTTATTTCGTGGAAATATCTGTAAAAGCTTTGTTGAATGATATTATTTCTTTATTATTCAATACTTGCTAACTTTTGGGGAATCTATATTTTTAAATATAATTTTGGGAAATATATATCTTAATGATTTTATTTCGCGGAAATATTTTTAAAAGCTTTGTTGAAAGATATTATTTCTTTCTTATTTAATACTTGCTAACTTTTGAGGAATCTATATTTTCGAATTGCTAGTTTGAAAAGAGCTTTGTATAATTTTTTATACTTCTCACAATTAAGTATGTTTATTACAAAACTTATGTGTAAAAGAGGAAATTAAAACTTTATTTTAAAGAATATATTTGAAACAATTGTTATTTGGTTGCAAATTTTTAATCCAATTTGCAGACCTTTATTAGAATAATAGTTTAATATTTTTGTTATATCTGCCTTTAATATTATATTTAAAATTTATTTGAAATTTAAAGTATATTTCCTTTTGGTTGAATATTTAAAACCGTTTTCACATTATTTTAAATTCTTTTAAACTTTTTAAGTATTCTAATTAAGCAATCTTTGTTAATTCCGTTAATTAGTAATGTTATCTTGTAATGACTCATCGTGGGAAACCCCATGACGTCATAGTTGGAAAAACCCATGATATCAGAGATCTGATAAGATAAGCTTATCTAATTAATCAGATAAGCGTACTGACCTGGGTCCGCGAGATCATTCTTATATTAGTTGTCCTAGAGACTACACGTTATAATTAGTGCTCCAAACAGTTTATATTATTAATCTTTTTGAAAAAAAAAAAAATAAAAAAGATGAATTCGCTCGCCATGGATTTCAATTCAGATAATCAAAGTCAAGTAAGATTATTTTGTAAACCCTATATTATTGCATATTTTAACGTGGTTTTCTTTTGTAAATGATTTTCACCTTTTCTTCTAATCATAATATTTCTAAGCGATTAAGTTTTTAAACTCTCTCTTAATGAAACTTTTGAAATACTTCTAGTTATACTCATTTTTCCGAGAAACCTTTTCAAAATTAAACTGTTCTTTTGAAATAATACTATTTTTCTGTTTGAATTTATGTTATTTTTCTTATATATGTGTATGTGTGTGAAAAGCAAATTTCTTAACATAATGAAAATGTATCTATTTTTAAATGAAATGAATGAATATCTTAAGTTTGATGACTGTGGTAATTTTTTTTAAAACTTCATTCTATTCAAAAAGATTAAATAATCAATGTTAAATATTTTATTTTGTATGAATTTGTTTTTCGTGGGAAATATTTTATTCGTGTTATGTGTATTTGTGTTAAAAATTCACTTTTCATGTTTATTTATAATGCATTTCTATTCTTTAATAATATTCTCTATCAACTTACTTCTGATATAAAATGCTTTCATGAGTCATCCTAAAAATTTTATAATGTTAAAATTAATGATTAAAAGTGCTTCTAACATGAATTATACTCCGTTTGAAAATGTTTTACATTAACTTAAATGTATGTTTAATATTTAACCTAAAAGGGTGTTTTATAGAAATTTATTTTAAAATTTTATAACGTTAAAATTAATGATTGAAAATACTTCTAACATGAGTTATACTCCGTTTGAAAATGTTTTACATTAACTTAAATGTGTGTTTAATATTTAACCTAAAAGGGTGTTTTATAGAAATTTATTTTAAAATTTTATAACGTTAAAATTAATGATTGAAAATACTTCTAACATGAGTTATACTCCGTTTGAAAATGTTTTACATTAACTTAAATGTGTGTTTAATATTTAACCTAAAAGGGTGTTTTATAGAAATTTATTTTCATTCTACTAATCATGTAATGTGTCAGTCAAAAAGCTTCTAAATTTGTTGATTGGAAAAAGTGAAAAGTACTTCTCCTGAAAATGTTTTCTTAAAAAAGTATTAGATATGTGCGAATGCATGACTCATCCTTCCATAAGATTTTAAAAAATATGGATTTATTTCAAAGTTTTAATGAAAAATTTTTAAAAGCAATGTATGTTCGTACATGCATGTTTAAACAAAATTGATGAGTCATCTTTTAATAGAGTGATTTTTTTTAAAGTCAAAGTTTTAATATGTTTACACCCTTCTCAAAGTATGTCCTATGTATAAAGTTTAATTTAAAATATAATTTTTCACGAACAATATCCTAAGAAAGAATATACTAAAAATTTAGCTTTGTATTTGTGTAATTTTTTACCCCTTTACGGAAATGCTGTTTTCATGTATAAACAAGAGGATGACTCATTCTCTAATTTCGAATAAACGTAGTGACTTTATTTTGATCGAGTGAAAAAGTTATAAACACTTTGGTTTAGTTTTCTAAAATTAAAATCTATGGGTTTTATTTAAATGCATTACTAAGTGTAAGAAAGAGTAAATTTTATACTTTAACTATATTCTTTTATAAATAAAGCTTTCTTTCTACCTTTTAAAAGTGAATGTTTAAATCAGTTTTCGAATGACTTATTCACGCAAAGGATGTTAAGGGTAATTTTCTTGTTATTTAGTGGAATATGGAATTTTCACCGAGTAAAATCGAGCTGATTGATAGGATTGAAATTGCCGCTCTAAAAGAGATGGATAGGAAAAATCAATTGAAACAGGTATTTTTTATTTATGAAGAAAATTAATCAATTTTTATGTGTTTTAATTAAAAACTTACTTTAAAAAATTTTGTAATCTTATATATATTAATGATTTTAAACTTACTATTTAAAATTTAGTAATCTTATATAAATTAATGATTTTAAACTTACTATTAAAAATTTTGTAATCTTATATAAATAAATGATTTTAAACTTACTATTAAAAATTTTGTAATCTTATATAAATAAATGATTTTAAACTTACTATTAAAAATTTTGTAATCTTATATAAATTAATGATTTTAAACTTACTATTTAAAATTTTGTAATCTTATATAAATTAATGATTTTAAACTTACTAATAAAAATTTTATAATCTTATACATATTAATGATTTTAAATTTTAAAATTTATGAAATAAGTGTTAACGATAATAGAAAAAAATGTAGTTTTAATAAAATGCTTAGCTATTTGTTCTTAAAAGAAATTGTGGTATAACCTTTTGTGGGGGTATATCTTTTTCAGCAGGAAATTTCTCAAACATTAAAGGATGTGATCTCCACTACTAAGTCCCAAACAGTTTCTTCCAAGGTATGTAAATATTTTTAAAAGACTATCTAAATTGAATATTATGTATAAAAAGTTATTTTAAAAATTCATTTAAAGTCTATTATAGTGTTAAAAGTTATTTTTAAACTTGTTTAACTAAAACTTAAAATTTATTTAAGAAAGTTTTTTTTTTTTTTTTTTTTTTTTTTTTTTTTTTTTTTTTTTTTTTTTTAACTGAAATAAATTGTAAGCATTTTTAATGAAAATTCTTTTAAACTTTAAGTCGAATATTTTAAACTTAATCTTAAAAACTCAAAGTTTGATTTTATAGTAGAAAACCCTTTTTTAAAAATGAAACTCGAGATATTCAAGAACTATCCTTTCGAAAAATATTTCAACTTTCTCATTATTATCTACTCTCTACCTCAAGACTTAATTTTTTTTTTTTAGAACTTAAAACAGATTCAAGAGAAACATATATTGCTTGTCTTTTAATAAGTTTTCATAAGTATTATTATTATTATTCAAAATACACTCAAAGAAAAAAATTTCAGATTTTTTTTTTCTCGTAAAGAGATTTTACACTTTAGTATCAATCATGATTGTTCAAAATATTGTCTCAACTTTTTCAGGGTTTTTTTTTTTTTTTTTTCCTCTAAAAAAGCATGAATAAAGAAGTTTTATGCTGAAAGAAAAAATATGAGAAAAAGTGTGGTAAATAATGACAAAGAAAAAAATTTAAACTTAAATTCTTTTATTCAAGAAAATTTACAACTCATTCACTCTGTTGGTAAAGAGTGTTTCCAAATAATTTTTATAAAAGTCTGATTTTAAACTAGCAAAAAATGCATGCGAAAAATGACATACACATTGATTAGTTACATTCTTCACAAATTGGTAGACATTAAAGTTCAAAAGGGCACTGTCTTTATACATGAGATATTTTTCTCTTAAACCAATTGTTAAACATGAATGATCCAATTGGGAATTTTGGCTTATTTGACATCCAAAACAGTCGAAAACACGATCCAATGATCGTTCAATTTCAGAGTTTAAGCAGGATAAAAAGTTTTTCTTAGCAGAATCAGAGTCTATATGGGAATGGATACATTTTTCCGATTTTCGAAGGACTGTAACAGGTATGACTCGTGTAAGTAACATATCGATGAAACAGTCTGTAATTTCAGAACAAAATTCAGTGAGTTTTAAAAATTGATCTCGTGATAAGCGAATTCCATTGGGTTTGAAATGAAAATTCTTATCATCCGTTTTGAATATCTGTTGAAGAAGACAGAAATCTTCATCGACAAAGGCTAGAATGAGTTGATTATTACAAACCGAAGACTCTTTCACAGAATAAAAGTGAAACTTTGTCACATGTTGTTGGAAATGATCGAACGTCGTTGAAGTCATCACAACCCCATTTTTTGTCGGGTAGAGTTTACCGAAAGCACCTTCTTTGAAATTTCGAATATGCAATTTCAAGTTACAGTTTTTATCCATTTCAATTTGTGCTAAAGTACACCATTCTAAATTCCAGGATGTTGAATAATAACTTTCCTTGAAAGTTCGGGCAAACCACTCGTCTTTATGCGAATCATCAAGTTCAGGTCTGTTCATCGGCAAGCAGTGAATAGGTTCATCATCATCATCATCATCAGAGAAAGAAAACAAGTCTAAATTTAATGCAGGATCCTTCGAGAAAGAAGCAAAATCTAGTCTTGGTTTTTTCAAATCCAGGGGGTGTGACACTAAATGTCGAAAGGTAAGACTAATTCGAACATCTTTTATGTAAGGTTCTGCTCCAATCCCATGTGTGAACAGTTCATTGCTGGGTGGATTCATATTATAAAGAGAGCCATGTTCTAATTTTATAAAGGTCGAAGGCACATTCGGTCTTTTGAATTCAATAGTTCTCTGAGCACCAAAACTCAATACTGAAACAGGGAAGACAGCATTCAAGCAGGATTCATCATCTTTGTGGTGGCTTATGCAAGTTGACCCGTCTTGATAAAAATTAAGTAACACATAGTTGAACGTGCAGGCAGTTTCTTTTTCCACTTTGTCACGCAATTCTATCATCAGGGGAGTCCATGGAATACCGGGCACACTGGTTCCGCTGAAGGCATAGCTGGTATTGGCATCTCCATAGGCTAAGGTCAGTCGTTTAGGCTTAACCTCTTTTCCAAACAGACGAAAAGTAGGTCTAAAGAAGGGTAATGTCCGCAACTGAGACAAATAACGATCCGCATGAGGTTTCTCGATGAAATCACTGATGTACTCCACATTTAATCCATTATCCGTAAAGTGAATGGAAGGCATTTTGAAGACAGCAGCAGCAACAGAACGTATCCAACAAGAGCAGGTTAACTTCAACGAAAAGAATGAACACTAATGAGCTGCTCAAGGCTTTATACTTGTAATTATCGCTTAATCTTATCAGCCGATAAGATCAAGTCACGTGGTGCATGACATCACAGATGACGTTGAATCAAGATATCCCGAATGACATAAGGCAACCTCGATCACGTGGTTTGATAACACTCATGACGAAAGGGGGAAAACCCAAGTGATAAGAACTTATATGATTTTTTTCCATTTCTAGTCAAGTCACTGTGAAGGAAGCAAGTGTTTCAGGTAAGTGTGTCTTAATTCATTTTTTCATTTCATTTCTTAATTGATTTGTATATTTCATTCCTATCATTTTTCATAAATCATAATGAACCTCCCTTTTAAAGAAAAACACACACACACACATTTAAAGAAATAAAGACACAGAAATATAACGAAATCTATTTATTAAAACGATTGAAACAATACACTTTTAAAAGTCTCTACATTAAGTTTACATAAAAACGAGTCGCTCACAGAATCTACATTCTTTAAAAACATGGATAGGACATCATCGAAATTAACAAGCATTAGAATCATGTCTCCTAATTGTTGAAATTTTTCACGGTTGTTTAACATGAAACAGGAATGCAGACTCACACTAGGATGTCGATACACACAACCAGTACATTCATAAATTTGATTAAAAACAGTCACAATAGAATTCTCGATACAATAAATCAGTTTAGACCACAAAACATATTCATTTTCTTCAGAAGTCCGTTGACAATTTTGCTTTAATAAAACAGGTAAATGTTTTTCATACATATGACGAATCAATTTTTGATTCAATGAATAGGCTTTTTCTTTCAAGTGTTCAAGTTGCACATTGTTTAATTGGATAAGAGATTCATTTTTTAACATTTTCAAACACATTACAGAATTATTTTCATTCAGTACTAGAAGGTTGTTATTGGCGATAAACGATGAACTCGTATATTTCAAATTAAACGCAAATATTTTATACTGGAATTCATACCAAGTGCGAATGTCTAGTTCGATTCCATTCTGAGTTGGAATTCCTTCACTCGAAAATTCTCTAATTTGAACAGAGTATTGAGCATTCTGTAATTGTAGTCCTAAAAATATATGGTTTCCAAGTTCTTGTTGAAAAATATAATTTTCTTCTTTCACCGGTGGGGTTTGCAACACAACTTGTTGATCAGACACGTCGAATTCTTGCGATGAGTCATCTATGAGCACACCATTGTTGGAAAGAGATGATTTCGAAAAGTCAATGAAAAATTCATTCAGAATAGCAGATTCGCAGCAGGAATCGGAGAAGGAAGTTTCGTCATCGACACACGGTTCTGCAGACTCGGTGGCAGCATACAGGGTAACAGTTTCCATAGTCAATCTGGATTCATTCATTTCCAGCGATGATTCTAAACGTGAATACTTGCAAGGCGATAATACTTCTTCGTGAGATCTTTTCATCGTAGGAACACACTAACAGCAAATTAAACTGATAACGGCGGTGACTCGTAGGAAAGACACACCCGCTGCAGCAAATTACACAATCGGTCAATTAACACACTTCGTTGATCCTCTTTTTGTTGTTTCTGGTTCTTTCTCTGTTTAACAGCTACTCTACGGTGATTATGTGAATGCAGTTTTTGATGTTTCAAGAAGTCCACCTTTCGCGAAAAAATTTCTTTGCACACTTCACACGTCTTCGAATGAGTCTTGATATGACGTTGTAAATCACTTTTCTGAATGAAACTTTTATCACACTTCTCACATTTGAAAGCTTTCTCGTCAAGATGAAATTTGGTATGTCTTACATACATAAACTTTTTCAGGAATGATTTGTTGCAGGTTTCACACACGAAGGAGGCTTACGTAAGAGGTTCTTCTTTTATCAAAAGGGTTGATGAAGAGGGTTTGATATCTGAAACAGGTTCCACTTTAGGTACGAGGTCCATCATCAATCCGGATGCAGTAGAGGGTTGACTCATCATAAACTTAAAATGACTGACCTCACTCAGCAACAGTAAAGTAACAACTAACGTTAAAAAAAATTTCGCGAGAATTTATATCAGAATAGGGGGCGCGCGCGTACCGAAAAAACATCTGCGATTGATTCACATAATGACGTCATCCCTTTAAAGAAAAAAAGCACTTCTTAAAATTTTCTTTCTGAGATATGCAGTCGTGGCTGAATCGGTAAGTAACAATCTATTATTCAGTCACGACTGCATTTTGCACGTTCGATCCCCAACAAAACTTTTTGGAAAAACACTAATTCCATCAAGCAAATCTAGATGGCAGCACCAAAAGTCTGTCCTAAAAGTTCCTAAATTAAAATTTCTTATTAAATCACCGCTCGAAAAATAATACCTCATACTGGAGTATGTTGAAAAAATTTCACTTATAATTTTTAATTACCTTTTCATATGAACAACAGCATAAGTCAATCGAAAAACATACCCCACGTACATGCCGAAAATTTTTAAAGTCCCCGCATTAAAAAACACCCCCATACTATAGTATGGTTTAAAAATTCTAACTCCCTGAAATTCCCGCTTAAAATTAAAAAAAAATCCTTTTAACCCCTTCTCTTACAAGACGATGTGAGGAGGAGGAGTGTTGAGGAGGAGGAGGCTTGAGGAGGAGGATTGAGGAGGAGGAGGTTTGAGGAGGAGGATTGAGGAGGAGGAGCCCTCCTCCCTCCTCCGATCCTCAATCCTCCTCCTGAGGCCGGAGCCCCATTTTTCCCCTACTTTCGAATAATTTTCACACCTCTGTACATATAAATTTAATACAAACGACCAAAATTGAAAAATGAAAAAAATAAATTAAAATGAATATAATCAAAATTTGTAGAATCTAAGTAGAGTCTTCAAGCCTACAAATACCTTGGAACTACAAATAAAGCAAAGCATGTGATTTCATCTTCGTATTAGCTATGAAAAAAGCAAATTGATACGAATTTGAGGTTACAAACTCACATAAAACCAAAATAAAATGGAGGAAAACATTAAAAATAAATCATAATAACATTATTAAAATGGATAGAAAAGGGGAAAATATACCAGACACTTAGTTACCTGTAAAATAATGTAGCGAAAAATAGACTGTTATGATTATAAATTAATTAAATGAATTATATATCTATTGGAAGATGTCTTAAGCATATATTCTCAGTAGATATATAAGTAAAATTTAAATAATGAAAAACATTATTAAAAACAATAAGTAATTAATTTATTAAACATTAAAAATATCTAAAGTTTGATATATATGAATCATTATAATGATTCCTATAATTAATAGTGACATATTATAATATTTCAATGATTATTTTTTTTCTAATATCATATCGTAATTACTTGATAAGTAAATAATATAATAATAAATAATTGTTAAATAATATCATGAAGTTTCGATGTTTAAAATGTAAAAAGAGGAGAAATAAGCAAATGCAGCGATTTAAATGCCGGAGTAATGATATCTTTCATTTTGCTCATAAATTGCTAACAAACAGAAATAAATTAAAACAAACATAAAAAATATTATTTCAAAGCATTTTCAATTCTAAAAGTCTCTCAATCTGAAAATGCAGTGTTTCACGGTTTATTGACACTGAAGAATTAAACTCTTTATTTACCTCCACGAGAAAGCAATTCTGGATTAGAAATAAATAATTATTTTTGATTAAGCCAGTAGCTTATAAAGCGGCGTTTCAAACAAGCAATTTCAGCTAATCTAATGGAAATTGCAAACACAAAAATACTAATTTTGTTGGTGGTTTATGCATCATATAAAAATAATATCTTGCAGTGCAGTATACCGTTAAGGAACAACAAAGGAAGTATTCAAATTATAGAATGGCTCAGAAATAAATTCTAAAGATTAATTTACCGATTTTAGACAATATCCAAACCTTATTATTTATATATATCATAATAGATTTTCTTCATTATATTACTGTTGTATGTGTGTTGGTAACCCAAAATTCGCATTACTTTGTTTTTTTCATGGATGATACGAAGAAGAAACCACACACTTTACTTGTAGTTCCATAGTATTTGGGGTCTGACAAATCTACTATGTTTCTACAAATTTCGATTATTTTCCTTTTAATTTATTTTTTCATGTTTTAAGGGTGTATTTCGATTCAAACTGCTTTTTTTCCTGATTTATTTTTAAATTCATCTTTGCTCTCATATGCAACAAACTGGCAAATTGTCTTATTTAGAAAGTACTCAAGGTGCCGTGATGGTCGATTCTTTGATAAGTGCAGAAAATATTGCAAAAAAGCAATCAAAAACGGCATTTTGAACAAATTTTTCCGAAGCGGGAGATCCGTGATTGAGAAAAAGATGTCCAACTGGGAAAATAACGTTTATAAATCAAATTCTAATCAGATGAGAGTAAAATGACATCACACGGCACCTTATACGTCTCTTCAAAAATCCTCTCAGCAAGTTTCATGTTTCTACTTTTAAAAATGTGTCTGAAATTGTATCAGAAAATTTCGAGCTGGTTAAGGTGGAAAAGCGTTTTTTCGAATACACCCTTAAGGATGTATATTGTATTACAATTAATGGTTCTAATACGTATACATATACATATATATATGCATAAAAAAACATTAAATGTAATACAAATATATATATATAAATCTGTAAAAGATTAAACCGATTTAATTTACTAAAATATTAATTATAATATAAAATTAAAATATTAAAATAATTTTAAAATATAAAATCATTTAACCAATCCCTCGCAACTAAATATTATATGAGGAATAAATAATAACAAGAACGAAAATTTATGAGACCAAAGTAAATAAGAAGTAAAACACAATCTATGCGTCAAACATAGGTTATAGAACATTTTCCATCCTATTCCGAATAATGTAACAAAACTTCACAGCTTAAGAAGGTTAAAAATGATGCCTAAATAAACAAATTGAAAAATACAGCACTCATTTCAAAAACCAATTTCAGAAATTATCAATAGTATTCGAAAACAAATCCTAATGCCACTGCCCTGTACTCTGTCGATCTATACATTTGTATATTGTTATAGAGATTATTACATATATGCTAACATTTAATTCATTAAGTTAAAAGTTACCATCAGTATTTTCCGTCAAAATCTGAAAATAAATTCGAATTTTTTTTGTTCAGCCTTGTATAGAATTCATACATATCAAGTAATATATACATATATTAATTTAAAAATGTGTAAAGCAATTGAAAATGTACTTTTAGCAATTATACTTCACAAACAGCACTGCAACTGATTTTTTTTTCTTGTATGCCCCTGTAAATGAACGATAAATGCTATAAACACCATACTCCACAGTAAGAATCTTGTGGTGCAACTGAGAGAAATGTATAATTTTTTAAAAGCTTGAACTAGTGTAACATCATCAAAATGAGCGATTTGCCCCATAGACTACAATGTAACGGATTTTTTTTTTTTTTTTTTTTTTTTTTTAGTATTTTTATAAATGAACGATAGCTGCTATGCGCATTTCATTTTATGGTAAGCATCTTCTAGTGCGCGTTAATGATATTATATCAATTTTAATGCGTTTGAAATGATATATTTCATACATCATCATAACACACCGCAAACAATTTCTCCCCGTACACCCGTAATGTAGAGAAATTTTCTTGAATAAACCTGTAAAGGTACTATAAATGGTAGATAGTTCCTTCTGAATACCAAACATGCCCAAATAAACCTCCATATCATATTTCATTTGCATGACAATCCAAGTAACATTTACGTGAGTCAGAACTCGAACAGACAGGTGGCATATAGACAGATAAACCAGATTCATATACGGTTTTTGACTATGTTGGAAAATACTTAATTACGGTGTTTAAAAAATATTTTACACTAAATTTTATTTTGAGTGACATCTTGCAGACATCCGAGTGGTTTCATATATGGAATAAATCATTTTCTTTTATAACAGTGTCGTTTATAATACATTGCAAAAAAGAAGAAATTTTTTTAATATACAATATAACCTCAAAAGAAAGTATACAAAAATCTTCCACAAGTTACCAACGATTCCGAAAAACATTCTTTATTTTTAGAAATCTCAAAAACCAATATATTTTCGAGATTTAATGAAAAATTTTCAACATTCCACTGAATTTCGGAAAAGCTTCCAGGAAGTTTTTAACTCTTTCCAACATAATTGAAAAGTGTTTATGACTTTGGTTTGTCTGTCCTTCTGTCTGCGCTTTAACTCGCGTAAATATACACTGATTGCCCTGACTTTTTCGTATTTATCGATATTTATTATAGCATGATCGCTATTGAAAATGAAGTAGGTAACATTTATAGTTAATTTCTATTATAGTTAACAGTCAAAAGTATACCATTAGCTTGTGGGCAATTGGGAAAATTCGTTTCAAGTTCAATGTGATGATGTTCTATCATTTCAAACATAGTGAAATTGATATGAACTGCATTAAAACATGTACCCTGTTAACTGCTGGTATTCGTATTCACATTTGGGTCCATTAGATCCGACTGATAATTATCATGTTTTATTATTATTATTATTATTATTATTATTATTATTATTTTGGCGGGGAAGGGGGATTAAGTACTCACTCAAAATTTCTGTAGAAAAGAACTATTCATAAACAAAATATTAAGCTTACATTTAAATAAAGAAGAAAGTTTTAATACTCTGTGCAAAATCAATTTGCTTTAATTCGAAGACATTTTTGCACTTATTTATCAAATTCAAATATATATTTATTTGTCAATTTTTACTCATTTTTGAACAGAAGCTTGCTTAAGGTTATATTATTTTTTTTAATTAAAAATTTTAAAGCCTCCTTTTGAAGTTTTTCCTAAATGCATTCGATTGGGTTAAAATATGATGAAGTTGAGTTTCCAATGTATGTTTCTTCTTCTTCTTCTTTTTTTTTTTTTTTTTTTTTTCTTTAATCGTATAATTATTGCAGTTGTATTGCATTGTATACTAATGAAAGTTTTTGTTCTGCGTTTCAGATCATTATCTTGCATAAAGTAAAAAACTTCTATTAAAATTTGCATTTTGAGCATTTTGTTTCACATTTTTTGTTCCAATTGCTTTGAAGATTGGCAATTACCTCGTGTCTCATATGTTGCCTCATACCTTAGCTCCTCATCATATTTTGGACTAAATTTCATGATGGTCGGCCTTCACATCATATCGGGAGTTTTTTCAAAGACAAGTATAGACACGCTTTTCCTTTTATTATTATAGATTTTCACAGTAGTCACTTGTATCTATGAGAAACTCGAGTCTGCTGAAAAACTGAAAAACTTAAACGATAAAGTTGAACACGACGAAAATGCCACTTAATATATACTAGGGTGGGCCGAAAAAAACTTTTTTTCGATTTTCGATAATGGCGGGTGCGGAAAAGTGGCCACTGGTGGCACTTAAATCACACAAAAAATTTGAGATTTTTTGGACAATTCCTTACCCTGCCGCAAATGACTTAAAATTTTGCCAAAATGCTGATTTTTGAATTTTTTTAGCAAAAAAAAATTTAAATATTAAATTAAGTTTTTTTTGTTGTATTTAGTTGAAAAGATGTATTTAATGTGCCAAATGTTTAAATAACCTCTAATTATGCATTAGTTTAGTGCTATGTTCTTTAAAAATGAACTTGATTTTAACTTGTTTTGCGTACCGTACCAACGCGAAACAACCGAGAACTCCTCGCGTGGATGTAGCTGCACGCAGAGTTTTACTCGCCTGTAGAAATCGGCTAATTTAAAATACACATAGCAATTAAATAATGCATTATCAGAACTTATTTAAACATTAGATACGTTAAATATGCCCTTCCAAGTAAATACCGCCAAAATAAACTTAATTTAATATTTTAAAAGTTTTTACTAAAAAAGTTCAAAAATCAGCATTTTGGCAAAACTTCAAGCCATTTGCGGCAGGGTAAGGAATTGTCCAAAAAATCTCAAATTTTGCGTGTGAACTGAGTGCCACCAGTGGCCACTTTTCCGCACTCGCCATTATCGAAAATCAAAAAAAAGTTTTTTTCGTCCCACCCTAATATATACTGATCGTGACATACTTTTCAACTTCTTATTAAGTTCACTTGTGTGGTACATAATACCTAACTCGTCTTCTTAGAGAGAAAGGGGGGAGAGGGTAGCAAGAAAAGAAACAAAATTCATAAACAGATTAAAAAAAGAATGACATTAATTTTACTCAGGTTTCTTAAACTACCTAAGAAGTGTATTGTTACCTTCTTTAATCAGTTTACAGCCTGTAATAATCTTGATCCACGACACGCTCACTGCTTTTGTTTTTCCTGTTTACATAAATTTATGAACCTAACGAATCGTACATATATTAAATTCAGATCCTGCTAGACTAGGCGCAATTACACTGTCTGGTTTAGAAGCTACAATGTTTCAAATTCAATAAACATTATTTTTCTCCACCCTACTTAAGTTTGTAAAAAAGAAAAGTTGTATTCAATTTTCTGTTTCAATGTTCATTTATCTTATTTTAGATGTGTAATTTTTCCTTTTATTAGACTGTTGTAGAATAATAATTCACTGGTCTTTACTTAGTAAATCATTTAGAAGTAAAACAATTGTGCAGCACGCTGTTATAAGTATTTTCTTTTAGTTTCTTACTTAAGGGGACATAGTACATTTAAAACATCTCTTCAGTTTTGATGCTTTGAATAATATTGTAAAACTATAGGTGGCACAATACTTAATACAAAAAATTAAATAAAATATGTATAAAAATTCTTGTAGAGCAGCCTATTTTATTAAAAAATTTTTTTTTTAATTAATTTTTCCTACTAATTCCTACTATTTTTTTAAGCATGAATATTTTTGCTTCGATTTTTTTTCCACATTCATTAAAATATACTACGTATAAACTGTGCATGGATTTTTAGATGTGTAGGATTTTACATTTAATGTGATTTTTTCTTCAATCATGTCGATTTAAACTAGTCGTTGGGGGCCACCGTAATACTTACCCATCATGGATATGTATATGGAAATAAAACATGTGAAAACTATTTATACAATGCATTGCAATTCATAAACAAAATTTAAATATTGTTAATATACATAGTAATGCTATATTAAAGAACTGCTGATTACCAATTTCGACAAATTATATAAAACTCCAAACTACTCAAGTAGTACCGAACTGCGTAAAAGAAACATCCTTATAACTCCAAAAATAATAATTCTATTAACTAACTGTTGACTGCGTCGGATTAAGCGTTTCATTTCCAATTAAAATATGCCTCTGAATTGAAATTTGAATGAAATACAGGGTCATGAAAAATCGAAGAATGTGGAAAACAAGATTACAAATATCTCGGCAACTAATAATCCGATCGACTTCGTTCTATATGCAAAATGTGTGTTATTTTATTGCCTTTTACGTCCGTGCCTTAGAACAAAAAAATTCGAAAATTTTTATGTACCTTTCATCAGAACGAATTTTTCGAGAGTCCGAAAAAAATAGTTCCGGATAATCGAGGTTGCTGATATTAAATAGGCTTCGTCCCATTCTTACATACTAACTACATACAAAATTTCAAGTCTCTATCACAATTTTTTCGGGAGATAGAGCGTTTACAGACAGACAGACAGACGGACGGCAATTTTTTTTTTTCTAAAAATATGTTTTTCGGAATCTCCACTATCTAAAACGTGTAAATCCGTCAAAAAATTTTTTCGATTTTCAAAACGATTGCAAGACTTACCCTATACTACGTATGATGGGTAAGTAAAAATGAAGAAAATTCCACGTACTCTCAATTTAAATATTTTTTGAAAAGTAACTATTAACTTTAAAGTTAAAACCAAGCTTTAAAATATTAAATATACCATGAAGAATAATTAAAAACATTTTTAAGCCTCTATCTAAATTAGCAAAAAAGCCTTAGTATTTTCCAAATAAGCAAGTTGTAAAAATATGAATAGGGAGAAAAGTCAGTTTAAAGTTTTCATTTCTATGGGTTATTAATTGTGAGTAGGGGAAAAATGCCGGTCCGGCCCCAGGAGGAGGATTGAGGATCGGAGGAGGGAGGAGGGCTCCTCCTCCTCAATCCTCCTCCTCAAGCCTCCTCCTCACACCTCCTCCTCAATCCTCCTCCTCCTCAATCCTCCTCCTCCTGACATCGTCTTGTAAGAGAAGGGGTTAAAAGGATTTTTTTTAAATTTTAAGCAGGAATTTCAGGGAGTTAGAATTTTTAAACCATACTATAGTATGGGGGTGTTTTTTAATGTGGGGACTTTAAAAATTTTCGGCGTGTTACAGTACGTGGGGTATGTTTTTCAATTGAATTTTGCTGTTGTTCATTTAAAAAGGTAATTAAAAATTATGAGTGAAATTTTTTCAACATACTCCAGTATGAGGGTGATTCGAGCGATGATTCATTAAGAAATTTTAATTTAGGAACTTTTAGGACAGACTTTTGGTGCTGCCATCTAGATTTGCTTGATGGAATTAGTGTTTTTCCAAAAAGTTTTGTTGGGGATCGAACGTGCAAAATGCAGTCGTGACTGAATAATAGATTGTTACTTACCGATTCAGCCACGACTGCATATCTCAGAAAGAAAATTTTAAGAAGTGCTTTTTTTCTTTAAAGGGATGACGTCATTATGTGAATCAATCGCAGATGTTTTTTCGGTACGCGCGCGCCCCCTATTCTGATATAAATTCTCGCGAAATTTTTTTTAACGTTAGTTGTTACTTTACTGTTGCTGAGTGAGGTCAGTCATTTTAAGTTTATGATGAGTCAACCCTCTACTGCATCCGGATTGATGATGGACCTCGTACCTAAAGTGGAACCTGTTTCAGATATCAAACCTTCTTCATCAACACTTTTGATAAAAGAAGAACCTCTTACGGAAGCCTCCTTCGTGTGTGAAACCTGCAACAAATCATTCCTGAAAAAGTTTATGTATGTAAGACATACCAAATTTCATCTTGACGAGAAAGCTTTCAAATGTGAGAAGTGTGATAAAAGTTTCATTCAGAAAAGTGATTTACAACGTCATATCAAGACTCATTCGAAGACGTGTGAAGTGTGCAAAGAAATTTTTTCGCGAAAGGTGGACTTCTTGAAACATCAAAAACTGCATTCACATAATCACCGTAGAGTAGCTGTTAAACAGAGAAAGAACCAGAAACAACAAAAAGAGGATCAACGAAGTGTGTTAATTGACCGATTGTGTAATTTGCTGCAGCGGGTGTGTCTTTCCTACGAGTCACCGACGTTATCAGTTTAATCTGCTGTTAGTGTGTTCCTACGATGAAAAGATCTCATGAAGAAGTATTGTCGCCTTGCAAGTATTCACGTTTAGAACCATCTATGGAAATGAATGAATTCAGATTGCCTATGGAGACTGTTACCCTGTATGCTGCCACCGACTCTGCAGAACCGTATGTCGATGACGAAACTTCCTTCCCCGATTCCTGCTGCGAATCTGCTATTCTGAATGAATTTTTCATTGACTTTCCGAAATCATCTCTTTCCAACAATGGTGTCCTCATAGATGACTCATCGCAAGAATCCAACGTGTCTGAACAACAAGATGTGTTGCAAACCCCACCGGTGAAAGAAGAAATTTATATTTTTCAACAAGAACTTGGAAACCATATATTTTTAGGACTACAATTACAGAATGCTCAATACTCTGTTCAAATTAGAGAATTTTCGAGTGAAGGAATTCCCACCGAGAATGGAATCGAACTAGACATTCGCACTTGGTATGAATTCCAGTATAAAATATTTGCGTTTAATTTGAAATATACGAGTTCATCGTTTATCGCCAATAATAAACTTTTAGTTTTAAATGAGGATCAGTCTGTGATGTGTTTGAAAATGTTAAAAAATGAATCTCTTATCCAATTAAACAATGCTCAACTTGAACAGTTGAAAGAAAAAGCCTATTCATTGAATCAGAAATTGATTCGTCATATGTATGAAAAACATTTACCTGCTTTGTTAAAGCAAAATTGTGAACGGACTTCTCAAGAAAATGAATATGTTTTGTGGTCTAAACTGATTTATTGTATCGAGAATTCTATTGTGACTGTTTTTAATCAAATTTATGAATGTACTGGTTGTGTTTTTAGACATCCTAGTGTGAGTCTGCATTCCTGTTTTATGTTAAACAACCGTGAAAAATTTCAACAATTAGGAGACATGATTCTAATGCTTGTTAATTTCGATGATGTCCTATCCATGTTTTTAAAGAATGTAGATTCTGTGAGCGACTCGTTTTTATGTAAACTTAATGTAGAGACTTTTAAAAGTGTATTGTTTCAATCGTTTTAATAAATAGATTTCGTTATATTTCTGTGTCTTTATTTCTTTAAATGTGTGTGTGTGTGTGTGTGTGTTTTTCTTTAAAAGGGAGGTTCATTATGATTTATGAAAAATGATAGGAATGAAATATACAAATCAATTAAGAAATGAAATGAAAAAATGAATTAAGACACACTTACCTGAAACACTTGCTTCCTTCACAGTGACTTGACTAGAAATGGAAAAAAATCATGTAAGTTCTTATCACTTGGGTTTTTCCCCTTTCGTCATGAGTGTTATCAAACCACGTGATCGAGGTTGCCCGGGATATCTTGATTCAACGTCATCTGTGATGTCATGCACCACGTGACCTAACCTTATCAGCTGATAAGATTAAGCGATAATTACAAGTATAAAGCCCTGAGCAGCTCATTAGTGTTCATTCTTTTCGTTGAAGTTAACCTGCTCTTGTTGGATACGTTCTGTTGCTGCTGCTGTCTTCAAAATGCCTTCCATTCACTTTACGGATAATGGATTAAATGTGGAGTACATCAGTGATTTCATCGAGAAACCTCATGCGGATCGTTATTTGTCTGAGTTGCGGACATTACCCTTCTTCAGGCCTACTTTTCGTCTGTTTGAAAAAGAGGTTAAGCCTAAACGACTGACCTTAGCCTACGGAGACGCCAATACCAGCTATGCCTTCAGCGGAACCAGTGTGCCCGGAATTCCATGGACTCCCCTGATGATAGAATTGCGTGACAAAGTGGAAAAAGAAACTGCCTGCACGTTCATTTATGTGTTACTTAATTTTTATCAAGACGGGTCAACTTGCATAAGCCACCACAAAGATGATGAATCCTGCTTGAATGCTGTCTTCCCTGTTTCAGTACTGAGTTTTGGTGCTCAGAGAACTATTGAATTTAAAAGACCGAATGTGCCTTCGACATTTATAAAATTAGAACATGGCTCTCTTTATAATATGAATCCACCCAGCAATGAACTGTTCACACATGGGATTGGAGCAGAACCTCACATAAAAGATGTTCGAATTAGTCTTACCTTTCGACATTTAGTGTCACACCCCCTGGATTTGAAAAAACCAAGACTAGATTTTGCTTCTTTCTCGAAGGATCCTGCATTAAATTTAGACTTGTTTTCTTTCTCTGATGATGATGATGATGATGAACCTATTCACTGCTCGCCGATGAACAGACCTGAACTTGATGATTCGCATAAAGACGAGTGGTTTACCCGAACTTTCAAGGAAAGTTATTATTCAACATCCTGGAATTTAGAATGGTGTACTTTAGCACAAATTGAAATGGATAAAAACTGTAACTTGAAATTGCATATTCGAAATTTCAAAGAAGGTGCTTTCGGTAAACTCTACCCGACAAAAAATGGGGTTGTGATGACTTCAACGACGTTCGATCATTTCCAACAACATGTGACAAAGTTTCACTTTTATTCTGTGAAAGAGTCTTCGGTTTGTAATAATCAACTCATTCTAGCCTTTGTCGATGAAGACTTTTGTCTTCTTCAACAGATATTCAAAACGGATGATAAGAATTTTCATTTCAAACCCAATGGAATTCGCTTATCACGAGATCAATTTTTAAAACTCACTGAATTTTGTTCTGAAATTACAGACTGTTTCATCGATATGTTACTTACACGAGTCATACCTGTTGCAGTCCTTCGAAAATCGGAAAAATGCATCCATTCCCATATAGACTCTGATTCTGCTAAGAAAAACTTTTTATCCTGCTTAAACTCTGAAATTGAACGATCATTGGATCGTGTTTTCGACTGTTTTGGATGTCAAATAGGCCAAAATTCCCAATTGGATCACTCATGTTTAACAATTGGTTTAAGAGAAAAATATCTCATGTATAAAGACAGTGCCCTTTTGAACTTTAATGTCTACCAATTTGTGAAGAATGTAACTAATCAATGTGTATGTCATTTTTCGCATGCATTTTTTGCTAGTTTAAAATCAGACTTTTATAAAAATTATTTGGAAACACTCTTTACCAACAGAGTGAATGAGTTGTAAATTTTCTTGAATAAAAGAATTTAAGTTTAAATTTTTTTCTTTGTCATTATTTACCACACTTTTTCTCATATTTTTTCTTTCAGCATAAAACTTCTTTATTCATGCTTTTTTAGAGGAAAAAAAAAAAAAAAAAAACCCTGAAAAAGTTGACACAATATTTTGAACAATCATGATTGATACTAAAGTGTAAAATCCCTTTACGAGAAAAAAAAAAAAATCTGAAATTTTTTTTTTTATGAGTGTATTTCGAATAATAATACTTATGAAAACTTATTAAAAGACAAGCAATATATGTTTCTCTTGAATCTGTTTTTAGTTCTAAAAAAATTAAGTCTTGAGGTAGAGAGTAGATAATAATGAGAAAGTTGAAATATTTTTCGAAAGGTTTTAGTTAGAATAATTTTAGTGTAAAGGAATGTTATTATTATTAAAATCTTATAATGAACAGTTTTATTATTGTTGAAGTGAATCAGAAATCATCCTTAATGAATTGAAAAGAAGATTAATTATTCTTTCATTTAGACTTTTACATTCTAA
Organism: Maratus speculifer; assembly: GCA_964019185.1. NCBI lineage: Eukaryota > Metazoa > Arthropoda > Arachnida > Araneae > Salticidae > Maratus > Maratus speculifer. The sequence continues at coordinate 314,185,097 of OZ025296.1, read as the reverse complement.
TAATAATAATAATTATTATTATTTTTACTAATAACATAGCAAAGATTTAATTTTCAATCACTCATTAAGACTTTGACTTACACTCTTATAATTATTTTTAAAAAAAATAGAGAAAAGGATTTTGCAAATTAACATTTCACCTAGCAAGCTTAATTTTAAAAAAAAAGGGGAAAGAAGGATTTTTTTTTTTTTTCTTATCAAGTCTTTTAATTAAAATAAATTTTTAATGAATACTATTTGAATTTAGACTTATAAATTAAAGAAATGTATTTATTACTGTTTTCACCTAGAGAAAATTTCGTATATGTTCATATCAGTTATGATTCATCGATAAGCAACCGTTCGGGAAATCCCTTATCAGATAGAGATAAGATGATTCACGCAGCGATGATATAAACGGACTGCAGATCATCTCCAGTTCAGTCGATATTTTTTTCCTCTAGTGATTAAGTGTGTTTATTTCGGTGAGAATTTGTCTTTATTTTGTGCGTGTGTCTGCAATCAAGTTATGGATTCCTCATCAAGTAATCAAAGGTCTTCAAATTCTTTTGACGAGGTATGTTCATTTTTAGACTATTTTTATTATTTGATGTGAAGTGTTTGTTCGTTTTTAAATAATTTTCTTGGTATAGTAAATATTTTTTCGTAGAATGATTTTATGTATGTCATTGATTTGATAGTATAATTTTTAAAGCAGAATGTTAAACATAAATAACGTAAATGCTTTTTATATAGTATGTTTTTAAAATGAATCATTTAGATGGGGAATATATTAGAATCTTCTTAAATTAAAAATAATTTTTATAAGATGAGAGCAATGTTAATTTAGAATCTATATTTTTAAACTTAATTTTGGGAAATATATCTCTTAATGATTTTATTTCGTGGAAATATTTTTAAAAGTTTTGTTGAAGGATATTATTTCTTTATTATTTAATACTTGCTAATTTTTGAGGAATCTATATTTTTAAATGAAATTTTGGGAAATATATATCTTAATGATTTTATTTCGTGGAAATATCTGTAAAAGCTTTGTTGAAGGATATTATTTCTTTATTATTTACTACTTGCTAACTTTTGAGGAATCTATATTTTTAAATGAAATTTTGGGAAATATATATCTTAATGATTTTATTTCGTGGAAATATTTTTAAAAGCTTTGTTGAAGGATATTACTTCCATGTTATTGAACACTTGCTAACTTTTGAGGAATCTATATTTTTAAACGTAATTTTGGGAAATATATATCTTAATGATTTTATTTCGTGGAAATATCTGTAAAAGCTTTGTTGAAAGATATTATTTCTTTATTATTTACTACTTGCTAACTTTTGAGGAATCTATATTTTTAAATGAAATTTTGGGAAATATATATCTTAATGATTTTATTTCGTGGAAATATCTTTAAAATTTTGGTTGAATGATATTACTTCCATGTTATTGAACACTTGCTAACTTTTGAGGAATCTATATTTTTAAATGTAATTTTGGGAAATATATATCTTAATGATTTTATTTCGCGGAAATATTTTTAAAAGCTTTGTTGAAAGATATTATTTCTTTATTATTTAATACTTGCTAACTTTTGAGGAATCTATATTTTTAAATGAAATTTTGGGAAATATATATCTTAATGATTTTATTTCGTGGAAATATCTTTAAAATTTTGGTTGAATGATATTACTTCCATGTTATTGAACACTTGCTAACTTTTGAGGAATCTATATTTTTAAATGTAATTTTGGGAAATATATATCTTAATGATTTTATTTCGCGGAAATATTTTTAAAAGCTTTGTTGAAAGATATTATTTCTTTATTATTTAATACTTGCTAACTTTTGAGGAATCTATATTTTCGAATTGCTAGTTTGAAAAGAGCTTTGTATAATTTTTTATACTTCTCACAATTAAGTATGTTTATTACAAAACTTATGTGTAAAAGAGGAAATTAAAACTTTATTTTAAAGAATATATTTGAAACAATTGTTATTTGGTTGCAAATTTTTAATCCAATTTGCAGACCTTTATTAGAATAATAGTTTAATATTTTTGTTATATCTGCCTTTAATATTATATTTAAAATTTATTTGAAATTTAAAGTATATTTCCTTTTGGTTGAATATTTAAAACCGTTTTCACATTATTTTAAATTCTTTTAAACTTTTTAAGTATTCTAATTAAGCAATCTTTGTTAATTAGTAATGTTATCTTGTAATGACTCATCGTGGGAAACCCCATGACGTCATAGTTGGAAAAACCCATGATATCAGAGATCTGATAAGATAAGCTTATCTAATTAATCAGATAAGCGTACTGACCTGGGTCCGCGAGATCATTCTTATATTAGTTGTCCTAGAGACTACACGTTATAATTAGTGCTCCAAACAGTTTATATTATTAATCTTTTTGAAAAAAAAAAAAAAAAAAAAAAAAAAAAAAAGATGAATTCGCTCGCCATGGATTTCAATTCAGATAATCAAAGTCAAGTAAGATTATTTTGTAAACCCTATATTATTGCATATTTTAACGTGGTTTTCTTTTGTAAATGATTTTCACCTTTTCTTCTAATCTTAATATTTCTAAGCGATTAAGTTTTTAAACTCTCTCTTAATGAAACTTTTGAAATACTTCTAGTTATACTCATTTTTCCGAGAAACCTTTTAAAAATGAAACTGTTCTTTTGAAATAATACTATTTTTCTGTTTGAATTTATGTTATTTTTCTTATATATGTGTATGTGTGTGTGAAAAGCAAATTTCTTAACATAATGAAAATGTATCTATTTTTAAATGAAATGAATGAATATCTTAAGTTTGATGACTGTGGTAATTTTTTTTAAAACTTCATTCTATTCAAAAAGATTAAATAATCAATGTTAAATATTTTATTTTGTATGAATTTGTTTTTCGTGGGAAATATTTTATTCGTGTTATGTGTATTTGTGTTAAAAATTCACTTTTCATATTTATTTATAATGCATTTCTATTCTTTAATAATATTCTCTATCAACTTACTTCTAATATAAAATGCTTTGATGAGTCATCCTAAAAATTTTATAACGTTAAAATTAATGATTGAAAGTGCTTCTAACATGAATTATACTCCGTTTGAAAATGTTTTACATTAACTTAAATGTGTATTTAATATTTAACCTAAAAGGGTGTTTTATAGAAATTTATTTTAAAATTTTATAACGTTAAAATTAATGATTGAAAATACTTCTAACATGTGTTATACTTCGTTTGAAAATGTTTTACATTAACTTAAATGTGTGTTTAATATTTAACCTAAAAGGGTGTATTAAAGAAATTTATTTTCATTCTACTAATCATGTAATGTGTCAGTCAAAAAGCTTCTAAATTTGTTGATTGGAAAAAGTGAAAAGTACTTCTCGTGAAAATGTTTTCTTAAAAAAGTATTAGATATGTGCGAATGCATGACTCATCCTTTCATAAGATTTTAAAAAATATGGATTTATTTCAAAGTTTTAATGAAAAGTTTTTAAAAGCAATGTATGTTCGTACATGCATGTTTAAACAAAATTGATGAGTCATCTTTTAATAGAGTGATTTTTTTTTTTTTTTTTTTTTTTTTTTTTTTAAAGTCGAAGTTTTAATGCGTTTACACCCTTCTCAAAGTATGTCCTATGTATAAAGTTTAATTTAAAATATAATTTTTCATGAACAATATCCTTAGAAAGAATATACTAAAAATTTAGCTTTGTATTTGTGTAATTTTTAACCCTTTACGGAAATGCTGTTTTCATGTATAAACAAGAGGATGACTCATTCTCTTATTTCGAATAAACGCAGTGACTTTATTTTGATCGAGTGAAAAAGTTCTAAACACTTTGGTTTAGTTTTCCAAAATTAAAATCTATGGGTTTTATTTAAATGCATTACTAAGTGAAAGAAAGAGTAAATAAAGGTGCAGCATCATAAATTTTAAACTTTAACTTTATTCTTTTATAAATAAAGCTTTCTTTCTACCTTTTAAAAGTGAATGTTTTAATCAGTTTTCGAATGACTTATTCACGTAAAGGATGTTAAGGGTGATTTTCTTGTTATTTAGTGGAATATGGAATTTTCACCGAGTAAAATCGAGCTGATTGATAGGATTGAAATTGCTGCTCTAAAAGAGATGGATAGGAAAAATCAATTGAAACAGGTATTTTTTATTTATGAAGAAAATTAATCAATTTTTATGTGTTAAAGCTTTCTTCCTACCTTTTAAAAGTGAATGTTTTAATCAGTTTTCGAATGACTTATTCACGTAAAGGATGTTAAGGGTAATTTTCTTGTTATTTAGTGGAATATGGAATTTTCACCGAGTAAAATCGAGCTGATTGATAGGATTGAAATTGCTGCTCTAAAAGAGATGGATAGGAAAAATCAATTGAAACAGGTATTTTTTATTTATGAAGAAAATTAATCAATTTTTATGTGTTTTAATTAAAAACTTACTTTAAAAAATTTTGTAATCTTATATATATTAATGATTTTAAACTTACTATTTAAAATTTAGTAATCTTATATAAATTAATGATTTTAAACTTACTATTAAAAAATTTGTAATCTTATATAAATAAATGATTTTAAACTTACTATTAAAAATTTTGTAATCTTATAAAAATTAATGATTTTAAACTTACTATTTAAAATTTTGTAATCTTATATAAATTAATGATTTTAAACTTACTAATAAAAATTTTATAATCTTATACATATTAATGATTTTAAATTTTAAAATTTATGAAATAAGTGTTAACGATAATAGAAAAAAATGTAGTTTTAATAAAATGCTTAGCTATTTGTTCTTAAAAGAAATTGTGGTATAACCTTTTGTGGGGGTATATCTTTTTCAGCAGGAAATTTCTCAAACATTAAAGGATGTGATCTCCACTACTAAGTCCCAAACAGTTTCTTCCAAGGTATGTAAATATTTTTAAAAGACTATCTAAATTGAATATTATGTATAAAAAAGTTATTTTAAAAATTCATTTAAAGTCTATTATAGTGTTAAAAGTTATTTTTAAACTTGTTTAACTAAAACTTAAAATTTATTTAAGAAAGTTTTTTTTTTTTTTTTTTTTAACTGAAATAAATTGTAAGCATTTTTAATGAAGATTCTTTTAAACTTTAAGTCGAATATTTTAAACTTAATCTTAAAAACTCAAAGTTTGATTTTATAGTAGAAAACCCTTTTTTAAAAATGAAACTCGAGATATTCAAACTGGTTTGTAAAGCGAGGTTGAATTTATTTTCAGGATGAGCATCTCTGCAAGGAGTGCGGGAAATCTTTTTCCCGTAAAGACAATTTAAAAAGGCATGAACTCATCCACACCAGACTTGGAAAAAAATCGGATGTGGCAAAGTCTGAAGCTGTTCCATCAACATCAAAGGTAATTTTTTTCTTTTCAAGTATATTCTATAACTTTTACAGGCTAAAAATAGGTTTTTAAACAATTCTTTTTGAAAAACTTTTATGAGTCTTTTAATTTTCATGAGAAAGATTCAACATTTAAAAGGGGAAACTATTTTGATAAATTTTAAATTTTAATGTTTAGGGAATTTTTATTCAAATGAAATAAATTTCCTGTTTTAAACAGTTTTAATTTTAGTATTTGGGGAATATTTAAGTTTTTATTAAAAGAAAATAAATATTTTAAAAGGCTTAAATTAAAAAATGTTTTTAAAAAGTAAAATAAGAAATGAACAAGGGTTTTTCTTCTTTTACAGGATGTGCATAAATGCCACACGTGTGAGAAATCATTCGCACACGCGTCCAATTTAAGACGTCATCAACGTACCCATGAAAAAGAAGATTCCTCGACTTATACGTGTGAGATTTGCCAAAAGTGCTTTTTGAGAGTGGATAATTTTCTTCGCCACAAACAATCTCATTCTGGAGAAGACAGTCGTTTCAAGTGTAATATTTGTGAGGCTGTATTTAAACGAGGGGACAATCTGAAGCGACATTTAGTCTCGCACGAAAATCCCAATTATTCTTGTCGCGAGTGCGGTGAAAAATTCTCCAGAAAAGAGAATCTCAACCATCATACACGCGTCAGCCACAGTAACACGTCAAACTTCGTTTCTGTGAAAAAGCCAAGACTTGACTCTAAAACACCAAGAAAAAATCAAAAGCGAGTGGATTCTTTAAACGTCTTTCGAAGCATATTTTTTGACGGTGAAGAGGAAGAAGACTATATTTATGACATCACCACCTTCTTCGAAAGAAAAAGAAAAGAACTCTTAGATTCCCTGGACGAGGCCATTGACGAGAAAAAATCTATCAAATGGAGGCTATTAATTAAAGTGCTCCTTGAAAAAACATCTGCTGGTGGGGAAAGTGAATCACTATCCACATATTTCTCATCTTTAACTTATCAAGAATTCACCAACGATTATTTAGAAGAACATCTGGATGAAGCCCACAAGAAGATTATAAAAAGTTTCGAAAAATTTCTACAGAGAGGTTCTGGGTGGGTACTCAAACATGTCCAGCATTTGGAACTGAAAATTTGCAACTATCATCCACTCAAGGGAAGCAGTTACTTACAGCTTCCACAAGATCTCAAAGGCAAGGAAGCTATTCTGAATATACAGAATTTTGAAGACCAGAAATGTTTATTATGGTGTCTCCTCGCCCATCAAAGGAAGTTAAACCGCAAAGAACATCCTAATCGGGTAAATAACTACAAGCCTTTTGAACATACCTTGAATATGAATGGAGTAACCTACCCAGTACCTTATACGAAAATTCCACTCATCGAAGCCCAAAATAATCTTCGGATTAATGTGTTCGGTTACGAGGAGGGAGAATTATATATTTTACATGTGTCAGAGAAGACAAACACAGACGTGATTAATCTCCTTTTGATCAGCAATGGCGAAAACACCCATTATACGCTGATCCGTGATTTCTCACGTTTCATGAGTCATCGTTCCAAGCATGCACACAAAGCTTTCTACTGTTTTCGATGTCTCCATGGATTTACTCGTGAAGAACTCCTTCAAGAACATGCACCCTATTGTTGTAAACAATCTCCCCAAGTTGTAAAAATGCCTGAGGAAGGTGAAAATATCTTAACATTTACAGGAACTCATTTGCAAGCACCAGTTCCATTTATAATTTATGCTGATTTCGAATCCCTCCTCGTGCCGATAGTCACCACCGAACCCTCCAATACTAAGTCTTTCCAAACTGAAACGGCACAACATGTCGCTTGCGGATACGCATACGTTATTGTGGGCTCTGACGGTGCTATCTACAAGCATGCTAAAGTGTATCGAGGTGAAAATGCCGTTTGTGAATTCATCAATGATTTGATGGCTGAAAAAGATGAATTGCAGCAAAAACTTATGACTATCGCACCTATGCGTTTAAGTGAAGAAGAAGAAAAATCTTTTCAAGAGGCAACAGAATGCTGCATTTGTCGGAAGGCCCTGGGAGAGAAGCGAGTCCGTGATCACGACCACATATCATCAAAGTACAGAGGAGCTGCTCATCCCTTCTGCAACTTAAATTATAAGCAGTCGAAAGTTATCCCAGTGGTCTTCCACAATTTGAAAAAATACGATGCCCATCACATTATGAAGAAGCTAGGCTGCTATCCCAATTTTCACATAGATGTAATCGCTGCCACTTTGGAAGATTATATAACTTTCAAACTAAAAGAAAAGACATCTTCCATCCAATTTTCCTTCTTAGATTCTCTTCAGTTCTTGCCGACGTCCTTGGATAAACTCACAGCCAATCTGCAACAGGATGACTTCAAAATTTTAAAGAAACATTTTCCTTCAATAGACTTATCCTTGCTCACTCGAAAAGGAGTGTATCCATATTCATATTTTTCATCGTTTAAGAAATTTGATGAAGATCATCTCCCCCCACCAGCAGCCTTTTTCAATAATTTAACTGAAGAATCTATATGTGAAGATGATTACAAGCATGCAGAAAACATTTGGTCCACTTTCCAGATGCAAACCCTTGGTGATTATCACAATCTTTACGTGAAAACGTACGTGTTACTGTTGGCTGACGTGTTTGAAAATTTCCGGGGCTTGTGTAAGCAATTCTACGATATTGACGCAGCCCACCTCGTCACTTCACCAGGTTTGTCTTGGCAGGCCTGTTTGAAGATGACGGGGGTGGAATTAGAATTGCTCACTGACGTAAATATGTTACTATTCGTCGAACAAGGAATTCGTGGTGGCGTGTCGCAGATTTCCCACAGGTTTGCGACCGCCAATAATACACAAGTCCCAAACTACGACCCAAATAAAGATACGTCCCATATCCTCTACTGGGACGCTAACAATTTGTATGGCTGGGCTATGTCCCAAAGTCTACCATACGGAGGGTTTCGGTGGTGTGAAGATATCAATTTTTCAACAGAGGACATTTTAAAAATCAAGAAAGATTCTTCTATTGGATATATATTTGAAGTGGATTTGGACTACCCTGAATCCCTTCATATATCACACAACGAATATCCACTCGCGCCTGAAAGACTGACCGTGGAAGAAAAAATGCTCTCACCCTATGCGAAGAGTTTGCTGGAGAGGGAATTTAAGGGTACTCCCAAACTTATTCCAAATTTGATGAATAAAGAAAAGTACATTTGCCACTATCGCAATTTACAGTTATATTTACAGTTGGGACTCAAGCTGCAACATGTACATAAAGTGCTCCAGTTCAACCAATCCCCTTGGCTTAAAGAATACATCGATTTCAACACCGAAAAACGGAAGACAGCCACTACCACTTTTCAAAAGGATTTCTTCAAACTCTTAAATAACAGCATTTATGGAAAGTGTATAGAAAATCTCAGGAAGCGAAGAAATGTAGAGCTATGCAATACTTCCGCAAGATCTGAAAAGCTGGTAGCATCACCCTTCTTCAAATCATTCAAGATATTTGATGAGGGTCTGACGGCGGTTGAAAGGCAGAAACCCAGTATCTTAATGAACAGACCCATTTACGTCGGATTCACGATACTGGAGTTGTCTAAGGTTTTAATGTATGATTTCCATTATAATTTCGTAAAAAAAAATTATAGTGGCAATCGTTCATTGCTGCTTTTCACCGACACCGACAGTCTCACATATCTCATCAAGACTGAAAACCTACAAAGGGATTTGGCACTCCACAGCTCCGAATTCGACTTTTCTGATTATCCCCAAGATAACCCTCTTTATTCCACAGTGAATCGAAAAGTTTTGGGGAAGTTTAAAGATGAGTTGAATGGAAGAGCTGTCCACGAATTTGTAGGTTTAAAGTCTAAGATGTATTCCATCAAGACTTGTGATGAGGAGAAGAAGAGAGCCAAGGGGATCTCCACAAGAATTGTTCGAAAGAAGCTTACTCATCAAGATTATGTAAATTGCCTTAAAGACCAGAAAACAACATTTGAAGTCCAAACCAGAATCGGGCAGCGATTACATACATTATATTCTATGAAGCAAAATAAGAAATGTCTCTCGCCCTTTGATGACAAACGATATATATTAGAAGATGGGATAAGCAGCTTAGCTTACGGGCATTGGCAAATACCCAAAACATAAATGAAAAAAAGTTTACAAGATGTAAAAAAAAAAAAAAAAAAAAAAAAAAAAAATCTTACAAAAAGTGAAAAAAAAAAAAAATTCACAAAAAGTGAAAAAAAAAAAGTTTACAAAAAAAAAGAAGATATCAAAATCTTCAAAAAGTGTGTGTGTGAATGTGTGTGTGAATGTGAGTGTGTAAATCTGCCATTCACTGCTTATGACTAGACAATGTCTTAAGCAGAGAATGCCGGTCCCAAGCCCGGATAAAAGATGAGGGCACACTCTTCCAGATATGAAAATCAAAAGGTAGTATTACTTTTCATTAATCTTTTTTAATGAACAACAGCAAAACTCTATCGAAAAAAATTACCACATTAAAATAGCCTATCATACTACAGCATGCCGAAATAATTAAAGTGGTCTTCATTATTTTAAATTATTATTTGAAATTAATTTTAATGATTCATTTGTTAAATTAACTTTTACACTTGACTCAAAATAAATTTAAACTGTTGAAAATTTTAAAGTTTAAATTATTGAAAATTTCTTAATAAATCATTACTCGAATCACCCTCATACTGGAGTATGTTGAAAAAATTTCACTCATAATTTTTAATTACCTTTTTAAATGAACAACAGCAAAATTAAATCGAAAAACATACCCCACGTACTGTAACACGCCGAAAATTTTTAAAGTCCCCACATTAAAAAACACCCCCATACTATAGTATGGTTTAAAAATTCTAACTCCCTGAAATTCCTGCTTAAAATTAAAAAAAAAATCCTTTTAACCCCTTCTCTTACAAGACGATGTCAGGAGGAGGAGGATTGAGGAGGAGGAGGGTTGAGGAGGAGGTGTGAGGAGGAGGCTTGAGGAGGAGGATTGAGGAGGAGGAGCCCTCCTCCCTCCTCCGATCCTCAATCCTCCTCCTGGGGCCGGACCGGCATTTTTCCCCTACTATTGTGAATAATTAGCGATATAGTAGTCGTAAAGATAAAAATGAGGCGTCAAAATATTCGCAATTAAATAAGCTTTCACTTAATATTAAGAAAAGAATATCGATATTTTAACCAATTTCAAGACATTCTTCCAATAATGCACTTTTAAGGTTTGAAAAAGATAACTAGTTTTAAATACTTACGATGATAAAAAAAATGGTGCATATTTTTTTTAGAGGAAGTTATTTTCAAGAGAGATTCATGTGGCACTATTCCCCGCAAAGTAGTCAAAAAATTTAATTTAAAATTTATTTAAATTTGTCTTATTAAGAATGATATTATATGGTGGATTTTCTAAGTAAATCCACATTTTACACTGAATGACACATGAATGAAGTAATGTGTATTTGAATAAGAAAAAAACATATTTAGCCTGGCACATTTTTAGAAATTTGCTTAACCTCTTCAAATCCCGGGATTTATTTATAAACTTTTTTTTAATTTCAATTATGGATTTATATTAACCTTTAACTGATGTGACATAATTTGTGACATAACCAGTGTGAAGCGGTCTGTCAGTTTGAAGATCAAAAGATGAATAAAAGGCATGATTAACTCATAGGATAATATTTTTGTACTTAACTTTTTGTACAGGACAGTTATAATTAACATTCACCTATTTAAAAGTCTCTGGTAATAGTACTAAAATTCTAAAAAAGAATTGTTTAAAAATACAGAAATGCATACGAGATATTTTTTTTCTTTCATAAGATTAACATTAGTGAGCAAGTCTTTTCAGATGAGTGAAGTAGTCTCTGAAATCAACAACAATATTTTTTTACAATTTTTCGATTATACAAATGATATTCTCAAACCAATATAAAAAAAGACACGTGTTCAGCTATACAGTGATAGAGTTGAATTTACACACGAAAACAGTTGTTTACAAATACATCCAATGTTCCCTGAAAAAAAAAAAAAAAAAAAAAAAAAAAAACTTTTTAAACAATCTGTTGTAGGATATAAAATATTTTTCAACGGCAAAAACTCTGAATTATCTTGTATTGTTTGTTCAATACAAATAATTAATTTTTTTTCTATGGGATGGACTAAAGTAACCAAGGACAAAGCGTTATAATTTATTTATAAAGTCTTAAATTTTGTCTCCGAAAAAACCCTTTTCCAATGGTTGTTGTAATTTGTTAAATTATTATTATTATTTCAGTGTAGTAAAAAAGTGGCTATTTAAACAACAAAAAAAAAAAAAAAAATGGAATGACTATATTTGATTTTCTGAACACTTTACACACTTTACAGTATATTGGATATTTAAATAAATTTATAATTAAATTAAATCTATAAATCTTCAATGTGTTAAATTAGAAAGAAGCGCTGATTTCCAGGATCTTAAATTACGCAGGATTCACACGTGAGTATTACTACTTATTGTATGCACTCACATATGCATATTACCTCTTATTAAAGTAATAATTATATAAAAAAAACTCAAATATTTAGCAAAGACTAAAAAAAATCAAATTGTCAAAACACACATTGCTAATCATTTACTTTGGATGGACTAAACAAAACATAATCTCAATTCCTTTGTAGCTATTACGTAATTTAGTGTCTTCCTTCGCTAACTCTTATACTTTTACTTTATTTCACGTTTAATAATTTGAAAATCCCTACTTCACCCTTTTTTATCATCAATAAATATGTTCAGTGCCAAAGAAAAGTGATACCGATCGCAAATCTTGTAGATCAACAAAAAGAAAAAAAAAAAAAAAAAAAAAAAAAAAAAGGAAAGGAAAGGAAAGAAAAAGAAAAAAGAAAGTAGACACGAAAATAAGTATTGCTACTTATTATATGCACTCATATATGCATAATACCCCTTATTAATGTAGTAACTATACAAGAAATGTAGTAAATATACAAGTAACTATACCGAATATTTAGCAAAGACTAAAAGAATCCAAATTATTAAAACACACATTGCTAATGATTTACTTTAGAGTAGACAAAACAGAGTCTCAATTCCTTTGCAGCTAATATGTGTAACTTAGTTTCTTCGCTATCTCTTATAGTTTTACTTTATATCAAGTATAATAATTTGAAAATCCCTAATCATTTACTTTGGACTAAACAAAACATAATTTCCATTCCGTTGCAGCTATTATGTAATTTAATTTTTTTTTCGCTATCTCTTATACTTTTATTTTAATTTCACGTTTAATAATTTGAAAATCCCTACTTTACCCTTTTTATCAGCAATAGATATGTTCACTGCCAAACAAAAGTGAATCCGATCGCAAATCACGTAAAAAAAAAAAAAAAAAAAAAGTTAGGCACTGAAATAAGTGGATTTCAGAAACTTCTTTTTTCCTCTCTGTTAATTCTCCACTTATCCCTCTACACGATCTTAATATATCATCCCGTGCATTATCAGGTGCGCACCCGAAAACGTGACGCTGGCGTGAGCAACCGTTTGGAATTCGAAAACAGTGTGAAGGAATCAGAAATATTTGACCAACTCTTCCTCCACATGCGACATTGTAGCCCGCACCTAAAAACAAGAAAGGAATTTTTTTTTTAATTCTCGTAATCTGTGAGCGAAATAGAAAAAATGCTCATAAATTTAACCACTGTTATCTAGTTAAATAACGAGCTGAGAGGTACCACAAGTTTGTTATAAAAAGAGATAGATACACTGGAGAAGGAATTAGTATTCTTAGGTAGACTAGAAGAATGCTTTTGGGTGTAAGAAATATAATCGAATGTGTTCTTGCCATTCTAACTGATGACACTGATATTCTCGAAAGCTAAAAGAAGATTGAAATGTTTATAAATATTCTGCGGAAGGAGATAATAAAAATGTCACGAGAAAAGATAAAAAAGGTAACAAACACTGGTTATTTGTTCATCATTTGAAATTATACCATACATCGATGAGACCATCATATCATTTTTAACTTTGCTTTATATGAGTTTAACTATTCGAAGTCATTCGATTAGCGCCTTATATTCAATTATAATGCGTGGGGCCTCCGTGGACGAGTGATCAAAGCACCACGCCACTAATCGCCTTCCAGCATAGGAGATTGGGTGTTCGAATCCCACTGGCCCCATTGCACGCACTCTTTGTGTGGAGCTCCCAGGTCTATATCTCTTGTATTGTAAAATTTCCTTGTGTTATCTCGTCCCTGTAATACTGACGATGATTTATAAGCAGGCTTCATGTAGAGCACACAAATCATACACTCAAGAGCCAAAACATTATGACCACCCCTACATTTTGCAATGAACTCGCCTGGATGACGTGGAAGGCATGTGATCTGGTGGAAGTGGTATTTAACTGCTACTGGAGAGTCTGAAGTATAATTCTTTCACTTACTTCTATGTGTGATGGGAAAGGCCGCGGATCTAAGCGACTTTGATAGAGGGCAGATTGTAATGGCTCGAAGGCCCGGAACAAATATTTCCAAAACTGCACGACTCGTGGGTTGTTCGCGATCTACAGTTGTTAGTACGTATGCAAAGTGGATAAATGACGGTGAAACCAGCAGTAGACGACATGGTGTTGGACGTCCACACGCTATCAAAGAAAAAGCTCGTCGGAGACTGTCTCGCATGGTAAAGCAAAACCGGAGCCAGACAGTGGCTCAGCTGACATCTCAATACAATGCAGGGCCAAGTAGAATAGTAACGGAGCACACTATTCAGCGTGCTCCGTCCCACTCGTGTGCCTTTGTTGACCAAGCGTCATCGCCAACTGCGCCTGCGCTGGGCCCGGGAACATCGCGACTGGTCCATGGATCAGTGGGAGAGAATTGCCTGATCAGATGAATCACATTTTGTGATTCATCACGCCGATGGCCGTGTCAGGATACGCCGTCTTTCTGGCGAACCGTTGCTCCCTCAATGTACTGTAGGTCATACACAGGCCGGTGGTGGCGGTATTATGCTTTGGTGGACGTTCTCTTGTGCGTCTATGGGACCCGTGGTTGTGGTAGAGCAGACCATGAATGTTACAGGGTATCTGAACATCATTCGGGACCAGTTGCACCCTTACATGGCCTCTGTTTTTCAGCCGGAAATGGAATGTTCCAACAGGACAACGCCTCGTGTCACACGGCTAAAATTGTGTTGGAGGGGTTCCAGGAACATGATGCTGAATTCCAGTTAATGTCTTGACCGCCTAACCCACCGGATCTCAATCCGATAGAACACATTTGGGATTTCATGGGACGGCAGTTCTGAGTTCATAGACCACCAATTCGCAATATCTCGAATCTGCGTGACCGTTGTTTAAACAACTGGTACAATCTGTCTCCGGCCATCTACCAAGGACTTGTGGCATCCATGCCAAGGCGGGTTGTAGCTGTGTTGCACGCCAAAGGTGGGACAACTCGTTATTGACAGGTGGTCGTAATGTTTTGGCTCTTGAGTGTATGTATGTTGTTTAATAAACAATAAATTTATAATGCGTGCAGTTATTGTAAATACTGTTTAACCTCAAAATATAAATCTTAGTTCCGGTTCGGGTTAAATATTATCGGTACTTCTAGGTTATCTCGTCGACCAAAAAATTTTCGCCAAACTATAAAACTAAATGCCAATAATGGATGATCGTGAATGACACATTCAATGACATTAAATGCGATTCACGTGTTTAAAATGTCATTAAGTGATTTTTATTTCGACCTTTTATTAATATTTTTATTAATATTCTACTAATTTTTTTTTTTTTTTTTGTTATTTAAAATAAAAATTATGTCAACATGTATAATTTGGCGAAATTGGTCGACGGGATAACCTAGAAGTACTATATTATCATTTAATAAAATTTAAAGTCGTTCCTTTCTTGTAATCATATAATTCGTATTATACAAAGGTAACAAAAATGCAGTTTTTTATGTTAATACTTTTGTTTAACCCCTTCGCGACGGGAGCCTTTTGCGAAATTTTTAATGTTTTGTCAACGGTTTTTAAAAACAGAAATTTGTTCTTTACTAAATAAAGAAAGTGCTCCGATTAAATAAGATAAATTTTACAGTATAATTTTACCTACTTTCACTTTTAGAAGCGGTTCAAAAAGTGAAAGTAACTCTATAAAAAATATTTGCGACCACAATTGAAAAAGTAATCAAGGAGTGATCTTAAGAAGGACTTCAGCTATGCAATGCAAACAATAAATAAAAAAATAAATAAGTAAATAAATAAATAAATAATAAAAAAAATAAAAATGTCAAGATGCGAAAGAGTTAGAAAAATGCCTCCCTATAGGATTAGCATTGGCTCGTGATTGTCTTCACGGGCAGGGCAGGGACAGGGGCTTTAGCAGAAAACTTCGTTAAATAAGGACATCGTTACAGAAAATTCGACAGCAATTCCTTCAGCATTTTTATTTCTAAAAAAAAAAACTATGGTAGCTCCATGGCGGTGGTACCTCTCTGCTCGTTATTTAACTAGATAATAAATGATTAAATGATCATTTTTTGGTGCGTTCGTAATTATAGAAATACATACACTGTCAGAAAAATTCGTCAATATACACTAAGTTATCGTTATTTTTTCACAAATAACTTCTGTTTTCCCAAAAGACGTATTTGTTCTGTGAGTTCATTCCGAAAGTCGAAAAATGAGGAAACGTTTCCGTTTATATCTAGCACGCATGCGCATTGGGTCTGTTAGTAATAAATTCGAATTTATTTTTAAAATGAAAAACAAAAATATTCTATCGATTAAAATGTCTAATTTATTTTTAAAAGACAAAAATCTTTTCGAATTTAAAAATAAATAACAATTACTTTCTTTATTCGTTCAAAAATTCTCACAATCTGTTATTCAAAGTTGGATAAGTTGAATAAAGTCCAATATACTAAGTTATTTCTATGATAAATATTCGCATATAAAATATACTTTAAGTGAACACATTTAAAAAAATATTTTAATTAAAAAATAAAATGCAAAAAAAAATTGATATTATTAAAAAAAAATCTTATCGAATAAAAATAAAACATCCATGTTTTTTCTCTAACAATCTACGTAATATATTTAAAATTCACATTTTTATACTATATTAATATTAAAGTAAAAAAAACCCAGCCACAGTTTCATTAAAGATGAAGTCTTTCCGAGATTAACTGCAAAATTAAAAGCTTTTTAACGAAATACACCAAACCACACCCATATGAAATGAACACTTCTATTTAAAGCAATATCTTCACAAGCAATCCTGGCGCCGTGGATGAGCGTTGGTCTTGTAATCCTGGGGTCCTTGGTTCGATCCCCACCTCTTCCGCATTGATTTTTCCAAACTTTTTTCAAGTGACGGATATTTTTCCTCTTTTGACGGAGAAAAAAATAAACGGAAAGTCGTCAATATACAGACAATTTCTGGCAGCAGTGCTGCCAGTACATTTTCTGTAAAAAGACGGAAATTTTTTTGAGAATGTAGTGTCATAGCTGCCAACTTTTACGCTATTTTGCTACCACTAAAATTATACAGAGATTTACCATTTGTTAATTTTAATATTTCGAGAATTAAATAAGACAATATTTACTATAAAATTTTTGTGGTAGGAAAAATGCGTAAAAGTTGGCAGCTATGGTAGTGCCTATAGTCGTCAGTCATTCCGTCCGTTAATCCGCATATAACAGAGCAAAAATTACCCAACTAAATCATTTGAAATTTAAAATGTTGTTGAATAAAAACTCTCGAATAAATTTGTCGAGTCATTTCAATTTTTATGAAAATCGGACTCATAGTTTAATTACATAGACAATCAAAAGCATTCCATTACATTACGGTGAATGGGAGAAAATAGTTTCCAGTACATTTTAATGATGATATACTCTTTCGAATATAATACAATTGATATGCGTCTATGAAGTACATACTAAAAATAAAACATTCTGCACAGTCTTTGGTGCAAAAAATATTTGTTATTAATTTAGAGGGCCACACAAGAACATTCCATTACACAGTGGTATGGTGGGAAACACTGTTTAGCGATGTTCTTTAATTATATTGAACTATTTCACATTTAATGAAATCGATATACGTTACTGAGGTTACTATAAGTTACTGCCTCTATAATAAAAAACAAATAGTATTTACAGGGACACTCAAACGATTTCGACCACTATACTGTTGCCGATGTACTCAATACTATTACAGCAAGATCTGGATATTTTAATAACTTTGTTATGCTACGAATGTACTTCATTTCGTTTGACATGAAATTTCCAACTTATTTAAATTTCGTTCGCAGATCATGAAAAAAAAAAAAATCCTCTTTTGTGTTTAGGTTTGGGCTGTAATATTGTATCGAGGAAGAGTTGGTGAAATATTTCTGATTGTTTTGTAAAAAAAATACTAGAATCTCTATTAATCTAAACCTCTTACCTCGGATGTAGGTACTCTACGCTTTTATTTGGTATAGCTTGTCATTATTTTCAGTATTATTCTTCAGAAAACATCCATTTTCACGAAACAATAACATTTAATGACAAAACGAACACAAATACTACAATAATTCTCCGTTTTTTTTTACATCTCGATTCATAAATGCATACAATCTTACAAGAAATCGTCCCGTTTCGTTCTCAAAAGATCATCTCGTTTCAAGAAAAATCATAGAACAAAGAAAAATATAAATCAAAATAGAATACAAAAAAAAAAAAAAAAAAAAAAAGGCCTTTTAGTTCACACAGCTTATAAAAGTTTGTGCGCCAAGGAGTTTCGAAGTTGAGAGTCTGAAACCACAGCACTGATTTCTTCACACTGTTTTAGAATTCCAAACGGTTGCTCATGCTAGTGTCACGTTTTCGAGCGCGTACCTGATAATGTACTGAATGATATATTTGATCGTGTTGAAGAGTAAATGGAGAATTAACAGAAAGGGGAAAAAGAAATTTCCCAAATCCACGTATCTTAGTTTCTGCTACTTTTTATTTTGTGATCCGTGAACAGATTCACTTATCTTTGTAGATAGTTAACTTTAGCTGGTTTTTAAGGGTTTCGTTCATCTGACGAAACCCTATTCGTCTCTGTCTTCTGTCTGTCCGTCTGTTACAGAGTCCATGCATAAAAACTGTATAAGTCAGACATTACAAATTTTGGGTAAGTGTGATCGCAGATCGCACAGAGGTTTCGTTTATTATTTTTTTTTTTTTTCAAAACAACTTATCCTTTAATTATTAAATCCAAATTATTAATCTATAATTATTAAATTCTTACATAAATAGTAGCATCAACAAATTAAATAACAATAAAAAAAACAGTAAAAGGGAGTTAGCTATTTTAATCAAATTAAAAATTTTCAAATCAATTAAAAAAAAAATTCAAAATTCAAAATTTTTCGAAAATACGAAATTTAAAAAATAATTAGCGGAGATTTATATAAGATTGTATGTTTCTGAAAACCAAAAAAAAAAAAAAAAAAAAAAAAATGTTTAAACGAAATTTAAAATGTTGAATCAATTATAAATCACAATAGTTTTTAAAATGGAAAGAAAATTGAATTAAAAAAATATATTATGAATTTCAGATGAACGAAACTCTAATAATAAAAATTCTTAAATTGGCAATAAATAAATAAATAAATAAATAAATAAATAAATAAATAAATAAATAAATAAATAAATAATAAATAAAATAAAATAAAATAAAAAAAATAAAAAAAATAAAAATAAAATAAAAAAATAAAATAAAATTTTGAAAAAAGTCTATTATTTAAATTTAAGGTACTTATCTGTTATCCCGTCGACCAATTTCGCCAAATTATACAAATCACCAAACTACTAGCCAAATTATACATATTGACATAATTTTTGTTTTAAATAACGAAAAAACAAATAATTAGTAGAATATTAATACAAATATTAATAAAAAGTCTAAATAAAAATCACTTAATGACATTTTAAACACGTGAATCGCATTTAATGTCATTGAATGTGACATTCACGATCATCCATTATTGGCATTTAATCTTATAGTTTGGCGAAAATTTTTTGGTCGACGGGATAATCTAGTAGTACCAAATTTAATTTTTTCAAAGTCACCCGTTCATTTTTGCCATTTAAATTTTAAATGATAACCTTAATTTGAGCGTTTTGCGTGTAGACATTATAGCTTAGAGGTAAAGCGTTTCGTTAGTAAACAGGATATTCTTTGTTCGATCCCCGGTGCTGGAAGTTGAAATTTACATATTAAGATGGATGTAATTAAAAGATATTTTGTGTTTTTTGCCAATTTAAGGGTTTCTATTATTAGGGTTTCGTCATCTGACATTCATAATATTTTTTGAAATTCAATTTCCGTTCTCTTTTAAAAACTATTCTGATTTATTAATGATTCAAAATTTTAAATTTCGTTTAAACATTTTTTTTTTCGTTTTTATAAATATAAATTTTTATTTATATCTCCACTAACTTCTTTTTTAATATCGGATTTTCGAAAAATTTGGAAATTTCGGTTTTATTTAAATAAATTTATTTGAACAGTTTTAATTTAGTTAAAATAAATAACTTCCCTTTATAATTATTTTAAAATTAAATTTGTTGTTGCTACAATCTACATAAGAATTTAATAATTATAAATTAACAACTTGGATTTATTAATTAAAGGATAGGTTGGAGAAAAAAAAAATATTAAACGATACCATCTGTGCTATTTGCGATCACACTTACCTACTTGTTAAATTGTTAAAAGCGTCCGGCAATCGAAAATTATTTTTTTGTTATTCATAATCACTTTTGTATGATTCCATTTCCCTTCCTGTAAACGGGTGCTTCTGTAAAATTTACTTTTCAGATTAGGGGAAAAAAAAAATAAAAAAGAATACTGCCCAGTTAAACTGAAGGCATTGAGCTCACAGGCTACAAATACTAATTGCACATTAAAGCTTTATATTTTCAAGGGTTAATTCCGTTCGAAAAAAAAAATTAAGAAGGGGAAACAGCTCTCCCCTTTTCTCTTTTTTTATACTTAATCATTGAACCTCCTATACTATCAAAGACATGCTTTATCATATAAAAAATCTATATCCAAAATTCAGAGCAAATTAGATAATTCTTAATAAAAACCCATTTAGCATTTATATAATTTAAAAAGAGTTATCCCCCTCTTTTATACTTAACCATTAAACTTCCAAAACTATTCAGAGATTTGAACTAAATCTGAAAATTCTGCTTGAAAAACCCATTTGTATAAATTAAGGGGGGGCATTAGAACCCCTGTTCCCCTTATTTATACTTATTCAATGAACACCTAATAACAGTCACGGAATCGCCTCATCAGAATGATCCTAATCTAAATTTTGAACGAAAATTAATTCTGCATGAAAATCCCATTTATATCAACTAACGGGGGGGGGGCATTAGAGCCCCTGTTCCCCCTATTTATACTTATTCAATGAACACCTAATAACAGTCACGGAATCGCCTCATCAGAATGATCCTAATCTAAATTTTGAACGAAAACTTAATTCTGCATGAAAATCCCATTTATATCAACTAACGGGGGGGGGGGGGCATTAGAACCTCTGTTCCCCCTATTTATACTTATTCAATGAACACCTAATAACAGTCACGGAATCGCCTCATCAGAATGATCCTAATCTAAATTTTGAACGAAAACTTAATTCTGCATTAAAATCCCATTTATATCAACTAACGGGGAGGGGGCATTAGAACCCCTGTTCCCCCTATTTATACTTAATCAATGAACACCTAATAACAGTCACGGAATCGCCTCATCAGAATGATCCTAATCTAAATTTTGAAAACTTAATTCTGCATGAAAATCCCATCTATATCAACTTTTTTTTTGTTTGAAAGTATAAAATACCCATGTGGTCCCATTTTGATTTCATTAAATTCTGATGATTAGAAATTTTTTAATAAAAAAATATGGATTTTATAGAAAAAAAAATGATTTGTCGCATATTATCTTTCATTGTTGCAACCGTTTGCAAATCACAAGCATATTAAAACTATGCCTTCATATGCGTTAGCGCCCAGTTGTCGCCAAGCTTGATTCTTTTTTTTTTTTTTTTTGAAGTCGGTTAATATATTTTTTAAAAAGCATATTTATATTATTTATGAACCATTTGTCCGATTTGTTTATTTTCTGTGTATTCCCTATTGTTGCCAGGAAAGGTTTCTTGTTAATTTGTCTTCAGGAATTATAAAAGTATTACTTACAAAATTCCGCGCCCGGACCCTGATTACCGAATAAGCATACAAGAAGAAGGTACTTCCTCAGAAAAATTTAAAGGGCCCAAAATTGAAAAAAAAATGGGGGACCCCGAATTTCATATTGAATTAATTTCATTTCAAAATTCTAATTTCTTTTCAAGTTATCTATCTTATAATAATATATTAAAGAGTGTTTCATAAAAATACCTTTAACAAAAAATTAATTTTTCATGTAATAAGATCAGCTTCAACCATTTCAGGTATTCCAAAATATTGATATTTTACATAGTGCATGCATTCCGAATTCAATCTTTATATTCAATTTACATTTTTACGCTCATATCCATGCAAAAACTTTTTTGCATATTTTTCTCGATTGTATCCAATTTTTTGTAAGGGGAACATAAAAAAAAAGTTGTTTAATGAAAAATATGTGAATACAACTAAGCCGCTCTTAGGAATAACATTTGAAAACATTGGTAAGTTCCTGGGTATGTTGAAATTAGTAAACTCTTCTCGATTGAAAGGAGGCCCTGAAATAACAATTTGCTTCCCACAGGTTCAGAGGTTAATCAGGCCCTGTACTGAGCCGACAGTACAAAATCCAGGGAGAGGCATGATTCTGGAACAGGTATATTGATCCTTTATTTTAATGAACTTTATCAGCATGGAATAAGCTAGTCTTAGAATCCCCTGTGCAATATAGTATTAGTTTTTAAAAGCAATACAAAAATGAAAAGTTATTAAACATTCAAAAATTAAATTTCCATCACCATTTTGTAAAAATTAATAAAGCGAATAACTTCTTTTTTTTTGTCAAGGGGGAGGGGGAGGGTCTGCCCTCTGAACTCCTCGTTTAAGGGGCTACTTCAGTGAAATGAAAAGACCCGTTCGCTAATGCTAATCCTATGGAAGGAATTTATAAAGATATATCGGTTGCATTTCAATATTTTAAAATGATTATTTTTTTTTTTTTTTTTTTTTTTTTTTTTTTTTTTGCATTGGATAGCTGAAATTGATCTGAATGCAGGCCGTTCTTTACTTTTTTGATTTTGGTTGCAGATATTTTTTATGAGGGTGCTTTTGACATCCAAACCGGTTCCGAAAATGAAAGCGTCCTCTAAAAAAATATTTGTAAACAAAATGAAAAAAGTTAAAAACGGCCTGCATACAAATCGATCTCAGCTATCCAATGAAAAAAAAAATCATTTAAAAATATAGAAATGCAACTGAGATATCTTTATAAATTTCTTCCATAGGATTAGCATTAGCAATTTAACGGGTCTTTTCATTTAACTGAAGTAGCCCCTTAAGCTAAATTTAAATTACGTCGATTCATAACAAATAAAACATACCTAAAAATGGTGAAAAAATATGTTAGTTATTTTTTTTCTATTAGCGGTTTAAACATTTTAAATTAGCTATGAATAAATTTAACTTTTTTGTTATCATAATCATCAGACAGTAGGAAAACTTAGTTAAGGGAACAGTGGACCTTTATTTGAGCAAAATCGTCTTTTTCTGTGGTATAATAGTACTAAAACAGTCTTTTCTTATTAAAATATCATTTATGAAGGTTTTAAGAAGTAAATAATTAAGGTAAGTGTATTTACATACTTTAAATTTGTTTTTCTCAAAACTAATTTTTCAGCGTTTTTAGATTGTTAGATTTGCTTCTGTCGATGTAATTTTTTTTTTTTTTTTTATTAATGTTTATGAAATTGATAAGGAAATATCCTGATATTGTTTAGAAAGAAATTGTGTAAGCTTTTAAAATTCGTCCTTATTAAAATGGTCAAATTAGATTTTTTTTACTTATTAAAAGAAAAAATTTTGATGAAAATCGATATGGAATTTAGAAAAAATGTAAAATATTAACTATTCAAGAGATTTAAAAAATCTTACACAAATTTGTTTATAATAGAGTTTTAAGTGATAAAAATGTAAAAGCAAGAAAATATCTCAAAAATTAAAACAGAAGGAGCATTTTAAAATTTCATTTAAAAATTAAAATTTTTTAATTAAAAATTGTAAATTGATTGGAGATTTTTTTGAAGGTTCTATATGCTTTTGGTAAAATGTATATAGGCACAAAATTTCATATTGCTAATGATAAAAAAAAAAATAATAATAATAATAATAATAATAATAACGCCCACCGTCCCCTTAATCAATTTTCGAAAATCTAAGTGAAGAAATAGCTCCTCCCTACCCTTGCCAGTACCTATGCTGGCTACCACCAGAAAGCTCGACAAAAAAATTCGTCCCGGAACTAAATGCATTGCACCTGAAAATACTCATTATGAGCAAGTCGTCACCGCTGAAAGCAAGTGGCGCTCGGACATCAGCCTTCGTAATAACCGGTCGAAAACGCTGCAAGACCAAAATCTCTCGCTCTAGCTGGCAGAGCCTCCCGGCGGACACATTCCAAGATGTCAATCAAAAGAGTCTTTTTTTTTCTCCGGGGGCCCTTCTCTACCTGTTACTGTTGTTGCATTAGCGAGCCATCATTGAATTGCTCACAGGGATCCCGAAAAGGTTAGACTCAACCCGAAAACAGAAAAACTATTAGTTTTTGTTTCTGTTTGGATACTTCTTGCGAAGCGAGAAATGGGATTTTTGTCCAATCCAAACTGCTTATTTTTTTATTTATTTTTATTTCAATTTACTTTTGCTCTCAAACGCATCAAACTTGCAAATCCTTTTATTTAGAAACTTCATAGTGTACCGTACTTGCCGATTTTCTCATAAAGGCAGTAAATAATATAACAAAAAATATTGTCTAAGTTGGTACTTTGAACAGATTTTTCAGAAGTGGGAGATCTGGAAACAAAAGATTTAAAAAAAAAAAAAAAAACTGAGAAAACAATTGTTTATAAATCAAATTCTAATTAATTGAGAGAACAATGAAATCACTTGATCTCTTATATAATACTCCAAAAATCACCTCAGAAAATTCATGTTTTTACTTTTAAAATTGCACCAGGAAACTTTGAGCTATCAAAGATGGAAATATATTTTTTCGAATAACACCCTCAATAATTAATTGGTTTTGAACTCATTTTACATATGAGGACTGAACAAAACCAGGACCTCTTAGTCCAGTCATTATAGTAAGTTCACCTCGGAATTCGAGATACCAAGCTGTAAGTCTGTAAATACTTGTATATTGACACCCTAAAAGTTGTCTCAAAACCTACATATGGTAGGGTGTACGCAACTATTTAATTCCAAGGTCAAAGGTCACAAAAATCGGTTTTTTGCGCTTTTTTTGCAAATATCTCATTTTCTATAGGTTTTTTGCTATTTGTATTTATTATCAATATTGTAGAATACAAAATTCTCTACAAATTTTGTTTGAAAACATTTTTCATACGTCGAACCGTTTTCGAGATAGAGGGCGGAGAGCGCGCGGTCACAGCATCACTTCAGGTCAAACGGTGCCTCCGGTCGAAAACGCGCCATATATCTTTTTTTTCCTAACCTATCCACTTTTTATTCAGTATTAATTTATTTAACAACACTTACCTGTCCATGTAATTGCAGAATTGTTAATGAAAATATAGGAATTATATTTGAATTTTAACCTAATTAATATAATATTAATAACTTCTTACATGATGAAAAAAAAAAAAATTATGAATTAATCGTTTTATTAAAAAATACTATTCAATACATTTATTTTTATTAAAAGTAAAAAAATGGAATAAAGGGTACAAAAACTAAAATTTATGTTTTTAATCTTCTTCTTCCTCTTCATCGTCGTCTTTCGGCTGCTGGTAAATTTCAAACTGGTCTTCATTATCGTCTTCAACGACATTTGTCTCAAGTTGTTCCATGATTTCAGGGTCAAAGGTTTCATCTTCGTTAATGTCGCTCTGATATGGTTCTGCATTGAGACAAGCTTGCCCATTACATTGGCCACAAGCTAAAGAGCATTGCAAGCCCACTTTCCTGCATCCGCATCGCGAACCGCAACCATTCTTGCAGTTGCAGAAAATTGTATTTAGCAAATTTTCTGGAGCAGGTGGTAAAATTGTCATGATATGCTCCAGAAAATCGTTTTGCATTGCCCAACCCCATACCGGGTTCCAAATCATGCCCGAACCAAGTTTGAACTTGATAATATACACGTTTGAAATGTTGATGAGAAGCTGCACTTGTTGGTGGAAGAATTGAAAGCTGCACAGGTTTATTAAGTTTTGTAGACTTGACGTAATGCATATAACGAAGATGATCGAGACTTTTCACAGATTTCGGAGCATTATAGACTGCCAATAAGATTTGAGTTCCACTCTCTAATAATCTCTGGGCGGAACTATTTTCTTCTTCAAATGCTGCAGCTAATTCATCCAAATTCGTCAGTTTCTCAAAAACTTTTAAAAATGATTTTTTTTTCTTTTTTAAAAAGCGCAGAAGTTGTGTCACAGCCACTTAATGCATGCAGAAATAAAATATGTGTTTTGGAATGAGGATAATTATCAAAACTTTTAGTCGAGTATATCTCCGTTTTTACATTTCTTTTCTCAACTTTTTTAAAGAAAATTTCTTGTTCGTAAGACAGTGTACGCCCAATTAAAATGACAAGTAAATCAATATCTTGTCCTATTATAACTGCAGTTTTTTCAGACTTTGATTCTTCAATTGCAGTTTCAACAATAAGAACATCCGCATCATCTCTGGCTTGTTTAGTAGTAATATTTGCAGCTTGTAATTTTTCAGTTAAGGTATTAATGAGCATATCTTTGTTATTTCGATTTGATAAGAATTTTTTTTGAGTAACTGGTTCAACCATTGTTTCATCTAAACAGACTTTATACGTTTTTGAAAATGCAGCAGTTCTTCTCTGCTGCTCCATGGTTTTTACGTTCTTACTGTAGTCTGAATATCCGTCAAATACAACAATTATTTTGGAACTGTAATGCCTTTTTAAATAATTAATGTATTTATCAAAAATAATAGATAAAATATCTTCTCTGCTCCATACAACATGATGAAGAAGAAATCCGCCTTCAATAATGAACGTCACATTATTTTCATTGAGAAAAAAATCAGTTGGGCTCATGTTGTCATACAATGACGATTTTGTTGTTTTTCTCATGCCATCATTATCGAATAGAGCTGTTGGATACGGACTCAATTCATATTGAAGATATTCCTCAAGATTACTTTCAAATTGTTTGCTGACAGTAATTCTTTGGAAGAGTAATAATGGAGCCACTGCAACTTTACAATCATTTATTACTTACCCATCATACGTAAGTATAGGGTAAGTCTTGCAATCGTTTTGAAAATCGAAAAATTTTTTTTGACGGATTTACATGTTTTAGATAGTGGAGATTCCGAAAAACATATTTTTAGAAAAAAAAATTTGCCGTCCGTCTGTCTGTCTGTCTGTCTGTAAACGCTCTATCTCCCGAACAAATTGAGATAGAGACTTGAAATTTTGTATGTAGTTAGTATGTAAGAATGGGACGAACCCTATTTAATATCAGCAACCTCGATTATCCGGAACTATTTTTTTCGGACCCTCGAAAAATTCGTTCTGATGAAAGGTATATAAAAATTTTTGAATTTTTTTGTTTTAAGGAATGGACGTAAAAGGCAATAAAATAACACACATTTTGCATATAGAACGAAGTCGATCGAATTATTAGTTGCCGAGATATTTGTAATCCTGTTTTCCACATTCTTCGATTTTTCATGACCCTGTATTTCATTCAAATTTCAATTCAGAGGTATATTTTAATTGGAAATGAGACGCTTAATCCGACACAGATAATTGTTAGTTAATAGAATTATTATTTTTGGAGTTATAAGGATGTTTCTTTTACGCAGTTCGGTACTACTTAAGTAGTTTGGCGTTTTATATAATTTGTCGAAATTGGTACATCAGCAGTTCTTTAATAAAGCATTACTATGTATATTAACAATATTTAAATTTTGTTTATGAATTGCAATGCATTGTATAAATAGTTTTCACATGTTTTATTTTCATATACATATCCATGATGGGTAAGTATTACGCTGGCCCCCAACGACTAGTTTTTACAGATTTGTTAACACAGGAAAGCGGCATTACTTTTTCGGAACGTTTCAACTTTATTTCATTAAATGATAAGAAGTTATTAATATTATATTAACTAGGTTAAAATTCAAATATAATTCCTATATTTTCATTAACAATTCTGCAATTACATGGACAGGTAAATGTTGTTAAATAAATTAATACTGAATAAAAAGTGGATAGGTTAGGAAAAAAATGATATATGGAGCGTTTTCGACCGGAGGCACCGTTTGACCTGAAGTGATGCTGTGACCGCGCGCTCTCCGCCCTCTATCTCGAAAACGGTTCGACGTATGAAAAATGTTTTTAAACAAAATTTGTAGAGAATTTTGTATTCTACAATATTGATAATAAATACGAATAGCAAAAATCCTATAGGAAATGAGATATTTACAAAAAAAGCGCAAAAAACCGATTTTTGTGACCTTTGACCTTGGAATTTAATAGTTGCGTACACCCTACCATATGTAGGTTTTGAGACAACTTTTAGGGTGTCAATATACAAGTATTTACAGACTTACAGCTGGGTATCTCGAATTCCGAGATTCTTACCTAATTTAAGCTTAAATGACTGGACTATCTGTTTAATTTGGAGTACGACACTCGACAAGCATCCATGATTACATTAACATCGTATCCCCCCCCCCTCCCAGCTCTGCCTTTTGGCTAACTATCATAATTCTGAATGCAAGATAAATTTCCGTAAATTTACGTATAAAAGAATATACAGGATTTTCGAAAATTATCTGGCGAAAAAGGAGAAGGTGGTAGAAAAACACACACATACACGCACAAAAAAAGTCATTTTTTGTCATAGAATCTATATTCGGAAATTATATTATATGTAATAAGCGTCAATAGATTGACTTATGCGCTATCTTTTACTGCTTCTTACATATTTTGCTTTGTCACCAGGGCTTAAACAACACATTTCAATTGCCAAGATTTCACACGACCACACTATATTGCTATTAATCACCGGAAGCTTTTAATTTTAGATATTTTGTCAAATATTCAAAGAAATACTTGTCGGATAATTCTAAAACTTTAGGATTAAAAAGAATATGTTTAACTTTTCATATTTATCAATGGCGATTTGATCAGAAGACCAAGCAGGTGGCTGAAATAAAATGAAAGAAAAATAGTAATGTTTGGGGTCGCACCATGTAAAATGAAAAGCACTAAATTATCCACCGTTATATTTTAGAATATATGAGTATTGTACAATATATGTATTCATTCGTGGAAAAATACAATGAATATTCATGAAGATATATCGATTTTTTTTAAGTTCAAAAAAAGTATTGCATGCTTTTTTTGTATTATGCAGGTTTTTTTAAACAAATTTTTTACCAGTTTCAGAAAATTTTATAAATATAGTAGAAATAATATAACTCAATTGGAATGTAAATACATTGAATATTTAATAAAATATGAGCAGTTTATGAAATTTTTTTATCTGTACATATACGCAAGATAAAAAATATATATTTTTAATGATTTGATTGGTAAAACTATGGAGCGGTTCATAAAAAAAAGTTAGTCAAATATTATAAAAATTCGAAAGATACCGGCGACAGAGTGAGCTGATTTTTAGTTGTTCTCTAAAAACAGCTAAACGATAAGACGTTTTCAATAAATTGTCGTTTTTAATTTAACTTTATTATTATTTTTTGTTGATGCTTTAGTTCTTCTTCGAAAATCACCAAAACAAACCTATTCCAAAGATTAAAATAAAAAGAACAAAAATCTAAGCAGTTTTCTAAATCTACTCATTGAACATTTATTAAATAAAAACTCTTTTGCGGTTAATAAACCAGTTAATAAAAAAATCCCTTATCATTCAGCAATTTTTAGATTGAAACTAAAAATCAAATTACTTTATCGCAAATATTTTTCTGAATTTTCACGATATTACCGGTACGCCAAAGTACCGTTATCACGTTTGACATAGGACCGATAAGGATTAAAAGGGTGAAAATCAAGCATTTGAATATATTTATTAAAGGTATATACAGTTGAGTCTCTATATAACGAAATCCATCGTTCCAGTAAAAAATTCGTTATATAGAGAAATTCGATGTATAGAGAATGATGTTAAAAATCATATTTAATGTGTAAATTTTGAATAAATATTATTTTTTATCTTTTTAATTAAGAATTTGAAATGTTTGAAAGTAAATATTAACCTAACATTTTATTTCTTAATTATTTAAGCTATTTCAAAAAAAAATTTATTTGAAAGCTTATTAATGAAAATCAAATAAGGAAGTCTTGCATTAATTTCAGACGAAAATATTTGTAATTTTTTGTTGTTTTGATTTTAAAATTGTTATGCTCCCAAAAAAAACTTAAATTTTAGTAAGGAATGAAAAATTGTAGTTAACATTTCCCTCCATTTGAAGGCCTCTCATTGATGCCTCTCTTATGTGTATAACAATTGACTCTGTTTTGAAAAGGATGTGGAAAGGTGTGTGGGAGGTGGGATGAATTCGTTGGATTTAAAGAACAAGGAGAAAAGTAATAATAATAATAAAAAAAAAACCTCAGCACTGAACAATAAATCAAAAATAAGTGATGGAAAATTGATTCCATATGATTTCGAAGCTTTTTTAAAACTGAATAAATTAAGACCAATTTATGAAAAAATTCGTTGTATGGAGATAGATATTTCGCTATATAGAGACTGTTTTTAATGTAATCATGCGAAAAGGGGAACATTCCTACTAAAAATTCGTTATATAAAGAAATTCGATGTATGGAGTTTCGTTATAGGGAGAGTCGACTGTATATATATATCAAGACAGACACTAACACAATTAATACACTAACCCAACATAGAGTGAAAAATTAGCCGGGAACAGGATTCGAATCTGAATCCACGGCGAATCACGCTGATGCTCTACCATCTCAGCTATCCTGGCCGATATCGAGGTCCGGCAACTTCTCACTAATAAAAATTTCACTCCATGCTGCGCGATTGTATTAATTGTGTTCAAGCCTGTTTTAATATGTATGCCTGCCTTAATATGTTTAATCCATGGAATATGTAATATATGACTCTGTTACATAATTTCCAATCTCCCGATATTTTTGGACCAGTAAAATCTTACAGAAACATTCGCTTTATTTAAATGCGTAAATTTTGTGATTCTATAAAGTAAGTATTTCTGTATAGAAAAATTGGGAGGTTGGCAACTATGCTCTGACATTACGTAACCCACGTTTTGATCAACACAAAAATGATTTTTCTGATCATTTTTTTTTCTTAAGGGTGTATTAGAAAAAACGGTTTTCCATCTTCAACAGCTCGAAATTTCCCGGTACAATTTCAGACTCATTTTTAAAAGTAGAAATATGAAACTTGTGGAGATTTTTGAAGAGACGTTTAAGGTGCCGTGTGATGTCTTTTTACACTCAATTCATTAGAATTTGATTTATAAACAATAACCTTCTCAATATGACCCTTTTTTCATTCGCAGACCTCCCGCTTCGGAAAATTCGGTTCAAAGTGCTGTTTTTGATTGTTTTTTTTTTTTTTTTTTTTTTTTTTTTTTTGCAACATTTTCTGCATTTATCAGAGAATTGACGATTACGGCACCTTGTGTACTTTCTAAATAAGATAATTTGAAAGTTTGATGCATTTGAGAGCAAAAGTGAACCTAAAAATAAATCGGAAAATAAGCAGTTTGAATCGAAATACACCCTTAAATGTAGAATTCATTTATAAGTCTAAAATTTAGTCTTTGAAAATATTTTCCAAATGGTCGTTGCAATTTGTTAAATTACATTTTTTTTAAAATGTTTTGTAAAAGATAGGTGACTTTCTCTTCTGACTATGCTGCGTTTCTACGTGTCGGGGAGACGAACGAATCCGCAAATAAGTCTAAAAGTGCTATCACGCAAGTGGTCAAAGTCGCTTCAAATTTCAGCCGTCATTATATAATCCTATGGCTCCAAGTTAGTCGTTCAGAAAGCAAGCAAATATTTTGTGTCGGAGTGTCTTTGACACCTAAAAACAAGAGTCGCTCAGGGGCGTTCCGACCCAGTGTGCGAAGTGTGCGGCACACACAGGCGCCGAAGCAGTAAAGGCGCCAAAAGATTTCAGTTGAGAAGCAAATATTAAAAAAAATAGCCTTAATTTATTCATACTAAAATGTATTATATTTTCTTGGCATCTGATTTATGTTTTGTAGATTTACCTTATACAAATTATTTATAAATATTCATTTTTTTCTTTAAAATTTTATTTTATTCTATTTATGAATCCTCTAATGAATCCATTTGGACAAGACCTATCCAACCTTTATAAATAGAGGCGCATCTCATATAGTTATAAATAATAAAAGACGCCACATAGCTGAAAATATGCAACACTATTATCTCACTGCGGCGGAAAAGCATAATATACAGTTTTATTACCATAGAAGCTAAATTTCACTTGTTTTTTTATTATTATTTATAAGAAACAATTGTCACTTTACTTCAGAATTTATCATAAATAAGAAGAAAATTATTATTTGGAAATACTGGTAAAAGTTTCTCCTACAATATCAGTCCATGAATAGAGATAGACTTATATGTTAGAAACGCATAGCTGCCAACTTTTACACATTTTTTCTACCACAAAAATGTTATAGTAAGTATTGTCTTATTTAATCGTCAAAATCTTATGATTAAGGGTGTATTCGAAAAAACGCTTTTCCACCTTCAACAGCTCGAAATTTCCCGATACAATTTCAGACACATTTTTAAAAGTAGAGACATGAAACTTGCTGAGGGGATTTTTGAAGAGACGTGTGAGGTCATTTTACGCTCAATTCATTAGAATTTGATTTATAGACAATTATCTTCTCAGTATTACAGTTTTTTTTCATTCACAAATCTCCCGGTTCGGAAAAATCGGTTCAAAATGCCTTTTTTGATTGCTTTTTTTGCAATATTTTCTGCATTTATCAAAGAATTGACAATCACGGCACCTTGTGTACTTTCCAAATAAGATAATATGCCAGTTTAAAGCATATGTGAGCAAAAATGGTTAAAAATAAATCGGAAAATAAGCAGTTTGAATCGAAATACACTCTTAAACAAATGGAAAATCTTTGTACAATTTTAGTTGTAGCAAAAATGCGTAAAAGTTGGCAGCTATGGAAACGTTTTATATGATGCGCGTGTATCTCACGCTGATAGCTGTAAGTCCCCTATGATTCAGAAACTATTTTAAAGTAATTTACAGCAATAATTTAATTCAGAATAAATTTAAAATTAGATTTTCAGAGGGCAATCTATCTTCAAAAGTTTTGTAGGTGAAGAAGCTATAAAAACCTTAGTCACTGAACTTAATAGCATTAAATAATTAAAGCTTATTTAAGGTAATCGATAACTGACTACAGATTTTTGATTGGAAATACTGGCGTCAGCTGTGAGACAAATTTTAACTGGTAAAAATGGAGCATCAGCCGTTTGTGAAGCTGTTAGCATTCCGTGCCGTAGGTTTAACCAGGGGCGCCAACTTTTGAAAAATATTGGGTGGGCTCAAAAAATTTTTGAACAAATACATAAATATTGGGTGGACTCAATTAATAATGGGGGGATAGAGATACCAAATTATTGGGTAGGCTCGCGCCCCACGAGCCCATATAAGTTGGCGCCGCTGGGCTTAACACTGGTTTTCGCACTTAAAGAGTAACGTTTACTTTAAGCGACCAAAGCAATAATTTTGTTCAGCACTTCTACTAATGATCATTTCTGTGGAAACTATTATGTATTGAACAAAATTGTTATACATATTTTTTTTTTTTCCACATCATAGATTTCTGAGCGAAATAAATACCTTTTATCTATCTTTTACCTATCTGGTACACTGGAATTACCATGATAGCGAAAAAGGGGGAGAGTTGATAAAGATAGACTAAATTTTGCCATGTCCAAATTTTCTAATTTTTTTCGAAGGTTGAAGACGGAGCCTTTCCCTGCACTTCCTGCGTACACTCGTGTCTATTCAAATACTGCATAAATCATTGTAATGATTGTAAGATTTGTACATTTCATTTTCGAACATACAATTGAATTTTTGAAATATGAGCACTTATTAGCATTACACATAACCGTAGACGTTACAGAGACTAAAATGGCAAAAAAAAAAAAAAAAAAAAAAAAAAAGTTCAATTTAGACATGAATAAATTAGAAACTACAAAGATGACTGTTAATATGAATGGAAAAATATAGATTTATGAAAAAAGTGTTTTAAAATCCCGTGCACTTTATGTTCTACTAAATAACTGCCTTGGATCACCTAGGCCAATTACAATAACCTTAAATATTCTAAAGTCAAATATTGAATATTATTTTTTCCAAACGAATGTAGAGATGGGGTGTGGGGAAGACAATGTCTTCAGCAACATGTTGATTTGACTTTATAATTTTGAATAAAAATATTTTCGAACAAAAATTGTATTATTAGCAGTGTATAATTTTGAATTTGTATGATTTTTCCTTTTTAAATGAAAATCCATCCAATCGAAGCGCGAGTTGATTTCCCACTGCTTTCTGTAAAGTATACCGGCGGTGCTATTCATATTCCGGTCTGATTTTTCAAGCTAACCGTCAATTTGTATTTATTTTCTGACATTTGGGTATAAAACTTTCAATCTTGACCAAAAAAAAAAAACTTAATAAAATAAATAGAAATGCACACAATCCCTCATACATATTTTTTTATTTATTAGCGCGAAATTATATTCAAATCACATATTTCTTAATTGGGAAACGATATCTTGAGATAATTTGCACCGAGAGAAAAAATATGTTTGGCGAATCCTTGAAACGACTTCAAAAAAATTTTTGAACAGTAAATATTAATATTTTCACACCAGATATATTATTAGAACCTGAAAAATACTATGAATGTATCAACAGTTTTTTTTTTTTTTTTTTTTTTTTTTTTACGTTTGAAATTTTAGAGAAATGGAAAACTTGAAAACTGATGCGAATCGCTGCCAAATAAAAAGGGTTTTTGAAATAGTAATTAAAAATACCATCTTTCTTTCTTTATTATTATTTATATATTTGTTTGTAATTCTTCCGGGATCTCACTATATCCCAATTTGAAAATGCAGAAAAAATCAAACGTTGCGCTTTTGGTCAGTGGGAAGGACTGCTTGGGGAAGCACACAAACATGATCTCGTTGAGGAATAAAAGATCACCATTTTGCGATGATCATTAAGGGTTTTTAATTAATATTTCGGGTAATTAACAAAAAAAAATTGAGTGTCAGGTGCACGGTGCATCTACTATCATCGATCCTTATCCAAATTTTGAGATCTCTATGTGCGGTAGATTTTATTAGCCATCGCCAATACATGCAAAGAAAAAACAAACATCTTTCTTTTAGATGCAATCTATTGTTATTGTATTAAATTATTTTCTCCGGGATAATGAAATTTTACCGTAACGCAGGATTGTGATAGAGAGTGCTTTCATTTACACAGGTTTTACTGTGTTACGAATTTTATTTACATAGCTGCCACCCTTCTTTATTTTTCAAGTAATTTAAGCATGTTTGGAAACAGAAATTTATTTATTTAATGAAATAAAGTACGAACTGTAAAGAAACAAGACATATTTTACTAAATAAATTTTCTGGTTCAAAAAACTCGAAAAGAATGGTAACTATACATTTATAGATATTTATAGGGTTTTTTTTTTTTTTTGGTGTGGGGGGGGGGGGTAAAGTTTTACTTTTACAGGCGATTGGATGGGAGGTGGTGTAGGGCGCCAAATGCAATTCTGCACACAGGCGCCAAATACTGCTGGCACGCCCCTGGAGTCGCTAGTAATAGCCAATCAAATGCTTGGAAATCTGGATGATGGAAAATCCTTTTCTCGAACAGCCAATGAAATGTTTAGAAAATGGAAAAAAACAGACGATTTTGGTCACTTGGAAATTTTATGTGTAATAGCACTTTAAGCTGGATCTCTGATGAGGCGATCTTCCTTCACTCAAACCGCCAAAAAAAAAAAAAAAAAAAAAAAAAAAAAGCCACTTATATTAAAGTCATTCACACTTTTCAACTAAGATGAATACGTGAAAAAATAAAATAAAAATAAAAATCAACAATCATAGCACAAGATAGACACATTTTCTGGAAAGTTAACATGAGATTCCCAACCCTCTCTCAGGAGTGTCTCATTTCTTTCACTTTGGCGATACATAACCTTTCTTAAGTTACGAAGGCCATGATTAAATTCCTATATCCATTTTCTCTCTTCTGCTTGCTCAACTTCACTCCGCTTCAATCATTTTAACAATGTAATAAAACAAAGCGCGCATTCACATACAGACTGCAAATGGGGCTGAAGAAATAAATAACAAGAATCATTGTTATTCAACAGAGCGATTCGCCGGCATCTCGGTTATGTGCAAATTTATCAGCCACTGTATTTATGGTCTAATTTATATTTATGGGTAGGTAGCGTTGAGAAATGACTACAATGTAAATACATGCTCAAACAACATTTTTTCACTTGTAGTAGTGTCTTTATATTTCACCGCTTCTTAAAAACTAGTTATTGTTGCACCATAATACTTATCCATTATGGATATGCATAACATAAAACATGAAAATAAAACATGTGTAAAGTGTTTATAAAATGCATTGTAATTCCAAAATAAAATTTAAACGCATAATTACATATTTTTAATGCATATTAATGATCTATTTCTACCAAATTGCCCGCAAAATTATACAAACTGGCATAATATTTATTTTAAATAACAAAAGAACAAATAAATTAGTACAAGATTAATAAAAATACAAA
This sequence comes from Maratus speculifer, assembly GCA_964019185.1. Classification (NCBI taxonomy): domain Eukaryota; kingdom Metazoa; phylum Arthropoda; class Arachnida; order Araneae; family Salticidae; genus Maratus; species Maratus speculifer. The sequence goes on along the minus strand of OZ025296.1, from coordinate 314,148,512 downwards.
TAAAACATCGAATTAAAAGTGATTTGATGACGTAACAAACTCGTCTAATGTATTTAATGTCAAGTGAATGGGATATTTATATGTCATTTTTTACATTTAATCTTATAGTTTGGCGAGAGTTTTTTGGTCGACGGGATAATCAAGTTGTAGCTAATAATGCAAAAGAAATATTATCATAACTCAAAAATAATAATCATATTAATTAACAGTTTATTTCGTCAGATTAAACGTTACATTTTCATATCTTATAATTGAAATTTGAATGAAATACAAGGTCATGAAAAATCGAAAAATGTGGAAAATAGGATTACAAATATTTCAGCAACTAATTATCCGATCGACTTCCTTACTTATTAAAAAATTTATGTTTTTTATTGTCTCTTATATTCAATCCTTAAAATAAAAATTTCTAAAATTTTTATGTACTTTTCATCAGAACGACTATTTTGAGAGAATCGAGGTTACTGATATTCAATAGCTTCTTCACATTATTACATAATAAATCACATCAAATTTCAAGTTACTATCTCAATTTGTTCGGTAGATAGAGCGTTTACAGACATACAGACAGACGGATGATCTTTTTTTTTTTTTTTTTTCTAAAAACGTGCTTTTTGAAATCTTCGCATAAAACCGTCTTTTTTTTTTTTTTTTTTTTTCCTTCTTCTTTTTTCGATTTTCAAAACGATTACTTACCTTATAACTTACTCCACACCATATATGATGGGTAAGTAATAAATATTTTAAAGTTGGCAACTACAAGCTAAATTTATGACACGGGGTGATTATAAATGAATATTTCAACTTTAGGGGACTATTAAAAGAAAAAACAAGTCGGAAATTGCATGTCAAACGTAGCAAATGAAGTGCGTTAGTACTATGAAGAAGTTTTAAAAATATTCAAATCTTTACAAGAAATAAGCCAATTTTGATAATCACAGATTTTGGGTATTTTAATATATGTTGTCGGGCAACCGGGTTCGAAGCCAGGACGCGCTCCTTCGCTTTCGTAATTTTTTTGTTTTATAAATGTAATTATAATTTAATAATCTATTTGTCAATTAAAAATTATAAGCATTTCAATTCTAATTTTAACACATTTACTTTTTTCTGTAACTAAATAGATGTATGAAACATCCTAAGTAAATGCAAAAATTCTATTAAAAAAATCATTTTTAAAATGCATTCTATACATTCTTTATCAATGCTATGATATAAACAATTGTGTCAATTTGTCATTTTAAAGAAACATCATTCATGTATTGCTTTAAACCTTTGAGGGGCGCTGGTTTCATAGATATACCACTTAATTTTAATTCTCAAACGCCACATTGGCACCAGAATTTTGTTAAAGAAAATTACGGTTTATTGAAAGCGTGAAACATAGCGTTTTCTTATTTAGAAATAAAGTTGTTTTCAAATTCAGGTGTCAGTCATTTATTTCACTACTTAAGGGTGTTCTTAACTGATCCGCTGAACAAGCGCAAAACGTTTTGACACATTTACAAATTCATTTTTTAACAGAAAGTTTTAAAATTTGGATGCCTGACTATGGATGCGATTTTGAATTGAACTTATTTTTCCATTTTATGATAATTAAATTACCTACCGAGTTCTAAGCTATTTCGATAACCTGATCACCCGTTTTTCTCCTGCTTTTCGACCGGTTTTTCTGCTTTCGTCGGAAAAAGTGCTCGAAGGTGTCAATTTTCAAGGCTTGTTGTGAAAAATCTATTGTGTTTTTTAAAAAACAGAAAATTGAGAACTATTAGACAGTTTCTGAATAATAACATCTGCTATTTTCATGCATTTTCGAGCAAAAATAAATTAAGGTATGTGTCACAAAGTTGCCCTTTTTGATTTAAGAACACCCTTAAGGGTGTATTCCGATTCAAACTGCCTTTTTTCAGATTTATTTTTAGATTCGTTTTTTCTCTCAAATGCACCAAACTTTCGAATTTACTTATTTAAAAACTGTACAAGGTGCCGTGATTGTCAATTCCTTGATAAATGCAGAAAATGTTGCAAAAAATGCTGTCAAAAACGGCGTTTTGGACCAAATTTTCCGAAGCGGGAGGTCTGCGAACGAAAAAAAGGGTCACGCTGAGAAAATAATTGCTTACAAATCAAATTCTAATTAAATAAGCGAAAAATTACATCACACGGCACCTTGTACGTCACTTCAAAAATCCCCTCAGCAAGTTTCATGCTTCTACTACAGTGCCTAGAAGAGATAGTGTGGAAATCAACCAACGAAACCATATCCAAAAAATTACATATTTCGCCAGAGGGCGCTAACTTCAAATTCATTGCTATGAATGAATAGGAACGTAATGTGTTTTAGATATTTTTTTGATGTAATTTAAGTATGGGAAACTTTTTTTTTAAAGATAAATTTTGTGAAAAACAGAATAAAAAAATTAGCTTGTTATACACGCTATATTAGGGATAAACGAAAATTTAGGCATATATTTTAAATGCATTTCGCACTCATACAAATTGCAGAACACTAGTTTCGGATTGCTTAATTATAATTCATGTAATATTTCATGTGATCAGCATACATATTATTATTATTTTAAGCTAGAGATTCACTATTACAAGTATTTTATTATTAATATGTTGGAATTATTATAATTTAATTATTATAATAAAAATAATTTTGCTTAAATAAACTAATTTTATCGTATGCATTCTAAATAAAGGGTGAAATGCAGTTTACTGTCCTTCGCCAAGGCGGCTTTTTTTTTTTTTTAGCGATAAATGTTTCAATATGGCAACCCTGCATTTTCATTTAATCCGGAGCAAAACAGCGCGCTCCGGGAGATAAGACGCAAAAACGTGCCAATTTGGCGATTTTTCAAAATCGCGCCAAGAAGGAGAGTAAACTGCATTCGCACCCTAAATAAATTCTTTTTGATATATTTTTGTTTACATTAGTAAAAAGAACTTGCTTCATTTTTTTCATTGATTTTGTGCGTTTATAAACAAAGTACTTATGTAAATCTATCTTCTTGTGCTATAAATCTCTTCTGAAATATCACAAATTGGTTTGAATAAACAATTTTATTCATTGAATTAAGAGTACTTCAATATGTACCCAAATTTAATGATAAATGATGAAAATAATAATAAAATATAGAGAGGTAAAACTATTTGTGACATGCCAAAGTATAATTAATAGGAGGAAAATATTTCAAATTATGTACAATGCTGAAATATATGCTTCATATATACAATTCATGCAATGAAAGTGACGGCAGCGCCATCTACGAAAATGTAAATTTTTGGATGCGATCGAAAGCTATACCGGTATTAGCGATTTCCACACTATCTCTTCTAGGCACTGTACTTCTACTTTTAAAAATGTGTCTGAAATTGTATCGGAAAATTTCGAGCTGTTGAAGGTGGAAAATCATTTTTTCGAATACACCCTTAAGCAATGAATTTGCCCTGCCCCGCAAAGGGTTAAGAAGGGAAGTCAATACGATGATAAAACTACTCTGTTTTTAAATTAATGAACATAATTGTATTAAAAATAAGCATAAGAATTAAATTACAACTTATTTTTTGCATAATAAAGATTTTTAAATATTGTAAAGCCATTCATCCGCAATATATAGATAGCTTTCAGCAGATCTATTTAAAACGACCAATGTGACCGGTTACGTGACATGACGGTACATGGCCAGTTTGTAACCACTGTACAGATTCACTGAACTCCATTGGTTATTGTTTACTAGTAACGCCATCTGTATTACGTTGTTATAATTATTTTTTTATTGTTGTCATAAATGTTTATGTAACTGAGAAAAAATGTCGGTTAGTTCGGTCCTTTATTAGTCATTTTGATTACTTCCGCTGAATGACACTGATTTCGTATCGGTTAGCAGCACTGAACACTTTGGTAACTAACCGATCCTACAGGTACGTCACCGGTGACTCCACTGAACGTGCGTATTATAAAGAGCACATAAATTAACGTCTGAATTTAATTATTTATTAAAAGTACATATACATTAAGGCAGACATGAACACAATTAATACCATAATCCAGTGAAAAATTAGCCGGGACCAGTATTCGAACCTGAGACCACAGCGAACCACGCTGATGCTCTATTACTATTCAAACTATCCTGACCGATATCCTGGTCTGGCAACTTCTCTCTAATAAAATTTTCACTCCATGCTATGATTGCTGTTTGAAGCCTATGATTGCTGTTTGAATTATTTTGCTTATATTTTGCTGCTTTTTTATTTTGCTTAAGGCCCCTGTCCTCGCTCGAGGAAACGCTCGCGAGCTAATGTTATTCCTATGGGGAAGCATTTTTCTAATAACTCTTTCGCATTTTGACATTTTTGAATAATTTTTTTTGCATTGGATAGCCGAGGTCCCTCTCGAGTGCACACTTTTTTTACTTTTTCGATTTTGGTTGCAGATATTTTTTTAAAAACCACTTTCAGTTTCGAAACCGGTTTTGAAAGTGAAACTAACCTTGTAAAAAATATCTGCAACCAAAATCGAAAAAGTAAAAACGGTGCACTGTCGGCATGCACCTCAGCTATCCAATGCAAAAAAAAAAAAAAAAAATGATTCAAAAATGTCAAAATGCGAAAGAGTTATTAGAAAAATGCTTCCCCATAGGAATAGCATTAGCTCGCGAACGTTTCCTCGAGCGAGGACAGGGGCCTTAATATCTCTTTTCGTTCTGCTTTTATTTTTACTTGAATATGTTTTATTTCATTATAAATAGATGACACCATAACAAATTTTGGAATGTCTATTACTCAATAACGGATTGATTTTTTTTCCCCTTAAATGGTGAGAAATAATGCTTTAAAATCAAAAATGCTAAATTAATGTTTAAATATGCTAAAATTGCATTTAAGGTACGATGTGTTTTTAGTTGTTCACAGTGTTTTGCATAAATTCCGTGAGCTTGAACTTAAGGGTGTATTCGAAAAAACGCTTTTCCATCTTCAACAGCTCGAAATTTTCTGATACAATTTCAGACATATTTTTAAAAGTAGAAACATGAAACTTGCTGAAGGGATTTTTGAAGAGACGTACAAGGTGTCGTGTGATGCCATTTTACGCTCCATTCATAAGAATTTGATTTATGAACAATTATCTTCTCAGTAGACACCTTTTTTCGTTCCCAAATCTCCCGCTTCCGAAAAATCTGTTCAAAATGCCGTTTTTGATTGCTTTTTTTGCAATATTTTCTGCATTCATCAAAGAATCGACAGTCACGGCACCTTGTGTACTTTCTAAATAAGACAATTTGACAGTTTGATGCATATGAGAGCACAAATGAATTTAAAAATAAATCGGAAAATAAGCAGTTTGAATCGAAATACACCCTTAAAGGAGTAATAAATAAACATGGTGTTATATCTTGTTTTAACTTTTAACAATATTTTTTTCAATTTATATTTGTATTTTGATATTTTTTAGCTTATTGGGAACAATATTAACAACCGTATAAAATTTTCAAAATTTTTATTTCGTTTTTTTTAGATGTTGATACTAAAAGATTTAAAGTGGTTGTCATTCTCTTATATTTTTTTGTTTATCAAATTTATAAAACATAATTGAAATGATAATGGGCACCCATTTGATTACATTTAATGGAAAATCTCAGTACTTTTATTGGGGGGGGGGGGGGGCGGGTATGGTCAGTAACCAAAACAAGCTTAATTTAAAGCTAAACTATACCAAAATTTAGAAATGTTGCAGTTCCATTCTGCCTCCACTCAATTCCACACACACATTATGGGACCTATGATAAAGATATTTTTAAGCATGTAAATATAGGAAATTTCATTGTTTACAATATTATGTTTAAAATGTAAGTCACAATAAACTGTCTCAATTAAAAGGAAGTTCAGCAGCCTCTTTTTAATGAAACTGTTTATTTTAAATTATGGCTGTGTTAAATTTAAAATGTAATCTTTAAATTATTTTTTGTTTCGCTGTTAAAGTCATGTAAATATTTGGAAATTTCGTTTATTACCAACTCACACTACCACTTATTTAGTGTACTTTAATAAGTGGTAGCAAAATAAAAAATAGTTTAAAGATTACATTTTAAATTTAATACAGCCATAATTTAAAATAAATAGCTTCACGCAAAGAGGCTGCTTTATTATAACGGACATTTTAAACAAATTACTTACTTTACACCAAAAATGGTGGCAACTAAATACCCATCAAAAGTGGTGTTTGTTAACACCAGTCGGTTGTTGCTTGTTTATTACACCAACTTTTTAGAGGTGTTTTTTATTACCATTTTTGGTGTAAAGTCACACGAATATTTTTTTCAGTGTCGATAAGATTGAGAAGATTTATGGTAAATCTAAATGTATTTAATATCTTGAGAATTCACGAAGTTATGAATTTTTTTCTTCTTAAAATTATTTTTTTACATCCAGCCTTGAGGCTATTTGTAATGATATCAAAAATCTGTTACAGATAAATTTTTGGCTCTTTTGCTAGAAGTAATAATTAGTTTAAGCTGATTTGATGTCTATTATAGTTTTCAAGTCGTATTTTTTTTTCTTTTACAAAAACCTTCCCTATTACAAGCTTCTTTGCCCCCTTGATTATATCTATATCTATAGATATAGATATAGATATAGATATGTAAAGTTTTGAATTGGGGATGGTTTTAGGTTCTAGGGGTCATGATCGGTGTAGATCTACAAAACAATTTCAGATATTCTATCATTGGGAAGAATGTAATAGGTAATATGTCTTTCTAAAACTACCTAAAATGGCTTTCGTAGAGATCGAATTTCAGCTATCCAAAGAAAAGAAAAAAACACTAAAATTGAAACGAGCCCGAGATTAACGAACGGCTATTTTCGGACGGCTCCCTTATTATAAAATGTAAATGTAATTTAACAAATAAAACGAGTAATAATCAAGAAACGCTGAGAGATAAATTTTAGTTTTAATTCAGAATGGCTACAATATTTAGGTTTTTTCTTTCTAGTTAGTTAAGGGTGTATTCGAAAAAACGCTTTTCCACCTTCAACAGCTCGAAATTTTACGGTACAATTTCAGACACTTTTTTAAGAGTAGAAACATGAAACTTGCTGAGGGAATTCTTGAAGGGACGTATGAGGTGCCGTGTGATGTATTTTTACGCTCAATTCATTAGAATTGGATTTATAAACAATTATCTTCCCAGTATGACCCTTTTTTTCGCCCACAGATCTTTCGCTTCGGAAAAATTGGTTCAAAATGCCATTTTTGATCGCTTTTTCTGGAATATTTTCTCCATTTATCAAAGAATCGACTATCACGGCACCTTGTGTACTTTCCAAATAAGAGATTTTGAAAGTTTGGTGTATTTGAGAGCAAAAATGAATTCAAAAATAAATCGGAAAATAAGCAGTTTGAATCGAAATACACCCTTAAGGCTGTTCCCAAATCCGAAAAGGGGCAACTTTATGACTTAAGTTTTAATTCATTTTTCGCTCGGAAACGCAAGGAACTATCAGGTGTTATTATTACTCAGAAGCTATGAAATCGAAAGACGAATTTTCTGGTTTTTTTGTAAGCACAATAGATCTTTCAAAAAATATTTCCAAAGTTGGCCTTATGATTAGAATTTTCCGAAGAAAGCAGAAAAACCAGTCAAGAAAGGGTGAAAAATGAATTGACATGTGATCAAAACTCTTATAATTATATAGGTAATTTATTTATCAAAAAATGGAAAAAATCATTTCGATTGCAAAATGCTTTCAGAGACAGGCCGTACAATTTTATATCTTTATGTTTAAAAATATGTACGTCATTGTGTCAGAAAATTTCGCGCCTTTTGAGCAGTGAAATTAAGGACATCCTTAATTTACCCTTAGTTACTTTATTTAAATGTAATACAATTTGATTACTACAAACTTACATACATTTTAGTTTATTAAAAGGAAAACTTATCAATTGCCAATGGAACAGTTTTGTGTTCTTTTTTTAATACATTTTACTTTAACAGAATGTTTAGTTTTCTAAAACTTGTTGCACTTTGATATGCCCACTCATATTTGAGTCTATAATTTGTCAAATGCTGTGTGGCGAATTCTAATTTTTGAAAAAGCTTCTTAAGGGTGTTCTTAAATCAAAAAGGGCAACTTTGTGACACATGCATTAATTTATTTTTGTTCGGAAATGCATGAAACTAGCAGGTGTTGTTATTCAGAAACTGTCCAATTGCACTCATTCTTTTGTTTTTTAAAAAACACAATAGATTTTTCATAACAAGCCTTCAAAGTTGACACTTTTGAGCCTATTTCCCGACGAAAGCAGAAAAACCGGTCGAAAAGGAGGAGAAAAACGGGTGATTGCGTCATCGAAATAGCTTATAACTCGATAAGTAAATTAATTATCATAAAATGGAAAAATAAGTTCGATTTGAAATCGCTTCCATAGTCAGGCATTCAAATTTCATATCTTTCTGTTAAAAAATGAATTTGTAAATGTGTTAAAACGTTTTTCGCTTGTTGAGCGGATCAGTTAAGAACACCCTTAAGGCTCTTCTCAAGTGCTCTGCACAACAAGCGCAAGACGTTTTGACACATTTACAAATTCATTTTTTAACGGAAAGATGTCAAATTGCGAAACCTGATTATGTGAGCGATTTCGAATCGAACTGATTTTTCCATTTTTTGATCATTCAATAACCTATTGCGTTATAAACAAATTCGATCACGTGACAAACACGTTTTTCATCCCTGTTTGAACGGCTAATCTTCTTTCTCGCGGATATTCAGTTCAAAACGCCCATTTTGAGACTATTTTCTAAAAAAACAAATGTGAAAAAAAAAGGAAAATGAGTGTGATAAGATCATTTCTGAACAACAACACCTGGTAGTTTTATGCATTTCCGAACAAAAAAACAGCCTTTAATTCATTAAGGGTGCATTTCGATTCAAACTGCTTATTTTCCGATTTATTTTTAAATTCATTTTTGCTCTCAAACGCACCAAACTCACAAATTGTCTTATTTAGAAAGTACACCAAGTGGCTCGATTGTCGATTCTTTAATTAATGCAGAAAATATTGCTAAAAAAAAGCAATCAAAAACGGCATTTTTAACTGATTTTTCCGAAGTGAAAGATCTGTGAACGAAAAAAAGGTTCATACTGAGAAGATAATTGTTCATAAATCAAATTCTAATGAATTGAGTGTAAAACAATATCACACGGCATCTTATACGTCTCTTCAAAAATCACCTCAGCAAGTTTCATGTTTCTATTTTTTTAAATGCGTCTGAAATTGTATCGGAAAATTTCGAGCTGTCAAAACATTTTTTCGAATACACCCTTAATGTTATTTCTTTTTTTCGTTATTTTCTGAAAATTCATTTTAAACATTATACGTTATCTAGATGAACACAAAAGGTCGCAAATCCCTTGCGTTGTGCACTAAAATTACAGCACTGACTGAAAATTGCACTAATTAAAACCACAGTAAGCAAGGGATACCTATAATAAGTTTAACATGTATTCCGGATTCGCCGAATGTCAATCATTCTGTCATCCTATGAATTAAGTGCTTCCGTTAGAAAAATGCCTAAACAGTTTGTTACTTTAAACCCGAAAACGATTAAGAGGGGAAAATACAAGGGGTCATACTGGAGTTGCATATTGCCAACTCACCCCCACGTTTGTCGCCCAGGGAAAGATTCGACAAAACCTCACGAAAGAACCCTGTTTATGTATTGTATCATCTGCCCAATAAAAGGGTAACAACATTCGTTGTAATTTTAAAACTTTTGTTCATTCTTTATCTTAGAAATGGAAGAGTGCTTTAGGAATTATTTAAGGAAAAAACGTTTGTGCTGTTTATGATAAAATTTATTTCTCAAAGATAAAAAAATAAAAAATAAGACTTATTTACGCTGTGTCCGATATAAATTCTTCAAGGCAAGAATTATATTAAAATATAATGACATTCTTAAAAGCGGAAAATTTTCTCACAACAATGAAACAACCTCAAAAGAAAGCCAACAAATAGACTTTAAAAATCAGCTGGTAAACAAAATAAAATCCAACCCAACCGCACCAATTACAAGGATTTATTAGTAAATGAAAAATAGGTATTTTTAAGTAATTTTTAAGGACATTTAGCTAAAGGAAATCTCTTAAATTATAGCACTTGAATCCAATACATGTAATCCTTGTAAAATTAAATATTAATTATTAAGTTACCTCTGTTTATATCTAAAGAAAAAATGCATTTTACTTCCTCATCATATGAGGAATTTAAAACTTAATTGTTCCTGAGTTTGTGAAAAGTTTACTGCAGTTATTTCTTAATTCACTTTCAGTGCCCTTTTCCTAGAAAGAAATACATTAACCTTATAATCAATGATTAGTTCAACTATAAAAAATGTTGCATTGAATGAAATCTATGTCAAATTACTTATTTGTACAAATTATTTTCGGAATTCTTAGTTTTCAGGCATAATTAATTTACTTATTTAAAATTAAATACTAATAATAATAATAATTAAATACGAAGAAGAGATTACACCTTCAACAGTAACAAAGTACATGTGCTACTTTTTCTGTTTCTTATATTTTTATATTATTTTCATCAAGTTTAACAATTATAAAATGTTTAAATTTTCTGTACTGTTTACTTATTTGGGTGAAACTAATTTTCTTTGTCCTTTTTCAAAAAAAAAAAAAAAAAAAAAGATGTCTTTTTTTAGGATCTAGATTTTACTAAATAACAATAATATTGTTTAAATATGTGTTTAAGCTGTACAAAATTAGCATCCACACAGAAAAATAAAAAGAATATTGCCCAGTTAAAATGATGGCATTTATTAAAATTATATTATAAAGAAATTAAAAAGAAGCCTATATGCTATTTCCTGTTATGAGTTATATGTTATAACATAAATGATATACATATATTTTCCATTTACTTTTAAGAAAAAGTAATATTCTAGATTACAGATTTTGATTAGATTTTCTAATGTCCATATTTTCAATTCCAGGAAAATATTAATACGCATAAATACTAATTTAACCCTGCTATCCCCTTTTTATAAGACAATTGATACATTAACAAATTTGGTATATTTAAAAAAATATATTTTTGTTTTTATTTTGATTGTATATTTTTAGAAGCCAGTTTCTTCAAAAACTTTCTTCTATCTCATACATGTTAATACTTCAAAATTCGCTGTCACAGTAACAAAATTAAATGGCGATTTATACCCATTATGGAGATTTTAATTATATGAAGTTCTCTTGGGAAATGACAATAGCTAAAATCATGTAAATCATGTACAATGCAGCACAGCAACGCGAATTGTTGGATGTTTTACACCGAAACCCAAACTGCAACAACTTATATCAACATCTAAATGAATCTGAAGTTTGATGAAATTCCGTGCATTAGTTCTTAAATAGAATTATTGAAGAAATTATGAAAACTGCAGCATAGAAGTGCCAGCTGTAGGGTGATGTATACCAGAGACTAACCAGGTTCATTTTCATCAGGTACAAACTGAAACTGAAGTATGATGAAAATCCATACATTAGTTCTTGCGATACATCTATTTCAAAATCGTAAAAAATTCAGCATAGCAGCGCCACCTGTAGGGGGATGTACACCAAAAACTAAACACCAAACTAACTGAAACTAACTGAACTACCTTAAACTAACTGAATCTGAAGTTTCATGAAAATCCGTGCATGAGTTCTTGAGATATAACTGTTGCGATAATCATGAGTAATGCAGAACGGCAGTGCCAATTGTTGAGCGATTTGCACCAAAAAGTAATCAACAGCAAATTGTATCAAGGACTAACTGAATCTAAAGTGTTATGGAAATCTGTACATTATTTCTTGAGATAGAGCTATTGTGGTAATTGTGAATAAGGCAGTACAGCAGCGATATACTACAAAAACTAATCAGTTTCAGCTTATCATGAAGGTCTAACTGAATCTAAAGTTTTGTGAAATTCCGTGCATTAGTTCTTGAGATACATCGGTCACAAAATTTTTGTCACATACAGACTCACAAAGTGACAGACAGACTCAAGGATAGATATTTTCTAAAAACCATCAAAACGTGTTCAGGATTTCCTAAAGCGTATGAATTCATTGAAAATCGGAAGTTGAATTTTTACACGAATCCAATATTTTCTTCTTGAAAATATAGAAGAAAGTAATAAAATCTTGTAGCCCGAACACTCTGAAATTTTAACCTATTGCAAATAGAATTGTATCCAAATCCTCTTTAAACTTTCATGAAAAAAATATACATACTTACATGAAAACATGAGATGAAGCCGCGTCGAAATATCTCGCTTTTAAGGTATCTGCCTACGTGCGGAGCACTTTTTTTTAAAAAAAGGACAGTTTTCAAAAAATATAATAATTTTTAGTTCTATTGTATTACAGAATGATAAGAAAACTTAAAATTCTAACACTATCTTTTTAATATTTTGAAAAATTGCGGTTTTTTACTGTTTTTTTAGCAAAATTTCACGTTTACGCCAGACAGCGTACACTCAATTCAAATAAATATATTTCAATTTCCTTTATGCTGCACACTTCTATTACACTTATCTGTGCAGTGAACTAGGAGTTTTACAATATCTTCAAAAATAGCCGAAAATTTTCAAAATATGTAAAAAAATACATTTTTTTGAGTAAAAATTGCCATTTTTTCATATTTGAGTGCCTATAAAATAATTAAATATTCACATATAGCTTAGATCCTAGTTCAGAGCATAGTGAGTGATATGGAAAGCATTCTTACAAAGTTTCACTGAAATATCTTTAAAACTTCTTATGTAATGAAGTTTATCGCACATGGAAATAACGAAAAAATTGATTCTCCAGAAATCGCATTTAAAGATTTCTTTTTAGGTAAGAAACTACAATATTTAATTTTTACGCTTAAAATGCACCACATTTATATTCTAACCCTTCCTAAACTTCATTTTTATCATTTTTAAATTCTTAGTAGCTCTTTTTGTTTTCCTGGTAAGCTTTGCTGTGTATAGCGAGGGACGATTTGAATTTTTCATTCCTAGCAAAATATCATGCTTACGCCAGACAGCATACACTCAGTTCAAATAAGAATATTTCAATTTCCTTTATGCTGCATACTTCTATTACACTTATCTGTGCACTGAACTGGGAGTTTTACAATATCTTCAAAAATAGCCGAAAATTTTCAAAACATGTAAAAAAGTACATATTTTAGTAAAAATTATCATTTTTTCATATTCTGGTGCCTATAAAATAATTAAATTATCACATATAGCTTAGATCCTACTTCAGAGCATAGTAAGTGAAATTGAAAACATACTTACAATATTTTACGGAAATATCCTAAGAACTTTTTATTGAAGCCTAATGAAGCTTATTGAATATAGAAATAACGAAAAAAATAATTTTCCAGAAATCACATACATGTATTTTCTTGTAAAAATCTGATATATTTAATTTATACTCTTAAAATGTGCTCCACATTTATATTCAAACCCATTTTTAACTTCATATTTAACTATTTTTAACTTAGCAGCTCTTTTTGTTTTCCTGGTAAGTTTTGCAGAGGATAGCGAGAGACTTTTGAATTTTTTATTCACTCATCATCGGTTTTAAAATAGTTTGTGATCTGTGGTGGTTACTCGATAACCCCCCATATGTTTAGTATAATTCAATTTTATTAGCCATTTTATTTCATATCACCTTCCTTTTTATTAATGTTCTCAATTTAAATTTTATTTCGATTTTCGTTTCTTTTCTTATCGTCGCCTGTAATGTTTTCTTTCTTACTTAGCTTTCGAATGTTCCAAGCCGGTAAAATCCTGTTCGAAATCATTCCTTCCGGTTTAGAGACCCTTCGAGAACATTCTCGCTTGTTCTTTGGGTGGAACTTCCGTTTATTCGGACACACCCCTAGCCTATCAAATTCGTTTCCACAGGTGACGTATTTTAAGTCATTCAGCACAGGGCCACCTGCTTTGGCCTCCCCTCTTTAGGTGTTTATCAATTCTCTTTTTAATAAATTCATATTTCTCCATACTTTGCATCGTAACTTGGCTTATTTTGTCACCTCCCCCTCTTTCGCTCGCTGCCAAATTGGCGTATTTTGGGATTCCAGTAACCTTTTCTCTTTTTCCCCTGGGCTCTCGGCCACCTGCGTGAGTTGCGCTGTTAGACACCTGCCGTAATGGATGCGGTCGGATGATTGGAAGTTTTGGGTGGAATTTTTCGGGGCATGTGTGCGTGCGCCCCTCCAGACCGTTGTATACGGGCAACATTTCAGGCTGCTATGATCACGCCATGGTTTCAGGAAAGGTTGATTTTTTAAGGCCGCCAGGAGCAAGGCCCCTTCAAAGGCATCCCGAAATTATTGTGTAAATAAGGGCACACCATGGATCTTCTGTTCGTTGATCTCGTGTTAGCTTTATAACTAAAGAAGAATGTCGTCATGTGTCTTCTAAATATTTATTTTATTTTTATCATCTCATCGTTAATAATTTTCTTCAACTGCTTTTTGTGCTCAAGTTTCTTCAATAATCTTTTCATGTGATCTCCGTACTCTGAAAAGCATGCAGAGGTGAAGATTTTCTTTCGTGAGTTGAAGAATGTTCTTTCAAGAAGTGATCTTACATATTTACATAACGTATTGACTTCATAATTTCTTTCGTCATTTTAATTTGCTATTTGGCCCATCTTCATACAAATAAATTTGAATATTCACGGGGCGTTCCATCGAAAATATTGGTGTATATCTATATAAAATTCTCGTCTGATAATATATACATATTTAAAACATACATATATTTAAGTGATGTTTCCTTTTGAAGAAAATGATGTTATTTTCCTTTTGTGTGTTATGAGAAATTTTTCAAGTTCATACTGTCAAGATATATCAAAAAAAATGTGTTATGATGAAGAATGTTGGTTGTGTTTGGAATATATCAATTTAAAAATATATCTTCATTTGTAAAGTTTTTACTATAAAACAAATGTTTAATTTTTATGAGAAACAAAAATGTTTTCTATAAAGAAGATATTCGATTTTTTTCATGAAAGAAATACAAGTATTTCATAAATAAATAAATATTAATCTTCAACAAATTTGTGTATTAATTCCTGTATATGTGTCTGGATTTACTACTCATCATCTGCCAAGGACTTCACAGGTAACTTTACCTTTTCTTCAAATTTATATTTTATAATTTTGTATTTAGTTTATCATCTTCAAGATTAAAAGAATATTTTTATTATTTTAAGTGAAGTAAGGATGGTCACTTTTGGGTCGTTTGCTGGCCTCCATTCTTCGTAATGTACCAGTCACTATCACGATCATTTTTTGGCCTAGTTGTGGGTAGAAACAAATAAAAAGTGTTTCTCCTCCCATCTCTTCTCCTCACCCACTAAAGTAAACACAACATTTCTTATTTTCTTTGGTGCACTGACCAAAGCGTGTCCAACATTCCATGACCATCCATTTTTCCTTTGCCACCATCGTATTTTTGTTATATTTATACATATTGTCGTCATTATCTTCAGTTAATTCTTCATTATTTTTCAAGTTATTTTCTTCATACATTAATATTATTAATTATATTTTATTGAGAGTGGTGCAGTAATTAATTGCAACATATTGATTCTATACTGAAATAATATTTTTCTGGAGCAGTGCATGATATATATATAGCATAATTTTTCCATATATATTTTTTCTTGTCTTGCTATATTTTGCAACTAATATATATATGCATTATTTAACGGAGGTACTGGTAAAAATTATTGTTCATGCTAAGATAAATTATTCTTCTTGTCATACATATAATAATTTATGTTTTGAGCCATATTATATATAAATATTTACATAAAATATTTAGGTCTTATATTCTTCATATGATACTAATATGTTAGTATATATTTTTCTTCTTTTTTTTTAATATATAAAAATGGTTTATGACGTATATGAAAGTCATCAATATTTTAAATAACGGGTCAATTTATATATATATTATTCATCACAAGACCAGTCAATAACCAAATTTATCATGTCATATATTGAGCTCTTATATTAAATTTTTCATCATGCCTCCAAAAGCCAAACTAAATATTGCAATCCAACCTTTCGACGGTAACCCTCAGACTGTAGAATTTTTCTTCGATCAATTATCTGACTTACAGGAACTAAATAACTTTACAGACAAGGAACTTTTTGTTCTCTTTAAATCAAAACTTGAGGGCACCGCCTTACTCTTCTTTCTTGAAACTCAGTCACAGCTCAAGAACTCTAATTTTAGTGAAATTCGAAAGGCATTTATAGACTATTTCTTACCCACAAAAAAATCTGTTTCTCTAAAATCTTTACAGAACTTGACCTTAGATTCAAATGAATCAGTTAAAAATTTTGCTTTTCGGTTGGATAAACAACTTCGACTTGCTTATCCAAAATTGGATCTTTCTGCTCTTAATTCATTAAAGTTTACTCATTTTCTTGAGGCTTTGCCTAAACAAATCAAACGTAAAATCTTAGAAGAAAATATTACGTCCTTCGAATTAGCTCTTGAACGAATAACTTTTCTTCAAAATATATATGACTCTCCCCCTAAAAAATCTTATGAGAATTTTAATCAAGCCTATTGTATCGATTCTGAAAATGTCCACGATAATTCTAGTAATACTCTTCATAAAACTCCTATAAAGCATACGAAGGATAAAATTTATCACAATTCTCAAACCAACTACTCTCCTTTACAAACTCAAAAGGACAGTTCTCATACTTCTCGTAATTTTCAAAGAAGACCTAGGACATTTTCGCCTTCTCCACCGAGACAAGAGGCTACAAATAAACGTAACAATAATTTTCATCAACGTAATTTTTACCGGAATCGTCCTTATCAACCCACCTTTGATAAGTTTTCTCACAAAAAAAATTCTACATCCTTTTATCACAGACGAGATGTTGTGCAGTGTGCGTTCTGTGGGAAATTTAATCATCGTATGGACTCATGCTACAAATTCAAAAACATTATTAGTAATTCTAATCAAAACTCTTCAACTCAAATTTCGTCTCACCCTTACAGAAAGAAAGGCCACACCTCTTCTTCTTCTGAAAATAACAACAATGTTTATCATTTAAACAAATAAGGGAGACTGGTTCTACTGACCGCCTTCTCTCCCGTAATTCTCATTCAGGGTCAGTACACTTTGACAACAACAACAAACATCAACAATTGGACAAACGCTCGTCAGTCACTTTAGTGTCATCCACAGCTGTCCAAACTTCTCCTATGACATCTAAATTTAACAAATCTTCTTCTTCATATAATTCTTTGCCTTCCAAACAAAATTTTCAAATCAACGATGACATACAAGAAAATCATGTCATATGCAGTTCTTTTAACAACTCTTATGTTCTTCCATGCATCCTAATAAATGTTCAACATAATGAAATCTCCACATTAATAGATACTGGATCAAGTTTATCTCTCTTGGATGAAGAATGCTTTAATAGCATTAAATCCAGGCTTCATTACAAATTTTTATCCAGGAATGTATCCGTGTCAACCATAAATTCTAAGGTTTTCTTCAAAGGATGCATAGAGATAGCATTTAAAATTGATAAATATTTTTTTCATCATGTATTTTACCTTACAAAAATTCAAAATGTTCACTTTCAAGCCATACTTGGCTTTGAGTTTATTAACAAGCATTCTATTACTATTTCTCCAAGTTTTAAGTCTATCCTAATTAAGGACAAACACATTCCTTTTCAAAGTTATAATGAATCTCCTACTTGCTATTTTATGAATTCTGAATATAATTATGTGAATTCAAATGTACCATATTCTCTCGATGCACACAAAATGCCTTATTATGAAGAATCTATGTCAAATAATCTAACGAGTGATACTTACATTGATAATACTTGTGCAAGGTATGATAATTCAAATTTACAGTTGTCCAACAATTATACAACCTATCCTTATAATTATAATGTTCAAAATAATGGTTTGTGTACAAATAATATGGCTCATTCTGCTATGAATTTTCATAATCCTTATATTGATGGTAATTTTACTTATTTTCCTAATTATTTTCCAACTGATTATGGTAATATGGTGAATTATGTGTCTAATAATGATGATAATATTCCTAGCAAGAATTTCTCATCTGAGAATACTAATGATGATAGCTATGTTGGTGAAAAGCAAACTCATTTAAATTATGGTAATAAGGTCTTGGTGAATTCCAACATGGTACAATTACTTAATAGAGAATTAATACCTCCTAATTCGTTTGTTTATTTACATGTTAAGTATCTCAATCCTCCATCTGAATATTTTGTTTTCAAACCCAATTTAAAAAATAAAGGTCTTGTGTTACATCAATCATTGCACTCAAAATCTTCCATTCAAAATGATTTATTTTTGGTTGTATGTCAGAATATATCAAAGCTCGATATTCATTTAAATAAAAATTCAATTATTGGTGAATGTATCAATGTAGATGAAAAAGATATTGAAGAATACTCTTTTGATTTAGAATTTGAAAACGAATACTGTAATTTAATTTTGCCATCTGAAGAGATTAAAAGAAAACGTATTC
Source organism: Maratus speculifer (assembly GCA_964019185.1). Lineage (NCBI taxonomy): Eukaryota > Metazoa > Arthropoda > Arachnida > Araneae > Salticidae > Maratus > Maratus speculifer. Next base: position 314,129,894 of record OZ025296.1, on the reverse strand, counting down.
AAGAATTATCTCCAAATGACTTTGATCTTAAACATTTACCTCCTCATGAAAGGGAAGCTTTAACAAAATTATTATGTAGTAAAGCGCTTGCCTTTTCGAAATCTCTTGACACTTTAGGTCATACTGACCTGGTCAATCCTCAGTTTACCATGTTAAATTCTCATCCAGTAAAAACATTACCTTTTCCTGTACCACAAGCACTCGAGCAAGAAGCTCTTGACCAAATTAATCAAATGTTGAACGCTGGTATTATTGAGAGATCAAATTCATCTTGGGCGTGTCCCATGCTTCTTGTTAAAAAGAAGAGAACTGATATGTCTAAGCCTCAAAAGTATCGTTTGGCTCTTGATTTAAGATTGTTAAATTCGATTATAATCCCATCATCATATCCTCTTCCTAGAATTCAAAATCTATTGGTGCAGTTGTCAAAATTTAAATATTATACCACTCTTGACTTACCCTCTGCATATTGGCAAATTGCTGTACCTAAAGATATGCAAGATAAACTTAGTTTTACTACTCCATGGGGAATTTTTACCTATTTACGTCTAGTATTTGGCCTGAAGACGGCCGCCAGCACTTTCCAACAATTAATCGACTCTGTTATTCAATTATCTCAAATTGATTCCTGTTATGCATATCAAGACGATATTGTAGTGGGTGCTAATTCATTTGAAGAAATGTCCATGAAACTCACAAAACTATTAGACACTCTCATTGCTAATAACATTACTCTGTCTCCTGAAAAATGTGCATTCATGCAAACAAGCATTAACTTTTTGGGTTTCCAACTCACAGATCATAAAATTCTTCCTATTACAAGTAATATTTTAAAAATCACTTCTTTTCCAACGCCTAAAACCAAGAGGCAAACAAAGAGTTTTATCGGTTTGTGTTCATTTTATAGATCAATTATACCTAATTTTTCTAAATTGATTACTCCTCTCATTGAAGTCACCAAACCTAAAAATAAGTTTTCTTGGAAATCTGAACAAGAAAATGCATTTAAAAAATTACAAGACATTTTCTTCCATAAACCTATGCTCAATCTCCCAAACTGGAATGAAACGTTCTATGTTAATACAGATGCATCAAAGACAGCAATTTCAGCTGTTCTTATGCAAAAATTTGATGGTGAACTTAAACCCATCTCCTATTATTCCAAAACTCTATCTCAATCAGAAAGGCACTACCCTGCCATCAAACTGGAACTCTATGCCATTTACAAAGGCATAACTGCTTTTAAATACTATATTTTTGGTCGACCCTTTATTCTATTGTCTGATGCAAAGCCACTTAATAATTATAAAAAAGCTACATCACCTGCTGATATTACTACTCGTTGGATGTTAGAACTGTCAGAATATTCGTACACATTCCAGCATGTACCAGGCAAAGAGAATGTGTTAGCAGATTTTCTGAGTAGAACACCTCACATTCCTACTGAAGATCTCAATAATAATCCAGATCTTATTACTTCACAAGAACCTTTACCTATTGTTGATAATCAAAATGATTTACTTAATGACATTCCTCACTTTCCATGTGGTTTAGTTGACAAAATACACCACACATGTCATCTTCAGAGTGATTCTTCACCTCCTAATAATGATAATAATCAAGATCCATTATTAGAAATTCTTGATCACACCATCTTCTCTGAACAACAAAAGGACCCAAAAATTAAACAAATTTATGAAGATCTTAAAAATAACAAAAAATCTAAAAGTTTAAATGGCTACTATATTAATCCAAGTAATGAGTTACTTTGCTATAATGGTCATTTCTCTTCAGAAGATATCGAGCTACACAAAGCTGTTTTACCTGTGTCACTTAGAGCAAAAGCCTTAAGAATTGCTCATATTACTCATACTGGAATTCATAAAACCATTGTTAATTTAAAGAAAAGATTTACCTGGAAAACCCTTGTTTCTGATACCATTAATTATGTCAACTCTTGTGAAATTTGTTTAGTAAATAAGAATCATAAAAAAAACACTGCTCCATACCTACCTGCACCACTCCCAACTGCTCCCAATCAAAAGGTCTCTATGGATTTACTCGGCCCATTGAGAAATCGTCAATATGTGTTGACCATGATAGACCATTTCTCTCGTCATTTAGAATTATATGCCTTGAATAATATCAGTGCTGAGTCAGTTACAAAAGCCTTATTGCATTATATTTCCACTCATGGAAAACCCGAATTAACTCTCACTGATCATGGCTCTCAATTTACGAGTGATATGTTTTCATATTTTAACAAAAAGCTTGGCATTAAATTGGAGCATAGTTCTGTAGCCCATCCCCAAGCTAACGGTTTAAGCGAACGAGTCAATTCTCAAATAAAATCGTCTGTGAACACAATGGCTTCACAAGGATGTGATGTACCCACTGCTCTAAAAATTCACCAATCCATATATAATGCTACACCTCATCCAGCTACAAAATTCTCTCCAAATCTTCTTCATTTTGGAAGAGAGATAAACGACATTTATTCCAATTATAAAACTCAAGTTTCATGGAAAATTCTCAATACTGCATATGAAATTCATAAATTGATGGATGTTATTGAAAAAATATACTATCAAGCTTACAAGAATAACGAATCATCTAGACAAAAGGTGTACCAAAAATCCAGAGAAAAATTAAAGTTTTCCAACATCAATGTTAATGACATTGTTTACGTAAAATTTCCCAATGTGTTTAACAAGAAAATACAAGGCCCATATGTGGTGAAGAAAATAATTTCTCCTGTGCTCATTCAAATTCAAGATTCCAATAATAGTCATGCTTCCCCTATGTTGATTCACACTAATCGAATCTTGAAGCTTCAAAAGAGAAATGAAGCACTGCAACATCCTTCAGTTTCTTCTGAAAATGCATCACATGATCAATCAACTGTTGATAATGCATCTTCCACTCCTGTGAGACAACACTCTTCTACTCAGGTTTCAAATCATGATGCTGCATGTAACACTTCTCCTCAAATTCTTTCTTCTTCTAAGTCACAACAAACATCTTCATGTTCCAGTAAATCGGTTTTGTCACAAGCTCCTCCTGATAGCACTCATACTGGTGTTAAAAACAAGTCTACTCAATATAAAAATTATGATCTTCGCCCTCGCAATCATAAACTGTATAAGAAATAGACTAACTTTCTTTTTCCTTTTTCAGGATGACTATTGCTTTGTAGTATAATCAGTCTAAGCTAATGGAGTTATAAATAAAAGGAGGAGACATATAGTGCATTGTTTATCAGTTGTGTGTGAAGTAACTGAGGTGGTTGTCATAAGACGGCTGTTGTTTTTTCTTAATCGAATCCAACGTTTCTGATTGCCGCATATAAAAACTCCCACCAGAAAGCTTAAATATAAAATTCCTTCTTATTTTAAAGCCTTATTTATAGGAAATTTCTCTCACAAATTTGGCAACAAAATTCTGTTTATTTTTATTGGTATCAGTTTTCCCAGGTATTATAATCGTTTTATTGACACTGATAGAATAGTGCCTTGGTTGTCACAATGTGGCGGAACTATTACAGCTAAATCAAACTATCACCAGTAAAAATAACTAGCAATTTTTGCCATTATTTTTGATTGAAATTTCCGATTAATGTGACGTTTAAAGAAAGATAAATTTTCTAAGTAAATCTATTGGTGGGTGTTTACCGTCGGGGCAATGAATCCCTGCGAAAACGGTTACAGTTGAAGCTTCACTATTTTAAGGATATGTCAGTTCCCCTTTCTTAATAGTTCCATGTCTAAGCTAGCCAGACTGATACTCCAGTAAGAAGAATCACTATGTAATTTTTTTTTTCTTTTCTCCAAGCTGCAGGCAGCTGTTGTTATTTTTTTTCTTCATTATTTAAGTCTTCTTCTCCCTGATACAATTCAGCAGTCATCCTCTTGATGTTTGTATGGTTTTCAATAGTTTTATTATTTAATGCATTTATCTCTAACTCATAATTATTACAATAGATATATAATCTCATGTATGCCATACTTTTAAATCTTATAAAGTCTTTAATTACAATAGTTGATGCAAAAAATGGAGAAAGAATTTGTCTTTTTATATTCTTGTTATAATATTATGTCATCATTTAAAGTGATTTTTGACAAATGTTTTATTCTAATAAGAAAGGTGAAATTGTAATTGATATAAGGTAAACATAAAGATGAGTACTCATCAAATTATTTTCTCTATTGTGACTTCTCTTTACAATGCATGCATGCTTTAACATTTAACCTCGTTTGATAAAAAAAAAAGAAAAGAAAATGCATGATAAACTTATTCATACTAATATTTCTTCTCTTCTTGTTGAAGTATAGAAAGTGTATGACTCACCATAAGTAGTATATATTTTTTTTTTGTATACTTTTGTGTGTTTATACTTTGGATCCAAAGATGTTGAATGAGTCATTATATATATTTATATAAAGCAAATTCTTGATTTATGACAAATGCAAAAGTGATCACTTACTTAATTTTTTTTTAAAAAAATGTTTGAAAATTACAAGTAAATATGTTCTAGATATCTTCTATATAAAATTTTGACATAATTGATTTTTCTTTGTAAGTTGACATTATCAAGTCATATATAAGATTGACATGTTCATATAAGTTCCTTCCTTTTTCAGAATATTAAACATCTTATGTTTTATGTTTATTTTGAATGAAGTATAGTATTAAAGGTATTTATGCAATTATTGTCAATTTATATTGAAAATGTTCAAGAATATTCCTTTATGAGAGTGTAAAGATTCTCTCTTTGAAAGTTATTATATTCATTTTGAAGATATTTTTATTGAAAAATAATATCATGCTTTTGTTGCCATTCTTTTTGCAACTTATTATTTTATTTTTTTGCGAAAATGTGTTATTGAATAATACTAAAGTTATTCATTTAAGATTTATTGAAAGCTTAAAAGGCTATGTGGTGATATAAGTAAATATTTTTTTATGAGAGCCTAACTAATCTCTCTGCACCATTTATATATATATTTTTTATTGTTCAATTTTCAACTTACAAATTCATTCAAGTTATCATGTGTTATTTGAAACCATATATTTCATATATAGTTATAGTATGATTCATATACAGTTATAGTATGTTTCATTTTGTTGATAGCTAAGAATATAAATATACATATTATTGTATAATCAAATATTTTGACATATGCTAAAGCATTCTACTATTATAAGTGCATTTTGCACAGCCTAACAAGAGACTCGTCAAAGTTAAGGACTGTTGTTTTGCACATAGACTTTAAATTTTTTTTTAATATATGATAGATACTTCTGGAAGAAATTTTGTATACCTTCCACTTTAACATATAAGGATTACTATCATAACAATAAGTATTTTTCTTTTAGTATTTGAACATCATGTAAAACAGTTATTTATATTCCTATAACTATTTCTGATACATTTATTTTGTGTAATTATTTAGTATATTTGTACATGTGTTAGAAAATATTGTCTCGATGAAAATTGTCATTTTTGTCATCTCACCAATATTTTCTTTTGGGGGACCCTGGGTAATATGTGGTGGTTACTCGATAACCCCCCATATGTTTAGTATAATTCAATTTTATTAGCCATTTTATTTCATATCACCTTCCTTTTTATTAATGTTCTCAATTTAAATTTTATTTCGATTTTCGTTTCTTTTCTTATCGTCGCCTGTAATGTTTTCTTTCTTACTTAGCTTTCGAATGTTCCAAGCCGGTAAAATCCTGTTCGAAATCATTCCTTCCGGTTTAGAGACCCTTCGAGAACATTCTCGCTTGTTCTTTGGGTGGAACTTCCGTTTATTCGGACACACCCCTAGCCTATCAAATTCGTTTCCACAGGTGACGTATTTTAAGTCATTCAGCACAGGGCCACCTGCTTTGGCCTCCCCTCTTTAGGTGTTTATCAATTCTCTTTTTAATAAATTCATATTTCTCCATACTTTGCATCGTAACTTGGCTTATTTTGTCACCTCCCCCTCTTTCGCTCGCTGCCAAATTGGCGTATTTTGGGATTCCAGTAACCTTTTCTCTTTTTCCCCTGGGCTCTCGGCCACCTGCGTGAGTTGCGCTGTTAGACACCTGCCGTAATGGATGCGGTCGGATGATTGGAAGTTTTGGGTGGAATTTTTCGGGGCATGTGTGCGTGCGCCCCTCCAGACCGTTGTATACGGGCAACATTTCAGGCTGCTATGATCACGCCATGGTTTCAGGAAAGGTTGATTTTTTAAGGCCGCCAGGAGCAAGGCCCCTTCAAAGGCATCCCGAAATTATTGTGTAAATAAGGGCACACCATGGATCTTCTGTTCGTTGATCTCGTGTTAGCTTTATAACTAAAGAAGAATGTCGTCATGTGTCTTCTAAATATTTATTTTATTTTTATCATCTCATCATTAATAATTTTCTTCAACTGCTTTTTGTGCTCAAGTTTCTTCAATAATCTTTTCATGTGATCTCCGTACTCTGAAAAGCATGCAGAGGTGAAGATTTTCTTTCGTGAGTTGAAGAATGTTCTTTCAAGAAGTGATCTTACATATTTACATAACGTATTGACTTCATAATTTCTTTCGTCATTTTAATTTGCTATTTGGCCCATCTTCATACAAATAAATTTGAATATTCACGGGGCGTTCCATCGAAAATATTGGTGTATATCTATATAAAATTCTCGTCTGATAATATATACATATTTAAAACATACATATATTTAAGTGATGTTTCCTTTTGAAGAAAATGATGTTATTTTCCTTTTGTGTGTTATGAGAAATTTTTCAAGTTCATACTGTCAAGATATATCAAAAAAAATGTGTTATGATGAAGAATGTTGGTTGTGTTTGGAATATATCAATTTAAAAATATATCTTCATTTGTAAAGTTTTTACTATAAAACAAATGTTTAATTTTTATGAGAAACAAAAATGTTTTCTATAAAGAAGATATTCGATTTTTTTCATGAAAGAAATACAAGTATTTCATAAATAAATAAATATTAATCTTCAACAAATTTGTGTATTAATTCCTGTATATGTGTCTGGATTTACTACTCATCATCTGCCAAGGACTTCACAGGTAACTTTACCTTTTCTTCAAATTTATATTTTATAATTTTGTATTTAGTTTATCATCTTCAAGATTAAAAGAATATTTTTATTATTTTAAGTGAAGTAAGGATGGTCACTTTTGGGTCGTTTGCTGGCCTCCATTCTTCGTAATGTACCAGTCACTATCACGATCATTTTTTGGCCTAGTTGTGGGTAGAAACAAATAAAAAGTGTTTCTCCTCCCATCTCTTCTCCTCACCCACTAAAGTAAACACAACATTTCTTATTTTCTTTGGTGCACTGACCAAAGCGTGTCCAACATTCCATGACCATCCATTTTTCCTTTGCCACCATCGTATTTTTGTTATATTTATACATATTGTCGTCATTATCTTCAGTTAATTCTTCATTATTTTTCAAGTTATTTTCTTCATACATTAATATTATTAATTATATTTTATTGAGAGTGGTGCAGTAATTAATTGCAACATATTGATTCTATACTGAAATAATATTTTTCTGGAGCAGTGCATGATATATATATAGCATAATTTTTCCATATATATTTTTTCTTGTCTTGCTATATTTTGCAACTAATATATATATGCATTATTTAACGGAGGTACTGGTAAAAATTATTGTTCATGCTAAGATAAATTATTCTTCTTGTCATACATATAATAATTTATGTTTTGAGCCATATTATATATAAATATTTACATAAAATATTTAGGTCTTATATTCTTCATATGATACTAATATGTTAGTATATATTTTTCTTCTTTTTTTTAATATATAAAAATGGTTTATGACGTATATGAAAGTCATCAATATTTTAAATAACGGGTCAATTTATATATATATTATTCATCACAAGACCAGTCAATAACCAAATTTATCATGTCATATATTGAGCTCTTATATTAAATTTTTCATCATGCCTCCAAAAGCCAAACTAAATATTGCAATCCAACCTTTCGACGGTAACCCTCAGACTGTAGAATTTTTCTTCGATCAATTATCTGACTTACAGGAACTAAATAACTTTACAGACAAGGAATTTTTTGTTCTCTTTAAATCAAAACTTGAGGGCACCGCCTTACTCTTCTTTCTTGAAACTCAGTCACAGCTCAAGAACTCTAATTTTAGTGAAATTCGAAAGGCATTTATAGACTATTTCTTACCCACAAAAAAATCTGTTTCTCTAAAATCTTTACAGAACTTGACCTTAGATTCAAATGAATCAGTTAAAAATTTTGCTTTTCGGTTGGATAAACAACTTCGACTTGCTTATCCAAAATTGGATCTTTCTGCTCTTAATTCATTAAAATTTACTCATTTTCTTGAGGCTTTGCCTAAACAAATCAAACGTAAAATCTTAGAAGAAAATATTACGTCCTTCGAATTAGCTCTTGAACGAGCAACTTTTCTTCAAAATATATATGACTCTCCCCCTAAAAAATCTTATGAGAATTTTAATCAAGCCTATTGTATCGATTCTGAAAATGTCCACGATAATTCTAGTAATACTCTTCATAAAACTCCTATAAAGCATACGAAGGATAAAATTTATCACAATTCTCAAACCAACTACTCTCCTTTACAAACTCAAAAGGACAGTTCTCATACTTCTCGTAATTTTCAAAGAAGACCTAGGACATTTTCGCCTTCTCCACCGAGACAAGAGGCTACAAATAAACGTAACAATAATTTTCATCAACGTAATTTTTACCGGAATCGTCCTTATCAACCCACCTTTGATAAGTTTTCTCACAAAAAAAATTCTACATCCTTTTATCACAGACGAGATGTTGTGCAGTGTGCGTTCTGTGGGAAATTTAATCATCGTATGGACTCATGCTACAAATTCAAAAACATTATTAGTAATTCTAATCAAAACTCTTCAACTCAAATTTCGTCTCACCCTTACAGAAAGAAAGGCCACACCTCTTCTTCTTCTGAAAATAACAACAATGTTTATCATTTAAACAAATAAGGGAGACTGGTTCTACTGACCGCCTTCTCTCCCGTAATTCTCATTCAGGGTCAGTACACTTTGACAACAACAACAAACATCAACAATTGGACAAACGCTCGTCAGTCACTTTAGTGTCATCCACAGCTGTCCAAACTTCTCCTATGACATCTAAATTTAACAAATCTTCTTCTTCATATAATTCTTTGCCTTCCAAACAAAATTTTCAAATCAACGATGACATACAAGAAAATCATGTCATATGCAGTTCTTTTAACAACTCTTATGTTCTTCCATGCATCCTAATAAATGTTCAACATAATGAAATCTCCACATTAATAGATACTGGATCAAGTTTATCTCTCTTGGATGAAGAATGCTTTAATAGCATTAAATCCAGGCTTCATTACAAATTTTTATCCAGGAATGTATCCGTGTCAACCATAAATTCTAAGGTTTTCTTCAAAGGATGCATAGAGATAGCATTTAAAATTGATAAATATTTTTTTCATCATGTATTTTACCTTACAAAAATTCAAAATGTTCACTTTCAAGCCATACTTGGCTTTGAGTTTATTAACAAGCATTCTATTACTATTTCTCCAAGTTTTAAGTCTATCCTAATTAAGGACAAACACATTCCTTTTCAAAGTTATAATGAATCTCCTACTTGCTATTTTATGAATTCTGAATATAATTATGTGAATTCAAATGTACCATATTCTCTCGATGCACACAAAATGCCTTATTATGAAGAATCTATGTCAAATAATCTAACGAGTGATACTTACATTGATAATACTTGTGCAAGGTATGATAATTCAAATTTACAGTTGTCCAACAATTATACAACCTATCCTTATAATTATAATGTTCAAAATAATGGTTTGTGTACAAATAATATGGCTCATTCTGCTATGAATTTTCATAATCCTTATATTGATGGTAATTTTACTTATTTTCCTAATTATTTTCCAACTGATTATGGTAATATGGTGAATTATGTGTCTAATAATGATGATAATATTCCTAGCAAGAATTTCTCATCTGAGAATACTAATGATGATAGCTATGTTGGTGAAAAGCAAACTCATTTAAATTATGGTAATAAGGTCTTGGTGAATTCCAACATGGTACAATTACTTAATAGAGAATTAATACCTCCTAATTCGTTTGTTTATTTACATGTTAAGTATCTCAATCCTCCATCTGAATATTTTGTTTTCAAACCCAATTTAAAAAATAAAGGTCTTGTGTTACATCAATCATTGCACTCAAAATCTTCCATTCAAAATGATTTATTTTTGGTTGTATGTCAGAATATATCAAAGCTCGATATTCATTTAAATAAAAATTCAATTATTGGTGAATGTATCAATGTAGATGAAAAAGATATTGAAGAATACTCTTTTGATTTAGAATTTGAAAACGAATACTGTAATTTAATTTTGCCATCTGAAGAGATTAAAAGAAAACGTATTCAAGAATTATCTCCAAATGACTTTGATCTTAAACATTTACCTCCTCATGAAAGGGAAGCTTTAACAAAATTATTATGTAGTAAAGCGCTTGCCTTTTCGAAATCTCTTGACACTTTAGGTCATACTGACCTGGTCAATCCTCAGTTTACCATGTTAAATTCTCATCCAGTAAAAACATTACCTTTTCCTGTACCACAAGCACTCGAGCAAGAAGCTCTTGACCAAATTAATCAAATGTTGAACGCTGGTATTATTGAGAGATCAAATTCATCTTGGGCGTGTCCCATGCTTCTTGTTAAAAAGAAGAGAACTGATATGTCTAAGCCTCAAAAGTATCGTTTGGCTCTTGATTTAAGATTGTTAAATTCGATTATAATCCCATCATCATATCCTCTTCCTAGAATTCAAAATCTATTGGTGCAGTTGTCAAAATTTAAATATTATACCACTCTTGACTTACCCTCTGCATATTGGCAAATTGCTGTACCTAAAGATATGCAAGATAAACTTAGTTTTACTACTCCATGGGGAATTTTTACCTATTTACGTCTAGTATTTGGCCTGAAGACGGCCGCCAGCACTTTCCAACAATTAATCGACTCTGTTATTCAATTATCTCAAATTGATTCCTGTTATGCATATCAAGACGATATTGTAGTGGGTGCTAATTCATTTGAAGAAATGTCCATGAAACTCACAAAACTATTAGACACTCTCATTGCTAATAACATTACTCTGTCTCCTGAAAAATGTGCATTCATGCAAACAAGCATTAACTTTTTGGGTTTCCAACTCACAGATCATAAAATTCTTCCTATTACAAGTAATATTTTAAAAATCACTTCTTTTCCAACGCCTAAAACCAAGAGGCAAACAAAGAGTTTTATCGGTTTGTGTTCATTTTATAGATCAATTATACCTAATTTTTCTAAATTGATTACTCCTCTCATTGAAGTCACCAAACCTAAAAATAAGTTTTCTTGGAAATCTGAACAAGAAAATGCATTTAAAAAATTACAAGACATTTTCTTCCATAAACCTATGCTCAATCTCCCAAACTGGAATGAAACGTTCTATGTTAATACAGATGCATCAAAGACAGCAATTTCAGCTGTTCTTATGCAAAAATTTGATGGTGAACTTAAACCCATCTCCTATTATTCCAAAACTCTATCTCAATCAGAAAGGCACTACCCTGCCATCAAACTGGAACTCTATGCCATTTACAAAGGCATAACTGCTTTTAAATACTATATTTTTGGTCGACCCTTTATTCTATTGTCTGATGCAAAGCCACTTAATAATTATAAAAAAGCTACATCACCTGCTGATATTACTACTCGTTGGATGTTAGAACTGTCAGAATATTCGTACACATTCCAGCATGTACCAGGCAAAGAGAATGTGTTAGCAGATTTTCTGAGTAGAACACCTCACATTCCTACTGAAGATCTCAATAATAATCCAGATCTTATTACTTCACAAGAACCTTTACCTATTGTTGATAATCAAAATGATTTACTTAATGACATTCCTCACTTTCCATGTGGTTTAGTTGACAAAATACACCACACATGTCATCTTCAGAGTGATTCTTCACCTCCTAATAATGATAATAATCAAGATCCATTATTAGAAATTCTTGATCACACCATCTTCTCTGAACAACAAAAGGACCCAAAAATTAAACAAATTTATGAAGATCTTAAAAATAACAAAAAATCTAAAAGTTTAAATGGCTACTATATTAATCCAAGTAATGAGTTACTTTGCTATAATGGTCATTTCTCTTCAGAAGATATCGAGCTACACAAAGCTGTTTTACCTGTGTCACTTAGAGCAAAAGCCTTAAGAATTGCTCATATTACTCATACTGGAATTCATAAAACCATTGTTAATTTAAAGAAAAGATTTACCTGGAAAACCCTTGTTTCTGATACCATTAATTATGTCAACTCTTGTGAAATTTGTTTAGTAAATAAGAATCATAAAAAAAACACTGCTCCATACCTACCTGCACCACTCCCAACTGCTCCCAATCAAAAGGTCTCTATGGATTTACTCGGCCCATTGAGAAATCGTCAATATGTGTTGACCATGATAGACCATTTCTCTCGTCATTTAGAATTATATGCCTTGAATAATATCAGTGCTGAGTCAGTTACAAAAGCCTTATTGCATTATATTTCCACTCATGGAAAACCCGAATTAACTCTCACTGATCATGGCTCTCAATTTACGAGTGATATGTTTTCATATTTTAACAAAAAGCTTGGCATTAAATTGGAGCATAGTTCTGTAGCCCATCCCCAAGCTAACGGTTTAAGCGAACGAGTCAATTCTCAAATAAAATCGTCTGTGAACACAATGGCTTCACAAGGATGTGATGTACCCACTGCTCTAAAAATTCACCAATCCATATATAATGCTACACCTCATCCAGCTACAAAATTCTCTCCAAATCTTCTTCATTTTGGAAGAGAGATAAACGACATTTATTCCAATTATAAAACTCAAGTTTCATGGAAAATTCTCAATACTGCATATGAAATTCATAAATTGATGGATGTTATTGAAAAAATATACTATCAAGCTTACAAGAATAACGAATCATCTAGACAAAAGGTGTACCAAAAATCCAGAGAAAAATTAAAGTTTTCCAACATCAATGTTAATGACATTGTTTACGTAAAATTTCCCAATGTGTTTAACAAGAAAATACAAGGCCCATATGTGGTGAAGAAAATAATTTCTCCTGTGCTCATTCAAATTCAAGATTCCAATAATAGTCATGCTTCCCCTATGTTGATTCACACTAATCGAATCTTGAAGCTTCAAAAGAGAAATGAAGCACTGCAACATCCTTCAGTTTCTTCTGAAAATGCATCACATGATCAATCAACTGTTGATAATGCATCTTCCACTCCTGTGAGACAACACTCTTCTACTCAGGTTTCAAATCATGATGCTGCATGTAACACTTCTCCTCAAATTCTTTCTTCTTCTAAGTCACAACAAACATCTTCATGTTCCAGTAAATCGGTTTTGTCACAAGCTCCTCCTGATAGCACTCATACTGGTGTTAAAAACAAGTCTACTCAATATAAAAATTATGATCTTCGCCTTCGCAATCATAAACTGTATAAGAAATAGACTAACTTTCTTTTTCCTTTTTCAGGATGACTATTGCTTTGTAGTATAATCAGTCTAAGCTAGCCAGACTGATACTCCAGTAAGAAGAATCACTATGTAATTTTTTTTTCTTTTCTCCAAGCTGCAGGCAGCTGTTGTTATTTTTTTTCTTCATTATTTAAGTCTTCTTCTCCCTGATACAATTCAGCAGTCATCCTCTTGATGTATGTATGGTTTTCAATAGTTTTATTATTTAATGCATTTATCTCTAACTCATAATTATTACAATAGATATATAATCTCATGTATGCCATACTTTTAAATCTTATAAAGTCTTTAATTACAATAGTTGATGCAAAAAATGGAGAAAGAATTTGTCTTTTTATATTCTTGTTATAATATTATGTCATCATTTAAAGTGATTTTTGACAAATGTTTTATTCTAATAAGAAAGGTGAAATTGTAATTGATATAAGGTAAACATAAAGATGAGTACTCATCAAATTATTTTCTCTATTGTGACTTCTCTTTACAATGCATGCATGCTTTAACATTTAACCTCGTTTGATAAAAAAAAAAAAGAAAAGAAAATGCATGATAAACTTATTCATACTAATATTTCTTCTCTTCTTGTTGAAGTATAGAAAGTGTATGACTCACCATAAGTAGTATATATTTTTTTTTTGTATACTTTTGTGTGTTTATACTTTGGATCCAAAGATGTTGAATGAGTCATTATATATATTTATATAAAGCAAATTCTTGATTTATGACAAATGCAAAAGTGATCACTTACTTAATTTTTTTTTAAAAAAATGTTTGAAAATTACAAGTAAATATGTTCTAGATATCTTCTATATAAAATTTTGACATAATTGATTTTTCTTTGTAAGTTGACATTATCAAGTCATATATAAGATTGACATGTTCATATAAGTTCCTTCCTTTTTCAGAATATTAAACATCTTATGTTTTATGTTTATTTTGAATGAAGTATAGTATTAAAGGTATTTATGCAATTATTGTCAATTTATATTGAAAATGTTCAAGAATATTCCTTTATGAGAGTGTAAAGATTCTCTCTTTGAAAGTTATTATATTCATTTTGAAGATATTTTTATTGAAAAATAATATCATGCTTTTGTTGCCATTCTTTTTGCAACTTATTATTTTATTTTTTTGCGAAAATGTGTTATTGAATAATACTAAAGTTATTCATTTAAGATTTATTGAAAGCTTAAAAGGCTATGTGGTGATATAAGTAAATATTTTTTTATGAGAGCCTAACTAATCTCTCTGCACCATTTATATATATATTTTTTATTGTTCAATTTTCAACTTACAAATTCATTCAAGTTATCATGTGTTATTTGAAACCATATATTTCATATATAGTTATAGTATGATTCATATACAGTTATAGTATGTTTCATTTTGTTGATAGCTAAGAATATAAATATACATATTATTGTATAATCAAATATTTTGACATATGCTAAAGCATTCTACTATTATAAGTGCATTTTGCACAGCCTAACAAGAGACTCGTCAAAGTTAAGGACTGTTGTTTTGCACATAGACTTTAAATTTTTTTTTAATATATGATAGATACTTCTGGAAGAAATTTTGTATACCTTCCACTTTAACATATAAGGATTACTATCATAACAATAAGTATTTTTCTTTTAGTATTTGAACATCATGTAAAACAGTTATTTATATTCCTATAACTATTTCTGATACATTTATTTTGTGTAATTATTTAGTATATTTGTACATGTGTTAGAAAATATTGTCTCGATGAAAATTGTCATTTTTGTCATCTCACCAATATTTTCTTTTGGGGGACCCTGGGTAATATGTGGTGGTTACTCGATAACCCCCCATATGTTTAGTATAATTCAATTTTATTAGCCATTTTATTTCATATCACCTTCCTTTTTATTAATGTTCTCAATTTAAATTTTATTTCGATTTTCGTTTCTTTTCTTATCGTCGCCTGTAATGTTTTCTTTCTTACTTAGCTTTCGAATGTTCCAAGCCGGTAAAATCCTGTTCGAAATCATTCCTTCCGGTTTAGAGACCCTTCGAGAACATTCTCGCTTGTTCTTTGGGTGGAACTTCCGTTTATTCGGACACACCCCTAGCCTATCAAATTCGTTTCCACAGGTGACGTATTTTAAGTCATTCAGCACAGGGCCACCTGCTTTGGCCTCCCCTCTTTAGGTGTTTATCAATTCTCTTTTTAATAAATTCATATTTCTCCATACTTTGCATCGTAACTTGGCTTATTTTGTCACCTCCCCCTCTTTCGCTCGCTGCCAAATTGGCGTATTTTGGGATTCCAGTAACCTTTTCTCTTTTTCCCCTGGGCTCTCGGCCACCTGCGTGAGTTGCGCTGTTAGACACCTGCCGTAATGGATGCGGTCGGATGATTGGAAGTTTTGGGTGGAATTTTTCGGGGCATGTGTGCGTGCGCCCCTCCAGACCGTTGTATACGGGCAACATTTCAGGCTGCTATGATCACGCCATGGTTTCAGGAAAGGTTGATTTTTTAAGGCCGCCAGGAGCAAGGCCCCTTCAAAGGCATCCCGAAATTATTGTGTAAATAAGGGCACACCATGGATCTTCTGTTCGTTGATCTCGTGTTAGCTTTATAACTAAAGAAGAATGTCGTCATGTGTCTTCTAAATATTTATTTTATTTTTATCATCTCATCGTTAATAATTTTCTTCAACTGCTTTTTGTGCTCAAGTTTCTTCAATAATCTTTTCATGTGATCTCCGTACTCTGAAAAGCATGCAGAGGTGAAGATTTTCTTTCGTGAGTTGAAGCATGTTCTTTCAAGAAGTGATCTTACATATTTACATAACGTATTGACTTCATAATTTCTTTCGTCATTTTAATTTGCTATTTGGCCCATCTTCATACAAATAAATTTGAATATTCACGGGGCGTTCCATCGAAAATATTGGTGTATATCTATATAAAATTCTCGTCTGATAATATATACATATTTAAAACATACATATATTTAAGTGATGTTTCCTTTTGAAGAAAATGATGTTATTTTCCTTTTGTGTGTTATGAGAAATTTTTCAAGTTCATACTGTCAAGATATATCAAAAAAAATGTGTTATGATGAAGAATGTTGGTTGTGTTTGGAATATATCAATTTAAAAATATATCTTCATTTGTAAAGTTTTTACTATAAAACAAATGTTTAATTTTTATGAGAAACAAAAATGTTTTCTATAAAGAAGATATTCGATTTTTTTCATGAAAGAAATACAAGTATTTCATAAATAAATAAATATTAATCTTCAACAAATTTGTGTATTAATTCCTGTATATGTGTCTGGATTTACTACTCATCATCTGCCAAGGACTTCACAGGTAACTTTACCTTTTCTTCAAATTTATATTTTATAATTTTGTATTTAGTTTATCATCTTCAAGATTAAAAGAATATTTTTATTATTTTAAGTGAAGTAAGGATGGTCACTTTTGGGTCGTTTGCTGGCCTCCATTCTTCGTAATGTACCAGTCACTATCACGATCATTTTTTGGCCTAGTTGTGGGTAGAAACAAATAAAAAGTGTTTCTCCTCCCATCTCTTCTCCTCACCCACTAAAGTAAACACAACAGTGATCATATTTTGTTCAACTGATACTCATAATTGTTCGAATGCAGGTAAAAGTCCTAAATATCCTGAATCATAAATTAAAACTGATAAATTTAGAGTGATTTAGAATCGGAATAAAGTGTTCTTTCATAAAAAAACAATTAAAAAAATAGAAAATTTTCACAAAAATGGCCATTTCGATGTTTATTAAAATTGCCATAACTCCTTTTCTAATAATAGTAGGAATAAAATTAAAACAGATTTGGAATCGTAAAAGATTGCTCTTTCATATAAAACAATAAAAAAAATTTCGGAAATTTTCACCAAAACAGCCAATTTGATGTAGGCAGATTTAATGTATTTTTTTTTGTAAATGTTGTTTCTTTTGATCATTAACCTAAAAAGTGCAATAATATCAAAATAGATTAAAAGTTTCTTTCGCAGCATTTAATCTTCTCTACATTTAATCACTCTACAATTTTAAAAATGGCTCTTAAAAATAATAATATCAAATCTTGAGTAATGCTATGCTATTATTTAATTTATATATTATTTATTTAATCATTTTATTTTTTCTTTATTTATAACTGCATGTGTAAAAATTTTGCTCAAGATAAAAATATGTATAAAGTTCTTTCATTAACATCTATCATAAATTGAAAATATAAGTTTTAAAAGATGTATTAAAACTCGAATAATGTCTTGATGCGACTTTGACTTTTTTTTTTTTTTTTTTTTTTTTTTTTTTTTTTTTAAGTTTCAACATAAATTATTTTTGATTTGTCTTCTAAAGTAAATTTAGACAACCAAAGTATACGTTTAATTTTTCAGTATATTGATAAGTATATCTCTTGAACTAAACCTATATTAATTCACTGAAATATTGAACAATGTGGTTTATTTTTTGCGCCATGCTACCTAAAACCTTAACAAAAAATTATGTAAATGATTTTTTAACAACATATTATCAAATTGCATACATTTCATTTAGTTTGGATACTGTGGCGTAAAATAATTATTTACATATTAATTACTGTTTTATATTAATTTCGTTGAAAGAAAATCTTTATTTAAAAAGTATTAATCGAAATTGTTTTTTAAACTAGGCTAAAATAGATGTTCAGCGAAAGAGTATTTTCGAGATTGCCCCCTCCTCCTCCGCCGACACAATATGCATCATTTAAACGCATGAAAAAATGAATTAAAAGGAATATAATCAAAACCAATATACATTTAATATTAGTCATAAATCATTATATTATATCTTTATATTTTATGGCATTGTATCATTATATGAAATTATTAGATAATAATATTGCAAACTTATAATGGAATTTCCTATAAAGAGGTATCAGAAACCACATAGTATAAATCTCAATGATAATACACAAGGAGATATGCAACACAGCAATTATCCTAGCTAATTATATATATACTCTGTTTTTTTTGTTTTTTTTTATTAATAAATTATTATATAATCATCTTTTATAAATCAAATCCAAAACAAGTATTAATGTTTTCAAATTATCTAAATCTGAGAAAGCAAATAATACATGTGTGCAATAAATAAAATAGCCATTGAAACATAACGACGGTCGTAAATGCATAACCTTCGTGACCCTAATGGGACAGAGAGAAACTGGGAAGAACACTCAGACAGGGAAACGTTGAGAGAGGGTGGGAGATAGAAAACTCCTTATCTCTGTTTCGTATTTTAATTTTTAGCAGTCCCCTTTTTTTCGGCGAAAAACTTTTCGGCTTTTAAAGGAAGTCACACGCCATTCATTAGTAGGAATCATCAAGAAACAGCAGGAGATCATTCGGCGAAAGAGGCATGAATCTAAGTTTAATATTTATAAAATCCATCTGCAAAATAGTCATAATTGAATTGACAGTTACTCAGAAACTTTTGTAACAATATCTAATTGAGAGAATGACGCCTTTTGTAAGAAGATTACGAAGGTATAACGGATGACAAAGGATTCTGAGGAAAAAGAGTTTAGATCCAAAAGTCACCGCTGGGCGAATATGTGGCGTTTTGTAACAGCAAAGAGAATTTTAAAACATGCAGATTCAATAGTAGAATCGTTAAATGTACTAAATAAAAGGTTATTTGATTTCATTATTGATTCTGTATTTCTTAAAACTCACTTTTCTGTTACATAGCGCTATATATTCTCCTAGCGGCGACTTCTGCTACTAATTTTTTTTTTTTTTCCACGGAATTTTTTGGCCCTTGTCTTGTTTATTCTTTTAAGAAAATACAACACCTTAAAATTAGCCAAAATATCGATTTTCTTTTTCTTTAAATATTAACTGAAAGCTTCTTTAATTGTGAATATTTTGACGCTTCATTTTTACCTAATACGTTCTATAACTACATACATTCTGAATGAATGAATTAGGATCATATACATCCATACCAGATATCCGCGTTTTACGAATTTCCATTATTTTAAATGTTATCTAAGGATGCAACTAAATTCATCTGAAAGAAATAGAGAGAGAGAAAAAAAAATTGCAGGGAACACTTTATATTTCTGGGTCAAGTATTTTATTTATTTATTTCAACGAAAATCTTCTTCCCTGATAACCAACGTAATAACTACAAGATAAATCAGTATGAATAAAGAAATAATATTAAAGGACATGGCAAACATCCTAACTCCTTGGGGGAAATAATTCTAGAGGAAAAATAGAAAGTTGTAAAACCACGTTCTGCCGCTCATTCATAAATGCATCCGATAGAGAGAATAAAAAAAGTAATAAGAAGAAAGGATGACAGAGAGAAGAAGAAAAAAAATGGAAGCGTCTTCGGTAGAAACCGGATTCGGTCAATCGGACCCTTGGGGGGTCACCTAAGTGAGAAAAGCAGAATGTAATCCACTGGTAACTGGTAAGTAAAGGGAAGAAAATCATGGGCTCTGGCAAAACGAAATTTTGATAGAGTTGTGCTTGCTGTCAGCTATAATTTTTTTTCCAAAAAAAAAAAAAAAAAAAAAAATATATTGAATTTTTTTTTTTTTGACAGTTTTGCAAAAGGGCAAAATTGTAATGTTGTTTTCTCTGTATTTAGTTTTAAATGCTAAAAAAAGTTGAATTATTGAACCTTATATAAAAAAATTTGATCACGAATATAAATGTAAACCTCAAGAGTATTAATCATTGTACAACGAATTAAAAATACATTCAATCATTAGATTTATATTACTTTAAGCATTGCTTGTATTGCAGTGAAACCGGGAGCATTGTGAACGTATTAACACGGGCTTGTCAGTGAGGGGAACACGTTTTTATAAGATCAAATTTCTCAGAGCACACTTGTAAGACAACTTTGAAGCATATCAACATACTACCTTTGACAATAAAGCTCGGTGAATGAATTCAGAACGACCGATCTGGCAACACTGGGGAAACAAAACGCTGCAAATGCATAGAGGCAAGTGTTGACCATCTTCTCTACCGTTGTTCAATTGAGCGTCGTTTATGTTCTGCGTAAGACGTGATTTACTAAGTGCTTGTTCAGTGTATTGGTTCTTAACTGAGAACAGGATAATGAAAGATCAAATGATCAGTTTAAAGTTTGGTTTTAAGCTCTGCAAGACACCAAATTAAATTCATGTGGTGTGGTGCAAATTGAACATTTACCATACTCGCCCGATCTCAATCCTCCAGACATCTTCCTATTTTCACCTCTCAAACTCTCTTTGAAAGAGATTTGACCCTATTGCTGACATTCAATGAAACGTGACGAAGCTTTTGAACTCCATTCCAAAAGAAGACTTCTTTCCAAAAGAAGACTTCTTGTGAATTTCCCTGGACATGTATAACAGATCTCAGCGGTGCATAGTTATGGAAGATGACTATTTCGAAGACTGGTATGGTAACTTTCGTTAATATTTCCTGTATATTAATGTTACAGACCGAACTTTATTGTCAGAGGTAGTAAAAATATATGGTCAAATGCAAGTTTTACTCGCGCTCAGAGGGTTCCGTGCAATAAATATAATAATTATTATTTGCATTATAAAAAAGATCCTTCCTTGCTAAAAGGATAATAAGACTTCTTAAAAAGACTATACCACATAGTGTTGGGTATAGCTCGGGTATATATGCTACAAATTTATAAATGAGAACACCATAAAAGTTCAAAGATATAATAAGCCTAAATTATATTTAATATTGCTATTCTCTCTCTCTCTCTCCTCTCCCCCCTCCCCCCCCCCCATCATTCACACCCTACCTGAAGTCTCTTGTTTTTGGCATGATGTAATGTTTGTTTCAACATTCTTTATTGAAATTCATTTATTAATTCATTCATTTGCATATCAAATTTATGGTGCGCGTTATATACGAGATTTTAAAAAATCGCCATTCTTGAAAACTAGGGGGTGCGCGTTATAAACGCGTGCCCGGTATACACGAGTAAATACAGTATTTCTCAACAATATAGTCCGGGAGCCGACCGTCGATTTACCTATGTATCGAGTAAAAGGACCGGACATACATCAAAATGTAGGTCTCAATGTGCACATTAAGAATATCACTGTCTGCCAGGTCCTATCCTGCCGGAACGCAAGGCAGCCGCACTTTTATGACGTTAATTTTGAGTGTTTACCTATGTATCGAGTACAAGGACCAGACATACATCAAAACGTACGTCTCAATGTGCACATTAAGAATATCATTGGCTGCCACAAACATCAAAATGTAGGTTTCAATGTGCACATTAAGAATATCACTGTCTGCCAGGTCCTATCCTGCCGGAACGCAAGGCAGCCGCACTTTTATGACGTTAATTTTGAGTGTTTACCTATGTATCGAGTACAAGGACCAGACATACATCAAAACGTACGTCTCAATGTGCACATTAAGAATATCATTGGCTGCCACAAACATCAAAATGTAGGTTTCAATGTGCACATTAAGAATATCACTGGCAGCTAGGTCCTATCCTGCGGGAACCCGGTGGCAGCCGCGCATTTATGACGTCAACTTTGAGTGTTTGCCTATGTATCGAATACAAGGACCGGATATAAACATTCAAAATTGACGTCATAAAAGTGCGGCTGCCACCGGGTTCCGGCAGGATAGGGCTTGGCAGCCAGTGATATTCTTAATGTGCACATTGAGACCTACATTTTGATGTATGCTTTGGCCTTGTACTCGATACATATGTAAACACTCAAAATTCAAGTTATAAATGTGCGGCTGCCACCGGGTTCCGGCAGGATAGGACCTGGCATCCAGTGATATTCTAAATGTGCACATTGAGACCTACATTTTGATGCATGTCTTGGCCTTGTACTCGATACATAGGTAAGCACACAAAATTGACGTCATAAAAGTGCGGCTGCCACTGGGTTCCGGCAGGATAGGACCTGGCAGACAGTGATATTCTTAATATGCACATTGAGACCTACATTTTGATGTATGTCCGGTCCTTGTACTCGATACATAGGCAAACACTCATAGTTGACGTCATAAATACGCAGCTGCCACCGGGTTCCGGCAGGATAGGAACTGGCTGTCAGTGATATTCTTAATGTGCACATTGAGACTTACATTTTGATGTATGTCGGGTCCTTGTACTCGATACATAGGCAGACACTCAAAATTGACGTCATAAAAGTGTGGCTGCCACCGGGTTCCGGCAGGATAGGACCTGGCAGCGAGTGATATTCTTAATGTGCACATTGAAACCTACATTTTGATGTTTGTGGCAGCCAGTGATATTCTTAATGTGCACATTGAAACCTACATTTTGATGTATGTCTGGTCCTTTTACTCGATACTTCGTAAACACTCAAAATTGACGTCATAAAAGTGCGGCTGCCACCGGGTTCCGGAAGGATAGGACCTGGCAGCGAGTGATATTCTTAACGTGCACATTGAAACCTACATTTTGATGTATGTGGCAGCCAGTTATATCCTTAATGTGCACATTGAGACCTACGTTTTGATGTATGTCTGGTCCTTGTACTCGATACATAGGTAAACACTCAAAATTGACGTCATAAAAGTGCGGCTGCCTTGCGTTCCGGCAGGATAGGACCTGGCAGACAGTGATATTCTTAATGTGCACATTGAGATCTACATTTTGATGTATGTCCGGTCCTTTTACTTGATACATACACTGTAAAAAAAAATTGGGAAAATTACAAAAATTTTTCTAGTAGAATTGTATTCCAAGAACTTTTTATGTAACGGCAACAATAAAAATTCATGTAACAGATACAGATTTGCACTTTCAATCAAACAAATTTTAAGGTTACTAAGAATTTTTTTGGGAAATCGTATTCCAAGAACTTTTTAAGTGACGATAACGAGCATTATAGACAAAATTTTAGTAAAGTTACCAAAATTTTAGTAAATTCTTTTGTAAAGTTACAGATGGTTTTAGTTTTGCTTACAAGTTTTGTAGATTGACATCATTTTCTTGTACAGTGTACGCATAAAATTTTAGTAAGCATAAGAGATTTCGGTTAATTTAGATTACTAAGGTTACAGATTTTTTTTTTACAGTGTAGTTAAATCGACGGTCGGCTCCCGGACTAAATATGTGTCATTTTGCAGTGAACAAGTTGACTATTCAATAATAATAATAATAATAATAATAAAATCAAACCGAACAAAAAATTTAAGGTAATACCACTCTTACATTGTAAAAATTAAATAGAAATAAAATATGAAATTAAACATTGAAATAGTAGACAAATTAACCCATTAATGACGATCATCTTTTGCACTTTTTTTTTTTCAATTTTTAGACACCAGTTTTTTTGACGTTGGACATTTGGATTATTTAATTGCTCAAAATCTGAGATTAGATAATGCGGAAATATCTAAACTAAGGTGATAGGAGTTTAGAAAGTGTATCTTGAAAAGTTTTGTTAGCCTAACATGGCAAGTTTTCTTTCCAACCGGCTTTAATAATTTTATATCCTTATCTTTAATTCGCAAAGAAATTATATGCATAAATTATCAATGCTTTTGAGATTTTGATTTGAAATACCATTTGCCAACTGATTTTTCAGGATTGAAATCCTTAAGGGTGTATTTCGATTCAAACTGCTTATTTTCCGATTTATTTTTGAATTCATTTTTGCTATCAAATACACCAAACTTTCAAAATCTCTTATTTGGAAAGTACACAAGGTGCCGTGATTGTCGATTCTTTTATAAATGCAGAAAATATTGCAAAAAAAAGCAATCAAAAATGGTATTTCGAACCGATTTTTCCCAAGCGAAAGATTTGGGAATGAAAAAAAAAGGTCATACTGATAAGGTAATTGTTTATAACTCAAATTCTAATGAATTGAGCGTAAAAAGACATCACACGGCACCTCATACGTCCCTTCAAGAAGCCCCCAGCAAGTTTCATGTTTCTACTTTTAAAAATGTGTCTGAAATTGTATCGGAAAATTTCCAGCTGTTGAAGGTGGAAAAGCGTTTTTTCAAATACACCCTTAAAGATGGTCCATTTAAATTTAGAAACAATAAACTATTAGGTAAAAATGTCGCCAAAAGAAATTTTTTAGTCATCCTTGCGATCTGGTGCCCGGAGTTTGCCGGACCCTGGTTATAACCAATTCTGACAGTTGTCGGATGGAACCAGTTTTGACAACTGCCCTGGTTAGAATTAATTTTGACCTGTCAAAATCACAATTCCGTTTTAAATAACCATTCATTTAAACTCAGCTGAGAATAGCATGAAAAATACATAAATAATAAGAAAATACATAAAAGAAAAAATCCACACTACGGCTTTCACACTTCACAACTAAACCCGGTTAACTAGACGAATATCTATCAAATATCAGAAGCAACCCAATCTCCACTATCTCAGGTATCTTATCAGAAACAGTACGAGGTCATGGTCAAGGTGCTTTTCTTTTCCTTCCAACGGACGGACGGTTGATCAAGGTTTAAACAAAAAGGTTCGACCTCTAAAATCGAAGACCACAGGAATCTCTGGGACGAGGAATGCCTGTGCGTTTTCACTTTCGCCAAACTCGAAAAAACTGAAGGACAAATGCATCCATCTGATAGAGATGATGATTACCTGAGAAGAACAAATCCCGTCCCGTGGTAGCATTTATTCTGTGCTATCAAATACTCAAAATTATGTTTGTTACCGTAGAAGATTGCTCGATACTGTCAGGTGTATTTCGATTCAAACCTGCTTATTTTTCGATTTATTTTTGAATTCCCTTTTGCTCTCAAACACAGCAAACTCACAGATTCTCTTATTTAGAAACTTTATAATGTGCCTTGTCTGTCAATTTTTTGATAAATGCAGAAAATATTGCAAAAAATGTGATCAAAGTTGGCCTTTTGATCTGTATTTTCCGAAGCGGGAGATCTGGGAACGAAAAGAGGGGATCATACTGAGAAGGTAATTGTTTGTAAATCAAATTCTAATGAATGGAACGTAAAATGGCATCATACGGCACCTTATCCGTCTCTTCAAAAATCCCCTCTGCAAATTTCATATTTCTACTTTAAAAAAATGCGTCTGAAATTGTATCAGAAAATTTCGAGTTGTTGAAGGTGGATAAGTATTTTTACGAATACACACTTAATTATTGCCCGGGTCTGTGCTGCCTTGGATTTCAAATTCCTAGGGTTAACTGAAATTTTCCAGAATGTTTTAACATTTCCAACATAGTTGAAAAGAGTTTATGCATTTGATTTATCTGTCTGCATATCTGATGTTTTTCTGTTCTCTAATTCGCGCAAATACGCTATGATTGCATCAACCCGTTGGGAACAAGTGATTGGTATACCTGCCACTTAAGGGTGTATTTCGATTCAAACTGCTTGTTTTCCGATTTATTTTTGAATTCACTTTTGATCTCAAACACATGAAACTCGCAGATTCTCTTATTTAGAAAGTGCACAAGGTGCCGTAAAGGTCATTTCTTTGATAAGTGTACAAAATATTGCAAAAAAAGCAATCAAAAACGGCAATTTGAACCGATTTTTCCGAAGTGGGAGATAAGGAAATGAAAAAAAGGGTCTTCCAGAGAAGTTAATTGCTTATAAATCAAATTCTAATGAATTGAGCGTAAAAAGACTTTATACTTGGCACCTCATACGTCCCTTCAAGAATCCCCTCAGCAAGTTTCATGATTCTACTTTTAAAAATGTGTCTGAAATTGTATCGGAAAATTTCGAGCTGCTGAAGATGGAAAAGCGTTTTCTCGAATACACCCTTAAGGTGCTCAGAATTCTTCATTATTCTCACCAGTTATTTTTTTTTATAGTCAAGTTTACCTTATTTAATGGAACATTTTCACGATTCCAATACAGAAACCGATGGTAGAAGATTAAAAATTAAGCGAAGACCTCTTGTTTTGAAGGGTGTTAAATTGATTTATGTTCGGAATTGAAAATGAAGCGTGGAGTGTGTAGAACATATGATTCGTTTATAGGGTCGTTGCTCAGATCCATGATATTATTGCTTTCAAATGTTTTATTTGTTTTCTAAATGAACCTTAAATGAAATTCAGATTTGTATGATTCTAGATGTTTTAGTGTATTTTGTCAGAATTTCTATTTTTAAATGAAAAAATCGCGAAAAGATATTGAATTAAAAGCATATGATGTTTGGTATTTTATTTTCTGCATTATTTGATTTTTGAAGTCTGGCATACCGAAAGCGAACGACACCTTGACGGAACATTCAGGTTTTCAACAATTTTATAGAATTTTTCTCACATTTTATTTTGTAAAAAAAAAAAAAAAAAAAAAAAAATTATTCATTTAAACGTTTTAAAATTTTTGTAAATCATGTAAGTTTGGTTTATTGATATTCTCTAAAAAAATTGTGTTAAAATAAGAACATTTAGTTACTCCTAGTGTGGAAAAAATATAATCTCCCTGAAATTTGTGAATATAGACACTGTGAGCAAAGTTATTTGCGTTTGTCGGTAAATTTGAAAAAGAGTTAAATCTCGTATTTTTCAAAACTGATTGCTTCATCGATAAGGTTTTTTTTCTTTAAGAATATGTTTTTGGCTTGTCGGTACCTATAAAATTGCGCCCCGAAAGGCCAAAACCGCAATGAATCAATCTGTTTTTTATTGATTTCGTCAAATTTTTCGCACAGTTTATTTTGCAAAAAGTGTTTCTACTCCTCCCAACGTTTCGAAATTTTTGTAGGAAATTTAAATTTGGTCTATTGGGATTCTTTTAAATAATTGTGTTAAAATATGTACGTTTAGATACTTTTAGTGTAGAAAAAATATCCTGTCCGTGAGTCGCAATGTAACCTCTTTTTTCCAGCATATTTGAAAAAGTTAAAATCAATTCTTTTTTAAATACAAATGATTAAATAAATAAGTAATTTCATTTTCATACAATCCTCTGAAATAAATTCATACTTTCATCGCAACAACAACTTCTAAGTTTGGATGTTGAACACGCTCGAAAATGGAGTAAACTTCATTACAATGAATATATTTATATTAATTTACACGTTATGGCTGTTCAAAGTCAAGCTTCAGCAGAAAATTTCGTTAAGTAGAAAACTTCGTTAAAGGTGTATTCCAACCCAAACTGGTTATTTTCTGATTTATTTTTAAATTATCTTTTCGCTCTCAAACGCATCAAAATGACAAATTCTCTTTTTTAGAAAGTACACAATGCCGTGATTGTCGATTTTTTGATAAAGCCAGAAAATTTTACTAAAAATACTGTCAAAGTTGTCATTTTGATAGGAATTTTCCGATGCTAGAGATATGGTAACGAAAAAAAAAAAAATGTTCATACTGAGAAAGTAATTGTTTATAAACCAAATTCTAATGAATGAAGCGAAAAATGAAGTCACACGGCATCTTATGCATCTCTTCAAAAATAACCTCAGCAAGTTTTATGTTTTTACATTAAAAAATGAGCCTGAAAATGTATCGGAAATTTTCGAGTTGTTGAAGGTAGAAATACAGTCGAGTCTCTATAAAACGAAACCCATCGTTCAGTCAAAAAATTCGTTATATAGAAAAATTCCTTGAATAGAGAATGGCAAAAAAAATTTATTTAATGTTTAAATTTTGAAACAGAATTGTTTTTAGCTCACAGGCTATCATAGCCTGAGAGCTTATGTGCCCGTCCGTTCTGTATGTTCGTTCGTGCGTAACGTGATAACTCGTGATAAAAATATCCGATCCACTTGAAATTTTATATGTAGGTATATCCTGACAAAGCGCTTCCCTGATTAGTTTTTGGAGTTCATTCGATATGTATAAGAGGGGGGACGGGGGGCTCATGCCCCTCCCATTAGTTGATATAAATGGGATTTTTATGCAGAATTAAGTTTTCGTTCAAAATTTAGATTAAGATGATTCTGATGAGGCGATTCCGTGACTGTTATTAGGTGTTCATTGAATAAGTATAAATAGGGGGAACAGGGGTTCTAATGCCCCCCCCCCCTAAATTTATATAAATGGGTTTTTCAAGCAGAATTTTCAGATTTCGTTCAAATCTCTGAATAGTTTTGGAAGTTTAATGGTTAAGTATAAAAGAGGGAGATAACTCTTTTTAAATTATATAAATGCTAAATGGGTTTTTATTAAGAATTATCTCATTTGCTCTGAATTTTGGATATAGATTTTTTATATGATAAAGCATGTCTTTGATAGTATAGGAGGTTCAATGATTAAGTATAAAAAAATAGGAAAGGGGAGAGCTGTTTCCCCTTCTTAATTTTTTTTCGAACGCAATTAACCCTTGAAAATATAAGGCTTTAATGTGCAATTAGTATGCGTAGCCTGTAAGCTCAATGCCATCAGTTTAACTGGGCAGTATTCTTTATTGAAATATTTAACGGAATTTTGCCAGAATCTCAAACATTTTCGCCACTACTTTTTTTTTCCAGTTTCTTGTTGATTATTTTAAAAATTATCACTTTATCAGAGAGAGTATGCATATCCTAGAAGCGATTTTATGCAGATGGGACTTAAGGAATTTTTGGACATAAGGACTAAGATTGAGGAATGTAGTTATGAAATATAAATCAGAAATTAACGAAAAGAAATTATTCTACAAATAATTTAAAGTGTTTTCTGAACACATGAAAGAACATTGTTGAAAAAATTCGTTAAATGGAAATATATATATTTTGCCACATGGAGATTCTTTTTCGTGTAATCATAAAAAAATTGACCGTTCCTACGAAAAATTCGTTAAATAGAGAAATTATCTGGATAGAGTTTCGTTATAGAGAGACTCGACTGTTTATTTTTTCGAATACACCCTTAACTATAGACTTCGTTAAGTGAAGTTCCACGGTAATTAAAAATAATTAAGCCTTTGATAAAGAACACAGTTATTAATACTTTCATTTGAGCAAAAATTCACTTTTAGCTCTATGTTGGCTTGTTCTTTAATTGAAAACCATAATTCATTACGTCGTGATTCAGAGAACACATCTCAGAAAGGTTAGCGCCCGTACACCTGTTTCGTATTTAAGATGAGATACTTTCTTCAGATAAATGTGCAAGGAAAAAACTAATTTATTACAGTCACGAAGTTTTACCAGACAGAAAAAAAAGGAAAAAAAAATATTTAACAAGTTTAAAAACAATATATTTAGATACTGAATGAGAGTGTGAATTTTCATTAAACATTTTATTTTTCAAAAGCCTATTAAGGACATAATTTTAAAAAATCTCTTAGTACTCTTTTCAGAAATGGTTTATTCATGATTGTAAAAATAATTTGAAAAGTTATTTATGGGTGTCATAGTTTAGATGCAATAAATTTTGCAATTATCATTCCACTTTGGCACTTCGAATGAAGTTCTGGTGAGACACCCAAAATAAAATTGTTTTTATCCTTATTTTTTGGAGAGGGGTTTGGTTGGGGGAAATTTAACTCTGGGGGGAAGGAGGATTCAAAAGATGTCAAGTAGGGTATTGCTTATTATGTATTTTTTATTTCGGAATCAAAATATATCATTCGCAAGACGATATTTCTTATAAAATTATGTAGGTTTTATGAATACGAAGTTAAAAATAATACTTTAGTGAAGGGACGACGAATCTGTAGCATGTCTGCTACAGTTTGTACGCAGGAAATTATTTTCGGCATGACATAGATTCAGATTCTATTTCTAAATCAAAATATTAGACTCGTCTGTAAAACTAAGTAAACAATAAAATGAAAGTTTACGTAAGTTCAAAATTAAAGTTTTCTAAAGATAAGTACAAAATTGTTAAAATTGTTAGCTCATATGCAGTCTATTTGATAAGACATCAACTTTAATTAATTTATGCATAACATTTTTTTGTTTAGTAGCATTTTTTTTATTGGGTTTATGTGTAAAAGAGTTTCCTTAATCAAAATTCGTACGTAATTTTTATGTTGGATTATTACGACATACATTGCATGAAACTTTATACTTTTAGAAGGATATCAGGAGTCAGTGAAACAATTTTAACTAAAACTAACCAGGAAAAATAAATTATTTTTGAGTTTGATTAATTTTTCTTAAAAATTTTCAATTACAATGTTTTACATTTAAGACCTTCTTATAGTGAAAC
Source organism: Maratus speculifer (assembly GCA_964019185.1). Taxonomy (NCBI): domain Eukaryota; kingdom Metazoa; phylum Arthropoda; class Arachnida; order Araneae; family Salticidae; genus Maratus; species Maratus speculifer. The sequence goes on along the minus strand of OZ025296.1, from coordinate 314,099,082 downwards.
AATCACACAAAGCGAAACAGTTAATGATCTCGATGAAGCCTGTTTTAATAAATTGTACTATTTTGAATTTAGACAAGGCGAGTTTTTTTAGATTCGATACTTTGTCATTGTCCTAAGGTTTAGAGAAATTGAAATATAACATAATGAAATTCAATATTGGCTACAATATTTCTTAGATAAAGAGAAAACAAGAAGATTGTCAGAAAATAAAGATTATAAGTGTTAACGCCGATAGTAAAATTATCACGATGTGAAATTGAAAACCAAACAAGAATAATCGTTTAAAAAATCCATTTAAAAAAATTTTCTATCGGTAAATTTCTTAAAAAATTAATAATGTAGAATTTAATAAAAATTAATAATATGAAATATTTAATCATATACCTCTTGTCTTCAAAAGACAAATCCAGTTCTTTCAGCAAATTCAGACATCATTAGATTAATTTTTTAACACAATTATTCAATTGGTAAATATACCATATCAGTTCTAAAATTCCAAATTCCAACAATTAATTCTGTCTAGCTGATTGAGATCTCGGATCAGATACTTTGATCATTAAAAGTTAGGTGTGTGATTAAGTCCACCAGATTTCGTACGGTATGGCTGAGTAGGTAGTGCATCGACGGCTTCCGATAAAATTTCCTTGTTTCGAATCCGAGTCTGGACTTTTTTTTTTTACCCATTTGAAAATTTAGAACTGGTCAGACATTTTTGTCAAATTTAGTTTGCATGCTCTTAAAGCTAATATGAATTATTTAACATATCTATAGCCAGCATGTAAGATGCAGCAAAAGATATAGCATATTTTAATTACTTAAGTACCCCATATTATTTCAACCCTACACAGCATTATTATATATACATACAGTGTGTCCAGCAAATAACACCCTGATTTCAAAATTAAATTTCTGAAAAACAAAGATCGATAGTAATATGCGGTAAACGGTTTTTTCATTAGGTAAGCTGTAAAAATCTTATACAGAAATTTCAAACAGTGAATATTTTGAAAAAATTGCGTTCTGATTGCATAGAATGCTTTGATTTGACATTTTTCTTGTTTTAGATTGCCTGCAGAGAAATAATTTTTCAGCTTACAGTGCAATATTTTAAAGATTTTTTGAAGTAAATTTTTAGAATTTTGAAATTTCAAATATTTAATTAAAAAAAAACTATGAAATATGGCACTTTAGGCTGAAAAACACATTCTCTGGCAGCAATCTAAAGCAAGAAAAATGTTAAATCGAAGCATTCTTTGCAATCAGAACACAATCTTTTCAAAATATTTACCGTTCGAAACTTTTGTATAAGATTTTTACAGCTTACCTGGTAAACAAACCGTTTACTGCATAATTCTATTGATCTTTGTTTTTGAGAAATTTAATTTTGAAATCAGGGTGTTATTTGCTGGACACCCTGTATATATCTACAATGTGCCCCACACAAATAAAGCCATCCGATTTTGTGCTGTAATCGGAGACGAAACAAAACCACGAGAACGAAACAAATATATTAAGAAAAACTACATAGAAATGCATATTTATAAGGAATAACTCCCTCCCTGCCCCACTTGATCAGGAAAAAAAATGAATGTATAAAAAAAGAGGAGAGAAAAAGTGTCTCGTCGCAATAAAGCCACTAATGTTAATTGCATTTATATCTGCCATGCTTACATATGACTTGGAATATACGATGTGACATACCATTTACCAATCGCTGAAAGACACTAGCATCAGTATTATCTTTGGCCTCAATGATGGAGGCCAACAGTTCTGCCACAGACTTGAACTGTCTGCCATTGGCATTTAAAGTTATACTGAGGATACTCCACGCATTTTCTTGGGAATTGAGATGAAGGTATAGGACAGACCATTCCATAACATGTCCCCAATAATCCCCAAAACCACTTCTAGGAGAATTTTGCAAAAGTTATGGGGGGCATTTTACTGCTGAAAAAAATCAACTTAGCCCTCCAATTCTCTCTTCAGTTGGCAATAAATGGGTTTCTAGCAAATCTTGGTAATTGGTAGCCTACATCCCATCTGAGGGAAGAGTCAGGTTAAGTTTACCACCATAGTGGAAGCCCCCAAACACCATTAATAAGTCTCCATCCACCCATGTTTAGCCTGCCCATTTTGAAAGCTATCCACAAGCAAAGCAGTGTCGATGGGACTAAATATCCTCAAATCTGAAAGGACCAGTAATATCTTGTTATATTCCCAGATAAAAAAAAAATAGTTTGGATGGCTCAGACTGCCTTACTTTCTAGAGTGTGACATGAGAAAATGAGAGGAAATTTTCTCCAAAAGACAGCACGATGGAGGCTTATTAATAATGATGGAAAACTTCAGCTATATTGGTAAACTTAACCTGTCTCTTCCTTCAGACCGCATGTAGGCTACCAATTACCAAGAATAGCTAGAAATCCATTTATTGCCAACTGAAGAGAAAATTGATGAGCTGAGCTGGATTTTTCATCAGGAAAATGCCTCTATAACCTTTTCAAAATCCTCCTAGGAAGGGTTTTTTGGAAATTAGGGACATGTTATGGAATGGCCTGAACTGTACCTTTATCTCAATTCGCAAGACGATGTGTGGAGTATACTCATCAGAACTTTAAATGCAAATGGCAGACAGTTCAAGTTTGCGGCAGAACTGATAGCCGCCATCATTGAGGCCAAAGATAATACTGATGCTAGTGTCTTCCAGCGATTGGTAAATGGTATGTCACATCGTATATTCCAAGTCATATGTAAGCATGGCGGATATACCGGGTGTCCCAAAAATGACTGATGGATTTTAAAATTCAATAACTTGCAAACGGTGACAGCTATTTAAAAAAAATTTGCAGGAGAGTTATGTATAATGTCAGGAGTTTTTTTTTTACCGTAATTTTTTATTTTAGTTCAAATTTCAAACAATAGATGGCGCTGACGGCAATTGAAGCCCAAGTTGACGCCGAAACTGACTTCATTCAGCATTGATCACCTGGCCTTCAATCGCCGTCAGCGCCACCTATTGTTTGAAATTCGAACTAAAATAAAAAATAACGGTAAAAAAAAAAAAAAAAAAAAAAAAAAAAAAAACTCCCGACACTATACATAACTCTCCTGCAAAATTTTTTTAAATAGCTGTCACCGTTTGCAAATTATTGAATTTTAAAATCCATCAGTCATTTTTGGGACACTCGGTAAATGGAATTAACATTAGTGGCTTTATTTCGGCGGGACACTTTTCCCCCCCTCTTTTTTTTTACATAATTTTTTTTTCCTGATCAAATGAGGCAGGTAGTGAGTTATTCCTTATAAATATGCATTTCTATTTCTATACACACTGAGAAAAAAATATGGTTCTGGCATATAGAATCTATGTAATGGCTCTAGAAAAAATAGTTCCATGTCATCCTTATAAATTTTAGTTCTATTTCTTAGAGAGTTCCAGAGTCACTTACTAGAATTCAAGAGCGTTTTCCTATATTTTTGTTCTCAAATTTATCTAAAAATCTCTTCAAATAGATGCGAACACAAGAGATTTGATTTAGCAACTAGAATTATAGCTTAAGACACCATTCCTAAAATCAAGCGATAATTTCTCGCTACTGAAACGGTTCAGTGTCGTTTCGTCTCCTAGAAAACAAGAGACTAGAAATGTCAAGTCATTTCGCCTATTCAGCTTAGTTGTTTACCCTACTCGCATAGTTTGGACATCTATATTTCTAATTTAGAGATTCAGAAAGTGACTAACTATTCATTCTAGTTGAAGGCGGCATATTTTTTTTCTCAGTGGCAGTCTTTCTTAATATATTTGTTTCGCTCCCGTGGTTTTGTTTCATCTCCGATTATGGCACAAAATCATGGTACCTTTATTTGTGTGGGATAAACCTGTATATTTATTATTTATGTTTAGATTCAGATGCCTCAAATTTTAACAATAGAATTCTTCGGTTTATTTTAAAAGCAGACTACAGTGATTACATACGACAATCTTTTTTATTTGGATAGAACGGTAGCAAGTAAATGAATTTATGTCTTAATTTAATTTTAGTTTATACATGTATGTACTCAATGCTCAGTGTAGGGGTGCCAAGAAACAGAGTTTTAATTCATTTTGATTTCTTATTATTTAATCAGCTAATTGTTGACACGTTATGATCAAGAAGAATATTTTTTTGGTAAATGTTGGCACGCAGATGGGAAAAGTTTCGGCGACCCAGCTTTAGTGCATGGGAAATTCTAGTTTGTATGCACTATTTTTACAGTAACAACTGATAGCCATTCCCGAAAACTTTTGAACCCGTTTTGTGATTATAAATAATGATCCGATAAATCCCATCCCCCCCCCCCAAAAAAAAAAAAAATATTTTATCGTGTTTTCTTCCCTTTTTTGGGAGGAGGGTGGCGGGGGGGGGGAGTATAGTGATTAACTTAGGTGGAGAACTACATTCTTTTTAAGTTTTCAAGTGAAATATTCTTTTTTATGTTTTTTTAAATTCTAAATCGAATGAAAATTGTCCGTAGTTTTAAACTACTGTTTAACCCTTCACTGTATGATTTCCCCTATTTTTACGAAAAAAAAAAAATATTTGAAATCTCTATATTTATCTAATATGGGAAAAATAGTAAAACAAAAACAATAGAAAAAAATATTTTCCAATTTTAAATTAAAATTTGATATTTTATGGCGTATATCCTTATATACACAGTTGGGGTTTTTTTAATATTATATTGCTATATTTTGCAATTAAATGGGCTTAAATTAAATAATTTTATCTGTTTAATGCTCAACAACTTTCTGTATATTATTATTTTTATGTATCTAGTAAAAATGATAAAAGTAAATTTTGCCTTAATAGGGTAACAACCCCAGTAATTGGCACTTTAAGAATTTTTCTTTAAACTTACTTCAATTTTCATTACCAAGAAATAAAATATTTACTTGCAAATATTTTTAAATCAAAGAATGCATATCTGAGCATGTATTTTGCCCACTAAAAGCAAAAATTTTTGAAAAAGTATTTTTATAAAAATAAACTTATAAAAAGTTGCTGTAGTCACCAGTAATTGGCACCTAGAGCACCAATGTATGACACCTTGTGATCCAGTAATTGGCACATGTTTATATATATAAAAAAAACTTTGTATGTTGCATTGGGTTTAATCGCTTTAAATGAATTTACTGTAGGTGAAGATGCCATATTTCAGGTTTTTGAGAGAAAGAAATCAGCATATTAGTCTGAAATGTGAACACTTTAAAACAATACAGTATATTAATGTTAATACCCAGTAATTGTCATGCTGTCCTCAGTAATTGTCATAGGAAGCTTTAATGGATTTCAATTACTGATAATATTTCATATTTTCAAATAAAAATAATTGATAAACAAAATTAGTCTATAACTAACTTAGTGTACTGCCAAACTAAGTGGTTTAATCTCAAATCATGCGATTCCCTTATAATTGGAATAGGTGCCAATAACAAGGAACTAGCAAAATCGAAGCACCATTAATTGGCATCTATCATTAATTCAGAAATTCAAATATATGTGTCAAAAATACTTTTACACAATTAAAGTAACCCTTTTCAACTAAACAAAACTGTTGTCAATTAAAATTTAAAATATATTAGAAATTAGATAATAATGAATTGAAAAGCATGCCTTTCTTAAGCCAGAGAAGAAGAATTTGCAACAAAATGGCTAATTTGATACAAACCATAATTGTTTCTCTTTCCTAGGCACTATTGTCATCTAGTAGCATAAATGAAAGTTATAATCTTTAAAGTAAATGAGTATATAACTGGTATATACGGTCTTGCATTTTTTAAAAACTGGATATAAATCTTATTTTAGGACATGTTTGTAGGATGTGCCAATCATTGGTGCATGCCAATTACTGGGAGTGTTACCCTACCTTGATCGATTTTTTTTGTTTGTTTGTTTTTTGAACAAATTCTAATTTTTTGTCAAATGCTGCCCTCTGACATGGGCAAAGTAAGTTTTCTTCAATTCTTTGGACTTTTCTTGATCAGTTACAGCGATCATAATGGCCAAATTAATAACACATAATATGAATTATAGTGTTTTTAGGTATGTACAGTGCAGTGAAAGGTTGAATAAATTTCTAAACTTTATTTGAATACATAATAATTATTTTTATTATTATAAAACTGTTTTTTATTTTATTTTATATGAGTTAAATGTAATAAATAAATAAATAAATAAAATATTAGTGTTTTTATTCAAAAATAAATAAATAAATAAATAAATTTCCTCTATCTTCTGTACGCCCACCCATTTCTGTAATCCAGCTTTAATTTTTGTCGCCCGGATAAATACTTTTCTTTTATGGTGAGTAATGGGTAAAAATAGTTTGAATAAAAAATGTGAATAAACTATTATACAAAAAACATTTTACCTTTTATAGTATTAAATTTTCGCAATATTTTAATTTTTAAAAAATTCTGAAATTTACGATTTGCGAATAATCCTAACGTGATAAGATAAAACTAAGGTCATTTTTGAATTCAGCGCTAAAATATACATGATAATCAGTTATCAACAGTTAAAGAGGCAACCATCGCAGACATGTTTCATTGATGTAAAAAACTGTACTTTGGCGTTCCGTTTTCTAAATTTTTTTGACTTTTATGATAAAATAAAAGTGTAATTTAAAATTCGTCAAAATTCTAAATTTAAATCCTATCATGGAATCAAGTACTGGAATTGTGTAATCTTAGAACATTTTTTGTTATGTCTGTAATTTTTTGAATTTGTATTATTGTAAATTCGTCTAGGATTGACATTGAAAATTCAATAATTTTTAGAGACTTTTTACGAAAATTTAACTTTGACTTTTTAACAAACTTTTTTCATGCGTACTCAGATGTGCAATGAACTAAAAGTTGAGAACTATAGCCAAAAATGTGTGTGTTAAAGACGTATAGATTTAAAAAGATTAATTTTTTAAACAAAAATTCTGATTTTTTGAGCAAAACAGTTTCAGTTAGTTTTTGAAATCTTTGAAAAATATCAAACTTGTTTATTTTTTAAATAGTTTAAATTAAAAATTTCTTAAAATATTAAATTCCAATTATATCACGTGATCTATCGGAAGAATTGCAATTACCCCGGGAAAATACGCCAAATACAGATGCCATCAGAGTATTGTTGATATCTGAAAAATTCTACCTTGGGAGTTCAGTTGCCCTGGGATTCGGTAAGAGAGCCTGGAATGTGATGTGTGACCCGTCCCAGTGCAAATCGAACAACATTAAAGCGCTACAGAATATCCAAGCAGCACTCGAGGGGCTGTTCGGTGTGTCAGGATCCCAATTAGATGATGTCAATGGCCAATGCCGCGAATGACCTGGGAAAACTTGATGAATGTCTCGGCTCATAATTCATTTGAAATAGGACTGCAGACGAAAGAATTGCATACGTTCAAAACAGAGGTGATGAAAATCATATTTTCAAAACTTTGCACTGATCTGAATTTGAGCGGAAGAAAAAAAAAAAAAAAGCTGGAAATTGCACGTGAAGCGTAGCAAATCAGGTGCGTTCGTCCGATAACGAAATTTTAAAAATATCACTCTCATATATCAATCTCATAAAATAGTAAATAATCAATTACAAGTAAAATGCGCACCAAACAATGTTCTCCCTATACCATTATGTAATGGAATACTTTTGTGTGGCCTTGTAAATCAAATGTTCTTTGCACTACAGGTTATGCGAAATGTATACTATATTATGTACTTTATAGATGCATATCAATTTTTATTATGCTCGAATGAGTGTAACACCATTAAAATGCATTTGAAATATTTCCCCCCCATTGATCTTAATTTAACATAATACTTTTGATGGTCCCTGTAGTTGATCTATGCATCCGATTTTCATAAAATTTGAAATGACTCGATAAAATCATGTAATAATTATATATTTTAAATTTCAAACGATTCGGTTGGGTAGTTTTTGTGTTGTTATATGCAGGTGGACGGCACGACAGCTATAGGAGCTACGTATTTACATTATTGCGAACGCACCAAAAAAAAAAAAAAAAAAAAAAACTTGAATAATGCAGAGCGCTCAAATGGCCCGCCAAATGAACATCAATATTTTCTTAGAAAAATCCTTCGCAGGTTAATTTGAGCACAAATGTTGTAGAAACCTACTATGAAATTTTCTGTTTAAAAATAGTGGTGTTCAGTTCGTGGGCCCATAAATTTGGGAACTCTGATAATGTGATCACATTTTCAACTACCAAATTCTTAAGTTTATACACTTCCTATGAGCGGACTAAAACAACACACTCCGTTTAATTCAAATTACTTAATTTCAAATTTCAGATTATTTAAATTTCGAACTAACCAAAATTTTTATGTTGAACGAAATTAATAAAATAGCGTAATATTATGAACAATCTTAAGGGCAGAATAAAACTTTAAGAATATCGTGTCTTATGGCTTCAAGAGATGAAAAGAGTAATTATAAAAAATTTGTTTCATAAAACAAAAGTACCATATATGCCTGCAATACGTACTTTCAAAAACCTATGAACTCATTTCAGTTTACTTACAAGGAAGGTCTCCATACTGGGCATACTCAGATTTTTTTTGGAAAAAAAATACTAATTAAACTACTCATGTATGTAATAAAGGATCAGTGAAAATTAGCGGCGGAATTACATTAGAAAACATGCAAAAAAATAAAATACTTTCGAATATTTGGCGTGAAAAGAAGAAAGTGCCACACGATTTGGCGAGGAGCACATTTCTCCGCCAAAAGCAAACGATTTTAATGTAACTGAAACCTTTAGGATTTTTAGAATTCGTGTAAATGAATTTAAACATAAAGAATGAGCAAGTTTAATATATTATATACATACATACATACATACATATACATATATATATATATTAAATTGCATGTATATATATTATTTTTTGCTGTAGTTATTTAATTTACCTCTGAAAAAAATATTTTCATATATAAAAAATTCTTATTCAATAAAATTACTTTCATACATTTAAGCGTATTGAAAAATAAAAGCCAGGTTTCCATAGCAACAAAATCGAATTGACAATGATCAATTGGACTTTGAACTTGGATTGAAGCAATTTTCATTAATTTAAATTTGAATTTCGTTTTAAATCTCAAATTTTGATGGTTAAATTTGAATATATATACATATAATATTAATATAACGAAATTACACTTAAAACAAACTAAAGCTGACAAAAGAAAATATATTTAATTTATCTAAACACGCTGAACAGGAAACTTTTTTTTCTTTAAAATGCATTTGACATGAAAGCATTTTTTGAATTTGCTTTTCATCGCCAACCGATGATAAATCGCCAAATAACGAAATATTCATTATTTTTTTACGAACAGGGTTCAGAGGTTCCGCCGAATTTTTTTTTATAAACGTATATATCCACATGAGAAGAACATTCTGTAATTTTTTCAGATTTTTCGGAGTATGCCCGTATGGAGACCGCCCTTGTTAGGTTTTTTGCAACCAAACATGTACATTAATGTTATCGTAGGAACGATTAAAAATATTTTTCCTTTTCTATTTTTATTTGTTTGCATCTCAATCATTCTGTTTTAAAATGTTTCTTGACTTTATGGATCGCTTCTAAACAATCGCATTAGCGACAGTTTTTAATATGAATACAAATATTTTGAATTTTGCACAGAAAAAGAAGCGATAAATTATGCAATCTCACTTTCTAACCATTGCTGTAAATATTCCAATTGTAGAAAGAAGACGACTAAATATTTATCTCTCGAATGCTTCTTTATTCGAATTACAAATTCACATTCTTACTTACAAGCAAAGTCTCCTTACCAGGCATATTCAGAAATTTTTTTAAAAAATATCAATTAAATTATTTATGCATGTAATAAAGAATCAGCCAAATTAAGGGGCGGAATTAAAGTAGTAAGTCTACAAAAAATAAAACAGTTCCCAGTATGTGGCGCAAAAAGACTAATGCATCACTGTATTTGGCGAGCAGCACTTTTCTTCGCCAAAAGTAAACGATTTTAATGCAACTGAAAATTGCTTGTTAATTGATTTTTAGAATGCATGTAAACATTATTTAATGAATTTAATCTTAACAATTAGATAATTTAATAGGTACTACTTGGTTATCCCGTCGACCAAAAAGTATATCGCCAAACTATAAGATTAAATGCCAATAATGGATGATCGTGAATGTCACATTCAATGACATTAAATACGATACATCTGTTTAAAACGTCATTACGTGATTTTTAATTCGACTTTTTATTTGTATTTTTATTAATATTCTACTAAATATTTGTTTTTCCGTTATTTAAAATAAAATTATGTCAATATGTATAATTTGGTTATTAGTTTGGCGATTTGTATAATTTGGCGAAATTGGCCGACGGGATATCCAAGTAGTACCAATTTGGGATATGAATTATAAAATTAATATTTAAAAAAAATTATAAATCACAACACACTTTTTTTTTCTTTGATGGATTTAGATTTATTAGGTCCTGTTTTATGGAAATTCCAAATTTTAAATTTTAATTCAAGTAGTTTTTAAATCATGCTTAAAACTAGTCGTTGGGGGCCACCGTAATACTTACCCATCATATATATGCATATATAATATATGAAAATAATACATTTGAAAACTATTTATAAAATGGATTGCAATTCCAAAACAAAATTTAAACGTGTATTTATATTTTTATTGTCCATAGTAATGCTGTATTAATGAGTCGTTGATGAATCTCTTTCGATAACTTATACAACACGCCTAACTACTCAAATAGTACTGAATTGCGAAAAAGAAACATCCTTATGACTCCAAAAATAATAATCTTATTAACTAACAGTTTATTGCGTCGGATTAAGCGTCTCATTTTCAATTAAAATATATCTTTGAATTGAAATTTGAATGAAATACAGGGTCATGAAAAATCGAAGGATGTGGAAAACAGGATTACAGATATCTCGGCAACTAATAATTCGTTCAACTTCGTTCTTTATGCAAAATTTGTGTTATTTTATTGCCTTTTACGATCACTCCTTAAAATAAAAAATTTCGAAAATTTTTTGTATACCTTTCATCAGAACGAATTTTTCGAGAGTCCGAAAAAAATAGTTCCGGATAATCGAGGTTACTGATATTAAATAGGCTTCGTCCCATTCTTACATACTAAGTACATACAAAATTTCAAGTCTCTATCTCAATTCGTTCGGGAGATAGAGCGTTTACAGACAGACAGACAGACAGACAGACGGACGGACGGACGTCAAAAAAATTTTCCTAAAAATATGTTTTTCGAAATCTCCAGTGTCAAAAACGTGTAAATCCGTCAAAAAAAAAATTCGATTTTCAAAACGATTGCAAGACACCCTATACTACGTATGATGGGTAAGTAAAAACGCAAAACGATGGTTTAAGAGGCTGTGTACCATGGAAGTGACAAAATATTTTGAAACTTCTTATGCCATACTGAAATCAAGCATCTTCAATGACTGCTTGAGCGAGGCTTGAGTTCTCGCTTCCAGAAACTTACTTCTAAACGTCAACTTTGAGAGTATTTTATATAAGATCTTTTGTCTTTATCAAAAAGTGAAAAAGTCCTTCAATTACACAGTTTCTGAATAAGAACATGAGTCAATTTCATGAATTTCCGAGCAAAAAAAAAAAAAAAAAAGAAAAAAAAAAGATGTTAGAAAATAGCTTTTTTAGATTTGTGAACAACCTTAAATAAGCATTTTAACAAGTACAATCGAACCTCATTAATGTGAACACTCGAGGATAAACTTTTTTTGTTCATGTTATCCGAACTTAAATGAATTAGTACATACAATTGGATGGAGAAATTGGAAACAGTCCGTGCTAAAAGTAATTTGCGTTAAGCGTGTTCGTATTAACAAACTTAAATAATGCGTTAATACATTAACGACGACTTTAACTTAAACGAATTTTAATGTACTTAAACAAGAACTTTATATAACAGCACTACTTATTACATTTTTCTAAATAATTATTTCAGATGTTAAAAGTAATCTGTTGAATCTGTAACTTATCAAAATGGAATGAACTAGGCTTACCTAAATTTCCGTTGTCGGGAGATCAACTAAAAAAATATTTATATGAGGTTCTCACTATTCAGTCAAAAATCAGATCGATGAAACAAACATAAAAACACAGATTCATACATAATACTTTTGTGCGTAACTGAATATTTTGCTCATCACGAAAATTATTACAAATATGTCAGATACATTAAAATTCATAAAAATTCTAACAAAGTCATATGTCAACAAAAACAAAACTGTCGTCTGCGCGATGCGCAAATCAAAGCGATTATAATTAAACCATGGAAGAAGCGATAAACACAACAATATCTATATTAAGTATAGTTTAATGTATAAAATTGAAACTGGTGTTATACACAATTGAAATGAAAAAAAAACTTCTTTAAACACCATAAAATAAGTTAACTGCGCAAGGCCTTTCGAAAGAACTTAGTCTTTCTTCGTCAGGCGCAAAAAAGACGTGCGTCCACAATGAATGTAGCGGCACGACTGAAGGGGAATGCGGGAGGGAGAGGGAGCAAGCAGAAGGAACAGCCAATAGGAAAGAAGAAGGCAACAGCCAATCACGGAAGAGCATAAACAAAACTAGATAGACAATGAAGGAGAGGAAAGGAAGAAGGGGGGAAGGGAAATGGGAAAAAAGCGGGGTAAATTAAAAAATTTACTAAAAGGAGAGATTAAAATGAAATAAAATGTACGCAAAAAATATATAAATTAGTAGTAATAAAAAAAAAAATAAAATAAAATAAAATAAAATAAAATAAAATAAAAAAAAATAAAAAAAAAAATAAAATAAAATAAAATAAAATAAAATACATAAAAATAAAAAATAGTTTACAATTATAAACACACATGAATATACCTGAAAAATAGTATACATAATATATATATATAAAAAAAAAATAATAATAATTAAATAATAAACTTAATTATGAAGCAGTGCTGAAAAGATTCTTCCAGGCAACGGAGAGGGTTTTAGAATCAGATTTATCATTAACAATAATATCACGATTAATATAAATAGCTAAGTTTTCAAGAAAGTCTAACTCAGAGGAACTATTGGCATTAAAAATAATTTTAGCAGTTTGAAAATTGAAACTATGGCCGGAATCCCAAGAGTGTTTAGCAACAGAAGATTTAGAAATTTCTTGATTAATGACATACCGAGAGTGTTCTTTTAGGCGTTTTTCGAGATTTCTTTTAGTTTGACCAATATACGATAAATCACAGCCATTACAAGGAATATTATAAATACCCCATTTTTGGAGGTCAGGGACAGGACATTTCATGGAAGGAAATTTTAATTTATTGACTGGTTTAAAGATAACATTAAAATTGAAACGTCTTAAAACTTTAGCTAATTTAAAACATAAAGGAGGATAAAAAGGGAGGACGACCAAATTATCAGGTTTACTTTTATCAATATTAGAAAGAGTGGAATTGTTAGGGGGTCTATTGAATTTGCTCACAGCAGTATTAATGATAGAAGGATTGAATCCACGTTTTACAGCAACAGATTTTAAGTAATTGAGTTCATTCTTAAGAGATGCAAAATCGGAACAAATTTTGAGAGCACGATAAACATAAGTATAAAAAACACCGATCTTTTGATTGACAGGATGATTTGAGAGAGCATGGGGTGGATTAGAGACAGAAAAAGGTTTTCTATAAACACAAGTTTTGAAAGAAGAAACACATTTGGTAACTAAAACATCAAGGAAAGGGAGTTTATTACAATTCTCTAACTCAAAAGTAAACTGAATATGAGGATCAATAGAATTGACATGAAATTCATTTCTCGGATATTGAGGTCAAAGATTATGTTAATTTAACTAAAATTTGCTTAACTCTTACTACTTTTCAATTCGATAATAAATTTTTCAAACAGCTAGAAGGCTTAAGTATGGGTAATCCTTTATCTCCCATTCTTTGTGATATTTATATGCATTACTTTGAAGATAAATTATTAAATCTGATCAATTTTAAATGTTGGATTCGTTATGTTGATGATACTTTCGTCCTATTGGATAATCCATTTGATATTTCTACAATTCTTCAAAATGTCAATTCTATTGATCCTCATATTCAGTTTACTTTTGAGTTAGAGAATTGTAATAAACTCCCTTTCCTTGATGTTTTAGTTACCAAATGTGTTTCTTCTTTCAAAACTTGTGTTTATAGAAAACCTTTTTCTGTCTCTAATCCACCCCATGCTCTCTCAAATCATCCTGTCAATCAAAAGATCGGTGTTTTTTATACTTATGTTTATCGTGCTCTCAAAATTTGTTCCGATTTTGCATCTCTTAAGAATGAACTCAATTACTTAAAATCTGTTGCTGTAAAACGTGGATTCAATCCTTCTATCATTAATACTGCTGTGAGCAAATTCAATAGACCCCCTAACAATTCCACTCTTTCTAATATTGATAAAAGTAAACCTGATAATTTGGTCGTCCTCCCTTTTTATCCTCCTTTATGTTTTAAATTAGCTAAAGTTTTAAGACGTTTCAATTTTAATGTTATCTTTAAACCAGTCAATAAATTAAAATTTCCTTCCATGAAATGTCCTGTCCCTGACCTCCAAAAATGGGGTATTTATAATATTCCTTGTAATGGCTGTGATTTATCGTATATTGGTCAAACTAAAAGAAATCTCGAAAAACGCCTAAAAGAACACTCTCGGTATGTCATTAATCAAGAAATTTCTAAATCTTCTGTTGCTAAACACTCTTGGGATTCCGGCCATAGTTTCAATTTTCAAACTGCTAAAATTATTTTTAATGCCAATAGTTCCTCTGAGTTAGACTTTCTTGAAAACTTAGCTATTTATATTAATCGTGATATTATTGTTAATGATAAATCTGATTCTAAAACCCTCTCCGTTGCCTGGAAGAATCTTTTCAGCACTGCTTCATAATTAAGTTTATTATTTAATTATTATTATTTTTTTTTTATATATATATATTATGTATACTATTTTTCAGGTATATTCATGTGTGTTTATAATTGTAAACTATTTTTTATTTTTATGTATTTTATTTTATTTTATTTTATTTTATTTTATTTTTTATTTTATTTTTTTTTATTTTATTTTATTTTATTTTATTTTATTTTTTTTTTTTATTACTACTAATTTATATATTTTTTGCGTACATTTTATTTCATTTTAATCTCTCCTTTTAGTAAATTTTTTAATTTACCCCGCTTTTTTCCCATTTCCCTTCCCCCCTTCTTCCTTTCCTCTCCTTCATTGTCTATCTAGTTTTGTTTATGCTCTTCCGTGATTGGCTGTTGCCTTCTTCTTTCCTATTGGCTGTTCCTTCTGCTTGCTCTCTCTCCCTCCCGCATTCCCCTTCAGTCGTGCCGCTACATTCATTGTGGACGCACGTCTTTTTTGCGCCTGACGAAGAAAGACTAAGTTCTTTCGAAAGGCCTTGCGCAGTTAACTTATTTTATGGTGTTTAAAGAAGTTTTTTTTTCATTTCAATTAAGTATAGTTTATTTATTTTTTTTTTTTTCAAAGTGATATGTTAAAAAAATATTTACTAAAACATGCAGAAAATTTATGTAATATTGCAAATTCATTGAAGAATATTGCAAAATTTCATGTAACCGAGGAAGGTTACATGAGTTTATGCTGTTACCATACATGAAAAGTTCTTGGAATACAAGTTTAGTAGAAAAATCTTAGGGTAACTTTACAGATTTTTTTCTTTTTTTACAGTATAGGCATGTCATAAGTGTGTTTTCCTACACAAAAAGTTTCATAAGTGCAGATAAACGAAGACAATAACTTTATTACGTTATTAGATCCATTCGTGGCCAAAGAAGAGGGGTAAAATACAGGGGGGAAGTAAATTTATCCAATCCTCCAAACCTCATCATATGTTTTCATTCTTAAGGGTTTCATGTTTTTAGACATTTTTTTATTCCTGGATGCAGAGAGAGATAAGTTGTACAATTTCATGTTGCACTAAAATCATGCAAATTTTATTTGGAATCTCCTGTGAAATTGACTTTTGTCGAGATGCGTCACTTTTCTCTCGGCTGAACGATATCTACTTATATCTATATAATAAAAGCCTAAGTCATGTAACTTAGAGGTCTGCACGGGCCGGGCCGACAAACAACATAAACGGGCCGGGCCGGCAAAAAAATTGAACGGGTCAGACGGGCCGGGCAGGGCCGATAAAAAAAATTTTCGGGCCTGCCGGCCCGTTCAAAGATTTAAGCAGAAACGATAAAATATGAACTATTTTCAACGAAAATGGTTTTAACGAGAATAAGTATAAATGTGGCCATACTAGTTTGACAGCATCAATATAAAAATGCACAGTGTATCGGCATCGGAGAATTACATTATGTGTAACCCGTTTTAATATTTTTTTAGCTGACTCATGCCGGTCCGAGATCACGCTTGCAATATTTTTCTACATATAGACTGGCCGGACCGGTACTAGACTTAATTATTGGCAGAAAACATGATTTGTAAAATTATTAACAGCGGTAAAGAACTTATGTTAGCTTAATCTTCGGATATATACTTCTTGATGATTTTTAAATTAATTTCTCAATAATGCGAAAGTTTGACACATTTTCTGATTAATTTTAAATTGTAAAAGTATAAAAGTGATAAGCCTAACTATTGAAGGGATTTGGAATCGAATAGCGTTTTTCATTTTTGGTAAATAAAATACTAGTATAACCTTTTTGAAATATAATAGTTTCTCAAATGATTGCAGGTTTTTCTCCCTTCCCTTGCTATTGCTACTGGAAATTCTATTCAAAACGCTAATTATGACAGTATTTTATTTGTTTGCAGTGTTCTTAAATTGCTTGTATCAAAAAATGGATAACGGCATTCGATTATATAGTTTCTGAATAAAGATATTTGCTAATCTTATGCGCTTCTGAGAAAAAAAAAAATGAATTTAGAAATGTATCAGAAAGGAGCTTTTTTGAATTTAAGAATGAATTTAGATTTCAAATCTATAATAAAATGATATAGAAATATATTTATAACTTTTCTTTTATTAAACAGCTTCAAAATTAACCATGTTTTTAGCTTTCTTTCTTTTTTCTTTTATTCTAAGCCATATTAATTTTTTAATGAATCTTTATTCGAATGTTGAAAGCCTAAGTAATCATTAATGTGTATTTGCTGTAAAATATACTGTAAAATCATTCCATAGATTTGTATGCAGTATTCTTTAAAGGAATCATATGATAAAAATCTGAATTTTTTAGAAATCGTAGAAATTGTAACGGGCCAAAACGGGCCGGGCCTGTTTTCGCTGATTTTTGTACGGGCCGGGCCTAAAATACAAAAATTAGAACGGCCCGGGCCGAACTTTTGAGTTTTACAACGGGCCGGGCCGGGCCCGGGCCTGGAAATTCCGGCCCGTGCAGACCTCTAATGTGACTGGCATCAACACTTCCGGGCTTACCCACTTCACTTCTAATATGTATGCTATGGGGTCAATTTCATGTTAGCCAGCGCAGGTTATAAGTCGCCAAATTATTGTACAGATTATTGCTATTATGAGCGCATTTGGCTGTCATCAACAGTTTGTCGTGATGACCACTTCGCTTTTCATGGGCCAAGCGGCCAGTTTTAATCAAAATTATTTTTCCGGATAAAGCTGTATAAAAGTTATATTTTTATAGAGATCGTTTGAAAAAAAAAAATATTTGAGAGATGAATTACATTGAAGTACATGCATATTTTGAGATTACATAAGTGAAATTTAAATTAACTTCCCAAAATCACTTTCCATCAAAGTAAACAAACAAAAAAAAAAAAGAAAAAAAAAAAAAGATTTATTTTCCAATGATTGAAGAAAAAAAAAAATAGGGAGGTGATAATTCATATAGCAAGTTCTCCAACCATCAATCTTTCCATGCAAAAATAATTCGAGCATGTAATCCACACTGAAAAAAAATATACCGCCTTCATCTAGAAAGAATCAGTAGTCACTTTCTAAATCCCTAAACTAGAAATATAGATGCCAGAGTTATGCGAATAAGTCTAATAAATAAACCGTATCGATGAAATGATCGAGAATTTCTAATATGTTCTTTTATAGATGAAGAAACTAAATTTCACGAATTATAACTATTACGAATCGTTTGAACTGCGAGAAATTATCGCTTTGATTTCTGGAATCGATTCATTAACTGGAATTTTACCTATTATAACATTTTTCTTGTGTTCGCATTTATTTGCAAATATTTTAAAATAAGTTTGACAGCCATAATACAGGAAAACGCTCAAGAATCATTATAAGTAATTCAGCGAGAATTTACGAGAATTTTAAAATTGTTGTGTTGCTTTCTGTTTTAAAATGGCGTTCTAAAAAATTAACTACTCTAAAAATTTAAACCTTTCTTAATTTGTTTTCAATCTATATCAGTATAATTATTGTGATATTTGACAAAAAAGGAGATTGGAGCTTTTTATAAAACTTATTTTGAAACAAGTCGAAAAAAGGCATATATTTTTTTTTTTACAGCACACAAATGTATAGAACAAATGAGAAGAAAATATCACCTGTCCTCATACCACCGGAAGTAGCAGACTCAACGCTTTCCAATCGGTACAGACAGTTCAGTGCTGCCAGATTGGGGATTTTGTCCCCATTTTGGGCAATTTTGAATCTCCAGGGGAATTTTTTGGGGACAAGTAATTCTTGGGGACATGTTTGGGGACTATGAACATTTTTGGGGAAAAACTTGGGGAATTGTTTTTGCAATTTCAATTTTTATTTTCATATATTTGACAATACTGGATCTGTCTCAAATTCGATTTTGATTTCGAAAACGAAAATTTGAGCAGCATCATTCAGCATAATCGACTGTCAATAATTTAAATAACAAATGTAAACAAGCTTGTCTTTGTAAAGTGTATCTCTTATTCTCATCGATTAACTGTGAGTATGCATATGCAAAATTATGTAAAGTTTATTTTTTTAATTTTTAATTTTTTCATCTTTTCTTTTTCTTTTCTTTTCTTTGCTTTTTTTTTTTTTTTTTTTTTTTTTTTTTGTAAATGGGGAATTTTTTTAGAAAAAATGCTTGATCTGGTGAAAAAAATTGAGTTTAAATTTGTTAATTTTTCTTTTATAAGGGAAAATTAAAAATTGGGAATTTGTTTTTTTCAGTAGAAATTGCGTTGGGGACTTTCTCTGAAAAAAGCCCTGATTTGGGGATAATTTCAGAAATTTTGGGGAAATGGCTTTCGACAATCTGGCAACACTGAGACAGTTTGCAGAATGAAATGGCCGTTTGCGTGTGCATTGTCAGTCTGGATTTAAAAATTTAGTTGAACAATTTCGCAGGAGCTCTTAAAATATCCTTTAGATGAAATATACGTTCGAGAAAATTAAAATAATTTTGGCATGTGATAAAGGATTCATGTCATTGTTATTTTAGTTATTATCGGAACGTATAAATTTGTTCTTCGTTTGTTCTTTGTGAATGTAGGATTACATAAAAAAAGGTATGAAAAAAAAAATATTTTCCCTGTTGCTTTTCTTTAAATTTTAAGATTTTATTGAAATAAATGACTGTCTCTCAGTAATTGCAATTAAATGATAAATATCAATTACATAAGTTATATTTTCATAAGATTTGTTTATTTGTAAAATATCATTCGTAAAAATCACATGTTTTCTCAAATTTTAAAATGATGTGGAAAAATTTAATAAAATAATTTTTACATTATTAGCAAATATTTTAAGGTATTTAAATTGCTGAATTAAAAAAAAAAAACTGTCCAATAAAATAAATCTGTTTGAAAGTTTAATTTTTAAATTTTATATTTACAAAGAGAAGTTTTGAAAGTAATCTTTAAGTCTGAAATCATTAACAAATGAAAATACAGAAGTTATGCAACCAGTGATAATTTAAATATTATTTTGCTAAAATATTTTAATTAAAAAAAAATAATGTATGTATTTAAAAGAATGAAACTAAAATGAACTAATGACTGAATGATGCTATTTTATCATTTATCATTTTTATTTTTATTCGGGATTCTAATTCTACTTTCCGATTCATCTGGTAAGCGTAGGGTTAAAATGAGGATTGGTATTTATAATTATCTTGTAATCCTGCAAATATAATAATAATAATGTACCAATGTGTATTTCTATTTTCTGTTTATGATCTGAATTTTTATACTTTATTTACATTAAAAAATTATTAAAGTGATTATTTAATACTTAAAATTGACAATATTGATGTAAAGTCGGTAATTTTCTGCTTATTGCAAATTTGAAAATAAGCATTTATTTTTATGATTGAAATCATTTTTTACATGTTTAAAATTACTTATTCTAACATTCGACTAAATGTTTGCATTTTCAATGTTAAATAGCATTTAAAATAATTATTCGATTTAAACCTGTCTCTTTTAGCATATTTATTACATATTTTGTTATAAAACTATGAGTTTCCATATATTTACATGAGATAGTTTTCTCAATATAGGCAGCGAAAATCGAAAATTTACAATAAATTCAATTTTAGAAGCAGCACTGTTTTTTTACTTTATTTTCAAAATAATTCGATAGATGACAAATCAATGTATATTTTAGAATCGAAATATTTTAACCTTTTGTTAGGTAGTTTTGTGTTATAGCAGAGCTCGAGGATGAATTGTCAAATTATAAAACATGTATCACTATATAATCGTATTCGATGCAAATAATATTTCGTGAGATATATGGTCCTGTTGTATTCATACAAGACGTATATGGGTGATTCTCAAAATAGGGGACAATTTCAAAAGTGAAATCTTAAAAAAATTACTGTTAGCAAAATTTCTGAAAAAAATAGGTGTTGTTAATATAGTATTAGGTATACTTTACATGTAGTCAGCAGAGCTAAATATTTAAAAATTAACTTTAAAAAAAATAATTAGTATTTTTTGAGCCATGCTAATGACAAAACAAATTGCATGGAATAAATATATTAAGAAATTTTTATTTTCTTCCTGTTTAAATATTTTTTTTCTATATTTATTAGCCTTCCTTTTCAGCAAATGGTTTTCATTTTTACTTATATACATATAAGGAGAATAAAAACATTACCAAAGAGCAAACTTTGTTTACATGAGCAACATTCTGACACTAACAATGTAAGAAGCTGTCTTAGTGACTTTCTGACAGATTTAATGCATATTTTAGGGATAATAAATGTAATACCTAAATTTATATATAAAATTAAACTTTATACAAGATACAATATAAGCAATAGTTACATTTATGCACATAGGAGTCTTTAGCATGGACAGAAAAACCATGCTAATGACACTGATATTTGTCCATGCTAATGACAAATTTTAATTTAAATAAGATTATGAGCCATAATATAATCACAATGCAATAGTCCTTTCTGGGGCTTTTTAAAACACAAAAGTCCTATGCAAATAAGTAAAATAAAAATTTTAATTATAAAATAAACATGAAAATTATTATCCATTCTAAAGACATACAATTGATGTACGCCCCTAATATTCAACTTCTATTCTTAAAATATAATACATGCTTCTATTTTCAGGCTGGGATAAAATGGCTACTTGTTGCCACGGAGAAACTTTATATTTTCAAACTATTGTCATATGTGAAAATGAAATTTTGATTAAAAACCAGCTGTTATAATATGACCTTGTTTTGAAAATAGAATATGGAGGACAAACTTTAATTCTTTTTTTATATACTATAATTTTATTTTTAAAAAGAGATTTATTGGATAAATCCTCTCCTTGATTAATTTAAAGAAAGAATAACATTTGTTTTATTTTATAAACATGATATTAACTCTTGAAAAAGCTAGTATACACAAGGCACAGCTGCTGTGGACATCCATGCTAATGACATTTTGAACATTTATTCTGTTATTTTAAGGTGTTTTTAACTAAAAATTGAGTAATTCTTGAGTGCAAATAATGATTAAGACAAACATATCTAAATATAAAAACATGACAGAAAACCTCTCAATTTTTTTTTTGTGTGCCGAAAGACATAAATTGTCCCCTATTTTGAGAATCACCCATATGCATATGATGTGCGTGGAACATGTACTTATATATAGTATAAGAATATATATAAATAAGGTATTCAGAAGTGAATCCGACTAACTCCATTTTTTCGTAGAAGTTCATGTAAAGACATGTTTAAACTTTTCTATGTATCTATAACTGCTTATGAATTACCCTTGATTATAAGACAATTAATCAAATTACAATCAAAATATGGTGAAAAAAATAGTAGTTTTTTAATAGATAAATAACTTTAAATGGTTAAAATAGGCGTATATATATATATATATATACATATATATATTTACATATATACATATATATACATATATACATACAAATTTTGGGATGATCTTGACGAGATCATAACTTTAATTTTGTCATAATGAAATTTAGAAGGACTGTTATAACAAAAAAGTACCATATTGTCTGTGTCCCAAGTTGTTTGAATTAACGTGCGTTTATTGTATATTGCAAAGAAATTTATATATATTTTATAGTCAACTTTATCGTGCTATTAAAACAAATAAAATATAATTAGTTAATATCGAATTCTCTATTTATCTATCACTCTTTTTCTAATTATTTGAGTTGCTGAAAGAATCACCAATGACATAGAATTCGTAATGTATATTAAATGAGATAAATTAATTTCATTTAGTCTCTCTATAGTTTAAAGAATACAAAAAACTATTGTATGGAACAGGATATTATTTGTTCGATTAAATTTATTTCGATAATGCTTCAAGAGTTAAACAGAAATGTTTCTTTAGTAGCAGTAACTTGTAAAATATGCGATTTTTTAAAGGCTATAAATAACTAAGTAGATAATTTTCAAATAAATAAATAAATAAATAAATAAATAAAAAAAAAATAAAAAAAAATGTGTCAAATCGAATTTTTAACAGTTTTAATTTTTAACATTTCCAGTTATGACTATGCTTTCTGCTTCAGGATATTATATTTTGTAGTTTTTTCTAGAGCTACAATTTATTTTCTAAATGCCAGTAAAAGATTTTTTTTTTTTTTTTTTTTTTTTTTTTTTTTTTTTTTCAGTGAATCAAACTTTAGTTTCATTCTGCTAGGTGAAATACTGTACAACTCAACTTTCAAAATGTTTTCTTGACAAAGTGAAATATAAATAAGCCAACTCACATAATATTTAATATACAATTAAATGATTGGCATTAAATGAACGATAATTTGGTTTAATGTAAGGGTAGCCATCATTAAAGGCCTTTTACAGAAAAAAGTTAATGACCAAATCATAAGACCTGGAGACCAAACTGGTTGCCAGGGCGGCTAGTATATATATAAAACCATTAATCGTATTGCAATATATGAGCCATTGAATTTAATAACTTATAGCACTTTGAACATGGAGAGAAAAATTAAATGATTAAAATGAATACAAAAGGAATTTGTAGAACCAAAGTAGATTCTTCAGGTCCCAAATACTTTGGAACTACAAATGAAGAGCATGGTTTCATCTTCGTATTTGCCATGAAAAAGCAAAACAATGCGAATTTGGGACTACCAACACACAAAAAACCAAAACCAAATAAAGAATAAACATAAAAAACAAGGCACATCAAAACTATACACTTAGGAGTTGTATGATATGTCTCCAGTTTATAAAAAGTTAGATACCATTTAATCATGCAAATTAATTAAATTATATCAATAGAAATAACTGATGTAATTGTACAATTATCCATTCATTAGTGTCAATTAAACATCCATTATAATATGTTTTTCAATTTAACAAATGCATTTCCCACTCTCACTTTTTTTAAATATTAATTAACCATTGCGTATTATCCAGACAACACCGACTTCCTCTGTACTCTAACATCTACCCACCCAGCCATCCTATTATACACATTTTTTATATTCTTTACATTTTTAATTTTTTATTAATTTTTTATGTTTTAATTATCTTTTTGTACTTTTTTTAACGCAGTGTGTTAATAATTATTGAGATCATATTATATATAACACAAATATTTGTACAAATGAAATTACACAGCTAAGTACTCTGAAAGCTATTGAATTTTTTTTTTTTCACCCATTGAAATCCATCCTTTAATTTCTAAATGAAAGTTAACACGCATTAATTTTATTAAGAACACTCAAAGAAGTTTTCTTAAAATGCTCACACTTCCTTTATTGGACATAGGCTTACAAAACACGTTTTCAAAACTGTGCAATCTTTCCCTTGCTTTGTGAATTTCGCTCGAGGGAAATAGACCCCCTACTAACTTAATCGACCTTTAATTTATGCCTAGTCCCATCTCAGCTTCCACTTTTATCCTCTATCCCTGCACTCTAGCAAAAAAAAAAAAAAAATGATAATAATAAAAAAAAAAAAAGCCTGAACAAATAAAGTTAAAAAAAAATGCTCTTTAAAAGGCACCGCTCTAACCTGCTTGCTGAGTGTATGTGATCACCTGTGTGGGTCGGCGATGGAACCTCTCTCTTTTTATAAGGCC
This sequence comes from Maratus speculifer, assembly GCA_964019185.1. Lineage (NCBI taxonomy): Eukaryota > Metazoa > Arthropoda > Arachnida > Araneae > Salticidae > Maratus > Maratus speculifer. Next base: position 314,074,455 of record OZ025296.1, on the reverse strand, counting down.
CAAACACATTTGACCACTTCTTGAAGTTCGGTGTCGGCCTCGTTTGATGCTGTTACGCGGTGTTTTTTTTTATCTTTAAGGGTGTTCTTAACTGATCCGCTCAACAAGCGAAAAACGTTTTGACACATTTACAAATTCATTTTTTAACAGAAAGTTATAAATTTTTAATGCCTGACTATGAAAGCGATTTCGAATTGAACTTATTTTTCCATTTTATGATAATTAAATTACTTATCGAGTTATAAGCTATTTCGATGACGCAATCACCCGTTTTTCTCCTCCTTTTCGACCGGTTTTTCTGCTTTCGTCGGGAAATAGGCTCAAAAGTGTCCACTTTGAAGGCTTGTTATGAAAAATCTATTGTGTTTTTTAAAGAACAAAAGAATGAGTGCAATTAGACAGTTTTTGAATAACAACCCCTGCTATTTTCATGTATTCCCGAACAAAAATAAATTTATGCATGTGTCACAAAGTTGCCCTTTTTGATTTAAGAACACCCTCAATGAGTTTTGCAGGAAAGGGGCATTGTCCGGCAAAAGGAAAATCTTTCTGTCAAATAGGGTGGATTGCTTATCTCCCGATTCTTTTGTTAATTCCCCTCGTTTCGATTATGAACAAACCGCAAATGGATCGTATACAAAAGACTTCCCCACTTTTTCCAAGAATTCAATTCAAGGGAAGAGTGTTGCAATCTGAACGGAGCCATAGGAGAGGAGAGGACATGAGCGTTCATAAGGCTGCATTCACACTGAAATGCCCTCACCGTCAACTGATTTCTTGAAAGAGCCTTTTGTATAGAACTCATTTGTGGTTTCTTCATAATAGAACGGAGGGGAATGAACAAAAGAATCGAGTGATAAGCAGGTCAACCCTACTTGACGGAAAGATTCCTCTTTTGCCGAACAACCATCCCTTTTCTTGCAAAATTCATTAAAGATAAAAAAAAAAAAAAAAAAAAAAAAAAAAAAAAAAACACCATGTCGCCACAACAAACGAGCCGACGACTAGCCGCAAGAAGTGGTCAAGTGTGTTTGGACCTTTAGAACAGGTTGGAAGGGAGGGTATGAATGTGGAAACGTCTGCAATCATTTGCTTGTAAGGTAGCTAATGCTACAGAAAAAAAATATGTAAAGGATTCTTTTTTTTAATTGTATAATTTTTTATCGTGTTCTTTCATTTGCTTTGTATTTTTTATCATCACGTGCCCGCAAAAGATACACGTATTGAAAAAATAGATTTTTATTATTATTTTCTTAACGGGATATAATATATTTAAAAACTTTAAGGGTGTTCTTAAATCAAAAAGGGCAACTTTGTGACACATGCATTAATTTATTTTTGTTCGGAAATGCATGATAATGGCAGGTGTTGTTATTCAGAAACTGTCTTCAGAAATTGCACTCATTCTTCTGTTTTTTAAAAAACACAATAGTTTTTTTTATAACAAGCCTTCAAAGTTGATACTTTGGAGCCTATTTCCCGACGAAAGCAGAAAAACCGGACGAAAAGGAGGAGAAAAACAGGCGATTGCGTCATCGAAATAGCTTATAACTCGATAAGTAATGTAATTATCATAAAATGGAAAAATAAGTTCAATTCGAAATCGCTTCCATAGTCAGGCATTCAAATTTTATATCTTTCTGTTAAAAAATGAATTTGTAAATGTGTCAAAACGTTTTTCGTTTGTTGAGCGGATCAGTTAGTTTGACTTGTGCTTAAGGCTGTTCTCAACTGCTGTGCTCAACAAGCGCGAAACGTTTTGACACATTTATAAATTCATATTTTAATAGCAAGAAATGGAATCGAAAATCTTAACTATGGAAGCAATGTGCAATGGAGCTGTGCTTTCGTTTTTTTTTTTTTTTTTTTTTTTTTTTTTTATCAACAAATTACCCATCGAGTTACAAGCGTTTTTTCTCTCTTTCTTGACTAGGTTTTCTGCTTCCGTCGAGAAATTCGGTTCAAAACGATCACTTTCACACTAGTTTCTGAAGGATCGACTGTGCTTCAAATAAATTAGCTAAGGAAAAGTTCTTGAAGATGTTTAGAAAACGCTATTCTACAACAAGATTTAACTGGTATTATAGCTTTCTAATACTTCTTACGCTTTATTACATACGATTCTTTCAGGAAATTAACTTTAATGTTAAAATGTAAAGAGTGAAGTTTATGTTTCGATTAAAAGAATTGCATATGGTGCAAAGGGAATTAAGCAAATATTTATTATTATTATTATTACTAAATGCTTAAACGTTAAAGAAATTATATAGTAAATGCATAAACGCAAATACTATCATTATTATATATAAATAGTTACGAAAGTTTTTGCTAAAACAAAATAATACTCAATTAAAAGACATAAACTATTAATAGCACTTGAGACCTAAAAGAGTTAAGTTGATAACACTAGTTACTGTACGAGAGGCATTTATTCAAAACCAACAGATTTTAGCAGCAAAAAAATTTCCGCTTTTAATTTTATGGAAAATATCAACTTTCACTGCTATAAATAAAATAAGTTCGATCTGAATCTATCTGAAAACTATCTTATTGAACACGAATAATGAAAAGAGAAAATGCATTAGACAGTTGTTTTAATAAAACTGCCACAACAGAGACTTTGAAAAGAACGAATTATTGTTTAAATAAGTAAAAATCATAACTCAAATTTTATGATTTGACTCTTAATTTATGATTTTTTTTTCTATATTTGAAATTTAAATTTATGAAATTCATTTTTTAAAAATATTTACGCAAATTTTGAATGATTTTTGTTAATTTAAGAAAGTGAGTGCCCCTTCATCCACATCGCAATATTTTTAATCGCAATTGCTTTGTTATTTTATTATACATTGTTCAAAAATTCTGTAAAAACACAGAAAAGAAAGCGAGACTCTGTGTAAATTTACATAAGTTCTCGGTTAAATGTTTGCCCTGTAGGATCTTTAAAGATACCCTGTAGGGTCTTTAATGATATTTTTATCTTTGTGCTTATAATTCAAACTTAAAACTCTTAATTCAAAATACGCACTTACGAAATTCTTTTGCAATTTTATTAGAAATATTTAAAAAGAAAATTTAGTTTGAAAATTGTTTAGGTTAGAATAACGTAGAAAGGGCAAAATTATATCTATTGAGGATATTCTAGTGAGGATTTTTAGCGATTTTTCCCGTTGAATCATAAAAAAAAATATTTTGAACAAAAGCTCCTATACCTCATTAAGTATGATTCTTTTCCACTGTCAAGAGGTATCGGGTTCAAACCCCAGGACGGCTAGAAACAAACTGTATAAAAAACTAGTCGTTGGGGGGGGGGGGGCACTGTAATTACTTCCTATCATGGATATGCATAATATAAAATATAAAAATAACATAAGTGTAAACTATTTATAAAATGCATTGCTACTCAAAAATAAAATGTAAACGCATGTTTAAACATTTTTAACTCGTAATAATGCTCTATTAATGAAATTCTGATGAACCAATTTCGACAAATTATATGAAACGCCAAATTACTCAAGCGGTATCGAATTGCGCAAAAGAAATAGCCTTATACCCAGTGTTCTCGCTGACATTTGACCAACGTTAGTAATTTGGCTAATTAAAAATGAAAAACATTCGCCAAATGAGAAAAGTATTAGCAAAATAGATTCGCCATGTTGCACAGACACAAAAAAGCATTTAATTCTTTAATGTATTCCTTTTTTTTTTTTTTTTTTTTTTTTACTTTCTTCTATCTTTACAAGAAGAAAGTATTGGATTCATGAAAATTTTCGACTTCCGGTTTTCGACGGATTTATACGTTTTAGAAAGTCCTGAACACGTTTTGACTATTTTTAGAAAATGTCTGTCTGTGAGTCTGTCCGTCTGTCTGTCTGTCTGTATGTCTGTCTGTCTGTATGTGACAAAAAATTTGTGGGCGCTCTATCTCAAGAACTAATGCTCGAAATTTAATAAAATTTTATATTCAGTTAGACCTTGATATGAATTAGTGCCTATTGGTTTTTGGTGAAAATTGGCCTGCAGGTGGCGCTGCTATACTACGTTTTTCATGATTTTCAAGATTGCTATATCTCAAGAACTAATGCACAGAATTTCACCAAACTTCAGATTCTGTGACCCCTTGATATAAATAGACGCTGATTAAGTTTTGGTGTAATTGGTCAGCAGGTGGCGCTGCTGTGCCACGTTTTTCATGATTTTTATGATAGCTATATCTCAAGAACTAATGCACAGAATTTCACCAAACTTCAGATTCTGCGATACCTTGAGATACATAGCCGCTGATAAGGTTTTGGTGTGAACTGCCCTATAGGTGGCGCTGTTATGCTACATTTTGCACGATTTTTGCGATAGCTATATCTCAAGAACTAATGCAGAGAACTTTATCAAATTTTAGATTGTGTTACACTAGAATATATAACATAATTAGACGTTGATTACATTTTTGTATTAACCTTGCAACAGGTGGTGCAGCTATGCTGCATTTTGCACGATTTTTCCGATAGCTATATCTCAACAACCAACGCACAGAATTTCATCAAACTTCAGATTTTGTTACAAAATGACATATAACATAATTACACCATGATTACGTTTTGTTATAAATCCTTCAACTGATGGTGCTGCTGTGCTATATTTTACACGTTTTTTTTTAACTAGCTATATGTCAAGAACTAATGCACAGAATTTCATCAAACTTCAGATTCTTTTACACCATAACATAATTAGACGCTTTTTTACATTTTGGCATAACATGTCCAAGATATGGTGTTGCTGTGCTACGTTTTGAAATTTTTTTATTATAACTATATCTCAAGAACTAATGGACGAAATTCCATCAAATTTCAGATTCTGTTAGGTTTTGACATAAATAGATGCTTATTAGGTTTTAGTATAAATTACCCAACATGAGGCACTACTAAGCTCATTTTCTCAGAATATTAATAAAATTTTGCGTTTTAGGCTTTTCGAATACCAGAATCTCATTAGGCTAGGTCAAATGTTCGAGGAAATTCGATAGTGGGTAACTTTGGGGTCACCACGTTTTTTTTTAAAATATTAAAATGTACTTATGAGATAGAAGAAAGTTTTGGGATTGACACATCCAACTAGTTTTCAATATGTTCTAAAATAACCCAAGTTTTTATAACTGTGACAGCGATTGTTATTAATCAAATTTCAACTAATCCGCTACAAATATAAAAAATATGTATACATTAAATATATATGCATATGTACGAAAAACGAAAAAGCAAAAATTGAGCACTAGCAATTTGGCGAATCTAATCACTTGTTTACTCGCCAAATAAAGAATTTAGTCGCAATTTGGCGCATTGGCGAGCGACAGCGACAACACTGCTTATACCTCAAAAAATTATAATCATATTAACTAACAATTAACTGCACCGGACTAATTGTCTCATTTCCAATTAAAATATATCTTTGAATTGAAATTTGACTGAAATACAGGGTCATGAAAAATCGAAGAGTGTGAAAAACAGGATTACAAATACCTTGGCAATTAATAATCCGATCGACTTCGTTCTTTATGCAAAATTCGTGTTATTTTATTGCTTATTACGTCCACGCCTTAAAATAAAACAATTCGAAAATTTTTATGTACCGCGTTTAGCCAGAATGAATTTTTCGAGAGTCCGAAAAAAATAGCTCCGGATAATCGAGGTTACTGATATTGAATAAGTTTCGTTCCATTCTTACATACTAAGTATACACAAAACTTCAAGTCTCTATCTCAGGAGATAGAGCGTTTACAGATGGACAACGGCATTTTTTTTTTTTCTAAAAATATGTTTTTCGGAATCTCCAGTATCTAAAACGTGTAAATCCGTAAATTTTTTTTTCGATTTTCAAGATGATTGCAAGATTTACCATATATTACTTATGATGGGTAAGTAATAAATAATTCAGCAGTTCAAAATTACTCTAAAAATTCAAGTTCTTTCCAGGCTTAGTGAAGATTGAGTGATTTGCAGATTTTAAAAGCTAAATTAAATTATATCACTAAAAATAAATTTTCAGAGTCTTGTGAATTTTTAATGATGTTATTTTACGCAGTCTATTGTAAATTTATCGAATAATTTCTCTGTTTTTCTAATCTCTATAATTTTACATAAGACTTAATATAAAGGATTACTCCTGGATTCTGTGGGATTTCATAGAAAAAAAAATTAATAGTGTAGATGTGTAAAATTTTTAAGATTAATTCTTTTGTCTCTAAGAATTGAATGTCATAATGTCAATTGAATGTCATATTAAATTATATTTTTTTCAACATTTTAAAGACTGCATTTGACAAAAAGAAAAAAACTTTTAATCCACACAGAAAAAAAAAATAAATAAATAAATAAATAAATAATAATAATAATAATAATAATAATAACCTTACTTTACAGCCTTCCTTCATTCAACAATTACTCCATAATAGATTTTACTCACCTGAAAAAAATAATAAAAGTCTTAGAGAGTATATAATTTAGGAGAAAAAACAATTTAAATAATTTAAATCGGTAAAGAAATACTGGGTGATACTCATAAAGTACCCATTTCACACATCCCAACTTAATGCATAGATTGAGTTAAAATTTATTAAGTCTGTTTTCAAATAAACTAGTCGTTGGGGGCCACCGTAATACTTACCCATCATGGTTATGGATATGAAAATAAAACATGTGAAACTATTTATACAATGCATTGCAATTCATAAACAAAATTTAAATATTGTTAATATACATAGTAATGCTCTATTAATGAATTGCTGATGTACCAATTTCGACAAATTATATAAAACGCCAAACTACTCAATTAGTACCGAACTGCGTAAAAGAAACATCCTTATAACACCAAAAATAATAATTCTATTAACTAACAATTAACTGCGTCGGATTAATCGTCTCATTTCTAATTAAAATATACTTCTGAATTGAAATTTGAATGAAATACAGGGTCATGAAAAATCGAAGAATGTGGAAAACAAGATTACAAATATCTCGGCAACTAATAATCCGATCGACTTCGTTCTATATGCAAAATGTGTGTTATTTTATTGCCTTTTACGTCCATTTCTTAGAACAAAAAAATTCGAAAAATTTTATATACCTTTCATCAGAACGAATTTTTCGAGAGTCCGAAAAAAATAGTTCCGGATAATCGAGGTTGCTGATATTAAATAGGGTTCGTCCCATTCTTACACACTAACTACATACAAAATTTTAAGTCTCTATCTCAATTTGTTCGGGAGATAGAGCGTTTACAGACAGACAGACTGACAGACAGACAGACAGACAGACAGACAGACAGACGGACGGCAAAATTTTTTTTCTAAAAATACGTTTTTCGGAATCTCCACTATCTGAAACGTGTAAATCCGTCAAAAATTTTTTTTTCGATTTTCAAAACGATTGCAAGACTTACCCTGTACTACGTATGATGGGTAAGTAAAAATGGTAACTTTATGCGATATATGTTTTAATTTATGTTTGTTCGGAAGTGCATGAAACTAGCAAGTGTTGTTTTTCAGAAACTATCGAATCGAAATCATTTTCCTGTTTTTTAGCTAACACAATAGATTTTTCAGAAAATAGCATCAAAATGGGTGCTTTTGAACTGAATTTCCGCTCAAAATAGGAATAATTACTCAAGCTGGGATGGAAAACAACGTGTTTGTCACATGATCGAAATCGCTTATAACTCAATAAGTATAATATATTGTTAAAAATGGAAAATTCAGTTTGATTCCAAACCACTTCCAGAATCGGGCTTTCCAATTTTAGAGTATTTCGTTAAAAAATAAATTTGTAAATGTGTCAAAACATTTCGCGCTTGTTAAGCAGAGCAGTTAGAACAGCTTTAAGGATTAAAGTAATATACATTTTTAACAGACTGCATCAAAAATATAAAAAATCACTGAAAAAAATATATCCATAACATTCCAAGTCTTTTTTGTTTTAATTTAATATTATAAATGCTTTTTTAATTTAAAAAATTGGTCAGAAGGGATAAAAAACGAAGATAATCTCAGAAATTTTACGAAGTGTACTTAGACATTACGTTGAAAGTCTTTATCTTTGAAAACTTTTAAACCTACGCCAATTAAAAAAGCTCAATGACAATAATATTTTTTATAATTTTAGACAAAATTTATTCTTTATGTGTTCATTTTTTGATAAGTGACCAATTCTTCATTTTCTGACATCTGAGTGCGGTTTATAAAAGTTTTTTTAAACATCTCACATTTGTGAAAAGGTATTAACAATAATAAATAATGGTATTTTTCATTGGGACTTTGGCGAAATATCGAAAATAGGGTTGGTAAAAGAAGTAAATTTGGCAGCATTTTATTTGGCAATTTATTCATTGTTTCAAATATACAAGCAATTTTTGCACTATTTTATGATTTATTTAATATAAAGAAGCCATTTGCCTATTTGTATATACAAACAAATGTGAATTGTACAGGGTATTCTAGAAATAAAATCGAATTTAAAATCGAAATTAGTTTTTTGTTTTTTGCTAAATAAATTAGTTATCAAATTATAAGTGATTTTGATCACGCGAAAACAAGTTTTTCCTCTATCTGATTTTTTTTTCTTCCTTTCTTCTGGAAATCCTGTTCAAAACGTCACGTTTGACAGTATTTTCTGACAAACTTTTTTCGATTGCTAAAGAATGGAAAATATCTTTCGATTACATATTCTCTGAATTACAACATCTGTCAATTTCATATGCATTTCCGAACAACAATGAATTATAATTTGCATCACAAAGTTCCCCCTTTGGATTTGCGAACAGTCATAGAAAGCATTTTAAAAATAAGTTTCTATCACCATTTTTCAAAAAGAAGAACTGGAATAATAATTTCAGTTTTCGCCAAAAAAGAGAGAAACTCTGAACCAGTTTAAAATAAATTAAAATGCATCAATGCGAAAAGGAAATCAGAATTAAATGGCAATTTTTGAAGAATGAAATTTACTACCTCTGTTTTCCAAACCATCAGATGAATTTTAATTATTTTTTCTCTAAAACGCAAAGATGTGCAATGACCCTTCTCTATTGTCCTTTGTTGGAGCCTCTATTTTGAAGGTTTGAAATAAAAATTTAAAATGTGTAATAAATGTTATGCCGCAAATATATTTTCTTCTTTCTTTTCCTTTTCTTTTTCTTGAAATTAAGTGGCAGGGCAAAGACACTGAAACGTAAATGAGAATAAAGAAACATAAAACTTTGAAAAAAGCAATATAATAAGCAATACAATCGACACTAAGTCATTGCCCTAAAGTTCTCGTATACGGCAATTACGAGGTTGCTTTTCAAGTAAGCAGAATGATCATGTTGCCAAGAGAAATCTAGAAATTTAATACTAAAAACTATTTTAACTCGTACACAGTCTAATGCTTTATGACATAAGGTAAAACACTTTTATTTCGTTTGTTTCAGGTAATAAGAAAAAAAAACCAGTTTGGTAGTAATTGTTAATGTTCTAATAGTGTTGGCAATAAGATTCATATAAATTTTGACATATGATACAATTACTGATAATTATTTTTAACGAGGTACTGAAAAAGTTTTTTTTTCCTTTTTAGTTTGTAAATAAATTACTTAGATATAAACTATTGGTACAAACTCTTAATGCACCTTCTCTCCAAACAGATTAAAATTTAAATAACATGAAAAATGAGAATGAGATGATTTAAATTTCGTAACAATTAAAATTATCAATTACTTAAAATGCATTGTTTAGTCTTGGTTTAAAATTGTTCTCAAATATATATTTTTCCAAATGCATGAATTTTGCAGCCATTACAAATTACCTACACAAAAATTGAATAGTTTTTTTCATTATCTCGCAAATGTGGTACTCTCTAAATATAAGCGATTGCTCCCAGTTAAGATTTATCCTAAACTGCCAAATCAGGCATCATTTTCTGAAAGATATTTTGCTTTTACAGGGAAGTATAAAACTATATCTGGCTTATTTCGTATCCGAATAAAAATTGTTGCAAATTGTATATTTTCTGTATGTATCAGAAAATAGCCATTTTGGAATAGGCCCTTGAAAGCTTAAATATTTTGCCGACGGAATATTATTCTAACTCAAAGACGTAGCCAAGGGGAAAGGGGGGGGGATGTCTTCAAGGATTTGATCTCCCTCTAAAATATTTCTGGGAATGATTATAAATATGCAGTCAATATAAAGCCAAAATTCGACAATCAATTGTAACCAATTTTCAAAAATGAAAATTCTACATTAACATATCTTTAGTGTATGTAATTTCTAAGAAATATTTAAGGTGGATTGAATTTTTTTTTAGAATGGGACTCTTTAATTTATGCTGTTAAAATAAACTGATTGCAACAAACCGATATAAATCATGGACTTTTTTTAGCCCAAATTCTTCGAGAATGTAATGGAACTCATTTGAAATTTTCACAAGCTTTGTTCTCCGGACGTATGCTACTAGGCAGACATATTTTGGTAATAAAACATTTGAAAACATACGTAAAAAATCATCAAATATTAATTTGGTTGACTCTAACGGCAATACAAAACTGAAGAGACTGTCTAATTGAGATTAAAAATTTACTTGCAATCAAAACAGCTTAAAGTTTCTTTTGTAATTATATTAAATTGAATAACTACTCATGATAGAAATAAAATCTTAACATTCGTTTATTTAAAATTAGTAAAAAACAATTTTAAAATAAGTTCAGGTTAAAATTCATGGACCTAAATTCCCCTCCGAAATATTTTTCTGGCTACGGCCTTGATTCTAACCGGAAAAATTTTAAGAAAATTTGAAAGCAAATGATTAAAAATAATAGGAAAGAATTAACTTCCTATTTCTTCTTTTTTCTTTAACACTACATATCACGTATGATTTCTAACTCGGAATAATTCAACTTCGTACTCACCATACAATGAATATACGATTGTGGTTGGGTTATATGTTATAAACTCAATTTCTGTACATTTTGTTTCATAAATCAAAACCGTACGCTGTCAGAAAAATTCGTCCATGTATACACTAAATTATCCTTATTTTTTCACAAATAATTTCCATACTCCCAGAAAACATATTTGATCCATGAATTCATTCCAAACATCTAAAAAAGAGGAAGAGATTCCGTTTATTCCTAGCACGCAGGCGTATGGGGTCTATTAGCAATAAATTCAAATTTATTTTTAAAATGAAAAACAAAAAAATCTATAGATTAAAATGTCTAATTTAGTTTAGAAAGACAAACATGTTTTCGAATTTAAAAATAAATAACACTTATTTTCTTCATTCATTTAAAAATACTCGCAACTTATTATTTAAATTTGGATAAGTTGAATAAAGTTGAATTTGCAAAGTTATTTATGAATAAATATTCTCATTTAAAATATACTAACGAACACATTTAAAAGATATTTTAATTTAAAAATTAAAAGAAAAAAATAGATATTGCTCCAAAATAATCTTATCAAATAAAAATTGAACGCCCATATTTTACCTCTAGCAATCTACTTTAATATATTTAAAATTCACATTTTTATATTTCATTAAAACTATCGTAAAAAAATTCCAGCCACAATCTCAGTAACGACGAAATCTTCCCGAAATTAACTTCAAATTGAAAAGCTTTTTAACGAAATAGACCAAACCACATCCATATGAAACGAACACATTTACTTCAAAGCGCTTTATTACTATATAACGGTAGATCCGTGCTAGCGCATTCGCCTTCCAAATGTTGAAGTTGGTGGTTCGGTTTCCGCGACCGCCGCTTTTATCTTTTCAAAACTTTTTTCAATTTACAGGCATTTTACCTCTTTTAACGGAGAAAAAAAACAAACGGATATCCTTCAATTTACAGAAAACTACTGGCAGCACTGCTGCGAGTAATTTTCTGTAAAAAAAAAAAAAAAAAAAAAAAAAAAAAAAAAAAAAAAAAATGAAAGTGTTTTTTTTTTTTTTTTTTTTTTTTTTTTGAGAGTAGCCAATCAATCAAGGATCAAGACAGGCTGGTTTCCAACAATTGTAAAACCTCCAGTTAATAAAGGTATACTGAAAAGCAAGCTGGGATTGGAAGAGCAGGGTTCCAAAAGATATTTTTTGGCATTATTTGATTTCATTCCCACATGTATACTACAGTATTATTTTCATGTTCATATTCTCCTTTGTCTGTGTGAACTTCATCAATAACCCTGACTGAATTCCGTCAGCGGACGAATTTAGAACTTCAACAAATTAAAAATAAAATTAAAAAATCACATTTTCTTATATACAGGGTATATCAGGATTAATCGCTTAAATTTGGTGGAGAGATAGAAAATACCAAAAGAAAACGATTTCACATAGGAAAGTATTTGGCCAAACGTCATATTGTAAGGCAAAATTTGGCCGGTAGGTGATGTGCTGCATGGACAGCCAGACATTGGTGAAGTCTCAGGGATTTCTCGGACTATATAAAACTACGTGCTACAGACTTCATTTTCACCATGCCAAAATGACCAAAGTGTAATTCTTTTAATATTTGTTTTCTGTGAATTTCTGGGATAATTATTCTACATATTTTGAAAATAGAATCATATTAAAAAATAAATTCTTCTTGTTCACAATCAAAAAGTAAATTTTTTAGAATTTAAGAACCAAAAGTTAGGTAACGAAGATAAATTTTAAGTAATAAAGAAGCAGATTTTATAGTTAAAGCTATAGATTTAGACGTTAAAGGGAAAATAGAGAGTTGATTAATTTGAAGAAATTCAGATACAGTTGACTCTCGTTAATTCGAACTCGTTGGGCTACAAGAAATGTTCGAAGTACCCAGAATTCGAAATATGGAAAGTATGAAAGGAAAGCATGTTTAAAGGGGTATCATTACAAAGGAATTAATGATATAGTAATTTTTAATTTATTTCGGTTGTTATCTTTAGAATATAATTTAATATTAAATTAAAAGATATAAATACATAAACTAATTAAGGGAAAAGGAACAAGCACAATGGAAGAAGGGATGGAGGTGTCATTAATTGTTAAATTGGCCACTAAAAAAGTGGATAACAAAGGCACAGGATTATAAGTATACTAGTTCAAAAGAATTCTGTCGAAAATGAAAGAAAGAAAGTTATTTCAAGGATCTGAAGTCCTTAAGAAAGTAAGGAAAAATGAAAAATCGGAATTCTCGTTAGTTCGAATTAAACGAAGTCAAGAGAAAATGTGTTCGAATAAAGGAAAATTTTAAATGTTATTTTGCCATTGAAAATTTCTGGACATCATGTTTAGTTCGAATTATGCGAAGATTCAATTTATCCGATTTCGAATTAAAGGGAGCCGACTGTACATCAATTATATTACCGGAAATAAATTGTGGAGGTAAAACTTAGTACGCAATAGAAGACGTGAATGAGCACCAACGTATCCATGTTCAATGGTTTTCTTATAATGAATATCATATTGAATTGTTTGCATGCTTATAGATATTTATTTTTCAATGTCGACATCTCCCTTTTCCTACGCACATACAAAATACGCAACGATAAATGGCGTATGAAAATGAACGAAAAAGAAATTTCTCTTGTTTACTACCAAAAAGTAAATTTTTAGGAATTTCAGAACCATAAATTATATAATGAAAAAAAATTACACAATAAATGATCATATTTTGTAGCTGAAGCTATGTTTTTAAATGTTTAACGCAAAACAAAAAGTTAATTAATTTGAAGAAATTCAAATTTACTAATTACATGACCGAAATTAAATTGTGGAGGTAAATCTTTAGTACGCAGTCGAAGACGTAAAAGACCACCAGCGTTTCAAATTCGAGTGTTTTATTATAACGAATATCATATTGAAATGTTTCCATGCTCATACATATCTTATTTTCGATGTCAACATCCCTTTTTTCTAGGTACACTGTTAAAGATCTTGTTCAAGTTTGAACTAAATTTTGGTACTCAATAGCTGCCAATGGTGAAATCTTGAACCAACAGTTGGATCTCCTGTTGAAGCATGGTTCCAATAGTTGGATGTAGTTTGGTATAGGAAGCTCCAAATGCTGGTACGAGATTTCACCACCCTATGGTGGCAACTACTGAGCACAAAAATTTCGTTCAAACTAATGCAAAATTTTTAACAGTGTACCCATAAAACGTGCAACGGTGAATGAAAAAAATCACACGATACGTTTTTGAACAGAGTTTTTTATTTTATTTTATTTTTTTATTTGGCATTAAAACACGGTTTTTGACAAAAAAAAAAAAAAAAAAAAAAATATATATATATATATATATATATATATATAAGTTAACAATTTACAACGACTAGGGTAACATCCCCAGTAATTGGCATATTAAGAATTTGTCTTTGAACTTATTTCAATTTTCATTACAAAGAAATAAGATATTTACTTGGAAATATTTTTAAATCAAAGAATGCATATCTGTGCATCTATTTCGCCCACTAAAAGCAAAAAAATTTGAAAAACTATTTTTATAAAAATATATTTATAAAAAGTTGCTGAAATCACCAGTAATTGGCCTCTAGAGCACCAATGTATGACACCTTTTGATCCAGTAATTGGCACATGTTTATATTTTTTAAAAAAACTTTGCATTTTGCATTAGGTTTAATCTTTTTAAATGAATTTACTGTAGATGAAGATGCCATATTTCATGTTTTTGAGAGTAAGAAATCAGTATATTAGTCTGAAATGTGAACATTTTAAAACAATACAGTATACTTATATTAATACCCAGTAATTGCCCTGCTGTCCCCAGTAATTGTCATATGAAGCTTTAGTGGATTCCAATTACTGATAATATTTCATATTTTCAAATAAAAACAAATAATAAACAAAATTAGTCTATAACTTTAAAAGTACTTCCAAAAGAAGTGGTTTAATCTCAAATTCCTTGCGAATTCTTTGTAATTGGAATAGGTGCCAATTACTTGGAACTAGCAAAATTGAAGCACCATTAATTGGCATCTATCATTAATTCGGAAATCCAAATATTTGTGTCGAAAATACTTCTACACAATTAAAGTAACCTTTTTTAACTAAACAAAACAATTGTCAATTAAAATTTAAAATCCTTACAAATATTATAAATCGGAAAGTGAGTTTGTTTGTTTGTTTGTTTGTTTGTTCCGCTTTCACGCCGTAACTACTGAACCGATTGCTTTGAAATTTTGCAGACGTAAAGTTAGAAGTCCGGATTAAATAATAGGGTAATTTTTATTTATTTTATTCAAATATTTTCCTTAATAATTCAAAATTTAATTATTTTTCATACAAAATCAATAGGCATTTTTCAGATAAAATTTAACCATTTTCCTTTCCTGTTGCCAAGAAAATAAAAAATTGGAATAATAATTTTTCAGCGGCGATGAATTTTTAATAGAAAACTTCCACGCGAAAAACTATAATAAAATAATTTAAAAGAAAATAAATATGACGTCATGTTTGAAATAAAAATAAAAGGTGTATTTTTTATAATACATTTAACAAGGATATTTGTTTAGTTAATGGGAATTTTTGTGTAAAATATGGTGACATAAATTAAAAGTAAAAAGAATGAAAAAGAATTATATTTTTAATAAAATGGTTCACTCATGAAAATGTGACGTCATAGTTGAAATAAAACAGGTACTTTATAGCAGTCGTTAAAAATACAAGGGGTATGAATATCAGTAGCTAATGGAGCGAGATAAATAATGACGTCATATTTAAAATGAATCAGAAGTATTTTTTACTTATACTAATTAATAAGTTATAAGTTACATACAAATGAAATTTTTTTTCAAAACTCATAATTATCAATGGAAGAAATTTTTTGTGGGGAAAAGTTGGAAAATAAAATCACTGATTAATATATTTTTGGCTCGATTTTTTAACACTTTCGAACAAGGTTGAAAAGTTATTATGCTTTCGGTTTGTCTGTCTGCCTGGTCGCTTTCTAACTTTCGTAAATATACTCCGATTTCCATGAAATTTTTGGACGTTCTTAACGTTTACCTACCACGAATACCTATTGAAAATAAAGTTTCTACCATGATTAGTTTATTTACAGGGATAGTCAAAAAATTTCCTTATATTACGGCATTATGGGGGAAAATCGTTTTAATTAAATTTAACGATGTTACAGCCTGTAGAACATATTCAAATTTATATGCATTTACAAAGTGCACTAAAAATATGCATTTTGTAAAGTATGTAGTGAAAAGGGCACATACTATTCATTTACAGGGTCAGACAGAAGAATTCCATTGCATAGGAATAAAGGGAGGAACAGTTTCCGACATATTTTAATTATGGTAAACGATTTCATGTATAATCAAATTGATATATGTTGCTGAGGCTTAATGTAAGTTATTTCATGCATAATACGAAGTGCATAGCATTTATAGGGACACACAAAAGATTTCAAATATTATATATTCTATCCGAAGTACTGTATATCATGGATGATGACTGTTGCATGGATGAAATGCAGTTTGCATTATGATATGTGCTTTTAAGTTTCGCTAAATGTATGCAGATTAAATGGAGAGTATAAATGGTAATAGTATAAATAGTTAAATTTAGATATACAGGGTTACACAAAAGATCTCGGAAAGGTTACTGAATATGAGCGTAATTTACTTAAAGGTGGTTTTTAAATAAAATATGCATTTTTATTTTGAACTGCATTTAGTAAACAAAGAAATGTTTGTAGTATATATATATAATGATAAACAGGGTCCCGCAAAGAACTGGATACAGGGTTGTCTTCGGATGATAATTTCTGAAAATGTAATTTAGGTAGTAATCTATACTAATATTATAAAGAGGAAAGATTTGATTGTTTGTTTGTTTGTTTGAATTGAATAGGCTCCGGAACTACTTGACGGATTTGAAAAATTCTTTCACCGTTGGAAAGCTACACTATTTCCGGTGAACATAGACTAATTTTTAATTGATTTAATAAAATATTTTTCTTAATAATTCAAAATTTCATTATTTTTCATACAGAATCAATTAAAGTTTTTCCGATAAAAAATAACCATTTTTCTTTCCCGTTGCCAAGAAAATGTAATCTGGTATAATATTAATAATAAATTAATTAATTCAATTAGTAATTATGGAACAAAACAATTTGTATGATTTTAAAATAGAAAAGAAAAATAATGAAATAGTTTACTGATAAATAAACGACTATTACTGGATTTACCACGTGAGGCATAAAATCGCAATTTTGTTGTAATCGTGCCAACGTGATCCGTAGATGATATCTGCATCTAAATATTATTGGCAATATTATTGTTTATAAAATTTGTTTACATTTTTTGGCACTATTACATTATTTGGCATTACTTGATCTCCCATCGTCCAAAAAACTGTCGCCAAAGTATAAGGTTAAATATCAATAATGGATGATCTTAAATGTCACATTCTTTTGACATTAAATATGTTTTGCAAATTGTTACGTCGTCTACTAATTTTAATTCGATATTTTATCTCTTTTTATATTAATATTTTAGTAATTTATTAATTCTTTGGTTATTTAAAATAAAAATTATATCCATTTGTATAATTTGGCGAAATTGATCGACGGAATAATCAAATGGAACCAATTGTTTATTTGCACTCTATATGGATATTTAGGTTGATAGAATTAGCGTACTTATCGAGTTTCCGCCAAGTCATATGCCAAGCAGACATTAAATCGTGTTTTAGCCTTATCTTTTTCATCTGCAATTATTTTACCATCACTAAAAAGCTGTACTTCTAGGTTATCCCGTGACCAATTTCGCCAAATTATACAAATCGCCAAACTAAAAGCCAAATTATACATGTTGACATAATTTTTATTTTAAATAACGAAAAAACAAATAATTAGTAGAATATTAATAAGAATATTAATAAAAAGTCGAAATAAAAATCCCTTAATGACATTTTAAACACGTGAATCGCATTTAATGTCATTGAATGACATTACGATCATCCATTATTGGCATTTTTTAATCTTATAGTTTGGCGATAAATTCTGGTCGACGGGATAACCTAGAAGTACCTAAAAAAGAAATATTTTGAATGTGAAAGAAAAATCATTATCATGAAAAAATATTTGCAATTAATTTATCATTCATTCTAATAAAAAAACGGTACTACTAGGTTATCCCGTCGACCAAAAAATTATCGCCAAACTATCAGATTAGATACTAATAATGGATGAGCGTGAATGTCGCATTCAATGACATTAAATACGATTCACGTGTTTAAAATGTCATTAAACGATTTTTATTTCGACTTTTTATTAATAGTTTACTAATTATTATTATTTTTTTGTGCATATTTTAGTGCATTTTTTCATGCTTAATTGAATGGTACTAAGCAAATTCTTTTAAATCCAGTACTTGGTGAGATACTTCATATTTTCCTAATTTGGCGGTGTTTTCGGCACAAAAACCTGAAATTTTGAATCCTGATCTATATATATATATCTTTCCTTTAGGAAGTTCATCGGATGGTCTAAAATAATAACATGTTTCACCATACCTCAGAAGCAAATTCAGATAGAAGCAATTAATGTGGAATTCAAGATAAAAAAAACCTACTAAAAAAATCTGAATTACTTTTTGTCAGTTATTTAGTCATTTTAGAGGTATTTTGTCGTCAAAATGAACTTTGAACTGACCAATGTAAGATTACATAAATCAGACAAAAATTGTGGGTATTTTATTCGATATTAAGATTGTTTATTTAAATATGTTTCGTTTGATTCAAGATTATTTTAGAGATACTGACCAGCGTAGCGGGCGGAGCCTGCTAGTATATTATAAATCAGATAATAATGAATTGAAAAGCATGCCTTCCTTAAGCAAAAGAAGAAGCATTTGCAACAAAAATGGCTAATTTGATACAAGCCATAATTGTTTCTCTTTTCTAGGCACTATAGTCATCTAGTAGCATAAATCAAAGTTATAATCTTTAACGTAAATGAGCATATAACTGGTATATGGTCTTGCATTTTTAAAAGACTGGATATAAATCTTATTTTAGGACATGTTTGTAGGATGTGCCAATCACTGGTGCATGCCAATTACTGGGGATGTTACCCTATTTGGAAAATGATATTCTCAAAGTTTAAAATTTTAAAGACTTGTAAATAAATTCTATGTTTAAATTAATAATAATAATAAACATCATTTTTAGGATGATATAACGAGTCATATTACGTACGCCATGCATTAATATTTCTAGACCAATGATAAAAAGAATATTACTTCATAGATAGACAACTTTAACAGTTTAAAATGTGCGTTTTTATTGAATGTAGTTAATCGGACTGACTTCTGAACACCTCCTATCACGTACGACATGGATTAAACATTTAATATAATAATTAAATATTCTTGGATCCATTACAAGCAAATTTTAAATGAAATTTCAGTTTTACAATTTTTGAAACTGCAAATTTTTAAACTTCCAAATATCGCCCAATTTAAATTCTTACAAAGTTGCGTAGAAAAAAATATGCACTTTTTAATGGAATTTGTTTGCAATCGTTATCAAAATTTGTTTTCAAAATATTATTTTTTAAAAGTTTTTATTACTGTTTTTGTCATTGTGGCAACAGAAGTATTCCATTTCTGGACATTACACTTGGACCAATCAGAAAACGAATAAAAAAAAAAAAAAAAAAAAAAAAAAAAAAAAAAAAAAAAAATTCCATTTTTAGACATTAAGTATGAACCAATCAGGAAACGAATGAAATTAAATAAGTTGCTGAATTCAACTAATAAAAAGATTAAGATATACTTCAGTTTTCCTGATTCTCCACCAAGGACAGCAACTATTTTTCCAAATAGTTAAAAAAAAATTGGTAATGAAAAATTAATGAAAAAAAATAACAATAAAAGATTGCACTGCAAAAGTCTCACATACGAGTACACTGTTATATGCAACTATTGTTATTAAAATGAGTTTGTCACATCACTTCCTGAATGCACCCCAAATAACTGATTATGCAAATGGCCCATTAAAAGAAAGAATCGGGTTCATGCTGCACTATTGACATTACACCGCATCTCGCTTTATGGCCGGTCGGTATATCTGTTATTTACTGTTCAGCGAGTTCGGGCATCTGTTATTATTTTAATACCCGGTGGTTCTTCTGACTTTCCCTCCTTTGGTATCTCCCCTCCCTCCCTCTCCGCTTTAAGTTTTTGTCCCATCATTATGCAAATCGGAGTCAAAATGGTAGTTTAGTGCAGTCGCGATTATTATATTAAGATTTTTTTTTTTTCTTTTAAACCTTCCCTTCTGGGAGATACTCGTTATTTTAATAATAGAGGATATGGCTTGACTGAAGAGGAGATGCTAGGCCACTGTTATTTGCGGCGAGGTTTTTTTCATGTTAAGTTGGTTGTTCTTTATTTTAATTTTTTAACCTGGACATTTTGAATATATATTTTCATCCGCGTTATTCTTTTACTCTAATAATGATGGTTTTGCTTGCTCGAGCTGTTTTTCTTGCGTTAAAATTTGCTTTAATCCAGACCGATGTAATTATGCATTATATTGTTTTACTATTTTCGTACAACAGTATTTTGTTATTTCCTGGAATTGAAGGACTCGGTTTAAAAATATGGTTACTGATATTTTTTTTTATCTCTTTTCCGGATTTTCATAGGAAATTGTTTAACAGCATTTTGACCGCTTTTCAGAAGTACAAGTTCTCCAGTCAATATATGCCATCACTGCTATAAAAATTAAAGGTAAATTTTGGAACTTTTTCGTTTTGCCAACCGTTCTTTTACGCCAAGCATGACAGTTCGCGCAAAATGAAATTCACGTAACATTTGGAGAAAACAATAATAATAACATTGTTGGTACGACAGCGAAGATTTTATAATATGGCATAAGTCTGTAAATTTCAAATTACAGATTTTCGCGAATTATTTCAATAAATGAATACAAACATGTATTTAAAAAATATAAATGAATTTTACTCACAGATGTAATAAAATAAAAGCTTAATTTAAACTGCAGACATAACATTATAATCGTGTCTTAGTACTACACTAACATTCCATTTTTCGAATGAAAATATTCAAAACCTTTTTTCGTGCACATTTCTAAAGTTATGGAACGATATTATTGTAGTTTACCTTAATATCAGGTACCTTGTAAAAGGATAAAATCCATCTCAGCGTCAGCAATAAATGCACGTTATATGCTAGCAAAATCAGTGGCTTTGCTCGTATAATACTTTAAATTTGCCAATTGGTATTTGCATAGATGCCAACATCTTTTAATCATTCCGGAGTCTGATCCAAGATGACTATATTTTCAACGGGAAATTTTATTTAAGCAAAAATTTCAAAATGAAATCAAAAATGTATCTTAGAGAAAGAAGACACGTCTTCTTATATATTTTTTCCAGTTTGAGCTTGCAAATATTAGAGCAGATTCCGGACTAACTAAAAGATGTTGGCATCTATGTATTTGTGTGCCTATTTTCATTACAAGACATTATACTACTACAAATAATAATAATAAAAAAAAAAACAGAGGTTTTACGTTCTAAGTAGAAGATATACACTTAACCACTTACTGGTCGCATTAAATTGCGGTTTAAATTTCAAATTCATCATTGCCAGCACTTTTTTGAAAAAAAAAAAAATATATATATATTCATCTATTTAATGACAAATAAATTGATACCAAAATGAGACCAATGACACTAAGCCCGTGAAGGCACTTCTGGTCATAGTAGGGTTTGAAATGTCGTAAAATGTAGCTCCAGCTGGATTGACGTGCCAAGTTTTATATTTTTGTCTTATACTGGAGATTTTGACATGGAGATTCCAAATATCTTAGGTGCCATTTTTTTCTTGCACGTTTTTGGGGTTATTTTTACGGTGGCATCCAAGATGGCTGCCATTTACTGACTTCTTTAATATTTGTTGAATATTAATGACTAATATGTCAAAATGTATGTTTTCGGGGTCAAGAAATACAAATTTTAAACAAAATTAGGAGTAAATTGAGTTTTTGAAGTATTTTAAGTGATAAGATGCAAATAAATTACAAACATATGAAAAACATCGGATATATTACAGTTTTATTAATCAGTTATACACAACCAAAATATTTAAATGAAACAACATAAATAACTGAAAATATTATAAATAATTATTAAAAACTGCATTTATATGTATATACACTACTGGGATATCACGTATCCTCTTCAGAATCGCTGTTATCACTGGGATGGTATTGATAATCCTTTGTATTATTGCAGTCACTGCATTTGCAAAGGGTAGTACAAATCCAAAGAGTTCTTTAAACAGGAACATTTCCCAACTGTACACGTTCTTTTACACTCGCATTTCACAAGTTCAATAACGCCTTTAGGCGCAGATAACTCCAGGGATTTGACTGGAGTAATTTCTCCTTCGCTATCTATTTCCCAACCATTTCCAATAAGTAGGTACAATAGGTCGGGGATTTTTGTAGCCCTTTCCAGTGGTGCAAATTAAGTTGGATCGTAGAATATGTGGCTTCAGTGCTCCAATAGTTGGTGGTAATTTCTCTCCCTCAAAACTTTTAGTTCTGAAAAGGTGCCATCTTAGCTCTGAAATGCTTGAAAAATTACTATTTCTCAAATAAGTCAAGTTGGTGAATTTTTCAAATAACGACAGATTGGATAATGGATCAACGTTAGGTTCCCCAAGTTCTTGAAAAGCTGTTATAATATCATCATCACACGGAAGACTGATATATACTTTTATCCACTTTTGTTTTGAAATGCCCAGAAATTTTCCTCCCCAGTCTCCACCAGGGTATGAATGTAAACCTAGTAAACCTTTGCTTTTATAATCACCTATTGCTCTACATCTTTCATTAATATTAATTTTCCTATGTTTGTTGCCTCGACCAGTAACAAAATTGATTTCACTGTTTACTAGATGATTTGAAACCAAGTCAATCAGCAGTATGAAAATGTCTGTATCTCGTGAAAATACATCTATCTCACAATTATCGTGATATTTAATTATATCAAGTATATGAAGAGGTATAATGGTGTCTGCTTCTTCATGTGTATGATCACATAATTTTGAATCATAAACATTTGCTTGATTACTGTATGTTTTATTGCCAAAAACGACAACAATTTTCTTGATGCTAACAGCAAAAACCTGTAGTAACTTATTCCCAAGATATTTGGTTAGCTGTGATTTTGTTTCATTGTGTGAAAGGAACGTCTTTAATGATACTAAAGATATATTGGTACTATTTGAAATAGTAAATTTTATAGGTTCTGTTGCCCCTAATCTTTTCTTACGAGTTTGTTCCTTCAATGAGTTTTCAAGGTATTGATCAAATATTATTCTCCCCTCAATGTATCTGTTTGTCATTTTTATAATGATCACGATAAAAGCATTTGCAAAGTCTTCACAAGTTTTCACGGCAGGTATCTTTTTTATTGATAATACAATTGCAATTCCCTCTATAATACACAGTTTTTCTATTAGAGAAGCAATTGAATATTCTATTGTTTGAAGTATGGGAGAACAATTATATTGCTCTGTTTCTGCAATAAATGAATTTTAGTCAGATGGAATATGAAGATATCTATCAGAAGAAAATAATGATCTTGGTGTTACTAATAACTTGTAGTTTATGCATTTATGTTTATGTACATTTGATGTCTGGATTCCATAACAATAAGAAAACCAGCAAGAAGTTGCCTATCTTCTTGAATTTAAACCAATTTATCACCAATCTTAAATGCAATGATCTTGTTACAAGGATTGAATGTTTTTAATTTTTTTCATTCGACGCTAAAGTTACAATTTAGCGTATTTACTCCGTAGTTTCTCTCTTGTAAATTCTTTCAATTCCAATTGGCTTTTTTGGTCACAATTCAGAATATCATCCTTCACAGATGCTAAAACTTTCATAGGTGACACAATATTCATTAATGTGGTATTATCTTGGAAAGGGTTTCCTCCAAAATGATTCCGAATACTCTCCTTGACGATGGCTGCATTATGAAATATCCTTAGTGACTTGGAGGTCTAAAGTTGATAGTGTTTCCTGAGCTGCTTAGATATTTTATTTGGACAGTTCTTTTTAAAGAAGCTTGAAACAGTACGTAATACGTCTGGTGCTCACAAGAAATACTTTTCGAGGATACTTTCATTCTGAGTTAAACATATAAGTTCACCAATGCTCTTCCGTTTTTTGATTTTCTGTTCCAAGTTCTCGTCGGAAAATAGTTTCGTAAATGACACATTAGATTTGGATACTGCAAAACAACCAGATTTAAGAGAATTCCATACTTCTAAATATGTTGTTTTAAGGACCTTCATCTGTGCTATGTATACAGTAAAGTGTCTTGTATACTGAAAAATGTCATGAGCAAAATAATATTTGATTTTTTCCTATATAATGACGCGACATGAAATGCCCAGTCACCTTGACGAGTGGCACGGATGAAACGTTGCGAAGACCCGAATTGGTCATATACTATAGTAGGAACTTTGCCATGTCATCACTGCTTTCTTTAATATGTGGAAGACAATCTTTTACATCTACTGCTTTGATAACTTCAAACGAAATTGTAGCTTCAACTTCACAATTGTACAATTTTTCACGTAGTGAATTGCATTTTTCTTGCAGAGAAATTTTCTCTAGAGAATGCGACAGTACCTCAAAGAGAAGCTCGTAGCATATCAAGAACACTGTTATGTGAAACTCAAGCCTCTAGTGTATTTTTCACCTCCAAAAATCTGAAGAATTGTTGCAGGAAAGTACAGATAAATTTCAGTGCATTGATATTGCAGTATACATTGATAGTAGTGGCTTTGATCTCATAAGATCAAAGCCACTACCATCAATGTATTTTCCTACTGCATGGGGATATGGAACACAAACATGAATCTCTTCCACTCGGAGAAGCTATTTTTGATTACCGGTAGATAATTGAATTTACAGCGTAAACAGAGTGGAGCTAACTGTGACAGCGAATTTTTCAGCATATTCCTTCAGTTTTTCGAGATTGTCTGTTCCAGGTTTTTGACATAATTATCCACCTTTCAAGCACACTAAACAATGCATTGTGTATTCACAACACTGTCACTCTTATTAGTATCTTCCAGGGAACATATAGTTTTCACATATGCAGCAAAAGAAAAAACAAGCAATATTAGTAATTTTGAAGTAAATTTATAAATAAATAATAAATAACGTGATTTAGGCTTATTTGGATTGTAGATTTGAATTTCTTGACCCCCAAAACATATAATTTGACATATTGGACAATAATATCACACAAATATTAAAGAAGTCAGTAAATGGCAGCCATCTTGGGCGCCATCTTGAAAATCACCTCAAAAATGTGTCAGAAAAAAATGGCACCTAAGATATTTGAAATCTACATGTCAAAAGCTACAAAATAAACAAAAAATATCAAACTTGGCACAAAAATCCAGCTGGAAAACATTTCAGACCCTACTATCAGTTACTTTCCGAATTCCCCTCCGTAGTGTAATGTCTATGGGTGTTTGATGCATTCTAATATTTAAAATATCTCCCCAGGAAATTATTATATTTTTAACTTCTTTCGGCAATCTCTTCTTAAAGGATGTCACCTTTTTTCCTTTAGTTTTCAATCTACAGTCGAGTCTCTATATAACGAAATCCATCGTTCCAGTAATAAATTCGTTAGATAGAGAAATTCGATGTATAGAAAATGATGTTAAAAATCGTATTTAATGTGTAAATTTTGAACAAATATTATTTTTGATGTTTTTAAATAAGAATTTGAAGTCTTTAAAAGTAAATATTAACCTAACATTCTATTTCTTAATTATTTAAGCAATTTAAGCAGTTAAAAAAAAAAAAAAAAAAAAAAAGAGAATAGACATTTATTTGAAAGCTTAATGAAAATCAAATAAGGAAGACTTGCATTAATTTCAGAAGAAAGAAACCTGTAATTTTTTGTGTTTTGATTTTAAAATTGTTACGCTCTCAAAAAATGCTCAAATTTTAGCAAGGAGTGAAAAATTTGTCGTTAACATTTTCCTCCATTTGAAGGCCTCTCTTATGTGTCTCTCATTGATTCCTTTCTTATATATGTAACAATCTAATTGACTCTGTTTTGAGAAGGATGTTAAAAGGTGTGTGGGAGGTGGGATGAATTCGTTGGATTTAAAGAACAAGGAGATAAGTAATATAAAAAAAAAATTCAGCACTGAACGATAAATCAAAAATAAGTGATGGAAAATTGATTTCGAGTCTTTTTTAAAACTGAATAAATTAAGACCAATTTATGAAAAAAATTCGTTATATGGAGATAGATATTTCGCTATATAGAGACTGTTTTTAATGTAATCATGTGAAAAGGGGACCGTTCCTACAAAAAATTCGTTATATAGAGAAATTCGATGTATGGAGTTTCGTAATAAAGAGACTCGACTGTATATATATATTTTTAAATCTAAGCATAATTTTATATGAAATGTTAAAATATTACTTCAAGTTTTCCATTTTTAAGACATAAAATGTTAAATTAAGCATAGATTTTAGAAATATTTCGAAAACTAAGAAAAAATGTGACATTCTTTTAGAAGAGATCACCGAAAGAAAAAATTTAAAATAATAATTTCCTGAGGAGATACAGGGTGTCCAGCAAATAATACCCTGATTTCAAAATTAAATTTCTCAAAAACAAAGATCAATAGAATTATGCATTAAATGGTTTGTTTATCAGGTAAAGCTGTAAAAATCTGATACAAAAGTTTCGAAAGGTAAATATTTTGAAAAGATTGTGTTCTGATTGCAAACAATACTTTGATTTGACATTTTTTTTTGCTTTAGATTGCTGCCAGAGAATGTGTTTTTCGGCTTAAAGTGCCATATTTCATAGTTTTTTTAAATTAAATTTTTGAAATTTCGAAATTCTAAAAATTTACTTCGAAAAATCTTTAAAATATTGCACTGTAAGCTGAAAAACACATTCTCTGCAGGCAATCTAAAACAAGAAAAATGTCCAATCAAAGCATTCTATGCAATCAGAACACAATTTTTTCAAGATATTCACTGTTTGAAATTTCTGTGTAAGATTTTTACAGCTTACCTAATGAAAAAACCGTTTATTGCATATTACTATCGATCTTTGTTTTTGAGAAATTTAATTTTGAAATCAGGGTGTCATTTGCTGGACACCCTGTATATTAAATATAAGAATGCATCAAATGCCCATAGACTTAACATTAAGGAGGGGATTTCGAAAAGTGAGTAACTAGCAGCCGTAAGGCTGAGGGTATACTCTAGGCTTTATATTCTATAGTTTTTTTTTTTTTGAGAAACGGAGAGAATATGATGTTTCTTTTTTAAAAAATCTAGAAGGTATACGGCGTATACTCTCATATATCCTCTTACTACATTCCTGTTCTTAGAAACAGTTCTTAGCACGCATTTATATTCCAAAAGGGAAAATCATGCCCTATTCCAAGCTTCCAGTATAATGGTCTACCACACCTTGGAGGTAATGATATCAGCATAAAAAGCCGTTGGAATAAAGACTGTCACCAACATGTTGATATTTCCAGAATTTTCATAGAAATTGTAATTGGGGAATTTTTTAGAAGGATTTTGCGCCTTTACACATTCTTTTATTTTTTCCGACTGTTTTTAAAGAGCATTTATATTTCATTCATAAATTGCCATGCCAAATCTCAAGTTTCTAGACCCTTCAGTATCACAAAAATTCCGATTTTAACTATTTTTCGTTTTTGCAACCCCCGTTGGTTGTGGCACCGGCATAAAATATGGCCTGTCTTGGAGCGGGGAATGTCATCATTAATTTGGAAGCATCAGTTTTAAAAATCGGCTTGATATTTTCCGAGATTTCATACAAATCCTAATTGAAAGCATTTTTTCGAAGTTTTTCCTTGCATTTACCCTTTTTGGAAATTTGGAATTTTTTAAAAATTATTTTCAGAGAGCATTTGTATTTTATAAGTATCTACTATGCCAAATTTCATGTTTCTATATTTAACAATTGCATCAAAATAGTAATTATATTTTTCAGGTATTCCCCCCCCCCCCTTTTTATATTTGAAGATTTTTCCGACTGTTCTTAGAGAGTATTTATATTACACAAACTACCACTCCAAATTTTAAGTTTCTAGGCCCTTCAGTAACCCAAAAATCAGATTTTTGAATGTTTTTTTGTTCCCACATCCCCGCAGCGAATAGTGGCACCGACATAAAATATAGCCGATGCTGGAAGAGGGACTCTGACCATCAGTTTTACTACCATTACTTTTGAAAGCGTATCTGTGGTTCTCCTTTTAATTCTCTAAACCTTATTTTTTCCAAAAAATAATATTTTACGCATTCAAATTTTGACCATTTATACTATGCACCTCTTGAATACAGTTTTAAAAATTTTACAAAGTATCTTGTTTAGGTGAAATTTAGAGATTCTTTTTTCTTCTTTTAAGCGAGAAATGAGATGTCGTGAACCTTTAGCTTTCTAATTTCAGACAAGTCAAAATTCTCTCAATCTTATCTTTCCAGAAAACAATATTTGATGCATTCAAATCTTAGACATTTAAACTATTCACAACTTGAATCCAGTCTCAATGATTTTACAAATATTGAAATATCCTATTTAGGTAAATTTTAGCGGGTTTTTTTTTTTTTCTTTAACAAGAGAAATAAGATGCCATGAACCTTAAATTTTCTTATTTTGTACGATTATACGGAGATAGAAAATTCTCTCAATTTTTCAGACTCTTTCTCAGAATAGGATATTTTATTAATTCAAATCTTAATCATTTGAACTACGCAGCTCTTGAATCCAGTTTGAATAATTTCACAAATTAAATATCCTGTTTAGGTGAATTTTACAGTGTTTTTCTTCTTCTTCTTCTTTCTTCTGCTTTAAACTAGAAAGGAGATATCGTGAACCTTAAATGATTTAATTACAGACAAGATTACGGGGACAGAAAGCTCTTTCTTTTCTCTCAACCTTATCTTTTCAGAAAACCATATTTTATGCATTGAAATCTTGAACTTTTAAGCCATTGTGGCCTGTTTGACCTCCATTTTTTACCTCGAAATTACGATTTTAGACCGGAAATTTTTAAAGAAGAATTTTTACTTATTAAATAAATTTTTTTTAAAGAAAACTGAGATTAAATAAATCTTAAAATACTTTTACCATGTTGTGGTGTGATTCCGAGGTTTTCTAATAAAAGTGGAGGTCAAATTAGCAACCCCGATTTAAACTATGCACATCCAGTTTTAGTAATTTCAAAATTGGAATATCTTGCTTAGGTAAATTAAAAAAAAAAAAAATAAGAGAAAAATAAGATATTGTGAACCTTAAACTTTCTTATTTGGGAAAACCTTACAGAGATTGAAAGCTCTCTCAATTTGTGAACTTTATTTTCCCAAAGTACAATATTTTATGCACTCAAATGTTGATGATTTAAGCTATGCACAAGTTGAGTCCAATTTTAATAATTTCAAAAATAAAATACCCTTTTTAGGTTTTTTTTTTTTTTTTTTTTTTTTTTTTTTTAGAGAGAGAAATGAGATGTTGTGAACCTTAAACTTTTCCATTTGAAAAAACCTTACAGGGGCTGAAAACTTTTTAAACCTTATTTTCACAAAATGTAATATTTTATGCGTTCAAATGTTGATCATTTAAACGATGCACAACTTGAAACCAGTTTGAATAATTTCACAAATTAAATATAATGTTTAAGTGATTTTTAAAGAGTTTTTCTTTTGTTTGTTTGTTTTAAGAGAGAACTCAGATGTTATGAGCTTTAAACTTTCTCTTTTGAGAAAAGCTTACAAGGACACAAATCTCCCTCAATTTTTAAACCTTATTTTATCAAAATACCATATTTTATCCATTCTTACATGCATAAAACACTGTATGCAATATTGTATTCCTTATAAAGTCTTACAGGGACTGAAAGCTCTCTCAATTTTTTTTAACTTTATTTCCTCAAAATACAATATATTTTGCATTCAAATGTTGAACAATTAAACGATGCGGCGAGTTTTACTGTTTTTAAATGAGGAAAATGAGATATAGTGAACCTTAAGCACTCTAATATGCGGCAACCTTACGAATACATAAAGCTCTTTTTCAATTTTCTGATCCTTATTTTCTCAGGATGGAACATTTTATGCATTCAAAGTTAAACATTTAAACTATGCCCCTCTAGAATCCAATTTAAATAATTTCAAAAATTAAATATGTTTAGGGGATTTAGAAATTTAAAAAAAGGGGAATGAGAATGAGGTGTCGTGAACCTTAAGCTTTCTAATATGAGACAACCTTACGGATACATAAAGCTCGTTTTCTATTTTCTAAACCTTATTTTCTCAGAATGGCATATTTTATGCATTCAAAGTTAAACATTTAAAGTATGCACCTCTTGAATCCATTTTGAATAATTTCACTAATTAAATATCCTGTTTAGGTGAATTTTAGAGGTTTTTTTTTTTTTTTTTTTTTTTTTTTTTTTTTTTTTTTTTTTTTTTTTAAGAGGGAAAAGAGATGTCGTGAACCTTAAACTCTCTAATATGAGACAACCTTATGGGGACAGAAAGATCTCTCTATTCCCTCGTCACGATTTCGTGGTTAAGTTACACGTTTTGCTTTTACGATGCTGTAATTGAAGGATAGAGCTCAGACACCCTCGAAATCAAATAAGCTAGAATGAATGAAGTCGAAAGAGAATAAACTCCTGCTTTCTAAATAAAGAAAACACACAGACATTAACCCGAGCATACACTCTGGTTTTTATAATCAAAGGTAAAAACGGATATACACCCCATTATGTTACCGAAATTGCTGGTTGCAGTATTAGCTTAGAGGATACGTTCGTGACGAAAAGAAATAGAAAAAACATTTTTCAGATGTTTAAAATTTTAATTTTTTTCCCTCTTTGAAACATTTATATTTTACACATAGCTTTATTCAAATGGGCTTCGAATTGTGAACGTGATCTGTAAAATTCACTTTATCAACAAAAGAAAAAGTGCAAGACCTCTTTGAGAAAATTAAATTTAACGAGTATGTTTTGAGAAAATACACAAGTCTTTGAC
Source organism: Maratus speculifer (assembly GCA_964019185.1). Lineage (NCBI taxonomy): Eukaryota > Metazoa > Arthropoda > Arachnida > Araneae > Salticidae > Maratus > Maratus speculifer. Next base: position 314,043,321 of record OZ025296.1, on the reverse strand, counting down.
TATAAAAAAAAGGATTTATATCAAGTCAAGCATTTTAAAAAAGAATTTGATTATTATTTCAACAGTTATTTGGGCGCCAATAAAGGCCATCTGAGGTGTGAAGATCCATGGCACCTACTTGTATTTGATGACCTTCAGAAACCAAGGGGTATAAGTGACAAAAGTGTAAAAATTGAATTAAGAGCCCACACTACTGATTGAAAAAAGCCCGGATGATAATGTACAGTCTATGAAGGCGTTCTTTTCAAGTATCCCGCTCAAATTTTAATATTTTGACATGACTTTTTTGCATAGGATAGCTGAGGACGATCCACAACCGGCCTAGTTTTTACTTTTTTGATTTTGGTTATATTCCTTTTATATTAGGATAGTTTCAGTTTCAGAACCGGTTCTGAAAGTTAAAGTTTATTTATTTATTTTTTTAATCTGACAATAAATCGAAAAAGTAAAAACTAGGCTGGTTGTGGTGGATCGTCCTCAGCTATCCTATGGAAAAAAAATCACGTCAAAACATTAAAATTTGAGCGAGATATTTGAAAAGAACACCCCCATAGACTTTACATTATCATCCGGGTCTTTTTCAGTTAATAGTGTGGCGTCTTTAGGGTGTATTCGAAAAAACGCTTTTTCACCTTCAACAGCTCGAAAATTTCCGATACAATTTCATACATATTTTTAAAAGTAGAAATATGAAACTTGCCGAGGGGATTTTTGAAGAGATGTATAAGGTGCCGTGTGATGTCATTTAACACTTAATTCATTAGAATTTGATTTATAAACAATTATCTTCTCAGTAGGTCCTTTTTTTCGTTCCCAGATCTGCCTCTTCGGAAAAATCAGTTCAAAATGCCGTTTTTGATTGCTTTTTTTGCAATATTTTCTGCATTTATTAAAGAATCGACAATCACAGTACCTTGTGTACTTTCTAAATAAGACAATTTGCCAGTTTGATGCATTTGAGAGCAAAAATGAATTTAAAAATAAATCGGAAAATAAGCAGTTTGAATCGATATACAACCTTAAGTGCACAAGCTATCTGGAAATATGTTTTTTTTTCTTTTCAGGTAATGGAATATAAGTGATTTTCTAACTATGTGTTGCATTCTAGAAATAAACCATTTTTGCCAAATAAAAATCAATAACGATTAATTATAGATTTAAAGGAAATTGTACTCTACATTTTTCACAGTTATTGAAATAAGAATTCAAAAACCACAATGAAACAAACAGCAATTTTCTGTTTCAATTCAGTCAATTATTATTGATGTTCAAATTTAACGTCAATTATCGTTGAATTCAATTTACTCCAAATCGATTTTTTGTCTCTTATACCCCTTGGTTTCTAAGGTCCTCATTTAGAAATTTTAGCAAATTTATTTTTCATTTTATTTCAATAATGATAAAAATAGTTTTTTTAGGTGAATAAATAGATTAAACAGTAAGGTATTTTTATATATTATCTTTATTATTATAGATAATAAGGCGTGAGATTAACACAAAACACTTTATTTCCTACAGATTTACTTTTCATAGTGACTGTCATAGTAGAAGAAAGTCAGGGTAAAATTAGATATTTTATTATAGTTTCTCCTAAACACTATAAAAAAAAAAAAGAAAAGAAAAAAAGAAAAAAAAAAGAAAAAAAAAGTGAAGTTATTAAGATTTTTCTGGTATATTTCTACTTCAAGAACTTGTCGTATAACTGTAACAACAAAAACTCACGTAAGCTTCCTCGGTTACATAAAATTTTGCTGTGATAGTTATATGAAAAGTTCTTGGAATACAAATAAACTAGAAAAATTTTAGTAACATTACAGATTTTGTTTTATTACAGTGAAGCCAGAGGTATATTTGTGTAAATATTCTGCAAATCCTTATAAATGTATAATTTGTTCACCATATTTTTATTATTAATATTTTTCTAGGAAAAAATCGAAAACTCCCGTCTAATCTCACCAGTGAGAATAGGGATATATTAATATTATAGAAAATGAAATCTTTTTTATAAAAAGGAACAACATATATTATTTTACAATTTTAAACTAGAAATTTAACTAGAATATTTCAGCTACATTTCTATTGATTTATTATTTAAATAGCACATAAAAGTTATTTTAAAAAATCTTATTTGCTATAGTCAATTTTGTCTATGAATTTGAATAAGTGATCTGAATTCATCTTTAAAATTTGATTAGGCCTCATTCTGTGACAATGGCTCATTTGTCGGTTTATCGATGTAGTCTTATATTGCTGTTGCAAGAGTTTTCTGAAAGAAACCCGCTGATGTGTTTATCACCTCAATTTTCATTTGTTCATTATCACAGAGCGGATGAAAAATAATTATAAAGTCATAGAAATATTTATGACTTTTTGAATAAGACTGATAATTATATTTCATTCAGAAACATAAAAGACTAACGACATTTGCCGCCCATGCTCCCATTGCTAATCTAAATATTTTTTTTTTTTTTTTATGGTAGAAAAAAAATTTAATTGTAACAAACTGTTATTCGATAAACTATTATTGAAATTATTCTAAAAAATTCGTAAATATCATATGTATTTGGAAATACAAATTTAGAGATTCCCCATAGCATTTCACTCAGAATCAAAAAAGATTTTTGTTGGTCATGTTCCCATTGCTAATTGGCATATTATGACAAAGAAAAAATTATAATTGAGAATAATTATTATTGAACAAATTATTATAGAAATTGTTCAAAAAATGTGTAAACAGCCTCTGTATTTGAAAATGAAAAGTTAATATACTATCCATTACGTTTCATACAGAACCAAAAAAGATTTAAGGCCCCTGTCCTCGCTCGAGGAAACGCTCGCGAGCTAATGCTATCCCTATGGTGCAGCATTTTTCTAATAACTCTTTCCCATTTTGACATTTTTGAATAATTCTTTTTGTATTGGATAGCTGATGTGCATGCCGACAGCGCACCTTTTTTTACTTTTTCGATTTTGGTTGCAGATATATTTTTTAAAAAACACTTTCAGTTTCGAAACCGGTTTTGAAAGTGAAACTAACTTTGTAAAAAATATCTGCAACCAAAGTCGAAAAAGTAAAAAAGGGTGCGCTGTCGGCATGCACCTCAGCTATCCAATGCAAAATATATATATATATATTCAAAAATGTCACAATGCGAAAGAGTTATTAGAAAAATGCTTCCCCATAGGAATAACATTAGCTCGCGAGCGTTTCCTCGAGCGAGGACAGGGGCCTTAACAGCGTTTGTTGCTTATACTCCCATTGGTTTGTTCTGGCAGAGGAAAAAAAAAACTGAAACAGTTCTAAAACAGTGCAAACATCTTTTATATTTCAAGATATAAAGTTAATAGATCTTCATTGCATTTCACTCAGAATTACAAGAAACTTAACGATATATGTTGTTCATATTTCCACTGCAAATCCAAGAATTGGTTTATTATGGCAGAGAATATTTTTTTTTAATCAAACAAGATATTATCGAAATACATTAAAAAACGTAAGCTTATAGAGACATTTTTGGCTCACATTGACACCCTCGTAAATAATTTGGGTACTACTAGGCTAAACAACTAGGTACTTTCCCGTCGACCAAAAATTATCGCCAAACTATGAGATTAAATGCCAATAATGGATGATCGTGAATGTCACATTCAATGACATTAAATACGATTCGTGTTTAAAATGTCATTAAGTGATTTTTATTTCGACTTTTTATTTGTGTTTTTATTAATATTCTACTAATTATTTGTTTTTTCGTTATTTAAAATAAAAATTATGTCAATATGTATAATTTGGCTGTTAGTTTGGCGATTTGTATAATTTGGCGAAATTGATCGACGGGATAACAGAGTAGTACCATAATTTGTTATGACAACGTACAAATTATTAACGAAATAGTTTTAAAAAATGTATAAACACACTCTGTTATTGGAGATGAAAAAATATTTTCGAACAAATTATTATTATCAAAATTGTTTTAAAAATGTGTAAACATCCTATGTATTTGGAGGTATAAAGTTAATGTCTTCACTACTTTAACCCAGAATCATAAAAGTCTTAACGATGTTTGTTGCTCATATTCCCATTGCCAATCTAAGAATAGACATGTTATGCCAAAAAAAGAAAAAAAAATATTATTGAAACAATTTATTATAACAAATCGTTATCGAAAATGTCTAAAAACGTATAAATATCCTCTGTAGTTTGAGTAACAAGTTAATAGACTCCGTTGCATTTCATTCAAAATCATAAGAGAATAATGACAATTTTTTCACAATGCCTCCCATTGGCAACATATCAGTTGGTTTGTTAGCATATAGAAAATTACGATTGAAACAAATTATTATTGAATAAACTATTATTATCAATTTTTGTTGTTGTTTTGTTCTAAAAATTGCTCTAAAAATCTATTCTTCTGTTTTGTTCTAAAAATGTATTAATTGGATTCATATTATATATATTTTTTGCTTCGGATATAGTATATAAATGTTCTCGTTCCTGTTTGATCTCATATTTGAAGTTTGTTGCATCGCGTTATATTTAATCTATCCGAATTTTGAAAACAACAAAAACAAAGAAATGTTTCATGCAGTGAAAACAAAAAATATATTTAAAGGTAAATAAACCTAAACTCGTATTTCCAGCATATAATCTACGAACCAAAGAAACATACTTAGTCCCAAGGTTTTGATTAATAAAATAAATATAATGTTTTTCTCAAATTTATGAGAAAATTTTTTACTTCAAATTATATTTATTTGATGCTCGTATAATATGGAAATCAGGGTCTAAGCATCTTTAGACCTAAAAATTTTCATTAATACAGCATAACTTCTTTTTACACAGTGCAAGTTAGACAACAATTTTTAAACAAATTTTTGAGTTCAAACATATTTATTTGATCTGATGGTAATGTTTCGGAAATTAGGGTACATACAGTGCCTGATTTATGGCATGGCATTCGAAGCACGAGCCCAGGGCCCCTGATTGTGAGGTGCCCCTGAATGCTGCTGATTTTTTTTTTTTTTTTTTTTTTTTTTTTTTTTTTTTAAATTATAGTTTAAAATCTGATGTAGATTTAATATCTGATGGAATTTTACGTTTTATTAAACATTCTATCGTGTTCGTACTGTATTTTTATAAAATGCTGTACTTTATCTGAAATGCATATTTAATTTACTTCATTATGATGAGTACTTTATTTTATGTTTATAATAAAGTACATACTTTAACTAGTTGGATGTGTCAATCCCAAAACTTTCTTCTATCTCATAAATACATTTTAATATTTAAAAAAAAAAAAAAAAAAAAAAAAAACGTGGTGACCCCAAAGTTACCCACTATCGAATTTCCTCGAACATTTGACCTAGCCTAATGAGATTATGGTATCCGAAAAGCCTAAAACGCAAAATTTAATTAATATTCTGAGAAAATGAACTTAGTAGTGCCTCATGTTGGATAATTTATACTAAAACCTAATAAGCATCTATTTATGTCAAGACATAACAGAATCTGAAATTTAATGGAATTTCGTCCATTAGTTCTTGAGATATAGTTATAACAAAAAAATTTGCAAAACGTAGCACAGCAACACTATATCTAGGACAATTTATGTTAAAACGTAAAAAAGCGTCTAATTATGTTATGGTGTAAAATAATCTGAAGTTTGATGAAATTCTGTGCATTAATTCTTGAGATATAGCTAGTTTTAAAAAAACGTGTAAAATATAGCACAGCAGCACCATCAGTTGAAGGATTTATAACAAAACGTAATCATCGTGTAATTATGTTATGTCATTTTGTAACAAAATCTGAAGTTTGATGAAATTCTGTGCGTTGGTTGTTGAGATATAGCTATCGGAAAAATCGTGCAAAATGCAGCATAGCTGCACCACCTGTTGCAAGGTTAATACCAAAATGTAATCAGCGTCTAATTATGTTATATAATATAGTGTAACAGAATCTAAAATTTGATTAAGTTCTCTGCATTAGTTCTTGAGATATAACTATCGCAAAAATCGTGCAAAATGTAGCATAGCAGCGACACCTATAGGGCAGTTCACACCAAAACCTTATCAGCGGCTATGTATCGCAAGGTATCGCGGAATCTGAAGTTTGGTGAAATTCTGTGCATTAGTTCTTGAGATATAGCTATCATGAAAATCATGAAAAACGCGGCCTAACAGCGCCACCTGCTGGCCAATTTTCACCAAAAACCAATAGGCACTAATTCATATCAAGGTCTAACTGAATATAAAATTTTATTAAATTTCGAGCATTAGTTCTTGAGATAGAGCGCCCACAAATTTCTTGTCACAGACAGACAGACAGACAGACAGACAGACAGACAGACAGACAGACGGACAGACTCACAGACAGCCATTTTCTAAAAATAGTCAAAACGTGTTCAGGACCTTCTAAAACGTATAAATCCGTCGAAAACCGGAAGTCGAAAATTTTCATGAATCCAATACTTTCTTCTTGTAAAGATAGAAGAAAGTAAAAATTGATTGTATTTTTACTTCTCATTTAATTCTAGTCTTCATCTTGTCAGATTATTTGTGAGTTGGTGAGTATAGCTCTTAGGTGGCAAAGTCTCCTGAAATTTTAAATAATTGTAGTTTGATTTTGAGGAAAATTTATTAGTTGTTGCATACTTTATCATTGCAGATATATGGATTTGCAGAAGAAAAGATAATTATCACCAAACAATTCATTGTAAAAGTCTAAACTTTCATAATTATGAAATGATTATTTAGAAGTAAATGAATGATTATCAAATTTAATTTTTTAATGGTTATTTTAAAGTAATTATTAAAGCAATTAGTTGCTATCTTAGTAAGTACCATTATCAATACATATATAAAGCCCCTTGTAAACATCTGTGTTGGGGCATTCAAAATTGCAAATCAATTTCTGGATATATTCAATGCAAATTATGAATTATAGTTCTAATATTAAACTATTCAAACCAGTTTCTAAAATCAAACTTATGTTGGTAATGCTTTTCAAAACAAAAATTTATTTATATTTCCTTCATTTTCAGTACATTATTTCTCGTGCTTTAATATTTTTCATTCAAAATTGTGCCGAAAAAAAAAATCAAGGCAAGTGGAATCTTCAATCTCAGCGACGAGTTCTAGTGTTTGGTGAAAGGAAAACGTGCAGCGTTTTCATACAGTGAGACCTTTCAACTTTCGGAAGTCAAATTATATGCCCCAGTCTCTGAGACACACAGGCCCTCGGGAGATTATTCAGTTAAATCCTGTTTTTCATCTTTCCTCTAAACCTTAACCTTCCGAACATCATTCTTGGATATTTCAAGTCCAATTCAAGTTATTTTCTCAAGCACTTTCGTCTTTTATTAATTTCTCACTTTCTCTTTCTAAAGATCACGTGTAGAAAACTGTTTTTGTTGCTTGTGAAAGCATGCCAAGTTTTGAAGGATCAGCATAAAGCAACTGTTGTTAAGACATTTATAGAAAAAGTTAATGATACGGCTTTCAAATGTACATTAAAGGGTTAAAAATAAATAAATCCTAAATAAAATTCTTCTTTTTTTGTTGATTTTTCTCACATATCAAAGTAGCTAAGATTTCAAAAATGTTTTTGATTTTCGAATGTATTTTCTGACTCATGTTTAAGCATAAAAGCTATTATATATTATTATCGTATATTTTCTCCGTGTTTGTTATATTTTCGTAGATTAAACCTTTAATTCCCATAATGGAACACGTTCTAGAAATTATGTACTTCAGAAAATCTGATTTTACACCAGAAAAATTCAATGGCTAATTTCGTTTTATTTAAATACGGAATGGTCTGCCCGTCAGTAGTCGCGTGTCGGTCTTTTCGCCGTCCGTATAACTTATCTTCTCTTAACTTATATCACTTTACAAATACAGCGGAAAACTACCATGTAGCTGACTTTGAAGCTTTCTCGAGCACCTTAGCGAAGTAACAGGACGCATTTTCAGAAAGAATCACGTTTTGAGCACCTTATCGCCAGAACAACGATTGGCGCGGAGATGAAGTCAATGCTACGAACCCTTTCTTGTTTGTGATGTCAAACGCCTAACAAATAGCAACCCTTTCTTCTGCAAAGAGATCGTGCTTATTGTTCATTTGTTTTTCCGTAAATGTTATCAAGCAATGAATATAATATGAGTGTCGGACGCTCCTCTTAGTCCACAAAACTTTGAAGAATGTCCTAGGTAGTTTTAGCTGCCACCACCGATATTAATGGGTGATATCGGTCACCTGCTGTGAGGATTGGGTAAAATAACACTGACGCTGTTAATGAACTGAACTAACAGTTTATTTAAGATATAGATATGTACACAAGAAACAATATTTACAACTATCTACAATTACAACTCGGATATAGATGATCCGGTTCAACATTAAATTAACTACAATAAACGTTGGTTGTGTACCGTTCAGCTTACACTTTCTTCCTCACACTCAACGCACGTTAGATACGCTTTATCAGAGATTACTGCAGAATCTCAATACACAAGGGTACTAGGCCTCACTTCTCGGCCTATAACACTATCCACCGGGACGCCTTGTCCCACGCTCAAAATATACACTATCCAACAGGACCACAAATCCTGAGCGACCTATCGGTCTCAACGCCAAGCGAGAACTGTCTAACCTCTCCGTCCAGAGTTGACCTTGTCCGAGATCTTCCTTCCCCCATGCAGGACTCCTTAGAGCTCATCCATCGGTTCAATACCGCACTCCAACCTTGAGTCATGACATCTCCTGTTTACACATCACTCCAATAGCTAGATGACAGCTGAGGCACGCCCCGCGGCCATCACTTTCATTCATCAACGAGTGCGTCATCTGCACACCTGTGTCAACATCTGTCATTCGTTATTATAGAAAAGAAAGAAAGGTATTTCGAGCTTCACGGATACACAACCCACAATACATAAAATATTCAGATAAGGAAATGTTATTCCTTTCTAATTCAGGGCAGATGTCTTCTAGGAACCTGACACCCCCCACCTTAGCGGAAAATATGCCTCTTAGGGGCTAATTTTCCCCAAACATATAATAATATTACGGAAGAGTTCAATAGTCTCTTTGCAGATTTCTTCATTCTAAATATTACATAGGCATTTTCAGGTGTTTGAACATTCTCTACTGACATCTCTACTGAACCTTATACTAATACTACTATTGCATAAACAATACACATGCTAATTTACTATTATAAACACAAAACTTAAAAAAAAAATATTTACACACACACACACAAAAAAAAATTAGACATGTGATGACATCCTTTAAGGTTGTCTACTATTTTGACATTGATACTGATGGGCTAGTAACTGGTTGTTCTTCCCAGCTCTTTCTCTGTAGCCTCGAAATTGCATCAGCATTCAAATGTTGAACTCCGGGACGATGAGAAATGCTCAGGTTCCAGCGTTGCAAGGCTAGAGCCCACCTAGTGAGTTTGGGCGACCTTGGGGTTGTTTCCGTGAGAAATTTTAACGGATTATGATCGGTAATGACCTCAATTTGAGATCCATAAGTCCACTTTTCAAACTTCCGCAACCCGAAGAGAACACTCCAAGCCTCTTTCTCTATACTCGGCCAAGCACGCTGAGCCCCTGACAATTTCTGACTGGCAAAAGCTATAGGTTTAAGCTGACCTTTTTCATCTTTTTGAGTAAGACAACATCCTACTGCAAGGTCGGAAGCATCGGCGTGAAGCTGATATTCCCGGCCTACGATAGGTGTAGCCAAACTCGTCACTTTACACAACTCATCTTTAAGAGTATTAAATGCTTTTTCTGCCCTTTCATCCCATGGTACAGTATTTTTGACATTTCCTTTGGTTAATTCGGTTAAAGGTATAGCTATCTCAGCATAATTTGGAATATAAGATCGGTAGAATCCCATTAATCCCAAAACTGATCTAACTTCCTTTTTAGTCTTTGGTCTCTTTAAGTCCCTTATTGCTCCGATTTTCTCCTCATCAGGTGCATGAGTTCCACCCCCAATAACATGACCTAAAAACTTAGTCAATTTCTCTCCAAATTTACATTTGTCTAGTCTAATCGTAAAATTTCTATTTTTCAACTCTTCAATGACAGCCCTGACATGCTCACAATGCTCTTCCCAGGTATCGGAGAAAATGATGACATCATCAATATATGCTTCTGCATACCTCCGATGACCTTGGAGAACCTCATTCATGTCTTTTTGAAACGTAGCAGCAGCCCCTGATAATCCAAAAGGCATTGTACGCCACTGATAAGTTCCGTTATGCGTCGTAAAAGTTGTCAGCGGTTTACAATCCTCAGCCATTTTAATTTGCCAATAACCCCTCAATAAATCTATTGAAGATAAATATTTAGCCGCCCCTGCGGTATACATAATTTCTTGGGAATCTTTCATCGGGAAGGTGGGAACCTGCGTTACAGAATTTAAAGCTCTGTAATCAATACACATTCTGACAGTTGCATCTTTTTTCGCAACGCAAACAATTGGATGGCTAATTTCAGCATTCGACGGTTCGATTAGATTTAATTCTAATAACTCCTGAATCTGCCTATCCACTTCCTCTTTATAAGCTACCGGCACGCTATATAACTTTGGTTTTTTCCTTTCTACACCCGGTTTCAGATCAATACGATGTTCCCCTACTTCCGCTGGTCGTACAGGACCCATAAACACTTCTTTATTTTCCCTCAAAATGGACTTTAAATCTTTGACTTGACTATTAGATAGCCCTTTTATTTCAAACCTCTCAATATCCCGTTCTATCTCTTGATCCCGGTTCAAAATAGGAATTTCCCCAACTTCTCCAAATTCCTCATCACCTTCGAAAACAATATTAACTATATTACATTTAGCGATAAATTCTCTTATCTTATTTTGGTGCACATGCTTCCTACTCCCGTCGGCTAACTCAACAATAAACGAATGCTGGTTTCGTTTTTCTACAATAGTTGCCGGCCCTTGCCACCTAGAATATAACTTATTAGTCGAATCGGGGATTAACAGTATAACTTTATCGCCTACCTCAAACGTTTTTTCTTTTGACCTTAAATTATAATGATACGCCATTCTATTTTGTTGAACCTCAGACGACAATTTTGCCTCATTTGCGGCTCTTTCTAAGCGGTTCTTAAGTTTATCCAAGTACTCATGAATCGGCGTAGTATCTAACTGCGTTCCCTTATTTTCTCCTGCCCATGACGACTTAAGAATCGATAACGGACCCTCCGGCGCTCTACCATATAATAACTGGAAAGGTGCGATTCCCGTCGTAGAATTTGGGACTTCCCTATACGCCCATAATATAAATGGTATTTGTTCATGCCATTTTTTTCCTTCTTCTCTAATCGTATGATGTAGCATACGTTTAAGAGTCTGATTAAATCGTTCCACAAGTCCGTTGGACTGTGGATACTGTGGAGTCGAAAATCTTGGACTAGCACCTAACCTTTTTTCAAATTCTTTCGTTAAGTCGGCAGTAAAATTGGTTCCATTGTCGCAGGCAATTACATTAGGAATTCCTGTTCTCATAAATATTTGAAGTAACGCCTCACACGCGGTTTTAGCAGTTAAACTTTTTAGAGGGATCGCATCCGCCCATCTGGTATGCTGATCAATTAAAGTCAGTATATACCGATGCCCTTGTGAACTTTTAGGATCAATAGGCCCAATTAAATCAACATTAACAACCTGAAATGGAAGTTCCGGCCGCGACACTGGGGAAATAGGAGCTCTATCATTTACTTTAACCCCTCTAGTCAATTGGCACTCTAAACATGATTCACAAAACTGTTTAGCTTCTTTTGCCATTCCCTCCCAATAAAAAGAATACCTTATTCTCTGCAACGTTTTCTTGGCTGCATGATGCCCTCCAAATACCGAGGAATGCGCTAATTTTAAGATTTCTTCCCTTCTTACCTTGGGTACTACTAATTGCGCTATAGTTTCGCCTAACAATTTCTCTTTATGATACAATAATCCGTTTACAATATAATAATCCCCTTTTTCCTTTTTAGCTAATTCCCAAGCTTTCTCTAATTCTTTACATTCCAACTGGGATTTCTTAAACATATCTGAGTTACTAACAATAGATTCATTATTTTCCTCCGTTTCAGTTTTTTCTGGATCCTGACTTTGTACATTTTGCGATCTCGCGTCTATTACGTAAACATTACAGCTATCGTTACTTACATCTTCCTTTTCATTCGAGTTATCAATAATAATTTCGGAACTTTTTAATTCTTCGGACTCTATCAATGGCTCCTCAATATTGACACCTGACAACTCATTAATCACCTCGGGATGTAAAATTACTTGCTCATTAATATTATCAGTTACTGCGCAAAGTACTTCCTGATGAATAATATTAGTTTGCCCGAATTGCGGAATAGCTAGCGGTAGTTTAACTAACGGTGATTTAACAGCTTCACCAAATAACCCTTGTAAATAAATACTACCCGCTCCCTTTAATTTCTCTTCCGGTACTAAATCTTTATGAACAACACTAATCTCACATCCAGAATCAACCAATCCCTTTGCTTTTTGCCCATTAACACTAACTTCAATTTTCTCAAGTTTATTTAATTTCTCACCAATAACATTAGTTTTCTGCTCGGCCTTTGCCGATATTCTAGCCACAATAGCCCCATTAGGTAACTCTTGATTTTCTTTCACCATAATCTTATGAACACCTGCTTTCTGGTCTCGCCCTTTATTGCCATTATTAGTTCCCTCATTACCCACTTTATTACAAAAACGTTGGTAATGACCTCTCAAACCACACTTAAAACATTTAGGCCCTGAAGCATCATTCGTCTTCTTAAACTCTGTTTTCCTATCCGGAAAAGAATTACACTCATTACTACCATTTTGCCTCCAACTACCACTAAATTTATTATCCTCCCTCGGTCTCATTTTTTTATTGTTTACGTACTTATCTTTACCTTTAAAGCTTTTATGCGTAACCGCATAAGACTTATGTTTAGCATCAAAATAATTATCACACTCTTTAGCAATTTTAGGAGCTTCTAACCATTTACCCTGGTGAGTTAAACTAATATATGCTGCAGTATCCTCATCTAGCGTACTCATTAGCTTATCAGTAACTATTAACTGGTTGACCTTTTCATAAGTGTCCGCACCTCTAATTTTACAATAATTTTCCCACGTAGCTATTAAACGCGATACAAATAATACATGGGTTTCGTTCGGATTTCTCCTAGCTTTCCGGAAATTTTCTAAACATGCCTTCGGGGTTGGCTCATGTTCCCTTAGGACTAACTCCTTTAATTCCTCATAATTCTCCATTTGTTCCTTAGTGGTATAAATTAACAAATTATCCGCCTTATCTCCTAACATATTTAGTAGAATTTCGGCCTGCTGGTTTTCCGGTACATCTTTAGTTTGGAATGCCCTTTCTAAACTGTTGAAAAATAAATTCCATCCCTCCGTCCCTTCTGGTACTTTGATAGATAGAGTTTTAACACTTTTGATCAATTTTTCTATATTACTTTCATTATTAGATTCCCTAACATTAAGATTATTTGCCGAACCTTGAACCCTTAGTTTCTCCATTTCTAATTCATGTTCCATCCTTAATTTTTCTATCCTCTCTTCTCTTTCTAACCTTTCGTGTTTTTCTTCGCGCTCTAACTTTTCCTGTTTTTCTTCACGCTCTAACCTTTCCTGTTTTTCTAACTTTTCGCATTCTAATTTTTCTTGTTCTAATCGTTCTGCAACAATAGCGTCAGATAATTCCTTAATAACCCCCTCGTCATACTCATCACTGTCCATTATCTTTTTCTTAAGCTGAATTCTGGTATCATCTTCCGCGAATTCAACACCCAATTCTTCAGCTATCCCCTGAAGATCAACCTTTTTTAGTTTCAATAAGAAAGCCATACCTTCACCGATTGTTATTATCACCCCACAAGAATAGTTAAACCTACCAACTTAATATTTCCGAAATTTCTAACTTAGTACAGATATTTCTCCACTTATTATACTAATTAATACCATTTCAGATAATCCATGCATTTCATTTCTAATTAACCTACTGAATACTCTAATTTTTCTCAACCATTGATATCACACAATTTACTTCCAATAAAACAAAAAAGTAAAACAATAATTCGATTTGACTGCTATGCAATATAGATTCCAATATATACACTTAGATAACAACATACAATTTATATAATAACACTGATACGTTGATATTGAATAGAAGTATTGATGTCAATCAAGAAATCCACATAAAGAAAAATTGTACAACATGCATATATAAATTTCTACAATTATCCTCATAAAATATTTCCGAACTCAATACTGGTTCTTACACTTAAAACAAATATAGGGTAGATGTGCCAGTAATGAGCCACCTTCCAGTAATGGGCCACCTCGCACTTTTTGGTTTATAAAAAAATAATAAATAATAGTTAAGCTTTTATTATTTTTTTCTGAACTCTACCTGGCATGCTTTATAAGCTGGGTTAATTTTTTACACTTTTCGTCAAAACAATTAGGAAGCAGAAAATAAAGTTTCACAGTTTTTCTGTTTTTCACTGAAAATCTTAATGAACATGCTAAGAGCAGACTTTACTTACTTAGTTTATATCTTTTTTATTTTTCCGTAAAAATTGAATGTTTTTGTTTGGTTAGCAATATAAAACATTGAATTTAATATACCAATGGCCTTTTACAAAATTTTATTTATTTTTAAGATTTTAGGAGGGGTGGCTCATTACTGGATTGCTTATTTCGTGATTTGCCAGTAATGGACCACCCAAGAGACCAATACTAAAAGTGTAATTTAGTAGTGATAAAATATTTTGATTTAACTGAAAACTAAATAAACAAATTTAATACTTAAATTTTACTTACTAGAATTTAATAAAGACAATTTCTTTATAAATACAGTCAAGTCTCTCTATAACGAAGCTCCATACATCGAATTTCTCTATATAACGAATTTTAGTAGGAATGTTCCCCTTTTCCCATGATTACATTAAAAACAGTCTCTATATAGCGAAATATCTATCTCCATATAACGAATATTTTCATAAAATGTTCTTTATTCAGTTGTAAAAATATACTTCGAAATCACATAAAATCAAATTTCCATCTCTTATTCCTAATTTATCATTCAGTGATGAGTTTTTTTTTTATATTACTCCTCTGCTTGAATTTTCTTGTTCCTTAAGTCCAACAAATTCATCAACCCCCTCCTTTCACACACCTTTCAACATCTTTCTCAAAACAGCGTTAATTGAATAGTTATACATATAAGAACGGGATCAATGGGGGTAATTGAAGAAAAAACAATTTACAATTGCTTCAAAAAGGCTGAATTTTATATACAAGAGGATAATGTGGATTCTGAGGAAGAAGAAGATGCGACTTAGGCAGACATAAAAAGTACAAGTTGGAAATTGCACGTGAACGTAGCAAATGAGGTGCGTTCGTACGATAACGAAGTTTTAAAAATATTCAGATCTTGCTTTTATAGTAAATAGTACTTCGGATACAGTATATTGGTTGAAATTCTGTAAATATACAGAAATAGTAATTCTTATTACACCTCAGCAACGTATATCTTATTCATAAAATGTGAAATAGTTGAATATAATTAAAACACGTACCAAACCATGTTTCCCCGTATAGCATTATATAGTGGAATACTTTTGTGTAGCCCTGTAATTTAATAATAAAAATTCTTTGCGTCACAGATTGTACAGAATGCATATTTTAGTATATATTTCATAGATTCATGCCAATTATATTATGTTCGAAAATGAGTGTAACATCATTAAAATGCATTTGCAACTTCTTCCCCATTGACCGTTATGTAACGGAATCCTTTTGATAGTTCCTGTAATTGATCTATGCATCTGATTATCATAAGATCTGAAATGACTCGACAAAATTATGTAATAATTATATGTTTTAAATTTCAAACAATTAAAATGCATTTTAAATTTTTTTCCCCAATGACCGTAAAGTAACGGAATTCTTTTGATTTTCCCTGTAATTGATCTATTCATCCGATTTTCATAAAATTTGAAATGATTCGACAAAATTATGTAATAATTATGTATTTTAAATTTCAAATGATTCGGTTGGATAGTTTTCCGTTGTTATATGCGGACAGACAGACGGACAGACAAACGGACAGATAGACAGACTGTCAGACAAACGGACAGATAGATTGACAGACAGACGTACTGAACGACAATTATAGGTGCTACCTATTTACATAATTACGAACGCACCTAAAAATAATTATCTGTTATTTTTTGTAGGGTGGCCCATTACTGGAACATAGGCGGTCCATTACTGGAACATAGGTGGCCCATTACTGGGCATTTGGGTGTTTAGACATATTTCTATTATTTAAAATGAAATTTTTATTTCTATTGGGAAATGTAACTTTGGGATTAGTTAAATATTTTTGAAAGATTAATCTAATACGAACAAAATGGGAATACAATAATTATAACTATTAATAAAAAATTATTTTTTAGAGAAATTCCTTAAGGTGGCCCATTACTGGCACATCTACCCTACTGAAAATCTTTACTTTTATTTTTACTCACTATGGCTCTCTTTTGAGCCTTTTTTTTTTTTTCACTATGGCTCTCTTTTGAGCCTTTTTTTTCCACTATGGCTCTCTTTTGAGCCTTTTTTTTTCACTATGGCTCTCTTTTGAGCCTTTTTTTTTTCCTCACTAGTATTGGCCAATTAAAATCTTCATTTGCTTAGAATTTTGATAATGCAACTCTTAAAATTTAAACAGTATTGCTTCATTTAACAATTACTTTAACAATAATTTAGATTTAATGCATTAATTTAGTTCACTAATATCATTATAAATAGCATACCATTATCATCTCAAATTATTATGACCTTTCTTTAAAACAATAGCAATATGGTTACTAATTCTTTACACCTATCTGAACACAATTATTTCATTGCACATAAATTACGTAGACAATTTACTTAAATTACTATTAATTATACAACAATACAATTTGGTTCGAGATGTCAGAAGAAATGAATGATCAAAACACCTTACCTTATACTTTATTTGGTGGGGTACTCTTCTATTCACAGATAGCTCCACGATGTAGCGGTAATATGGCACAACAGTTCAGTTTAGTTCTTTCTAATAAAGATACGCACAACACTTTTGTCCACACTAGACGATATGGCACGATACTTTATCACACACTCGACGATCCGGTACGATACTTTAGCACATACTCGACGATACGGCACAACACTTTACACACATTCGACGCTACGGCACGACACTTTAGCATACAATCGACGATCCGGCACGATGCTTTAGCACATACTCGACGATATGGCACGACCACACAAGAATTCCACTGGATACTCTGGCATTAACAGACTGCAACACGGCTCGTTGGTCACTGGTTTCAGGCGATTCTATCCCACCGCTGCCACCAATTTGTCGGACGCTCCTCTCAGTCCACAAAACTTTGAAGAATGTCCTAGGTAGTTTTAGCTGCCACCACCGATATTAATGGGTGATATCGGTCACCTGCTGTGAGGATTGGGTAAAATAACACTGACGCTGTTAATGAACTGAACTAACAGTTTATTTAAGATATAGATATGTACACAAGAAACAATATTTACAACTATCTACAATTACAACTCGGATATAGATGATCCGGTTTAACATTAAATTAACTACAATAAACGTTGGTTGTGTACCGTTCAGCTTACACTTTCTTCCTCACACTCAACGCACGTTAGATACGCTTTATCAGAGATTACTGCAGAATCTCAATACACAAGGGTACTAGGCCTCACTTCTCGGCCTATAACACTATCCACCGGGACGCCTTGTCCCACGCTCAAAATATACACTATCCAACAGGACCACAAATCCTGAGCGACCTATCGGTCTCAACGCCAAGCGAGAACTGTCTAACCTCTCCGTCCAGAGTTGACCTTGTCCGAGATCTTCCTTCCCCCATGCAGGACTCCTTAGAGCTCATCCATTGGTTCAATCCCGCACTCCAACCTTGAGTCATGACATCTCCTGTTTACACATCACTCCAATAGTTAGATGACAGCTGAGGCACGCCCCGCGGCCATCACTTTCATTCATGAACGAGTGCGTCATCTGCACACCTGTGTCAACATCTGTCATTCGTTATTATAGAAAAGAAAGAAAGGTATTTCGAGCTTCACGGATACACAACCCACAATACATAAAATATTCAGATAAGGAAATGTTATTCCTTTCTAATTCAGGGCAGATGTCTTCTAGGAACCTGACAATGAGGAAATGTTATTCACCGTTGTTTACAATTAAAACATAATTTAAAACAAAGAGCTTTTTCAGATTAAAATGATTTTGGATTTGAAAATCAAAACAAAACGACGATTGGCGTTTGGCGATGCAGCTAGCTGAACGTTCTCGCTTTCGCCAACTCGCCAAGGCTGGTGCTCAAAACGTGATTCTTTCTGAAAATGCTAACAGGACACCTCTGTTATTCTTTCAGGTAGATTTTTAGAAACAAAGTTGAAACTGGCAAAAAAGTCTACGTAAAAGTCACTAATGCGAGTTCATTTTTACTTTTTCCAATTATTCCAGATCTCTTGAATAAAATGCATAATTTAAGAAAACTGCAAATTTATATCTTCGTTGTAATGTTATTTTCGTATATTAGGTGAAGAATATTTCTTATTTTACATATTTGGCATGCGGGGGCCAGCGGCGAAAAGACCGAGCACGACTAATGACGTTGTGAAAAAAGTCGCGACTACTCGCGGGTTGATTGAAGCAAATACTGCTGTTTTCATTTTCTGGTGGGAATTAAGATATACGAATTAAAATATCTCAAAATATCTCGGGAGATTTGGAATCCACAAAGTTAACCTTTTTAGGTGCGTTCGTAATTATGTAAATACGTAGCACCTATTGTTGTCGCTCAGTCCGTCCGTCCGTCTGTCTGTCCGTCCGTCCGCATATAACAACGCAAAAACTACCTAACCGAATCGTTTGAAATTTAAAATACATAATTATAACATAATTTTGTCGAGTCATTTCAAATTTTATGAAAATCGGATGGATAGATCAATTACAGGGACATTAGGGACACGTAAGGATTCCGTTACATTACGGTCAATAGGGAAAAAAGTTTTAAATGCATTTTATTCGTTTGAAATTTAAAACATATAATTATTGCGTTATTTTGTCGAGTCATTTCAAATGTTATGAAAATCAGATGCATAGATCAATTACAGGGACAATCAAAAGGATTCCGTTACATTACGGTCAATGGGGAAAAAGTTTCAAATGCATTTTAACGATGTTATACTCATTCGAACATAATAGAATTGGCATGAATCTATGAAATATATATTAAAATATGCATTCTGTACAATCTGTGATGCAAAGAATTTTTATTATTAAATTACAGGGCCACACAAAAGTATTCCACTATATAATGCTATACAGGGAAACATGGTTTGGTACGTGTTTTAATTATATTCAACTATTTCACATTTTATGAATAAGATATACGTTGCTGAGGTGTAATAAAAATTACTTTCTGCATATTTACAGAAACGTGAAGATTTCGACTACTATACTGTATCCGGAGTATGCTCTACTACAGTCCCTGGCCAAATTATTAGACTCACTCCCTTTTCCTTGTGTCGAATCATATTACTAGCTTCATAGAAATATTACCGTGTGAATAACTGCAATTAATTATGTACATCATTTGTAGGATTATAATAAATAAAAAACATGCCTATGACTTTAAAAAACTCTTTCTTTTTACAAATTAAATTAAAAATGGCTGAAATGGCAAAATTTATAACTTGAAACTCAAAAAAATGTCAATATTTTTTGGAGCCTCTTTTGGCGGCTATCAGTTCCTCTATTCTTCGCGGCATGCTGTAAATACAAAATTGAAGAGTTTCATGTATGCGTGGGTGACGATTCCAGATATAAATAAGATTTTCTATGAGCTGGGTTTTGTTTGTTATGACTTCTTAGTCAATTCTCTAGACCAATATAAAGAGGTTTTCAAAATCGGTTTATTCTAAAGCTAAAATGATGGTTTCCAAATGAAGAACCATTTGTATTTTTCCAAAGTAAAGCTTTTTGTTACATAGCACGATCCGTCAAGGTCTACTTTCAATAACAAAATATCCCTGTGTTGAACTGCTCCCGACAATTCACCAGACATGAATACCATTGAAAATGTTTGGGAGCTAATGAAGAAAAAACTGGACAAAGAGCTCATAACGAGCAAAACACAGCTCATAGAAAAACTTATCCTTGTCTGGAAACATCACTCACACATGCAAGAAACATTTCAATTTTGCACTAAGAGCATGCCATGAAGAATAGAGGCACTGATTGCCGCAAAGGAGACTCCGAAAAATATTGACAATTTTTTGAATTTCATATTTTAAGTTTTACAATCTTAGCAATTGTTAATTTAATTTATAAAAATAAATAATTTTAAAGTCATTGGCATGCTTTTAATCTATTATAATCCTACAGATGATGTATATAATCAATTGTAACTATTGGCATAGTAATATCTCTATGAAACTTGTAATATGATTCGACACAAGAAAATATGAGTGCGTCTAATAATTTGGCCAGGGACTGTATATCAGCAAGATCTCAATATTTTTAAAACTTCGTTATCGTACGAACGCACCTCATTTGCTACGTTCACGTGCAATTTCCAACTTGTTTTTTTTTTTTTTTTTTTTTTTTTTTTTTTTTTTTTTTTTTTTTTTAACGCTGTTGTGTACCAAAACAAATCGTAAAATTTGGTATATTTCAGTTCTAGACATAAAATAGGATATGTAGCTGCATAATTGAAATGTACGTGCAGGCATAATTATTAAAGTAATTTGTAAATGAACAGTTTTTCTCCCGTAGGATGATTTAAACGTTGAATTTTAAACGATTTTTGTTTCAGAATGGCAGGTTTTATTTATTTATTATTATTTTTTTTTTCATTTATAGGTGCTGTGTGCATCCTCTGTGTCAGTTCTAAACACCAACTTCTAGATCACTTTCTGTAAATATATTTTGCGTTTACGGACAAACAATTCGTTTGCAAAGATTCCTAATAAAACCACCTGTCAATTTGATGCGTTTCAGGGCAAAAATGAATTAAAAACACAGTAGGCAAGTTGGAAAATATATAAATGGAACATCAAATAGATGATTAACATCATTTCATAAGTCTTTGTCAAAAGTGTATTCTTAAATCGAAATGGTCACCTTTTGTGACACAAATTTTAATTTATTTTTGTTCAGAAATGCGTAAAACTAAGAGGTGTTGCCGTTTCGAAACTATCTATTTGCACTCTTTTTTTTTTTCTTTTTTTTTTTCTTTTTTTTTTTTTTCCAAGCGCAATAGATATTTCATATTAAGCTCTCAAAGTTGGCGTTTTGAACGACATCTCCCGACGAAAGCAGAAAAAACAGTCTTACGAAACGAGAAAAACGCGTTATTACGTGATCGAAATCGCTTACAACTCGATAGGTAATATAATTACCAAAAAATAGAAAACAAAGTTCGATTCGATTTTATATTCTTAAGAAAGTTTTCTTTTTCTTAAACTACCGTTCATTGTTTTCTTCCCGCTGACGTTATTGTTTGTTTCTATTAACTTATGGCGCCATCTGTCTGTGTGATTTAAAGTTTTTTTTAACAACGCCTAAAAATTTCCCATTACTTATGGAGCATACAGGTAAAATTTCAGGTCATTTGGATCAGTGGTTCATTTTTTAATAGGGTTTTACTTTCACAACTGTACAAAAATCAACCTGTACAATGATGACTGCTCATGCTTGCATTCTATATATAATCTTCTGAGAGAAATTATGGCAATTGATGAACCATTTGGAAATAAAGTTTTGTTGTTGAGCGCAGACTTTCGCAAAATATTTCCAGTTGTCATGGGAGCAACCTGAATTCAAGTCATTGAAACATGCGTAAAATCCAGTCCTCGTTGAAGACATTGCATTCAATTAAAATTAGCACAAAACATGCGTTCGGAGGAACAAGTTAAATTTAATCATTGATTTCGACATATTGATGAAGGAAAAATTTCTGTTACTCAAAATTCACCCTGCAACATGATTCAAATTCCATCTCAAATTTTTCGCATGTAATCGATTATATTAGCTATTTATGGAATTCATACAATTAATGTGTATTATATTTAAGAATTTTTTCCAAAAATAATTCTAATTTCCACTAGCAAAGGTGCCTCACAAATAAACATTGAAGTTTTGAATCTTCTTCCTCATGTTTCAACACAATATTTCAGTTCAGATTCAGTTTAAAATATCGTTTAGATACTATCTATTATGCTGAGGAATTTTTTCATGAGAAAACGATCTCTGGAATGCCTTGCACATCAAATACTATTAAAAATTGGGGCTATTGTGATGCTGATTAAGAATTTGAATCCAAAGAAGAGTTTATTCAGTTGAACCCAGTGAATAATTTGCAATCTTCGTCGATATTTTATAGATGCTGGTGTATTAACTGGTGCTAACAAAACAGATAGAATATTTTTATCTATGATATTGGCTTTGCTCTAAGTGAAACAAGTCTGACATTTAAACTTAAACTGAGACAGTTTTCCAAAAAATTAGGTTATTCTTGTCGCCATAAATAAAGTACAAAGGCAGGCATTTGATAGCATTGTTTTCTATTTAGAAAAACCAATGTTTTCACATGGACAGTTTTATGATGCACTTTCTCGATGTAAAAATAAAAACTATATTAAAATATCCATAATTTATACAACCGTACAAGAAAACCTTCTATGGGCCAACAGAATTTTTACTAAAAATATAACATACTCTGAAATTCTATGTAACAGGATGACAAAAAAGGGAACTGAATTCAATATATTTCTATGAATTATTTTGTGTTGTTTAAAAAATCCAACAGTATTTTTGTTACAAGTTTCTTATTTTACCTATACATATTTTAAACAGACTTTAATATGGTTTATTTCCGTGAATTATTTTGTATTGTTTGAAAAACAACAGCTTTTTTGTTTTATTTATAATTTCGTTATTTAAACTATGCATATTTTACGTTTACATTGAAATCATCCTTAAAAGCCTTTATCATTCACACAAATATGCTTCATTTAAAAAAAAAAAAAAAAAAAAAAAAAAAAAAAAAAAAAAAAAGTTTTTTTTTTTTTTTTTTAAGAATAAAAATTACTATTTTTTAGGGTTCCGTACTTACAAAAATATAACATATATAATAAAAACAGAACCACTATAATTATTACACCTATATTTGTCTGTCTTCACAACCATTTTACTCGTAAACAATCGAACGTGGAAAATTCAAATTGGAGGAAATAATAAAGATTATTAAGGGTGTATTCGAAAAAATCCATCCAAATCGAAATTTCCATCTTCAACAGATCGAAATTTTCCGATACAATTTCAGACAAATTTTTAAAGCAAAAACATGAAACTTGCTGAAGGGATTTTTGAAGAGACGTCTAAGGTGCCGTGTGATGTCATTTTATGCTCAGTTCATTAGAATTTGATTTATAAACAATTATCTTCTCAGTATGACACTTTTTTTCGTTCACAAATCTCCCGCTTGAAAAAAATCGGGTCAAAATGCCGTTTTTGATTGCTTTTTTTGCAATATTTTCTGCATTTATCAAAGAATGGACAATCGCGGCACCTTGTGTACTTTCTAAATAAGACAATTTTCCAGTTTGATGCATTTTAGAGCAAAAATGAATTTAAAAATAAATCGGAAAATAAGCAGTTTGAATCGAAATACACCCTTAATCCACGTATTTACAGCTTATTAAGCATTCACAAATTTAGGAAAAACGATGAGGGGCTAATAAAATTACCGGAAAAAAAAAAACGTTTCTGTGTATATCGTGTGGGATAACGTGTAAAATCTTTCGTAAAGTTGAACTAACGCTGAAATCTAAAAATACATTAAAAAAATATTAAGCAATCACAAATTTAGGAAAAACGATAAAAGGCTAAACAAGTTACAAAAAAAAAGAAAAAAAAATGTATATTGTATGGGATATCCAGTAAAAGCTTTCGTAAATTTGAACTAACGCTGAAATCAAAAAATACATTAAAAAGATATTAAGTTTTCACAAATTTAGGAAAAACGATGAGGGGTTAATAAAATCACCTGAGGAAAAAAAAATATATATATAAAAAATGTGTGTGGCACTCGGGGACTGCCACGGTAAAGCTAATGCATAGCATTTTTTATCAACTTATGCAAAAATACCTCGTCAATGTCTGCCGAAGTCTATCGAAGAATATCGTGCCGAAGTCTGCCGAATTGAAACGTCGTTAGCCGGAGTGTTAGGATTTTTTCCCGGTACGGAATACCTAGATTCGGTCGCCGTGCTCAAAGCCCGCGATAAAAGCTATGCAATAGCATAATAAATTACCAAACAAATTTGGTCGCGCTACGAAAATTAGATCGCGAGTTTTAAACATTTTAAATTTTACGACCCTCACCGTGAGGGGCTTCCTGTCACCAAAAATTAACAGTCTCATAATAAATTACCAAACAAAATTTGGCCACCATACGAAAATTAGATCGCGAGTTATAAGCATTTAAAATTTTTCGACCCTCAACTTGGGGGGTCTCCTGTCACCAAGAATTAACACCGTCTCATAATAAATTACCAAACAAAATCTGGCCGCGCTATGAAAATTAGATCGCGAGTTATAAGCATTTAAAATTTTTTTACCCTCACCGTGGGGTCTCCTGTCACCAAAAATTAACAATTTGTCATAATAAATTACCAAACAAAATTTGGCCGCGCTACGAAAATTAGATCGCGAGTTATAAGCATTTTAAATTTTTAGACCCTCATCGTGGGGGGTCTCCTGTCACCAAAAATTAACACTGCCTCATAATAAATTACCAAGCAAAATTTGGCCGCGCTACAAAAATTAGATCGCGAGTTATAAGCATTTTAAATTTTTAGACCCTCACCATGGGGGTCTCCTGTCACCAAAAATCAACACTGTCTCATAATAAATTACCAAACAAAATCTGGCCGCGCTACGAAAATTAGATCACCAGCTATAAGCATTTTTAATTTTTCGACCCTTACCGTGGGGGGTCTCCATTCACCAAAAATTAACAGTCTCATAATAAATTACCAAAAAAAATTTGGCCGCGCTACAAAAATTAGATCGCGAGTTATAAGCATTTTAAATTTTTCGACCCTCACCTTGGGTTGAAAAATTTCCCCAAAACTGTCCCCAAAAATTAACACTGCCTCATAATAAATTACCAAGCAAAATTTGGCCGCGCTACAAAAATTAGATCGCGAGTTATAAGCATTTTAAATTTTTCGACCCTCACCTTGGGGGGGGGGGGGTCTCCTGTCACCAAATATTAATACTGCCTCATAATAAATTAGCAAAAAAATGTGGCCGTGCTACGAAAATTAGACAGCGAATTATAAGCATTTTAATTTTTTCGACCCTCACCGTGGGGGGTCTCCTGTCACCAAAAGTTAACAATGTCTCACAATAAATTACCAAACAAAATCTGGCCGCGCTACGAAAATTAGATCGCGAGTTATAAGCATTTTAAATTTTTTGACCCTCACCGTGGGGTGTCCTGTCACCAAAAATTAACAATTTGTCATGATAAATTACCAAACAAAATTTGGCCGCGCTACGAAAATTAGATCGCGAATTATAAGCATTTTAAATTTTTCGACCCTCACCGTGGTGGGTCTCCTGTCACCAAAAATTAACAGTCTCATAATAAATTACCAAGCAAAATTTGGCCGCGCTACAAAAATTAGATCGCGAGTTATAAGCATTTTAAATTTTTCTACCCTCACCATGGGGGTCTCCTGTCACCAAAAATTAACACTGTCTCATAATAAATTACCAAACAAAATCTGGCCGCGCTACAAAAATTAGATCGCGAGTTATAAGCATTTTAAATTTTTCGACCCTCACCTTGGGTCAAAAAATTTCCCCAAAACTGTCCTCAAAAATTAACACTGCTTCATAATAAATTACCAAGCAAAATTTGGCCGCGCTACGAAAATTGGATCGCGAGTTATAAGCATTTTAAATTTTTTTACCCTCACCGTGGGGTCTCCTGTCACCAAAAATTAACAATTTGTCATAATAAATTACCAAACAAAATTTGTCCGCGCTACGAAAATTAGATCGCGAGTTATAAGCAGTTTAAATTTTTTGACCCTCACCGTGGGGTCTCCTGTCACCAAAAATTAACAATTTGTCATAATAAATTACCAAACAAAATTTGGCCGCGCTACGAAAATTAGATCGCGAATTATAAGCATTTTAAATTTTTCGACCCTCACCGTGGGGTCTCCTGTCACCAAAAATTAACAATTTGTCATAATAAATTACCAAACAAAATTTGGCCGCGCTACGAAAATTAGATCGCGAATTATAAGCATTTTAAATTTTTCGACCCTCACCGTGGGGGGGGGGTCTCCAGTCACCAAAAATTAACAGTCTCATAATAAATTACCAAGCAAAATTTGGCCGCGCTACGAAAATTAGATCGTGAGTTATAAGCATTTTAAATTTTTCGACCCTCACCGTGGGGGGTCTCCTGTCCCCAAAAATTAACACTGCCTCATAATAAATTACCAAGCAAAATTTGGCCGCTTTACAAAAATTAGATCGCGAGTTATAAGCATTTTAAATTTTTCGACCCTCACCATGGGGGTCTCCTGTCACCAAAAATTAACACTGTCTCATAATAAATTACCAAACAAAATCTGGCCGCGCTACGAAAATTAGATCACGAGCTATAAGCATTTTTAATTTTTCGACCCTCAGTGTGGGGGGTCTCCAGTCACCAAAAATTAACAGTCTCATAATAAATTACCAAACAAAATTTGGCCGCGCTACAAAAATTAGATCGCGAGTTATAAGCATTTTAAATTTTTCTACCCTCACCTTGGGTCGAAAAATTTCCCCAAAACTGTCCCCAAAAATTAACACTGCCTCATAATAAATTACCAAGCAAAATTTGGCCGCGCTACAAAAATTAGATCGCGAAGTATAAGCATTTTAAATTTTTCGACCCTCACCTTGGGGGGTCTCCTGCCTCCAAAAATTAATACTGCCTCATAATAAATTACCAAACAAAATGTGGCCGCGCTACGAAAATTAGATCGCGAGTTATAAGCATTTTGATTTTTTCGACCCTCACCGTGGGGGGTCTCCTGTCACCAAAAGTTAACAATGTCTCACCAAACAAAATTTGGCCACAGTAAATAAAAGTTTTAACCACAGTAAATAAAAGTTTTAAATTTCATCTAAAACAAATTAATAAAAGTCCTTAGTTTTTTTTTCTTTTAATTTTCTAATTATTTTCTCGATTAATAAGTTGTACTTCTAAAACACATCACAATATATTTCTGCAAATTGTTCTTTTGTGTTTAAAAAATGCAAAAGTTTTTTTTTCATTTTAAACTTTTTTATTTAACCTATGCATATTTTTATGGCTGCTTTACCAATGCAAAACTGCCAACATCCGAAAAAATAAAATAAAATAAAATAAAACTCAGTAGATTAAAAAAAAAAATGTTGATTAATAAGATTTTTTTTTTTTTTTTTTTTTTTTTACTAAAGAGCGTTTATTCAAAGTATTTTTTACACATTGTAGAAATGAAATTTGACATTAATAGAGAAAAAATATGTTTTTTTTTTTTTTTTAATATTTAGTCTACACTTTCAACAAAAATCCATGTTCAAATTGCATAGGAAGTACCATATTTTCTTCCTCTAAAGGTTGACGATTTTTTTATGTTTTCGACGCAAAAAACGACTTTTGATATTATTATTTTAATGACTTTCCGCTATCGGAATGATCGTAACAAAAGATGACAGTAAGACAACATTGCAGTGATTACCATAATAGATCTGCAATCAAAACACACAATATTTCATTTTATATTATCTGTTTAAAAGAAATAGTCTGACTTAATGTTGTAAACTTAAAATAGTAAAACTTTTTCAACATTTTTGTCGATGTCATGTAATATATATATATATATATATTCAGGAAATATGAGTTTTCTCAAAAACCAGTGGACAAAAAATCAGCTGTGCCCTCCCTTACCCCTCTTTCATTAATATTGAAATACACAATTATGTCATCTTTTACATGTAAATATCTGAATCTACATATTTACTTTTACTCCTATATATCCTCATTTACACATTTATACCTACATCTACAGTCCCTATATATATATTTGTCCTTAAACCATGTTATTGTACACTATGTTGTAACTACACTATGTTATCTACATTTATACTACACATTTCAAATCTGCACAAATAATCAACAGAAAAATAAAATTAATTTCAAACTTAGAATCCATGTATACTATAATTTATAGTACCAATTTAAATATATATATATATATATATATTTTTAAAAGAACGGGGAGTTCAATTTTTTTTTTAAATAAAAAATAACTCAACGTAAGATACATGGACTTTCCCAAACATTTCCTTCTCATTATCTTTAAACTCATTATTATAAAAAAGGTCTTATAATAGATATCATACCGATATTATCTCATATTTGGATGACCTACCTGCGAAAGAAGCCACTTAAGCAATTATTTCTACACGACTCGGGTAAAATCCACATGAAAAATAAAACGGTAAATAACGTAATCTGACATTGTTGTGAGCCACATGAAATATTCAAAAGTACAAAAAAGTAGCCAAGTTCAAAGACCTCCAATAAATCAGTCTCATCTTTGCTATTATTTTTATTATTTTAATGTTATTCGAAGTCATGGCAAAATTTAAGATTCACATTTCATTTCATTACAGTTTCATAAGTAACTAGTATGAGAAATTAACTCAATACCAATCATCTTTTGTGAATACCAATGATCAATTTGTAATAATTGGTATTGTATTGAAATAGGAACAACAAATAAAATCGTGTTTTAAAACTGTTGTGTGTACTATTGACTTTTGGGTATGTTGCAAATCTGAAAACGGTGATACAAAGGGTTTGTTATTGAAATACGCAGTTATGTTATCTTCGACATTTAAATACATGAATCTACATTTTCCCCTACACTTTGTTATTGTACATCTACATTTATACTACAAATCTTAAATCTGCACAAGTAATGAAAAGAAAAAGAAAATTAAACTTCATTTAAAACTTAGAATCCGCGTATGCTATAATTCATGGTACCAATTAAAAAAAAAAAGAACGGGTAGCTTAAATTTTGTTTAATAAAAAAAAATTCAATGTAAATATTAAAGATACACGACTTTCCCAAACGTTTCCTTCTCATTACCTTAAAACTCGTTATTATAAACAGTCTTATAATAGATATCATACAGATATTATCTCATGTTTGGATGACCTATCTGCAGAAGAAGCCACTTCGGCAATTATTTCTACACGAATCGGGTAAAATCCAAGGAAAAATAAAACGGTAAATAATGCAATCTGACATTGTTGTAAGCCATGAAATATTCAAAAGCACAAAAAGGTAGCCAAGTTCAAAGACCCCCAATAAATCAGTCTTATCTTTGCTATTATTTTTATTATTTAAATGATCGAAGTCATGGCAAAATTTAAAATTCATATTTTCATTTCATTACCGTTTCATAAATAATTTATACGATAATATTTTAATGACGGCGTGCGAGATGAATACTCAGTCTGCCCTGCAAGAAAGAATGCGGTAATTTGGATTCTTATAACACGTAGAAGAAACGAAAATTTATACTCTATAATGATCGCTGTCAGAAAAGTTAGGAGGAGGGAGCTAAGAGTTGCACTTGTGCACCTTTCATATTTTAAATGTACGTAGATAAAACAAATAAAAAATTCACACAATTTAAGGGTGTATTCGAAAAAAACGCTTTTTCACCTTCAACAGCTCGAAATTTCCCGATAGACACATTTTTAAAAGTAGAAACATGAAACTTGCTCAAGTGATTTTTGAAGAGAGGTATAAGGTGCCTTGTGATTTCATTTTAAAGTCGATTCATTAGAATTTCATTTATAAATACAGTCGGCTCTCGTTAATTCGAACTCGTCGGGACCCCAAGAAATGTTCGAATTATCCGAAGTTCGAATTATGGAAAGTATGAAATGAAATATGCTTAATATGGTGCTATTACAAAAGAATTAAAGTTATAGTGTTTTTTAATTTATTTCGTCTGTTATCATTAGAATATGACTTAAGGGTGTTCTTAACTGATCCGCTGAACAAGCGAAAAACGTTTTGACACATTTACAAATTCATTTTTTAACAGAAAGTTATAAAATTTTAAAGCCTGACTATGAAAGCGATTTCGAATTGAACTTATTTTTCCATTTTATGATAATTAAATTACTTATTGAATTATAAGCTATTTTGATGACGCAATCACCCGTTTTTCTCCTCCTTTTCGACCGGTTTTTCTGCTTTCGTCGGGAAATATGCTCAAAAGTGTCAACTTTGAAGGCTTGTTATGAAAAATCTATTGTGTTTTTTAAAAAATAAAAGAATGAGTGCAATTGGACAGTTTCTGAATAACAACACCTGTTAGTTTCAAGCATTTCCGAACAAAAATAAATTAATGCATGTGTCACAAAGTTGCCCTTTTTGATTTAAGAACACCCTTAATATTAAATTAGAATGTAAGAATACATAAACTAATTAAAAGATTAGAAACATGCACAATGGAAGAAAAAATTAAAGCGTCACTGATGGACAGGCGGGACACTAAGAAAGTGGATATCAAATGCATTGGATTATATATATACTCGTTCGGAACAAGTCTCACAAAAATCAAACAAAGAAAGTGATTCAAATGATCTGAAATCCATGAGAAAGAAAAGAAAAATGAAAAATCGGAAGTTCAAATTAAACGAAGTCAAGAGAAAATGAGTTCGAATTAATGAAAATTTTTTAACGTTATTCTACCTTTGAAATTTTCGGGGCTTCATGTTTACTTCGAATTAAGCGAAGATTCGAATTATACGATTTCGAATTAACGAGCGTCGGCTGTATATATTACTTATCGAGCTATAAGCAAATTTTAGTTAAGTGACAACCAGTTTTCTTTCTTCCTCTTGATTCAAGAAGTCCAATTTGTCAGTATTTTCTGAAAAATCTTCTGCCTTTATGTATGTATTTATTTATTTATTTAAATGGGAGGGGGCGTCTTTCGATTGCATATTTTTTAGTGTGAAATTCTGTGAATTTCGTGCTTTCTGAATAAAATTAGTTTTTTTACAAAATAAAATTATTGAAGCATTTTCATCTTTAAAATGTTCCTTCTGTTTTAATGTTTGTTCAGAATTTTCAATACCTGTAAGTTATGAAGTATATAACTACAATGAATCAGCTTGCATTCACTTTAGAATGCTGGCGCATTAACCCATTTTCGGCCAAAGGTTCGTATACGAAACATTTCGATAAATATTTTTTTTTAACACTCTGACACATTTTTTTCAAGAATTTTATTTTTCTTCTATTTTTTAAGGCTTTTGAAGACATCCATAAAATATTAGTAATTCAATTGGAGTAAACACTTTCTCTTAAAAAGTTTTCAAAATACGCTAGAGTTTTAATTTGAAACGCCTTTGACAAATTCGACTTTTTAAAAATATATTATTATTCCAATTTAAATGAATTATATGTTTTTAAAATAGATTAAAGTTGCAAATTCTGTATATGAAATAAGAATAAAACAAAAGTCATAAAAATATTATTCATATTCATATTATTCATTATAAGAAATAATATTTTATATTATTATATAAAATATTATTTCTTATATAAAATATTATTTTTCATGCACGAATCTTTTTTTGTGTCTTAATGTATGTAATTTAAGCATATTTCAATAAAAATAATGCTACATTTTATAAAATTTCTGTGCTTGGCCTAAAATGGGTTAAGGTCTTCGAATCAGTTAAGCATTTTATTAACATGTAAATTTTTAATAAAATTCAATTTTAGTTAAAGTTTTTTATATTATTTTTATTTTAACAACTTTCTTGGGATTAAAAATTGTATGCATGGATTTTTTAAACTAAGACCTTTGAAATAATAATGATAATAATAATAATAATAAATAAAAGAAAAGCATTAAGAAAATTGATTGCATAAAACAATTTTAACTGTTTAAAAAAAATTAATAGATTTAGAAATTTCTAAATTTTCCGTAAATTTATTTTATTTTTTTAACTTTTTAAATATTTATTGAATTTATAAAAAAACACATTTCTTTAAATAAAATCCTATTGGAATAAGATAAATACTAAAAACAAGTTTTTAAACTCAGAAATCCTTTAATGAAAAGAAAAATTTTATGAGAAAGTTTGTTATAAATTAAAGGAATAATGATAAAATAAAGGAAAATCACGTAAAAATATTAAAATTTGAGCGAGATATTTGAAACGAACGCCCCCACAGACTTAACATCATCATTCGGGTCTTTTTCAGTCAGTAGTGTGAGCTCTTAAAGGTTATATCCCCGAAAAAATA
The DNA here is from genome assembly GCA_964019185.1 of Maratus speculifer. Taxonomy (NCBI): domain Eukaryota; kingdom Metazoa; phylum Arthropoda; class Arachnida; order Araneae; family Salticidae; genus Maratus; species Maratus speculifer. Next base: position 314,010,728 of record OZ025296.1, on the reverse strand, counting down.
ATGTTTTTAATTTCTGTTTTTTATATACACTTCTTAAAGGATGTCTCTGATTTTATTAGTTTTCAAAATTTCTACATAAAACATTATAACCGTGGATTTTAAGAGAAATATTTTGAGAACTAAAGAAAAATAAAAACCACCTTTTAAGAAGAGCGCACACAAAAGAGAAATTAAAAATCCCTGTCGGCTTGGCCTATAGGCGGAGGTAGATTTCGAAGGGTTTTCATTTCAACAACAAAAAATAGAATATTATAAAAGATAAACTCAATTTAACTACTATATTGTGCGCTTTTGAAAATTTTTTTATTTCATTTTTCTGTAAGAAGTGGTTTTATCAAAATCAACTTAAGCGAAATTCGGCTCAAACGCCCATTTTGACAACATATTTTGAAATACATTCTGACTTTAAGTAATAGGTTGTTGCCTGGTGCAATATGATAAAGATAAAATTACTTTCAACGTTAGAACACCAGAATATTCGTATTCCAAGCATACCGGTTTCGGTAGCATATAGCATACCTTCCTCAGTGCTAAAGATAGTGGAAAGTGTCCCGATAAATGGCACCCTCTCTTGTCTTGAACAAAGACTCCGTGAATTTCATTTTTCAAGCTTCGAAATTCAAGAACTTATTTCCCTTACACGTACTTGTCTTTCTCAAACCACCTTTTCATTTCAAGGCAATTTTTACAGACAAACTGATGGTTTAGCTATGGGCTCGCCCCTGTCTCCCATCCTTGCAGATTTCTACATGCACTATTTTGAATGCTCACTTTTTGATAAATTCTCTTTCCCTTTCTGGATTCGGTACGTTGATGACACATTCACCTTACTTGACACTTCTCTTCACAATATTGAGGACATTCTTAGCATCATGAACTCTATTGATAACAATATCCAATTTACGTATGAAACAGAAAATAATGGTTCACTCCTTTTCCTGGACACCTTTGTCACTCGCAGTGTAACTGGCTTCTCTCCATCTGTCTATCGAAAAAGCTTCGCTGTTTCTCTACCCTCCCATGCTCGTTCATGTCATCCTCCAAGTCAAAAATGGCCACCTTTTACACATTCATAAATCGTGCTCTTCATGTTTGCTCTGATTCTCAATCTCTCAATAATGAAACTCAATACATTAAAGCTATTGCATTTGATAGAGGTTACAACCCTTCTATTATTGATACTGCCCTTTCTAAATTACAAAACTCTCACTCCTCAAACTCATCTCAGTCTTCTACTCGTTCCAATATTAGCATTGTCTTACCTTTCTTTCCAAAATCAAGTTTTTCCATTGCTAAAATTCTTAGTCGGTTCGATTTCAAAATAATTTTTACTCCTACTAATAAACTCACCCTTTCCAAGCTTAAAGATCCTGTTGAATTATCAAATTCATGGGGTATTTACAATATTAATTGTCAGTGTGGTCTTTCTTACATTGGTCAAACAAAACGCAGTCTAAAATTTCGTATTAAAGAACATAAGCAATATATTGAAAAACAAGAAATCAAGAAATCCTCAATCGCAAAACATTGCTGGGAGACGAGTCGTGCTTTTGACTTCAATTCGGTTAAGATACTAACTAAACCTACTTCTATACAAGAACTTAACTTCCTTGAAGCTTTCCATATCCATAAAAAATCTTGCTAATCTCGTTAATTGTGATTTTGCTATTCCACCATTACCAGATTGTTGGAAATATTACATTAAAACTAATTTTTCTTAATCTTCTAATGCAATTCTCGCAATATCTTTTCCATTTTCCACCCAATTTTCCTATTAGCTGTTCCCTGTTTTCCTATTGGCTGTTGCCTAGGATCCTCTGTTTTCCTATTGGTCAAGAAACTTGTCGCTTGAATCCCCATCCTCCCTGCATATATGTGAGCAGTTTTCCACTATCTTTAATACTGAGGAAGGTATGCTATGTGCTACCGAAACCGGTATGCTTGGAATACGAATATTCTGGTGTTCTAACTTTGAAAATAATTTTATCTTTAACATTCTGACTTTATTAAAAAATCGACCAATACGCACATTATATAGTTCCTAAATAACAAAAAATTGTCAATTGAATTTTTTTGAGAGCAAAATTGAATTTAAAAATGAGTCATAAAGTAACCAATGTGTTATTTGAATGCATCCACAATTCTATAAGCAAGATCGCTTTGGGAAATTTTGTGAGAAGTGCCCACTTTGACAGCTTTTTTTTTAAATATATATTTAGCCTTTATCAAAAAACTGACTAATACGGCACATTACATAGTTCCTAAATAACAAATAACTGTCAATCGAATGCGTTTGAGAGCAAAATTGAATTTAAAAATGAGTCATAAAATAACCAATTTTTTATTTGAATACATCCTCAATTCTTAAATTATAATCGCTTTGGGAAATTTTTTTGCAAAATGCTTTGGCAGCTTAAAAAAAAAAAAAAAATATATTTAGCCTTTATCAAAAAACTGACCAATACGGCTCATTACACAGTTCCTAAATAACAAAAAACTGTTAACTGAATGCATTTGAGAGCAAAATTGGATTTAAAAATGAGTCATAAAATAACCAATTTGTTATTTGAATACGTCCTTAATTCTTCAATCATGATCGCTTTTGGAAATTTTGTGCGAAGTGCCCATTTTGGCAGCCTTTTTTTAAAAAAATATATTCTGCTTTTATCAAAAGACTGGCCAATCCGTCACATTATATAGTTCCGAAATAAAAGAACCTGTAAATTGGATGCGTTTGAGAACAAAAATGGATTAAATAATGACTCAGAAAAAACGTAATTTGTTATACTTCCTCAATTTTTTCAATCACGACCACTTAGGGAAATTCTGTTCAAAATACCTTTTTTGACAGCCTTTTTTGAAATACATTCTGCCTTTACCAAAAAACTGGCCAATAAGTCACATTATAAAGTTCCTAAATAAGAGGATTTGCCATTTGGATGCGTTTAAAATCAAAAATGAATTCAAAAAATGAGTCACAATATAAGCAGTTTGGATTTGAGGTTTTTTCTCCAACTCCGCTATAAGAATTAGTCCTATGAAAAACTTGTTAATATAAAAACTGTAGATATTATTAAGAAGATGTAAAATAAATTTAATTAGATTTGATTGCCTAAGAATTGAATAAGTTATGATTTTTTTTCTTTTTTCAACCTCTTTTTCTTTTAGTTTTTAATTTTTTTCATCGGTAAAAGTTGGTCCTATCAAAAACTTGTAAATACAAAAGTTTTAGATAATGTTGAGAACATTTATACAAAATTTATTTGGATTTGATATCTTGAGAATTGACGAAGTTATGATTTTTTTTCTCCCAAAAACCCTGTTTTTTTCGTCCCTTGACCCCATTTTTAATTTTATCAAAAATCTATCATACAGAAACTTTTAGCCCATTTTTGGGAGTAATATAAACTTTAAACTGATTCGATATCTATTTTAATTAAGAAGTTATCGCGTTTTTTCTGTTTTCACAAAAACCCTCACTATTTCTATCCCATTGGTCCGATTTTGCCCATTAACGAACTCGACTGAGATTTTACGCCCCTCGATTTTATGTAAAAGTTTGAAGAAGATCTAAGCATAATTATGGAAGTTATTGTGTCTAGAAAAAAGTGAAATATACATATAGATAGATAGATAGATATATAAACTTTTTTTTACTGGTGGTAGTTTTAGGGTCTAGGAGTCATGATCGGTGTAGATCTGCAAAAATTTTTCAGAAATTCCAACATGGGAGAGAATGCAATAGGTAGTATTTCATACGAAATCTACCTAAAAATTTTTTTCAGAAATTCCAACATGGGAGGGAATGCAATATGTAGTATTTCATACGAAATCTACCTAAAAGGGTACTACTAGGTTATCCCGTCGACCAAAAAATTATCGCCAAACTATGAGATTAAATGCCAATAGTGGATGATCGTGAATGTCACATTCAATGACATTAAGGGTGTATTCAAAAAAACGCTTTTCCACCTTCAACAGCTCGAAATTTTCTGATACAATTTCAGACGCATTTTGATTTTTGAAGAGATGTATAAGATGCCGTGTGATGTTATTTTACACTCAATTCATTAGAATTTGATTTATGAACAATTATCCTCTCAGTATGAACCTTTTTTTCGTTCCCAGATCTCCCACTTTGGAAAAATCGGTTCAAAATGCCGTTTTTGATTGCTTCTTTTGCAATATTTTCTGCATTTCTTAAAGAATCGACCATCACGGCACCTTGTGTACTTTCTAAATAAGACAATTTGCCAGTTTGGTGCGTTTGAGAGCAAAAAAGAATTTAAAAATAAATCGGAAAATAAGCAGTTTGAATCGAAATACACCCTTAAATGCGATTCACGTGTTTAAAATGTCATAAGGTGATTTTGATTTCGACTTTTTATTAATATTTTATTAATATTCTACTAATTATTTATTTTTTCGTTATTTAAAATAAAAATTATATCAATATGTATAATTTTGCTATTAGTTTGGCGATTTGTATAATTTGGCGAAATTGGTCGACGGGATAACAGAGTAGAACCTTAAAAAGATTAGTTTCAAGAGGAGATATTTTGAATACACGAATGCATCAAATGTCCATAGACTTAACATTACGGAGGAGAATTCCGAAGCTGAATGACCCTTACTTTTATATGAAGCGTTAAAATTTTACTCCCTGTTCGCTGGCTTTTAACACATAAAACATTAAATAAACATAGATTTTATAAAGATTTTGGAAGGGAAAAAAACATTCTTTAAGAAAAGTACACAAAAATATAGTCGTAAAAAAAAAAAAAGTTCATATATATTTAAAGATAGAAAGCCAACGTATATAAATGCACAAATAATGTATGAAAAGGTAGGAAACAGCTATTTCGAATCTACTATCGAGATTCTTCATCAGTGCAAAACTCAGCGAGCGAGAAAAAGCAAAACTTTTGCTCAGTTTTGTTTTTTCTCGCTCGCTGAGTTTTGCACTGATGAAGAATCTCGATAGCAGATTCAAAACAGCTGTTTGCTACCTTTTCATACTTTATTTGTGCATTTATAATCGTTGGCTTTCTATCTTTAAACATTTTTGCACAAAGGCTTTATTTCCTACTAGCGGCCTTCGCCCGCTACGCTGGTCGGTTTATCTAAAGAAATCTTGAAGAAGTAGTTAGATAAGGTTCAGACATACATTAAAAAAAAAAAAAAGCAAGTCGATCATTCAAAAAACGTTGGGAAATATCAAATATTTACTGTAATTTTTTAAGAAAAACAAAGTTTCGAAAAAAAAAATTAAATCGAAAAAAAAATTACACTGACATATTAATGCAAGGAAATTTTCCCAGAGAGAAAATTCGCCTTGAATACAATATTTCAAATTCTTTTAATTGCTTATAGGCGTTAATGCCAACATAGTGAAAAAAAATTCCATGCTGGGAATCGAACCCAGGCCATCAGTATGGCGCACTGACGTTCTACCGACTAAACCACATGGAACGACAGCCAGCTTGAAACTTTCTCATACTTAAGTAGACTGGCGAAAACATAACGATAGCGCGTTTTAAAATCGCACAGTGACATCTATTGGATTTTATATGTACTAAAAAACGTTATGTACTAAAAAACGTGAGCAGCGCACCTAATAGTTTCTTTTGTTTCTTTTTGTTACTTTTTTGTCTGTTGTCCGATTTTGATGAAACAAAGCCTATACACTGCCCGGGAGTGTGCATTCTTCATTAGTGAAAACCGCATAAAAATCCATTCAGTAGTTACGAAGATAACCTCGAACAAACAGACAGACAGACAGACAGACAGACAGACAAAAAATTCAAAAAAAAAATTTTTGTGTTTCATTGGTTTTCTTTTATCGCCCTGACTCCATTTTTGTCAATTATCTTCAATGTACAGACACACCGGGTCCTACTGTTTTATTATATGTATAGATTTTAATACATTTTGATATTCTGAAGAGATATTTTAAATATAAGAATGCATCAAATGCCCATAGATTAAATGTTACCGAGGGAAATCCGGAAACCAGCCTTAATGAATAAAAATATACTCGAGATCTTTTGGGCAGTCCTGTAAATGGTTTTGTATATACACCAAGTAATAGGTAGAAAATTAGTTAGATGCACGCATACCATAACAGAAACTGCACTTCTAGAAATTATTTTTCATGTATAGTTGTGGGAGGAGGGGGAAGTAAACACTCCCTTTACTAACTCTGCAACTAATTATAATAGAATATAGGTATTGGTACGTACCAAGAGATTACAAATAAAATCTACTTTTAAATGGTGCATATGAAATTCTCTTAGGTTGTCTTCTACAAATCAAAACCAGATCAATTGTTTTTCCAATGGTAACACATAATTTTGATAATATATTTTAAATCTTCCATTGAAATTATACCTAAAAACGAAATTTCAAACAATTTGGATTGTATTTTTTAAAATTATAAACATTCAAAATTTTTCATTTTCTAATGTTAATTTACATTTTCACATTCTTATCAAGATCATAAAATTATAATCCTGATGTGATAGTTTTTTGTATAGTTATAATACTGAAAAGTCCAAACATAAATACATTGAATTTGTAATTTAAAAATTTTATAATATGAATTATGAAATTAATAGTCGAAAAAAAAATATGAATATCAACTTACTTTTTTTGGGGGGGGGGGGGTAGTTTTATATTTATTATGTTATGCTTTATGCCATTTCTCAATTTCAATTTTTAGCACTTTCCAACAAAGTTGAAAAGTGCTTATGCATTCGGTTTGTCTGGCCGTCTGTCCGTCTGTCCGTCTGGCCGGATGGCCGTCTGTCCGTCTGTCCGTCTGTCCGTCTGTCCGTCTGTCCGCGCTCTAACTCCCGTAAATATACTCGGATTTCTATGAAATTTTTATACGTTATTGAGGTTTACCCTAGCACGAACCCTATTGAAAATGAAGTATCTACCATGATTAGTTTATCTACAGGGCGAATCAAAAGTTTCCCATTACATTACGGCCTATGGGGAAAAATCGTTAATATACTCAGATTGCCATGAAATTTTAGGATGCTATTGAGGCTTATCCTAGCACGAACCCTACTGAAAATGAAGTATCTACCATGATTAGTTTATCTACAGGGCGAATCAAAAGTTTCCCATTACATTACGGCCTATGGGGAAAAATCGTTAATATACTCGGATTGCCATGAAATTTTAGGACGTTATTGACGTTTACCCTAGCACGAACCCTATTGAAAATGAAGTTTCTATTATGATTAGTTTATCTACAGGGCGAATCAAAAGTTTTCCATTACATTACGGCCCATGGGGAAAAATCGTTAATATACTCGTATTGCCATGAAATTTTAGGACGTTATTGACGTTTACCCTAGCACAAGTCCTATCGAAAATGAAGTTTCTACCATGATTAGTTTATCTACAGGGCGAATCAAAAGTTTCCTATTACATTACAGCCTATGGGGAAAAATCATTTCAAAGGAATTTTAAAGATGTTATACCCTGCCAAACATATTAAAATATGCATCCTATAAAATATAAGGTGAAAATGTAGCTATTATTCATTTACAGGGTCACACAAAAGAATTCCATTAGATAATGGTAAAAGGGGGAATTATGTGTGACATATTTTAAATATATTAAGCTTTTTCATGTATAATAAAATTGATATATGTCACTGAAGCTTAGTATAACTTATACGCTACTGTCTTTCATAATATGAAGTACATAGCATTTACAGGGCCATACAAAAGATTTCAAATAGTATATTCTTTCCGAAGTACCGTATTTGTCTATGGTATATGTCTACCGTATATGGCTGATGGAGGGATGAAATTCATTTTAATTATGATATTCGCGTTTATATTTCGCTAAATATATGCACATTATATGGTGTGTATAAATGTTATAGTTGATATACAGGGCTACCCAAAAGAGCTCACCTGAATAATTATATGAAATTTTATTCAGGATATGAGCGTAAATTATTTAAACGTGGTTCTTAAATAAGCTATGCATTTTTACGCTGAGCTGCATTCAATTTACTGAGAAATGTTTGCAGAATATAGGTAAAGGGATATACAGGGCCACGCAAAGAATTCGGTACATGGACGCCTATGAATGATGATTTATGAGAATGTGATTTCAGTTGTTTTAAAAGTGTTTCAGTTTACAATAAATTTTAGCCTAATGCTGACGTGTAATAAAGGCACAATGTAAACTACAGGGCTGAACAAAAGTAGTCAAGTATGTTTCCATCTAATAGTATGAATTGCTGAAAAAGAAATTTCAAGCTACTGGGTATTTTCTTGCTAAGCTAATGTATATACTAACATATGAAATACAGGGCTGTTCTAATGTACTGGAATACATATTTGGGTATATTTGGCTATACACTATTATTTCCTTAAATAACAAAGTTTTGTTAAAGATTTCATTAAGTGTTGGAAAGTGCTTCATAATCTATGCTTAACGCATGATTTTTCTTACTTGTTTAAATTTCTACTAGTTTTCGAATTATACTTGAAAAAAGTCAAAATTATGACTTAAGGAGTTGTCTACGATGTGCAGAAAAACATAATTTGAAATATATATATTAATTTTATTGAAATACTTGGACTGGGAATACCCGAAACATATTAAGGAACTTCGGTACTTTTACAAAAATTAGAAAGTTTTTTTTTTTTTTATTTTTATTGATGTACATTTACTTATTGCGTACACATATTACAATTGTTAATATTTAGAAAAACAGGTTTTGACAAGGAAAAAAAATAATGCTGTGAGTAAAAATTGAGAATTTAAGTTTTTTTCCTTCTTTTTTCAATTTAAATAATTTTAAAGTTTGGTATTTCTAATGCATTACTGTATTTTGAAAAAATCTAAAACTTTTACAATTGCTTGCCATATCACTATTAATTGTTGTGTGTGTGTGTGCGTGCGTGTGTGTCCTCAATATAGTGTACATAATAAAATTAGGGACCAATTTTAGAATTAAGGAATTAATTTATGAATACACACACACACACACACACATATATATATATAACATAGGCAGGAACGCAGCAAAAAACATGATATCTTCAAAATTTTAATTTTAATTTATTAATTTTTTATAATATCCTAATTCCATTCCTAATTTTATTAAGTACATTATATTGCCAATACAAAAAAGAAAAAAAAAGTTAAAATTAAAACAAGTGTTAAAAAATGTTGGCTTGACAGCTGATGGGGGGGGGGACATTTCAAATAGACAAGATCAATCAGGGGAAACGATAAATCGTCGCTAACATTAAATAAATAAATATATATATGACGACCTCAGAAGCCAAGGGGTACAAGTGACAAACTGTCGATTTGGAGTAAATTGAGTTTAAAGATAATTGATGTTAAATTGGAACATCAACAACAATTGACTAAATTGAAATAGGAAATATCTGCTTGTTGCATTCTGGTATTTGAACTCTCATTTCAATAACTGTTAAAAAAAATAGAGTACAATTTTCTTTAAATGTATAATTAATCAATAATGCTTGTTTTTCGAAAAAAGTGGTTTATCTCTATAACTCCCCAAATAATCAGAAAATCCCCTATATTTCTTTACCTGAAATGAAAAAAGCATATTTCCAGATACACTGTGCACTAAACTCAATTTTTTCAATTTTGTCACTTATACCCCTTGGCTTCTGGGGTCCTCATATATATATATATATCCGACCATTGGAAGTTAATTTTGCTTTTACTGAAATTCTTCTAACTTCTGAACATCGTATAATTGCAATGCAATAAGTTTGAAAACTGCATCTTAATTTGCTGTTTTTTTATGATTTTTAAAATAATTTTCAAGCATGATTTTTTTAACACTTTCCAACAAAGTTGAAAAGTGTTCAATGCATCCGGTTTGTCTGGCCGTCTGTCCGCGCTCTAACTCCCGTAAATAACCTCGGGTTGCTGGGAAATTTTTGTAAGTTATTGATATTTATCCTAGCACGAACCCTATTGAAAATGAAGTTTCTACTATGATTAGTTTATTTACAGAGATAGTCAAAAGTTTTCCGATTTCCGATACATTACGGCCTATGGGAAAATTTTTTTCAAATGAATTTTAAAGGTGTTACACCCTGTCAAACGTATTGAAATTTACATGGATTCGCAAAGTGCACTAAAATATGTATTCGGTATAATACGCAGTGAAAATAATAGTTACTATTTATTTACAGGGCCACTCAAAGGAATTCCGTTACACAATAATAAAGGGGAGAATTGTTTGCGACATATTTTAACTATGTTAAACGATTTCAGGTATCATAAAATTAATATACGCCACTTAGACTTAATATTTAACGCATAATATGAAGTACAAGGCATTTACAGGGACACACAAAATATTTCAAATCTTATATTCTTATCCGAAGTATTGTATATTATCGATGATAGCTAATGGATGGATGAAATACAATTTCAATTATAATATTCGATTTTAAGTTTTATTAAATGTCTGCAAATTATATGGTGTGTATATATGTTACTGTTGATATACAGAGTTACACAAAAGAGATAATAAAAAATACTGAATGCGAGGGTAATTAACTTAAAGATGTTTTTTAAATAAGTTATGCATTTTTACATTGAATTGCTTTCAGTTTACTAAGAAATGTTTGTAGAATATAGATAAAATGATATACAGGATCACGCAAAGAATTAACTACATGATGGCCACCCATAAATAATAATTTCTGTAAATGTGATTTAAGTAGTTTTAAGAGTGTTTTTATTTGAACTAAATTTTAACAAAATACTGGCTTGTAATAAAGATACTAGTTAAATTATAGGGCTGAACAAAAATATTCAAGTATTTTTCATCTATTGGAATAAAGTACTGCAAGAGAAATTTCAACGAGTTAGGCATTTTCTCGTTAAACTAAATTTTCCCATTATATAGTATCTATATATCAACAAACGGATCAAATACAGGGCTGTTCAAAATTATTGGAATACATATTTGGGTATGTACAGTAGCATCTTATTTCGCTAAATAACAAAGTTTTGTTAACGATTTCAGGAAGTATTGGAAAGTGTTTCATAATCTATGCTTAACGCATGATTTTTCCTACTTGTTTTAATCATCAATTACTGTAGCGTGCAGGCACATTACAAAATATTACCCCACTTCCACTTTTCGTTCAGCATTTATTTTCAACTAATATTCCACAGCGATTTTAAAACTTTACTAACATATAAATAAAATAATATAAATAGAATACAAATTTTGCAGACTTAATCGATGTATGCACTTAAATCCCTCAAATTGTCAGAATCGAAAGTCTGAAACCATAGATTTCTTGATTTATAATCGGTTTTTAATAAATCCAAAAATTTTCGAATTCACAATTGACATTTTTAACTTGAAAATTCTTTTGTGTTGTTAAGGGACAATCTAACAAAAGCACTGAATGTAAAATATCTAACTTTTTTTTTTTCAATTAATAATAATAATAATAAATGGTTTTTACATATATTTTGAAACCCAAGAAGTCAGGCTTAATTCAGGGCTGTAGCTAGGATTGAACAATAGGAAGGGAGGAGGGGGACTCAAGAAAATGTAGCTTATACTTATAGCTATAGCTTATGCTTATAGCTTCTCTCTTTCTCTCTGATGTCCCAGAAAGATAAATTAGTGCACATTCATATTGTAGGTACTCTGTTTCTTATTAAACTGTTGTAATAACTTTACTTTATGCTGAGAAAAGAATATGATAATGAAAATTTTTGAGTTTATTACTAGTGCAACATTAAACATCATGTTAGCTTCATATGTGCAAATAGGATGGGCGAGTTTTAAAACACTTATTTTAGTTACAATTGAGTATTTCTGCAAAACTGTGAAAGGTCCTCAAAACTAAATTAGATTTTTGAAGAGAATGATCTTGGAATCTTTTTCAAGGGAGGCTCAAAATCTTTTAGGGGTGGGGATGGGGACTCCTAGCACTTCCTTAGTTACGGCCTTGGGTTGATTCCCCTATTTTATGTAATAAAGCGTCTTAAAATGATAAAAAATAAAAAATAAAAAAAATAAAAAAAAATAAAAATAAAAATAAAAATAAAAATAAGCAGCCCAGGAATAACAGTGCTTTGAACCATAATTCATGTTACAGTTTGTAAGAGTTTTATTTGCTAATAAATCTCGTTAAATTTTTACTTGCATTAAGAATAATACGAAAGAAAAAAAAATGAGAGCTAATGTTGAACATTTAATCTGAGGATTTACTAGTTTTCTCTCCATGTTGAAAAGTTTTTCAATTCAAAATAAAAATAACGTTTTTTTTTTTTTTTTTTTTTTTTTTTGGGGGGGGGGGGGGGGGGGAGGTCAAAACACAGTAATTTTATCATTAAAATAAACAAATGAATAAAAATAGAACATTTGGTGTATAACTCGAAAATAAAATATTGAAAAAAAAAAGATCTATACAAATATCATACATTATGTATTGATCTTAATATATATATATATTTTCCTTATAATACTATCATACGATGCAATATTATAACTAAGATTTTCTTCATATTGCGAAAATTTAGCTGAAATAACGTAAATAAAAATTTAATTAAAAAAAATCATTATTGTTTTAATCAGGTTAGCTACAACGTTAATTGAATACAGCAAAACTTACTGAAACTCCTTTATAAATATTTGAAATTTAAAACTTTTTATTTATAAAAAATGAAAGATTTCGAGAATCTTAAAAATAAATATGCGTGCTTTTACAGCAGATGGCAGCACTACTAAATTGCAAATAAAAGAAATTAAAATTTCCAATAAACTCAGAAAATTTTATGGTGCTGCTATCTGTTGATAATAAAAAGAAACACAAAGAAAAGTTAAAATTCCATAGTCATGCTTGTATAAATTGATAAGTGGAAATGAATGCAATATTCATTAAAATTTAGTTGCACTTCTGACATCAAATAACTAAAAAAACTGCAAAAATAAATGAATAAAAATATAAAAATAATAAAATAAAATGAAGTGAAATATCATTAAATTAAATGCACAGTTCTAAAGCTGTTTTATTTTTATACATATACTAGTGTCGCCTACTTTCTATGTTATGTCCTGTCTAAGCGTATTTATGAACTGTAAAAGCGGAAAAAAGCTACAATGGAATTATTATTGCTATTTTCCAGTCAATGAAATTTTTGTAAAAGTTCAAGATGGCAGACGATTTTTCTTTTTCTAAAATAAATTTTTTTTTCTGATGATCGAAATTGTTAAAATAAGTTTTTAATTTTCTTGATAAAAATATTTCAATCATAATATACTGTTATTAGAACTATATATAACTTTTTATTATTATATATTAATTACCATCTATTAGAATAAAATAAAACATTTCAATTTGAAATTGACGAAAAAATAGAAATCTAATAATTAATATCTTTTTCCACTAAAATGGAGTAATCAAGTTGCCAAATATAGACAAATCTCACTAAAATTAATAATAATAATAATAATAATATTTCGAAAACTAGTTTCAATTTTAAAATTCTATTAACAGTTTTGAGATCTGCATATCAATATGGATTTTTGGTGTTTATTTCACCGTATACTATTACAAAGTTTAGAAAAAAAAAAAAAAAAAAATGCTGTAAAACAAAAATTAGTCATTTAATCAGTCTTTTCATAAAATCACACATAATCTCAAATTCGTTTCATTATGATGTTATATATATAGGATAGATTATTTCATTATTTAACATATGAAATATATATTGAAATTGCTTTAAGAATTCTGAAATAAATAAATAAAAATCCTGTAGTCGCAGGATGTATTTGTACAAAAGCAAATCCCGACTAAATTTATTAAAACAAAATTTGGTACTAATAGGTTATCCCGTCGACCAAAAATTCATCGCTAAACTGTAAGATTAAATGCCAATTATTGGATGATCTTGAATATCGCATTCAATAACATTAAATACGATACACGTGTTTAAAACGCCATTAAGTGAATTATATTTCGATTTTTTATCTGTATTTTTATTAATATTCCGCTAATTATTTGCATTTTCGTTATTTAAAACGAAAATTATGTCAATATGTTTAATTTGGCTATGAGTTTGGCGATTTGTATAATTTGGCGAAATTGGTCGACGGGAAAACAGAGTAGTACGCAAAATTTTAACTGCGCGAGCTTTACATCATACTTACCATTTTTAATTTTTCTTGAATGTCATATAGAATTCTTTTTCAAAATTAATAGTATGTATATATATATATTCTATACATTTCCATTTATTCACTATAAATTACACGAAAAATGGACCATAAATAAATGAATTAATAATAATAATACGCTAATATGTAATCCAATATTTTGACATTCATAAATTACAATAAATAAATAAATAAAATAGATAAAACACTTAGGAGAAAAAAAATATTTTCCTTTTGAGACCTGATGTATTTTATTGGATACACATCTTTGAATTTTTTTTAAATGTATATAAATAAAGTTGAAAAAAAAAAGTGGGAATAGAGCCTACTAGATAGCAGAACTAGACAAAATAGCAATTTATTCTTATAAGACTTTTTTATCGAAGTTTTATATAAAAGAGGCTTGCAGCAGAAATGTATGAAATGTACAAAAATGAAAACATAAATATTCCATTTTTACTGTGCATTAAGATACCATTTGTAGCGTCCGTTAGTAGAAAAAAAAAATCCTCAAATATTATTTCATGTTTTGCAATGCAAAGAAAAAAAAAAAAGGTAAAATTAAATTTAAAAAAAATTAAGAAATGTCAAATATGTACTTATTGAGTTTCCATATACCATCAAATTTTAGGTATAAAAAAATAAATTGTAATTTTTTTTTCGCTGTTCAATCTTTCTTAGTTCTCAGTTTGTTAATATAAATCCATTACTGAAAATTTTAAAAAGTACAGAAATAAACACTGGGAATTGAAGAGGTTAAATACAGTAGACTCCCTCAAATCCGCAGCCCTAAAATCCACAACTTTCAAAAATCCGCTCATATTTTACAGATGTAAACAATGAAACATTCAGTTCAGATGTAGGGACAAAATTGACTTTTTTTATTTTTAGATCAATTCCATGATTTTTTTTTTTTTTTTTTTTTTTTAAATTTGTAATATTACTAAATTCATGTGTTTTTATGAAGGAAGAATATTTATTTTGTAAAAAATTAAGATATTACTGATATCAGTGGTAATCACAATCTTTTTACCAAATATATTTATGCATTAACGAAACTTTTTTGGTTATTAAGTCTAGCTAAACCTGAAATAAAATTTCCCTATTTTATGATTTTGATGTGAAATAATAATATATCCTTATAAAGCAAAATTCAATTGAAAATAAATCTTATCTTCATAATAAATATTTAATCATAAATTATTTATTTTTAATTTCATCTTTTCTTTTAATATTTTCATCATGCTAAAAATTATCTAAATTTTTATTATTTTAGTTTATTTCTTGTTTTAATGTTTTATTATATTGTAAGCTTTTATAATAATTTCGATTTCATTGTTAATTTCATTCAAATTACTGTTTAAAAAACTTAAAGAAAGCAATGACCAGAAATCTGCAAAATTCTAAAATCCACAAAACATCTGGTCCCAAGCTGTGCGGATTTGAGGGAGTCTATTGTATATAAAGTTTACTATTGAATCTTAAACTTTTATATCACACATTATGAATTTATGAAAATTTCATACTCTAAAGCATTTTTCGTGTTTTTTTTTTAAAACTACGTTAGGAAATTTAAACAATCATTTAAAATGTTTTAGTAAGATTTAGCCAATTACAATTAATTAATTAAATTTCAATTTATAGATATTTTGTGCAATATTTATAACTCCACTCAATTCTTTTATTATTATTATTATTATTATTATTATTATTATTATTATTATTATTATTATTATTAGCATTTTATAGAATAGGAAATATACAAGTAAAAATATTGTACAGAAAAAATAGATATAAGCATCAAAAGTTGTGCTTTGATTTTAATGATTTTTTTTACTTATTATACTATGCAGCCAAAACTTGGCATATGATGCAATGTTATTATGATTTTCTACATATTACGAAGATCTAGTTAAAATGGTATAAATAAAAACTTAATAATAAAACATCTCTTATAATAGAAATATAGAAATTTGAAGCATCTTCCCCACTATCTTTCAAAGACAAGAAATCTGAAATGAATCAAATGAAAAAGAAATTACTCTTTTAAATATATTATTCTTTTGTATAACCAATATAATGCTTTTGGAAAACAAGATAAAAGAATTCACTTATAACTCATTTGAAAGTGTATTACAACTAACCGATATATTAATATTATAATAAGACATCTTTTAAGAAGTGTATAAAAATAATAGAAATTAAAAATATTAATTTCCCGAGGAGATAGTTTAAATATACAAATACACCAAACGCTCATTAGACTTTACATAAGTGAGATGAATTCGAAAGCTGAGTGACCAGCCTCCTTAACAATTAGTTTGAAAAGGAAATGAATTGTAATTCATAGGGTATAAGGAGACATATTGTCTATTTGAATGACAAGCCTTGGCACGGCCAGCATTAGTAACATAAAGAAGTTGAATTTTTGCTTTTTGTTTAACCCCTTGCGGCGCGTTGGTATATCTATTAAACCACTTAATTTTTATTCCCAAACGACATATTGGCACCGGAATTTGTTTTTAAAAAATTACGGTTAATTGAATGCGTGAAATATAACTTCTTTACAAATAAAGTTGTTTTCAAATTGATTTTAACACTTGAGGATGTATTCGAAAAAACGCTTTTTCACCTACAACAGCTCGAAATTTTCCGATACAATTTCAGACAAATTTTTAAAATTAGAAACATGAAATTTGCTGAGGGGATTTTTGAATAGACGTATAAGGTGCCGTGTGATGTCTTTTTATGCTCAATTCATTAGAATTTGATTTATAAACAATTGCCTTCTCAGTATGACCCTTTTTTTCGTTTACAGATCTCCCACTTCGGAAAAAATGGTTCAAATTGCCGTTTTTGATTGCTTCTTTTTTTGCAATATTTTCTGCATTTATTAAAGAATCTACAATTACGGCACCTTGTGTACTTTCTAAATAAGACAATTTGCCAGTTTGATGCATTTGAGAGCAAAAATGACTTTAAAAATAAATAGGAAAAAAGGCAGTTTGAATCGAAATACACCCTTAAGCAATGAATTTGCTCTGCCCGCAAAGGGTTAAAGTTCTTTTAAATCGTTTGGAGAGTATTTTAATGACATTATGCTACTTCATATGTATTGAAACTGATATAAATGACTGAATTACACTAAAAGACACACAAAATAGTTACTGTAGAGTTTTTGTGAGAAATAATTCTTTGGAGTGGGTTTTCAGTTTCTTTATGTGCTTTTAAATTGAACTATTTTTTCTATTTTACTCGTTGTGTATAAATGTTGTATCTCGTATACATGGACTCTGTCAGGTTCTGAGACCACCTCTGCTGAAGATTGGAATTTCCGTTATTTCTCTATTTTAATATTTTGTGTATTGTACTGGCTGTGTACTAGAATTTTCAAGGTGACATTCTTTCTTTGTTGAAGGGAGAATTGACAGGTAATCCTGTACAGGTGGTGAGTGAGAAAGAGGAGATTGCTGAGAGGCGTGTTCATCCGTCAGGGATGTATGTGGATGATGAGCAAGCAAGCAACATGTCACTAATCAAGAAAGGAATGAGGAATGTGTCCAATGAATAAGCTCCAAAGGGGGTTGACATTGGGGAAACACAGTGATTTGAGAAGAGCAAGTCTTGTCTCAGATTGGAGCAGTTGGTATCTGGGGTTCGTACCTAGAGAGTGTGTAGGACAGAGGTCCTGGTAGAGAGTACTCTGTGTTGTAGAGCGTGAGCAGTTCGTATCTGAAGAGCAAGGTACACAGACGTCCTGGTGTTGTGCTCTGGGCCGGATAGCATGGGCCGAGTATACATGTGTTGGGAGATTCCAAATTGATCTCCGATAAAGTGAATCTAACGTGCATTGAGTGTGAGGGAGAAGGTGTAATTTGAACAGTACACAGCCAACCTTTACTGTATTTAATTTAATGTTGAACCGGATCACCTATATCCGAGTTGTAATTGTATATAATTGTAAATAGCGTATTTAGTGCGTACATATATTCTAAATAAATTGTTAATTCAGTTAATTGACAGCGTCAGTGTTGATTTACACAATCCTCATAGTGGGTGACCGATATCACCTAATAATATCGGTGGTGGCAGCTATAACTACCACGGACTTTCTTCAAAGCTGTGCGGGCTGAGAGGAACGTCCGACAGACTCATAAAAAAAGTATAATGTGCCATTCTCCTTATTAGCAAAAATTGCTGAAGAGGAAATTTTAACTGTGCTACATGTATTTTGTGATTGAACTGAATTTTTTCATGCAGTTTGTAGGTATAATATCTAAATATCATGTGCACGGCAGCTCAAAGAATTTGGATAATTTGCCGACTGTAGATGGGAATTGTTTAAATTGAGTTTTCAAATGTGTTATATACTTCCAAATGGTTCAGTCAAACATACAATTCCAACATATTAAATGGTGAAATTTCACTACATTATACTGAATGTATCGGAAATCGTCTCATAATCTGTGTTTGACACATGATTTTTTCTGTTTTGTTAAGTCTGATTTCAGTGTGAAAATATTGTCAATTTGGAAACTGGCAATTTTTTCACACATTCCTGAATTCGCATTTATTCTTAGACGCACAAAGACGCACAATATTCAGAAGCTATATCAAACCGAAATGTATTTTCCGATATTGTATAAAGGCAAAGAATCTATAAGAATATTCTGTCAAAAATAGTTTATCAATATGCAATTTGAATACATTTACGAGAGTTAGAAGGATAGAGGGACAGACAAAATCAAATGGAATTAATAAACGTTTTTCAACTATTGTGTATCGTAAAGAGTTAAAAAGGGAACAAGAAAAATAGATCGGGAGGCGGCAACACAGACAATCACCTCATCGAGTTCGCTGATGAAATTCTAGGATTAGTTAAATCCCGCATAATAAAACGAAATTGGTCAATCAAGTCCAATCTTAGTGGAAAATCGATTTTAGCCGTTGGCCCATAGCTTAACATTATGTCTTCCTGCTCTCAAACCTCTATGTTTTCATATTTTTAGTGCAGGAAAACACAATGGTAAACCTACGAGTCAACCGCTAAAATCGGGTTTGTAGGTGTTTTCCACTAAGATATGACTTGGCAGACCGATTGCTTTTTAATATGCGAATCGAGATTTAACTAATCCTAGAATTTCATCCGTGAATTCGATGAGGTGATTGTCTATGCTGCTGCTTCCTAGTCTAGAAGAAATGTTTCAATGTAAAAGTTAAGTGAAAGGGAAATGATATCAAAACAAAGATGTCTAACTTGGGAAAAAAAAGGGAAAATTGACAAGTATATCACTTTTTTTCCCTATTGCAACAACAGCCTGCCCATCACTGGTTCATGATGTAATACGACTCCCTTGTCAACAAAATTATTCTTGTTGACGATAAGTAAATTCTTCAATATCACCCATAGTATCATTTTTATCGTTTATCAATTACAATCTTCTCTTAAGTATTATGGAAATACTGCCGAAGAAAAACAGAAAAGAAAAAAAAATCCCATATTAGCGATACTTTTGCGAAGGGAGGGGACAGAAGAAGATAAATGCAGACCACCCATCCCGTAGTTTGACCTTATCTCGGTCTGAAGAATGCAGAGTGAATTTGGGATAACTTTTTTTCCAGAATTTTATGAAGCACGCTTTTATTTTGCTCTGTAAAACGTCGAAATAATTTTCGGCCATTTCGGCAATAACCTGTGTGCGATCGGAACGTGCGCGAAATAACACCTAGGTGTCATTCCTGGCTCCAGAGATAAGGAAAGAGGACTTGTGATTCAACAGGTGAGAATCGCAAGATAGCCGTGGCAGTGATTTATCTGAAATGCTGTTTCACGGTTGAAATGAATGGCTTCCTTATTGTTATTATAGGTAAACGTTCGCATTGTAATTGTACTGCAGGATATAATATTCTTCCGTGGACGCCATGTCGTCATGCCGAATTGCAGGCACGGGCAAGATTTTCGAAGAAGCCCGCAACACAAGATGCATTTTTAAAAATTATGGGTATAAACATGAAATAAGCTAAATTAATAATATTTTACCGAAACTCTGCGCAAATCAATTTTAAAACACATTATCGTAAAAAGCAATGTAGAAGTTTAACAAGTAAAGAGATAATAATAATTATAAAATTAAGCTATTAACAGTTTTTTTTTTACTGAGAAATGCAATAAATAAAGAGATACTAATAAACATAAAATTAAACTGCTAACAGTTTATTATATTTTTTTATTGAAAAATGAAATAAATAAAAAGACAATAATAAACTTAAAATTAAACTGCTAACAGTTTATTTATTTATTTGTTTTTTTTTTTTTACTGTTATTCAAAATGACAAACTGAATCTTTTATTTTCCCAGGAAGAGGTGGGGGAAACGCTCCAACCATTATTTGAAGGTAAATGGAAAACAGACGAACTTTTTTTTTCTTTGTCAAGTTCATGTCATGTTAAGCATCATTAACACACATATGAATTGCATGGAAATCTAAATTTATTTTCGAGAGTTAGAGCGTGGATAGGCAGATGCCCAGACAAACCAGATTCAGAAACATTATGTTGGGCCAATATAAACATTTCAAGTATGTTGAATAACGTTTAAAAAAATGTGAATTTCACAAAGAGTAATTGGGATCTCACAAATTTTGAAATTCAACGATAGCTGCTGACTAATTTAGATTTATTTTGTTTTATTTGTTTACTAACAGATACACTGTTATCATCCGACACCTATGATTGAAAATGTAAAGGTAAGTGCATACCCTCAAATCGCTGTTTTTCGAAATATTTTAACTTTTCTTTTATTACTTTAAATTAAAGTCCAGACATTTAGGATTCCATACTTTTGGTTCAGTGATAATTTAAAGCAGAGTTATAATCCAAAATAAAAACCGGAAATGAACTTTTTGATACCAGAAGTAACCATTTAAAGAGTCACAAAAAAGTAAACAGTATATTTTAATAGACAAATATATAATACATGCAAAAATATATAAATACCTATATATATATGGTGGATTTTAAAGTTGTAAACTTTATATATAATTTTTTGCGCTATATCAAAATCTTAGCTTGCAATTTCTGGAAAAATGTATTTTTCATTGTGTACGTTTTTGAGAAACATTATTTCTTAAAAGGTTCTTAAGATATTCAAATAAATTTTGTAACAAAGTTCTGCTCATCTATTGGTATGCTATGAAGCAAAATAGAGCTTTTAAGTTGGTATCTACAGTAGACTGCCTCGAATCCGCACAGCTTGGGACGAGAGATTGTGCGGATTTTAGAATTTTGCGGATTTCTAGTCATTGTCTTGTTTACATTTTTAAAATAGTCATTTGAAAGTGATTAATAATGCAACAGAAACTTTAACTAATGCTTACAATATAATAAAATATTAAAATAAGTAATATTTATCCTAAATTATTCAATGAAACTTGCCTTATAAAGGTACTTTACTAATTCAGATCAAAATCATAAAATAAGAAAGTTTTATTTTAGCCAGGCTTAGTAACCAAAAAAGCTTGATTAATACATAAATATATTTGGTAAGATGATTGTTGATTACCAGTAATATCAGCAACATCTTGAATTTTTTCAGAAACAAATTTATTCTTCCTTCATGAAAATACACGAATTCAGTAATATTAACAAAAACTACAGATTAAAATATACATTGAAATGATATAAACTAAAAAAGTCAAATTTTGTTCCTATATCTAAAATGAATGTTTCATTTTTTACATTAGTACATTATGTCTGGATTTTAGAGAGTTGCGGATTTGAGGGAGTCTACTATATTCATTTACGAGTTGTTTTCATTGATATCAAATAAACAATTAAGTAAAATCATGTTTTATGTACAAATTTTTGCATAGGTTAGTAAATTTAAGAAATATCGGAAACCTTTTGTTTTGTAACACAGATAAGAGGTTTGCTAATATATTGCTGAAAAAATGAAAGTGAAACATATTGATTAGATTTTGTTACAGAAGGTTTGGCGTAAAAGCAAAATACTAAAATTTGACTAAATATTGCCGAAATTTGAAAAGTTAATTAAAATTCCGTTAAAATTTTATATGAATTCATAGTTTTATTCTATGTTTTAACAAAAAACACACGTGTTTGATAAAAATAACACATTTTTCGCAAAAAGTGTTCTGAAGGTAAGCTGATACCTTAAGGGTGTATTCTAATCGAAATTGTTTATTTTCTGATTTATTATTGCATTCATTTTTGCTTTTAAACGCATCAAACTGGTAAATTATCTTATATAGAAACTACATAATGTGCCTTGCT
This sequence comes from Maratus speculifer, assembly GCA_964019185.1. Taxonomy (NCBI): domain Eukaryota; kingdom Metazoa; phylum Arthropoda; class Arachnida; order Araneae; family Salticidae; genus Maratus; species Maratus speculifer. Next base: position 313,988,230 of record OZ025296.1, on the reverse strand, counting down.
TACAGTTTTTTTTATATATGCACAAAATATTGCAAAAAATGCTGTCAAAGTTGACATTTGGAACAGAATTTTCCGAAGCGGGAAATCTGGAAACGATAAAAATGGGACATACTGCGAAAATAATTGCTTATAAATCAAATTCTAATAAATTAAGTGAAATATGAATTCACAAGGACTCTTATACGTCTTTTCAAAAGTCACCCCAGCAAGTTTTATGATTTTACTTTTAATAAGTAAGAAAAATCATGCGTTAAGCATAGATTATCAAACACTTTCCAACGCTTCCTGAAATCTTTAACAAAACTTTGTTATTAAAGGAAATAAGATGCTACTGTCCATAGTTAAATATTTATTGAAATACTTTTGAACAGCTCTGTATTTGATTGATATATGTATTGATATATCAATCGATCGATTGATCTATCGTCGATTGATATATGTATTACAATGTAATGAGAAAATTTAGTTTAGCAAGAAAATGCCTAATTGGCTGGAATTTCTCTTGCAGCACTTTATTCTAATAGATGGAAAATACTTCAATACTTTTGTTCAGCCCTGTAATTTATCCAGTATCTTTACTACAGGCCAGTATTTTGTTAAAATTTAGTTCAAACAAACACATTCATAAAGCTACTTAAATCACATTTCCAGAAATTATCACATATGGATGACCATGTTGCTAATACTTTGCGTGACCCTGTATATCATTTTATATATATATTCTACAAACATTTCTCAGTAAACTGAAAGCTGTTCAACGTAAAAATGCATAACTACCACATTTAAGTTAATTACTCTCATATTCAGTAATCTTTATGAGCTCTTTTGTGTAACCCTGTATATCAACTATAACATTTATATACACCATATAATTTGCAGACATTTTGTAAAACTTAAAAGCGCATATCATAATTGAAAATGCAATTTAACCATCCATCAGCTATCATCGATAATACACAGTGTTTCGGATAAAAATATAAGGTTTGAAATATTTTGTGTGTCCCTATAAAAGCTATGCACTTCATATTATGCGTTAAATATTAAGTCTCAGCGGCGTATATCAATTTTATGATACTTGAAACCGTTTAACATTATTAAAATATGTCGCAAACAATTCCCTTCTTTATTATTATGTAATGGAATTCTTTTGAGTGGCCCTGTAAATGAATAATAACTATTACTTGACAGCATATTTTACAGAATGCGTATTTTAATACACTTTGCGAATCCATGTAAATTTGAATAACTTTAACAGGGTGTAACACCATTAAAATTCATTTGAAACGATTTTTTCCCCATTGGCCGTAATGTATCGGAAAACTTTTGACTATCCCTGTAAAAAAAAAAAAAAAAAAAAAAAAAAAACTAATTATAGTAGTAGAAATTTTATTTCCAATAGGATTCGTGCTAGAGTAAACATCAATAACATATAAAAATTTCATAGCAATCCGAGAATATTTACGGGAGTTAGAGTGCGGACAGACGGCCATACGACCAGACAAACCGAATGCATAAACACTTTTCAACTTTGTTGGAAAATGTTAAAAATGAGTCTGAAAATGTCTCAGAAAATTTGGAGCTGTTGAGGATGAAAAAACACTTTTTTCGAAAACACCCTTAAAAAATATATTAAGCAGTACATATGAACATTCCTGACAAGATAGATATACAGTCGATTCTCGTTAATTCGAAATCGGATAATTCGAATCTTCGCTTAATTCGAACTAAACATGAAATCCCGAAAATTTCAATAGCAGAATAACGTTAAAAATTTTCATTAATTCGATCTCATTTTCTCTTGACCTCGTTTAATTCGAACTAACAAGAATTCCGATTTTTTATTTTTATTTTCTTTCTTTCTGATTTCAGATCATTTGAATGACTTTTTCTTTGATTTTTGTGAAAATTGTTCCGAACGAGTATACATATAATCCCATGCATTTGATATCCACTTTCTTAGTGCCTTGTCTCTCCATCAGTGACTCTTCAAATTTTTCTTTCATTAAGATTGTTTCTAATCTTTTAATTAGTTTATGGGTGAATTTCACATGAACTATCATTTTGATGTCCTGATGTTTAAATCTAAATTTCATATTAATAAATTTATTTTTTGATATTCTAAAATCAGGTAGTAGCACATCTTTTTATGTTTAATTCACTGCATTCATTAGATTTTTTCAGAGTTGTTAAATAGTGAACTTTTTTTTGTACTTTAGTTAGCAAGTAATGGGAATTTACTTGTCCTGAATAAAAGACTCGCAAAATTTCAAATTTTTTTTATGCTTCCAAACATTTTAAAATTTTTATATATGGATTAAAAGTAAAATATCCTGTGTTAATTAAACAAATAGATAGTTTATATGTTTAAAATTAGTATCTAAGAGTTAAAAATTTAAATGTATTTTGTGTCCGCATATGCAGAACATGAGTGTTACTTTAGGGAAGTTAATATTATTTGTTTTCAAAATATTTGTATATTGCAGTTGGTAACGGTAGTGAGAAAACGATGTTGTTTCTTCTTTACAGTGCGCTTATTTAGAACGTGATAATTTTGTTTTATAATTGCTATTTATCAGAATGTTCATTTCAACATGGTGAGTATTTTTATTTTCTTACAGGAGTGTTACCCATTTATTTATTATTATTTTTTAACGTATAAAAATGTTAAGTTAGGGAATGCTGTATTTTTTGTTCAGGAATCAATAGGCCCAACTAAAATTTCAAAAAAACAGTTAGAATTTATTTTAGTGAAGAATTCCTTAATAAATGTCATGAGTGTTACCGTACATGAGTGTTACCTTACATGAGTGTTACTTGGAAAAAGTAACACTCATGAAAAAAGAAGTTAAGTAAATCTAAAACTATAAATCATGTGTAAGATTTAAGTTATGATTATAATAGATTCATGATTCAGGGGTATATTTTGCCATATTATATAGATTTATAATTATTTAAAAATTGTAACAGGATTTTCATGTCTGCACACGTGTTTTGTAAGTGCTATTTAAGATTCAAATTTTAATTCTTAATAAATAATTTTCAAAGGACTATCTATTTTACACAAATCATAGTTTAAACTTTTAAAAATCTTTTTTTATATATATTGTTACAAAAAAACTGTTTGCTGCAAGATGAGTCTTATCGCTTGTCACGAGTGTTACCACTTTTCATGAACGTTACTGTAACTAAGAATCAGAATTTTATTAATGAATTTGTTACTTCACTTAAATTAATTGTTTTGTCTATTAGAACTTTCTAATTCTTTATTATAACTGCAATGAAAATAATTAATTTTTAATTAAATTTGTTTTTAATCAGAATTTATACCCTTTATTTAAGAAGCAAAGTAACACTCATGGCAAAACAACTATTAAAATGCTTTAAATTTATGAAATAAATAAATACTAATACATTTTTGATTTATTTATACGTATGAAAGAACCTTAAGCCATTTTTTAATTAATTATTGATACAAAAAAAATCAGAATGTTTTATAGAGGTCACACTTATGAGAAAAATAGTGACTGGGCAAGACATTTTTTTGAAATTTCTGAAATACAAATAAAAAAACTCGCAAATAATCTACTGCTTAGAATGTTGTAAACTATAAGCAACTCATACCTGAGTAAATTTTTATATTTAAACCAAAATATTTTTTCAAATTTTGTTTCACATAATACGACAATACATTTGAAAACCACCCTTAATGTATTTTTACATTCTAATTTATTATTAAGTCATTTCTAATTATAACAGACAAAGTAGATTTTTAAAAAACACTATAGCATTAATTTCTTTGTAATAGTACCATTTTAAGCATGTTTTCTTCTCATACTTTCCATAATTCGAACCTCGGATAATTCGAACATTTCTTGTGGTCCCGACGAGTTCGAATTAACGACAGCCGACTGTAATTCAAAACAGGACTATTATTGGAAAGAATGTTTGCTTGAATGTTTTTCAGAGAGAAATCGAGTCTCTCATCTAAAATTTAAGAGACAATCTAAAATCACACGCAGCATGTGGACATGTTTAAAGATGGCACAGGCTATTGTTTTCAATAAGGAAATGGGAAAGAATTATTTTAGAGGTCAAACAAAGAGAAATGATTCACTAAATATTATCCTGCAAAATAAAAACGCTGTCGTGTTCTCGACTGCTCCGCTCAGCAAGCGCAAAACGTTTTGACACATTTACAAATTCATTTTTTAACAGAAAGTTTTAAAATTTGGATGGATTGACTATGGAAGCAATTTCGAATTGAACTTAGTTTTCCATTTTACCATAATTAAATTACCTATCCAGTTCTAAGAAGCTATTTCGATCACGCGATCAGCCGTTTTTCTCCTGCTTTTCGACCGGTTTTTCTGCTTTCGTCGGGAAATGTGCTCAAAAACATCAACTTTGAAGGCTATTGTGTTTTTTAAAAAACAGAAAATTGAGTGCAATTAGACAGTTAGACAGTTTCTGAATAACAACACCTGCCAGTTTCATGCATTTCCGAACAAAAATAAATTAAAGCATATGCCACAAAGTTGTTTTGTTTGATTTAAGAACACTTATATATAATGAAGTATAAAAAAATACATTTATCTCGCGGCGATATACACGGTATTCACAATAGGAAGAAATCACAATAAATGCTCTGTTAACCTTTCACTGCACTATATGCACATACAGTCGACTCTCGTTAATTCGAACTCGTCGGGACCACAAGAAATGTTCGAATTATGGAAAATCTGAAATGAAAACATGCTTAATATGGTACTATTACAAAAGAATTAATGTTATAGTGGTTTTAAAATTTATTTCGTCTGTTATCATTAGAATATGACTTAATATTAAATTAGAATGTATAAATACATAAACTAATTAAGAGATTAGACACAAGCACGATGGAAGAAAAATTTAATGTGTCACTGATGGACAGGCGGGGCACTAAAAAGGTGGATATCAAATGCATTAGATTATATGTATACTCGTTCGGAACAATTTTCACAAAAATCAAAGAAAGAAAGTTCTTTAAATGATCTAAAATCCGTGAGAAAGAAAATAAAAATGAAAAATCGGAATTCTCGTCAGTTCAAATTAACAGAAGTCAAGAGAAAATGAGTTCGAATTAATGAAAATTTTTAACGTTATTCTACCATTGAAAATTTCGGGACTTCATGTTGAGTTCGAATTAAGCGAAGATTCGAATTATCCGATTTCGAATTAACGAGAGTCGACTGTACCTAAAAACACTCTAACTGTCATCACGTGCCATGAATTCGGCCAATAGAATCACTGTAATTGACTAAGAACAGTCCAAAGAATGAACCCCAGCGACAATCTCATTAAAGGCGAAATCTTCCCAAAATTAACTTCAAACTTTTTTTTTTCTTTTTTGAAGAAATTAATCAAGCCATCCCCATCTGAGTCAAACATATTTTACTTCACACTTTTGTTTTTTACTACTGTAATGTACTGTGCTGTAGTCTAGCTGTAAGAGTTTGACTCAGATGGAGATGGCTTTATTAGTTTCTTCAAAAAAACTTTGAATTTTGAAGTTAATTTTGGGAAGATTTCGCCTTTAATGAGATTGTAGCTGAGGTTTAACTACTTCAGTAGAGGAATAGGATAAAACTATAGGATAAAACTATTGCAGAATAGGATAAAACTATGAATCATAAATATTTTTATGTAGATTGTAAGATGAAATTTTTTGAAAAAAAAATTAAACCAAGTGAACATTAAAAATAAAAATTAAATTCAAACAATATGATACTTAAACTCCCTAAATCTCAGATTCCACTCAAATGATATCGAAATACATCTAAGACTTTTTTCCAAACTCAACTTGCAAATATTTGTATTGCAGATTTTGTATAAAGTTTATGACAAGTGTAAAAAAAAAAAAAAAAAAAAAAAAAAAAAAAAAAAAAAAAATGAATAGGCAATCTAAAAAGCAAATGTTAAGAAAAAGTCTAAGCTTTATTTCGATATCATTTGAACGTATTCTATGATTTAGGGTGTTTAAGTATCATATTATTTGAATTTCATTTTTATTTTTTAATATTCACTTGGTTAAACTATTAAAAAAAGTAATATTAAATGTAGAAATAACTAAATCAATTATCTTAATATCATTCCCTTCTCGGGCTTAAATAGTGTAGGAAATAAACTTTGTTTTCTTTTAATTTGTGTAGCAAATTATGTTTCTGTTTAATAAATATAGCTTTTTTTTAACAAATGAAAGTATGCAGTTACTAATGACAAATCTTTCATAAACTTAATCTATAACATAACAGTGGTTTCTTTCCGCGATTGGGCTCAATTGTAGCATAAATGGTTAGATCTGTTACCACCGGTGAAGAATATAAAGATATAAAAATTGTATCTTTGTTAAGGCTGTTCTCAACTGCTCTGCTCAACAAGCATAAAACTTTTTGTCGCATTTTCAAATCCATTTTTTTAATGCAAAGATATAAAATTGAAAAGCGTGACTGTGGAAGCGATTTGGAATCGAATTGAATTGTCCATTTTTTGATCCATAAATTAGCTATTGAGTAATAAATTAGCTATACGCGTTTTCGATCACGTCATAAAAACGTTTTTCTCCCTTCTTTGACTTTTTTTTTTTTTTTTTTTTTTTTTTTTGGCTTTTCCCGCGGAAATTTGATTCAAACGACCACTTTGACACTATTATCTAAAAAATTTATTTTTCATACAGAAAAGAAAAAAAAAAAAAAAAAAAAAAAAACATCGAAAATGAGTGTAACAAGATATTTTCTGAATAACAACAGCTGTTAGTTTAACGCATTTCCGGACAAAAATAAATTAAAACTTATGTCATAAAGTCATCCTTTTTTGATTTAAGAACAATCTTAAATATTTTAGAACCAAAAATTTTTTTTTTATTCTGATATGAAATGAATAGACTAGCCAAGCTTTCTTCTTTATTTTTCTTTTAAAGTTCGTAAAAGAATTTTATTAATAGAGTTATTTTCGAAAGAGTCATTCACCTTTCTGAAATACGACTTTATTCATTTTAAAACATGGGTTAGAATTAATCTAACCACAGCTCAAAATATGCTTGTTTCTGTCAGAATTATCAGATGCAAAAAAAGGAATATTTTCGACTTTTCCTTTGTAGGAATGATACGGTGGCATCACAAATGTGTTCAGGCAGAAAGCGCTGATATAAAGATGACATTTAAGATCGTATTCTTGGAAGGTATCGAGTTATTTTTTATTTTAAGTGACGTTTTAATAAGTTTGGTTGTAGATTAAAGTTATCAATCTTGAGCTATTTACGATTTTACGTGCTTTGAAAAGAGCAGTTCACCAATTGTTCCGCTGCGATTTTGGTTGTTTAAGGAAAAAGTTGGAAGTATGCAGTTATCTCATACTACTAAATAGAGGATTAATTGTTTGTAATAAAAACTGGATTTAAAACACGAAACACAGTGCTCTGTAAATGAGTAAATTGTACCATTCTATTTCATTAATTTCATTCTAATTGAAAAATGGACTAACACAACAATAAATATAACTGTTGGATTTTATACAGAATTTGGTTAACCTCACTGATATAGAGATTATATAATTAATACAGAATTTATAAAATTTAACAAAAAGGAAGTGTAAAAATTGAGAATAAGATTTTATTCCATTGCGTCGATCCAACAATAAGTATCCAAACAGAACTGAACACAGTGTTTAATGGGAATACTAGAAAAATGTATGGCAGATTAATGCTACATTGTAAATAATAAATAAATAAATAAATAAATAAATAAAAAAACCTGAGAAATGAGGGGGGTTAGATAGTTTCTGAATAACAACAGCATTTTCATGCATTTCCGAACAAAAATAAATTGAAACTTTATGTCATAAAGTTAAACTTTTTCGATTTAATAACAGCCTTAAATATTTTAGAAGAAAAAGAATATTTTTCAGGTATAAAATAAATAGACAGATCAAGATTTCTTCTTTTATTTTTCTTTTAAAGCTCGTAAAAAAGTATTATTAATAGTATTATTTTAGAATGAACGATTTACTTTTCAAAATTAGGACTTTATTCATTTTAAAGTATGAGTTGGAATAATAATGGAACACCACAGCTAAGATTATGCGTACTTAATGTCAGAGTTATCAGATGCAATAAAGGAATATTTTCGACTTTTAATTTTACAGGAATGATACGGTGGCATCACAAATATGTTCTGGCAGAAAACATTGATAAAAGTGACATTTAAGATCGTATTCTTGGGAGGTGTCGAGTTATATTTCACTTAGAGCGACGTTTTAATAAATTTGGGTGTAGATTGAAGTTTTCAGTCTTGAGCTGTTTACGATTTTACGTGATTCGAAAAGAATAGTTCACCAGTTGTCCCGCTGCGATTTTGATTATTTAAGGAAGAAGTTGGAAGTATACAGTTATCTCATACTATTAAATAGAGGATTAATTGTTTGTAAGGAAAACTGAATTTAAAACACGTGACACAGTTCTCTGTAAGTGACTAAATACCATTTTTACTTTATTTTTTTAATTAATTTTATTTTAATTAAAAGACTGATTAACACAACAATAAAAATAACTGTTCAACTTTATACTGAACTTGGTTTACATCACTGACATAGATTTTACAATTAATACAAAACTTACAAAGTTTACCTGTGTGACGAAGTCACGTAAGTCGGATTCCAAAGTCAAGGTAATAAAATAAATCAATTTTATGTTTCTCAAGTTACAATCAAATTGTAACTAAATTCACATGACTGTTTAAATAAAGCATACATTCCTTAGTACATGAGAAAAGACTAATCTATTATTCAGAGTTATAAAGTCCATCTACATTTTAAGAATAAACTAAATGACCCCTTACTTACTTGATATTACTGCGAGTTTAATTGAGATTAAAGAAAACACATGTGATAATCAATAAGAAACAACATGTCAAACGTCGACCTAATATATTCACTCTTCAGATAAATAAAAAAATATATATAGGGGGGGGGGATAACAAGCAGCAACAGAGTGAACACATTGTGTTAATAGATCACATAGATGAATTGTTGATATTTGTGTAGTTTGTGCTACTCCCATCCACAGCCTGCAAATGGTTACCCTGGGTAAGTATTGATAAATACGCCATCTCATCTACTCTGATTTCTTTTTTCTTTTATTTGTTACTTAAATAAAAAGGTATTGTTACGAATTTTGTAAATAGTTAGTGTTTGTACCGTAAAATAATGTAACTAATCTTATTAAGCTGCATTCCTTTACTAATATTAGTTTTTGTAACATTGTCTCTGTTTATCAAGCAAACCTGTCTATTATTTTTCAGTGAATGTCTACGAAATATTACAGTTATCGCCAAGTTGGCGTCACTTTTGACAACTAATTTTGGTCGCCAAGTTGGCGACAAACTTGGTGATTGTTGACGATGGTAACCCCTCCCTCTCTATGGTAAACCCCCCTTTTAGGTTTACTGATACACTGAATGTTATTCCAGGGTTTTCTGGATTTTTCTAGAAGCTTGTAGAAATTTCCAGTGCATGCCGCGAGCCTATATATAGAAGAGCGATGCGAGCTTGTTGATGTTATTATTTATCAGTCAGCCATTAAGTGAGCTTTAGGCGATTATTAAGCAGGTTTGCTTGAGCATTGTAATTTATCTACGCTGTTTTTGAATGTGATATTGTGTTGAGACGTTGAGTAAAGAGTCTCTGTGACATTTTATCTGTACTAGTACATTAGATTTGCACAGTTATTTCTGAAATTTGGTGATATTTGTGAGTTCCGAAGACTCTATAGCTGTGAAGTTTTGTAAATAAATTATTTTCTATTTTTTTTTCTAAGAGACAAGACTTTGAACTTGACCAACCATAAGATCAGAAGAACCCTATATACGCTACAGTATGTTATCGACATATATACGTGTATGTGTGAACTTTCTCCACATAGGTAGCACTTCAATGTCTGGAAGAAGACAGAGATGTCAGGAAGCAAAAATTGAGAATGAGATTTTATTTCACCGCGTCTCTCCAACAACAGGTATCCAAACAGAGCTGACCACAATGTTTGTTGGGAATACTAGGAAAGCTTATGACAGATTTATGCAAGGTGAGAACTGATGGATTTGAATAAACAATAAATAAAAATACTAATTTCTTCCATTGCAAAATCATTATTTTGACAATCTAAATGAGGAGATATATCTTTTTCATATAACTATAATGATTAACTTAAAAATAAACTCAAATAAAATGTGAACCATGACAGACATAAGTGATTATAAATCCCTTTAATTTAAACTTCTATTGCGCAGTATAGAAATATTTAGCAATGTGTATCAAAAAATAACAAATTTAGTGAATTTATTAAGACATCGTGTTGTGAAATATGCCGCGTGTACTACGAAAAATAATAATAACTGTCATACAATAATTAAAACTATAAATTGACTAAAAAATATTAAAACTTTTTTTTATGTTATTTTTATAGAAAAAGAAGATATGTAAAATCTGATCATTCTGTTGTAATAATGTCATGAATAAAGAAGGATGGCAATCTCGTTCCCGTTTACCTTTAAAAAACATCTTTTTTTTCACAATTACTCCATTAATATGGATTTAATTCTAGTAGTGCCAACTATAAAGGAATTTGTGATTTCTGCAAAGCAAAAGTGTCAAATTGTGTTGTCAAGAAGAAGTGATATATTTAAAAGGATACATCGGATTAAAAAAAAGAATACCTGAAAGAGTTAAGTCCAAAATTCCCTTATCTCCAATTGATTGACTATTTGTTATTACAAATTTATATACGAATTCACTCTTCTATGGAAAGTATTTATTAATAACAACATCGTATGCGCCATATATAGAAGTACGCTATACTATCCGACTATTCCAAAATATTCGAATTTTCTCTTTATGTATTTGTTATACAAACTTCTTGGCTATTTCTTTTTTATTTCAACCAGTAGTTAAAGGAATCATTAACTTTAGTAACTTATTGCAGGCCTGTCCAATAAGCAGGAGCGCACCTCGGATATTGGCACTCAATGAAAGGCGCCATTATTCACATGATTGAAAACATGCCGCAATATAATCGCACAATATTAACATATACGCACGTCTTAACAAAATGCAAATGAATCTTACAAGCGGTAGACAAAAAGCCGCTACGGTTCTGGAGTTACATGTATTAACTTTCAAATTATACAATTTGCTATGAGAGGTCTATCTCAAAAATGCTTGTAGGATAAGGGATAGGAAACTTTTGTGTCAAAAAAAAAACAACAATAACAATAACAATAAAAATAACAACAAAAATAAACATGTAAATCAAAGATGTTACTAGGTTTCTTATAAGATGTGAAAATAGGCTTTGGCTTATTCTGTAGATGTGAATTTAGTTTTATAATAAAAAGAATATTGCCTAGTTAAATTGATGGCATTGAGCTCACAGGCTACGCATACTAATTGTACATTACAGCCTTATATTTTCAAGGGTTAATTCCGTTCGAAAAAAAATATTAAGGAGGGGGGATCAGCTCTCCCCTTTCCCCTTTTTATACTTAATCATTGAACCCTCTAAACTGATCAGGGACATGCTTTATCATATAAAAAATCCATATCCAAAATTTAGAGCAAATCGGAGAATTCTTAATAAAAACCCATTTATATAATTTAAGAAGAGTTATCCTTCTTTTTTATATACTTAACCACTAAACTTCCAAAACTATTCAGAGATTTGAACGAAATCTGACAATTCCGCATGAAAAACCCATTTATATAAATTAAGGGGAGGGGCATTAGAACCCCCATTTACCCTGTTTATATTTATCCAAAGAACACCTATTAACAATCACAGAAGCGCTTCATCAGAATGATCCTATGTGTAAATTTTGAACAAAAACTAATATTTCTGCATGAAAAACCCATTCATATCAATTAAGGAAGGGGGGCATGAGCCCCCCGTTTCCCCTCTTATACATATGGAATGAACATGAAAAACTGATCAGGGAAGCGCCTTATCAGAATATACCTATATACAAAATTTCAAGTGCATGGGATATTTGTATCATGAGTTATCGCGTTACGTAACGCACATACACACAGAACGGGCGGGCACATAAGCTCTCAGGCTATGATAGCCTGTGAGCTAAAAAGTACAAAAACATAGGCATGATAGTGACCAATCCATATTGGACGATATGGAGAAATGATCTAGAATGGTTTACATATGTAAATCATTCTGCACAGTTTTTTGAATTTTTCTAAGCAGATTGGAAAAGAAAAGCCTTAAATTTCAAAAGACATCAAAAAAGAAATTAAACCCTCCTATACCTTGTATAAAACTACTAATGGTTCAGTGTGACAACGGCAAAAAGAAAATAGCTGAACTATCATGCACACGTTCTTCAAAGAAGCGGAGAAGGTGAAACAGGCACATTTTATTTTACTTCTTAAGGGAGACCCAAACCCTATTTTCGGCAAAAAATCCTCAAAAGTTCATTTTTTACTTACCCATCATACGTAGTATAGGGTAAGTCTTGCAATCGTTTTGAAAATCGAAAAATTTTTTTTGACGGATTTACACGTTTTAGATACTGGAGATTCCGAAAAACATATTTTTAGAAAAAAAATTTTGCCGTCCGTCTGTCTGTCTGTCTGTCTGTCTGTCTGTAAACGCTCTATCTCCCGAACAAATTGAGATAGAGACTTGAAATTTTGTATGTAGTTAGTATGTAAGAATGGGACGAACCCTATTTAATATCAGCAACCTCGATTATCCGGAACTATTTTTTTCGGACTCTCGAAAAATTCGTTCTGATGAAAGGTATATAAAAATTTTCGATTTTTTTTGTTCTAAGGAATGGGCGTAAAAGGCAATAAAATAACACACATTTTGCATATAGAACGAAGTCAATCGGATTATTAGTTGCCGAGATAATTGTAATCTTGTTTTGCACATTCTTTGATTTTTCATGACCCTGTATTTCATTCAAATTTTAATTCAGAAGTATATTTTAATTGGAAATGAGACGCTTAATCCGACGCAGTTAATTGTTAGTTAATAGAATTATTATTTTTGGAGTTATAAGGATGTTTCTTTTACGCAGTTCGGTACTACTTGAGTACTTTGGCGTTTTATATAATTTGTCGAAATTGGTACATCAGCAGTTCTTTAATATAGCATTACTATGTATATTAACAATATTTAAATTTTGTTTATGAATTGCAATGCATTGTATAAATAGTTTCACATGTTTTATTTTCATATACATATCTATGATGGGTAAGTATTACGGTGGCCCCCAACGACTAGTTTTTCTAAATCTCAGAAAACGATAAAATACATATTTGCGAATATCCATGCAAAATTTCAGAACTCGGGGACACTTGAAACAGGTAGCAAATGCGCTTTTTTAATTGTAGTCACTAGAATTTAAAGGACTAACGGCCATTTTAAAATGTGTTTTCCTGAAAATGACTTTTTTTATATTTTGCCTAAGTTCAAAGTACTAAGGCTCAGTGGTAAAATGATTTAGAAACAAAGTGTTTATGTTTTTAGAATCTTAAAAAAATTGCAACAAAAGGAGAGATATTTTTTTTAATTTTTTCTGAAATTTTACATAAATTAGTAAACATGAAAATTATAACGAATTTAAGGAAATTTACCATGCGTAATTTCTTTCTTTCTTTTTTTTTTTTTTTAGCTGATTAAAATAGAAAATTTAAAATATCTCTCCCTAGGTCTTTCCCATGTACTATATATGAACACCACTAGAGCACGTATAGAAGCACTAGTGCTAGAACACTATTTAAGAAACTTTAGTAATACCAAAATATTGAAAATTTAATGAGGAGTAGTAATTTTAAGAAGTGTATTTTTCGACAACAAAAAAAAAAAAAAAAAAAAAAAAAAATCATAAAAATTTCCATAAAAAAAATATTTTTTAATAAAAAGTGATTTTTTTTGCTAATTATTCCTTACAAAAAGATTCTTAAATAGTAAATCAAAATTCATTACTTTAAAATCAATGATAAAAATTTTGGGTTTTTTCTTACGGGTCTCCCTTAAGTAAGATATAGGGCTATTTTCAATTATTATTAGATTTAAAAATCATAATTACACTTTATAAACAAAAACTGCAAATTGCGAAAATATGTATGATTGTTTTTTAAAAGTACGTTTCTCATTTTTAATGCGTTTTCACCAGTTTTGTAAATATGAATTATTTTAAAGAAAGCATTCTTTATAATGGAATTTTACTTAAAAAAAAAAATATGATAACAGAAAAACTTAGAGCAGAAACAAAAGGGCGCCAAGAAAATCTTTAAAGAACACCATATCACCCGTGGGCGCCGCGTTGAACAGCCCTGATTTATTAATTGAATTAAAAAAATATTTGCGGCACATAGAATGGAAATCAGTAGTTTAAAAAAAGCATTGTTTTAGTGATTTATTGAATTTAATTAAAATGAATTGAATAAAAAGAATTTTGCGGTATATATATAAGATCCTATAACGGCATATGAAACAAAAATCAGTAGTTTAATAAAATATTAAGATTAGTTGGTTATAAATAACAATGCTATGCGATAAACTTTCAATGAAAAAAGAGTATGCATAAAATTAAAATTTCTGAAAAAATACTACTAAATAAATATTTAAACATAACATTCACTGTCATTGTAAACCACATTTTCATTGTTTTTCCCAACACGTTTTTGAATGATCAATACATCACTGTTTAAATTTACGAAAAAGGAAATTATACAACTATGATTAACGCTATATCATTAAATAAATAAAGAAGGAATCCATCATCAACTAAGCCCCGCTAAAACAAAATAATAGAACGATTTTTCTTTTCTCTTTAGAACTAAGAAAACTCTTACAAGTTTAGTTCTTTCTCACCCAAACGTATACTCACAAGCGCAAATTTGCCTTGCCTTAGACAGCCATAAAGCCAAGTTAGCCAATCTCTCATTTTGTTGCTAAACGAATTTAGATTCAACGAAATACAGTCGAGTCTCTATATAACGAAATCCACCGTTCCAGTAAAAAATTCGTTATATAGAGAAATTCGATGTATAGAGAATGATGTTAAAAATCGTATTTAATGTGTGAAATTCGAACAAATATTATTTTTGATCTTTGAATTAAGAATTTGAAGTGTTTAAAAGTAAATATTAATCGAACATTTTATTTCTTAATTATTTAAGCCGTTTCAAAAAAGAGAATAGACATTTATTTGAAAGCTTAATGAAAATCAAATAAGGAAGACTTGCATTAATTTTAGACGAAGAAATCTGTAATTTTTTGTTGTTTTGATTTTAAAATTGTTACGCTCGCAAAAAAATGCTCAAATTTTCAAATTTTACCAAGGAATGAAAAATTGTAGTTAACATTTTCCTCCGTTTCAAGGCCTCTCTTATGTGCTTCTCATTGATTCCTGTCTTACATGTGTATCAATCCAATTGACACTGTTTTGAGAAAGATGTGGAAAGGTGTGTGGGAGGTGGGATGAATTCGTTGGATTTAAAGAACAAGGAGAGAAGTAATAATAATAAAAAAATAATAAGAAGAAAAAACTCAGCACTGACCATAAATCAAAAATAAGTGATGGAAAATTGATTCCATATGATTTTGAAGCTTTTTAAAACTGAATAAATTAAGACCAATTTATGAAAAAATTCGTTATATGGAGATAGATATTTTGCTATATAGAGACTGTTTTTAATGTAATCATGCGAAAAGGGGACCGTTCCTACTTAAAAATTCGTTATATAGAAAAATTCGATGTATGGAGTTTCGATATAGAGAGACTCGACAGTATATTCAAGAATACACACTGTTAAAACTAAAGGTTGCATATGGCACTCCTAGGGGTGAAACGCTTGTCCCATGAGCGACACCTCTATTGATTTTAAATATTCCCTCCTGAGAAAGTTTCGGGGTTTTCAAGCCCAGAAAATCCATTTAAGAGCCCACAATAGTCACAGAAAAAGTACACAAAAAGACCCGGATGATCATGTAAAGTCTATGGGAGCGTTCTTTTCTAATATCTCGCTCAAATTTTAATATTTTTGCATGAATTTTTTGCACAAGATAGCTGAGGGCAATCCACAACCGGACTAGTTTTTACTTTTTCGATTTTGGTTATATATTTTTTATATTACGATAGTTTCAGTTTCAGAACCGGTTTAAACCGGTTTCGAAAGTTAAAGTAATTTTTTAAACAAAATCTGAAACAAAAATTGAAAAAGTAAAAACTAGCTCGGTTGTGGATTGCCCTCAGCTATCTTGTGCAAAAAAATCAATTTTGGTTTCAATTTTGGTTTCAGATTTTAAAAAAAAAATTACTTTAACTTTCAAAATCGGTTTAAACCGGTTCTGAAATTGAAACTATTATAATATAAAAAATATATAAGCAAAATCGAAAAAGTAAAAACTAGGCCGGTTGTGGAGCGTCCTCAGCTATCCTATGCAAAAAAAAAAATCATGTAAAAATATTAAAATTTGAGCGAAATACTTGAAAAGAACGCTCCCATAGACTTTACATTATCATCCGGATCTTATAAGAGAACTTTTTCAGCGACTCTTGTGGGGCCTTAAGGGGCCGCTTCACTCAACGAAAAGACCCGTTCGCTAATGCTAATCCTATGGAAGAAATTTATAAAGATATCTGAATTGCATTTTAATATTTTTAAATGATTCTTTTTGCATTGGATAGTTGAGATTGATCTGAATGCAGACCGTTTTTTACTTTTTTGATTTCGTTTTAGATATTTTTAAGAGAATTCTTTCATTTTCAGAACCGGTTTGGAAATCGAAATTACCCTCATAGAAAATATCTGTAAACGAAATCGAAAAAGTAAAAAACGGCCTGCATTCAGATCAATCTCAGCTATCCAATGCAAAAAGAATCATTTAAAAATATTAAAATGCAACCGAGATATCTTTATAAATTTCTTCCATAGGATTAGCATTAGCGAACGGGTCTTGTCTTTTCATATGAGTAAAGCAGCCCCTTAACCCTTAACTGCTGTGACAAAAATTGTCGTATAACTACTGTGAGCGGTCTGTCAGACCGCTTGATCTAAAGATGAATAAAATGTTAAATTAACTCTCAGAATATTATTTATGTATTAAACTTTATGTAGAGGACTATTATAAATGAAATTAAGCTATTCAAAAGTCTCTAAAGATACTAATAGGATTCCAAACGAAACAAAATTTGATAAGTATCTACAGTTAAACTAAAAATTACAAGTTAAACTATAAAACATGTAAATCTCAGCGGTCACTGAGACCGCTATCAGCAGTTATGGGTTAAAATAGCAAATTTATCTTAGACTGATTTTTAACACAATTATTCAATGGATAAATAAATTCTAACAGTTGTAAATTTGCAAGTGGATGGAAAAAATCCGGGTTCATTATTCCAATCATGGATGTATCAACTGAAGACGCTAATGCTTTACTGACTGATCGCGGACAAATACTGGAGGACTACCCTAATAGCATGCATGGTCACAGTGAGTCACTTTGGTCACATCACATCTGTGACCAAAATGCCACCACTCAGTGACGTCACATTGTGACTGAGATGTGACTTTCTTAAAAATCTTTAGAAATTTATAAATATCCTTCAAAACATGTTATTTACTTAAAAAAAATGTTTCTGGCAATTTATATATCGTCGCTTTTGTCTCAGTTTCGTCACAATGTTAATGTCAAATTAGTCACAAATGACACATTTTTCACAGATTTCTCACATTGTGACCACTTTGTGAAACGTCACAAAAGAGCTCTAAAACGGCCATAACGACTTCACATTTCAGTCACTGTGACTTCACATCGACGTCACGTGACGTTACATCGCCCTCATAGCATGCATGGTCACAGTGACGTCACAATGACGTCACTGTGAGTCACTTTGGTCACATCACATCTGTGACCAAAATGCCACTACTCAGTGACGTCACATTGTGACTGAGATGTGACTTTCTTAAAAATTTTTAGAAAATCGTCATAATGTTAATGTCAAAGTAGTCACAAATGACACACTTTTCACAAAGTGGTCACAATGTGCCGTCACAAAAAAGCTCTGAAACGGCCATAACGACTTCACGTTTTAGTCACTGTGACTTCACATCGACGTCACGTGACGTCACATCGACAATCGATGGTCACAAAGTCACAATGTGACTTCACAACGGCGTTGCAGTGACGTCACCATGTTTTACGGGCGACAATCGATGGTCACAAAGTCACAATGTGACTTCACAATCACGTTGCAGTGACGTCACCATGCTTTACGGGTAATGAGGCATTCCGGACAAATACTAGAGGACTGAGTCTTCTAGTTATTGCTTGAGTTAGTCTTCCAGTATTTTGTTCGAGATGGCTAAGTTGAAAGAGCATTTTCGGTTTCACCCAATACATCCATAGTTCAATTAATGACCCGGATTTTCTTCATCCACTTGCAAATTTACAACAGCAAATTTATTACTCATACTCAGTAACAGGAGAAATGTACCAAATTTGCAATTCCCATTCTTTTAAAGAATCATTAAGGGCGTTTGTTCTCAACTGCTCAGCTCAACAAGCGCAAAACGTTTTGACACATTTACAAATTCATTTTTTAACGGAAAGAATTGAAATGCCTGGCTATGGAAGCGATTTCGAATTGAACTTATTTTTCCATTTTATGATCATTAAATTATTTATCGAGTTCTAAGCTATTTCGATGACATGATCACCCGTTTTTCCCCTGCTTTTCGATCGGTTTTTCTGCTTTCGTCGGGAAATGTGCTCAAAAGCGTCAACTTTGAAGACTTGTTATGAAAAATATATTGTGTTTAAAAAAAAAAAAAAAAAAAAAAACCCAGAAAATTGAGTGCAATTAGACAGTTTCTGAATAGCAACACCTGCTATTTTCATGCATTCCCGAACAAAAATAAATTAAAGCATGTGTCACAAAGTTGCCCTTTTTTATTTAAAAACACCCTTAAGAAACTCCCTTATATCGCTTTAATTTAAATAAACATCCTTTTAAATCTGAATTTTTAATGTGTCGTAAGTTCAATGGAGAGGCACTGAGGGTTATGCTACGTCCTTCTTTGTACATTTCTTGTATATAAAACCACATTGCACTACACGCTGCATTTTTTTAATGAGAATTTTTATTGCTTTTATAACTTTTGGATTACCATCAATACTAGATCGATTTTTTTTTCAATGATAATCAGTAATCTATATATATATGTATTACGCTAACGTATGCGGCACAAAAATCACGATTATTTGTGCAACATCTGAATGAAACGCAAATAATCGGTTATTGTGTAAAAGTAATTTAGAAGGATTTAGACCAAGGTAAATCTGATTTATTTAAATTTTTTTCTTTTGTTGCAATTACGGAGTTTTAAAATTTTATTATTTTTAGTTTTTTGTTACTTAAAAAAAAAGTTAAAAAAAATACAAAACATGAATTTTAAACGTTTCAGTTTAAAATTAAAGTTATGCATTGTAAATGAAATGAGTGAAAAGGAATTTTTTAAAAGAAATTAATTAAATAAAAAAAAAAAAAATGCCACGGGAAGATTGTTTGGCGAATTGTCACCTGTGCCCGATCAGTATAAAAAATACCGAGTTTTTGAATTTTCTAGCAGATTTTTCCGATTTGGCATACAATTGAGCAGGTAAAATTAAATTATGAATAAACGTATTAAGGGTGTATTCGAAAAAACGCTTTTCCACCTACAACAGCTCAGACACATTTTTAAAAGTAATTTTTAAAAGTTCCTTTCAGACACATTTTTAAAAGTAGAAACATGAAACTTGCTGAGTGGATTCTTGAAGGGACGTATGAGGTGCCGTGTGATGTCTTTTTACGCTCAATTCATTAGAATTTGAGTTATAAACAATTACCTTATCAGTATGACCCTTTTTTTCGTTCCCAGACCTCCCGCTTGGGAAAAATCGGTTCGAAATGCTGTTTTTGATTGCTTTTATTGCAATATTTTCTGCATTTATCAAAGAATCGACAATTACGGCACCTTGTGTACTTTCCAAATAAGAGATTTTGAAAGTTTGGTACATTTGAGAGCAAAAATGAATCTAAAAATAAATCAGAAAATAAGCAGTTTGAATCGAAATACACCCTTAAGGTGCAATGTTTAGTATAAATTTAAGGGAGATCAAACTGATCGCCAAGGGCGGATAGTAACAGACTAATTATGAAACAATCTTTACTCTTCAGTAGCTTTTTGAGTTGTGATTTCAGCAACAATATGGCGCTTTATTGCGCCCGGTCATACGTGAAAACAGGGAGAATCGAAAGAAAAAAAAACCTGAAGGAGTTACCTTCATCTTTTCGGTCAGTCTTGGAGTTCAGAGGTTAGCAAGGGACCCGGTCACGATCAGGAGACGGTATTGCTCTCGCCGCCACATTCCGAAGAAGTGCGCAGTGATTAAAGATTAACCCCTGAAGCCCTCGCAGAATTAAAAAAAATAACAACAAAAAAATAAGTAATACAGACGGTTACGTGTGAGGTATTAGAAAGATTTGAGGGGAGTAATTAATCTTGTCTCGTTCAAATAATAGAAGCATTTCAATCATTACTGTCACCAGAAGTACAGAAATATTAGTTTTGTTGTATTATAGAGAAAATTAAACATTTGTGTTCATCTATGCTAAAAATGAAATTACATTTTAAAGAGAGGAAAGAAAAAGTTTATGGTAATTGTAGAGATGATTAAGAAGTGAGTTTTTCGAAAGTATTTTTTATGAAACAGAGGTCACAGATGAAGTGAAGATTCAAGAGTTTATACTTCGGGGGGCAAAAGAGCAGCTTATGATAAAGAAAGTAGCTTTGATTGAAGGAAACTTATTTGCAAATGAATGTTGTGACGGTATACTCATGCTGGGTGTCATTTGTCAC
Organism: Maratus speculifer; assembly: GCA_964019185.1. Classification (NCBI taxonomy): domain Eukaryota; kingdom Metazoa; phylum Arthropoda; class Arachnida; order Araneae; family Salticidae; genus Maratus; species Maratus speculifer. The sequence continues at coordinate 313,967,278 of OZ025296.1, read as the reverse complement.
GTTATATGCAGACATACTCATTAATTTAGGTTAAAACAACACAGTTTATTAAAATGATAAGGGCTAAAGGAAAGTGGAGCCAGTCTATAATTTCACTCACTGAGAACACTATGAAGAGCTAAATCATACTCACAAGCGTCGGTCTAGCTCAGCCGGGGCACCGTCTAACACTTGACACTCTTTCCTGGCTGCTCTACTAAACAAATCTTAATTTCACAGCCCGTGGCTGTGGATATTTCTTTATTTCTCAAATAATCAAAACTAAAGTTTCTTACCAAGGCCAAATCTTTAATCCACTATCTGAACTCCTTTCCGCTATCCTGGAGGCCGTAGCTATTTTCTAATCGTCAGCACCTTACTAAACAATCATCAACTTCGTTGTCTAATGGCGGAATACACACAGAGGCTGCTGGACGCTGCTGGCTACTGCCAGAAACACACACACCACAAGCTCACACCCAAGCTTTTATACGCGACAAACTGAGGTACTTCTCATTAACATAATACTAATAACCGCGAGCTAACTGCGGAATACGAAAGAGCACACACACTCTAGAAAGTTAAAGTAAAAGAGAGGATAGATGTCACTTTTACGCCTACAAAATGTTAAATTATTGACGTCACGATCTCAGAAACACTAGAGTGCCTTTATGACTAAAGGTCACTCCCTCACAACCCCCCCTCGAACTCCGCAGAGAAAAAGGGCTGGGCTAAATGCATGCCCAGAACTTTTTCTTGTTATAAATTTCGAGCCGTAATAAAACACAGTGATGGGTGAAATTTAACGCCGAAACATAACTTTTAAAATATTAACTTTAACCCATCACAACCAAAAAAAAAACTCAGTTTGCCTCAAATAATCACATATCCAATCCAACCATTCTTCTATCTTACAAATAGCCTCCGTAAAACTTCCAAAAACTCGTAAAACTTTCAAAACTAATTACTTCTTCTCTCAAAACAACCCACTCCACTGGGAGTGCTAAAATTTCTCAAAACACTAACCTTCCGAAATTTTCCTCAATATTGCAATGCAACTATAACTTTACCCAAAAATTTCTCCATAACTTTTAATATACTAGAATTCGCACCAAGTCCAAAAAACCCAATGCGCAAAAACTTTCCTCATCCAAATTCCGACTTCATCTAAAATTACATTTACTTCATACTAAACTAACTCTGCTACTACGTAATACCTACAAACCCATTAGCCAATGAACTAACTCCCAAACTTCTTCAGACTTAACTCCACTTGAACAATAATTGGGGCACATACGTACAGCGGCATATCGCTGTGCCTATGCAACAATCAAAAAAATATCAAAAATTTACAAAATGACGTCATCAATCTCTTCATCTGTATTAACTAAAAGAAAAATAGCAGAATCAATACATAACAAAAGGTATACTTCCCTGCAAGAAAATCACATTAACATTCAATTTTAATACAATACAATTTCAAATTCAAATGCAGCTTAAAACTTCGCAACTTGCGGAAACCATTCCCAACTAAAGTACAAAACGCAACTCATAAAACACGAACGATAAGAAGAAAGTTAATTCATTAAATGTTAGTATAAGAGATAGAAACGCGTGTCAAGGACTTCTTGACCGCAAAACACGTGCGCGCCTGAACCGCGGCGCGTGTACAAAATAACCCAAACTACTATCTGTACTTTCTGAAAATTTAAACATACATTAACATACATTTTATAACACATGAACAATAACAATATAATAACATTTTAAACAAATAATATAACAATTTAACAATAGATCCAGAATTTTTAAAAAGCAGTTAAGACCAAAATTTTCAACATACATAAAACTAACAATTTTGCAAACAAATTTTGAACACAATTAAGCACTAAACGTGAGTCCGTCAAAAAAATTCCAAAAATGGCCAAAAGTACAAAACAGTCTCTCTGCTTTCTATTCCTTCACATTGCTACCACATATATGCACTCTAATAGAAATTTAATAAAGAACATTATCACCCAATCATAGAGATGATTCACTGCTAGCAGGCTTCATACTGCAGGATGGCTTTCGCCTCCTGTCCCAGAAGACTTGTACGAAGGATCTCTCGTCATCAGAACTGTACGGTGACGCCACAGTTGACTGTCGTGCCTGCAGCCTGGTTCTGAATGGATGCCGTGGGATACTCGTAGGTTCCACTCGACGACTCTGCTCCGGCCGGTTCGCTGGGTTCACTCCATGGCGAGGTTCACACTGTTGCTGCCGGTAATCTGAGAGTTGCCTCCTCTTTCTAGACGCACCCGAAGTTACCGAAGATCCTAGGCCACGTTTCTTTCCGGACCTATGTAGTTTCTTGTTAGGCAAAAATTCAGAATTTAAAGTTCGCTTAACAGTTTTACGAGTGTCCAAACGAAATCTTTTCTGGGGATTAATCACTGAAGACGGTGAACTATTAGTTAATTTATGCTTGTGAGGTTGTTGTCTAATAGATGGAGGAACTGGACAATTTATAACTTTTTGTTTTTTATGACACACAGAGTCCGATGTATTTGACACAGTTCTCTTATTTTTATTATACTTCGCTCTCGGATTGCTAGGCTTTCGACTTTCAATAACAGTCTTTGGAGCTGTTTGACCAAATTTTCTTCTTGAATATTGATGAAAAGAATTAGACGAAGAAGTGCTGGACTCGGGACACTCATTGGATCGGGAATTTCGCGAAACACCACTCGACATATGAGAACCTTCACTACCATTTTCTCTAAACTTATACACTCTAACCTGATCCAGATTAACAGTCATTCTTTCACCATTGACATCAACAACCAAATTATTATTTCGAACTTCCAAAACCTCGAACGGACCTACAAACTTCGGACCAAACTTAGCTACTCTCTTTTGACGACTTGAACTTAACCAATGCTTTTCTACTAACATAAAATCTCCAACTTTCACTTCTAACTCCCTTCTACGCATATTATAATACTGAGCTTGCTTTTCTTGTGCTTTTCCCATTTGAATCTGAGCTTCCTTAACCAACCTCTCAATATCCTGACACATGTACTGACTTTCTGCATCTGACACCATAACTAACCTTTGGAATGGAGTAATAACTTTTCTACCCAAAAACAATTCAGCAGGCGTTTTCCCCGTTGACTCGTGAACTGCCGTACGAAGTGCGTACGCAAAATGTTGAAGAAACTGGTCCCAATTTGCATGATGAGAACCAACATAAGAAGAAATCATTTGAATTAATGTACGATTTACACGTTCAGCCATATTAGACTGAGTAAGTTCCCTACCGTCCTCAGTCTGCAACTTTTCACACAAAGACTTAAAAATATTGAATATAAAATCATAACGAAATGGTTTACTAGCAACTAGTGCGTCAAAACCAATATAAATTTCATTAGTTAAACTCGGTTTATCTGAAAAAACTTTACCACAATCGACTAAAGACTTATTAACCTCCACCTTCTTAACCTCACTTAAACTAGATTCCTCCAAATTAACTGACACTAAAACAGGCTCTTTCTTACTCACATTCTCATCATTATTCACGATTAACGACTTTTTAAAGAAATCCAAACTAATTCCTCTATCCCTCATATAATCCACACCAACTATACAATGCACTGTTAATCCATCTAACACACAAAACTCCCAACATGTCTTAACCGAACGAATTTCAACTTCCAATTCTACTGAACCTTTATTATCGCAAGCTACTCCCTGTGCTGACTGAACCACCAGACTTGACCTTTTCAACTTCTTATACGAAAAATATTTCCGATAACAATCAAAAGAAATGAACGACTTATCTGCCCCTGTATCGAAGACACTTTTAACGACAATACCATCTAACACAATTAACACTTCAGGTAACTCAACCGGATTAATAGTAATTTTATTTAAACTCACCGAAGACTTTTCCGACCTCTGAACACATCTCTTTCGCACTGATCTATTTTCAAAATTCTTATCCGAAGTTAATCTCCTTACTTGCGAAGAAACATTCCTGTCCCGTACTCCCCCACTACGATCATAACCACTATTCTGTCTATTTCCATGCATATTTCTCTCACCACTTCTAAAATTATTAGCACCACCACCATTCCTATTACCATTACTCGTATTCGACATATTACGACCAAATCCATCACTTCTATTACGCACATTATTATCCGGAAATCGCTGCCCCCCTCTCACAAAATTACGTTCCCCCTCATTTCTCAAATTACCATCCGTGACAGGTCTCTGCCGAGGGTTACGCAAATCCCGTTGATCCGAGCTATGCCGAGACTCATACTTCGATAATATCTGATGCATTTCTGCAAAATTCTTCGGTGCTCTAACTTCAATAAAGTCCTGCATATTTGGATTAAAAAGAGGAAAAACAATGTCCAACAATTCCTCAAATGTAATATCTAAATCTAATTTATTTTTTAGTTCCAGCTTACGAAGATAAAATTTTGACGCCGACTCATAAATATTCTGCTTATTACAATAGAACTCTTTTCTCAAAATACTTTTATCTTTAACGGGAGGAAATGCCTTCTTTAACTCAATTACAGTTTGTTCAAATCTTTTCGCTTCCTCAGTAATCAAAAACTTTCCTATATTTTCTAACCACAAAAGTGCTTCGCCCTTTAACGAGCATTTGAGCACTACGTATCTACTTTTTTCAGGTATATTATTGAACAAAATATAATCATCTAACTTCACTAAAAATTCACTAATATCACCCTCACCGGTGAAATACACTCGTGGCACAATCTCAAAATGTCCGATGTTTCGTTGGGCGCCATTTGTGACGGTATACTCAAGCTGGGTGTCATTTGTCACGTTATATGCAGACATACTCATTAATTTAGGTTAAAACAACACAGTTTATTAAAATGATAAGGGCTAAAGGAAAGTGGAGCCAGTCTATAATTTCACTCACTGAGAACACTATGAAGAGCTAAATCATACTCACAAGCGTCGGTCTAGCTCAGCCGGGGCACCGTCTAACACTTGACACTCTTTCCTGGCTGCTCTACTAAACAAATCTTAATTTCACAGCCCGTGGCTGTGGATATTTCTTTATTTCTCAAATAATCAAAACTAAAGTTTCTTACCAAGGCCAAATCTTTAATCCACTATCTGAACTCCTTTCCGCTATCCTGGAGGCCGTAGCTATTTTCTAATCGTCAGCACCTTACTAAACAATCATCAACTTCGTTGTCTAATGGCGGAATACACACAGAGGCTGCTGGACGCTGCTGGCTACTGCCAGAAACACACACACCACAAGCTCACACCCAAGCTTTTATACGCGACAAACTGAGGTACTTCTCATTAACATAATACTAATAACCGCGAGCTAACTGCGGAATACGAAAGAGCACACACACTCTAGAAAGTTAAAGTAAAAGAGAGGATAGATGTCACTTTTACGCCTACAAAATGTTAAATTATTGACGTCACGATCTCAGAAACACTAGAGTGCCTTTATGACTAAAGGTCACTCCCTCACAATGTTATTTTCATTTTTGTGAAATATGAAAAGGTATATATAGGGAAAATGCTGTATTCCTTCTTTATAATTTTTACCTTCTCGTCAGTCATTATTACCATCAAATAAATACTAATAAATTTAAACCTTTTCCTTAAGTCGAATACTTATTTTGATTTTTGATTCATTCAATCGTTTATTTGCTAAAAGTAAAAATTATATGCAGATTAACATTCGTCAGCCCTAAGAAGTAATGAGCATCAATCAGGCGCGGATCCAGCGGGGGAAATCAAACTCGGAAATTTTTTTTTTTGGGGGGGGGGGCGCCCCCCCAAAAAATTTCCGAGTTTGGTTTGAAAAGTTCCCGAAATGAAAGGGAAAATGAGATTTTTTTTAAAAATAGGCTTTATTTTTTTGAATAATTTTTTTGAAGTTCAATTCACTTCATCCAACAATGTTGTAAAGTCATTCGCCATCCCGAAAGTTCAATTTTTCAAGTCCTCCAAAATAGTCGTCGACAGCTAGTTTCACTTCTACACTGTTTAGAATATTGTAAAATATTACCTTTATTTTTAAAGGCTTCCTATTTTCTGGTCAATGAGAACGATCTCAAAACGATGTGGAGCATTCACATTGGTCAGAAAATAGATAATCTTTAAAAATAGAGTCAATTTTTCTCAATATTTTTAACAGTGTACTTTCATGCAAAACTTTTTCAGTCGTAAAATTTTTTAGCCGAAATTTTTTAGCCGTTGGGATAAGTGGAGATCACAATTAGCCAAATCAAGCGAATAAGGTGCATTTTGTAACAGGTCATATTTCAGTTCATTCAATTTCCATATATAGAAGGGGCAGCTGACGATACTGTGGGTTAACAAGAAAAACTTATTCATTCTTTATGATTTCTATTGTAGATGAGTCCGGTAATTTGATTGGTCTATGATTAACAAGTATCTGATATGATTAACCTGCGTTGCCAAGTCGATACCTGCAATGATCGCTATGACAGAAATGTAACGGTAGATTGAATGACAGAAATGTTTGTTTGTAAACTTTCTTTATTGCTACCACTCTAGCAGCGAACGGTGCATTTTTCAGATGGAAAATTATCTTCATCTTACTCTATAGTATTTTATTCGCATTAATTAATCCATATCCATTTAATAATTAACTGCAAATAATGACGTAACTAATAGAAGCTATGAATGTATTGATTACATGTCACTTGAAATTTCCCCCCCCCCCCCAAAAAAAAAAAAAAAAAAAAAACTAGTCTCTGGATCCGCCACTAATTTAAAAAATAAACAAAATTAATATTTAAACTGAATATAAGAAATTAATGACCTTGGTAGACGTTTTAAATGGGACACATGTAAGGGTAAATTTTATTTATTTTTAATGCTTTTGGACATATGACACCACAAAAATATTCTTAAGTGTTAAATAAATCTTAGGGTTTGTTGTAGAAGTGTTATGTTGCCAGCATCTTAGGTAGATTTCGTAAAACATTCTACCTATTACGTTTAACCCTATGTTGGAATTTCTGAAAATGCCTTACAGATTTACGTTGGAATAGCCCCTAGAACTCAAAATCACACCCAGTTCAAAACTTTACCCACCTATTTATCTAACTATCTTTATTACTTTTTTTATTAATGCGATGATTTCTATAATTCTGCACAAATCTCTTCCAAATTGATACATAAAATCAAGGTGCAAAAAGTCTCGGTAAAGTATGATCATGTAATGGTGCAAATGATCCGCAATAATATTCACATAGTCTGTAGCGTTTATAGTCTGTTATACTTTCTACAACAATCAAGGTTCCAGAGGCGCTCATGAGAACGTCTTGCAAAACTAAATATTGCCACAACTATTGTGTTATGACCTGATGCATAAGGGGAAATAAGAATTCGCATAAAAGACGGCGTACCCAAACATGGCCATCGACGTGTTGAAGGGTGTATTTCGATTCAAACTGCTTATTTTCCGATTTATTTTTAAAATCACCTTTTCTCTCAAATGCACCAAACTTTCAAAATCTCTTATTTGGAAAGTACACAAGGTGCCGTGATTGTCGATTCTTTGATAAATGTAGAAAATATTGTAAAAAAAGCAATCAAAAACGGCATTTCGAACCGATTTTTCCGAAGCGAGAGATCTGTGAACGAAAAAAAGGATCATACTGATAAGATAATTGTTTGCAAATAAAAATCTAATAAATTTAGCGTAAAATGACATCACACAGCCCCTCATACGTCCCTTCAAGAATCCTCTCAGCAAGTTTCATGTTTCTACTTTTAAAAATGTGTCTGAAATTGTATCGGAAAATTTCGAGCTGTTGAAGATGGAAAAGCGTTTTTTCGAATACACCCTTGAAAGATGAATCGTGCTTCATCTGAGGAGGCAACCTTCTCCACATGTTTCATGGTCCAGTCATGATGTTCCCGGGCTGTTAAAAATCTTGTCCTAGTTTGAACCAATTCTTGGTGCTCAGTAGCTGTTTCCAACGGATGGTGAAATCTCGTACCAACATTTGGAGCTCTGAATAAAGCAGATTTCCAATAGTTTGAAGAAGATTGCAATAGGAAGTTCCAAATGTTGGTTCGAGATTTCACCATCTGCTGGTAGCAGCTACGGAGCACCAATATCTGGTTCAAACCAGGACAAGATTTTTAACAGTATAGTGTATCAGTATTTGGTGATGATACTTGATTAACAGGGACACATGAGTGGGACGCTACCCGCATAGTCTCATATTCAACAATATTACTGAAATATTGTCTAATAAAGAATTCCACTTGGACCTGTATTGTTTTGGGATGCAAATTGAGCCGATTTATGGAACTGATTATCAAGGGGAGTGGGTAATCCGACGTCCTTTTTATTTGATAACGCCTGGGCGTCCAACGCGATGGCTTTTATTGATAATTTCACCATCATTCACCCACTTTGTGCAAGTACTAACAACGATATAGCTCCAGACAGTCCTCGAGACATGCAGTTTAGAAGCTACTTACTCTGAGTCGTCGGGTAACTGAATTCTGTCCTCTATCAAAGAATCTAGATCAGCAGCGGATAATGTATCTTCCACGTCATCCACGCGCGTTAATTGCAAAATGAAAAATTGTTCATACTGTTTTGACTCTTGAGTATAAATTATAAGAACAATTGCACAGAACGTCTTTAATGTCACTCTAAGATTTTGTTGTATTTTTTTAATTGACAAAGATGAAAAGATATACTGCTATCACAGCACATTCAAACGGTTTATGCCCCATAGACTGTCTATATTCTAATGTTACATTATAATATAAATAGCATAATTATAGAATTATAGTAAAAAATTCTCTTATTACAGTTATAATCAAAATACATATGCATGGTTGCCAACTACTACGTCATTTCACAGCCAAACAAACACATTCGAACCAGAAATTCCCTTTAAGAAGTTAAGAAATCACGCAGTACTGCATATCATGAAATAAATTCACCATGTATATTATTTAGTAACCTTTTTGGTTTAAAACACATTTGTTTAATTTAAAAAGGCATAGAAGTTGGCAGCTCTGCATATGCTAAAAGTGATTACGGTAAACATTAATACTTAAAAAACTTTTAGTTATACATACCCACTAGTTTCATACAAACAACCAGTGAGATTCTCAAGATCAGAATCGATGAAGAAAAATAGATCGGTTATTAAATATTTTGATTTGAATCCAAGTAAAACTGTGTATTTGCTTCGAACTATTTTTATTGAAAGATATTATAAGGTGGCGAGTAGTCAGGTGAAAACACAGTCAGGAAAGGTGTTGAATACAAATATTTTGTTAAAGAGAAACTGGCCCTTTCTTTAATCCCTTTATATTGTTGGAAGTATTTCATTTCCTATAAGAAAATACTGGTGATTTTCTCTTTTGTTGACTGTGTTTTTCCTTGACCACACGCCATCCTGTATTATTGAATTTCGCTACATTTTCCGACTTCGTTTTCTTTTGTGAAACATTTACACGTTTTGGGATGTTCTTCAAATAAATGTATACGTATTTAATCATTACTTATCTTCAAAATGTCGACGGTTGTCTGAACAAAACTGTTCAAAAAAAAGTTTTTTTTTTTAAAGTTTTTACATTTATTGTAATATTTTTACTATCGTACAAATGAATTTTCGAACTGCTAGAACCAATATGATGTGACCGAAAAACCGACAATATAAACACCAACGAAACAATATCACGATCTAGTAATATAGTTATAACACGATTTAAAGTTTTTAAATCATGTTATGAAATCTAACGCATGCGAATGTCTCAATCTTCTTCATAAATTTATTCCACCTGTTGCATATGCATGAAATAAAAGTCAACTGAACAGTAAGCAGCTGTTTTGTTTGTCTTGATTTTTAGCGAACAGAGAGAGTTTAAGTGGCTTTCGGGATTGCTAACTCCGGTTGTCCAAATATCCCGCCGAGAAAGGCTGTTTGAGCAAAGAAACGCAGCAGGATTCACCCAATGATGTCTTTGTATGTGGCCACTATACAATACATTTTCTCTGTACTTCTGTTGGATTTGATTTTCCTTCTTATACTATGTATTTTTTTTTTAACATCAAGTGCTTTCTTGAGTTGTTATGGAAATGAGATGCCTCTATCCATTTTCCATGCTGACGAGTGGAGAGTGTTTTCTACTTCGTAAATTTAATTTTGTTTTATTACATGCATGCTTATATATATATATATATTTAAAGCTAAAAGGATCATTTTGTGTAAAATGTCAATGATAACAAAACAGATTCAATCACAAATTAATGATTTTTTTTTTTTTTTAAATGTGTATGTGTGCTACGTACTAAGTGGTTCATAACTACAAAAATACTACCACAAATTAATATTAATAATAAAGAATATTTCTCTTTTCTTCCAAAAGTGGGCATTTCTACTAAACATAAGTTCGTACAAAAAAAGAAAAAAAAAAGTTTAGTTTTGACCATTTGGAATCTGAGGCCGCCTGGGTCTAAAACGTTTTGTGCTATCAGAGTTTGAGTCCAGTATCAAAAGCATGTAGTCGAAAATTGTTTTAAGATTGCTTTTCTCATTAAAATATATCTCTCCTTACAAAAGATTAAGGGGACTCTTCATTCACTTGAAAACACCCGCTCTGTAATGTTAAACCATTGAGCAGGTTTTTTTCGAACCTCTCGTTTAAATTTGAATATTTTTAAACAATTTTCTTTGCATAAGATAGTTGAGATCGGTCTCCAATATGACTATATTTTTCTCTTTCGATTTCCGTTGCAGATTTTTTTTTTTTTTTTTTTTTTTTTTTTTTTTTTTTTTTTTAACTAAAGGCATTTTTAATTTTGTGGTCAAAGCAATTTTTATATAATCTATATTTTCAAAAAATACCTATAGTAAAAACGACTTTTAAATTAATTCATTCATTCTCTAAAATATAGTTATAGTTTAAAAGCATATGATCTTCTCTTGAACACAAGGTATAGTTTCTCATTTCTAACAATAGTCTTCCCCATTTAAGAAAAACGAGAGAAATCCTTCAAAGTCAGCAAAAATTACAGTTATTAGTTTAAAGTGAAACGACTTCCTCTGGGGGCGTTTGCAATTTTTCATTTTTCGACACAAGATTCTGCCTCGCATGAAAGAGCACTGACTAAAGTAGGAAGTCCCGAAGGTTTAAATGTTTTAACAGCCCACAATAGTCACAGAAAAAGTACGCGAAAAGACCCGGATGATTATGTAAAGTCTATGGGAGCGTTCTTTTCTAATATCTCGCTCAAATTTAAATGTTTTTACATGATTTTTTTTTTGCATAGGCTAGCTTAGGACGATCTACAACCGGGCTAGTTTTTACTTTTTGGATTTTGGTTTCAGATTTTTTTTAAAAAAACCTTTTAACTTTCAAAACCGGTTTAAACCGGTTCTAAAATTGAAACTATCATAATATAAAAAATATATGAGCAAAATCGAAAAAGTAAAAACTAGCCCGGTTGTAGATCGTCCTAAGCTAGTCTATGCAAAAAAAATCATGTAAAAACATTAAAATTTGAGCGAGATATTAGAAAAGAACGCTCCCATAGACTTTACATGGTCATCCGGGTCTTTTTGCGTACTTTTTCTGTGACTATTGTGGGCCCTTTAGTTTTTACTTTTTCGATTTTGGTTTTAGATTTTTTAAAAAAAATTACTTTAATTTTCAAAACCGGTTTAAACCGGTTCTGAAACTGAAACTATCATAATATAAAAAATATATAACCAAAATCGAAAAAGTAAAAACTAGCCCGGTTGTGGATCGTCCTGAACTATTTTATGCAAAAAAAATCATGTCAAAATATAAAAATTTGATCGAGATATTAGAAAAGAACGCTCCCATAGACTTTACATGGTCATCCGGGTCTTTTTGAGTAATTTTTCTGTGACTATTGTGCGCTCTTAAGAGCCCACAATAGTCACAGGAAAAGTACGGAAAAAGACCCGGATGACCATGTAAAGTCTATGGGAGCGTTCTTTTCTAATATCTCGTTCAAATTTTAATATTTTGACATGATTTTTTTTGCATAAAATAGTTCAGGACGATCCACAACCGGGCTAGTTTTTACTTTTTCGATTTTGGCTATATATTTTTTATATTATGATAGTTTCAGTTTCAGAACCGGTTTAAACCGGTTTTGAAAATTAAAGTAATTTTTTTAAAAAAATCTAAAACCAAAATCGAAAAAGTAAAAACTAGCCCGGTTGTGGATCGTCCTGAACTATTTTATGCAAAAAAAATCATGTCAAAATATTAAAATTTGAACGAGATATTAGAAAAGAACGCTCCCATAGACTTTACATGGTCATCCGGGTCTTTTTCTGTATTTTTCCTGTGACTATTGTGGGCTCTTAAGAGCCCACAATAGTCACAGGAAAAGTACACAAAAAGACCCGGATGACCATGTAAAGTCTATGGGAGCGTTCTTTTCTAATATCTCGTTCAAATTTTAATATTTTTGCATGATTTTTTTGCACAACATAGCTGAGGGCAATCCACAACCGGGCTAGTTTTTACTTTTTCAATTTTTGTTTCAGATTTTCTTTAAAAAATTACTTTAACTTTCGAAACCGGTTTAAACCGGTTCTGAAACAGAAACTATCGTAATATAAAAAATATATAATCAAAATCGAAAAAGTAAAAACTAGCCCGGTTGTGGATTGCCCTCAGCTATCTTGTGCAAAAAAATCATGCAAAAATATTAAAATTTGAGTGAGATATTAGAAAAGAACGCTCCCATAGACTTTACATGGTCATCCGGGTCTTTTTGAGTAATTTTTCTGTGACTATTGTGCGCTCTTAAGCGTAGCTTGCAGAAAAACTTTCGATTACGTAAGAAATGGTCGACAAAAACAAAAATAAACATATAACTTCTGTCAAATTATATCTTCTTTTTATTTATTTATTTATTTCTGGGATGTCTTTGTAATTCGACTGTGATAACGCTAAGAAGGATTATGTGATGCTATAAAACTGCACATGAAAATCACTTGAAACATCAAAAATTTCGATTACCCAAGAAATCGTCGACAAAAACACAAATAAACATATAACTTCTGTCAAATTATATCTTCTTCTTTTTATTTATTTATTTCTGGGATGTCTTTTTAATTCGACTGTGATAACGCTAAGAAGGATTATGTGATGCTATAAAACTGCACATGAAAATCACTTGAAACATCAAAAATTTCGATTACCCAAGAAATCGTCGACAAAAACACAAATAAACATATAACTTCTGGTAATTTATATCTTTTTCTTGTTCTTCTTTTCTATTTATTTATTTATTTGTCTTTGGGATGCCTTTTTATACGACTGTCATAGAAGGATTATGTGATGTTATAAAACTGTACATGAAAATCACTTGAAACGTCAAAACTAACATAATAGTTAATATGATTATTATTTTTGGAGCTATAAAAGTGTTTTTTTTTACGTAGTTCGTTACTACTTGAATAATTTGGCGTTTTATATAATTTGTCGAAATGCGTTCATCAGCAATTCATTAATTGAGCATTACTATGCGTTAAAATATTTAAATATACGGTTAAATTTTTGTTTGAAATGACGATGTATTTTATAAATAGTTTGCACATGTTTTATTTTCATATTTTATATTATGCATGCTCATGATGGGTAAATATTACGGTGATCCCCGATGACTAGATTATCTTTGGGATTTATTTTTATTCGATTGTGATTACGCTAAGAAGGATTATGTAATGTTGTAATACTGTACATGAAAATCACTTGAAAACTCAAAAACTATCATAATTTTCGCTAAAAATTATAAAAATACATTTACAACGCAAATAAATACCTTTATTTATTCACATCGAGATGTGTCATTGCTCTGAAGATGACATTCTCAAGAAATAAAATGATAATTTTCGCAAAAAAAAATTTAAATTGAAAAACTAGTAAGCAATAATCATGCGATCTGATGCGTGATGAAATTAACTACAGTATTAAAAATGGATATTTGTGAAAGAGAATTATTTTACATTATTTTTTCATTATTCTGCAGAGCATTTCTTTCCAAATTTTTGAAGCTCCATGGAGGCTGAATCATTGAATATATGAAGAATAAGAAGAGTAAGTAATTTGAATAAGTAATTTCAATGTACAAAATTCCAAGTTATCCTCTTTAAATAGTATTTTCCTACTTTCTTCGAAATATTGAGGTATAAACTTAATAAATACAATATTTCCATTATTTCAAAACCTTCCGTAAAATTAAAAAAAAAACATGATATGTAAAAAAAACAGACTTAATAGAACCAAATCATTTATCAGGATATATGAAATACTTTTCACACGCAAAAAAGATGGAACAGATCAGTTTTATACAGGTGTGACAAACAGAAAGCTTAAGAGCCCACACTACTGATCGAAAAAGACCCGGATGATAATGTAAAGTCTATGGGGGGCATTCTTTTCAAATTTTGACGTGACTCTTTTTGCATAGGATAGCTGAGGACGATCCACAACCGGCCTAGTTTTATTTTTTTTTATTTTGGTTGTATTCTTCTTATATTAGGATAGTTTCAGTTTCAGAACCGGTTAAAGTCGATTGTAAAATTTAAAGTTTTTTTTTTTTTTTTTTTTTTTAATCTGACACCAAAATTGAAAAAGTAATAAAAATAATATTGCCCAGTTAAACTGATGGCATTGAGCTCATAGGCTACGCATACTAATGGTACATTACAGCCTTATATTTTCAAGGGTTAATTCCGTTCGGAAAACAAATTAAGGAAGGGAAACAGCTTTCCCCTTTCCCCTATTTTATACTTAATCATTGAACCTCCTAAACTATCAAGTACATAATTTATCATATAAAAAATCTATATCTAAAATTCACAGCAAATCGGATAATTCTTCATAAAAACCCATTTAGCATTTATATAATTTAAGAGGAGTTATCCCCCTCTTTTATACTTAACCATTAAACTTCCAAAACTATTCAGAGTTTCGAACGAAATCTGACAATTCTGCTTGAAAAACCCATTTATATAAATTAAGGTGAGGGGCATTAGAACCCCCGTTCCCCCTGTTTATACTTATTCAATGAACACCTAATAACAGTCACGGAGGCTCCTCATCAGAATGAACCTATATCTAAATTTTGAACGAAAACTTAATTCTGCATGAAAAACCCATTTATATCAATTAAGGGGAGGGGCATGAGCCCCTCCGTTCCCCCTCTTATACATATCGAATGAACTCCAAAAACTAATCAGGCAAGCGCCTTGTCAGGATATACCTATATCCAAAATTTCAAGTGGATCGGATATTTTTATCATGAGTTATCGCGTTACGCACGTACATACAGAACGGGCGGGCACATAAGCTTTCAGGCTATGATAGCCTGTGAGCTAAAAACTAGGCCGATTGTGGATTGTCCTCAGCTATCCCCTGAAAAAAAATCACGTCAAAATATTAAAATTTGAGCTAGATATTTGAAAAGAACGCCCCCATAGACTTTACATTATCATCCGGGTCTTTTTCAGTAAGTAGTGTGACGTTTTAACACTAGGATATCAAATATAGTAAGAAAACTACAGCTTTGGCTAGACTATATAGCAAAGAATCTTTTCAGATTAATTAAAAAAGCAGCATTTATAATTTACACATGAAGGTTTTATTCGCTGTTTATTATCCGAGATTCTATAGCGATCTTTTTTACGCAATGAGAAAATGTGCAATGATTCAGCCTCTATGAAGCTTCTTAAAGTCTTTAAAGAGATGCTCTGTCGAATAATGAAACATTGATATAAATAATTCAAGTTCGTAAATATCCATTTTTATGTGTGTATTATATAAATACGTAGCACCCATACTTGTAGTTCAGTCTGTCAGTCTGTTTGTCCGAACGCATATAACAACGCAAAAAACTGCACAACCAAATCGTTTGATATTTAAAATATATAATTGTTGTATAATTTTGTCGGGTCATTTCAAATTTTATGAAAATCGGATACATAGATCAATTATAAGGACTGTCAAAAGTATTCATTTATATGAAGACCAATGGGAAAAAATAGTTTCGAATGCATTTTAATGATGTTGCACTCTTTCAAACATAATAAAATTGATATGCATGTTTGAAATATGTATTAAAATATACATTCTGTACAATCTTCGGTACAAAGAATATTTGTTATTAAATTATAGGGCCACACAAAAATATTCCATTGCATAATGGTATAGGAGGAAACATTGTTAGGCGCGCATTTTAGTTATATTAAACTATTTCATGTTTTATGAAACCGATATACGTTACTGAGGTTTACTAAAGATTACTTTCTTTATGATATAAAGTAGATGGTATTTATAAGGACACACGAAAGATTTTGACCATTATACTCTAATCAAACTACTGTATAGTATTACACCAAAATCTGTACATAATTACACCAATACAGAGGGTTATTACAAATGAATCATCGGGTTTTAATACGTTACCATATGTGAACTAGGAAACGTATATGTTTCCATGACAACTCACAGGAGAGGGCGTTAACTACAGTTTCGCGGTGCGTATCTGTCATTCGCGTGTGGTTGCCGTGGATACTGCGCGAAAGTCACATTAAAAATAGCGACTGAACAGCAGAAAGCGTTTTGTGAGTTAGAATTTTCAACAAGTTTTTTGTAAAGGCAAAAGTTTCGGTCAATTTCTTTGAACTGTCGATACCAGCGCACAATGCTTTGCTAGCTTAGTGGTTTGAACTTATATGCCTTCCAAACTGCTTTCTGAATGGTTGTAAGCAATTCACATTTTGAAAATTTTAGTTCACAAAATGCTTTCTACTGTCCAGTCGCTATTTTGATTATAACGTTCGCGCAGCAACCATGCCAACCAAACGCGCATAATACATACGCAGCACGAAACTGTAGGTTTCGTGCTCAAACATCCTCTGGTTTGAGTTGTCATACATACATATACGCTTCCTAGTTCGCAAGTAATAATGTATCAAAATCCGATAATTTATTTGTAATAAACCTATATTTAAAATTTCGTTATAGCACGAACACATCTCATTTGCTACGTTTGATGTGCAATTTCCGACTTGTTAATATTGTATTTGATTTCATCATGCATGACATCGCGTGATTTATGTACCACTTTTCAATTAAAATTTTTTTGCAAAAATATTTGCATCAGTGTAAATCATGAGAATGATGTCATCAGAGTGGCGAAACCCTTCAATCTGAATAAAAATAGAGGCAATTATTTCCTTGCAAATGTATTTTTATCGCTTATAGAAAATTATAAGTTAGCTTTGAAAGATTATATGTTTATCAATCTATGCAAAGGAACTACATATGCCTATTCATAGAAAGAAGGATAAGCAAGTATTGTTAAGGCCCCTGTCCCTGCCCGCGAAGACACTCGCGAGCTAATGATATTCTTATGGGGAGGCATTTTTCTAATAACTCTTTAGCGTTTTGACATTATTATGTAATTTCTTTTGTATTGGATAGCTGAAGTCTCTCTCAAGATCGCTTCTTCATTACTTTTTCGATTTTGGTTGAAGATATGTTTTATAAAGTTACTATCACATCCAAAACCGGTTCCGAAAGTGAAAATAATTTTATAGCAAATACCTGTGATCAAAATAGAAAAAGTAATCAAGAAGCAATCTTGAGAGGGACCTCAGATATCCAATACAAAAAGAATTATTTAAAAATGTCAAAATGCGAATGAGTTATTAGAAAAATGCCTCCCCATAGGAATTTTCGCTTTTGCAAAGGTTTGGAAGAAACCACTCTTTTCCCAAGTTTCTCTTTTTGTGGCCGCACTGTTAGAAATTACTGTACAAACAAAGAAAAAAGTGAAACTTCCTGTAAATTTAATCTAGTTCTCTGTTAAATGCATTCTATTGCATTTTTTTTAAATTATCATTTCTCTCATCTTATATCTAGTTCCATGCAGGGACTTCTATGTCTTTATTTAAAGATATTTTTATCTTTGCTAAATTTTGTAATTCAAAATACACACTTTTAAAATTCATTAGCAATTTTATTAGAAATATTAAAGAAGAAAATTTAGTTTAAGTATTGTTTTCTTTTAAATTTAGAGTAATTTAGAAAGGGAAACATCATCTCATCAGATTTAGTGTTGATTTTTCCCCGCTGAATCATAAAAAATAGTACTTTGTTCGTAATAGCTCAATCAGTAAGGTGTTCATCCACTGTTACGAGGTCTCGAGTTCATACCCTAAAACAGCTAGAAACAAATTGTGTTAAAGTACAATGATACAGCTGTTCAAATTTACTTGAAAAATTCAAGTTTCTTTGAAGCTCACTAAAGATTGAGTGATTCACTACTTTTGAAAACTAAATTGAATTATTATCATTAAAAGTAAAACAACAGAGTCTTGTGTATTTTTAACGATATCAGTTTTCAGAGTCCATTCTAAAGACTTGCGTCGGAGTTTGAACAATTTGTTCTGGGAATAAATTTCATTATAATAAACTCAATTTTACAGTTTTTTTTTTTAAGGCTAAAATTTTTTTAAAAATATTTTTTCAATTATTTTTTTATTCATTTTTTTAAATTGCGAAATTTTAAATTGAATACATTTTCCAGTCCGATGGATTTAATTAAAAAAAATTCGGAATTGTTTATCGATTTAAGGGTTTCCATATTTTAAAGCTAAAATTGGATCATTTTGTTAAATATGCTTTAAGATATACAAACATATGGTATTACAATTGTTTAAAAAATAATTCTTGAATCTTGAGTATTTTAAATTTTATTTTTAAAAACGTTCGTCTTATTGTAATAATTCTTTAATTAAATTTCATGATGCTGCTATCTATGTTCTTTAAAGTGCGTTAAAAAAGTTAATGATTCGATAATTATAATTAAAGATTAGGATTTGTGAATTAAAGGATGAAGTATTTCGAAAGGCGTATTAAACAAAACCGGTGGATCTTCCATCATTCTTATACCCACTTTTTTATTTTTTTTATGTGTGTGTGATGTCCAAATAAAACTTTTGAATTATTGACTTGATTTCCACATTTTTTCTTTTGTTTGAAAGATCATTTTTCGTAGATATTGCTTGATTGTTTTGATATCAATGAGATCTAAAATGACATGTTCATTTGCCTGTTTTAAGATTTTCCCTTTTACTTTATAAGCTAATTCCGTAAAAATTAACCCTTCGTCACGAATTATGAGTAATTTAATAAGTACAGTATTATTTTATATGCGAGTCAGGTTTATTAATCAGTTTTTTTTTTCAAAACAAATTCACAATATTGTTTAATATGAAAAACATAATTTTTAAATATAAATTAGTATATATATGTTTATTTTTCTAAATGAAATATAAAATTGATATTAGATTTATAATTAGTCAATTTTTTCATCATTGCCTTAAAATATGGAAATTTTATTTTTCGAGTGTTGACTTTAAAGACAGTTTTCTGGTTCAGGTTGAGTATAAAACAACCAGTACAGAACTCTCATGTGGATAAAAGTATAGGGTTACCCCCAAAATACGAATGTAAGAAACAATCCTTATACGTCAGTATTATTATTATTAGTAGTAGTAGTCATTGATTAATTAATTAATATTTTTGCTAAAAATTGCTTTTATGAGAAAAGATTTTCATATCATATTTCATCACAGCAAAGTCATTTAATCTAAAAAGTTTTGAATAAAAAAAATATGCACATAAATGTTACTTTTGATCCAGTGACATCATAGAATTCATTCCACTCACCTAAAAAGACAAAAAATGTCTTAGTTAATACTAACAAAATAAAATAAAGATACATCATCATTAAAAATAATAAAGTTATTAAGTACTTGTCTACTTTACTGTCGACCAAAACTGGTTAATTTTTTTGATTTGAAAATATAACAGTTTTCGTTGCTGCGGTTTTAGAGCCAGTTAGGTTATTTTGATGAGTTTTGATGATATTTTGTTTATTTTAATGATTTTTGATGATATTTTGCTTATTTTGATGAGTTTTAATGGTATTTTGTTTATTTTAATGATATATTGTTGCAACAACAATACATTTGATTAAATCTATTGTTGGTGCAACTCATTTACAATTGTTACCATAATGACAATTTGGTGATTTATCACCAATACTTTAAAATTATAAAATACACTATGTATTAATTTATAATTAAATTTTGAAAAAATTAAAAGGCGGCATTGTCATGAATGTAGAAATTGTAGGGAAGGAATAATACCCATTATCAAGTTGAATTAAAAAGAAGAGTGTAATTACCGTTAAATTATTAGACACAAAGTTTTTTCTTTTTTTCTTATTTTTTTCTTTTCTTTCTTATTTTCCGGACTTTTGTCAGAAATTTGTTCAATTTCTGAACGAATGGAAAAAGCAGGTTTTTATTTATTTTTATTCATGATAAATAACTTCTATTAAAATAGCATGATTTTAATTTTTGCATCATCAAATAAGAGAAAAAAAATCCACACTTGAATGTCTGCTATCCCTCACATAAAAATATTTATAAATAACTGGGATCCATATCCGTATTAAAGACCTTAAATTCCCATTTCAATGAGTTTATGTACTTACAAATTCATAAAAATAACTATTGTTATTTAGGAATAACTTCAGTGTTTTTTACTCCTCACAATGATTACAAAAAGTTTTACGAAATTATTTTGGCTAATAATTTAAGACTTTATTTAAATGTTTATGTACATTTTGTATCTTACATCTACTATTTATCATTTAAAAAAGTGTTATATCTGCTCACATATTATGACGAAATAAAGAGCACTCTAAAACAAGGGGGGGGGGGAGGATTGTACTTTGTGCTTATGTATAAATAAATAAATAAATAAACAACGTTAAAGAGCACAAATATTATAAATGGTAAAAGCATACAGCTGTTTCGGGACTTCTAAAGTCCCATCATCAGTGCTAAAAATGTGTAAAATGTAAGTTCAAGGTGCTCTAAAGTGTCTTGAATCGCGTTTGCGGGAATTTCATTACACAAACTTCGAAATTGATGAACTGATTCACCTTATTAGCATTTGTCTCTCGCAAAACACATTCATTTTCAATGGTAACTTTTATCGAATGACTGATGGTTTATCCATGGGCTCCCCCCTCAGTCCAATCTTTAGTGACTTTTATATGCATTATTTCGAATTAAAACTATTCAAAAAACTTACTTTTCCATTTTATATCCGCTACGTTGATGACTGTTTTGCGCTGCTGAACTCTGATATACTTGATCTTACTAACATTCTTACAGTTATGAACTCAATAGATGACCATATTCAATTTACCTACGAATTTGAAAATAACAATCAATTACCTTTTCTGGATGTTTTGGTTTCCCGCGAAAATAACTTTTTTCACACAACTGTCTATCGTAAACCATTCGCTGTATCTTTACCCCCCCCCATCGCCTTTCATTTCACCCCCCTAATCAGAAATTAGCTGCCTTTAACACATATGTACACCAGGCCTTAAATATTTGCTCCTCCGATAGATTACTTAAAGCAGAATTAAACCATATCAAATCCATTGCCATTGATCGGGGCTTCCCAATCGAAATCGTTGATTCCATTCATAACAAATTAAGAAAACGTACTCCTTCAAACTTAACTCAGACCGCAATGTTAATTTAATTATTCTTCCATATTTTCCAAAAATCAGTCATCAAATTTCTAAAATTTTGTCAAAATTTGATTTTAAAATAACTTTTACTTCTTTCAATAAAATACAATTCTCAAATCTCAAAGATCCAATAGATGATTTATCACATTGGGGTATTTATAAAATTTCTTGCGAATGCGATAAAATGTACATCGGTCAGACGAAGTGTGCCTTGAAAAAAACGTTTAAAAGAACACAGTACTTACGTTAAAAATTGCGAAATAAATCGTTCCGCTATCGTCAAACATTGCTGGTCCAATAGTCACAATTTTAAATTTTCCGAAGCTTCACTAATACAATATTGTTCATCAATTTATGATTAAGACTTTTGGGAAGCTTTTCACATATAGGGAAAAACTCTAGTAATTTGGTTAATGACATGTCCAGTACACCAAGATTTTCTAAAATCTGGTTTCCATTCCTGTAATATCACTCCCCTCCCCCCCCCTCTTATTCACCTTGATTTGGACTCTTCTAGTGGGAAGAGACGTCTGATTGGTCTCCTTCTGAGTGCGCGTGCCAGTTTACTTTTACTGCTGGTTTGCGACGTTTCATGGTCAGTTCGCCTTAGCGGCGAGCTGTGATGCACGGTTTCATTTGTTCTAGTAGTTTGGCGCTAATGCATATGAATGCATAGTTTTAATAACATGCTTATAATTTGACTAATAATAATAATAATAATAATAATAATAATAATAATAATAATAATAATAATAATAATAATAATAATAATAGTAATAATGATTTATAGCAAATTATCTTTCATTGTTGCGATCGTTTTCAAATCATAAGCATATTAAAACTATCCAATCATATGCGTTAGCTCCAAGTTGTCGCCAAGCTTTATCCTTTTTTTGAAGTCGGTTAGTATTTTTTTTTAAAAAGCATATTTTATCTTTTTATTTTTTTGTTTCAAATTCTTAACTTGAACAAAAGTTATAAATATTTTTATTTTATTTTCCTTTATATGTATTTTTTGTATGAAAAGAGAGATAAATAAAACAATGATAAACACAATGCTTTCTTTTATTACCAAAAACTGATAGTACATTGAATATGTAGCCATATTTTGTTTCAAAGCACTTCTTAATTATTGCATTTAATCTCAGAGATTACAGTATTTTTTATAAAAACAAATAAGATACGAAATTCGATTCAGGAATTGTTGTAGAACAAGACGTACTCTCTTTACTGCATCCTGGCATGACATTTAAAAATTACTGCTCAACATGTGCTATAATAATGAAAGATAATTTTAGACGTGGATTTTAAATAACGAAACTTCTTTGCAGATAAGTCCATGAAAAATAAAATCCACCAGACGAACAAAGTTGCACATAAATTAAACGAAGTAAAGTCTTAACAAATCGGTTGCTTTAAAGGAAGAAATCACAATAGATTTGTTTGTATTTTTCTTTAGAAAACATGAATTTTGAACATCATGAAATTTTCGTATTATTAGTTAGAGTGTTTCACACCCGAGTTCTTCTTTTAGTAGCCATATTTTTTTTAAATAAATTTTATTTAATCTTTTATGGAACGACGTTAGTTTAAAGTCTATTAAAGTAATTTGTTATAAAATTAATTTAATACATAGATTAGTAGTATTACTATTTAGAATGAATTATAGATACTTTTCTTTATCTTATTCCAAAAGCACTATTGGTTTTCCAAATCAAAAATACTTCAAAAAGTATGATTTCTTTTTCATTCGCATTTTATGAGATTTCCAGGCATGT
Organism: Maratus speculifer; assembly: GCA_964019185.1. Taxonomy (NCBI): domain Eukaryota; kingdom Metazoa; phylum Arthropoda; class Arachnida; order Araneae; family Salticidae; genus Maratus; species Maratus speculifer. The sequence continues at coordinate 313,943,851 of OZ025296.1, read as the reverse complement.
GAAGGTTTGTGCGGAATTTTTTTTCCATTTGGAAATATTCCCGGATTTCTTTTGTAAGAGCGTTTATATTTGTATATTTCCTAATTTTATAAAATACTAAAAACTTATTTTAAACAAAAGATTTGAGTAAAGTTGTAAATATTGCATAAAATTCTTATAAATTCAAATTTAATTACTTTTAATTGGTAAAATCCTTCTAAAATTTATTAAATGAAGAGATCGAACCCGTTGAAATTCGACGTAAAAAAAAAAAAAAAAAAAAAAAAACGTTTTAAAAAGCCCTTTTTTGTTTCAACATTGATTTCTTCTGAAAAGTTAATTTTTCTGTAAGAACTGAGAAAATATTTTTCAATAATATAAAGACAATTTGCTGATGAAATAGAATTTTAATGCTTTCGACTGATAACTTCGTTGCATGGTTTTTTCGTTTCCTTTCCATAATCGGGATGGCTGCCCAATTTCTACAAACGTGAAACTTTTCTTATTATACATTAACAAATCCAATAGATCTTTAAAAAAAATGAAATATAATTCCTATCATGATCTGATTCAAAACATTTTTCAAGCAATTTGACTGGATATTAATTTTATGTTCCTCATAAACTAAATGTCTGTCTTTTTGGTTAGCGGATCTCAGTTTAGTGATAAAATGCTTCATTCAATAGATAATCTTATTTTATAATTTATTGTTTTTTTTTTTTTTTTTTTAGATTTATCGATTTTATGATCAATAGATATTTTTAACTGATATTTTCATACATTCATAATATGGTAATATAATGGAATAACATGTAATGTATTTCATCAGTAATTATTGATTTTAATATATAAAATGCTTAATAATGCATATACACAATTAAATTGGTGTAACAGGATGATTTTTCTTTTATAAAACTCTCTCAATTGTGTGAATTTCTTCTTCAACTTCTCAAGAATCGTATAAGTGAGAGTTAGTTAATAATAATAATAATAATAATAATAATAAAATCTAAAATACGTTTTGTGCTTTTTATAAACCAGAATGAGAAAATATTTCTTCACTGCAGAATGGCGAAACTAGACAAATTATGCACTTTACAATTTATGCAGCTTATGGATGCTCGTTAAATCTCTAAGCATTATTTTGTGGTAGGCGTGGAATCATTCACTTCAAATTGCATATATTTTCAATCCTTTAATGATATCTCTTTTTGCCTAGTATACCTTATGTTCTGCTTATTCGGCTTCAAAAAATGCACGAATTTTTACTGATAGGTCAGTAGAATTCCGCTATTATAACTGTGATTTTCTACTATTTGTGTTCTTTAGATTGTTGACCACTTATCAGAATATGTTTGGAAAAGGTATTTTGAGAAGGTTAGATAACAACCCAATATAATAGCAACCCATTTTCGGGAGTATTTGAATACTTGGAATTGTAATGTTGTGGTCATAGAATAAAATGGTAGTTACAATATTTATTTAAATATACTATAATAGAAGTTTTTTTTTTCTTTTCTTTTCCCACTGCTGCGACCTGATATATCCGTTCACTAAGCTGCGGATTTCACTGCAATTGAAGCTGTATCTATATTAATATAATTCTACAAATATAATCCAGTTTTAAAAAATCAAGGCTTATCAAATACTTTCAAGGCTCATAAACATATATTTTACAAAAAAAAAAAAAAAAAAAAAAAAAAGTATACTATGTTAGCATTTATTAACATTTAAAATAAATTAAAGGAAAAATAAGTTTACAATTTTGCCCTTTTGCTCGGCGGTCAGGGGGTTTTAAAGAGTAGGAATTACATAAACACTAAAGCGCGCAAGTTGCTAACGAGTTAAAGTACTCTTTACACCAAGCATGGTTTAAAGAGTATGGTTTAGAAAGTACTATGTAAGAACATAGTACTTTCTAAACCAGATATGGTTTATATATTTATCGTACTATCATTTTTTGTCGATTAAAAAGAGATATAAACTATTTTGGTCAGTTATATGAATAAATCTTTAAGGGTGTAATCCAATCCAAAGTATTTTTTTCTGATTTATTTTTAAATTCATTTCTGCTTTCAAATGCACAAAACTGGCAGATTATCTTATTTAGAAACTACACAATGTGCCGTACTTTTTAACTTTCTGATAAATTCAGGGAATATTTCAAAAAATGCTGTCAAAGTGGACGTTTTGAATCGAATTTTAAGAAGCGGGACATCTGAGAATGAAAAAAAAAAGGTCCAACTGAGAAATTAATTGCTTATAAATCAAATTCTAATGAAATGAGCAAAAAATAAAACACCATGCCCTTTTATAGATTTCTTCAAAAATCACTTCAGCAAGTTTCATTATTTTTTACTTTCAAAAACGAGTCTTAAAATGTATCAGAAAATTCTAAACTGTTGAGTGTGGAAAATGTTTTTTCGAATACACTCTTAAGGGTGTTCTTAAATCAAAAAGGGCAACTTTGTGACACATTCTTTAATTTATTTTTGTTCGGAAATGCATGAAAATAGCAGGTGATATTATTCAGAAACTGCCTAATTGCACTCAATGTTCAGTTTTTTTAAAAACATAATAGATTTTTCAAAACAAGCCTTCAAAATTGACACTTTTGAGCACATTTCCCGACGAAAGCAGAAAAACCGATCGAAAAGCAGGAGAAAAACGGGTGATCTCCTGATCGGAATAGCTTAGAACTGGATAGGTAATTTAACTATCATAAAATGGAAAAATAAGTTCGACTCGAAATCGCTTCCATAGTCAGGCATTCAAATTTCATATCTTTCTGTTAAAAAATGAATTTGTAAATGTGTCAAAACGTTTTTCGCTTGTTGAGCCGTGCAGTTAAGAACACCCTTAAATTGATGTAACAAAACGGTCTCTCATTTATAATACTCTTTCAGACATATAACTTTTTATTCAATTTCTCAGGAAGCATATAAGTGAGAGACAGTTAATATATATAAAAAAAAATCTTTAAAAAAATGTTCTGCGCTATTTATAAACCAGAATGAGAAAATATTTCTTTACTGCAGAACGGTGAAACTCGTCAAATTATGCTTTGCAGTTTATGAATGCTCGTTAAAGCCTTAACCATTATTTCATGGTAGGCGTGGAATCACTCACTTCAAATTGCATATTTTTCGATGCTTTAATGATATCTCTTTTTGGCCAGTATTCCTTATGCGCTGCTTATCCGGCTTCAAAAAATGCACGAATTTCTACAGATAGGTTAGTAGAATTCGGCCATTATAACTGTGATTTTCTACCATTTAGGGTGTTGACCACTTTTCAGAATATACTTGGAAAAGGTATTTTGAGAAGGTTAGATAACAACCCAATGTATAGCAGCCCAATTTTGGGAGTATTATTTGAATGCTTGGAATTGAAATGTTGTGCTCGTAGAATAAAGTGATAGCCAGAATATGCATTAGAATAGACCATAATAAAAGTCTTTTTTTTTTTTTTTAACATGGGGCAATACACAGATACTAAAGTGCTTGTAGCTAACGAGGTGTAGTACTTTCTAAACCTGATATGGTTTACAATTTAGCATACTATCATTTTTTGTCAATTAAAAAAAATACACAAGCTATTTTTGTCAGTTACATGAATAAATCTTTACTTTAATACGATATGAAGAATTTTGTAAGGAAATTGAATTTTTTTCAGGCTATTTCTTATATTCTGCCTCATACATACAGCTTTAATTGGATGCGAATTATTAGAGTACGTCTGTTATAATCCTGATTTTATCCCACTTAGAGTGTCGCTTATTTTTTTGGGAAATATTTGCAAAAGAAATTTTGAGAAAGTTAGATAAATCCAAAGCTTATTTTGGCAATATTCAAATTCTCAGAACTTAAGTGTTGCGTTAATAAAGGGATATCCAGATCTTCACTTTTCGCTGTTTACTTTCACAGGAAGTTTTTTCAAGTGGGGGCAATTATATAAACATCGCTACTTAATAACGAGGTAAAGTACCCTTTAAACTAGATACGGCTTACATATTTGGTATGCTACCATATTTTTGAATGCTAAATTAATATATCTATGTGTGGGTTTCTTTTTTCAGAGTTAAATGGATATATATGTATATATATATATAACCATTAATACTATTACAATATATGAACTATTGAATTTAATAACTTATAGCACATTGAACATGGAAGGAAAAAATAAAAAAATAATATGAATACAAATGAAATTGTATTCATAGTATGAATACAATTAGAAGAACCAAAGGGCAGAATCTCCAAAGCAGAACCAAAGCAGAATCAGAAATTTGTAGTTCCAAATACTTTGGAACTACAAATGAAGTGTGTGGTTTCATCTTCGTATTTGCCATGAAAACAAAACAATACGAATTTGGGACTACCAACACACACAAAACCAAAACCAAATGAAGAAAAAACATCAAAAACAAGACATATCAAAACTGCAATTTGGATACTACTCAATTTGGATAGCAAAATGAAAAGGGAAAAATAAAAATAATTTTCGACAATATGATAATAATATATAAATAAATGAATTAAAAACAGAGTAATGTGATAACAGAAAAATTAAACCATACACCCGATTAAGATTTAAAACAAAATCATTTAATTTGATTATTCTAAGCTAAACTCAATGTCTTAATATAAGATGATTTAAGATTTAAAAATAGATAATTAATATAATTACCCTGTATACTTAGAAATAGTGTTATAGGTCTCCAATTTATTAAAAGTTAGGTACAATTTAATCATGTAAATTAATTAAATTATAATAATAAAATTAATTGATGTAACTATACAATTATCCATTCATTAGTGTCAATTAAACATCCATTATAATTTGTTTCTCAATTTAAAAAATGCATTTCTCACTCTCATTTTTTTTTTATAATTATTAATTAACCATTTGCGTATTATCCAGACAATACCGCCCTCTTCGTACTCTAACATCTACCCACCCAGCCATCCTATTACATACATTTTTTTTATATATTTTTCACATTTTTAATTCTTTATTATTATTTTTATGTTATGATAATTTCTTTGTACTTTTTTACGCAATGTGTTAATTATTTTTGAGATCATGTATTGACTAATTGTATATTAAAGAATGTATGAATTTTTTAGGAAAACCATTATTTAGTGCATCATAAATAAGCTTTTTAATATTTGCATTAATTAGATGAGAAGAACATAAACATTTTATTATATATATATGATTAAGGATTATATTACGTTACACAGAATTATGAAGACATGATTTAAAATTTATAAATGTATTAACTTTAAAATTAAATTCATTCCGTTTGTCATATATATCAGTTATTATTTTGTTTTCTTTTAATATAATTTTAAGATCCAAAAAGTTAATGGTATTATTAGAAAGCAGGCTTTTTGTAATTTCTAAATTAGCTGTATAATCTAATGGGAATAGAGATATACTGGTATTATCAGTATAAATTAAAATTATACCATCAATATATCGATATAAATGTATTTTATTATTAAGATATTTACGTTCATAATGATATAAGTCTGATAATATACTGGATATACAACCACCTTGTGGTATACCGACTTTTTGTATATATATTATGTTATATATGTATAATAAATAAAAAGAATACAAATGGAATGTGTAGAGCCAAAGCAGAATTATCAAGCCCCAAATACTTTGGAACTACAAATGAAGTGTGTGGTTTCATCTTCGTATTAGACATGAGAAAGCAATATAATACGAATTTGGGGATACCAACACACATAAAACCAAAATTAAATGAAGAAATAACATTAAAAACAAGGCACAACAAAATTACTAAATTGGACAGAAAAATGAAAAGGGGAAAAATAAGTATCATACACATGATAATAATAATTTAATAAATAAATTAAAAGCACACTCATGTGATAACAGAAAAAAATAAACCATACACCACAGTTTACCCTATTAAGATTAAAAACAAAATCATTTAATTTGACTATGCTAAGCTAAACACAATATCTTAATTTAAGATGATATAAGATTTAAAAATAGCTAATTAATATATATACCCTATACAGTTAGATAGTGTTATAGGTCTCTCATTTATTGAAAGTTAAGTGCAATTTAATGATGTAAATTAATAAAATTATATTAAATACATAAATATAAATAAATAAATATATATAATATATATATATACATACATATATATATATATATATATTATAAAGCAGAAGTTCTGAAACTTCCAATCGAGTGTTTTCAAAAACTACCCGATGGATTTTTTTGCCGATTGTATCATTTGATAGGAAAAATTTTTCCGAAGGTTTATGATTCAAATTTACAGGGATAACTCTGATTTTTCGTAGTAAATTTCGTATTTTTCGGTTATTTTTGACAAAAGGGTTGCCAGTAGCTGTTTTTGGCGAAAATTATAATTGCTAAAAGAATTAAAATGGCTATATCTATTAGAAATATTACAAATATCTTGCAAATAATAGCAGAAAATAACTACTGACAATATTAATGATAATAGAGAAAGACCGCTTAAATGAGGCTTAATATTATAAAAATATATTTATCTTGAAAATGAAAAAAATATTTGTAATGCTTAAAAAATAAATTAACGCGAAATATAACAATTGGTTCAACTTTTGGCGACTTATCCCTGGTGTTAGAATAAAAACATGAATTTCAGAAATTGATTAAATGAATTTTGAATGATAGTTATTTCCCTTTTTATTATTTTCTTTCTCTTTTTATCGAATTTCCGTATAATATAACTTAGAGCAGAAAAAAGCAGATCTGATTGTAAAAGACACTGTAAGTTGTGAGTTGCTATTTGTTTCTATACCATTTTCGTCTTGCTTTTGTCGCCAAAGAATGTGTTTTTAAGCCGAAAATGCACTACTGACTTAATGCCTGACTTAGGTTCTTAATGGTCGCAATAATGTTGTTTTTTTTTTCAAGTGAAGACAATTTTTAGAGTATATTTTAATACTCAATCGTAAATTATATAGATATGAGTATAACTCTTTTATTTCTTTTTGCAAATGTTTTCATTGTTAATTTAATTTTTCTTGCGCCATTTCGTCAATTTCACTTACAGGAAAAATTTCAGTTTTAAAATTTAAAAACTGAAGAAGGAAAGATTACCCCATTGATTAAAAATCTACTCCCAAATTCCAAGATTAAATGTCAATAATGGATGATCGTAAATGTCACATTCACTTGACATTAAGCATAATATAAATACTAATTATGTCACCAAGTGATTTTTAATTCGACATTTTATTTCTACTTTTATATATATTCTGCTAATTTGTTTTTCATTATTTAAATGAAAATTTATGCTAATCTATATAATCTGGCTAATAGTTTGGCGATTTGTATAATTTGGCGAAATTGGTCGACTGTATAACCAAGTAGTACTGAAGGGAAAATTTTGCAATTCAAAGTAAATTTATGCAATTATGCGTTATTACTATTGATAAATTCAACATTTTGAAATAAAAAATTCCTGTTGAATAAAATTTACAAGTCTTTTTTTATTAACCATTTCCCCTTCAATATTTCTTCAATCAATATTACGCTATTTATCTCTTTCGCGCCAGGCTAAAAAAAAGTATTTTAAATATTTTGTTAGATAAAACGTAAATAACATTTTTTCTATTTTTTTAAAATTATTTTTAAAATCTAATTCTACCATTATGTGTCATACAGGACAATATAGCAGAATTACTTTTAAAAATGGTTTTATCTGTTAATTGTATGTTATTTGTTTATTTGGGTGTTTGAATTTACTTTTGTCATCAAACAATGCGATTTTATACCAAGAAGGCATAAGCCGGAGCGATGTTCACAATTACTAAATTCTCTCACTCTCTTTTAAATGTGTGAGAGTATTTTTAGGATATTTTTTTATGTTTAATTGTAAATATATAAATAGCAAAAAAAAAAAAAAAAAAAAAAAAAATGCGTATAATGTTTAAATTTTAGAATAAATGTCTTCCTCATCCAAACTGTAAAATAATTTAACTGTAACTTTTTAAATTTTTGGCGCAAATGTCATATACGCACCACATTCGCGCGATTGCAACAAAATGGCGATTTTATGCCACACATGGTAAACCAACTATGGTTGTTTATTTATTAATAAACTATTTATTAACTTTCATTTTGTTTTTTAAAATAATATAAATCATTTTGTTCTATAGCTATTAATTAAACTTTTTTTATTTATTATTTTTTTTTTCAAATAATACAAAATAATTAAAAAATATTTATGAAACTGGTAATTAAAAACCAAGTTCTCCAAATTGGAGCCAGAAAAAAATTGCGCCAATGTGGTGCATACATGACATCTGTGTCAAAGTTTTTTCTTATACATAAATAGGGAAAATGCAGTATAAATACAGATTAAAGTTTCTTCCAAATGGAAATTTTGTCACGGATTTGGTAATATACTCATCGAGGTATCTCACTGGCGCCAAAATGGCATTATTTGCCTCATATGGTAACCCAGCTATAGTTGTTTATTTACTTTCATTTTTTTTCTTTTTTGAAATGATATTCGTTGTTTTGTTCTACAGTTACTTTTTATTTATTGTTAATGGCTGTTTAAAATGATAGAAAATAATAAAATATACATAAATTTCTTTGGTATTCTAAAACGAGGATTTTGCCACATTGTAGTTGCAAGATAATCGCGCTAAACCTATTGCGTATATGATGTTTGTGTAGGAATCTTTTGTGAAATATGAAAAGTGTAAATTGGCTACTACTTGATTATCACGTCAACCAATTTCGCCAAATTATACAAATTTACATAATTTTATCTTAAATAACTAAAGCGAAAATGTTTAAAGAGCAAATAATTTTGTTTTCATTTTTCAGGAGGAAATTTTGCAATAATAAAGTAATTGTTGTGTGCATAGGTGTAAATTAACGGTCGCCACTCGCCACGTGGCGATTAAAGTTGTAAAAGTGGCGATTAAAAATCGGCCATCGATCGCCACCGTAGTCGCCACTCGGCGATTGAAAAATGTTATTAATTTGCTTTATGAAATACAAATTTTTTCATGGATATATTCATCTCTACTTTGTTTGCATCTAAGTAGTGAATTGGTTAATTCTTTAAATTAAAAATCGGCCATCGATCGCCACCCTAGTCGCCACTCGGCGATTAAAAAATCTTATTAATTTGCTTTGTGAAATACAGCCTTTTTCATGAATATATGCCTCTCTTCTTTGTTTGCATCTAATTGGTGAATTGGTTAATTCTTTCTTTCTATCGGATGCAAGCATATTTAGCAACTTTGTTGTATTTTCTATATTTTGGCTTTTTACCATGAATTTATTTGGTTTATGTTTTCAAGAAATAGTGTTTTTCCTACAAAATATAGTCATCAATTTTAATACCACATGCATTTTAAATAAATTATACCATTTTTACCTCTGGATGCAAGGAGATTTTAAGGACATTGCTGTATCTTAAATTTTTCACTTTTGCCATATGCTCACTAATTGTATCAGTAACAGTTGGCTGGTACATTTTTTTTAAAACTTATGATTAAAGTTTATGTAGGTGTCAAGAAAGATTGAAACATTATAGCCAATTACTTTAAAAATATCATACAAAATTAGCACTCGCCACTAAGGCGAGTAATGCTGCTAATTTAGCATCTGACTTTACTGCTACCAAGCAGACTTCCTCCTCCTCACCGACACATTGGCACTCTCTGATTTTGCCTTAATAAGACATCCGGAGTTTTGAAATCTCAGCCAAAGCAAAAAATATTTATATTTATCTGTACACTCGCCAAACTTAATAATTACCACCAATTTTAAGTAAGAATAAAATATCCTAGAAAGATGTGAAATTATTTTTAAATTAAAAAATACAATTTCCTTGTTTGTTTTATACAATGCATTAATATATATCTAAATATAGTTTATCACTTATAATTTTATCTGCAGAATCACCAATTCATATTTTTCCATTCAGTGGAATGACAGTTTTATTTTTAACCACATAAGCGTAACTTTGTAACTCACTAGCCACTAAATAAATAAAAAAAAAAGCCATTTTGACCTATTTTCAAAAAGTGGCTACTAACTTTTAAAAAGTGGCCACTAAAGAAACTGGGTCTACCGGCCACTGGCTACTAATCAAATTTCCCAGTTTTCACCTATAGTTGTGTGATAATTTTAATGTGTGTTTTTTTTTTTATCGTTGGCAATTTGCTGTAACGAAAAATGTTTATTTTTTTCCTGCTATTGTTTTGTAAGAGCTGGTTTTGTGAAAGCCATGTTAAGATGGTATTCAAATTTTTGAACCCTTCCCAATTACCATCCCCTTGGGCCGATTTTGCTCATTTGCAATTCCCACTGAGATATTAACCATCTCAATGTACTTGACGAGTTTGAAGATGATTCTTACATAATTGTGCCTTTTATCGCGCGGACAAAATTTAATATATATATAAACTTTTTAGGTGGGAGTAGCTTTGGGTTCCTGGCTTCACATAATGAAAAGTTGTGAAGAAATTTTTCAGAAGTTGTACCATGGTAACGACTGTAATAATTAATATTTCTTCAGATAAGGGAAAATTTTAAATCCTGTTGCCATAATGGTCTCATTTCGCTTTCAAATGTGCACTGTTAGTAATAAACTAAAATAGTTACTTCTAAATAGCTGGTTTTTGCGCAACGTTTAAGATAATTTAATATTACAATGGTGTCTAAATCGTTTTCAGCAATGAACAAGGTGCTGCTGGAGGTCCAAATTATTTAAAATACAAATTTAAATTCACCAGTTCGTTTCATCCGCGGTTGATTTTGAAATATTGACCAGCGCAGCGGGCATAGCCTGCTAGTATATATATATATCCATATTTAGTAATTTGGTAATCAGCCTTCTATTTCTCTTCAAACTTCAACTGTTTTTAATAATATGATTGTAAAAATACTGGTTTCATTGGTTTATTTAATGGTATTGTCTGAATAACTTTGGATGTATTTATAAAAGTATTTATATATATATATATACATACATATATATATATATATATATATATATATATACAGGGTGATTCAGCTCGTCGGTGACAAACTTTAAGGATCGATAGAGCACACCTAGACGAACATTTTTGAATAGGGAATGTAGGGTCCCTGACGCGATGGTAAGGCGCTAGGCGCTTTCGAAAATTTGGGTGCCGAAATTCGAAACGTCATAAAAACTAGGGAAATGGTTAGATTTTCTTGCTTGTTGCGTCGAAATGATTCTGTTTGTTTAGACTTTCTTCAGTACCAATTTGATAAGCGTATCTCTTAAAACATGGATAGGGGGCGCTGCAGACTTTGGAGAGCTAGACAACAACTTTAAGCCCGTTATTTTGATAATTTAACACATGCTCGCCAAAGTTTATACTCTAACTTAAAGTTTGAACCCAAAAGTAGAGCCCTGCAAAAAGCGTAAGAGCCGGAATAAAATGTCAAAGTACAGGGTGGTCGAAACTCGAAGGCTCCTAAGAGATAAACAAACAGATTTCTTGACTTATGGCATGCATTTTCATGATTCTGTTTGCTGGGGCTCTCTGAAACTCAGTTGAACGGTACAAAAAGAAACATCGATAGGGGGCGCTTTGGGCAAAAAACATAATTCGTTGACATTTCGGACGCTAACTGGAAACGGGGCGCTACGATCAGTTAGAAACAAAACAAGAGAGTAATTTACTTATCATAAGAAGCTATTAAAACTGCAGTTTGTTTGTTTTTTTTAACAAACATAGCTGGTTTCAATCATGCACAATGCGCGCAATAAAATTTACATAAGGTGCTTTTTGCTGATTTATGCAAAAGATATCGTACCATATCGATATGCAAAAGATACGTAATGCGTAGACGACAACGCGAGATGACGTAGTTGTATGCGCAGACACGTCTTTTGAACGTGCGGTACCTACTTAAGCTTCGGGTTACTTGTCTGCAGATCGGTAGTAGGATGGAACGGTACACAAACTCTGAATTGGCTGACATGCATTTGGCGTATGGCGCTGCTGGTTGTAATGGACGAGCCGCTCAGCGGTTGTACGCCGAGCGTTACCCCAACAGGCAAATCCCCTGCCATGCCTTCTTCGCTCGAGTACACCAGAGGTTGTCCACAACGGGATCTTTCGACGGAGGCAGGCCTGAATGGGAGCGATCAGTGAGCACCCCCCGACAACGAAGAGGCTGTGCTTAACCTGGTTGAGGACAACCCAGGTCTTAGCACGAGAGATATCGCCAGACATGTTGGCATTTCGCAAGCAACTGCGTGGTGCATCTTACGTTCCCGGAATCTGCACCCCTACCACATCCAGCGGGTGCAGTTGCTCAGAGAGCAGGATTTTGGCCCTCGAGTGGAATTCTCAAGATGGTACTTGGCGATGAGATCCAGGGATCCCCGTTTTGTAAACAGCATTTTGTTTACGGACGAGTCCACCTTCAGCCGGGAGGGAATGTGGAACGCCCACAACAGTCATGGGTGGTGTGATGAAAATCCACATGAAACCAGAAGCCGAGCAGCCCAGGAGCGTTTCTCAGTAAATGTGTGGGCCGGCATTCTGGGGGATTGCCTCATTGGCCCTTATTTGTTACCTGAACGGCTGACAGGTGGAAATTACCTGATTTTCCTGGATCAAGTGCTGCCGCAGCTTCTGGAGGAGGCACACGTACCCGAAGGTTCGCGTCGCCAGATGTGGTTCCAGCACGATGGAGCTCCGGCCCATTACACGAACGACGTGCGTCTCCATCTAAACGCAAGGTATGGCCAGCGGTGGATCGGGCGTGGGGGTCCAGTTCACTGGCCTGCCCGATCACCAGACCTCACCTGCTTGGATTTCTTGCTTTGGGGTTACCTGAAGGCCGAGGTATACCATACACCTGTCAGCAGTGCTGAAGAACTTGTGGCGCGCATTGTGGCAGCTGCAGGGCAGATCAGAGATACTCCTGGCATTGTTGGAAACACACACTCCTCAATGCGACGGAGGTGCGAAGCCTGCATCATGGCCCAAGGTCGAAATTTCGAGCATCTTCTGTAGTGTTATTTTTTGTAAATAAATTTCCAGTATCATTGATGTTTTTGGTCTAAATTTATTCAGAAGTGTTGAGCAGAGGTAGAAAATGTGTTTTCATTATTACTAACTGATCGTAGCGCCCCGTTTCCAGTTAGCGTCCGAAATGTCAACGAATTATGTTTTTTGCCCAAAGCGCCCCCTATCGATGTTTCTTTTTGTACCGTTCAACTGAGTTTCAGAGAGCCCCAGCAAACAGAATCATGAAAATGCATGCCATAAGTCAAGAAATCTGTTTGTTTATCTCTTAGGAGCCTTCGAGTTTCGACCACCCTGTACTTTGACATTTTATTCCGGCTCTTACGCTTTTTGCAGGGCTCTACTTTTGGGTTCAAACTTTAAGTTAGAGTATAAACTTTGGCGAGCATGTGTTAAATTATCAAAATAACGGGCTTAAAGTTGTTGTCTAGCTCTCCAAAGTCTGCAGCGCCCCCTATCCATGTTTTAAGAGATACGCTTATCAAATTGGTACTGAAGAAAGTCTAAACAAACAGAATCATTTCGACGCAACAAGCAAGAAAATCTAACCATTTCCCTAGTTTTTATGACGTTTCGAATTTCGGCACCCAAATTTTCGAAAGCGCCTAGCGCCTTACCATCGCGTCAGGGACCCTACATTCCCTATTCAAAAATGTTCGTCTAGGTGTGCTCTATCGATCCTTAAAGTTTGTCACCGACGAGCTGAATCACCCTGTATATAGATAGATAGATAGATAGATAGATAGATAGAGAGAGAGAGAGAGAGAGAGAGAGAGAGAGAGAGAGAGAGAGACTTTTTTTTAGAGTTAAATGGATAAATATTTGTTTAATTTATGAATAACTTTTTAACGATTTTTTTAATAGCAGTTTTTATTACCTGTTACAGATTCAACAGCACACGCATTTTCCCTCATTTTATAGTATTCGTCTATTATATCTGTGATTTTTCCCTAATTTAGTGTTGCCCTTGTCTATCTAACTTTGAGTGTTGCCCCCTAACTCGAGAGTTTTTACGAAATGTAGCAAAAGGGATTTTGAGAAAATTAGATAAGTCCCAACACAGCTTTGGTAACATTTAAAAACTTGGTATTGAAACGTTAAGTTAACATAATAAAATGATGATATCAAGAATAATCCCTTTCATGGATCATAAGAAAACAACTATTTAACACATTGACACAAGCGCAAAATTGCAAACGAAATGAATAAAGTACTTCAAGAACACAGTATAACTTATATATTTTGTACACGTACTTTTTTTATTATTAAAAGAAACTTTTTTTATAAGTTACTTGAATAAATCTTTGCTTTAATTTATGGTATGAATAATTCTATAATGAAATCATGTTTTGTTTGGTATTTCTTATATTCTGTTTCACCAAGCTTCATTTTGAACATATTTTTCCTTGTTCAGGAGAATTCAGCTGTGATTTTCTCCTACGTATAATCAGACTTCGAGTCGATTACAGAGGACTGTAATCGATTAAGATTACGATTATTTTCAATTTCAAAAAACAGATTACGATTATGTCTCTATTCATGCAAGTCTGATTACGATTACGTAATCGATTATCCAGTTTTTTTATTTCTAGATTACGATTACATTTGGATTACGATTAATATTTTTTTCTTGGATTACGATTAACGAACTAGTCGATTACGATTACAGCTCGATTACATTAATTCCGTAGTCTACATGTTACAAACTAGAGTTACAAATTTACAAAATATGCGTTTCCTTTTATTCATTTTTAAAGGAAAAATAAATAATTTATATTAAATGAGCTATTCTTTTCTATATAAATAATATTTGTTTTCCTTTTTGAATATTTTAGAACTGATTTCGGTATTATAAATTCATTTTGAAATTAAGAGCATTTCTAAGGAAGTTTGATTGATAGAATAGGTATGTGTAACATGCGAAATTCTGATTTGAAATTCACGAATACCGGTGTACGTAGAATGAACCCCCCCCCCCATCCCCTTACATACACATTAAAATTTGGGGGGGGGGTGGGGAAGAACCTGTGTTTCGCAACCTTTTTTTTTTTTAATGCAAAATTTAAAAATGAAATGAGTTTAACTAAGATTATTTTCCTCAGAACATTCGTTGCAATACATTTAGGGATAAAAACAAAACAAAATTTAAAAAAGGAAGAAAAATTAAATAAAATAAGCTTCTACCAAAATTTTCGAAATGGGAGAATTAAAACAATTCATTCTTTTTTCTTTCATTTGCATACCTCTGTCCCCTTGAACCACATATTTAAAACAAAATTGAGACGCATGAACATTAACAGGCAAATAATAATAATAATATAAAATACTGTCTTTTGGTAGGAGTGTATTGGGGGAGGGGAGAGGGAGGAAAACAACTCTTTCTGGGAAAAAAAATAACTACCTTTTTTCCGTATTATTTATTTATAACTCATTTAGAGATTTTTTTGGGTAGTTTTTTTTTCTTTTTAAAATAATCAGATAAAGAAAATTTAGTGGCTACATTTCAAAATTCAGGGGTTTGTCATTGAATTTGCCGGCGCATATGTTAGAAGAATTTTCCAACAACTAGGTATCATTACCATTGTCCTTCACCCTTAAAGAAATCCTACTTACACCAGTATATTTATTGACAAATCAGTCTTATTTTCTGTTTTTGGGGGTAGGGGGATTCTGATACATTAAACATACATACATATATATATATATATATATATATATATGATTATATATATATATATATATATGATCAATCTTTTATTATTAGAGCTTTTGTAAGAAAACTGATCTATATGTTTAACTTATCCAGATATATTAAAATACAAATTTTGAATAAACAGACTTTATACTTTTGATTAAAAACACTATATAGTTAATTTAATGCAAAAAATTCTTTTCACTACAATTTTAAAGAAAAAGACAAGATATAACTATGCAATATTTCTAAAATAAATCCCCACAATATGTATATATCTATTAAATTACCTGCATGGGGGTGTTTAAATTGGACTTGATTTTTATGGAGACCCTGATATCTGACGAGCACAATTTATATCTGTATTTTAAAATTTTCACGCCTTTTTCATCATTTCGCCTTTCCTTTAAAATCTGATACAGATTCCGTGAAATAATCTTCAATTTTTTTGTTGTTTCTCTTAGCCATCTCGTTCTCTAAAACCTTGTAAACAACTACTTAGATATAAATAACCACTAAGAAATCCAGAATGCGAATGATCTGTTAGATAAATTTTCATATGCAATTTAAGCATTTTTTTTCTTTCTTTTTTCCCATTTTCTTTATTCTCCGATTCCCACATTTGAAAGAGGGTGATGTCTGTCCCATTGCTAAATGCCCATAATAAAACCATAAATATAGTACTATTTTTCTTTTTTTCTTTTCTATCCTTTTATCACTCCCACTCAACACGACAAGATCCCTCGAAGACCCCCGAAGTCAGACTATTTCTATGTTTTTATACTATAATATACCATGAGCAACCCTCTATAGCGTTGACTACATAGAGTGTAAAGTATGCATTCTGTTTCAATGGAACTGCTCCCTGACCTATGACCTTTTCTCACTTTTAACTTTAGGGGCGATTTAACGAGCTCCAAACGTCGACTACTCTTTCCTTGGTGCAATGTTTAATTCACCGACCAAGTCTCTTATGGATATGGCAAAATGAAGAAGGAAAAAAAAAGATGTAATCGTAAAACGTAATCGTATTTTTGTACTCGATTACGATTATATAGCTTTTTGATACAGATTACATTGCGATTATCTGCATTGCGATTACGATTAGATTATGATTGTAATCAAAGGGAAATCTTTTGATTATGATTATATCGCGATTATTTCGAAATTAAAATTTACGATTACGATTACAATGCGATTACGCAGTTTTTGTAGTCGATTATAATCGATTACGATTACACGATTACGATTACTCGAAGTCTGCGTATAATGTTGCCCACTTTTTAAAAATACATTTTTGCAAAAAGTATTTTAAAAAAGTTAGATAAATTTCACTCCATTTTTAGAGGTATGTGAATACTTAGCAGCGAAATTTTAATATCGCAGATTAAAATGATATTCAGAATATTCACTATCGTAGATCATAGTGCACGATTTTTTTAATGTGGTGATTACATAGACAATAACGCTCTAGTTTCCAACGAAGGTTTCCGAATACTCTCAGAACAAGCGTTACATGCATATTTGGCATACTACCGTTTTTTTGGCCGAAAAAGAAATGAAATGCAAAGAAAAGCATTCCCATTTTTGTCAGTTTTACGAATAAATCTTGCTTTAATGTATGATTTGAATAATTCTTTAATGAGATTTTAGTAATACAGCTTTTTTTCCTCTTAGGTTCTTCTTATCTCTTTATCCCTTATGTCCACATCCAGTTTCAACAAGGTACAAATTTTTTCATGTCATGTAGAATTCGTTCATTATAACTCTGATTTTCTATCATTTAGAGTGTTGTTGTTGTAGAGGATTTTGAGAAAGTTGAATAAATTGCAACCTAATTTTGGGTGTATGTGAATGTTTAGCGTTGAAATGATATGCTCACAGAATAAAATGATACCGACAAAATATTCATTCTCACACCGTAGATGATAATAGAAAAAATTTTTACACTAATATTCACGTAGACACAAGTGTGTCAGATGCTAAGAGAATAGCGAGCTGGATGCTACAATTTCTCTAATTTAAATATAACTTTGTTGGGAATCCATTGTTCAATCTACGACTTTTATTCGAATGGAGCTATTTTTTTAATAGTTACCTTAGTTATTTAACCACGGAAATGCCTTAAAGAAAAATGACAAATATTACTTTATTTTTATAACTTATACCAAAAATAACTGCTGTATATGTGCATTTTCAAATACAGTAAAACCCCGATAATTCGGATTAATTGGGACCAGACTCAATCCGGATTACGGAAAATCCGGATTATCCGGAGAATGAGAAAAAAAAATGAAATAAGGCATACTTACAGTAAATCACCTTTATATTAAACAAACTGAATATTTACAGACAGTAAAAATGTCTATTTTCTAATTATAAAATCGTCTGCTGTGCTAGTTTTGTATAACTTTTGCGCGCCACACGGTCACGCATCCGCTTGATCGTACTTACTTAGTTTACTGGCTGTAGTCTCCACCTGATGTTCAAAATAAACTATTAATTGTTGTAAATGATTAGTTTCTTCATTATGGGTAATAACTTTTGGTTGATCATCATTGATAATAGTGTTTTCGTCTGAATCATCTTCATTTTCAACTTTTTCAGTTGTTCATAAAGTGATTATTTCATATCAGTAATTATTTCATGTCTGTAAATGAGGCGTAAACTTTATTTTTTGCTTCATGCAATTGCTAATGTCGGTGATATCAACATCTCAGAATCATCAGTTTTTTTAACAAACTTACAAAATCTTCAGGTGTAATTTCCCTTTCATCCTTGCCTATTTTTCCTTCTGTTTCAAGCTTGCTTGTTATTCAAGAAATCACAATTTGTAGACTATAAATTCTTCCACGATTTTCGGAGAGTACTTTCAGCAATCTGCTTGCAAACCTTAAGTGATGCATGGTTTTTCTTTGAAAGGTAACATCAAAGAGTTTAAATGAAAAAGATTAAGGTATTCTTCTGAAAATATTTCAGAAACGACTTTTTTTAATTCAGAATACGAGAATTAAATGAATTAATGTTCTCGAAATTTTGCCAGTCGCTTCCCAAACTTTGAAAAAAGAAACTTACCAGACTGATCCGGATTATGCGGAGATCCGAATTAACGGCGTCCGAATTAGCGGGGTTCTACTGTAATGCACATATGTACCCATGATCCAGAACTCATCAAGTAAGTTTTCTAATCTGAAATAGTTGAGCCATACTTCCAGAAAATTTCAAGACTGTACGCATATTAAGTTAAACTGATGTATAAACAGCCCCAATATACTATTGTTATTGAAGAAATATAGTATGAAATTATTATCATGAGTCCGTGCAACGCTCGGGTCTGTTACTTTCTAAATAATTAGCATTTTTAATTTGCATTAGCCTACAATTAAAAAAAAGATAAAACCCTATATTCAAAAACTATTATTTAAATAAACTTTGCCGCGTTAATAATTGCTCATTATATCAATAATTATTCAAGTATAATCAAAATTAAAAAAGAAAAAACATCTCGTTACATAAAAATAAAAAATAAAAATAAAATAAAATTTTTTTTATACGTTTTCAAAAAATACAAAATTGTAAACGAAAGAGAAAAAGAAATGTCACCCATGTAGGAGGGGCGTTGTCCCAGACATCTGTCATGAAAAGCAGATAAAGCTGTCGACACAGGAACGAGATTGTGCTTACGGCTCAATCTTGTAGGCTTCGATGCAATATATTACAGTGTTAGATATTTCAAGATTGTTTTAGATTTTCTGACAGGCATTTTAGTATTTAGAGTATTCTGATGTACAAAAGCAAGGCAATTTTCCAGACACAAACATTAACAGTAAATCTTCAGATATAGGAGATCAATGTCAATTTTGCAAGACATTTTAAACTCCATTTTACCTGATGTCTAACATAAAGGAATCCGCAATTAAATGTTGGATTATAAGTATATTTTTTACGCACATAAAATTTCACAAAGATTCAGAAAATCTGATTTGTAGAACTGTTGTATTTTAATCCTTTCGAGTTCGTTTTTCGTTTCAATTTTGACAAAAAAATTACTTTTGTATTAATAATGTCAATATTAGAATCCAAATGTATTAGTTGAAGTTTAACGAAAATGACATTGTCTGAAATTTAACGAATGCAGTTATTTTTCTTACTATCGAATTCATATTCATATGACAATAGGCTAAGGAAGATTTTTTCGGAGACGTTTGAGAAATATTGTATTACAATAGAATTTAACAGATATTACAATTTGCATTTTTTTTTTGTGTGTGTGTGTTGTATCACACATGGTACGTTCAGAAAAATAACCTACATTTTACATCTGAAGACTAAAATGTGTATTTAAGACAAAAGCTAAGATGCAAAGATAATTAAGGAAATTACTATTATTATTATTACTAAATTTCAAAACATAAATGAAGTCATAATAAGAAATACGTAGATATATATACTTCCATTGCTACGTGTAAGTAGTAAAAAAGTAACTGTTCAAAAAAAAAAAAAAAAAAAAAAAAAAAAAAAAAAAAAAAAAAGCGAAAAATGATTAATATTGATCAATAAAATATCTCAATGAAAAGACAAGAATTATTAATAGTACACCAGATAGTCCTTTTAAACTTATGTTCGCATTTTTTAGAATAAAAATGTATCATTCTTCAGGGGTATCTATTGAATTTATATATATATATATATATATATATATATACATACATTTAACCAAATTTTTCATAATCGGAAAAGTAACAATGAATGGATTATTTAAAAGAATTATTTTTATATTTTTTTATGACATGTTAATAAATAAACTTTCTAAGAAGCTTCTAACCTAAATATAAAAAAATGCAAAATTGGAAAGTTAAAAAAACAATTAAATGCTTCATATTTTTCGAACAGATGCACTAATTTCCATCAAAAAATACATAGATAATTAAGTATGTGAGATGTGTATTCACAAAAATATGAACATATCAGAGTAATTTAAGATCCTCTTTGAGGTAGTTTTAGCATTCAAAATTTAATATTTAAATCAATTATCCAAGTACGCATTTTGTTTTCAATGAATTTTAAAATTGTCTGAAATCCCTTGAAAAGCATTATGATGTAAAATAAAATGTTCTATATTTTTCGAACGAATCCACCAAATTTAAAGGAACAGTTTATCAAAATTGGTCAAAATGTCATTTTTTATGTTAAATAAAAGCCTGTTTAATTGTGATTATTTTGACATCTTATTTTTACATATACAGTAATTATATCGCAAAATATTGTAAATTTTGTTAATATAATCTGCAAAATTCCCCACATGAATAAAAACTTAAAAAACTTTTTTTTCCATGTTCCTATTTTCTTCACTTTTCTGCTTTTGAAATGCTAAGGCATTTTTTTTTTTTTTTTTTTTTTTTTTTGTATTGCAGATAGAGATTTAAACTTTTCTGTACATGTTTATTATCTTAGATGTAATAAATCTGCGTATGAAATTAGTCTTCAGGTTGTTTGTTATCTTTTTAAAAATAGAAAAAAAGTATATGAAGATGTATTAGATTTCATTGTTTTTTAGTATATAATACACGTCAGTCAAAAAATTGTATTAAATGTAATACTAGATGTTATTTAAAAATTAATGCGCAGTCTTGTGTAATATACATCTGAAAATCTTTAAAAAAAAAGAAAAAAAAAACATTGAATTTGAAAAATGCATTTTTTTAACCTTTTTTTAAAAAATTTAATTAAATATGCTGTTATTATTTTCTTTCAAAATGTACTTTTAATTGACAATAGAAATGCAATAAGTTTATCATTTAAACCATATTTTCAAAAAAAAAAAAAAAAAAAGTTAAAAAAAGTGAATTGTCCCTTTAGAATAAATTTCCTATCTACCGTTTTCTACTAAACTCCCCCCCCCCCCCCCTAATAGTCTGGGAGGTGGATGCACAGACAATCACCTCATCGAGTTCACGGATAAAAATCTAGGATTAGTTAAACATTGATTCGGATATTAAATTACAATCGAGCCCTACCTTGTTGGGAAACACCTAAAAACCGGGTTTTAGGGGTCGACTCGTAAATTTACCATTGTGCTTTCTTGCACCCAAAAATATGAAAATATGGAAGATTGGGCGTAGAAAAAGATAATGGTAAACCTATGAATCAACTGGTAAAATGGGATTTTTAACTGTTTTCTATTAAGATAGGACTTGGCAGACCGATTGCGTTTTAATATGGAAATCGACATTTTGCTAATCCTAGATTTTCATCCATGAAGTCGATGAGGTGATTGTCTAAGCTGCCGGGCTTCCACCTCCTGATCTGTGGGAAAGAAAAGGAATGTTCCATAACAAAGTTGGTACACACGCGAAATTAATGCATTTTTTAAAAAAACTTTTGGGGAAAAAGTTGAATTGCAGTTATGAACTTAAATGCGAATTTTAAAACAAAATTTTAATGTTTATGATAAAGATTAAAAAATATATATACTTTTACTTTTATACTTATTTAATGAGATTCACTGAAGGGTGTATTTTGATTCAAACTGCTTATTTTCGGATTTATTTTTGAAATCATTTTTGCTCTCAAATGCATCAAACTGGCAAATTGTCTTATTTAGTAAGTACACAAGGTGCCGTAATTGTCGATTCTTTGATAAATGCAGAAAATATTGCAAAAAAAAGCAATCGAAAACGGCATTTTGAACAGATTTTTCAGAAGCGGGAGATCTGGGAACGAAAAAAAGTGTCATACTGAGAAGATAATTATTTATAAATCAAATTCTAATGAATTTAGCATAAAATGACATCACACGGCACGTTATACGTCTCTTCAAAAACCCTTCTCAGCAAGTTTCATGTTTCAACTTTTAAAAATATGTCTGAAATTGCATCGGAAAATTTCGAGCTGTTGAAGGTGGAAAAGCTTTTTTTCGAATACACCCTTAATGTATCCAAACATAATCTAGGAATGTTTCGATTTAAAACTTATTTTTAATAATTAAAATGATTAATAAATGCATATTAA
This sequence comes from Maratus speculifer, assembly GCA_964019185.1. Classification (NCBI taxonomy): domain Eukaryota; kingdom Metazoa; phylum Arthropoda; class Arachnida; order Araneae; family Salticidae; genus Maratus; species Maratus speculifer. Next base: position 313,921,087 of record OZ025296.1, on the reverse strand, counting down.
AAATCTTAAATACCTACATTAAGTTTTAGATGAAAAGAATGTACATGGTATAAAACATAGCTAAAGAAATTTGCAGCACATTCCTATAATGTTTTCGAGATGTGTTATACTTTTTTAAGAGAAAGAACATCTTTTGTTACCATTTGCATCCACATAAATGAAAATATTCTAAAATAATCAGGAAATTTTCATAACCTGTCTTTCAGATAAATTTATTTTATAGTTGTATTTTTGATATTCTTTACCCGGTAACTAATTGAATTACCCTAGTAATTTTTGTTGTGCTAATCAGTAAATAAGAATTTTAAAATGAAATAAAAGCAGAGGGTCAAATATTCCGTTTGGTGAAACATTTCATGTAAGAAAATGAAAGTTGGACTTTAATGTAGTTTTTCCACGAATATTGAGGCACATGTCGTATCGCCTGATCAGCTTTTGAATTTCATCCTCATAGAAACCTGCCGCCTGTTGTATTAATCACTGAATCACCACCGTTTTGATAGGATCATTGCCGTTTTAGGGCTGAATGCCAAAATACTTCTTTAAAGGCAACGTTAAACTTAAGATTTCTTCGCGTCATACTGTTGGGAACAACTTCATCACCCTCCGTATAGCCCTGTCCTTGCACCAAGTAACTATCACTTGTTACTACTGCACATAAAAAAAACACCTTGGTTGAATCACTACATCGACGATGAAGATGTCAAAACGGCGGCAATGCAGTGACTTTCCATGAGGAGCGGATACAAAAGCCTTGTTTGTCACATTATAAGTGGCTTAATATGGGCGGAAATTATGCTGAGAAGTAGTCTAGGCTTTCATATTAAAGTAAAATTGCTAAAAAAAAAAAATAGCCTTCTGTCTTTAATGTCCAAAAGGCATTTACTTAATAAAAGCGGTTCTTACAACTTAGTTACATTTAATATTACAACTTTCTATTCATGCAAATATGTAAGAATCTTTTTGTTTTTTGAAGAAATGAAACTAATAGTAACTAATCACTAATATTCCATAACCCTAATCTACACGACAACAATTGCTACAACAAGGAGCTTTTATTTTATGATTGTAGAGTTTTTTTTTTAATCATAAATGACACACTTTTTTTTTTCTCTTTTTTACCGAGGAATCTGTCACTTATAATAAACAACACTGTATTTAATAAAATGTTCTTCATTTTGAGTTTCTAACTCGACGAGTTAAGCAAAATCATGTATTAAATCGGTAATTTGTTTTTACTTGTGGTACATTTATGCAATTACTTCTTGACTTTTTGGTCTCAGATCGCAATTTGATGCTAAAACATTTCATAATAACTAGGCTCATTTCTTCCTTCTTTTACTGCAAAATGATTTTTCTTTCTTTAAATTATATTTCAATATCAATATATTTTAAAATAAAAAATATTAAATATACGATGTCACAAATCGGAATGATCTCAAAAATGCTCCCTAGAAAATGACGAGTACTAATCAAAATCACTGTCTCGCGACAATTTAATTGGCGAGAAAAAAGAAGAGGAAGATTGGTAAAAGATAAACATATTCAAACTTAACTTCCAAAATCTTCTGATAATGATGAAATATTCGGATAAGAAGATCCGATTCGATAAAATTTCTATTATGAGTGAACTAGTTTCGGATGTTTAGTCCTAATAAAGATATTATCATTATTAACTCATGAATTCTAATTAAACTTTCCTTCGGTGGATGATGATATCCTTCTGGGAATGATAACACTTGTCATTCATTTAATCTAACAGAAAGCCCATTTTCACAATTAATTCTTTAACCCTTTCGGGTCTGGCGTACTATTAATAGTACATTAATAGTACAGTATTATTTTGCTTTAACAAATAGTTTTGGTATGGTTTACGTGTAAGTAATGTCAGTATGTGTCTATGCATTTACTATATGACTTCATTAATGTTTAGGCGTTTAATAATAATAATAATAATAATAATAATAATAATAATAATAATAATAATAATAATAATAAATATTCGCTTAATTCTCTTTGCACTGTTTACTATTCTTTTTTTTAAACCTATATTTTATTCTTTAAATTTAAAATAAAGGTTACTTTTCTGAAATAAACATGTGAAATAAAGTTAAAAAAATTAGAATGCTGCAATATCAGTTAAATTTTGTCGTACTATAATATTTCTTAAATATCTAATAAAACTATTCCTTGGTCTATCGTCATATGAATTTCAATTGAATAGTAGGCAAAACAACAACATCCGTTACACTGTAAAAAATGTCAGATGTTTCTGAATATATAAAAATGTATTGTATTCAAAAACGAAAATATACAGTAACCTCTTCTAACTCACCTAAGATTTCGAAAACCGTTCCTTTACCTTTAAAAATCCCAGAAAACTAAATGTTTTCGAAATTTAAAGAAGAATTTATAAAAATTATTTTTTATTAGCTGCCCGTCCTTTTCGGAAACATTTCTAAGTAGCTTTTACACTACAATAATCACTTTTCTCAAATCAAAATATCACGTTTTCGGATTCTATCAATTCTCAAGTAGACATTTTCAGCTGCATAACTGATTTTGTGCATGCAATTGTAGCAAAATAATGTCAATTTTCATATTAATGTTAATACTGTTAAAATTGTATGTTTGTCTATTAAACATGTTCTTTGAATATCAAAATATTTTCGTATGAATTGGTAGCATCCGAAAAAGTGATATTTTGATTTGAGAAAAGTGATTATTGTTACTGTAAAAGCTACTTAGAAATGTTTCCGAAATGGACGGGAAGCTAATAAAAATTAATTTTTATAAATTTTTCTTTAAATTAAAAAAAATAGTTTTCTGGGATTTTTAAAGGTAAAGGAACGGTTTTAGAAACCTTAGGTGAGTTAGAAGAGGTTATTGTATATTTTCGTTTTTGATTACAGTACATTTTTAGATATACAGAAACATCTGACATTTTTTACAGTGTATGTTTCAGACAATGATACATTCGATAATATTGTTAACGTAAAGTAATTTTTTTTCTAAAAAATGAAAAAAAAAGGACTTGAAAGGGTTAATACAACACAGTATTTTATACAGAAATTTCTACTATGGGTGTACACGTTTGCGATGTTTAGGGATAATAAAGATATTTACCGTGATTAACTCATGAGCAAATTTACCTTCTGGGGATGATGATATAGGTCATCAAACCAATTAAATTGTCGGAGAAAAAAAAAAAAAACAATGAAAGAGAAACATTAAAACAATGTCAGTGATTTTCCGAACTCTGTATGAAATACCTTAAAACAGATTTACAATAAAAGAACGAAATAAATTCGATTATTTGTAAAATTGGTAACATTAGTCAAGATAACAAAATACAGAAGGTTAAAGTCCTCATCAATTTATTTTTTGTTTATATCTTCCTTGTAATTTACAACCTTTGGCAAAAAGTTTCCGATCAGTGTTATCAAGTTTATGATTTTTGCATTTCGAAGTATAAATTTCGCAATTCATGAGCATAGGAGCATTTTTCAATATGCCAAATAAAAGAACACGTATTAATATATAAATGAAAAGTGAAACCACTATAAAAATCATATAATTTATAATTATACTACTAATGAAAAAGTTTTCTCATGAGAAAAAAATATCCGACCAAGATGAAAATTGGAAAATAGTAATCGATCACAGAGGAAACGAGTTTGAAATTTGCATATTGAAAACAGATAAGAGTGCATGCATAAAATATATGAATTCTATTAAAACGAAGAAATCTTCCAGCCAAGAGATCAAAAGCAGCTTTGAAGTCTGGACAAGGCTCGTGTGAAACACCTGTCTCGCGATTTAAAAGACTGCATGATTAAATTGTTGCAAGAGGGAAATTCACAAAGGTAAATCGCTGCTTTATTAAATTGTTCTCAAAGTACGATATGCGATATTTGGAAAAAATATGAGTTGACTAACAGCGTGGAAAATTTACGTCGAAGTGGGCGTCCACGAACGACGACTCCTAGGCAGACTTCGAGTAATCGTAATCGTGTAATCGTAATCGATTATAATCAACTACAAAAACTGCGTAATCGCATTGTAATCGTAATCGTAAATTTTAATTTCGAAATAACCACGATATAATCATAACCAAAAGATTTCACTTTGATTACAATCATAATCTAATCGTAATCGCAATGCAGATAATCGCAATGTAATCTGTATCAAAAAGCTATATAATCGTAATCGAGCACAAAAATACGATTACGTTCTTCGATTACATCTTTTTTTTCCCGTTCTTCATTTCGCTATATCCAGAAAATATTTGGTCGGTGAGTTAAACATTGCACCAAGGAAAGAGTAGTCGACGTTTGGAGCTCATTAAATCGCCCCTAAAGTTAAAAGTGAGAAGAGGTCATAGGTCAGGCAGCTGTTCAGGGTGAAACAGAATGCATAGTACTTTACACTGTATGTAGTCAACGCTGTAGAGGGCTGCCCCTGGTATATAGTATAGAAACATAGAAATAGTCTGACTTCGTTAAACGATATGGGTATTGGGGAAAACACTCTGGTTATTCGAGGGGTCTTGTTTCGCGGGTTATTGAGTGAAAGTGATAAAGGATAGAAAAGAAAAAGGAAAGAAAAATATTTTATTTATAGTTTTATTATGGGCACTTAGCAATTGGACAGACATCACCCTCTTTGAAATGTGGGAATGGAAAAATAAAAAAAATGGGGGGGGGGAGAAAAAAAAAGATGCTTAAATTACATGTGACAATTCATCGAACAGCTCATTCGCATTTTGGATTTCTTAGTGGTTGGTTATACCTAAGTAGTTGTTTACAAGGTTCTAGAGAAAGAGATGGCTAAAAGAAATAATAAAAAAAATTGAAGATTATTTCATGGATTCTGTATCAGAATTTAATGAAAAAGGCGTGAAATTTTAAAAATATAAATGTAAATTGTGTTCGTCAAATGTCAGGGTCTCCATAAAAACCAAGTCCAATTTGAACACCCACATGCAGGTAATTTTTTAATAGATATATACATATTGTATGGATTTATTTTAGAAATATTGCATAGTTATATCTTATCTTTTTCTTTAAAATTGTAGTGAAAGGAATTTTTTATATTAAATTAACTATACAGTGTTTTTAATCATAAGTATAAAGTCTGTTTATTCAAAATTTGTATTTTAATATATCTGGGTAAGTTAAACATATAGATCAGTTTTCTTACAAAAGCTCTAATAATAAAAGATTGTTTTTTATTTATTTTTATTTATTATTATTATTTTTTAATATTTTTTTATGAGAATCCCCTCCAAAAAAACAGAAAGCAAGACTGGTTTGTCAATAAATATACGGGTGTAAGTAAGATTTCTTTAAGGGTGAAAGACAATGTTAATGATACCTAGTTGTTAGTAAATTTCTTTAGCTTATACGCCGACAAGTTCTATGACGAACCCCTGAATTTTGAAATGTGGCCACCAAATTTTTTTATCTCTGATTATTTTAAAAAGGGAAAAAAACTGCAAAAAAAATTCTCTCTAAATGAGTTATAAATAAATAATGGGGAAAAAAAATAGTTAATTTTTTTCCCAGAAAGGTTTGTTTCCCCCTCTCCGCTCCCCCAATATACTCCTACCAAAATACAGTATTTTATATTATTATTATTATTATTTGCCTGTTAAGGTTTATGTGTCTCAATTTCGTTTTAAATATGTGGTTCAATTGGACAGAAGTATGCAAACGAAAGAAAAAAGAATCAATTGCTTTAATTCTTCCATTTCGAAAATTTTGGTAGAAGCTTATTTTATTTAATTTTTCTTCATTTTTTAAATTTTGTTTTGCTTATTTGCCTAAATGTCTTGCAACGAATGTTCTGAGGAAAATAACCTTATTTAAACTCATTTCATGTTTAAATTTTACGTAAAAAAAAAAAAAAAAAAAAAAAAAAAAAAAAAAAAAAAAAAAATGTGAAACACATGTTTTCTCTCCCCCCCCCCTCAAATTTTAGTGTATGTGTAAAGAGAGGGGGGGGGCTCATTCTACGTACACCGGTATTCGTGAATTTCAAATCAGAATTTCGCATGTTACATATACCTATTCTATTAATCAAACATCCTTAGCAATGCTCTTAATTTCAAAATAAATTTATAATAATGAAATCAGTTCTAAAATATTCAAAAAGGAAAACATGTATTATTTATATAGAAAAGAATAGCTCATTTAATATAAATGATTTATTTTTCCTTTAAGAATAAATAAATTAAAGGAAACGCATGTTTTGTAAATTAGTAACTCTAGTTTGTAACATGTAGACTACGGAATTACTGTAATCGAACTGTAATCGTAATCGACTAGTTCGGTAATCGTAATCCAACAAAAAATATTAATCGTAATCCAAACGTAATCGTAATCTTGAAATAAAAAAATGGATAATCGATTATGTAATCGTAATCAGGCTTGCATAAATAGAGACATAATCGTAATCTATTTTTTGAAATTGAAAATAATCGTAATCTTAATCGATTACAGTCCTCTGTAATCGACTCGAAGTCTGCTCCTAGGGAGGACAGAAAATTTATAGAAATAGCAAAAAGAAATGGGTGAGCAACTTCAAAACAACTCACTGCCGAATGGTCTAAGTATAATGTAAAGGTATGTGACCGCACTGTACGTAATCGTCTAAATGCAGTAAAATTTAAATTCTGTAAAGCTAAAGCAAAATCTTACTTGGAAAAGAAACACAGAAAAGAGCGCTTGATATGGTATAAAAAACATGTACACTGGCCACTTGATAAATTGAATAAAGTTTTATTTTTAGCGATGAGTCTTGGATATCTCTGAGAACAGGTGATGACTGTGGAACATTTGTTTGGAGGAGAGTTGGTAAAAAGTTCAATGATAAGTGTGTCAATACAAAGACTAAATTTTCACCTGCATTTACAGTTTGGAGTTGTATGACATCACAAAGCGTCAGCAAGTTGTATATTGTGTTACGTACAGTAAACTCTGAAGTTTACATTGACATTTAAGAAAATATTTTGATTCCCGGCATCGATCGATGGTTCGCGGATCAAAATGACTTCTTACTTCAAAATGACAATGCAGCTCCACATCGCACCAAATCCGTGAAGAAATTTCTACAAAATGTAGGTAATAATCCAATTACAATCATGACTTGGCCGCCCAATAGTCCGGATCTTAATTCCATCGAAAATCTGTGGAATATTTTAAAAAGAAAGATAAATTTTCGAAGAATCATAACTGCCATAGAACTACGTAAAGCTACAAGAGAATGCTGGGGTGAAATTGCTCCCAATGAGTGTAAAAAGCTTATTGAGTCCATTCCATGAAGATTTTTGGCTGGGAAAAAGGGTAAAAGAAAAGTATTTCATCCGGGTAAAAGGTTGATTTATTAAATATTGATTACAGTGATCGGTTATTTTTTTCCAAATCAAACCATGATTGAATAATTTTTTCTTTGATGTTTAAATTTCAATCACGATTTTTCTGTTTATAAACTGACATATAATGATTTTTATTTACTGCATATTTTTGTTCATCATGTATAATACAAATGCATTATCGCTAATAATCGTTTATTTATTTTTTATTTTTTTTTGTAGTGAGATAAATAATCCTTTCTTACAAAAAATGGTCGTGTTTGACTAATGATCGAAAACTTTGTGTCAAGGGTTGTAGATGTATTGAGAAAATAAACAATAAACGTCGTAAAAAGTAACATACATTCTATACATTATACATTCTATACATAATTCTATACATTAACATACAATGGGAAGTAGTTTTCCAATAACTATCCAAAAAATTTATCTTATCTGCTAAAAAAATGTAACAGAAATCTTATTTCTACCATCAATTATTTAATACAACATAGTCTTTGCTACTAAGATCATAATTTAACTTTAGGTGCATCAGTCTGCGATGCTTAATGGCAATAAACATGTTTACCATCATTAATTCATGAGTTCTGAGCAAATTTACCTTTTGGGAATGATGATATATTTCTAGGAATGATGACATTTGTCATTCAGATTCATTTATTTAAAAAAAAAAATCCCTTTTTTGCCATAAGTTCTTTAATACATCAGGATATTTATACAGAAATTTCTATTGGGTGTACTACTTTGCGATATTTAGTAGCAATAAAAATATTTACCATAATTAACTCATGAGTTATGAGCAAATTTACCCTCTGGGGATGATGATATATTTCTAGGAATGATGACATTTGTCATTCATTAAAAAAAAAAAAAAAAAAAAAAAATCCCTTTTTTGCCATAAGTTCTTTAATACATCAGGATATTTTATACAGAAATTTCTATTGGGTGTACTACTTTGCGATATTTAGTAGCAATAAAAATATTTACCGTAATTAACTTATGAGTTCTGAGCAAATTTACCTTTTGGGGATGATGATATATTTCTAAGAATGATGACATTTGTCATTCATTTATTGAAGAAAAAAAATCCCTTTTTTGCCATAGTTCTATAATACATCAGGATATTTTATACAGAAATTTCTATTGGGTTTACTATTTTGCGATATTTAGTAGCAATAAAAATACTTACCATAATTAACTCATGAGTTTTGAGCAAATTTACCTTCTGGGGATGATGATATATTTCTAAGAATGATGACATTTGTCATTCATTTATTGAAGAAAAAAAATCCCTTTTTTGCCATAGTTCTATTATACATCAGGATATTTTATACAGAAATTTCTATTGGGTTTACTATTTTGCGACATTTAGTAGCAATAAAAATACTTACCATAATTAACTTCTGAGTTTTGAGCAAATTTACCTTCTGGGGATGATGATATATTTCTAGGAATGATGACATTTGTCATTCATTTATTTAAAAAAAAATTCCCTTTTTTGCCATAAGTTTTTTAGTACATCAAGATATTTTATACAGAAATTTCTATTGGGTATACTATTTTGCGATATTTAGTAGCAATAAAAATATTTACCGTAATTAACTTATGAGTTCTGAGCAAGTTTATTTTCTGGGGATGATGACATCAGTCATCAATCCAGTTAAATTGGCGGTGAAAGAAGTCAATGAAAGCGAAACATATTTTTATTGTCATTTTTTATATCATAATACATATATTTATTTCACAACGTCAGTGAATTTCCGAACTCTATATGAAATGCCATAAAACAGTTTTACAATAAAAGAGTGAAATAAATTCGATTAGTTGTAAAATTGGTAACATCAGTGAACATAAAAAAAAAAAAAAAAAAAAAAAAAAAAAAAAAAAAAAAATACGGAAGTTCTAGTCAATTTATTTTTTGTGTAAAATTTCTTTCTTCTTTGTAATGTAGACGTAATGAGAAAAATTGACAAGAAACGTCGTGAAAAGTATCAGGAAATGGGAAAGCAGTTTTCCGATAACTGTCCAAAAAACTTATCTCACATAATAAGAAAAATGTAACATAAATCCTATTTCTATCATTAATTATTTAATACAACATGGCCTTTAACTACAAAGATTTCAACTATAGGTGTATCAGTCTGCGATGTTCAGAGACAATGACGATATTAATCGTGATGTTCCTACTTAATTTATTTCGCGTAAAGTGATACTAGTGTCATTAAGTCGTGATTTCTGACCGATTTTTCCTTGTCGCGTCAGATGAAGATTAATTGGGGAAGCGTGGTGTCACCTGAAAACCGATAAGTCAACTCAAATCGGAATTCCAAGTCTTGAAATGAGACGGATGCATCCTGTTCAGTATTCTTTAAAATACTCGACTGTAGTTACAGTCAGATCAACAAGTGTGATACCCGAGTAAGCATCTATCCGTGTCTATAAAATGATCACAATGCTAGAGGCAGTCGTGAATAAGATGTAAATTAATTTACCTGTTTGATTTTCTAAAAACTATTGGAACTATTTGACATTGATTAAGAGCCTATTAAATGCCCAAAAGCAGAGTTTTATTCTTTCGCTTATACAACCGACAAATGTCATGGACGCTGGATCCTGTTGTTACCGGACAGATAAATCAGAATGGGAAAACTTTACCCCATTTTTAGGTGCGTTCGTAATTATATAAATACGTAGCACCTATTGTTGTCGCTCAGTCCGTCCGTCTGTCTGTCCGTTTGTCTGTCCGTCCGTCTGTCTGTCTGTCCGCATATAACAACGCAAAAACTAGTCAACTGAATCGTTTGAAATTTAAAATACATAATTATTACATAATTTTGTCGAGTCATTTCAAATTTTATGAAAATCGGATGCATAGATCAATTACAGGGACAATCAAAAGGATTCCGTTACATTACGGTCAATGGGGAAAAAGTTTCAAATGCATTTTAATCGTTTGAAATTTTTAATACATAATTATTACATAATTTTGTCGAGTTATTTCAAATTTTATCGAAATCGGATGCATAGTTCAACTACAGGGACAATTACAAGTGTTCCGTTACATTACGGTTAATGGGGAAAAATGTTTCAAATGCATTTTAATGGTGTTAAACTCATTCGAACGTAATAAAATTGATATGCATCTATAAAGTACATAATATAATATACATTTTGCATAATCTGTGGTGCAAAGAATATTTTTTATTGATTTACAAGGCCACACAAAAGTATTCCATTGCATAATGGTATAGGGAGAACATTGTTTGGTGCGCATTTTAATTGTAATTATTTACAATTTTATGAGATTGATATATGAGAGTGATATTTTTAAAACTTTCGTTACTCTTTAAAACTTTTAAAAAATTCGTTATTATACGAAACGAACGCACCTCATTTGCTACGCTTCACGTGCAATTTCCAACTTGTTTAATAATAATAAAAAGAAATTTATTCCTCACATATGTAGAAAGAATAGATGCATGATCTCGGTAATAACAAAACTCGGTGTATGAAAAAAGTGAAATTCCCAGTCATTAATTATAGCAAAATTTAATTTGATGGATTGATTCATCTGGAAAATAAAACCGACAAAAATTTATATCCCAGTTGTGGAAAAATGGATGAGTCATTACCCAGAGAGAAAACTAGTCATAAAGTGAATGTTATTTTTAAACTTGTAGTATATTAACTGTTAAATATAACTACTAGAACTATTTGACAGTGATTAGGAAACTTTTAACTGCCCAAAAGAACAAGAATTCTTTCTTTTATCCAACCGACAAATGCCACGTAGATTGAATCCTCTAGTTTAGACAGATACATCATATGGGAAAATATTGTCATACTTATTATTATTTATAGTAAGAAATTTGCCGTTCATGTGTGTAGAAAAGCATTTGCTTGATCGCAGGATAAGATAACTCAGTACATGAAGATCATTAATTAGTCTTTAATTAGAACAAAGTTTAATTTGATGGATTGATTCATCTGGAAAATAAGAACGACAAAAATGCATGCCTGATATGTCGAAAAATGGATGAGTGATTACCTAGTGATAAACTTTATCATATAGTACATGTTATTTTTAAACTTGAAATATACTAACTATTAAATATAACTACCGGAACTATTTGACAGTGATTAAGAGCCTCTTAACTGCCCAGAAGCAGGCTTTTATTCTTTCTTTTATGCAACCGACAAACGTCATAGATGCTGAATCCTCTAGTTATCAGACAGATAGATCAGAATGATAAAATATTATCACATTTAGTTATAATAATAAGAAATTTATTCCTCATATGTATGGAGAAAACAATGCGTGATCTCCGAATAAAACAAAACTCGCTATATAGAGTACGTCTTATTTTACAGTCATTAATTATAAAAGATTTGAATTTGATGGATTGATTCATCTGGAAAATAAAACCGACCGACGAAAATTAATATCTTATGAATGGCGCATGAATTATTATTAATATCAGATGAATCGTATGGGAAAATATTGTCACACATATTATTATTAAGAAGAAATTTATCGTTCATATGTGTAGAAAAATAATTGCGTGATCTCAGAACAAGTAACTCTGTATATGAAGGACGTATAATTTCCCAGTCATTTCATGAATTAATGCGTCAAGAAAATAAAACCGATAAAAATTTAAGTCTTATGCGTAGAAAAATGGATGAGTGATTAATCAATGAGAAACTTTGTCATAAAGTACAAGTTATTTTTAAACTAGTAATGTATTAACTATTAAATATAACCACTGGAACGTTTAATAATTACTGGAACGTTTTAATAATAATAATAATAAATTTATTCTTCATATGTATCGAAAAAAAAATGCGTGATCTCCGAATAAAACAAAACACTTTATATATAAACGTGTTATTTTACAGTCATTAATTATAACTAAATACATGGATTGATTTAATTTGATGGATTGATTCATCTGGAAAATAAAACCGACCAACAAAAATTAATATCTTATCTGTAGAAAAATGGATAAGTGATTACCCAAAGAAAAAAACTTATCATAAAGCACACGTTACTTTTAAAATTCTAATATACTAACTATTAAATGTAACTACTTGAACTATTTGACTGTGTTTAAGAGCCTCTTAACTGCTTAGAAGCAGACTTTTATTCTTTCTTCTACACAACCGACAAATGTCATCGACGCTGAATCCTTTAGTTATTAGACAGATCGCATGAGAAAAGAGTATCATATATTATTATTATTAATAATACTAAGAAATTTATTACTCATATGTGGAGAAAAAATAGATGCTTGATCTCCGAGTAAAATAAAACTCGGTACATAAAAAACGTGTAATTTTCCAGTCATTAACTATTACAAAATTAAATTTAATGGATTGATTCATCTGAAAAATCAAACGGGCAAAAATGCACATCTTATATGAGGACCTCAGAAGGCAAGGGGTAAAAGGGACAAATATTCGATTTCGAGGGAATTGAGTTCAAACGATAAATTTGAACACCAATAATATTTGACGGAATTAAAACAGGAAAATCCCGCTTATTTCATTGTGTTCTTTGATCTCTTATTTTAATAACTGTGAAAAAAGTAGTGTACAATTTTCTTTGAATTTATAATTAATCAATATTTGTTATTATTCGGCAAAAGTGGTTTATCGCTGTAACGCAGCACATAATTAGAAAATCACTTATGTTTGTTTACCTGAAGACAATAAAGCATATTTCCAGGTCATCTGTGTACTTAGCTCATTTTTTTCAATTTTGTCACTTATACCCCTTGGCTTCTGGTGTCCTCATATGTAAAAATTTGGATGAGTGACCCAGTGCGAAAACGTGTCGTGAAGTACATGCTATTTTGAAACTTGTATTATATTATGTTATTTTTAAACTTGCAATATACTAACTATTAAATTTAACTACTGGAACTATTTGACAGTGATTAAGAGCCTATAAACTGTTCAAAAGCAGACTTTTATTCTTTCTTTTATCCAAAGTAGACTGAAATCTACAGTTACCAGAGATATACAAGTATGGAAAAATATTGTAGTATTTATTATATTATTATTAAGAAATTTATTGTTTATATGCGTAGAAAAATAGCTGCATGATCTCAGAATAAGATAACTTAGTGTGTGAAGAGCGTGCAATTTCCCAGTCATTAATTATAGCGAAATTTAATATGACGGATTGATTCATCTGGAAAATAAAACCGACAAAAATGTTTGTCTTATATGTAGAAAAAATGGATGAGCTATTATTCAATGGGAAAACGTGTCATAAAGTACATGTTATTTTTAAGTTTGTAATATACTAATTATTAAATATAACTACTGGAACTATTTGACAGTGATTAAGATCCTCTTAACTGCCCAGAAGCAGACTTTTATTCTTTTACTATATACAACCGACTATATGTCATGGACGCTGAATAGTTACCAGGCAGTCTAGTTATCAGAATGTAGAAACGTTATCACAGTTTTTAATTATAATAATAAGAAATTTATTCGTCATATGTGTAGAAAATAGAGATGCGTGATCGCCGAATAAAATAAAACTCGGTATATAAAGTATGCGTTTTTTTACAGTCATTAATTTGTAATAAAATTTAATTTGATGGATTCATTCATCTCGAAAATAAAACCGACAAAAATGTAAGGTACCCTGGGGTAATAACGCCACGTTAAGGTTCTACGAATTTTCACGGCTCAGTTTTAGATTGTATTTTTCAAACAAATATATGATTTGATATAGCAGCTCATTGACTATTTATATAAAAAAATAATTTAACAGATATGTATTCATAAAATGTAATGGCGTAATTTCTTGACCAATGCTATTTGGCGTTATTACCCACCTATATGGGTAATAACGCCATGCTAACAAAACTATGAAATAAGATGGAATAATTACATGTAGATGGCCCGATTCTAAAAATACAAACTCCACAAACTTAGAAATTGACAAATTGCTTTCTAAGCTATTGAAAATGTCAATTTTTTGTGAAAGTGTAAGAAAAATAAAGGTGTGGTGTGGGGGGGAGGATGAGGCAAAAGAATATCAGACCGTGAGCTTCTTCTTGCTTAAAAAGGACTGCTTAAATAGAATTATTAGAAACATTGCACAGTTTTAACTGTGTTTATTTGAATCAGTATTTAGGATGTAGCTCGGCCGCTGTAGGGAATCAACCGGGGTATTCATGCCAAGGATTGGCGTTATTACCCCGTTATAGTTATTGCACTGTACATTTTAAATTATAAATTATCTCGCGAAGATATCCAAAATCTTTAACAACATTCTGAAAGTCCATGAAATGTACTACAAATTTATGTAATTAACAAAGTATTTCCGGATAAAAAAGATAGTCTTCACATCACAAAACGTATCTCGCAAATTTTAGATCAAAGAACCTTTTATCTGGCCAAAAGCAGACTTTTATTCTTTTATTTTACACAACCGATAAATATCATGGACTCTGAATCCTCTAGTTACCAGACCGATAGGTCATAATGGGAAAATATTATCACATTTATTATTATTAATACTAAGAAATTTATTCCTCATATGTGTAGAGAAAATAGAGGAGTGATCTTCTAATAAAAAAAATCTCGGTACATAAAAGATGTGTAATTTTTCCGTCATTACCAGTCTTTCTGCCGAAAAGCAGGCTAATATGTTTATTTTCCAACTGATAAAAGTCTGGTATATCCAGTCCTTTATTTAGTAGGCAAATAAATTGCATGGGAAAAGAATATTTTAATACTTTTGATTATAAATAGTAATAAGAAATTTACTGTTCATCTTAGTATGTGAGAAAATAGATGCATATGGTCACCTAATTAGAAAATCTTATTCAAAATAGGAGTTGTTTTCCAGTCATTAATTATATCACCATTTAGTTTGATGAAATTCCAAAAGACACACGGAAAACTCTCCAGGAAATTATTTTTACTACAAATTTTACATCTTATTTATAGAAAAACAGATGAGTGATAACCTGATACGAAAACTCAATATAAAGCAAGATTGCGACATAATTATAAATACAGTCGACTCTCGTTAATTCGAAATCGGATAATTCGAATCTTCGCTTAATTCGAACTAAACATGAAGTCCCGAAATTTTCAATGGCAGAATAACGTTAAAAATTTTCATTAATTCGAACTCATTTTCTCTTGACTTCGTTTAATTCGAATTAACAAGAATTCCGATTTTTAATTTTTCTTTTCTTTCTCACGGATTTCAGATCATTTGAATAACTTTCTTTCTTTGATTTTTGTGAAAATTGCTCCGAACGAGTATACATATAATCCCATGCGTTTGATATCCACTTTCTTAGTACCATGTCTGTCCATCAGTGACACTTCAAATTTTTCTTTCATTGTGCTTGTTTCTAATCATTAAATTAGTTTATGTGTTTATACTTTATAATTTGTTATTAAGTCATATTCCAATGATAACAGACGAAATAAATTAAAAAAACACTATAACATTAATTCTCTTGTAATAATACCATATTAAGCATCTTTTTATTTCATATTTTCCATAATTCGAACTCCGGATAATTCGAACATTTCTTGTGGTCCCAACGAGTTCGAATTAACGAGAGCCGACTGTATATGTCTAATCGAATTCGAACTAAGGTGGTCTGGTGTAATAACGCCAAGTGCTAATATTATGCATAATTATGAAATATTCTGGTAAATGACACCCATGTACTCTGCGCAGAAAGGTTTTGAGTTATATAAATCGCAAAAAATAGCTTCAAGTTAATTTGTTTCATTTTTAGGTCTGATTGTTTTTACAAGCAACTAAAATTAACGCTTGATCTAAACTTTGCGAGACACGTTTTGTGATGTGAAGACTATTTTTTTTATCCGGAAATACATTATTAATTACATAAATTTGTAGTACATTTCATGGACTATCAAAATGTTGTTGAAGATTTTGGATATCTTCTCGAGATAATTTGTAATTTAAAATGCACAGCGCAATAACTATATCGGGGTAATAACGCCAATCTTTGCCATTAATACCCCGGTTGATTCCCTACAGTGGCCGAGCTACATCCTAAGTACTGATTCAAATAAACACAGTTAAAACTGTGCAATGTTTCTAATAATTCTATTTAAGCGGTCCTTTTTAAGCAAAAAGAAGCTTATGGTCTGATATTTTTTTGCCTCATCCTCCCCCATACCACACCTTTATTTTTCTTACACTTTCACAAAAAATTGAACATTTTCAATAACTTAGAATGCAATTTGTCAATTTCTAAGTTTGTAGAGTTTGTATTTTTATAATTGGGTAATCTACATGCAATTATTCCATCTTATTTCGTAGTTTTCTTTTCACGGCGTTATTACACATATAGGTGGGTAATAATGCCAAATAGCATTGGTCAAGAAATAACGCCATTGCATTTTATGAATACATATCTGTTAAATTATTTTTTTATATAGATAGTCAATGAGTTGCTTTATCAAATCAGATATTTGTTTGAAAAATACAATCTAAAACTGAGCCGTGAAAATTGGTAGAACCTTAACGTGTCGTTATTACCCCAGGGTAACTTATTTTATAGAGAATAAGAACCATTTATCTGCCCCAAAACAGGTTTGTACCACCCCCTTTCCTATGCATTTCAAAATATTAATAATGAATAGAAAAAATCGAATCAAAAGAAATGAATCGAAAAAATTATCGTGAATTTACCGACATAATAGGGAAAAAAATAATAACTAATAAGACAGACCTTACCATTTTACATCCAAGAAACATCACTTAATTATTTATTTACATACGTCAAACACATTGTACAAAAATAGAAGGAAACTAGTTGGATGTGGCAATCCCAAAACTTTTCTTTTACCTCATACATATTAACCTTTTATGTACCGAATTACTTATCAAGAAATTGATCCAATTCCATAATTATCTTCTTTAATATCTGAAGGTATACAGGAATTTTTAGACAATACTAATGTAGAACTTAGACTTTTTTAAAAATTAAAACTGATTAAATATATCGGTAGTTATAATTTTTTGTGAAATATTTAATTAAAATAATCAGATAATAATGGAATGAATAAAAATAGAAATTTTCATACGTAGAGACAATGTTTGCAATGAATTTGCCTCCATGGAGCTACCTAAAATTTGGAAGGAAATGCTTCAAAAGTTTTTAAGACAATAATTTGTAATATTTCACGTTCACAATTATTCTTATTCATTTTTTATTTCCAGTTTTATTTTTATATGCTCATTTTCACGTGATTTATACTTTTCTTTTTATTTCGAGAAATTTCTTTTTATCATTTATTTCTTTTTGAAAATGTTGTCGTAAGAGCAATGAAACATGTCAGACTATAAGTTTTTTGTGTAATTTTTAATTGATCACTTAAAGCATTTAAAATTAAATTAAAATAATCAGATTAATTAACCAAAATTACTCTTTTGAAAATATCATAATTCTTAAAAAAAAAAAAAAAAAAAAAAAAAAAAAAAAAAAAAAAAAAAAGAGTTTAAATGCATCATGATGCTCTCTATAAATGGAAAAGCTTTTGCAGTTGAATATGCTTATTATAATTTTATTCAAAGAAAGAAAAGAAATACAGTAGAACCCCGCAAATCCGGATCTCCGGATAATCCGGATCGATTTGGTGGATTTTTTTTTTTTTTTTCAAGTTTGAGAAGTGATCGGCAAATTTCCATAACATAAATTTATTTCGACCTCATATTCTGAATAAATAAGTATTTTCTGAAATTTTTTCGGAAGAATACCTCAAGCTTTCTTTTTTAAACTCTTTAATGTGAAAGGAACAACTATACATCATTTAAGCTTTGCCAATTCCAATTTTCACACTTTTCTATTTAATTCATTCGGTAAATGTCATCTTAAGCTCACTGCTTAATGAAGTTTTACTAAGAGCATTGCAAGAAAGCAAAGTAAAATAGTCCTTATAGACGCACTGACTGATAAGGATCGTGATCCGATCTTTGTCAACCAGGCCATATGACCTCTGTCAATCAATTACTCTTGGAAACAATCTTCTTGAGACTGTTTCCTTATCTTCGTGGCAAAACCCTTCTACAAATCACTTGCGGAAAATTGAAATAAAAGGAGGAAGAATGCTTAAGAGAATGCGTGACCATGTGGCCCTCAAAAATGGTAGAATATGACAAATTTTATAATTACAAAGTAAACATTTTTACTGTCTGTAAATATTGATTATGTTCAATATGAAGGTGATTTTCTTTGAATATTTTACATCATTTTATTTCATTTTTACACATTCTCCGGATAATCCGGATTTTCGACAATCCGGATTGGGCCTGGTCCCAATTAATCCGAATTATCGGGGTTCTACTGTACCTACAAAAAATGAACAATAAAACTATGACTTTTTGAAAATATTTAGCTTCGGCTGTTTCTCTGTTCTATCTAAATTTGATCGAGAATTGTGTTTTCTGCGCAAAGAATTAAAAAAAAAATTATTAATAGACAGAATAAATAAGTTTTATATAAAGTTTTCTTCAATGGTACTTTTAAGTGCCGTCGGTGCATAAAGGGTTAATACAAACGCAATGCGCTTTCTGAAAAATGAAGCATAGTAGTGCCACCGATGGGTAATTTACACCAAAATCTAATAAGAAACAACGGTACTACTAGGTTATCCCGTCGACCAAAAAATTATCGCCAAACTCTAAGATTAAATGCCAATAATGGATGATCGTGAATGTCACATTCAATGACAATAAATGCGATTCACGTGTTTAAAATGTCATTAAGTGATTTTTATTTCGACCTCGATTTTATTTTTCGAGTGATTTTTATATTTTTATTAATATTCTACTAATTTTTTTTTTTTTTTTTTTTTTTTTTTTGTTATTTAAAATAAAAATTATGCCAACATGTATAATTTGGCTATTAGTTTGGCGATTTGTATAATTTGGCGAAATTGGTCGACGGAATAACCTAGAAGTACCGAAACAACTTATGTCAAGCTCTAACTAAACCTGAAGTTTGATGAAAATCCATGAGTTAATTTATGAGATAGAACCACTGATAAAAAATAAATATATAAATAAAATCTGGATAGAAGCGCCACAAATTGACCGACTTGTTCCAAAAAAATCTAAACATTTTACATCAAGCACTAACTGAATATGAAGTTTCATGAAAATCCGTCTATTAATTATAATGAGCTGCGTAGTTACTGCGAAAATCGTGAAAAAAGCAGCATAGCAACGCCACCTGGTGGGTGATTTACACCAAAAAGTAAACAGCACCAATTTATACCGGGGACTAATTTAATCTAAGGTTTATTGAATTTTCTTCATGAATTCTTGAGACAGATCGCCCGCAAAATTTGTGTCGGATACAAACAGACATAGACTTACAGACAGACATTTTGTAAAAGCATGTTTTTTGGATTCTCTAACCCCCCTAAAATGTGTAAATCCGTGTAAAACCGGGTATTTCGAAAATTTATATGAATCCAACACTTTCTTCTTGTAAAGATAGAAGAAAGTAAAAAATAAATAAAATAACGCTCTGATGATAAAAACTTTAAACTTATGTATAAGTGTACAGGTATAAGTGATTAAAAGTTAAAAGGAGATTTTAAAATGACTTTAATAAATTAAACAACAATTGCTCACTTGCAAAAGAAATAAGTTGCATAAAAGATTACTGATGATTGAATGTTTATGCTGTCATTTAAAAAAAATATCAAGAATAAATGAGAAAATATCACATAAAAGTGATAAAAAACTAGAAAAAACAACTGAAAAAAAGTGTTAAGAAACAGAAAAAAAAAAAAAAAAAAAAAAAAAAACTGAAAAACCAATTAGAAGATCAGATAAGTGTAATGACAACTAATTCGGAAACATGTAATTAGTAATTGGCTGTTTTCAATTCATTCATTATAGATTTTCTGAAGAAATATGAACTACAAAATTTTATATTTTATCTATGATTGGATTTTTGACAACATTCGCAAGGTTTAGAAAAATGTCGGCGGGGAATAAAATTTTAATCCCCCCCCCCCCCCCATTCCTGGAGAAGATTGAAAATAAGAAAAAAAAAAGAGCGAGGAAGGGTCAAGGGATACAAGATTTATCAGATACGAAATCACAGAGGCGTGAGAGAGAAACATGTAAAGGAATTCTAAAAGTTAGAGGCTTCTACTCCTTGTTTGAAATGCTTTACTCCAGAGGTATCCAATCCAGGGCCTGATTAAGCTTTGAAGCTACGAGAAGCGCACGATGCCATTTCGAGGCTCCCTTTCTGTCGAAAAGAATTTTCCAAAATTGACATACAGTCGACTCTCGTTAATTCGAAATAGGATAATTCGAATCTTTGCTTAATTCGAACTAAACATGAAGTCTCGAAATTTTCAATGGCAGAATAACGTTAAAAATTTTCATTAATTCGAACTCATTTTCTCTTGACTTCGTTTAATTCGAACTAACGAGAATTCCGATTTTTCATTTTTCTTTTCTTTCTCACGGATTTCAGATCATTTGAATAACTTTCTTTCTTTGATTTTTGTGAAAATTGTTCCGAACGAGTATACATATAATACAATGCCTTTGATATTAACTTTCTTAGAGCCCCGTGTGTCCATCAGTGACGCTTTAATTTTTTCTTTCATCGTGCTTGTTTCTAATCTTTTAATTAGTTTATGTATTTATACATTCTAATTTAATATTAAGTCATATTCTAATGATAACAGACGAAATGTATTTAAAAAACACTATAACATTAATTCCTTTGTAATAGTACCACATTAAGCATGCTTTCTGTAATTCGAACTTCGGATAATTCGAACATTTCTTGTGGTCCCGACGAGTTCGAATTAACGAGAGTCGACTGTACCTGAAAACTCACCAATGTTTCAAATGTATAACCAATCTGTAGCTCAATTGAGTTCACGTTCACATTGTGACAGAAGAAAAATATGAAAAAAGTATTAGCATATAAATATAAGTTTGAATAAAATGTTTGAATTCAGCATATAAGCACAAACCACAAAATATTAATATTTTGAAATAATTCTTTCAACTCTTTAAAATCATTTAAATTATATCTTATGCATGTACAATAATATTCAAATTATAATCAATATTAATAATAAAATTCAATAATGTTCAAATTCAATATGTAAAATAAACATGCATCTAAAATAATGGACGAAGTGAAGGAATGTGATCACGTGTTTGAAATATAAAATGCAAAAATAATTTGTTATGGAAGGTATTTTTATGAAACATTTTAATATGCATATATAAGGTACCCTGGGGTAATAACGCCAGGCGGGGTAATGACGCCAAGTGCTTATATTTTGCATAATTGTGAAATAATCAGGTAAATGACACCCATGTGCTCTGCGCAGAAGAATTTTGAGTCATATAAATCGCAAAAAACAGCTTCAAGTTAATTTATTTCATTTTTAGGTCTTATTGTTTTAACAAGCAACTAAAATTAACACTTGATCTAAAATTTGCGAGATACGTTTTGTGATGTGAAGACTATTTTTTTAATCCGGAAATACTTTGTTAATTACATAAATTTGTAGTGCATTTCATGTACTTTTAAAATGTTGTTGAAGATTTTGAATATCTTCTCAAGATAATTTGTAATTTAAAATGTACTGCGCAATAACTATACCGGGGTAATAACGCCAATCCTTGACTTTAGTACCCCGGTTGATTCCCTACAGTGGCCGAGCTATATCCTAAATACTGATTCAAATAAACACAGTTAAAACTGTCCAATGTTTCTCATATTTCTATTTAAGCGGTCCTTTTTAAGCAAAAAGAAGCTCACGATCTGATATTCTTTTACCTCATCCCCCTTCCAACACCACACCTTTATTTTTCTTACACTTTCAGAAAAAATTGAACATTTTCAATAGCTTAGAATGCAATTTGTCAATTTCTAAGTTTGTAGAGTTTGTATTTTTAGAATTGGGCTATCTACATGCAATTATTCCATCTTATTTCATAGTTTTGTTTGCATGGCGTTATTACCCATATAGGTGGGTAATAACGCCAAATAGCATTGGTCAAGAAAAAAAGCCATTACATTTTATGAATACATATCTGTTAAATTATTTTATTTTATATAGATAGTCAATGAGTTGCTGTATCAGATCCGATATTTGTTTGAAAAAAACAATCTAAAACTAAGCCGTGAAAATTGGTAGAACCTTAACGTGGCGTTATTACCCCAGGGTACCTTATAAGTTATTTTGAAAAGAAATTAAACTTTTGGAATGGAATTCAATATAAAATTTGCTTTTCAAAATTTTCTAACGGATGCACTTGCTTCTCGTGCCTATTCGGTAATCAGAGCCTGGAGGTATCTAAAAAAAATCACGAAGTACATTGTTTTCAGTGTGATTGTAATTATATAAATACGTAGCACCTGTATTCGTCATCTGATCCGTCCGTTTGCCCGCATAGAAAAGCACAAAAACTACCCAAACAAATGGTTTGAAAATTAATATTTAAAATCATTGCCAAAAATTCTCGACTCATTTCAAATTTGATGAAAATTGAATCAAAATTAAAAAAGATATTAAGGGTGTATTTCGATTCAAACTGCTTATTTTCCGATTTATTTTTAGGTTCACTTTTGCTCTCAAATGCATCAAACTTTCAAATTCTCTTATTTAGAAAGTACACAAGGTGCCGTAATCGTCAATTCTCTGATAAATGCAGAAAACATAGCAAAAAAAAGCAATCAAAAACAGCACTTTGAACCGAATTTTCCGAAGCGGGAGGTCTGCGAACGAAAAAAAGGGTCATACTGAGAAGGTTATTGTTTATAAATCAAATTCTAATGAATTGAGTGTAAAAAGACATCACACGGCACCTTAAACGT
Source organism: Maratus speculifer (assembly GCA_964019185.1). NCBI lineage: Eukaryota > Metazoa > Arthropoda > Arachnida > Araneae > Salticidae > Maratus > Maratus speculifer. The sequence continues at coordinate 313,897,825 of OZ025296.1, read as the reverse complement.
CTCTTCAAAAATCTCCTCAGCAAGTTTCATGTTTCTACTTTTAAAAATGAGTCTGAAATTGTATCGGGAAATTTCGAGCTGTTGAAGATGGAAAACTGTTTTTTCGAATCCACCCTTAATGAAATTTTTCTTTATTCTATTAAATCCTACCATACGTAATTAATTCAATGATGTCCCATGATAAGCAGTGTTTTTTGGTTGCCATGGGGATTTTCGTATTCATATTTATTTTAAAATTAACTGTATACTTTGGACTGTTAATCCTTACCTGCCAATGTTTCGCTTTTTTTTCAAGTTAAAATTTTAATTTTTATATTTTTTAAATCAGAAAATTTCTTTTATAAATTGCGTCTTGTATCTATACGCTGCTTCTTTGATTTCATTTATTAAATACATTTTCGGAACCTCATGAAGAGACAAGTTTCATACATAAAACGATAACAGGAAATACTACCTAATATTTTATTGGAACTCTATTGAGATATAAATGTAGTAGAGCAATAGGAAAAGAGAAACAAATTATCCCTTTATCTACCAACGGTATACTTATAAGTACCATTAAAATAACTTATTATAAATTTCTTTTAATACGTCAGTTAATTGTAATACTATTTAGAATGAGGTACAGATATATTACTTTATCTTATTCCAAAATCATTATTGGTTTATACAAAACAAAATTATTTTTAAAAGGACGATTTCTTTTGCCTTTGCATCTTTTCAGCTTCCTTGGCGCTGAGGGAAGGGGGAAGGAGTTTTTTAAATGCGGAAATGTTTCTATATTTATATTGTAAGAACATCATATTTGTACATTTTATAATTCTACAAAATTCTAAGAAAATCATTGAAAATGAAAGATTGTAGTGGGGTTATAAAAATTGGACACAATCCCTGTAAATTCAAATTTAATGAATCCTTCTAAATCCTTCAGTCTTCCTAAAATCCTTTAAATATTTATTAAATGATTAAGCAAACCCTTTAAATTATATAAAGAATTTACGCAAAATGCTTTAGAATGTAAAATTTTCATGAATTCAAAACGCGCTAGATAAAGTGTTAAATACAAATAACATCCCTTCGTTTTACTCAGCAGTAATCCTAGAGCATACTGAAAGAAACAAGTTAGAAATTGCACGTAAAGCGTAGCAAATGAGGTGCGTTCGTACGATAACGAAGTTTTAAAAAATATTCAGATCTTCCTGTTAAAGTAGATAATACTTCGGATACACTATAGTCCCCAAATCTTTTGTGTGTCCCTGTAAATACTATCTGCTTTATTTTATAAAGGAAATATCTTGTAGTATTCCTCAGCAACGTATATCAATCTCATAAAATGTTAAATGGTTAATTACAATTAAAACGCTCACCAAACAATATTCTCCCTATACTTTTATGTAATGGAATACTTTTGTGAGGCCTTGTAAATCAATAATAAATATTCTTTGCAACACAGATTGTGCAAATTGTATATTATAGTATATATTTCATAGATTCATATCAATTTTCTTATGTTTGAATGAGTATAACACCATTAAAATGCATTTAAAACTTTTTCCCCATTGACCGTAATGTAACGGACTACTTTTGATTGTCCCTGTAATTGATCTATCCATCCGATTTTCATAAAATTTGAAATGACGCGACAAAATTATGTAATAATTATATATTTTAAATTTCAAACGATTAAAATGCAATTGAAACTTTTTTCCCCATTGACCGTAATGTAACGGACTACTTTTGATTGTCCCTGTAATTGATCTATCCATCCGATTTTCATAAAATTTGAAATGACTCGACAAAATTATGTAATAATTATACATTTTAAATTTCAAACGATTCCGTTGGGTAGTTTTTGCGTTGTTATATGCGGACAGACAGACGGCCAGACAGACAGACGGACTGAACGACAACTATAGGTGCTACGTATTAACATAATTACGAACGCACCTAAAAATGACAGAGGATATAACAAAATTGGAACAGAAAAACAAAATCGTTTAATACAGTTGTGAAAAAAAAAAAAAAAAAAAAAAAAAGAAATCTCTAATAAACTTGCCAGGTCTTGTATGTGTGTGTATTTAGAAATCAGGGAAACGATAAAGTTACAAGGCTTGACTTAACCCTTTCGGGTCCGATTTTTTTTTTTCAGTTTTCAGAAAAAATTTCTTTTACGTTAATAACATTAACACTAGCTATCCAAATACATTAATTAATATTTAACGAATATTTCATTGTCTGAGAGATAACGGAAGTTGTTGTTTCGCTTACTATTCAATTCATTTTCATATGACAATAAGCTAAGGAAGAATTTTTGGAGATGTTTAGAAAATATTGTATTACAAAAGATTCAACTTACATTACAACTTTCTAGTAACTTTTTCCGATTTACTACAAATGATTGTTTCAGGAAAGTAACTGTTATTTTAAATTTAAAAAAGTGAAATATATGTTTAAAATAAAGAAATCTCAAACGGCGCAAAGAGAATTAAGCAAATAATAATAATAATTATTATTATTACTAAATGCTTAAACATAAATGAAGTCATATAATAAATGCATAGATATATACTTTCAATGCTACATGGAAATAGTAGCAAAAGTATTTCTTAAAACAAAAGAATACTCCATTAAGGGTGTATTTAGATTCAAACTGCTTATTTTCCGATTTATTTTTGAATTCATTTTTGCTCTCAAATACACCAAACTTTCAAAATCTCTTATTTGGAAAGTACAGAAGGTGCCGTGATTGTCAGTTCTTTGATAAATGCAGAAAATATTGCAAAAAAAAAAAAAGCAGTCAAAAACGGCATTTCGAACCGATTTTTCCCAAGTGGGTGATCTGGGAACGAAAAAAAGGGTCATACTGATAAGGTAATTGTTTATAACTAAAATTCTAATTAATTGAGCATTAAAAGACATCACACGGCACCTCATACGTCCCTTCAAAAATCCCCTCAGCAAGTTTCATGTTTCTACTTTCAAAAATATGTCTGAAATTGTTTCGGAAAATTTCGAGCTGTTGAAGGTGGAAAAGCGTTTTTTCGAATACACCCTTAAAAGATATGTACTATTAATAGTACACCAAACTCGAAAGGGTTAAATTATTTGGGAAACAGGTACGAGTATAATTCTGCCCCCTTTCCTCTATATAAACCATAGAAAATTTTTTTAGAAATATACTTAAGTGAGTAGTGACAAGTTTCATGTATTATAACAATACATACATTTTGTACGAAGTCGAGGAAAAGAAGTAAATATGGACACCCTCTTTTATTTTTGACTTAAGTTACTTTCATTTTGAAAGATTCTAGATTTTTTAATTTCATGAGCAACTGTAACATGTTTTATAAATGATAGTAAACAAAATAAACCAAATATTGTTAATTACTTCAATTCAAAAACACAGATTTTCAAAAAGCTATTAATAAGGCACCAAAAATAATGGGGTGTAAATATAGGCCCTCTCTAATAAAAAATATTTAAAAAAAATTGTTTTAAAACAAGATAAAACAATACAACACTGTAGATAATTTATTGACTGAGGGAAAAAAAATACTTACAGAAATTGTAAACATAACTACACTGTAAAAAAAATCTGTAACCTTAGTAATCTAAATTAACCGAAATCTCTTATGCTTACTAAAATTTTATGTGTACACTGTACAAGAAAATGATGTCAATCTACAAAACTTGTAAGCAAAACTAAAACCATCTGTAACTTTACAAAAGAATTTACTAAAATTTTGGTAACTTTACTAAAATTTTATCTATAGTGCTCGTTATCGTCACTTAAAAAGTTCTTGGAATACGATTTCCCAAAAAAATTCTTAGTAACCTTAAAATTTGTTTGATTCAAAGTGCAAATCTGTATCTGTTACATGAATTTTTATTGTTGCCGTTACATAAAAAGTTCTTGGAATACAATTCTACTAGAAAAATTTTTGTAATTCTCCCAATTTTTTTTTACAGTGTAGCTCTTTCAAACCCGGCATAATCCAGTGTGTTCACATTTGGTACATAACACTAATTTAACCCATTCTTTTTCGCGAGTGTCTTCAGAAAACTTTCCACCTCAAAACATGCAAACTGTATTTGGTTTATCCTAAAATTTATTCCGGTTGATATTATCATCACTGTCCCCTAGTGGATGACCACAGTAGCCTAATGAGTCTGCTAATGAATCATATCGCTTCGTAAATCAATTTTTTTTAAGGCTTTTGATCTTTTCACCCTTGTTTCCTGGTCGGTATCTTACCTCAGAAAATGTTAAGGCGCAACACTAGTCACAAAAAAAAGACCCGGATGATAATATAAAGTCTATGGTAGCGTTCTTTTCAAGTATCTCGCACAAACTTTAATATTTTTACATGATTTTTTTGCATAGAATAGCTGAGAACGATCCACAACCGGCCTAGTTTTTACTTTTTTAATTTTGGTTTCAGATTTAAAAAAAAAAAAATACTTTAAATTTCAAAACCGGTTTAAACCGGTTCTGATATTGAATCTATCATAATATAAAAAATATGTAAGCAAAACCAAAAAAGTAAAAACTAGGCCGATTGTAGATCATCCTCAGCTATCCTATGCAAAAATATTTGTAAAAATATTAAAATTTGTGCGAGATATTTCAAAAGAACACTCCCATAGACTTTACATTATCATCCGGCTCTTTCGCAGTGACTGTTGTGGGGACTTAAGGACGTCTTTTTTTAGAGCACTTTTGCCAAGCGATTCAGTCCACTCATTCTTACATGGTGATCCCAGTGATGAGGTGGATCTTGCTATTTTGCATCCACGATTTGTGTTTCTCTTAAGGGAGACCCGTAAGAAAAAATTCAAAATTTTTATTATTGATTTTAAAGTAATGAATTTTGGTGTACTACTTAAGAATCTTTTTGTAAGGAATAATTAGCAAAAAAATTCACTTTTTATTAAAAAGTATATTTTTTTATGGGGATTTTTATGATATTTTTTTGTCGAAAAATACACTTTTTAAAATTACTACTCCTCATTCAATTTTCAATATTTTGGTATTACTAAAATTTCTTAGTGTTATAGTATATAGAAAAGAACTAAGGAGAGATATTTTTAATTTTCTATTTTAATCGGCTAAAAAAATAAAAAATAAAAATAGGCATGGTAAATTTCCTTAAATTCGTTATAATTTTCATGTTTACCAATTTATTTAAAATTTTCAGAAATAGTTAAAAAAAAATATCTCTCCTTACTTTCGTTGCAAATTTTTTTAAGATTCTGAAAACATAAACACTTTGTTTCTAAATCATTTTACCACTGAGCCTTAGTACTTTGAACTTAGGCAAAATATGAAAAAAGTCATTTTCAGGAAAACACGTTTTAAATGGCCGCTAGTCCTTTAAACTCTATAGTGAGTACAATTAAAAAAGCTCATTTTCTACCTGTTCCAAGTGTCCCCGAGTTCTGAAATTTTGCATGGATATTCGCAAATATATATTTTATCGTTTTCTGAGATAAAATTTTTTTTGAACTTTTGATGATTTTTGGCCGAAAATGGGGTACGGGTCTCCCTTAATTTGAATAATGTTGGTAATTGCTGTTTCCAAGAAAAACATTATTGAAATTATTGATGTTATTTAAGAGAAAAGCTGGTGTAGTTATAGGGGGCCATATTTACACCACGAAAAAGTGCCCGTATTTACAGCAACCCCATCTAAGAAAGATGGCCACTTTCATATGTAATCTAAATACATGTGTGATTAAATCGTGCTTTTAAATGTAGCTTACGATCCTTACTTTCCGGATATCACAGTGAAATTGCTTTAAACTAACCGTAAAAACATGAAAAGAAAACTATTTCTAATGCCGGTCAAAAGCTTGCAGTCCAAAACTAACACCAATTCGCTCAATAACTCACGTTGCGTCCGCACTACTTGAAAGAATAGATCTAACAGCTCTCTGCTATCTCATATCAATAAATGGAAATATCTACAGTCCTGGCCGTTAGTTTTTAGCACCTCCCATAGCTTTTAGGAAGGAATGCTCATATTTAGACCTGTGCCCATTTTTACACCTCTTCCTCTACTATTTACATCTGTATACAAGGTATTCTAAGGCAGATAACCACAATTTTGAGAAAAATAGTATTGTAGAAAGAAAAACGCACTTAATGAATTGCACTTGATGAATTGGTTGACAGGTCTATTGTAAACTTTCACTAATTTATCTATACATTTCATACGGTATCTAAACAAAAAATTAGGTTAACATTAATTGTTTCAGTTTCTCTCATTAGGAGAGAAATTTCAATAATAAGATTTTCTTGAAAACAATGGAATATTAAGTTGTGAAATTTTAATAATTAATTTTCAGATAATAATTTAATTTTTTTTCGCTTTTTAGGTGCGTTCGTAATTATGTAAATACGTAGCACCTATTGTTGTCTCTCTGTCCGTCTGTCTGTCCGTCCACATATAACAACGCAAAAACTACCCAACCGAATCGTTTGAAATTTAAAATATATAGTTATAACATAATTTTGTTGAGTCATCTCAAATTTTATGAAAATCGGATGGATAGATCAATTACAGGGACAATCAAAAGGATTCCGTTACATTACGGTCAATGGGGAAAAAAGTTTCAAATGCATTTTAATAGTTTGAAATTTAAAACATATAATTATTGCGTAATTTTGTCGAGTCATTTCAAATGTTATGAAAATCGGATGCATAGATCAACTACAGGGACAATCAAAAGGATTCCGTTACATTACGGTCAATGGGGAAAAACTTTTTAAATGCATTTTAATCGTTTGAAATTTAAAACTTATAATTATTACGTAATTTTATAGAGTCATTTCAAATGTTATGAAAGTCGGATGCATAGATCATTTACAGGGACAATCAAAGGTATTTCTTTACATTACTGTCAATGGGAAAAAAGTTTCAAATGCATTTTTATGATGTTACACTCATTCGAACATAATAGAATTGGCATGAATCTATGAAATATGTACTAAAATATGCATTCTGTACAATCTGTGATGCGAAGAATTTTTATTATTAAATTACAGGGCCACACAAAAGTATTCCACTACATAATGCTATACGGAGAAACATTGTTTGGGGCGTGTTTTAATTATATTCAACTATTTCACATTTTATGAATAAGATGTACGTTGCTGAGGTGTAATAAAAATTACTTCCTGCATATTTACAGAAACACAAAGATTTCGACTACTATACCGTATCCGAAGTACGCTCTACTATATCAGCAAGATCTGAATATTTTTAAAACTTCGTTATCGTACGAACGCACCTCATTTGCTACGTTCACGTGCAATTTCCAACTGGTTTTTTTAATGTAATGATGGGCTAGGATACAGGGATCAGCGAAAAGAAGGGGTGAACCGTCTCACCTTGCCTATATAACGTTCATTATCAGCTATAATACTTTATTTTAATTTTACCTGAAATTTACAAGCTATAAACTGAGGAAGCTACCTTCGTATACAGAATTAAAGAGCTGACTAAACCTGTATAAGTTTTGATAAAATCAAAAGCGTTCAAAATGATAAACGAACATTGCTAGCAATATCTTTCAACGATCAGATAAAACGATTAAACTAAGAGATAAAATGACCCTTTACGGTGAAATTTTTCTCACAAATGAATAGCAAACGCTAAGCAACCTATTCATAGTAAGACATGGTAAAGATTGAATCTCCTTAAATTCAGAGAAGAACCACACAGATTCATAGCTTGTGTCAGAAAAAACAATTATGGAAAGAATTACCGCCATCTTTAACGCCAAGTGGATATTATATCTATCAAAACTTCGGTAACACATTGTATCGAGTTTTTTTTTCCCTTTATGAAACTAGAATTGACACGGTGTTGATATTAGTGTTAAGACTGTACTTAAATGAAAAAGAGCAACTTTATGACATGATTTTTAATTTATTTTTGTTCGGAAATGCATAAAAGTAACAGGTGTCGTTGCTCAGAAACTATCGGATCGAACTCATTTCCCCCACTTTTTAGCAATCACAATAGATTTTGCAGAAATATCGTCAAAGTGGGCGCTTTAAATCGAATTTCTGCTCGAAAGAAGAATAACCACTCATACTGGGATGAAAAACGTATTTTTCACGTGATCGATTTTGCTTATAACTCAGTAGGTAATTTATGATAAAAAAAAATGAAAAACTCATTTCGTTTCCAATTCCCTTCCATGTTCAGGCTTTTCGGTTTTACATCTTTCCGTTTAAAAATCAATTTGTAAATGTGCCAAAACATTTGAGGAGAACATTTGAGAACAGCCTTAAAGCACAATATGGACTAGTGATTTTCAAACTTTTATGGATGTGTCCTTGTTCACTCTTGCTAATTTGTTGGATTTTCAATTTAACTTTATGAGTTTGAGTCGCAAATAATGTTCAGTTTTAGTGTTCGTATATATTTTATCTTAAAATTGACAATGAGATAAAAAAACATTTACATTTATTCATTTAGCAGAACTGTGCCATATGTTGAGTTGATACAAAATCCACAGCATACATCAAGATTTTTTTTTTTCTATTACAAGAAATAAACCGCAGTCCTTTTTGAAAAGCATTGAAAAGAATATACACTATATGTCCAAAGATGACCAGCCGCTTGCGATTTTAGACATCTTATTAATTATCTAGAAAAATACATGAGGATTTTTCCTGAAACTCAAAGCATGTAAATATAATAGTACAGGTAATACATTTCCGTAAAGATTTTCCCCCGAAATTCCATACGGGACCGTCAACAAATTGAAAAAGAATGAATATCTTTTGGATAACCTTGTTAAAACTAATGTAGCAAAAGTACTCAAACTGTAGATTATGATTAAGGGACTTATTGTAATAAACTGTGTTCATTTTTATGTGGATAACATATACATTCATAGAAAAATTAAGGTTTTTACAAAAACAGTCCCAAATTTTTTCAAATTTTTTGTTTATAATTTGCAGAATGATTAATATAAAATAATGTTCTTTTCTGAAAATATGACAAACAATATTGTACACAGTACCCTGTAAATAGAATTAAAAAAAATAATAAAAATTGTACGAAAAATGCGAAGGTATAAATAATTTTTCACTGCGCATGCGTCAAGGATATAAAAAAATGATTTGCATATTGTGTTAAATAAATGCATGAGCAACTTTTGTTATAATCTCAAAGTCATAGCTTGAAAATTCTCAAAATAATCACCGATAGAATAAGCTGAAAATAAGTTGTTCCTAAAATGAAGGAAAAGGATGAGAGGTTCTATCCATAGATCCATGGATTAGTGTCAAAATAGAATACACTATATGGCACGTACCTATATTTGAATAAAACCCCTCAATTTTTTGCTTCATTTTGGGAACAACAGGTTTTGAGCTTATTCTATAGACGACCACTTTCAGAATTTCAAAGCCATGATTTTGAGAATTTCACAAAAGTTGCTTTATACATTTAGCTAACACAATATGCAAATGAAATTTTGATATCTTTGACGCATGCGCAGTGAAAATTTATTTAGTAAACATGCTCATTATTCTTACAATTTCTATTATTTTTTAATTCTGATGACAGGGTACAGGAGTACAATATTATTTGTCATATTTTCAGGAAATTACATTATTTTATATTAAGAACTCTGCAAATTATAAGCAAAAAACTTGGAAAATTTTGGGATTGTTTTTATATAAACATTAATTTCTCTACCAGCATACATGCTATCCACATAAAAATTTAAACAGATTATTACAATAAGCCACTTAATCATAATCTACAGTTTGAGCGCTTTTGCTACATTTTGACAGGGCCAATCCAAAAGATCTTCGTTCTTTTACTGTTCCCTACGGAATTTCGAGACAAAATCTTTACGAAAATGTATTACCTGTACTATTATATTTACACACTTAGAGTTTCAGGATAATTTCTCATGAAGTTTTCTAGATATTTAAGAAAATGTTTAAAATTGCAAGAGGCCAGTCACCTTTGGCCATAGTGTATGTTGTTACAGAAAATGGCACTTATTGATTATTTTACAAACAGATCATGAGCAAAAGATTTGATAAATCCATTATTAGTATTCAATAAAAAATTATCAGTTTCCGCTAAAAAAATATATATCTGGTGCCATCCGTGATAAGGGAAACTCACCAGTAATAGGTCACTTAAGGATATTTATTTAACTATATTTAAAGTGTAAGTGAATTAATATGTATATATATATATATATATATATATATATATATAATACCATTAAAAGTAGACTAGATTCACCAATGGATTTTATCAAAACAATAAACCAAAACGAAGAATTTAAATTGAATTGAATTATAAAAAAAAATAAAAAATAAAAAAAAAAATAAATAAATAAATAAAAAAAACAGTGAAACGAGTATATCTGAATAAATTATATATATATATATATATATATATATATATATATATATTTAACCTAGTCATAATTCTCATATATCAGAGTAAACATTGAATGTTTCAAAATATGTTCTTTGAAAAAAAAAAAAAAAAATGAAAAATAAAAAATGTTATTCTCTTGTGTGCTCCAGTGGTGGGCGATGTATTAATCTGTAAGTTTTCGATTTATCCAATGAATTACAATAATACTATATCAATAGTAGTATAATTTAAAACAGAACATAATATTAAACAAACAATGTTTTAAATAAAAACTTGTCTCTTAATGATATCTCTAAAAAATTTCCTCCCCCCCCCCCCTCCGAAAAAAAAATCTACTTTTAAAAACACTCTAGTAAAAAAAAAAAAAAAAATCTTTTTCAGAAAACACTCTGGAAAAAAAAAAGTGCAAACCGTTTTGGAAAGTTAATATTTAAGGATGTTATTCCATCTGATTTCTTTCATTTAAAATGCATTTTTGACTCATTTTTAAAATAAGTGGCCTACTACTGATAAATTGCCCATTACGTGTATTTATACTTCATTAAAAACTAGCTGACACGCCTGACGTTGCCCGCGATCCGTTATAATAACCTTAAACAAAGCTCAAGTTTGTGTGATTTTATATCTTTTGAAAATAATTTAAATGAGCCAAGTTTCGGGGGTCCCGTTGCTTACTAATTGTTTACATATATCAGAGTTTTTTCGACTTATCGTTATAATGACGAAGTCTCTATAACAGACGATCGTTACTTCAACGTCTATTGTATGTGTGTTTTAATGTTGCTCTTTCTTCTGGGACATTCTAAATCCATACTTAACAAATCGCCAAGTTTTTAATATTCTTGAAAAATTCCTAACTCCGCCTTGTCTGTGCATGTTCAATGCTCTTCAAATTCAATATTATATGAATTGCAATCATTTGCTAGATTTATTGAGCAACGCTGAAAATTATCACTTAATTTTTATATAAAAAATATAAGGACGAATTTAAGAAAAACAAGTTGGAAATTGCACGTGAACGTAGCAAATGAGGTGCGTTCGTACGGTAACGAAGTTTTAAAAATATTCAGATCTTGCTGATATAGTAGAGCGTTCTCCGGATACAGTATAGTAGTCGAAATCTTTACGTTTCTGTAAATATGCAGGAAGTAATTTTTATTACACCTCAGCAACGCATGTCTTATTTATAAAATGTGAAATAGTTGAATATAATTAAAACACGTACCAAACCATGTTTATCCGTATAGCATTATATAGTGGAATACTTTTATGTGGCCCTGTAATTTAATAATAAAAATTCTTTGCATCACAGATTGTACAGAATGCATATTTTAGTATATATTTCATAGATTCATGCCAATTCTATTATGTTCGAATGAGTGTAACATCATTAAAATGCATTTGAAACTTTTTCCCCATCGACCGTAATGTAATAGAATCCTTTTGATTGTCCCTGTAATTGATCTATGCATCCGATTTTCATAACATTTGAAATGATTCGATAATATTACGCAATAATTATATGTTTTAAATTTCAAACGATTAAAATGCATTTAAAACTTTTTTCCCTATTGACCGTAATGTAACGGAATCTTTTTGAATGTCCCTGTAATTGATCTATCCATCCGATTTTCATAAAATTTGAAATGACTCGACAAAATTATGTTATAATTATGTATTTTAAATTTCAAACGATTCGGTTGGGTAGTTTTTGCGTTGTTATATGCGGACAGACGGACAGACAGACAGACGGACAGACGGACGGACTGAGAGACAACAATAGGTGCTACGTATTTACATAATTACGAACGCAGCTAAAAATGGGAAGACGCAAGAAAATAGCTGAATCCGAATACAAATACGTGGTTTGTGGCACATGGAAATTTCCTCCTTTTTTTTTTGCTTCCTATTTATCTCAAAACACAGAAAATTCTAAAATCTAACACAAAAATTGTTTGGAATTTTCCAATATAAAACTGCAATTTTGTCAAATCACTGGGGAGTTCCGACAACTGTACTATTTAGTACTTTTTTCTTTTTTGAAAACTAATTTTTTTTACGTTTCTGTCCGCCCCCCCCCCCTCCTCGCAAACCTGAGTTGAAATTTTCGTAAAATTCTCTAATAAAAAAGTCAGAAATTTCTTGAAGTAGAAGAAAAATATTTTCTATTCACAAGGGTATTCTGGCTGCTTTTTCCTTATTAATATTATTATTTACTTATTTTTTTAGTTTTAAAAGTTTAGATTATTACCAGAGATATTTCAAAGATTATACACCGTATTTCATGCATCAAAAATTAAAGTAAAATATATGCCTTAATAAATTAATCATCTATATATTAAAGCATTGTTCTCCTAAATTTACACTTAACAAATTCTATTGCTTAAATCTTATTTTAAATTTCTCACGTGAAAGAAGCCGTTATGAGTGAATTCCATCACACGGAAGTATAATAAGAAGTTCAGATATTATTTTATTACAAATATATTGATAGTATTAATATTATTAAAATTAACTACGTCATGTGATATTTGTACTTAATATGAACATTTTATGGCTGAATGTCTCAAGAAATCAAAATTAGGATAATACACTTATTTTATCCACATTTCCTCTAGTATAAATGTAAATAATTTATGTTACAATGATAAATCCATGCGTCCAAAATAAATACCCCCATAGCATACATGGTCACAGTGACGTCACTGTGAGTCACGTCACATCACACCTGTGACCAAAATGCCACCACTCAGTGACGTCACAATGTGACTGAGATGTGACTTTTTTAAAATCTTTAGAAACTTATGAAAAAGTCTTCAAAACATGTTATTTACTTTAAAAAACATGTTTCTAACAATTTAAATATCGTTGCTTTTGTCACAGTTTCGTCACAATGTTAATGTCAAATAAGTCACAAATGACACATTTTTCACAAATTTGTCACATTGTGACCACTTTGTGAAACGTCACAAAAGAACTCTAAAACGGCCATAACGACTTCACATTTTAGTCACTGTGACTTCACATCGACGTCACGTGACGCCACATCGACAATCGATGGTCACAAAGTCACAATGTGACTTCACAACGACGTCGATGTGACGTCACCATGCCTTACGGGTATGCATGTACTCGGCTTGAAAAAAAATCATATCAATATACATTATTATAATTAAAAAAACACATATTATTTTACAACGATGCAGACAGATGCGATACGTCCTCTATCCGTGAACAAAATTCGATAGCAGATATTTTCGAAAAAGACCTTCAAAATACTGAATTACACTTTTTCCACCTACAGAAGGTATAGAATGACAGGCAGGAAATTGAAAGCGAACATAGTTAAATAATAATTAACATAAAGAACATTATATGTTGCTAAATGTCTGTTTATTGAAAAAAAATGAATTGACAGAGAAAATTGTCAATTTTAGCGCTAGGAGAAAATTGTTCAATCTACAGAATATATGTGTAATTTTCATTAATTTTTTTTCTGTAAAACATATAGATTTTTTTGTAAAAATTACAAAAATAAATTTTTTTTTATAAAAAAAAATTGCAACAGTTTTTTTTTTTTTTTTTTTTGTATAAAATACAAACTTTTTCTGTAAAAAATTCAGATTTTTTTTTTACTTGCATTTGAACACAAATGATTTTCATTTTATGTAATAATTTTTAGATGGGTTCGTAATTATATAAATACATAATTCCTATAATCATCGCCTGGTCCGTCCGTCCATCTGTCTATCCGTCTCTCCGCATATAACAGAGGAAAAACTTTAAAAAAAATATTGGTATTAAAATTCAAGGGTCCGTACACTCACTGAAATAAAACTCTGTCAGAACTCAGGTCTAGTATTTAAGGGGCTGAGATGTATCCGCTTTATGCGAGAATTGGACTCGAAAAACCAAATGGTATTCATCATTAAACTGATTTAACTCCGGACACAATCAGGTCAATTCAGAATAAAGGTAAATATCACTTCAACCGAGGTTTTCATGCTTAATTCATCGTTAAGGTAGATGCTGAATCAGGGCCGTAGCTAGAAGTGAACCATAGGGAGGGGGGGGGGGGGCTCAAGAGAATGTAGGGGTGGCTCATATTTTTTTTTTCTCTCTCTATCTGACGCAGAGAGATAAATTAATGCATATTCACACTGTAGGTACTATGTTTCTTATTAAACTATTGTAATAATTTCATTTTATGCTAAGAAAAGTATAGGATGATGAAAATTTTGAGTGTATAATTGGTGCAAAATTAAACATCGCGTTATATTCATATTTTAATATAGGATGAGGGAGTGTTGAAATACTTATTTTAGATACAATTTAGTAACTCTGCAAAGTTGTGAAAGAGTCTCAAAACTAAATGAGTTTTTTGAACAGAACTTCATTTAAATTTTCGAAAAAGAAATTCATTGGGCGACCTTGGAATCTTTTCCAGCGGGGCTCAAAATATTTTAGGGGGAGGGGGCTGAGCCACCCATAGCGCCCCCTTAGCTACGGGCCTGTGCTGAATACAAGTATAAGAGACTGAGACATTCTTGAATCATAATTTCACATTTTGAAATTGCTATAAATTCCGTATTTAGATCGTGGGAAATACGCAATTAATTTAATATAATTAAAAAAATAAATAAATTTTATTAACTTCTTAGTCTGGTTTCCTACAGATCATCTACAAACTTAACTGTTAATTTTACAAAATTAAGAAGTAATAATAAATCTCTAAAAATATAGCAACATTAATAATAACATAATACTTCTAAATCAGTGCCTGTTCAGACAAGAAAATCGAGACCTTTTTATAGTTGAATAAAAAATATGAAATTTGAAAGTGATTCAAAAAATATATTTTGCTTAATTTAATGCAGGAAGACTTAATAATATAGAATTTAATGCACAACACTATATTTTTCCTTTGAAAAATATATTTTTGAGAGGCAGCAAAAGTTTTGCGTTATCAAAAATATTAAAAAAATCTATAACACATACACTTTAATTAGACCTAATATCTGAGCATAACATCATTTTATGATGAGCTGTTAAAGTGCATATATTATTACACCAAAAAACATAAATTATTTCGCAGAATGACAAGATACAATCACTACGTGCTGCGAATTCGTTACTTGTGTGAATGTGAGACGTCAAAATATTGAGTTAGCTTTGAACAGGTTCAGAATGTGTCTGTAAAGCACAAGATTATGAAAACTCATGGCGTAATCGACACATTCACCTGAGACCAGTATCGTTTTACCTCATGTTATGTTTGTGGTAAAGCAGTGATACTTCAGTCAATACGATTGAGGAAGGCGATAAGAAAAAAAGAAGTTGGCTCAAAGCAGAAGTTGACTAACAAGGAAGGTCTCCATACTGGGCATATTCAGATTTTTTTTTTTGTAAAAAATGCTAATTAAACTACTCATGTATGTAATAAAGGATCAGTGAAAATTAGCGGTGGAATTGCAATTGAAAACATGTAAAAAAATAAAATACTTTCGAATATTTGGCGTGAAAAGACGAAAGTGTCACACAATTTGGCAAGCAGCTCTTTTCTCCGCCAAAAGCAAACGATTTTAATGCAACTGAAAACCTTTGGATTTTTAGAATCCATGTAAATGAATTTAAACATAAACAATGAACGAGTTTAATATATTACATACATATAAATTTATATATTATATATTGCATAAATTTATATTATTTGATGCTATAGTTATTTAATTTAACTCTGGAAAAAATATTTTCACATATAAAAAATTCTTATTTAGTAAAATTATTTTCATATATTCAAGCGTATTCAAAAATAAAAGCCAGATGTTTCCATAGCAACAAAATCGATTTGACAATGCTCAACTGGACTTTGAATTTGAAACAGTTTTAATAAATTTACATTTGAATTTCGTTTTAAATCTCAAATTTTCATGGTTAAATTTGAATATAAATACATATAAATTCCAATGTAACGAAATTGTACTTAAAACAAACTAAAGCTGACAAAACAAAAGATAGTTAATTTATCTAAACACGTTGAACAATGAAACTTTTTTCCTTTAAAATGCATTTGACATTAAAAAAAACATTTTTTGAAATTGCTTTTCATTGCCAACCGATGATAAATCGCTAAATAACGAAATTTTCATTATTTTTTACGGACAGGGTACGGAGGTTCCGCCGAAATTTTTTTTATAAACGTACATATCCTCATGAGAAAAACATTCTGTATTTTTTTCAGATTTTTCGGAGTATGCTCGTATGGAGACCTTCCTTGTAAGTGACTGTCGAAACGGTTGCGACGAGAACTTGTAATAATCAGAATCGGTCAATGCAAATGACCCCCCCCCCCCGATTTTGCGATGAAAATTGATTAATCTTTGTAGAGTAAAAATGCATATTTGAATAGGAATGAATGTTAACAAGATGGAATTTAAAATTTTTAAAAACAGCGTCAATGTATTGATACTGATAATTTTTACTTTCACTTTAGCCGCAGCTTTAAGCTAAACTCTTGAAATCTTTTAGAAATTTTCTTCTCTTTTTTTGTCAGAGAAATAACAGAATCGGACACACAGAATGTTACAATACAGACTGTATATAAGCTTTCTTAATTTTGTGATTTTAAGTTCGGAAATCACATAGAGATTTTTAGATTAGTTTCAATTTTTACTCTCTTAATACCTCTACCACAAAATAGCTCAAGTTGAGTCGGAATTCACTCATCTCACAATTTGAAAGTCAGCTTCTCATAAAGAGTTGAAACAACTCGGATGAACGAATTAATTTCAAAAATTATTAATAGCAACATCTATTTCTAAATCAGTACTTGTTCAGGCAAGAAAATTGAGGGCATTTTTTAGCTGAATAAAAAATATGAAATTTGAAAGTATTTCGAAAAATATATTTTATTACATTTAAGGGTGTATTTCGATTCAAACTGCTTATTTTCCGATTTATTTTTGAATTCATTTTTGCTCTCAAATGCACCAGATTTTCAAAATCTCTTATTTGGAAAGTACACGAGGTGCCGTGATTGTCGATTCTTTGATAAATGCAGAAAATATTGTAAAAAAAAGCAATCAAAAACAGCATTTTGAAGCTATTTTCCCCTAGCGGGAGATCTGTGAACGAAAAAAAGGGTCATACTGAGAAGATAATTGCTTATAAATCAAATTCTAATTACTTGAGCGTAAAATAACATCACACGGCACCTCATACGTCCCTTCAAGAATCCCCTCAGCAAGTTTCATGTTTCTACTTTTAAAAATGTGTCTAAAATTGTATCGGAAAATTTCGAGCTGTTGAAGGTGGAAAAGCGTTTTTTCAAATACACCCTTAATTGATCAAGACTTATATAGCACAACATTATATTTTCCCTTTGAATATAATATATATTTCAGTGGTTGAAAAAGTTTTCGTTATCAACAAATATTTAAAAAAAAATCTATAATACCTATATTTTAATTAGACCTAATATCTAAACACAACATCACTTAATTGAAGAGCCATAAAAGTGCATACATTATTACACCAAAGAACATAAATTATTTCGCAGAATGACACGATACAATCACTACGTGCGATGAATTCGTTACTTGTGGGAATGTGAGACGTCAAAATATTGAGTTAGCTTTGAACAGGTTCAGAATATGTCTATAAAGCACAAGATTATGAAAACTCATGGTGTATTCGACACATTTACCTGAGGCTAGTATCGTCTACCTCATGTAACGTTTGTGGTAAAGCAGTGATACTTCAGTCAATACGATTGAGGAAGGCGATAAGAAAAACGAACTCGGTTGGAAACAGAAGAAGCTGACTACGTGACTGTCGAAATGGTTGCGACAAGAATTTGTAATAATTCAGAATCGGTCAATGCAAATGACCCCCGATTTAGCGATGAAAATAGATTATTCAGTAGAGTAAAAATGCGTGTTTGAATAACAAGATGACATTTAAAAGTATTTAAAAACAGTGTCAATGTATTGATACTGATGATCTTCACTTTTACTTTAGCCGCCGAATTAAAAAACTCTTGAAGTCTTTTAGCCTTTTTTTAAATAAGAGAAATAATAAAATTAAACGCACATAATACTACAACACAGACTTTCTATAAGCTTTCTTAATTATATTATTTTAAACTAGGAAATTGCATAGAAATTTTCAGATTAGGTTCAATTTTTATACAGTTACTAGCGGACCCGACAGACGGATTCCTTCTTGGCACCGACTCCAGAAAATCAAATAAATGTACTTAAATATGGTAATACGCACGATAAACACTATGCTCTTAATTTAATTTCTTATTACAATTATGTAAGGAAATTATTTTTCACTCTTCAGTATTTTTTGCCCACCAGTGGCCGAGAGGTTCGGACCTCTCAACTGGTAGACGGCAGGTGCTGGGTTCGAACCCAATCGCGGCTGTCGGCCTAACCGTTCGGAGTTTTCGTGGTTTTCTTCGAACCTTGCGTAAATACGGGTTAGGTTCCCTTAGAAAGACCCCCACGAAGGGCATTCCCCCCTGGTCCTATATCCCTAGCGCAGATAATCGGACGTCAAAAATCAATCAATCAATCAATCAGTATTTTTTGAAGTCGGTTCAATTTTTGATAGAAAAGTTTATTTTTCTCTTTTTAGTTAAAAGTTAACGATTTTCAGAAGTCGGTTAATCAAAATTATAATACAGGAAATATTATTGTAAAGCATACTCGGATATTCCGTCCGCACTCTATTCATCGAACTTATTCAACACTTTTAATTCGCGAAAAATCACTAACTATTAGCTTTTGCCTACTTACTAAAAAAGTACTGAATCAATTTCGACGAAATGTGAATCTAAACAATTCTCGAATCCACTGGAACGCACACACAAAATTTCATTAAAATCTGTCCAGTCGTTTAGGAGGAGTTCAGTGACATACACACGCACAGAAGATTTATAGGGTACACGACATTTCGTTCCCGCCATTTCGGTCCCGCCGTTTCGGTCCCGCCGTTTCGGTCCCGCCGTTTCGGTCCCGAGACATTTCGGTCCCTGGCCATTTCGGTCCCGAGACGTTTCCGTCCCCGGCCATTTCGGTCACGAGACATTTCGGTCCCTGGCCATTTCGGTCACGAGACATTTCGGTCCCTTGCCATTTCGGTCCCTGGCCATTTCGGTCCCTTGCTATTTCTTTACCGGCCACCTTATAACTTGGTTTCTGATTGATGAAGGCCTACTAAACGCTGTAAGCTCAACATTGTTCTGGCTTTTCTAAATATTTTTATTCTCCTGCCCCCCCTTCCTTCAAATTTTATACAAAGCTGAATATAATAGTCCAATAAGTTTAATCTATTGTAACTCGTGATAATAAAATCACAGCAAGTTGAAAATTTGATTAAATAATGTTATAAAATTTTACACTATCTTTATTATTATTATTTAACATAATGAATATTTTAAGTTTTATCATATATTCTTTGTATTAGGTATTTTATCTATACAAAAAACTAAAATACATATTTTATTGATTGTTTTAGCACACTTTCTTAGAATCTTTAAATTAGTGATTTCCTAACTAGGCGTGCTACGAAAATTTTTTGTTTAAAAAATAAAATCTCCAACGACCTTTTTTATGTAATAATTATTGGTTGCATTTTTTTTTTTTTTTTTTCACAGTTTTCTCACTTCATGAAGACAATTTTTGCGAATTAATTTTATTGAAAGTGGGCTTATTTCTTTGTAATAAAATGA
Source organism: Maratus speculifer (assembly GCA_964019185.1). Lineage (NCBI taxonomy): Eukaryota > Metazoa > Arthropoda > Arachnida > Araneae > Salticidae > Maratus > Maratus speculifer. Next base: position 313,877,662 of record OZ025296.1, on the reverse strand, counting down.
TTATTTTTCAATTTTATATAATAATGCAATTATTATTTTAAATAATTTTATTTTCAAATTTTAACTGACAAAACTAAGCTTTTTTAATTTATCGTTTATTTATTTATTTATTTATTTATTTGCATTACCTTTTCGCTCCCACTTTCACAGAAAAAAAATTGACAATTCTTATTTTAATTTTATTATTGATTGAATTAACAGTTTTAAATTTCAGTAACTTTAAATATAAAATAAATAAACAGGTAAGCAATAAGTTTCAGTTTATAACTACTACAAAACATAATGATAAATTTAATATAAAACAGATTATTTATTGAGTTTATTTAAAGTAAAATTCGAAATGCGCATTAATAATTTTATCAATTTAATTAAATAAAGATTCATTAAATTAAAAATACATATATTTAATAAAATATTAATTTGATTTTAATTTTAAAATCACTAACTGTTTTGAGATTTAATTTATAGCAATTATTCATCACCATAAGTTTTTATTCAAAAATTATTATTTATTTGAAAAAAGGAAATTATTATTATTATTATTAGGATGAGCGAAGCGAATCCTCTACTAGGCCACTCAAATTACAATTTGTCGTACACTTTATAAAAAAACTATTCAATATTTTGACTTCAAATTAAACACAAAAATAAAATATGATCTGTAGATTTGCAGAATATAATTTTTTTACAGTAAAACGTTAAAAAAATATTATTTTAATTAATTTATTTTACATGCATTTCCAATACGGACGCATTTTAGCAAATAAATAAAAAATGAAATGCGTATATTTTCAGAAAAAAAACATAAATCATGGAGTAAGTGATTATAGATAGAATCATGATTAATTTAATAAATAAAATATGTTTTCATTATTCAGCAAAATCGTTTGCACAAATGACACTTAAACATTTTAAAAGAATTGTATTATAATTTTTTTTTTTTTTTTGTAAAGTGGCAACAGAAGAATTGTAAACAAATAAAATTAATTGTTAAATTTGTTATATAAATGAAAAATTAAAAGAATTGCGTGAACTTGTTGCTTCGATTCAAGCTCTTTATAAATGTACTAAAAGAAAAGTTAACCGATTCAGAAATGACAAATGGACTTCAACCATTTCTTACTTTATCATTTGTATCGAAAGTAATGTTACGTTCTTATTTGTGGACCGAAAAGGGTTTAGTGAACGGGACTTTAGACTTTGTTGCACGTATTAAAGAAAATCACAAGCCACCAGACCAGATATCGCGAATAATCATGGATAAATTTGAATACTACAGTAATTTAATTTATAAGAATTGGTGCGTACCAATTCCCCCAATAATTGAATTCTGGAAAAATGGAAGCATAAATTGCTCAAGGAAAGAATTTCTTCTGCAGTTAGCTTTTGCTGTTACATTTCATAAATCCCAAGGTTTAACATTAGATGAAGCAGTTGTAGATATTGAGAATATATAGGCACCAGTTGGCTTAAAAACGTACGTAACGTTGTCAAGAGTGAAAATCCTTCAAAATTAAGCATTCAATAGAAATTTTCCTTGCGAAAAATTCTGCAATATCAAAAATTCTCATGCACTAACATGTATAATAACGAAGAAATTAGACTAAAAAGTTTTACAGTTAAAAATTCATAGTATCGACGAGAGCAGATTTCAAATGTTTTTCCAGAAAATAGGATATTGAAGTAACTTTCTTCAAGCTCTCTTCAAATACATTATTCTAAAATAGCTATCAAAGATTATTTGATGTTTAATTACAAAGATTGGAAACATGCATATTTCAAACAACTTTAAAAAACACCAGTGGCTACTAGAAATTGTAAAAAAAATCTTTAAAAGGATTTTTAGTTGAAAATTTAAAAATATTTTGTAAAAGTTTGCTTCGAAAATATTTTTTTATGCCAGTCTTACATCATAAATAAAAAATTCCTAGGAAATTGATAGTTATTTGGCTGAACTTACATTTGTAGAATTAAAATGCGGCAAAACATAAAATAACGTTTTTGTTTAATAAAGATGCAAAAATAATATTAAAAAATATTGTTACTTTCAAATATATGCTTTATAAAAAAAATGCTTCGCGAATCCAAACAAAGCATGGCTTTTGCTAGTTATTATTGAAAAATCAGTAACGTAACGTAATAATTAATTAAGCATAACAATGCAACACTGTAACAATGCGTAAAAATATTTCTTAATAGTGTTAGGTAGCATTATTATCCAGATGCAGATTTAAATTTTCTGAAACAAAGTTATAGTTTACAGTTCGCAAAAAGCAATCATATATTAATTAATTATTTTTAAAGAGTAAGAAAAATATCATAAACTAACCAATAAATGAATAAATAACATATTTATTTTGAGAATTCTTATCATTTTTATATATCCTAATGAACTTGATAACATTATAGTAGCTGAAATTTAAAAAATATGTTTATCATTTTTGCTATAATAAGAGCTATAAACTAGATTTTAAAAAAGTAATTGATAAATAAGTCACTTAAACAATTAATAGTTAAAATAATTTTGAATTCTTATTAATAAATATGTTTGATAAAATAATTTAATTTTTAATTTTTTTTTAATTTAACAGCATAATTATTAATGCTTTAAAATTTTCTAAGATTATGTTAATCATTTAATAAAATAATGTATAACATTAAGTAAGAAACAAATCAAAACCGAGTGCCGGGAATTTTTAAACACTTATAATTTTTTATGTTGGTGTTCCTATAAAATTTGAAATATATGCATATAAGTACCAGCTAAGTACTACTATTAACCTCTTTTAAGCAAAAATTCTGCATGTCAATCAATTGTCAACGCCCATCTGAACAAATAGTCATCTTTATACAAGATAGCTAGAAAAGCTAGGTAGTTAGCTTTATTCTACTTATCTTGATCTTTATACACTTTTCAGATGAAATCCCTCATTCTATAATACAATGTCCTTTTTACTCTGGAGTTCAAATGCGGACGGACCTCCCAGATTTGACTTGTGTTTATATCGCTCGTAGTTTTTGAATGTAATAAGCATAAAAAGTGTTTAATGTATTAAAAAGGATTTGTAATTCCTGCATTGTTAAATGTAAAAAGGTTGTTACAGGTAAAAAGTTATTTCGTAGCAATAATTGTTATATGTAAAAAGATTAACGGAAACTTTTAAAAATTTTTTAATAGCGAAATAAAATAATTATTTAAAAAATAAAATGTTTTATCAATCGCGATGCAGAACTTAAAAAATAATGTGGCTTTATCACAATTCCATGTTAAAAACCCCTTTAAAAAAAAAATGTAAAATGCCATAATCTAAAAATGATGTGCCGTTAAATAATAGGATGAAATAAAGATTTCTAAAACTATTTGCAGATTTTTATTCATTATTAAACACATATTGTACAAATTACATGCAACTGAAAATGTGTAGGCCATGGACATTTGCTTAAGCAAATTAAATTCGAATTATACGTGTTTTTAAATTACCAGATCTTCATGAATGAGGAACTTCTATATAAATCCACAGAACAATCCTCCCCTCACTCCTGAAAACAATTACTTCTGTCATATGAAATTTGCATGGCATTTGGATCCGCTGCAATATGTTTGAGTTTGGATTCGAGTTATACGTGTAAGCGGTTTTTGGGTACTTGTTACTTCTAATTAATCGCATTACACTAAAACTTTATGTGGCTTTCAGTTAAAAAACAGTGTTGAATTCAGACACTTATCTCCGGGAGGGACTTCTCTGGCTCCGGGGGATTCAATAGAGTCCTGGAGGGATTACACTTTTTTACCACTGAAAACACAAAATCTCAAAATTTCCGGGGGGGGGGGGGCATTGATAGCTGGGGGGAATGACCCGCCCCTGAATTCAACACTCTAAAATATTCCCTATAAAATTATGTCAGATATTTCCCGTGCACAAAATTTCAGCTCGCTGGAGAAGGGACCGAAATGTCTGAGGACCGAAAAGTCCAGGGACCGAAATGTCTCGGGACCGAAATGGCCATGGACCGAAATGTCTCGGGACCGAAAGGTCTCGGGACCGAAATGTCTCGGGACTGAAACATTTCGGGACCGACATGGCCAGGGACCGAAATGTCTCGGCACCGAAACGTCTTGGGACCGAAATGTCTCGGGACCGAAACGGCGAGACCGAAACGGCGGGACCGAAATGGCGGGACCGAAACGTCCTGCTTCCAGATTTATATATATAAAGATAAGCATTGAAAATTTCAGGTTTTTGCGCCGAAGACATCCCAAATTAGGAAAATGTGAATTATCTCACGAACTACTGGATTTAAACGATTTTGCTTAGTACCATTCTATTCAGAATGAAAAGGTACACTAAAATATGTTATCAGTTGAAAAATAACTACAAAAGCCGATTTTAAAGAATTTTTTTAAAACTTTGTTCGTTTTTTACCCTCCTTAGGGGGGGGGGGGAATTTTAGAAAATCCCTTCTTAAAGGCACTTGATGTTATAAGAAGTATTTTTACCCCAATTTTATAGATTCTTGGTTCGGTAGATTTTTTTGTGCCGTGATTAATACGAAATCCAGACTTTCCTTTATATATATAGCACTTTTAATTAGCGAAAAATCACTAACTATTAGTTTTTGTCTAATTACTAAAAAAGTACTGAATCAATTTCGATGAAATGCGAATCTAAACCATTCTCGAATTCACTGGAACGCACACACAAAATTTCATTAAAATCGGTCCAGTCGTTTAGGAGGAGTTCAGTGACATACACACGCACAGAAGATTTATATAAATAAAGATGTCCAACAATTACCCAGTAATTTTATCAGAAAAGCATCGGAAACCTGTTATAATCAGACCCAATTTTTTTTTGTTGTTACTCAATTAAGTTAATTGAAAATAAATGGAATTTCGATATTTCTCCTAGATATTACGTGAAAGATGATTAACTCTTTCCGGATTTCATTTTATAGAAACACATTTTCATTTGCATAATATACACGATACTTTTCATTCGTTTCAAAAATGTTTTAATCAATTTGAAGTAGATGAGAAAGCCGTAAACAGAACTTTATGGTGTACTTCCATGCTCTTCTCAATCTGTTCCCATCATCCGAGGGAAAAATGCCAGGAATATTGCTAGAAAAAATATTAGGAATAAAACCTCGCACTTTTTCCTACACGCATAAAATTTTTACATCTTAGCCATCCCTGACAACTCTAGTGAAAATCGTTTGCCCAAAGTCCGTGCGGATGACCAGCGATAAATTGTGCCACATTTTCAAAAAGCGGTCACGCATGTTCAGGATATTTGAAAATGATTGTTTGTCAGCTGTTCCATCACATCCAAAATGTGCTCTATCGGATTTAAATCCGTCGAGTGAGAACCTTAACTGGAATTCAGTATCTCTCGAACCAAACGAGCACGGTTCAAGTACTATAACATGAAGCGTCCATTACTGCATCAGAAGACAGATACAAGGTAAGCGTGAAAATTGTCTACAACTACATTCAGATAGTCTACTGCCTTCATGGTCTATTCTACCACAATTACAAGTTCCGGAGAAGCCCATGAGAAGGCTCCCCAAACCTTAATATCGCAACCACCAACCTGTGTATCACCTATTGTATAAGCGAGGATAATAGTTCGCCTAAAACACGGCATATCCTTACACATACATCGTCGTGTTGAAAGATGAATCGTGTTTTATACACTGAAGCAGCTCTCTCCTTATCATAAATAGTCCAGTCATGCTGTTTTGGGGCCTACTGTAGGAGTATTTGACAATAACGCTTGGTCAACAGAGGCACACGGGTGGCACGATTGCTGCTAGTCTCGCATTCAGCAGTGTCAACTAAACGGCGCACTCCGAAAGTTCTCTATTTGGACCTGAATTGTTTTGAGAGGCCAATTGAACCAGTTTCTGGTGCCGATTTTGCTTTACCAAGGGAGAAGGTCTCCGACGTGATTTTTATTTGATAACGTCTGGACATCAACGCGATGACTTCTACTGTTAGTTCCATCGTTATTCATCTGTTTTGTATAAGTACTAATAACGATATGCCACGAACGATCCATGAACCGTGCAGTTTCGAAAATAATCGTTATGAGTCGTTGGGCGACTGAATTCTTCCCTCTATCAAAGTGACTTAGATTAGTAGCTTTTACCATCACAGGCAGACATAAATGTAAAAATAATTCCTTAGATACCCTATTAAGAATGATAAGTCTCCCTTCATGATTTAAAATAATAAGAAAACAACCAACACTTTTACAAAAAATCATAAATTGCGTAACATTGATTGAAAAAAATCAAGCATTGTTTCAAATGCCTCCTCGGGACCTTTTATATGATAATGATGATGAGTTATGGAACTAACCAAACAAACTTTTACTTTAAAACAGTTGTAGAATTACTGTTATTGTTAATATATATATATATATATATATATATATATATATGTTATACGTCTGTAAATCACTCAACTAATTTATTTTATTATTGTTACCTATAGTTATTTCATTGTTTCATTATCTCAATTATTTTTGTTACCTACCTTTATTTACTGTATAATTGTTCTGTATTTTTTTTTAATAAACATTGCAGGGTGGGGCTTGCGAGCTCAAATCAATTGGTAGGCCTCCCCACCTGGCTGAATCTGAATCTGAATCTGATACCCTATTAGCATTTAAATACATTTACCACCGGATTATGTATGCCCTCCACTTAGATTAGCTCATTGCAATATATGGTGATAGTCATAATGCTTTGACTCTTCGGTGTAAATGAGGGAAGAAAATGAAATGAATCTTTTTTATCATTCCCGTGTCGTAATATCCAGCAATTGTTTTTTTTTTTTTTTTTTTTTCAAAATTATTTAAAGTTTAACTGACATCTTGGTTTATTTAATTTTTCTGGTTTATCCAACACCAATTAAAATAGAAAAAATAATTTTACTTCTTTTTGCTTATTTCTGCGCAAGATATGCATATGAAAGCAGTAACGTTAATGTAATCACATTACTAAAAATAATTTATCATTTTCTCTACAAATATATACATATATAAAGCTATTATCTTTCTCAATCTAAGATAGCTTTTTCAAGATAATCATCTTCACAATCAATCAAGACTAAGGTGACAAAAATAACCTTTACTTGTAAGACTTGTCTCTTTTTGCACCGTAGTTCTTCATTCATAATAATTTTTGGCACAGATTAAAACGAATAAATACATTCTTAAATTTTTTTCTTAAATAAAAAGGATATTAATTTTACTAAAATTTGTAAATAATTCTTATTTATTAACACTAATAAAATAAAGATGTTTGTTTGTCTATGTATTTTCGTATGTGTATATGTTGACGGCATCAGCATGAGAAATCTACCGCACATGTCTAAATATTTGGACGGAGATATAAACAAAGACTGGTTCAAATGCACCCGAAACTCAGGTTTTCCTTTTTTTTTATATAGTTAGAAGATAAATTAATGAAAAATCAATATAAACATAAAAAAAGTGCATTGTTGTAGTTGTCTATTCCAAAACTATAGGTATTTCTTCAAGTAGTGATTAAACAAAAAGATTAGAAAAATTCCATTTTACTCGTTTCGAAACTGTTGCACCCGCTCTCCATTTAAAAAAAAGGATACTTATTTACTGCTAGTGTTTTTATCTTTCTAACTATCCCTTTATTAAATATATGTATATATATATATATATGTATATTTACCATTTCACGTAAATAAATTCTTAAACTGCTCATATATTTTATTTTTATTTCGTATATTTACAATTCTACATGCGCTGTAATTATCAAAATATGAATAAAAAAATATTCATTTATTCCAGATATCTTTGCTTTTCTAACGATACCTTTGTTTTTGCTAATACTTACTGTTTCATAATAATAATAATAATGCATATTTCGTGTCTTTCTTTTTTAATACAATTGAAAAAAATCCGTACTAACTTTTCAAAAAAAAAAAAAAAAAAAAAAAAAAAAGCTTGTTGTTTGTATTATTTAAGTGGAAAATATTAATATTTACCGTTTCAAGAAAAATTAGTTTCAGAATGCAATTTCCTGTATTTTTTGGCAGGTTTAAAATTAATCATCCACTTACATAGTATAATAATAATATTTTATTATTTCAAAAAATTATTTTCTGGAGGTTTTTTTTTACGTATTCATCACACTTTTTTCCTTGATATCTTTTCAGTATTTTAGAACTTTATCGTATTCCAGTTTTAAAAGAGGAAGGGAGATGTTTTATATTATTTAGTTTCTCTCAAGAGCTTTTATTGAGAATTGAAAGTTTAATATCTCTCTTAACATAAAAATAAATATATCTCTCTCTAATATCTCCATTTTAATTAAATAGGCAATCACTATAAAGGATTTTCGTTTAAAAATACAAAATCATTCGATTTCGAAGACGTACGTTGCTGAAATCAGTGGCATATACCATTTAAATCATAGCATAACGATGTGAGTTACTTTTTTTCCTTGCGATATAAACAGAGTAAGTTAAGGTGTGTTGAAATGCTACATTATCAAACATATACACCAAAAAAAATTCTTAACCCATTAAACATGGAACTATTCTTCTCTTTAAAATGAGAAACTTGCATTTTGCACCAGTTTTATTCAAATAGCAATTTTTGTTTGACTTTATCACAAAGTTTAATCCATTAAACAAAGGTAATGTTTCCGTTCAAATTAATTTGTATTTGAATAGAAAATTGGTTAAAACTTTTTTGGTACATATTGTACCAACCTGCTTTAAGGGAGACCCGTACCCCATTTTCGGCCAAAAATCATCAAAAGTTCAAAAAATTTTTTATCTCAGAAAACGATAAAATACATATTTGCGAATATCCATGCAAAATTTCAGAACTCGGGAACACTTGGAACAGGTAGAAAATGAGCTTTTTTAATTGTACTCACTATAGAGTTTAAAGGACTAGCGGCCATTTAAAACATGTTTTCCTGAAAATGACTTTTTTCATATTTTGCCTAAGTTCAAAATACTAAGGCTCAGTGGTAAAATGATTTAGAAACAAAGTGTTTATGTTTTTAGAATCTTAAAAAAAATTGCAAGAAAAGTAAGGAGAGATTTTTTTTTTAACTATTTCTGGAAATTTTACATAAATTGGTAAACATGAAAATTATAACGAATTTAAGGAAATATACCATGCGTATTTTTATTTATTTATTTATTTATTTTTTTTAGCCGATTAAAATGGAAAATTAAAAATATCTCTCCTTAGTTCTTTTCTATATACTATAACACTATTTAAGAAATTTTAGTAATACTAAAATATTGAAAATTGAATGAGGAGTAGTCATTTTAAAAAGTGTATTTTTCGACAAAAAAAAATCATAAAAATCCCCATAAAAAATATACTTTTTAATAAAAAGTGAATTTTTTTGCTAATTATTCCTTACAAAAAGATTCTTAAGTAGTACACCAAAATTCATTACTTTAAAATCAATAATAAAAATTTTGGGTTTTTTCTTACGGGTCTCCCTTAATGGGTTAAAATCCGATTTAATTTCTTATAAGTCTGTTATTTATGATTATTTTAAAGACAGAGAGACATATATACAATATGTCACATACATATAAACAATTTGACATATAAACAATTTGAGGAAAAAATGTCTAAGGCGTTTAGATTATAGTAACATTAATATTAAGAAAATGCAAAGTAACATTAAAGTAAATGGAAATTGTGAGGAAATAACTCAAACAGTATCAATTGATTGATGTAATATCATCTAAAAATCATATACTTTTTTATTCATATTGTCATATTGATAGTTGTTTTCACAAGGATCGGATGATTTAAAAACTGTCATTAAATCAATTTTCCAGTTATCATTAAAAATGAATAAATATTTTTTTTTCTAATAACACATAGGGAAAATTTATTCTTATTTCGAAATTTATTTTGTTTAAATATATATCTTAACTTTAATAAATAACATTTTAACATACAAATTCTAGCTTTTTTAAAATTTTCCTTTATTAATTTCAAATCACATTTAGAAAAAAAAAAAATTAAATTTAAATAAGATACGTCGTACGATTAAAATTAATTTTCAAATTTTGTATTTTTAATTTAATTTATAATCAAAAATAATTTTAAAAATTTTGCCAAATTATACTTTATATAATACTACCATGGTTTGAAAAAAAAAAATCATTCAAATATATTTACTTATATAAATATATATATATATATATACATAGGCACATACACAGATACACACACACACGCACATATATATATACAGGGTGTCCGGAAAGTCTGGAAACGGCCGAATAACTCGAGAAATACATATGAGATTGGAAAACGTAAATGTACATGTTAAATATTTTTAAATAAGCTACTCAGTGATACCAAATTTGACCTTCGCAACCGACCCCCTGGGGGGTCAGAGGGGTCCAACTTTGAAATCTTAAATTATAACCCCCATTTTGTATTGCAGATTCGGATTCTACGGACAAAAATACGTAACTTTTGTATTTGATGTTTATTTCAAATCCTCATTTATCACGGTGTATTCGAGCATATTAAATCGATACATATTTCGGCTTTTCCAACGGGATTTTCCCTAATCGAAACTGATTGGGCAGAATTTTTGACGTCAAATTCCCCGTCTTTTGCAGAAATAGCGTTTCCTCAAAATCACCCGTGGCGATTATTTCAATAGTGCTACACTGTTACAAATTTGACCCATTTGCTGCAGCGTCACTCCACAGCTATTATAGAATATCTCTTTTGTGACCAATGAGAGTGCTCCATAACACAGTAAAGTAATCGTTTTCTATAAAAGTGGTGGAGTGACGATGCAGCAAAAGTGTCAATTTTTTACAGTGTACTTCACTGTGTTATGGAACATTCTCATTGGTCATGAAACAGATATTCTATAAAAGCTGTGGAGTGACGCTACAGCAAATGGGTCAAATTTTTAACTGTGTGTAGTACTATCGAAATAATCGGTGATTTTCAGGAAACGCTATTCTTGCAAAAGACGAGCAATTTGATGTCATAAATTCTTTCCAATTAGTTTCGATTAGGGAAAATCCCGTTGGAAAAGCCGAACAATGTATCGATTTAATATGCTCGAATACACCGTGATAAACGAGGATTCGAAATAAACATCAAATACAAAAGTTGCGTATTTTTGTCCGTAGAATCCGAATGTGCAATAAAAAATGGGGGTTATAATTTAAGATTTCAAAGTTGGACCCCTCTGACCCCCATGGGGTCGGTTACGAAGGTCAAATTTGGTATCACTGAGTAGCTTATTTAAAAATATTTAACACGTATATTTACGTTTTTCAATCTCATATGTATTTCTCGAGTTATTCGACCGTTTCCAGACTTTTCGGACACCCTGTATATATAAAGAACTATTATACAATATTACAATTTAACATCAAACTATAGAATAACCCATAAATCGAACAGTAATGAAAAACATGTAGCAAACAAATGAAATTTCTTAAAGAAAGGTATCAAATGACTACAAAATATAATATATATATATATACACTCAAGAGCCAAAACATTATGACCACCTGTCAATAACGAGTTGTCCCACCTTTGGCGTACAAAAGTTTCAACCCGCCTTGGCATGAATGCCACAAGTCCTTGGTAGATGGCTGGAGACAGATTGTACCAGATGTTTAAGCAACGGTCACGCAAATCCGAGATATTGCGAATTGGCGGTCTATGAACTCTGAGCTGCCGTCCCATGAAATCCCAAATGTGTTTTATCGGATTGAGATCCGGTGAGTTAGACGGCCAGGACATTAAATGGAATTCAGCATCATGTTCCTGACACCACTCCAACACAATTTTAGCCTTGTGACACGGGGCGTTGCCCTGTTGGAACATTCCATTTCCGACTGGAAAAACAGAGGCCATGTAAGGGTGGAACTGGTCCGCAATGATGTTCAGATACCTTGTAGCATTCATGGTCTGCTCTACCACAACCACGGGTCCCACAGATGCCCAAGTGAACGTTCCCCAAAGCATAATACCGCCACCACCGGCCTGTGTATGATCTACAGTACATTGAAGGAGCAACTGCTCGCCAGGAAGACGGCGCATCCTGACACGGCCATCCGCGTGATGAATCACAAACCGTGATTCATCTGATCAGGCAATTCTCTCCCAGTGATCTATGGGGTGTTATAGTGCTTTCGCAACTGAGAGGGAAGAAATTTTAGGGATAGTTAGGGAAAACCTCTAAGATACTGATAACGAACTATGAAAGGCAACCATTTCGTTTCTACTTCAGTACCATCGAGGTCAAAAAGATTTTTACTGTAGTGTGAGGCGCGGGGGGGGGGAACTTTACAAGTAATTGCTTCCCAGATCGGTTTACGATAAGCAGTGGGTCCCAGATCGGTTTACGATAAGCAGTGGGGTGGAATTGACTTTTTTTTACTTTCTGATTTATTTCGTTTTTACTTCTTCGCAATTCTAAACTTAAAATTATTGAAAGAAGTTTACGAAAAAAAATTTATGCATTTTTTAAAATTTATTTACTTACAGGGTGTCCAGCAAATGACACCCTGATTTCAAAATTAAATTTCTCAAAAACAAAGATCAATAGAATTATGCAGTAAACGGTTTGTTTATCAGGTAAGCTGTAAAAATCTTATACAAAAGTTTCGAACGGTAAATATTTTGAAAAGAATGTGTTCTGATTGCAAATAATGCTTTGATTTGACATTTTTCTTGCTTTAGATTGCTGCCAGAGAATGTGGGTCAATCCATTTCAAGTGGTCCAGAAAATATTTTTTTGGTCGCTCGACCATTTTTAAAAAATCTGAAATTTTTTGTACAACAACCCTAACATGATGGAAGTTCAAAATGACCGTTCTTTTAATTTTATTATTTTTTGTTTGTGCATGGCGGCCATCTTTGTTTCATCGTGTGCAGCGATTTTCTCAGATACTGGAATACACAAAATTGTAAATATCTCGTCTTCTATTTTCCCAACTGAAATGGGGTTTGCAGCATTTTGTTCAGAATAAAATAGGCTAAATATACAGTGATAGAAAAATATTGAAAAATAAATTTTTACAGGTGAAATTTTAGCACAAAATGTACGATTTTTTCAAAAATCTACCAGTTTGCAAGAGGAAAATTTTCATGCAAGAGCAACTGTCAACCTTACACAATTTTTTCTACAAATAGGTCAAAAGTACGTGTACTCACACACCAAGTCCCAGATCTGGGAATAAATTTCTCTTTGCGAAAAAAATTCCGAAATTCGTCAAAAATTTCAAAAATCGCACTTTTTAGGCTTTGATATCTCTGGTGGGGCACGAGATAAAAATCTGAAATTTTGGCCTGTGATAGTATTGTGTAGTAGCGTTATGTACAAAAAATTTCAAGAAGGAGATTTGACTACAAGCTGAGATATGACATGGAAAATATGTGAAAATAATACTGTCAAACTATTCTCAACCTACTATGTAATAGTTCAACAAGACTGGCAACCTTGCACAATTTTTTCTACAAATAGGACAGAAGTGTGTGTACCCATACACCAAGTCCCATATCTTGGAAATGATTTCTCTTTCCGAAAAAAATTCCGAAATTCGTCGAAAATTTCAAAAATCGCACTTTTTAGGCTTTGATATCTCTGGTGGAGCACGAGATAAAAATCTGAAATTCTGGCTTTTGATAGTATTATATAGTAGTGTTATGTGCAAAAAATTTCAAGAAGGAGGTTTGACTACTAGCTGAGATACGGGGACTAAAGAAATGTTAAGAAATGCTATTACGAGTACATTGGGAGAAATGAGATTAGTCTCTTTTATTACAATATTTACCCAGAAAATATCGTTTGTTGAAAACAGTTAAATAATAAGCATTTAATTTACAAAATACTATATATGCTCAACAAAGAGCTTAACAATATTTACGAGAGATGTTATGAGTTCGACCAGTTACTGTTGTCAGTCCATCAGGCTGTTCTTTCTAAAAATTTTATTTGAAGCCCCCCAAGTCTTATCATCCCTTGTTAACTTGAATGAAATTCTCTAGATTTAATAATTGAAGCCATGTCAACTCGATCAGTTGCAATTCATTGTCTGTAATTTACTTTTCCTGAAATGTGTTCCGAGTAAAATTGTTGCAATAGCATTTCCAGTAGATTTGATCATCTGGACAAATAGTGTATTGGCTTAGCATACATTCTGAATTGTTTAAATCACACAGAAGCATTTGAAAAAGATATTTGTAACTAACATTTAACTTTGTACCATAAATAATTAATTTAAAATTTTGGAGGTATAAACAATTACATAGTATGTTACAATAGTTTGGCAGTATTGTTTTCACATATTGTCCATGTCATATCTCAGCTTGTAGTCAAATCTCCTTCTTGAAATTTTTTGTACATAACACTACTACACAATACTATCAAAGGCCAGAATTTCAGATTTTTATCTCGTGCTCTACCAGAGATATCAAAGCCTAAAAAGTGCGATTTTTGAAATTTTCGACGAATTTCGGAATTTTTTTCGCAAAGAGAAATCATTTCCCAGATCTGGGACTTGGTGTATGAGTACACGCACTTTTGACCTATTTGTAGAAAAGATTGTGCAAGGTTGACATTCTTGTTGAACTATTACATAGTAGGTTTAGAATAGTTTGGTAGTATTGTTTTCACATATTTTCCATGTCATATCTCAGCTTGTAGTCAAATCTCCTTCTTGAAATTTTTTGTACATAACGCTAAGACACGATACTATCATAGGCCAAAATTTCATATTTTTATCTCGTGCCCCACCAGAGATATCAAAGCCTAAAAAGTGCGATTTTTGAAATTTTTGACGAATTTCGGAATTTTTTTCGCAAAGAGCAATTAACTCCCAGATCTGGGACTTGGTGTATGAGTACACGCCTTTTTGACTTATTTGTAGAAAAAATTGTGTAAGGTTGACAGTTTCCCTTGCATGAAAATTTTCCTCTTGCAAACGGATAGATTTTGGAAAAAATCGTAAATTTTGTGCTAAAATTTCACCTGTAAAAATTTATTTTTCAAAATTTTTCTTACACTGTATATTTAGCCTATTTTATTCTGAACAAAATGCTGCAAACCCCATTTCAATTGGGAAAATAGAATACGAGATATTTACAATTTTGTGTATCCTAGTATCTGAGAAAATCGCTGCACACGATGAAACAAAGATGGCCGCCATGCACAAACAAAAAATAGTAGAATTAAAATAATGGTCATTTTGAACTTCCATCATGTTAGGGTTGTTGTACAAAAAATTTCAGATTTTTTAAAAATAGTCGAGCGACCAGTGCTGGACCACTTGAAATGGATTGACCCATGTGTTTTTCGGCTTAAAATGCCATATTTCATATATTTTTTTTTTAATTAAATTTTTGAAATTTCGAAATTCTAAAAATTTACTTCGAAAAATCTATAAAAATTTGCACTGTAAGCTGAAAAATTATTTCTCTGCAGGCAATCTAAAACAAGAAAAATGTCAAATCAAAGCATTCTATGCAATCAGAACGCAATTTTTTCAAAATATTCACTGTTTGAAATTTTTACAGCTTACCTAATGAAAAAACCGTTTACCGCATACTACTATCAATCTTTGTTTTTTGAGAAATTTAATTTTGAAATCAAGGTGTTATTTGCTGGACAACCTGTACTTTACTTCTTCGCAATTCTAAACTTATAACTATTGAAAGAAGTTTACGAAAAAAAAAAAAAAAAATGTATGCCTTTTTAAAAATTTATTTACTTACAGAAACAAATTGATTTATCACAGGTAAAAGAAAAATGAAATAATTATATAATTTTCTGTTGATTGTTTTATGGAATGTTAAAATTCTAATAAGTTTATTTTACATTAGTTTTTACTTCATTTACTATATTTACATTTCAAGTAATGTTAATATTCTTAAAAAGATTTTGCGAATACAATAAACTCTGTTTAAAGCGGAATCAATCGATACCGAGAAAATTTTCCGTAGTAGACAACATTCCGCCTTAGACAAATTTTACTCTATCTCTATGGATTTGCAGGGACTTGAGAATCTTTCCAAAATTAATAATGAATTTCCATAATACACAGAGTCCGCCTAACAGAATTTAATGAACTTGTAAAAAATGTGAACTAACTTTTAAAGAGCTGTCTGAGATTGATTGAGATTGATTTTTTACTTTTTAAACTAAAATATTTTTCTGTGAGATAAAATTTTTGGGTAGTAATTATTCTAAAATATTTTTTTATTTGTCATAGATAATTTGTACAGCACATTATACTGCTACAAAAGTTTTCTCTGAAAGGGAAAAATTTATCTGAAGATTTAAAATCATTTTCATTATTTTGTATACCAAAAAGTATAAGAACTTTTAAATAATAAATCATTATCGTATTAAATTTCATTCCGCTGCACATACATTAAGAACCACTAGATCAGTAAAAAGAAGGAACATACAAGTGTGTATATTTTAAGAAATTATCAATAAATGCATACGCTGTTTTTTTTTTATGATATAATAGAAATTTTGGATTTGTTTAATGTATATACATATTTAATTAATATTCATATTTAATTAATTACTTTATTAATTATAAAACTGCTTGAAATCTAAACTGGTTGTTTCTGTCACATTTCCCAATTCATGTTTATTTATAAATACATAATGTAACGCCGCCTTACAGAAAGTTTAATCAACTTTATCGGTTTCTAAACATTTTAAAATAAAAAGTTCAGTAAAATATCTCTTTAAAAAATAATGCCAACAAATGTTATTTTGTTTGTTATGTTTTATTTAATAAAGTGTCAGAAAGTTTCGTGTTCTTGATTGAAGAAAAATACATTTCTCAGAACATCCTTAACGGATTGTTTAGGAAAAAATTCACATTAAAGCAGAACCCATTAGAAAATACTTTCTCTTATAAACAAGCCTTTTTAAAGAACACATTTAACACAAAGTCGAATTTTTATTAGCTTAACTATTCTAAAATAACAACATGACAGTTGAAGTTAACTATCGACCTATTATTTAGCTGCGAATAAATATATTTTAATATAAAAAGATCACGATATAATTATGTAATAGAACTGCATATAATGATATAAGCTTAATTCCTTTTAGAAATTGAAAAAAAAATAATAATAGCATATCTTAAAATATGCATTAACAAGTATGAAAAATCATGCGTTAAGCATAGATTATGAAACACTTTCAACACTTCCTGGAATCTTGAACAAATCTTCGTTATTTAAATAAATAAAGTTTTACTATCGATACCCAAATATGTATTTCGATACTTTTGAACAGACCTGTATTTGATCTACCGGTTGATATATATCCTATATAATGCGAAAGCTTAGTTTAGCAGGAAAACGCCCAATAGGTTGAAATTTCTCTTTCAGCAATTTATACTAATGTATGAAAAATACTTCAATACTTTTGTTCAGCCCTGTAGTTTATCTAGAACTTTTTATTTATTTTTCACTCTTCAGTATTTTTTGAAGTCCGTTTAATTTTTGATAGAAAAGTTTATTTTTCTCTTTTTAGTTAAAAGTTAACGATTTTCTGAAGTCGGTTAATCAAAATTATAATACAGGGAATATTATTGTAAAGCATACACGTTTGTTAGGAGTCGGGTTCGAACACGCGATCTCTTTCTTCAAGAAGTTGAGCTTAAATCTGGCGCCTTAGACCGCTCGGACATTCCGTCCGCCCTCTATTCATCGAACTTATTCAACACTTTTAATTAGCGAAAAATCACTAACTATTAAAATTGAAACGAAAAAAACTTCTTTAAACACCATAAAATAAGTTAACTGCGCAAGGCCTTTCGAAAGAACTTAGTCTTTCTTCGTCAGGCGCAAAAAAGACGTGCGTCCACAATGAATGTAGCGGTACGACTGAAGGGGAATGCGGGAGGGAGAGGGAGCAAGCAGAAGGAACAGCCAATAGGAAAGAAGAAGGCAACAGCCAATCACGGAAGAGCAAAAACAAAACTAGATAGACAATGAAGGAGAGGAAAGGAAGAAGGGGGGAAGGGAAATGGGAAAAAAGCGGGGTAAATTAAAAAATTAACTAAAAGGAGAGATTAAAATGAAATAAAATGCACGCAAAAAATATATAAATTAGTAATAATAATAAAAAAATAAATAAATAAATAAATAAAATAAAATAAAATAAAAATACATAAAAATAAAAAATAGTTTACAATTATAAACACACATGAATATACCTGAAAAATAGTATACATAATATATAAATAAAAAAAAATAATTAAATAATAAACTTAATTATGAAGCAGTGCTGAAAAGATTCTTCCAGGCAACGGAGAGGGTTTTAGAATCAGATTTATCATTAACAATAATATCACGATTAATATAAATAGCTAAATTTTCAAGAAAGTCTAACTCAGAGGAACTATTGGCATTAAAAATAATTTTAGCAGTTTGAAAGTTGAAACTATGGCCGGAATCCCAAGAGTGTTTAGCAACAGAAGATTTAGAAATTTATTGATTAATGACATACCGAGAGTGTTCTTTTAGGCGTTTTTCGAGATTTCTTTTAGTTTGACCAATATACGATAAATCACAGCCATTACAAGGAATATTATAAATACCCCATTTTTGGAGGTCAGGGACAGGACATTTCATGGAAGGAAATTTTAATTTATTGACTGGTTTAAAGATAACATTAAAATTGAAACGTCTTAAAACTTTAGCTAATTTAAAACATAAAGGAGGATAAAAAGGGAGGACGACCAAATTATCAGGTTTACTTTTATCAATATTAGAAAGAGTGGAATTGTTAGGGGGTCTATTAAATTTGCTCACAGCAGTATTAATGATAGAAGGATTGAATCCACGTTAAATAAAAATATCCACGAAGGATAAAACGTGGATTCAATCCTTCTATCATTAATACTGCTGTGAGCAAATTTAATAGACCCCCTAACAATTCCACTCTTTCTAATATTGATAAAAGTAAACCTGATAATTTGGTCGTCCTCCCTTTTTATCCTCCTTTATGTTTTAAATTAGCTAAAGTTTTAAGACGTTTCAATTTTAATGTTATCTTTAAACCAGTCAATAAATTAAAATTTCCTTCCATGAAATGTCCTGTCCCTGACCTCCAAAAATGGGGTATTTATAATATTCCTTGTAATGGCTGTGATTTATCGTATATTGGTCAAACTAAAAGAAATCTCGAAAAACGCCTAAAAGAACACTCTCGGTATGTCATTAATCAAGAAATTTCTAAATCTTCTGTTGCTAAACACTCTTGGGATTCCGGCCATAGTTTCAATTTTCAAACTGCTAAAATTATTTTTAATGCCAATAGTTCCACTGAGTTAGACTTTCTGGAAAATTTAGCTATTTATATTAATCGTGATATTATTGTTAATGATAAATCTGATTCTAAAACCCTCTCCGTTGCCTGGAAGAATCTTTTCAGCACTGCTTCATAATTAAGTTTATTATTTAATTATTATTTTTTTTTATTTATATATTATGTATACTATTTTTCAGGTATATTCATGTGTGTTTATAATTGTAAACTATTTTTTATTTTTATGTATTTTTATTTTATTTTATTTTATTTTATTTATTTATTTATTTTTTTATTATTATTACTAATTTATATATTTTTGCGTACATTTTATTTCATTTTAATCTCTCCTTTTAGTTAATTTTTTAATTTACCCCGCTTTTTTCCCATTTCCCTTCCCCCCTTCTTCCTTTCCTCTCCTTCATTGTCTATCTAGTTTTGTTTTTGCTCTTCCGTGATTGGCTGTTGCCTTCTTCTTTCCTATTGGCTGTTCCTTCTGCTTGCTCCCTCTCCCTCCCGCATTCCCCTTCAGTCGTGCCGCTACATTCATTGTGGACGCACGTCTTTTTTGCGCCTGACGAAGAAAGACTAAGCTCTTTCGAAAGGCTTTGCGCAGTTAACTTATTTTATGGTGTTTAAAGAAGTTTTTTTCATTTCAATTGTGTATAACACCAGTTTCAATTTTATACACTAACTATTAGTTTTTGCCTAATTACGAAAAAAGTACTGAATCAATTTCGACGAAATGTAAATCTAAACCATTCTCGAATCCTCCACTGGAACGAACACACAAAATTTCATTAAAGTCGGCCCAGTCGTTTAGGAGGGGTTTAGTGACATAAACACGCACAGAAGATTTATATATATATATATATATATATATATATATATATATATATATATATATATATATATATATATATATATATATATATATATATATATATATATATATATATATATATATATATATGTCCAGTCCACTCTCAACGGTGGCCAATGGCTAGTTCCTAAACCGTTAGTGATAGACATAGATTTCCAAGTACGAAAATGTTTTAAATGAGGTAAAGAAATACTTCAAAAGCAATTTGGGTCAATAAAATAATTTCTTTAAAAAATACGAAATTTAAATTTTATACGATCTACTGAACCTATAACTTATAGATAGTATAGAGGCCCATTATTCTACGATTAAAATTTTCCGTGTAATAGCTCTTTATAGTAGGATCATATTTTTTGTTGCTAATTAAGTGTTTAGTAGAAATATAATTTCGTCATTTAAATAAGTAAGAAAAATCATGCGTTAAGCACAGATTATGAAAAAATTTTCAATACTTCTTGAAATTTTAACAATACTTCGTTATTTTAGGAAATAATTTATACTGTCCATAACCAAATATATATTCCAATATTTATGAACAGCCCTGTATTTTCCCTGTGGGTTTATATACGAATTATATAATAGGGAAATTTATTTTAGCAAAAAACTCCAAACTGGTTGAAATTTCTCTTTCATCAATTTATACTATAGTATTAATTGATAAATGAAGCATACTTACATAATTTTCTTCACCCTGTATTTTTTCTAGTATTTTTATAACACGCCAGTATTCTGCTAAAATTTAATTCAAACAAAAACATTCTTAAATTAATTAAATTACATTTACAGAAATTATTATCCATATTTGTCCAGAAATTTGGGAAAAATTCTCTGGACTATTCGAAAGCCATTCCAAAAGCAACTTATCAATGCAAAGTGAGTTTGCAAATTTGAAACTCTCCTTATGGTAGCAATTGATATTTGTAAGTTTATGTTTTGATAATTCAATTATAGTCTAATTAATTTTCTTAGTATTTTTCTTTGAAAAAAATTTTCCATTGCAGTTAATCTACTCATAATTCAATTATTGTCTTATTATTTTTTTAATGTTTTTCTTTGAATTATGTTTTCAATTGCGATTAATTGGGCAATATAGAAATAATTTTTAGGTTTATCCTGATTTCTATTCAGAAATTAATCCAATTAATGTGTCCATTTAGCACTGCCCTTGATAATGAGCTAAAGACCACATTTCCAATATTATTCCAATTTGTTCCAACTCCTATGTTTCATATAGTTTGTCATTAACAAGTTATTCCACATATTGATGTTGATTTGTAGTATTATCTAATGGTTCTATATATATATATATATACTATAACAAAGTACGACTAAAAATGAAATGAAGTTTTTTTTTAATTGTTGTTTTATTACTATTATAATAGACTATTAGCTTAAATTCTTTAAGTAGAATTTTATATCTATCATTTTACACTATCAATAATAAATAAATGTCATTCTAGTACAATTTATCACATTATCTCAAACTTTTATGAAGAAACATTTAGACCAGAAATTGGTATACGGATATATTGCAGGAATTTCTAATTAATTGGGAAAATATATTTGGCAACTAAAGCTTCACAGAAACTTCCACATTATATTTTTTATGATTTGACAATTTTGTTGCAAAATACTACTTATTTTGAAAACTGCAGATTTTTTTTTTCAATTCTTACTACTAGTTCACACTCTCCCTATATATATTTATATATCTTGTCTTAATGAAATTAAAATATGTTATTGGACTGCACCGTAACATATTTAGAATAGAAAATTTATATTTTCGCAATTTTTCAAAAAAAAAAAAAAAAAAAAAAAAAAAAATTTTTGAATTAAAAAGAATGCAGTAAAACATCAAATACCTGAACAAGTTGGGGGCAGCTTAAGTTCGGATAAATAGACAGACAATTTAAGGAATGTACTACAACCTTCACAAGTTATTCAAGCTTAGGACTGGTAGCATCAGTTACTGTTTGCATGCTTAAAAATTGTTTAGTCTTATTAATTTGTTTTCTTTTGTTATCATTTTCTGAACTCCACAGATTATAATTTAAGCAAAAAAAGTTTGATTGCTGCTTGCTTCAACGAAGACATTCTTTTCAAACAACCATAGCTCTAATTCTTCTTAAATAAGTTAGTTGAATAATATCAATGTTCTTCTACCGTTCGAGCCATTTCATAGCTGTTTCCAAACATTCAAAGGCTTCGTTATGTGATAGACATGAGTTATTTTCGAATCACGGAAAAAAGCGCACCGGAAAAAAGCGCACGGAAAAAAGTGCACCGGAAAAAAGCGTCCCCGAAAAAAAAACGTTCCCGGAAAAAAACGTCCCTTTTTACAAATCACATATTTAAATAAGTCTGATCATAGTACACATGGTTAATCTTAGAATATAAACACTAGATTGAGACGGTTTTATGAAATTTGAGCGTCCTTGCTCTCTCGGGACTGAGATGGGGGAAGGTGTGTGGGTGGGTGTGGGTGGGGGGGGGGGGCTTTAAAAGTTATCTCAAAACCTGTTATTGCCTCAATGAAAAAAAAATTGTAGAATACGAAAAATAAGATAATAAACACTAGGTAGTTAAATGATTTTTTTTAATTCAGTCTCCCTTGTTCTTCTGTGGTGGTGGTTGAGGGGGGGGGGGGTGTCTACAAACTTTTGAATACATCTCTTACATTTATTTTTTTAATATTATTTATAAATTGATTATTTTTATTATAAAATTACATATTAATATTTTATTATAATTTATATTACATTTATATATTTATATTTATATAATATATAACATAATATATAATAATAAATATATTAATATAATATAATAATAATACAGAATAAATAATTTGTAAAAAATAAGTAATAAATTAATAATACATAAATATAAATTAAATATAAAATTAAAAATAAATGTAATTAAATATTAAAAATTATACTTATTAACAAAAGTTTATTTAAAAATGATAATATTTTATTAACTCATAATAAATCAATAAAAATAAATGTATTAATAAATAAAATTAAATATTAAAAATCTAGTTTCATCAACAAGAATGAATTTTTAAAATGATAATATTTTATTAACTTATAGGACATAATAAAAATAAGTGTATAAATATATAAAATTAAACATTAAAAAATCTACACATTAACAAGAATTTATTTTAAAAATGATATTTTATCATCGGCCATTACTGATACTATTGTCATATACCTCCAGCAATCTCGCTACGTATTCCCAAGGGTACGCGTATCAAAGGTTGGGAACCGCGGTCCTACGAGAATGATATAAATGAGACATTTGTTGCAATTTTAGTTTTTGTCATTTATTTATCCACAAGTTCAATATTTATCAATTTCTTGTCACTTTTTTATAATCACTTTTTGCGCTCTTGTTTTTCCAGTCACTTTTTTCCCTAAATTCTAGAAAACATTCAGAAAAAATGGTATCGTCTAGAGCAGTGATAGATTTGGAGTTCGTAGGCTCACCCCCCCCCCCCCATCCCCCACAGAAGAACAAGGGTGGCTGAATGAAAAATATATGTATGAGTTGATATTACTATGAGTTACTAATAAAATATTATCATTTTTAAATAAATTTTTGTTAATGAGTATAATCTTTAATATTTAATAATATTTATTTTTTTATTTTTTTATTTAATTTTATATATAATTTATAATTATGTATTATTAATTTATTATTTATTTATTAATATTAATAATAATAATAATTATTATTATTAATTTATTAATTATATTATTAATTATTTACTATTAATATATTATATTAATATATTAATAATTAATTAATATGTATTGTATAAGTATAAATATATAATATAAAATGTAATAAAATATTAATATGTAATTTGATAATAATAATAAAAATAATAATCATATAATATATAAATTAATTATGAATAATTTAAATTATAAATAATCAAATTATAAATAATGTAAAAAAAAATAATGTAAGAGATAGATTCAGAGTTTGTAGACAATCGCCCCCCCCCCCCCAACCACCACCACAGAAGAACAAAGGAGGCTGAATTTAAAAAAAAATCATTTAAGTACCTAGTGTTTATTATCTTATTTTTCGTATCCTACAATTTTTTTTTTTCATTGAGGCAATAACAGGTTTTGAGATAACTTTTAAAGCCCCCCCCCCCCCTCCCACCTTCGCCCATCTCAGTCCCGAGAGAGCAAGGACACTCAAATTTCATAAAACCGTCTCAATCTAATGTTTATATTCTAAGATTAACCATGTGTACTATTATCAGACTTATTTAAATATGTGATTTGTAAAAAGGGACGTTTTTTTCCGGTGCGCTTTTTTCCGGGGACGCTTTTTTCCGGTGCTCTTTTTTCCGCCTACCGTTATTTTCAGAGCATTCGTTTTCATTTTCTTCAGTTTATTTTTCCTCATAATTATCATCTACAATCTTGTCATCATTTAAAATCGTATTTCCAGGTTGTTGTACTTCACTATTTAACCACCCAAGAACTTCTTCATAGCTTAAGATTCTTTGAATCTGCATTATAACAATTATCTTCTCAGTATGACGCTTTTTTTTCGTTCCCAGATCTCCCGCTTTGAAAAATTCGGATCCTTCATTTTCAAATTTACTTTCAGTTTTTTTTTAATTAGTATTACAAGCTAATAAATAAATTGAAGTTCTTTTTTTTTTTTTTTCGGAAGGTGATGGTAGGGAAGAAGTAGACTGTTTAAATAACGGGAGGTTTTTTTTTTTTTTTTTTTTTTTTTTTTTTTTTTTTTTTTTTTTCTTTCCGAGAGAAATAGGTTGATCTGATAATTGGAGTTCCGATAATTCTATACTGTAATTGATCAAATATTTTTCAACAAATTTTGATCTTAACTGATTCTTTTTTTACGTACAATAAAGTGAAAATATGTGATAAATAGCACTTTTTTTTTAAACTAAAAAAATCGTAACATTAGTCTAAACATTTTTGCCATTAAATAGCTTGAAATTTACTTGTAAAAATTAGGTGGTGTCAAAAAGCCTCGAGTGATGGCTGAGCAAAATCTACTTGCCCTTGTGCCTTGCGTTCAAATCAGTTAAATAATTAAAATGACAAAAAGAGAAAAAAAAAAGTTAGAATTGTTAAATTTATTCTGGGCTGAAATTTTTAAATTCCCATGCCCAGCTTTAAAAATTTTTTTGAATAGCAAACCACTGAGCCACCTAATCTGCTCGATGAAAGCGGAAATTAAGGTTCTGTTTTAAAATCTAAATCACAGAAATGGTCGGATGGGATTAAATTAATCCACTTAATTAAGATTATGTAAGAAATTTTCGAAATTTTATGATTTGCTTCACATCGGAGATATTCAACTATAAGTATGCAAAATTTTAAGTCTTTAACTTACACAGTTTCCGAGAACGAACTCTGAACGATAAACAGAGAAGTGAGACTAAAAGAGTTTATTCAGGTAAACGAAACTCCCCAAAATTAATATCAACCTGAACCGATTCGATATAAGACTCTAGAAGAAAAAAAAGCCTTGTAAAAGTTCTCGCATCCGACCTTGCCTTCGCTAGGGACGATTCTGTTTAAAAGAATAAAGACAAGAGATTCAATGCACTGAAAAAAAAAAAAAAAAAAAAAAAAAATCTGTCACTGGTATCTAGAAAATAAATTGTGGCTCTAGAAAAAATAGTTCCATGTCATCCTTATAAATTCTAATTCCTTTGGCTTGAGAGTTGTAGTTAATATTCTAAATGAGTAGTCCAAAATTTTCCCTGAACTAGAAAAAAAAAAAAAAAAAAAAAAAAAAAATGGGTTTCAAGCTAAATTTTCAAAATAACTAAATTTCATAACTGTTCCCTGCTAAATTTTCAAAATAACTAAATTTCATAACTATAAATTGTACTTTCAAAAATCAGAATTTCCTGCTCCCTGACTTTCCAACACAGATATTAGAACTAGAGTTTAGAGACATCTTGACTACAAAATATTGTTTCCTGAAGCAGAAAGCAATGTCCCAACTAGAAATTCTGGTTTTACGAAAAAAAAAAAAAAAAAAAAAAAAAATGGGCTTTACGTTAGATTTATAAAAAGATCTAAACACTAAAACTGTAAATTTATGTTTACCGAACTAGAAAATATGGTTTTTAGACTAGATTTTTATAATGGCCTAAATTTCATTGCTGTAAGTTCTGGATTCTTGAGCTACAAAGAAATGGGCTTGAGGCGATATTTTGAAAATGGCCCAATCTGCATAACTGTAAATTATGGTTTGTAAACCAGAATAGCAGGGAATAGGAAGTTAAGGTTTATTAAACCAGAACTTATTATTCCCTGCCCTTCAAAAGCAGATTTTAGAACTAGTAATAAAATAACAAAATATTAAATCCTCAAAATATTAAAATAACAGCAGTATTATCTCTCAGTGGGGGATCACTTGCTTTGCTTAACCGATAAAGTTAAATTTTTTGTACCGATAAAGTTACAATTTGTTTATTTCTACCTTCATTATCGTTTGGCGACATTAGCGCACCCACGGTGGGAGCTAAGGGAGCTGAAAGCCCTCCCAGACCGCAAGATTAAACTAACTATTTAAAATTTTCTAAAATTACGAAAATTTACTTTTACTACTTTTAATATATTCTGAAAAATATAAATTTTGAAAAACAGTATTCCTTCCACAATTTTTCCTTATTTTTAAATTTTCTAGTGAAATTTGCAATATCAGCATTTATAATATTTATCAATTAAAACAATATTTTCTTTTTATTTATCAAACAGGTTTAAGCCTTCAGAATTAGCCCCTCCCTCACATTTCCCTGATTGCTCCACCTTCCAATAATTAGTCTTCGTTCTATATCAAGTCATAGAAAAAAATGTATGTCCAGGAACGACACATCTCGTCCATTTTAATAAAATGTTTAAAAAAATATCGGCCCGAGCTCGCCTGACATTCCCATAGCTGCCGACTCTCGCTCTTTTTTCTTGGAGGGAGGGCGAAAATATTTAATAGAAATATTTACTTTATTTAATCGGCGGATTATGGCGATTTGAAATGTTAAAATTTACTATAAAATTTTATCGGGCCAAAAAAAGGGAGATGTTGGCAGCTATGCATTTCGGGCTAGATCAGGAAAATATAGACATCTAAAATATGCTAGCCCCCTCTAAAGCATAATTCTGGCTGCGCCAGATGTTCGGCGATACCATTTGGAAATAAACATACACAAAAACTAGTGTCGAATATCTGTATTCCACAAATTCAATATCTGATCCATCTCTACATAGAATTTTCCCAATTTTTTCGGTAATTAAGAAACACATATGAGCAACTGATTTTACATTTGTAAAAGTAAGAATCAAAATTTGTACGTACCGTTAAATTTCTCGACTATTAATAAAAAGTTTTTTCTTCCATTTGTCCGACATTGCTCTTTACGTACTTGAACTTTTGGCTATGCTTTTTCTTTTCCGATAGAAGACCCAAGACCAAACAATATTAAAATTCTCGTAAGTTATGTCTGAATCCGCTATTCACATTCTAGAACGTTTCCCTAATTATCGTTGTCAAAATTATTTAAAAATTTTGGTAAATAAATGCGAACACGAGAAATGATTTATACTATAATTCTAATTTATGAATCAATTCCAGAAATCAAGCTATAATTTCTCGCAGTTCGAACGATTCATAATATAATATACAGTTTCATCCTCTAGAAAACTGTTGACTAGAAATCCTCGATCATTTTGTCGATTCGGTTTATTTCTTTACCTTATTCGCATAACTCGGACATCTATACTTCTAGTTAAGGGATTTAGAAAATGACTACTTATCCGTTCTAGATGGAAGGTGGTATACATATATATCATCATCATCATCATCATCATCATCAACCGTTTTCGATCCACTGCTGGATGTAGGTCTCCCCCAGATTTTTCCAATGTTTTCTGTCTAATGCTTTCGTCATCCAATTTACACCAGCCACTTTTCTAATTTTGTCTCTCCATCTTACTTGTGGTCGTCTTCTTGGTCGTTTTACATCTCTAGGATACCACTGTAGTATATTTGTGCTCCATCTATTGTCTTGTCTTCTTGCAATGTGCCCAGCCCATTTCCATTTTAGCTGCTTGATTCTTTCAAGGATGTCAAAAACTTTTGTTTGATTTCTTATCCAGGTTATCCTCTTTCTGTCTCTTCTAGTTATGCCTAGCATACATCTTTCCATGCTTCTCTGTGCTGTTTGTAATCTTTGTATCATCCGTTTTGTTAGTGTCCATGTTTCTGCTCCGTAGGTTAATGCAGGTAAAATACATTGATTAAAAACTTTTCTTTTCAAACAAAGAGGCATATTACTCTTCAGAAAAATACTGTTCTTCCCGAAAGCACTCCACCCATTTCTTATTCTTCTATTGATTTCATTCATGATACTATTATCCGATGAAATTTCCTGTCCTAGGTACACATAACTTTGCACTTCTTTAATCTCAGTGTTCTTGTAGACAATTTTCTTTTTTGATGTAAATGAATTAAACATCACCTTAGTCTTTTCTAAATTTATTTTTAATCCCACATTGATGCTAGCTTCTGCAAGATCTTTTAGCATAATTTCCAATTCTTCAGGACTGTTACTGAAAATTACAATGTCGTCAGCGAAGCGGAGATGACTTAAAAATTCTCCATTTATTCTAATCCCTTTGTTTTCCCAATCCAGCTTCTTGAAGATATTTTCTAAGACAGCATTAAAAAGCTTGGGTGAAATGGTGTCTCCTTGTCTTACTCCTCTTCCGAGCTTGATCTCCGCTTTTCCTTTATCTAAACGGATGGTTGCTGTTGCTTTCTTGTAAATCTTCTTTATGATATTACCAAAGTTTTAACGACAAGACTTGAATCAGCTCTGGACTCGGCTCAACCTAGAGAACAAGCAGGATTCCGAAGTGGATTCAGCACAATGGATCATATCCAAACAGTAAGGGAACTCATAGAAAAGCATAAAGAATATAATTTACCTCTCTGCCTTGCCTTTATTGATTACATATATATATATATATATATATATATATATATATATATATATATATATATATATATATATATATATTTTTTTTTTTTTTTTTTTTTTTTTTTTTTTTCAGTGTAAGATTGACACTTTATACTGAAAGAAAAAGCCTGGAATGGAAATTATCAGGATGCATATTTGGCACATAAAATGTATCTAAGATGATAGAAAGCATTTAATAAATAAATAAATAGTTTATTTCTTCGCTTACATTTTTGCTCAATCTTTAATTTAAATAAAAATGGACTACGCGTACAATAAAACTGGGTTTGTAGAACAGAATTGATGACAATAAATTACATCTTTATTTAATCATTTATATACAATCTTACATACATGGTAAAATAAATCTTGAATTGCATGAAATTAGTATTTTTCAGAGTACAGACTGAAATGAATTACGGAAAAAAGCGCACCTTTTTACATAGCATATATGGGTATTTCTATGAGCACATGTCGTGTAAGTCACATACTACGATTTTGGATACCAGTATTTTAGAACGGAAATATGTGACTTATTTTGTCAGAGATATTTCATTAATTCAATAAAGCGATGTAAACTTTTCGAAAATAACGGTGGCCAACAACTTAGCAGTTACTAATAATGATGTGACTTACACGATAAGTGCTCGCGGTAATACCCATATTTAGATAAATCTGATAATAATACAAATAGTTAATATTAGAATATAAGTGCAATATTGAGACGATTTTTTGAAATTTGAGTGTCATTGCTCTTTCGGGACTGAGATGACAGGAGGGGGGGGGGGGGCTTTAAAAGTTATATCAAAATCTGTCATGGCTTCATGTAAAAATTTTGTGAGGTACGGAGAATAAGAATATAAACACTAGGTACTTAAATGTATTTTTTTAATTCCGTCTTCCTTGTTCTTCTGTGGAGTGAGGGGTCCGTAAGCTTCGGATTTATCTCCTATATTTATTTTTTAATAATATTTATAATTTGATTAGTTATAATTTTAATTATATAATAATTAATATATTATATAGTTATTACTTTTTATTGTCATTATACAATTAAATATTGATATTTTATTATAGTTCATATTATATTTATGTAATATATAATATAAAATAATAATAATAATAATAATAATTAATAATAAATAATAAATAATTCATAATAAATAAATAATAAATAATAAATAATAAATAATAAATAATTCATAATTCATATTCATAAATGTTAAAAATTATGCTCGTTAACAAAAATTTAACTAAAAATTGATGATATTGTATTAATTCAATGTAATAGAATTAAAGTGAATGCATAAATAAATAAAATTAAATATTAAAAATTACTTTCATCAACAAGAATTGATTTTAAAAAAGGAATACTTTATCAACTTATAATAAAAATAATTGTACAAATAAATAAAATTAAATATTAAAAATGATACTCATTAACAAGAATTTATTTAAAAAATGATAATGTTGCTTTATTATCCGCCATTACTGAAACTATTGTCATGTACCTCTAACAAACTCGCTACGTAACCCCATGGGTATATCGTACCCCTGGCTGGGAACTGTTGGCCTACGAGAATTTATAAATGAGACATTTGTTACTACTTTAGTTTTTATAACTTATTTATCGACAAGTTCAATATTTATCAATTTCTTGTCACGTTTATCTGATCACTTTTTTACGGTGTCACATTTTTGCATTCCTGTTTTACAGATCATCCCCCCCCCCCATACACACACTTTCCTGTCATCGTGCGCACACACATGCACTTAAACTTTAAAAAAATTTAATATCTAAAAAAAATAATAATAAATAAATAAGTAAAAGTTCAACCACATGCGAAAACTAAGAAAAAATCCAAAATTATTCATTTCATGTTTTTAAAAATTATTTAAAAATACTGAATGCACAACCGTTATATTTGTTATGTTTGATGCACTGTGTAATCGGGAAAAAAAGTTCTAACTTAATAAAAAAAAAATCTCAAAGTCTTGTAGAAATACAGGGTGATTCCAAATTTTTTTTACAATAAAAGAGGGGTGATAGTACACATCAAGACAAACAATATTAAATAGGAGACCAAGGGTCCAAAACGTTTTCCTAAGGAAATAGCCGATATTAAAGTTTAGGGACCAAAATTTCAAGTAAACATAAAAAACGGAAAAATCGGTAGATTGATTTGCGGTTTTCACTAAAATTATTCTTTATGTCGGCATTTTCTTGAAATTAAATTATGAAGATAAATTTCAAAAAATGCCGATAGAGGGCGCTTTAGACTTTGTAGTAACGAACAACTACTTTTTGCCGGTATTTTTTGCATCTCATTAAATGTTTTCGTAAGTTTAGACTCAAACTTAAATTTTGAGCTCAAAATCTGTAGTTGGGAGTGGTTAAGTTACACAAACTGAGCTGTGTTCAGAGGGTTCAAATTTCAAATGATTATAAAAAACGGAAAAATTGGTACTAAAACTATTCTTTATTTAGGTATTTTCGTGAAAATAAAATGTAAAGATAAATTTCAAAAAATGCCGATAGAGGGAGCTTTAGACTTTGGAGTAACGAAACACTCTTTTTGGCGTTATTTTTTGCATCTTATTAAATGCTTTCGTAAGCTTAAACTTGAACTTAAATTTTGAGCTCAAAATCTGAATATCTGGGAGTCGTTAAGTAGACAGAGGGTTGTGTTCAGCTGTGTTCAGAGGGTTCAAATTTCAAATAATTGTAAAAAACGGAAAAAATTCGTCGATTCGTTTGCGGTTTTTGCTAAAACCAATTTTTAAATCAGCAGTTTTCTTGATCAATCAGTGTTTTCTTGAAAATAATTTTTAAAAATAAATTTCAAAAAATGCCGATAGAGGGCGCCTTAGACTTTGGAGTAGCGTACAACTATTTTTAACTGTTATTTTTTAATCTCATTAAATGCTTTCAGATGCATAGACTTAAATTTTGGGCTGAAATTCTGAATCGTTGGGAGTGTTTAAGTAGCGAAAAATTGAATTGTGATCGAGGAGGAAAGAGGGTTAAATTTCAACTCCTGAACACACTTCAGTTTGCGCTTGTTAACTGCTCATAACGATTCAGGATTTGAGCTCAAAATTTAAGTTTAAATCTAAGCTTCCGAGAACATTTAAAATGCTTTTGCAAGCATTTAATTAGAACCAAAAAATAATGGTTAAAATGAATTGTTAGTTACTCTGAAGTTTAAGGCGCCCTCTGACGGAATTTTTAAGATTTATCTTTAAAAATCATTTTTAAGAAGATACTGACTTAAAGAAGAATTTTATTTTAAACCGCAATCGAATCGACCAATTTTTCCATTTTCTATAATTACTTTAAATTTGAACCTCCCCCTCCCCCTTGAACACAGTTCAGTTTGTGCTACTTAACCACTCCCTACTATTCAGATTTCGAGCTCAAAATTTAAGTTTAAGTCTAAGCTTCCGAAATCATTTAAAGAGATGCAAACAATTCGGCAAAAAATAGTTGCTCGTTACTCCAAAGTCTAAAGCGCCCTCTATCGGCATTTTTTGAAATTTATCTTTCTAATTTATTTTCACGAAAATACTTAAATAAAGAATAGTTTTAGTGAAAACCGCAAATCAATCGACCAATTTTTCCGTTTTTTTTTTAAAAATCATTTGAAACTTGAACCCTCTGAACACAGCTCAGTTTATGTTACTTAACCACTCCCAACTACAGATTTTGAGCTCAAAATTTAAGTTTAAGTGTAAACTTACGAAAACATTTAAAGAGATGCAAAATATACCGGCAAAAAATAGTTGTTCGTTGCTCCAAAGTCTAAAGCGCCCTCTATCGGCATTTTTTGAAATTTATCTTTATAATTTAATTTCAAGAAAATGCCGACATAAAGAATAATTTTAGTGAAAAGCGCAAATGAATCGACCGATTTTTCCGTTTTTTATGTTTATTTGAAATTTTGGTCCCTAAACTTTAATGGCGGCTATCTCCTTAAGAAAACATTTTGGACCCTTGGTCTCCTATTTAATATTGTTTGTTTTGATGTGTACTATCACCCCTCTTTTATTGTAAAAAAAATTTGGAATCACCCTGTATGTTCCGACTCAATTTCTACAAAAATTTTTGATTTTACTTAACATACAATAAAGATTCTTTTAAATAGTACCTTTAATCCTTTTGACAGCCGAGCAAAAAGACAAAATTGTAATGTTGTTTTCTCTGTAAGTGTTTGTTTGTATGAATGTCGGCCAATTTTCTACACAGTGGGATATAGGCCCTAATGGGTGGGATGCCCTCCGTGGGGGATCTTTCTAAGGGAACCTAACCCGTATTTACGCAAGGTTTGTAGAAAACCACGGAAAACTCTGAACAGTTAGGCCGTCGTTCGCGATTGGGTTCGAACTCAGTACATACCGTCTATCAGTATGGAGGTTAGAACCTCGCAGCCACTGGTGGGGCTTTTCTCTGTAAGTGTTTTTAAAAGATTAAAAAAAAATGTGTTTTCTCCAACATGATATACAATTTTTTATTACACATAGGTCTAAAAACATCGAGATTTATAATCATAAACTAATTTATTAAAATTGGATTATGTCTGTAGAATTATATTAATTTAAATAATGCTAATATTGCAGTGAAACTTGCAGCTTAATGAACGGATACATCAGTTCGCGGCCGTGAAAAGATTAAGGAATACTGCAAACATAATTAGGGAATGATTTTTAAGTATATTTTACAGGAAATACACTTTAACAACATTAATGATTACTTAGATTCTTCGACTTTCAACATTCAAATAAAGATTTATTAAAAAATTAATATGGTTTAGAATAAATGAAAAAAAAAAAGTTAAAAACATCATAACTTTTCAAGCTATATAATAAAAAGTTGATTTATGAAAATATTCCTATGTCATTTTATTAAAGACTTTCTCAGAAGCTACTTTCTGAATTCATTTCTATTCGGAAACACATAAGATTAGCAGGTGTTTTTATTCAAAAACTATGTAATCGAATGGTGTCATATCCATTTTTTGATTAAAGCAATTTAAAAAAAAACTTTTAAAGTTAGCGTTTTGAATAGAATATCTGGAAGCAATAGCAGTATAAAAGAGAAAAATGTGCAACCACGTGACAAGAATTTATATTTCTACAAATATATATATCTTAATTACCAAATAATTTCTTATTTACCAAAAATGGAAAAAGGTATTGGATTCCAAATTTCTTCAATAGTCAGGCTTGTCAATTTTATACCTTTACAGTTAAAAATTAGTCAGAAAATGTATCAAACTTACACGTTGTTGAGAAGTGAATTTAAAAATTACCAATAAGTGTATTTTCAAAGATTAAATCATTTTCTCAAAGTGGCCAAGTCTGTTCAAAAATCAGTAAAATTTGGCTTGTTTTAAAATTTTTGCAAAAAAGGCATATGCTTTCAAATGACCATTATTTTACAATTAAATATTAAAATTCATTCTTTTTAAAGAACCGTATACTTCTAGGCTTATTAGATAAAGTTAAACGTATGAAAGGAGAGCCTACCTGCTGCCTATGAAGGAATCTTTTGAACAGAAAACTGGAATTTTCTTTTAAATTTCTTTTAAAATGTTCATCCATGCAAAATGGAAACAATAATACGTTTGAAAAAAATATATTATACATTTACAACTAGGATTAATGATAACTGAAACATTTGTATACTACAAATAGAGGATTTGATTAAAAATATAAATATCGCAGCCTACGACACTTTTACATAAATAAAGATTATAACTATGAAAAAAAAAAAAAAGATTAATATAAGATTTTTTTGGTCAGAACTATTTCGTAAGAGTAAATGTTCTGTAGAAATTCACTCGGGTCAGGCCGTGCTCGGGCCAAAACTTTTAACTTTTATAACGGGCCGGTTCGGGCCGATATTTTTTTTACTACGGATTAAATTTCAGCCCGTGCAGACCTCTGATTCATATAACATAAATGAGCAAATTTATACAAACACACAAAACTTGTAAAAATTTAACCTGGCTTTAACGGAATTCTGTTTTAAATAGAAATGTTAAATGATGCTTTCAAAAAAAAAAAAAAAAAAAAAAAGACTATAAACATACATTTGCTAGGACGAAAACCTGTGGAAACAGAATTTTTCGCAATATTTGTGCTTTTATCTTGACATATTTTTCTAACAGGTCACATGTGAACATTCATCATTCTGCGATTTTGTTTCTTTTAGTTAACTTAATGAGAAAAAAATGGTAGTTTCAATATCTATAATTTTCTTGAAATAGAAGACTTTTCGCCATACTACATTTGATTACTTGAAACTTCCACAAAAACATCTGCCAACAAGTACATAAAGAGCAACAAGCTGGTTTACGTTCAATTGTTATTTAAATAAATTAATGTTTTTAGTTTTTTTAAGTGCAATAATACTATACGATTTTATACTAAACGATTTACAATAATGTTTTTTATGGACTGTTAATACGAAAAATATTACATTAAACAACTTCTCAAAATTTTCAATTTCATTTCATCAAAACTTGCAATGATGGCTTACTTTCATTTCTAAAATAGTTAGGTATATAATATTTTGAATAGAGATAGATATGATATCTTAAATCTTACGAAAGTTTTCATAAATTACACAAAATCTCAATTGTAAGCACTTCTTCATAGTTTGATAGCAAAAGAAGATAAAGTAGGAAGGAGGAGGCCTTACAATGGAGATATTTTAAAAGATCATTAAAATAGTCTTCTTCATTATTAATTTAGGAGTAAATAAGGCAAGTCTAGGGGTGAGAATCTTTCGCATTTCGGCAGATTTTCGATAAATATTATCTAAATGTCCCCTCTCTAAAATCTCCCCGAAACAAAATTTAAAATCTTTATTTTTTTTAAAAAAATTACCTATTTATTTGTTATTTTATTTTACCAATAAATGAGTCATATAATCTTTCCCTTCCATCCTACTTACATTACTTTTAGAATATTATGCTTAAACATATCACCCAGAAACTAGAAAAAATTATACATACTTTTTTTTTCTATATAGTAAATTTAAAACATAACTAATGATGACAACAAATGAATAACAAAATAAAACACATGTTAAGGAATATTTTTTCCACTTGTGTTGACATGTGCCCCACGTGTGTTCACATCTACCCCGCTATTGGAGAACATGTGGACAGTATTTTAATTTATAAAATTATTAAAAAAAGTAAGAAGAGCTAGAAGAGAGATTAAAAAAAAAAATAACATGTGTAAAAAGAAAAAATTCTGCTAACTATGATCACTAGGTTCTGTTCATAAAAATTAATCCAGTCATGAGAAAAAGCTATGTTAAATGCGAACTGTTTACATGTGCCCCAGTCTCCCCTACACACACACACATATATATAAATATATATATAGATTTTCAGTGGCGCCAACTTATATGGGGCCATAGGCGCGAGCCCACCCAATAATTTGACATCTAAATCCATCCATTATTAATTGATCCCACCCAATATTTTTTTAGTTGTTCAAAATTATTTTGAGACCACTCAATATTTTTTAAAAGTTTGCGCCATTGTATATATTTAAGAAAAAGTATAAAGGTGTGCTTCTGATAGCAGTTCAATGTTAGAATTTTTTAATGACGTAATTCCTTCACATATAATGTTATTCTAACATTAGAATATTGTTTTTTTAATAAACCTTTTTTTTCAATATCCAAGTGTAAATATATTTGTTTATGGAAAGGAAATATTAGTAGTGTTTTTTTTTTTTTTTTAATTATGAAAAAATTGTTTAAATATTACCTAATTAGTTTTTTTGAAATAGGAAGTAAAATGAATCGAGATTTTTAAAGGAATTAAAAATTTAAAAAATAAAATTGAAAATGTAAACTTAAAAAATGCGAAAAATGTACATGAAAAAGGTTGTTAAAATACTAAAGTTTCTAAAGTTACCATAAAACTTTTTTAATCGGTCTATTTTACAGTTATCACTCCTCGATTTAAAATCAGCGTGCTTCAATATACTTAAATTCATTTTTTTTTGTTTTTCTTTCAGAGAGCCCGAATCACAATTTAATTACTCCAGCGACAGTGTCAGTTTCATTTTCTGAAAGAAGCAGCTAACCCAAAGTGATTGATTACACGTTTGACATTTAAAGAGGAGTTCCAATTGACCCTCGAATTGACCTCTTGTTACCCCCAACAGCGAAACGTAGAAATGAGATACCGCTTTCTCCTTTTGATGCTTTTAGCGATATATTTCAACAAAGATGGGGAGTTTTGCAGTTTGGATTTTCAAACCACTCGAAGTTGGAGATAGGAAGTAGGGAAAAAATTGCGAAAGCGGCATTAAACCGATCTATGGACCAGTCGCGATGTTCCCGGGCCCAGCGCAGGCGCAGTTGGCGATGACGCTTGGTCAGCAAAGGCACACGAGTGGGACGTTTACTGAGTAGCCCCATATCTAACAGCGTGCGCTGAACAGTGTGCTCCGATACTATTCTACTTGGCCCTGCATTGTATTGGGTTGTCAGCTGAGCCACTGTCTGGCTCCGGTTTTGCTTCCCCAAGCGAGACAGTCTCCGACGACCTTTTTCTTTGATAGCGTGTGGACGTCCAACACCATGTCGTCTACTACTGGTTTCACCGTCGTTCATCCACTTTGCATACGTACTAACAATTGTAGATCGCGAACAACCCACCAGTCGTGCAGTTGTGGAAATACTTGTTCCGGGCCTTCGAGCCATTATAATCTGCCCTCTATCAAAGTCGCTTAGATCCGCAGCCTTTCCCATCACACATAGATGTAAGTAGAAGAAT
The DNA here is from genome assembly GCA_964019185.1 of Maratus speculifer. Classification (NCBI taxonomy): domain Eukaryota; kingdom Metazoa; phylum Arthropoda; class Arachnida; order Araneae; family Salticidae; genus Maratus; species Maratus speculifer. The sequence goes on along the minus strand of OZ025296.1, from coordinate 313,839,594 downwards.
TATTCTCCAGACTCTCCAGCAGCAGTTAAATACCACTTCCACCAGATTACATGCCTTCCACGTCATCCAGGCGAGTTCATTGCAAAATGTAGGGGTGGTCATAATGTTTTGGCTCTTGAGTGTATATATATACAGTGCTCAGCAAAAGTTTAGGCAATGATCGATTACGCTTCTATATTCAGATATGTATCGAAGTTTGTAATTCATCTGTCATACATTACTTGTGACTTATCCTTCATTCACAAACAATAAATTTTACCTTTTACATAAAATATAATGACCAAAAAAAATGAAATTAACATTGTGGCAAAAGTATAGACAATTTGTATATTTACAGAAAAATAACTACAAATTAAAATAGAGTTGCACCCACATTGTTTGCAGTTAGTGCAAGAATGGGACTTTTCATCGAATAAACTAAATGCTGCGTCACTTGGGGTCAATTTTGTACCAAACATGTTCAACAGCAGCTCGAAGCTCATTAAAAGAAAAGTATAGCAAAAATTTGCATTAACATTACGACATATGATATTACAAAGGTTTTCGATTGGGTACGGATCAGAACTACACGCCGGCCAGTTCAGATCAGTAGTATTTTCAGAGTTAAACGAAGTTATTCTTTTGTATGCAACATGAATAGACGCATTATCTTGCTAAAATCCATACTTTATATCAGCTAAAAGTTCCTCAAATGACTAAAAATTAATCTCCAACGTATATACGTAGTCTTGTGTTGTTTGTAAACCAAAGAATAACTCCACAGATACTCGAGCATTAAAGCAAAGTGAGGACCAAATCATTAAAAAGTTACCTTCTTGTTGTCGACTTAAAAAATCCCAGGCTCTTTACGTTTTTTTATTAATAATGCCAATAGTATGCCCACCCGTTTGGGCCATTCAAATTCCACCTTTTTTCGTTACTGAATATCGTATCATTTGGGTCCATATGACGTATGTTTGCAAGTTCATTGCATTCTCGCCAATTTGTTGCGAGATTTCAAAGCTGATTGTTTCATCATTTTCATGTAAATTGATTTACCTGGATCTGTAATTCATCTACGAATCTTGTCCGTCGACACAGACATTTGTCGACGGACAGACTTACTTTTACTTACTAAAAGCCAGACTTACTTTTAATGTGATTAGCAATCATTATTTGTGTAAATGTCAGTTTCTGGATCCTTTTGTCATCTCATTTTTTCGTCACACAAGGTCTTCCAGATTATGTTTTGTTTTGAAGGAGTGATCCTTAGACTATACTTCATAGACAGACCGCTTTGGACGATTCGATGCTGCTGAAATTTCTGCAACAGTCTTCCCTTTCCATTTCAGCTTTCCTACTTCAATTACCTCATCTAACTGAATATTTTTAGCTTGCGGCATCTTCATTAACTGATGCTATATCGAGGTATAATTAAATACTTCGGACATGTGACATGATAACTTGGAAATTTGCATTTTTCCACGAACAGTTGGCTAAAAATTAAAAAAATTTCTGCTTTTGCAATATGCAAATTTTAATTTTTTCCAGTTAAATTAAATATTATCTTATATTATAACCATTATTTTTACTATACATTGTTTAAAATATATTTGAAAATAAGTATAGCCATTTGTAAAACTCACGTGTTCGTATTTTTAATTTAAAGGTTTAAAAACATCAGTGTTTAAACTTTTGCTGAGCATTGTATATATATATATATATATATATATATATATATATATATATATGAAACCATTAATTGTATTACAATATATGAACCATTGAATTTAATAACTTATACCTCATTAAACATGGAGAGAAAAAATAAATAATTAAAATGAATACAAATGGAATTTATAGAACCAAATCAGAATCTTCGGGCCCCAAATACTTTGGAATCACAAATAAAAAATTATTATGCTGCGTTAGCCCAAGTAATTATGAGTGTATAAATTTTGATATTTGATAATTGGTATATTTTCATTTTGATTATTCATTATGAATATTTTCCTATTTATGGTAACTTATACATATTTTTTAATATATAACATTAATAAGTAAAAAAAATAAATTAGCAATATTATAAATATATATATATATATATGGACGTCAAAAGAAACAAATTCTTTAACATTAATAATGATATGTATTTATTTGAAACACACAAATGAACATCCGAATCTTTTAACACTAAATACATTTATTGCATATATATATAAAAAAAAAACTTTAAATATGTATAAAATACAATTTAACTTACTAAAAATAATTTAAATAATAAACCAGATGCTTTACAAATGCAATAAAGTTCATTGTTTTGCTGTAGATTTTCTTATTAGAAATGAGTTCACAATATCATTTAAACATAGCTATATGTTAGAGTAATATCCATATAAATACAATTTGATAAAACTACATAAGAAAAAATAACTACAAACGTAAAGATAGAATACTATTATAAAAAACATCTGTGCGATTTTAAAAATATTTTTCGCAATGCATTTCTATAGCCATCTCCTTCATGTACTTATCATACATATCATTTCTTAAGATATTTTAAAATAGCAACCAACTATTGCAATATCTGTTTTTTTTTTATTCAAATTCGAATGTTCTTTATTTCATACGCGTGTTATTTATGATATAGCGTGTTATTTATGTTGCGTGTTATTTATGTTGATAAATATTTTTCCTACGCGTGTTATTTATGATATAGCACGTTATTTATATTGCGTGTTATTTATGATAAATATTTTTCGCAATGCATTTCTATAGCCTTCTCCTTCATACTTATCATACATATCATTTCTTAAGATAGTTTAAAATAGCAACCAACTATTGCAATATCTGTTTATTTTTTTAAATTCAAATTCGAATGCTCTTTATTTCATACGCGTAATGGTTAATAGATAAGCAATTAGAGATAAGAAAAAAAAAGAACTTCAAAACATTTGTCGAAAGAACATTAAAGTACTAATAAACTAAGACTTAGATATCTCTTCACAGACGATAATATCGTCATAAAAAATAGCTTTTCATTTTCAATATTCTAATGACGCAATCATTAGACGCGAGTTGCATGAAATATAAGATTTTAAACTTCAAATTATTAGGTTTTTTATCAGTGGAAAAAGAAAATTGCGGAAATATAAACTCAAGATTCTTTCATCGTTTCTTTTTTTTTTATGCTTTAGAAATACCAATTATCTTAATACAATTAATTGCATGTGTGACGATTATAGTGATAACATATCCTTCTTACCAGTCTTCGGTAAAATATAACCATGTTAGTCTAAATTTCGATTTCAGATGAGTATGACCAAAATAGGGTCGGCTTAAGTATCAGGAGTAAGAGAAGTAAGGGAAGCCCATATCATAGAAGGGGACCACTATTAATTAACCAATTGTTTTTCATTTATTAAATCTATTTTTCGTATGCTTAAATAATTTGAGGTTTTCTCGTAAAAACTTCTAGTAAATAAGCGTAACACTATTTACCTATATACATATGAAAGATTATTTTATTATATACATAATTATACATAACCAATTAATTTTGTCATTTGCCAATATACAGTTAAGAATATTACGAGCCAAGAAATTAAGAAGCTCAGAAAATTTGAACTTCAAAACATCTTTTATGACTTACTGATTATAGTATAATAAGGGAAAAAAAGGTTTCGTAAAGAAAATAAAGTGAATTTTTTAACGCTGATTGAATTAGTTTCTTCCAAAAATTAAAAAATAAATTTTAAAAATTTTAAAAATAAATTTCACGGCCTCTTTGTATTTCAGTGGCTAAGCACGGACTTCATGGACCTATTCAGTAAATAGGCCCTGGACGAAGTTTTCTACCTAAATTCAAATCTCTTCTATCTCAAGTTGCCCGTGTCCAGCATATTTTTATACAAAACATTCAAAACTAAAAAATTCAACGATTTTCACGTATAACTCAATAAGTACTATAGTTATGAAAAATTGCAAAATGTCATTGGATTCTAAACTTTTCGATAAACAGGTCTGTCTGCCAGTTTTATGCCTTTAAGTTTAAAAAATGAGTCGAAAACAAAATGTGTCAGAAAGTCTCAAGTTTGTTTTTGGAGAACTGCCGTTAACGCCTTCAGAACGAGCGTCTTTTACAGAATTTTTAATTTTTATCATGATTTTTTTTTCAAAAAAGAAATTTTTGACCAATTTAAGCAGGAAAATACTCGGTATAAATAAGGTAAAATTTACAAAAAGAATTACTTTTGAGAACAATCAAGAATTCTGAGCACGTTACGCATATACACTATATTGCCATTGATTATGGGACACTTGCGATTTTAGACATTTTACTAAATATCTAGAAAAATACATGAGGAATCATCTCGAAACTCTTAGTGTATAAAAAAAACAGTATACGTCATACATCTCCGTGAAGATTTTTTACCGAAACGCCATAGGGGACTGTCAACAAATTAAAAAAGAATGAATATCTTTTGAATAACCCTGTCAAAACTAATGTAGCAAAAGCGCTCAAACTCTAGAGTATGATTGAATGCCGTATTGTAATACACTGTGTTCATTTTTATGCAAATAGCATGCACACTCGCAGAGTAATTAAGGTTTTTTATAAAAGTGGTCCCAAATTTTTCCAAGTTTTTCCATTATAATTTTCAGAGTTCTTAATATAAAATAATATTTTTTTCAGAAAATATGACAAACAACATTGCACACAGTACCCTGTAATCAGAATTAAAAGATAATAAAAATTGTATGAAAAATGAGTAGGTTTACTATATAATTTTTTACTGCGCATGCGTCAAAGATATCAAAATTTCATTTGCATATTATGTTAGCTAAATGTATACAGCAACTTTTGTAAAAGTCTCAAAATCATAGCTTGAAAATTCTGAAAGTAATCGTCTATAGAAAAGGGACAAAATCCGTTGTTTCCAAAATGAAGCAAAAAAATGAGGGATTTTATCCAAATGCGGTAGTACATCCAATATTGTGTATTCTATATTGACGCTAATCAATGGATATATGGATACAACCCTTCTTGTTTTTGCTTCATTTTGAGAATAACGGATTTTCGACTTATTCAATTGACGATTATTGTCAGAATTTTCAAGTTATGATTTTGTGACTTTCACAAAAGTTGCTCTATACATTTAGCTAACATAATACGCAAATGAAATTTTGATATCGTTGACGCATGCGCAGTAAAAAATTATTTAGTAAACCAACTCATTTTTTATACAATTTTCATTATTTTTTAATTCTGATTACAGGGTACTATGTGCAATGTTGTTTGTCATATTTTCTGAAAAAAAATAATATTTTATATTAAGAACTCTGAAAATTATAATGGAAAAACTTGGAAAAATTTGGGACCACTTTTATAAAAAACCTTAATTACTCTGCGAGTGTGCATGCTATTTGCATAAAAATGAACACAGTGTATTACAATACGGCATTCAATCATACTCTAGAGTTTGAGCGCTTTTGCTACATTAGTTTTGACAGGGTTATTCAAAAGATATTCATTCTTTTTTAATTTGTTGACGGCCCCCTTTGGAGTTTCGGGGAAAAATCTTCATGGAGATGTATGACTTATACTATTATATTTATACACTAAGAGTTTCGAGATGATTCCTCATGTATTTTTCTAGATATTTAGTAAAATGTCTAAAATCGCAAGTGTTCCATAATCAATGGCAATATAGTGTATATACTGATTGATCGTACCCAAGAGGTGAGGGAGCTCTTTACTCTTAGATATTAATTTATTTCAAATTTTTTAGGGTTTCGTATCTCAAAAGGGAACAAAAGGAACCCTTATAGCATCACTTTCTTCTCCGTCTCTCTATCAAGTATGGTTTGTTTTCGCCATCCCTTCCCTCACTCTCACCTGCTCGCAAAATTTTGAAATGGAGGGCCAAAATCACAGTAAAATAAAATCCAGCCACCTCATTGGTCATATGGTAAGGGTGAAAATCACGAGCATGTTTCTCCATTTGAAAAAGAGTGAAGGGTAAAGTAATTTTGAAACGATTGTTACGGTCTGTTCTTATTTACGATAAACCATCAAAATTAACTCAATTAAGGTATTTTGATGACATTTTATAAAATGAGAGTGAAAAATTTAGATTATAAATAAAAACAGTTAAGATTTACCTCAAATTTACGACATTTCACCTACCTACCGCTAAGAGATTGTTGTCTGAAAAGGACGCAACTCAATGACCAATGAGGTGTTTGGATTTCACCGTAATGTGATTTTGGCCCTCCATTTTAAAATTTCGCCACCTGCTCCAAGAAACAGCTGAAAGTTGGAAGTTGAAATTAACACCAATTTAATAAGATCCATGGGCATTGTTTTGTAAAAATATCGAGTCTCTAATTCAATCCAATAAAAAGTTACTGATTAAAAGCAATTCTTTCTTCATACAAACCCACTTTCTAAACCTACAAGAAGGACGAACCCATGACACGCAGAGGCTTATGTAGAGGAAATCGCAAGGAACGTTAAAATTTTCGCTTTGAACAAATTTTTATTATAGCAGGTAACACATATATTATACTAGCAAAAGCCGTGCTTTGTTTGGATTCGCGAAGCATTATTTCATAAGATAAATATTTGAAAATAACATTATTATTTTATATTATTTTTGCATCTTTATTAAGCAAAAACTTTATCTTATGTTTTGGCGTATTTAAATTTTAGAAATGTAAATTCAGCCAACTAATTAAGAATTTCCTCGGAATTTTTTATCTGTAATATAAGACTGGTATAAATAAAAATATTTTCGAAGCAAAATTTTACAAAATATTTTTTTAATTTTTAATCAAAAGTTTTAAAGATGTTTTTACATTTCCCAATAGCCTCTGGAGTTATCTGAAATGATTTGAAATAGGTATGTTTTCAATCTTTGTAATTCACATCAAATAATCTTTGATAGCAATCTTAGAATAATACATTCAAACAAAATATTTGGAAAAACATTAAAATCTGCTCTCGTTGATACTAAGAACTATTACATGTAATTTTTTTTTTATTCTAATTTCTTCTTTTTTCTGCATACCAGCATATGAAAATTTTTTATATTGTAGAATCTCTCGTAAGGAAATTTTCTATTAAATGATAAACCTTGAAGGAATTTCACTCTCGACAACGCTACGTGAGTTAAGCAAACTGGTGTCTCTTTATCCCCAATATCTACTACTGCTTTATCTGATGTCAAACCTTGAGATTTATGAATTATAACTGCAAAAACTGATTGCAAAGGAAATTGTTTTATTGAGCAATTTATGCTTCCATTTTTCCAGAATTTAATTATTGGGGGAATTGGTACGCACCAATTCTTATAAGTTAAATTACTGCAGTATTCAAATTTATCCATGATTATTCGCGGTATCTGGTCTGATGGCTTGTGATTTTCTTTAATACGCGCAACAAAGTCTAAAGTACCGTTCACTAAACCTTTTTCGGTCCACAAATAAGAACGTAACATTACTTTAAATCCAAATGATAAAGTAAGAAATGATTAAAGTCCATTTATAGTTTCTGAATCGGCCAACTTTGCTTTAGTACATTTATAAAGAGCTTGAATCGAGGCAACAACTTTAAGCAGTTCTTTTAATTTTTCATTTATATGGCAAATTTAAAAATTAATTTTATTTGCTTACAATTCTTTTGTTGCCACTTTACTATAAAAAAAAAAAAAAAAAAAAAAAAAAAAAAAAAAAAAATCCATAATACAATTCTTTTAAAATGTTTAAGTGTCATCTGTGCAAACGATTTTGCGGAGTGATGAAAACATATTTCATTTATTAAATTAATCATGATTCTATCTATAATTATTTACTCCATGATTTATATTTTTTTTTTCTGAAAATATACGCGTTTCATTTTTTATTTATTTGCTAAAATGCGTCCGCATTGGAAATGCATGTAAAATAAATTAATTAAAATAATAATTTTTTGAAAAGTATTTCTGTAAAAAAAATAATATTCTGCAAATCTACAGATCATAATTTATATTTGTGTTTAATTTCAAGTGAAAATACTGTATAGTTTTTTTTGTAAAGTGTACGACAAAGTGTCATTTGAGTGGACTAGTAGAGGATTCGCTTCGCTCATCCTAATAATTCAACCTGTTTAAATGGACTTGGCACAGGACTGGAAAATTTTCGTTTTAAGCAGGTTTTTGTCTTAACAAGTGTAATTTTTATGGCATGTAAAGAGAGCCTGAGTAAAATTGAAACTTGGCTGAAAAGGTCATTTAGTGGTCTCTGTGAAATAACACTATCTTAATGAAAATCGGTTTAAAACAGAATATTTTCTGATCTCTTTTAATTTCCATCTTAGCAGATTTCATTACATTTTTATAAACTTTCGTAATTAAACTTTATTTTCTACAAGTTTCGAAAAGGGCTACAGTCTCATCGTGAATACGCCACTGATGACGCGCGTGTTGTAAGTGGCACACAGCAGATTGTTTTTGGTACTGCAGTATTCAGACTCTACATGAAAATATAGTAGAACATTGCAAATTGCTTTAATTAATCTTTATATTGTTTCTGTTTATCAGATTCCGATTAGTATGGTTTATTTTGTCATTGTCATACAGACTTAAGAATCTAAAATATAACTTAATGTATCCCAATCTAACTCGATATCGGTTCGGAACATTTTAAGAAAAGAGAGATAATAAGGAGATATTTGCAAAAGAAAGATGAAAAGGCATTGTAAGAAAAAATATCGATGTAAATCATATCAACTTGGAATTCAAATACAGACATTAAAAACTGTAGATTCTGGCGCTTGCTATTTTATCATTTTTATCGGCAAGATATTATTTTCAGCAATTAATATTGTGGAATATTCAACTAAAAAAATCTTGTCACATGAGTCTAATTCAACTTGCATTCTCTTAAGGCTGTTTTCAAAACAAAAAGAGCAACTTTACGACACAAGTTTTAATTCATTTTTGTTCAGAAATGAATCAAATTAGCAGGTGTTTTTGTTCAGAAACTATCAAATCAAACTCATTTTACCGTTTTTTTAAATACAATAGATTTTTAGAAAATAGTGTCAAAGTACGAATTTTCAACCAACTTTCCTCGAGAAAGCAGAAGAAACAGTTAACGAAGAGAGAAAAAGAGCCTTTGTCACGTGTTTGAAAACACCTATAGCTCAACAGGTAAATTTATTGATTAAAAAATGGAAAATTCAGTTCGATTCAAAATCGCTTCCATGGTCAACCTTTGCAATTCTATATACAGTCAAGTCTCTATGTAACGAAATCCATTGTTCCAGTAAAAAATTCGTTATATAGAGAAATTTGTTACATAGAGAATGAGATAAAAATTCGGTACTACTCTGTTATCCCGTCGACCAATTTCGCCAAATTATACAAATCGCCAAACTAAGAGCCAAATTATACATATTGACATAATATTTATTTTAAATAACGAAAAAACAAATACTTAGAATACTAATAAAAATATTAATAAAAAGTCGAAATAAAAATCACATAATGACATATTAAACTCGTGAATCGTATTTAATGTCATTGAATGTGACATTCATGATCATCCATTATTGGCATTTAATCTTATAGTTTGGCGATAATTTTTTGGTCAACGGGATAACCTAGAAGTACCAAAAATTCTTTTTTAATGTGTAAATTTTGAAAAAAAAAATTGAGATGTATAATTAGAAATTTGAAATTTTTAACTATAAATATTGTATTTCTTAATTATTTAAACAGTTTCAAAAAAGAGAACTGACATTTCTTCGAAAGCATTATAAAAATCACATAAGGGAAAACCTACATTAATTTCAGTCGAAGGAATCTGTAATTTCTTGTTGTTTTGAATTTAAAACTGTTACTCTCGTAAAAATGTTCACACTTTAGCAAAGACTGTATTTAATTCTTCCATTTGAAATACTTTCCTTTATAACATCAAAAGAACTCATCATTTCACTGCCTGATGGCTTTATCTCTTGTTGTATGTTTTCGTTGTCATGCTCATCGTCAATCTCATAATCATCTCTCTCAGAATTTTGCACTTTTTAAGTGCGTTTGTAAATATGTAAATAGCACCTATAGTGGTCGTTCAGTCCGTCCGTCTGTTCCCATATAACAACGCAAAAACTACCCAACCGAATTATTTGAAATTTAAAATACATAATTATTGCATAATTTTGTCGAGTCATTTCAAATTTTATGAGAATCGGATGCATAGATCAATTACAGGGGCAATCAAAAATATTCCATTACATTACGGTCAATGGAGAAAAAGTTTCAAATGCATTTTAATCGTTTAAAATTTAAAATACATAATTATTACATATTTTTGTCGAGTTATTTCAAATTTTTTGATAATCGGGCGCATAGATCAATTACAGGGGCAATCAAAAGTATTCAATTACATTATGGTCAATGGGGAAAAAGTTTCAAATGTATTTTAATCGTTTGAAATTAAAAGTACATAATTATTACATAATTTTGTCAAGTTATTTCAAATTTCCTGAAAATCGGATGCATAGATCAATTACAGGGACAATCAAAAGTATTCTGTTACATTACGATCAATGGGGGGAAACTGTTTCAAATGCATTTTAATGGTGTTACACTCATTCGAACTTAATAAAATTTATATGCAACTATAAAGTTTTTATTATAATATACATTTTGCATAATTTGTGGTGCAAAGAACATTTGTTATTGATTTACAAGGCCGCACAAAAGTATTCCATTACATAATGGTATAGGGAGAACATTGTTTGATGAGCGTTTTAATTGTAATTCACTATTTACAATTTTATGAGAATGATGTATGAGAGTAATATTTTTAAAATTTCGTTATCGTACGAACGCACCTCATTTGCTACGCTTCACGTGCAATTTCCAACTTGTTTACTTTTGAAATCACAGTATCTCAAATCTTCCGGATGTCGGTGGAAGGAAGTCTCATTGCTTACACCGGGGGAGGGGGTGTCTCCCCCCGGTCCACTCCCTGAACTCAACACTAATTTCAATTACCCTTCTGATCACGCTCTTATGCGTGTAACAAACCAATTGAGACTGTTTCGAGAAGATTGTTGGAAGATGTGAGGGATAGGGAGGCTGAATTCAATAGTCTTAAAGAACAAGGAAATTAAAAATAGAGAAGTAATATAAAAAACTCAACACTGAACGATAAATTAAGAATAAGTGTTGCAAAATTTATTCCAAATAATTTCGAAGCTTTTTTAAAACTCAATAAATAAAGAACGTTTTATGAAAAAATTCGTTATATAGAGATAGATATTTCACTATATAGAGACTGTTTTTAATGTAATCAAGGGAAAAAGGGAGCGTTCCTATTAAGGGAGACCTGTACCCCATTTTCGGCCAACAATCATCAAAAGTTCAAATTTTTTTTTTTTTCAGAAAACGATAAAATACATATTTGCGAATATCCATGCAAAATTTCAGAACTCGGGGACACTTGGAACAGGTAGAAAATGAGCTTTTTAAATTGTACTCACTATAGAGTTTAAAGGACTAGCGGCCGTTTAAAACGTGTTTTCCTGAGAGTGACTTTTTTCATATTTTGCCTAAGTTCAAAGTACTAAGGCTCAGTGGTAAAATGATTTAGAAACAAAGTGTTTATGTTTTTAGAATCTTAAAAAAATTTGCAACAAAAGAAAGGAGAGATATATTTTTTAACTATTTCTGAAAATTTTATATAAATTGGTAAACATAAAAATTATAACGAATTTAAGGAAATTTACCATGCGAATTTTTTTTTTTTTTTTTTAGCCGATTAAAATAGAAAATTAAAAATATCTCTTCTTAGCTCTTTTCTATATACTATAACACTATTTAAGAAATTTTAGTAATACCAAAATATTGAAAATTGAATGAGGAGTAATAATTTTAAAAAGTGTATTTTTCGACAAAAAAAAAAAAAAAAAAAAAAAAAAAAAAAAAAAAATCATAAAAATCCCCATAAAAATATACTTTTTTTTATAAAAAGTGAATTTTTTTTGCTAATTATTCCTTACAAGAAGATTCTTAAATAGTACACCAAAATTCATTACTATAAAATCAATAATAAAAATTTTGGGTTTTTTCTTACGGGTCTCCCTTAAAAATTCATTATATAGAGAAATTCGATGTATGGAGTTTCGTTATAGAGAGTCTCGACTGTATTTCCATTAAAAAATGCATTTGTAAATGAGTCAAAACGTTTTGCACTTGTGAGCATATCAGCCTAAATAATACGAAGCTCATATAAATTAGTTGCCACAAAATTTGTCAAATAACAGAATGTAACTGAAATAATATTTTAAAAATAAATTTCTAAAATATAATATCAATACTACAAAAAAAAAAATTATGCAAAAACAAAATTGTAAGTAATTTTGATTCATTATTATTTCAACCATTACCATTAGAGTTTTGTATTGTTTGGAAAGTCTTGATCACATAAAACATATATTTTGGAAATTTTTTTGCACGTAGATGTGAAAAGGTTCGCCGTTCCTAACCTAGAGTCTTAAAATATTGCATGAAGAAAGATCTAATAACATCATACGTAAAGAAGAAAAAGAACAAAAATCATTAATTTATATGTCGATTTATTGAGTGACAAACCCAGGGACTGCTGAAGGTATTAAGTTGGAATTAACATCAAACAATAAGATACGCGACTCCATTGTTTCTTTGATATACAATGTGATGTAATCCATTCTTTCTTCCGTCATCAAAGACGAATGTGTTTATCATTTATTAGGTAATTAAATAAATTGCTACTTTATGATATAACAATTACAAGAAGCACTTAGTCATTTCTAAGTAGTAATTAGGTTAAATAGGCACACTTAAGTAACGATTAATTAAGTGCTATTTCTTATTTTTTATTGTAGACTCTAGGTAGCACTTTGCGATAATGCGACAAACGGCACGGAACTCTGAAGATGACACTACTACTTCTACTCGCACTTCACCTATTTATTTAAGGGTGTATTTCGATTCAAACTGCTTATTTTCCGATTTATTTTTTAATTCATTTTTGCTCTCAAATACACCAAACTTTCAAAATCTCTTTTTTGGAAAGGACACAAGTTGCCCTGATTGTCGATTCTTTGAAAAATGCAGAAAATATTGCAAAAAAGCAATCAAAAACGGCATTTCGAATCGATTTTTCCCAAGTGGAAGATTTGAGAACGAAAAAAAGGGTCATACTGATAAGGTAATTGTTTATAACTAAAATTCTAATAAATTGAGCGTAAAAAGACATCACACGGCACCGCATACGTCCCTTGAAGAACCCCCTCAGCAAGTTTCATGATCCTACTTTTAAAATTGTGCCTGAAATTGTATCGGAAAATTTCGAGCTGTTGAAGATGGAAAAGCGTTTTTTCGAATACACCCTTAAGGGGTCTCAGGAGTTTTACTTTTTACCTGGTGGAACGATTTAACAACATGTCACACTTAATTTTTTTTATCTCAGTCTATATGAAACATAAATGCATTAACATTTATAATATAGGCAACTTAATGTCTCTTCTATTTAAAATAATTTTTTGGATATTCTATGTTGAAATTTTATTTATTTATTTATTTATTTTTTTACTGCTACATTTCATTTTGGGGTAGGGTTGTATGTTGAGTTGGAAGAAGTGTTGCAAAATTGCATTTTCTAACTATGCAATTTCAAGTATCTAGATTTCGTGAATGTTTCAGAAAGTTTACATTTGAATTACAACCTTAGTGATGATATTCACTAGGAAACAGCCATTTTATATCTGATTTGGGATAAACTTCTATTACTTATACATAGTATAGACTAAGTCCTACAATTTGAAAATCGGAAAATTCTTTTGTCGGATTTACAAGATAGATACTGAAGATTCCGAAAAACATATTTTTCGAAGAAAAAATGCCATCCGTCTGTTTATGAGTCTGTAAACGTTCTATCTCCCAAACAAATTGAGATAGAAACTTAAAATTTGATGTGTACTTAATATGTAAAAATAGAAAGAAGCCTGTTTAATATGAGTAACTTCGATTATCCGGAACGATATATTTTTTTCGGACTTTCAAAGTATTCGTTCTGATAAAAAATATGTCAATTTTTCATTTTCTTTTTCTTTTTTTAAAGGAATGAATGTAAAACACAATAAAAAAAAACATTAATTTTGGATAAAGAATGAAGTTGATTAGTTGCCGAGATATTTGTAATTGTATTTTCACATTCTTCGATTTTTCATGACTCTGTATTTCATTCAAATTTCTATTCAAATATATATTTTAAATGGAAAGGAGACGCTTAATCCGACGCAATAAGCTGTTAGTAATTATGATTATTATTCTTGGAGTTATAAGGATGTTTCTTTTTTCAGTTTGGTACGACTTGATTATCATGTTGACCAAAAACTAACGCCAAATATAAGATTAAATACCGATATAGGCTTATCGTAAATGTCACACTCACTTGACATTAAACACGTTACACTTGTTTGTTAAGTCAGCAAGTGACTTTTTAGGTGCGTTCGTAATTATGTAAATACGTAGCACCTATTGTTGTCGCTCAGTCCGTCCGTCCGTCTGTCTGTCCGTCTGTCCGCATATAACAACGCAAAAACTACCCAACCGAATCGTTTGAAATTTAAAATACATAATTATAACATAATTTTATCGATTCATTTCAAATTTTATGATAATCGGATGGATAGATCAATTACAGGGAGAATCAAAAGGACTCCGTTACATTACTGTCAATGGGGAAAAAAGTTTCAAATGTATTTTAATCGTTTGAAATTTAAAACATAAATATTGCGTAATTTTGTCGAGTCATTTCAAATATTATGAAAATCGGATGCATAGATCAATTACAGTTACAATCAAAAGGATTCCGTTACATTACGGTCAATTGGGAAAAAAATTTCAAATGCATTTTAATCGTTTGAAATTTCAAACATATAATTTATACGTAATTTTATCGAGTCATTTCAAATGTTATGAAAGTCGGATGCATAGATCATTTACAGGGACAATCAAAGGTATTCCATTACATTACGGTCAATGGGAAAAAAGTTTCAAATGCATTTTTATGATGTTACACTCATTCGAACATAAATAGAATTGGCATGAATCTATGAAGTATATACTAAAATATGTATTCTGTACAATCTGTGATGCAAAGAATTTTTATTATTAAATAACAGGGCCACACAAAAGTATTCCACTACATAATGCTATACGGGGAAACATTGTTTGGGGCGTGTTTTAATTAGATTCAACTATTTCACATTTTATGAATAAAATATACGTTTCTGAGGTGTAATAAAAATTACTTTCTGTATATTTACAGGAACACAAAAAAAGATTTCGACTACTATACTGTATCCGAAGTACGCTCTACTATATCAGCAAGATTTTAATATTTTTGAAACTTCGTTATTATCGTACGAACGCACCTCATTTGCTACGTTCAAGTGCAATTTCCAACTTGTTAATTTCACTTTTTATTCGTATTTTTATTAATCTTTTACTAATTTATTTGTTTTTTCGTTATTTAAAATAAAAACTGCGCTAACTTGTATAATTTTGTGAGTAATTTGGCGATTTATATAATTCGTCGAAATGGATCGACGGGTTAATCAAGCAGAACCAGGAATTCCGTAACAGAGCAGCATTACTATGCATTAAAAAAAATAAAAATATATATTTAAATTTTATTTTGGAATTGCAATACATTTTATAAATGGTTTATACACATTTTATTTCCATATTCTGTATTATGTATATCCATGATGAGTAAGTATTACTGTTTTCCCCAATTACAAGTTTAATATGTTTTTGCATATCTTGTCGCTTGTCGAATCTGCTATCAGAAAATTTCTATCACGTAATGGTTTTACGAAATTTTCGAATTTAATTTTTTCATACATAATAAAATGTGTGGAGAAATGATAATTAAAATTTAAATTTTGTGTTTAAATGATAAGGAAATGAATAACTATTATGTAGGTTAAAACCTTTATTTGGATGCATTCTACTGTAAAAGGTAACAATCAAAACATTCAGCAATGTGATCCAGAAAGACATCATACTGTTTTGAAAAATAACACTGTTAACCTTCCTACCCTGTTCAAATTTCACTCAATCTTGATAAAAAGATTTCACACCAGAATTGTTATTTAAAACATTTTAATGTATTTAATTGACTTATTTCTCTGAATCTGTTATTTAACTTTCTTTATGAAAAAAGTTCTGGTTCCAATCGTGTAAAACGAATTATAGTTATGGGTCGATTAGACCCATTCAGGGTAGGAAGGTTAATATTGATTTCTGGGCTTTAGTACAACAGTTTCGTGCTCTTATTAGTTATGGTATGTGTTAATAATCATGAAAAAATTTTTACTAATAATTTTTTTTTTTTTTTTTAAGTGCGCTTGTAATTATGTAAATACGAAGCACCTGTAGTTGTCGTTCAGTTCGACCGTCTGCCCGCACATAAGGGTGTTCTTAAATCAAAAAGCGCAACTTTGTGACACACATGCATCAATTTATTTTTGTTCGGAAATGCATGAAAATAGAAGGTGTTGTTATTCAGGAACTGTCTAATTGCACTCATTTTTCTGTTTTATAAAAAACACAATAGATTTTTCAGAACAAGCCTTCGAAGTTGACGTTTTTGAGCATGTTTCCCGACGAAAGCAGAAAAACCGGTCAAAAAGCAGGAAAAAAAACGGGTGATCTCGTGATCGAAATAGCTTACAACTCGATAGATAATCTAATTATCATAAAATGGAAAAATAAGTTCCATTAGAAATCGCTTCCGTAGTTAAGCATTCAAATTTTATTTCTTTCTGTTAAAAAATGAATTTGTAAATGTGTCAAAACGTTTTTCGCTTGTTGAGCAGAGCAGTTAAGAACACCCATAACAGAGCAAACGCTACCCATACGAAGCGTTTGAAATTTAAAATATATAATTAATGCATAATTTTGTCAAGTCATTTCAAATTTTATAAAAATCGGATGAATAGATTAATTACAGGGACAATCAAAAATATTCCGTTACATGACGGTCAATGGGGAAAAAAAGTTTCAAATGCATTTTAATAATGTTGTACTCTTTGGAACATGATAAAATCGATATGCATCTATGAAGAATGTACTAAAATATACATACTGTACAATGTGCGGTATAAAGAATATTTGCTGTTAATTTACAGGGCCACGCAAAAGTATTCCATTGCACAACGGTATAGGATGTAACATTGTTTACATTGCGTTTTAATTCTATTAAACTATTTTACATTTTACGAAATTGATATACGGGGCTGAACTTTACTGCAAGTTACTTTCTGTGTAAAAGAAAGCAGATAGTATTTACAGGAACATACATAAGATTTCGGCTATTGGACTATATCCGAAGTACTACATACTAACACCAAGATCTAAATATTTCAAAAAGTAAATTTATAGTACAAACACACCTCATTTGCTGTGATTGATACGCAATTTCCGACTCGTTGTATTTCAACCAGTTAATTTTTTTTAATAAAAGTATGTACCGGGTGCCCCAAAAATGACTGATGGATTTTAAAATTCAATAACTTGCAAACGGTGATAGCTCTTAAATTTTTTTTTGCAGGAGTATTATGTGTATTGTCAGGAGTTTTTTTACCGCAATTTTTTATTTTAGTTCGAATTTTAAACAATAGGTGGCGCTGACGGCGATTGAAGGCCAAGTGATCAGTGCTGAGTCAAGCGTCGACCTGGCCTTCAATCGCCGTCAGCGCCACCTATTGTTTGAAATTCGAACTAAAATAAAAAATTACGGTAAAAAAAAAAAAAAAAAAAAAAAAAAAAAAAAACTTCTGACAATACACATAACCCTCCTGCAAAATTTTTTTAAATAGATGTCACCGTTTGCAAGTTATTGAATTTTAAAATCCATCAATCACTTTTGGGACACCCGGTATGTTAATCACGTATAATCAATCAAACAAGATTAAAAATTACTAAAAGGAATCACTTGAAAAGAATTAATACCTTTATTAAGATCTACAGATGTTCCGTCTCACAAATGATGACATTTTCATACAAATATTAAAAAAAAAAAAATCCCTTGCAATACTTAAAATTTGGAAAAAAAAAAAGATGCTAAGCAAGTTTAGAAACAATAATAGAAGTTAATTCACGTTAACAAATGTTAATTTTTATTTTATTTTCTGTTTGCACTGGTTTTTCATTGCACATGAAGTTTCGTGATATTATTCACCAATTTTTTTTCCGAAAATATTTGTATCAACAAGGATTTTAGAAATGTCGCCGTTTATGAGATAAAACATATTAGACCGGGTCGCGGCAGCACAGACAATCACTCATAGTATTCACGGATGAAAATCTGAGATTAGTTAGTCTCGAATCGCATATTAAAACGTTATCGGTCTGCTAAGCCATATCTTCCTGGAAAACACGTAAAAACCCGATTTTTACAGTTGCCTCGTAGGGTTTCTAATGTATTTTCTTGTTCCCAAAAATGTGAAAACATAGAGGATTGGGAACAGGAAAACATAATGTTAAATCTAAGAGTCAACCGATTAAATAAGGGTTTTTAGGTGTTTTTCACCAGGATACGACTTGGAAGACTGATTGTCTTTCAATATGCGATTCGAGATTTAACTAATCCCAGATTGTCATCCATAAACTTGATGAGGTGATTGCCTGTACTACCACCTCCCGGTCGCTTTTTCAGAAAAAATCACGTTTTGAGCACCAGCCTTAGCGAGTTGGCGAAATTAGCGGGAACGTTGAGCTAACTGCATCGCCAAACGCCAATCGTCGTTCTGTTTTGATATTCATCGGAAATGGCGACAGACGATCTATCGTATTTTAGAATACAAATCTTATCTAAATTATCTTATCCAAATTTTAGCCAAATCTTATATAAAAAAAAATGATCAACAGAATTATATTTATTACAAGAGATTATATTATTTTATTATTTATTATATTTATTACTTAAATTTAAATTAGATGTTCTGTGAAATTTAAAGCATTTTAATCTGAAAAAAAACTCTTTTTTAAGCTATGTTTTAATTGTAAACAACGATGAATAACATTTACGGAATTCAAATGAACAATAATCACGAACTCTTTGCAGAAGAAAGAGGTTGCTAAGCGTATGATGTCACATACCAGAAAGGGTGCATAGCATTCAGTTCATCTCCTCACCCACCGTTGCTCTGGCGATAAGGTGCTCAAAACGTGATTCTTTCTGAAAAAGCCCCCCCCCCCCGGTCTATATGCCAATCTAAATAAAATTATGCTTTTTTATGTTTGTTTTAACGTAATTGTTCTGTATCGAAGTAAAACGTGTCGTGATTGAGAGAATCTGATTATTCCATGGAATTGAGCCTCCTAAAATTAGTTAAATGCACACATTTTCGTGGCAGATACTGAATAAAGGGGGAAATTTGTGGACCAGTGATTTGAGGCAATTACTTTCCTTTGTCGAGATACGTTTATATGAAGTATACAATGAATTCTCTTTAATTCAACTTCTTTGGAATCGGGTCATTGTCAGGATAATAAAATGGGCGGATAAAGAGATTAAACGATGTATTACTTCGATTTATATCACCATACTTTACGATATTTCACTGTGGTTTAAATAATGTTTCGAAAGGTATTAAATCTGTAAAACTTGTTTAATTACTGTAATGCAGTTGCCCGATCGTGAGAAACACGATATTTATCATGATTTTCTGTTGATTGTTAAAAAAACTGTAATGTCGACACTTTAATTAAACTTCTATGGAAGCAGATCTTTGTTAGAATAATGAAATAGGCAAATAAATCGAATTAAAAGTTGTATCTCTTCTACCTATATCACCATACTTTAAGATATTCCATGGTTTAAATAATGCTTCGAAATCTTTTTAATTTATAAAACTTGTTTAATTACAGTAATGCAGCATATTTTAGTAGCCAGATCGTGACAAAAACGATATTTATCATGATTTTTTGTTGACTGTTTATAAAATTACATTGTTGACTCTTTAATTCAACATCTTTGCATGAGGATCTTTTCCAGGATAGTAAAATGGGGGGATAAATCGAATTAAAAGAAATATATACCTTCCTCTTATATCACCTTATTTTAAAAAAATTCACCATGGTTTAAATGATGTTACGAAATGTATTAAATTTACAGAGTGTCCAGCAAATAACACCCTGATTTCAAAGTTAAATTTCTCAAAAACTAAGATCGGTAGAATTATACGATAAACGGTTTGTTTATTAGGTAAGCTCTAAAAATGTTATACAAAAGTTTCGAGCCGTGAATATTTTGAAAATATTGTGTTTTGATTGCAAAGAATGCTGGAGTTGACATTTTTCTTGTTTTAGATTGTTTGTAGAGAATGCGTTTTTCAGTTTACAGTGGTATATTTAACGATTTTTCGAACTTAATTTTTGAAATTTCGAAACTTTTTTTCCAAAAATAGTTAAAATATGGCACTGTACGCCAAAAATTTTGTTCTCTGCAAAAAAAAAAAAAAAAAAAAAAAAAAAAAACTAAAATAAGAAAAATGACAAATCAGGCATTGTTTTAATTAGAACACAATCTTTTAAAAATATTCACCGTTCGAAACGGTGGAATACCGGTGAATGGAATAACGTTTATTTTGTCTGTGTCAGATAGCTGCATTTGACAAAAAATTAGAATTTGTTCTTCGGAAACAAACAAACAAATAAACAAACAAAAAAAATCAATTAAACAATTAAGATAAAAATTTCTTTAATTATTTTTATTGAATACTTTATAAAATCAATATAAAGAAAATTGCAGCGTATTAAACGGATAAAATTATCTAATTTAAGCCCATTTAATTGCAAAATATATAGCAGTACAATGTTTAAAAACCTTATTTGTGTATTTAGGGTACACGCCCTAAAATATCAAATTTTAGCTGAAAATTTGAAATACAGTCGACTCTCTATATAACGAAATCCATCGTTCCAGTAAAAAATTCGTTATATGGAGAAATTCGATGTATAGAGAATGATGTTAAAAATCGTATTTAATGTGTAAATTTTGAATAAATATTATTTTGATCTTTTTAATTAAGAATTTGAAATGTCTAAAAGTAAATATTAACCTAAGATTTTATTTCTTAATTATTTAAGCTGTTTGAAAAAAGAGAATAGACATTTATTTGAAAGCTTAATGAAAATCAAATAAGGAAGACTTGCATTAATTTCAGACGAATATATCTGTAATTTTTTGCTGTTTTGATTTTTAAATTGTTACGCTCTCAAAAAAAAGCTCAAATCTTAGCAAGGAATAAGAAATTGTAGCTAACATTTTCCTCCATTTGAAGGCCTCTCTTATATGCCTCTCATTGATTCATCTCTTATATGTATAGCAATCCAATTGACTCTGTTTTGAGAAGGATGTGGAAAGGTGTGTGGGAGGTTGGATGAATTCGTTGGATTTAAAAAACAGGGAGGAAAGTAATAAAAATAAAAAATAAAAAACTCAGCACTGAACGATAAATCAAAAATAAGTGATGAAAAATTGATTCCATATGATTTCGAAGCTTTTTTAAAACTGAATAAATTAAGACCAATTTATGAAAAAATTCGTTGTATGAAGATAGATATTTCGCTATATAGAGACTGTTTTTAAACTAATCATGCTTAAAGAGGACCGTTCCTACTAAAAATTCGTTATATAGAGAAATTCGATGTATGGAGTTTCGTTATAGGGAGACTCGACTGTATATTTTTTTTATTACTATTTTTTCTATTAGACCGATATATAGATTTTAAATAATTTCGTTCATAAAAATAGTAAAATTATTCAGTGACGGGTTAAGACAGCCGAAACTCTCATTAAATATTCGATTTATTTTTTCCCTTATCTTGATAAATCTTCACTATGAAACCTTATATTATAGAAGTTATTAACGACCTGTGACAAGCGAAAGAAACGAAACAAGTTCGCTTTCAGTGGGTCAAGTTTTTGATCCCAGTGACATGCTATTTTATATTTTTTTGGTTTTGTAGCTTTCGACTTCATTTTTTAATTAATACATATTTAAAACATAAAGCAGTATCTTTTACACCTGCATACTTCATTAACGACAAAAACTATTTATTTAGCATGAATTGGAAAACAGTAGAAATATATCACTATTTGCGTTTTAGTGTATTTCAACAATCCATTGACTGACGTTTGAAGTTAACCAAACTATTTTAGTTTACTTCCAACATTAGTCCTTTTACAAAAAGGACAAGTGTCGATAAGACGGTTTAAGTTGTTCCTTCCATTAGTAAACATAAAAAGAATAAAGTTGATACAAATATTGAAATTGTACTTTTCAATAGTGAACCTAAAATGACTATAGTTGATAAGATTAGGAAAATACTTGCTTTTAATAGTGAAAATAAAAGGACTATAATCGACAACTCTTTCAATATTGACCATAACATGGCTAGAATCGATAAGACTATCAAGTTGTCGCTTTCAATGGTGAAAATAAAAAGCTAGAATCGATAAGAGAATGGAAGTTCTTTCTTTCAATAGAGAACATAAAAGGAATAAAACTATGGAAGTTGCAACTTTCAATAGTGAACATAACATGGCTAGAGTCGATAAGACTATGGAGTTGTCGCTTTCAATAGTGAAAATAAAAGTCTAGAATGGATAAAACTATGAAAGTTGTACCTTTCAATAGTGAGCATAATATGGCTAGAGTTGATAGACTATGGAATTGTCGGTTTCAATAGTGAAAATAAAAATCTAGAATCGATAAAACTGTGAAAGTTGTTTATTTCGATAGAGAAAATAAAATGAATAATACAACTATGGGAGTTGTACCTTTCAACAGTGAACATGACATGGCTAGAGTCGATAAGACTAAGGAGTTGTCACTTTCAATAGTTAAAATAAAAGTCTAGAATCGACAAAACTGTGAAAGTTGATTCTTTCAATAGAGAACATCTATCTATATTAATAAAATAACAAAACGCTCTGTGTGTGCGTGTGTGTGTGTGTGCGATAGCTAGCAAAATCTACAGCATGTACAAGGGTCAAAATTTTTTTGAGAGTAGCCCCAAATCTCTCCTGATGCACCTGAGCTTTAGAATTTCGAAATTCTATTTATTAACTGAGTAATTAATTAAATTCCAAAGATCACTCTCATAAAAAATCGCCTTTTTTCTTCTTTTTTCCCTTTCATTTAGTTATGGTTGGTTGGTTGCATAAAATTTTCGCAGAAATAATTAAAAAAGCTGGAATAGACCTTTATAATTCATAGACTGGCAAACTGTCATTTTAAATGATGATTTTTTATCACAGCGGTTGTAAAACATGGAGGAAAAAGGTAGGTGGTGGTGAAGTAAATCGAAAAAAGGGTTGCAATATTAAACCATTTATCGCTCAAATTTTAATGTCCCAAACAAAAAAGCATGTGGAAGGGATTTTGTATTAATAAGACGAATTGAAAGAAATGAATTACAGCTAAAGCATATTTTACGAAGAAATAATATTTTTTTAAAATGGTCTTTTATTCTATTATATTATTTATTTAGAAAAATGTTTGCTTTTAAAATAATTGAAATTGATAAATTCGAAATAATTAAATGTCAAAATAAAATTAAATAAAATATTGAAAACATTTCATTTGAACCAAAATCTGTATTACTAAAAGTTTTCTTTTTTTTTTCAGAACTTTTTAATACTTTATAACGTAAATGAAAAATGTTTATGACTTAACAATATATTAATAATTCTATATCAATATATAAAATATATTTATGAAAACATTCTTTTAAAAACATGCGTGAAAACTTAAAAGGGATGCAATATTAAACCCTTTATCGCTCAAATTTTAATGTCCCAAACAAAAACATGTGGAAGGGATATTGTATTAATAAGACGAATTGAAAGAAATGAATTACAGCTAAAGCATATTTTACGAAGAAATAGTAATTTTTTAAAATGGTCTCTTTTCTATTATATTACTTATTTAAAAAAATGTTTGCTTTTAAAATAATTGAAATTGATAAATTCGAAATAATTAAATGTCAAAATAAATAAAATATTGAAAACATTTGATTTGAACTAAAAAATGTATTACTAAAAGTTTTCTTTTTTTTTCAGAACTTTTTAATACTTTATAACGTAGATGAAAAATGTTTATGATTTAACAATATATTAATAAATCTATATCAATATATAAAATATATTTATGAAAATAATCTTTTAAAACCATGCGTGAAAACTTAAATAACAAATATTAGTCTAAAATCTAGATTTCAGAGTGCAGACGATTTTAAGAGATTAACGAAAGAATGTTAACTTTTCAAGCAAAATCTTAAATGATGCTTCTATATTGATATTTCAAAGTCATATGATAAAAATAATCACATAATTCTTGCCTATGATTGATATATTTGTATGTTTTATGCATTCTGACCGTGTATTACAGTCAATAATGGCACAAAACGTTATTTTTTAAACGAAATTTTAGTCATCTATTCAATAACAGTTTAAAAGGTAAAAAACAAAGAAATACGGGTTTAAACCAGTTTGAATTGATTGGCGTGTCAAAGCACATGGTTTTGTTGGTGCTTATTTGGACTTAATGTAGCGGATATAAGGGTTATATTTTTGGCGTCAGCTCAAGACATTATACTTCCACTCAATTTCTTTTTACTGTGTGGCTGTACGCAAATCTTTGGCATTTCGAACATTAGAATGTATGAGTCATTAGCTGTGTTGCAGTAAAAAAAATCACACAACACTTTTCTAGGAGTTCATTTTTTTATCATTGATAAAGTTTAAATATATTCTATTCAATTTAAAATTAAATTATGGCTTTAATTTGGTTTTAAAACAAAAATAAAATATAGCTGTTTGGCGTACAATTGTTCGAATCCGCAAACGATTCATACACCATAGTAAATTATCAAATAGCAAAGTAAATTATTTATCAGAAATAGCCATAAAAAGAATAGTAGCAAAACTGATTATAACCTTAATGTTTAGACTAATTAACACATAACCCGATCCCAACCAGAAAAAAACAGACCACACTCCGATCCGTGGTAGACAAAATTTCCGTGAGTATAATCCCGACCCGAACCTAAAAATTCTGTTTGAAAAAAAAACTATGGATTTGATAACTGACCCGAACCAAATCTCAATTCCATAAAAATGTTCAAATGAAGCATAACCCGATCCAAACAAGGAAAAATAATTTTAGTGGGCATGAAACCTGACCCGAACCTAAATATTGTCTTTAAAAAAAACTCTAAATATGACCCGAACAAAATCTGAAACCGATAAAAATATTCCAGAGAACTATAACCCGATCCCAGCAAGACAAAATACTTCCGTGGTCATAAACCCGACTCAAACCTAAAAAATTCCATTTGAAAAATTCTGAAATTTGATCAAACCACATCTAAATCCGACCAAAATATTCGAAAGAACCATAACCAGATTAGACTAAGACTAAATAATTTCCGCGCATATGAACCCGATACGAACCTAAAACTTCCATTCAAAAAAGTACCTGAAATTTGAATCGAACCAAATCTGAATCTGACAAAACTATTTCAAAGAACCGCAACCGGATCCGAACAAGACAAAATATTTCCATGGACATGAACCCAATCCGAACCCGAAAAATTTCTTTGAAAAAATCGCGAAATCTGAACTGAACCAAATCTGAACTTGGGAAAAATATTCCAGTGAAGCATCTCCTTATTCGAACAAGACAGAATAATTTTCGTGAACACGCAAGAAGACCCGAACCCAAAAGTTCCATTTGAAAAAAAAACCCGAAATCTGAATTGAACCAAATCTGAACCCGATAAAACTATTCCAAAGAACTATAACCCGATCCGAGCAAGACGAAATAATTTCCGTGGTCATAAACCCGACTCGAACCTAAAAAATCCGATTTGAAAAAACCTGAAATTTGACTCAAACCACATTTGAATCCGATCAAAATATTAGAAAGAATCATAAGCGGACTCGAGTATCATAAAATAATTTCCGTGGACATGAACGAGATTCGAACCTAAAAATTCTATTTGAAAAAATACCTGAAATTTGAATCGAACCAAATCTGAACCTGACAATAATATTCCAAAGAACCATAACAGGATCCGAATAAGACAAAATTTCCATGCACATGAACCGAATCTGAACCTAAAAATTTTCTTTGAAAAAAATCTCGAAATCTGAAATGAACTTGATAAAAATATTCCAGTGAAGCATGTATTTATTCGAACAAGGCAGAATAATGTCCGTAAACACGTAAGAAAACCCGAATCCAAAAATTACATTTGAAGAAAAAGCCGAAATCTGAATTAAACCAAGTCTGAACTTGACAAAAATATTCCAGTGAAGCATGTCTTTATTCGAATTAGACAGAATAATTTCCGTGGACACGCAGGAAGACCTGAACCCAAAAATTCCATTTGAAGAAAACGCCGAAATCTGAATTGAACCAAATCTGTTCCCGACAAAAATATTTCACAGAAACATAACTAGATCCGAGCAAGGCAAAATAATTTCCATGGACATGAATCCGACCCGAACATTTAAATCGAATTTCAAAAGATACCTGTAACCTGAATCGAACCAAATCTGAACCCGTCGAAAATATTCTAATGAATCATAACCAGATCCGAACAAGATAAAATAATTTCCATGGACATGAACTCAATAAATGGTTGGGTAAGATTTGGGTTGCAATTACATTACGGTAAGTCTGATATTATTTAATTTCACATTAGGTTACAGTTAGATCACGGTTAATTTAAAGTTAGGTTAAAGTTAAATTGCATTTTTGTGATGGTTAGAATAAGAATAGGTTACAATAAAGTGACGCCTAGATTACATTTATGTTATATTTAAATTACGGTAGGGTGCTGTTAAGTCGCAGTTAGGTTACAGACAGATTATGGTTACGGTACAAAAGTTTACGGTTAGGAATTTGTCCAACATTACGCATGCCTTGATTAAAAATATACACTTTTGTTAAATGGCTCTGAAATTATAATACTATATACCAATCTTTTATCATGGTGTATCTATTTCATTCACGGTATAGTCGGATTTAAGAGTGATATAATTAGTTTGAAATTCAAAATATTTCACTTGGGATTTCTATGCGAAAAAAATAATTGGTTACCTGATTTAACAGTGATTTTTACGGGTAAATAACAACACTTTAACACGAAAATAACGCAATCGTTGGATACATGTTCCCTCCCGCGTTTCTCATTGCTCATTTTAAGTATTTTTAGAGCTTAATATTAGTTGTTGTTTTTAAAACCGATTTTTCAGAAAGTAAGCTGCGACGTATTTCAGACAATGCATATATGCATGCTTCCAGTTAATGATAAAATCATACAAATTTCAAGTTCGTTTAATATTGTTAATACGGACCCGGACAACGCCGGGCGGGTCAACTAGTATATTAATAAAATAGCAAATCGCTCTGTCTGTGTGTGTGTGTGTCTGCGATGGCCAGCAAAATCTACGAGACTTACGGGGCTCAAAATTTTTATGAGAATAGCCCAATATCTCTCCTGATGCACCTGAAGCTCAGAATTTTAATATTTTGATTAATTTCAGATATATTAATTACGAAGTGGAACTCACTATCATCAAAACTATGCCTTTTTTTTCATTTTCTTCTCTACGCTGATTTTCGGTTGGTTGGTTCATGCAGAGTCGCTTATAAAAAACATGTTTTTTTTTTTTTTTTTTTTTTTTGCGCTTGCTTTCATTTGGTCGGTTGTATAAAACATTCATAAAAATAATTTAAAAAACCGAGACAGAAAACTAAACGAATTTGAGTACTTAATCTTTCAAAAGTAACTGTTTTTTCACCTAAACTTTAAATTTTAGCACGGAGTTGAAATACTTGCTTTGAAAACGCATTTAATAATAATGAAAGTTTAAGAGAATGAATTAGTTCAAATGACGTCAGAACCTAGCAACGAACGAACTTTACAACCTCGAATTCATGTTGTTCGTCTTTCTGTTTTTCCTTAACTCTGATTGGTTGAGCAATAATACATGCGCAAGTGAAACTGATCTATTTAATTAGCAAGACATATGGTTTTTAAATATTAATTAAAAGATCAGAAAAGATCTTACTGGCTCTTTTACCACAAAAAATTAGAAATTGGGCAAAAATAATTCCTTACATTCGAATGCTTTCTGTTGCTGTTGCGAGTAGCAATATTTTAAATATAATTTGCATTCTTGATTGCACGACAGTGCTGGCTCTCAAATTCACATAATTTGCTTTTGAAAGAAATAAAAAGTTACGTGACTGAACAGTGTTATTTACGGATAAAAATAAACATTTTAACGCGAAAATCAAGTAATTGTTGGACACATATTTCCTCCCCCGTTTCACATTGAAGTCATTTTGAATATTTGTTACTCTAAAAATTAGTTGTTTATTTTTTTGACAGATTTTCCTCACAGTCAGTAGTCACGTATTTCGAGTTACAGATAAAATCACAAATTTCAGGTTCGTTTAATATTATTACCACGAACCCGGGCAACGTCGGGTGGGTCAACTAGTAAAAGAAATAAAGCAATGGAAGTTGTACCTTTCAATAGTGAGCCTGACATGGTTAGAGTTGATAGACTATAGAGTTGTCGCTTTCAATAAAAAAAATAAAAATCTAGAATCGATAAAACTGTGAATGTTGTTTCTTTTGATAGAGGACATAAAAGGAACAAAATTTCAGAAATTGCACCTTGTTTCTATGATGCAAATTATCAATTTTGTTAATTTAAACTATAAAAAAGTTCTGAGATTTTAATTGACAAACAAGTAGACAGATTTTTTTTTTTTTTTTTTTTTTTTTCATCAAGTGTGGTTATTGAGAACTCTCACCTTCGTGAACTTAAATTTCATGTAGGTAAAATACTGTAAAAATACAAGTTTGCATGTTGTAATATGCTTAACATGTACAAATTCTAATACCGATAAATAAATTTATTTTCCTCAAAAAAGTATCCATTGTAGCTATTTTTATAGAAGGTTCGTAACCTCCGTGAGTCGTGAGTCTCATCTTCGTGATATTTAACGCACAATTCCCTGAATAAGGTTACATTTATCTTTTTATTTTGAGTAAAATAAGTAAAATTAAGTAGGATCATTGTTCATGATTACTTGTATTAAGTAAAAGGTTTGATATAAAAATGAAAAAAAGGGAAATGCAAAGTTTTGATATTGAAAAATATTTTTGTTCAAAAAATACACTTTCTGGAAAATGACCCTTATATTAAATATTACATAATAATTAATACCACATAATTATGTTTTAACGTATTACATTATGTTTTAACATATTTATTATATAAATAAAATATAGTTATACTATTTGGTTCTATTCTATTTCTAATAATCAAAGTTTAGTACCAATTTGTAAGTTTGAAACCGAACTTATTTTAGACTAAAAATTTTCAATAAATTTGCCATTCTTTACCAACGTTCATGCAATTACCTATAAGTCTAAAAATATTCTGAATAAAAAATTGGCCTCAGCGTTGCCTTAACTTTTTAACACCTAATTTTCAGTATGAACATCTTTTTCAACAATTCTATTTCGTCTGAACACAAATTACAGGTTACATGGAAAAAGGATATAAGTAGGTTCAAAAACCTTCTTCCTACTACCATAAGACCGCGAATCATATTTTTTTTCTTCCTTTTTTTTTTTTTTTTTTTTTTTTTTTTTTTTTTTAAATAATTATATCCAGAGTGAAATGTTATTTGAAGGTTTTATTATAAGAATTCAAAAATGAAAATATGCCAGATACTTATTCTTACGTTTCGTATGAAATATATTTAAAAATATATGTTATAATAAGACGGCGATTTTCTGTAATAATGTATCAGTTCTCGTGGAATACCATCTTTGTTATAAGAATAAGTCTTTTCCTTTGAAAATAATAAACAGGCTCAGCAGTCGTCGTTGTAAACCATGGATTTGAGTTCCTTTGGGGGTTTTTTCCAATAAGACAAGACAATCAGTTTCTAATCCTTTATTATTTAACCCTTTAACGTTCATTGGTTTTCTACGGAAACCACACATTCAAACTTTATTCTCAAACTTATTTTGCGTATTTTTTCTACTGAATTGCGATTAATTGAAACTTTAAAACATTCTCTTTTAGCTAGATTCGAACACCAAAATAAATCATAAGACTTTCAACTTCAAACGAAACAAAATATGTATGACACTTTATGTTTCATAAATTCCATTCATTCTTTTAAAAAGAAATTACTTTCAAAATTTAATTATGGCTTGTGGATGTACTCTACTTCTTCCTAGTTATAAATTAAAACACTCAATTATTTAGATAAATAAAAATAGATGGGTCAAAATGTTATAGGAAATGATTGGTTTCTCCAGGAAACCAAACTCCAGTAAGTGTCGGATTTCGACGCGCGAGGAGTGGCAGGTGAAAATATGTTTCGCTTTGTTTATGTAACTGAGAATAAAAGGACGGTAATAATTTTTTTAGTTGGATGACTATAGCAACCCTGAATTACTTGTTACTTCTGTTTATTCTTTTTAGGGGATAATGGAAGAAATAGAAATGCATAAAACATTTTATTTTTGATTCTCTTCTCTTTAAAGTCGGTGATTTCCCTTTTTATATTAAAACTTTATATCAATTTTTACGATCTTCTATTTTTAAATGTTTTTGGATACAATTTTATTTTTCAAACATAAAATGTCGAAAAAAAAAGATTAAATATTGTACATGCTTATTATTCAAATTATTATTCAAAAATTTACCTTCCGATTATGAATCAAATGCATCATTCGAGAGTGATGCAGAAGATTATATCAGTGAAGACTCAGATTCAAGTAAAAATCTGATGTTGATGGTGATGCAAATATTGATGAAAGAAATTTTCTGGGCTTTCCAGAAGTTCAAAAATATTATGGAAAAATAAAGGTCAAGAAAAGAAATGAAACATGGAATTTATCGCAGAAAGTCGGGTATCAGAAGACATAACTTCTCTAGCAGTTCCAACACTTATTTCCATCTTTTTCACTCTATTCTTTATAAGTTTCATAGGAACTATAGTTTATCAAACTAATTTGTATGGAACCCAAAAAGGTTGTGCTTTCATTCCAGTGACTCCAGAGGAAATGATAATTTTTTTTTTTTCGAAAAATATAATAATGAGAATTAAAACATTACCCAGCTACAGAGATTTTTGGTCTATAAATGAGATTTTGCATGATGATTTTATTTCTCGACTGATATCAGTTAGAAAAATTATTTGGATTTTAAGAAATTTGCGTTTGAATGATAAAAGCCTACGACCCCAGAAAACAGAAATTTTTTTGACAAGCTATATAAAGAGACCATTGATTCACTGTTTACCAGAAACTTTTCTAAATGCTCTAAAACTTGGACAAAATCAGTGAATTGATGAAAACATGATAAAGTTCAAGGGCTGATCATCTCCGAATATGCTCAAAACCCCCATCAAATGAGGTTATAAAGTGCGGATGAGGTGTGATCAAAGTGGCTATGCAAGCGAATTTCAAATTTGCACGGGAAAAATTCGGGAAATTATTTCTTATTAATTAAGATATTTACTTTTCTTATAATCATCACTTTTATTATTATGGCAATTTTTTAATTTTTTGTGATTGGTTTATTTCTTTTGTATGTTCATTTCTTGGCAAAAGTATAAGTAAACATAATAACTTATATAAAATATTTATTTCTTTTTTTTAAATGCAAATAATTTTATATGTATACATAATTTTATGTTAAAAATCTAAACTTTTAATATAATTAGTGTAAAAATTTTGCAATTTTTTAAAACTTCTGTAAAATAATAATAATAATAATAATAATAAATTAAATTCTTGTTTATATTAGCATTTCAGTGTATTTGTATTATATTTCTAATTTTGCTGTTTTTATTTTAAATAATTTTTTGAATTGGTATATTTAGGAAAGATAAATAGACCTTTACTGTTCATTGGTTTCCGTAGGAAACCACAGATTTCTTAAAATTTAAAAATTCAAAAATTTTTTTGAATGCATATTTTTTATCAGCTACATGTCTAAAAACCATTTTTGAAGTTATTTCAGTAATTTTTAAAAATAAAGTTGTAGTGAACTTTAAAGGGTTAAAGCACGAACTTAAGTTACTCCACAGGTCACCATTCCACACAAATTAACTCTAGACAACTCGATCTTAAGACTGCATCATCTCGACGTTCTAAATTATGCCAAGATTAGACGGACCTCCTAACATTTTAAAGATTAGCTGCATTCTGACGCTCTAGTCTTGTAAAATGAGTCTCCCAAAATCCAAGCCAAAACTAGCCCCTCTCCTTTTCCACGTAAGAAATTTAAAGACCCATTAGGATTATTTTCAACGCAAAGACAATCTAAATCACCATCTCCTATTGGTAGTTGGGCGTGACTCCTTGTAAAAACTTACTAACTAACCGCGCAA
The DNA here is from genome assembly GCA_964019185.1 of Maratus speculifer. NCBI lineage: Eukaryota > Metazoa > Arthropoda > Arachnida > Araneae > Salticidae > Maratus > Maratus speculifer. The sequence continues at coordinate 313,807,061 of OZ025296.1, read as the reverse complement.
TAGCACGACCCGCTCACACGCAAAGGCGCATGAACATTCTACAGCAGACGATTTAATTAAATAATAAAACAAAATTAAAGTCTCGATAAATATTCCAAAAAGGAAAATGAACCTGTGCACTGAAAGAAAGATTTCGCAATAACATTCCCGCTCTTTTTAAGAAAACAATCAATAGATTATTACTAAGTTAAATAAAATAAGATAAAAGAATTTTAGCTGTTAAAATATTAATACATTACGAAAAATGAGAATAAAAGTATGTTCCATAAACGTTAGAATTAGAACTCAGGGCGGGCAAAATGGCGCAAATTTTTTTTTTATTTATTACATATATGTATGTATATATTATACACAGCATAAAGATAAAAGAAATGTTAAAAATTACTATTCAGAAAATTCCACGAGAAATACTTAAAATGAATGAAAACTCTGCAATTCATTCTAGAATTGAAGAAATGCACGAAATATTTTTATAAAAAAAGGAAAATGATGACATAGAATAGTTGTAGCTCATAAAAATGATGATTGTTTATTACTTAGATGGACACATCGCACACACACACACATACATATTATGGACCCAGACGAAAAAACTGAAATTTTAAAACTGGAAGTAATTGTGATGAATAGAGAGTTGTTTTAGGCGCTAATAATAAAAATTTATGTAGATTTTTTTTAAGTTGGAAAATCTATTTATTTTTAATGGCTTAGAATCCTTTTACGCACACTGAAACTACATCGATCAAAATATTTGTTAAAAGTATCCAAATTAAAATAGCTAAAATTTAACTCACATAAAAGATATAAAATATATTAAATCGCATTTCCATTAACTATGAATCATAAACGCCAATGTATCTTGTTCATTTGCGAATCGCTGTATGTAAAGTTATTTATTTTCCACAAACTTCTATTAGTACACAAATGTACTTCAGCAGAAAAATGCATATGCAATTAAAAACTATCCTCTAAACTATACACTGCCATAGTCAGATACACATACGAATTCATTTTTGTAATCCTATATATGATCAACATAACACCGTACTTTTCAGTAAGAATCTTATAGTACACATGCATATAATTTTCATTATTTCTGAAATAGTGTAACGACATTAACGTTTACTATAAACGATTTTTCCCTGTAGACCATTATGTATTAACAGAACTCTTTTGGGTATCCTGTAAATGGAAAGTAATAAATACTTTGCCTGCGCTTCATATTCAACAGAAAACATATTTTAGTGCACATCGTAAATGCATATCAATTTCATTATGCTTGAAATAATATAATTTTATCAAATTGCACTTCAAACGATTCTTTCTTCCATTAGTCGTAATGTAACGGAAAATTTTCGGCTGTCCCAGTAAATGAGCTATACACTCCACACGCATCATTTTAATAGCAAAAGAGTTATAGCAAGGGTCAATAACATGAAAATAACTTTAGAAAACTGACTGATAATATTTACGCGAGTCAGATCTCAGACAGACGGACAGACAAACCGAAGTCGTAAACACTTTTCAGATATTTTGGAAAATGTTAAAAAAATGTATTAAAACACAACTAATATTCACGGGGCAATAATAAAGGAAAAACAATTAGATGAAAATATAAAAGCCGTTTTTCAGAAATTATTTTTCTTGTTCTAAGTGTATAGAATTCAAAAGAATCACGATGAACAATGCTAATTACAACTCGTTTTATCGTTATGTTGTTATTAGTAACTGTAAGAAGTGAGTCCTAGTACTAGTTCTGTACTCTTAGAGCTGTGTTAAATAGTATGCTTTCCCGTCACATAGCAAATTAAATTTATGTATGGATCAATAGCAATAAGGTATGAACACGAACGGATTGCTTTTTCATAATCACAAGATAATGTTGAGAGCATAGCCAAAGAAGATGTTATGTTGCAAAAAATTGTTATGAAAATGGGAGTGTTTTGTTATATATTTTATTGATTTATTTTCTTCTTGGAAATCTATGCTTGACAAATTAACAGATGGTCCTTAACTCTTTTAGAAAAACGTCTTAACACATTGTCTGCCTCCAATTTTTCGAATTTTACAGGCGAACACATTTTAACACCCAATCAGTACTGAACTTTGTAGGCAATTTGCGGGAGTTCCGAGTAATAATCAATTTTAAGTATAGTCTGCAGGTGAGAGTCTTGATAATTAACATTAAAATGCTAAGCCTTAGTACAATTACCAATCTTAATATCACTAGTAAGTTGTTAATCTAACAGACACTACAGCTCTAATAGAGAACAGAAGTAAGACCTAAAAGTGCTATAGGTTGATTTAAATTTTATTGTGAAGAATTTCAGACCATTCCATTATTGATAATGGGCCGAATTGATTTTCTCATAGCAAGACATATTACCCTCTTAGCATGCATGGTCACAGTGACGTCACAATGACGTCACTGTGAGTCACTTTGGTCACATCACATCTGTGATCAAAATGCCACCATTCAGTGACGTCACATTGTGACTGAGATGTGACTTTCTTAAAAATTTTTAAAAAATTACAAATATTCTTCAAAACATGTTATCTACTTTAAAAAACACGTTTCTGGAAATTTAAATATCGTCGCTTTTGTCACAGTTTCGTCACAATGTCAATGTCAAAGTAGTCACAAATGACACATTTTTCACAAATTTGTTACACCGTGACTTCACAAAGTGGTCACAATGTGACGTCACAAACGAGCTCTAAAACGGCCATAACGACTTCTCATTTTAGTCACTGTGACTTCACATCGACGTCACGTGACGTCACATCGACAATCGATGGTCACAAAGTCACAATGTGACTTCACAACGACGTCGCAGTGACGTCACCATGCCTTACGGGTAAAGATATCCCTCCATATATTTCTAATTTCGGTGTGTTTTTGTTGCTTTTTCCACAAAAATCCTTTTAAAAATATCCTTCGAAAATTGGTGATGTTTTTAAGAAGTATACCGGTAAAATGTTTCTAAAGAGAGAACGGAAATTTGTTTGTCAAGACGATTTTGGGTAAAAACGAATTACCAAGTATCTTAATGAGTCATCGTAGTCTAGTATTTGTTGGCTTGTCTTATTTATGTAATCTAGCTGATCGCAGCAAATATTATCATGAGCAGTTAATTTCCAAACTGGCTCAGTCCAAACTTTTACGTATTATATAAAAAAGGGATAAATCTGTATTCTTTAACATTCAAATATAGTAAAATCTTTGAATAGCATAAATCTCATTGAACAGATTCCTGCATCGGGTCCGGTTGTTCTTAATTTCTTTTAGCATCAGTTCGAATCTATGTTACTTCCTCCAGTTGTAGCCAATCAGATTGCTGAGCTCGGCTGAGCCAATTTGGAAATTAACGGCTCTTAGCCTTACCAACTTCTAGAATGTGGATTGCCATAGCTAGGAGGAAAACTCCAATCCAAGCATGCACTCTGAGAGAAAATTTCAGTTATAAAGGCACTCTAGAATCTGTGGTTCACATAATCTTATTTTTATCGGGTTTTCTTTTTCTTTTTGAAAACTAGGTGCAACAAACGCATCATATTACAACATTACAACTTCCTGAAGACTTACAAATAGTTCATATACATCATTAGGGATCCACACTGTTCCAGAAAGTAAAACTGCAACAAATTATTCATGATTCCCAGGACATAATAAAACAATAAAGTGCGAATTAGCACATTCAAATGCAAGTCAATGTATTAAGATAATTTTAAGCCTATAAATGTCTCATGTTGCAAAATGGAGGATATTCCAAATCTGCGTTCGAGGTTGTGAAAGGTCACGTGGTACCGGTAATTTACCCAAAGAACTTCTAACTAATAAGCAGGGAGGCTGCTCTGCTTTCCCTATGAACGGGTTCATTGGCTGATAGGGATTTACATTGCGTCTAGCGAAGCTTTCTCTTTTTTTACGCTAGATTTTTCTTCCTTGACCAAGTGATCATAACGTAGATGGAATATCCTCCATTAAGGCTGTATCTAGATAGATTTTGCGCTGTTAGCGAAACGAGATTGATCCACCAAAAGCCTACATTTTTGAAAAAAATTTCTCTGTTTTAAGTAAGAAAATTTTCTGATTGGTCAATCTCGTTTCTTTAACATCGCAAAATTTATTTGCAACCCGTCCTAAAACAATATGACGAGCAATCTAAGATTTAAAAAAAAACTATTTTCTCGTATAAACTCCAAGAAAAATTGCACCTTTAAGTATAAGATAAGTGTCTCAATCCCTCTTCGTGATGATAGAGGCCTTGTTACAAATGAATCAAAGCCGTTTTCCGTACCAATTATGCTAAATCGTTGCGGCTTTTTAAATAAAAAGTTCTTGATCATCTGTCAAATGAGCGAAATCCATCATGGGGGTGTGGATTCCTATTTCGGGGTCACAAGAGCCAAATAGAAGGAAAATCCCAAGTGACCTCCGTGCGCTGACGTATAATTCACTTTTCCTTAGGTATGAGACAAATTACTTCCGTCTTTACTTCAAAGATCAGCTTTATATCATAGACCTAGAAGTTCAAAACAAGTAAAAATAGGTATATTGCTAAAGTATTTCAAAGGATCTTATAAATGTGACCTGCGATCTTAACATCAGCAGAAAACGATCCAGTTATTTGACCGTTCTTTCTAGATAACCATTACTTAGCTATATTATGATATGCATCTGATCATATTATTGTCAAAACAAGGATAAATTGCTATTTTGTATAACTGTTTATAGGAAAAAAAAAACATTCGAGTAATGAACAATTTGCTGCAAATTTCTAACAGTGTGATGCCTGCCGAGGATAAAATTCGTTTACTGGCAGTGTTTAATTTTGAATATCAGTATAGCGCTCTGTGAATGTTTGTTGTCAATAGTCATTTGTTTAAAAATAAGCAAAATAATTCATTTTTATAGCAGTAGATACTTTATATAATGTAATATAAATTCAAAATATTGTTATCGACTCAAGAACATTAGCTAAATTTGCAAAAATTCGGTTAAATTTAATGAGAATTTATTTTACATGAGACAAAGCTAAAACCTCGTCTAACTAGTGGTATTTGTACCATCGCAGTCTGACGGTACAGTGAATATGAGAAATCGGTGACTAATATCCGTGACTAAACAGATCAAAATACTGTCAAGTTATTCGTTCACACCGCGTCACGTACCTAAAGCCTAATTAGTGTAGAGACTTATGTTTTGATAAAAATCTTCTGCTTTCATTTATGTGAAAAAGCTCCAGTAAGAAATTGTATTATTCGTTACCATGGTAATTTATTCTTTTTATTTTATGTTTTTGGCAGCATTCTATGTTTTGTTTTAAGTTTGTGTTTATTTGAATGTAAAAAGGATGATGGAATCAGTGGCGTAGCTAGGGTGGGTGACACCCGGGGCGGACGTAAATGGTGTCACCCCCCCCACACACACACACACACCACCAACATAAACGTGAGCAGGAAGAAGAGAATTATTTTTATATTTCAGATAGTATAGTAAAAATTTATCTGCTATACATTAGCATACCCTGATTGTATTCATGTTTAAAACCAGATTACGACAAAATTGATATATACATTTGAGGATCCATGAATCCGTTTTTGCTATTTAAAAATTATTGCATATATATGTGCGTGATTAGAATTTCAAAACTTTGGCAATATTGTATTAGCTCTCTCACACACACATACACATAAATTACATTGAGACATTATCGAAAAAACACTAAAAACAAAGTTTGGGACCACTTGGTTTGGATTTTGGAATCTTTAAAAAAAAGAAGAAATCAACATACATTCATATAGATGGGGGAAATGGATTCAGGGAGCACAGGGGTGTAGCTAAGGGGGCGCTATGGGCGGCTCAGCCCCCCCTAAAATATTTTTAGCCCCCCCCCCCCCTGGAAAAGATTCCAAGGTCACTAAATGAATTTCTTTTCCGAAAATTCAAATGAAATTCTGTTCAAAAATCTAATTTAGTTTTGAGATCCTTTTACAGTTTTGCAGAGTTACTAAATTGTATCTAAAATAAGCAATTCAACACTCCCTCATCCTATTTGTACATATGAAGTTAATATGATGTTTAATTTTGCACCAGTTATACATTCGAAATTTTCATCATCATATACTTTTCTAAGTATTAAAATGAAGTTGTTACAACAGCTTAATAAGAAACATAATACCTACAGTGTAAACATGCACTAATTTATCTTTCTGCGTCACAGAAAGAGAAAAAAATATGAGCCCCCCCCCCCCCTATAGATCACTTCTAGCTACAGCCCTGAGGGAGCATCAAAATGTTAATTATACCAATACCAATATTCAGAGTCCTATAATATAGACGCACGCGTGCACGCCATGTGCAGAAAAAATTTATGAACTTTGCAGAAAATTTTAGGAACGAAACAATTTTTATTTTTTAAACTTTTTTAGCGTCAAAAAATTAAAAATATTCTGCCAATTTTATGTACGATTTATTTGCTATTAGCGTCCAATTAACAGCAAAGTCGAAAATTTAAGTCATTTCATGCTGAAAACTTTAAAATTCCTCAATCCGGTATATCGAACACGAAAAATCGTGAATTTCATACATCGCAGTTGTCGTAAATCAATTTTGTCAATCGTTTTCAGGAAAAACCCTCCAATTTCGTCAAATTATCAAGGAAAAAACATGAACTTATTCAAAGTTCTGCGGATAAAGCGCAAAATATCGTTAAAGGACCACGAAAAAATGCAAATTTCATCAAAAGACAGGGGAAAAAAATTCGCCAAAAGATCGTGAGAAAAATGCGAATTTCTCCGAAAGACTTCGTAAAAAATGCGCATTTCAACAAAGAATCGCGTAAAAAAACATGCATTTCGACAAAGGACTGCATAAAAACTCGTATTTTAAAAAAAGATCAAAAACAAAATACAAATTTAGACAAGAGATCAGTAACCTTATTTATACCCGGTTCTAAAAGTGATACTATAACACTATACATATAGTAAAAAAACTATAACCAAACTCATAAAGTACAAATGGACAATAGATATTGACTTCAGGTATCCCATTAAAAAAAAATCTTTTAAAACAATAAAGAGAGAAAATCGTAAAAAATACTCCAACAGGTTTAACATTAGCGTTTGAGTTACCACATAACTAGTGTAGGCTCTTAACTCGCTATAGTAATGTTGTCGATGCACATACATAAAAATACCGCTCCTAACGGAAGGTGATAATATAAAGCTCTCTATGATTTATATGTAGAGCTGTTCTATATGTAGGGACCTATATAAAAAAAAAAAATTGTCGAAAAAATATGAAGCATGGTAAATATAATATTTCATCTCTCTAATGATCCCCTTTCTTAAAAAAAATTTCTAAGGAAAGAAACTAAAAATCTTATTATTCTTGTAATAACAAAAGCGTATAAACAATGATTTTAAAGCAGAGTATATTTTAAACAGCTTTTTATACGTAAAAAATCTGTCTCGGGTGAAATCGATCCAGAACGAAAACCACTCCACTGTTGACAGTTTTCTGCCGTAAAATTTATTGGATTGAAAATCGTAAGGAAGCTAAATATCTTTTTACTTTAGACAGATTCCCTTCAATCTCATACAGAAATAAAAAACTTAGAAACAGGATGCAGTGGAACATGAAAGGAACACAAAGAGAACATTCAAAGGACACGCGGAGTGTCCTCCACACACACGCACAAAGGAGCACAAAGGAGCACAAAGGAGTGCGGTACACGCACAAAGGAGTGTGGTATTGGGCAGACTTGCTCTAACGTATGTACACGAATGACACGTGAAAATTCACGAATGACATGACTTTCGAATATTTACATTTATAGAGAACATTCAAACACTTTTGTTTTCAAATTAAAATTAAATTTTTAAATAAAAAAGAAAGTTTTAATTACCTATTAATTGCTTGGACTTGGATCTTTCAATCTTAGAACAAAAAATTTAATTGATAAAACCCTATATTCTAACAATTATAACATTTCAAATTATAATAATACAAAATGTATAACATCTTTCAAATGAATACTTATCATACATGATTTTATAATGAACTAAATACTAAGAAAGGATAAAAAATGAAACAGAAGTGACGCTCTTCGGTGCCAGACAGTCTATGTATTTTTCGCGATGAAGGTCCCGTCATTGGATATGTTACAGGCCAAACCCGATTTTAGGCCAAACTAGATTAGCCTAGGCCAAACTAGTCTATCCTAACGCCCATCGGATAAACTAGTTTTTCCTAGGCCAAACTAGTCTATCCGAAAGCCCATCGGATAAACTAGTTTTTCCTAGGCCAAACTAGTCTATCCAAAAGCCCATCGGATAAACTAGTTTTTCCTAGGCCAAACTAGTCTATCCGAACGCCCATCGGATAAACTAGATTTTCCTAGGCCAAACTAGTTTGGCTGAACGGTCATTAGGATAAACTAGTTTAGCCTGCTATTCATTGGTTTGAACTAGTTTATCCTAGGCCGAACTAGATTGTCCTAGGCCATTTCAATTTGGCGTGATATTTTTTAATCTAAAGACCGCCACGGCGCCAACTTTCTAATTTTGATCTATTTTATCCTAGGCCGATGCAATTTGACGCGATTTTAGCCCACAGACTATCAAAGCCTGAGAGCTAATGTGCTCGCAGATTCTGTGTATGTGTATGTAACAATTTACGTACGTATGGCCGTATGTACGTACGTGTGTACGTAATGCGATAACTCCTGATAGAAATATCCAATTTGCTTCAAATTTTGGACATAGATTTATCCTGATAATGAACTTTCCTGATTAGTTTCAGGGGTTCATTAAATAAGGGGGGGGGGAACAAAAGGCTAATCCGCACCCCCCCCACACACACACACACCTCCTTAATTTAGTTAAGTCAGTTTTCCATGCAAAATGATCAGATTTTATTAAAATTTTAGGTATAATATCATTTTGATAAGGTACATCCATGATCAGTTGTGGGTGTTCATTGTTTACGTATAAAGAAAGGAGCAATGGGAGGTAACACTCTTAAATAAGTTTTTCACAGAGAATTTGCCGATTTGTTTCAAATTTTGGATGTATGTTCCTTCTGATAAGACGTTTACCTGATTAATTTGGGGGTTCTGAGATATAAACGTAGAACGGATTTTTTTTTTCAATCTGATAGAGACTTTCGGTTTTATGAAAAGATTTTTAATTCGTAACAGATATTGGTTTTTGCACACATCACTTCAGGCGAAATTGTTCATATTAAGAAACTAAATATCCGAATCCTTTTAAAAATAAGAAAAAGCTTAAATAAAGCATGACACTTGAAATTTAGGAAGGGGGGTAGAGTAAGAGGACGCTATATATTTTTTTTAATCTCAGCACTTTTTAAGGTTTTAGCTGATATTTAAATATTACCATTACTTGAAACTTTTAGAAACATAATAAAACATGATGTTGAATATTTATGAAAAAAGATGGCGCGTCAAATACCACTATTTTCTATTAGTAATTTTTGTAAAAATGTTAAATTCTTGTTGGAACTGTTTGAAACTTTGTGATAGTTTATAACACATGATAAAAATTGTAAAAAAAAGTCCCATTACGAAAGGGAAAGAGGGGGGGGGGGGGGCGAAGAAAATCAGGAAATATAACGGAAATTCTAGATTGATCTAGTTGAAACTTTAAGATAGTTTATGACACATGATATAAATTTACAAAAATACGTTCCGCGTTTAATGCCACTATTGACGAATAGTGATTTTTGAACGATTTACATGAAAATGCAATCAGAATCAATTTATATCAGGAACTATCTAAATATAAATTTATATTAAATTCCGTTCATTAGTTCTTGAGATACAGCTATGGTAAAAATTGTTAAAAAGGCAGCATAGCATAGCCATGTTGAGTGATTTACTTCAAAATAGAAACAACACCAACTCATCTCATGGACGAACTGAATCTGATGTTTGATGGAAATTCGTGTATTAGTTAAGATAAAGCTAATGCGTAAATCATAAAAAATGCAAAACAGCAGCTCCACTTGATGAGCGATTTACACCAAAAACTAATCAGCATCAATTTAGATAAGAGACTACCTGAATGTAAATTTTTATTAAATTTCGTGCATTAGTTCTTCAGCCGCATCCCTACAGCTTGCGACAGCGTATAGCAGGTGTGCTGCACACGTACTGCCGAATGCCCTCTTTCTTTTCGAACGAACTTCGAAGCGAACGAAATTCAAATCGTAGCAAGCGTGCTGAGTACGCACCGCCGAATGTAATCCTCCTTTTCGAAAGAGCCTCGAAGCGAACGAATTTCCAACCATAACCCCGCTGCCTAGGCCAGTCAGATAGCGGGCGAAGCCAGCAAGTTTTAACTAAGCCACGTTATATTAATTTCACATTCCAACACCAAGGAGTGCACTCTATTATTAACAAAACTGTATCTGAATGAAACTCCGTTAAACAACCTAATAGTAGATATGTTACTTGAGGTCGCGGTGCTTTAAAAGTTAGAATTTCCGTTATATTTCGCTATTTTGTTCGCATCCACACCCTCTTTCACGCCGAAATGTGACTTTTTTTATAAATTTATATCAAATGCCATAAATTGTCAGTTTCAAAACTGTAAGTTTCATAAATTGTAAGTTTTAAAATGTTTCAACAAGAATATAACATTTTTACAAAAATTACTATTAAGAAATAGTGGTATTTCGATGCGGAATCTTTTTTCTTAAATATTTATCATGATGTTTTTTTTCTCTTAGAGGTTCATTCGCTTCAACATACGCCCGTTTCGAGATTTTATATAAAACAAGGGGCCCGATAGCGGGCGAAGCCGGCTGATTTGAACTAAATCGCTTCCAAATTCCAACACTTAGGTGCTTGTGTTATATTAATTCCACATTAGTCCGTTATATTAGTCGCTATATATTAGTCCGACGTACGTATGTATGTACATAAGTATGTACATACGTACGTACATACATACATACATGCATACGTACATGGTTACATACACACACAGAGAATCTACGAGCACATTAGCTCTCAGGCTTTGATAGTATGTGAGCTTAAAGCGAGTCAAATTGCATCGGCCTAGGATAAATTAGATCAAAACTAGAAAGTTGGCGCCGTGGCGATCTTTAGATTCAATAAAATCACGCCAAATTGAATTGGCCTAGTACAATCTAGTTCGGCCTAGGATAAACTAGTTCAAACCAATGAATAGCAGGCTAAACTAGTTCATCCTAATGACCGTTCGGCCAAACTAGTTTGGCCTAGGAAAATCTAGTTTATCCGATGGGCGTTCGGATAGCCTAGTTTGGCCTAGGAAAAACTAGTTTATCCGATGGGCGTTCGGATAGACTAGTTTGGCCTAGGAAAAACTAGTTTATCCTATGAGCATTAGGATAGACTAGTTTGGCCTAGGAAAAACTAGTCTATCCGATGGGCATTAGGATAGACTAGTTTGGACTAGGCCAATCTAGTTTGGCCTAAAATCGGGTTTGGCCTGTAACAGATACATATCGAACATATTTAAAAGATTTTGATTGGATAATTGAAACAAAGAAACATTCAAGAACAAACTAGTTCCCTTTTTTATGAAAAAAAAAAAAAAAAACTCAGTTGCTTTTTAAGGCTTACAAAATTAATATTTTTAAATGTATACAGATAATATTTTTAATCATGTTCTAGCTATTCTAGTACTTCATAATTTTTTTCTGTTAGTTTCACGTTGACGAAAGCGAACAGGATCTCCAAAATAAGAAGATCACAACAATCAGAGATGTAGTGAAGGGTATACGGGGGTATACGCCGTATAGCTTCTGTAATTTTTAAAGACACGTCTTATACTCTCTGTTACCCAAGAAAGCTTGTAGTATACACACTCTAGGGTATATCCTCTGTCTTCAGAATATACCCTCTGCTTGGAGCTTATATCCTCTGTTATTTTTATGACTACACCCCTGACAACAATGACTCATCACTCATCGCAAATTCTGCATAAGTCAATGCAGCGCGTATGTACAGGGACATGCAAAGAGAAAATTGCATCCGGGGCAAAGTTAGAAATTGGCACTCCCCCTCCCATCCCAACTTTTTCTTATGACAGATCAAAAATGACGATGGTAGTATAAATTTGGTGCCCCTAAATTTCAGCGCACGGGACCGCGCTCCCCCCCCCCGCCCCCCCTTAGCTACGCCACTGAATGGAATGTTGATAGCCGACCAATGGCTCGCATGTTTCAGTGTTAAATAAAACGCACCTACAGTCCACATTTTTTGTGTTTAAGAACCAGCGTGTGTTGTTTTTATTAGTGTAAAATCTGCTAAGACCATTTTTGGTACTACGAACAACTTAAAAAAAAAAACAAAAAAACAAGTGCCCCCCCCCTCCTCCCTCCTACTAATTCGAATGCAAACTGCTGCGATTAAATACAAAATATATCTTTTATGATTCAGCAGGGGAAAAATAACAAAAAGATTGTCGATAAAAATCCCCATTTTCTCCGAGGAAATGATTTTTCCCTTTCTAAATTTTTTTTTAAGTTTATATTAAATTAAATTTTCTTTTTTTGCAAAAGAATTTTAAAAGTGTGTATTTTGAGGTACAAGTTTTAACAAAGATAAAAATGTCTTTAAATAAAGACATGGAAATCCCTACTGGGGACAATCCCTATTTCTAATTATATATAAAGAAATGCGTGTAAAATGATGAGCTAGAAACTCAATCGAATGTATTTAAGGGTGTTCTTAAATCAAAAAGGGCAACTTTGTGACACATGCATTAATTTATTTTTGTTCGGAAATGCATGAAAATAGCAGGTGTTGTTATTCAGAAACTGTCTAATTGCACTCATTCTTCTGTTTTTTTAAAAACACAATAGATTTTTCATAACAAGCCTTGAAACTTGACACTTTTGAACATATTTCCCGACAAAAGTAGAAAAACCGGTCGAAAAGGAGGAGAAAAACGGGTGATCGCGTCATCAAAATAGCTTATAACTCGTCAAGTAATTTAATTATCATAAAATGGAAAAATAAGTTCAATTCGAAATCGCTTCCATAGTCAGGCATTAAAATTTTATATCTTTCTGTTAAAAAATGAATTTGTAAATGTGTCAAAACGTTTTTCGCTTGTTGAGCGGATCAGTTAAGAACACCCTTAACCGAGAACTAGTGTAAAATTACAGAGTCGCGCTTTTTTTTTTTTTTAACTCGCTTTTATTAGCATCACCTGTATATATGTATGGAATGGAATCTTTGAATGTTATTTTCACCCACTTTAAGACATCACATTAAACTGAAACTTTACACACTTGTTAAAAACCGATGACAATTCAACAATTTGAAAAGTCGTCTCTTAAAAGGATCAAAATCAAAAACGCCGGATAAACGGATCAAAAGCAATTTGAGATATTAACAGTCACCTGACACCCTTAGACACATGACAATCACTGAAGTACACAAACCATAACTATGCGACCAAAAAAAACATTTCAAACTTTTTAGTCCGAACTGATATAAAAGCGTGTGTTTTCGTTTTTAAAACTGTGTATCAATTATTCTCCTGTGATTTTACAGGAATTTTTAAGAATGCATATCAGATTGAATTACCTTTTCTAGATAATCTATTCAGGATCATTTACTTCGAATAAATATCACAGTCTGCATATTCTTAACATTTATCTCTCAGTTCTTAAGCCTAACTTTCATATTTTTCAATGTTGTAATGCTCAAATTACTTTCAACTTTAAGTTTATTGCCACAGAATTGATGTAATTATTTTCCAGACTAAACTTTTAGGCTGATTTCTGATGTGAAGCCTGTCTCCTTACACCACGTCCAAGTGTTTGAGTAAAGCGAAATTCTACTTTTCTATGGTATTGGCACAAATTTGATGTTAAATGCTTTTATTAAGTGACGTGTACTTCATTGATTTAGAGTGTTAGATTCCTACCAGGGGCATAATCACCAATGGGTATAATCAAAAAACAATTTAAAAGATAGTAAAATCTATCTTAATTTATCTGAAGTACATGACACAATAACAAAATGGTTTTTTTTTTAAAATAAGATTTCACTGTTTTCAAAAAGTTAGATATGGGAATTGAAAACGAGTTTAGAAACATATTAGCGTACTCGTGTGACAAAAATATTTGATTGCCAAGTAAGATTATTTAAAAAATAAGAAAAATATACAAATTAAGAGTAATATTTCATCGTCACATGCCAGTATAACCTCAGGCATAAGATTTTTGTAAAGTAAACTAGACAGTAATCTTAACATAAAACAAAGATGTCCAGTCTAAGAATGATCTATGAGCATTTTGGATATAATTGTGCATATAATTTGCATGTGATTATGCAAAAATTTCAAAATTTGCACCAAAAAAAAGTACAAATATGTTTAAAACTAGACTTACTATAAGAAAAAAATCTAAACCAGATTCCGAATCAACCCAGAAAAACTGAATAAGAACTAATTTTAGTTTTGTGGCAACACAAAAGTTTAAATTTGTTGTTCAGTGATGGATGATGATCGAGTTCCCCACAAATTGCTAAAACAAAATTTCTCTCTTTTTTTCTTTACATTCACAATAGATAAATAACTAAAGAAACGTACATATAAAAGGGCTATTACAGTATAACAGAAATAAATAAATAAATCTCTGTCAAGTAGTTTAGAAAAAAAAAAAAAGTCCAGTAGTTTTTGACACCTCATTTTTTTCTCTTATCATGTCCCTATTTTGAATTAAGCTCGGCATTTTTTTTCTCTTTTTTTCTTAATTTTTTAAAAGTTTTTATTACTTTTATTTTTTTCTTAAATCTCCATTTTATCTTAATTTTATTTGCGTTATTTCTTCGCCTCAGATTAACGCTCTGCTAAGATCGTTTCATCATCTATGCGTTATTTTCTAAATCAATTAATCCCTATTTCAGATAATTACCATTTAAGAGTAACCGTCAGTGTTATTTTGTCCTGTTCTCTCCATACTATATTCTTACAAACAGTATTTCTCATTTGCTATTCAACCAATTTGTTCACAATTTTTTTTGATAATTGATATAACTTATTTCTTTAACCTGGCAAAATTTTATAAAAGAAAAGTACGGCCTTCTATTTTAAATTAAATTTTAAAGTTTCTGACATTAGTTGCAGCAAAAATACCCAGGTGTCCCTACGAGTCTGTCGCTTACTCTTAAAGAACAAGCAAGCGATTATTTTCTTAGTTTTTACATATTTTCCTGTCAATTGTTATTATTATCTCTCTTATAAATGTATATGAAATATCCCTCAACAAGACATTTTGTGTCTGCAAAATATGATTTTATTAGTAAAATTCCACTAGAGATTGAAAGATTCTTTCACATTCTGGTAACCTTCTTACTTCCGTTAGGAAAAAAAAAAGTTACGCTTAAATTATAGATGCTCTCAGATCCATAGTATACCTACTTTCTGACATATTACTAAGATCATTTTTGTTCGTAAACTCATGCAATTGCAGGTGTTCTTATTCAGAAACTATGTAATCGAATGAAGTATCCTATTCGTTTGGTAAAAGCAGATCTTTCAAAAAATACTGACAGTATTTTATGAAAGATCTTCTGCGCATTGGGAGAGGGGGGGGGAGGCGGGGAGGGGAAAACTCAATTTTCGTTTAAAAATTTCAAATAATTTATTTTATTTTATTTTATTTTTTTTTTTTTTTTGGAGGGGAGGGGCACAAATAATACGATACTTTACCAAGTCTTACTGTGCGAACCGCATCCAGATACGACAGTTTATCATTTGTTTATTTATTTCCTATATAAACGTACTCATGTTACACCTAAACTTACTCATATTATACATAACGTGTAAAATTATGCGTAAAAAATAAGTATAAATGTAAATCAGAATAAATATGCAAATAATTAGGTCATCTTATTTTATTCAGATTTTGTTGATTGTCAAAGATACGAATAAAAAAAAATATTACAACATAATTTCAGATTCCGAAATTGCTGAAAATTTAACAAATAGTCATATCGGAATAAGATTTAAAGCATAGAAAAAAATCTCAAAAAGTGAAATTTTTAAGGTTGATGAAGTGGCGGATACTCGGAAGTTTATTATAATCAGAACTAATATGCAAAGTAATATGGCACAGCCATCTTATTTTATCCAGATTTTATTGAATTTCAAAGATGTGAAGAAAATTCTTATTATGCATTCTCTAATTGAAAAATATTTTCATACTTACGGGAAATTCTTTAATAAACAACAAGTTGGAAATTGCACGTAAAGCGTAGGAAATGAGGTGCGTTCGTACGATATCGAAATTTTAAAAATATTCAAATCTTGCTGTTATAGTAGACAGTACTTCGGATACAGTATAGTGGTCGAAATCTTTTTGTATTCTTGTAAATATACAGAAAGTATCTTTTATCACACCCAACAATGTATATCATATTCATAAAATGTGAAATAGTTTAATGTAATTTAAACACGCTCCAAACAATGTTTTCCCGTTTTGCATTATGTAGTGGAATACTTTTGTGTGGCCCTGTAATTTAACAATAAATATTCTTTTCATCACAGATTGTACAGAATGTATATTTTAGTATATATATATACTTCATAGGTTCATTTCAATTCTATTATATTCGAATGCGTTTAACATCATTACAATGCGCTTGAAACTTTTTTCCCATTTACCGTAATGTAACAGAATACTTTTGATTGTCCCTGTAATTGATCTATGCGTCCAATTTTCATAAAATTTGAAACGACTCGACAAAATTATGTAATACTTATCTATTTTAAATTTCAAACGATTCGGTTGGGTAGTTGTTGCGTTGTTATGGGCGGACGGACGGATGGACTGAACGAAAACTATAGGTGCTACGTATTTACATAATTACGAACGCACTTCAAAAATAAAAAAAACGCGAGGATTACCTGTCCCTGGGAGTGTGAGATCCGTCTAGGCGCTAGACATTTTCTTAAAACTATCACGTTCAAAAAATGCAAACAAAAAAATAATGCGAAAACACGAAAAGAAATGGATAATGTTTCATCGGCCAATTCTTTTAGGCTGTCGCTTCGAATTAGCGACCTCAAACACACTAGAATGAATGAGATTTGATACATCACTGTTTTGTTATGCCTGAAATTTACCAGTGTGTTAGCAGTGCGTTGGTTAGATTCGAATTTCAAATTGCTGGACTACATTAGGTTTGCTTGATAATAGATTACTTATTAAATAGAGGCTAATTTAAAAACTGATAGTTTATTATTTTTGTTTTGGGTGAAGGGATTACGTTCATTGCTATTTTTTGCTACTACAGTCGAGTCTCTATATAAAGAAATTCATGGTTCCAGTAAAAAATTCGTTATATAGAGAAATTCGTTGTATAGAGAATGACGTTAAAATTCCTATTTAATGTGTAAATTTTGGAACAAATATTATTTCTGATATGTTTAATTAACAATTTTAAATGTTTAAATATAAATATCATCCAAATATTCTATTAATTATTTAAACAGTTTCAAAAAAGAGAACAGACATTTATTTGAAATCTTAATGAAAATCTCATAAGGAAAACTTACAGTAATTTTAGACTGGGAGGAAGACTGCCATTAATGGAAGGTGTGTGGGAAGGGGGGGGGGGTGAATTGGTTGGCCTTAAAGAACAAGGAAATTCAAAGTAGAGAAGTAAAATAAAAAACTCAGCTCTGGACAATAAATCAGGAATAAGTGATAGGAAAATCATTTCATGGGATTTTGAAGCTTATTAAAAATTGGATAAATAAAGAATATATTATGGAAAAATTCGTTATATGGAGATAGCTATTTCGGTATATAGAGACAGTTTTTAATGCAATCATGAGAAAAGGGGACCATTCCTACTAAAAATTCGTTATATAGAGAAATTCGATGTATGGAGTTTCGATGTAGAGAGACTCGACTGTATTTTCCTCTCAATTCTGAAATAATTTTTAATCGAGTGGTATATAGACAAGCAGACATACACGTATATGTATTATATATGTGTATATCTTAAGCTTATAAGGTTTTTTTTTTTTTTTTTTTTTTTTTTGGCAGATTTAAATTGCCATCTCTGTTTTGCGGACGAAAATAACAAGAAACAAAGAAACAAAAATTACACATTTTTCCTGCACTTGTCTGGTGAAACATCTACATTTTAAATACAGGTTGTGAATGTAGTAGAACCACGATCGCTAACCTTTTGAATCTCCAGGACCACTAAATTTCATATTTTCTCATCCCACAGACCAATTAAGAATTTTTGAATAATATAAATTCATATTAGTATGCATACCATTATCAAAATTTCAATTTTCTCAATATGAAATATATCTATTCGATATAGCAAAATTACAAATGAGGAGTGTCACACTGCACTGTAAAAATATCCGTTAATATACACAAATTTTTCCGTAAAATTCTACGCAATAGTTTCATTTTTCCGAAAAAACAGTAGAACTTCCGTTATTGACGTTTTGAGATTATAATTACAGTAAGTTTTCCGTACATTTCCTGGAAACAGAGAAGTTCCGTATTAAAACAGCATAAATTCCATAAATAACTCCAGTGGCTCCATCTATATCTCGGAAGAAAAACATTATAGAGTTGCTTTATGAACAACTTTCTATAATAATTTTCTTTATTTCTTTCTGTTTTAATAATATAAAGCTAACATATTTTTATAATATTAAAAAAATAATAAAAATTATAAAATTTTATTAATCCTTTTTAAGTTTGAGATTAGTTAGTTTATTTTCAGTTAGTTTATTTCCATTATGATTTTTAAATAATGTTTAACTCATTTATAGCATACTTTTTAAAAAGTGCGTAAGATATTTTAAAGTGGAAAAAAAATCTGCTTTTAATTTTAATATATTTTTTTAATCTATCCACTTTAAGAAATTCGCACATAAAATTTAAAACATAGGAATTATATTAAAGAAATTATTATAATGCTGACGATTATCTAATTTATAAAAAACAATAAAGGGAATTTATTTAATAACCCGTAATAACTATCTTTATTGAGATTAAAATAGATCGTCATACAAATACTTTGTTCAAATAGATTTATTTATTTATTTATTTATTTATTTATTTTTAAGTATGCTAGTGTCCTTTCAAAAACAAATAAATAAATAAATATGAATAATATTACAATAAACTTTTAAAAATCTCCTTAAAACTAAGGAAACAAAACTTTTTAATGCATTCAACTCTTAATACATGTAATATTTTAAAGTCTAAAATTTATTTTTTATAGAATTGAAATTAAAAACTAAATATTCGAAATTATGGAAATAAAATCTGTTAAACATTTAGAACTGTACACTCAATGGAAAATAGTTCACTACAAAAAGTAATGCCGAGTTCAACATTAAGCCTTTGCTTTATAAAATCATTCGAAATAAGTAAAGATATTTGCAAGCTCTGCATGTGTAACTGTGACGTAATGGTGCTACACTACTGCAAGCTGCCATAGGACAGGTGCCTGGTTCGATCCCCATCGAGGGTAAGTGACATATCTCCACTGTTGTTTAAATTAAATGTATGTGACCTGATGTGTCTTTGTCTATAGATTAAAAATCATAAAGATGCCAGTTTGTCCCTGAAAATTCTTTTTTGGCTTTCAAGCGAAAATTTTTATATAAAAAAATATGAAAAAACAAAAACAAAACGGAAATATTTTGTAAGAAAAAAAAAAAAAAAAAAAAAAAAAAACGGAAATATTTTTGGAAAAAACGGAAATTTTTTTCCGTTACAAAACGGAAATAGTACTGGCGCTAGATTACCAGTACTATTTTCGTTATTATTTAACGCAAATCTTTTTTACACTGTGTGTTTTTGAGCTACCCCTATTTTGTAATAATAATTTTAGGGATATTTAATCACAGTAAAAGTCGTTTTAATCTAAACAAAAAGTCTTTAAAAATAGTTTAATTGTAAGAAAATTTTATACATAATTTAAATATTAAGAAATAATTAAAATTTATTTAAGTATCATGCATTTTTAATGTGATAAGTGCTTGTTTGAAATTAATTCATAAGTTTATGGCATCAATGACGTCACTGAAACATATGGAAGGAACCGTTTCAAGCCGAGACCGGTACCATGTTTTGATTGTGATATATTCATTTCACTAAAATATATCTAGTTGAAAACTGAATCCAAATTTTCATTGCTTTTAAAGTTGGTAATAAGTATTCAAATTTTCGAAAGAGCCAAAAATTTAAAATTGCCTGTTTTGAAGATGAATAACAAATAACTACGCGTGCTATAATTTAAGAATTTCAAACTAAATACCTAAATTATTCTAAATATAGGAATTTGTTGTTTATTATGTATCAATGTTAATTAATTTTATTATTAAATGTTTTTTATTAATTTGCTCTAATGAGCGCATTTATTAATAAAACATAAAAATTTCAAATAATATTCTTTTTTTTTTCCCTCAGATCACTGAAATTTTCTCACAGGCCACTGGTGATCCATGAGCCCCTATTTGGCCGCCCGTTAATCAAGAAGACATCATTTCATGTTTCAAAATATTGAAGGCTAAAAGCCCGTTTAGATTGTCCCAAAAACTTTATGATAGAATTGAAAATTTAACTTGCAGAAATTACATATAATAATCTAAATGGCGGAAATTAAATCGGTTTTTACTATAAAGGGGCTCCTTAATTAATTTGGATATACAGTCGAGTCTCTATATAACGAAATCCACCGTTCCAGTAAAAAATTCGTTATATAGAGAAATTCGATGTATAGAGAATGATGTTAAAAATCGTATTTAAAGTGTGAAATTTGAACAAATATTATGTTTGATCTTTTGAATTAAGAATTTGAAATGTTTAAAAGTAAATATTAACCTAACATTTTATTTCTTAATTATTTAAGCTGTTTCAAAAAAGAGAACAGACATTTATTTGAAAGCTTAATGAAAATCAAATAAGGAAGACTTGCATTAATTTCACGAAGAAATCTGCGATTTTTTGTTGTTTTGATTTTAAATTTGTTACGCTCTAAAAAAACTGCTCAAATTTTAGCAAGGAATAAAAAACTGTAGTTAAAATTTCCCTCCATTTGAAAGCCTTTCTTATGTGCCCCTCATTGATTCCTCTCTTACATGTGCATCAATCTAATTGACTCTGTTTTGAGAAGGATGTGGAAAAGTGTGTGGGAGATGGGATGAATTCGTTGGATTTAAAGAACAAGGAGAGAATAAAAAAAAAAAAAAAAACTCAGCCCTGACGATAAATCAAAAATAAGTGATGGAAAATTGATTCCATATGATTTCGAAGCCTTTTAAAACTGAGTAAATTAAGACCAATTTATGAAAAAATTCGTTATATGAGAGCGATATTTCGCTATATAGAGACTGTTTTTAATGTAATCATGCGAAAAGGGGACCGTTCCAACTAAAAATTCGTTATATAGAGAAATTCGATGTATGGAGTTTCGTTATAGAGAGACTCAACTGTATTTTCAGTGCATACTGTTGAACACAATGATACCTCTCACATTGGATTCGTTTGGAAAGATTTTCGTCGAAAATGTAAAAGGATAAAATTGATGTAAATGATGATATTTTTATATGCGAATCATATGATTAATGTCGAAAATACATTGTCCGAGCAGTGTTCGGACAGAAATGTTAAGTGATTAAGAATCAATATCGATTTCATAGCGTTCCGAAAATATTCATGAAAATTAAAGCGCAAAACGAAACAAGCCTTAAGTACAAATTCTTTGAAAAAAATATTAGAATGTATTTTTTTGTAATTATATTTCGATTTTATCGAATTTTAATTCATTTTGCTTTTATCCCCCTCAATCCTGATGTCACCTGTAGGCGACAGTAAAAACCACCTGTTAAATTCATTTAAATACCTCTAGAATTGTTAAAATTACTTCTAGACCTTTTTAATAAATGCGTACACATCATAAGCATCGATATATGTACTGATGCATCTTTAGAGATGTCTTACATTAATGTTAAACCAATTTTTATGGTGCTCTGTAGTATTTAAGCCAGGACTGAGGAAATTATAGTTCATCAGTTCATAAGAAACGAAAAATCAAACTCAATGAAAAAAATTTCTAATTCAAATACAATTACAATAAAAAAGATCATGAAGCAATAGATTATTCAGTGGATAAAAATCCTTTATTTTTTCTTTTTATATTGTTTTGTATTCATTCATTAACTCTTCCCCATTTTAAATTAATTCAAGATATTTTACTGTCATTTATATATATTTTTCAAAGATTTTTCTAATTTTAACTTTGTTTAAAATAAATGCACTATTATGCATAAATTATGAATATATAAATTTATATTCATTACATCCATCATATCAGCCATATGTCATAAATGAAGTATCAGCCACTTCAAAAATTTTCGTGAATTACATCCATTTCGTTTATCAGCACTCAAAACTTATTAAGTAATCGATAAAAATATGATTGATTTATGTCCATAATCTAAGCTGCATAACAGCCATTCTACGCAAAATGTAAGCAAAACGACTCACTCTAACCCACTCCTTTCTTTAATACTACAATACTGTTTGCTTTTTATGACAACACGTTAAGAGAATCTGTCTTGAATCCCAAGCACCTTCCCCTCAATTGACAGCCCAATTTCATAGATAAGGGCATATTTAACGCCACATTCGCTTTCACTGGTCGTCTTACCGCAGATATGAAATCGAAAGTTTAAAAACAGCAGCAACAAAAGAAGCCAACTTCTTTGGAGAAATATATATTCCACACCAAGCAAATACTTGCTTCTGTGCAGCCGTGCATGTTGCTTGATGATAACTGTGTCATCAGAACGATATTACTTGTGAAAGTAAAGGCTGTCACGTAGCGAGGTAATTAAAAGAACAAAATCATATAGATGAAGGAGAGAGAATGAAAAAAAAAAAAATCAAAAGATAAAATACACGTAAAATGAAATACAATTCATAATATAAATAAATTTAAAAAAAAATGTTCTTTTTCAATGGGACATTCTTTTTATATCGGTGTATTTTGCATTTGCTTCGAATTCTAATGTATGTGAACCCTTTGTTCAAATATTTATGAAGTATGCCTTGGAACAATGTTGCAATTTTATGTTTGCTTAGGAATTTAAATGTTATGCTAAAGATAAACTTGCATCAAACTTACTTGCGAAAAGGGATATTTACTTCAGCTTTACAAGTCGGTCTGGAATCCTTGTCAATATGGTAAAATAATCATTCGTTTTTTGACCGATGTTATTTATAATTCCTAGTTCAAAATTTAATCGTTAGCTTACGTTTGTATGTATGCAGAAAATACCGATTAATATACGTATAAATATGATTTTCTTAATGTGCATGTCATGTTTAAATAAAGAAAATATACCGCTCTTGAAGGTAATCTTTCCAAGTTTGTTCGATATCTAAAGCGAAAAATCCTTACAGAAGGACATGCATATTTACAACGGTAATAAGTTATTACAATGGATTATAAAGCTAAATAATCATACTTCAATACGGATCAAAATTGACATTTTATATTATTATTGCATCATTTGACGAGCTCAGATAATAAAGGTGGTAAGTGACGTGACTATCATTTTTAGATATTGAACTGTACAGTTCCAAATATCGATTTGCGTTCATTGTCAAATGCATCGTTTATCAGTTAAGACCCCACTGGGTATTAGATTGATTTCACATAGTAATTTAACAGATAATAGACGACCACTGATTATCTTCCATCATAGAAAATATTCAATGGTTCTCTATCATCCGTAAAATCATGTTATCCTCTATCATCATCATCAGTTGGCCCTGTAAACCAAGAATAGGGGCTTGATTCCCGGACTGGGCATTTTTTCGCTCATTTGGAAATATTCATTTCCTGTGGTAATTTTGTTAATCAACTGGAATTGTGTTAAAAATAATAGTTGATCTATGTATCAATCGTTTATATGGAGTTCCTTTATCTGCGGTTTATTGTGTTGAGCTGTCTAAATCACAGACTAGATGTTATTACCAATAAAGGTTATCTGAGTGAAATTTGCTCGCCGGTGATCGCCCCAGTTATATTACTTCTGACAGTCTTTCAAAAGGTGAAAATTATCATTTTTCTCTCTAAATTTTGTTTAAAATTTAAAAAAAAAAAAATACATTATATATATAAACTTGATTATGAATATGAATGTGAACCTTGAGAATGTAATTATCGTACAAAACATTAAAAGTAATATAAATTATTACATTTATATTATTCTAAATATAGCTTATATTGCACTGAAACTTATTGCTTAGTGAACGTATTAACACGGTCTAGTCAGTGAGAGGGTTAAACGATAAAGCATTGACACTGTAAGCCAAGGATCTTTGTTCAATTACCGGACTGAGCATTTTTCCACTCAGTTGAAAATATCCAATTCTTATGATAACTTTTTCTTATCCAACTATTTCAGCAATGCTTTTTTTAAGTAAAATTCACCGTTTTTGTCATTCCAATACTTCTGTAGCAAAGTTTTGAGAGCGGTATTTTGATTGGCGAATTTTATTCTCCTGTCGGTGTCTTGACGTGATGGTCTAGATTCATGAACATAACTCAATTGTGATGAATTTTGAACTGAATCTGAGTCAACTGAGAAATTCTAAACTCGAAACAATTTAAAATCATTTCTTCCTGCTTGAGTTTAAAATAAAACTCAAACTGAGATTTTTTTTTTTTTTTTTTTTTTTTTTTTTTAATTATTATCATTCCCTTATCCTAAGCGGCCCATGAACTGCTGGTCTCTCTCGATATATGTACTAACGAAAGGCTTTTTTAAAGCACGAAATTTTGCTTTGCAGTTTTGTTTGTGTGATTTTAATTTATTATGTTTAAATTCGCATAGTTAAAAGTCTTAATTTAAAATGACATATTAATTTTTAAAGTTTAATTCGACGCAATTATGTTTAAACATTTTAAATTGAAAAATAATGATTGTTGAGTAGTAATAAATTTTGCCCTCACCAAAAGTGCACCCTGAAACTCTGCAAGAAATTCATGACTTTGAATAAGCCTTCACAATGTAATTCTGTTGTAGAGAATACACCAACATGCAGTGGGACAAAAGGTGAACGAGGAAGTATTTCTTTCTTTTTTTTTTTTTTTTTTTTTTTTTTTTTTTTTTGTTGTATTTACCGCTGCATATGTTAAGAAAATCAAGCTGTTAGAATAGAGTAGGTAATTTGAGAGAGAGAAAAAAAAAGAGGTGAAAAGACTTTTTAAGCGATATAAAATAAGGATCGTAAACCGAACATAAGCACACTGTTAAAAAGCAAAAAACAAATAACAAAAACAACAGCAACAACAACAAAACTGTAAAATTAGAGAATCTACGGGTAAACTATTATCTCAATTTTATGTAAAATTACAGAGGTTACGAAAACCGAGGTTTTATTAAATAACAGAGAAGTTGCACGGTAAATTTATAATAGACACTGTAAGTTAACATCTTAAAAAATACACAAGACTCCGTAAGTATGTTTTTGATGATAATAATTTAATATAGTTTTTAAAATTAGTGAAACCCCTAATCTTCAGTGATCTCAAAGAATTTGAATTTTTTGAGTAAATTTCAATTACTGTATCATTTAATTTTTGCACAATTCCTTCCTAACATTTCTGAGGTATGAATCCGAGACCTCTTGACACACGGAGAACATTTTACCACTGAGCCTTACCTTGTTGTTGAGCACAAAGTATGTCTTTTATGATTCGGTAGAAGAGAATCTATTGAAACTTATGATTGTTGATAAAAATCCCTATTAAATCCGAGGCGATAAATTTTCCCTTTCTAAATTATTCTAAATTTAAAGAAAATAAAAAGAATATTGCCCAGTTAAACTGATGGCATTGAGCTCACAGGCTACGCATACTAATTGTACATTACACCCTTATATCCAAGGGTTAATTCCGTTCGCAAAAAAAAATAAGGAGGGGGAACAGCTCATCCCTTTCCCCTTTTTATGCTTAATCATTGAACCCTCTAAACTGATCAGGGACATGCTTTATCATATAAAAAATCCATATCCAAAATTCAGAGCAAATCGGAAAATTCTTAATACAAATTCGATTTTTCCAGCGATCGTCAAACATACGAAGATTTAAAAAAAAAAAAAAAAAAAAAAAAAAAAAAAAATCGTTTTTAGGTTTTACCAAAAGGATTAAAATAAACCAAAAATAAATTTAATCCATCCATAAAATCGTTAGCTATCGCTTGTTGAATTTTAGGTCTTTATTTTTTCGTTAAAAGTTAAATAAAAAACTACAGTAAACTTCGATAATTTTTTTAATGCTATCATTTTATTCGTCTTTTCCAGTTCTATCTTTTGAAAAAAAAAATCACTATCGTACGTCAACTGGTTCACTAGAAATTTCAAAAAGACGTTTGCATTTTCCATTTCTTAAACATATTATACCAAACGCCACCGCGTTTGCTTTGATGTATATAAGCCACTTATTACCATCCTGTTATGTAAGCCAGTTTTGTAGAAGGTTTAGAAAAAAGCTTAATGTGTCTTTTGGAATATTCTTAGAAATTGAAAACATTATGGATGGTTATTTATGCAACTAAACGCGAAATATAGAAAATAATTCGAAAGAATCAGTTTTACTATTTAAACCTTGAGTGAGTAGAGAGGGTGGATAACTATGGGTTTTCTTTACTCTTTTTTTGTTTTGTTTTGTTTTCATTCAAGGTAAATGAAAAATTCAGGCCATTAGTTTAAAAAGACAAATGAAGTAATTTATAAAAGCAATGCCTTCGGCGATCAAAAGGCATTTATAAACCGTTCATCGTGTATTCATTCCTGAAGATGATGAATCATTAGGAATCACGATCCGTTCAAAAGGTGATATTTATTGGACGTCATATTACCTTTATGCTTTAATGCTTGCTCACACTTACGATTAATCGGATCACCGATATATTTTTTTAATAAATCGATTGAAAGATTTGACTCAAGTTAGCTATTACGAGAGTCAAACATGATGACAGAATAGATAGTACAAAAATTAAATGAAAGGAAAGAAAGAAAAAAAAATCAATAAATTTTTATGAATATATCTCTCACAGGTGGAAAATTTTTCTTTGCTAGGATCTTTTATCGAGCTTATTTAAAATCTTTATCAATCTTAAAAATTATTTGTTTAAAGTGTGCGTACGTCCTTTAATTTGCTAATATAAGTTTGTCATAAATCAAAATCTTTGAAATACTTTATTTAAATTTAGAATTTTATGCATTTAGAGTCACCTTTGAAATTTTATTTGACTATTTTTTACTTTTAAATAAAACGGTGAGGGCGGGGTATAAAATAATGGTCTGTGATTAAAACTTTGTTTTAAGTTATTAACTATATTTATAAAAAAAAATTATATAGGTGGGTGAGACAAAAAATTTTCGCAACTGGCAGAAATATTTTTGAATTTCATTTTGCGAAAAAAATCTATCTAAATTGACTGATTTATCGTGGCTGTTAAAATTATTTTCAAGCTTAAATTTTTCAATCTCTCCCCACATGCGTGCAGATTCTATTACAAAATAACCTATTGCCATTCCAAACATTATAAATAATTATTCATTTGTCTCTGGCTAATTTTTCTTAGTGAAATTAAAACTTTATCAATCTATTGCAATTAAAAGTGACAGTCCGTTTGTACTTATTTCACTCTCTTAAAACGAAAGAGTGGTTTTGGCTTCTCAGGAAAGAACTGTAATTTATTGAATCGTGAATGAGTTGTTTTTTAAATGCTTTACTCGTCTTGATTTGGATTGCTTGGTTAAATAACTCATCTTGATTTAAATTGTTTAAAAACAACTCACTCACTTGAATTGTTTCAACTCTTTATGAGAAGCTGCCTTTCAAAACGTGAGATGAGCGAATTTCGGCTGAACTTGCCTTATTTTTTGGCTTACCTTTTAAGAGAGCACGTTTATTCCTCCAAGAATAGGGAACGCTGGGCGATCAAATTAATGCCAGTTATATCCGCATGGATACAAGGATTTCAAAACTAGTCTTAGAATTTTAAAATTTTAATTAATTTTCGAGATATTATTATTATTATTATTATTATTATTATTATTATTATTATTATTATTATTATTATTATTATTATTGTAATTTCTAATGAAATTTTTGTAATGATGGTAACTAAATTGATTCATTTTTGTAAATAAAACGGAGAAAAGGACAAGGATTAATAGATTGCTTTGATTGACGTCACTGTCAATTCGTAAATAAACTGTCGTTTGAAAAGATATGAAAATAAATAATATTGCAGTTGAAATTTTCAAGAAAATTTCGAGAAATACAAACTTATTTTGGCATATTTCAAGCTTCATGAATCAATTTATTTTAGAAAGCAAAAATATCGGCTGTCGATTGGAACCTTGAGATATGTTCTGTTAACGAAAAAAAAAAAAAAAAAAAATCCATGATTTTTTTTAAAATTTAATTAAAAGTAGAAAATAAATTTGCTACTAGTATTACCTAAAGCTGACGATTAAGGATGTATTCGAACAAACGCTTTTCCACCTTCAACAGTTCGAAATTTTCTGATACAATTTCTGACATATTTTTAAAAGTACAAACATGAAACTTGCTGAGGGGATTTTTGAAGAGACGTATAATGTGTGTTGACGTGTGATGTCATTTTACGCTCATTTCATTAGAATTTTATTTATAAACAATTATCTTCTCAGTAGGACCCTTTTTTTCTTTGCCAGATCTCCCGCTTCGGAAAAATATATACAAAACATGGTTTGACTTTGATTGTAAATTTAATTTGAGGACCCCAGACGCCAAGGGGTATAAGTGACAAAATTGAAAAAATTGAGTTAAGTGCACAGGGTATCTGGAAATATGCTTTTTTCATTTCAGGTAAAGAAATATAGGTCATTTTCTTATTATTTGCTGAGTTATAGAGATAAACCACTTTTTTCGAAAAACAAACAATAGTGATTAATTATACATTTAAACAAAATTGTATTCTATTTTTTTAACAGTTATTGAAATGAGAGTTCAAAGATTAGAATGCAACAAGCAGATGTTTCCTATTTCAATTTAGTCAGTTGTTATTGATGTTCCAATTTAACATCAATTATCTTTAAACTCAATTTACTCCAAATCGACATTTTGTCACTTGTACCCCTTGGCTTTTGAGGTCGTCATTTATTATTTGAAACATTCTATTTAATAAATTTAATACTATAATTGCTTTCGAAATTCAAAGTAAATTTGGATTTTTAATTTCTAAAAAAGAATCGAATGACCTTATTCAATTCAAAGCAAAAAACAGCGAGTTACCACTCAACTAGCATAAATAAATCTTTATTATTCAAAATGCGTCAAATTTGTGTGGGTAGATGCATCTATAAAACTGTTTAAACGCACCAAAAATGTGGCATCATTTGAATGTAGCATCCAAAGTTGAATTCCCCTATGCGTGCTTCATCATTGTTTTTGTGTGAAGAAAGGTGTAATTCCATTGAAATGCAACAATGGTTTCAGGAAGTAAATTTGAGGGAGCATTGTTAGGCGAAAATTTTCAAGGTGGAATAAAATAGGTAATTTTTATAGCTTATCTGCTGAGTATATGCTGTGATTTAAAAATGTTAATTTCGTGAAATACATTCAGACATTTGATGGGAAATTTTTATTACATAAAGAAATTTGAGTACTTCTCTGTTATCCCGTCGACCAATTTCGCCAAATTATACAAATCGCCAAATTAATAGGCAAATTTTACATGTTGTCATAATTTTTATTTTAAATAACGAAAAAACAAATAATTAGTCAAATATTAATAAAAATACAAATAAAAAGTCAAAATAAAAATCATTTAATGACATTTTAAACACGTGAATCGTATTTAATGTCATTGAATGTGACATTCACGGTCATCCATTATTGGCATTTAATCTTAAAATTTGGCGATAATTTTTTGGTCGACGGGATAACCTAGTAGTACCGAAATTTGCAATTGGAGTTTGGCAATAGTCTTTCTTTTTAAAAAATGCCTCTATTTTTATTCTTCTCCTTTAGTTTGTAGTTATTGTTTACTTTTATATTCGTAAATTTACTTGAGAAAAACTTATGAGAATTGTTTTGAATATTTTTTGTTTGATGAGTATTTTTACGTGATGAGGGGAAAATGGGTATTAGTTAGACTTAAGAGTTTTCTTAAGTCAAAAAAGGCAACTTTGTGACATAAATTTCAATTTATTTTTGTTCGAAATGCAAGAAACTAGCAAAAATGTTATTGTTCAGAAACTATCTAATCGCATTCATTTTCCCGTTTTACTTGAATCATAAAAGATCATTCAAAAAATAGTGTCAAAGTGGGCGTTTTGAACCCGATTTCTCCAATGAAGCAGAAAAAACAGTCAACAAAGAGAGAAAACCCCAATTTCACATTTCAATAGATAATTTATTGATTAAAAAAAAAAGTGAAAACACAATTCGTTTTGAAATTCACTGTTAAAAATTTGAAACCTTTTCTGCATCGTCACTCCACCGCTTTTATAGATTATTTCTCTTTTAACCAATGAGAATGCTCCATAATACAGTGAAATAATCGTTTTCTATAAAAGAGGTGGAGTGACAATGCAGCAAAAGTTTCTAATCTTTAACTGTGTACCTTCTATAATCCGGCCTTCCAATTCTATATCTTTCCGTTAAAAAATGAATTTGCAAATGCATCGAAATTTTTGTGCTTCTTGAGCGGAGCAGTTGAGAACAGTCTTAAAAAGATATTTGGAATTTTACAAATTAAAAATTTGCATACAAATGAAATTGTTTCAGAGTTTTAAAAAAAATGTTTATTATTATTATTATTATTATTATTATTATTATTATTATTATTATTATTATTATTACAGGAAAGAAAACAAAATACGCCTTTATTTGCAAATGGCTTGAATCAGAAACTCTTCCAAAATATACTGAACTTTAAGAATACGAAATTAAGGGTGTATTCGAAAAAACGCTTTTCCACCTCCAACAGCTCGAAATTTTCTGATACAATTTCAGACACATTTATAAAAGTAGAAACATGAAACTTGCTGAGGTCATTTTTGAAGAGACACATAAGGTGCCGTGTGATGTCATTTTACGCTCAATTCATTAGAATTTGATTTATAAATAATATCTCCTCAGTATGACCCCTTTTTACGTTCACCGATCACCCGCTTCGGATAAATCGGTTCAAAATGCCGTTTTTGATTGCTTTTTTTTTGCAATATTTTTGCGTTTATCAAAAAATCGACAATCACGGCACCTTGTGTACTTTCTGAATAAGAGTATTTTCGAGTTTGATGCATATGCGAGCAAAAATGAGTGTAAAAATAAGTCGGAAAATAAGCAGTTTGAATCGAAATACACCCTTAAGTCGGTAAAATTTCGTTTCTATCTGTGTTATGTTGTCTTGCTTGTGTCATGCGTAAATTCGACTTAATCACGCTTGTATTATATTTTAATTTTGGTTATAAACCCAACTGCTCAGTAAAGCGCACCGATGATTCCAAATGCACTAACAACAAAGGACATCTGATCAAACTTTAACAATGGATTTTGCACGGGATGTTAGTTCTGGCGAGACGAGAGTGGCGGTCAGAGTGCATGGGCATTTGTGAAACGTAGATCTTGTGACTACTAAATATCTGATGGACAGTAACTAATAATACCTACACTGTCAGAAAAATTCGTCAATATACACTAAGTTATCCTTATTTTTTCACAAATAATTTCCGTACTCCCAGAAAACGTATTTGATCTGTGAATTCATTCCGAACGCCGAAAAATGAGGAAGAGATTCCGTTTATTTCTAGCACGCATGCGTATTGGGTCTATTAATAATAAATTAGAATTTATTTTTAAAATGAAAAACAAAATATTCTATACATTAAAATGTCTAATTTAGTTTAAAAAGACAAAAAATTTTTCGAATTCAAAAATAAATAACAATTATTTTCTTCATTCATTCAAAAATTGAATCAACTCACAATTTGTTATTCAAAGTTGGACAAGTTGAATAAAGTTGAACATACTAAGTTATTTATGTAATAAATATTCGCATTTAAAATATACTTTAAGTGAACACATTTAAAAGCTATTTTAATTAAAAAATAAAACGCAAAAAAAATTATATTATTAAAAAAAAATCTTATCGAATAAAAATAGAACATCCATATTTTTCTTCTAACAATCTACGCAATACATTTAAAATTCACATTTTTATACTATATTAATACTAAACGTAAAAAAAAAAGCCTCAGCCACAGTTTCATTAAAAATGAAATCTTTCCGAAATTAACTTCAAAATTAAAAGCTTTTTAACGAAATAGACCAAACTACACTCATATGAAATAAATGGTTCTACTTCAAAGCGCATTCCTGATGTGCAACCGTGGCGCCGAGACAGCGCTCCCGGCTTCTAATACTGGGGTCGTGAGTTCGGTCCTCACGGCAGTCGTATTATCTTTTCCAATCCTTTATTTTTTTCAAATGACGGATATTTTACCTCTTTTGACGGAGGAAAAAATAAACGGATATTCATTAATCTACAGACAATTACTGGCAGCAGTGCTGCCAGTACATTTTCTATAATAAGATGGAAGTTTTTTTAGAGTGTATTGCAGTATGTTTAGCCTATATTGGGGTTTAGTTTTGTTTTACCGTGTATACAATATGATAAGAATATATGTGAATAATACACGTAGATTATATACAAATTATAGACCTGGAATAGTTAGCACTGTAATTTATCGCAGATGATTCTTATACTTTTTTTAGGTGCGTTCGGAATTATGTAAATAGTAGCACTAATAGTCGTCGTTCAGTCCGTCTGTCCTCACATAACAGGGTAAAAACTACCCAACCGAATTGTGTGAAATTTAAAATGTATAATTGTTATATAATTTTGTTAAGTCATTTCAAATTTTGTGAAAATAAGATGTAGAGTTTAATTGCGGAGCTACATGACGGTCAATGGGAAAAAATAGTTTCAAGTGCATTTTAATGACGCCATGCTCTTCCGAAAATAATAAAATTGATATGAATCTGTGAAGTGTATGCTAAAATATACATTCTGTACAATATGTGATGCAAAGAATATTTGTTATTCATTTACAGGTTCATACAAATTTATTCCAATACATGATGGTACAGGGGAGAAACATTGTATAGGGGAGGGGCGTTTTAATTATATTAAACTATTTCACATTTTATGAAATCGATTTACACATTGCTGAGGTTTACTACAAGTTACTTCCTGTATAACAGAAAGAAGATAGTATTTACAGGAACACACAAAAGATTTCGGCTAATATACTGTATCCGAAGTACTGAATACTGTTGCACCAGGATCTGAGTATTTTTAAAATTTCGTTATTGTATGAACGCACTCGATTTGCGTAAGTTCAACTTAATCACGCTTCCATTATATTTTAATTTTGGTGATAGACTCAACTGCTTGGTAAAATGCACCGATGATTCCGAATGCACTGACACAAAGAACATTTGATTTGATCCAACCTTAACAATAGATTTTACACGGGATGTTAGTTCTAGCGAGACGAGAAACGGTCAAAAGCATGGGGCATATGTGAAACATAGATCTTATAGCTACTAAATATCTGATGGACATAACTAACAATACCTGTTGTAATATTTTTAGCTTATGTTGATTTTTAGTTGGGTTTTTTTTTCTTTTTACTTTATAGACAATACGATTACAATATATATGAATGATACACATAGATTATATACAAATTATATACTTGAATAGTTAGTATTGTAATTTGTTGCAAATGATTCTTATTCTTAGTAACATAAATGTTTAGTCATGCATAAAGTAATGCATCATTTTTTCTTTAGACATTTTGTACTATTCGCTATTCAGAAGACTTTTTTTTTAATTACTTAGTTAAATATTTCTCACTGCGATCTACATTAATATATTTTTACTTTAAAAAAATCGGGATATATCCGATTTTGATGATATTATTTTTATTGTAAGGAAGGGATCGATTACAAATGAATGTAAGCTTCAATGTAAATTCTGTTTGGTTTAAAAAATGTAATGTTTCAAACTAAGCTAAAAATTGCTGAAAGTGATGCTAAATACACTTAATTGGCATGTAAATACCATTATTCAGATAGAAATCAGTTACAAGGTTACTTAGGTATCTGTTACTTAGGTAATCGCCAAAATGATAATAATTTCGGTAATATATTTCGATATATTTTAAATTTTAAGTGCGGATTTCTTAATTTGAATATATTAATATATATATATATATATATATATATATATATGTATATTAAAATTAAAAGTAGATTTTTTTCCACTTTAAAATATACTACGCACTTTTTATATTATGATATTAATAAATTAAACATTATTTTAAAATTATACTGAAAAAAACTTTCTTTAGCTATCTCAAACTTAAAAAGAATTAATAAATCTTATTATTATTATTTTTAACATTGTAAAAATATGCTATCTTTTTAATAAACTTTAAATTTTATGTGCGAGCTTCTTAATTTGAATAGATTAAAATATATATATATTAAAATTAAAAGAAGATTTTTTTCCACTTTAAATAACCTAAGCACTTTTTATATTATAATATAAATAAATTAAACATGATTTTAACATCATACTGAAAAATTCTTTTCTTAACTATCTGAAACTTATAAAGAATTAATAATTTTTTTATTATTATTATTTTAATATTGTAAAAATATGCTATCGTTTTATGATTAAAACAGAAAAAAATAGAGAAATGTTGCTATGTTTTTCTATTTGTCATACAGATGGCGCCACGACGCTTATCAGTTAAAAATACTGATAACTTGTGCTGTTTAAAACGGAAGTTGTTCTGTTTCCGGTGAAATTTACGGAACAGTTCCTGTATTTGTAATCTCAAAATGGGAAATGCGGAAATACTGCTGTTTTCTTGGAAAAATGAAACTATTCCGTAAAATTTTACGGAAACGTTTGTGTATATTAACGGATATTTTTTTACAGTGTTGATAGCACGCAAAACATTAAAATTCGATATGTTTCATACAATGAAATACTCGTTAAACTCTGATTAATTTACTTGGATAACTAGTGTTAATGTTATTAACGTAAAAGTAATTTTTTCGAAAAATTGAAAAAAAAAATGGACCCGAAAAGGTTAAGTTTTTTATTATTCCATAAATTATTCCTGGCAATTTTTTAAGGTTTAATTTTATGTGCATGTTTTCAAAACAGGAGATGGTCCTTCTTTTGAAGACCGTCGAAAAATAGAATGCGTAATTCTATTTCTATCTAAAAAACTAATTATTTGAATGAAATTTAAACTAATACCCTTTTGTTTTTGCCGTTTACGGTTCGCTTTATGTGAACGATAATATAGTTCATACTTTTTAATAAGAACTTATTAACAATTTTAATAACTAAATATATTTTTTTGTATAGATATAAGTTTGACATTTTTTTGCGTCTATTCATTGTATCTCACTACAAAAAAAAAAAAAAAAAAATCAATAGGTTGATATTTTGAAAAGATATAAAATAAATTTTGTTACGTTAGTTTATCATTAGCGTCATCAAAATCGGACTTTGTAGAACTAACTCCATTAATAATTATGATAAAGTGTGTGAATTATATACATATGGCAAATATGGGATTAAAACTTGGTGTTAGTATTTGAAATTTCAAAATCTGTACATTTTTTTTTTAATATGTAGATTAAATATATTTCAAAAAGTGCAATCGTATTCGCAAAGTGTACATAATTCTTTGTTGAAGGATATGTCTCACATGTTTCAGAGAAAATTTAGTAATTAAATAGCACGGGGTGTTTCTTTTTATCACTGTATTGTATATTCTGTTTTACAAAATCATAAAAGCGCAAATTAAGCATTACTAGCTTCATTTTTATGCATTTATGAATAGGTATTCAAAGACAAAAAGTTAAACATCATCAAATATATTTAATTCCATTTAATAATTAAAATGGGATTTGTGTCACATGTATCATATTACATATTACAGATAAACTGCACTGTGCCACTAGCGTCATAAACAACAAAATTAAAAATTTCGATTGAAAAAAAAAAATTCTTAAACTAAAACTTTTCTTCTTTTTATACTAATTTTATATTAACAAATATTTTATTTTTCATTAACATAAAAAAAACATACTATAATGGATTACAGAAAATATTTTTAAAGAGAGTATTAAGGGTAAAGGGTTTTCTAATTTTTTTCAGACAGTCATTCATAACTTTTTAATCTGCATGGGAAAGAACTTCATAGCTATATGTGTTCGCATGTCATCAGAACAAGGACAAGGGATTATCCAGAATCAGTGTAATCTTCTCAGATAAATCCTAATCCTCGTGAGATTACATGCCATTACAATTGTGAAATAATCCCGTCACTAAAATTTCATTTGCGTTTAGGGAAATGAAAGAGTCGGGTGTAAAACATTGTAACTCACATTTTGTAATTGAATAAATCAGATGATAAAGGTGGCATGTGACAAACAAAAAAGAATTAATCCCAAGTTCAAGATAATCAATGGACTTTTATCATGTGTTAACCATTTCGGGTCAGGTTTACCATTAATAGTATATGTTTTTTAAGGGTGTTCTTAAATCAAAAAAGGCAACTTTGTGACACATGCTTTAATTTATTTTTGTTCGGAAATGCATGAAAATAACATATGGTATTATTCAGAAACTGCCTAATTGCATTCAATGTTCAGTTTTTTAAAAAACACAATAGATTTTTCATAACAAGCCTTCAAAGTTGGCACTTTTGAGCACATTTCCCGACGAAAGCAGAAAAACCGGTCGAAAGCAGGAGAAAAACGGGTGATCTCCTGATCGGAATAGCTTAGAACTGTATAGGTAATTTATTTATCATAAAATGGAAAAATAGGTTCGATTTGAAATCGCTTCCATAGTCAGGCATTCAAATTTCATATCTTTCTGTTAAAAAATGAATTTGTAAATCTGTCAAAACGTTTTTCGCTTGTTGAGCGGAGCAGTTAAGAACACCCTTAAAGGAGTAATTATTTTGTTTTAAGAAATACCTTTGCTTCTATTTACATGCAGTAATGTCAGTATATGTCTATGCATTTACTATATGACTTCATTTACGTTTAGGCGTTTAGGTTAGGTTATGTTTAGGTTTTATACGTTTGTTAACAGTTATAATAATTATTATTTGCTTGATTCTCTTTGCTCCGTTTGTGATTCTTTTATTTTAAACATATATTTCACTCTTTACATTTAAAATAAAAATTACTTTGCAGAAAGAATCATTTGTAATAAGCACAAAAAGTGTTAGAAAGATATAAGTTAAATCTTATTGTATAATATATTTTATGAACATATCCAAAAAGTCTTCCTTAGCCTATTGCCATATGAATATGAATTGAACGTTAAATACTAAGTTAATACTATTTGAAATTAGTATGGGATTAATTTACTAAAATAATATTTAGATAGCTAGTGTTAGTGTTGTTAATGTAAAAGCAACTTTTCCTAAAAATTGAAGAAAAAATTGACCTGAAAGGGTTAAATTACTATTTGAAAAAAAAAACCTAATATTTACAGAGGCTTTAATTAATAAAAAGACATTTGACAATAAACACAAATACAGTCCGCTCTCGTTAATTCGAACTTTTTGGGATCACAAAAAATGTTCGAATTATCCGAAGTTCGAATTATGGAAAGTATGAAAAGAAAACATATTTAAGGGTGTATTTCGATTCAAACTGCTTATTTTCCGATTTATTTTTACACTCATTTTTGCTCGCATATGCATCAAACTCGAAAATTCTCTTATTCAGAAAGTACACAAGGTGCCGTAACTGTCGATTTTTTGATAAACGCAAAAAATATTGCAAAAAAAGCTATCAAAAACGGCATTTTGAACCGATTTATCCGAAGCGGGTGATCCGTGAACGTAAAAAAGGGTCCTGCTGAGAAGATAATTATTTATAAATCAAATTCTAATGAATTGAGCGTAAAATGACATCACACGACACCTTATGCGTCTCTTCAAAAATCACATCAGCAAGTTTCATGTTTTTACTTTTAAAAATGTGTCTGAAATTGTATCAGAAAATTTCGAGCTGTTGAAGGTGGAAAAGCGTTTTTTCGAATACACCCTTAAAGGGGTTCCATTACAAAGGAATTAATGTTAAAGTACTTTTTTAATTTATTTCTTCGGGTATGATTAGAATATGGCTTAATATTAAATTAAAAAAAAATACATAAACAAATTAAGAGAATAGTAACAAGCACAATGGAAGAAGGGGTTGAAAAGTCATTGATGGACGGATGGGGCACTATAAGAAAGCGGCTATCAAATCCATGGGATTATATGTACACTAGTTCAGAACAATTTTGACAAAAATGAAAGAAAGAATGTTATTTCAAAGATTTGATGTTCGTAAAAACAAAAGGGAAAAAAATTAGAATTCCCGTTAGTTCGAATTAAATGATATCAAGAGAAAATGAGTTAGAATAAATGGAATTTTTTATCGTTATTCTGCCATTAAAAATTTCGGGACTTTATGTTTAGTTCGAATTAAGCGAAGATACAATTTATCCGATTTCGAATTAACGAGAGCCGACTCTACATTCATGTGCAAAAATTAGGATAAGCGATTGACTCTTTCGATTTTACACGTTATAGAAAATAAACAGTGAAAATCTTGACGAATTGTTTTTGAAATTTTGGGATTAAAAAACATGTTTGACTTCATAGTTCTAAGCGAAAAATTAGTCAGGGTGAAAATTAGGGGACTATTGATAAATTTAACAATAAAATAATATTTGCGATCATCTAGTACAGTGTGAAAAAAAATCTGTAATTCTACGGATGTAAATTCACAAAAATCTGCGTATTTATTAAAATTTTAGTTGTACATGGTAAAAAAAAAAGTGTAAATGTAATTCTAATTACTTACCCATCATACGTAGCATAGGGTAAGTCTTGCAATCGTTTTGAAAATCGAAAATTTTTTTGACGGATTTACACGTTTCAGACACTGGAGATTTCGAAAAACGTATTTTTAGAAAAAAAAAAAATTGCCGTCCGTCTGTCTGTCTGTCTGTCTGTAAACGCTCTATCTCACGAACAAATTGAGATAGAGACTTGAAATTTTGTATGTACTTAGTATGTAAGAATGGGACGAAGCCTATTGAATGTCAGCAATCTCGATTATCCGGAATTATTTTTTTCGGACTCTCGAAAAATTCGTTCTTATGAAAGGTATATAAAAATTTTCGAATTTTTTACTTTAAGGAATGCATGTAAAAGGCAATAAAAAAAAACACAAATTTTGCATAAAGAAAGAAGTCGATCGATTATTAGTAATCGAGATATTTGTAATCCTGTTTTCCACAGTCTTCGATTTTTCATGATCCTGTATTTCATTCAAATTTCAATTCAGAGGTATATTTTAATTGGAAATGAGACGCTTAATCCGACGCAGCAAACTGTTAGATAATATGATTATTATTTTTGGAGTGATAAGGATGTTTCTTTTACGCAGTTCGGTACTTCTTGAGTAGTTTGGCGTTTTATATAATTTGTTGAAATTGGTGCATCAGCAATTCATTAATAGAGTATTACTATGTGTATTAACAACATTTAAATTTAGTTTTGGAATTGAAATACATTGCATAAATAGTTTTCACATACTTTATTTTCATATGCATATAAATGATGGGTAAGTATTACGATGGCCTCCAACGACTAGTTTTTGTAAAGCTATATAGAAATCTGTAGCTTTACAAAAGAATCTATTAAAGTTAGAGTAATCTTCAAAAAATTCTAAAATTTTATCTGTAGCCCGGGCTGCAGTTACCTAAAATGTTCTAGATATTCCCAGTTTCCTAAAAAAAAAAAAAAAAAAAAAAAAAAACTAAAAAAAAACTGCGTAAGCTTACTGTTTTATTATTATTATTATTTACGGTGTAAAAGTGCGTCTGCTACAAAAAAAATTTGATGTTGCCGTTGCCTAAAAAGTTCAAGCAATCCTAGTTTCCTAGAAAAACTTTAGTAACTTTACATTTTTTTTTTTTTTAAATTACAGTGTATATAACGAATACTTAAAATGGTCTCTCACTGATCCAAATTCAAATTTGAATCAGTTTGCTTAAAAAATCATAAAACAATATAAAAAAATATAAAACAAATCTTAAAAAAATCAAGTAGTGTTCCATGTTTCTCAATATCTATATTATATTTTCCCAATGTTTTCCGGATCTAAAAGTTACAGTTAAAAGTACGAAAGTATACTGTAAAAAAAAAAGGGTCGATCTACTAAAAAAACTTTAGTAATCCTTGTAATTACTAAAAAATGTTTAGTAATCTTAGTCGGTTACTAGAAAATCTGTAAGAATTACTAGAAAAAAGTTAGCAACGAATAGAGTTAATAGTTTTATATTTTTAATAGCTATTACTAAAACTGACTTGGCGTGGCCTCGATAGCATAGTGGTTATAGTAACGGACTCCAGGCTAAAAGGTCCCGGGTTCAATACTGGACAGCGCCAAGTACGCCCCGAATATAGTGTAAGTACTCTATAATAAAGGGGTTATGAATTTCCTGTTGGAGCTGGTCGCAATGTTTGGTGCTGCCATCTATAGCGTTTTTGCCGAAAATCTATCGCTTCAGAAGTCTGGATGCAGTTCGAAGGAAGCTCCTGCCCTTCGGACGCACGTAATTCTTATTAAAAATAATTTTGGAGCTATTACTAAAATTTGCTTGGTGGCTCATACTAAAAAATTTTAAGTTAGTTATACAAAATATTCTTTTGTTCAGTTTACAAAAGAAATGCTTGTTTCACTTGCAAAAAAAAAGTTTGTAATGGTTACTAAAAAATTCTGTGGAATACAAATTTACTAAAAAATTTTTAGTAACCTCTTGAATTTTTTTTTACAGTGTAATTTAACATCTTTTTAAAATATTTTCTCATTTTTTTAAGTAGATTACATATAGTGTAATTGTTAAATGAAAAAAAAAAATGTAAAACTATAGGTTCATACTCAAGTTCTACAACTAGCTAACTCGCCAGCCTGTGCCTATGTACATGATAATAGTATTAAGTATACCTAAAGTTAATCCTCAATGATTTTCTATTTGCAAGCTAAAATCTTTTCGAAAGATTCTGACGTTGGGATCCCCATTGCCTTAGATATCACTTATAATCTTGAATTTGTGTGATTTTACATTTTAGGTAAATATCCAAACGAACTCAGAGTTGAGGTCCCACTAACTTCACCACTTATACAGACATGTTACGCACTTTTCGGTACGTTTTAAAAATATATTTTTAAACTAAAATCTTTCCAAAAGAACTTAAATTTTTGGGACCCGCTGTCTCATATACATTTAAACGATTTTCTTTGTAAACAAACTAAGAGAACCCTTGTTGTAATAATTGCCGGTCAAATTTTTGATATTTAGCTATATTAAACTTTCAATTTGAAAAAGCATTCATGAGAAAAATTAAAGTTTCACTGTACTTTTGTAAAGTTTCAGCAGTTATAACTTCTTGAGGCTTAATAACAATCCAATATGGAATCAAATCATTTAGAAATAACTGTTCATAATTACCTCATATCACAAAAAGCGTGGGGAAAATTATGAATATGATTTTGTAGTTCCTTGAAAATTACTTGGAACAAAATCTTACAAGGGAACCACTTTTGCTGTTGCTCGCACCTAGTTTCGAGACCTGGTGTATTTTGAAGTCCTTTACATAAAAGTTTGAGAACCGATAAAAATTTTCTGTTAAAATCCTATTTTATATGTATTTTTTACACTTTAAATTTTTTATTATTCGAATTTTATTTGTTTCTTTCACGCCAAGAGTGAATCAAATCGCTAAATAGGGCCCTACGAAGTTTTCGTTTGTCTTATTTTGGAACTACAACCTTCGGCTAGAGTTGCCGGAAAACTCGACTTTTGAAAATATGCCAACTTTTTCCCCCCAAAAAAGGTGAATATAATCTCGTCATTTTTCAAAACAAAATTCGTAGGATTTTGAAAAGATTTTTTAAACTTTTTTCAATATTTTATATTTACTATTAACTAATTTATATGTCAATAGTTTGATAAGGGACCTCGATAATAGCATTTTCAGAAAGTTATGCTGCTGAAAAATAAAAAAATGTAACCAGAAAAAATTTTCGATTCTCAAACTTCCTAATATAAGGTTTTAAAATGCTCCAAGTCTCAATACTAGATGCAAGCAATACCAAAAGTGGTTCCCTTGTTAGAGGTATTCTATCAGAGTAAGTATTACTGAACAATTATTGATTAAGAATAATAACTTACACTAATTTTATCTGATAGAAACAAAGAATATTCATAGACTGGCATTATGAAACACTAGACTGTTAGTAAATAACAGTTTCCTTCTTAGCCCCCCCCCCCTCCCCGCACAGAATCTCTGCTCACATATTACTTAATTTAATTGCACGCATGAGAAGCCCCTCTTTTCATACCCTGCATTAAAAACCAAATACAGTATTAACGGTATCGTCGTTTCCGTTATTAGCAACAGTTATTAAGTCATAATCAACCTGTACATTTCCCCCTTCCGCAGTTACTTCACACTCTGATGAGTAACAGGTGGTGTTGTAAGAGAAAAGCTGAATTTACTACCACATAAAACTTATAATTGAATTTATATGCTTTAAAATATTCTTACGTTAAGAAAAATGAAAAAACTAACAATAATCTTAAAAATTAGAATTAATTTTATATGCAGTAACTTCGAGATTTTTAGCTGAAATTATTAATTAATAATAAATATTTATTATTAATAATATTTCCGTGGGATAGTTATGAATTTAAATAAAATGTAGAAAATTCTTCATGGTATGAAAACTTTTGTAATAATATCTAATGACAAAGAACCAAAAAGGAAGGTCTCTATGCGAGCATACTTAAAAAATCTGAAAAAAAAATACAAAATGTTCTTCTTACAAAAAAATATACATTTATTTTTTTTTAAAAAAGCGGAACTTTTGTACAATGTTCGTAAAGAAATAATGAAAATTCCGTTATTTGGCAATTTTTCATTGGTTGCGATGGAATGCAATTTCAAAAAATACTTTTTTATGTTAAATAGATATCATCTTGAACTTATTTAGATAAATTTAAATAACTTTAGTTTTGTCAGTTTTAGTTTGCTTTAAGATAATTTTGCTATATCGATATTTATATATATTTATATTCAAATTTAACCATAAAAAATTGCGCTTTAAAACAAAATTCATAATTTAAATTAAAATTGTTTAGTTTTTACTGTATAAGCTAAGAAAATGAAATGTTACAATAAATTCTATTACTGCAGCGGCGATGGCAATAGCAGAATTAGTTCCTTTTTCTTTTTACAATAGAGGGATATAATTTTCTTAAAATCAAAAGCAATGTAAAGCTAATCATGCTGCAAATACCCCGCAAAATTTGTAAATATCACGAAGTTACAACGTGTTCAAGAATAGAACGAAGAAAAGCAAGAGTCGAAGACATTTTTAAAATATCCATGAATGTGCTCTAAACTTAATTTTTTTAATTTTTAAGATGCTGGAAATCGGAAGTTTGACGATTTAAAAAAAAAAAAAAAGAAAAAGAAAAAAAGAAAAAAGGGAGAAGAAAAAAAGTAAAAAACAAATAGTGTTTGTGATCGAGTGAGATGATTTAAAGAAGTTGTTGTATTTGTTTTGTTCGATAACAGAGAAGACGAGTCAATATTGAAGTACCTCTAGATGTCAAAGGTAGAATATATGCATTTTTTATTGTGAAAGGGTCAATATTCTACCACGCACTTTTCGTCTTGTTTGCAAATGTTTGCACTCGGAGAAAACAGTTTATTTCTTAAAATAAACGTTTTTGATCTGCGATGAAATAAAGATAATTATTATTACAGGATTTACTCGCCTAATTTACACTAGCTCATATTTTTTGCATCCTGAACTATCGGAAGAAAATGAAAAAAGATTTCATATTAATTACTCATCTACCAGATGCTATATTGTTCCTCAATCCATTTTTAAGGGGACGGTAGACGTTATTTTTATTTATTTATTTTTTATCGTAGCAATATGAAATTTTGTGCATGTATACATTTCACCAAAAGCATATAGAATACCTTCAAAAAAATTTCCAATCTTTTTAAAATTTAAATTTTTTTTAAAAATTTACATTTTTTAACGAAATTTTAAAATGTTCCTCATGTTTTAATTTTTCAGATTTTTTTTGCTTTTGCATTTTTATCACTTAAAACTCTATTATAAGCAA
Organism: Maratus speculifer; assembly: GCA_964019185.1. NCBI lineage: Eukaryota > Metazoa > Arthropoda > Arachnida > Araneae > Salticidae > Maratus > Maratus speculifer. The sequence continues at coordinate 313,762,655 of OZ025296.1, read as the reverse complement.
ATTTTTCTAATCTCTTGAACAGTTAATATTTTACAGATTTTTTTCTAAATTCCATATAAATTTTCATTAACATTTTGCCTTTTAACAAGTAAAAAATCAAATTTGACTATCTTAATGAAAATGAATTTTAAAAAGCTTACACAATTTCTTTCTAAACTATATCAAAATACCTTCCTTACCAATTTCATAAATATTGATAAAAAATTACTTCGCAAGAAGCATTTTAAAAATCTAAAAAAGCTGAAAAATTAGTTTTGAGAAAAACAGATTTAAAGTAGATAAATACACTTACTTTTATTATTTACTTCTTAAAAGCTTCCTAAATGATATTTTAATAAGAAAAAACTGTTTTGGTACTATTATACCACAGAAATAGACCTTTTTTGCGACTAATTTGCTCAAATAAAGGTGGCTGTAACGAATCTGTCTCCAGTCTGGTTCACTTGTGAAAGGGTAGCACAATAATTCCTCATTATAATGTCCAACAGCACTTTATTACAATACTCTACATCAACATTTACTTTCTAAAAATACAAATAAACCTCACACACATCAAAAAAACTGAAAATTTTAAACATTAAAATCACCAGTCTCTCTTCAAGTCAACGTCCCATTCCTCCCACACACTCCTTCGTCTCCCTTCGCCTCCATCACTCAATTCAACATTAGCGCCGTCTGGCAAAACCAAAAGAAGCATTCCGCATTCAGGATAACAGTTGCGATAGCCTCTTGTGAAATTTTAGGCGGGAGTTAAAGTGGAAACTTAATCACATGGATTCGTCACAGACTCCTCCCCCCTCCAAATTTTGGACATGTCCAATCAAAGTCCCCACTAAAGGAGCAATAATGTGCCAGTTCCAAAGAACGCTAGAAAGTCTTTTCAAAGCACAGTGTCCACGAGTAGTTGCAATGTGCCACAGGCATATTTCCCGAAAATTCATCACAGCATGGTACTGCCCTGACCAACTGTCCTAATTCTATTAAATTTTTTTTTTCTTTTTCTTTTTACAAATTTGGAATACGCGGCAATATAGCACCCCGCAATACCAGTTACAATATAAATTACATACACATAAAATAATAAAATATATACATAAATATACATAATAAAATGACATACACATAGCTGTAATCAAATACCGATTTCCATTTGGTGTAATAGGCAATGGTCCACAAGCATCAACATTTATTCTACTAAATATCTCAGATACAATGGGCACCAAAGTTAATGGGGCTTTCTTTCTGTCATTAGATTTCCCAGCTCTCTGACAAGCATCACAAGTTTTCACAAACTCCTCAATTTGCTTAAAACAATTTGGCCAGAAAAAATGCTTCACCAAGCGATCTTTTGTCTTGGCGACACCTAAATGTCCCGAGGTTTCCTCATGACACATTCTTTTAATTTGGTCCCTGAAACATTCAGGAACCACAAGTAAGTCCATTTCCTCTCCCATCTTATTGATTTTCCTCTTAACCAATAATTTTTCCTTAACTATTCTAAAATCCTTAGGTTCTGTTTCTGTCCCCCTAGCCAAAGTAAATAAGGGAGCCAATTCTTTACTCCTCCGCTGCTCTTCTGCAAATGTATCCGAATCCACTTTCACCAAGTCAAAAATAGTTTCAGTCTCTTCAACCTCCGGCAAAATTTTGCAGTCTGCACCGGAACAATCATTTTCTTCCTCCCGCGACTTCTCAGTTAATATTAATTCTTCTTCCTGACCCTCTATCGCCTCCTTCTCAGCAAGCTGTAACCGCTTCTGAGATCGTGTCAATACCACATTCACAATTTCTTTTCTCTTATCACCATCAGCTTCTATCTCCTTTAATAGAGACGCAGTTTTATTTCCAAGGATATACCTCCCCTGATCTAATTCATTTCCCAGGACGGCTGCTTTAGTGATAACATGGCCCAATTCACACTCAATCTCAATTTCGGCCATAGGCAAACATGACATCCGCTGGTCCAACAAATGCTGCACCCACACATATTCTCCTATCATGTTTTCAGGTGGAACATACTTTTGACACACCACATCGATAGTTGCTCCAGTATCTCTTAAAATAGGAATACTAGTTCCATTAATCTTCCCAAAAATTGTATATGGTGCCAACAAATCCTCGTCAACCTTATTTTTAACGTGATTTACGCTGTCTAAACCGCTCTTATTTTTAAGCTTAGGGCAATCGGGCCTAAAGTGCGTTGAATCCCCACATTCAAAACAACGGAACTGTTTCCTCCTCTCAAAACTGGGATCAGGCTTTCTATCCCTAAAATAATTTCCCTTATCCTCTACATCTTGTATAAATTCACTTCTTAAGTTATTTCCCTTCCATGATCTCATTTGCCATTGATTCCTATCACCTCGATCCCTATTACTTATCGAAGTTTTACGCTGAATGCAATTTCTTACATCTTCAAATTCATCCATTTTAGTAACAAGCTCAGTGGGTGAAACTATAGTTATCCACCGATCCAAAAAACTCTCCCTAAAATCAGGCGGCGCTCTTTTTTTTATTTGATCAACTATCATCAAGTCTTTCAACTGATCATAAGTTTCTATCTTCAACCCATTCAACCAACCTTCTAAATAATTTTTTATCTCATAATAAAAATCATACCACGTACTATCAGATGCTTTCTGAATTTTCACAAAGTTCTGACGAAACCTCTCTGGACTCAATTTAAACCGCTTCAGCAACATTGTCTTGACATACTGATATTCACTAGCCTGCTGTTCAGGCTCACGAGCTATTAATTGAGAAATTTCAGTTGGTAAAACACCAATTAACTGAGTAACCCATCTTTGGGGGGAAATCCCAAGCACCTTAGCCTGCCTCTCAAACAATTCCAGAAATAAACTAATATCATCCTCTTTCACATTGAATCTGGGCATCAATCTCTGAATATCCACTCTCGATTCAAAACCTATACTAGATTGAACAGAGTCTAAGTTCTTTCCCTCATTCAACTGTAACTCTATTTTTTGTCTCTCCACCCTCTCTCTCTCGGCCACTTCCTCTCGACCTATTCTTTCATTTATCACAGTTGTAAGAATCTCTCTAACAAATTCCTCTTCATAATTAACACTCTTTGTAATTAAATTACGTAAATCAATTATTCTCATACTATCATCGACTTCCTCCCCCAATTCCAGAGCAACGATTTTCAAATCTGCTCTTCGGCCTTTCCCCAGGAAAGCCATTTCCAAATACGTTCACCGACGGGTAAGTCGCCGGTTAAACACTTTATAAGAGCGACCGGCACCCAACCAACTGACCAAATTTAATCAATACACCAATAATCTATATATTCACTATATCAAAACAATAGATAAATATACATTATACAAATAACTATAATTAATTATTCAAAAAAATGTATCTATATACCGGTTCAAAACATCAATACTTGCATACCTTCTGTTTAACAAAAATAATACACAACTTTAATAAATTTTTTTTTGAACCTTTGAAAAGTCACATTTCCACCACTCAGCCTGGTCTAAAACACTATTTTTCAAAATATAATAAACATAAGATCAGTTTGACCTCAATCAAACCAGTTTGATTTTAAACATGAAGTATCTCGATACAAAATACAATAAATCAGTTTAATTTCATTTACTCAAACCAGATTAGTTTTAAAATACACTCTTCGAGACAAAACATATTAACTTAAAGTCAGCTTGACTTAATTTAATCGATAAACCAGCTTGGTTTTAAATAATCCTTTTCACATTCACACCTTTTATAAAAACCAGAAAATACAAATCTGATATTGCGGCCGCTATATATATTAAAAAAACAATTTTTACAACAATTATTATACAATTATAATATTATAAAAGAAAACCAACAAATTTTAATCAAATGAACATTCCCAATACCTTAAACTTAAATCATATAACATGCTGCAATGAAATCAAAACATACCTGTGACTCTACGTTCCTTCTCATTGCAACTCGAAGTCCAATCTGGTGAAACCTCCACTTTAAGACTGTAACGAATCTGTCTCCAGTCTGGTTCACTTGTGAAAGGGTAGCACAATAATTCCTCATTATAATGTCCAACAGCACTTTATTACAATACTCTACATCAACATTTACTTTCTAAAAATACAAATAAACCTCACACACATCAAAAAAACTGAAAATTTTAAACATTAAAATCACCAGTCTCTCTTCAAGTCAACGTCCCATTCCTCCCACACACTCCTTCGTCTCCCTTCGCCTCCATCACTCAATTCAACATTAGCGCCGTCTGGCAAAACCAAAAGAAGCATTCCGCATTCAGGATAACAGTTGCGATAGCCTCTTGTGAAATTTTAGGCGGGAGTTAAAGTGGAAACTTAATCACATGGATTCGTCACATGGCCGCTGCAGTTAAACTCCCCGATCGTGAAATCCCATGTTAACCTATGGGAAATTTTTGAAGCGTGATGACTCATTACCTATTATAATTATTAAAATACCGTTTTCACTATCAGAAATTAGGCGTCAAATGTCGATTATGTGCGTTTTTAAAAATCGTCTGCAGAAATTTTAAGTATTTTTAGGAATATGATAAAATTAAATCAAATGGGAGTTTGAAAGTTCATATGCGATTTTTTATGTACTTAAAATTCACTTAGACAATTTTTAAAAATGCACATCATCAGCATCTGGTGTCTACTTCCTGATGGTGAAAACGGTATTGTAATATTTATATTAGGTAATGAGTCGTCGCGCTTCAAAGTTTTCCCATAGTATAGGATTTTCAGACCAGAGAATTTCACTGCAGCGGAGCCTTAAATGAAATTTTTGTTATCTCATTTTTGCACTGTAAAAACCTATTGATTTTACTGCAAAAAACTGTCAGTCAGGACGATAGTAAAAATAAGTAGGGAAGTGTGATCGCGGATCGCACAATGGGTTTCGTTTAACATTTTTTTTTTTTTTTTTTTTTTTTTTTTTTTTTTTTTTTAACAATTTATCCTTTAATTAAAAAAATTGTTTCAAGTTGTTTCTTTTAAAACAACTTATTTTTTAATTAATTAATCAAAATTTACAATTTATAATTATTAAATTCTTACATAGAAGGTAGCACCAATAAATTCAATTTTAAAATAAATATAAAAAGAATTAATTTACCTTAGCCAAATTAAAAATGTTCAAATAAAATTATTTAAATAAAATCCAAAATTCTGATTATTTTAAAAATCCAAAATGAAAAAAAAAAAAAAAAAATTAGCGGAGGTATAATTAAAATTTTAAATTTCTAAAGCTGAAAGAAATTGTTTAAAATTATATTTAAAATGCTAAATCATTAATAAATCGCAATTTTTTTAAGCAATAGAAAGGAAATTGAATTAAAAAAAAAATATCATGAATGTCCTATTGATCGACACCTAATAATATAAACCCTTAAACAGACCAATGATAAGAAATATCTTTTTGTCAAATCCATCTTAGTATGAGAATTTAAATTTTCAGCATCTGGGGTCGAACTAAGAACCTCCCGTTTACTAGCGAGATGCTTCATCTTCAAGCTATGATGCCTACACGCAAAGCGTGAAAATTAAGGTTCTCTTTTGAAATTTAAATCGCAAAAATGAAAGGATCACATTGAAAAAAGTTAATTTAATTAAAATAATAGGCTTTTTTCAATATTTTATTATTTGTCATGTGCACGAGGTATCAGAGCATTTTCGCGATTCAACTGCAGTAAGTTTTCCGTTAAGAAAAAAAAAAAAAAAAAAAAAAAAAAAAAAGGTAGTAAAAAATTAAAAATTAAGTAAAATGTTTTCGTCGCGAAGGGGTTAAGATATCTTCTTCCACATAATCAAAAAATGAAGCTTTGTTACTATATTTTTGATATTTTAGAAAGTATTTCATAATCTATGCTTAAAGCGTTATTTTCCTTCCTTGAGACATATTCTTTTTTATTTGAAATTTTGTATTACATTATTCATACTGCTATAATATATTCCTGCTATCGGTTCATATAAAGTTACATTCTATATTAATATGTTATTAATAGATCGCACATTTGAAAGTTTTAATTAATAACAAACAATAAAATACTGTAGATTGAAACACTACAAGGTATTTTTGTTTTCAGAACACTATAAAATTTTCTAGTAACCGTTTTTTTTTTTCCTTTTCACCATTTTTATCTATTATTAATTAGATCGTGTTTAATTTTCAACAAAAGAAAAATGAATTTTCTAACTTTCATTTTTATTGCTGATATTATTAGTATTTTCTTTAGTTGTGTATTTGGCGTATTCGTAAGGAAAAATTCCGGTGTTCTTTATTTGCTTCTGCTACAGTTTTTTGGCTTCATCAAATAAATAAATAAATAAATAAAAAGGCAAGGTTGTGGGATCCCTACTTTGCGGACTTGCAATTCCTATCAATCAAACGTAAAGCATTTCTCAGAAATAAATGCGTCTTTAAAAAACACGTAAAAAAGAAAAAAAATCGTTTCCTTCTTATAACTGTATCAAAATCACTAGTGTATGTCCAAGTAGTTACAACCTTATGTTTAAACTACATATAAAATTAAATAAATAAATATATGAAAAGATAAAAATCAGAAACGGGATTCAAACCCAGCGAATTCCATAATGCTCATGTTGTTTACACCTCTCAGACCCAGAGCAATTTGTGTGTCCCCCAAGTACTCTTGTAGCAGCATTTATGCTTGGTCACGAATTTTCGTGCAAATTTCGCACCCACTCCAGTTATTGACTCACCCGCGAATCAACAGGTGACTGAGTACCTCTGCAAGGTGGGAATTTTTCTAGAGCAAGACAATTTTTCTTGCAAGACAATTATAACAAGTTGCGGTTCGTTGATCGCAACACACTTTTTGTGCCTAGATTTTTACGTCAAAATCGAAAGTGGGATAAAAGTAAAACTACCTTCGTAAAAAGCGTTAAAAACATAAGACTAATCCATGTTTAAAGACTAACATTTAAGTATATTTCATTGTGTTCTATTTGAAAAAAAAAGGGGGGTATTTTTTTAATTGTATATTGTAGTGTTTTGTGTTATAAAAATGTTTTATTATCAAGAGCCAGTTTTTTAGCATAATTACTTTGAGACTGAAGTAAACCATCAACGTCACCTTTTTTTTTTTTTTTTTTTTTTTTTTTTTTTTTTTTTTTGAAATTGATCAAAGTTTCGTTAGATATACAGTCGAAATTTCATTTAACGAAATTCTCCACTTAACAAATTTTTCCTCTGAATCTTGTCTTTGAACAATATTAACAAGTAAATTAATTTGCCTATTGCAAAAAATATATTTCTTCGTAATATATGTATTCGCATTTTTCCCTTACTCCCTTTTCTCCTTAAAGTTTTTCGGTTTGAAACTCGGCGTCGGAGTTTAAAATATTCTTCTCATTATAGATTTCATTGCCTACCAAATTCAAGTTTGCAGGTTTTTTTCCTTTTAAAGCCAAAAGTTATTACAAAACTTTTTTTTTTTTTTTCCAAAAACAATTTTTTTTTTTTTTTTTTTTTTTTTGAAGTCGGGATTTTACCTTCCACTTTTGCACACGTACAACATCAAATTGGGGAGGTGTTGCTATGGATATATGAGTTTAGCGGATTGCATGAAGATGAAAATATATATTTATTTAATCATTTTCATTTAAAAGAATAAATGCTAAAAGCCTTCGATACAAGAAGGGGATTCCAATTTTCCAAAAATCTTACAGACAGCGTGTTCAGAAACTTACAAATGTGAAAAAAAAAAATGAACAATGTTTTTTATAAGAAACAGTACAAAGTAATATTACAGATTTCATTAAATTTAATTATTTTAAATACTGAGAAAAAAGATAAAAATTTAAACGCTATGTTTCAGTCCTAGTTTTGATCTCTTTGTTATGTGTGTTTTAGACATCATTAAAGTTAAATTTTTCTATTACGTCTACATTACATTAAGAAAAGTTACTGCCCGAATTAAAATCCATTTTCCCAATATTTTCGATTTATGTGTGTTTACTATACAAATTTCACGATCTTGAGTTGATTTCTATGTAACAAAATTTCTTCATAAATGTAACGAATGAATGAATGAAATGAATTAAATGTAAACTTTGTTAAATGGAAGTTTCGCTGTATTCATGCATAAATACATACATTATTTCTTAAGTGTGTGTAAATTAGTTTTTTTTTTTTTTTTTTTTTTTTGTGTGTGTGTGTGTGTGTGTGTGTGTGTGCAGGCCCTTTTTACCGCATGGGCGAATCGGGACTTTGCCCATGGGCCCCGGACCTTAAGGGGCCCCCAAAATCCATGCATTAAATTATAAAATATTTACTTTCTTTTTTTCTATTCCAACTCTTCCATATGTTGAAGCTATTAAATTCATCATAAAGCAATATAACAACTTGATAAAGTTATAAAAAAGGGTTTTGTTCTGCACTAAGGTAAAAAAAAGGAGGTAATTTTATTAATTATAGTATTTAATTTAGAATTGATGGAGCTAAGAATTTTCTTCTGTTTATATCTAAGGTGCGAAAAGTATGTTTATGTCTTACACATACACATATAAATGACCATGAGTTCTATTTAAATAACGTTGCAATGATTCGAAAGGGGCCCCCTAATTTATCTTTGCCCAGGGCCCCAAATTGTCATAATCGGGGCCTGTGTGTGTGTGTGTTTAGCAGTGATTAAAAAGGATTCTACATAATTGTATAAATGGAGCCCACATGTATTGTATGTAACCAGCTTTCATTTCAATTTGGTTTCAGGCGTTTTCATCAAGCTTACGCTCTATGTATGTCTCTATTTAACTTCTTTGTATAGCAATAAATTTAAGTTTTTTCACGAACGTCTTTTAATTCTTCGATGTTCAGGGATTACTCTATGCATTAATTTCGAATTAATTAAGATTTGAATTAATTTCTTAAAGAGAAATTTTAAAGAAGATATGCTCAGTTGTTCCTTTATTAAATTTTTCGAAATAAAATTTCCAGCCTTTTTTTTTTTTTTTTTTTTTTTTTTTTTTTATACCAGCACATTGCAAGTTTGTCGTTCTGTTTTTTGTTTTTACTTTTTAGTCTTTTAGTGTTCAATATCTATTTACGACATTACAGAATTACGTAAAATATACAAAAGTACAAACGCGTTGCATGCATTGAATTATTATTATTATTATTATTATTACTTTGAGAAAACTCACTGACTTCACTTATATTCAAATTTAAACCAGTTTCCCGCAAGATACCAATACACTTCTCAGACTTTATCTATTTTTCCTCGAGTCGAAAATTGCCGATTTACCGTAATTCCCCAAAATTTAAGCTCCTCGCCGAAAAATTCACCATTTCTGTCATGCCCAATTTGCTTTCGAAGTAGGAAGAAATAAACAAAACCCAAACTAAAAATTCAACTTATTTATTTATAATCTAACAAACGATATTTTTTTTTTGCCCGTACAACACTAAATTATCCGCGGTGTCTTGGAGAAAAAACAGTGTCGCTCGTCCTTGAAACGAGAAGCACACGCGATGGTGGGTGTTTTATGGATGAAGCAGATGAAGAGATTGCGATCTGGAACTATCAGCGCGGAAGATCTCTCAACAGTCGGCCATCCCATTGTCTCTGTGCAGATTCCACGGTTCGATTGTCTTTTCCCAACAAAACTACCGGTGTGCTGCCGTGCCGTACTGTGTTGTGTAATATTGGAAGTAAGCTTATATCACTGAGCAAGATTATGAAAATGCTAATTTAGATAGACACTCGACAGTAAACTCACCTAAACCTTCACTGCGTGATTCTCTTCTATTTTTATGATAAAAAGTTATTTGAAGTCTATATATGTCTGTCTAATAATGGGGAAAGTAATAAAAAAATAATTTTCAGATTTTCAGCTAAAATTTGATATTTTATAGACTGTACCCTATATACACAATTAGGGCTTTTAAATATTGTATTGTTGTATTATGCAATTAAATAGGCTTAAATTAGTTAATTTTACCGGCTTAACACCCTGTAATTGTTTTTATATTAATATTTTTCAGTATTCAGAAAAAATAATGAAACTAAATTTTTCTTAATAATGATTTTTTTTCCGAAGAACAAATTCGGATTTTTTTTTTTTTTTTTTTTTTTTTTTTTTTTTTTGTCAAATGCAGCCATCTAACATGGACAAAATGCGTGAGTGTTATTCCATTCTTTGGACTATTTTTGATCAATTAAAGCGATCATAATGACCAAATTCATGGTACAGCATGAGAATTATAGTGTTTTACTTACCCATCATACGTAGTATAGGGTAAGTCTTGCAATCGTTTTAAAAATCGAAAATTTTTTTTGGCGGATTTACACGTTTTCGACACTGGAGATTTCGAAAAACATATTTTTAGAAAAAAAAATTCCCGTCCGTCTGTCTGTCTGTAAACTCTCTATCTCCCGAACGAATTGAGATAGAGACTTGAAATTTTGTATGTACTTAGTATGTAAGAATGGGACGAAGCCTATTTAATATCAGCAACCTCGATTATCCGGAACTATTTTTTACGGACTCTCGAAAAATTCGTTCTGATGAAAGGTGTATAAAAATTTTCGAAATTTTTTATTTTAAGGAGTGATCGTAAAAGGCAATAAAATAACACAAATTTTGCATAAAGAACGAAGTTGATCGAATTATTAGTTGCCGAGATATCTGTAATTCTGTTTTCCACATTCTTCGATTTTTCATGACCCTGTATTTCATTCAAATTTCAATTCAAAGATATATTTTAATTGAAAATGAGACGCTTAATCCGACGCAATAAACTGTTAGTTAATAAGATTATTATTTTTGGAGTTATAAGGATGTTTCTTTTTCGCAATTCAGTACTACTTGAGTAGCTAGGCGTGTTGTATAATTTATCGAAAGAGATTCATCAGCAACTCATTAATACAGCATTACTATGCACAATAAAAATATAAATACACGTTTAAATTTTGTTTTGGAATTGCAATCCATTTTATAAATAGTTTTCAAATGTATTATTTTCATATATTATATATGCATATATATGATGGGTAAGTATTACGGTGGCCCCCAACGACTAGTTTAGGTATGTGCCAGGTATGACACACTGTACAGTGAAAGGTTAAAACGCGTTTGAAATTGAATTTTACAGCTGTATCACTCCTTGGACAACAGTGGTTTTACATAATGAATTGAAATTAGTTGTTTCTTATTCAGTTTTTTGAGCTGATTTCGAATCTAATTTTAGATTTTCACCTCCTAGTTTTTGATATAAATTGAATGTATCGATTTATGCAGATTTAAGCTTCTTTGTGCCATTTTATGCAAATTTTAGGTACAATAAATGTCAGAGTGACTTTTTTATTTTATGTTGTGACTTCCAGTGCTTTCGATTCAGATAAATGTTGCAGTCTGCATATTCTTAACATTTATCTGTCAGTTATTAAAGATAACTTTTATGTTTTTCAATGGTATAATTTTTTCATTTAGATGGCACAAAATTAAAGTAATGTTTTTCTAAACTAGATTTTCATGCTAATTTCATATATGCAAATAGTTTTTTTTTTTTTTTTCTTTTTTTTTTTTTTTTTTCACGTGTAGTATTTGAGTAAAATGAATTTCTACTTTTGCTCTTTGCAGTACATTGTATGATAATATTGTAAGGTTGTATCACTGAGCAATATAATGGAAATGCTATTTTAGATAAGTATTTAAAGGCAAACTTCGCTAGTGCGTTTGAAACTGAATTTTGCAACTCAATGATTCACGGGACAGCAAAACTTAGCTTCTGAAAGGAAATTAATTGAAACATATTCAGTTTTTTTTATGCTAATTCCGAATCTAATTTTAGATTTTCCTCAGCATGTCTAGTTTTTGACATTTTTGCATGTTTTGCTTTATGCAAATTTAAGCTTTTTTGTGCAATTTTATCTGAGTTTTAGGTAGAATAATTGTCAGACTCATTTTTTAGGGGATTGGTAAATTATATAAAAACATAGCACGTATAGTCGTCGGGTGGTTTGTCCGTCTGTCCGTTAGCGCAAAAAAACTATTCAAACAAATGCTTTAATATTTTATGCAGTAGAAATTCCCCTTAGTGAAATCCTCATTTAACGAAGTTTTCTACATAACGAAATATCCTGTTGTATTGTTTTGGTAAATTAAATACCGTATCGTTACATATTGAATTTTTGCCAGTTACAATCTCTACGGTTTCTCGTATAATAAATGAATATTATAGACTTGGAAGGGAAAATTATTTTATTTTCATTGAAATTTATAACGATCAAAAAATTTTTAGTAAATCATACATGTAAAAATATAATATAAATAACCACCCGTTAAAATTATATACAACTAGAGATCAAACATAATCCTTATAAATTTTGAAACATGTTATATCTTTCAAATAAAAGTAAGGCCTGTCGTAAATTATCACCCTGTATATAAATATACCATTAGAGAACATATCCTTAAAAAATTGCAATATAACATTGACTAAAAATCCCATTTCAAAATTTCGAGATGTCCGTATACAAATATTATTCAGTTAAAATAATAGACAATAAATAAATAAATGAATTCAACGAATTTAAAATAAATGTCAAGAGTTATGTTTGCCAAAAGTCTAATTGTAAATTTTTTTAACCCTTTCAGGTCCGATTTTTTTTTTTTTTTTTTTTTTTTTTTGAGAATAAAATTACTTTTTTTTATAAATATATATAGGAAAGTTGCACCCTAAAATTTAACTAATAATAACACATTGCTCAGTGGTGCACAAAACAGGAATTTTAATATACATTAGTATATATTAAAATAAAATAAAACTTTCGACGTTTCACGCCGTCTTCTGCGGGCGTCTTCAGGAAAATATGAAATGGAAGGATTACGTTTGCATCTTGTTCGAGAGATATTTCTACTAAATTAAAAACTAAATGAATTAAAATTTTAAAAATTTTGCCAATTACACGTGAGTAAAAACTAAAATATTGCAAGGAAATAAAAATTTTAAGGTTTTATGATGTTATGCCATATTTTTGGTATATTGTAGGATAAATTATCACTACATGGTTTATTTTCTCGTGATATGATTTCGATGTACTCTATTATTTTACCTTAAACTGGGTTATTGCATGGAACTATGATTTTGGCTTCCTTAAAATTAATATGGCAACCCTTGTTCGCCAAGAAGAAGCGAGCAAGGGCAGTATTCTGTTTATATTGTTCTTCAACATCAGAATAATGCAGAAGACAGCGCGAAATGTCGAAAGTTTTATTTTATTTTAATATGTACTAATGTATATTAAAATTCCTGTTTTGTGCACCACTGAGCAATGTGTTATTATTAGTTAAAATTACTTTTATTTTAGTAATGTTAATTGTAGCTATCCAAATAGACTTACTGAAGTTGAAGAATTACTTCATTGTCTAAAATTTAACGAATGTACTTATTTTGTTTATTATTCAATTCATTTTTATATGATATTAGGCAAAGGAAGAATTTTTAAAGACGTTTAGAAAATAATGCATTACTACAGGATTTGAGAGGATATTACAAGTTTCAAATATTTTTTGTCGTTTTATCGCATATGATTGGTTCAGAAAAGTAACATTTTGAATTTAAAGAGTGAAATATGTGAATATAATAAATGAATTGCCAACGGTGCAAAGAGAATTAAATAAAGTTTTATTATTAGTTGTAGTAGTAGTAAGTGTCAAAATATAAATGACGTCATAATAAGAAAAATATTTCCATATACTATCATTTCTAAATCTAGAAGGTAACTAAGTGATTGTTAAGACAAAATAATAATGTACCCTAGGGTAATAAAGCCACGTTAAGGTTCTACCAATTTTCACGGCTCAGTTTTAGATTGTATTTTTTAAACAAATATATGATTTGATACAACAACTCATTGACTATCTATATAAAAAAAATAATTTAACAAATATGTATTCGTAAAATATAATGGCGTGATTTCTTGACCAATGCTATTTGGCGTTATTACCCACCTATATGGGTAATAACGCCATGCAAACAAAACTATGAAATAAGATGGAATAATGGCATGTAGATTGCCCAATTCTAAAAATACAAACTCTAAAAACTTAGAAATTGACAAATTGCATTCTAAGCTATTGAAAATGTTCAATTTTTTGTGAAAGTGTAAGAAAAATAAAGGTGTGGTGTGTGTGGGGGAAGGTGGGCAGGATAAGGCAAAAGAATATCAGACCGTGAGCTTCTTTTTGCTTAAAAAGGACCGCTTAAATAGAATTATTAGAAACATTGCACAGTTTTAACTGTGTTTATTTGAATCAGTATTTAGGATGTAGCTCGTCCACTGTAGGGAATCAACCGGGGTATTAATGCCAAGGATTGGCGTTATTACCTCGTTATAATTATTGCGCTGTACATTTTAAATTACAAATTATCTCGAGAAGATATCCGAAATCTTCAACAACATTTTGAAAGTCCATGAAATGTACCACAAATTTATGTAATTAACAAAGTATTTCCGTGTAAAAAAAATAGTCTTCACATCACAAAACGTATCTCGCAAAGTTTAGATCAAGCGTTAATTTTAGTTGCTTGTAAAAACAATAAGACCTAAAAATGAAACAAATTAACTTGAAGCTGTTTTTTGCGATTTATATGACTCAAAACCCTTCTGCGCAGAGCACATGGGTGTCATTTACCAGATTATTTCATAATTATGCATAATATTAGCACTTGGTGTTATTACCCCGCCTGGCGTTATTACACCAGACCGCCTTACTTGATGAAAATACATGTGTTATCAATAGTACACTAGACGCGAAAAGGTTAATAAAAGCGATCATTCCCCAAAAGTGTCCTACAAAAAGTTAGACAATTCAAAAATGTTTTATCAGAATAGTGTGCAGGTTGTCTCACAAATCTATAAAAATTGAATCCGAACTCAAAGTTATGTATGAAATTACAAAACTCGAGTTGAATTTGTCTTATCTCAAAATATATAAAGGTGTTTCATATAGTAAGTATGTCATATTTCATCGTGATTTACACGTAGCAAAGAATTAATTCAAATGCACTCGTTTGTATGCAAAAGTTTGAATAAAAATAAATACAAAAGGCAAGAAGACAATGGTAAGGAAAAAGACAAATCGCATGTTGAGATTTTATGACCGTGAAACTCTATGCTTTATTTAAAAACTAATGTTGGACAAAATGCGCTTTTATGATTATGCGTGGAATTTTTAAGTAACAGATAGAAAAATACTATATATATTATATGTATATATAATGCAAAAAGCATTTCAGATAAACTGGAACATTCTGATATGTAACTAAAGTCCAAAAAATATTTAACATTGGAATGTTAATTTCAGAAACTTTTTTTTTTTTTTTTTTTTTTTTTTTTTTTTTTTTTTTTTTTGTATTTATGCAGTATTTTTAGAATTCCGTACATAAAAGTAAAACCGGAACCATTATAAGACCACTCCTGTGTCTGTCTGTCAGTCACAGTTGGTTGAAAACCCTGCATGATATAAGCTAAAAACATGCGAGAATATTTTAAACTTTTCAAAAAAAAATTGCTATATTTCTATGAATATATGTTCTATTCCTACAAAAATTATTGTACGTGTTGTACAGTACCGATATCTTTGTATTCTGCAGCGATAGATCATTTCGTGCATTTTGATATACGGGGTAACCCCCGAAATATTATTATTTTTCTTTGAATTTTTACTTCCCCCTCTCCCTCCTAATTGTGCTTCTTGGGAAAGGATAAACATGAGGTCAAACACAGTTTTCATAATTACGAAATTCTAGAAATATCCAGTAAGTATATATTTAAATATTCGATAAAATGTCTAAAATTGAAAGTGTTCGATCATTAATGGGCAGTAAAGTGTGTATATCTATATCCGCCCTTATGCTGTATAATTTTTTACAAAGTCTTATTATACTTTTAGCAAAGATTTCTTTTAGTAATATAATATAGTTAATAATTCATATATTTATTGTCCGGAACCGTCTGAGTGCGAGTAATACTCGCACTTGACCGTTTATTTTTCTTTCACAGTGATGATTATTTAGATTCCGTGATACATTAAAAAAAAATTTTATAGTATTTTTTATAATTTTTTCGCGTTTTTTACTATTTTTTGCAGGGTTCGGATAACACTGGGCGAATCAGATAGTTAACAATAAATTCATGTTCACTTAAAAATAAATAAATAAATAAATTTCAACACTATTTTTTGTAAAATTTTTTATTCAATAATTTATTCCAAAATATTCAAAATTTGAAACTATTTTAAAATTAAATCTTGTCTTCTGGACCCTTGTCGCTATGCCGTTTTAGATGCAATTATATACCGGGTGTCCCAAAAATGACTGATGGATTTTAAAATTCAATAACTGGCAAACGGTGACAGCTATTTAAAAAAATTTCGCAGGAGGGTTATGTATAATGTCAGGAGTTTTTTTACCGCAATTTTCTATTTTAGTTCACACCTCAAACATTAGGTGGCGTTGACGGCGATTGAAGGCCAAGTGATCAGTGCTGGTTGAAGCGTCGACCTGGACTTCAACCGCCGTCAGCGCCACCTATTGTTTGAGATGCGAACTAAAATAAAAAATTACGGTAAAAAAAACTCCTGACATTATGCATAACCCTCTTGCAAAAATTTTTTAAATAGCTGTCGCCGTTTGCAAGTTATTGAATTTTAAAATCCATCAGTCATTTTCGGGACACTCGGTAAATACGTAGCACCTATGGTCGTTGTTCAGTCCGTTTGTCCGCACATAACACAGCAAAAATTACCCAACCGAATCTTTTGAAATTTAAAGTATATAAATGTTGCATAATTTTGTCGAGTCATTTCGAATTTTTTTGAAAATCGGATGTATAATTTTAATTACAGGGGCAGTCAAAAGTTTTCCGTTACATGGCGGCCAACGGGAAATAATAGTTTCAAGTGCATTTTAATGGCGTTACACTCTTTCGAAAACATAATAAAATTCATATGCATCTATGAATTATATGCTAAAATATGCATTCTGTACAATCTGTGGTGCAAAGAATATTTGTTATTCATTTACAGGGCTACACAAAAGTATTCCATTACATAATGGTATAGGGGGGAACATTGTTTGGAGCGCGTTTTAATAATATTGAACTATTTCACACTTTATGAAATTGATATGCGTTGCTGAGGTTTACAACAAGTTTCTTCTTGTATAAGAGAAAGCAGATAATATTTACAGGGATACAAAAAACTTTTCAGATACTCTACTGTATTCGAAATACTGTTTACCAATGCATCAAGATCTGAATATTTCTAATATCTGAATATTATTAAAGATTCTTATATTACGAACGCATCTCATTTGCTACGCTTAACGTGCAATTTCCAACTTGTTTAAGTATTGCAAATGTTCCTGTCTTTTAAAATTTAGACAAAAATTTAGTACAAAGTTTAACTGATTTTGTTTTCATTATAAATATCTCATGACCAGTAACACTAGCAATATTTCACATCGTCAAACAATAAATATCAAGCTCGTGTCATCTCAATTCCCAAAGCAATACGTCGAAAGCTTTTATCTTAACGCGATTTTTATGTCGTTTTTCGCTTTTTGTCAGCTCTAAATGAAATATTTCTTTCTCGGTCCGAGTTTAGTTGACACACTCCTACGTCGCACACTTATTACAAATGTCAAGCGATAAAGACATTTATGTAATTCCACGCACGTAGACACCGGGATTGCTGAAAAAGATTGTTTGTATAAAAATTACGATCCATTTCCTTTCCACAGTTTTGTTTTTAAGTTTACTTGTTTCACAATGTTTTTAAGTTGGTGACAGTTTTTAGGAATTATTTTAGCAAAGCTAATGTAAATTTACGAAATATTTAAAAATCGAAAAGTGTCTTTATAAATATTTATTCGAATTACATATTAACAATGAAAAAATACATTTTAAACGATATTATAAAAAATGTGTTTAGAAATAAATATGTTTGAAATAAATCCAAATAAAGCATTTTTTAATAGAACTACGATTTTTTAAAGTTATTAATCCTTCAAAAACTAATACAGTAGACTTCCTCAAATCTACAATCCTAAAATCCGCACATAATTTACAGATGTAAACAATGACCTTTCAGTTCAAAATTAGGGACAAAATTTGACTGTTGCATTTTCCTATCAATTCTATATACATTTTAATCTTTAATTTTCGTTAATATTACTGAATTCATGCTTTTTCACGAAGAAAGAATAAATACTGGTAATCATAATTTTTTGCCAAATTTATTTATGAATTAATCGGGCCTTTTTATAGTATCAAGTCTGGCTAAACCTGAAATAAAACTTCCTTATTTTATAAATTTGAAGAGAACTAGCAGTGCACTTATATGAGGCAACTTTCACTGAATAATTAAAAAAAAAATGCTTTTTTTTTTTTTTTCGTACTAATTGCATGGCTACCACAATAGTGGCAAATTTTAGCCAGTTGGTTAAATATCGCCAAATTTAGTATGCATTAAAAAAAAAAAAAATTCTTTTCGATTTTAATAAATTTTAATGGAAACATGCTTTTTTTTTCCACATACACACGTACACGTATATATATATACATATATGTTTTTATTTTATTTTATTTAGGGTTTGAAACATTCTGAAAAGCAGTTAACGACATTATCAGTTACTTTAACAAAATTATTTTTTGTGACATTTAGTTACTGTTATCTAAATGTGATTATTGTTAAAATACACATTTCAGCGCAATTTAGCTCAATAACATAAATTTATCTCAACAGTCTTCCCAATATGCATTTATAATTTTAACATAACTATTTTAATGGTAAGTTATATACGATATATATATATGTTTGTATATATATATACACTGGTGTCCAAAAGTTAAGCATAATTGGTAATTAAGTAAGTAATGAAAAAAATATAAATCGAAATGTGGTGAAACTCCTGTTGTGTAAACAAAATAGTACGCGTCATATATTTTCGCGAAGACTTTTCCCCGAAATCGAACAGGGAACCGTCAACAAATCGAAAAAGAACGAAGATCTTTTGGATAACCCTGTCAAAACTAATGTAGCAAAAGCGTTCAAACTGCACATTATGATTAAGTGGCTTATTGTAGTGTACTGTGTTTATTTTTATAAGGATAGCGTGTATACTCGTAGAGAAATTAAGGTTTTTATAAAAACAGTCCTAAGTTTTTTGTTTATAATTTGCAGAGTTCTTAATAAAAAATAACGTTCTTTTCTGAAAATATGACAAACATCATGGTACACAATACCCTGTCATCAGAATTCAAAAATAATAAAAATTGTATGACAAATAAGCAGGTTCACTAAATAATTTTTTACTGCGCATGCGTGAACGCTATTAAAATTTCATTTGCATATTATGTTAGTTAAATGTGTAGAGCAACTTTTGTGAAAGTCTCAAAAACATAGATTAAAAATTCTGAAAATTATCGTTGATAGAATGAGATCAAAATATTTTATTCCCTAATGAAGCAAAAAGATGAGGGGCTGTATCCATATTCCATTGTTTCGTGCCTAGACAATATTGCACGTACAACTGTATTTGGATAAAACCCCTGATATTTTGCTTCCTTTTAGGAATAACGGATTTTGAGATGATTCTATAGACGATAATTTTCAGAATTTTCGAGCTATGTTTTTGAAACTTTTACAGAAGTTGCTCTATACATTTAGCTAACACAATATGCAAATGACATTTTGATATCGTTGATGCATGCGCAATGAAAAATTATTTACTAAACTTACTCATTTTTCATACAATTTTTATTATTTTTAAATTCTGATGACAGGGTATTGTGTACAATGATGTTTGTCATATTTTCAGAAAAGAACATCATTTTATATTAAGAACTCAGCAAATTATAAGCAAAAAACTTAGGACTGTTTTTATAAAAACCTTAATTTCTCTACGAGTATACATGCTATCCTTATAAAAATAGACACAGTACATTATAATAAGCCATTTAATCATAATGTGCACTTTGAACGCTTTTGCTACATTAGTTTTGACAGGGTTATCCAAAAGATCTTCGTTCTTTTTCAATTTGTTGACGGTCCCCCGTTCGATTTCGGGGGAAACTCTTCGCGAAAATATATGACGCGTACTATTTTGTTTACACACCTGGAGTTTCACCACATTTCGATTTATATTTCTTTCATTACTTACTTAATTACCAATTATGCTTAACTTTTGGACACCAGTGTATGTATATATAATCTGGAATATTAATTTTACAAACTTTTTATATTTTGATTGTATATACAATACAGGGTGTATCAAGTTTGTTACATTTTGATCGAATATGCCTGATACCAAAAATATACCAAATAAAGCTCTTAGTCACTGTGTTAACCAAAGAAGGTTAATTAAATTATTATAATTATCCTGTTGTCTTATTCTTTCAAATTTTTAAAACAAAAATTAGACAAATTTCATCTTGGTGTATCTATATGTTTGAGTATGATATCAACTCCGTTTTTTTTTAAATAAAAAATTAGATAAATATTAAAATGTCATATTAGCTCATACACATGTTTCACTATAATAGCAGCTCATATTTTTAATCAAAATGAGACAAAAGTTAAAACTTCATAAAATCGCATGTGTATGTTTCAGAATGAGTATGATGGCAATTCAGCTTTTTAAATAATGAGAAGACAATATCATGATATCTATATGATAAAGTTTAATTATAATAGTAATTCCATTTTTAAAATAAAAATGAGACAAAGGTTAAGACTTCATAAAATCGCATCTATATGCTTTAGCGTGAGTATCATAGCAACCAGCTTTTTAAAATTACGACAAGACAAAAGTTAAAATTTTAATCATAGCATCTATATGTTTCAGTGTGAGTATGATAGCAATTCAGGTTTTCTAAAATTACGACAAAACAAAAGTTAAAATTTTATATTATCGCATCTGTATGTTTCAGTGTGAGTATGATAGCAATTCAGGTTTTCTAAAATTACAACAAGAGAAAAATTAAAATTTCATATCAGCCCATCTATTTGACATAGTTTAATTATGATAGCAATTACATTTTTAAAATAAAAATGAGGCAAAATTTAAAATTTCATATCATCACATTTCTATGTTCGGTTTGAGTATGATAGCATTTCAATTTTTTTCTTTTTTTTAATAGCAACAAACGAAAAGTTAAAAATCCCTATTATCCCATAGTTTAATTATCATAGTAATTCCAATTTTAAAAATAAAAATGAGACAAAAGTTAAAATTTCTTATCATCGCATTTATATTGTGTATCTTAGCAATTCAGTTTTTTAAATATCGACAAGACAAAAGTTAAAAGTACACATGAGCGCATTAATATGTCGCGATATGAAAACAATTCCCAGTTAGCAAGTAATTATTTCCAGTTCGTTTTGCAAAGAAATTCAACAGCTTAAAGATGAATTACTTATTATAAATAATTTAAAATATTGCTCTGATTTTAATAATTTTAATCTCTAGGTTCGGTAATATGATTAATAAATTAATTGAATAAAATGTGATAAAAGACACTTGAAACCAGTAAAATAGTAAAATGAACTTCAAAATAAAAGATATTGTTAGAAGTAGAAAATGATAAAATATATTATTAAACTATAATAAATTCAACACCGTACACATTTTTTTAAATTCCAACGGGAAACTTGCAAAAGTAAAATTCAAATGATTTTGAAAATATTTGAAGTAGTATATTATATTCAATTTTTCTTTTATTTCATAAGTGTTTTTAAAATACGATAAATTCTCTGAAAAAAATATTCCATAAAAAATTTTAAAAACAGAAAACTAAGCTACAGATATCATAAATTAATTTTGCATATTTAATAGAGAGATTTATAAGAATTCAATAGTATTCTGAATAAAATTTATAATGTAAATTTAAATTAAAAAATGCAAATTTAATGTAAATTTAAAATAAAAATTTAAGTACATTTAAAATAAATGTCTTAAAAAGTAATTTGAAAACTCTCAAAAATATGCAAAGTAGTGATATATTCTCATGCATCAATTTTAATTTATCAGGTTTCGTAATACCATTAAAATACATTATATAATATTAATTATAGTAAAAAAAAAAAAAAAAAAAAAAAAAAAAAAAAAAAAAAGATTATTTTTGTTACATTATCAATCGTGCCTGAAATATACCGGCACCTTTATAATCGCATAAGAATTTATAAATATAGTTATGGTATAAAACTTAAAATGTTTAAGAAAAGTATTTATTTAAAAAATCATTAAATGGCAGTAAATTATAATTGATCATTTTCCAAACAAACAAAATAAATAAATAAAATTAATGGGATATTTTATGCAAAATGTTATTAATTTACTATGAAACACAGTTATTCATTATATAAACAAGTTAAGTCGACAGTGTTTGTTTTGTGGAATAATTGTGTGGTTGATTTGTTTTTTCTTAAAGAATAAATAAATAAATAAATAAAATTAATGGGATATTTTATGCAAAATTTAATTAATTTACTATGAAACACAGTTATTCATTATATAAACAAGTTAAGTCGACAGTGTTTATTTTGTGGGATAATTGTGTGGTTGATTTGTTTTTTCTTAAAGAATAAATAAATAAATAAATAAATAAATAAATAAATAAAATTAATGGGATATTTTATGCAAAATGTCATTAATTTACTATGAAACCCAGTTATTCATTATATAAACAAGTTAAGTCGACAGTGTTTGTTTTGTGGGATAATTGTGTGGTTGATTTATTTTTTCTTAAAAAATAAATAAATTAATTAATTAATTAAATATTCGGTCTTAATATATTTTTTACAAACTGTAGATCGAAATTTGAAATGTCATTTGAAGTTTGCCACGATTTGCCATCAATATACATTTTACTCTTTCCACCAAAAAAAACTTGTCCAAAATCTGACAACAGACACGCCCTCTCGTGCTAAATGTTTGACATACTGATAAATAAAAATAATATCAAAATAATAAAAAAATATTCACTTACCATTTTCTTTATGAGGGCGCTGCTGTTGCAACTGACAGCAACTGGCGGATCGACTCCGAAGTTGCGGATTTCTCCCAGCATTTCGCGGCGGAGGCAGCGTAGAGGATGCGGCAGAGGAGCGGGATCCCCGCGCCTTGATGCGCCGGATCGCCCGGATATTTTCCCGGATTTTCCGCACCTCCCTCGCATATTGCTCCCGGAAATCAGTTATCCCTTCGTCTGAGTCCTCGGATTCCGGAATGGTTGTTCCGGGCTCATCATACAGTTGGTCCGGTAGTAAGGCTATCCGAGGCATGCCGTTGAGCGATCCCGACCGATGTTGACGGTCGTCGCCATGGCAACGATCTGTGTTTGTGCGTGGTCGAGGATTCTCGGTTTTCAGGGTTACCGTCTTGGCGCTGTTCCTCGTCGCCAAGTTAGATAACCTAGAATGGATGGATAGGAATTATTTTATTGTATTGTAATCGTATGCATTGTTTTGTGTTCTGTTTAAAAATAGATTAAACATAAGGAAGGATACTTTTACTATTATATCTCAGTATTTTTATGTAGCACAACGTTGTTTTCAAAATTTTCATTTTTCCTTTTTGTTCAAAGTTAATATGAAAAAGCATTTAAAAAATAGTTTTAAAAAGGAATAAAAGTTAAAAAAATATATTAATCAGTTAAAGATAAAACTATACACAGATAAAACAGACTTATAAACGCTTAATGTAAGATTAAGAAACTTTAATATAATATTTTTATTGAAAATAAAATGAACTCAACTTGAAAACTAATATTACATTTAAATTTTTGTCTTGTTTTTAAAAGAACGACCGTTTTAAAGGAAAACCCTTTTTATTTACACAGTCTTTATTGAATAATAGACTTATTAATCCTTTACATTTTAAAATGCATTTAGAAACTTTATAAGAAAATAGACCTCATTTGATCAAACGTGTCAGAGTTTTTTCATTTATATTTAAGTAATATGTTATTTAATCGCTTCAATTTTAATGAATAGAATGAAATTTTTAAAAGAAAAACCGACTCAGTAACTCTTTATCCTTTTAAATTAATATCTATTTCAATTAAAATAATGAAACTTTTAAAGAAAAATCTCCCTTATTTATCCATAATCTTTTTTAAAATAATATTCTTTTATGTAATTTAAATTTTAAAAACTAAATAGAAACTTTATATAAAAAATTGGTCTCATTTGACCTCAAATGTCAAAGTCTTTTCATTTATATTTCAACTAACATGTTATTTAATCGTTTTATTTTTAATGAATGGATTGAAAATATTAAAAGAAAATCTGCCTCATTTATTCTTTATCCCTTTAAAACTATATCCCTCTTAACTGAAAAAGCAAAAATTTTAAAGGAAAATCTACCATTTATGTCCATCGTTCCTTTTAAGTAATACAATTTTAAGCATTTAAAATTTAAAATACATTTATGAGAAAATTGACTTCATTTGACCCCAAATGTCAAAATGTTTTCGTTCATTTTTTAAATAATATTATATTTAATCGCTTTAGTTTTGATGAATGGATTGAAAACGTTAAATGAAAAGCTGCTTTTTTTTATTCTTTATAAATTATATTCCTCTTTATTAAAAAAGCGAGAATTTTAAAGGAAAATCTGCCATTCCCCCCCCCCCCCATTGTTCCTTTTAAGTAATACAATTTTAATCATTTAAATTTTGAAATACACTTAGGAACTTTATAAGAAAATTGACTTCATTTAACCCCAAATGTAAAATGTTTTAATTCATATTTTAAATAATATACTTATTATTATTATTATTATTTAATGTGCTTATTATTTTAAAAAATATTCTTATTATTATAAAAATATTATTTTAAAAATATGCTTATTATCTAATTTGCTTATAATTACATAATATGCTAATAATTATATTATTTAATCGCTTTAGTTTTAATAAAAGAGGTGAAAATATTAAAAGAAAAGCTGGATCATTTACTCCTTATCCTTTAAAAATAATATACCTTTTAATTAAAGAGTTAAATTTAAACAGAAAATTTGTCTTATTTATCCACTGTGCTTTTTAAATAATATACTTTTTAATCATTTAATCTTTAAAACGCAGACTATGTAGAAAGAAATGTAAAATTTTTGTGAGAAAATTGGCCTTATTTGGCTTCAAAAATTCAAAACTTTTTATTTATGTTTTAAATTGTATACTATTTATCTCTTTGGTTTTAATATAACGATTAAAAACATTAAGGAAAAAAAATCCCTTTCGGCATGGCCTATAGGCGGAGGTAGATTTCGAAAAGTTTTCATCTCAAAAATAAATAAATAAATAAATAAAATAAAATAAAAAAATGATTAGAGATAAACCCAGTTTAACTACTTTATTCAACCGCTTTTAAAAATTTTTTAATTTCATTTTTCTGTAAGAACTGGTTTTATCAAAATCCTCTTAAACGAAATTCTACTCAAATGCCCGTTTTGGCAACATATTTTGAATTATATTCTTACTTTATTAAAAAAATTGACCAATATGCTCATTATATAGTTCCTAAATAACAAAAAACTGTTAATTAAATTCGTTTGACAGCAAAATTGAATTTAAAAATGAGTAATAAAATAACCAATTTTTTATTTGAACACATCCTCAACTCTTAAATCATAATCGCTTTGGGAAATTTTTTTGCAAAGTGCCCTCTTTGGCAGCTTTTTAAAAAAAATATTTAGCCTTTATCAAAAAACTGACCAATACGGCTCATTACACAGTTCCTAAATAACAAAAAACTGTTAACTGAATGCGTTTCAGAGCAAAATTGGATTTAAAAATGAGTCATAAAATAACCAATTTGTTATTTGAATACCCACAGTTCATTAATCATGATCGCTTTAGGAAATTTTGTGCGAAGTGCCCATTTTAGCAGCCTTTTTTTGAAATATATTCTGCTTTTATCAAAAAACTGGCCACTCCGTCACATAATATAGTTCCTAAATAAGAGAACCTGTAAATTGGATGCGTTTGAGAACAAGAAAAGATTTAAAAATGACTCGGTAAAAACGCAATTTTTTTAAATTTCCTCAAATTTCAATCATGATAATTTCGTGAAATTCTGTTCAAAATACCCTTTTTGGCAACCTTTTTAAAAATATATTCTGCCTTTATCAAAAAACTGACCAATACGTCGCATTATATAGTTCCTAAATAATAGGACCTGTAAATTGGATGGGTTTGAGAACAAAAATGAATTTAAAAATGACTCAGAAAAAACGCAATTTGTTATACTTAATCAATTTTTAATGACGATAATTTCGGGAAATCTGTTCAAAATACCTTTTTTGGCAGCCTTTTTAAAAATATATTCTGCCTTTATCAAAAAATTGGCCAATACGTCGCATTATATAGTTCCTAAATAAGAGGATCTGTCATTTGGATGCGTTTAAAATCAAAAATGAATTTTAAAATGAGTCAGAATATAAGCAGTTTGGATTTAAGGTTTTTACTCCAACTCCTATTTTTCTTTAATTTATTTTTTCTATAAGAATTGGTTCTATGAAAAACTTGTCAATATAAAAGTTGTAGATCTTATTGTGAAGATGTAAAATAAATTTAATTAGATTTGATTGCTTAAGAATTGAGTAAGTTATGGGTTTTTTTCTTTTTCCTCCCCCCTTTTTCTTTTCGTTTTTAATTTTTTTCATCGGTAAAAATTGGTCCTATCAAAAACTTGTAAATACAAAAGTTTTAGATAATATTGAGTACATTTATATAAAATTTAGTTGGATTTGATATCTTGAGAATTGACGAAGTTATGAATTTTTTTCTCCCAAAAACCATGTTTTTTTCGCCCCTTGAGCCCATTTTTAACTTTATCAAAAATCTGTCATGCATAAACTTTTTGCCCATTGTTTAGAAGTAATATAAACTTTAAACTGATTCGATATCTATTTTAATTAAGAAGTTATCGCGTTTTTTCTGTTTTCACAAAAACCCTCCCTATTTCCACCCCCTTGGTCCGATTTTGCCCATTAACGAACTCGACCGAGATTTTTGGCTCCTTGATTTTATGTAAAAGTTTGAAGAAGATCTGAGCATAATTATGGAAGTTATCGTGTCTAGAAGAAAGTGATATACACCGATAGATAGATAGATAGATAGATAGATAGATAGATAGATAGATAGAAATATATAATCTTTTTTAATGATGGTGGTTTTGGGGTCTAGGAGTCATGATTCGTGTAGATCCGCAAAAATTTTTCAGAAATTCCAACATGGGAGAGAATGCAATAGGTAGTATTTCATACGAAATCTACCTAAAAATTACTTTCATTTGCTCTTTATCCTTTAAAAATTATATCCTTATAATCAATAAAATTTTAAGGTGTATGTGGAATTTTTTTTTATAACAAAATTGTCTTCAATTTGACCTCCAAATTCAAAACTTTTAATTTTTGTATCAAATAATACGTTATTTAATCACTTAAGTTTAAAGAAATGGATTAAAGTTGAAGAAAAGTAGCACCATTTTACCTACAAAATTCAACGCAAATATATGTAATCTACAAAGAAAGAAAAAACTTTAATTTAAAACTACATTGCTAAAAAAATATATATATCTGTGAAATTATGGAGAATCTACGGGTAATTCATTATCTTAAGTCTTATGTAAATTTACAGAGACTAGAAAAATCGAAATTCTGTTAAATAACAGAAAAGTTATCCGGTAAATTTAGAATAGAATGGTTAAATTAATATCATTAAAAATACACAAGTCTCAGTAAATTTGCTTTTAATGACTTGGTTTATTTTGAGTCGGCCGATTATCTACTCGAGGGATATAGGCCCAGGAGGAGGGGTGCCTTTTGTGGGGGTCTTTCTAAGGGAAACTAATCCGTATTTAAGCAAGGTTCGAAAAAAAATTACGAAAACTCCGAACGATTAGGCCGACGGCCCCGATTTTTTTCGAACCCAGCACCTGCCGTCTAGCAATTGAGAGGTCAGAACCTCTCGGCCACGCTTTTAATGACTTAATTTTGTTTTTAAAATTGACGAATCACTTAATCTTCAGTGAGCTTCAAAAATTTGAATTTCCCCAGTAAATTTGAACTGCTGTATCATTATACTTTCACACGATTTGTTCCAAGCCGTCCTTGGGTTTGAACCGAGACCTCTTGATTGGGAAGAACTTCTTATTGATTGAGCTATAGAAGCTATTGCTGTTGTGAACAAAGTATGTCTTTTATGAAGCAGCGAGGAAAAATTCTCACTAAATCTAATGAGATGATTTTTTCCTTTCTAAAAGTATAAATATCCCTTTCAGGTCTGAATTGTTTTCAATTTTGAGAACAAAGTTATTATTAATTTAATAATGATAATCGTAGCAATCCAAATAGACTTACTGATGTTTAAAAAATATCTCATTGTGTGAAATGCAACGAATGTACTTATTTTTTTGTATTATTCATTTCCTAGTTATATGATAATAGGCTATAAGGAAGAATTTTTAAAAACATTTTGAATGGGTAATCCGCCTCTGAGTAGAACCCCGCTAATTCGGACCCCGATAATCCGGATCTCCGGATAATTCGGATCGGTTTGGACATTATTTTTTCAAGTTTGAGAAGCGATTTGCTAATTTCCATATCATTAACTTGTTTCATAGTCGTATTCTACATTAAAAAAAACTTTTTCTGACATGTTTTCGGAATAATTAAGCAAAGTAAACATTATTACTGTCTGCAAATGTTCAATAAGTTTAACATAAAGGTGATTTTCTGTTAGTATGTTATATTTTATTTCATTTTTTTTTTTTCTAATTCTCCGGATAATCCGGATTGGGTCTGGTCCCAATTAATCCGAATTATCGGGGTTTTACTGTACTTTAAATTTAAAGAATGAAATAAAAATAATTGGAAGAATTTATAAAGTAAAGGAATCGACAAAGGTGCAAAGAAAATTAAGCAAAATGATAGTATTATTCTTATTACTAAATGTCAAAGCATAAATGAAATCATAATACGAAAGACAAAGATTAAAAATCTCATTCTAGTTTGAACCAAATTTTGGTGCTCAATAGCTGACGCTGACACTGTAAGATGGTGAAATCTTCAACCAATATTTGTAGCTCCTGTCGAAGCATAGTTCTAATAGTTGGAACGAGGTTGAAATAGGAAGTTCCAAATGTTTGTACGAGGTTTCAACATCTTATGGTAGCAGCTATTGAGCACCAAAATTTGGTTCAAACTAGAATGAGATTTTTAACAATGTATACTATCATTTCTATATAAAGGAAGTAGCAAAATAATTGCTAAGGGTGTATTCTAAAAAGCGCTTTTCCACCTTCAACAACTCGAAATTTTCGGATGCAATTTCAGACACATTTTTAAAAGTAGACACATGAAACTTGCTGAGGGGATTCTTGAAGAGACGTATGAGGTGCCGTGTGATGTCATTTTAAGCTCCATTCATTAGAGTTTGATTTATAAACAATTATATTCTCAGTATGACCTTTTTTTTCATTCCCGGATCACTCGTTTCGGAAAAATCGGTTCGAAATGCCGTTTTTGATCGCTTTTTTTTGCAATATTTTCTGCATTTATCAAAGAATCGACAATCACGGCATCTTGTGTGCTTTCTAAATAAGACAATTTGCCAGTTTGGTGTATTTGAGAGCAAAAATGAGTTCAAAAATAAATCGGAAAATAAGCAGTTTGAATCGAAATACATCCTTAAGACCACATAATACTCGATGAAAAGAGATGTACTATTAATAATATACCAGACCCGAAAGGGTTTAAAGGAAACAATCTTTAAATTAAATTTTCTTTTATAATATTTTTAAAAAAATTGCAAATAAATTTTAAAAGTTTGTATTTTTAATAACAAAATTTAACAAAGATAAAAAAAAAATACCTTTAAATAAAGACATGGAAATCCCTGGATGGAATAAAGATATATGATAAGGGAAATGTGTGTAAAATGATGACCGATAAATTCAATTGAATGCATTTAACCGAGAGTCAGTGTAAATTTACAGATTTTTCGTTTTTTTTCTATGTTTTTACAGAAATTTTGAACAGTGTACCATTTTTAGGTGCGTTCGTAATTATGTAAATACGAACTATTGTTGTCGCTCAGTCCGTCCGTCTGTCCGTCTGTCTGTCTGTCCGCATATAACAACGCAAAAACTACCCAACCGAATCGTTTTAAATTTAAAACATATAACTATTGCGTAATTTTTTCGAGCCATTTCAAATGTTATGAAAATCGGATGCATGGATCAATTACAGGGACAATCAAAAGGATTCCGTTACATTACAGTCAATGGGGGAAAAGTTTCAAATACATTTTAATGATATTACACTCATTCGAACATAATAGAATTGGCATGAATCTATGAAATATATACTAAAATATGCATTCTGTACAATCTGTGATGCAAAGAATTTGTATTATTAAATTACAGGGCCACACAAAAGTATTCCACTACATAATGCTATACGGGGAAACATTGTTTGGGACGTGTTTTAATTATATTCAATTATTTCACATTTTATGAATAAAATATACGTTGCTGAGGTGTAATAAAAATTACTTCCTGCGTATTTACAGAAACACAAAGATTTCGACTACTATACTGGTTCCGAAGTACGCTCTACTATATCAGCAAGATCTGAATATTTTTAAAACTTCGTTATCGTTCGAACGCACCTCATTTGCTACGTTCACGTGCAATTTCCAACTTGTTTATTACGATTTACGCCTGGTGCAGTAATCTATTTTTCCAAACGAGCTTTGAACCAAGCGAAATCATGAATTGACATTGTATTTTAAAACATGATGGATCTTTTTTTCTTAAACTTCTTGGCGCTAATCCGCAACTAATTGTGTTAGCCTGTAAAAATAAGTATAAATGGTAACCACCGAAAATCATAATGATATTAGATTGTCAACGAATTTACATAAGTATGAAAAATTTAATCTCGATTAGATATTGAAAGTGAGTTAAAGTTCGAGTACAAATTTTGAACTGGAAAAAACATACATAGTTCGTTGAAGTTAAATAAAAATTTATAAAAATAACGAAATTTTTGTTAAATTAAATCATAAAAAGAAACAGTTTCAAATATTTACAAAAAAAAAAGTATGTTAAAATACAATTATTTTAGCCAATATTAAACTTAATGAAAGTCAGCTTAGTCGCAGTACTCGTACGATTTTTTTTTTTTTTAAATCGAAGGCACAAATGGAATAAGTTCATCGAATACTTTAAGCACTTGATATATGACGCTTCAAAGCATGGCTGAGTGCATTTGTATTCAGATGCAGAAAAGTGGTCAATTATTTTTAAAGTTCCATAATTCCGGCAATTTTTGTATAATATGAAAGGGTCTTTTTTTTTAAATCTTATTTCTCAATGTAATAGAAAAAATTCATTAATTATAACTTACTGGACTGTGGGACCATATAAAAATTGAAATTTCGAAATTTTAAAGTAATCTTCTTATTGTTGCAAATCGCATTATTTCTTTATTTCACTTAAAATATTTTTGTAATTAGAATTATGTGTCTATGATTAACGGCTTAGGAAATAGCCATTTGGCACCGTTGAGAGTGGACTGGACATCCTATATGGACTAACTGATAAATTGACAAATATTGCTCGATGCATTGGCATTACAAAGTTTTTTGCCTTACATTGCAAGTATTACTTTTTTTTTTTTTTTTTTTTTTTTTTTTTTGATGAAACTACAATAGAAGATGATTAAAAATATATAATTTACAATTTTGTTTGTTTATTTCATAATAACAATTCATAATACAGTAATAGCTAATTGCAAATTCTGTGTAATCTTCTATAATCGTTTTTACCACCCAAAGTCTTTAAACGTAAATGAAATTTCTGTCAATATAGGAATAAAAATGCCAATTGGCGACTAACCCGATTACGTTAGATTAATCTAACAACTTTTAAATACCTTCCTAAAAGAACAGAAGATATGCTGAAAAGTAATGAATTATTAATTAATATCTAATGATTAATATAAATTAAAAAATATTAAAATTTATTTCAGCAGACATTTTTTATTGCAGAATGTCGTGAATTTTATAGTGACCATTTATATATGTTGCGGCCAATACCCGGAGCCTGGCCAATTCTAGAACTGGCCAAGCTTCCTGGCCAAAACCCGAAATACTGAAATGAATAGCGTATTTCGGGTTTTGGCCGGCCAATTCGCGAGCTGGCCGGGAAACCTTGACTAACACCCGAACTATGATGCATAGGTACCAATTTTTTTGTAATTGAGATAATGTAACATTAAAATGCACAGTAAAAAAGATTCTTATTGATTATATTGAAACGAAATATTTTTGTGTACCCAACTAAATTAACCAAAAATAGTTCACAATTCCCTTTCAATATCGAAATTAATTGATAAACTAAACAAGATGACAATTACAAGTTAACCGGAACCTTTACTCGAGTTAGAGCACGGACAGGCTGACGGCTAGATTATTTGAAAAAAAAAATAGATTAATAAAATAAATTTGAAAATGTTAAAAAATATATTGGAACTTTAGCATTTAGGGCTGTTTTCTAAGTGTTAAACTAAAGGATATCTGAATATATTTATATTACTTTATATATATATATATATATATATATATATATATATATATATATATATATATATATTACTTTTTCAGTAGTACATGTAAATTCATAGACACTTTCAACTATGTTAAAAAAGATTAAGCCGAGTGCTTATATCTATTTCGCGAATTGGCCAATCGCATATGGCCAGTTCGCGAATTGGCCAATTGTATCTAGCAAGTTCGCGAATTGGCAGGCCAATTCTAGAATGGCCCAGTCATTTTTAAACTTTGCTGGCCAATTCGGGAATTGGCCAATTTCGGGTTTTTGGCCGCAACATATACATTAAATTGGCGATATTGTAAAAATAAATAAATAAATAAATAAAATAAACAAATCAAAGAATGGACAATTATCTGTAATCCAAGTTCGAGTCTATAAAGATCACATGTTTTGGAGAAAACAAACCGCCATTTTCCATAAAAAAATATATGGTGATTTTTTTTAATTATTATTTTTTTTTGTTAATGTGTGAAGTTATTTTTACTTATTTATTTATTTTATTTTATGTTATTTCATGTTATTTTATTTATTTATCTATTTATTTATTTTATTTATTTATTTATTTATTTATTTATTTATTTACTTACTTATTTTATTTATTTTATTTATTTTATTTATTTATTCATTTATTTATTTTATTTTATTTTATTTATTTATTTATTTATTTGCAATATGTACTATCTGTGGAGCAAAAACTTTTACACATAAATTTAACTGAATGACTCCGCAAAATGTATAACATGAACTTTAAAATGTTCAGGTTTACTTAAAAGGCGATTAAAATAATCAACTATAGATGTTAATAGTTAATTTTATTTAAAAACATCTTAGTACTTTCAGGCCTTTAATCAGGCTCTTCCTCAGAGAATATCTTCTTTATTTATACAAATACATGATTCCGATTTGAAAATGAACGAGACTCGTGGCTTGAAGATTGAATTAGTAGTATTTTAGGTGAACGGTAAAAAGAGATAGTTAATTGTTGTATCATAAATTTTAATACGTCAATTTCCAAAATTGTCAGGATTTATTTTCAGGATGTTAAACCATAAACTCGGTATATTATACGATAGGGAATCATTACACACTTGATTGTTTTTGCGTAGGATTTCTATGAATTCGCTTATAATATGTAAATAATAACTGGATGTTGGGAATATGATTTTCGTATGATTAAAATCTATTGTGATATTCTGATTGAGATAAAAACGTGAGATATGATTGGTGACAAAATTTTATATCTGCTTTATGTTCTTTTATTCTTCTTTTTGAGTTTTCTGTTGGTTTTCCCAATGTATTCAATTAATTCATTACAATCAGTTCTAAAAAACTAAGTAAACCTGAACATTAAAAAGTTCATATTGCATATTTTGTGCTCAAAAGCAAAGCGAAAATTTCATTCCGTCATATATTTTTATATTTATTTGTATGACTCCATTTTTATAATGTCTGAATTTAAATTATTTTACAATAGGTATGTGTGTGAAGTGAAGCAGATATTAACCCTAAAATTAAAGTATTTTATTCTATTATTATATTATCAACTACTGCTTATATACAATTGAATATATATATATATATATATATAAAAGGAAAAAATAAAAGAAAAGAAACGAAACACCAGGGCTATGAACATCACTGGAACTTATTTCGCCCTTATGGATTTTTGGCTTAAAATCGCATTGTTTGGCGACGAAAGTAAATTCATAAATACTAAAAAACAAATCGCATTGAGACGCACAGGGTATAGCAATTTTTACAATTAATTCAGCTAGTTTCTGTTGTAAAATACATACTGGGAGAGTTCGATAAAACTAAAATTTTCGAATAAGATTTTTTTTAAGAGATTTTTTACTGAGACATTATATAAGAAAATTTCTTCGAAGCATTTTCCATAACCTGTGTTTATTTTTTCCGTTTCTTTTCTTTTATTAAAAAAAGTAAAGTTAGTAAAAATTTTTCTTTTATTTTTTGTAGGTATACCCGTTTCGAATATTTCATCAACATTAATGACCAGTAACGATAATAACTTTTTTCGCCCAAAAATAACAGAACTTTCGATCATAATTCTTAACTACACCCAGAGAAAAATTTTATTGAATCAACAAAAATTTTTTTGGTCTACCAAATCTTTCCGTTTAAATATGGGTCAATGGAAATTTTGTTTAAATTTAAAAAAAAAAAATATATTGTTGATTTTTTTTTACATTTTCATCCAAAATGCATAATAACGTAATAATAACACCGTTAATCCGTCTCAATTTGAAAAGTTTTTTTTATCCAAAAAATATGTTAATCCTTTATAGCTATATAGGATAGCATCAACAGTAATTGGCAGGCACCAGTGATTGGCACATCCTACAAAATGTCCTAAAATAAGGTTTATATCCAGTCTTTTAAAAATGCAAGACCATATACCAGTTATATACTCATTTACTTTACAGATTATAACTTTGATTTTTGCTACTAAATGACAATAGTACCGAGGAAAGACAAACAATTATGGCTTGTATCAAATTAGCCATTTTTGTTGCAAATGTTTCTTCTCTGGCTTAAGAAAAGCATGCATTTCAATTTCTTGTTATCTGATTTATAGTATATTTTAAATTTTAATTGACAACAGTTTTGTTTAGTTGAAAAGAGTTACTTTAATTGTGTAAAAGTCTAAGTGCCAATTACTGGTGATTACAGCAACTTTTTATAAATATATTTTTATAAAAATACTTTTTCAAATATTTTTGCTTTTAGTGGGCAAAATAGATGCACAGAGATGCACTCTTTGATTTAAAAATATTTGCAAGTAAATATTTTATTTCTTGGTAATGAAAATAGAAGTAAGTTTAAAGACAAATCCTTAATGTGCCAATTACTGGGGATGTTACCCTAACTCAATTAAGCAAAATTACAGATAGTTATGGCTACTGCACACCAATTTGAATTTTGCAAAAAATAACAAAATTTTGTTGGAATTACAAATTAAAAATGCAAGACTTTAATAAGACTCAAATAAAATTGATTAAATTTTGCTAAAATTTTGTAAGAGTGTTAACAATATTTTTTTTGTCTGTGCAACAAAACGGATTTTTTACTTTAACCGAAAAATTCGCTTAAAGCAACCAAAATCTACACAACAAAACATGTTTTGTAGTTTCAATCAATTCCTTTCTCTGGTTGTAATGTATGTAGAACGATACGTTACATACTAAAACCTTCCCTGAAACTTTATTTACCTAAGAGTGCCTAAGTTTCATCAAAAATCTATTTAACATTACTCGGGTTATAAGCATCCGAACGAAATTTATATTTGTATTTTATATATATAAAGTAAAACCCGTCGAATTTTGACGAAAGAAAATACTAAGGAAGGCACCATTTTATTTCTTTTAATAAACCTGAAAAATTAATTACAATGAAAAATGTACCTTATATTGGTAAATCAACTCTAAAAAATAAAATAAATAAATAAAATAAAATAATAATAATAATAATAATAATAATAATAATAATAATAATAATAATCTAAAGTTAATAAAATACTATTTATTATAAAACTCAGTTGTTGAAATTATTAAAATTAAACTTTACTTTTTGGTATAATGCCATTACACCAGGATTACACAAAACACCTTTTCAAATATCTTCATTTATTTCGCATGCATTTCATAAAGTAAAGACAAGATTTTGAACGCGGATTTATTTTTGTAGAGATAATATTATTTTATTGAGCGGACAGTTGTAAATCATGTTCTACAGATTTTTTTTTCTATAATTTCTAATATTTAGCTTTTTAATTTTAGTTTTATATAAAAAAAAGTTTAGCCTTTAAAATATTACATGCATGAATGAAAGCATTAAAAAATTTTGTTTCCTTCTTTTTTGGAAAAGTTTTAAAGTTCTATCGTAATATTATTCTTATTTATTTATTTATTTATTTATTTATTTATTTTATAAAATGATACCAACACACATTTAAAAAAAAACATGTATTTTAACAAATATTTTGAATGACGATCTATTGTACACTCGATAAAGATAATTACTATGGGTTGTTAAAATTAATTACATTTATTGAACTACTAAGAATGTATTTATTAAAAATACAAAACATTGCTGAATAGTGCACAACACATGTTTTGTGCACCATTGAGCAATGTTTTGTATTTTTAATAAATACATTCTTAGTAGTTAAATTTTATAGTGCAATTGTCCAGTATATGTTTACATTTATTGATTTTTATGACTTAGGTAATCGCCAAAATGATAATAATTCGGTAATATGTTTTGATATATTTTGAATTTTATGTGCGAACTTCTTAATTTGAATAGATTAAAATATATATATATTAAAATTAAAAGTAGATTTTTTTCCACTTTAAAATATCCTATGCACTTTTTATATTATGATATAAATAAGTTAAGCATTATTTTAAAATCATACTAAAGAAAAATAATTTTCCTTAACTATCTCAAACTTAAAAAGAATTAATAAATCTTATTATTATTATTTTAATATTGCAAAAATATGCTATCACTTTCTTATTAAAACAGAGAAAAAAATACAGAAATGTTGCTATAATGTTTTTCTATTCGTCATACAGATGGCGCCATGACACTTATCAGTTAAAAATACCGATAACTTGTGCCGTTTAAAACGGAAGTTGTACTGTTTCCGGTAAAATTGACGGAACTCTTACCACATTTGTAATCTCAAAATGTGAAATACGGAAATACTACTGTTTTCTTGGAAAAATGAAACTATTTCGTAAAATTTTACGGAAAGGTTTGTGTATACTACCGGACATTTTTTACAGTGTATATCGGCAACAAAATACAATGAAGATCAGTTATTTTGATACAGTTATCAATTTAACCTCCTATGCTTGATATTCCAAACTGAAAAAGAGCAAAATTTATTGCACTTTGACTTAATCATAGAATTTTCCCCCCATTAAATCTAAACACAGCATCATTTTCACCATCTGAAAATTTATACATTCACCTTTCATTTTTTAAAAGTAAATGCGGATGCATTCACATTAAAAAAATGGTATTTTAATTCAATCATTTTAAAATCATAAAGGAAAAAAGAAGCCACATAACTAATGTTTAAAATATATTTTTGTAAAAAGAAAATGTTGCATAGTGTGTAAAGTAAGTTTGCAATAAACTATAAATCCCCCCCCCCCCCATTTAATTGATAAATAAAAAAGAAATAAAACCAAAATCTTCCGGGTTTTATAACACGATATTTTTGATACAGCAGGTATTTTAATTTCAAATTGTTTCACTTTTATGAGAAAATGGCAAAAAGAAAAAAAAGATGCAGCAATCAACTTTTTCCAGCCTTTTTCCTTCACTTGAAATGAAGTACTTCTGTAGCCACAATTATAAAAATTGTATTAAAAACTACAATAAAATTAATATTTCAAAAATAAATTAAGAAGCAGCTTTAAAAAAAAATGCATTTAAAAGTACATTCTTTTTTCTGCACGAAGTTTAAGAATGTGCGGTAATTAGAAGTTAAAAAAATTGCAGCAGCAAAAATTGCAGAACCGAAATTTTATTTCAAATCTCAAAGAGTTGCCATTCGCAAAATGACGTATGCGTTACGGACAGATATGTTTGGCCTTTATAATATAGATAGATAGATAGATAAGTAGATTAATCAAATCAGAAGTGTCCCTTTTGAGTTATGAGTGTCTGAACTTAAATCTCAACGTATGATTTATTTTTTATTTATTTATTTATTTATTTAATTTTATTTTTTTACGATTTTAAACATGCATATTCAACTAGAAGAGAATCAACTTCATCAATTCTATACATCTCCATTGGTAATTAATTGGTAAAATGACCGACTTTTAAAGTAATGTGTTTAATAGTTACAGCTTGTTAAAGTTAATGTGCATAACGTTCATCACGACGGCCCGTATGGCCTATTTTTAGGCCAAGTAATGATGAACGTGTTGATTTCTTATCTTTAATACTGCAATTACATTTTTCAGCACAAAATGTTGTTTTAAATCACCTGTTTTTCATTAAATACGGTTTCCTTGTGTCGTAAGTAAAATAACATGACGAATATGGTGTACTTAATGTACCTAGCAAGTTAAACTTTCATTATTTCGACCCGAGGAAAAGCAAATATTTGTTAAATCTCCAACGGATTAACCGTTCTAAGTTACTTTGTGAAAAAAACATATTACAGGGTGAAGGATAAAATCTGCGATGTGATTCGAAATAATTATCCAATTAATAATAATAATAATAAATCACAGGTTTAAGGGTGTATTCGAAAAAACACTTTTCCACCTTCAATAGCTCGAAATTTTCTGATACAATATCAGACATATTTTTAAAAGTAGAAACATGAAACTTGCTGAGGTGATTTTTGAAGAGGCGTATAAGGTGTCGTATGATTTCATTTTACTCTCATTTCATTAGAGTTTGATTTATAAACAATCATCTTCTCAGTAGGACCCTTTTTTTCGTTCCCAGATCTATCGCTTCGGAAAAATCGGTTCAAAATGCCAAGTTTGATTACTTTTTTGCAATATTTTCTGCATTTATTAAAGAATCGACAATCACAGCCACCTTGAGTAGTTTCTAAATAAGACAATTTGTCAGTTTGATGCATATGAGAGCAAAAATTAATTTAAAAATAAATCGGAAAAAATGCTGGTTGAATCGAAATACACCCTTAAGAGTAAAAATAAAATATGGTTAAAAAGAATGTTTCCATTCAGACCAGCATTACTATTTAATTCTTTAAGTGTTTGGAACGTAATATTCCATTCTCTAAGTTCCAGGTTTCAAAGCAATGTAAGCAATATTTAAGATAGTATAATTATATAGATTTAATCAATTTCTAATACATTTTAAAACGATTAATACTTTCATGGATTACACTCATATTTGTAGTTAAGTTGTTTATAATGTTGAAAGAATCATACTCTCTAAGCATTTAAAAAAAAAAAAAAAAAAAAAAAAAAAACAAAGAAAACAACAGTACAATTTTACTATTTCGCAAGACGGTCAGAGGGTTAATCTGAGGAATTTTCTAATGAATTCAAGAATTCAAATAGTCTTCATATCCTCTTAAAACGTGCAGATTATTTAACTAATAGCTTTAATTCTTATCAACATGTTAGATTATGACAAGTTTCTTATTTCCATATAAATGAATACAATTAAAAACATTTAAGATATTTCTCATATGGTAAAATACATTTGAACTTCTTTCAAAAATAAGATATAATGTTTCAGTTTCAATCATTTTGCTGCAATTGTGAAATATTGAAATTTATATAACAGAAGGAACTCTGGTGACCCAACTATACTACTTCTGATTCTGAAAGTTTTCAGGTGTCCATCTTAGACCTATGTGCTTGTTGTTTTGAAATTTCATCAAAATTGATGGAGATTGAGGAGGGACAGTATTCAAATGTGGGCATTTGTCATGAAATGACCAACGCGTAAAATAATCCCTTTCGTTTAATAACTTAAATTTAATTTATATCAGAAATTAAATAGGTTAGCAACTCAATATTAAAAGAAACAATTTTATTCTTTAATTTAGTAATTTTAGTTAGAAATTAAGTTAGTGTGTTCAAAAGAAAAAATCATTTACGGCAAACAAAATATGTAAGAAAATCGCCGTATTTAAATTAAATCAAAGTAATCTTGTAGAAATGATATTTTTGCTAAATCATTTACCAGTTTTGCGACGCATTCGAAATTTTTGTCAGTTACATCACATTTTGACATGTTGATTGGTAATATCGGTTATTAACCATTTTTTTTTTTTAAATTTTTTTTTTTTTTTTTTTTGACATAGTCAGTATTATGATCTTTCAATAACCAAATTTACATCAAAATTGCAATTGAAAAAGTAATATACAAAAGCAGTTTCGATTGTCCTCAGCCAGTTTGTTAAGAAGAAAAATATCTGCATTATCCGACGAGTAGTGTGCTTTAAGCAATGTATTTGACATTAATTGCTTTTGTTACTTTACTTTTGTGACATTAAATAAATAATTAGGTACTTTTCAGTTAGCCGGGCGCCAGTGTATACATACATACATACATATATGTATATATATATATATATATATATATATATATATATATATATATATATATATATATATATATATATATATATATATATATATATATATATATATATATATATATATATATATATATATATATATACATATATAAGTTTTTACAGTTCTATAAATTGTTTCACTTCCACTTTTTTTATTTTCCATTATTCAATCCTATTGTTTAATAAATTATATAGAGGTTCCTTCAATTTGATTTTAAATTGATTTTCTTATGTGACGTATTATAACGTAATCAATCAATTTCGTACATGGCTTGTAGAATTTAAATCCATTTTTCAGAAAAAAAATGGCGATACTGAAATTAGCCTTCAGTGTTCTTTATTTTCTTAAAAATATCTGCAATTGAGAATTTCTTATTATTATTCTTGGGAATTTATATAATTTCCTTGTTGCCGGTATATTTTTTGAATCCGTTTTATTAAATTACTTAAATTTTCCATTAATTAGCATAAAATATAATTTATTTGTTATGTTTTATTTTATTAATATGATATACTTAATAATTATTATATTTAATTATTTTTAATAATACTTTTTTCCATTCATATACTATCTCCTATCGTCTGTTATGTTGTTGTCTGTAACTGTACTATAACATGTGCATGAGTTTGGAGATTCTGATCAGGTTAATCTGGTCAGGTTTTGATCTTGTTTAAGGAGATTGTTGGAAAGGAATTTTCAACTGTGTTTTTCGCTTACTAATTAAATTAATTTCTTGCATATTATACTCTGTATATACAATTCTATAGATCCTATATAATACAAGGCTGCACAAGTGAATTCGAATATTTTTCCAGCTATAGATAGCATTTACTCAAATGGAATTTTCAAATGCCTTATGCGTTTTCAAAAAGATGTGATCATCTCTTGTCGAAGGTGTAGTTTTGTTAGAGTATTCTGATTATGTTGAAAAATTCGGTACTACTTCCTTACCCTGCCGGCCAATTTCGCCAAATTATAGAAATCGCCAAACTATTCTCCAAATTATACAAATTGATGTAGTTTTCCTTTTTAATACCGAAAGAACAAATAAATTAACAAAAGATTATTCAATTAAAAATCACTTGACGACGTGCCAATTACATGTAACGTGTTTAACTTCCAGTTAATGACATAATTATGATCATCCATTATTGGCATCTCATAGTTTGGGAGTAGTTTTTTGGTCGACGATATAATCAAGTAGTGCCAAAAGTTCTTAATCTATGTTTGAAACATGAATTTACTTTCTTGTTTGAAGATATAATAATCATACATCTCAAAATTTACAGAATACAAACTTTCCGACAACTTTTTCTCATCATGCTGTGTGCATCAAAAACAAATTTTGCAAATTTTCCCAAGTATAAATAAAAATGAAAACACTCTACACATAAAGGATAACATGAAAAGTCTGTCAGGCGCTAATTAATTTATATGCCGCATGTCGACTCACCTATATTATGAATTACCCACAAATAAGTTTTTCTGTATTCACGCGTTGGCCCTTTTCGCAGACATTTCGTGGTAACCCTAAATGCAGGTAAATCATGGATAGAGGTAATTATGTGGATAAAGGTCGTACACATCACGTTTTAAGTTATCTCATCAGGCGAAAACATACTTTTTTTCCTTATTCATTTTTTTCCCCCTTACAACTTTGATGATCCTACTATTTTGTTTGTACCATGATCTCTCTATCGGTTTGTTCTAAGAAATAATTAGGCAACGGTATATAATGCCATTAAAAAATGTATACTTGGTAACGTTAGTAAATAACTGTAATTCAATTATAGCGAATTCTAAATAGATTTTTACGCGGTAATTTATTTCACCGTTATTATTATTTTTTATGCACATTTTTTTTTTTTTTTTTTTTTTTTTTTTTTGTGTGTGTGTGTGTGTGTGTATACAGGTTTTGAAAACGGAAATAATGTTACCAACTGATTAAAGCATGCCGCATAATTTATTTACCTATTAAGTCTAAGTTAATATTTGTTTCTTGACCACATACTTAATATCAGCTAATAAAACACTAATACAATATGTTAAATCACCTTTAATATTTATTTATTTTATTTATTTATTTACATATTTTTGTAAATAACA
This sequence comes from Maratus speculifer, assembly GCA_964019185.1. Taxonomy (NCBI): domain Eukaryota; kingdom Metazoa; phylum Arthropoda; class Arachnida; order Araneae; family Salticidae; genus Maratus; species Maratus speculifer. The sequence goes on along the minus strand of OZ025296.1, from coordinate 313,719,769 downwards.
TTCCAATTAAATCAGTCACGGTAGCAAAACATTTAAATACTAAGAACATTTTATTATTCAAATATTTTATTTATTATTTAATATTTAAATATTTTATTTATTATTCATTATTTAAATATTTTAATTATTATTTATTATTTTGAATATTTTATTATTTAATTACTACTGTTTAAAATCGAATTTTTAATTTCTACCTTACTTTAGATTGTTTCCAAAACCAACTAACGTACTTTCTGGCGCATATTCGAATTTACTTTTGTTCATAAACCTCTGAATTTAACTGTTGTGCTTATCCAGAAAATTTGCAATCAATTGTTTTTCCCCCCTTTTTTTTTCTAAAAAAAAGATATTTTCAGAAAGTACTCTCAAAGTAAGAGTTTTGAACCAAATTTCCAATCTGCGACAAAGAGGTTAAAGGTGCAGTGGACTTTCAACATCGCAAAAATCATCAAATTGTCGATTTTTTATTTTTAACACAATAACATTATATGAACTCCCTGCTATTGAACGCAAAAAGAATTTTTCAATTTCGACTATTTTTACTGAAGTTACAAGCATTTTTGGCCAATCAGCTGATTTTGCCACGTCCCTTTGTATACTTTTTCGCCCAGTCGCAGCCGTAAAATTTAGCATAATTTTCATTTTACCTTACTCAATGTTATTATTTTGCCCTGAACACTTATTAATTTTGTGATTTCGCAAAACAATACTTTAACTGTAACTTTTAACTGTTTCTTTTAGCGTTTGTTTATAATGTATTTAGAGGAATTGCTTTTTGTCCCCAATCTTTTTAGCGTAACAAAAAAAAAAAAAAAAAAAAAAAAAAAAAAAAAAAAAAAAAATTTCTCAACAGCTATTTAATATATTTAACAAAAATTTATACAATAAAAAGTATTTACACCATGAATATTTCCAGATAAATTAAAGAAAATCATCAGAAAATAAAAAAGTTAGTTTTGAGACGATTTTTTAAAATTCAGATACTTTACGTCCTTTGCATGAATTACTGTCGAAGCAGGGCCGTAGCTAAGGGGGTGCTATGGGCGGCTCAGCCCCCCCCCTAAAATATTTTGAGCCCCCCCTGGAAAAGATTCCAAGGTCACTCAATGAGTTTCTGTTCAGAAAATTCAAATGAAATTCTGTTCAAAAATCAAATATAGCTTTGAGACCCTTTCACAGTTTTGCAGAATTACTAAATTGCATCTAAAATAAATAATTCAACAATCCCTAATCCTATTTGAGCATATGAAGCTAACATGATGTTTAATTTTGCATCAGTTATACACTCAAAATTTTCATCATCATATACTTTTCTTAGTATAAAATGAAGTTATTACAACAGTTTAATAAGAAACATAGTGCAATGTGAATATGCACTAATTTATCTTTCCGTATCAGATTAAGAAAAAAAATTGAGCCCCCCCCCCTACAATCTCTTGAGCCCCCCCTATAGATCACTTCTAGCTACGGCCCTGTGTCGAAGCCACACATTTTATGTGAATTTACCATAAAAACACAAAGCACTTACATATAAGTTAGAAACGATATTATATTCCTTATATATAACTGAAAATGTGTCAGTAGAAAAATATTAAGCAATTATAACCATTGTAATTACAAAAAACCTGTTTTTCTCAGAGTGAATATTTTCGTCGTTTTCATGATTTCAAAATGTTCCATGCGAAATACTTTATGACCAATTTTTCTGATTTTTTCGAAAAATGCTCTATATGTGTGTGTTAACAAATGTTGCTAGAAATAAATGTGTTTAGACGCATTTAAATTTTTAAAATTTCAGTTATATGGAATTTTTTATCATTTGTTAACGAAAAATACAAAAAAAAAAAAAAAAAATACAAAAAAAAAAAATTAAGTTAAAACCATTTTTTTAATGTTGTTCCGTTCCGGCAGTGTTTTGGCTCCACCTGGCGAGCGCTTGTAAAAAAATGAACAGTTTAGCTGTTGATCATCAAAGAATCAGCACGTACTCAAATTACTATTCATCCATACACCCCTTAAGCTATGGAAATCAATTTGAATTTTATAATTGCATTTTAGTTTATCATTTGTCGTTTTGTGTTGTTATGTGTGTGTGTATTTGTGCAAGTAAAATTAAAAAACTTTAAAAAGACTATCAAGACTACAGTCCACTCTATTCGACAAATGTTTTGAAAGTAATATGCTAAAAATGCTTAGTAACATTTATTTGTATGTATGAAAGGGTTATTATGAAAATATTTTGAACAAGTATGGGGTGAAAACCGGTTTCGCCAGGAGCATTTTGAAATATTGCCATTTTTCGTTAATTTTTTAAAAAAAGAAATCTGTATCTCAAAACTATTGAATATATTTTTTAAAAAAATTGTGAAATAAGATATATATATATATACTATTACTATTTCCAGAAATTTAAAAAAAAAAATTCATTGAAAATTAAAAAAAAAATTAGTTTTGAGAGTCTACTGTATCCTTAATGAAAATTATTTTGTGAAACAATAATTACAAAATAACTCAAGATATGATTAATTTACCGAAAAAAGAAAAAGAATTTGATTATAAATCACTGCAGTAATGCCTGCAAATGTCATAAGTTTGCGTTTAAAAATTAGTCAAAAAATATGTAACAAAAAATTGCATTTTTGGTTGGGGAATTTTTTTAAAACCTTTTTAAATATTTGTATAAATTAATACTAAATATTTAAGGTATCTACCAACGTTCGAGGTGTTTTTTAAAAATTACGTAAAATATTTAATAAATATACACATTTTTAGTTCAATTGTAATGGAGAATGATGAAAAAAAAAAACATAAAATTTAAATAATAACTTGATATTTTTTTCTAAAATTGGCGGGTTTTTTTTCCATTTTTTTAAAGCAAAATTTCATGTTTACATCAGACAACATACACTCAATTCAACCCGATTTATTTCAATTTTCTTACACACAGAAAAAAAAAATCTATAATTCAAGTAACTAATCAATGTAAGTAAGCACTCAATTTAAGTAAGCACTCAATTTAAGTACAAATTTGTTACACAAATCTACATGCCTATTTAAATTTTATGTATACACTGCACAAAAAATATGTAAATCTACAAAGCTAGCATTTGTAAAGCTACAGAAACATAATTTTGCAAAGAATGTACTAAAATTACAGAAGTCTTGCTAAAATTTTATCTGTGACCCGAGTTGCTATTACATAAAAAGTTCTAGGTATGCCAATTTTCTAAAAACAATCTTAAGTAACCTTACAGATTTCTTGACTTACAGTGCAAACGTGAATCCGTTACATGAATTTTTGTTGTTGTCATTACGTAAGAAGTTCTTAAGGGAGACCCGTAAGAAAACACCCAAAATTTTTATTATTGATTTTAAAGTAATGAATTTTGGTGTACTATTTAAGAATCTTTTTGTAAGGAATAATTAGCAAAAAAAAAATTTCACTTTTTATTAAAAAGTATATTTTTTTGTCGATTTTTGTGATTTTTTTTTTGTGGAAAAATACACTATTTAAAATTACTATTCCTCGCACAATTTTCAATATTTTGGTATTAGTAAAATTTCTTAAATAGTGTTATAGTATATTGAAACGACCTAGGGAGAGATATTTTTAATTTTCTATTTTAATCAGCTAAAAAAAAAAAAGAAAAAAGAAAGAAATTATGCATGGTAAATTTCCTTAAATTCGTTATAATTTTCATGTTTACTAATTTATGTAAAATTTTCAGAAATAGTTAAAAAAATATCTCTCCTTACTTTTGTTGCAAATTTTTTTAAGATTCTAAAAACATAAACACTTTGTTTCTAAACCATTTTACCACTGAGCCTTAGTACTTTGAACTTAGGCAAAATATGGAAAAAGTCATTTTCAGGAAAACACATTTTAAATGGTCGCTAGTCCTTTAAACTCTAGTGGCTACAATTCAAAAAAGCTCATTTGCTGCCTGTTCCAAGTGTCCCCGAGTTCTGAAATTTTGAATGGATATTCGCAAATGTGTATTTTATCGTTTTCTGAAATAATTTTTTTTTTTTTTTTTTTTTTTTTTTTTGAACTTTTGATGATTTTTGGCCGAAAATGGGGTACGGGTCTCCCTTAAAATCCCAATTTTTTAGAAAAAATTTAGTAACTTGCAGACTTTTTTTTTTTTTTTTTTTTTTTTTTTTTTTTTCAGTGCGCATCATTGCGATAATATCATTACCGTTGGGCCTCAAATAATTACATTGATCAATCGAACTTATATTCTAGTTCAGCACTTATTGAGTAATACGGAACGCATTTTGACATTAATTTTACAGAAATATGTTTAAAAAACATTCGCCAAATGAAAAAGTATTAGCAAAGTAGATTCGCCGTGTAGCACAAACAACTTTAATTTTTTTTTATGCTTTCTTTTTTTTTTTTTTTTTTTTTTTTTTTTTTTAAATATGTTCTAAAGTAACCTAAGTTTTTATAACTGTGACAACGATTGTTATTAATCTAATTTCAACAATCCGCTACAAGTATATTAAAAATATGTATTTATGGATTTGTATGAAAAACGGAAAAGAAAAGAAACAAAAAGCAAAAATTGAACATTAGCAATTTGGCGAATCTAAACGCTTGTTTACTCGCCAATTGAAGAATTTAGTCGCAATTTGGCGAAACGGCGAGCGACAGCGAGAACCCTGGTTACAGGTCCTATTTTAAATTTCAGTTTTAAACTTTAACTATGTGTTTTAATGACATTCAGTTTATGAAAACACATAACAATAAAAATGATTCGTGCACTTATTTTGTATGAAATAAGATTAAAGTTTACAACAAAAAATATAACTAATATACAATAATAATAAAGTATTAATGTGAAAGAACAATTGAAAACTATAGCATTTTGGTATTTGAAAGGGGGATTTAATAGATTTGGTTTTAAATCTTATCTTTTCCTTATAAACACAAAATACTTTAATTTCAAAATACAGTAGAACCCCGATAATTCGGACCCCGATAATACGGATCGGTTTGGTCTTTTTTTTTTTTTTTTTTTTTTTTTTTTTTTTTTTTTTTTTTTTTTATTTAAAGTTTGAGAAGCGATTGGCTAATTTCCATAACATTAACTTGTTTCATCGTCGTATTCTAAATAAAAAAACTTTTTCTGACATGTTTTCGGAATAATTAAGCAAAGTAAACATTATTACTGTCTGCAAATATTCAATAAGTTTAACATAAAGGTGATTTTCTGTTAGTATGTTATATTTTATTTCATTTTATTTTCTAATTCTCCGGATAATCTGGATTTTCGATAATCCGGATTGGGTCCGGTCCCAATTAATCCGAATTATTGGGGTGTGATGAATTTCGTTCCCACGCTTCCAAAATTACCCCCCACGACGGGAATCCCGGAGAATTCTCAGAAGGAGAAATACATCTTTCTCCACTCTCAAAGTAGACATAAGAAAGTCAGCCGATTTCAATAAAGCACTTAAGTGAACTCTTCGATTAATGCACAAGGTCGTTCCGCTGATTTTAGACCCCACGGAAGTTGAGCCTTTGAAGTGTTGAGAGAGACCGCATGGCGATGATTTCCACAAGTAAGAGAAAGATATTTCTCCAAGGCGACCGCTGTGCAAGAATGAGGAGGCGGGTCATCCCAAGGAATGATGGATGAGGGAAAACGGGATAAATAGAGCGAGGAGATGCTCTAAGGGACTTCTTTTGCTGTTCGGATGCGGAGCGTTAGAGACGGGGGAGTTGGCCCTCGTACTCAGAGAGAGTAGTGACCAGTGGTTTACTCTTGGAGAAGAATTAATAGGCGGTTAATGCCTATGGGAAAGAACTTGTGGAGAACTACTCCGGATAAACTTTTATCATATTAATGAGTGGCGGTAAAGCCATTTCATATTCAGTACGAACAATCTTTTCAATCTGTTGTGGAGAACCCATCTTTTATTTTGTTATAAGTGGAGTGGATTTCCTTGTAATGAACTAAATAAATTCTAGTGAAATCTGATCCAGCCTCTTGCCGCTATTTTTTCGACCCGCTACCACACAAGCCGACTGGAGGTATTATAACTGGTGGCAGCGGTGGGATTCTTACACCAGAAAAGAAAAGTTGTTTGGATATGTTAGTCTGCCCCAGAGTGTGATAATAGCGCCCGCCCAGAGAGACGACGCTAATAGAAGAGCATAAAGCCTGACCGTGCCTCAGCAACAAGAGAAAGATATAGGAGTGCCTCAGCCGTGCTGCAGCAAATTGAGAAGGAGCCCCAGAGTCCTTCAGCTATACCCAAGGAGCGCAAAGCTTCAAGTGCCTCGAAATCAAGGACCAGTGACCGCTGACAATTGGAGCCCGAGAAAAGAAACCCTCCGAGCCAGACCCAGGAGCAACCGGGACCGACCTCTTCAGAAAGACGTGCCAAGCAGAAAAAGGTAGGCTCATTTTTCTTTGAGTGGCCTCAGATTGAAAATTTAGTGTATTTATAGTAAAATATTGTCATGATTCTAAACTTAAACTTAAGTTTAAAAAAAAAAAATTATTTCAGTGAATTTCGATTTAGGTCAAATTAATTAAAGTTAATCATAAAATAATTTAATAAATAAGTAATATCTAGCTGTAAAAAAATTCTCGAGTTAGAATTATTTTGTTTTTCTCTAAAAACATTTGATAAGCCAGTGGGTGAAAAAAAAAAGTCCCTTGGAAAAAAAAAAGGCTCTTTGGAAAAAAAAAAAAAGAAGAAAGGCCTTTATAAAATTTATTAACTTAGTTACTAAATTTAAAATTTTATTAACGGTTAGTGCTGTTACATATTTCTGTTGACTAATGCATGTTAGGACAGGTTTTGGTTAAAATATTTTGTATTTAAATTAGTAAATGTTTCTGTTAATAATCTGTGTGAGTGCCCAATCCAAAAATCCAAGTTGTTTTTCTGTGACATTTCAGAAAGTTAGTTGTTATTTGTGTTTTTGTGTGAATAGGGATCTTTAAGTTTAGGAAAAATTTATTTTATTGAGACTAAATTACAGAATTGAAGAAATGGTCTGAATTAGAAATCCTTATATATCTATTGAATTGTGTTTAGAATTTTTATTTTCTTATACATGCATAAAATTTGGATTGTGAAATTGTTAACGATTTAGTTAAATGCATTTGATTTTTTGGGTTCTTGTTAACTGAATTAAACTTAACGGAATCATGGCGAAAATTACGTCACTCAAATATTGTAGGAAGGCAGACTTACAAAATTTGGCAGAAGTCCTAGGGGTGGAAATCGAACCGGATGATAATATGGCAGCTATTATTAGGAAAATTGAATCCGCGAGCGATTATGATCAAACTCTTGCTTTAGCTCAAGCTGAATATATAGTTAGGGATCGCGAAGAGGAAAAACAAAGGTTAGAACAAGAAAAACAATGGGAAAGGGAAGAAAGAGAAAGACAAGATAAAGAGAAGGAAAGGGAATTTACATTGGAACAGCTGAGATTATCTCAAACCTCAGAGAGGCGTAATTCTACTGCGAGTAGTAATGCTGAACGTCAACCTAAGCTTGCACTTAAGACTGTAATGCACCGCTTTGACCCCGATAAATCCGACATAACTCTTTTCTTAAACTTATTCGAACGACAAGCTAATAGAGTAGGTATCGAAACTGAAGACTACGTAACTCATTTACTCTCTTTATTACCCATAGACATAGCGGAATTGATCTTGCGCGAACCGGCAGATCAAATTGAAAATTTCGCACACGTGAAATCATTATTACTGGCCAGGTATAGGCTGAGTCCTGAAGCTTATAGGGTAAAATTAAATAGGCATGCTAAAAATCCTGGAAGCCCATGGAAAGATTTAATCTTTGAACTTGACAGTTTTCTCGAAGGATGGTTACACGGTTTAGGAATTTCAGATTTTTCGGCTCTGAAAAAGTTATTGATTACGGACCAAATCAAACGTCGTGCTCCCACGGAATTAAAAGAGCACTTCATAGATTCTTGGGCTAATTATACGGATCCCCTAACTCTAGCAACAAAATTAGATGAATACGAAGCTGTTAAGGTATCGCAAAAAAAATCGTGGAACACCGGAAACGCAATAGACAGGAGAGGCGATAAACCAAAAATTGATGACAAATCGCGAGAAAGGAAAAACGAAACTGAAACCAATTGGAGGAGCAGAAATGATAACACAGAACGGCAACGGGTTTTCGAACGACCTAGTGGAAGGAAGTGCTTTTTGTGTTCTAGTTTTTCCCATGTGAAGGCCGATTGTCCAGAGAATGAAAAAAATAAAAAACCTGTAACAAATGTTCGACATATTAGCGACGGAACTAAATTCGAAAAAGGTTTCCAACCTTATTTGGGTCGCGCAAAAATTAATGGAGAGGAAATAGTTACACTCCGTGATTCTGGGACCTGCCAAGATGTCATCCCAGGGCGATTAATTAAACCTGATCAACTAGACGGGAATTACGTTTGGATTACGCAACCACTCATGAATGATGTACGTCGTTTACCTACGGTGATAATAGATTTAGAAATTGAGGGGGCAGGTTCGATCCGAACTAAAGCTATAGTAGCAGAAAAGGAAATTGACATGGATTACTATATTTTGGGAAATGATACTCAGAAATTAATTGAGGAAGGAAAAAAAAATAATCCCGCAGTTTTAAATGCCGTTCTCACCCGCAATCAGACTAAATCAATTCTGAAAGAGAAAAAATCGGGTACTCTGGAAAGGGAAGAAAGTGGAATCATTGTATCAAACAACCCCAAAGTTCCTATTGAAGATGCTACTATTGTATTGTACGAAAGCTCTTCCGAAAAAGGGGAGGAGACATCTCAAACGGAGGAAGATGTATTGATTGTTCCAGAGCTGGAACCAGACAAGTGTTCAATTTTAGGGGAAGTCAAAAAGGCGGATTTCGTGAAAGCTCAACAAGATGAGGTAGAATTAAATGGAGTACGCGAGAAAGCGAAAAAAAAGAAATCACATTACGAAATTCATAACTCTATTATTGTGCGAAAGTCAACTGACTATAGAGGAAATATTAGGAACCAATTGATTATACCCTGGAAATTTAGACAAGGAATTTTAACGGCTTGTCATGAAGGGATTTCTTCTCACACGGGAGTGGGAAAAGCCTTATGTGTATACTCGCGATGGGCGGAAGCGATTGCAATTCCTAATATGCTTTCGGAAACGGTTATGGAAGCGTTAACTACCGTATTCAGTCGAATAGGATATGCAACTGAAATACAAACTGATTTAGGACGCAGTTTTATCTCCAGTCTAACGACTACGTTTTTAGATAAATTCGGAGTAAGACTAAGACATTCTAGTGTGTGTAGGCCTAGCTCAAACATGGTAGAAAGATTTCACCGGTCCATTAAAAAATTATTAAAGTCTTTGTGCTTAGAAAATGGAGAGGATTGGGAATCAAATTTGCCTCACGCCCTATTTGCACTTAGGACGGTGGTCCATGAATCTACCGGGTTCAGTCCGGCAGAACTTGTTTTCGGCCGAAATCTCAGAACGCCTGAAACATTGTTGTTCGAGCAGTGGACGGGGGAAGGTCCCGAACACGAATTAGTTACGGAGCATGTATTCAATCTGGTAAATAGATTAAAAAGACGCCGGGAACTTGCCGCCGAAAACATGACGAACAGCCGGGAGAAAAGGAAATTCTATTACGATAAAAAGGCAACTGAAAGAAGTTTCGAGCCGGGCGAAGAAGTTTTAGTACTAGCCACGAACAAACCAAATAAGATGTCTATTAAATGGATCGGGCCGGGAAAAATCGACTCGAAAATTTCAGATACAAATTATTTAGTGAGTGTCCCAGGGCGACGCGAGAAATCAAAAATCTACCACGTTAATTTGTTGAAGCCATACGTAAGACGCGTAAAAAAAGTAAATATTTTACCTAGCAAAGTTTTCGACTCGGAAGAATCCCCGGATCTTGAAATAGATTTTCCATCCGTCGATTCAAACAGTCACAATTTCGAGAAAATAGTGGAAGATGGGAATTTAAAAGACCGATGTAATCCAAACCAATTAATAGGGGCTTCGTATAGATTCTCTAAATTCATGTCCAAATTATTACACGGACTAGAAGAATATTGTCTTCCTTATCTGGACGATACAGCAGTATTTTCCAACACTTGGGAGGAACATCTCATACATTTAAGGACAGTCTTAATTAGGATTAAGGAGGCTAGGTTGAAAATTAAAATTGCAAAATGTAAATTCGCACAAAGGACAGTAAAATATCTCGGACATATTGTCGGGGAGGGGCAACGAAAACCTTCAGATGTCAAAATCAGGACTATCGTAGATCTGCCAACACCGAGAAACAAAACTGAAATAAGGAGATTCTTGGGAATGACAGGTTATTACGCCCGGTACATAAAAAATTATGCCGACATCGTTGAACCTCTTACGAGTGCTTTAAAAGGAAAAAACAAAAGGGAAAAAATAGTTTGGAACAGCGAAATGGGGGAAGCGTTCGAGAAATTAAAAAAGAAATTAACTGAAGATCCCGTACTATACGCCCCCAATTATGAATCCGAATTTATAATACAAACGGATGCTTCAGAAAAGGCTATGGGTATAATACTGGCCCAGAGACAAGGCTCAGAAGAACATCCGATACTTTTTCTAAGTAGGAAATTCACAGACGTAGAAAAGAATTTTAGCGCTTCAGAACGCGAATGCGCCGCTATAATTTTTGCAATAAAGAAGCTAAGACATTATATTGACGGTCAGAAGTTTTCTATACAAACCGACCATAATCCTTTAATATTCTTAAAGAATAATGCAGGCAATAACCCTCGCCTTTTACGTTGGGCACTCACCCTGCAACCCTATCATTATGCTATAAAACATCGTCCAGGAAAGGACATACCCCATGTGGATTATTTAAGTAGGATAGAGTAAAATCTATCAGAAAATCCAATTGTATATATGTTTTCATGCTAATTATCTGTATTTTGTAATTTATAATTGTGTACTTTATTGTGTAGATAAATTAAACGGATACCGAAGGGAAAGATCCTGTTAAATGAAAAAAAACAGATATTCTTTATAAAGGTATTTTAAAGATTTAAAAATATATCGGGGCCACCCAAGTTTAATGAGCTAACCTTTCCCTTACAGATATTGTGTCTTGCAGCCCAATATCAGACTGGCGGAAGGGGTGTTGTGATGAATTTCGTTCCCACGCTTCCAAAATTACCCCCCACGACGGGAATCCCGGAGAATTCTCAGAAGGAGAAATACATCTTTCTCCACTCTCAAAGTAGACATAAGAAAGTCAGCCGATTTCAATAAAGCACTTAAGTGAACTCTTCGATTAATGCACAAGGTCGTTCCGCTGATTTTAGACCCCACGGAAGTTGAGCCTTTGAAGTGTTGAGAGAGACCGCATGGCGATGATTTCCACAAGTAAGAGAAAGATATTTCTCCAAGGCGACCGCTGTGCAAGAATGAGGAGGCGGGTCATCCCAAGGAATGATGGATGAGGGAAAACGGGATAAATAGAGCGAGGAGATGCTCTAAGGGACTTCTTTTGCTGTTCGGATGCGGAGCGTTAGAGACGGGGGAGTTGGCCCTCGTACTCAGAGAGAGTAGTGACCAGTGGTTTACTCTTGGAGAAGAATTAATAGGCGGTTAATGCCTATGGGAAAGAACTTGTGGAGAACTACTCCGGATAAACTTTTATCATATTAATGAGTGGCGGTAAAGCCATTTCATATTCAGTACGAACAATCTTTTCAATCTGTTGTGGAGAACCCATCTTTTATTTTGTTATAAGTGGAGTGGATTTCCTTGTAATGAACTAAATAAATTCTAGTGAAATCTGATCCAGCCTCTTACCGCTATTTTTTCGACCCGCTACCACACAAGCCGACTGGAGGTATTATAGGGGTTTTACTGTAACTTCAAAATTTAATATGCTGATTTTGAACCAAAATGTGTCATGTCACATTTCTTCTTATCCCCTTCCACTTTCTTGTCACAATTTCACGAACCTCCCGTTTCTCCTTCCAAGCATTGCATCATTTGTGGATGGCCTCTTAAGATTTCTTATGTATAAAATTAATCTAAGAGTGTCATTTGTGGTTTATTAGTATTTTTATGTTTAAAACGCAAAGAGAATCATTACATAGAAACATTGTTTACGTTTTTCCTGACTCTTCATATATGCAAACTTACGTTATTTGACCCAATACTTAATGTTTTTTTTTTCAATTCGTCGTAACTAATCTTCTAATAGTCGCAGGAATAAAATTAAAACAGATTTGGGATCGCAAGGATTGTTCTTTTTAAATAAAACAATAGAAAAATTCGAAATTGTTTTTCAAAATTAATATTTTATTGCAGGCAGATATCTTAAATTAATAATTTTTAGCTACGTTCATAAATATATAAATACGTAGTATTATATTACTAAGAAAAGAGAAGATAAAATAATACGTAAAATGTATTACGTAGTATTATATCTTCCTACGCAAACTTCCGTTATTCGATTCAATACTTAATGTTTATTTAATTTATTATAACTCCTCTTCTAATAGTCGTAGGAATTAAATTAAAACAGATTTGCAACAATAAAAGATTTCTCTTTCAAATAAAATAATACAAAAACTCGATTTTTACTTACCCATCATACGTAGTATAAGGTAAATCTTGCAATCGTTTTGAAAATCGAAAAAAATTTTTTTTTTTTTTTGACGGATTTACAGTGTCGTTTTCGACACTGGAGATTTCGAAAAACATATTCTTAGAAAAAAAAATTTGCCGTCCGTCTGTCTGTCTGTCAGTCTGTCTGTCTGTAAACGCTCTATCTCCCGAACAAATTGAGATAGAGACTTGAAATTTTGTATGTAGTTAGTATGTAAGAATGGGACGAAGCCTATTTAATATCAGTAACCTCGATTATCCGGAACTATTTTTTTCGGACTCTCGAAAAATTCGTTCTGATGAAAGGTATATAAAAATTTTCGAAATTTTTCGTTTTAAGGGGTGATCGTAAAAGGCAATAAAATAACACAAATTTTGCATAAAGAATGAAGTTGATCGAATTATTAGTTGCCGAGATATCTGTAATCCTGTTTTCACATTCTTCGATTTTTCATGACCCTGTATTTCATTCAAATTTCAATTCGAAGATATATTTTAATTGAAAATGAGACGCTTAATCCGACACAATAAACAGTTAGTTAATAAGATTATTATTTTTGGAGTTATAAGGATGTTTCTTTTTCGCAATTCAGTACTTACTCGAGTAGTTAGGCGTGTTGTAGAAGTTATCGAAAGAGATTCATCAGCAACTCATTAATACAGCATTACTATGCACAATAAAAATATAAATACACGTTTAAATTTTGTTTTGGAATTGCAATCCATTTTATAAATAGTTTTCAAATGTATTATTTTCATATAATATATATGCATATACATGATGGGTAAGTATTACGGTGGCCCCCAACGACTAGTTTTTTTTCAAAATAGACATTTTAATGTATTCAGAGGCCTCAATTTAATAATTTTCAGTTGCGTCGTAATTGCACGTAGTGCACATAGTTGTCGTCTGTCCGCATGTAACAGTTCAGAATTTATCTTACCGCATGATTTGAAATTTAATAAATATTATCTTTGCCGAATTTTTTTGATTCATTTCAAATTTTATGAAAATGGAATCAAAACTTTAAAAAGTATTAATAAAAGTTTATTATTATTATTATATTAAATCCTATCATATTTAATTAATTCAGTGTTAGCCCATAATAGGTAATTATTCTAGGCTTCCATGGTGATTATTCTGTTAAATCCTATCCTATGCAATTTATACAATGATATCCCATGATAGATAATGATTCTAGGTTGTCATGGTAATTACGTCATTTTTAACCCTTTCGGGTCAGGTGTACTATTAATAGTATATGTTTTTTAATTGAGAATTATTTTGTTCAAACAAATACGTTTCTTACTATTTACATGTACTAATGTTAGTATGCATCTATGCATTTACTATATAACTTCATCAGCTTTAAGCATTTAGAAATAATAATAATTATTATTATTATTTGCTTGATGTATTTCACTGTTTAAATTTAAAATAAAGGTTTCTTTCCTGAAAGAAACGTGTGTAAAAAAGCACGAAAAATATTAGAAAATTGTAATATTAGTTAAATCTGCTTGTTATGTAATATTTTCCAAACATCTCCAAAAATTCTTCCTTAGCCTATTGTCCTATGAATACGAATTGAAGAGTACGCAAAACAACAACATTCGTTATGTTTCAGACAATCAAATATTCGTTAAACTCTAAATCTATTTGGATAGTTAGTTCTAATGTTATAGTATATGTTATTAACGCAAAAGTATTTTTTTTCTAAAAATCAAAAAAAAAAAAAAAAAAAAAAAAAAAAAAAAAAAAATCGGACCTGAAAGGATTAAACAACGAGTCATATTAATTCCGTATTACTGCATTTAATATGTAGAATAGTAATAAATTTTGTATTCATCTATTTTTGCATAGGGATGCATCAGTTATCGCACCAAGATCTCAATATTTAAATAAAGAATACTGCCCAGTTTAACTGATGGCATTGAGCTCACAGGCTACAAATACTAACTGTACATTAAATCCTTATATTTTCAAGGGTTAATTCCGTTCGAAAAAAAAAATAAAGAAGGGGAAACAGCTCTCCCCTTTCCTCTCTTTTTATATTTAATCATTGAACCTCCAATACTATCAAAGACATGCTTTATCATATAAAAAATCTATTTCCAAAATTCAGAGCAAATGAGATAATTCTTAATAAAAATCCATTTAGCATTTATATAATTTAAAAGGAGTTATCCTCCTCTTTTATACTTAACCATTAAACTTCCAAAACTATTCAGAGATTTGAACGAAATCTGAAAATTCTGCTTGAAAAACCCATTTATATAAATTAAGAGGGGGGGGGGGCATTAGAACCTCTGTTCCCCCTATTTATACTTATTCAATAAACACCTAAAAACAGTCACGGAATCGCCTCATCAGAATGATCCTAATCTAAATTTTGAACGAAAACTTAATTCTGCATGAAAAGCCCATTTATATCAACTAAGGGGAGGGGCATCAGCCCCCCGTTCCCCCTCTTATACATATCGAATGAACTCCAAAAACTAATCAGGGAAGCGCCTTGTCAGGATATACCTACATACAAAATTTCAAGTGGATCGGATGTTTTTATCATGAGTTATCGCGTTACGCACGAACGTACGAACGTACATACAGAACGGACGGGCACATAAGCTCTCAGGCTATGATAGCCTGTGAGCTAAAACCCACCTAGTTATAATAGGAATACACCTCATTTGCCATGTTTCATGAACAATTACTATTTTTTTTTCTTGATAGGAGGTTTTTTGTGACAGCAACTGTTGCACACATCTAACAATGACTTTGAGTATAACCATAATAATGACCATTATTTGCTCTATGTCGACCAATTACTTCACAAAAATCATACGTTTAATGGCTATAATTCCATTGTACTCTCTTTAGTATATTATTTTAAGAAATTGTATTTTCTTTCATAGAGACTGGAAAAATTTTAAAACATTAAATCAGCGTTTTCTCAAAACAAGGAAATCAGGCATTGACCTTTTTTGTGCCACAATAAAAATATTTAGATTCAACTTCAAAAAATATATGGAAAGAGTTTAACTGATGTATTTCTTTATTTTACCTATGTTAAAACAATTTGCTTATTGTTTTCTGCTTTCATTATTTACAATAGTCTAAGGAAGTGTTTCCTTTTAGCTACATAATTTCTTGTTAATAACCTTTTTGTTTTAATTTTTATGTTAATGAACTTCTATAGGCAAATTTTTCTCTAAAACATTTTACTTATCCATCATACGTAGTATAGGGTAAGTCTTGCAATCGTTTTGAAAATCGAAAAGTTTTTTTGACGGATTTACACGTTTTAGACACTGGAGATTTCGAAAAACATATTTTAGAAAAAAAAATTGCCGTCTGTCTGTCTGTCTGCCTGTCAGTCTGTCTGTAAACGCTCTATCTCACGAACAAATTGAGATAGAGACTTGAAATTTTGTATATACTTAGTATGTAAGAATGGGACAAAGCCTATTGAATATCAGCAACCTTGATTATCCGGAACTATTTTTTCCGGATTCTCGAAAAATTCGTTCTGATGAAAGGTACATAAAAATTTTCGAATTTTTTTATTTTAAGGAATGCATGTAAAAGGCAATAAAAAAAAAAAAAAATTGCATAAAGAACGAAGTCGATCGGATTATTAGTTGTCGAGATATTTGTAATCCTGTTTTCCACATTCTTCGATTTTTCATGATCCTGTATTTCATTCAAATTTCAATTCAGAGGTATATTTTAATTGAAAATGAGACGCTTAATCCGACGCAGTAAACTGTTAGTTAATATGATTATTATTTTTGGAGTTATAAGGATATTTCTTTTACGTAGTTTGGTACTTCTTGAGTAGTTTGGCGTTTTATATAATTTGTTGAAATTGGTGCATCAGCAATTCATTAATAGAGTATTACTATGTGTATTAACAACATTTAAAATTTTTTTTGGAATTAAAATACATTGTATAAATAGTTTTCACATATTTTATTTTCATATGCATATAAATGATGGGTAAGTATTACGGTGGCCTTCAACGACTATAGTTTTCTTGATATTTAATAAAAGTTGTCGTCATGCTTGGAAGCCAAACGCTTAGTTATGTAGCAAAACTTGTGACATGAACTAACACGAGCCTATTTTTACAGATTTTATTTATGTATATATATACATGTATGTTTAACCCTTTGCGGCGCACGGCAAATTCATTGCTTAAGCATTGAAATTAATGACTGACACTAGAATTTGAAAACCGCTTTATTTGTAAATAAGAAAAGCTTACATTTCACGCATTCAATAAACCGTAATTTTTTTTAACCAAAATTCCGGAGCCAATGGAGCATTTAGGAATTAAAATTAAGTAGTTTCATAGATATACCACTGCGCCGAAAGGGGTTTAATTTATTTAATCAAAAATTCACATTCTTCAATTAATTACGCACGTGTCCGCATTTGGCAGCAAAGAATAAGTTGCTATAAACATATCTCTAATTGCCAAGTACGGGTTACTTGGCAAAATTCCCATTCGAAACCGATGTAATTAAAATTTTAAATTTAAATTAGAAATGATAATATAATAAACACTAATCAGATGTGGCAATCCCAAAACTTTCTTTTATCTTATGCATAATACTTTTTTTTTAAATGTAGCATAGCAGCGCCATCGATTAGGTGGTTTAAACTAAAATCCAGTCAGCAACAACTTATGAACAATAGATTTCATGAAATCTATCTAAAAAATTTTTCCACGCCATGTTAATGCTGCCACTACAAATTTCACAAAGAAATAATTAACTACAGAATTTTGCTAAAAGAAAAACCTAGCACCGCATATTAAATAATATTAATACAAAATGCACATTATTTTCGCAGTTTCTCAATCATTACTCTAAGAAACTGCACCGTTTTATCTGTGCATTTAAAAAGTAATTTCGAAAAGGCTTTCGCGCTTCTTTTCGTTACAAAGAAAAAAGGAAAAAGAGAGAGAGAGAGAGAGAGAGAGAGAGAGAGAGAGAGAGAGAGAGAGAGAGAGAGAGAGAGAGAGAGAGAGAGAGAGAGAGAGAGAGAGAGAGAGAGAGGGGGAGGGAGAGAGAGAGAGAGAGAGAGAGAGAGAGAGAGAGATGTAACTTACAAGGAAAGTCTCCATACTGGGCATTCTCAGAATTTCATGAAAAAAAATACTAATTAAACTACTCATGTATGCAATAAAGGAACAGTCTAAATTAGCGGCGGAATCACAGTAGAAACTTTGTAAAAAAAATAAAATACTTTCTAATATATGGCGTGAAAACACGAAAGCGTCGGGGGATTTGGCGAGCAATACTTTTTTCGCCAAACACAAACGATTTTAATGCAACTGAAAACTTTTGAATTTTTAGAATTCGTGTAAATGGTATTTAATGAATTGAAACAATGAAATTGCGTAAACACACACAATTGAATTGCGTAAACAATGAGAAAGTTTAATATACTATATATATATATATATATATATATATATATATATATATATATATATATATATATATATATATATATATATACTATTTTTTGCTGTAGTTATTTAATTTACCTCTGGAAAAAATATTTTCATACATAAAAAATTCTTATTCAGTAAAATTATTATCATACATTTAAGCGTATTCAAAAATAAAAGACAGATGTTTCATTGCAACAAAATCGAATTGACAATGCTCAACTGGACTTTGAACTTGAGACAATTTTAATTAATTTAAACTTGAATTTAGTTTTAAATTTCAAATTTTGATGGTATTATTTTTTATTGCCAACCGATGGTAAATCGCCAAGTAACAAAAATTTCATCATTTTTTTACGGACAGGATACGGAGGTTCCGCCGAAATTTTTTTATAAACGTATATATCGTCATGGGAAGAACATTCTGTAATTTTTTTCAGCTTTTTCGGAGTATGCCCGTATGGAGACCTTCCTTGTTGGAGAAAGAATGGATATTTTTTATTACAGCGAGATGATATTAAATATTAAGTGTGATAGAATAATTAAGTTAAAGTAGTTCGTGATACTTTGCTAAACATGATCTTTTTTATTTATTTTTTATTTTTTTATTTTATTTTATTTTTATTTTATTTTTTATTTTATTTTATTTTTATTTTATTTTTTTATTCAACAGTTTTAATATAAGTTACTAACATAAAAAACAGAGAAATTAAAACAGAAAAATGTGTCAGTTCTTTTTCAAGAGGAATAATGGAAACCGTTTGTACCGCTTTCTATCTTTATTGCCAAATATTAAAGATGGCGTGAGGCCTTTTTTTTTTCGGGACCCAAACTCGACAATTTGAAGTCCGAGCAAAAAATTTTTTGTGTCATCAGAAAGCAGGCACGGTACCGCGCCTAAAATGATTGTCAGTAATGTTTTTAAGTAGTTCAAAATTAATTTTCTTATTTAATAATAACTTACATAGAAAAAAATATTACGATTCTTTCATATTCACTTAATACTCCTTCCCTCCAAATGAAAAAAAAAAAAAAAAAAAAAAAAAAAAAAAATTGAAAATACGATTTTGAAAACCTTTTTCGAATGATCCACGATTCCGAAAAATAGCATCTGTCATCTTTAGAAAACTCAGAAGCCAATGTATTGTGAAAATTCGAAGAGTGATTTATAAAGCTAAAGATTATTTTTCTGCCGCTGTTTTTCAGTAACATTTTTAACACACATATCATGCGTGTTCACACTGTAAAAACAAAATACCCAAATTGGGTTGAAAGATTTTTGGGTACAGAATTGTTCTAATTTGGAAAGTTCAGTTTGTAGCACAAAATCGTTTTAAATAAGTCTGATTTTTAATGACATTAAAACAATTAAAATATCTTAGATAGTATATACATTATACCTCAGAAATTTTGATTAATTTAATGTTAATAACGATCTGCTCTGTTTTGAACCATTTTAGGTTATCTATTTTGGGAACAATACTCTACCATTTTGGAATCCTTACTGTACCATTTCAGGAAAATTACTATACCCAGAAATCTTTCAACCCAATTTGGGTCTTCAATTTTTACTGTGCATACTTCCAAAAAATGCAGCATAGCAGTGCCAACGGCTAGGTGGTTTGAACCAAAATCTAGTCAACAATAACTTGTGATAACTTATAAATGAATCTGAAGTTTGACAAAAATCCATACATATGTTTTTGAGATAGAGCTGTTGCAAAACTTTAAAGAAAAATCTATATAATAATGTAGATTAACAACACCACTTGTTGGATAATCTACACCAAGCCTGTCCAACCTTTTAGTAAGCAAGGGCGCACCTCAACTCTTGACACTTAATGAAGGGCGCCATCATTCACTTGATCGAAAACATGCAGCAATACTATCGCAAAGTATTAGTATAAATGCACGTCATAACTTAATGCAAATAAATCTTACAGCCGGAGACAAAAGGCCCTACGGTTCTAGAGTTAAATGCATTAAATTTCAAATTATACAATTTTCTATGAGAGGGCTATCTCAAAAATATCTGTAGAATAGAATCCCAGAAACTTTAATCGCACCTATAATAACATTTAAAAAATTATAAATTAGAGATATTGTTGTTTTTTAAAATGTGAAAATACACTATGACTTATTTTGAATGACTGAATTTAGATTTTATAAAAATTACAAAAACAAAGGCAGGCATAATAGTGACCAATCCATTCAGGTGGCTCCAGAGATATAATCTGAAAGAATTTTTTTAAATGGAAATTATACTCAAATTTTTTAAGCAAAGTAAAAAAAAAAAAAAAAAAAAAAAAAAAAAAAAACCTTAAAATTTTAAAAGTCAAAAAGGAATAAATAAGCCACTTATCCCTGGTGATGGGCCAGAGTGATAACAGCAAAAAGAAAAATGCTGAATTTTCAAGCTCATGTATCTCCAAACTGTTGGAGGAGATGGGAAACGTTTAATTTTCTTTAACTACTTAATTATATTTAAAAGATCTGTTTTAATTATTATCAAACTACCAAAATTTACCAAATTTAACACTTTATAAACAACAATTACAAATCGTGAAAATGTGCATAATTAAATTTTTCAAAGTATGTTTCTAGTTTTTAACTCTTTGGGGGCAAGAAAATGTATTACTCTAATATTGAACTCGCACCATAATTTTAGAAAAAAATTGTTTAAAAATAGCAAAAGATATTTTTGCAATTATTATTTTTTTTTCATCAAAATATATAATTAAAAAATTCATTAAATGTTTCTGGTGGAAATCTTGATTAAAATTAGGTAAGATATAATGTATCCAACCAATCAATGGGTTTTAATGCGTTTTCACAATTTTTGAAAATATCTCTGATTCAAATATTAATGATTTTAAAGAAAGAATTTTTTATAATGGAATTTTACTTCTAAAAAGTCTAATAACACGAAACTTTAAAAGAGCGCCAAGAAAATCTTCAAAGGGCGCCATGGCGCCCGTGGGCGCCGCGTTGGACAGCCCTGATCTACACCAAACACTAATTAGGATCTATTTTTATCAGGTACTAACTGAATCTGAAATTTGATGAAAATCCATGTTCTTGCGATGTATTTATTTCGAAATCATGAAAAATGCAGCATAGCACGGCATCTGTAAGGAAATTTACATCAAAATCTAATCAGATCTATTTTATATCGAGGTGTTATAGAATCTAAAGTTTTCTGAAATTCCGTGCATTAGTCCTTGAGACAGAATTATTGCGATAATCACGGATAATGCACTACGGCAGCGACATCTGTTGAGCGATTTGCACCAAAACGTAATCAGCACCATTTTATATGAAGTACTAACTAAATATAAAGTTTTATGAAAATCCATGGACTAGTTCTAGAGGTATGGCTAGTGTGGAAATTGTAAATAATCCAACATAGCAGCGCCACCTGTTGAGCAATATACACCAAAAAAGAACCAAATCATGATTATATCAAGGTCTAATAGAATCTAAAATTTTGTGAAATTCCGCGCTTTTGTTCTTGAGACAGAAAATTTTTGTCACATACAAACAGACTGACAGACTCACACACAGACATTTTGTAAAAACATGTTTTTCGAGTTCTTTGACTCCTAAAACGAGTAAATTCATCGAAAACCGGAAATTGAAAATGTTCATGAATCCAATACTTGTAAAGATAGAAGAAAGTAAAAAGATGTTAGTTTCAATCTTTTTGGGACACCCTTTATATTTATTGAATATAAGGGTGTATTCGAAAAAACGCTTTTTCACCTACAATAGCTCGAAATTTTCCGATACAATTTCAGACACATTTTAAAAAGTAGAAACATGAAATTTGCTGAGGGGATTTTTGAAGAGACGTGTAAGGTGCCGTGTGATGTCTTTTTACGCTCAATTCATTAGAATTTGATTTATAAACAATTACCTTCTCAGTATGACCTTTTTTTACGTTTACAGATCTCCCGCTTCGGAAAAATCGGTTCAAACTGCCGTTTTTGATTGCTTTTTTTGCAATATTTTCTGCATTTATTAAAGAATCTACAATTACGGCACCTTGTGTACTTTCTAAATAAGACAATTTGCCAGTTTGATGCATTTGAGAGCAAAAATGACTTTAAAAATAAATAGGAAAAAAGGCAGTTTGAATCTAAATACACCCTTAATCACGAAAATTTTCGGCACTACATTAGTTTGGTTATAAATTCGTAACTGCAGCTCCATTGTAGTAGATTAATAAGTCATCGAAAACAAGTAAACTAACCCTTTCGGGTCCGATTTTTTTTTTTTTTTTTTTTTTTCAATTTTTGGAAAAAGTCAATTTTGACGTTAATAAAATTAACACTAGCTATCCAAATAAATTAATTAGTGTTTAATGAATATTTTATTGTCTGGGAGATAACGAATGTTGTTGTTTTGCATGCTATTCAAGTAATATTCATATGAAAATAGGCTGATGAAGAATTTCTGGAGATGTTTCGAAAAGATTTTATTACAAAAAGATTTAATTTATATTACAACCTTCTAATACTTTTTACACTTTATTACACAAGATTCTTAAGGGTGTATTCGAAAAAACGCTTTTCCACCTTCTGCAGCTCGAAATTTTACGATACAATTTCAGGCACATTTTTAAAAGTAGAAACATGAAACTTGCTGAGGGGATTTTTGAAGAGACGTACAAGGTGCCGTGTGATGTCTTTTTACGCTCAATTCATTAGAATTTGATTAATGAACAATTATATTCTCAGTATGAGAATTTTTTTCGTTTCCAAATCTCCCACTTCCGAAAAATCGGTTCAAAATGCCGTTTTTGATTGCTTTTTTTTTTTTTTTTTTTTTTTTTTTTTTTTTTTGCAATATTTTCTGCCTTTATCAAGGAATCGACAGTTACGGCACCTTGTGTACTTTCTAAATAAGGCAATTTGTCAGTTTGATGCATTCGAGAGCAAAAATGAATTTAAAAATAAATCGGAAAATAAGCAGTTTGAATCGAAATACACCCTTATGGGTGTTCTGAAATCAAAAAGGGCAACTTTGTGACACATGCTTTGATTTATTTTTCTTCGGAAATCAATGAAAATAGCAGGTATTATTATTGAGAAATTGTCTAATTGCACTAAATTTTCTGTTTTAAAAAAAAACACAATAGATTTTTCATAACAACCCTTCAAATTGACACTTTTGAGCACATTTCCCGACGAAAGCAGAAAAACCGGCCGAAAAGTAGGAGAAAAACGGGTGATCGCGTCATCGAAATAGCTTAGAACTGGATAGGTAATTTAATTATCATAAAATGGAAAACAAAGTTCGATTCAAAATCGCTTCCATAGACAGGCATTCCAATTTTATATAATTATGTTAAAAATAAATTTGTAAATGTGTCAAAAAGTTTTGCGCTTATTGAGCGTAGCAGTTAAGAAAAGAAAGTAAGTTTCATTTTAAATTTAAAATTTGAAATACATATTTAAAATAAAAGAATCGCAAACGGCGCAAAGAGAATTAAGGAAGTAATAATAATTATTATTATTACTAAATGCCTAAACATAAAGGAAGTCATATAGTAATTGCATAGACATATACAGTAGACTCCCTCAAATCCGCACAGCTTGGGAGCAGAGGTTGTGCGGATTTTAGAATTTTGCGGATTTTTGGTCATTGCTTTGTTTACATTTTTTAAACAGTAATTTGAGTGCAATTGGAACTATAATGAATGCTTATAATATAATAAAATATTAAAATAAGTAATAAACTAAAATAATAAATATTTAGATAATTTTTTAAATGATTAAAGTACTAATAGCAAAGGTCAAGTTAATAATCAATAGTGTATGATTAAATATTCATTATAAAGATTAAATGTATTTTTCCAAAATTATTCAATAAAACTTGCTTCATAAAAGTACATTACTAATTCACATCAAAATCATAAAATAAGGATTTTTTTATTCAAGTTTAGCCAGGCTTAGTAAGCAAAAATTCTTGATTAGTGCATAAATATATTTGATAAAAAGATTGTGATTACCAGTGATATCTGAAATATCTTGAATTTTTTCGAAAATGTATTCTTCCTTCATGAAAGAAACATGAATGGAGTATTATTAAGAAAATTACAAATAAAAAAATGTATGAAATTGATACAAAACTAAAAAAAATCAAGTTTTGTACCAATATCCAAACTGAAAGTTTCATTGTTTACACATATAAAAAATGTGCGGATTTTAGAGAGTTGCGGATTTCTGGTTTGCGGTTTTGAGGGAGTCTACTGTACTAGCATTACTGTACGTAAATAGAAGCAAGAGTATTTATTAATACAAAACAATACTTTATTAAAAGACATGTACTATTAATAGTATACACCAGACCCGAAAGAGTTAAAACGATCACGCGAGAAAAATATTGAAAAGTCGACATTTCTCCTTTACAAAAACAATTTTATCTTTACATTAACTAGAGCTTACACAACAGTACATATACATACTACTCAACTATACATATACAAACTACTCAACAATACATATACATACTACTCAACAATGTCTTAAAATGCAATCCTGAATTAGCATTTAATTTTCCGACGATTTTATACCAAGACAATTATTCCCATAAAAACATTCGAATATTCTGTGTTTCATCAAGGGCATATCCGGGGTTGACGTCCGTATAATCAAAGTGGAGTTTCAGAATTTACAATTTATCTGGATTTATAGGAAAATAAATGAACCGAAATGTTCGTTCATAATTATTCTACATCTGAATTCCCTGTTATTGCCTAATCCAGGGCTGTCCAACGCGGCGCCCGCGAGCTCCATGGTGCCCTTTGGAGGTTTGCTTGGCGCCCTTTTGGAGGTTAAATGTCGCTAGTATTATTAAGAATTAAATTTCTTTTCAAAGCAACCTTTATTAAAACTTTATATTTGCTTAAGATATTTTTAAAACCTCTTCAAATATATTTCACGCATCAACAATTAATGTTGTTTCGCTGCCCCATTGTCTGTTTTAAAATACGGGAAAGGGATTGCCATTTCCTCCACAGAACTTTGGAATTAAAAAAAAATTATCTATAAAACCGTGCGGAATTATTTCTATTCTCTTCCAAGCTCTCTTTAGAACCATCCTTGGAATGGTCACTATATCATACTTGTCTTTGTTTCTGTATTTTTTACACCGACAAATTTACACCTTAAAAAAATCCAGCAATATTTTTGCGTTCCCCCAAAAATTTACAATATCACTAGTTACCATTTTATTTTACTATAATAGGCGAGATATAATTTCCTTTCCCCTTCCAATAAAAATATTTGATATAACCCTTCGCACAAAAACGTACAATTAGAAATTTACAGCAATTTACAGCTATTTTGAAAAGATTTTTTTTTTTTTTTTTTTTTTTTTTTTTTTACACGGTAGTGCTTCAGATCCATAGGGTAATTACGTCTTCTGTATCAAAATAAATTTGCATACATGTATCAGTATTAATACGCTTATATAATTTTGTTGCATCATTTGAGCCATGTTAATAATGGCGCCCTTCAGTGTTTGCCAAAAGATGAGATGCGCCCGTACTTAGTAAAAGGTTCGACAGGTCTGTCCTAGTCAATTGCAATAAATAAACGGTTCCTTAATTTTCTTTTCTTTTTTTCTCTTTTTTAAAAAATAAAATTTATATTTAAATGTTTTTTCTAAAATCTATATAAATGAATTTTCTTAAACTATAATAATTAGGATGAGCTAAGCGAATCCTCAACTAGGCTACACAAATTGCATTTTGTCGTACACTTTACAAAAAACTTATTCCGTATTTAGATTTAAAATTAAACGAAATTCAACATTAAAAAAAAAAAAAATTTTTTTTGATCTGTAGATTTGCACAATATTATTTTTTTTTACAGAATAACCTAAAAAAATATTATTTTAATTAAATTTTTTTACATGTTTTCCATTACGGGCGCATTTTTTGCAAATAGAAAATGAAACACATTTTTTATTTGCAAAAACTAATATTCTCATTATTAATTAAAATTCTTATCATTTTCAGAAAAAAAAGATAAATCATGGGGTTAGCAATTATAGATAGAATCATGATTAAATAAATAAATAAAATATATTTTCATTATTCCACCAAAATACCTCAAAAATCTTTAAAGACTAAAACTGAAATACAGTCGACTCTCGTTAATTTGAACTCCTTGGGACCACAAGAAATGTTCGAATTATCCGAAGTTCGAATTATGGAAAATATGAAATAAAAACATGCTTAATATGGTACTATTACAAAGGAATTAATCTTATAGTGTTTTTTAAATATATTTCGCCTGTTATCAATAGAATATGACTTAATAATAAATTAGAATGCATAAATACATAAACTAATTAAATAATTAGAAACAAGCACAATGGAAGAAAAATTTGAGGTGTCACTGACGGACAGATGGGGCACTAAGAAAGTGGATATCAAATGCATGGGATTATATGTATATTCGTTCGAAACAATTTTCACAAAAATCAAAGAAAGAAAGTTATTCAAATGATCTGAAATCCGTGAGAAAGAAAAGAAAAGTGAAAATCGGAATTTTCGTTAGTTCGAATTAAACGAAGTCAAGAGAAAATGAGTTCGAATTAGTGAAATTTTTTAACGTTATTCTGCCATTGAAAATTTCGGGACTTCATGTTTAGTTCGAATTAAGTGAAGATTCGAATTATCCGATTTCGAATTCTACTGTATTTCCACGAGAAAAATGAAGATAAAAAAGTATGGCGAATTTAAGAAAAATTGAATGTTACGTTATGACTTTTCTACAAATAGCTTAAAGGATTTTTTTTTTTCTTAAGCAAACATTATGTCATATTGGAAATATAATGAACAGAAAGCAGATAAATATGACGAATTTTTATATTTTAGACTACTGGAAACAACTGCAGAATTTATAATTCAAACCGTATACGAACATTAATTTATTAAACAAATTATTTGAAAGGAAAAATACTACATTTTTGTAGAATAGTTTATGAAGATAGGTTGGAAATTGCGTATATTTTAGTGCTCATCTCTTTTAATCATAAGATAGTTTCACGATTTCTTTTATGAAAATTTTAAAATACCCTTTCTATGAAAATTATAGCATATTTTTAATGAATTAAAATTTGTGAAAATGCAATTATTTACATTCAAATGTAAAAATTTATATTTCAGTGTTAATAATTCAAATACACAATTTATTCTTATTAAATGAAATCATTTACGCAGACGATATTTACGCATTTTAAAAGAATTATTATTTTTCTTTTGTAAAACGGTAACGAAACAATTGTAAATAAATAAAATTAATTGCGTTATTCGAATTCAAAGATTAAAAATTAAACCAAATGAAACACATTTACTATTAAGAAGTAATTATTATTACTATTATTTTTAATAAGTTGGCCACTTAAAAACAATTTATAAAATTTGGCTGAATTTACATTTCTAAAATTAGATGCGCCAAAACATAAAGATCGTTTTAGTTTAATAAAGATGCAAAAATAATGTAAAAAAATATTGTTACTTTCAATGGAAAATGGCCTTCTTCGAAGATTGGTTCGTTGTTTGCATAATGTTTAATGTCGCAAAATTCATTTAGGCAATTTTTTGGCAAAATAAGACTTAAAAGAAAACAACAAATCAATTACAAAAGGTGATGCTAACACTTTGTCATTAAAATAATTTCATTTAAAATAATAATAGTAATAATTGTAATTTAAGAAATTGCAATTTGGAAAATGCATTTTCAAAGACTCAAATTTTAGACTTAAAAAAAAATTCTATATTTAAAATAATAATAATAATAACACATTTTTTATGATGATCAAAACGTCGCTTACGTAATAACAAAGTCCTGTATTACGTACGCCATGGATTAAGCATTGACATACCTGGGTTCATCATAAACAAATTTTAAATGAAATTTCAATTTTACATTTTTTGGTGCTGCAAATTTTTAAACTTTTAAACATCGCACATTTTCAATTTTTACACCGTCGTATAGGGGGGAAATGTACTTTTAAATGCGATTTGTTTGAAAGCTGTATCTCAATTTGTTTTTCAGTAATTATTATTACTATTTTTATTATTGTAGTTTTTAATACTTTTTTGTCATTGTGGCAACAGAAGTATTTAATTTCTAGACATTAAGGGTGTATTTCGATTCAAACTGCTTATTTTCCGATTTATTTTCAGGTTCACTTTTGCTCTCAAATGCATCAAACTTTCAAATTCTCTTATTTAGAAAGTACACAAAATGCCGTAATCATCAATTCTCTGATAAATGCAGAAAATATTGCAAAAAAAAAAAAAAAAAAAAAAAAAAAAAAAAAAGCAATCAAAAACAGCACTTTGAACCGAATTTTCCGAAGCGGGCGGTCTGCGAACGAAAAAAAGGGTCATACTGAGAAGGTTATTGTTTATAAATCAAATTCTGATAAATTGAGTGTAAAAAGACATCACACGGCACCTTAAACATCTCTTCAAAAATCTCCTCAGCAAGTTTCATGTTTCTACTTTTAAAAATGAGTCTGAAATTGTATCGGGAAAACTCGAGCTGTTGAAGATGGAAAACCGTTTTTTCGAATACACCCTTAACTCCTTCGCGACGGGAGCCTTTTACGAAATTTTTAATGTTTCGTCACGTTACCTATTTTTAAAAACAGAAACTTGTGCCTTATGAAATCGAGAAAATACTTCGATTAAATATCACAAAGTTTACCGTAAAATTTCACTGGTAGTGATAAACAGGAATTCTTAAGCCTTTTTGCGGCACGTATACGTGTCGCTAATGCTCAAAGGTTTAAACAGGGACCAATCAGAAAACGAATATCACAAGGATTCAGATATGTTCACAGATATCTCTAACACCGAGTGTAAACAGCCATTTTCCAAATGGTTAATAAATAAATAAATAACAATGTTTACGGGAGACCCGTAAGAAAAAATCTCAAATTTTTATTATTGATTTTAAAGTAATGAATTTTGGTGTACTATTTAAGAATCTTCTTGTAAGGAATAATTAGCAAAAAAATTAACTTTTTATTAAAAAGTATATTTTTTATGGGGGATTTTTATGATTTTTTTTGTGGAAAAATACACTTTTTAAAATTACTACTTCTCATACAATTTTCAATATTTTGGTATTACTAAAATTTCTTAAATAGTGTTATAGCATATGGAAACGACCTAGGGAGAGATATTTTTAATTTTCTAATTTAATCATCTAAAAAAAAAGAAAGAAAGAAATTACGCATGGTAAATTTCCTTAAATTCGTTATAATTTTGATGTTTACTAATTTATGTAAAATTTTCAGAAATAGTTAAAAAATATATCTCTCCTTACTTTTGTTGCAAATTTTTTTAAGATTCTAAAAACATAAACACTTTGTTTCTAAATCATTTTACCACTGAGCCTTAGTACTTTGAACTTAGGCAAAACATAGAAAAAGTCATTTTCAGGAAAACACATTTTAAATGGCTGCTAGCCCTTTAAACTCTAGTGACTACAATTAAAAAAAGCCCATTTGCTACCTGTTCCAAGTGTCCCCGAGTTCTGAAATTTTGCACGAATATTCGCAAATATGTATTTTATCGTTTTCTGAGAAAAAAAAAAAAAAAAAAAATTGAACTTTTGATGATTTTTGGCCGAAAATGGGATTCGGGTCTCCCTTAAGGGGACAGTTTAAATTAAAATTAGTCACAAAATCCAATCTTCTATTTTAATACTAAATGAAAGTCTGTTTAACTGTGAATATTTTGAAGCCTCATTTTTGCCCGTACGGCAACTCTGTATCGAGAGACATTGTAAAATTCGTTAATAGATGCAGCTTATGAAATTCGGATGTATAGTTTAATTGCAGGGACAATCAAAAGCATTCCGTTACATGACGTCCAATGGGAAATAATAGTTTCAGGTGAATTTTAACGATGCCACACTCTTCCGAACTTAATAAAATTGATATGCATCTATGAAGTATATACTATAATACACATTCTGTACTATCTGTGGTGCAATGAATATGTGTTACTAATTTACAGGGCAACACAAAAGTATTCCACTACATAATGGTAAACAAGGAAACATTGTTTGAAGTGTGTTTTAAATACAGTCGAGTCTCTATATAACGAAATCCATCGTTCCAGTAAAAAATTCGTTATATAGAGAAATTCGATGTATAGAAAATGATGTTAAAAATCGTATTTAATGTGTAAATTTTGAATAAATATTATTTTTGATGTTTTTAATTAAGAATTTGAAATGTTTGAAAGTAAATATTAACCTAACATTCTATTTCTTAATTATTTAAGCAGTTTCAAAAAAAGAGAACAGACATTTATTTGAAAGCTTAATGAAAATCAAATAAGGAAGACTTGTATTAATTTCAGACATAGAAATCTGTAATTTTTGTTGTTTTGATTTTAAAATTGTTACACTCTAAAAAAAAAAAAAAAAAAAAAAAAAAAAAAAAAAAAAAAAAATGCTCAAATTTTAGCAAGGAATGAAATCTTGTAGTTAACATTTTCCTCCATTTGAAGGCCTCTCTTATGTGCCTCTCTTTGATTCCTTTCTTATATGTGTAACAATCTAATTGGCTCTGTTTTGAGAAGGATGTTAAAAGGTGTGTGGGAGGTGGGATGAATTCGTTAGATTTAAAGAACAAGGAGATAAGTAATATAAAAAACCTCAGCACTGAACGATAAATCAAAAATAAGTGATGGAAAATTGATTCCATATGATTACGAATCTTTTTTAAAACTGAATAAATTAAGACCAATTTATGAAAAAATTCGTTATATGAAGATAGATATATAGAGACTGTTTTTAATGTAATCATGCGAAAAGGGGACCGTTCCTACAAAAAATTCGTTATATAGAGAAATTCGATGTATGGAGTTTCGTTATAAAGAGACTCGACTGTATATTAAACTATTTCACATTTTTTGAAGTTGATGCTGAGGTTTACTATAAGTTACTTGCTGTATTATCGAAAGCAGATAGTATATACAAGGGACACACGAAAGATTTCGGCTACTATACTGTATCTGAATATTTTTAAAACTTTGTTATTAGTAACGAACGCATCTCGATTGCTACGTTTGACGTGCAATTTCTGACTTGTTTAATTTAAAATCCTGGATATAAACGGATAAAATGTCGTCATTAAAAAAATAGCCCTACACCTAATCATAAGCCACTCATAAGCAGATTTATCATTGTACCATTAAAGACTGATAAAGCCTACTGCATTTTTTAAAACTTCTAAACATCGCATATTTCACCTTTCACATCGTCGTTTAACACTAGAACGCCGGGAAATTGAACGCAAGTTTTATAAAATATATTTAAAACCAGAAAAGTAATCTGAAATTATTTAATTTATGTGATTAGCTTATTTCTTTGCTGCAGATACATAACTTATTTCTTGAAGATTTTTCTGGTTCATATTAACAATTAATCCAGTGATCGGTGTCAAATTGACACCTCCCCGGCGTTCTAGTTTTAAGAGGAAAAAGCACTTTTAAATGCATTTTGTTTGAAATCTGCATCTCAATCTATTTTTTAAAATACAGTTATTATTATCATTATTATTATTATTATTATTATTATTATTTTATTTATTTATTTATTTTAAGTTTTAATTGCCATTTCTGCAATGGTATCAACTGATGTACTCCATTTCTATAGAAAGTCAAAGAAGTAAGGAAGAGATGGATATAAAGTGTTTTGATTTGATTGGATGTTAAAAATACCGGTCAAAATTAAGTCAGAATATTTGTGGTTCCACAGAGTTTGTGCATGACTTGGATGAATATGAACACTTAAATTTGAGCAATAACTGCCATCATATTGCAAACCGTTTTTACGGCATACTGCATTTCTATTATTACTTAGAACTCTGTGATAGAAAGTAAAGGGAAAGTAGTAGATTATCTTTTTGTTGCCATTTTCTTATAACAACTGAACAAAAAAAATAACTGTAATTTACAAGACGAGCTATGCCAAGAATATCGTCTGCTATAAAAATGTATTTTAAAAAATATTTGTGTGACTTATTTTCTCCGTATTTACTTAATTCTTATCAAAAAACTGAAATAATACAATTTCATTAATCCGTGTTTAACATTTTCCGAATTTTGAAAAAAAATATTAATGAATGGTTTTTGATAAAACATGGAGCTATTATAAATTATATTTAATTTTCAGTACCCATATTAATGTTAAAAACAAATGAAAACATATGATTATTAGATAGCCGATTTTATTTATTTATTTTATTTATTTTATTTTTATTTATTTATTTATATATTTTTATTTATTTATTTATTTTTGTCCAGCTTATTTTTTGTATTAATCCAGGATAGTGACGTCATATGCATACTTTTCTATAGATGTTGCTTAAGACTGGAGCGTAAATGTAGAATTTCTCTGCGGAAGCAAATGACTTCACTTTACATAAAATAAAAGCGTGTATTTTAAGTCTTAAAACTGAAATATGTTTTGTTCTACGTTTATTGATACATAAACAGTCTTTTTTTCTATCGGGTGCGACACAAGATGCTGAAAATACATTTTCAGTTATTACTGTTATCTCAGAATGTTTGGACATATCATTTATTTAATTTTTTAGATATCTTTTTTTTTCTTATATTTAGGAAATATTAAAGAACTGGTTGTCAATAAGTAGTTGAAAAATTTTTGAAGATACCGAAGGTCAAAAAAATATTTGGCAACCACAGACTGAAAATAAAATTATCTAATACGTAAGAGAAAATTATACTTACTTCTGCAGAAAATCCTTCATAATCACTTTTTATTAATCCACCACGCACAATACGATTAATTAGAAATTGAGCTCAATTCACTTCACTTCCTGCTGAAGTTAGGAAGAGACAGAAAAAAAAAAACGCAAACGACTTCTGGCTCGTGTGCGGCAGCTTCCCCAGAACTATTATTTCTGAAAAATGCATCTTTTTGTTTGTTTGAAAGCGTTTGCTCGCTCCGCTTCATAAACTCCTTCATTTTCCACAAGATTGCTTCGATGAGTTTTGATAGACGTGACAGTGAAAACAAAAAATGGTAACCATCTATCTATCCATAGGCGCCCGCCTGAAGAATGAAATCCCCGAAAGGGAAAGATTTTAGAATAAATATGCCTGTGGTCCGAAATCTTGAACGCGTTTTTCGAAAATGGGAGATATAGATATGAAATAAACTGAAATTAAAAAAAAAAAAAACCTTCTTCGTTTTTTTTTTTTTTTTTTTTTTTTATGCAAGAGAGTTTTAAAAACCTATCAGGCTAAAAGATATGCAGAAATTTGTCAATTAATTTATTAAATATTCAGAAATAATTTCTTATCGGAATATTTTATGAAAACGATAATCAATAGTAAAATAGTCTTACAATTCTTCTACCACTCCCATTCCGATTAGGATAAATTTTAGATGCATAAAGGTAAAGAGAAAAACAAATCTAATAAAGAATACTGCCCAGTTAAACTGATGGCATTGAGCTCACAGGCTACAAATACTAATTGTACATTAATGCCTTATATTTTCAAGGATTAATTCCGTTCGAAAAAAAATTAAGAAGGGGAAACAGCTCTCCCCTTTCCTCTTTTTTTTATACTTAATCATTGAACCTCCTATACTATCAAAGACATGCTTTATCATATAAAAAATCTATATCCAAAATTCAGAGCAAATGAGATAATTCTTAATAAAAACCCATTTAGCATTTATATAATTTAAAAGGTGTTATCCCCCTCTTTTATACTTAACCATTAAACTTGCAAAACTATTCAGAGATTTGAACGAAATCTGAAAATTCTGCTTGAAAAACCCATTTATATAAATTAAGGGGGGGGGGGGGCATTAGAACCCCTGTTCCCCCTATTTATACTTATTCAATGAATACCTCATAACAGTCACGGAATCGCCTCATCAGAATGATCCTAATCTAAATTTTGAACGAAAACTTAATTCTGCATGAAAATCCCATTTATATCAACTAAGGGAAAAGGCATCAGGCCCCCGTTCCCCCTCTTATACATATCGAATGAACTCCAAAAACTAATCAGGGAAGCGCCTTGTCAGGATATACATACATTCAAAATTTCAAGTGGATCGGATATTTTTATCATGAGTTATCGCGTTACGCACGAACATACGAACGTACATACAGAACGGACGGGCACATAAGCTCTCAGGCTATGCTAGCCTGTGAGCTAAAAATTGATTTTCATGCTAGGAATGTGGGGAGTTGGGGGTAAGAGTCAAGGGGCCAAAGATGCCTTAGTGAAAAATTCTCAGTTCTTTATTTTAGTGTTTCAAAAATATAAGTCATTTAAATAAATAGAATACCTATATGTTTGTTTTTTTTTTTTTTTTAAATCCAGAAAACGACTATGACCGTCCCTTCCCCCCACACCAACATTTTTGCTGATGATATTTATCCATCGTGCAAGAAGATGTTGTTACTGGTGAATGCAGTATGTAAAAATAAGCTATTATTAAATACTTTTAAATAGTAACAATTTCTCTTAAATAATTTTATATATATAATACAAATTTTAAATTTTTTTTCGCCAAAATTGACCTTTATACTATATTAATTTCCTTATAACAATATTCCGTACTTATTAAATTAAAATCTTGTTTCTAGATTTAATCTATTAACCTTTATGGAAACGATATAAATTCCTAATTCGCCTTAAAAAACATTTATTCCAATACGCGTAATTTTAGAAAGACGGCTCTAAATTAAAAATATCCTTAATTAAACTTTATTTCTTAATATTCCAAATAAAACTCATTTTATTCATAAACTCAGTTCTATGTTTTTATCAACCCTTTTTAAGAAAGTTTTATTAAAATTATTCCAAAACCATACCTTTCAAAAAATATCATTATTTTTATTTATCTATTTATTTATTTTCCCTCTTTCAACATTCGATATGCGTGCATAACAATAAATTCATTTCTTTTCTTTTTCCCTTAAAACTAATCGTCTGCAAAAGATCGTTTACACAAGATATTTGAAATTCTGAGTCGATTATAAATTGGTTAAATAATATTTTTTTTTAAATAAATTATCGTCTGTGGATAATATTCTCGACTCTGGGCATGAGTTATGTTCACATAAAAGAATGATGGTTCGAGAATAAAGAATGTTCTAGAATTTTCTTTTTAGATTTAAGAGGGGAAGTCTCGAGATGAAAAGGAAGATTCTTGAGTTTTTTCTTGGATGAGTACGGCTCGCTGAAATAATGATGGAATTTTCGGTAAAAGACAGTTTACAAAAGGAGCCTTTCCCTTTCTCATACTACAGATTAATAAATTAACTTACAGCAGCTAATGAATAATTTATTGGATCCTCTACATCTACTTTTTTTTTCTTTTTCTCGCTGGCCATGACTTCTGTGCGATAGAACGGGGACCCTGGCGATGATGTCTCTGTCTTTTAAATTTTAAATGTCACATATATATATATAAAGTTATTTCATTTATAAAAGTGATATTTTATTGATCATCTGAATCAATAAGGTATGAAAGTAATAAATGTATAACTATATTAGTATATCATATCAAATAAAAGAAAACAAAATGCAAAAAAACCAAAAAAAAAATTTTTAGACATTGATAACGATATTAATAGATAGGGGGAACGAGGGATAAGGGATGATTATATTTGATATCACAAATGCGAGGGGGGGGGGGTTCAGAATTACCAAAAATTTGATAATGTTGTATGCGGATAGCCCCTAATACCCCAAATACAAATTTAAATTATAATCCATCAAAATTTTGAATAAAATAAAAAGTTTCACATGTTTTCTTTAATTTGGAGACAAATGTTTTATTATTTTATAAAATCATTTTAAAAAAATCTATTGAAATATTATTATGCTACTATTTGATTTAAAAATTATTTCACGACACAATTACATAGTTTTTAAGCAATTTGCGAAACAGTAGTCCAGCAAATTGCATTTGAAAGTACAGTTTATTCCCTATTCGACGGTGTAAAAATTTTAAATGTACGGTGGTTAGAAGTTAAAAAAATTACAGTAAAAGTTAAATTTAACGCGTGGTGTTGCCACTGCCAAAATAATAACGGCAACATGTTACAAATATGGACACATTTGTTCTTTAAATTATAGAAAATTCAAATTGCAGAATAGTTTCTGCAAATTATATGTTCAATTTTAAACAAGGTACAAGTCTAATAATCGCGGAAAGCTTTCTCTGATGATAAAAATTGGAAATGCCTGTGATTGGCAAATATAAATAATCTAATATTGTTAATAAACAACTGGATCTGGAAAACTAGATTGTTGCAGCATATTTCTGTAGCTGCTGTATTTCTGTAGAAAGATCTAATGAGCGTCCTCACTGTTTAAAAAACTGCTAAGATTAAACTCTAGATAACTTTCTTAATAATAGACCGAGAACTGGCCAAGACATTAGCAAATATTTAAGTAAATTTATTCACAAACATGCCTTTTCTTCTCCAACTAAGATTGAAACCTTTATAAAACTTTTTTCTTGCTGACCTGAAACAGGTATAAATGAAGTGGAAGATTGCCAACGGTTTGAAAATAAACTTACTTAGTAATAACATACCACCCTCTCCCTCTGTAAAGCGAAATCAATTGCATTTCGATCATGAAAATTACCTTTAGAAAATTAGCTCGTTCAAATGAAAGAATTATGCAATACTTTGGCTACAGTAAAATAATTTGTTGAAAATTTTTTTAATTTGTGCAATTAATGTATCTATTAAATGTTATTTTATTTAGTTAAATTTTAAATGCTTGCCAACAAATTCTTCTAAGTATTTATTTAAAAAGTCATATAAGACAGGCAAGACAAATAAGGCTTTGTTTCAATAGTTAAAATAAATACATAAATGCTTCATCGCTTCACTTTTACAAAATTTATTTAATATCCGGATTTTTTTTTCAGCAAATGTTGTTTCTTGTTATATTTAAAACTTGCGATAAGTCGCTTATGTGACAACAACGAACTACACTACATTTACAGCGCAAATCTTCCACCAAATAAACTTCACCGGGAAAAAAAACATCGTTCGTCAAATATGAAGCCGCACTTCTTCTCTATTATCTCTAACGCGTGCCGCACATTGTTACGTCACAAGTCAGTGGAAAAGAATGGTCGAATCTCCCACAATTAGTCTGCTCACTTATGCTAATACCACATTTTCTGTTGGAGGAACTCGCTCAAACATATCCCATGCCTGGATGCCCCGAGTTACAACCACTACTGAGGGACGTTGACCCACTCAAAAAAAAAATAAAATAAAATAAAATTCCTCCAGGGGAAAGTATAAAATGTTTCTGAAAAGGGGATTAGCTTTATTACAAAATCGTGAGCCATAGCTCACATAGTCCACAACCACCGAACACGGCCGATTAGGTTTGATGCGATTACTTCATCTTTTTCTGCTGTTGTTATTCGGAAACACCGTTAAATGATATGATGGATTCTGTGCTATCGGAAAACATCGTAGATTGGCTGATGTACTTGCTGTCATTTGAATTTAGACAGAGTTAAGTTGAGTTGATACAAGCAGTCTAATCCGCATTAAGAATGGTGAATTTTCATTGCATAGGAAATTAGACAAATTCGTTTTATATTTGAAAACTATTGTCTGTCTCATCGAGCCGAATTTTAAATGGAACTTAAAATTTCCGGTGAAATGCTATTTTAAAGCTGTCAAGTTTTTTTCAAGTCAAGTCACATATTTTGAACTAGAAATTTTGCTTTACATGTGAAATCAAATATCGTGTACTGCAGTGTAGTACGAATAAATACTTGCATAATACTGGCTTTCATAAGGGAAAATTATTTAGAAATGAGAACTGATGACATTAGAGAAAAATTCTTTGAAAATAAAAATATGAATAGGTGAAATATGTAATTAGAAAAAGATTTTTAAATTTTAAAACTAGTTGGATGTGCCAATCCCAAAACTTTCTTCTATTTCATACGTACATTTTAATATTTTTAAAAATTCATTTTAATGTTTCAATAATTTTAATTCAATACCATACCAACTTTGGTTTTCATCTTAAATTTCTGCTTCAATCAATTAATCGGAGTAAAAACGAATTTTCGTCTCTACACGAGCCGATAAACAATAAAATAATAGGCAGATTTTTTTTTTTTTTTTTTTTTTTTTTTTTTTTTGCCTTACCGAAAAATAATTTTATACAAAAATTTTAGTTCAGCTCTAGGACTAACTTCATACACTTTTAGGTGGTGCAATATTGAAAATGGCATAAAATTGGCTATTGCAGCGCCCCCTTCCGGCGGATTTTTTTCAAATTCAGGGGGGACCAACTAACCATAGTCATACACTTACACAAAAAATTGGTTCAATTCCATGCATAACTTCATATACTTTTGGCCGGTACAATATTGAAAATGGCACAAAAATCGCGATTGCAGCGCCTCCTTCCGGCGGAATATTACAAAACTGACGGAGCACCTGTTTGCCACAGCCAGAAACATTCACAAAAAAATTGGTTCATTTCTATGCATAACTTCATACACTTTTTGATGGCAGAATGGCGACATACACACAGACACACATACAAACACACACACAGACACACGGACAGACAGACATTTCGTAAAATCAGGTTTTTTGGAATCTCTGACCCCTAAAACGTGTAAATCCGTCGAAAAATGGAAGTCGAAAAAATTTTCGATTACAATACTTTCTTCTATTGAAGATAGAAGAAAGTAAAAAAGCAAAATGTATTATTATTATTATTATTATTATTATTAAATATATCTATAGTAAAAGAAAAAAAAATATTTATGCTTTTTTTCATTGGATCTTTACGGTACTTCGTCAAAATATGTATGTCTAATATCTTACGTCTAAATTCTTATAGGGGGAAAAATAAAAATTCATTTGTTTTTTTAATCGGTAGCAAAGTGATGTGGCCCAGAGATTAAGAATAATTCTAAAACATATGTCAAAAAATTATTGCATCAATAAAATCTGTAGAAAAGGCATATTTTAATAGCAATGTAATTCTCAGCATTACATTGAAATGTGTTGCTTATTAAAATTTATTGTGAAACATATGAAGCAATAAAACAATTTTCTTCTTCTTCTTCTTCTTCTTATTATTATTATTATTATTATTACGCAAAAAAATCTGCGTTATTTCCAAATTTCATAATTACAGAAGAATTTTTTTTTTTTTTTTTTTTTTTTTTTTTTTTTTTTTACATACATTTTTATAATTGATTTCATTAATCAATTTATCTTATCTGAATAATCTTATCTGAATAAAACATTAAACATCTCGCCTTACCCTTTTAAATTTCGATTTTTTTTTTTTTTTTTTTTTTTTTTTTTTTTTTTTAATGTTTATAATGAGCATTATTTATTTTTGAAAGTAATTGCCTTGCTAAATTTCTAGTACTTTCACAATGTCACTAAAATCCTAATTAGGAACTTTTTTTTCTCCTTCATCCTTTTAAATTTCGAATTTTTTAAATAACTTTTGTGTGTATGCATTTGTTTCTTAAAAATAGAATCCATGCGAAATTTGAAATTTCTATCCTTAACAAGTCCATAAAAATTATAATTTAGAACGTTTCTAGAATGCTTTAAGCTTATTTCATCTTTTTATATTTCGATTTTTTTTTTAAAGAGAAACAAATCGTAGCGAGCTTTTGTATTTTAAAAGTATTTTTTTAGAAACCATTAATAGCGATGCTTTATATCTTTGAAGTAACCGCCATGCCAAATATCAAATTTCTATCTTTGATAATTCCATAAAAAAATATAATTTAGAACGTTATCAGAATGCCTTTTGCTTATTTTATCTTTTAGAATTTCAAATATTTTTAAAAAAATTTCGCGACAAGCCTTTGTATCTTAAATGTAACCGCCATGCAAAATTTCATGTTTCTAACATTAATAGCTCCTTAAAAAAAAAAAAAAAAAAAAAAAAAAAAAAAAGTTAGAACGGTATTAGAATGCTTTCCGATTATTTTAGGTAGATTTCGTACGAAATACTACCCATTGCAATCTCTCTTATTTTGGAATTTCGGAAAAAATTTTGCAGATCTACACCGATCATAACCCCTAGATCCCAAAACTACTATCAGTAAAAAAGTTTATCTATCTATCTATAGCACTTTTTTTACGAACACGATAACTTCTTTAATTCTGCTCAGATCTCTTCCAAACTGATACATAAAATCAAGGGGTATAAAATCTCGGCCGAGTTCGTTAATGGGCAAAATCGGACCAAGGGATTGAAAATAGGAAGGTTGTTTGTGAAAACAGAAAAAAACCCATAACTTCTTAATGAAAATAGATATCGAATCAGTTTAAAGTTTATATTACTTCTAAAAAAATGCCAAAAGTTTATGCATGACAGATATTTGATAAAGTTAAAAATGGGCCCAAGGAGTGAAAAAAATAGGGTTTTTGGAAGAAAAAATTTCATAACTTCGTCAATTTTCAAGATATTAAATCCAATTTTATATATATATATATATATGTATGTATATAAATGTTCTTACTATTATATAAAATTTTTTAGAAGTTTATGATAGGACCAATTCGTACTCAAAAAAAAAAATAAATAAATAAATAAATACAAATAAATAAATAAATAAATAAAAATAAAAACAAAAAGGGAGTGGGAAAGAAAAATATAAATAACTTTGCCAATTCTTAAGATATCAAATCCGATTAAATTTAATTTACATCTTCTCAATAATATCTGCAACTTTTACACTGCCAAGTTTTTTATAGTAATAATCCTTATAGCAAAAATAAATTAAGCAAAAATAGGAGTTGAAGAAAAAATCTGAAATCTAAACTGCTTATATCCTGATTCATTTCTAAATTCATTTTCAATTTTAAACGCATCCAAATGACAGGTTCTCTTATTTGAGAGCTATATAATGTAACGTATTGGCCAGTGTTTTGATAAAAGCAGAATATGTTTCAAAAAATGCTGTCAAAATAGGCATTTTGAACAGAGTTTCCCAAAGCGATCGCGAATGAAAAATTGAGGAAATATTCAAATAACAGATTGCTTATTTTCTGACTCATTTTTAAATCCATTTTTGCTCTCAAACGCATCCAGATGTCAGGTTCTCTTTTATTTAGGAACTGTATAATGTGCCGTATTGGTTAGTGTTTTGATAAAGGCAGAATGTCTTTCAAAAAAATTCTGTGGAAAAGAGCATTTGAACAGAATTTCCTGAAGCAAACAACACTGTAGAATTGAGATTGCATTAAAATAACAAACTGGTTATTTTATGACTCATTTTTAAAATTAATTTTGCACTCAAACGCATTCAGTTGGCAGTTTCTTTTATTTAGGAATATCATTAAGAATTAGGAAATTCATTAGGAATTTCATAAGGAATTTTATTAGGAATTAGTTTCTTTTATTTAGGATAATGTGCCGTATTGGTCGATTTTGTCATAAAGTCAGAATATAATTCAAAAAATACTGTCAAAGTGGGCATTTAAGCCAAATTTAGCTCAAAATGATTCTGATAAAACCGACTCTTAGACAAAAACATGAAATTAAAGTTTCTTTAAAAGCGGCCAAATAAAATTGTTAAACTGAGTTTTTCTATAATTTTTTTTTTTTTTTTTTTTTTTTTTGTTGAAATGAGCATTTTACGAAATCTACCTCCACCCGTAGATCAAGTCGAAAGGTATTTTTTATCCTTTTAAATTTCGATTTTTTTAAAGGAACAATTCGCAGCTAGTCTTTATATCTTAAAAGTAACTGTAATGCCAAATTTCAAATTTCTAGCTTTAATAATTCCATAAAAAAATATTATTTAGAATGCTTTCCGCTTATTTTATTCTTTAAAATTCTGAATTTATTTTTAGAAACAATTCGTAGCAAACTTTTGTATATTAAAAGTAACCGCCATGCCCAATTTCAAGTTTCTAACCTCTTCAGTATCACAAAAATCGCAATTTAGAACATTTTTTGCTCCTGCATCACCCCTATGAGAGTAGTGGCACCAATATAAAATATAACCTAGGTTAGAGCACGACTGCCACCATCAATTTGCATCAATTACATTTCAAATCGATTCTGTAGTTCCAGAGATCACCTTCTACAAACAAACAATCGGTTCTTCCTTATATTGTTAGACATTTTAACTTATTGCTGTTTGTATCTCATACAGTAGCTGTTAGCTTGAATTCTATGAATGAAATTGCTCTAAAAATATTTGGCCTCAGTTCTCGGGTTTTAAACTAATTTTTGAAGAACTTGGTACCTATTACTCGCCAAATGGGGACGATAGTACAGACAATTACCTCATTAAATTCACGGATGAAAATTTAGGATTAGCTAAATCTCGATTCGCATATTAAAACTCAATTGATCTGCACTGTAAAAAAAAGGGTCGATCTAATAAAAAAAATTTTGTGATCCTCGCAATTACTAAAAAATTTTTTGTAATCTTACTCGGTTACAAGAAAATCTGTAAAAATTACTAAAAAAAAGCTAGCAACGAATAGAGTTAATAGTTTTATATTTTTAATAGCTATTACTAAAACTCACTTGGTGCAGCCGTGATAGCCTAGTGGTCATAGCACCGAACTCCAGGCTGGAAGGTCCCGGGTTCGATGCTGGACACCACCAAATACGCACCGAATGTATGCAGTGCAAGTACTCGTTAAATAAAGGGATTATGAAACTTCTGTCGGAGCAGGTAGCAATGTTTGGTGCTGCCATCTATTGCTGAAAATCTTCCGTTTTTATTAAAAATAATTTTGGAGCTATTACTAAAATTTGCTTGGTGGCTCATACTAAAAATTTTTAAGTTAGTTATACAAAAAATTCTTTTGTTTAGTTTACAAAAGAAATGTTTGTTTTACTTGCAAAAAAAAGTTTGTAATGGTTACTAAAAAATTCTGTCGAATACAAATTTACTAAAAATTTTTTAGTAACCTCTTGAATTTTTTTTACAGTGTGCCAAGTCATGTCTTGGCGGAAAACACTTTAAAATCCTATTTTAGAGGTCGATTCATAGGTTTACCATTATGTTTTCCTGCTCCCATTCTTCCATGTTTTCACACTTTTGGGTGGAGGAGAGCACCACGGTAAACCTATGAGCCAACCATTAAGATTGTATTTTAAGGTGTTTTCCACCAAGATATATCTTGGAAGACCGATTGCGTTTTAATATACTAATCGAGATTTAACTAATCCTAGGTTTTCATCTGTAAACTCGATGAGGTTATTGTCTGTGCTGCTGCACTGTTAAAACTAATGGTGACACATTGCACCTTTTAAGGGTGAAAGGCTTGTCTCACTGGTGACACCCCCAAAGGAGCCAAAATAGCACCTTTAATTAGGGTGAAAAGATGGCACCCTTAATCCAGAGTGCCCAATGATAAAAATTAATATATATACTAACCGACTTTCAACCCTCGATGGATTCGAATGCAGAACGTCTGATTACAAGCTCGGCGCCCTATCCACTCGGCCATCAAGCTCACCTTCAAAGTCTCCCTGAAATGTTCATATGTCCTGAAATTCAAAGGTTGTTTTATATAAAAAAGCTCGCCAAAAGTTAGCCATCCGAAGTTCTAAACAAAATTGGGATAGCGTATAGCGGTGATAGTCATCGTAGGAAAAAATTGCTGTGTTGATCCACCAGTGACAGCGAGTTGAAGTGCAAGGACACACGTTACAGAGCATGCGCAAATGACTAAGGGGTGAAAATCTTCCAACGGTATGCATTGCGCAGCACCCTAATTAGCGTGAAACACCCAATGGCACCCCAAACATATTTTCAAGCCCGCTGGTGCCAAGTGATTTAACCTTTTCACCCCTGGGCGTCAAATGCAACCGGTTCGTCACCTTTATTTTTAACAGTGTGCTTTCCGGTCTATTACGCGTGTTGCTTAAATTTCGAAAATAGATGATGTCTTATTGTAAAGTTTTTTCAAATAAAGAAAAAAATTTAATTTAAGAAATTACAACGATTGTTTTGGAAAATATTTTCGAAGATTAAATTTTTAGATATATAATTAAATTCTACAGTTAAAATAATAATAATAAACATCATTTTTATGATGATCAAAACGTAGTTACGTAACAACAGAGTCCTACATATATTACGTACGTCATAGACTAAGCATTAATATTCCTGGACACATCATAAACAAATTTTAAATGATTTTTCATTTTTACAATTTTCAGTACTGCAAAATTTTAAACTTCTAAGCATCGCACATTTTCAATTTTTACACCGTCGTATAGAGGAAAAAAAATGTGCTTTTAAATGCAATTTCTTTGAAAGCTATATACCAAATTCTTTTAAGTTGTTGTTATTATTATTATTATTATCATTATTATTATTATTATTATTATTATTATTATTATTATTGTTATTATTATTTGCAACAGAAGTATTTTGTTTCTGGGCATTAAACATGGTCTAATCAGAAAACGAATAAAAACCGAACATCACAAGGATTCAGATATGGTTCAGTTCAGATATCTCTTGACCGAAAGAAATAGCCATTTAAAAATGGTTAAACAAATTGTGATTCTTC
Source organism: Maratus speculifer (assembly GCA_964019185.1). Taxonomy (NCBI): domain Eukaryota; kingdom Metazoa; phylum Arthropoda; class Arachnida; order Araneae; family Salticidae; genus Maratus; species Maratus speculifer. The sequence continues at coordinate 313,675,047 of OZ025296.1, read as the reverse complement.
CCGAAACCAATTCAAGCCTAAGCTTATAAAAATAGCTTAAACAGAAACTATAAACATTATCATACCGATTCATTATTATTAATTTTTTAATTCCTTCTTTCTTCTTTTTTTATAGATAAAAAAAAGCTTTTATTAAAGTTTTAAAAGTTTTCATTTAGAATAACCACCTCGTATTCTAAATGTATCTATATATTTCTCTAATTTCAGAGAGATATATTTATTTGAAGTAAGAATAACCACAAAAACAGCTTTATTATTTTCTAAGGAGTGGCATGTTTTTTCTTTTTTTCTTCATAGCCATTTTCATGGAAAAGAATATTTTAATTGTGGCATTTCTGCATATTCAGAACTATTTTGCGTGTATTTATATATCTATATTATAAAGGCCAAACGTATCTGTGTGTAACGCATACGTCATTTTGCGAATGGCAACACTTTCCCCAGCAATTTCGGTTTTTCAATTTTCGCTACTGCAAATTTTACACTTCTGAACATCGCACATTCTCAATTTTTGCATCAGCGTATACAGAAAAATATGTACTTTTAATTGTAATTTGTTTGAAAGCTGTATCTCAATTTATTTTTGAAATATTAATTTTTTATAGTTTTTGTGCGAATTTTGTAATTGTGGCAACAGAAATGCCCCACTTTCTCTTAAAATTGAAGAAAAAAAAAAAGAAAATAAATTTTCGTACCTAAACTTTGAGAAGATGAAAATGATGACGGGTTTTTTCACGCGAAATTTTATGATCGTGTCAATATTTTTTTTTTTCATTTGTACCAGTCGTAAGAGCCTAAATTGATAACTTCATCATCATAACTTATTTTTATCATGTTTTACTCATTGCATATGCGATTAAAGTTTAATTTTAATGATTTGGACAACTGACTTTTATAGAAATGGTATTTTGTTAATTTTAGCTTAAAATAATATTTCTTTGAGTTAAACTGACCAATATAAGATGCATTTTTCACTGTAGCTAATTTTGTACGTTATTATGAATCAATGAAATAGTCCCTTCTATAATATTTTTTTTCGTCGAAGTTCGACGGATTCCACCTCGTTATTTTATAAAGAAAGTTGTTTTTTCCTATATGTATTTTTTTATAAGGCATGTTTTTATTTTCTAAGAAATTATTCTTTTCCCTTTTTCATGGAAAAGATACTTTATGGAAAGGAGAATCATTGGGATTTCTTCATAAATGCATGAAACATGATCAAACTCAAAAATATAAGCAAATTTAAAAGCATTCAAACAAGCAATTCTACAAACCTGATTTTATATTTTGGCAGTAACCTTGACTGTTTGATTAGCATTAATGCGTTGCCAAAACTTTACAAAAATAAAACTAGTCAGATATTCGGATGTGGCCAATGATGGTGCCAACTTTTGAAAAATATTGGGTGGGCTTAAAAATTTTTGAGTAAAATAACACATCTATATTTTTTCCTTATTGCGTTTGTAGAGAGCGATCTAGGGGAGAAGCGAAAAACTTACAGATGATAATTCGAAGTTAAACTATTCTTTTTCTAAACAAAGTATAAAATTATCATAATTATAATTTAATAAATAATTTTATTAACTTATATTTTTATATGTTCTTTAGCATAAATACATTAATATTTATTAGAAATAACATAAAAATTGCTAGCTCTTGAAAATTCAAAAAAATTAATTTAAAAATGAACGTACATTTGAGCCATCTATGTGCTTTATAGATTCAAGACAAAAAAAAAGTAAGAAAAATTATGCGTTAAGCATAGATTATGAAACACTTTCTGAAAATCTTTAACAAAAGTTGGTTATTTAGGGAAATAAGATGCTACTGTCCATAGCCAAATATGTATTGAAATACTTTTGAACAGTCCTGTATTTGATCCCTCGGTTGATATATATATATATATAATATAATGGGAAAATTTAGTTTAGCAAGAAAATGCCTAACTGGCTGAAATTTCCCTTGCAGCACTTTATTCTAATAGATGGAAAATACTTCAATACTTTTGCTCAACCCTGTAATTTATCCAGTATCTTTACTACACGCCAGTATTTTGTTAAAATTTAGTTCAAACAAACACATTCTTAAAGCTACTTAAATCACATTTCCAGAAATTATCACATATGGGTGATCATGTAGCCAGTTCTTTGCGTGACCCTGTATTTCATTGTATCTATATTCTACAAACATTTCTTAGTAAACTGAAAGCAGTTCAGCGTAAAAATGCATAAATACCACCTTTAAGTTAATTATTCTTATATTCAGTAATCTTTATAAGCTCTTTTGTGTAACCCTGTATATCGACTATAACATTTATATACACCATATAATTTGCAGACATTTTGTAAAACTTAAAAGCGCATACCATAACTGAAAATGCATTTCAACTATCCATCAGCTATCATCGATAATACACAGTATTTCGGATAAAAATATAAGGTTTGAAATATTTTGTGTGTCCCTGTAAAAGCTATGTACATCATATTATGCGTTAAATATTAAGTCTCAGCGGTGTATATCAATTTTATGATACTTGAAACCGTTTAACATTATTAAAATATGTCGCAAACAATTCCCTCCTGTATTATTGTGTATAATGGAATTCTTTTGAGTGGTCCTGTAAATGAATAATAACTATTATTTTGACAGCATATTTTACAGAATGCGTATTTTAGTGCACTTTGCGAATCCATGTAAATTTGAATAACTTTAACAGGGTGTAACACCTTTAAAATTCATTTGAAACGATTTTTTCCCATTGGCCATAATGCATCGCTAAATTTTTGATTATCCCTGTAAATAAACTAATCATAGTAGAAACTTCAGTTTCAATAGGGTTCGTGCTAGGATAAACATCAATAACACATAAAAATTTCAGAGCAATCCGAGTATATTTACGGAAGTTAGAGCGCGGACGGATGGTCATCCGGCCAGACGATCAGACAAACCGAATGCATAAACACTTTAAGTGTTAAAAAGGCAAATTCTGCAAGAACTTGTTTTTGAGAGAAATTTAACTATACATCTGTGCTGCTGTAAGTATAATTGATCTCATTACTATTTTTCAAACAAGATTATTTTGAGAGTGTCAATAAAATAAAATTTTATTTCAGCAATTAAATAGATAAATAAATAAAAAATGAGATCAATTGAAATTGGGTGGGCTCGCGCTCCACGAGCCCATATAAGTTGGCACCACTGGATATGACAATCCCAAAACTTTCTACTAACTTTCTACTTTGCGGAAATTAGGTAAAATTCAACATAGCAGTTCCACCAGTAATACGATTGACACCAATACGTAAAATTAACCAGTTCATTTTACGGATTAACTAAATCTGAAGTTTAATGAGTAGGGGAGACCGGGGTTAGTTGCGCCAGGGGCAAGTTGTGCCATCGAGCTTCCTGACTGAGCCAGTAAGTTGCAGCACCTGTCGCCTCATGTGAGTGAAGAAGTTGATTGTTTAAATGTGCTGCGTATTTTTTTAAGTATAACGTCGCGTTGTTTTCGAGATAAAAATATTTATTTTGTTTTCTATCGTAAAAGTGAATTTTGCGACCTACATGTGAATCGTCATTGCCACTAACGATACTGAGGTATGTAAACTTAGGTAACATTATTTAAATGCTTATATTTTGAGCAATTATTCTATGTATTTCATTTGTTAATCATGCCAACATTTCGGAAACTAAGGAATAAAGTTCAAAATGGCGTAACGCGGGACTAGTTGTGACGAAATCTAAGAGGCACGTTGTGACAGTGTCACTACATACCCCAACATAATTTTTAATGGAGGTTTTTATATTTCAGGAAAAATGGTGCGAAATTACAAGAGGCGTACTGAAAGAGCTATCTATCAGACATAAGAGCGTTAAAAGACCAGGATGACAATGAAAAAAAAATTAGTAAATATGTAGCTGTTAATAAACCAAGCGCTTCAGGAATAACTTTAATCATTGATGGTGAGATTGCAGGACCGTCTTCAGAAGTAAGAAATCTCATTGAATTAGATGATTCTATGGCAATGTGTCAGTGGTAAGTCTTAGAGAAAAAAGACCCGGGCCTAAAGCAGGACCTCAAAAAGGCAAGCGATTTATTCGTAAAAGTTTGAAATCTGCCATTCTAACAAGCACACCTGTAAAAGAGAAAATTCGAGCAGAACAAAAAGCAAAAGATCACAGAAAATAAATTGAAGAAGAAAATCAAAAAAAGAATCAGTATGGAAAGGCCAAGCAGTGCATAAAAAAGAATCATACATAGGTTATTGAGAAAAAAGAGTAGGAGCAAGCATTGGATAGCTCTGAAGATGACGAAAATATCTTATGTCTAGTTTGCTTGGAGCAATATAAACTTTCTGGACACGGAGGAGACTGGGTGCAATGCATGACATGTAAAAGATAGGCGCATGTCAAATGTACCAAAAATGAACCTTATCATATTTGTATTAATTAAAAATCAGACGCTGAAACAAGCGATGACAACGAGTGATTAAAAATATAGGTATAGGACTACACGTTGTCATAGACTTCCGAGTCAAAAGATCAATATGGCCAAAGATTAGTGTTGGCTTACTTTTTATTTCTTTCCTTATTAAGACAGTTTTTTTTATTGCTAAGTGTCTCTAAAAGTATCTTTATAAAGGATTAAGACTTTACAAGTGTTAACAATTTAACTATTTTATTAATTATTTAACTATTGTATTAAGAACGTTATAAACGAATAAATTTCTCTTTCTCGATTTACATATCCCATTTAATCTCCTTTCTTACATTATTTGTATGTGTTATAATGTACTTGTATGTGGCATTTATGTGTCACAATATACCCCAAGCATGTCACAATTTGCCCCGTACCGGGGGTTAGTAGTGGCAAATTTCGAAGTTACGCAGCATTCATTCTGTGTCATGAAAAACGTTAATAATTTTAATAGATGTTTTATAAATATGTTACTCAAGACTTACTCTAATGATATGATACACTAAATGCTTCGTTTCAGTTCAAATCTTACGGCTAATATAAAAAATGTCGAAAATGTCACTACTAGCCCCGGTCTCTTCTATCTGTGTTTTAATTCTTGCGATAAAGCTATTGTGAATCGAATGTAGTCGGATGTAGCAATCCCAAAACTTTCTATTAACTTTCTACTTTGCGGGAATTGGGTAAAATTCAGCCTAGCAACGCCACCTGTTATACGATTTTCACCAAAACGTAAAATTAACCAGTTCATATCACGGATTAACTAAATCTGAAGTTTGATGAAAATCTGTGTTTAAATTCTTGAGATTTAGCTATTGTGAAAATCATGAAAAATGCAGCACAGAACGCCACCTGTTGAGCGATTTGCATTAAAAAGTAATCAGCATTTTGTTATATATCAGGGACTACCTAAATATAAATTTAATTAAAATCCGTGCATTAAATCTTGAAATACAGCTGTTGTGTAAATCTTATAAAAATGCAGCATAGCAGCGTCACCTGTACAGCGATTTACACCAAAAGCTTATCAGCATTATGCTATATCAGGGACTACATTTTTTATTAAAATCCGTGCATTAGTTTTTGAGATAAAACTATTGCGTAAATCGTAAAAAATGCAGCATAGCAACGCTGTTGAGCGATTTACACCAAAAGCTTATTAACATTATGTTATATAAGGGACTACCTGAATATAAATTTTTATTAAAATCCGTGTATTAGTTCTTCAGATAAAACTATTGCGTAAATCTTTAAAAATGCAGCATAGCAGCGCTGTTGAGCTATTTACACCAGAAATTAATCAACACCAATTTATATCAGAGACTACCATACTATAGTTTTTTATTTATTTTTTTTTTAAATTAAATTCCGTGCATTAATTGATTTGAAGAATGAATTTGAAGAATAAACAAACATTTAAGACAGAAAATATACTTTTAATAGCATCAGTAACTTAAGTGGTTTTATTTAAATGGTGAATGATTAAGCCCTATGAGCCCCTCTTTGATTGTGCCCTTAAACAATATTTTCGGCTTCCTGGCTGTATTGATTGGCAAATTATAAAATATCCAAGATATAGTTAGATTCATTTTTAAATAACAATAATAAAAAAAAAAATGAATAAAAAATTGAAATTTTATTAATCACATTAATATGACAACTTATAAAAGTTTTAGTGTCATTACATTTTGGTAAGTGTAATATAAAAGTAATATATGATTATTTAAGTTTTCATTTAAGTCAATATATTTTGTGTTCTATAAACATTATCGAAATTGTATTTTTAGCAATTCCTATATGAGGTGTACATTATTGGAAAATAATTGTTTAAGTATTCTGGTAAGGGATACCTCTCTTAAAACCTCAAATAGAAATGAAATTTTATAAATGGCACTTAGTATGTAAAATTCAAAGTTTCTACTACTAACAAAACAAAAAATTGCAAATTTTGCAAGAAAATAAAGAGCATATAAATTTATTCAGCTCTTAGCATGTTTATTAAGATTTTCAATAAAAAACAATTGAACTTGGAAACAATATTTTTCAACCTGACTTTTTTAATTAAGAGTATCAACAAAAGTGCAAAATTATAAAATATGCAAGGGGGAGTTATGAAAATAAATAAATAAATAAAAGCTAAATTTTTATTTATTTATTTATTTTTTTTAATATATAAACCAAAAACATTCAAGAGTGATTATTACTGGTACATCTACCCTATTGTATTTTATGAATGTGAGTTAAATATATTTCGTAAGTTTTATAGGAAATAGAAAAAAAGAAGAAAATATAAAATAAAAGAAATGACTACATTAGGTACTGTTCTTACTGTTGGAATAGATATATTGGTTCAAAGTTTAAAGGATTTTTTCTTTAAGTGTATAATGCCGGGCTTTCACTCTCGTTAGCAAAGTCAAATATTTCACTCTCTACAACGGAGTGACATACTTCACTCTCGACAACGGAATGACATATTTCTCTCCTTTCTAGTGAGTGGGAAGTTCCACTTTTTAAGGAGTGTATTTTTATAAAGTTCACTCCAAAAATAGGGAAAATGCTAGTCACTCTTACAAAGAGTGAGCTCCTCCCAGTTTTAGAGTATCTGTCCCAAAATCTGCTTAATTTGACTGGACTATTAGTAGATTTTAAACTCTCCACTTTCTAAATATCTTAACATTTTAAATCTTATATCTAGTCTAAACAATCTGCCTGCTTCAGAGACATTCCATAAAACATGGACAAAATGTCTTGCGCAAAACATTTATAAAAAATCCTATATTAATTAACTTATAGCATGGCCATAGCTAAAGGGGCGCCAACGGAACCTCAGCCTCCCCTCTTAAAATACCCCCCCACACACACACACACACACCGTGTGTCTGTATGTCGCCATTCTACCACCTAAAAGTGTATGAAGATATGCATAGAATTGAATCAAATTTTTTGTGTAAGTGTTAGGCTATGGCTAGTTGGTCCTCCTCAAATTTGAAAAAAAATCCGCCGGAAGGGGGCGTTGTAATAGCGATTGTTGAGCCATTTTCAATATTGTACCACCTAAAAGTATATGAAGTTATATATAGAATTGAACCAATATGTTTGTGTAAATGTTTGGCTATGGCTGGTTGGTCCTCCCTGAATTTGTGGAAAGAAATCCGCCGGAAGGGGGCGCTATAATCGCGATGCCTGTGTCATTTTTATTGTTTTACCATCGAAAAGTGTATGAAGTTATGCATAGAAATGAACTAATTTTTTTGTGTATGATTATTTTTGGCCATGGCAAGCAGGTTCTTCCCGAACTTGAAAAAAAATCTTCCGGAAGGGAGCTCTGTAAAAGCGATTTACGTGCTATTTTCATTATTGTACCATCGAAAAATGTATAAAGTTATGTACAGAACTGTACCAATTTTTTGTGTATGTTTTTTTTTTTTGCTATAGCCTTCAGATCTTCCTTGAATTTGGAAAAATGACTAGGGAAGGAGCACTTTGACTGAGTAGTTTTTTTTTTTTTTTTTTTTTTTTGATTCTTCGTCGTTCTGTTGTCTATCGGCTCGTGCAGAGATGAGAACTTGCGTCCTGCGAAGCCAGCTATTTGCAAACAGCTGATGATAACAGAATAAGTAAAAACTATGGATTTTATTAAATATCATGATCCACATTAACTCGTTTGTACTCCGATTAATTGACTGAAGCAGAAATTTAAAATGAACATCAAATTTGGAATAGTATTGAATTAACACTATTAAAGTATTAACATGTGTAGTGTAACTAATTTTAGACATACTAAACGTATGTAAAATGTAGAAGAAAGTTTTGGGATTGATACATCCAACTAATTTTTTGTTGTTGTGTGTGTATGTGTGTGTTCACAAACGCATAAAATAGAAGTTGCTCTTATTAAAAAGCTATGCAATCGAACTATTGGGAACTGAAACGGCCTATAGAGGCGCTCCTCGCAGCCTTCGATACAGGATAACTGTCCCTTTAATTTCCCTTTAACTAATGTTAAAGTCCCATTGAAACAATTCTTTATTATAAATATTTTTTAAAGTTTTAGATATTCAAATTCGTATAATATTTACTTCGTCACATAAGACAGAACGCAAATGTCACAGGAAATCTGAAATTGCGCAAAAGAATAATTATTCTCTGAACATATTTAAAATGCATGTAATGCAATGAGCTTACACGGCATTATCCTGAATGGAGAAGTTACATCTTTTCTCTACCAGATGGCGTATTCGAGTGCTTGAATCGCCAATCTTTTCCGTCTTTCTTTAAAAAAAAAAAAAAAAGGTTTAACGTTACAAAAAAAAAAAAAAAGTTTTAAAACTACAATTATTTATAATTTCAGATCAAATTCATTTATCGGAAAACGAAAAAATAAATAAAAATAAAATAAATAAATAAATAAAAAGATTGGTTACAAATCATTTCACGAATTTTCCAAATCATTGCAAGTATGGTGTTTAAAAATGAGTCTGAAAACTTGTCAAAAAATCTTGTGTTCTTCGGCAAGAAAAAAATGTTATTGTTGAGAAAATTTCACTTAAAACTTTATTAAAAAAAAAAAAACTCTTTGATTATTTCTGTTTGAATTTAATTAAGTACGGAGGAAAATAACAGATGTACGTAATTTAATTAGTCCAGATTTTATATTTTTATAGTAATCCTTCCAACTGTTGTTATGGTGCTGCCATCTTCTGAGCATAAATGAAACTTCGGTTCGGTAGGGCTCACAGAAGAATAGGTAGTGCTGACATCTGTGGTTCAATTTTATAAATGCCATATTCTGAAATTTGCAAATTGCGAAAAGCGAAACCTAGTTTATATCCTTGAAGTAAAGAGTTCGTGATTTTCAATGTTTACTTAATATTCAGTTGTAACTGTAACTGCAATTCTTTAGCGGTATTTTGAAAACATTTATCAAAAAGATATGATAATCAGGCGCTTGATAAGTGCACATTGGCGGTGTGACCTTGTTGATTCATCTGATATCGTAAAGTGGCTATTTCGCAGTACCAGAATCAATTTTACTGTTAATTCACGTTTTAACTCAAATTTTAAAGCTTTTAAAAAGATGTCTTACGGAAATATTTTATCCGGCCGTGAATTATCTAAGTAAGTTTATTTCATTTTAATTATTTTACAAATGATCTGGAGGTGTATGTGATATAACATTCTCCTTTACCTTCACCACTGTAGTAAAAAAAAAAAAAAACCTGATTTAACAAGAATTTTTTTTAAAGGTTATGCACGATATGTTTATTTTTGGGGCAATTTATTTATAAAGTATAAGTCTTAAAATGAGTTTTGTTTGTTTGCTTATTATCAAACAAAACTCATGATAATCACGATATTCATTCACGATCATTTCACGATAAATATTTCTGTATCCTGATTAAGGTTTTTTATGCTACTATTTATTTTTAAAAAGCTTACATTTATTTTAGGGAAATTCAGAAGCAATTAAAAGATGAAATCACAAGTTTGAAAGAAGAATACCCAAAGTTCAATCCATTACTTGTTATAGTTCAGGTAATTTCAATAAATTATTTGTTTTTTCATTATGCATGTTCTGGTACTTAGGTATTACCGCCACTGCAGCAGAACTTGCGCTAATGCGCCAATAAAGAGCAATCTTGTTGTTCTCACGTGCACAAAAAAATGCACTAAAACACAAAAAAATAGTCAAAAATCAGCAAAAAACAAGGCAACAAGGAATCCAAAAGATATTTGCGGTGGCTTTAATACGTAAGTACCCATGTTCTTTTATCTATATATCATGATTATGAAGAGAAAATTTTACTATGTGTCACACAAAAATAAAGCTAAAGATTTCCTTACTAAAAATTATTTTTTTTAACTTTCAGCCTATGTTCAGTTTTTATATAGATTTTTTATTCATAACTTTTACCCTTTAAAAATTTGTCTTTATTGACAATCGTTTGTAAGACATACAGTTGGTTTTGATTTACTTCTCCAAATATTGTGCAAAACTTGATGAAATTCTATGTAATTAATAAAATGTATAATGCTTTGAACTATAGGAACAACAGATGTACTGTATGTCTGCATAGTAAACTTTTCCAAAAAAACCAAAATGGCATTTTTCTAAATGGTCACCAACAAATCACTTTGTGTGTGTGTGTCCTGAAGATAATCATAGAAAAAGACCAAAACATTGATTGTTATTATGATTTTAATCTTTGTTTTTAACTTTACAACATTTTGTATATGTACATACAGTACATTTTATTATTGTTCAGTAAACATGTATTTTTTATTTTCATATAACTATTAAACTTTACAATTACAGTAGAGTTCTGTTACTCCATATCCTGCTTAATCTGAGATAGCTAAAAAAAAAAAAAACTATCTGTAACTAAAAGATTAATTGGTGCGATTGCAGTTTGCTCTCTTTCTTGGCGCGATTTTCAAAAATCGCCAAATGGTGTATTTTTGCGTACTAACTCCCGGAGCTACATCTCCGAGAGAGAGTACACAAAATTATTATTTATTTTTTCTTCTCATATATTTTTAAACCAGTACCTATCTAGACAAATGCCTTAAATGTGAGAATAAGTATTTGATCAGTTATTTTCCTCTTATTTTAACCTGTATTTTTGAGTAAAAATAAAAAATATATAACATTTCAAATATTTTCGAAATATATTTTTAAAGATATATTTAATATATTTTAAAATACATTTTATCAAATATACCAAAAGACAAATTTTTTACTTACCCAAATTATTAAAAAAGAATGTTTAACAGTAAGAGGAGCAAAACAATGTTGTAGTCTTTTTATACAGAGGGCCTTTTTTTTAAATCAGGGAGACTACCGCCCTCCTGTACCTCCCGTTTTTTTAATTCATAATATCTTCTACTCTAGGATGTCATTCAAAACCATCACTCAATCTATCATTTTTAGTCATTCATATCTTGAAATAATCAGCCTCTCATTCATGCATAATTCAATCAAAGCTCAAAAATACATGTTAAAAAAGAGAGAAAAATAAACGATTGAATATTTATTCTCACCTGTCAAACATTTATCCACATTGGTACTTGTTCCAAAATATACAAGATGAGAAAACAGATAATAGACGACGCAACGCAATAGACAACATTTCAACATTAACGTTTTTCCAAAAATTTAAACGCTCCTTCTCTTCTCTCAGTTCTCTTCTTTCGTCCAATAAGAAAACATGTAACAAAAAGGAGCGTCCAATCGGGAAATGGCTTAGAAAACAGTAGGATACGGTTTAAAAAGCAAACACTTTAAAACGGAGCACTCCTTAGGGTTGCCATATTGAAGATGCGAGAGGAGAAAATGAAAATACAAGGGTTGCCATATTGGAGCATTTATCGCGCCAATAAAAAAGTCGCCTTGGCGAAGGAGAGTAAACTGCATTTCACCTGAATAATTAATAATTTTCTTCCTCTAACAAATGCTTAAAATATGTCACCAGCCTGTTGAGATGACAATCGATTTTTCTTGGAATTTTCGCTTTCATTCTCCTGGTTACTAAAAAAAAACCTCCCTTTAACTAATGCTTAAAATTTGTCACTGGCATAATCAGTTTTATTTTTTTGAATTTACGCTTGCCCCTTATCACAGAAGAAGAAACTGACAAAACTGTAGATTTAAATGATGAAACAAAGACTACTGTTTCTTTTTTTATACACATACTTTTTTTTTTTTTTTTCTGAAAAACTTGTGAGACAACACAGCAAGAAAGATATTTTCTGGTCAACAACAAAGAACTTAAAATTCATTTTTTAAGCGATAAATCAAATAAGTTTAATTTTGTTTAAAATATATTTTTTATGTTTGAAAATCTGTGTGCTTATTATTTTTTGACTGTTTATAATCTCTCTATATTTTAGTTGTACATGTATATATAAAGCTGAATTTTTCTCTTCCATTTTATTATGTTGTTATCATAATCAGAGTTTTAGTTATCAAGTTGGTGTCAGTCTCGATAAACTCTTGATTATCGGGATTCAACTATAATTTAATTTTTTCACAATGAATTTCTTTTCTTTGCATTGAAAAAATTGGATTTAATTTTTCTTAATGGTCATTAAGTATGTACAATTTTGCATTTTAATTCAGTAGGTGAATACTTAGACGTTATTTTAGAATTGATTGTTATGCTTCTTTTGTAGGTAGGGGAACGAGAAGATTCTAATGTGTATATTAGAATGAAGAAGAAGGTTGCCAATGAAGTTGGTGTTTCAACCAGGCATGTTCAGTTTCCAAGAACTATAACTCAGGATGAGGTATGCATTAAGAAGTTATTTCATTTCAAGAAAATTTTTTCCTTTGTGTGCGGAGGCATAGGGTGGATTTCAAGAACCTGGAGTGGTTAAATTTTTTCCCTTTCTTCTTCCCTGCTTTAGTGACCATTATTGTATATATATATATATATACAGTAGACTCCCTCAAATCCACACTCCTAAAATCCGCAACTCTCTAAAATCCGCACATATTTTACAGATGTAAACAATGAAACAGTCAGTTCAGATGTAGGTGCAAAATTTCACTTTTTTAGTTTTATATCAATTCCATACATTTTTTAATTTGTAATTTTTGTTAAGGTTATTAAATTCATGTTTTTTCATGAAGAAAGAGTAATTTATTTCTGAAAAAATAAAGATATTGCTGATACCATTTGGTAATCACAATCTTACCACATATACTTATGTATTATAATCAAGCTCTTTTAGTTATTAAGTCTGGCTAAACCTGAAATAAAGCTTCATTATTTTATGATCCTGATGTGAATTAGTAATGTACTTTTATGAGGCAAGTTTCATTGAATAATTATAGGAAAAACACATTTGATATTTATAATGAATATTTAATTGTACATTAATGATTATTAACTTGACCTTTGGTTTTAGTATTTTAATCATTTTAAAAATTATCTAAATTTTTAATATTTTAGTTCATTACTTATTTTAATATTTTAGTATATTGTAAGCATTCATTATACTTTTGATTGCATTATTGATTACATTCAAATTACTGTTTAAAAATTGTAAACAAAGCAATGACCAGAAATCTGCAAAATTCTAAAATCTGCAAAACCTCTGGTCCCAAGCTGTGCGGATTTGAGGGAGTCTACTGTATATATATATATATATATATACACAGTCAAAGTTCTATAATCTGCACAGGTTGGGGCCAAAGGTTTATGCGGATTATGGAATATTGTGGATTATAGAGTAGTATGGATTATATGTCATTTTATTATTCCTAGACAGCATTTTAATTCTATAAAAAGTATAATAGGAAAAGATAAATATGAAATCTAATAATTAATTTAATATGCCATCTATAAAAATGCCTTTTTAAAGTTACTTCATTAAAAAATTGATATATATATATGCATCTAAATAAAAAAAAAATTACATATGTTTTGTAATACAGTTTGTTTTTTACCATCAATAAAATAAAAGAGTTATATTAAGAAAAAGAAAATTTTTATTATGATTTTTTCTATTTTTTTATTTGTTTTGAAAAATCATCTTTGGATCACAGACTTGTAAATTTTCTTAATTGTTTATTTCATTGTTTACATTCATAAAATAACGTGAATTATAGAAAATTGCAGATTATGGTTACACAGATTATCGATCCTTGATTGTATATAGCAGTATTTTTGAAGATTTAAAAATTTTTGTGCCAAGGATAATCAACGCCTCTACAGTATGTCTTTGTCAATGTCACTCATTATTATCTCCTAATGTAGTTGATTAAAAAAAGAAGTCTTTGGGGGCCGTTATTATAGTTATCCATTATGGATATGCATAATATGAAATATGAAAATAAAACATGTGTAAACTATTTATAAAATTCAAACATATATTTGAATATTTGGTACTTACATATTAACGCCACCGCAGCAGAACTTGTGCAAAATAATTGCATCAAAAAATGAGCAAAAATATGCATTTAAAGGCACTAAAAAGCAATAAAACACTAATAAATGGCGTCAAAAATCAGCAAAAAACAAGGCAACAAGGAATCCAAAAGATAACTGTGGGGGCGTTAATACGTAAGTACCGAATATTTTTATTACATAGTAATGCTCTATTACTGAATTTTGGGTAGGTATTACTTGATTATCCCATTGACCCATTTTGACAAATTATGTAAATCGTTAAACTACTTATAAATTATACAAATTGGCATAAGTTTTATTTTAAATAATGAAAAAAAAACAAAAAAAAAAACGAATAAATTAGTTGAAGATTAAGAAAAAATACTAGTAAAACATTAAATTAAATATTACTTAATGACATCCATGTGTAACATGTTTAATGTCAACTAAATGTGACATTTACAATAACCTCTTTAGACCTGAGGTACACATCTGTATGTACCTCCATTCTTTTCCTCATAAAAACTAAACTGTTCGAATTGTTTGCCTCTTTACTTTACTTCTATATAGCTGAAAGTTTTTTGCTTTAAAATAAAACCAATAAATGTCAGCACTGAAAAATATTACCTTATAAAATAAATATTATTTTTATCAGAGTTTCGAAAATACCTTCAAGACATTGTGGCCAAGAAAGTAAGAATTATTCATGATTATTTAACTTAAATGCTTTACAATGGAAAATTTTGAGGATTTGCTGATCATTTACTTGTTTAAAGCCCTTAATTTTGTTATTGTGTAAATTTATATTACTAAAAACTAATTAATTGTTAAACTGATGTTTCAAGGAAATTATTACTTTTATATCCATATTTGTAAATCTAAATTACCAGTCCGCTAAGGTATTTATTTCATAAAAATGACTCTTTCTGCCATCTATGGTGTCATTTCGATTATGCAAAAGCAATAAACATGTATTTGCAGAGTTATTTTATGCTCAGGTCTTAAGAAGTTAAGCCATTGCTGACATTTAAGCTTGTAGTTTGACGATAATTTTTGGTTGACGGAATAATCCAGTAGTACCGAATTGCTCAAAAGAAACATCCGTAACTCCAAAAACAATCATATTAACTAGCAGTTTACTGCATCAGATTAAGCGTCTCATGGTCAATTAAAATACATATTTGAATGAAATACAGATTCATGAAAAATCGAAGAGTATGGAAACTATTACAAATATCTCAGCAACTAATTATCCAATCAACTACATTCTTTATATAAAATTTAATTTTTTTAATTCCTTTACATTCACTCCTTAAAATTAAAAAATTCATCAATTTTTACGTACCTTTCATCAGAACGAATATTTTAAGAGTCCGAAAAAATAGTTCCAGATAATCGAGATAGCTGATATTCAATGGGCTTCTTCTGATTATTACATACTAAGTACACACTAACTTCCAAGTCTCTGTCTCAATTTGTTCGGGAGATACGAGGTTTACAGACAGATAGATGGCATTTTTTTTTTTTTTCTTTCTAAAAATGTTTTTTCAGAATCTGTAATGTCTGAAACATGTAAATTTGTCTTGATTTTATTTTCAAAATGATTGCAAGGCTTATCCTATACTTCATATGATGGGTAAGTAAAACAGGATTTTTTTTTGCTGTTTTTTAAACCAGGCTGTTTGGGATTTTTAACACGTTCGCTGACACTTGCATGAAGATGTGATGATAGTTAATGCCGCACTGTAGAAGTGGGTTTTTCCCAGGAGCCGATTTATTTTTTATAACAAAGAATCGGTGAAAGATTTTCCCACCCCAGCACGTGACTGGCTATTGGACATCACCCCACATCACATGCTGGCGCGTGATGTGGCCTCTTAACGTCGGCACCATATCACGCACTGGCACGTGATTGGCAGCAAATGTGTTAAATATAATTCCTATTAGATATAGATGGATTTGGATATTTGTTGATAAAAGTGAGCATTGTTGAATATTATACAGAAATATTGAAATTAAATAACTACAATCAGATATGTAAAAACTGAAATCTCTTGTAATTTAAAAATTATTGGTAGCAGCATTGTATTACTGTCAAAAATATTAAAAATCTTGTTCTTTTTCTAAATAAGTACTTGATATATATCTATTGATATTATGTATCAATGAATCCTGTATTAATCATTTAAAAAATTGTTCTTTTATGTTGTTTATAATTCCAAATAATTTGCTTGGGAAAAGAAAGGGAGGGGCATTTATATTATTGTTCTTAATTTTTTTTTAAATGTATTCTCTTTCAGTTACTTTCTAAAGTTCAGGAACTAAATGATGATCCTACTGTTCACGGCATCATAGTACAGGTGTGTAAATTGGTCCTTATTTATATTTATGTAAAAACATATAACAAGTAAATGTGTATTTATTGGCTTGTATTTAATGAAAAACGATTTTAAATCAAATTGCTTAAGAAGTATAGGTGTAAATTAATGGTTGCCATGTGGCGATTAAAAATCGGCGATCAATCGCCACCCTAGTCACCATTCGGCGATTAAAAAATCTTATTAATTTGCTTTGTATAATACAGATTTTTTCATGGATATATGCATCTATACTTTGTTTACATCTAATTAGTGAATTGGTTAATTCTTTCTTTCTATCGGATGCTAGCAAATTTGGCAGCTTTGCTGTGTTTTCTATATTTTGGCTTTTTACCATGAACTCCTTATTTCGATTATGTTTACAAGAAATAGTTTTTTACCCACAAGATATAGTCATCAATTTTAATTCCACATGCATTTCCAATAAATTATACCATTTTTATCTCTGGTTGCAAGGAGATTTTAACGACATTGCTGTATCTTATATATTTCACTCTTGCCTTATGCTCACTAATTGTACCAGTAATAGTTGGCTGGTACAATTTTTTTTTTTTTTTTTTTTTTTTTTTTTAATGATTAAAGTTTATGAGGGTGTCAAGAAAGATTATAGCCAGTTACTTTAAAAATATAGGACAAAATTAGTACTTGCCACTAAGCGAGTAATACTGCAAATTTAGAATCTGACTTCACTGCCACCAAGCAGACTTTCTCCACCCCGCCAACACACTGGCATCTGTGATTGCCTCAGTAAGACATCCAGAGTTTTGAAATTTCAGCCAAAGCAAATAATATTTATATTCATCTGTACACTTCCCAATCTTGACGATATTAGATCCTACTTATTTTTAAGTAAAAATAAAATATCCAAGAAAGATGTGAAATTATTCTTAAATTTAAAATTTAAATTACAATTTCTTTGTTTTATACAATGCATTAATATATATTTAAATATAGTTTATCACCTATAATTTTATCTGCAGCATCAATTACTAATTCATATTTTTCCATTCAGAGGAATGCCAGTTTTATTTTTAACCAAATATTTGTAACTTTGTTACTCACTAGCCACTAAATAAATTAAAAAAATCATTTTGACCTATTTTTAAAAAGTGGCTACTAACTTTTAAAAAGTGGCACTAATGAAACTAGGTCTACCGGCCACTGGCTAATAATCGAATTTCCCAGTTTTCACCTATATTAAGAAGTAAGCTTACATTGTGTACACTTATATTGTAGGACACATCCTTGTGTTCTGGCAAAGAAGCATAATTGTCCTAGTTGTCAGAGAAATATGTCGAGGATTCTCCCAGCATTTCTTTCTTCTGTGATCACATTAAGGCAGTTTTTACTTTAATGTAACAGAGGTGAAAAATAAATTTTAAAGGCTTAAAAAGGTAACAATAATTACAAAATCCTGTTAAAAACAGGCAATACTGACACATTTTTTCTTGAGTACTTCTGAAATAATTTTATTTTTTATTATTACTATTAGTAGGAGTAGGGTTTTAGTGCTGTTTTTCTGGAAAATATGATCTTTTTTAAATTACGTTAATTAAAATAAAAAAGAACTTGTCGTTTATTTCTTGTTAGACTAATAAATACCTCCAAAACTTGGAAATTGCTTTTCCGCAGGGGAAAAAAAAAACAAAAACAAATATGTAGTGTTTAGAATTAAAAAGTATTCTTTCTGAATAGATGTCTGCTATTCAGGAGTATTATAGAAGTTTTTCTGCACATAAAAATTTGCAAAAGAAACTTTTGTAGTTAATCTTGTAAGGCACATTTATAATAAACTTCAAATAAAAATCAACCAGAAGGACATTAAACAAATATCAATCTTAAATTATTCTAAAACAATAAATAAAAATTAGAAAATATAATCCATAAAAGAAAGATCTTTACTGGGGATGGGTGGGGGGGGGGCAAAAATAAATGTTTTTTTACTCACTTTGTTTGTACTAAAACAACATTAGAAACTTCTAAAATAAAAGGATTTTCCAGCTTTATACTAAGTTTAATAGTCTGTGATGCAGACAAATATTTTTTTCTCCATTTATAAATTAATTAAAACTTAGATATTTCTTTTAAACAAGGCTTTACAGAAACTATTAAAAATTAATAAGTATCATAATATAGCTATCAATTGTCGATTGTGCGCACTGGAAAAATTAGGAAAATGAAAAATTTGAGAATTTTTTTCTGATTATGAAACTAAGAATTTAAAAAAGCAATGTCAGAAAAAATATAACTTTGATCTTCTTCAATACTGTAAGGAATATTTTACTTTCCTTTTGTCTACCTTTCATTCCTTCTTTGTAACTCAGAATTACAATGCCAGCTTCACTGAAAATTAATAGTTTTGAATAATATTTTAGATGATTCAATCTGTTTGGTTAATTTGTAATAGCTATTAGAAATGAACATTTATTAGCTTAATTTATTGAATATTTATAAACATCTTTAAATTGGGTTAGTTACAAAACAGATAGAGAATTTAAATTAAAAAAAAAATATATATATATATATACCATTTTTACTCGTGTATAAGGTGTATCCCTATTTTACAAGTAAAAATGGCGATTTCTTAAAATCTCGTATATAAGACACACCATAAATTTGATACGCTAAGGAAGAATGACCAAATGAATTTCAGTATAAAAAAAAAAGTCGAAACAAACATTACACGAGACCAGAAAACAAGATGCAAATGCATTTTTAGACTTCAGATTGTAAGAGAATGATGGGAAATAGGAATGAGTGACGGTAAAGAGAATTGCTAATTAGCATTTAGATAATGTCATTAGCTCTGTTGTATAAAAAACTGCAAGGAATGAAATAAATATGCAGTAATACTTCAATTAAGTAATATTTTCTGAGTTTTAATATCTTCTTTGAATAATTTCTTGTTTCATATGTATATCGTTCGACTGCATCCAACAGTAAAAAATTATTCCGTGTATAAGGTGCACCTAGAAGTTTTGACCCAATTTTTATGAAAAAAAGTGCACCTTATACACGAGTAAATACAGTATATATTGAAGCAATCTGTATTTAATTGTGACAGATGTGATAAAGAATTATCCTCTTCATTGGACAAAATGAATGAAACTTGATGTTAAGTGTTTAGAATATAAAGTGTTTTCAATAAAAAATACAGGCAGGTTTAAGAAATACATCATTTTGCTCCCCACTGGGGGCAAATAAATTTGGTGGCACGATGAAGGAATTTTTAGATAGTCTTTAAAAACTTTAAACTTTAGAGACATGCCAGAATTTTTATTTATTTATTTTTGTTTATTTTATTTTATTGCCAATTATCTGTATTTGGAACTTTTAAAATTATTGTGATGTAAACATGGTTGGTATTGTAAATTTTATCCTATAATAAACTTTCCCAGTATACATTTCTTAATCTTATAGAAAAAAAAAACATAGTGGATTGTAAATATCTATTTATGCTGTCACTTAAATTTTGTCATAACAATTTTTGTTTGTATGTTGCATGTTGCTGACTGGTAAGATTTTCTGAAAATTCCCCATGTATATAGAGACATAATCATTACAACAGTCATTAACCATGAAATATACTGATGTTCAACAATTTGTCAATTTTGAAAAATAAAAATAAAAATTAGTATTTTATGCTTAATTTCTTTAATTTTTATTGTTATCTCATGCAAAGTATAAAAGCTCTAAAAAATATATCATGAATGTTTTAGTTTTTTATGAAATTTTAAACTTTGGATACATTAGCTTAAAAGTAGAATGTAAAAAAGCATTTTTGCTCATGATCTTGTTTATATCCAAGATCAGAAATACTTTTAAAAAATTGCACCTGCAAAATCGAACAAAAGTTTATCAAAGGTCGATTTTATACCAGCTGAATATTTGAAAAGAAAATGTTTCTGCCATCAAAATCGTAAGGATTATTGCACTTCATATAATGTTTTTTATGTGACAAAAAATTAACAATAAAATACACACAGCTCTTTTTCGATTTTCAGTACAATTACCTCCCATGAGGTTATGCATAAGATTAATATTTTGTTATATAAAATATAATTTGTAGCCTTTTTTTTAGATATATTTAGAAATCTCCATTAAACATTTTATGTTACCATGCTTCAAAATTGCTGTATACTTATTTCATCTGTTGTTCATTATTTAGTTGCCTCTGGATAGTACTACACCCATTAATGCCAACCTTGTAACAAATGCTGTTGCACCTTCAAAGGATGTGGATGGGTATGTTACGTTTAAGGCATGTTTTCTAGGTATATTTTATAATATCTATTGCATATTACTTAATTATCCTCTTTTCCAGTATCCATGATGAAAATGCTGGGAAACTGTGCCATGGTTTATTAGAAGGCTTTTTTATTGCATGTACACCCATGGGATGTTTGGAGCTCATTAAAAAATCAGGTAGTTTTTGTTAATCACTTCTATTGATTTGGAAAATTGTCATAGAAAAATATATTTAGGGCATATGTTCAATAAATCATTAGATTACAATCATCAATGAATATCAAGAATAATTAATAATAAACATAATTCAAAAAGGTCTTTTTTCCTTTGAAAAAGTAGTTTTGATATAAGTTGTTGTGGAAAAAGGTGTGTTTAGATCATCCCATTCCCTTTCCTGAAATATTATTTTTGCATTCCCAGGTGCGCCAGCTACTGTAGAAATTTTTGTCATGTTCAGATTTTTTTTTTCCCTAGCACTTATAAATTTACTTTTGTAATTTTTATAATTTAAAGTGTGTATATATATATGCGCTTCTGGACACTATACTTTTTAGCTCACAGGCTATCAAAGCCTGAGAGCTTATGTGCCTACCCATTCTGTATGTATGTACGTTCGTGCGTAATGCAATAACACATGATAAAAATATCCGATCCACTTGAAATTTTGTATATTGATATATTCTGATAAGGCACTTCTCTGATTAGTTTTTGGAGTTCATTCAATATGTATAAGTAAGAGGGGAAATGAGGAGCTCATGCCCCTCCCCTTAATTGATATAAATGATTTTTTCATGCATTATTATCAGTTTTCGTTCTAAATTTAGATATAGGATCATTCTGATGAGGTGCCTTCGTGATTGATATTAGGTGTTCATTATATAAGTATAAACAGAGGGAATGGGGGGCTCATGCCCCTCCCCTTAGTTTATATAAATGGGTTTTTCATGCAGAATTATCAATTATCATTCAAAATTTAGTTATGCAATCATTCTGATGAGGTGCCTCTATGATTAGTATTAGGTGCTCATTGGATAAGTTTAAAGAGGGGAATGGGGGGCTAATGCCTCTCCCCTTGATTTATAGAAATGTATTTTTCATGCAGAATTTATCAGATTTCATTCAAATTTTAGATATAGGATGTCATTCTGATGAGGGCACTGCTATGATTAGTTTTGGGAGATTAATGGATAAATATAATTATTTATCCATTATCCTTTTTATTAAGAATTTTCAGATTTGCTCTGAATTTTGGATATAGATTTTTTATAAGATAAAGCATGTCCCTGATTAGTTTAGGGGGTTCAATGTTTAAGTATAAAAAGGGAAATGGGGGAAACTGTTTCCCCTCTTTAATTTGTTTTTCGAACTGAATTAACCCTTGAAAATATAAGACTGTAATGTGCAGTTAGTATGCATAGCCTGTGAGCTCAATGCCATCAATTTAACTGGGCAGTATTCTTTTTATTAATGTTTTTTGTGAAATATTTTTTGTTTCCATCCAGCCTTTATAAATTTCTCTGCTAAATTTTATTGTGATTTTAAAGTACGTATTACACAGGTTTTTTGTATACTGTGAAAAGATCCAATTTATTTTTTGATTCTTGTGATGTTAAGTAACAATGGGCTCTTTATTCAACTTATAAAATGACTTTTAAATTCGAAAAAAAAATTAATATTGAAGATATGCATATTTATAAAGAAGGCTTTTGTATTTTTATTAGTAAATTTTTTCTTTGTTATATGATATTTTAATCTTTAATACTTTAATGTGTTTCATAAATAGTATTGCCTTAGATTTTTTATTATAAGCATGTTTGTTTTAACACATTTGCTGCCGATCACGTGCCAGCGCGTTATATGGCCCCCAAACGTTAAGAGGTCACCCACACGCCAGCGCGTGAAGTGGGGTGAACTCCAATAGCCAGTCACATGCTGGCACGGGAAAATCTTTCCCTGGTTCTTTGTTATAAAAGGTAAATCGGCTTCTGGGAAAAACCCACTTCTACAGTGTGGCATTAACTGTCATCACATTTTCACGTAAGCGGCAGCGAACATGTTAATGATTACATACAACATCTTAATAATTACACATTTTCTAAACGTGAACTATGCATTTCACATTAGTATACTAAAAAAGGTTGGTAGTGCTGCTTTCCTAACATGTAAAAAGTAAATATTTATATATTTTCTTATTTTTTTCATACTTTGGTTGTCAAATATTTTTTTCCTTTTTTGTGTTATCCTGCACACAATTAAATACTTTGTCAAATTTTTAAAAAAAAATTTCAAATGCTTAAGAGTTTTTTCAGGGTGGCTACAGATTCTAGAAATCATGGAATCAGGGAAAAATCAGGGAAGTTTATCAATCTGGAAATATCAGGGAACTTTATGAAAAATAGTTAAAAATCAGGGAATTTTTTCTCTAAGTGAAAATATTTCTGTTTTCACATTACAAACAACATTGATTTATTGCCATACAGGTTATGTTTAAACCAATAATAAGATGTGATAGAGACATAAAGCTGTACTGTTGCCAAGCAATATCTGTCTGAATGAAAGCTAAATTATTCCATAAGCCTAAATTTTCAAAAGTTAGTTCTATCGCGATCTTTTGACGAACTTTGCATGTTTTTCGCGATTTCTTACAATATGTCCCCTTTTTTGCAAGAACTTGACAAAATTCGAACATTTTTTACTATGTTTTGACGGAATTTGTATGTTTTTTGTGGTCTTTTGACAAAATTTGCCTGTTTTTAAGATGCATTTTGCAAGTTTTTCGCGATTTCTTACAATATGTCCCCTTTTTTGCAAGAACTTGACAAAATTCGAACATTTTTTACTATGTTTTGACGGAATTTGTATGTTTTTTGTGGTCTTTTGACAAAATTTGCCTGTTTTTAAAATGCATTTTGTGTGTTTTTTCGCTTTCTTTAGACGCGATTTGTGTGTTTTTCGGGATATTAAGATGAAATTTGCACATTTTTCCCGATCTTTAGATGAAATTTGTTTTTTTTTTCACAATATTTTGACGAAATTCTTGCTTTTTAGCAAACATTTTACAAAATTAATACTTTTTATGCAATCCTTTTATGAAATTTGCATTTTTTATGCAATCTTTAGGACTAATTTTGCGTTTTGCTGTGATCTTTTGACTAAATTTGCACTTTTTTCGCAAAACATTGAAAAAAATGAGTTTTTTAATACGATCTTGTGACAAAATTTCATGTTTTTTCCGCGATTCTACAAAAAAAATTAGCGTTATTTCAAGCGATCCTTTGACAAAATTAGCAATTTTTTTTTCATCTGATGCCCGGCCTCAATTTTTGTTGTGTATCCATTATAATTACAGATAAATCACAATACTTGGCACCTTTGCTGATAAAATACTGTGCAATTTTTCTTTTTTCCTCCCAAAGGAGATATTTGCAAGCTGGATAATTGTGTTATACAAAAAAGCAGCGTACGTTAAAAAAATACTGTATATACTCTTTAATAATAAAAATCAGGGATATCTGATACAGATAATCAGGAAAAAATTAGGGAACTTTTTTTCATCATTTCTGTAGTTTTTGTTGCTTAATTTTTGTTAAATAAGGAAAAAAAAAAAAAAAAAAAAAAATTAGAATAGTTAGAGAATTTAGAAACATTGGAAAAATTCTTGAATTTTTGATTGAAATCTGGAAATTTCAGTCGAGTTATAAAATTGACTACTTTTGGCATTATTTCATGAGAAATATTCCTTGCAAATTTTTACAATTGTTAAGACTTTAAAAAATGTCATGTTTAACCTACATTAAAATTTTCATTCGCAAATAACTTTTTCTTAACAGCTTTATTTTCTTTTGACACAAAATTAGCAAAATGTAGTTTGATATTATAATTAGTCACTTAATTTTATAATTTCTATAGTTACAAAAGTTGAGTAAAATTAATAAGTTCAAAGTTGTTGCTCAGTTTTGTTATTATACCCTGTTTAAAGATATTGGTAATAACAACAAAACATTTAAATTTTGCAACTTTATATCTTTCTTCTGTTTCTAATATGGATAAATATTTTATCAACAATCTTTCTTATTTCAATGTTTTTTAGGGGTTGAAATTAAAGGAAGTCGTGCTGTTGTAATTGGTAGAAGTAAAATTGTTGGAACCCCTATGGCTCAGCTTTTAATATGGCATCATGCTACTGTTACAGTGTGCCACTCAAGAACCAAAGACTTAAAATCAGTGGTATGTAAATATATACTGAACATTTTTGTATTTTGGAATGTACACTTTCTAACTTCTGATACTGAATCGATATGACTGTAGCTTTTCTTTAAAAAAATGATGAGAGTTTTCTATTTAATGATGAATTTTTTTGCTTTTTAATACAAAAAAAATATACAGGGTGTCCGAAAAGTCTGGAAACGGTCGAATAACTCGAAAAATACATATGAGATTGAAAAACGTAAATATACGTGTTAAATATTTTTAAATAAGCTACTCAGTGATACGAAATTTGACCTTCGTAACCGACCCCCTGGGGGTCGGAGGGGGTCCAACTTTGAAATATTAAATTATAACCCCCATTTTTTATTGCAGATTCGGATTCTACGGACAAAAATATGTAACTTTTGTATTTGATGTTTATTTCGAATCCTCGTTTATCACGGTGTAATTGAGCATATTAAATCAATACATATTTCGGCTTTTCCAACGGGATTTTCCCTAATCGAAACTAATTGGGGAGAATTTATGACATCAAATTACTAGTCTTTTGCAATAATAGCGTTTCCTGAACATCACCCGTGCCGATTATTTCGGTAGTGCTACACAGTTAAAAATTTGATCCATTTGATGTAGCGTCACTCCACAGCTTTTATAGAATATCTCTTTCATGACCAATGAGAATGTTCCATAACACAGTAAAGTACACTGTAAAAAAATTTACCCTTTTGCTGCATCGTCACTCCACCGCTTTTATAGAAAACGATTACTTTACTGTGTTATGGAGCATTCTCATTGGTCACAAAAGAGATATTCTATAATAGCTGTGGAGTGACGCTGCAGCAAATGGGTCAAATTTTTAACAGTGTAGCACTATTGAAATAATCACCACGGTTGATTTTCAGGAAACGCTATTCCTACAAAAGACGAGGAGTTTGACGTCAAAAATTCTGCCCAATCAGTTTCGATTAGGGAAAATCCCGTTGGAAAAGCGGGAATATGTATCGATTTAATATGCTCGATTACACCGTGATAAACGAAGATTTGAAATAAACATCAAATACAAAAGTTACGTATTTTTGTCCGTAGAATCCGAATCTGCAATAAAAAATGGGGGTTATAATTTAAGATTTCAAATTTGGACCCCCTCTGACCCCCAGGGGGTCGGTTTCGAAGGTCAAATTTGGTATCACAGAGTAGCTTATTTAAAAATATTTAACATGTATATTTACGCTTTTCAATCTCATATGTATTTCTCGAGTTATTCGGCCGTTTCCAGACTTTTCGGACACCCTGTATATATATATCTTTTATTCTTTCATTTTAAGGAGAAAATTAAAAATAAATTATTTGTCGAAATTATCCTGTAAAATTTTTTTCTAGCAAAAGTAAATTTAGAACACATTTTATTGCACTATCTAAAGAGAAGAAAAAAATTTTCTATACAATATTGTATTGTATAGTACAATTGTTTTGATAATGTTATTTTTAATGCTCACTATGCTGCTAATGTAAGAAAAAGACTAAAGTATGTTTTAATTTTTAGCATTGAGGGAACATTTAATTTAGGTTTTAACATGCTTAAAAATAAATAAATAAATAAAATGTAATCTCTAACTAACCACCTAGCCGCTTTTTCTTTGTGTTTCAAATGTGATAAGCTCATATTAAATATAATATGTACCAGGTTGAGGTTATATTTAAAATATAATTAAAATAGTTAAAATATATAATTATTTCAAATTAATGTCATTCATTAGCAGTTGCCAGACTATTTTTAAACCAAGAAATAAATATATTATAAAATATCTTTTGAAAACAATTATATGTATTAAAAAAATTACTTTCTTTTATAAATAACTGTTTCCAAACATTTAGTACTTATTTAAGAAAAGCTACCATTCTAATATATTTAATATGTACCTATATTTTATCTGAGCCTACAACAGAAGCACCATGTTCAAGGAGCTTTTTATCCTAATATTATCTGTCTGATATGTACATTTTATTAGAACTTATAAAAGTACCATAAGCTTTTATAATAAATTGTATTCAAAAGCTTTTCATTTACATCTAAAAAATTATTTTTTGTCCCCCCCCCCCCCCTCTCTCTCTCTCTATAGTTTCATTCCATTTTCATATTCATGGGTGTCTTTGGATTCTGACTTTTTAAGTGATCATTGCAAGTCCCTGTTAACTTTTGCAATCTATATAAACAATTTTATTACATTTTAATTCAACAACTAAAATTAAGAGTCCTTATTAAAGTTTTTTTTTTTTTTTTTTTTCCTCTCTAAAAATGAGTCAACCTTAAAAAAAAATAATAATAATCTTCTTTTTAAAACAAGGGATACTGAACTGTCATTCCAGAATGCCGATTGCTTCATGTGTCGTGATCTTGAATAATTTTCACCTTATTTAATCTTTGAACTTCTTTCCTTGAATTTTCTTTATGTAAGTTGAAGGATTTTTTTTTTTTTTCCCAAAGTAGTGGTGACAATTGAACTTTTAGTATTTGTGTTGGCCACCTCTTACTAAATTAAGAATCTGCTGGCCACTAGCTACTAACTAAAAATTTTAATTTTCATGCATAGTGAAAATGCCTTATAAAAAATTTCTTGAAACAATACATATAAATGTAAATTGCTTTGAATATAACCATAATAAGATCATAGTGATTGGTTACCTAAAATTTTCAAGCAATAAATACTGCAAAAAGTATATTTTTTAAAGAAATTCATTAGTATAATGGTAAATGCAGTTTACCCTACTGGTAAATTTTAATTACCTGAGAAATGCTATTAAAAACATATTTTAGCTTATTGCAAATTCTTCACAATGAATTTTTTTATTAAATTATGGTTTTCTCGCTTTTTAAAGTAAAGCTTTTAATGCAACTTGAAAGAATGCTTTAATCAGAATTCTTAACAAATATCTGTATGAATGTCAATCTTTATACTATCTATTGTATTACTATAATAGTATACTTAGTATAATAATCTATTCTTAGAGAATCAATATTTATAGATACTTTTTCAAGAGTCTTGATTTTCGTTTCAATTTTAATTTTCGATCATTCTGCCATCTTATCATTTATGATATTTTCTTATCTTGTTAGCTGAGCTTTTAATGAGCCCCTCGTTCTATTTAAATTAACTAATGTAGCCATTTCAGTTTAAAATAAAATAAGAACTATTATACTAACGACGAATTAAAAACAAAATAATTACTCCATGAGTGGACCAATGTACTGAAGTGTCGAATGGTGCACATATTTTGAAATACTAATTTTGTGGCTTGTTCAATTACTACAACTATTATTACTCTAAAATTCCTTTTATGTACAAGTTTATTTATAAATTATATTTACAATGTGGAACCAACGAACGCAACATAGTCTGCAAAGATCGTCGATAAACAATCATATGATGTAAATATGCATATTTTGCATTTTTATTTAAATATTTGTTTAAACATTTAATTTGGTATTTGTAATGTAGAATCATACTTTTTTTTCAGGTTAAAGAAGCTGACATAATTGTTGCTGCAGTAGGTCAAGCCCAGATGGTTAAAAAAGATTGGGTGAAACCTGGAGCAGTTGTTATTGATTGTGGAATCAACAGTATTCCAGGTGTGTAGAAAATATGTGGAAAAGAAAAATCCGTTTCTACTTTTTCATAGAGAATTTTCTTACACTACCATAAACCTATTAATAAAAGATTAATTATCTAAATATGTGTTTAGCAGCTCCTATAAAAAATACCTTGCATTTCTTTTCAGTTTAAATACTAGTATATTTCAAATATGCTGGATATTTCTTATATATACCGTAATTTAGGGAAGAAAAGCTGCACCCTCGAGTATTGACATCGTTTTGAAAAAAATCGGCATAATCGCCGCACCCGTCGTAAATGCTGCAGTCAAACGGAACCATTTTACCTTATTAAGGAGGCGATAACATACCCAAACTATAAAAAGTACCTTGCATTTCTTTTCAGTTTATATACTAGTATATTTCAAATATGCTGGATATTTCTTATATATACCGTAATTTAGGGAAGAAACGCTGCACCCTCGAGTATTGACATCGTTTTGAAAAAAATCGGCATAATCGCCGCACCCGTCGTAAATGCTGCAGTCAAACGGAACCATTTTACCTTATTAAGGAGGCAATAACATACCCAAAATATCGCATAAGTATGGCAAAAAACTGAATTATTAGACTAATTAAATTATTAAAATAACTAATTGTCAAAAAAATATGTAGGAATAAAATACTTATATTACAGAACCGATTTTCCGGATCCGGAAATTTTTTCTAATGTTTTTTTACTTTAAATATATGTTGTAACTTCCCTAAATCTCGAAAACACCACTCCTAGTTTTGAAGCCTCCCGCCAAAAATCTTTTTCTCTTTAACAATAATAAAGAAAAAAATCCTTTCTGCATAACCAAACGTACTAGGAAAGCAGATGATCTAAAGATGCAAACACTCACAAATACTTTTTGTGATTAGCAGGCAGCGCGTTTTATGTTCGCAGGCGGCGTGTTTCATGTTTTATGACTATTCCAGTTGAACTTCAATCCATCTGTGCAACAGGGACCTTTCCCTTAACAAGGTTCCCAGCGTCATGGAAAGTCAGGGAAAATATGGAAAGTCATGGAATTTCAAAGTAGTCATGGAAAGTCAGGGAAATTTCAAAATATGTCTGAAAAGTCAGGGAATTTTTTAATATTTTCTAAAAAGTCATGGAAATTTCTTGGAGAAAAAATGTAAAATGATACAAAATTCATCAAATAATCTTGGAAAAAAAAAAAAAAAAAAAAAAAAAAAAAAAAAAAAAAACATGAAATTTATCAAATAATCAGAGAAAAGAAAATTGAGAAATTTGAAAAACAATTACAGAAAAAAATCACTAGTTTTGACAAAGAATTCTGGAAATAAGTAGCAAATTTCATTGTATACCTGCTTGCTTGGGGAATTTTTTTGCGATTTGGTCAGGGAAAGTCATGGAATTTTCCAAGATTAGGTCATGGAAAGTCAGGGAATTTGCCATTCATGTTTTGCTGAAAACCCTGCTTAAGTAATGCTGAGATAGTTATCTCCTGAACAATAGTAAATTGTCATAGTCTGTTGTCAGTAAACTGCAGAAGGGGGATGAAGAGTTCCTGGAATTCAGTTGAACTTCAGCAAAATACACGTGTGCTCGGAGCCTTATTTTGGTAATGTTGACTTTTGAGTAGTAAACACAACAAACCTCGGACAGTTCTCTTGTTTTTCTTTGAAGCTGCTTTGTAGTGGACCTTTTTGTAGGGTGCTGTAACTTTTGAATAACTTATTACATTTTAATAAAAATTTATTATACAGCCAAATTTACTATTATTGCAACTTGCTGAAAATTTGAACGAAATTGGTAAATTATCAGAGAAAATATCGATTATATATATATATATTCAGAAAAAAACACATTTTGCTTATCGTTTCTTTGTTTTCTTTTTCGTTTGTTTGCAGCTCGTTAATTTCTTTTTCCACAATCAAGCATTGCTGTTTTGATGACACATTCACGGGGTCCTTTTTAACTATAAAAGAATGTAATTTAAATAATTTCTCCTGTTTTCTTTATTTGAAAATTTTTTTAACTTTCTTGGTATATTCCTCCCCCCCCCCCCCCCAAATGTTTACGGAACAGCATCGTGCTAAGGGGGCGGGTGCTGAAATTTAGGGGGCACCAAATCTATACTACCAACATCTTTTTTTTTGGGGGGGGGGGGGGGTAGCGTCAAGATTCGGAAGGGAGTCGCCAAATTAAAACTTTGCTCCGGGCGCAGTTTTTTCTTCACACGCCCTACCCAATCGCGGCTGTCGGCCTAACCGTTCGGAGTTTTCGTGGTTTTCTTCGAACCTTGCGTAAATACGGGTTAGGTTCCCTTAGAAAGACCCCCACGAAGGGCACTCCCCCCGGTCCTATATCCCTAGAGTAGATAATCGGACGACAAAAATAAACCAAACCAAACCAAACCTTCACACGCCCCTGTTACGGAATATGTCTAAAAGTGTACCAATAAATCTATGTTATCAGTTGTCATAAGAATGGAAATTACAAAATCTCGCACTTATTATTGGATTAATAATAATAATAAAATATGCAAGTCATCATAAGAATGAAAAAAGGGAAAATCTTCCACTAACAGGGGATCGAAAATATCAGATGAAAAATACTGTGATTTGTAATTGACCTAAAATGTACCAACAAAAGAGACATTTCAGTTGTGAAATTCAGAAAAACTGGTTTTCCAATACTCCGTTTCTACAATGAAGTGCAATAAAAGTATAAAAGCAAGCATCTATTGTCCCTTCCTGCTTACTCTAATCACTGTATTTCTTTTAAAAGGATGACTAATGATGTATTGCATTTGTTGATTTATGATCGATAACATCGCAAACACAGGGAAAAACAAAGAAAAAAAGTGTTATTTTTATTTATTTTCTTAATACTGAAAAATTTGCTCAAAATTTTCATAAACGCCGCCCTGTTGTAAACACCGCATATATGAAAATTTTAACTTTTAAACTCGTAAACGTTGCGGCGTTTATTCCCTAAATTATGGTATATAAGCATTGCATAAATTTTTTTATTTTGGCCTATATCAGTTAAACATGTTTTGAATCAAAAATCTTACATAACTGTTGTTTACAGGGCTTTGCTGTGGTCATAATAATAATATATATATATATATAAAAAAAATTATAATTTGAAAAACATAAATTTCTCAAAAATAAATTAAATAAAATACTTATGTGCCTGCATGGGTAGTGTGCACTGTCAATCAGGAAGGCTGCAAAAGGATTGTCAGTCATTTGCAATAAATTTTCCTTAAGAATTATGAAAATAGATAATATTGGAGTGCATTCCAATTACTTTCAGGTCTAAGAAATGAAAATCAAGAAAATGGAAACCATTTAAAAAAAAAAAAAAAAAAATCTATTTCTGTGCTTTCCTTTTTTTTTTTTTTCATGTTTTAGTGTGCTTCTAAGATATTTTTTATATAAAGACTGAAAATGGTTCAGACTCAATAAATTGTACCTTTATTAAATAAAAACCAAGTAAGATCAATTTAATAGTTTGTACTTTCTGATGCTGCACAGTTTGGAAAAAATAATTTTATGTGTTTATGTGCTTAGAAGCAGTGTCAGCCTACAGATTTCTTACACTAAATAATAGCAAAAGAATTTTTGAATTTGGTCAAATCATTGACTTAAAAAAGCACATTTTCCTCTTAAGAGTGAGCTTAACAGAATTCTGACTATATATCAAAGAAGAGAAAATCTGTGGAGAAAATATTGTTTATGACAGAGAAGTATTCTGCAGTAAAAAAAAAAATAATAATAATAAACATTGTTCACTTAATTGACTTGAAATATCCTCTAACCCTTTTATTTGCATTAGTGGAAGATTGTTTTTGTCATTTGATAATAAATACATTATTTTCAGTAATTTTGTTTTGGTTAAGTATTTATCCTTGTAATGTAAAGTTTCATGATTTTTTTCCCCCTCCAATAGTTACTAACAAACTAGATAAATTATGTAAGAAATTTTATTTATTGAGCTGAACAAAAAATCAAATTAATCTATTATTTGTTATTTTAATAAGACAGTGAATATTCCTGGATTTCTTCTGCATATTATTTAATCTTTAAAAGCAAATGTGGAAATAGCAATTTTAAATTTGCATTTAATAGAATGATTGTTATGCATCATAAAATATGATTTGAATACGAATTGAATATTTCCAGCTGAGCAAAAAATTGCCCAGGCCGGGAATCGAACCCGGATACTTGGCTTACAAGGCCAATGCTTTACCTGTTAAGCTATCTGGGCGATAGCCGGCTGGGATTTTTTGCTCAGATAACCTTATTGGTCGTAACATCTGGTCTGTCATTTGAAACAGCTCGCAGAATAAACCGCAGGTAATGGAACTCCATATAACGATGGATACGTAGAATCCAGCCGGCTATCGCCCAGATAGCTTAACAGGTAAAGCATTGGCCTTGTAAGCCAAGTATCCGGGTTCGATTCCCGGCCTGGGCAATTTTTCGCTCAGCTGGAAATATTCAATTCGTATGATAACTTTACCAATAAGTTTGATTGTGTTAAAAATAATAATATGATTTGAATAGTTTTCAATTTCCCAAATTACTTATTTTAATTGAAATTAAATACTAAATCTTTCCTATTTAAGAAAGATGCTGAGTGAATGTCATGTTGGTGTATGGATGCTGCATGAGTGAAAGTTTTCTGTCCAAAGACAGAATTCCATCTTTTAAAAATTCCCGAGAACGGAAGTGGGATGGAAAAATCTTCGATGCCGAAAAGTTATTACGAAATAGGCATGTTTTTCACCAAAAAGTCAAAAAAAAAAATTCATCAAAAAATTATAGATAAAACGCAATTTTTGTCAGATGATCACAAGGAAAACAGTGCTAATTCTGCCAAAAGAGGTTTTTATCAAAAGATTGCGGAATAAACGCAAATCCTGTCGAAGGATTGCTAAAAAGATGCTATTTTTGTTGAAGAATCAGGAAAATGGCTTTACTTCAATTAAAAGATTGCAAAAACAATGGATTTTTGTCAAACGATCAAGGAAAAATAAAAAACAGATTTTTGTCTAATGATCACGAAATAAACTATTTCTGTCAGAATTGCGGAAAAAAACACTATTTTTGTCAAAGGATCCCAAAAAAGTCATGCATTTTTGTCAAATGATTGCCAAAAAGATGTGATTTTTGTCAAATGATTGCGAAAAAGACACAAATTTTGTCCAATGATCACGAAAAAGGTTTGATTTCTGTCAAAGGATCATGAAAAGACTTGATTTCTATCAAAGGCTTGCGAAAAAGATGCAATTTCTGTCAAAGGATTGCAGAAAAGATGCAAATTTTGTCAAGATTGTGAGAAAAAACAAATTTCGTGTAAAGGTCATGGGATAAATGCAAATTATGTATGTGTGTATGTGTTCACTCGGAGGTTGGGGGGGGGGGGGGTCAAAATATTTAGTCCTGGCCAAATTTGAAATTTGCATCCATGGTATAGTGAAACATTTTATTAGGTAGTGAAAACATTTTTTTAGTTTTTATATGCCTCTTGACTTTGGGTATGGTTTTTTGTAAATTTAAATTGATTCATGAATAACATTTCTAATTTCTTATACATGGATTTTTTTTTTTTTTTTTTTTTTTTTACTACATCCTTAAGTTTCTATTGTTATTACAGATGCAAGCAAAGCCTCTGGTTCTCGTCTAGTTGGAGATGTTGATTTTGATGCTGTGAAGGAAGTTGCTTCATACATAACTCCTGTGCCTGGTGGTGTTGGTCCCATGACTGTGATCATGCTTGTCAAAAATACCTTTATTGCAGCTAAAAGAAGAATTCATGAATGTTTATAACATTGGTGAGAAAAATACAAAATTATGTGATATATATATATATACATAATCTTTTTGAGTGTACATGAGCAGGGTTAATCAACATATTAGTAGATTAAAATTTGATTTAATAATATTAATAAAAAAACTGTAAACAAGTGAACAAGTTGGAAATAGCATGTCAAACATAGCAAATGAGGTGTGTTCATTAAAATTCATCGATCAGTCACAGAGAAAATTTATGAAATTCATAGATCGGTTTTAGGAAGAGTCTCTCAATCAAAGCTGTTTGTAATTTGCATAAGCAGCCAAAGTTCCTGTATCTAAACTAATCAGCAAGCCTGGATAGAATAGGGAAAATCTGTTTAACATTCTAATGCATTGTTAAAATTGGCTGTTAATGGATTAAATTCATGGAAGAGGTCTATTGGATTGCAATTTGTTTAACCAATCTGCATTTGCTAAATTAAATAGATAATAGGTTTAATAAATGAGTATCAGTTGTTTACATATTAGGAGAATTTCTCAGATTTTGCTTGTATTTGATGCTCAAGTGCACATGCAGTCAATCTATATTAATATTTGTTTTCTTTTTCTTTTTCAGATTTATTGAAATTTTTGGCAGCCAGTGTTTTTGTGATACATTAGAAAAAATTATTAAAGATTGTGCCACTTTTTAGAAATTCTCACTGTTGAAATTTTTTATGTATATTAAAATTTTTAAAATAAATTTTGAACTTTTTAAATGTTTCTGTTTGTCACCACTGTTACTTTTTTAACTATAAAAACACATTTGTCCAATGATACATGTATGGTGGATTATAAATTTTGTCGATTGTTAAGGCCCCACGCTAGGTACAGAAAAAGACCTGGATGATAATGTAAAGTCTATGGGAGCATTCTTTTCAAATATCTCGCCCAAATTTTAATATTTTTACAGGATTTTTTTTGCATAAGATAACTGAGGGATGATCCACAACTGGCCTAGTTTTTACTTTTTCAGTTTTGGTTTCAGACTTTTTTTAAAAAATTACTTTAACTTCCGTAACCGGTTAAAACCGGTTCTGAAAATGAAACTGTCGTAATATAAAAAAATATATAAGCAAAATCGAAAAAGTAAAAACTAGGCCAGTTGTGGATCGTCCTTAGCTATTTTGTGCAAAAAAAATCATGTAAAAATATTAAAATTTGAGCGAGATATTTGAAAAAAAAACACTTCCATTAGATTTTACATTATCATCCAGGTCTTTTTCTGTGCCTATTGTGAGGCCTTAAACATTTACATCAAAGAAATATAGTTTAGTAACTTATGAGTTGTAAAATTTCAAAAAATAAATAAATAAGAGTTAACTTAAAAATAAATACTTTTTTTTTTTTTCACATTGTAAATTAATATTACCTTGTTTTCAATAATGTTTGTTTTTTAATTTCTAAATACATTTTGAGACTTGTTTCATTCTCCATGATTATATATTTTGACTTTGTTTTGCTGTTGATATCAGAAAGAAAAAAGGTATTAGTTCCATCCTTTGCTATCAGTGTGTTTTTCAACAAGAGCACAGTAAAATTTTGCAATTTTGAATAAAAGACATGATGTTATCCAACTAGAGGATAAATATGATAAGACAATTGTCATTATCTGTTTTTATATCTTATATTTAATCTAAAGTGGATTCTTTTGATTACCTCATAGATTTGTTTATCAGCTTTTTGAGGTGTGACTTGTCTCAAGCTATCATTACTTGATAAAGAGTTAAGTAATCAATATAAAAAAGCTTATGTTCTTTTTTTTTTTTTTTTTTTTTTTTAAGAAAATTGAGAGATTTTAGATGTATATAAACTAAATTTGTAAGATTTATAAAGTAAATGTGCTCAAACAGTTTTATAAAATAAAAATTTATAATGCAGTCTACAATGGAAGTACAATAGACTTCCTTAAATTCATGCAGATTTTAGAATTTTGCAGATGTCTGGTGATAGCTTTTTTACATTTTTTTAAACAGTAATTTTAATGTAACAAATCAACTGAAATTATGCTTGTGATAATGTTAATAAATTAGTAAAATTTAAAATTGTTTTAAAATTAAATTATTGGAAGTAAAGGTGAAATAAATAATTAATAATATAGTACAACCTCGATATCTCGAATCTGTCAGGAACATTAAAAAATTTGAGATATAGAGGTTTCGAGTTATCAAGGTTTTGGCAAAATTAAAAAATCTAATCTCACCAACTGCATTTTGCTGTAAAAAAATTAGATTCATCAAAAAGTACATGTAATCTACTAATAATTAACAAATTACACTTCTCAATTTTAATAATTTAAAAATTGAGCTACACACACACTTGTTTTGATCAAATATGATCCAATTCGTCATCAAGAAATGCTTTCAGTTATAACAGAAGTAATTTATTCCATTTTTCAATATTGGGTGAAAAAAAGTCCAGGCCAGGGTTCGAACCAGGGATGTATTGGCTGAAGCCGCCAATGCTCTACCAACTGAGCTATCATGGACACGAACACTGGAGGACTTTTTTCACCCAATTAACCTCAAGGATCACTTTTATCTGGTCTGATACTCTGGATCAGTTCAACAGAATAAATCAATGGTCAGTATATGGAACTGCAGAAAATCGCTGCATATGAAATTACATTAGATTAATTTTAAACATGATTATTCAATCGGTAAATCAATTATAACAGAAGTAATTTATTCCATTTTTCAATATTGGGTAAAAAAATACATCCCTGGTTCAAATCCTGGCCCGGACTTTTTTTCACCCAATATTGAAAAATGGAATAAATTACTTCTGTTATAATTGATTTACCTATTGAATAATCGTGTTTAAAATTAATCTAATGCTTTCAGTTGTTTAGGAAGAAAAAGCCCTTAATTGAAGCCTGCCATCTCGCAAGAGCTCTTTGCATTTACATAGTATCTTCTAACATTTTTATCTTTAAATGCAGGCATTAGGTAAAGAAAACATGATAGAATAATCCAGTTTAATCTGCTTTAAACACATTTGCTTTATAGTCCTTTAAGAGAGAAAGATATTCTGAAAGCTACTTTTCACAGGTAGCTGCATCACTCGATGTTCTTTCACCTCAAAGTTTCCAAAAACACTGTTCTTTTATTTTCGCTTTAAAAAAAAAAAAATCCATTTTTACTTTTTAAATTCTTTGTATCAATAAGAGCAAGTGAAACCAGCATAGTGATCAGACTGTTTCTACAACTAACAATAGCAAAAAGTAAAAAGTGAAACTATTTTTCGTGAAAAAAATATTTTGACATCTCGAGAGTTTTGGAAAATTTATTTCGAGATAAATATGGAAAATACACAAGAGTGTTGATGCAAATGCAAGGGAAATTTCTTTTTACGAGATATCGAGGTCTGACTGTATATATTTAAATATGCATAATAAAAATGATATACATTTTGCTTGATTTATTGTTTGAAAATTGCCTCATAAAGGTATCCTTCTAATTCAGATCAAAACCATAAAGAAAATTTTATTTCGGGTTTAACCGTTGATTAAAAAAGTTTGATTAACACATAAATATATTTTGATAAAATAAATTTTTAAAAAATTGCAATTACTTCTGTATTAACATCTTTTTTTTTTTTCCCCAGAAATAAATTTATACTTTCTTTATGAAAAATCATGAGTTCAGTCATATTAATTAAATATACCTATTAAAATACATCCTGAATGATATAAGAATTGAAAAAAAAAAAAAAAATCTGTAATATTCTCGCTGCCTCTGAACTAAAGTTTCAATGTTTCCATCTGTTGTGTGTGGATTTTAGGTATATGCAAATTTGAGGGACCATTAAATTACTTCCATTCTGTAAAGCATTGCTATTTGTTGTTCTTTCACTTAGTAATGCGTACATTTATTGTACTTTCTTCAGATTAAATTGTCCTGATTGACATTTGCTTTGTTAGATGTAAGAATAAATGCAAACAAACACGATGTTTAAATATTTGAATCATTTGAAAAATATAAATTATTCATGAAATTTTTTTTTAACAGCCATTTTCAACATAGTGTCAAGTTTGTTACCGCTCGGTTTTTTTTAATGATTATCATTTTTTCACCATTCTACTTTTACTTTTTATTCAACTAAGAAACAAATCTACAATTTCCTTAAAATTTAATAATTTACATAAATATATACTGTAATTATCAGAAAAAAAAAGTTCTTGTATAATTTCTATGTGATTAAAATCTTGTGGCTAAAACTGTATCTCATTTCAATTTAATTTAAGTTAGTATTATCCATAAATATGTTTTGAAATTTAGGGACATAAGTCACTTCAAAGTAAGTTAATTTTACGAAATTTAATAAATTTAAAGCTGAGTGTTTTCAGTAATTTTGTATGGTAACAGACTTGACAATTTGCCTTGCAAGCCAACTTTAAATAGCATTTATATATTATATTATAGGGCAAAATGCACAACCATTTTTTTTTTTTTTTTTTTTTTTTTTTTTTTTTTTTTTTCCATGTACCTTAAACATTTATTTAAGACCTGTCTCCATTTTTAAAAGAAATTATTAAGTTTGAAAAATAAAAATAAAATTCTGTAATGTAAGCGAATGGTGAAAATGGTCATTAAATTTAAGAGCTTTAGATGAAATTCAAATTTCTTTTCCTTTTGCCTGTATTTAAATTATTTCTTAGCCTCTTTTCAATTACAGTTCTGTAGAAATTTCCTTAAAAGAAATTCTGAACCAAATTAGCCTTTTGAATTTTTGTGGGGATACTATTAATCTTAGTTGAACATACTATTTTACATACTCTATAATTAGCTTCGATTCCAATTTAATTGAATAGGATAATATGTATGTATGTGTGTGTATTCATAGTATGTTTATATTGTATTATTAGTATATTAGAAAAAATTGAAGGAACATCAAGAACTTCTTCTTGTAATTGGCTGACTATGCCACCTTTTTAATTTAGAAACACACCAAGCAATTGGAATTTAAGGGCGCCATACTCATTTAAGTACAATAATTTTTTTATGCACCCTATGAAAACAATTCAAAATAGTCTTTCTAAGATTCTTTGATTTTCGATGAGGGTATGCTAATATTTTTAAATTTAAAAAAATGTGGGTAGTCGTAGTTTTTAGTAATTTAGTGTCAATTGTAAACTACTTATCAACAGATCATTGGAAGTTAGATAGAACATTATTATCATTTTTGTTTTTTTTTATCTATTTGAGAAAGCAGTGTTCTAAACTATGTATTTTTAGTCAAGTGTACTATAACTGATTATATGAATTAAAATTTATACATAAAATACTGAGAACTAAGATTT
The DNA here is from genome assembly GCA_964019185.1 of Maratus speculifer. Taxonomy (NCBI): domain Eukaryota; kingdom Metazoa; phylum Arthropoda; class Arachnida; order Araneae; family Salticidae; genus Maratus; species Maratus speculifer. The sequence goes on along the minus strand of OZ025296.1, from coordinate 313,635,092 downwards.
TATTTTTAGTTTTACCTTGCTTAAAAAACTTACTGAATTTTTTTTTTTTTTTTTCAATTTTTTTGTTATATCATTGTTTGCCTTATCTTTAATACCTTAATAAAAAATTGCATGTTTGTTTTGTTTTATTTCCCTTTGTCCTTAAATGAGTTAATGACAATATAAACAAATATTGAACCATTTCAGAGGAATGTGGTGTGAATTAATGGCGTAGAAATTTCAAAAAGTCTGAAACTTGTCATATGCAAGTAATTTTTTTTAGGACAGTAGAAATCTGCAAAAAGACACTAAATTTGTAAACATACTAAATTGTTTGAAAATCCAAGAATGGCAAAGGAGAAAATAGTAACTTATATACAGTAATAAATGCATTAAAAAAAAAAAAAAAAAAAAAAAAAAAAAAAACTAGTTGGATGTGCCAATTACAAAATTTTCTTCTATCTCATACGTACATTTTAATATTTAAAAAAATAGTTACTCATATTAATGCTTTTATAATTTTAATTCGATACTATACCAACTTTGATTTTCATCTTAAATTTCTGCTTCAGTCAATTAATCGGAGTAAAAACAAGTTTCCGTCTCTGCACGAGCCGACAGACAATAGAATGATAGGCAGATTTTTTTTTTTCAAATTCAGGGAGGACCTACTTGCCATGCCAAAATATAATCATACACAAAAATTTTAGTTTAGTTCTATGCATAACTTCATACACTTTTTGATGGATAATAATGAAAATGGCACAGACATCGTGATTAGACTTTTAAATGAAAAAATTTACTATTTCAATAAATGTTTTAGAAAATGAGTAATATAATGAATTATTTGGGTCCAGGTATATTTGGAGCATTTAAAAAAGCATATTTAACAAAATGTAGCATGATCTATATAATCCAAAAATTTATAATTCAGACAAGCAATGCAGTATAAAGATACTCTAATGTATTTTGATATGTCTCAGACATGTTTGGCTAGATTTATGAGACAAATTTAATTATGTCTAAAATGTGATCCATACAGGGTGTCCCCTCTCAACGGTGGCCAATGGCTAATTTCTAAACCGTTGGTCATAGACATATAGTTCCAATTGCAAAAATGCTTTAAAAAAGGTAAAGAATTATTTTTTAAGCGATTTAGGTCAAAAAAATGTTTTACTATAAAATTACGAAAATTAAATTTTTATACGGTCCCCCGGTCCCATAAGTGATATTTAGAAAATTTTTACCACTACTCTAACAACTAAGACAAAAACAGTCCCATTCCTCTGCGATCAAAATTGACCGAGTTATAGCTGTTCAAAGTTGAAGCACATTTTTTGCTGCAAAATAGGGGTCAGTTACAAATTTACTGGAAATAAAAATAAACATCAGATAGAAAATTTAACTTTAAACATTGAGAGTAAAAGAAAATTTTACAATGTTGTTTTTTTTTTGACGTTCACATGTTAAAGTAAAATATGCAATTTGTGCTAAAAATATAAGTAAAAAAATAACAGAAATTTTGTTAAATTAAACTATGAAAAGCAACAGTCACAAATCCTTACAAAATGATACATATTTAAAGCTCTATTAGATAACCTGATAGAATTTGATGTAGTACTATAAAATAAATAAATGGAACACACCTAAAATCGTATTAATATTACATTGTCATCTGGTTTAAATAAGTATGGGAATTGAACCTCAATCAGATATTTGGAAGTGAGTTAAAATTTGAATATAAGTTTTGAACTAGGAAAATTTACATACGAAAACTATGAATAAAATAAAAGCTTATCAAAATAACGTACCTTTTTAAAATAAAATCACGAAAAGAATCAGCTTCATTTGCTTACAAAATAAAACATACATAAAAATACAATTGAGGATATGAATTTCAAAACTCGACTTATCACTTTTTGATTTCTCTATCAGTCTATACAAACCTCCACTATTCTAACAATGCAATCTCAAAATTTATAATGAAAACCAATAGATGCATTTAAAATTTTTTTGCTATTTCCCAAAATTTGATTTTTTCGATAAAGAGAATTTTGAAATTCACGTCTTCAGTTATTTTAATTACCAATCTAGAAGTTAATTAATTATAATTAACACTACCGTAAAACTTATACGGTGACAGCGCCTTCAGTTAAATCGCTCATTTAAAACATTTTGTAATTGGAACTATATGTCTGTGACAAATAGTTTAGGAAGTAGCCTTTGAACAGCGTTGGAAATCGACTCCCTTTATAATACTTTAAGCACCGAACTCATCCGTTTTCAGCTATAGAAAAGTGGTTTAAGTCATGAAATTTAAAGTTTCATAACTCGGTCAATTTTAATGTTACATGAATGGGACCTTTTCTGTATTATTTGCTAGAGTGTTGAAAAATTTTAACTAAATATCACTTATAGGACCGGGGGACCGTATAAAAATTTAATTTTCGTAATTTTCTAGTAAAAAATTTTTTTGACCAAATTCGCTTAAAAAACAATTCTTTGCCTTTTTTAAAGCATTTTTGCAATTGGAACTATATGTCTATGACCAACGGTTTAGAAATTAGCCATTGGCCACCGTTGAGAGGGGACACCCTGTATAATGCAAAATTCTATATAACACACAATCTTGTGTTATATAGATCTTCTACTGTATTAGAGTTTAGATAGCATCACATTTTTTTTTGGCTGCAGGAAACAGCGGCTATACTTGGTACTATGTTTAGGTCCAAAAGCAGAAACATTACATTAAGGTAAATGCACCAGTAGTGGGCCACTTAAGGACATTTATCTAATTATTATTAAAGTATTAGTGAATTTGAAAAAATATATATATATATATATTAGCCTACTCTTTACCTTTATGTATAAGAATAAACATTCAAATTTTTAAAATAGATTCTCTAGAAAAAATGAAAAATAAAAAATGTTACCTTCCTCTATGCTCCGGTAGTGGGCCATAGTAACTTTCTGATGCTCCAGTAGGGCCCCCCTAGAAGTGGGCCACTCCATTCTTGAGTTTAATACATACTGTACCGAAGTTATAATTTTTTTTTTACATTTATACACTTAAATATACACAATAATGAAATCATATTTAGAAGTTTTGATGATTACGTAAAATAATTTTAGCTTCTCTTTAGTTTTTTCGTATAGTCTGTAAAAACACTATTTCAGCTCAAAAACTATGAGAATACTGAAGTTGTTCCTTTGCCTGATAAAAGATAAGGGTTCCAGCCAATCAGCAATTAGTTTATCTGACAGGGGTGACTAGAAATCTTGTTTTTCAGCTTTGAACACTGGTGGCCCACTATTGGTACGTAGCCCACTACTGGTACATTTACCCTACCATTGTTCTCCTCATTCTATATTTTATCTCCATGGCCTGCAGACAAACATCGTTCTCTCTTTTATATAGATAGATGTGTGAAAGTAGCATTGTTGAATTTATCGCAAGTTTTGTTGTAAATTCATCTACAACGTTAAGTTTTGTTTACAGCAATGTTTCTGTATTAATCCAATCTAAAGAATTTGCCATACTTGAATACACACAAATTGGGTAGTTTCATTATGGAATAATTTTCAAAATTGTTAGTTCACCAGTGAAAGGGTGAATGCTAGTATTATTAGTTTGCTGGTACACTTCTATCTTATCACTGTAAAATATTAGAAGCAGAAATATTTTTATATATCTGCCAAGTTTATTTGTCCCCCCCCCCCCCTTGGATTACAGTGGTTATGATCAATTTTAGAATCCTTACTGTGGCTTCAGCTGTTGGTAAATTGAGCTGGTGTTGGCTTAGTACCTTTAAGGGTGTATTCGAAAAAACTGTTTTCCATCTTCAACAGTTCGAAATTTCCCCGATACAATTTCAGACTCATTTTTAGTTCACAGGCTAGCATAGCCTGAGAGCTTATGTGCCCGCCCGTTCTGTATGTATGTTCGTTCGTGCGTAACCCGATAACTCCTGATAAAAAATATCCGATCCACTTGAAATTTTGTATATAGGTATATCCTGATAAGGCGCTACCCTGATTAGTTTTTGGAGTTCATTCGATATGTATAAGAGAGTGAACGGGGGGGCTTATGCCCCTCCCCTTAATTGATATAAATGGATTTTTCATGCAGAATTAACAGTTTTGTTCAAAATTTAGGTATAGGATCATTCTGAGAGGCGATTCCGTGACTGTTATTAGGTGTTCATTGAATAAGTATAATCAAGGGAAACGGGGGTTCTAATGCCCCTCCCCTTAATTTATATAAATGGGTTTTTCAAGCAGAATTATCAGATTTCGTTCAAATCTCTGAATAGTTTTGGAAGTTTAAGGGTTAAGTATAAAACAGGGGGGATAACTCTTCTGAAAATACATAAATGCTAAATGGGTTTTTATTAAGAATTATCCGATGAATAGAATTATCCTGAATGTTGGATATAGATTTTTAATAAAGCATGATAAAGCATGTCCTTCATAGTTTAGGAGGTTCAATGATGAAGTATAAAAAAGGTAAAAGGGGAGTTTTTCCCCTTCTTAATCTTTTTCGAAAGTAATTATCCCTTGAAAATATAAGGTTGTAATGTACAATTAGTATGCATAGCCTGTGAGATCAATGCCATCAGTCTAACTGGGCAGTATTCTTTTTATTAAAAGTAGAAACATGAAACTTGCTAAGATTTCTGAAGAGACGTTTAAAGTGCCGTGTGATGTCTTTTTACACTCAATTCATTAGAATTTGATTTATAAACAATAACCATCTCAGTATGACCCTTTTTTTCGCTCGCAGACCTCCCGCTTCGGAAAATTCGGTTTTTAATTGCTGTTTTTGATTGCTTTTTTTTTGCAATATTTTCTGCATTTATCAGAGAATTGATGATTACGGCATCTTGTGTACTTTCTAAATAAGAGAAATTGAAAGTTTGATGCATTTGAGAGCAAAAGTTAACCTAAAAAGAAATCGGAAAATAAGCAGTTTGAATCGAAATACACCCTTAAAAGTAATGCAGGCATGAAAGAGTTTCTTCTAAAGAAGGTATTCCACCTTTTTTAAAGCAGTGTTGAATTCAGATACTTTTATCCGGGAGGGATATTTCTGGCTTTGGGGGGGGGGGGGGGTATTATAGAGTTCTGGGGAGAGAAAATTGCTCCTTTTGACCATTGAAAATACAAAATTTCCGGGGGGGGGGAATTCAATGCTCCAGGGGGAATTGTCGCCCCCTGAATTCAACACTGTTTTAAAGTAAATTTAGATATTCTGGATTGATGCAAAAATGCAATGAAAATATTGGAAGCATATGGAAGGGGGGGGGGGGTACTGAAAAATTTAATAATCAGACATTTTGTTCTTTAAAGCAGTTAAAGTGTTTATTAAAATTATTTTTCTTGTTTAATTTGCGTAGCTGAAGAGGGCGCCAAAATCCATGCTTGCCCTGGATGCCAAAAAAGACTAGTTTCGGCGCTGTTGATGGCGAAATAGCCTATTATCTCAGAAACATGCATATACAAATGGCTGAAATCTAGAACAGAAAAAATATATATATGTAGCTTTATAAAGCTTAAATAAATTACATGGGAGGGGGAAGGATAAAAAATTAAAAATATTTGGGTTGTATTAATTTGATATTACATATATAGAAATTTTAGCTTTTGTGATAAACTTTATTTTCAACACAGTACCTAATTTTATATCACAATTCTAATTTTCAAATACAGTCGAGTCTCTATATAACGAAATCCACCGTTCCAGTAAAAAATTCGTTATATAGAGAAATTCGATGTATAGAGAGTGATGTTAAAAATCGTATTTAATGTGTGAAATTTGAACAAATATTATTTTTGATCTTTTGAAGTGTTTAAAAGTAAATATTAACCTATCATTTTATTTCTTAATTATTTAAACTGTTTCAAAAAAGAGAACAGACATTTATTTGAAAGCTTAATGAAAATCAAATAAGGAAGACTTGCATTAATTTCAGATGAAGAAATCTCTAATTTTTTGGGGTTTTTTTTATTTTAAAATTGTTACGCTCTCAAAAAAATGTTCAAATTTTACCAAGGAATGAAAAATTGTAGTTAACATTTTCCTCCATTTGAAGGCCTCTCTTATGTGCCTCTCATTGATTCCTCTCTTACATGTGTATCAATCCAATTGACACTGTTTTGAGAAAGATGTGGAAAGGTGTGTGGGAGGTGGGATGAATTCGTTGGATTTAAAGAACATTGAGAGAAGTAATAAAAAAAAATAAACTCAGCACTGACGATAAATTAAAAATAAGTTATGGAAAATTGATTCCATGTGATATCGAAGCCTTTTAAAACTGTTTTTTATGACCAATTTATGAAAAAAATTCGTTATATGGAGATAGATATTTCGCTATATAGAGACTGTTTTTAATGTAATCATGCGAAAAGGGGACCGTTTCTACTAAAAATTCGTTATATAGAGAAATTCGATGTATGGAGTTTCGTTGTAGAGAGACTCGACTGTATATACATTTTTAATATCTAGTCATAAGAAAAATTAATCTTATTACAAAAAATATTTTACTGTTCCTTTTTACTTTATTTAAAGCTGTTCTTAAATCAAAAAAGGCAACTTTATGACATAAGTTTTAATTTATTTTTGTTCAGAAATGCATAAAACTGGCAGGTAGAAACTATCTAATCGCACTCATTTTCCGGTTTTTTGCTAACACAATAGATTTTTCAGAAAATAATGTAAAAGTGGGCGTTTTGAACCGAATTTCTGCTTGTAAGATATTCAGGTTTTCCAGTTTTATATCTTTCCTTTAAAAAATAAATTTGTAAATGCGCCAGAACATTTCGCACTTGTTGAGCAGAGCAGAACAGAGCAGTTGAGGAGCAAAAAAAGTATAAGATCTCAATTGGTATTTGGTGCTGCCATCTACTGACTTAAAATATAGTTAATATCGTATTGAGTTAATCAGAAGAAATAAATAAAAATTAAATTCAGCTCAACTTTAACATTTTCTTACTGAAATGTCGAAATTTAAAAGTACAGAAATTCAAAATGTTATACAATATCGAGGTCACACTGTCATTATACATTTTTAGGTGCGTTCGTAATTAGTAAATATGTAGCACTTATAGTTGTCGTTCAGTCCGTCCGTCTGTCTGTCCGCATATAACAGCGCAAAAACTACCCAACTGATTCGTTTGAAATTTAAAATACATAGTTATTACATAAGTTTGTCGAGTCATTTCAAATTTTATGAAAATCGGATGCATAGATCAATTACAGGGACAATCAAAAGGATTCCGTTACATTACGGTCAATGGGGGAAAAAAATTCAAATGCATTTTAATCGTTTGAAATTTTAAATACATAATTATTACATAATTTTGCCGAGTTATTTCAAATTTTATGAAAATCGGGTGCATAGTTCAACTACAGGGACAATCAAAAGTGTTTCGTTACATTACGGTCAATGGGGAAAAATATTTCAAATGCATTTTAATGGTGTTACACTTATTCGAACGTAATAAAATTGATATGCATCTATAAAGTCAGTGGCGCAGCGAGGGGGGGGGGTTTGGGGGTTAAAACCCCCCCCAGAGCCATGACAAAAATACAGAAATTTCCATTTTTATGAACCGAATCATAAAAAACAAAACTAAAGTTAAAATTTTATTTGTTTTGTTCTCGAAATCTGCCGCTTTATTGAATCAAATTTTATTTAAAAATTTGTCTCGTTTAAGCGGCAGTAATGTATTTACTTTGAAAAATGGGGAAAGCGCATAGTAACAGTATCAGTATTGAAAACTGGTCACTCATTTCGGAAAAGGCCGGCATTCATTTATACTATTGGAAATTAGCCGAAGGCTAAAAGGAATGGTCATTTCCTGTCGCTGCCAAAACCGTCTCGGGTTTTTCAATACTGCACCCCTGGGAGGGGGGGGTCTTAATCAGTTGCATCTGTTCCTTGCTCTGTTTTTGGAAACGGGACTAGACTCGCAAATTCCAGGAAAAACAAAAACACATGCTCGCATGCTTTGAAGGATAGACTTAATTCCACGAACATTATGTTGTTAGTTGCTGTGGTGCTAAGGTTTCCTTTATTGTGCGTTTCGCTATGGATATTAAATCCTCTTCAGAGAAGAAAATTATGAAAAAGATGGATATAAGAGATCATTTTTTTTTAATCTTTCGAATTCCTTCAATCATTCTTGAAATCCAGGTATGTTTGGAAAACATATAATTCGTTTATATTTATGTTTCTGAAAAGATATTAACAGCCCCGTATGAAAAGGGGGGAGGGAGGTCGCCCCGGGCGCAGAGATTTAGGGGGCGCCAAATTTCTAACTACTTTCTACTTACTACTACTTTAAGGGTGTATCCGAAAAAACGCTTTTTCACCTTCGACACCTCAAAATTTTCCGATACAATTTCAGACACATTTTTAAAAGTAGAAACATGAAACTTGCTGAGGGGGTTTTCGAAGAGACATACAAGGGGCCGTGTGATGTCATTTTACACTCCATTCATTAGAATTTGATTTATGAACAATTATCTTCTCAGTATGACACTTTTATTCGTTTCCAATTCTCCCGCTTCGGAAAAATCTGTTCAAAATGCCGTTTTTGATTGCATTTTTTGCAATATTTTCTGCATTTATCAAAGAATCGACAATCACGGCACCTTGTGTACTTTCTAAATAAGACAATTTGCCAGTTTGATGCATATGGGAGCAAAAATGAATTTAAAAATAAATCGGAAAATAAGCAGTTTGAATCGAAATACACCCTTAAAGGGACTACTTTCAGACAATTTTTTCAATTAATATTAATTCTTATTTAAAAAACACCCGAAATAGGCAAGTGGGTAAACGGAAAAAAAGGTTACCGGAAAAACAGTAACCGGAAAAAAAGTGACATAAGCTACAAAAGCGGAAAAAAAAGGACATAGAATTGATTTTGGGAATTTATTATTGATTTTGGGAATTTATTATTGATTTTGGGAATTCGTTATTAATTTTGAGGATTCATTGGTTAAGTATTTAGGGGGGGATCAATAGGAGGCTCTTAATTTAGGTAAATGGGTTTTTCGTGCTGAATTAACTGTTTTGGTTCAGTTTTTGGACATATGATACCCCCCCCCCCCACAATCCGTAACCTCTCAAATTAAATTAACAGTTTTTGATGCAGATTTATCCAATTCGCTTGGAATTTCGGACATACGTTCATTATGATAAGACGTATCTCTGATTAGTTATAGGGTTCTTTTGCTTATTATAAAGGGAGGATGGTCAATTACCCCCTCTCCCCACAAATTAGATAGATTGGTTTTTATGCAAAATTATCCAATGTATTTCAAATTTTAGATATAGATTCTTTCTGATAAGGTGAATCCCTGAATAGTTTTAAGAATTTAATGACTAAGTATAAAGGGGGGGGGACGGGGTATAATCCCTCTTAAATTAAATAAATGGCTTTTCACACAGAATTATCCGATTTGCTTCGAATTTTGGACATAGGCTCATTATGATAAAACATATCTCTGATTAGTTAGGGGGTTCTTTTCCTTATTATAAAGGGGGGTGGCAAGCAATTATTTTTCCCTCAAATTAGATAAATCAAGGGTTTTATGCAGACATATCAAAAATATTTCAAATTTTAAATATAGGTTCTTTCTGATAAAGTGAATCCCTGAATAGTTTTAAGGGTTTAATGGCTAAGTATAAAGGCAAAAACAGAGGATAACTCCCCTTAAATTAAATAAATAGCTTTTATGCAGAATTATCCGATTTGCTTCAAATTTTGGATGTAGCTTCTTTATGATAAGGCGTATTCCCGATTAGTCATGAGGTTCTTTTGCTTATTATAAATAGGGAAACGGACGATTTTCCCCCTTTTAAATTGGATAAATTGTTTTTTATGCATAATTATCCGATGTATTTCAAATTTTTGATATAGGTTTTTTCTCATAAAGTGGATCCCTAAATAGTTTTAAGGGCTTAATGGCTAAGTATAGAGTGGGGGAACTGGGGATAACCCCACTTAAATTACATAAATGGCTTTTTACGTAGAATTATCTGATTTGTTTCAATTTTTGGATGTAGTTTCATTATGGTAAGTCGTATAAGCTAGTGGATATAGTTAAAATAGGGAGGAATGCAGCAGTCCATTCAGGAAACTCTTTCGGGGAAAGAAGCTTGCTTTCCCCATTCGACGGAGAGGGATGTCCAGTAGATATCGCGGGCGACTAGTCTCTTAGGAAATTTGTTGATCAGGGGATTTCCCGGTAAAGGTTTGCCGCAAAAATATTCAAGTAACATATAAAGCGAGTTGAATGCAACTAAGCGCAAATAACAAATGAAAAAATTTCTTCTTTAAGTCTTAATTTAATGATTGAAAACTATTATGTCAGAAAACATTATAACATATTTTACCTTTTTTCTTATAATGATTAATTTCCATTAATTTTGCATCTTTAACTTTTATGGTTTATTTATTTATTTTTTTTATTTGTGAAAAAAGTAATATACTAGATCATTTGTTGTAATTGTCATTTTAATTTATACCAAATATTTATCATTTAAAACTGGATTTTTACTAATTAATGTCCCATATTACGTCCCATCACAAAATATGATATAAAACATTAAAAATATATATGTTAGAAAATTTTAATGTACAAACTATATTATATGTCACGAACGAATGAACTAGTGAATTCATTAATTTGTAGTAATAAAAATAATTTTTTTTTATTACTAGCTTATGTTAGTAATTAGAAAATTAATTGTTTCAAAACCTGTAGTTCTTGATAGATCTTCAGCTTGAAAGCTTAAAAAATTACAAAAAAAAAAAAAAAAAAAAAGATTTTAAGAAAAACAGGATATTTTTTCCTTTGTTACGATATTTATAGAATACTGAAAAATGCTATGCACCAACATAAATCACAGTTTTAAATGCAAACAGCCATTGAGCATACATAAACAAACACTTAAAACTATTCAGGGATTCACTTTATGAGAAAATACCTATAGCCAAAAATTGAAATACATCAGATAATTGTGCATAAAAAACGATTTATCTAATTTAAGGGGGAGGGGAATAATCGCGGCATCCCTTTTCAATTAGCAAAAGAACCCCATGAATAATTAGGGATACCCTTTTTCATAATGAACCTATATTCAAAATTTGAAGCTAATCGAATAATTCTGCATAAAAAGCCATTTATTTAATTTAAGAGAGGTTATCCCCCCATGTATCCTATATACTTAACCATTAAACTCCTAAAATTCTTCAGGCATTATATACTGTGACGACGTACTGACAACTTTAATCGTGACAGAAGATAGATAGCGAAGTCTTATTGTGAAAAGGTTGCAGAGTTGAAAGTATCTTCATTCAAAAGCTGTTAAGAACATGTGCTATTGATCTCAAGGAACATGCCTAGAAAATAATTGCACTGGTCTAGTGGCAATGAGCTGAGGGGGACACTGGGATTCTTGAGCATCGAGAAAGGAAAGTAGTTGGAAGAGAACCATGTGCTGGTGTAATGTACAAGAAAGTACATTGATGTAAGATGGCTTATACGTGCTAAGCGAAATGTAATATTGGAGTGTGGCTCCTATGTAGTTGTAATGTCGTTTTATTTATTTTTTTAATAATTGATCTATGGTTCTAATAAAGAACTTGAGGAATTAAAAATGTGTTATTGATGAACTTAACAAATAAACCAACTTAGTAAAGAGAAACTCAGTGAGTGAAACCATAATACTATATATAAGCCTCATCAGAAATAACCTATATCCAAAATTTGACAAACGCTGGATAATTCTGCTTAAAAACCATTCCTCTTATTTAGGGCGGAGAGGGGGGGGGGATCATCCGTTCCCCAAACTAATCAGGCAAGCATTTTTTCAGTATGAATGTATATCCAAAAATTGAATCAAAGCAGTTAATTCAGCATGAAAAAACCATTCACTTAAATTAAGAGCCGACCTCCACCCCCCTTCATACTTAGCCAATAAATTCCCAAAATCAATTCCTTGATACTTTTTTTCCGGTAACATTTTTATCTTGTACCTTTTTTCCGGTAACTTTTTTCCCGATAACACTTTTTCCTAGATTCAGGCAAGTAGATATCATGATTAAAAATCTATGTAAGTGAGAAATGTTCTTCATTCTTTGATAAGATCTTTCAGAAGATGCTTCTCACAGTTGCCAACTTGTATGGTTTTGCGCGCGGATAAAACAATCGCGGAAAAATGCAAATTTCGTGAAATGATCGCCGAAAAAGAGCACATTTCGTCAATATTTCGTGAAAAAACGACAATTTAGTCAATGTTTTTGCCAACGAACTTTGTCAAAAGATTGCCGAAAAACGCGAATTTCCTGTGCGGATCGCGGAAAAAACGGCAATTTCACCAAATATCGCAGATAAAACGCTGATTTCGTCTGAAGACCGCGGGGAAAACGTCGATTTCGTCTAAAGATTTCTGATATAATGCCAATTTCGTTAAAAAATCGGGGGGGGAGGGGGGGGAAACGTCGTTTTCGATAAAAGATTGCTTAGAAATATTTTGTCAAAAGATCATTGAAAAAAAAGGCCGCTTTCATCAAAAGATCACGGAAAAAACGCCGATTTCGTCGAAAGACCGCGGGGATAAAACGCCGTTTTCTAGAAAAGATCGCGTAAATTTGCAAATTTTGTCTAAAGACCGTCGAAAAAAACGCCGATTTCATAAAAAAAAAACACTGAGAAACAGCGATTTCGTCATAAGATCGCGGAAAAACCGCCGATTTCGTCAAAATATCGCAATAAATTGCCGATATTGCTAAAATATCGCAGATAAATCGCTGATTTCGTCTAGAGGTCGCGGAAAAACGCCGATTTCGTAAAAAAATCGCGGAAAACCGCCGATTTTGACGAAAGATCGCAATAAATCATCGATTTTGCTAAAATATCGCAAATAAATCGCTGATTTCGTCTGAAGGTCGCGGGAAAACGCTTATTTCGTCTGAAGATCGCGAGTAAACCGTCTTCGCAGGGGGGTAACTCGCGGAATTCCCTCCCCCCGCCGATTTCCGAAAAAAAAATTTCTACCAGAATCACCCCTGAAGCAACTCTATCCCCCCCCAGAGCCGAATTCTGGCTGCGCCACTGATAAAGTACATATTATAATATACATTTAGCATAATCTGTGGTGCAAAGAATATTTGTTATTGATTTACAAGGCCACACAAAAGTATTCCATTGCATAATGGTATATAGAGAACATTGTTTGGTGCGCATTTTAATTGTAATTAACAATTTACAATTTTATGAGATTGATATATGGGTCATTTTCTCTAAACAGCGATATTTTTGTCCCTGCTTCAAAAATAATGAATAAACTTGTATGAAAATTAAATAAATGCTAGAATACTTTAATTACATGTTTTTATGTATGTTTAACAGGATAAAACATACTATTAATAAATAAAAGCCAGTAAAATAATTTTATATGTTGTAAAAATGTCAATCCCTTGTGTCTCCCTGTCCCGCCTTAACACAAAAGTAGTTCCCAAAACTGACTATCCGAATATATTTGTATTTTTTTTTGCTGGTTAAATTATTAAACAATATCATAGAATACTAAAATTTGAAAAAATAAAAACTTTTCATTTTTTGTATTTAAAAAAAAAATAATAAAAATTGTCCCTTGGTTTTGTTGTCATTTCCCTGTCATAAAATTAAAGTAATGATTCACAGCTGTGGCAACACTTATACTAATCCAAAATTTCATTTGTGAACAATGACATCATCAGAGAAGATATCTTAAATTGTTCTTTTTTGCAGCATTAATTTTTACAAGTAAAACTTGGTGATTTCTAGTTACACATTGGTAAGTATTTTTATTGACTGTCATTACCCTGTCTCTCTTATTTACCTAAATTTTGTAAAGAATGCTGAGTCAACGATTTAGCCTTATTTGTATTAAGTTTTTAAAGTTTACTTTAAGTGCAGTTTAATTTTGTGTATATAGTTAAGATAATATACAAGCTAACCTTAATTTTTGTCATTCCCCTGTGGTCATTCCCTTGTCATATGTAAGGTAGGGGAGTGAAAATCTCTAATTTTCACAAATTATGAATATTTATTATAAAATTAAATATTTTATGTAATTGTCACACACTATTTGCTATTTTAAAAGTAAAAAATGCATGTTTTTGTTAGTTTTATTCATCAAAAGATGAAAAATTGCTATTTAAAAAGTTGGATTTTTTTATTTTCTTTTTTATAAGTACATAATTTGAGTAAAAATAAACACTCACTGCTCTAAAAAAGCAAATGAATCGGACAAAGCAGGATGATTACATAGTTGTCAAGCATAAACTCAATAAAAAGGTTTGTGCTTATTATAATTTATCAGTTTTAAAAAAGTATTCGCCGGCTTAGTTAAAAACATTGTAAGCTCAATAAAATGTAAAATTTTTATGGGTTTTATGAGTGTTCTTGATAAAAATAACTGTTAGATTTATAATAGCCTCTAAAAAAGGAACAAATGACCAGAAAATATTGCATGAGAAAGCAGCTGGAAACATTAAATCAGTATCCAAATTATTATCTAGAGGGCAGAGAATTCAAAGGAAATGATGAAAGATATATCACAGAAATAGTCGTGCAAAAAAGAAAAATATCACTGAACATTAAGATTTCTACCTTACTGAAGATACTGTCTCAGTTGAACATGATGAAATCCAGTAGTTATAGCCATCAAAAAGCAAAGATTGCTCTAGCCAAATAAGCCAAAACAACAGTCTTACTACCAGGCAAAACTCGGGAAAAGGTAATAAGGTTATTAAAACTACTTTAGTTGAATCTAAATTATTCCAAGAGACAGAAAAAAAATTCCAAAACATAGTCAGATGGAAGAAAAAAAGTTGGTCATAGTTGGCGAGTACGAAGGGATCGAGCAAAATTAGCTAAACAAATTATAAAAGTTGAGAAAGAAACTATTAAAGACTCGTCAAACTTCTGAAATGTACAAAAAGTTTTATAGACTTAGAGACAAATATTCCAATCAAGAATCAATTGGAAAATACATTAGAAATATCTCAAAAAAGATTATTGCAGCGCCTGAATTTAAAAAAAAATGTTGTTTGAAGAAATATTGACAAAGTATTTGGCAAATGGAAATAGCAATTCGAAAAAAGAAAAAGCAAAACCATTTTTTAAAAGAATAATGCAAGGAGACCTTTTTAAAAAATACAAGTTAGTAAGTGAAACAAAGTTCTTACCTTCCAAAATACACATAACACACAAGACAAGAGTTTTATAGTTTGGAATGTTTGCGGAAACAGCGAACTGGATTTTTTGTTACAATTCTAAAGGTACGTTTGAAGATATAAGAGCCAAAATCTCTGAACCCAAACCATATAGATCTCAGACAAATACATTTTATTTTACTGACTTTCTCCATAAAAATTTTTCAAAATAAAATTGGTTTTGAGCTTTTGTATATAATAATGTTTTCTTATTTACTTTAAAATTTTGTGAAAAAAAAAAAAAAATTATAATTTGTACTTATACCTGTTTGTCATTTCCCTGTGCCTGTTTGTCATTCCCCTGTCTAGTTGAAATTTGAAAATTTATTTTTGTGTATTTAAATTAGTAAAAGATTACTGCTGACTCTATTTTATTAGTTAGACACATTGTCTAAACACAATGGAAGCCAATTTTAAAGAAAAAATTAACATTACTTTTTAGAAATTTATGATGTTCAAATTGACCAGTTAAGAGAAAATGACCCATATGAGAGTGATATTTTTAAAACTTCGTTATCGTACGAACGCACCTCATTTGCTACGCTTCATGTGCAATTTCCAACTTGTTTGTAAAGAAGTTATGAGCGTCACCCAAATTATTGCACGAGAGAAAAAAAAAGGATTTATTTTTAGACGAAAGTGCTCGCTTGAATATGAACGACAGCAGTAATAAATGTATACAGATTGTACTGGGGAGGGCTATATTTATTTTATTACGCTATGATTACTGCTTATATTCACAAGAGTCGCTTATTTTGCATAACTGAAAGGAGAAAGCATTCTTAAATTCCTATTAATATCTTTGAAAATCTGTGGGATATTTTTTATGCTCTTTAATTTTAATCAAGGATTGTACCAGAATTTTTTTTAAATTTATTTTTGTGTTTATAGTTTTGATGAAAAAAAAAAGCTCTAAAAATAGATTTTCTGACTTTTTTTATTTATTTTTTTTTTATTTTTATTTATTTTTTTTTATTGTTATGGTGGAAAGTAAGCATTTCAGAAATACAATTAGATTTCTCTAGAAAACTTTAATAACTATCATATCAAAAAATCAATACAAAAAAACTTCCGCTAGATATTATGGTGACCAACAAATTAAAAATTTTATAAGCTCAAACTAAATAAATATCAACGTAAGTACACAAAAATTTCAAGAAAATATCCTAAAACATAAAATAAAAGAGATTTTTAAAACCAATTGTTTACATTAAGAAGAGATTCTACTTCTTTGGATCAAATGTTTCTATAAATATATCTTTTTTTTTTCTGTATCTTACAATTGCGATGATTATTGCCTTAAAGTGTTTTTTTTTTATATTTCGATTCCTTGCAGTATTCTTTTCTCACTGCCACTCGTTAAAAATTATGCAATTGTAAAATTTTCCATTTATTTTTTATGAAGCCCCCCCTTTTTTTTTAACTCTACTATCCTTTTTCTCAAGAATTATTGGACCGATTGCTTTCATTTCTAGGTGCGTTCGTAATTAAGTATAAGCACTAATGGAATACTTTTGATTGTTCCTGTAATTAAACTGTGCATCCGGTTTTCCTAAAATTTGAAACGACTCGACAAAATTATACAACAATTATACATTTTAAATTTCCAGCGATTCAGTTCGGTATTTTTTAACTCGCTTATATGTAGACGGACGAACTGAATGACGACTATAAGAGCTACGTATATCCATAATTACGAACGCATCTAAAAAGGGTATCGGCGGAACAAGTGAATATTGCAGTCTCTATCGCTGCCTGATAATATACTTTTTGTCTTGGATATGCCTGCCTGCGCTCAAAAATCAAGCACAGCATTTTTGGAACTTTAAAACGCACTGTTTCAACAAGAATTTTTGTATTTTTCCCTAAGCAATGTTATACAGCTCATATTCAAAATATTAGAATAATTAACTTTTTTTTAAAAATTGAAAATATCGTTTGGTAATTTAATGTCTTTTAATGAAAATATATATGCAAACGATATTTTTATTAAGAACTTATTGTTGCTTAAACTTACTTGTTATGTTAAATTTAATATCATTTTTGAAAAGATTAATTGCAAAAAAAATTATTTTGAAAAGCCAAAATATTAGAATATTTATTTAAGTGGTTCAAAATATTAGAATATTTCACATTAATTCTCCTTTAATTATTACCAATTCTTAACTGGTGGCATCATTGATTAAATTCAGACTATTTTATTTAAAATCAGTATTATTTTTTGCAGTTTGTTTCTTCTTCGTCTTAAAATGGGCCGTGTGAGTGATATTCCTGAATCTACTAAACTTCGTATGGTTGATTTGTATCGGCACGGTAAAAATCAATGTTTTATAGCGAATTATTTACATTGTTCGCAATCGAGCGTTAGTAAAATACTAACACAATATTCAAAAATTGGAAAATTTCAAAATAATCGCCGAAATGGTGGCCGAAAACCAAAAACATCTGCTAGAGATGACAGGAAACTGAAGCGTATAGTTAAGAAAAACCGTTTTAAAAGTGTGCGATTCTTGCACCGAAAATGGAAAGAAGAAGGAGTTGAAGTTTCTACATCGACAACATTAAGACGTCTCCATAAATTTAAATTTGAATCTCGTGTACCGAAAACAAAACCTCTCATGACTGCAAGACAAAAGCGTATAAGATTGAATTGGTGTAAATCAAGACGTTTATGGAGCAATGAAGATTGGAAAAATATATTATTTAGTGATGAAAGTATGTTTTGTGTTTCATATGGTAATCAAGGTATTCGAGTTTGGAGAATGAAGCAAGAAGCATTTGATAAAGAATGCCTTAAACGTTCCGTAAAATTTGCTGCTAGTGTCATGGTTTGGGGTTGTATGAGTGCAGAAGGACCTGGAAAGTTATGCATCATCTACGAAAAGGTTAACTCTCTGATATATCAAGAAATTTTAGAATATTACATGATTCCATCATCAATAGATTTATTTGAAGATGATTTCATCTTTCAACAAGATTTAGCGTCCCCGCATACCTCGGTGTCAACTAAGAATTGGTTCCGCCAACACAACATTAAGGTACTTCCTTGGCCACCAAATTCACCAGATCTTAATCCCATCGAAAACTTATGGTGTATAATGAAGAAAAAACTACAAGAAAATCCTCCTTCAAGTAAAACTGAGTTAGTGGCACGTATAAAGTCTATTTGGGCTAATATTGATAGAAATGTTTGTAAACACCTTGTATATAGTATGCAAGATCGATTGTACGCTGTTATGAAAGCTAAAGGGGATGCTACAAAATATTAACTACCATTTACTTCATATTCATAAGGTAATATTGTTGCGTAAAATAAAATATTCTAATATTTTGAACCAATCTAAATTTTATTCTAATATTCTGGTGTGCTTAAGGAAGCTGTATACCTAATTTATTGTGCTGTATTTTATATTTTATAAATGTTAAAATCTTATCTAAACATTCCAGATTTAATTTATAAGAAATTTAATTGCATTTACTTAGTATAAAAAATAAATAAATGACAAACAATTTTTTCTTATTACTTTTTCTCAATTATTCTAATATTTTGAATATGAGCTGTAGCTATTGATATGAAACTTAAGTATCTTGTCCCTGCTAATGAAGACACTCCCAGGCTCTCGTATACCAGCTTCAAGAGCAGAACCTCTCGGCCACAGGTGGACCTAGGAGCCTTAAGGATTATGTTACATATTATGTATAAGTATAATAAATAATTAAAGAGGAAAATTCTGATATTGAATCTTGAATGTTATCGTTATTTTGGTACACAAATAGGGAATGCTCTAGTTCCGCAGTGCTTATCCATGAGATCCTATTAAAAGTTTGTTATGTCTACATATACAATGCAAAATAAATAAATAAATAAATAAATAAATAAATAAAAAGTAAACTTGACACTCATTGGAAAATGAGAATTTGTGGCAGATAGCCCTTACTGATTCATTCATTAGTAATGCTTCTTTTTAGGTGCGTTCGTAATGATGTAAATACGTAGCACCTACAGCTGTCGTTCAGTCCGTCCGTCTGTCTGTCCGCGTATAACAACGCAAAAACTACCCAACCGAATCGATTCAAATTTAAAATACATAATTATTACATAATTTTGTCGAGTCATTTCAAATTTTATGAAAATCGGATGCATAGATCAAATACAGGGGCAATCAAAAGTATTCCATTACATTACGGTCAATGGGGGAAAAAGTTTCAAATGCATTTTAATCGTTTGAAATTTAAAATACATAATTATTACATAATTTTGTCGAGTTATTTCAAATTTTATCAAAATCGGATGAATAGTTCAACTACAGGGACAATCAAAAGTGTTCCGTTACATTACGGTTAATGGGGGAAAATATTTCAAATGCATTTTAATGGTGTTGCACTCATTCGAACGTAATAAAATTGATATGCATCTATAAAGTATATATTATAATATACATTTCGCATAATCTGTGGTGCAAAGAATATTTGTTATTGATTTACAAGGCCACACAAAAGTATTCCATTACATAATGGAATAGGGAGAACATTGTTTGGTGCGCATTTTAATTGTAATTATTTAAAATTTTATGAGATTGATATTTTTAAAACTTCGTTATCATATGAACGCACCTCATTTCCTATGCTTCACGTGCAATTTCCAAGTTGTTTATTCATGCAATTGTTGTAATTTATATTAATAGTACGTCACGTTAAAAAAAAATATATCAGACCTGACTATAGCCTTTCTTGTTGTTTTTGAACCGAATTTTCTTTTTGTTGTATGCTGCCATATCATAAATCGGTATTGTATATTTTAGGACATAGATCGTTTGCCCAGACTCCTGTAAATCTAAGGAATTACGACTTCCAGGGACATTCTATTCTAATGAAGTCAAAGCCTGAGGTTGCTCATCAATTGAAAGCTTTTTACGTCATTTATGTGCTCTTGAAGAGTTAATTTTTTGTTGAGAGAAGAATAAAAAAAAAAAAATTATTATTTTCAAACCACAACGAGAACTAAAAAAATAAATAAGTAAAAAGGGGACTGTAAATCATGTTAAACCTCAAACACCACCATTCCTTGTAACCAATGTGCGATAGAAACTCTCACCCGTTCCTTCTATTTAAAACTGAAAAATATTTTTTTTTCTTTTTTTTTAACCATTTGGAAAATGGTTGCTGCACTCGGTCTACAGATATCTGAGATATATCTGAACCCTTGTGTTCTCCGCATTTAATTCATTTTCTGATTCGTCCATGGCGTACGTAATACATGCGTATTACGTAAACCTTTTTTTTGTGTGTGTGTGTGTCAACAAAAAGATATATTAATCTACTATTTTCCCTTTACTTTCAACAGAAATGAAATACTTTTGTTGTCATGATGAAAAAAAAAGCACTAAAAACTACAAACAAAAAACTTAATAACTCAAAAAAAAAAAAAAAAAAAAAAAAAAGATATAGCAATTGCATTTAAAAATACAATCTTTTTCACTATACGACGGTGTAGAAATTGAAAATGTACAATGTTTAGAAGTGTAAAAAATTTGCAGCACCGAAAATTGTAAAACTGGAATTTCATTTAAAATTTGTTTGTGCCAGGTCCAGGAATAGTAATGTTTAATCCCTGGCGTACGTAATATCTGTACGTTATAACTCTGTTGTTACTTAAATCACGTTTTCGAACATCACAAAAATGATGTTTATTATTATTATTTATTTATTTATTTATTTTTTAAATATAGAATTTATTTATAAGTCTTTAAAATTTGAGTTTTTGAAAATATCATTTTCCGAAGAGTCGTTGTAATTTGTTACATTACTTTTTTTTAAAGAAAATGCTAATATTTCACCGGGAAAAAATGTAATTTAACAAATTACAACGACTATTTGGAAAATGATATTTTCAAAGACTCAAATTTTAAAGACTTATAAATAAATTCTATATTTAATTAATAATAATAAACATCGTTTTTTAGGATGATTATAACGAGTCATACATTACGTACTCCGTGCATTAAACATTGACATTACTAGAACAACGATTAAAAAACAGTAGATTTAAAGATAGACAACTTTAACTATTTAAAATGTGCATTTTTTATTTGATGGGGTTAATCAGACTGACATCTGAACGACTCCTATTACGTACGACATGGATTAATCATTAATATTCCTGGACCCAGCACAAACAAATTTTAAATGAAATTTCAGTTTCACAATTTTCGGAACGGCAAATTTTTAAACTTCAAAGTGCACAATCGCACATTTTAAAATTTTATGCCGTTATGTAGAGAAAAAAATATACTTTTTAATGAAAGTTGTTTGAAATCTCTATCGCAATTTGTTGTTAAATTATTAATTTTTAAAAAAAGTTTTAATTACTTCTTTTGCATGGTGGCAACAGAAGTATTCCATTTTTGGACATTAAACTTGGACCAGTCAGAAAACGAATAAAATAAAAAACAGAAATATTCCATTTTTGGACATTAAACCTGGACCAATCAGCAATACTTTTTCAATAATAGCCGGTTTAAACTCTTCTTCAAGGTGCATTATTATTTTGATAATTACTTTCTAATAGATGGCAGCACTAATTTTTTAATAATTTCAAATACTGGAAACTACTTTTCTGGATCAAGATTAGGAGTACGATCTTATTCTTTTTCAATTTTTAGAAAAAAAAATTACTTTTACGTTAATAACATTGACACAAACTATCCAAATAGATTAATTAAAGTTTAACGAATGTTTGATTGTCTGAAACAGAACGAATGTTGTTCTTTTGCGTACTTTTCAATTACAGTGTTGAATTTTGACACTTTTCTTCGGGAGGGACTTCAATGGCTCTGGGGGGAGGGGATTACAGCGTTCCGGGAGGGAATTTGTATTTTTTTACCACTGAAAACGCAAAATTTCTTCCGTCCCCCCCCCCCCCCCCCGGGCCAACCTCTGAATTCAACTCTGTTCAATTCATATCTATATAACAACAGAATAAGGAAGAATTTAACAACTTTCTAATATTTTTTCCCTTTATTATACTTGAATCTTTCAGAAAAGTAACTTTTATTTTAAAATTAAAGAGTGAAATGTATGTTTAAAATAAAAGAATAGCAAACGGTGAAAAAAAAAAAAAAGTAAGCAAATATTTATTATTATTTCTAAATGCCTAAACGTTAATGAAGTCATATAGTAAATGTATAGACACATACTAACGTTACGTAAAAAGTTACAAAAGGTTTTTTTTTAAAACAAAATAATACACTCAATTAAAAGACATATTCTATTAATGGTACACCAGACCCGAAAAGGGTTAAATTTAAAATTTTATTTATTCACAAACTTAGTGGCGTATCTAGACTTATCATTTCAGAAGGGGCTGAGATACACTAAAAATTTCTAAGAGGAAATCACAAAAACGTTAACATTTTTGCTTTAAACAGGTTTTCATGATAGCGGGTAACGCATACATTATAATATCGAATCTGCTAAGATGAAATTGCATGGGACTGGATTTTCCTTTTAAGCAGAATTTCATCTTAACTGGTATAATTTTTACGGCGTGTAAAGAGAGCCTGGTTACATCGAAAACTTGGCTGAAATTGTTATTTTGTGGTCTCTGCGATAAAAACACTTTTTAAAATGAAAACTTGCCTAAAACGGAATATTTTTCAAGTTCCTTTTAACTTCTATACTAGCAGATTTCATTGCGTTTTGATAAACTTTCGTAATTAAATCTTGATTTCTAAAAATTTCAGAGAGGGCAGCAGCCCCCCTCCTCCCACTCCCTGAATACGACTCTGGATACGGTCTTAACGGTGTTGGTGTATTTTTGTCGGCCGATTATCTACGCTATGGGATATAAGCCCAATGGGGTGGGTTGCCCTCCGTGGGGGTCTTTCTAAGGGAACCTAACCCGTATTTACGCAAACGGTCTTAACGTTTTATCCATCAAAGTATTTATTAAGAAATTGATCCACTTCAATAATTACCTTCTCTAATAGTTGAAGGTATATTGGAATTTTTATATAATACTAATGTGGAATTTAGACATGTTTTTTCATTAAAACTTATTAAATATATCGATAGTTATAATTTTTTTGTGAAGTATTTACCAAAAATAATCAGATTAATTAACCAAAATTACTCTTTTGAAACTATCACAATTATTAAACAAGTTGGAAATTGCACGTGAAGCGTAGAAAATGAGGTGCGTTCGTACGATAACGAGGTTTGTGAAATATTCAGATCTTGCTGATACAGTAGAACGTACTTTGGATACAGTATAGTGGTCGAAATATTTGTGTTCCTGTAAATATGCAGGGAGTAATTTTTATTATACTTCATTAACGTATATCTTATTCATAAAATGTGAAGTAGGTTAATATAATTAAAACACCCCCCAAACAATGTTTCCCCGTATAACATTATTTAGTGGAATACATTTGTGTGGCCCTGTAATTTAATAATAAATATTCTTTGCATCACAGATTGTACAAAATGTATTTTTAGTACATATTTCATAGATTCATGTCAATTCTGTTATGTTCAAATGAGTGTAACATCATTAAAATGCCTTTGGAACTTTTTTCCTCATTGATCGTAATGTAACGGAATACTTTTGATTGCCCCTGTAATTGATATATCCATCCGATTTTCATAACATTTGAAATGACTCGACAAAATTATGTAATAAATATACTTTTTAAATTTCAAACGATTAAAATGCATTCGAAACTTTTTTCCCCATTGACCGTAATGTAACGGAATCTTTTTGATTGTCCCTATAATTGATCTATCCATCCGATTTTCATCAAATTTGAAATGATTCGACAAAATTATGTAATAAATATACATTTTAAATTTCAAACGATTAAAATGCGTTTGAAAATTTTTCCCCATTGACCGTAATGTAACGGAATCCTTTTGATTGTCCCTGTAATTGATCTATCCATCCAATTTTCATAAAATTTGAAATGACTCGACAAAATTATGTAATAATTATGTATGTTAAATTTCAAACGATTCGGTTGGGTAGTTTTTGAGTTGTTATATGCGGACAGACGGACAGACAGACAGACGGACTACGGACGGACTGAGCGACAACAATAGGTGCTGCGTGTTTACATAATTACGAACGCACCTAAAACAATGAGTTTAAATGCATCATGATCCTCTCTATAAATGGAAACGCTTTTGCAGTTGAATATGTTTCATATAATTTTATGTAAAGAAAGAAAAGAAATACCTACAAAAATGAATAATAAAACTACCACTTTTTGAAAATAGTTAGCTTCGACTGCTTCTCTATTCTATCTAAATATGATCGAGAAGAGTGTTTTGTGTGGAATGAATAAATTTTTTTTATTAATAGACAGAATAAATTAGTTTTCTATAAAGTTTTCTTCAATGGTACTTTAAAGTACCGTCAGTGCATAAAGGGTTAAATTTTAAATTTTATACATTCACAAACTGATTATATATACCGGGTGTTCCAAAAATGACTGGTGGATTTTAAAATTCAATAATTTGCAAACGGTGACAGCTATTTAAACAAATTTTGCAGGAGGGTTATGCATAATGCCAGGAGTTTTTTTTTACCGTAATTTTTTATTTTAGTTCGCATCTCAAACAATAGGTAACGCTGACGGCGATTGAAGGCCAGGTCGATGCTTCACTCAGCATTGATCACCTGGCCTTCAATCGCCGTCAGCGCTACCTATTGTTTGAGATGCGAACTAAAATAAAAAATTACGGTAAAAAAAAAACTCCTGGCATTATGCATAACCCTCCTGCAAAATTTGTTTAAATAGCTGTCACCGTTTGCAAGTTATAGGATTTTAAAATCCACCAGTCATTTTTGGGATACTCGGTATATATATATATATATATATATATATATGGTTGGTTGGTTGAACAACACAAAATCTCATTAGGGGGATGCTGTGCCAAAAAAGAAAGAAACCTTGGAATTTGAAAAATAAGAATTTAGTCTGAATTTCTCTAAGCTTACATTTCTCAAATACAAAAAGAAAAAAAAAATATTATTTTAATAAGAAAGCCAACTTTGCAGATAATTTTCCTCTGCATCCGGATTCATCGATATGGGATTCCAATGTACAATTCTCGTATTCATGTTAAGTTGTCAGTAAAGGCAACGCCGACTATATACTACCGGCCGAGCCATTTCGCGAAAAACTGCCGAGAAAGTGAAGCTGCATTCAGCTTCAAACCCTGAACCATTTCATTGGACCAGCCATATCCTGAACCATAACCATCACACGTGACCTGAACCATATCACGTGTGAGTCCACGTGACGCAAACCCTGTCAAGCTGCTTTCTGTTCTGTGCACATGTTTGCACACGTGGTCATTGTTTTGGTTCAGGGTTTGCACGATTGGTTAGAATAACTTGGGCAAAGTATCAGAGTCCTCTGGCGGGAGACTTCATACATTAATCTCAAATTGACAGGCCTATAGATCTAGTGGGCCATGGTAAAGGCGAGCCTTATGTAAGATCATGGCCAACTAGATCTATACGGGCCATCTATTTGAGATTAATGTATGAAGACTCCCGCCAGAGGACTCTGGCACCCTGCCCAAGTTATTCTGACCAATCGTGCAAGCCCTGAACCAAAACAATGACCATGTGTACAAAAGAAATCAACTTATTCAATGCTAATTTGGGCAGGGTTTACGACACGTGGCCCAATGAAATGGTTCAGGGTTTGAAGCTGGATCCAGCTTCACTTTTTCGGTGATTTTTAGCGAAATGCGCAGATCGTTATATATCTAGTTGGCCATGGTAAGATGAAAGCTAATGGCTCTGTATGAAACTTTTCACGTCTCAACCACAACGTCCCTTGGAAATCATAGCCTTTAACAATCCTTCTTCTTTCGAGTAGGTCCTGATTATGACTAATTGGAGCTCTGGGTAAAGATAAATTAGGAGATCTCTTTCGAATCATTGCAATGTTATTCAAATAGAATTGATAGTCACTCATATATGTATGTGTAATTCATAAATATATTTTCGCACCTTGAATTTTAAATAGAAGAAAATTCTTAGCTCAGTCAATTCTAAATTAAATACAGTAAAACCTCCATAACCGACACTCCCGAAAAGCGGACACCTCTATTTAACGGACAGTTTTCCGATCGCCACTTCCAAAACCTAAATTTTTGTATGTTTAACCTCTGAATAATGGACATTCCGAATAGCGGACACTTTATTCCGCGATAAAGGATGAAAAAGTATGTTTTAAAGAGGAAAAAACGAAAAAAAAAGCAAAAAGGCTTCTGAATTTATCAGGACAACGTGTCACAAATTTTGACAGATAAAAAGCTGGGGATAAACTCCCCCCCCCCCCCCCACGTTCAGTGCTAAATTCAGGGTGTTGCCCGGGAGGAATATCTCCCAGAGCATTGAAATGTCACCCAAGAATATTTTGAGATTTTATGCTTTTAAAGGTAAAAAAGTGCAATCCTTCCCTTTCCGCCCGGAACTCTACAATGTCCAATAACGTCACATAGAAAAACAAAATACATGTAATAGCAAGTAAAAGTAAACTTTTGTAACCGATTATTTCACGAGGATATAATAAACAGTGGATAAACGTGTGCACAAATTTATTTCAATTTTATTGATAATTTTTTTTTTTAAATTTCTGTTTAATTACACTGGTGTCCAAAAGTTAAGCATAATTGGTAATTAAGTAATTATTTTTATGTAATGAAAGAAATATAAATCGAAATGTGATGAAACTCCAGGTGTGTAAACAAAATAGTACGCGTCATATATTTTCACGAAGAGTTTTCCCCGAAAACAAACAGGGGACCATCAACAAATTGAAAAAGAACGAATATCTTTTGGATAACCCTGTCAAAACTAATATAGCAAAAGTGTTCAAACTGCACATTATGATTAATTGGCTTATTGTAATGTACTGTGTTTATTTTTATAAGGATAGCATGTACACTCGTAGAGAAATTAAGGTTTTTATAAAAACAGTCCTAAATTTTTCCAAGTTTTTTCCTTATAATTTGCAGAGTCCTTATTATAAAATAATGTTCTTTCCTGAAAATATGACAAACATCATTGTACACAATACCCTGTCATCAGAATTTAAAAATAATAAAAATTGTATGAAAAATGAGTATGTTTAGTAAATAATTTTTCATTGCGCATGCGTCAACGATATCAAAATGTCATTTGCATATTGTGTTAGCTAAATGTATAGAGCAACTTCTGTAAAAGTTTCAAAAACATAGCTTGAAAATTCTGAAAATGGTCGCCTATGGAATCAACTCAAAATCCGTTATCCCTAAAGGAAGCAAAAAAATCAGGGGTTTTACCTAAATATAGTTGTACGTGCAATATTGTGTAGGCACTAAACAATGGAATATGGATACAGCCCCTCATCTTTTTGCTTCATTTAGGGAATAAAGGATTTTGATCTCATTCTATCAACGATAATTTTCAGAATTTTTAAGCTATGTTTTTGAGCCTTTCTCAAAAGTTGCTCTATACATTTAACTAACATAATATGCAAATGAAATTTTAATAGCGTTCACGCATGCGCAGTAAAAAATTATTTAGTAAACCTGCTCATTTGTCATACAATTTTTATTATTTTTTAATTCTGATGACAGGGTATTGTGTACAATGATGTTTGTCATTTTTTCAAAAAAGAACATTATTTTATATTAAGAACTCTGCAAATTATAAGCAAAAAACTTAGGACTGTTTTTAGAAAAACCTTAATTTCTCTACGAGTATACATGCTATCCTTGTAAAAATTAACACAGTACATTACAATAAGCCAATTAATCATAATGTGCAGTTTGAACGCTTTTGCTACATTAGATTTGACAGGGTTATCCAAAAGATCTTCGTTCTTTTTCAATTTGTTGACGGTCCCCTGTTCGATTTCGGGGAACACTCTTCGCGAAAATATGTGACGCGTACTATTTTGTTTACACACCTAGAGTTTCAGCACATTCCGATTCATATTTCTTTCATTACTTAAAAATAATTACTTAATTACCAATTATGCTTAACTTTTGGACACCAGTGTATATAATAGAGATTTTAGAACATATAAAAGTAAATTAAATGAAACATCAAGCATTTCTTAGCGATTTATAAATCTCTGAGGTTTTCCCAATAGCGGACAATTTCTGCGTTCCCGAGGTGTCCGTTATTTAGAGGTTTTACTGTACCTTAATTAATAAAAGTACACCTTTTCCGCCCCCCTCCCCTTAGTACAGAACAAAACTCTTTTATATAAATTTAGCAATTTGTTATATTACTTTCAGATGAATTTAATAACTTCAACATATGGAATAGTTGGAATTGGAAAAATAAAGTAAATGTATTATAATTTAATGTAAGGATTTGGGGCCCAATTAAAATGTGTGGCTCATGGGCAATGTCCTGTGAGGCCTCATTGCTCTCCTATTTAAGATTTAGGCTTTTCAAGTAATTGAAGTGTCTATCTAAGAGCCGTTGAAAAGCTAGAACATTTATGAACTCATATCTATTCGGTATAGTGTCAAACATAAGTACTTTACTGTAGTTCATAACGTCAAATAGAGTGATATAAAGTTGAATTGAGGACTGATCTGAGAACCACATTATAGATTTTTACTAGGTACTTAGTGCGCCAATTTCTTTTAAGCTGAAAACTTCTTAAGAATTTTAATGATTATTTGTTAATTAAGTAAGAAAGATATTAAAACTTTAATTATCAATCGATTGGTACATTTTTGTACAACTATTTTTGGACTTATTTGTGTGGGAATCCCTCCCCCCCCCCCCCCCCCCGATTGTACATTTTAAGAGACATTAACACTGTCCTCTCTTGCGCCTTTTTTGCACCACAAAAAATTAATAGAAAATTTTACCCTTTTTAATCCCCGTAGTCTGCCGATTAAATAAGGCAAGAATTTCTGCTAAATTTTTAGAGTACAAAAAAAAAAAAGTAAGCAGTAAGCATTGGTAGCTACGACAATGAAAAATTTACAAAATTTAATAACAGTCTAACGAAAACTGCACCCTTATTCATGAAATTTGAGAGAATTGAGGTTTAAGAAAATGAATGATGCCTTTGCTTTCACTTTTATTTTACTTAAACCATTAGGTATAAATTATTTAACTGGCTTTCTTTTAAATACAAAATAAATGAAATTCATTTGTACCGGGATCACTGTATCTCATGCATATTTGTTAAGTACCCATGAAAGCAAAAAATAAAAATAAGTAGATTCAAGAGGGTCGCTATCAGGTATCTCAAAATTCATGTATTTATTTAATGGTGTGATCACTGAACCACTTTTATGAAAAAGAAAAAAAAATTAATTTCGTCTTTTTTTTTTTTCACTATTTAAAAAACCGTTTCGGGTCTAGTGTACTATTAATAGTACATGTCTTTTAATGGAGTGTTATTTTGTTTTAAGATATATCTAGCTGCTATTTTCTACGCATTTACTATATGACTTCCTTTATATTTAGCGTTTAGTAATAATAATAATAATTATTATTATATGTTTATTTCTCTTTGCGTCGTTTATTTTAAACACATATTTCATTAATTAAATTTCAAATAAAAGTTATTTTCCTGAAACAATCATGTGTAACGAAGCGCATTGTGATACAATATTTTCTAAACATCTCCAAAAATGTCTTCCTTAGCCTATTGTCATATGAATATGAATGGAATAGTACGCAAAACAACAGCATTCGTTATTTTTAAGACAAAGAAATATTCGTTAAACACTAATTAATTTATTTGGATCGTTAGTGTTATTGTTATTAACGTAAAAGTACTTTTTTAACTTAAAAAAAATCGGACACCAAAGGGTTAAAAGTATTATTACGTTTATTTGATGATGATACTATCACTATTCAATATCCCCTATTATATTTCCTTAGAATTTCTGGTTTGAAAACCAAGATTCTACATTATTGATTTTTTAAAGCTCACTCCAGATATTTAATAAATGTTATTTACTCATTTTTTATTTTTTTTCTGATAAAGAAATACTTATTGAATTATTTGTATATATATACATTATTTTTTTTTATTATATGTATTTTAATGTCAAACGGAGCATTAAAAGAAAGTAAATTCCTCAATTTGCTGCAAAAATGCGCTAAAACAAAGCGGTTCCAGTCCAACGACATTCTTTTTGCGATAATTCAACAGGTGAAAACGGGGACATCAGGTTCACATACACACAAAAGACAATTTGTATTTCTTTGAACCACCCACTTTCTTCCTTATTACAAACAAACTTTCGCTTAAAATTCTTTTATTCTCATGAAAAAAAAAAAAAAAAAAAAACGAAAACTGCAATTAATTGTACAAAAGTACCAGAAACGGCTGATTTTTTTTTTTCAACTTAACTAATAGCATTATCTTAGATTTTTTTTTTAAAAACAACCTAACAGCACACGCGCCTACTTTTGTAAAGTGTGGGATAAATCTCACCCTATTTTGTTTACCATTATATTTTTGACTTAATGCTGTTCTCAACTGTTTCGAACGTTTTGACACATTTACAAATTATTTTTTAAAAGAAAGATAAAAATTAGAAAGTCTGACAATCGAAGCGATTTGGAATCGAACTAAATTTTTCATTTTATGATAATTAAATTATTTAACGAGTTATAAGCGATTTCGATCACGTGATCACGCATTTATCTTTTATCTCCCATTATAAGACTCGTTTTTCTGCTTTCGTCGGGAAATGCGGTTCAAAACGTCAACTTTGACGGCTTGTTCTGAAATATCTTTTGCGTTTGCATTTAAAAAAAATGATAGCGATTACAAGTTTCTGAACAACAACACCTGTTAGCTTCTCGCACTTCCGAACAAAAATAAATTAAATCTTATGTCACAAAGTTGTCATCTTTGATTTAAGAACACCCTTAATATTTTTTAAAACAAGTTTACTGTTATATATTGTAAAGTGCATCAGTACTACTTCTCGTAGGGGAAAAAAATCATGCTTTCCATATTTATTTTCAGATTTTGTAGAAATTTCGGAAAAAATCATATTTTCCCCCCAAGAAAACATGCAAACGATTTGTTTTACTCATTAAAACATGAATTACTATGAAAAAATGGATATTAATTACTTTAATAACTTTTCATCACTACATATAAGCAGTGGCGCAGCCAGAATTTGGTTCTAGGGGGGGGGGTTGAGTTTCTGATAAAGGATCGTATAAAGGATTATTTGAATTGCCGGTTAATAGAATCAGTACTAATTAAAATATTCATTGTATAATGCTTAAACTGAAAGAGCATCTGTATTGCAGAAAATCATAATTTTTTTAGCATAATGCGTCTCAGAAAAGTGATTTAGTTCACTTTCTCAATCTCTATCTTGAAAAGTACAAGGCAGGTCAGAAGCGTCCTGAAAAAAAAAAAAAAAAAAAAAAAAAAAAATGGGGAGAAAAAACGTGATTAGGTTAGATTTTATCTCGTGTGATGACGGATTATTATTATTATTATTATTATTATTATTATTATTTTTATAATTTTTAAAATGACGATGATCGAATCTGGTAAATATTTATTTTCAAATCAATTAGTCAAACTAAGAATCACTTGTTTCTGATTGAATGATAAATCTAACTTCGCAGCGGGAAAAAGTAGTATTGCTATTTGTTACGGATTAAATGAAATAAATATATTAATTGCAGTATAATAAAATAACACCAATCAATATAATCGTCTTTTGAAATTTAATGTCGAAATAACATTGACTTTTTGGTATGTTGCAGATCTGCAACACGGTCATACAAAGGGTTAAATTGGAATTTTAAGTTTCATTTTACTGTTAAATGCATTTTTTTTTTTTTTTTTTTTTTTTTTTTTTTTTTGTGGTTTTTACTTGAAAATTATTTTTAATGAAGACAACGAACTCAAAAAGATAAAGAGACGGCATTGGCGCCAACTTCAGGAAAATATTGGATGAGCTCAAAATCATTTTAGGATAAAATAACATTTTGCTTTCTTTGAAAGTTTAGGAAAAAAGTGATATTTCAAGCTATTACAGGTTAGAATCTTTTAGATTAGAATATAAAGTTGCGAATTTATTTAATATTCTCATAGGGTCTTCATTTTAATGGACTGTAATATTTACTATTGTGCCATAAGTTTGACTACAAATAAAAACACAATGGACAAAACAGTATAATAAACATTTAAGACAAATCAGGGTTCGTACAGACTCCTTGGATTCCTTAGAAACTACTTAGAAATGAAAACGTTCCCAAGTGGTACTTAGAACTACTTGGATAAACAAAACACTCCTTAGAAACTCCTTAAATTGTATTGCGGTTTTGCACGCAAACGATATTGTTCCCCGTAAAAAAAAAAAAAAAAAAAAAAAAAAAAAAATATCGAGATTGTAAAACGCACGGTAAGCCTTTTATGCACGTCATTCATCAGAAGCACAGCAGTGATTGGTTGAAATCATACTAATAGCCACCAAAGTGATTTACTTTTCATGGCCATAAGGGAAAGAAAAGTGAAAAGAATAATCCAGACGCACCTCTAAGCTTCTAATTTCAAAAAGTGATTACACTGTTTAATTCCTTTACAGCTAGATATACAACTTTGATTTCTTCTTCATAATACTATTCATCATCCTCAATTTTACTGATAACGGTGGATTCAGGGGGTGATTCTCGTCCGAAAATTTAAGGCATCCTCCTCCGAAAGTTTGAAATTGGGTTATCAGATCTGCATAGTTGCCAACTTGTACGGTTTTGCGTGCGGAAAAAACAATCGCAGAGAAATGCAAATTTTGGAAAGGATCGCCGAAAAAGCACACATTTCGTCAATATTTCGTAGAAAAACAACGATTTCGACAATGTTTTGGTCAACGAACTTTGTCAAAAGATTGCTGAAAAACGCGAATTTCCTGTGCGGATCACAGTTAAAACGGCAATTTCACCAAATATCGCAGGTAAAACGCTAATTTCATCTGAAGACCGGGAGAAAACATTGATTTCGTCTAAAGATTGCGGATATAACGCCGATTTCGTTAAAAGATCGCGGGAAAAAACGCTGTTTTCGATAAAAGATCGCTTACAAATATTTTGTCAAAAGATGATTGAAAAAAAACAAAAAAACCCGGCAATTTCATCAAAAGATCACGAAAAAACGCCGATTTCATGAAAAGATCGCGGGGATGAAACGTCATTTTTGAGAAAAAATCGTCTAAAAATGCAAATTTTGTCTAAAAATCGTCGAAAAAAAAGAAAAAAAAACACGGGAAAATGCCGATTTTGTCAAAAGATCGAAGAAAAACTGCCGATTTCAACAAAAGATCGCAATAAATTGCCGGTTTTGCTAAAATATCGCAGATAAATCGCTGATTTCATCAAAAGATCGCGGGAAAGCACCGATTTCGTCTGAAGATCGCGGATACCCCCCCCCCCCCTCTCGCGGGGTATAACTTGTGGAATCCCTGCGGAATTGGGGCTGTGCAAGTGCATGCCACATAAATAACAACAAAAGTGATAAATTCTAAAAATTTTTTGGACTCCTTGGATTTTTTATGTACTCCTTGGATTTTTTCTTCCCAACTCTGTATGAACCCTGCAAATACATTAAAATGCTTATTTAGTATTTTAGATATTTAAGACGACCATTATTGAACTCACGCATGTTGAAAATTGTCTTGAAACGTTTTGGTAGCATTTTCTGAAAGATCATTTAAACCTTTGGGGACGAGCGACACGCATACGTGCCGCAAAAAGGCTTAAGAATCCTTGTTTATCCCAACCAGTAAAATTTTACTGTAAAATATGCCTCGTTTAATCAGAGCATTTTCTCGATTTAAGGGGGCTCAGAAGTTGAAAACTTTTAAAAAAATCGATTTTTTTTTATGATCTAGTTTGATTATTCATTTAATTCTTAACTCAATGCAAAAAACCGCATAAAAATATTAGCATTTTTAACGGAGTTATAAGCATTTATGTATCAATACTTACATAGCCGCATCCATATAATTTCAACTTTAAGTCGTGTTTTCTCAAAACTTGATTTTTGACGACTAACACCAAGATTAAAAAAAAAACTATTTGATGAAATGGCTTACATTTTTTTTGCATGCATATAACATCATAATCTAGATTATGAATTAAGGATATAACTATCACTTAAAAAAAACAGTATTAAAAAATCTCTCAAAGTTGAAAATTTAAAAGAACCCTAAAAAATACAACTTTTTTCCCATTAAAAATACTCAAAATATTAAACTATCTAAAATATATTAATTCATAATCTAGATAATAATGTTATATGCATGCAAAAAAAAAAAAAAAAAAAAAAGCCATTCCATCAAATAGTTTTTTTTTTTTTTTTTTTTTTTTTTTTTTTTATCTTGGTGTTAGTCGTCAAAAATCAAATTTTGAGAAAACGCGACTTAAATTTGAAATTATATGGATGCGGCTATGAAAGTGTTGATACATAAATGCTTATATCTCCGTTAAAAATGCAAATATTTTTGTGCGGTTTTTTGCATTGAGTTAAGAATTAAATGAATAATCAAACTAGATCATTAAAAAAATCGATTGTTTGAAAAGTTTTCAACCCCTGAGCCCCCTTAATAAAGCACAACTTTAAAAACCGGTGACAAAACATTAAAAATTTCGTAAAAGGCTCCCGTCGTGAAGGAAATAATCCAAAAAAATGGAAAAGGCTGAATAATAAGAACTGCATATTTAGTGCATTTAAGGGAAAATAAAAAATAACTCCAGAATATGCAGGAGATTTCTTTTTCCTTTTTTTCTTTCTACCTTTATTTCTATCTTTCTTTCTTTTTTTGTGGAAAGAAAGAGAAAATTAACTATGCTTTTTTCAGGATCAGAGAAGGGGCAGGTTGTGTTTTATTTTCCCGTGTGCCTATAATTGCCATCGTTATCGAATTTTCAAGCAAAATATATTTGTGAATATTAACGAAATAATTTTTTTCCAGCAATTGGAAACAAATAAGCATGAAAATAAAATAATTAAAATTGGATGGGCTGGAACAGCAAATTATTGGGTGGGCTCTGGCCCCACGGGCCCATATAAGTTGGCGCAATTGGAAGCGGCTAATCACAAATAATTAACGAATCCCTTAATGATTCAAATCCAATGCCCCCCCCCCCTTCCCACATACATACCATTATTAAGAACTAGCAGTCTTCGCCCGCTTTCTCACAGTTTGGTCGGTTTCTCTAAAAGGACCTTGAATCAAAATAAGAATATCCAATAAAGATTTTTAAAAATACGTAATGTCTAATCAAACATCCATAATTGTTGTCTTATTCGTATAATGTAAATTATCCTGTTCTAAGTCGATGTTGATGACACAAAATAGCTCTGAAATGGCTGAAGTACCTAAGTTTAACTATTTTTAGAAGGGTGTGTTATCTTCAATTCCCCGCTTTTACCTAAAGCTGCTGCTTAGACATGGCAAAATATCTCAAAGGCGCTGAGAGTGTATAATTTGAAATAACGGTCAGAGAGCTTTCCAATGATGTATCACATCAGGTCATAAGTCAAATTTAGAAAATCCCCCCCCCCCCCCCAGAGTTCCTACTATCACGTCTCCCCGGTATAAAACCTTCCCCTCTCTTAAAAATTTTCAAATATTATACCTAATATTTATCAGATGGCCTCTTAAGAAAACCCGATCTGTAATGTTAAACCGCTACAATTTCAAAAAATTTCGAAAACGGCCCCTTCCGGAAGGGGGGGGGAGGGATAATCGGGGTGCGGGAAGAAAAGTTCATAATATTAAAAAGCGGTACAAGGACTTTCCCATGATATGTAACATGAGGTGTCAAGAAAAGTTTGGAATTTTGACCCCCACTTTAACCACCCGGAGGTAAAAATTTTATTTCTGAATTTCTTTATTAGATTTGATTTCTGAAATTTCACGCTGCTATCTAAAATGGCTGCTGAGATATAGCAAGATATTCTAGAATTTTAGATTACTCGTTTGTCTCAATTTAAGGGGGGGGGGATTTTCAAAAATCCCATTTTAGTACACGCTTACAACAAAAGAACTATATTTCCCCCAATTTTCATGTTTCTACGTTTAGTAGTTTGGGCTGTGCGTTGATTATCAGTCCGTCAGGACAAACTATTTTATATGTAAATCGATTAGTTTTATTTTTGTTAATCTTAAAATAGATTTACATTGAGAAAATGTGTTGTTTTGTAAAATTTGTTTTGATCATGACCCTTGGGACCCTTTCTCTTAATTTTGCGCTTTGCAATTTCTAATAAAGAAAGAACGGGATGGCAAGGTTATTAAGAGTCTAAATCTCTTAAGAGCCCACACTACTGACTGAAAAAAAACCCGGATGATAATGTTAAGTCTATGGGGGCGTTCTTTTCAAATATCTTGCTTAAATTTTAATATTTTTACATGATTTTTTTTGCATAGGATAGCTAAGGACGATCTACAACCGGGCTAGTTTTTACTTTTTCAATTTTGATTTCAAATTTTTAGAAAAAATTACTTTTAACTTTCAGAACCGGTTAGAAATGATTCTGAAAATGAAATTATCATAATATGAAAAATATATAACCAAAATCGAAAAATTAAAAACTAGCTCGGTTGTTGATCATCCTCAGTTATCCTATGCAAAAAAATAAAATAAAATAAAATAAAATAAAATTTGAGCGAGATATTTGTTTGCGAGGTATTTGAAAAGAACGCCCCCATAGACTTAACATTATCATCCGGGTCTTTTTCAGTCAGTAGTGTCTGCTCTTAAGGGTAATTAAAGGTATATTGAGAGTTTAAACAAATTATCCACATAAAACTTGTTCTCTTTGATTCAGATGTTCAATAATCATAATATGTATAATAATAATAATAACGTTGCAGTTGGTTGCGAGAAGCGTAGCCACAATTTTGAGAGAAAGATTTTTATCTCTTAGTAAGACTCTTTTTTGTTTTACAAATTTAATTTTAATGCATACTAGCATGCAATAAAATGTATTCTTTTGTACATCTGTTTTTCTCGTTAATAATAATTTATATCTCTTTTTTTATTATTCGACCTTGTTAAATTTATCCAATTATAAGAGAACAGAGGCTGGCATAGAGGTCTGCACGGGCCAGAATTTCCAGGCCCGTTTAAATTTTTATATTTTAGGCCCGGGACGGTCCGTTACAATTTCTACTATTTCTAAAAATTTCAGATTTTTATCATATAATTAAGATTCCTTAAAAGAATACTGCATACATATCTATGGAATGATTTTACAGTATATTTTACTGGAAATACACATTAACAGCATTAATGATTACTTAGATATTTAGGCTTTCAACATTCGAATAAAGATTCATTAAAAAATTAATAAGGCTTAGAATAAAAGGAAAAAGAAAGAAAGTTAAAAACATCGTAACTTTTGAAGCTGTTAAAAAAAAGAAGATTTATAAAAATATTTCTATATCATTTTATTAAAGATTTTAAATCCAAATTCATTCTTAAATTCAAAGAAGCTCCTTTCTGTTATATTTTTAAATTCATTTTTTTCTCAGAAACGCATAAATTTAGAAGGTATCTTTATTCAGAAACTGTATAATCGAATGGCGTTATCCATTTTTTGATACAAGCAATTTAAGAATACTGCAAGCAAATAAAATACTGTCATAGTTAGCGTTTTGAATAGACTTTCCGGAAGTGATAGAATGGAAAGGGAGAAAAATCTGCAATCATTTGAGAAACTATTATATATCTCAACAAGGTTACACAAGTATTTTATTTACCAAAAATGAAAAACGCTATTCGATTCCAAATCCCTTCAATAGTTAGGCTTATCACATTAATACTTTTACAATTTAAAATTAATCAGAAAATATGTCAAACTTTCGCATTATTGAGAAATTAATTTAAAAACCATCAAGAAGTATATATCCAAAAATTAAGCTAACATAAGTTCTTTATCGCTGTTAATAATTTTACAAATCATGTTGTCTGCCCTAAACAGATCTTGAAAACAATTAAGTCTAGTTCCGGTCCGCCTAGTCTACATGTAGAAAATAATGCAAGCTTGATCTCCGCCCGACACGAGTCAGCTAAAAAAATATTAAAACGGGTTACACACAGTGTAACTGTCCGATGCCGATCTCTACACTGCACATTTTTATACTAATGCTGTCAAACTAGCATGGCTCGTGACGCATATTTATACTTAAACCATTTCGTTGAAAGTTGAAAATAGCTCATATTTTATCGTATCTGCTTAAATCTTGCGATCGGGCCGGCAGGCCCGAAAAATTTTCTATCGGCCCGGCCCGCAGGTCCCGTTCAATTTTTTGCCGGCCCGGCCCGTTTATGTTGTTTGTCGGCCCGGCCCGGGCCCGTGCAGACCTCTAGGCTGGCAGGGTTTTTCAGAGTCTAAGTCTCCAGATGGATCGATTAAAAAAAAATAAATAAAACGAATTATCCCCATAAAAGTTGTTCTACTTATTCCAGATGTTTAAAGAAATTTCCAAGAAATTTAAATTATAATTCCGAATCACATATTACTGCTTTCATACATGTTTGCTGTTCGACTCCAAAATCAGAAATTATTCATATACCGAAGACAACGACCTCAAAAAAGGCAAAGCAGTGGCTAATTATAAATTATTGATGAGTCCCTCGATCCAGAAATTAGTATGTCAGGGACGAGTCCCCCCCCCCCCTTCCAAATTATTCCTTACACATATTTGTCCACCAAGGACGAAAGTCTGTTATTTTAATTAGCGGCGAGATTGAAAGAGATAGGTGACAGTGATAAAACGTGTGCGATTTAAACGCATGGACAACGATACGTCACAAATAGTCCAGAATGATGGTGAACTTGTTGAAGTGGATACATTTTCGCGCCATTTTCATTTTCGAAACGTGATACAGCGTGAATAAATGGTGTTT
The DNA here is from genome assembly GCA_964019185.1 of Maratus speculifer. Lineage (NCBI taxonomy): Eukaryota > Metazoa > Arthropoda > Arachnida > Araneae > Salticidae > Maratus > Maratus speculifer. Next base: position 313,595,908 of record OZ025296.1, on the reverse strand, counting down.
TTTACACGCGTAGAATGGTTGTTATTTGGTTGTTTCTTTAGTTAATGAGCAGAAAGAATTATTTACAATTATAATAATTTATGAATATTTAATTTCATTCATAGCTGTTTCATTTATTCAGGACAGAATTCAATAGTTACAATTTAATTGGGTATGTTTTTATCGATAATGACTAAGTCAGAAAATGCTCTTTAGGGGCTGTACTTTGTATTTTGTTATCAACTTTTTGACAAATTTTGAACCCCCCCCCTCCTTCTTATAATTTCTTACGTTATCATTCTTCGATTCCGGGCCGAAGAATCCTCTTCCCTAATGATATCGATAACGATATCCCCCCCCCCTCAATCTTCTTCCCTAATGATATCGTTAACCAAAGCCAAAACTAGTTTTTTTTTTTTTTTTTTTTTCTTTTACTGAACCTGGAGCAAAAACATCGATTTTGGCGTCCTTCCCCCTTTCCTACACAAAATAAATTTACAATTATAGTTTTACTAAATTTCAAATAGCTAATTTATTTAAACTACATAATCATAAAATATGTTACACTGAATTACATAATCAGCTTTGTCAAACATAAATTCGTTAAAACCTTGTCAGCGGAAATGAGAAAAATTCCGCTTTTTACAGGATCCTTATGTTATATCATCCTTAGATTCTTCTATGCTATGGCATATTCCATACAGGACTTTTTAACAATACCGTGCTAAACATGAACCTTAGAAAAACCGACAAACAAAATCTTCATTTGGCACCCTTTTGCCTAGCACCCGGGGCACATGCCCCCTCTGCCCCCTCCCTCCCTTTAGCTTCAGCCCGGTCGTTAACAATGGCTAAAAATTATTTTTAGAATTTCTTCCTTTCTTTGTTTTTATTTTTATATGTTTGCAAAAATATACAGGCAATTCGCTTACTTTAATGATTTAAAAGAAGAGAAGAAGTTAATAAAATATCACTATAATATATGAAATAACTTTGCATCAAATTACACTTTAAAGAAATATTTACTATTTAAAAGTATTTAATAATATCTTTTTGTTACATAATGCATTTAACAGTAATATATTGCCTTCTTGTACTTGCCACCTGAACGGGGCTAAACAGAACTTCTTATGAACAAAACAGGTAGGCAGCATTCTTCTCCATTTTTTACTAGTTAAACATGGCAAGTATTATTTCGAAGTTGGTTTCTCTAACAATGAATTCTCTAATGATGAAACGTAACTATTTATAACCAAAATAGACAAGAGCATTCTGAAAAGCTGGTTCTTCATGGCATTTTCGTGACGTCTGATAACCACTCCGCGGCATTCTCCGAGAAGTGCTGCAAGAAACAAGTATAATAAAAAATATTTACTTGCTCAATAAATAGCCTAACAGTACAAAGATATAACAGAGATTTCTAATTTACACTGTATAGTTCGAGAGGCGTCAGCACAAACAATACCCTCATCGAGTTAACATATGAAAATCTAGGATTGGTTAAATCTCGATTCGCATATTAAAACCGGTCTGCCAAATCATATAAACGCCTAAAAACCGATTTTAGCGGTTGGCTCAAAGGTTTACCCTATGTTTTCCTGCTCCCAATCCTCCATATTGTCATATTTTTCGTTGCAGATAAATAGGCACACAAAATATTCTGATATTTGTGCAAAAAAAACCTGCATTATTATAGAAAAAGATCTGTCTCACAGATTGACAGACGCATAAAGCTACAATCTAACTTATTAACACTAGAACGTCGGGAAATTTTACGCAACTTTTATAAAATATATTTAAAACCAGAAAAATCATTTGAAATTATTTAGTTTATTTATTTCGCTCATTTTAATGCAACAGATATATAACTTATTTCTTAAACATTTTTCTGGTCCGAATCGACAATTAGTCCAGTGATCGGTGTCGAATTGACACCTTCCCGGCGTTCTAATGTTAAGTATAGCAGCTTAACCTAGTAAAGGTGAAATTCCGCAAACTATGAGAGGTCATCTTTGTAACTACATGGATTTTTTTTAATTGTTTTCATTGTTTATTTGTTTCTTAGATATTAAATCGCGTCCTCCAGATCTGTCACCTTTAGCGATATATCCCTGATAGGAAAAAATTAAACACCGAAAATAGTAACCTTGCCTTCTGATATTTTTCATTTGTTCATGATGTTGAAAGTTAAAATTTTTTTGAAAACATCGGTTCTCATTTATTCATAATTAATTCTACAAAATTAATTAAGGTTATTCTTTTTTTACTTTAGAATAGTACTAATGATGTTTAAGCCCAAATTACAAGCAATGTGGGAGCGTAAAGAGCTTTAGTTGTAAAATGTAATCTTTTCCTCTGTTTTCAGACTTGTTTTCACTATGTCCAGTTGAACTTTATTTATTTTTATTATTGGTTCTAAAGTTAAAATTAACGATTTCGCAGATTAAATATATTTATTTATTTTAAATAAAGAAAGAACTTTTAAACTAAACATTCACAAGTAATGATATACTTCGATAAGATTTTGAATCAAAAGCAATTGTTGCCGCAAATAATATTACAAATTTATCTTATATTCTTGATTTAAGTAAGAGAAATGTGATACTCAGCATTTATATATATACATAAATGTACCATATACATAGAAAATCATAAAATCATTTCAAGATGACAAAAAAAAAAAAAAAAAAAAAAAAAAAAAAAAAAAAAAAAAATTAAAAAGTGTAAAATTAGATACCAAAATCTGATATAGTTTTTCCTCAGAGGATATAAAAACTAATGCCAATAAACTTTCAGTGAACATAAAGACAGAATTCAACAGCATCTTTTAAGATCAATGTTTAAGTATTTGCAAGGCTTGAGGAAAACACAAATTCCTGTAATTATAGTCTTAAGACCAGTGGAACAAAACGGTAAAATTGAAGCTCTATGCCCTAGATTATTTACTTTGCTCGGTAGTCAATGTTTTTATGTCAATGTTATTGTAATGAAAAAAAAAAATCATCCATCAAACTTAGAAACATAACCAGTATGAAAACTTTCTTCTTATATCTATCACTAAGGATGTCCGGAATAATGTATTTTATACGATGACCAAACTTCTTGAATTTCGCAGAAATTTAGCGATGGAAATTATGCATTTCGTACAGATCAAGCAATTCTTGATAAAAAAAAAAAAAAAAAAAAAAAAAAAATATTAAAACTTAAAAAAAATAAGAAGTCGATAGCTTTAAAAAGAGCAAACCTTAAAAGTTAGGATTGTGAATGTTTTAATGTATGTTGCGTTATAAAATTTGGTCACTTTAATTTCGCATCCAATTGGTATGATCTATAGTTAAAATAAGTAACCAAAATGACCTGTGTCTTGCCGTTTTACAGACAGTACGCTGTAAGAAAAAGGACGATTTTAAGGAAATTGTACTGGCATCCGGGACGCCAGTACAATTAACTGTTTTTTAACGGAAAAATTTCCGTAAATTCCAGAAAATGTACGGGAAATGCGAAACATTTTCTGGAATTTACGGGAATTTTCTGTTAAAGAACAACAAATTTACTGGCGCCCCGATTGCCAATACAATTTCCATAAAATTGTCTGTTTTTTATCTTTCTTTCTTTTTACAGTGTATCAAGCTTATACTAGAACAAATAACATTTTTGTGTATGAATATTTTCAAAATAATGATAAATTTCAGCAGATCGCAACTCCCGTAAATTCAGTTAAAAGCTTTATAATCTCTATGAACAATTAGTCCAAGAGCCGACCGCACAAAACCCTAAGTCATCGAGCACAAGAAAAAATCCTTTATTTTATAGAAGAGTAGTCATAGGGGAATCTAATGATCCATGTCTGCCGGAAGTGAAGAGGTGCATAAGCCAAAAATTGATACCACTAGTGGCTCGCTGGAAGATCTATCATTGTGTTTGCCGTATACAATCAAAAGTAGGAAAACACGGAAAATTGGGTGCAGGAAAACATAATGCTAAGTCTACGAGTCAACCACTAGTGGTATCAATTTTTGGCTTATGCACCACTTCGCTTCCGGCAGACATGGATCATTAGATTCCCCTATGACTGCTCTTCCATAATAAAAAGGATTTTTTCTTGTAATCGATGACGTAGGATTTTGAGCAGTCGGTTCTAGGACTATTTGTATATTATTTTATTTTTTATTTTTTAAATTTTGTTTTGTGTTTATTGGACAGTTAATTTATTATTTATACATGTCATACAAAGAGAATTGATGCTTCTTCCATTCATTGTCATATGAAAAATTTTATTTTGTTTATAAATCAATGATATCAATGTGGATCTTCTACCTTTCTCAAAAATACAGCACCGTTCTGAAGAAAAAAAAAATGCCTATGAAAACATTCTTTAGAAAGAATGATGTTTTAGTTTTTGAGTTCTAGTTTCATCCTAATAATACAACAGCATTCGATAAATATTTCTAAGCATTATAAAATTATAAAGATTAATTCGCAGCTTGCTTGACGACATTTTTAATGAAAACTCCATAAAAAAGGAGGAGAGGTCAACAAAATTCGGTTAAAATCACTTTCAGATTTCAATAATCTTCCAATAATTAACTATAATAGTTAATTATAAAATTAGAATTAATTACGAAATTAGGTAATTAGATTTTTTATTAAAACATTTGAGCATTGTATATAGCCATTTAAATCAGTTTAATTTTTTCAAAAGGTTTGTCTTAACTGTAGATATTATATATAAAACCTTAAACTGGGATAAAAAATTTTAGTGAGGCCAAAAAGAAGAAGAATGGCCAAATTGTCGGAAAAGAAAAAATGAAAAATATTGAGCTAGATTATTTGTTCTTAGAAGACTTTTGTTTAAAATAGTGTTAAGAGACTATAAGTTACGAGAGTAATGTTAAATAGGAGTTAAAATAATATTAAAACACATAATTCCTTTATTTGTGTTTAGAATCTAATACGTTGCCTGTCTTTATTTTGATCATTACCAAGAATATCAATTATATAAACTTTTATTGATGTTAAAATAGGGAAAAATAGGTCATTATGGAATTGAAAGGAAAATAAAAAATAAAAAGATGACCAAAAATTCAGAAATGACGACAACTTTGGACAGAAATTTCAATCAAAAGAAATCGTTGCCACAGATAAATTCGTATTTTTTGCCTCAAATATTTGAATTATGTAATAGAAAGCTGATATTCAGTAATTAAAATGAATGTAGCAAATCACAAAATCTTTCCAAGATGATTATAAAACATTTACTAAATTAGTAATCCGAAATCCGATAGGAGTCTTTCTAGACCTGGTGATGAACCTTTTTTTGTTGGGTTCGACTTGAGTTTAAGTAGAATTTTTGGGTTCGGATGGAGTATAACCTGGCACATACATGTTTTTAATGCACTTGAAGACTGGAAGATTTAATACCACAGACAAATTGCACAATTGTTTTTAATATCTTTTAGTTATATAAAAAAAAATATGGTATTCCGCATCTTTGAATAAGTAGCGGGAAATCGCCAAATCTTTTCGAGATGACCAAAACCTTAAAAAACGTGTTAAATTAGTCATCTTATAGTACAAGGTATGACAACTAAGGCCGATAAACTTTCATTGAATATAAAAACTGGGTTCAACAGCACCTTTCAAGATCAGTTTCTGTATTTTCAAGGCTTGAGGAAAACAGCGATTCCTGTAATTATAGTTTTAAGACCGGTGAAACTAAAAAAAAAAAAAAAGTAAAAATCTAGCTCTATATCCTCAGTGACTTATTTCGCTCTGTAGATTTTTCTCACGGTTCACGGTCTAGAAGCAGCTATCAATTTCTTCTGAGTAAAACATGAACCAGACATGCATATTATGTTGGTCATGGAAATCGGGTATTTCTATGGGACTTCGTATGCAGTCTGTTTCCGTTAACTTTTAGCGATCCTCATTTAAATAAGCGATTAAATATTTAGGACAAATGCGTGCTTCTAGACTACTTTCAAAGCATATTTTGGAAAGCAGTTGAAGGCTTTTGATAAGTGTAAGGCGTCCATAATTTAATTGGAATGAAAATATGATAAGAAAATAAAGATTTCGCTTTAATTATTGTAATTAATTTTCTTGAAAGAAACGTGGGGAATATTTAAAATATATATATATTTAGTATGGGAATAATGGGTCTTTTTAAATTCATTTAAATAGATAAACTTTAAAAACCTACAGCATATAATATTTTTTTTCACAGATGAAAAATACGATAAGAATTTTCCCATATTATTTATTTACAAATAATTTTGTAAGGAGCAGCAGTCACATTTTTCTAAAAATATTTTATGTGAAAACAACATAAAAGGAAAATGTGAAAACAAATTTTTAATAATCTTTTGTGTATCCCTGTAATTACTATCTGCTTTCTATAATACAGGAAATAATTTGTAGTAAACCTCAGCTACATATATCTATTTCATAAAATGTGACATGTACATATATCTATTTCTAAACAATGTTTTCCCCTATTTCATTATGTAATGGAATACTTTTGTATATCCCTGTAAATTATTAACAAATATTATTTCCACCACATATAGAATAGAATGTATATTTTAGTATGTACTTCAAGAGTGTAACATCATTAAAACGCATTTGAAACTATTTTTTTCCCACTGGCCGTAATGCAACGAAATAATTTTGATTGTCCCTGTAATTAAACTATGCATCCGATTTTCATAAAATTTGAAATGACTCGAAAAATTTATGCAACAATTATATATTTTAAAATTCAACCGATTCTTTTGAGTAGTTTTTGCTCTGTTACATGCGGACAGACAGACGGACTGAACAACTACAATAGGTACTACGTATTTACGTAATTATGAAAGCACCTAAAAACCATCTCTTCAGTGAAAGTTGTTTTCTACCTTAATATCGAGTTTATTGTGGCAGAGTTACCATAATTGGAAAATGATTTTCCTAAAGCAAATTAAAATAAAAATAAGTTTAAATGTAAGATTTTTACGCTAAACAACATATACCAATTGAAAAACCTATTTTTATTATTTTATTAAACGTAAAATTAACATAAAGTTAAGTTAAATAGACTAAAAAATAAGTGACATCAGAATATACTCCGAATTAAAAATTTTAATTTTCAAAAGAACTTTTAGATAATTCGGTATTAGACAAAAACATGATTTTCTTTTACCGGTTCTCGGGATTACATAAGTATTTCGTTCTAAATTCTCATGTTATCATGTTTTTTGTAGATCTATGCAATATGCTTGATCATAATTATCTTGACCAAAACATTCAGAGAAAAAAAAGTTCATAACAATAACATTTTTCTCTTTCTGACAATCTTTTTTTTTTCTTTTTTTCGAACTTCTGTTTGCTGTTTCATCTGTGTTTGTTGCAAAACATTTTCAATCCGAAATGTCCAAATATAAATGAAATGGCCCACATTTTGGATTCAACGATAAATGAATCTCCGTTAATCTAAATTGATTTTCCTTTTGTTCTTTTTTTCCCTTAAGCATAACTTATTCAGAAATTTTTTTTATTAATTTGGTTTACGCTCTTTTTCTTAAGATGACCTGGTTAATCCGAAGAAAATCGCAGAAAATACAACTGCAATGTAATTTATTTATGTTTTCACCAGTTAAGTTATAAAAGACATTGATTATACAATAAAAAAAAAAAAAAAATCCGGCTCATATTGTATGGAAAGTATTGTAAATTCAGGTTATCTTCTTTGCCATATCTTTTAAATTCACAATGAATTCTCAAATATATATATATATACATCTTTTTACTTTTTGATGTATTTTTTGCAATTATCCTTAAAAAGCTCTTCTGTTTTCCCATAGAACTAGATTCTGCAAAATATTGTGTAATATATAAATAATAAACGAAAGATTGAATTCATTAAATCACAGTTCTTTATTTATACTGTACCTTTCGCACACATCTGATAGCATTTAAATAAATAATGTCATAGCGACCTATCAGGTTGAAAAAATGTAGTAAATACTTATAGGAACTTCTTATGCTAGTGAAACAAACTAATCCGATATAATAAAAATGTATTAATTATTCACTATTTTTATATATTTAAAGAATGTCCGTTATTGATATTGATATCTATTCATAGTTTCCTAAAATTAATTTGAATTTTATACCATTAAGTAAAATATCATAAAAAATGTTGACGCTTTGCTAAATGTTTAATTACTAATTCTGATTATAATCACTAATGATGCTATTTGGCAATATTTACTAAAATTACCAAACGGCTATCTGTATTTATATTTCTACGATTTCTACTAAAACAATAATAAAAATTAATGCATTAAACACTTTCCAAGGCTTCCTGAAATCTTTAACAAAACTTTGTTATTTAGGGAAGTAAGATGCTACTGTCCATAGCCAAATATGTATAGAAATATTTTTGAACAGACATGTATTTGATTCGTTGGTTTATATATATGTATAATATAATGGGAAAATTTAGTTTAGCAAGAAAATGCCTAACTGGCTGAAATTTCTCTTGCAGCACTTTATTCTAATAAATGGACAATACTTCAATACTTTTGTTCAATCCTGTAATTTACCTAGTACCTTTATTACACGCCAGTATTTTGTTAAAATATGTAGCTAATTCTTTGCGTGACCCTGTATATCATTTTATCAATATTCTACAACCATTTCTTAGTAAACTGAAAGCAGTTCAACGTAAAAATACTACTACATAACTACTACCTTTAAGATAATTACTCTCATATTCAGTAACTTTTATCAGCTCTTTTGTGTAACCCTGTATATTAACTATAACATTTATATACACTAGGGATGCAACGGATGTCAATTGGCCGAATACCGGATATCCGGCTTTTCCGGCCGCAGTATGTTTACTTTTCTACCCCTTCCTCCTAACTTAGATTAAACATTTTTTTAAAGTTATTACTTTTAGTTAAACAATTAAAAACTTATTATGAATTTTAATTTCTTATTTTATAGAAAACATAAATATTGAATTTTTAATAATAATTAAATTCATTATCATTAATTATTTAATTAGTACTATTTTAATTAAATAGCAATAAATAACGATAATAATAGTAAAATAATAGAAAAAGAAAATGTAAATCATATAGGATTGATGCAACAGTAATGGACACTCTTGAATGTCTTTGGTTTATAAAACATGACCAATAAAAATTTAGCTTTTATTATTTTTTTCATAACTCTCCCATTCATGTTTTATAATCTGTATTATTTGTATTGTTCACATTTTTAATCAAACCAATCAGGTAGCAAAAAATGTTTCGAAGTTCCACTATTTTCAGTGAAAATCTTAATAACATGCTAAGAGACATTTAATAAATTTATATATTGATTATCTTCTTACAAAATTTGTATGTTTTTGTTTTGATAGTAATTAGTAATAGAAAACATTGAATTTTATATACTAATTTGGTTACTTACAAAATTTCCTTTATTTTTAAGGTTTTAAGAGCCAAGTCCATTACTGGAATGCTTAATTAATTGATTACCAGTAATGGACATCCTCATGTAGACCAATTTCAGTAATGTTCATAGTGAATAAAAACTTTTGACTTAACTGAATAGCTAATTAATCAAATTTAATTTTTAAATTCCATTTACCAGAACATAATAACAAAATTTTTATAAATACCTGCTTTTAATTAATTTCGTATGATTAATAAAACTTTCAATATTTTATCAAATTATTTTTTTTTATAACTCTGCATTGCATATTTTATAATCTGGCAAACAATAAAACACAACAGCAGAGAAATTGTTTAAGTGCATACGGGAAAGAAGAACTCCAATTTCCTCACCCTTTTTCATTAAAAATAATTGAGTTGCAGAAGTTCTTAAAAAAATATTATTTTCTGTCTTAAATGTTTGCTTATTCATTTCTGACAAAATAATAATAATAATAATAAATAAATTTGAATTAGTAATGAAACTAGTAAATCTGTAGATCAGTGGCCTCAAACATCAGTTCTATAGTTTTATTTTGAAATTATTTTATTTAGTATTTAAAACAAGCAAAAGCAATAATAATTCTTTTCGTATTTGTAATGCTAATTACTACAAGTAGTTTTGGGGAGTTTGACTGTTAAAAATAGTAGGAAATATATGAATCAATACACTGTCACTAATATAGATTTGTTTATTATCCCTCTATATCCCCCACTGTTCCAATTGGATAACTGAAGTTCCCATTGACATTTAGTGTATTTTAATATGACATTTGGTATTTTAAAACAGATATATAAAATAATTAAAGTATTGATCTTGTTGTGATAATCACAATAATTAATTTTCACAAATATTTTATTAATTATTGATATTCTATTTTTTAAATTTATTTGAAAATATTTATTTTGTTTTATTAGTATGTTTTCTTTAAATTCTGGTTTTAAATACAGTCATAAAAACAATTATATCTGTTACTTCTTGCAGGTATACATTACTAGAATTTCGGATATTATGATATATTTTTGTTATTTACAAGTAAAATTTGATTAACATTGGCAAAGGAGACTATGAGAATGGTTAATATTGTTGATATATTAATATTATGTTTAAAAAAAGACTGGAATATAGTAATAACTATTAATAAAAAGATATTTTTAAAGGAATTCCTTAAGGATGTCCATTACAGGCACATTTACCCTATATTATTCTTCTCTTGTTCTTTTATTTTCATCTATTACTGTTTTTAAATTACTGAGTCCAATTTCGAATGGAGAGGAAATACATTTTTTAAAAAGCTAGTTTTAAAATTATTACACTGATTTAGTACAGTAGTTTTATTAAACCTCATGATTTATTTCCTGTTTTACAGAAAACTTGATTAAATATTGAAAATCATAAGTATTTTTAATTTCTGCATTACAATTAATTATAATAATTAATCATAGAGTATTCATTTTAAAAATTATAATTTTAATGGAATACTAATACGAAATAACTCAGTAAAACTCTCACCCTCCCTTTTTCTTTAAATAGACTTTACCTCAACATTCCTTTTCACCCACTGCTTGTAATCACCAAGCTTATTCTTATCTTATCAGAGACAAGTTTAATAAGATAAGAGACATTCTCCCTGATCTGTTATCTTTGTTACCATTTTTAACAGTGTATTTTTTTGTGTTGGAAGTGCAGTTGTTTCCTTGCTCTGTCTTGTATATGTGTTAGTTTTGTAGAGTAATTTGCTATCTATCTAAACAAAATTATTATTGCATTAGTTTAATAGATTGAACATTAATTAATATTTATATATAAATTAGAAAATACAGTTCTAATATAAGTTCAATGAACAATAAAAGTGGTGTGTGGAATTTTTTTTAAATATGATGATACAGTGAAAGTGAAATACAATTTATGTGCCTCTTGGATCTCAAGAGGTGGAACTGGTAAAAAAGCATCCACTACTCCATTGTTAAATCATCTCAGGACCAAGCACAAAGAAGAATATGACAAAATTAAATCTTCTGATGAAAAAGCTATTCATTTGACTTCTGAATTTGCTGATTTGGATTCAGAAGTGAGTGACCCAAAAAGAAGCTAGAAAAGAAGAAAATTTAATCAACAAACTTAAGAGACTGTTCTGGAGAAGAAAAAAATTTGGGATATAAATCATCCTAAATCAGTGGAATTGCATTATGATATTGCATAAATGATTGCTGTTGATAACCAACCATATTTATTCGTTGAAGATGAAGGTTTCCGAAATTTGATGTTAAAAGCACAACCCCAATACAAAGTTTCTTGTCGAGAATATTTTAAGCAGGCAATTATACCCAAAATGTATGCAAAATGTAAAGAAGAAATTGAATCGATGCTTTTATCATCTGAATATATATCTTTAACGTCTGATATGTGGACCAATTCAGTCAACAAAGACAGTTTTATCAGCTTTACTGCTCATTGGATTGACAATGATTTTAATTATAGGCATGTTGTGTTAAATGCAAGACATTTTCCTGGAAGTCACAATAGTGAGAATATAAGCCGAATGTTAAATAATATGATGATTGAATGGAATGTAAAAATAAAATGTATCTTGTTATTCGTGACAGTGGATCAAATATTGTAAAATGTGTGAAAGACATGAATTTGAAGAGCGAATCTTGGTTTCTGCACAACTTGCATCTCATTGTAACCGCTGCACTCAATTCTCAAAGAGCAGTGAAGGATATCATAGCCATAGGAAGACGAATCGTAGGTCATTTTAACCCTTTCCGGCACACTGTGCCCGGTCTGGGATACCTAGTTTTAATTCCAAACTTGCAAACTGCACCAGTAATATTTTAGTACAATTTTGCTTTTACAATAAAAGCTTAAATTAAGGAATTCAAAATATTTAAAAAAATCGTTTGTGAATTCCGGTGTCAGTCGATAATTTCTCATTTTAGTTCAGATTTTGCCCGTGCCGGAAAGGGTTAATCATTCTTCTTTTGCATGCTCTCGATTTAAACAAATCCAAGAAGAACAGCTCCATGTAACACCTAAAAAGTTATTGCAGGATATTTCAACACGATGGAATAGCACATATTATATGTTGAATCGCTTACTTGAATTAAAAAATGCTATATCATTATATGCCAATGAAAATAATGAAATTCCAAACTTTTCATTGTATCTGTGGACGCTAATTTAAAATTGTTTGAACCTACTGCAACCATTTGAAGAAATTACTAAACAAATAAGTTCTTCAAAATCATTGATTTCGGAAGTAATTCCAATGGTCGTAACATTGAAGGCATATTTGTCGAAAATTTCGCTTTCAGAAACATCTGGTATTGGGACAACGAAGGATACATTAAAAGCAAATATAAATCAGCGCTTTTCAATGGTACAACTAAATGAACATTTTTCAGTAGCAACTATTCTGGATCCAAGATTCAAAATACATTTTTTTAAAAATAAAAATGAAGGTTATGATGAAGTTGTTAAAACTTCCGTATTAGCAATAATGAAAAAAGAATTTCAAATTCTGAATCCCCAAAATGAAAATGAAATAGCTCCAACAGAATCACAGCGCAACAATCCTCAGCACGTAAACAATCATAAATCTTTCTGGGATTGCTTTGCTGAAATTAGCACTGCCAATACTACAACTACAATGAATGTTCATGGAGGTGATTCACCAATTGATGAATCAGCTTACCTTCGTGAGTTGAATAATAACCTTTCGCAGCCAATTATAGAACGAAAAGCTTCACCATTCAACTGGTGGAAAATACATGCAAGTAATTTTCCCTTTTTATCAAAATTAGTGAAAAAATATCTTTCTCCACCAGCAAGCAGCATTTATAGTGAAAGAATGTCTTTAGAAGCAGGCATCATTTATGAGACCAGGCGTAATAGACTGTTACCCAAAAATGCAGAGCAATTGCTGTTTTTACACCACAACTTGCCAATCATTAAAAACAGCAAAAATGATACCCAATGAATAATTTTTTTTGTTATATATCCTTTAAATATGTGTGTAGTGTAACGTAAGAAATTTTAAAATGGTTTAAAAAAATTATAATTCAATCTTCTTTGCAGTCATTCATTAGTCTAGTCTTTCTATCTATAGCCAGAGGTCGATACAGTTTTTTTTCCTTGGGACCATATTGTGAAAAATAATAGTTATTTTTGTGAAATTTCTTATTGTTTTAAAAAATAACATGCCATGAAAAATGAAATACAATTTCTGAAATTCGAACCAAATGTTTATAACTTCTTTAAATCCTACAGCTAAAGTTTTCCTTTCAGGTGAGCTTATTTTGTTTAATTATTAAACATTTTAATAAAAATAATCAATAAAGTGTATGTTTTTATGGAATGGAATTTTGTGAAGGGGCTCTAAATAGGCTCCAAATTTTCCTTGGATAGCTGTTAAAAAATGCTATTGAAGCAAAATATGTTTGAAATAAATATTTTTTAAAATTAAATTTAGTTTAAAAAATAAAATAAAATATATTTTTTAAATAATATCATTAGTTATTCATTTATTAAAACCATGTCTTTCATCATTTGGAACGTTTCTTTCAAGCCGGATATTCAGTCGGATAATTATAATATCCGGCTACTGCCAAATATCTGGCATGTTGACCGGATATGCCGGATACCGGATGTTCACCGGATATCCGTTGCATCACTAATATACACCATATAATTTGCAGACATTTTGTAAAACTTAAAAGCGCATATCATAATTGAAAATGCATTTGAACCATCCATCAGCTATCATCGATAATATACAGTATTTCGGATAAAAAATATAAGGTTTGAAATATTTTGTGTGTCCCTGTAATATCTATGTACTTCATATTAAGCGTTAAATATTAAGTCTCAGCGGCGTATATCAATTTTATGATACTTGAAACCGTTTAACATTATTAAAATATGTCGCAAAAAATTCCCTCCTTTATTATTGTGTAATAGAATTCTTTTGAGTGGCACTGTAAATGAATAATAAATATTATTTTGACAGTATATACCGTATTTACTCATGTATAAGGCGCACTTTTTTTCCAAAAAAATAGGGCAAAACTCATAGGTGCGTCTTATACACGGAATAATTTTTTACTGTTGGATGCAATCGAACGATATACATATGAAACAAGAAATTAATCATTGAAGATATTAAAATTGGGAAAATGTTACTTAATTGAAGTAACACTGAATATTTATTTCATTCCTTGCAGTTTTTTACACAACAGAGATAATGACATTATCTAAATGCTAATTAGCAATTCCCTTTACCGTCACTCATTCATATTTCCCGTCATTCTCTTACAACCCGAAGTCTAGAAATGCATTTTCGTCCAGTTTTCTGGTCTGGTGTAATGTTTGTTTCGACTTTTATTTTACTGAAATTCATTTGGTCATTCTTCATTAGCGTATCAAATTTATGGTGCGCGTTATACACGAGATTTTTAGAAATCGCCATTTTTACTTCTAAAGTAGGGGTGCGCCCTATACATGAGTAAATACGGTATTACAGAATGCGTATTTTAGTGCACTTTGCAAATCCATGTAAATTTGAACAAGTTTAACAGGGTGTAACACGCTTAAAATTCATTTGAAGCGATTTTTTTCCATTAGCCGCAATGTATCGAAAAACTTTTGACTATCCCTGTAAATAAACTAATCATAGTAGAAACTTCATTTTTTATAGGGTTCGTGCTAGGATAAACATCAATAACATATAAAAATTGTATATATACGGGAGATAGAGCGCGGACAGACGGCCAGACAAACCGAATGCATAAACACTTTTCAACTTTGTTAAAAAGTGTTAAAAAAAGAAAAGAAATAAAGCAATAATATGTAATACTAAAAAAGTAAATTTAAAAACTACATTAAAATTTTGGACACACCAGTTGAAGTGTTATGCATCAAATACTCATAATTATTTCCAAATACTGGTATCAAAAAAAGAAATTATGTAGGATGACCCAAAAATATAAGTCTGCTATAGTCACTTAGTTTCCAAATTATCTCACAAATGCTAAGTCTATGGGCGTAGATGGTCTTCATATATTTAAAATAGCTCGTCAGGAAATTAATGTTTTTAATTGTCTACATTCTTTGCTTTCTCTTTAAGCGCACAGTTTACCTCACAATTGGCAGGTGATTGCATGAAATTTAAATTATAGAAGTTCATAGCACAATGTTTTCTTTTTTAAAATCTACAAAATTTACCGATAGACAGTGCTATATATATGTCTTGGGATTCATATTTTGTAAATGGAGTTTGAGAATACCCGATACATAAACAAATTCGATTATGTGAAAGCGAGATATTACATAACATTTGTTTGTGGTTACCCGATGAGATATGATCTTGTTAAATTTTTTATCCTATAAATGAGAAGATTACTGATACGATTGTTCTGCCTGACAGAGAATTCCGACTTCAGAAGAACTTGAATAAAATAATTATAAACTATTTTTTATAAATACATTTCGAGTGCATGATCTATAGTTCAATTTCCCCAAATATTCTGACTCATACACTGTAAAAAATAAACATACATAGGGCAAATTGGGTGAAAATGTCGTAGCTTTTTTACTGAATTGTTTAAAAAATCGCCCATTAATTTTAATTGTTATTCATTGACTTCTTGTTAAATTTTGCTTTCTTATGTATGATTTAAAACATATTTCATTTTAAAATATTGTAGAAAACATCGAACATTTTGATACCAAACCCTAATTACCCCAAAGTATGGGTCAAATGGCCAATGGGAAGACCACTTTGCATTTATACTTTGCAGAAGGAGAAGGTCCCAGTACTCTCTAAAAAACATTAGATTTATTTCTCTGGTATTTAAACTAAGACTTATACAGGCAAATAGAAAAGTCACGGAAAAGATTTTGCACACTTATTAAAAGCGTTAAGACGAAATAATAATAAAAAAGCATCACTAAAAAATTGTAAGAAAGAACGCAAACAGAAATTAAAATATCAATAGGGAACCCTCTTGGTTACGTTTGAATGGCAAGGAGTTTCCCTACAGCGCCTATGAAAACTACACTGTAAAAAAAAAAAAAAAAATCTGTAATCATATAGATGTAAAGTTGCCGAAATCTGTATGGTTACTAACATTTTATCTATACTCTGTACAAGAAAAAATGTAAATCTACAAAACTAATTTTTGTAAAGTTAAAGAAATCTGTTACTTTACAAGCGAATCTATTAAAGTTATAGTTATCTTACTAAAATTTTATCTGTAACCTGGGTTGCAGTTACATAAAAAGTTCTAAACCTCACAGTTTTCTAAAAAAATATTTAGTAACCTTACAGATTTTTTCATTTGCAATGCAAATATGTATTTGTCATAGGAATGTTTGTTGTTGCCGTTACATAACAAGTTCAAGGAACCCCAGTTTCCTAGAAAAACTTTAATAACTTTACAGATGAGTCATTCCATGGTAACTTACGTTACATTTAGAATAATTTACTGCAGTAATTTTAGTGATATAACACTAAAACATAGTCATGTGTGAAATTAACATTATGTGTCAATAAAAACTATATAAGGGTCGATTTCGATGAAAATTACCTAAAAAAATGATAATAAAAATTACATTTTATAAGATAACTTACATTCCTTTTTCAGTAATGGCAGTTACCATAGTAAATAAAACTGTCATCTAAATTGAGCTTTGAATAAGTTTAATTTGCAAACCATGTCAAATTGACATTTTGAATAATTTTTGTGAGTGTGTTGTATTACTAAAATTACTGAAAATAGTTCAAAATGTAACGTAACCCTAATAGCATGCATGATCACAGTGACGTCACTGTGAGTCACTTTGGTCACATGACATTTGTGACCAAAATGCCACCTCTCAGTGACGTCACATTGTGACTGAGATGTGACTTTGTTAAAAATCTTTAGAAATTTATAAATATCCTTCAAAACATGTTTTTTGCTTTAAAAAACATGTTTCTGGCAATTTAAATATCGTCGCTTTTGTCACAGTTTCGTCACAATGTTAATGTCAAATTAGTAACAAATGACACATTTTTCACAAATTTGTCACATTGTGACCACTTTGTGAAACGTCACAAAAGAGCTCTAAAACGGCCATAACGACTTCACATTTTAGTCACAGTGACTTCACATCGACGTCACGTGACGTCACATCGACAATCGATGGTCACAAAGTCACAATGTGACTTCACATCGACGTTGCAGTGACGTTACCATGCTTTACGGGAAGTTGCCATAAAATGACCCAGATTTTTTTTTTTTTTTTTTTTTTTTTTTTTACAGTATATGAAGCCTTTTCGGCCCTTTGAGTTGTGGAGTTTAATTACGAAAGAACTGTATAATATGGAAATAATCATAATATTTAGACATTCGTAATAAGCAAATAAAAATGTATTTCATAAAATCATCTTCTTTTGCATTATAAGATAGGTACTGTATAGTCCTTGACAGAAAAAAAGCTAGGTCTGTACCAATGTCTTTTTGATGATAATTAAAAATAAATAAGTAAAAAAACATAACATTTAGTACAATGACGTAAATAATTCAGCGGAATTAGATCATCCTGATGTTATTGCCGTTCTTTCAAAATTACATTTCCTGAATTCATAAGTTTTCCGCGCTTTTAGAAAGATATATTTCCTTAAAAAAATAGTTTGGAAGCTTAAACGCTTTCAGATTTCAAATAGCTCAATTTCTCTTCTCATCAAACAAGAAAAGCAACATTTCCTACTTTATAAAAAAAAAAAAAAAAAAAAAAAAAAAAAAAAATGCTATAATGCATTTTGAAATAAATCCACTTTTTTTCTCAAAGGTTCATTTTCTTTTATTAAATCTTCTTTGGCTATTAGATTTACGCAATCTATAAATTAACTTTTAATGAGTCGAAATAACAATATTTAGACAGTCCAATGATAAACAAACGGAAGTATTTCGATAATAACAAAGCATATCAATAAAAGTAATTAACCCTTTGCACTCTGCGTCATCTTGAGTATAAACTACCAGCATTCCCGCTTCATTTTACAAATTTTATTTGAATTTCATTCGGTCGGCTTTTTTAAAAGAAGTTTCCTTCAAATACAATTTGTAGAACAATGAATAGTTGTTATTATTTTACAGGACCACACAGGTGTATTAAATTACATAATGGTAAAGGAGGAAACATTGCTTGGAGGGCATTTTAATTATATTAAACTATTTAACGTTTTATGAAATCGATATACGGTACTGTGATTTATTACAAGTTAATTCCTGTATAATAAAAAGCAGATAATACTTACAGGCACACACAAAAGATTTCGACTACTATACGAGCCGAAGTACTTAATTCTATTGCATTAAATCTGAATAATTTTAAAACTTCGTTATAGTATGAATGCACTTCATTTGCTACGCTTGACGTGCAATTTCCGACTTGTATTTTTAATTTTAATACCCACATAAAGTTGGAATATTCACTTATAATCATCATGTACAATGAGTGATGAAATCATTTTAAGCAAAAAGTTGGAGAATTTGTGATTTTATTATTTTTAGGTGCGTTCTTAATTATATAAATATGTAGCACTTATAATCGCCAATTGGTCCGTTCGTCTGTCTGCATATAACAATGGAAAAACTACCTAACTGAATCGTTTGAAATTTAATATATATAATTGTTGCAACATTTTGTCAAATTTCATGAAATTTGAGTCAAGACTTAAAAGGATATTCATAATTTTTTCTCGATTCAGTTAAATCATATGATACGTAATTCGTTCAATGATGTCCAATGATAAGCAATGATTCTAGATAGCCATAGTAATTAGGTCAGATCTAAGATGGAATCATACTGTTACCCTATACCGAATTTAATACATAATAATTTTTGTATTCATGCATATAAAGTACCCCGTTTGACGCACAATTTCTGACTTTTAAAAAAATTGGAAGGTAAAGATTTCTTTTAAGAAAATCACTGTTCCACAAATCTTAATTTTCCAAAAGTTATCACTGATGAGTAATTCTAATCTTTACCTTAAAAAAAATTTTTTTAATGAATTTTACGCAATTCTGATTTCTTAATTTTAAAATTATTTTTCCTCTGTAATTACGTGTTATTTGATTTTAACAAAATCAGTAGGGAGATTAGGATTTTTCTGGATTATTTGGCTTCCAAAGAAATTGCCTGGATCGGGTGTATATGGGCCCTCAAGACCTAGGAAGTATAATAAAAAATATTTTAAAAATAAATCATCATTTTAATTAAAAAGTATTTTAATCATAAATACAAAGACAGAGATATTGTAAAAGATACATCCATTTACTATAAGAGCTATGCCTAAAAATTTTGCGATGCAATTTACAATTTAAATCAATCTGAAATATATTTTGTTTCAATTTTTGACTGGTAAAACAGGAAAACAATAACTTAACGCTTAATGTAGTAAAACAGGAAAATATTAGTAACATATAGAAAGAGGGAAAGTGTGAGCAAATCTCCAAACACTTCTGAATGCAATTAAAATCTTAGAAAGTCCAAAAGTGAGATAGAAAGATTACATTTTTTTTATCCCACCTTTTTCTTTGCTTGTTTTTTTTTTTTTTTTTTTTTTTTTTTTTTCCGTCTAAAAGTAATTTCTTGGCGATATCATTCCATCATTCGGAATGTATTGTTCCGTGAAATTTTTCTCGAAGCAGTTGAAAGGAAAGTGCATTATTTACATTCAAGACGATAATGTTGAAAGCATTGTTGTAATTCAGGTAATTTAAACGTATACTTGGGTGGAAATGCTTTAATAAACATAGATTTTATCTTTTAAAAAGAAACATAATAAATAAACCGATAAAAATCAAATCATAGGAATTTTTTTTAATCCAGCTTCACTTTTTTGAACAAGGAAATGAATAATTTAATTGGTTTTGCGACGATGAAGTATTTTGGAACTTAGAAGTAAAAATACCTGAAAAATCAAACGTTTTGATACTCGAACAAATTTAAAACTTGACCCAATAATTCCAGGAAAATAATATTTGAATTCAGAATGAATGATTAAGGCTGCGCTTCTTTGTAAAAAAGACAGTTTAAATCGATTATCAACCTATCTATCTATCGATATTATAAAGAACAAACGTATATGTGCGTAATGCTGACGTCATTTTGCGAACATAACAGCAGACGATCAAATTTAATTTTTACTGCAACTTTTCAAATTTTTTAACATCTCAGCATCACAAGTTTTGAATTTTTATATCGTCGAATAAGGAAAAAAAGATTCTTTCAAATGCAATTTGTTTGAAAACGATATCGCAATTTGCTTGAAAATCGTACCACCATTTGCTAAAATTTATTGTTTAAAAATAATTTAGAAGCATATATAATTTTTTTTATTTCAAATCTACCTCTCTCTGCAGACGATTGTGAAATATTAGTAACATATTGAAAGGGGGAGGAATTTTTCTTGATTCTTTGACTTCCTGGGAAATTGTCTGGATCGGGTGTTTATGGACCTTCAGGGCCTAGAATATATAATTAAAATTATTTTAAAAACAAATCAGCATTTTAATTTAAAAATATTTTAATCATAAATACAAAATGCCGAGATATTCTAAAAGATACATCCATTTACTAAAAGCTATGCCTAAAAAATATTATAAAGCAATTTACAATTTAAATTAAACTGAAATGTATTTTGTTCCTTTTTATGACTGGTGAAACAGAAAAACACAATCTTAACGCTTGATGTAGTAAAACAGGAAAATATTAGTAGCATATTGAAAGGGGGAAGGTATGAAGTAAATCTCCAAACACTTCTGAATGCAATTAAAATCTTATAAAATCCAAAAGTGTTATAGAAAGATTATTTTTATTTTCCACCTTTTTCTTTGCTTTTTTTATACACTTATATTGCGACTAAAAGTAATTTCTTGGCGCTATCATTCCATCATTCGGAATGTATTGTTCCGTGAAACTTTTCTCGAAACAGTTGAAAGGAAAGTGCATCATTATTTACATTCAAGACGATAATGTTGAAAGCATTGTTAGAATTCAGGTAGTTTAAACATATACTTGAGTGGAAATGCTTTAATAAACGTAGATTTTATCTTTTAAAAAGAAACATAACAAATAAACCAATAAAAATCAAATCACAGGATTTTTTTTTTTTTTTTTTTAAGTCCAGTTTTACTGTTTAGAACAAGGAAGTGAATAATTTAATTGATTTTCTGACAATAAAGTATTTTGGAACTTAGAAATAAAAATACCTGTATAGTCAAACTTTTTTGATAGTCGAATAACTTAAAACTTGACCGAAAAAATCAGGAAAATACTATTTAAATTCTGAGTGAATGGTTAAAGTTGCGCTTCTTTGTAATTAACAGAGTAAATCGATTTTCAATCTATCTAATCTATATTACAAAGGAAAAACGTATTTGTGCACAACGCTGGCATCATTTTACGCTAACGTTATTTTGTAAATGAGACGATCAAATTTTGTTTTTAAAGCAATTTTTTTAATTTCGCTCAGAAATTTTCTGTTACACTATCGAATAGGAAAAAAAAAGTACTTTCAAATGCAATTTGCTTGAAAACTATATCGGAATTTGTTTGAAAGCTTTATTGTAATGTAATCATTTTTTTATTGTTTAAAAAATATTTTGAAGAATGATTTTTTTTTTTTTCAAATCTTTTGCTATTGTGAGGTATAAATCCGTTTGCACCTAATAAAATAGCTAATAACACGTTTCTAAGTTATATTTTATAATGAAATTAAAAACTTCATTAATCAATTAAAACAATAAAATAGAAATAAAACACAAATGTAAGAATTTGATTTAATTTCGCGTATAAATTACTAAAATGTATTCAAATAAAAAAAGCTGATTCTAAATAGCGATATTTGGCAATTTCTTCTGTTGTTAAAACCTGACACGAGATCAATAAGCAAATGCTGCTTATAATTAAAAGCAAAACTATAACCTATATTTAAAAACTTTATTAGAACGCATTACTGTTGCTTTTCAATTAAATATATTGTATTAATTGTATTAAATGTTAGTATTGTCAGTGGGCATACTAAAAATATACATTTATTTAAAAAAAAAAAAAAAAAAAAAAAAAAGAAAGAAAGATTTTTTTTTCGGAAAATTTTTTGAAGAGTAAGAACTCTGCAATAAATTTTATTAATAACAATAAAAATATTTTTGATTTTTTCGATAAAGATAATTTGAAACTCAGTTCTTTAATTATTTTAACCGATCTAGAAGTTAATTAATTAAAATTAACGCTACTGTAAAACTTTTACTACGGTGGCTGCAACTTCAGTTAAATCGCTTTAAAAATACTTCTTAACCGCATTTAAAACATTTTTATAATTGGAACTATATGTGTGTGACACACGGTATAGAAATTAGCCTTTAGACAGCGTCGGAAATGGACGACTTTTATAATACTTTAAGCACTTAGCGTACGTTCCCTTAAAAATTAACGCAACTTATCCGCTTTCAGTTACAGAAAAGTGGTTTAAGTCATGAAATTCAAAGTTTCATAACTCTATGAATTTTAGTGTTAGATGAATGGGGCCTTTTTTGTGTTGCTTGTTAGAGGGATGGAAAATTTTTATTAAATATCACTTATAGGATCTGAGACCGTATAAAAATTTAATTTTCGTAATCTTTTAGTAAAATTTTTTTTTTGACCTAAATCACTTAAAAAATAATTCTTACCCTTTTTAAAGCATTTTTGCAATTGGAACTATATGTCTATGACTAACGGTTTAGAAATTAGGCATTGGCCACCGTTGAGAGTTGGCATCCTGCATAGTAAACTTTTCAATCTAAGTCTGCAAAATTTGCGATAGGAATCTACCACGGACTTTATTGTTTGGAAATAGTGATGTTAAAGTTTTTTGGTTACATTTCTTCTAAGAGAAACTTTCAACCATGTCGATAATATTAATTTTTTCACACTGCTTTGTTATTCTTTTTTTAATCCTTCCATTTTAATTACACTTTTTTAAACGTGTTGCGGTCCGTATACATCACACGCTTCGAAACGCTGTTGAGTATGTCTGGTCTAAACCTCTCTTATACCCCGAGTCGGCCTTGTTTTTGGTTCTTATAATAATAATAATAATAATAATAATAATAATAATAATAATAATAATGATAATAAAATGCTCAAAAAACGCTGTTCTATCTTTTTTTAAAAACAAATTCCATATAAAAAAAGGTTCTTTGTGATTTTTAAAAATCTCTCGCACACAAATTTTTTTTTTTTTTTTTTTTTTTTGGCGCTTTATTTACTTTATTTTTAGTCAAATCAGTAACTCGAATAAGATCAACAACAACAACAGAAAGAGAAAATCGCTCAAAGCGGTTGCTTCTCATGAATTTTTATGTAACACACATCAGAGGCACGTAACGTATGATGTCAAATGGATAATTTATTACTCATGTAGCTAAGAAGCAATGGAGGATGAACAGAAAATTATTTCTCTCCAATTACAACATACGATACCGAAATAGCCTCCAGTATCACCTTCTATTCTACTTTTCTTTTTTCTCAGGCGAATTATGCTTTCACATACTACGGTGCCATTTTGCCATTTTACAACACCTTTTATTTACGCTTCACTAGCACTGGTGCATCTTCTTCCTTTTTCTTTCCTCCATGCAGTAAGCTTTTTACCACTGTTGCCCTGGAAACGAAAATCCAAACAGAAAGTTGTTTTTTATTGAGGAGAACGAACATCCGATAGCCAGAAGACGTCGGCAAGAAGTTTTTTCCGACCCAATTATTTTGAGAGTACCGTCGATTCAGTTCTGCTCAAGCGACTTTTTAGATATTTGAAACTATCCGACGCCCCTTTAGCGAGATCCTGTTATAACGGCGGCTTAAAATCTAACAATCTGGAACTGCCGGCAATGAGTTTCCCTTCGAACTTACTCGAGTGAAATTTTCTCCCAATCCTTCGAACTGTGTAACACGAAAACCTAATTTTCAAGAAATTATATATCTTCTCTTGACAGAGTCGTTAATTTTATGATTTTTTTTCTTTTAAATAAGTGAATATTTTATGGAATTAAATTTTCAGTTTTTGGTGTTCATTTGAGATGAGGTTAGTAGCGCTAGAAGGTTTAAAAACTGTGGGTAAAATTCTTCTGTTCTCAAGTTCTAAAACAAGAAAAAATAAGAATAAAACACGCTTACACACATAAATAACCCCTGCATTCAACTGTTAAAAGTACATGTAAAAATTATACAGACATAGGCTAAATATAATAAATCTAACCGGAATGAAAAATAAGCCAGAGCCTGCAATTGAACCTTGTTCCAAATATTTCACAGACATACAATAACTCCAATAAACCCAACTGGAGTGAAAAATTAGCCAAAGCCGTAAATTCAATCAGAGTCTTGGACCCAGCTTTTGCATTCAGGCGTTATTTATGTATGTATATGAGTTTGAATATATATTGTAGGTCTATGGAATATTAAATTCTATTCATTGTTGCCCCATCATGTAGACATGGCTAATAAATGGCTGATGACTTTCCCCAACATGGTATATTAGTGAGAAATTGCACACAGAGGTATTGGCCAGAGTGGGTCTGAGGTTAGAGCAGCAGCCTAGTACGCTGTGAACACACGCAGGTTCTATTCCTGGCTCAGTCTAATTTTTCACTTCAGTTGGGTTTATTGCATTCATTATATGCAAGTCTGTATAATATTTGATTATACACTGTTAAAAATTTTTCTGTGAAATTACAAAGAATCTACGTGCAATTCATTTCTTTTAAGTCCTATGTAACATTACACAAATTAGAAGAACCGAGATTATGTTTCATAACAGAGACGTTATTCGGTAAATTTATAATAGACTCTTGTAAATTAGTATCGTTAAAAATACACAAGATTCTGTACATTTATTTTTAATGCTAATAATTTAGTATAGTTTTCAAAATTAATAAATCGCTTACTCTTCAGTGTGCTTGAAAGAGTTTGAATTTTTCGAGTAAATTTGAATTGTTGCATCATTTATTTTTACCACAGTTTGTTTCTAGTGGTCCTGGGGTTTGAACCCGAGACAGTGGAATAATACCCTACTCACTGAGCTATAGGAGCTTCTATTACATCGTTAAAAATATGTCATTTATGATTCAGCGGGGAAAAATCGATAAAAATCCTTACCAACACCGACGAAATGATTTTTCCGTTTCTAAATTATTCTAACATAAAAAAAGAAAAAAGAAAAAATAACATATTTTTTAATTATTTCATATAAAATTGCAAAATAATTTTATAAGTGTGTATTTTGAATTATAAGTTTTAACAAAAATAAAAATATCTTTAAATAAACACGAAATCAATACAGGGAATTTGATATAATATAAGGAAAATAT
The DNA here is from genome assembly GCA_964019185.1 of Maratus speculifer. Lineage (NCBI taxonomy): Eukaryota > Metazoa > Arthropoda > Arachnida > Araneae > Salticidae > Maratus > Maratus speculifer. The sequence goes on along the minus strand of OZ025296.1, from coordinate 313,570,037 downwards.
CGGTAAAATGATGACCGAGAAAATCAATCGAATGCATTTAATCGAGAACTAGTGTAAATTTACAGAGAGTCTTGCTTTTTTTCTGTGTTTTTACAGAAATTATCAACAGATTCAGTTAGAGGAATTAAGAAAAAAATTTGTTTTTTTTAAAACCCAGAATTGTTTAGGGATTTGAGAATTAAATTCGCATTTAGCCATTTGTAACAAACTCAATGTTCGTTCACTGTAAAAAAAATCTGTAAAGTTACTAAAAGTTTTCTAGGAAACTGGGATTCCTAGAACTTTTTATGTAACGGCAACAGCAAAAATTCATGTAACAGATACAGATTTGCATGAAAAAAAAATCTGTAAAGTTACTAAGAATTTTTTAGGAAGCTGGGATTCCAAGAATTTTTCATGCAACTGCAACCCAGGTTATAGATAAAAATTTAGTAAGATAACTGTAATTTTAGTAGACTCGTTTGTAAAGTTGCACATTTCTGTAACTTTACAAAAATTAGTTTTGTACATTTACATTTTCTCTTGTACAATATACAGATAAAGTTATTACAGATTTCGTCAACTTTACATATGTAGGATTACAGATTTTTTAAGCTATTGCATAGCTTTTATCGCGGGCTTTGAGAGCGGCGACCGAATCCAAAAATTCCGTAACGAGAAAAATCCTAACACATCCGTAACGAAAAAAACCTAACACTCGGCTAACGTCGTTTCAATTCGGCAGACTTCGGCATGGTATCCTTCGGTAGACTTCGGCAGACATTGACGCGGTATTTTTCAGATATTTAGAAGATATCAAGTCTAAAACTAATATTTCTTATTTCAGTTACTATAAATCTATAGTTTCAATAATAAAAATTCCTGATAGAATGTGTATAGAAAAGAATCGTCTTAAGATAAAACAAGGTAGGATAATGTAGCTTTTGGTGATTGGAGACAAGCCCAATGGTGAGGATCGAAAAATTTAAAATGCTTATAACTCGCCATCTAATTTTCGTAGTGCGGCCAAATTTTGTTTGGTAATTTATTATGAGACAGTGTTAATTTTTGGTGACAGGAGACCCCCACGGTGAGGGTCGAAAAAATTAAAATGCTTATAACTCGCGGTCTAATTTTCGTAGCGCGGCCAAATTTTGTTTGGTAATTTATTATGAGACAGCGTTAATTTTTGGTGACAGGAGATCCCCCATGGTGACGGTCGAAAAATTTAAAGTGCTTATAACTCGCGATCTAATTTTCGTAGCGCGGTCAAATTTTGTTTGGTAATTTATTATGAGACAGTGTTAATTTTTGGTGACAGAAGACCCCCCCCCCCTCCCATGGAAAGGGTCGAAAAATTCAAAATGCTTATAACTCGCGATCTAATTTTCGTAGCGCGGCGAAATTTTGTTTGATGATTTATCATGAGACAGTGTTAATTTTTGGTGACAGGAGACCCCTTACGGTGAGAGTCGAAAAATTTAAAATGCTTAATACTCGCGATCTACTTTTCGTATCGCGGCCAAATTTTGTTTGGTAATCTATTATGAGAGAGTGTCAATTTTTGGTGACAGGAGACCCCCTACGGTGAGGGTAGAAAAATTTAAAATGTTTATAACTCGCGATCTAATTTTCGTGGTGCGGCCAAATTTTGTTTGGTAATTTATTATGAGACAGTGTTACTTTTTGTGACAGGAGATCCCCCATGGTGAGGGTCGAAAAATTTAAAATGCTTATAACTCGCGATCTAATTTTCGTAGCGCGGTCAAATTTTGTTTGGTACTTTATTATGAGACAGTGTTACTTTTGGTGACAGGTGACCCCCACGTTGAGGGTCGAAAAATTTAAAATGCTTATAACTCGCGGTCTAATTTTCGTAGCGTTGCCAAATTTGTTTTGGTAATTTATTAGGAGACAGTGTTAATTTTTGGTGACAGGAGACCCCCCACGGTGAAGGTCGAAAAATTTAAAATACTTATAACTCGCGATCTAATTTTCGTAGCGCGGCCATAATTTGTTATGTAATTTATTATGAGACAGTTTTAATTTTTGGTGACAGGAGATCCCCCACGGTGAGGGTCGAAAAATTTTAAATGCTTATAACTCGTAATCTAATTTTCGTATCGCGGCCTAATTTTGTTTGGTAATTTATTATGAGAGAGTGTTAATTTTTGGTGACAGGAGACCCCCCCCCCACGGTGAGGGTCGAAAAATTTAAAATGTTTATAACTCGCGATCAATTTTCGTAGCGCGGCCAAATTTTTTTGGTAATTTATTATGAGACAGTGTTAATTTTTCGTGACAGGAGATCCCCATGGTTAGGGTCGAAAAATTTAAAATGCTAATAACTCGCGATCTAAGTTTCGTAGTGCGGCCATATTTTGTTTGGTAATTTATTATGAGACAGTGTTAATTTTTGGTGACAGGAGACCCCCCACGGTGAGGTTTGGAAAATTTAAAATGCTTGCGATCTAATTTTCGTAGCACGGCCAAATTTTGTTTGGTAATATATTAAGGTATTGCATAGCTTTTATCGCGAGTTTTGAACGCGGCGAAAGAATCTAGAAATTCCGTAACGAGAAAAAAAACCTAACTCTCCGGCTAATGTCGCTTCAGTTTGGCAGACTTCGGCACATTATCCTTCGGTAGACTTCGGCAGACATTGACGCGGTATTTTTCAGATATTTTGAGAATATCAAGTCTCAAACTTATGTTTTTTATTTCAGCTACCATAAACGTATATTTTCAATGATAAAAATTCCTGATTAACCTAGATGTATTGTAAGATGATAAAAATATTTTAAACGATATTAACTTCTCATTTATTCAATAAAAGAAAAAAAATTGTTATCGTTCATCACGCTCAAAAAATGTAACTTAAATTAATATCAAAGACAAAAAAAAAAAAAAAAAAAAAAAAAAAAAAAAATTCATAAATAAAAAAAAATAATAAATAATTATAATTGCATAAGTTGATAAAAATGCTATGCAATAGCTTTACCGCGGCAGTCCCCGAGTGCCACATGTATTTTTTTTTTACAGTGTAATGACTACAAAAATGTTTTTAAAAAATCATTTTATATTAGAGAAAATGTGAAGAACACTGCAACGGAAAAAAAAGGAATTATTTTTTTAATAGGCAATGTATTTACTGTTGCATTGACGTCAGTAAAACTCTAGAGATCAATTTTTACTATATTATATTTTATCATTAAACTCATCATCACCATTATCATCATATAAGTAGCCTACACTGTAAAAAAATCTGCAAAGTTACTAAGCTTATCGCATGAAACTGGAGTTCCTAGAATTTTTTATGTATCGATAACAGCAAAAATTCCTCTAACTGAATCTGTTACATGAAGTTTAGCTGTTACCGTTACATAAAAGTTCTAGGAACCCAAGTTTTCAAGAAAAAGTTCCGTGCACTGTGTGTTACATCCATTGACTTTCTAATATACGTAGACGCCACATCCCATTGTTCTCTGGGCATGGTTTCGAATCCAACATCTTTGGCGAAAAGATTCTGTTTTTTGGCGGTGATCGCTTATTTATTGGCAACTTTCAGAGTTCACCTTCTCTCTTTACAGAAGCAGAAGTGCGGTCAACTCATGAAGATAGAATAAAAGAAGGAGAACCGAGAAGATAGGCTTTTCCCAACAAAACTTAGCCCCAAAGTATTGCCCGGTGCATAGCGTGGCGCTAGTGATGCTGCACTGACTTTCGATCACATGACTTGTTTGACTGGTCTCTCGACTAGTCTGCTAGCGGGACGTAGGGGGCGCTAGATTTCATCTGCTGCCAAACCGCCGGAAATGCCAGCCAGACTCGGAAAGATAGGGGCGAAAGTGGAAGCGCCGTCTTTGTTCTCCTTCTACTATATCTATCTTCATGGGTCAACTCAAGATATAGCAATATGAGTTTCGGCAGGAGAAAAACCGGTTTGGCGCGCTAAATCTGCCCTCCGTCACGTGACGGAAGGCAAAGATGTCGGCCTAAGAAAAGGTTGCCATTGTGGTGTCTAGGTATCTTAGGTCATTGGTTACATCTGGCACATACCTAAAAACACTATAATTTTCATTATGCGCCATGAATTTGGCCAATAAGATCACTGTAACTGTTCGAGGACTGTCCAATGAATGGAATAACACTTATTTTATCCATGTCAGATGGCTACAAAAATTAGAATTTGCTCTTTGGAAACAAAAGAAAAAAAATTCTATCAAGATATTAAGGCAAAATTTATTTTTATTATATTTGCTAAATAATTAAAAATATTAATATAAATAAAGTTGCAGAGTGTTAAGCAGTTAAAATTAATTAATTTAAGACTATTTTACTTCAAAATATAGCAACAGAATATTTAAAATCCTAGTTATGTACATAGGGTATGTGTCATAAAATATCAAATTTTAGCTGTTGAAATTTCCCATTATTATAACAGTATATAGATTTCAAATATTTTTTTTCATTAAAAAAAAAGAACAAAATTGTGCAGTGAACGGTTAACAGGATGCAATGTCTAATGATTCTCGCTATTTTGTCGCATGTCTGCTCAGTGTGTGATCTGTCCAAGGGATTAAAATAGTATTAAAAAATAATAACATTCTTTATCGACAGAATAATTTTTATTGCATAGTTAAATCCAGAAAACATAATTACCCCTTTGCCAAAAGCGTCGCTGTTACGTGGCCTATATTCACCTAACTAGGCACCTCCAGAGGTATAATTCACAGGTAAATTGGAGGATTTTTTGCATCCACGAGGGATATTATATGCACCTGATACCATAAGCATACATGAAGAATTTTAGCTAGCAGCTAGCCAAGAACCCGCGCCTTTTCGGCTAACTACTGCCATTGTTCTGAATTACGCTTGAAAAACTTCTTGCATTGCAGCTTGTTTTGCACCCATTAAAAAAAGAATTTAACATTAGGATCTTCTTAATTGTTGAATAGTTTCACCGAATGACTCCTTGTTTCGTAGTTTAAGGTAAATTCATGCAAGAATTCAAATATATTATCAAAATTTAATTTTACTATTGAAAGTTTCAAAATTTGCTACTATTTTAATATGAAGACAACCCCTTCAGTTTAGCATATATTTTTAGCATATATTACCCTTTTAGCATATATTTTAAGAGGCAAAATTGCCTATCGAATGGTTATTCCTTTGCGTCTGTTTATCGATAAAGTAGATGGGATTTCAATCTTTTTAAACTCAGTGTAAATGCGGATACAGACATATGAGCACACATTCTCAATCATACACAAATATACACAATAGCTTCCTCACACAAACACACAGAAGTATCATTTCTATATTTTCTTTTGTCTATGCAAAATTTTCAAAGTGAGTTATTGCTTCGTAAAAAAAGAAAAATAATAATAACTAAATAATTTCATTTTGCTTCGTAAGCACATAACTACATGTTATTTTATGATGTATCTTTATACATGTCAATAGATCACTTTTATTTTTCTGCTACATAATGAAAACACCATTTGCATCACTATAGCTTCAGCATGCACGCCTTCTTTAAAATTAATGACCTGAGCAATTTATTTTACAGATTTAACAACCAAAGAGTTGCAATAGGTCACGTTAGCGGTATTTATAATATAGAAAAGTAAGAAAATTTCACTTTTATATCTTTTTTTTTTTTTTTTTTTTTTTTTTTTTTTTTTTTTTTGCTGTGAATCTTTTATTCTCAAGACATTCTAAACCAAGGAGGATAAGATGGAGAGTCACGGAATCGTATATTCTTTTTTACCCACAATTGATTACGTGATTAGTATTCCGAACAGAAGTTTGGGTCCGAATGTAGAACACTCACTTCATCTGACACACTTAAGGCCTGAAAGTAACAATGCTCGAGTTGAGTTGAAGTTGTAAGTCTGGATTTCCTTCTGTATTGATTAGGTAAACAATAAAAAAAGAAAGAGGATGAGAGGCCATCGATGTTTCTTTTTGCTTCTAAACTTTGCATAGTTTGATAGGAGCTGAAGGTAAAACTTGTTCGATGTTTGTGAAATACCGTTTTTGGGTTACGTTTTGCGAGTTCTAAAAGTGCTAGATTTCAAATTACTTTCGGTTAAGCTGATTTTTAAACAATCTGAACGATTGGTGATACTTTAAATGCCATTTTGGATTGGACAATATGGATTCAAGTTACGGTCAACGCAAAAATTTATAAATAAAATGATTCCTCAGACCTTAACCTTCGCACTTTAATATGTGTCTCCTGAAATGGTGTCTGACAGCAGAAATTTTCAAATAAACTGGACAATGTATGCTCAGATTACAATTATTTGAAAGAAGATTTCTTAATCCACAGTTTTCGATTCCTTAACCATCGAACAAGAAAATTCTGGACAAATATTGTGACGTATGTTTTGCCTAATTAGTAGTTTTCAAACTGTTATGCCTCACATATATCATGAAAAAAGTGTTTTGGTGTATTTCTGATTTTTATTTCGTTTCTAAGAGTCATGAATAGGAAAATAGAAATAAATAAAAGAATCAATGTAACATAAATGAAAAATATTTTATTTTACATTTAATGCAGAGGAAGATGGCGTACCTTAGAAGTATGTATACATTGGAGTCATATTGATTGCGCAGCCATTTTGAGTGATAAATTTGTACTAAAATATTAGTTCATGTATGCGTTACTAGAGGCTCAGAACCTTTAGTAACTCATATACGCAACTAATATTTTAGCTCAAATTTATCACTCAAAATGGCTGCACAATCAGTGTGCTTCAAGGTACACCACTTTCCCCTAACCTCCGTTTAAGCTGATTTTTATCTAAATGACTTTCGATAATCTAAATGCCGTTTTGAATTGGTCAATATGAATTCAAGTTACAGCCATCGCAAAAATTTATAAATAAAATGATTCTTTAGACCTTAACGTTCGCACCTTAATATTTGTCTCTTGAGATGGTGTATGACAACAGAAATTTTCAAACATACTGGACAATGTATGCTCAGATTACAATTATTTGAAAGGAAAATTCTTAATCCATAGTTTTCGGTTCCTTAACCATTGAACAAGAAAATTTTGGACAACTATTGAACTATATGTTTTGCCTAATTAATAATTCTCAAACATTTACGTCACACATACCTGTTGAAATATTGCTTGTGGTTTTGTGTATTCGTTATTTTTATTTTTACAATCTTTCGTTTAATTTGCCTTGCGTGTCATCTCAAATCTCGCAGTCTAATCTTGATATTCATACTCTTCCACAAGCAATCAAATTTTTAGTAGGGATATGTATATTACATGTGACAATATAATCTTATGTGCAAAAACAATTGAAATTTGCATCAACCACCCTTAAGAGGAAAATAAGATTGTCCAATAAGGCTACGTAAATATACATATGTGATTACATAAATTTCATTGCTGCCAACATCTTCTGCTTTTTGGTACAAAAAAAAAAAAAAAAACAGTAAATTTTATTATTGCAACTCGCCGTAATGCGTCGTTTATATAAGGCAAACATCTAAGTTAAATTTTTCTAGTCAAAAAAGTCAAAAGAGTTGGCAATTATACATTGAGAGATAAGCTTCAGAGATAAGCTGTTGGTCTTCGGTTAAACTCTGGAATAGTTGGTAAATACGCCATCTTTCAGTTCCGCTTTGGTCCTCATTAGTTGTGGGTCCCTCACAAAGACGTTGACCGATATTTGTCAAACCTGGATTTAAAATTGTATATCCATTTTATTTTATTTTTTAAACGCTCAAAAGTTTTTTCAATCAATTGCATTATAGTAAAAGCTTGCTTTTAGAACTCTTTTTTAGCCCACCGGAAAGCGCATGGGTTGTATTATACCCCACCCCTACGCGTCCTCTCAAGTAACTTTTCTTGACGCGCGTTCCGCCGGGTTAAGTATAATTTATTTATTTATTTATATTTATATTTATATTTATATTTTATATTTTATACTTATGAGAATTTTAGTTGTTATAAATGGAAACAAAGAAAACAATCAATGTAATATAATTAAAAAGTATTTTATCTTGCTTTCATAAAGGCTTGCAAAAGGTTTTTTTTTCTTCTTCCTTTTGAGACGTGTATGCTTTTATTTATATTAAATGTTTTTGTTTGTTTGCTGAGGAAGAAACAAAATATCTTCAATATTTAATTCATTTTCATATATTTTGGCTGATCAATTTGTTTATTGTTAATTCAAACAACACTTTAGTATTCTTGATTGTTTCACGCCATGCTATACAATCAATAGATGTTAATCCATTAACGCCCAACTTTTTTTCCCACTCCTATTAATTCTTCGACATCAGACTTTTCCATGTAATAATTTTGAGTTAGTTAATCGCTCAAAATTTGAGATTAGACAATGAGAAAATTTCCTTACTTAAATTCCGTTATTATAAATTTAAAATTTTTGTTCATTTATAGGTGATCTAGAAATAGATCGATGGGCGGCAACAGGTTAATGTTAGTGCTTACCTAAATTACACCATTTACCACTTCAATGAGTTACTTAGGCTTTGTAATTACACTTGCTATCAGTTAGACGTCACTATTTTAAGATATCATAACTTCCCATTGAAGTAAATTAGCATTTAATAGGAAAGAATATAAATCGATCGATATTCTTTGTTTATCATAGTTATTTTTATTTTTTACTTCAGAAAATTTTAAATGTTCAGATTTCACCAAAATGCCAATTCTTTAGGGTTAACCCTATCAGGAGAAATGGTATGTTTATGAAATCACTTAAATGTAATTCCCAAACACCATAAAGGCACTAGAACTTTGGTAAAATATTTTCTTTTTAATATGTATGTGAAATACAGTCATTTTCGTGTTTTCAAGTAAATTTGTTGGTAAATACCGGTGCTTAGGCTTTGTAATTACACTTGCTATCAGTTAGACGTCACTATTTTAAGATATCATAACTTCCCATTGAAGTAAATTAGCATTTAATAGGAAAGAATATAAATCGATCGATATTCTTTTTTTATCATAGTTATTTTTATTTTTTACTTCAGAAAATTTTAAATGTTCAGATTTCACCAAAATGCCAATTCTTTAGGGTTAACCCTATCAGGAGAAATGGTATGTTTATGAAATCACTTAAATGTAATTCCCAAACACCATAAAGGCACTAGAACTTTGGTAAAATATTTTCTTTTTAATATGTATGTGAAATACAGTCATTTTCGTGTTTTCAAGTAAATTTGTTGGTAAATACCGGTGCTTAGGCTTTGTAATTACACTTGCTATCAGTTAGACGTCACTATTTTAAGATATCATAACTTCCCATTGAAGTAAATTAGCATTTAATAGGAAAGAATATAAATCGATCGATATTCTTTTTTTATCATAGTTATTTTTATTTTTTACTTCAGAAAATTTTAAATGTTCAGATTTCACCAAAATGCCAATTCTTTAGGGTTAACCCTATCAGGAGAAATGGTATGTTTATGAAATCACTTAAATGTAATTCCCAAACACCATAAAGGCACTAGAACTATGGTAAAATATTTTCTTTTTAATATGTATGTGAAATACAGTCATTTTCGTGTTTTCAAGTAAATTTGTTGGTAAATACCGGTGCTACTCATTTCTTTCAACACATTAGTATTGAAAATATTTTGCCCCTGAAAGGGTTAATATGTTTAAGGCGTTTTAACTTTTCAGTGCCACTTTTCTAAGAATAGTAATAATATTATTTAATTATAAATTACTAATAATGAATTTCACTTTATATAATCACAGACAGCCTGCGATTAAATAAGGTGATAATAAGTATTCGAAAATAGTAGAAATTAAAAATAGGATAGCGTATGTATCAAATGCATTATCCATAGCGACAAACGCATACATAATGCTCATCCAGAAGGGATTAATGTTTGGTGTCCAAAAAGATGTTATTCTAATGATATATTGTTCGGAATGTCTCAGAGATTATGTGTGCGGAATATTACAATTTTATGAATGATACATTAGGATGGGAATATCCAAATTAGCCAATTCAATCCAATGGGACCAGCAATTGTACAATGCCTCAAGCAGAACTTGAAAATGAAACAGTAAAGAAAATTTCCTCCTTCCAACAATTCATTGTAAGTTACATAAAAAGGAAAACTGATATACCATCTGAAGTAAAAAAAAAAACATTCTTTCCTATCCGAAAACACATTTTATATAAATATCAGCTTTTCTACAATTTTTTTCCATCTATTTCGGGAATCTAAATCTAGATATTTCTTTTGTTATCTTTCGAGAAATGTAATAGACGTTTATCAAAATCTCAAAAAGCAATTTGTTAAAAAAAATAAGGAGAGACCAAAATTCTTCAAGGAAGCATTGTAGAGGCGCCATGGATTATAGTGTCATGTTTAAGGAAACATTGGAATTATAGGTGTTACAGGGAGAAGTAAAAGAGATGGTTATTTGAAATTAGGACAGAAAGCTGACCTTGGAAACTTCAGTTCAATGATCGTTGATTAGTTTTCTACGAACAGCTTTCCATTTCATTGAAACTGAAGTGATTTCGAAGTCTGTTGTGAAATTGTAACTATTTGCGGATACAGTCTTTCTCAATGGGTTTTAGAAAAGGAAGATAATGGTAATTTCCTCCATTAACACATCTATGCAGTTGATCGGCGAAAGGGGCTGGTGTATTCAAGACTTAAAATGCTTCCCAGAACATCTAAAAACTGATAAGATGTATAGAAAAACCCATTATGTAGAGACGAATAGACAAATTAAAAGAAAAATGGAAGGGAAAGCCTTATTTCTCTACAAGTATATATGGTAACCTCATAAAAATGAACACAGTTTATTGCAATAAGCTTCTTAATCAAGTTCTACAGATTGAACGCTTTTGCTATATTAATATTTATAGGATAATCAAAAGATATTCGTTCTTTTTAAATTTGTTGACTGTCACCTATGGGGTATCGGGGGAAAAATCTCCCTGGAAATATATGACCTATGCTATTCTGTTTACATACCTGGAGTTTCTGGATAATTGCTTATATATTTTTTTCAACTATTCAGCAAAATACTTAAAATTACAAGTGACCTGTATCATTGGCCATATATTGTATAGTGGCTACTTTTTCTTTTCATTGCATAGATTTTTACATGTGCGTGTATTTACTTATGGCAATTGTGTATTACTGAAAAATGATGTATATAGATATTCTCATTAATCACAGCAGTATAAATGCATTTCCAAAAAGGATTGTCATTGTCCGCTTTGATTCCCAAACTTGGAAGAAGCCAATTGAACAACACTTCTTGTTTAGTTGAAATGTAGTAATCCTTAAAACACATTTTACTAAAAAGCTTATAAATATGTATATCGATCCTTCCCACCCACACCATTTTCGAATTTGGGTATTGGATCTATCTCTGGCCAGAATCTCATAATTATGGAGATTATCTTACTGTTATCTGTCCCTATTAATGTTTATTTCCACTATGAGTCTTAAAACATTACAATAAATTAACCCTCTCATGCATAAATTATTTTTCATTATTCAAAGAAAAAAAATGTGATAAATTAGAATCCATTATAAAATAATTTTATTATTATGCTGTATGCTAGCTATTATCTGTGCAAAAAATCAGATTTCCATAAATGAATGCTCAAAAATTTTTTGCTTAATAATGCATTAATTATATCCTAATATGATATCTGTATGCATGAGAAGGTTAAATCCCAAAAGTAGGAACTATACAAGATTCCCACTTCTCTCCTATCGCATCGAGCAACGGTTCTATTTTAGTTTCCTTTATCAATTGAACTACAGTCGAGTCTCTCTATAACGAAACTCCATACATCGAATTTATCTATATATCGAATTTTTAGCAGGAACGGTGCCCTTTTTTCATAATTACATTAAAAACAGTCTCTATATAGCGAAATATCTATCTCCATGTAACGAATTTTTTCATAAAATGTTCTTTATTTATTCAGTTTAAAAAAAACTTCAAAATCACATGGAATCTAATTTCCATCACTTATTTTTGATTTATCGTTCAAGGCTAAATTTTTATATTGCTTCTCTACCTTGAATCTCTTTGATCTTTAAGTTCAACGAATTCATTCCACCAGTCCCCCTCCCACGCATCTTTTAACATCCTTCGAGAAACAGTGTCAATTTAATTATTACACATATAAAACGTGGATCAATGTGGTAATTGAAGTCAGTGTTGATTTCAGAGGGTGGCTTGGGGAGGCATTCACTCCCGGAGTAATGAGATCGCCCCCGAAAATTTGAGATGTTGTGTTTTCAATGGCAAAAAAATTAACGTATGTGTTTCTTGTGTGATTTTTATTAAGCTTTTAAATAAATGTCTATTCTCTTTTTTTGAAACTGTTCAAATAATTAAGAAATAGGATATTACGTTAATATTTATAGTTAAACACTTCAAATTTTTAATTAAACGCATAAAAAATAGTACTTGTTCAAAATTCGCACATTAAACAGAAATTTTAACGGCTTTCTCAATTCAACGAATATTTCAATACAACGAATTTTTTACTGGGACAATGGATTTCGTTATATAGAGACTCGACTGTAGTTTATTTTTCTGCAAAAGAAAATAAAAACTCATTTTTATTCATGCATATCGCTTGTTGGGAGCATCATCCATTTTAAAGAAAATGTGATGTGAATGGAATCTTCTTTTGTTGCCGCTTGCGATATTGAAGAATAAGATTCTAAGTAATTTGATTTCATTTATTGAGAAAAAAAAAAAAAAGCTGAAGATAGGTTTGTTAAAATTACAATAATTTAATTCCGATAAAATGTTTACTAAAACAAAAATTTGTCTCATTCTTTACTGAATAACCTATGCAGGGGTGCCCAGAGAGGGGTTTGGTGACGCAAGATGCGTCATAAAATTTAGTTGTGGGGGGGAATTTGAGTAAAAGTACATTTTTTTGGGGGGGGGGGGGATTTTTAAATTCTTAATATTTCCTTTTTTAAGCTATTGCATAGCTTTTATCGCGGGCTTTGAGCGCGGTGACCGAATCCAAAAATTCCGTAACGCGAAAAATCCTAACACATCCGTAACGAAAAAACCTAACACTCGGCTAACGTCGTTTCCGTTCGGAAAACTTCGGGACGGTATCCTTCGGTAGACTTCGGCAGACATTGACGTCGTATTTTTCAGATATTAGGATATCAAGTCTCAAACTGATCTTTCTTATGATCTAATTTTCATAGCGCGGCCAAATTTTGTTTGGTATTTTATTATGAGACAGTGTTTATTTTGGTGGTCTTATTTATTTTGGTGACAGGAGACCCCCCACCGTGAGGGTCGAAAAATTTAAAATGCTTATAACTCACGATCTAACTTTCGCAGCGCGGCCAAACTTTGGTAATTTATTATGCGACATTGTTAATTTTTGGTGACAGGAGACCCCCACGGTGAGGGTCGAAAAATTTAAAATGCTCATAACTCGCGATTTAATTTTTGTAGCGCGGTCAAATTTTGTTTGGTAATTTAATATGAGACTGTTAATTTGTTAATTTTTGGTGACAGGAGCCCCCCACGGTGAGGGTCGAAAAATTTAAAATGCTTATAACTCCCGATCTAATTTTCGTAGCGCGGCCAAATTCTGTTTGGTAATTTATTATGAGACATTGTTAATTTTTGGTGACATGAGATCCCTCCACGGTGAGGGTAGAAAAACTTAAAATGCTTATAACTCGCGATCTAATTTTCGTAGCGCGGCCAAATTTTGTTTGGTAATTTATTATGAGACAGTGTTAATTTTTGGTGACAGGAAACACCCCACGGTGAGGGTCGAAAAATTAAAAATGCTTATAACTCGCGATGTAATTTTGGTAGCTTGGCAAAATTTTGTTTGGTAATTTCTTATGAGTCAGTGTTAATTTTTGGTGACAAGAGACCCCCCACGGTGAGGATCGAAAAATTTAAAATGCTCATAACTCGCGATCTGATTTTCGTAGCGCGGCCAAATTTTATTTGGTAATTTATTATGAGGCAGTGTTAATTTTTGGGGACATTAGACCCCCCCAACGGTAAGGATCGAAAAATTTAAAATGCTAATAACTCGCGATCTACTTTTCGTAGCGCGGCCAAATTTTGTTTGGTAATTTTTAATGAGACAGTGTTAATTGTTGGTGACAGAAGACACCCCACGGTGAGGGTCGAAAAATTAAAAATGCTTATAACTCGCGATTTAATTTTCGTAGCGCGGCCAGATTTTGTTTGGTAATTTATTATGAGACAGTGTTAATTTTTGGGGACATTAGAACCCCCCCCCCCCCCACGGTGAGGGTCGAAAAATTTAAAATGCTTATAACTCGCGATCTAATGTTCGTAGCGCGGCCAAATTTTGTTTGGTAATTTATTGTGAGACAGTGTTATTTTTGGGAACATTAGATCCCCCACGGTGAGGGTCGAAAAATTTAAAATGCTTATAACTCACGATCTAATTTTCGTAGAAAGGTCAAATTTTGTTTGGTAATTTAATATGAGAATGTTAATTTTTGGTGACAGGAGACCCCCAGGGTGAGGGTCGAAAAATTTAAAAGGCTTATAACTCGCGATCTAATTTTCGTAGCTCGGCCAAATTTTGTTTCGTAATTTTTTATGAGACAGTGTTAATTTTTGGTGACAGGAGACCCCCCACGGTGTGGGTAGAAAAACTTAAAATGCTTAAAACTCGTGATGTAATTTTCGTAGCGCGGCCAAATTTTATTTGGTAATTTATTATGAGTCAGTGTTAATTTTTGGTGACAGGAGACCCCCCACGGTGAGGGTCGAAAAATTTAAAATGCTTATAACTCGCGATCTAATTTTCGTAGCACGGCCAAATTTTGTTTGGTAATTTATTATGAGATAGTGTTAATTTTTGGTGACAGAAGACACCCCACGGTGAGGGTCGAAAAATTAAAAATGCTTATAACTCGCGATCTAATTTTCGTAGCGCGGCCAAATTTTGTTTGGTAATTTATTATGAGACAGTGTTAATTTTGGGGGACATTAGACCCCCCCACGGTTAGGGTCGAAAAATTGAAAATGCTTATAACTCACGATCTAATTTTCGTAGCGCGGCCAAATTTTGTTTGGTAATTTAATATGAGACTGTTAATTTTTGGTGACAGGAGACCCCCCAGAGTGAGGGTCGAAAAATTTAAAAGGCTTATAACTCGCGATCTAATTTTCTTAGCTCGGCCAAATTTTGTTTGGAAATTTATTATGAGACAGTGTTAATTTTTGGTGACAGGAGACCCCCACGGTGAGGGTAGAAAAACTTAAAATGCTTATAACTCGCGATGTAATTTTCGTAGCCCGGCCAAATTTTGTTTGGTAATTTATTATGAGTCAGTGTTAATTTTTGGTGACAGGAGACCCCCCACGGTGAGGGTCGAAAAATTTAAAATGCTTATAATTCGCTATCTAATTTTCGTAGCGCGGCCAAATTTTGTTTGGTAATTTATTATGAGATATTGTTAATTTTTGGTGACAGGAGACCCCCACGGTGAGGGTCGAAAAATTTAAAATGCTTATAACTCGCGATCTAATTTTCGTAGCGCGGCCAAATTTTGTTTGGTAATTTTTAATGAGACAGTGTTAATTTTTGGTGACAGGAGACCCCCCACCGTGAGGGTCGAAAAATTTAAAATGCTTATAACTCGCAATCTAATTTTCGTAGCGCGACCAAATTTTGTTTGGTAATTTATTAAGCTATTGCATAGCTATTATCGCGGGCTTTGTGCGCGGCGACCGAATCTAGGAATTCCGTAACGAGAAAAATTCCTAACACTCCGGCTAACGAGGTTTGAGTTTGGCAGACTTCGGCGCGGTATCCTTCGATAGACTTCAGCAGACATTGACGCGGTATTTTTACATAAGTTAATAAAAAATGCTATGCAATAGCTTTACCGCGGCAGTCCCCGAGTGCCACACATATTTTTTTACTGTTAAAAAAATCTTGATTTTTTTAATACCACTTTTAAATTTTTTCAACATTTAATTTCTAGATATGTTCCTGTGTTTTCTTTCTTTAAATTCTAGATAAGAGCAAAAAGAACTCATTCTGCTAAACTCAACTCGCTATCTTTTGTAAATCTTGATTCTTTTAATATCACTTTAAATTTTTTTCAATATTGAATTTTCAGAAATGCTCCTATGTTTTCTTTCTTTAAATTCTAGATAAGGGCTATAAGAACTCAATCCACTATGCTCAAGTCGCTATCTTTTGAATTTGCTGTAGATTATAAGTAGAATGTATTTTACAATTGATATTCTGTTTAGGGGGGAGGAGTCAATGTTAAAATTTGAAGATTTTTTTTTGGTTCGGGGGGGGGGGGAGAGATTTTGCGCCATTGGGTTTGGGGGGGGGGATGGTCACCACTGAACCTATGAAGCATCTGCTGAAACTTTAATTTTAATCAAATCAACCGTCATTAAGATATAAATCATAAAAGTCAATAAGATTGCACATCTTTTATAAACGACTGAAAAATTTCATTAATAGATTCATTCAAAAAATTAATACTAGTATGTGTATTTTTGTTAAATCTGATACCTGAGAAATAAGTTATAACTAGTAGTAAGAAAATATAAAAATCGTATCTTATTACTTTTTTCCTTAAAATTTAAAAGCAAAATTTTTATGCCATAAATTAATGTCTGTAGACATTTTTAAAATTTAAAATAATGTTGCTATCGAGAAATTTAATTTTGCATTTTATCTTAAAGCATCTAAATAAAAATTCTTCGCAAATTGACAGCTGTTTCTATTTTCTTCTATTTTTCTCTACAAGGACGCATTCAAGAAATCATCAACCTCTCTAGAGGACAAAATTTAGGGCATTGAATGATTTATAATTTCTTATCGGCCATGTCCGTGCATTTCCTCCAAAGGCCAGATTTTTGACACAAGGTTTCTCAATTAGAGTCCAATTAACTCTCTCTTTCTAAAATGTATTCATTTCGACAAACTTATTCTACGAAGCAATTTGAAATATTTTCTTGCTAAATTCTACGATGTTATGTGATAGAAATCTAGGAAAGAGAGGACGTTTATTAGGATCAAACTATTGCTGATCAACTCCATTTCCTTTTTTTTTCTTTCATGATTAATATGATAATATAAAATGTAAATGAACTTTGAAACTCATTGGGACTATCTATATTATAAAGGCCAAACGTATCTGTGTGCAACGCATACGTCAATTTGCGAATGGCAACAGTTTTCCATACAATTTCGATTTTGCAATTTTTGCTTACAAATTTTACATTGCTAAGCATTGCACATTTTATATTTTTACATCGTCGTATATAGAAAAAATATATATACTTTTAAATGCAATTTGTTTGAAAGCTGTATCTCAATTAGTTTTTAACATATTAATTTTTTTTTATAGTTTTTAGTACAAATTTTGTAATTGTGGCAATAGAACCACTTGATTTTCTCTTAAAATTGAAAATAAATAAATAAATAAAATGCGTATACTATGTTACACATATCGTCAGTGATCGTGACAATTTGGAATAATTTTTATTTTCATTCACATTTATATCAAACACAGGAGCCTCAATTGATAACTTCATATGAACTTTATTATATTTTACTGATTACATGTGCAATTAAAATGTAATTTTAATAATTTGGACAACTGAGTTTCATAGAAATATTATTTTGTTAATTTTAGCTTAAAATAAAATTTGTTTGGGAGTTAGACTGACCAATATAAGATGCATTTTTTACTGTAACTAATTTTGTAGATTTATTATAACTCAATGAAACAGTTCTTTTTTAAATCTTTTCTTTCGTCGAGTTTCAACGGGTTCTACCTCATTTAATTAAAGGGTGAATTCATGTATATATGATAGATATTGCATTATGATTAAACATCTCCATTGAATAGCCCCTTAACATAACACATTTCATCGAGGTAAATTTTACGATACCTGGTCAAACCGAAATGCAAGTCCTGATTTTTAATTGGTTTTATTAAGTACATTGCTCAATAATATGTAAATGGAGACATTTTTGTTGATATTTAACACACAGAGATATAATAAAAAGTTTCGGATTTGGTCTGTAACATAACAATTAAAAGCATCATAAAGTTTTACTAGTAATGGTAACAGTAGTCTAATCTTAATCTTTAGCAGTAGAATTTTAATTAAATAAAGTACTAAATTTTGCTAATATCTAATATTGTTCTCGTTGTGTTTATACCGGGTGTCCCAAAAATGACTGATGGATTTTAAAATTCAATAACTTGCAAACGGTGACAGCTATTTAAAAAATTTTTGAAGGAGGGTTATGTATAATGTCAGGAGTTTTTTTATCGTAATTTTTTATTTTAGTTCGAATTTCAAACAATAGGTGGCGCTGACGGCGATTGAAGGCGAAGTAATCAGTGCTGAGTGAAGCGTCGACCTGGCCTTCAATCGCCGTCAGCGCCACCTATTGTTTGAAATTCGAACTAAAATAAAAAATTACGGTAAAAAAAAAAAAAAAAAAAAAAAAAAAAAAAAAAAAAAAAAAACTCCTGACATTACACATAACCCTCCTGCAAAAATTTTTTAAATAGCTGTCACCGTTTGCAAGTTATTTAATTTTAAAATCCAACAGTCATTTTTGGGACACCCGGTATGTCGGCCAATTATCTACGCTATGGGATATAGGGACAAGGGAGAAGTGCCCTTCGTGGGGGGGGGAATCTTTCTAAGGGAACCTAACCCGCATTTACGCAAGGTTCGAAGAAAACTACGGAAAACTGCGAACGGTTAGGCCGACGGTCGCGCTTGGGGTCGAAACCAGCACCTACCGTCTACCAGTTTGGAGGTCAGAACCTCGCGGCCACTGGTGGGGCCTGATAGATGTTATTGAATAATGTTGAAACTTACAGACAATCATCTAATTAAAAAAAAATTAAATTATTTATGATCAAAATTATGCATCAAAAGAATTTTGCAATAGTCTTTTTTTGTGTTAATTAATTTCTCTTGGAATACAGATTATTTTTCATTATAATTAGTTGAAATTACGGATGCTTCTAACAAAGTTGTGCCGGTAAGATGTCCAGAAAATAATTCTTAATTTACATTTAGATAGAGAAAACATTTCGCTAAAATGTTTGTGTCTCTGATGATTTATTTGAACATTGTAACAAACTATTAAAATTGTCACTTTAACTGACATTAAAAATATTTTAAATTCCTTAAAGGCTTTAGTTTCTACTTTTCATTTTCCAATAATATTGCAACGATTGTATTTTCCTGCTTCAACTATAGCTTTAGAGAACTTCTGTGCAAAAAAGTTTCAATGGCTTCTGTCTCTAGTAAAAGCTTTACTCTTACGTAAAAAAAAGATGCGTAAAGTTATTTTAATGCAAATCCCATTTCAAAGAAGAACGAATTACATTTTTTTTAAATGTATGTAATCTTTTTTAATGTAACATTTTCTTTTTGTGCATAATTTATATTTATCCTCTGATATGTAAAATCAAGATTTGAATTCAAATGGGGAAATTACTTTTTATGTGATACAAACTTGTTTTTCTTTCAAGGTTCTTTGAGATATTCACGTATGTTTTAAAGAAAATATATGCCATTTCCGTGGCTAAAAATTATACAGGAAGCATAAATGTTGTACGTGCTTGATGTAACAAATTTTCTACAACCTCGATTAAATGTATTATATAAAAAACGAGTTCAGATCGTGGGGTACAAAAATATTAATGGACCATCTAAATTCAATAATTTCCATTTTTTAGGGGCGTTCGTAATTATGTAAATACGTAACACCTACAGTCTATGTTCAGTCCGTCTGTCAGTCCGCATATAACAGAGCTAAAACTATCCAACCGAATCATTTGAAATTTAAAGTATATAATTGTTGCGTAATTTTTCCGAGACGTTTCAAGTTTTATGAAAATGGGCTGCATAGTTTAATTACAGGGACTATCAAATGTATTTCGTTACATTACGGCCAATGGGAAAAAAATAGTTTCAAGTGCATTTTAATGATGTTACACTCTTTCGAACATAATAAAATTGATATGCATCTCATTAAGTATATACTATAATATACACTCTGTACAATCTGTAGTGCAAAGAATATTTGTTATTCATATACAGGGCTACACAGAGGTATTCCATTGCATAATGGTATAGGAGAAAACGTTATTTGAGACGCGTTTTAAAATTATTCATATTTCATGAAATTGATATATGTTGCTGAGATTTACTACAAGTTGCTTCCTGTATAATAGAAAATAGAATAGTATTTACAGGGATATACAAAAGATTTCGGATACTCTACTGTATCCAAACTACTGTATACTATTAAACCAAAATCTGCATATTTTTAAAACTTACTTATAGTATGAACGCACCTCATTCGCTACGCTTGACGTGCAGTTTCCAATTTGTTTAAGATATTGAAACACGTATGCTAAAAATTATTAGGATAACATGGCTGTTCTGAATATATAGTAATAATCATAGTTCAAATTCTAGGTATAACAATTCTGCATCAGGCAAAAACTGTATTAAAATTTGTCGTATAAAATAATGCGTAGTGTGAAATATTTTAGAAATTGTATTTGGACTGTCGCAAAAAATAAATACTGCAAGTGACATCTAGGAAGTGAGTTTTTCAGATTCAATTTCTGCAGACATTTGTAGAAGAATGAACGAATACTTACAATTTGCACATTTTTTTAAAATTTTATAGTAAACAAGGTAGAACCCGTCAAATTTTGACGAAAGAAAATGTTTAAGAAGGAACTGTTTCATTAACTTATAATAAACCTACAAAATTAGTTATAGTAAAAAATGCATTTTATATTGGTACGTCTAACTCTAAACAAACGATATTTATCGTCAAACTAACAAAATACTATTTCTATAAAACACTGTTGTAGAAATTGTTAAAATTAAACTTTAATCGTATATGTAAGCAGTAAAAAATAATAAAGATATGTTATTATGATAAAGTTCTCAATTAAGGTTTTTATGCTAGCATTCCAAAATGATAAAAAGCAAAATTTATTCAACTTTGACTCAATCATAGAATTTTTTTCCCGTGAAATCTAAACCCAGCATCATTTTTCCTATATCAAAATTTACAAATGTACATTTCACATCTGTATTCACATTTTTAAAAAATTGGCATTTTAATTTGATAATTTGATTCAAAACTTGAAGTCTCAATGCTATTAGCTGAAATAGATATTAAACTGTTGATATTCTTTTACGTGTAAATAAAATTTTGTAAATGAAGTCAAAATTGACCGGGTTTTATAACAGAAGATATTTAAATTTCTATTTTCCCCTTTTAATGAGAAAATGGCAACATAAAGATACAGCACTCAATTTTTTTCCTTTTTTCCTTCGTTTTAAATAGAACTGGAGTACTCCTGTTTCCACGATTAGAAAAGAGCTATTAAAAGCTACACAAAAATTAATATTTCAAAAACAAATTAAGATACAGCTTTCAAACAAATTTCATTTAAAAGTACATTTTTTTCCTACACGATGGTGTAAAAATTAAAAATGTGCGACATTAAGAAGTTAAAAAACTTTTAGAGCAAAAATTGCAATACCGAAATTCATTTAAAATTTGAAAGTGTTGCCATGCACAAAATGACGTATGTGTTACGCACAGATACATTTGGCCTTTATAATATAAATATGACCATTTTATTTTCAGCAAAATAATTTAAAAATGCAGTGAAATATCTTGAGTTTAATAAGCACAATACATTAAAAGCCGTATATCTATTAAACACAACACTATACAACGTCTTAAACTAAACGTATTGTGAAAATATTTTAAAAACTTTGGAAAATCATATTACTGATATTGAGAACACATATCCCCTAATAACAACAGAAGCAGGAAATAATATTAATCAGACGCAACGTCTGCAGTTTTGAATATAGATTGTAATGTTTAAGAAAACCAGTGTATGATCAAACAATAGTAGTTTAAGCATTTACCGAACTTTTGCAGCAGTTAATTTTACTTTGATTTAAATAATTTGAAAGGAAATGAATAAATCACAAAGTTTTTATTAGCACCAAATTGAGAAAAAATGCAAGAATTTGTTTAATTTCCCTCAAAAAATTGCGCAGTGTAAGACTTTTTAGAAGTTTCTGTAAAACTATTGAAAATATTATATCTTCAGATCATACTGCCGGTTTTTTAAAAATGAATATCTATAGATTTCAATACATATTCAGATATTTAAGCCGATTCTTAAATCCTATTTATTTTTCTCCAGGCAAACCAACGACGCGAAACTTTTTAACACTTTTATTTTCTAATCTTTAAACATAAATGCATGCTATTTTGAGGGAATTGCTGCAGAGGTTTGTACCGAACCTTTTTTTTCTTTTCATTTTCTGATAGTCCAAGAGCCGACCGCACAAAACCCTAAGTCATCGAGCATAAGAAAAAATCCTTTATTTTATGGAAGAGTAGTAATAGAGGAATCTAATGATCCATGTCTGCTGGAAGCGAAGTGGTGCATAAGCTAAAAGTTGATACCACTAGTGCTTGACTCGTAGGATTAGCATTGTGTTTGCCGTACACTCAAACGTATGAAAACACGGAAAACTGGGTGCAGGAAAACACAATGCTAATCCTGCGAGTCAACCACTAGTGGTATCAATTTTTGGCTTATGCACCACTTCCCTTCTGGCAGAAATGGATTATTAGATTCCTCTATTACTACTCTTCCATAAAATAAAGGATTTTTTCTTATGCTCGATGATTTAGAGTTTCGTGCGGTCGGCTTTTGAACTATGATAATTAAATTGCATCTTCAGTTATAAGCGAATGCGCTCAGTTGGAAATATTCATTTCGCATGATAAATTTACCAATCAGTTTGATTGTGTTAAAAATCATAGTTATGTTTATGTACCCATCGTTATACAGAGTTACTTTGCCGCGGTTTATTCTATTGAGCTGTCTGAATGACAGACCATAAGTTATGACCAATAAGGTTTTCTGAGCGAAAAATGCCCGTCGATTGTCGCCCAGTTAGCTTAAACAATAAAGCATTGGCCTTGTAAAACAAAGATCTGGATTCGTTTTCCTGCCTGGAAAAATTTTCGTTCAGTTAGTAATATTGAATTCGCATGATAAATTTACCAATCAGTTTGGTTGTGTTAAAAATTATAGTATATGTATGTACCTACCGTTATATGGAATTCTTTTACCTGTGGTTTATTCTGTAAAAATGACAGACCAGATATTATGACCAATAAGATTATCTGAGCGAAAAATGCCCACTGGTTGTCACCCAGTTAGCTTAAATGGTAAAGCATTGGTCTTGTAAGCGATTGTTGTCTCAGGACAACAGTTTTCGTTTCTTTCCTATGCTTCGTTTCCGCAAATGCTGTTCAAAACGTCACCTTTGACAGTAATTTCTGAAAAACCTTCGGTCGTTACGGTAAAACGAAAAAAGTACCTGTTCGATTCCCTATAGTTTGTTAAGAACGATACAGGTCAGTTTGATGCATTTGGTAGCAAAAATGATTTAAAAAAATAATAAAAATAAAAACTTGCCAGTTTGGCTTTGACAACAACTTTAAGAAAATACGGACGATCGTCATACTTTTGAGAATTGTTTTGTTTTTACAGGAAATCCGATCATTGTATTTTCATTAAGAAACAGTATGAAATGTAATTCGGAAGGGGAAAAAAATTAAAAGAATCAAATTGCTAATTTTTAAAGTTTATTATTAATCATTTTGTGGTTATAAAGATAGCATTCAATATATAATATAGCAAGAAAAAAGACGATTGTTTATCTAGCAAAAATTGTTAGAAAAAAAATGTATTGGACATTATGTAGACGAAAAATCTTGAGCCAAAATATTTCTGTTGCATTTTTTTTTTTTTTTTTTTTTTGTTTAAATTTGATTTAATGGTAATTTTGTTAGATTAAGAATTCGTTCCTGTTCTTTTTCTAGAACAATTTCTTCCAAAAAGAGAAATTCTAAAACTTTAAATATCTCCTTTAAGAACAAATTAATTTCACACTTTTTTTTAATGTGTTCAAATGACTAAATTTAATTTCCTAAATTAATTTTGTTCATTGTAAAAAGATTTACTATCTTTGATGATGTTTCCTTTAGAAGAAAATTTCTTTAATTCAAACTCATATTAGTAACATTATTTTATGCATAACTGGCCTATAAGAAGTATAATTTATTTTCTGTATAATTTTTAAATTAAAGAATCATTAATATTTTAACTTTATTTAAATAATTATATACTGTTTAACAATTTTCCTGATTTACCCATACGTCGGTCGTACGGATAATGTGTTTTTGCCAATCATGATTTACCCGTATCACGTAAGGGCATCAAAGTTCAAATCATGATTATTATTCTCACCAGTAAAATTTTATTGTAAATGTTGTATTATTTAACCCGAACTTTTTTCTGATTCAATTAGTAATTTTTTTTTTTCAAAATCCGGTGATAAAAGATTAAAAATTCTGTAAAAAACATGAAAAAAAAAAAAAAAAAAAAAAAAAAGACATTATTTGAAAGATTATTTTCGAAAATATTGATAAACTGATTAATGTAATCAATACCCTGAATCATTAAAAGGATCTAGTGTAATAAATTCTGTTTCATTAAAAAGAAGTAGAATTTAATGCTAAAATTATATTCGCTAGGTTATTTCATAAGTAGTAATGAAATGTAAGCGAAATAACTTATTTTCAGTATTTTACCGTGTCAGAACTCTTAAGTTCACATTTTCAATTAACTGCCATAAAGCTATTGATACATCAAATTAAGAATACACCAATATTTCAACATTATTTAAATAAGGATAAATTGATCAATAAGATATCTCCACGATATTTTACAAAAAGGTCAATGTATGGAAAACGTTAAAAATTATTTAACCAAGATGAATAAATAGCCTATGTAGGAAAGTGATTATCTATTATTTAATGAAACATTCATCTTCTACGGTTACACCAAGTTTATTTAAATAAATGCATACTGATGAATGCAATGCATCATATTTCATCAAAATAAATAAATAAATAAATAAAATCAAATAAATAAATAAAAGACTAATGTTAGATAAAATAGATTTAAAAATGATTTCACCGAAATGGATTAAATCATTTGCAAATCTATTTTATCTTCCATTAACTGATATCAAATTAAGAAAACACAAATGTTTCAACATTATTTAAATAAAAACAAATTGATAAATAAGATATCTGCATGATATTTTACAAAAAGGTCAATGTATGGAAAATGTTAAAAATGATTTAACCAAGATGAAAAAATAACTTATGTAGAAAAGTGATTATCTATTACTTAATGAAACATTTACCTTCTACGTTTACATCATGTTATGTTTATTTAAATAAACACATGCTGATAAATACGATATATGATATTTAAAAAAAAAAAAAAAAAAAAAACCTAATGGAAGATAAAATAGATTTTAAAAATGATTTAACCGAGATGGATAAACTTCTGTACCAAAATCATCGCTTTCAAAACTCTTATCTGGACAGTTATATCATGCTATTTCTGTAACATTCTTCTCAATACTGTTAAAAATGATTCAACCAAGATGAATAGCTTAGGTAGAGAAGTTATTTATTATTTAATGATGCATTTATCTTTCATCATTTTCTCTCCATCATGCTAAGTTTATTTAAATAAATACATATTAGTGAATACAATACATAATGTTTTACAAATAATAATAATAATAATAATAATAATAATAATAATAAAAAGACTAATGAAAGATAAAATGTACATAAAATTGATTCAACCGAGATGGATAAACTTCTGTAGCAAAATCGTTATCCGCTGTTGTCTCCAAAATTCTTATCTGGATACTATAATGCTATTGCTGTAACATTTTTCGTAACACTATTAAAAATGATTTATCCAAGATGAATAGCTAAAAGAGAAAAGAAAAAGTTATCTATTATTTAATGTAGGGATGCACAAACTGTGGCCCGCGGGCCAAAAGTGGCCCGCGATGGGTTAATGAGTGGTCCGCGAGTTTCGTCAATTTACAACTGGAGAAAATTGCAATTTTTGTGCATATGTAGCAGAAAAAAATCGTAAATTTTGTCAGTTTACCGCGGGAAAATATAAAATTTCGTCATTTAAGAATCACAAATTTAGTTTATCGGCACTGAAAAATAGCGAATTTCATTGATCAAATGCGGAAAAAAGCGAATTTTATCGATGAGGTTCGGAAAAATCCTCTGTTTCGCTTATCAGATAGGGAAAAATCGCGAAATTTGTCCATGAGACTCGGAAAAAAAGTAGCAAATTTCCCCGATTGGGCACGAAAAAATCTCGAGTTTTTTCGACCAGAAATCTCGGGTTTTGTGGACGGACGCGAAAAATCGCACATTTCGTTGATCGAGCAAGAAAAAAAATCGTAAATTTTGTTGATCCTCGAAAAAATTGCAAAGTAAATTCATCGTATGAGAAAAAGAGCATATTTTCTCGGTTTATCGCGTGAAAAAAACGCGAATTTCATCGATAAGGCACAAAAAATCGCATATTTTGTCGATCAGAGGAAAAAAAATAGAAAATTTCGTTGATAAAACACGAGAAAATCGCGAATTAAGTGATAACGCGTGGAAATATTGAAAATTTCGTTGATCAGCTGCGGAAAAATCGTGTTTTTGTCAGTTTGTCAAGAGAAAAAAAAATTACCAGTTTCATCTTGCCGCATAAAAAAATGCAGATCTCGTCAATGTTAGTACAATAATCGCGAATATCGATACTCGATAAATGTGTATTTCGTCAATTACAGCGAAAAAAGGGCACATTTCGTCGATCAATTGCGAGTTTTATTGATCGCATTCCGAAAAATAGCAAATTTCTTTGTTCGGAGATGGGAATATTGCGAATTTTGTTGATCACAAGCGGAAAAATTGCTAATTACGTCGATCAGACTCGAATAAAATCCCGAATTTCATCGATCATGCGAAGTAATTTCGCGATTTTCTTGATTGGCTTTGCAAAAATTAGGAATTTTGCCGACAAGCTTTGTAAAAATCGCGAATTTCGCTGATCTGGTTTCGGAAAATCGCGAATTGCTTCGATCAAACGCGGAATAATCACGAATCTCGTCGATCAGGCGCGGAAAAACTGCGAATTTTGTTGTTCAGTCGCAGTAAAATCGCGAATTTCGTCGATCAGGTGCAGATGAATCGCCAATTTCGTCGATCACGCGAAGGAAAATCGTAAATTTCGTCTATCAGCTTTGTATAAATCGCGAATTTCGTCTATCGACTTTGTAAAAATCGCAAATTACGTCTATCGGTTTTGTAAAAATCGTGAATTTTGTCGATCGGCTTCATGAAAATCGTGAATTTCATCTATTGACTTTGTAAAAATCGCAAATTTCGTCGATTAAGCTCGGAAATATCGTGAATTTCGTCGATCGTGCGAAGGAAAATAGCTAATTTCATCGATTCGGCTTCATAAAAACGAGAATTTCGTCGATCGGCTTCAGAAAATCGCGAATTTTGTCGATCAGATGTGAAAAATCGTGAATTTTCTCGATCAGGCGCGGTAAAATTGCAAATTTCGTCGATAAGGTGCGGAAAAATTGCGAATCTCGTCGATCATGTGTGGAAAAATCGAAAATTTCGTTGATCATGCGAAGGAAAATAGTTAATTTTGTCGATCGGCTTCGTAAAAATCGCGAATTTTATCGATCGTTTTGTAAAAATCGTGAATTTCGTCGATCAACTTGATAAATATCGCGAATTTTATCGATCAGGCGCGGAAAAATTTAAAATATCGTAGATAAAGAAAAATTTTGTTGATCGGCTCCTCCTCTCTCCTTCATTCATAAAGTTCGCATTTTTTGGCACCAGCCATTTGTGCTCTTTTTTTAGGACGACTTTTAATAAAACAGAACATAATCTCCTGAATTATGTCAAGGAATATCTTTACATCTAGAAAATAATCCTTGCTATATCTGTTATATATAAAAATGTAAAAACTGCTGATATATCCTTACCAACTGAATTGGGTATTTTTACTGGGTAAGTGAATTTAAATGAGTACCCCTCCCCCCTCCATACACACACACACTCTCCTCTGAAACCATATTTTTTTAAATTAGATTGTAGGCCACAGATCACCTCCTCTAACTCGAATTCTCTCCATGTTATTGATGTGGCCCTCGACCACCCAGATATATTTGAAAGTGGTCCTTCTCTTCAAAAGGTTGTGCTCCCCTAATTTAATGAAACATTTATTACATCATGGTATGTTTATTTAAATAAATACATACTGATGAATACAATAAATGATATTTGGTATGTTTATTTAATTAAATACATACTGATGAATACAATAAATAATATTTTGCAAAAAAAAAAAAAAAAAAGACTAGTGGAAGAGAAAATAGATTTAAAAATGATTTAACCGAGATAAGTAAACTTATGTAGCAAAATCATCATCTCCAAGACTCTTATCTGGACACTTATATCATGCTATTTCTGTAACATTTTTCGTAACACTGTTAACCTTCCTACCTTGAATGGGTCTAATCGACCCATATCTATAATTCGTTTTATACGACTCGCACCAGACATTTTTTCATAAAGAAAGTTAAATAACAGATTCAGCGATATAACCCAATTAAATAAAGTAAAATGTTTTCAATAACAATTCTGATGTGAAGTGTTTTTATCAAGATTGAGTAAAATTTGAACAGGGTAGGAAGGTTGAAAATGATTTAACCAAGATGAATAGCTTATGTAGAAATATTATTATCTAGTATTTAATGAAACATTTATCTTCTACGTTTACATGATGCTGTGTTTATTTAAATACAGTAAAACCTCGATAATTCGGATTAATTGGGACCAGACCTAGTCCGGATTATCGAATATCCGAATTATCCGGAGAATTAGAAAACAAAATAAAAAAATTAAACATACTTAAAGAAAATCACCTTTAGGTTAAATTTATTGAATATTTACAGAAAGTAAAAATGTTTACTTTGTAATAAAAAAGTTTGTTATGGTAAAAAAGTTCAAATCCTCCCCCCCCCCCCCGAAACTCTATGATGCCTTCTCCTCGAAGCCACAAATGTCCCTTCCGGAGAAAAGGGACTGAATTCAATGCTGCATCTTTATACATGTAAATAAATTTCTGCAAATAATATTGTAGAAGCGTTTTGTCACAATAAACAAGAAAACAGAGCTATGGGCTGACAAACATCGGAGAGCGATCCTTATCAGACAATGGGTCTTATAGGGACTATTTTACAGTGCTTTCTTGCAATGCTCTAAGTAAAAATTTATTATGCAGTGATTTTATATGACATTCGTAAGTGGTTTAAATAAAAAATTGGGAAAATTGGAATTGACAAGCTTAGCGATACATTGCCATTTCTTTGAAAGATAACATCAAAGAGTTTAAATAAGAATTCTTAAGGTATTCTTCCGAAAAGATTTCAAAAGAAGTTTTTTTTATTCGGAATACGACTATAATACAAGTTAATGTTATGGAAATTAACCAATTGCTTCTCAAACTCGAAAAAAAAAAAAAAAAAAAAAAAAAAAAAAAAAAATAACCAAACTGATCTGGATTATCCGGAGATCCGGATTAACGGGGTCCGAATTTGCGGGGTTCTACTGTAAATACATACTGATGAATACGATACATAATATCTTACCAAGTAATAAATAAATGAAAAAAAAGACTTATGGAAGACAAAATAGATTTAACTGAGATAGATAAACTTCTGTAGCAAAATCGTTATCTACTGTTGTCTCCAAAATTCTTAACTGGATATTTATATCATGTTATTTCTGTAACATTTTTCGTAAAGCTGTTAAATGATTTAACCAAGATGAAAAGCTTACGTAGAAAAATTATAATCTAGTATTTAATGAAACATTTATCTTCTACATTTACATCATGCTATGTTTATAAATAAATACATATTGATGAATACGGTACATGATATTTTACCCCCCCCCCTCCAAAAAAAAAAAAGATCAATGGAAGATAAATGAAACTTGAAAATGATTTAACCGAGATGGATAAACTTCTGCAGTAAAATCATTATCTACTGTCGTCTCCAAAATTCTTACCTTGACGATTATATCATGCTATTTCTGTATCATTTTTCTTAACACTGTTGAAGATCCAAGATGAATAGCTTACGTAGAAAAGTGATTATCTATTATTTAATGAAACATTTATCTTCTACGTTTATATCATGTTATGTTTATTTAAATAAATACGTACTGATGAATACGATACATGATATTTTATGAATAAATAAATAATTCAAAAACTGATGGAAGATAAAATAGATTTAAAAATGATTTAACCGAGATGGATAAACTTACGTAGCAAAATCATTATACACCATCGTCTCAAAAACTTTTATCTGGGCACTTATATCTATTTCTGAAACATTTTTTGTAACGCTTTTAGAAATGATTTAACCAATATAAATAGCTTACGTAGAAAAAATCATTACCTATTATTTAATAAAAAAATTATCTTCTACGTTTACATCATGCTATGTTTATTTAAATAAATACATACTGATGAAAACGTTACATGATATTTTACCAAAAACAAAGCAAAACAAAAATAAAATAAAATAAAATAAAATAAAAGTAAAAAGGACTGATGTTAGATAAAACAGTTTTAAAAATGATTTAATCGAGTTGGATAAACTTCTGTAGTAAAATCATTATCTACTGTCATCTTTAAAACTCTTATCTGGACATTTATATCATGCTATTTCTGTAACATTTCCCGTAACGCTGTTAAAAATGATTTAACCAAGATGAATAGATTACGTAGAAAAATTATTATCTATTATTTAATGAAACATTTATCCTCTACGTTTACATCATGCTATGTTTATTTAAATAAATACGCACTGATGAATACAATACATGATATTTTACCCCCCCCCCCCCAAAAAAAAAAAAAAAAAAGATTGATAAAAGGTAAAATGGACTTAAAAATGATTTAACCGATATGGATAAACTTCTAAAGCAAAATCATTATTTACTGTTGTCTCAAAACTCTTATCTGAATACTTATGCTATTTCTGTAACATTTTTCGTAACACTGTTAAAAATGATTTAACCAAAATGAATAGCTAAAAAAAGAAAAGAAAAAGGTAATATCTATTATTTAATGAAACATTTATTACACCATTCTATGTTTATTAAATAAATACATAATGATGAATACGATACATGATATTATATAAAAATAAAGTGTAATGGAAGATAAAATAGATTTAAAAGTGATTTAACTGAGATCGGCAAACTTATGTAGCAAAATCATCGTCTCCAAAACTCTTATCTAGACACTTATATCATGCTATTTCTATAACATTTTTCGCAATACTGTTAAAAATGATTTAACCAAGATTAATAGCTTACGTAGAAAAGTTATTATCTATTATTTAATGATACATTTCTCCACTACGTTTACATCATGGCTATGTTTATTTAAATAAATAATTACTGATGAATACGATACATGATATTTTGTATTCTCCATATATTCCTCCTTTATATATTCTCAATAACTCTTATCTGGACACTTATATCATGCTATTTCTGGAACATTTTTCGTAACACTGTTAAAAATCATTTAAACAAAATGAATAGCTAAAAAAGAAAAGAAAAATTTATTATCTATTATTAAATGAAGCATTTATTACATCATGCTAAGTTTAGTTAAATAAATACATACTGATGAATACGATACATGATATTTTACAAAAAACTAAGCAAAACAAAACAAAAAAAATATGTTAGATAAAATAGATTTAAAAATGATTTAATCGAGATGGATAAACTTATGTGGCGTAATCATTATCTATTGTCGTATCCAAGACACTTATCTGGACACTTATATCATGCTATTTCTGTAACATTTTTCGTAACACCCACTACATTACGATCTAATGAAGAATGATTTTTCGTCAGATAACGAAAATCCTGTAAAGAACGGCGTTCTCAAATGCCTTAGAACGAGGAAAGAACCTCGAACTATCGGGGCGTTGTCCTAATGAACTTCAATGATAAATAGAAATTCCTATGGCTTAAAGCCTCTATGGCCTGCAGGAGTGAAAAAATAAACAGTATATCCAGCCACATTAAAATTCTGGTGGTATTGAACCATTGTTAAAAATAGATTATCCTTCATGTAAATGATACTTCGATGAAAAACAATAAATGTGGGAATTTGCCCCGGCTGGGCATACCTGGTGTTGTTTACACTGTAATTTTTTTTCGTTGGAGGAGGATGGAGCATGCAGGAAAAAAATCGTGATTGATTGTTTTAATAAAAATACCATGAATATATCTCGTATTAACTATAGTGTTTCAGTCTAGTCGTGTTTTATTTTATTATCTGATTAAACTATTGTGTTGTAGTATTGTATGTATACCATTGCTTGAAACCAAAACGAACAATAATAATAATAATATTTCGTCTTCTAATTAATATAGAAATATGATTTAAATGTCATTTTAAGCATAAAGAAAAAAAAACGAGAAATTTTTAATGCAATAAATTTTTTTTAGAAAATGTGAAGATTTTTTTTTTGTCCCGGATCTTTTAAAATAATAATAATAGTAACAATAATAATAAAAAGCGCAATTTTTCGTAAAAATAGCGATATTAGGGTAGGCAAATATTTTAACCCTTTCGGGTCTTCAATTTTTAGAAAAAAAATTACTTTTACGTTATAACATTAACAATAGCTATGCAAATAGATTAGTTAGTGTTTAACGAATATCATTGTCTGAAAGAGAATGTTGTTGTTTTGCGTATTATTCAATTATTATTCATATGACAATAGGCTAAGGAAGAATTTTTGAAAATATTTCAGTACAATAAGAGTTAGCTGATATTACAACTTTCTATAAGTTTTTGTGCTTTATTACACATGACTCTTGCAGGAAATTAATTTCTATTTTAAATTTAAACAGTGAAATTTAAATAAAAGAATCACAAACGGCGTAATCAGAATTAAGCAAAATTCTGGTGGTATTGAACCATTGTTAAAAATACATTATCCTTCATGTAAATGATACTTCGATGAAAAACAATAAATGTGGGAATTTGTTCCGGCTGGGCATACCTGGTGTTGTTTACACACTGTAATTTTTTTCGTTGGAGGAGGATGGAGCATGCAGGAAAAAAATCGTGATTGATTGTTTTAATAAAAATATCATGAATATATCTCTTATTAACTATAGTGTTTCAGTCTAGTCGTGATTTATTTTATTATCTGATTAAACTATTGTGTTTTATCAGTATTTGTTGGACTTTTGATTGTCTATATTGGGCTATCACTGGCGGCTATTTATTATTATTTTTTTACCATCGTTTCTAGAGAAAAATACTTTATTTCAAAAATTTTTATACATCTGCCACGAAGATAACTTTCTTGAAATAGTAGTCGACAATTGTGGCATTATTTAATCAATTAATGACAATTGTGAAATTCTAACACACAGAATGCTCCAAAATGCCAACAACATACGCAGATGGTATCTGACGTTTGAACAAACAGGATGTTTAGATGTTGCCCGTGTGACCCAGGAGAGTCACTTAGAACATTTATAAAGTGTGTAAGCAAAATTTTAAACTTCCTTTTACATTTTGGGAAATTGATTTCCATAAATCTTTTTCGATTATTTATAATGAGTCACTATTAAATAGATAATAATCGATATATCTATTTTCAGTTACCCACTGTATTAATATGTAGAAATATTTTCGAATGTTTTTTCAATAAAACTAAAATATTATCATTTTAAATTATATTATAAAATTTTAGAGGGAAAGCACATGCTTCTCTTGTTTTTTGGGTAATCACTTGCCAAACTTCTTCCATCCTGGCGATTATAGGCTCTAGGTAAATCTAAAATCTAAATGTGCATTTTTTATTAGATTGGTTGGTTTATAGAAGGTGCTCACTCTCAGCGTTATCTAATAGCGAATTCCTAAGCTGCTAGTCATAGACATATCGTCTCCTGAGAATAATAAAGTTCTATCTGTGTTTTTGAAAAAATTGACTTATTGATAGCGAAATTTTTTTTCCGAGCACCTTCATCGTTCCAAGCCCAAGCTCGCAATCTGATTGGTTGTTGCTCTCGGCACTGTTTTCACGTAACTTGGCGATAACCATACTTGGCGAAAAATACTTCGCTCGTAAATGAACGAGTAAACCTAAAACCTAGCCTACCCATTCTTATTCTTCCTTCATTCTTATCCTCGTGGTCTTGTGCTCTTGTGTATTATTATCTTGTGTTATTTTATAAAATGGCTAATGCTTTACTTATTAATAAACGGGAAAAGTTACTTTGTACTCGGTTCGGAAGGAAATCAAACTCCTCGACGGAAGCATCTATCGCTACGCCAAGTATGATTATCGCCAAGATACATGAAAACAGTGCCGAGAGCAACAACCAATCAGAGTGCGAGCTTGGGCTTGGAACGATAAAGGTGCTAGGAAAAAAAAATTACGCTTATTGATATAGATAGGTTCTATTTGTATCTATGAAGGCATTTTTGCATCAAAATGATGCTATATATAATTTATATATGACCTTACAATCATAATACGACATTATGTTAATCCAGAAATGCCTTCATAAATATACAAGTAGAACATTTCTATATCGGTAGGTCAATTTTTTCAAAAACACAGATAGAACCTTATTATTCTCAGGTGACGATATAGTTAAAATCCCCCCAAAGTTTTAAATGAAGTAAGGAGGTATTTTAAAAGCAAATTTAGAACAAAAATTTCTATAAAAAATATATAATTTATTTTTTATATACGGTAAACCGGTCCTATGTTTTATGTTTAATAAAAATATTCTATTACATTAAGAAGTGCGACAGAAAAAAGCCCTATTATTCTACAATCAAAATTAGCCAAATAATAGCTGTTTAGAGTTGAAGCTTCTTTTTAGCTCCAAAGTAGGAATCATTCACAAATTTACTAGAAACACAAATAATTGTCAAATATAAAGAAAAATAGTTGACACTAAAATTAACATTGCAACATAAATTTGAAATCTATTTTCCTTCTCACATAGTAACGAAAATCATACAACTTGTGTTAAGATTATAGTTTAAACAAGATAAGAAAAATCATGCTTCTAGCATAGATTATGATGCAGTTCCCAACACATCCAGAATAATGTAACAAAACTGCACCGTTTAAAAAACAAAAATATTACATTACGTTTCACCCTATGGAAATGTAAAAAGCATTTCAAAACAAATATTAGTTGTTCAAATCTACATTCATGAAATTATCCGACTTTTTTAGCAGTCCTGTATATGATTTAGAGATTTGTATTTATTAACAACATGCATTCCAAAATTTAGTTCATTTAAGAAAGCGATACATATATTTCAGATGAAAATTCCCCTTCAGCAATTTCCTCTAGTAAAGAGAATGGTATGCAAATGTTTTTGTGAAGACCTGTATATGAGGTATAAACTTAACATATCGAGAGTTATATGCAGAAAACTAATTAAATTTAAAAGCGCATACCGAATTTTAAAACGTACAATTATTACGCAAAGATAGTACTGTAATCGATTTTTTTTTGTTTGTTTGTTTGTTTGCGCGTGTCCCTGTAAATTAATAAAAAAATACTATGAATGCTCTGTTTATAACTTTTACCCTAGTGAAATTTAGTGATTTATATCAGTTTCAATACATTTGAAATAGCGTAATATCATTAAAATACTCTCCAAACGATTTGCCCCTATACCATTATGTAATCGAATTCTTTTCAGTGTCTCTGTAAATGAATCATTAGACGTACATACTTCTTATGCCATAACAAACATGCTTTGGTGACCTTAAATAAGTTTTATCAATTGCATAAAAATCCGAGTATATTTACTGACTTTTGTAGGTATACATACGGACAGACGGGATAGACAAACTGCATGCATAAGTATTTTTCAACATTGTTGGAAAGTGCTAAAAATAACAGATTTTTTTTTTATAAATTAAGTGGTATAAAACAGCAGTCGCATTTATTTACAAAATGCTACATATTTTAAAATGACATTTTAAAATATCATTATAATATCTAATAAAAAACTTAATTAATAAAATTTAAAGTTAACTCAAAACTTGTTCGAAGCGACGACGTCCTTCGGGTGCAATGCAGAAATGCATTCGGGAAATAAATCCTTCTAATACTTTAAAGTATGCGTTTTTTTTTTTTTTTTTTTTTTTTTTTTTTTTTTTTTTTCAAGGCACCTTTTTTTTGGGGGGGGGGGGGAGAAGAGGAAATTCGTATCAAACACGTGTTTTTAATTAAAATAGGGAATAAAATTATGAGCTCATATAAATATTTAATGGAATTTTAATTAACTTTTCTGGGCAACATTTAGTCAAATTTTAATAAAGAACTGCATTTATGCCAAACATTCTATAACGAAATCTAATCAATATATTTCACTTTTTTTAAACAATATGTTAAATAAGAAAGAAAAAATCATGCGTCAAACATAGATTATAAAGCATTTTCCAACGCACTCAGACTAAAGTAACAAAACAGCACCGTTTAAAATTTTAAAATATTACGCCTCATTTCACCATATGGAAATATATAACTCATTTCAAAACAGAATTTCAGCTGTTCTCATTTAGAATCGGAGGATTATCTGAAATTTTTAGCAGCCCTGTATATAATATAGGCATTTGTATCTATTAACAACATGCATTCCAAAATTTACTTCATTTAAGAGCTACACATATTTCATCTGTAAATTTCCCTTCAGCAATTTCCTCTAATGACGAGAACGGTATGGGGGTACTTTTATGCAGCCTGTACATAAGGTATAGAATATATATATAAAGAATAATATGCAAAAAACTAATTAATTTTAAAAGCGCATACCGAATTTTAAAATATACCCTCCAGCAATTATTACGCAAAGACAGTATTGTAACCGATTATTTTTGTGTGTTCCTGTAAAGTAATAAAAAATGCTGTACTGTCACCAAATATAGTATGATGTTCTATTCTGTGTATGCTATATTGATACAAATCAATGAATATATGGATATAGCCCCTCATCTTCTTGCTTCATTTTGGGAATAACGTATTTTGATCTTATTCTATTAACGAACATGCACTTATGATTTTGAGATTTTCGAAAAAGTTACTTTATACATTTAGCTATCATATTATGCAAGTTATATTTAATTGCGTTTTCGCATGCGCAGTGAAACATTATTTAGTGAACCTGCTCATTTATCATACAATTTTTATTATTTTCTAATTCTGGTTACAGGGCATTATGCACAAATTAGAAAGAAAAAAACTTGGCAAAACTTGGGATTGCTTTTTAAAAAAATCTTAATTTCTCTTCGTATATTCATGCTATTCACCCAAAAATAAACATAGTTTATTACAATAATCCACTGAATCCTAATCTAGAGTTTCAGCGCTTTTGCTACATTAGTTTTGACAGGATTATCCAAAAGATATTCGTTCATTTTCAATTTGTTGCACTGTAAAAATAATCCATTAATTTTGACGTAATAAAAAAATTACATCAAATTTTACTGCAATTTTTACGGCAAAAATTGCTGACAACATTGCTGCCAGCAGTTTTTGCGGTAAAATTAGCGGATTTCTTTTTACAATGTGGCTGTCCCCTATGGGATTTCAGGAAAAACAAAAAAATCTTCGCTGAAATATATGACCTGTATTATTTCACACCTGGAGTTTGAGAATTATTTCTTATGTATTTGTCGAGATAGTTAATAGAAAGTCTAAAATCGCAAGTGGCCGGTCACCTTTGGCTATATAGTGTAGTCAAGATAATAGAGTATGCAGTAATGGTATATTACTGCTTACTTGAAGTTTATAATTGTTCATTTTACGCTACAATACTGGAAGCTATCGTGCCAGTATTACACCGTGAAATTAAATTTTTTTTTTCAGTGAGCTGCAAGTTATCCGCTGAAATATATATACACACATGTAGAACTTTCTTAATACTTTAGGTCCTGAGGATGTTATCCCAAACTCATTTGACCTGCATCTTTTTGCCTGTAGTGACAGGTGACTTGAAAAATAGGTGTCATTCAATATTGTCCATAAATGTTTGTTATGGATAGCTGAAAGGCGCCTCAGCAGATGTTCGAAATGAGGTTGATCCAGATATCATGTTATATATTAAATCTTTCGATGGAGAATTAATTTTTCGATGAAACATACATTATGATGTTGTTCATGAAAACAGTGCCAGATATTTAGGTTAC
The DNA here is from genome assembly GCA_964019185.1 of Maratus speculifer. Classification (NCBI taxonomy): domain Eukaryota; kingdom Metazoa; phylum Arthropoda; class Arachnida; order Araneae; family Salticidae; genus Maratus; species Maratus speculifer. The sequence goes on along the minus strand of OZ025296.1, from coordinate 313,531,720 downwards.
GGCAAATAAACGTTGCTAGACGTCTTAATATTTTTCCGGTATACATTAACTTCTGAATTACCGTATTTACTCGTGTATAAGGCGCACTTTTTTTTCATAAAATTAGGGCAAAACTCCTAGGTGCGCCTTATACACGGAATAAATTTTTACTGTTTGATGCAGTGAACAATATACATATGAAACAAGAAATTATTCAAAGAAGATATTAAAACTAGGAAAATGTTACTTAATTGAAGTATTACTGCATATTTATTTCATTCCTTGCAGTTTTTTATACAACAGAGCTAATGACATTATTTAAACTCTAATTAGCAATTCTCTTTACCGTCACTCATTCCTATTTCCCGTCATTCTCTCACAACCCGAAGTCTAAAAATGCATTTTCGTCTTGTTTTCTGGTCTGGTGTAATGTTTGTTTCGACTTTTTTTTTTTTTTTTTTTTTTTTTTTTTTTTTTTTTTTTTTTTTTACTGAAATTCATTTGGTCATTTTTCATTAGCGTATCAAATTTATGGTGCGCATTATATACGCGATTTTAAGAAATCGCCATTTTTACTTGTAAAATAGAGGTGCGCCTTATACACGCGTGCGCCCTATACACGAGTAAATACGGTATATTAATTTTCCATCATGAAATAGCTGATTCCACGATTTTTTAAATAAATAGTTTTACAGTAATAGTTAAATTCTACGCTTAGCAATGTGATAATTTACGTATTAAATATTCAAGAATTTCAAGAGTAATTTCACTGCTGAAATTTAGTTGAAAGGTTTAATTAAAAATTATATACGTATTCATCGATGCTGGGTTTGTTTGTGTCTCAGGTTGCGCCGCAGAATCGGGTGCTCATGAAGATGGTTTCATTTTATGCTGCAGTTGCAACCTTACCAACAGATGGAGTGAGAAATGCTAAGCTGGGCATCTTCCACGTGGCTTAAATGGTACCGCACTTAGAACGCTATTCCAAGGCATTCATTATATACTAAAATCTCTATAACCTCGTTTCTTGCTAAAACAACATAAGTCAAGAACAGTTTTTCTGTTATTATTACTTTTATTATTCATAAATTATAAAAATTATACGATACTAGCGGACCCGACAGACGTTGTCTTGGCACCGACTCCAAAAAATCAAATAAATGTACATAAATGTAATAATACGCATGGTAAATACTATGCTCTTAATTTAATTTCTTAATACAAATATATAAGGACATTATTTTTCACTTTGCAGTAGTTTTTGAAGTCGGTTCAATTCTTGGTAGTAAAGTTTATTTTTCTCTTTTTAGTTAAAAGGTAACGATTTTCCGAAGTCGGTTAATTAAAATTACAATACAGGAAAAATTATTACAAATCATACACGTATGTCAGGAGTAGGGGCCGAACACACGATCTCTTTCTTCGAGAACCAGAGTTTAAGTCAGACGCCTTAGACCGCTCTGCCATTCCGATCGCGCTCTCTTCAGCGAACTTATTCAGCACTTTTAATTAGCGAAAAATCACTAACTATTAGTTTTTGCCTAATTACTAAAAAGTACTGAATCAATTTCGATGAAATGTGAATCTAAACCATTCTCGAATCCACTGGAACACACACAAAAAATTTCATTAAAATCGGTCCAGTCGTTTAGGAGGAGTTCAGTGACATACACACGCGCAGAATATTTATATATATAAAGATTTACAAACATTGAAGTCAAATTCAATAAATAATCAGACTACAGAAAAAAAAATTATAAAAATTCGTTTACTTGTGGATAATCCAGTTTTTTTTTTTTTTTTTTTTTTTTTTTTTTTAAATTTATTAAAAGACTTATGTGGCTTTTGAAATAACCGATTTAATTTCTGTTTTGCATAGTGTCAAAGTTGTTTCACTTTTTTCTTTTACTGCACTTCACTAAAAAACAAAACCGACCTTTGTATGATACGGTGTCTTTAAAAAATTTTGCTTTTACCTTTTTAATGCACAAAAAATTACTAAGTTCATTGAAAGTTATTGCTTGATGTATTTTTTTATGGGATACATCAGTTAAAGAACATTGAATTAACGATTTTTTTAAATTTATAATAAATGAGTGCTCCTTCCCGATTCCTATTATACATATTTTTGCGTATAAAACATAAAAATATAATGGAATTAGATTGATGACAAATTCATAAAATTCAAAGTTAAATATAAGTTTTTGTCGTAGAATGGCCAAAACTCGATAGTAAAATTTGTCCTCTGTATATTTGTTATAATACGAGAAAATCTTTCTACATACAACTCACTGAACTCTGGAACAATATATAATTTAAAATAAAGAAATATTTATTTTGACGCAATTGGATTTTCGGATGATGAATCAAAAAATCAATTTTCTGACAGAATTTGAAACTTTTGTGCAATTGAAACTATATCTATATAACTAACGGTTTAAGGATTAATTACTGGTCAAAGAAAAGAATGGACGCCCTTAGTATTTTATATTCTTATATTATCATTCACTATACTTAAATAAATTAATTTTGCAATTAGAGCTGTTGCAATGTAACGATTTTTTAATGTCTTTCAAGAGGACTGGAATTCCACGAAACAAAATGACCATGTACTTTCGAAGGACTTAGAAACACGTGTTAATGACTCTCAGAACTAATGATGATCTCAAAGGCAATTTAATTGCCTGATGAAATTCTCAGTCAAATTCGGAAACTTTCTCTGATCATAACCACAAGGCAAAAATGTCATCGCCAATCAACAGTTATTCTGGCCTTCTTTTCATACTTTCCGATTTTGACGGCCATCTGAATATCTATTACTATGTAGTTCTATGTACAACTTTACAACATTTCACCAAACTTCTTAATAGCAGTTCACCAAACCGATGACAAGTCCCTATCTGCCAGAGTTCCCCAAATGAACGAATTTACATGTCTGGCATCGGGTCGGTCGCAGGGCCGTAGCTAAAAGTGAACAATACGGGGGCGCTCAAGAGAATTTAGGGAGGGGGGCGGGCTCATATTTTTTGTTTCTCTCTCTCTGCAACAGAAAGATAAATTAGCGCATTTTCACATTGTAGGTACTTTGTTTCTTATTAAACTGTTATAATAACTTCATTTTATGCTAAGGCTGCGAGCGAACAGCACTAGTTTTTATGACACTAAAAGAGCAATCAATCAATCTTTGTTTTTGAACGGAACAAGGGTGAAATCTCATTAAATGATTTTTGAAGGACTGACCCTACCAAATTGACAAAGGAAGGGGAACTTTTATCTACCTTATTTTCAGTCGTAAAGCTGTCAACTGATTTCGCGTTAGATTCCTCTCTTGAAGTTCAGATTCAGTGCACTAGAAGTGCAATTTATACATCAAAGCGCCGACACGAAAGATCAAAGATAGCGCAAGAAGTTAGTGCTATGTGCGTGGACCTTAAGAAAAGTATAGGATGATGAAACTTTTGAGTGTATATCTGGTGTAAAATTAAACATCATGTTAGCTTCTTATGTACAAATAAGATGAGGGAGTGTTGAAACAATTTTAGATACAATTTAGTAATTCTGCAAAACTGTGAAAGGATCTCAAAACTAAATTAGATTTTTGAACAGCATTTCATTTGAATTTTCGGAACAGAAATTTCTTTAGTGACCTTGGAATGCTTTCCGGGGGGGGGGGGGCTCAAAATATTTTAGGGGGCGGGGCCCATAGCGCCCCCTTAGCTACGGCCCTGGGTGGTCGTCCAGTAGCAAAATTTGTTATTCTGCTGATTTCTCTGTTATGCCAGTTACTTAACTGTATCAATACTCCTTAGCATTTTGTTACTTATATTCAAGGTATTTTGTAGAACTGATGACCATCAATTAATTCCTAAAACTTTAGTTTCAGAAACATAGTTCCTGTTGCAAAATTATTGTGAATGTTTCCCATGAAAATTAATTACCATCTTCGCGTGAAAATCTATTTAAGTCAAACTACCAATTTATCTGAAAGTTACGAAATTTCAAATTTTACGTGGTTTTGGGATTATATAAGTAATATTTTAAAGAGGGAAACCGCAGTTATAGTACAAAGATAAAGCCAAAAATTCATAAAATTCTAGATATCATAAATCAGTAAGTTGTGTCACAGAATGACAAAAACATAGTAGTAAAATTTGTACTGTTAGAACACGGAGAAAGTTTTTTCTAAATATAACTCAGTGGACTCATTGGATTCATTCAATATAAAATTTTAAATAAAAAAAAATACTTATTTTAACGTAAAGAGATTTTCATATGTTGAAAAACAGCATTTGAAACATTTCGTGAAGTTGGAACTATATCTATAACACTAACAGTTTAAGGATTGACTAATGGTTAACGACAAGAATGGACATCCTTTGCATTTTACATTCTCATATTAGCATTCACTATTTTTAAATAAATTAATTTTGAAATGGGAATTGTTGCAATGTAATGAGTTAACAATTTCTTTCAAGGGGACTGGAGTTCTACAAAACAAAATGACCATTACTTTCGAAGGACATTATAGAAGAAACACGTGTTAATGACTCTCAAAACTAATGATGATCCCAAAGGCACTTGTCTGATGAAATTCTCAGTCAAATTCAGAAACTTTCTCTGATCACAACCCCAGGCAAAAATTTCAACGTCAACCAACAATTATTCTGGCCTTCTTTTTATATTTTCAGCTTTTGACGGCCGTCTGAAAATCTTTTACTTTCCGTAGTTGGATGTACAATTTTGATAATTGTTCCAGTTTAAGATTTCTCTCTCTCTCTCTTTTTTTTTTTTTTTTTTTTCAAAATCGGGACACACCTTTGAATTTTGCAATGGTGCACTGGTTTTCCCGCTTGGAAGTTGGTCTTTTGCTCTCTAGCAGTAAATGCACTTCCGCGTTTTTAAAAGATTCCTTAGCTGTTTTCTTTCTGAAAAGTGAAAACTCACACTCGGATTATCCATCTTATTCACAAGTCAACCTATGAATTCGATTTGTCTGTCCGTCTGTCTGCCGTCTGTTATGAAGTATTTAGCATTTATGCTCGTTTACAAGGACACTCGAAAGAATTTTGTTACTTTACGGTCTATGGGGAAATATGGTCTATGGGGGCTTCCGGTGAATCTTAATGATATTAAACCATTTTAAACATATTAAAATTGACATATTTCACTAAAGTGTATTACAAGGCGTTTATTTGAATATGGTGTGCAGAGAATTTATCAATTTTTAATTCATTTACAGCGATTCACAAAAGGTTTGGCTAAAATACTGCCTATGAATAAGAATACTTTCAGGAAATGCGTTTTGAATTACAGTACTCGTTTTAAAATATAGCTATTTTGTATATCATTGCGTATAGCTATTTTGTATATCATTGGTGCGTATAAATTGTATAAGCCAATGTAGAGCAGTACAAAATTTGTAAAGTACGTTTCTGTTTCTTGAGATAAACTAAGGTAAAAGGGCTACCATTAAAGGGTGCCATAAAAGGGATGCCATTTTTTAGCAAAATTTCGTGTTTATGTCAAACAGACGATAATTTCGACTTTTCGTAAGCTTTCGCTTGAACGTGTTTAACCGTAATCATATGGCAACAACTAAGAAAGTTTTATTAATGGCTTCCTTATACTGAAATCGTCAGAAATTATCACATTGTCTTACAAATGTCAATGCATTAATACAAAACGTTTACATCGGAGCAAGTGACTGAAACGATATAACAATTAAGGCGCAACGCTAGGCACAGAAAAAGACCCGGATGATAATGTAAAATCTATGGGGGGGCCTTCTTTTTAAATATTCCTCCCAAATTTTAATATTTTTACATGATTTTTTTTGCACAAGATAGCTGAGGACGATCCACAACCGGCCTAGTTTTTACTTTTTCAGTTTTAGTTTCCGATTTAAAAAAAAAAAAAAAAATATTTTAACTTTCGAAACCGATTTAAACCGGTTCTGAAATTGAAACTATCTTAATATAAAAAAATATATAAGCAAAATCGAAAAAGTAAAAACTAGGTCGGTTGTAGATCGTCCTCAGCTATCTTGTGCAAAAAAATCATGTAAAAATATTAAAATTTGAGCGAGATATTTGAAAAGAACTCTCCCATAAACTTTACATTATCATTCGGGTCTTTTTCTGTTCCTAGTGTGAGGCCTTAACGTTCTTTTTTTCTCACCTAGGAAGTTACTTTAATGACCCAAACCAGTACAGTTTAAAAAGAATTTGAAACAGCATTGTACCACGCGTTTTAAAAAAAGAAATATAATTTTTGTGTCCACATTATGTCACAATTTGTGCATCCCCTCCATTTTCTTTTTACGTAATTAAGGAAGGACTCCTTCCTATTCACATTTCTTACATTTATTTTCACACGTTGGTGAAAACATGGATTTCTCATATACCTCCATTTCTCATCTAAATGTGAAAATTGTAAGTTGAAGTAGAAGTAGTAACAAAAAGAAATATGCTTCATCTCCAGTAAATTACTTATTTAATCCTTTGTACTCGAATAGGTGAGTCCCACTCATCGCTAGTGTTAGCCCAAGAGCCGACTGCACAAAATCCTAAGTCATCGAGCACAAGAAAAACTCCTTTATGGGTGTATTTCGATTCAAACTGCTTATTTTCCGATTTATTTTTGAATTCATTTTTGCTCTCAAATGCTTCAAAATTTCAAAATCTCTTATTTGGAAAGTACACAAGGTGCCGTGATTGTCGATTCTTTGATAAATGCAGAAAATATTGCAAAAAAAAAGCAATCAACAAGTTGGAAATTGCACGTGAATGAGTTGTGTTCTACTGCAGCAAATGAGTTGCGTTCGTACGATATTCAGATCTTGCTGATATAGTAGAGCGTACTCCGGACACAGTATAGTAGTCGAAATTTTTACGTTTCTGTAAATATGCAGGAAGTAATTTTTATTACACCTCAGCAACGTATACTTATTCATAAAATGTGAAATAGTTGAATATAATTAAAACACGTACCAAACCATGTTTCCCCGTATAGCATTATATAGTGGAATACTTTTGTGTGGCCCTGTAATTTAATAATAAAAATTCTTTGCATCACAGATTGTACAGAATGCATATTTTAGTATATATTTCATAGATTCATGCCAATTCTATTATGTTCGAATGAGTGTAACATCATTAAAATGCATTTGAAACTTTTTCCCCATTCACCGTAATGTAACGGAATCCTTTTGATTGTCCCTGTAATTGATCTATGCATCCGATTTTCATAACATTTGAAATGACTCGACAAAATTACGCAATAATTACATGTTTTAAATTTCAAACGATTAAAATGCATTTAAAACTTTTTTCTCTATTAACAGTAATGTAACGGAATCCTTTTGAATGCCCTGTAATTGATCTAGCCATCCGATTTTCATAAAATTTGAAATGACGCGACAAAATTATGTTATAATTATGTATTTTAAATTTCAAACGATTCGATTGGGTAGTTTTTGCGTTGTTATGTGTGGACAGACGGACAGACGGACAGACGGACGGACAGACGGAGAGACAGACAGGCAGACAGACAGACGGACGGACAGACGGGCAGACAGACAGACGGACAGACAGACAGACGGACGGACTGAGCGACAACAATAGGTGCTACGTATTTAAATAATTATGAACGAACCTAAAAACGGCATTTCGAACCAATTTTTCCCAAGCGGGAGTTCTAGGAACGAAAATAAGGGTCATACTGATAAGGTAATAGTATAATATATATAATATAAGGGTGTGTATAAAGCTTCCATAATATAAGGGTGTATTCGAAAAAACGCTCTTCCCACCTTCAACAGCTCGAAATTTTCCGATACAATTTCAGACATATTTTTGAAAGTAGAAACATGAAACTTGCTGAGGGGATTCTTGAAGGCACGTATGAGGTGCCGTGTGATGTCTTTTTACGCTCAATTCATTAGAATTTGAGTTATAAACAATTACGAGTAGTAGGAAAATAAGAGTACGGGCTCATGCGGCGGCGGCACTGCGGCACCGTGCCGCCGCCGCACCACGCAGCAACCGTCCCTCCTGCGGCTGTCCCTGCGGTGCCTCCTGCGCCCACCGTGCCACCGCCGCCCTCCTGCGCCCACCATGCATCCCCCTCCACAAACGCCCCCTAGTGGAAAAAAGGAACATTCTATTATAACAGGATAGGTGAACAACCTTCCCTAATTAAAAATATTATCAATCACATCTCAACTCGGAATCATACTATATGATGAAGATTAAATTTATATTTGAATTTTGAACAACCATAATTTTAATGAGTATTATTAATTAAGCGAAACACTGGAAAAATCTCAGTTTTTAACCATTTTATTTAGATTTCTTCAACTACAAGATGAGATTATCAATTTAACTCAAGAAAGTTAAACATATATTTGAATTTTGCTTCATAGACATCTTAATGAGTAGTATTAATTAAGTAAAAACAATAGAAAATATCCAGTTTTATAGAAAAAGACTGATTTCTTACGATTTTTATCAACTATATGATCAATGTAACGACTTAAAAGTTGAAAGTTAAACATGTATCCTAGTTTTTCAACAGCTATAGCCTTAATCAGTATCGTTAATTAAGTAAAAAAACAATGGAAAATATCAAGTTTTATGGAAAAAGACTGATCTCTTACGATTTTTATCAACTTAAGAGAGAAAACTTAAACATACATTTCAGTTTTTCAACAGTTATAACCTTAATGAGCATTCATAATTAAGTAAAAAACAATGGAAAATATCGATTTTTATAGAAAAAGACTGATTTCTTACGATTTTTATCAACTGCAACATCAGTGTATCGACTTACAAGTTGAAAGTTAAACATGCATTCTAGTTTTTCAAGAGCTATAATCTTAATGAGTATCGTTAATTAAGTAAAAAACAATGGAAAATATAAAGTTTTATAGAAAAAGACTGATTTCTTACGATTTTTTCAACTCAAACTTCAGAATATCAATTTGATAGAAAGAAATTTAAGCATGCATTCGAGTTTTGGACAACCATTTCCTTCATGAACATTATTTATTAAGCAAAACAACGGAAAATATTAAATTTTTAACTGATATCTTCATATTTTTTTTTAATATAAAATCAGGATACACAACTTAAAATAGAAATTTAAACATATTTTTTAGTTTTTGAACAGTCGTTACCTCAAAGAATTTCGATAATTGAACAATTAACAAAGGAAACTAATGATTTTTTAACGAAAAAAGACGAATTAAACGAATTTGGTTAACTTTTACTCTAAATGGAAATTTCATCATACTTTTATATACTAACTAAGTAGAATTTTAATGCATAAACGAACACATTTCAGTAAATATTCAACGCACACACAAATATGAAAACAGCACCTGCTTCTTGTGACGTCATATTGAAACCAAAACTTATTCCTTGGAAGTCCCTCACCATGCCTTTTCACCCCCATATCCCCCAATTTTTTACCACAGGTAGGGAAATGGACAATGCAAAGACCTCTCATTCTTGTATATTTAGAAGTCTGGGAGAAAAAAAGAGACATTTTATACACTCCAATTTCATAACAGTTACCGCAATATCCCAAAATTTGAATTTTGGAAGACATAATTAGTATAATTAATTAAACAAAATAATAAAAATATTATTTTTTAAGGAGAAAAGGTGAATTTAAGCGAATTTGATTAGTTTTACAATAGTCTTTTGAACAACAACTTGGAAATATAGATTTCTAACAGAAGAATTAAACGTATATTTTAATTTTAGCAACAAAAACTTAACAAGTATCATTAATTTAAGAAAAATAAATATCAATTTTAAAGAAAAGACGAATTTGAATAATTTTACACTGGTATTTTCAAAAGCAACCTAGAAATATCAATACTTATTCACATATTTCACTTATTCACTGTATTCAATACTATATTTAATAAATTTGGATACACTTTAAGAATTTTCTAATGTATAATTAAATATTAGCTGTATATTTAATGTTACCCATGTTTTCAACATTAGTTCATAATCGTGAATTTTGTATTTTAAATACCATGTATTCAGGTTCAGATTATTTTCACTTGAAATCATACAGAATTTTTTAACAGAGTTTGTTTTTGAAATCATTGAAGCAACTGTATTTAATATTTTTAACACCAATTTTCTAAGATTGTCTAACATTTTCCGATTATACATTCCCCATAAGTACATTTCTAAATGCTACAATCACTTTACATATCGAAAAGATATCATTGAAGCAACTGTATTTAATATTTTTAACACCAATTTTCTAAGATTTTTTAACATTTTCCGGTTATACATTTCTCAAAAGTATATATTCTAAACAATAGAAAATATTAATTTTAAGAATAAAAAGACGAATTTAAACAAATTTTATTAGTTTTACAATGTTTTTTCTCATCTCCAACACGGATATATCAATTTTAACAGAATTAAACACATATTTTAGTTTTTAAGAACAAAAATGTAATAAGTATCATTAATTAAACAAAAAATAAATATCAATTTTCAAGAAAAGACAATTTTTTACACAAATTTTCAACTTTGAAATACATTTATTTACATATATTGTTACAATATATTACTAAACTTAAACTTTTTAAAAAGTTTGAATGTTTTTACAAAGGGTTCATATTTATATTTTTCACGTCTTGACTGCATTCGAAATCTTACAACAAAAGTATACTTTTATTATTTTTATTATTATTATTATTCTAGAAAACCTAAAAAGTCATTTCTTGCTGCTTTAAACACTTGACATATTAAAACTACTCTGAGATATTCTACCCATATAATTAATCAAATTAGGACATGATTCATCTTACACTTCAGAATTTCTGAATTTTTACAATACTTATTTTCATCAAACTTTATTCTTGATCCTATATATTTTAGGAGTACAGAATTTTAACATCTGTTTTTATCTACTTATCAGAAAATTATTAAAACACCCAACAACATTTTCCAAATATGAATATTACCCTATAAGCAAACCAATATTGGCCCAACGTTGCGCCAATATTGGTTTTCTTGGAAATATTTCCAATGTAACGCCAATATTGGTTAAATATTGGCATTTCATTGGAAATATTTCCGATGAAATGCCAATATTGTACAAATATTGGCGTTACATTGGAAATATTTCCAATGAAACTCGAATATTGTACAAATGTTGGCGTTACATTGGAAATATTTCCAATGAAACCCCAATATTGTAAAAATGTTGGCTTTGCATTGGAAATATTTCCAATGAATACCCAATATTGTACAAATGTTGGCGTTACATTGGCAATATTTCCAATGTAAATCCAACATATCTACAATATTGGGGTTTCATTGTAAATATTTCCAATGAAACCCCAATATTGTACAAATATTGGCGTTACATTGGAAATATTTCCAATGAATTCCCAATATTGTACAAATGTTGGCGTTACATTGGCAATATTTCCAATGTAAATCCAACATATCTACAATATTGGGGTTTCATTGGGAATATTTCCAATGAAACCCCAATATTGATCAAATATTGGCGTTACATTGGAAATATTTCCAATGAAACCCCAATATTGCACAAATGTTGGCGTTACATTGGAAATATTTCCAATGAAACCCCAATATTGTACAAATGTTGGCTTTACATTGGAAATATTTCCAATGAGTTCCCAATATTGTACAAATGTTGGCGTTACATTGGCGATATTTCAAATGTAAATCCAACATATCTACAATATTGGGGTTTCATTGGAAATATTTCCAATGAAACCCCAACATTGTACAAATATTGGCGTTACATTGGAAATATTTCCAATGAAACCCGAATATTGTACAAATGTTGGCGTTACATTGGAAATATTTCCAATGAAACCCCAATATTGTACAAATGTTGGCTTTGCATTGGAAATATTTCCAATGAAACCCCAATATTGCACAAATGTTGGCGTTACATTGGAAATATTTCCAATGAAACCCCAATATTGTACAAATGTTGGCTTTACATTGGAAATATTTCCAATGAGTTCCCAATATTGTACAAATATTGTACAAATGTTGGCGTTACATTGGCAATATTTCCAATGTAAATCCAACATATCTAAAATATTGGGGTTTCATTGTAAATATTTCCAATGAAACCCCAATATTGTACAAATATTGGCGTTACATTGGAAATATTTCCAATGAAACCCCAATATTGCACAAATGTTGGCGTTACATTGGAAATATTTCCAATGAAACCCCAATATTGTACAAATGTTGGCTTTACATTGGAAATATTTCCAATGAGTTCCCAATATTGTACAAATATTGGCGTTATATTGGCAATATTTCAAATGTAAATCCAACATATCTACAATATTGGGGTTTCATTGGAAATATTTCCAATGAAACCCCAATATTGTACAAATATTGGCGTTACATTGGAAATATTTCCAATGAAACCCCAATATTGTACAAATGTTGGTTTTACATTGGAAATATTTCCAATGAATTCCCAATATTGTACAAATATTGGCGTTACATTGGAAATATTTCCACTGAATCCCCAATATAGAACATATGTTAGCGTTATATTGGAAATATTTCCAATGAAACCCCAATATTTTACAAATATTGGCGTTACATTAGAAATATTTCCAATGAATCCCCAATATTGTACAAATATTGGTATTTCATTGGAAATATTTCAAATGTAACGCCAATATTTGTACAATATTGGGAATACATTGGAAATATTTTCAATGAATTCCCAATATTGTACAAATATTGGCCTTTCATTGGAAATATTTCCAATGAATTCCCAATATTGTACAAATATTGGCGTTACATTGGAAATATTTCCAGTAAATTCCCAATATTGTACAAATATTGGCATTTCATTGGAAATATTTCCAATGAATTCCTAATATTTTACGAATAGTGGCATTACATTGGAAATATTTCCAATGAATCCCCAATATTTAATAAATGTTGGTGTTACACTGGAAATATTTCCAATGAAACCCCAATATTGCACGAATATTGGCGTTACATTGGATATATTTCCAATGAATCCCCAATATTTTACAAATGTTGGTGTTACATTGGAAATATTTCAATGAAACCCTAATATTGTATAAATGTTGGAGTTACATTGGAAATATTACAATTGAATTCCCCAATATTGTAAATATGTTGGCGTTAAATTGGAAATATTGCCAATGTAACCCGAATATTGTTCAAATATTGGCTTTACATTGGCAATATTTCCAATGAATCTTCAATATTTTACAAATATTGGTGTTAAATTGAAAATATTTCCATAAAACCCCAATATTTTTGAAATGTTGGAGTTACAATGAATGTATATCCAATGAATCCCCAATAGTGTACAAATGTTGGCATTACATTGGAAATATTTCCAATATTTTACAAATGTTAGCATCACATTAGAAATATTTCCAGTAAACTCCAGTATTTTAGAAATGTTAGCGTTATATTGGAAATATTTCCAATAAATCTATACTAATAAAAGAACAAAACGCTCTGTCTGTCTGTGTGTGTGTCTGTGTGTCTGCGATGGCTAGCAAAATCTACAGCACGTACGAAGCTCAAAATTTTTTTGAAAGTAGCCCAATGTCTCTCCTGATGCACCAGAAGCTCAGAATTTCAAAATTCTATTTATTAACTGAGTAATTAATTAAATTCCAAAGCTCACTCTTATAAAAAATCGCCTTTTTTTCGCTTTTTTTCCCTTTCATTTTCTTATGGTTGATTGGTTGCATAAAATTTTCGCAGAAATAATTAAAAAAGCTGGGACAGACCTTTAAAATTCACAGACTGGCAAACTGTCAGTTTAAATGAGGATTTTTTTTTAAATCACAGCTGCTGTACACCATGGAGAAAAAGATAGGTGGAGGCGAAGTAAATCGAAAAACAGGTTTGCAATATTAAACCGTTTATCGCTGAAATTTTAATGTCTCAAACAAAAGCACGAGGAAGGAATGTTGTATTAATAAAACGAATTGAAAGAAACGAATTACTGCTGAAGCATATTTTACGAAGAAATAGTAATTTTTTAAAATGGTTTTTTTCTATTATATTATTTAGGTTAAAGTTAGGTTAAAGTTAAATTGCATTTATGTTATGGTTAGAATAAGGATATATTACGATAAAGTGAAGGCTAGGTTACATTTCTGTTATATTTAATTTACGGTAGGGTACTGTTAAGTCGCTGTTAGGTTACAGACAGGTTCTGGTTACGGTACAAAAGTTTAAGGTTAGGAATTTATACACAGAGTGAACATTACGCAAGATTTGATCAAAAATAACACTTACTTTTGTTAAATAGCTCTGAAATTATAATACTATATACCAATCTTTTAGCTACCATCGTGTATCGATTTCATTCATGGTATAGTCGGATTTAAGAGTGATATAATTAGTTTGAAATTCAAAATATTTCACTTGGGATTTGGAAATAATAATTAGTTACGTGACATAACAGTGATTTTTACGGGTAAATATCAACTTTTTAACACGAAAATCATGCAATCGTTGGATACATATTCTATCCCACGTATCTGTAATCAAATTTTATTTTTTGATGTTGAAATGAGCACTCTTCGAAATCTACCTCCGCCTATAGGCCAAGCCGACAGGGATTTTTTCCTGTGCGCTTTTTCCGCCTACCCTCAAAAAATAACTCGCAAAATTTCAGAAAACTTTAGAATCAGTTAGACTTTGATATAAACTAGGCTCGATAATGTTAAACCAATAAGCATATTTCTTCGTTTAAATTTAAATATTTTAAAAGTATTTTTATTTTATTTTATGTATAGGATAGCTAAGCTTGATCTTTAATATCTGGCTGCTTTAAGGATGCATTTCGATTCAAACTGCATATTTTCCAATTTATTTTTAAATTCATTTTTGCTCTCAAATGCATCAAACTGACAAATTGTCTTATTTAGAAAGTATACAAGGTGCCGTGCCGTGGTTGTCGATTCTTTGATAAATGCAGAAAATATTGCAAAAAAAGCAATCAAAAACAGCACCATGAACTAATTTTTTCGAAACAGGAGCTTTGGGGACGAAAAAAAGGGTCCTAGTGAGAAGGTAATTGTTTATAAATCAAATTGTAATGAACTGAGAGTAAATGACATCACACGGCACTTTATACGTCTCTTCAAAAATCCCCCCAGCAAGTTTTATGTTTCCACTTTTAAAAATGTGTCTGAAATTGTATCGGAAAATTTCGAGCTATTGAAGGTGGAAAAGCGTTTTTTCGAATACATCCTTAACTTTTCGAATTTCGGAATAGATTTTTTTTAACTTTTACATCTGGAACCGGTTTTGAAACTGAAAATACCTTTTTAAAAAATTCTGCAAAAATTAAAAAACAGCCTTATTAAAATTCAAGTTCCGCTATCCAATGAAAAAAATAGCAAAAAAAAACTGGAAAATATTTAAATTTAAACGAGAAATTCGAAGAAAACAGCCGTAAAGGATACTGGTCACTCAGCTTTGAAATTCACCTCCGTAATGTTAAGTCTATGGACGTTTGATTCCATTCATATATTTAAAGTATCTGTTGGAGAAATGAATATTTTTAATTCCTTTTCCTGCATACTCTTCTTAAAGGTTGCCTCTCTTTTTCTTAATTTTCAAAATCTATGCTGAATATAATATTTTATGTGTTAAAAACTGATTTACTGCACGTAAGATTTTAACATTTCATATAACATTAAAAAGTAAAATCCGACTTATAACGCACATTTTTAATATATAAAAAAAGATCAAGTTTTGTGGGCACGCGTTATACGCCTAGCATTAAAATGATAGTTTAACAACAATGATAGGGTGATAATAAAAATTCAGCTTTAATAATTAATAAACTTTTATAGGTAACAGCTATAATAATTTTAGTTTGTATGAGTTGATTCAATTAAAATTTTGTAAATAAATATACATATATTTTTAAATATTTAATGCTGCGTATGTTGTATGTTTTATTTTCATTTATATATTAATTTTTAAATTAAACAGTAATTTTTAAAATTAACAGTTTTTCTAAACAGTAACAATTTTATTATAAATAAAAAGAGAAAATAAATTTCTTTATGTATTTTTATAGGTAAAACATTTTTAATGATTGTTTAATTTTAAAAAGATTCTTAACAGAAAAAGTACAAATAAAAAATAAAATGTATTGTTATCGCAGTCAAAAGATGAATATTTATTTAAATTATTTATGAAACAAGTCTAAAGTGTTTCTTCTTTCTTTCTTTTCTTTTTTTTTCTTTTTGATAAAGGCGTATTTTAAAAATCAACGTATTTTCCACATTGCTTCCATCTACAGTTCAGAGAATATACTGTTTACTATTATTGGAAAGCTTTCGATTATTTTCTTTTTACGTTAAAAATAATGGTATAACAGAGGAAGTTTTTTGAGAGAAAATGTCGCCAGAATCAATGGGTAATTTGAACCACAAAATGCCAGATAACAACGTGCACCTCTAATCATACATGTGTGAATACCCCCAAGGTAGGAACTTTGCTTGCCTTTGTGCTTCCTCACACTGTACCCTGAGAAGGGGTCTCTCAACAAGCGTCTAGGGACAGCACTATCACAGAATGCACAGCGCACAAGTTTCGCTTTCAAGAAGCGAAAACCAGTTTTCACGGGGGAGAAAAGTGATTTTATTGAATGCGTTGGCTTCAGCGGTGGTAGTGCAGTCTACGCGATGCGAACGAGATGAATCCCTTTCGTTAGTTTCGAATACTTAAAACATTCGTTTAAAAGCTGTTCAAATGTGTTAAAAAGCCCTACAGATTAATAAATAATAGATAAAGAGTTATCAGAATATAGATTTATGGATTTTGAAAACATTTCAGAAATTCTTTAATAGTTTCTGCAATTTTTCCCCGCCTTCATTATTACTTGAAAATTAATTTTTAATTACTTTACTTTTTCATTTGTTCAATTTGTATTGCGACGTGGTCAAGGACTTTTTTAATGGGCTTAAAAAAACTATAATTTAGGACTATCATAAATTTGTATTAGTACAAAATATGTAAATTACCAAAATAAGAGGCAGAAAAAAGTTTAGATCATTTTCCGTTTTAAAATATTGATTTATAAATTAAAATTTCTTAGTAAGGGTAATTCTCAAAATATGGAAATAGACATGTATTATAGGGATTACCTGATATTTACAGGATTAATATGATAATACGAATCCCCTAAAAATAATAAGAACATAATATCAGTAGTACATCATGCGTGTCATAATATTAATTTACGTTAAAAAGTATTCTAAATAAAATGAATAATTACTGTTATTATTATCATGCATCTTGAATTATAATTCTATTTTTCCTATCACTTTCGTGTGTTGAAAATTAGATTAAATGTAAAAATTAAAAAAACCCTCCCTTTTTTTTTTTTTTTTTTTTTTTTTTTTTTGTAAAAGAAATTTATTTTCTATGGTAAAATGTGAAAAGCTGTTTAATTTCTAAGTAATTAAATAAAAATACTAGCTATTTTCATGCATTTACTAATGAAAACAGTTTAGAGGACGGGTCAGAAATTTGTGATTATGGATTTAATATATAATAAACTTTTCTGTAAACATTTTCATAGGAGGGGGCATATAATATTTTTTTTTCTTTCTTCCATTTTAAATATGAATATTTATTTGTTTATGCATGTTATCTAATCCTTTGAAAATGTGGAACTAGCTGTGCATATTGCAATTAAGAGTGCTCCTAAATCGAAAAATGCAACTTTATCACATAAGTTTTAATTTATTTTTGTTCGGAAATAAATGAAACTAACAAGTGTTGTTCAAAAACTATCTAATCGCACTATTTTTTTTTTTTTTTTTGAGAGAGAGAGAGAGAAAGAGGGAGGGGGCAAGCGCAATAGATCCTTTAGAAAAGTGTCAAAATGGACATTTTGAACCGAATTTTTGCGAAAATAGCCTTAAAAAATGGAAAATGAATGGAAAACAGTTCTATAAAAAACATTAATGATAATAATTAACATAAATGTTTGATATTCACATGTCGGTGATGGTATCATGAAATATCACGAACTCAATTTTGATGCATTAGGAAAGCTCTTATTAATCTATAGTTATAGCAATTTATTGGGATTTAATGAAATTTTCTCACATAAAGCTTAGTTAAACTAATAAAATTAAGGTACTGCAGATCTGGATAAAAATATTTCCTACAATTTACAATAAATGATAAGCTGTGATATAAGTAGATATAAGGGAAAAAAATCACATTTATTCAGGGAATGAATTTATGTCTTATTAAAATAACCAATGAATGCATTGAAAAAAAGGGGGGGGGCGGCTGAAATCAGGCAATAGCCTGATTTCAGCAGAGTTTGATTTCTATGTGTCTCCCCCCCACATCTCCTCCCCACACACACTTCCATTGTGTCTTTATACAAATTAAAACAGCCGGATGGAATAAATACAGATTACTTTTAAAGTTTGAACTATCAAATATTCAAAAACTTATAAAACAGTTCATGTTATATATATTTATGATAACGTAGGGTGAGAGGAACAATACTACATCACGTTAAAAATGCAAATGAGTATTGTTCCAAAACAAGCTGATTTTACTATCACATTAGTTATGGAAAACATTTGAGTTGAATTACCAAACATGTTTTGTGCATGTTCTTAAAATAATTTTACGTTTTATATTAAATTATTATGAATAAGCACATAATTTCATCATATGAGAAATTTCATTTTAATTTATCGCATGATTTTCTTTTAACTATCAACAATTAAAAAATAAAAAAGAAAGAAATGAGAAAGTATTTTTAGAATAAAACTATACATCTAAATGTTTGGTTATTAATTTCCATGGGGATCTGAAATTACTTATATTTTACCATTATGTTATAGATAATAAACATAAATAAATCTATCGCTCTATAACTTTTTAAACTAATAATAATAATAACAATAATAAATAATAAATTAAATAAATTATTAAAAAAGAGAAATAAAGGGAAAGAAATAAAGAAAAAACAATCTTTTAAACAATCTTTATAATTCATAAACTCATTTTGAGTGTAAATGCTTCGTGCTCGAAGCACAAGCTTGCCGAAAAGATAACAGGTTTCGAAACTTTTATAACATAAAAATTAAAGCTTCACAATATTAACAAAGGGTTTCATAGCACATTAATACTTGAGTAACGAAAACTTTAACATTATGTAGAAAGAAAGTAGCATAAACTGTAAAACTATTTGCACAGAATATGCACACACTAAGGTAACGACAAAGTCCAAACGCACACGCAATAAAGCCAGTGGTCGAAAACGGACGAAAACCGGTCAGAGGAGCGATCGAAACAGAAACTTGTGCCTTGTGTATTTTGTGAGGGTGCTGTCTTTAGACGCTTGTGTCTCTCACGCTCTCTCACCTCTCTGAATCCATTATAGGAAGCTTCGCCTGACATGAGTCAATTCTCCTTCAGGAGAGATTTAAAAAAAAAGTGTTACAAAGAAACAAATAATATTGACCTTATGTCTTATTTAAAAGGCTATTTAACTTTTTTTTCTTCTTCTTTGTACAAAAAGGATGTAAATCAAATAAAAAATGCATTTTATGCTAATCAAACAAAAGAGAAAATTCTGTTGTTGAATCGATTTTCTCAAGATTTCAATCAACAAGGAGAATTGGTTCGCCATAGGAATGTTATAATAAATCCAAAACTTGAGAAAAAATATACAAACTTTAGGCCTTAACAAAAAAAAAAAAAAAAAAAAAAAAAAAAACTTTAAAAGTTAGCTTTGAACACTTTAAGGCTGATCACAGAAAAAGCTTACCTATTTACAAATTACTTATTTAAGTATTAAGTATGTTGTATGTTATAAAATACATGGTTAACTTTAAAATATAAACAAATGATTTTTTTTTTTTTTTTAATTTGGACTTCATTGCTCTGTCGGGATTGAGATTTGGGAGGGGGGGGAGGGTGGCTTTATAAGTTATCTTGAAAAAAAAAGGGGGGATTGGAAAAAAGTAACAGAAAAAAACAAGAGAGGAAAAAACATGACATGGGAGAAAAAAAAGATAAGGAATTGCTAAATATTGAACTTGTCCATAAATAAGTACTAAAAATTAAAGTGGTAACAAAGAGTGTATTTTTATGTTCCGATCAGTGGCATTAATGTCTTCAGATATTAATTGAATAAATAAGAATGTTATAAACCAAAATTTTATTATTGATGATGTGATTTATTGATGTTGTTATTGCATTAAAATATATCTTTCATTTTAAGTATTAAAATATAACCCTCAGCTGACATTAAATATTAAACTTAGTTTCATTTAAAAAAATGATTAAAAAAACGATAATATATTTTATTAACTGGTAGTAAATTAATTAAAATAATTGTAAAAAAATTAATTAAATAATAAAAATTAGTTTCACTAACAAGAATTGATTTAAAAAATGATAATACTTCATTAACTGATAGTAAATTAATAAAAATAATAGAATAAATAAATAGTATTAAATATTAAAAATTAGTTTCGTTAACAAGAATTGATTTAAAAAATATATTTTATTTACTGATAGTAAATTAATAAAATTATTATTTAATAACTAAAATTAAATATTAAAAATTAATTTCACTAACAAGATTTGATAATAATATTTTATAAACTGATATAATATGACAATATTTTATTAACTGATAGGAAATTGATAAAAATAATTATAATTAAATAAAATTAAGTATTCAAAAATTAGCTTCTAAAAATGAAAGCATCTTGATATAAATAATAAAACTGTAACTGAAATCAAAAACATAAAATACAGTGTTTATAGATTTATATTAGTTACCCAATGCAAAGAAAAAAAAAACTTGAAAAGAAAATTAATTATTTAAAAAAAAAATCTTCCACACAATTAATACTATTGAGCAAGTGTTTCCATTGTTACTTAAAAAGAAAAAAAAATCATTTAAATGTATGGAATTTTAGACAAGATATTTTAAAAAAATTTCTTTTATAGAATTATCAATATCAGGTCGGTGTTTTCAAGTTTGTGAAGTAACCGATAAACGGAAAAAAAGTAACATAAACTACAAAAGCGGAAAATAAGTGACACGGAAAAAAAAATTACAGGAAGAAAAGTGACGAGGGAAAAAAATTACCGGAAAAAAAGTGACAAGGAATTGATTTTGGGGATTCATTATTGATTTTGGGGACTCATTTGTTAATTATGAAAGGGGGGAGATCGGGGTGAGGCTCTTAATTTAAGTAAATAGGATTTTCATGCTGAATTAACTGTTTTGGTTCGATTTTTAGATATATGTTCATACTGAAAAGACGCTTGCCTGATTAGTTTTGGGAATGGATGAATACCCCCCCCCTCCTCCAATCCACCCTAAATTTGACAAATCTTTTTTTTTTTTTTATGCTGAAGAAAAATAATTGCAGTTAGATAGCGCTACGCGCTATGCAATTTCCTTAACTTCAACTTCCACTTTTAGAACACTCTGAAGTTTGTAAACGGAGTGCAGCCGATTTTTGTTTTGATTCGAATGTTTTGATTTCGACAAAAAATGTAACAATTAATTTGAGAATAGATATTAAATGGAGCATTGTGTCTCCAGATGATTTAAAGTTGTGTAAATATGTAAAAGGAATTGTAAATACCTATTTTTTTATCTTATTAAACGTTTTAGTTGTAGAAAAATTCTTCGAAGAATTTACTGAGTTTTCGATTTGATTCTGCTTCACATTTTTACTTTCTTCTATCTTTACAAGAAGAAAGTATTGGATTCATGAAAATTTTCGACTTCCGGTTTTCGACGGATTTATACGTTTTAGAAGGTCCTGAACACGTTTTGACTATTTTTAGAAAATGTCTGTCTGTGAGTCTGTCCGTCTGTCTGTCTGTCTGTATGTGACAAAAAATTTGTGGGCGCTCTATCTCAAGAACTAATGCTCGAAATTTAATAAAATTTTATATTCAGTTAGACCTTGATATGAATTAGTGCCTATTAGTTTTTGGTGAAAATTGGCCTGCAGGTGGCGCTGCTATACAACGTTTTTCATGATTTTCAAGATTGCTATATCTCAAGAACTAATGCACAGAATTTCACGAAACTTCAGATTCTGTGACCCCTTGATAGACGCTGATTAAGTTTTGGTGTAAATTGGCCAGCCGGTGGCGCTGCTATGCCACGTTTTTCATGATTCTCATGATAGCTGTATCTCAAGAACTAATGCACAGAACGTCACCAAACTTTAGATTCCACGATACCTTGAGATACATAGCCGCTGATAAGGTTTTGGTGTGAACGGCCCTATAGGTGGCGCTGCTATGCTACATTTTGCACGATTTTTGCGATAGCTATATCTCAAGAACTAATGCAGAGAACTTCATCAAAATTTAGATTCTGTTACACTAGAATATATAACATAATTAGATGCTGATTACATTTTGGTATTAACCTTGCAACAGATAGTGCAGCTATGCTGCATTTTGCACAATTTTTCCGATAGCTATATCTCAACAACCAACGCACAGAATTTCATCAAACTTCAGATTTTGTTACAAAATGACATATAACATAATTACAGGATGATTACGTTTTGTTATAAATCCTTCAACTGATGGTGCTGCTGTGCTATATTTTACACGGTTTTTTTAAACTAGCTATATCTCAAGAACTAATGCAGAGAATTTCATCAAACTTCAGATTCTTTTACGCCATAACATAATTAGACGCTTTTTTACATTTTGGCATAAATATTCCAAGATATGGTGTTGCTGTGCAACGTTTTGCAATTTTTTGTTATAACTATATCTCAAGAACTAATGGACGAAATTCCATCAATTTTCAGATTCTGTTAGGTCTTGACATAAGTAAATGCTTATTAGGTTTTAGTATAAATTACCCAACATGAGGCACTACTAAGCTCTTTTTCTCAGAATATTAATTAAATTTTGCGTTTTAGGCTTTTCGGATACCAGAATCTCATTAAGCTAGGTCAAATGTTCGAGGAAATTCGATAGTGGGTAACTTTAGGGTAGAGGTCTGCACGGGCCGGAATTTCCAGGCCCGGCCCGGCCCGTTGTAAAACTCAAAAGTTCGGCCCGGCCCGGCCCGTTTAAATTTTTATATTTTAGGCCCGGCCCGGCCCGTACAAAAATCAGCGAAAACAGGCCCGGCCCGGCCCGTTTTGGCCCGTTACAATTTCTACGATTTCTTAAAAATTCAGATTTTTATCATATAAATAAGATTTCTTTAAAGAATGCTGCATACATATCTATGGAATGATTTTACAGTATATTTTACAGGAAATACACATTAACAACATTAATGATTACTTAGATTCTTAGGCTTTCAACATTCGAATAAAGATTCATTAAAAAATTAATATGGCTTAGAATAAAAGAAAAAAGAAAAAAAGTTAAAAACATCGTTAATTTTGAAGCTGTTTCATAAAAAAGGATTTATAAATATATTTCTATATTATTTTATTATAAGTTTCAAATCCAAATTTATTCTTAAATTCAAAGAAGTCCTTTCTGTTACATTTCTAAATTCATTTTTTTTTTCCTCAGAAACGCATAAGATTAGCAGATATCTATTTTCAGAAACTATATAATCGAATGGCGTTATCCATTTTTTGATACAAGCAATTTAAGAATACTGCAAACAATAAAATACTGTCATAATTAGCGTTTTGAATAGAATTTCCGGAAGCAATAGCAAGGGAAGGGAGAAAAACCTGCAATCATTTGAGAAACTATTATATCTCAACAAGTATTTTATTTACCAACAATGAAAAACGCTATTCGATTCCAAATCCCTTCAATAGTTAGGCTTATCACTTTTATACTTTTACAATTAAAAATTAAACAGAAAATAGGCCAAACTTTCGCATTATTGAGAAATTAATTTAAATTCATCGAGATATATCCGAAGACTAAGCTAACAAAAGTTCTTTATCGCTGTTAATAATTTTACAAATCATGTTTTGCCAATAATTAAGTCTAGTACCGGACCGGCCAGTCTGTATGTAGAAAAATAATGCAAGCGTGATCTCGGACCGGCATGAGTCAGCTAAAAAAATATTAAAATGGGTTACACATAATGTAATTCTCCGATGCCGATACACTGTGCATTTTTATATTGATGCTGTCAAACTAGTATGGCCACATTTATACTTATTCTCGTTAAAACCATTTTCGTTGAAAATAGCTCATATTTTATCGTTTCAACTAAAATCTTCAGAACGGGCCGGCAGGCCCGAAATTTTTTTTTATCGGCCCGGCCCGGCCCGTCAGGCCCGTTCAATTTTTTTGCCGGCCCGGCCCGGCCCGTTTATGTTGTTTGTTGGCCCGGCCCGGCCCGTTGAAAAAACTATTCTAAATCTGCCGGCCCGTTAGAAAATTCGAAACGATTCCGCCGGCCCGGCCCGGCCCGCGGGCCGGGCCGGGTACGGGCCACGGGCCAGGCCCGGGCCCGTGCAGACCTCTACTTTAGGGTCACCACGTTTTTTTTTTTTTTTTTTTTTTTTTAATATTAAAATATATTTATGAGATAGAAGAAAGTTTTGGGATTGACTCTTTTATCAATAGTTATTCAGTACAACTTTAAAACGTCTTTAAATAAATTTTCTACTGCTACTTGTTAAGCTATGCAAGGCATTAAAATCAAAGTATTTTTTTTTTATTCTTTTGTGTATTTATTCGGAAGACAACATTTGAAATTAGAACATTTTTATAGATTTTACGATTACCTATTTACATATGATTTACTCGACCTTGATTTTCGAATGAGAAACCTTGATTTGAAGATAACATATATATATATTACATATGCAGAATTATCCAATGTGTATCATGTTTTGAATATAGGTTATTTCTGATAAGGTTAATATATAATATATTAATGAAGAGTTTGGGGGTTTAATTGTTAAGTATAGAGGGGGAACGTGGGATAACAAGTATCTCTCATAAGTTATGGGGTTCTTTTCCTTATTATAAAAGGGGACACGATGGGCAGGGCAATTATATCCCTCTCAAATTAGAATAATCGGTTTTTATGCAGAATTATCCGATTTGTTTGAAATTTCAGACATAGGTTCATTATGAGAAAATGTATCTCTGATTACTTATGAAGTTCTTTTGCTTATTATAAAGGGGAGAACGGACAATTATCCCCCCCTCAAATTAGATAAATCGGTTTTTATGCAGAACTATTCGGCGTATTTCAAATTTTAAATATTGGTTCTTTCTGAAAAGGGGAATCCTAAATAGTTTTAAACATTTAATGGCTAAGTATAAAGGGGATCGGAGGATAATCCCCCTTAAATTAAATAAATAACTTTTTACAGAGAATTATCCTATTTGCTTCGAATTTTGGCTGTAGGTTCATTATGATATGGCATATCCCTGATTATTTATAGGGTTATTTTGCTAATTAAAAAGGGGGCCATTAGCCCCCCTTAAATTAGATAAATTGTTTTTTATGCACAATTATCCGATGTATTTCAAATTTTGGATATAGGTTTTTTCTCATAAAGTGAATCCCTGAATAGCTTTAAGGGTTTAATGACTAGTATAGTAGGGGGGGGGGATAATCCCTCTAAAATTAAATAAATAATTTTTTTACACAAAATTATCCGATTTGCTTCGAATTTTGGATATAGGTTTATTGTGATAAGGCGTGTCACAGATCAGGTATGGATTGAATGATTAAGTATAATCGGAGGAAATGGGGGAGCAAGTCCCCTTCTTAATTTGTTTTTCGAGGGGCATTATTCCTTGAAAATTAAACTGTGTAATATGCAGTTAGTGTGAATAGCCTATGAGCTCAGTGCCATCAGTTGAAATGAGCAATATTCTTTTTATTTATGTTCTGACCAGAGGCATTAATATTTTCAGATATTAATAAAACAAATAAATAAAATAAATATTAATAAGTAAATAACAAGACCTTTGTTAAGTTATTACTCCATAACTAATCAGAGATACGTCTTATCCACCCGTTCCCCCTCTACACTTAACCATTAAATAACCAAAACTCTTCCGCCATTCTATGCTATATATTAGTCTTATCAGAAAGAATCTATATCCAAAATTTGATACACGTTGGATAATTTTCCATAAAAACCCATTTATCTAATTTAGGGCAGATAGGGTTGGGGTATTCATCTGTTCTCAAAACTAATCAGGCAAGCGTCTTTTCAGCATGAACATATATCCGAAAATTGAACCAAACCAGTTAATTCAGCATGAAAATCCCATTTACCTAAACTAAGGGCCTCCTCTTGACCCCCCCCTTTCACACTTAACGAATGGGTCCCCAAAATCAATTCCTCGTCACTTTTTTCCGGTAACTTTTTCCCCGGAGAACAACTTCCGTTAAATTAAATAAGTGGCTTTTTACGCAGAATAATCCGATTTGCTTCAAATTTTGGATAAATGTTCATTATGATAAGGAGAATCCCTGATTAGTTGTGGATTATCCCCTGTTCATCCTTCTATATTTAGCCATTAAACACTTAAAAATATTCAGGGATTCACTTTATCAGAAAGAACTTATATCCAAAAATTAAAAAATACGTGGGATAGTTGTGCAAAAAAAAAAAAAAAAAAAAAAACAGGTTATGTTATTTTAGGAGGGGGGATAATCTCCCGCTCCCCCTTTTTAATTAGCAAAAGAACCCCATAACTAATCAACGATACACCTTATAAAAATCTACATCCAAAATTTGAAGGAAATAGGTTAATATAGCGTGAAAAGCCATTTATTCAATTAAAGGGGGGGGGTCATTAAACCCTTAAAACTATTCAGGGATTCACTTTATCAGAAAAAAACCTATATCAAAATTTGAAATACATCGGATAAGTGTGAATGAAAAAACAATTTATAAAATTTAAGGGGGGAATAATCACCAGCCCTCCCCTTTTTAATTAGCAAAAGAACCCCATACCTAATCAGGGATACGCCTTATATCATAATGAACCTATAATCCAAAATTTTAAGCAAAACCGATAATTGTGCGTAAAAAGCAATTTATTTAATTTACCGGAAGTTATATTCTATTCCCCTCCTTACTTAGCCATTAAACCCTTAAGGGTGTTCTCAACTGCTCCGCTCAACAAGCGCAAAACGATTTGACACTTTTACAAATTCATTTTTTAACGGAAAGATATAAAATTGGAATGCCTGACTATGGAAGTGATTTCGAATCGAACACAATTTTTCATTTTATGATAGTTAAATTATCTATCTAGTTCTAAGCTATTTCGATCACCTGATCACCCGTTTTTCGACTGCTTTTTGACCGGTTTTTCTGCTTTCGTCGGAAAAAGTGCTCAAAAACATCAAATTGAAGGCTTGTTATGAAAAATCTATTGTTTTTTTTTTATATAAAAAACAGAAAATTGAGTGCAATTAGCCAGTTTCTGAATAACAACACCTGCTATTTTCATGCAGTTCCGAACAAAAATAAATTAATGCATGTGTCACAAAGTGGCCCTTTTTGACTTAAGAACACCCTTAACACTATTCAGGAATTCCCCTTATCAGAAAGAACCTATATTTAAAATTGAAATACATCGTATAATTCTGCATAAAAACCGATTTATCTAGTTTGAGGGGGAGATAATTGCTCGTCCCCCCCTTTATAATAAGCAAAAGAACCCCAGTACTAATCAGAGATATGTCTTATCATAATGAACCTATGTTCAAAATTTCAAGCAAATCGAATAATTCGTAAAAAGCTATTAATTTAATTTAAGAGAGGTTATTCCTTGTTCCCCCTCTATACTTAACCATTAAACTCTTCAGGCATTATATAGTATATATGTAAGCCTTATCAAAAAGAACCTATATTCAAAATTTGACACACGTTGGATAATTCGGCATAAAAGCCTATTTATCTAATTTAGGGCAGATAGGGGGGGGGGGGTAGTAATCGTCCCTTCCCAAAACTAGTCAGGCAAACATCTTTTCAATATGAACATATATCCAAAAATTGAACCAAAACAATTAATTCAGCATGAAAAATCCATTTACCTAAATTATGAGCCTCCCTCCGATCCTCCTATCATACTTAACCAATGAATCCCCAAAATCAATAATAAATCCCTAAAATCAATTCCTTGTCACTTTTTTCGGTACCTTTTTTTCCTTGTCATTTTTTTCCGGTCACTTTTTTTCCGTTTTCCCAATTTATTTGTATTTGCAAAATTTAGATTTAACCTATATCAGTTGATAGGCGGAAAAAAAGCGTCCCGGAAAAAAGCGTCACCGGAAAAAAACGCACCGGAAAAAAGCGTCACTTTTTACAAATCACATATTTAAATAAGTCTGATAATAGTACACATGGTTAATCTTAGAATATAAACACTAGATTGAGACGGTTTTGTGAAATCTGAGCGTCCTTGCTCTCTCGGGACTGAGATGGGCGAAGGTGGGGGGGGCGGGCTTTAAAAGTTATCTCAAAACCTGTTATTGCCTCAATGGAAAAAACTATTGTAGGATACGAAAAATAAGATAATAAACACTAGGTACTTAAATGATTTTTTAAAATTCAGTCTCCCTTGTTCTTCTGTGGTGGTGGTTGGGGGGGGGGGGGCGATTGTCTACAAACTCTGAATCTATCTCTTACATTATTTTTTTATATTATTTATAATTTGATTATTTATAATTTAAATTATACATAATTAATTTATATATTATATGATTCTTATTTTTATTATTATTATCAAATTACATATTACTATTTTATTACATTTTATATTATATATTTATACTTATATAATACATATTAATTAATTATTAATGTATTAATATGATATATTAATAGTAAATAATTAATAATATAATTAATAAATTAATAATAATAATAATAATAAATAATAATAATAAATAATAAATAATTTATAATAAATAAATAATAAAAAAATAATACATAATTATAAATTAAATATAAAATTAAATAAAAATAAATAAAAAAATGTACAAATAAATATTATTAAATATTAAAAATTATACTCATTAACAAAAATTTATTTAAACATGATAATATTTTATTAACTCATAGTAATATCAACTCATATATATATTTTTCATTCAGCCACCCTTGTTCTTCTGTGGGGGCGGGGGGGGGGGTGAGCCTACAAACTCCAAATCTATCACTGCTTTAGACGATAACATTTTTTCGGAATGTTTTCTACAATTTAGGGAAAAAAGTGACTGGAAAAACAAGAGCGCAAAAAGTGATCAGAAAAAAGTGACAAGGAATTGATAAATATTGAACTTGTGGATAATATTGATACGCGTACCCTTGGGGATACGTAGCGAGATTGCTGGAGGTATATGACAATAGTATCAGTAATGGCGGATGATAAAATACCATTTTTTAAATAAATTCTTGTTAATGTGTAGATTTTTTAATATTTAATTTTATATATTTATACACTTATTTTTATTATGTCCTATAAGTTAATAAAATATTATCATTTTTAAAATTAATTCTTGTTGATGAAACTAGATTTTTAATATTTAATTTTATTTATTAATACATTTATTTTTATTGATTTACTATGAGTTATTAAAATATTATCATTTTTAAATAAACTTTTGTTAATAAGTATAATTTTTAATATTTAATTACATTTATTTTTAATTTTATATTTAATTTATATTTATGTATTATTAATTTATTACTTATTTATTATAAATTATTTATTCTGTATTATTATTATATTATATTAATATATTTATTATTATATACTATGTTATATAATATATAAATATAAATATATAAATGTAATATAAAATATAATAAAATATTAATATGTAATTTTATAATAAAAATAATCAAATTATAAATAATATAAAAAAAATAAATATAAGCAGGCCCGTAACCAGATGGGGGCCAGGGGGGCTGAGCCCCACCTAGCTACCTCTTGAGCCCCCCCTAGACATTTCACTTCTTTTCAATAAAATGTATATTTTAATATTAACTAACGCTAATCTGAAGGAAAAAATTATGCTTGCAAAAAAAATATTTAGATCTTTCAGTTGCTTTAAATGAAACGAAAAATACCAAATATTTTAAAATAAGAAGGATACATTGTGATGCATTATTTTGCGATACAATTCTCAGAATGTTGGGGAAATACGATAATAAGGACATTCCGTCTTCTGAAAAAATTAACCCCATATGCACTAACAGCAGTCATCTTATGTTTTGGTACAAAGTAAATGATCTTTTGAATCTTGTGGGGAGAATCTATAATCCATTACCTCCGCTGAGTGGGACGGGTGAAACGGAAATAGACATATGTTATTCATCTTGATGGGTAATTAGTGAAGCAATGGGTGAACCATGGTAATAGAGCCTATATCTCCGTGGGGTAAACGTCTTCAAGCAATTCAATAAAAGCGTTTTTTAGGAATTTCAATAGAGCTGTTGCTGGACAACATGTCTTTAGTTAAAAAAGAAAAAAACTAAGAAAAAAAATGTCTATTTATACAAATCAAATAAGAAAAATCCTTGTTTGAAAGACATTGTTTCATGCTTTCGGTGTCGGCAGAGAATGCTGAAAATAGTAAGAGCATGTTTTTGAACTTTTTTGACAATTGAATAAAATTTGCAGCTATGGTTATTCAACTTAAAGAATTTAACTGCGTTTTACGTTTAACCATATTGTTTTCATATCGAAATTAGCTACTTTCTGATATTTTTGCGAAAATTTTTTATTGATAGAGGCATAAAATTCGGCAGTAATCGGGATTGAGGTGTAAGGAATTGAACAATGGTTTATGTTTTTGTAAGCGGTAAACAGTCTATCTAAAAATAATGGTAAATTCGATGTAGGCTGATTTTCACATGACGGAATGATGATCAAGCAGGTAGGAATTGACTATGACTTAGATGTATGGGATTTACAGAAAAAACAGATAGCGCTAATCTATTCTCAGATATATGAATGTGAGGGATTAAAATTGTAAGACGAGCAGAAAAGAAAATTAATTCTTGAATGTGTCAGGAAAAAACGCATTGTTGAGTCAGAAAAATATTTTTTGAGACCAGTGTTGAATCCAGGGGGGAGGGGGGGGGATATCCCGCCCGGAGCAATGAAATGTCCCCCCCCGGAAAATTTGAGATATTGGGATTTCAACGGTCAAAAAGTGCAATGTCCCCCCCCCCCGATAAAAGTGTGAATTCAACACTGCTTGAAACTTACAAACAGTGCCGGCACAATAATGCGTTGGGAGCATTGCACACTGCAGTATTGAATTGCTAAAATTTACTTTTTAATTGTTTACATCATAGAATAATTTAATAAAATAATTGAAAAATACTAATATTTTCAAATTTAATGTGCGTAATTACTTTTATTCTCGTAAAATCTTTTTCCTTTGCAATATTTTAAAAACCTACTGTTTATACTGCAGGTAAAAATATGCAAATTAAATTACAATTGCTTGCTATTTTTACAATATTTCTGAATGGACTGAATTAGGTGAGATCAATAGCAAACATTAATGTAATAAATTGTAAAGTGCAACCTAAATCAATTTTCAAATTCAGAAGTTGCTTTTCTTCTACTTTTGTTAAGTAATCCGTTGTTTAAAACTTGTTATATTGCCAATTAATAACTTTTACTTATTATATCAATTGTGAATGCAATCAGGAACATTTTTACACCCCTCCCCTCTTCTATTTTCCAAACTATTTTCAATAAAGGGAAAGCAGTAAGTAGTTATGAAAATATGAAAATATTTTCAAATATAAATGTTACATGTATATATATATTTGAAAAAATGTATATAGTTTCCTTTTTGAGAGTTCCTTTCCTTTTGTTGACCACAGGACAGTTGCAAAAGAAAGGCCAGTCAACATTTTTATAACTTTCAAGACTTTTTTTTTTTTTTTTTTTTTTTTACAAAATATGCTTATAGAGGGCAAAAGTATTAGCCCCAGCCCCACAAAAATTTTTCAGAGTCCCCCCCCCCCCTGGCATTACTAGCTGGTTACGGCCCTGAATATAAGAGATATATTCAAAAGTTTGTAGACACCCTCTCCCCTCGCCCCCCCCCCCCACTCCACAGGAGAACAAGGGAGACTGAATTAAAAAAAATGATTTAAGTACCTAGTATTTATTATCTAATTCTTCGTACCTTACAATTTTTTTCATTAAAGCAATGACAGGTTTTGAGATAACTTTTAATGCCCCCCCCCCCCCGCCCATCTGAGTCTCGATAGAGCAAACACTTAAATTTCATAAAACCGTCTCAATCTAGTGTTTATATTCTAAGATTAAACATGTATACTATTATCAGACTTATTTAAATATGTGATTTGTAAAAAGGGACGCTTTTTTCCGGTGCGCTTTTTTCCGGGGGCGCTTTTTTCCGGGGCGCTTTTTTCCGTGCGCTTTTTTCCGGTGCGCTTTTTTCTGTGATTCATATAAGTTTAATAATTATAAATAATTAAGGATTTATTTACTGTTCATCTTAAAAGAATGCAATATTCAAATATTTTTTATTTATTTATTTTTAATCATGCAGCAATCTATTTGCAGTTTCCCATATCCTATGCAAAGAAGTTTCAAGAATGAATTGTGCAGTTTATGCCCCACTGTTTTAATGCATTAATGTTTTATTTAGAATACATTGATTAATGTGCATCTAACTCTCATGCATAATTCTTTCGACATTATTTTATCAAATATAGGTTTTTTATACTTCTTGACACGACGACTTTTAATCATGGTTAAAATCGGTTTAAATTGTCGCATGTCAAAACTTACCAACGCTGTCTAAATATAATTGAGATACATACATACAGAGAGCATAAATTAGATAATGAAATATATGGCAACTCGCTAAGCTGTAAGCTATCAAGGGAATAACATTAGAATCATTAATGAATTTTCACGTAAATTAAAAGTGTTTTTGCCATATGAAAAAGATCTTCCAAATTTTCTCGTGTTTTTCCTGAATCAAACTGTTTGGGAACTTGAATACCGGTTCGTTATTTCTTATCTGAGTAGAAAGGAAGTACCCCCGCTTTTTCTGTGAACTGCAGAATGATGTCCTTCACCAAGGTCCCTTTCTTCGGCCATCCCTTCGACTGGCTAAGGGCAAAGCATAAAAATAGAGTTCGTTTTTGTTAGTTTCTTTGTAAAGAGCAGGTCTTGGATCTTTAGGATTTGAAACATTTTTCTTCCGTTTGGGATTTGGATGTTCCCAAATGTTCAGTCAGGCGAGCAGGGGGGCGGAGCCCCCCTAGTATATATATATATATATATATATATATATATATATATATATATATATACATATAAATAAATATATATATATATATATATATATATATATATATACATATAAATAAATATATATATATATATATATATATATATATATATATTATTTAAATT
This sequence comes from Maratus speculifer, assembly GCA_964019185.1. Lineage (NCBI taxonomy): Eukaryota > Metazoa > Arthropoda > Arachnida > Araneae > Salticidae > Maratus > Maratus speculifer. The sequence goes on along the minus strand of OZ025296.1, from coordinate 313,498,274 downwards.
TTATAATCGTGGCAATTATAGTACTCTATTTCTGTTGAAAAGTAAAAGTAAAATAGTAATTATTGTATCTTTTTGTTGTCATTTTTTTCTGATGAAAACTGAAAAAATTATTTAAAATAAAATACGTTGCTATGTCCAAGATATCATCCGTTATTAAACCCGGTCAATTTCAGTTTTATTTCGTTTTCATTTATTATAAATGATTTTTAATTCATTGAAATTTACCTTACAAACAATGCAACATTTTACACAAATGTATTTAAAAAAATGTCTGTGTGTTTTTTAAATATTTTTATGGGGCTAACATTTTTTAAAATCTATGCTTTCTACAGTATATAATGCAAATCATAGATTGCATCTTATAATGCAAAACATTGATTTCATACGGCATCTTAAAGGAATATATATATATATGTTATTTAAATTTTAATAAAGAAAAAATCATATATTTCATACTGGTTATATTAATTTCCCAATTATCAAAGCCTATATATTTTTTTTTTTTACTTTGTTGAGTTTCTTTTGCAAAATGAAGTATGCAAAAATATTTCCGACGACATTCGCAGAAATTATTAATTTAATGTTAAAATAAACTTTAAACAATTGATGAATTAACAAAAGTAGAATTAAGAAAAATCAAGCTTAGAGAACTGATTTGTGTCGTATTTGTATTTTATAAACCTAACTTAATTCAATTTATTCAGAAGTAGCCTATATTAATAAAAGAAATATCTTTGTGTGACATGTCTGGTTAGTAATATCAGACGTTTAGGTCTGAAAATGTTGGTGAGAATAGTCAAAGCAAATCCTGATGCATCCGAAAATCAAATTATTCATTTTTTGTTAATTAGCCTATTTGCTATTACAACAATAATAATAACAATAATAATAAACCTACCAAAATAGCATGAAAAGTAACATCGCGGTGACGGAAATCCCAATACGCAATTTTATAAGTTGAAAAGAACGAATTTTCATAATTTTCACCAATATGTCGGATAAAAAAATGAAGCTACAGAAGATAAAAAATAAATATTCACCGTATTATCGCATTTAAATTTTTCTAAGGTTCTATTCCATTTTAAAAATATTAATGTCAATCTTTTAAAAAGTTCTTTTGAAACATCTGTTTTTTTTCGTCATCACTCTTCTCCCCCCCCCCCCATCTTTAATAAATTTGATCATTCAAAATACCAGAAAATAAAAAAAATATTCGTTTAATGATTTTGCCTTCTTCGACAGTTCAATCTCTTTTTTAAAATATCAATATAAACCCTGTTTAAAAAAAAAAAAAAAAAAAAAAAAAAAAAATGTTTTTTTCTTTCTTTTTATCTTTCTTTTTTCTTTTTCTTTTGTTTTTTAATATTTAAGTCTGCATCTGCACTTTGAATGGAAATATGAAAAAGAAAGAAAGAAAGAAAGAAAACACTTATTCAGCGTTTATATTTCTTATGGAGGTCCCCCCCCCCTTTCCTTCTCAGTAAGTTTGAAAAAAAGAAATTCCAAAACCATTCTTTTCCAAATGTCACTTCAGTAATTTTCGTGTTTTATTATTATTATTATTATTATTATTATTATTATTATTATTATTATTATTATTATTATTATTATTATTATTATTATTATTATTATTATTATTATTATTTTCAAATTTTGCACCGGCTAAGAAAATCAAAATATAAAAAGAAACATATACTCCCTCCCTCTCCCTTTATAAGAAAGAGGGCGTATATTTAGTTTAAAACGACATTTCATGTATTTGCTCTGAAATTTTTATACAATGCTCGCCAGCATTTTAGGTAATGATAGAGCAGAAATTTGGATCAGAATCTATGAGATTTAGGTTGGTGAGGAAAGGGGAGGGAAGGTCAGTGTGAAATAATTCCTATAAGTGTAAGATTGAACGCTTTTATTAAGGAACTAAGTAAACTTACTTATGCGTTAATCCTTTATACAGTAAACTAGTATTGGATTCGTGAAAATTTTCGAAATTCGGTTTTTGATGGATTTACAAGAGTTAGAAGCAGTGGCGTAGCAAGCAGGGGGCGGAGGGGGCGGTCCGCCCCGGGTGTCACCCTCTAAGGGGTGACACCCAATCTTTTTTTGCAAATCTATATAAAATTTTAAGATTTTAGAAACGAATTCTGAAATAAAATAAAAATTCTAGCGCACGACGCAACAAAGTTAATTTTCTTTTCTTTGAGAATGTGAATTTTTTCTAAATAAGGTATGCACCAGAGAACAAAAACCAGCCTATCCAACGAATAGACAGCGAAAGAAAACTTTAAAAGAAAGACTTATCGTCTACATATAGACACCGCATCGATTTACACGGACTATGGATCTATTGATAAGTCGCTTCTGTGTTGTTATTTTATTTTTCTAATGCAGGAGGACAAAAGGTAAATAAGGAATGGTCTGGTCATTTGTTGTAATAACGTAGAATTGTGATTGAAAAAATATGAGAGATGGGGCGGGGGGAGGGAGTGACATCCTGGTAAGTGGGAGGGTGACACCATTTACATCCGCCCCGGGTGTCACCCATTCTAGCCACGCCACTGGTTAGAAGCCAGAAAATTCGAAAAACATGTTTATCATAAAGTCTGTGAGTTTCTGACTCTGTCTGTATGTATGTATGCTACACAAATTTTGTAGATTTTCTATATCAAAAAATAATGCACGGAATTTAATAAAGAATATAATCAGATAGTTCATAATATAAATTGATTCTGATTAGTTTTTGATATAAATACTTGACAAGTGGTGCGTTTTTTGCGATTTTCGCAACGCGCTGTATCTCAAGAGATAATGCACGGATTTCTATCAAACTTCAGATTATGTTGGTCTTTATCATGAATTGATATTTTATACATTTTGGTGTAAATCATTCAACAGGTGGCGCTGCTATTCTGATTTTTTTTACGTTTCCCACAAGTCACAACAGCTGTATCTGAAGAACTAATGCACGGATTCCCATCAAATTTCAGAATAGATTAACAATTGATATGAATTGTTTCTGTTTACGTTTTAGTTTCAATATCTCAACAGGTGGTCCTGAAATACTAAATTTTGCCCGATTCCCGTAATAACTCTATCTCAAGAACTAATAGACGAATTTTCAGGAAACTTCAGATTCAGGTATATCTTGATAAATAGCTCCATCAGTAGTTGAGAGGTTCTGCTCTCGAAACAAGTAGACGACAGGTGCTTTGTTTAAACCTAATCTCGCCCGTCGGCCTAATCGTTTGGAGTTTTCCGTGGTTTTATTCGAACTTTAGATTTCCTTGCGTAAATACGGGTTAGGTTTCCTTAGAAAGCGCCCCCCCCCCGGAGGGCACCCTTTCCCCTTAGGGCTTATCTCCCTCGTGTCGACAATTGGCCGTCACAAATACAACCAAATCCTTGATAAATATTATTGATGATTATATTTGGTGATAAATTGCCAAATACATGGCGCTTTTATGCTGCATTTTACCTTGATATCCGTAATAGTCCTTCCAAGAACTAATGGAGAAATTTTCATTCCTTTAGAACCATCATGGTGAACAAATATTGTCTTTTATTTTGGCACAGTGATAGTATATTTTGAAATATTAACATGTATGATATAAAAGAAAGTTTTGAAATTGCTACATCTGACTAGTTAGCTGTTGTTCGAGTAAAATTTTGCTTTAGAAATAGTGAGATTTGGGTAAAATAAATAATTTGAAAATAAAAAATTAAATTTTATATTTTTAACCCAATACAATCGAACCTCATTAACATGAACCTCAAGGGGAATAAAAATTTTGTTCATGTTAACAATAATTCATGTTATCAGTATCAAATTTTTGTATTCGTCTTAATACGGGACTGTGAAAACAATTCATGTTGTATAATAACTTTTCTGCTCCACGATTTTTTTTAAGTTTTTGCATTTTTTAATGCAATTTTAAACAATTCTTTTGCTTTTTGCAGAACTTTTTTGTCATTAAAAAAAAAAAAAGTTTCAGGCATTTAGCTTAATATGTTGCATTTTGTCTTCAGGATTTTTAGCGATTTGTAGCGTTTCGTGCAGATTTTTTGACATTCAGAAAAGGTTTCAGTGGTTTATCTGATTAGTTTAAATTTTGTCGTATCGCTATTTTTGGCGTTTATTGTGTAATTATTAAAGGTTTTTTTTTTTTTTTTTTTTTTTTTTTTCAATTTGTTGTGCTTTTTTTCCGCATAAGTAAAAGAAATTCTGTTTTAGTCTCTCAGACCATAATATGGTAAATTATATCCTCATTCCAACAAAGTTTATTCAGAATCCGTACAGCAATTCTAAAATTTTTTACGACTTTTGGAGCGATTTTTTAACATTCATAAAAAAAATGTGTTTTAAACTTTAGCTCAATAGACTAAAATTTGTCCTCTGTGATTATTAAAAATTTTTATGCGACTTTTTGAGTTTTTTCATTATCTGCTGGGATTTTTTCACATCGATGAAAATAAAGATTTTAATCTTTTAATCCAACCTCTTTTCAATGAAATTGATACGGAATTTGTTTAGCGATTTTTAAAATTTTCGCGTTTTGTTCTGTTTTACGACGAGTCCAGGCAAAACTGAACTAGTCGACAAACTGTAAATGTACATTATTTACTTATATTCAAAACATACTCGAATTTAATGATAATTAAAAAAAAAAAAACTATCATAAATTTAATGCCCATATTCTTAAATACTTAAATAATCAGAGAAAACGACTTAAATTTTTAGTTGAGAGACAGGTGAATAAAAGAAAAGAAAAAAAATATTAGAGAATGTTTGACATGTATTTCCTAAAATGCGATGGTACAGCATCATTTTTAAAAAGATAGCTCTTTCTTTATAATAGACTAGCAGCCCGCCCTCGCTTTGCTTCGGTCTAGAGCAAGTCGCTCAGTCCCGTGCCACTGCTGGCACCGCATACTGTTACTACCACTTCATCCCATTAAATTCAACTACTAAAAAGATAACCCTCCTTTTAGGTAGTCGGGTAAAAAGTAGCTTATATGTTAATCTAAGGTGTCAAATACCTTCATACAATATTTCATAAAAATCGATCCATCCGTTCTTGAGTTATAAATGGTGTAAAGAACCCGACTTTGTTTTATGTATATAGATTATAATCAATAGTATTGGCAGCGCACGGGATGTAAGGATTTTTAAGGTAATTTTTCTACACCTTAGGTTACATTATTGGCATTTTAGTAAGGATCCCTAATTTTTTTAAAAATATAATATAGCCTATGTTCACCGGAAATAGGGTAGCTTTCCAACGGTGAACAAATTTTTAAAATCTGTCAAGTAGTTTCGGAGCCTATTCAATTCAAACAAACAAACAATCAAATCTCTCCTCTTTATAATATTAGTATAGATTTCGGTAAACGGTGAACGCCGTCCTTTTTCGAAAATAACAAACAGATTTCATTAAATGTATGTGAATTTTATGCACATTTCCTCTAAAGGGTCTTCAAAAATATCCTTTTTAGGTGCGTTCGTAATTATGTAAATACGTAGCACCTATTGTTGTCGCTCAGTCCGTCCGTTTGTCCGCATATAACAACGCAAAAACTACCCAACAGAATCGTTTGAAATTTAAAATACATAATTATAACATAATTTTGTCGAGTCATTTCAAATTTTATGAAAATCGGATGGATAGATCAATTACAGGGACAATCAAAAGGATTCCGTTACATTACAGTCAATAGGGAAAAAATTTCAAATGCATTTTAATCGTTTGAAATTTAAAACATATAACTATTGCGTAATTTTGTTGAGTCATTTCAAATGTTATGAAAATCGGATGTATAGATCAATTACAGGGACAATCAAAAGGAATCTGTTACATTGCGGTCAATGGGAAAAAAATTTCAAATGCATTTTAATCGTTTGAAATTTAAAAATATAATTATTACGTAATTTTGTCGAGTCATTTCAAATGTTATGAAAGTAACAATGAAAGGGACAATCAAAAGTATTCCATTACATTACGGTCATTTGGGAAAAAGTTTCAAACGCTTTTTAATGATGTTACATTCATTCGAACATAATAGAATTGGTATGAATCTATGAAATATATACTAAAATATGCATTCTGTACAATCTGTGATGCAAAGAATTTTTATTATTAAATTACAGGGCCACACAAAAGTATTCCGTTACATTACGGTCAATAGGGAAAAAAGTTTCAAATGCATTTTAATCGTTTGAAATTTAAAACATACAACTATTGCGTAATTTTGTTGAATCATTTCAAATGTTATGAAAATCGGATGTATAGATCAATTACAGGGACAATCAAAAGGAATCCGTTACATTGCGGTCAATGGGGAAAAAATTTCAAATGCATTTTAATCGTTCGAAATTTAAAAATATAATTATTACGATATTTTGTCGAGTCATTTCAAATGTTATGAAAGTCGGATGCATAAATCATTTACAGGGACAATCAAAAGTATTCCATTACATTACGGTCATTTGGGAAAAAGTTTCAAATGCATTTTAATGATGTTACATTCATTCGAACATAATAGAATTGGCATGAATCTGTGAAATATATACTAAAATATGCATTCTGTACAATCTGTGATGCAAAGAATTTTTATTATTAAATTACAGGGCCACACAAAAGTATTCCACTACATAATGCTATACTGGGAAACATTGTTTGGGACGTGTTTTAATTATATTCAACTAAGGTACCCTGGGGTAATAACGCCACGTTAAGGTTCTACCAATTTTCACGGCTCAGTTTTAGATTGTACATTTCAAACAAATGTATGATTTGATGCAGCAACTCATTGACTATCTATATTAAAAAAATAATTTAACAGATATGTATTCATAAAATGTAATGACGTGATTTCTTGACCAATGCTATTTGGCGTTATTACCCACCTATATGGGTAATAACGCCATGCAAACAAAACTATGAAATAAGATGGAATAATTGCATGTAGATTGCCCAATTCTAAAAATACAAACTCTACAAACATAGAAATTGACAAATTGCATTCTAAGCTATTGAAAATGTTCATTTTTTTGTGAAAGTGTAAGAAAAATAAAGGTGTGGTGTGGGGGGGGGGGGGGGATGAGGCAAAAGAATATCAGACCGTGAGCTTCTTTTTGCTTAAAAAGGAGCGCTTAAATAGAATTATTAGAAACATTGCACAGTTTTAACTGTGTTTATTTGAATCAGTATTTAGGATGTAGCTCGGCCACTGTAGGGAATCAATCGGGGTATCAATACCAAGGATTGGCGTTTTTACCCCGTTATAGTTATTGCGCTGTACATTTTAAATTACAAATTATCTCGAGAAGATATCCAAAATTTTCAACAACATTTTGAAAGTCCATGAATTGTACTACAAATTTATGTAAGTAACAAAGTATTTCCGGATAAAAAAGATAGTCTTCACATCACAAAACGTATCTCGCAAATTTTAGACAAGCGTTAATTTTAGTTGCTTGTAAAAACAATAAGACCTAAAAATGAAACAAATTAACTTGAAGCTGTTTTTTGCGATTTATATGACTCAAAACCCTTCTGCGCAGAGCACATGGGTGTCATTTACCTGATTATTTCATAATTGTGCAAAATATAAGCACTTGGCGTTATTACCCGCCTGGCGTTATTACCCCAGGTTACCTTATTTCACATTTTATGAATAAGATATACGTTGCTGTACGTAAAGATTTCGACTACTACACTGTATCCGGAGTACGCTCTATTATATCAGCAAGATCTGAATATTTTTAAAACTTCGTAATCGTACGAACGCACCTCATTTGCTACGTTCACGTGCAATTTTCAACTTGTTTTATTTGACGACGCGTTCTTGATATCCTCTAGAAATAACTTTATTTCTTATCTGTCTAAAAATTTTCAACTTCTCACAAAAATCGAATAGTGTTCTCCATTTCCCCATATGTCTAATAAATCCTATATAGTTACAGCCAATTGCTACAGGATGGCTACCATTATGTGATTGTCATGCAGGGCCATCGCTAAGACTTTTTATTGGTGGGGGAGAAGACCTTAAATTGCAAAGTCAAATTTTTATATTTGCCAACTTATTTTATAATTTTGCCAAGTTACCACAATTAGAAAATGTAATACAGTTCTTATTTGTAAAAAGTTCAATAATATTCCCAATCAGAGTCGTAACTTTTGCAAATTCTATCAAAAATAGGAAATATATTGCAGTTTTTACTAAAATTTTAATGAAATTTGCCAAGTGTAATAACTTTTGGGAATGTTTGGAGGGTGAGGCTCCCTCCCTGTCCCCCCCCCCCCCTTAGCGAGGCCCCATGAAAATGAGCCTAAAGCATAAAATTTGTCATTATTTTCTGATAAAATCATTTACTGTTATAAGGAAGCAGCAATAAATATTTTCGTGAATATGTCAGGAAGTATTTGGTTTAAATTCGAAAACGGTTTTATAAAATATAAAACGCAATTCATTTCTTTCAGCGCGAATAATCATATCTATAAATTTTATAGCTTTATCAATAGCACAAGTGTACTCTGTAAAAATGAAATACCATAATAGAACAACTCCAAATTGAACTAGTAACCAATTTAGGTTAAAAAGATTATAAAATAACCAAAATGGGTAAAATCATATCCAAATCAGATCTTTCGGCAAAAATGATTCCAAAATGCGAAAAAAATGTAACCCAAATGGCCCCTCCCATACATCAACCCAAATTGGGTACTCAAATTCCCCCAGATTAGAACCGCCGATGGTCCATTTTTTCATATTCAAGGATGGCAACAAGTGACGCGCGTCCGCCCGCGCCATCTTGAACGACTAATGATTACATTATCACAGCGTGTGAATGTGAATAATTTGATCGCTTGCTGTACTCAAGGAAAAGAATAACATGTTCAGGCTATATTTAAAAGAAAGCAACTGGATTTATTTAGGTATGTATTTTTCATTTTTTTACTTAATGTAATCGTAATCAATTTAAGTAATCACTTTATCATGTTTTTTCATGCTTAAATTTTCGAAATTCAAGTTACGTTTGTTTTTCACTAATGAGAAAATTCAATTTAAGTTCGCTTCAATATTCTTATTTGCTTGAACACATCAAACATTTTAAATCCATTTATTAGTACATGAATAATGTCATATGAAGTGTAAACATACTTTAAACGATTTCCAATGCTGAATAATGCATTGTTTTGATAGGTATATATGTAACAGATGGATATAGTTTGGTTTTGTGAAATTGCTTATTAATGGTAAATTCTTAATTTTTCAATTATTGCTGCTTTAAATTATGTAGAACATTTCTAAATGTATAACTAAACAACTGTGTGGTGCTGAAATTTTGTTTTTAATTTTTTGAATGCAGCAATGTTTGTTGATTTAAATTAGCTTTGTTTTAATCAGGATCAACTAGCTTTTTACTGCAATAGTGGAACGAATGTTTGTCTTTTGGTTTGGTAAGGTTGAAAATTAGAAATCAACTGATAAAGCTGCTAAACTTATTTTTCTGTACTAGCAGTAACCAAACATAAAATTAACATCTTGGTATGCTCCCAAGTTTGTTTAAAAATGTAGTGTCTTGCAATTATTTTTATTTGAGCTAAAGCACAGGTAATATATTAATTTTTGATGTCTGATTTGTCGTTTTCCATGCATTTTGTCTAATATAGGTTTTTTCATTTCCTAAAATGTTAGCTTTTAATCATTTATGTAAATTGTGTAATATTATTATACATTGATATTACAACATGCATGTGTGCATCTGGGAGGGCTTTCTGTGACTCTGTATTAGGGGTGGGGGGCACTTCTTGATCTATAAAAGCACAAAATTTCAAATCTTCTGAGAAATTTCTCATTGCTGCAGGGTGTTTGTGTGCGTATGTGTGTAGGAGGAGGGGGGGTCACTCCCTGGTTTCAACAATGCGGAAAAACTTGTAGAATTCATGATCAACTAGCTTTTTACTGCAATTATGGAATGAATGTTTAACCGTCTTTTGGTTTTGTATAGTTGAAAATTAGAAATCGACTGATAAAGCTGCTAAATTTACTTTTCTGTAGTAGCAGTTTTATTTTAACTAGAGAAGAGATAATATCAATTTTTGACATCTGATTTGTAGTTTTGCAGGTACTTTGTGTAATAAAGGTTTTTCCATTGCCTAAGATGTTACCTTTTAATTTTAATCATGTATATGAATTGTGTGATGTAATTTTTATTTTAAGAACTTTAAGAAAAGTCATATAAAATGAATGAGATTTAAAAAAATCAAAACAATCATGAACCCTGCTGTGCAATTAGTTATGCAATATGCTAGGGGTGCACAACCATTTAAAGAGAAGGGAAACTTACAAATATATCTGGGTGGTCGAGGGCGGCATCAATAATACGGAGATAATTTGATTTCGAGGAAGTTATCTGTTTCAATAATCAGATTAAAGAGGTATAGTTTCAGAGCAGAATGTGGGGGACGCCCTTTAAGTTTGCTTATATAGTCAAAATATCCAATTCATTTGATAATAATATATCAGCAGTTTTCACATTTGTATATCCAGCAGATATAACAAGTATTATTTTCAAGATGTGATAATATTCCTTAATTTTATTCAGTAGAGTAAATTTGGTTTTATTATAAGTGCTAAAAAACAAGCATAAGTGGCTAGTGTAAAAAAAAAAAAAAAAAAATGTGGACTTCATGAGCCAATCAACCAGATTTTTCCGTGCCTGATCAATGAAATTCCCGATGTTTCTGTGCCCAATCAACAAAATTTATATTTCTTACGAAACTGATCAAGGAAATTCGCAGCTTTTTTCAAGCCAATCGACCAAATTTGCAATTTTTCCTCACATGCTGACAGGGTTGGCATGATTTAAATCAACTGATTTAAATCTAGATTTAAATCAAGTGATTTTTTTAAAAAAATCATTTGATTTAAATCATTTTTTTGCAATTTCACATGAATGCACATATCAAAGGAAAATTTTGGGTAAAAAGTTAGAAAATGTATTAGATAACGATAGAATTACAAAAATTAAAGCAAGATATTAACAAACTATTAATGGCTGTTATTTTGCTGGTGTTTTATTAAGGTTCTTTCTGTTAAATCAAAATGAAATGAAACTTAATGTAAGGAAAAATAATGAAGATTTGGCATTCATTAAAGAAGATTGTCTAAATCTTTTCATCACAGTAGCACATTTTAAAGCAAAAAACGGCCCATTTCAAAAATTACCATTGCTTGAGAAAAAAGTTTCTGATATTATGACAGATTATGATTGGCGGAAATCCTTTTACGTAATGGGAGGTAAAGAGAGTCATTGAAATTGAATTTATTTACCAAATAACAACAACCGTGGCTTCATCTACTGGAGTAAAAAGACAATTTTCTTATTTTGGAGTAGTTCGTTCAAGCCTTCATAATAAATTAGGAGTATACAAAGCTTCTAAATTAGTGTTTTTGTTCAAACAGTTAAATCCCTGATTTTTTCCTATTTGCTTAAGAAATATAGAATTAATTGTGATTTTTATCCCCCAATAAATAGCTTGCATTAAATGAATACTGTAGACTTCCTCAAATCCGCACAGCTTGGAACCAGAGGTTGTGTGGATTTTAGAATTTTGTGAATTTCTGGTCATGGGTTTGTTTACATTTTTAAACAGTAATTTGATTGTAATTAATAATGCAACTGAAGTTAATGAATGCTTATAATATAGTAAAACATTAAAACAATTATGTAAGTTAATAAACTATAATAATAAAAATTTTGATAATTAAAATATTGAAAGCAACAAAGATGAAGTAAATAATCAATAATGTATAACTAAATATTTATTATAAAGATGAGATGCATTTTTTCCTAAATTATTCAATAAAAATTGCCCCATAAAGGTGCACTACTAATTCACATCAATATCATAAAATATAGAAGTTTTATTTCAGGTTTAACCAAACTCAACAATAAAAAAAAGCTTGATGAATGTCTAAATGCATTTTGCAAAAAGATTGTGATCTCCACTGATATTAGCAATACCTTGAATTTTTTTCAGAAATAAATTTATTCTTTCTTCATGAAAAAGCATGAATTTAGCAATATTAATGAAAGTTACAGATTAAAATATAAATAGAGTTGATATAAAAATAAAAAAGTCAAATTTTGTCCCTATACCTGATCTGAGAGCTTCATTGTTTACATCTGTAAATTATGCGCGGATTTTAGAGAGTTGTGGATATTAGGGCAGCGGATTTGAGGGAGTCTACTGTATTTAATTTGTTTTTTAAATTTTGTCAGTTTCTATTCATTTACAACATATTTAAATTTATTTCTTATATGTTATTTAGTATGCACAATTCAATTACAAAATAATAGAATGTCTTTAGATTAAAGCCTAGATGTTTAATTTTTAGTACCAATCAGTAACTAGAATATAATATTTTCTTAACTATATAATTATTTCTTATAATATTTTTATAAATTATAAATATTATTTATTCTTTTTTAGTTATTTATTATAAAAAATTGCTTCATGTATTGTAAAAACATAAAAACACAGTAATTAAATATAGGATTCTAAAAAAATCAAATAAATCAGATTTAAATAAAAAAAATCCGATTTAAATCAAATAAATCCGATTTTTTAAAAAAAATCATGATTTTTTCCCAACCCTGCATGCTGATAAATTTTTATGCCTGATTGACAAAACATTAGTTTTTTTGTGCCTGATAGGCAATATTCGCTCTTTATTTGCGCCTGACTGACGAAATTCACAATTTTTTTAACATGAATGACAAAATTTGCGATTTTTACAAAGTCAATCCAGAAAATTCATAACTTTTTCTGCAAATGACCAACAAAATTAGAGATTTTAACAAAACCGATCAGCCAAATTCAGAATTTTAATGAAACCGATCGATGAAATTCGCGACTTTTTCTTTGCGGGATTGACAATTGCGATTTTTCCATGCCTGGTCGATGAAATTCATGATTTTTCTTCATATGATCGACAAAATTCGCGATTTTAAGAAGCCGATCGGTGAAATTTGTCATTTTTATGAAACCAGTCGACAAAATTTGCTATATTTCCTTGCATGATCAGCAAAATTAACGATTTTAACAAAGCTGATCGGCAAAATTCCTGATTTTTATAAAACCGATTAATGAAATTCACAATTTTTCTTCGCATTATTGGCAAAATTTGTGATTTTGCAAAATTTAAGAAGCGATCGAGAAATTTATGAAGCCAATTGGTGAGGCCGTGATTCTTCCATGCTTAATAGATGAAATTCCGGATTTCTTCACCCCTGATCGATAAAATTCGGGATTTTTTATGAAGCAGATCGACAAAATTTGCAATGTTTTTGCGTGTGGTTGACGAAATTTCCAATATTCCTCTGTGACCAGTAAAATTTTCAATTTTTTGAGACCAAATAAAAAAAAATTCACACATTTACACGCAATCAAGCTACGAAATTCACAAATTTTTAACTTTGACGAAATCTGCAAATTTTATCACTAAGAGATTAAATTCGCTACTTTTTTTCTTGATAAATTGACAAAACTCACAATTGTTTTGCAGCCGATTGGCTAAATTTCCAATTTTTCCGTGCATTATTGCAAAGTTTGTGATTTTTTAATTCTTATCAACGAAATTCATGATGTTTTCGTCCCTTATCGATAAAATTCTCGATTTTTTCCTGCCTGATCAATCATACTTTTTTTCATGGTAAACTGATAAAATGAGATTTTTCTGCAGCCAATGAGTGTATTTTGCAATTCTTTCGTACATCATCATCAAAACTGGCGATTTTCTCCTACCCAATCATGAAAATACAGGATTTTTCCGGACTTGATCGACAAAACTCTTGATTTTCCATGCTTGATCTGCGACATTTGCTATTCTATTTTGAGTCATGTGCAAAATTCGTGATTTTTCCATACTTGAAGAACGAAATTTGTGTTTTTTCCGAGCCTCATCCAGGAAAATAAGCTATTTTTACGCACTTCATGAATGAAATTTGCGATTTTTCCTTGTTCGATCTACAAAATTTGCAATTCATAAGTGACTGACGAAAATTTATATTTTCCCCTGATAAATTGACGATTGATTGATGTGGCTCTCGACTACCGAGATATATTTGTAAGTGGCCCTTCTCTTGAAAAGATTGTGCACCCCTATGGAATGTTTTATTTCTGATTATTGTTATTATTATTTTTTAATGGATTGTGATTTCTGAAAGTAAACAATACTGCCAAAATTGAATATGTGATTTCTACTTGTGATTCTTTCAGAAAATGAATGCTATTCTAAGAGGTATTAAGCAACGTAACTACTTAGAAAAGTGTTGCAAGTTCACAGTCCATCCACAAAGCATCAAAAGATAGGTAATTATACGGTTTACATGTTTCAGTTGCATACTTTAATTTACACTGGTATTTTCAAACAACTAAATTTCATGACGTATTTTTAACACATTTTAAATAAATTTACCAAGAAGATTGTTTGAAAAAGATAAGTGTTATTTATTTATTTATGTTAGTTTTATTTTTCTTCTTTTTTTGACGAGAGTTTAACCAAACTAATAACTTTAACTTTTTCATAGTACAGTAGATCCCTCGAATTTGCAATCCTAAAATCCACACATAATTTACAGATGTGATGTAAACAATGAAACTTTCAGTTCAGAATTAGGGACAAAATTTGACTTTTTTATTTTTATATCACTTCTCTATACATTTTAATGTGTCATTTTCATTAATATTACTGAATTTATGCTTTTTCATCAAGGAAAAATGAATGTTTTTCTGATCTTTTTGCCAAATGTATTTATGCATTAATCAAGCTTGTTTTATTATTAAGTCTGGCTAAACCTGAAATGAAACATCCTTATTTTATAAATTTGATGTGAATTGGTAGTGTATCATGAGGCAAATTTCACTGAATAATTTAGAAAAAATTCGTCTCCAGGGCTCATCGCAGGTCACTATTTTCACTAAAAGTCACTATTGCATTGGTCACTTTTTGTTACTATTTTTGATCTCAAGTCACTTTTTCCACTATTTTCGGAGAAAACTTCAAAAATCTCCGACTGATGAAAAACATTTCGCAACAAAATGGCGGCGGATCGGCTATTGCAACAGATTCGCTGTTTTTGCACATCCATTTTGTTGCGAAATCTTCTGCTGTCTCCTGCTAAAAGGAAGAACCAATGCTTCTGTTTACTTTCCACCCCTTTCTCCCTAAATGGCTGGCCTCATATGGGATTGCACATGATTTGTTACTTATCAAGTTTGTTACTTATAAATTTTGTGCTATTACAATTAGAAATATCCCTAAATATGTATTTTTAGTGCGTAATCTTAACTTAAAAAATATATTTTTTGGTGCTAAATTTTATGTTTTTGAATGTACTACTTCAAATATTTCATCACAATAAAAAAAAATTTCCAGTAAAATGGATTCCTGCTCATTCAGTATGTTTGAAAATAATTATTTTCTTGTTGATTTTGTTATTTCCTTTAGCTAAATAAAATGTGAAAGATTAATTAAGGAAAAGAAGAAATAAAATGTAAACCTTTTGAAAAAATATTGTAAAATCTAGTTAAAATGATTATTATTTTATGAAGTTTTCAGCTACAATTGAGTAATTAAGACAACTATTACTGCTTACAAGGAAGGTCTCCATACTGGGCATACTCAGAATTTTATGAAAAAAATACTAATTAAAGTACTTATGTATGTAATAAGGGATCCGTGAAAATTAGCAGCGGAATCACATTGGAAATTATGTAAAAAAATAAAATAGTTTAGAATATTTGGCATGAAAAGATGAACGAGTCACTCGATTTGGCGAACAGCTCTTTTCCTCGCCAAAAGCAAAGGATTAATTACGCAACTCAAAACTGTTGGATAATTATTAGAATGCATGTTGTAAATCGTATTTAATAAATTTAAACATAACAATGAGAGACTTTACTATAGTATATACATATTTATACACATTATAATGCATATATATACTACTTGTTGAAGTAGCTATTTAATTAATCATTGGAAAAAATGTTTTCATAGATTAAAAAAAAAAAAATCATATTGAGAAAAATCATCTTCATAAATGTAAGCATATTCAAAAATAAAAGCCACATGTTTCCATAGCAACAAAACAGGGTTGCCAGCTTTAAGCCGGGCCAAAAAAAGCCGGCCGGCTTTTTTTGGTTTTATCCACTTAAAAAAAGCCGGATAAAATTGAAAAAAGCCGGCTTTTATTTAGTGTTAATTTGTATTGAATCCATATTAAATTTGGATTGATTTATTTTTAATACATTTTTAATAATTTACTACTAAAAAAGTTATAAATTTCTGTTTAATTTTTCAAATAAATAAGTCTTTATAACTGCTAGGAGTCAACTATGAAGGCATTATGTCTGAAAAATATAAATCTTGGAAAAAAGAAAATATATTAAAAAGTGTTTTAAACTTAAGAATTATATTTAATGGAATTATGACAAAATTAGTGTTCCCTATAGATATAAAAAGGGCATGGTGCTATTCACTAAAAAGGGCACTACTGCATCATAAAAGGGCCCTTTTGCAAGAGAAAAAATTGTTATTGCCTTTAAAAAGGGAATAAAGTAGCAAAATACATAATTTTTAAATATGATAAATCAAGTAACATTAATTTCGAATGATTTTATGATATAAAAATTAGAAATACAATTAAATTAAAACATGATTGAATAGTTTCATGTTCTTTTTCTTAAAGAAATGAAAAAATTCTATCATTTTTGAGCACACAAATTTAGAAATATTACGGAAAAAAATATCAAAAATCTCTGAGTAAAATCAGAGGAGCATTTTACTACTTTTAAAAAGGGCAGGGTGCTGCACCCTTCAAAAATGGCCTAGAATGAACACTAACAAAATGAAACTCACCAAAGATCAAAGTGTTCATGGAAACATTGTTACAGGTCAATATGTAAAAAT
Organism: Maratus speculifer; assembly: GCA_964019185.1. Lineage (NCBI taxonomy): Eukaryota > Metazoa > Arthropoda > Arachnida > Araneae > Salticidae > Maratus > Maratus speculifer. The sequence continues at coordinate 313,481,294 of OZ025296.1, read as the reverse complement.
TAAGTCATAAAATGAACAGTGTTGAAAGATAAATTAGGAAGGATTCAATATTTGAGGAAAGTTTAATACATAATTACATAAAATTAAACAACAAAAAATGTTCTAATAAAATTTGTTGAATTAAAATTTTGAATAACTCTTTGTTATTTAAAAGTGCATATATGCCCACTTGCATGAATGAATATATTCATGCATATATGCTAATTGAGAATACTGAAATAAATTGTGAAATATAATATATTATGAAATCTGCATAATTCGAAATACTATTTTCAATAGTGAGAAATGATTTTTTTATGTGTATGATTTTAAATGTTTATAGCGAATAAAATATGACATTTTAGTAACTCTTAAAATTAGCTAAGTAATAAAACATGTAACTAAGTAACCTTTAATTTTATAAAGCAGTAAAAATGGAAAAACAAAAGGTAGGATTAAAGGTCAATGTAAATCAGAAAAAGCACTTGGTATGGCCATTTTATAATTTAGCTGACATATATGCAATTCTGACTATAAATCATTAGCAACTCCATCAATGTGTTATTCTAGTATTAATGGTCTTCATTATTGAAAATTTATGCTATAACCCAATTTCTCATAATGAATCATAATTAAAATCCCAATTTTGCATATTAATAAATTTATTAAACTCAAAGTAAATTAAACATCATTAAAATTAGTTGAGACACTTAAAAATGTGTTGCTTATAATAAAAAGGCTTCAATGTATAAAAGCCAATTATGGCCAAAAAAAGCCAGCTAAAATCAATAAAAGCCAACCTACCTGGCTTTTTTTAATTTTAGCCGGCTTTTTTGCAACCCTGCAACAAAATCTAATCGACAATTCTCAAATAAACTTTGAGCAGGAAACAAATTTAATTAATTAAAATTATGAATTTTGTTTTAAATCTCAAATTTTGGTAATTAAATTTGAATATAAATACATATAAATATCAATATAACAAAATTATAATTAAAACTTATAAAACTAAAGTTATTTAAATTAAATTTACCAAAACAAGTTCAACATGAAACTTTTTTTTTTCTTGAAGTATATTTGACACAAAGTATTTTTTGAAACACAAAATGAAACACGCCAACCGGCAATAAATCGCCAAATAAAGAAATTTTCATTATTTTTTTACGGCTACTAAATAGAGGTTCTGCCGAATGTTTTTTTTTATAAATGTATATATCTACACAAGAAGAACATTCTGTAATTTTTTCAGATTTTTCAGGGTTTGCCCATATGGAGACCTTCCTTGTTAGTAATCAATCTATATAACTTCGTTGGTTAAAAATCTATTATTACTCAAGCAATTTTTCTAAAATTATATTTTATTCATTCATTGGAGTAGGCAGCATTTTTTTTCTGGAATGAGCTTAAGATGTGCCAAACTGATTTTTAGATTATATAAGTTTAATTTTTATTGAATCAGTTTTATTCTGGGGAGGGCCAAGCCCACCCATACTAGCTACTCACATGTATTCAGGTTTTTTCTAATGAATTTCCCTTTAAAATTCCCTAATGGCCACAATGGTAAGTTGCTGTCTAATTAAATTTATTTACATAGTTATATATGTAGTATTTTTTATATCGGTTATAGTTGATTGATTTAGATGATAAAGCTCCTCTTACATTTGACGAGTGAGACAGTCTTTAGCATGTACAGTTATTAGCCTCCGATGCTATTTCTTTCAGACAAACTAAAAATGTCATGTCATCAATCCTGAATTTTCTACTCAACCGATTTTGATAATTATTTTTTTAAATAAAGCTATTTATTTGTAGTTGTGTCCATTTTAGCTATTTTTTAATTTATTTCCATTTTTATATTTTATTTTTAATTTTAAATGCTTTTTTACGATATTTCTTCAAATGGTGGCAACTCAGTTTAGCTTTTCTCTCGATAATAAAATTTATTTTCCATTATCAGAAGCTTGATCTCATCAGTGAACATGTCCTCGCATTTAAAAGAAAAAAGTTAATTGTTTTCGTAAAATTTAATCACAATAAAAGGATTGCATATAATTATGCACTAATTGAGGTAAAAAAATATATTTGCTAAGAAATAATATTAATAATGTAAATAAAATAACAGAAAATAATTTATGATAAAAATTAATGTCTAAAGCAAAATAAAAAAATTTTCAAATGAGGATAAATGGGAATTACAATATTATTACGGACGCTTTTTTCATATTACTAATAACAGTAACTTTTAAAAACATTTGAAGAGAAAATGACGTCACTATTTAAAACATCGCATTTTTACTCATAACGATATTACATTTCAATATTTCTTTTCATTATGGACACTGAGATTGAGATTTTTTACTTTCGGATGACTTCAGTTAGTGAAAATGTCATAGTAAAAATGATATTAATTTTTTTTTTAGCCTCCGATGCTATTTCTTTCATACAAGCTAAAAAGTGTTGTGTTAAAAATTGTGGCCCACTTTTACTGACCTATCATAATCATATGCGGTATAAGGTAAGTCTTGCAATCGTTTTGAAAATCGAAATTTTTTTTTTTGACGGATTTACACGTTTTAGATACTGAAAATTCCGAAAAACATAATTTGAGAAAAAAAAAAATTGCCATCCGTCTGTTTGTCTATCGCACTGTAAACTCTCTCACGAACAAATGGAGATACAGACTTAAATTTTTCTATGTACTTAGTAAGAATAGGACGAAGCCTATTTAATATCAGTAACCTCGATTATCTGGAACTATCTTTTTCGGACTCTCCAAAAATTCGTTCTGATAAAATGTTTATAAAAATTTTTGATTTTTTTTCATTTTAACAAAAGAACATAAAAGGCAATAAAATAACACAAATTTTGCATCAAGAACGAAGTCGGTCGGATTAATAGTTGCCGAGATATTTTTAATCCTGTTTTCCCACATTCTTCGATGTTTCATGACCCTGTATTTTCTTCAAATTTCAATTCAAAGATATGTTTTAATTAGAAATGAGACGCTTAATCTGACACAGTAAACTGTTAGTTAATATGATTATTGTTTTTGGAGTTATAAGGATGTTTCTTTAATGCAATCCAATGCTACTTATGTAGTTTGGTATTTTACATAATTTGTCGAAATGGGGCAATTCATTAATGGAGTTGTAATATTCTATGTATTAGTGTTCACTCTAGAAATAAAAAGGGCATGGTGCTATTCACTACTAAAGGCACTACTGCAGCAGAAAAAGGCACTTTTGCCAGGAAAAAATTGTTATTGCCTTTAGAAGGGGAAAAAAGAAAGCAATGAAACACATAATTTTTAAATATGATAAATCAAGTAACATTAATTTCGAATAATTTTATGATATAAAAATTAAAAATACAATTAAATTAAAACATGATTCAATAGTTTTATGTTCTTTTTCTTAAAGAAATGAAAAAATTATCATTTTTGGGCACACAAATTTAGAAACACTACGGAATAAAAAAAAAATATTTATTAAAAATCTCTGGGTAAAACCAGTGGTGCATTTTACTACTTTTAAAAAGGGCAGGGTGCATTTTGTAAATTTGAAAAAGGGCAGGGTGCTGCACCTTTCAAAAATGGCGTACAATGAACACTACTATGTATATTAAGAATATTTAAATATACGTTTAAATTTTGTCTTGGAATTGCAATGCATTTTATAAATAGTTTTCACATTTTATTTTTACATATTATACAGTGCATATCCATGATGGGTAAGTATTACGGTGGCTCCCAACGGCTAGTTTCGTAATCTGGCCGTTAAAACGAGACATTCATACAATTTTATTGTTAAAATGCATTTCCTTTTTCTCAGAGTCTATAAAAAAGCGTTTAAACTAAAGAAAGAATTTGTTTTTGATGAATCTAGTCCAGGGGTGCACAACCTTTTTCAACCCGCGGGCCAAAAAAAAAGGAAAAGTAGCTTACCTGGGGCCAATGTGGCTTTGCATTGATAAACACATTTTTTTTTCCTAATCGAATATAAAAAGTCAATACACCACTTTGATGAAGACATACTCATATATATACATTTATAAATTAATTTTAATAACCAAATAAACATACATAATTCACAGACAAGACAATTAATGTGATGGTTGGGATTGTATTTTTGATGCTATTTTTGTTATATTCGGTTCTAATGTTGCAGTAGCAATATGTAAAACGGCTGAAAGATTTTCATCCGTTAGTCTGTTTCTGGTCTTTGATTTGTTGATAGTCATCATAGAAAAAGCTTGTTCACATAGATATGTGCTTCCGAACATAGATGCATTGTGCTTTAAATAAGAAAATTCTTCTGGCAAATTCTTATAAAAATCAAGCAGTGACTTTTCTTTGAATTCATTTTTTTGAAAGCTTGAGCTTTGTAAGTCAATGAGCTTTAATTGAGCATTTTCAGGTGCCAAATTGACATCCACTGTAAATGGATTTGAAAATAATTCAATTTGAAAATGGCATTTTTCAAAATCTAAAAATCTATCATGGAATGAATTAAAATTTTCACCTGATCTTCGTATTCCAATTTCATCTTTGGAAATTTTTCTTTCATTTTTCTGCAATATGGGAAATGCAAAATTTTTTTCACGTAACTGTTGAAATAACACCAACTTTCTTTTAAAAAGGCATTTACATTGTTAACCAATTGAAATATGAATTGGTTCTTTCCTTGTAGTTTGATATTCAATTCGTTTAATTGGCTTGTAATATCAGTTAAAAATGCCAAATCACACTGAAAACTGGCTTCTTCCAAGCGCCTGGTTTCCTTTCCATGCTCCTTGAGAAACGTAATAATTTTATCAAATAGTTCAATAAAGTGCTTAAGTGCTTTTCCACGACTGAGCCACCTTACTTCTGTGTAGTACACAACATCATTAGGAATATCCTCAAATTCAGCCAAAAATTCTTTAAATTCTCTGTGACGTAATGCACTACTGCAAATAAAATTGATTGCTTCACAAACACGCTTCATTAACTGTCCATAACCTAATTCTTTGGCGCACAAATTTTGTTGGTGTATGATGCAGTGATATTGAAGTAACTCCATTTCACGTTCTCCCAGATGTTCTTTTAGCAGAGTTATCATTCCACCAGTCATCGATCGTGCTCCATCTGTTGTAATGCTAACAATTTTGTCCATATTCAAAGCAGCTCCATTACATAATTCTAATAAACTGTGAAAAAGTTCTTTGCCAGTTGTTTGACCTTTCATAGAGTACATTCCAAGAAGTTCTTCTGTAATGCAGAAATCCTTGTTTATACCTCAAATGAAAACAAGGAGTTGAGCTGTTGAGGTAATGTCGGTAGATTCGTCTGCAGCAAGTGAAAAATATTCAAAATGTGAAGCAGCAAGCTTTACTTGATCTACAATGTCTTCACTTAATTGATGAATTCTTCTCTGAACAGTCATTCTATTCAAACTTAAATTTTTAAATTTATTTGTTGTTTCAGGACAAAGTTTCTCTGAAGCAATTAACAAGCAATCTTTCACAAAATCACCATCAGTAAACGGTTTTCCGCATTTAGCGATCAGCTGGGCAATATTCAGGGATACCTCAACGCAGGAATCCAATTCAGATGTCTTTTTTTCAAAATAACTGGTCTGGTTTATCAAAGATTTCTTCAGGTGTTTAATTTTTACTGATCGTTCATATCCTTGAATAGATGAGAATGCCCTGTGTTTCGTTTCATAATGCCGTTTCACATTATATTCTTTGGCTACAGCTACAGTAGAATTGCACAAAAGACAAATAATCATGTCATTATGATTAATAAAACAGTACTTATCCGTCCATGAATCAACAAATTTTCGATTTTGAAAATCGCCTTTTCTTTTTTCCCCGCTCATTTTTTCATCTACTAGTAATAAACATCAACCGACCGCCGACCACGAGGACAAGCATTCCATCCAAAGGCAAACATTGAGTTGAGAAGATACATTCCCCCTTCAGCCACTAGACACTTCGTTCGTTACATGCTATCAGCCAATGAGAGCTCAGTTTTAGTCTCATTGTAGATGCGATGCGCTCGCACTGAATCTCTGTCGATCTTAAAGAAGTGAAGATATACCGCAACTTAACAGTTGAATGTCTGCAAGTTACAAATAGCATGCTTTTATCGCGTCATCCAACCAGTCAATCAGGATAGCGATTGTTTTTGATTAAAAAAACGCAAGCCGTTCTCAGTTGAAAAATTAAAAACATGTAAATTTTCAAGTGAAAAAAAAAATCGCTATTTTGTTATTATTATTTTGGGATTGGCGGGCCAACGAAATAGGCATCGTGGGCCACTTTTGGCCCGCGGGCTGTAGGTTGTGCATCCCTGATCTAGTCAATGAAGAAGTAGCACGTCAAAATGTATCTCTTTATTATTCCGCAATTCTAATGTCTTAGAGAGAAATTGCTAATCAATTGGATATTTCACGTCGTTCTGTTTGCTATTATATTGATCAACACAAGAAAAATGAAGTTAGTTCATTGCGTTCTAAACATGGTTGCCCTTCTAAAAGACCTGTATCGATATATTTTTTTTAAATCGGAGGCGAAACTGAATTCTGCAATGGCAGAATCTACATTCAACTTGTTAATTTATTTTTGTTTTGCTAATTTTTTGAAATCTGCTATGAATGCCACTGATATTTTTAAAATAAATGAATTTTTTACTTCTTTCACATACTTCAAAATTCTTCCCCCCCCCCCCCCCCCAAAAAAAAAAAATGCTTCATATGCAGTTTTTTTTTTTTTTTTTAAAGTAAATCAATATTTAAAGGGTTCAAATATATTTTAAAAATTTGTCAGGCATCATTTATACTGTATTTAATTATCAAAATTGTTTCTTTAGTCACTATTTGGTCACTTTTTTGAAGGACTTCAGTCACTATTTTTGAGGCTACAAATTGGGCTGAGCCCTGGTCTCATTATAATGAATATTAATTAGCGTTCACTCTAGAAATAAAAAGGGCATGGTGCTATTCACTACAAAAGGCACTACTGCAGCAGAAAAGGGCATTTTTGCCAGAAAAAAAATTGTTATTGCCTTTAGAAGGGGAAAAAAGAAAGCAACACATAATTTTTAAATATGATAAATCAAGTAACATTAACTTCGAATGATTTTATGATATAAAAATTAAAAATACAATTAAATTAAAACATGATTCAATAGTTTTATGTTCTTTTTCTTAAAGAAATGAAAAAAAAAAATCTATCATTTTTGGGCACACAAATTTAGAAACACTACAGAATAAAAAAAATATTTATTAAAAATCTCTGGGTAAAACCAGTGGTGCATTTTACTACTTTGAAAAAGGACAGGGTGCTGCACCCTTTAAAAATGGCCTAGAATGAACATTATATTAATTATACATTATTAATTATTTACTTGATTTATGCTTTTAATATTTTATTCATTTTTTTAAAAATGTCTAAATTTTTATTATTTTAATTTATTATTTATTTTAATATTTTACTATATTGTAAGCATTCATTATAGTTTCTATAGAATTATTAATTGCATTCAAATAACTATTTAAAAAATGCAACAAATGAAAGTTTTTTAAATAACTATTTAAAAAATGTAAACAAAGCAATGACCAAAAATCTGCACAGCCGCTGGTCCCAAGCTGTGCGGATTTGAGGGAATCTTTTGTATTTTAAAAAACTGCTCTAATGCGAAATTGATGCTTCAATTTATTTTGTTAAATTAAAAATTCGTTTTGTTGTTTTCTTCTGAGAGATTCTATAAACCAGGGCCGTAACTAAGGGGGCGCTATGGGCGACTCAGCCCCCCCCCCCCCTAAAATATTTTGAGACCCTCCCCCTGGAAAAGATTCCAAGGTTCTTACTAAATGAATTTCTGTTCCAAAAATGCAACTAAAATTCTGTTCAAAAGTCTAATTTTTTTTTGAGATCCTTTTTTCAGTTTTGCAGAATTACTAAATTGTATCTAAAATAAGAAATTCAACACTCCCTCATCCTATTTGTACATATGAAGCTAACATGATGTTTAATTTTGCACCAGTTATACACTCAAAATTTCATCATCCTATACTTTTCTTAGAATAAAATGGAGTTATTACAACAGTTTAATAAGAAACATAGTACCCAAGGCCGTAGCTAGAAGTGAACGACGGGGGGGGGGGGGGCTCATATTTTTTTTTCTTTCTGTGGCAGAAAGATAAATTTGTGCATATTCACATTGTAGGTACTGTTTCTTATTAAACTGTTGTAATAACTTAATTTTATGCTAAGAAAAATACATGATGATGAAATTTTTGAGTCTAACTGGTGTAAAATTAAACATGTTAGCTTCATATGTACAAATAAGATGAGAGAGAGTTGAAACACTTATTTTAGATACAATTTAGTAACTCTGCAAAATTGTGAAAAGATCCCGAATCTAAATTAGATTTTTGAACAGCACTTCATTTGAATTTTCAAAACAGAAATTCCTTTAGTGACTGTGGAATCTTTTCCAAGGGGGGGGGGGGGCTGAGCCACCCATAACGCCCCCTTAGCTACGGCACTGATAGTACCTACAGTATAAATATACACTAATTTATATTTCTGTGTCAGAGAAAGAGAAAAAAAATATGAGCCCCCCCCCCCCCCCCCCCCCCCTATGGATCACTTCTAGCTACGGCGCTGCTATAAATATAAACTATCTTTTTTTTATATTTTGAACTATTGAGGTACTTTGAAAATAGTTTTCTTAAGAGTCCCCATTTATCAGTAAAGTTTTATATTTTCCCATGAACAGTCAATGCATTTTGCAAATTTTTTACAAGATTTTGTGATTTTCCTACAGCCAAATGATAAATTTTGCAATTTTTTTCTTTTCTTCATTGTTTTGATTTTTTTTTTGTCTTGATTCTTTCTCCAATAAAATTTCACTCTTTTTCCATGTGATTGATTGGGGAGTTTTGTGATTTTCCCCTGAACAGAGTTGTATAATATAGATGCATGCCGTGCACAGAAAAATTTAAGAAAGAAACAATGTTTTTTTAGTACCAGAAAATAAAAATATGCCCTCACTTTTATGAACAAATTGTTTACTGTTAACACGAATGTTGTCAAAAGACCTTGAAAAAATTGTGAATTTTAATAAAGAGTCGTGTAAAAACATGCATTTCGACAAAGAATTGCATAAAAAACGTGCATCTCAACAAAGAATCGTGTAAAAAAAAACCCCAATATTTCGACAAAATACCGTGCAAAACAAGGGCTGAGTAAAAAAAGTGTCCAAGGGCTGAGTAAAAAAAGTGAATTTCGTCCAAAGACCGCGTTAAAAACATAAATTCCATCCATGAATCGAGTTAAAAATATGAATTTTGGGCATGAATCGCTCAAGAAATGCGAATTGCGTCCATGAAACATGTAAAAAATGTGAATTATGTCCACAAATTGCTCAAAACACGAATTAAGTCCTTGAATTGTGTAAAAAAGCAACAATTACTTTCATAAATTGTATGAAAAACGCATATTATGTCTATGAATCGTGTAATAAAATGCGAATTAGGTTCATAAATGGCACAAAAAACACGAATTACGTTCATAAATCACTCAAAAAACACGAATTTCACCAGCAGAAAGCTGAAATGCAAATTACATCTGTAAATTACATAATTTAATGCAAATTGCGATCATGAATTGCATAAAAAAGCGAATTACATTCATGAATCGCTCAAAAAACACAAATTACTTCCATGAATACAGCAAAAAATGCAAATAACGTTCATAAATTGCAAAATCATGTGAATTATGTCCAAGAATCGTGTAAAAAAGCAAATTAAGTTCATAAATCTTATAAAAATGTGAATTATGTCAATATATCAATCAAAAAACGCGAATTTTGTCGACAGAAAGCCCTAAAACGCAAATTACATCCATGAATTGCATAAAAATAGCAAATTAAGTCCGTAAATCGCATAAAATGTGAATTATATTCATTTGTTGCATAAAAAACGTGAATTACATCCACAAATCGCTCTAAAAATGCAAATTACATTCATAAATCACATAAAAAACACTAATCACGACCATGAATTGTGAAAAAAATGTGAATTACACTCAACATTAAATTAATTTGCAGAAAGTTTTTGACTCAATATTACATGCGCAGAAAGTTTTTGGTTTTATACAAGTTTGTCCCTGAATGATAAATGATTTTTGTGATTACTCCAGATCAAATAATGAATTTTGTGATTTATTCCTGCCATTTATTGACAGTAATTTTTTCGATAGATTTATTAATTTCATGCAACTGATCGACAAATTCTTACCATGGCTAATTCGATAATTTCGCTTTTTTTTTTTTTTCTTCAGATGATTTACGAATGAATTTAACTTTTTATTATTTATGACAAATTTTTCAGTTTCATGATTTTTTTTTTTTTTTTCTACCTATTGATATATTTTTTGGCTTGCAACGGGTTGGCAAGGATTTTTTCTCCATGCCTGCTCATCTATTAAAAGAAGAAAAAAAATCTGATATACATTGACAACTTTTATTTATTTTAACTGCGATTGACTGATGAATTATTTTGCAAAATTTACTTTCTACTTTATTGGAAAATTTTGTAACCTTTTTCTATTGTAAAAAAAAAAAAAGATTATTTTCCACCAATACACTTACTTTTTTTGCTGAATTTTGTAACATTTTCATTCTGTTTTTCTGTTTCTGATGATCCATTGACAAATTTCACATTTTTTACTTGCAAATGATTTTTTTTTTTTTTTTTTTTTCTTTTCGGACCTGCCATTTGATATTTTATCAAGAAGCTCTTGGATCACTATTTACAGGGGTGAGGAATTTTTCCAAATTCTTACCAGCCAAGGATTTATTTCACCAGCCCGCAAGATGCAACACACATGCATTTGAAAATAGTTGCGATAAAATTGCACACACGATTACAGACAAAATTACTATTACTACAATGAATTTTCATAATTCCTTTTTCTATAATATTAAAAAATATATATAACAGAGGTAAGATTAATATTAGATAGAACTTAGTACCATATTTACATTGTAATAATGTGGAAAGTTAAAATATCTAGATTAAAAAAGTGTTTCTGATAATGTGCCTATTGCCTATAGTTTTTCAAAAACTAAAAATGCACTCGCCTTGTGAGAAAATCCCTTTGCCACTTAAATTAATATTATGAGACTTTCATATTATGCTGCTCCTATACCTCCTTCCTTTACCCCCCAAGGATTTTGAAGTTATTTTCAGAATTTTTGTATTTATATATGTATATTCTTATTACAACAAAAAAAAAGAAGTGAATGTACATGAACATTAACAATATTGAAAAAACAACCAAAACAAATCGTAAATAACTTAGAAAAGGTCACTAGGTACCTCTCTTTACCATTTAACGTACAAATTACTACTTTACAGAGATCTAGTGTTTAAAAATACTTAATCACCTATTGCTGTGTTTTTTATTTCAAAAGTGCATATTTTCTTGCATGTACTAAAAGTATATTCTTAATTCTTAAAACGTTTAAGTTATATATTTGCTTTTTTTATTTCTCTATTAAAATTTTTTTGTGTAGTAATTACTACAAAAAAAAAAATTACTATTAATATTATTATTATTACAGGATAATAATGCTGTGAATGATGTTCTCGCCAGAATATATTCTCTTCAACTACTTGTAATTATTCAGGATGTGAAGAAAGACAATGTGCTATTTCTTTCTTTTGAAGACATACTAGTGTTTTCTCAAAAATGTCTGATTATAGCAATTTTGTAACTGCTAGCATGTATTGTAATTTTAACATGAAATTTTAACAGGACAGAATCCAAGGCCTTGCCTTATTAATCAGAACTTTGGTTCTAAAAAGTGAAATGCTGTTAGCACTAATTTCAGAATGTAATGTTGTAGGGTTGTCTATTAAAGAAATAGTTTTGTAAAGAAATAAATGTATTTTTTAGTATGTGTGTTTTATTTTGTCCGTCTGTGAAAAGTTCAATGATTAATACACGTATATTCATGTACGATACTGTGAGTTTGGTTCACATCATCACCTTTAACAGTATTTTCTGAAATATTGCCTGCCTCTACTACAGGGTTCATACAGACTCCTTGGACTCCTTAGAAACTACGTAGAAATGAAAACGTTCCCAAGTAGTACTTAGAACTACTTAGATAAACAAAATATTCCTTGGAAACTCCTTAAATTGTATTGCGATTTTGCACTTGAGCAAATGTTTTATCCCAGATTATTGTAAATCTTTTGATCTTATTTATGTATGTGTACATAATTTAATTAAAGTATTCAAGAGTAGATAATGGGGCCTAGTATCTTGCAGGGATATTAATAATGGAACTTTTTTTTCACTTTTCTATGTATGTCATGGGCAACATTCACCTTCAAAGAAAATGATTAAGGTAAAGTGCTCTAAAGCTGACACACAAAATACAGTTCTTAAAGCTAACCATCTTTAAGTAAAAACAAATATTTAAAGCATTATCAATTTTACAAATCTAAGATATCTGATTTAAGAAGAAAGTAAAACTCATTCTAAATTATTTTAGAAAATTGGTAATGCTTTAAATATTTGTTAGATGTTGGCTTTAGGACACTTTACCTTATCGCTGTTCTAAAAGAATAAATTACAAGTTGTTATATTTTTTCGTGTATGTTGCGTTAGCTTTTTTCTTTCTTTCTTTTTTTTTTTTTTTTTAACCTTTGAAAATAATTTTTTAAAAGATGTGTGAGATATATATATATAATAAGTGTTTCGAGTTTGACTGACCTCTGTGTATATGACCATTGGCACTGCTTAGGAAAGTTGATTGTGTATTTTTTTAATTTAAACTTACAAAATCACCAAGGTAGTGAATTCTGTGCATTTTCAGCACCAATAATTAGATTCTAATAGAGAAAAATTTGTTTGAAATGTTCTTCTCTCCAAATGGAGCATTGAAAATTGGAGTTTGCAAGTACATGCCACATAAATAACAACAAAAGTGGCAAGTCCTTAAAATTTTTTGGACTCCTTGGGTTTTTTCTGTACTCCTTGGATTTTTTTTTCTTCCCAACTCTGTATGAACCCTGCTACTAAAAAAATGAAAAATGTTCCTTGTTTATATAATTTCTAAAAAAGAACTCGAGCAATTTCAGAGTTTCTCGTAGGTTAAAAAAAAAGCAGGTCACTGTGGATTAGAAAAGGCACTTTTTATTTTCTTTAGAAATTTTTTTTATTCTTAAGTTTTTATTTTAAAATTTATTCTTGTGATTTTTAAAGCCTCGAGACAATACTGAGTAAATTTTTATTATGCAAACAAATTTTTCAATGACTTTTTTTTTTGTTGTTCTGAGAGGCAACAAAAAGGCTAATTTTTTGGATGTGGGGCAAGACGGGTGCTAATTTGTTGAATGAGGGGTAAGAGGATACTATTTTGTACCAAAGGGCAGGTGGTATGCAGCACCTTCCAAAAACTACTGTGGAGGAGCTGCAATTTCTTGTGTTTCTGAACAAAAATGAATTAAAAAGTGTCGAAGTAAGCTCCTTTGGATATGAATTCAGTCTTAATGTGGTATTATGTTAGTGCTCATATAATACAACACAATTTAGTTCATGTTTTGAAAAGTTAGTTCACATATTCAAAATAAGTCTGTTTCTATTGCTCTGTTTATTTATGTTTCACTTTATTTTCAATTTATATTTAAATATGTTCATACAATTAAAATATTTGAAATTAAACAACTGAACAAGTTTTTTTTTTTCAAAAATGACCAATATTGGTTAAATATTGTCAAAATATAAACAACCCAATATTGTTGCAATATTTTATGCCAATATTGTTGCAACATTGTTTAAAAATATTGGCAACATGTAAACACGCCAATATTGGTGTAATATTTTATGCCAATATTGGTGTAATATTTTATGCCAATATTGGCACAATATTCGTTACCAATATTGGTTAAATATTGGCAAAATGTAAACAACCCAATGTTGGTGCAATATTTTATGCCAATATTGGCGCAATATTCGATACCAATATTGGCAAAATGTAAACAACCCAATATTGGTGCAATATTTTATGCCAATATTGGCGCTATATTCGTTACCAATATTGGTTAAATATTGGCAAAATACAAACAACCCAATATTGGTGCAAAATTTTATGCCAATATTGGCGCAATATTCGTTACCAATATTGGCGCAATATTCGTTACCAATATTGGTTAAATATTGACAAAATACAAACAACCCAATATTGGTGCAAAATTTTATGCCAATATTGGCGCAATATTCGTTACCAATATTGGTTAAATATTGGCAAAATATAAACTATCCAATATTGTTGCAATATTTTATGCCAATATTGGCGCAACATTGTTTAAAAATATTGGCAACCTGTAAAACGCCAATATTGGTGCAATATTTTATGCCAATATTGGCGCAATATTCGTTACCAATATTGGTTAAATATTGGCAAAATACAAACCACCCAATATTGGTGCAACATTTTATTCCAATATTGGCGCAACATTCGTTACCAATATTGGTTAAATATTGGCAAAATGGAAACAACCCAATATTGGTGCAATATTTTATGCCAATATTGGCGCAATATTCGTTACTAATATTGGTTAAATATTGTCAAAATGTAAACAACCCAATGTTGGTGCAATATTTTATGCCAATATTGGCGCAATATTCGATACAAATATTGGTTAAATATTGGCAAAATGTAAACAACCCAATATTGGTGCAATATTTTATGCCAATATAGGCGCAATATTCGTTACCAACATTGGTCAAATATTGGCAAAATGTAAACAACCCGATATTGGTGCAACATTTTATTCCATTATTGGCGCAACATTCGTTACCAATATTGGTTAAATATTGGCAAAATGTACACAACCCAATGTTGGTGCAATATTTTATGCCAATATTGGCGCAATATTCGTTACCAATATTGGTTAAATATTGGCAAAATGTAAACAACCCAATATTGGTGCAATATTTTATGCCAATATTGGCGCAATATTCGTTACTAATATTGGTTAAATATTGTCAAAATGTAAACAACCCAATGTTGGTACAATATTTTATGCCGATATTGGCGCAATATTCGTTACCAATATTGGTTAAATATTGGCAAAATATAAACTATCCAATATTGTTGCAATATTTTATGCCAATATTGGCGCAACATAGTTTAAAAATATTGGCAACATGTAAAACGCCAATATTGGTGCAATATTTTATGCCAATATTGGTGCAATATTTTATGCCAATATTGGCGCAATATTCGTTACCAATATTGGCAAAATGTAAACAACCCAATATTGGTGCAATATTTTATGCCAATATATGCGCAATATTCGTTACCAATATTGGCTAAATATTGGCAAAATACAAACCACCCAATATTGGTGCAACATTTTATTCCAATATTGGTTAAATATTGGCAAAATGTCAACAACCCAATATTGGTGCAATATTTTATGCCAATATTGGCGCAATATTCGTTACTAATATTGGTTAAATATTGTCAAAATGTAAACAACCCAATGTTGGTGCAATATTTTATGCCAATATTGGCGCAATATTCGTTACGAATATTGGCAAAATATGAACTACCCAATATTGTTGCAATATTTTATGCCAATATTGGCGCAACATTGTTTAAAAATATTGGCAACATGTAAAAACGCCAATATTGGTGCAATATTTTATGCCAATATTGGCGCAATATTTTATGCCAATATATGCGCAATATTCGTTACCAATATTGGTTAAATATTGGCAAAATACAAACCACCCAATATTGGTGCAACATTTTATTCTAATATTGGCGCAACATTCGTTACCAATATTGGCAAAATATAAACTACCCAATATCGTTGCAATATTTTATGCCAATATTGGCGCAACATTGTTTAAAAATATTGGCAACATGTAAAAACGCCAATATTGGTGCAATATTTTATGCCAATATTGGCGCAATATTCGTTACCAATATTGGTTAAATATTGGCAAAATACAAACCACCCAATATTGGTGCAACATTTTATTCCAATATTGGCGCAACATTCGTTACCAATATTGGTTAAATATTGGCAAAATGGAAACAACCCAATATTGGTGCAATATTTTATGCCAATATTGGCGCAATATTCGTTACTAATATTGGTTAAATATTGTCAAAATGTAAACAACCCAATGTTGGTGCAATATTTTATGCCAATATTGGCGCAATATTCGATACAAATATTGGTTAAATATTGGCAAAATGTAAACAACCCAATATTGGTGCAATATTTTATGCCAATATTGGCGCAATATTCGTTACCAACATTGGTCAAATATTGGCAAAATGTAAACAACCCGATATTGGTGCAACATTTTATTCCATTATTGGCGCAACATTCGTTACCAATATTGGTTAAATATTGGCAAAATGTACACAACCCAATGTTGGTGCAATATTTTATGCCAATATTGGCGCAATATTCGTTACCAATATTGGTTAAATATTGGCAAAATGTAAACAACCCAATATTGGTGCAATATTTTATGCCAATATTGGCGCAATATTCGTTACTAATATTGGTTAAATATTGTCAAAATGTAAACAACCCAATGTTGGTACAATATTTTATGCCGATATTGGCGCAATATTCGTTACCAATATTGGTTAAATATTGGCAAAATATAAACTATCCAATATTGTTGCAATATTTTATGCCAATATTGGCGCAACATAGTTTAAAAATATTGGCAACATGTAAAACGCCAATATTGGTGCAATATTTTATGCCAATATTGGTGCAATATTTTATGCCAATATTGGCGCAATATTCGTTACCAATATTGGCAAAATGTAAACAACCCAATATTGGTGCAATATTTTATGCCAATATATGCGCAATATTCGTTACCAATATTGGCTAAATATTGGCAAAATACAAACCACCCAATATTGGTGCAACATTTTATTCCAATATTGGTTAAATATTGGCAAAATGTCAACAACCCAATATTGGTGCAATATTTTATGCCAATATTGGCGCAATATTCGTTACTAATATTGGTTAAATATTGTCAAAATGTAAACAACCCAATGTTGGTGCAATATTTTATGCCAATATTGGCGCAATATTCGTTACGAATATTGGCAAAATATGAACTACCCAATATTGTTGCAATATTTTATGCCAATATTGGCGCAACATTGTTTAAAAATATTGGCAACATGTAAAAACGCCAATATTGGTGCAATATTTTATGCCAATATTGGCGCAATATTCGTTACCAATATTGGTTAAATATTGGCAAAATGTAAACAACCCAATATTGGTGCAATATTTTATGCCAATATATGCGCAATATTCGTTACCAATATTGGTTAAATATTGGCAAAATACAAACCACCCAATATTGGTGCAACATTTTATTCTAATATTGGCGCAACATTCGTTACCAATATTGGCAAAATATAAACTACCCAATATCGTTGCAATATTTTATGCCAATATTGGCGCAACATTGTTTAAAAATATTGGCAACATGTAAAAACGCCAATATTGGTGCAATATTTTATGCCAATATTGGCGCAATATTCGTTACCAATATTGGTTAAATATTGGCAAAATGTAAATAACTGAATGTTGGTGCAATATTCGTTACCAATATTGGTTAAATATTGGCAAAATGTAAACAACCCAATGTTGGTGCAATATTCGTTACCAATATTGGTTAAATATTGGCAAAATGTAAACAACCCAACATTTTTGCAGTATTTTATGCCAATATTGGCGCAACATTGTTTGCCAATATTTAACCAATATTTGTAACGAATATTGCGCCAATATCGGTATGAAATATTGCGCCAATATTCACTTGTTTACATTTTGCCAATATTGGTAATGAATATTATGCCAATATTAATATGAAATATTGCAATGATATTGACGCGTTTACATTTTGCCAATATTTTTAAATAATGTTACGCCAATATTGGCGTAAAATATTGCAACAATATTGTTTTATTTAAATTTGGCCAATGTTTAACCAATATTGGTAACGTATATTGCACCAATATTGGCTTGAAATATTGTATCAGTATTGGGCTGTTTACATTTTGCCAATATTTAACCAATATTGGCAACGAATATTGCGCCAATATTGGCATGAAATATTGCATCAATATTGGGGTGTTTACATTTTGCGAATATTTAACCAACATTGGTAACGTATATTGCGCCAATATTGGCGTGAAATATTGCACCAATTTTGGGGTGTTTACATTTTGCCAATATATAACCAATATTGGCAACGTATATTGCGCCAATATTGGTATGAAATAATGCTATGAAATTATGCACCGATATTGGCATAAAATATAAATGCAATATTTCATGAAATTTTGTCTAAATATCGGCAAAATGTAAACATCCCAATATTTGGGCAATATTTTATGCCAATATTGGGGCAATATTTTATGCCAATATTGGCGCGCTGCAAATATTGGCTAAATAAGGGCAAAATGTAAACACCCCAATATTGGAGCAATATTTCATGCCAATATTGCGCCAAGATGCCAATATTGCTCCAAGATATAGCCAATATTGGCCCAATATTGTTTGGCTACTGGGGTATCTTTACAGTTTAATAATACTAAACATACACGAATACAAAGTTTAATTTTTACAAACATTTCATATTTCAAACCAAACTTTTCGAAATTTTCACATCATAAGAGCAAACATTAGACGAACTTTTTAACTTTTTAACTTTTTTTTATTGCTTAGATCTTTTCATCATAACTTTTAATTATGATAATTATCCATTTCTAGGTTGATTGTCGAAAAACTGTAACTGAAATTACATAAACTTAATGTAAAAAACCATGTTCTCACACAATTTCTTGAAATTCAACAAAGAATTGACTATTACTTATCTATTATTATTCTTATTAAATACTTATCTACATCAATATCGACTCTCGATAGTATATAGATATTTCATCATTACACACTTACAACTCTTTTCAAACGTTTATCAGAAAAATAAGTCAATCAAAGTCTAGTAGTTATCACACCTGTTCCTCAGAAATATTACTATCATATGAAACAGTAAAGAAAATTAATAGATATTTAATACTTAATAACCTCATACGTGAAATTACTATCGAATGAGAATACTAATTATCTATAAAATCAACTGTTGAACAAAAAAATAGTACAGATTACCGAAAATTCAAATGTTTTTTCTGCAAAAGTTACAAAAATTACCAAATGAATGACAAGTTAGAGAAATAACTAAAAAAGTTAATGAACATATTTACAAATTTATTAAAATCACACCTTTTTCTGGATTACAAACCGCAATTTCTTGAAAAATTTATCACCGAATTTGTAAGATTTTAGTCCTAGTATTACATACACTCAATAAATATTCAAAATTAACAAAAATATAATTTTTTAGTCTCGTCAATAAGCAGAAATTCTATATTAAAAGAATATTTTCATAGTAGTACTTATAAAAATGAGAGTTTACAAACTGATTTTCATAATTTTATCACATTTAAACTTAATATTTTACATAAAACATTATTTAATCAAATTTTATGCTTTCTAATTCAGTAAAATTCAATGCTTTTTTAGTTTTTAAACCAATACCACAATATTTATTTACATCAAACTTGATTCTTCACCTTTTATATTTCCACGTTACACACGTGAGATAAATACTAACTTGGATCAGGAGTTGAAGTCAATTGATTCCATTCGATTTTCATCATGTACGCATTGCTCCTACACGAAATTTCTTACTGCTATAATCATCTAATGTAGTAAAACTAATCTCCTCATATTTTTAATCAATTCACCAGATGTTTCATCTCATCGATGAAAAAAGTCTCAAAAATTTTGTTGTTTTTAATAGCAAATGCAATGCTTTCGCCATTGCA
The DNA here is from genome assembly GCA_964019185.1 of Maratus speculifer. Lineage (NCBI taxonomy): Eukaryota > Metazoa > Arthropoda > Arachnida > Araneae > Salticidae > Maratus > Maratus speculifer. The sequence goes on along the minus strand of OZ025296.1, from coordinate 313,461,358 downwards.
TAGTGCATAGATCTGTATAGATTTTTGTATGTTCTGTTAAATTCCATTTACTTAAGAAGTGTTTGTAGCAAATAGAGCACATCTGTAGTAGAAATAAATGGACACAGTTAGGATTCTCTTCAATAATATAGGTAAAAAGCACTTGTTAAAGTGTAGGTAGTAAGACAAATCATTTTGTATTTACTCTAATTACGTTTCATATACGAATTCTAGTATTTCTCATATAAGTACTCACATATGTGTTATTCGTTAACGCTACATGTGCTAGGGATGAATCATTCGGATCATTAATTTCTGAAGTTTGCTGCTGTTTTGGTTCATCTTGTTGAAACATCTGTATAATGAAAGAAATATATATTTAGTAAAGGTTTAATGTATAAATAATCGCTTATTTATTTATTTTTATTAAATACATGTATATTGCAATCAATTTCGTGTACATTTAATATAAATTAAATTTTCTTCATTTATTCATATGATAGTAATTTCTCTGAGGGGTACATATCTGATAATTTTTAGAAAAGTGTGAAACACAAATTATTCTATGATAATAAGTATTGTGGTAAAATTCACATAGCTTGGTTTCGGAAATAGGTTATTTGAAATATGAAATGTTAAAATTAAAGATTGTATTTGCACATGCTATGTATAATCAAAAACTATAAATATATTATTATTTAAAAAAAAAAAAAAAACTCGATGGACGATAATTCAGATGCAAGATGAAATCATTAAGATCAAGTGCAAGATGAAACATATAATTTGATTAATAGTATGGAAGTGCTAACTCAAGATAAACCATGTATACTATATATCATTAAAACTATAAAGATAGTATTTATATTTTAAGCAACTTGATGCACGATAATTCAGAAGTGCGAGATGAAACATCTGTGTGAATTGATTAAAAATATGAGGAGATTAGTTTTAATACATTAGATGATTATAGCAGTAAGAAATTTCGTGTAGGAGCAATGCGTACATGATGAAAATCGAATGGAATCAATTGACTTCAACTCCTGATCCAAGTTAGTATTTATCTCACGTGTGTAACGTGGAAATATAAAAGGTGAAGAATCAAGTTTGATGTAAATAAATATTGTGGTATTGGTTTAAAAACTAAAAAAGCATTGAATTTTACTGAATTAGAAAGCATAAAATTTGATTAAATAATGTTTTATGTAAAATATTAAGTTTAAATGTGATAAAATTATGAAAATCAGTTTGTAAACTCTCATTTTTATAAGTACTACTATGAAAATATTCTTTTAATATAGAATTTCTGCTTATTGACGAGACTAAAAAATTATATTTTTGTTAATTTTGAATATTTATTGAGTGTATGTAATACTAGGACTAAAATCTTACAAATTCGGTGATAAATTTTTCAAGAAATTGCGGTTTGTAATCCAGAAAAAGGTGTGATTTTAATAAATTTGTAAATATGTTCATTAACTTTTTTAGTTATTTCTCTAACTTGTCATTCATTTGGTAATTTTTGTAACTTTTGCAGAAAAAACATTTGAATTTTCGGTAATCTGTACTATTTTTTTGTTCAACAGTTGATTTTATAGATAATTAGTATTCTCATTCGATAGTAATTTCACGTATGAGGTTATTAAGTATTAAATATCTATTAATTTTCTTTACTGTTTCATATGATAGTAATATTTCTGAGGAACAGGTGTGATAACTACTAGACTTTGATTGACTTATTTTTCTGATAAACGTTTGAAAAGAGTTGTAAGTGTGTAATGATGAAATATCTATATACTATCGAGAGTCGATATTGATGTAGATAAGTATTTAATAAGAATAATAATAGATAAGTAATAGTCAATTCTTTGTTGAATTTCAAGAAATTGTGTGAGAACATGGTTTTTTACATTAAGTTTATGTAATTTCAGTTACAGTTTTTCGACAATCAACCTAGAAATGGATAATTATCATAATTAAAAGTTATGATGAAAAGATCTAAGCAATAAAAAAAAGTTAAAAAGTTAAAAAGTTCGTCTAATGTTTGCTCTTATGATGTGAAAATTTCGAAAAGTTTGGTTTGAAATATGAAATGTTTGTAAAAATTAAACTTTGTATTCGTGTATGTTTAGTATTATTAAACTGTAAAGATAATATTCATATTTGGAAAATGTTGTTGGGTGTTTTAATAATTTTCTGATAAGTAGATAAAAACAGATGTTAAAATTCTGTACTCCTAAAATATATAGGATCAAGAATAAAGTTTGATGAAAATAAGTATTGTAAAAATTCAGAAATTCTGAAGTGTAAGATGAATCATGTCCTAATTTGATTAATTATATGGGTAGAATATCTCAGAGTAGTTTTAATATGTCAAGTGTTTAAAGCAGCAAGAAATGACTTTTTAGGTTTTCTAGAATAATAATAATAATAAAAATAATAAAAGTATACTTTTGTTGTAAGATTTCGAATGCAGTCAAGACGTGAAAAATATAAATATGAACCCTTTGTAAAAACATTCAAACTTTTTAAAAAGTTTAAGTTTAGTAATATATTGTAACAATATATGTAAATAAATGTATTTCAAAGTTGAAAATTTGTGTAAAAAATTGTCTTTTCTTGAAAATTGATATTTATTTTTTGTTTAATTAATGATACTTATTACATTTTTGTTCTTAAAAACTAAAATATGTGTTTAATTCTGTTAAAATTGATATATCCGTGTTGGAGATGAGAAAAAACATTGTAAAACTAATAAAATTTGTTTAAATTCGTCTTTTTATTCTTAAAATTAATATTTTCTATTGTTTAGAATATATACTTTTGAGGAATGTATAACCGGAAAATGTTAAAAAATCTTAGAAAATTGGTGTTAAAAATATTAAATACAGTTGCTTCAATGATATCTTTTCGATATGTAAAGTGATTGTAGCATTTAGAAATGTACTTATGGGGAATGTATAATCGGAAAATGTTAGACAATCTTAGAAAATTGGTGTTAAAAATATTAAATACAGTTGCTTCAATGATTTCAAAAACAAACTCTGTTAAAAAATTCTGTATGATTTCAAGTGAAAATAATCTGAACCTGAATACATGGTATTTAAAATACAAAATTCACGATTATGAACTAATGTTGAAAACATGGGTAACATTAAATATACAGCTAATATTTAATTATACATTAGAAAATTCTTAAAGTGTATCCAAATTTATTAAATATAGTATTGAATACAGTGAATAAGTGAAATATGTGAATAAGTATTGATATTTCTAGGTTGCTTTTGAAAATACCAGTGTAAAATTATTCAAATTCGTCTTTTCTTTAAAATTGATATTTATTTTTCTTAAATTAATGATACTTGTTAAGTTTTTGTTGCTAAAATTAAAATATACGTTTAATTCTTCTGTTAGAAATCTATATTTCCAAGTTGTTGTTCAAAAGACTATTGTAAAACTAATCAAATTCGCTTAAATTCACCTTTTCTCCTTAAAAAATAATATTTTTATTATTTTGTTTAATTAATTATACTAATTATGTCTTCCAAAATTCAAATTTTGGGATATTGCGGTAACTGTTATGAAATTGGAGTGTATAAAATGTCTCTTTTTTTCTCCCAGACTTCTAAATATACAAGAATGAGAGGTCTTTGCATTGTCCATTTCCCTACCTGTGGTAAAAAATTGGGGGATATGGGGGTGAAAAGGCATGGTGAGGGACTTCCAAGGAATAAGTTTTGGTTTCAATATGACGTCACAAGAAGCAGGTGCTGTTTTCATATTTGTGTGTGCGTTGAATATTTACTGAAATGTGTTCGTTTATGCATTAAAATTCTACTTAGTTAGTATATAAAAGTATGATGAAATTTCCATTTAGAGTAAAAGTTAACCAAATTCGTTTAATTCGTCTTTTTTCGTTAAAAAATCATTAGTTTCCTTTGTTAATTGTTCAATTATCGAAATTCTTTGAGGTAACGACTGTTCAAAAACTAAAAAATATGTTTAAATTTCTATTTTAAGTTGTGTATCCTGATTTTATATTAAAAAAAAATATGAAGATATCAGTTAAAAATTTAATATTTTCCGTTGTTTTGCTTAATAAATAATGTTCATGAAGGAAATGGTTGTCCAAAACTCGAATGCATGCTTAAATTTCTTTCTATCAAATTGATATTCTGAAGTTTGAGTTGAAAAAATCGTAAGAAATCAGTCTTTTTCTATAAAACTTGATATTTTCCATTGTTTTTTACTTAATTAACGATTCTCATTAAGATTATAGCTCTTGAAAAACTAGAATGCATGTTTAACTTTCAACTTGTAAGTCGATACACTGATGTTGCAGTTGATAAAAATCGTAAGAAATCAGTCTTTTTCTATAAAAATCGATATTTTCCATTGTTTTTTACTTAATTATGAATGCTCATTAAGGTTATAACTGTTGAAAAACTGAAATGTATGTTTAAGTTTTCTCTCTTAAGTTGATAAAAATCGTAAGAGATCAGTCTTTTTCCATAAAACTTGATATTTTCCATTGTTTTTTTACTTAATTAACGATACTGATTAAGGCTATAGCTGTTGAAAAACTAGGATACATGTTTAACTTTCAACTTTTAAGTCGTTACATTGATCATATAGTTGATAAAAATCGTAAGAAATCAGTCTTTTTCTATAAAACTGGATATTTTCTATTGTTTTTACTTAATTAATACTACTCATTAAGATGTCTATGAAGCAAAATTCAAATATATGTTTAACTTTCTTGAGTTAAATTGATAATCTCATCTTGTAGTTGAAGAAATCTAAATAAAATGGTTAAAAACTGAGATTTTTCCAGTGTTTCGCTTAATTAATAATACTCATTAAAATTATGGTTGTTCAAAATTCAAATATAAATTTAATCTTCATCATATAGTATGATTCCGAGTTGAGATGTGATTGATAATATTTTTAATTAGGGAAGGTTGTTCACCTATCCTGTTATAATAGAATGTTCCTTTTTTCCACTAGGGGGCGTTTGTGGAGGGGGATGCATGGTGGGCGCAGGAGGGCGGCGGTGGCACGGTGGGCGCAGGAGGCACCGCAGGGACAGCCGCAGGAGGGACGGTTGCTGCGTGGTGCGGCGGCGGCACGGTGCCGCAGTGCCGCCGCCGCATGAGCCCGTACTCTTATTTTCCTACTACTGGTAATTGTTTATAACTCAAATTCTAATGAATTGAGCGTAAAAAGACATCACACGGCACCTCATACGTGCCTTCAAGAATCCCCTCAGCAAGTTTCATGTTTCTACTTTCAAAAATATGTCTGAAATTGTATCGGAAAATTTCGAGCTGTTGAAGGTGGGAAGAGCGTTTTTTCGAATACACCCTTATATTATGGAAGAGTAGCCATAGGGGAATCTAATGACCCATGTCTGCAGGAAAGGAAGTGGTGCATAAGCCTAAAATTGATACCACTAGTGGTTCACTCGTAAGTTTAAGATTGTGTTTGCCGTATAATTAAAAGTATGAAAACATGGAAAACTGGGTGCAGGAAAGTATAATGCTAAGTCTACGAGTCAACCACTAGTGGTATCAATTTTTGGCTTATGCACCACTTCGCTTCCAGCAGACATGGGTCATTAGATTCCCCTATGACTACTCTTTCATAAAACAAAGGATTTTTTTTCTTGTGCTCGATGACTTAGGGTTTTGTGCGGTCGGCTCTGGGACTATGTTGCAAGAAGTCCCTCGTAAATCAGAACGCCAAATGGTTTGGACACCACTGATATCTTACAGTTTATTTCGCCATCTTTTATCGCAGATTGTTCGGCCATTAGACAAGTCGAAAAAAAAATTTAGTTTAAAGTACTGGTGTCCAGAGCATCTGGAGCACTCATTTACGCGGGACACTAATGGTCAGTGAGAGTTACTTCTCGAGTGCAAAGGGTTAACCGCTTCCCTGATTTACCCGCACGTTATACGGGCAACGGGTTTTTGCCAATCATGATTTGCCTGTATACTGCGTACGGGCAGCATTTTCAGAAAAAATCACGTTTCGAGCACCTTATCACCAGAGCAACGATTGGCGCGGAGATAAAGTCAATGCTACACACCCTTTCTTGTGTGTGACGTCAAACGCCTAGCGAATAGTAACCCTTCCTTCTGCAAAGAGATTGCACTTATTGTTCATTTGTTTTTCCGTAAATGTTATCAAGCAAAGACTAAAATATGAGGAAATGTTATTCACTGTTGTTTACGATTAAAACATAGATTAAAACAAAAAGCTTTTTCAGATTAAATTTCACAGGACATCTAAACATAGTTTTTTTTTTTTTTTTTTTTTTTTTCCTCAATTCAAAAATATTATTTTCTCAACTCGCTATGTTAGAAGAAATTGAGAAGCTAATTAAAAACAGTAGTAACGATTCTCTTGTAATAAATATAATTTTATTAATCATATGTTTTATGACACATTTGAACTTAGTTTATTTTGTGTTTGACGATGCAGCTAGCAGCTGAACGTTCTCGCTTTCGCCAACTCGCCAAGGCTGGTGCTCAAAACGTGATTCTTTATGAAAATGCGTACGGGCATCCATATTCAAATCATAATTTATTCTTCATCAGTCATTTTTAGGTGCATTCGTAATTATGTAAATAAGTAGCACCTATTGTTGTCGTTCAGTCTGTCCGTCTGTCTGTCTGTCCATCCGTTTGTCTGTCTGTCCGCTTATAACAACGCAAAAACTACTCAACTGAACCGTTTGAAATTGAAAATACATAATTATTACATAATTTAGTCGAGTCATTTAAAATTTTATGAAAATCGGATGCATAGATCAATTACAGGGACAATCAAAAGGATTCCGCTACATTACGGTCAATGGGGGAAAAAGTGTGAAATGCATTTTAATCGTTTGGAATTTTAAATACATAATTATTACATGATTTTGTCGAGTTATTTCAAATTTTATCAAAATCGGAAGCATAGTTCAACTACAGGGATAATCAAAAGTGGTCCGTTGCATTACGGTTAATGGGGTAAAAATGTTTCAAATGCATTTTAATGGTGTTACATTCATTCGAACGTAATAAAATTGATATGCATCTATAAAGTACATATTATAAAATACATTTTGCACAATCTGTGGTGCAAAGAATATTTGTTATTGATTTACAAGGCCACACAAAAATATTCCATTGCATAATGGTATAGGGAGAACATTGTTTGGTGCGCATTTTAATTGTAATTATTTACAATTTTATAAGATTGATATATGAGAGTGATATTTTTAAAACTTCGTTATCGTATAAACGCACCTCATTTGCTACGCTTCACGTGCAATTTCCAACTTGTTTTTTTTGTTTTGTTTTTTGTTTTAGATATCATTATTTAATCCGAGTATTTTTGTGATTCAATATGGCAAAAACATCTGTTTTGAACAACCGGTGAGAAAATATTTAAAATTCTGTAAAAGACGTGAAAAAAATAGGCATTATTTGAAAGTTTTTTTTTTCAAAAATATTGATCAGTTAAGGTTGTTCTGAACTGCTCCGCTCAACAAGCGCAAAACGTTTTGACACATTTACAAATTCATTTTTTAACAGAAAGATATAAAATTGGAAAGCCTGACTATGGAAGCGATTTCGAATCGAACTTATAGTTTTCCATTTTATGATAATTAAATTATCTATCGAGTTATAAGCTATTTCGATCACGTGATCGCCCGTTTTTCTCCTGCTTTTCGACCGGGTTTTCTGCTTTCGTTGGGAAACGTGCTCAAAAACGTCAACTTTGAAGGCTTGTTCTGAAAAATCTAGTAAGTTTGTAAAAAAACAGAAGACGGAGTACAATTAGATAGTTTCTGAATAACAACACCTGCTAGTTTCATGCATTTCCGAGCAAAAATAAATTAAAATTTATGTCACAAAGTTGTCCTTTTTGATTTAAGAACACCTTTAAATAGTTAACTGCCACATTACATTTAGTTATAACTGGCTTTTCCTAACACATCTGCCCCACCAGTGGCCGAGAGGTTCGGACCTCTCAACTGGTAGACGGCAGGTGCTGGGTTCGAACCCAATCGCGCTGTCGGCCTAACCGTTCGGAGTTTTCCGTGATTTTCATCGAACCTTGCGTAAATACGGGTTAGGTTCCCTTAGAAAGACCCCCCCCGGAGGGCACATCCCCTGGTCCTATATCCCATTAGCGAAGATAATCGGACGACAAAAATCAACCAACCAACCAACTTAACACATCTTATTTGATCATTTGGAAATTAATATCATCGTCACTACACCAATCATTTAATTAGGAAATGTTATTCAGCTATCCAGTATTTACTAATGTGTCTGTATCAATTAAATTGAAATTTGTTTCCTTGAGATTCAATTGTTTATTAAAGCTTAAAATGTTATTTAGCTATCCAACTCTTGTCATTGTATTTTATTTAATTAGGCTGAACTTTACAGCATTATCGCTAGACCACTTACCAAATTTAATACGGCAGAAAAACTTGTAGAATATTTCTCTCGCCATAAAAAATGTCCTTCATCGATGTTACATTATGCAAATATTATCTTACTATTCAATGTTTTATTGGAAGTAAACTAGTTGAAATTGATCCCAACTGTTTAAATATCTATTTTCCAGTATATTATGTCATAAATATAGTATATGGTATTTGGATACAATGTTTGTTATTTATGAATAAAAATAAAGTTCGTCATTTGTATTACTTGTTATTGTTATTATACGAAGAGGTTGATAAGAGTTGTAAAGAGCTATTACATTTAAATATTGATGAACTAAGTGATATAAAAGATTATTGTAAAAATGTGATTCTTGGAAAAATTTAGAGCACATACGAGATCGGAAGATGTTAGTGGAATTAAATAATGCTTCACTATTATGCTTTGTTATAATAAAAAATAAGAATTTCAGCTATTACATTTGTGAGGAGATTATTATTATTATTATTATTTTTTTTTTTTTTATGTAACACTCTGAATATTTGCCACATTTCCCCAAACTTCACATGCACAACAGAAGATATAAACTGATTTTATTTCTCTTTTTATCCAATTTTTAGTCTTAGGTGTTCGCAAATTTTCCGCGGTATTACGGCTTGAAAAGCAATTTTTGAATTTTTTCGGCTCGCCCAAGTATATACATGTTGTAAACAAAAACATTTGAAAGTTTCATAAAAACGTTAAAGACTGGGAGGTAGACTCACAAGCAATCACCTCATCGAATTCACGGATAAAATCTAGGATTAGTTAAATCTCGATTTGCATATTACAACGCAATTGGTCTGCCATGTCCTATCTTGGTCGAAAACACCTAAAAATTCTATTTTAACGATAGACTCTAGTTTATCATTGTGATTTCTTGCATAAAAAATTATTAAAACATGTAGGATTGGGAGCAGGGAAATATAATGATAAACTTATGAGTCCGCCTTGAAAATCGAGGCTTCAGCGATTTTCCACCTTGATATAATTTGACAGACTGATTGCGTATTAAGGGTGTATTCGAAAAAACGCTTTTCCACCTTCAACAGCTCGAAATTTTTCGATACAATTTCAGACACATTTACAAAAATAGAAACCTGAAACTTGTTGAGAGTATTCTTGAAGGGACGTGTGAGGTGCCGTGTGTGGTCATTTTATGCTCAATTCATTAGACTTTGATTTATAAACAATTACCTTATCAGTATGATCCTTTTTTTCGTTCACAGATCTCTTGCTTCGGAAAAATCGGTTCGAAAGGCCGTTTTTGATTGCTTTTTTTACAATATTTTCTGCATTTATCAAAGAATCGACAATCACGGCACCTTGTGTACTTTGCAAATAAGAGATTTTGTAAGTTTGGTGCATTTGAGAGCAAAAATGAATTCAAAAATAAATCGGAAAATAAGCAGTTTGAATCGAAATACACCCAATATATGAAACGAGATTCAACTAATCCTAGATTTTCATCCATGTATTCGATGAGATGATTGTCTATGCTGCTACCTGGTCAATTAACATCTTAAGGAACACGAATGACTTTGAGTACACAAATGTATTTCTGTAGTGATAGGTCATTTTGAAAATTTTCTGTTACATGGGTGATCGGAAATATTATTTTATTAATAAATTTATTGTTGGTCCATTAATTCTTCTGGCGAGTAAATCTTCATTGAAAAATTGTGAAGTCGAACATGTTCTTTAAATCCTCAAAATTCAAGCAAAATTCGTAAAGGATTTCGGTAGATGTTCGGCAAACAACTTAATCTCGAAAACGTCCGATCGCCTTAATTTTTGGATATCAGTGTATATTTGGGATTATGATAGATTTTTCACACCCTCTACCCTCCCCCCACAATGATATTTTAGTGCTTATTGTATTCTGAAAAAAGGTCTCAAAATACTAAATCTAGTACTGTTTTCTGAACATCACTTGTGTTTACAGGAAAGAAGAAAACCTTGTTCGATTTCCAGTAATAAAAACGCCTGTAAATTTCCTTTATTTACGAATGAAAAATTTCAAAGACATGGAAATGGAAAGACGAAAACCTTGTTCGATTTCTATGCATAGGAATACTTGAAAATTTCATTTATTTACGAAAGAAAATGTCAAAGACAAGAAAATAAAACAATGAAAACCATGTTCGCTTTAGCATAAGAATATTTGTAAATTTGATTTATTTAAGAATGAAAATGAAAGTATATGTGTCATAAATGTGTGTTTTGATTTGAGAATAGCTTTATTTAATGCATGATATACATAGACTGGGAGGCTATAATTAAGATTGTCATTTCTTAATGTGCTTTAAAGTTTATTGTCAACAGAAAAAAAAACTTTTTTTTTTATTAATGTATCTAATGCCGGTTCCATTTGTCTAAGCTTTCAATGGATAAAAATACCTTAACCTGTTTTTTCTGACAGCGTATGTCAGCCTTCACAGAGATTAAATTTCGATTAGCATATTAAAACGCAATCGGTCTGGGTCGCAATTCATTCACAACTCTGGGAATGGTGCAATGATTGTGACAAACGAATACTATCAAAAATGGATGTGTCTATGAAAATGCTCTCTTTCAAAAGTTGGTTGATTGGTTGTGTAATAGACCGAAAGGCGACAGCACAGAGAGTCACCTTATCAAGTTCATAGATGAAAATCTAGGATTGAGTAAATTTCGATCCACATATTAAAACGCAATCGGTCTGCCAAGTCCTAACTAGGTGGAAAACACCTAAGAATTCGATTTCAACGATTGACTCGTATGTTTACTATTGTGTTTTCCTGCCCCGAAAAGCATGAAAACATGGAGGATTAGAAACAGGAAAACATACTGATAAACCTATGAGTGAACCACTAAAATCAGGTTTTTTGATGCTTTACATCAAGATAGGACTTGTACACCCGATTGCATTTTAATATGTGAATCGAGATTTAACTAATTCTCGATTTTCCTCGGTGAACTCGATGAGGTGATTGTCTGTGGTCTAACACATATACCATCACGCAATTAGTGATCATTATGCATATAAAAAGTTAGCAAGAAATTAACAAAGAAATAATTTTAAAAAATGGAAACAAGATCAAAATTTTTTAAATATTACGCTGTAGTCTTTAAATTGTTGATTAAATATACACTAAGTATTTATTTTAATTGTTTTCTTGTCCGTAACCTTTTTTCTTTTTAAATTCTAAATCAATTATTAATCTCTGTGAAGGTTGACATACGCTGACAGAAAATGCAGGTTAAGGTATTTTTATCCATCGAAAGTTTGAACAAATGGAACAGGCATTAGATACTTTAACTAAAAATAAGTTTTTTGTTTTTGTTTTTGCTGTTGGCAATGAACTTTAAATCACATTAAGAAATAATAATATTAATTATATTGTATTATAAGTACTTAAGACATTCGCTTTTTGCGGACATGTTTTGATCCTTCACACGAACGCTTTACAGCGGTATCCATTACGCAATATATACAAAAATATGCTAATACCTTGTATGATCGTAATCCCTCAAGTGTAATTCGAATCCCATTTACTTTTCGACAAAAGTCTTATCAGGCAAATGCATCAAGTTTACATGCTCGAATTCTCCATCGAAGTATAGGCCGTTTGTTCTCTTTTCAATTGTAAAAGAACTTTTGATTATGTTTCCCGAATTCTAGAAGTAACGAACGGTGTTTATTTCTTAGTGCGAATTCTTTTGGTCATCGGGGCATGACAAGTTAAGTTTTTATTCGACCATTTCTAATCGCTTAACAGTTATACTCAGGTTGTTTGACATTTAGATGTTTTTTTTTTTTTTTTTGTGGCCTTGTCAGTCATTTTGTTTTTTTACAATCAAATAAGATAAGAATTTGATTTTTACCTTTTCACGCTTGTAATCATCTAAGGGAGAATTGTTACGATGAGAATTAATTATTTTAAGTTATATGTTAGAAATGAGTGCATTACATTCTCTCTTAAAATGCTACCGCATTCCAGGAATGTTGTACGGTAGTTTTACAACAACTATCATTAAAGTTGCTCTAAAACGTATAGTTTGAATATTGGCACTTTTCTTTATTAAGATTTATTTCGTCAATCGGATTTTCTTGGACAATCGTCTGCCAATGGGAATCAAATCAAAACTAATGTTTTAACTTCTTCAGACTTGAAATTAAAACAGCACTACAAATATGCATAACGTGTTTTCTTACTCGAAACCCAAAAGTATGAAAATATATAGGATTAGGAGCAGAAAAACACAGCAGTGAATTTACGAGGCAGCCGCTAAAACCGGCATTTTAGGTATTTTCTAACAATTTATGTCTTGTCAGACCGATTGTGTTTTAATATAAGAATTGAGTTTTAACTAATTGCATAGTTTCAGCTGTGAACTCGATTAGGTGATTATCTGTGCTGTCGCCTCCCGGTCTATATTATAACAGTAATTTTGTTTCGGCATCTTATCCCAAGGTATAGGTAAGATAGCCAATGGGAAGACCCTGGACTCTCCACTGACGTGAAGAAGCGGTATCCGGCGGCCATTTATGTATTGCAGAAAGCGAATGTACCAGTACTCTCTAAAAACACCAGATTTATTTCTCTGCTATTTAAATTAGGATTTATATAGGCAAATACAGAAGTCACGTAAAAGATTTTTCACACTTATCAGAAGTGTTAACACGAAATGACAATAAAAAAGCACCATTTAAAAATTTGTAAGAACGAACGCAAACGAAAACTAGTCGTTGGGGACCACCGTAATACTTACCCATCATGAAAACAAAACGTATGTAAGCTATTTATAAAATGCATTGCAATTGAAAAACAAAATATAAACGTATATATAAGTATTTTTAACTCATAATCTTGCTCTGTTAATGAATTGTTGATGAAACAATTTCGACAAATTGTACAAAACGCCAAACTATTCAAGTAGCACTGAATTGCATAAAAGAAGCATCCTTATAACTTAAAAAATAATAATCATATTAACTAACGGTTTATTGCATCGAATTAAGTGTCTCATTTCCAATTAAAATGTATCTTTGAATTGAAATTTCAGTAAAATACAGGGTCATGAAAAATCAAAAAATGTGGAAAACAGGATTAGAAATATCTCAACAACTAATAATCCGATCGACTTCGTTTTATATGAAAAATTTGTGCTATTTTATCGCCTTTTACGTCCATGCCTTAAAATAAAAAAAATCGAAAAAATTATGTACCTTTCATCAGTGCATAAAAGAAGCATCCTTATAACTTAAAAAATAATAATCATATTAACTAACGGTTTGTTGTATCAAATTAAATGTCTCATTTCCAATTAAAATGTATCTTTGAATTGAAATTTCAGTAAAATACAAGGTCATGAAAAATCAAAAAATGTGGAAAACTGGATTAGAAATATCTCAACAACTAATAATCCGATCGACTTCGTTTTATATGAAAAATTTGTGCTATTTTATTGCCTTTTACGTCCATGCCTTAAAATAAAAAAAAATCGAAAAAAATTATGTACCTTTCATCAGAACGAATTTTTCGAGAGTCCGAAAAAAATAGTTCCGGATAAACGAGGTTACTGATATTCAATAGGCTTCGTCCCATTCTTACATACTAAACACATACAAAATTTCAAGTATCTATCTCAATTTGTTCGGGAGATAGAGCGGTTACAGACAGACAGAAAGACAGACGGACGGCAATTTTTTTTTTTTTCTAAAAATGTGTTTTTCGGAATCTCCAGTGTCCAAAATGTGTAAATCCGTCAAAAAAAAAAAAAAAAAAAAAAAAAAAAAAATTCGATTTTCAAATTTCAAAACGATTGCAAGACTTACCCTATACTACGTATGATGGGTAAGTAATTAAAGTATCAATAGGGTTCCCTTTTGCTTAAAACTGAGCGGTGCTCTACAACGCCTGTGCTTATGAAAAATACATGATACAGTGTCTTGTACAACACGGCATCTCACTTCAAGTCATCTTAATTATTTATTTATCTTTTGAAAATTGCATATAATAATAGTAAAATCTAAAAAAAAATAGTAGGGAAAAATCATCTTCTCGGAATTAGTGGAGATTTTTATAGACAATCATATAATTATGATAAAAGGTTTACTTTGTTTTTGATAACAACAGCTTCTATAGTTCAATCAGTAAGGTGTCTCCCCGCGGGCACGACCATTAGGTCTAGTGTTCAAAGGACGACTTGGTACAAATTGTGAAAAAAATTGAGTGAATCACTAATTAAAATTTATTCGAAAAATTAAAAAAATAAAGTTTGAGGTAACTAAAGAATGAATGATTCATTAATTGTGAAAAGTAAATTAAATTATTAAGAGTGGAATCCCGTCAAATTCGACGAATGAAATGTTTAAAAGACCCGATCGATTTGGTTAAAAAAAAAAAAGCAAAAGTAATTACATTATTGAATCAATATATAATAAATATATTTCCAAACTTAATGTCAAGTTTGCCAGTTACAATTTTGCATGCAAATATTCGCACATCTTCAGTTAAAATTGTAATCTGAGTGACGGCGAAATCCAGAAATTTTATTTTATATGCACTCACAGAAAAATAGTTATATATATATATATACATAAAAAAATAAAAAAAAAAAACTAATTTCATTTTTACTATGACATTATTTTCACTAACTGAAGGCATCTGAAAATAAAATCTCAATCTCAGCGTCCATAATAAAAAGAAATATTGAAATGTAATATCGTTATAAGTAAAAATGCGATGTTTTAAATAGTGACGTCATTTTCTCTTCAAATGTTTTTTAAAAGTTACTGTTATTAGAAATATGAAAAAGGCATCCGTAATAATATTGTAATTCCTATTTATCTGGTTGCTGAATGGCATCATTTTCCTCTTTTAAAATTTTTCTTATTTTGCTTTAGACATTAATTTTTATCATAAATTATTTTCTGTTATTTTATTTACATTATTAATATTATTTCTCAATAAATATATTTTTTTACCTGAATTAGTGCATAATTATATGCAATCATTTTATTGTGGTTAAATTTTACGAAAACAATTAACTTTTTTTTTAAATGCGAGGACATGCTCACAGATAAAATAAAGCTTCTGACTGGTGGAAAGTGATAATGGAAAATAAATTTTTATTATCGAGAGAAAAGCTAAACTGAGTTGCCACCATTTTAAAGAAATATCGTAAAAAGCATTTAAAATTAAAAATAAAATATAAAAATGAAAATAAATTAAAAAATAGCTAAAATGGGCACAACTACAAATAAATAGCTTTCATTTAAAAAAATAATTATCAAAATCGGTTGTGTAGAAAATTCAGGGCTGATGACTAAAGAAACAGCCAGGTCTTTTAAATATATAGATGATTAAAAATAAATTTAAAGAGTTTTGTATGTTTTTAACGATGTCAATTTACAGAGTCTATTTTACATTTACCGAATAACTTCTCTATTATTTAAGAGAATCTCAATTTTTCTTATCTCTATTATTTTATATAAGACTTAAGATAATTTAGCATTCGTAGGTTATCTGTAATTTCACAATTTTTTTTTTTTTTTTTTTTTTTTTTTTTTTTTTTTTTTTAAACAAGAGTGTGCAGATGTAAGAAAGTAAAGAGGACTGGAGCACAGTTTAAAAGAAAATTACATAACCATTTATTTATGTTTAATATAGAAAAGATTACATTACAGGATGTGTTATAAGCTAAGAAAATATAAGTTCGCACTAGGTTAGTGGGTAAGACGGTTAATTATATAATTGTTCAAACAAACACAGCGTTAAGACTCAGCGAAGAAAATTATGAACAGTAAAGAAAAGTTAATATGCTAAATTGATTCCGAAAGGATCGTGAAAACTTTGCAGAAATTGTTAAATAAGTAACATATTAATATGAAGAAACAATGTCACGTTCTTCTTCAATGCTATGTTATGCTTCACAGCTCAGTGAAGGAATAAGTAAGATTGATGAGTTGTTTCTATTCTGGAGCTTTTCCTTTCGAAATGAGAGCTGATATAACTTCATGGTTCAGTTATAATTTTTTTCTTTTTATTAAGCGAAATTTTGATTCATTGCCTGTAAGAAAATGTAAGTTAGTCCAAGAGCCGACCTCACAAAACCCTAAGTCATGGAGCACAAGAAAAAAATCATTTATTTTGTGAAAGAGTAGTCATAGCGGAATCTAATGATCCATGTCTGCCGGAAGCGCAGTGGTGCATAAGGAAAAATTGATACCACTAGTGGTTGGCTCGTAGGTTTAGCATTGTATTTGCCGTACAATCAAAAGTAGGAAAACATGGAAAACTGGGTGCAGGAAAACACAATGCTAAGCCTACGAATCAATCACTAGTGGTGTTCATTTTTGGCTTATGCACCCCTTCACTTCCGGCAGACATGGATCATTAGATTCTTCTATTACTACTCTTCCATAAAATAAAGGATTTTTTTGTGCTGGATGACTTAGGGTTTTGTGCGGTCGGCTCCTGGACTATTAATACATTTATTAATTTTAAATCCTGTCTTCATAATCTTGTATATCGTAATATACTCCTTGATCATTTATATAGAATAAAATGATTATTTTCTTCTCATCTTATCAACACAAATATTAAAAAAGTAATTTGTAGTGCATTAAATAATGGTTTTCCTAAAAATTTCACATATTCTTTAATATACAATTAGTATGATCTTAAAAATGATCTAAACATAAATTAACACATCGCGCAAAAAATGTATAAAAAATTATTGAAACATAAAAAAATAATAATAAATCAAAAATACAAAATAAATATAAAAATATATAAATAGGACAGCTGGATGGGTAGATGTTAGAGTACGGAGGAGGGTGATGTTGTCCGGATAATACGCAATGGTTATTTAAAAAAACTGAGAGGGGAGAGGCATCTGCTAAATTACATTAATACATTTTATACTGGATGTTGAATTGATACATATGTATGAATATTTGTATAGTTATATTAATTAAATATATTAATATAATTTAATAATTGTTATTAATGATTAACTTGAATCTAACTTTGACAATTTGGACAATATCTAAAATATTATTTCTAAGTGTATAAAATGCATATATTAATTACCTATTTTATACCTTCTTTTATCTTATACTACTATATTGAGTTTAGGTTAGTACCGTCACATTAAATGAAAATAATTTCAATTTTTTATTTTTATTTCCCCCCACCCCTTTTTTTTTACATTTTAAGTACCTGAACATTATAATGTAAGTTAACAATAAATTATCATTGTATTATTCATTTATTAAGTAATTACGGTTTGATATAAGAATGATTTAATTATTGAGATTTTATTATCTGGTACAATTAATTTTAGGAATCATTATAATAATTCATTCATATTAAATTTTACATTTTTAAAGTATTTTATAAATCAAATTCTTATTATTATTATTATTATTATTATTATTATTATTATTATTATTATTATTATTTTCATTAAATAAATAATTTAAATTTTACTTATATATCTACTGAGAATATATGCTTAATGCATCTTCCAATAGATATACATTTAATTAATTTATAATCATAACAGTCTATCTTTTGCTACATCATTTCAGCAATAACTATAGTATCTGGTATGTTTTTTCCTTTTCTATCTATTTTAATAATGTTATTGTGATTTATTTTTAACACCAGTTTGTATATATATATGTAACGGAATTTCTGAACGTTATTTTCAGCCACTTTAAGGCATCAGATTAAATTGAATCTTTGCACACTTATTGAAAACCGATGACAATTCAACAAGTTGAAAAATCGCCACTTAAAAGGATCAAAGTAAAAAACGCCGAATAAACGGATCAAAAGTAATTTGAAAAATTAAGTCATTTGACACCCTGAACACATGACAATCACTAAAATACATACGAAAACTGTAACTATGCACCAAAAAAAAATCACTTTAAACTTTTTAGTTCGATGAGATATAAAAGCGTGTGTTTTAGTTTTTTAAATTATTTTGCAATTATTAACATTTTCTCCCATTTTATTTTGGATTACTAGGAATATTATCTTCTTTCGCAAAAATAATACAATTTTTTAGGCATGATATTTCCGCCTTTTTTTTTTTTTTTTTTTTTTTTTTTTTTGACACCAGTATAATCTTAGAGAAAGTGTTGTTCTCTTAAATCGCAAAAATGTTTCGATTAAACAATATAGCATTTTTCTAAGATTTTACTGGTATGGAAAAAAGTGGAAATCTCATCCCTGATTTTTGAAATAGGTGTCGTCTGCGCATTAAAAATTGACCAAAATTCAATTTTTCAAATAATAATACACATTTGACTAATTATTTATGTTTTTTTTGGATCTAATCAACACATAAAATTTGATAGTTTCTACACTTTTGTTGAATCTTCTTGGAGTTAGATCAAGTCAAAAGTTGAAGGTAAAATGTTAATTTCACGTAACAAAAGAAATGTATAACTTTCGAAAACATCAACCGATTTCAATTTCTTTCAGTGCGATGCATTAAATGGACTTAAACATAATTTGTACATCTTTTTCGCTAAAAAGCTTAACTTTAATTATGAAAATTATTAATAAATTCAGCTTTTAAAAAAATCACAAATTGTGATTCATATAAATCTTTACATACAAATAGAATGGACATCGTCAAAATCATAGGTGTGGTAGTTTACAGTTAAGTCACAGCATTATTTTAGAAGATACAATAGAAGTTTACTTTTCAAAGATATAATATATAATAATAATAATAATAATAATAATAATAATAACAAAAACAGCAACAACAACAATTTTTGCTAACGTTCAATCACATATAAGAAAATCAAAAACAACAGTACGAAAGCTTATATAAAAGATCCATGAATTAGAATCAGGGGAACAATAGCTTAGTTTTGTTTATTTTATGTACAGTCGATTCTCGTTAATTCGAAATCGGATAATTCGAATCTTCGCTTAATTCGAACTAAACACGAAGTCCCGAAATTTTCAATGGCAGAATAACGTTAAAAATTTTAATTAATTCGAACTCATTTTCTTTTGACTTTGTTTAATTCGAACTAACGAGAATTCCGATTTTTCATTTTTCTTTTCTTTCTTACGGATTTCAGATCATTTCAGTAACTTTCTTTCTTTGATTTCTGTGAAAATTGTTCCGAACGAGTATACATATAATCACATGCATTTGATATCCACTTTCTTAGTGCTCCATCTGCCCATCAGTGACGCTTCAAGTTTTTCTTCCATTGTGCTTGTTCCTGATCTTTTAATTAGTTTATGTATTTATATCTTTTAACTTAAGTCATATTCTATTGATAACAGGTAAAATAAATTTTAAAAACAATATAACATTAATTCCTTTGTAACAGTACCATTTTAAGCATGTTTTCTTCTCATACTTTTCATAATTCGAACTTCGGATAATTCGAACATTTCTTGTGGTCCTAAAGAATTCGAATTAACGAGAGCCAACTGTATTTGTAGTCTGTACGGTTTTCCTGGTGATGACCTTTTCCTGTAGGATCATATAATTTCTTCATTCTAAATTTGTGGATGTACCCTAAGAATTTTCTAATCTAATAAAATTTGATAACATCTGGGGACTGTGATTTGTTAATTTGTATTCTGAGTAAATAACTTTGTTAACCCTTTCCGGCACTCTGTGGCCGGTATGGGATGCCTAATTTTATTTCCAAACTTGCAAACGGCACTTATATTATTTTAGTAAAATTTTTCTTTTACAATAAAGCCTAAATTAAGGATTTCAAAATATCTAAAAAATTAGTTTTTGAATTCCGGTGACAGTCGATTATTTCTCATTTTACTAACAGATTTTGCCGAAAAAGGTTAGCTTGTAAATTCTAATGATAACAATTTATTAAACTGTTATATTTAACTAGCAAAAGCCATGCTTTGTTTGGATTCGCGAAGCATTATTTTATAAAACAGATATTTGAAAGTAAAAATATTTTTTTATATTATTTTTGCCTCTTTATTAAACAAAAACGTTAGTTTATGTTTTGGCGCATTTTAATTTTTTATCTATGATGTAAGACTGTCATAATAAAATATTTTCGAAGCAAACTTTTACAAAATATTTTTAAATTTTCAACTAAAAGCTCTTTTAAAGATGTTTTTACAATTTCCAGTAACCACTTGTGTTTCTTTAAGTTGTTTGAAATATGCAAGTTTCCAATCTTTGTAATTAACATCAAATGATCTTTGATAGCTATTTTAGAATAATATATTTGAAGAGAGCTTGAAGAAAGTTACTTCGTCAAAATCCTATTTTCTGGAAAAACATTTGAAATCTGCCCTCGTTGATACTATGAATTTTTAACTGTAAAACTTTTTTTCCCCTAATTTCTTCGTTTTTATGCATGTTAGCGTATCAGAATTTTTGATATTGTAGAATTTTTCGTAAGGAAAATTTCCTATTGAATGCTTAATTTTGAAGGATTTTAACTCTCGACAACGTTACGTACGTTTTTAAGCCAACTGGTGTCTATATATCCTCAATATCTATAACTGCTTCATCTAATGTTAAACCTTGGAATTTATGAATTGTAACAGCAAAAGCTAACTGCAGAAGAAATTCTTTCCTTGAGCAATTTATGCTTCCATTTTTCTAGAATTTAATTATTGGGGGAATTGGAACGAACCAATTCTTATAAGTTAAACTATTGTAGTATTCAAATTTATCCATGATTATTCGCGATATCTGGTCTGGTGGCTTGTGATTTTCTTTATTACGTGCAACAAAGTCTAAAGTCCCGTTCACTAAATCTTTTTCGGTCCACAAATAAGAACGTAATATTACTTTAGATCCAAATGATAAAGTAAGAAATGGTTAAAGTCAATTTGTCGTTTCTGAATCGGTTAACTTTGCTTTAGTACATTTATAAAGAGCTTGAATCGAGGCAACAACTTCACGCTTCAATTCTTTTCATTTTTCATTTATATAACAAATTTAACAATTAATTTTATTTGTTTACAATTCTTTTGTTGCCACTTTACAAAAAAAAAAAAAAAAAAAAAAAAAAAATACAATACAGTTTTTTTAAAATGTTTAAGTGTCATCTGTGCAAACGATTTTGCTGAATAATGAAAACATATTTTATTTATTAAATTAATCATGATTCTATCTATTATTACTTACTCCATGATTTATATTTTTTTTTCTGAAAATATAAACGTTTCATTTTTTTATTTATTTGCTAAAATGCGTCCGTATTGGAAATGCATGTAAAATAAATTAATTAAAATAATAATTTTTTTAACTTTTATTGTAAAAAAAATTATATTCTGCAAATCTACAGATCATAATTTATTTTTGTGTTTAATTTCAAGTTAAAATATTGAATAGTTTTTTTGTAAAGTGTACGACAAAGTGTAATTTGAATGGCCTAGTAGAGGATTCGCTTCGCTCATCCTAATAATTGTCTTAGGAAACCATTAGTAATGAGATTAGTAGCTACTATTACTGCTAAAATACAGAAATAAATATTACTGAATATTTCAATTGTTCGAAAGTTTATTATTAATTTCTTTCTCAACTCAAAATTAAATACGCATCTCTCATTTTAAACAGTTTATTCTCATGAGAAAATTCTTCTCAGTTCTTTCGAACATAAATAATTTAACCAAACACAACTCCAATAAAAAAACCGTAACATTTTTTCACATATACTCATAAAAAACATTCTAATCAAACTCATAAACAAAAAGAATATCGTTTCACACAGCTTAGGTAAAAGCTGAAGAAATAAAGCAGATAATGTATTTACCACAAATTATCGTTTGCACAGAAAACTTTTTACATTTTGAAATAATTAAATATATCTTGGTTGCTAGGCGACAACGCCAGTAGAAAATTAAATAGCATTTTATCAAACAACTACTAGTATATATATATATATATATATATATATATATATATATATATATATATATATATATATATATATATATATATATATATATATATATATATATATATATATATATATATATATATATATATATATATTTGTAGCCATGGGAAAATTATCAGAACGCATATTTTGTTTTATGCAATATATTTATGTGGTTAAAATTCGATAAAAATAAAGAATGTGTTTCAGATTATTGTAACAAGTCCTCCTTGATTGTAAAGAAAACTATAAGAATCTTAAAGAGCCATTCATTTAAAAAAAAAAAATAAAGTATAAGCTTCGCCAATTAAATCATGTTTTTTCTTCTCCCCAGGACTGTAGCTAAAAAAAAAAAAAAAAAAAAAAAAAAAACAACCTAGAAACACCCTATGTAAACTCTTTTACACAAGGGGGGAGGGGGGGCTCAAGAGAATATAGTGGGGGATCATAATTTCTCTCTCTCTCTCTCTCTGGCGCAGAAAGGTAAATTAATGCAAATTCACATTTTAGGTACTATGTTTCTTATTAAACTGTTGTAATAACTTCATTTCATGCAAAGAAAAGTATAAGAGGATGAAAATTTTGAGAGTATAACTGGTGCAAAATTAAGCATCATATTAGCTTCATTTGTAAAAATAAGATGAGGGGATATTAAAACACTTATTTTAGATACAATTTAGTAAATCTGCAAAACTCTGAAAGGGTTTGAGAACTAAATTAGATTTTTGAGCAAAATTTCATTTGAATTTTCGGAACAAAAATTCATTTAGTGATCTTGGAATCTTTTCCAGGGGGGCTCAAAATATTTTAGGGGGGGGGGGGTCTAAGCCGCCCATAGCGCCCCTTTAGCTACAGCCCTGTTTCTCCCACCATTTCTTGAAAATACGCGAGTCTGTAGAAATGACTTTAACTACAACTTAATCAAATAGCGAATTGAAGATCACTTTATCTAGAAAAAATAGAAATGTTTCTAACATGTAAACTCTTATATGTAACGCATGAATAAATAAAATTGTCTTTTTGTTTTATATTCATATTTTAACGCTTGAATGCCACAGAAAACGTAAAAAGGAAAAATACATTTGTCAGATAATTATATACGTTGGAAATACTAAATCATCAACAGTTCTAAAACATGTATCTTGCATTTTTTATTTTCAACGAGCAGTGACCTATGTAATTGTATACTGATTTCTATTTGCGTAACACAACCACAGACAATTGTGTAATCGTAATTAAGTTTCACTTTAAATCTATGACATAATATAACTTTTCAATTTTATCTAACGGGAATTAATATAAAAATCAGTTTTATAAACGTAGGATTCAAATTTTTTAAACATGCTATTTTAGATAAGGCAAAAATGCATTCCTGTTTGCATCATTTCAATAAATATACCATTGCAAGCATTTAGTTATCTACAGGATGTCTCAAGTTTATAAGTTTGATCCTCCATAAAACTTAAACGAAATTAGAAAAGAAAATTATGTTTATTGCATAGTTAACAGCAAGTTCCAAAGTTTTATGTGAGGCTAAAAGAGTCCCACATGAACATCTTTGATTATTTGAACAACGTCAAGATGGTATTCAATGTTCAATCTCAATCTCCTAACATATTCTTTGCCGGTCTCCGCAAACGTCTTGTGCCATTTGCATATTCAAGGCTTGGATGGTGGGTGACGTCCGTAATTTGTTCGGAAATACTGTTGGACTTGTGTATTTGACTTTGAGTCTATGAATCAGGCCACACACTGGGCCTTTTCATGTCGTGTAGTCATCGCCAGTTACAGGTCCTACCTATCTGGAAGCAAAAACAATATTTTTAGTACAAATAAAACTTTATGAGTTACTGTTATACGCACACAAAACAATTTCGTATCTTAATTCCTTTGAATTTTCAGGCAGTTCAGAGTTGTAAAAGCTAAAGGCTAATTTGGGACATTAGGTGTTTCTCAATGTGTGTCTGATTTCAAATTGATTTATCCAACTGATAAACCGATTTGAAGTAGTTAATACTAATATTTAACGTTAAAAAATTACAATAAATACAAATAAGAAAATTATTTTTCTCACTTCCAAAGAAATCGTATAAAGTAGAAAACTAAATTAGCAAATATTTAACGACAAACAATAACAAAATACTCTTTATGTACCTGTTGACTGCTGTTTTTGGTGGAAGCTTCAATACAAAATCAGATGTTCTATGACAAAAATCTTCTATTGCATGAAAATTATAGATATTGAAGTTGACATTATTTCGCATGAAGTTTACTGAAAAACAGAATTACAGAATGATTATTGGGGCACTTATGAACCGTTCATATCTGCACCAACTAGTCCTCACAAGTGCCCCACATTCCCTACAGTTAAAATGACAAATCCTTAACATTTCTCAATTTTTGAAGAATTTTTTTTTATAAAAAAATATTTATTAGTATTCATGATATATATTAAAAAACTAAAATTCAAATAAATAAAGTTATTCGCTTAGCAAATTGGAACTGAGATACTTTTGTGATCTATAAACAATGTTTTGCCTACCGAAGACAAACAAAATCTCGAAGAGCTTCCAAAAATTTTTATCAAATGTCTACAATTGCTGTCATCATTGGTATTTTTTTCAACAAAAAAAATCGTGTAATAACTAGTGGAAATATGTGATATTCACATTTGTCCCATGTTCACATGTGCCCCAGTCTCTCCTACTCCACTTTTTTTATTTTTCGTCATAACTTTTCATCTCCGACTCGCATTGCCATACTAAGTTGTTTTTTTTATGTGCACTTTACCTCCCGTTAATTTTCTAAATAAATTCGGAGTCATCATGTATATAAAAGGTATCATAATTAGTTCCTTTAAGTTTGTAAATACTCATTTCAACAAATTATTTCACATTTTACAATAAATCCTAACATTAGTTGAAATTACAGAATTTTTTTCAAAGAAATGTTCTAGAAAAACATAAAGCAATACTAAAAGTTTAAAACTATTACAAGAACGAAAAGCAAAAAAGGATATTAATAAACACGATCTACCAAAGGTAAATAAAACACATATTTCTATATTCAGGTTACGTTGGTGTCATCTATGCAAAGTTGAGACTGCCTCCAGAGTTAAAATAGCTGCTGAATATATATATCACTTGTTTTTGTTAGGAGTCGTTTTCGTTTTAATTTCACCGGGGTCACTTTCTGTTATTTCTTTCTTCAGTTTAAAAGTCAGTAGGCAGAGAGAAAGAAAGAGAAAAAAAGGTCCCGACCTTTTTAGAAGAGGGTGCATCGGTTGACCTAAATCTGGATTTGAAGAGACAGGGACTTGTTAAGGATTTCTGGTTGTCAGACGTGTACCAAATTCGGGAGACGACTTTTCCAGTAACCGGTTGCAAGATTTATTCTGGTTTGTTGCTTTTTCTCTTCAACCTTTGTTGTACACCTTGCAATTATCTCTTGAGTTTATTAAATTGCAAGATTGGTTCTAATTTAAGGATAATCTTCTTAAGGAAAACGCATTTGAGATTCATATCAACTTTTTCATGGTAACAAACAACAACTTCTCATGAAGTCACTAAAATTTGTCTTTTTTACGAATGCCGTCAAGTACATCTTGAATAATTTTCATTTAAGTACATTCTTATTACATCTTCATTGTGTTTTTAATTTGTAAGCAAGTGGTTCTCATTCTTCTGTATTCTACAGTCCACCATTTCACATGCAATTTCATACGCATGGCCTTATTAAACCAATGACGGGGATGGCATAAAAAGAGAACAATGTTCACACTAACGAATGGAACACTTGTTCGACGGGGGGAAGGAGGGTATGGTTTTCTTGTGATAGAATGCCCGAATTCTTAATATGTTTTAATTGTGTCCATGGTCCCGGGCTTGTCTTGGAGCTAGAGTTCGATGAATTTTTTCTTCTTTAAGATCGGTCAAAGCTTAATTTTTATCTGAAGACTCGGGTCGGGCTAAAACTAAATTTTATATTTTAAATGTTGGACCACCTATAAATTCTATTATTTCAGAAACATGTCCGGGTCTTTTTTTTTCTTTCTTTTGTAGAAGTAGTAGTGTGTAGTTCTATATTTTATTATTTTGAGATGCATCGTATGAATGCATCGATTTAATGCGTTGATACCATTCCTTCTTCATTCGTGAACAAAGTGAACGATAAAAAAGCATAATCTTTATTTAATTCTTCTTTTTTTGAGCTTTTGAAATTAGAGGTATAATATAAATAAAATTGGAATATTTGATTAATTTCTAAAGAACCAAAAACGACATGAAAATTAACCAAGAAAATAATTGCAAGCAAGTAATTCTTATACTTTTTATGTTTCATAGTACATCGTTTCGCATGAATTTCATACGCATGATCTTATTAAACCAGTGATAAAGATGACATAAAGGATAATATGGAAGCAAGTTCACCTTTACGAACTAGCAATTTCGTTTAGAAATTATTCGAACTATGCAAATACAAGCTATTACATTATCTGTAATCATATTATTTTAGCAATAATTCAAATTACTTAAACTCAAAATAATTTATAAAGTTTAATCCATACATTTTTTAAAGTAATTAATTTTTACGCAATAGAAAACGATTAGAGATGAAAATTCGATTTTAAATGTTCAGTTTAAACGATAAACTAAGGTAAAAAACTAATTTAAATTCTAACAAGTAGAAATTTAAATAGATATAAAGTTTATTTTATAATATGCTGTAATACAATAACATTTTTGTTTAAGAGGTATATTTTTCAAGTTAAACTTGAAAGAATTATCAATTTACAAACTCAGTAAAAATATGTGATTGTTGATACTGAGAATGAGGATGGTAACCCGAAAATGTAGCTATGTAGTTTATCTGAAATAGGCAATAATTAACTGAAAACATGAATATTTATTGCGAAAAAGCATTAAAAAAATAAACAAACGACTTAATAAAAAAAACTTTTTCTTCTAGCACTACTTTATATAGAATTTTCTTGGACTTCTTTTAGTGTATTCCTTGCACTAGTTTGTCTAACAATCGAGTCGAAATCTGAATGTCTCTTCCCCCCCGTCCGGAGTCATAGAAATCCCTCCCGGAGAAAAGTGTCTGAATTAAACACTGAATCAGACAGTTCTGGCAATTCAATTCTTTATGAGTTTCAATTGGATTATAATACTGAGACTGTCATTGCGATCATCAACTAGCAAAAGGTCATCAAGCTGTGTCACAATCGATGGTGGCATTTCAATGATATGCTAAGTTAAAAAATAATTACACTTCAAGAAGCAGTGCTCAAAGCAATCCATTTTTGATGCAACCTTCGTGATATGAGCTTAACAGAGAATTTAGACAGCAATTATCGAAACAATGCAAGGATCATGAAGGAATATGCAAAAAATTGGCGCAAGGATCATTAGGCACTGCATCTGTTTTGGTAGCTCCAAATCAAAACCGAGTTCATTTTGAATCCCTCTTGCATCGTCAATTTAACGTCATTATTGTGGAATAAAAATTAATAATTCATGCCCGTATAAATAATAGCAATTTGTAGTTGTCATCTGGATGGCAGAAACTTTATACGCTTTAGCCTGACTTTCCACAACGAAAGGTGTTTTTGAAGAGTTTCTAGAATTCAAACGATTTCATCTATGGGCCATTCCATATAACAGAATCAAATCAGCTATGGCTAACAGGTTACAAATATTAATGGAAATCATCATATAAATAAATCATATTCATTTATGAGATAATACAAAAGAATAAATTTCAGAACTGATTATTTAAGTATAAAAACTTAAATTAAAAGTTGATACAAAATCGAGTATCGTGTACATGATTGACACTTTGACAGATGGCTTTTAAGAGTGAACAGACTATATAAAAATTATTTACAATTAAAAATTAATACTAAGTAACAAATTAGAACTATTTAGTAATTGTCTTTTTATGTTTTAATGAAAAAATAATGAAAATTTTAAGGGGAAAATCCAATATTTCTAACATGTGTATCCACATCAAGGAAAGCTTTTAAAACTTTTAAATTATTTAATGTTTTAGATAAAAGTGCATATTTTAAATATGGAAATTATTATTCTTGCTTTCAGTTTATTTTTGCTCAAGAATATTTTAAATTAAAGTAGAAAATTCACTGAACAAAAAATTACATATTAATCCTAAATGCAACTGGATGACAGCACTAA
Source organism: Maratus speculifer (assembly GCA_964019185.1). Lineage (NCBI taxonomy): Eukaryota > Metazoa > Arthropoda > Arachnida > Araneae > Salticidae > Maratus > Maratus speculifer. Next base: position 313,432,796 of record OZ025296.1, on the reverse strand, counting down.
TTATTTTTTCTTGAAATCACGCAATATTGGAAAAAAAAACTTTGCGAAAATTCAAGGAAGAATAGTTCTTGGAATGTAACAAAATTTCCTTTTTGAGCCCAATTTTGTTACGTTAAGAAACAAAAGTCAATCTTGAAATTTTTTTATTATATCATGGATTTTATCAACTTTATCTCCGTTCATAGTAATATTTATCAACCAAAATCATTCCAAAACATAAACTAAACGTAAGTGTGTGCCATCTATAGATTCAGTACATAGTTAACATTTTCCCGTCAACAAATCAATAGCGCTGTTCAAAAATTCGCTATATTTCATGCAAAGAATTTAATTAAACATACATGACTTCTTTAGTGTTGGAAAATATTCGATTACACAAATGTGTTTCAGTGATTTGAACATATGATAATGCAATGGTGACAATATCAGACTTGTACACAAGGTACGGCTTGTTCACAAAATTTCTTAATCCATTTCACACAATTTGGTTTGCAATCACCTTCTTCGATCTTATCACATTTCTATCGTGCAGTTTGCATTGTCATATTAAGCAAAATGACAGATGGTAACGAGGACAAATTGTACGATGGTAAAATTACAACTGCTTGCTATAGGTTTTGGAATTCATAAAACTTTCTTTGGTAATCAAGTCTCTTGGAGGGGGAGGGGGGGGGGTCATACTATGTAAAAAAGGGAAAAAAAAAGTCCTGGCTAGCGATTTAAACAAATTTGATACACAGATTCAATTTATACTCAAATAGAGATCTGCGAACTATGTTGACAAAAAATAAATTATTTTGAAGTTTTGGACATTTATAAAAACTTGTGATATAGAATGCCACCTGTGCATTGCACTGATATGAAATCGTTCAAAGTTATAAGATTGAAGTTCTGTATCTTGAAAAATATTTAACAGAAATTAATTTTTTTTATAATATTGAAACCTTTGAAAATTTTCATATTTTTTGAGTAATAATAATATGGTAACACAATGATTAATTTTAAATTATTTGTAAAAATTGAAAACTTGCGAATTATGAGAAAGCTAAAAACTTTATAAAAATCAAAGGAATTCAAAGACATCTGTAAAGTTGATGCCTGATGTAGTATTGCATATGAAGATCGAATTCCCCAAGTTCAAAAGTTCCATTTATTTCTTTCGTCTTCAAAAAAACTTAGAAACTGTAAAAAAAAAAAAAAAAAAAAAAAAAAAGCTTATAGATTTTATTTTTATGTATGCGCAAAAAATAAATATTGCATTGATAATGTGCATTGATTTTCTAACACATTCTTATAACTCTGGCAACAGCCTTATACAATTGTACCGTACATACTTTCTTAGGCATAAAATGCCTGATGTATAACATAGTTTTGACGGCATAATTTTTGCATAACTAGTCTATTCACATGAGTTAATATAATATAAATATATACTCTAATGGCACAAGTTAGGATTTCCACAAATTAAAAATATTATATAAATCTGGAGAGAGAGCCAAAATAGTTATGCCTTTGCACGCACTTAGAGTATGCTGCCGCTGCCCAAAATTAGTATGAGAAAAGTTCTAAGTTGAATATTTTCTGAAGATCTTAGCTTACTTGATGCAGTAAAACCTGTTAATACAAAACCTTTTTACAACGATTTTTTTTAGTGTTTCCTTGAATGGAATATCTTATTCAAGTAAATATAACAGATTTACCTGACTAGCCTGGACTCCTCTGTAGTCCACGCAGTCCATAGCAATTACATTTTCACCGATTTTACTATACTTTGTTCAGCAGACCCCATGAAAATGGTCCTGTTTATAACAGAATTTTGTTTTAATAATGTATAAGATTGCTGTATTTATTTAGTAAAATCTGCAAAACGGAATCGCAATGAGCCGGTACAAATTTGTCTGTTAAATCACATTTTGTCTCATGAAGTATAATTCAATAGTATTCTTACAGTAGGACAATTAATGTTTAAAACAGGTTTCGTTATATAGAGATTTTGTTTTAATAGAGTTTACTATATCCTGATTTAGAAACCATTGTGCATTTTTTTTTTTTTTTTTGTCTTTCTGTCCTTTTTTTTTTTTTTTTTTTTTTTTGTCTTTCTGTTTTTTTTTTTTTTTTTTTTTTTTTTTTTTTGTCTTTTTGTCTTTCTGTCTTTTTTTTTTTTTCATCTTTCTGTTTTTTTTTTTTTTTTTTTTTTTTTTTGTGTGTGTGTGTGTGTGTGTGTGTGTGTGACATTGAACATGGCAACACAACTTCACATGCATACTTGTCTCTTTTTCACTTTTTAAAACAAACATTCCCAACGTCTTTAGCCCTTATCATTGAATGTGTTAGATACTTCTCTAATATTGCAGACTTTATCTGGCGTTACTATCTTATCCATCTATCCTCATGACTTCTGTCTTGGACTAAATAAAAATTATATCATTTGTATTTATTGCTTCACGTTTTTTGATCAAATATTATGAAAGTATTATTATAAAAAATTTGGATTATCAGCGAAAACATATAATACCAAATAGTAATCTGCGCAGTGACTCCGTCATAAAAATAATGTGTTACACTAAAACTTCATTATAGCATTAATATTTCTACATATACCACAAGGAGAAAATAAACAAAAGACATTTCAATTCAATTTCTTGAAATTTAATTCTTGCTATGTAACATTTTTCTCCACTCGTGTCCTCAATTATACGTGAGGACATTCTAAGAAAGGAATTCGACGTTTCCGTTTGGATTTGTCTCATAATACCATAATATATAATAAAAGATTATAAAAAATGAAAATATAAGACTACCTAACACAAAAACCTACACAAATACCAAAGATATCGCCAATCAGTCGTATGTTGAATTACTTTTATAAAAAGTGGAAACAGATAATGTATTCCCAATGGCAACTGGAAAATGTTTTCATAATATATTATTTTCTTTTCTCCATTATATCAGATAATGAGAAATTTAAAACCGTGTAAACGTGTCATTTCAAATTTTGTTGAACGGTACGCTCCTTTTAAGAGATGGTCATCGAGTTTTCCAGTCGTCATTGTTTTAACTCAAAATCAAGTTTGCTACCTGATATTCCTTTTTTTACAACCACACCCTTCCAGTGCATTAATATATGTTGTTACTTTTTGATATAACAAAGAAGGCAAGTAAGTTTCCGGTTTTGTTATGCTGAATATTTTTGTTTCTGTCTCGTAAGAAAGTAGCTCAGATTCTTTTGTTTCGTTTTTACTCTCTCTCTCTCGAAAGCTGAATATTAGCTTGTGAATTTATGTAACACCCTAGTAAATAAATAGACTAAGGCTGCTAGACATCCAGCTTCCAAATCCCCTTCGCTAATGTTAAGTCTACATGGTTTGATGTAAACCTCTCCACTGAACGATAAATCAAAAATAAGTGATGGAAAATTGATTCCATATGATTTCGAAGCTTTTTTAAAACTGAATAAATTAAGATCAATTTATGAAAAAATTCGTTATATGGAGATAGATATTTCGCTATATAGAGTCTGTTTTTAATGTAATCATGCGAAAAGGGGACCGTTCTTACTAAAAATTCGTTATATGGAGAAATTCGATGTATGGAGTTTCGTTATATAGAGGTTCGACTGTATTTTGAAAACTAAGAAAAAAGTTATTATCTTTTAAAAAGTGCACACAGAAAAAAAGCATTTAAAAATATTAATCTCCTTAGGAGATATTTTAAATATACGAATGCATTCTACGCCCATAGATTTAACACTAGTAAGAGAAATTCGAAAGCTGAGTGACTAGCAGCCTCAATAGATTTGTGTGACCGAAGATATATATACTGAAGAAACTCCATCGCGAGTTCTTTGATTTTTAATATGCTAGATATAGCACATGTCAAATATTACTTAAAGTTTCCACAGTTAAAAAAAAAAAAAAAAAAGGTTCACAACGTCAGAATTTTTTTTAACTATTACGAATTAAATATCTGTCCCTGTATAACCGGTTGCATTTTTTATCTGTATTTGTATGATTTATGAACATTTTCGAGAAAATTCGGTGTTCAAATTAAAAAAAAAAATAGCTACTATAAGCTTTTTTTTAAAATAAATGTTTAAGAAGTTTATTAGTAAGTTTATTTCTTTAAGAAAAAGTTTATCTCTTTATTTCTCATTCTAAACATTTCATCAATTGCACACAAGATGAAGCAATGGTAGCCCAATTTTCAGTTGATTTTAAATTTTTATAAGTTTGCAACAGTATAAATGAAAAGATTATTTCAAGAATCAAAAGTAAATTTGCTGCTTAAAATTTTTGTGCTCTCTCTATATTAATAACATGTTTATACATAAATTTAATAATTTCCTTATTTATAGTACATTAAACTGTATATTATCCATAATTTAAAGTAAGCCTAAATCAAATTTTTTGTTTATGCATAAAGTTTAACAGAAAACAAGAAAATGGGGAGGAATGGGACATGGCAGTAAAGGGATTGAATGGGACATGTCCAATTCCTTTTTTTTATTAAAATAAATGTAAATTGCAAACATACTAACATTTTTTTATGTTAATGCATCGGTTACAACACTGATAATATATCCATTTACTTCAAAATGTAAATAAATTGAAGTGATGATTTTTTAATGTCATCTATGACTGATAATCCTGAATTTTCATTTCAATCATGAAGATACTGGAAATTTATATTGTGGTACATACATTATCAACCTATAATCTTTGTTTGAATGTGTATCTAGTCGACATTAGATTATCTGTGCCTTATAGCTTTGTTTTATTGCTGTCCCATACCTCCTTCTGAGTGAAAAGCTATGGGACACGTCTTGAAACTTACAAGTTCTTTAATTATAAAAAAGCTTTTGTGTGTTAAGTTTCTATGTTGTTCAGGGAGATTAAAAAGGGTTTCATCTCGCACTCTATAAATTAAAATTTTGTTTTTGTCTCAAATAAAATGATTTTCTTACTTTTGCAACAAGTGTCTCGCACTACCTCGCTTTCCCCCTACGCTTTATTTCAAGTAGCGTCAAGAAATTTCAAAGAGGTGATACAATTTCATTTTCTTTAAAACTCAGCAGAAATTTACTTTCGATACTTTCATTAGGGTCAGGTGGGGTAGTTACGACCACGGGGTAATCGTGTTTCCCCATAATGGGGAAAACTGTGTGTGGTAAAATTTTGTTTCACATTTAGATACAGGGTGTCCAGCAAATAACACCTTGATTTCAAAATTAAATTTCTCAAAAACAAAGATCAATAGAATTATCCAGTAAACGGTTTGTTTATCAGGTAAGCTGTAAAAATCTAATACAAAAGTTTCGAACGGTAAATATTTTGAAAAGATTGTGTTCTGATTGCAAAGAATGCTTTGATTTGACATTTTTCTTGCTTTAGATTGCTGCCAGAGAATGTGTTTTAAACGAAGTAAATCATAGTTTTTTTTTAATTAAATTTTTGAAATTTCGAAATTCTAAAAATTTACTTCGAAAAATCTTTAAAATATTGCACTGTAAGCTGAAAAATTATTTCTCTGCAGGCAATCTAAAACAAGAAAAATGTCAAATCAAAGCATTCTATGCAATCAGAACGCAATCTTTTCAAAATATTCACTGTTTGAAATTTCTGTATAAGAATTTTACACCTTACCTAATGAAAAAACCGCTTACCGCATATTACTATCGATCTTTGTTTTTGAGAAATTTAACTTTGAAATCAGGGTGTTATTTGCTGGACACCCTGTATTAACCTCATAATATATTTTGTCATTTTAGATATTCTTTATCAGTAGTCTGAAGCATTTTTGAGATCCAAATAGCAGTTTGAAACAAAGTCTAGGAAAATGTTTGATAAACGGATTTGTCTGTTTTTGTGTTCTGGTAGTCTTAATTAGCCCCAAACAAATGTATGAAGGCAAGTATAAAGAAGAAATATAGTGATCATAATTTCCCCACTAATGGTCTTAATTATCCCAAGCTTTTGTTATAGCAACGCCGACTATATACTACCGGCCAACCCATTTCCCGAAAAACCGCCGAAAAAGTGAAGCTGGATTCAGCTTCAAACCCTGAACCATTTCATTGGGCCAGTGACGCAAACCCTGACCAAACTAGCATTGAATAAGCTATGTTCTGTTCGGTGCGCATGGCTTGGCACGTGGTCATTGTTTTGGTTCAGGGTTTGCACGATTGGTTAGAATAACTTGGGCAAAGTATCAGAGTCCTTTGGCGGGACAGATACACTCATCTCAACGAATACATTCATCTCACGGGGTTCATGCATTAATCTCAAATAAGTGGGCCTACAGATCTAGTGGGCCATGGTTATAGTGAGTTTTTGAAGGGGGAAATTATAACCATCCTTTTAATTTAATAAAAGGGGAGCTGTGAGAATTTAAACTTTAAAGAGGTCAAAATTACTACTTATGTGCTAAAAACACTATTTTTCAAAATAGAAAAAAAGTAAAAAAAATAATAATAACAGTGTTGAAAATGTATAAGTGGTTATAATTACAACCCCTCCCCCCCCCCCCCTGACTCTACAAATTTCTTTCGATGTTTGTTTATACATTCTTAAATTAAAAGATTTTTTTTTTTTGAAAGCGAAAGTAAAATTAACAAAACTTTTCTTTCGGAAACGGATAGTTTGTTTAAAAAATATATGCATTAAAAATTATTTTAAGAGAAATGAAAAAGAAAAGAAAAGCATCATACACGGAAGAAAATTGTGTCAAGAGAAAAAATGATTAAACATGTTGAATTACATGATGCGGAAGAACACGAATTTTCAACACACAATAGCGTACGTTTTACTTCAAGTAGCATCGAACAAGTTCATAGAGTTCGTTCAACTGTATTTTATTCAAAACCGAGAAGAAATTCATTCTTAGAGTTATTCAAATCATTAAACTTGCATTGAAACATACAGTTGCTCCGAGGCAAAAACTTTAGAAGTGATAATATTAAGATTAGTTTGGGGCAAATTACCAAAGGGAAAAAAAAATTACAATGTTTACTGTTGTAAACAAATGAAACTTACATTTGTATTCGAAAGTATTCCTTCTCAAATTAAGTCAATGTTTCCTTTTTATTTTAATTTTAACTGTATATTTATTTATTTATTTTATGTAGGAAATAACTATAATATTTTAGAAAGAAATAGAATTTGAATCTCAGGTCCTATTAAAGCATGGGTATGTGGGATACGCACTCAAAGCCTGCAAATTTAATGTTTTTTAAAACTTTACACTGGAGTAAAAAATAAAATATAAATTGCAGAAGAGTGTTTTTTATTTGCATGATATTTTTATGTTGTATTGTAGCCAGACGTGAAAACTATACTGAAAAAAAAAATTGCAAAATTATTAATTTTTTTCTAGAAACTGGGATTTTTAGAACATTTTGTGTAACGTTAAGAGCAAAAATTCATGTAACAAAATCTGTCACATGAATTTTTGCTGTTACCGTTACATGAAAAATTTTAAGAATCCCAATTTCATACGAAAAGTTTAGTAACTTTATTTTTTTTTTTAAACAGTGTAGATTCTGAAAATTATTTTGACGTTATTAACCGCATAATTTAACCAAAAAGGAATAATTAAAAGTCTTGTATCTGTTGTAAATTTGTTAGAATGTTCTAAAAATTCGGAGGACCTAGTTTATTCATTATTTTCAAAACTTTTTTTTTTTTTTTTTTAACAGAAATGCATTTACTCTAGTGTTATTTTTATTATGAATGTACCTTGCCTTTTGTACAGCGATATATAGTAGTGCAACCACTAAGTAATTCCGAAGTTTCTGCAGAAATTATTTTTTGCATTTAAAATGATGAATGTTGAATAATACGTTAAGGCATCCCCTTTTTTTAGTCAAATTTTGATAATTTTTTGTTTTGTAATAAACGTTTGAGTTAAAAAACAAATACTCGGTAATGATTTAAAATGGAATTTCAGGATAAATATTGTATGTTTTGTTGTAATTATAGAAATAAATCATTTTCTTAGAAGTTTTAAAATATTTTATATGAAAAATTTTATTTATGGCAACGAATCAAAATTTAGAATTTTTAATTAAATTCATGAATCATTTTTTTAACACTGCAATCAAAACTTTAGAATATTTTCATATATACAGTTAAAAATATACATTATTCTGGCATCTAGAATATAAATTGTGGCTCTACAAAAAATAATAACATGCCATCCCTATAAATAATAGTTCCCTTTTCTAGAGATTTCTAGAATCTCCAACTAGAATTCAAGGGATTTTTTCTACATTCTCGTGGTCAAACTTATTTTAAAATCTCTGCAAATAGATGCAAACACAAGAGATTATTTATAATTTCCCAAGATACTTGTATATTTATAAGTATCTTGGGAATATTATATATTGGAAAATTATATATTTATAATATATTTATAATTTCCCTAGATTATTTATAATTTACCAATAGATTATTTATAATTTCACAAGAGATTAGTTTTAGTAACTATAATTCTAGTTTACGAAACCGCTCCAGAAATCCAGCGATAATTTCTCGTTACTCAAAAGATTCGATATTGTTTCGTTACCTAGAAAACTAGAGACTAGCAATTCTAAATTAATTTAGTCTATTGGACTCAGTTGCTAATCCTATTTGGATAGTTCGGGAAGCTATAATTCTAGTTTAGGGACTTAGAAAAGGGCTAACTATCTATTTTTGTTAAAGGCGTTTGAATATTTGAATCGATTATTTCAAAAACCACACGAGTCGCAGAATCAAATATTTTAATAAATTTTTAAAAAATTGAATTATTCACAAGCAAACGAATTTTTATGATTTGTTTTGGTGATTATAAAGTTTGGACTTCAATGTTTGTAAATATCGAAAAAAAAATTATAATTTATGAATAATAAAAATAATAATAACGAAATACTGTTCCTGACTTAATGTTGTTTTAGGAAAAAGCGAGATTAGACGATATTTAATTTGAACAAAACAGACATATTAAACATGTTTTTTTAATAAAAATTAATCAAGATAAAATTTATACGGGAACAATTTTATATTTTCATTTAATTTTGTTGCGTAATCATATTCTTCATTATTCTCAATTGGATTATTTTCAACAATGACACTTGACCAGCTAAATATATTCTGAAAAAATGACATATGTTTTTACAGAATGCTATCCTAAACTATTAATTGATACTTTCGATGCGCAGGCTTTGGATGACGGAAGGGACACAGGGGTTGAACATTTTTTCATCAAAATAAATAAATTTTTAACGATCCATCCATCAATAAATTCCTAGGCTATGGTAGTGGCTTTTTTATCAGAATATTAGTTAAATCTCTTGTATAAATGCTTAATATGTGGCCCAATATATTTTTTTAATGTAATGTAACAATATAGAACAAAATTCTTTTGACTCATTGTTAGCAATGCCTTTGTGATGCATATTAAAGTATGGATTTACCTTATTTAAGTTTTTTTTATGCCAAAACAATAAACGCATCGTTGCCATAAAAAATGTTTTGCATTGATATTTGTAGTAGTGGTAGATTTTGTATAAAATTAAGTGTTATGGCTTTAATATTATCTAGTATGGCATGCAAAAACCATTGAAGCCGTTGACTTATGTCATTTAAGTAATGAACGAAAGTTTAAAGGTATTGTTTGAAAAGGAAATAATGCACTGACTTATACTATTAAAAATCTTGTCCCAGTTTGAGCCACATTTTGGTGCTCCTTAGCTGTCACTGTAAGATGGTGAAATCTTGGACCAATATTGGGAGCTCCTGTTGAAACATAGTTCCAACAATTGGGGCGAGGTTGAAATAGGAAGCTCCAAATATTGGTACGAGATTTCGCCATATTTTATTGGCAAATACTAAACACCAAAATTTGGCTCAAAATCGGACAAAAATTTGAACAGTGTACATAGTTACTATCCAGATCATAACTCTACTTTTAAAGAAACATTTACAACCAAAAAAAAAAAGGGTTCTTTTGACTTATGTGGTTTTTGGAATGACCGATTCATTGATTTATATATTTTTTTACTTTATTTTATTTTATTTTAGTTTACTTATTTTTTTCGTTTTTTTTTTTTTTTTTTTTTTTTTCTTGTAAGTGTAAATTTTTTTTCTGCTGATAAAATATGTCACAAAGCTTTGTATTAAACTTGTCTTTTCATCAAGGATGTTATGAAACTAGACATCGCTTACTTCTTATATCATCCCATCAACTTGCAGCATATGAATAGCTTCCGTGACATCCGACTGAAGATCATACACTTCTAACAAACAACCGCTTTTCTGCTCTGTTTTTCAAATCACATGCTTCGTCAGAGGAACTCTTTACCCAAAACAAACAAAGAACTGGACTTTTCACATGATAATGTCAATTATTCCGCGATGGAACGACCCGAATCTAAAATGAAAGGAAAGAAAAAAAAAAAAGAAAAAAAAGAAACATAGTCGGAAATTCTTCCGCTCCCAAAAATATTCTCCAACATGCTTGTGCCAGAAAAATATTCCGGGTGTCTGATGTTTGCGACAAAAACATTCACGTGCTCTGTTAGATAGGGTGAAGAATACATAAAATAAGAATTTTCATTTGCATTACAAAAGCATACAATTAAACGTTTATTTTTTAAAAGCCTTTTGAAGGAAAGTATTTACAAATCTCATCCTGATAAATCTTATCTCTTTTAATTAGAAACCGCTTATAAGGGAGATGAAGAAAAGCATGAAAAATGTGCGTTGCTAGGGGATGCATACCTCGCGCTTCCCGGGACCGTGATAATAATCTGAAATAATCATCAAATTTGTATAAGTTTCTATTTTAAACTTTATTTAGTCTGTATTTATACTTTTAAAAGAAAATATTGATTTTTAATGGTAAAAACGCTTGTAAATTTATTTTTCCTTTTTTCTTTTCAGTAAAAAAAAATTGTTGCTGAACTTTTTGAACTTTTTATTGTTTTTAAATATAACGTTTTTATTGTTCGCACCGAAATTTCGAAAAAAAAAAAAAAAAAAAAGAATAAAATTTTTAGCAAAAAGGTCCACAAAAGTTATTTTGAATAAATGTTTGGTTCGAATTTGAGTTCAGGGTTTTGCCTCTCGTTAAAAATATACTTTTTTTTCTGCAATAATATAAATAATTTCACAACTTATAATTGTCCCAAGTTTTAAAGATTAAGATATGTTATGTAAAATTCATATCCACTGACTCTGTGAAAACTCATTAAAAATAAATAAATCGAGCAAACCTAATCTAAAATTCACGTTTTCTGTAGATAGGGTGAAAAATGCGTAAAATAAAATTTTTCATTTGCATTATAAAAGCGTACAATTAAAAGTTTATTTGTAAAAAGCCTTTAGAAGGAAAGGGCTTACAAATCTGATGATGATACATCTTATCATTATTAAGGGTGTATTCGAAAAAATGATTTTCCACCTTCAACAGCTCGAAATTTTCGAATACAATTTCAGTCACATTTTTAAAAGTAGAAACATGAAATTTGTTGAGGGGATTCTTCAAGGGACGTATGAGATGCCGTGCGATGTCATTTTACGCTCCATTCATTAGAATTTGAGTTATAAACAATTACCTTATCAGTATGACCCTCATCGGCTCGAAATGCCGTTTTTGATTGCTTTTTTTACAATATTTTCTGCATTTATCAAAGAATCGACAATCACGGCACCTTGTGTACTTTCCAAATAAGAGATTTTGAAAGTTTGGTGCATATGAGAGCAAAAATGAATTTAAAAATAAATCGGAAAATAAACAGTTTGAATCGAAATACACCCTTAAGTAGAGACGCCTATAAGGAAGATGAAGAATGCGCCGCAACCATGTTAATAATCTGAAATGATCATCAAATTTGTATGATATTCTCTTCTTATTTAGTTTGTATTTATACTTTTAAAGAAAAAATCCTGCAAAAAAATGTGGATTTTTAGTTGTAAAAGTGCTTATAAGAAGACGTTTTCTTTTCTTCTTTTTTTTTTCACTTTTAATCTTTACAGGAAATAAAAATAAAAAATTTTTGTTGTCTGAAATCTTTTAAATTGTTATCGGTTATAAATACCGGGTGCGTCATAAATTCGTGCAAACTTGTAAAATCCATAATAAAAGAAGTAATGCTCGGGAAAATTTTCGGTTTATTCCAGTATGATCAGATGGATTTTGGATTTATTTTCCATGTATAATAAAAAATGATTCAAAAAGTAACCGATAAAGGGCTCACATGTCATACTGAGGCGTTTTAAGCAAATCAGGGTAGTAATAAAACACCTGACTGCAAATGGATTCGCCATTTTATCGTGGCAGCATGCTATCGTTACCAGATGGAAAGCTGGGGGTTAAACTTTTCTACAAGGATGGTGAATTTACAACTCTTGCATTGCGAAAGTTTTGCACGTAGAAAGGCGTTTTAAGGCGCAAAAAAGCCTTATTTCATTGAATGGGATACTCAATTTCAGTACGACGTTTGTGTTTGTCTGATTTGCATAAAATGTCTCAGTATGTCGTGCAAGTGCCCTCTATCGGTTATTTTTTGAATCATTTTTTATTATATATGAAAAAGAAATCGAAAACCCGTCTGATCACACTCGCGCAAACTGAAAAATTTTCCTAGCATTACTTCTTTTGTTATGAATTTTTAAAGTTTGCACGAATTTATGACGCACCCTGTATAAAGTTTTTGCTGTTCGTGTCTAAATTTAGAAAAAAAAATTATTTAAATTTTAGTTAAAGATTTTGCCTTACGTTACAAAATGTTCTTTTTCTTTTCTTTCTTTAAAAAAAAAAAATCACAAACTATAACTGTCCAAAGATTTAGATATATTGAGGTATCCTGGAATAATAATGCCACGTTAAGCTTCTACCAATTTAGAAATTTTTTAAAAAATATACACTGCTGGCCACACAAAATGCAACACCAAGAAGGATCGGAGATATCACAACAAAATTTATTTGGCAGATAACATGCTGTACAAAGATCAAACGATTAAAATTACAGCCTCATGTGTGGATGATGATTAAATCAGTAGTTAGTGTAACCATCATTGTTGGCTATAACCGCTGCCACACGCCTCGGCATAGGAACAAAGAGGCTTTGGATGTCCACTTGGGGATACAACACTCCATGCGGCTTCCACATATTGCCAAAGTTGATCTGATGTAGCAGCAGGTGGTGTATCTCTGGTCAATTGTTATGCAAGCATGGGCCACACATTTTTGATTGGCTATAGATCGGGAAAACAAACAGGTCAAAAAAGCAATTCAGTCTGATGGGTAAAGAAAAACTCCTGAATATTGCGTGCTTCGCATGGTCGCACAATATTCTGCTGAAATATGGTTGGTGGCAAGCGCTGTATGTATGGAAGGACCACGGGCTCCAACACCTCTAAAATGTCAGGCTGCTCAGTGCACCGGCAAGGCATACTAGAGGGGCGCGGAAGTGCAATCCAATACCACCCTAAACCATGATACTGGATGCAGGACCAGTGTGGCGATGCATAATGCAACAATTCAGCAGCCTCTCACCAATTCAACCAATTCAACCAATGAAAACATTCATATATACTTCAGATTTTCCAAATCTCTACCGAGGACAAAACTATTTTCCAAATTGTAAAAAGAAAACTTTTTACGATGATTTTATGAATATGAATAAACACTCACTAATAGGTGTTCTTGTCATACTGCATTATTCATTTGTTTCCATTTGAATGATATCGTTATCAACAATAATCATTCTATACAATAAATAATTGAGCATTGTAGATCTTTATCTTTCATAAGAATCGTCCAATATCACGATTTAATTAGGATTAATAAATGTAAATTTAAATTGAGGAACTTCTATAATTGGTATGTCCTACACTTTTTTTGTAACAATGCTTTTTCAACAAAAGAAAATAATTTGCCTTGTCATTAATAAAATGAGACATTGTCCTAAAGAATAAATTAAATACATATTGTCTGACTTTTTTTTAAAAAAGGAAACATTATGCATAATAATTTCAGTTTTATTTAGAGATAGTATATGTAGCCTTTTATCGTTAAACAGGTGTGTTTACTTGTTTGCTTCGTTGTTTACAGAAATGTAATAAAAAATATATATATTTTTAGGTTCGTTAGTTTAAATCAAATTTTAAATGATTCATGTAATTTTTTAGTACTACTTGGTTATCCAACCGACCAATTTCATCAAATTATGCAAATCGCCAAACTAATAACCAAATTATATATATTGACGTAATTTTTATTTTAAATAGCGAAAAAACAAATAATTAGAACAATATTAATAAAAATACAAATGAAAAATCGAAATAAAAATCCCTTAATGACATCTGATACCAGGTATCTAACCCGTTAAACTTAGATAACTCGGCAGGTAGGGGCCTGGTCATCAGAAATAAGGGAAAAAGGGTGGTTGCCCACTTTCTGGTTACATAAGACGAACAGAACTTTCAAAAATTACCAGTATTCAGATCACTTTGGCACTCTGATTACGCTACAGCCCACATTGTTAAAAAATTGCATCTAACATTTTAATAATTCGACCCTTTTATAGATAACGATTACTATTTAATCCTAATTTTAATCTATCCTGACCAACAAGAACAAATTTTTTATAATATAGTCGAGCAACCACTATTTACTAAATCCGTTAAATGACTAAAATTTTGCTGCAGATTTTTATGAAAGTTAAGTAATAAAAGAAATTCTAATTAAAACTTGCAGTATTGTAAAGTTGTTCGTATATTACAAAATGTTACCATACAATTCAAAACTTATCTATATATAAAAAAAATACGATTTATGAAACTTTTTAACTATTTATGAAACGTGTTAATTTCTATTTAATTTTACCTTAAAATCTTATTTAGTTGATGGGATATTAGAAATATAGAAGGTATGGTCTCATCAAGATGCTTTAAAAAAAAATTGTTCATGTAGTTTTATAAATATTATGTTTATAGACTTAATTAAGGCTGCATAAAAATAATTCGAAATCAGTCCCTAATTTATGAATTTAACTGTGTATAATGCTGGTGTATGCAAGCACATAACAATGAGAACATTTTTTTTTTTTTTTTTTTTTTTTTTTTTTTTTTTTTTTTTACTGTTTACGATGACAATATGTGTTTGAATAAGCAAGCACTAATGAATAGATGTGTTTGTTGCACTGCATCACGCATTTGCTTCCATTAAAATGATCTTGTTATCAACAATATTCAGCCTAAACAATAAATGATTGAATATTGTAAATCTGTATCAACAAAGGTGTATTTTTTATGAGGTTATGATAGAAGAATAGAGATCAGTGTGATCTGATAAATGCATCGTTTAAATTACTGAAATTAAATAGTGTAAGCAATTTTCTTTCGAATGAAGACAAAAGATGTTGTCGTTTTGAGAATAATATGACTAACAAACAATAAGAGGAGAGAAGTTTTTTCATATAGTGAAAAAACAATAGCGTTTGTATTAAGCTCTCTTGTTAAAGCCTTTAAAATACAGCCGAGTCACTATATAACGAAATCCACCTTTCCAGTAAAAAATTCGTTACATAGAGAAATTCGATGTATAGAGAATGATGTTAAAAATCGTATTTAATGTGTGAAATTTGAACAAATATTTTTTTGATCTTTTGAATTAAGAATTTGAAATGTTTAAAAGTAAATATTAACCTAACATTTTATTTCTCAATTATTTAAGCTGTTACAAAAAGGAGAACAGACATTTATTTGAATGCTTAATGAAAATCAAATAAGGAAGACTTGCATTAATTTCAGACGAAGATATCTGTAACTTTTTGTTGTTTTGATTTAAAAATTGTTACGCTCTTAAAAAAATGCTCAAATTTTAGCAAGGAATGAAAAATTGTAATTAACATTTTCCTCCATTTGAAGGCCTCTCTTATGTGCCTCTCATTGATTTTTCTCTTACATGAGTATCAATCCAATTGACACTGTTTTGTTTTGAGAAGGATGTGGAAAGGTGTGTGGGAGGTGGGATGAATTCTTTAAATTTAAAGAACAAAAAAAAAAAAAAAAAAAACAGCACTGCCGATAAATTAAAAATAAATTACGGAAAATTGATTCCATAGCATTTCGAAGCTTTTTAAAACTGAATAAATTAAGACCAATTTATGAAAAAATTCGTTATATGGAGATAGATATTTCGCTATATAGAGACTGTTTTTAATGTAATCATGCGAAAAGGGGACCGTTCCTACAAAAAATTCGTTATATAGAGAAATTCGATTTATGGAGTTTCGTTATAGAGAGACTCGACTGTATTTTAAAGTTTTACACAACTTAAAAAAACCATCTAAATGTATTTTACATCCATAGGGAAAATTTATCTTGCATTTCCCATTTCTTCAAATGTATCTTACATTTATATTACAAAGCAAACACATGAGCATGAAGAACGCTAGTGCTACATTGAATGTGGCAATAATTTATTTCCCTTTATTCTTAAGTTTATATACTTCTGAACACCTCATAATTTTAAGCTTTACCTCGTTGACAGAAACAAAAATGCAATTTCGAATACAATTTATTCAAAAATTTTATACCTTATTTTGCTGAATATTTGTGTTTTTAAAAATAGTTTTCAGACATAAATGTTTTTAAAAAAATTATCTGTATCTTCATTAATAAATTAACCCCTTTTCTCATAAAGCAACATCAATAGTTATCGTTTGTTTACTAGTAATATTCTACAATGAAATTAACACTGTATCAGTCAATCAAACAATAAATAAACTATAACAGATGTAATTTTTCCATTTTTCATTTTTGGGTAAAAAAAGTCCGGGCCAGGATTTTCTTCACCCAACAATGAAAAATGGAAAAATTACATCTGTTATAATTAATTTACCGATTAATTAATCTGTTTCGATATTAATCTAATAAATAAACTAATTTATATAAAACACAAATATAAGAAATATGCAATCAAACTATGTGCATAAATGCTAATTTAATACCCTGAACTTAATAAAAAAAAGTAACTATAAGTTGCATAAACTTTGGTGATTTCTTCAGCTTTTTGCCACTGTCTGGTATGCAGCTAATATGAAAGTCTATCGATTTAATGAATTTTAAAACTTTGAATAAATAAAATTTTTCATATAAGAATGCTTTTTGATGCTGATAGTTAATAACTAAAAATATTTATTAGAAATAAGAAAAATCTATTAAAGTTTTGCATTAGAAAATATTTTTCACTTATATTCTGTACATCAGGCAGTGTATAGTTTGTAACCCATAAAGCTTGGGCTGGATCACTTGGTTTTTGCAAATAAGGAATTTAAAAATGTGATTTTTATTAAAAAGAATGCTAAATAATACTAATGCTAAAAGTAACTAATGTTAATTGTAATTTGAATACAATACATGTCCTCATCCTTCTTTTAACTGTCACAAATATTTATTAACTTTTTTAATATGGTTTCACCTCATTCACCGCCTGATGTTCTAACAACTTAATTGCTTGCGGAAATTTCTGAAATATAAAATGAGTTATAATCATTTATCAGTAGATATTTATCTAGGGTGTTTTATAAATGATGGCCTTATTTGAAAAGAATTATTTCATTAACTATAGTAAAAAAAAAAGAATGCATTTTCGTAACATAATGCAACATGGACCATGGATGAGATTACTTCAACCAAATAGAAAATGTTTCAAATCAGTTTTGCTTGTACTGGTTTTCCAAATTAATGCTGTTATTTTTAGCATATTGATGAATCACGTTAATGCTTCCCAATAGAACCAGTTTTACTATTAGTTTTTTACTATTTTACTATTTTTTCTATTGGTTTTTCTTTCCTACTTACGTTTTATTTTTACGTGAAATAAACCGAGATTTGTCACTTTTATCACATATCAGAGTAGTAAGGCATTTTAACTCGAGAAATGTTTCATGTAATACGCTCCCGATTATTCGCCATTTAATAACTTCGGGAAACACTCGGTTAACCGACATCCGTCGCTCAATATCTCACAACTAATCACATGAGTATTGTCTAATAACCGTGTAAGTAATTGCAGGGCTTATTCCATTATAAAAGCTAACTTGATAATGCTCTCCTATGACCAGCACTTAATAAAGTACATTATACATAATCTACGGGGCCTCTCTGTGGCTCTGATATTTCTGTCGACTATTTTTCAAGTATAAATTGTGTAAAGATACCCCCAATGAAAAAATAAGTGCTTAGAAACGCCATATATCATCATGTTGGTCATTCCCCCCCCCCCCCCCCCCCCCCAGCCTGATTATCCGACGTTTTGATTTTCGACATATCTCTGGTTACATCAGATAGATTCAAATACGGCACACTGTTAAAAATTTCTGAAAAAACACAGAAAAAAAGCAAAACTCTTGGTTAAAAACATTTGATTTAGTTTCTCAGTCATCAATTTACACACATTTCCCATACATTATATTTAATTCCAAATAGGGATTTACATGTCTTTATTTAAAAATATTTTTATGTTTGTTAAATTTTGTAATTCGAAATACACACTTTTAAAATTCTTTTGCAATTTCATTAGAAATATTACAGAAGAAAATTTAATTTGAAGACTATTTTTTTTTTCAAACTTCTTATCAGATACGAATCTTAACAGAATTAGAGGGATTTTCATTGCGCTGAATGATAAAAAATATACTTTGTACTCAATAAGAATCGCTCCTACAGGGCAGTAAGATGTTCTTCCACTGTCAAGCGGTCTGAGGTTCAAACCCCAGGACGACTAGAGACAAATTGTGTTAAAGTTTACTGATACAGCAGTTGTATTTACTGGGGAAATTCAAGTTCTTTGAAGTTCACTAAAGATTAACTGGATCACTAATTTTAAAAACTAAATTAAAATATTATCATTAAAAGTAAAATTACAGAGTCTTGTGTTTTTCACAGTCTATTGTAAATTTACCAAGTACCTTCTCTGTTATTTAACAGAATCTCTGTTTTTCTAGCCTCTGTAATTTTACATAAGACTTGAGGCAATGGATTACCCGTAGATTCTCTGTAATTTAACAGAAGGTTTTTTAACAATGTAGTCTAGTGTATTCGAAAAATAGTCAAAAACCACAAAGTTTTTATAAAACAGAATTGTGAATGCTCTTTCATTTAGAAAATCTCTCTCTAAGCGATCTGTTTATGAAAGATTTATGAAATCTCTCTGAATGTAAGATTTCAAGATTTTCTCTGAACGATAAAAAATTGCATAAAGTACGAGAAACATGAACAACATGTTCAATACTCAAGAAAGTTCGATTCTTTAACCCTTTGCAGCGCAGGGCAAATTCATTGCTTAAGTGTTGAAATTAATGACTGACACCGGAATTTGAAAACAACTTTATTAATAAATAAGAAAACGCTATATTTCACGCATTGAATTAACCGCAAATTTTTTACCAAAATTCCGGTGGCAATGTGGCGTTTGGAAATTAAAATTAAGTGGTTTCATAGAGATACCACCGAGCCGAAAGGGGTTAAGGTATGTGTACTAACCTTCAAATGGCTGTTTTTATGAAAAAAGTTTTTTTAAAATTATTTAAATTAAAGTTCAAACATTTAGGATTACAAAAATGCCTTACTTTTAGTTAAGCAATACATTTTAGTACACAAACATATAATCACCTACAAATGTGGTGGATTTTAATGTTGTCAACTTTATACATAAATTTTTATCTTATATCAAAACCTTAAATTGCATTTTCTGGAAAACTACGTTTTTCATTGTGTATGTCTACAATAAACATTTTTTAAAATGTTTTAAAGGTTTTGAAATAAAATTTTGATTTTGATTATCTATTGATATGTTATAAAGCAAAATATAGCTTGTAAGTATGTATATATTAATATAAGAGCTATTTTTACTGAAAAATGCGCATTAAAAAAAATCATGTTTTCTGTACTAAAGTTTGGAACATGTCAGTAAATATGAGAACTGTTGCATGTCTTTTGCTTCATAGCACAGGTAAGTGATTTGCTAATATAGTGTTGAAAAAGAAGTGAAGTATATGAAATTGATATGATGTTAATAGAAGGTTTGGCACAAACGCAATTTTGTACTAAAATTTGACTAAATTTTGGCAATACTAATTAATTTTAATTAATTTATAAAAATAATTAAAATTTCATTAAAATTCTACATAAATTCACATTTGTTGTTGTAAGTTGCTTATCACACCTGTTGTAATTAAAAATACATGTGCTTAATAAAAATTTCATCTTTTTCAAAAAATTGCTCGAAGGCAGACACATATTTTTTAAAAAAAAATGGCCTACTATGAGTTTAAATATAAACTTATTTGATATCAATAAACTATACATGATTTAACACAACGAATAAATATGTTCAGAGCATTTGAAACTGGCGTAGTGAAAATAATTACAAATTCTTAATATTTTTATATCTTCTCGTTAGATTTGCAAAATATTTAGAAGTACTCATATTTCTATGTCTACGCCCATCTTTTCGAGTCTAATAGGTCTAATAAGCACTTAAACTAATATTTTAAAATGGTTGAAATACTTTTGAAGACTTAAGACAGGCCAACGGAAATAATAAGTACAATGTAAATATCTCAGTATATGAATCATAATTGAAGCACAACCCAATTAAGTTACTTTTTTTCTATTTATCAAACCTTTTATTCACATGCTACTATAAATATTGACAGAAATACTCAAAAAGTTTCGTAAATATGGACAAAAAATGAGCACAAAGCCAATAGTTTCCCATTCAGATGTCAACTGCCTGATCACCGCCCAAAAATTCTTATTGTGTTTATCAAATATGCAAGAAAAACAGCATCGAAGTATATAAAGCATTTGAGATACTGGAATTTTCTGACACCCTACCCTCCCTGTTTGCCCGAGAAAATTAGTTTCTTTTTTCGTACAAAAAGTAGGTCAATAGCCATAGCGAATTTTGATTGATATTGAACACCGATCTTGAAGAATAAGTAAATTCTCTTTTAATGATTGAATGTCATTATTTAAATATTTTATCTTTTCAATACAAAGGTCAGTGCGGCTTTAATCTTACAAAAAAGAATTTCAATACCTAACAGCTACCTTACTTCCATAGTGGTTGCCGAAACAATTTTTATTGGCACCCGAAATGCTATTTCTTTTAGGCAACAATTAAGAGTTGCACTTAAAAATTAAAGTTACATTAGAGGCAGTGATTTACTCCTTGTAAATATGCATTTCTATATCGACTTTCTTAACTTTTTACACGCCGAATTAATATCACAATTTAATTATACTTTTGTTTTTCCCATATTACAGCTTCAAATGTTTTAATTTATGCATATAAATTTAAAACATAACAACAACAAAAAAAAATAATTCTGCAGGTTTTTTTTTTCCGGCTTTTTTTTTTTATTTTAGTGTTTGCATTTTGGAACATGATTATTGATTGACAACCTATGCAAATATAACAAAATACTTTACGCTATATTGCTATTGTATATTGTTCTTGAGTATTTTCTCGAATTCCAAAAACATTTAGAATCCTAACGGTCAAATGTAAATAATATAGAGAAAACGATAAAAGCAAATAATATACTTTTTATGCAAATTAATTGAATTTACATTTTCCTTATACCTGTGATAAATGTTTTAACATATTTTTTTTTTTTTTCAAAAGTTCAAATCAACCTTATATTTTATAGGAAAAATAAGGACATCGTTATGATGTCGAAAAATATATGTTTTGTATTACAAATAATGCAATGTTCCCATTTGGGAACATTGGCGTTTAAACGGTTAAAATTACATCACAGGCAGTGAGTTATTCCTTGTAAATATGCATTTCAATATCGACTTTCTTAATATATATATGTTCCGTTCTCATGGATTTGTTTCGTGTCCAATTACGGTAAAAAATCACAGTGGCTTTAGTTTTCAGTGGGACACATTGTAAAATGAATAGATTGGTCAAACGGGAATATCCCCCTTTCTTCTCGTTTAGTCCCGGATATACTATTTCTTTCGAATCAGAAATTAAAGTGCCTTCAATTAAAACAAAAATAGCAATATGTTACATAAGTCAGCCAAAAAACGAAGCAGAAGTATTAAATACTTATAGTACTATTAAATACTTATAATCCGTGCTGAAAAGTTTAAACTTCTGAACACCGCGCATTTTCAATTTTTACCCTTTCTTATATAGGGAAGGAATAAGTACTTTTTGAATTTATTTGAACACCGTATATCAATTTATTTTTGAGATATTAGACATTTTGTAGTTTTTAATGCCATTTCTATTATGGTGACAATTGAAGTAAATGAAAATTGTAATTAAAATGCGTTCTGTTTTGAAAAAATATAAATGAATGATTTCTGATAAAATGTGCAGCTATTTTTAACTATATTTAATTTTAAGTATACATATGAATGTTACAAACAAATAAAAATATATAAATAATTAAATAACCGATTTTTTTTTTTGGGGGGGGGGGGGTTGAATTTACAGTAGCAATTTTTTCTAGGCTTTGTATTAGTCCGTGATAGTGACGTCAAATGTATACTTTTCTATAAACTTCGTTTAAGACTGGGGCGTAAATTTGGATTTCCTAAGCGGATGCAAATGATGTCATTTTATATAAAATTAAAGAGTGTATATTAAGTCTTAAAACTGAAAAACGTTTTGTAGAAGTGCATCATTTTGACTCCAGCGGCTTTGAAATTCATCGCAGGTGGAAATGCTTCATTTTTGAAAATAATGAAATTAAAATCACACCCTCAATAAATAAAGGTTATTTTGAAATATGCATCAGGCACCTTTAAAGGAAAAACTAAATAATGTCTTGCGCTGGTTAATAAAGGGTTTTCCTTTTTCATATTTTTTTCTTAATGCCCAACTATTTTGAATCGCTTGGGAAGAATAACCTTTGTTTTAGCAATTATTACACAAAAGGAAAATTTAATTAATGTAATTTCAAAATCTAGTAAGGGCAGTGAACCTCGTCAAAATCCATTGCTGACGTCTGAGCTTATGCTTTCACGAAAATAAAACACATATGAATAACAAAATATGTTTACGTTAAAATTTATTGAATTGCAAAGTTTACATGAATGCAAAGAAAATTTTATCATTACCAAAATCTAATTTAAATGCCAATTAAAAACAATACCACTTATTTCGCTTGGTATTTCCTGGAGTTTTACTATTGATTCTGAAAAAAAAAGTAATATTTTTATGAGTAATATTTCTATGAATGAGTAATTCATGTTAATAGTTCTTAAGAATATGTATCAAGTAATAGTGCTCATAAGTTTGTATACATTCAATGTTTTCAAGAGTTTGTATTAAACTGAATACGAAATTTCTTAATTAAAAATATGATTTTTCGGTACTTCTAGGTTATCTCGTCGACTAAAAAATGATCGCCAAACTACAAGATTAAATGCCAATAATGGATGATCGTGAATGTCACATTCAATTGTTTAAAGTGTCATTAAGTGATTTTTATTTCGACTTTTTATTAATATTTTTATTAATATTCTATTAATGATTTGTTTTTTTTTTCGTTATTTAAAATAAAAATTATGTCGATTTGTATAATTGGCGAAATTGGTCAACGGGATAACAGAGTAGTACCGATTTTTCTTACAAGACGAATGAAATAAAATTCTCTTTCATAATTATTATATATTCATATATTAGTTCACTAACATTTCAAAATGATTTTAAATAATTTTGAAAGAATTTTTCACATAACTTTGAGTATGGTTCATGGAAAATATGAAAAGTTACACTCGTAGATAGATGGCATAGTTACACTTGGTAATTTCTCTATTCTGATGCGTAACTTACATCTACTTTTTCGAATTCTCCTCGAGAATGTTAAATCTATGGGCGTTTATACATTCTTATATTTAAAATATCTTCCCTTCAAACTAATAATTTTAACTTCTTATTTCAGTGTTAATTTTTTAAAGGATGTCACTTTTTAGATGTGTCCATAATTATCCACTTAATCGTCTGTCCCGAGATAACTCGGGGTTAAAAGCACTGTTTCCCCATACCCATCGCCGGTGAAGTGGTTATGTAAATACTTCATAGCTAGACCTACAGTCTTCAATCTGTCCAGCCGTCCGCATATAACACAGCAAAAATTACACAACCGAATCGTTTGAAATATAAAATATATAATTGTTACATAATTTTGTCGAGTCATTTCAAATTTTATGGAAATCGGATGTATTGTTTAATTGCAATGACAAGCAAAAATATTCCATTACATTACGGCCAATTAAAAAAATAGTTTCAAGTACATTTTAATGATGTTACAATCTTTCTAACATAATAAAATGGATATGCATCTATGAAGTGTGTGCTAAAATACACATTCTGTACAATCTGTGATGCAAAGAATATTTGTTATTAATTTACAGGGCCATACAACTGTATTCCGTTACATGATGGTATAGGGGGAAACGTTGTTTGGGGCGCGTTTTAATTATACTAAACTACATCACATTTTATGAAATACAGGTACGTTGTTGGGGTTGCAAATAGTATTTACATAGACACACAAAAGAATCCGGCTACTATACTGTATCCGAAATACTGTATAATATTGCACCAAGATCTGAATATTTTTAAAACTTCGTTTAGTACGAACGCACCACATTTTCTACGCTTGACGTGCAATTTTCGATTTTTTTTTCTTAGCTGTCAAAATATTTCTAAAATCTATGCTTAATAAATCTTGCTTAGAAATTATGTTAAATAAATCCAAATAATAGCATAAACAAATGCACTTAGGTAAATAAATGATTAGATGTACAATATTTCCAAAAGTTTATTATTTTGCGATTAAAATATGTTACAAGGAAACATAATCAATCATTTAATCTGCTATCAGATTCACCAACATTTGGAGAGACTTTTGAGCCAACACTTGATTTCCTCCAACTTTTCGCGAAATAGCCTCACAACACCCAGTGTGATAGCAAACAGAAATGTTCCCCCAACATTTTTCCGCTGTTCCAAAAAAGTCTCTCTTAGTCAAGACTTTTCATCCAACATCGAACATTTCAACGAATCAGAGATAAGCGATTGATACGAATAGGCGATAAATATTAACGGCTAGTACTAGTAGGACTGGTTTTCCTGCTTTTCCTCCAAATTTTTCCAAGACAATTGTAATCTTTTTCTGTCTTTGAACGGGAAAAAGTTGGAGTTAAAATCGGCAGAAAAGTTTGAGAGTCATATAGAAACCATTTAAAAAATCCTGTGAAAATTTTAACAAATTATACATCTTTCAACTTAGAATCTAGCCCCACCAGTGGCCGCGAGGTTCTGACCTCCAACTGGTAGACGGTAGGTGCTGGGTTCGAACCCAATCGCGACCGTCGGCCTAACCGTTCGAAGTTTTCCGTGGTTTTCTTCGAACCTTGCGTAAATACGGGTTAGGTTCCCTTAGAAAGACCCCCACGGAGGGCGACCCACCCCATAGGGCCTATATCCCATAGCGTAGATAATCGGCCGACAAAATACACCAACACCAACACCATCAACTTAGAAACTTATGTTTAAATGCATTTAATTCATCTCGTACAAAATAAAACGAGTCGAACAAATTAGGCAAAACCTATTAACGCTCTATGATAGCTTAAACGGTCATTTAAGAATTTAGTTCAAGCATCTTCCAAATTCTACACATGTCAGTAATAGTTAGGAGGAAGAAACTGCTACATATCATCATCTAGTTCTTAATCATTTTTATCATCTAAACTCTCATTTTCTCTTATAATAGCTGTCTATTTTCAATTGTTCCAGCCTGAGGTTCTAAATACAGTAAATGACACTAGAGAGTAAGTGGTCTTAATAATAATGTACTTAAGCAGTTTGATCGAATCAGCGATAAGCTAAATTCTGTGCATAATGATTGTTAATTAAAATGTTATCTGATGCGACGTTAAAATAACATAATGCATTTCTTATAAAAATTATGTTAAAAGATATCACTTCAACCATAAAGTGCTTAAATAGGTAATAAAAGAACATCCTATCTTTTCATTCAATTAAATAGTTTTTTCACTTTTTAACAAAGTTGAAAAGTGCTTATACATTCGATTTGTTTGGCTGTCTGTCGTCTGGCCGTGCTCTAATTCCTGTATATATACTCGTATTTTCATGCAATTGATAAAGTTTATTTAGGATCACTAAAGCATGTTTGGTATTGCATATAAAGGAGGTACGATTAATAGTTCGTTTACAGGGACACTCAAAAAAATTCGATTACATTATGGTAATATAGTGGAAAATTTTTGCAGAGTATTTTAATGAGATTACGCTATTTCAAATATATTTGTACTGATATAAATCACTGAATTTCATTATGATATTAAATAGAGCATTCATAGCATTTTTTATACATTTACAGGGACACACAAAGAAATCAGTTACAGTATCGTTTTTGCATAATATATGCTGAAGAGTACATTTTAAAATTCCGTATGCGTTGTTAAATTTAATTAGTTTATAGCATATTACTCATTATATAAAAATTCTATAGCTCATATACAGAGCTGCAAAAAAGCATTACAGCGTATTCTTCGTATTAGAGGAAATTGCTGAAGGGGAATTTTCAAGTGAAGTATATGTATCGCTTAAGGGGGTGGACGTTAAAGATTTATTTTATTCATTTTTATCATAGCAATATGGAATTTTGTGCATATATAAATTTCACCAACAGCATATAGAATACCTTCAAAAAATTTCCAACCTTATTAAAATTTGTAATTTTTTTGCAAAAATTTAAATTTTTAAACGAAATTTTAAAATGCTCCTCGTGTCTTAATTTTTGAAATATTTTCTTGCTTTTGTATTTTTATCACTTAAAACTATATTATAAACAAATTTGTGTAAGATTTTTTTAAATCTCTTGAATAGTTAATATTTTACAGATTTTTTTCTAAATTCCTTATCGATTTTCATCAAAATTTTGCCTTTTAATAAGTAAAAAATAAAATTTGACTATCTTAATGAAGAAAAATTTTAAAAAGCTTACACAATTTCTTTTTAAATAATATCAGGATACTTCCTTATCAATTTTATAAATATTGATCAAAAATTAAGACGCAAAGAGCAATTCAAAAATCTAAAAACGCTGAAAAATTAGTTTTGAGAAAAACAGATTTAAAGTATATAAATACATTTATATTTTTTATATACTCCTTAAAACCTTCATAAATGATATTTTAATAAGAAAAAACTGTTTAGGTACTATTATACCCCAAAAATATACCTTTTTTCTGACGATTTTGCTATAGATGATTTTGCTCAAATAAAGGTCCACTGTCCCCTTAAATGAACTAAATTTTGGAATGCATGTTGTTTGTAGATACAAATCGCTATATCATATACCAGGTTTCTAAATAAATCACATAATTTTCCGATTGTAGATGGAAACAGATGAAATTTGACTTTAAAATGTGTTATATATCTTTCAATATGGTGAACGGAGGCGTAATATTTTAATTTTTAAGACAAACCTGCAGTCTTGTTTCATTATTCTGAATATGTTGGAAAGTGCTTCCCAATCTGTGCTTGACGCATGGTGTTTTTTCTTTCTTGTTCATTTAATAAATTATTCCTCAGACTAAGTGGATGTCATTATGAGTCGGATGTGGCAATCATAAAACTTTCTTTTCCCTCATACTTCAAAATTCGCTGTCATAGTGTCAAAACTAAATGGCAATCTATTAGAGCTGTTGCAAACCGCACATATTCGTTAATGTATAACGGGTATTCTCTAAAATACGAAATACCGAATCGTTTCTTTGAAATATCACTCGCTTGTAGTTACTACCAATATGCCACCCAAAAAACGAAACTAACTTCATACTCTGTTTACGTACGTTCGTACAATTCATAAATGAAACCAGACAGTCGACGCTTAAGAGATGCGAATTAGGCGCCAATTTGAGTTCTTTTAGTATGCGTATCGTTCAGTTTGAATGTATCAGTTATTCTCAAATGATTTGGATTTCGTAGGTCTTATTTATTTATTTATTATAGAAAGAAAAAGCAGTAAATTGTGAACATATTTTTCCGCAGCATCAAGAGATAAAGCAAAATGTGATTCATGCCAAATGAACTATTCAATTAAAGGAAGTTCAACGACGAATTAAAAAAAAAGAAAAAAAACATACATTATGTAAAGCATCGTCTATCACATAATAGTTTGGTTCCATCAAAACCGTTGTTAATGCCACCATTGAACCAGCAGCTTAGTCATAAAGATGAAAATGTTGCAGAAATAGCAATGTAAATTTTCTGAACATTTTCAAGAAATTACGTTTTAAAAGTAACAGGTTTGCTTTAAGTATATTATTTTCCTATAAAATATCTTTGCATACGTATTTATATTTTATATTTGAAAACATTTCCATGATAAAAAAAATTTTTAGATTGCTTTTAAAAATGTTTTTATGATAAAGTTTATTTTTCTTTTCTCTTTTTTCGTTGATTTTAAAAATATATTTGCTGTTTGTTTTTAAATTTCATATCTGAAGAAAAAAAAAGTATTTTAAAATATAAATAAAAATTTTCAGAGATAATAATGGATTGAAGTACAAATGTAGATGCGTGTTTGATAGGATGATCACATAAGAAATAAAACATATTGTTTTTAAATTATTCCAGAAATTAAATTTTCATTACACATAATTACACATATTTTGTTAGTGTAAAATTAGTGAGAGAATTTGCTTGTAAAGACATTTTGTTTGTGTAATTACATATAATTTTATTGTATAAATTTTGTAAGCTTTTACTCTTGCTAAATTGCTTTCTCCGATTATTCTTTATTTTCATAAGTAATAAATTCTACAATTTAGACATGTTGTACACAATTATCTATCTTTTTAATTTTGTTTGCCAAAAAAAAAAAAAAAAAATTGAAATTTGATTAAATCGGTGTTTTAGGGACAGATAGATGGCAGCACATAACAATGTGTGAAGAATAAAAAATGCTCATTCTTCCAAATACTCATGTTCCATATGTAACTAGATTTGTTGCAGTTATGTAGTACATACGATGATTTTTAATAGCCGGTTTCTGAGCAGTAAAGAGTAACGATAATTTTTAAACGGGTAGTCAGTTTTAAAATAACGCCATCACACGGGTATTTATTTAGTCGTTAGTTTTACAGCACTACAATCTATAGTCATCGTGAGGATTCTAAAATTATGAAATTACTTGCATTAGTTCTTAAAATAGGATTAAAATTTTAAGAACTGAAGGTTTGGAAATTGAGTAAAACCAGCAAAATACAGCATAGCAAAGCCACCTATTGAACTATTAACAAAACATAATCAGAAACAACTTGTATCAACGTCTAAACGGAATCTGAAGTTTGGTAAAAATCCGTACATTAGCTTTTGAGATAAAACTATTGCGAAAATCGTGAAAAATCCAGAATAACAGCATCACCTGTGGAGCGATTTACACCAAAAGATAATCATCAGCAGTATTAATAAAAGTATACTTGAATCTGTAATTTGATAAAAATCCATGTGTTAGTTCTTGAGATAAGAGTTATTGCGGAAATCGTGAAAAATGCAGAATAGCAGCGCCACCTCTTGAGTGATTTACACCAAAAACTAATGACACCCATTTATATGATGGACAACCTGAATATAAATTTTATTAAATTCCCTGAATTAGTCCTTGAGATAGAGTGCCCACAATATTTGTGTCACATACACATAGACAGACAAAATCACTGCCTCACAGACAGACATTTTGCAAAAACAAGATTTTCAGGATCTTTGATTAAAAAAAAATGTAAATCTGTCAAAAACTAGAATTTAATAAAATGAATAGCAATGAAAAAGGCAACATGTATGACGTGTGTTTCATAAGTACAGTTCCAGTCAAAGTTAGAAGGACAGAAATCAATTACGTTACAGCTAACTGGTATAGCAAGTGTCTTCCAGAAATTCTTCAAGAAGTGAATGTTAGGGGAATCAAGTTTGACTATGGCAACGTATCTTCTTATTCCATAACAATTACAGACGAATTTCGTGAACAAAAAACACATCAAAATGATAGAACATCCAACCTATTCTTCTGATTTTGTCATGTGTGACTTTTGGCTATGTTTTAATCTGAAAAAAAAATATGTAGGTATCGTCTTTATTTCGAAGATGAGATTGATGAGGGTATAAAATAATATTTTCCATTTATTCCAAGAAATGGATGGCTTGAGGCATTTAATCTTTGGAAAATTTTGCCTACAAAAGTGCATTGATCTTGGATGAAACTTTTGAACTCTCCTAAGAGTTGGTAAGTTTAACTTATACCATTTAGCCGTATCTTAAAAATTTCAGAATAATCCTCGTATAACGTGAAAGTTTCTCATAATATGTCTTCCCTGATGGGGCAGAGTAAATGAATAAACAAAATAAGTGGCTGAAGCATTCCCGTCATTAATTTAACATTATTACTACTTTAATAAGCCAAGCGATCAAGTTATATACAGCATTCACTGTATGAAAATTAAGCAAAAAATAAAATATAAAAAAAATAACTGATCAAAATTGCCTGAAGGTGCACTACCATTCCTCATATTAAAAGCGTATTATATGTCAATAATTATTGCAACACATCAGGTTTTTTTCTTCATGGAAGATTAACACAGAACTCAAACATAATACAACCATTTTTAACTCTTTCAGGCCTGATTTTCCCCCCATTTTTTTTTGGGGGGGGGGAAGAATTCCTTTTACCGTAACAAAATTAAAAGTAGCTATCGAAATCATAGAAGTTATGGTTTACTTAAATTTAACGAATGTGCAATTTAGAATAAAATAACGAATGTAATTATTTTGAGTGTATTTTACATAACAATATTCTAAGGAAGAACTTTTTTAGACGTTTGGAAAACGTCTATAACGTCATATACGTCTTTACGTGGTATTGCAACTAGATTAAACAAGCATAAAAATTTAGTAGTATTTTTTATCTTTTATCATAAATTATTAGTTCGGAAAAGGAGCCCCCAATTTAAATTTAATGAGTGAAACATGATTGAATTAAATGAAACACCAAAGGTTTGCTAATAATTAATAGAACTTTTATTATTATTATTATCATTAAATGTTGAAACATAAATATCTTAATAGTAAATATATCGACATACGCTATGACTATTAGGTGCTGGAATTAATAAAAATAACTTTTAAGACAATATAATACTCAATAAAAGACAAGCCCTCTTTATAGAACGTCAGGGCAGAAGGGGTTAAAGCTTTGTCTTATTACATAAAATCTAATCACGAACTGTGAATGTGCTTTTAATAGATGTTGAGTTTTGAAAACATCATTTATTTATTGAAAAATAAATTAATTAATATCAATGCGAACTTAATAATTTTTATCTTTGAGTTATAGTTTTCTTTTATTTTAGATTTCCCATTTTCATTCAGTCTAGCCTGCGGTTTTAAACATGACAATGACAAAGTAAGGAGATGTTTTCTTACTAATAAAGTTACTTGAGATATCTGATCAGATCAGAGATAATGGGAAATCCTGCGCATAATCAGAGCTAATTAAAAGATTATCTGATGCGCTATTGTCACACGCAGACATAATAATGCAATTGCTATAAAAAAAAAAGCTGCTAGAAGCTACGATTTTAATGAAGCTATAACTGTTTCCATATGCTAATGAAAAGATATAAAATATCTGCTTACCTTTTCACTTCATTATGTTTCATACTTAATAATTCATTCACATATGTAAACAGATATACTTAGCCAATAGACGAATAAAAAGACATTGTTCCTTTCGAAATAAAAAATTGCGCCTATTAACATTCGTTTTTGATTCATTATAAACAAAAAGTTTTTATTCGTTTTAACCCTTTATCTACAGCAGTATAAATTCATGAAAATTTTACATTCTAAAGCATTTTAAGCAAATTGTTTAATCTAAATTAAACTAATTACATAATCATTTAATAAATATTTGAAGGATTTTGGAAGGACTGAAGGATGAATTAAATTCGAATTTACAGAGATTTTGTGCAATACTTATAACCACACTATTTTAATTCTTTTTCTTAGTATTTTGTAGAATTATAAAATATACAAACATGATGTTCTTACATCACTGTAAAAAATTTCTCCGTTAAACAACGGAAATAGTACTGGTAATCTAGACGTCAGTACTATTTCCGTACTTTAACGGAAAAAAAATCGTTTTTTTTTTTTAGAAATATTTCCTTTTTTTTTTTTTTTTTTTTTTTTTTTTCACAGAATAATTCCGTTTTCTTTTTCATATTTTATTATATAAAAATTTTCGCTTGAAAGCCAAAAGAGAATTTTCAAGCACAAACTGGCATCTTTATGATTTTTATTCTTTAGACAAAGAGACATCAAGTTAGATCACATACATTTAATTTAAACAACAGTGAAGAAATGGCACTTACCCCCGATGGGGAAAGAACCAGGGACCTGTCCTATAGCAGTTTACAGTAGTGTACTACCATTACGCCATAGTTACACATGCAGAGCTTGCAAATACCTTTAATTATTTCGGATGATTTGATAAAGCAAAGACCTTATATTGAACGCGGCATTAATTTTTGTAGAAAATTATTTTCTATTGAGTGTACAGTTCTAAATGTTTAACGGATTTTATTTCCATAATTTCGAATATTTAGTTTTAAATTTCAGTTCGATAAAAAATAAGTTTTAGACTTTAAAATATTACATGTATTAAGAGTTGAATGCATTAAAAAGTTTTGTTTCCTTCATTTTAAGGAGATTTTTAAAAGTTTATTGTAATATTATTCATATTTATTTACTTATTTATTTTTGAAAGGATACTAACATACTTAAAAAAAAAACATTTATTTTAACAAAGTATTTGTATGACGATCGATTTTAATCTCAATAAAGACAGTTATTACTGGTTATTAAAATAAATTCCCTTTATTGTTTTTCATTACTTAGATAATCGTCAACATTATAATAATTTCTTTAATATAATTCAGATATTTTAAATTTTATGTGTGAATTTTTTAAAGTAAATAGATTAAAACAATATATTAAAATTAAAAGTAGAAATTTTTTCCATTTTAAAATACCCTACGCACTTTTTAAAAAATATGCTATAAATGAGTTAAACATTATTTAAAAATCATAATGCAACTAAACTAACTGAAAATAAATTAACTGACTACTCTCACACTTAAAAAGGATTAATAAAATTTTCTAATTTTTAATTATTTTTTTTAATATTGTAAAAATATGTTAGCTTTATATTATTAAAACAGAAAAAAATGAAGAAAATTATTATAGAAAGTTGTTTATAAAACAACCCCATATTGTTTTTCTATCCCAAATATAGATGGCGCCACTAGAGTAATTTATGGAGTTTATTCTGTTTTAATACGGAACTTCGCTGTTTCCAGAAAATTTACGAAAAACTTATTGTATTTATAATCTTAAAATGGTCAATAACGGAAGTTCTACTGTTTTTTCGAAAAATGAAACTATTCCGTAGAATTTTATGGAAAAATTTGTGTATATTAACGGATATTTTTTACAGTGAATATAAATATAGAAATACCTCCGAATTGAAAAATCCCCATCCCTCTCCCTCAGCGCCAAGAAAGCTGAAAAGATACAAAGGCAAAAGAAATCCTTTAAACATATTTTTGTTTTCTGTAACCAATAATGCTTTTGGAACAAGATAAAGTAATGTATCCGTGTATGTATTCTAAACAGCATTACAACTAATTAACGTATTAAAAGAATTTTATAATAAGCAATTTTTATGGTACTTATAAGTATCGTCGGTAGATAAAGGGTTAATGGGGTTTTAAACAACAAAACGTACAACTTTTTGCAAAGCTTAACTTAGACATTTCTAACTGTTGTGAATTTTTTGCACCCTATTATCAAACACATGAGTGAAAGTACATATAAATCTTGGATAAAATTCAGTTACGTAGTAATTGACGAAGAAATTAGAATTAAAGTTCGAAAATTTTGTTGCAGAAATGCAATAAATCTTGCGACAAAAATCAATATTTACAACAGCAAAAAAAAAAAGAAAAAAATTAATTTAACAACCAAATACTTGGACACATGAATGAACACATGATGGACACATGAATTTAACAACATTTTAAATCCTTTGCACTCCAGAGGTGATTCTCACTGACCATAATTAGTATCCCACGTAAATGGATGCTCCAAATGCTCTGGACACCAGTGTGTAATTTTTTTTTTTTTTTTTTTTTTTTTGCCTTATCTAATGATTGAATAATCTGTGTTAAAAGATCGCGAAATAAACTGTAAGATATCACTGGTGTCCAAAGATTTTGGCGTCTCGATTTGCGAGGGACACTTGACAGTACTAATAATGAGTGAGAGCATCTAGAATGCAAATAGTTAAATGTTTTCAGAAAAAAGGTGAAATACAGAATGCACAGTAATTTTTTTTAATAAATAGTTCTATGTTATCACTAATCTACGTAAATTGATCGTCGGGAATGCTATTAGATGACAAGACAATATGAATTTATGGATAGTTTATTTTTCATCATAATCACCTTATGTATGAGTTTATCTGATCGCACGTCAGTTTTACCATACCATGTGAAAACAAATTGTATTTTAAAACTGTTTCAACATCTTGTAAACTGCTTCATCAGTTAACGTCATGGCAATTAACTTCGGCAGTTAGTTATCGTCACGACAGAACAATCAACTGTCAGATAAGCTTTCCCTAATCCTTTCAGATTAAATGCAAACCCCGTTAAAGGACAAATGTTTTTAAATCAACGAAAAATAGAATATAACCACGTATAAAAATATACACTAATCTATTGGTGTAAATATAACGGGAAGTAGCTAAACTGTCTTAGATCTACTGCGTTGAGGACATCAATGTGATTCAACAATACTGTACTGTACAAGTAACAGAACTAACTATAGTAACACAGTAAATGCAGGACAGATGTAAAAAGTTTTCATTTAAGAATTTAAGTACAAGTAGCGCTTTCCGAGATCCAAATAACTTCAAGTTATAGTAATTTAAGATGTTCTAAAAAAAGAAAAAAAAAGACAATTGTTTTTCAACCTACGACAATACAATATATAAAAATAAAATTTGTCACTTTTTCTGTATGTATATAATACTATATAGATTCACAGTTTGGTAGAAGCCAA
Source organism: Maratus speculifer (assembly GCA_964019185.1). Classification (NCBI taxonomy): domain Eukaryota; kingdom Metazoa; phylum Arthropoda; class Arachnida; order Araneae; family Salticidae; genus Maratus; species Maratus speculifer. Next base: position 313,397,558 of record OZ025296.1, on the reverse strand, counting down.
AATTGGGAAATATTATTCTTTTTTTTTTTTTTTTTTTTTTTTTTTTTTTTTTTTTTTTAAATTGTAGTAATTTAAGACATTCAAAAAAACTTTATATTGTAAAAAAATGACAAATGTCTTTTAATCGGCAATAAAACAATATAAAAAATAAAATTTGCCAGTCTGTCTGTCTACAATTCTGTATAAATCCACAGTTTCGAAACCAGAAGTGTGAAATGTTACGTACAGTCGTGGAATAAAAGAAACACCCCCAGCAAATTCCTCAACAAATTATCGTATACAAAAGTTATTGGTACCGAACGATTGGAAATAAAGTCTACTTTTAAACGATGTGTATAAAATTTGCTTAGGGTGTCATCTACATATTAAAACGAACCATAACTTTGTTTTTTCCGATAGCAGTACCCAATTTTGACAGAATAAATGAACTCTGCGCCCTTCAATTAGCCTAAAAACAAATTTTCATGCAATTCGTAAGATAAGTGCCTGAGAAATTAATTATTTTAAAACGAGCATATTTTAGGGGCTGTATCCAAATTGAAATTCTGTACTCGATTGTTGACCGAGAGAGCCTCCTTCTTAACAAACACAGCTGATTAAATAATTTTTTTCTTGTGTTTCATTCATTTAAAGGCAAAAGAAACTGATAGTGAATGAGTGAAAAATAAAATTGAAAATGATTCCCTACAAAGTCCAATTGCCCTCCCCCCCCTCCAGTCCCTTATTACCGCATGGGCGAATCGGGACTTTGCCCATGGGCCTCGGACTTAAAGGACCTCCAATTCCATACACTAAATTATAAAATATTTACTTTCTTTTTCCAATTCAAGCTCTTGCATACATTTTGAAATTATTAAATTTATCATAAAGGTGATACAATAAACTGCTAAAGTTATATAAAAGAGTTCTGTTCTGCACTAAGGAAGAAAAACGTTGTACTTTTATTAAGGTATTTAATTTAGAATTGATGGAGCTAAGAATTTTCTTCGATTTATATACAAGGTGCGAAAATATGTTTATACACATATGAGTGACCATCAGTTCTATTTAAATAATGTTGCAATAATTAAAGGGGCCCCTTTATTTATCTTTGCCCAGGGCCCCTATTAGTCATAATCGGGCCCTTCCCTTCTCCCACACACACATAACCGGCATGGCGTAAGCCTTCCGTTGTGAACCACTGACAGTAATCGCTAGTTTTCCTGCAAGGTTTAAATTAACGTCAACTACCCCTATTTTTATTATAATTTTACTTTCAGAAGATTCTGAAATAGATAGGGGGGGAGGGGCATATTTTTGCACTGCACTTTCGACGATATGTCTGAAAATGCAATATTTAAAATTAAAAGAAATATATTTTTTAGTTCGGCATTACGAAACTTTCAGACAATTTACAAAAAAAAAAAAAAAAAAAAAAAAAAATTAAGTAGCTTAATTAGTTTTTTTACATTTTCTTGAAAAATATTTGTAAATGTTTAAGAATTTCTAAATATGCGGATCAACAGTCTTTGTTGGTTTCCCTAATTAGAACTTTCCACGTTCTGAATTTACTAGTAAAATGACTATGACAGACAAACACTTGAATGATCTTATAATTATTCCATTCTCATTTTTTAAGTACGGAGCCCCAATAAAATAAAATAATTAAAAAAATATTAATTAAATATTATCAAGAAAAAAAATTATGCATGAAATTTTATTATTATTAAACAAAATGAAAATTTATTTTTATTGTACAATATACGTTGTAAATTTTGCTGCATAGCTTTGTCTTTCTACAGAGTCAATTTTTCAAATAATCAAACAGATAATATTGATATCCTATACCAGGGATGGTGAACATTTTCACATCTTCGTGCCATTTTTTTTTTTTTTTTTTTTTTTTTTTTTTTTTTTTTTTTTTTTTTTTTTGAAAAAATACTTTAAGTGAACTTGACGTGTCCACAAACAAAAATGTTACTTAATCAAAATGTCTTAATTTTTTAATTAAAAATATGTGTAATATTTGGTGTTATATTTTAATTAAATTAAAAATACTATTTCTGTTGTTCCATGTTAGATAATAAATAACTAATCTAATTCCAATTTATCATCGTCATTTTTGCTTATAATGCCTTATAATGAATGTTTCTTTTTCCTATTTGGCAATCTCATAAGCTGATTTTTTTGAGCTACTATATAATCTAGAATATAATATTGAATATTGAACTTACATTGTTATAATTTCTCTCCAATATGTATCAGAGAGGCCCTGAATTGAACTAATCGAATTTAAACAAACCCAGCTTATCAAAATTTATACATTTCATTTAATTTCAAAATCATTGTATTTAAATAGTTTAATATCTTTTGATTTGAGAAATTAAATTTAGACCGTGCCGAAAATAATTGACTACGTGCCACTTCCGGCACGCGTGCATAGGTTCACCGATCCTGTCCTATACCAGTTTATTCAACACATAAAAATAACTCATAGCAATGAACATTCACATGTCTTTCTCTAGTAGAACTTTATTTCATGTACATAGTTTGCTAGCAATCGTATACTTAACCCTTTCGGGTCCGTTTTTTTTTTTTTTTTCTATTTTGAGAGCAAAATTAGATTTTTTTAATAACGTTAAGGGGGCTCAGGGGTTGATCGATACGGAAAAACATGTAAACAGAGCTCTCACTTCGAGTCCATATAAAAACAAAAGTATTCAGTGTAATTAATTTAACCCTTCCGATATTTTAAAGATATGTTTGTAGTCTTATAAAATTATAAAATGAAGTACTTCAATGTAATGTAATAAGAAATATAGCAAAATTTACGTAACACAATTTTCGAAAAAAAAAATTATATGCTATATCACCAACACCAAGATATCTTAACGTTGAATTGACATAAAAACCTAATTTTTGCTTTGAAATGATTCGGAAACTTTACTCAATAGAATGAATTAAGGATATAACTATAACTCAAAAACAACATTATTAAAAAAACTCTCAAATTTGAAAATTGAAAAAACTCCCAATAAATACAACATTTTTTCATTAAAAATACTCAAAATATTAAACTATCTAAACTATATTAATTCATTCTATAGATAATGATGTTATACGCATGCAAAAAAAAAAAAAAAAAAAAAAAATTAAGCCATTCCATCAAATAGTTTTTTTTTTTTTTTTTTTTTTAAATCTTGGTGTTAGTCATCAAGTTTTGAGAAAAAGCGACTTAAAGTTGAAATTATATGGGTGCGGCTATGAAAGTGTTGATAGATATATGCTTATAACTCCGTTAAAAATGCAAATATTTTAATGCGGCTTTTTGCATTGAGTTAAGATTTAAATGAATAATCAAATTAGATCATATAAGAAAAACCGATTTTTTGAAAAGTTTTCAACCCCTGAGCCCCTTTAATCGTAGCCAACCGAATAGACTTAGTGAAATTTAAAAATTATCTCATTATCTGAAATGCAACAAATGTACTTATTTTTTGTACTATTCAATTCATATTTGTAAGACAATAAGATAAGGAAGACTTTTCGAAGGCATTTGTAAAATGAAATATTACAAGATTTGAGAAGGTATTACAACTTTCTAATGTTTTTGCATTTTATCACATATAATTGGTTTAGAAAAGTAATTTATATTTTAAATTTAAAGAATGATATATATATATATAATAAAGGAATCGCCAACGGTACGAGGAGAATTAAGGCCCCTGTCCTCGCTCGAGGAAACGCTCGCGAGCTAATGCTATTCCTATGGGGAAGCATTTTTCTAATAACTCTTTTGCATTTTCACATTTTTGAATCATTTTTTTTTGCATTGGATAGCTGAGGTGCATGCCGACTGCGCACCTTTTTTACTTTTTCGATTTTGGTTGCAGATATATATATATATTTTTTTTTTAAGCAGTTTCAGTTTCGAAACCGATTTCGAAACTGAAAGTGCTTTTTAAGACCCGGTAAAAGTGCTTTAAAAGAAAAAACTGTAAACTGTTTAAAGAAAAAAACTGTTTACTGTAAAAGTGCTTTAAGTGCGTTAAAGGTGGTTTTAAAGTGCTTTAAAAAACCCGGGTGATAATGTAAAGTCCATGGGGACGTTTTCTTCAAATATATCGCTCAAATTTTAATGTTTTGACGGTTTTTTTTTTTTTTTTTTTTTTTTTTTTTTTTATGGGATAGTTGAGGACGATCTACAAACGGCCTATAGTATACAGTCTATAGTTTTTGCTTTTCCTATTTTGGTGTGAGATTAAAAAAAAGAAAGAAAGAAAAAAATACTTTAATTTTCAGAACCTGTTTGAACCAGTTATGAAAGTGAAACTATCCTAATAAAAAAAGAATACAACCAAAATCAAAAAAGTAGAAACTAGGCGGTTGTGGATCGTCCTCGGCTATCCTATGAAAAAAAACAGGTCAAAATATTAAACTTTAAGCGATGTATTTGAAAAGAACGCCCCCATAGACTTTACATTATCATCCGGGTCTTTTTCATTGAGCAGAGTGGCATCTCAAATAAAATTTTCTTCTTCTTCTTCTTCTTTTTCTTTTTCTTTTTTATTTATTTATTTATTTATTTATTTTTTACCGAATGTCAAAACATAAATGAACTCATAATAAGAAAAGCATAGCCATATACTATGATTTCGACGAAAGTATTTATGTAATTGTTAAGACAAAATAATACTCGAGTAAAAGACATTACTAAAAGATGTACTATTGATAGTACATCACATCTGAAAAGATTAAATTATATTAAAATTTTCCGGCTGAATGCTTGACCTCTTAAAACTTTAAAATAAAATAAAATAAAATAAAATACTCCTTCTCTTATTTTTGAACAAACAAAATAAGATTATGAATAAAAGAATAAAGCATTTTTCTGAAATTAATATTTTAAGATGCTGGTAATTTATGCTCACAAATATGAATCTAAATTACTAGGTCTCCAAAACTTCAATTTAATTTTCAATAACCTAAATTCACACAATAAAAAATTAGAATCTTTAAATAAGTTAATACCCTATAAATCCTCATTAAAAAAATGTTACTGTAATATGTTTGAATAGAAAAATTACCCAATTTCTTGTCTGCGCTATTTTCAGAGAAATTTTACAAACTAAACTAAAAAAAAAAAAAAAAAAAAAAAAAAAAAAAAAAAAGACATTTATTTTATAAGAAAATAAGCATAAGTGTTAGCATTTATTTATTTCGTTTTAAAGAAAAAATATACAGCCAATATAGAAGTGTAATCAAAATGTTAATTAAAAAAAGTTCAGTTGTATGAGGTAAAGTATCGATGTCCCCATTTGGGTAGTCAGGACTAAATAGGTTAAACGTACAAGTTAAAGATCTAAGGCAGTTGTATATTTAATGTAAACTTTTGAGATTTGTAATTAGAAGGGGGGGGGGGAAACAATAAGAAAGTAATAATTAGTTTTTGTTTTTTATTTTTTTGAAAATATTTTAAAAAATTTAATTAATTTTCTTTAAAACTGATTTAAATTGATTTTAAAACTTATTAAACCTCTTCTGACCCCAAGGTTTTATTTATGTACTTTTTAAAATTTCTATTGTGGATTTATACTAACAAACTGCCAACTAAAAAAGATTGAACAGCGAAAAAAATTTTAAATTTATTTTTGTACATAAAATTTGATGATATATGGAAATTCAAAAAGTGCATTTTTTACAATTTCTTAGGACTTTTTATTTTTATTTTGCATCGAAAAAATGTTGAAAAACATCAAATAAATACATATTTAATAATTTTTTTATTATTAATGGACTCTACAAATGGTATCTAAACGCTCAGTAAAATTATTTACGTTTTCATTTTTGTATATTTCGTACATTTTTGCCAGCAAGCCATTTTTATATAACGCTTATCTCGCTAAAAAAAGAAAGAAAAAGCGCTGTAAGAAACGAATTGGTAGATTTTTTTTCTTTTTTTTCTTTTTTCTTTTTTCTTTCTTTTCTTTTTTCTTTTTCTTTTTTTTTTTTTTTTCAGTTTTTCTATCTGTTAGGCTTCTTTCACATTTCTCTTTTTTTAACTATATTTATAAGCGTGAAAAGAAATTGTAAAGATACGTATCCCATGGGATACATATTTTCTGAAGAGGCTATACCAATTTATTCAACATTTAAGAAAGACTCATAGCAATGAAGAATAAGGGGATAGTGGACCTTTATTTTAGCAAAATCGTCGCAAAAAAGATCTATTTCTGTGCTACAATAGTACCAAAAAAAGTTTTTTCTTATTAAAATATCATTTAGGAAGGTTTTATGAAGTAAATAATAAACGTAAGTGTATTTATAAACTTTATATCTGTTTTTCTCAAAACAAAATTTTCAGCGTTTTTAAATTTTTAAAATGTTTCTTGCGACGTAATTTTCGATCAATATTTATTGAAATTGATAAGAAGTATCCTGATATTGTTTAGAAAGAAATTGTGTAAGCTTTTTAAAATTCGTCTTCATTATGATAATCAAATTTGACTTTTTACTTATTAAAAGGATAAATTTTGATGATAATCGATATGGAATTTAGAAAAAAATCTGTAAATGTTAACTATTCAATAGACTAAAAAAATCTTACACAAATTTGTTATAATAGAGTTTTAAGTGATAAAAATGCAAAAGCAAGAAAACATCTAAAAAATTAAGACATGAGGAGTATTTTAAAATTTCGTTTTAAAATTAAAAGTTTTTTTAAAAATTTTAAAAATTTAATAAGATTGGAATTTTTTTTTTTGAAAGTGTTCTATATTCTTCTGGTGAAATGTATATATGCACAAAATTTCATATTGCTATGATGAAAAAAAAAAAAAAAAAAAAAAAATTAACGTCTACCGTCCCCTTAACAGGTCTTCCTCTGGTAGCACTTTATTGCATGTACATAGTTTGCTAACAATCTTACTCTTAAACTATGTAAAAATTATCCCAGTAAATGTTTTGCTTCTTGAAACTCGAAAAAAAAAAAAAAAAATAAATACTCGTCCTTTGCTTTTGCACAAACAAAATAAGATTATGAATCAAAGAAACAAGCCGGAAATTGCACGTCAAGCGTAGCAAATAAGGTGCATTCGTACCATAGCGAAGTTTTAAAAACATTTAGGTTTTGGTGTAATAGTATGTAGTTCTTCGGATACAGTATAGTAGCTGAAAACTTTTTTTTGTGTGTATGTGTGTCCCTGTAAATACTTTGCTTTCTATTCTATAGAAAGTAACCTGTAGTAAACCTTAGCAACGTATATCATTTTCATAAAATAGGAAATAGTTTAAAATAATTGAAACGTTATTCAGTTATTTTTTTCAAAAATATTGATCAGTTAAACCCTTGCGGCGCAGTGGTATATCTATGAAACCACTTAATTTTAATTCTCAAACGCCACATTGGCACCAGAATTTTGGTTTAAAAAAATGGTTTATTGAATGCGTGAAATATAGCTTTTTTTTTCTTATTAATAAAGAAAAAAATATTTTCAAATCCCGGTGTCAGTTATTAATTTCAACATTTAAGGAATGAATTTGCCTTGAGCCGCAAAGGGTTAAGTGGTTAATTGAATGGAACTGATTAACTAAAATAATGTCTAATGACGTCCATGAGGTGAAAAATGTGTTCATTCACTCTGACTTTATTTTGTTTAAAATGACATAATCACTAATTTCGACTCATTCCTTCACGTAATTGATATTACGGTCAATGTTACTCGTCAACCCACCGCAACACAAATAACAAAAAACAGGTAAAGACAAAAAGGATGTCGGACTGTTCAGAACCGAAGATATTGCACATTTTTTTCAAGACACGTTCAGCAAATAGCAGACAGCATCTGCTAACGACTAAATATTTTAAATGCGAACATAATGAGCATAAAAGGATTTGTTTTTTGAGGTCAAAGTCAAAATTTTGTAACGTTGACGGTGATCACTAGAATTGCGAATAGTCTTCATTTCCTGTGTTCCATGCAGCAATTGTTTATACCAAACATCTTCCTTTACCGAAGTTTTAATGCTTGTAATTTGAAAAGCTCAAAAATAACGAAATTTTCGTGCAGATATTGAATATTTTAAAGTAAAACTTCTTGAATTGTATAAATTAGATACATTGTTCCTATTTAAAATTGACAAAGTGCTGAGAAATTCCTGAGCTGCTTATTTTCTAAACCATTTTAGGTAATTATTTGCCCCCCGCCCCCCCCCCCCCAAAAAAAAAAAACCAAAATTTTGTTTTTTGTTTTTGTACAAACAAAATAATATTAAGAATAAGAGACAAAAGCGTTTTTCTGAAATTGATGTTTTAGGCTGCTGGTAATTTAGGCTCAAAAATATGATTCTAAAATTACGAGGTCTTCAAAAGTTCAATTTAATTTTATGTAACTTAAATTCAAACAATAAAAATTAAGATCTTTTAATAAGTTAATACTTTACAAATCTACATTTAAAAAAAAATATTGTAAAGTTTTTGAAAGAAAGTATTTGAATTACTTTTCTGAAAAAAATTCAAAGTTTTTAATTACTTCACTTTTGTATTGCATTTTTTTTTGTGTGTGCGTGTATGTCTATGCATATTGACTAGCTTTAAATGGATGGAACTGACTGTCTAAAATAATGTCTAGTGATGTCCATGAGATGACAAATGTGTTCATTCACTCTGACTTTGTTTTCTTTAAAATGATATAATCACTCATTTGGACTCATTCCTTCACGTAATTGATATTACGGTCAATGTTACTCGTCAAACCCACCGCATAACCCACCGCAACACAAATAACAAAAAACAGGTAAAGACAAAAAGGACGTCGGACTGCTCAAAACCGAAGATGTTGCACATTTTTTTCAAGACACGTTCAGCAAAATAGCTGACAGCATGCGTTAACGACTAAATATTTTAAATGGGAAAACATAATGAGCAGAAGAGGATTTGTTTTTTGAGGTCAAAGTCGAAATTTTGTAACGTGACGATGTTCACTTGAATTGCGAATGGTGTTCATTTCCTGTGTTCCATGCAGCAATTGTTTATACCAAACATCTTCTTTTACTAAAGTTTCAACGCATTTGATTTGAAAGGCGCAAAAATAGCGAAGTTTTCGTACATATCTATAGTATAAAGGCCAAACGTATCTGTGCGTAACGCATACGTCATTTTGCGCATGGCAACACTTTCAAATTTTAAGGGGTCAGGTACCTTTGATCGATTAAAATAGAAGCAAAATTTGCATACAGTATTGATCTCAATATCTTTAAATCTATCGCTTTTAAGAACTTCAAATTTTTAACACATATTTAAATAATCTTCCTGTAACTGTTACAGGTCATGGAATATTTTTATACCTTCACCATAAAATTAAATTAAAAAATTACAAAAGGTCTTTTTTTCTCGAAGAAAAATCATACATAGTCTTGCGCGCAGCTTGACATGCATAAAAAATATCATAAAGACCTAAAATCACTTTATATATAAAGAAAAATAGTCAATAATCAAAATGACGAACCCTAGTTACTTTAAATTCTGTCTTTGTATAAAAAATACATAAAAATATGAAAAATAACAAAATTTAGCACTTTTTTTTGTAAATAATAATTCATAACTTAAAAAATTCATACACAAAAGTGATAGTAGTTCGTCATTTTAAGCATTTATATGTTATGTAACTTCTGTAAAAATTTCATCAAATTCTACCCAACCATTTTCGAGCAATCATGCGCGCAAGTTGAAAAAATAGCATTTTGAGAAAATCCAATTTAAAGATAAAATTTCTTTTTAAAACATATTATGCAAAATATCTTTAGATATTTAAGTATACATATATTTATTTACTTACCTATTTATATAAAAACATAAATTCAATAAGTTTCATTATAAAAAAATAGTAAATAGTGTGCTATAAAACATGCAAAATGAATATCAATACACAAATAACATATACTGATACAACATTTTTCTATATATTTATTCATTATTTACAAAATTTTTACATGAAACTGGTAATACTTCATCATTTTCAACATTTATATGCTATGTAAGAGATGTTAATTTTTTATGACATTTTAGACAACCATTTCAGAGAAATCATGCGCGCAGTTGAATCGTAAACGTAAAAACGAAAATAATTTTTCATCATATCGTTCTTCTAAGTAACCATTCATTATCTAATAAATCCTTACATGACACTGATAACAATTCGTCATTTTCAACATTTGAATGTTTTGTATGAGCTGTTAATTTTTTATAAAACTTTAGCCAACAATTTCAAAGAAATCATGCGCGCTATTGAATCGTAAACGGAAAAACGAAAAAAAATTTTCCTCATATCATTCTTCTGAATAACCATTCATTATTTAATAAATCCTTACATGACACTGATAATACTTCGTCATTTTCAACATTTGAATGTTTTGTAAGAGCTGTTAATTTTTTATAAAATTTTAGACAACCATTTCGGAGAAATCATGTGCGCTATTGAATCGTAAACGTAAAAACGAAAATAATTTTTCCTCATATCATTCTTCTAAATAACCATTCATTATTTAATAAATCCTTACATGACACTGATAACAATTCGTCATTTTCAACATTTGAATGTTTTGTATGAGCTGTTAATTTTTTATAAAATTTTAGCCAACAATTTCAAAGAAATCATGCGCGCTATTGAATCGTAAACATAAAAATGAAAAAATTTTTCCTCATATCATTCTTCTAAATAACCATTCATTATTTAATAAATCCTTACATGACACTGATAATACTTCGTCATTTTCAACATTTGAATGTTTTGCAAGAACTGTTAATTTTTTATAAAATTTTAGACAACCATTTCGGAGAAATCATGCGTGCTATTGAATCGTAAACGAAAAAACGAAAAAATTTTTTCCTTATATCATTTTTCTAAATAACCATTCATTATTTAATAAATTCTTACATGACACTGATAACAATTCGTCATTTTCAACATTTGAATGTTTTGTATGAGCTGTTAATTTTTTATAAAATTTTAGCCAACAGTTTCGGAGAAATCATGTGCGCTATTGAATCCTAAGCGTAAAAACGAAAATTATTTTTGTGAAAATTCAATTGAAAGAAAAGATTGACTTAGAAACTTATTATGAAACATTATTTTTAAGTATTGCAGTAATTTATATAATTATTTACTTATCTTATTTATACACATGAATTTAATAAATATTAAAAAATAAATATTGTGTACTAAATCAAGAAAAATAAAAGTAGAAATAAAAATAAATTTACCTTTACAAGAACAATACTACATCATCTGTTTACTTAGATTATTAGGTTGATAAACTTTTTAGAAGACTTGTGAAACAAAAATCTATAAATTCATTCTGATGTTTTCTATTGCATGACATAAATAAACCTTTTAGAAATTTGAACACTAATTTACATACATATACTTTGATAACTATCATCGCATGGGATAACAGATGGAAAAAAACTTTGCTCAAAGATTTTCACAAAACTTAACACATTTAAAAAGCACCGGCACTGTAAATTTCACCTTCCTGCAAGAGAAATTTATCTTTCTGAGCAATTTCTTTCATTCGCTTACTTTTTCTTGCTTCTTTTGTGTTTTGAAGAAAGCGTAAATTAGAAGTTGCAATCCTTTGGTCGTCTAACTGTTTCAAACATCCTCGAGCATGTGCACCAACTGTCAAGCCAAATTCTTGCATTACATTCATTTTTCCTTGATTGCCATCATTAAACAAAATAACTGCTTCATTTGTAGCAATTTCCACAATCCTTTTACCTACTCCTTGTGTTTTTGGGCATAATTTCCATATTAAAGAATTTATCGATTCATTGTTGTTCTGGGTCTTACCTCCTAAGCACCTAGACAGAAGTTTTGGCTGCGATAAGTCATTAAAAATTGGTTTTATAGTATCCATTACACTAGTCGGGACTGTGTTCTTGTGTTTAAATGTTTTAATGGTACCACAAGCAACTGCTTTATTATATTTGCACCAAGATTCACTTCCAGTAGGGCAAAATGAATGTAGAGGCTCGGCATCCGTTGAACGAGTATGAAAATATGCAGCCCAGATAGCTTTACGCATTTCATGTAAATTGTTTTTATTCTGTCGAATTGCATTTCCATAATAATCTGTTAGCTTAGCAATGATGTTGTCCGTAAGTCTACCTTTTCCTCCAAGTGCTTTACCTTCACTACATTTTACTTTGTTTTGTTTAAGTTTTCGTAAGCGTGTGCCCATTCTCTTTTGAATGTGACCCACGCATTCAATTTTTTCAACTTTTGTATCAGAACCATATGGGCTGGCCTCTGATATGGCTTGAAAAGTTTTGGCATCACCATCACCTATATATCCAATGTACTTTACATTTCTTGTGGCTTCTGAACGTTGAAATATTCGAACCATACCACTTAGTTCCATTTTTCCAGCAGATCCATCGTGGTTATTGAGGCAATCATTTTCAAGGGTTTTTTTCCATGAATTATATTCATGCGTCCCTTTTTTTAGTTTCCATGCATCACATGACTTGCAAAATGAGGAAAGGACTTCAGTATCAATAACTTTGCCGCTTTTGTCACCAATGACAGTGCACACACCTATTCGTGAAGTATGACCCCGAGTTTTCCATGTACCGTCACCACTGATGTTTAAGCATGAAGAATCAGTCAGAGTTACTTCTTCTGAAGCTGCAGATATCATAGATCTTTCTGCGACAGATGCAGAGCATTTCTGTAGCACCTTTATCGCAGCATTGTAAGATTTTTTGGAAACCGGTTGAGGCAGATCCATGATTCCACAAAACAGTTTCATTGCTGCATACCCCAGTCCAATTGATCTAATGGCATAAATATATCTGTTGTTAATTTCTGAAATTTTGTTATTTTCGCCGATCTTCTTAGAATTCTTAAATTTAATAACTTCAGCACAATTTTCACATAAAATCGAAATTTTAGATGATAAGCCACATTCAATTTCTTCTGTTATACTTACTTCACCACCACAAGCTTTACAGCATAAAAATTTTTCCAGAATGGAAAACATGTGACTGACATCCATAATACGATATCCATCAAAGCTAGAATTATATTCAAACTCCTTGTTTACAGAAAGTTTTCTCTGTGAAGCACTGTTATTCAGTGAATCATTTTCACTTTTCGTCAACTTTCTGGTATATATATTACCAGTAAATTTCCTTTTTTTCGGTCGTATCCCAGAAGCTCTTTTAGGTGTGTTTTCGCTAAGAACTTCACTCATTGTAGCAGAAGATTATTAACGAAATAAATAAAATTAATTTAAAGCTAAAATAAAACTTATTCGCAAACAAATCACTATAAAAAAATCAGAAATTCAGCATCGAAAGAGTAAACAACACAACGTGCATAGATTTATTTCTAAATCAAGCTAAATAGCAAGGCTAACTTATCATAATATAAAGGCTTGTCATTCACCAAGTTTCCTTTGACCGCAGTACAGGGGGCGCTGAACTACATGATTTTCACGTTGGTAGAGCCATCTAATGTTAGAAACTGAAATGTTTTCCATTATTTCCTATGGGATTATTAGCAGTAGTATGCACCAGGTGGCGTTACATACGAGACAAAGTCATATAATAAGTTGGCAATTATAGGGACAATTTCAACAATAGATTTTCTCCTGAATGCGAGGCCTTGATATTATGATAAGGGGGCCTTGCTAAATAGCTTGAATCTAAAGTTGAAGTAGCAGTTGCTAATTTCTGCTTGATTTCCTGAAAGGAAAGGGAAAATAAATAACCACAGAGTAAAGAAAAATAAGAGTAGAAATCCTTGAATCTTATCAGCTACGGCCGGCGCCTGCTGCGTGAAAAATGTAAACAAACAGTCTAGCCCTTTAAATATCGCTGTTTCATGAAAAGAGGCCTTACTATTTTGCCCATATCTTCGTTTCTAATGAGAATTTTTTTATGGGGTTTGTTTTAATATGAATCTAAAAGATTATACTTTCATATAAAGCAATAAAAAAAAAATCGAAATTTTGACCATTTGAAAGGTACCTGACCCCTTAAATGAATTTCGGTATTGCAATTTTTGCTACTAAAAATTTTTAAACTTCTGAATGTTGCACATTTTATATTTTTACACCATCGTGTAGGGGGAAAATGTACTTTTAAATTTGTTTGAAAGCTGTATCTTAATTTGTTTTTGAAATATTAATTTTTTTTATAACTTTTAATACCTCTTTTCTAATCGTGACAACAAGAGTACTCTATTTCTATTAAAAGCAAAGGAAAAAAGGGAAAAAATTGAATGCTGTATCTTTATGTTGCCATTCTCTCATTAAAAGAGAAAAAATTGAAATTTAACTATCTTCTGTTATAAAACCCGGTGAATTTTTATTTCATTTACAAAATTTGATTTACACGTAAAAGAATAGCAACAGTTTAATATCTGTTTTAGCTTAGCATTGAGACTTCAAGTTTTCAATCAAAATGATCAAATTAAAATGCCAATTTTTTTTAAAGGTGATTGCAGATGTGAAATGTGCATTTGTAAATTTTGATATGGCGAAAATGATGCGGTTTTAGATTTCACGGGAAAAAAGTTCTATAATTGAGTCAAAGTTGAATAAATTTTGCTTTTTTTTTTTCATTTTGGAATACTAGCATAAAAACCTTAATTGATAACTTTATCACAATAACATATATTTATTATTTTTTACTGCGTACATATACGATTAAAGTTTAATTTTAACAAACTCTACAACTGCATTTTATAGAAATAGCATTTTGTTAATTTGATGATAAATATCGCTTGTATAAGAGTTAGACGTACCAATACAAAATGCATTTTTTAGTATAATTAATTTTGTAGGTTTATTATAAGTCAATGAAACAGTTCTTTCTTAAACATTTTCTTTCGTCAAAATTTGACGGGTTCTACCTAGTATTGAGTAAAGTAAAGTGTAATAAAATAAAACTTCTTGAATGACATAAATTAGAGATATTGTTCCTATTTGAAATTGACGAAGTGCTGAGAAATTCTTTAGCTGCATATTTTCTAAACCATTTTAAGTATTATAAAATTTCCCTTTCATTCTCCCCTTCTCCTCCAAACATACACACATACGCACACACACACAAAAAGCGAGATTTTATGTCATAAATGTTTTTTTTTTTATTATTCTAATGTAAATATTTGGAAAACCTTCGCTTAAAAATTAATTAATTAGCCTTATATGAATACTGTTGTTTAAAATAATGTAACCTAAGTTCCATTTAGTTACATTCATTTCTTTGCGCTAATTGATGTCACGGTCAATGTCATTCTTCAACACGTAACCATGCAATGCAAATAACAAATCAGATAAGTACATACAAGTTGAGTTTTTCCAATTTGAGTGAAAAAGAATTCAGATTAGGGATGGGAAAAACATTTATCCTTTTTTAACTGCTTCCATCCTTAAGCCATTAGTTTGGTAACATGTTACTATAGCCTAATAATATTTTAATGCTTTATCAAAGGCTAAAATTGTCTAAATTCGCATTTTTAGGAGTTCTTTTTTAAATTTAGGTCATTTTTATAGATTTTCGATAAATATATGTAGGTAAAGACAAAATTTTTGAATAATACTTTGTATATATTTTTTGAAATATTAATGTCTGAAAAAGGGTCCAGCTCACATTTAAAACATAGAGTTAAAATTAAAAAAAAAAATCAAAACAAGTTTTTGTACTTCAGCAGTGGAGATAGGAAAACACTAAACAGCATTCAGGGATCTGATTAGAAATAAATTGGATCCTTTAAAGAACCCTTAACAAAATTTTTCATCTCAAGAAAAAAAAAAGAAACCTCCACATTATTATTATTATTATTATTATTATTATTATTATTATTTTTTTTTTTTTTTTTTTTTTTTTTACAAATTGTGCACCACAGAACCCTTCTCAATATTTGATTTATTAAAAATAGATCTTTCACATGAATCATTTCCATCTCCAAATTGAACTTTATACAAATTTAATGACTTAAAAGTAAAATCTTACGTGTTACTTTTGCATATGTAATATTGATATGTTTTTCAAATGCATGTATCGTCTTAACAATATATAAACAAGAACCCAAGGACCATTTAAAATTCATAAAACTATGACTAGATTTTTCACAAAAGTTTTACAAAAAGAGTTATTTTTCACATCAGTTTTACAAAAAAAAGGACTCGGTGTGAAAAATATGAACAGACCCCATGTATTATATATTTGTTTAACCTGAGAGTCTATTTTCAACATGATTCTTCGGTTACAAACGGTTACCCCATTTGACATTAAAAAAGGATGTTTCAATAAAAGAGACTAAATTATAGTCCCACTGTTTACATATATTCAATAAACAAGATTGATCATGCTGAAATAAATGTTTTATTCTATATATTCTCAAGCATTTTTTTCTCATTTAAAAATGTTTTCCGTTTGTTCTAAAACACTTCACTTTTTCATTTCTGCCATTTATCGAATAATGGTGAATAATGAATATACGATGAATCGTGTATTTCAATTTATCCGTTTACAACGTCGAATAACATTATGGGATATAAAATAAATCATTTAAAATAATTTAATAAAATCTTTTAGACCTAATTAGGTTTAAGGCAAAATTTATGAATTAAAATATTCCATTATTAACAAGTAGTTTCGAAAACGTTCGCTTTCATATTGACAGCAATGATATCATTTTTTCCAAATTGATTAAAATATTTCTTAAATTTTAACAAATCGCCCTATAAAATAAGAATCTCATTGCAGTAAAATTAATACAAAAGTACAATTTAGTAAAATTAGTAAAATTAATCCAAGAATTTTTTTTTCTAGCAATCATAGTTATAACAAAATGTACAATAAATAAACAGCTTTACCGCACCCGCGCGTACCATCAACAGACATATCCTTCAACACGCAATCGTAAATGTACTTTGCCTCACCTTAATATGCCCGACCATGAAACCAAACGCGAAACTAATTTATCAACTATCTCAAATTATCACCAGCCACCAAATGATGCACGATTCTAACTTACAATTTTTGAAAACCCTTCCTTTTTCTCTCGATAACATAAAAGTCTCAGATTCTAATACTACCACAGTCTACATAAATAACGTTTTAAAAGCATCAATATATATTTTTTAATAATATAATTGGTTTATAGCTGTATATTACAAATAACTGTAATCTCTTAAAAAAGTGTTTTTTTTTTTTTTTTTTTTTGCTGCTTACGCAAAGAAATTGAAACAAATACAGATCTAATGCTGAAGCAAACATAATATTGAAACATCTAACAAATTGGTATAAAATGTTTGTTACAGACAGGTAATTAAAATGAATAGATAATTCTTACTCCTAAAAATAGAATGAGAGTAAAGTGTGCTGCAAGTTACTTTCATCAGATGCAATTATTAAACAAAATTTTCGAAAGGATACTTTATGTGCAAATAAAGGATTTAACGATAGTTTTTTCGGGTTACAAACGTAATTCGGATCTCTCTGGCTCGTGGTAAAATATTTCTTACATAACGGGAATTTTTTTATGTGTAATATCTTTGTTAGCTCAGCGGGTGACGATCAAAACATGATACACATACCTAAAAAGACATGTTACACTTTATTTTTGGCACATCAATTCTTTACAAGTAATGTAATTTTACAAACTTGTAAATTATTGAGAATTTTATTTCATTTGTTACACTATATCAGTTTAAGCGATATTGCATATAAACACAAATACTCAAAACTTTTTAAGAAATCTTTTTATCAATTTTTATCAACTTTTATGAATTTTTATCAATTGTAATTTCTAATGACTGATCGTTGGAAATTATCGGATCGTCGGTCATTAGAAACTATAATTGATCTGAAAAATATCTGATTATTTATGAAGGAAATTATGATCGTGAATTATTATCACTTGCTTCGTTCTTTCAGTTTGGAGGACTCGGGATCTTCTGACGTTCTCAAAGTTGTTGCACTAAAAAAAGTGCATATTGCTAAAAATTAAAAATTAAAACACTGTGAAATAATAATTTATTTAAATATTATGTAAAATTACAAGGAATTAAAAATAGAGATTATGATAAAAGACCAAAAAAAAAAAAAACTATTCAGCAAATTTCACTAGATTTTCTATCTTTGCGTTTATAAAAATATCCATAAATTTGAACGGAAGAATTAATAATATGTCTTTAGCTAAAAAAGCGTGAAAGATAGAGTTGCAGAAGTTGTCAAATATGTGAAACAAAATTACAAAAATAGTTGTAATATCATTTTTTTTTTTCAAACTATATTTATGATGATATGAACATAATTTAGTAAGGTTATTCACCAAGTTTTATTTCTTGTTTTGTTGTAAATAATGCCAAGACTGAGGAATGATGCAAAATTCGTGTAATTCCAAATGGCACTTTTGGATAAGATATATGAAAAATCATTCCTCCACTTCTCTTGCTATTGATTGGAAATTCCGTGTGTAAGATACACGTAAAGGAAAAGTTACCACATTATCCAATAACATGAATCTGTTTCAAATAATTATTAATTTCTAGATTTTACAGAATCCCAAAAAGTTTTTGGAAAATTAATGCTGTTGATCACAAAAAGTAAACTCTATTGAAGAATACTGAAACTCTAAATAATATATAGTATATTTAAATACCCTAGTTTTGCGATTTTTTGTAACTATGGCAATATGTTATACTGTAAAACAAGTTGGAAATTGCACGCGAACGTAGCAAATGAGGTGCGTTCGTACGATAACGAAGTTTTAAAAATATTCAGATCTTGCTGATATAGTAGAGCGTACTTCGGATACAGTATAGTAGTCGAAATCTTTGTGTTTCTGTAAATATACAGGAAGTAATTTTTATTACACTTCAGCAACGTATATCTTATTCATAAAATGTGAAATAGTTGAATATAATTAAAACACGCCCCAAACAATGTTTCCCCGTATAGCATTGTGTAGTGGAATACTTTTGTGTGGTTCTGTAATTTAATAATAAAAATTCTTTGCATCACAGATTGTACGGAATGCATATTTTAGTATGTATTTCATAGATTCATGCGAATTTTATTATGTTCGAATGAGTGTAACATCATTAAATTGCATTTGAAACTTTTTTCCCATTGACCGTAATGTAATGGAATACTTTTGATTGTCCCTGTAAATAATCTATGCATCCGACTTTCATAACATTTGAAATGACTCGACAAAATTACGGAATAATTATATGTTTTAAATTTCAAACAATTAAAATGCATTTGAAACTTTTTTCCCCATTGACCGTAATGTAACGGAATCGTTTTGATTGTCCCTGTAATTAATCTATCCATCCGATTTTCATAAAATTTGAAATGACTCGACAAGATTATGTTATAATTATGTATTTTAAATTTCAAACGATTCGGTTGGGTAGTTTTTGCATTGTTATATGCCGACAGACAGACAGACGGACGGACTGAGCGAAAACAATAGGTGCTACGTATTTACATAATTACGAACACACCTAAAAAAAAATCTGTGAAGTTACTAAACTTTATCTAAGAAACTGGGATTTCTAGAATTTTTCATGTTATGGTAACAGCAAAAAATCAAGTAACAGATTTTGTTACATAAATTTCTGTTGTTAGCGTTACATAAAAAGTACTAGGAATCCCAGTTTCCAAGAAAATTTTTAGTAATTTTACAGATTTGTCTTTACAGTTTACGATATGTGATGATCCATTTATACACTCTTTAAAAAACTCTTGGCTACAATAATATAAAGTAGAAGTATAATAAAACTAGAGTATACAGTCAACTCTGTGAAATCCAAACACTAAGGGACCGAAAGTATTTTGAATTTACATTTTTGTGGTTTATAGTTTATCCCTTTGTTTACATTTTTTAAGTTGAGCTATAAATTAGCAAGAACTATACTTCTATTAGCAAGAACTATATTTCTTTTGGGATTTTATTTTAAGTTTTGTCGATTCTTTTATTCAAGTATAGTACACTGTAAAAAAAAATCTGCAAAGGTACTAAACCTGGGATTCCAAGAAATTTTCCTGTAACGATAACAGCAAAAATTCAAGTTTTAGAATCGATTACATGAATTTTTCCTGTTATCGTTACATGAAAAGTTCTTGGAATCCCAGTTTCCTAGAAAATGTTTAATACCTTCACAGATTTTTTTTTACAGTGTACTACAAGCTACTAAAATTTTCTTATTGCTAAAAACTTCCTATTGTGATTTGGTGAATTCTTTGAACTACTAATTTAATAGTTTTTAAATTGAAATTTGTATTAAATCTGAAATGAATTGCATGTTTAAGGTTTGACAATAATTAAAAATTTTTTATACATTTTATTCTAAGGATGGGAAGAAAGATTTATTAAAGAAATTAACCATATTCACAAAATAATTAATTAATAAAATTATTAAAGAAATTAACGATTTTCACAAAATAATTAATTAATAAAATTATTAAAGAAATTAACTATTTTCACAAATTAATTTATTTTCAAATGTGACACAAAATGATATAAAATAATTTATCACATTGATTTTCGTTGTAAAAATGTGTCTATTTTACTTTGCATTATTATTATTACTTTTAATAAACTATTTATATTACTCAAAATCTGTTAGTTTTATTCAATCTATCTTGAGAATCTTCGATTAGCGCATGAATTGAGATATAGGTGTTGAAATTTTCTGAATTACAACTTCAGGTATTACGTAAAACTTCTTTATTACGTAAGCTTTTTTTTTAGTCATTTTGTACCCCTCCTTTCACCTTGTAAGGAAAAATAAGCAAATGCTAGACTCCCCCCCCCCCCCCCCAATCCCCTTTTGTTTACGTAAGATTTTATGACATTCTAACATCAACAATATTTGACATAAAAAATACACTTAGTAATAAATAAAACATTAGTCCAGCAAATTTATACATAAATAGGCCTACAGGGGTTGTGGTATCGAAGGAAAACAAAAACGTTTCAATGTACTGTGACTTATTGCATTAAGCAATTCATCGAATACAAAATGGTTTTAAATATATTATTATTTATCACACTGAATTAAATTAAAAAAAATTCAGAAACAACAGAACATAAGAACAGGCTCTAACTTATTTAGGCGCATTACTAAACTTTTAACCTCTTCAGACCTGAGCATAAAATAACTCTGCAAATATATATTTATTGCTTTTGCATAATCGAAATGACACCATAGATGGCAGAAGGAATCATTTTTATGAAATCCGTACCTTAGGAAACTGGTAATTTAAGTTTACAAATATGGATATGAAAATAATAATCCCCTTAAAACATCAGTTTAACTATCAGTAATATAAATTTACGCACTAACAAAATTCAGGACTTCAAACAAGTAAATGATCAGCAAAACCTCAAAATTTTTCATTATAAAGCATTTAAGTTAAATAATCATGAATATTTTTCACTTTCTTGGCCACAATGTCTTGAAGGTATTTTCGAAACTCGGATGAGAATAATATTTATTTTATGAGGTAATATTCATCAGTGCTGACATTTATTTGTTTTGTTTTAAATCAAAAAACATTCTGCTGTATAGAAGTAAAGTAAAAATGCAAAAAATTCGAACAGTTTAGTTTTTATGAGGAAAAGAATGGAGGTACATACAGATGTGTACCTCAGGTCTGAAGAGGTTAACAAGAATCATAGGGATATTATGTGTTTGGCGTTCATATTTCTAGTTTGGCTTCTACGATCTTTGAATCCAATGTTTCTGCTTTGTCTATTATTGCTTTTTCAATTTACTATTGGGCTGGAGTGTTCCACATTTTTAGTCCTAGTTTACTTCATATCTTTTTTCTCAAGTTGTTCAACATCCGCAGAACGATCATCCTAATCATGCTCATTTGCTTTTTGTTGTCAAACTATAGTTGCTTCGTTGTCCTAATGCTTACGTAAGAACTCTTGTGACCCTCTTCTACCCCTTGTCAACAAAAATAAGCAGACACTGAACCCCCCTTTCACCTTTACTGCTAACATAATACTTGAACGACTCCTTCACTGATATATTCAAAAATCAGGTTCACACCCATAATTAGCGAAAAAAATTAACTATATTTGCAACAAATTAGCTTCAGGTGTATGAGAGCTACAATAACGATCACAAAAAAATGAAGTTAATTACACTACAAATCACGATCGCGAATATGCATCAATTGGTTGTAGAGTGGATTAAAAAAATATTTACAAGCATAGGATGTCACTATCATGGAAATCGCGAAAAATACAGCATTGCAGTACCACCTGCACTGTAAAAAAAAAAAAAAAAAAAAAAAAAAAAATCTGTAAAGGTACTAAACATTTTCTAGGAAACTGGGATTCCAAGAACTTTTCCTGTAACGATAACAGAAAAAATCCATGTAACCTATTCTAAAACTTGAGTTTTTGTTGTTAGCGTTACAGGAAAAGTTCTTGGAATCCCAGTTTCCTAGATAAAGTATAGTACCTTTACAGATTTTTTTTTACAGTGTGTTGTATGGTAATGCACCAAAATCCAATCAGCAGAAATTGATGTCAAGGACTGACTGAATCTGAAGTTTGATTAAATTTTGTGCATTATCAGTTCTTGAGATAGTGCATTCACAATATTTGCGTAACACAAAAACAGAGAGACACATTTTAAAAAGAGTCATGTTTTATTCAGTACATCCCCAAACGTATAAATACGCCAAAAAAGAGTTAAGAAAGTTCCACTAATAATAATATCTTCTTATGTTGTAAAAGAATAATACGTAAACATTGATGAATGAATGAGGGGTTCTCACAATCGAGCAGACCCAGTGTCCTTGAGATTCTGCAACGCTGGGCACGGGCTTTATTCTTAAACAATAAGAAAACCATTCATCAAATTTTCCCCACCACGCAGTAAGAGGATTAGAGGAAGAAAGATTAATCGTTCTTTTAAATAGTAGGTTTGCCTAGAGAGGACCTATTTCAACAGCCATTTTGATGCCTGGAAGAAGAAAAAGTAGCTTTTTAAAACTTTCCTGCAAAGTTTAACGTGTTTATGCTTTCGGTTATTGTCTGGTCCGCACTCTAACCCCAGTAAATATACTCGGATTGCAATGAAATTTTAGGAAATTACTTATGTATAACCTAGAACGATTCCTTTTGAAAATGAAGTTTCTAGCATGATTACTTTATTTACAGGGACAGTCAAAAAGTTAAAACACACTATTTAAAAAAAAACAAATTTTAACTTATAAGGCAGCTAAGCTTTTTCAGTAATTGCCACAATTTTCCATAGAAACTTATTATATTTTATTCCTGTAACGTCTCATAGATTTTTGAGATAATAGTTTTTCACCATGAGTTCATTTTTCACTATTATTTTCGTAAGGGTTTACGCATGATGTTGATTCTAAAAGATAGTGACATTCATTCAGTAGGAGAAAAAAGGGGTATTTTTCTGTAATCAAAGTGAAAGATATTATAGTATTGGAAGCATTGCAACTTAAGCTGCCAAGAATTTTTTCGATATTAAGAATTTTTTACGATAAAATATGAAAATAGCCAATTCTTGGATATTTATTTAATTTAGTCTTTTGCAAATACTCAGCTATATATTCCAAAAATAAATACCTACCCGGTGGGTAATAATCATTTTTCACTATCACTGTATCCAATCCAACAGGCCAAAAAGGTTAATTTTTTCTTCTTTTGAAAAATTTCCTTGAAATCAATAATTTATAGTGTTTGTTTAAAAAATTCTTGGGAAAAAAAATCCAATCAAAAAAAAAAAAAAAAAAAAAATGCGTATGTAATGTTTTTTATTTTTTATTTTATTTTATTATTATTTTTTAAATATTTTTAACTTTTTTTTTTTTTTTTTTTTTTTTTTTTGGCTACAATCAAACACTTTTGCAAAGTTTTTACGGAAATTACTATACGCGAAATTTTTCTAAGTCTCTTTTAAGAGGAGAAATTTATCAAATATGTTTAATTAAATTATTAAGTATTATAATATGTAATAAATATAATAATTATATTATTATATAATAATTATTAATATATTGCTTTAATTAAAATATCATTAATATATTTCTTTTCTTCATTGTAATGGACTTGTCCTTGTGACAGTAAAACAAATAGCTCCGTCCTGAATCATATTTCCCTTCTAAATTTACTATAGGTAAGAAAAATTTTTAGACACAAATTGAAAAGTGAGTTATTCAAGATATAATGTTACTTTAAACAGTTCCATGAAATCTTTAAATAATATATTTATTGAGTTAGAATTTTATTTCTTTCCCTCGTCTGTGGTGGTTAAAAATATAATTTGCAATCAAAATCACATCCCAAAATTTCTCATAAATTTTTTGTAAAAATTTAAATTATTATTATTATTATTATTATTATTATTTTAAGTGGGGTAGTTTAAAACTGAACTCTAAACAATATTTTTCGAATTTCAAAACTTTTTCATTTATTTAATGAAAAATATAGTTTACAGGACTTTTTTAATATTACTTTTTAAAATATAAATTTTAAAAGGAAGTAACTTATTTAAAAAAAATCATATAGTCAAAATATTTTTTTTTATTTCCCGAAACATAACTATTGTAATTTAGTCAAAAATACATGCTCTAAGATTGTGCTCTTTTATTATTATTATTATTATTATTATTATTATCATCATTATTATTATTATTATAAATTCTAACTTATACTAATTTGATGCTGATAAATACTTATGAATACAAATCCCATTTGTATTCATATTCATATTTTACTTCCATGTTTAATGTACTATAATTTATTAAATTCAATGGTTCATGTTGATATATTGTAATAATATTAATGGATATATATATATATATATATATATATATATAATACCATTAAAAGTAGACAAAATTCACCAATAAATTTTATCAATAAAACAATAAACCAAAACGAAGAATTTGAATAGAATTGAATTATAAAAAAATAAATAGTGAAACGAGTATATCTGAATAAATAAATAAATAAAATAAAATGAATGCAAAGGAAATTTGTAGTCCACAGAACAGAATCGTCAGGCCCCAAATGCTCTGGAACTACAAATGAAGTGTGCGGTATCATCCACGTATTAGCCATGAAATAGCAAAATAATACGTAATTGGGGCTACCAGCACACAAAAACCATATTATTAAACAAGGAACATAGAAATAAATAGTTGAAAATGAAAATATACATATATTGAAACAATAGCGTGCAGCAAATAGTGTCAGTAACAAGAGTACAAATTAACCCTATTTATGCACGTGGAAATGATAAACATTACTTGCATATATAATTTCGATAAAAAGTATGAAAACAAGATATTGAGAGAGAAAAAAAAAAAGAAACTTATCTGGTTATCACCATTAATGTAGAGGACAGCGCAATAGAATTATTAATAAATTATAAAAGCAGAAAGCAATAGTTTACTATACGAGCTAGAACAGTATCACGTAGAAAAACCAGTTTGTTAGAAATTCAAGCATCGGATCGTAGCAGGAACAGCAGGGTTGCTCTTTTTTTAAATAGAATGTCATGCGCGCCAAATGGCGAAAAAAATAATTTGAAAAAGAAGAAAAAAAATTTTTTTTGCTATGATTTATCCATAACGAACAAAAAAGATAAAGCTGAATGGAAATATAATTGAACCGGAGAAAATAATTAATGATCGATATTTACATAAAATTAAATTAATAAAATAATTAAATTAGAATTAGGTTATAACATTCATATTAACTTATAACTTAAAATACCATTTTGTTACTTTAATCAGTAACATTTATTGTGACTTTACATAGTATAAACTCATTATCTTAATATAGGATAATAAAAAAATAATAAAATAAAAATAAAAATAAAAATAAAAATTAATTAATTAATTAATTAATAAAAATTAAAAAAATTAAAAAAATATATATATAAAAATATATATATAAAAAATAAATAATTATTAAAGAAATAAAAATAAATAAATAAATAAATAAAAATAATAGTAATAATATTAATAATAATAATACCAAAAATTATATCAATAACATTAAAATTAATTTGATAATTAAAATATAACTATTTAACTATAAATAAAAATAGACAAATATCCATATATTGGTGTCAATTAAACTATTTAAAATTATGTTAAAATAATGTAAAAATAATGTAAAAATAAATAACCCTCTCTCTCTCTCTCTCTCTCTCTCTCTTTTTAAATTAACCTTTGCGTTTTTATCCAGACAACACCACCCTCCTCCGTACTCTAACATCTACCCGCCCAACCGACCTATTTATATATTTTTTTATTACTTTTATAACATTTTTAATTTTTTATTATTTTTTTTATGTTTTATAATTTTTATACATTTTTTACGCAAAGAATTAATTATAAGATCATGTAATAGCTAATTATAAGATCATGTAATAGCTAATTATAAGATCATGTAATCAGTAATTATAAATTAAAGAATATATGAATTTTTTAGGATAACCATTATTTATAGCATCATAAACAAGCTTTTTAATATTAGTATTAATTAAATGGGAAGAACATAGACATTTTATTCTATATAAATGGTTAAGTATTATATTACGATATACAGAATTATGAATATATATATATATATACATCTATTTGAAGTTATAACTATAAAATACATTGCTTTTTGATGGCATAATTTATCTTTTAGAAGGTTTGCTTCGTAAAAATCTAGGACAGAGAAAAAAGAATTAAAAGCCAATCCACATCATATAATCTTGAATGATGTCTATATATATGTATACACACAATAATATTCTTTAAAGGAATCTCAACTGTATTTTAATTAAAGCCTGAATTTTTTGTCGAAATTGAGTCGGTTTACATTGGGCCTCACCCGCACTGTTTTCCTTGATATTTGTACAGGCCGTGAACTGAGAAACTATGAAGAGACCGAGCCAGGCTCGGGCTGAACTTTTAATTTTGACACCGGGTCGAGTCGAAATAAATTTCTTTCGGGAATTTGAAATCGAATAGTGTTTTTCATTTTTGGTAAATAAAATATAACCTTTTTGAGATATAAGAGATTCTTGTCAAATGGTTGCAGATATTTCTTCCTTGCGGTCACTTGCGGAAATCTATTCAAAACGCTAACTTTCACAGTATTTTCATAAATTGATTGTATCA
Source organism: Maratus speculifer (assembly GCA_964019185.1). Lineage (NCBI taxonomy): Eukaryota > Metazoa > Arthropoda > Arachnida > Araneae > Salticidae > Maratus > Maratus speculifer. The sequence continues at coordinate 313,370,383 of OZ025296.1, read as the reverse complement.
AAAAATGGATGTCGTTGTCGCCATTTGATTACATAGTTTATAAATAAAAATATCTGATGCATTTTCTAAAAAAAAAAAAAAAAAAAAAAGAAAAGAAAATGAAAAAGAAAAAATAAAGAAAAAGAAATGAATTCAGAAATGTATTCGGAAACTAGCTCCTTTAGATTTGAGAATGAATTTGGATTTGAAATCTTTAATAAAATGATATAGAAATATTTTCTTAAATCTACTTTTATTATACAGCTTCAAAAGTTACGATGCTTTTAATTTTCTTTTATTCTAAACCTAATTAATTTTTTATTTGAATGTTAAAATTTTAAAAATTATGTAAAGGAAGAGAAGAGGATTTAAGATTCTTTAAAAAAATCTTAATTATACGATAAAAAACTGAATGTTTTAGAAATAGTAGAAATTGTGAAGGGGCCAGAACTTTTCGGCCCGGTTTTCATTCAAGGGCGGCGCCAGAATTTGCCCGACGTGGGGGCACTGTATCCCCGACAGGGGGTCCAAGTTCATAACATATATCAGATGTCCCCGCGTGCTGGAGCAGGTCCTAAAAATTGCGTGGGCAAAAATTTCAAGGGCCCAGTTCGTACAAAATAAATTAATGTTTCGGTCTGAGTAAAATTTAAAAAGTTGTCTTGCTTATATGGTCAAGCAAGTATTATATATATTAGCCTCTTCCCCCCCCCCCCCCTCCAAAAAAAAGTTAAAATCTCGACCCGACTTGACTCTATTTCTACAAAACATGAATTTTACTTCGATATTGTTATAAACTGTTTTACACGAAGAGTTCTGATCAAAAAGAATTAATCTTTTTTTTTAACTATTTGGAAAATAGTTGTTGATCTCGGTGGAGAACTGGAAAATCTGAAGCAGATCTTAATCTTTTTATTGGTTGAATTCCGGAGCTTATTTTATTTTATTCGTTTTGTGATTGGTCCATATTTAAGGTCCCTGTCCTCGCTCGAAGAAACGCTCGCAAGCTAATGCTATTCCTATGGGGAAGCATTTTTTTAATAACTCTTTCGCATTTTGACATTTTTGAATAATTTTTTTTGCATTGGATAGCTGAGGTGCATATCAATTGCGCACCTTTTTTAGTTTTTCGATTTTGGTTGCAGATATTTTTTACAAAGTTAGTTTCACTTTTAAAACCGGTTTCGAAACTGAAAGTGCTTTTTAAAAAGTATATCTGCAACCAAAATCGAAAAAGTAAAAAAGGTGCGCAATCGGCATGCACCTCAGCTATCCAATTCAAAAAAAATTATTCAAAAATGTCAAAATGCGAAAGAGTTATTAGTAAAATGCTTCCCCATAGGAATAGCATTAGCTCGCGAGCGTTTCTTCGAGCGAGGACAGGGGCCTTAATGTCCAAAAATGGAATACTTCTGTTGACACGATGACAAAAAATGTAATAAAAACTTTTAAAATATTAATAATTTGAAAACAAATTGTGGTAAAGTTTGCAAACAAATTTCATTTGAAAGAGCATTTTTTTCTCTATGTCACTGTGTAAAAATTTAAAATGTGCGATATTTAGAAGTTTAAAAATTCGCAGTTCCGAAAATTGTAAAACTGAAATTTCATTTAAACCTTGTTTATGTTGGGCCCAGGAATATTAATGTTTAATCCATGTCGTACGTAATATATGAGGCGTAACTGTATGTATTACTGAAAGCAAAAATACAAATGAAAAACTTACATAATTTCTTTAAAAAGTTAAATTATTATTATCAACAAAATTACGAATTCTGCGTATAAAGAAGTTTTAAAATTAAAGCACTCGGGTAAAAATATCAAATTACATACAAACGCAAAGAAATAAGAAATCATTTGAACTTACTCGTATGAAAGACTTGAAACTTTTTATGTACTGCAGAAAAATATTATAGTTCACACATTCGTAAAAAGATTGAACTCATAAAGTATTTATAATTAGTAGACATAATAATTCAAATGCAAAATTTGCAAAGTCATAAATTTCATTGTTTTATAGTCAGATTCGTTCTTTAAAAGGTCATTGTAGCATTGTTCTTACGGTTACTGTATTATTAATTATATTATTTTTGTAAAAAAAAAGCCTTAAATAGACGATTTCGATATTTTTAAATAAAAATACTAGATTAGGAAAAAGAATTTACTCCTTATATCTGTGGTCAATGGACAAATGTCGATAATAGGGAACTGCACCTTATGTAACTCTGAAATATCCTTCAAGACTATCAGAGCAGATGTTTTTCTAGTAATTCCCACAACAACATTGAGATGTATAAAGGTTCTTTTTACAACCAATCAGCAAGAATACGTTTGCTGAAGCTAAACAACATATTCATCGATCTCTTTATCATTCTAGCAGTCGAAAAGTTTGTTTTATAGTAACTTGCAGAACAGAATTTGAAAACTACTCAAAACAGATAGTCATGCATTTCCTTTTGGTGAACCGCAGCTGTTCTTTGCAGTTTAAACATCGTTAGTTTGAAATCTAAATAAGAATACGAGTATAAAGAAACAACATACTTGGCTAGAACAAAATCTGTATAAAATTGAAATTTCTTTCATATCCTTTTTTGTTAAATCTGAACACGTTGCTGTACTAAATACTAATTTCCTTGAAATTAATGTGAAAGTAATTAATCGAACTAGAATTTTTGAAATATATAAATTTTAAGAGTTTATAAGTACCGCGTTTTACTTTTTTTATCATTTTCTAATTTAGTCATTTTTGAGAAAATGTAATTATTTTATAAACTTTCAAAAAATAAAACATACAAGCAGTAATTTGCTGGAACGCACGTGTGGTTGGAACGGATTTTTCTATTCCTTGAAGAATTTTCTGTCTTTTGATTGTAGAATTTTTTTAAAAATTGAGATTTGATTCATGAATTTTTCATATTTTGAGAGAAAATAGAGGTAAGTAAAAAATCAGTCAATAATAGAAAATCCTAGTACACAGTGTTGTTGCACAGTTAATTAAACAGTCCTTTAATTAAAAAAATGCATCTGTAGATATTGGAGGATTTCAGGTAGTTTTAGCATTAAATTGATTAATTTTCTTTATTTTCGAAAAAATTTTCAAATTAAAGCAGACTTTTTTAGCTATAGAAATAATAATAAAAACAATGGGGGAAAATATCTTCAATTTCCATTTTGTTTTAGAGTGTACATTGATCAAATGCACAAAGTGTGATGTTCCAAATTTTGATAAGATCAGAATTTAAATCTGAAACAAAAACTTTAACACAAAATTTCCAAGAGAAATGTAAATGAAGTGAAAAATTGTAAAATAGTTGGGAATCTAAAAGTGAATTATTTTAATATCAGCGAAAAGCGATCTGCAATTATAAATATATCGCTGATTCAAACTGCGGGTTATGCATGAGATTTAGCTGCGGGTTAGAGGTCTGCGAGAAGAAAAATTTCCCGCTCAACATTGCCGAAGCATTCCTTTGATTTTCATCTTTTCTATTATTTTAATAAATTTCTGCCTTCTGACATAAGATTTTTTTTTAAATTTTGATCTTAGATTTCTCATTTTTACATATTTATAGATAAAAGGGATTTAAATTCCTTTTCTAACACGAATAGTACTAAGCAACACAGATGCCAGAATATCCATGTAATTTGACGAACATGCTGTTTAGGTGTGAGTATTTCAGGTATGTTGTGTTTTTTCTGTATTTTTTGCGGGAGGTGGAGTAGAAATGGCAAAATTAAAGTGCAATTTTTTCTGTTTTTACGGAATCTAATCAATGGAGGGGGGATAGTTCAATTCAGGGATTGTTTACCGAGCACGGAATCCTCCGCGGAATGGGTTATACCTGACCTGAGCTAATTAATTATATATCCATTCAACCTGAACCAGTTTTTAAAAAATAGATAACCCGAACATGACAAAACTTCTAAAATCAATAGTATTCATTCCGAACGCAATCCCAACTCAGTATGTAAAAACAAAATTCCATCTTGTAAAGCAATAATGGAAAAGTAGTCTAGTATCAATTATATTTTTTATGTAGAAAAATCGATATATCTGTATATTGATTCATTGACATTCAAATAATGTAATTTTTCATTTTAAAATATATTTTGGGGATACTTTTGAGGAATCTGATAGAATCGAGCCCATACGCTAAAACAATTAAAATTACCCGACTCGAAAAATAGAAGTCAATCCTAAACTTTCCGAAAAAAAATTAACTTTAGCCAGGTCCGACTAAAACCACCAGTCGAGTTGAGTTTAATTTTCCGAGGAGATGCAGGATCGGATTTCTACCCGAAACCCGATTTGAGCTAGACATCTCTACATTTCGACCTGAACCCGAAATATTTCAACCCAACCAAACCCTAATTGTAGCTGATGAAAAAACATATCCATGCTGTAATGCAGTTATGTAAGAATATGTTTACAAATATATATTCAGTAACAATTTCAGATTTTAAGTAAAAAAAATCAGTATACATAAATTCATTGACATTCAAATACAGTTTTTCATCTTAAAATAAGTTTTGTAAATTCTTTTGAGAGATCAATTCTTCTCGAATCAAGAACCATAAGTATCAACATCCAACCCGAACCTGAAACAAAGTTAATCCGACTTTAATCCGACACTCAACGACAAAAATTTAGGCTCAACCCGATCCGGTCCAGACTGCGAGTCATGTCAGGTGCAGTTTGCCCCACACGATGGAGCATTCTACTTGTTATCCAAGACAACCCCGACAAAATAATTTTCGTTTTCGTATTTTAACTGAACTAAAAATTCTTCATTACCAAGCCAATCGTAAATCCAAAATAAGCGAAAACTGATCCACAAATTTAATGTAGTTAAAAAAAAAAGTATAAAATTGATTTTTAGTATAAATTTTATCTTTTTGTTGAAAAATAAACATGCATAGAGTCATTCATGCATCATCCTATGCTGTCATCCATGTAGATTTTTATTTTAAAAATTCAGATTTTTTTTCGACAATTCGAGTTTATCTAAACTCAAATTGTAAGAATCAAACTTCAGTCAGAAACCGATGTACAAAAAAGAATTAGTTTAGTCAATCCGACTTTCAAAAAAAAAAAAAAAAAAAAAGCTCCATATTTCGACCCAATTTGAATGGGCTGAAATTCAAAAGTCAAAATATTTTCCCCGACGAAATTGAATTTTGACCCCGATGGGGGGGGCCAGGTATGCCCGACGGGGGGGCATATGCCCCCACGGCCCCCCCTCTGGCGCCGCCCTTGTTTTCATTGATTTGTGTGCGGGTCAGACCGAGCTTTTGAGTTTTATAATGAGCTGGTCTGGGCCCGGTCCTGGAAATTCCAGCCCGTGCAGGCCTCTGATTGTTTAATATAGCCTTAATTTTTTGAAAGAATAATTCCCCTCGATAAACAATGTGAAGGGATTAACTTCCCCATTTCCCACCTTTATACTTTATCATTGAACCCCCAAAACTAATCAGAGATACGCCTTATCAAAAGCAAAAATTATCTGAAATTCGAAGCAAATCCGATAATTCTGCATAAAAACTCATTTATGTAATTTGAAGGGGGCAATCCCTGATTTCTTCCTTAATGCTTAATCGTTAAACTTCCAAAACTATTCAGGGATTTGCCTTATCAGAAAGAACCCGTATCCAAAATTTGAAGAAAATCGGATAAATCTGCATAAAAACACATTTATGTAATTTAAGGACGAATATGAATCGTCTGTTCACCTTTATACTTAACCAAAGAACCTCCAAAATTATCAATTTACAGCCGTAACTCATATCCAAAATTTCAAGCTAATCGATTATTTCTGCATGGAAAATGCATTTGCCTAAATTAGGAGCGAACCCCTTTGTTCTTACCCTTTATACTCAACCAATGAACCCCGAAATTTATGGAGGTGCCTTATCAGAATGACCGTATATCCAACAATTTATGTCACAGTACAAGATATCCGACTACTTACACAGTTTCCAGCATTAGTTATGTGGCACAAATTGTCGGATATCTCGAAAACGTCTCATTTCTAATGGGTGATTACAATGAGTTTTTTAATCCTCACAATTATATCTTTTCAGCGATACCACTGTCGTTAAAATCGAGATTAAATTTTTTTGCGGTTCCCCTTTAAGGGGGCTCAGAGGTTGAAAACTTTTCAAAAAATCGATTTTTTTAATGATCTAATATATTATTCATTTAATTCTTAACTCAATGCAAAAAACCGCATAAAAATATTTGCATTTTTAACGGAGTTATAAGCATTTATGTATCAACACTTTCATAGCCGCATCCATATAATTTCAACTTTAAGTAGCTTTTTCTCAAAACTTGATTTTTGATGACTAACGCCAAGATTTAAAAAAAAAAAAAAAAAGATAGAATGGCCTTTTTTTTTTTTTTTTTTTTTTTTTTTTTCATGCATATAACATTATCTAGATTTCGAATTAATATATTTTAGATAGTTTAATATTTTGAGTATTTTTAATGGAAAAAAAGTTGTATTTTTTAGGGGTTTTTTAAATTTTCAACTTTGAGAGATTTTTTAATACTGTTTTTATAAGGTGATAGTTATATCCTTAATTTATAATCTAGATTATGATGTTATATGCATGCAAAAAAAAAAAAAGAAGCCATTTTATCAAATAGTTAAAAAAAAAAAAAATCTTGGTGTTATTCGTCAAAAATCAAGTTTTGAGAAAACACGACTTAAAGTTGAAATTATATGGATGCGGCTATGTATAAGTATTGATACATAAATGCTTATAACTCCGTTAAAAATGCTAATATTTTTATGCGGTTTTTTGCATTGAATTAAGAATTAATTGAATAATCAAACTATATCATAAAAAAATAATAATCGATTTTTTGAAAAATTTTCAATTCCTGAGCCCCTTTAAGTGGGCACTAGAGCTACGTGACATAAATTGTCGGATATCTTGAAAACGACTCATTTTCGACGGGTGGTTCTATTAAGTTTTTTACTGCTCATGATCAGATCTTTCCAACGATACCTCTTTCGTCAAAATCGGTGACTTACACTTCTTGCAGTTCCCTAGTTAGTAGAAGCAGTTTGCTACTTCATTTAAAATAAGCTTAGTTTCTAATTTCTAGCTTCCCAAGTCCTAAATAATTTTATATACATTCAGAATTGAATCTTGGAAATCTAACTTGTGTAATTTTGATAGTTATAAATGTAATAAATTAACAAATACGAATGAAAACAGATGATATATGTATATCAAGATGATGTATAACAGATAATAGGTAAGTATGTTAATAAAATTTAAAACACAAAACTATTTGTTATTTATATGCAATTGAAGTTTTAAGAAATAATGCATTTTTAAAATATATTTCGATGCAAGTCATAAAATAGGATATTTATTTACATAAGAGCCTCCTTACTTTTGAGATTAATCTTCAGCTATTGAGAAAGAAAGTGAATTTAAGTAAACATATGCAAATATTCTTAGGTATCAATAATTACAGTGTAAAAAAAGATGATTTAGTGCAAAAACAAGTACAGCATTACTGAAGTAACATCACGGTAACTAAATTAGATAATATCTAAATAATTGAAATCTTGAGCAAAATTCTAGTTCTACATTTAGTAAATTAGATATAATTTATTACAATCGTACCAATAGAATGTTTTTTTTTTTTTCTCATTGCAATGGCAAATATAATATGTTTGTTTGAGCTTATAAATAAATAATTCCACAGTAATTTAAAATTTCAAACAAATTTATTATAAATGTATGAGTTTGCTGACCGCGTCCATATAATTTAATAAGGAAATTTCTTCATTTATTATTTTCTCTTTTAAACTCGCCAAATGAGCATCAAGTAATCTGTACTTTGGTTTCCCAGTTGGAAATTGATGCCCGGCATCTATCATTCGCATTACAGCTTCATTTTCTCTCTTCTCCTGTTTAAGGAGCAGAACAAAGTTATAAATGTTTAAATGATGGCTGTGAGCTCTCTTGTTACTTACCCATCATACGTAGTATAGGGTAAGTCTTGCAATCGTTTTGAAAATCGAAATTTTTTTTGACGGATTTACACGTTTTAGATAGTGGAGATTCCGAAAAACATTTTTAGAAAAAAAAATTTTGCCGTCCGTCTGTCTGTCTGTCAGTAAACGCTCTATCTCCCGAACAAATTCAGATAGAGACTTGAAATTTTGTATGTAGTTAGTATGTAAGAATGAGACGAAGCCTATTTAATATCAGCAACCTCGATTATCCGGAACTATTTTTTTTTCGGACCCTCGAAAAATTCGTTCTGATGAAAGGTACATAAAAGTTTTCGAATTTTTTTGTTTTAAAGAATGAACGCAAAAGGCAATAAAATAACACACATTTTGCATATAGAACGAAGTCGATCGGATTATTAGTTGCCGAGACATTTGTAATCTTGTTTTCCACATTCTTCGATTTTTCATGACCCTGTATTTCATTCAAATTTCAATTCAGAAGTATATTTTAATTGGAAATGAGACGCTTAATCCGACGCATTTAATTGTTAGTTAATAGAATTATTATTTTTGGAGTTATAAGGATGTTTCTTTTACGCAGTTCGTTACTACTTGAGTAGTTTGGCGTTTTATATAATTTGTCGAAATTGGTACATCAGCAATTCTTTAATAAAGCATTACTATGTATATTAACAATATTTAAATTTTGTTTATGAATTGCAATGCATTGTATAAATAGTTTTCACATGTTTTATTTTCATATACATATCCATGATGGGTAAGTATTACGGTGGCCCCCAACGACTAGTTTATTTTGCTGTGCCAGCCTTCAACGTTGTTTGTCGTTCTTTCTCCTGTATTTTCGAAGTGATTCCACAAAGAACTAAAAATACATCAAGATTTATAATTCTAGTTATTAAATGGGAAAAAAAAATATCTGATAAAAAAAACAATTTAAAAAAATGCAATTTTTTTTTTTTTTTTTTTTTTTTTGTTACAAGAGTTGTTTTTGACTATACTATTACATTCAAAGCTAAATGAAAGAAAGATATGAGGTAGTTTATTAAATAATTAATTTACATTAATTAAAAACAAGTGATCTAATTCAGATTTCTCGGTGTACAGAATGTAAATGCATTGCATTTTTTATTGAAAATCTAATATATGTGTTACATTTAATATATTTTACTATACTTCCAACTAACAGCAAAAAGCATTTATGATATACGATTTTCAGACAAATTGCATTTTTAAATATATTTCTTGCTATTTCAAGATGCAAAGCAGGCATAAAATTGCATAAAAATAAAGAAAAGCGCGTGAAATGGGAAAATGAGAAATAATTTAAAATAGTATTTTAATGCCTGCCTTTTAGATAAGATTATTTTTTCCACAAAAAAAAAAAAAAAAAAAAAAAAAAAAAATAATAATAATAATAATAATAATAATAATATATACTTTTGTTGAAATGCTGCTTTATCTTTAGGAGAAATGGGGGAGAGAGAGAGAGAGAATCAACAGTAATACACTATATGGCCAAAGGTGACTGGCCACTTGCAATTTTAGACATTTTGTGTGTGTGTGTGAAAATAACTTTACCAGCGATAATTTAAATAACTGTATTTTAAATTCTCTTCAAAAATCGAAACCCAATATCTGCAACCGAAATCGTAAAAGTAAAAATACACATCGATCTCAGCTATCCAGTGCAAAAAGAATCGTATAAAAATATTGCAATGCAAGCGAGATATCATCCATTATTGGCATTTAAACTTATAATGTGGCGATAGTTTTGGGTTGACGGGATAACCTAGTAGTACCGCTTTATCTCCCCAACGAATTGATCTAGAGACTTGAAATTTTGTATGTACTTAGTATGCAACAAGACAAAGAAGCCTATTTAATATCAATAACCTCGATTATCCGGAACTATTTTTTTCGTACTCTCGAAAAAATCGCTCTGATGGAAAGTATATAAAAATTTCCGATTTTTTTAATTTCAAGGTATGGTCGTAAAAGGTGATAAAATAGCAAAACTTTTGCACCAAGAACGTTATCGATCGGATCATTAGTTGTCGAGATATTTAGAATCGAAAAATGAATCTCGCAGATATTACGTCGAATTTTTACGTCCCTGTATTTCATTCAAATTTCGATTCAAAGATATATTTGAATGTGAAATGAGACCCTTAACCCGACGCAGCAAATTGTTAGTTGATAGGATTGTTACTTTTTAAGAAAAAGCGTGGCAAATGTGGTGCGTGTTCTTTATTTTCTTTTTAAAATAATTTCAATTTTTTTTTAAACACAATATATTTTTCATACCAAGCCTACAAAGTGGATGTTTTTGAGCACATTTCTCGACGAAAGCAGAAAAACCGGTCGGAAAGCAGGAGAAAAACGGGTGATGACGTGATCGAAATCGCTCATAATGTCTCTTATAATTCTAATCGCTTAAGAATGTATAAATACATAAACCAAATAAAAGATTAGACACAAGTTCGATGAAAGAAAAATATAAAGCGTCACTGACTGACAGACGGCATTCAATCTTATAATTTGGCGATAGTTTTTGGGTCGACGGGATAATCTACTGTATCTCACGAACAAATTGAGATAGAGACTTCAAATTTTGTATGGACTTACTATGTGCGAGTACAAACAAGCCCCGATTATCCGGATAATATTCAGTGACCTCGATTATCCGGAATTATTTTTTTCGTACCCTCTAAAAACCCGTTCTCATAAAAAGTACATAAAATTTTTTTGATTTTTTTTAATTTCAAGGGATGGACGTTAAAGGCCTTAAAATGGCAAAAATTTGACAACAAGAACCGAGTCCATCGGATTATTAGTTGTCGAGTTATTTGCAATCGAAAAACAGGTTACGTCAATATTACGGAGAATTTTCCTGGCTCTGTATATCATTCAATTTTCGATTCAAAGATATATTTGAATTCGAAATGAGACGCTTAATCCGACGCCGCAAATTGTTATTTCATAGGATTGTTAATTTTGGAGTTATAAGGATGCTTCGTTTAAACAATTCGTCCCTCCCGGAATAAATGTGACTGATTATATTAAATCGCCAATTATAGTGCCAATTAATGTGATATAAATTTATTATAGTGTTACAATGCAGTACAGCCCGGGGCATGAGGGGGGGAGGGGCAATCGCCCCGGATTTTCACGAATTTTTGAGAATTTTGGGTTTTAATATCTCTGAAATTTTTAGATATGGAGATTTTTTTTTTAATTTAGGAATGGATAAGGAATAATTTCCTAATTGGGAATTTTGCCATACGTGGGAATACGTATAAAAAATTAATTTTCGTATTTTTTCAAATAGACCCCCCCATGGAGTTACAACTTATCAAAAAATTCACCTTTTTTGATAATTTTTTGCAGCTGGAAGCATGAGTGTAGGGGCAATATTTAAGGAGATAGCCTATTGTTTCGATATTTATGATTCACCCTGTATATACTGTAATTAGATATTTAAAATTTCCTTAATTTTTTAAATGTTGAACAGAAAACTTGTTTTTATTTTCCTGTTTTCTTTCTGGAAAAAATAAATTAAAATTAAATGATTATGGGTGAAAACGAAAATTATTAAGAAGGTTAATTAAGAAGGTAGATTTTGTATAGAATACTACCTATTGCGATCGTTCTTATGTTACAAATTCTGCATTTTTTTTTTTTTTTTTTTTTTTTTTTTTTTTTTTGCAAATCTACACTGATTATGACCCCTAGACCCCAAAACTTCAATTAGTAGAAAACTTCATTAATCTATCTAGCTATATGTATGTATGCATATAAATATAGAGAAAGGGTGAGTCGTAATTAGCAAAACAGGCTAGCTCCTTTAATATCGCCTCTAGGCACTTACTTCCAGTAACAAAGTTTCATAAAAAAGGCGGCAAAATGTGATGACATTAATTGCAGCTCCATTTTGGGGGGGGGGGGGGGGTGTCTATTTGATTTTAAATTATTATGCGGCCCCGTAAGACAAAATTCCCGTATTATGGGACATTGTTCCTTATACGTTCCTGAATTGATCAAAAAAATTTTGATCTTTATAGCTAAATGTCTGACAGAGATATTCAAATCCAAAGTTGCTGTGACTTACAAGAACTGAAGAATATTTCAAAATATGCTGCCAAAGTGGGCGTTTTGAACAGAATTTCTGCAAGCGATCATGATTGAAGAATATAGAATGTATTCAAATAACAAATTGCCTATTTTCAAACTCATTTTTATTTCGAATTTGTTCTCAAATGCGTATTGGTCGATGGTTGGATAAATCCAGAATATATTTCAAAATATGCTGTCAAACTGAGGATTTTGAGCCGAATTATGCATAAGATGATTCTAATAAAACCAGCTCTGACAAAAAATAAATAAAATAAAATAAAATAAAAACAAACAAAAGAAAAATTCTTTAAAAGCGGCCAAATAAACTTGTTAAAACTCGGTTTACCTCTATCATATTTTATTTTTTATTGTTGAAATGAGCACTTAACTTCAAAATCAATCTGCGCCTGTAGGCCAAGCTGGCAGGAATTTTTAAAAATTTGGTATGCTAGTTTCTTTTAAGGATGAAATCTTTTAGTCACGAATAGAGATGGGAATGCTCGGAAAAAAACCGGAAAAATTGGGGAAAAAAACGGGTATTTTCGTTTTTTTTTTTTTTTTTTTTTTTTTTTTCCCGAAGGCTTATTTTTCAATTTTTCCGAACTGGAAAAATTGAAATTTCACTTATGAAATAATATAGTGAAAATTTTGTAATAGCTACATTCTCATACTTTTTATTTTACTTATTTTTATGTTGAGTGTTTCATATGAAAATTTTAATGTGGGTAATCTGATCTCTGAGCAGAAATCTGATTGAGAAAACTTGAAAGGATCCTTCACATTTTTTTCTTGCTTGAAACACAAGACCCTTTGCAAAATTTCTCTTGAAAATAGACATTTCAGAAAAAGTTTAATCAACAAACTGAATCTTTTGCAAGTGCAGTGATTGAACAAAAAAAAATCTCATGTCATACAGCAGCTGAATCTTATTAAGTTGCATATATGTATGTAAATAACCTTATTAAAAATGTCTAAATAGGAACCTAAATATAGTAATAATTTTTTATTCAAAAATTCTGAATATATTTTGTACAAGTATATACAAAAAAGTTCACAATTTCACAAAAACTTGATTACATGAAAAAAAATCTAGATATGTAATTAAATGCAACTTCTCTTTCTAAAAATTAATTCATGTGTAAAATTATTGCAATAATATGCCGATTAATGGAAATGATAAAATTAAAAATTCAACGTAAAATTTTGAAATATGCATTTATTACTTTAATCTGTCTTTTCAAGAAGTAAGTATTGAATTTGTCAAAAATTTGACTTCCAGTTTTTGGTGTATTTAAAAGTTTTAGAAGGTCCTGAACACGTTTTGATGATTTTTGGAAAATATCAGCCACTCTGTGAGTCTGTATATGACAAATTTTATGGGCACTCTATCTGAAGAACTTATGCACATAATTTCACAAAACTGTAGATTCAGTTACACCTTGATATAAACTCGAGATGTTTAGTTATTAGTGTATATCGCCAAACCGATGGTGCTGCTATGCTGCATTATTCATAATTTGTACAATAGTTCTATCTCAAACTAATGTATGTATTTTTATAAAATTTCAGATTAAGTTAATCTTTGACATAACTTCGTGCTCATTACTTTTTGGTGTAAATTGCTCAACAGATGACGCTGCTATGCTGCATTATTCATGTTTATCGCAATAGCTTTACCTCAAGGACGATTTTTTAAAAAAATCAAACTACAGCTTTAGACAGTTTCTGATATATATTAATGTTGTTTAGTTTTTGGTGTAAATTGCTCTATAGGTGGCACTACTATGCTGCATTTTTCAAGATTTCGTTATAGCTGATTAATTGAATGTTTTTTCAAGGTGTTGAATCTAAAATTGACCTCCATTTTGCCTCCATAATGTACAATAATGTTGCAAAAATATGGGCAGTTTGCATTAGAAAACTACAACTGTGATTAAAAAAAAAAAAAAAAAAAAAAAAAAAAAAAAAAAAACATTTTATTACAAATAACTATGTTCCAAATTATACTTTCCCTCTTGATTAAACTTTGAATTTTTGTAGTTTTCTAAACCACAGTAGAAGTTTATCTCTATATGTAACTGCTTTTGATAATCCTCAAATAGTGAGCATTTTCTATTTGTAGTGTTCTGTTTTCATAACTTTTGAGTTCCACTCTTAGAAATATAAAATTACCATGTGGAAACATTATTGAATATGATTTCTTACTCGAGAATAGAATACCAGATTTCAGGGTAAAAAGAAAAAAATTACATTTAATTAAACTTAATATATATATATATATATATATATATATATATATATATATATATACATTTTTTTTTCTGGTTTCAGTGAGTAAAAATCTAACAGTCAATTAATCCTACGCTATTTTTTAGTTGCAGACCTGAGTAAGCCAAAGTAAAACTTAGTTTTGTTTGAATTTAGATTATAAAACTAAATCAAAACTTTTTTGAGGTGAGATTGGAAAGCTATACCAAAACTAAACATATTTTATAAAGGAAATAAAATTATAATTCTAAGAAAAAAAGTATTAGTGTAAAAATATATTTTTTTAAACAAACAATGGAATTTTTGAATACTGATATTCATAATAATGACAAAACTGCAATAATTTCTTTAAACTAGTATCATTTACTTAAAAACTATACTTATGTAAATGGAATGCATAATTTATTTCATTCCAAACTGCAGACATACTGGCTCAGATTTTTACATTAGGTCAATTGGTAGTTAAACATGTAACTGAAAAATCATTTCAACAGAGATATGATATAACAAACAATAGCGTTTAATAAAAATTCTTAGGCTGTGGAAAAAAAAAACTAAACTTTTAAAAGCAGGCTTTGCTACTTTCTTTTTATTTTGTAATATAAAGTGAAAATAATTTTCATTTAATACATATAAATGGGAAAAAGTATTTATTATTTAGTATTCTCTAAGAAAATATAATTTATTTGGGAGAAACAGTCATGAAAAATCAAATTCTCCAATTTTTCCGTTTTTTTCCGAAAAAAACCGGTAAAAAACCAGTTTTTTTCCGCCACTTATATTTTTCCGGAAAATTTACATCTCTAGTCCCGAATCCAAACAGATTCGTTTACTAATGCTAAATGAGAAAAATGTGCAAAAGTATCTCGGTTACATTTCAATTTTTTTATATAATTTTGCAATGGATAGTAAAAATTGGCCTGTACAAGACATTTTTTTACTTCAATTTTGATTGCTGTTTTTTTGAGAATGCTTTAATATTTGAAACTGGTTTCGAAGTATGCTCATTCAAATAAAATATCATTTAAGTAAATTAAAGTATACTCATTAAAAACATCTGTAAACAAAAACAAAAAAGTAAAAACGTCCTTTGTACAGATCGATCTCATCTATCCAGTGAAAAAAAAAAAAGTTAAACACCGAAATGTAACCCAGATATCTGTATAAAATTTTTTTATAGCATTAGCATTAGCGAATGGGTCTTTTCGCTTGACTGAAGTAGCCTCTTAATGGCTTGGAAGGCGTAAAATCGTTTGGTAATCTTCGACAGAGGAATAAAATGAAAATAATTCTTTGAAAATGCAATAAAAGATGACTGTATAACAATACTTGTGAATTAACTCGCAGGGACTAGTTTATGGTTTTAATCATTTTTACCTTCTACCCATATATCCCATTTTTTCAATATGTCTGTTAAATTGTATTCCTAGAAACTTTTCAAATTATCGGCACCTTATATTTATGATATATTAAAATATGGAGCATTTAGTTAACAGATACCCACATCCCCTCTCTGCCACATATATATATGTGTGTGTGTGTGTATATATATATGTGTGTGTGTGTGTGTTACTTGTGATTTGCAATGGCTCCATTATATTTAGTATGTTTTAAAATTTACGGAGTTTTAATTAAAAAGGAACACAATGCATTTATTAACGCTAAAAAGAGAGAAACACTACAGTCACATTTTGTTTTCTTGAAGAGCTGTTTAAAATTCTATAATTCCACCAGGCTACAAAATGGATGCCCGGATACTCCTTACAAATTCACGCCAATGCGCTAATCCGGTTTAATCCAAAGGTGACAGCTACTTCGCACCCCGTCTGACAGTCCGGTACTCCCCTATCGACCCTCCCCCCGTGCAGTATGATGCGTCCCCGTCCTTGAATGGCTTAACAGCGCCTTATTTTTGTCAATCATTTCAAAACTGATTTTTAAATAAACGAAATATTTTAATGGAGGACTGAAAACAATAGGTACTCAAAATTAAGTTAAATGTAATCAGTGTTAAATACGTTATATGGGTAAAACCAATTTTCTTTGTGCTTTTCAAAAAAAAAAAAAAAATTGTCTTTTTTTAGGATCTAGATTTTATTAAATAACAATAATATTGTTTAAATATGTGTTTAAGCTGTACAAAATTAGCATCCCACAGAAAAAAAAAAAAAAAAAAACAATTTTACACTTAAAATATAACTTTTTAAATTCATATCAAGCATAAAAAATTTAACCTCTGTTACCAGACAACTTGTGCTTAACTTATGATAGAAATACTTTAACAAAAGATATAATTTTTATATTTTACTTTAGCAAAAATGTCCTTTAGTTAAAAACAATACTAATAGAAATATGAATAATATATAATAAAATTTAATCATCATTACGTACGTAATTTTATCTCGTTCATAAAAAAAAACTAAGTTAAAGTTCATAATTATCACTTTTTTTAGTTTTCCAGAGAAGATTTTTTTAATTGAATTTAAAGTACATAAAATATTCTTTGTTTTAAGTACATTTGGTTTATTATCGGTTTACAATTATTAAAATAAAATAGAAAAATTCATGTAACAGAGGTTAAAATTTATAAGATGTAAACAAACTGAATAAATAATACTTACTAATGCAAAAATAAATATAAACAAATGATAAAAATGACAGGTAAATTTGGTACTATGAATATATATATATATATATATATATATATATATATATATATATATATATATATATATATATATATATATATATATATATATATACCATAAAAAATCTATATTCAGTTATAAAATGTAACCTCTGTTTATATAACATCTGTTACCAAAATATGGTAACAGATATTACATTTAAGGAAAAACAATTTTCTTTCTTAAATAATAATATTCTAAAAAATAGTTATATTGCTTAGATAAACTTATTTTACTTAGAGTTTTGTGATTTAAAGAGAAATTTTATTTTTAAAACATTATTTAAATCTAAAATTGGAGTAACAGAAGTTACAAAGAGAGAACACACTCACCTTAGAACTTGATAATACTGCTCTATACTTTAAACATGTGGCAGACAAAGTGAAAATGGCACTTGTATTCTCTTCTAAAAAGTTCTTTGAGCAATATAGATTAGTAGCGATCTCTGACAACAAAATTTTTATTATTTATACTGCTAAATGTAAATAAAGTAACAGAGGTTACATTTTCATGGACAAATGTTAAATTTAACTTATACAGTTAAAAATACATATCTTAATTCATTATTACAAATTTATAAAATTACTATATATGTTAATTAAATAAAAATAGATAAATATTGTTTTGTTCATAATATTTAGAATTGTAATCTGTTTGAAGTTCTCTCTCCAATCATTTGGACAGCTAAATTTCACAGATAAGAATGGATAAATTGCATAAATAATGCATTAATTACATTAAAATTAGCTACATAAAATTTTAGACTAATTAAAAATAGTTTTTTTTCTGAAAGATGGCATAAAAAATTTTGGAATTTCTTTGTATATTTATTGAAAAAAAAATATTAAAGTTTTGGACATGAAAAGCACCTGCATTTTTGGTTTCACCCATATACTCAAAATAGCTCCGATTCAATTGTACTCAAAATGGAGAAATAGATGTACTCATTTTTGATTCCAGGTTTGTGTTCCATATATTAATCGTTACGTTCTGACTTCCCTTTCCCTCCTCCCTTGAATTTAACAAATTAAATGTACTAACGAGATATGAATGTACTGACATTTATTTCCCGTTTAAAGGTATTAACAAGAAACGTTTAATTTATTATTTAAGAAAGGTCACAAAATTTTTTGTTCAAATCGAATATTTTTATGACAAGAGCATTATTTCTAAGCACATTAAAATTATTTTAAAATACTGCGCATAATTTAATATTTACATTATAAACATCTTTTATGCCGCCATAAATAAATCAAACCATTAAAAGTGCAAAATTATCGTTTTATTTGGGTTTGATAACACGTGATGTAGCAAAATTGAAAAAGCATACGTTCATTTTTGATCCAAACATACTTAATCAAGCGATAAACATATTCAATTAAAGATACTGAATCAAGTGTATCGATTTATTCATTTTTAATAACTTTTTTTAGTGAGGGTTGCAAAAGTTATTATCAAAATCATCAAAAATCTTCGAGACGATATCCTTGACTTTATACAATGTGTGATTTTGCAATGAGAATTTTTATACAGTGAATAGCTAATTCAGAAAATTCACACGTAAGTCGGTTATGTCAAAACATAATTCGAAGAATACTTTCTTCATATTTTCTTACATATACAATGAAATCTGTCTAAGCCGGAATCTGCCTAAGCCGGAAATCTGTCTAAGGCGGAAACAATTCAGTTTACCACACTTATAAACATAGAGATTTCCGAGAAATCTGTCTAAGACGGAAAGAATCTGTGTAACGCGGAACCGGACAATCATTTTGGGTCTCAGGTAGCAAATTTACTGCTTAAGACGGAAATTTTTTTTCCTGCGAAATATAAATGAAAAGAAATTTTGTTTAGTGTGTGAAGTGTATTGTTTAGTCGTATTTCCAGAGGTTAAGAAAAGACGTCATTGATTGCTGACAGTAGTTTGGGGATGATTTTATTATTGTATATTACTGGGAACTGTTGTAAAACGGGTTTAGTACTAGTGTGCATGTGTACTATCAATTTGTAGTTTAAATTATCATCACTATAAATATATAAAATTATGTAAAGATTTCATATCTAATTAATTAAATTTTTTTAAAGATACGTTAGTTTTAACTTTTAGCTAAAGAAATGTGTTTAATACTCTTTGAACGGGATGTCTAAGTATTTCTGTCTAAGCCGGAAATCTGTCTAAAGCGGAATATTATTTCAGTCCCAAGCGATTCCGCCTTAGACAGATTTCACTGTAGTAGGTGTGCTGGGATTTCCCCAACCCCTCAATTTATAAACTTCCTCTACGTTTCTCAATCCACTAAGTAACTGCTTTCAAATTTCTCTGAAACATCGATTTCTTATGTCGTACCAAGAGAAAGTTAATGTGGCCGGTTTTGACTTGCCTGACTTTTACCCAAAACTTTCACCAGTAACCGAATTTAAAATAAATTCCGAATGGCGCGATGTCATCGAAAATTGTAACACCACTTTGATCCTGATAATCTCTCTGTTTTTTTTTTTTTTTATAAACTTAATTCGGTACTGACAATAAAAATAGTGCATATTTAAACTTCATTCAGCATTTCATAAAACTAGACTCTCAACAGTAATAATCTTTTATTTTTACAGTGTAGCTAAAATAAAACCATTGTTTAAAGTCTAAACTTGGCATTTTGCTAAACACGCTTCGAAAGAGTGTCCCAACTTTGCAACACCAACATGCTCCGTGCCGCGTTTCTCCAGATTGATTTTAACACTAGAAAATCCGGAAATTTTTGTCAATTTTTATAAAAATATTTTATACCAGGATTCCAATTTAAAACAATTAATTTTTTTTTTTTTTTTTTTTTTTTTCGTGGGGGCTGTTAAAATTATTTTTAAAATAATCAAAAGTCTTTCAAAAAATATTTTTGATTTTATGCAATGTATTGTGATTTTGAAATCACATTTCTTATACAGTATATAGTTAAAACAGCAAATTCACACGTAAGTCGGTTATGTTAAAACATAATTCGAAGAATACTTTCTTCATATTTTCTTACATATAGTAGGCGTGCTGGGATTTCCCCAACCCCTCAATTTATAAACTTCCTCCATGTTTCTCAATCCACTAGGTATAACTGCTTTCATTTTTCGATGAAACATCGATTTCTTATGTCTTACCAAGAGAAAGTTAATGTGGCCGGTTTTGACTTGCCTGACTTTTACCCAAAACTTTCACCAGTAACCTAAATTCCGAATGGTGCGATGTCATCGAAAATTGCAACATCACTTTGATCCTGATGATCTCACTTGACATTGATGTTCCTGCCTGGAGACAAATTAGAACTTTTTTACAACTAATTCCTCTTCAACAAAGTAGGGATAATGGATAATTTCGTGTCATTTACAGGTGAATATACATTTTAATGTCGCCATTCGAATACGTCTTATTTGCTGAGATTTATTTTCGAAGGGTAGATCCGTGTGATTTAATTACCTTTGCTCATCAAATGATTTAAATAAATGTATCCTCAAAATCAACATTAACATTAAGGGTGATTTTTTTTCCCCCTTATTTAATTGCGTATTCTAAGGTAGGGGAATTTTCGATGGTTTCGAATCTTTCAGAAATAAGTAAATAAATAAAGAATAAACGGTCATGTGAGAGTAGTACTCAAGCTCAGAGTGCTCCTTACAATAAATATATGAATTATTAACTGTATTATATTATTTTTAAAAATCTTTGATAAAAGAATAATACAACTTTGAAAAACTATGCATCGTAGAGTTGGGTATAGTTGTATATTCTAGAAAAATATGAATGCTTATATATACAATGAAATTTCAAAGAGATATGAAGCCTAAATATCAGATATTGCTATTCTGTATAACTCTTTTCTTATTTAGATCGACCCGTGGTTTTTTAAAAAATAGGGCTCTAACCACCCAGAAGTTTAATGTAGCATCATTCTTCGTTTTTCATGCATAATAGTTTCGTGTATAATTTATGTCCGATTCGCATTTGGATCATCCAACAGTACAATTACAAAACAATGTTTCTTCTATTTTTTTTTCAAATCATTTTACTTACCCATCATACGTAGTATAAGGTAAGTCTTGTAAGAAATTTCTAAATAAATAAGAAAGCCAAACACGCAATTCTGTTAGAACTAGAATTCGGAAGTAACGCATTATAAGATACCGAAACTGCAAGTAGCGAAATAAAATACTAATTCACCAAAGGATTTAATTTCCTTGCTGGAAACACTTGTCTATTTTCTCGTTATTAGGTCTTCGTTTTTTAAAGCTATGCATCTTATAATTTGAAATTAATTAATTTATTTACAAATGTATTGATTGTATGCATTTAGAGTGATTTTTCTGTAGTTTTCTGCATTATAAAATTAGACAACTCAGTTTAACTAACTTTCAACAGAACTCAATAGAATTAACATATTAAGAATGTAATTGAGAGTTAAATGATCAAATCTATTGTAAATACATGTCAATGCTACTTTTATGTCCCAATAATTATTATAAGTGTAGTAAATAAAATTATGTAGTAGCATAATTGTGAATAAATTTACAATAAGAGACTTTCTTTACTGCTCTTTTAAATATATGGCACTGTTTCTGCGTTTCCCGATAAAAGTAAGCTACTGTTTATATGAATTTCTACTTTCGTACATATACATTGAAAGGACTTGAAATTTGGTATGTGCTTAGTATGAAATAATAGGAAGAAGCTTATTAAACATCTGTAATCTCTATTATTCGGAATTAGAATTTTCGGACTCACGAAATATTCTTTCTAATAAAAGGTATATAAAAATTTTCAAAATTGTTTTATTTTAAGGAGTGGATACAAAAGACAATATAAAAACATAAATTTGAATAAAGAATGAAGTCGGTCAGATAATTAGTTGTCGAGATATTTGTAACCAAATTTTCTACACTTTCCGATTTTTCATGATCCTGTATTTCATTCAAATTTTAATTGAATGATACATTTTAATTGGAAATGAGACGCTTAATACGACGCCGAAACTTTTAGTAAATATGATTATCATTTTTAGGTGCGTTCGTAATTATGTAAATACGTAGCACCTATTGTTGTCGTTCAGTCCGTCCCTCTGTCCGTCCGTCTGTCTGTCCGTTTGTCTGTCCGTCCGTCTGTCTGTCCGTCCGCATATAACAACGCAAAAACTACCCAACTGAATCGTTTGAAATTTAAAATACATAATTATTACATAATTTTGTCGAGTCATTTCAAATTTTATGAAAATTGGATGCATAGATCAATTACAGGGACAATCAAAAGGATTCCGTTACATTACGATCAATGGGGAAAAAAGTTTCAAATGCATTTTAATCGTTTGAAATTTTAAATATATAATTATTACATAATTTTGTCGAGTTATTTCAAATTTTATCAAAATCGGATGCATTAGTTTAATTACAGGGACAATCAAAAGTATTCCATTATATTTCGGTTAATAGGGGAAAATGTTTCAAATGCATTTTAATGGTGTTACACTCATTCGAACGTAATAAAATTAATATACATCTATAAAGTACATATTATAATATACATTTTGCATAATCTGTGGTGCAAAGAATATTTGTTATTGATTTACAAGACCACACAAATGTATTCCATTGCATAACGGTATAGGGAGCACATTGTTTGGTGCGCATTTCACTTGTAATTATTTACAGTTTTATGAAATTGATATATGAGAGTGTTATTTTTATAACTTCGTCGGTAACGAACGCACCTCATTTGCTACGCTTCACGTGAAATTTCCAACTTGTTGGGGTTATAAGGGGGATGTTTCTTTTATGCAATTCAGTCATAGAGTATTTAATGTTTATGACATTGTCAAATCAAAATTTTAAATACTCCATCTACCATACAAATTAAGATGGAGCTTTGAAATTTTGTATGTACTTAGTATGTTATGGTGCGATATGATAATTTCCCACCTCTGTTACCCTGAGCTTTTTCAACAATGCAACTATATCGATTGACATCAGTGTAAAGCAATTTCACATAAGACTTTCAAAATAAAAATAAAAATATAAAACTGGATTATTTAAAAAAAATAGCGAGTGTGAGCACATCTACAAACAAAATACTTCCATTTAAATAAATAGTTATCTAAATCAGTTCAATTGAAAACTCAGGCTAGATGACTAAGTAAAAAGCCTTGTTTTACAAATATAGGAATTGTAATTAAATGAAAATGACATAATTTTTAGAAATTTTTTCATTTGCGCCTACCAAGGATCTTTACATAAGTTCAATCTATTTAGATGCATGAGTAAAAGTAACTGAATATGATGTCATTACTGACACAGTTATATCAACAAATGTTATATTCATAAAGCAAATTTATCTGTTTTCTGACTGACGTCGTTTTAATCATCGGAAATATTTCTCTTCAGCTATTAATTTTTATTTTACACTATTTTCTATTATTTTATTTGCATCGATTACTTAATAATCTTTCTCAATAAATAATTTGTTCTTCCGCGATTAATACATAATTACACGCGATAATTTTACAATGGTTAAATTTTATGAAAAGCATTAATTTTTGTTAAATACGATGACTCTACATTGATGCGAAATCACGCTTGATTGGTGGAATGTCATAAAGAAAAATAAATTTATATTATAGAGAGAAAATATTAACCTGATTGCCAGAATTTTGAAGAAGTATCATAAAAAGCTGTAAAATCTATACTATAAAGGCCAAACGTATCTGTGCGTAAAGCATACATCATTTTGCGAATGGCAACACTTTCCCCTGCAATGCAGATTTTGCAATTTTTGCTACTGCAAATTTTGCACTCCTAAACATCATACATTTTAAATTTTTATACCGTCGTATAAAGAAAAAAAATGTACTTTTAAATGCAATTTATTTCAAAGCTGTATCTCAATTTATTTTGATGTATTATTATTATTATTTTTATAATTTTTAGTACCGATTTTGTAATTGTGGCAACAAAATCACTCCATTTTCTCCCAAAATTGAAAAAAAAAAAAAAAAAAATGGAAATTGAAATGTGTGTGTTATAAAATCTGGTGAATTCGGTTTTATTTCGTTTAATAATTTAAATAATTGAGTTTTATAGTGTTTTGTTAATTTTACCTTAAATTAATATTTGCTTGAGTATTAATTAATTAATTAATATTTGAAATTAATATTTGCTCACCAATATAAGATGTGTTTTTTACTGTAACTAATTTTGTAGATTTAATGTAAATAAATAAAACAGTTATTTTTTAAAAGTTTTCTTTCGTCGAATTTCGACGGGTTCCACCTCGCTAAAAATAAAGTATCAAAATGAAAATAAATTTTAAAAAATAGCTAGAATGAGCACATCTATAAATGAGTAGCTTTTATTTTAAAAATTAATTATCAAATTTGGTTCAGTAGAAAACACAAAGATGATGATTAAGAAAACAGCCTGTTTTTTTTTTTTTTTCTTTAATATATAGATTTTGAATGCTCCAACTTAATAAAACCAAAAAAAAAAAAAAAAATTATTATGTAATTACCGAATTGAAAGTATTTTTGCATTTCTTTCTCTTTTCAGTTGCATTTCATTAAGTTCTGCAATTTAATATATACAGTGGACTTTTATTAATATGTTTCCGCTTAAGACGTACCTTCGATTAACGAAGGCAGTTTCATTTTCTCCATCATCTTTTATTTAAAAGTAATGTTAACGAAATCACTTGATGTTGCGCTACTCATCGGATGTTGCAAATAAATTTTTCATCATTAACATCTGACGACACTTGTTTAACACGTGAGTGCAACGGTTACTGACACTGAACTTTCCGTTCAGTCACCGGTTACTGATAGTGTGAAATATGATATAAAACTTAAAAAATTTGTTTTAATTCTTTTGGGTGTACAAGTCTTTTAATTGAGTATCCTCGTATTTTAACCCTTTCGGGGTCCGATTTTTTTTTCAGCTTTTAGAAAAAATTGTTTTTACGTTAAGGGTGTATTCAAAAAAACGTTTTTCCACCTTCAGCAGCTCGAAATTTTCCGATACAATTTCAGACACATTTTTAAAAGTAGAAACATGAAACTTGCTGAGGGGATTCTTGAAGGGATGTATGAGGTGCTGTGTAAAGTCTTTTTACGCTCAATTCATTAGAATTTGATTTATAAGCAATTAACTTCTCTGGAAGACCCTTTTTTTCGTTCCCTTATCTCCCATTTCGGAAAAATCGGTTCAAATTGCCGTTTTTGATTGCTTTTTTTGCAATATTTTGTACACTTATCAAAGAATTGACCTTTACGGCACCTTGTGCACTTTCTAAATAAGAGAATCTGCGAGTTTCATGTGTTTGAGAGCAAAAGTTAATTCAAAAATAAATCGGAAAACAAGCAGTTTGAATCGAAATACACCCTTAATAACAATAACTGTAGCCATCCATATAGACTAATTTGTGTTTAACGAATACGTCATTGTCTTAAAGATAATGAATGTTGCTGTTTTGTGTACTATTCAATTCATATTCAGATGACAATAGGATAAGCAAAGGCTTTAGGCGTTGTTTAGAAAATATTGTATTACAACAAGGTTTAACTTATATTGCGACATTCTAATACTTTTTGCGTTTTATTACACATGAAAATAACCTTTATTTTAAATTTAATGAGTGAAATATATGATTATAATAAAAGAATCAAAACGGCGCAAAGAGAATTAATAAAAAATAATTATTATTATCACTACTAAATGCCTCAACATAAATGAAGTCATATAGTAAATGCATAAACACATACTAACATTACTACATGTAAATAGTAGCAAATGTATTTCTTTAAAAGAAAATAATACTCTATTTAAAGACATGTACTATTAATAGTATGCCAGACCCGAAACGGTTAACAAATACTTTTGTTACTGTTTACATGTATTAATGTTAGTATATTTCGATGTATTTACTATATGATTTCATTAATGCTTAGGCATTTTGTAATAATAAAAATAATAATAAATATGGAATTAAAATTAGGTATTCCAGACTGGGCACAGTGTGCCGAAAAGAGTTAAACCAAAAAAATCACCATTTCTCATAAAAAAAAAAAAAAAAAAAAAAAAAAAAAAAAAAAAAAAAAAAAGATTAGCATTATTTCAAATATTAGAAAAAATCTTAAGTATTTTTTCCCTAAGTTGTTAATTTAAAAAATCGATTTTTATCACTTAAAAAAGTAAAAAATAAAATAAATAAATAAATAAATAAAAAATAATTTTCCTCACTTAGTAAAGGAAAGTTCAAAGAACAAGACAACGAAATTTAAAACATTTTCCCGCTTCAAGCTTTTGGTTGCCAGATGTGTATCGTATTCGTGCACAAAGCCCTGAAAAAATCCATGTTTATCAAATGTTGTTAGATTTCCTTCAATAATTATTTTTTTTATTGGAAATTCATCTGCATATTAAGAATTCGAATTATTTCATATCCGAAAAGAAATTCAGCTTCTCTCAGACGACATTTTTCGAACGCTTTGAGGCCACCATTCAGCGCGCTGGTGCGAGGCTAGGTCACGGTCGCAGTGAATGGTTGAAACTGAGTCGGTACAAAAACTGTCTGCCGTCAGATACCGTCCACCTTTTCGCAACGAACGCTCGCAAAGGACGGAACGCTTAGGAACGCTGCAACTTCGGACACATTTTATTAAAACTTAGGAAATACCAGCAGAGCGGAAAGATGTATGCTCATATACTATTAGCTGCTTTAGCTACTTTTGGTAAGTTTTGGATAAACCTACATGTTGTGTCAGAAATTATATTTTGGATTAATGAATTATTAATATGTATGGAAAATTTATGTGTTAACACTAAATATTATCTTTTAACAAACCAACTATTTCACTTCGTGATCAATTGTTCCATTAAGTACGGAAATTTTATAAATTTATACTATTGCAAGAAAAATTACTCAAATGAAAAAATATATATTATAACCAAACAGATTTTACTTTCGAATTACATAACGCACCCCGTTTTTTCTTTCTTTCTTTCTAATTTTCCTTCCTTGAAAATGAAAAAAAAAAGTAATTGAAAGTACATATGCCTTTAAAATTTGTTGTTTTATGTTAAAAGTCGAAAAAATGAATGTAATAATAAAATAGTATCGGGAAATCTTTTATGGTGTAGTTTGCATTCTTTTGCGAATAGAAGTAGATAAAATATTTTGTAGCTTGACTAACTTATTCAACGAATCAAATTTTTAATAATATAAACATCAGTTTTATCTTTTACAGATTTTATATAATATTTACCCACTCTTCGCAAATATACCAGAATTCAAAAATAAAATTACTCATATTTAGAGTATAAAGAAGTGATCTATAAAATAATAGAAATATATAAACTATACGATATTTCAAAACGGTATTTTTAGATTCCTCTGCAATTTATTTAAATGCAAATTTTTTGTTGTTTTTTAAACAATCGGAAATGATTATACGCGTATGGAACGCGATATCCTCGCTAATCATCTGAAAACAAGCTGCGGACCGCTTGTAGCCCGCGGACCACAGTTTAGGTATCGGTATCGCTAATGTTGGAAAAAAATCATTTTCTCCGGTGCAATTCTAACTTTCATCCCCATCTTCTCAGAGCATAATATCCCAAACTATAACCAGCATCTCTTGAAAGTTTAAGTGCTGCCATCTACAATGTAAATTAAAAAGCACTGGAATCTGTTGCTTGGTAATTTTACGTTGCAGAAGAAAGCATTGTCAAAAAGAAAGTTCTACAGGGGTTGCGCGATATAGTTTAAAAAATGTTCTAACTGCTGTGAAAATTATTTATTATTTCTAAAGTGTCTTTATTATTTATATCCTGTTGTTTTACTATCATCAAACAATTTATTTGGTCTCACATCTTGAAATTAAATTTAGAAATATGTTTATAATAGTCATTTTATAACCTGGATATATTTCTTATGGTAATGAAGTTATTCTTTTTTTATTTATGAAATCTGATTTTTTTTTTTAAATAATATTCACATCTTTCTATAATTAATTTTTAAAAATTGGGAGGATATAAAATTAATTATAGCCAAAATTTTTCTAAACTATTGTCATAAAGGATTCTTTTTTACTGCATTTCCCATGATAGTGATTTAAAAAATATGTATGGTGATCCATTGAAAATAATTTTAAAAATTAAAAAATTAAAAAATTAAAAAGAAAATTGAATGTCAGTCTTTATAAAAATGATTACGAAAAAATATTAAAACGATTGAATATATTTTTGTATTTTTTCTTCACTGTTTTAAAAATTTCTCGCTTCTAACCAAAATTATATATCTTAAAGATTTAATTACATTTGTTTAATTTTTTCGTAAATAATTCCTTCGCTTCACAAATATTCATTCCTTTATTAACTCTAAATACATTACTAAAATCCCACAGTGTAAAGTTTAAATTTGCTAAAATTTTATTTGTTTTTATGTATATGAATGCATAAATGGTTCGTATTCCATTTGTAAGGCATTTTTGTTACTTTTCAAAATATCATTTAAATGGTCTCAAAACTCCTAAAGATTCAAAATTTTCATAATTTTAATTTTTTTTTAATTAAACTATCTCTTCTGAACACGTTGATATACACATAATTGTTTTCTTGAAATTTTCATAAGTACAAAAGTTATGGCTTTTAGAATTATATCCGCTCAACACTCGAAGCAGCGCTTGAAGTAATTTTTCTCCAAATGACTTTTTGGCCATAACGCGCACGATACCTCAAAACTTTTTCCATGAAATTTGCAAAACATATGTTTCATTTTAATCTGTATAAACTTAACCTAAAATTCCCTTCTTGTTCTTCAAAAAATAATCTTTTAGGTAATTACACTGTTGAAATTAAAAAATATATATATATTATCTAAATACAACTTTGTATTAAAAATATAAAAATACTTTAACTACAAATTTATTTAGGTTCATAGTAATTATTACATTCTGAAATACATGAAAGCACCAAAATGTTCCTTATTGTAATTTTTTTTTTTTTTTTTTTTTTTTTTTTTTTTTGCGCGTAAGCTGTTATACTAATTTTTTGCGAGTGAAATGTCTATCATTTTGAAACCCCCTATAAATACTAATTCTGCATGCAAAATTCATGCAAAAAGTTCCTTGGTATTTTTTTATGTTTACAGTTGTGAAAAAATGTACCGGTGTTATCCCATGAGAAACGGATAAAAATGTCCCGCACGTAACGCTTACATACATACCTATTAGGTTATAAGTTGTTAAAATATAAACTACATATTAAAAATAACAAAATAGCCTATATTTTCATATTATCATAATTGTTTTAATTTGAAAATAAATTAGCATTGTTAAAACAACAGCAATATGTTGAAAAATTATTCCACACGTGATATTGAATGAATCTTTAATTGCTAAAAATCCTCACATTTGCAAACCCTAGATTTTTTTAAGCCCCCGTTTTTAGGTGCGTTCATAATTATGTAAATATGTAGCACCTATTGTCGTCGTTCAATCAGTCAGTGTGATCGTCCATCTGTCCGGTTGTAACAACCCAAAAACTACACAACCGAATCATTTTAAATTTAAAATATATAACTATAGTATAATTTTGTCATTCCAAATTTTATGAAAATCGGACGCATAGTTCAATTACAGGGAACAATCAAACGTATTCCGTTACATGGCGGTCAATGGAAAAAAGTATTTTCAAATGCACTTTAATGGTGTTACATTTTTTAGAATATAATACAATTTATATTATGTATGATGTATATATGTATACTAAAATATATCTTCTGTATAACCTGTGGTCCAAAGAATATTTTTTATTCATTTACAGAGCCGCACAAAAGTATTCTATTACATAAGGGTATAGAGGAAAACAATGTTTGGAATGCGTTTTTAATTATTATAAACTATTTCCCATTTTATGAAATTGATATACATTGCCTGAGGTGTACTACAAATTAATTTCTTTATAATAGAAAGTATTTAGTATCTACAGGGACACACAAAAGATTTCGGAAAGTGTATTGTATCCGAAGTTCTGTATATTTAAAAAAATTCGTTATAGTATGAATACACATCATTTGCTACGTCTGATAACTTGTTAATAATGAATAAATGGTACTTCAAGGTTATCCCGTCGACCAAAACATTATCGCCAAACTATAAGATTAAATGCCAATAATGGATGATTGTGAATGCCACAATCAATGACATTAAATGCGATTCACGTGTTTAAAATGTCATTAAGTGATTTTTATTTCGACTTTTTATTAATATTTTTATTAATATTCTACTAATTATTTGGTTGTTGTTGTTATTTAAAATAAAAATTATGTCAACATGTATAATTTGGCTATTAGTTTGGCGATTTGTATAATTTGGCGAAATTGGTCGACGGGATAATCTAGAAGTACCGAATAAATACTAAAAATAATAGATAATATAAATCTCCACAATTTTGAATTTTAAATCTAAGTAATCTATTCGTTTCAGGGTATTTCGAGAAAAACTGACAAAATGGCCTTCCTGCGCGTGACACTTGTGTAAATACCTACATCTATTGACTTATAAGATGTTAAAACATAAACTAGATATTAAAAATGACAAAACACTCTGTGTTTTAAATTTTATTTTACTTGAGAAAGGTGTAACGAAAAATTAAAAGCAAATGTTATTGGTATGTTTCTATTCCAATCTAATAACTATTTAATTAATTCTGATAAGATGGTTCTTATTAGATTAGAATCGAAACATGTCAATAATATTTGTTTTTAACTCTAGATTTTCATATTAGCATTTTTTTTTTTTAATTTGAGGGTATAATGGCATTGTTAAAACAGCAGAAATATTTTGAAAAGATTTCTCATTCGTTACATGGAATGACCCATTGGATAAAAATTGGCCATAAGTCAAACTTTATTATTATTTTTTTTCATTTCTGAAAAATATTAATTAAAAAACATCATTTGCGATTTTAAGGACAGAAAATTACCATCTCAAGTTTTTATGTTGCATGTGAAGGTAAGAAAGTTTTCGTTAAGGGGCTATTTCAGTCAAGCGAAAAGACCGGTTCGGTAATGCTAAACTTATGGAAGATATTTATAAAGATACCTCGGTTTCATTTCTGAAATTTTTAGACGATTCTTTTTGCATTGAACAACTGAGATTAATCTGTATAAAGGACGTATTAGACTTTTTTTTTTTTTTCAGATATTTTTAATAAGGACGTTTTCACTTTCGGAACTGGTTTCGACTTATATGTATACAAAGTAAAATGGGCTTTTTTAATGCACTTTTTAAGAAATTTTTCATATATGTTCCGATTGTAAATTTAAAAAAAAAAAATTATTTTAACTCTTGGTATTGACGGACAAAGTACATGAATAAATTGAGGCTTTACTTGCTAAAACAGAAACCTTTCCTCATTTTTTGTAACTCCGTCTTACCTTGTTTTAATGGATCTAAAAAAGCTGGGTAATATATTTTAGGTATCTTTTATGATAAATATTTATTTGATCTTTCAAGAAAAAAAAATACGCTCATTACTGAATAATTTAATGTAATTTACTTTTTAAATGTATTCATCACTAAAAATTACACGTGGTAGAAAGAAACTTGATTGCATATTTACTCGGTTGTAATGCACCAGATTACTTAACGTTCCTGTCTCTGCTAGCAAAGATACTCGCCAGCTAATGCTATTCCTACGGGGAGGTTTTTTTTCTAAAAACTCTTTTGAATTTCGACTTTTTTTTTTATTGCACTATATAGTTGAAGATTCTCTCCACATCGTTCCTTTTTATTTTCTTTTTATTCATTTTAGTTGCAGATATTCATTAAAATGATACTTTCATTTTCGGAACCAGTTTTGAAAATGAAAGTAATTTTATATTAAAAAAAATCCGGAACCAAAATTGAAAAAGTTAAAAAAAAAAAAAGAGCGGCGTAGAAAAGGCTATTCAATACCACAAAAAAAAAAAAAAAAAAAAAAAAAAAAAAAAATGTCGAAATGCAAACGAGTTGTTATAAAATAACCTTCCCATAGGAATAGCATTAGCTCGCGAGTGTCTTCGCTAGCAGGGACAGGAACCTTAACTCCTTGAAACGCATTTATCACAACTGGAGATGGGATAAACATCGGAGATGGGATCGTAGGTGGGATACATTTTATCCCACCAACGATTGATGAAGATTTGCACCAGAAAAAATTTATTAAATTTTACTTTTCTAACTGTGATGGAAAAAACCGTGAAATTGCTTTTCCTCATTTTGAAGTAATTTTTTTTTCAAATTTCCGGTGGAAATTCAGAATTATACAAACGCAATTGCATGCCCCTCAAAGGGTTAAGGGCACATGTAATATCACGACAAGTAAAATAAAGGAGATTTTGTAAAATATTTAACACCCTGTATTTTACTTGAGAACAGAGATAGAAATAAAAAAAAACTTTTTTTGCAGTAAATATACGCATTATAGATTTCTACTTTTTTATCCCGTCGACCAATTCCGCCAAATTATACAAATCGCCAAACTAATAGCCAAATTATACATAATGACGTAATTTTTATTTTAAATAACGAAAAAACAAATAATTAGTAGAATATTAATAAAAACATAAGAAGTCGAAATAAAAATCACTTAATGACATTTTAAACACGTGTATCATATTTAATATCATTGAATGTGACATTCATGATCATCCATTATTGGCACTTAATCTTATAGTTTGGCGATAGTGTTTTGGTCGATGGAATAACCAAGAATGTACCCATTATAGCCCATATATAAATCAAAAGTGATTAATTCCTTGCATAAATTAGTTTTCAAAACTAATCAAATTCAATCTTTCAAAACTTTTACCATATTTTTTTATCAATATGTCTGTTTGGTACACTTTTCTTAAAAAACTGTTAAAATGTGTTTTGTATCAAAAAACATATTATTTGACACTAACAAGACGAAGCAATTTTCATTTTGTTTTTAAAAAAATAAAAATTTTTTACTATTAATTTTTTAAAAACCTAAAAATTTTAACAACATAATTTTCATTATTTTAAGGAATTTTTCATTCAGACCTAAAATGTTAGATATTTTTAAAGAAACACGTTAGTGACATAATTTTGGCGAGTTTCGGCAGCTTAATTAAAACAGAATTTTATAAAACTTCACCAAAACATTAAAAAAATGAAAAAAAGGCAAAAATCTATGTACCGGGTGTCCCAAAAATGACTGATGGATTTTAAAATTCAATAACTTGCAAACGATG
The DNA here is from genome assembly GCA_964019185.1 of Maratus speculifer. Classification (NCBI taxonomy): domain Eukaryota; kingdom Metazoa; phylum Arthropoda; class Arachnida; order Araneae; family Salticidae; genus Maratus; species Maratus speculifer. The sequence goes on along the minus strand of OZ025296.1, from coordinate 313,337,060 downwards.
ACAGCTATTTAAAAAAAATTTGCAGGAGGGTTATGTATAATGTCAGGAGTTTTTTTACCGTAATTTTTTATTTTAGTTCGCATCTCAAACAATAGGTGGCGCTGACGGCGATTGAAGGCCAGGTGATCAGTGCTGAGTGAAGCGTCGACCTGGCCTTCAATCGCCGTCAGCGCCACCTATTGTTTGAGATGCGAACTAAAATAAAAAATTACGGTAAAAAACTCCCAACATTATACATAACCCTCCTGCAAAAAATTTTTAAATAGCTGTCACCATTTGCAAGTTATTGAATTTTAAAATCCATCAGTCATTTTTGGGACACCCGGTACATACCGAACAGTGCTTATAATGTATTATAGTAATCACTTATCCATAATCATTTAGACCTGTAATCTTTTAGTTCTATTTTCTAGGCAGATAATTAAAAACTCAAATATTTGAACCATTTTATATTCCATGTGCCCTTAAAACATCTTGATTTATTCAAAAGACAAAAACTTGTTTCATTGCTAAATTAGTTATAATTTAATCTGTGAAATGGCCTGTTACCTGTAACTATACTAATGAAATGATCTTTATCATGCTCTTGAAACTTGATGCCTTATGTGTTCCATCCGTGACGTTATAGAAAAATATATATATATTAAAATGAGCTCACTTTCTAGTTTATTTACCATGTTTGTTTCAAATTTACAGTTATATATTACGCGTTTATAGCACAAAGTTGATATTATCATGAAGTCATTTTTGACTTTCAAAAAGAAAATATTTTCTGTTTATTTCGTGCGTAATTATACTATTAGAAAGGAAAGAATCTAACTTAAAATCTTTCCGGCTGTGTAATTAAAACCAAATGACCAAAGAACAATTATGTATATTTACATAATTATAAAAACTATACTCTCCTTTATCTTGCAATTGATTCTATGCACTGTTTACTATATATGTATCGTTCCAAACAAATAAATTAAAATGAATTCTTGCGATCAAGTTACTTACCATATTTTTTTTTTTTTTTTTAGTTACAATTATATTACGCACCGTTAAATAAAACTGATCTTATCTTGCATTCATTTGTGCCCTCGAAAAATAAAACAGGAAAAAAAGGGGGGGGGGTAGCTGTCTATTTAGCATGTAGTTATGCTTTTTGAAAAAAAAAAAAAACTCAAATTTAAACTTTCCAATGGTGTAATCAGAATTTTAAGTTAAAACCAATGATTGTTAAATTAATCTATTAAATGGCATGCTCACTATGAAATAATGAATTCATTATATTTAAATTTGTTTTATTTTCCACTAGCTTGGATGTCCTGTTGGATATATTTTTTAACGTTGCTTGAAAATATATTAAGAGATTAAGAGGTTACTTCAGTCAAGCGAAAAAAACCGCTGGCTAATGCTAATCCTATGGAAGAAGTTTGTAAAGATATCTAGGTTGCATTTAAATTTTTTTTTTCATATAATTGTGTAAATTTATCTGAAAAAAGACCATTTTTTTCTTTTTCGATTTTGATTGCATATTTTTTATTGAAATGCTTTCACTTTCGAAACTGATTCCGAAAATTACAGTGTTCTTATTTAAAATATCTGTGAACGAACTAAAAAAAAAAAAAAAACTAGAAAACGGTTCTCAGACATTCAGTGCCCCCCCCCTCCCTCCCAAAAAAATAAAAATAATAATATTGAAATACAATCGGGATATCTTAGAAAAAAATCCTTCTATAAAATTATCATTAGCGAATGGGTCTTTTCGCTTGACTGAAGTAGCCCTTTAAATTGAATTCTCCTAATCAAACTATATAACACATTTTTTTTTACGTAAATTTACAGTTATATTACCCAGTGTAGAACGCAGTTAATTTATCTTACACTCATTTATAATTGCACAAAACTTAAAAGAAAAAAAAAGTTTTTCTATTTGTTAAACATGTAACTACATTTGGAAAAGAAAAGAAAAGAAAGATGTAAAGAGGTAAAAGTTATAATAGAGAGAGAGTGACAGATTTCTTATGTAGGTCACCCAACCAGTTTCGTGACTTCTCAACTCGATATTAGTTTGTTCGTCAGAAAAGACAAAAAATAAAACATCAATAAAATCACCACGAGAAGACAACTTTTTGACCTTGTAAAAAACTGAATCCAGTCTGTGGTTCTGAATTCAAAATTTCAGGGGAAAGAGGGAGGAGGTACCTTGGGTGACATGTTTCTTTTTTTCCCTTTTACCTCTAAAAATCCAGTTTTATTCTTGTTTTTATGTCTTGTAGAACGGTTTTCCATGGTTTAGTAACCTACATTTTAAGTTTTTCCTGCTTTATTCACATTCTTCGCGTAACTTGAGGCTGTTTAAAGCTAATCTCCACCGAACAACACAAATCTTTCTGACATATTAATGGAATCATTTTTACACATAAAAGCATGAAATTTTCAGAGATTACCAATCTGCGTATCTTTTATTTCCACATAATAATATGATTTCTGAATTATTACTCAAGTGTTTTTGAATCGAATATCTTTTTTCGTTTTATATCCTCTGAATCACCCCCTTAGCTTTTATTTTATTAATTTGAAACGGTGTTCTTGAACTAATTTTAATTACACAATAGATAATACATTTTTTTTAATTACATCAATTCTAGGAAGTTTTTATTTTAAAATACCTTTAAAATAATAAGAATAAAATAAATAAGAATGAAGACTTTACATTGTAATAAACATTGGACATTTCCCAGTTTGAATTTAATTCTAAAAGATGTAATGTACTAAATTTTTCCTGCCGATTTGAATTTTTTTTTAAATTCTCCTGAGCTTGGTTTTGAAGAGTAAACCGAAACGGGATTTTTGTTGAGAATTCATGTCATCTTTTATTTCATGAATTAAATTTACGCTGGATAGCAACGTCTGTTTTTTTAATACCTTAAAAAATGTTCATAAATTTGTGAAAACTTCTGAATTTTCCGAAATCATTTTGAAATTTTAATATATGTTCCTAAGCATAACATTAACTAAGGTGCAATTAAACAAAAAGGAATTATTTTTTTTCCATCTTTGTTTTAAATTAACTCATGAAACGGAGTTAAATTCTTTTGTTAAATATTCGTAGATAGATGTTTGTAAGCTATCTTTATAAAATTATAAATTTTGTAGTACTTCTTAAGAGGAATAACGGCTACTTAATAAAAGATAAAAACCACTGATTTGTTAAAAATTTCGAATATCTCGCCGAATTTGTATTTTTGCACAAACTTTGACAATATTAAAGATATCTTAATCAGGCTTGCAATAGACTTTGTTTTATGTGAAATGTAATGATATCACAGGAAGTGTTAGAATTCAGTATAATCAGCTACATTTTAAATTATAAAGCAGCTATTTCAGTACTGTATAGAGTGTATGGGATGTGTGGAAACCATTTACAATACTTTTTGTGATGTCTCCATACTTCGCACACAGCAAAGTTATTCTGGGAGAAAAATTGTTATATTTTCTTTATTGTTAAAGTCGTTATCAGAAATTAGAATCTGATTTAAAATGAAGCGCGCTGTATATTTTGCTTCAGTATCTCCTTAGCGACTTGTATCGAATTTTTTCAAGGGATCCTTTTCGGGGATTTGAAAACGTGTCCCGCGAAACCACTGCACGGGGCGCCAAAAGTCCCAATCTTACATCATTCACAAAGTCTTTTAAGCATTAACTGATGAATTCGGGTGTTTTGCACCCCAGGAAAATTTAAATTCTGAAATAGTGCCATTTTGATATACTAGATGGACTGTACACTTACATATGCATGCACACTTACAGTACTTTTTCAGTTGCTTTTATACAAGTAAATAAGGCAAAATTCATAGAAAAAAAATTATCTCGCCACTTAAGGGTTAAATTTGTTTTAATTGCATGCTACTTGTTGGTCTGTATATCATTGGGTGAGTCTGTAAGTCATCGAAACCTTTAAAAACAGACCTATACCGGAAAAATTTTTGATTCCGAAGAAAGGAATAACCCTGCAAATATACCTTCTAAGAAGGGATGTTTTACTTTCCCCTAAATATTCTGTTTTTACAAGTTTTAATGGAATTTATTTAGTAAGGAATGTAACTAAAGAACCTATTTATAACGGAATCTTGTCTTTAACATAACAATTTTACGGCCTCTATAGAAGAAATACCATATAGTTATAATTTTTCAGTCAAAAAATTCTTTAAAACTGAATTTTGCACTGTAAACCCTATTAAGAGAAGATCGCATGTAACAGGATAAATAATCCGTTTTAGGCAATTTTTCATCTTAAGATTTACAATTGTATCTTAGTCTTTCCTTAGAAACAACGTTTTTTTTTTTTTTTTTTTTTTTTTTTTTTTTTTTTTTTTTTTTTAATCGGGAAATTCTATTATAGGCAGGGTCCATTTTCTTAGAATTTAAGTAGTTTTTGTCTTTATGTAGATGATAAATGATTCAAACTTTGAATACGTCTTTTTCAAGGATTTTATTTTAATTTTGATTTGACAAATTAAAAGAAATATTTACTTTTAAAAATTTGATTTTTTAAAATTACATCTTTTGTTTTCAAGTTTTTACTTCAAGTATTTTTATGTTTTATTTAAATTCATATTTTTAAAAATTCTGATCAGAATTAAAACCTACATATTTCTGTTTATTTAAATGAGAACAAATTGAAATTCCATAAATAATATTTCGTGTTATAACAACTTTAAATTACCTCACTTTTCATAAATTTTAAATTAAAAAAATATATCTATGGCAAGTTTTATCATGTGTTTTTGTTTAAAACACATGTTTAACTTGTGAGCCACTACAAAAAAAAATTCAAAATTTTAATGTTTTATAATAAATAAAAGTTATTTTAAAATGTGTCCCTGAACCCTTTAAGCAACAATTTACATAAGTTACATTCCTTTTAACTTTTATAGTGTCAATTTCACATTATTAGATTTCTCTTCTAAGTAAATTGTATCAATTCAAAAAACGAAAATGTAATAGTTATCATTTGCTTTTTGATTTCAAATAAGTTCAGGGTACAGTTCTACCAGGTTGATTTTTAAATAGAATTTTTCGCTTTATTTAATTGCCGAAAAATATTTTAAACTCAGTGATGCGTCGGCGATTACAAATTATGCTATTTAGAAATTTAATATAAATTTTCTAATTTTAAATATGGATGCCAAGCTACTTGGAAATGACAAAGAGTTTACGCACATTGAAAGTTATAAAATTGGAACTATTAATTGGTTATATAAAGCATGATCTTCTGGAAATATTTCAATTAATGTTAAAAATTCGTATGAAATGTCACATTCTGCTTAGCAAAAGTAAGATAACATAAATTTTTTGTTGGAAGTTCTAACACTTGAATGATTAACTTACCGATGGCAACAGGGATTATATATTATCGCAGCCTGGCTAAAAGTTCTGCAAATCATGTTATGAGCGATAGGTTAAGCGAGTTTTTTTTCATCAGAACAATTTTTGGAATATGTTTTAATATTAACGCAATCCAACTCGTTCTTCCTTTCTGCTTTTTCTCGTTAAAACAGTTTCGTGATATCCGATCTCATTATAAAGAAATCGAACTGCATTATAAGCCTTGTAATTTGAGACTCAGATTCAATATAAATATTTTTCTTGATCTTAAAATGACAACTTTAACGACGTGTAATTACCTTACACAAGACAAAGTAAATTTCAGTAACTTAGAGCATTTTATCGTGAAATTTAATGAAGAATTACTTCAGGGGGTGGTCCGGGAAGGACATTACCCCGGAGCAATGAGATGTACTTTCCGGAAGATACGAGATTTTGTATGTTTAACAGATAAAAAGTATACCCCCCCCCCCCCCCATCCCTTGGAGTTACATAAATACCTCCCGGTCTGAATTGTGGTGTCTGAATTCAACACCGGAAATTTTATCTGCTTCTAAATTTATGACCACTTTATAATACCTATGAAAAAATTAATCTTTTATGTATACTCAATTAATTATGTAAACTTTATTTTGAAATGAAAAAAAAAAAAAAAAAGAGTTTTCTCTTTCTTATCATGTACAATTTACCTATACTTAATTCAAGTTTCTTTTTTAATTTAATTGAAAATTTGTGCCAGTTATTCTCAGCAGTCGACGGATTTAGGCTTACGATATCATATCTACTTTATTTTGCGAATAACATAGTTCTACTGCCCCATTGAAGACAAGAAGTGGTAAGGCAACAATTATCCTCAAAACACCGATTCTAGATTATGAAGAAAAAAAAATAATGAAAAAAGCCGCGTGTAGAATAAAATAAAAAGTTGCAGAAATTACCCTTGTATGCTTACTCGAGCGAAACCGTTAAAGTCATGGTTAACCTTGCATTACAAATCATTGTTGTCTGCAAAGACTAGCACTGCCTTCTCTATTGCCACCTCGGGCTAACAAACTTTCAGCCATAATCGTTAGAGGTTAAGACCCTATTTGCACAGGCGATTATAATTCATTTAGCCATTCTTTTGTTTTTTTTGGGGAAATTCTGCGAAAATAAAGAATTTGTGTTTAATCAGTCGGCTTTAACAGGTTTATTTATCCCTCACGGCCGTTGTTGTAATTGTATAAATAAACTGCATCTAAAATGAATCCTGCAGAAATAGTAATATTTTTATTTTTATTTTTATTTTCATCTTGTTTATATAACAGTGAAATTAATTGTCAAAAAGAAAAACTCTAAGCATAAAATAGAGGGACTATATTTTAAGGTGTTTCTTCGTAAAGAATTTATTTAAAATTCTACTAATATAATTATAACCTTTTCTGGGCGTGATTGATTATTGTGGCTTTATATATATATATATATATATATATATATATATTATAGCAAAACAAAGCCGCAGTGGACATCCAACGTATTAAATGTTCAACCTATTGGTCGATTCATTAAGCTTGTCGAATTTAGTTTTCAAATATTTCCGGTCCAATCTTCCGTGATCGGATCATACTGCTGCTGCTACTATTCTAGGATAGTATTTTTAAAGAAAAGAAATCTCTGATGGGCGCGCGGCTGTCTTCTTTTCCAAGTATCGGTAGTAAAAAATACATAAATTTTGAATGAATTTATCAACACATAATTATAAGGCCACCCATATTACTTGTATTTCAATGATTACGCATGCGCACCATTTCAATGTTTTATTCAAATTTGATACATTCGTATGGTTATATTCCTTTTTATTTTATTTCTTCATTGTTCCAGAATATTTAGACTTACAAAATAGCAAGAAAAAAAACTTCTTTAGCATTTTAGTAACAATTACATTTTATCCCACATACATTATATTTTTATTGTTTATTTATAAAGATACTTTTATTAGCACATTTGTATTTTTAACTCTTGCACAATACAAATATAACACAATATAACATATAAAAAGGGAACAATAAAAAAGGAAATAAGAATTCAAGGACATGCTTGTTTAAAGATATAAACAATGCAACATAAACATAAGCACCAACAGAAAAAGAAAAAAAAATGTATGCAAGTAAAGTCACATTTTGTTTTCCTTGTTTCAGCTTTGATTGTCCTTAAGAACTTTTAGAGTTTGTCAGCACCAGTTTTTTTTTGCAACGAACAAGTCTATCCGCAAAAACAAGGCTGTCACCAAAAAGTCCCACTTGCCGAGCGTTGACCGGATGGGTGTAACCAACTAACACGGTGCTGCATAGCCTAATGAACGTATTTTGTAGGTAGTTCTGACCTCATTATCAAGGGTAAAAACAAGAGAACCTCGGTAGTTTTTATTAATCTGCATGATAAAGTCTGGAAAGGACACAGATGATTTGAATTCTTGAAATATGATCTCGAAGGCCTTGAAAGTTAGTGATATTACCTGTAAGAAGATTGCTGTTAGATAATTCATTAGAAATCTTGCATTTTTAAATTCTTTTGGGCTCATTATTTAACCTAATTTTCTTCAGACATGAAATTAGCATTTTTTATTTTGTCTTATATTTTCGGAAGTTGGAGAAACTAGTTTTTAAACTTACTTACAAATTGTCAAGAGAATTTTTTGTTCTTTTTTTTAATAATTTTTTCAACAAATCTTGAAAAAATATAGATGAATATCTGAATTACGATGTTTAATGATGTGACGGTTTGCGGTCCGGATTACACATCGTTAATAACAATTAGTGCAAGAATTTCCTTTAAAAAGTCATTAAAATTCTCAAGTTTTAAATTTCTTTCGACTCATTATCAATCGTAGTTTCTCTTCAGGGACAAAATTATTTAACATCTTTATTTTGGCTCTTTTCTTCTATTCTGGAAAGTCCTTTTCAAATCTGCTTAAAAGAGTTTCGGTACTTTTGTGAATTTTCCTGATAAACCTTGAAAAAATATACATAAATGTCTAAATTATAATTTTTAATTATGTGAAAGTTTACTGTCCTAATTGTGATAAAATTTAGCGCAAGAATTTTATTAGAAAAGTCATTAGAACTCTTAAATTTTAAATTTCTTTCGACTCATTATCAATAGTATTTTCTCTTCAGAGATAAAATTATTTAACATCTTTACTTTGGCTCTTTTTCTTCTATTCACGAAAATCCTTTTTAAATCTACTTAAAAAAGTTTCAGTACTTTTGTTAATTTTTCTGATAAACCTTAAAAAATATACATAAATCTCTAAATTATGATTTTTAACAATGTGAAGGTTTGCTATCTTAATTGTGACAAGACTTAGCGCAAGAATTTTTTTGAAAAGTCATTAAAACTCTCAAGTTTTAAATTCCTTTTGACTCCTTATTAATAGTGTTTTCTCTTCAGAGACAAAATGAGTTAATATCTTTATTTTGGCTTTCTTTTTTGATTGTAGAAATTCCTTTTTAAATCTGCTTAAAAGAGTTTCAGTACGTTTAGTAGTTTTTCTGATAAATTAAGATAAAATATACGTGAATTTTTTAAATATGATGTTTACGGAAAGGAAATTTTGTGGTTCTAATTACAAGAAGAGTTTCATTAGAAAACTCACTATATCTCACAAATTTTAAATTTCTTTTGGCTCATTATTTCACCTATTTTAATTTAGAGGTAAAATTAGTATACATTTGTATTTTGGATTAGTTATAAGAGGGGGGAGGGAGGTCCTTTTTAAACCTGCTTACAAAACGTTTAAAGAGTTTTAGTATTTTTAGTAATTTAACTTTTACACCTGCATAAAATATACATGAATCCCTGAAGAAAGATCTTTAAAGCTGGGAAATATTGCGGTTCTAGTGGTAATAAGATTTAATATAAGAAGAGTTTGAATTGATAATTCATTAGAATTCTTACATTTTAAATTCCTTTGCATTCATTGCTTAACCTATTTTTCTTGAAGATAGAAATTGATAACAACTTTATCGTATTTTACTTTTTTAGAGATCAAAATATTACTTTTTATATATGTTTATAAAAAATCGTACAGATCTCAGTAATTTTTTAACTTTTATAAGTTTAGAAAAGGCGCAAATAATTTGAATTTCTAAAATATAATCTTTGAGGCATGGAATGTTTGTGAAACTTTACAAGAACATTTACATTTAGAAGAATATAATTAGAAATCTCTCATTAAAAATGCTTTTTTGGTCCCATTAATTAACCAATTTTTCCTAGAATATCAACATATAATTCTGTTTCGTTTTTTGTTATGCTAAAAAATTATTTTTTGTGAGAGCAATACATCAAAAATATGGCTGTCTGAAAGTGTACCATTTAATAAATGAGTAAAGGAACTAGATATTAATAAAATGAATTTCAAGAAAAATATTTTCTTAATTTAAATGCAAAATTCTCAGATAAATTCTCAGCTTAATAGACAGAGTACAATTTTTTATAAGAATAATTATGAAATTTATTCCGAATATTCCGATCAACAATTCTGTTATTTAGTGTCTCCTTAAGGCGACATCACGACTGAAAAGGATATGTATCTATTTCTCACATACCTCAATGACGAGCGTTTAGAAATATATCTGGAGGAGGTTCGGCGAAGTATTTAATCACCGTTCTGTCATCCTACAACTAAATATTTTCTGATCGGAATCGAGAATTTTCCAACCACGTTTGCTTTAAGTATGCATAACTGTACGACTGTATATTGATGAGACACACGGGTACCATTTTGGCAGAGGGTATGGAACCCTCGGAATTTGACTTTGAAAACTTTCAGAAAGGTTACCTTCGCTACAAGGCCATCAAATACGGAGCACATTAGAGGTCGACCCTCAGCGGTCATGAGATCTTTAACTCCTTTGCATATTGCTCAATAAGGAGGCGGTTCCATGGCTATCAAATATGTTTTTCAAGCAAGAATAACACGACTGACGGATAAAAAAAAACGAAGCAATTATTCTTAAACCGCAAATTAGCAATTTTTCATGCATGTTTTTTTCTGAAAAATAGCCCCAGGCTAAAAGTACATTGAGAAATGAAAGCTGTAATTGATTTTTATCTTGGATGGCATTGGCTGTTATATTTTTAAATTCCTTTAAATTAAATAAACAAGCAATCGTTCCATTCTTCATTCTCAGAAGATGACAATCTGCAACATAAAGAAGAATGAGATTTAATATTAAGAGAAATAAAAATGTTCGGAATGAAAATCATTTTTTCGTCAACTCTTACGCTATTATGGAGACACGAAATGCCATGAATCAATAGCCAAAAGAAGAAACGCAAACGAATCAGTAGTTTAATTAGCACTATCATTATTTGCGTTTTAGAATGTAATCCGAAATTCTTAAGCACTTGGAATAAAATTTACTACCATTTTAAAATCTTAAAAAAGGTATATGAAACCCCAAAGAAAATTAAAATATTTAAATGAAAATTTTATAATCCTCGTAAAAAAAATACAATTATAGTAATAAAACATGGTGCATCTATTAAAAAAATATATATAAATCGGAACTTTTTTAATATTTCTTTTAGGGTGGTGGATAGTATTTCTTGCAATTCCTTTTTAAATGGATTTATTGAATAAAGAGATTCCATCTTTATTCAGCGGCAGGCACTTGGAATAAAGCTCAACACCTTTTCAAATCCAAAATTACTATGAAGCAAGGAGATGAAAAACATAAAATCCCACCTTTCCCCTCCAAAAGACAAATTCAAATACTTTCTTGCAAAATCTAATACATCACCATAGGATTTCATACATACTTCATATTAATCTCAATTTACACACATTTTAAAATTTCCACGCCTATTACGAGCATGCTAATTATATACAGAAATTTCACTTTTCTCCAGCAAACAGTAAAATTATAATTTTGGAATGCCGTTCAACGCCCTTTTTACATTCTCAATTACAGTCTGGAGGGGAAAAAAGTATCTAACATTCCAAAAGAGGTTAAAATACTTTCGTGCAAAATCTTCTGCTTTCACCTTCAGGAGGACAATAGAAAGGGAATAAAGTCTTATATCGTTTAGGTGTTAGTGTTTAAATTGCTTATTCGTGTAAACGAAAAAAAAAAACTTTGTCGGAAAAGTAGGTTTTTAAGATGTAGGTGGAATATGAGGTAGTTAAGGTGTAGTCAATATTACGAGATAATACTATGAGAGATAAGAGATGCTGCTAATATTAAGGTGTTCTGATGATGAAGTCATTGGTATTGTAAATATAAAAAGGCGTTAGAATGACTCAAAGTTATGTCTGAAGGGAGCTTTGAGGTTTTTTTTAACAATTTGGGCGGTTCTTCAGAATGTTTGAGTCATCGCAGAAAGGGAGTTTTTTAAAAGTTGTGTAAATAGAACTAATATAATCAATTCAAGCAAGTTAGCCTCATTAATTTCGTAACATGACGTCTAGCTATACCTAGAAAAGACTTTTAAAGTTTTTAAAAAATCAAGCTTTCATTTCCATTTTAATGGGATTCTCTAAAAACTGGTTAGAAAATCCAAACAGTCTATCCCATACAACATAAGTATACCACATGTATGACCCACTTGCACTTATTGAATTTCCAGTTGAAATATTTTTCATAGTTTAATTTTTTATTTTGTTTTACCGTTTAAAAAACCTACTGTCAAAACTTAATGCATGTTTGCTCTTTTGACCGGACTAGTTAACCGCTTCCAAAGACTAATAGATAATGGCTGTTCAACAATAGCCGTCGACAAAAAAATGAGATAAACAAGAAAAGCCAGTTATGAAACAAAAGTTTTAAGCAGATGAAAAAAAAAAATTAAAAGCAAAAGTATTTCTCAATTACTTTTCACTTTTTTTAATAGTTGCACTATGTGGCTAGAAAATCCACCTTTTATGACCTGGATTTGAACATAGCCAGAAACGACAGGTGGTTGTGCGAGGAACAACCTGTTTCAGGTGAATCTCGTTATTCTGAAACCGAAATTAGATGTGGCACACGGAAAGACCTGAACACTTTGATAATCGTTTTTCGCGACTAAAAATAAATTAATCGCTAAGTATTCTTCGTATGTATTTGCAAAAAAGCGAAAGAAGGTAATTTTTGATAAACGTTAAAGTAATGAAACTGAAAACAGACCGAAAATGTTATTACTTAAACGCAACAATGTTATTCTTAATCGCGAGAAATAAATGCCGTATATACTCATGTGTAAGTCGACTCGAATGTAAGTCAATCCCCTAACTTTCAAGTGCAAATTCTGCAAAAAGTCAAAAACTTGCGTTTAAGATGACCCCTAAACTTTTTCTTTCAATTTTGCTCAAAATCAAATCAAAGATTTCATTTGTCAATGCGAAAAAGTGGTAAGTAAGCAAAAAGAAAACATTAAAAAAATAATGATAAATTATTATTATTTGCATATTTTAAACGTTATTTTATTATTCATACACGTAGAAAGTCAAAATTTTACAATAGTTTAAGTTTTTTTTTCTTTTCTTTTCTTTTTTTAATTGGCTTACGTATAAGTCTACACGTATATACTCCCTTCGCCCTCCAAATTTCTCTTCGATCAGTATAATACAGCGGTGCACAACCTTTGGCCCGCGGGCCACCAAGATACCACTATTTTTATGCAGAATATTTTTCCTTATTGTTATGACGAAATCTTTGCTATTAAATAAAACAAACGACTCTTTTCAAATATTCTGGTGGGAAACAATTTTCTGGCAAAAAGGTTGTGCATCAGTGGTATAATAAATCCCTAGAATTTACGCCAGAATACACAGTAATTGAAAGATAGGAACCATGATTATAATTTCAAGAGAAAATTATAGATATTTCCTTTCTTCAGCTGGAGAAGAATTTTATTTTTTTAAATGATTTTTTGGTTTACTAGCAAGATTTTTTTATGTATTAGCAAGATTTTTTTGATGCACTATAGCAGATTACATTTTTGGAGTAGAATGCAAATTCAATTGTAATATTAATCCATAGGTAATATCCAATGCCAAATTGCGTAGGAAGTATTGTTTTAAACCTGCTTCCATTGAAAGTAGTGTTGCTTGTTGTCCCGGTGTTCAGAGGTTCCAGGCAAGGCTATCTTGATATTCGAAAGATCCCTTCTTCTAAGACCTGTGCCACTTAACTACTGTACAGGACGCCAAAAAAATCTCAATTTCGTATTATGCATAAATTCTTTTTAATTTCTACATGCTTTCTTTAGTATGCATCGACTGAAATTGAATGCAGAAAAATATATGAAGATAGAACCTATTTTAAACCGATTTCTTTAATATATATTTATAAAATCTTTTAAAGGAACATCTTAAAATCTAGCTGCCTAGATAAAAACCTGTCTAAAATGCAATTTTTTATGATACTTAGCGATTTTCTTTTTATACGTTAATTGCACATTGTTCAATAAATCCTGCATAAACGGAGCTTTCTTTTTAAGGAATTCTACTTTAAAATAAAAATTTCATTCGTGCATTTTCTACCTAAAGAATACTGTAAAATTATGTCTGCTAAATTGAAACTTGGTTTCAATCTCTAGCAATTTCGCTTTTGCAAGTTTTGATATATAGGATGAATGTGTCTATTTAATAAAATAAAACCTTTAATGATGGAATCGCAAAGGACAAAAATAAAATTCAGTTTTAAACAAGCCCTTGTGATCCAGGCTATATTGATATCATATTCGTTATAGGAACAATGAAATTTTAACTTTTATTATAGGATTCAATTACAGACAGGTTTCGTTTTCATGGAGTTTTATCGTATTTGTATGTGCTGATTTAAAAACCATTGTCCAGCTTTTTTTAGTTTTTTTTTTTTTTTTTTTTTTTTGTCTCCCTGTCTCTTTTTTTTTTGTGACACTGCACCTGGCAACACTTATTGGAGGCAATGGTTGTAACTGTTACTAATATTTGTAGTTGCGATGACAAATAGAGCTTTTAAATGTGTAAAACAAGTCTCACATCCTATGTTCTTGATATTTTTAAATGTCTTTCCTGATAAAATGCAATAAACAAGATGTGCGTAAACTGTTTTTAAAAATAACAGCGGTGAACGTATACCCATAAAAACAAAATTTTCTTTCATAGGAAACTAGAATTTCAGTCCACTTATTCAGCCAAAAATACAGAAAATATGTCAAAATGTTAAACTCATGTTATCATTCAAAAATTTATCTTTAATGAAGATATTTTAATCTTATTTTTAACAGACTAATTTTATTTGCTGTGAAATTTAATGGCATCACAAAAAATAGTCAAAGTGTTCTGTAATTCGGTCTTAAACGTATTTTTTATCATGTATGTTGTGAATTATTTGTGTTTAGTGTCGTTTGGATGAAAATAATGGTAACTTATATCAATCTTCTGATATCTGCATATTTCACAGAAAACAAAATAAGTCTGTTGAAAATATCGTTAAAATATCTTCATTAATGGTAAAATCTTGAATGAAAATATCGGTTCGGCGTATATTAAGTCTTCTTTTGTTTTTAAATGCATATTATGCATAAATTTTTTTTAATTTCTATATGCTTTCTTTAGTATGCATCGACTGAAATTTAATGCAGAAAAATATATGAAGATAGAACTTATTTTAAACCGAATTTTTTTTATATATATATATTTATAAAATCTTTTAAAGGAACATCTTAAAATCTAGCTGTCTAGATAAAAACCTGTCTAAAATGCAATTTTTTATGATACCTAGTGATTTTCTTTTTATACGTTAATTGCACATTGTTCAATAAATCCTGCGTAAACAGAGTTTTTTTTTTTTTAAGGAATTCTACTTTTAAAAAAAAAGTTTCATTTGTGCATTTTCTACATAAAGAATACTGTAAAATTATGTCTGCTAAATTGAATGGATTGTGACCCTGATTTCCTGAATAAAAGATGTTTAAATTTTATGTGCTATAACCCCTCTTAATTTGGTAAAACAGTTTATGGACGTCCTGTATCTGCATATATTTTCTTCGTTTCGTATAAACTTTTATCTGATATATATAAAATGGAAATGGAAATTTTGTTCCGGCCATTTATAACTTGAATTCTGCTGTATAGATTTTGATAGGACCCACGCTTTTGCTTGGATTAGCTCTTCAGGGAAAATTTTAGAACATTGCATATCATTTTCTATTACTTGGTTATAGAAATATCGGGAGGGAGGTTATAATCAGGTAACCCGATTACGAAAGGTTAGTCTTTATGAAAAATTCTACAACACTGATTTTGACGATACTTGCAAAGCTGGTTAAATAATTTTTTAGAAGTGGTTTTAGTATATGCCATATCGTGCGATGTTTTTACTAAACTTTACTGCGAATGAACAATTAAAAGAGTATGTTCTTAACGAGGCAAATTTTGTCTGGCATTTTGGAATGTATAATAATGTTTGTATCGTTTGTAACAATGGCGTTTGTATCGTTTATAGCAATGCGGGAAATACTTTTAGTAAAGATTCGTTTCGTTTTAAAACACAAGATCGAATCCCCGGAAAAAGCGTTTAAAAGGATTTGTTTTGAGAAACCAATCAGGATAGAAGCGAAGTCTACTAGTTTCTTTTAAATAAGTTTTAATTATCTTTAATCACTTTTCTTATTTCGTCCCCTTTTCTGAATATAGTTTAACAACGTGTTTCATTTAGAACTCTCTTCTTAATATAGCTTAAATGATAGGTTTTCCCTTTCCTCGAGTCATAAATCAACAGAAATGTGCAATATAAAAGTGAATATATAAATAAACTGCAACTTTCTCTACAGACGCAAAAAAAGATGAGGTAATTTCCTTATTAAAAGTGAGAATAACGCGTTTATCTCTATCATTAACTTTTCTGTGTTCTCTATAATGCTTTAGGAACATCATAGGAAGCAAACGACCTGGATTCGCTTGCACGTGACCTGAATAAGAATTTCCACATAAAATTGTTTTCCATTTCAATAAATGAAAATTAAACTCATATACATTTTCAATGAAGAAATTTATTGAATATTTAATACGTGAAAAACCACACGGCTAACTAAGAGCAGAACTAACAGAAGAAGAAATACTTAAGCCGGGAAAAATTAAAGTTTTTATAAAAAAAAAGAGTCCCAAATTTTATAAATATAAGCAAAAAAAAATAAGTTTTTTGCTTATATATCACTATTGATATGCTTCTATAATTTATAGTAATTTTGTATTTTAAAAAATAATAATTGAAAAAACTCATGGAAGATTTTGATATGACTATATTATACTTTAAAAAACGAACTTTTAGTACATAAAATATACTTTTGTATTACAATTACATCTGTATTTCCATTGTTTATCAATGAAGCCGATATTTTTTTATCTGAAATTTTTGCCCCGAGGTAACCATTATCATTTTTTGTTAGAATTTATATATTATACACTGAGGTGACAAAAAGTCATGGGATACCCTGCTAATAGCCCGTGGATCCTCCATTTGCCCGGCGAAGTGCAGCAACACGGCGTGGCATGGACTCCACGGGACTTTGGAAGTGTTCTGGAGAAATATTGACCCATGCAACCTCTCTAGACGTCCATAATTCCGAGAGCGTTGCCTGTGGAGGATTTTGCGCGCGAACTGATTTCTCGATTATGTTCCATAATTGTTCGATGGGATTCATGTCGGGCGATCGCGGTGGCCAAATCATCCTCTGAAATTGTCCAGAATGTTCTTCAAACCAATCGTGAACCTATATGGCCCGGTGACACAAAGTTGTTTGAGTATATGAAGTCCATGAATGGCTGCAAGTAGTCTCCCACTACGTGAACGTAATCATTTCCAGTTAGCGATCGGTACAGCGGACCCAGTCCATTCCATGTAAACACACCCCACATCACTATGAAGCCACCAACAGTTTGTACAGTACCTTGTTGACAACTTGGGTCTATGGCTTCATGGGTTCTGCGCCTCACTCATACCCTTCCATAAGCTCTAATTGAAATCGTAACTCATCTTACCAAGCCACTTTTTTTTTTCAGTCGTCTACGATCCAACTGATATGGTCACGATCACAGGAGCGCCGCTATTGGCGATGTGGTGCTTTTAGTAACGGCACCCGAGTCGGTCTTCTGCTGCTATACCCCATTAAAGCCAAATTTTGCCGGATTTTCTTAACGGAAACGCTCGTCAGACGCTCTACATTCATTTTTTTGATTTTTTACCGCAGTGTTGCTTGTCTGTTCCCACTGACAAGTCTACTCAGACGTTGCTGGTCGCGGCCATTAAGTGCCAGCGGTCGACCACTGGGATGGGAGGTTATGCCTGAATTTAGGTATTCTCGACACACACTTGACACTGTGGATCTAGGAATGTTGAATTCTGAAATGGAATGCCCCATGTTTCTAGCTCCAACTGGCATATTGCGTTCGAAATCCGTTAATTATCATCATAATTACATAATCAACCTTCTCACACGAAGCATTTGAAAACAAATGAAAGTACTGCCCAGGCACTGACCGTTTATACAATTCGTAAGCGATACTATAGTCATCTATATATTTGCATATTGCTATCCCATGACTTTTGTCACCTCAGTGTATATAAATGCTTTAAATCAGGGCTGTCTAACGCGGCGCCCGCGGGCGCCATGGCTCTCTTTTCTAGGTTTCTTATTATTAGACATTTTCGAAGTGAAATTCTATTGTAAAACACGATTTCTTTAAAATCATTAATTCTATAATATTTTCACCAGAGATACTTTCAAAACTAAAAACATGCTTTGAAAATTTAAATATGCATACTTTTACGATTTGTAGTTATTGTTTATAAAGTGTAATTACGATGGTTAAATTTGACAATAACTGGAAATAGATTTTTTTTAAACTTAAGAAATAACTGAATTAACTTTTTTTACCTCCCCCTCTCCCTTTGAAGACACATGTGTATAAAGGTTTCGCTTTTCTGTTGTCACACTAGCCCATCAATGGCTGTTTTATACGAGAGATAAAAAAGCTTAATTTTTTTTCTTGTCTTTTAAAAGTTTAGTTTTTTTTTTTTTTTTCAATTTGATCAGAAAATTTAATAAAACAGCGGAGAGTGATTATCATCTATTAAAGCACTGACAGACTATATTTCTGGAACAACCCATATGAATAGGTCACTATCGTGCCTGTCTTTGTTTATGTAATTTTTATAAAATTAAATTTACGCCTTCCAAATAAGTCAAACGTATTTTCGCATTTTAAAGGAAATCTAAAAATAGCTTTGATATCCATGTTTATTTTTGTTAATGTTGTTATGATAGGCGCGATTAAAGTTTCTGGCACTTTACCCTACAAACATTTTTCAGACAGACCTCTCATAAAAAAAATGTATAATTTCGGTTATGCAACTCCAAAACTATAGCAGCTTTTATCTACCGCTGTAAGATATTGCGCGATAATACTACCAAATTATTTCATGGCGCCCTTCATTCAGTGCCAAGAGTTGAAGTGCGCCCCTGCTTACTGAAAGGTTGGACAGGCCTGCTTTAAATCAACTATTAATTTTGTAAATTTATTTTGTCAATATCAACCCAACATTTTCTTCATAATATTTTTTGTAAAAAAAAAAAAAAAAAAAAAAAAAAAAAAAAAAAAAGACATTTTATATTTTTTTTAATTTAGAATAAAAAAAAAATAGTAGTTACAATAAGAATTTTAAATTGAACAATGACCTTTAAAATCCTCTTCATTAATACGTATGGCATTAATTATAATGATGAAAAGGAATTACCTGTTTAAACATGTGATTTTAAAAACATTTTACGTATGACCCTAATCTTTAAAACATGTAGCAGTCACTTTTTAAAAACTTATCTTTAGTATTATCGTCTGCAGTTAATCCGTGTTTTACATTTTCTACCTATCTTTAAAATCATGAAATCTTTGTTGAAAATGTGGGACAAGTTCAAAGTCCGGATTATAAAAGCTTCTTCAGCAATGTAAAGTGCTCAGAAATCATATAATAAACTTTAAACCGTGGCAGAGCATACTTTAAGACATAATTAAAGACCTGAGTGGAAGAAGGTGTTGTGTAGCAAAAATCAGAATTCGATAAAGTTGAAGTTAAAGTGTTTTGTTGTCATTTACAGTCCTGGCCAAAAATATAGGATTTTTTTTTTTTAACATCTACATTCTCCTACTTTTGTTCATTTTAAGATAACTTTAGTAATTACGTGACATTTTTGCGCTTATGCATTGAATGACAATGTTATTGGTGATATTTATGACCGCCGATTATCTGCACGAGGAATATAGGCCCTAGGGGGAGTACCCTTCTTTCTAAGAGAAACTAACCCGTATTTAAGCAAGCTTTGAAGATAACCACGAAAACTCCAAACGGGGGCAATTGGTTCCGAATACAGCTCTTCCCGTCTACCAGCTTCGAGAGCAGAATCTCTCTGCCACTGGTGGGATTGAATGATGATGATTTGTCTGAATGCCAATGCACTGTCTTACACCATCCCCTGAATACTATGCCTAAGCGTCGACACAGAAATGGTGGCTGCCAGAAGCGGATTTTTTTCTCTCTCCTTTTACACCTTTAAGATTTTTCAGTGAGCTGATGAATTTGCTCGTGAAAAAATTGGTGTTGCCATTCGAAAATTTCGAAATTTTTTCACTGCAACCGTAATTGTGAGAGCACTATTGTTTTAAATCATCACGATCTTGAGCGCATACCTTCAAATAACTAAATTTGAAATTCCTTTCGATTGGTTAAGTGGTTAGGTCGCTAGGAGAATACATATCGAGGAAGTTTTTTTTATGACCAACCATTATATACAGGGTGGTTATAAAATAAGTATCCCTATTTGGAGCTGTCCGTAGCTTGAAGGAATAACCCGAATGAAACCAAAATTGGTACACATACTATTCAAAAAGAAGGAAGAAGAATGGAACAATAAAAAAAGAAGTTACAATAATCGGCAACAGATGGCGCTATGGGTCTTGTCGGAACAAACGCCGTTGTAATCATAAGTAAAATCAAAACGTGGTCATTTCTGCCATTAATGTTGTACGACTTGGATCCCAGTTTACCAGATCGCGCTTTAATTTTAAAACTATTCTACGTTAACAGCTCAAACAGTGCAGCTGCTTTACGTGAATTTGGGCGTGTGAAAGGAATGCGTAAAGGAGAAGGTCCTTTGACACCGTGTGCAGTGTGAAGAATGGTAAAAAATTTCGAGGAGACTGGATCGTTTACTGTAAAATGTGGAATAGGGAGGAAACCATTACCTCTCCGCACTCAAAAAGAAATTTCTACTGCGATTGTGGAGCCACCAGGGGCTCCGGAAGCCGGTCCTAGTGCACATGGAGTTGCTCGAAATTAGGATATTCCATATGCTACTGTTCGAAAAGTCCTAAAAGTGTTCGAAAGGTAATCCAATTTTATCCGTATAAAATTAGTTGTTATCAACAATTGTTACCAGGTGATTCGCAGCAGAGACTGGATTTTGCTTTAACGTTCTTAGCACGAATGGAGGTGGATGATGTCTTCCCATGGAAGATTTTATGGGGGGATGAAGCCCATTTTCATATGAATGGGACAGTCAACATGTGCAAAACATCACCCCTGATGCGTTGCATTCCGCAGTTGAGCACGTCGTCCACCGCTTAGATTGTGTCTTGCTAGAGCTTCTATATAGAAGCTTTAATATAGCAGGCTTATGTCTTGCAGCACAATGGTCATGTGGAACCTGAACTTGGTCGGCACCGACATGCGAAATCTTAACCCCATTCACTGTGAAAATTTCCAATAAATTAGGTATGCCATCCGATTTTGTGCCTTAATTCTTTGTTCTTGTATTGCTAACATTACATTTCAAACACAAAAGCGTCATCTGTCGGCGATTATTGCAATTATTATTTTTTATTGTCCCAGTCTTTTCCCCCCTTCTCAAATAGTATGCTCACAAATTTTGGCTTCATTCGGGTTATTCCTTCAAGCTACAGACAGCTCCAAATAGGGATACTTATTTTATAACCACCCGGTATATATTGCAAAAGTACTCTTTTATCATTTAATTGTTTAATATTAATTAAATTCTGATTAAATAATTTAGAAATTTTGGAAAAAAATCATTATAATGCGATCATTTATGTGATAATATACTTTTATTGTCTGACATTTTCCTAGGTTTATTCATGCCCTTAAGACTTAAAGTGGAAAACTAACTTTTTTCTTTATAATTCATTGACTCTTGTATAGGTAATGTATTTATCTCAATAACTAATTTATAATTTAGTTGAAATCGCCTATACTTTAATTATTCCCAAACTATATCATAAGTCATGGGATAAAAGCTGTCATTAATAATAAATACTATTACATATAAATTAGCTGAAAAAATAACTCCATGCCAAAACATAGTCGAATCTCTTTTTCCTTTAATCACAATTTTTTGGTATTTTGGTTTTATCAATCTTCGAATTTTTTCATTTCGAAAAGAAAGTAAATATATTATGTTTCCTAATTTCGAGGTTCTCTTTATAGTTTAATTATATATTCTATCTTTTATTTTTCTCATTTTCGAAAACTCATTACTTTTTTTCTTTAAATTTTATTATATCTTAAAAAATTAAAAGAATCGTAAAGATCTGAAATGATAATTCTACATCAAAACATAATAGAAGTTTTTTTAATCATTAATTCCTGTTACCTTGTTTTTATGTTTTGCTTGTTTTAATTTCGAAAGTAAAGATTAAATTCTATTGTTTCATTTCGATGTTTTCGTTATACTTTTGTCACATTTTTCCTTTTTATTTCACTGTATGTGTATTTTTTTTCATTTTCAAAAGCTCGTAGTTCTTTATAAACTTGATTATATCTTAAAATAGCAAAAGAATAATAAATAAGATTCTACAAACAAAATTGTTTTTTCCTGAAAGACAGAAGGTCATCAAAAAATACTAAACCTCATAAAACATCCAATTACATCTTGTTTTTTCTGGCTATTGTAATACAAAACATTTTTTGCTTTTTGATCATTCAAGCCTACAATACACTGCCTACGGGTTAGTTCTTTTAAAGGACTCAGCGATGGGTTACGATTATTTTGACACAGTTTTGGTGAATGCGAAAATAAAATTACTTATTCTGTTTTATCTTGTTCTACTTTTAATATTTTTTTACAATTGTAAAAGTTCTTATAGTTAAAACATCATTGTTCGTAATAAAATAAGCTTATGTCGAAAATTTTTAAGAGAAAATTTAGAACTAAAATGGAATAAGCATTTAAAAAATATTCTAGTGAAGAATAGGGAGTTTCAAAATGTGATTGAATTTCCCATTTAAACCCGTTTTTAAATTAAAACATCGTAATTTCTGATAAATTTACAAAATCTTTTTCCTGAATAAATGCATGAGATTTTAATATTTTTTACTTAGATTATAAGGAATAAATAGTTCTTTATTTATTTATTTATTTATCTACAAAAATGAAGCACATTTCAAAAGTTCTTATCAAAGTTTAACTTTTAAATCAATTTTATAAACATGAAAATATCAAAAAAAAAGTTACCAGATAGTAATTGATTCCAATCACTGTTATAGTTTGATGGAAACATAGAAAACCATTTTTTAAGTCTTTGAAGTTGAATAAAGTATAAACAAAACTTTCATGCATGTAGAAATGAAAAAGATCTAATAGTTGTCTTAGAATTATTCGTACTATTTTCAATGAAAGAGTTATGAATGTTATTTAAAAAGTTTCAAAAATAGACCCTTTTTCAGTTTTATTAAATTCATTTTTATTAAAGAAAGTCCATACCAATGCGTCCATATACCTTCCTGGGAACTGACTAAGGAAGGGAGGGGAGGGGGTCGGTGCTACACTTTTATATTTAGGTAAATAGGTTTTTCATGCAGAAATAACTGATTTGCTTCAATTTTTGATGTAGGTTCATACAGATAAAACGCTTTCTTGAGTAGTTTTGAGGCTCTTTTGTTAAGTGTAAAGGAAGGAACAGGGGATTATCCCTCGTTTTAAGTTAGATAAATGAGTTTCTATGCAGAATTATCCGATCTGCTTCAAGTTTTGGATATAGGTTTTTCTGCTAAGGCGAATCTCTGAATAGATTTGGGGATTTAAGGGTTAATTATAAAGGAGGGAAGGGGGATTTCATTAAATAAATTAAATAAACTAAATTGAATGAATAGATTTTTATGCAGAATTATCCGTTTTGTTTCGAATATAGGCTCATTATGATAAGGCATATCCCTGATTAGCTTTGGGGGTTCAATTATTAAGCATAAAGGGAGTAAATGGGGGAGATAATCCCCTCCCCCTTAAGTTGTTTTTCGAGGGCCATTAGTCTTTGAAAAAATAAGGCCATTAATATAAAATTGGTGTGAATAACCAGTGAACTCAGTGCCTTCAGTTTCACTGGACAATATTCTTCTTATTTTACTCTAAAATTCCCAATTTGTAAATTTATATTCATAATAATTTCTTAACACGTTCAAATATAATCATTGACATCTTGTACGATAGCGACTGTTGACCTCATGAAATTTTCTTTATGTCTTCAGGGGCGCTAGTTACCGGCCAGAGGGACGACTTTGATTGTCCTGACAACTTCGGTTTCTACCCACACTACAGGAGTTGCGACAAATACTGGGCATGCGAAAATGGAACTGCCACCCTAAAAGTCTGCGGGAACGGCCTCGTCTTCGATGACGCCGACCCACTCAGAGAAAACTGTGCATACCCCTTTAGCGTCAACTGTGGAGACAGGACAGATCTTGGTGAGTTTTTCTATTTTCTTTTGAGGTTTTCTCATTTTTTTCTTTGTTTTTTTTCTGCATTCCAGACATCGAACTCTTCATGTGCGTAGGCATTAGAAGTAATTAAAATAGTAACTATATGTTGTTGTTTCTTTTTTTTTCATTTACGTAGGCAAAGCATACAGTAGAATAGCATACGAAATTTCGCTTACACAGTTAAAAACTTTGTTAAGTTGAACTAACTTTTGCTGTGCAGTTGAAAGATGATGAAATCTAGTTTCGACATTTGGAACTTTGGTTCATTGGAGATTCAAATATAAACCTGAAAACATACTTATAATTACTTAAAAGATGATGCAAACATATAAAGATATTATTCAACATGTTCCTGAGATCTTTTAATCGCATAAGCGTTCATTTTCAAAGGGATAAGGTGACTGACTAGAATAGAAAACTTACTTAAAAACAAAATAACATGCCACGCATGCGCAAACGAAATTCAATCCATTGCTCTACAGAGGGGTTAAAGGATTAGTTCGTATTTTCGGATTTTTTGAAATACCTAGGATATTATACCAAATCGCTACAATATTGTAAGAAA
Organism: Maratus speculifer; assembly: GCA_964019185.1. Classification (NCBI taxonomy): domain Eukaryota; kingdom Metazoa; phylum Arthropoda; class Arachnida; order Araneae; family Salticidae; genus Maratus; species Maratus speculifer. The sequence continues at coordinate 313,312,343 of OZ025296.1, read as the reverse complement.
GGATATCGTTACGAACAGTATCATCCTTTAGTAAAATCTCAGTGGATTCACGGATTATTAAAGAGCAATGCAATACAATTTTTGTAGAGCAATGGACTGAACTTCGCTTGTGCATACACAGTATTTTGTTTTAGCTTTAAGTATGTTTTTATTCTAGTCGACTTTTCCATTTAAAAATAAATAAGTATAGATTTGAAAAAAATATTAAAGTTATATTAAATAGTACCTTTATATGTTTGTATCATCTTTTAAATAATTATAAGTATGTTTTAAAGTTTATATTAATAACGAGATGAAAATTCCTTCACGACACCAGTTTTTTAATACAGTGTTTTGACTCTATTAAAAATCCAAATGGTGGAACAAGATTTCATCATTTTATTGTTGAAATTACTACAGAACCAAAAGTTGATCCAATCGAGCACAAAGTTTTTAAGAGTGAAGTCAGCCCTGAGAATTCACAAAATTCTTTGAAAATTATAATCTAATTGGATGAATTGCATAAATGTTTCAAGCAGTATTTAGCAAATGTATAGCAGTTAACATTTTCTTTCTTTACAGGTGCATTCACATGATATAATTACAAAAAAATCAAGAATTCTTTAAAATAGTTTTTGCTTATTGTATAATACAGTACAATATCTATTGTCTCGCTAACTAATCAATAGTAAAATAATCTTCATTTACTGTGGCATTTATGGCATAAGCCTTAATCAATAATTACTTCTAGCTATAGTAAAACATACAATGAAACATATTTCTGAGAATTTTCAGCGGTTCTGATTTTTACAAGTTTTAAATGATCATTGCACTATGTGTAATAAAGCAAGCAATAAAACAAGACAATATTATTTCATCAAAGTTCTGAAACAAATTGTATGTTTAAAAAAAGTAGATTATGGTGGCCCGAAATAATAAATAATGCATGAGGCAACTCATTCTTTTTAGAGTTTTAAAAATACTTTCAACTATTTCGAAAGGATGGATTTTTTTTTCTTTCTTGAAGAATGGAAAAAAACTTTAAATCTTTCCTAGATGTGCTACAGGTAAAGTAGAAAATGAAATAAAATCTGAATATTTAATTTATCATTCATTTCTTAAATATTAGATGTCAAATTATGCAAAGTATAAAAAATATTGAAAATTCAATGGGAAAACTTGGAAATTGAGTAGAAAAAATTGATGATGAAATAGTTGAAAAACTAGATGAGTTAATGTTGTGTTTTTGTTAAATTGCTATTAAAAAAAAGCAATTCACAAATAATATCGAATTTGTTTATACACTATTGTCCAAAAAATTAAACGTAATTCCTAAATTGAAAAGAAAAAAAATTGAATAAATATTGATATAAGGTATCTTGAATTAATAACCCCACGGTTCTACCAATCATTACTGCTTAGTTTAATTTTTTTTTTCTTTAAAACAAATGTAGGATCCGATATAGCAACTTATTGACTATGTATACAAGAAAGAACATTTTAGAAAATATGTATTCATAAAAAGGAATGGCGTGTTTTCTTGACCAATGATATTATTCACATAGGTCAGTAATAACACCATGCAAACAAAACTGTAAAATAAGATGGATTAATGGCATGTAACTTGTCAAGTTTTAAAGATACAAACCCTACAGCCTATAAATTGACAAATATGAAAAAATTAGCGGCTCTTAGGACATACGAATTTCTTTTAATACTTTTTGGTTTTCAACAATGACAATAATGCTCTCTCAAGCATAAGATATAAAATAAACCCTCTTCTGATCAAGTTTCAAAACTAAAAAGAATCAACCAGAGTAATTATGCCAGTACATTCCATTATTATCACCGTATACTTATTTCGCAGTACATATTAAACTACAAACAGCCTAGCGAACACATCAAAAAATTTCCACAACATTTTGAAAGTACATGAAATGCACTAAAAATTTATATTGTAAATAAAGTATGTCCTAATTAATATATAGCCTTCAGATTACAGAACTTACCACGGAAGTTTTAGATCTGGGCATTGCAAGGCTAACGAAAAAGACAGGCTACCGCAGTGTATCTTACACTTTTTTTTTTTTTGACCGCCAGAATGACGTGACACTCTTTTCGTAAATCCTCATTGGCGCATTCGAATATCACGTGACTTCAACTGTCTGTTAAAAAAGACACTTTGACTTACCGCGGTAGCCTGTCTTTTTCGTTAGCCTCGTAGGCATAGCAAATGACGTGCTAGGCAATGACGTCAGGTTGCCAAAATGCGGTAATTAGGTGGTCAACCACCCTGGTATACCAGGTATCAAACCCGTTCAGCTGGGAGAACTTGGCAAGTAGAGACCTAGACATCGGTTAGAAAGTAAAGAAAGAAAGACAGCCATTATAGTGAATGACCATACAGGCCTCTACCATGGAAGAAGGAATATAAACGGGAAGGAAAACGAAGCCTCTTTCCCGTTAGGAGCAGGGTGATCGTCGATGCCACCGGATTTCTGTGAGGTTCACCCATATCCCAGCATTCCCTGAGGAATAGCAACTGTTTGGTGCATTTATCGCTTATTTGGCCTTTCTTACACTCGGCGTCTTTTGTGCTGATTTCTACGGCGAGAGGTAAAACACATGCCAAGTTATCGCCAATCGAAAAAAATCGCCAAGGTTGCCGGCAGTTCAGGGTCACACTTGTCCCAGAATTCTCGGCTTACCTCGGCTCGCCTCCGTTGACCGGTTTTCCTTCCCGTTTATATTCTTTGTTCCATGGCCTCTACTTGAGATAGGATGTGTTACTAAAAGATACAGAGAAGGAGCATTTTGAGTCTTACGTACGTGTTCAGCGGATTTTTCTGTCCTGAATTCATATTCATAGATGATAACGCACTTCCATACCACATTGAGATTCTATGGTTGATTCTTTTCTTCAAAATGAAGATATGTAATGGTTTTTTAGTTCTCCTGTATTTTAATGGATGTATTATGTGTGGAGTATGTATGGGAAGGAATACGTGTATGAGGAGAATCGTATGGGGTATGTGCGGAATATGTGTAAGCTTGGGAGACGGCTGATGGTTTTTCAGCTCTCATTAAGCCCAATTTCAGAATTGAAGACCCGAATGGAAATATACGTTATGTAACAAAAATCAGAATTCAAGAAAATTAAAGTGAAAGTTTTTGTTGTTATTTAGTAATTGATTTAATTCCTTTTTAGTAATATTTGTTTGAATATTAATAGGTGATACTAAACTCTCCTAAAAAAGAATATTGACAATTAACTATTAAATATTTGAAATTATTCTCATCATTTAAATTATCAAGTGTAAAATATTAAATATTAAAAAATACTGTGCCATATCTTCAAAAGTAAGTAGAATTTTAGTATTTAGTCCATATCATATAATATCGCATAACGCTTTTATCCATAAATTAAAACAATTTTTTAGAAAATTTATCATCTTATGTTCTTCCAATAATCTCTTCAACTGAAAACAACTCTTAGTATTGTTTCAACTATTTACGTACACAATTTAAGATATCCTCATCAAAAGTACTGCAAAATGGTATTTAGTGTGTGTGGTTATCAAAAGTAACCGCACACTTCATTATATTTAAGATTCGCATATTTTAATAACTAAATTTCTAAGTACTAATATAACATTTTTATTATTTTATTTCACAGTTATTTGATAAAAATGAAAAGACATATTGTGCCTCATTTCCATTATTTTCTTTTTTTAAATTTTATTACATCCGCATGCCATGTCTCCTTTCATTTAAATTAGGAATTCCTTAAAAGTTTATATTTAGACGATTATATTTAGCTTTTAGACAAGCGTGTAACTTAAATTTCAAACAAAAGTCTCATGTTTCCTTATTTATTTCAGAACCACCCATAAGCACTCCCAATTGCCCTCGTCTTTATGGTATCTACTCGAACAAGGATAACTGCCGTATCTTCTACTCTTGCTGGAACGGCGAAGCCTCCAAATACGAATGCCCACCAGGCCTTGCCTACGACGCCGAACAGAGGGTCTGTGTCTGGGCTGACCTCGTCGAAAGGTGTGACCAGTTCGGTAAGAGAAACTGACAATATAAATATCTCAAAAACCAGTAGAAAATGTGTGAATACGAAAGCACTGAAAGGAATTTGCAGTTCTTTTTTATCGAAATTTAATTGATTATGTGCCGATTCAATCAGTATTTGTTAGCCCATATTGTTATTAATCTATTCTGAGTCTAAAACAAATTTTTGTGTGATACGTATTCTAAAGCATCACATTGAATGTATTTGTGCATTTTATTTTATTTTAAAAAAGACAAAAGACGCTTGAGCCTACATTTCTACTTGTTATTTATAAATTGTGTAATTTTGACTCTCCAAAACTTAGTTTTTAACCCCTTGAAGGGCACCGGTATATTATATATACCAGTTAATTTTAATTCCCAAATGCCACATTGACACCGGAATTTTAGTATTAAGATTTGCTTTTTACAATGTACGCGAAAAACAACTTTTACTTTCTGTCATATAAATTTGTTTGTGAATCCCGGTGACAATCAACCATTTGAGCATTTTAGGAACATAAGTGCTTTGCCCCTCAAGGGGTTAATGTACCCAAAAATGCGAACTGGCAATCAGTTGGTAATCAAAAGAATCCTATCAGAGAATCTCTAAAGAAGACGCAAAAATATATGTATATATATATATAAGTCATACTGTCTAATTTCTAAATATAAGTATCTCAAAATTGGAAGGAGCTCATGCTATGTTTTCAGCATTTAAAGTAAACTTTACTTTTGTATTTCAAATTAAAAATTTCCAATATAATTGAGAATTGTTAACCCTTTGCGGGGCGCTGGTTTCATAGATATACCACTTAATTTTAATTCCAAAAGCCACATTGGCACCAGAATTTTGTTAAAGAAAATTACGGTTTATTGAATGCGTGTAACATAGCTTTTTCTTATTTACAAATAAAGTTGTTTTCAAATTCCGGTGTCAATTATTACATTGTTAGTCAGTACTCAAGCAATGAATTTGCCCTGCCCCGCAAAGGGTTAAAGGGTGTCACATGAATATCTAACAAAATATACTTTTCTAATGTACATTTTATGGAATGCTAATAAAACCTTTTTCGAGATATTATCAGCAAGTTCTGTATAGTAATGCAATGAATGTTTTTTGTAAATCCCGGTGATCTATTGATAAAAGTGAAAATTTTCATTAATCTTTTGAAATATTTTGAAAATGCTTATGCAAAATAAAAGCTCTTAACCTGATATAATGAAGTAGCAATGTAAAACTTTTTAAATTTGTAATTCACTAACAGATATATTGTAGTACAGATATATTGTAGATCACGTACAGATATATTGTAAATAAATTTGTATTTTGTCTCTGCAGAAGTTGCTGAAGGATTTGTGTGCCCCGACCCATCTGACGTAGACCAACCAGGTCTGTACAGCCGACATGCTCATCCCACTGACTGCAGAAAATTCTACGTTTGCATTGAAGGCACTGCCAGGCCATATGGTTGCAGTCTCGGAACAGTCTTCAACGTCGACACTCTCCAATGCGACGAACCAGAAAACGTACCAGGATGGTATGTGTGGAGGATTTTATCATTATTATTTAGTTTTCAGTTAATTTTGATGCCTTTTATACTGCAGCGGCTGCATTACATAATATACAAGTTGTCCTTAAAAGAATCAATTTTAATGGTATATTATAGCCTGTTTATACACTATTTTTACACTATTTACAGCAAATCACGCACCAAATTGAAGGTAAACTAGGTTATTTTACAAATGTTCAATAATACGTAAACCTTTAGTTATGTGTACCACATAAAACCTAAAAGTCTAATTTTTCCCACGCTTCGATTATCAAGTTCGGATCAATGGAAGTAACTGCCTCTTCAGTTCTATTTTCTAGCTCTGGTAAATAATTGGGTAACGGTGAAACTTAGACTCGATCTCTTATGAAGCTCCAAAAGAATAAAAATTACATGGTTCTAAATGCTTTTAAATTTCCATTTTAGCTACTAAAGCTTTACACTATGGAGTCGTAGTGCAAGGAGTAAATAACAAAGCAGTACTCGAGCATGCGCTTATCTAAAGCTATTCGAGTTATTCTATATTTGTAAACCTTGAACCAACATTCTATAAAGCTTACTGTTGATATTATTGAAATTTGTAACTGGGATATTCTTTTATGGATATCTTTTATGATTCTTATAATAAATATGTTATCACAATGGTAGAAAAACAAACAAACACAGAACTGCTTTAAAATATAATTTAAATTTAGATTTGTGTCCCAATTTAACACAAAAGTGTGGAAATTCCGTTGAACCAAAGTTTCACCTTTCAAATTATTCATTGCCTGCCCCGCAAAGAAAGAAAGTAAAACTGTGTTCAACACGTTATCAATTTTCGGAATGAAATTTAAACAAATTATAAATATAGATTAGTTAAACACCAACACGTCATCGATATTCGGAAGGAAATTTCAGCATGTTATAAACATAAATTAGTGTAATATAGATTTTTCAAACTGCCTCCCTTTATCTTCGCAAAACAGAAGAAAAATGAAACATCCATTTGCCATTTTCGTAAATTAACGTGGTAAACAAGGTGGCTTGTTAGTTTCACTAAAAAGAAGAATTGGCGTACCGTTTTGCTCATATCATTTGAAAATATCATATGAGGCAGACTGAAAAATCTGTATTGTATCAATCTATATCTATAACGTGTTAAAATTTCATGCAGAATCAAGGTAACTAAATAGTACCGCAATGGTAACAAATTGGCGTCCGTTCTACTCACGTCGGAGCGAGAAACCACAATTGATACATCCGCATTGTACTTGTCTACATCAACAAATGTTAAAATTTCTTTCTAAAACTCGATGACTTGATAATACTGCTATAATCCTAAATTGGCGTAACCTTCGGGTCGAAGTCACTGCACTAAGATATGCCAAGGCATAGCAGCCATCCTTCAACAATTTTTTCCTACATAATTAATTAATTTTAAAACTCGAATAATTCATCCATAATATAAGACAATCTAAGATGTAAAATATTATGTTTATCGAATTTCAATTTTGCTACATGACGTCATTTTCTGTCATAAATTTTAATCTACCGGCGTTTCCTATCAAGATATGGCCAAATCATAACGCTAAATACGATTACATACATATAGATATCCCAAAACTATTTGTTTTTTGTGAAAACTTTTTATTGTAACATCTGTATCACGTGAAACTCCTACCCCATCCAACCGCTGTCTCATTGATTACATAATCGTAATATTATACAATTCAGTATTTACATATTCTATTCTTCTATAATTTCAATATAGATTTTTTAATAATGTTATAATTAATTAATAATAAATAATTACCTAAATACTATTAATTGTCGGATATGATATAGTCTGTCTCAAAAGTTTAAGCACTCTGCAAATCTGGTTTAAAATAATTGAAGAAGAAAATATTTTATGCTAATTTACAATAAATACTCAACATTTAATCAAAATAAAATAAAATAAGCCATTTTGGGTAGTTAAAATAAAAAATATATTTATTTTTCTTTCTTTTTTCTTTTTTCTTGAAGAAACGCTGTCTCAAAAGTATAAGCACTTTATGTAAATTTTTTTAGAAACACGGGATTGATATGGTGTAATGACGTTGAATGGCATCATATTGCACTTTTATACAAGTATAAAAGGTGGAGAAATTATTTCCTATAGTTTTAAACATGACAAAGTGTAAAGAATTCACAAAATGTGAGATTTTGAAAGATTTTAAATTGAAGTTTCAAAATAAAACTGTTTCTGAAATTGCAAAAGCTTTAAATTGATCAAAGCTATGTATATATCAAGTACTTTCTAAAAATGATAATTTTAAGCGGAAACCAAGATGTAGACGACCACGTATGACGACTTTTCAGATTGATCGGAAAATACGTAGATTGGTATTTAGACAAAATATGTCCCCATACGACAAATTAAAAATAATTTCAGAGTACAGATGTCCAAAGACACTGTAAATAGACGTATTAAAGCGTGTGATTACATCATGTAAAAGAAATTGGCTCGCAAACCGTCTCTTAAATTACATCACAAACAGGTAAGAATGAACTGGGCTAAAAAACACATAACCTACGGGGACAAATGGTTTACTGTTTTATTCAGCGATGAGAAAAAGTGGAAATTAGATGACCCTGATGGTTGGAACGCGTATTGGCATGAGTTACGCAAGAACCGATGGACATTTTTCAGCAGGCAGCAAGGCGATAAATCCGTTATGGTTTGGGAGGCATTTGGGACATTTTCCAGCCCTCTCTGACTTTTCTAAAAGGAAGAGAAGATTCAAAAATGTTTCAAGAGCGCTAAACCATCATTTGCTTCCATTCGGTGACATTTTGGGGGGGGTTTTGAAAGAACTTTTCTACAAGACAGTGCCTCAATCCACGTATCCCATTCTACAAAACTTTGGATTTTTCAGAAAAATGATAATGTACTTGACTAGCCAGCTTTAAGTCCAGACTTAAACCCGTTTGAGAATATCTGGAATATTTTAACCTGCCAAGTTTAGGAAATGGAAAACAGAATGACTCTATTCAAGAACTCCAAGTGGCTATGGAGAAAGCATGGAATTCTTTGCCACCAGAAACCCCACAAAAACTAGTAATTTCGAAGAAAGCACGTTTATTTGAACTAATCCGAAAACATGGAAAAAAATTTTGCTAGTAAAAGTTCTGTAAAAATTATAAATATGGTTGCTTTTGACATTGTGCATAAACTTTTGAGACAGTTTTTTTAACACTTTTTTTAATTATATTTTTTAAAATTATGTAATTTATTTTTTTCTATTTTTGATATCGTTTATTTAAATAATATTGCGAAATATGTAAATAAAAAAATGTTATTAGTTCTAACTTTTTATAATTCATTAAAAATCGATATTTTATGCTTGTGCTTAAACTTTTGAGACAGACTATAGTCAGAATTATTCAATTTATGTGAAAGACATTGCTTATGCTCCTCCCGTCCATTTTAAGTTGCTATGGCAATGATGCTTATAAATGTCAAATGAGGGTGATATTATGAATGCTAGTATTCAGAGTGATCCTGAATTGATGTTAAAAATTTGATGGATTAATACAGGACACTGTAGCAATCATTTATTATATACGAATATATGGGCACAAATGAGGCATTAAGGCACATGCACATGAAAATGACATGAAAAGAATCTTTATTGATAGTATCATTGGCAAGTGCTTTGTTTACAATAGATGTTCAAAATTGCGTAATTACAATAATACATGTCTGGTAGTGTCGTCAGAGCAATTGGCTTAGATTCAAAGATGCCAGATATTTCAATGACACATGCAGCAGCAGCAACAACAGATATAGTATTCATAATTGCGCATCAACAGTAATGCATGCCTGGTAACGTCGATAAGCTATTGACTTACAGATTCAAAGATGCCAGATATTTCACTAACACGTGTAACAGCAATATATATGTGGGCGACAAAATCTTTCTGGAATTCCATGAACGCGAACCCACCAATCCAGCACGCATGAAAAGAGGTATCCATTGTTCACAAATGTGGTGCAATGAGCAGACACTCCATCACGTTGAAACAGTGTTGAATTCAAAGGGTGGCCGGGGGGGGGGGATTAATGTACCCCACAGTTTTCCTTACGAAACTTTATAATGCCCACTCCCACCCCGGAGCCATAGAAGTTCTTCCCGGAGAAAAATGTCTGAATTCAACACTCCGTTGAAAGCAAAGACGTTTTGAAGAGCGATCGGAAGGTCTTGAAGAAGTTCTGGCAAACCCTTTTTCCACAAAAATATAGTAACATCTGTCTGCTTTGATGTGCTGGGCGAGCCTCTTGGTAACCCGATCTCTTGACTTATTGAACCTTGATTACTTTTCATGGGAACAAATGAAGACGAAGAGCCTTGTTCATGCGACTCTAGTTGACTCATTGTTCAAATATACGTAGCTACTGCACACGTGAGTATAATGCGTAGAATCTTTGAAAGTGGAAGCCAATCGCTCCACCGTTGATGACAACTATGTATCCCTGCTGGTGGATGTAATTTTGAACAGTTATTCTAAACATTGTACTTGTCAACGACGCTGTCAGTAAGCAATTTTCTTTCATTTCATGTGTAATTTCCAATATTTTTGCCTCACCATGTCACTTACGCCCGTACATTCCTATACAATAAATGTTTGTTATAGTGTTCTGTACCAACTCTTAAAGTTTGCACTATGAATTCGGGATCACCCTGTATATATGACATATAATTCAACATGAAATTTATTTTTGTTTCTTTTTTTTTTCCTTTCAGTGAGCAGTACTATGGCGAATTGGACGTAAAAACACTGAAGAAAGCCCAGGGCTAATTCTACAAAAAGTAGCTTGATTCCCACGAAGTTCAACGGAATTAGGCAAACAAAGAATCCGTGCCTCACAGTCATTGCGGCTTTCTGTCTTCCATCCATCTTCTGTACATTCCATCAAAGAGAAAATCAAACACTTTTCTACAAATCATATTATTTTTTTTACAAGAAAAGACATTTTCTCAAATATGGAATTATAAAAAAATTCCATTTAGTCACATGTTATATTTAGATTTTAGGACATGCACTTCCTTTTAAAAAGAAAATTACTTAAATTATTTCTTTATATTTTCTTACAGCTCCCGCCTCTCATGTCCTACGCAGCAAGTAGAACTTGCTGTGTTTATTATTAATTTTTAAGACTAACTTTGCTTTATAAAGTATTATTTTCTGCGTTCTTTTTATCTAAATTTCAATTTCAATCAAGATGTTGAATTTTTTTCTCCCACGATCTACAGCAATGCCATTTGCGCAGATTAAACGTGCCAATGCTAGCTTTTATTTTTATTTTTTCCTTTTTTTTTTTACCTGTATTGTAATACCTACGTTCACAGTCATTAACTGTGACTGTAAACGTGTGGAAAATGAAAAATTAGTCTTAATTTGAAGTGTGTTCTTTTTTTTTTATGTATATGATTCGGTCGAAATGACCCAGAGCATGTTACCCGGAATCGGGGAGAGCGAATTGTGATGTATGTAAAAATGATTTACCGTTTGTTTGTTTGTTTTTTTTGGTGTAAATAAAGATTTTTAAAAAAATTATTATGTGTGTTTGTTGTGATTTTGTATATTTCATTGATACTTTCCAACATAGTTGGAAAGTGATTCTTTTGAGTTTGATTTGTTTTTCTGTCTGCTATCTGTTCGTGCTATAGCTCACATAAATATAGTCCAACTGCTATAAGATTGGTATATGTTATTGGGATTTATTTAGGCAAATCTGGTATTGGAAATGAAGTATAGCATTTACGAAAACATTTAAAAGAGTTTCATTATATTACGGTCAATGGTAAAAAATTGTTTGAGGTCTATTCCTATATTACATAAAATTAATACGTTATTGGGGTTTACTATGGCAAATTCGGTATTCAAAATAAAGTGTAAGCTTTTGCGATTCATTTATAGAACCACTCGAAGGAATTACTTTATATTACGATTTAGGATAAGAAAAATGTTTACGATGCATTTTATATTACCCTATTTTAACCAGATTGAGATTTATACATAACGTGAGGTTATTAAAAAGGCCTATTGTAGAATCTGATTTCCGTATTATTTAGCGCTTCTTTATAGGGACACACAAAGGAATTTGGCTACCATACTCCCTATGTAGAGGAGACCGGGGCTAGTTGGCTACAGGGATACGTAGGCACAGTCCTCATAATTGGTCTGTTTATGGATGGTCTGTATGTAGACGACATATCCAGTCGCAGATTACCTTTGTTCTTGCTTTCTACAATCCTCATTGTAGTTTTGCAGCGTTACCCATGTGTAGTGAACATTTATTACGATTTTTTGTTGCATCATTTATTTTTTAATATCTAATACATATCTTAATAATTGCGATTTAACTTTTGTAGTTTTCATACTGCATAATAAAATTTACGTATTCCATATGGGATTTACTTGGAATGTTTTTTTCGTTTAGTGGGTTTCCTTTCCAATTTTGGGAACAAATTTGTTTTGGGGCTGTAGGCATATTGAATACGGGGCAAGTTGACTCAGTGCGCCAACTAAACCTATAACATTGTTTCGTAATATTTTCAACTATTTTATCCCTTCTGATAAATAATTTTTTTTTTTTTTTTTTTTTTTTTTTTTTTACAGAAAACATGCGTAGTTACCAAAGAAAAATTGAATAGGTTAATATACCGAAGAATATTATAAGAAATGATGTGGAAGTCGTATTAATTAACGGACGATCTATTAGGCAAATTGTTAAAGCTTTCAATATTCTATTAAGAAATCTGATCCGATGTTTCCAAATTATGAAGAATGACGTTAAATCACTTAACTGACTTACACAATGTTACACAATATTACTCAATATTACTCAAACAGTTACTCAATACTAATATTTTATTCATTATTTTTATATCTGTATAATTTAAAATCTTCCCTGTACTGTTTTAATTCCTTTTTTTAAACTACAGTAGAACCCCGCAAATCCGGACCCCGTAAATCCAGATCGGTTTGGTCAAGCGATTGAGAAACGATTTGGTTAATTTCCATAGTATAAGCTTGTTTCATCATCGTATTCTGAATAAAAAAACTTTTTTCTCAAATCTTTTCGGAAGAATACCTTATTCTTTCTTATTTAAACTCTTATTTAAACTACACCCAACGAACTACTTATGCTCAAGTGGGTAAGCGTGATCGTACGGCTCACAAAAGGTATAGAAAACTGGCACAGCAAAAAATTACAAACTTTTTTATTACAAAGTAAACATTTTTACTGTCTGTAAATAATCAATAAGTTAAACATAAAGGTGATTTTCTGTGCGTATGTTTCATTTTATTTATTTTTTTCTTATTCTCCGGATAATCCGGATTTTCGATAATCCGGATTGGGCCTGGTCCCAATTAATCCGAATTATCGGGGTTTTACTGTATTTAGTAATAATAAAATTGATTTCTCTTAACTGTGTGTCTTATTTTAGCTTCAGTTAGCTTTTTACGAAGTTTAAGCCAACTTACCCCTTAGGTATAGGCAACTTGTCCCGCGATGGGGTAGGTTGGCACACATTTCCTCTGTTTCTTTAAACTTCTTTTAACCCGTAAACTACAAAAGCTATAAACTTAGAACTCCGGGTATTTATAGCCAAATGTCGACTTTAAAAGTGCAGTGAAGTTTTGTTAAAAAACTTAATTAAAAAATTAATAACTAAAAACTGTGCCTACTAGCCCGGTCTCCCCTACAATAATTGCTGGAATTTCATTTTCAGCTGCACAAAAGTTCTGAAGTACATTTCACTAGAGAAAATTGCTGAATGAAAATTTCCAACTGCTCTATGCTTTTAATTGAACTAACTTTTAGCATACTCTGTAATATACAGTTGACTCTCGTTAATTCGAAATTGGATAATTCGAATCTTCGTTTAATTCGAACTAAACATGAAGTCCCGAAATTTTCAATGCCAGAATAACGTTAAAACTTTTCATTAGTTCGAACTCATTTTCTCTTGACTTCGTTTAATTCGAACTAACGCGAATTCCGATTTTTCATTTTTCTTTTTTTTCTCACGGATTTCAGATCATTCGAATAACTTTCTTTGACTTTTATGAAAATTGTCCCGAACGAGTATACATATAATCCAATGCATTTGATATCCTGTTATTAGTGCCCCGTCTGACCATCAGTGACGCTTTAAATTTTTCTTCCATTGTGCTTGTTTCTAATCTTTTAATTAGTTTATGTATGTATACATTCCAATTTAATATTTATACATTCCAATTTAATATTAAATCCTATTCTAATGATAATAGACAAAATAAATTTAGAAAACACTATAATATTAATTCCTTTGTAATAGTACCATATTAAGCATGTTTTCATTTCATTTTTTTCCATAATTCGAATTTCGAATAGTTCGAACATTTCTTGCGGTCCCGACGAGTTCGAATTAACGAAAGCCGACTGTACATACAAATCTGTAGAACATATACAGGGATGGACAAAATATTTGGATATTTCTCCGACTATTGATGGTAATTGCAGTAAATGAGTTTTCAAATTGTTTATTTAGACATTATCAATCGTATCATTTTGCTACATTTACTTGAATGTCTTTCATTATCAGTACTGAAAGTTTCATCTACCATTCTTCTTCATTCTCATCAGAGTGTTTTCAATACACAAAAAGATACAGACTAAGTCCAACAATATTTTCCTATTTTGTCATAAAATAAAAGATGAGAAATTTATAACAAGTTGGAAAATTCACGTGAAGCGTAGCAAATGAGGTGCGTTCGTACGATAATGAAGTTTTAAAAATATTCAGATCTTGCTGATATAGTAGAGCGTACTTTGGATACAGTATAGTGGTCGAAATCTTTGTGTTCCTGTAAATATGCAGGGAGTAATTTTTATTATACTTCATTAACGTATATCTTATTCATAAAATGTGAAGTAGGTTAATATAATTAAAACACGCCCCAAACAATGTTTCCCCGTATAACATGATTTAGTGGAATACATTTGTGTGGCCCTGTAATTTAATAATAAATATTCTCTGCATCCCAGATTGCACAGAATGTAGATTTTAGTACATACATCATAGATTCATGTCACTTATATTATGTTCAAATGAGTGTAATACCATTAAAATGCATTTGAAACATTTTTCCCCATCGACCGTAATGTAACGGAATACTTTTGATTGTCCCTGTAATTGATCTATGCATCCGATTTTCATAACATTTGAAATGACTCGACAAAATTATGTAATAATTAAACGTTTTAAAGTTCAAACGATTAAAATGCATTTGAAACTTTTATTTCCATTGATTGTAATGTAACGGAATACTTTTGATTGTCCCTGTAACTGTTCTATGCATCCGATTTTCATAACATATGAAATGACTCGACAAAATTATGTAATAAATATACGTTTTAAATTTCAAACGATTAAAATGCATTTGAAACTTTTTCCCCATTGACGTAATGTAACGGAATCTTTTGATTGTCCCTGTAATTGATCTATGCATCCGATTTTCATAAAATTTGAAATGACTCGACAAAATTATGTAATAATTATGTAATTTAAATTTCAAACGATTCGGTTGGATAGTTTTTGCGTTGTTATATGCGGACGGACAAACGGACGGACTGAGCGACAACAATAGGTGCTACGTAGTTACATAATTACGAACGCACCTAAAAATGTTTTCTATAAAAAGCAACTTAAGACGTCCGAAACATCTCGCTCACCCGCAAGAAAAGTGACACATCTCGATAAAAGTGAATTTCACAGGAGAGGCAAAAGAAAATATACATAAAAATATGTGCTAAAATAAACACAGATTACTAAATAGTACACTTATAAAAACGAATACATTTAAAATACACTTAAAAATTCACCAACGTTTCATTCGCTTCTGCGAACGTCGTCAGGATACAATAAAAAGATGTTAAATGTATTTCAAAAGTCAGTGTTGCCAGATGGGCTACTTTTTTTAATTTCAGATTCTTGATTTGACACCACTTTTTTGAAATGGTAAAACCCTTCTTATTTAATGACATATTAAATAAGGCGAAAATAAAGAGAATTTTACTGTTTCAATAAAGTGGTGACAATCAAAAAATCTGAATTTTAAAAAAGTAGCCCATCTTTCAACACTGTTCAAAGTTTCAGAGATGTAAAAACATACGCCCGCGAGCATAGTTGATTTGAGATGAGAGTGCAAATTATAGCAATATTTTATAATTATTTAAGCAGTTTACGCACTCTCATCTCAGCTCAACTATGCTCGTGGACGTATCCGTTTACATCTTGAAATTTTGAAATACATTTAACATTTTTATATTGTACCCTGACGACGTTCGCAGAAGCGAATGAAACGTTGATAATTTAAGTGTATTTTAAATACATTCTTTTTATAAGTGTACCATTTAGTAATCTGTATTTATTTTAGTACTTATTTTTAGTATAATTCATGGTGCAATTGTCCAATTCATAATTATTGAAAGTATACATGGTTTTATTGTACCATGCAATTATAGCATTTAGCTCTGCATGCCAGAATAAAAAAGTGCATTAAAGTATAAAACCCTTACGAGTGAAGATTTAGAATGAAGTTCGGAGGGTTGAGTCGTTTTACCTCCCTACGCAATCCAACCCTGTTCTTTTGTCACAAATGGACATATAGCATAATAAAGTGATTTCTGTATGACTATACTAATGAAATTGTTCGTATATCAAGACACAATTATGACAGACCTATTTGTAGAATAAAACGCAAAATGAATTTTTGCGAGATGTGTTACTTTTCTCTTTCTTCGATTTTTTTAAAAAATTCTATTCATCAATTCTTTGTACTTTTTCTATTTCCTTGGCTTATATACATGGCACCTCAGAAGTTCATGCATAAATTTGGAGGGTAAATGGAAAATATCATTAAGAACCATAATTGCAAGGGTAAGAACATAACTTGCACGTGATAAAGAGACACAAAGACACTGTAAGGCCACAATTTAGAAAGCATAAACTAAAATGATTAAATGCAGAGAAAAGAGTATAATGTATGCTTACAAGTATCGCAGGAGCTGTTAAAATTGCACCCATTGGCATAGGTGCAGGCTTAACACCTGCGATATGTATTGGCGAATATTTTTGAAGATTCTAGTTGTTGCGTTGATGGCAACCTCAGCAATGGAGATTCATGTCTCCAGGTCAATTTCAAAGTTTACGAGCATATCGTACGCAATGCTCTTCACCACACCTTGGCTAAAATAATCAAGAAGCGATAAATTAGGTGGTCTGTAGGGACCGTGTAACGGAACCGTCACCCCCCAATTTCAATTATTTCCGAATGTTCGGTCCAATTGGTCATGTAGCGATCTCATCTCACTTGATTACTATAAAACAAGTTACTAGCATATTGTAAGTGGCTTGGCTTATTGCTCGACGCAAACGTCCTTATCTTTGGTACAAATCCTACCGGCGCCCATTAACTTTACTCCTCAGTGGTGACACAAACAAACACACAACTTCAATAGCAATCACCTCATCTCATAATCAACACCTGGCAGTTCTAAAAAAATTATCTCTTGCCCCCAAAAGCCGGCGAAACGCTCACAACAGAAAATCTCACATTCCACGCATTACACATGCGTAAGATAGCATCATCCACGAATGTATATCGCTTGTCAGACGTCAACGTATTACGGTTTTCTCGGAGTGTGTAGCAATCTCATCTCGCTTCATTAGCATAAAGCTTCGAGTAACTGGCTTGGCCTTTTTCTGGGCGCTGACGTTCTCGCCTCCTGATCATGTTATTCTTGGTTTAAATCCCACCGATGTCTCACCAACTTCTCTCTTCATGTCACTTGAACATCTTGCGTAATGAGATGACGCTCCATCATGTTAAAACTACATTCCGCATTACACTTGCGAGGAGCCATCGTTAAGCATTTCTAGAAGAACCTCTTGAATAATACCGAGATACTTGCGAAAATCTAATCGAGGTAATCTATATATATATAAAAGAAAGTCTGGATTTCGTATTAATCACAGCACAAAAAAATCTACCGAACCCAAAATCTTGAAAATTGGGGTAGAAATACTTCTGATAACGTCGAGTGCCGCTAAGAAGGGAATTTTGAAAATTCCACCCCTAATGGAGGTTAAAAAAAAAACGAACTTTTAAAAATTTATTTAAAAATCGGCGTTTGTAGTTATTTTTCAACTGATAACATATTAGAGTGTATTTTTTCATGCTGAATCGAATGGTACTAAGCAAATTCTTTCAACCCTTTCCGGCACGGGCAAAATCTGTACTAAAATGACAAAATATCGACTGACACCGGAATTCACAAACGAATTTTTTAAATATTTTGAATTCCCTAATTAAAATTTTTATTATAAAAGCAAAATTTTACTAAAATATTACTGGTGCTATTTGCAAGTTTGGAATTAAAATTAGGTATCCCAGACCGGGCACAGTGTGCCGGAAAGGGTTAAATCCGGTAGTTCGTGAGATACTTCACATTTTCCTAATCTGGCGATGTCTTCGGCGCAAAAACCTGAAATTATCAATCCTTATCTATATAGATCAGATTTTGTAATTATTTTTCAACTGATAACATATTTTAGTGTATTTTTTCATGCTCAATGGAATGGTACGAAGCAAATTCTTTTAAATCCAGTACTTCACATTTTACTAATTTGGCGATGTCTTCGGCGCAAAAACCTGAAATTTTCAATCCTTATCTATATATGAGGACCCCAGAAGCCAAGGGGTATAAGTGACAAAATTGAAAAAATTGAGTTAAGTGCACAGGGTATCTGGAAATATGCTTTTTTCATTTCAGGTCAAGAAATATAGGTCATTTTCTGATTATTTGGGGAGTTATAGAGATAAACCACTTTTTTCAAAAAACAAACAATATTGATTAATTATACATTTAAAGAAAATTGTACTCTATTTTTTAAATAGTTATTGAAATGAGAGTTCAAAGATTAGAATGCAACAAGCAGATGTTTCCTATTTCGATTTAGTCAATTGTTATTGATGATCCAATTTAACATCAATTATCTTTAAACTCAATTTACTCCAAATCGACATTTTGTCACTTGTACACATGGCTTGTGGGGTCCTCAAATATAAAAGAAAGTGCGGATTTCGTATTAATCACAGCACAAAAAAATCTACCGAACAAAAAATCTTGGAAATTGGGGTAAAAATACTTCTTATAACATCGATTACCGCTAAGAAGGGATTTTCGAAAATTCCACCCCTAAGGGGGATAAAAAAAAGAACGAACTTTTAAAAAATTCCTTAAAAATTGGCTTTTGTAGTTATTTTTCCACATATAACATATTTTAGTGTATTTTTTCTTGCTGAATCGAATGGTACTAAGCAAATTCTTTTAAATTCAGTAGTTCGTGAGATATTTCACATTTTCCTAATTTAGCGATGTCTTCGGCGCAAAAAAAAACGTGAAATTTTAAATCCTTATCTATGTATATATAAGAAAGTCTGGATTTCGTATTAATCACAGCTCAAAGAAATCTACCGAACCAAAAATCTTAAAAACAGGGGTTTAAATACTTCGTACAACGTCGAGTGCCGCTAAGAAGGACTTTGCGAAATTCCACCCCGAAGGGTTGTAACAAAGCGAACGGACTTTAAAAATTTGCTTAAAAATCGGATTTTGTAGTTATTTTTCAACTGATAACATATTTTAGTGTATTTTTTCATGCTCAATCGAATGGTATAAAGCAAATTCTTTTAAATCCTGTAGTTCGTGAGATGCTTCACATTTTCCTAATTTGGCGATGTCTTCGGCGCAAAAACCTGAAAATCCTTACCTACATATATAAAAGAAAGTCTGGATTTCGTATTAATCACAGCACAAAAAAATCTACCGAACCAAAAATCTTGAAAGCAGGGGTAAAAATACTTCTTATAACATTGAGTGCCGCTAAGAAGGGATTTTGCGAAATTCCACCCCGAAGGGTTGTAACTAAGCGAACGAGCTTTAAAAATTTGCTTAAAAATCGGATTTTGTAGTTATTTTTCAACTGATAACATATTTCAGTGTATTTTTTCATGCTCAATCGAATGGTATAAAGCAAATTCTTTTAAATCCAGTAGTTCGTGAGATACTTCACATTTTCCTAATTTGGCGATGTCTTCGGCACAAAACCTGAAAATCCTTATCTATATATATAAAAGAAAGTCTGGATTTCCTATTAATCACAGCGCAAAAAAATCTTGAAAACTGGTGTAAAAATACTTCGTATAACATCGAGTGCCGCTAAGAAGGGATTTTGCGAAATTCCACCCTAAAGGTTGTAACAAGGCGAACGAATTAAAAAAAAAATTCCTTAAAAATCGGATTTTGTAGTTATTTTTCAACTGATAACATATTTTAGTGTATTTTTTCATGCTCAATCGAATGGTACTAAGCAAATTGTTTTAAATCCAGTAGTTCGTGAGATACTTTACATTTTCCTAATTTGGCAATGTCTTCGGCGCAAAAACCTGAAATTTTTAATCCTTATCTATACATATATAAAAGAAAGTGTGGATTTCGTATTAATCACAGCACAAAAAAATTTAACGAGCCTAAAATCTTGAAAATTGGGGTAATAATATTTCTTATAAAATAAAATCTGGATTTCGAATTAATCAACGCGCAAAAAATTAATATGATATAAAAATTTTGTTTGCTTCAAAGTTTCTTTAGAATATCTGACCAGCGTAGCGGGCGAAGACTGCTAGTAACATATATAGCCCTATTAAACTATACGCCATGGTACCTGTCCAATGCGTGCAATAAAATTGAAGCATTGTTGTACAGTTCGTAGTTGGATTCCATGTGGATTGTTGTTCACATTGTGCATGGTAATCACACGTAATCGGCGCCTACAATCAGAAAATCACGCGTATCAGTCTTAAAAGCTCGAATACAGTGGCACCTATCAATTTCACCCACGCTTTCCTACGTAATTATGGTTCTTAAGGATGTTCTTTATCTCTTCTCTACATTTGTACAACCTGTATTTATGAATATATTGAGAATAGGAATATCTTTAAAATAAAGTTTTTTATTTTTTATTCTTTAAATTTCAGCCATGTTTGAAATACGATATTCTTCCGAAAGAGTAACGATTTTCAGATACTTTTTCATTCTCGAATACAGTAAATTACAAATATTAATTTGTCACCTGTATTTACAAAAATATTTATAAAAAAAAACTTTTACTAATATTTTAATAGAAAAGAAAGATTATTTTTAGAATAATTTTTAATAAGAGAATCATATGTGTTTTTTTTCCCCTTCAAAACAAAAAAATCCATAATCCAATACAATCCATATATAACAGAAATTTATTGCATAAAAAAACATTCGAAGAAAAATGGATTTAAGCAGGTTATTAAACCCACTTGCAAGCCAGAGAAAATGACTCATTGACATCGCATTATTTGACTTCATGCAGAATTATATTCAATGTTAATTTTAAATTTCATTGCGGCTTATATCGTTTATTTTAGGGGAAGTAGATGATGATTATAAAATTTTTTCAAGTGTCTCTTAAAAAAAAAAAAAAAAAAAGAAGAAGAAGAAGAAGAAGAAAAACAGGGCAATGACTAAATGGAA
This sequence comes from Maratus speculifer, assembly GCA_964019185.1. Taxonomy (NCBI): domain Eukaryota; kingdom Metazoa; phylum Arthropoda; class Arachnida; order Araneae; family Salticidae; genus Maratus; species Maratus speculifer. Next base: position 313,291,103 of record OZ025296.1, on the reverse strand, counting down.
AACGTAAAATAGAAATGTGCATCTTAACCCTCTCGTTAGCCTGAGGCTGCTACTTCGAACTGAAATATTTGAGAGAAAAAAAGATGGAATTTTTTTTTCCTTTCTTCGTTTAGTAATACCATTCAATCATTTAGAATACGTAGGATGCTTCTAAATAGTTGGAATAATCGTATTTTGATGCCAATACTAGATAATTTCTAGCATTATTAACGATTATTGATTTATTGTTTTAAAAGAAATATGAACTAGTTTTTGATCTACATATTTTTTGAGTTGCTTAATTTTTTAATAGGTAAAAAATATTTTATTATTTATAAACCTTCGCTTAATATGTGCATGTTATCAAATTAATTTTAAACATAACAGATTCCTAAAAAAATATGTTTTGGGCCTTCTATGAGGCTCGAACAAAAAAAAAATTACCATATTACAACAATACAACATTACCAAAAAAAAAATCTTTTTGAACATGATTTATAGTGATATTCTAGAAGTTTTGAAAGTTAGAAAGTTTTTTTTCTCCTCTTTTATAATAATTTGGTGACGAGATGGTTAACATCCCGCTAGAGGTCTGGATGGGCCCGAGCCGGCGGAATGGTTTTGAATTTTCTAACGGGCCGTACCAATAAAAGAAATTTGCGGGCCTGCTGGCCCGTTATAAAGATTTGAGCATGCAATATGATAAAATATGAGCTATTTTCAATGAATATAGCTTTAAAGAGAATAAATGTAAATGTGGGTCACGAATCGATACTAGTTTGACAACATAAATACAGAAATATAACTTGTACAGAGTAGATATCGGCATAACACAGTTTCTTTTTGTCTAACCTGGGCTTAATATTGTTTTTAGCAGACTCGTGCAAGGCAAAGATCAGGCTTGCATTGTTTTTCTACATATTGTCGAGTCGGGACGAACCTAGACTTAATTGTTCTCAAGATGTGCAGAGCAGACGACGTGATTTATAAAAGAATTAATAGCAATAAATAACTTACGTTAACTTAATCTTTAGGAATTTACTTCTTGGTGGTTCACTTCTCAACAACAGGAAAGTTTGACACATTTTCTGACTAATCTTTAACTGTTAAAATATAAAATTGACAAGCCTGACTATTGAAGGGATTTGGAATCGAATAGCATTTTCCATTTTTGGTAAATAAGGTACTTGTATATACTTGTTGAGATATAAGAGATTCTTGTCATGTGGTTGCAGATTTTTCTCCCTTCCCATGCTGTCGCTTCCGGAAATTCGATTCAGAACGCTAACTTTGACAGTATTTTCTTAAATTGCTTGTATCAAAAAAATGGATAACGCCTTTCGATTACATAGTTTCTGAATAAAAGCATCAGCTAATCTTATGCGTTTCCGAAAAGAAATGAGTTCAGAAATGCATCAGAAAGTAGCTCCTTTGGATTTGAGAAAATCTTTAATAAAATGATATAAAAATATTTTCATAAATCTACTCTTTATTATACAGATTCAAAAATTATGATGCATTTAACTTTTTTTTTCAATCTAAACCATATTAATTTTTTAACGAATTTTTATTTAATTTGTTAAAAGTCTAAGAACCTAAATAATACTTAATGTTGCTATAGTACAGTTTCTGTAAAATATACTGTAAAATCATCCCATAAACATGTAAGCAGTATTCTTTTAAAAAATCTTAATTATATGATAAAAATCTGAATTTTTTTCAAAATAGAAGCTGTGTTGTGCCAGATAGGTTCGGGCCTGTTTTTACGGATTTCTGTACTAGGGCCTAGAAATGTAAAAATATAAACGAGCTGGGACGGGACAAAATAACCTTTCTTGGTAACAATCAATAACCCTGAACGGGTAGGAAAAGGTAGCTTCCTTACACCTTGTTTTTGAAAATTCAGTTAATTTTACTGAAACATACGGAGATAAAATGCGTGAAACACAATCATAAAAGAATCAATCACAGTTTTCATCAATATTGAATTTGAACGAAAATGTTGACAAAAGCTTATTTTATAGCGATTTACCTTTGGTTGCAAAATTTGGCGATTTTTAGTCACGTATCAGCAAACTTAGAGCAAGCATATATGACTAAGTTGTTTCGGTACTACTTTGTTATCCCATCGACCAATTTCGCCAAATTATACAAATCGCCAAACTAATAGCCAAAATTATACATATTGACTTAATTTTTATTTTAAATAACGAAAAAACAAATAATAGAATATTAATAAAAATATTAATAAAAAGTCGAAATAAAAATCACTTAATGATATTTTAAACGCGTGAATCGTACTTAATGTCATTGAATGTGACATTCACGATCATCCATTATTGGCATTTAATCTTATAGTTTGGCGACAATTCTTTGGTCGATGGGATAACCTAGTAGTACTATTATTTCAAACGTATAAAAAAAAAAAACAACAATTAAAGAAAACTTTCGAGAAACTACGTTGTTGGAAGCTAATAAAATGAAACCTGATTATGAAAAAAATCAGCTACTCCAGAATTTCGAGGCATTAGTAAGTCCTGTACGCATATGCTCAGTCACGTCCAAATTGGTTAAAAAATCCAAGTCTCATAACAGAAATTAGATTGTTTCATGATGTCAGACATACATATTTTAAAGCTGTTACATCTCAGCCATTTTTTCAGGATAAAAAACAAAAAATGCGAAACAAAAATGCTGGATAAACTTTATATCAAATACAAATACTTAAAGAAAAAACTTTTTCAGTTTCTAATTATCTAATTCACGCTTCTATGTGTGTCTGATACAGAGTTCGTTCTCGATAACTTAGTGACTTGAAACTTTGCACACTTTTTATAGCTGAATATCTCCTATCACACATTTGAAAATATCCTACATTATTTGAATGAAATAAATTAATTTTATGATATCCGACTGTTTCTGGGATTAAGATTTTAAAATATAATCTTAATTTCAGTCGTTTTTGTGTAAGCTAGGTGGCTCAGTGGTAACGCATTTACCAGTTGATTTAAAGGTTCCTAATCCTAACCCTAGTGCTCGAAATTGGGACTTGAAATCCTCCTTCCGGAATCGATTTCATTATCTAATCGATTCAATTTTTATAGAATTTTTTAAAACAGTCTGATCCAAGACAAATATCTTTCCATCTTCCATCCGGAAATTTTATTTCACTTAAAATTTCAAAATGAAATCTAAAATACATTTTATGAAAAAAAGTCACATCTCTTATTATATTTTCCAGTTTATTAAGTTTATTATCCAGTTAAATTTCAAAACGAAATCTAAAATATACTTTATAGAAAAAATACACTTTTCTTATATTATGCCAATGTTGCCACTATGAATATAACTCCCTGTGGTATTCGTTTTAACATTAAATTGAATGGTGCTGCCATCTGTATTCTCATTGATAAAGTACAGAAAAAAAGGTAACGATTTAATAATTATAATTTAATGATTTGGAGTTATTAATTAAAGGATGAAGTGTTTTGAGAAGAATATTAAACGAATCTCTTTGTACGATTTTCGATCAAACTTATCCACTTATTTATACATCTTTTTGAAGTTTTTTACTGATCGCTATTTTGCAACAAGATGGCGTATGAAGCTTGTCAAAGAAGTGTCATCATTGTGTCAAGGAATATGTTTACGAACACATTAGAAACAAAATCATTTAAAAATAAAGCATATGAATTTAGCACGATTTTTTCTCAGTAATCGGTTTTCGACAACGAAATAAAGGATAAATAATTATTAAAAGAAAAAAAAATAATAACACACTATAAGTTGAAATATCTGAAATTCAGACGCATGTGAAAAAATTTCAATTTTCAGATGTTTTAATATGTTTTATGTTTTTCAGAAACATATTTGTGTTATAAATACCAGTTATTTAAGACAATTAAAGCATATGAATTGCTAGAAATTGGAGAAATATTTTTTATCTAGCAAGTGTTTTTCTTGCCAAACAAATTATATTAACAAACATTGCAAAACTCCATACATTTGTAATGATACTTTGTAAAGTATGTTTATTCCGAAAAATACTTATTTGTTTTTAAGCCTTTAAAATTGAAATATTTCTACCAATAAGGGAATTAAATGATTAAAAATGTTATATTTAAAATATATATTTAAATTTATAATCTTTTGTTTATGTTGCACGAAGTTTGAAGTATAAATTTATGTACATTATAACTAATAATGTATATGGTTCTTTCGGGCTTAAAAATATATTAGTGTTATTAAAACTACGATTTTTTTTTTCAAGAAGTTGTAACGATTAAGCATATAGCTATCAATGTAATATACTACCAAAAGCCATGCTTTGTTTGGATTCGCGAAGCATTAATTCATAAGATAAATGTTTGAAAGTAACAATATTTTTTTTATATTATATTGCATCTTTATAAAACTAATGTATCAATTAATTTTATTTGTTTACATTTCTTTTGTTGCCACTTTACAAAAAAAAAAAAAAAAATCGTTATATAATTATTTTTTAATGATTTCACACAATAAGTACAAATTGTATACCTGAATTCTTAACATTGAAAAATTATTTTATAATTGCATGCAAATAACTGAATTTTCACAAATTTTAATTCATTAAAAATATGCTATAATTTGCATAAAAAGGGTATTTTTAAATTTTCATACAAGAAACCGTGAAACTATTATATAATTAAAAGAAATGGGCACCAAAATAGGCGCCATTTCCAACCAATCTTATAAAGTATCGTTTTAAAATATATTTTCTCTGTTAAAATAGCATACATTTTTATTATAACGAAGTTTGATGTTCTTTTACGGTTTGAAGTGTGAATTCTGCAGTTCTTTTTAACATTTAAAATATTTCGTCTTTGCAAAATGCAGACATATAGGTTTCTTTCCTTTTTTTTTTTTTTTTTTTTTTTTTTTTTTAATGAGACATTTTGATGGAAGAATAATATTTCCCATACTTAATCATTCATGATTTTGTTCATTTTTACTGAATCAATGATTTTTATTTACTGGAAGAAATACACAGGTTTCATTTTTGTTTACAAAATAAATGCGCATAATAGAAAAATACATTCGACAAAATAATAAAAAAAAATTTCTTTTTTTAATTATTTTATAAGTAAATAATATTGTCGAATCTACATAACATATTTTATTTCTACTAAATCCAAAAATATTTATTTCTTTAATTAAACATTTTTTGAGATATTTTTGCAAAATAATTAAAATATATATTATTTATTTAATTAATCATGATGATATAAGAAATTATTAACTCCATGATTTATTTTTCTTCTGAAAATATATGTGTTTCATTTTTTATTTGCAAAAATGCGTCCATAATGAAAAAACACGTAAAATAAATTAAATAAAATAATAACTTTTTTAAGTTCATTTTGTAAAAAAAAATAATACTATGCAGATCTAACAGATCACAATTTATTTTTATGTTTAATTTCAAGTCAAAATATCGAATAGTTTTTTTCGTAAAGTGTACGACTAAATGGGATTTCTGTAGCCTAGTAGAAGATTCGCTTCTCTCATTCTAATAAACAGCGATAACATTAAAACTGTTTTCAAATCTTCTGTTCAACAAAGCGAAAGTTTCGGATACATTTTCTGATTTATTTTTAAATGTAAAGTCATAAACTGGTAAGTGTGACTACTAGAGCGATTTGGAAACGAAACGAATTTTCCATTTTTTTTTTATTAATAAATAAATCATCCAGTTATAAGTAATTATGGTTACATGACGACTGGGTTTAGCTTGAGAGAAATTCAGTTCAAAGTGCGATTTACAGTATTTTCTGAAAGATATTTTACACTTACCAAACAGCGGAAAACAAAGTCTCTCGATTTCACATTTTCTAAATAACATTTGCATATTTTCGAGCAAGAATGGATTTAAAAATGTGTCCCTAAATATTTGAAAACAGTCTTTAATTAATGTATATTAATTTTTCGGAATATCAGTGTAATAAATACAAAATGATAAGCTAGGGTTTTCAAAAATATATTCATTCGGAAAGATATTATTAAGGTCTAAAATCTTAGACAGGCTCCTTTATGAAAGGGAGCTATCCTCTCTATAAGCTATAATCATAATGAAATCTAAAACTAATTGGTGTGCCAATCCCAAAACTTTCTTCTATCTCATGCGTGCATTTTAATATTTCAAAATTTAGTTACACATGTTAATACGTTAATATTATTAATTCAATACTATACGAACTATGATTTTCATCTTAAATTTCTGCTTCAGCCAATTAATCGGAGTAAAAACAAATTTCCGTCTCTGCACGACCCGATGAACAATAGAATGATAGGCAGATTTTTTTTCAAGTTCAGGGAGGATCTACTCTCAATATCCAAAAATAATCATACACAAAAAAATTAATTCAGTTCTATACATAACTTCATACACTTTTTGAAGGTAAAATAATGAAATGGCACAGACATCGCGATTATAAAGCCTCCTCCCGGTGGATTTTTTTTAAATTCAGGGAGGGTCTGCTGACCATACCCAAACACTTACATAAAAAAATTTCATTCAATTCTATGCTCATTCTAATCTAATTCTTCATACACTTTTCTGTGGTAAAATTTTGAAACTGCACAAAAATCGCTATTGCAGCGCCCCCTTCCGGCGGATTTTTTTCAAATTAGGGGAGGGGCAACTAGCCATATCCAAACACTTACACAAAAAATTTGGTTCACTTCGATGCATAACTTCATACACTTTTAGTCAGTACAATATTGAAAATGATACAAAATTCGCTATTGCAGCGCCTCCTTCGGGCGAAATATTTCAAAATTGGTGGAGGACTTACTTGCCACAGCCAAAAACATCCACAAAAAATTTGACTCAATTTTATGCATATCTTCAAACTCTTTGAGGTTAGAATGGCGACGTACGGACACATAAGCCTCATTTAGAATGTCCAGAGGGATGAAACCGGATTCACACGAAGTGGAGCTGCTCCGCTATCATTCCTGCTTTAATTTTGTACCCATTTACAAACCCAAGCATAAAGTAGCATTAAAATTCTTTCGCGCAAGTTTTCGTGCGCAGGTCTCTGTTAAAGAATATCGTCTGCTTGTTTACTTTTGGCCTCGTAGGGTGCAGTTTCGCTATGACCAACACATAATGTGCAGGAATTGGTACGCGGCCACTTGTTTTAATACCTGTACGATACATTATTATGAAACTGTTTTGGCATGCGGCGATTTGTTTTAATATCTGAATATATGAAACAGTTCTTCGAATTTAAAGTTATACAATCTTCAGTTTTAAAATTAATTTTGCAATGATAATTATGTCGCTAATTATGTCATGAAAAATATAACACTGTTTTTAAAATGTAACCCATTTAAATTGATTATCGATACTATGAGGTTTATATATTTTTATGCTACCTTCGAAAATTTTTTGCAATTGACTTTAAAATATAAGGATAGCTAAAATAATTAAAAGAGTGGATATGTATACTTTTTAGGTGCGTTCGTAATTATATAATACGTAGCACCTATAGTGGTCGTTCAGTCCGTCCGTCTGTCCGTCCGTCTGTCCGTCCGCATATAACAACGCAAAAACTACCCAACCGAATCGTTTGAAATTTAAAATACATAATTATTACATAATTTTGTCGAGTCATTTCAAATTTTATGAAACTCGGATGCATAGATCAATTACAGGGGCAATCAAAAGTATTCCATTACATTACGGTCAATGGGGAAAAAGTTTCAAATGCATTTTACTTGTTTGAAATTTAAAATACGCAATTATTACATAATTCTGTCGAGTTATTTCAAATTTTTTGATAATTGTGTGCATAGATCAATTACAGGGGCAATCAAAAGTATTCAATTACATTATGGTCATTGGGGAAAAAGTTTCAAATATATTCTATACTTTTGAAATTTAAAATACATAATTATTACATAATTTTGTCGAGTTATTTCAAATTTTAGGAAAATTGGATGCATAGATCAATTACAGGGATAATCAAAAGTATTCCGCTACATTACGGTCAATGGGTAAAAATGTTTCAAATGCATTTTAATCGTGTTACACTCATGCGAACTTAATAAAATTTATATGTAACTATAAAGTACATATTATAATATACATCTTACATAATTTGTGGTGCAAAGAACATTTGTTATTGATTTACAAGGCCACACAAAAGTATTCCATTACGTAATGGTATAGGGAGAACATTGATATATGAGCGTTTTAATTGTAATTCACTATTTACAATTTTATGAGATTGATATATGAAAGTAATATTTTTAAAACTTCGTTATCGTACGAACGCACCTAATTTGCTACGCTTCACGTGCAATTTCCAACTTTTTTAACTTGTATTACAACCATACGCACTTTATGTCTGAAAATGTTAACTTGTACTTTATTTGCAATATTTAATTTTGTATTAGTTTTCCGTAATAATTAATTTGTCTTAGTTTTGTGTAATAGTTTTTTTTTTTTTTTTTTTTTTCCCCGAAGACTTTTTTTTCCTTTTCATTGATTAAAATACAAACTTGTATTTTTTTAGCTTTGCTTACTACTAATAACATATCGCTATTCTATTTAAATTATAGTGGTATTTTATTTTCATTGAACTATGCTTTATTTCATTCTCTTATAAAATTAGCATAAATTATCGTAATCTTTTATTAGTAGTTTTACAAGCTTTTATATAGCTAATAGTTATATATTTTTTTTTACATTAGATGTGATTTTTTGCTAATTTATAAGGAGAGAATAATATACACATTTATTATGTTATTCATCTTAAAATAATAATAAATAAATAAAGAGAAGGATATATTTTTAAATAAATATATTTTTTATAGAATCTCATGATTTGTGTTGCAGCCTCAAGATTGGACTTTCATAAATATTGTTGCAGTTCATTCATTAATGATAAAAAATATATTAATTCAAAATTGATGCTATTTTTTGCTGGTATTTTTTTTAAATTATTAATTTATCTCTCATTTTCTTGCAGCTGTTTTTTTTTTTTTTTTTTTTTTTTTTTTTTTTTTTTTTACGGACAAAAGGTCAAAATATATTTTCAAGCAAGGTTAATTTGAGTATGACTTATTATTCTATATGAATGGGTTTGTGAATTTATAAATTCATCTCTAAACCAATTCTCCTTTCGATTAAAACAAAGATGAAACTCTAATAAGATATCTAAAAAGCTTTCGATATTGCTGAAAACTTTTCAAAGCAACTGCAAAACTTTTAATGTAACATTGAAGCGAAGTAAACAATTTTTATTGACACCAGAAGCCAGTCTACCTACAGGACCCTACTGAAAAATGAAAGTAATTTAATACTTTCTAATACATTTGAAAAGAGTGTTTATAAAATCAATTTGTCAGTCTGTGCTGCAATTAATGTAAACTCAAATTTCCATTTATGTTATTGAAATTAACTAAAGCATGTTTCTTAGCGAAAATGAAGTGTGCAGAATTATTGCGACAATGGGAGAAAAACCTTTTGTGGTAAATTTAAATGATGTTACACTATTTCAAAAATGAAATTTATATCCATTTAAAAAATGCACTAACCATGGTTTCTGCATAGTACGGTGTATAATAAAAATGAGATGGTCTCTGTCTGAGCTCAGTTTTTATTCAAGTCCTCTAATAGGTATAATATTACAAATTTATAAATTTTTTTAAAGGAATTTTCATGGACATGAAAATCGCGAAACATTGTCTTGAAAGAGTATTTAGAATTAATACTTATTTCTATGTAAGAAGAAATATTTTAGCAATAATATATTCATAAAACACCAGTATTCAGTTAAATATAATAAAAACTTTAAAATTCCGAAAGTTTCAAAAAGTGTTAGAAACATGATTTTTATTGTATTTAAAAGTAATATTTTAACGAAAAACTTTTTTAAATGTTACTAACACTTTTATGTAATGTACTTTTATCATCAGGTTCTGATGACACAAAATTTTTTGGTCTTTCAAATCATCAGACTTCGATAAAAAAAAAAAAAAAAAAAAAAAAAAGCGCTGAATACTGATGTCAAAACATGTATCATTAATTTACACAATCACTACTATAAAAATTCAATTAATGGCTATGTGAAAAAAAAAATGATTTGAAGCATATTTTATAATGCTACACTATTTCAAACATAATGACATAGATATATATTATTGAGATTTATTACAAGATGCTTACTGGAGAATATGATATGCATAATGGTTATCATTCATTTACAGAGCGACAAAAAATTTTGATTGTAGTATGATGGATGTACTGTACAATATAAATTAGTTTAATATAAATTATACACATTTATTTAATATATTAATTAATTTAAATTATGTACATTTAAAAAAATATTAATTAATATTAATTATAGATATTTAAATAATAATATTACTTAATATGGATCATTCACATTTAAATATGAATATTATCTATGTATATTTAAATATTAATATTAATTAATTATGTATATTTAAAATCCTTATCAATTATATATTTAAATAATAATAATAATATAGGGAAAGGGAAAAATAATTATGCTAACCTTCCACTACTTTATAATTACAAATGAATGGGTAATTAGTAAAAAGAATGGTAAATTAATTGCAATTTTTATATATGAAGATAAGATTTTTAAAAAATGATAATTTAAGTATGAAATTAGTAAAATTTACTAATATTTTTCAACAGTAATAAAAAATTGTATTTAGTGTAAGTTTAGGATACATTGTATTTTAATAAATGTTCATGTAATTATTTTTTAAAAGCTTGAGTAACTTTTAAAAGTATCTTAATTATTGAAAATTTATTTGTGATAAAATTTTATGCAATAAAAATTATTACATTTTATTCATGTTAATTTTAATTTAATTTTGTTTATTTAATTGTAAGTATAATTTAGTTTAATTATCTAATTATCAATTGTATAAAAATACAAAGCAACTGATCTTTACATGTTTATAACTGTTCTTTATTAACTAATTCAAAAAAGATCATTAAGAAAATCCACAAGAGAGAAAATAGCAAAAAAATGCACAATTTAAAACCTAACAATTAAAAAATTTGGTTTTAATCAACATACTATACAAGGTTTATCTTTCAACAAAGCCCATTGGAAAAAATTTGCCAGTTCTCCTAAACAGATTAGCGCGCGAGAAATGGGCGGAGAAATTTGAACGGACACTTGCTTTGTACACCCGAAAGGAATCATGGGTACATGCTGGATTAGTGCCCTAGGAGATAGCAGGGGTGAAAAATGCCCTAGGTTGAAACCGGATCTGCACATTCTAAACAGGTCAGAAATACAATGATGGAATCGATGTGAATTGAATGTGGATTCGAGGGGATATTCTAAATGACCCTATACAGACGCACGGACAGACAGACATTTTGTAAAAACTTATTTTTTGGAATCTCTGACTCCCTAAAACATGTAAATCCGTCGAAAACCGAAAGTCGAAAAAAAATTTAGATTACAATACTTTTTTCTATTGAAGATACAAGAAAGTAAAAAACTAGTTGGATGTGGCAATCCGAAAGCTTTCTTCTATCTCATGCATGTTAATATTTTCTGAATTCTCTATCACAGTGCCAAAATTAAATGGCTATCTATGCCTATCATGGAGATTCTGATGATACGAAATTCCGTGCTTTAGTTCTCGAGATAGGACTATCGTTAAAATCCCTTAAATGATGTAAAATGCAGCATAGCAGCCCCACTTAATAGGCGATTTACATCGAAAATTAATTTGCAACAACTTATGTCAACATCTACCTGAATCTGCTGCATGATGAAAATCCGTGCATTAGTTCTTGAGATAGAATTAGTGTCGTGAAAAATACAGCATAGCAGTGCCACCTGTACGACGATTTGCATCAAAATGTAAACAACACCAAGTCATATTAAGAACTAACTGAATCTGAACTTTTATGGAAACCGATGCATTAATTCTTGAGAACCTTGAACAATGTTGTACAGCAGCGCTACCTGTTGAGTAATTTACACCGAAAACTAATCAGCTCCAATTTATATCAGCGGCTAATTGAATATAATTTTTTATTAAGTTCCGTTGATTAGTTATAGAGAAAGAACATCCACGAAATTTTTGCCATATAGACAGAGTCACAGACAGACATTTTATAAACACATGTTTTTGGTATCTCTGACCCCTAAAATTGTAAATCCGTCGAAAACCGGAAGTCGAAAATTTTCACGAATCCAATACCCTCTTGTTGTAAAGACAGAAGGAAGTAAAGACGGAAAACTTATTTTGAACATCTGATGAGTCCTATTGCTCCAGCCCCTACCGCGTCCTTCAATATATTCTATGAGTTGAGAAGGTTCAATATCGCCAAATGAAAAAGTACACTGTAAAAAAATTTTCCGTTAAAAAACGGAAATAGTACTGGTAATCTAGACGCCAGTACTACTTCCGTTTTTTAACGGAAAAGAATTTCCGTAAATTCCAGAAATAGTTCCGTTTTTTCACAAAACATTTCTTTTTTTTTTTTTTTTTTTTTTTTAATTTTTTCATTATGTAAAAATTTTCGTTTGAAAAGTTAAAAGAATTTTTGAAGGACTAAGTAACATCTTTGTGATTTTTATTCTTTACTTTTCAAAGACACGTTAATATCAGGGACACATTATATACAATTAATTTAAACAACAGTGAAGAAATGTTATATACCTTCCATGGGGTTCGAACCCGGGGCCTCTTGTGTCGTAGCTAGCAGTGTAATACCATTACACCAGAATTATTCAAACGACCCTTTCAAATATGTTTAGTTATTTCGGATACATTTCGTAAAGTAAAAATAAGATTTTGAACGCAGGTTTTTTTTTTTTTTTTTTTTTTTTTTTTTGTAGAGATAATATTTTTCTATTGAATGGATAATTCTAAATGTTTTACAGATTTTCTTTGCATAATTTCGAATATTTAGCTTATTAATTTTGGCTTTATATATATATAAATTAGTTTTTAAAATATTACATGCATGAAAGAATTTATTAAGAGTTTTGTTTCCTTCTTTTTTGGAAAAGTTTTAAAATTCTATTGCAATATTACTGATATTTATTATTTCCTTCTATAGTAAAAAAAAAAACTAGCCTTAAAAGGAATGACTCCTGGAATGATGCTGATGTGGAAGATTTCCGGAACTAACGAATCCGGGTTGTCCACTCCTTCCATGAGCCGAATAGACCAATCAGGAAAGGGCTCCGTCTATGCATCGCCGTATGGGTTACCATAAAGAGAGGAAAGGTTACCATCGCCAACAATCGCCAAGTTTGTCGCCAACTTGGCGATATATCGCCAAATTTGGCGACCAAAATTAGTTGTCAAAAGTGTCGCCAGCTTGGCGATAACTGTAATATTTCGCCAAATTTTTAATTTCTTTACAACACCAGTCGTTTGATACATCATTTGAGAGGTTTGCAACTGCTTGTTCATATAATGGATGTATTGTGTGTTATCCCCCACTCTGCTCTCCAGGGGGGACACATTTTTAATTTATTTACAACATCAGTCGCGTTACACAAGATTTGAAAGGTCTGCAACTGCTTATTCATATTATGGATGTCTTGTGTGTCACCCCCACACTCTGCTCTCCCCAGGAGGGGGGGGTCACATTTTTAATTTCTTTACAACACCAGTTGTGTGACACATCATTTGAAAGGTCTGCAATTGTTTATTCATTTTATGGATGTCTTGTGTGTCACCCCCACTCTGCCCCCCAGGGGGGCACATTTTCAATTTTTTACAACACCAGTCGTGTGACATATCATTTGAGAGGTCTGCAGCTGCTTATTCATATTATGGATGTCTTTTGTGTCGCCTCCCACTCTGCCCCCCAGGGGGGCACATTTTTAACTTCTTTACAACACCAGCCGTGTGACACATCAGTTGAAAGGTCTGCAACTGCTTATTCATACCATGGGGTATTGGCGAGCGCAGCAAGCAGGGGCAGCCAATAATTTGGAATCGCGAAGCGATTACGCGGGGCGTTGGCGAGCATAGCGAGCAGGGGGTAGAGGTCTGCACGGGCCGGAATTTCCAGGCCCGGCCCGGCCCGGCCCGGCCCGTAGGAAAGTGATTTCGGCCCGGCCCGGCCCGTTGCAAAACTCAAAAGTTCGGCCCGGGCCCGGCCCGGCCCGTTATAATTTTTATATTTTAGGCCCGGCCCGGCCCGGCCCGTACAAAAATCAGCGAAAACAGGCCCGGCCCGGCCCGGCCCGTTTTGGCCCGTTACAATTTTTACGATTTCTAAAAAATTCACATTTTTATCATATAACTAAGATTCTTTTAAAGAATACTGCATACATATCTATGGAATGATTTTACAGTATATTTTACAGCAAATACACATTAACAACCTTAATGATTACTTAGATTCTTAGGCTTTCAACATTCGAATAGAGATTCATTAAAAAATTAATATGGCTTAGAATAAAAGAAAAAAGAAAGAAAGCTAAAAACATCGTTAATTTTGAAGCTGTTTAATAAAAGAAGATTTATAAATATATTTCTATATCATTTTATTATAGATTTCAAATCCAAATTCATTCTTAAATTCAGAGAAGCTCCTTTCTGATACATTTCTAAATTCATTTTTTTTTTCTCAAAAACGCATAAGATTAGCAGATATCTTTATTCAGAAACTATATAATCGAATGGCGTTATCCATTTTTTGATACAAGCAATTTAAGAATACTGCAAACAAATAAAATACTGTCATAATTAGCGTTTTGAATAGAATTTCCGGAAGCAATAGCAAGGGAAGTAAGAAAAACCTGCAATCATTTGAGAAACTATTATAACTCAACAAAGTTATACAAGTATTTTATTTACCAAAAATGAAAAACGCTATTCGATTCCAAATCCCTTTAATAGTTAGGTTTATCACTTTTATAATCTTACAATTTAAAATTAATCAGAAAATGTGTCAAACTTTCGCACTATTGAGAAATTAATTTAAAACTCATCAAGAAGTATATATCCAAAGACTAAGCTAACATAAGTTCTTTATCGCTGTTAATTTTAAAAATCATGTTTTCTGCCAATAATTAAGTCTAGTACCGGTCCGGCCAGTCTATATGTAGAAAAATAATGCAAGCGTGATCTCGGATCGGCATGAGTCAGCTAAAAAAATATTAAAACGGGTTACACATAATGTAATTCTCCGATGCCGATACACTGTACATTTTTATATTGATATTGTCAAACTAGTATGGCCACATTTATACCTATTCCCGTTAAAACCATTTTCGTTGAAAATAGCTCATATTTTATCATTTCCTGCTCGAAAATTTTTTTTTCGGCCCGGCCCGGCCCGTCTGGCCCGTTCAATTTTTTTGCCGGCCCGGCCCGGCCCGTTTATGTTGTTTGTCGGCCCGGCCCGGCCCGTTGAAAAAACTATTCTAAATCTGCCGGCCCGGCCCGGCCCGCGGGCCGGGCCGGGTACGGGCCACGGGCCAGGCCCGGGCCCGTGCAGACCTCTAGCAGGGGGGCGGCGCCCCCCTAGTATTTAAAAAAAATACTAACATGCTAAAAGAAAGAAATAAAGAATACTGCCCAGCTAAACTGATGGCATTGAGCTCACAGGCTACAAATACTAATTGTACATTAAAGCCTTATATTTTCAAGGGTTAATTCCGTTCGAAAAAAAAATTAAGAAGGGGAAACAGCTCTCCCCTTTCCTCTTTTTTTATACTTAATCATTGAACCTCCTATACTATCAAAGACATGCTTTATCATATAAAAAATCTATATCCAAAATTCAGAGCAAGTTAGATAATTCTTAATAAAAACCCATTTAGCATTTATATAATTTAAAAGGAGTTATCCCCCTCTTTTATACTTAACCATTAAACTTCCAAAACTATTCAGAGATTTTAACGAAATCTGAAAATTCTGCTTGAAAAACCCATTTATATAAATTAAGGGGGGGGGGGCATTAGAACCCCTGTTCCCCCTATTTATACTTATTCAATGAACACCTAATAACAGTCACGGAATCGCCTCATCAGAATGATCCTTATCTAAATTTTGAACGAAAACATAATTCTGCATGAAAATCCCATTTATATCAACTAACGGGGGGGGGGGATTAGAACCCTTGTTCCCCCGATTTATACTTATTCAATGAACACCTAATAACAGTCACGGAATCGCCTCATCAGAATGATCCTAATCTAAATTTTGAACGAAAAATTAATTCTGCATGAAAATCCCATTTATTTCAACTAACGGGGGAGGGGCATTAGAACCCCTGTTCCCCCTATTTATACTTATCCAATGAACACCTAATAACAGTCACGGAATCGCCTCATCAGAATGATCCTAATCTAAATTTTGAACGAAAACTTAATTCTGCATGAAAATCCCATTTATATCAACTAACGGGGGGGAGGCATTAGAACCTCTGTTCCCCCTATTTATACTTATTCAATGAACACCTAATAACAGTCACGGAATCGCCTCATCAGAATGATCCTAATCTAAATTTTGAACGAAAACTTAATTCTGCATGAAAATCCCATTTATATCAACTAACGGGGGGGGGGCATTAGAGCCCCTGTTCCCCCTATTTATACTTATTCAATGAACACCTAATAAGTCACGGAATTGCCTCATCAGAATGATCATAATCTAAATTTTGAACAAAAACTTAATTCTGCATGAAAATCCCATTTATATCAACTAACGGGGGGGCATGAGCCCCCCGTTCCCCCTCTTATACATATCGAATGAACTCCAAAAACTAATCAGGGAAGCGCCTTGTCAGGATATACCTATATACAAAATTTCAAGTGGATCGGATATTTGTATCATGAGTTACCGCGTTACGCACATACATACAGAACGGACGGGCACATAAGCTCTCAGGCTATGATAGCCTGTGAGCTAAAAAACGTGCATTTTAACACATTATTTTATGACGATCGAAGGTAAACTCAATAAAGATAATTACAATGGGTTATAGAAAAAAAAAATCAGTTATTGATTTTTTATAACATATGTAATCCCCAAAATTACCTTTCTTAATTTCCATAATTTCTTTCCATAGTTTCGATTTTCTTTCCATAATTTCGAATATTTAGCTTATATGTATAAAAATTAGTCTTTAAAATATTACATGCATGAAAGAATTTATTAAGAGTTTTGTTTCCTTCTTTTTTTTTTTTTTTTTTTGGAAAAGTTTTAAAATTCTGTTGTAATATTATTGATGTTTATTTATTTATTTAAAAAAATACTAACATACTAAAAGAAAGAAAAAAAAAACGTGCATTTTAACAAATTATTTTATGACGATCAAAGCTAAACTCAATAAAGATAATTACAATGGGTTATAAAATAAATTTCAGTTATTGATTTTTTATAACTTACGTAATCGCCAAAATTGTAAGAATTTCGGTAATGTATTTCGATATATTTTTAATTTTATGGGCGAACTTCTTAATTTGAATAAATTAAAAAATATAAATATTAAAATTAAAAGAAGAATTTTTTTCCACTTTTTTCAAAATATCCAACGCACTTAATATATATATATATATATATATATATATATATATATATAATAAAAATACATTAAAAATTATTTTAAAATCACAATCAACTTTCCCTTTCAGCTATTTCAAACTTAAAAAGAATTAATATATTTTTTTATTATTATTATTATTTTCTTAATATTTAAAAAATACGTTAGTTTTTTATTATTAAAACAGAATGAAATTGAGAAATAGTCTAGCAAATTGTTTAAAAAACATCAACTCAGTATAAGGTTTTTAATTTTGCTGGTAGATGGCACCACTAAACTCTACTGTTTTCGGAAAATTGACAAAAATAACAGAACACTTCCGTTATTTAACGGAATTAGTGACTCCAAAATGTCAAATGCGGAAATTCTTCTGGTTTTTTTTTCGGAAAAATGAAACTATTCCATAATTTTGTGGGAAAAGTTTGTGTATATTAACGGATATTTTTTACAGTGTAACTGGGGAACGTTTTCAAGCGTAAGTTGTAAATTTGGACGAGTGCGGTATCAAAAGAAAGATCTCGACATGTACCTTAAAAAGTGCAATGGAACTACCTGTCCGAACCCAACCGTTTTCGAGATATAAGCATTTGAAATGCGAATGAATAAATAAATTGACATGGTGGCAGTGTTCTCGCTGTCGCTCGCCAATGCGCCAAATTGCGACTCAATTCTTCATTTGGCGAGAAAACAAGCGATTCGATTCGCCAAATCGCTAGTGCTCAATTTTTGCTTTGTTTTTCATACATATGCGTATATATTTAATATATAAATATTTTTAATATATTTGTAGCGGATAGTTGAAATTAGATTAATAACAATAGCTGTCACAGTTATAAAAACTTGGATTATTTTAGAACATATTGAAAATAAGGGAATACTTTAAAGAATTAAAGGCTTTTTTTCTGCTACACGGCGAATCTATTTGGCTAATACTTTTTCATTTGGCGAATGTTTTTTATTTTTAATTAGCCAAATTACCAACGTTCGTCAAATGTCAGCGAGAACACTGCATGGTGGTATATAAAGTGTTCGCAAATTAAAAGTTTTTTTGCATTTTTTTTAATCCTTCTGCAAATACCTTTTCGGGAGCTATCAGAAAAATCCTTTACATTCATATACATTGCCGATTATTTCCCCTCTTTTATACAGGCACTTCGCAGTCTACGAAGTTTTCGCGTACGGCTGCATTCGGAGAACTTTTCCATCTGTTTCTGTTATTTCCAGCACCTTGTTTTATGCAAAATTTTCGGCAAATGTGTTGTGTGACGTAATGGATAAACTAAATTAAAAACAATGCGAAGGAAATTTTAACTTGCGCACAATTTATGTAACTGCCTGTCAATTTATTTATTAATTCATTCACACTTCAAGTGTTGATATCTCGAAATCGTTTGAACTCGGACGGGTAGTTCCATTGCACTTTTTATCTTTTGATTCGCGTTTGTAATGACCGAAAGGTGGCGTTGTATAGACCTGATAATCGTTTGTTTACGTAATGCTGTTTGTTCCATGCAGCTGGAGCAAGCGAATCATGCAAGCATTGTGTTGCTGTCATGTTATTTTGCCATGAGTAAGTCAAATGTACTTTTTTATATTATAGATCTAAACTTTGTGTATAAAATTTTGATTTTAGATAATTTTAATACAAAGAACCCAACGTTGCATGCGTTATAGAACTGTTTATTTATTTATTTATTATAGAACTGTTTATTTATTTATCGGCCTTTTAAACACAGATTTCAGCGGAAGATGCTCACGGTATCAGTTCTATTTCGTTTCAGACATTGTCCGCGAGAGGGCGTCTATTTCATTTCAAACGCGAATACCACACTTGTCCAAATCCACAACTTACACCTGGGAAAATTCCCTAGTTAGTTTTAACACATGGAGGAATGAGATAGGTGGAGGGGAAGTATTATCTCTGAGGGTGATGCTAAAAATGTAACCCTACATTAAGTCCAAACAAAACCACGTGCTTTGACAGGCCTATCAATTGAAATAGGTTTAAACCCGTATTTTTTTTACTATTATTTTTTTTTTAAAGAACTAATCTATCGCGTCACCAGTAAGAATTTATTAATTATTTTATCATATGTGTTTTAAATATCAATATAGAAAATTATTTTAACGTTTTGCTTGAAAATATAACATTCTTTTGTTAATATCTTAAAATCGTCTGGAGTCAGAAATCTATAATTTAGATTAATATTTCTTACTTAAGTTTATATACATGATTTTAAAAGAATGTTTTCATCATTATATTTTAAATATTTATTTACATGCAATTATTTAGTCATAAAAATTTTTCATCTACGTTATAAAGTATTTAAAATTGAATTAAAAAAGGAATCTTTTAGTAATACAATTTTTAGCTCGTAACAAATGTTTTCAATATCTAATTTAATTTTAATTTGATATTTAATAATTGCTAATTTTCCAATTTCTTTTGTTTTAAAAGAGAACATTTATTTTAATAAATAATAATAGAACAAAGACCATTTTAAAAATTTGCTATTTCTTCTTAAAATATGCTTCAGTTGTAATTCATTTCTTTCAATTCGTATTATAATACAAAATTCCTTCCACGTCCTTTTGTTTGCGACATTAAAATTTGAGCGATAAATGGATTCATATTGCAAACCTTTTTTGAGCCTTACTTCACCTCCACCTATCTCATTCCTCCATGGTTTTAACATCTGATGACGTCATTGCAGAGCCCGCCGCTCTTTAAACAATTCTGTCATTCGACAAGGTTCAATATCGCCATATAGAAAAAGGCGATATATATTAAAAACCTGGTGCAAAATGCATAAAAAATAGATAATATTGGGAAATAATAATAAAAAAATAATAAAATTATACATAAATAATGGAAATTAATTTTTAATTTCATTATCCCCTTAACATAAATGAGGTAATTGCTATAGGACAAAGCTTCCTATTAACGTTGTCACGTTTTATGCAAATCAGGGGAGCCTAATTAAAAAAATATTTTTTTATTCCCACTCACGGCATAATTAAACGGGAGACATTCACAAGTAAACAATTAATAATTAGAGTCTAGAGTTCATAGATGAAAGTAATCTAAACCGAGAGAGTGAAATTTTGTTGCAGTCTATTACGTTATTGTATTTTTTCTGGTTGCAAATTATTTATATTAGCATATTTATTTATGTTATTCAATTTTAGATCAATACTAATAGAAATTTTAACAAAAGTTTATTATTTAGTATTTTTAAATAAAAAAGTGGTCGCTAGCTTATGAAAAGTGGCCACTTTAACTGCTAATACTGGCCACTGGCTAGTATCGAAATTTCCCAGTTTTGCCCTTTAGATAGCTATATCAAAAAGTTTCTCAAGCTAAATCACGTTCGCTTTTTAATCGATTGGCAGTGGACACAATTACGAATGATTACCAATTCTTGAAATTTGCTTATTTTGGGGGATTTTAGTATGCTATTACTATCCAGTAGATTAAAATGTATTTAGAAAAGATTTTACATTTAAATATTATAAAATGACTGTCAAAATTGTTTTTCATAAACAAAAATATTTAAAAACATTAGATTTCTAAATTAGGTATAAGTTAGAGATATTATTATTAATACTTCATCTACTAGCAAAACTATTTAAAAATTAGGTATTAAAATCGTTCCAGTCGTTCACGCAAAAAAAAAGGTACATCAATGTCATTTGCTTTACATGTGATTTGCAACTATTGTTGTTGCCCTCTTAAGAAATTTTATACTACAACAAGTGTATTTTGCATTAAGTTTATTTTATTTTTTCCAGCAACAAACGAGCGTTATACAAGAAATATAAACTGCAAAAGTAAGATTTATTTCACAAAAATACATAATAGATCGTTTAGCCACTTTATTCAGGACAGTTGTAATGTCTCAAAGACGGACTAAGTTTTTCAGCTACTTCGCTAGCACTTCGAATACATCTTCTAGTAATGAGCTGTTTAGTACATTTTATTTGTGCAGAAAGCGTCCTGAAAAGCAAAGAAAAAAAAATTACATCAGCAAATAAATGGGTAGAATTCCTCTTTAAAAAAAATTAACTTAAAACTACACTATGTGTAAATTACTTAAAGATGACAAAAAGTATTTTTGAAAAAGTGTTAAATTACTTTTAATCCTCAATACTTTCAACTATAAACACAGCCATCGACAGGTATGTAAAAATCAAATATCAACATGATTAATATGTAAAAAAAAGTGTTAAATTATTCTTAACCCTTAGTACTTTCAACTGTAAACACAGCCATCGACAGAGAATATAAAAATACAAATATTATCATATTAATTTTCAAATGTCACGTAATTGGTTTGAAAGTGAAAGTAAAATTTTAGATCCGGAAAACATTGGGAAAATAAAATTTAAAAAAAAATTCTTTTTTTTTTACGTTTTTTGGAACACTAGGGTCTAAAATGTGTAAATCCATCAAAATTAATTTTTTTCCCCTGTCAAAACGACTACGTATACTACGTACTTGCCGTATACTACGTATGATGGATAAATAAGAGAAAGAAAAATGTTTTCTCACAACCATTCGTGATACTTACCTACAAAATTCATCATGGTCATTTATATCATCTGGAACAGGCTTGCAAAACTGGAGTATTTCTTCTGTGTATCTAAAAATACATCGAATGTGGTCCAAGAACTCTATAAAGAAATACATAAGTCATTTTAGATTTCTTATGAAAAATATCAAAATGCAGAATCATTTTAAATTGCTCTAAAATGCAACAATTTTTTTAATAAATATGTAACATATTTGTGTAATTCAGCATTTTCTTTTACTGCATTTCTGAGCACGATTTTTAATTAGTATAATTGCAACTTCTATTTAACACAAAATTTTGAACCATTTAATTTTTCCCAATACATTAAAGTACTTTTAGTTTTAGCTAAACATTAATATGTTACAATATAAGTTTTCTGATGACATTCTTTAGTACTTTTTCGGTAGATTTCTTTTATTTTATTTTCTAAAAAAATTTTGAATGTTATAGACCTTAAGGGTGTTTTTTAATCAAAAAGAGTAACTTTGTGACACAT
Source organism: Maratus speculifer (assembly GCA_964019185.1). Taxonomy (NCBI): domain Eukaryota; kingdom Metazoa; phylum Arthropoda; class Arachnida; order Araneae; family Salticidae; genus Maratus; species Maratus speculifer. The sequence continues at coordinate 313,268,488 of OZ025296.1, read as the reverse complement.
GCTTTAATTTATTTTTGTTCGGAAATGCATGAAACTAGCAGATGTTGTTATTCAGAAACTGTCTAACTGCACTCAATTTTTTTTTTTTTTTTTTTTTTTTTTTTTTTAACACAATAGATTTTTTATAACAAGCCTTCAAAGTTGACGTTTTTGAACACATTTCCCGACAAAAGCTGAAAAAACGGTCGAAAAGCAGGAGAAAAGGGGGTGATCACGTGATCGAAATAGCTTAGAACTGGGTAGGTAATTTAATTATCATTAAATGGAAAACTAAGTTCGATTCAAAATCGCTTCCATAGCCAGGCATTCCAATTTTATAACTTTCTGTAAAAAAATGAATTTGTAAATGCGTCAAAACGTTTTGCGCTTGTTGCGCGGAGCAGTTAAGAACAGATCCCGATCAAGGTGAAGTTGGGCCCAGGGCCTGTTAAAAAGTTGCCCCCCCCCTACCCATTTTCAGCGACACTTTCAGAGAAAAAGAAGGTTTATTTGACGAGTTGACAAAGTTGTTTGGGTGAAAAATGCCTAAATTAAGAGCTTCTAAAATTTTTATTGAGCCATTCATAATATTTAAATTTTACGTTTCATATTTTATAAAACAATATTATTTGAAAAGTATTTGATTAAGGGGAAAAAAATCAGCCAGATAATTTGTGGGCCCCTGAAACTGGTGGGCCCAGGGCCGAGACCCCGGAGGCCTGTACAATAATCAGGCCTTGGTTAAGAACACCCTTAAGGGTGTTCTTAAATCAAAAAGGGCAACTTTGTGACACATGCATTAATTTCTTTTTGTTCGGAAATGCATGAAAATAGCAGGTGTTGTTATTCAGAAACTGTCTAATTGCACTCATTCTTTTTTTTTTAAAAAAACACAATAGATTTTTCATAACAAGCCTTCAAAGTTGACACTTTTGAGCCTATTTCCCGACGAAAGCAGAAAAACTGGTCGAAAAGGAGGAGAAAAACGGGTGATTGCGTCATCGAAATAGCTTATAACTCGATCAGTAATTTAATTATCATAAAATGGAAAAATAAGTTCAATTCGAAATCGCTTTCATAGTCAGGCATTAAAAGTTTATAACTTTCTGTTAAAAAATGAATTTGTAAATGTGTCAAAACGTTTTTCGCTTGTTGAGCGGATCAGTTAAGAACACCCTTAATGGCTCATGATGATTTATTGCTGACAGAAAAAAAAAAGAATTCTCCAAATTGCTACTGCTGGGATCTACTGCTGAGATTTACCTAAATAAGTAGTTTCCAAACTTTACTGTTACACAGACCACCTGAAAATTTAAATTTCTTTCTCGAGCGATCTTGAGAAAAAAAAAATTACCTTAGGTCTATCTTAGGTATATGCAGATGAATTCCTGTTAGAACGTAGTTCATGGACCATATGGAATCTTTTCTCCTTGATTTGTTATAATGGAAGTGAATATGATTTACAGCAATTTTCTTGGAGAATGCTTTATAACGATTAAACAATAAAACTGTGCATGAAGTATCATAAAACAAAAGAACACTCAGGAAGCGTTTCGGGCGTAAAATTTTAACAAGCCGTCATCCGTCAAAGTAACACGTTTTCATAAGGGAATAACATCAAGAATGAACAAAAAGGGAAAAAAAAAAAAAAAAAAAAAAAAAAAAAAAGAGTTCACGAAGAATGCGACAAATGACGCTAGATGAAAGGTAAACACCAATCACAGAGAAGAAAATGCAGGATAAAAAAGTGTGCCTAATTGATAGAATAAATTAACAGAAAGAAAAGAATTAAGGAAATAAGGAAAAACAAACAATTTAACATGATAAATAAATGAATAAAAGGAAGAAAGTATAAAAAGGAAACTAAAAAAGAAATAAAAAGATAAAGATATATTTTTAAAAAATCATGTTTTTCTTTGCGATTTCGCTTTGAGTTTTATTGTTTATTTATAACTTTCCCCGGAGGTACTTTCTTTTGTTTATTCTGTGCACTTTGCTTCGAAACATTTGGAGATCAATCAGGTTACAAGTGAAAACAGAGTCTTTGAAAAAGAAGTCCATTCCTATAATAAATATATCTGGTTACAATATTTGGTGTATGCACTGCACAGCCTTAAATCTGTTTCTCAGTAATTTTTCATACTTCTTTGATTAAAGTTAAACGTATTGGAATAGCGTGCAATATTTTAAACAATATGTTTAAAATATTATCTCTGGAAATTAATACTTTTAACTTATTTTGTCTGCGTACTCTTTGTAAGTGAATCCGTAATTATGTAAATACGTAGCACCTACAGTCGTCATTCAGTCCGTCTTTGTCTGTTCACCTATCTGCATATAACAGAGCAAAAACTATACTCAACCAAATAGTTTGTCACTCTCCCGGAGCATATCGCATATGCCATAATCGAAAATATATTAAATTCATTAAAAAATGAAAAAAATCTCGATGTGTTTGTTCATCAAAGATGGTTACAACATCACGAAATATGAAGTATACATAAACGTAATCAAATTCTTTTATTTTTACACTTTAGCTTTGACTGTGAAATATGCTGGTTTTTCAACTGCATTGTTTTATGTGGTGTAGGTCAGGGGCGTAAACCACTCTAGTCGCGTAGGGGGGTGTAGGCTCATAAATTTACGACTTTCAAGAAGGAAAATTTCCGAGTACTATGGCCAACATGATGACTAATATATATACTCTCTCTCTCTCTCTCTCTCTCTCTCTCTCTATATATATATATATATATATATATATATATATATATATATATATATATATATATATATATATATATATATATATATATATATATATATATATGTATACATATACATATATATTCATAGATATATATACATTAATATATATATTATAATTCTCAAGATAATTATGACTTAGTGTATCGAGATAGTCAAATAATCTTATATTATGCTATTATTAGTCTTATATAACAATATATTTTCCCCATTAGTAGACGATCTCCTGATGGAATAATCGTACCACCCGAGAGGGACATGGGTAGTGCATAATAAGAAAAGGCAGTCGCAGGGCTTTCCAACGATATATCACACAAAAGGTGTCGGCTAAATTTAGAAAAGCGGTGACTTGTGAAGACTAAGTGGGTATCCAACGATATATCATAAGAGATATGTAGGCCAAATTTAGGAAATATTTCCCCTCCCAAAGTAGACTCTTCCTCTAACTGTGAATTTTTCATATATCAAAGATAATATTTATTGGAGGGACCTGTAAAAAAATCCGATCTTAAATGATAAAACGCTACAGTTTAAAAAAAGATCGAAAATTGTCCACGGTAAGGAAATTGGAGGGGGTCAGGGGGACGGGAGAAAGGTTTATAATATGAAAGAGTGATCTGACGGCTCTCTTATGATACGCCACATGGTCCAAAAAGTATGGAATTTTTCCACCCCCACTTTAACCCCTCGGGAGTGGAAATTTATAAATATTGCTGAAACACTTATTTAATTAGTTTTTAATAATTTTATTTTCTGCCGTTTCATGCTATTATTAAAAAAGACTGCTGAGATGTGCCAAATGTCCTAAATTTTTCGACCCCCCCCCTCCTTTTAACCCCCTGAGGGGGGATTTCGAAAATCGTTGGATTATGTGTTTAATAATATTTTTAGTAGATTTATTTTCTGGAATTTCACGCTCCTACCTTAAATGTTTGCTAAGATATGGTAAGTTTTTCCAACATTTTTGACCCCGTTCCCCCGCTTGTCCCTCTTAGGGGGGGGGGTAATTTTAAAAATTCCATCTTAGTGGACACGTACGTCATAAGAAGTATTTTCTCTCCAATTTTCATGGTTCTACATTCAATATTTTGGGCCGAACGTTGATTATCAGTCAGTCAGGACAAACTATTTTATATATGTATAGATATCTCTACTAGCTGACCCGCCCGCCGCTGCCCAGCCACTAGATAAAATATATACTATATATATCATATAAATATATTAGATGCATTATATAGATAAATAACAAATTATTAAAGCAAAGTATGTAAGTTTTCAGATGCGAATTCATTGTGTTTTCAAATTATACTCAAATTATTCTTAAAAAAATAATAAATAAATAAATAAATAAATAAATAAGGCAATTAAATAGAGCCAACAGTTTTTCTGTTGCCGTATGAAAACATGCACAAAATACAAAACAAAAAAACGAAATGCATAAGTCAAAAGTAAAATTCTTGTTTCTCTACAACCCCCCCTTCCCCTACACACACACACACACACACACACAGGCCCACCAGGCTCAAAAAAAAAAGTATCAGTAAAACATTTTAAATTGCAAAAGAGGTTTAAAGATCGATTTAATCATCAATTAGCTTTAAACAATCAAAAGTTGCGCCATTTTATCTTCTCCCAAGGCCGAAATTATTTTCAAGTTTCAAATGATTAAATTTTGTTTCTTATGTGTACACACACTCACACACACACACACACAAAAAAAAAAAAAAAAAAAAAAAAAAAAAAAAAAAAATCTATGTACAAAATAATAATTAAATTATTGTTATGCAGTGAGACAAAATTATTATATCTGGTACTATAACAAAGTTTTAAAAATATAGAATACTATTTTACATATATTGACATTTGAACTTCAAAAAATAAATTAACTTTCTTAGTATTAATGAAATAATATTGATAAAATATAAAAAAAAGATCCATAGTACAGTTTTAACTTCATGCACAATACTAAATGCATTGACTTGCGAATTGTAAAATGGTTGGCAAAAAGAAAGCAAATATATTGAAAGAAAAAATTTAGTTAAAAATAATAATAACTTCGTGAAATTTAACCCCTTGAAGGGCGATGGTATAAAATATATACCACCTAATCTTTATTGAGAAATGCTACATTGCCACCAGAATTTTGAAAGGAAAATCTATATTTTATCAACTATGTGAAGAAAAGCATTTATCTATTTTGAAATAAATTTGTTTTTGAATTCTGGTGTCATTTAATCATTACAGCATTTTACAAATGGAAGTGCTTTGCCCTTCAAAGGGTTAAATAATAACTAGCTTGTCATCTTCAGTTTGAAACAAAACTAGCAAATAGTTCGGGAACTGCGATACTAACTGTTAAAAAAAAGTTAATATATATCGAATAACAGTACATTTTTACAAGTTATTAAATAATTTATCTGTCCCCTCAATAAATAAATAAATAAATAAATCTATTATTAAATATGAAAACAATAGTTATTTACACATTTTATATGTCTAAAATATTCTGTAATAAAGTAGCTTACTTACTTCAAAAGGTTTTTCTGGAACTCCAGCAATGCAAAACGGTATATGTATAAGGGCTGAAATTTATCAGCATGTTTTTGTTTATTATGTGTGTTCCTGTAAATCATTATCGAAAATGGAATTACGTAACGCAGATTGTACTTTTTGTCTCTTACATTTAGGTGAGGACCAGTGTTCTCGCTGTCGCTCGCCATTGCGCCAAATTGCGACTAAATTCTTCATTTGGCGAGTAAACAAGCGATTAGATTCGCCAAATCGCTAGTGCTCAATTTTTGCTTTTTTTTTTTTTTTTTTTTTTTTTTTCGTTTATCATATACATATTTTTAACGTATTTTTAGCGAATAGGTGAATTTAAATTAATAGCAATCATTGTCGCAGTTATAAAAATTGAGGCTATTTTAGAACATACTGAAAAAATGGGATACATTAAAGAATAAAAATAATTTTTTTAGTACTTCACGACGAATCTTTTTGGCTAACAGTTTTTTCATTTGGCGAATGTTTTTTTATTTTTAATTAGCCAAATTACTAACGTTGATCAAGTGTCAGCGAGAACACTGGTGAGGACATAACTGATGCAAAAATATTGAATTATTAACCAAATACCAAAATATTCTCGCATCAACATTTTGTAATTGAATGATTTCGTACTATGAGCTTGAATACTAACGGTTGTTTAAACAAAGAGTTAATGCAGGTGCTGCTTGTTTTGTAATTGACACATAAGACAGGAAGTTCAGCGCCCAGTTGTCTAGGTGCCCAAGGTTTACTTTGAAGAGAAAAAAAATGTTCTACTTTCTATTTTTCAGAAGTCAGTTGAAATCTCTAGCTGGTTTTTTTTTTTCTTTCTTAAGGAATATTTTAGAGACAAAAATTTGTCAAAAATACGGGATTTCTTGATATAAGTTTTAATTCTTTCTAACGACAAACTTTAAAACAGCGTAACAACTTGATGTTACCCCTTATTTTTCGGACTAAACAAAATGCAATAGTATTAATAAAAATATTTTTAAAAAAAATGAATACAATTGATTCAGGGGAAAAAAAAACGAACGTATTATTTCTGAGAGAAATATACTCGTATACTGTAAAATATTCATATTATTTCGAGATAAAAATTCAAAGTATTTGGGTATTTTCAATTTTCATCCTATATCATATATATTTCTTAAGCACTTTTTTTAAATCAATCCAAAATTACGTAAAAAGATAAATAAAAACAGTTTCAAATTTTTAATAAAATAAAAAGAAAACAATATTAGTTAGTAGGAAAAAATAAAACCATAATTAATTTCAATTAAAGGTAAAATTTGTATAGAGTGGAAAACATCCAGATTTCGGTATGGAAAAATATTAAATATTTGTATTTCAGTTTTGAATTTTCATCGGGGACCATTTAAATTCCGTGATACATAATTCTAACTAAATTTAAAGTTTAGATAAAAAAAAAAAAAAAAAAAAAAAATAGGAGTTTTTTCACTTTAATCAGTATAGCTTAAAATTTCGAGACTAAACTAAAAACTTTTCTATAGTAAATAAATACAGGTAGATTTCGATATTTAGAAGTCAAAAGGCTCAGAAAAAAAAAAATCGGAATATTAAGGTTATACTCAAAATACCACAGTTACAAATAACATTAACATTGCTACAATATGTACATAAATATTTTTTTTTCTTCATATCGAGGTTTCCGAGTACACAATATTTGACAAATCAAAATTTTTCTGAATAGTTTTATCAAAAAAAAAAAAAAAATAATAATAATAAAATCCTATATATTGATAAGTTATATTAATTAGTAAATTAAACTAATTAATAAATTACCAATTAGTTAAATTAATTAGTTCCGGTTAAGAATAAGTTTATGTTTTCTTCGTTATAAATTGTTTTTTCTTATTAGAAACTACAAGGGGAAATAAATCCGACTAAGAATAAAATTTTATAGGTTTTCTTCGATCTAACTTGTTTTTCTTATTTAATTAAAAACTACAAAAATATTTCTCCAATTCATAAATATTTATAGATCAATACCTTTTTTTTCGGCTAAACATACTTTTTTTCCGATCGAACAAGAATTTTTCCGTCTGACTTTTCCGTTTTTCCAATTTATAAATTTTTATGGATTAATACGTAACGTAATATTATTTTTTCCGGCTAAACATGCCTTTTCTGATGGAACGGAAAAATTTCCGAATGATATTTTTGGTTTTTCAATTTATAAGTTTTTATAGGTTAATACCATTTTTTTCCGATCGGACAAGAAATTTTCCGACTGATTTTTCCGTTTTTCCAATTTATAAGCTTTTAGAGGTTAATACGTAATACAGTAGAACCCCGCAAATTCGGACCCCGATAATCCGGATCTCTGGATAATTCGGATCGGTTTGGTCATTTTTTTCAAGTTTGAGAAGCGATTGGCTAATATCCATAACATTAACTTGTTTCATCGTCGTATTCTAAATAAAAAAAACTTTTTCTGACATGTTTTCGGAATAATTAAGCAAAGTAAACATTATTACTGTCTGCAAATATTCAATAAGTTTAACATAAAGGTGATTTTCTGTTAGTATGTTATATTTTATTTCATTTTTTTTTTTCTAATTCTCCGGATAATCCGGATTTTCGATAATCCGGATCGGGTCCGGTCCCAATTAATCCGAATTATCGGGGTTTTACTGTACTGTTTTTTCCGACTAAACATGCCTTTTCCGATGGAACGGGAAATTTTCCGAATGATATTTTCGTTTTTCCAATTTAGAAGTTTTTATAGGTTAACATCATTTTTTCCGATTGACTTTTCCGTTTTTCCAATTTATAAATTTTTATAGGTTAATACGTAATACTGTTTTTTCCGACTAACATGCTTTTTTTCCGATGGAAACGAAAAATTTTCCGAATGATATTGTAGTTTTTCCAATTTATAAGTTTTTATAAGTTAATGCCATTTTTTCCAATCGAACAAGAGTTTTTCCGACTGATTTTTCCATTTTTCTAATTTATAAGTTTTTATAGGGTAATACATAATACTATTTTTTCCGACTTTCCGATTAAACGGTATGCCTTTTCCAATTAAACGGTAAATTTTCCGAATGATATTTCCGTTTTTCCAGTTTATAAGTTTTTATAGGTTAATACTATTTTTTTCCCGACTAAAGATACTTTTTCCGAGCGATCTGGTAATTTTCCGACTGATTTCTTCAGGGGGGGGGGGGGTGCTGCTGCACCCCCCCCCCAAACCCCCCCGGGATTTACACCCCTGGTGTAGGTTAAACAACTGGACTGGGCAGTTCGTTACTTGGATCACAGGTAAGAAAAATTTTCTTACCATATTTAATCATGAAATGTAATTGGAAATATATATTTACATAGAAGGTCGTCCACCAATAAGCATACATTGTATTTTGTAAAATGTTTTAAACATACGAATGCATTCTACGCCCATAGGTTTAACATTAGCGAGGGAGATTAAGAAGTGGACTGATTGACAGCCTTATAAGACCACTTCACTGAAACTCCCCAATCACCAAACCCATATTAACCAATGGGAAAACTTAAAAGCGTCTTAAAACTTGAACTAATCATTACTTAACATGATTATTAAAATACGGATTTCACCATCAGAAAGTAGACGAAGCATTCAAAAAATCCCTTATAAACTTTGATATTTCTACTTAATGAAATAGTATCATATTATTAATAATACTTTTATTCTAGCAAATTTTATTTGTTTATTTTTATCATATATATATATATATATATATATATATATATATATATATATATATATATATATATATATATATATATATATATATATATATATATATATATATATATATATATATATACAGTCCCTGGCCAAATTATTAGACGCACTCCCTTTTCCTTGTGTCGAATCATATTACTAGCTTCATAGAAATATTACTGTGTGAATAACTGCAATTAATTATGTACATCATTTGTAGGATTATAATAAATAAAAAACATGCCTACGACTTTAAAACTCTTTCTTTTTACAAATTAAATGAAAAATGGCTGAAATTGCAAAATTTATAACTTGAAGCTAAAAAAAATATCAATATTTTTTGGAGTCTCTTTTGGCGGCTATCAGTGCCTCTATTCTTCGCGGCATGCTGTTAATACAAAATTGAAGAGTTTCTTGTATGCGTGGGTGACGATTCCAGATAATGGATAATATTTTCTATGAGCTGGGTTTTGTTTGTTATGACTTCTTAGTCAATTCTCCAGACCAATATAAAGAGGTTTTTAAAATCGGTTTATCCAAAAGCTAAAATGATGGTTTCCAAATGAAGAACCATTTGTATTTTTGCAAGGTAAAGCTTTTTTGTTACATAGCACGATCCGTCAAGGTCTACTTTCAATAAAAATATCCCTGTGTTGAACTGCTCCCGGTAATTCGTCAGACATGAATACCATTAAAAATGTTTGGGAGCTAATGAAGAAAATCCTGGACAAAGAGCTCATAACAAGCAAAACACAGCTCATAGAAAAACTTATCCTTGTCTGGAAACATCACTCACACATGCAAGAAACATTTCAATTTTGTACTATCAGCATGCCATGAAGAATAGAGGCACTGATTGCCGCCAAAGGGGCCTCCAAAAAATATTGACATTTTTTTTAATTTCATGTTTTAAGTTTTACAATTTTAGCAATTGTTAATTTAATTTACAAAAATAAATAATTTTAAAGTTATTGGCATGCTTTTTATTTATTATAATCCTACTGATAATGTATATTATCAATTGTAACTATTGGCATAGTAATATCTCAATGAAACTTGTAATATGATTCGACACAAGAAAATATGAGTGCGTCTAATAATTTGGCCAGGGACTGTATATATCAAAGACAATTAATAGTGAACTATATTAACCATTTGAAATTAATCATTGAATTTAATAACTTATATCGCATTGAATATGAAAGAAAAAAGAATAATATGAATACAAATGGAATTTGTCAGAAACAAAGCAGAATCTTCAGGTCCCAAATACTTTGGAACTACAAATAGAATGTGTGGTTTCATCTTCGTATTTGCCATGAGAAAGCAAAACAATACAAATTTGGGACTACCAACACACATAAAACCAAAATTAATTAAAGAAATACCAAGTAATGTATAGTGGATATTGAGAAAATAAAACAATTATGAGCTATAAAGTAGAATGAATCCCAAATGCACCACCTTAACCCTGATACCGCACGTGGTAAATTAAAACATGAAGTATTAATAAATCATATGACAAAAAAATAGAGATAATAAAAACAAAAAATGACTTATCGTACACATCATAATATTAAATTAATAAATTAATTAAAAGCAGAATAATGTAATAACAGAAAAATTAAACCATACACCATAGTTTACCCTATTATTATTTAAATCAATAACATTTATTTTGACTATGCTAGGCTGAACTCAATATCTTAATTAAGGAAGATTAAAGTTTAAAAAATAGCTTATTAAGAAATGTACCCTATACATTTAGTAGTGATATTGTACACTCATTTATTGAAAGTGAAGCGCAATTTAATAATGTAAATGATTAAAATTATTAATATAATAGGTATAACTAAACAATAATCCATACATTGGTATTATTTAAACTACATAGAAATTTTGTACCAAATTAAGAAATAAATTTCCCACTCTCGTTTTTTTTTAAATAAATTAACTTTTGCATATTATCCAGACAACACCGCCCTCCGCCGTATTCTAACACCTACCCACCCAACCAACCTATTATATACATTTTTATATATGTTTTTCATTTTTAATTTTTTATTCTTATTTTTGTATGTTTTAATAATTTTTTTGTACTTTTTTTACGCAAAGTGTTAATTATTAGATCATGTACTTACTAATTGTAAATTAAAAAATATATGAATTTTTTATGAAAAAACATTATTTATAGCATCATAAACAAGCTTTTTAATATTTTTATTAATTAAATGAAAAGAACATAAACATTTTATTCTATATAAATGATTAAGGATTATATTACGATATACAGAATTATGTAGACAGGATTTAAAATTAGAAAATGTATTAACTTTAAAATTAAATTCTTTACGTTTGCCATATATATCACTTATTAATTTGTTTTCTTTTAATATAATTTTAAGATCTAAAAAGTGAATGGTATTATTAAAAAGCAGGTTTTTTTGTAATTTCATATGTTAACGCAGATAGTCGGCATCTGACGTGTATTTTCTAATGGGGAAAACAGTATTTTCATAATTATATTAAATAAAAAGACTTGATTGCGCCTTAAGTTTTCCCATAGGTTAACATGAATTTCGCAATCGGTGGTTTTAGTGAAGCACCATTCTTGTATAAATAAGTCGGAAATTACGCGTCAACCGTAGCAAATAATGTGCGTTCGTACTATAGCGAAGTTTTAAAAATATTCAAATGTTAATGTAGTAGTACACACTACAGTGGCCGAAATTTTTTGTGTGTCCCTGTAAATACTATCTGCTTTCTATTATACAGTAAGTAAATTGTAGTAAATCTCAGCAACGTATATCTATTTCATAAAAATGTAAAATAGTTTAATATAATTAAAAAGAGCCCCATAATTTTTCCCCTGTACCATTATGTAATGGAATACTTTTGTGTGGTCCCGTAAATTAATAACAAATACTCTTTGCACGTACAGAATGTATATTTTAGAATGTACTGCATGCATGCATATTAATTGTATTATGTTTGAAATAATGTAATGTCACTAAAATGCGCTTGAAGCTATTTTTTAAACATTGGCCGAAATATAAAGGAATAGTTATGATTGTCCCTGTAATAAAACTATAAATTCGATTTTCATAAAATTTGCAAAAATCAAAGTTATGCAACAGTTATACATTTAAAATTTCAAACTATTCGGTTGGGTAGTTTCTGCTCTGTTTTATGCGAATGGGCGGCATTTTCAGAAAGAATCATGTTTTGAGCACCTTATCACCAGAACAACGATTGGCGCGGAGATGAAGTCAATGCTACGCACTCTTTCTGAAAATGCGAACGGGCTGACTGAACGATGACTATAGATGCTACGTATTTACATAATTACAAACGCACCTAAAAAATGTAGCTCTGTAGCGTACAAAAAAGTCAACCAAAGTGAAGAATCATTCATAAAATATGATTATGATAAATATACAGGGTGATTCCAAATTTTTTTTACAATAAAAGAGGGGTGATAGTACACATCAAGACAAAGAATATTAAATAGGAGACCAAGGGTCCAAAACGTTTTCCTAAGGAGATAGCCGCCATTAAAGTTTAGGGACCAAAATTTCAAATAAACATAAAAAACGGAAAAATCGGTCGATTGATTTGCGGTTTTCACTAAAATTATTCTTTATGTCGGCATTTTCTTAAAATTAAATTATAAAAATAAATTTCAAAAAATGCCGATAGAGGGCGCTTTAGACTTTGGAATAACGAACAACTATTTTTTGCCGGTATGTTTTGCATCTCATTAAATGTTTTCGTAAGTTTACACTCAAACTTAAATTTTGAGCTCAAAATCTGTAGTTGGGAGTGGTTAAGTAACACAAACCGAGCTGTGTTCAGTGGGTTCAAATTTCAAATGATTAAAAAAACCCGGAAAAATTGGTCGATTAATTTGCAGTTTTCACTAAAACTATTCTTTATTTAGGTATTTTCGTGAAAATAAATTATAAAGATAAATTTCAAAAAATGCCGATAGAGGGCGCTTTAGACTTTGGAGTAACGAACAACTATTTTTTGCCGTTATTGTTTACATCTCTTTAATAGATTTAGGAAGCTTAGACTTAAACTTAAATTTTGAGCTGAAAATCTGAATAGTAGGGAGTGGTTAAGTAGCACAAACTGAACTGTCTTCAAGATGGAGGGGGAGGTTCAAATTTAAAATAATTATAGAAAATGGAAAAATTGGTCGATTCGTTTGCGGTTTAAAATAAAACTATTCTTTAACTCAGAATTTTCTTAAAAATAATTTTTAAAGATAAATCTCAAAAAATTCCGTCAGAGGGAGCCTTAAACTTCAGAGTAACCAACAATTCATTTTAACCATTATTTTTTGGTTCTAATTAAATGCTTGCAAAAGCATTTTAAATGTTCTCGGAAGCTTAGATTTAAACTTAAATTTTGAGCTCAAATCCTGAATCGTTATGAGGAGTTAAAAAGCGCAAACTGAAGTGTGTTCAGGAGTTAAATTTTAACCCTCTTTCCTCCTCGAGCACAATTCAATTTTTCGCTACTTAAACACTCCCAACGATTCAGAATTTCAAACCAAAATTTAAGTCTATGCATTTCAAAGCATTTAATGAGATTAAAATATAACAGTTAAAAATAGTTGTACGCTACTCCAAAGTCTAAGGCGCCCTCTATCGGCATTTTGTGAAATTTATCTTTAAAATTATTTCCAAGAAAACACTGATAGATCAAGAAAACTGCTGATTTAAAAATTAGTTTTAGCAAAAACCGCAAACGAATTGACCAATTTTTCCGTTTTTTACAATTATTTAAAATTTGAACCCTCTGAACACAGCTTAGTTTGTCTACTTAACCACTACCAGCTATTCAGATTTTGAGCTCAAAATTTAAGTTCAAGTCTAAGCTTACGAAAGCATTTAATAAGATGCAAAAAATAACGCCAAAAAGAGTGTTTCGTTACTCAAAAGTCTAAAACGCCCTCTATCGGCATTTTTTGAAATTTATCTTTATAATTTATTTTCACGAAAATATCTATATAAAGAATAGTTTTAGTGAAAACCGCAAATCAATCGACCAATTTTTCCGTTTTTTATAATCATTTGAAATTTGAGCCCTCTGAACACAGCTCAGTTTGTGTTACTTAACGACTCCCAACTACAGATTTTGAGCTCAAAATTTAAGTTTGAGTCTAAGCTTACGAAAACATTTAATGAGATGCAAAAAATACCGGCAAAAAATAGTTGTTCGTTACTCCAAAGTCTAAAGCGCCCTCTATCGGCATTTTTTGAAATTTATCTTTATAATTTAATTTCAAGAAAATGCCGACATAAAGAATAATTTTAGTGAAAACCGCAAATCAATCGACCGATTTTTCCGTTTTTTATGTTTATTTGAAATTTTGGTCCCTAAACTTTAATGGCGGCTATTTCCTTAGGATAACGTTTTGGACCCTTGGTCTCCTATTTAATATTGTTTGTCTTGATGTGTACTATTACCCCTCTTTTATTGTAAAAAAAATTCGGAATCACCCTGTATATATATATATAGCTTTTGTTTACTTACTCTGTCTGAAGGGGTTTAACTTGGGACAGAAAGTGTCGTATACTTCTTTAGTATGCCAGTATGCATCGTAAGTGAGATCGGGGTTCCTACATCTGCGAAAAACTTCATTCATGCATTTGACTTGGCTAAAAATAAATTCATAATAAAGAGATTAGAATTTTTTATGTGAAATACTTGGTTTGAGTTTTTTAGAAATGACACGGGTTTATATAAGGTTCATTTCAAATCACTAACCAGACTTAATTTTTTTTTTCACTGTAAGATATTTAATTGATTTTTAGTAAAATTCAAGATCTATGTTCACTGGTTTTATAATTGAGTTACGTCAGAAGATTGATTAATAATTAATGTAATGACTAATGATTATTTTCTAACAAATGACATGAGTTATGATGTGACCTATTTTAAGTCACTGGCGGAACAATAAAAAAAAAAAAAAAAAAAAAAAAAAAAAAAAAAAAAAATTCCTGAAATGTTTAATTGTGTTTTAGTAAATTTAAGACCCATAATTTTGATTAAATTCGTCCTTCTACAAAAACTTAGTTATTATTTGTGTTGGGTATTAACAAATGGCAGCACCAAACAATTATAGGCATAGTAATTATAACAAGACTCCTTTCTGCATTCATGGTAAAAGGAAGTGATCTTGTAAAATATTTGTAAGAAAAAAAGTACAAATGCTTTATGTTAAATTGCTGCATTTAATAGCATGCTTTTAGAACTTGCGTATGTTTTAGACATTCTTTACTCCTGAGAGAAATTTTCAATAAAGCAAAAATTTTTTATAATACCATTAAAAGTAGACTAGATTCACCAAAGGATTTTATCAATAAAACAATAAACCAAAACGAAGAATTTGAATTGAATTGAATTATTAAAAAAAAATAAATAAATAAATAAATAGTGAAACGAATATATCTGAATAAATAAATAAATAAAATTAAATTAAAAGGAATGCAAATGTAATTTGTAGTCCACAGAGCAGAATCATCAGGCCCCAAATGCTCTGGAACTACAAATGAAGTGTGCGGTTTCATCCACGTATTAGCCATGAAATAGCAAAATAATACGTATTTGGGGCTACCAGCACACAAAAACCAAATTATTAAACAAGGAACAGAGAAATAAATAGTTGAAAAAATGAATATACATATATATTAAAACAATAGCGTGCAGCAAATAGTGTCAGTAACATGAGCACAAACTAACCCTATTTTTGCACATATATATATATATCACCGCAGACAAGTTTAAGCCCAGTTATTAGTTTCTTGTGAAACTACTGAAGGTGATCAACAGTTGCTGTTACGATCAGATAGTTTTTAAAAATTACCAGATTTCCTTGAGTAGGATTCGCGACTTTACCTATTTTTGGTGAATATCACGATTGATAAATATGATTATGGATTTTTTTTTATTGATTTATTGTTAATATAATAATTTTAAAAGACCTGTGAACCAAAATTGCCTCGCAAATATTTCCCAATTCACATTGCAGTTAGTTCAATAAATAAAAACAAACGCCATTGAAATTGTTTTTGAAATTTAACTTATTTAGAGGCTAAGTAATAAATAAATAAATGTGTAAAAAAATCTCAAAAAGAATTTCTCTGAAAGAAATTCTTATGCTACAATGATGGGTTGAGGATTAACCCTCTTCAGTGGCAAGGATTTAGTGGAGAGTATACGGGGATAAACGGCGTATACCTTCTGATAATCAAGCAAGCTACAGTACATGCACTTTAGGCTAAACCGCCTGTTTTTTTTTTTTTTTTTTTTTTTAATTATTGCACTATTGTTTAGCGGCTAATAAATAATATAAATAAAAGTGTCAAAATGAACATATTTTTTACTCGCAGTATTTCTCCATAATTTCTTCAGTGACATCGATTGTGAAATTGTACTTGAAGCAGTGTAATATTTCATCGTCGGAGCATGTGGGAAGAGCAAAGCAATAGGCCAGCCCTGAAAAGTAAAACAAATCGATACGTTAAACAGACATATAAAAAATATATATTTACTCAATTTAAATTGTTAAACAAGTAAATAAAAAAAAAAATCCCAACTCACTTCAAACGATTTTTTAAAACACCCTTTTACTATTGAGATAAAAAAAATATTCGGAATATGCTTCATTTAATGCTTTATTACAGCTGTTCCCAAACTATGGATCGCGACCCACTGGTGAGTCGCGGCAGCTGTTTTAGTAGGTCGAAGAAAAAGTCGAGGTTTGTCACAAAAATATATTTTGTGTTTCATCTGTTAAAAATATGTAACAATTTCAATGGCAAATAATATTTCGAGGGAAATACCTTAATTTCTTTATGAAGAAATATACGAACAGAATATCCAGAAACTTCTAAATGAGCTTTGAATTCTTTGATGGAGTGAACAGGTTTTTTTGTAACTTGGTTGTTTCCGAAAAACATGTATAGAAAAAAACTATGTGTTGAAAGTGATTTAAGGTTGAACTTAACAAGTTTTGACCCTGGTACTGATGCTTTCATCGGTAGACATCAGTGCCAGAAAACGCACTGATTCTAAAATTAGATTTTGAAAGTAATTAAATGTATTTTTAATTATTTTGCTAGTTTGTTATTGTGTTAATTATTATTCCACTTACGCACATTGGAATTACGAATTGTTGTTTTCATTGATAGTGTTTATTCTTCATAGGAAATTTGCCTTTTACGTATATAACACCTCCAGTCAGCGTTGTGTGGGTAGCGGATCGAAGAATAGCGGCAAGAGGCTGGTATCTGACTTCACTAGTATTTATCAATTTATTACAAGGAAATCGTTATCCGATTATAACAAAAATAAGTTTTGGGTACGTTACACAGAATAGAAAAGTTAATCTGAGTTCCTTTTGAAGTGGCTTTACCGCCACTCGTCAATATAATAAATCCTTATCCGGAGTTGTTCTCCACAAGTTCCTTTACCATGGGCACTGGCGGCCTACTGATCCGTTTCCGAGAGTAAGACACCGGTCTCTATTCTCTCTGCATCCAAAAGGCAAGTCTTGAGAGTAAGACTCCCCGTCTCAACTCCCTGGCATCCGAAAAACAAGTTCTCTCTCAGAGCATCTCCTTGCTCTATTTATCCCGTCTTCCCTCATCCATCATTCCTCGTGATGACACGCCTAGGTCGCTGCTTGCAACGGCAGTCGACTTTACTGGAAAATATCTTTCTCCTACCTGTTGAAATCATGGTCATAGCGGTTTCTCTCGCGACTTCAAAGGCTCATCACTTGTGGGGTCTTAAATCAGCGTAACGACCATATGCAATAGCCGAAACGTTTCCTTTAAGTGGTCCTTAGAATTCGGTTGACTTTCTAATGTCCATTTTGATGATGGAGAGAGATGTATTTCTCCGTTTGAGGATTCCGCAGGCTTAGCCGACGTGGGGGGTAAATTTAGAAGCGTGGGAATTGGATTCCTCACACGTAGAATAGGTTAGCCGATAGCTTATACAGGTCATACAGCAGTTTTCATATTGATGTACATCATAGGTCAGTCTCGAAAAATTATTTTTACTTAAAGGTGGGTCGCGTGCCAATGAAGTTTGGGAACCGCTGCTTTATTTTATCATTAATTTTTCCTGCAAGTGAACACTCGCTAGCTAATGCTATTGATATGAAGAGGTTATTTTTTAATAATTCGTTTGCATTGCGACATTTTAAAATTATTTTTTATTTTATTTTGTATTGGATAGCTGAGGTCCCTCCCTACACCGCTCCGTTTTTACTTTGTAGATTTTGGTTTCAGATGTTTTTTAGAATGACATTTTCATTTTCAGAACTGGTTTTTAAAGTGAAACTTACTTTATAGAAAATATCTGCAACCGAATTGGAAAAAGTAAAAAAAGAGCTATGTCGAGAAGAACCTCAGCTATCCAATATATATATATATATATATATATATATACATTTAAATATGTTGAAATGCAAACGAGTTATTAAAAAATAACCTCCCTATAGGAATAGCATTAGCTGGCAAGTGTCTTCGCTTTCAGGGACGTTTCGCAACCTTTAACACATTGAGTGTCACGGCGACTGACACTGCAGTTGAAAAATGTATAATTTAAGTATTTATATAGAAAGTATAATACAGTAATAAATAAAAGTTAAGAAAATTGTAAATAAATTGTCAATAATTACTTAAAACAATATACAGGGTGAGTCATAAATATCAAACAATAGGCTATCTCCTTAAATATTGCCCCTAGACCCATACTTCCAATTGCAAAGTTTCGCAAAAAAAGGTGAATTGATAAGATAAGTTGCAACTCCATGGGGGGGTCTATTTTAAAAAAATACGAAATTTAAATTTTTATACGTCCCCCGGAGGATAAAACTTCCAATTAGAAATTTTTTGCTTATCTATTCCTGAATTGAACAAAAAAAAAATTCATATCGATATCTACAAATCCCTAATTGATATTAAAATCCAAAATATTCAAAAATTCGTGATTTACACCATTTAAGCATACCTCTGAGCGCTCCGAAATCAGATCCAAGACAATACTTTAACTTTTAGATATAAAATAAAAGCGTATAGGTTTTTTCTTTAAACTTCCTTGAAATATGCTAGATGTCTGCAATATCTCGATCTTGGCGCCAACCTCGTAACTGGTACGACCCATTGGCCGGACCGTCTTATTAAACACTTGTTAAAAGTCTTATAAAATTAAGTGTTATTAATTAAACTCTCATTAAAAGTGTCTTATAAACTTATTGCGGCAGGCAATAAGTTTAGTGAAAATAGTGATAGCGATATTGACACTTCTATTAATGGAATCAGTAGAAATACATTTTAATAAATTACATAGAAATATTTTCAAAAATCTACTTTCTTACTATTCAGCTTCAAAACTTATAATGGTTTTAAACCAATTTTTACTTTCTTCTATCTTTACAAGAAGAAAGTATTGGATTCATGAAAATTTTGAATTCCGGTTTTCGCCGGATTCACACGTTTTAGGTCTCAGAGATATCAAAAAACATGTTTTTACAAAATGTCTGTCTGTCAGTCACTGTACAAGGGAAAAATTTGAAATCGACGTGATAAAGAATGAGATTTAAATCAACTGACACATTTAAACAGTAAATTAAAGAGGGTGAGAATGGCAAAACTTAAACAAAATCTGAAATCGAAACTATACAGGACGGAGTTAATCACCTAGAAACTTTTTAAAAGCATTTAAATGTTAGGAGCCCATCTTTGTTTAAAACTAAATGCACTTTTCTGCATCAAATGTTTTTATTTCAGTATTTCTCATTTTTAAACAGACATAAGTCAGTAACAGTCGGTTACGCTAACAGTCCCGCAAGTTCAATAGTTTTTTAACATCTCAAAAAAAAAAAAAAAAAAAAAAAAATGCTTAACATGCCGAAAGAAGTTTTCAGCTCAGAAAATTTACTTTTAAAAATATGATTTGTTTACAAAAAATTGCATCTTTTTTTTATATTGCTATTCTAAATACTTTTATTTAAAAAAATATATATATTATATAAAATGCTGGATCAAAACTGAAAATTAGGCATTTTCATTTAGTCGAAAGAAAAAAATTCAACGCGACAAATAATATTTTGAGTTATAGCAATTTTAATGTACTCTAAATTAAAAATATATACATATTAAAAAGTCTTATGATTTGATAATGCTTACAAATTATATGGTTAACCATCATAAAACATTCAGATTTATAACTTTATAAATAAATAAATAAAATAAATGTTTCCTGGACCCATTACAGCAACGTTGTTTCTTCAATTACACGCATTTCAATTTGTGTCTGATCCCTTGAAATCTCACGATTTATAAAAATTGTCATAACTCTCTGAGTTTTGAAGATATCAAGATAATTTTTTTTTTTTTTTTTTTTTTTGAGTTCAGGAATGGATAAGGAAAATTTTTCTAATTGGAAGTTTTATCCTCTGGGGGCCGTATAAAAATTTAATTTTCGTAAGTTTTTAAATAGATCCCCCATGGAGTTGCAACTTATCTTATCAAAAATTTCACCTTTTTTTAGGAATTTTAAGCTATTGCATAGCTTTTATCGCGGGCTTTGAGCGCGGTGACCGAATCCAAAAATTCCGTAACGCGAAAAATCCTAACACATCCGTAACGAAAAAACCTAACACTCGGCTAACGTCGTTTCCGTTCGGAAAACTTCGGGATGGTATCCTTCGGTAGACTTCGGCAGACATTGACGTGGTATTTTTCAGATATTAGGATATCAATTCTCAAACTTATGTTTCTTATGATCTAATTTTCATAGCGCGGCCAAATTTTGTTTGGTAATTTATTATGAGACAGTGTTTATTTTGGTGACAGGAGACCCCCCACCGTGAGGGTCGAAAAATTTAAAATGCTCATAACTCGCGATCTAACTGTCGTAGCGCGGCCAAACTTTGTTTGGTAATTTACTATGAGATATTGTTAATTTCTGGTGACAAGAGACACCCCACGGTGAGGGTCGAAAAATTTTAAATGCTTATAACTCGCGATCTAATTTTTTTCGCGCGGCCAAATTTTGTTTAATAATTTATTATGAGGCAGTGTTAATTTTTGGGGACATTAGAACCCCCACGGTGAGGGTCGAAAATCTTAAAATGCTTATAACTCACGATCAAATTTTCGTAGCGCGGCCAAATTTTGTTTGGTAATTTAATATGAGACTGTTAATTTTTGGTGACAGGAGAACCCCCCACGGTGAGGGTCGAAAAATTTAAAATGCTTATAACTCGCGATCTAATTTTTTTAGCGCAGCCAAATTTTGTTTGGTAATTTATTATGAGGCAGTGTTAATTTTTGGGGACATTAGAACCCCCACGGTGAGGGTCGAAAAATTTAAAATGCTTATAACTCGCGATCTAATTTTCGTAGCGCGGCCAAATTTTGTTTGGTAATTTATTATGAGGCAGTGTTAATTTTTGGGGACATTAGACCCCCCCCCCCCCACGGTGAGGGTCGAAAAATTTAAAATGCTAATAACTCGCTATCTAATTTTCGTAGCGCGGCCAAATTTTGTTTGGTAATTTATTATGAGACAGTATTAATTGTTGGTGACAGAGGACACCCCACGGTGAGGATCGAAAAATTTGAAATGCTTATAAGTCGCGATCTAATTTTCGTAGCGCGGCCAAATTTTGTTTGGTAATTTATTATGAGACAGTGTTAATTTTTGGGGACATTAGACCCCCACGGTGAGGGTCGAAAAATTTAAAATGCTTATAACTCACGATATAATTTTCGTAGCGCGGCCAAATTTTGTTTGGTAATTTAATATGAGACTGTTAATTTTTGGTGACAGGAGACCCCCCCCCCCCACGGTGAGGGTCGAAAAATTTAAAATGCTTATAACTCGCTATCTAATTTTCTTAGCGCGGCCAAATTTTGTTTGGTAATTTAATATGAGACTGTTAATTTTTGGTGACAGGAGACACCCCACGGTGAGGGTCAAAAAATTTAAAATGCTTATAACTCGCGATCTAATTTTTTTAGCGCGGCCAAATTTTGTTTGGTAATTTATTATAAGGCAGTGTTAATTTTTGGGAACATTAGAACCCCCACGGTGAGGGTCGAAAAATTTAAAATGCTTATAACTCGCGATCTAATTTTCGTAGCGCGGCCAAATTTTGTTTGGTAATTTATTATGAGGCAGTGTTAATTTTTGGGGACATTAGACCCCCCCCCCACGGTGAGGGTCGAAAAATTTAAAATGCTAATAACTCGCTATCTAATTTTCGTAGCGCGGCCAAATTTTGTTTGGTAATTTATTATGAGACAGTATTAATTGTTGGTGACAGAGGACACCCCACGGTGAGGATCGAAAAATTTGAAATGCTTATAAGTCGCGATCTAATTTTCGTAGCGCGGCCAAATTTTGTTTGGTAATTTATTATGAGACAGTGTTAATTTTTGGGGACATTAGACCCCCCACGGTGAGGGTCGAAAAATTTAAAATGCTTATAACTCACGATATAATTTTCGTAGCGCGGGCAAATTTTGTTTGGTAATTTAATATGAGACTGTTAATTTTTGGTGACAGGAGGCCCCCCACGGAGAGGGTCGAAAAATTTAAAATGCTTATAACTTGCGATCTAATTTTCGTAGGGCGGCCAAATTTTGTTTGGTAATTTATTATGAGACAGTGTTAATTTTTGGGGACATTAGACACCCCACGGTGAGGGTCGAAAAATTTAAAATGCTTATAACTCGCGATCTAATTTTCGTAGCTCGGCCAAATTTTGTTTGGTAATTTATTATGAGACAGTGTTAATTTTTGGGGACATTAGACCTCCCACGGTGAGGGTCGAAAAATTTAAAATGCTTATAACTCGCGATCTAATTTTCGTAGCTCGGCCAAATTTTGTTTGGTAATTTATTATGAGACAGTGTTAATTTTTGGGGACATTAGACCCCCCACGGTGAGGGTCGAAAAATTTAAAATGCTTATAACTCACTATCTAATTTTCGTAGCGCGACCAAATTTTGTTTGGTAATTTAATATGAGACTGTTAATTTTTGGTGACAGGAGACTCCCCACGGTGAGGGTCGAATAATTTAAAAGGCTTATAACTCGCGATCTAATTTTCGTAGCTCGGGCAAATTTTGTTTGGTAATTTATTATGAGACAGTGTTAATTTTTGGTGACAGGAGACCCCCCACCGTGAGGGTCGAAAAATTTAAAATGCTTATAACTCGCGATCTAATTTTCGTAGCGCGACCAAATTTTGTTCGGTAATTTATTAAGCTATTGCATAGCTATTATCGCGGGCTTTGAGCGCGGCGACCGAATCTAGGAATTCCGTAACGAGAAAAAATCCTAACATTCCGGCTAACGACGTTTGAGTTTGGCAGACTTCGGCGTGGTATTCTTCGATAGACTTCAGCAGACATTGACGCGGTATTTTTGCATAAGTTGATAAAAAATGCTATGCAATAGCTTTACCGCGGCAGTCCCCGAGTGCCACACATATTTTTTTGCCATTGGAGGTATGGGTCTAGGGGCAATATTTAAGGAGATGGCCTATTGTTTCGATTATTATGACTCACCCTGTATACAGGGTGTTTCTAAATCCATGGTACAAACTTTAAGGGGTGATAGTACACATCAAGACAAACAATATTAAATAGGAAATTAAGTGTCCCAAACGTCTTCCGAAAGAGATAGGCGCCATTAAAGTTTAGGGTCCAAAAATTCAAATGATTATAAAAAACAGAAAAATTGGTCGATTCGTTTGCGGTTTTCACTAAAAATATTCTTTATGTCAGTATTGTCTTGAAAATAAATTATAAAGACAAATTTCAAAAATTGCCGATAGAGGGCGCTTTAGACTTTGGAGTGACGAACAACTACTTTTTACCGTTATTTTTTGCATCTCATTAATTTTTTTAGATGCTTAGACAAAAAACTTAAATTATGAGATGAAAATCTTAATCGTTGGGAGTGGTTAAATAGCGGAAACTGAACTATGGAGGGAGATTCAAATTTCAAATGATTATAAAAAACGCAAAAAACTGGTCAATTGATTTGCGATTTTCACTAAAATTATTCTTTATGTCAGTATTATCTTGAAAATAAATTATAAAGATAAAATTTTAAAAAATGCCGATAGAGGGCGCTTTAGACTTTGGAGTAACGTACGACTATTTTTTACCGTTATTTTTTGCATCTCATAAATTTTTTTAGAAGCTTAGACATAAACTTAAATTTTGAGATGAAAATCTTAATCGTTGGGAGTAGTTAAGTAGCGCAAACTGAACTGTGTTCAAAGGGGGTGGGAAGGTTCAAATTTCAAATGATTATAAAAAACAGAAAAATTGGTCGATTCGTTTGCGGTTTTCGCTAAAACTATTCTTTATGTCAATACTTACTTGAAAATAAATTTTAAATATATCTTTCAAAAACATCCGTCAGAAGGCGCCTTAAACTTTAGAGTAACCAACAATTATTTTTAACCATTATTTTTTGTATCTAATTAAATGCTTGTAAAAGTTCAAAGTTTGAGCTCGAAATCTGCATCTTTGTGAGTAATTAAGTAGAAGAAAATCGAACTGTGTTCGAGGGGTGGTGAGGGTAACATTTCAACTACTGAACACAGTTAGTTTGCAATTCTTAACCCTCCCATCGATTTAGAATTTGAGCTCAAAATTTAAGTCTAGTCTTAAGTATAAGCTTTTACAAGCATTTAATTAGATGCAAAAAATAACGGTTAAAAATAGTTGTTGGTTACACGAAAGTTTAAGGCACCCTTTAACGAAATTTTTTGAAATTTATCTTTAAAATTTATTTTAAAGGAAATATTGATATATAGAATGGTATTAGCAAAAACCGCAAACGAATCCACCTTTTTTTTTTTTTTTTTTTTTTTTTTTTACAATCATTTGAAATTTGAACCTTCCCACCCCCATTGAACGCAGCTCAGTTTGCGCTACTTAACCACTCCTAGCGATTTATATTTTCAGCTCAAAATTTAAGTTTATGTCTAAGCTTCTAAAAAAAATCTATGAGATGCAAAAAATATCGGTAAAAAGTAATTGTACATTACTCCAAAGTCTAAAGCGCCTTCTATCGGCATCTTTTTGAATTTCATCTTTATAATTTATTTTCAAGATAATACAGACATAAAGAATAATTTTAGTGAAAATCGCAAAACAATTGACCAAATTTTCCGTTTTTTATAATCATTTGAAATTTGAATCTCCCCCACAGTTCAGGTTGCTCTACTTAACCACTCCTAACGATTTATATTTTCAGCTCAAAATTTAAGTTTATGTCTAAGCTTCTAAAAAAAATCTATGAGATGCAAAAAATATCGGTAAAAAGTAATTGTACATTACTCCAAAGTCTAAAGCGCCTTCTATCGGCATCTTTTTGAATTTCATCTTTATAATTTATTTTCAAGATAATACAGACATAAAGAATAATTTTAGTGAAAATCGCAAAACAATTGACCAAATTTTCCGTTTTTTATAATCATTTGAAATTTGAATCTCCCCCACAGTTCAGGTTGCTCTACTTAACCACTCCTAACGATTTAGATTTTAAGCTCAAAATTTAAGTTTATGTCTAAGCGTCTAAAAAAAAGTAATGAGATGCAAAAAAAAAAATAATGGCAAAAAATAGTTGTTCGTTACTCCAAAGTCTAAAGCGCCCTCTATCGGCATTTTTTGAAATTTATCTTTATTTATTTATTTATTTTTTTTTCCAAGACAATACTGATATAAAGAATAGTTTTAGTGAAAACCGCAAACGAATCGACCAATTTTTCTGTTTTTTATAATCATTTGAATTTTTGGACCCTAAACTTTAATGGCGCCTATTTCCTTTGGAAAACGTTTGGGACCCTTAATGTCCTATTTAATATTGTTTGTCTTGATGTGTACTATCACTCTTTAAAGTTTGTACCATGAATTTAGAAACACTCTGTATATGTATTAGTTTTATATCATATTTTAGACTGTCAGTTATCTGTGAAAAGTCAATCTTCTAAAAGAAATTCAGTTCAAAATTGACGTGGAGTTCAACTTGATAATCTGTACATCTGTAATAGATATTGTCATCAAATTTTTATCAAACATTTTTGCAAATATCTATAAACAAGTAGCAATAGTCATGAATTTATTGCATTTTATATTCCGAAAATAATTTTTTTTAATGAGATAAGAATTTTCATCTGCTGATTTTCCGTAATTTCGGTTGTTTTTGAGCAAACATTCATTAATTTTTGTTTTTACAAAGCGATTTCTGCTACAAAAAAAGTTTAAGTGTTCCAAAAAGCTTTTAGAAAGCACTCTTTATATATATATATATATATATATATATATATATATATATATATATATATATATATATATATATATATATATATATATAGTACTTAAATGCAGGGGCGCGGTCTTGACAGTTTCCCAATTATCGCTCTTCTTAAAATAGAAAAATTCGAAAAATTAATTTTTATGTAGCAAATTAGTCTTTATCAGATTTTGCTAGCCAATTTACACTAAATTGGATATGCATTCATTCGGGGGAAAATATGGTATGTTTAAATTATTATGTGCCCTTTTTTATATTTTTCATTAATTTATTTTGCAATATTCTACAAAATGTATATTTTAGTACCCGTCATAAATGTAACATCATTAAAAAGCACTTGGAATTATTTTATCCTATTGATCGTAATGTAACGAAATACTTTTGACTGTCCATGTATATGAATTAAATACCCGATTTTACTAGCATTTGAAGTAACTCAACAAAATTCTGCAACAAATATATATTTAAACTTTAAATCGATTAAGTTCGGTAGTTTTTGGGCTGTTATATGCGGGTAGATAGATGGACAGACAAATAAACAGACAGTCGGTTAAGACGATGACTATAGGCGTTACGTTTTTATGTAACTACGAAAGCACCTAAAAAGTAGTTAAATTTAAAAGCGCATGCCGAAATTGAAAACGCATTTCAAGCAATTATTACTCAAATATAGTATTATAACCTATTTCCTTTGTGTGTGTCTGTAAATTGATTAAAAATACTATGAATGCTATGAATGTCTAGCGCAATGGTAGTAAAATTGGGCATTTTATATCAGTTTTAATACATTTGCAATAGCGTAATGCCATTAAAATACCCTGCAAATGATTTTCCCCCAAAGACCGTAATGTAATGAAATTCTTTTGGGTACCCCTAAATGAACGATTAATCTCACATACTTCATATACAATATCAAACATGCCTAGGGAATCCTAAATACGTTTTACCAATTGCATGAAAATTCGAGTATATTTGCGGAATTAGAGCATGGACAGATGGACAAACAAACCGAATGCATAAACACTTTTCAACTTTGTTGGAAAGTGTTAAAAATTTCGTTAACAGAAGTATTTGATAGTACCAGCATATAGTTTTAATAATTCAAGGTATATCTTTAACATGAATTATAATACTATATGGTCAAAATACAAAAATTCAGTTCATACATTTCGACATCTTGCTAAAAATTTAAAATTAAAAAAGCCTAATTGTCAATTTTCCGATTTTCTTAAGGGCATACACTGCGTTGAAATTGGTTAATATATCGATTTTTTTTAATATTAACTGACAGCTTCTTTAATTGTGAATATTTTGACACCTCATTTTTACTTATACGGCAATTATATCGCCAGATATCGTAAATTTTGTTAATGGACCCCGCGCAATGACCCAGACAAACGAAAACTTAAAACTGATTTTTCTCCCTGTTCATGTTTATATAACTTGCTCGTTCGACAGACACTAAGACTTTTTTGTTAATTTAGATAGAGGTTTGATTTTTACTTATTCTCCAAGCGGTATTTAATATTTTTGTGCATGGATTTAACATTCAAGTTTATAGTTATTTTTTTTTAAATATTAAATTGAAGAGTTCGTTAAATTTTCTTAACTTTTTTTTATGCACTCGGGAGAAAAAAAAATTCATATAAAATGTAAAATCCCACGCATCTCGAAATCCATGCACAGATTTACGTAGTATATTCAAATGAATGTGGGAAAAAATGGAAGTGAAAATATTCATGTTTGAAAAAAATAGTAGAAATGTTTAAAATGTTAATTATTTTAATTTTAAATTTTAGAAAAATAGGCTGTTTTACAAGATTTTTTTTTAATTAATTTTTAGTATTAAGTATTGTGCCAGCACATATATTTTAGTATTGTTTAAAATTAAAAGGATGGTTTCAAAGGTGCTATGTCCCATTAAAGAAAAATAGTTGTAAAATGTGGTGAACTTTAATGTAAAAATAATCACCAGCCTTAATCCGTATTCGAAAAGTTAAGAAAAAGCTTCAATTAACAATCCACATACGCTTGCAGTCCCGTATTATCCAACAAGAGACTTTCTCAACAGGACTGGCTGTTAAATTTTATTGTAAAAACAAGTCGAAAGTTGCATGGAAGACGTAAAAAATGAGGTGCGTTCGTACTATAACGAAGTTTTTAAAATATACTGTACTTTGGATACAATACAATGTACGAAGTCTTTTGTGTGTCCCTGTAAATACTAAACGCTTTCTATTATACAGAAGTAACGTGTAGTAAACCTCGGCACCGTATATCAACTTCATAAAATGTGAAATAGTTTAATATAATTAAAACGCGCCCCAAACAATGCTTCCTCATATTCCATTATGTAATAGAATACCTTTATGGGGCCCTGTATATTAATAAAAACTATTTTCTACATGACGCATTGCACAGAATGTATATTTTAGTATATACTTCATAGATGCATATGAATTGTATTACGTTAGAAAGAGTGCAACATCATTAAAATGCACTAGGAACAATTTTTTCCATTACGAAATACTTTTGATTATCTCTGTAACTGTGGCGAAATTTTACGCTATCCGTGGTCGCTTGACAGCGACTGCGCTGTGGCGCAAGAGAGTAGCACTGTTTGGGACGTAGGAAAGAGTTGTCGACGAAGAGGAGCTGCTCACCGCGGCGGTTGACTCACCCACACCCAACCGTCGTCCTGAAACAAATACATTCGGGATGTAGGCAGGGGCGATCGATAGCCCAACCCACTCACTAACCGGTTTTTAGTGTCTTTAACTTGTGTGATTTTTCTTTTAAATTTGTCCGGTTTCAATTTTTTTCTTTTTCTATTTAGAGTCAAAGGCATTCAGGACGTAGGTAGAGAAATTTTACGCTATCCGTGGTCGCTTGACAGCAACAGCGCTATCGCACAAGAGAATAGGACTGTTTGGGTCGTAAGTAAGGAATTTTGACGCTATTCTTGGTGTGTTATCAGCGACAATGCTGTCGTGCAAGAGAGTAGCACTGCTTGGGACATAGGAAGGGATACATCCAACTTTTACAAAATTTGAAATGACTCGAAAAAATTGTGTAATAATAATATATTTTTAATTTCAAGCGGATCGGTTGGGTAGTTTTTGCGTTGTTATATGCGGACAGACGAACGAACGGAAAGATTGAACGACGACTATAGGTGCTATGTATTTATACAAGGTGTCCCTAAACTCATGGTACTAGGGTCAATACCGAGAGACAAAGATTCTGTTTAATAAATACACAATTCATTTTATATTAGCTTATTTTCCAGTTCTAAACACAACTTTTTAAATCAAAGACGAACTTCATATCTCTTAACAGCGGCTAATTTGGTCTTAAAAATCTCCAATGATACAAAAATGGAAATGCATTTATAGGCAGATGGGCAGTGTTTTCTTAAATAATAATTAAATGTTTTTACAGCCGATAAAATTAGCGTACTTTCAGAATCGTGTGTGCCTGAACGGGGGTTGACGAGCGTAGGGCAGAACTCCCTAGTATTACAAAATAAAGTAAAATAGTCTACCTTTCAAGCTTCTTTAACCGCTTCAGTCCCTGAGTACCCAAAAGGGTACATCAGTTTTGTCCCATTTTATTAATGATACTCAAAAATAAATGAAATTTCGATATAAGAATAATATGTTTCGAATTCTAAGATTCGAGCTAATGAAAATAAAATAAAAATCTCACTCTGAAGTCAAACGAGAGAAGAAATAATTCAGTAATAATTAAAAATACTGTAATAATCGCCAGTAGCGAAGAGGTTAAAGCTTGAAAGGATATTTTGTACCAAAAAATATATTTAATAAATGGAATTAAATAATTGCTTAACAAAAATAGCAAATAAGTTATTTTAAGTAGCTTTCTGATTAACCTTCTTACCCTGAATGGGTCTAATCGACCCAGTCCTATGATACGTTTCATTCGATTCAAACCAGAATATTTTTCACAAAGTCAATTAAATAAATAAAACAAATACTTATGTTAAATAAGCATCTTAAGTGGATTTAAATAAAAATTCTGGTGTGAAATATTTTAAGCAAATTTGAGTAAAACTTCAACAGGGTAGGAAGGTTAAAAATATTTTAAATTGATTTGACGGAAAATTCACATTTATAAAGAACTAAATCCTATGCATTTGGTATAAATCAGGCCTGTCCAACGTTTCAGTAACCAAGGGCGCATCTTGCCTATTGACATTCAATGAAGGGCGCCATTATTTACGTGACTGAAAACATGGGGCAATACTATTGCATACTATTAGTATACAACATTCACGTCTTAACATAATGGAAATGAATCATACAGCAGTAAACAAGACCCCTACTGTTCTGGAGCTGCTAATATTAAATTTCAAATTATAGATATATATATATATATATATATATATATATATATATATATATATATATATTTATGAAAAGTTTATATTAAAAATTTCTGTAATGTAAGAAGCCAGAAACTTTAATCGCGTCTATAATAACAATACTACCAAATAAATAAATATAAAAATCCGGCATATTGCTAGGTTTCTCTTATAGTGAGAAAATACGGTATCATTTTTTTTCTTTTTTTTTTAAGGTGAAGATTACTTTTGTGAAAAGTATAAAAACAGTCAAGCATGATAGTTCCAAAAAAAATGTGGGTGGTTTCAGTAGGACAGTCTGGAAAAGCTTTCATAGATGGAAATCATTCTGCACTGTTTATTATTTTTTTTCTAAGCAAAATTATAGGGGAGGGGGGGGGGGAAGAAAAAAAACCTCCAAAATTTCAAAAGTCAAAAGAAAAGTTAAGCCCTTTTATTTTTTATATAAAACAACCAATGGGCCTATGTGACAGCAGTAAAAAGAAAACAGCTGAGATTTCATGCACATGTATCTTCGAAGGGGGCAGGTGAAAACTTTATTTTTCTATTACTTCTTAATATTAAAAAGAGCTATTTCCAACTGTTAACAAAATTTAATTATCATAATTACACTATATAAACATTAAGCAATTACTAAAAACTTCAAAAGTATGCATGATTAAATTTTCAAAGTATGTCTCTGGTTTTTAATGTACAACGGCAAGCCAACAGCATGCCAAAGACAGGTTTTAAAAATATCTCTGATAAAAAATTAATGATTTTAAAAAAAGCATTCTTTATAAGGCAGTTTTACTTCTAATACATTTAATAACAGGAAATCTTCAAAAGGGCGCCAAGAAAATCTGTAAAGGGCGCCATGGCGCCCGCAGGCGCCGCGTTGGACAGCCCTGTTATAAATTATAACTAAAAAAGTGTTTGACGAATTAAACGTAGCCAGAAAAGAATCAAGTGGGCACAATTCAAAAAAGGACTTAAAATTAAGGATTTAAAAAATAATGATTGTCACACCAAAGCCAAATGAAATTTTTTAAGGCATGAATTAGTTCTTAAAGAACTGAAGTTAGCTAATTTTCGGATAAACTGATAGCACAGATCGTCATCATTCGTAATTAGATTATGCGAAAATGTCTCACTTACCGCACAAAATTAAAATAATTAGTGACTTCATATTGTTTTTCTTGCGAATTCCAGTTTTCAACTGTCTGCTTATAATAAAAAAAATTTGAGTAAAGAAAGGCAATTAGGAAGCGTATTATTTCTATACCTGAACATAAATTACTGAGATTTTATTAAATAAACAAAAAAAAAAAAAATCTTTGAAAACTTATCATATCATTAAAGAAAAGATTAGTTGTAGTAAATATCTCTCATATCTGATAGAAGTTCTGATTTTACCAGGCTGTATTTCTTTTTCCCTTAGAAAGATCCAGATGTTGCGAACACACATGCAACACCATATCTGTAACTTTTCTCGTACGATTGTATTAAATGTTAATAATTTATGCCAGGATTTCTCAAACTTTAGACTGGCTTACCACAAAAGCGATATTAAGTCTCTTGCTATATCAATAGGTAACAAAGGGTAACTAGACTGCAGGTATTCTTTGCACACCTCTGGAACTCTTCCCCCCCTCTCCCCCCCCCCCGTATTCAAAGGACCTCAACAGACTTGTAAAAAACCAAAAACTTTCTGCAATCATAAATATTGGATCAAAATTTTCCGCAAAATAATTTAACGAAATTCGCTCTTTTTCCGTGATCCTTCGAAGAAAACTTGCGTTTTTTCCGCGTTCCGTTAACCAAATAGTGCTTTACAGCAATCCTTTGATGCAATCGGAGATTTTTTTTTTTTATATTTGAAAACGTCTTTTGATTACATAGTATCTGAATAACAACACCTGCAGTTTCATGCGTTTAAACAAAAATGAATTCACACTTACATCATAAAGTCCCCTTTGGATTTGAGAACAGTCATAACAAGTTAAAAACAGACTAAAATCAGACTATAACTAGTTCTAACAGCTTTCGCGTGGTGTCTTTAATTATACTTTAACGATTTGGCAACCGTTATTCTATAAAATAGCTAGTTAAATCGTATAATCCAATAATTTAACCGACGTCGTTAGTTATTTCCTGAAATAACTGAGTACTTTATATGCCAGCACCATCAGAGAATGCATCAAGTTTTGTATTTTAAACTCATTGCGACCGCGGTGCCATTGAAATACTCATGGCTAGAGGACACGAGATGTGACGTCTTCAATAATCGACCGCCTTCTCACTAGTGTTGGAATTCACACCGGAAAAATTTTAACAACAATTCTCTTTTATTTGTTTGTGGAATATTTATCATTTCATAAAACAATATCAACTATTTAAACTTACTGGTGAGAATTCGGAATCGCTAATTAAAAATTCATCCATATGCGGACTGAAATATTGTTGCCACATCTCACTGATTTTTAGGTGCGTTCGTAATTATGTAAATACGTAGCACCTATAGTTGTCGCTCAGTCCGTCCGTCTGTCTGTCCGTCCGTCCGTCTGTCCGTCCGTTTGTCTGTACGCATATAACAACGCCAAAACTACCCAACCGAATCGTTTGAAATTTAAAATTCATAATTATTACATAATTTTGTCGAGTCATTTCAAATTTTATGAAAATAGGATGGATAGATCGATTACAGGGACAATCAAAAGTATTCCGTTACATTACGGTCAATGGAAAAAAAGTTTCAAATGCATTTTAATGGTGTTGCACTCATTCGAACATAATAGAATTGACATGAATCAATGAAGTATATACTAAAATATAATTCTGTACAATTTGTGATGCAAAGAATATTTATTATTAAATTACAGGGCCACACAAAAGTATTCCACTATATAATGCTATATGGGGAAACATTGTTTGGGGCGTGTTTTAGTTATATTAAACTACTTCACATTTTATGAATAAGTATACGTTGCTGAGGTGTAATAAAAATTACTTCCTGCATATTTACATGAACACAAAGATTTCGATCACTATACTGTATCCGAAGTACGCTCTACTATATCAGCAAGATCTGAATATTTTTAAAACTTCGTTAACGTACGAACGCACCTCATTCGCTACGCTTCACGTGCAATTTTCAACTTGTTTATTGTAATATATTTGTCTGAATAAAGTAAAATTTCTCAAGTAGACGCAACAGGACTAGTGATGGGCGATAACGAGAAGTTTTTCTCGATTTTCTCGATTGTATGAACATCTCGATAACTTTCGATTGTGTCAAATTTTTCTCGATGACTCCAGTTTGCAATTGCTTTTATACCATACAGGATTCAATTTTATCAAGAGTCTACTACAGGTGAATGAGTCGGTGTTAATAAAGACACGACGGATTCACTCGCTAGTGAGCCCCTCCTTTCATTGGTGTATCTAATTTATACGCAATCTTTTAATATGAAATCTCGAACTGGGTCCTCATTGTATATCTTATACTATAATGCGAGCAAAAATTGTGTGTGTGTGTGTGGGTAAATTTTATCTCAAAAACGGCTCTAACGATTTTTGCAAAAATTTGGATTTTACCATTTTCGGGCACGAGAAGACCATTGGGCTAGGTCACATGTTCGAGAAAATTCGATTATTGGGTCATTTTGGGTTATAATGGGTCAAGATCAAGCTATTTATATCTAGAGAACGGCTGGATCGATTTTAAGGAAATTTTCTATCCAATCGTTTTTTGGCACAACAAAACTATTGGGCTGGGTCACATGTTCGAAAAATTTCGATTAGTGGGTCATTTTTGGGTCATTATGGGTCAAGCCATTTTTATCTAAAAAACGGCTCTCACGATTTTGACCAAATTTTATATTGTATCATTTTAGATTACAAGAAGACCATTGGGTTAGGTAACATGTTCGAGAAAATTCGGTTAGTGGGTCATTTTTGGGGTCATTGTGGGTCATGCTAATTTTATCTAGAGATTTTCTCACGCAATTTTAACTAAAAATTGCATTCTATGGTTTTCGGGCACGAGAAAAACATTGGGCTAGGTTACATGTTCGACAAAAAATTTTAATGGGTCATATTGGGTCATTAAGAGTCTGGGTCAAGCTATTTATATTTAAAGAACGGCGTAATGGATTATAACGAAATTTTGTATGTAACAGTTTTTTGACATGAGAAAACTAATGGGCTAAATCACATGTTTGAGAAATTTCGACTATGAGGGTCATTTGTGGGTCATGATGGGTCATAATGGATCATGCTCAAGCTATATCTAAAGAACAGGTGGATCGATTTTAATGAAATTTTGTATGCAACATTTTTTTGGCACGATAAAATCATTGGACTAGGTTACATGTTCGAAAAATTTCGATTAATGGGTCATTTTGGATCATAAAGGGTCTGGGTCAAGCTATATATAATTAAAGAACGGCAGGATCAATTTTAACGAAATTCTGTATGTAAAATTTTTTAGAAACGAGAAAACTAATGGACTAAGTCACATATTCGAGAGCTTTCGACTATAAGGGTCATTTGTGGGTGGAAAGAATGGGTGGGTCGATTTTAACGAAATTTTGTATACAACATATTTTTGGCATGAGAAAATCATTGGGGTAGGTCACATGTTCGAGAAATTTCGATTAGTGGGCCACTTTTGGGTCATTCTAATTTTATCTGGACAACGTTTCGCGCAATTTTGACTAAATTTTGTATTTTGTCGTTTTCGGGGACAAGAAAATCATTCGGTTATGACAGATTTTTGAGAAAATTCGATCAATGGGTCATTTTGGATCATAAGGGGTCAGGGTCAAACTAATTATATCTAAAAAACGGCTCAATCGATTTTATCTAAATTTTGTATCTAATGTTTTTCGGCATGCTAAAACTAATGAGCTAGGCCACACGTTCGAGAGATTTCGATTATAAGGGTCATTTGTTGGTCATGATGGGTCATGCTAATTTTATATAGAAAATGGTACTCACCATTTTGACTATACTTTGTATTATATCGTTTTTGAGCAAGAGAAAACCATTTGGATGGACACATGCTCGCGAAAATTCGATTAGTGGGTCATTTTGGGTCTTAATAAGCTGGGTCATAAATCAATTTTACCTAAATTTTGAAACAAAACGTTTTTTGTCACGAGAAGACTATTGGGCTGAGTCGCATGTTAAACAAAATTATATTAGTGGGTCATTTCGCTTCATTGCTGAATGCTGCCAAGCTAATTTTACCTAAAAAATGGTTTAAACGATTTTGATTCAATTTTATATTCTATTGTTTTTGATTACCTGAAGACGATTGAGCTATGTCACATGTTTGATCAAATTTGATTAGTGGCTCATTTTGGGTAATACGGGTCAGGGTCACGAGAATATGGCAAAAGCCAATAACTTGGTGATATTTGACAAAATATCGGCAACCTATGGCTAAAAAATCGACTATAAAAATTACAAAAACCAAAACACGTATTTGGAGCCAAATGAAAGAATGCCTCCAAATTTAGCTATATCTAGCAGAAAATATTGTCTTTCAGAATGTAAAGAATTTTTTTTATACATTCTTATGAGGATTTGAGATGCATGGTTAAACCAATCAGAGTCGAGCTAAAAAAGTGATTTAGATCGATGTCCTTTCGTTGTAAATTTTAAAATAAAGTAAAATTTATAAACCATGCGCGTAGCCAGGGAGGGTGCCCTGGGTGCCCGGGCACCCCCCCCCCCCGCTCGCACCCAAACTTGATTATTCTAAAAAATCGAAATTTATAAAAGAAAATTGAAAGCCAAGTTAGTTCAAGTAGTTACTCAAAACTAACAGTCTATGTTTAGAAATGTAATAAAAGAAAAGACCCACATTCTTTATTTTGTTTATGGAAGTTTTTTTAACGCCGTTCTTTCTCATGCATGTTTTTGCAATTCTTTAAGAAATTAGCGCAAATTCTCGACAAGGATAGAAATTATTTATATCTTTGCTTTTGTAATCTAAAATCTAAATAGAAAAAAAAAAATGAAAGGAAATACAGATGTGAAATGAAAATCTCCACCGTGTGATTAGCCTGGGGAACGGAGGGGTCTCACAAATCTGATTCCTTTGAAAATCGGAAATAATGATACGCAAAATTCAAATTAATATGGGGAATAGAGATAAGATGGGCTCAGCCTGGGCCTGATATGGCCTGGGGCTCAATTTTTATTCTAATCTTCGGGCTCGGGCTCATTTTTTCTGAAACCGAAAAATTATATTTATTCATGCGTAAGAAAAATTGATTTTTTTTTCCATTTAAATTTGGGTACTTATTCCTTTTCAAATAAGTGATTTAGATCAAAATGATGGGGTACTGAAGTACTGTTTATTTATTTTAGCATTTCCTTGCTATTTCAAATGAAAATTTGTGATAATTACAGATTTATGTCTACATAATTCCCGACGACGACCTACTGAATGGCGTCAATTAAAATAAACACAGATATGAATTTGCTTTTTGTTGGCTTTTCGTTAGCATATATTTTTTAATAGGGTCGTTTATTTATTTATTTATTATTTAGTTACATAACGTGAAGATAGTACTTTCTTCTGTTATTAATAGACGAAAATTAGCTGGACGTTTGCAAATTGTTTAATTTTCTATTGTGCACGAGTCATAGTCGTTTTTCATATGAAAATTAGTGGTTGTTCTATCTATTTGTCAACATGAAGTCTGTTCATGCTGAGGACGATATACATTTTCGAAGTCAACTTTCCTGCGTAAGTAAAAATAATTATTAGGTTATTCTGATATAAAGCAACTGTTCAGTGTTTCCTCTTTTCCTATAAAAGCATCAGACCTTAAAGATAATAAATTCATTTTTTTAATTTTACGTTGTTTTTCAGGCACCTACCAATCACGGAAGATTGTTATGAGAAAGGAATAGCGTATAATTAAAGATGTACATTTTTTGCAGAAAGTTGAAAAACGTTGTTCGATTCGCCAGATTACAAATAGTAATTTCTGAAAATTTCATGCATTTATTCATTAAGTCACAAACATGTACATGAAATTTACTTTTTAAATTAGGGGAAAATTTGAGATTAATTTTAAGAGTGAACTGTATTTTTATTTGATACGGATTTTGATAAGATTGTATTTAAATTTCCGTTTAGCAATTTTATCTGTGTAAAAATTTTTTAATAATATAATAATAAATTTATAATACAGTAATAATTAACAAAAATAAATAATTAACATAATAATACATTTTTAATACCATAAATACCATACAATTTTGTTTTGTATTTTTTTTTTTGGTATCGGGCTCGAGGTCTGGTAAAAAATCTTTCGGGCTCGGATTTAAAACCGTCGATCTCGGGCGGACCCGGGCCCCAGAAAACGAGCCCGAACTTATCTCTAATGGGGAATGGTCTGTTGGTTGGTTTAATTTCGTTTTTTGCGGCCAAATTTTGACATTTTAAAAAAGAACATGTTATAGAGAAGAGACGGGCTCTTTTTTTTTATTATTGGAAAAATTTATTTATTCATGTATAGAAAGATTGAAAGAACTCTTTTCCACTTTAAATTGCGTACTTATTCCCTTTACAAGTTACTCTGTTGCTACTTTGATCAAAATGACGGGAGAAATAAAACCGTGTTTATTTATTTTAGTATTTCACAGCTGTTTGTAATGAAAATTTGTGATACTTACAGATTTATGTTTACGAATATCTTTGTTTTATATCTACCATGTTTTATCTGTGTTTATATAGCCTTTTCTTATCCATTAGATTTATTTTTGAGTAACTTCTCATCCTTCTTCGCGCAATGATGGTGTAGTGGTGTATTTTTGTCGGCCGATTATCTACGCTAGGGTTATAGGCTCAGGGGGGAGCTAAGGGAAACTAACCCGTATTTACGCAAGACTCGAAGAAAACCACGAAAACTCCGAACGGTTAGGCCGACGGCCGCGATTGGGTTCGAATCCAGCACCTGCCGTCTACCAGTTGAGATGTCCAAACCTCTTGGCCACTGGTGGGGCCTTCTCGCAATGAAAAATTGTGTTTGGGTCCGTTTAAAAAAAAAGCTTACAATTATACCTTCAGCGAATAAAAACCTGTCTAAAACGGAAACTTGATACTTTTATGGGGTTCCGTTTTATTAGGTTCTATTACATAAGATATTGTTTGTACCCAACATGTTCAGGTTAAAAAATTTGGGCACCCCCCCGTTCAAAAGGCTGGCTACGCCTATGTAAACATGCGCATAAAAACATAGTTTTCTTATTGATTGTTTTTCTAAATAAACATGTTTTACAGTAATAATACCGAGTGAATGACACAGTGAAAATACTATATAGAGTTGAACACAAAGTTAATTTTGACCGAGCTAAGCTCGGTCTCCCCTGCTAGTCTTATACTATAATGTGAGCAAAAATTGTGTGTGTGTGTGCCTGTGTGGGTAAATTTTATCTCAAAAATGGCTCTAACGATTTTCGCAAAAATTTGGATTTTACCATTTTCGGGCACGAGAAGACCATTGGGCTAGGTCCCATGTTCGAGAAAATTCGATTACTGGGTCATTTTGGGTCATAATGGGTCAGGATAAGGCTATTTATATCTATAGAACGGCTGGATCGATTTTAAGGAAATTTTGTACCCAATCGTTTTTTGGTACAAGAGAACTATTGGGCTGGGTCACATGTTCGAAAAATTGCGATTAGTGGGTCATTTTTGGGTCATTATGGGTCAAGCCATTTTTATCTAAAAAACGGCTCTAACGATTTTGACCAAATTTTATATTGTATCGCTTTGGATTACAAGAAGACCATTGGGTTAGGTAACATGTTCGAGAAAATTCGGTTAGTGGGTCATTTTTGGGGTCATTGTGGGTCATGCTATTTTTATCTAGAGATTTTCTCACGCAATTTTGATTAAAAATTGCATTCTATGGTTTTCGGGCATAAGTGTTACATTGGGCTGGGTTACATGTTCGAGAAAAAATTTTAATGGGTCATATTGGGTCATTAAGGGTCTGGGTCAAGCTATTTATAGTTAAAGAACGGCATGATGGATTATAACGAAATTTTGTATGTAACAGTTTTTTGACATGAGAAAACTAATGGGCTAAATCACATGTTTGAGCGATTTCGACTATGAGGGTCATTTGTGGGTCATGATGGGTCATGGTCAAGCTATATCTAAAGAACAGGTGGATCGATTTTAACGAAATTTTGTATGCAACATTTTTTTGGCACGATAAAATCATTGGACTAGGTTACATGTTCGAAAAATTTTGATTAATGGGTCATTTTGGGTCATTAAGAGTCTGGGTCAAGCTATTTATATTTAAAGAACGGCGTGATGGATTATAACGAAATTTTGTATGTTACAGTTTTTTGACATGAGAAAACTAATGGGCTAAATCACATGTTTGAGAGATTTCGACTATGAGGGTCATTTGTGGGTCATGATGAGTCATAATGGGTCATGGTCAAGCTATATCTAAAGAAGAGATGGATCGATTTTAATGGAATCTTGTATGCAACATTTTTTGGCACGATAAAATCATTGGACTAGGTTACATGCTCGAAAAATTTCGATTAATGGGTCATTTTGGATCATAAAGGGTCTGGGTCAAGCTATATATAATTAAAGAACGGCAGGATCAATTTTAACGAAATTCTGTATGTAACAATTTTTAGAAAGGAGAAAACTAATGGACTAAGCCGCATATTCGAGAGCTTTCGATTATAATGGTCATTTGTGGGTCTTAATGGGTCAAGGTCAAGCTATATCTAAAGAATGGGTGGGTCGATTTTAACGAAATTTTGTATACACCATATTTTTGGCATGAGAAAATCATTGGGGTAGGTCACACGTTCGAGAAATTTCGATTACTGGGCCACTTTTGGGTCATTCTAATTTTATCTAGACAACGTTTCGCGCAATTTTGACTAAATTTTGTATTTTATCGTTTTCGAGCACAAGAAAATCATTGGGTTATGACAGATTTTTGAGAAAATTCGATCAATGGGTCATTTTGGATCATAAGGAGTCAGGGTCAAACTAACTATATATAAAAAACGGCTCAATCGATTTTATCTAAATTTTGTATCTAATGTTTTTCAGCATGCTAAAACTAATGAGCTAGGCCACACGTTCGAGAGATTTTGATTATAAGGATCATTTGTTGTTCATGATGGGTCATGCTAATTTTATATAGAAAATGGTACTCACCATTTTGACTATACTTTGCATTATATCGTTTTTGAGCAAGAGAAAACCATTTGGCTTGGACACATGCTCGCGAAAATTCGATTAATGGGTAATTTTGGGTCTTAATGAGCTAGGGTCATTCTAATTATATATAACAACGACTCAATCAATTTTACTTAAATTTTGAAACAAAACGTTTTTTTGTCACGAGAAGACTATTGGGCTGAGTCGCATGTTAAACAAAATTATATTAGTGGGTCGATTCGCTTCATTGCTGAATGCTGCCTAATTTTACCTATAAGCTAATTTTACCTAAAAAATGGCTTAAACGATTTTGATTCAATTTTATATTCTACTGTTTTTGATTGCCTGAAGACGATTGAGCTATGTCACATGCTTGATCAAATTTGATTAGTGACTCATTTTATGTAATACGGGTCAGGGTTACGAGAATATGGCAAAAGCCAATAACTTGGTGATATTTGACAAATTATTGGCGACATATAGCCAAAAAATCGACTATAAAAATTACGAAAACCAAAACACGTATTTGGAGCCAAATGAAAGAATGCCTCCAAAATATTGTCTTTCAGAATGTAAAGAATTTTTTTATACATTCTTAAGAGGATTCGAGATGCATGGTTAAACCAATCAGAGTCGAGCTAAAAAAGTGATTTAGATCGATGTCCTTTCGTTGTAAATTTTAAAATAAAGTAAAATTTATAAACATGTGCATAAAAACATAGTTTTCTTATTGATTGTTTTTCTAAATAATACTATTATAAACATGTTTTACAGTAATAATACAGAGTTAATGATACAGTGAAAATACTATATCGAGCTGAACACAAAGTTAATTTTGACCGAGCTAAGCTCGGTCTCCCCTGCTAGTGGCATCATATACCAAACGCGGTGTGCACGCTAGAGGTCTGCACGGGCCGGGCTCGGGCCGATTTCCAATAATGGCATTCGGGCCGGGCCGGGCCTAGTCACTAATCTTTTCGGTCCGGGCTGGGTTCGGGCTTTAATTTTTTTTGCTGGAGTATCGGGCCGGGGCCTAACTTTTTTTTTCGTACGAAGCCGAGACTGATTCCATTTTCCCTAGTTTTCATGGACCAAAATAATCAGTTCCTATTGAATCTTCCTATATGAAAATCCTTTTCTCGACTTTTTATAAATCAGTAATATTTGGCTTTGTCCAAAAATTTCTGCAAAAAAAGCATATACTTTTAAGCCGTCATTATTCTACAATTAAACATTAGAATTTATTCCTTTTAAAGAATCGTAGATTACTAGGCGTTTTAAAATAGAATTAAACAATTAAACCCACACACACACATACACACACACACACAAAAAAAAAAAAAAAAAAAAAAAAAAAAAAAAAAAAAACATGATTATGACGGAATTTTTTTTTTTAAACTGAAAACTGAAAGTTTCTTTTAAAATGTTCATCCATGCAAAATGAATACAACAATACGGGAGGAAAAAATATATTAAACATTTACATCTGTTAAGAAGGGAATGCATTTTTTTTCGTTCCAAATTTTACCATGTACCGCTTTTTCGATTTTTTGTCTCCATTACAGGGAATATGGATTAATAATACTAGTGATAACTGAAACATTTACTTACAACAACACTGTAAGAAAAAATAGTAACGTTCTGTGTAAATTCAAGAGAGGTTTCTCCTTTTTAAAGGTTTCCAGAACACCATAAAAGTTTCCTGGGAAATTCAGGTTTTCTTATCTGAAACCTTTGATAATTACAATTGGCAACAGCATAAAGCTGATGCCGACGCCATAGTTGTTTGTTATTGTGTGTCATGAGTGAGCGAGTCGAAAATGATTTCCTTATATGAATGCTAAAGAATCATTGTGAAGTACCACAGGTGTGAATAAAAGAACAGAGTATAAACATTTCAATCTCTGCTGTTGAGACCTTTCAGGGGAAAATGCTATACCACTTCTGATAGAATGCAATACCCCTTCGGCGAATACGAACAATGGCGCGCGCGAAAGAAACGCATTTGTGAACCTCGTGGTATTCTAAGACTCTAGTCTAATTGGGATTTCTTCGGAGAGCTGGTTAATTTAAATGAAACATATATTAATCAGTTTTTCAGAAATCCTTGTTGGACATAAAAAAAAAAAAAAATATTTTGTGATACTTCATCATGCCATCGTATTCATACCTCAACTAAAGGAAACGCAAAAGGGTAAGTTTTATTTATAAAATATAATATTCCATTTTTTTTCGCTAATGTTTTTTACATGCTATATTATTTTAGGAACAAATTTGGTTTTTAACAAATATTAATTTTATCTATGTTTTAATGAGTTTCATTTTATAAAGTATACATTTATGTTTGAAACGTTAAATTAATGTTAATCCATATTTACGCTAGTTTTTTTTTTTTTTTTTTTTTTTTTTTTTTCTCGTACATCGATATAAAATGCAGTTGTATAGATTGTTAGACTCTGTGTTTTTACGCATTTTATTTTCTTATGTATATAAAAAACTGTATAGTATATTTTTA
Source organism: Maratus speculifer (assembly GCA_964019185.1). Taxonomy (NCBI): domain Eukaryota; kingdom Metazoa; phylum Arthropoda; class Arachnida; order Araneae; family Salticidae; genus Maratus; species Maratus speculifer. The sequence goes on along the minus strand of OZ025296.1, from coordinate 313,224,999 downwards.
TTTTTTTATACAATAAATAAATAAATAATGGTCCCATTAATATTTTTTCTTATTATTGCAACCATCGTAAATATTAAATTTTTGATAAAACACACTGAATTAAGATTTTTTTATAATTACTTTTTGTCAAAGTAAGTTGAACAACGGCTGTTCTTTTTCAAAAATGGATATATATAAAATTCGTTAAATTGAGTAAAATTGAGATTGCCCTATTTCTAATGCGTTTTATTGATAATCATTTATAACCAAAACAAAGCTTTAAGAAAATTCTGGAAGAATATTGATACATATTATTGTATTTACTATTGTTTTATTACATTGTTATATATTAATTTTTTTGTCAAAATAAATTGCATAACGGCTATGTTTTTTTTTCTTTTTATGTGTATAAAATTCGTAAAAAATATTTGAGATTATACTATTTCTTATGTGATTTATTGCTAATTATTTATAACCAAAACAAAACTTTAAGAAAATTCTGGAAATATACAAGCAGCAAATTCGCAAAATAAAATTTTAACGAATTTAAATATTAAATGAGCCTAAATATTACATGGAAGTAAAAAAGCATGCAATGTTTGAAGATTTTTCTAATTATCAGATGGAAATATTTAAATATAAACCGATAAATTTAAGAATATATTTTAAAGGATGCGTAAAATTATTTAAAATATTTATTTTTGTTTAACAAATATATTATTAACTGTTGTATCATTTAAATGATTTATCCGGTAATTTTAATATCTTACAGCAGATAATTTCGAATGATATAAAATCATACATAAATGATCACTTTAATTTCACCATACAGAAAAAAAAAGTGTTATCAGAAATATTAAATATGCTTCGAATGTTTGTTTTGGATGTGTGTTTGTTGTGCACAATTTCCTTGAATTAGAACCTTATGAATTTTACCTTATGAAGCATAGAAAATTACATAATGTTTTCGTATAATTTTATAATGTTTTCTTAACTTTTCAAATCATTCGATTTGAAAATAATATTTATCTTATTTACAATGTTGACAGCATGAGAAAGTCTGTTTTTAATTACATTGAATCTATAAAAAATAACATAAAATAAAAATCCCGGATATTAATTTTATGCATATGAATTTAAATTGGCTAAATAATTAAAAATATTTTTCAAAAGTAAACAAGAAAAGAGTAATATTTTTAAATACTTGAAAATGGATTAATATATTTTGGCATCGAATCTAATGAATGTAAAATAATAAAAAATAATAAATAAATAAATAAAATACATAAATAAAGAATAATAAAATAAAATTTAGTGAAATCTAATATATGAAACGTTCCTGATTGTGAAAATAAATCCAGAAATGTTCCTGAGAAGTAATAGGCAGCTGAGTTGCCCATTATTTATACATAACGTTTCTGGAAAATAAAAGAAATCTTACTGAATACTTCTGAAACGTTCCCCAGAGAAGGCAGTAAGGTTCCTGTGAAATATCAGTAATGTTTTTGTTGTCGACAGGAACGTTCCTGGTATTTCACAGGAACCTTACAGCCTTTTCTGGGGAATGTTTCAAAATTACACAGTAAAGTTCCAGTCATTTTCAAGAAATGTTTCTTGGAAATAATAGGCAACCCAGCTGCCCATTTTTTCCCAGGAACGTTTCTGAATTTTTTTTACAGTGAAAGAAAGATTCATTTAAAAGCATAAATATCGCAGCCTACGGCACTTCTGCATAAATGGAGATTATAAGCATGGAAAAAAAAAGACTAATATAATTTTTTTTTGTTCAGAACTCTTCCATAAGATTAAAGATCAATGTTCTGTAGAAATTCACTCAAGCCGGGCCGGGTTCGGACCGAATTTTAAACTTTTTTCCGGACCGGGCCGAGCTCGGGCCGAAATTTTAACTTTCGGGCCGGGCCGGGTCGGGCCATTATTTTTTTTCGTTCGGGCCGGGCCGGGCCCGGGCCTGGAAATTTCGGCCCGTGCAGACCTCTAGTGCACGCACAGCAAAATCTTGTAAAAAAAGAAAAAGAAAGAAAAAAAAAATTCGAATTGAACGAAAAACCGAACGTAAGCTCGAATCGAACGTTAAATTTTGAAAACTGCCCCCCCCCCCCAAGGTAACGTAGTGGGGGGGGGATATATAACGTCGGGTGCATAAGATCAGTAAGTGGTCACATGCCAAACAACAACTTCCTTATTTTCTAAATTCCATGTATATTATAAATATTATTTATTGCAAAATCCGTAAAAAAAAAAAAAAAAAAAAAAACATTTCGGAACTGCCGACAGAAGTCAAAACTTGAACAATTACGTGTGTATTTTTTTAATCGTCAGGAAATATTTTATTGTGCAGGAAATACAAGGACCAAGTAACCGCGGTAAAATAACGCCTACACGCGAGAGGAGGCCAGAGTCCCAGCAGTGGTGAACAATATTTATATGATGCAGATGTCATACACGCACCACATTGGCACGATGTTTTCCAGATGCCGATTTAGTGAAAACTTCGAAGAATTTTGAGAAATTTAAATTTCAACACCTTATGGGTCCGTAACGTGACCCAGAATGACGGGAGAAACTTTTTTATGCTAAATTGGTAATGTATGAAGCATAAGCTTTCAATAAACATATTACATCAAAAAATGAAAAATGCCCCCCCCCCCCTGGCCCCCTCCCCCCCCAAAAAAACCCCGGTGTTATGGGGAAAACCGTAAAACTGCAAAAAGAGCGGCGACGAAAAGTTCGCTATGCTATAGTTTTTCTCGCTGCTGTAGCTCCCATACAAACAAAGTTATAGCCTTTTAAAAATTGAAATGAAGTGAAGAAATTAGCAAAATTATGTTGGTGAATAACCAACAGGGGGGGGGGGCGGGTCAATACCCCCGCTTGTGCCATATAGCTTAAACTTTTAAGTTAAAATTGGTAGAGAAAAAAATGAGCAATATTTTAAAGTGTATGTTGGGGGGGGGGGGGGCTTTAAAACAATGTGCCTAGGTTACAGTAACAATGTGGCTAGTTCAATGGTTTTTTTCCATCTCAAAAATATTTCCAAAACGCCTAAGGACGTTTTCAATTAAAAAATTCGATCTGTGGGATGTTATTCGGTACTTAAAATATAGAACAGATATGTTACAGTCACATTTTATTGTAGACGACACAACACATATCACATTATATACAAATCGCAAGACGAGCGCAACTCAATCAATTGAATATCCATAAAAATTACTTAGCACAAAGAAAATCTCTAAGAGAGATGTATAGCGAACACACATCCCAATCTTACATCTTAACTGCAAACTCAATTACTTCACTTCATTTCATGTCTTTTTAGAAAAGGAAGGCAAAATACCTCCGGATATTTTGCCGAAGGTGGCAATAGCGCCACCTATAGATACTATAATTTAGGGAAGGCAGTCACCCTGTTACAGCCTCCCCCTCTGGTTCCGCGAACGTCCCGGTGTGGAACCAGTAACTTTCTTTGGTGGCCTACCGCGTTTCTTAATGGGTGCGACAGGCACTATGTCAGAGTCATTACATAGTTTTAAGGCAGAAGTGTGACATGTAGCAAGTGGATCATTTGGACTGTCCATACTTGCTATGACAAAAGTGGTGGGTGATTTTTGAGTTAAAATGATGTAAGGTCCATCACGTTTAGGCATGAACTTCGACGTTTTGTTGTTAGAGGCTTTACTTACTGGATGTAAGTCAACCCAAACTTTGTCTCCTGGAACAAAACTATGTCCCGGTTTCCGACTACGGTCAGCAAATTTTTTCCTCTGATCTTGCTTAGATTCAACTTTGTCTTTGATTTCTTTGGTGAATTTTGCGAATTTCTTGAGATATGGAGTAATCTCAGGCACAAAATTATCATTTTGAATTACAGCACGAATGTCATGCTGAACATCATCCGTTGTTCTCAATTCTCTTCCAAACTGCAAGAATGCTGCTGTTTCTCCAGTAGTGTCACACTTAGCAGTATTTAGTGCAAAACGGATTGTTGGAAGCTTTTCTTCCCAAGAGCAGTGATCATTTTCTACTAATATAGCTAATCTCGGCTTGAGATCTCTATTTTTCCTCTCCACAGGATTAGCCTGGGGATGGTATATGGGAGTTGGATTTTGTTTGATACCTAAAAGAAAACAAAGTTGTTGCATCACACTACTAACAAATTGGGGTCCGTTATCACATATTATACGTCTCGGTAGACCATATCTAAGGATAACTTCTTCAAGCAACGTAGTTGCACACTGCACTGCAGTAGCATGTGTAAGGGCAAACAATTCCACCCATCTTGTTGCACAGTCTTCTACTATAAATATCCACCTTTTACCGTTTTTACTTTTTGGTAAAGGGCCAAAAAGATCAATTGATAGAACTTCAAATCTTTGTGAATACACTGGTGTTTGTAACAAACCGGATGGTTTTTTATTAGAAGGCTTATACCTATTGCATTCAGCACAATTTTTGACATAATTTGCAATGTATGAAAGCATTCCAGTCCAATAATACCTTTTGGATATTCTATTTAACGTACCTTCAGCACCGTAGTGACCAGCCGTAGGTGAATCGTGGTGTTCTTTTAAAATTTTCTCCCTTTCATGTGATGGGACAACTAGTTGAGCTTCTTCTGATTCCGAACTTGGAGAATACCTGTATAAAACTCCTTGATTCATAATATAACCGCGATCAGTCCAGTTAGTATAGTTAAGAGTTTTTTCTTCATCTTCGAAACTTTTAATAATTTTCTTTAATTCTTCATCTTTCATTTGTTCAGCACGTAAATCACTTGATGATTTAGAAGGAATATCAACTATTATAGCGCAAATATCGCAACTTTCTTTATTCGTATGATCACAAGCAGGACGAGAAAGCATGTCAGCTATGACGTTAGCTTTGCCTGGGATATATTCTATTTTCAAATTAAATTCTTGTAATTGCAAAGCCCATCTGGCAAGTCTTCCAGAGGGTGACTTTAAACTCATGAGCCATCGGAGAGGCTGGTGGTCGGCCACAGTAACTTCTGTTCCATCAATATATCCTCTGAATTTATTAAGAGCCCAGACAACAGCAAGTGCTTCTCTTTCTGTGGTGTGATAGTTGCGTTCTGCAGCAGTCAACAATCTACTTGCATACTCAATCGGATGCTCTTCAGCACCTTCACCCTGTAGAAGTACTGCTCCCAGAGCATAACTACTTGCATCAGTTCGAATGAAAAAAGGTTTAGTTTCATCAGCTTGTTTCAATATTGGAGCTGAAACGAGGCATTGCTTCAAGGTTTGAAATGCATTTTCTTCATCGGCACCCCAGTGCCATTCCACATTCTTTTTTGTGAGATTACTAAGTGGTCTGGATATTTTTGCAAAGTCTTGTATAAAACGGCGATACCATGAACATGTCTGCAGAAAAGATTGCAGTTGTTTTATATTCTTCGGAGGTGGGATCCTCACAATAGCATCAACTTTCCCAGGATCAACTTCTAGGCCATTTGGTGTGATCCAGTGTCCTAAATATTTTACTCTGGTACAAGCAAAGTTGCATTTTTCTCTATTAGCAGAAAGTTTCCATTTGTCTAATCTTTTAAAAACAGCTTCAAGATCAGCTAGATGTTGTTCAAAACTTGATGATAAAACAATTAAGTCATCAAGATAAGTGAGAATATTTACATCTGGGAGTCCTTTGCGAAAGCTATCCATTGTCCTCTGAAGCGTTGCAGGGGCATTGCGGAGACCAAACGGCATTCTTCGAAAGCGATATGTTCCTAGAGGGCATACAAAAGCAGTTTTATCTCGATCAGGTTCATAGACACTCACTTGATAGTAACCAGCATTCAGATCCAGCGTTGTCATGAACTGAGCAGTTTTCGCCTGATGCAAAAGATCGTCCATACGAGGGAGTGGATAGGTATCTGGTATAGTAACTTCATTCAGCTTCCTGTAGTCTACACATAAGCGAACACTACCATTTGGCTTAGGAATGAGCACTATTGGTGCAGAGTATGGAGACTCGCATTCTTCAATAATTCCTTTGGCTAGAAGATCATCAATTTGGGTTTTACACAATTCTTTCTTTGCCGGTGATAACCTGTAAGGAGGTAGTGATATAGGACGATGGTCTCTGGTATTTATATGATGTTCGACGATGGGTGTTGCTTCTCCCCCTGGTCAAAAGGTATTGGAAAATTTTTCAAGTAAGTCATTAAGCCTTTTTCTTTGTATCTCAGATAGATGCTGACCTTCTGTTTCTCTTAACATAACTGAGTTAACTGTGGCAGTTGGTGCTGAGATTTCAGGCGTCGTAATGAAAGGATCATCAGAAAAGGGAATTTTACGTTTAGAATTGTTCTGGAAATACCAACTTTGGCTTCTCATGTCTAACACGATCCCCATTTTATTTAAAAAATCTATGCCTAACAATGTTCTATTTCCCTGGGCTTCGGGTAAGGCAAAAACCGTTGTACTAGTTGTACGACCTTCTATTTCAACTGTGATTGTTGCTTGAAGAACGTTGGTTTCTTTTCGTAGTCCATCAGCAAGTGTTATGCTTACACCGGTGTCTTCGAACACAGTTCCTTGGTCACACAGAATCTTGTATAACATTTCCCCAGCAATGCAATGAGTAGCTCCTGTATCTGCGCAAGCAACCCCTGTAACACCATTTACCTTTATGTATAACAAAGGTGTTGCTTGAGTATTGACAGAACAAGATTTGAGATGAAGGGAACGAAAATTTGCTGATTGCGTCTGCGTAGAAGTAGATGGAGAACAATTAGGACATTTGGCTTTGACAAAACCTTGTTTACCACAGCCATAACCATTTATAATCGGACGCTTATCATTGTTTTCGTATCTTGAATTTGTATATTTTGAAGTAGAATGATTATTTTTATAATTTGAAAAATGTTCGTTAGTTTCATGTTTGGGTGTTTGATTTTTCCAGAACTCTTGACCATTTGAATTTTTCGGCAAAACATGTTTCTGCGCTTCACGCGTTTTTGGATAACTTGCTGACTTTTGAGAAGAAGGTTTAATGTTTTCGTAAATGTCGAGCTTTTCAGCCAACACGACAGGATCATTTAACTTGTCCCAACCATCTAAATAATGATTTTTATATTCATGTGGACACTTTTTCTTAATCTGATCAGCGATTATTAGTTCAGTTAGTTTTTCAAATGAATTGATTTCTAATTCGGATAACCAACCCTCAAAATAATTTCTAAGTTCAAAATAAAAATCCTTCCAAGTAGAATTTTCTCTTTTTTGATGTCGGCTAAATAATACTCTAAATTTTTCTGCTGTCAACTTAAATCTTTTAAGCAATATGTCACGAATATAAGAATAATTTTCGAACATTTCTTCTGGTTCTCTGGCGATTAGTTTACCAATGTCGTTCGGAAGTACGGCAATTAATTGAGAAACCCAAAATTCTTTGGAGACATTAAGCATTTTCATTTGACGTTCAAACATTGTCAAAAACAAAGACATATCATCCTTTTCAGGAATAAATGTTGGCAAGATATTTTTAATATCTATACGCATCTGGTCTATTTGATTTTGTGGTACTGTTGTCGCGGTAGGGTTTTGAGCATGTAGCTTAAGCTTTTCTAGCTCATATGCTCTTTCCTCTGCAATACGTTTATCCTGAATCATTTGTTGTTCTGCAATTTCTTGTTTTTTGCGATCTTCCACGATAGCAATAAATGCCTCTTTAACAAATTGTTCGTCGTCTTTAAGCAGTTGACACTTCATAATTTTCTCACGCAAGACTGATAGTTTATCATCTTTATCTACATCTAACTCTAATTCTGTGCCCAAATTAAACAAATCGATTTTTTTTCCTTTAGAAAGAAACGCCATTTTTCCCAAATTGTTGTTGATATTGTTGATTTATGCTTAAATTAGAAAACTATTAGATACGTGACCCATTAAATAATAAGAACAAAATGACTACCTTCCCCTTACAGGTAAATAAAACATGTAAATATGGATAAATTTTCATAAATAAATGTTAAAAAAATGCAGGAAATAATTTAAAACATACTAAAATATACCACTAATTTAATCATGGGCTCATGAAAATATTTAGAAGAAATATTATTATACGTTAAAATTCAACCTTTTTACCAAATTAGCTTACCAATGACATAAATCATTCATTTTAAATATATGAAATATTATAGGTAATTCATTGCGAAATAATTATCAACCACACATAAATATGAAAACAACTCGAAATATGAATAAAGAACTTACTTTACATCTAAAAAATAAACAACATACGAAATAATAAAATTTATCAAAATCATTTTTAAACTCTGTGCACAGATTAAAAAAACAAAACAAAATTCACTTACTCAGAATCCTTGCTTTTAAAAACAATATCAAAAGAAATCACTTTCAATTTCAGAAAACTAATGTTTCTTAATAATCTTATTCAAAATCAACATAAAACAAAACAAACAAAAATTATATAAATATATGAAACAGCGTTTGTCTTTATAAATAAAAGAAAATGAAAACTTTTTTTTCCCGCAGCTGGCCAGCAAAAAAAAAAAAGAGAAACAAACAAACAATCAAAAAAAAAAATAATAATTTCAACTTTTACCGGTAAAAACAAATAAAATAAAAATCTATTTTTAGATAAAGGTTGTCGATGATTCACATAACAGTTAAAACACGCAGAAGTAAATAGGTATTGAACACTTCTAAGAACAAAATCAGATTATAAGTAGAAAACTTTTATATGACGAAATGAAGAAGTTTCAATCATAAACACCAGTTATGTTTAAAAACTAGAAGATATTTTGCTGCTTATGAAGACTGAAGAACATTATTTATTGTCATGTCGACAATATTTTTCAATTATTTCCAATGTGAAGGGTACGGATTACCCTTTTCGAATGCATTTTCTTGCTTTTTTGTCAGGATGACGCACTTAAAACACACAATTGAAGAAGAAGAAAGCACTATTAAAAATAAGAACAGAAGCTTGATTCATTGTAGATTTGACAACACCTTTAAAATGGGTACAGATTACTCTTTTTTTTTTAATACTTTCTTGAATTTTGTCGCGATGATACTACCACACATAACTGATATTAAAGAAATTAGCACAAAACTGGAGTATATCTTGATACTTGATATTGCACATTATATAATAGAACTTTTTGGAAATCACAGGATGAATTGTTCTTGACGAACACGGCACTTGAGAACACAAAATTTCCTTTATTGCCGAGGTGACAATAATTTAGAAGTGGGTACGGATTACCCTACTTTAAATATAATTTTTGGAATTTTTGTCAGGATGACAGCAGCGAACTTGACACAAAGACTTTGAAAGCACAAAAATGTTCCGAAAGAACTCCATTTTACGTTGGGCGCCAGTGTGGGATGTTATTCGGTACTTAAAATATAGAACAGAGATGTTACAGTCACATTTTATTGTAGACGACACAACACATATCACATTATATACAAATCGCAAGACGAGCGCAACTCAATCAATTGAATATTCATAAAAATTACTTAGCACAAAGAAAATCTCTAAGAGAGATGTATAGCGAACACACATCCCAATCTTACATCTTAACTGCAAACTCAATTACTTCACTTCATTTCATGTCTTTTTAGAAAAGGAAGGCAAAATACCTCCGGATATTTTGCCGAAGGTGGCAATAGCGCCACCTATAGATACTATAATTTAGGGAAGGCAGTCACCCTGTTACAGATCTAAAATGATAAAAACACAAAAAGATTCGAAAAATGCCAAACCCCCCCCCCCTCCCGCCGTGGGAACCAAATTCGGAAGGGGGGGGGGGTAAAAGCATCATAATATGAAAGAGTAATTCGAGATCTTCAAGATGATATACAATATGACGGGCTTAAAAAGTGAAAATTGTCCCTTTCCCCTGACACCCGTCAGTCCAACCCTTTCGCCCCCAATTTCTTGCAGCAGACATTTAAATTTTTTTACGATTGATAAATAATTACCGAATGATTCGATGAAAAAAAACCACACTTAAATTGATAAGTATTGTAGAAATCGCTACTGTTTTAAACATATGTTCGTCCCCTCTCCAACCCCCCTCTTTGAATTTTTTTTTTTTTTTTTTAAATAATCAATATTTAAAGGGAGGTACCACGTACGTGACAGCATGGTAAGACTAAAATACCAGAAACTTTGAAAATTAGGTCTTCATTTCACAAATTATTGTCATATTCTCATGCTTCTTTCTGTACTTCGTTTTTCGATAAAACTTTCATTTCACAAAGCTTCATCGACAAAACGCCTCGATAAAGCTCGTCATCTCTATTCTCAGCGAGAACGAAAATCATCCTTATCGAAAAAGGCATTCATCAGCAAACCACAAGATTCTCGGAGTGCCGCTTTTATCAAGGTTAAATTTCATCTGGAAGTTGCAAGTCCTTCGATAAACCTATTTCAATCGAGGTTAATTTTCATCGCGATGAAATGATTTTCTCGTTATGCCTGACTTTATCACGATGAAATTTGTTGAAATGAGAGGCATATTCGAAAGCTCTTTTAATCATTCTTTCATATTATGAATCTTTCTACTTTTGGAGTTGAATTTTAATAGGCGGGAGGAGGGGAGGGGAGGGGGGGAGCGATGAGGGGGCGAATTTTTTAAATCTTAGCTATTTCGACAATAAATGTTATTTTTGGTGTGGTTTTTTTTATGGAACTGTCCGGTAAATATTATTTATTAAATATAAAGATTTTAAAGTACGGGCTGCATCATTTTTAGGTGTAGTCTAGGAAAAATAAGTGAACCCACGGGTGACATGTAAATTTCAAATCTTTTTTTTTTTTTTTTTTTTTTTTTTTTTTTTTAACCCGTCATGTTATATGTACATCATTGGAATGTTTTGGCACCTCATTTTACGAATCTTTCTCCGCCTGGAGTTGAATTTCAGGGGGGGGGGGAGAAACCGATAAGAGGGTGAATTTTTTAAACCGTGTCTATTTCGACAATAAATATCATTTTAGATGTGGAGGTTTCTTTTATGGAGCTCTTCGGTAAATATAACTTATTAAATATAAAGATTTTAAAGTGGGGGGGTACGTCATTTTTAGGTGTGTTCTGGGAAAAATGAGTGAACCCACAGGTGACATGTAAATTTCAACCTCCTTTTTGGACCCGTCATATTATATATATATCATCGGAATTTTTTCGAACCTCTATTTCATTTTACGAATATTTCTCCTCCTGGAGTTGAATTTCAGGAGGGGGAAAAAAAACGATAAAAAGGTGAATTTTTTTTTTTTTTTTTTTTTTTTTTTTTTTTTTTTTTTCAATTTTAGTTATTTCGACAATGAATATCATTTTAGATGTGGTTTTCAGAGAAGCGCTCCGGTAAATATTATTTCATAAATACAAAAGTTTAAAATGGGGACTGCGTGATTTCCTGGTGCATTCTGGGAAGAAAAAGTAACATTACGGCCACGGGTGAGGAGTAAATTTCAAACTTTTTTTGGATCCGTTATGTGATATGTCATAGGAAAGGTTTCGGAATACTCTTTCATATTATGGACCTTTCTCTTCCTGCAGTTTAATTTCAGGACGGGGGGGGGGGGGGGGCGACGGGGAGTGAATTTTTTTTAATCGTAGCTATTTCGAGAATAACTATCATTTTAGAAGTGGTTTCTTGATGGAACCTTCTAATAAAAATTACTAATTATAAACATTTTAAAGTAGGGGATGCGTGATTTCCGGGTGTATTCTGTTAAGAAAAATTAAACCTGCGGGTGAGGAGTAAATTCCAAACTTTTTTTGGACCCTTCATGTGATTGATTTTTAGAATGTTTTTCGAATCACTCTTTCACATTATGAACGTTTTTCCTCCTGGGGTTGAATTTCCGCAGGGGGGAGGGGAGCGATGAGGGTGAATTTTTTAAATCGTAGCTATTTTGAAAATAAATTTCATTTTAAATGTGATTTTTTGATGGAGCCCTTTGGTAAAAATATTTTATTAAATATAATCATTTAAAAGCGAGGCTGCGTGATTTCCGGATGTATTCATCCGCTATCCGGATGTATCATTCCGCTCATCCCGCCCCACTTTGCCCCCGCGGGAAACTCTTTAATAAATTTAACTGACACCCATCATGCGCCAAGTATTGTTGGAAAGCCTAATGACCATTTACTTATATTATGCATTTTCACTGCTCCTGCACTACTTTACCCCTCCCCCCCCCCCCCCGAGTGGTCCGTTTAATGAATTTCAATAGAGAGTCTTCTAATAATGGGAGAATTGTAGATCGCATCTCAGTATATGTACAAAAATCAATAAAAGATTTTGATCACTTTTGATATCCTTTTAGTTCATGTTCTTTCACTAGGAGTGCTTTTGATTATTTTTTCTTTGGCCATTTTGCTACTCGCGACTTTACAACTTATTGAAACCAAGGAACGCCGTTACATGATTTTTCTACTCTTGCGGCTCCATTAACATCCTTTTGGTTTGTTGTTTTTTTTTTTTTTAATTCATTTGTTTTCAGTTTCCATGTATTTATTAAATTATGCTTTTTAAACATGTAATAACAAAGATTTTAATAATCGATTGTAAAAACATCTCGATTGTAGATTCTCGAAATTAATCGATGACTTTATCGAATGCGCTTTTTTACGATTACGATTTTTATCGAGTAGGAAATTTTCGAGAATCGCCCATCACTAAACAGGACAACGGAATTGTCCACTGTTGGAACGTGTTCGCTTGTAAGAGGTAAAAGTATATAAAAATATATGTATTATGGATTGAAAAAGGTGTTCGCTAAATAGAATTATCTGCCTTTCTCATGATTCAATCAAGTTATGTTTCGGAAATAAAAAAAAAAAAAAAAATTAGAACTTTCCTTTATTATGTTTTCATTTTATCAAGTGTTATACAATGTATTAGGGGTGTTCAAAGGAAAAGATACCAAAAGTTGTAAAAACGAAACCGGTTGAAATTTAAATATGCCGCTTTGGGATTACGTAGTCGGACAAAGACAACGAGTGACGCCTTTTGAATATCCGGAGTGGTTGTGTGCATGTGTGGGCGCCCGCGCATGAAAGAGGGGCGAAGCAGGCATTATCTATTCCGTCCAATCGACACGGCAGTTGAGTGTGATGGCATCATGGCTTTCCTATTGCAAAATTCGTTGATTAAGGGGCAGCGAGGTGCCTCATTAAAGCCCGATGCAAAATGATATTTGATCAGTGGCGCCAACTTGTGAAAAATATTGGTTTGGCTCAAAAATATTGGGTGGGCTCAAAGCTATTTCAGTGAAATTATAGAACCAGTTTGTTTTTCTTTGAAGCGTGGGCCGCTAGTGAAACATTATACTTTTAAGTCTAGCTATCATGTTTTAAGATAGTTGCAATTTTTAAAAATCCTATGCTCACGCATTTTTCCTTATAAAGACGGTAATAGTTATTGTAATATCATCATATCATGAACATTAGGGTGGAGTGAAAAATCGAAAGTTGGAATTTTTATTTTGGATAGCAGCCAAAAGTTGCCTTTTTGTACCTCTAATACACGTGCAAAATTTCATGAATTTTGAAAAACTTCTTGAGTTCCCTACCAGGCCATTTATATTTTCATTGATTTATATGATAGATTTTTACCATAAATTGTACATTAACAGGATTTTTTGGTAATATCGTTTGATATTTTTATATTTAAAATGTATAGTGTAATTCCTTTCATCATTTTCAAACTTTAAGTCTTTATTTTTAAATATTTGAAACGGGTTTTTGAGTTTTAAAAATTGCATGTTGTCATTTTTACAATCAAAATGAGTACGTATGTAAGAAAATCGACGTTTACCATTACTAAAATTTGGTGATTCTTCAAAACTAAATAAAGCTGCTTTGACAACAATAGCAGTATGTTATAAAATATTTTTATTATACAAAACAATAAATAAAACACATCAGTAATTGTAAAGTTTTGTCAAAACCAGAGGTAAAAAAAAAACATCCTCAGAGAAATCATCGAAAGCATCAATTATTGTAGTTTCCCAAAGACGTATTGATCAAATGATAGACAACATTTTTTCTGAATATCAGAAGCTTATTCAATTCCCCAAAATCAAAGGAAATTATGGAAAATTGGAGATATATGGAAGAACTATAAGTTACAAACATAATCTCTGATTTTTACAGTCAAATGAATTGTATTTGGGACACATTATACACCATTTTTTGGATCAGGAAAGATCATTGCAGGAAGTATTAAAATATTGCACTGAAAAAACATTTAAACCTTGATAAATTTATGGCAATAGGTTGTGATGGAACAACTGTAAAAAGTAAGATAAAAAATCATGCTAATAGATTTTTGAAACTAAGATTTAATCGTCCGTTGTAGTGGTTAATATGTCAGCTCTCTGCAAACGAATTGCCACTAAATTGAACTTGATAAACAAAATAAAGGCTCACGAGCTTTTCCTGTTCTAATTGGAATGTTGTTGGACAATGTGAACATAGACAGCTATGGAAATCAAAAAATACCTGCTCCTATCACAGGGAAATGAACTCTGGAGAGTTAAGTGTAGACCAAAATTATCTTTATGACATGTGTCAAACATTTGCATTTGGTTAATGTTCCTCAAATCTAGTAAATCGTAATCCAGCAAGAATTTCGCACTCTAAATGATTAATATCTGCCAATCGATTACGTGGTTTGCAGATTAGAAGTCAGAATTCATCCCAAAATCTGAAGATTATGGCTGAATTTGAAATGAAAGTACATTTGTCTATGTTGTTTCACTTCAAGAAAGATTCTTCTTGCATCAATAGAGCTCAAAAAACTTTTTTTTATAAACAATCAATTTGTTTTGTTATTTGAGGGAATATTTAAAGAAAATTCTCAATTCCGTTATTCAACAAAACGTATACTTCTGTCATTGAGATGAAAATTTACAGAAACGATAACTGATAAAAAAAATCATGTTGGAGAATTCGGATTCCGAAGAATATTGAGGATGAAGGATATTATATGTTCTACAATAAGACAGTTTCATATTCCAATATTGAAATTCAGTGTTACAAACTATATAAACATTATTAACTGGCAAGAATGTGAAATCATCCCACACTCTTAAAAGAGTACCAAGAGAGAAACTGGAAATTCTCAGAAAAAAAATCGAAAGTCCAATCTTTTCAATTGAAAAATTTCACTGTTAGATTCAAGTATTCGAAAGATGCGTAGACTTAGTTTTTGAAGCGCTATTAGCGGCTGTAGTTGTAGAAGCAAAAGCTGGATATATATGAGCAAAATCAAATCACGAAAGATAATACCTCATTTTGATAACAAAGACCAATATAAATTAGAATGAAATGAAAGATCGTTTTACAATACATCGTATATATTCTTTTCATTTAATTACTATATATTCAGAAAACTGCATTTCCTTTATATTTAGAGAACTATCTTTCATGTGCATTCGAAAAATAAAAGTGAAAGCATGCCTAATTATTGTGTTTTCTCTTCTCTGCGACAATACGATTCACATTTTAGGGTTTTATTCGCGATTCAAAGAGTTAATACGCAACTATACTTAGGTCATTCACAAGTAATACTTTAAAAAGTCATTTTTGTGGGTTATTTTACTGAAATCAGAAATTTAGTTTTAAAAAAAAGTTGATTAATTTACACTACATTGTGAAATCTTGATTTTCACATAAAAAGGGCATAATCTTTAAGGGCTGGTAGAGAACTAAAATGAATTCTAAATGAAATGAAATTTTAAAAATATATTCAGTGTGCCAAAAAGCAACATTTTAGACCTATCCAAAGAAAAAATTCCAAAAAAAAATTTTTTTTGGTCATTTACCCTACATAGTGAAATCTTGATTTTCACATATAAAGAGCATAATCTTTAAGAGCTGGTAGGGGACTAAAGATGAATTCCAAACGAAATGAAATTTTAACCTTATATTCAGTGTGCCGAAAGGTAATTTTTTAGACCTATCCAAAGAAAAAATTCCGAAAAAAATTTTTTTTGGTCTTTTTCACTCCACCCTAATGAACATGTTTACAAATTGAAACAGCAGAAAGTAAAACATTTACATTTCAGTCACTTTGGATTTATGAGAGTCAGTCGGAGAGTTAAAACGCGCGGTCATTGGCAAAATAAATTTTGTTCTAGGGAGAAAAATGAATAAGGAAATAATAAGGAAATAGAAAAATAAAAATTGGGCACACTAAAACTCAAAATTATTGAGTGGCCTCAGGCCCCACGGGCCCATATAAGTTGTCACCGCTGTATCTGATAACACCTCGCTGATCCTCAATCGTCAAATTTTTCAATGGGAAAGTCGTGGTGTTCTCACCCGCTCTGCCACATTAATTGGACGGAACACTTAATTGCCTGCTTTTCCTCTCTCTTTCACGTGCGGGCTCCCAAGCGTGCGCACAACCACGCCGTATATTCCACTCGCGTCCCCCGATATCTGTTTACGTAATCCTGAAGCGGCATTGTATTTAAATTTCAACCGGTTTCGTTTCTACGACGTTTCGTACTTTTTCATTTTAACACTCCTAATAGTTAATCATGGATGCGCATAACACTATAAAAAATAATTAGAAATTTCCCTATTGCCGAAAAATAATAGGTCAAAAATGGTGGCAATTCGTACTGAATAAAATGTTTGAAATAATTGAATTTTACATGATCAAAAAAGTGGTCTTAAATTTGAATCATCCCTTAGTTACAGATCTGTGTACGACTTTCAAACATTTCAATTTAGTCACCGCAAAAAAAATCTTGACATTTGCGATTTCAGATGTTTTGTTAAACATCTAGAAATATACTTGAGGAATGACTCTGAAACTCCAGATATATAAACAAAATAGTACAGGTCATTTATTTTCGAGAAGATTTTTTTCCAAAATCCAATAGGGAACCGTCAACAAATTGAAAAAGAACGAATATCTTTTGAATAACCCTGTCAAAACTAATATGGCAAAAGCATTCAAACTGCAGATTATGATTAAATGGCTTATGGCAATAAACTGTGTACATTTTTATGCGGATGGCATGTGTACTCGTAGAGAATTAGCAAGGGTGGATCTGGAGAGTCCTCAAAGGGGGGGGGGGGGGCGGGCGATTTTAAAAATTTGGAGACCCGACTTTAATGCGTGCGTTGGGGCTAATTTTTGCACTGCGGGTGATGTTGCTTCTATTTTTTGCTGCGGGTCGGGTCTGGGTCCGGTTGTCTTCTTTTTTTGCTGTGGGTCGGGTTTGGTTCCGGTTGATTTCCTTTTTTTTTTTTTTTTTTTTTTTTTTTTTTGCTGCTGGTCGGGCTGTCAAATGTTTATGCCAGGGATCGCATTAGCAGAATTAGCATATGTTTCTAATCAGAAACTATGGCGTTATCCATTTTTTATATAAGCAATTTAAGAAAATACTGTCAAAGTTAGCGAGAAGAATTTCTGGCAGCAACAGGTAGAAAAATTCTGGTAGAAAAATTTGCTACCGTTTGAGAAGAATCTCTAATATCTCTAGAAGGTTAAACAATTTTTATTTGCCAAAAATGAAAATCGCTATTCGATTTCAAATCTTTTCACTAGTCAGTCTTGTCAATTTTATACTTTTACAGTTAAAAATTAGCTAGAAAATGTGTCAAACTTTCGTTGAGAGGTGAATTTACGAACGACCAAGAAGTATATTTCCAAAGATTGCGTTAACATAAGTTATTTATCGCTATTAATAATTTTACAAATCATATTGTCTGTCCTACACATCTTGAGAACAATAAAGTCTAGGTCCAGCTCGGCTCGTTTATATGTAGAAAAACAATACAGCCTGATCTCGGGCCGACACGAGTCTGCTAAAAACATTAAGCCCGGATTACACACAATGTAACTGTCCGATGCTGATCTCTACACTGTAAAAGTTACATTTCTGTATTGATGTTGCCAAATTAGTATCGGCTGATGACGCACATTTATATTTGTTCTCGTTAAACCAATGAAAATAGATCTTATTTTAACGTTCCTGCATAAATTTTTATAAAGGGCCAGTAGGCCCGCTAGGTATTTTATAGGCCCAGCCCATATGGCCAGTTCAATTTTTTTGCCGACTCGGACTCGGCCCGTTTATTTTGTTTATTGGCCCGGCCCTTTGGAAAAATTATTCTAATTTTGCAGGCTCATTATAGAAAATTTGGAACCATTTCGCCGGCTCGGCCAGGCCCGGGCTTGTGCATACTTATAGGCTGGGTCGGACACGGACCGAAATTTAGCTTTTATTCTGTGAGCCGAACCCCGACTAGGGAAATTTTGGTCAGTACAGACTAGAGATAAATTCGGGCTCTATTCCACAGCCCGGTCCTGCCTGGGCCAGAAATATTTTGCGACATCAAGAGCAAAAGCCCGATAATGAAATTATACAGTTGGAAAAAATTGCATAATACTTATAAAAAATGTTCCAAAAGTAATTATCATTTTAAAGCTATTTTTGTATAAAAATGGCTGTTAAACGAAAATTTAAATTTAATATTATCAAAAGAACAGTTTGGTATAAAATAAAAATGTACTTTACACATAAAAGGGTTCTCATATTTTCTCTCTGTTTTAATAAGAAAATATTATGGACGTGTTAAGAAGTGTGTTTCATGAATAAATACATGGAGCATGTAGAAAATACTGTCTAGTATCTGTCAAATCGAACAACATTTTTAAATTTTCTGTAAAAAATGCACATTTTAACTATAACCATTTCATTCTTTATAACAAGCTTTCGTTATAGGCATGACCCAGATAACAAAAATTTTAAAGTTCAACACTTTTATAGGAACAGAGGGAACACTGCTCGATGGGAAGAATATGGTAAATACATTTACTAACAGCTACGGCATCAGCAGAGATCCCAAAATTAATGATAATTACTACAGTTATTTCCATATGAAGAGCGATTACGACTTGTATACGTTGTATACACTAGAAAGTTAAATCATTCGGTAACCTCAAACTAAAATAAGAAGAAAATATTCTTTTTGCGTTAGATGTCTAAATAATGATAATAATAAACGATCCAAAATAATCTCTGCCACAAACAAAAATCGAATTAAAGACAAATTCATTATTCCCGCCTTTTTATCGTAGGCGCCGGAACGTCGGTCGCCGGCAGTGTTTGAACATAAATGTATAGATGTAGATATGACTAATTTTTTTTGTTCTTTTTTAAATATCATTCAAATACTAAAATAGAAAAAAAAATGTGCTTCACTTTTATTTTGATAAAATAGCAAGACATTGATTTGAAAAGTAGTAAGTAATTTTTAAGGGGGAAAAAAATCTTTTACTTTTTTCTATTAATCGATAGATAAAATTTTCAGGTTTCAGAAAACATGAGTCCGAGCCCGTAGACCAGCATAAAAATAGAGCCCGAGCTCGTATCGAACACGGGCTCAGTCTGAACCTGTCTCATCTCTAATGCAGACACCTAAAAATAATGACTCCAGGCCAGATTCGATCTGGAAAAAAAAATAAGTCAGGCCCAACCCAAATCTGCAGAAAAATAATGGTCATGATAGTATAAAATAAATGACGGTCCAGCTCTGAAAGTGGCAAGACCAGACACAGCCCGAGCCTCGTGAACTTAAAAAGGCGCTTTGCGGCCCAGGACGGCCCAGCTCGGCCCAGGACGAGCTGCGCCGCACATGACTCGAGTTAGGTTTCAACTCATTTCCTGCCAGGATATATGTCTTTTTGGGAAACTTTTATTAGCCCAAAAGGGGTGAAGCAATCGTCCCTCCTCCCCCCCCTTCCCTCCCTTAGATCCGCCATTGCCCGACATGGAAATTTTGTCCAATACAGACCTCTAGGAAAAATAAAATCCAGACCAGGCTCGATAAGGAAGAAAAATAAATCTGTCCCGACCCGAATTCTGCAAAAAAGTAAGATAAGGACACAGCCCGACTCTAAAAGAGAGAAGACCTGACCCAGACCGAGTCTCGTGGATTTAAACTGACGCAACCTGGTCCAGGCCATGATGGGCTCGAGCTTCGCCCCATGTTCGCCCTTGAGGATGCATAATATGACTTTATAGACCCTTTATTGGCCCAAGGGTGGTAGGAACTGACCGTTTCCCACCCCCGTCTTTAGATCAGCCGTTGCATCCTTAGATCGGTCTGGCTGGGTCAATCCCAGACCGTTTAGCTTTTATACCGGACGGAGCCTGGGCTTGGAAATTTTGGTCTCTAAGAAGAAAGAAGTCCACGACCTGACCTAAAAAAACAGTGTGGTTCGGTCAGCTCAGAAGAAAAATGTAAGACACAACCCTCCCCCTGTTCTAAAAATTTGAAATCTGACCCAGTTCCTCTCTAATAAATTGAAGTTGACGCCACCCGACCCGACGGGGGGGGGGGGCGATCGCCCCATCGCCCTCCCCCCCCCCCCTTAGATCCGCCATTGGAATTTAGGTATTCTATAAAAACGGTCCCAAATTTTGCCAATTTTTTTGCTTATAATTTGCAGAGTTCTTAATAAAAAACAATGTTCTTTTCAGAAAGTTTGAGAAACGACATTGTACATAACACCCTGTAATTAAAATTTAAAAATATTAATAATTGTATGAAAAATGCGCAGGTTTACTAAATAAATTTTCACTGCGCATGCGTCAACACTATAAAAATTTCATTTGCATAATGTGCTAGCTAAATGTATAGAGCAACTTTTGTTAAAGTTTCAAAATCATAGCTTGAAAATTCTGAAAATTATCGTCTAAAGAATAAGATCAAAATCCGATATTCCCAAAATGAAACAAAAAAATGAGGGACTGTATCCATGTTCCATTGATTAGTGTTTACACAGTATTGCACGTACAGTATTTTGGATACAACTCCTCATCTTTTTTCTTCATTTTGGGAATAACGGATTTTGATCTTCTTCTATCGACAATAACTTTCAGTATTTTCAAGCTGTGATTTTGAAACTTTAGCAAAAGTAGCTCTACATATTTAGCTAACACAATATGCAAATGAAATTTTTTATAGAGATGACGCATGCGCAGTGAAAATTTATTTAGTAAACTTGCTCATTTTTCATAAAATTATTAATATTTTTGAGTTTTGTTTACAGGGTGTTATGTACAATGTCGTTTCTCATATTTTATGAAAAGAACATTGTTTTTTATTAAGAACTCTGCAAATTATAAGCAAAAAACTTGGCGAAATTTGGGACCATTTTTATAAAAACTTTAATTTCTCTACGAGTACACATGTTATCCGCATAAAAATAAACACAGTTTATTGCCATAAGGCACTTAATCATAATCTGCAGTTTGAACGCTTTTGCTACATTAGTTTTGACAGGGTTATTCAAAAGATTTCATTCTTTTTCAATTTGTTGACGGTCCCTTATTTGATTTTGGGAAAAAAAAAATCTTCTTGAAAATATATGACCTGTACTATTGTGTTTATACAATTGGAGTTTCAGAGTTATTCCTCAAGTATATTTCTAGATATTTAACAAAATATCTGAAATCGCAAATGTCAAGATTTTTTTTTGCGGTGACTGTAGAGTGCGTTATTTCCTAATATTTATCTACCTACTGTTTCGTTTTTTCAAGAATCGATTAAGTCAAATATGAAGAAAAATCATTACTATTCCGCTTCCTCTCTTCAATGGGTTCTATTTCTGATTGTATTATCATAAGATAAAACGGAATATTGCTCTTTTTCTGTGTAAAAGATAAAATCTTGCTATCTTATCCAAACCACATGTTTGATCTCAAATTTCTCTTATAAAAACTCTCCTTTACAAATTTGCAATTGACGTTGGAATTTTTTGAAAATATATATTTAACATGAAGTCCATTTTAATCTTTTTCGTGTGCGGTGAGTAAAAAAAAAAAATTATCTGTCCTAATTAAAAAAGATTTCAATCTCGATTTGCTGCGCCTATGTTTTACATTATATACAATGTAAAACATAACGATGTAAAAGTTAAATTATTGCAAAACTTAAGCGATTTTTTTTTTCCATAGCATATTTGAAATGAATGTCATCAGATACTTTCGTACTCTTTCGATTTTAGACTTTTCCATTTTTTGTATTTTTGTTTTTTTTAACCATTTGAAAATGGTTGTTGTTTTCGGTCGAGAACAGACCTTGCGATGTCCGCATTTTATTTTTTTATGGTTGGTCCAAGAATGCCAATGTTTAATCCATGGAGTCCTAGTTTACGTAATAATGTACAAGTACGTAATATATGACTCTGTTATGACGTAAGCCATATTTTGCTCATCATATAAATGATGTTTTTACTGATTTTTATTAATTCAAACAGTTTGCTTTCGTCAATAGATGTCCACATTTTTTTAATGACATTTTTTGGGTTTAGAAGAATTTTTATTTGAATAGGAAATCGAAATGTCGTTGTTTATAAAAAAAGAAAGTAAAAAAGTTGCAAAATGGGTAGACGAAAATGATCAGATATGGGAAAAATCGAATCCAAAGAAAATTGTCGTGTAAAAGATCGTCTCTTAAAGCAAAAAAATAATGTTTGATTATCGAGCCTACTGATTACGAAATGTGCGACGGTCTCAAAAAAGTAAATAATCGAATGTTGAACCAATTACTTTTAAAAAGCCACTATATTGGAATGTTGATTTGGTTTATATTTAATGTCGGCACATTATCTACACGTGGGATATAGGTCCGAAAGAGGTGAGATGCCCTTTATGGGGGTCTTTCTAAGGGAACCTAACCCGTATTTACGCAAAGAAATCCAAGGTTCGACGAAAACCACGGAAAACTCCGAACGGTTAGGCCGATGGACGCGTTTAGGTTCGAACCCAGCACCTGTCGTCTACCAATTGAGAGGTCAGAACCTCTCGGCTACGGTGGGGCCTTATTGGAATGTTGAACCGATTATGTTTTTTTGTTTTTTTTTAAATGCAGTATTTATTTATAAGTCTTAAATTTCAGTTTTTGAAAAAATCATTTTTTGAAATGGTGTTGTACTTTAATAAATTGTTTCTTTTCATCTATTTTTTTTTTTTTTTTTTTTTTTTTTTTTTTTGTGTGTGAACTTTTTTTTTTTATCAATAGAAGAAAGCATTTGAATTCGTGAAATGTTTCGGAATTTCCGCTTATGATGGATTTATATGTTTTAGGGGTGGAATATTCCAAAAAAAAAAAAAAAAAAAAAAAAAACATGTTTTTATAAAATGATTGTCTGTGAATCTGTATGTGACATCAATTTTGTCGGCACTCTATCTCAAGAACCAATACACTAAATTTAATTTAAAAAAATTGTCTTCAGTTAGAATCCTGCTATAAATTGATACTGATTAGTATGGTATTGGTGTAAATCGCTCAACAGGTAGGGCTGTTATGCTGCATTTTTTCGATTTCCGAAACAGTTCTACACTGTAAAAAAAAAGGGTCGATCTACTAAAAACACTTTAGTGTTAGCACTTTAGCTTGTAATCACTAAAAAATTTTTAGTAATCTTAGTCGGTTACAAGAAAATTTGCAAGAATTACTAGAAAAAAGTTAGCAACGAAGAGAGTTAATAGTTTTATATTTTTAATAACTATTACTAAAACTTACTTGGTGTGGCCTTGATAGCATAGTGGTTATAGTAATGGACTCCAGATTAAAAGGTCCCGGGTTCGATACTGGCCACCGCCAAATACGCCCCGAATGTATGTAGTGTAAGTACTCGTTAGTAAAGGGATTATGAAAATACTGTCAGAGCAGTTAGCAATGTTTAGTGCTGCCATCTATTGCAGTTTTGCCGAAAATCTTCCGCTTCAGAAGTCTGGATGCAGCTCGAAGGAACCTCCTGCCCTTCGGGCGCACGTAATGGTTATTAAAAATAATTTTGGAGCTATTACTAAAATTTGCTTGGTGGCTCATACTAAAAATTTTTAAGTTAGTTATACAAAAAATTCTTTTGTTCAGTTTACAAAAGAAATGATTGTTTCACTTGCAAAAAAAAAAAGCTTGTAATGGTTACTAAAAAATTCTGTGGAATACAAATTTACTAAAAAATTTTTAGTAACCTCTTGAATTTTTTTTACAGTGTATCTTAAGAACAAATGCACGGATTTCCATCAAAATTCAAAATCGTTTTGTTGTTGACATGAATTGATGCTATTTAGATTTTAATGTAAATCACTCAACAGTTGGCTCTGCTGTGCTACATTCTTCACAATTTCTGCAATTACTATATCTTTCAAACGCTAATTCAAGAATTTTCATCAAACATCAAACTCAAGTATATCTTAATAAATATTACTGCTGATTATCTTTTGGTGTAAATCTCTCAACACGTGGCGCTTTTATGCTATATTTTTACGATATCTGCAATATTCCTATTTCAAGAACTTATGCACGGAATTTCATACCTTTAGAATACTCACGATCGGCGTAGATTTTCATTTAATTTTGTCTATGTGCTAGCGAATTTTGAAGTATTAACTTGTATGAGATGAAAAAAACTTTTGGGATTGCCACATCCGACTAATTTTCACTTTTAGAAACAATTTCGAAATTGAAAGCACCCTGAAAAATTTAAATTACAACCCAAAATTTCTATACGAAAGATTTCTATACGTAAATGCTGGTATTTAAAAAATCGGTATTCGATGTAACCAAAATAAATAACATTATCATACCAGATATTGTCTGCTATGTACTGAAATAGTAAGGTAAACATGTCGTGAATTGCCCGTCAAACGTGGCAAATGAGGTGCGTTCGTACTGTAATGAAATTTTAAAAATTTTTAGATCTTGGTGAAATAGTATACAGTATTTCGGATACAGTGCAGTACGCGAAATCTTTTGTATGTCCCTGTAAATACTATCTGTTTTCTATTATACAGAAAGTAACTTGCAGTAAACTGCACAACGTACATCAATTTCATAAAATATGAAATAGTTTAATATAGTTGAAACGACTCCAAACAATTATGTAAAGGAATATTTTTGTGTAGCCCTGTAAATGAATAATAAATATTCTTCGCATAACAGATGTACAGAATGTATATTTTAATATCTTCATAGAAGCATATCAATTTTGTTATGTTAAAAAGAGTGTAACATCATTAAAATGAACTTGAAACTATTTTTTCCTATTGGCCGCAATGTAAGAGAATGATTGCCCCCTGTAATAGAACTATACATCCGATTTTTATAAAATTTAAAATGATTCAACAAAATTCTGTAACAATTATATATTTTAAATTTCATGCGGTTCGGTTGGGTAGTATTTCCCTATTATATGCAGACAGACAGACGGATGGGCTGAGAGACGACTATAAGATGCCGCATATTTACATAATCACGAACGCATCTAAAAGGGAAGAATCGTCATAATCACAGTGATATTGTAAATAACTATGTGATATAAATATGATTTTTAACTAATATATGAAAATAAAATGTATATTTGACAAAAATTATATTAGCTTGATTTTTTAACATCTGAACTTTCTTGATTTTACAGGAGTTGCTTGTTGTCTGGCGATGCCCAAATGCTCTGACGATGAAAAAAAGAAGTGCGTTTCATTGTTTCCATTTAAATTTGAAGGAGATAATAAATTTCCCACTATTGATATAAATGAGGAATTTATGGATAAATACTGCGAGTAAGTAATTACTTTATTATCTATATACATATAACGCTATCGTACATGGCACAGAAATCTGGATTATTTGTTAATTGCTTAATGGCAACGCCCAAATGAAACGCATCTTATTGGGTGTTGTGTAAACGTTTTTTTTTTTTTTCTTTTTTGGCAGGATTAGGCCGTGGTAAATTAGATTTGTTTACGTTTTGTTCTTTTACTGCTCTTATAAAATTTGAAAATATCATTATCATTTTTTTCTGTTCTTTTTACTTATAAAAATAAATAAAAAAGTCACGAATTTTAAATTAAAGTTATGTATTATAAATGAAATGAGTAATAATAAAAGGCAATAAAAGTAAATAAAAATAAATAAACAACAATAAACGGGTTACTGTGTGAGGCATATAATTGCCATTTTGTTACAATCGCGCCAATGTGGTGCGTATATGACATTTATGTTTATCTCTCTAGCAGAATCTTCTAATTTGGCAAAAATTGAGCAATTAAAATAACTTATGAATAAAAGCAATATGATTTAATGAGTAGTATACATTTAAGGGAGACCAAACTGGTCACCACAGGCGGCTAATTACTATGTAATGTGATTATTATCATTACATTTAAGAGGAATGGATACTTTCAAACTAATTTATTCATTTAAATTTCAATTAAAATATTATTCAAGAACACATTATATGCATTATAGAATATATTAATCACACAAGAAATTTAAACAAGTGGGTAACTGGGATCGCAGATCGCACAGAGGGTTTCATTTACTATTTCTTTCAAAAAAAGTTACCCATTAATTAATAAATCCAAATTGTTAATTTATAATTATTAAATTCTCATATAAATGATAGCACCAATTAATTTAATCTTAAAATAATTATAAAGGGAAGTTATTTATTTTTAATCAAATTAGAAATAGTTCAAATCAAATTATTTAAATAAAAACCAAAATTCCAAATTTTTTGAAAATCAGAAAAAATATGTATAGCGGAGTTATAAATAATATTTTAAATTTCTAAAAACGAAAAAAAAAATGCTTAAACTAAATTTAAAATGCTGAAATATTAATAAATCACAATAGATTTTTAAATAGAAAAAAATTGAATTTAAAAATATTATCAGTGTCAGATGAACGGAACCCTAATAATATCTTATACTATAATGCGAGCAAAAATTGTGTGTGTGTGTGTGGGGGGGGGGGGGGGGGGGGGGGGTAAATTTTATCTCAAAAACGGCTCTAACGATTTTCGCAAAAATTTGGATTTTACCATTTTCGGGCACGAGAAGACCATTGGGCTTGGTCACATGTTCGAGAAAATTCGATTATTGGGTCATTTTGGGTCATAATGGGTCAGGATCAAGCTATTTATATCTAGAGAACGGCTGGTTCGATTTTAAGGAAATTTTGTATCCAATAGTATTTTGGCACGAGAAAACTATTGGGCTGGGTCACATGTTCTAAAAATTTCAATTAGTGGGTCATTTTTGGGTCATTATGGGTCAAGCCATTTTTATCTAAAAAACGGCTCTAACGATTTTGACCAAATTTTATATTTTATCGTTTTGGATTACAAGAAGACCATTGGGTTAGGTAACATGTTCGAGAAAATTCGGTTAGTGGGTCATTTTTGGGGTCATTGTGGGTCATGCTATTTTTATCTAGAGATTTTCTCACGCAATTTTGACTAAAAATTGCATTCTATGGTTTTCGGGCTCGAGAAAAACATTGGGCTAGGTTACATGTTCGAGAAAAAATTTCAGTGGGTCATATTGGGTCATTAAGGGTCTGGGTCAAGCTGTTTATATTTAAAGAACGGCGTGATCGATTATAACAAAATTTTGTATCTAACAGTTTATTGACATGAGAAAACTAATGGGCTAAATCACATGTTTGAGAGATTTCGACTATAAGGGTCATTTGTGGGTCATGATGGGTCATAATTTATCATGTCAAGCTATATCAAAAGAACAGGTGGATCGATTTCAACGAAATTTTGCATATAACCTTTTTTGGCACGAGAAAATCATTGGGCTAGGTCACACGTTCGAGAAATTTTGATTAATGGGTCATAAAGGGTCTGGGTCAAGCTATTTATATATAAAGAACGGCTGGATCGATTTTAACGAAATTTTGTATGTAACATTTTTTAGACACGAGAAAAATAATGAGCTAACATGGGCTAGGTTACATGTTCGAGAAAAATATTTAATGGGTCATTGAGGGTCTGAGTCAAGTTATTTATATTTAAAGAACGGCGTGATCGATTAAAGCGAAATTTTGTATGTAACAGTTTTTTGGCATGCGAAAACTAATGGGCTAAATCACATGTTTGTGCGATTTCGACTATAAGGGTCATTTGTGAGTCATGATGGGTCATAATGGATCATGTCAAGCTATATCTAAATAACAGGTGGATCGATTTTAACGAAATTTTGTATATAACATTTTTTTGACACTAGAAAATTATTTGGCTAGGTCACACGTTCGAGAAATTTCGATTAATGGTTCATAAAGGGTCATAAAGGGTCTGGGTCAAGCTATTTATATTTAAAGAACGGATGGATCGATTTTAACGAAATTTTGTATGTAACAATTTTTAGACACGAGAAAACAAATGGGCTAAGTCACATGTTCGAGATATTTCGATTATAAGGGCAATTTGTGGTCATGATGGGTCATGCTATATTTATGTAGAAAATGGCACGTACCATTTTGATTATACTTTGTATTATATCATTTTCGGGAAAGATAAAACCATTGGGCTATGACACATGCTCGCGAAAATTCGATTAGTGGGTCATTTTGAGTCACAATGGGTTAGGGTCATTCTAATCACTACATAGTATAAAACAAAGTCACTTTTTCTGTCCCTATATCCCTATGTACGCTTAAATCTTTAAAACTACGCAACGGATTTTGATGCGGTTTTTTTTAATAGATAGAGTGATTCAAGAGGTAGGTTTATATGAATAATAACATCCATTAAATAATGGAGAAATACTGTTATTTTTGAGGTTTTTAATGTGATGTTGTAAATAATTTCATTTTTTCCGCTTATACATTGCAAACGCAGGCTGAACCCTACAAGATTTATCACTACATAGTATAAAACAAAGTCGCTTTTTCTGTCCCTATATTTCTATGTACGCTTAAATCTTTAAAACTACGCAACGGATTTTGATGCGGTTTTTTTTTTAATAGATAGAGTGATTCAAGAGGAAGGTTTATATGTATAATAACATCCATTAAATATTGGAGAAATACTGTTATTTTTGAGGTTTTTAATGTGATATCGTAAATAATTTCTTTTTTTTCCGCTTATACATTGCAAACGCAGGCTGAACCCTACAAGATTTATCACTACATAGTATAAAACAAAGTCGCTTTTTCTGTCCCTATCTCCCTATGTACGCTTAAATCTTTAAAACTACGCAACGGATTTTGATGCGGTTTTTTTTTAATAGATAGAGTGATTCATGAGGAAGGTTTATATGTATAATGACACCCATTAAAGAGTGGAGAAATACTGTTATTTTTGAGGTTTTTAATGTGATGTCTTAAATAATTTCATTTTTTCCGCTTATACATTGCAAACGCAGCTGAACCCTACAAGATTTATTGTGTATAAAAACATCCTGTAATTGTTGTAAAAATAAAATAAATAGGTAAAAATGTAAAAAGTAAATAAGTAAAAATGTAATGTATGAATTACAAATAAATAAACAATAATACTAACATCCGAATTTTCTTTTATAAGTTTACACTTTTTTAATAACACCACCCACAAAGAAGAGAGTATGAGTATGTGTGTAAAAATTTATAACTTGAAATTTTTTTTAATACCCGTACAAAGCCTGGGCGGGCTGCTATAATCTATATCCATAAAACAAAGTCGTGTTAGTTACACCATCTATAACTTAAGAACGGATGGATCGATTTTTATGAAACTTTGTATGGAATTATCTGGCACCTTAGATTAACATACAGGCTACTTTTTACCCGACTACTTAAAAGGAGAGTAATGGGTTTAGTAGTTGAATTTAATGGGATGAAGTGGTAGTAACAATTTGTGGTGTCAGTAGTGACACGGGACTACCCGAAGCAAAGTGAGGGCGGGCCGCTAGTTATATATAATAACGACTCAATCAATTTTACCTAAATTTTGTAACGAAACGTTTTTTGTCACAAGAAGACTATTGGGCTGAGTCGCACGTTAAACAAAATTATATTAGTGGATCATCTATATATTTAAAACACCTGGCTGTTTTTTTAGTCATCAGCCCTGAGTTTTCTGCTGACCCGATTTTGATAATTATTTTTTTAAATGAAAGCTGTTCATGTGTAGATGTGCACATTCTGGCTTATTTTTAATTTATTTCCATTTTTATATTTTATTTTTAATTTTAAAAGCTTTTTCGCGACATTTCCACAAAACAGTGGCAACAGGTTAAACTTTTCTCACTATAATAGAAATTTATTTTTCATTATTACTTTCCACCAATCAGGAGAATGTAACTGATGTCATATTAGAAAAAAAGAAAAAAAAAGAAAAAGAAAAAGCGAAAGAAAAAGAATAAAACCTGTGATTTGCCAGTATTACGATCTTTCTATTTTACATAATATCAAAAATTAATTACAATCATTTCGTTGTATTAAGTTATTATTTAAAATAAAAATAAATAAAACGTTTTCTACATTTCAATAACAAACACAAAATTTTTATTCTTTTTAATAACAAAGATATCGTTTTTCTTTTCGTTGTCATGGCAATAAAACTAATTATGACAAGTTCATGGAGACTACAAACTAATAAATTAAATTTATTGCAAGTGCTGTAAATGTGTATTGGGTTGGTTATGCAGTTTTAGTAACTCTCTGTTTCTGTAATAATTAAAATGTTTTGTTGATATTACAAACACGAGGTGGAACCCGTCGAAATTCTACGAAAGAAAATATTTAAAAAAGAACAGTTTCATTGACTTATAATAAACACAGAAAATTAGTTACAGTAAAAAATACATTTTATATTGGTCAGTCTAACTCTCAAACAATATTATTTTAAGCTAATATTAATAAAATATTATAAAACACAATTATCCAAATTATTAAACGAAATATAACCTAAATTCACTGGATTTTTTAACAGACTTTTTAAAATAGTATACGCATTTTAATTTCCATTTTTTTTTTCAATTTTAAGGGAAAATGCAGTGATACTGTTGCCACAATTACAAAATTGGTACTAAACAAAGAACAAAACAAAGCATAGTTCAAAACTGCATTAAGTTTTCGACTGTTTGGTCACAATTTAAAATATTTAAATTGTTAAAAAATATGCGATTAAGACCAGAAGAATCTGAATTTTCGGAATTTTTGCTTAAAATAGGTAATGGAGAAATTCTTGCATGAATGAAGAATTCTCTGGAGACTCAAACAAAGTATGTTTACCACCGTCTATTATAGCAGAAAATGACATCGTATCCCAAATTTTTCGAAAAGGATTTTCATTTTCAGATAGCATCACCAAATTGGCTAAAGTTTCAATTCAAGCCCCGAAAAACGATCATTGCAGTGAAATTAACCATAAAGTTAAAAACCTTATACCTCGCACATCCAGAACATACATGAGTAGAAATAATTTAATAACTGAAAATGAAAAGGGAAATCCTCCAATTTCCAACGGAATTTTTAAATAGCTTAGAATTAAGTGGATTGCCTCCACACATTCTCACATTAAAAATCGAAGCAATTCTAATATTACTAAGAAATTTAAGTCCACACAAAAATCTTTTAAAAGGGACCAGGTAAATTGTACGAAACATGTACACTGTTAAAAATAAATCTGTGAATTCCAGGTGAAACTACCGGCAGCAATGTAGCCGAACTTTCACCGTTCCGTTAGTAGATTTTCCGTTTGGAAAATAAAAGAAAGGAAAACTTCCGTATGGAAAAGCGGTAACTTTCCGTTACAAAGTTTGATTTTGTAACGATAATAATTTAATTTAAATTTTAAAATTAGTGAACCGGACATTCGTCAAAGAATTCGAAATTTCCGAGTGACCATATACTTAATTTAAATCATTTTTAATCATTATTTTTTGCATAATTTATTTCAAGCCATCCTGAGGATCGAACTAGGAACGTTTGCGTAGAGGATCAAGTCCTTACTGATTCAGCCAAAGCTGCTGATGCCTGTCTGTACAAAGTATGTCTTTTATGAGTTACTGGGAAAATATGTTGTGCTTTTCAAAGATTGCCTTTCAAATATATTCGTTAGAATATTCGTAAGCGGTTTATTTTATTTTATTTTAGAATGATGCATAATACTTATTATTTTTAAAACAAATTTTAATTTTTTAACTAGCGTAAATAAAATAAAAAATCATTGTTTAAAATCACAATTTTTTTTTGAATGAATGTATGAAAAAATATTTTTTATTCATTTTTTACAAAAATTAGATAATTTTTTGAAATTATCGCGCGCAGTTTATTTATTTATTGGGAGGCTAATTAGTTAAAAGATTTTTTTAATAAGAAATAAGAGAAAAATAAACAGAAAAAAAATAATTAAAAGGGACTTTTCGTGTTTTCATTATTTTATGGGGATAGTGGGATACGAACCCACAATCTATGCTCCCAGACGTTTAATGGCGTGGTGCTTTAACCACTCGGCCACGGAGATCCCCTGGTAACGGACTATCTCCGTTTTTTGTTTTTATTTCCATCCTTTTCGTTAGTTTCAGGAAATAGCGTGGAGTTTTCAGATTTTTAACGGAAAAAGCCCTTTTGGTGCGAAAAAGGATTTTTTCTGTGAAATTCAGAAAAAATATATCCGTGAATTTCAGATTTTTTTTAACAGTGTACGATAATTTTTTGGATCTAGCAGTTACTACTGGCGAGGGAGTTGCAAAAAAAGTTTTGATTCCTAGAATGGTTTTAATGCCATCAGGTACAATTCTTCCCTTTTCATTTAGAATGTTTTCATTATTCGTGTTACGTTTTGCATGACAATTAATAAAGCACAAGGGCAAACAATGGATTCTGTTGATATTTATTTACCTGAGCCAGTATTTAACCATGGCATATGTTGCGATGTCTCGAGTACGTTCATTTAAAAATTTGAAAGTGCAAACAGTTCCAAAAAGCAACACAATAACTAACGTCGTATGTAAAGAAATACTTTAACTCGAAAAGAAAAGTTAAATCTTAACTCAAAAAGAAAATAAAAAACCTATCATTGAACCAATATGAAAACTGATTTTCTATTTATTATAGATAAAACTGAATAAAATTTATATATTATCTTCTAAGTACACTTTTCTTTTATGTCATTAATTTTTATTATTCATAAGCTTTAAATGTAAGATACTTATCTAATATATATTCTTTTCCGTCGAATTTCGACGGGTGCAGCTAGTTTCGCTTTATTGTTGAATGCTGTCAAGCTAATTTTATTCAAGAAAGGGCTTAAACGATTTTGATTCAATTTTACATTCTATTGTTTTTAATTACCCGAAGACCATTAAGCTACGTCACATGTTTGATCAAATTTGATTCGTGGGTCATTTTGGGTAATACGGGTTAAAGTTGCGAGAATATGGCAACAGTCAATAAGTTGGCGATATTTGACAAAATATTGGCGACATTTGGCCTAAAAATCGATTATTAAGATTACGAAAACTAAAACACGTATTTGTCGCCAAATTAAAAAATGTCTCCAAATTTGGCTATATCTAGCAAAATTATAGTGTCTTACAGAATGTAAAATTTTTTATACATTCTTAATAGGATTCGAGATACATGGTTAAACCAGTCAAAGTCGAGCTAAAAAACTGATTTGGATTGATATCCTTTCGTTGTAAATTTTAAAATAAAGTAAAATGTATAAACATATGCATACAAACATAGTTTTCTTATTAATTGTTTTTGAAGATTATGTTTTACAGTTATAATACAGAGTGAATGATACAATGATAATACTATATCCAGTTGAACACAAAGTAAATTTTGACCGAGCATAGCTCGGTCACTCCTGCTAGTAAATCCTTAAATTGGCAAAAAATACGAAATTCATTCTAATTAAATTCATCTTTATAAGAATATTTTAAGTTCGAGCATCGGGGTTTGAACTAGGAACCTTCCGTTTACTAGCAAGATATATTTCCTCCAAGTTAAGATATCTACACGACAAATCTTGAAATTAAGATTATCTTTTTAAATTTAAGTCTAAAAAAATAAACGGATGACATTAAAAAAAAATAGTTAATTAAAATAATTAACTTTTTCAAAATTTGTCGTGGACACGAAGTATTCAGTTGTAAATACACATTTGAAGCCTCTGACTTATGCAGTTTTTGTGTACGGACTCCGTGACAAACGGACAGACAAAATACAAAGACGAATAGAATTTTATGAGATGAACGAAACCCGAAAAAGAAAAATCAGAAAAAACAAATTGGAAATTGTACGTCAAGCATAGTAAATGAGGTGCGTTCGTACTTTAACCCCTTCGCGACGGTAGCATTTTACGAAATTTTTAATTTTTTGTCACCGGTTTTAAAATACAGAAATTTGTGGCTTATTAAATCGAGGAAATTCTCCGATTAAATAAGGCAAAATTTATGGTATAATTTTACTGGTGGCGATAAACTCGGATTCTTGAGCCTATTTGCGGCACGTATACGTGTCGCTCGTCCCCAAGGGGTTAAGGAAGTTTTAATAATATCCAGATCTTCGTGTAATTGTATACAGTATTTCGGATACACTAGAGTATCCTAAACTTTTGTGTATCCCTGTAAATACAGTCTACTTTCTATTATACAGGAAGTAAATTTTAGTAAACCTCAATAAGGTATATCAATTTCATAAAATATGAAATATGTAGTTTAATATTATTAAAATGCGCCTCAAACAATGTTTCCCCCTATACCATTATGTAATGGAACACCTTTGTTTGGCTCTTTAAATAAAAAACAAGTATTCTTTGCATCACAGAATTTACAGAATGTATATATTTTAGTATATACTTCATAGATGCATTTAGACTTTATTATGTTCAAAAGAGTGTAACACCAATAAAATGCACTTGAGACTATTTTTTTCCCTTAGCCTCCGTGTAACGGAATGCTTTTGATTATCCCTGTCATTGAGCTATAATCCTTTCTTAAAATTTGAAAAGTCTCGACAAAATTATGCAACAATTATGTATTTTAAATTTCAAATGATTCGTTTGGGTACTTTCTGCTCTATTACATGCGAGCAGACGGACGGACTGAACTGCGACTATAGATGTAACATATCTACAAAATTACGATTTTTTTTTCTATTTTAAGCATCACGAAGCATTTTTCAAAATGTCCCATGCGTATTCCATATCAATTAAAATCCCTAATACTTTTATGCAGTTTATTTATCTTTATTAATGTTTTATTAATATTTTTCATGTTAGTTAATTGTTTCTATTTAGTTTAATTTGTAATATACAAATAAAACTGTACATCGAATTTTAAGTATTTCAAGTAATATAGTACATGTAAGGAAAAAATAGGAAAGTTTTATGAAATTTTCATATTTCTGCATGAAATTTGTATTTTCATGAAATTTGTATCATATTTCTGCAATGAACGAATGTTTAGTTTAAAAAACCATACACAGGTTTATGACAAGTATTTCAAGTAATATAGTACATGTAAGGAAAAAATAGGAAAGTTTTATGAAATTTTCATATTTCTGCATGAAATTTGTATTTTCATGAAATTTGTATCATATTTCTGCAATGAACGAATGTTTAGTTTAAAAAACCATACACAGTTTTATGACAAGTATTTCAAGTAATATAGTACATGTAAGGAAAAAATAGGAAAGTTTTATGAAATTTTCATATTTCTGCATGAAATTTGTATTTTCATGAAATTTGTATCATATTTCTGCAATGAACGAATATTTAGTTTAAAAAACCATACACAGTTTTATGACAAGTATTTCAAGTAATATAGTACATGTAAGGAAAAAATAGGAAAGTTTTATGAAATTTTCATATTTCTGCATGAAATTTGTATTTTCATGAAATTTGTATCATATTTCTGCAATGAACGAAAGTTTAGTTTAAAAAACCATACACAGTTTTATGACAAGTATTTCAAGTAATATAGTACATGTAAGGAAAAAATAGGAAAGTTTTATGAAATTTTCATATTTCTGCATGAAATTTGTATTTTCATGAAATTTGTATCATATTTCTGCAATGAACGAATGTTTAGTTTAAAAAACCATACACAGTTTTATGACAAGTATTTCAAGTAATATAGTACATGTAAGGAAAAAATAGGAAAGTTTTATGAAATTTTCATATTTCTGCATGAAATTTGTATTTTCATGAAATTTGTATCATATTTCTGCAATGAACGAATGTTTAGTTTAAAAAACCATACACAGTTTTATGACAAGTATTTCAAGTAATATAGTACATGTAAGGAAAAAATAGGAAAGTTTTATGAAATTTTCATATTTCTGCATGAAATTTGTATTTTCATGAAATTTGTATCATATTTCTGCAATGAACGAATGTTTAGTTTAAAAAACCATACACAGTTTTATGACAAGTATTTCAAGTAATATAGTACATGTAAGGAAAAAATAGGAAAGTTTTATGAAATTTTCATATTTCTGCATGAAATTTGTATTTTCATGAAATTTGTATCAAATTTCTGCAATGAACGAATGTTTAATTTAAAAAACCATACACAGTTTTATGACAAGTATTTCAAGTAATACAGTACATGTAAGGAAAAAATAGGAAAGTTTTATGAAATTTTCATATTTCTGCATGAAATTTGTATTTTCATGAAATTTGTATCATATTTCTGCAATGAACGAATGTTTAGTTTAAAAAACCATACACAGTTTTATGACAAGTATTTCAAGTAATATAGTACATGTAAGGAAAAAATAGGAAAGTTTTATGAAATTTTCATATTTCTGCATGAAATTTGTATTTTCATGAAATTTGTATCATATTTCTGCAATGAACGAATGTTTAGTTTAAAAAACCATACACAGTTTTATGACAAGTATTTCAAGTAATATAGTACATGTAAGGAAAAAATAGGAAAGTTTTATGAAATTTTCATATTTCTGCATGAAATTTGTATTTTCATGAAATTTGTATCATATTTCTGCAATGAACGAATGTTTAGTTTAAAAAACCATACACAGGTTTATGACAAGTATTTCAAGTAATATAGTACATGTAAGGAAAAAATAGGAAAGTTTTATGAAATTTTCATATTTCTGCATGAAATTTGTATTTTCATGAAATTTGTATCATATTTCTGCAATGAACGAATGTTTAGTTTAAAAAACCATACACAGGTTTATGACAAGTATTTCAAGTAATATAGTACATGTAAGGAAAAAATAGGAAAGTTTTATGAAATTTTCATATTTCTGCATGAAATTTGTATCATATTTCTGCAATGAACGAATGTTTAGTTTAAAAAACCATACACAGTTTTATGACAAGTATTTCAAGTAATATAGTACATGTAAGGAAAAAATAGGAAAGTTTTATGAAATTTTCATATTTCTGCATGAAATTTGTATTTTCATGAAATTTGTATCATATTTCTGCAATGAACGAATGTTTAGTTTAAAAAACCATACACAGTTTTATGACAAGTATTTCAAGTAATATAGTACATGTAAGGAAAAAATAGGAAAGTTTTATGAAATTTTCATATTTCTGCATGAAATTTGTATTTTCATGAAATTTGTATCATATTTCTGCAATGAACGAATGTTTAGTTTAAAAAACCATACACAGTTTTATGACAAGTATTTCAAGTAATATAGTACATGTAAGGAAAAAATAGGAAAGTTTTATGAAATTTTCATATTTCTGCATGAAATTTGTATTTTCATGAAATTTGTATCATATTTCTGCAATGAACGAATGTTTAGTTTAAAAAACCATACACAGTTTTATGACAAGTATTTCAAGTAATATAGTACATGTAAGGAAAAAATAGGAAAGTTTTATGACATTTTCATATTTCTGCATGAAATTTGTATTTTCATGAAATTTGTATCATATTTCTGCAATGAACGAATGTTTAGTTTAAAAAACCATACACAGTTTTATGACAAGTATTTCAAGTAATATAGTACATGTAAGGAAAAAATAGGAAAGTTTTATGAAATTTTCATATTTCTGCATGAAATTTGTATTTTCATGAAATTTGTATCAAATTTCTGCAATGAACGAATGTTTAGTTTAAAAAACCATACACAGGTTTATGACAAGTATTTCAAGTAATATAGTACATGTAAGGAAAAAATAGGAAAGTTTTATGAAATTTTCATATTTCTGCATGAAATTTGTATTTTCATGAAATTTGTATCATATTTCTGCAATGAACGAATGTTTAGTTTAAAAAACCATACACAGTTTTATGACAAGTATTTCAAGTAATATAGTACATGTAAGGAAAAAATAGGAAAGTTTTATGAAATTTTCATATTTCTGCATGAAATTTGTATTTTCATGAAATTTGTATCATATTTCTGCAATGAACGAATGTTTAGTTTAAAAAACCATACACAGTTTTATGACAAGTATTTCAAGTAATATAGTACATGTAAGGAAAAAATAGGAAAGTTTTATGAAATTTTCATATTTCTGCATGAAATTTGTATTTTCATGAAATTTGTATCATATTTCTGCAATGAACGAATGTTTAGTTTAAAAAACCATACACAGGTTTATGACAAGTATTTCAAGTAATATAGTACATGTAAGGAAAAAATAGGAAAGTTTTATGAAATTTTCATATTTCTGCATGAAATTTGTATTTTCATGAAATTTGTATCATATTTCTGCAATGAACGAATGTTTAGTTTAAAAAACCATACACAGGTTTATGACAAGTATTTCAAGTAATATAGTACATGTAAGGAAAAAATAGGAAAGTTTTATGAAATTTTCATATTTCTGCATGAAATTTGTATCATATTTCTGCAATGAACGAATGTTTAGTTTAAAAAAACATACACAGTTTTATGACAAGTATTTCAAGTAATATAGTACATGTAAGGAAAAAATAGGAAAGTTTTATGAAATTTTCATATTTCTGCATGAAATTGTATTTTCATGAAATTTGTATCATATTTCTGCAATGAACGAATGTTTAGTTTAAAAAACCATACACAGGTTTATGACATATATTATGAGCAGAATTATAGAAGTTATCGTGTCCATAAAAAAAGCGATATAGATAGTTAGATAAACTTTTTTACTGATAGTAGTTTTGGGATATAGGGGTCATAAATCGGTGTAGATCTGCAAATATTTTTCAGAAATTCCAACATAGGAGCGATTGCAATAGGTAGTATTTTATACGAAATCTCCCTAATATCTGTTGTTGACGACTGACTATTTCGCTAACACAAATCAATTTCGGAAAATAAAACAATTGAAATCACAGGAAAAATTAATAGCTCGAAAAGTATTTATTAGAAAAGTATTAAACAAACTGAATTGGAAAGGTAAAAAATTATATTTTTCTGAATATGAACTTCAAATCTAATAATTACCCAAGTTTTCAAATATTGAATTTAAAAAATCATTAAATTTCACAATGGAATTCCATAGTAAAACCTTCAAAGTTATGCTTTTTAAATGAAATGGGTCAAAGGATTTTAATTGAAATGAAATTAATGCAATTGGAATGATGTCAATGGGAGCAATATTTGGCGATTTATCCCATCGTCAAGTTAACATAAAAGTAAACTATTTTCTGCGAATTAATGTAATGAACGTAGTCTTTCATCCTTTTTCAGGTTTGTATGTTTAGTTTATTTTGGAAAAGTAGATTTGATGAAAAATTAATTCATTTTTATTTACTCATCATACGTAGTATAGAGTAAATCTTGCATACGTTTTGAAAATACGGATTTACACGTTTTAGACACTGAAGATTCCGAAAATCATATTTTGAGGGGGGAAAAATGCCGTTCATCTGTCTATGTGTCTATATCCAAAACAAATTGAAATAGAGACTTATGAAATTTTGTGTGTATTTAGCATGTAGTAATGGAAAGAAGCCTATTGTATCTGCAACCTCGATTATTCGGAACTATTTTTTTCGACATCTCAAATATTCATTCTGGTGGAAATTATATAAAAATTCACGAATTTTTTTATTTAAGTAGGCAATGTAAAATACAATAAAAGAACATAAAAAATGATTATATAAAAAAAAAAACATAAAAAATGAAGTCGATCCGGATAATGAGTTACCGACATATTTTTACCTTGTTTCGGCAATATTCAATTTTTCATGATTCTGTATTTCATTCAAATTTCAATTCAAAGTTGTAATTTAATTGAAAAAAAAACGCTTAATCCGGTGCAATAAACTGTTAGTTAATATGATCATAATTTTTGGAGTTTTAAGGATGTCTCTTTTACGCAATTCGGTACTACTTGATTACATCGTCGATCAATAAAAATGTCGCCAAGTTTTTCGCCAACGTTGTGATATATCGCCAAATCTGCCACGAAAATTACTTGCCCAAAATGACGCCAACTTGGCGCTATTTTCGGTTTTTCGCCGAATTCCCATAGACTTTAATTGTAATCTAATAGTGTCCCATTTCATTAAAAATATTTAAATATCCGTTTAAATTTTGTTTTGGAATATCGATGGATTTTATAAATAGTTTACACACGTTGGGAACCGCCGCCCTACTCTGTTACAAAAAAAGAAAAGAAAATCAGAATCATTACACTCCATAGCTGAACCTTTTCCGAAAAGGTAGAGTAAACTATTAATTTTCTTCAGTTATTCAATAAACCGGAATCGTTACGCTATTTTTTTGTAAAGTATTTGAAGCGAATAGTATGTATAAAGGTGTAACTTTTTCTGCTTTTTCTTTTTCAGTTTCCTCGACTGCATCAATAATCTCTTGGACAGATGTGGAATGATAGACCTTGAAATGGGGGCGGCTTCTGCTGTGGGCCAGTTTCCAAAATTCCCCTATGACAATAAAAAACAAGTTAAAGAAGTATATGATAAGTTCTGTCCTAAAACAAGCCCTTTAAGAAAGAGTAAGTTAACAAATGTTAATTCTGTAAAAAAAAAAAGAAAAAATATATATACATTACAAATTTTAAATTTTTTTTCGCAAAAATTAACCTTTATACTATATTAATTTCCTTATAACAATATTCCGTACTTAGTTCATTCAACTTATTAAATTAAAATCTTGTTTCTAGATCTAATCTATTAATCTTTATGGAAACGATATAAATTCTTAATTCGCTTTAAAAAAAACATTTATTCCAATACGCGTAAATTTAAAGATGGCTCTAAATTAAAAATATTCTTAATTAAACTTTATTTCTTAATATTCCAAATAAAACTTATTTTTTCTATGTTTTTATCAACCCTTTTTAAGAAAGTCTTATTAAATTTATTCCAAAACCATACCTTTCAAAAAATATCATTATTTTTATTTATTTATTTATTTTTCCTCCTTCAAGATTTGATATTTGTGCATCAATTCATTTCTTTTCCTTTTCTCTTAAAATTAATCGTTTGCAAAAATATCGTCTGTCTAATATATTCGTAATTTTGAGTCGATTATAAATTAGTTAAATAATATTTTTTAAAATATAAAATTATCGTCTGTGGAATAAAATCTCGACTCTGGGCATGAGTTATGTTTAGATGGAAAAAAAAATGGTTCAAGAGTAAAAAAATTTTTAGATTTTTTTTTTTTTTTTTTTTTTTTTTAGATTTTAGAAAAGAAGCCTCGAGGTGAGAAAAAAAAAAAGATTCTTGGTTTTTTCTTCGATGAGTGCGGCTCGCTGAAATAATGATGAAATATTCTTTTTGATGTTTCGGTTAAAGACAGTTTGCAAAGACAGCCTTTCCCTCATTCGTGACTACAGTTTAATAAATTAACCAATGGGTAATTTATTGGATCCTCTACATTTATTTACTTTTTTTCTCGCTTGCCATGACTTCTGTGCGGTAAAACGGGGAACCCGGCGATGATGTTTCTGGCTCCTAACTTATATATATATATATATATATATATATATACTATATATATATATATATATATATATATTAAATAATGTATGATATACACTCAGTGTCGTGCTCTTCCTGCACTTTGTCAAGTTTTCCAACGATCTCTAAGAACATTTCCTATAAAATTCAAAATTTAAAAACGATGAAAATCTGCGAAAAGCGTTTTAACAAGCTCTAAATTGCGATTTCTACACAATCTCATAAACTACCAAACCAATTTCAAAAGAATTGGTTGGGAATTTACGTTGACAGCCCTTGCTCCAACATAGACTCTATTTCCTGTCTATTTCCTATTCCCTGACTATATTTCCAGTGTTTCAGTAACACTTGTGGATTGCAGGAGCAAAAAATCTTATAAATTGTGATTTTTGCGGTATTACCGAGGCAAGCATCTTGAAATTTGGCATGGTAATTATTTATAAGACGTAGATGCGCTTCGAGAGCAGTTTCGAAAAAAAAAAAAATCGAAATTTAAAATGGGTGAAAATGCACGCTAAACGCGTTCTAAATTACGCTTTCTTCACAACTGAGGAAAAAGTAAACCGATTTCAAAAGATATTGTTGCAAATCGATGGCGACAGCCCCTACTTCAATATAGGCTACACTTTATGTTGTTGTCTCACCAACTAGGATTGAAAGAGCAAAAAATTATCTAAATTACTAAAAATTTTTAACAACAGAGGAGGTCTGACATTTTGAAATTTGACATGGAAAATACTTAAATGATGCAATACTGCGTAAGAAATGTTGAAAAAAAGATCCAAATTTTAAAAGATGAAATAAGCGAAAAGCATTCTAAAAATGGTTTAAATTACGATTTTTTTTTAAATTAAGCTTATTTTATTATAATTTCTTTGAAAGTCGTTATAAACGAACTACAAATATTAAACATTTCATTTTAAATGTCGAACATGGCAAACCTTAATAATGTACGTCAATTACATTAAAAATCGAGTAAATTTATTTGTATTAGAACTAGAGATGTAATTTTTCCGGAAAAATATAAGTAGCGGAAAAAACTGGTTTTTTTACCGGGGTTTTTTTCGGGAAAAAAAACGGAAAAGTTGGAAAATTGATTTTTCATGATTGTTTCTCAGAAATAAATTATATTTTCTTAGAGAATATTAAATAATAAACATTTTTTCCCATTTATATGTATTAAAAGAAAATTATTTTCACTTTATGTTACAAAAAAAAAAAAAAAAAAAAAAAAGAAGAAGAAGAAGAAGCAAAGCCAGCTTATAAAAGTTTAGTTTTTTTTTTTCTCCACAGCCTAAGAATTTTATTTAAACGTTATTGTTTGGTATATCGTATCTCTGTTGAAATGATTTTTCAGTTACATGTTTAACTACCAATTGACCTAATATAAAAACCTGAGCCAATATGTCTACAGTTTGGAATGAAATAAATTATGTATCCCATTTATATAAGTATAGTTTTTAGTAAATGATACTAGTTTAATGAAACAAATTATTGAAGTTTTGTCATTATTATGAATATCAGTATTCAAACATTCCATTGTTTGTTTGAAAAATTTAATTTTTTACAATATTACATTTTTCCCCTTACAATTATAATTTTATTTCCTTTAAAAAATATGTTTAGTTTTGGTATAGCCTTCCAATCTCAACTCAAAAAAGTTTTGATTTAGTTTTATAATCTAAATTCAAAAAAACTAAGTTTTAGTTTGGCTTGCTCAGGTCTGCAACTAAAAAACAGAATACAGTGGTGGTCAGAATTATAAGAACAGTTGAAAATTGAGAAGAAAAACATTTATTCTCAGCTAAATAAAGTGAAATTTATACACAGAATGCTTTTTTAAGCTAGAAATCATTGTAGGATGCAAAACATTGTAAAATGCAAAATATGAATGATTTATCACAGTTAACAAAGTATGTCATTGTAAAAATTGGACAAAATTATAAGGACAATGAATGTTTTTGCCTGAAACACACTGATTAATTAGTAATCTCCCCGCTTCTTCTGAATCACTTTTATCAGTTTTGACATCATGGAGTTTGACAATTCCTTAAGAACGTTCTTGGAAAACTTTGAGTGATCTTTTTCGATGGAAGACATGAGTTTTAGCTTGTTTTGA
Organism: Maratus speculifer; assembly: GCA_964019185.1. Lineage (NCBI taxonomy): Eukaryota > Metazoa > Arthropoda > Arachnida > Araneae > Salticidae > Maratus > Maratus speculifer. The sequence continues at coordinate 313,181,204 of OZ025296.1, read as the reverse complement.
GATTATATACCATTTTTGCATACTTTGTGTACCAGAATACCCAACAGATTTTCCATTGGATTCAGATCAGGACTTCTGGCCGGCCAATCAAGTAGTTTCACGAAATTAGCATCAAACCACGAGTTTGAAGTTTGGGAAACATGAACCGAGGCATTTTTCTGCTGGAAAAAATAGCCTCCAATTGCTATTAAAGGTGCTTCCGGTAAAAGATTATCGCCCAATGCATCAATATAACTCTCAGAATTTCTCCTACCCTGTACAAAAACTACTGGAAGTTCTACCAGTTGTGAAACCTCCCCAGGCCGTTACTGAGTCACTTCCAAATACATACTTTGAGAAAATTGTCTTTTTCTCTACGGAGATCATACTAGAAGTTGCAAAAACAATCTAGTCTATCCAAATTAACCTTTTTTCTCACCAGAAAAGACAGAATCGCACTTTTCCCCCATAGTATGGCAGTTTTTGGCTAACTCCATCTTCAGTCTCTCATGAACTTTTGTAAGAGGCGCTCTTGACACATGTTTACTATAGCGAACCTTCTTCTTTCTTTTTTGTAAAACACGTCGAACAGTTCGAGCACTTGCATTCTAAGTTCAATTCATGTTTTTTTTTTCTTCTTTTGGATCAAGCTCACCAAATTATCATTCATTTCCACTACACAGAAATAGAAGATGGCCTGCTTGTATGTCTTTGCCGTCTATATTTACCGGTGTTTTAAAGATAATTGTAAATAACCGTTCTTGATCTATTAAACTTTGTAGAAATTTAGCATACAGAAAGTCCTGATTTTTGAAATGAATCCATTTTTCCTTTCTGAAACTCCAAAAGCTTTGCACCTTGCGACATGTTGGAAGAACAGAATAAACAATCGTATGTACAAGTTATATTTCATTTTACTGTATAAGCAACTATTAAAATGCGTCTAGATTATAGAAGTTTGGTCATATTGTGTAGACAGGAAAATGTTTCCACCTTTTTTCTATTCTTCACTTTCATGCCTGTTCTTGTAAAGATAGAAGAAAGTAATAAATTCATCCTTCAGATTTTATGCTAAATTTTTTATTTTGTTATTTCCATTAATCGTCATATTATTGAAATAATTTTGCATATGAATTAATTTTTAAAAAGAGAAGTTGCATTTAATTATACATCTAAATTTTTTTCAAGTAATCCTGTTTTTGTGAAATTGTGAACTTTTTGTATATACTTTATAGCAAAATATAATCAGAATTTATGATTTAGAAATTATTACTATATTTAGATTCTTATTTAGACATTTTTAATAAGGTTATTCATACATATATACAACTTGATAAGATTCAGCTGCTATATGGCATGAGATCCTTTTTCTGAAATGTCTATATTCAAGAGAAATTTTGCAAAGCGTCTTGTGTTTCAAAGTAGAAAAAAATATAAAGGATCCTTTCAAGTCTTCTCAAACAGATTTTTGCTGAGAAATCAGATTACCCACATTAAAGTTTTCATGTGGGACACTCAACATAAAAATAAATAAAGTTAAAAGTGTGAAAATGTAGCTATTACAAAATTTTAAATATATTATTTTACAAATGAAATTTCAATTTTTCCAGCTTGGAAAAATTGAAAAATAAGCCTCCGAAAAAAAAAACTGAAAAAACCGGTTTTTTTCCCAATTTTATCGAGTTTTTTTTCCGAGCATTCCCATCTCTAGTTAGAACACGACCAGACAAATCGAATTCATAAACACTATATTGTTCAACTTTGCTATAAAGTGTTATAAAGGAAATTCATAAACTAAAGACACAGAAATTGGCATCAAACATACTTTTATATGGTGTAGCGCTAACAATTCCATTGTCATTTTCACATCGAAAATTTTCATTTGTCATGATTATAAGTATTTATATTACACGACGTGTTCAGCTATATGTATTTATATATGTATTTGTATATCATTTACATAAATATTTTTATTCTAGCTTTCCGCCCGCGGCTTCGCCCGCGTGGAATTCGGTTATATTGCGGTATAAAGCACAACTATAAGAAAACTTCTCATTTCCACGGAAAAATGTAAGAAGCGCAATGTAACGCTGGATACGATTAGTTGTTAAACCAAAACTGAATGGTACACTATATTATATGTTTTCCCTTGTGGAGCAAAAACATGCAGATTTTGGGCACTGGAAACCCGGGAACACGCTACATAGAGCTGACCATGCTGACGTTGAGCCTGTTGCGATAAACGGACTTGAGTACGAATATCATTCTCAGAAGCCCTCAAAGAAGCTTGGCGAACGGCTTGATCCTCAAGTCTTTGCTGGCGCTGAGATGGTAGCTCAGCAGCTCTCGAAGCAGCCTGACGCTCTGCTTGTTCGCGCCTTCTTAATTCAGCATGGAGAGACGATTCTTGAGATCGGGCAATTTTCATAGCCCGAGCTTTAGATGAGGTGCTCGACAAATTAGATTTACGTTTGCGAGGCATTGTGAAAATATGAGTAAACTATAAACCTTAACTAAACTAAAATCCCAAACTAAACTATAACAATCTAAACGACGAACAAAGCGACGTAATTACCTATCGAAAAAACAATAACTACTTTAGATATCTACCTAAAAAAAAAAGCACTAAACTAACCTAACCTATTATACAGCTACTGCACATCGTTACCACGTTTTAAAAACACCCAGCGCCATCTATCGCATACCTCAAGAACTAAATAACGTAACTAATACTTATACCAATTAGTAATTCGTTGACTTATAGTTATTTCAGGATAAGTAGATGTAAAAAACCATTTTAGACGATAAAACAAATAGTACGTCATCCCTCGGGGATTCCTCATTTCCGAGGATTCATTATCGTATCATTTAGCTTCTAAATTTACATGTTCATATTCGTTTGCAATATATAAGTAGATTAAAAAAAACAGTTTAGACGATAAAACAAATTGTACGTCATCCCTCGGGAATTCCTCATTTTCGGAGATTCATTATCGTATCATTTAGCTTCTAAATTTACATGTTTATATTCGTTTGCAATATTTTGTCTTGTTTTAAACGACACACAGCGCCATCTCCAATCCATCCATCAAGCAAACTATATTTTTGTTTTCCCTCGGGCATATCAATTTTTTCCGGGATAAAAAGTACCCTCTTATTTAATCCGGACTTCTAACTTTACGTCTGCAAAATTTCAAAGCAATCGGTTCAGTAGTTACGGCGTGAAAGCGGAACAAACAAACAAACAAACTCACTTTCCGATTTATAATATTAGTAAGGATGTTTCAACCTTTTTGTTGTTTTTGAACGTGTTTCATAATTCATAATTGATGGGCGGTTTTGTTGTTACTATTGTTCCTTCTTTTTTTCCTTTTGTATCATTCCTCTTGATATCGTCAATTATTGTTTGATTTTTCTTCTTATTTAGAGTTAATTGCACATGGAAATTGTATCTTCAAGGCAAGCATGGAAGTAGTCACAAGCGACTGTATGAAAATCATTCCCATCGCTGAAAATATAGCTGATTTTTGCGGGCAAGTATCATTAATATACTAATTATTCTATACATGAATGAGGCCAGTAAATATGCAGATCAATAGCCTCAACGTCAATGTAGAAAATTAAATATTTATTATATGTTATTTTACATAACATTAAAATCGTAAAATACGCAATTTAATTTTTTTAATTTATACCTGCATTTATGAACTGATCAAATTTCCTAACTGTTCGTAAAAGCATCAGAAAAAAAAGAGAAAAAAAACTTTAATAGCTATTAAATTGTATTAAATATTAAACGCTATTTCATGAAAAAATATCTTTCAAGTGCTTATTCTAGTACACTTTTTAGAATAAAACGTACAGGGTGATTGTAAATGAATATCCCAACTTTACAGGGTTATTAAAGTTTTGAGATTACCATGTACGACTAGTTCCAATGTGTCCTAAATATATATATATATATATATATATATATATTATGCTTAAATGTTTATAAAATAGAAATCTGTCAATCTGCGACAGAAATTATCATCACTTCTATTAATTAACTTCTTAATCTATATAATGAAAGCTTAAGTCATGTTCAGTTCCCGAGATATCCGCTTCACTTTTTATATGCTATGCGGCCAATTTTATACTTTAATGTTAGCAGGTGATAAGTTGCCAGATATTGTACAGATTATTATTATTAAAAATAAGTACATTATAAATGTTTCCTAAGTCGTAGTTGTATCAGGCATTCTTTCTGCCGTCTAAATCAATATTCAAAAGAGCGATCTTTCATTTACAATATTATACACTTAATATACAGAACACTGAAATATACACTAAAAACTGAGATTTAGACTCAAACAATCAGAAAACATTGATCGGTCAAATGGTAAATGGCTAATTTCAATGCCGCATTCCAAAGAAACTTTTCGCTATTTAGCGCTTGATGTGAGTAATTTTGTTTGTGATTTTACCAGCTTATAGATAATTATCAAGTAAAAATAGTGAAATACCTATAACATAATTCTTTATGTGTCTTTGATTGTTGCCCAAATTGGTGTTGACCTAATATCACAAACAATAAAATAATATAAATGTCACAGAGCGATTGAACATGAAAAGCTTCATCAATCATTCAGCAATGCGGAAGAATCTGGACTGTACTGGCACACACATTACAAAGAGTTATAATATAACACTCGTAATTTGGCGAGTCTGATTATTCCTTTACTCGCCAAATGAAGCATTTTGTCTCGATTTGGCGCAATGGTGAGCAGCAGCGAGAACCCTGGCCGTAACATTGATGATCAATTAAGGTAAAAATTTCAATTGAGTTTTTGTAGTATAAAAAAAGCGGAAGAGTTGGCAGCTATGCATAACACAAAAAAAGCAGGGCAGTTAACTTAATAAAATTTTGTTAAAATTAACATAAAACAGAAAAGAATGCACAGGATGCTTTTTGGTATAGAAATTTGTATAGCCCGTAATTTGCCAAAGTAAACACATATCCGAAAGTGGACATACTCAAAGCGGTTACAAATAAACATAAAGGGCAGAGAGAAGAACCCACAAAGAATGCGACTTAATTACTCATTTCTCTTCTGTTAATTTTTTTGTCATTTTGGCAATACTTTCCTCTTCCGCATGTGCTCCTCTGTGATTGATGTTTACCATCAAGCTATGTAGAAGAGGACTAGATATTTCGATTTTTCCCTAAGTAAAGTGCCGAATCCGAGAAGCGAGTTTTTTCCCCTTTTCGTGCGTTCCCCATTTTTGATTTTGAACAATAGCAGTTCAATCAACAGTTTCAAGTGCAAGATGTAAGAGAGCAGACGAGAAAGACATTCAAATGATGTAATTTAACCTCTTCAGACCTGAAGTACACAAATGTGTACCTTCATTCTTTTCCTCATAAAAACTAAATTGTTCGAATTTTTTGCATTTTTATTTTACTTCTAAACAGCTGAATGTTTTTTGCTTTAAAACAAAACCAATAAATGTCAGCACTGATGAACATTAACCTCATAAATTAAATATTATTTTCATTCGAGTTTCGAAGATACCTTCAAGACATTTGGGGAAGAAAGTAAGAAATATTCGTGATTATTTAACTTAAATGCTTTACTATAAAAAATTTTGAGGATTTGCTGATCATTTACTTGTTTATAGACCTTATTTTTGTTATAGCGTAAATTTATATTACTGATAGTTACATTGATGTTTAAAGGGGATTAGTACTTTTATATCCATATTTATAACCTAAATTACTAGTCCCCTAAAGTACTGATTTCATAAAAATGACTCTTTCTGTCATCTAAGATGTCATTTCGATTATACAAAAGCGATAAAGATATATTTGTATAGTTATTTCATGCTCAGATCTGAAGAGGTTAAGTCAACTCCTCTCCTTTAAAGCCGCATGGTGTTTACCTTACGGCTAGCGACACCTGTCAGATTCTTTGTAAGTTCTCTTCTCTGTCATTTGTGTTCATTTAGTGGCTTCGTGAATTTGGACTCATGTTTACTTTGACTATTAAAATTTCCATCCCGAAACGAGACTTGTGTGTTATTTTGTATAGCACAAAATCACTGGTAAAACAAAATGTTTTATGTGACAAAAGAAGAAAAAAAGAAAAAAAAAAGAAAAGAAAGAACAAAAATGTAATTTAACACATTACAATGACATTTTGGAAAATGATGTTTTCAAAGACAAAAATTTTAGACTTATAAATTCTACTTTTAAAATAATAATAACATCATTTTTATGATGATCAAAGCATGGCTTACGTAATAACGGAGTAATGCATTACGTACGCCATGGATTAATTATCAATATTCTTGGGCCAATCAGAACCAAATTTTAAATGAAAATTCAGTTTTACACTTTTCGGTATTGCAAATTTTTAACTTTGTAAACATAGCGCATTTGAAATGCGATTTGTTTGAAAGTCTTTGCATCTCAATTTGCTTCTGAATTATTATTCTGTCATCGTGGCAACAAAAGTTTGCACTGGACTGATTTATTCTTTGATGACTAGGCTAAATTCCTAGGAAGGTTACTCAAAAGTTAGCGCGATTTTTAAGATCCAGAAACTGAAAAAAAATTGTAATTAAAAAATAATAATAACTATTTTGACGAAAATATCATTCATCATCATTATTTTTATGTGTAAGAAAAAAACATTTTAAACATGTGTGAAATTGGAATTATACTTCTAGAACTAATAGGCTAGGAATTAGCCATGACGGAAAAAGATAGATGGAGGTGCAGCATGCCGTGAAATTGGTTTGCAACATGACGCACTTTATCGCTCAAGTTTAAATGCCCTCATTCGATTCAAACAAAATAATCAGATGGAACAGTGACGGAATTCTTTGCCATAAGCCATGCATTTTTTCTCTAAGTTAAATGATCTGCTTATATTTAACCATTCTGAAGCAGCATTTCATCGTTTTGTGAATTAAAAGCTGTATTACTAAAAGTTTTCGTCATTTTTGTCAAATTACGTAGTTGTATTTTGGCTTAATGTAGCAGATTTTAGGGTTACATTTTTGGCGTCAACTCCAGTACCAATACTTCACCTTTATTCTTTCTTTTTACTCTACGAAATTAGCTATTGGCGAATAATAAGAATGAAACACACTGAATAGTCAATTTAAGTAACTTCCTTTTATTTAATTCCGTTAAAAATTTCTTGTTTGTCATTTCAGGCCGTATATGAAATTCAAGAAATGCGCCCAAGATGTTATAGCAAGAAGATGTGGTGAAGACGCCAAAGAAGTTATAGATGAACTGGGTCCTAAGGCCGAAGACTTAGGATGCTCTGAATAAAAAAATGTGCTCAAATAAAATTTTGCAGTTCGTTTAAAATAAATTTGATTTCATGAAATATGTCTTTTTTTTGTCTATCTATTTTAGAGCCGGAGGCGGAAGCACAGGTAATCACCTCATCAAATTCGGGGGTGAAAATCTAGGATTAGTTAAATCTCGATTCGCGTATGAAAACGTAATCGATCTGCCAAGTCATACCTTGGTGGAAAACACCTAAAAACCCGATTTTAGTGGTTGTCTCGTAGATTTACCATTGTGCCTTCCTCCCAAAAGTATGAAAACATGGAGGAAAGGGAACAGGAAAACATAATGCTAACCTATGAGCCAACCGCTAAAATCGGGTTTTTAGATGTTTTCGCAAACATATGACTTGGCAGACCGACTGCGTTTTAATATGAAAATCGAGTTTTAACCAATCTTAAATTTTCACCCGTGGACTCGATGAGGCGATTGTCATTGCGGCCATCTCCTGGTCTATTTTATAAAGTACAAGCGTGCCTGGGTGTAACCAAGGCTAACTTATCATAATATCAAGGCTTGTCATTCGCCAAGTTTCCTTTGACCGCAGTACAGGGGGCGCTGAACTACATGATTTTCCCGTTGGTAGCGCCATCTAATCTGAGAAATTGAAATGTTTTCCTTTATTTCCTATGGGATTATTAGCAGTAGTATGCACCAGGTGGCGTTACTTACGAGACAAAGTCACATAATAAATTGGCAATTATAGGAACAATTTCAACAATAGATTTTCTCCTGAATGCGAGGCCTTGATATTATGATAAGGGGGCCTTGGGTGTAACATTGACGTCATTTTGTGAATGTCAACAGCAGGCGGACAATATTGATTTTTTTTTTTTTAATTTAACGCTTTATGTCCCGACGGCTCTTTAAAGCACCATTAAAATAAATTGCTATACATTTAATTTAATGCATCAATTAATAATACAATTTAGAATGAGCTGTAGATATTTTAATTTACCTAGTTCTAAAAGCATTATTAGTTACACAAAACAAAACCAGAGTAGAGCGTCAATTATTCGGACCGGTGGGACAAAGACGTATCCGGTTAATGAAAATTCCGGATAAATGGACAACTTAAACATATGGCTACGGCAATGTCTTTTTTTGTGTGTGTGTGGTAATTTCTATCCACAAAATTTCCAGGCTTAAGACTATTAATTATAGTAGTGCTCATTTTAGCATGTCACAAATGGGGTATTTAGAAGTTATTTAGAAGTTTGGAACTTTTTTTTAGGTGCATTCGTAATTATGTAAATACGTAGCACCTATAGTCGTCATTCCGTTCGTCCGTCTGTCTGCATATAACAGAGCAAAAACTACTTAATCGAAACATTTGAAATTTAAAATATACAATTGTTGCAGAATTTCGTCGAGTCATTTCAAATTTTATGAAAATCGGAAGTATAGTTTAATTACAGAGACAATCAAAAGTATTTCGTTTGAATATGGCCAATGGAAAAAATAGTTTCGAGTGCATTTTAACGGTGTTACGCCTTTTTCGAACATAATGAAATTGATATGCATCTATGAAGTATGTACTGAAATGTACATTCTATACAATCTGCGGTTCAAAGAATATTTGTTATTCATTTACAAAACTACACAAAAGTGTTCCATTGCATAATGGTATAAGGGGAAACATTGTTTGGAGCTTGTTTTAATAAAATTAAACTTATTCACATTTTATGAAATTGGTGTTCTTTTCTGAGGTTTATTACAAGTTACTTCCAGTATAATAGAAAGTAGGTACTATTTACAGGGATACACAAAAGATTTCGGCTACTCTACTGTATCCGAAGTACGGTATACTATTACACCAAGATCTGAATATTTTTAAAACTTCCTTATAGCACGGACGCACCTCATTTGCTATGCTTGACGTGCAATTTCGAACGTGTTAATTTTATTATCTACAAAACTGGTGCAAAGATTTTTGGAATTAAATTTTTAAAATTTCGAAATTCAAGAAATTTTGTTCGAAAAATCGTTAAACTATAGCACTGTAAGCCGAAAAACTCTATCTCTGCAAGCAATCTAAAACAAGAAAAATGTCAAATCAAAGTATTCTTTGCAATCAGAACACAATCTTTTCCAAAGATTCACCGTTCGAAACTTCTGTATAAGATTTTTACAGCTTATTTAATAAACAAACCGTTTACCGCATAATTCTATTGATCTTTGTTTTTGAGAAATCTAATTTTAAAACCAGGGTGTTATTTGCTGGACAAACACTATACGAACAAACGCGAGCGGAAAGAGGAGAGAGATTTGTCTTTCACCAGGGAATAAAAGAGGACACCAAGGAATAAAAGAAGGAATTTTTTGATCCTCTTGAGAGAAATGATGAAGATAAATAAGGATTTTCCCGAGAGAAAAATACATATATATTGGGGACTTTTGTGTATTATAAACGAAATTCCACAGATTTTAGGTAGAATTTGTATGAAATACTACCTATTGCGGTTGCTTCTATGTTGGAATTTCTGAAATTTTTTTGCAGATCTACGCCGATCATGACCTCTAGGCCCCAAAACCACCATTAGTAGAAAAGTTTACCTATCTATCGGTGTATATCACTTTTTTATGGACACGATAATTTCTTTAATTCTGCTCAGATCTCTTCAAAAGTCATACATAAAATCAAGGGGCATAAATTCTCTGTCAAGTTCGTTAATGGGCAAATCGGACCAAGGGGGTGGAAATAGGGGGGGGGGATGTGAAAACAGAAAAACGCCATAACTTCTTAATTAAAATAGATATCGAATCAGTTTAAAGTTTATTATACTTCTAACAAATGGGCGAAAAGTTTATGCATGACAGATATTTTATAAAATTAAAAATGGGCTCAAGAGGTGAAAAAAACGGTGTTTTTGGAAGAAAAATATTTATAACTTTGTCTATTCTCAAGATATCAAATCCAATTATTATTATTATTATTTTTTTTTTTTTGCCCCACCAGTGGCCGAGGGGTTCGGACCTCTCAACTGGTAGACGGCAGGTGCTGGGTTCGAACCCAATCGCGGCTGTCGGCCTAACCGTTCGGAGTTTTCCGTGGTTTTCTTCGAAACTTGCGTAAATACGGGTTAGGTTCCCTTAGAAAGACCCCCACGGAGGGCACTCCCCCTGGTCCAATATCCCATTAGCGTAGATAATCGGACGACAAAATCAACCAACCAATTTTTTTTTTTTTTTTTTTTTTTTTATAAATGTTCTAAAAATTATCTAAAACTTTTGTACCTATAAGTTTTTGGTAGGGCCAATTTTTATAGATGAAAAAAATTAAAAAAGAAAAGAAAAAGGGGGGTGGAAAAAGAAAAAAATCCATAACTTCGCCAATTCTTAAGCTATCAAATGCGATTAAATTTATTTTACATCTACTCAATAATATCTACAACTTTTATACTGACAAGTTTTTTTATAGGACTGATTCTTATGGCAAAAATAAATTAAATAAAATTGGAGTTGGAGAAAAAAAAACTCAAATCCAAACTGTTTATATTCTGACTCATTTTTAACCTCCTGACTGCTGCGACCGGATTTTTTTCACACACTAACAAGGAAGGTCTCCATATTTGGCATACCCAGAATTTTTTGAAAAAAATACTAATTAAACTACTCATGTAGGTAATAAAGGATCAATCAAATTTAGCGGCGAAATTACAATAGGAAATATGTAAAAAAATAAAATACTTTCGAATATTTCGCGTAAAAAGACCAAGTGACGCGCGATTTGGTGAACAGTACTTTTCCACACCAGAAGCAAACGATTTTAATGTAACTGAAAATTATTTCTTAATAGATTTTTTAAATGCATTTAAATTGTATTTAATGAATTTAACCATAAACAATAAGAGAATTTAATATATTCTATAGATATATATATATTGTATTCCATATGTATATTGTTTGTTGCTGTGGTTATTTAATTTACCTCTGGAAAAAATGATTTTCATAAATGAAAAATTCATATTGAGAAACAATAATTTCATAGATTCAAGCGTATTCAAAAATAAAAGTCAGCTGTTTCCATGGCATCAAAATCGAGTCGACAATGTTCAATTGGACTTTGAGCTTGAAACAATTTTAGTTAATTTAAATTATGAATTTCGTTTTAAATCGCAAATTTTGATGATTAAATTTGAATATAAATACATATAAATATCGATATAACAAAATTATACTTAAATCAAACTAAAACTGTCAAAACTAAAATTATTTAAATTAAATTTATCTAAACAAGTTCAGCATGACACTTTTTTCCCTTTAAATGTATTTGATGTGAAAAAGTAATTTTTGAAATTGCATTCTGTCGCCAACCGAGGATAAATCGCCAAATAACGAAATTTTCATTAATTTTTTACGAACACTGCTATGAGGTTCCGCCGAAAATTTTTTATAAACATATATAGCCTCATGAAAAGAACATTCTGTATTTTTTTTTTTTTTTCAGATTTTTCGGAGTATGCCCGTATGGAGACCTTCCTTGTAAGCTGCAGATTTCACTGCAATATAAGCAGTATTTAAATTAATATAATTCTATAAATAAAACCCAGTTTTGAAAAATTAAGTTAGGATTGATGCTATCAAAGATTATACACCTATATGTAATAACATATTTTGTATCAAGTTTGAAAAAACATCTTTTTTTAATATTTTTAATAAATTAAGGAGAAAACAACATTACAGTATTATCCTTTGGCTGGGCAGTCAGGGGGTAAATTCATTTTTGATTTTACACGCATCCAAATGGCATATCTCCTTTTTAAGGAACTATATAATGCGACGTAATGGCCAGTTTTTTGATAAACTCAGAATATATTTCAAAAAAGGATGTCAAAAAGGGTATTTTGAAAAGAAATTTCCCGAAGTGATCTTGATTGAAAATTGAGGAAGTATTCAAATAACAAATTGCGTTTTTTTCTGACTCATTTTTAAATCTATTTTTGCTCTCAAAAGCTTTCAATTGACAAGATCTCTTATTTAAAAACTATAATATGTGGCGTATTGGCCATTTTTTTTCCGATAAAGATAGAATATATTTCAAAAAAGACTGTCAAAATGGGCTCTTCTCACAAAATTTCCAGAAGCGAGTTTTTTCTGACTCATTTTTAGCTCACAGGCTATCAAAGCCTGAGAGCTTATGTGCCCGCCCGTTCTGTATGTATGTACGTGCGTACGTACGTGCGTACGTACGTACGTACGTAACGCGATAACTCATGATAAAAATATCTGATTTACATGAAATTTTAGATATAGGCTTATTATGATAAGACGCTTCATTGATTAATTTTAGGAGTTCATTCGATAAGTATAAAAAGGGGAATGAGGGCTATTGCCCCTCCCCTTAATTTATATAAATGGGTTTTCCATGCAGAAATAATAGATTTCGTTCAAATCTTAGATGTCGGATCATTCTAATGAGTTGTCTTCGTGATTAATATTGGGTGTTATAGTTATGTTGAATAAGTTTGAAGAGAGGGAAGGGGGTTGGGGGGTAATCCCCCCATCTTAATTTAGGTTTATTAAGCAAAATTTACCGATTTGCTTCAAATTTTGTGTATAGGTTTATTCTGAAAAGGTGCTTCCCTGATTTGTTTTTGGAATTCACTGGATAAGTATAAAGGGAGGATAGGGAAAACTACCTCTCATCATGCAGAATTAACCGAATTGTTTCAATTTTTGGATACAGGTTCATAGTAATAAGAAGCTTCGCTCATTTGTTGTGGTATTCCTTTGTTAATTATACAAAGGGGTACGGGCGATTACCGTCCCCTTAAGTTAGCTAAATAGAGTAATATGCAGAGTTATCCGATTTGCTTTAAATTTTGGATGTAGGGTCTTTATGATAAATTGAATTTCTGGACAGTTTTTGAGGTTTAATGGTTAATTATATAGGAGGGAATGGGGGGGACAACGCTTCTTAAATTACATAAATGGGTTTTTATGCAGAATTATTAGACTTGCTTTGAATTTTGGATACACGTTTATTATATGATAAGGCGTCCTCTGATTAGTTTTAGGGCTACAATGATTAAGTATAAAGAAAGAAAATGGGGGGGGGGGGTACTTCCTTCCTTATTTTTTTCGAAAGGCATTGTTATATAAGGCTGTAATATACAATTAGTCTGCATAGCCTGTGAGCTCTATGCCATCAGTTTAACTGGGCATCAGTTTAACTAAGTAAATGCAATTAAATTTCTTATAAATTAAATCTGGAATGTTTAGATAAGATTTTAACATTTATAAAATATAAAATACAGCACAATAAATTAGGTATACAGCTTCCTTAAACACACCAGAATATTAGAATAAAATTTAGATTGGTTCAAAATATTAGAATATTTTATTTTACGCAACAATATTACCTTATGAATATGAAGTAAATGATAGTTAATATTTTGTAGCATCCCCTTTAGCTTTCATAACAGCGTACAATCGATCTTGCATACTATATACAAGGTGTTTACAAACATTTCTATCAATATTAGCCCAAATAGACTTGATACGTGCCACTAACTCAGTTTTACTTGAAGGAGGATTTTCTTGAAGTTTTTTCTACATTATAAACCATAAGTTTTCGATGGGATTAAGATCTGGTGAATTTGGTGGCCAAGGAAGTACCTTAATGTTGCGTTGGCGGAACCAATTCTTAGTTGACACCGAGGTATGCGGGGACGCTAAATCTTGTTGAAAGATGAATTCATCTTCAAATAAATCTTCTGATGATGGAATCATGTAATATTCTAAAATTTCTTGATATATCAGAGAGTTAACCTTTTCGTAGACGATGCATAACTTTCCAGGTCCTTCTGCACTCATACAACTCCAAACCATGATACTAGCAACAAATTTTACGAAACGTTTAAGGCATTCTTTATCAAATGCTTCTTGCTTCATTCGCCAAACTCGAATACCTTGATTACCATATGAAACACAAAACATACTTTCATCACTAAATAATATATTTTTCCAATCTTCATTGCTCCATAAACGTCTTGATTTACACCAATTCAATCTTATACGCTTTTGTCTTGCAGTCATGAGAGGTTTTGTTTTCAGTACACGAGATTCAAATTTAAATTTATGGAGACGTCTTAATGTTGTCAACTCCTTCTTCTTTCCATTTTCGGTGCAAGAATCGCACACTTTTAAAACGGTTTTTCTTAACTATACGCTTCAGTTTCCTGTCATCTCTAGCAGATGTTTTTGGTTTTCGGCCACCATTTCGGCGATTATTTTGAAATTTTCCAATTTTTGAATATTGTGTTAGTATTTTACTAACGCTCGATTGCGAACAATGTAAATAATTCGCTATAAAACATTAATTTTTACCGTGCCGATACAAATCAACCATACGAAGTTTAGTAGATTCAGGAATATCACTCACACGGCCCATTTTAAGACGAAAAAGAAACAAACTGCAAAAAAGAATACTGATTTTAAATAAAATAGTCTGAATTTAATCAATGATGCCACCAGTTAAGAATTGGTAATAATTAAAGGAGAAATAATGTGAAATATTCTAATATTTTGAACCACTTGAATAAATATTCTAATATTTTGACTTTCAAAATAATTTTTTTTGCAATTAATCTTTTCAAAAATGATATTAAATTTAAGATAACAAGTAAGTTTAATCAACAATAAGTTCTTAATAAAAATATCGTTTGCATATTTTCATTAAAAGACATTAAATTACCAAACGATATTTTCAATTTCTAAAAAAAAGGTAATTATTCTAATATTTTGAATATGAGCTGTATATTATTTTCATATGGAATTTGTTTAAAAACTATATCGCAAATTGTTTGAAAATTTTATCACAATTTACCTATTTTTTACTGATTTTAAAATAATTCTGAAGTATGAATTTTTTTTCATCTCAATCGCTTGCAAATGTTTGCAAAAATAAATAAATAAATAAATAAATAAAATAAAAATAAAGCTTAATTCATCATTTTTTTAGATTACAATCTGTTAAAAAATTAATACATCCATTAATCAATAGGAAAATAATAAAATGTAAATAAAACACAAATTTAAAACATGTACTCGAATCTCAAATGAAAGAACCAAAATGGCTGATTGTAAACAGCAATCTTTGGTGATATCTTTGGCTGTTTATACCTGATTAAAAAATGCATTCAAGATTCTGAATAATAATTTTTAAAAAAATTAAGAATTTGACAGGCTATATATCTGTATCTGTATTAATAATAATAATAATAAAAAAGGGTTCGCCCTGTCTGTTTATGTTTGTGTGTGTCTGGCTGTTTTTGACAATTGGCGAAATCTACTGCACTTGGAGCTAAAACTTTGGATGAAACAAGAAACAGGTAACAGGTCATGATGCACGTGGTGAACATATTTTTAAGATTATAAAGTCCAGGCCGCCTGGTCTCTTTAATTTCTTATGCCCTAAATTGTTAACAACATGCACTCTTTTTATCCGATTTTCTTCGTTTTTTTTGTCCTTATTCTCCAATTAGTTATTTCCTTATTTCTACATTCCAGTTAAGACTTTTCCCTTATTTCTGCATTCCAGTTAAGACCCTGGACACAGTATTGGAACTCTTGAGTTTTGTACACTCCAATGTATTAAGAATTGCCCCTCCCCCCTTCCTTTATAGAGCCCGTTCCTTTTTTAGTTATTATCCGTTTCTAAATTCCAGTTAAGGGTGTATTTCGATTCAAACTGCTTATTTTCCGATTTAGTTTTGAATTAATTTTTGCTCTCAAATACACCAAACTTTCAAAATCTCTTATTTGGAAAGTACACAAGGTGCCGTGATTGTCGATTCCCTGATAAATGCAGAAAATATTGCCATAAAAAGCAATCAAAAATGGCATTTCGAACCTTTTTTTCCGAAGCGGGATATCTGGGAACGAAAAACAGGGTCTTCCTGAGAAGGTAATTGCTTATAAATCAAATTCTAATAAACTGAGCGTAAAAAGACTTCACACGGCACCTTGTCCGTCTCTTCAAAAATCCCCTCAGCAAATTTCATGCTTCTATTTTTAAAAATATGTCTGAAATTGTATCGGAAAATTTCGAGCTGCTGAAGGTTGAAAAGCGTTTTTTTTCGAATACACCCTTAAGACCACATAGGCCAACTAAAACCCGGTCCGAGATCTCTTGAACTTTTTGTGCGCCGTGCATATTACCCGCTAACTTTGGCTTATTTTCTTTAATTAACTAATCTTCTGAATGCATAACTTCAAAAGTTCCGTCTTGGATCTCCTCCCCGGACTCACACACTCGTATTTTTTATTAGCCTTTGCGAGCATTTTTTAAGCATTTCTTCACATAAGAGCCGACTGCACAAAACCCTATGTCATCGAGCACAGGGAAAAACTAGTCGTTGGGGACCACCGTAATACTTACCCATCATGGATATGTATATGAAAATAAAACATATGAAAACTATTAATACAATGCATTGCAATTCATAAACAAAATTTAAATATTGTTAATACATAGTAATGCTATATTAAATAACTGCTGATGTACCAATTTTGACTAATTATATAAAACGCCAAACTACTCAAGTAGTACCGAACTGCGTAAAAGAAACATCCTTATAACTCCAAAAATAATAACTCTATTAACTAACAATTAATTGCGTCGGATTAAGCGTCTCATTTCCAATTAAAGTATACCTCTCAATTGAATTTTGAATGAAATACAGGGTCATGAAAAATCGAAGAATGTGGAAAACAGGATTACAAATATCTCGGCAACTAATAATCCGATCGACTTCGTTCTATATGCAAAATGTGTGTTATTTTATTGCCTTTTACGTCCATTCCTTAAACTAAAGAAATTCGAAAATTTTTATATACCTTTCATCAGAACGAATTTTTCGAGAGTCCGAAAAAAATAGTTCCGGATAATCGAGGTTGCTGATATTAAATAGGGTTCGTCCCATTCTTACATACTAACTACATACAAAATTTCAAGTCTCTATCTCAATTTGTTCGGGAGATAGAGCGTTTACAGACAGACAGACAGACAGACAGACGGACGGCAAAATTTTTTTTCTAAAAATATGTTTTTCGGAATCTCCACTATCTAAAACGTGTAAATCCGTCAAAAAATTTTTTTCGATTTTCAAAACGATTGCAAGACTTACCCTATACTACGTATGATGGGTAAGTAAAATACTTTACTTTATGGAAGAATAGTAATAGAGGAATTTAATGATCCATGTTTGCCGGAAGCGAAGGGGTGCATAAGCCACAAATTGATACCACTAATGGTTGACTCGTAAGTTTAGCATTGTGTTTAACATACAATCAAAAGCATAAAAATATGGAGAACTGGGTGCAAGAAAACACAATGCTAAACTTACGAGTCAACCACTAGTGGTCTCAATTTTTGGCTAGCACCCGACTAACGGAAAAGTATCAAGATTTCAAAGTGAAAACTATATTATTGCTATTTACTATAAGATTTATTTTAAATTCAACATAAGGTGAAAATCTCACACCATGTATTTTATCACAAAATGATAAATCTGGCATGTTTTTTTATTCATCAAAGATTTTGCTCAGCTGTTTGATTGCCTATCTTTATCCACCACAATCTTTCGAGAAAGGAAAAAATCAAGGCTGAAAAAAAAATTACAATAATTAAATCTGTGTTATCTTGCATATCACTACTGATTATACATATCACTGCTGTTAGATAACTATACTTTGTAAATTTGAATGAATTTAAATTTGAAATTTTACATTTGCGTTTTCATATCTGCAAAATGAAAGCTACGTTTGTTCTTCTCCTGTGTGGTATGTGAAATGAATTTTAAATTTATTTGTAATTTTTTTTTTTCAATATAATCTTTTATGAACACTTTTAAAGACTATACATTTATTTTAACAAGGTGGAACCCGTTGAATTTCGACGAAAGTAAATGTTTAAGAAGCAACTGTTTCATTGATTTATCATAAACCTACAAAATTAGCTGCAGTAAAAAATGCATCTTACAATGGTCAGTCTAACAAGTATTATTTAAAGCTATAATTAAAAAATATATACTATTTCTATAAAACTCAGTTGTCCAAATTATTAAAATTAAATTTTAATCGCATATGTAAAAATATAATAAAGCAAAATATAATAAAAAAACAGTTATTAATATGAAGTTATCAATTGAGGCTCGTTTGCTTGGTATAAATGCGCATGAAAAAAAAAATATTTCAAACTGACACGATCTTAGAATTTCAAATGAAATCTAAACTAGAGGTCTGCACGGGCCCGGGCTTGGCCCGTGGCCCGTACCCGGCCCGGCGGAATCGTTTTCAATTTGCTAACGGGCCGGGCCGGGTCGGCAGAATTAGGATGTTTTTTTCAACGGGCCGGGCCGAGAAACAAAATAAACGGGCCGGGCCGGCAAAAAAATTGAACGGGCCGGTCCGGGCCGATATAAAAATTTTCGGGCTTGCCGGCCCGATTTGAAGATTTAAACATAAACGATAAAATATAAACCTATTTTCAACGAAAATGGTTTTAACGAGAATAAATATAAATGTGCATCACGAGCCATACTACAGCTCATATTCAAAATATTAGAATAATTGAGAAAAAGTAATAAGAAAAAATTATTTGTCATTTATTTATTTTTTATACTAAGTAAATGCAATTAAATTTCTTATAAATTAAATCTGGAATGTTTAGATAAGATTTTAACATTTATAAAATATAAAATACAGCACAATAAATTAGGTATACAGCTTCCTTAAACACACCAGAATATTAGAATAAAATTTAGATTGGTTCAAAATATTAGAATACTTTATTTTACGCAACAATATTACCTTTTGAATATGAAGTAAATGGTAGTTAATATTTTGTAGCATCCCCTTTAGCGTTCATAACAGCGTACAATCGATCTTGCATACTATATACAAGGTGTTTACAAACATTTCTATCAATATTAGCCCAAATAGACTTTATACGTGCCACTAACTCAGTTTTACTTGAAGAAAGATTTTCTTGAAGTTTTTTCTTCATTATACACCATAAGTTTTCGATGGGATTAAGATCTGGTGAATTTGGTGGCCAAGAAAGTACCTTAATGTTGCGTTGGCGGAACCAATTCTTAGTTGACACCGAGGTATGCGGGGACGCTAAATCTTGTTGAAAGATGAAATCATCTTCAAATAAATCTTCTGATGATGGAATCATGTAATATTCTAAAATTTCTTGATATATCAGAGAGTTAACCTTTTCGTAGACGATGCATAACTTTCCAGGTCCTTCTGCACTCATACAACCCCAAACCATGACACTAGCAGCAAATTTTACGGAACGTTTAAAGCATTCTTTATCAAATGCTTCTTGCTTCATTCGCCAAACTCGAATACCTTGATTACCATATGAAACACAAAACATACTTTCATCACTAAATAATATGTTTTTCCAATCTTCATTGCTCCATAAACGTCTTGATTTACACCAATTCAATCTTATGCGCTTTTGTCTTGCAGTCATGAGAGGTTTTGTTTTCGGTACACGAGATTCAAATTTAAATTTATGGAGACGTCTTAATGTTGTCGATGTAGAAACTTCAACTCCTTCTTCTTTCCATTTTCGGTGCAAGAATCGCACACTTTTAAAACGGTTTTTCTTAACTATACGCTTCAGTTTCCTGTCATCTCTAGTAGATGTTTTTGGTTTTCGGCCACCATTTCGGCGATTATTTTGAAATTTTCCAATTTTTGAATATTGTGTTAGTATTTTACTAACGCTTGATTGCGAACAATGTAAATAATTCGCTATAAAACATTGATTTTTACCGTGCCGATACAAATCAACCATACGAAGTTTAGTAGATTCAGGGATATTACTCACACGGCCCATTTTAAGACGAAAAAGAAACAAACTGCAAAAAAGAATACTGATTTTAAATAAAATAGTCTGAATTTAATCAATGATGCCACCAGTTAAGAATTGGTAATAATTAAAGGAGAATTAATTTGAAATATTCTAATATTTTGAACCACTTGAATAAATATTCTAATATTTTGACTTTTCAAAATAATTTTTTTTGCAATTAATCTTTTCAAAAATGATATTAAATTTAAGATAACAAGTAAGTTTAATCAACAATAAGTTCTTAATAAAAATATCGTTTGCATATTTTCATTAAAAGACATTAAATTACCAAACGATATTTTCAATTTCTAAAAAAAAAGGTAATTATTCTAATATTTTGAATATGAGCTGTAGTTTGACAGCATCAATATAAAAATGTAACTTGTGCAGTGTAGAGATCGGCATCGGACAGTTACCTTGTGTGTAACCCGTTTTAATATTTTTTAAACTGACTCGTGCAGGGCCAAGATCAAAATTGGAGATCAAGTCATTATTTTTCTATATATAGACTTGCCGGACCGAAAGAAGACTTAATTGTTCTCAAGATCTGTAGGGCACACAACATAATTTGTAAAATTATGAACAGCGATAAAGAACTTACGTTAGCTTAATCTTTGGATATATACTTCTTGGTGGTTTTTAAATTAATTTTTCAATAACGCGAAAGTTTGACACATTTTTACATTAATTTTTAATTGTAAAAATATAAAAGTGATAAGCCTGACTATTGAAGGGATTTGGAATCGAATAGCGTTTTTCATTTTTGGCAAATAAAATACTTATATAACCTTGTTGAGATACAATAGTTTCTCAAATGGTTGCAGGTTTTTCTCCCTTCCCATGCTATCGCTTCCGGAAATTCTATTCAAAACGCTAACTATGACAATATTTTATTTGCTTGCAGTGTTCTTAAATTGCTTGTATCAAAAAGTTGATTACGCCATTCGATTATATAGTTTCTGAATAAAGACACCTGCTAATCTTATGCATTTCTGAGAAAAAAATGAATTTAGAAATGTGTCAGAAATTCTTTGAATTAACGTATGAATTTGGATTTAAAATCTTTAATAAAATGATATAGAAATATTTTTATTAATCTTCCTTTATTAAACAGCTTCAAAAGTTACGATGTTTTTAAATTCCTTTCTTTTTCTTTTATTCTAAGCCATATTAATTTTTTAATGAATCTTTATTTGAATGTTGAAAGCCTAAGAATCTTAGTAATCATTAATGTTACTAATGTGTATTTCCTGTAAAATATATTGTAAAATCATTCCATAGATATGTATGCAGTACTCTTTAAAAAAATCTTAATTATGTGATAAAAATCTGAATTTTTTAGAAATCGTAGAAATTGTAACGGGCCAAAACGGGCCGGGCCGGGCCGGGCCGGGCCTGTTTTCCCTGATTTCTCTACGGGCCAAGCCTAAAATATAAAAATTTGAACGGGCCGGGCCGGGCTCGGGCCGAACTTTTGAGTTTTACAACGGGCCGGACCGAAAATTTTTTCCTACGGTCCGGGCCTGGAAATTCCGGCCCGTGCAGACCTCTAATCTAAACCCGCCATAATTTTCAAAATTTACACGCGAACATTTAAATTTTTATCAATTTTATAAGAAAATGGCGTATTTCTGTTGCCACAATTACAAAACTCTTACTAAAAACTATAAAAAAATTAATATGTTAAGAATAAATTGAAATACAGCTATCAAACAAATTGTATTTAAAAGTACATATTTTTCTCTATACCATGATGTAAAAATTGAAAATGTGCGATATTTAGAAGTATAAAATTTACAATAATGAAAATTGCAAAACCGAATTGCATGTGAAAGTGTTGCCATATACAAAATGACGTATGCGTTACGCACAGATACGTTTGGCCTTTATAACATAGATATAGGCAGCCTTCGCTCGCTTCGCTGCTCAATTTTTCTCTAAATCTTGAATGAAACGAAATATAGCTAATAAAGATCAAATTGGAAAAAAAAAAAAAAAACTTAACACCTAATCAAATATCCATAATTGTTGTCAAATTCGAACCTTACATTGTCGATTTGAAAGTAGATGTTAGCGATATAAAATATATAAAATCACTGAAGTAGTGTATTCCTTTTATCAATGTCAAAAATCGCCGCGAAATGCGAAAAAACATTAAAAATCCCATTAAAAATTTTGCTAGAAATTCAAAAAACGCTATACGAATTATGAATAAATTTTAACATAAAGCGGATAAAATTTACTATGCTGTTTTAAAAGAATGAAACCATTTTCTTTTCACTAATGTGGGAAAATTGCCTCGAAACATTGAGAAAAAACGCTAAAAATCGCATAAAAATTACACTAAAAAATTTAATTTAAAAAAACCGAAAATCGGGTTTTGAGGTGCAAAACTTCATTTACAAGTATCTTTCCCCCAAATTTTGTAGCTCTAACTGCAACGGTCTCTTCAAGACAGCGTCAACACACTCACAAACTTTTCCTTATTATTATTGATTACTGCATTTTACTTACCCATCATACGTAGTATAGGGTAAGTCTTGCAATCGTTTTGAAAATCGAAAAATTTTTTTTGACGGATTTACACGTTTTAGATAGTGGAGATTCCGAAAAACATATTTTTAGAAAAAAATTTCTGCCGTCCGTCTGTCTGTCTGTCTGTAAACGCTCTATCTCCCGAACAAATTGAGATAGAGACTTGAAATTTTGTATGTAGTTAGTATGTAAGAATGGGACGAACCCTATTTAATATCAGCAACCTCGATTATCCGGAACTATTTTTTTCGGACTCTCGAAAAATTCGTTCTGATGAAAGGTATATAAAAATTTTCGATTTTTTTTGTTTTAAGGAATGGACGTAAAAGACAATAAATTAACACACATTTTGCATATAGAACGAAGTCGATCGGATTATTAGTTGCCGAGATATTTGTAATCCTGTTTTCCACATTCTTCGATTTTTCATGACCCTGTATTTCATTCAAATTTCAATTCAGAAGTATATTTTAATTGGAAATGAGACGCTTAATCCGACGCAGTTAATTGTTAGTTAATAGAATTATTATTTTTGGAGTTATAAGGATGTTTCTTTTACGCAGTTCGGTAGTTTGGCGTTTTACATAGTTTGTCGAAATTTGTACATCAGCAGTTCTTTAATATAGCATTACTATGTATATTAACAATATTTAAATTTTGTTTATGAATTGCAATGCATTGTATAAATAGTTTTCACATGTTTTATTTTCATATACATATTCATGATGGGTAAGTATTACGGTGGCCCCCAACGACTAGTTTTTTTTTTTTTTTCAATGTGTCTAATCGTGAAATCTTGTGACTATTTGATATATTCCGGGCTTCGCCCGAAAGCCGTACTAAGCTCATCAAAATGAAGACAAAATTTTTACGGGGTCAGGCCGGCAGAATTTAAAATAACGAGGTGGAACCCGTCGAAATTCGACGAAAGAAAACCTTTAAAAAAGAATTGTTTCATTTATTTGTAATAAATCTACAAAATTAGTTACAGTTAAAAATACATATTGTATTTATCAGTCTAACTCTCAAGCAAATTTTATTTTAAGCTAAAATTAACAAAATACTATAAAACTCAATTTTCCAAATTATTAAAATAAATAAAACCGAAATTTTCCAGGTGCATTTTAATTTCTATTTTTTCCCCCCTTTTTTTAAATTTTAAGAGAAAATAGAGTTATTCTGTTGCCACAATTACAAAATTGATGCTAAAAATTATAAAAAAAAATTAATATATCAAAAACAAATTGAGATAAAAGCTTTGAAACAAAGTGCATTTAAAAGTAATTTTTTTTTCTACACGACAGTGTAAAAAATTAAAATGTGCGAATTTTAGAAGTGTTAAATTTTCAGTAGCGAAAATTGCAAAATCGAAATTGCAGGGGAAAGTGTTGCCATTCGCAAAATAATGTATGCGTTACGCACAGATATGTTTGGCCTTTATAATATACATAATTATAATAATAATAATGTCTAAATAAATGTAATTTAACAAATTACAACTGCTATTTGTAAAATAATATTTTCAAAGACTATAATTTTAGACTTATAAATGATTTCTATATTTAAAAAAATAATAATAACATTATGATGATCAAAAAGTAGCTTACGCATTAACAGAGTCTTAATATTCCTAGACATTTAGAATGACGGTAATTTCCTGGACCAACAATAAAAAAACATATTAAATGAAATTTCAATTTAGTAATTTTCGGAACTGTAAATTTTAAAATCTCTAAACATCGCACATTTTTAATTTTCACACCGTCGTATACAGAAAAAAATTTACTTTTAAATGCAACTTGTTTGAAACTTGTTTCTAAAATTTGTTTCTAAGTTAATAACTTTTTTTTTTTTTTTTTTTTTTTTGTAGTTTTTAATTTTTTTTTTTTTTTTTTTTTTTTTTTTTTTTTTTTTTTTTTTTGTCATTGTATCAACAGAAGTATTTCATTTCTAGACGTTAAGCATTGGCCAGTAGGAAAATGAATAAAATAAAAAACAGAAGTATTCCATTTTTGGAAATAAAACATAGACCAATCAGAGAACGAACAAAATGAAATAAGTTGTCAACCATTAAAGTCAAATATTAAAAACATTCAGATATACTTCAGATTTCCCAATTCTCAACCGAGAACAACAACTATTTTCCAAATAGTTGAAAAAAAAATAATGAACTGGGCCCGACCGATAAAAAAAGAAAATAATAATAAATTTGTCGATCAGAATGATATAAAAATTTGAAAGTATCAAGCTAGGTCGATAAAATACGAATAATTTTCCACGGTCGAAACCTATACAGGGATAAGTATAAACGAGCGGTACGGTCCAATGCTAAACTGGCATCATTGATGCAGTCATTTCAGGTAACTTTGATGTGCATTTTCTCTGTTTTCAGTCTTATTTTAAAAATACTGTTGCAACTTGTGCCATAAAAGAGAAGAAATGCCTCGAAATTATTGTACGACTATCAGAAATTAATTTATTTAAAAACAGAAAAGCTACATCTACACAGGTGTACCAGGTTTATAGGGACAAAATTTAAGGGAAGGTAGGGAACATCACAAGGATTCAGATTTGTATAGCAACCTACGGTCAGAAACGTTTTCCTGGCGCGGTAGTGCCAACAAAAAACACAAGAACGACAGCACACAACACAAATAATGAGAGAAAACATCTCTATTATCTTAGTATAGCAGAAAACTATAAAAAAGAACATTAAAGAGACAACTATCGTCATCAAAGTGGGTGTTCGGGAAATTATGACCACGGGCCGTGATGCATGGAGGCGCATCTCCGGTATGTTCTCTAGAAAATAGCGCCAATGTCCCGAACTTCCCCCACAGCTGCTACGATGCGTGCAACAAGTTCCTCAGCCCTTTCCAGCGTTGTCCCGGCTTTTGCTGCACTAAGAATAATAAACATATTTTCTTTCCCTGCTCGTGTCCTTTCTTCCTTGTGTTTTGTGACATCAATACCACGCCAGGAAAACGTTTCCGACCATAGGTTGCAATTCAATTCTGAATCCTTGTGATGGCCCTAACTCTATTTAAAATTTGTCCCAAATTTCTGTGACACACTGTATAACTTGATAAATTAAGGGAAAAAAATCTTTTTTTATGGTTTAGTTCATCTCACAATTTTAATTAAATAAGCTAAAATATAATGACAACCCTTCATTTTTAGCACTTTCCAACAAAGTTGAAAAGTGCTTATGCATTCGTTTTGTCTGGCCGTCTTTCCGCGCTCTAACTCACGTAAATATACTCGGATTACAATGAAATTTTAGGACGTTATTGACATTTACCCTAGCACAAACCCTATTGAAAATGAAGTTTCAACCATGATTAGTTTATCTACAGAAATAATCAAAAGTTTCCCATTACATTGCGGCCTATGGGGAAAAATCGTTTCAAAGGAATTTTAAAGATGTTATACCTTGTCAAACATATTAAAATTTATATGCTTTTACGAGGTGCATTAAAATATGCATTCTATAAAATCTAAGGTGAAAATGTAGCTATTATTCATTTACAGGGCCACACAAAAGAATTCCATTAGATAATGGTAAAAGGGGGAATTGAGTGTGACATATTTTAAATATATTAAAATGTTTCATTTATAATAAAATTGATGTATGTCAATGAGGCTTAGTATAAATTATACGATACTACCTTCCCTAATATAAAGTACATAGTATTTACAGGGACACACAAAAGATTTCAAATAGTACATTTTTTCCGAAGTACTTTATATGTATCCGATAATAAATGATGGATGGATGAAATGCATTTTAATTATAATATTCGCGTATAAGTTTCACTAAATTTATGCATATCATATGGTGTGTATATAAATTCTATAGTTAATATACAGGGCTACTCAAAAGGAGCTCGCCAACGTTATGAGCACGAATATGAGCATAAATTACTAAAAGGTGATTTTTAAATAAATTATGCATTTTTAGGCTGAACTGCATTAAATTTACTGAGAAATGTTTGCAGAATATTGATAAAATGATATACAGGGCCTCGCAAAGAATTTGGGTACATGAAGCCTATGAATGATAATTTATGAGAAAGTGATTTCAGTTGTTTTAAGAGTGTTTTAGTTTAAAATAAATGTTAGCTTAACACTGATGTGTAATAAAGGTACCAGGCAAACTACAAGGCTGAACAAAGTATTCAAGTATGTTTCCATCTATTAGCATAAATTGTTGAAAGAGAAATTTCAAGCTACTAGGAATTTTTTACTAAACTAAATTTTCCCATTATGTAGTATTTAGCTGACAGATCAAATACAGGGGTGTTCAGTAGTAGTGGAATACATATTTGGCTTTATATCCTTATTTCCTTAAATAACAAAGTTTTGTTAAACATTTTATGAAGCGTTGGAAAGTGCTTCATAATCTCTGCTTAACGCATGATTTTTCTTACTTGTTGCGATTTCAAAACACAATCTTACTTTCAACCCTCTTTTCGTGAATTCTGTAGCCCTGTGGTAGACTATCTATGTTATTTCTAACCGAAAAGTCCTGGGTTCAGCATAACAGCAGAAGTTGAAATTTTCAAATGTTTACATTTAATTGTCTGATGGATTTAATTAAAAAAAGTTTAATATTTTTAAACTATTTTACGACCTTTTTTTAAATTTTAATAAATATTAACATCTTTTTTTGGCGTCGTCTAGTGAGTTTTTGGAAAGTGAAAGAATTAATATGGATTTTTTTCGTAATTATTTCAGCATTTTAGGTAGATTTCGTATGAAATACTACCTATTGCGTTCGCACCAATGTTGGAATTTCTGAAAAATTTTTGCAGATCTACGCCGATCATGACCCCTAGACCCCAAAACTATCATTAGTAAAAAAGTTTATATATATACACTATATTGCCATTGATTATGAGACACTTGCGGTTTTAGACATTTTACTAAATATCTAGAAAAATACATGAGGAATCATCTCGAAACTCTTAGTGTATAAATATAATAGTATACATCATACATCTCCGTGAGGATTTTTTACCGAAACTCCATAGGGGACCGTCAACAAATTAAAAAAGAATGAATATCTTTTGAATAACCCTGTCAAAACTAATGTAGCAAAAGCGTTCAAACTCTAGATTATGATTGAATGCCTTATTGTAATACACTGTGTTCATTTTTATGCAAATAACATGCATACTCGCAGAGTAATTAAGGTTTTTATAAAAATGGCCCCAAATTTTTCTAAGTTTTTCCCTTATAATTTTCAGAGTTCTTAATATAAAATAATATTTTTTTTCAAAAAATATGACAAACAACATTGCACACAGTACCCTGTAATCAGAACTAAAAAATAATAAAAATTGTATGAAAAATGAGTAGGTTTACTAAATAATTTTTTATTGCGCATGCGTCAAAGATATCAAAATTTCATTTGCATATTATGTTAGCTAAATGTATAGAGCAACTTTTGTAAAAGTCTCAAAATTATGGCTTGAAAATTCTGAAAGTAATCGTCTATAGAAAAAGGATAAAATCCGTTGTTGCCAAAATGAAGCAAAAAAATAAGGGATTTTATCCAAAAGTAGTCGTAACATCCCGTATTGTGTATTCTATATTGACACTAATCAATGAATGTATGGATACAACCCCTCTTGTTTTTGCTTCATTTTGAGAATAACGGATTTTCAACTTATTCAATTGACGATTATTTTCAGAATTTTCAAGTTATGATTTTGTGACTTTCACAAAAGTTGCTCTATACATTTAGCTAACATAATATGCAAATGAAATTTTGATATCGTTGACGCATGCGCAGTAAAAAATTATTTAGTAAACCAACTCATTTTGTATAAAATTTTCATTATTTTTTAATTCTGATTACAGGGTACTGTGTGCAATGTTGTTTGTCATATTTTCTGAAAAAAATATTATTTTATATTAAGAACTCTGAAAATTATAAGAAAAAAACTTGGAAAAATTTGGGACCATTTTTATAAAAACCTTAATTACTCTGCGAGTATGCATGCTACTTGCATAAAAATGAACACAGTGTATTACAATAAGGCATCCAATCATAATCTAGAGTTTGAGCGGTTTTGCTACATTAGTTTTGACAGGGTTATTCAAAAGATATTCATTCTTTTTTAATTTGTTGACGGTCCCCTATGGAGTTTCGGTAAAAAATCTTCACGGAGATGCATGACGTATACTATTATATTTATACACTAAGAGTTTCGAGATGATTTCTCATGTATTTTTCTAGATATTTAGTAAAATGTCTAAAATCGCAAGTGTCCAATATAATCAATGGCAATATAGTGTATATATATATATATATATATATATATATATATATATATATATATATCACTTTCTTATGGACACGATAACTTCTATAGTTTTGCTCCAATGTCTTCCAAACTGATACATAAAATCAAGTGGTATAAAATCTCGGCTAAGTTCGTTAATGGGCAAAATCGGTCCAAGGGGGTGGAAATAGGAAGGGTTTTTGTGAAAATCGAGTCATAACTTCTCAATTAAAATACATAGCGAATCGGTTTAAAGTTTATATTACTTCTTAAAAATAGGCCAAAAGTTTATGCGTGACAGATTTTTGATAAATTTAAAAATGGGTTCAAGGGGCGGAAAAAACAGGGTTTTTGTAAGAAAAAAAATCATAACTTCGTCAATTCTCAAGATATTAAATCCAACTAAATTTTTTATAAATGTTCTCAAAATTATCTAAAACTTTTGTATTTACAAGTTTTTGATAGGACCAACTTTTACCGATGAAACAAATTAAAAACAAAAAGAAAAGGGGGGTGAAAAAAGAAAAAAAATCCATATCTCCGTCAATTTTTAAGCTATCAAATCTAATTAAATTTATTTTACATCTTCTCAATAATATCTACAACTTTTATACTGGCAAGTTTTTCATAGGACCAATTCGTATAGCAAAAATAAATTAAACAAAAATAGGAGTTGGAGAAAAAACCTCAAATCCAAACTGCTTATATTCTGACTCATTTTTAAATTCATTTTTAATTTTAAACGCATCCAAATGGCAGATCCTCCTATTTAGAAACTGTATAAAGTGGCGCATTGGTCAGTTTTTTGATAAAGACAGAATATATTTCAAAAAAGGCTATCAAAAAGCGTATTTTGAACTGAATTTTCCGAAGTCATCGTGGTTGGAAATTTAAGGAAGTATTCAAATAAGAAATTGCGTTTTTTTCTGACTCGTTTTTAAATCCATTTTTGCTCTCAAATGCATCCAATTTACAGATCCTCTTATTTAGGAACTATATAATGTGACGCATTGGCCAATTTTTTGATAAAAATAGAATATATTTTTAAAAATGCTGTCAAAGTGGGCATTTCGCACAAAATTTTCGGAAGCAAAAATGATTAAAGTATTAAGGATGTCATACGCAATGAATATTTCCAGCTGAGCGAAAAGGCCGGGAATCGTACCCGGATACTTGGCTTACAAGGCCAATGCTTTTACCTGTTAAGCTAACCGGGCGATAACCGGCTGGGATTTTTCGCTCAGATAAACTTATTGGCCATAATATCTGGTCTGTCATTTAGACAGCTCGGCAGAATAAGCCGCAGGTAATGGAACTCCATAAAACGATGGATACGTAGATATACTATTATATTTTAATACAATCTAACTGATTGGTAAAGTTATCACACGAATTTAATATTTCCAGCTGAGCGAAAAATTGCCCAGGCCGGGAATCGAACCCGGATACTTGGCTTACAATTCCAATGCTTTTACCTGTTAAGCTAACCGGCTGGGATTTTTCGCTCGGATAACCTTATTGGATATAACATCTGGTCCGTCATTTAGACAGCTCGGCAGAATAAGCCGCAGGTAATGGAACTCCATAGAACGATGTCTGTCCTTCTGTCTATCCGTCCGTCTGTCTGTCCGCATATAACAACGCAAAAACTACCCAACCGAATCGTTTGAAATTTAAAATACATAATTATAACATAATTTTGTCGAGTCATTTCAAATTTTATGAAAGTCGGATGGATAGATCAATTACAGGGACAATCAAAAGGATTCCGTTACATTACGGTCAATGGGGAAAAAAGTTTCAAATGCATTTTAATCGTTTGAAATTTAAAACATATAATTATTGCGTAATTTTATCGAGTCATTTTAAATGTTATGACAATCGGATGTATAGATCAATTACAAGGACAATCAAAAGGATTCCGTTACATTACGGTCAATGGGGAAAAAGTTTCAAATGCATTTTAATCGTTTGAAATTTAAAACCTATAATTATTACGTAATTTTGTCGAGTCATTTCAAATGTTAGGAAAGTCGGATTCATAGATCATTTACAGGGACAATCAAAAGTATTCCATTACATTACGGTCAATGGGAAAAAAGTTTCAAATGCATTTTAATGATGTTACACTCATTCGAACATAATAGAATTGGCATGAATCTATGAAGTATATACTAAAATATGCATTCTGTACAATCTGTGATGCAAAGAATTTTTATTATTAAATTACAGGGCCACACAAAAGTATTCCAGTACATAATGCTATACGGGGAAACATTGTTTGGGGCGTGTTTTAATTATAGTCAACTATTTCACATTTATGAATAAGATATACGTTGCTGAGGTGTAATAAAAATTAATTCCTGCATATTTACAGAAACACAAAGATTTCGACTACTATACTGTATCCGAAGTACGCTCTACTATATCAGCTAGATCTGAATATTTTTAAAACTTCGTTATCGTACGAACGCACCTCATTTGCTTCGCTTCACGTGCAATTTCCAACTTGTTTGTTTTCTTTTTTTTTTTTTTTTTCTAGGTTTATCCTGTGCTTTAGGAAAGTTTGACTGCAACGAAAGTTATCCGAAGGAATGTATAGATTCATCCGCAAAGGATTATGGAATAGTTGAGGATATTTATCCTGAAAATGAAGCCGATTTGGAAGATTTTTGCAAGTAAGCTCATATGACAGATTACCAGTACGAAGTTCATTGATCCAATTATGTGATTTCAATCACATAGGTCTGAGTGATTATTTTGTAAAAAATGTAATTTAACAAATTGCAACAACCATTCGGAAAATTTTTCAAAGATTAAAAGACTTATTTTTGGCCGGCAATATTGTTGCCAGCAGTTTTTGCCGCAAATTTAATGGATTTTTTTACAGTGTATTTTTGCATCAATTTTGCATGGATATGAACAGTTTAAAAGAAAGTTCAAAGAAATTTCCAGTTTTCAGTTTAAAAGAAGATTCCTTCAGAGGCAAGTTTTTCTTTCATACGCTTAATTCTTTTTTAATAAGCCTAGAAATCTATGATTCTTAAAAATAAATAAATAAAAAAATTTTAATGTTTAATTGTAGAATAACGGCGATTTTAAAGTATATGCCTTTTTTGCAAAAATTTTTGGACCAAGCGAAATTTTACTGATTTTTGAACAGTCTTGGCCACGTCGGGAAAATGATTTTCTTTTGGGATGACTCAACCAACCCTGAATATTTTGGACCGTGAAGACTTGGAAGTATAAAATGTGTCCCGGCTTCGTACGGAAAAAATAAGTTAGACTTTGTCCGGCCAGATCCTTCAGAGAAAATCTAAGGCCCGGCCCGAGTGCCATTAATAAAAATCGGCCCGAACCCGGTCAGCGGGCCGGGTCTGGCTCAGGCTTCGAGCCAAAGCCCGCCCGTGCAGATCTCTAATCCCAAATATATTTTTTACAAACCGCTATTGACGTGATTCTCATTTCGTATACCTGCATTGGTAGATTCGAGCATCACGTGACTCTGGCGGTCTGTAAAAAAAGGTAAGTAGAATGCACCGCGGTAGCCTGTCTTTTTCGTTAGTCTCGGCTGTTGAAGGTGACATCACGAACAGGTTTTTGCTGTTGCTGACAGCTATCGTTACCTTTATCAATGCTTTTTCCATTTGTGTGTCTTACAGTTTTTTAAATTGTTCTACGGCAAAAGTCACGTGATTTGAGCTGTTCTATAAATCTCAAGAAATGTAAAGTGTTAAAACAAGCCTCAACAGCCAGTTAATGCGAGACTCCGCAGCGAATCAAAGTGAGGGATAGTGCCTGTATCTATCCCAAAGCCGACTATATACTACCGGCCTACCCATTTCGCTAAAAACCGCCCAAAAAGTGAAGCTGGATTCAGCTTCAAACCATGAACCATTTCACTGGATCACGTGTGAGTCCACATGACGCAAACCCTGCCCAAATTAGCATTGGGTAAGCTGTTTTCTGTTCGGTGCACAAGGCTTGGCACGTGGTCATTGTTTTGGTTCAGGGTTTACACAATTGATTAGAATAATTTGGGCAAGGTATCAGAGTCCTCTGGCAGGAGATTTCATACATTAATCTCAAATAAGTGGGCCTATAAATCTAGTGGGCCATGATCTATCCGTAAAAAGTTTGAACTCACTGAAAGAATTTGTAGAACTCTCTCAATGAGTTCCACAGTCATGCATCAGTTATATAGCTATCAATCATGAAAAACACAGAATAGCAGAGCAATGGTTGATCTACAACAAAATGTAATTAGTATTAATTACTGAATATCTTAGTTTGATGAAATTCCATACATTATTTCTTGAGATAGAGCGACAATAAAATTTGTGTCTCATACCGGTATACATACATTTTCCAAAAACTGAAATTGTGTAAAACCATTAAAAATATACAGTCGAAAATTTCCATGATGCAAATAATTTTAGATGTGTGTAAAATAAAATAAAATAATAACATAATTTTCAAAGTGCAAAGCTGTTTACAAGGGAAGTTGATGATTCTAAATATTATTTAGTAGCCATTAAATATAATTTTTTTCGTTTGTTTTTTTAAGATTAGTTTTTGCATACATAAAATAGAACCCACCTCATTATTCTGAAGAGTGCATCTGTTTTACAGGATCGCTCTAAAAGAACTTAAATGCGAAATCGATTTTTCAATTGAATGCCCGAGGACTCTCTCTGGTGCTTTTCGCCGTTATTATGAAGATCTTTTGAAAACTTTTAATAGAATATGCAACAAAAAGGATCCTCTACACCACAGTAAGTATTCTTATTTTGTCAGAAAAAAATAATGTAATTTGCATACTGTATACACTCGTGTATAAGTCGGAGAATTTTAGGCAAAATTTGAGAGTTGAAAATTGGGGGTCGACTTTTTCACTCAGAGGACTTTACTCAATCCTCTACATCTACACAACCTAATGCAATTTTTAAGTTATATTACTATGTGTGTTGCAAAGAACTTTATCTTCGCACTGAATGAGAGCAACTGCATTGTTAAAATAAAAAATAACGATTATTTGGAGCCAAATTAAATCTCAAGTATTATACGTTTACTCAGAACTTGCTCAGCTGCAGAAATATAAGCAATCAAATTCCTATTTTTCTATTGAATGAATGAGCGAATTCCTATTAGACCGGGAGGCGATAATCACCTCATCGATTTCACAGCCGAAATTCCAGAATTAGTTAAAACTCGATTCGCATATTAAAACGCAATTGGTCCGCCAAGTCATATATTGGTCGAAAATACCCGAAAACCCGATTTTAGTGGCTGACTCATAGGCATTTCATTGTGTTTTCCTGTACCCAAAGATATGAAAAAATGGAGGACTGGGAGCAGGAAAATACAATGATAAACATACGAGTCAACCCAGAAAATCGAATTTTCAGGTGTGAATTTTCACATGATCGAAATTAACACACCAATTATTTTTAATATGGAAATCGAGTTTTAACTAATTCTGTAATTTCAGCCGTGAACTCGATGAGAGGATTGTTTCTCTTGCCGTCTCCCGGTGAAGCATAGTACTTCGCTCAGACTGCAGGTTTTTATCTTTCGAATAACATTCAAATCGTCGAATACAGTTCGTATTGAAATATCGGTTCGTAAATATTAAATTCTAATAAACGCAGTAAATCATACAACAGCTTCAATTAAAAAAATTTAGATTAAAAAAAAAGACTATTTACATTTTATTTGCATAAAGGAATATTAATTATTATTACTCTCATTCTAAGAGTTCAGTTATTACCGACATATTTCGGTTCAGAAACATTCTACATCTAACATAATAAAAAAATCGTCTGTCAATAACAACAAAAGGAAAAACTTTGTTGCCAACAGCAACCAAGAAACCAAGTGACAAAATCGGCTGGCAAAACCAAGGAGGCATTCTTAACACCCGGTCAATATTTATCATCCTCTTCCTCTCGCTTGAGGCCGGGGGACATTTCAACTGATATTGCACTGATTTTCCGATCATTGCTTAAAAAGATGGAATTGTGCTTGTGGCTTTGATTGGTATAGTTTTCTTTAAAGTTCGACCGAAAATTCGGTTTCGTTTTCGGACCAAAACAAACTGAAAATTCGGCCGGACCAAAACTCGAAAGAAACTATCTGTCTTCCAAAAACCCTCGTTCCTTTCTTCGGAAATACTCAACATTACTCGTTGATTTGAGCTGTAACGGCTGAAATGAAACTATTTATTCCTATTAGCTTCGTTGTTTATAATTATAAGTTGTGACTGATTCAACACATAAATGCAAATTATAAAGCAAGCAATGGATACATAACTAAACTTTTTCACATGCTATTTAAAAGCTGCAGACATAACAGCAATAGAAAATGTCGTTGATGATTACGTTTTATTGTATATGAAAAAAAAAAAAAAAAATGTCACGAGCACACAGAGCCATTTTGGGGCCACACGCATAGCTAATTAATAATTATGTATATTTAATAATATGCATAATTAATAATTACAGGGTTCATACAGAGTTGGGAAGAAAAAATCCAAGGAGTACATAAAAAATCCAAGGAGTCCAAAAAATTTTAAGGACTTGCCACTTTTGTTGTTATTTATGCGGCATACACTTGCACAGCCCCAATTCCGCAGGGATTCTGCGAGTTACCCTCCGCAAAGAGGAGGGAGAGGCAGGTTATCTGCGATCTTCAGACGAAATCGGTGCTTTCCCGCGATCTTCAGGCATAATCAGCGATTTATCTGCGATATTTTAGCAAAATCGGCGATTGTTTACAATCTTTTGTTGAAATCGGCAGTTTTTGCGATCTTTTGACGAAATCGATATTATCCTGTGTTTCTTTTTTATGACATCGACGTTTTTTAGACAAAATTTGCATTTCTACGCAATCTTTTCTCGAAAACGCCGGTTTATCCCTGCAATCTTTTGACAAAATCGGCGTTTTTTCCCGCAATCTTTTAGCGAAATCGGCCTTATATCTGCAATCTTTAGACGAAATCGACGTTTTCCAGCGGTCTTCAGATAAAGTTAGCGTTTTATCTGCGGTACTTGGTGAAATTGCCGTTTCAACTGCGATTCGCACAGGAAATTTGCATTTTTCAGCAATCTTTTGACAAAGTTTATTGACAAAAACATTGACAAAATTGTCGTTTTTCCACGCAATATTGACGATATGTATGCTTTTTCGGCAATCCTTTCACGAAATTTGCATTTCTCCACGATTGTTTTTTCCGCTCGCAAAACCGTACAAGTTGACAACTATGCAGAACTGATAACCCAATTTCGGATTTTCGGAAGAGGATGCCTTAAATTTTTGAACGAGAATCACCCCTGAATCCACCGTTATCAGCAAAATTGAGGATGATGAATAGTATTATGAAGAAGAAATCAAAGTTGTATATCTAGATGTCAAGGAATTAAACAGTGTAATCACTTTTTGAATTTAGAAGCTTAGATGTGTCTGGATTATTCTTTTCACTTTTTCCGTGAAAAGTAAATGACTTTGGTGGCTATTAGTATGATCCCAACCAATCACTGCTGTGCTTCTGATGAATGACGTGCATAAAGGGTTTACCGTGTGTTTTACAATCCCGATTTTTTTTTTCGGGAGCAATATTGCTTGCGTGCAAAACCGCAGTATAATTTAAGGAGTTTCTAAGGAGTATTTTGATTATCTAAGTAGTTCTAAGCACTACTTGGGAACGTTTTCATTTCTAAGTAGTTTCAAAGGAGTCCAAGGAGTCTGTACGAACCCTGTAATTATGTACATTTAATGAATACGGATAATTAATTAAACTATGTATATTTATGTATACTTTTATTTTTTTAATACGTACAATTTAATTACTTAAAAAAATGTGTAGATTTTCGTTTTCGTTTTTCGGCCGAAAATAGGAAGATCCGCAAAATTCAGTTTCGGTCTTAAAAACCTGTTTCGGGATCCTTAGTTCTCATTGTTCATTTTTACGTACACATTTTCACAAACATTTAAAATAGGACTTTTTTATGCGAAAGTACATTCTTCTTTTAAAGATTTGCCTTATTCTTTTAAAGATTTATTAAGATAGAAAACAAATTTCAATTTTATTTTCGTACAATTTCTATAAAATTTCTAAAAATATCATTTTTATTTTATTTTATTACAAAAATTCTTCAGGTAAACGCATTCTAAAATAGCAGAGTTTTTCCATTAACCATTAATCTATTACTAAACAATAAACTTTTAAAAATCTACATTGTCATTTATCCTAATATGTTAAAATATGTCCATCTCTAATAGGAATATACAGTCGACTCTCGTTAATTCGAAATCGGATAAATCGAATCTTCGCTTCATTCGAACTAAACATGAAGTCCCAAAATTTTCAATGGCAGAATAAAGTTAAAAGTTTTCAGTAATTCGAACTCATTTCATCTTAAATTCGTTTAATTCGAACTAACCGGAATTCCATTTTTTCATTTTTCTTGACTTTCTCACGGATTTATAAATTGACAATAGTTTAGAAATATCCGAACCCTTAACTGCGGAAGAAATTGTTGGAATAATTCGCAAAAAATGCGATGGGAAGATGTAATCAGATTCTGATTATTCTACTACTGTGTGTATGTGTCCCAAGCGCTTTCCACATACAGAGAACAGTCTACTCAATCGAGAGTTTGCGTACATTTATCCTGATGCAGCCATCATCTGAAAAAAAATCTTAATTGTTTGTTACAACTGGTTTAACCCGGGGGAACACTCGCTCACCTAGGGTAGAAATGGTTTTAACTGTCACCAATAAAATCAAATTACAACCGTCATTTTATACCGTCATTTTATTTAGGCTGAGACAATCCTTACAAATCTCGCGATAAAATAAGTTCAAGATTACTTTTAAAAGATAAGTGGTTACAATTGCAAAAATCATACGCACTCCGGGTCAAAAAGACCCGGCGCATGTACTCCCGGGTTAAATGTCAAAATTTAATACGACTAATTAGACAATAATTGGTATATATTTACTTAACCATAATACGTAGTATAGGGTAAGTCTTGCAATCGTTTTGAAAATCGAAAAAATTTTTTGACGGATTTACACGTTTTAGATAGTGGAGATTCCGAAAAACATATTTTTAGAAAAAAAAATTTGCCGTCCGTCTGTTTGTCTGTCTGTCTGTAAACGCTCTATCTCCCGAACAAATTGAGATAGAGACTTGAAATTTTGTATGTAGTTAGTATGTAAGAATGGGACGAAGCCTATTTAATATCAGCAACCTCGATTATCCGGAACTATTTTTTTCGGACTCTCGAAAAATTCGTTCTGATGAAAGGTACCTAAAAATTTTCGAATTTTTTTGTTCTAAGGAATGGACGTAAAAGGCAATAAAATAACACACATTTTGCATATAAAACGAAATCGATCGAATTATTAGTTGCCGAGATATTTATAATCCTGTTTTTCACATTCTTCGATTTTTCATGACCCTGTATTTCATTAAAATTTCAATTCAGAGGTATATTTTAATTGGAAATGAGACGCTTAATCCGACGCAGTTAATTGTTAGTTAATAGAATTATTATTTTTGGAGTTATAAGGATGTTTCTTTTACGCAGTTCGGTACTACTTGAGTAGTTTGGCGTTTTATATAATTTGTCGAAATTGGTACATCATCAGTTCTTTAATATAGCATTACTATGTATATTAACAATATTTAAATTTTGTTTATGAATTGCAATGCAATGTATAAATAGTTTTCACATGTTTTATTTTCATATACATATCCATGATGGGTAAGTATTACGGTGGCCCCCAACGACTAGTTTTTTGTATAGTGATGAGAAATAGTTTGAATAATTTCTTAAACAATCATCTAATTTCAGGTAAGAAAATTATAGTAGAATTAATAAAATTTTAAAATGCAGTTTTTTTTAGCATATTATTAATTTTTATGTTTTATTCATAGTATTTGAATAGTATTAATTAGTTTATGTATTTATATCTTTTAATTTAATATTAATTCATAATCAAACGGTAACAGCCAAAATAAATTGTAAAAAAATACTATAACAGGAATTCCTTTATAATAGCACCCCTTTAAACATGTTTTATTTTTATATTTTTTATATTTCGAACTTTCTTGTGATTCCGAAGAGTTCGAATTAACGAGAGCCAACTGTATATAGAATCATGTACAGGGCTTTTCAAAAATATTGCTAATTGCTAAAACTAAGTATTCAATTGTCTTATAAGTTTTGTATATCAAAACTGGGTACAATCCTATGGAAAACATGCCAGCTTTAAAAACAGTTTCTTCAGAATCTATCGAACCGATTTTGAATAAATTTATAATCCTTATTCACTAAATTATGCTCAAGATTTATAGAAGACAGTTTTTTTTTTCAGCGATTAAAACTTTTTATTTTAGAACAATGTCAATTTTTCAAAATTTTTCCATTTTTCAGAATTTGGTTTTTCTGTAATTAATTAAAGGTTTCAAATTGTAAGCCATATATGATCTTGTTTTATGCTTTATCATTAAAAAATAAAAAAAGGAAAAAAAATATATCAAAATCTCTCCAAGACTTTATAAGATAATGGGGTTTATACCTAATAAGTACGATTTTTTAAGAGAGACGAAAAACTTGGACACTTCTAACTTGGAAGTGAAGTTCTTGCACAATTTTATCAAAGACATTATCAAAGTACATACAAATACTTGAGTAAAATTTAGTTTCATGTAATAATTGAGGTAATGTTTTAACCCTTATCGGTTCTACGTCACTTCCCAGGTGACTTCCGCACCAGAATGCATTATTCGAATTTTATTCGGTTGACACCATTTTTTTTTTTATATAGAAAAGACATTTACTTGTGTTTTGACAATACACGCATACTACACAATTTATTTTTTAAATATAGTGGTGCGTAGAATTTGCGACAAAAAAAAACAAAACAATGTAGAATTTAGTAATAGAAATAAGCATAAAATGTTAGCGCAAAAATTACTGTGAATGGGAGTGGAGTAAGGAGTCGGTGTATCCCCTTGAATGTTTATGATTATTTTTAATGTTGAGAAATAAAAACGGGCTTACCAATGGATTCAGGAAGGTTGAAGGAGCTTTTTAAACAAAGAAAACAAAAATAACTTTTGTCGAAAATTTTCTCTCGTGTTTCCTTTTTAACTATTCTAGAAGTCTTGTAAAGTGTTTATACAATCTATGCGTGAAACATGATTTTTCTTTCTTGTTAGTGTTACAAAAATTGGTGTTACAAATCGAAAAAAGCATGAAAATGTTATGAAGGATGAAGATTTTAAAACCCTCTAATGTCATGCCATATAAAGTCTATGATAGCAGCAGTGTTCTCGCTGACATTTGACCAACGTTAGTAATTTGGCTAAATCATTCGCCAATTGAAAAAGGTATTAGCCAAATAGATTCGCCCTTTAGCACAAAAAAATATCTTTAATCCTATAATGTAGCCCCTTTTTTTCAATATGTTCTAAAATAACCTCAGTTTTTATAACTGCGACAACGATTGTTATTAATCTAAATTCAACTATCTGCTACAAATATATTAAATATATATATATTCCAAATACCTGCAAAAAAAAAATCTAAAACCGATTTAACTCATTAAAATGTTATAAAATAAAACTTCCTAAGTTAATTCAGAATTTTATGATATTATACACAATGAATCTGAAAAATCAAGTTGTTGCAGATCGATTTTATAAATGAAGTCGATGGTATGTGCTAAATTCATTGTTCTGCAACGAGTGCTTAAGAAACTTTTAGTTTCCATTCTGACAGTAAGTTTCAATTGAACATGATAAGCACACATAAACACATACAAAAAAAAAAAAAAAAAAAGAAAGAAAGGAAAAGAAAGAAAGAAAGAAAGAAAAGGAAGAAAAAGCAAAAATTGAGCACTAGCAATTTGGCGAATCTAATCGCTTGTTTACTCGCCAAATAATGAATTGAGTCGCAATTTGGCGCAAAGGCGAGCGACAGCGAGAACACTGGATAGCAGTGCAGTCGATCGCCCGCGGCAGTTGAAAACAGCTTTCAAACAATCAGAATTTATTGTCACCATGTCGCTTCTCTTACCGAAGATTGTAGGTTCAGTAGGTGTATTCCTTTGAATGTTTATGATTATTTTTAATGGTTGGAAGAAAAACGGACATACCAGTGGATTCAGGGAGGTTCAAAAAGCTTTCTAAGCCAAGAAAACAAAAATAATTTTTATCGAAAATTTTCTCTCATGTTTCCCTTTTAACTATTCTAGAAGTCTTGTAAAGCGTTTATACAATCTATGCGTGAAACATGATTTTTCTTTCTTATTTTCAGAATATCTTGAGAAAATAGCTTGCTTGAATAAGGAAATCAAGCCATCAAAAAGAGAATGCGAAGGGACAGTAAAAGAACAAGATTATTGCAAGTAAGTTTCGCGATTTTAAAATAACAATTAAGATAAAGTTAACTACAAGTCGGAAATTTCACGTCAAACGTAACAAATATGGTGCGTTCGTACTATAACGAAGTTTAAAAAATATTCATATTCTTGCTGTAAGAGTGTACAGTACTTCGGATACCGTATACTATCCGAAATCTTTTGTGTGTCCCTGACAATACTGTCTGGTTTTTATTACACATGCAGTAACTTGTAGTAAATCTCAGCCATGTATATTAATTTTATAAAATGTGAAATAGTTTAATATAATTGAAACACGTCCCAACAATCAATCCCCCCTATACCATTGTATAATGCATTATTTTTGTGTGGCCTTGTAAATTAATAAAAAATATCCTTTGCACCACAGATTGAACAGAATGTATATTTTACTATATACTTCATAGATGCATATCTATTTTACTACGTTCGGAAGAGTGCGACATCATTAAAATGCACTTGAAACTATTTTTCCCATTGGGCGTAATGTAACGGGAGATTTTTGATTGTCCCTTCAATTAAACTATACATCCGATTTTGATAAAATTTGAAATGACTCGTCAAAATTATGCAAAAATTATATATTTTAAATTTGAAATAATTCGGTTGGGTAATTTTTGCTCAGTTATATGACGGACGGACGGACGAACTGAACGACGAATATAGGTGCTACGTATTTACATAATTACGAACGCACCTGAAATTTACGTAAGCTGCGATTAATTTTATTATTTTAAACATACAATTACTGAAAGCGAATTCGGGTTTAAAAAGAAAAATCCGGAGTACTGCATACTATTACAGCAAGATTTAAATATTTTTAAAACATTCTTATAGTATGAACGCACCTCACTTGCTACGCTTGATGTGCAATTTCCAACTTGTTTTAACAGCAATAATTTTAGATTAAAAAAGAAAATAAAGAAAGAAAGAGTAAATGCATGAGTTAAAAAACAGAAAAAATAACTAGTTTTTGTACGTATGATTTTTTTAAAACAAAAGTTTTTAAATATTAACAATCCTATTGAAATTTCGCATGTATAGATA
The DNA here is from genome assembly GCA_964019185.1 of Maratus speculifer. Taxonomy (NCBI): domain Eukaryota; kingdom Metazoa; phylum Arthropoda; class Arachnida; order Araneae; family Salticidae; genus Maratus; species Maratus speculifer. The sequence goes on along the minus strand of OZ025296.1, from coordinate 313,138,698 downwards.
ACGATGATAACAGAAAGGTTTTAATTTACAGCTACAAATTTTATTTAACATTTATACTAAACCTTGTCATTTTGCTATGTCTAACGAGCTACTAAAGAGATTCGAAGAATCGTTACCGGATAGTTCCTGGTTACAGGATAGCATCAATTTTTATTTATAACCATAGCCGACTATATACTACCGGCCGAGCCATTTCGCAAAAAACCGCCGAAAAAGTGAAGCTGGATTCAGCTTCAAATCCTGAACCATTTCATTGGACTACGTGTGAGTTCACGTGGCGCAAACTCTGGCCAAATTAGCATTGAGTACTGTCTGGCTCAGACGAGAAAAACCAAGGCAAAACTAGATACCGGGCTTGCTCATTCCTTTCATGACGTCACAAAAGGTGGCTGAATGACATCCAGCAATTGGTACAAAACGATGGGTGCGTCACTTTGAGCCCTGTTTGTACCAATAGCAGATAGCTGCCAGCCACCTTTTGTGACGTCGTGATAAGGAATGAGCAAGCCTGGTATCTAGTGTAGCCCTGGAAAAACCCTGAGTAGATTTCCTGCTTTCGGAGGTTCCAAAACTTGTAGGGAAGGAACGTAGTCCGAAGAAGGAGCAATCACATTGTTGAAAAGGCTATGTTCATTCTCGGAATGACTGAATGGGAGAAACAGAAAGAGCGGACTTCCCTAAAATAAAGTAAACTGACCAGTTACCCTGGCAACATAGCAGAGTCAAAACCAGTTGCAGGGTTTTTCTTGTCTTAGCCAGATAGTAAGCTGCTTTCTGTTTGGTGCATATGGCTCGGCACATGGTCATTGTTTTGGTTCAGCGTTTGCACGATTAGTTAGAATAACTTGGGCAAGGTATCAGAGTCCTCTGGCAGGAGACTTCATACATTAATCTCAAATACACTGTAAAAAACATGACTATTTTGCTGCATCGTCACTCCCCCGCTTTTATAGAATATCACTCTTTTGGCCAATGAGAATGCTCCATGATAGCCTGAAGTAGTCGTTTTCTATAAAAGCGGTGGAGTGACGATGCAGCAAAATAGTCATGTTTTTTACACCGTAGACGCGCCTATAGATCTAGTGGGCCATGGTATAACAATAGGAAAACACGAGTCTAAAAACAGGGCGATTAAAATGTGCCATAAAGAACACTTGTAAAAAAAGAAAAATCATATTTTTAATTAATATAAAATTGCTAGGAAAATTATTATTTACTATGAAATCATTTTGAAACTCAAATTTAGTTACGTTTTCTTTTATTATACAGCTTGTGAGTCTGATAATAAAGATAATCTGAATTTAGGAATGTTTTGTATCTTAATTTAATTTGAAAAAAAAAAAAAAAACTACATACGTAAAAAGTAATGTAATCCTAATAAAATTATAAATGTGAAGATGAGTGTGAATGCTTGAATAAAATCAAGGTCAAAACGCACAGCGCATGAATTAATAGCTTTCTATCTTTGCATGTAAATGGATTATGAGAAATGTACAGACGGCATAGATTTTCCCTGTAAAATTTAACCATTTTTCTTAATTGTCACTAAAAAATCATAACCCGGAATAAAAATTTATACGCAACAATTAATTTTCAATTGAAAGGTTTTCACGTGTAAAAGGAAAATTAAATTAAAAAAATTAATATATATACTATATATACATATGAAAATGACGTCATATTAGAAATGAAATGGGAATTTTTAAAGCATTTCTTAATAATATAAAGTGCATGAATATGAGTTTGAGTAAGTCCATAAAGCAGATGAATGTGACGTCATATATAAAAAATAACACGAGCACCCTTTAATGTTAAAATAAAAAAGTTTGGGTTATGGTATCAATTTAAAATATATATAGTACCAATATTTGACGGCTTATCATCTGCGCACCGCTAACTTAAAGATTTAACTTTTAATTTAAAAAAGAGTTTTGAAAAGAAAATAGATGGTAAATATCAATAACATGCACCCCAAAATTATCCATGCTTATAAAGACTTGAAATTTTGTATGTACTTAATACGCAAGAATGGGGTGAAGCCTATTGAATATCAGTAACCTTGGTTATCCGGAACTATTTTTTTCCGACTCTCCAAAAATTCCTTTTGATGAAAGGGCATAAAAATTTTCGATTCTTTTTATTATTTTAAGCAGTGCACGTAACAGGCAATAAAATAATACAAATTTTGCATATAGAATGAAGTTGATAGGATTGTTAGTTGCCTAGATATTTGTAATCCTGTTTTCGACATTCTTCGATTTTTCATGATCCTGTATCTCATTCCAATTTCAATTCAAAGATATAATTTAATTGGAAATGAGACTCTTAATTCGACGCAGTAAAGTATTAGTTAACATGCTGATTATTTTTGGAGCTAAAGTATGTTTCATTTACGCAATTCGTTACTACTTAAGTAGTTCGGCGCTTTATATAATTTGTCGAAATTGGTTCATGAGCAATTCTGTAATATGCATTATTATGTATATTAAAAATATTTAAATATACGTTTAAATTTTGTTTTGGAATTGCAATGCATTTTATAAATAGTTTACACATGTTTGGTTATTTACCATATGTAAGAGTTGGTTATTTACTATATGTTTTTAATTTTCGGGTGTGAAAAGTTTTGCTTAATTAATGTATTTTTTTATGTTATGTAAACGACGTCACTAAGTAACAAATTAAGAAAAAGAAACAAAACATAGCATGTTTCATATAAAATAGTGTTTATGGAAGTTTTGACTAAGGCTGGCTTAAATTTTTGTTCATCATATGATCTATTTAACTGAGTCAGTCGCGGAAATATTTCAGAATACAGGATTGCTATAAAAGAATCGTCCACTTTCAAAACCCGATTTATTCAAAAGTACACTGAGGTGACAAAAGTCATGGGATACCCTGCTAATAGCGTGCCGGTCCTCCGTTTGCCCGGTGAAATGCAGCAACACAACGTAGCATCAACTCTACGAGTCGTTGGAAGTCCTCTTGAGAAATATTTAACCACTCAGCCTCCATAGATATCTGAATTTCGAAAGTGTTACCGATGGAGGATTTTGTGCACGAACTGATCTCTCCATTGTGGGATTCGTGTTGGGCTATCGCGGTGGCCAAATCATTCGCTGGAATTGTCCAGGATATTCTTCAAACCCATTGAGAACAGCTATGGCCCGGTGATATCGCGCATTGTCAGCCTGGAAAATTCCATCGTTGTTTGGGTACATGAAGTCCATGAATGGTTGCAAGTGACCTCCCAGTAGCTGAACGTAACCGTTTTTAGTTAACGCACGGTTCGGTTTGACCAACAGACCCAGTCCATTAAATGTAAACACAGTCCACACCATTATAGAGCCACCAACAGCTTGCACAGTGCCTTGTTGACAACTTGAGTCCATAGCTTTATGGAGCCAGCACCACACTCGTATCCTTCCACCAGCTCTTACCGATTGAATTCATGACTCATCTGACCAAGTCATTTTTTTCCCAGTCATCTACGATCCAACTGATAAGGTCACGAGCCCATGAATGCCGCTGTTGGCGAAATCGTGCTGTTAGTAATGGCACCCGAGATGGTCTTCTGCTGCTATAGCTCATTAAAGCCAAATATTGCCGGGCATCTCACATTCATTCCTGTGGTTATTTAACGCAGTGTTGCTTGTCTGTTCACATTTACATGTCTACACAAATGTCGCTGGTCGCGGTCATTAAGTGCCGCGGTTGACTACTGCGTTGTCCATAATGGGAGGTTATACCTGAATTTAAGTATTCTCGGCACACTCTTGACACTGTGAATCTCGGAATGTTAAATTCCATAACGATTTCCGAAATGGAATGTCCCATGAGTCTAACTCAATTATCATACCGCATTTGAAATCCGTTAATCTTCGTTGTGTGGCCTTAATCACATAATGAACCTTCTCACAAGAAGCATTTGAACACGAATAAAAGTCTTACCCATGCACTGATCATTTATACAATTTTTAAGCGACACTTCTGCCATCTATGTATTTGCATATTGTTATCCAATGACTTTTGTCACCTCAGTGTATTATACTTACAAGTGTCATTGATACATGAAAATAACTACAAAATATCCAAGTTTTATGCTCTTTCTACAAATATTCTATGTGTGCGGCCTTAATCACACGACACCCGTCCAGGTGGTATTTCAATTCAATTCACACATTTTATAGCTTGATACAAGGCGGTTCTTTTCCATACTGCCTTCAGAAAGAACGTTTCACTGCTATGACAGACGAACATTTTGCATATTCCAGCACGCAGAAACACTTTTCTGGCTTCGCTCTGTTTCGGGAGAAAATGGACGGAACTCGTTACGGATACTCAACCAATGCTGCTACGCCACCTGATGTACTAACTTGAACTAGTGCTGCCACGCCACCTGGTGTACAAATTTCAATATTTTGTGGTTCTTTTCATACATCAATCATATTTGTAAATATAATACTTTTAAGTAAATCGGTTTTTGAAAGTGATTGATTCTTTTAAGGTAATCCTGTACATGTGTGAACAAACAAAAAATAAAAAATATACATGTGTTACCAAATGAGAAATGAAATAACTTAAATATTTTTCTTCTGTGTCCCTTCTTATTCGTAGGAGATTTTTTGAAGTATTGCGATGTACTGAAAATGAAGTCATCAACAAATGTGGGAAAGACGTAGAAGAACTTGTGACTGAACTTTTCAAGCAAAAGCACTCCATGAACAGCGTGTTTTGTCCGTAAAATGGAAGACTTTTGTCCGCAAAATCGTACATTTGTAAAATAAATGAAAATGTTGATTAACAAATTTGTGTGTTTACTTATTTTACCATTTTTTTTCACTTAACCTCTTCGCGACGGGACCATTTTTAGTGTTTTGTCATCGGTTTTCAAAAACAGAAATTTGTGACTTATTAAATCTAGAAAATACTCCGATTAAATAAGGCAAATTTTTCAGTAAAATTTTACTGGTGGTAGTAAATTGGGATTCTTAAGCGTTTTTGTGGGCCATCGTGTTAACAACTTTTATTTCAGTGGGATATTATTTATAGTACTTAATTTTAATCCTTAAATGACACAGTCGCACCAGAATTTCATAATAAAGTTTTGTTTTTATAATATACACGAAGAAAATATATTATTATTATTTTTAATAAATCTGCTAGTAATTTCTGGTGCCACTCATTAATTCCAACATTTTTTGCAAAACATGGAAGGGGTTGCCAACATATTAAATAAATGCTCATCAATTATGTACGCTTATTTTCAATAGTTTTTCTATTTCTTATCGTATACTCCGAAACCCCTTGGAATAAAGTGGACTGTTCCGAATGGAATCTGAGGACGCAAAGCAACTGTTTTTAGGGTTTTTTACTGGTGAGAACCGCGTAAGTGTGGTTTCGAAAATATTCTGGACTTTTTAAAAGGACTTGAATGTATTTTTGAGTGTTTTTATATGTTTTTATCCACCTTTTAAGAAATATGTATGCATTGAATTGTATTTTTATGAATTTAATTAATAAACAAGATGAATTTTGCACTGATTTTTTTTAACTCCAAATTGTATAGAACATGAAAGCGCAAATACTTAACAAACAAACAGCTTTAGAGTTCAAAATTAAGTCCTGTATTTAAATACGCAACCATATAAATCCATGCAGAAAACATTAGTAGAAGAATTTAGAGAAACTTTAAGTCCTTGTACAATAGTCCCTCTATTAGAGCTAGTTCAGAAATATGTCCAGAAACAAACACAGGGAGAGACACAAGGATAACAGACCAGCTGACATAGATGAGAATTTCATTCCAAGATTTTCAATCGTTGCTGCAAATGTTCGTTAACATTTGAAATCTGCGAAAAATTGCGACATTCACTTGCTTAGACGGTGCCATTGGCGCATTTGAACACTTACTGTAATTGTTATGTCAGTAAAAGACTCCTTTTCATTTCCTCCACATTTCTTGTTTTTCGTCAATTTTTTTCATTTTTGACCCCACATTGCTGTACAAAAATTACTTCTCTATTCTTACTTTAACTACTTTATTATCCTTATCTTACCTTACAGTTTGTTCCTAGAATTTGGGAACATCCTGTACAAATATCTTAAACCAAAAGCATTTTATTTCAATGTGCAAGAAATGCTTCCAATTTGTACATACAAAAATAAAAGTTGTATATTGGCGAAATTTGCGCCCAACTAATAAAAAAGTACCAATCTATCCATCTATCTATGTTACAAAGGCCAAATGTATCTGTGCGTAAAGGCATACGTCATCTTGCGAATGGCAACACTTTGAAATTTGAGATGAAATTTTGGTTTTGGGATTTTTACTACTGCAAATTTTTAAACTTTTAAGCATTCCACATTTTCTATTTTTACAAGCTTATTGTATAGGAAAAAATTGTTCTTTTAAATGCAATTTGTTGAGAATTGTATATTAATTTATTTTTGAGATATTAATTTTTTTGTAGTTTTTAAGGGTGTATTTGAAAAAAACGCTTTTCCACCTTCAACAGCTCGAAATTTTCTGATACAATTTCACAGACTCCTTTTGAAAAGTAGAAACATGAAACTTGCTGAGATGATTTTTGAAGAGATGTATAAGGTGCCGTGTGATGTCATTTCGCTCTCAATTCACTAGAATTTGATTTATGAACAATTACTTTCTCAGTATGACCCTTTTTCTCGTTCCCAGATCTCCCGCTTCGGAAAAATTGGTTCAAAAGCCAACTTTGATTGCATTTTTTTTTGCAATATTTTCTGCTTTTATCAAAAGCTCGATAATCATGACACCTTGTGTATTTTCTAAATAAGACAATTTACCAGTTTGATGCATTTGAGAGCAAAAGTGAATCTAAAAATAAATCAGAAAATAAGCAATTTGAATCGAAATACACCCTTATCACCGCTTTTATAATTGCGACAACAAAACCATTTCATTTCTATTAAAAGTAAAGGGAACAAAGCAAATTATTGAATCTTTTCGTTGTTAATTTCTTACAAGTGAAAAAAATTAAATTAAAATGCTTCCTATATGAAATATATCGTCTGTAATAAAACACGGTGAATTTTGTTTTTTATTTATCAATTAAATGATTTTTGATTTATTACAAACTTACTAATCAAAGTGGAATAAATTTTTCTGTTTTTCATTTTGGAATATTAAACATACGAGGCTTAATTGATAACTTTGTCAGAGTAAGAGATCTTTATATTACACTAGCTGTTACCCGTGACGTCGTTCACGTAGCATTAAAAAAAAGATAAACGCTTTAATTAAACAAAACGTTTCATTAACAATAATTTAAAACATGTATAACTAACAAATATCTTATGGGAGGCTATGCGATAGTTTTTCTTTATAGGGGACTTAAAGAACTCAGTCAAATAAAAGGGAAATGTGTTAGATAATATGAACAATCGGGAAAATGAAATTGCAACCACTTATACTGTTGAAGAACTGTAACGCACCCCAATTGTACAAAAATCATGTTGTAGTGCTTTTCAGAATTCCATATCAAAGAAAGAAAAATCGTGTGTTAAACCTAGGTAATAAACAAAATATCCAACATTTTCATAATACATAACTTCGCTAGCCCATTCTTTTCTGCAGCTGTGTATATGATCTATGTGTTGTAAATATTGTAAATACAATGTTAAAATTTTGCTTAGTTAGAAAAAGTATAACGAAGATTAAAATTCACCTTTAGCAATTTCTAATAATAGACAGAAACTTACTTGAATTCTTTTTAACAGTCTTGTATATTACGTGCAAATATTTATACGACCGCATATTTAGCTTAAATTATTCAAGGAAAAAACCCGATTCAAATTATTGAATTCATATTTCCGGGAATCGCTATTGCACAGGTGACCATATATCCAGTTTATTGTATAGTCTGATACATGATTTATATAAATTCTACAAACATCTCTTATTATTCCAAATGTAGTTGAACTTCATGATGCATTAGTTTTCCTTAAAATACATACGATAATTGAAAAAGCTCTTCAGCAATCTTTTCTAATAGACCATACTTTGGATACAATATCTGAGATCTGGACACATGTCCAGAATCTTTTATGCGTCTCTGTAAATGAACAACAAATATGATGCAAATCATACTTAACTGCTAACATATTGTAGTAAATTTCAGTATTTATCATAGTATTGATTATCTCAGTATATTAATTTCATCATGTTTGAAATAATGCAACGCAATTAAAATACGCTGGGAATATTTTTCCTCCGAAGACTATTATATTACCGAACATTTTTCTGTGATCTTGTAAATGAATGTTAAACCTTTTCACCCCATTTTCTACAGAAATCCTGTTTTAACGCACTTCAGAAACTGATATCAATTTCAATATTATTAAAATAACCTTAATAAAATAACATCATTAAAATACGCTGCAAATGGTTTTTCTTCGCAGACTATGATATATTGAAATACTTTTGAGCTCCCTGTACGCACACTATAAGTACTTTACTTAACATATTCTATAGTAACCATGTTCTTGTGAACATGGTTGCTATCGAAATGTTACTATCGCATGGTTACTATCGCATGTAAATTTCATTACATTTAAAATTATGTAACATTATCAAAATACACCACAAATGATTTTTTTGCCGTAGACCATAATGTAAAGTCTCCTTTTGAGTGCTCCTGTGATTCAGCTATACTTGCTACCTGGTTCATTTTCCGCAGATGCTATGGCAGATCTCAATAACGTATGCTATTTTCGTATGAATCCCACTATATTTACTCAAGTTGAAACATGGACAAACAGACGGCAGACCCCATGCTCTCGGCATCCGGTATACAAACAGGTTGAAGTCGTAAACACTTTTAGACCATGTTAGAAAGTGTCAAAAGGGGGTAGTTTCCGTAAAAAAAAAAAAAAAAAAAAAAAAAAAAAAAAAAAAAAAAACAATTTTTGAAAATTCGAAAACTTATACTTTGTTTCAGATATGACGTTACATTGATATTTTTAAAATTCTTAATGGAAAGTATTCCTGTGACGTCACAATTAGTAAAAAGTTGAATTTTATAGCCTCGAACCGAAAGAAAGAAAAAGGTTCATTTTTATTACGGATTGATATCTGGGAAAACTACTAAAATATTTATATTCTTGTAAAGTGTGAAATTATATTCTTGTGAAGTCTTCTAAGTGTAAAAGAAATTTTATATAATCGTCTGCGTAATATAAGAAGAAAAACAGTATTCCTCTGACGTCACAATTGGTAAAATCGCGGTTTTTAACCTCGAACCGAAAAACAGAATAGGGTCCATTTATTTATTTCATTTTGTTTTTATCACGTGAAAATCTTTCAGGTGAAAATTAATTACAGAAGAGGAATAATTATTCCGGTTTTTTTTTTTATTTTTTGGCAACGAAAAAAGAAAGATGATTAAATATTATGGAAAAATTTTCAATTTATTCTGTATGTTAGCGGAGTAAGACAGCTATATAGAAATGTAAAGCTGCTCACCGGGCCAATATCTTGGTCAATACAACAACAACAACAATTTATTCTGTAAGAAAAATAGTGAAATGTTGAATTATTAAGAAAAATATTTGAATAAAATAAATAAAAATTAGCCTATGTTCATTTCAGACCAATAATCTATCTATATACAGAAATTCGAAGACATTAATCCATACGTTTTGAAGCCAAGTTCATTCCTATTTTTCGGACACACTTTCACATTTATAATATATATAAGGATTTAGCTGCTTACATTACGATTAAAGTTTAATTTTAACAATTTTTAAAACCGAGTTTTATAGCATTTTGTTAACTTTAGCTTGAATATAATTTGCTTAAGAATTAGACGTATCAAATAAGGTGCATTTTTTTTATTATAACCAGTGTTCTCGCTGACATTTGACTAGCGTTAGTAACTTGGCAGTTAAAAATAAAAAAACTTTCGCCAAATCAAAAAAGTATTAGCAAAACTTATTAGCCGACTAACACACACACACACACACACAAATATTTTTAATCCTTTAATGTGTATCCTTTTTTTTCAATATGTTCTAAAATAACCTAAGTTTTTATAATTGCGACAACTATTATTATTTATCAAATTTCAACTATCCACTACAAATATATTAAAAATATGTATGCATGTATATGTATGAAAAACGAAAAAGAAAAGAAAGAAAAAGCAAAAATTTGATCACTAGCAATTTGGCGAATCTAATTGCTTGTTTACTCGCCAAATGAATAATTAATTCGCCATTTGGCGCAATGGCTAGCGACAGCGAGAATCCTGATTGTAACAAATTTTATAAGCTTATCAATGATAACAGTTTCTTTTTAAATATTTTCTTTCGTCGAAATTCACGGGTTATACCTTGTTTAATTCAATTTTAACTATACACTGAGAAAGCAACATAATTACAATACAACTGTATACTAGTTACACTATTGAAATAACGATTTTCCGCTGAAATATACCAATTGTTGTGAAACTACAACTTTTTTTAAACATTAAAAAATAGGAAATAAGATAAAAAATTTAAATTAAAGAATTGAAACATTTTAAAAAATAGTATATTCTTTTATTTAACATGTTTAAAATTTACATTAATTAAAAATAAATAATTCATTCATCTAAATGAAAATATTCCAATTAATTTTCAAAATGCTTTATTCATACAGAAATAAATTACATATAAATATTTAATCAAAATTATACTTACAACAAATAAGGGGATAAAATACAATTATATAGGTTGCAGACATTAACCCCTTGGGGACGAGCGACACGTATACGTGCCGCAAATAGGCTTAAGAATCCTTGTTAATTCCCACCAGTAAAATTATACTGTAAAATTTACATTATTCAATCGGAGCATTTTTCCCGATTTAATAAAATACAAATTTCTGTTACTTAAAACCGGTGACAAAACATTTAAAATTTCGTAAAAGTCTCCCGTCGCGAAGGGGTTAAAACAAAACAATGAAGGCTAAAATATAATTAAGAGGATAAATACAAGTAAATTAAAATTACTTTATCTGCGTGTGTTTTTATAAATGGCAAAATATTATCTAAAATTCAATACATAGTTTCAAAATTACTGACATTTAGATGAAAACTAAATTAATAAAATTATTACTCTTTCTTATATCATGTGTACTGTAAATAGAAATGCTAAGAATGAATACTAGAATTGTTAAGAATGAATACAAGTTTAAGCAGGGTTCGCAGCATCCCTAAATTTTTATAGATTCGCTACAACGATTTTAAAACAATAAACTTCATCGCAGATTTCTTTAACATATTTCAACTGAAACATACCATAAGGTTTATTTTTTTATAATAATGGTAGCAAAGATAATAAATAAATAAATAAAAATAACGAACGCTGCGAAACGCGATTTAATGTTAAGAAAATCAGTAAATGTAGCACCATATAAAATAATGCATCCATGGCAGTGGTTTAAAACTATTAATTAAGTACGAAATTAGTAAGTTTAATTTAACATAAGGGGACTAGTCACTCAGCTTCGGAATTGTTTTCGTTCATGTTAAGTCTGTAAGCGTTTGGCGCACTTCTATTTTTTAAAATCTCTTCGGGTAGTTATTATTTTCAACTTCTATTTTTTTTTTTTTTTTTTTTTTTTGTATATACGTCTTAGAAGATGTCTGTTTACTTAATTTTTTTTTTTAAGTATATACTTAATTTTATAGGAAATGTTAAAATTTCACACACAATTGGTCAGTTTTTAACATATAAAATATTAATTTAAGCGTAGATTTTAGCAATATTTTGAGAACTAAGAAAAAAAGAAACATCCTTTAAGAAAAGTACACAGAAAAAAGGAGTTAAAAATATTAATTTCCCCCCATAGACTTAACATTTCGGAAGAGAATTTCGAAGGTGAGTGACCACCCCCATTAATATAACATGCAAAACACCCCTACTGAAAACCAATAATGTTTGCATCATATTACATCATACATTAGTCCAAAATAGAAAGGATATTAAATTCATTGGCAATACATCCTGCGAAATACCAATATTGATTACATTAGATGTACACTGGAAATATTTGCTATGAAATGCAAACGCTACAGAAATTTTTTTATATATATTGGAAGCATTGCCAATGAAGTGGTAAAATATTTCTTGGAATAATGGCGCAATATTGAAAGAAATGTACACATTCTGATGTTTGGACAATATTCCCTGTCAATGTTGGTTAAGATATAGCCAATAAAACAATATTGACCCTTATATTTTTCTAGGTATGTGGCAAAAAGTTATAAATTCATAAAATGAAGATAATTTTACGTTTAAAATAACAAATGTCATAAATTACATTCTCGCAATGTAATAAAATTAATGTAAGGGTGAAAAAAAAAGGGAGAATGGATAAAAAGTTTGTGGCTGTTCAAAAGTTCTAAGAAAGGTAAATCTGAACTTACTGTTAGAAATTTACCTTAAGAAAGTTGAAAGTATCCAGCTCGGTGGAACTTTCGGGTTGCAAACGCAGTGAAGAAGGTGTTTAGTTTGCCCGTTCACTCTCGTGTAAGCTTCTTCCAATTCCATTTGTTCCTCCGATTTTTCACAAACATTACGACTATTCAACTTGACAGAACTATTCAACGCTTTTGGAGAAGGAATTTTTTTGTTGAAAACTACAGTATTCAACGCTCTCTGAGAAGGAATTCTTTTGTTGAAGACTACAGTATTCAATGCTTTCGGAGAAGGAATTTTTTTGTTGAAGACTACAGGTTCCTTCAAGTAGTTTTCGAAGCCATCAACTCTCTCCTCCACATTCTCATATTCTTCTTCAGCATCATTAGTTTCTTCAGAATCGAGATTAAAATCATCATCGAGATAAGAAAAGCTTTGTTCAGTTGGTTTTGATTCGAACATTTCAGTTTTTATTTTTGAAAGTTCCGGATTAGCATTTTCCTTCTTTATTAGTCCGTAATCGAAAGATTTGTGACTACCTTGATGCGAAAAATTGCTTTGTAATTGCCATGTGTTTCCACGATCTCCTAACACTACCCTTGCCGTGGACGGTAACAGACTTGTCATCTTATGAATCGCTATGTTTCTTTTATTTTCCCTACATGTATTTTTCTGTGAATTCCATAACGTATTAATGGGGTACTTTTCGGCAGGATAGGGTTCATTTTCTTTGTTGGCTTTAGACATTTTGATATTCCGTTTTTCCAACAACTTCCGACAGCAACGGTCTGTATCATTTTTTACAAGTGTCTCATGTCTTGTTTTTCTACCTCTTCCTCGAGGTTTCCTACTCTGTAAAAAAAAAAAAAAAAAAAAAAAAAAAAGAAACGAGATTTTTAAAATTATTTATTTGAAAACTTTTTAATATCTAATACAAATGCTTAAATAGCATAACAAAAAATAAACAAATAAAATTCTCTAAAATGAAATCTATTTAAAAAACAAAATTGTTTTTTTTTTCTGCATTAGTTCTAAAATTACTAAACGTACTTGTCTAATGTCATATAGATAAAATAACCAGAAACCCAAGCAGATCATATAAAGAAACAAATTCCAAGAGATTCCTATGTTAAAATCTCCAGTTCATATATCGCATATTGGATGTCCCATACATTTATTAATACTTTAAAAATTCATAAGTTGAAAAATTGATTTATTTGATTGTGGTTTGTGGCAAAACTATTCTCATACTTTTTTTCCTGTTCTTTCTCTTTCGCTCTCACTTTTTTTTTTTTTTTTTTTTTTTTTTTTTTTTTTTTTTTTGTAAAAAGGGGAGGAAAATAATGAATATTTTTTGTCAATAGAGGACGCTTTAATGGGGTACTTTTCGGCAGGATAGGGTTCATTTTCTTTGTTGGCTTTAGACATTTTGATATTCCGTTTTTCCAACAACTTCCGACAGCAACGGTCTGTATCATTTTTTACAAGTGTCTCATGTCTTGTTTTTCTACCTCTTCCTCGAGGTTTCCTACTCTGTAAAAAAAAAAAAAAAAAAAAAAAAAGAAACAAGATTTTTAAAATTATTTATTTGAAAACTTTTTAATATCTAATACAAATGCTTAAATAGCATAACAAAAAATAAACAAATAAAATTCTCTAAAATGAAATCTATTTAAAAAACAAAATTGTTTTTTTTTCTGCATTAGTTCTAAAATTACTAAACGTACTTGTCTAATGTCATATAGATAAAATAACCAGAAACCCAAGCAGATCATATAAAGAAACAAATTCCAAGAGATTCCTATGTTAAAATCTCCAGTTCATATATCGCATATTGGATGTCCCATACATTTATTAATACTTTAAAAATTCATAAGTTGAAAAATTGATTTATTTGATTGTGGTTTGTGGCAAAACTATTCTCATACTTTTTTTCCTGTTCTTTCTCTTTCGCTCTCACTTTTTTTTTTTTTTTTTTTTTTTTTTTTTTTTTTTTGTAAAAAGGGGAGGAAAATAATGAATATTTTTTGTCAATAGAGGACGCTTTAACATCCAAATCACAAAATGGTACATTAGATTTACTGTGGAAGGATATGGAATACCGATGCCTTTGATGTATCAGTTATTCTCAGTACTTCTCATGCGCAACTTACCCCACTAGTGAATAATTATTTACTAATTTACTAAAGTGTCAATTTGCGAAGCTACAACAGGGTTCATTCCACGTAAAATGAGCAACAATTTAAAAAAAGCCGTGGTTACATGGTAACCGATTTTAATAAAAATCCGTGTCGGGTTGGTAGATTTCGAAGTTAAGTACTCATTTCAACTACAAAAATAAAATGAAACAAGTTGGATGTAGATTCTGCCATTGCAGAATTCAGTTTCGCCTCCGATTAGAAAAAAAAAAAAAAAAAAAAAATTGATAGAGGTTTTTTAGAAGGGCGACCCCGTTTAGAATGCAATGAACTAACTTCATTTTTCTTGTGTTTATCAATATAATAGCAAACAGAACGGCGTGAAATACCCAATTGATTAGCAATTTCTCTGTGAGACATTGGAATTGGGGAATAATAAAGAGATACAATTTGACGTGCTACTTCTTCATTGACTAGATTCATCAAAAACGGTTTTTTTCTTTAGTTTGAACGCTTTTTTATAGATTCTGAGAAAAAGGATTTCAGGAGACTCATTTTAACAATAAAACGAGTGGAATCCCGTCGAATTCGACGAATGAGATGTTTATAAGACCCGATCGATTTCGTTTAAAAAAAAGCAAAAGTAATTACATTATTGAATCTATATACAGTAAAACCTCCATAACGAACACTCCCGAATAGCGGACACCTCTATTTAACGGACAGTTTTTCAATCCCCACTCCCAAAACCTAAATTTTTGTATGTTTAACCTCTGAATAACGGACATTCCGAATAGCGGACACTATTTTCATCGATAAAGGATGAAAAAACATTTTTTAACGAGAAGAAAAATAAAGGGAAAAAAAAAGAAAAAGAAAAGAAAAAAGTCCTCTAAATTTATCAGGGCAATGTGTCACAAAATTTGTGATCACAGATTAATGTAGAGAATGGGTTGGGGAAAGTCCCTCTCCCCCCCCCCCCCATACACACACACACACATATTCTCTGATGTATTCAGGATGTTGCCTGGGAGGGATATCTAAGTTAGTGATGGGCGATAACGAGAAGTTTTTCTCGATTTTCTCGATTGTATGAACATCTCGATAACTTTCGATTGTGTAAAAATTTTCTCGATGACTCCAGTTTGCAATTGCTTTTATACTATACAGGATTCAATTTTATCAAGAGTCTACTACAGGTGAATGAGTCGGTGTTAATAAAGACACGACGGATTTACTCGCTAGTGAGCCCCTCCTTTCATTGGTGTATCCAATTTATACGCAATCTTTTAATATGAAATCTCGAACTGGGTCCTCATTGTATATGGCATCATATACCAAACGCGGTGTGCACGCACAGCAAAATCTTGTTAACGAAGAAAAAGAAAGAAAAAAAAAATTCGAATTGAACAAACAACCGGACGTAAGCTCGAATCGAACGTTAAATTTTGAAAACTGCCCCCCCCCCCAAGGTAACGTAGTGGGGGGGGGGGAATATATAACATCGGGTGCATAAGATCAGTAAGTGGTCACATGCCCAACAACTTCTTTGTTTTCTAAATTCCATGTATATTATAAATATTATTTATTGCAAAATCCGAAAAAATAAAGAAAAAAAAACATTTTGGAACTGCCGACAGAAGTCAAAACATGAACAATTACGTGTGTATTTTTTTTAATCGTCAGGAAATATTTTATTGTGCAGGAAATACAAGGACCAAGTAACCGCGGTAAAATAACGCCTACACGCGAGAGGAGGCCAGAGTCCCAGCAGTGGTGAACAATATTTATATGATGCAGATGTCATACACGCACCACATTGGCACGATGTTTTCCAGATGCCGATTTAGAGAAAACTTCGAAGAATTTTGAGAAATTTAAATTTCAAACCCTTATGGGGTAACGTGACCCAGAATGACGGGAGAAACTTTTTTTATGCTAAATTGGTAATGTATGAAGCATAAGCTTTCAATGAACATATTACATCAAAAAATGAAAAATGCCCCCCCCCTGGCCCCCTCCCCCCCCCAAAAAAACCCCGGTGTTATGGGAAAAACCGTAAAACTGCAAAAAGAGCGGCGACGAAATGTTAGCTATGCTATAGTTTTTCTCGCTGCTGTAGCTCCCATACAAACAAAGTTATAGCCTTTTAAAAATTGAAATGAAGTGAAGAAATGAGCAAAATTATGTTGGTGAATAACCAACAGGGGGGGGGGGTCAATACCCCGCTTGGGCCATATAGCTTAAACTTTTAAGTTAAAATTGGTAGAGAAAAAAATGAGCAATATTTTAAAGTGTATGTTGGGGGAGGGGGGGGCGGGTCAAGCCCCTCACCTTTGAAAGAGGTAATCAAAGAGGGAACTTTAAAACAATGTGCCTAGGTTACAGTAACAATGTGGCTAGTTCAATGGTTTTTTTTCCATCTCAAAAAAATTTCCAATACGTCTAAGGACGTTTTCAATTAAAAAATTTGATCTAAAATGATAAAAACACAAAAAGCTTCGAAAAATGCCAACCCCCCCCCTCCCGCCGTGGGAACCAAATTCGGAAGGGGGGGGGGGGGTAGGAAAGCATCATAATATGAAAGAGTAATTCGAGATCTTCAAGATGATATACAATATGACGGGCTTAAAAAGTGAAAATTGTCCCTTTCCCCTGACCCCCGTCAATCCAACCCTTTCGCCCCCAATTTCCTGCAGCAGACATTTAAATTTTTTTACCATTGATAAATAATTACCGAATGATTCGATGAAAAAAACCCACACTTAAATTGATAAGTATTGTAGAAATCGCTACTGTTTTAAACATATATTCGTCCCCTCTCCAACCCCCTCTTTGAATTTTTTTTTTTTTTTTTTTTAATAAACAATATTTATTGGGGGGTACCACGTACGTGACAGCATGGTAAGACTAAAATACCAGAAACTTTTAAAATTAGGTCTTCATTTCACAAGTTATTGTCATATTCTCTTGTCATATGCTTCTTTCTGTACTTCGTTTTTCGATAAAACTTTCATTTCATAAAGCTTCATCGACAAAACGCCTCGATAAAGCTCGTCATCTCTATTCTCAGCGAGAACGAAAATCATCCTTATCGAAAAAGGCATTAATCAGCAAACCACAAGCTTCTCGGAGTGCCGCTTTTATCAAGGTTAAATTTCATCTGGAAGTTGAAAGTCCTTCGATAAACCTATTTCAATCGAGGTTAATTTTCATCGCGATGAAATGATTTTCTCGTTATGCCTGACTTTATCACGATGAAATTTGTTGAAATGAGAGGCATATTCGAAAGCTCTTTTAATCATTCTTTCATATTATGAATCTTTCTACTTTTGGAGTTGAATTTTAAGGGGCGGGAGCAGGGGAGGGGAGGGGGGGGAGCGATGAGGGGGCGAATTTTTTAAATCTTAGCTATTTCGACAATAAATGTTATTTTTGGTGTGGATTTTTTTATGGAACTCTCCGGTAAATATTATTTATTAAATATAAAGATTTTAAAGTGCGGGCTGCATCATTTTTAGGTGTAGTCTAGGAAAAATAAGTGAACCCACGGGTGACATGTAAATTTCAAACCTTTTTTTTTTTTTTAACCCGTCATGTTATATGTACATCATCGGAATGTTTTGGCACCTCATTTTACGAATCTTTCTCCGCCTGGAGTTGAATTTCAGGAGGAAGAGGGGGGGGGGGGGGGGAGAAACCAATAAGAGGGTGAATTTTTTAAACCGTGTCTATTTCGGCAATAAATATTTTAGATGTGGAGGTTTCTTTTATGGAACTCTTCGGTAAATATAACTTATTAAATATAAAGATTTTAAAGTGGTGCTGGGGGGGGGGGGGGGTACGTCATTTTTAGGTGTGTTCTGGGAAAAATGAGTGAACCCACAGGTGACATGTAAATTTCAACTTCTTTTTTGGACCCGTCATGTTATATATATATCATTGGAATTTTTTCGAACCTCTATTTCATTTTACGAATATTTCTCCTCCTGGAGTTGAATTTCAGGCGGGGGAGGAAAAGCGATAAAAAGGTGATTTTTTTTTTTTTTTTTTTTTTTTTTTTTTTAATTTTAGCTATTTTGACAATGAATATCATTTTAGATGTGGTTTTCAGAGGAGCGCTCCGGTAAATATTATTTCATAAATACAAAAGTTTAAAATGGGAACTGCGTGATTTCCTGGTGCATTCTGGGAAGAAAAAGTAACATTGCGGCCATGGGTGAGGAGTAAATTTCAAACTTTTTTTGGATCCGTTATGTGATATGTCATAGGAAAGGTTTCGGAATACTCTTTCATATTATGGACCTTTCTCTTCCTGCAGTTTAATTTCAGGACGGGGGGGGGGGGCGACGGGGAGTGAATTTTTTTAATCGTAGCTATTTCGAGAATAACTATCATTTTAGAAGTGGTTTCTTGATGGAACCTTCTAATAAAAATTACTAATTATAAACATTTTAAAGTAGGGGATGCGTGATTTCCGGGTGTATCCTGTTAAGAAAAATTAAACCTGCGGGTGAGGAGTAAATTCCAAACTTTTTTGGACCCTTCATGTGATTGATTTTTGGAATGTTTTTCGAATCACTCTTTCACATTATGAACGTTTCTCCTCCTGGGGTTGAATTTCCGCAGGGGGGAGGGGAGCGATGAGGGTGAATTTTTTAAATCGTAGCTATTTTGAAAATAAATTTCATTTTAAATGTGATTTTTTGATGGAGTCCTTTGGTAAAAATATTTTATTAAACATAAACATTTAAAAGCGATGCTGCGTGATTTCCGGATGTATTCAGGGTAGAAAAAAATAGTGGAATAGTGAGGAGTAAATATGAAGCTTTTTATGGACCGGTCATATGATAAATCAACGGAAGTTTTCAAACCACTCTTTCATATTATGAATCTTAATTCTCTTTTCCTCAATTTGGCCTCCTTACAGAAGCGCTTTTCAAACTTTTTTGAAATCATTTCGTTTTTGTGAATTCAGATCTGATTTCTTTTATAGAGACTTCCAATATATAATTTATAATGTATGAAAAATTCACAAACTGTGAGGACAGGCTGTATTCCGGGTGTTGCAATAGTTGGAATTCTAAGGGTAGTTTTTTTATATCTTTTGTTGACTCCTCTTTCGTGATATATCATTAGAAAGCTCTGTAAATACGATTTTATTTTATATACCTCCCGCGCTCATCCCGCCCCACTTTGCCCCCCGCGGGAAACTCTTTAATAAATTTAACCGACACCCATCATGCCAACTATTGTTGGAAAGCCTAGTGACCATTTACTTATATTATGCATTTTCATTGCTCCTGCACTACTTTCCCCCCCCCCCCCCACCCCCGAGTGGTCCGTTTAATGAATTTCAATAGAGAGTCTTCTAATAATGGGAGAATTGTAGATCGCATCTCAGTATATGTACAAAAATCAATAAAAAAATTTTGATCACTTTTAATATCCTTTTAGTTCATGTTCTTTCACTAGGAGTGCTTTTGATTATTTTTTCTTTGGCCATTTTGCTACTCGCGACTTTACAACTTATTGAAACCAAGGAACGCCGTTACATGACTTTTCTACTATTGCGGCTCCATTATAACATCCTTTTGGTTTGTTGTTGTTTTTTAAATTCATTTGTTTTCAGTTTCCATGTATTTATTAAATTATGCTTTTTAAACATGTAATAACAAAGATTTTAATAATCGATTGTAAAAACATCTCGATTGTAGATTCTCGAAATTAATCGATGACTTTATCGAATGCGCTTTTTTACGATTACGATTTTTATCGAGTAGGAAATTTTCGAGAATCGCCCATCACTAATCTAAGCATTGAAATGTTCCCTCGGAAGATTTTGAGATTTTATGCTTTTAATAGTCAAAAATCCCCCCCCCCCCCAACCCCGGAAACTCTATAATGTCCAATAAAGTCACACTGGAAAGCAAATTACATGTAAACGTAAGCAAACTTTTGTAACAGATTTTTTTCATAAGAATTTAATAAACAGCGGATAAGTGTACAGTTTTATTCCAGTTTCATTGCTTAAAGAATAATTTGATTTACTGATTAATCATGTAATAAAGGTTTTAGGACATATAAAAGTCAATTAATGAAACATTAAGCGTTTTTTAACGATTTTTGAATCTTTGAGGTTTTTCCCAATAGCGGATACCTCCGAATAGAGGACAATTTCTGCGTTCCTGAGGTGTCCGTTATTTAGAGGTTTTACTGTATAATAAATATATTTCCAAACTTAATGTGAAGTTTGCCAGTTACAATTTTGCATGCAAATATTCGCACATCTTCAGTTAAAATTGTAATCTGAGTGCCGGCGAAATCCAGAAATTTTATTTTATATGCACTCACAGGAAAAAAAAAAAAAAAAAAAAAAAAAAAACTAATTTTATTTTTACTGTGACATTATTTTCACTAACTGAAGTCATCTAAAAGTAAAATCTCAAGCTCAGTGTCCATCATGAAAAAAAATATTGAAATATAATATCGTTATGAGTAAAAATGCGATGTTTTAAATAGTGACGTCATTTTCTCTTCAAATGTTTTTTTAAAAATTACTGTTATTAGTAATATGTAAAAGGCATCCGTAATAATATTGTAATTCCCATTTATCTGGTTGCTGAATGACATCATTTTCCTCATTCCTCATTTTCCTTATTTTTCTTTAGACATTAATTTTTATCATAAATTATTTTCTGTTATTTTATTTACATTATTAATATTATTTCTCAGTAAATATATATATATATATATATTTTTACCTCAATTAGTGCATATTATACGCAATCATTTTATTGTGGTTAAATTTTACGATAACAATTAACTTTTTTCTTTTAAGTGCGAGGACATGTTCACTGATGAAATAAAGCTTCTGACTGGTGGAAAGTGATAATGGAAAATAAATTTTTATTATCGAGAGAAAAGCTAAACTGAGTTGCCACCATTTTGAAGAAATGTCGTAAGAAGCATTTAAAATTAAAAATAAAATATAAAAATGAAAATAAATTAAAAAATAGCTAAAATGGGCACAACTACAAATAAATAGCTTTCATTAAAAAAAAATAATAATCAGCAAAATCGGTTGAGTAGAAAATTCAGGGCTGATGACTAAAAAAACAGCCAGGTCTTTTAAATATATAGATTGTATGAATGTCTCGTTTTAAAGGCCAGATTATGAAAAAGTGGGCCACAATTTTTGACACAACACTTTTTAGCTTGTCTGAAAGAAATAGCATCGGAGGCTAATATGATTAGAGATAAACCAAGTTTAGCAACTTTATTTGGCCGCTTTTGAACAATTTTTAATTTCATTTTTCTGTAACAAACGATTTTATCAGAATCATCTTAAGCGAGATTCGGCTGAAATGCCCTCTTTGACTGCATTTTTTGAAATGTATTCTGACTTTATGACAAAATCGACCAATACGGTGCATTATATAGTTCCTAAATAAGATAAACTACCAATTGAAACCGTTTGAGAGCAAAATTGAATTTAAAAATTAATCATAAAATAAGCAATTTGTTATTTGAATACATTTTCAATTCTTAAAACACGATCGTTTTCTGAAATTTTGTTCAAAATGCCCACTTTGACAGAATTTTTCGAAATATAATCTGCCTTTATCAAAAAACAGACCAATATGGCACATTATATAGTTCCTAAATAAGAGAACCTTTAAATGGGATGCGTTTGAGAACAAAAATGGATTCAAAAAAGATTCAGAAAAAACGCAATTTGTTATACTTCCTCAATTTTTCAATTACTACTACTTCAGGAAATTCTGTTCAAAATACCCTTTTTGGCAGCCTTTTTTGAAATATAATCTACCTTCACCAAAAAACTGGCCAATACGTCACATTATATAATTCCTAAATAAGAGGATCTGCCATTTGGATGCGTTTAAATTAAAAAATGAATTCAAAAATGAGTTAGAATATAAGCAGTTTATACTTGATATTTTTTCTTCAACTGATACTTTCGTTTAATTTATTTTTGCTATAAGAATTGGTTATATAAAAAAATTGACGGTATAAAAGTTGTAGGTATAATTCAGAAGATGTAAAATAAATTTAATGGGATTTCATATGTTAAGAATTGAAGAAGTTATGACCTTTTTTTTCTTTTTCTACCCCCTTTTTTGTTTTCGTTTTTATTTTATTTATCTTTTTTTTCGGTAAGAGTTGGTCCTATAAAAAACTTGTAAATACAAAAGTTTTAGATAATATTAAGAACATTTATATAAAATTAATTGGATTTGATATCTTAAGAATTGACGATTATAATTTTTTTTTCTCCCCAAAACCCTATTTTTTTCGCCCTGAGTCCATTTTTATCTTTATCAAAAATCTGTCATGCATAAATTTTAACACATTGAGGCACGGTGGTATATCTATGAAACCACTTAATTTTAATTCCCAGATGCCACATTGGCATCGGAATTTTGGTAAAAAGAATTTATGGTTTATTCAATGTGAAATGTAGCTTTTTCTTATTTGCAAATAAAGTTATTTCCAAATTCCGGTGTCAGTCATTTATTTCAACACTTAAGCATTGGATTAGTTCTGCGCCGCAAAATGTTAAGCCCATTTTTCAGAAGTATACCCAGCAGCAGAAATTTTTCCTACAGTCTATATACAACACAAGTAAAAACTTTAAAAACAGTCTGCAGACTCACATTCCATTATATACACTCAAACTTCCCAAGTATTTGTGATAGACATAAAAGAAAAGTATACTTTTAAAAAAAGTTGCCTTTGTTCTCAGAAATTTTAACACCTCATACATTATCAGAAAGATGGGGGGGGGAGGTTCCCCTTCGACAAAATCTGCAGATTTTTCACGATCTTTTCACGAGATGTCATTTTTCGCGATCTTTTGACGAAATTTGCATTTTATTTTTCGCGCTTTTTTGACAAGATTTGACGTTTTCTTCCGATCTTTTGATGAAAACTGCTGTTTTTTTATCACGATCTTTTGGATAAATTTGCCGTTTTTTCGTGACCTTTTGAAGAAATTTACCGTTTCTTCGCGATGTTTTGAAGAGATGTATCGTTTTTTTTTCGTGATTTTTTGATAGAATTTGACGTTTTTTGATATCTTTGAAGAAATTCGCCGTTGTTTCATGATCTTTTTAGGAAAACTGCCGTTTTTCGCGATCTTTTCACGAAACTGCCTTTTTTTGCAATCTTTTGAAGAAATTTGCTGTTTTTTCACAATATTTTGAAGAAATTTACCGTTTTTTCGTGATCGTTTGAAGAAAATTTCCGGTTTTTTGCGATTTTTTGAAGAATTTTGCCGTTTTTTCTTGATTTTTTGACGAAATTTGCCGTTTTTTCGGATTTTTTTGACAAAATCTGCCGTTTTTTCGTGATCTTTTGAAGAAACTTGCCTTTTTTCGCAATCTTATGAGGAAATTTGCCGTTTTTTTCGTCATTTTTTCTCGAAATTTGCTGTTTTTTCACGATTTTTGGACGAAATTTGTGTGTTTTTGGAAATCTATGACGAAATTGATTTTTTTTTTTTTTTTTTTTTTTTGAAGACTATTTGTGAAAATTCGCGATATATTTTATGTCCGAATTTTTGGATTTATGATCGACTTTTTTTAAATTTTGCTAAATTTTTAACAGTTGAAAAATAGTCTGCAGATCTTCTCAAGAGTCTGCGACGTGCATCGCAGTGTTGCGCCGATTCTGCTCCCCGGAAGTATTATAAATTTTAAACCGATTCGACATCTATTTTAATTAAGAAGTTATGAGGGTTTTTTTTTTCTGTTTTTATAAAAACCTTTCCTATTTCCACCCCTCTTGTTACGATTTTACCCATTAAAAAACTTGAACAAGATTTTATTCCCCTTGATTTTATGTATCAGTTTGGAATAGATTTGAGCAGAATTATGGAAATTATCGAGTCCATAAAAAATTCATGTAGATAGATAGATAAAAATTTTACTTACCCGTCATACGTAGTATAGGGTAAGTCTTGCAATCGTTTTGAAAATCGAAAAAAAATTTTAGACGGATTTACACGTTTCAGACATTGAAGATTCTAAAACTAGTCGTTGGGGGCCACCGTAATACTTACCCATCATGGATATGTATATGAAAATAAAACATGTGAAACTATTTATACAATGCATTGCAATTCATAAACAAAATTTAAATATTGTTAATATACATAGTAATGCTATATTAAAGAACTGCTGGTGTACCAATTTCGACAAATTATATAAAACGCCAAACTACTCAAGTAGTACCGAACTGCGTAAAAGAGACATCCTTATAACTCCAAAAATAATAACTCTATTAACTAACAATTAACTGCGTCGGATTAAGCGTCTCATTTCCAATTAAAATATACCTCTGAATTGAAATTTGAATGAAATACAGGGTCATGAAAAATCGAAGAATGTGGAAAACAGGATTACAAATATCTCGGCAACTACTGATATACCACTCTTGTAAGGTCCTGACTTGGCAGAATGCCAAGCCGATTCCATTGAGACTTTGGGGAGAGCAGCTTATGAGGCCTAGATTACTTCTAAGTATTCATGGAAATGATATTAAATATTGTTTTCTATTTTTTGTTCTGAGTAAAATCTTATTTTAAATTAAATAGATTGTGCACCTTCTATCAATTATGTAAATATTTTCTCTTACATTTTTGTGAATCTATATATTTAAAACACCTGGCTGTTTTTTTGGTCATCAGCCCTGAGCTTTCTACTGGCCCGATTTCGATAATTATTTTTTAAAATGAAAGCTGTTTATGTGTAGATGTGCCCATTCTGGCTAACTTTTAATTTATTTCAATTTTTATATTTTATTTTCAATTTTAAAAGCTTTTTCATGACATTTCTTCAAAACAGTGGCAACAGGTTAAGCTTTTCTCGCTTTTCTCAAAATTTATTTTGTTTCATTATTTTCCACCAATCAGGAACTGATCTCATCGGTGAATGTATAATCGCATTTCAAACAAACAAACAAACAAACAAAAAAAAGAAAAAAAAGGTTTTCGTAAAATTTAATCATAATAAAATTATTGCACATAGTTATTTCCTGCAATACACAGATTATTTACTGAGTAATATTATTAAGTGTTATGTAAGTAAAATAACAGAAGATAAACTTTAATAAAATATAATATCTAAAGTGAAATTTTGTCGATGGAGAAAATGTCGTCATACAGAAAACAGATAAATTTATTCCATGAATATAATATACATTGTTATAGCTGTGTCAGTGATGATGTCATATTCACAGACTTTAATTCTAAATAAAGTGAACTTCTATTAATTTAAAGGTCTGTGGTGTGCACAAATGAAAATATTTCTATAAACTGCGCCATTTCTATTTAATTATAATGAACATTTTATGAAACTAAAGAATTCTTAAATAACTGCATAAATCACGCTTTTATTTAAGAAAAGATGAGTATTTCTCAAGGTGTAAATGATGTCATATTAAAAAAAAAAAAAAAAAAGAATAAAACCTGTGATATGCCGGTATTACTATATTTCTATCTTACATAATATCAAAAAATAATTAAAATCATTTCATTGTATTAAGTTATTGTTTAAAAAAAAATCTGCATTTCAGCAACAAATACAAAAATTTTATTCTTTTTAATAACAGAGATATCGTTTTTTTTTTTTTTTTCGTTGCCATAACAATAAAATTATTTTTTGCAAGTTCATGGAGGATACAAACCAATAAATAAATTAAATTTATTGCAAGTTCTGTAAATATATGTAATGTAGTGGGTTGGTTAGTCAGTTTAGTAAGTCTCTGTTTTTATTATAATTAAAATGTTTCATTGATATTATAATTATTGTATAGTTATCAAGCGATATTTAAACGGAGAAAAAATAAACTATGCAGATATTTTTGAATTCGTCTTCCGGGGTATAATATTAACTTCCTAAATAATTTGGCATTTAAATAATATTTAAGGTTTAGAAACCGCATTAAAAAAAGATTTGTAGCTGAAGTTAAGTCCAACATAATAATTTATGAGTGGTTTTCCTTATTTTTTGTTATTTCCTGAAGTTTGCGTATCTTCATCATGAAAAGCTATGTTATCCCTATTTTAAGAGGTGGCAATTGTTTATTTCGCTCAGTATTTTACAGTCTATATAAGATTGATATATATCATACCTAATATTCATTCTTTTCCGTCGAGTTTCGACGGGTGCAGCTAGTATTTAATAAAAACATTTTTTTTTTTTTTACATTTATCGTTATGGCTAAAACGCAGTTTTAACGATTGCTTGGCATCTGACTTGGAGGCTATACAAGAAATTCGCCAATTCTAACAACCTAAATATTCAGGGCACATGTATATCATATTCTCACTGGGATTTACTTGACGCCAAAATGGCATTATTTTGCCGAATATGGTAACCCTGATCTTGTTTATTTTTTGATAAACGGTTTATTTACCTTAATTTTTCTTTTTTCAAATTATATAAAATATTTTTTTTCTAGTTATTAATTTTTAAAATTTAATATATATATAAAAATTGTTTTATTTATTATTTTTTTAATATTAGAAAATAATTTAAAAACGTATATTTAACCAGTATTCGAAAATGAGGTTTTCGCCAAATTGACGTTGGAAAAAAAAGTACAAAACCTTGTACGTATATGATATCTGCGCCATATTCATATCCAATGCACGCAAATAATATAAATAAATAACGTACACAATAATGCAAAAATAGTTTTAAAAAATTTCTAATCTGGCAAGTTTTAAAATCACGCCATGCAGCCGTTAATTCCAAAAAAATTAAGTTATGCTATATTGCGAGGAAAAAAGTTATTAAGTTTAATAATCATACCTTTAAATTATCTTTTTTATTATATTTGTCTTTTTATAACTCATTTTAGTGTAACAGAATTACAATGTAATATTTAAAAACAGATAATTCAATTACAGAAACAAAAAGGTATTTGCCAAAAAAATTCGACATATCTAGGATGTTTAATAAACAAACTCATCTCGAGTTGGTACGAACTTCCCCATTTTCGACATGGACTCCCTCTTTTTGCCCATGCGCAGTTCTGTCCAGGTTTCTATCAAACGTGGTTCATCAGTAATAATCCGATCGACTTCGTTTTATATGCAAAATGTGTGTTATTTTATTGCCTTTTACGTCCATTCCTTAGAACAAAAAAATTCGAAAATTTTTATGTACCTTTCATCAGAACGAATTTTTCGAGAGTCCGAAAAAAACTGTTCCGGATAATCGAGGTTGCTGATATTAAATAGGGTTCGTCCCATTCTTACATACTAACTACATACAAAATTTCCAGTCTCTATCTCAATTTGTTCGGGAGATAGAGCGTTTACAGACAGACAGACAGACGGACGGCAAATTTTTTTTTTCTAAAAATATGTTTTTCGGAATCTCCACTATCTAAAACGTGTAAATCCGTCAAAAAAAATTTTTCGATTTTCAAAACGATTGCAAGATTTACCCTATACTACGTATGATGGGTAAGTAAAACATATTTTTAGAAAAAAAAAATTTGCCGTCCATCCTTCTGTCTGTCTGTAAACGCTCTATCTCCCGAACAAATTGAGATAGAGGCTTGAAATTTTGTATGTACTTAGTATGTAAGAATGGGACGAAGCCTATTTAATATCAGTAACCTCGATTTTCCGGAATTATTTTTTTCGGACTCTCGAAAAATTCGTTCTGATGAAAGGTACATAAAAATTTTCGATTTTTTTTATTTTAAGGAGTGGGCGTAAAAGGCAATAAAATAACATAAATTTTCCATAAAGAACAAAGTCAATCGGATTATTAGTTGCTGAGATATGTGTAATTCTGTTTTCCAAATTCTTCGATTTTTCATGGCCCCGTATTTCCTTCAAATTTCAATTGAAAGATATATTTTATTTGGAAATGAGACGCTTAATCAGATGGAGTAAATTGTTAGTTAATATGATTATTGTTTTTCGAGTTATAAGGATGTTTCTTTTACGTAATCCGGTACTACTTGATTATTTTGGCGTTTTATAATTTGTCGAAATCGGCTCACCAGCAATTCATTAATAGAGCATTACTACTAGGAGCGATTAAATGAAAAGATACGAAACGACCTAACTACCAAACCGGTTGAAATTTGAATATGCCGCTTTGGAATAAAGTAGTGAGACATCGAAAGATGCAATTGGAGTATCCAGCGTATTTGTAAACATGCGTAGGCGCTTGTACATGAAGGGAGAGAGAAGCAGACAGCAAATAAGTTCCGTCCAATTGACGCGGCAGTGCCTGTGAGGCCATCATGACTTTCCCATTGCAAAATCCGATGACTAAAGAACAGCGGGGTGTTATCAGATTTCTCACTGCGTCAGACTTTGATTAGACACCTCGCTGCGCTTTAATCATCGGATTTTGCAATGGGAAAGCCATGATGGTCTCACAGGCACTGCAGCGTCAATTGGACGGAACTCACTTGCTGTCTGCTTCTCTCCCCCTTCATGCTTAAGTGCCTACGTATGTTCACAACTACGCTGGGTATTCCAATCGCATCTTTCGATGTCTCACTACTTTATTTCAAAGCGGCATATTCAAACTTCAATCGGTTTGGTAGTTACGGCGTTTTGTACCATTTCACTTAATCGCCCCTAGTATGTACATTAAAACTATTTAAATATAAGTTTAAATTTTGTTTTGGAATTGAGCCGTATTCTATAAGTAATGTACACACGTTTTATTTTCATATTTTATATTATGCATATCCATGATGGGTAAGTGTTACGGTGACCCCCCCCCCCCCCCCCAACAGCCAGTTTACTGGTGGTAGTTTTGGGGTCTAGGAGTCATGATCAGTGTAGATCTGCAAAAAAAAATTCAGAAATTCCAACATGGAAACGAGGCCAATATGTAGTATTTCATATGAAATCTACCTAAAATTTGATATATAGGTTCAAATCATACTCAACTAGAGCTCTACAAAATATCAGGTTTGGACATTTAAAAAACTTGTGATTGAATGGCGTGTATGCAGTCATCCAAAGTTGCAAGTTTGAAGTTTTATATCTTGAAAATTATTTAACAGAAATGAATTTTGCTTACAATATTATAACCTCTGAAAAATTATTTTCTTATTTATTTAGTAATAATAATGTGGTACAGTCGAACCCCGTTATAACGAACTTCAAGAGACCAAATGTTTTTTCACTATATCCTACGGTTCGTTATATGCGGACTTTTAAGAAAAATCCTATCAAAAACATGAATGTGAAAGAATGCCAAGTTCGTTAAAGGTTTCGCTAATAAAAGAAGTGAGATCTAACTGCAAACCAAGTTCTTTCGAAGCTCCTTAAATCATAGCTCCTGTCATGCATAATATTCTTCAATTGCTTAAAATGATTTAGTATGTTACTTGTTATTCAATAGAGCGACTTAGCAAGTTTTCTCTTATTCAAATTTCTCTATTTAGTTGATCAAAACTTAAAGTTAATCACTTCCTTAACTGATCAATACCTTAACTTCAATATAGTTATTCGAACACTCGATTGACTGAATCTTTGCCAATCAGATTCTAGATTAAATTATACTCTGACTCAAAGATTAAAGTTGATGGCTGAACACAGACAGACTGACAGACAAACACCAAAAAATTTCGTGTCTCCAAAGTAAGCCTTCACTGACGTTTCGGCAATAAAACGTGAAATATAATAAATTGCACTGATACCAATCTCTTAAATAGCGAATTTGAAGATTTACAGACACAGCGAAGGTCTATAATTCAGAGAATGAATAATAAAATTCAAAAGCACAATAAAAAATACTCAAAAACTTATCTTCTGTCGTATGTTATTTTATTTAATTTTAAATTCTATTTTTTTAATAATTAGCATCCATATCCTATAATTTAATAGAATCTGATACCAGGGGTCGCAGCATCCCTAAAATTTTCACACTTTTCTACCACAATCTTAAAACGACAATATTTATCGTAGTATTTCAGACTAGATGTTAAAGGAATTTGATTCGAAAATTTTTTATTTAAAATACTGGTAGAAAGAAAAGTGCGAAAATTTTAGGGAGGCTGTGACCTCTGTGATACCGACCAAACTATTCTG
The DNA here is from genome assembly GCA_964019185.1 of Maratus speculifer. Lineage (NCBI taxonomy): Eukaryota > Metazoa > Arthropoda > Arachnida > Araneae > Salticidae > Maratus > Maratus speculifer. The sequence continues at coordinate 313,108,020 of OZ025296.1, read as the reverse complement.
TCTCTATACCAAATCAAAATCTTATTTACATTATAGCTTTTTTAAAAGTATCTTTTTTTCAATCAAAATAAATAAATGAAGACACACAAGTTTTAGATTAGTGTAGATTACTAAAAGTTATACGAATTTATTTTAATCACTGCCTATGCATCTCAGCTTTTGTTTTAAAATTTTAAACTTAATAATATTAACAACAAAAATCTATTTATAGTAGATTAAATACTTACAGAAGGAACAGGAGTAGACGAACATCTAACAACATGCTCCAATAGATCTTTTCTGTCACGCCGAAAATACATATTCTGGAATTCGTGTTCATCGATGACTCGTCTTTTTGGTGCACCATGCTTCACAAGTTTACGAAAGCCATATAAATTCAACTGCCGAACAAAGCTGGCTATTTTATTACTTTTGCAAAAGTTTACATTTCGATCTAAATATTCTCTTTTGAACTGCGCGAATTTAAATATTACGGAATCTCCGGTATTACTCCAAGATACAGCACCAGTCTTACAATAATTTACAATGTTCCAAAGTTTTTGTTGAAATCTTAAATTACGTTCTGGCATCTTTAAATTAGAAAACTATAATAATCTGATAGCATAACAAGCTTGAATTTAATTATATTCTAATTCTCCATTATTCTTTAAAATATCGTTTGTTAAAAAAAGTGAAAGTACTTTCTTTTTTATTCTAAGAAATGTCGTCTGCGTCTCTAATCGTCTGCATATCAAATGCTGATGTTACTAATTTGTTGAATTCCCAATAAACTTTTTAAACGATCTCGCCAACGAAACCCAAGGTTTGCTTGTTTATTTGGTCTTTTAATAATGAAACAAAATCGATCACAGTCACTTTAAAAAAAAGAAAAAAAAAAAAAAAAAAAAGAGTCGAAAATTGTACGTCAAATTTGGCAAATGAAGTTCTTTAGTACTAATTAGTTTTATAAGTATTCAGATTTTGGTGCAATGGCTGTTGCACTCTTATGTAAAAATGAATGACTACAAAACTGATTACGATTATATTCAGCAATTCAGCAATACGGAAATAAGACTCCATCTTAAATAGGATTAATCATCAAGGCAACAGAACATTACCTATCATTGGGATATCATTGAATTAATGTGATGAAGAAAACTTTTATTAATATCTTTCTAACTTTTGATCCGATTTTCATAAAATTTGAAATGACTCGACAAAATTCTGCAAAGATTAGATATATTAAGTTCCAAACCATTCGTTTGGATAGTTTTTGCATTGTTATATGCGGGCTGATAGACGGCAGGCGATGATTATAAATGCTAATTACGAAAGCACATAATAAGCTTAAAATGAAAACAATAATAATAATAATAATAACAACAATAATATTCTATTAAAAAATACAATATAAAATTTGTAAATTAAATTCTCTATTCTAAAAATAAATAAATAAATAAATATAAGATAAATAAACAGAGCCCGATTAAGGTTGTGCGGGGCCCAAGGCCTATAACACATTTTCGGGGGCCCTCGCAGCGAAATAGTTGTTATATATATATATATATATATATATATATATATATATATATATACATATATATATATATATATATCATTAAAGCCTTATATTTTCAAGGGTTAATTCCGTTCGAAAAAAAGATAAGGGGGACCAGCTCTCCCCTTTCCTCTTTTTTTATACTTAATCATTGAACCTCCTATACTATCAAAGACATGCTTTATCATATAAAAAATCTATATCCAAAATTCAGAGCAAATGAGATAATTCTTAATAAAAACCCATTTAGCATTTATATAATTTAAAAGGAGTTATCCCCCTCTTTTATACTTAACCATTAAACTTCCAAAACTATTCAGAGATTTGAACGAAATCTGAAAATTCTGCTTGAAAAACCCATTTATATAAATTAAGGGGGGGGGCATTAGAACCCCTGTTCCCCCTATTTATACTTATTCAATGAACACCTAATAACAGTCACGGATTCGCCTCATCAGAATGATCCTAATCTAAATTTTGAACGAAAACTTAATTCTGCATGAAAATCCCATTTATATCAACTAAGGGGAGGGGCATGAGCCCCCCGTCCCCCCTCTTATACATATCGAATGAACTCCAAAAACTAATCAGGGAAGCGCTTTGTCAGGATATACCTACATACAAAATTTCAAGTGGATCGGATATTTTTATCATGAGTTATCGCGTTACGCACGAACATACGAACGTACATACAGAACGGACGGGCACATAAGCTCTCAGGCTATGATAGCCTGTGAGCTAAAAATGTATAAAATTACGCGAAAGTAGACAGTTTTTAAATCGAAGAATGGCTTTGAATGTGATTTACACTTTCCAACAAAGCTTTAAAGTGTTTATGCTTTCGGTTTGTCTGTCCATCTGTCCGAGCTCTAATTCTCGTAAATAAACTCGGATTGTCATGAAATTTTTAGATGTCATTGACGTTCACCCTAACACAAACCCTACTGGAAATGAAGTTTTTACGATGATTAGTTTATTTACAGGGATAGTCAAAAGTTTTCCGTAACATTACGGCTTATGCGAAAAAATCGTTTCAGATTAATTTTAAAAGTTACATCCTGTCAAAAGTATTGCAGTGAAAATAATAGTTATTATTCATTTACAGGATCACACAAAAGAATTCCATTGCACAATAACAAAGAGGGGAATTATTTGCGACATATTTTAATTATGTGAAACGATTTCATGTATCGTAAAATTGATATACGGCACTGAGGCTTAATATTTCACCCATAATATGAAGTAGCATTTACAGGGGCATACAAATGATTTCAAATAGTATATTCTATCCGAAGTACTGCCTATTATAGATAATGACTGATGCATGAAATGCATTTTTAATTATGATAAGCGTTTTTAAGTTTCACTAAATCTATGCACATTATATGGTGTGTATAAATGCTATAGTTGATATACAGAGTTACGCAAAAGACCTCGTAAAGGTTACTTAATATGAGCTTGATTTACTTAACGGTGATTTTTAAATAAGTTATGCATTTTTATGTTGAACTGCTTTCAGTTTACAAAGAAATGTTTATAGAATATAGATAAAATGATATACAGTCACCGCAAAAAAAAAAAAAAAAAAAAAAAAAAAATGTTGACACTATGATTTTAGACGTTTTGTTAAATATCTAAAAATATACATAAGGAATTATTCTGAAACTCCAGGTGTGTAAACAAAATAGTACACCTGATATATTTTCGCGAAGAGTTTTCCCCGAAATCCAACAGGGGACCGTCAACAAATTGAAAAAGAAAGAAGATTTTTTGAACCACCCTGTGAAAACTAATGAAGCAAAAGAGTTCAAACTGCAGATTATTATTGTAATAAACTGTGTTCATTTTTATGTGGATAGCATGTATACTTGTAGAGAAATTGAGGTTTTTATAAAAACGGTCCCAAATTTTGCCAAGTTTTTTGCTTATAATTTCCAGAGTTCTTATAAAAAACAATGTTCTTTTCAGAAAATATGAGAAACGACATTGTACATAATACACTGTAATCAAAATTTAAAAATATTAATAATTGTATGAAAAATGAGCAGGTTTACTAAATAAATTTTCACTGCGCATGCGTCAATTCTATAAAAATTTCATTTGAATATTGTGTTAGCTAAATATATAGAGCAACTTTTGTTAAAGTTTCAAAATCATACCTTGAAAATTCAGAAAGTTTTCGTCGATAGAAGAAGATCAAAATCCGTTATTCCTAAAATGAAGCAAAAAGATGAGGATCTTCCAAATATAGTAGTACGTGCAATACGGAGTAGCCACTAATCAATGGAATAGGATACAGCCCTTCATTTTTTTGTTTCATTTTGGGAATATCGAATTTTGATCTTATTCTTTAGACGATATTTTTCAGAATTTTCAAGCTATGAATTTGAAACTTTAACAAAAGTTGCTCTATACATTTAGCTAACACAATATGCAAATGAAATTTTTTTTATAGAGTTGGCGCATGCGCAGTGAAAATTTGTTTAGTAAACCTGCTCATTTTTCATACAATTATTAATATTTTTGAATTTTGATTACAGGGTATTATGTACAATGTCATTTCTCATATTTTCTGAAAAGCACATTGTTTCTTATTAAAAACTCTGCAAATCATAAGCAAAAAACTTGGCAAAATTTGGGACCGTTTTTATAAAAACCTTAATTTCTCTACGAGCATACATGCTATCCGCATAAAAATAAACACAGTTTATTACCAGAAGCCACTTAATTATAGTTGGCAGTTTGAACGTTTTTACTGCATTAGTTTTGACAGGGTTATTCAAAAGATATTCGTTCTTTTTCAATTTGTTGACGGTCCCCTATTGGATTTTGGAAAAAAATCTTCTCGAAAATATATGACCTGTACTATTTCGTTTATACATCTAAAGTTTCGGGGTTATTCTTTATGATTTTTAGATATTTAACAAAACGTCTGAAATCAGAAATTTCAAGATTTTTTTTTTTTTGCGGTGACTGTAGGCAGATTTTTTTTTTTCAAATTTAGGGAGGACCTACTTGTCATACCCAAAAATAATCATACACAAAATTTTAGTTCAGTTCTATGCATAACTTCACACATTTTTTTATTGTAAAATAAGGAAAATGGCACAGATATCGTGATTATAGCGCCCCCTTAAGGCGGATTTTTTTCAAATTCAGGGCAGACCTACTAGCCATAGCCGAACATTTACACAAAAAATTTCGCTCATTTCTATGCATAACTTCATACACTTTTAGGTGGTACAATATTGAAAATGGCACAAAAATCGCTACTGCAGCGCCCCCTTGCGGAATATTTCAAAAATAAAAGATGACCTGCTTAACACACCCAAAAACATTCACAAAAAATTTGGTTCAATTCTATGCATATCTTCATACACTTTTTGATGGTAGAATGGCGACATACGGACAGACATACGGATATTTTGTAAAAGCATGTTTTTTGGAATCTTTGATCCCTAAAACGTGTATATCCGTCGAAAACCGGAAGTCGAAAAAAAATCCGATTACAATACCTTCTTCTTTGAAGATAGAAAAAAGTAAAAATGGTACAGACATCTCGATTATAGCGCCTCCTTACAGCGGATTTTTTTTTTTCAACTTCAGGGAGTGTCTGCTGACCATAGCCAAAAACATACAAAAAATTTCATTCAGTTCTATGCATAACTTCATACACTTTTCTGTGGTAGAATATTGAAAATGGGACAAAAATCGCTATTGCAGTGTCCCCTTCCGGCGGCAAATTCAGGGAGGACCAACTATCTATGGCCATACACTTACACATAAAATATGGTTTAACTCTGTGCATAACTTCATACACTTTTATTCGGTACGATATTGAAAGTAGCACAAAAATTGTTAGTGCAGCGCCCCCTTCCGGCGGAATATTTCAAAATTGAAGGAGAACCTGCTTGCCACAGCCAAAAAACATTCACGAAAATTTTGGTTCAATTCTATGCACATTTTCATACACTTTTTGATGGTAGAATGGCGACACACAGACACAGACACACATACACACACACATATATATATATATAGAGAGAGAGAGAGAATTAAAAAGTAGAGTTGATCACATATTTCCGAACTAGTATAATTTTCATCTTTATTATTATTTTTTTTTTTTCCTTGCCATAGAAGTTTTTTTTGCTCTGGAGAACATGAATTAATATCAAAAGTGTAAAGATTTCCCCCTTTTCAAGTCCACGAATCTGAAATAGTAAAATTTCTGTTTGTTTTCGCCTTTAGATTTTGATTGTAGGATTTTTTGTGTTCATGAGACGCAAAATTGAAAAATTATTAAAACTTTTTTTTTTCCTTTTTTTCTTTCACAGCTCTAAGAACTGAATTAATAACGAAACTGTGAAATTTTCACCTATTTTTTCTTTTGTTCCCTCAAAATTTTAAGCACAGCACACTACACTGTTAAAAATCTTGTCCTAGTTTCAATCAAATTTTGGTGCGCAATAGCTGTCACTGTAAGATGGTAAAATCTTGAACCAATATTTGGTGCTCCTGTTGAAGGATAGTTCCAATATTTGGAACGAGGTTGAAATAGGAAGTTCCAAATGCTGGTATGAGATTTCACCATCTTATGGTTCAAACTAGGACAAGATTTTTAGCACCAGGGCCGTAACTACCGCCGGGGCCCCCAAGCCTGAGGGGCCCCAAACTGATGGTTAAAAAAACTATTGATTTTAGTTTCAAGTCTAAGTTCCTATAAAATGCCCAGCACATACCTAAAAGTTCGTAATAATAAAAAAAAAAAATAAACAGAATACTGCCCAGTTAAACTGATGGCATTGAGCTCACAGGCTACGGATACTAATTGTACATTACAGTCTTATATTTTCAAGGGTTAATTCCGTTCGCAGAAAAAAAATTAAGAAGGCGAAACAGCTCTTCCCTTTCCCCTTTTTTATGCTTAATATCATTGAACCTCCTAAACTATCAAGGACATGCTTTATCATATAAAAAATCTGTATCCAAAATTCAGAGCAAATCGAATAATTCTTAATAAAAACCCATTTAGCATTTGTATAATTTAAGAGGAGTTATCCCCCTCTTTTACACTTAACCATTAAACTTCCAAAACTATTCAGAGATTTGAACGAAATCTGACAATTCTGCTTGAAAAACCCATTTATATAAATTAAGGGGGGGGGGTTAGAATCCCCGTTCCCCCGTCTATACTTATTCAATGAACTCCTAATAACAGTCACGGAATCGCCTCATCATAATGATCCTATTTCTAAATTTTGAACGAAAACTTAATTCTACATGAAAAACCCACTTATTTCTATTAAGGGGAGGGGCATGAGCCCCCCGTTCCCCCTCTTATACATATCGAATGAACTCCAAAAACTAATCAGGGAAGCGCCTTGTCAGGATATACTTATATACAAAATTTCCAGTGGATCGGATATTTTTATTATGAGTTATTGCGTTACGTACGAACATACATACAGAACGGGCGGGTACATAAGCTCTCAGGCTATGATAGCCTGTGAGCTAAAAATCAAAGTGCTAGAATAGATGTTTTTGCTTGTCTGTCAATACACTCCTTACGCTTTGCATACAAAAGGAGTTTTACAGCATACAGCAAAATGTCGAGTCGAATGTGTCATGTCGCACCAGCATGTTTGCTGATCCCACCGAAGCTAGTATAAGGAAGAAAATATGGACTTCTAATCGACTGAATAATATAAAAAGAATCTAAAAAATTCTAGAGAATCTTTCTTTTTATCTATACTAATAAGTTAACAAAACGCTCTGTTTGTGTATGTCTGCGTATGTGTGTGTGAGTGTGTGACTGCGATGGTTAGCAAAATCTACCGCACATAGAAGTCTGAAATTTTAGGTGAAGATAGTCCAAGACAGGTCCTGAAGCACCTGAGGCTCAGACTTTTAATATTTGAAGGGCCAGGGCTCTGGTCCCCTTACAATTTTTATGTGCCAAATTGTTAATAGCTTGACTCCTTTTTATCTAATCTTTTCCGTTTTGAGGTACCTTTCTCCTTCTAGATATTTTCGCCTTTTTACTCTTCAGTTATGACCTTGGCCTCTTGGGGCCCCTTTTAGTCTTTTTGATAGTAAATTATTAATAAATTGCTTCCATTAATTTCGATCTTCATTTTTGGGATACCTGTTCCATTTAGATATTTTCAAATTTTTACATTCCATATAAGACACTGGAGCCCTTTAGATAATCATAGGGCCGACCCAGGGCCCCTTGATCTTTTTGTGCGTTAAACATTTTTCACTCCCAAAATTTCTCACCTTCTTAGTGCAAATTTTTAAAGCTGAATCTTAGACTCTTATGTCAGGACCATCACCCTGATATTTTTATTCGGGCCTTGGGGCCCTTTTTTTAACGCTTACCCAAACAATTTGGTGCATTTAAAAAAATATTCTTGCAAATAATTCATACTCTATGCTTAATTTTGACTAATTAAAGGTCTAAAGCGTTATGTACTAAAACATTTTAACATGTTTTCATGTTAGGGCCCTGATTGTATTTGTCAGTTGGCCCCAATGGGGCCCTATATCATAGCTCCCTTAAAAATCGTCGGATTCACTAGCTTTTTTTAACAGCTTTTTAGGTCCTCCAACTACGACATGAACAACAAAAAAAAATTTTTTAGACTTCAGCTACCACTATTTATAAGTATTAATGTCTTTCTTGGAGCCCTTGGTGCAGCTTCTTTAAAAATGATCCAAATTGCTTTCGATTTTATTCAACATAGTTTTAGCGTCTTCCCATTATTTTAATAACTACACAAATATTCTTATACCCAACTACATGTAAAATAATTTCCTGGCTCTTTGGGGCCCGGTACAGGCCCTCTTGAAGTTTTTGTAATAATAAATTGTCAATAAATTGCTTCCTTTTAATCTGATCTTCATTTTTAGGATTCTTTATTCATTTAGATATTTTAATGTTTTGGCATTCTCTACAAGACACTGTGTTCCCCTGTAGAATCGTAGGGTCCAGCCCAGGGCTCCTCAACATTTTGTGAAATAAACATATTTCACTTCCTATATTTCTGATCTTCTTAGTGCAAAATTTTAAAGTTGCCTGGGACTCTTCTTTCAGGACCAGTCCAGAAAATCTGATGTTTTTATTCGGACCCTAGGGACCCTTTTTAAACATTTGCCCAATCAATTGGTGCATTTAAAAAGTTATATCATTCCAAAGAATAGTTCCTACTGTATGCTTAATTTTGACTAATTAAAGATCTAATGCGCTATGTACTAAAATATTTTAACATGGTTTCATATTAGAGCCCTGGTTTTAACTGTCAGTTGGTACCTACAGGGCCCCATATTATAGCTCCCTTAAAAATGGTCCAATTCACTAGCTTTTTTTTCTATCAATTTTTTATGTTCTCTCTCTACCTATTACATGTACGACAAAAGAATTTCTCAGACTTCAGTTACCATTAATTTTGTTTGTCAATTGCTTTTTTGAGCCCCTTGATGCAGCTTCTTTAAACATGAACCTAATTGCTTTCAATTTTATTTAAAATAGTTATAGCGTCTTTTCATCATTTTAATAACTACAAAAAATATCTTTATACCCAACTACATGCAAAATAAATTCCTGGCCCCTTGGGGTTCGTTTAAGTTTTTGTAATAATAAATTGTTAGTAAATTGTTTCCTTTTAATCCGATCTTCATTTTTAGGATTCTTTATTCATTTAGATATTTCAATGTTTTGACATTCCATATAAGACGCTTTGGCCTCCTGTGGAATCATAGGGCTCAGTCTAGGGCCCCTGAACATTTTGTGAGGCAAACATAATTCACTTTCTTTCTTTTTCTTCTTCGTCTTTCAGGGACAAGATTCTCATATTTTCATCTGCGGCTAGGACCCTTTTTTAAAACATTTTCCGAATCAATTTGTGCATTTCGATAAAATATTATTAAAATGAATAATTCATACCCTATGATTAATTTTGACTAATTGTAGATCTAAAGAGCTAAGTACTAAGATATTTTAACATGTTTTCCTGTTAGGGCCCTCTTTTTAACTGTCGGTTGTCCTTTTTGGTCCCTTATTATAAATCCCTTTAAAATGGTTCAATTAACTCTTTTTTTTAAAAAACTTCTTAAATTCATCAGCTACTAAGAAACCGCCATTGTCTAGCTACCACCAATTTTGAATATCAATCGCGTTCTTGGGGCCGTTGGTGCAATTTCTTTAAAAATGATCCGAATTGCTTGCAATTTTCTTTCACATTGCTTTAACGTCCTCCCATTGCTTTAATAACTACAAAAAATATTTTATACCCAACTACATGCGAAATAAGTTCCTGGCCCCTTGAAGATTTTGTACCATAAATTGCTATTAAACTGCCTTCTCTTAATCCAATATTCATTTTTGGAACTATTTTTTCACTTAGTTATTCCCATGTTCTTACATTCCATTTAAAAGCCTGAGACTCCCTATGGTCTCGGCTCAGGCACTTTGAATTTTTTGTTCTTCATGCATATTTCACCCAGTTATTATCAAACCTTGACTCTTATTTCAGGACCTACACTCTGATGTTTTTATTGAGGTCCAAAGGCCTTTTTTAAAGCATTTACTAATTTTTTATGCATTTCTTTAAAATATTATTTAACGAATAATTCATATCCTATGCTTAATTTTGACTAATTGTAGATCTAAAGTGTTAATTGTTTGCTTAAGGTTATCATAACTTGACCCGGGCAATGCCGGATGGGTCAACTAGTCTATTAATAAATACATAAAATCGAAAAAAAATTATTACAATCCATCTTTCAAAAGGTTTTTAAACAGAAACGCATGATTAGTTACATATACTCAAAAATGAACCTAAATAAAATGCTCTTTAAAGTATTCAACCAATCAGAAGTCCGTATTTTCTTCTCTATGCTAACTTCAGTGGGATCGGTAAATGGCGTCGCTGCCAAGTGCCTGCCGAGTAGAGTTGTCCAATTCTACATTTTTTAGTCATTTTGGGCTTATCATACTATGTATATTTAAACAACGGTGTGCGAGAAAAGAAACTATGCCCGGGGCAAAGTTTCAATTTGCCCTCCCCGGAGGTTTTGCCCCGGGGCCCCCGAGTTTATAGTTACGGCCCTGTTTAGCACTGTATTATGTTAGCCAGTCCAGAGTCGGAGATGGTTGTTTTTCCCATTGAATTTGCAGCCATGGTCAAAACACACACAAACGATTTGCTTATTAAAAGGACAAGGTTATTATTTGAATTAGTATACAGTAAACTCAATCAAATCCACACAGCATGGGATCAGAGGTCGTGCGAGTTTTAGAATTTTGCAGATTTCTGATCATTGTTTGATCAGATTGGTTGATCTTTGTTTACATTTTTTAAACAGTAATTTGAATGTAACTAACAATGCAATCGAAACTACAATGAATGTTTACAATATCATCAAATATTAAAACTAGTCGTTGGGGGCCACCGTAATACTTACCCATCATGGATATGCATAATATAAAAATAAAACATGTGTAAAATATTTATAAAATGCACTGCAATTCCAAAAATAAAATTTAAACGCAAATTTAAATAGTTTTAGTATACGTAGTCATGTTTTATTAATGAATTGCTGATGAGCCAAATTCGACAAATTACATAAAATGCCAAAATACTCAAGTAATACCGGATTGCGTAAAAGAAACATCCTTATAACTCTAAAAATAAAAATCATATTAATTAACAATTTACTGCGTCGGATGAAGCGTCTCATTTCCAATTAAAATATATCTTTGAATTGAAATTTGATTAAAATACAGGGTCATGAAAAATCAAAGAATGCAGAAAGCAGGCTTACACATATCTCGGCAACTAATAATTCGATCGACTTCGTTCTTTATGCAAAATTTGTGTTATTTTATTGCCTTTTACATCCACTCTTTAAAATAAGAAAATTCGAAAATTTTTATATACCTTTTATCAGAATGAATTTTTCGAGAGTCCGAAAAAAATAGTTCCGAATAATCGAGGTTACTGATATTAAATAGGCTTCGTCCCATTCTTACATACTAAGTACATACAAAATTTCAAGTCTCTATCTCAATTTGTTCGGGAGATAGAGCGTTTACAGACAGACAGACTGACAGACAGACTGACAGACAGAGAGAGAGACAGACAGACAGATGGATGGCAAAAAAATGTTTCAAAAAATATGTTTTTTGGAATCTCTAGTATCTGAAACGTGTAAATCCGTCAAAATTTTTTTTTCCAATTTTCAAAACAATTGCAAGACTTACCCTATACTACATATGATGGGTAAGTAATAAGCTAAAATAATAAAAATTGTGATACTTTTTTAAAAGATTGAAATATTAAAAGCAAAGGTCAAGTTAATAATCAATAATGCATGATTAAATATTCATTATAAAGATGAAATGTATTTTTACTAAATTATTCAATGAAACTTGCCTCATAAAGGTACATTGCTAATTCACATCAAAACCATAAAATAGCAAAGTTTTATTTCAGGTTTAGCCAGACTTAAAAACCAAAACAAGCTTGGTTAATGCATAAATATATTTGGTAAAAAGATTGTGATTACCAGTGATACCTGCAATATCTTGAATTTTTTCAGAAATAGGTTTATTTTTCCTTCATTAAAAAACATTAATTCAGTAATATTAACAAAAATTACAAACTAAAATATATATAGAATTGATATCAAATTAAAAAAAACTCATTTTGTCCCTATATCTAAATTGAATGTTTCATTGTTTACATCTATAAAATGTGTGCGTATTTTAGGTTTGTGGATTTGAGGGAGTCTACTGTACTTTAAAAGAGCAATATCATCAATAGGGGATATTTGAAACTAAAAGAAGGTAGGATATGAAAGAAACTCCTAACTTCAGACTTCTCCAGAATGAAAAACTGCAACAGTCGCCACCATTTACTTCCTATTAGATTTTTAAAAATTGACAGTCCATCTTAGAAACACTTTCTGTAAGATATTTTTCTAGTAAAATAATATTTTACAGAGTACATTTTTTCATACAGTTTTACATCATATGAAGAATGAATATCTTTTATTCTTAAGGGCGTATTCGAAAAAACGCTTTTTCACCTTCAACAGCTCAAAATTTTTGGATACAATTTCAGACACATTTTTAAAAGTAGAAACATGAAACTTGCTATGGGGATTTTTGAAGAGACATACAAGTGTCGTGTGATGTCATTTTATGCTTCATTCATTAGAATTTGATTTATAAACAATTATCTTCTCAGTAGGACCCTTTTTTTCGTTCCCAGGTCTCCCATTTCGGAAAAATCTATTCAAAATGCCATTTTCAATAGCTTTTTTTGTAATATTTTCTGCATTTATAAAAGAATCGACAATCACGGCACCTTGTGCGCTTTCTAAATAAGACAATTTGCCAGTTTGATGCATATGAGAGCAAAAAGGAATTTAAAAATAAATCGGAAAATAAGCAGTTTGAATCGAAATACACCCAAGGGGGCTCAGGGCTTGATCGATACGGAAAAACATGCAAACAGAGCTCTCGCTTCAAATCCATATAAAAACAGAAGTATTCGGTGTAATTAATTTAAACTTTCTGATATTTTAAAGGTATGTTTGTAGTCGTATAAAATTAAAAAATGGAGTACTCCAATGTAATATAATAAGAAATATAGCAAAATTTATGTAACACAATTTAAAAAAAAAAAGTGTTATATCACCACCCGCAAGATATCTTAACATTGAATTGACATAAGAACCTAATTTTTGCTTTAAAATTATCCGGAAACTTTACTCTATAAAATGAATTAAAGATATAACTATCACTCAAAAAAAAAAAAAAAAAAAACATTTAAAAAAACTCAAATTTGAAAATTTAAAAAAACCCTTAAAAAATACAACTTTTTTTTTCATTAAAAATACTCAAAATATTAAACTATCAAAAATATATTAATTCTTCCTATAGATAATGATGTTATATGCATGCAAAAAAAATTTAAGCCATTCCAACAAATAGTTTTTTTAAAATCTTGGTGTTAGTCGTCAAAAATCAAGTTTTGAGAAAACGCGACTTATAGTTGAAATTATATGGGTGCGGCTTTGAAAAAAATGATACATAAATGCTTATAACTCTGTTAAAAATGCAAATATTTTTATGCGGTTTTTTGCATTGAGTTGAGAATTAATTGAATAATCAAACTAGATCATAAAAAAATCGATTTTTTGAAAAGTTTTCAAGCCCTGAGCCCCCTTAAATAGATCAAACTCTTACTGCAAAATTATTGTAAGTGACAAAATAAGAACTGATACAAATTTTGTAGCATGTTTCCAAATTTACAATAAAAACTCATTTTATCAAAATCTAATTTGGCAGGTAGGGTTGTTGTGATCAAAATTACTTTCCGATTGATAAATCACTGATAATTCTAGAGAAAATGAAAAAAATATTTGTAATTTAGAATAATCTGTGTATATTAAACTCATAATAATGTCAATACATACAAATTTGATAAATTTAAGAATTATTACTAAAAAACACATTCTAAAGAAAAAAAATATTTATTTCTTCTGCACAATAATAGATAAAAAGTGTTTAAAAAATTACACAAGATACTTACAAATAAATATATACATTACAATTTTATGATAAAACCAACACGATTACAATACTTTTAACAACATTAAAATACAATTTAACACAACATGCTATAACTCATAGGTCTGGCAATATTTTATGATATTCCAAACTGCATTCAATACCATCAGTAACAATATAAAGATTTCTAAAACGTTACTGTATTTTCAGTACAACAACAAAATTTTCAAATTACAATAAATCAAGAAGATCATTTTAAGATCTACCCGTAAATTAAAATTGCTACCTCTGTACCATCTAGTATATTTACTTTCATAATTTATGTCCTTGTATATTTTTTATACCCTTCACTTCTGAAAGGAAATTTCAATAAAACATAAAAATTCTCATAACGTTTGCATGAAGAATACAGAACAATTCGAATTACTGTAAGAGGAATCCACATTAATCAGTCTGAGAATATTAATTTTATAGACTATTTAAAACTCTTATTTTTGCATATGCATCAAAAGAACAAATTTGCATTTTTGTCACCGACATTTTTTTATTTTCTTCCGCCAAAATATAAGAGCAAAGGTCAATGTTGAATTCAAAATTTTTTCTTAGAAAAGATTGGGTGGGAAGACATCTTACATAGTTCCACAAAGAAATTTTTGAACAAAAAGCATTCTCAAAATAAATAAATAAAGTGGATAAATTAAAATTGCCAGCAAAACTTTCTGGCACATTTATAGACTCAATTTTAAACACAAAACATGACATTTGCTTAGATGACAATTCTATTGATTTGGAATTGAGTAAAACTTTTTCATATTTCAATAAATGAATTAAATCTTGATTTAATATACAAGAGCCGATCGCACAAAACCCTAAGTCGTCGAGTACAAGAAAAAATCCCTTATATTATAAAAGAGTAGTCATAGGTGAATCTAATCATCC
The DNA here is from genome assembly GCA_964019185.1 of Maratus speculifer. Lineage (NCBI taxonomy): Eukaryota > Metazoa > Arthropoda > Arachnida > Araneae > Salticidae > Maratus > Maratus speculifer. Next base: position 313,092,964 of record OZ025296.1, on the reverse strand, counting down.
GTGTCTGCCGGAAATGAAGGGGTGCATAAGCCAAAAATGAAAACCACTAGTGGTTGACTAGTAGACTTAGCAATATGTTTTCCTGCACCCAGTTTTCCGTGTTTTCATACTTTTGATTGAACGGGAAACACAATGATAGACCTAAGAGTGAACCACTAGTGGTATTAATTTTTGGCTTATGCACAACTTCACTTCTGGCAGACATATATTATTAGATTCCCCTATGATTACCCTTCTATAATATAAAGAATTTTTTTTTGTGTTCGATGACTTAGGGTTTTGTGCGGTAGGCTCTTGGACTATAATGATTTTTATCATGCAGTGAAACTTTGAAATTCAGTTTAAGGGTGTATTTCGATTCAAACTGATTATTTTCCAATTTATTTTTAAATTTATTTTTGTTCTCAAATGCATCAAACTGGCAAATTGTTTTAATTAGAAAGTACACAAGGTGCCGTGAGTGTCGATTCTTTAATAAATGCAAAAAATAGTGCAAAAAAAGCAATCAAAAATGGCTCTTTGAACCGATTTTTCCGAAGCAAGAGATATTGGAACGAAAAAAGGGTCATACTGAGAAGATAATTGTTTATAAATCAAATTCCAATGAACTGAGCTTAAAATAACATCCCACGGCACATCATATGTCTCTTCCAAAATCCCCTCAGCAAATTTCATGTTTCTATTTTTAAAAATGTGTTTGAAATTGTATCGGAAAATTTCGAGCTGTTAAAGGTGGAAAAGCATTTTTTCGAATGCACCCTTAAAATGCTATGCTAAATATTTTTTGAAAAATCTTCTGTCATTTATCATAGAATGGAAAAATTATTCTCTTTCATAGTTCTGAATAAGATCATACGTTTCATGTATGTATAAACAAAAACAAATTTAGAAATGAGTCAAAGTAGCTCCTGTGGGTTTTACAATAGCCTTAAAAAAACATGTAACCTTAAAATTTCTAACGGTGGGGGGAGGGGGGGGGGGAGTATTATGATGCTCATGGGCCGCTGCCTGAACTCATCACTGGTGGGGGTTGTTTTTCTCTAATAAAATTACTTCATCAAACATACACATCAAAACTTTCTGCTCATTTTTTAAGTTAAATCTTGCTTGAATTTGTTACGATTTATCACATTCCAATTTTGTAAATCTTACATAAAGAAACAGATATAATGCAAATTATAATTCAGAGCAGTTTGGTTTTTTTGAAAAAATAAGACAGCTTTCACAAAATTTGACAAAAAATGAAGCATGAAAAGTGAGCAGAAATGATTTCTCTTTGACACAAGCATAGAATTTGTCCTTGAAATCCATACCTAGTGTAGTAATGTCATTTTTACCATCTCTTATCACTCTTTATCAATTAAACATATTTTAATGTGCAATAGGTAATTAATAACTATTCTTCCAAACTTGAAGTCACGTTTGTCAGCTACAATTTTCCAAGGTGAAAATTCTCACCCATTACATGAGGCTCTAATTTGAGTACTGGCAAATAGAATTTCCAGAAATTTATGACTTTTAGACATATTAATGGTGAAGATTTTTAGACAAAATTTGCTTTTTTACGCGATTTTTTCCCTCGAAAACGGCGTTTTATTCCCGTGATCTTTTGATGAAATCGGCGTATTTTTTCAAATATTCTTTTGACAAAATATTTTTAAGCGATCTTTTATCGAAAACGACGTTTTTCCCCGCAATCTTTTAATGAAATCGGCGTTATATCCGCAATCTTTAGACGAAATCGGCGTTTTCCCGCCGTCTTCAGAAGAAATCAGCGTTTTATCTGCGATATTTGGTGAAATTGCCGTTTTTTTTTTCGCGATCCGCACAGGAAATTCGCGTTTTTCATCGATCTTTTGACAAAGTTCGTTTACAAAAACATTGACGAAATCGTCGTTTATCCACGAAATACTGACGAAATGTATGCTATTTCGACGATCCTATCACAAAATTTGCATTTCTACGCAATTGTTTTTTCCGCGCGCAAAATCGTACAAGTTGGCAACTATGCGGAACTGATGCCCCAGTTTCAAATTTTCGGAAGAGGATGCCTTAAATTTTCGGACGAGAATCACCCCTGGGTGAAATATTATATTTTATGTACATAAAACATACATATCTTTTTTATTGCAATGAAAAAATGGCATCAGTAAGAATATAATCAATAAAAATAAATAAAATCCATTATTTTATTTATTTTTATTAATCCCAAATCTGTTGGTTTCAAAAGGATCTAAACAGATGGCATTTCATTCACAAATAAATTCACTACTGTAATTGCCTGATATATAGTCCTCTCAGTTTAAATTATGTTTAGTGGAAAATTTAATATTAAAACTAATCTAATTTTGATAAGTAGACTCCTGATTGTCGGATGTAATATAGTGGAAGAGCAGGTTGGATAATGAAAACATAGGGTAGGGTAGAATTCTAAAAATTTCCGTATCCTGCCACCCTCTCACCATTAAAAACAAAAATAAATAGAAAAAATTCTTATTCATATGTTTCGACCTGTTAAAATATTATAAATGTGTGTTAAGTACAGTATGGTAGGGGTAGGTTTTAAAAAATTATTACAGAAAAAGAATGCTTAAGACAAATACATTGTACATGTTTTAAAATAATTTACAATATCTAACAAAATTGCAGGAGATATAAGATTATATATTCTGTGCATGATGTTTTAAAATACACAAAACTTTAAAATAAGGCATAACCTAATTAAAAAAAAAAAAAAAAAAAAAAAAAAAATGTTTAAAATTACTTTACTGTTTATTAATAAATGATTACACAAATATAAAAAGTTAGGCCTGATATAAAAGAACCAAAACTTACAGATTTTAGTTTTTTAGTTTTTGAAATTTCTTTTGATTGATGACTGTTTTTCCTTTTTAATCACTCTTCCTTTTTGTTAATAGAAAATTTAAAAAATAAGATCAAAAAGAAAATATACAATATTAGGTTAGCTAATCAAAACCCATAGCCTTCTTTTAAGAAGGCAAAGAAAAAAATTTAAACACATTGCAGCTAATTATCTGGCAAAATTAATATTCACTGCATATCTAGTTTTTCTTTTATGTTTTTAATGTCTTTATTTTAGAAAAATCGATATTTTTCTTTTTACTTTCTTCTATCTTTGCAAGAAAGTACTGGATTCACGAAATTTTTTAACTTCTGGTATTAACAGATTTACACATTTTAGGAATCAGATATCCTGAAAATATGTTTTTAGAAAATATCTGTCTGTGTGTATATGTGATACAAATTTTATGGGTGCTCTATATCAAGAACTAATGTATAACAGGTGGCATTGCTATTGCTACATTTTTCATGGTTATCACAACAGTTCCAACTCAAGAATTAATGCACAGATTTTCATTGAACTTAAATTCAGGTACAGCTTGGTAAATATTAGTGTTGATTATGTTTCGGTCTAAATCAGCAAACAGGAAGCACAGCTATGCTGCATTTTTCATGATTTATGCAATTGCTCAATCTTAAGAATTAATATACGAATTTTAATCCAACGTAGGTTTCAGTTAGACATTGACACAAATTGTTGATTAGGTTTTCATGCTAATCATCCAATAGGTGCACTGCTATGCTGCATTCTTAAGATTTATACAATTTAAGATATTTAGATAGACAGTCGTGCCTCAAGAACTAATGCATGGAATTCCATATCTCTAGAATCCTCATAATTGGCATAGATTTCCATTTAATTTTGTCACTTTGATAGCGAATTTTGAAGCATTAACATGTATGAGATAAAAGAATATTCTGGGATGACCACATCTGAGCAATTTTTTTCCCCTTTACACAAAGATCTCTTTGTTTCATATTTATTGTCTTTCATTAATACAGTGTTCAAGATTTCAAGAGTATTTTGCAAAATATTCTCATTATTTTAAAGATGCAAAATATTGCATTTGGTGAATCATCACATCTCATTGTTGTGCAAATAACACAGACTTTTATTCATTTAAATTTTTCAAATTTTATTCTTCTGAATGAAAACATGGAGAAACAAAGAAAGATAAAAATGGAAAATTTCAAACTAAATACTATACAGGGTGGGGCATAAAGATTTCCCCATTTTAAGAGGTCAATAAAAATTTATCGCACATTGAAAACAAATATTTTATGTGTACATTCAGAAAAAATAATGTTTTACGATTAATTTTGAGGTTTTGTTGCACAAAATATGATATCGTCACATGCAGCAGCATGTAACTTCTTCCTGTGGGGTTACCTGAAGGCTAAAGTTTACATACATAAACCTAAGTCCTAAGACATCGACGAACTGAAGGATACTATTCGATTTGAAATTGCAGCAATTCTTCCAGCAATGGTGGAAAAAATTATGCTGAATTTCTGGGATAGACTTCACAAGTGTATAGAAATCGACCGAAAACATTTAGACAATATCATTCTTCGCACAACAAAATCTCGAAATTAATAGCAAAAATTGTAACAGATTGCAAAAATTAATAAAAGCAAACATTATTCTTTCCGAATGTAAATATAAAATATTTGTTTTCAATGTCCTATATATTTTTATAAATAAAGCTTTAAAAAAATTATCTCAAAAACTTTCAGATAATTTATTCATATATCTTTCTAGTCTTGTTAGTTATTCAAGTGCATTTTATGGATGATTAAACAAGAAAGAAAAATCATGTGTTATTCATCAATTATGAAACACTTTCCAATCCTTCTAGAATACAGCAATAAAACTGCACAATTTAATGATTTCAGCAAGTAGTAGCCAGAGTTGATAAGCTATTACAATTCTTTTGAGCAGTCATGTATATTTTTTACATATTTGTATATACCTCATATAGCTCTGCTATAAAAAGTAGAAGCATATTTGAAGAATTATTTTTAATATTTATTGCCCATGTACAATTACATAAACTATTTTGTAGAGTCCTGCATATTTTATACACATTACATATTAAAATAAAATTTAAGTTAGATAAGAATATTGCACTTCAAGCAACTGTCATTCATCGAGAGAAATATTTAGTATTTTGCATAGTCCTGTAAGATTTATTTATATACAAACATATCAGTATATATTAATTAAATATATTTAAGCTGGAAAACACTTAACACAATTAAAAAATACATCTAAGCAAATCTTGTATATAAGCTATAGAATTTATATACACAACATGATGTACTAAAATTTGATTAAACATTAAAATGTATAACACATCTTAAATCACTTCTAGCAATTATCATTCATAAACATTACTGTAACCAAATTCAAGCACTTCATATTTAAAAATTTACAGCAAATGATTTTTTTCCCATAGACAATAAAGTAAAAGAATTCTTTTGTGTGTCCCTGTAAATCAATGATAAAAGCCACACATTGCATATTCTATAAAAAGATTTTTGTATTGCATCCAATAATACCTATCAATATGCTTATATAGTGTAACTTTGTTAAAATATTCTGTAAATGATTTCCCCCCCAAAGGCCATAATGTAAAAGAATTCTTTTGTGTGTCCCTGTAAATCAATGATAAAGGCTACACACTGCATATAAAGACTTTTGTATTGCATCCAATACCTATCAATATGCTTGATATAGTGTAACTTTGTTAAAATATTCTGTAAATTATTTTTCCCCATAGACAATAATGTAAAAAAATTCTTTTGTGTGTCCCTGTATGTCAATGATAAAAGCCACACATTGCATATTTTATAAAAAGATTTTGTATTGCATTTAATAATACCTATCAATATGCTTGATATAGTGTAAAATAATTCTTTTGTGTGTCCCTGTAAATCAATGATAAAAGCCACACATAGCATATTCTATAAAAAGATTTTGTATTACATCTAATAATACCTATCATAGTGTAAAAGAATTCTTTTGTGTGTCCCTGTAAATCAATGATAAAAGCCACACATTGCATATTCTATAAAAAGATTTTTGTATTGTATCCAATAATACCTATCAATATGCTTGATATAGTGTAACTTTGTTAAAATATTCTGTAAATGATTTTTCCCCATAGGCCATAATGTAACAAATTTATTTTCTCTGTATCTATAAATGAACTAAAAATATTATACATAACATTTTTAATAAGGCATATCCTAGGGTAATAAATTCAAAAGTATATATTAAGCTCATGGTAATGCCAGACAAACAAATGTGATAAATAAGTTTAAATATATTAGAAAGGGTTAAAAAAGAATTAATGAGAGAAAATAGAATTTTAACCCTTTGTTTACTGAATTATTTATCATCAGAAAATTTCTTCACCCCAATAATTATCTTCTTTAATATCTGAAGACATATTGTAATTATTATATAATGATAATTTGAACTTTAAATATGTTTTTTGATTAAAATTGATCAAATAAATCAGTAGTTATAACTTTTCTTGTAAAATATTTACAAAAATAATGATATTAATTAACCATAAATACTCTTTATGGAAATATTAAAGCAGTGTATTTAAATTTTTGTAAATGGAAAGGCTTTTGCAGTTGATGATGTTTCAAATAACTGTTTTTAAAGAAAGAAAAAATATACCAACATAGATGATTAAGAAAACAACCATTTTCTGCAAATATTTAGCTTTGACCGTTTCTCTACACTTTCTAAATTTTATCAGGCAGAGTATTTTGTGCGAAAAGAAATATGAAATTTTATTAACAGACAGAGTAAATAAGTTTTATATTAAAATATTTCTTAATAGCACTTAAAAGTACCAGTAGAGCATAAAGGTTTAAATGACTTAAAATAAAAATATAATAAATGTTTTTAGCATTTCAGAAAAATACTACACTTCTTTAAATCTGGTATTTTAGTTTACATTTTAATCTTCATATCTTTAATTGCCTTTACTTTTTCCTCTTCTCTAAAGTAAATTACAGTCGAACCTTGTTAACATGAACCCATGGGTGCAAGTTTGAAATTTTGATATTACTGAAAATATTTTGAATTTCTCCATTTCTCGCAAATTTTTGTGATCCTTTCACAAAAATTTGCGCCTTTTCCATGATCTTTTCACAAAAGTCGTGTCTTTTCCTCGCTCTTTTGACAAAAGTCGCGTTTTCTTCGCAATTCTGACAAAAATAGCGTTTTTTTTCCGCTATCATATCTTTTTTGCGATTCTTTGAAAGAGACTGTGGCATATTCGTGATCCTTTGACAGGAATTGCGTTTATTTTGCTCTATTCTTTGACGAAAAAAGCATCTTTTGTCAGAAATAGTGCTTTTTTTCTGCGACCTTTTCAGAAAAATCACTTATTATCAGCAATCTTTTGGAAAAAATCGTGTCTTTTTTCACAATCTTTTGACGAAAAACGCCTATTCCTTTATCTTTTGCCAAAAAAAGCATTTTTTTTTCAATTCTGACAAAAATAGCATTTTTCCCACGATCATTTGAGGAAAATCGCATCTTTTCTGCGATTCCTTGAGAGAGACTGCATCATTTTCACGAATCTTCAATGGAAATAACGTTTTTCTTTTAATCTGTCAACAGGAATCACGTTTATTCCCCATTTTTTTGCTGAAAAACACGTCCTTTTACATCTTTTGAATGGAACAGTGCTTTTTACTGCATTCTTTTGGCAAAAATAACACCTTTTCTGCGATCATTTGACAAAAATTACGTTTTAGTCATAATCTTTTGACGAAAAATCGTGTCTTTTCCCTAATCTTTTGGCAAAAACCGTGTCATTTTCGCGATCATTTTTCGGAGATTTTTCCATCCTGCTTCCATCTTCGGGAACTTTTAAAAGACAGAATTCCGTTCTGTGGACGGAAAACTTGCATCCTTGCATGAACCTCAAGGGGAATCAAAATTTTGTTCATGTTATCAGTATGAAATCTTTGTATTCGTCTTTATAGGGGACTGTGAAAACAATTTATGTTAAAAGTTATTCACGTTAAAGCATGTTCATGTTAACGAGGTTTGACTGTATTTTAAATCTAAAACAATTTTAAGGAACTTAAATTTTAGAAGAAATATTTCTTTAATTTGTTTATATCCATCTCAAATTGGTTAATTTTTAACAGCAAGAAGTAACAGATCACATGTTCTTGATGTAAATAAAGATGTAGGGAGAAGAAAAATAGCAAAATTTCCTTTCTTATAACTAAGCATTGGTTTAAATATAAATTATCTTATATCATTAAACCAAAAATAAACTTTGAATTTTCTTTCTCTCTCTCCCCCCTTTCCAAATTTTATTTAATTCAGTGGGTAATGACAGATTTTTTTTTTTTTTTTTTTTTTTAATGCAGGTGAAAATAGACATAGATAAAAATTATGAAAGTAAATATGGTATTTTTATTTTGTGTTTTAAGCAATAAAACACTTTTATTTTGGTTTTGCAAAGTAAAATCCCATACATGAATTTAGTTATCAAATGTTAGGCTATGATAAATGTAATTCATGTACAATATATCATACTTTAAACTGATGAAAAAAATAATAATAATAATAACATGTACATACATAAATAATATTTATTCAATTATATAAAAATTTACAAAACTTTAGCATTCAAATAAATATATAAAGACCTTATATATACTTGCATATTTAAAAAATGTAATTAAAATAAGTTCTTGCAAATTTCAAGCAAGACATATTTATAGTGCTCAAACTCTGTTAAACTTATTTACAGTTTTTTTTATGCATAATACTATATTTGATTATTTCAGCTATGAAACAGATAGGAGAAATTTTTGAAATAAAAATTTTACATCAGGATAAAAAAAAAAAAAACATTTACATACAAGCAGTAATGAGAAATTTCAAATAAATGAACAAATCAATTAATTATATAAACAATGCAAGATTTGTCCCTTTGTTCTACGTCAATTAATAAACTTTATTATTATTACTTAGTGAAGAATCTTTTAAATTTCCAAGGCATTCATTTTTTAAAGTTTTCTATTATGAGTTTGAATTTCTGATCTTAAAAAATGTAGTACAGGAAAGGAAGTGATTAGATATCTGATCAACTGGAATTTACGGTATTTAGGCAGAACGTCTGACCACTGCTGTATATTTGTTTACAGCTAGTGCAGTGTGTGGATGTTTTGTTAGTGAAAATGCTAGGCAAGTTTTATTCACTAGATGAAGTTAATAATTTCATCAAAGATGAAGATGAGCACAAATTACTTTGAAGAGGAGAGACAATAAAGCTATCGAATCTATTAAAAGTAATAAACCGTTCTGTTACTAAATGTAATGGTAGATAATCGGCATAAAATATAATAATAAAGTTAATATATTTTTCTTCTGGATAAAGTTATAAACTTTGAATAATTGTTATCCATAAAAAGTGAAAAAAAAAAACCTTGTTTATTGTTTGTAAAAATATCTAGTACTAAATATATCACATTATAAAACCAATGCAAAGAAAAGGTCAAACACTTAGTAATAATTTAGCAAACAACTTTTACATCTATAAAAGCTATTACCCCCAATTGAGAAAAAATGTAAAAAACCTAGTAATAATTTAGCAAACTCTTATAGCTACAAAAGCTATTACCCCCAATTGAGGAAGATAATTTATTATTGTTATAGATTATTATTATTATTTTAAATAAAACCTCGAAAAAGCTGTTAGCTGAATTCTTTCTAATGTTGTAGTTTTCTTTATGTTGGTTTTTATATATTGTGACTAAAAGGGCTTTTACTGATATTTATTTTTTAAACCAATGTTTAGTATTTTGAATTAAGTTTAAATTTCTTACTTATTTCACTCCTTACTACCTCTACACTAGTAGAATGCTAATGTGAAATATTAGATATTTTAAAGTTTCTTTAAATCACAATCCATTTATTTTCTTAACATGGAATATACAGTCATAAAAGCTTGTGAATAAAATCCAGCTTAGGTTAAGAATTAACCTGCGATTTTTGGGGGAAAATAATTAAAAAACTATCCAACATGCAAAATCTTAAATAAATATTAAAGTTGTTTGAAAAACACATACACAAATTAAATAAATTAACATAATTAATAACAATGATGAATATTAATGATAAAAAATAATTTGTTAAATAGTATATTTATTACTATTTATTTTAACAAAACTAATTACATGATATATGCATATATGTATATATATATATATATATAATACCATTAAAAGTAGACAAGATTCACCAATGGATTTTATCAATAAAACAATAAACCAAAATGAAGAATTAGAATTGAATTGAATTATAATAAAATAAAAAAATAGTGTAACGAGTAAATCTGAAAAAATAAATAAGTAAAATGAATGCAAATAGAATATGTAGCAAAAGCAGAATCATCAGGCCCCAAATGCTCTGGAACTACAAATGAAGTGTATATATAATATTAGAAACTGTTCATAGTTGTTAATATTTAGTAATAATTGTTAAATTAATAATATAATAAATAAATAATAATAGAAAATAGAAAGGAATATTTCATACATTTAGTTAAAAAAATAATATTAATTTAAAAATACAGCATGAAATTCGGATAGGATAAATTTGTATAAGAAGGAAATATTTAATAAATAAAAATAACATTGCTTAACAAAATATAACGCTAAAAAAATCATTAAAATAAATAATTGATGACAAGTATTAGTAAATTAGTATTTAATAATGCACAAAATACATTAAATAACTTTCTTCTATAAACCAAATGAGTCTAATATTGTATAAATGTACTTAATAAAAAAACAATTATATTTTACAGGGCAAAAGTTATGAAAAAATGATTTTGTCTGCAGATTTGTTAGAGCACATGGTAGTTGGATGTTCTGCCTAAATAGCTAAAAGTCTGAATGTCTAGCCACTTTCATTCACAAAAAATGCCTTTTGTTTTAGCGAACCCTTTTTACAATCACCATGTTATTTGCATATTTTCATCTCAGAATAACAGACATTCCCAAATAATAGACAAATTTGGTAGCCCTCAGAAATAGGTGTTCATTATTTAGAGGTTTTACTACATACTGTTGTTTAAAATACTCAAAATCGAGAACAGATAATTAAGAATTTTTTTAGAAAAATTAAGGCTCTTAAAAATAATTTGAAACATTAATGGATAGTGATCATATCTTGTTTAACAAACAGAATGTGATTTTATACTTCAGGTTTAGCATTATTTTCACTGTTTCAATCTTTATGTCAAATCAAAACACGATTTAAAAATAAAAAGAAAAAATTGCAAAAAATATTGCTGAAGTCTCTTTAATATACAGTTGCTGATAATGATAAAAGTATATATGATGACTTAGAAATAATTCTATCAAACAAATTTTAGCAATTCTAGGCTAAAAATTCTAAAATTTTATGAAATAAATCTATGAGCATTTTTCTTTTATCAATATACTCAGAAAATTTTGAGCAAAAACACTAACAAAATAGCGATAGAAGTTTTTCAATTAAGAAAGGTTAGAAAATTCGAGATACTCCTACCCTGTTATTTTCATTCAAAGAATACAACATGATATGAAAAATGCGATAAAATTTACTTTTTGCATAAATCCTGGCTCACACACCTACGAACAAATAAAATTCAAGCACTTTTCAAAGAATTTTCCAAGGCCTATTTTAAATGTATGCAACATTTAATTATATAGAAAATTTATTCTAGAATAAGAAATATAAAACATATGTGAAAATGTCATCACACTATCTGTCTACTTCAAAATATTCTGAATAAGATTTAAAAAGAATATAAAATTATAATAATAGCTATTTTCAAGAAACCATATTATCATTTAACAACTCAGTAAGGAACATCTATATTATGGAAAAAAAATTATATTAGGTACTTAATAAGCTTTACTATACCACCATATGTGTAATGGCAGTATAGAACCCTTAGGGTGAAAGTCCCACTCACACTTGTCTTTTTATAGATTTTCAAAGTTATTGAAACTGTACTAACTATGTAAACTTGAGTTAAGTAGATTGGTTGACAATTATGTATTGTATCTAGACAACAAAAAAATGTTGAGCTGATAAATACAAAAATATTCAACATTTTCTTTTTCTCTTTTAGTTTTTCATGATGAGTATCATTTACACAGGAGTTAATGTTCTAAGTACCACTGTTATAATCTGTAACTATTTGAATTAAAAATAAGTAAGGCATTTGCTTTTGAAAATAATAATTGAAAAAAAAAATACTTCAATGATAGCAAATAAATTTTTGAAGGCCAGTTAACTTTATATGCATTAGATTTACATGCCAGTTGCCACTTTATATGCATTATTATTCGAGAATCAATGAAATCCGGATAAGATATGAAATGCTCTCAGTCCCTTGATTTGTATTTTAAACAAGTTTAACTGTATTTCAGAAACAATGTAACATGTTTAAAACCTTAAACTTAACAATTCATATCATTAACAACAGCAATGCTGTAAAACAAGCAAGACAGTAAATTAGACAGGGTTCATACTCATTCTCCGAGGAAAAATCCCCTGATGTATTTTAACAAATGTACAATTTTTACATATCAACAATTAAAGACATTATGATATTACATACATATGATAATAAAGCACAAAAACAGTAACCATTGCCCCCAATTTCCCACAATAGACTGTCATTTTGGAAGGTTTTCCCAGGTTTGGGAAATTTTTTGTATTATCCCCTGAGATTCCCCCGATTTTCCTGATGAGTATGAACCCTGTTAGATTATAAATAGTTACAAAATTATCTCAGACTGTAAAATAAAAAAAGTTACATAACTTACAAAATAAGTATGACATAGACAGATGGTTAAACATAAAATAATGCTATTTTAAAAATAAAAAATTCCTAAAAGACACTTTGCAAAACAATAGATCAACCACTAAAAAAAAAATATATCCCCTCCGTACCTTAACATACTTTCTACATTTTTTTACATCCAATGAGATACAGCATGTCAGTATTACACACATTTATGTTATATTGATTTTAACAAGATACCACACAATGCACTACTTCCTTCCAATGTATTTTATACAAAATTTGCATGATTATCATATGAAAATGAAATTATGCAAATGATAATAATTTACAATTATTTACAAGATGAACAATTAATTTTACATGATATTTAATTTTGTACAGGTCCGATTCAAAAATTGACATAATTTAAGAATGCTCGCCCTCATTGTGACCAAATTCTTCAAGTTCTTTATGATGCATTTTGCGAGACAACAGAGTAATAAAAATTTCTTCAGTCCCATCTGGTTTCTTTTCTTTATTGAGCTGAACATTACCTATGTTTGCCTAAAAATGTATACATAAGATCAAAATATGCTGAGAATATGTAAAAATTAATATTTTTAATTACATAATAATCATAATAACAAATTATAAAACACATCAAGGACCTAAAAAAAAAAAAAAAAAAAATGGCTGAGATGAAAATTTTAAAAATATGAATCATTGAAAATAATATGATACAAAATTACATCAATTTTTAAATTATTTTCCACAGTCACTGTCATCAATTTGTTGTCCCTAAAGGTTCTTCCTCTGTAATAATATATATATATATATATATATATATATATATATATATATTTTTTTTTTTTTTTATCAATTACTGATAAGTAACAGATCCAAACAGAAGTGAGTATAAGAATGAACACCTGATATTTGATATTTATCAATGGGGATTTGAGATTTAGGTTAGAAATTGGAGTAGATCTGTAGATACTATATTGAGTAATACCTTTTAAGTGACAAAGAGTCTTTCTATAAGCATGCAGATTTAAAATTATAAATATGTCAACTAATAAAAAAGTTATGCCATATTTTGCATTACTATGAGTACAAAACTCATATCATCTCAATTTGTTTTAGATTATTTCAATTAGTACCTCCCATTTTTAGAATTTTTATTTTAACTTCTAGATATTTATAAAATAGATGTTTTCTTTTTTTTTTTAGTATACAAATAAAAGGGGTCGTTCAAGTATTACATAAAGAGGGAGGAGGAAGGGGGGGGGGTCACAAGAATTCTTATGTAAGCATTAGACAATGAAGCAAGTATGTTAGTTTAACAAAAAGCACAAGAGCATGATTGGCATGAGCATTCAGCAGATGATGAATGACTTACAGTAGGGATGCACAACCTGTGGCCCGCGATGGGTTAACGTGTGGCCCACGAACTTCGTCAATTTACAACTAGAAAAAATTGCAATTCTTGTGCAAAAGTCGTGAAAGAATATCGTAAATTTCATCAATTTACCGCAAGAAAATATAAAATTTCATCAGTCACTTAAGAATGGCAAATTTCGTAGATCGGACTCGGAAAAATCGTGAATATCACTGACCAAGTATGGAAAAATCGCACATTTCGTCCATCAGGTTAAAAAAAACCCTGCAAATTTTGCCCATGAGGCTGGGAAAAAATAAGCAAATTTAGCCGATCGAACACGGAAAAATCGCGAGTTTTGTCTGTCGGATGTGAAAAATCGTACATTTCGTTGATAGGGAAAGAAAAAATCTTCAGGTTTGTTGATGGTGGAAGAAAAAATTGCAAATTAAACTCATCGGCTGCAGAGAAATCGCATGTTTTCTCGGTTTGTCATGTGATAAAAAAACGTGCATTTTGTTGATCGGGCGCGAAAAAATCGCGAATTTTGTCGATCAGGAACGAAAAAATCGCAAAGTTCGTTGATAAAGCACGGAAAAATCACGAATTTTGTGATGATGCGTGAAAAATTGAAAACTTTGTTGATCGGCTACGAAACAATCGTGAATTTTGTAAGTTTATCAAGAGAAAAAAAACGCGAACTTTATCATGCCGCCTAAAAAAATGCAGATTTCGTCAGTCAAAGGGGTAAAAGTACAAATTTCGTCGGTCGGACATGGAAAAATCGTGAGTTTTATTGACTTTGTTTTGATTTTTCCGATCGGCTTCCTAAAAATTGAAAATTTTGTTGATCGGGCGCAGAAAAATTGAAACTTTCGTCGATCAGTCGCGGAAAAATCTAAAATTTCATCGATCAGTCGCGGAAAAATCGCAAATTTGTCAATCGGCTAAATAAATTTACGAATTTCGTCGATCAGCTTCGTAAAAATCACTAATTTTGTTGATCAAACGTGGAAAAATTGTGAATTTTGTTGATCAAGGCGAGGAAAAATTGTGAATTTTCTCGATCGGCTTGGTAAAAATCACAAATATTGACGACCGGCCTCGTAAAAATCTTGAACTCGCCGATATTGGCTTCGTAAAAATAGCTAATTTTGTTGATCAAGTGCGAAAAAATTGTGAATTTTTTCGATCGCTTCGTAAACCACGAATTTTGCCGATCGGCTGCATAAAGATCATGAATTTCGTGAATCGGCTTAAAAAAATCGCGAAATAGGTTGATCTGCTTCGTAAAAATCTTGAATTTCGTTGATCTGCTTCGTAAAAATCGATAATTTCGTCGATCAACCGAAGAAAAATAGCGAATTTTGCCGATCGGCTTTGTGAAAATCGCTAATTTCGTCAATCGGGTTCGAAAAATTGCGAATTTCGTCGATCAACTTCGTAAAAATTGATAATTTTGTTGATCAGCCGTAGAAAAATCCTGAATTTTTTTGATCATGAGAAGAAAAATCAAAAATTTTGCCAATCAGCTTTATAAAAATCACAAATTTCGTCGATCGGCTACATAAAAGTCACAAATTTCGTCGATCGGCTTCGTAAAAATCACGAATTTTGTCGATCGGCTTTGTAAAATTTGCAAATTTTGTAGATCAGGCTTGGAAAGATCAAGTTTTCTTGATACGTTTCATAAATATTGCGAATTTTGTCGATCACTTTTGTAAGCAGTTCTAATTTGGTCTATCAGGCATGGAAAGCTGTGCATTTTTGTGATCGGGTGTTGAAAAATCTTGAATTTCAGCGATGAGACACAGAAAAATCTAGTTGATCCAGCTCCTTCCCTCTCCTTCGTTCATAAAGATCACATTTTTTTCGGCACCAGCCAGTCATCTTTGCTTTTTAACACGTTTAATAAAACAAAATTTACTCTCCTAAATAAAGTTAAGGAATAATATTACATCTTGAGAGTAATCCCTACTAGATCTGTTGTATATACAAACGTAAAAACTGCTGATTATCCCTACCAACTGAATTAAATATTTTGATTGGTTAAGCAAAAACTAAAGGGGTATCCCCCCCCCCACTTCCCTCTGAAAACATATTTTTTATCCGAATATAGGCCACAGACCAACTTCGAAATCGATATTCTCTCCATGTTATTGATGTGGCCCTCGACCATCTAGACATATTTGTAAGTGGCCCTTCTCTTGAAAAGGTTGTGCACCCCTAACTTACAGGTATGAAAGTGAGAAGTAGAAAAAAAGTAGGAAATAAATGTCCATCTATACAATATGGCCAAACTTGCCTAATTTTGAGACATTTTAAGAGATAGTCAAACAATAAAATGAAATATAACTGACTGTACATATGATTGTTATTTTTTATTTGTAACTTATAAAGTATATAAACAAAAAATTTTCCCCCCTTTTCTTTATATGTCTCAACATTGCTGCCAGCAGTTTTTTCTAAAAAAATCATAGTAAATTTAGATTCAATTTTTCTTAGTACATTTAATTTTACTGTAATTTTTTCAGTAAAAACTGCTGGCAACATAACTGTCAGCAGTTTTTACCGTAAATTTAACGGATTTTTTTTTTTTACAGTGTAAGAGGAGCAGCTCTTTCATGCTTGGACTTGAGATAATAAACAAGATCTGGAAATAAGGAACATTCCAGCACACCACTAAATTCAAAACATATATTATGCATCCAAAAATAACTATACACATGAAACAGACACATGTTTAAATGTGGTGTTAGTTTTTTCAGAATAAAGCAAACTGTCAAGCAGAGATATGCCATAAAATTTGGTAAAACTAAACAAATTGGCAACTAAGAGATTCCTACATCACAAGAAACCCACGAGAACAGTTCTTTGCCCAAGTCTCAAATGTATGGGGCACAAAGCATTCAAAAAAGGAAGAGAAGACATAGATAATGAACAACATGCTGGATGTCCATCAAGTTATTGAATTTCAAACAAAGTGGATTAAATATAAGTGCTTTAGGTCACAGATCATCAGACGAGTGTTTGAACAATTGCAGAGGTATTGAGACTTAAAAAAAATCGACTATGCATCAAATTGTTACAAAAGAACTTTGAAAATGAAAAATTTGTGACAAGCTAGTTCATCAAACTGACCCAGTCCCTGGCGAAACACAGTGTCACAACCCTTCCCGAACCACCATACAACCTCAATCTGCCTGTTCTTTTTCTATTTTGTCAGTTAAAATTCAACTTAAAAAATTGTTGTTTTAGCAATTTGGAGAACATGCAGAAAAGTGTAAGAGGCTTTCTGAACAGAATTCGAGTTTAATACGTCTAGCTGGTCATAAATGAGTGGAAGAGTTATTCATGATATATTAATACAGAAGGAAGCTATATTGAAGCAAAATAACTGTTTGAAAGATTATCTTCAAATAAATGAATTTTATGGAATCAGTCTCATTTTTTAATGGACAATTTTCATTTATGGATCCATAATCTATGGATTCAATCATTTTATGGGTCCATAAAATGATTTCTTTTTCATGGATGTTCTTTTGTTTTCTTACAAACAATAATTTAATTAAATAATAAAAATTTGTTTTAAGTATTATTTTTTTGTAATTATTACATCATAAAATGTTCACAGAAAATTTTGCAGCTCTTTTAGTTAAACCTTTTGTATTTTTAAAACATATTTTCAACTTTGTCACACATATTCTATTCTGGGTTCCCCTATTTATTTCCAATATCCAAATGGTTTCAAAGGTCTCATAATAACTCTTAAAATTTTTAAATATAAAACATTAAAAAAGTAATATTATTGAAGAATTAAATTGTTTAGAACTATAACGGCATTTCTCAGATAATGGTGACATTTTTTTAAATTATTATTAATATTGCTGTAGATGAGAGAGAGAAAAAAGGGTGAATGATGCCATTTTCTTTTTTAAATTGGGGACAGAAAAAAAAAAAAAAAAAAAAAAAGTTTTTTAATGTTTATTGAATTTTAAAATGACAGAAGATTTTTGGTTTCTAAAATAAACTGATTTCTAACAACCAAAATGTAATATTCTTTTAAAGCTACAGTCTTCTTACATAATAGCTTCATTACTGTCTATGGATCAAGGAGTGTTGCAAAATGTAAAATGCAAAAAAATGCTTTTTTTTTTTTTTTTTTTTTTTTTTTTTTTTTTTTTTTTTAACTTGAATGCAAGAATAATTCTGTGTCTATACGGCAACTTACATAGAATGTCACAATAAAAGATGTAATTTACTAGGTATTGGAGTGAAGGGATGTTTTTACACAAAAATGTTTAGTAAAATCATTCAAAAAGTTATGGCCAAGTTTAGTTGATTCCAGAGATGTTGAACAGGAAGAAGAAAAGAAAAGCAAAAATTTTCAGTTTATTAAATGTATATTCTAAGCTGTGAAGATGCAACTTAACCCACTATAACTGAGAGATTGTCTTGTGATACTGAAGCCAATCAATTATAAACAGAAGAAGGAATAATCTCTTTAGTTCAAATAAAACCACAAGATGAGTCTGATCTAGAAGAAAATGATGAGATAGAGAATATTCCAATTTCTTATTATGAAGTTGCTAAATACTCTAGAAATGGCACTGCGATATTTAGAACAAAGTGAAATTGCAATATCAACAGATATTATATTTATGACACATAGGCCTATCATTGCTACTTTGTCAAGAATAGCATCACTTTGTCAGACAAATCTGACAAATTTCTCCACTCTTTTTTTTAAATGTAAAGGTGTATATGATGTGTTAATGTAATTTGTTTTTTTAAATATAAATGCAATTCTTGAATTATTGCATTACTTTCTTCAGTGTGCACAAAATTATGCATGCTGAAAAAGTACTATTTTGTTTTGAGTGCAGCATTTTAATCTTTCAGTTTATCAGTTCTAATTTTCACAAATAAAATAAATTAGGATCAATCAGAATTTCAGATTAGAGGGAATTTCAGCTACTATTGCATAATAATTCCTATCGTTTTCATTTTCTCCCCACAAAAGCATAGTAATTTAGTTCCCATCATTACAGAAATGTCATTTAAATTAGAAAAATTAAATAAATATCTTGAAATTAATTTGAATTTAAAGATAATCAGCATTAATTTTACTGCTAAGTATTCCACGTTTTAGTAGGAATAGCTGTGAAACATAATCAGTCATTCAATCAGTCAATTCACAAATTTGTTTCATTGTGATTTTATATACAGTCGAGTCTCTATATAATGAAATCCACCGTTCCAGTAAAAAATTCGTTATATAGAGAAATTCGATGTATAGAGAATGATGTTAAAAATCGTATTTAACGTGTGAAATTTGAACAAATATTATTTTTATCTTTTGAATTAAGAATTTGAAATATTTAAAAGTAAATATTAACCTAACATTTTATTTCTTAACTATTTAAGTTGTTTCAAAAATGAGAACAGACATTTATTTGAAAGCTTAATGAAAATCAAATGAGGAAGATTTCAGACGAAGAAATCTAATTTTTTGTTGTTTTGATTTTAAAATTGTTATGCTCTCCAAAAAAAAGGCTTAAATTTTAGCAAGGAATGAAAAATTGTAGTTAACATTTTCCTCCATTTGAAGGCCTCTCTTATGTGCCTCTCATTGATTCCTCTCTTACGTATGTATCAATAAAATTGACTCTGTTTTGAGAAGGATGTAGAAAGGTGTGTGGGAGGTGGGATGAATTCGTTAGATTTAAAGAACAAGGATAGAAATTATATATTTAAAAAAAAACTCAGCATTGACGATAAATCAAAAATAAGTGATGGAAAATTGATTCCATATGATTTCGAAGCTTTTTATAACTGAATAAATTAAGACCAATTTATGAAAAAATTCGTTATATGGAGATCAATATTTCACTATAGGGTCATTCCATGTCAATTCAACCAGACCTTGTAACCCGACCCACAGGGATTTTGATGAAACTTTGTGTACACACTAATTCTATCATGAAATGATTCCATCTGAAATTTTTTCTTCCCAGACCTCATAGTTTGTGAGATATGGGGGGTCCAATTCTTGGGTTTTTCACAAATCGCAAATTTCTGAGTCTGTATTTTGAGATTGCCGTTCCATCTTCAAAAAATTGTTTCTCTGGATCTAAAACATGAATCATCCTAAAAAATATCACTGTAAGAAGATAAAAAGATGCAGATTTTAATAAAAAATATTTAAAAAATTTGCTTATAATTTTTAGGATAAAAAAAGTCAGCCAAAGTTGAGAGTTATGGTTATTTTTCCAAATTTTTGTGACTTCACGAAAAAGGCTGTACACAAAAAGGCAAATTAAATTTCCAATTTCTTTTTGTTTTAAATAAAAGTTTACACTTTGGGCTTTCTATCTATGAAATAAAAATGATGTGTTTCGCATGGCTTATGCAAAAATTTTGGGTACTTTCCAAATAGCCGGATGCATGCTTTATTTTTATATATTACATATGCACACAAAAAGGCAAATGAAATTTCCAATTTCTTTTTGTTTTAAATAAAAGTTTACACTTTGGGCTTTCTATCTGTGAAATAAAAATGATGTCTTTCGCATGTCTTATGCAAACATTTTGGGTACTTTCCAATTAGCCGGATTCGTGTTTTATTTTTACATGTGTACATACGTATAGATCTATATAAATACAGATGTATTATACATGTATATATATATGTATATATACAGTATATTGATATATATATGTATAACACTGGTGCCCGTCTAACCTAAAAGTACCAAATTTTGCCTTATTTTGAGAATCTGGACCAATTAAGAGGAAACAAATCTGACTAAATTTAGCTATGGTACTTAAATAATTACTGGAATTTCTATGAGTTATTAAATTTAATGTTATTTGATGCATGTTTTTTTATTTGCAAAGTAAAGTTTAGGCTTTGTTTTTTCTGATTAAAAAAAATCTGTCTGTAATATGTTTCCCCATTAAATTTAGTCAATGGTCCATATATTTCATTTAGTTATTTAATAATGGGCATTTTTTGCTAATCTAAAGAATCTCTTACTTTTATTTTCAATGATTAAACTCAAAACATTTTTTTTTTTTTTTTTTTTTTTTTTTTTTTTGTACAATATAAAATAAATAATTTTTTTCCTCACATTTCCATTCTTTCTTTTGAATGCTTATATATTAATTATTTGTGTTTAAAAAATGTTCAAAAACTTTTATTTCCTTTCCTTGGTTAATTTTAATCAGTTTAAACTAGTATTAAAAAATGCTCTGACGAGCACCAAAAAAGGTTAATATGTTTTTAAGTATGAAAAAGGGTTTGACAAGTGCTTCTGTTAATTATTGAGCATGAGGAAGGACAAGGGATCCCTTCTTGGCTACAACTCACTTCAATGCCAACTTTTAAAAAATCATATTTGCGCTTTTTCCGTATGAAAGAAATTTGCGGTTCTTTAGTAGAACTTTCCACCGTGCTTTAGATGTTAACCAGGGGTGTAGTCGTAAAAATAAGATAGGATATATGCTCTAAGCAGAGGGATACCCTAGAATGTGTATACTATAAGCTTTCTTGAGAAATAATGTGTATGGTGTTCTATTAAAAAGTCCAGAAGGCATACGGCGTATAACATGCACTTACATCCCTGATGTTAACTGCACTGTTCACTCTGCACTATACTACAAATAAATTTTCTGTGCAATTATACACTTAGGGCATGCTTGGTGCCAGTGCATGAATGTGATGCAGGAACTAGGTTTTTGGCACTGTGTCGTCTTCCCTTACATTTATGTCTAATTAAGTTGCACCTTTACTGGTTATGTCTTTACACTATACATTTTTATAGTAACTGCGACTGATTTGTTTTCACGGAAAAAGCGAAAATATGATTTTTTAAAAGTTGGCATTGAAGTGAGTTGTAGCCAAGAAGGGATCCCTTGTCCTTCCTCATGCTCAATAATTAACAGAAGCACTTGTCAAACCCTTTTTCATACTTAAAAACATATTAACCTTTTTTGGTGCTCGTCAGAGCATTTTTTAATACTAGTCATTTAATTTTTTGATAAAAACTGAAGATTTTCTAATATCTTAAAAAGAAAAATAACTGCTGCTGTCAAAATTTATAAAATGATAACAACAGCATAAAATTTTGATGTATCAGAATAAAATCAAATTATTGTCATTATGTTGTTTCTTTTCACAGAAGAATTATCTAACTTTTACTGTGCTACTAAAAATATATTCTGATTGTTGCATATTTTATAGTTTGTGGTACGTATAAATATTTTTTTGCTTTATTGTTTTAATATGGAGCTTGATATTAAACCTTCTACAAGTCTTCAGGCTTGCAGTATTGTAATATTAACTGGTTTAGAAGGTCACAAAACTAGCTATACAAATAACAGAGAAATAGACTACATTGATAATCTCTGTGATTCAGAAAAAGAACTTTTATTAGTTAGGACTATTGCATTTATAAAACAAAAATTAAGTGAAAACCGTTTTATTAATATATGTGAGAATCACAGAATTTGGCTCTTAATGAAATATGGATTTTATCAATATAAATGTGGAGATCCATTTAAGCGGCATAAAAACAAGAGAAAAAAGCAATTAGGGCAGTTAATAGAGATTTGTATACGGCCGAAAAAGTAAACCAAAATTGAAAGTTATGATTATTTTTCCGAAATTCTGTGGCTTTATGAAAAAGTCTCTACACAAAAAGGCAAATGAAATTTCCAATTTGTTTTTGTATCAAATAACATTAAATTCAATAACTCATAGAAACTCTAGTAATTATTTAAGTACCACCGCTAAACTTAGTCAGATTTTTTTCCCCTTAATTGGTGCAGATTTTCAAAACAAGGCAAAATTTGGCACTTTTAGGTTAGACGGGCACCAGTGTTATACATATATATATCAATATACTGTATATATACATACATATGTACATGTATAATACATCTGTATTTATATAGATCTACAGATATGTACATATGTAAAAATAAAACACGCATCCGACTAATTGGAAAGTACCCAAAATTTTTGTATAAGCCATGCGAAAGACATCATTTTTATTTCCGAGATAGCAAGCCCAAAGTGTAAATTTTTATTTAAAACAAAAAGAAATTGGAAATTTCATTTGCTTTTTTGTGTGCATATGTAATATGTAAAAATAAAGCACTTTTCCGGTTAATTGGAAAGTACCCAAAATTTTTGCATAAGCCTTGCGAAAGACATCATTTTTATTTCATAGATAGAAAGCCCAAAGTGTAAACTTTTATTTAAAACAGAAAGAAATTGGAAATTTACTTTGCTTTTTTCTGTGCATATGTAATATATAAAAATAAAGCACTTATCCGGGTAATTGGAGAGTACCCAAAATTTTTGCATAAGCCATGCGAAACACATCATTTTTATTTCATAGATAGAAAGCCCAAAGTGTAAACTTTTATTTAAGACAAAAAGAAATTGGAAATTTCATTTGCCTTTTTGTGTACAGCCTTTTTCGTGAAGTCACAAAAATTTGGAAAAATAACCATAACTTTCAACTTTGGTTGACTTTTTTTATCCTAAATATTACAAGTAAATTTTTTAAATATTTTTTATTAAAATCTGCATTTTTTTATCTTTTTACAGTGATATTTTTAGGATCATTCATGTTTTAGATCCAGAGAAACAATTTTTTGAAGATGGAACGGCAATCTCAAAATATAGACTCAGAAATTTGCGATTTGAGAAAAACCCAAGAATTGGACCCCCCATATCTCACAAACTATGAGGTCTGGGAAGGAAAAATTTCTGATGGAATCATTTCATGATAGAATTAGTGTACACACAAAGTTTTATCCAAATCCCTGTCGGTCGGGTTACAAATGGGGGAAAAATTGGTTGAATTGACATGGAATGACCCTATATAGAGACTGTTTTTAGTGTAATCATGCAAAAAGGGGACCGTTCCTACAAAAAATTCGTTATATAGAGAAATTCGATGTATGGAGTTTCGTTATAGAGAGACTCGACTGTATATAGGAAGAATGTATATATAGGTATATTCTTCACTGTGTAAATAAATCTATTTGTATGCAAATACAGAAAGCTGACACATCATTTTTAATAATTAATTATGCTAAACTTTCAAAACTGCAGACTACACGAGTTACACTACACGACTACACATTAATAGAGACATCAATTCATTATAGAAGAGCTATTGATACTTACCAAGGGTAAGACAGCCATGAAGTAACGATGAATTTCCCATTTTTCCATATTCCTACATAATTCACGAAAAGTTTTTGTTTGTTTACGTGTGGTATCTTCAAATGAATTTAATATTTGAGAACCATACAAGTTGATATCAAAACTTCCTCTCTGCTCCTGTGAATTGATAAGAAAAGAAAATTTTATTTTAATGTATATAAATAAAAATGATGAAAAAGTTTGAAATTTTTTCTTATTGTTAGTTAGAAAATTATATATAACCATCCTATCAAGATGATATATTTTTTTAAATTACCAAACTAACTATTTTTTATTTATGATTTCTACTTTTTAGGGCTTAAAATATTTCATTATTGCAGTTTTACAACTACTTGGCATATTTTGACAAAAGTGGTTTGATATATAATGTTTCTGTAACTCATAAACAATTACAATCATAAAGAATATTTGTCGATTTCATTTGAACCTGGCTAACAGAAAACGCCTTTAAATTACTTTTATTTATAATTAAGCTATAAAATTATTAAAACTAGCTACACTTGGTGACCAGTTTGGTCTCCCTTAAATGCATACTAAGTATTAAATCATACTGCTTTTATTAATAATTTATTTTAATTGCTCAATTGTTTTTCAAATTAGATGATTCTGCTAAAGAATTAAGCGGTGATGTCCTATACATACCACATGGGCGCAATTGCAACAAAAAGGCAAATACAGTAAAACCTCTAAATAACGGACACCTTGGGAGCGCAGAAATTGTCCGCTATTTGGAGGTGTCCGCTATTGGGAAAACCTCAGCGATAGAAAAATTGCTAATGGGTGCTTAATGTTTCATTAGTTGATTTAAAAGTGTCCTAAAACCTCTATTATATGATTAAACTAGAAATTAAAATAATTTTTAAAGCAATAAAACTGAAATAAAATTGTACATACCTTTATCCTTTGCTTAT
Source organism: Maratus speculifer (assembly GCA_964019185.1). Taxonomy (NCBI): domain Eukaryota; kingdom Metazoa; phylum Arthropoda; class Arachnida; order Araneae; family Salticidae; genus Maratus; species Maratus speculifer. The sequence continues at coordinate 313,067,737 of OZ025296.1, read as the reverse complement.
TACATTCTTACAAAAAAAGAAAAAAAAAAAGTTACAAAAGTATGCTTTTACTTGCGATTACATGTAGTTTGTTTTTCAATGTGAAGTTTTAACTCTGTCAGTAGTTTTAATCCTTTAAAATCATCTTTTTCTTTAAAAAAAAAAAAAAAAAAAAAGAAAATGTATAATTGTTTATTGTGTTTTTCTGCTTCTTAAAAGCATACAATCTTCAATCATCCGAGGGTGTGGGGTGGAGGTATGTAGGGGATAAATGTAGGAGGGAGAGGGGATTTTCTCCAGCTCATCCCCACATTTATCTGTGATCACAAAATTTGTGATGCATTGCCATGATAAATTTCGAGGATTTTTATTTTCTTTTTCCTCGTTAAAAAATAATTTTTTATTCCGCTTTGCCAAAATTACTGTCCGCTATTCGGAATGTCCGTTATTCAGAGGTTAAACATACAAAAATTAAAGTTTTGGGAGTGGGGATTTGAAAACTGTCCGTTAAATAGAGGTGTCCGCTATTCGGGAGTGTCCGTTATGGAGGTTTTACTGTATATGCTTCACATAATAATCCGGCAATTGTTATTTATTCTTTAATAAACTATTTATTTATTTTTATTTTCTTTTTTTTTTTAATGATAAAAGTTATTTTTTCCTATGATTATTAATTAAACTTTTTTATTTATTATTATTTCCTTTTGAAAATAATAGAAAAGGGTTAAAAATATATATGTAACTGGTATTGAAAATGAAGTTTTCACCAAATTTGCATCAGAAAAAAAAAAAAAAAAAAAAAAAAAAAAAAAAAAAAAAATCGCACCAATATGGTGCATATATGCCATCTGTTCTGATAAATCAAGCACTCAATATTTTTATGCTAACTTGGCGCATCGCCAAATATTGAACCTGTGGCATTTTTTTATATTTTATTAATTTCATATAAAATATATTTAATAATAGAATCCTTTCGCTCATTTCATTTATAAAAACATAGCTTTAATTTGAAACTGAAACGTTGAAGATTCATGATTTTCATTTATTTTTTAAGCCAATAGAATAAAAAAACAAAACAAAAATAACAATATTTTGAAGCTTCATAATTTGTGCATTGCCATTAAACAATTAACAAATAACCGTGATTTTTGTGCCACACACGATAGCGTAATGTATATATAGGTATTGTACTAATAGATGAAGAATCAATTAAAATTTTCTACTGTTACATAAAAAATCCAAATGTTAAATTTTTTTTAAAGTAATAAAAGTGAAGATGCTCTATTCATTTAATACACACGTTTAGTTTCTGTCAATGAATAACTATCAATAATATAAGCTTTTTAAATATCTGACTTTGGATCCAAACATAACATTCACACTAAGAAGAAAGAAAATAGATAAATAAATAGGTATGCTTTTTAGATTGTAGGAAAATTTTTACATGGGATATTCGGAAAGGAGACGTGTAGTAAGTGGAATTCTTTAAAATTTTGTGTGAACTGTCCAATTCGTATCTCTAATCACAGACATTGAAATGTGTTAATGAATATAAAAGTTGTCACTATAGTGATCAAAACACACATACAGGGCATTCTGAAATTTTCAAAAAGAAATGGCAGAATAAAGATGATCAATAGATTCTTCTTCTTTAAAAAAAAAAAAAAAAAAAAAAAAAAAAAAGTATTATTATAATAACAAAGAGCATTTTCAATACAGAAACCTGTTCAAGAAGAATTTGGATCCCTATTTTTCAATCTTATCAGGACTTTGTGATAAATCACTGTAAAAGCTGATCATTTTTCATTTTTAATGTAATATAAACAGGGATCGGCTTTGGCTTGTTTCACTCTAAAGTCATTTAAAATTTCATTTAATTTAATATTCCAATACCTACTTGTCCATTTTGTTCCATAAAAAGATTTCTCTCGAAAAATATTTCCTTCATTTAAAGATTTATGGAATTTTGCTGTTTTTCTAAATAATTAATACAGTCAGGTATTCCAAAAACATTTCTTTGTTTAATTGCCCAATCAAATAAATTGAAGTCACTCCTAACTGATCTATTTTTAGTCCTAATTTAGCAGCAAGCATAATTCTAACTGACCATGTACAACCAGGTGCTAAAGCTTCACAAAAAATTATTCATAGTTTTTTATTGTTACCTTTAGCTACAAGCTTAGCTTTAATTTGGAGGAAAGAACCATCCTGAGTATATTTATTTACAGGAAAAATTCTACTTCCTATGCATTCCTGCGAAGTTGGTCAACCCAAAACCTCAAAAGTATAATTTTTTAATGTAGTTTTTACTTCATTTATGGTAGTACCATTGAGAAGCTTCTGGGCTAATAAAGCATACTTTTTAATGATATTTCTATATGATAATTATTGGCAGTTTTTTGAAATTCTATTGTATGAATTATTTTGATATTTTGTAACAAGAAACAATTTTATACTTTTGTGACACTTTAGAACTTGCTATTCTCATTTCCAATTTTCATTTGTACAGGAATAAGATTTTCACTCATCTTTCTTTTTAACGGACTTATTTTTGAATGATTTTGAAAGCATTAAAAAAACTTATTATTCTTAGAAATAACAGACTTTAGACATGCTTTTTAAAAATAAAAATCAAGGCTAAAACCAAAAAAGTCCCTGCCGACTTGGCCTACATATACAGGTTGATTTCGAAGTTAAGCACTAACTTCAACAAAAACTTAATCAAGATTACAGATAAAGTTTGATTAGATGATTTTTAGGACAAAATTATCAGTGGTAAGGAAAAAGGAGGGTGGTGGAAGAGAGGTGGAATGATTATTTTATTGTTGCTAAGGGTGAAGTGACAATTTAAAATGTAGGGTTGATTTTAGATGGTTAATTATTTATTGTTACAAAAAACAGAGCAAACCTTATCCCCCTCCCCTCTAAAGAATAGATGTAAAAAAAAAGAGAGAGAAAGAGAGTAAAGAAGAGTACTTTTAAACAAATAAATGAACAATATTTGTTTGTTTAATAAAAATAAAATGAATTTAAATAATTTGTTTGTTTAATGAAATGAGTTTTAAATTAAGAGAATGAAATGCTTGCAAGCTAAATAATAAAAGTGCGATACAACCAAGAAAACATTGTATCCTTATGGTCTATAATCGATAAATATTTTATTTAGTATTAAATTCTATACACATTCTAAATATTCATAAATGTTGTATTCTCATAGCAAATACAACGATGCATACCATTTTGTATAACTTAGATCATCAAAAATTTAGCAAAATATGAGACTAGTACAAAATTCTGCCTTTACACATTAACTACTTACTAATTTGTATGTGTCATCTATCATTACATAAAAAACATAATTAAAATCAAATATATTTAAATCAGCAATGTTTGTATTGCATAATTAAATAATATTTCATTTTAGTATATTTTATGTTAATATTTAATCGTACTACACTTATTTATTCTATACTTATTTACAATATTTCAAACCTAAACTTTATTCTATGCAACTTTTTAAAGTAACATTTTATAGAAACAAAACAATTTTGTTGCCATTTACACAAAAGATATTACAATCTATTTAATAGTGGCATATGTGACCCTGCCTTTGAACTTGTGAACACCTCTCCTGTTTATCTTAGGACGCTTTCTTATACATCTTTGAATACATGCTTTTTTTTTATTTATTTTTTTAGGCCTTTTTTTGTTGGTTTTTCAAAATACTAGCACTTTTTTGACAACATTTATGTTTTTTTTTTTTTTTTTTTTTTTTCAGGAGAATTTGCTGTTTTTGTGATAATTTGACATAATTTGTAGGTTTTTTTTTTTTTTTTTTTTTGCAATTTTTTGACTTTGTTTTGCTTATTTTTGTCATTTTTTTTTTTGGACGAGCATGGCATATTTTTCTTTGATGAAATTCACATATTTTTTTTTTTGCGATACTTTGATGAAATTTGCTTGTTTTTTCACAATCTTTTTTTGCTTGTTTTTTCACAATCTTTTAATTAAATGTGCATTTTGTACGATCATTGACAAAATTTACATTTTTTTTTTTCTTTTCAAATTTTTAACTGTGCTTGCTTTTTTTTTTTTTTTCTTCACAAGGGAGTGCTAATATGTAATATGCACTTCTTTGACAAAATTCACCTTTTTTTTTTAAATTTTCTGACAAAATTTGTGTGTTTTTCATAATCGCAATCTTTTGACGGAATTTGATGTTTTTCGCAGTATTTTGATAAAATTTATAAGTTTTTTCGTGATCTTTTGACAAAATTTACTTTTTTCTTTCTTTCTTTTTTTTTTGGGGGGGGGGGGCACCTTTGACAAAGTTTTGTTTGTTTTTGACAAAACTCACATTTTTTTCAGCCTCCTTTAAGAAACATGATATGGTTTTTTGTTTTTCTTTTTATGAAATTCATGTGTTTTTGTGATCTTTTGACGAAATTTGCTTGTTTTTTTTGTAATTTTTCATCCGTAATTTTTATTTATTTATTTTTTTTTTTTTTTAAATGAAATTAACAGTTTTGAAAAAAAATTAAACATGGAATTTTTCTTTGCTTCTCAGATTGACCTAATAGTGCTTAATTTAACTTTGGTACTAAGCACGTTTTGGCACAAATAAGAAAAATGCTTTTTAGACATACTCTTGCGTAGCACTTGAAACCCTGTGTACATCAATATTTTGTAAGTTAGTATCAACTTCTATTTTGATGAGAACTTTTCCAAAAACAGTTATTTCCATAGTTTCTTAATTTGCAAAAGGAATTTTTTCCATGCAATAATATTACATATGACTAGTACAGCCACTATCAACATACAATATATTTTTTTGGTTTTATCTTTTGATGATGTGAATGCCAGAGCTGAATCATTTACACTAGTAAATAATCCAAAATTGCATCGTTTAAAATACCAAAAGTCCTCCTTATAACTGCCATAATAAGCTACACAGTGGCCAATGAATTTGCATTTAAAACAAATGATTTTCAAATATTCTTTATCTTTTAAACTTTAAGTCCTTTATTTTTATTATTCTACAAAAATTTCTTCTGAAAATGGTTAGCCATGACAAGTTCTTCTAAATACTAGTTAATATCTGAGATAATCCAATTACAATGGAAATGATAGCAAGGAATTAATTAAAGTACATAATAAATATTTTTTTTTCAATACTTCATTCATCTGTAAATTAAATAAACTTGAAACAAACTAACAATTCTTTTATTATTAAATGTTTTTTAATCCTAAGAGTGAGAAGCAATAACTCTTTTAGATTTTAAAAAAAAAAAAAAAAAAAAAAAAGAAAGAAAGAAAGAAAAGAAAAGAAAGAAAGAAAAGAAAAGAAAAGAAACAAACAAACAAAAATGAAAATTAATTTCTTTAAATGTTATCCACTGAAAATAAATAAATTAATAAAGCAAATATTTCATAAAAATACATAGAGATCTTTTAAGAGAAGAATAAGAAAACTTTTTTTTAACAAACCATTTCGTCTAAGAATGGCTTCACACTCTTTTCCCATTCATGAACTCTTTCAGTTATATCAGAATTTTGAACAAACTGATGAACTTCTCTGAGGTAATTTTCACACTCTGCATGAGCTATGTGACTAATATCAGGTGATGGCATTTCTGGAGCAGGAATCTGATCAGCTAAAATGAAATGTACATTTGTAATTACAAAGCAAATAGAAACTGATATGTAGTTAAATTTATGTACAGAAATTTTATTAATTTTTTTTTTTTTAAATTAAAACAATCTCTTTAAAGATTTTGATTAATATTACCAAATCAGCCTCCAATATGCAAAGCAACTTGGAAATTAAAGAAAAAAAAAAAAAAAAAGTTAAAAGAAAAATAAATCTCAAAATATATACAGTAGAACCCCGCTGATTCGGACCCCGATATTCCGGATCTCCGGATAATTCGGATCGGTTTGGTCATTTTTTTTTTCAAGTTTGAGAAGCGATTGGCTAATTTCTATAACATTAACTTGTTTCATCGTCGTATTCTAAATAAAAAAAACTTCTTCTGACATGTTTTCGGAATAATTAAGCAAAGTAAACATTATTACTGTCTGTAAATATTCAATAAGTTTAACATAAACGTGATTTTCTGTTAGTATGTTATATTTTATTTCATTTTTTTTTTTCTAATTCTCCGGATAATCCGGATTGGGTCTGGTCCCAATTAATCCGAATTATCGGGTTTTTACTGTATTATGAACTTTAAAATGTTCAGGTTTACTTAAAGGTGATTAAAATAATCAACTATAGATGTTAATAGTTAATTTTACATAAAAAAATTATTAGTACTTTCAACAGCCTTTAATCAGGCTCTTTCTCAGAAAATATCTTCTTTATTTATACAAATACAAGAATCCATTTTGAAAATGAACGAGACTTGTGGCTTGAAAATTGAATTAGTAATATTTTAGGTGAACGGCAAAAAGAAATATTTAATTGTTGTACCATAAATTTTAATTCATCATTTTCTCAAATTGTCAGGATTTTATTTTCAAGATTCTAAACCATAAATTCAGTATATCATATGATAGGGCATCATTACATGCTTTATTGTTTTTGCACAGGATTTCTATAGATTCTTTGATAATGGATAAATAACAATTGGATGTTGGGAATATGATTTTCGTATGACCAAAATCTATTGTGATATTCTGATTGAGATATAAACATGAGAGAACAGTAGATTGACAACAAAATTTTATATCTGCTTTATGTTCTTTTATTCTTTTGTTCAGTTTTCCATTGGATTTCCCAATGTATTCCATTAATTTATTGCAATCATTTCTAAAAGGAATGACATATACTCCAGCTAATTCAACTTCCAGTATTGAATCGATTTTCATACAAATTACTTCTTTTAATTTCTTTGGTGGACAGGCTATTAAATTTATGTTGTGTTTCAGTAGAGTATATCTTAACAAATATTAAAAAATGCTCTTGTGAGCAACAAAAAAAGGTTAATATGTTTTTAAGTATAAAAAAGTGTTTGACAAGTGCTTCTAATTGAGCATGAGAGAGGACAAGGGGTTCCCCTTCTTGGCTGTAGCTCACTGTCAATGCCAAATTTGAAAAAGTCATATATGCACTTTTCTCATATAAAATAAATTAGTCACAATTACGATAAAAATGTGTAGCACAAAGACATAGCCAGAAACAGGGTGGCTACAGAAATGATGAAAAAAAGTTCCCTGATTTTTCCCTGATTCCTTGATTGTTTATATCAGATTTCCCTGATTTTTAATCTTAAAGAACATACACAGTATTTTTTTAATATTTATATTATAATTTTTTTTTTATTATTATTATTTTTTAAACGTATGCGTCTTTCTTGTATAACACACTTATCCAGCTTGCAAATATCTCTTTTGGAAGGAAAAAACAAAAATTGAACAGTATTTAATTAGCAGAGGTACCAAGTATTATGATTTATCCGTGATTATTAAGGATACGCAACCAAAGTTACATTGTTACGGGCATTGGATAAAAAAATCGCTAATTTTGTCAAAGGATCGGTTGAAATAACGAGAATTTTGACATAGAATTGTGGAAAAAACATGACATTTTGTCAAAAGATCGTATAAAAAAATGCTCATTTTTTCAAAGTTTTGAAAAAAAAAAAAAAAAAAAAATTTAGTCAAAAGATCATGGAAAAATGTGAAATTAGTCCAAAAGATCTCGTAAAAAATGCAAATTTCATCCAAGCTTGCATAAAAAAATTCGAATTTTGTGAAAGGTTTGGGAAAAAGCAAGACTTTAGTCAAAAGATTGCAAAAAATGTGCAAATTTCATCTAAAGATCACAAAAAACACACAAAATGCATAAAAAACCCACAAAAAGTGCAAATTTCATCAAAAAATCATGAAAAATATTCGAATTTTGTCAAAAGATCACAAAAAAAAAACAAATTTCGTGAAAAAAAAAAAAAAAAAGCAGATCTCGTAAAAAAAAAATCGTGAAAAACCTGCAAATTTTGTCAAGAACTCACGAAAAAGTGTACATTTTGACAAGAAATCACGAAAAACGTGCGAATTTCATTAAAAAACTGATGAATTTCGTCAAAAGTTTGCAAATGGACTAAGTTTGAGATAATTTAGCTTTGACACAGACAGATACCGCTTGGCAGCAGTATGGCTTTATGTCTGTTTATCACGTCTTATTATTGATTTAAATCAGACATGCTACGCAGAAAGCAAAGAAAAAGCTGAACTTTCACAGCCTCACAGACTTCTAACGAAATTTGCATTTTTTGTGCAGCGTTTCTACAAAATTTGCATTTTTTGTGAGCATTTGATGATAATTGCAATTTTCCATGGTCTTTTCAATGAAATTTGCATCTGGATCTATCAATGATTCTTTAGCGAAATTTGAATTTTTTTACACCCTTTCTGAAAATTTGCATATTTTCCTTGATCTTTCATCAAAATTTGCATCTTTTCTGTGATCTTTTACAAAATTCATGTATTTTCTGCAATCTTTTGACAAAATTCGTGTATTATCTGCGATCTTTTGACAAAATTCGTGTATTATCTGCAGTCTTTCAACAAAATTCGTGTATTATTCGTCATCTTGCAACAAAATTCGTGATTTTTCTCAGATCTTTCAACAAAATTAGCATATTTTCTAAAAACATTTTTCAAAATAAGTCTATTTTCAATGATCTTTCTACAAAATAAGTCCATTTTCCTCACTTTTTGCCAAAATTCTTGTATTTTCCACAATCTTTTGACAAAATTCACATATTTTCCTCAATCTTTCGTCAAAATTCGCATATTTTCACACAATCTTTCGACAAAATTTTAGTATTTTCCATGACCTTTCGACAAAATTCGCAATTTCCCTCGATCTTTCTACAAAATTAGAGTATTTTTCACGATTCTTTGACAAAATTCGAGCATTTTTCTGCAACTTATTCATGAAAATCCCATCTTTCCCGCAATCCTTTGAAAAAATCAAGTCTTTTCAGCAATCCTTTAACAGAAATTGCATTAACTCCCAGGATCTTTTGAAGAAAATATTTTTTCAGTGATCGTTTGACGAACTTATTTTTTCCGATCTTTAGGAGAAATTTGCGGGATTTTTTGCAATCGTTTGAAGAAGTTTGCTCAATTTCACGAAGTTTGTACTGACGCTTTTGTTATATTTCATTCATTATCCTCCCCCTCCTCATATAAAAATATCAAAAAAATTTAATGCATATTTGCATGGATTCAAGAGATAATAAAATTCATCTCAGAAAAAGTGGAATTCCCATTTCCATGGAAAAGTAGCATGCCTGTTTAAATGTAGCCTGTTTGGCACTAAATCAATGTTGTTGGTAAGGTGAAAGCAAAAATATTTTTGCAGAGAGAAAAATTTCCCTGATTTTTGAGTTTTTTTTTTAAGTTCCCTGATATTTCCCTGATTTTTCCAGATTGACAAACTTCACTGATTTTTCCCTGTTTCCCTGATTTCCAGATTCTGTAGCCACCCTGAGAAAAAACACAGCGTAATTAAACAGCAATGTAAGGCGAAATAGTACCAGAAACCTTAGTTCCTGCAGTGTATCATACTCATGCAGAACCACCAAGCATCCAGCAGCATAGAACTGCACAGAAACCTGATTTGTAATGCAGTTGCAATGCAGAGTCAACAGTGCAATTCACATGTAAAGCATGATTGAAAATTTTACTAAAAAGAAAGATGGAAAGTTTTACGCAAATTTCTTTTATATGGAAAAAATGCAAATATGATTTTTTTCAAATTTGGCATTGACAGTGAGCTACAGCCAAGAAGGAACCTTTTGTCCTCTCTCATGCTCAATTAGAAGCACTTGTCAAACACCTTTTCATATTTAAAAACATATTAACCTTTTTTTGTTGCTTACCAGAGCATTTTTTAATACTTGTCATTCAAATTTTTTGATAAAAACTGAAGATTTTTTAATATTTTGAAAAGCAAAATATTTGCAGCTAAAATTTTATTGTTGCATTTGAGTAATTAAGAAAGTTATTGCATTGTCATATAAAATGCATGATGACTAAAAAATAAACCAAAGAGTTGAACAAAAATAATTACAGACCACTCACAATTTTATTCAAAGAACTGAAACTAAATGCTTTGCAATAAAAACAAATAATTATGTTTTTCACATGATTTATTTAATTTGAATACATTATGTTAAATAAATAAGAAATTTATACTTATTTAAACTTGGTGGCAAAGAATAAAAAAAAACTACAATAGCAACAACAAAAAACAAATTTCAATTGGAGCTTTAAGACACAAATTCGATTTTCTCAGTGATCGTCAAACATGCAGATGAAAAAAAAAAATCCATTTTAAGTTTTACCAAAAGGATTAAAATAAACCAAAAATGAAGTTAATCCATCCATGGGATCGTTAGCTATCGCTAGTTGAATTTTAGATTTTCATTTTTTCGTTAAAAGTTAAATAAAAAACTACAGTAAACTACAACAATTTTTTGAATGCTATCATTTTACACGTCTCGTCGAGTTCTATTTTTTGAAACAAAAATCACTGTCGTACAACAACTGGTTCGCCAGAAATTTCAAAAAGACATTTGCATTTTCCATTTCTTAATCATATTATACCAAACACTACCGTGTTTGCTATGATTTTTCGAATAGACATGGGAAATTGTTAAACTTTTTGTATATTATTTCTTTATGGTTACTTTTTTGATATTTTCATGAAAATTAAATTCATGAATGAGTTTATTAATGAAAACTGTTGAAAATATTTAGTGTTAAAAGAAAGGCGAAAATTTCATTCCATTATATATTTTATATTTATTTATTTATTTTAACAAAAATCTCATATTTTATTCTAATAGTTCTTAAGCAGTAGCAGACTGGAGTGGCATGAGAGAGTAAAAGTGTGCATTTCATAATTCAATATGTGTGCATCACCTTAAAAAAGAAAGCAAAATCTAAAAGAGGTATTTGATTTGTACATTTTTTGTAAAAATAACTATCTTCCTATCATCAATAGCTAAAGAAATAAATAATTGGCATAACACTTATTTTAAATCACTCAGTACATAAAGGCATTTGCACTAGATCAACTTTGAATGATATTAGCCTAAAATAAAGAACATACCAGATACATGAGACATAAAAACAAGCAAAGAAAAAAAGTGATTTTTAAAAAAAATCCTGGTCGGTTTGGCCAATAGGCGTAGGTAGATTTTGAAGATAAATGTTCATTTCTACAACAAAAAATAAAATATGATTAGAGATAAGCCCAGTTTTAGCTACTTTTGAAGAATTTTTCATTTTTCCATAAGAGCTGGTTTTATCAATATCATCTTAAGTGAAATTCAGCTCAAAATGCCCACTTTGACAGTATCTTTTTACATATATTCTGACTTTATGAATAAATCAACCAATACGGCACATTATATAGTTCCTTAATAAAAGAAGCTGACAATTGAATGTGTTTGAGAGCAAAATTGAATTAAACAAGTTGGAAATTGCACGTGAAGCGTAGCAAATTAGGTGCGTTCGTACGATAACGAAGTTTTAAAAATATTACTTTCATATATCAATCTCATAAAATTGTAAATAGTGAATTACAATTAAAACGCTCATCAAACAATGTTCTCCCTATACCATTATGTAATGGAATACTTTTGTGTGGCCTTGTAAATCAATAACAAATGTTCTTTGCAACACAAATTATGTAAGATGTATATTATAATATGTACTTTATAGTTGCATATAAATTTTATTAAGTTCGCATGAGTGTAATGATTAAAGTGCATTTGAAACATTTTTTCCCATTGACCGTAATGTAACGGAATACTTTTGATTGTCCCTGTAATTGATCTATGCATCCGATTTTCATAAACTTTGAAATAACTGGATAAAATTATGTGATAATTACGTATTTTAAATTTCAAACGTATAGAATATATTTGAAACTTTTTCCCCATTGACCATAATGTAATTGAATACTTTTGATTGCCCCTGTAATTGATCTATGCACACGATTATCAAAAAATTTGAAATAACTCGACAGAATTATGCAATAATTGCGTATTTTAAATTTCAAACGATTAAAATGCATTTGAAACTTTTTTTCCCATTGACCGTAATGTAATGGAATACTTTTGATTGCCCCTGTAATTGATCTATGCATCCGAGTTTCATAAAATTTGAAATGACTCGACAAAATTATGTAATAATTATGTATTTAAAATTTCAATCGATTCGGTTGGGTAGTTTTTGCGTTGTTATATGCAGACAGACAGACGGACGGATGGACTGAACGACCACTATAGGTGCTACGTATTATATAATTACGAACGCACCTAAAAATAAGTCAATAAATAAACAATTTATTATTTGAAAAAATTCTCAATTCTTCAATCACGTTCGCTTAAGGAAATTCTGTTCAAAATGCCCGTTTTGACAGCATATTTTTGAAAGACATTTTGCCTTTATCAAAAAACTGACCAATACGTCACATTATACAGTTCCTAAATAAGAGAGCCTGTCAATTGGATGCATTTGAGAACAAAAATGGATTTAAAAATGAGTCAGACAGTAAGCAGTTGGTTATTTGAATACTTCTTCAATTTTTTAATCATGATCACTTCAGAAAATTCTGTTCAAAATATCCTTTTTGGCAGCCTTTTTAAAATTATCTTTTGTCTTTATCAAAAAACTGTAAAACTCTCCCAAAAACACTAATTTTTTTGCCTCTTGAAACCCATTTTTAGTTTTATCAACTATCTGTGATGCATAAACTTTAAACTGATTCAATATCTATTTTTGTTAAGAAGATATGAAGTTTTTTCTATTTTCACAAAAACTTATTTCTACCGCCTTGGTCTGATTTCGCCCATTAACGAACTTGACCGAGATTTTATGCCCTTTGATTTTATGTAAAAGTTTGAAGGAGATCTGAGCAGAATTATGGAAATTAACATGTCCAGAAAAAAATGATAGACAGATAGATATACATATGCATATAAACTTTATAACTGATGGTAGTTTTGGGTTCTAGGGTCCATGATCGGCGTAGATTGGCAAAAATTTTTCAGAAATTCCAACATGGCAGCAAATGCAATAGGTAGAATTTCATACAAAATCTAACTATAAATATCCATACAATGATAAATTCTTATAAAATAATCATCAAAATAAATATTTAAACAGAATATAATGTATGTAAGATTATTATTTTTTCCTTTACATAACTTAGAAATATAAAAGCAAATTTAATTTTAATTAATAATAGGCAATTCTAAAGGCTATCCATCTTGTGGAAGATTTGCAATATAGCAAATATTTCCTGTTATCTACAAGCTTACTTGTTACTTATCTATTTACACTAGTTTAACACTTACCACTTTCATAAATAAAATTTTCTGCTGTTGATATTTTTCGCCATGCTATAAGCTGAAAGCCATCTGAAATTATATTTTTACTTTAATTTTGGAGATTTACCTTATTTTACTAAAGTTTAACTTAATTTACTTAATTTAAACTTATTGTTTTATCATCATACTTTCTTATCACACAAGTACATTGTCTATAGAAAAACTGTTTTTATTCCAGTGATAGATTATGTGATATTGCCAATACAATATTTTTTCTGATTAAGTTTTTAGTCTTTATGCACCAAGAAAAATTGACTATTCTCACTTCCACTTCAGCAAGTACAATTGGTGGAGACATATGGTAGATTGAATATATAAATGGTTTTCATTTTCCTAATTTTACTTTAATATTCAAAATCATTTGATAAAATGATTTTGAATGAAGTTTTATTCATGATTTAACTAGGACTTCCCTCAGAGGGATTAGTCTGAGCGATATTGCTGAGAATACACATTTAATAACTTGCGATAAGTAAAGAAAATGAGATGTTACCTTTAATTGGTCATTCATTGTGATAAAATATAATGATGAAAATAAGCATATCGAATCGTAGAATTTTAAAATTTTGTTACATATACTATTTTTATAAAAGAAAAGCAAACCATGCATGGATATAAAATTGGAAATATGCAAAATGTTAAAAGTAATACAGAAAATAAAACACCAAATTTTCCCATATTGGAAATATAGCTCTTTGAAATGATGTCATGAGCATAAACAGAAGCTTCGCATCGATTTGAGAAACTATAAATAACATAAACTATTATGCTTGAAGAGAAATGGAGTGTATTTTATATGGTGTGAAATCCGTCCGAATAGTTTATAATGTTGAATATCTGTTTTCCACGGATGCAATGAGGTTATTGATAAGAGTTAAGGAATCCTTTTTTAAAAATTTGTCCTAAACGAGCACTTACATATTATAAGTTACTGTGATGCCAAAGTTATAGTTTCTGACCCCAACAGTATCCTAGAAATTGCAATATTCTCAATAAATTGGGTTTAAAACTTTTTCTAGAAAAAAATGTTTAATTTGTGAAATTAAATTGTCGAATGTTTTAGAAATCGTTCATAACGAGAATATTTTATCTTAAAAGTTGCCACCAAAAAAAAAAAGATTTTAAATTTTTAGTCATATCAACATCAAAGAATTCTCAATTTTAGAACTTTTTTTGCTCGTGCATTGATGGTGATTATTGTGGGTACACAACATTTCGGTCCCGCCGTTTCGGTCCCTGGCCATTTCGGTCCCGAGACATTTCGGTCCCTGACCATTTCGGTCCCTTGCTATTTATTTACCGGCCACCTTATAACTTGGTTTCTGATTGATGAAGACCCACTAAACGCTGTAAGCTCAACATTGTTCGGGCTTTTTTTAATATTTTTATTCTCCTGCCCCCCCCCCCCTTCCCTCAAATTTTATACAAAGCTGAATATAATAGCCCAACAAGTTTAGTCTATTGTAACTCGTGGTAATAAAATCACAGCGAGTTAAAAATTTGATTAAATAATGTTATATAATTTTACACTGTCTTTATTATTATTATTTAACAGAATAAATATTTTACGTTTTATTATATATTCTTTGTATTAGGTATTTTATATATACTATAAACTAAAATACATATTTTATTGATTGTTTTCGCACACTTTCTTAGAATGTTTAAATTAGTGATTTCGTAACCATGCGTGCTACGAAAATTTTCTGTTTAAAAAATAAAAATGCTCCAACGACCTTTTTTTATGTAAAAATTATTGGTTGCATTTTTTTTTTTTTTTTTTTTACAGTTTTCTTACCTTATTAAGACAATTTTTGTGAATTAATTTTATTGAAAGTGGGCCTATTTCTTTGTAATAAAATGATTATTTTTTAATTTTATATAATAATGTAACTATTATTTTAAATAATTTTACTTTCAATTTTTAACTGACAAAACTAAACTTTTTTAATTTAGCGTTTATTTATTTATTTGCATTACCTTTTCGCTCCCACTTTCACAGAAAAAAATTGACAATTCTTATTTTAATTTTATTATTAATTGAATTAATAGTTTTAAATTTCAGTAACTTTAAATATAAAATAAATAAACAGGTAAACAATAAGTTTCAGTTTATAACTACTACAAAACATAATGATAAATTGAATATAAAACAGATTATTTATTGAGTTTATTTAAAGTAAAATTCGAAATGCATATTAATAATTTTATCAATTTAATTAAATAAAGATTCAATAAATTAAAAATACATATATTTAATAAAATATTAATTTGATTTTCATTTTAAAATCACTAACTGTTTTGAGATTTAATTTATAGTAATTATTCATCCGCATAAGTTCTTATTCAAAAATTGTTATTTATTAAAAATTATGTCAGATATTTCCCGTGCCAAAATTTCAGCTTGCTGGAGAAGGGACCGAAATGTCTCGGGACCGAAATGGCCAGGGACCGAAAAGTCTTGGGACCGAAATGTCTCGGGACCGAAACGGCGGGACCGAAATGGCGGGACCGAAACGTCCTGCTTCCGATTATTGTTCCTACGCAAAATATAGTATATTTTGCAGCAAAGATGGTTACCAACATTTCTTGCCCACATTATTTTTTAAATCGGCTAGGTACTCCCAATGCTAACGAAAAACACACAAACGTTAATGCTTTATAGCATAGAAATACAGAATCAAAAGCTATATATCTCCTATTATATACACATAAACAGGGGTGGGGAAATACATCATTTTGCTCACGAGTGGCGAGTGGATTTTCCCATAAGGCGAGTGCATTTTTAGTTTTTGAAAAACTGTAGGCAATAGGCACATTATCAGAAACACTTTTTTAATCTAGATATTTTAACTTTCCAAATTATTACAAAAAATTAAAGTATGGTACTAAGTTCTATCTAATACTAATCTTACCTTTGTTATATATATTTCTTAATATTATACAAAAAAGAATTATGAAAATGCATTGTAGTAATAGTAATTTTGTCTGTAATCGCGTGCGATTTTGTCATAACTATTTTCAACTGCATGTGATGCATCTTGCGGGCTGGCGAAATAAATCCTTGGCTGGTAAGAATTTGGAAAATTTCCCCACCCCTGCACATAAATTATCTAATTAGTGCTAGCAGATGAATTTTTAAATATACATAGATCAATATAATGCTTCATTTTTCTTTTATTAGTATTACTTAGTATTCATTTTTCATTTATTTGTATTATTCAGTAAAAAACTCACTTTCTTAAGCCCGAATTACGTCAAACTTTTTATAAAAGCGCCTAAGTCCATATAACAGCGAAGTATTGTGAAGAGTATTAAATACAAGGTAGTAAGACACTTAGCCAAACGCAGGTAATAAATTGCCAAATATTGTCCTTTTCGCCCTCTCTCGAAATGCATTTTTTTCGTATATTTAAAAAACACGATTTTGAGTCATCTTATTTAAAATTCAAATAAATAAATGAGAGGAAGCAATAATAGCATAAATCAAAACATTCATAAGTCAACATCAAGGAATTGTATCATAGTTACACATGTGGAAAAAAGCTGCTTTTGGTCAAAAAACGTAGTCTTCACTAAATTTGAATCCGATTAAAAAAAAGTACCGTGATTAATTAAAATGTTATAGGCAGAGCTGCCAAGTCTCCGGCATTTTGGGTACCGGTATTTTAATACAGAAAATGTTTTATTAAATTGGAACATTCTGCGGATTTAAAAAATAACTTTTCCTATAAGAAAATTCTGCTATGCAATAAGCGAGAGTTTGGCATCTCTGTATAGGAATATTTTGTAATCTACTTTTTATCTTTAAAAAAAGCAACGACCATTTTTCGGGTACAAAAAGTATTGCTAATTGTTCCATTTTGCATACAAAGTACTGATTGTAATATTGATACATCTATGGTGATAAATTTCCAATAATTTTTCAAATCCCATTTATTTCATTAAAAATATAAATCTTTTATTCATTTAGTTTAAAATAAATGGTTTTTAACTAATTTCATAATACTTTTGAAATATCACTTTTCATTGGCCATTTTTTTAAAGCATTTAGAAAGTGGTTGTTGTTTTCAGTCAAATATAGACTTTGGTCTGTCCACATTTTATTTTATTATTATTATTATTTATAAATGGTAGAGAAATATTCATACTTAATCCATAACGTACATAATATATGACTCTGTTATTACATAAGTCACCTTTTTATTATCATAAAAATTATGTTTTTACTGATTTTTATTAACTCAATAGAAAAAATTTTGTATTTTGAGCAATAGATGTCCGCATTTCCTTTATTTATTTATTTCAACAAAATTCTTTGTATTTAGAAGAATTTTTATTTAAATAGGAAATCCAGATGTCGCTGTTAATAAAGAAGAAAGTTACAAAAAAGGGTACAAAACGAGTAGATGCATTCTATCAAATATGGAAAAACGACGAATCCCAAAAAGACGTCGTATGAAATATCATCTTTTAAAGCAAAAAAACGAGGTCTGATTATCGAGCCTACTGATTACAAAATGTGCATTACATAAAAAAAAAAAAAATGCTGCAAATATTGATTATTTTTTCTTTTGTGCATTTTTGGCTTCGAAAGGTGCGCTATGTTGCAAAAAGATATAAGCGCCTATGAAAACACACCTGGTAAACGTTCATGCTCAGTTTTACAAATAAATATGGCACATATATGCCCTATATCTAGGGATGGGACGAATAGTGATTTGGCTGAATAGCCGAATACCGAATATTCAGCCAAATTTTAGGCCGAATACCGAATATTCGGCGGCCGAATACCTACTTTTTTTTCCAATAAAGAAAATAAATTTATATTATATATAATTTAAAAAATAGGAGCTCATTAATAATTATTACTCTTAATTGTGCTTTTAAATGTATTTTTACATTTGAAAAACTTATTTTAACACAAAAAAAAATTATGAAATTACATTATATTCTTTTATTCTAATGTACATGAAATTGATTTTCAGTCAGGTTGGGTCAGGATGGGAAGATATTTCCATTAAAATATGAAGAATGTACTTCACTTTTACTATCAAATGATACTTTTACCCTTTCTTGCATCCAAAATCAATAATATTCTTAATTTCTCTCTCTCAGAACTAACGAGAAGATATTTTCTGAAATAACCTTTAATAAAGTAAATTTGATCATTTAGAGTTTGTGTCCGTAATGATAAGCAAATTTGTAAGAACAAGACTGTTCTGAAATCAGTTGTCAAGCTTTAAATTATACAAATTATGTTAAAGCAAAAGGTTATGCTTAAAGTAGAATGCATATGTTAACAAAATCTTTGACATTTGAATTGGCGCATACAATATTCAACTTCAATATTTCACTTATTCAACAAGCATTAAAAGGATAAACAAAAATTGATAACAACATGAATGAATGAAGATGTAAATTAAAAATATATACATAATAATGTTACATATTTAAGTCAGTAATTATGCTAATAATTATTTAAAAGTGAAAACTATAGAATAAAAAAAAATATTTTGTTCAGTATTTAGAATTTATGTTTAAATATCTATAAAAATTTCTTCATAAAGCAAGTTGTGTCATCTAATGTGTATCCAGTTTGGCACCAGTTCTGTTTTCAGATGTACCGTTGTATTTGGAATAGTGATATTTGATATTTAATTTTGAAAATGAATCTTCTTTAATACACCTAGTGAATGAATTTTTTCATTTTTACTCTATAGAAAATAAGTTATGAATTTTAAAAGAGCCTTTTTTATATGTGCATGGAATTTGCAGACATTAATAAACATTCGAGTGTTTTAGAATAAGGGAGTGTTTTTCTTTTCCTATGAGTATTTTTATATCTTGAATTGTAATATATCATTCTCTAATGAAGACGTTTTCCATACAATTAAATCTCCAACTTGGGCAGCAATTTCTAAAATATCACTAACTTTTATAGGAAATACAGAAAGATTGTATATTTTTTAGTATATGAATAACTGTATATTTTGTAAGTAAGAATGAGAAGGACTTCATGAATGAAGTAGCAAATTTGGATTAGAGGAAAAAAAACTGTAAGAAATGAAATTCTTTAAATCCTAAATTTATTTGGCAAGATATCTTTCACTATTCGGCGAGATTTTAGCAATATTCGGCAAGATATCTCTAAATATTCGGCTACAGGTATTCGGTCAACAAGTCTTTAATATTCGGCCAACCGAATATTCGGCAAAAGGGCCGAATAGTGGCTGAATATTCGTCCCATCCCTACTATATACACCGAGGTACCTAATTGGTGCCAAAATAGCGTTTAGTTGCCTAACATGCTGGTTATCATATAAATGTTACAATAAAATGTTTGTTCTAAAAATATTATCATTTATTGATTGTTATATCTTTTTTAATAACAGAAAATGTTTCGTTTATTCCTTTTTTTTTTCATTTTGAAATAAATAAATAACGTGTTGTTGTAGCATGCTATATGCATCTGGTAATCAAAACGATGTTATCGCCTGATTGGCATAAAAAATCTCGCCAAACCCGGTGCTTATATCTCTAGTATATTATCTCAAGTATTTTATTTATGTATACTATAATTATTTTTACATACCACTTACTTCTTCTGGAATATAAAAGGTATAGAAATAGGTAAGTGGCTCCTTTATGCAGTATAAATTGTATAAAACTTTAAAAAATAGCCCCGTTGCCCCTTTTTGGATCGAATTAAAAAAAAAATCAATGTCTAATTCCAGTATTGCTCCCAGGTATGCATACATACTCCATATTTCAAAGTTGTATGCCAACAGGAAACGGATGAAAAATGGGAAAAGATGTCACATATGCACCAGGGTACATAATTGGCGTCAAAATGGCATTATTTTACCTGAGATGGTAACCCGGCTTTATTTATTTATTATTTGTTTATTTACTCATAAAATGTTTATTTACTTTCACTTCCTTCTTTTAATTATAATATATTATAATTAAACTATAAAATATTTCTTTTTATAGTTATTAATTATTATTATTATTTTATTTACTGTAAGTTCTTTTTGAAAATAGAAAATAATTTAAAAATGTGTATGTAAGAGTTATTTGAAAAGGGAGTTTTCGCCAAATGGGCTTTGAAAGAAATTGCGCTAAATCTGATGCGCTTGTGGTATCCGTGCCGAAAAATTAGTGACCAAAAGTGACTTCCACACACAAACAAAATATAAGTTAAAAGAAAACATGCAATAAAAATAACTATAAAGGGAAAATGATGTCATAAAAGAAACTTTTTATTTAAAAACGTAATTGTTTCTAATTTTCACACGCGAAATATGTAAAATATTCTTTTAGCGATCAAAAAGTGCTGTTAAGAGATTATCACAAAATCTCAAAATCAAAGTTTTTATGACATTTTTTAATATAAAAAAATAACAGTTTTATTTTCCTGCATGATTAAATTTTAAAATGTTTTATTGCATTCAATATTTCTGAGTGCGAAAATGATTACTATTTACTCCATGTACTGATTCGGTTATCTACGAAAATGTCCAGCCGGTGAAAATCACGCTCACCAAATTTCTGTGACGTATGCACATAAATTGTGCTTTTTTATCAGTTTTTTTAATATAACTTTTAAACTATTTGGAATTAATTTTTAAAAGTAGGTGCATTCACCAGATTACCTTCATAGGTATCTATTGGTACAAACAGAATCAAAATCCGACAAGTACTTTTTGAGATTTGCTTGACGAAAGAATTTTTTTAAATTTTAATATCGTTACGTATCTCTGAGTATAAAGACTTCGCTTCGCTCAGACAATAATGCTCAAATTTCTTGCTTTGGAACTTCTTTTTTTTTTTTTTTTTTTTTTTTTATTAAGGACTTTAACAGTTTTGAATGGCATTTGGGTGTTACATTTGTTCTAGCTTTGGAGTACATTTCTTATTTGAACTTCATGGCACTATAGCATACATACTTATTTTACCAAAATTATTTTTGAATTTTAACTCTCCAGTATTTAATAGCGAATTGGTGAAATGTCAAAGGCTACCAAAGAAGTTATAATTACAACTCTAATACAAAGTGAATATTTTATATTTCAGTTTTGAGAAAACAGAGATGATGCTAGCCAAGCTAATTTATTAGTTTTTGTTCATGAATTAAATGAAACTGTGTTAACAGAAATATTATTTTGTAAGCTTCATGTGCAACAATGACAGAGAGAAGATTAAAAATAATAAGTTGGTTGATTAAGATATGTAAGTTTGCCAACTGATGTTGCATATGCTCATCTGATATTCATTTCATTTTAATAGACAATGTTAAGTTATTGCCCATTTACTATAATGGATGCATTGTACTCTGCACTGAGAGGCTCTTACAATAAATGGACTGTATGAATGTCTAAAGAAACTATTAGCAATGTTCTAAAATGAAGTAAAAAGTTTTTAAGAGAGTCTAAAGCAGTGGTGTAGTTGTAAAAAAGAGCATATGTTCAAGGCACTGAGTATACCCTAGAGTATATATACTATAGCTTTCTTGAACAACAGAGAGTGTATGGTGTTCCTTAAAAAAGTCAAGAAAGTATACTGCATATATCTCCATATACCCTTCACTACATCCCTGACCTAAAGAAACTATTGACAATGTTCTGAAAGTTATTAATTTTATAAAGATCATGGCTAAAAATTTAATGATGCTTAGTACCCTGTTTGATAAAATGATCAATGAACACAAAAAACTTCTAATTTATTGTGAAGATCGATGACAGTGTAGGCATAAAGGGATCAAAATACTAATTGAACTTTATGATGAACTTAGAATGTGTTCTACCTATAAATGTTCTACCATTTCATTTATATGTTTGAATGACAACTGATTATAAAAAGTTTGCTTATTTGGTAGACATTTTAATGCTTTCACCATTTTTAACTTAACGCTACAAAATAAAGATGCACATAAGCAGTATAGAACAGAGAAGCAATGATTAAAAATTTTAAGTTGAGAAAAATTGCTTTTTTAAATCTTACATCACTTCTTGGAAATCTATGAAACTAAAACTTATGCGAAAATGTCAAATACCCAGAAGGAGCATGTTGAAATTTTAGCCTTTAGTTCCAGGTAATTTCTATTGTCAAAAAATCCTAAGTATCAATTTTAAAAATGTACTTTCTTTCATTTTTGTCACAATGTATGTGCTTAGAATACATTTAAAAGAAGATGAATAACAACTTCATTCTAGCTTGTTTTCTTTATTTTTTTAATAAAAAATTATTTAAATGTTTAATGTAACTGCCATTTAACAATAAAGAATAATAAGCATATATTTAATCGTTTTCAGCTTACCTTTCTTCTTGGATGTGCCTCATTTTGGTTAAAAATGGGATGAACTATTTTGTATATTTTATTTGAATCACTCAGTTATTTTACAACATATTTTTTTTTAAATTCAAACTTGTGATAATATGGTCATTTTGAAGTTCTGCTAATCATTTCTAGATTGGGTAATTTTCTAACAAAGCCTTTCAAATTAATATATTAAATCTTAATAATAAAACAGTTGTGCATCTTCCTTCAATTAAAAATATTGTTGGACATTACAAACTTTTCCTCAAATTTGTATCAACTAGTAAACATAACAGAATAAAGATTGTTTTTTTTTCTCTGTTAATTTAATAAGGGGAAATTTATTTCCTTAATGAATATTTTTTTTCTCATACTTATTAGTCTGGAGTGAAGTTTTTGTCAAAATTTCTAGTACATCAATCTTATATTCCCTGCCTCTGAAATCTTTTTTGTTATCTACAATAACAATGTGCTTGACATTACACATCTAGACATTATACATCTTCTTTTCATTAGCTGTTTTCCATACAAACAACCACAATGGCTTCCTTTTCTGCACTATTAGCTGATCCCACACACAAAAATTGCACATTTCAGTAATATTTCTGCAGCTATGCTCCAATTGTGAATTCCCAGTGTTTCACCTTTGCTGAATAATTCTATTTTGCAAACTCAAATCAAAGGACAATAGAGTGTTATTTATCTGCAAAAGTGTAAGCTCTTCATCCATTTTAGCTAGTAAATAACAGGCAATTTTCAATTCACCCTCACTACCCTCTATACGTTTAGGTGGATGGCAAAAGTTTTTTTAAACTTTCAGAAATTCAAATATATGTAATCGACTTAGGTGAAGTACAGTTAAGGTAGCTACTTCAATATATACTATAAATATCTGACTCCACAGCATTATCCAAATGTTAAGTTTTTATTCTGCTTTCATAAAAACAATTCACTATTCAACATTTTTTATATTTCAACTGCAAAACCTTTTTCATTCCACCTGTACACTAAAGATTTGCCTTGCTACTTACAGAATGGTGCATTTATCGCCTGTTTGGGGATTGCATTTAAAGATCACCACACAGTCATTAATTTTCCAAAACAAATATTATTCTGAATGCTTTAGCTGTTAACCCCCCCCCCCCTCCCTTCTTTTTTTAAGAAAACATCTGCTTAATTGATCTTTGCTTCAGAAAAAAAATCTTGAAAAAGATATCACAGAAATTACCCAAATGTTTCGTATAAATAGTAGAAAATATTCTATTCGAAAAAGAAATTTCATTCTGGTAAGGCACTTTGAATAACTTCATTTATATGACTTTTTTTTCCAGATGCTTATATGAGATAAACCCACCTTTCATTTTATGTCTCTTTTGCACAGCAAGGCAATTTTAGTAGACAAAATGTCTGATTACTAGATTTTCCAAGCACCTCCCCTCCCCTCCCCCTTATAATCATCCAAAGGTTCCCCCCCCCCTCCATCGATCCAGAGTGTATTCAATATTGTTTTTAAAAAGGTGGAATGCTTAAACTTTAAAGTAAAACCCATTACAAATTAAATCTGGAAAGTGCTTTAACATAATATAAATAAAATAACAAAAGAATATATATTTAACAAAAGACTAATTGACTTACCATTATCACCTTCTGGGAGTGTAGGAGGATGATCAAGCAAAGCCATCGGATCATGGTCAATCTGAATATCATTATCATCAAATGGTACACAAAGCGTCTCGTCATCTTCATTAGCATCTAAAATACACAAAAATTTAAAAATAAGCTGCAAAGATTTAAAAAAAGTTTAACCAGTGCTATAAGATTAATAAATTTACTAAAATAGCTACTTAAATTATTCAGTTTCTTGGTTTGTGTGTTTGTTTTAAGATATTAATAATAATAATAATAATAATAATAATAATAATACCACCAAACCAAACTTTTTTAATTCCTTATTTTACCAAAAGAATTTTGAGTAACTTTTGCTAAAAAATCTACAAGACCCCACTTTCACAGATGGCATGGAAAAGATTTGCAGTAAAAATAGACACTTATACCTGCTATAAAATCAATTTCAAAATTCAAAACATATAAGCATATTAATTTTCTAAAATTAAAACATCAAAAAACAGTTTGAAAATATCAACTATGCTTCCTCATTCAAGATATATAACGTTAGTGTTGAACATGTTGCTTTTAAATAATCTAAAAATACAACTCAATTATGATAACCTCTATGTTCTTACCAATCAAAATGTAAGTCACATGATTCTTTCTTGCACTTAAAATCAAAATCTGATGTTTAAAAAAAACACACACAATTGCCTTATATAAGCAAATATTTTTCATCATAAATTAAAAAAGAAAGAACAGTTTTTGTTTGTGTGTGTGTGTGTGTGTGTGTGCGTGTGTGTGTGTGCGTGCGTGCGTGTGTGTGTGTGTGATGAAAAATCCAAGATTTAGTAAGTTGATATTTTAAAATCGGAAAATGTAATTAAAAAGAAATTAATATGTCAAAATGTGAACACAAATGAATGCTACTCCACAAGAATAGCATTTAAGAGAGGAATAGAGGTAAATAGCAAATGATTCAATAAAATGTATAAAAATGTCAAAATGATATATAGCCCTAATATTGGTGTTTCAGATATTATAATTTAAGCATTGAATTGTAATTCAATAAAATTTCAAAAATAATATATATTTTTGCAAAATGTTGCTTAAAGAAGATAATAGAATAATCTACAAATACATTCAAATAGATCTAAATGCTGCTGAACTATGGGCTGATACATAAAAAAATTAGATTAAAATTTGATTTGAGTTGATTCGAATTTAAAAAGTTTCAAGATAACATTAAAATTGCAGTTTATCAAACTCAGTGCAGAATAAAATATTCAACTGAGAAATAGTAGTTTAAAAAAAAAAAAAAAGGTTTAAATGGGATAGATGAATGATGCAAAAGAACCAATAAAATATTTCCCAAATCGAGACTAGTTGGATGTGCCAATCCCAAAACTTTCTTCTATCTCATATGTACATTTTAATATTTCAAAATTTAGTTACACATGCTAATGCTTTAACATTATTAATTCAATACTATACCAATTATGATTTTCATCTTAAATTTTTGCTTCAGTCAATTAATTGTAGTAAAAACAAGTTTCCGTATCTGCACAAGCCGATGAACAGTAGAACGATAAGTAATTTTTTTCAAATTCAGGAAGGATCTACTCACCATATCCCAAAACAAAAAAAAAAATCATACACAAAAAATTTAGTTCAGTTTGCATAACTTCAAACACTTTTTAATGGTAAAATTATAAAAATGGCACAGACATTGTGATTATTGCGCCTCCTTCTCGAGGATTTTTTTCAAATTCAAAAAGGGTCTCCTGACAAGAGCCAAACACTTATACAAAAATTTTCATTCATTTCTATGAACAACTTCATACACTTTATTTTTCTGTCATAAAATATTGAAAATGGCACAGAAATCAGTATTGCAGTGCTCCCTTCTAGTGGATTTTTTTCAAATTCAGGGAGTACCAACTAGCCATAGCCAAACACTTACATAAAAAATTTCGTTCAATTCGATGTATAACTTCACACACTTTTAGTTGATACAATATTGAAAATGGCACAAAAATCGCTATTGCTGCCCCCCCTTCCAACGGATTTTTTTTTCAAAATCAGGGAGGATCAACTAGCCATAGCCATACATTTAACAAAAAATTTGGTTCAATTCGATTCATAACTTCATACACTTTTAGTCGTTACAATACTGAAAATGGCACATAAATTGTTATTGCAGCAACCCCTTCCGGAAGAATATTTCAAAATTGAAAAAGAACCTGCTTGCCAAAGCCAAAAATATTCACAAAAAATTTGGTTCAATTCTATGCATATCTTCATGCACTTTTTGATGGTAAAATGGCGACATACAGACACACACAGAGACATACATTTTGTAAAAACATGTTTTTTGGAATATCTGACTCCTAAAACGTATAAATCCATTGAAAAAAATTTCGATTACAGTACTTTATTCTTTTGAAGATAGAAGAAAGTAAAAAACCAGCTATATGCAAAAATAAATATTTAATAATTTTTTTAAAAATAAAAAAACTTTTGATCACACAATTTACTATGATGGCAAAAACTTTCAATATAAAGTGTTAAATTTTTTGATTACATAAATAACAAGTCGAATGTGGCAATCTGAAAACTTTCTTCTATCTCATATGTATTAATACTTCAAAATTTGCTTTCACAGTAGCAAAATTAACTGGCAATTTATGCCCACTGTGAGATTCTAAAGGTATTAAATTCCGTACATTAGTTCTTGAAATAGGATTATAGCAGATTTTAGGGGAAATGCAGCTTAGAAGCACAACCTGGTTGGGCAATTCACACCAAAAGATAGCCAGCAATAGTATTTATCAAAGTATACTTGAATCTGAAGTTTGGTGAAATTTCGTTCATTGGTTCTTGAGATAGAACTACTGTGGGAATTGGGGGGAAAATTCAGTATAGCAGTATCACCTGTTGGGTGATTGATACCAAAATGCAAACAGAACCAATTCATATGAAGGATTAACAGAATCTGAAGTTTCATGAAAATCCATACATTAATTCTTGAGATAGAGCTATTGAAAAAATTGTGAAAAATGCAGCATAGTAGCACCAACTGTTGAGCAATTTACAACAAACTGTAAACAGTATCAACTCATGTCAAGGACCAATTGAATTTGAAGGTTAATTTAAATCTATGCATTAGTTCTTGAAGCAGAACTGTTGTGAAAATCATAAAAAATGCAGCATAGCAATAGCACCTGCAGAGCGAGTTACACCAAAAACTTATCAACAGCAAATTATATCAGGGACTACCTGAATATAAATCTTTATTAAATTCTGAGACTTCTTGAGATAGAGCACCAACAAAATTTATGTCACATACAGACAGACAAAGTCACAGAATCACACACAGATATTTTGTAAAAACATGTTTTTTCAAATATCTGACCCCTAAAATGTGTGAATTGTTAAAAGCTGGAATTTAAATCATTTTTATGAATCTAAATACTTTCTTTTTGTAAAGATAAAAGAAAGTAAAAATACTTTACATAAATATATGTGCACAAAAAAAGAATACACACAAGAGAAAAAAAAATTTCAAAGTTGCATTCAAAGCATTAGGCAATTCTTATTGCTATTGTACCAGGTTTTCAAAAACTGCGAAAGACAGATCACATTGTTGTCAACAATTTATCAGCTTCAAATTTTTCTATACAATATATTCTGGTGTATAAATGTTTACAATTTGTGACTAAATCTTTTACGACTTTAGGTATATTCACTGTATTATAAGCAACCATTCTTTGCAAAAAAACCTTTGTGAGATACATATCATCAAATTATAATAAAGAAAATCAAAAAGTAAGTAGCACAAACAAAAAGAAAAAAAAAAGTAAGAAAATGATGAAGCAAAAACATTTGATGCTATCAAGCCTAACTGTATGCCTGAAACTCCACAAAATGTTTGGAATCATACTGGGAAAAAAATTCATTTTAGTCAAAAAATTTTATGATTGTTGTCATGTGGGAAATTTATATACTATTAAAGATTTTTTTTATTTTATTTTTATTTTTATTTATTTATTTTTTTTTATTTTTTATTTTTTTTAACACATTGCGATTAGGATCACCAGGGACATTTAAGCTCTTTGCAACATTTTCTTCATTACAAATAAACTGATGACTCATTGGTGGCAACAACAATGGCTTTGGTGGAAACCAAGCATCACATGATAGATGATGTTTTACTAAATTTTATTATTATTTTATCATTATTATTGGTTTTAGAACTGCTTTTAATTGAATATGCCAATTGGCATAAATCACATTTTGCCTTATTATCCGATGTGTCAGAAAAACATGTCCACAGTTTGCTTCTCTTTTTTTTCCATAATAAAACAAATTAATGAATCAACAAATGCCTATGAAATCCAAATCAATTGAGAATGATTGATATAAATGGGATGATACACATACACTAATTCCAAATTCTCAATTCGAAATCTGAACACAAACTCTCTTCTTTTTATCCATCCGACCAGCTGATTCCATTCATGCATCACACAAGTGAAAGCAGTATGCTAAGTTTGTTTTATTTTGTTCTGCTAGCTCATTGATTTAGTAATGACTAATGAGTCATATTTCAAAGCAACAATTTGGTATTTTGTATAATAGAGAATACCCATTATTACTCAGTCACAAATATGTGCAGTTTGCAACAGCACTAGAGGTCATATTGAACAAAATTTTAAACTTTTCAATACTTCCCTGAACTGAGAAAGTCTTATTCTCAACTAAACCATTGTTTTTGAGTTGCATATAATTTTGATAGATGTAGCCAATGAGCTTCAATTTTCGATTAATGCATTTAAGTATAATTCAGGAATTCATAGAATTACTTTAGACAGTTTTATTTAAAACTGTCTGAAAATATTCAATTCAATCTAAATCAATAGTTAGGCTCGTTTTATTGGAAGATTTATAATAAAATTTCATCCTTAAAGTACCACATCATTTCAAGACAATTTGGGTTAAAAACATAATACTAGTTTATACTATCAGGCATGGTAAGTGTTTGCAAAATTTAATAGTAGTTTTCTGCATTTATGTCTTTACAAAATAAATTAAAATGCATTCAATCCAGCATCAAAAACAATATAAAATACCAAAGCTCATTTATAAACACTGCTAGCAATACTTCTATGAATTATACATAATGAATACACTTAGGTTGACTTTGATTTTAGGTAAAGTTACAATGATTCAAAATTTGGTAACATTCTAATAGAGACATGTTTTCATTGAAAGCAAAGCACATTTTGATTGTTCATGTACGAAAAAAATATACAGATGATTATGACATGCTCATCCAAATCACAAAATAACAACTGATTTTCAAAACTTATTTCAAAAGAAAATATTTCAAATTTTTAATTTAGTACATGTTTATATATTTAATATTATATATATAAGCAATACTTGCACACAGGCACACTTTTAGATAGTTATAGACAACATGAATTGATGACAAACACTTTATTAATAAATCAACACAATAGGATAAATATAAAGCCATGTCAAATGTTTAATGCTATCATACACTCATATTTGTAAGATAATTTAACATTGTTTATTTCGACAATGTGATGATTTTCAAACATTTATTATTATCAGACACTTCTTATATTTCTAGATAGTTTTACATTATTTACACATTTCCTTCATTGCTTGAACATGTACAGAAACCATTGTTTATATTATTGATATTTCAACTGATATGGCTACATGCATTGGATTGCAATCTTCAATTAATGCATTAAAGTAAACAGCACAAATTCAATAATTCTTGCTTTAAACAGTTTAAGTTAAGGGGGAGGGGGTAATTTCATATACTTTATTATATATTGCCATGTCTTGTAATAAGTAGCACATGATAAAAGCAGCTTTTGAATACAATCTGGACAATAATTAAATGCTGGTTTATAATGTTATAAATCGCAAATATTTGCAAAATATCAATAAAAATAGTTTTGCTTTAGTTATGTCTTTATTTTGAAAGAAAATATTAATTACACAAATTAAAGTTTATGTCTCCGCTCACACAAGCCCCAAAGTAATGCAAAATATTCAAGCTTGATTAAAGTTAGTTAAGGCATGACATGCAAAGCTTCCTATAAATTGCACACAATATTTTTAAGACATACTTATGCAAAGCTGAAGCCTTTAATGATATAATTTCATTTCATTTAAAATTTATGATACATTCAACATGCTACAATATTATACGACGAACCCATTTCATCATAAGCAAAGCATATTTTTGAATGCTGGTACGGAATCAAATATGTAGACTTACAACCTGCTCATTAATTATTTTTCAAATAATCTACTGACTTCTAATTAAAATATGTATGACAAATACTTGTACACTTTTAGATAATTAGAGATAACATTAATTAATGACCAAAGCACTTTATTAACATAAACACAATAAGATAAATATAAAACCACTTCAAATGCTGTCACACATCTTATATTATTAGGTAGTGTAACATTATTTATTTATGTACGTCATACATAATATAATTTCAAATATTTCGTCACATCACCAGATACTTATTATAATTCTAATTAGTTTTATACAGTTTAAATATTTGCATGTTCTTTAAACATTTACACAAACCATTGTTTATAATCACATTTCAACTGCTTATAATCAACTCTGTATAAAAATACTAAAAAAAATTAATAATACTGTAATAACGTAACTTCAGCCTACTCATTTATAAGTTAATGCACATTCAAAAAATTAAATAAATTGTTTACACAATAAAATAATACAGAATTGCAAAAATAAAAGCTGCTGCTTTTATACAGTATGTATCATTAAAAAACAATCACACTGCATTAATTTTCGAAGCTAGTTGAAGAAGTCCAACAAAACAGATCATCCAAACACCAAAATAATTTTCTTATCTTTTGATTTTGATTATGAAATGTAAAAAACTTTTAATTTTAGAAAAATCTGTTATTGCATTACAGGGATATGTATATGCAACATGCCTTCTGGATTTTTTTAAGAAACTTCATATCTCCTCTGTTTCTCAAATAAAGCATTAGCATATATCCTATCTATGAACGTTCATGACATCAGCGTACACCTTCTGCCTATACCATATACTCCCAGCTTTTCTTTTTTTTTTTTTTACATCTACAACATTATTCTATTATAATATCAAGTTTATTTATAATCTTGAAAAACACTTATGTAGATTTATAACTAATTAAACTTTTTCCAGTTCCATGATAATATAATCAAACATTATAAATAGAATAATATATTAGTAAAGAAGAAAAAAGAAAAATAATGCTTCTTATGAAGATATGACAAAAACTTCAGCAAAAGCAAGGATCTTGTGAAACTTTCTTATATATATTGTATTTCTTTTTAAATAAGTTTTGATACATGATCATACATATATTTTAAAACTTGGAACATGTCCAATAAATTCAGAGTTGTTAGAAGTTGATTTCTCTGACATAATTTATTTGCTAAGAGGAACTTGCACCATAAATCTGACTTTTTGTTTAAAACATCTGCAGGTTTTATAGTCATACATATTTATATTTCTCCACTGCATCTATTTGCACATCAAGATGACCAATCTCAAGAGAACATTATGTCACTTCTTTCTTATCAAATCTAGTCAGATATTTTTAAATTCTAGGTGTATACTTATGCTTGTAGATCTTTACTGAATCTGGAAAACTTAGTTTCTGATGTTATCAGTCTTCCTTTGTTTTATTCTATGTACATTTACTTTCAACATGTGTTTTTTTCTACAAATGTATTTGCACAATAGATTAAATTAAAAGCTTTTTTTGCAATTTAAATTCAATTTACATCAATCATTGGTTGGTCTCTGAGTGAATATTGCTTGAACTGTGCACAGACTTTGTATTTTGTAGAATTATTTTTCATTAAAAAAAATAATGCATGGTGTATCAATTGAAGGAACTAAAGAACTAATTGAACTGAAGGAACTAAAGAACTAATTGAACTGAAGGAACTAACTATTTTATTATCATGACAACTGATAGCTTAGTAGAGCACACTATTTAAAAGCTTACTAAATAAATAATTTGTAATTTCAAATATGAATAAAAAGGAAATATATAAGTTCTATACTAAATCTGAATGAATAAATATGGAAGTTGAAATGATCAATATGAGTGTTTTCATTTTCTTGTTGCAACAATGCATGCTCATTTTACATTATCATAATTCATTTTCTAAGCTTCTAAATAATTTGTCACAGATTCTACAGATTTGGTGTATTTAAGTATTTTTCTGCACCAGTTGAATTAGTGTAAGTCTGGTGAATCATATGCTTATCATACTTTAATTAATTGTATTCTATACTGCTACACAATACTTTCGAATAAATATATAATTTTTGTTCAGAAAATTATGTTGTAGTCAATCAATAGTAATGTATAAATATATACATTTTTTCTTTAATGGTCTTTGCTCTTAATGTAAACATTTACCTCTCTAGTTTCAAATGCATTTTTTAAGCTGATTTTCAATTGTTCAGGGGGAAAAAAAGTAGTAGGCATTTATTAGCAGCTGATATAAATAATGATGTAACAGTAACAAAAAGTCCTCTAAATGCTAATGGTTATATAGGTCAATCAATGCATTAACAAAATAACTATTGTAAAGTAAAATTATTGTTAAGATCAGCTGATTTAAAATTCCAGAATTATTGAAACACTTAGCATAAATTCCAGAATCTTAAAAATATTATTGCTAGAAATATAAATGTTTTTCACTGTAGTTCCATTAATGGCACAGCAGTTATGCTTTTTATATAACTTTTAATATAAAATATGCTATTTATATCCGCTTTAATATGAAAATACTTTCAAAATCAGCTCATATGTTTCAGAGTTTCTAAAGTACATAGAAGAAATTTCCAGAAACTCAAATATATTATACTGACAGATATATAAATATATAAATAAGTAATTTGTCACTTCTGTGGTACCATTCATGTCTAATTTTAATATAGCATCATTATTAAATATTCAGTTACCGTCACTTGGCCTTTGAAATCCCGGGTCGCTGGACCCAGGAACTTAAAAGCTTCTTTTTTAATAAGTGGGTTTAATAATAATAACACATATTCAATGTTAGTTAATACAAAAAACAACTCTTTTGCAATCTTTCAAGGGGACAATGATGCATCTTGAAGGACGTATCACAATATTTTTTTATTTTTTTATTTATTTATTTTTTTTTTCCCCTGCTTAAATACATTTTTTGCATCACTGCTTTTAAAGGAATGAAAAGAAAAAGTCATGAATATAAAATATTTCATGTGCTATAGATCACATGTGTAATAAAAAAATTTTTAATGAAACGCAAAAATTTATAACAAACACCTCTAGAAACTTCAAGTCCTTCAACATCAATTTCTCGCTCATCTTCAATTGGAGCAATATTCTATAAAGAAAATGAAAATATTAAAATTTTTTATCTTCACAACATCATTAAAATACTTCAATAATGTTTTATAAAATAAGTACAGTACAAATATTCAAATTTAAATTGATAAAATATTATAATTTTTACAAAAATTACAACCACATTTCAACAATATAATTAAATGGCATTAATTTTGCTTTTAGCTCCCTCTTGTATTCATAATGCTAAAA
Organism: Maratus speculifer; assembly: GCA_964019185.1. NCBI lineage: Eukaryota > Metazoa > Arthropoda > Arachnida > Araneae > Salticidae > Maratus > Maratus speculifer. The sequence goes on along the minus strand of OZ025296.1, from coordinate 313,033,729 downwards.
TAAATATAATTTATGTTTTTAAAAATAAAATATAAATATATATGCTAAAAATGATTAAAGTATATATAAAAAAAGTCTTTAAATCAAACAGACTATTCACAGACACTTCGAAAATATAATTCTCAAGTTCTTTAATTGATTCAGTCGCAGATATGCAGTTGAGGGTATAGTAGTATTTGCCATTTACCTTCTCCACACTGGAGAATTCTACAATTTTATACATAATCGTATATATCCATAAAAAAACAAGACTTACATAATAACATGGGACAGTATGCAAGACTAAAAAATTATTTCTTGAATGAAGTTTTGTACTACATCAATATGCAATATTATTTTGATAGTTAATTTTTGAATAGAGAATGCATATTTTTTAACTCAAGTTATTCAATGTTAACATATTTTATGGTTGTTATGTTTTATTTACTGACAAGGGGTGTATAGCGTTTCCCCTGGGCATCTATGGGGTAAAATCATTTTAAATGCATTTTAAAGATATTACATCCTGTTAAACAAATACAAATTTATATGCATCTACGAATGCACTAAATTATGCATTCTGTAAAATATTCAGTGAAAAAAATATTTATTTTTCATTTACAGGGCCACACAAAAGCATTCCATTACATAATAATAAAGGAAGGAAATGTTCGTGACATATTTTAACTATAGCTAAAACCTATTAGTTTAACCTACGTTTAACCTATATGTTAAACAATTTTAAGTATAATCAAATTGATATATGTTGCTGAGGCTTAATATGCACACATAATACAAAGTGCATTGCATTTACAAGGACACACAAACTATTTCAAATAGTTTATTCTATCTGAAGTACTGTATATTGTGGATGATGACTGTTGGATGGATGAAATACATTTTTATTAATTATCATATGCATTTTTAAGTTTCACTGAATGTATGCATATTATATGGTGTGTATAATAGTTAAAGAATTCAGATGATTTCTGAAAGACTAATGAATATGATTGTAATTTACTCAAAAGTGGTTTTTAAATAAGTTTTAAATTTTTACGTTGAGTTGCATTCCATTTATTAAGAAATGTTTGTAGAATATAGATAAACTGATATACAGGGTCGCACAAAGAACTGAATACATGGTCGCCTTTGGATGATAATTTCTGAAAATGTGATTTAAGTAGTTTAAAGAGCCTTTTTGTTTGAACTAAATTTTAGTAAAATACTTTCATGTATTAAAGGGACTAGGTAAACTACAGGGATGATCAAAAGTATTCAAGTATGTTTCCATACATTCGTATAATTTGCTGAAAGGAATATTTCAACTAGTTAGAGGTTTTCTTGCTAAACTAAATTTCCCTCAGGGTCATTCCATATCACTTCATCCAGAACATGAAACCCATGGTCTCAGATTTTGTTTAAAATTTTTGCATTTGTTCTTTTTACCATTCTTATTAATAATCTAAAATAATACTTCAATATCTCAAATAGTTTTTGTGAAAAAAAAAAAAAAAAAAGTTGAAATAAACTGAAAAGTTGTATGACACTTCAAATGGTCTGTTTTTAAGAAGCATTGTTTCAGGAAAAAAAAAAAAAAAAAAATCATAATTTTACTCATTTTTAACATATTAAATTAAAATTTGCATCAAAATGTGCACAAAAGGGTGGAGATTTTAGAAAAAAATAGTTTGATGATCATATTTTAATTTAAGAACCGCCAAAATTGGCTAAAGTTTGTTTTTACGAAAAATTTTGTAAGAAAAATGATTTTTCAAATCTTATTTTTTGAAAAAGGCATAGCAGTTAAACAATCAATTATTTTTTTTTAATTGTACATAAATGTATAAACTGAAAGTCTGTGAAAAAAAAAAAAAATAATGGCTTTTTGAGTGTTTATATATTTTATTCATCATAAACGAAAAAAAAAAAAAAAAAAAAAAAAAAAAAATGCATGCATTTGGCTGAAAAAGCAACTGTATACAAACGATATTGGGAATCCCCAAAAAACATAAAAATAATTGTTTGTATTACAAGTGATCATTTAAAAAAGACACATTGCTACCTATATTTATCTTACTTTGATTAAAAAAAAATTGATATTACATGATAATTCTAAATAATTTATATGTAATCTGATTTACTAACATAGTTTGTGTATCACAAATTTGTATACATATAAATTCAAACAAAATATTAAATCAACTTTAAACAACTTTGTAAAACAATGACTTTTTGAGTGCTAATATATTGATTTTGATCAAAGTCTGACTTGAAAGAAAGTTAGGAAATAGGAGGGGAGGGGGGGTGGGGGGTGAGATGGGCACGCATAACCATGACTAGAGGCTTCTAATACATCTTGCCTTGCTTATATACTGATCGATATGGTATCCTACAAATAATCTATACACTACTACAAAATGATTTTTTTGGGGGGGAGGGGGGGGGGCTGAAATTTAGGGATCAATGCCCAAGTAGAAGTTAGAATCTGTTTTTGGTATTTAAATAAATCAATATTTCTAACAGTCAGTATTTACGAAGAAGCTATTTTTATCAATATCCATTTTATTTTTTAAATGCCCCCCCCCCCCCCATTTTTCCTCTTTAAGTTGAAAAACTGCTTTGTTCACATTTTTCAAAACAAAGCATTTTCATTAGATACCTTTAAATAAAAGTGCTCTTATACAGGGTGATTCAGAATTCATCATCAATATTTGGTGGGGAGGTAGGGAATAGGAAAAGAATACTATTTCACATAGGAAACCAAGGGTCCCAAAGTCTTCCGAAGGAGATAGGCGCCATTAAAGTTTAGGGTCCAAAAATTCAAATGATTATAAAAAACAGAAAAATTGATCGATTTGTTTGCGGTTTTCATTAAAATTATTCTTTATGTCAGTATTGTCTTGAAAATAAATTATAAAGATAAATTTCAAAAAAATGACGATAGAGGGCGCTTTAGACTTTAGAGTAACGAACAACTATTTTTTACCGTTATTTTTTGCATCTCATTAAAGGTTTCGTAAGTGTAGACTTAAACTTAAATTTTGAGCTCAAAATCTGAATAGTTGGAAGCAGTTAAGTAGCACAAACTTAACTGTGTTCAGAGGGTTTTAAATTCAAATGATTATAAAAAACGGAAAAATTGGTCGATTGATTTGCGATTTTCACTAAAACTATTCTTTATGTCAATATTTCCTTGAAAATAAATTTTAAAAATTAATTTAAAAAAATACCGATAGAGGGCGCCTTAAACTTTAGAGTAACCAACAACTATTTTTAAGTGCTATTTTTTGTATCTAATTAAATGCTTGCAAATGCTTAGATTTAAATTTTGAGCTCAAATTCTAAATCGATGGAGGGGTTAAGAAGCGGAAACTGAACAGTGTTCAGGAGTTAAAATGTTACCCTCCCCACCCCTTGAACACATTTCAAATTTCCGCCCTTAATTACTCAAAACGATGCAGATTTTGAGCTCAAAATTTAAGTTTGAACTTTTACAAGCATTTAATTAGATACAAAAAATAATGGTTAAAAATAGTTATTGGTTACTCCAAAGTTTAAGGCGCCCTCTAACGGTATTTTTTAAAATTAATCTTTAAAATTTATTTTCAAGGGAATATTGACATAAAGAATAGTTTTAGCGAAAACGGCAAACGAATCGAACAATTTTTCCGTTTTTTATAATCATTTGAAATTTGAACCTCCCCACCCCCATTGAACACAGTTCAGTTTGTGCTACTTAACCACTCCCAACAATTCAGATTTTCATCTCGAAATTTAAGTTTATGTCTAAGCTTCTAAAAAAATTTTATGAGATGCGAAAAATAATGGTGAAATATAGTTGTACGTTACTCCAAAGTCTAAAGCGCCCTCTATCGGCATTTTTTGAAATTTATCTTTATAATTCATTTTCAATAAAATACCGACATTAGTTTTAGTGAAAATCGCAAATCAAACGACCAATTTTTCAGTTTTTTATAATCATTTGAATTTAAAACCCTCTGAACACAGTTAAGTTTGTGTTACTTAACTGCTTCCAACTATTCAGATTTTGAGCTCAAAATTTAAGTTTAAGTCTACGCTTACGAAACCTTTAATGAGATGCAAAAAATAACGGTAAAAAATAGTTGTTTGTTACTCTAAAGTCTAAAGCGACCTCTATCGTCATTTTTTGAAATTTTTCTTTATAATTTATTTTCAAGACAATACTGACATAAAGAATAATTTTAGTGAAAACCGCAAACGAATCGATCAATATTTCTGTTTTTTATAATCATTTGAATTTTTGGACCCTAAACTTTAATGGCGCCTATCTCCTTCGGAAGACTTTGGGACCCTTGGTTGCCTATGTGAAATAGTGTTCTTTTCCTATTCCCTACCTCCCCACCAAATATTGATGATGAATTCAGAATCACCCTGTATATTTGCAATTTTAACAAAAGTCATGTTTAATCTCTTTGTTTTGTTACAAGAAATTTAAAATAAACTCATATTTTTCATATAAAACTTAAAAAAAAAAAATAATAATCCCTCTTATATTTAAAAAAAATGTGTATAATAAGATTAACTCTGAGATTAAATATGTTGTTTCTGAGCCACAAAATCTTTGTTTTTAGACAACACAGAAATGTAACATTAGTTCCCCAGATGGGTGAATCATATGAGACCATCTGGTTTTGTTCTAAGGAGACATTTAACTTGACACAAGTCCTCCCCTCTAAAGGGGTTGGTTGGTGAAAGGTGGAGGAGAGTGACCTTATAAGAGACCAGGCCAGTTTCTTAGATTTTAGTGCAGAGGACAAATTTAAATTCTCCATTGTCAGTATTATTAGTAATTTTATTTTGCTTAATTGCTTTGAACCTGCTTTAAAAGTGGATATTCCTGGTAGTTATTAGTTAATTTAACAAATATATTAAGTAATAATTTAAACAAAAATGTTTAAATAATATATAGTTTTTTTATAGTGTTATTTTTATTTAATTATTTCTGGTTAAATGCAAACTGGTTAGAGCCCAGGGTTCGCTGAAGTGGGCCCAGCCCGAAAAAACCCGCCCGGGTTTTTTCGGGCGGGCCCACTTGAAAAAACCCATCAAAAACCCCATTTGTGGGTTTTTTCAAATTTTCTCGTGTTTTCACATCTGTATCATTATTTAATCTAAGATATGAGGATAGAAAGATAAATGCCAATTTAAATATAGTTCAAACTAACCATATTTAAAAGAATTTCTAAGTATTGATATAATGACCATAAAATAAATTAGTTTGTAAATAAGGAAGATTTTCATGGCCATATATTTTAAAATGCATCCAAGTGCTTTAAATCTTAATGTTTACCTAATGATGGCGCTTGAAATGTGATCCTCATCCTGATTGCTTGTATTGTTATAGCTTTTAAGATTAATCGCAACATTTATTATCCTGCTTCAATGTTCAATGAAAGTTTATACAGTAATTTTCAACACAAAAATGGTGACAGATTATACAGGACTTCCCAGCATCATGGAAAGTCAGGAAAATCTCAAAATATACAGGAAAAGTCAGGGAATTTACAAATAATTTCTAAAAAAGTCATGGAAAACATTTGAGTGAAAAAATGAAAAATGACATAAAATTCATTAAACAGTTCGAAAAAAAAAAAAAAAAAAAAAAAAAGACTGAAGTATGATTGCAGAAAAAAATTGCTAATTTTGGCAAAAGATTGTGAAAATAAGTATCAAATTTTGCTGTATGCTCGTTTGGTCAGAGAATTTTTCTAGATTTGGTTTGGGAAAGTCAGGGAATTTTTTGAGATTTGGTCATGGAAAGTCAAGGAATTTGCCAGTCATGTTTTGCTGGGAATCCTGTTATAACAAAAAAAAAAAAAAAAAAAAAGAGTGAAAAAGTTTTAGTATAGTACTTTAATAATTTTATTGTTAAAATTATTACTAATAATTAATTTTTGTAAAAGCAAATTATAATGTTCAGTATTGTCATAACCTTTTAACTTTTAACCTCATAAACTTTTTGTAATCAATTAGTTATTTTAAATTGTATTTAGTAGTATAAGTACCTTGTTTTCAAACATTCTGGACCATGTTTCTTTAACATAAATAACCTTGATAATATCCAAAAAACCCAAATAAAATCTAATGTAAAATGTATCCAGATACTTTAAAAGATTGCTTACAGATGTCATACAAAAGCAAAACTAAACTAGTAAAAGTGCATTGCCATTTACGATCTAACTTTATAGATATGACTGACATTGACTTTTAGATAATCCAATTCAATACTATTGCAATATAAATGTTGCTTAAATTGTAGTATATATATATATATATATATGCATATATATGTGTGAATTCTATTTTTTTCTTCACAAAAATAAAAATATTTACATAAATGTTGCTGCTTTAAACTGATTTTTATTGAAGTAAATGAAAGAAATTGCATAAATTAGTCTTTAACTTAAGATTTATATAAAGAAATTCAGTTGCACTTGATTTAATGTATCATTCTTCCAGTAATCTAGTTCTATGAGATACAAAATTATCTTTTTAAATATATTTATATTTTCTTTTTATGTATTTATTTTTATTGTTAATCTATACTTAATGCAAAATTATACCTATGTTTCACTGATAAATGAAAAATTTAGGTACTATGCATGTGAAAATTAAAAATGTGAAGAGTTCTCTAAAAAAAAATTGATAAAACCCGAAAAAACCCGGGTTTTTTCAAAAAAGCCCGAAAAAACCCGGGTTTTAGACTACTGGGCCCAGTGGGTTGGGCTTTTTCAAAAAACCCCGGGTTTTTTCAAACCCTGTTAGAGCCCAGTTCTTTTTAAATAGAAACGGTTTTATTTTAGTTTTGCTAGTAAATATAAATTTTATTCAAAATGTCAGAAAAGAAACTTGAAGTTTACAGTATTGATAAAGAAAATGGAACTGAGTGTCATAAAACAAGTTAGACAGAAGTGAAAAATTTATCAAATGTTTCATCTTTAAATCCACCAGAAATTAATCTTTTAAGTTTGAGAAGTGGGGTGAGTTCTGAACTATTGTTTACTGTTTGTGAACATCACAAAATATATTATTTAAATAAACATGAAATGTACCAATCTTCATGTTTTGATCCATTTAAATGTCATAAGAAGAAAATTACCAAATCCTTGAGGAATATCAGTGTAAATTTTTCACAGAAGATCAACAAAATACCAAATTGTGAAAGCTCAAAACCGGGGCAAAAAATATGTAATACTTGTAGGAATAAAGTGGATAAATGCATTTCAGAATTAGAAAAAAAAAACCTGAATTGGAAGAAGCTATAGATAGTGATGAAGAAATTACTAATTTAGAATTGCCAGTTTCTAAACAAGAGGCATTTGAAGAAATCAATGCATCATTACAAGATATAGGAGAATCTCCTTTGAAATTTCATGAAATAGCTCCTCATCAAAAACCAGCTTATCCTAAAAGGAAAGTAGAATCTGCTTGCAATATAAAACAAAGGCTTCTAAGGTATTAGAAACAGAATTTCCAACTGAAAGTAGGTCTCACACCGTACTTTCTCAAGACATTATACAAAAAGCAGATGATATGGATATTCTAGTAGAATTAATTAAAACAAAACTTAATATTATTACTATAAAAAGAGAGAAAATACAGATTTTAACTCTTGTTCCAGCATCATGGAGCAGAAAAATGTATGTGAAGAGTTTAATGTCAGTGAATATGCTGTGCGAAAAGCGAGAAAACTTCTTTGAGAAAAAGTCATAATGGCTTTGTCTGAACCTAGAAAAGGGCACTAACTTGATGAAAAAGCATGCTGCTGTCAAGAGTTTTTATCAAAATGATGAGTTTTCCCGAATTATGCCAGATTCAAAAGATAAAGTGAGTGTATCAAAAAATGAATATATGCAAACAGAGTTTCCCCCAGAGGGTTTCAGGGAGGCACTCTGTCCCTCCTGCCCTTTAGTTTAAAAACTAGCGCCCCTCTTGCTCCTTATCCAAAAACTAGCGCCCCTCTTGTCGCTCATTCAAAAAATAGCGCCCTTCTTGCCACACATTTGAAAAAACTCGTCCCTTCAGCGATGAAAAAGATGCACTATAGCGCATAAATTACGCAAAAAATCGGCGGCGGAGTGCAAAAAATAGCTCTTACTTGTCCCACAAAACGAGTAATTTCGTCAAAGAATCGAAAAAAAAAAAAAAAAAAATTCTCGTTAAAAAAAATTGCAAAATAACGACTAATTTCTGGCAAGATTCGTAAAAAAAAAAATAGCTCTTAATTGTCCCACAAAACGAGTAATTTCGTCAAAAAATCGCAAAAAAAAAATTCTCGTTAAAAAAAAATCGCAAAATAACGACTAATTTCTGGCAAGATTCGCAAAAAAATGACTGATTTCATCACAAAATTCCGAAAAAGTGGCAGATTTCCTCAAAAGATCGTGAAAAAATGGAAATTTTTGTCATAAAATTACGATAAAACGGTAGATTTCGTCAAAAGATTTGCAAAAAAACAAAACTCAGCAAATTTCATCCAAAACTGCAATAAAACAGAAAATTTTGTCAAAAGATTCGCAAAAAAACCCACAAAATTCGTCAAAAAATCTCAAAAAGGTTTGCTTTTTTACGTGATTTTTTTCTCGAAAACGGCGTTTTATTCCCGCGATCTTTTGACGGAATCGCCATTTTTTCCGTAATCTTTTGGTGAAATCGGGAAATCGGCGTATTTTTTCAAATATTCTTTTGACAAAATATTTTTAAGCGATTTTTTATCGAAAACGGCGTTTTTTCCTGCGATCTTTTAACGAAATCGGCGTTATATCCGCAATCTTTAGACGAAATCGGCGATTTTTCGACGATCTTTAGACAAAATTTGCTTTTTTACGCGATTTTTTTTCTCGAAAACGGCGTTTTATTCCCGCGATCTTTAGAGGAAATGGGCGTTTTTTCAGTGATCTTTTGATGAAATCCGCGTATTTTTCCAAATATTCTTATGACAAAATATTTTTAAGCGATCTTTTATCGAAAACGGCGTTTTTTCCCGCGATCTTTTAATGAAAGCCGTGTTATATCCGCAATCTTTAGACGAAATCGGCGTTTTTCCGCCGTCTTCAGAAGGAATCAGCGTTTTATTTGCGATATTTGGTGAAACTGCCGTTTTTTTCGCGATCCGCACAGGAAATTCGCGTTTTTCATCGATCTTTTGACAAAGTTCGTTTACAAAAACATTGACGAAATCGTCGTTTTTCCACGAAATATTGACGAAATGTATGATATTTCAGCGATCCTATCACGAAATTTGCATTTCTACGCAATTGTTTCTGCGCGCAAAACCATACAAGTTGGCAACTATGCGGAACTGATAACCCAATTTCAAATTTTCGGAAAAGGATGCCTTAAATTTTCGGAGGAAAATCACCCCTGGATCTTACTAATGAAGTTACAGTTCTTGGATTTCGACTGATAGGACGTTTTTTCGACGATCTTTAGACAAAATTTGCTTTTTTACACGATTTTTTCTCGAAAAGGGGGAGGGGGGGAATTTGCATTTTTACGTGATTTTTTTCTCGGAAACGGCGTTCTATTCCCGCGATCTTTTGACGGAATCGGCGTTTTTTCCGTGATCTTTTGATGAAATCGGCGTATTTTTTCAAATATTCTTTTGACAAAATATTTTTAAGCTATCTTTTATCGAAAACGGCGTTTTTTCCCGCGATCTTTTAAGGAAATCGCCGTTATATCCGCAATCTTTAGACGAAATCGGCGTTTTCCCGCCGTCTTCAGAAGAAATCAGCGTTTTATTTGCGATATTTGGTGAAATTGCCGTTTTTTCTGCGATCCGCACAGGGAATTCGCGTTTTTCATCGATCTTTTGACAAAGTTCGTTCACAAAAACATTGACGAAAATCGCCGTTTTTCCACGAAATGTTTGCTTTTTCGGCGATCCTACACTGAGAAAAAAATATGGTTCTGGCATATAGATTCTAAGTAATGGTTCTGGAAAAAACAGTTCCATGTCATCCTTATAAATTTTAGTTCTATTTCTTAGAGAGTTCCAGAGTCTCTTACTAGAATTCAAGAGCGGTTTTCTATATTATTGCTGTCAAATTTATCTAAAAATCTCTTCAAATAGATGCAAACACAAGAGATTTGATTTAGTAACTAGAATTATAGCTTAAGAAACCATTCCTAAAATCAAGCAATAATTTCTCGCTACTGAAACAGTTCAATGTCGTTTCGTCTCCCAGAAAACAAGAGACTAGAAATGTCAAGTCATTTCGCCTATTCAGCTTAGTTGTTTACCCTACTTGCATAGTTTGGACATCTATATTTCTAGTTTAGAGATTCAGAAAGTGACGAACTATTCATTCTAGGTGAAGGCGGCATATTTTTTTTCTCAGTGTATCACAAAATTTGCATTTCTACGCAACTGTTTTTTCCATGTGCAAAACCGTACAAGTTGGCAACTATGCAAAACTGATAACCCAATTTCAAATTTTCGGAAATTTCGGACGAGAATCACCCCTGGATCTTACTGATGAAGTTACTTACAGTTCTTGGATTTCGACTGATAGGACACAACAGGTCCAATACACCATAAATTTTGAAGAATACGTAGAAATATTAATAGCAAATCTGGTAACACTTTTGCCTCACTCATACATAACAAAATCTCAAGCCAAATATCTGAAAGATAACAAAGAAAATTTAAAATCTGATGCTGCTGTGGTCCTCCTCGACTTCAGTGAAAATTATTCATATGTTATCCAAGATGAGGTGCAGGGGTATCACTGGACAAGTGACAGTTCTTCACTTCATCCAGTAATAATTTGCACTCTTAATGAGGATTCTGATCATATCAGCATAAGTTTATGTGTGTTATCAGATGATTTGGAACATGATGTTGCTTTTGTCCATGAAACCCCAAAAAATAGCCATAAATTATATCTCAGAAGCATTTCCTTTTGTAAATAAAATACATTTTTTTTAGTGATGGGTGTGCAGCTCAATACAAGAACTGTAAGAACTTCATCAATCATTGTCACCACAAGAAAAACTTTCAGTTAAGCGAAACATGGTCTTTTTTTTTAACTAGCCATGGGATATGGGAAATCCCCTTATGATGGTATTGGTGCAACTGTAAAGCGCCTAGCTACAAAAGCAAGTCTGCAAATGAGTCCCAGTAAAACCATTAATTCTGTTGAAAAATTTATATCATTTTGCAAAACTAAAATTGAAGGCATTAAATTTTGGGTAGTAAAAAAAGAAACACTTGTAAAAGCTCACCAGCAATCGGAAAATCGCTTTTCTAAAGCAAAAACAGTTCTTGGTACATGCAGTTTTCATCATTTTGTGCTCATATTAGAAGATGTCATTGGAACAAAAAGAATTAGTTATGATGAAAATTTTTGCACTGTATTTCATTTTTCAGACAATCAACCCCTACTGAAGATGTCAGATATATGTGTACATAATTATGTTGCTTGCATATATGACAATCACTGGTTCTTTTGCTTAGATTTGTCAAAACATGAAGATGAAGGTGATATTCAAGTCAAATTTTTGCATCCTTCTGGACTTTCCCCCATCTTTCCATTGGCCTTCTAACGGAGACATTTATTTTGTAACAATAACCAACATCATTGCTTGTGTTAGTACCCTAATAACAAAAGAATCTGGAAGGGTATATTATTTCACCGAGAAAGATACTTTTTTACATTCAGCAACATTTCACCACATTATTGAAGAAAACACGCCATGACAATTAAAAGGTAATACCTTTAAAATTTTCTTTGGAAATTTAAAGTAATCTCATTGTTTAAAAACTTAATTTAATTGAGTTATGTTAGTTTAAATTGTTGTTGTAACAGGGTTGTTAAATGCCCGGGTTTTTTCAGAAAAAACCCAACCCACAGGATTTTTGGGGTTTTTTGGGTTTTATCAGGGTTTTTCGGGTTTTTTCAGGGTTTTTCGGGTTTTTTCAGGTTTTTGGGGGTTATTGGAGGTGGTTCAGAATGCTTGAAAAAAAAAAAAGTACTTATTACTAAACTTATTGATTAGTACAAATATATATAAATCAATGACAGTAATCAAAATTATGATAAATAAATTGATTATTAGTAATAATTTTTAAAGTATTTTTTATTATTACTAAATAATAGAATAAGCCAAGTAATTCTACATGTCTACATAATTAAATTAGGATTCTAAACATATATGGTATTTTGTTATGAGTTTCTATTGTATAACATAGAATGGATTACACATCAAAGTATTGTTTTAATGGGAAAATTTTTTTTTACTTACACATGCTACAGAGATTAACTAACAATTATTTCTTTTAAAAATTGTGATGGTATAATTAGGACATTTCTTTTCTTTGGGGTGGGGTGTGATGGTTATAAACTTTATGAGTGGTGTACTGATATTAAAAAATATATTACACTATCTTATACTATAATGCGAGCAAAAATTGTGTGTGTGTGTGTGTGTGTGTGTGTGGGTAAATTTTATCTCAAAAACGGCTCTAATGATTTTCGCAAAAATTTGGATTTTACCATTTTCGGGCACGAGAAGACCATTGGGCTTGGTCACATGTTCGATAAAATTCGATTATTGGGTCATTTTGGGTCATAATGGGTCAGGATCAAGCTATTTATATCTAGAGAACGGCTGGATCGATTTTAAGGAAATTTTGTATCCAATCGTTTTTTGGCACAAGAAAACAACTGAGCTGGGTTACATGTTCGAAAAAGTTTGATTAGTGGGTCATTTTTGGGTCATTGTGGGTCAAGCCATTTTTATTTAAAAAACGGCTCTAACGATTTCGACCAAATTTTATATTTTATCGTCTTGGATTACAAAGAGACCATTGGATTAGGTAACATGTTCGAGAAAATTCGGTAAGTGAGTCATTTTTGGGGTCATTGTGGGTCATGCTATTTTTATCTAGAGATTTTCTCACGCAATTTTGACTAAAAATTGCATTCCATGGTTTTCGAGCACGAGAAAAACATTGGGCTAGGTTACATGTTCGAAAAAAATTTTTAATGGGTCATATTGGGTCATTAAGGATCTGGGTCAAGCTATTTATATTTAAAGAACGGCGTGATGGATTATAACGAAAATTTGTATGTAGCAGTTTTTTGACATGAGAAAACTAATGGGCTAAATCACATGTTTGAGAGATTTCGACTATGAGGGTCATTTGTGGGTCATGATGAGTCATAATGGGTCATGGTCAAGCTATATCTAAATAACAGGTGGAACGATTTTAACGAAATTTTGTATGCAACATTTTTTTGGCACGATAAAATCATTGGACTAGGTTACATGTTCGGAAAATTTCGATTAATGGGTCATTTTGGGTCATTAAGAGTCTGGGTCAAGCTATTTATATTTAAAGAACGGCGTGATGGATTATAACGAAATTTTGTATGTAACAGTTTTTTGACATGAGAAAACTAATGGGCTAAATCACATGTTTGAGAGATTTTGACTATGAGGGTCATTTGTGGGTCATGATGAGTCATAATGGGTCATGGTCAAGCTATATCTAAAGAACAGGTGGATCGATTTTCATGAAATTTTGTGTGCAACATTTTTTTGGCACGATAAAATCATTGGACTAGGTTACATGCTCGAAAAATTTCGATTAATGGGTCATTTTGGACCATAAAGGGTCTGGGTCAAGCTATATATAATTAAAGAATGGCAGGATCAATTTTAACGAAATTCTGTATATAACAATTTTTAGAAACGAGAAAACTAATGGACTAAGTCACATATTCGAGAGCTTTCGATTATAAGGGTCATTTGTGGGTCTTAATGGGTCAAGGTCAAGCTATATCTAAAGAATGGTTGGGTCGATTTTAACGAAATTTCGTACACAACATATTTTTGGCATGAGAAAATCATTGGGGTAGGTCACATGTTCGAGAAATTTCGATTAGTGGGCCACTTTTCGGTCATTCTAATTTTATCTAGACAACGTTTCGCGCAATTTTGACTAAATTTTGTATTTTATCGTTTTCGGGCACAAGAAAATCATTGGGTTATGACAGATTTTTGAGAAAATTCGATCAATGGGTCATTTTGGATCATAAGGAGTCAGGTTTAAATTAACTATATCTAAAAAGCGGCTCAATCGATTTTATCTAAATTTTGTATCTAATGTTTTTCGGCGTGCTAAAACTAATGAACTAGGCCACACGTTCGAGAGATTTCGATTATAAGGGTCATTTGTTGGTCATGATGGGTCATGCTAATTCTATATAGAAAATAGTACTCACCATTTTGACTATACTTTGTATTATATCGTTTTTGAGCAAGAGAAAACCATTTGGCTTGGACACATGTTCGCGAAAATTCGATTTGTGAGTCATTTTGGGTCTTAATGAGCTAGGGTCATTCTAATTATATATAACAACGACTCAATCAATTTTACCTAAATTTTGAAACAAAACGTTTTTTGTCACGAGAAGACTATTGAGCTGAGTCGCATGTTAAACAAAATTATATTAGTGGGTCATTTCGCTTTATTGCTGAATGCTGCCAAAATAATTTTACCTAAAAAATGGCTTAAACGATTTTCATTCAATTTTATATTCTACTGTTTTTGATTACCTGAAGACGATTGAGCTATGCCACATGCTTGATCAAATTTGATTAGTGGCTCATTTTGGGTTATACTGGTCAGGTCACGAGAATATAGCAAAAGCCAATAACTTGGTGATATTTGAGAAAATATTGGCGACATATGGCCAAAAAATCGACTATAAAAATTACGAAAACCAAAACACGTATTTGGAGCCAAATGAAAGAATGCCTCCAAATTTGGCTATATCTAGCAAAAAATATTGTCTTTCAGAATGTAAAGAATTTTTTTATACATTCTCAGAGCTGCCAAGCCTCCGGCTTTTTGGATACCAGTATTATTATACAGAAAATGATGTTTTAAGTAATTGGAAAATTGAGACGATTTAAAAACAGATGATTTTCTCTAAAATAATACTGGTGTGCAAAAAGCCGGAGACTTGGCAGCTCTGCATTCTTAAGAGGATTCGAGATGGATGGTTAAACCAATCAGAGTCGAGCTAAAAAAGTGATTTAGATCGATGTCCTTTCGTTGTAAATTTTAAAATAAAGTAAAATTTATAAACATGCGCATAAAAACATAGTTTTCTTATTGATTGTTTTTCTAAATAATACTATTATAAACATGTTTTACAGTAATAATACAGAGTTAATGATACAGTGAAAATACTACATCGAGTTGAACACAAAGTTAATTTTGACCGAGCTAAGCTCGGTCTCCCCTGCTAGTATTATATATCTAATATAAATACATTATATAAGTAATTTAAAGTTGAAATTTTGAAAAAACCCACTTGGGCTTTTTCCTGGGTTTTTTCAAGTGGGTTTTTTCAGAAAAAACCCACCCGGGTTGTTTGGGCTGGGCAAAATCATAACAACCCTGTGTTGTAAGAATTTGTGTGTGTCCATACCCATGCACCTACTACGTAAATAAATCAAATCTTGTAAAAATTATTCAGAATTATCATGTAACATCAAATTGTTTAAAATTTTAAAAGTAAAAATAAGATTAATAGAAATAGCAGAGCACCTATTCATTTAAAAATGATCACTTATAATATAAACAGTTATTTTAAAGCTTTTTAGGATCCCCAATGCCATTTGCACACACAGTGCATAGCTACCAACTTTCATGTTTTTTATTGCAATTAAAATTTAATGAAAATTTCTAAATTATTTAATTTAATTGCTTTGTTTTGTAATTGGATAAGGCAAAATTTACTTCTAAATTTTAGTGGTGAGAGTTGTATAAAAATTTGGAACTATGACAGTTTTTTTTTTTTTTTTTTTTTTTTTTTTTTTTTAGTAAAATGCATGAATTTTTTTTTTTTTTTTGTTTTGTGATGAATAAAATATATTAGCACTTAAAAAGCCATTATTATTATTATTTTTTTTTTTTCACAGTCTTTCAATTTATACATTTACGTACAATTAAAAAAAAAAAAATGATTGTTTAACTGCTATGCCTTTTTCAAAAAATGAGATTTGAAATATCATCATTTTTCTTACAAAATTTTTCGTAAAAACAAACTTTAGACAATTTTGGGGGCTCTTAAATTAAAATATGATCATCAAACTATTTTTTTCTTAAATCTCCACCCTTTTGTGCACATTTTGATACAAATTTCAATTTGATAAGTTAAAAATGAGTAAAATTATGATTTATTTTTTTTCTGAAACAATGCTTTTTAAAAACAGACCCTTTGATGTGTAACTTATACAACTTTTCAGTTTATTTCAACACTTTTTTTCACAAAAACTATTTGAGATACTGAAGTATTATTTTAGATTATTAATAAGAATGGTAAAAAGAACAAATACAAAAATTTTCAACAAAATCTGAGATTATGGGTTTCATGAACCCTCATATTAAATAGTATATATATCAATCGACAGATCAAATACAGGGCTGTTCAAAAGTATTGGAATGCATATTTGGCTATGGACAGTAATTCCTTATTTCTCTGAATGACAAAGTTTCTTTAATGATTTCAGGAAGTGTTGAAAGTGTTTCATAATCTATGCTTAATGTATGATTTTAAGAACATAATTCCCCCCCCCCTTTTTTTTTGGGGGGGGGGGTTTAAGATTGGAATAAATAAACACAATTAAAATCGATTGATTTATTGATCTATCAATTCGCTTCAAAAACAAAACAAATTATATCTTTGCAATGTATGAGGTTAACTTCCAACTTGAATAACAAATATTGCCGTGTATCTCAAGCTTGGGTTAAACCCATGGAGCAAAATTTACAGGATCTGGGAGTGGTCAAATTGACAAAAATGAAACTGGGTCCTCTTCTGCAGTCAAATATAAAAGAATTTAAAATTATCTTAAATAATTAGTTGTTGTTTTCATGTCGGCCGATTATCTACGCTATGGGATATAGGCCCTATGGGGTGGGATGCCCTCCGTGGGGGTCTTTCTAAGGGAACCTAACCCGTATTTACGCAAGGCTCGAAGAAAACCACGGAAAACTCCGAACAGTTAGGCCGACGGTCGCCATTGGGTTTGAACCCAGCACCTACCGTCTACCAGTTTGGAGGTCAGAACCTCGCGGCCACTGGTGGGGCCTTGAATAATTAGAATAATAAATTGAAATAGAAAAAAAAAGGACACTGATGTCATTATTTTTCAATAATTTGTTATTTTGCTTCAAAACTTTCCATTAGTACGAAAAGTTCGGAGGAGAGACGGGAGACTGAACGTAAATAACAGAGTGATTAACCCTCTAAGTGTTTAACCCGTAATATTCCGTACACTAAGCTCCAGGTTTCACTGCAATATAAGCAATGTTTAAGATATTATTATTCTATAAATTTAATGAATTTTCAAAGCATTGAAGAATGATTAAGACTCTCAAGGATTACATTTATATTCCTAAATAAGATTTTTTAATGTAATATTCAAAGAATCATATTTTATTAGCATTTAAAACAAAATGCAGAGAAAACAACATTACAATTTTACCCATTTGCAAGACGCTTGGAGGGTTAAGCAGAAAAGCGTAACGTAGTGCATGCAGAACTGTGGCACATATTCCAAGGCAGCCATTTTAATCTAAAGTCATAATGTCATATATTTTATTTGTTACAAACTTTCTTTATTTTCTAAGTTTCTAGATATTTTGTCCTTAATTTTTTTTTTTTTTTTTTTTTTTTTTTTTAGGTCTATTTTACCAAAATTTGAAGGGCTTGTGGGAGGGGAAAGACAGAGAGAGAGAGAGTAAACAAAGTGAGTTTTTAAGTGGAATTGGGTAACTCAGTACATGCAGCATCTTGTCACATGTTGAGAGGCAGGCTATCTACCTGGTACCGGGGCGGACGACCGCCTAATGGCCGCAAAGCAGCAATAAACTTTGCTTCGCGTAGTACTGCAGAAATGATGGAAAGCGAAGCAAAGTTTATTGTCGCTTTGCAGCAATTAGGCGGTCATCCACCCTGATACCAGGTAACTAACCCGTTAAGCTGAGATAACTCAGCAGGTAGGGGCCTGGTCATCGGTTAGAAAGAAAGAGAGGCAGGCTCTCCACCCCTCCTCCCCACATTCATGCAGCGTAATATCTTATATCTTATTTCTGGCAAATTTTCTCTACTTTCAAAATCTCTAAAACAATAAAAAAGTTGAATTTTAAAAACTTTTTTTTTTTTTTTTTAATCAAAATTTGGGAGGAGCGGGGGTTTACTGGGAAAATTTTTGAGGGATGTTTTGGAATTCGAATTCAGCGACTTAATAAACATAAACTAAGTCGACTTCCAGAACTACCATTAAATTTGCCAGGTAAAATCACCTATTGCCTGGACTATTAGAATTACCACAGATTGAGAGAATTTGCAGTTAAACATATTAAGATTCAATGATTAGGAATGAACAATGAAGATATAAATAGCCAATAAACAGTTCAACACACTTTCCTTTTGATAACAGATCAACTTCTTTAACAAAACTATGCGATTATCATTTCCCAGTCAGTCACTACAAAATAGATCCCATGGACCAAATCCCAAAATGAATCCACAAAATCATATAATGCCTTTATCATGTATTTCACAAGCTAGACCAAATATGCATTATCAAGCAACTTTGCAACAGTGACATGCATAGACACTGGGGACAGTGATTGCTGATTTAAAAAGCAAATTTTAAATCAACAATATCTCTTGCCACGGTTTAATTGATTGAAAGCTGGAAAAAAAAAAAAAAATGCATAAATGTGAACTTTTATCTAAAAGAGAGTCTTAGGGGTAATGAAGAAATATCGGGAGCCTTGTAAGCATTATTTCTCCAAACTTAGTAAAAAGAAAAAAACTCAATCTGAAAATTTGCAAAAGAGGTTTGTCAGTCACACAAACACAAAGTATTTTAGCCTTAAAGGAAAAAATGTTTAGGACTTTTGAAAATTAGCCACCCTGCAAAAATATTGAACATTTTATCCTTAATAATAAAATATTGATCGAGCTACTACATTGTAATTTAGTTAAGTTAAATATGCAACAGAATATACTATAGTATATTCTGCGACATGCAATTGGTGATATCTTACATACATCTGATTATAATCAAAATATCACAGAAAATGAATTATACTTTATGAAAGTTAAGAGAGGGATTTTATTGATACCATTTATATTCTATTTATATTGGGAAACTCTCCAATCTGCAAAAAATAAACTTCATGCTGTTTTGTTGAAATATTTTGGTACTTATGCAAAAAGTAAATTTGTAATAGAAAGCATAAATATGGAACATAAAAGAATTATTTAGTTTTATTCAGACTTCCCAATCTATCTTTCCTCTTTCCCAAAGGAAAAAGAGAAAATTAGAAAAAAAAAGTCCTGATAAGGCTAATGCTATCAAAGAAAGTTACGCCTTTATTCATCACCTGTAACTTTGATGTATAAATGTCAATAAACGAAAGAAAACTCATTTTTGTACAGATTTCAGAAAGTTGAATGCCATTACAAAAACAAACACAGAACCTTTACTTAGAATTTGCATACTTTTAAACAAGCTGGCCCAAGCTAAAGTCTTTCCACCCTCGATTTAGCAAGCACATATTGGTACATGCCTTTCACCCTAAAGACATTGAGAAATTGGCATTTGCAATGACCTTTGGTCTCTATGAGTGCCTCTATTTACCTGTTGACTTGACCCCCACAAATTTTAACTACTTAACAGTTTCTTTTTTATTGCGACACTATGTCCAAAATAAGGATATTTTTGTATTTAAATAAATTACATAAATTCAAATCAGTAGTCAAAAATTGTTACAAGAAATGACTTTATTGCAGCTCTATTTTAGCTCAACAACAAACTTCTCTGACTTTTCCATTCCAATAACATAAAAATTCCTGATATTGAGCTTTTTATGTGTTATACAGGGTGTCCAAAAAGTCTGGAAACAGTCGAATAACTCGAGAAATACATATGAGATTGAAAAACGAAAATATACGTGTTAAATATTTTTTAAAAAGCTACTCAGTGATACTAAATTTGACCTTCGCAATTGACCCCCTGGGGGTCAAATGGGGTCCAACTTTGAAATCTTAAATTATAACCCCCATTTTTTATTGCAGATTCGAATTCTACAGACAAAAAAACTTTTGTATTTGATGTTTATTTCGAATCCTCGTTTATCACGGTGTAATTGAGCATATTAAATCGAAACATATTTCGGTTTTACCAACCAGGTTTTGCCTGATTGGCCAGAATTTTTGACGTCAAATTCCTCCTCTTTTGCAGGAATAGCGTTTCTTGAAAATCACCGGTCGCAATTATTTCGATAATGCTACGCTGTTAAAAATTTGATCCATTTGCTGTAGCGTCACTCCACAGCTTTTATAGAATATCTCTTTTGTGACCAATGAGAATACTCCATAACACAGTAAAGTAACCGTTTCATATAAAAGAGGTGGAGTGACGCTACAGCAAATAATAATAAAAAAAAACATACACCTACATCAGCCGTATTTAGAAACCATTCGTTATTTAGAAACCATTTACTGGATAAAATAAAAATCCAAATAGAAAACTAAATTAATATATTTCAATGAATTTTTGTAGAGAAAAACATAAAAAAAATTCTATACACTGTAAGAAATTTAACTCATTTGCTACAGCGTCACTCCACCACTTTTATAGAAAACGGTTACTTTACTGTGTTATGGAGCATTCTCATTGGTCATAAAAGAGGTATTCTATAAAAGCTACGGAGTGACGCTACAGCAAATGGGTCAAATTTTTAACAGTGTAGCATTATCGAAATAATCACCACGGGTAATTTTCAACAAACCACTATTCCTGCAAAAAACGAGGAATTTGACATCAAAATTCTGGCCAATCAGGCAAAACCTGGTTGGGAAAACCGAAATATGTATCGATTTAATATGCTCAATTACACTGTGATAAACGAGGATTCGTAATAAACATCAAATACAAAAGTTACGTATTTTTGTCCGTAGAATCCAAATCTGCAATAAAAAATGGGGGTTATAATTTAAGATTTCAAAGTTAGACCCCCTCTTACCCCCGGGGGGTCGGTTGCGAAGGTCAAATTTGGTATCACAGAGTAGCTTATTTAAAAATATTTAACACATACATTTTCGGTTTTCAATCTCTTATGTATTTCTCGAGTTATTCGACCGTTTCCAAACTTTTCGGACACCCTGTATATGCTAAAGGTTACAAAATATTTATCACTAATTTAAACTAGTCTCTTCAAAACCAGTCCAAGAATTGTAACACAAATGAAGCAACTTTTACTTATCAGCCTTCTTCCCTTCTGAAATGGTGAAAATTTCAAGTTTTCTTTTGTGGGAATGGTGATGGATCACTCTTGTGCAAGAAAGTAAAGAGCTCCCAATTTGCAATTGATAAAGTCTAAAACTGATTTGTCAAGTAAATAAAACTGAAAAATCAGGGGCAATCCTCTCTTCCCCAAGTTACAAAGGAGGGGAAAAAAATATTTGTTGACAGATGAAAGTAATTTACAAGCTTGATTTATTATTTTATGATCTTCATTTGGAGGTTATATTGTGTAGCATCTGAGAACAATATTAATTTTAAATAGCAATTAAGAAAAAAGTAATAATTTTGAACAATAAAAGTTTTCATCGAAATAATAATTTATGACTGCAATTGACTATAATAAACTGTTTCGTATTATATAACATTTAACTAATAATTTTTTGCTTTTGATATTAATAATAATAATCTTCTTGTACTTTTTACAGATATGAATATGTCGTCATGTAGAAAGGAGCTTTTTATGTGAGCTCCACTTATTTATCCCAGATTACAATTATTTTCTTTTTTAAATGGTGTTATTTGTGTATGTGTCAATGAAAACTTTGCATTTTAGAAAGCACCTAATAAAGGATATTTCATAAAATAGAGCCATATATGAATTACGCTGATATAAAAGAATATAAAGGTAAGTCAATCTTACTTACCTTCATCTTATTATATTGATAGAATTTCAAAATGAGTAAATGAGGAACATTCTTTCTCATGCAATAAGATTGTTATGAAACATATTTCTAACAGGATTAAATAGTAAATAAAAAATATGGAGGATAAGGGATGGAAAATACATTTTACATTGCTGTATAAAGAGCCTAAATAGAGCTAACAAAAGTTTTTTTCTAACATTAAAATTCAAATCATTTTTTTTTTTTTAAACAGATACATTTTTCAGAATTTGGAATTTTATCCAGAAATTCCCTAACTTTTCTCAGGAATTTAAAATTTCCCTTTCCTTTCCAGTCTAGAAAAATTTCCCTTAGTTTTCCAGGTGGATAGGCACCCTGTTATTAACTTATGGGAAAAATTAGTTCAGTTCACAGATTATTTTGAGAACATAAGAGTCCTGTGCAAGTCTGTTCAAGCAAGATTGAAAACTTTTCAATTATTAGTTTTAATTGAAAGTATTATTAATTTAAAGAATTAGAATTATTTTTTTAAGTATTAGGTAAACTGTTAAAAATCTATAGCATTTGCTGCACACTCACTCCGTCGCTTGTATAGAAAACAGTTATTTGACTGTATCATGCAGCAATCTCATTGGTCGGAATAGAGATATTCTATGCAAGAGGTGGAGTAAATATGCAACAAATGCTGCAGATTTTTAACAGTGCATAAACAAATGGAAATATGCTAAAAGATTTCTATGTCTCATATAATGGCTAAAAATTGATATTTTACAATAAAAGAAAGTGGATAAAAGATTTTGCTAGTAAAAATGGGTACTACTCTGTTATCCCGCCAACCAAAATACTATAGCCAAATTATAAGATTAAATGCCAATAATGGATGATCATGAATGTCAATTCAATGACATTAAAAACGATACACATGTTTAAAACGTCATTAGGTGATTTTTATTTCAACTTTTTATTTGTATTTTTATTAATATTCTACTATTTATTTATTTTTTTATTTTTTAAAATGAAAATTACGTCAATATGTATAATTTGGCTATTAGTTTGGTGAAATCGGTCAACGGGATAACAGAGTAGTACTTAAAATTGCAATCATTTAAGCATAGAAGACTAGCGTTAAATATGTCTCTGCTCAAGACGTATTTCCTGTTACTGAGGAAAATTTTGCTTTCCAATCAATTCTTATTTATAATTAAAGTTAAAAATATTGGTTAATGCACACTGCAGGGCTCCCAACACATTTTAGTCCTCAAAAAGGGAGAAAGGGGACTATTTTATTTAAAAAAGGGACTTTGGGGGACCATTTTTATTTAAAAAGGGGACTTTGGGGGACCATTTTTATTTAAAAAGGGGACTTTGGGAAACTTTTTTTTAAAATTGAAACTAAAAAATTATTCTAAATGCAAAAACATTGTACCAATTTTCCTAAATATGAAATATATTTTTTAATTACCCAGACAATATATTGGATAATTATAAGATGTCATTAAATAATGTAAAGTTTTATTTAAACACATTTTAATATCCCAGTGCAAGATATAGAATGTATCCAATATTTTGGCCCACTTTAATAATTCTCCTAAAAGAAAAAGAGTGATAGTGAATAAAAAAAGTACAGCATAACAGCGACTCTTGTTGAATATTAAAATTAAATTAATAAAAAATATATTTTAATTATTAACCCGAAAAATAAAATTTAGTTTCTATGTGATAGGAGCTAGGATAAGCTATAATGCAGACTACAATAAGATAAGCTATATCTGTATGGACCAGAAACATTTTCATTCATAGCACTCAGACCAGGCCTAATTTATTATTTCTGTACAGAGCCATGATTGGTTTCATTCCTAGTTTTCATAGCCCAAAATTTTCAGTCTTAATTTTGAGCCAATCCATATGAAAATCATTATCTTGGCATGGCCTAATTTGCTTAATTCGTCAGCAAAATTAAGCCTGGACCAAACATTTTTACAAAACATTCATACATTTTAAAATTGCAATTACTGTACAACTAAATATTAATATATATATATATATTTTTTTAAGAATAGAGTAGATTTCTATGCAGATTAAAATATAGCTAAATTAAAATATAATAAAAGTGGGATAAAGAACGTCCCTATTATGGAATCCTATTTTAAACTGAAAAGTGTGTTGATAAATGCAAAATTAATACAGTTATATGTAAGAAAAAAACATATAATACATTTACACATGCTAAAAAGAGAACTTGTCTATAATGCATGCTTTTTCTCTTTTCTATGCAATTGAGTCTTAGAAGATTAGCATTTTTCTGATTTTTGACACTTCAATACATAGAATTTGGATTAATAATATTAATAACTGTAACATTTACATACAAAAAAAAAAAAAAAAAAAAAAAAAAAAAAAAAAAAAAAAGAAGAAATGAAAAATATATATATATATATATACACTGGTTTCCAAAAATTAAGGAAAAATCACAAAAATAGCGATAATTCAAAATATTACATATAGATTTTAATGAAACTCAGCCACAATATAGAATGCATAGTAAGGTATAAAACAACATGAAAAGAAATTACCAGACAATTATGGTGTTTAAAAAAATAGCATAATTATAAAATTAACAAAATCAGTTTGCTAGTTTGGTATAGGAAAAATACCTGTAATATGCCGTATGATCACCCCTAGTAGCAATACAGCACATACAGCGATGTGTCATACTGTCAATTATGCGGTCGATGAGTTCACTGGGAAGTAAGAGCCATTGCTCTTCCAAAGCAGTTGTAAGCGTGGCAAGGGTCAGAGGAGGGGGATTGACAGCAGCGACACGTCTCCTTAAAGCATCCCAAACGTGCTCTATGGCATTCAAGTCCGGTGATCGAACTGGCCATTCCATGTACTGAATTGTCTGGTGCTGAAGATAATCTTGCACGATGCGAGCCCTGTGCGGTCTAGCGTTGTTGTCCTGTAACAGGAAATCATTACCTATTGCACCGGCATAAGGTCGTACATAAGCATCAAGGATGTCATCTCTATAGACGTGAGCATTCACGGTTCCATGTGGAAGGACATGGAGGTCTGTGCGTCCACCCAAAGAGATACCACCCCAAACGCAGACACTGCCTCCTCCGTATGAATATCTTTCACGAATGTTTGATGGATGATAGCGTGTTCCCTGTTCTCTCCAAATCAAACAACGCCTACTATCGCTTCGGAGGCTGAACCGGGACTCATTCGTGAAGAGAACATGCCTCCATTGATCAACCGTCCAGTGGACATCTTGACGTGCCCACATCAAACGTTCTCTCCGGTGAAGTGAGGTGAGCTGCACACAAATTGCTGGTCGCCTCGCGTAAAGTCCACCTTTGTGAAGCCTTCTACGCACATTAGACATTGACACCAACCTTCCAGTGGCTGCAACAAGGCAGGATCTAAGGTGAGATGGGGTTGCGGTTCTATTCCTTCGCACACATAACCGGAAATATCGGTCATCGGCGCTTGTCCAAACCCTTGGCCGTCCTTGACTGAACCTTCTTGAACATGAACCAGTGGTTTGAAATTGTTACCAAAGCTTATGAACCACCAAAGGACTCACATTTAGCCATCTAGCCACCTCTGCCTGACTTTGTCCTGCCTCCAATCTCCCAATAACTCTAAATCTCAGTTCTGCTGGCAAATGATGCCTCGAGGTCATTGTAATGAATTGGCTATCCTAGATTTATAATATCACTATCACAGCGACAACTGCAGCCTTACTCAAAACTGCATATATTTCAAGCGTTCCAACTTCTATGGAAGAGCTGTCCGCAAGATTAAAGGCGGGGTCAAGGCATATGCCATCTAGCGGCAGGGGTGCATAACTAGAGGATTATTAAGTAGAGGATTATGGCAGTTTCTTTTGTGTGAATGGCAACAAAACTTTTTTGTTTCTATAAAATGTTACTTCAAAATATTTCGTAGAATAAGTTTTAGGTTTGAAATATTGTAAATAAATATAGAATAAATAAGTGTAGTACGACTAAATATTAACATAAAATATACTAAGATGAAATATCATTTAACTATGCGATACAAATATCGCTGATTAAAATATGTTAGATTTTAATTACGCTTTTAATGTAATGTAAGATGACTCATTAAATTTTGTAAGTACTTATTATATAGATGCAGAATTTTGAAATAGTGTCACATTTTAGTAATTTTTGATGAGCTAAATTATACAAAATGATATACACCGTAGTATTTCATATGATAATATAATATTTATCAATATTTAGAAATGTATAGAATTTAATACTAAATAAAATATTCAACTTTTATTTACAACAAGCTGCATTTTTTATTTACCAATTTCAGACGATAAAAATCCAATGTTTTCTTGGTCGTATCGACTTTTATTATTTAACTTGCAAACTTTTCATTCTTTTAATTTAAAAACCTATTTTATTATACGTATATTCGGAATAACTTTAATTTTAAATGTATGTATTAAATGTTGTTTTGTTAAACAAAGAAATATTGTTAATTTATTTGTTTAAATATTTAACGTTCTAGACAATATTTTTTCTAAAATCGTTGCTTAGACTCTTTTTTTTTTTTTTTTTTTTTTTTTTTTTTTTTTAAAACAGACAAAGTTATTTTGAGAGTTCATATTAAAAATTCATTCATAAATTTCAAGCTATTCTCTCAATCATGACAGATTAATCAAGTCTACGAGGTTTATTGCAAAATATTTTTGCTATAGTTTGATTCGGTAAAGTCATGTACATTTAAAAAAATAATCACAATATCATTTTAATTTTGGGAGAAAAAGTACCAACTTAGTAGTCATAAATACTATATAATGCTACGAAAAACATTGACTTTTACCCTAAAATTAAAATGACAATGAGACTTTTTTAAAAAACACAGATCTTTTTAATTAAAAATATGTATATTTAAAAAAAGTCTCATTATTATTTTAATTTTAGGGTAAAAGTCAATATTTTTCTTAGCATGATATGGTACTTATGAGTACTAATTAGTACTTTTTCTCCCAAAGTAAAATTAAAATGATTGTGACTATTTCTTTAAATGTACATGACTTTATCGAAACAAACTATAACAAAAATGTTTTGCAATGAACCTCGTAGACTTGATTAATTTGTCATGACTGAGAGAAAATTCAGAAAATATGGAGATAATAATCATCTGCGCATATATGACGTCAAACCCACGTCATCCTCTAGTTATGCACCCCTGCCGCTAGATGGCATATGCCTTGACCCCGCCTTTTGCTTACGACAGATTCCAGCATTAAGTTGGTACGCTCTAGCAGCTCTGGCCTTACTTTCTAAAGTGCATTTTTATGTGCCTCATGGATGACGCAATGCGATTGCAGCGCCACTAACTTGCATTTGGTATTTTTATTCAGCATCTTTTATTTAACAATATATCCAAATTTCATACGGATTGCTTTCTTTTTGAACGCGTTATGGCTATTTTTGTGATTTTTCCTTAATTTTTGGAAACCAGTGTATATATATATATTGCAGACTTTGGCACTTTTATAAAAATAAAGGTTATATGCATGATTAAAAAAAAAAAAAAAAAAAAAAATTAAGATAAGTATTTTTGGTCAAGAACTCCTAGTACAGGACAATTTGTTAACTAAATCGATGTAAATTCAATATTTTGTAGATATTCACTCGAGCTCGGTTACGATTCTAACTTTATTCAGGCCTTGTCGAAATTTTAGCTTTTATACCAAACTGGGTCTTTTTTTAAAAAATCAAATATGGTAGAATTCAACCCCAAACATGCTGAGATCTAGTTTTCACAGAAATCATTAAAACTGCAATTTAGTAATGTTATCTGTCACAAAATACACCAAAATTTAGTTAGTACCAATTTATGTCATTGATTAAATGAATGTGGAGTTCGATGGAATTTCACCCTTACGATGCTAAGGTATAATTATCATGTAAATTGTGAAAAATGCAACATAGCAATGACACCCGTTGGGCCATATATACCAAAACCTAATCAGCACCTATATCTGCTCTAAAGTATAATTAAATATGGCATTTGGTGAAATTCCATACCTTAGTTTTCAGATAGAGTGGCTACAAATTTTGTATCACAAATAGAAAAAAAAAATTATATTCAAGCCAATCTAAAATACGTAAATCCATAAAAAAAATGAAAATTATTTTTCATGATACCAATATGTTTTGATAAGCTAGAGGGCTCTGCCCCTTACAAGCTATGCTCACCAAATCTCATTCAAACACCCTAGTTTGATTCACTTTAGAAATATTATGGAAGATTGAATAACACTTGTTTGATTTGGTTGTGTTTATGACAACCAATTATCAACATTAGGGATATAGGCTCTAAGGGGTGGGAGGAAAGTCCTCCATGGAGATCTTTCTAAAGGAAACTAATCCTTATTTATGAAAGGAATCCAAGGTTTAAAGAAAACTACGGAAAACTCAAAAAATTAGGCCAACAGCCACGATTGGGTTTGAACAAAGCACCTCTTGCCTATGGCTTCAAGAGCAAAATCTCTTAACTACTTGTGGGACGATTGAATAACAGATTTCTATTCATTTCAACTTCACTGAGGGAATTTAAAGGCAGCTGCTGATTGTAAATATATTGCTCTAAATCTGATGTAATTTTCATCAAAATTTTATTTCTCTCTTTAACATTCATGTGAAAATATTTTTGTTGTTAGAAAGGAAGTATTATTTGTGTTATTTTTGATTCGGTAACAATTGTTAAAAAGATTAAAAATGAAAAAAAAATTTTGTGTAAAAATATTTTTAAACTTAAAAAGTTTTACAATACTATTACTTGGGCATTTAAATATAATGTAATTTTTCCTATTCACTGCTTTAACAGACATTAATGCTATTTTTTTTTTTTTTTTTTTTTAAATCTTTCTTTTTTAATATTCAAATAAAAATGCAGTATTTGTGAGAACATTTTAAATATTTTCCTGCATTTAAAATGTGATTATTGAATTCCTATTTTAAAGTTTTATTTCTCTTTTTAATAATCACATACAAAAACATTTTTAATAAAAGGAAATAGTAATTTTTGTGCTGTTTTCACAATTGACAACAATTTAAAATACTGATTTTTTTTCTAAATGTGAGTAAAAATATCTATTGAAATGAAAATTTATTTTTTTTATTTTTAAATAGTAGATAAATAAATACAGTCTGTACACTACAAGCTTAGAATGTAATATTATTAGAAGAAAAAAAATTAAATTCTTATGCATAGTTTTTTGTTCAGATATAAAATTTTAATGGAATGATTTTGATGAACACTCAAACCAACTTTAGCACTGAACATCTGTTTAAAAAATTCTTCAATTTAAATACTGTGCGTTTTCCAATGTTCATATTTTTGTATGCAATAGTTTTCTTAACATTAGCAAAAAAAAATAAAGACCTCTGGTTTAAGAAAAACATTGACTGCAATGGCAGTAACAGAATTAGTTCCTTTTTTCAGAATTTAGAAATTTACACTGAAGATAGAATAAGAAAAATAAACAACAACAAAAAGATTTGACAGGAAGGTATCTGTATATCTAAGTTAGTTTTTGTATTTTTTAAAACTTAATTTTTTAATGAGATTTTTATTTTTTAGTCTACTGTAATAACTTTTCAATTCCTCCTTTTAAATGTAGTTTAAATGAAATATGTACAGCATTTTTTAAATTTTTCATAAATTTTTAATGCAAATTTCAGCCTGTTAAGCCTGTTAAATTTCAACCTTGAGCAACATGCTCAAGGTTTATTTTTGAAGGTTGATCAAGCAGTAGCTTAATATACCGTATTTTCGGGTGTATAACCCGCACCCCTAAATCGAGCAGTGCAGTAAAAAAAGTTCGTGTATAACCCGCGGAGATGCATCTGTGTATAGTCCGCGGGCTATACACCATTTACGAACGTATATTTCGACCAGGGTTCGAAATTAGAAGCCATTAGTCAGAATTTTTAACATAAATTTACCAAATTTTTTCGTGATGCATAATATCTACAGTAATTCGTCTAAAAAATTAAGATTTTCAGTAACGTAATTTTCGGAAGAAACGCCGCGGCGTTTACGTGTTTTAAGATAAAATTTCAAGCGATGCGGCGTTTACGCGCATTTTTTTTCGAAAAAGTGTGATATTTTGTAAAAAATTTTCCGAAAATTAAAAAAAAAAAAAAAAAAGGTAATAAATTCAAAATTTTGGACATAAAATGTATACATATCTTAGGTCATTGGTTCCCAAAAAGGATCGAATCCTCAGAATCGATCCGAAATGCACCAACTCCGAAAAGGAATGATTCCTCAGACTCTGTCTGAAATGAATCAACTCCGGAAAAGTTCGATTCCTAGAACTCGTTCCGAAATGAAACGACTCTGTAAAGGAACGATTCCTCGGAATCATTTCGAAAAAGACTGACTGCTCTGAATCGTTCTGAAATGACATAAATCACGCACTTTTTTTATTCTTTGCAACAGGGTAAGGTACCAACTCCGAAAAGGAACGATTCCTCGTACTCTATCTGAAATGAAACGACTCCGGAAAAGTTCGATTCCTTGAACTCCTTCCGAAATGAAATGACTCTGTAAATGAACGATTCCTTGGAATCGTTTCGAAAAAGGACGATTGCTCTGAATCGTTCCGAAATGATATAAATCACGCACTTTTTTTTGTTTTTTGCAACAGGGTCGGTAGATTATTTTTTTGAAAAATAAACTAAAAATGATCTTAAATTCAGAATTGTCGAGATTGGAAAGGTTCCGGATTTTGGATTTTATACTCTACAAACACAATGGCTATTATACATCTATCAGTGCAATACTTGGCGATAATTGCGACAATTCTTCCAAATCCAGAAATAACTGTATTTAAGCAGTAAAAAAAAAAAAAAAGCCTTTACAAACATGGGAGAAGTCTCTAAATTTCAAGGCATGGCGAAAAAAAATTACAAATTTCGATGTTTTTTTTTTTTTTTCAAAATTTTTAAGGTTTAAAAATTGTAGAAAAAATATCACGATTTCCAATTTTTAAAAAAAAATCTTTGTATAACCCGCACCGTGTATAAGCCGCAGCGGCTTTTTGGGAGGGTTTTTTCTTGTATAAGCCGCGGACTATACACCCGAAAATACGGTAGTAACTTTTCTGTTCTACAATTTTTTAATTTTTAGAAATTTTAACTAGATTTCTTTACAAGATTTCTTTACGAGTTTCTTACAATTTGTAATATGTGGTGATACTTTAACACCAGAAGAATTCTAGTTACAACTAGGGATGCAACGGATATCCGGCCAATATCCGATATCCGGCATATCCGGCTGATTTTTCAATATCCGAAATATCGTCGGATATCCGGATCACAATCACCGGATATCCGACTTCTCTGTCGGATATCCGATCGGATATCCGGAGAATGCAGCAAAGCAAATATAGATGAATAACAGTAATCCTTTGATCCCAAATAATACTGAAAAACTTTTTTTTATAATGCAAAAGATGAAATAATAAGTTCCCTATCAATATGAGTAAAAGATAATTCTCAAAAGCTTAAAAAATTGCCAGCTTTTTTTACTATTTATATTAAAATTCTGTAATAAATTCAAGATTTTACATTTATATCTTTTAGAAAATTGTATCTTTACTTTCGGATTGTAAAACAAAATTTGAAGTCAAAATAGCAAATAAAGCCTTTTTGTAAAAATGTATAAAGATAGAAAACCAACATTTAGAAATGCTCAAATAATGAAAGAAAAGGTTGCAAACAGCTGTTTCGAATCTATTGTCGAGATTCTTCATCAGTACAAGACTCAGCATGTAGAAAAAGCTAAGCTGAGCAAAGCGACAGAGAAGCGCAGGCTTATATACCATCTAGCAGCCTTCACCTGCTACGCTGGTCAGTGTTTTTTAAAGAAACTTTGAATCAAACAAAATTTTTATATCATAGTAATTTTTAGTTTTATATCATACTTTAGACTGTCTGTCATCGGTGAAAAGTCCATCATCTAAACGGAAAGTTCAATGTTAGTCACCAATGAATGACGTAGCGCTCAACATGTTAACAGTTTTAATCACATAAAAATTCATTCAGCAGAGCCTTTAAAATAAAGCCAACCTTTTGTAATTGGGTTTATCTGATTTAAAACATCTCTCCATAAGTATTCAATTAAGCAACGTAGAATTCTATATTTCATTTGCTACAAAATTTCAGAAAAATTATCCAAGTAACAAAGTTCCATTAAAATCTATCTAGTAGAACTTAAGTTATAAGCGACCGGAATGAAATTTTACTTTGCGTTATATATATATTGATATAATTAAATATATCTTACATAATCATGTTAACCTGATTATAGAACTCTCTTTCAAAATTGTAGGTACAACAGATTTTTTTGTACAAGGATTAATACAAAATTCAGACTTCCTTTTATATAGATAGATTGAAAATTTCAAGTTTTTGCACAGAAGGCATCGCCAAATTAAGAAAATGCAAAGTATTTCACGAACTACTGGATTTAAAAGATTTTGCTTGGTACCATTCGATTCAGCATAAAAAAATACACTAAAATATGTTATCAGTTGAAAAATAACTACAAAAGCCGATTTTTAAGGATTTTTTTTTTTAATTTGTTCTTTTTTTCACCACCCTTGGGGGTGGAATTCTCGAAAATTTCTTCTTAGCGGCACTCAGTATTATGAGAAGTGTTTTTATCCCAATTTTCAAGATTTTTGGTTCGGCAGATTTTTTTGTGCTGTGAATAATACGAAATCCAGACTTTCTTTTATATATATAGATAAGGATTGAAAATGTCAGGTTTTTGCGCCGAAGACCTCGCCAAATTAGAAAAATGTGAAGTATCTCACGAACTACTGGATTTAAAAGATTTTGCTTGGTACCATTCGATTCAGCATGAAAAAATACACTAAAATATGTTATCAATTGAAAAATAACTGCTAAAGCTGATTTTTAAGGAATTTTTTTTAACTTGTTCTTTTTTTTCACCCCCCCCCCCCTTCCTTAGGGGTGGAATTTTTAAAAATCTCTTCTTAGTGGCACTCAGTATTATGGGAAGTATTTTTATCCCAATTTTCAAGATTTTTGGTTTGGTAGATTTTTTTGTTCTGTGATTAATACAAAATCCAGACTTTCTTTTATATATATAGATTACAGGAGCGAATGATAGTAGATAGATTCTAAATCGCTTTTTGCTACCTTACATGCATTATTTATGCATTTCTAAATATTGGTTTCTGTCTTTAGTCTTAATAAAATTTGAAATTGTTTAATAAACTATGATTTTATTAATTTTCTTTCTTTCGCTTAGTTTAAATAATGGGTTAATTGGTTTATAAGTTAAACAACCAAACAAACATTTTTTACTTTCTTCTATCCTTGATAGTAGAAAGTAATGTAATCATTTTTTTCGACAAATTTATTTGTTTTAGGGATCCAATATCCCTAAAAACATGTTTATTCAAAACCTGTCTGTCCCAGCGTCACCATCATATCATAAAAAATTGTATGAAGTTATACATAGAATGAACCAAACATTTTGTACATGTTTTTGGCTGTAGTTTTAGACATACGATCATTCTGATGAGGACACCTCCATGATTAGTTTTGCGAGTTCATTGGATAAGTCTAAGAGGGGGGGATGGGAGGTAACTCCCCCATCTTGAATTTAGTTTAATGGGTTTTTCACATAAAATTTACCGATTTGCTTCAAAATTTGGATATAGGTTCATTTGGATAAGGCACTTCCCTGATTTGTTTTGAGAGTTCATTGGATAAGTATAAATGTGGGATCGGTGGGACTACCCCTCTTAATTTAGGTAAATGATTTTTCTTGCAGAATTAACCAATTTGTTTTAATATTTGGATACAGATTTATAGTGATAAGATGCTTCCCTAATTAGCTGTGGGGTCCTTTTGTTAAGCATAAAAGGGATACCGGAGATTACCTCAAACCCCCTTAAATTTGATAAATAAGTTATTATGCAGAAATATCCTATTTGCTTTAAATTTTGGATGTACATTCTTTTTGATAAGGCGAATCTCTGAGTAGTTTTGGAAGTTTAATGTTTAAGTATAAAGAACGGGGATAACTCTTCTTAAATTATATAAATGGGTTTCTATGAAGAATTATTCAATTTGCTATGAATTTTGGATATAGGTTTTTTTATGTGATAAAGCATATCCTTGGTTAGTTTAGGGGATTCAATGATTAATTATAAAAAGGGGAAATGGGGGGGGGGGAGCTATTTCCTCCCTTAATTTTTTTTTTTTTTTTTTTTTTAATGTTTTTGAATTGGCAGTTCATGCAGCAATGGGAATTTTGCATCTTGCTAAAACTGGCTATTCGCAAACAGCTGATGTATAGCGGAATAACAAAAAAATATTAATTTTAATAAATAACATGACCGAGATTAACTCATTCTTAATCTAATTGACTGCAGCAAAAATTCTAGATGAAAATCAAAGTTGGTATGATATTGAACTAACAATATTGATGTAGTATTAATATTTGTAAATATTTTTTGAAAATTGAGATCTATGAAATAGAAAAGAGTCTTAGGATTGGTGCAACCAACTAGTTATTTTTGTGACTTCATTATAAATATTTAAAATTAAAAGTAATTTTTTTCTTTTCATAAATTTCAAAGTGATTTACCTTAAAATAAAATTAAATATAGCTTAAGGTAAGACATTTTTGAATAATTAAAACATGAAAAAAAAAATCATCAATTAAACCTGTATTTGGATATAACTCTTCAACCATTGGTATATTAGTAAGACTTTTATGTTTACATTATAAAAGGATGCTATGTATTTCTTTGTGAAAATTCTTTACAATTATTGACATATTAATAAACATGTAAAATTTGTTCTAAAAATTATCAGCCATTTCATTGTACATATTATAAGCAATTTTCAATGGTTCAATGACAAATAAGCAGAGTATTTAAATATTAGAATTGCATTTTTTATTCAATATTATTATTATACACATACAGGGTTTGAATTTCGGGACGGGATGGCAGGATTCATGCACTAAAGAATCTTGTGTCATTCCTGTTTCCCAAAAAAAAATCACTTTTTGAAATTTTTTTCTTTGTGAAGTGAGGGTCAAGTCTCAGGACCGACTGACTATTTTCTTGATATTTTCCTCTATCAATTGACAAATCTCACAGTTTGCTCTTACGACAATTATACAAAATTCATGACTGTTTTTCTGCGTTTGACTGAAATGTTTTGTAATTTTTCTCACAAAATTTCCCGTTTGCTGGTCTTACAAAATTTTACAATTTTTTCTTTCTGGAGACCAACAGGCAAAATTCATAATTTATTTCTCTCAACTAATTGACAAATTTAGCTATTTTATTCTGCGACTGATTGGCAAATTTCCCTTTTTGTTTTTGTGACATTCTGATGAAATTAACAATTATTTTCCTGTGTCCAGCTGAAAAATTTGTGTTTTGTCCTTTGTTATTGGCTGACGAATTTTATGATATTTCCTTGTGACAGCTTAACAAATTTTACGATATTTTATTGTAATTGATTGACGAATTTCGATATATTTTCCTACTACCCAAGTTCTCTCAAAGTTCAAATTTTTTCAGGCAGGTCGACAATTTTTGAAAATTTATTTTTGCCATGATGGACGAAATCAGCTACATTTTTTCTATGACAGATTTATATATTTTGCGAATTTTTTTCCTGTGCCAAAACAAGAAATAACTAATAGGGCAGTAATGGTCACTAGAGTCTGAGCTCTATCACATGAGTCTGGAATTAGCTCTGAACAAAATGAGATTAAATCCTGTGTTGCACATTTGAAATAAATAAATAAATAAACATTTTTTGTTTACAATCAGTGGATCAACATTAGATTTTTTCATTTTTCAAAGTCATCGCACATTTTGTCATCAATGGGCTCAATAATCATACCTCCTTTTTTTTTTTAAAGACGATCTTTCATACAACGTTTCTGTTCGGATTCATTTTTTTCCATATCTAATAATTTGCACCTTCCCACTTTGTAACTTTTTTACTCTCTTCTTTATTAACATTGATATTTTGATTTCCTATTCAAATAAAAATTCTTCTAAATTTAAAGAATTTCGTAAAATAAATAAATAAAATGTGGACATCCATTGCCCAAAGCAAGATGTTTAAATGTTTCCCATTGAGTTATTGAAAATCAGTAAAAACATTTTTATGATGTTCAAAACATGATTTATATAATAAGTCATATATTATGTATATCATGGATTAAACGTTAATATTCCTGGACGAATCATAAACAAAATAAAATGCAGACATCACAAGGCCCATACTTAACCGAAAACAACAGCCGTTTTCCAAATGATTAAAAAAAAAAAAAAAAAAAAAAAAAAAGATGAACTTTAAGGAAACACATTTAGAAACAATAAATACTTGATGTGCATAGTTCACAGAAATTAGGACATGACTTTTTTAAATAATCCATTTCTTATGTAATAGAAGAAACCTATTGACTATGTCCTTTTCAGAATTTCATATGGGTTTAAATTCTAATAAATAGTAGAACATAATTCAATTAGCTAAAATGTCAGGGATTACACATTACAATATTGACGATAATTCCACTAAGCGATATACAATCACCGAAGGATATTGACAATACAATCACCTACATGCATTATTCTTGAAAGTAAATTAAAAATGAATGCCAATCAGATTTTAAGAAAATTAAGAAAAAAAAAATAAGATGAAAAAAGCATAACCAAGTATTTTCGATAATTTAATGTGTTAGAAAAGTTGCTCTGTTCTGTTTGTCAAAAGTGTAACCTATAAAAGATTCTAAGCCACACAAAATCGAATAAACATGAATTGAAAAATTCATTTAGCAACTCAGTTATTAATTACCCATAACATTGAGTGAAAATTGAAAAATGATATAATATATATAAGGTTTGATTATTTTCCTTTGTTTTAATTAAAATAAACATTTTGGATAATTATCTTGAGTTGTTGATTTAATTTATTTCAGTGGAATTTTGTCCTGTCGGTATAATTTGTAAATATTTAAGTGGCATGTAAAAATAATAGGTTTTAAAAAATATTTTTCCCTCCTCTCATATAGTTTAACTCCCCTGCATTTACAAATGTTATGAGGGAAACTCTCCTCCTGGGAAAACCTGAATTTCAAGCCCTGATAGTCAAAGACATATAGTTTCTGTAAAATATATTGCAATATATGTTTAAAATGTTGTAATGGTGTGTGAAACATGTTTGCAATTTATTATATGAGATGGCATTGTATAAAGAAATAAACGAGCATTCACCATAACTAAAAACATATTTAGTACCGGATATCCGAATCCGGCAGCCAAATCGGATATCGGATATCCGATATCCGGCAAGATCAGTATCCGTTGCATCCCTAGTTACAACGCTTTAGCCCACTGTAATAAATTTTGTCTTCTACAATTTTTGAGCTTTTAGTGAGGTTTTAGAGTTTTTTCAATTTGTGCTAATTTTTTTCGGTCACTGAAAGGGGACTTGGGGGACCAAAGTCCTCTGGCAGGCAGGGTTAGCAAGTTTCTTCCGCAGTGGAAAAAACCACAGAAAAAACCATGGAAAAAACCGGCCAGAAGAAATAGGTTTCTTCCAAGTGGAAGAAACTGTTTTTCTTCTAGAATTTACCATATACTTTCAATTTTGTAAGATATACTAAATATCTCCTTCCAATAATCTTGTATGAATTATTTTTATTGAACCAAAACAAAATTAAATAAATACATATGTTAAATTAATAATTACATCAGTTTTTTAGCCAATATCACACACAATGCCTGTCTAAAGATCTTCAACCATTGGCTAAATGAAAAGAGATTTTATCCAGAATTAAAATACACAAAATAAATTAAATGTTATTCATTTCAATTTAATCTACATATTTTTTTAATTATTTAAATTTTTGAAACTAGTAGTAAATAGTAGGGATTCTTTACCAATGATAGAATGACCTCTAGTGTTACAAAAATCCATCACCTAAAAATGTCTGTTGAACCTGAAGTTTATTGAAAAAATAACTTATCTTTGCAAAAAAATAAAAATAAAAAAAAATAAAAAATAAATTAATAATTAAATTTTCCAATTTAGATTTCACGTAATTATACTTTAATTCTTTTATATAGTTAATATACTTTAACTTTGAGCATTTGTTTTGGTTTCTGGTAGTTTCTTCTATTTCTTCCAGTTTTTTCCAGTTTCTTCCACTATCCTGGAAGAAATAAGTTTCTTCCGGAAGAAACCCAACCCTGCTGGCAGGGCTCCCAACAAATTTTAGTCCTCAAAAAGGGAGAAAGGGAACCATTTTTATTTAAAAAGGAAACTTTGGGGGTCCATTTTTGCTTAAAAAGGGGACTTTGTGATACCATTTTTGCTTAAAAAGGGGACTTTGGGGGTCCAATTTTATTAATATTGGAAACCAAAAAATGATCATATGTGTGTAAAAATATAGCACAAATTATCCTAAATAAGAAAGTAAATTTTTTAAATTATCCCAGAAAATATGTTAGATGGTTATCTTTATAAGATTTCATTAAACAATGTACACAATAAATATGTACACAATATGTAAACAATGTACACAGGTAAAAAATAATAGTGATCAGTTAATAAAAACAAGTAAGTGGGTAAGTATGATCACAGATCACTCAGAGGATTTTATTTAATATTCCTTTCAAAACATTTTAAACTTTAAAGAGGTATCTCAAAGTGATACTCATACATTTTAATGATATATATCGTTAGTTAGGAGCTAATTTATGGAATAACAAATGAATATCAATAAATACAACTGACAAAATTAATTGCAAAGAAAAACGCATGCTTTAAAAGTTATCGGCCATCTTGGAAAAGTAGAAGTTGCCTTCAGAAACAACACGTCACACAAAAGCATTTCTTTTTCTTTTTAAAAAGCGATATTTGAATAAAATAAAATCTTAATCAATTTTTACGAAAATTACACAATTAATGTCAAACTAGCCATAGCCATACACTTACACAAAAAATAAGGTTTAATTCAATGCATAACTTCATACACTTTTGGTTGGTACAATATTGAAAATGACACGAAAATTGCGATTGCTTCGCTTTTTATCCCCCCCCCTCCCTTCCGGCAGAATATTTCTAAATTGAAGGAGGACTTGCTTGCCACAACCAAAAACATTATTTAAAAATTTGGTTCAATTCTATGCATATCTTCATACACTTTTTGATGGTAGAATGGCGAAATACGGGCACACACACAGACACACAGACATACAGACACACAGACATACAGACAGACATTTTGTAAAAACAATTTTTGTGGAATCCCTGACTTTTAAAATATTTAAATCTATCGAAAAAAATTTCAATTACAATACTTTCTTCTATTGAAGATAGAAGAAAGTAAAAATACGCATATATGCACAAGTTTAAAATTTATAAATGCAGTTCATGTAAATATTCTATACCCCCAGGAACAATCCTTGTCAAACTAATCGAATGTGACAATCCCAAAATTTTCTTCTATCTCATACACGTTAATACTTCAAAATTCGCTATCACAGTCCCAAAATTAAATTGCAATC
Organism: Maratus speculifer; assembly: GCA_964019185.1. Lineage (NCBI taxonomy): Eukaryota > Metazoa > Arthropoda > Arachnida > Araneae > Salticidae > Maratus > Maratus speculifer. The sequence goes on along the minus strand of OZ025296.1, from coordinate 312,994,096 downwards.
TATGCCCATCATGAAGATTCTAAATATATGAAATTTTGTGCATTAGCTCTTCAAATATGACTATTGCTAAACTTGTGCAAATCCCACAAAATGCTGCTTAGGAGCACCATCTATTGAAAGATTAACATCAAAACCTCAGTAACATCTAGTGTTAACGTCTAAGGCGCACCACACATATGTGAGACATTGAACAAAAAAATGTGCGATATGAGACTATTTCACCCTGATAACAAAGAAAAAACCCCAAAAATTCATGCATTAAATCAGATAGATCTACTGCAAAAATCCTTAAAAAGCATCATAGCAGTAATATCTGTTAAAGAATTTACATCAAAATGTAACGGGGATGATTCTGGATGAAAATTTTTTTTTTGGAAATTCACACCGCATTTCCAGAAATTGGCGAAAGGGGGAGGGGGGTCGTGAGCCCCCCCCCCCCCCCTCCAGCGACCTTCGGACAAAATCGGCGTTTTCCCATGTTTTTTTAAAGTGAAATCAGCGTTTTTCCGACGATCTTTAGACATAATTTGTTTTTTTTACGAGATTTTTTCTCGAAAACGACGTTTTATTTCCGCGATCTTTTGATGAAATCGGCGTTTTTTCCCGTGATCTTTTGATGAAATCGTCGTATTTTTTCAAATATTCTTTTGACAAAATATTTTTAAGCGATCTTTTATCGAAAACGGCGTTTTTTCCCGCAATCTTTTAACGAAATCAGCGTTATATCTGCAATCTTTAGACGAAATCGGCATTTTCCTGTCATCTTCAGATAAAATCAGCGTTTTATCTGCGATATTTGGTGAAATTGCCGTTTTTTCAGCGATCCGTACAGGAAATTCGCATTTTTTATCGATCTTTTGACAAAGTTCGTTTACAAAAACATTGATGAAATCGTCGTTTTTCCACGAAATATTGACGAAATGTATGCTATTTCGGCGATCCTATCACGAAATTTGCATTTCTACTAGGGATGCAACGGATATCCGGCTGATTTTTCAATATCCGAAATATCATCGGATATCCGAATAACAATCACCGGATATCTGACTTCTCTATCGGATATCCGGCAGAATGCAATAAACCAAATATATATTAATAACAGTAATCGTTCGATCCCAAACAATGCGAAAAACTTTTGTTTATAATGCAAAAGATGAAATATTATTATAAGTTCCCTATCGATGAATAAAAGGTAATTCTCAAAAGTTTAAAGAATTGCCAGCTTTCCAACTATTTATATTTAAACTTTGTAACAAATTTAAAAGTTTACGTTTACATCTTTTAGAAAATTGTATCTACTTTCAGATTGTAAAACAAAATTTGAAGTCAAAATAGCAAATGAAGCTTTTGTGCAAAAGTGTATAAAGATAAAAAACCAACATTGAGAAATGCACAAATAATGCATGAAAAGAATAGAAAACAGCCATTTCAAATCTACTATCGAGATTCTTCATCAGTATAAGACTCAGCAGGCTAGAAAAAGCTAAGCTGAGCAAATCGACAGGGAAGCACAGTCTTATACGCCTATTACGGGAGCGAATGGTAATAGATTCGAAACAGCTGTTTGCTACCTTAAATGCATTTCTAAATGTTGGTTTTCTATCTTCATAAAATTTGAAGTTGTTTATTAAACTGTGATTTTACTAATTTTCTTTCTTTCTTTTAATTTAAACAATGGGTTAATTGGTTTTTAAGTTACACAACTAAACAAACCTATTTTTAATTTCTTCTATCTTTCAAAGAAGAAATTATTGTAATAAATTTTTTTTGACGAATTTGTATGTTTTAGGGATCAAATATCCCCAAAAACATGGTTATTCAAAACATCTGTCTGTCCCAGTGTCGCCATCATACTATCAAAAAGTGTATGAAGTTATGTATAGAATGATCCAAATATTTTGTACATATTTTTGACTTTAACCAGCAGGTTCTTCTTCAATATGGAAACATTTTGCTGTAAGGCGGTGCTGTAATTTCATGTTTTTGTGCCATTTTCATTGTTCTACCATCAAATACTGTATTAAGTTATGCATAGAATTGAACCAAATATCTTTGGATACATTTCTGGGAATGACTGTCTGGTCTTCCTTCAATTTGGAAATAGTTTGCCCAAAGATGGTACTGTAATAATGATTTTTGTAAAATAATTTTGATTTTTCATAATCCTTACAGAGAATTGGCGGTTCGTGCAGCGATGCGAACTTCGTATCTTTCTAAAATTGGCTATTTGCAAACAACTGATGTATAGCAGAACAGAAAAGAATATTGATTTTAATAAATATCATAATTGAGATTAACTCATTCTTAATCTAATTAACTGACTGCAGCAAAAATTCTAGATGAAAATAAAAGTTGGTATAGTACTGAACTAACAATATTGAAGTAGTATTAATACAGTTGACTCTCTCTACAACGAAACTTCATCCAGCGAATTTCTCTATTTAACGAATTTTTTGTAGGAACGGTCAATTTTTTTCATGATTACATTAAAAATAATCTACATATAGCGAAATATATATCTCCATTTAACGAATTTTTTCAAAAATGTTCTTTTATATGTTCTGAAAACGCTTCAAATTATTTGTAGAGTAAATTTTTTTCATTGATTTCTCGTTCATAAGTCATAGCTACATAGCATCCTCTACCTTATTCCTTATGTCTAAAAAAAGGCATTCAACCGTCAACCCCCCCCCCCCCAAAAAAAAAAACATTCTTTTTGCATGGTTATACTTGACTTTGTTTTAGCCAAGGTGAGCTTACGTTCTTGGAAAAGAGTGAAACATTTGCTTGCTATTGGAATGATTTGCAATAATCACAAAGCATCCTAAAAGATAAAACTATTCCATTATCGTCTTGAAAATGGTGTTTATTTCTTCATTTGGATAGTAAGTCAGCAATAAGGAAGGGGTGAGGGGGCAATTGCAGAAAAGGTTTTTTTCAGCAGGTTTTCATCTATCTAAACTAACTCATTACTTTTAGAGTTTAGAGTTGATATTTATTGTTTGTGGCGACTTGGAACATTTTTTGTTGTGAGAGATCATTTGAATGAAGAATTGTTACTAAACGTCATCTATACTGGTGTTATCTTCTACTGCATCTGCATAAAAACTCCTTTGGGATAAGCATAATGCTTTCTTATAAAGTATAAAATTTTTTGCCATTTTCTATTCAGCGAATTTTTTGACTGAACGATGGATTTCGTTATATAGAGACTCGACTGTATTTGTAAATATTTTTTGAAACATTCAGATATATGGAATAGAAGAGAGTTTTGGGATTGGTGCATCCAACTAGTTATTTTCATGATTCCATTATAAATATTTAAAATTAAAAGTTTTTTTTTTTTTTTGGCTTATAAATTTGAAAGTGATCTAACTTAAAGTAAAATTAAATGTAGCTTAAGGTAAAACAGTATTAAATAATTAAAACATGAAAAAAATCATTAAGTAAACCCATGTTTGGAAATAAATTTTTAACCATTGGTATATTCGTAAGCCTTTTTATGTTTACATTATAAATGGAAGCTATGTATTTCTTTGTGAAATTACTTTACAATTATAAAATAAACATATTGATAAATGTGTAAAATTTGTTCTATAAATTATCTGCATTTCATTGTACAAATTATTAGCAATTATCAGCATTTCATTGTAATTATTAGCCATTATCAGCATTTCATTGACAAATAAGCAGAATATTTAAATGTTTGAAGTACATTTTTTATTCAATATTATTAATATACACATACAGGGCTTGAACTTTGGCATGGGATGGCTGTATTCATGCCTAAGAAAATCTTATGGCCAAGACATTCCTGTTACCCAAATAAAAAATTTAAAAAAAATCCCTTTTTGAATTTTTTTTTTTTTTTTTTTTTGTTTTGTTTCTTTTGTTAAATGGCGATCAAATCTCAGGACTGACTGACTATTTTTGTGATATTTTCCGCTATCAATTGGCAAATCTCGCAGTTTCCTCTTACGGCAATTATACAAAATACATGATTGGTTTTTTGCATTTGATTGAAAAACTTTGCAATTTTTCTCACAATTTTCTCGCTTGCTCGTCTCGCAAACTTTTGCAACTTTTTTCTCGAGACCGATTGCCAAATTTCACAATTTTTTTCTCTCAACTGAATGTGACAAATTTAGCTATTTTATTCTGCGACTGATTGGAAAATTTCCCTTTTACTTACCCTTCATATGTAGTATAGGGTAAGTCTTGCAATCGTTTTGAAAATCGAAAAATTTTTTTTGACGGATTTACACGTTTTAGATAGTGGAGATTCCGAAAAACATATTTTTAGAAAAAATTTTTTGCCGTCCGTCTGTCTGTCTGTCTGTAAACGCTCTATCTCCCGAACAAATTGAGATAGAGACTTGAAATTTTGTATGTACTTAGTATGTAAAAATGGGACGAACCCTATTTAATATCAGCAACCTCGATTATCCGGAACTATTTTTTTCGGACTCTCGAAAAATTCGTTCTGATGAAAGGTATATAAAAATTTTCGAATTTTTTTGTTCTAAGGAATGGACTTAAAAGGCAATAAAATAACACACATTTTGCATATAGAACAAAGTCGATCGGGTTATTAGTTGCCAAGATATTTGTAATCTTGTTTTCCACATTCTTCGATTTTTCATGACCCTGTATTTCATTCAAATTTCAATTCAGAAGTATATTTTAATTGGAAATGAGACGCTTAATCCGACGCAGTTAATTGTTAGTTAATAGAATTATTATTTTTGGAGTTATAAGGATATTTCTTTTACGCAGTTCGGTGCTACTTGAGTAGTTTGGCGTTTTATATAATTTGTCGAAATTGGTACATCAGCAGTTCTTTAATATCGCATTACTATGTATATTAACAATATTTAAATTTTGTTTATGAATTGTAATGCATTGTATAAATAGTTTCACATGTTTTATTTTCATATACATAACCATGATGGGTAAGTATTACGGTGGCCACCAACGACTAGTTTGTTTTAGTGACATTCTGCTGAAATTAATAATTATTTTCCTGTGTCCAGCTGAAAAATTTGTGTTTTTTCTCTGTTACCTGCTGATGATTTTCATGATATTTGCTTGTGACAGGCTAACAAATTTCACAATATTTTACTGTAAATGACTGATGAATTTCACTATATTTTCCCACTGCCCAAGTTCCCTCAAACTTAAAATTTTTTCAGACCGATTGACTATTTTTAAAAATTTATTTTTGCCCATGGTGGACAAAATCAGCGATATTTTTTCTATGGCCAATTTCCGTATTTTGTGAATTTCTTTTTCTAATTTCTTTCGTCTCTTTTGCCGAAACAAGAAATTTCTAAAAGGGCAGTAATGGTCACTAGAGTCTGAGCTCTATCTAATTAGCCTGGAATCAGCATTAAACAAAATGAGATTATATCTTGTGTTGCACATTGAAAAAAAAAGAAACATGTTTTTTTACAATCAATGGTTCAGCATTAGATTTTTTTTCATTTTTCGAAATCATCGCACATTTTGTAATCAATGGGCTTGATAATCATGCTTCTTTTTTCATTTAAAAGATAATCTTTCATACGATGTTTCTGTTTGGATTCTTTTTTTTTTTCCATATCTGATAATTTGCATCAGCCCATTTTGTAACTTTTTATTTTCTTCTTTATTAAAAATGACATTTATTTCCTATTCAAATAAAAATTCTTCTAAATTTAAAGAATTTCGTAAAAAAAAAATAAATAAATAAATATATAAATAAATAAAATGAGGACATCCATTGTCCAAAGTAAGATGTTTAAATGTTTCCCATTGAGTTAATGAAAATCAGTAAAAACATTATTTTTTATGATGATCAAAACATGACTCATGTAATAAGAGTTACATACTACATATGTCATGGATTTCCTGGACCAATAATAAACAAAATAAAATGCAGACACCACAAGGTCCTTTCTCAACCGATAATATCAACCGCTTTCCAAATGATTGAAAAAAAAGGCTAACTTTAAGGAAACACATTTAGAAACAATAAATAGTTTATGTGCATGGTTCACAGAAATTAGGACATGACCTTTTTAAATAAACAATTTCTCATGGAATAGAAGAAACCTACTGATTATGCCCTTTTCAGAATTTCATATGGGTTTAAAATTCCATTGCATAGAAGAACATAATTCAATTAGCTAAAATGTCAGAAATTACAGTATTGACGATAATTCCACTAAGTGGTATGCAATCACCACAGGATATTGACAATACAATCATCTAAATGTATTATTCTTGCAAGTAAATTAAAAAATAAATAAAATAAAATAAAAATAAAAAAGTGTAACTTACAAAAGATTCTAAACCACACAAAATTGAATAAAATCTAAATTAAAATATTCATTTAGCAACTCAATTATTAATTGTTCATAACACAGAATGAAAATTGAAAAATAGATATGATATATATAAGGCGTGATTCTTTTTGTTTGTTTTAATTAAAATAGACATTTTGGATAATTATCTAGAGTTGTTGATTTAAATTATTTTAATGGAATTTATTCATGCTGGTATAAATTAAATATTTAAATGGCATGTAAAAAATAATAGCTTTTTTTTTAATTTCTTCCTTCTCATATAGTTTAACACCCCAGCATTTACAAATGTTATGAGGAAAACTCTCTCTGCCTGGGAAAACCTGAATTTCAAGCCCTGATAGTCAAAGATATATAGTTTCTGTAAATTATATTTTCCAATACGTTTAAAAGTTGCAATGGTGTGTGAAACATGTTTGCAATTTATTATTTGAGATGGCATTGCATAAAAAATAAACAAACATTCACCATTACTAAAAACATATTCAGTACCGGATATCCGAATCCGGCAGGCAAAGCGGATACCGGATATCTGGTATCCGACAAAATCAGTATCCGGTGCATCCCTAATTTCTACGCAATTGTTTTTTCCGCGCGCAAAACCGTACAAGTTGGCAACTATGCGGAACTGTTAACCCAATTTCAAATTTTCGGAAGAGGATGCCTTAAATTTTCGGACAAGAATTACCCCTGAAATGTAAAAAATGTCAATTCATTTTAAGGGCTAACTGCCCAGTAGCAGAAAGTTATGGTTGTGTCTGCGACAGCAATGCATTAGGATGAAAATTGTCTGCGGCAGGGCGTGTTATAATTTTCTTATGTACATTATAAATATAGTTCTTACTGATTAAAATTATAAAAAGACAACTATATTTCAATTATAATATAACCTGAATAAGTAAATAGTAAAATTAATATATTTTGAAGAATTAGATTAATAATGAATACATAAAGTGGTTCTTTAAGTTTGAAGTTAAGGCTAAATCTATTTAAAATTAAATTGATATGTAGTGTGCTTATTTTGAAAACAATGTTTAGTTTCTTACCTTGCCTAAGTATTCAAATCTATAGAAGAAATAAATACAATGATATTAAAGAAAAAAAATCATTTATATTGTCACAAGTGAGATAGTGATAAAATGAAGAAAACAATTCCAATTCCATTGAACAGTAGATGCTATACGGCTTCCTTAAATCCTAACATTTATTTACTTGTTAAATCACAATAAAATGTTAAAATAAAATTGTTATAATAAAATGTTGAAATGTGCTAAATTTTTTTTTTCAAAAAAAGTTAACAAAAATCAGTTAAAATATCAAATTTTAAAAATTTATTCAATAAGGCTGCTTTAAAATTTAAAGTCACTATTTCTTTACCAGATAGTGCATATGTTGTAGTTTTATAGCAGTGATACCTTGAAATACCAAGTAAATATTATGAAAAAGAAATAGAAAATTCTGAATGATAATTTTTATAAATACACTGGATGTTTATCTAAAATTTTGTCAAAATTTGCAGTGTTAATTTATGGTCAAATAACGAATTTTGGTGGAAAAAAAAAAAATCTTGGGACAGGAATATCAGTTTTTGAGAAAGAAAGATAATAAAAAGTTTGTAACAGCAAAAAAAAGAATTTTGTAGTAAAAAAATACTTTTTTTGTGCTTTTTTAATGAAATTTCATTTTTTTGTGATTGTTTGACGAAATATGCAGCTTTTTCGCGATTTTTTGATGAAATTTACCATTTTTCTCGAGATTTTTTTGACGAAATGCCTTTTTTCCCCCCCGAAAACTTTTGTCAAAATCTGCCGTTTTTTCACGATATTTTGATAAAATCTATCTTTTTTTACGATCTTTTGTCGAAATCTGCCGTTTTTGTGATTTTTTGGTGAAATCAATCGTTTTTTTCGCAATCTTTTAATGATACTTACCATTTTTTCACGATTTTTTAAACGACATTTATTTTTTACGACTTATTAATGAAATTTCACGTTTTTTCGCGATATTTTGACAAAATCTGTCTTTTTTTTTTGCGTTCTTTTGACGAAATCTGTCCTTTTTCGCGATCTTTTGACAAAAGATTCCGTTTTTTCAAGATTTTTTTTATGAAAGATTCCATTTTTTACGCAAATTTTTGACGAAATTAGCCGGTTTTTTCCGATTTTTTTTTTTTTTTTTTTTACGAATTTTACAATTTCTTCGCGATTTTTTTCACGAAATCTACTTTTTTTTCGAGATTTTTTGTCAAAATCTGCCGTTTTTCCGCAATATTTGGATGAAATCTATCTTTTTTTAGGATCTTTTGTTAAAATCTTCCGTTTTTTACGATTTTTTGATGAAATCTATCATTTATTCGTGATATTTTGATAAAACTTACCATTTTTTCACGATCTTATATAAATCTAACCGTTTTTTCGCGATTTTTAAAAAGAAATTTTTGTTTTTTCATGACTTATTGATGAAATCTGTCTTTTTTTTTTTTTTTTTTTTTTTTTTCGCGATCTTTTGACAAAAGATTCCGTTTCTTTTCAAGATTTTTTTTGACAACAAATACCATTTTTTGCGCGGATTTTTTGACGAAATTAGCCGGTTTTTACGATTTTTTAACGAAATTTACTATTTTTTGCGATTTTTTGATGAAATCTGCCATTTTTTTGCAATCTTTTGTTGGAACCTGCAGTTTTTCGCGATCTTTCGATGAAATCTGTCCTTTTTTCTTGCGATCTTCGGATGAAATTTGCCGGTTTTTTCACGTCCTGTCCACTTTTTTCCCCCAAAAAATAATTACATATTTTTTCTTTTCCAAGTTGGCAAATTTATCTGCAAGGACAAAAATAAATCTGCGACGCACATTGCGTGTCTCGCACTTTCTGCTACCGGGGCTAACTGAATCTAAAGTTTAATGAAATCCCATGCATTAATTCTGGATATAGAGCTATAGCAGAAATCGCAACAAATGCAGATTAACAGTGCCACTTGTGAGCGATTTATACTAATATATAAAAAATGTCAATTCATGTCAAGGTCTAACCGAATCTGAAGTTTGATAAAAATCTGTGTATTGGTTCTGGAGATTGAGCGATTGCAGAAATCATGAAAAATGCTGCATAGAAGTGCCACATGTCAAGCAATTTACACCAAAAACTAATCAACACCAAGAGCTATACTGGCGGTCAAAAGTTTCCGCCCAGCATAAATTTTTCATTATTTTGAAAGTATACTTATATAAAGAGGAATCTCTAAGTGATACTCATACATTTTATTGACATAATTAGGAATTTATTTATGGAATAAATATGTTGCATAGCAGTGCCACCTGTTGGGTGATTTACAGGAAAAATTAAGCAACACTATTCTATATCAAGGAGTAACGAAATCAAAAGTTTGATAAAATTTCATATATTAATTTTTGAGATAAACTTATTGCGATGCTCATGAATAATGCAGCATGGCAGTGCCACCTGTTAAGCAATTTACATCAAAGGATAATCAACACCAAATTATATTAAGGACTAACAAAATCTGAAGTTTTATGAAAATCCATGCATTAGTTCTTGAGATAGAGCTATTAATGAAATTGTGAATAATGCAGCATAACAATGTCACTTGTTGAGTGATATACGCTAAAAACTAACCAACTCTATAGTTTATACAAGGTCTAAGGGAATCTAAAGTTTTGTGCATTATCTGTGCATTAGTTCTTGAAATACAGTGCCCACAGAATTTGCCAGATACAGACATTTTCTAAAAATCACCAAATCGTGTTCAGGACCTTCTAAAATGAATAAATCCATCGAAAATTGGAAGTCGAAATTATTTCATGAATTCAATATTTTCTTCTTGTAAAGATAGAAAAAGAAAAAAATGTGAAAAGGCATTTTACTCCATTTTCTTTAATATGATTCAAAATTGTGAACTTTCATTTTTTCTTAGTTTTAATCGTCTGTTTCCCCCACAATTCAATGATTCTTTCCATTCAAAAAGTTTTTTTTTTTTTTTTTTTTTGGGGGGGGGGGGGGGGGTAAGCATGCCAAGGCCTGTTATTGAAGACTGGTCAAGCAGTAGCTTAATATAGTAACTCTCGTGTTCTGCAATTTATTAATTTTTAAGAATTTTAATGAGATTCTTAAAATTTGCCTGTGGTGATTTTTTAACATTTAGATTCATGAAAGAATTTCAGTTACAACACTTTTTTTATACCCATGATAATGCTTTTTTTACACCCACTTTAATAAATTTTGCCTTCTTGGATTTTTAAACTTTTAGTGATTTTCAGAGTTTTTTTTTTTTTTTTTTTTTATGTCGATTTTTTTCAGACACAGAAAAGGGGACTTACGGGACTAAAATACAAAAAAGGGGACTAAAGGAGACATTTTTCTAAAAGGGGGACTTTCTGTGGAAAAAGAAAACCATTTGGGATTGTCATTGTTTCATTATTTCACCATTGAGTTTTTGATGGGATAATTTATTACAATCCTTTTAAATAAATAAAAAAAAGAGGTATGAGAATTAAAATTTTTAAGAAATGTTCTTAAAAAGTCGAAGTTATTCCTTATGTACTACACCACTTTTCCAAACAGAAAAAAATTCATTTGGGACCTGCTGACCAAAGTCAAAAGACAAAAATATGAAATTTGTTTCAATTCTATGCATAACTGGGCTTGAATTTCAATTTAACCTAGGAAGGGAGTCTTCCTCTCAACATTTATAAATGGAAGGGAATTGAGTTGCTAGGAAGAGGGGAAATAAAATCTTTAAAACCTAGTGTTACTTTATGTCCATTTAAAGAACTACATTTACAGACATGATAAAATAGTATAGAAGCAATTCAAATCAACATCTTGGAATAATTAAGCAAAATATTTTTTTTAAGGGGGGGGGGGGGGTGGAAGTTGATTGGTCACAAAATTCATCTGATACAGAAAAATAATTGCCAATCTTTCAAAAGTTACTTATTTCAGATTAAAAACTACAGCTATAATAAGCATAGATATTTTTTTGCATTCTAAACAGACTGCTGCCTTTTTTTCTGCAACCCTTTAACAAAACTCATGTTTTTTTTTTTTTTCAATCCTTTCACAAAATTTGCATAGTTTAATTATCTGAATTTTCATTACACTTGAAAATTGAAAAAAGATTCATACTAATTTTCAAAGGAAAATTTCTCTGAATATTCACAGATTTATTTTCCAGCATCAATATTTTTCCCATACCAACAAACAGTACAAGAATCAACAGCACAAGAAAAAAAACCCTTTATTTTATGGAAGAGTAGTAATAGGGGAATCTAATGATCCATGTCTACTCGAAGTGAATTGTTGCATAAGCCAAAAATTAATACCACTGGTGGTTTACTCGTAGGTTTAACATTGTGTTTGCCGTACAATCATTTCATACCTTTGATTGTAGGACAGGCACAATGATAAACCTACGAGTGAACCACTGGTGGTATTAATTTTTGGTTTATGGACCACTTCACTTCCAGTAGACATGGATCATTAGATTCCCCTATTACTATTCTTCCATGAAATAAAGGTTTTTTTTCTTGTGCTTGATACCTTATAATATTTACAATTTACCTTATAATATTTATTACATTAATTCTTGTGAGAGATTTTTGTGCTGTTGGCTCTTAGACTAAAACAAAAACAAACCAAAGTAGCAATGATTGCTGACTAATATTAACTTTAAAAATAGACAAGATTTTTTTTCCAGAATAACAGAGGGGTTTTCAAGTTTTTGATGAAAAATATGGATTTCATTACAGTCTTCCAGAGATTTTATGAACAAAACATGTTTTCCATTTTTATCAAAATAACCTTGATTTCCAGATTCTTCTTGAGATTTCCTATATTTTAAATTATATAGATCATAAACAGAGATGGGGATTTTTCAAACAATTTTATCAGCCTATGACTTATTTTAAGACCCTACACTAGTCACTCAGAAAGACCTACATGATAATGTTAAGTCTATGGGGACATTATTTTCAAAAATAACTCAGTCAAATTGTAATATTTTATTTTTTACATGATTTTTTTTTTCATAAAACAGCTGAGGACAATCTACAACCAGGCTAGTTTTTGCTTTTTCAATTTTGGTTTCAGATGAAAAAAAAAAAACAAAAAAATTAACTTTTGGAATTGGCTAGAACTGGTTCTGAAATTTAAACTATCATAGTTTTAAAAAATATAACCAAATTCGAAAAAGTAAAAACTAGTCAGGTTATAGATCATCCTCAGCTGTCTTATGCAAAAAAAAAAAAAAAAAAAAAAAAATTCATGTAAACATGTTAAAATTTGAAAATAATGCCTCATAGACTTAACATTATCATCAGAATCTTTCGAAGTGATTCGAGTGGTGTCTTAACAGCCAACAACACATAACTTACAGTTGAAAAATGTTATGACAAAATGAACATGTCTGCAAAATTAGTTAACTATTGGTATTAGCAGGGGTGATTCTGGATGAAATTTTTTTTTCGGAAATAGGCGGGGGGTCGTGAGTCCCCGCCCCCTCTACAGGGATCTTCGGACAAAACCGGCGTTTTCCTGCTATCTTCAGACGAAATCAGCAATATTTTAGCAAAATCGGCGATTTATTGCGATCTTTTCCCAAAATCGGCGGTTTTTCTGCGATCTTTTGACGAAATCGGCGTTTTCCCAGGTTTTTTTAAACTGAAATCGGCGTTTTTTTCGACAATCTTTAGACAAAATTTGCTTTTTTACGTGATTTTTTCTTGAAAACAGCGTTTTATTCTCGCGATCTTTTGACAAAATTGACGTTTTTTCCGTGATCTTTTGATGAAATCGGAGTATTTTTTCAAATATTCTTTTGACAAAATATTTTTAAGCGATCTTTTATCGAAAAGGGCGTTTTTCCCCGCGATCTTTTAACGAAATCGGCGTTATATCCACAATCTTTAGACGAAATCGGCGCTTTCCTGCCGTCTTCAGAAGAAATCAGCGTTTTATCTGCGATATTTGGTGAAAGTGCCGTTTTTTCCAAGATTCGCACAAGAAATTCGTGTGTTTCATCGATCTTTTGACAAAGTTCGTTTACAAAAACATTGACAAAATCGTTGTTTTTCCACGAAATATTGGCAAAATGTATGCTATTTCGGCGATTCTATCACGAAATTTGCATTTCTAAGCAATTGTTTTTTCTGCGCGCAAAACCGTACAAGTTGGCAACTATGCAGAGCTGATAACCCAATTTCAAATTTTCGGAAGAGGATGCCTTACATTTTCAGAATTTTCGGACGAGAATCACCCATGGGTATTAGTGTAAATGCTTGGTCTAAGACAATGTGTATAAATCATGGTTTTCCCTTGAAATTTGAAATAATCAATAAAAATATTTATATAATATTATTCTGTAATCGATCTGTTTATTAAAAAAATGTTAAAGTCAGTAAATTGAAATGCAATTTTCAAACATTTTACATTTGAAAATATATCCTCCCTATTCAATGGTGAAAATTTTTAATTATGCAACAACGTTGAAAAACTAGTTGTTGGGGGCCACCGTAATACTTACCCATCATGGATATGTATATGAAAATAAATCATGTTAAAACTATTTATATAATGCATTGCAATTCAAAAACAAAATTTAAATATTGTTAATATATATAGTAATGCTTTATTAAAGAACTGCTGATGTACCAATTTCGACAAATTATATAAAATGCCAAACTACTCAAGTAGTACCGAGCTGCGTAAAAGAAACATCCTCATAACTCCAAAAATAATAATTCTATTAACTAACAATTAACTGTGTCGGATTAAGCGTCTCATTTCCAATTAAAATATACCACTGAACTGAAATTTGAATGAAATACAGGGTCATGAAAAATCGAAGAATGTGGAAAACAGGGTTACAAATATCTCGGCAACTAATAATCCGATCGACTTTGTTCTATATGCAAAATGTGTGTTATTTTATTGCCTTTTACGTCCATTCCTTAAAACAAAAAATTCGAAAATTTTTATATACCTTTCATCAGAACAAATTTTTTGAGGGTCCAAAAAAAATAGTTCCAGATAATCGAAGTTGCTGATATTAAATAGGCTTCGTCCCATTCTTACATACTAACTACATACACTAATTTCAAGTCTCTATCTCAATTTGTTCGGGAGATAGAGCGTTTACAGACAGACAGACACAGACGAACGGCAATTTTTTTTTTTCTAAAAATATGTTTTTCGGAATCTCCACTATCTAAAATGTGTAAATCCGTCAAAAAATTTTTTCCGATTTTCAAAACGATTACAAGACTTACCCTATACTACGTATGATGGGTAAGTAATAATAAAATTAGTAACAATAAAGTAAATGGATTAATGATTCATCATTTTTTTTTTTTTATATAAATTAAACATATATTAAACATACAAACTAAAGACTATATTTATTACATTAGTTTTCAGAAAATAGAATACTTTTATGTTTAGCGATGTGATAAATCTCCAAACACTGTTCTCATTGAATTTATTCATATATCATTAATTTCTTTTAAAATAAAAACATTTAACTCATTTCTTTATAAAAACATAACTTTCAATCAAAATACAAACATTCAAAATACATATACTGCATATAATTAAAATATGTGCCTTGCATTCATTTCCTTTAAACTATATAATAACAATATTAAATACTACAATATTTTATCAACAACAAAACAGTTTTTAAATCATACATGTGAGAAAAAAAAAAAAAAAACTACTAGTGCGAGTTGGGGGGGGGGGGGCTTACTGATGAGATTTGCCTCTAGATAATACAAAAGTAATGAAAATAAAGTTGAGTTTTCAAAGAAAATGAAAAAGAATAAATGCGATAAATCCTTTCCATAAGACAAACAATTGCCTTATTTACAGCATCAGAAGGATTGTCACAATCAATGAGTTGGTCCAACCAAAATCGACACACAGAGATTTGGACTTCAAATAAATAGATAACACTATACTTTCATACATTTTTTTCTATCAAATTTTAAAAATAAATACTGCAGAGGAAAGTTTAGTACAGGAAAAAACTTAGCAGCATAGTTACATTGCTCAATTTTGGAATGTTGCATAATACAGACAATTAGTAAAAGAAAAAATAAAATATTTTTGGTAGATCTTTATAGCCTGCAGTTTTTCAAAGACAACTAAAAAATTCATTCGCCCTGTCAAAAAAAAATTACTCGCCAGTGACGAGTAAAATGATATATGCGCCCACTTCTGATCATAAATCGTTTCAAATATTAAAATGCTACATTAAAATAGAAGCATTTAATTTAAATTAGTTTTTAATGCAGTTTAAAGATAATAAAAAATTAAATAGAACTTAAATAGCTCATTAATACAATAATTAAGAAAATATTAGAATTGAAATTGCATAAATAAATAAATTAATTAACATGTATGTACTTAGAAGATTTTACTTTCAGAAAAATCGAGGTAGAAATAATTGATAGTTTAAGTCCTTCCTTTTGCTAATAAAATGAAGTACAATGTAGAAACTACTTGTTTAATTCACTTCGGAATTCTCTTAAATGTCTCACACCATTAGCAGAAACTGTCCAGCACGGCAGCGGGTGCTGCAGATTATTTTAAATCTTGCAGAATAATTCACCATCTTAAAAAGAAAGGTTGGGCTTGAAAAAAAGCTGAAATTTACTTAGTCTTCAGAGTTACGGTATTTGTTTGATAATTTTACTACATTTTCTTTATAAAGACAAATTTATCTTATTTTATTCCCATAAAATAAGAAAAAAAAATGTTTTAGCAAACTTAATCTAGCACACTTGGGTCACAGATAAATTTTAGTATGCTGCAGACTGACACAGAATATGTTGCTTCTGGGGTCTCATAGCAAATAAAAATGATCATTGTAAAGGTTGTGAATAAAGGGAGGAGGGGGGGGGGGGGGGAATAAATATTTTTTTAAAAAATACAAAATTTTATTATTGTTAATTGAAATGATTTTGATTTTATTACTTAAAATAACTACAGATCAGAAAAAAACATAAGCAGGGTTCATACTTATTTTCAAAGAAAAAATCCCATGAGAATCCCCTGATGCATTTTCCGAGCATTTTGCAATATCTCCATGTCAATAGTAAATGGCATATTTTAAACCAATATCAAGACATTCCCACCTTCTCAAAATAAAATAAAAGCAAGGTAATCTCAAAAATAAAATACATACATCCCCCTATATAAACAATATGAACAAAACTTTAAAAGAAAAACATTAATTTGCGTAAAACATAGATGAATCTATATGCCTTGTAGGAATGTCCTTAAAAACTTCTTAACTCGCTGCAAGAATTTAATTTCCACTTTATGATTTTAGTACTTCTTTAAAAAGCACTATGAACCATATGAAGACTACAAGTGCCAATATCAATTTTAAAATGTGCTTCATTTTTCTTAAGCTCCTCTTGAACTATTGTCAAACCTCATAATATTAGACGGTGTATCTAGTGACTGAATGGAATCTGACAAATCTCATTATCATAAAGCACACAGACAGCAGCAATTGCCCCCAATTTCCCAGAGTACTTCGTCATTTAGCCAAGTTAGTCCTAGATTTGGGAATTTTTTTATATTATCCCTTGTGTTTAGAACCAAAAATCTATCCTTTGATTTTTAGAACCAAAAATCTATCCCTTGATTTTCTGAGGAATCTCACAATTCCCTGATGAGTATGAATCCTGATAAGATTTTACTTTTTGGCCAGAACAAAGAAACTAAACACACCTGCCCTCAAAAAAAGTAACAAAATTACAAAATTAAGCAAATATGCTTTTTAAAAAGTTAAAAATCCTCCCCCCACCAAAAAACTCACCTTAGTTGTTAGAAAAATACATAAATAAAAAATATAGAACAATAACTCACCTTGTTTCTTTTATCAGATGTTTTTAACGCCTCTATTTTTTCACATATCCTTTTCAGGAAACTGGAATTTTGATCAAAACTTTCTGTATCAAACCTTAATAAGCTATGCTTTAAAATCTTATCGTCAAGAGAAAAAACTGGAAAAAAAAATGACAAAAAAATGGAATGAAATACATATTATCAAAAATCTTTAGTCCTTTGTTAGTTATAAAAATACATATTTTGCTTAAAGAATTTCTCAAATAGCACATTTCATTTTATTTTAATACATTGAAATTATCAAACGTCAATTATTATTATTATTATTATTATTACTGCTGCTACAGGCAGTAATCCCTAGTTACATTGTATATGATGGCAGACAAGGAAAAAAAAGCAAGGTACATCTGAATGCACAATGTAATTGAGAGTTTTAAAAATAAAAAAGATGTTAATCTAAAAGTAAATATTTTAAACCTACGGTATTATTATTATTATTTAATTATTATCAATTCTAGTAAAAAAAAGATGCTTGTCTGTGTGTGCATCTGTGTGACTGCAATAGCTAAAAACATCTCCTACATGTAGGTGACTGAAATTTTGCATGAAAATAGATGATTGTAGGTCCAAATGTACCTGAGTGCCAGATTTCTTTTTTTTTTTTTTTTTTTTTTTTTGTTAATTAACAGGGACATTAATTAAAAACCATAATTATATAAAACGACAAGCTGCCACTATTGTCTGGACAAAAACAGCATTTCTAAACATCATGAAATAGAGAACACACTTTTTTTTCTTTTTACACATTTTGAAACTTTTGCATATGTTATTTAGAAGGAAATATAGAAAAACAAGAAATACTGACTAATAGCTGGTTTCTTTTATCTTTCTAACCATGTATTTGTTCAAAAGAAATGTTTTCATAATATTATTTTCATGTTTCTCACCCCCTGCCTTCTTCCACATATTAACAAGTTTGCATTTGCTGTTTTAATCAAAATACAAAAATTTTGCTTAATTTTTTTTTTTTTTCCTCAAAATTTATAATTTTATTTATATCTTTGCTTTTTTTTTAAGAATGGAATTTGAATTTTATTTAAATAACTTGATTTGAACAATTTTAATTTGATTAAAATAAATAACTTCCTTTTACAATTGTTTTAAAATTAAATTTATTGCTGCTATCACCTATGTCAGAATAATTATAAATTAACAATTTGGATTTATTAATTAAAGGATAAGTTGTTTTGAAAAAAATATTTAAAAAAACCCACTGCACGATCTGTGATCACACTTACCCACTCTATTCAAATGCAGATTTCATATTTTTATTTTTATTTATTTTTATTTTTTCTGCAAATTTTTGAAATGCATATCTGTTTTCCAATTCAAAATAAAAAACATTTATTCCTGGTACTTTGTGGGTTAAAACGATGGTTTGAATTTAAAAAATATTTACTATTTAAAAAAATATATCTCTGGAAATACTTTTCATGGGCTAAGCCTTTTTCTTTTTCTGTCTCTATAGTATATAAGTGACTTTGAATTTAATTTACAGTTTAGATCAGTTAGATTCTGCTAGGCATTGGAAAATTTTCAGAAGGGGTTTTCATTGCTGCACATATGCTATGCTTCTATATTTTTAACAGAATGAGGCATCATTTTCAGCTTTAAGAGAGGCGGGGCATTTTAAATTACTTAAAGTTTTTTTAAGACCTTTTAGTTAAAATTGAAAGTTTAATATAGCTAAATTACATAAATTGATTTGACAATCATCATAAAAGGACCCTATTTGGATATATTGTTATCTAAAAATAGATTCTGCAGGAAAAAAAAGAGCTCTTTTTTTCAATAAGTTTTTAATTAATATCTCAGTTAAATTATCAAAACCTTAAAAATCTGAACATCAGTTGCATCAAGACTTGCTTTGGACTACTCTCATATAAATTATTCAGATTTATACCTGTAGTAGATTTTGCTAGCCATCACCAATACACCAACATCCACAAACAATGCAAACTTCCTTTTATTAGATATTTTCAAATACGCAAATAGCTCATTCAGCACAATGTACATTTTGTAGCACATCAAATCTTAGCATGTGTTTCTCAATACAGAAGCTCAAAATGAGAATGTATTTCACTTCATGGAAATTTTAATTTTTATGTACACAAATTATAACAGTTCAAAGTCTATTTACAAAATGGATGCTTTCTTGATAAACAAAGCATTTGAACTGATTAACCACTTCAACGGCTGCCCCGAGATAAGTCGGGGGTTAAAGCACTGTTTCTCCATACCCGTCGCTGGTTAAATGGTTAAAACTTCTATTTAATTCCATATTGAATATTTCAGTTGCTTCCATTCATTTATTCCATTCAACTTATTTTAAATATTATATTCAAAAGGTATTTGCTATGAACAATAGCAACAGGCAAATATAGGAACTGTTTTAGTGAAACATCTTCAAAAGAAATAAAAGAAATTTATAGCAATGACATGACACTACTAATTCATAGACAGACAGATTCCATGAAATACTGAGTATTTTTGGAAATTCTCGGAGTTTTCTTATTTCTCAGGTATTTTCAGGTTTTCCCTGACCATAAAAATTCTGTACTATTAGCTAAAAATTAGAGTGAAAAACATCCAGGGCTTAAAATTCTGTTTTTCTAAGGGAATTCCTTTACCAATGTTTGTAAATGATGGGGAATAATACTGTTTTGATACATAGAGAAAATAATTTTCATCTTGTGTTTATTTTAACTACAGGTATTAATTGCATGATAATGTATCATTAAAAGAGTTTTTGGCAATGATTCAGAAAGATTTAGCTAAATGTTACACACCCATAATAACTGAGTTTAAGTTTTTAATTTTAAAAAGCACATTATTAGCTTTTACCATTATTATTTTTTAAGCATTTTTTTTTTTTTTTTTTTTTTTTTTTTTTTTTTTTTTTTAATGGAGAAATTTTTAGGACAGAAAGCTCCCACCTGTGAAATTGTCCTTAGCAGCATTTCAAAATTTAGGGCTTGAATCCTGCTATCAATAGCTTATGTAGAGTGCATATATGGAGAAATTCAAAAGCAATTTTAACATAAACATATTTAAAAAATATATACTTACAAGTTCTGGCACAATATAATGTTATTGATTCAGCTGGTGATGGTGGGCAGTTATCTTTCAATTTATCAGGTAAACGACGTACATTCTTCTTTTCAATAGCTTTTTTCTTCAGAAGTTCTTTATTTATAGTAATACCAGCAAGAGGCTACAAAATAACAATGGAATAAATGTTTGAATCAAATATACATAAAAATAAGTATAACTAGATAATATATAAGCATAAATACATAAGTTTATATAATATTACATAGCAATATATAAACTATAGAAAGATAAAAAAAATTTCGATAATGGAGCATTTGAGGCTCAGATTTTCCTTTTTTGATAATTAGTCATGATATTAATTAAAAACTTGAATGAATGAATGTCAATTTTCAGCAGTTTGTCGCCATACTTTAAAAAATCTGGAGATTTTTTTCATATTTGCAGTTTAAAACTGCCATGTTTAAGGGTGTATTCGAAAAAATGATTTTCCACCTTCAACAGCTCGAAATTTTCAGATACAATTTTGGACACATTTTTAAAAGTAGAAGCATGAAACTTGCTGAGGGGATTTTTGAAATGACGTACAAGGTGCTGTGTGATGTAATTTTTCGCTGATTTAATTAGAATTTGATTTTTAAGCAATTATTTTCTCAAAGTGACCCTTTTTTTTGTTCGTAGCCCTCCCACTTTGGTAAATTCGGTCCAAAACACCGGTTTTGACAGCATTTTTTGCAACATTTTCTGCATTTATCAAGGAATTGATAATCACGGCACCTTGTATAGTTTCTAAATAAGAGAATTCAAAAGTTTGGTGCATTTGAGAGCAAAAATGAATCTAAAAATAAATCTGAAAAAAGGCAGTTTGGATTGGAATACACCCTTAATGGATGAGGGGGGTCATTACGTTAGTCAAATTTGAAAATCATTAGCCCATTTTCAAGTATTAGCCAAAAAGTGTATTAGTGTTTTTTAACGATTTAATTGCTTTTATATATAAGTTTGAATTTCAATATTTATTTATTCTCAAATTTTATAATAAATATAAAAAAAATGTTAGTTGTAAAGTGCACCATATCATAGCATTTTGCTTTTTCTTCAATTTTATCTAACTAATTAAAAAAAAAAAAAAAAAAAAAAAAAATGGTGGCATAGGGTAACATCCCCAGTAATTGGCACTTTAAGAATTTGCCTTTAAACTTACTTCAATTTTCATTACAAAGAAATAAGATATTTACTTGGAAATATTTTTAAATCAAAGAATGCATATCTGTGCATTTATTTTGCCCACTAAAAGCAAAAAAAATTTAAAAAGTATTTTTATAAAAATATATTTATAAAAAGTTGCTGAAATCACCAGTAATTGGCACCTAGAGCACCAATGTATGACACCTTGTGATCCAGTAATTGGCAGAAGTTTATATTTAAAAAAACCTTTACATTTTGCATTGGGTTTAATCGCTTTAAATGAATTCACTGTAGATGAAGATGCCATATTTCAGGTTTTTGAGAGTAAGAAATCAGCATATTAGTCTGAAATGTGAACACTTTAAAACAATACAACATACTTACAGTAATACCCAGTAATTGTCATGCTGTCTCCAGTAATTGTCATATGAAGATGAAGCTCTAATGGATTCCAATTACTGATAATATTTCATATTTTCAAATAAAACAAATGATAAACAAAACTAGTCTATAACTTTAAAAGTACTTCCAAAATAAGTGGTTTAATCTCAATTTATTTGCGTATTCCTTGTAATTGGAATAGGTGCCAATTACTTGGAACTAGCAAAATTGAAGCACCATTAATTGGCATCTGCAGGGCTCCCAACACATTTTATGTCGCAAAAAGGGGGAAAGGGGACCATTTTTCTTTAAAAAGGGGACTTTTGGGGACCATTTTTTTTTAAAAAGGGGACTTTGGGGGACCATTTTTTTTTAAAAAGGGGACTTTGGGGGACCATTTTTTTTAAAAAAAAGGGGACTTTGGGGGATCATTTTTTTTTTAAAAGGAGACCTTGGGGGACCGTTTATTTTCATTAAAAATGTTAGCAATTTTTTTTTGTAACATTACAGTAAACATGTTAGTTAACTTTATAAGGATATCATTAAATAATTTCAATTATTGTTGCAGAAATTGTACAATTATATTTGAATACAATTAAATATTCTACTGCAAGAAGTGAAAAAGTAGTATAACATTTACCTTGAAAATTTTCTTTTAAAAGAGCCTGTACTTGTAATTCAAAGTCTTGATTTTTTTAATATTTACAATAGCAAACTGATTTTCATTAAAATAAAAAGTAATCTTAGCTAAAATGTATCTAACAAATTTATTATCAGAATATATTTAGCCTTTAAGTATTTAAGGCAAAAATTTCTTGAAATAAAAAACAATCTGTTCAAAAATGTCACAATTATGTAAATATCAAATCTCTATAAATAAAAGGAATTCTGAGGATAATTAATTGAATAATTATTTGAGGCACAGAAAAAATCGTCTGCTAAGAAAATCTTTTTTCATTTTGAACTTCTATAAATAAAAGGACAGATAGGCTCTCAAACAGTGAATCGTCGAATATAATTGAAGAACAAATGGAAGAACAAATGGAAGAACAAATGGAAGAACAGATGGAAGAACAGAAAGAAGAACAGATGGAAGAACAAATGGAAGACCTCTTCATTAACAATAAAAAAAGATATGCAAACGAAACCCCAGACAAATGGAAGAACAAATGGAAGAACAAATGGAAGAACAAATGGAAGAACAGATGGAAGAACAGAAAGAAGAACAGATGGAAGAACAAATGGAAGACCTCTTCATTAACAATAAAAAAAGATATGCAAACGAAACCCCAGAACACCGAGAGAACTGGCATTCAGATAGTCTTCGGGCTACTGAGGGCGGGCAACCGTCTAGTACTTACATAAAAAAAAAGAAGAAGAAGAAGAAGCGTTTATAAAATAACTATATACAAAACAACAGGCAATTCCAAAATGTTACTGAAAAACTATGATTCTTCTGACAATAAATATATATAGAGAGAGAGGGAGGAAAAAAATAGTGTGTTTTGTCAGTCTGTCACGGAAAAAAACATCAAAAATTTCGATAAATAATCACCCTCCCTCCACCAAAAAAAAAAAAAAACAATAATAATCGCAGAAAAAATTGCTAATTCTGTTAAAAGATCCTGGGGGGGGGGGGACAAATTTTGCAAAAAAATGTGGAGAGAAGAAAAAAAAAATCCGAAAATTTCAAGATCGAAAAAAAACCCCTTGTTTTCTTATTGCATTCAAAGTTCTTCTCAAAGAAACAAAACAAACATATCAACCTCGTCAAATGTGCGCGTTAAGGTTAAAAGGCCATGTGCCACTGGATTGATCATTCTGTTGGATAAAGAGCAGGTGTTAATAGAATCATTATCAAGTGTGTTTATCTTTTACTTCAATCAAAAGAAAACCAACTTTCATGTTTGTTTCTTTTGTTATTATAAATATGTACTTGAGTGATTTTATTAGAATCAGAATATATGAAGCTTCAAATAAACATATCACGTCATCTTTTTTTTTTTTTTTTTTTTCTTTTAATGCCGTTTTTTAACTTTTCAGTTTTTGTAACAATTAAAATCTTTAATTAACCGTCAATCATTATGTAAAATTATACCAGAATATATCGATATACAATGTCTAGTTAGTTAAAAGAATTTAACTGCATTCGATAAAATTTAAAGTTAATAAAATTGAAATTGACAAAATGTCCGGAATTTGAATGCCCGGAGTTCTGAGGTTCAAATGCACAGAACAAAGTCTTAAAAATCCGATATCCAAAATTCGGAAATCAAACAAAGTCCGGACGTTTTGCTAACTATTTTTATTATTATCTTTTAAAATATACATTTAAAAAAAAAAACATTTTAAATTAGGAATTTTTAAAACCGGACCTAAAACCTCTCTACTCTTAAAATTATTTTTAAACAATAAAGATATTCATACTTTTTTCATACCACATGTCTGGTTTCGGTAAAATGATCTTACGATCTGTTCTTCCGTAATGCCCGCGACAGGGGTGATTCTGGATGATTTTTTTTTTTTTTTTTGGAAATTCGCATCGCATTTTCGGAAATATGCGGGGGGGGGGATCGTGAGTCCCTCCCCCTCCAGCGATCTTCGGACAAAATCGGCGTTTTCCCGCTATCTTCAGACGAAAACAGCAATATTTTAGCAAAATCGGCGGTTTTTCCGCGATCTTTTGACGAAATCGGCGTTTTTCCATGTTTTTTAAAGTGAAATCATCGTTTTTTCGACGATCTTTAGACAAAATTTGCATTTTTACGCGATTTTTTCTCGAAAACGTCGTTTTATTTCCGCGATCTTTTGACGAAATTGTCGTTTTTCTCTGATCTTTTGATGAAATCGGCGTATTTTTTCAAATATTCTTTTGGCAAAATATTTTTAAGCGATCTTTTATCGAAAACGGCGGTTTTTCCCGCGATCTTATAACGAAATCGGCGTTATATCCGCAATCTTTAGACAAAATCGGCGTTTTCCCGCGGTCTTCAGAAGAAATCAGCGTTTTATCTGCGATATTTAGTGAAATTGCCGTTTTTTCCGCGATCCACACAGGAAATTCATGTTTTTTATCGATCTTTTGACAAAGTTAGTTTACAAAAACATTGACGAAATCGTCGTTTTTCCACGAAATACTGACGAAATGTATGCTACTTCGGCGATCCTTTTACGAAATTTGCATTTCTACGTAATTGTTTTTTCCGCGCGCACAACCGTACAAGTTGGCAACTATGCGAAACTGATAACCCAATTTCAAATTTTCGGAAGAGGATGCCTTAAATTTTCAGAAATTTCGGACGAGAATCACCCCTGGCCCGCAATGCGATCCAGTGTTGAATTCATGGAGGGGGGGGGGGGGTATTCCTGCTCAGAGCAATGAAATTTCCCCTACTGACAAATTTGAGTTCATGTACTGAAATTCGTTTATAGAATAAAAGAGGAAGGTTATCACGGAAAAATCGAAATTGGTGAAGCAGCGCAAAATAACTGACACGTTCAGTGTAAAATGCACAAAGAAAAATTAAGGCTGCGAGCGAACAGCACTACTTTTTATTGCACTAACAGAGCAATAAATCTATCTTTGTTTCCGAGCGGAACAAAGGTGAAACCTCTTTAAAAGATTTTTGAGGGACTGACCCTACCAAATTGAGAAAGGAAGGGAAAGTTTTATCTACCCCATCTTCAGTCGTAAAGCTGTCAACTGATTTCGAGTTCGATTTCTCTCTTGAAGTTCAAAATTTCACTGAAAAAGCAATTTATACATCAAAGCGCCGACACGAAAGATAAAAAAATAGCGACGCCTGACCGCAAGAAGTTAGTGCTATGTGTCAGGTCCTTAAGTTTGTTATCTAAAATTTGAGGAATTGGCTAGTTTTTATTTACTTTATATATAAACCCTAAAATACTTATTTTTGTTTTATTATTTTTAAGAGTTATCTTTTTGATTGGTTGTTGAGTTCAAAACCTAATAGCAGACAGCTATAACTTAGCGAACATACCATTTTTTGGGAGAAAATGTGAATGTTTTTCCACACCCCCTAAAGAAAAACAGATAAACGCAACTCCAATGTTTTTTTTTTTTTTTTTTCCGAGATAGGTGAAAAAATAAATCTGAAAGCAATGTATCTAGAAAAGTTTAATTTCCTACTCTTATAGAATTATCATAGTTAGAAAATAATATATATTTTTAAATCATGAAATTAATAAATCTTGATTATAATTTTAAAAGAATGAAAACGGAATTTCGCTAAAGTAAAAAAGTTATTTCGAAAAAATTAATAAGGTATCCCTTTGTCTCTCTCCAGAGGGGTATCCTACATCTTACGATGCAAATATGGAAAAAGAAAGTGCGATCGGCATAGTTTATTTTGTTAATCTAAGGAACATGCTTGTCAAATTACAATATTTAGTATATACTTACTTTTTCTTCTGTTTTTTTCCTCTCTTTCACATTTTTTTTTCTTTTTCATCAGCAATAAGAATCCATGAGACTAATTAATTCAATAGCAGCCTATTGTTACTGAAATAAAGTACTTTTAAAAAGTAAAAGCACCTGCGAACGAGTCACGTGAACACACTGGGATGAAACGATAACGATTCCAATCTCAAGAAAAGGGGGATTAATGAAATCACAATATGATGAGTGGCTGGTTCCATTTGACTTCAAAACGCTAATTGATTGCTTAATAGGGAGGGGGTGGAAGTGTTCTTTACTTTATTTTCATGCCTTAAAGAATGTGTGAATTTAGACATTGAAGGAGCATGAAACATCAGCATGCACCACAATTTTGCCGTTTTCTAAAATAAAAATAAATAAATAAATAAATAAATAAAAAATATTTCTTTTGTTTTCTAAATGAACAATTTCTTCATTTTTCAGTCATTGAACGCGGACTAAGCGGACCAAAACACATAAAAGCGGACCAATGCGGACCTTTTTCTAAAAAGCGGACTTTGGCGGGAAAAAGGGGACCATTTGGGAGCCCTGCATCTGTCATTAATTCAGAAATCCAAATATTTGTGTCGAAAATACTTTTACACAATTAAAGTAATCCTTTTTAGCTAAACAAAACTGTTGTCAATTAAAATTTAAAATATATTATAAATCATATTATAATGAATTGAAAAGCATGCCTTCCTTAAACCAAAGAAGAAGCATTTGCAACAAAAATGGCTAATTTCATACAAGCCATAATTGTTTCTCTTTCCTAGGCACTGTTGTCATCTAGTAGCATAAATCAAAGTTATAATCTTTAACGTAAATGAGCATATAACTGGTATATGGTCTTGCATTTTTAAAAGACTGGATATAAATCTTATTTTAGGACATGTTTGTAGGATCTGCCAATCACTGGTGCATGCCAATTACTGGGGGTGTTATCCTATGTACCTAATTTAAAAGCAAATGGAATAATGAACATTTTCCACATATAAACTTTTATCACCATTTTTCAAGTTGCATTAGATGAAGTGGCAAATGGTTAGCATGGTATTGATAATTGGGTACTACTAGGTTATCCCATCGACCAAAAATACTATCGCCAAACTATAAGATTAAATGTCAATAATGAATGATCATGAATGTCACATTTAATGACATTAAATGCGATATATGTGCTTAAAACGTCATTAAATTATTTTTATTTCAACCTCGTATTTGTATTTTTTATAATATTCTACTATTTGTTTTTTTCGTTATTTAATACAAAAATTATGGCGATATGTATATTTGGCTATTAGTTTGACGATTTGTATAATTTGGTGAAATTGGTCGACAGGATAACCAAGTAGTACTGATAATTGTGAGAAAAGAATATGTTATTATCTTACATCATCTTCAATAGCTAGCTGACATGTCTTTAAGGCCTGACGAACTGATTGACGAACAGGTTGTGGAGCTGCAGGTTGATTTTCATCCATTGCATCATCTGCAGGAACATTTTCAGCACCTAGAAATTTTTTTTGCAAGTTATATATAAGTTTCAAAGCAGAATGTTTTCAAATTCTTTCAATTTTTTTTAATAAATACATTTCAAAATGAAAATATATTAAATTATTAATTAAGTTATCTAACAATGGCGGTTTCTGTTGGTGAATTTTTCAAGCAAAAATTTTTTTGATTAAATTTTAATAGAATGTTACTTTTTTGCAAATTGTTTTAAAATGCAGATTTCTATCTACTTGTTTAAGATTGTTCTTTTTTTTTTCTTTCTTTCATGTAAAGGAATATACAAAGCCATTAAAATACTGTAAAAAAAAAAAAAGCAAGCTTGCATAATTTTTTTTTTTTTTTTTTTTTTGTAGGAATTAAAAGTGGCACAAAAAACAGTGATGTAAGACGGAAAGTCAGTAAGTCACAAATTAACATAAGAGATTGATCAGAAATTAACAGTAAACTGTTTCCAAATATGCCTATAGGTTGCAGCACTATACAACTGTAAGCTGTTAATTTTGAATTTATGAGACAACAGTTGCACAAGATGAGTGGCATTCAATAGTTATTGACAAAAAATGAAGTGTTCATCCTATTGCGATTGTGACAGAAGGAAAAATGAGGAAAGTTGAGGAAATGGTTAGAGTTAACAGTCAAGCACAGGGCCTGATTACCGCACAGGGCAACTAGGCCATGGCCTTGAGCCTACTGCTGAAAAAGGCCAAAATGCAATGAAATTATTTTTTAAATATTTCCTAAAATTGCAGTTTCCTGCAATTATTTTCTCGAAAATCAAAAGTGATTTTAGTTAACTGTGCAATTATATGATAATCTACTTATAACCCCTCAAATACTTATTTGAATTATTTATTACCCTCAAATATAACCTGAGGAAAAAAATCCAGCTACTGTTTTGGAGCGAGGGAGCCTGAAAAAAAATGTTAAACAACTCTAATCAGGCTCTGGTCAAACAACAATAGGCAGCTTAGCAACTGCAACAGAATGTTCAAACGGCTTAGCCAACAGCTGGCTGATGCAGGCATTCAATGAGTTAGATAATTGAGAGAGCAGCCCAAAGACTTATGTGGCAGATATTATAAAACTAATAAAGAGATGAGACAAATACATTGATGTAACTAGTAATTACATAGAGAAGTAGACATGCTTTTGAAACATGTACTCTGTTTTTCTCCTTTTCTTACTGCCTTTTGTAACATACATATTGACTTATCCTCTTATTTGGCCCTAACCAGTGAATGCACAGTTAGACAATTAAGAAATTTAACTGTGGTAATAAATTTCGTCAGAATGTAAAAGGTTGTAGACAAGGTTCTGTCGTTGACAATGAGAAATTAAAAGCCTGAAACAAGGTTCATACAGAGTTGGGAAGAAAAAATCCAAGGAGTACAGAAAAAATCCAA
The DNA here is from genome assembly GCA_964019185.1 of Maratus speculifer. Lineage (NCBI taxonomy): Eukaryota > Metazoa > Arthropoda > Arachnida > Araneae > Salticidae > Maratus > Maratus speculifer. Next base: position 312,964,845 of record OZ025296.1, on the reverse strand, counting down.
GGAGTCCAAAAAATTTTAAGGACTTGCCACTTTTGTTGTTATTTATGGGGCATGCTCTTCCACACCCCAATTTTTAATGCCCCATTTGGAGAGAAGAACATTTCAAATAAATTTTTCTCTATTAGAATCTAACTACTGGTGCTGAAATAGCACAGAATTCACAACCTTGGCAATTTTGTAAGTTTAAATAAAAAAAACAACTTTTCTATGCAGTGACCAATGGTCATATACACAGAGATCAGTCAAATTCGAAATACTTATTATGTATATTGCACACATCTTTAAAAAAATTTCCAAAGGTAAAAAAAAAAAAAAAAAAAAAAGATAATGCAACATACACGAAAAAATTTTTTTTTTTTTTTACAATCGTGCATTTTACAATTGTGATTTTTTCCGGGAGCAATATCGCTTGCATGCAAAAACACAATACAGTTTAAGGAGTTTCTAAGGAGTATTTTGTTTATCCAAGAAGTTCTAAGCACTACTTGGGAACGTTTTCATTTCTAAGGAGTCCAAGGAGTCTGTACGAACCCTGCTGAAAGTATCCATAAACTTTAATCCAAGAAACTGCTCCTGAACTTGGAATATGTTTTAAAACTTTTTCCAAGCATGTCAAAATTAAAATAATGAAATGATTGAATTTTGTGCCATTGAATAGTGTGATAATTCCACAAATGACAATATGCATATGTTAAAAAAAAAAAAGGGCAGATAGCTGTTTTAGAGCTTTTAAAGTTCTATCATCAGAGTAATAGTTAAAATTACTGGACGTAAGCATATGAAAATATAGTTAAAACATAATGTATAAGCATATAGGCCAAACCTACTGACCTTTTAAGGTCTGCTTGTTAGAACATAAGAAAAATGTTAAAAAGAGTGACATTAAACACTCCATTTTTTTTCTCCTCAAAACCCTATTTTAAAATCTCTTGAGCCCATTTTTAATTTTATCAAAAATCTACTATACGTAAATTTTGGGTTTATTTTTAGAAGTACTAACAACTTTAAACTGATTTGATATCTATTATAATTAAGAAGAATTTGGCCTTTTTTCTAGAAGTAATAACAACTAAAGACTAGAAGTAATAACAACAAATAAAAATAGGAATTTTATGATTTTCACAAAACCCTTCTCTATCCCATTGGTACAATTTCGCCCATTAATGAACTTTACCAAGATTTTCTGCCTCCATTTTCTGCATCAATTAGGAAAAGATTTGGGCAGCATTGTGGAATTTATCATGTTCATAAAAAAGTGATATACATAGAAAGATAGATAGAGAGATAGACAAAGTTTTTAACTGGGTGTGGTGCGGGAGTCTAAGGGTGATGATTGATATAGATCTGAAAAATTTTTTAAGAAATTCCAACTTAGGGCAGAATGTAATAGATAGTATTTCTTATGAAATCTACCTAAAATGCCAAAAGTTTAATTACCATTATTATTATTATTGAATAGTAATTTCAGCAAATATATTAAATTCTTAATTAAGACTACCACTCCCTAGAGTAATATATGTACTGATAGGATGTTAAACAGAGTTTCGTTCATAAACAGTTTTGTATTTTTAGATTATTCTATTTTTAGAACGAATGCACGAATTTGCATTAAACTTCAGATTCAGGTAAAACCCTGATAAATAATATTGCTATGTTTTGGTGCAAATCATCCAACAGGTGGAGCTTTTATGTTACATTTTCCCCTGATATCCTTAATAGTCCTATTTCAAGAATTGACGTACAGAATGTTATGTCTTTAGAACCACGATGGGCATAGATTGTCACTGTGGCAGAGAATTTTGAAATATTAACATGTATGAAGAAAAAAAAAATGTTATTCCTACATCCTTTTTTTTTTTTTTTTTTTCTCCCAATCTAGTTAAGTTTATTGTACTAAACTGACAAGTATGAGAGGAAGAATTTTATTGTGTCGAAAACAAAAAACAGCAGCAGTATTTTTATCCATCTGATATACAGTCACAAAAACTTGCAACAGAAATAAAAGCAATTAATTAATTATTAATCCCTACATAAAGATTGCCACATATACATGACAAATGTACATAGAATTTTTATTTTGATTACTACTATTTATGAATAGTATTTTATGCTCTATTTAATTCTATGATTAAATAAAGTCGGTATTCTAACTCAGAAATAGTGGAAGTAAAAAATTAAAAATTGTATATACTAGCAAAAGCCATGCTTTGTTTGGATTCGCGAAGCATTATTTTATAAAGCATATATTTGAAAGTAACAATATTTTTTAATATTATTTTTGCATCTTTATTAAACAGAAACGTTATTTTATGTTTTGGCGCACTTTAATTCTACAAATGTAAGTTCAGCCAAATAACTTTTAATTTCCCAGGAATTTTTTATTTATGATGTAAGACTGGCATAAAAAATATTTTTGAAGCAAACTTTTACAAAATATTTTTAAATTTTCAACTAAAAATTCTTTTTAAAGATGTTTTTACAATTTCTAGTAGCCACTGGTGTTTTTTAAAGTTGTTTGAAATATGCATGTTTCCAATCTTTGTAATTAACATCAAATAATCTCTGATAGCTATTTTAGAATAATATATTTGAAGAGAGCTTGAAGAAAGTTACTTCTTCAAAATCCTATTTTCTGAAAAAACATTTGAAATCTGCTCTCGTCGATACTATGAATTTTTAACTGTAAAACTTTTTATTCTAATTTCTTTGTTTTTATAGATGTTAACGCAGGAAAATTTTTGATACTGTAGAATTTTTCGTAAGGAAAATTTCTATTTAATGCTTAATTTCACTCTTGACAACGTTACGTACGTTTTTAAGCCAACTGGTGCCTATATAGCCTCAGTATCGACAACTGCTTCATCTAATGTTAAACCTTGGGATTTATGAATTGTAACAGCAAAAGCTAACTGCAGAAGAAATTCTTTCCTTGAGCAGTTTATGCTTCCATTTTTTCCAGAATTCAGTTATTGGGGGAATTGGTACGCACCAATTCTTATAAGTTAAATTACTGTAGTATTCAAATTTATCCATGATTATTTGCGATATCTGGTCTGGTGGCTTGTAATTTTCTTTATCACGTGCAACAAAGTCTAAAGTCCCGTTTACTAAACCTTTTTCGGTCCACAAATAAGATCGTAACATTACTTTAGATACAAATGATAAAGTAAGAAATGGTTGAAGTCCGTTTGTCATTTCTGAATCGGCCAACTTTGCTGTAGTACATTTATAAAGAGCTTGAATCGAGGCAACAAGTTACTGCAATTCTTTTAATTTTTCATTTGTATAACAAATTTAACAATTAATTGTATTTGTTTACAATTCTTTTGTTGCCACTTTACAAAAAAAAAAAAAAAAAAAAAAAAAATCATAATACAATTCTTTTAAAATGTTTAAGTGTCATCTGTGCAAACGATTTTGCTGAATAATGAAAACATATTTTATTTATTAAATTAATCATGATTCTATCTATAATCACTTACTCCATGATTTATAATTTTTTTCTGAAAATATACGCGTTTCACTTTTTATTTATTTGCTAAAATGCGTCCGTATTGGAAATGCATGTAAAATAAATTAATTTAAATAATATTTTTTTAACGTTTTACTGTAAAAAAAATTATATTCTGCAAATCTACAGATCATATTTTATTTTTGTGTTTAATTTGAAGTCAAAATATTGAATAGTTTTTTTGTAAAGTGTACGACAAAGTGTAATTTGAGTGGCCTAGTAGAGGATTCGCTTCGCTCATCCTAATAATGCTCATTGCAAAGTGACTAAAAATGAACTGCTGCTATAAAAAAAGGGAAGGAAGAGGATGCAGAAGGAAATACTTGCTTTCTACATGCTAAAAGTCTACTTGTCATCATTGACATATTATTTTGTATGTTAGACCAACAATACTTCAGAACACAAAAAAACATAACTTATAGGATAAACCTTAACACCGAAAATGGAAAAACATTTTATCGTACCAGGTGAATCATCCAAGTTTGGAGTATCCCCTATGCCTTCATCAACTGACATTGGAACAGCACTCGAAGAATTCAATTCATTTGTCCCCTGAGAGTCAATTTCAGTAGCAGGTGTTGATTGTTGGATGTCACTAGATGGAGGGCAACTTCCAAAACCATCGTCCGGACTGGCTTGCATAGGTTCCAAGTCATCACCAGTGTCAAGGCATTCAGTTCCAGCAGGACTGTGATCTGAATAGTCGTAATAATCTGGAACTGCTTCCAGAGAGGGAACAAGATTAGGATTTACAGTTGGAAGTAGAAGCCAGCCTGAACTAATAAGTATACATTTGTTCATTGCAAAGTCCCCCTTATTGCCTACAATTTCTCCTCTTGTACTAAAAAGAAAAGAATTTGGTTTTTATACATATTCATGTATAAATTTAACAAAATGATATTAAAAGCTTATCTCAAAATATATATAGTAAATACATATATATATATATATATATATGTGTGTGTGTGTGTGGGATTTTAAGTGAATAACTTATGATTTAAACAAAACTAACATTCTTCAAAATATAAAGAAAGTTTAATAGACATAAAATATATAAGTAACATTCAAATGTAACAGTAAAACCAAATAATGGATAACATAATCAAGCTTCCCTGAGTTTTGCCTTAAAAATCGACAGAACGTGCCATGGCTGAAATCTATAGAACACCTCGTTCTTTCCATGCATCATCACACAAGTCTCACTAGGAATATCACTTTCATTAAATCATTGAGTTTATTATCTTTTATTGCTGAATACTTTATCCTTTATTCCCACATATATATATTATAATGCATAAGTTAGCATAAAAAACTAATGTAGGGCAGTAAAAGGCAGAAATTGAAATTTCAAGAGGGAGAGGATGCAATTTAGATGATGTGCATAATTTCTGCCTTGCTTTGTAAAAAAAAGTTCAGCTAGATGGCACTGCAATACTAAGAAGTTAAATGTTATGCCACTCTCATAATTCAGCATAATTATAGAACACAGAAAATGAAGTTCTGAATGCATGGGACTTTTTTTATCACTGTGAAAAGGAGCACTGAATCTGAATATTTTGATTTAGCATGTGAATAATATAGAAATAGCTTATAATTTATACTGTATATAATCCAAATTATTTAAATGCTACTTTTTTTACAGTATTTCATGACTCCATTTTTGACTTGAATATTTTTTTCCCTCTTTTTATCAGCAGTATGTTACTATTTGATTACTTACTGCTACTAACAAGTAACACATAAAATAAATAAATGAAAAAAAATTAAAATGTTTCAATTTAATTATTTAAAGATACAAAAAAGTAATAGAATAAATAAATGAAGAAAATAAAAAATTTTGTATGAGAGGGCAGTAAACATTTTGGAAGGACATTTAGATTACTAATAATTAATGCAATAGTTAATGTTTCGCTTAATTCCACACACGGTTCACCCAAGTGACCAGCAAGAGTTGAAGCATATGAAAGAGTCAAACCCACTTATCAAGAACTGACTACTAAATCTTACTACTTCACTACTGAATCTTATCAAGAATTCCCAGCAGGAGTTGCTGCAAAAAATCTTTCTAATTGAAAGATTATAAAATTAAAAGTCAGCTAAAAATTTTCATTACAAAAAAAAGAAAAAGAAAAAAGAAAAAGAATATTGCCTAGTTAAACTGATAGCATCGAGCTCACAGACTATGCGTACTAATTGTACATTACAGTCTTATATTTTCAAGGGTTAATTCTGCTCAAAAAACAAATTAAGTGGCGAGGGGGGGGGGGGGACAGCTCTATCCATTTCCCCATTTTATACTTAATCATTGAAACCCTTAAACTCAACAAGGATATGCTTTATAATATAAAAAATATATGTCCAAAATTCAAAGCAACATTTACTTAAATTAAGAGGGGTAATACCACTGATCCACCATTTATACTTATCCAATGAATTCCCAAAACCAATCAGGAAAGCACCTTATCAGAATGAACCTATAACCAAATTTTGAAGCAAATCGGTAAATTCTGCATGAAAAACCTATTTATAAACAGTCACAGCAAAAAAAAAAAAAAAAAAAAATCTTGACATTTGCGATTTGAGACGTTTTGTTAAATATCTAGAAATATACAACAGGAATGACTCCGAAACTCCAGAAGTATAAACAAATTAGTACAGGTCATATATTTTCAAAAAGATTTTTTGTTCAAAATCCAATAGGGGACATTAGACAAATTGAAAAAGAACGAATATCATTTGAATAACTTTGTCAAAACTAATGTAGCAAAAGCATTTAAACTGTAGATTATGATTAAGAGGCTTATGGTAATAAACTGTGTTCATTTTTTTGCGGATAGCATGTATACTTTTAGAAAAAATTAAGGTTTTTATAAAAACGATCCCAAATTTTGCAAAGTTTTTTGCTTATAATTTGCAGAGTTCTTGATAAAAAACAATGTTCTTTTCAGAAAATATGAGAAACGACATAAACTTTAGTAATGTGGTGAGGAAAATTACACCGCATTACAAGGTACGCGAAAGATAGTGGTTAGTGTTAATAAAGTAATATTAAGATAATATCCCAATCCGCGTTGTGAAAGATTGTACTGGATATTACCAAAAAAAAAATTGTTTTCTTTTAAACTTATCAATAATTTAAATAAAGGAAAATCGCAATAGCTCAGACTCAAACTTATTTAACATTTAAATTTGCAAATCAGGATTCTATTGGGTTACATAAAATTAACAAAATAAAAGAATTCTGATTGTTAATATTAAAGGTTATTAATCTATTAATTCACTGAAAATAAATAGAGTAAAAGAAATCATGAAAAAAACACAAATACATATATACACTCAAACATTTATTCTCAAAATATATAAAAGGTAAATACAAATAACAAATAGTAAGATTCACCAATAAGGATATAATTTACTTACTACACTTAATTCTTTTGTTTTAAATTCAACTTAAATAATGGATATTGTTAAATGCTCACAGCACAATCTTCAGGGCTATTCACCCAAAAAAATATTCATTAGATTTATTTTATTATTATTTTAATTAATTTTATCAATTAAAACTTAAATAGTGAATTTTTTTTTATTATTATTCACATAAAACAAAATATTTTTTTTTTTAAATGGCCTTATCCCTTGGAAGGATTATAAAAAAATTTCTCACCATAACCACGGCATCCGGCAGACTTGATAATCGTCTTAGATAGTCCTGTATGATTATTGAAATGTCTCTTGCAATAAGCGCACCACTCATCCATGTAAATATTATTCATTAGTGTTCATAGAGTTGTATCTTGTTGAAAATCACACCAAGTCCGTTTAATAATGGAAAGTTGCAGAGAGGCATAAATAATAATCTTGGAGAATGTCTAAATGAGGAATCATATCGGGCCTGATGAGAATCATGCAGAGTCAGTTTAAATGGACTATCGCATATCAATTGAAAATCATCACACCAAGTCCGTTCGGCACTGGTAGGCTGCAGAGAGGCATAAAAAATAATCTTGGAGAATGTCTAAATGAGGAATTATATCGGGCCTGATGAGAATTCATGCAGAGTCAGTTTATAAATGGACTATCGCATATCAATTGAAAATCATCACACCAAGTCCATTCGGCACTGGTAGGCTGCGGAGAGGCATAAAAAATAATCTTGGAGAATGTCTATTCATATTTCTTCTATAATTTGCACCTCGTTCCAAAGTCCCTTTTTAAAGAAAAATTAATTTTTTTTTTTCTTCCACTGATCTCCAGATGACGGAAAACAACATCTGAGAGAAAAGAAAATTTTTTTCTTTCCTCTCCATCTCTCTGTCCGGATGTTTCTTCCTCATTGGTTACTCAAAAAAAATTTTAATCGTCCCTTGTAATCCCAAGCAGGTCATTGGTACCTTGACCATCGGGGAGGTATGTCTTTTTATTTTTTCCACCCCTTTCTTTTTTTTTTTTTTTTTTTTTTTTTTTTTGTTTATTTGGCTTCTTCCTCCCGTTCAATCCCTCGTGATGCTGCCTCTTTTGTGTATGACTGTCGACCACACACAATGCTTGTCCACTGGTTGTAAATAATCGTTGAAAGCCCCATAAATTCTGCGCTTGTTCCTTCGATTTTTTATGTCAAAGGCTGGCGACAAACTATAGTTTATAGTTTTATTGTCCCCATTTTGTCTGTCTGGGAATTCGTGGTGATAATCCCTCCAAGACTACACACGTGCATATTATTATTATTATTATTATAAATAAAATCTTGCAGTTTTTACTGCAATTAGCTTTCAACTTTACCTAATAATTAAAAAAATATATAATTATTATTCCTTGGTTAATGCTAAAATAAATTCAAAATTTTATTTCAATTTTTATATATCTATTTATATTTTTTTTTGATTGTGCTGTTCATTTTCTTTTTATACCTCAGAGTAAACATAGTAAATAGAGGGAGAATTCCCCCAGTGTTTCTTCAGCCAAGATAAGAATCACGTGACTCCAGGCAAGACCGTTTCCGGTCATCGTAGTAATAGCATTGATTTCTATGGAGGACATTCGACAATTTTTTGTTTGCGACTAAAAAATATCATGGTATCAAGTTGTTGTGCCTATGGATGCACAGAGAGACAAAGCAAAACAAGTTCTGTTACTTTCCATCGGTATGTATTTATTTTTTATTACTTTTTTTTAATATTTAAAGGACTTTAAAAATGTATCATTCCAACTATTATACCGTTTACTCTTGTTATCATGATAAAAATAGAAAACATTTTACGTTTAATAACTTAAATGTATGTAATAATGCTATTTACTATCATCCAGTGTCATCAATTTAAATATTAAAAGTGTAAATTTGATTAATTTGAATTAATTTGAACCATAATAAGAACATTTCTTATTACGGTGCTTGGCGATACATTTTTATCGCCAAAAGAAACTTGTTTTCATTGCTTTAAAACGTAAACACTTGCGTTTTTTATTTTTATTTTTATTTTAAATAAATTTTTGCTTTAAATGAATCGCATCTTTACTCTCTTGTTAGTTATTTCGCGTGAGTTCATATATCTTTAAATTTTAAAATTTGAAATTAATGCAGTTGTTTGAAATAAATACAACTTTCTAATATCATTTTATAATTTTTAATTGAAGTTTCTGAGAAAAAATGCACGAATTTGTTTTATATTTTGTCATGTTTTAAGAATTCTTTTTAATTAAAATTAAATTTGTGAAATATTTTAAAAATTATAATATTAAAATTATTAATAAAAAATGATGGTTGGAACGGTATATTGAATTTATTCTTTTTATGTAACAAACATTTAATGAAACAATGGTTATTTATTTATTTATTAATTAAGTCCTTTTTTTTCGACTTGTACTTGTATTATATTCTTTGTGACTCTTTCTCACTTATTAAATTCAGTTAAGGGATTTTAAAAAAGTATACTAAATTTAATTTTTTTAAGTAATTTCTTTGCTTACTTGTTTATATATGTATACTTTTGTATGCATTAACATTTAAATTTGCCAACATATTATACATTTTTATTATCATTATATACTTTTAAAAAAGTATCATTTATAAAATACTATTTTAATTCATTTTATGTATAGCTTTCCAAAGCATGAAGACAGAAGAAAAATCTGGGAAATGAAATTACGAAGAGAAAATTTCAAAACTACAAATTCTTCAGTGGTGTGCTCGAAACATTTTACTCCCGATTGCTTTGACAGAGAAAAATTTGGTGGTATATAGTTGAAAAAAAAAAAAAAAAAAAAAAAAAAAAACTGCTGTACCAACATTATTCGATTTTCCCAAACATCTGATTGAAAGAAAGGTTTTACGCAAGCCCTTAATTAAGAAAACACCTTTACTGGCCTCAAAATAAAAACTGTTCTATCACGTCAATCTTAAATGAGATTCAATTACCTTGAAAATTGAAATTATCTTTAATAATTTTGTTACAATTAAATAACCTTTAAATATTTTTGTTATCATTAAATAAGGCGGTGATTATTATTTAAAAAAAATAGTAGTACATCCCGTAGGTAACAATGTGGCACTCCTCATTTAAAATTTATTTTATTGAATAGGCACATTTTATTTTAATAGAATAAAAATTTTGTAATAATTATTATGCAAATATGTTTTTAACATTAAAAAATTCTTATTAGTAGTCCCTGGGAATTCAGATTATGGATTTAGTGTATCGTGAGGTTCTGAAGATTGGCAACTGCTGATATAAATGAATTAAACATGGCTGAATAAATTTTGTTTTTTAATTCTATCGTTTCTAAAAGTGAAATTTTGCATTTTGGACTTTTTCGAACTAATTTGTGTGCATTTATGCAATTTGTTTTATAAAATAATTTCAGTATATGTTAAAATAGTGCATTAAATTATTTGTAAATTTCCATCCTGAAGAAAAGTTGCATATAATATTATCTGTGTAAGTTATGATCATTAATGAATTATTCAATTAAACTTTTTGCGTTGAAAAGCATACAATTAATTGTATGCGTTGTAATAGATGTGTTTGTTTAGAAAGAAAAACAATAAACATTTTGTGAATTTAGAAAATTTAAAGTTGATGTTTATTTTTAATGAAAATGCCCTTTATTTAATATCAGCATTTAAAAATAAAATAATTATCAAATTGTTTAATTTTTTGTTTTTAATTTACAATAAAAGTTTGGCTTGTTTGTTAATTTGATGTAATAATAAGCAAATAATTCATCACTTAAACTTTCTTTCTCTCGAAATCTCATCTTTCTTCCTCCCCCTCCTCAGCCTCTGATCTTCCAGCACACAAAGTTAAACTTCTTAACCAATTTCTTTATTTTTTTCCCGCCTATTTGTACTTTGTATTAACAATAAAAAATTAATTATGGCATTAAATTAAATATAAACAAATCCATGTAAAAGATTGAAAACTGAACAAAAATATATACATTTGAATGATAAAAAAAATTAAGCATGAAATAAATAAACATTAGCATAAAAATCCAACGTACATTCGGATTTCTTTTACTACTGATTTGTATTTCTGTCAACTCTCAAGTGTCTGAATGACAGCATAAAAATACTGCACTCCTGCCAAGAGCTACGATAAAGAGACAAATCTAGCATTACTTCTGGCAACCATTCATCGCCAAATGCCTGGAGTCACGTGGGTCATCCTGGCAGCATTTCTTACTGCAGGAAGCAATGGGAATTCTCCCTCTATTTACTATGTTTACTCTGAGTTTTATACATATTTACTTAAGCAATGTCGTGACAATTTCGTCACAACAACATAACACCCTGTAATCAAAATTTAAAAATATTAATAATTGTGTGAAAAATGAGCAAATTTACTAAATAAATTTTCAATGTGCATGCGTTAACTCTATAAAAAATTCATGTGCATTTTGTGTTAGCTAAATGTATAAAACAACTTTTGTTAAAGTTTCAAAATCATAGCATGAAAATTCTGAAAATTATCATTGAAAGAATAAGATCAAAATTCGATATTCCTGAAATGAAACAAAAAAATTAGGGGCTGTATCTATATTCCATGGATTAGTGTCTACACAATACTGCACATACTACTACATTTGGATATAGCTCCTCATCTTTTTGCTTCATTTTGGGAATAACGGATTTTGATCTTATTCTATCAACAAGAATTTTCAAGGTATGATTTTGAAACTTTAACAAAAGTTGCACTATACATTTAGCTAACACAATATGCAAATGAAATTTGTATAGATGAGACACATGCACAGTGAAAATGTATTTAGTAAACCTGCTTATTTTTCATACAATTATTAATATTTTTTAATTTTGATTACAGAGTATTTTGTACAATGTCATTTCTCATATTTTCTAAAAAGAACATTTTTTTTTTTAAATTAAGAATGCTGCAAATTATAAGCAAAAAACATGGCAAAATTTGGGACCTTTTTTTTTTTTTTTTTAAATAAAAACCTTAAGGATGTCTAATAAAGAATATTGCCCAGTTAAACTGATGGCATTGAGCTCACAGGCTACAAATACTAATTGTACATTAAAGCCTTATATTTTCAAGGGTTAATTCCGTTAAAAAATTAAGAAAGGGAAACAGCTCTCTTCTTTCCTCTTTTTTTATACTTAATCATTGAACCTCCTATACTATCAAAGACATGCTTTATCATATAAAAAATCTATATCCAAAATTCAGAGCAAATTAGATAATTCTTAATAAAAACCCATTTAGCATTTATATAATTTAAAAGGAGTTATCCCCCTCTTTTATACTTAACCATTAAACTTCCAAAACTATTCAGAGATTTGAACGAAATCTGAAAATTCTGCTTGAAAAACCCATTTATATAAATTAAGGGGGGGGGGCATTAGAACCCCTGTTCCCCCTATTTATACTTATACAATGAACACCTAATAACAGTCACTGAATCGCCTCATCTGAATGATCCTAATCTAAATTTTGAACGAAAACTTAATTCTGCATGAAAATCCCATTTATATCAACTAACGGGGGGGGGGGGGGGGGGGGGGGGGGATTAGAGCCCCTGTTCCCCCTATTTATACTTATTCAATGAACACCTAATAACAGTCACGGAATCGCCTTATCAGAATGATCCTAATCTAAATTTTGAACGAAAACTTAATTCTGCATGAAAATCCCATTTCTATAAATTAAGGGGGGCGGGGCATTAGAACCCCTGTCCCCCTATTTATACTTATTCAATGAACACCTAATAACAGTCACGGAATCGATTCATCAGAATGATCCTAATCTAAATTTTGAACGAAAACTTAATTCTGCATGAAAATCCCATTTATATCAACTAACGGGGGGCATGAGCCCCCCGTTCCCCCTCTTATACATATCGAATGAACTCCAAAAACTAATCAGGGAAGCGCCTTGTCAGGATATACCTACATACAAAATTTCAAGTGGATCCGATATTTTTATCATGAGTTATCGCATTACGCACATACATACAGAACGGACGGGCACATAAGCTCTCAGGCTATGATAGCCTGTGAGCTAAAAAAGGAGTCTATTTTCCTACAAGGGTATAAAATTTAAATTAATATACATACAGCATTAAAATTTAGATTAATATTAAAAAGCAATTTCCATGCCCTTTCTTTATGCTCAAATGTCAATTTTGATTCCATATACTTAGAATGAAGTAAATAAGCTAGCACTGCATTAAATGCGATTTGAATCTTGCATTTGTGAGTTTCCATGATATTTCCATAATTAAATAAAGTTAATCAAATTTTATGAGCAGCATACAATAGAACAGTCATGTTTTTTACCTTTATCTAAAGCAGGCATGTCAAACTCATCTACCACCGTGGACCAAATTTAGCAATGTACACAATGCCACGGGCCACAGTATAGAAAATAAAGATGGAGATTAATTTGATGACAATCGCACAAAATGAAAACTGTTCGTAAAAAATACAGCATTGTTTTAGAAGACAAACAAGCAAACAAAAATACGTACAAAATTTTTTTAACTATACATTGGAAAAATTAAAAACGCGCACCATGAATTTTTTCAATATTTATTAAGTAAAAACAAATCTGTAGAAAAAGTATATTACGAGAGAGCACTGTCAAATGTAATGGATAAAAAGTTAAAATTAAAATACAAACTAGATTTAAATCGCAATCAAAATTATACAAAAATGTGTTAGTAATTTTGCAATCCTAATATTTGAATTTTCTTTTATGTTGTAATTGCTACTTTTTATAAAACCAATCATTGGTAGAACACAATTATTTACAATATAATATTATGAAAAAAAAATCATAATTGATTAAAATATATTAGCTATGGGCATTGATTCGGTATAGGAATGATTTCCAGACTCACCTCATTTATTTTTAAGTACATATTGTGTCTGAAAAAAAAAAAAAAAAACTGCTTACAGAGTAAAATTTTTTACACTTATATTTTCAAGAATTATAAAGTTAAAAGACAAAATAAATGCTAGCCTCCGGCCCCAGGGCCATTAAATGAGAAAAAGTGGTTATTAAAAGAATATTTGTTGGTGGCTACTGATGGCTACTGTATACTAAGGAAAATGACTTAGTTTTAAAAAATTTTAAACTATTCTGGATATTCTCTATTCTAACTTGAACGATTTCGAATTGTGTGTTATTACACCCAATAGTTGTTTTTAAAAGGAGATAGATTATTTTTAATATGATTCATGAACACACTTTTTTCAACAAAGTTTCAGTGTAAAATCTATTTATTTATCCAAATTATTTCTAGATATTTGTGGGGTTTTCGAAATATTTGTGAATAAATTCTTAGCAAACTTCAACGAAGTTTCTACATATCAAACATAATTTTTCAGTCTTTGTTTGAGTAGAAAAAAAAATATTTCAAATTGACTTCTATGAATCTGATATTATGTCTCAACATCAAGAAAGATAAAGATCTCACAGGGATAATTTATAATGATACGTTTACTAACCTTTAAGAATGAAATTAATTAATGAGCTTATGTCCAAAATGCTCGCTTTCGACTACGAATGCAGCTTAATAATAAAAACAGATTAACAATTTTTTGTTATTATTATTTTCTTTTATATTTTACAAAATGAGAATTTGGTTCACCTTTGCTTTTTAAAGCTATTTATTTCTTTTGATTTTTTAGAAACTTTTAATTAGAAATTAGCGTCGTTTTTATAATTGATTTTTCATATATTTGTAATACCTAACAAATGCCACGCATTACTTTGTAATATAGTTAGTGAATCAAAGAGCGCAGTAAAATAATGTATTTTCGTTTCACCATAAAAGCACATAATAAACTATTAAAAATATATATATAAAGCTTTTATATTTTTTTCAGATTAAGATATGCTCTTCTTAACTTTCTTGTTGATAACTTTTGCATACCCTATCTCCTGGAAACAAAATTTTAAAATGATTAGATTTGATCATATTGTTTTCATCTCCTATGCCAAACCGTAAAAAATATTTCATCCAAATTAACAACCATTAATTAAAAATGTTAAACTTTTCTTTATTTAATTGCAGATCATTGAATTTAATGCATGTCAATATCTGCCATTAAACATAATGCACATTAATATTTTGAAATAATGGTAGATATTTTGAATAAACTCATTCCCCAGTTTTGCAACGCTGTAAGATTTGCAATGCAAAGTGTATTTTCTGCATCAACTAAGAACTGAATCAAACATACGAAAATATCAAAGGCTTGGCGGGCCACAGAGAAGCTCCTGGCAGGCCAATTGTGGCCCGCGGGTCACGTGTTTGACATGCCTGATCTAAAGCAACAGCAGTAGATTTTAACATTTTTAATAAATATTTAATTTCTTTGTAAATCATGATATTTATTTACAATTTTAACAACTGCTATGTCCTTAATATCATTTAATTTCTTTATAAATCATGATATTTATTTACAATTTTAACAACTGCTATGTCCTTAACCGTTTGACTGCTACGCGGCGCAAAAGCGCTGCGATAGTTTATCTCGAAAACCGCGGCGCAGCGCTTTTGCGCTGCGAGTTCTTTATAATACAAAAAGAATTATTAAAATTGATTGATATTTGTCTAAATAACAGTGTTTTATATGACAACATTATTTTTTCCTTTAAAGAAATCAAAATATGTACCGCAATTTTCGTGCATTCTTGCAAAAATTGCTTAGCACTAAAACGGTTAATATCATTTCATTATTTTCAATCATTTGCAAATAATATAGTTGATTCTTTGTGAAAGATTTAAAACTATCAAATTCTAAT
Source organism: Maratus speculifer (assembly GCA_964019185.1). Lineage (NCBI taxonomy): Eukaryota > Metazoa > Arthropoda > Arachnida > Araneae > Salticidae > Maratus > Maratus speculifer. Next base: position 312,949,065 of record OZ025296.1, on the reverse strand, counting down.
ACAAATTTATTTATTTTTTAATTAACTGAATTGGGGCACCTGTGTTTGGGGCACCCGGATTTTAAAACTGCAAATGCAAATGATGCTTTGGAATCTGGAAATACAGAACAGAAAGTAGTGGGAAATGTTGACATCTTGAATACACAAAGAACTGGTGTTTCTGTACCTTTTCTAGCTTTGCATGGGGAGGGTCCGATTATCGTCACCTGTCGTTAACAGGTAATCATAGCGTGTTGGAATCTGGAAATATTGAACAGAATGCAGTTAGGAATGTTGATATCTTAAATAAACAATGAATTGGGGCACCTGTTTCAGCCTATGCGTAGAGTGGGGAGGATCTGACTGTCCGATTATAGTCACCTATCGTGAACATGTAATTACGACATTTGAATGACTTGTTTTTCAAGCATGTACATGGGGTTTTTTTTCTATAAGGGGAAGGAAAATAAGACATTTTTTCAAGAAATTACAGGTTGTAAAGTACATGTTTTGAGTAATGGGCTGGGCGCATTTTTCACTTATAAAATGGGACAGGGCATGTGTTATATACAAAAGGGTAGCAAGGTGCATCAATAATTAAATAAGGGCAGGCAGGGTGCAGCGCCCTTTGAAACATGCATAATGGGAACACTATTGATATTTGACAAAAGGTCTGAAATCACAAATGTCAAGATTTTTTTTGCTGTTACTGTAAATCAAGAGGAAGGGCATTAGCCCCCCATCCCCCCTCTTTATATTTATACAATGAACACCCAATACTAGTCACAGAGGCACCTAATCAGAATGATCCCATGTCTAAATTTTGAACAAAAACTGATAATTCTGCATGAAAAACCCATTTCTATAAATTAAGGGGAGGGACATTAGCCCCACATCCCCCCTCTTTATATTTATCCAATGAACACCTAATACTAATCACAAAGGTACCTCATCAGAATGATTCGTTATCTAAGTTTCGAGTAAAAACTGATAATTCTGCATGAAAAACACATTTAAGTAAATTAAGGGGAGAGGTATTACCCCCCCTCCCCCTATACATATCAAATGAACTCCAAAAACTAATCAGGGAAGTGCTTTATCAGAAGATACATATATCCAAAATTTCAAGGGAATCAGATATTTTTATCATGAGTTATCATGTTATGCTCATATTGCACGTACATACAGAATGGACGGGCACATAAGCTCTCAGGCTTTGATAGCCTGTGAGCTAAAAATTGCAAAAGGTCTACTTACTCATAGAACACGTCTCCTTTTTCATCATTATCATTCATTAATAGATGAATAGGAGCACCAGTACTTTTAACTTTTTTTGTAGCTTTTTTTGCAGCTTTATTTTTTCTCTTGAGGCAGCTAAGATTTTTTCCCAGTTTTATTTCAGTTGAAAGGAAAGGCTACAAGAAGTAAAATAATTTTACAAATTGGAAAATTGTTTAAAAAGAAGAGGTACCAAATGAAACCAAATATAAGAAAAAAAAATGTTTGTGTAAGATTAGAAATAGAGAAGTCTAAAAATCTTGGTCTGGTGAAAACAAAACTAAAGTAAGTAAAATAAATAACTAAAGTAAGTAAAATGAATAGCACTCCAGGGTGGCTACAGAAATTATGAAAAAAAGTTCCCTTATTTTTCCCTGATTATTTGTATCAAATTTCCCTGATTTTTATTAAAGAATATGTACGGTATTTTTTTAACACATGCTGCTTTCGCGTAAAACACATTTATTCAGCTTGCAAATATCTCTTTTAGGAGGTAGAAACAAAAATTACACAGTATTTAATTAGCAAAGGTATTATAATATATTTGTAATTATTACGAAGGGTTCATACTCATTTTCCAAAATCCCCTGATGGGGGATGTACGATGTACGATTTTCGGGGATGTACGATTTTCCCATATCAAAAATTAATAACATTTTGATATTACATATGATAATAAAGAGTGCGAACAGCAACAATTGCCCCCAATTTCCCAGAGTAGACTGTCATTTTGGCAGGTTTTCCCAGGTTTGGGAAATTTTTTGCGTTATCCCCTGAGATTCTCCTGATTTTCCCAGGAATCCCATATTTCCCTGATGAGTATGAACCCTGTTACGGATACGCAACAAAAGTTACGGCAGGGCTTCGGATAAAAAAAAAATTGCTAATTTCATCAAAGGATCGCTTGAAATAACACTAATTTCAACATAGGATCGAGGGAAAAAACACGAAATTTTGTCAAAAGATTGTATAAGAAAGTGCTCATTTCTTCAAAGCTTTGTGAAAAAAAGTGCACAAATTTAGTCAAAAGATCGTGGAAAATTAGCCCTAAAGATAAAGAAAAAAAATGGAAATTTCATCCAAGGCTTGCATAAAAAAAAAATGTGAATTCCATGAAAGGTTCATGTAAAAGCAAGTATTTAGTTAAAAGATTGTGAAAATGTGCAAATTTCATCTAAAGATTGCGAAAAAACTTGCAAATTTCATCTTAATATCACAAAAAATGCACAAATCTCATCTAAAAATCGTGAAAAATGCACAAAATGTGTCAAAAAGCGTTCAGATTTTGTCAGATCGCAAAAAAATGATGAAATTTCTTTAAAAGATTGTGCTAAACATTGAAATTTTGTCAAAAGATCGCAAAAAATGTTCAAAGTTTGTCAATAAATTGTGAAAAACACAAATTTTGTGAAGAAAAAAACCCCTGAAAAACAGCAAATTTTGTCACGAACTCACAGGAAAATTTCATCAAAAGATCACAAATGAACTAAGTTATGAAAATTTGGGTTTATAGGACAATTTAGCTTTCATACAGACTGATACCTCTTGGTAGCAGTATGGCTTTATGTCTCTTTAACATACCTTATTATTGGTTTAAACATAGCCTGTTTTGCAACAAATCAATGTTGGTAAGGTGAAAACAGGAATATTTTTGCACGGAGAAAAGTTTCCCTGATTTTGAGTATTTTTTATAAAGTTCCCTGATATTTCCCTGATTTTTCCAGATTGATAAACTTCCCTGATTTTTCCCTGATTCCATGATTTTCAGAATCTGTAGCCACCCTGCACTTCTTTTGTATTTTTAGAGATTTAATCTATGAAGTAGGAGAATAATAGATATGGTAAACGTTACCTTCATCTAGTACCTAAACTATTTATTATGATAATATTCTGGTCAGCATTGCAGCAACTAAAGTCAAACACATGGTATAATTTTTTTAAGGGGTATCCATAATATCATATTTAAGATTAATTTGTATTTTAAAATTAAATTTAAATAGTCTTGTTACATAAAATCTAAGTCTGCCAACATTCCGCTGTTGCAGAACAATTTTTATAGTATGTCATGTGTTGAAAACCAAGTTATTAAAAAAGTATTGCACCACTATCTTAACACAAAGGATGTGGAATTAGCATTACCAAGTCTAATGTTCGTAAAAGCTGGACAGGGAGACAAAAAAAGCAGAGTAGCGGCTTCTAAATCAAAACATAAAATTATAATGCAAACTCTATAAAAAAATTTGCCTATAATGTAATCCCATCTTAAACATAAAAATTTCATTGTCTCCATTATTAAAATAGCATACATTTAGCTATGAATAGCATACTAAGATTAGCATGCCGTAAGAATAGCAAACTTGTGCCTTATATTTGGTCCCTGTTGCGACAAGATAAACCAGGATGTTACTATAGAATTAAAAGCAACAATTTTCATATTTTGTTATTCTTATATTACTTAATAATGTTGACTCTAGAAAAAAAGGGCCGCCAGGCAACAATTTTTCAAAAGGGGGACACTATTCTAAAAAAAGGGTACTTCCCCCCCCCCCCCCAAAAAAAAGGCACGTTATTCTTAAAAAAGTGTACAAAAGGGCACACTTTTACTATGTTCTTCAAAAATATTTTAAACTTCCCTTAGAATTTGCGATACTATCCTGGGATGAACTGAATTGTCATGGGCTGAATGCAAAAGTGTTAAAAAGGACCACTGAGTGCTGCGTCCTGCTAAAACGGTGAGTCAACACTACTTGGGGGGGGGGAGTCACTGAACTTCGAAATGTTAAGTATGGACGTTTGATGCATTTTTATATTTTAAATATCTCTTGGGAAAATCAACATTTTTAACTTCTCTTTTTTTTGTGTACTCTTGTTAAACGATGTTTCTTTTTTTCCTAGTTCTCAAAGTATTTCTAAAATTTACACTTAATTTAATATTTCGTGCATTATAAGCCGACAAACTGTGGGTGCAATTTTAATATTTCATATAATATTAAGTCTATATTTTAGAAAAATTTTGAAAACTAAGAAAAACAGAAACATCTTTTGAGAAGCATATAAAAAAAATAGAAGTTGAAAATATTAATTTCTCAGGGATATATTTTGAATATACAAGTGCATCAAACGCCCCTATATTTGTAAGCTGTATAAAATATAAAATTGCTTTTTAAGAAGCATTAGCTCTGGAGGAAAATGTTTTAGTTTTTTAGAAAAATGAAATTCTGTTACTGATCAAGAAGTCCTGACTCTTAAAAGGGTTCAAGATTAAATAGCAGAACAAAAAGTTAAAACTATAAAGCAAATCACTATCACTGCAATGTTTAATAAATTTAAAAATAAGTAAAAATGTTTTCTATTAGTTTTGCATTTTTTCAATTGAATATATTACTAATGTTCAATTTAGTTTTTTTAATTAAAAAAAATTAATTTTATACATTTTTTTTTAATCTACAGCATGATTACTATATTTGGTGATAAATTCTAAATATTAGAATATAAACAAAGAAATGACCTATAATCTACAAAATTCCTATAATTGACAAATTGCTTGACATATGCAGATTAGAGGGAATGTACAAGAGTACCGTATTTTCGGGCGTAAGCACCGCGGTGCATACAAGTTTAAAAGTTAAAATTATGCTTACTGCGGCGCTTCTGCCGGGGCGGCGGACACGATATAATTTTTTTTTTTCTTGCAGCGATATTCATAACAGAGGTGATTCTGATTGGAATTTTTCTGAAAATTGTGAAAAGTCAATCATCAGGAAGTAAATGCGAAGCATAAAAAATATCGCGAATTTCGACAAATGATAGCCTAATTTCTGTCAATCATTCGCAGAAAAAGCAAGAATTTTATCAAAGGATCGGGAGAAAAAACACGACTTTTATCACAGGTTCGCGGGAAATGAATGAATTTCGCCGAAGTATCGCTAAAAAACCCACATTTCGACGAAAGATTGCAGTAAAAACGTGAAATATGTCAAAAAATCTCTAAAAAACTCAAATTATGTCAAAAGATGGAGAAAAAATCGTGAATTTCTCAAAGGTTCGCCAAAAAGAACGCCCAAAAGAATTGTAAAAAAAATTGTTAGAAAAAATGCAAATATGTCGTATCTATAAATAAACGGCAAAAAACGAAAAGAAACGTAAATTCAGGCGAAAAAACGCAGAAAAAAGGAGAAATTTGGAAAAAAGGCATAAAATCTATTAAAAAATCTAAAAAAAAAACCGAACATTTCATCAAAGATTCACGATTCATTCGGTTCATCATGATTCATAACGTTTTCAACGGCAAATTTAACGGTGTGTATCATGATGAAATGAATGGATCATGAATCTTTGATGAAATGTGTGTTTTTTCGAGATTTTTTTAATAGATTACATTCTTTTATGCTTTTTTTTTTTACAAATTTCTCCATTTTTCTGCGCTTTTTCGACAGAATTTACGTTTAAAAAAAACGCAATTTTTTTCAAGTATTGCTTCAAGTATCAAAATTCATGATTCATTTGTCATTCAAATATCCTTAATGCCTCACATTGACGAACTACCTCTAGACTGGACGTACGGTTGATATGCAACTAGGCCATCCAGAACAAACTTACATTGTTCCATTCAAATATTCATAATTCATCATGATTCGACCCTTGCTCATCCCCATAAAAAAACGCAATTTTTTTCAAGTATCGCGAAAAAACTCTGCAAATTCGTCAAATATCGTGATAAAACCTTGCAAATTTTGTCAAATATCGCGATAAAACTCTGTAAACCTCGTTACAAACTTTAAAAAACGTATTAAAAAATCGCGAAAAAAAGACTGCACAAATTCAAATTTAATTTTATCATAAAAAATATACAAAATATACTAAATTTAAAATTGGATTTATATTACAAATGTTAAAAAAAACGCAAAAAAACACTAAATATAATGCAATTTTTAACATTTTGATGTAATTTCGTAAGTGCGGCGCATACGGCGGTGCGGCGCTTCTGATGAATATTTGTTTTATTTTAATGCATTTTCGGAGGTGCGGCGCTTACGGTGGGTGCGGCGCATACGCCCGAAAATACGGTATATATATACAGTACAGAACCATTTATCCTGAATAGTCGGGATCAGATGTATTCCGGATAACTGGTTTTTCTGGTTAACTGATTGGGCATTAAAGCAGCATTCATTTGGTAAGTTTTATGGAATATATGTGGTTGTGGTATTACTTCTAGTTTTAAATTAATTATTAGATTACTTGAACTAAGAATTAGATGCAAGTAAGATCAAATGTCAGAGTTTTAAAGAAGGTAATTTATGGGAATTCCTTGGGAACAAAAATTCTGTTTTCTTTGCTTAAGAATGAAAACATCTATGACATAACTATATATGCTTCTATTTCAAATACTAGATATTGTTATCAAACTATACAATTGTTTTAAGTAATGTATATGTTAAACCAGCAGTGTATGATAGTTTTTTCTACAAAGATTCTAACATCAGTTTGTTTGAAATATGATTCTGGCTAACTGGTTTTCCGGATAAATGGTTCCATACTGTATATACATTAGGGTGGTGCGAAAAAACAAAAGTTTTTATTTCCGAATTGCTATAGTGCGGAAAAGTTGCAATTGGTAAATACAAGAAAAACAAAAAAAGAATTTTTCAAATCGGACTTTATCTTCCAATCGCGCAAACCACCTAAAAATTAAAAAAAATTGAATATTTCCGATTTTTTCACAATTTTTTAAAAAATATTACATATGCATACATTTTATTACTATAGTGAAAAATATTTGCATATTGTACTGTTTAATAATACATTAAAACCCCGATAATTCGGATTAATTGGGACCAGACCCAATCCGAATTATCCAAAATCCGGATTATCCGGAGAATGAGAAAAAAAATGAAATAAAACATACTTACAGAATATCACCTTTATATTAAACATGCTGAATATTTATAGATAGTAAAAATGTCTATTTTGTAACTATAAAATCTTCTGCTGTGCCAATTTTGTATAACTTTTGCAGGCCGCATGGTCACGCATCTGTTTGAGCATAGTTAGTTTGTTGGATGTAGTGTGTTTGTGTTGTTCAACCTGATGATCAAAATAAACCGTTAATTGTTGTAAATGTTTTGTTGCTTTGTTATGGCTAATAACTTTTGGTTAATCATCATTGAGATGATATCAATATCTCAACAACCATCATTTTTTTAACATGCTCACAGAATCTTCAGGTGTAATTTCCCTTTCATTCTCGCCTATATTCCCTTCTGTTTCAAGCTTGTTTGTTATTCAAGAAATCACAATTTATGGACCATAAAATCTTTCAAGACTTTCGGGGAGTACTCTCAGCAATCTGCTTGCAGACTTTAAGTGATGCATTGTTGTTTCTTTGAAAGGTAACATCAAAAGGTTTAAATGAAGAAGATTAAGGTACTCTTCCGAAAATATTTGAAAAAAGACTTTTTATTCAGAATACGGAACTGAAATGAATTAATGTTATCAAAATTTTGTTGATCGTTTTTCAAAAAAAAAAAAAAAAAAAAAAACTTGACAAAATTGATCCGGATTATGCGGAGATCCGGATTATGCGGAGATCCGGATTACCGGGGTCCGGATTTGCGGGGTTCTACTGTAATAAAAAAATAAATTATGTTTAGAGAATATCTTCCAATCACACAAGCTCATTAAAAATCGGGAAAAAATTCAATTTCCAGTGATTTTGGTGTATTAAGAAAATGACTAAATGAGTTCAGTTTGCGGTTTCCTGTTAAAATTGAAATGCAAATTAATACAATGAGCATTTTATGCCATTTTTGAACAATTTAGTTATTATCATGCCGAGATGGCTGCAGGGCAAAAAGGTTTAGTTGTTCGCACAAATCCTGTTAGCCACTTTGCCAAACAGCAATGAAGTTGCCGTACGTGTGCACACCCATCTCTCCCCACCCCGTACATTTGCACAGTGCGCCACTTCGTATCAGTGAGCCCATGAACGAATTTCATTTATTAATTGGATGTATTGTGTTATTTTCAATGCAATAAGTGACATGGATACAGATATGCATACAGCGTTGACAAAGAAAATTACTAGACAATCTTTTCATTTTCTTATATTTGGTCATCCAAGAAATTTTTTGCCAAATATTCTTCTAAAACACGAATATAGCGCCTGTATACCTAAAAACTGTATACGTAAGCCTGTATACTTAAGACACTGAAGAACACCCTTTAAATGGATTTAAATGCTTCTAGAATTTCTAAAAATACTTCTAGACTTTTTCAATAAATTCGTCCATATAATACGCATTGATATATAGGATGATACCAGAGTTGGGCAAAATACATCGAAAAATCATTTTCGATACAAAATACAAAATACATTAGTTTTAGAACCTAAAATACAAAATACTTTCCTATTCTAAAAAATTCAAAATACAAAATACATGTATTTTGAAAATACATTTAAAATACAAAATACATTTGAAATTTTTAAAAGTTCGTGTATAACATTGATGTTTTCACAGACCGTGTCCGGCACGGTCAGCAGTCCGGTTTCGGACATATTTTTTTATCCACAACACTCTGGCCGGGCCAGCCCGGACTTGCTCTTCAGTTGTTCTGGGCTGGTCCGGACCAGATATCCGGTTTATATTTTCCTGGAGGATAGTTTCAAATGGACCTGTTCATCATTCTTTTGGGTCCCGGGTTTTACTTTTTTCTCTGAAAATTCGGGCTGGGCCTGATTTATTCTGTCCAGGCCGGACCGGGACTGGACTTCATGCTTCCTAGAGGTCTAAATTAGTCAAAAATTATAGTATTATTCCGAATCCAGCCCGTAAGTTGGGTATCCCGTCCCGGCCTGAACTATCCAAAAATCAGTACAATCTGGCCCGACCCAGCAGTTTTTTTCCAAATAATGTATGTATTTTTAAATTGCTATAATTTTATAATTAAAAGTTTTAATTTTACCATTTTTAAAGAATGGTAAATATATTATTGGACAATTAAATTAAAGCTCAATAAAAGGAACTCTGAAAATGAATCTGTCAATAAATCCTAACTTAAGTCTGTTCTTAAATCCAAATGGTTAACTTTTTGAAATAAGTTTTGATTTATTTTTTGTTCGAAATAGATGAAAGTAGCAAGTGTTGTTATTCAAAAGTAATGGAATCGCACTCATTTTCCTGTGTCTTTACGAAGTGAGTGTTTCAGAAAATAGTGTCAAAGTGGGCGTTTTGTTCTGCATTTGATCGCGTAAGAAGATTAACCGCTCAAACAGAAACAAAAAACGCGTTTGTCACATGAACGAAATCGCTTATATATCAATAAGTAATGCATTGATCAAAAAATCGAAAACACAGTTCGATTCCAAATCGCTTTCATAGTCAGGTCTTTCAATTTATATTTTTCCGTTAAAAAATGAGTTTGTAAATGTGTTAAAATGTTTTGCGCTTGTTAAGCAGAGTAGATGAGAACAGCCTTAAATGGCAAATGTGTCAAATGTGTTAATTCACGCAAAATGGATTTATGGCAAAAATGGCAAAAATGAGCTGGACCGGACCGAAAAATTTCGACTTCTTACATGTGTTTTCAAAACGCAACTTAAGACGTTTTTGTAACACTGATTAAATTCTTTGAATTTATAAATTATCGAAGTAAAAGAAGCAAAAGAAAGAAAAAAGGAAAAGAAAGATAAAGAAAACAAATCAATCTATGGAAGATATATTTTATGCAATAATTGAAGAATACTTATAGATTAATTGCTGAAATATATACAAAAATATAAAATTTATCTTGGATATAATTTACATAACAAATCAATCTATGGAAGATATATTTTATGCAATAAATGAAGAATACTTATAGATTAAATGCTAAAATATATACAAAAATATAAAATTTGTCTTGGATATAATTTACATAACAAATCAATCTATGGGAGGATATATTTTATACAATAAAAGAAGAATACTTATAGATTAAATGCTAAAATGTATACAAAAATATAAAATTCGTCTTGGATACAATTTAGTTTCGATTTAAGCATATGAGTAAAATGTTATCAAAACGATTTCTGATTCAAAGTTATATTTGGAAATCTCGATTCGCTTTGAAAAGAACCAATTTCTCAAATTGAGAATCACTCAATAAATTTCTTTTTGGCGAATTTATTATGTTCGCAAAAGAAAAGATTCTTTCGACCGGAGCACTTGAAGGAAGACTCGTATTAAATTTACGGAAGAGTTCTTTCACTGTAGGATAAGAGTTTAACATTTTGAGATCTACTGACGTGTTAGCTAAAAACTGCAATATTTCAAGTTCAACAGCATTTTGGGAGCTTGACGAAGATGGGGTGCAATCATTATAGACGAACCAGTCATCATCGGTTGCAATTTTACTTTCATCAGATTCTTCTCGCTGATTTTTTAAAGGCAATGCCGAATCTACTAAAATATTTTGAATATTTTTCCCCTTTTCCTTGAGAAGAGGTGACGGCAACCAGCGCATCTTAAACATTGGATGACAGCAGGCAGCTATAATAGCTTCATTTGCCTCATCATTTAAGTTGATATACGGTTCCATCGTTTTTCCAAACTGTCAATGATTGCCAAACGTAAACTATCACAATGTTTAAGTTGTAAATTTTTCATATCTTTCAATTTTGTTTGAATAGTAAAAATTGTTGGTAACAACTGACCAAAAAAACAATTTTTTTCTCCTTGGAGACGATCTATGGCGATAGCAATCGGCTTGAGCACGAGCACATATTCTTCGATATACTCTATTTCTATCGCTTTGAAGGAACTTTTTACATCGAGGCGATGGAACAGATCCTCGAGTTTTTCGTTTTGTTTTAAAATTTGGCATAAAGCATCAAATAGTGAATTCCATCGAGTGGGAACGGGATAACTTAATTTAGTATGTAGAACTTCTTCAATTATCTCCGCTGTCTTCGGTCTACTTGATAGTCTGCATAATATTGAACATTTTGAGATGGCAGTTTCATGAAGCCGTGAAATTGAAGATGCTTTAATAAATTTATTCACGTCAGTGGTAGCAGTTAAACTTAGAGTATGACTGGCACATCTTATGTGATTAGGCAATGTTACTTCGATTTTATTTGATTCAACTTCGTCGGTAAAATCAGGATTAATTTTTAAAAATTCAGTCGGTTCCACTCCAACATTTGTATCCAGTTTTTCTGCAAAATTTGATACCTCATTTACTGATTCCTCATCTATTTCAAAATTTCGAATGCCAAAATCTTTAAACGCTTTTACAAAATTAGAACCATTATCTGTTACAGTTGATATAATTTAGTTGCAAGATAGTTCAAATTCAGAATTGATGTCAAATAACATTTCTGCAATTTTATCATAGGTATGACTCCCCTTAAGTCGCCGACAAGCTAATGCTGCAGACTGTCTTTCCAAATGTTCGTCGATCCAATGTGCGGTGACACCCATAAAACTTCTACTTTTTGATGACCAAATATCTGCCGTAGTGCAAACATAGTTCTGAAATTTAATTGCTTCCTTTACTTTAGAATTTATTTCAAGGTACATGTCATCTAATTTACGAATTAACGTTCGGCGAGACATAACACTTACACCAAAATCCATTTTTGTAAATATATTTCTAAAATCGTGATCTTCCACCGTGGATAAAGGCCTCATGCCATTTATTACGTAATTAAGTATAAGCTGATCAAATTTTGCCTGTTCTAAAGTTGAAGAAGTACGAAACACAAGTTTCGCTTGCTTAAATGCAGTGCCACTTCCTGATGATGATTCAGTTGATTGCTCGTTGTACTTAAGCTTTTTCTTCTGATTGTCTTTCTCCCATTCTTTTTTGTATTTTTCAAAATTTTCCACTTCTGATTCGTGTAGTCTCTAAAAATAAAATGAAAAAAAAAAAAAAACTTTCTTACAGTTATCCACTTATACAAAAGTTTACCCCGGCAAGTCAGAAACACGGGCACGAATCAAAATCTCGTTCGTGCAAAACATCTTTTAAACGTTTCTTAAATATATAGATTTTTTTTGCCTTATTATTAGCAGAATTAAAATTAGAAAAAAAATACATAGTGCACATTACTATAAAACATTCTCTTTTAAAATATTTTTTAGAAGTAACACCGCTTGAAAATTTTGATTTTTTTTAAATTTTATTTGTCGTTCAAAGAGCACTATTTACGTACGAAACTTATATTTTATTAGTTATAGACCAGGAGGCGAAAGCACGAACAACCACGTCATCGATTTCACGGATGAAAATCTAGGATTAGTGAAATCTCGACTCGCATATTACAACATAATCGATCTGCAAATTCATACCTTGGTGAAAAATGCCTAAAAACTTGATTTTACCAGTTGCTCATAGGTTTAACATTAGGTTTTCCTGGTCCTAATCTTCCATGTTTTCACACTTTTGGGTTCAGGAAAGCACAATGGTAAGCGTACGATTCGACCGTTAAAATCTGTTTTTCAGGTGTTTTCACCAAGATAACGTTTGGCAGACCGATTGAATTTTAATATTCGACTTATTCTGGAATTTCAGCCGTAAACTCTATGATGTGATTGTTTGTGCTGCCGCTTCCCGGTCCATTGGAGAAATCGATATCGAAAACGAAAGGGATTATTTTGAAGATACAGAAGTTGCGCGTCAATAAGTAAAAAATAACGAAAACTTTAATTAAATCATTTAACTAATAATAATAATAATAAATCAGTAGACGACTTAACTCCGCAATTTTTTAATCAATCTTTATCATCTCCTAAATTAATCCTTACATGTTTTCCTTGTGAAACATGCAGAATTAAATCAAAGTATTTGTCTTATGTGTAAGTTGAACCCCTTGAGAGGCGAGCAACAATGTCTGTGTACCATTGTATTCTCACTGAAATAACCCTCCTCCCCATTTTTAATAAAGAAAAGCAATTTTTCAACATTATGCGCCCGAAATTAAAACTATAAAATTTCGTTAGAAGTTTGTAGTACGGATCTTGTTTCATTTAGGAGGTATAAAAGTAGTTGAAAAATTAACATTTTACAAGAATTACATAATTTTTAAGGCAGTTACGCAATTCATCAGCTTTCCCACTACAAATGTAAGCTATTCTTTTTCTTGGTCTCATTACCCTAGGCAGGGCCTAAAAGTGAATACTGGGGGGGAGGCTGATACTTTCTCTCTCTGACGCAGAAAGATAAATTAGTGCATAATAACTCTGTAGGTAGTATGCTTCTTATTAAAAACTTGCAATAACTTTATTTTATGCAGAGAAAAAAATATGCTGATGAAAAATCCGAGCATATAACTAGTGCAATATTAAACATATGTTAGCTTCACATGTGCAAATATGATGAGCGAGTGTTGAAACTCTTATTTTAGTTACAATTTAACATTTCTTCGAAACTGTGAAAGAGCCTCAAAACTAAATTAGATTTTTTAACAGAATTTCATTTGGATTTTTGGAACATAAATTCATTGAGTGACCTTGGAATCTTTTCCAGGGGAGGCTCAAAATGTTTTAGGGGGAGGGGGGGGGGATGAGCCTTCCATAGCCCTGACCCTAGAATAAATTTGGAGTTAATCATGTCCATTTCTTGAGCCCTTTTCTTTCTCGAAGTACTGTCGCTTCTCAGCTTCTTCTTTTTTTATATAAAAACTAAAAGTAATACTGTTTGATACGATAATATATGCTCAATAAGTTAGCGTTAAGTTAACCGCATTCTCCCCCCCCCCTCCCCCCTTTTTTTTGTTGTTTAGTTTTTAAAAAAATTTAATTTTATGGCATCAAAATGGTGTTACATTTTAGCTTTTAAAAATAATAACATTTTGTTAATAAATTAGATTTGAAAAAAAAAAAAAAAAAAAAAAAAAAAGAAACTTCTTCGAAACTTTAAATGAAACTTTAAGACTAAAAATGCCACCAACGAGTATTTCGGACAAGCCGGGTTAAATAATTTTTTAGATAATGCCCAACACTAAATTCTTCATGCGTTTCGTTGGAAAACTTCAGTTTGCACAAAGATTCGGTTTCAGTGAAAAAGCAATTGAAGTTTTGAAAAATAAAAACTGTAAGTAGGCCTCATATTTCGACCTACTGAAGAATCTATGCACAAACCCAGCCTGCATTTAGATTATTTTCCATTCATAAGAGTGATTCTCGGTTATATGAGCAGTATTGTAACAAGAGCAGCTTATTAATAAAAATAACCATCATTTGTGTAGGGTCCGTATGATTTCTTCTACTGTGAACATGATCTGAGAGAGAAAATTAGATTCATTCAAGCCGAAAAAACAAAATTCATGATAACTGGAATCTACACCAAACAAATACTGTTTGAGATATTCTAATTTTTGAAAGCTCCTGAAAATATTAAGTTTTCTTCTTTTATAGATATTTTTTTTAATTTCATTTTAAATTCAATTCCATTTTATTGTCAGAAAATAATTACTCATTTTGTATTGTGAACACTAGTCGAAATTTTCCTTGCGCTAATCGATGGAGCATTTAAAAAAAGTTACTATATTGAGTAAAAAATGCGGAAATATTGTCAGAGAAGTTTCGATTTAAAACATTTCGTAATATTAAAAACAGCTGACAAAAACACACTAATATTTACAACATTTTCTGAAATATATACACATGATATTACGTAATTTCAACAAATAATTTTCTTCAAATTCAGCTACATAACATAACATAATTTTAGGTTTTCCTAATACAAATATTTAAACTTATTTTAAGTCTTTATGGTTTATTTCAAAACATTACACTTTAACACAAAGTTTTTAAATTATGAGAATTATTTTATGAAACATAATTAAGTGAGAGAATTGGGTATGGAATTCCCGTACAAATTTATTTCTCCCTTTTTTTAGGAGATGAGGAGATGATTCAGTTAATGACGACGTTTTTTCCCAAGAAGTTTCAAAACATTACATTCATAACATTAATAACTGTGAGATATTATGTGATCTATTTGCGTCTAACTCCGCTCTCTCCCCAATAATAAAAATAATAAATAATAAAATAAATAATGAATAAATAAAATATGCAATTTCGGTATTTCTTTAAACAATAATCTAAATAAATGATGAGAGAATGAAGAATACGGTGTTCAGCCGAATGTTTCTTCATGTGAATTTTTGTAGGAATCTCTTATCATTTTTATTACCGACAAATCCTGCTTTAATTTAACCCAATTCGAATTAAGAAAGCAAACAATCAACTAGACCAAGCCAACTTGACCCCCCCCACCACCATCCCCCCAAAAAAAATAAATTAAATAAATAGCTTGCATCCGACTCAAACGATACCACGGGTTGGTTCTCGTTCGGATAAAATCATGCCAATCTTCATCTTTTGCACGACACACACCAAAATTTAATTAGCAACAACTTATTTTAACGTCTAACAGAATCTGAAGCTAGCTAAAACTCCGTGCATTAGTTCTTAAGGGAGACCCGTACCCATTTTCGGCCAAAAATCATCAAAAGTTCAAAAAAAAAAATTTTTTCTCGGAAAACGATAAAATACATATTTGCGAATATCCATGCAAAATTTCAGAACTCGGGGACACTTGGAACAGGTAGAAAATGAGCTTTTTAAATTGTACTCACAATAGAGTTTAAAGGACTAGCGGCCATTTAAAACGTGTTTTCCTGAAAATGACTTTTTTCATATTTTGCCTAAGTTCAAAGTACTAAGGTTCAGTAGTAAAATGATTTAGAAACAAAGTGTTTATGTTTTTAGAATCTTAAAAAATTTTGCAACAAAAGTAAGGAGAGATATTTTTTTAAAACTATTTCTGAAAATTTTACATAAATTGGTAAACATGAAAATTATAACGAATTTAAGGAAATTTACCATGCGTATTTTTATTTATTTTTTTCTTAGCCGATTAAAATAGAAAATTAAAAATATCTCTCCTTAGTTCTTTTCTATATACTATAACACTATTTAAGAAATTTTAGTAATACCAAAATATTGAAAATTGAATGAGGAGTAGTAATTTTAAAAAGTGTATTTTTCGACAAAAAAAAAATCATAAAAATCCCCATAAAAATATACTTTTTAATAAAAAGTGAATTTTTTTGCTAATTATTCCTTACAAGAAGATTCTTAAATAGTACACCAAAATTCATTACTTTAAAATCAATAATAAAAATTTTGGGGTTTTTTTTACGGGTCTCCCTTAAGGTAGAGTTTTTGCGGAAATCGCAAAAAACACAACTAGCAGTGCCACTTCTTGGAAGATTTATCCAAAACCTAGTCTACATCAACTTATCTCAACGTCTAACTGAATCAAAGGCTTGATTGAATTCTGTGCATTAGTTCTTAAGATAGAGCCAGGGGCGTGCGAAAAAAACTGTTCCCGGGGCAATGTTTCAGTTTGGCGCCCCCCGCCCTCCAACTTTTTCTTGTGAAAAGCTAAAAAATGACGTTGGTAGTATAAATTTGGCGCCCCTTAAATTTTCGCGCCCAGAACGACCGCTCTCTTCGCCCCCCCCCCTTTTTTTTTGCACGGATAGAGCGCCCACAAAATTTTTGTCACTTACAAACAAACTCACAAGATGGACACTTTCTAAAAACAGTGAAATGATATTCATGACCTTCTAAAACATATAAATCCATTAAAAACCTGAAGAAATTTTTTTCACGAATTCTATACTTTCCTTTTGTAAAGATAGAGGAAAGTAAAAAGAGCGAGAGATTGAAAATCGAAGTGTCAGTTCAGTAATTATTCTTACACGTATACATAAACACACATATATAAAAGAATCGTATAATCTCTTTCGTTGGAAGTTGTTTAGAAAGTATATATAATTTGATAGAGCTTCGATCACTACAACGCAGATATAAGTATATTTCTCATGAATAATAAATAAGATAAAATTTTATGAGAAATATTAAATAAAACACATGTTAAACATTTTTATTTAAATAATGGAAATATCATAACATATAACAATACAACGTTTGGAATATCATGACACCAAATAATTTTTTATTGTTTTTTAAGTGATGGTTTTTAGTGTTTAATAGATAATTAGTGTATTCCATTTGTGCATAGCTTTTCTTCATGGTCTGTTTCAACACTTTGCGAGACAAGCAGTTGTGGCTCTGTAATGTTTAATTCACACCGGAATAATCGAAAAATTTTAGTTTAAAAAAAGAAAAAACAATTTTGAAACATTTTTGAACCAAAGTTGAGAATATAAAATTTAGTTAAAAGTTTATAGAGCGAATCTTGATTAAAATTAAGTGGGAAATAACCAGTGTTGAATTCAGACACTTTTCTCCGGGAGGGACTTCAGTGGCTCCGGAGGGGGACAATATAGAGTTCCGGGGGGGGAATTGTATTTTTTTACTATTGAAAACGCAAAATTTCAATTTTTCTGGGGGGGGGAGACATTTTATTGATCCGGGGGGAATGTCCCTCCGGGCCACCCCCTGAATTCAACACTAGATCTAATATATTTCAGTGCCCCTCAATAAGTTAAAGACCCCACAGTCTTGAATTGGCCATAGCATTAAAATTACTTTAAATACTCATAACGTTTTTTCCATCATTCATATTGTAAAACTGCATTTAAAACACATGCATACTATATTTATTATAATGATTGCAAATTAAAAATTGCTATTTATTTTCTTTAAGCATGAATGCATTACTATTCTCTTAAAGAATCTTTTATTGATATTTGTTTTTGATTAATTTGCAAACCAAATGTTAAACATTTTGGAACTCTGTAAATTGAACATCAATTTCGCTTGATACATAATCTCAGAATACACGGGATACATAAATAATTCCACAATTAATAATGTATATTTTTCTATGCTTATAAATCGGTACATAATGTTTAATTATTATTATTATTTTATTTTATTCTAAAAAAATAATGCACATACCCAGAGCCGTGCGAAAAAAAGTGCGAAGGGGGTAATTACCCTGAGCGCGGAAATTTAGGGGGCATCAGATTTATACTACCAATATCATTTTTAACTTGTCACAAGAAAAAATTGGCGCGGGGTGGCCCGAAATTAAGTCTTTGCCCCGGGCACGGTTTCCTCTTCACATCTCCCTGCACATACCTGCACATTTAAAACCATAAATATATATCAAAATAAATATCAAAATCATAAATATGTAATAAATCTGCTGTAGGGGAATGATTTTGTAATTAACTTACTATATTTTTATTAATAATAAAATTTTCATCTGAGAAATTTTCGTTTGCAATCTAACTTCATAAAGGAATAAAACTTCGGTTTCGGACAGAAACTTTCGTTTCGGTTGGACATCATTTTATATTTTATATCTTCACTAAAAAAGAACTATAAAATAAAACATAAAATGAGTAAAAAAAAAAAAAAAAGCGAAATCACGCTATATAAACATGTATCTCCATTAACGACAGGTCTATAGCCAAAACTCTAGTATTTAACACACTCAATCGTAAATACAATTACTAAAAATCTGATCTCTATATCAATAAATAGAACTATTTATAGAATAAAATTTTCTCCCAATTAAATGAAAATCAGGGGTGGGTTAAAATATGACAGAACTTTGATAAAAAGGGTACAAAGAAACTAGGTAAAATATTGCAATCAAGATATATAACGGTATAAAAATAAAAATCTTACCTTTAAATGTGTTTTAAAATTTGTTGTTGTGCCGAAGGTTCCACTTATAACGGTAGTCTTTGTTGTGCACATTTGGCATGCTGCTTTAACTTTGCCGTTACTATCAACGGAAATTATTTTTAAAAATTTCCCATCTAATATAGCGCAACGTGAACTATCGCAATCCGGAGCTGGGGGAATATCACCCATTCTTTCACGAGATTTAAACATACATTGCATTTCTCTCTGCTACTACATTATCTTTCGTTCTATGGTTCTTAAAAAGTACTATACACAGCAAAACTCATGAATGGTTCTTCCTGTTTATTACACACTAGTTTTTGTCGTTCTCACAGCAACGTTATAATTATAAAAACTAGAACGTTAGAATTGTATATGTACAGTTCAGCAAAAATGCTTAAGTTAAACAGAAGCTTTCATTCTAATCCTTATCATAGCAATAGTTGAAAAAGTATGTTTACATTAACTTCTAGAAACGAATCCTATCAGACAAATCAAAACAGAGAGGCACCTGTTTTGCTTTTGTGAAACTTCTTACATCTGCGGTTTAAACGAAGCAAATTGAAATCTACAAAAATGTATTTTGAGTATGAAATGTATTTTCAAAATACAAAATACTTGGAAAAGTTGTTTCAAAATACATTACTAAAATACTTTCCTCTTTTCAGGATAAAATACAAAATACAAATGTATTTTGAAAATGTATTTCAAATACATGTATTTTCGATACTGCCCATCTCTGGATGATACATGTTTGAAGATGTTTTATAGTAATTTTAAACAGGTATATGTTGTTCCTCGTAATATTTGTCTCAGAACTGAGGAGGATAAATAAAGTATCGTCCAATCTTCAATCAAAGTATATGTCATGTGGTTCTTCTAATTCCATTTGACTATGACATAATTTTTTTCTAGTGTGGCTGATTTCTATTCTAATTTTGTATCGGACAATAACTTGAGAAGCATCTGTTTTAGTTATTACAGCAATATCTTCTTGCACTCTAAACGCTTTAGCAGCACCTGCACGGTCAGATACACCATTACGATCGCAATGTAAAGATGTAGATTGTAATTCCACATTCATTTGCCATGGTAATTTCTTCTTCTTAAATCTGATAGGCTGTATAGGTCATGGTAATGAGATTTTACAGATACCTACATTAGCATTAAAACCCTCCTGTATTTCATCTAAATGCTCAAGATCTTTCATTTCCACTTCAGCAGATTTGGAAGGTTACATTTCAATATATAGTTTCGTCGTCTAAGTCTTGTACTCAGTTTTTTTTTCCTCCTTTGGATTTATAGTACCAATCTTTCCCGTTCTGTACTTTCTCTGGAGGTAGATAAATCTATGCTTAATGACTGGAATTTTGTTATGTTTTTCAGAAGTACAATTAGTCTCAATCGAACACTCCTTCAGATGTGGAGACTTTTTAAAGGAGCAATCTTAATTCATTACACATTTGCAGGCTGTAATATCACACAGTTGAGTTCCTTCTTTTTTATATTCATCAACCTTTTATATAAGGTCTGGCTTTTCCTTATCTTGAATATAAGATTTCGTTAGTTTATAATACTTATCGTAATAGACATTAATTATCTAATTAATTCTATACTCAGAAACTTTTGGGATTGACGCCTTCTAATAAATATATTTTATTTTTTGTGCCACTGTATTGCTGACAGAGGAGAAACTTACTTTAACATTGTTGAGTTTACTTGCTAATAGAAACCTCGCCTCAAAGCAGCATCGAAGAACATTTTTGTGTGTTGGAAGAATATTTGGCAGAAAATCTCTTGGATGACTGAATATAGGACAATGAAAAGATTGTCTAATAATTTTCTTGGTCAATGACATATGAATATCCATATCCATGTCACTTTATGTATTTAAAATAACACAATGCACCCACTTAACAAATGAAATTTGTTCACGGGTTCACTGATATGAAATGGAGCACTGTGAAAGTGGACGAGGTTGGGGAGAGATGGGTATGTACACATAGACCGACTTCAGCACTGTTTCGCTACTTTGCTAAAGTCACGGCAGAAAAAATTGTCTTTTCAAGGACGAATGTTCCCCTTCTGTTGGTCACTCCTCGGCCCTTATCTTAGGCTGGTAACTATGGTAACAGCCACGTGACAGACTGACGGCACTTCTTTATTCCACACCGTTTGAGAGATCCAGTTGATCGAATAACGCTGTAACTCATACTCTTGCATGAGTAAATTTGTTTTGCGGAAGTGCCGTGGAAAAAAACGGGATGAGGAACTAGCATCCTCTAATACCATGACAACGAAGGGAAAATGAAAAGAAAGCATTTGTCCTTGAAATGCCTATTTTTCCTGCCGTGACTATAACAGGAGTTGCGCAAACTACTAAATCTTTTTGCCCTGCAGCGATCTCGTCATGATAAGATCTCGGTTGTTCATGTTAGGAAAATAGCTATTGCCCATTTCCTAGAGTCTTATCACTCCATGATATCCTTATACTAAACTGACTTATATTTCCATCTTTATTTAATCCCATATATTTATATCTTATTCAATATTTACAAATACTATTTTATTCAATTACAATAGATATCTTCACTTTCAATAAATAAAAATAAATATCTTTTATTTTATTTCTACTTTCCGTTAATAAACACTCTTATTAAATATTCATATCTCTTTAATCTTCTACTTCTGTTTTTCAACCGTACTTGTATAAATTACCGGCAGTTGTTTACCATCGCTCACGGCTCTCACTTCAGACATACGGCATTTGATTCACGCGGCGTACTGAGGAATTTCGGCAGTTGACAATAGATGGCGTAAGTGTCTCTATCCTAGTTAATTCTCTCTTACAGGTGGACATCGCCGATTGGTCTTTCCCGAACTTTCTATTTCGGATGTGACGTTACATGATCGAACGGAGGCTGCGTAATGACATGCATTGTATTGGGAGCTGAGTATAAAAACGCCGTTGATTTCGATAGTACGTTGGCTTTGTGCTTCGCTTTTAATGTCATGCTTTGGAAACCGTGTTTACTTATGTTTGGAAGATTGTGTCGGCGGGAAATGTTGTTGATATAATGAATAAGTCACTCGTCCTTATTAATTAAAAATATTAATTACCTTTTTTAATTTTAATTTCTTTCAACAAACTGAAGTCGCTATGAAGTAAATGTTAGTGTAATAGGAGTGTCATTGTGATGGACTTGGTTTGTCTACGGTAATGGATTCGGCAAGCCTCTTCATCGATGTCAAGCTGATCAAGAGCGGCCATTATTGGTCTTGGGTGTAAAGACAGCTATGACAGATTTCTTGCTGTAAATAAGGATTCACGCGGGTGCTGGAGTACGTGATGCACGTTATTTAAGATGACGGGTTTAATTTTTCTTTTTCTTTCTTTTGACTCCATCTGTTTTGTTATTGATACGTCTCTAGAATATTTTATAGATGTTCCGAATTATCGGTAATATGTTTATTGCTGTTTCCATGATTTCCTGATTATCTCTACCACGAAACTTTGTGTTAATAGGCCATTTCATTTTAAGAGCCGGTTAAGTTTATCGTTGGTTGATGTGAGATAGTGGACAGGTAGTATACATTGGAAATATGTTAATTCTTTCTTGTTGATGAATGCTTTTTCTAGAGATGAAGGGAAACAATTTGGTTGGAGTTAAAAACATTAAATTAAATTTACATTTAGATTGTTGTGTGGCTTCTTCCAATGCTGGGTTTATGGTAAAGTACATTTAATTAACATTCACTCATTTAAATATCTAAAGCTAATTAAATTTCAAACTTAAAGTTAATTTAAATATCCTTTTAAATATATTCAATTTATAAAGTAAATGAAATAAATTTATTGTGTAATCTTTAACTAATATAATTTAAACTATTTAATATTTCAATTATATTTTTCATTTAATGTTAATCATTCAAAATATATTTAAAAGTAAATAATAGAAGAAATTGGATTCTGATGCTCCGGTTTACAAGTTTTTATTTTTTGTTTTTATTTTCAAGTAATGAAGTAGTATGTTGATATATAGTTCTTGAGAACTTGTGATATTTATGTAAAGTGGACTTTCTAGTAGAACTTGATAAAACGTTATATTATATCCATACTTGCTTCATCTATTTTTTATCATTTTTATCTGTTAATAAAATTGTTGGTTTGTTTTTTAAAACTTTGGTCATTCTTTTGAAAACACTTTTACATTTTTACTTTTTCAGATTGAAGCCATATAATTTATTCATTCATTAAATTAATTTAAAAAAAAAAATAGTTTTTCTAGATTAATGAAGGACCGAGAGTCAGCCTTGTGCTTCCACTTGCTGTGTAAAAATAAGTGTGAACCTCTGCTGTGTAAGATCGTATAAGATAGACCTTAACAGTCTAAACTATCTCGGTTATGGGCCAATCTGGTCCTTCCTTTTTAAATAGAATGCCTTTTAATGGCTTCTATAAATTTTTCTTATATGGAAAGTAGGTTTGTTTTCCTAAGTTTAAGTAGCATGCAGATAGTGGTTTCATGTAAGAAATAGGCTGCTATTCTTTTGGTTAATTTTTTAAATTGGTCTGTTTTCCTTATGTCAAGTTTTGAGATTTTTTTTTATCCATGGCCAAAATATACCCGATCTTTAAGATGGGGGGGGCAGATAGAATTTTGATAAATTTTTGAAGTTTTTTTTTATTTGAAAAGATCTTGTTTTATTGTGTAAGCGTGCTCCAGTTACCCATGAGCATTATCGGCAACGACTAAAGTTTTGATGACCATGCCTGAAACAGGACTTTGTTTTGATGTTCATCGAATAAAGTTTGGAGGAAAGAAAGTGTTCGCCTGTGCCAAATAAAGTGTCCTTGGTGGTTCCTGTGATATGATTGTGCCTGAAATAGGACCTCGTCTGATATTCATCGAATGAGATTTGGGTGAGACACTCTTCAGTGCCGAGAAAGTGTTCCTGATTGTTCCTGTGAGATGATTGTGTCTGAAATCTGACCTCGCTTGGTATTCATCGAATAAAGTTTGGGAGAGAGACATTCGTCTGTGCTGATAAAGTGTTTCTGGTAGATCCTGAGGAGGAATTCTTAAGTTAGAGAAGATGTGACTTTACAGTGATTAAGTTAATCCTGAACTTTGTACTGGTGTTAATTTTATGTATGATTGATTTCATCGTTTCAATTCTTACGGTGTACTTACGGTGGTAATGTTAGAAGGATCCTGGATGGAAATGCTGTGCTGAAATGTTTGAGAAAGTAATGTCAGCATTTGGTTTGCATCTTCTCATCTATTATGGTGTATCTGAGACTCTCCTAAACTGATGTTGGACTAAATTAAAGGCTATGTTGTGGAGTTGGCAGTGGAGAGGTCCTGGGACCCAAGTGACTGTTATTTTTTTTATTTCTTGCCGACAAGACTGTTAAGTCAAAAGTCTTTGGATGTGATTTAAACTTCTGCATGGAAGATTAACATAATGTGAAATCCTAATCGCTACATCAGGTTCACCTGTGTATCAAGATGTGAAATCGTCTGTAAATTTTTTATATTTTTAATGTTTAATATTGAAGTTGCATTTTTTTTAATATACACTTGTTAATAGAAATAATTTTTAAAGTTTAGATAAGGTATAATGGACTTTAAATGATAATAATGGTAATTGTGGATTTTTAATTATTTCTTTATGGTTTAAAGTAAAGTTTAAATTTAGGAAGGAATTGATTTATAAAGTGCTAGTTAAAATTAATGAAATTTTTATGAATTAATAAATTCCTTTTGACAGGACTTAAATAATTTTTTAATAAGTTTAAGATTGATTGTTAATTTTATTTATTAATAGATTTGATATGAATTTAAATGAACCATATATTTAAATATACTTATTTAAGTTACAGAATTTAAGATGTTAAGTTTCTGGATACTTTTGATAGGGAACTTGGTCTTGTGTGACATGACTTCAGATGTTTTGCTTGATTTGGCTGATTTCCTGAAGTATCTGTCACTCTTGACTCAGTTCAATGTATTTAATTTTTTTAGTTATAAAGAATTTTATTTATAAGTATTTAAGTTTCTTGTTTAATGATTGAAATATTTGCATATTTAAGTCAACATTGATGACTGCTTCGGATGTTTGTTGTCTGGCCAATTTCCCGGGGTAGTCATTAAATTTTGACTTAATCTTAAATGTTTTATATTTTTTTAATTTCTGTTTAAAGCTATATTGAATAATTAAACCGTAAAGGTTAAAGCTACTTAATTTTTGATTGTTACTTAAGTAATTGAATAAATTTTTCAAATTATATCTTATAATGAAAATTTTTGATAGAAATTTTTGAATAGTTAAATTGTGAATAACTTTTTAGAAAATTAAAATGGATATTTGAGCTGTTTCTGTGAAATTTCCTTAGCACTTAGATTTTTAATCAGGATGAAGGCAATTAGATTTGATTTGAATTATGTATCAAGTTAAGATTTGTTGTAGGTAATTTGATTTAATCTGAATTGTGTATCATGTTAAGATTTATGGTTTAGTGAATTTTTTTTAAATTCTTAATAGTCAGTTTAAACATAAATATGAAGAGATCAATACTTAATATGAATAATTTTATCTTGAAATAAGTGTTAAAATTTTCATAGCTTGGCTTGCTCTGGAGCTCAATGAGGATTTGTGTAAGTTAAAAGTTTACCTCGTATATTGAGTTGAGTATAAGTCTCAAGCATTTCTTATAGAACCTATAGTTTATTGATATATTAAATAATTACTTACTGACTAAATGTATTTACTGTTCTATTTATGAAATGTTAGTAGATATTTCATTTCTGACCTCTTCAGTTTTATATTTGTATAATTTTTAAATAAAGATGTGGTATATTTCCAATTTTTTTTATTGTTACTGTCACCCAGGCATATTTGACCTATTTTTTAGGCATGTTTAATGAATTGTAAACTAGTAGACCCCTTTGAATTAGAGTGTAAGTAAGGGTGTCCTTTTTATACAGTGTTAGCCTGACTTGGAATATATAGTTACCTCCTTGAGCGGTTGAATGACATTGTTTTTAGGAGTTTTTCAATGGATGTCAACCTTGAGGGGGAATTATTTTTCTAACTGGTTTAAGAGTTTTATGGTTTTGGCTCAAGTTAAAATAAAGAATAAAGGAAAAAGTGGTAAAGCTTAATTTTGGATTTTTATTTCAATTGGAAACTTGGTGTTATTCCGCGGTGCATTGAGTTTTCAATGGAGAAATATTTGATTTATTTTTAGTTGAATTAAATAGAAGGGGATAAATCTTTTGAAGATTAAGTCTAGATAATAAAGTTTAAAGGTTAAGAACTTTTGTCTTGTGCTTCAGGTGATGACTATTTTTTTAAGAAGTTGTGTAAGTGTTAGACATGACCGCTGAAGTTTGAAATGAATTGCCATGATATTGCTCTGGACTTTAAGAGGAGAATTTTGAGTGTCTTCTAATTTTAAAAGGGGGGCAATTCTGTTAGACTTAACTGGTTTAGGGTCTGTATTTTATCTGGAAGAGCTTGTGTTAGGATAGTAGCTTTCTCCAGCCCTATTAAATGTTAAGGATGGCAATTTACAGTTTGGTTTTAATATAGATCATTGAGAGTTCCGGAAAGCAAAAATAGATTTTTTGCTGGACTTTAATTATTGCTTAGCTGGGT
Organism: Maratus speculifer; assembly: GCA_964019185.1. NCBI lineage: Eukaryota > Metazoa > Arthropoda > Arachnida > Araneae > Salticidae > Maratus > Maratus speculifer. The sequence goes on along the minus strand of OZ025296.1, from coordinate 312,922,483 downwards.
CATGTCATTGTTGGAATGAAGAGGAATGTCTTTGTATGTCTGACTGTGCTCCGTCTGTTTTGAGTAATTTAAGATAGTTAAAGTACAGTTATAATTTTTATTAATTGGAGACTTGTTTATATGATTATTTTTTGGTGATATCCGGAGCCCCTCAGATCTACGTGACTTTTATGTGAGAAAATGGTGTGAAGTCTGGGGCCCCCAGCAAACATGGAGAGGAATGAAAGGATATGCCGGTGCACTCGGCTTTGAAAGAGGTGTTGGTATGAATGTGATGTACATATTCATGAGTGTTGTCTTTTTACTGGATTCTTAGATTTGAGTAGGCTATATATTTTTGGGAGTTAGAATAAAGTATGTAAGTATTTTATATTTTTTTTCTTGGATGGAGATGGGGCATGGGTTAGCAAGATATGGACAGATTTGAAATAATATCCTTTTTGGAGTGTGAGGTCTAGCTTGGAGCGTGTCATTGTGGGACTATGTAAGTTTAAAAGTTTTGAAGGTCAGGTGTGGTATATTAAATTTTGTTTAATCATGGGTGAACTAATTGTGTAAGGTGTAGTTAGAGGCTTAAAGTATAGGAAGATATAGGTTTAAGGTAATATGCCACGTGTAAGAAATTTTTATAAATTTATTGTGATATTTACATATGTTTAAAATAAGTGTAAAGATCATTGTTTAAATGCTGTGATATATTTTATTCCTGCAGTATGAGTTATTTAACAGCAACAACCACGGTTTTCCATTGTATTGTTTTTTAAATGTGTTTGTGCATATATTTTTAGATATCATTTATGTTTTTAAGTGTAATTTTTAGATGTGAAGACTGGAGCTTCAGGTTTTTAATAACTTTATCAGCATTAAAGGGGGGAGCCACATATTTAATACTTGTATTTAAAATTTTTTTTTTTTAAGACTTTCCTGGTCGACATTTTTTTTTCTTATAGGAGATTTGTTGAGTGTTTGATGGTCTTTAAGGGATTTTTTTGGAAATCTTTTGGTCAAGTCTTTAGGATTTTTGGTAAGGTTTGAATTTTTTTGAGGCCATGATGTGGACCAATTTGAGAAAATGGTGGATGGTCGTACTTTTCATATTTTTTTTACCTTCTGCTCTGTTTCATGGAGATGATAAGAGGGGGGGCATTTGTTAGGAAAATAGCTATTGCCCATTTCCTAGAGTCTTATCACTCCATGATATCCTTATACTAAACTGACTTATATTTCCATCTTTATTTAATCCCATATATTTATATCTTATTCAATATTTACAAATACTATTTTATTCAATTACAATAGATATCTTCACTTTCAATAAATAAAAATAAATATCTTTTATTTTATTTCTACTTACCGTTAATAAACACTCTTATTAAATATTCATATCTCTTTAATCTTCTACTTCTGTTTTTCAACCGTACTTGTATAAATTACCGGCAGTTGTTTACCATCGCTCACGGCTCTCACTTCAGACATACGGCATTTGATTCACGCGGCGTACTGAGGAATTTCGGCAGTTGACAATAGATGGCGTAAGTGTCTCTATCCTAGTTAATTCTCTCTTACAGGTGGACATCGCCGATTGGTCTTTCCCGAACTTTCTATTTCGGATGTGACGTTACATGATCGAACGGAGGCTGCGTAATGACATGCATTGTATTGGGAGCTGAGTATAAAAACGCCGTTGATTTCGATAGTACGTTGGCTTTGTGCTTCGCTTTTAATGTCATGCTTTGGAAACCGTGTTTACTTATGTTTGGAAGATTGTGTCGGCGGGAAATGTTGTTGATATAATGAATAAGTCACTCGTCCTTATTAATTAAAAATATTAATTACCTTTTTTAATTTTAATTTCTTTCAACAAACTGAAGTCGCTATGAAGTAAATGTTAGTGTAATAGGAGTGTCATTGTGATGGACTTGGTTTGTCTACGGTAATGGATTCGGCAAGCCTCTTCATCGATGTCAAGCTGATCAAGAGCGGCCATTATTGGTCTTGGGTGTAAAGACAGCTATGACAGATTTCTTGCTGTAAATAAGGATTCACGCGGGTGCTGGAGTACGTGATGCACGTTATTTAAGATGACGGGTTTAATTTTTCTTTTTCTTTCTTTTGACTCCATCTGTTTTGTTATTGATACGTCTCTAGAATATTTTATAGATGTTCCGAATTATCGGTAATATGTTTATTGCTGTTTCCATGATTTCCTGATTATCTCTACCACGAAACTTTGTGTTAATAGGCCATTTCATTTTAAGAGCCGGTTAAGTTTATCGTTGGTTGATGTGAGATAGTGGACAGGTAGTATACATTGGAAATATGTTAATTCTTTCTTGTTGATGAATGCTTTTTCTAGAGATGAAGGGAAACAATTTGGTTGGAGTTAAAAACATTAAATTAAATTTACATTTAGATTGTTGTGTGGCTTCTTCCAATGCTGGGTTTATGGTAAAGTACATTTAATTAACATTCATTCATTTAAATATCTAAAGCTAATTAAATTTCAAACTTAAAGTTAATTTAAATATCCTTTTAAATATATTCAATTTATAAAGTAAATGAAATAAATTTATTGTGTAATCTTTAACTAATATAATTTAAACTATTTAATATTTCAATTATATTTTTCATTTAATGTTAATCATTCAAAATATATTTAAAAGTAAATAATAGAAGAAATTGGATTCTGATGCTCCGGTTTACAAGTTTTTATTTTTTGTTTTTATTTTCAAGTAATGAAGTAGTATGTTGATATATAGTTCTTGAGAACTTGTGATATTTATGTAAAGTGGACTTTCTAGTAGAACTTGATAAAACGTTATATTATATCCATACTTGCTTCATCTATTTTTTATCATTTTTATCTGTTAATGAAATTGTTGGTTTGTTTTTTAAAACTTTGGTCATTCTTTTGAAAACACTTTTACATTTTTACTTTTTCAGATTGAAGCCATATAATTTATTCATTCATTAAATTAATTTTTAAAAAAAATAGTTTTTCTAGATTAATGAAGGACCGAGAGTCAGCCTTGTGCTTCCACTTGCTGTGTAAAAATAAGTGTGAACCTCTGCTGTGTAAGATCGTATAAGATAGACCTTAACAGTCTAAACTATCAGTTCAAAAATAGCATAATGTGCTCAATAGTATTAATTTACCTTTAAATTTTAACATGAGACTGCAAACTGAACTCATTTAATTATTTTCTCAATACATCAAAATCACTGAAAATTGAAAATTTCCCCCATTTTTAATGAGTTTGCGCGATCGGAAGATATTCTCTAAACGCAATTTATTTTTTATTATTATTACACAGTACAATATGCAAATATTTTTCACTATAGTGAAAAAATATGTGTATGTAATATATTTTAAAAAATTTTGAAAAAAATGGAAAAATTTCAATTTTTTTTAAATTTTTAGGTGGTTTGCGCGATTGGAAGATAAAGTCCGATTTCAAAAATTCTTTTTTGTTTTTCTTGTATTTACCAATCGCAACTTTTCCGCACTATAGCGATTCGGAAATAAAAACTTTTGTTTTTTCGCACCATCCTAATATCCATATATATGTATGTACACTACCCGGCCATTGATCATCGTTCACTTGCGATTTTAGACATTTTGTTAAATATCTAGAAAAATATATGAGGAATCATCTCAAAACTCTTAGTGTATAAATATAGTAGTATAAGTCATACATCTCCGTGTAGATTTTTCCCCGAAACTCCATAGGGGACCGTCAACAAATTAAAAACGAATGAATATCTTTTGAATAACCCTGTCAAAACTAATGTAGCAAAAGCGCTCAAACTCTCGATTATGATTGAGTGCCTTATTGTAATACGTTGTGTTCGTTTTTATGCAAATAGCATGCATACTCGCAAAGTAATTAAGGTTTTTATAAAAACAGTCCTAAATTTTCCCAAGTTTTTTCCTTATAATTTTCAGAGTTCTTAATATAAAATAATATTTTTTTCTGAAAATATGACAAACAACATTGCTCACAATACCCTATAATCAGATATAAAAAATAATAAAAATTGTATGAAAAATGAGTAGGTTTACTAAATAATTTTTTGCTGCGCATGAGTCAACGATATCAAAATTTCATTTGCATATTATGTTAGCTAAATATATGGAGCAACTTTTATGAAAGTCTCAAAATCATAGCTTGAAAATTCTGAAAGTAATCGTCTATAGAAAAAGGACAAAATCAGTTGTTTCCTAAATGATGCAAAAAAATGAGGGATTTTATCCAAATGTAGTAGTACATCCCGTATTGTGTATTCTATATTGACACTAATCAATGAATATATGGATACAACCCCTCTTGTTTTTGCTTCATTTTGAGAATAACAGATTTTCAACTTATTCAATTGATGATTATTTTGATAATTTTCAAGTTATGATTTTGCGACTTTCACAAAAGTTGCTCTATACATTTAGCTAACATAATATGCAAATGAAATTTTAATATCGTTGACGCATGCTCAGTGAAAAATTATCTTGTAAACCTATTCATTTTTCATACAATTTTTATTATTTTTTAATTCTAATTACAGGGTATTGTGTGCAATGTTGTTTGTCATATTTTCAGAAAAAAATATTATTTTATATTAAGAACTCTGAAAATTATAAGGAATAAACTTGGAAAAATTCGGGACCATTTTTATAAAAACCATAATTACTCTGCGAGTATGCATGCTATTTGCATATAAAAATGAACACAGTGTACTACAATAAGGCACTCAATCATAATCTAGAGTTTGAGTGCTTTTGCTACATTGGTTTTGACAGGGTTATTCAAAAGATATTCATTCTTTTTTAATTTGCTGACGGTCCCCAATGGAGTTTCGGGACAAAATCTTCACAGAGATGTATGACTTATACTATTATATTTATACACTAAGAGTTTCGAGATGATCCTCATGTATTTTTCTAGATATTTAACAAAATGTCTAAAATTGCAAGTGAACGATAATCAATGGCCAAGTAGTGTATGTATGTGTGTGTATGTAAACATGGTAAAATTCTTATATATATATATATATATATATATATATATATAAAATTATATTACAATCTATAATTAGAAATAAAAACAGTTACAACAGTCATAAAACAGCTAAAAAATATAGATGCATATATATTTAACACTATTATAACAAGAATATTTCTTACGTCATTTAATTTATCTTCTTTCTTTTGTCGTTCCTTGTGTGTATCTTTTTTTTCTTGTGGATCCTTTTCTTTATCATTTTTTCTAAAATTAGAATACAAGGTAAGTAACAAAATAACAGAATGGCAGCAATTATAAATATTCGAAGGACTAAAAGCAAATTATGATTTATTATTGAATTATTCTCTGAATAAAAGCATTAATACGTAAATAAGAAGTTCAGGTCTATGATACTGCATTGTAAGTTTTTCCTGTGAAGTTTTTTTAAGGATACAAAAATGCCCTAAAAAGGATTTCCGTGCGAAAATATATCACTTTGAAAACTGAAAATTTTTCAGTATGAATTAAAAACTAGAATTTAAAATAATTGCTATTTAAGTTAAAAATTAATTTCTATTAATTAAAGAATAATTTAATTTAAGAATTAAAGCAAAAATCCATTATAGAAATTGGTGAAATTTTTTCAATTATTTTGTAAATGCATTTAGAGACAGCCCAATCCTTAATGTTGAGATTTTTTCACACAGAATTCCATGTAACACTATAAAATTATTCATAGCCAATGCCGAGCTAAAAGGACACTGCAGCCATTGATAGAAAACCAATTAGCAATAAGTTTTAGAATGCAAAGTGCACCAAAGCATGTACAAATAATTATATACACAACAGCCATTAATCACAGGACACTTTCAATTTTAGACATTTTGTTGAATACTTAAAGATATATACTTGTCAGATTTCTATTAAACTTCATGATTATGAAAAATATGTTGGACTTCATATTTATCAATGTTGATTTGATCAGAAGGACAATTAAGTGACCAACAAAAAATCAATGAAAAACACAATTTGAGATCATCCTGTAAAAAATAATGTCCTAAATAATAGTCATAACATACAATAATGTAGTTATTGTACAATATGTACATTTATTTGTGTAAGAATAGAACATAATATTAACAGAGATATACTATTTTTTCTTCTTATTTTTTGGACAAAATGCAATAGAAATAATATAGTGCAATTGCAATATTACTATAATAAATATTTTAAACATTATATGAAATAGGAACAGTTGTATGAAATGTTTTTATCTGCACATGCACACACGATAACAAAAATTTGAAAAATATCGTCAATAATGTGAGCTGATTTTTAGATGTTCTCCAATAGCTTCTGAGTGATAAGGGATTTTTCACAAATTGTCATTTTTTATTAACTGTCTTTCAGCGAAGGAGTTAATATTTAACGAAAGTCAACGAGTAGATTTAGAACAAATGCTTCTATTTTGATACTTCTTTTTCCTTAGAATAGGCATGGTCTGGTAGTTTTCAGAAAATATCTAAAGCATCAATAAAAAAATGAAAATAATAGAACAGTTACCCTTTTGAAAATATTTTCCTGCCTTATTGTAAGGCCCTGCGGGCAATTTTAGAGTTACCTGACAAACTAAGAATATATTCTTATAAATAAAATCTTCTTTTAATCAATGGTGCAATTTGTTTTCAAAAATATGAATTTTAATTCTTTCAAGTACACCAGCGAACTTAGGTCACTTTGCATCGCATGGAGATGATATTTTCTCTACACTAAAAGTAACTTAACTCCTGTATTTTTGAAATTATAAATAAAGCAGATTTATATCATCTACAAAAACTTTGAAAAGTTCGGACAGGTAGAAATATTTTTTGGAAAATAAAATGTGTGAAAATTTCAATAAAATCAGAAAAAAAATCCTTGTGTGTTTTGTCATGGTTTCACTCACTTCCAGTATGCACAGATACCAAAAATCAAATTATACAGAAAATAAAATAACAAACAGAATATACTTTCGATTCATACTTTGAGATTTTTTTTCATTTCAAAATATAAATTTAGATAAAATGCAGTTAAGATATAAAATCACACAAATATGAAGTTCTTTTAAGAGTGCTGTGTAGTAACCTGACTTCTTTCGACAAAATTTGTCCTTTTTAAACAGAGCCTGGCGCTTTATCATGGGGTTTTTATTTTACATAGCTTGCGGTTTTTTCACAATTTTTCAATGAAGTTTACCATTTTTTCCTTTTTTGATGAAACTTGCCATTTTTTCATGATCTTTTGACGAAATTTGTTGTTTTTTTCACGATGTTTTGACGAAACTTGCTTTTTTTGCAATTTTTTGACGGAATGTGTCATTTTTTTTCCTAGATTTTCCAACAAAATTTACCTTTTCTTTGTGATATTTTGACGAACTCTGTCATTTTTCACTATCTTTTGACGAAATTTGCCGTTTTTTCGTGATCTTTTGATGAAACCTGACGTTTTTCGCGATCGTTTAACGAAATAGTAGTTTTTTCACGATCGTTTAACGAAATAGCTGTTTTTCGCAATCTTTAGACAAAATTTGTCGTTTTTCGCATCCTGTTCATGTATATATATATATATATATATATATATATATATATATTTTCAAATAAGAAAATAACTTTTTTTTTTCCAAATTGGCAAATTTAATCTGTCAGTACAAAAATGAATCTGCGACATACGTCACACACACTTTTTGCTACCGGGGAACTAAGCATGCTACAAACTTTATTTGAAAAAAGATTGTGCTATGATAAACGTGAGTAACATCCAAAAATTTCAGGGCAATCAGACTATATTTACAAGACATGGGGACCAGACAAACTGAAATCATAAATACTTTTCAACTTTCTTGGAACGTGTTAAATACCAAACATGCCTTTTTAAAACTCAACATTCAAACTGAAGATTGTCATAAACAATTTCTAAAACTTGGCAGGGTTGGGAAAAAAACAGGTCTTTTCGAAAAAAAAAAAAAAAAACCAAAAAAAAACTGGTTTATTTGGTTTAAACCGGGTTTTTTTTTAAACATTCGTTCTTATTATATATACATGCTGATAAAAACAGACATTATTGGCTTATAAGCAGTGTAGCTTCATTTAAAATAATTTAAATTTAATAATTAAGCTGAATTTATGCTGAAAATTGAAAAAATTCATTTTTCAATTTAAACAGTTTTAGCAAATAGCTTATGTTGAAAGTTTTAATTGTTCATCACAGTGAACCAGTGATGCCCTGTAAATCTTTATAAACAATCTTTGATTACTAATAATAAACATTTGGATGTAGTTTGATAAATATTCTTTTCCACAATTATTCAAATAATAAATTACAAATACTTCTTAGGATTTTTTCTTTCTGAGTGACAATTTGAAGTTAACATTTTTAATCGTTAGATTCAGCAGAGGAAAAAAAATTATTATTAAAATGCTATAACTAGCAACCAGTCTTTGCTTTTAATTCTTCAAGATAATCTCCAAAAAGAAAAATTTCTTTTACAGCCTGTGCAAAATCTTAAAAGATCATTGTGTTACATTATTAATTGCATTAAATAATCTACATTATTAAAAATATATATATTTTTTTAACTAAATATTGAATCTATTTTATCTTTGATCAATTCATGTGTTTAAAGTTTTTTCTTTAGAGCAATAGATATGTTCACCAATACATACTGATTTTAATCTTATGCATAAAAAAATGACGTAAACCTAATATATCTAATGCTTATTGCTGAAATAAAGCGTTAAAAGTAGAAATTATTTATATTCAATAATCTGAAACTTGTAAATTATAAAGAAAGAAAACGTCATTAGATTTCTTCTAAAAAACAATAGAAATGATTTATATCTAATAATCTGAAACTCATAAATTATAAAGAAAAAAAGAAAATGTCATTAGATTTCTTCTAAAAAATGACTTGCTCCCTTTTTTTTTTTTTTTTTAGAAAAAAACAGTTGGTTTAATCCTATGCATAAAAAAAAGACCTAAACCCACTATAGTACTTATTACTGAAATGAAGTGTTAAAAATAGAAATTATTTATGTCCAATAATCTGAAACATGTAAATTATAAAGAAAAAAAGAAAATGTCATTAGATTTCTTTTAAAAAAACCAATTGGGTTTTTTTGAGTATAAAAACCATTTGGTTTAAACCGTGCCAATCCTGAAACTTGGCATACTATTATAAAAGATATAAAATAACTAAGTGAAGAAGAAAACATGACATACTTTTGCTTCAGAAGAGTATTGTGCAACTGAGTAGCTAAGTTATGTAAATATTCAACCTGAAAAATAAAAAAATAAACATAAATTAGCTAATATATCAAATATTATTCTATTTATTTTTTTAATCATATTCAGGATAAAAATGTGATACAGTACAATGACACTAACATTTTCTATGAAGTTCACGCTTAGCATTCAGACCTAGTGCATTTTACAACCCTATAGGCCAAAGTTATAAAATCTATCTGCAAAATTGTACTTGATTTTATAGCAGTATAACTTTTTTGAAAATGGAATTTTCTAAGACTACATATCACAATACACTAAGACTATATATATATATATATATATATATTATTATTATTATTATTTTTTTTTTTTTTTTTTTTTTTTTTTTTTTTTGTACTTAAAAATAGTGCTCAGAATCTTTCATAATCTCCACTAGTTATTTTTTATCATAAAGTTTATCTTATTTAATCAGAGCATTTTTGTGATTCAACTACAAAAAAAAATTTCTGATGAGAAAATTTTGTGTGTGCAAATACTTATTTTGCTCATGAATTCTAAAATTCAAAATTTATTTTAATTCTAAAATTTATGTTAAGATTTAAATTTAAAACTGTTATGAGCAATTTCTAGAACTTGGTTAAACTCTAATCCTGTGTTATTATCAATCAAAAAGAAAAGAAAAGAAAAGCAAAGAAACTGAAAGATTAATTATTAAATCAAAAATATACAAAAAAGCAAATTTGTAAAAAGTAAAATAAGTGCATGAAGTGGCTTACCTTTTTGGCATATACACTTGCACTACCTTGGATTAGCAAAGCAGCAGAGTTAAAATTAGGAGCTGTTTTTCCTTCTATAAGCTATATTAAAATATAAATAAATGAATAAATAAAAATAGGGAGTGAGTGAAAAGTAAATTTTTGTTAAATAACTATTTAAAATTAATTGCATATCACAAGGAGAAAATGATAAGATAAAAGAACAATTAGTAATTAAATTTTAAACTAGGCAGTTAATGAATAAATTGGTAATATTTTCATGAAAAATGGAAAAAAAATGGCAGAGCAAATTTAACTTATTCAACTGGAATTGATAACAAATGAAATCTCTTTCTCAATTTATTCTACAAGCCCAATATGAAAACAAGAGATTGACTGAAAATTCTTTTTGTTTTTGGTTCAAAATCTGAGTTTCGCCAAAAATTCGTTTTTATAGAAGAGGCTGCTGAAAATTCAACCAGACCAAAATATTTAAGAAAACACGACCAAAATTATCTGTATTCCAAAAATCTTGTTTCTTCCTTCAGAAACTTTCATCATTACTTATCAATTTGAGTTGTATCGGCTCAAATGAGACTATTTATTGCAGAAAATTAATTGTTGTGGTACATTTTTGTTGTTGCTGTTGTTGACAACTGCTATAGCTAAAAATGTTTTTTTTTTTTTTTTTTTTTTTTTTTTCCCTTGTCATTTTTCCATAAGAACTGGTTTTATCAGAGCCATGTCAAAGCGGTATTCAAAAATTTTAATCCTCTCATATCTCCTCCCCCCTCCCCCCATAGACCAATTTTGATGGTATTTGCAATCCCCGCTGAGATATTAGCCATATGAATGTTTTTAACAAGTTTAAATACAATCTGTGCATAATTGCGACTTATATCACACAGAACAAATTTTATACATGCATATATATGTACATATACAGTCAGCTCTTGTTAACTCAAAATCAGATAAATCAAATCTTTGCCTAATTCAAACTGAACTTGAAGTCCTGAAATTTTCAATGACAGAACAATGTTAAAAATTTTCCTTTATTCAAACTCATTTTCTCTTGACTTTGTTTAATTCGAAATAACAAAATTCAGATTTTTCATTTTTCCCTGGACTTTAAATCATTGAAATAACTTTCTTTCTTTAATTTTTATCAGAATTGTTCTGAATATGTATGCATTTAGTCCCGTGCATTTGATATCCACTTTTTTATTCCCCATCTGTCCATTAGTGATACGTTCACCCATCTTCGTTTGTGCTTGTTCCTAATCATTTAATCAGTTTATGTATTTATATCTTTTTATTTAGTATTAAGTTTATTCTAACGATAACAGACGAAATATATTAAAAAAATACTATAACATTAATTCTTTTGTAATAGTACCTCTTTAAACATGTTTTCTTCTCATACTTTCAATAATTTGAACATTTCTTGTGGTCCCCAACGAGTTCAAATTAACAAGAGCTAACTGTATATATGTATAAACTTTTTAGGTGGGGGGTGATTTTGGGTTCCTGTGATCATAAAGTGAAAAGTTATGAAGAAATTTTTCGAAAGTCGTACCATGGTAAAGACTGCAATAGGTAGTACTAACTCACGAAATCTATCTAAAGTTAGTTACATAAAGTTCTATGCAGAAAACAGTTTGCAGAGTATTTTAAGCAGGTTACACTATTTCAAATATAATGGACTTGATATAAATTACTGAGGTTTCCTGCTAGATATTTGTTACATAATATGATGTGCATAATATTTATTGTTCTTTTACATTGACACACAAAATATTTCTCTTACAGCAATATATCTGGAAAACTGACTAAAAACGATAATCTATGTATTTAAAAGACCAAGCTATTTTTTAGTCATCAGCTCTGAGCTGTCTCCTGGACCAATTTTGATATTTTTTTTTTTTTTTTTTTTGTATATTTTATTTTTAATTTTTAAAAGCTTTTTTATGAACTGTAGTTTTGATTATAATAAATACAAAGTTGTTGCATATTGTAATGACAAAGAGAATTCAACAATTTATCAAATGATTTGTGCTAACGGAAAAACCCGTTAAAATTAATGTATTGATTTATAATTAACTTCTAAAAATGTTAAAATGATGTATTGTCACTGGAAGCATACCTTAGTGCATATTTTTTATATTTCTTAACTATATGTAACTTATGTAAAATTCAAGTTACGTAAAAGTTTACAATGCACATTGTTTATGTATGTCGGGGGATTCCTGTTTCTCTCTGTTGGTTCTTTTAACTTCCGTTAAAATACTATTAATTTATAACAAACATAAAAAATAGAATTCATAAACCAAATACTGAGTTGTAATCTGCAGGTTTATAAACCATAAAATTTTCAATCCCAAAATCTGATGGAGTTCATAAAACCGACAGTATTTAAAATAATTACTTGTTATTTTTGTGCATAATTTTTTTTTTTTTTTTTTTTTTTTTTTTTTTTCTGTACAATTATGTAAAGATGATAAAGATGATTAAAATCGGCTTAACCAAGAAACCTTCAAATTTCTTAAGGTCCATTTTAAACGTGAAAAATTTTATTGTCAACACTATTTTTACCGATGTCAAATGACACCTTTTACATGGTTCATACACTTGAGAACAAATAAAATTCAAGCACTTTTCAAGGACTTTTCAAGCACTTTTCAAGGACTGTTTTAATACATGCATTAAAATGGCTCTAGAATAATATATCATAAAGGAAATAGTCACCATGTTACCTGTGTATTTAAATGTGCATTTAATTATTCGTTAATAAAGATACTTTCTAAATTTTCATCTAATGAAGTTTTATTTATGAAATATAAAAAGAGAAAAAGGATAAAAAATATTAATTAAAAAGTAAATTAAGATTAAATGTAAATTTAAATTAAAATGTAAAGTCTAAAGGATAAAAAATATTAATTAAAAAGTAAATTAAGATTAAATGTAAAGTCTAAAGGAAAAAAAAAATTGTCCTTGGCTAATAAAACTTAGTAAAATATAAGCCCAAAGTCAATTTGAGTTAAATGCTTTGTAAATCTTTTAAAGGATTAATAACATCCTGCATCTTTTCTTCTTTTTCTTTAGGAGATCTTAAATTATTGGATTTGCAAAGGGATTGAAGGTCATTGTTTTCTTCTGCTTTTTCTTCAAATTCATCATCTGCAGATTTAATTAGACATTTGATTTCATTTTCCAGACATCTTTTTTTAACCACCAATTCCCTTATATCTTCAGAGGTTTCTTTTCTTTTCTTTGTAGATGTTGATTTTTGGTTTTGCAAGTAGCTCATATATTGTTGTCTGGCATTGGAAACATAAGTGTGCATTGAATTTGATATTTTTACATCATGAATATTGCCGCATTCATTTAGGTTATCACATATAAGTCTCTGGGAAAAATAAGACTGTTCCTTCATGTTTTCAATCTCAATTTTTTTATTAATACTGAACCATCTTTCAACAGTAGCCGGTCCATGACTAAGAAGTAATAGCATTTCAACAACTTTCTACAAATTTTGAAATTTGCTATTATTCATTGTTTTAAAAAATAATTCATCAATTCTTGAATTCTCTGGTGAGAATTCAGCAAAATCAGTTATATTCCGGTTTTTCAATCCATAAATCATTGAAAACGCACTTTCCTGCCTTATTTCTTTACTGTTTATATGACTGATGAAAGAAATTAAAAAATAAAACCGATCGTAAAAATCATATTGTAAAATCACGGAATAGATCACATTAAACAAAGACGCGTGCGAAACAAAAACTAACAGAGACTTGTATAAAAAGCACAAAATTGTTGACGTCAAAAATCCGGAAAGCACGACTAACGAGAACCAATTACATCGACTCAGCAAAAAGTCTCCAGTGCGCGCGGAAAAGCAAACATACCTTCCCATTGAATAAGTGAAGTTATTCCGAAGCTAATGCATTCTGATTCGTCAGCATTAGAATTCCTTAAAAAAAATCACTGGTCCCAAGGACCAGTAAGCATGAGAATTTACTGGTCCGCAGACTTCACTGGTCCAGTACATATAATTCCATTAAATAATTTTAACATTTAGAGTGGCCTCTCCCCTTCCCCCCCTCCCTGGAAAATAAACCAATCTTACTTTGCATTTATCCAAAATTTTCAGCATAATAAAATGTAAAATTATAATTTGCTAAAAATTAAATAAACAGTATGTAAAGAAAAACTACCAAATTATTAATTAGATATTTTATTTGCCATTATTTATTTCAACTGACTAAGGTTTAATGCACATTTTTTTTTAGATTTTTCTCCAGATTTTAGCCAGAGTGGTGGAATTGTAGCTAGTGTCAGTGATGCAGCTGGACTTGAAAAATTCTGGGTCCCTTTTCTACAGAAGCGGGTCCCCACTAATAATAAGTCATATTTTTCGACGCAAAAATTGCACTTGTTCATTTCCACAAGAAAAATAAACTGCAATAATTGTTTTAATAATAATAAATAATCAAAACCAATATTAATTTAAGAGAAATTTTCTGTGCTTTTAAAAGAATGTTCAAAATACAAATTTTATTATAAAATAAAGCTTATTTGAGTGTAGAAGATAACAAGTATCACTATTGTCTGCCCCATTTTAAAATGGGACAAGACAGGTTTACTGAAAAAGACATTTTTGCTGAAGAAAAGGATATTTTTGTTGCATAAATGGTACATACTCAAATGATGGCTTAATGAAATGGTGATTTCAGGAGTCACATTCACTCAAAAAGATTTGGAGCCCCCTTTCCCCCCCCCCAAAAAAAAACGATTGGGAAGCAGGAAAATCAGTTTTTGGAGCAGCAATAACAATTTTGAAGCATGAAAATTAGTTTTTAAAACAGAAAAATTCTCTCCCGGCTTCACTTATTTATTTATTTTTATTTATTTACTTATTTATTTTTTCGTGCTTTTTCGCCGAAATTTCCGTTTTTCACGTTATTTTGACGAAATCTTTTGTTTTTTCGGGATTTATTGACAAAATATACCGTTTTTCGCGATATTTTTTGACAAAATTTGCCGTTTTATCGCGATTTTTGGACGAAATTTGCCGGTTTTTTTTGCGATCTATTGAAGAAATCTGTCGTTTTTTCGGGTTTCAGGGTGAAATTATCCATATTTTTGCGAATTTTTTTATGATATTTGCCGGGAATCAGCCGTTATTGAGCGATTTTTTTTAACAAAATTTGTCGCTTTTTGTGATTTTTTGACAAATTTTGACATTTTATCGCTATTTTGGGCGAAATTTGCCGTTTTTTCGCGATCTTTTGAAGAAATCTGCCCTTTTTTCGGGTTTTGGAATGAAATTAGCCATTTTTTCGAGAATTGTTTGACAAAATTTGCCGGAAATTAGTCGTTATTTCGCGATTATTTAACGAAATTTGCCGTTTTTTCGCGATCCTTTAACGAAATTACGCGTCTTGTGGGACGCATAAGAGCTATTTTTTGCGCCCTTATCGCCGATTTTTTGCGTAATTTACGTGTTATAAGCGCGTCCGCGGCATCGCTGATTAAAAAAAAAAAAAAAAAATCTTATGTGCGATCGGTTGCGGTTCTCTCAGGGCCTGAAAAAAGGCACTGGTCCTGCGAAATTTAGTGGTCCGATTGAATTATTGGTGGTCTCGGACCAGCGGACCATCAAGGTTCGTTGTCCCGAGTCGGACTTTCCAGCTGCTAATGTATAGTAAATAGTGACGTAAGCGTTTGCCTCTCTCCTCTCATCTGGCAGGAGAAGTACATTGGCGAAAAATCACACTCCTGGCTATTATAGAAAAAATGCATTACCGACAGCTTAGACGGAACAGCGCGTGCATAGTAACAATTTCGTCGGGTCACAATCTTCATTCTATTTTTTTCCCCCGACGGTTTCCGCATGCATCCGATTTTTACAGCCAAGGAAAGATGCCAACAGGGTTGTTAGGAACAGAGAAGGAAATTTTTGGCTGCAAGTGACTCAATCATTGAGAAAGCAAATATACAATTGAAATAAATTGTTTTAAAATAAAGTGTATAAAGGTTTTTTTTTTTTTTACTTTTTTAGAAATTTTAAAATTTAAGGACTAATATTTATTATTTCTAATTTTTCCAGCACTTTTCATTCCTTGAAAATGAATCTCTCTTTTTCCAGCACTTTTCATTCCTTGAAAATGAGGACTTTTTTTTCCAGCACTTTTTCTATTTTTTCCAGAGCATACGAACCATGTTTTAACATATTTTGATTTACGATCACTATTTTATTTATAAGTTTTAGGTCAAAACAATTCTGTATCATTTTTAATACATTGAAGAGTTGTTATAATGCATATTAGTTTTAAAAATTAGAAGCAAAAATAAGTAAAAATCAAAACTTTGAAAGTAGGGATGGGACGAATATTCGGCCACTATTCGGCCCTTTTGCCGAATATTCGGTTGGCCAAATATTGAAGGCTCGTTGACTGAATACTTCAGCCGAATATCTGTAGCCGAATATTTAGAGATATCTTGCCGAATATTGCTAAAATCTTGCCGAATAGCGAAAGATATCTTGCCAAATAAATTTCGGATTCAAAGAATTTCATTCTTGCAATTTTTTTTCTTTTCTCTCTAATCCAAATTGGCTTCATTTATGAAGTCATTCTCACTCTTACTTACAAAATATAGAGTTATTCAGAAACTAAAAAATATACAGCCTTTCTGTATTTCCTATAAAAGTTAGTGATATTCTAGAAAATGCTGCCCAAGTTGGAGATTTAATTGTACGGGAAATGTCATCATTAGAGAATAACATATTACAATTCAAGATATAAAAACACTGCCTTATTCTAAAACACTCGAATATTTATTAATGTCTACAAATTCCATGCACATATAAAAAACGTTCTTATGAAATTCATAACTTATTTTCTATAAAGTAAGAAATTAAAAAATTTATTCACTAGGTGTGTTAACAAAGATTCATTTTCAAAATTAAATATAATATATCATCATTCCAAATACAACAGAACATCTGAAAGCAGAACTGGTGTCAAACTCGATACACATTAAATGACACAACTTGCTTTATGAAGATGGTTTTTATAAATATTTTAATATAAATTCTAAATACTCAACAAAATAATTTTTTCATTCTATAGTTTTCACTTTTAAATAATTATTTGCATAGTTACTGACTTAAATATGTAACATTATTATGTATATATTTTTTATTTAATCTTACTTCTTTCATGTTGTTATCAATTTCTGTTTATCCTTTTAATGCTTGTTGAATAAGTGGAATATTGAAGTTGAATATTGTATGTGCTGATGCTGATTCAAATGTCAAAGATTTTGTTAACATATGCATTCTACTTTAAGCATAACCTTTTGCTTTAACGTAATTTGTAATTTAAAGCTTGGCATCTGATTTCAGAACAGTCTCATTCTTAGAAATTTGCTTATCACTAGGGACACAAACTCTAAATGATCAAATTTACTTCATTAAAGGTTATTTCAGAAAATGTGTCCTTGTGAGTTCTGAGAGAGAGAGATTAAGAATATTATTGATTTTGGATGCAAAAAGTATCAATTGATAGTAAAAGTGAAGTACATTCTTCATATTTTAATGGAAATATTTTCCCATCTTCACTTACTGAAAATCAATTTGATGTGCATTAGAATAAAGGATATAATACAATTTCATAATTTTTTTTTTTGTGTTAAAATAAGTTTTTCAAATTTAAAAATACATTTAAAAGCACATTTAAGTGTGATAATTATTAATGAGCTCCTATTTTTTAAATTATATATAATCAAAATTTATTTTCTTTTTCGGAAAAAAATTTTACTATTCGGCCTAAAATTTAGCCGATATTCGGAATTCAGCCAGATCACTCACTATTCGTCCCATCTCTATTTGAAAGGTATAATTAAACACTGGTAGAAATAGTGTTGAAAAAAGCACATTCTTTATGAAATAAACAAAGTCAACTTACTTGTTTGGTTCATCGTATAATTTCAGGCATTTTATTAGATCAATACATAAAACACTTAATTTTTTTTTTTTTTTTTTTTTTTTTTTTACAAAATGTGTTGTGATTTTAATATGGTAAAACAATATTTTTATTACAACTTTGTTCTAAATTACCATCACAGTTTTTCATCAAAGATTTTCACCATGTCCATAAGCCTTCCGGTTATTCAAAAATTCGTATGGAACCCTGGTTATCTGGAAATTCGTATGGAACCCTGGTTAACCGAAAATGCTTTGGTCCCATGCTTTTCATATAAGCTGGGTTTTACTGTTATTATATACACATGCTGTATATATACATACACATTATACATATGTTTATACATACAATTATCTATACCTATATATACACATGGTGTAGATATGCATACACACAGGGTTGGCATGATTTAAATCAAGATTTAAATCAACTGATTTTTTTAAAAAAATCACTTGATTTAAATCAATTTTTTTGCAATATCACATGAATGCACATATCAAAGGAAAATTTTGGGTAAAATTTAGAAAATGTATTAGATAAAGATAGAATTACAAACTTTAAAGCAACATATGAACAATCTATTAATGGCTGTCATTCTGCTGGGGTTTTATTAAATCCCTCTGTTCTAAATCGAAATGAAATTTTGTTTAATGTAGAAAAAAATAATGAAGGTTTGGCATTCATTAAAGAAAATTGTCCAAATCTTCTCACCACTGCAGAACATTTTCAAGCAAAAAATAGTCTATTCCAAAAATTATACCATTGCTTGAGAAAAAAGTTCCTGATATTATGATTGGTGAAAGTCCTTTTATGTAATGGGAGGTAAAGAGAGAACCAATGATATTGAAATTGAATTTATTTATCAATTAACAACAGCCGTGGCTTCATCTGCTGGAGTAGAAAGAAAATTTTCTCCTTTTGGACTAGTTCATTCAAAAACTTCATAATAAATTAGAAATAGACAACGCTTCTAAATTAGTATTTTTGTTCAAACAATTAAATCCCTGATTTATCCGTATTTGCTTAAAAAATAGTGAATTGTTTGTGATTTTTATCCCTTAATAAATATCTTGCATTAAATGAATACGGTAGACTCCCTCAAATCCGCACTTCTAAAATCTGCACATAATTTATGGATGTAAACAATGAAAAATGCAGTTCAGATGTAGGTACAAAATTTGACTTTTTTAGCTTTATATCAATTCCATATATTTTTTAATTTGTAATTTTTGTTAATGTTATTGAATTCTTGTTTTTTTTCATGAAGAAAAAATAATTTATTTCTGAAAAAAAAATCAAGATATTGCTGATATCATTGGTAATCACAATTTTACCAAATATATTTATGTATTTATCAAGCTCTTTTAGTGATTAAGTTTGATTAAACCTGAAATAAAGTTTCATTATTTTATGATTCTGATGTGAATTAGTAATGTACCTTTATGAGGCAAGTTTTATTGAATAATTTAGGAAAAACACATTTAATCTTTATAATGAATACTTAATTGTACATTTTTTATTATTAACTTGATCTTTGCTTTTAGTATTTTAACCATTTTAAAAATTATTTAAATTTTTATTATTTTAGTTTATTACTTATTTTAATAGTTTAGTATATTGAAAGCATTCATTATACTTTTGATTTCATTATTAATTACATTCAAATTACTTTTTAAAAAATATAAACAAAGCAATCACCAGAAATCTGCAAAATTCTAAAATCCGCACAACCTCTGGTCCCAAGCTGTGGAATTTGAGGGAGTCTACTGTATTTAATTTGTTTTTTTAATTTTGCCATTTTCTATTCATTTATAACATATTTAAATTTATTTCTTATTTTAGTTTGCACAATTTAATTACAAAATAATAGAATGGCTTTAGATTAAAGCCTGGATGTTTAATTTTTAGTACCAATCAGTAACTAGTATATAAGTATTTTCTTAACTATATAATTATTTCTTATGTTATTTTTATAAATTATAAATATTATTTATTCTATTTTAGTTATTTATTATAAAATAATGCTCCATGTATTGTAAAAACATAAAAACACAACAATTAAAAATAGGATTCTAAAAAAATCAAATAAATCTGATTTAAATCAAAAAAATCTGATTTAAATCAAATAAATCCGATTTTTTTAAAAAAATCATGATTTTTTTCCAACCCTGCATACACATTATACATATGTTTATACATACAATTATATATATAAAACCCCTCCGCGTATAACAATTCCGGGGTCAACCTATCCACGAGAAAAAAACACTCATTCACCAATGAAAACGTTTCATAGTCGTAATGGAGCGTTCTCATTGGTCAGATTTACAGTAAATGACGTCACTATATTTTACTTCGCTTTGAAATCTTTCCACAATTTCAAAAAATTTATTTAATTAAAACTTTTTATTAAAGGAAAGCGAAGGTGCGTTTAAAATGCAATAGTGTTAAAATTTCTATATTCGGGCTGCTTTAATTTTTTTTTCTTTACAGCCGTGAATGACTCTTGAGAATTTCAAATCTATAAAAAACATTGTGAAAAGTTACCTCCGATTTTAAAGGCAATCTATTTTCTGACCAATGAAACCGTTCCATAGTCGTAATGGAGCGTTCTCATTGGTCAGATTCACAGTGGGAGCTATAAATGACGTCACTACATTTTACTTCGCCTTGAAATCTTTTCACGATTTCAAAAACAATATTTAATTAAAACTTTTTATTTAAGCAAACCGCGGATGCGTTTTAAATTTCATTATAATCCCCACCCTCATCTACCAGATAGTTTTGCTATAGTTTTAAATGCAGATTTCTGTTAAAATTTTCTTCTTCTTCTTCTTTTTTTTTTTTTTTTTTTTTTTTGTTAGATTTTTCCTTTTCCAAGTTTAATTGCTGTATTTATCAAAATTGTTTCAGCCTAAAGTGGCTATGATTGACCACAGTTGTTGTAATTATTCATCATACTTTAAAAATGCAAACACGTCTTCTAGTTATTTATACCTATATATGCAGTGTTCTCGCTGACATTTGGCCAACGTTAGCAATTTCGCTAATTAAAAATAAAAAACATTCGCCAAATTAAAAAAGTATTAGCCAATAGATTCGCCGCGTAGCACACAAAAAAAATTATCTTTAATGTACCCCCTTTTTTTCAATATGTTCCAAAATAACCTAAGTTTTTATAACTGCGACAACGATTGTTATTAATCTAATTTCAAATATTCTCTACAAATATATTAAAAATATGTATATATGCATATGTATGAAAAACGAAAAAGGAAAAAAAAAGAAAACTCAAAAATTGAGCGCTAGCAATTTCGCGAATGTAATTGCTTGTTTACTCGCCAAATGAAGAATTGAGTCGCAATTTGGCGAAATGGCGAGCGACAGCGAGAACACTGTATATATGTATGTATAACACTGGTGTCTGACTAGCTGAAAAGTACCTAAAATTTTTTATACAGATATTATTTTTTAAGTTAACAAAAATGATTTTACATGCATATATTCTACATTTTAGTTCTGACAACAGATAAGAGTTAAAAGTAAAATAAGTTTAAAATCTTACATCAGTAACAAACGAAAAAAGTAATTCAGAAATATTAACAGCAAATGCTTTTTCAGGATCCTTCAATGGATTCAAAAGATCCTTGTACTGTGACTGTGAGTCAATGGTGGGAGCCATTCTAAAAAAGAAAAAGTATATGAATAAAATTATTTTTTATTGCTATAAACATATTATTTATGAAAAATGGTGTAAGAAACTAAAAGTACCAGAATATCGAGAATACCATTGATACCGAGAATACCAGAATACCATTGTACATAATCACAATTTCTTTTAAATTAACTATTGCCCTAATAAAAATTAAGTCCTGAGAAAAATATAAGCCAAGAAATGTCATTTTTAGTATAAAAAGTTACAAGTTACAATCTAATAGTCTAAGAGCTAGCAACGTCAAAAATCACGTCATTTTATCAAGGCTCATTTTTTTATATGTTTTTCCCTTTTATGGTAGAATACTTTTGCAAGCGGTCTGGCAGTCGGGAGACGTTGCGTTTACTTGTGGCAGAAGGGGTTATGCAGGTCAAAAAGCTTAAAAATCACGTCATTTTATCAAGGCCCATTTTTTAATATGTTTTTCCCTTTTATAATAGAATACGTTTGCAAGCGGTCTGGCAGTCGGGAGACGTTGCATTTACCTGTGGCAGAAGGGGTTATGCAGCTCAAAAAACTTCAAAAATCTGCCATTTTATAAAGGCTCATTTTCTTATATGTTTTTATCAAGCTTAAAAATTACAAGATAATACTCTTTGGACAGCAGACAACCTATAATTAATTTTCCAGACACAAATTCGGTTGCAAAGTTAATGCCAGACGGCTTTAAATATGGCAACGAAAGTGCCTGTTCCAAGAGTGGTTTATAATTTAAATTTTATAAGACCTCTTTACGTCATTTTATCAAGCTTAAAAGTTACAAGATATTACTCTTTGGATAGCAAACAGCCTATAATTAACTTGTCAGGCACAAATTCGGTTGCAAAGTTAATGCCAGACGGCTTTAAATATGGCAACGAAAATGCCTGTTCCAAGAGTGGTTTATAATTTAAATTTTATAAGACCTCCTTACGTCATTTTATCAAGCTTAAAAATTACAAGATATTACTCTTTGGATAACAGACAACCTATAATTAATTTGCCAGTCACAAATACGGTTTCAAAGTTAATGCCAGACGGCTTTAAATATGACAACGAAAGTGCCTGTTCCAAGAGTGGTTTATAATTTAAAATTTATAAGACCTCTTTACATCATTTTATCAAGCTTAAAAATTACAAGATATTACTCTTTGGATAGCAGACAACCTATAATTAATTTGCCAGACACAAATTCGGTTGCAAAGATAATGCCAGACGGCTTTAAATATAGCAACGAAAATGCCTGTTCCAAGAGTGGTTTATAATTTAAATTTCATAAGAAATCTTTACGTCATTTTTTTCAAGCTTAAAAATTACAAGATATTACTCTTTGGATAGCAGACAACCTATAATTAATTTGCCAGACACAAATTCGGTTGCAAAGTTAATGCCAGGCGACTTTAAATATGGCAACGAAAGTGCCTGTTCCAAGAGTTGTTTATATTTCAAAAAATTATAAAACCTCTTTACGTCATTTTATCAAGCTTAAAAATTGCAAGATGTTACACATTGGATAGCAGACAACCTATAATTAATTTGCCAGACACAAATTCGGTTGCAAAGATAATGCCAGACGGTTTTAAATATGGCAACAAAAGTACCTGTTCAAGGAGTGGTTTATAATTTAAATTTTATAAGACCTCTTTACGTCATTTTATCAAGCTTAAAAATTACAAGATATTACTCTTTGGATAGAAGACAACCTATAATTAATTTGCCAGACACAAACTCGGTTGCAAAGTTAATGCTAGACGGCTTTAAATATGGCAACGAAAATACCTGTTCCAAGAGCAGTTTATAATTCAACAAATTATAAGACCTCTTTACGTCATTGTACCGAATTTGCAACCCTGGATTTTTCTGAGTCTTATTGGTTAGATTCACTATTTTTCTGCACCTGATTTTTTGCACGACACTTTTTCAGAGCCTGATTGAGTAAATTTGTGATACTTTGTGTTTGATTGACGAAAGTTGCATTTTTTTAAGTCTTACCGACAAGTCTTTGCATGTGATGAAAATTTGTGCACCCGGAGAAAGGTTAAGGTGTAAGAATTCATATAATTTGTTAACATCAACTCACAGCTTGAATATTAAACAAATAAATTCCAGTGTGGCCAAAAACGGGGCATCCACCCTAATATTTAATAAAAGAAACTTATACTTTGATAAACAAGAGCTTTTTACAAGTAAACTTTATATTGAAAAAAATGGCCGAATTTGCCAAATGCAACCGAATTTGTGTCTGGCAAATTAATTATAGGTTGTCTTCAATCCAAAGAGTAATAACTTGTAATTTTTAAGCTTGATAAAATGATGTAAACAAGTCTTTTAAAATTTAAATTATAAACCACTCTTGGAATATGCGGTTTCGTTGCCATATTTAAAGCCGTCTGGCATTAACTTTGCAACCGAATTTGTGTCTGGCAAATTAACTATAGGTTGTCTGCTCACCAAAGAGTAATATCCTGAAATTTTTAAGCTTGATAAAATGACGGAAAGAGGTCTTATAATTTTTAGATTATAAACTACTCCAGGAACAGGCACTTTCGTTGCCATATTTAAAGCCGTCTGGCATTAACTTTGCAACCGAATTTGTGTCTGGCAAATTAATTATAGGTTTTCTGTTATCCAAAGAGTAATATCTTGTAATTTTTAAGCTTGATAAAATGACGGAAAGAGGTCTTATAAGTTTTAGAATATAAACTACTCCAGGAACAGGTACATTCGTTGCCATATTTAAAGACGTCTGGCATTAACTTTTCAACCGAATTTGTGTCTGGCAAATTAATTATAGGTTGTCTTCTATCCAAAGAGTAATATCTTGTAATTTTTAAGCTTGATAAAATGACATAAAGAGGTCTTAAATAATTTAAATTATAAACCACTCTTGGAACAGACACTTTCGTTGTCATATTTAACCTTCCGTCTACCAGACAAAACACCCATTTATCTACGGCAACACCTAATTTTAATTCCAAACTTGCAAACGGCACCAGTAATATTTTAATATAATTTTGCTTTTACAATGAAAGCTTAAATTAAGGAATTCGTAATATCTAGACAAGTCCTTTATAAATTCCGGTGTCAATCGACAATTTCTCATTTTACCATTGACACCAGAAATATTGCTGTCGGGTCCAATGGACCCGTCTGGTAGACGGAAGGTTAAAGCCGTCTGGCATTAACTTTGCAACCGAATTTGTGTCTGGAAAATTAATTACAGGTTGTCTGCTGTCCAAAGGGTAATATCTTGTAATTTTTAAGTTTGATAAAAGCATATAAGAAAATGAGCCTTTATAAAATGGCGTATTTTAGAAGTTTTTTGACCTGCATACCCTTTCTGCCACAGTTAAACGCAACGTCACCCGACTGCCAGACCGCTTGCAAATGTATTCTACCATAAAAGGAAAAAACATATTAAAAAATGGGCCTTGATAAAATGACGTGATTTTGAAGCTTTTTGACCTGCACAACCCCTTCTGCCACAGGTAAACGCAACGTCTCCCGACTGCCAGATCGCTTGCAAACGTATTCTACCATAAAAGGGAAAAACATATTAAAAAATGGGACTTGATAAAATGACGTGATTTTGAAGCTTTTTGACCTGCATAACCCCTTCTGCCACAGGTAAACGCAACGTCTCCCGACTGCCAGACCGCTAGCAAACGTATTTTATCATAAAATGGAAAAACATATTAAAAAATTAGCCTTGATAAAATCAGGTGACGAAAACGTTGCTAGCTCTTAGACTATAAGAAACATTCATGCTTTGGTATTAACTCAAAAAAAATATATATATATATTTATACATCAAAATCATATCTTAAACCATTATTTCTTTAAATTCTACAAGCACTTTAGAGATTATAGAGAGCTATTAACCTATTTTTAAAAAGTTTAGCAAAGTGCAAGATAATATAAATCACAGTACACATTAATGAAAACAGGGCATAATAAATTAAAAAGCTCAAAAAATCATGGAAAAAACCGTGAATTTTGTCAAAAAATCACAAAAAATACAAATATTGTTTGCGGATCACAAAAAATACTAATTTTGAGAAGAGATCACAGAAAAAAACAAATTTTGTGTCAAGTTCGCAAATATGAATAAAATGAAAATTTTGTAAAAGAATTATAAAAGGCAAAAATTTTGTAAAAAAAAAAACAAAAAAAAACAAAAAAATGCAGAAAAGATGCAAATTTTGTAATTAAAAAAAAAAAAAAAATGACAACAGAAAAAAATGCACATTTTGTAACAGAATCGCAAAAAAACACAAAATTTGCAAAAAAAAAATTCAGTAAAAAAACAAGTTCTGTAAAAAAAAATCACAGAAAAAACAAAATTTGTAAAATTGCAGAAAGAAATGCAAAATTCATTTTAAAAAATTGAAGAAAAAGCAGAATTTCATAAAGAAAAATGGAAAAAAAAGGCGCAAATTTTGCCAAGGAATTGGCAACACGGAACACGGGATTGGCATTGGAAAACTCGCTTTGTCAAAAATACCATCGTGAAAAAAAAAAAAAAATCATGAAAACGAATGAGAATTTCATCACGAATCATGGAAACAAATGCAATTTTTTTAAAAAGAACGCAAAAAAATGCATTATGTCAAACATAGTGGGAAAAAATATATAATTAGTATGAGGAGGAACAACCCCCTCCTCCCTTCCCCAAAGTAGAATATGCTTAAAAGTGCGACGTACGTCGCAGAACAATGGGCATCTCTGCAGAACATTTCAAGTAATCAGTTAAGAAATCCATCATTTAATTGAAGGAAAAATCGAAAAATTCCCAGGGGTTCTGAATTTTAAAAAAAAATAAAGACAATCAGTCCCAAAATTTTTTTTTAAAATCAATCATATATCCAAAAATCTATCGCGAATTTTGACAAAGGATTGCAAAGGATCGTAAAGAAATGAAAATTTCGTTAAATGATCATGAAAAAAAACAGCAAATTTTGCCAAAAAATCGTGAAAAACGGCAATTTTTGTCCAAAAGTCATGAAAAAACGGCAAATTTTGCCAAATCATGAAAAACGACAATTTTTGACAAAAAATCGTGAAAAAATAGCAAATTCAGTCAAATAATCGCGAAAGAATGGCAAATTCAGTCGGGAAATTGTGAGTAAACGTCAAATTCCATCAAGAGATATCGGTAAGATGGCAAGTTTCACCAAAATATCCTGAAAAAAAAAACAGAAAATTTCATCAAAAAAATCGATAAAAACAGCAAATGTCGTCAAAAATTGCAGAAAAACCTCAAAATTGTCAAAAAATTGCTAATTTCACCAAAAAATCCTGAAAAAAAAGTAAAATTCATCAAAAAATTGCAGAAAAACAGCAAAATTCGTCAAAAAATCTCAAATTTATTCAAAAAATTACAAATTTATTTTTTAAAATTATTTTTTATTTTTATACCATAAAATCCTTTGAAATTAATGTTATTTTATTTATCATACCTAAAAATTACTTATTTCCCCTTTAACTTAAAGGGTTAAGGGTTATAAATTTCTTTGCAAAAGTGCCTTTTTTTACTGAAGTAGTGCTCTTTTTAGTGAATACCACCCTGCCCTTTTTCTTTCTAGAGTGAACACTAATTCATGAATGTAATTTGCATTTTTTATGGTATTCATGAACATAATTCAGGTTATATGAGCAATCCTTCGACGAAATTCGTGTTTTTTGAGCGATCAGTCAACAAAATTTGCATTTTTTTTTTAACGATTTAGGAACATAATTTGCATTTTTACGTGATTTGTGTATGTAATTTGTGATTATGCGATTTATGGACGTAATTTGCAATTTTAATGTGATTTTGGACGTAATTTGCTCTTTTTTATGAGATTCATGGACTTAATTTGCATTTTTGAGCGATCTGTTGACGAAATTCATGTTTTTTGAGTGATACGGCGATGAAATTCATGTTTTGTGAGCGATCTGGCGACGAAATTTGCATTTTTTGAGTGATCTAAAGACAAAATTTGCATTTTATGAGCAATTTATGGACATAATTGGCATTTTTTGTTACAACTTATGGCCGTAATTCACACTTTTTACATGATTCATGGACGTAATTTGTGTTTTTTTTAATGCGATTCATGGATGTAATTTGCATTTTTTACGTGATTCATGGACATAATTCACATTTTTTATGTGATTCATGGACATAATTCGCTTTTTTTATGCGATTCATAGACATAATTCCCATTTTTTGAACGATTTATAGATGTAATTCACATATTTTATAAGATTCATGCACAAAATCTGTGTTTCATGCAAATAACTTACGAAATTTGCATGTTTTAAGCGATTCATAGATGGAACTTACGTTTTTAGTGCGGTTTTTGGACGAAATTCTCAGGATTTTTTTAAATGCAGTCTTTTGACGAAATTCACATTTTTTTTTTTTTTTTTTTTTTTTTTTTTACACGGTGCTTTGTTGAGATGATTTTTTTTTATAAGATTCTTTGTTAAAATGTACTTTTTATGCGATTCTTTGTTCTAATCTGCGATTTTTTCAAGATCTTTTGACGAAATTCACATAAGTACTTTGTACATAACAATAAGTACTTTGTACATAAAATTGACGGAATATTTTTATTTTTTCACTACAAAAAAAAGTTACAAAAATTAATGTTTCATTCCTAAAATGTTCTGCAAAATTCATAAAATTTTCTGTGCACGGCACAGAAAATTTTAGCTGGCTACTAAAAACAATCAAATACTTGCCAGTGACTACAAAACAAAATTCCTTATTTTCATCTTTACATAGTGTACTTGTGCCATCTTTAAAAAAAATTTCGAATATCAGGCTGTTTTGTAGTTGTCTTCTCTCTCTTTTTTTTTAAGGAAATCAAATTGTATGTGAAGTGGTGACTCTATACCTTATGCACAGGCCGATACACTGTGTGAGGAAAAATGTCTATCAATTATGTATTCTGTTGTTTTATCAAAACATCAGAATGGAACATTGACGGAACTTGCAGTTCTTTTGCAATCTTTTGATGAAATTTGCAATTATTTTGCGATTTTGTAACGAAATTGTGTTCTTTCCCATAATTTTATTTGATTTTTCTTGGGCCATTGACGAAATTTGTTTTTTGCTATCGTATAAAGAAATTAACGTTCTTTCGTGATCCTAAGAAAGAATTTGTGTTTTTCCGTGATTTTTAAAACGAAACGTGCAACTTGTTCGGAATCGTTAGACAATTTTTTTTTTCCCGTGTTCTTTAGATTTAATTTTCTAGGGTTTTTTTTCTTTCTTTTCTCAATCATTTGATGAAATTTACCTTTTTTTGACAATCTTCTGACATATTTATAGGATTTTTTTGGTTAAATTTGAAGGTTATTTGCAATCTTAAACAAATGTATGAGATTTTTTATGAAATTTGCAGTTTTTTTGCGATCTTTTGACGAAATTTGAGATTTTACAGAAATATTTTGACGAAATTTAATGGTTATTTCTGGACTTTTTAACGAAATTTACAGATTTTTTTCAGGACCTTTTGGTGAAATTTGCAGTTTTATAGTAATTTTTTGACGAAATTTGCTGATGTTTCACTTTTTTTTTTTTTTTTTTTTTTTTCGAAATTTGCAGTTTGTTGCAATTTTTTGGTAAAGTCTGAAGTTTTACAGCAATTTTTTGGTGAAAATAACCATTTTATTCTAATTTTTTTGATGAAATTTACTAATTTATTGTGCTTTTTATGATGAAATTAGAGGCTTTATTGCAATTTTTTGGAGAAATTAACGTTTTTTTTTTTTTGCAATCTTTTTTGTGAAATCAGCATTTTCAGCAATATTTTTTTAATGAAATTTACTCTTTTTTTTGTGATTTTATGAAGAATTTTATATTTTCTATGATTATTTGACAAAATTTGCGATTTTTTTTTTTTGTGATTCTTTGACGAAATTTTCGCTGTTTTCATGACCTTTGGACGAAACTGGCATTTTTACTTTCGCATTTTTACTTAATGCAATTGCCGTTTTTCAACTGCGAATGATTGACGAAATATTTTTTTGGTGACCATATTGAAATTAGCAATATTTTTATGTCCATATTGTTGGACTGTTGACCAACTTTTTTTTCAATTTTTGGGAAATTCCGAACACAATCATCCCGGCCACTTTTTTAAATTCGGGAGAATTGACGGTGTGAATGCCATAAATTCCAAACAAATTTAACCCCATTCCTTTCTGGCATCAATACATCTTTCAAACATCGTGTTTGACAAGTGAGGATAATAAAGTTGATCGCCACATTTTAAGTACTACTCGACAATTGGCAAGTGCTAATTTTGTGCTATACCTCCCCCTCCAAA
Source organism: Maratus speculifer (assembly GCA_964019185.1). NCBI lineage: Eukaryota > Metazoa > Arthropoda > Arachnida > Araneae > Salticidae > Maratus > Maratus speculifer. The sequence goes on along the minus strand of OZ025296.1, from coordinate 312,892,462 downwards.
AGAAAAAAATGATACAAAACTTTTTCTGCAATTTATTTAACTGGAAAATTGATAATTCATTCAAGAACACATAATTTAAATCTTATCTATGAACTTATATGTTAGCTGCAATCTTTATTGTTTACATTTCAACATATAGTGTGACAAACATGTAGTTGTGGCAAGAAAGCAAAAACAAATTCATTGAATTTATAAAAAAAAATAATAATCAAACATTCTTACTGTGATTTAAAAACTATAACATATTATGCCAATATATAATTAGAGCAATAACTATAACTGGGTCATTCTTCAAAAAAGGGCATATTTCAGAATTTTTTTTTTAAATTTAAAAACTTTTTTTTTCACTTAATTTTTTTTTTCTGGGTTTTATAAGCAAGTGAGGAACACTAATAAAGCTATGGTCCTGTTCAATTAATTTTATTTATTTAATAAAAAAATATTAAAAAAATTTAATGGTAACGGAGGTGAGACTTTGGTAACGGAGTGGAGATGCATATTCTTATTAATGTATATACTTATTAAAAGTAACTAAAAATCTTAAAATAGAAAGGAATATAACACATTGAAATAAAAACAAATGCATATACTGCTCTAAATTTTTATAATTTGAAAATTATCAAAAATAAAGTTTATTTATTGCACACATAATGGCCTCTGTTAAAAGTGGGTTCATTTAGAATTTCTAGTATCTGTTTCTGATCAATAAAGTCTGCGTCATCATTCTCTGGAACAATAAAAATCACCCCAATCTTTGATTTCTTCAGAAAGTTCATCTTATACATTTCTACGGACATGATTTTACAAATGAATTGATACTTTTTCATTTTCACAAATACTCAATCCTTACCCATGCACCAACATTAGGAATTTTGAAAAAAGTTGCTTGAAACAGATTGTGGAAGTACCGATTATGAGAGTGAAGGAAAAAACAGAAGGTTTATGTGCATTTTATGAACTATACAGCATAAGGCATATGTCAGAAAAATTAATATATTTAAAACTTATTAATGCTCATTAAACTCATCAATTTTTGCCAAGTTCAGACATTAATTTGTATTTTCTCACAATCTATTCTGCTACACCTGATATCACTTTTCTATATTTTGCCTTTTGTTTTAAATTGTCTTTTAGTTGCTTTGTTAAGACTTCATCATACAATATATATTTTTTAATTGCTAGTGAAATATGCTGACCTTTAACAAGTTCTTTTACATTTTATTATTGTTATTATTATTGCTGGAGTATCCAACTTTGCTATTTGAGATCTTTGTGCTCTTATTTTGTACTTTTCCATCTTATTATTAGATTCTTTAAGCTTGGCTTTTAACTTTAGATTCTCATTCTTCAGATCACGTATATTTTTTCTTAGTCTGTTTCTATACAGGCTTTCTCTACTTGTTGAAGGCACATTTTGTACCAATATTGGTAAACCTAAAGATAGGCTTGCTGGAGAAGTATTTTCTTCAATCTTTTTCTCTAATTCTTTTTTCTTTTTGCTTAGGTTGTAAGATTTCTTGCTCTTTTCTTGCCAATTTTTTCTAACAGTTATTTGTTCTTGTAGTGTCATTTTATTAATGCTTTTAATTTTATCTTAATTTTACCTTTCCTTGTATCTCTCCTTTCCTTTTCAAGCCTAAGTGAGTCATTTTTTGTTTCACCACATAGTCTCTGTATGTACTCTTTCTTTTTTTGATTGGCAATACACTTTTTTTCGACCTTTTATACTATTATGCTTATTTCTTTTCTTTATCATAGTACTAAAAGAAATTATATATAGTAGACTCACTAAAATCCACAACTCTCTAAAATTCGCACATAATTTACAGATGTAAACAATGAAACATTCAATTTTGATTTAGGGATAAAATTTGACTTTTTTATTTTTACATCAATTCCATTTTTATTTTAATTTGTAATTTTCATTAATATTACTGAATTCATGTGTTTTCATCAAGGAAGAATAAATTTATTTTGGAATAAATTAAGATTTTGTTGTATCACTGGTATTCAAATCTTTTTACCAAATATATTTATGTAAAAAAACCTTTTTGGTTATTAAGTCTAACTAAACTTGAAATAAAACTTCCTCATTTTAAGATTTTTTTGTGAATTAGTAATGTATTTTTATAAAGCAAATTTCATATGAAAAATGCATCTTATCTTTATAATAAATATTTAATCTTACATTAATAGCTTGACCTTTGCTTTTAATATTTTAACCATGTTAAAAATTATCTAAATTTTTATTATTTTAGTTTATTACTTATTTTAATGTTTTATTATATTGTAGCCTTCATAAAAGTTTCAATTTCATTGTTAAATACATTTAAATTACTGTTTAAAAACTGTAAACAAAGCAATGACCAGAAATCTGCAAAACCTCTGGTCCTAGACTGTGCGGATTTGAGGGAGTCTACTGTATAGAATTTATTGAATTAAAGTAACAGTTTAATATATGTTAGCTACCCTATATGTTTAATTTCATGCCACTAACAGAATATTAAGATATAAAAGTATTTAAATCACTTGAATTATGCTAGTCACTTAATATCCATTGTTAGAATAGAATCTCATAACAGAAAATTATTTAAAAACATTTGAAATATAATAATAATTTTGCTCTCTAATAAATCTTAAAACTATAATCAATTATCTAAAAAATTAATAGTTATTATTTTTTCTTGCACTTTTTTGCTTAGTTTGAGCAAAGAATCGATTAAATCAATAGAGGTAAATTAATAAAACATAGCTAGTGAAAGCCATGAAATAGTTGATAGCAACTTAATTAGAAATGTAGGCTACAACTGATCAGTCCAATAACAGAAATAAACTATATCAATATTTATTATATTATGTTAGTATAATAATTGTTAAGTAAACCATTAATTTTTATTTTGATTAATTTTAAGCACTTATATTTAATTTAATCTCACCTCCATTTCACTTTCTCACCTCCGTGATTAGCAAAGGTAACGGAGGTGAGAGTAATGGAGGTGAGGATATTTCATATAATGATGCACTGTTTGTAAATATTTGAATCAAAACTAATGTTATTCACACAGGATTGTATGTGTTGTGATAACTTTCAAATTCAAATGTAAAATAAATAAATATAATGCATTGCTTACCTTCTATTGGCAGTAATGGAGTGGAGAATCCCAAAAAACAAAATAAAGAAATTCTATTTATTTGAATAAAATAAGCTTTAACTGAGAGCAAATGACAATTTTTTTTCACAGAGCTAACAAATAGAGTTCTTTTCCTTTGTTTTAATACAAATTATTTACCAGTACTGCCTTCTATGAATGAATGTTTGAAGCTAAAACTGTTAGTAACGGAGTTGAGAATTTCAATTGGGACAAACAAAAACATAACTTAAAAATGCATTTGCAAAAATTATTTAATTTATTGAAACCCATTTTTAAATTAGCTAAGGTTCATTTAAAAAGGAATTAACAATAAAAATTATTTAACATTTAATTTATTTCACTTTTTAATCGAAGAACTTTTAAAAATGTGAATGGGGGACACCCACGGAGGTGAGGTTTCCCATGTATTACTTAATATTAAGACACAAAATAAAATAGCTATAGAATAGTAAATTGTATGAAAAGATTCTCTATTCTTTAAATATTCAAAATAATAAAAAAAAATTTCAAATAAATAAAGCAAAATTTTTAAAATGATGTCAGGACTGAAATAGACCCTTTTTTCAAAAATGACCCAACTGCAGTAATAACTATAGTTACAAATATATTTTTAAAAGTAATAAAAAGTAATAAATCAATATCTTTTGCTGGATTTTGGGTGAAAAATAATTAAAGTCAGGTTCAAACTTTAAGTTTTTTATTTGAATAGATTATAACAGTCACTAGCAAAAGTGGCGACTCAAACACAACGACTGACTGAATTTTTTAACGGCAAATGCTAACTTCTTTAATAACTTTGGTACTCCATATTGACACAATTTTATCATCGAAACTTTTACTTATATTAATACGATCCTGTCAAAATCTTACCTTCGTTTAAAAGTTTTTTAGCCAAATAAAACTAAAATTGAATAAATTAGCTGCAATTAAAATTCTTCAATTTCAATCAATTAAATTTAAAAATTAAACTCGTGATATGTACATTGTCAGTGATTTAAAAACTAACATCACTGGCCCTAAAATATTCAACCGCGTGCAATAAGAAAAATAATATACTTTATATGAATAACAATGTGATAATAATACTTAATGTTGAAATATTTAATTCACCAAGATAGATTTTAAATATAACTTCTTTAATTTCAAAGAGTGTATACGCTTTTCCCGCGTTTTAATGATCTCACTTTTAATGCAAAATTTTAAAATATGACTTACTTTTATAGTAAAATTGGAGAACTGTGAAGAACTTGGATTTATCTTTATTAAAATGATCGGCAATAAGAAACCGAAACATTAACTATATAAATAAATGCAATACATTTTACAACTGAAATTATTATATAAACAGAAATAAACAATAAACCGTTAAGTTGAAGTTGAAAGAAATCGAATAGTCGCATTCGTATGTCGAACCATGGACTTTAATAATGGCCCAAGATGCATTTTTTAAAATTGGTTGAAAATATGAAGAAAAATAGTTTCAGCTTCAAATTAATATATAGATTAATTTTCGACATTTACTATGATAACAATGTATTTTTATTTTTAGCAAAAATTTCTGAAAAAAGAAGTGTGATGGTTAAAGCACATGGAGCAAAGAAAAAAGAGAGGATAGATTAGTGATAACCTTTATTTGCCTGCACGCTTTTCAGGGTTTCTTTATTTTGATTGGCTAAAGATAAATATATATGCTAAAAAATCCCTGATTTTGGTTGTTTAGTGAATAATTGGTGGGGTTGGAGGTCAAACAACGGTTCGATAGCGTTGTGATTGGTAGCTGACATTCTTATGAAAACGACTGGAGGTCAGTTGGACCGTTTTATGTAATGTCTCTGGCAATAGTCTTAAAAGAACTTATCGAGAGCTCTGGGTTCGAGGCTAGCTGAATTTTTTTTTTTTATGTTCTAAACTTGTAACTTTTAGGCTCGCCACACACCAGGGAAACAAGCGTCAAAAATCGTGCAACAGGACGCTGTCAAACCGGTTTTTTCTTTGTTATCAGGGTGAAATTGTCGTATGTCGCATGTTTTTTCGTCCAATGTCTCACTGATGTGTGGCGGCCCTTATGCTATACATGTCGCGCGCTTGAGTTCTTATATAATAAAGCAGTTTAAAATCCTTCCGAGTATAATTTACAGATACCACAACATCATTAATGAATTTCTTTAAACACCGGCATTCAATTTCTATAGAAAATGATTTATTAAATAAAAAAGCTGTTAAAAAGTTTAAACTTTTGCTGCATCGCCACTCCCTTCTTTTTACGGAAAAAGATTATTTCACTGTATTTTTTAGCATTCCCATTGGTCAAAATGGAGATATTCTATAAAAGCGGTGGAGTGACGATACAGAAAAAGTTTCAATTTTATAACAATGCAGCAACATAAATTTAACTTTTTCCAAAAAATGTATAACCAACTCCAAAAAAAGCGCTAAAAAGAATTAAATAATTCTATAAAATTCTCTAATGACAAATCGTTATCCAATAGCCACACATTGACTATCATGTACCGGTATAAAACGGTTAAATTTAATATATAGAATTTAATATCCACCAAACATAGATTTTCCAGAGAATATTTTTTACAAGAGATTAATTTACATATTTTTGATTTAATTTTTGAATATATACATATAAAAAGTAATGAATTACTTTTTGAAGTTGGTGCCAAACAATCACAATCGATAATGATTTCCCCATTTTATTTATGGTACTAGACATAATATATCCACAATTCTTACTATACTTAAGATAGTTTGGCACCAACTTCAAAAAGTAATTCCTTAATTTTTATATGTATATATTCAAAAATTAAATCAAAAATATGTAAATTAATCTCTTGTAAAAAATATTCTCTGGAAAATCTATGTTTGGTGGATATTAAATTTAACCGTTTTATACCGGTACATGATAGTCAATGTGTGGCTATTGGATAACGATTTGTCATTAGAGAATTTTATAGAATTATTTAATTCTTTTTAGCACATTTTTTGGAAAAAGTTAAATTTATTTCCTACTTTTTAGTTATTTATACCGTAATACATAATTATGTGTACTGACATATGATGGCTCTTTGCAACGCATTACTAATCAACGCACTTTGCTGAGTTCTGATGTATTCGCTTCACTTGTCACTGTTTGATTGCCAACTTTTCAAAAGACACTTACAATATCGGTTAGTATCGTTGTGAATCTTTAAGTTTTCTGGATGTGGTAAGTTCTTCAGATCTGGCACGACGAAAAGTTACCGCATTCATGAAACCTTAAAGTCAACATCTAATCGTACGGACATAGGAAGTGGTTATCGAAAGGTGACAATGCCTCAAGTAAAGTGTCCTTACACATAAGCGCGCGGCAAAGCACTTCCATGTATGAGTAAACAGCAAAATGACTCCATGTATCAATGAATAGTAAAATACTTTTCTAGTGTAGTCAAAAGTACTCCCCCTTCAGTCAGAAAAAGCAAAAAGAAAGATTTTAACAAAAATCGCTCTATGATTCAACAGATAAACAACAACAATTTAATTCCTATAAATGCAGTAAAGGCATTGGAAATGAGCGGTGATGATTCGACGAGGAATCCGAAAATCATAACCTGTACTTGGCATCTATAAGAGAGTGACAACATTCGATGCCCAAATACTTTTTTCACGGACGCCTTTGTTCCAACTAAACTGTTAAAAATTTGAAACTCACTCCACCGCTTTTATGGAAAACGATTATTTCAGCCTATTATGGAGCATTCTCATGGGTCAAAAGACAAATATTTTTTTAAAGCGGGGGAGTGACGATGCAGCAAAAGGGTAAAATTTTTTACAGTGTATGTATGAGATATTCCATAAAAGGAATGGAGTGACGATGCAGCAAAAGTTAAATTTTTAACAATGCATCGCAATGCTAGGCATTTTCTATTATAAAACTTGATGATGATTTCCTGGTAGAATTCGATTGTACGCCGAATGATCCTTTATTTCTACACAGACATAAAGTACATAATTCATATTATTTTACAAATTCGTGGACATACATGGACAAGATAGCACAAGGAAATATTACGACACAAGAAAAGTACAACCGGGAGCTACACATAAACAGTGTGTGCAACGGAGCCAGTGGGATTCGAACCCACAATCTCCTACGCTCTCAAGAGATTAGCAGCGTGGTGTCTTAACCACTCGGCCACAAGGACCCCCTTGATGACTCATTTTTGTCCAGAATCTTTTCAATCAATCGTATACTGTGCTCCATGCGTCGTCATATTCACATCGAGGAATTCTACATGAACAAAATCTGAGATCATTCTGGTGTCTACTCCGGTAACCAAATCTGAATCTAAAGATAATTTTGTAACACATATCTATGCACTTTATTTTTCACTGATATATAGAGATAATTTTTTTCCTCCGGAGCAAAATATATACTAAAGGATTTTCATCTTTTCAACAACTTAAGGATGTCGATTGGTATCGATGTCTATTTCCGCTTCAGTGGATGCGAGAACGTGTCCATTCAAGCTTTAACATTTCGGAAATTTATCGCTATTATATTTATCGCTAAATATTAAAATACCCTTTTCAGTCATAAAAACTAAAAAGGAAGATATTATCAAAATCACACTATGATTCAACATGCGTCTATATGAAAGTACCAATATTTGAAGTTAAGAATGTTCTTTGATAAACACAGTTTTCCAAAGTACAGAAAATTTAAGAATTTTTATTCCAGAACTTGGCGGTAGTCGCCTGAACGAGTTTGTTTTATGGGTGAAAGAAGTTAACTAGCTTAACTTTAATGGTAAACTTATCAAAATTTTTCGTCATTTATATTTGTCCAAATGTAAATCTAGCACATAGCAATGTACTTTAATCACTTTGTGAATCTGGCATAACAAGCACACTGATACACAGACACTCTTGCTTTAACGTGTAAGGCTCTTTAGAGATGAATTTTCAGCTTTTCGATATCGAATTCTCATGTCTGGATCGATGTGGATCTTTCACTTTGGTGGATACGAGAATTGTTCCAGCTAACATTTCGTACTTTGGAAAAAAAACTAGCATATCTGCAACAGTGGTTTGGATCCAAAAGGATTATTCGCTGTTAAGCAAAACAAGATTGACCAATCATAAGCTTCATTTTTGAGAACTTTTCATTGTTCGAAGGAGAGAGTCTGGAATACATGGAGTGAAAATCTGCTATCGACACTGTAAAAAATTTTATCCTTTTGCTGCATCGTTACTCCATCGCTTTTACAGAATTTCTTTGTTTTGACCAATGAGAATGTTCCATAATAGAGCGAAGTAATCGTTTCCTATAAGAGCGATGGAGTGACGATGCAGCAAAAGGGTTCAATTTTTTACAATGCAAGCAGTGCTAAAAATTTGTATCCTTTAAATATGCAACGATGCTAATGAATTCCAAAGTGCCGATCACAGCAACATCTGCGGCATTTTCGTGATACATTATCTAGACTAGCAATAATTCTTGCATTTTTAGAAAATGCCCTGCAGATGTCGCTTCTATCTTTAAATTTCATTAGCATTGTTACACATTTAAAGCATATAGCATTTTAGCACTTTTTTTAAGTGTTACAGAGGGCGTGTTGAGCACAACTTACCGGTTACTTGCCGACCACTTACCGATTGTAGACAAGTACGAAATGAAAATCAAAGCAAAGTGTGGCGTTAGCTACAATTCAACAGAATAGTTTTCATTGATGCCACAATTTGCTTTCGTACTGCCCTACAATCAGTCGGTAACATTGGTTACTTTTGTAAGTTGCTCTGAACACGCCCTGAGATAGCCGATTTCCACACTATATCCCCTAGATGCTATATTTCCGGTTTCTTGCATAAGAGAACTTGTCCGGAATCCAGGTAGAATTTGCGCTGTTAGCGAAACCAGATTAACGAATCACAAGCCTGAATTTTAGCAAATTTTTCAATGTTTTAAATAAATTTTCTTGTTAATAAATCTCGTTTCCCACACAGCACAAAATTTATGTGAATCCTGGCCCTCGTCCAGTTAGGATTTTGCACTTTGAACACTGTTAAAAATTTGAAACTTTTACTTTATCGTCAATCCATCGCTTTTATAGAAAATGATTACTTCATTGTATTATGATGAATTCTCATTGGTCAAAATAGAGATATTCCATAAAAGCGGTGGAGTGACGATGCAGCAAAAACTTCAAACTTTTAACAGTGAAAAGATCGTGTGTCTATGTAAGTGTATCATAAAAGCATGCAAAATGAACACTTCTAATTGGTCGATTGCTTCAAAATGAATTTGAAATTTAAAGTTTTTATTTTTAAAAAAGTTCTAATTATCAGATTTTTATGAAATTCGAATGGGACCACATGGGCTCATACGCTTTCAAATGCGTGAACAACAAATACATACAGGTCGAAATCATAACCTCCTCTTTGAAGTCGGTTAAAAAATGTTTCACAGATCCTTTATTTCAATCAGTCTTCCTTCCCAAATAGACCTTGGCAAACCGTCGCACTGTGGAGTATTTGAAGAATCTGGCTGGTCAAAAGCAAGGGCGGATCTGGAGAGTCCTCAAGCGAAGGGGGGATTTCAAAAAATTTGGAGACTCTAATCTGATTGCGAATTGATGCTAATTTTTTCACTGCGGGTCGGGTTTGGGTCCGATTGACTTCTATTTTTACTGTGGGTCGGGTTTGGGTCCGGTTGACCTCTATTTTTACTGTGGGTCGGGTTTGGGTCCGGATAACTTCTGTTTTTGCTGCAGATCTGCTTTGAGTCCGGTTCACTTTCATTTTTTGCTACTGTTTGACTTTTATTTTTACTTTGGGTCCGGTTGATTTCTATTTTTACTGTGGATCGGGTTTGGGTCCGGATAACTTCTGTTTTTCCTCGGGTTCTGCTTTGGGTCCGGTTCACTTCCATTTGTTGCTACTGTTTGACCTTCTATTTTTACTGTGGATCGGGTTTGGGTCCGGTTGACTTGTATTTTTAATGTGGGTCGGGCTGGGGTCCGGATGACTTCTATTTTTGCCCGAGCTCGTATCGGGCATGAGCTCAGTCTGAGCCCGTCTCATCTCTTCCCAAACATTTAGGAAAAATGACTCCAGGTCAGACTCGACAAAGAAGAAAAATAAGTCTGCACCGACCCAAATTTGTTGAAAAATAAAGATAAGAACACGGCCCGCTCTGAAAGTGAGAAGACCTGACCCAGCCCCAATCTCATGAATTGGCCTCGCCGGATTCGAATTTGGTCAATTCATTTTCTACGAGGATGCATAATGTTGCTTCGCAAACCCTTTATTAGACATGGGGGGGGACGATCGCCCCTCGAGAGTGATCGTTTAGCTTTTATACCTGACGGTCCCTGGACATGGAAATTTTAGTCCGTGTATCCTCTAGGAAAAAGGCAGTCCCTCGATCCAGCTCTCCAGAAAAAAGTAAGACCTGACCCGCCCCGGTTCTGAAAGTGTGAAGACCTGACCCAGTACCAATCTAGTAAATTAAATTTGGCGCGACCCAACCCAGGTCGAGCCGGTCTCGAATTTAGAACCATCCTTATTTTCGCGCAAGAATCTAATGTAATTTTTCCGACCCTTTTTGGGCTCAAGGGGGGGGGGCGATCGCCTCATCGCCCCCCCCCTTAGATCCGCCATTGGTCAAAAGTCGATTTCATAAAGTACAAAGCAGGATCGAATGGAGGGATATGATATAAGTTGAAGCCGTGACACCATTTTTATCTTGTTTAAGCGAAGGATGACCTCCTGTTATCAGTTGAAATTGGAGATAGATGGATCGGCGTCAAAACGTTGCGCATTGGAACTTTCTATTTTCGAATGTGAATAACTTTATTTTAAGAAGTATTTAAAATCTAATCGTTATGGATAGTGAGGAGGTAAGTATATATTATTATTATTATTATTATTATTATTTATCTTTGAATAAAGAAAAAATAGTTTTAGTACTTGCAAAATTAATTTAAAATAATGTATATTTTTCTATTATTTTTGTTCCTTGTTTCTGACCTCACCAAGGGTTTAGTTATATTTCCAAGCAGAGTTACTTGTTGTACCAATAACTATACTCCCTTCTTTTTGTGTTTTCGTTTAAAGTAGCTCCGGATTCGTCCACTTTTGAAAACGAAGGCAATATAAATATCAGGGTGGCGAGTGGTCAGGGAAAAACGCAGTCAAAATAAGAGGACACTACCAGTATTATCTTATCAAAAGTACTAGAAATAATTTAAAGGGATTAAAGAAAGCGAATTTCTCTTTAACAAAATACTGGTATTTAGCACTTATTTTGACTATATTTTTCCCTGACCACTCGCCACCCTGAATATGCTCTTCCAAAATTCTGAGTAAGCACCCGAAATTACTATATACTGATTTTTGACTCATATTTATGATGTAAATTTTAAAATGAAAAAAATTGCTATAATTCATTAGAAAGTGATCATATTTATGTATTTTTCAGGCAATCTGATTGAAATGAAAATTATATAACTTTGAAAAATATCGCTTTAAAATAATGTATTCATTTGCTTTTATCTTTTTTAAGTACTTTTTAGAAAATGGAAGGAATTTATTGCTTGTTGTTAACTTTTTTTTTTTTTTTTTTTTTGCCTAAAAATAAGTCGAATCTATTTTGCATAAGTTTTTGTTAAAAGTTAGTTAAAAATTGAGAGATTTTTTTAAAAAAAATAAAGGATAAAATAATGTTATCTATCTAAATTGCATATATTTTTTATGCATTCTCCCTTCCATATTTCGTATTTATTTTCATTTAAATTCCTCGAATGTCAAAGTAATGACTAGAAATGATTTTTTAACATTATGCAACAGCAAATCCTACCAAATATAAATGATAGACTGAATTTTCTTTAAAATTACCTGCTTTATAGCGATTCTTCTGATGATGATGAATTAAAAAATTTCAAGCACAATTTTCCCCAATTTAAGAGTCAGTTCAAAAGGAAATGGATCGCAGCCCATTACAATTCAGATACATTTATGAAAAATGATAGGGAATGGCTTAAGGGTATAGTAGAAATTTCAAAAAAAAATAAAAAAATAATAATAATAAAATAAATAAATCGACCAGGGAGGCCAGCAAAAGCTTTCATTGAATGAAGCGATAGCACAAAGGGGAGAAAATTTCAAATTTTGAGGAGATCAACAGATGTGGAAGTAACTACACATGTGACTCAGGTAAAATTAGAAACTTACGGGAAGCGAGATGATGCCCATATGTTAAAAGAATTAGCCTAGTCACCAAAACGAGCAACAAAATGTAAAAAAAAGCATACTTGAGAACTCAGCAAACAGAAAACACAAATATGCCTTTTAGAAGCATTATCATTATTTGTCGAAGCTAATACACTCACTTCCAAAAGTTAAGCACGGAGAGGAAAATGCATATTTCCTTAAGCCAATCAGAATTGAAGAGAATGCAAATTGCTGCAGAGCTAGATGGAAGTATGCAAATATGTTAGGTAACCGCCAGTCGCGCTTTCATGTCAAGAAATATGCAAAAAGGGCAGTCTTATAAGAAGCAAGCTTTATGAAGGATTGCAGAAGTTGATTGTAAGTGCTTATACTAGAAGGTGTTTAAAATTTTCGTACAATTTGTTTTGAAGACATACGTGTTTCTATGACTTCCAGAAGACGAATGGAAGATTCTGAGCGCTCGCGTGCTGTAGGCCGCATTGAAGCAGGACAGTCGATCATAGCTCTTTTCTTCGGCGTTCATCATTCTAGAATTTCACGTTTATGGAAACAATTCCAAACCACGCAGAAAGTTGTCCGAAGGCCCGTAGTCAGTCGCCCAAGTGTTACAACCCCCGCGGAAGAACGATATATTGCTATTGTAGCCAAGCGGAATCGCAGAGCGACCTTCACACATGTAACATCTATGGTTATAGCGTCCATTGGTAAGGCGATATCTGCAGCTATTGTACGCCAAAGATTACATATGCGTGCACTGTACGCCCGGGTACCTCGAGTTTATGTTCCTCTATCCGTCCAATCAAGAGGGGCGCGATTAAAGTGGTGCCGGGAACATCTCAATTGACTGTGTCTGACTGGGGCAATGTCATGTTTACTGATGAGTCAAGATTTGCTCTGCAGCCAGATGACAAGCGTATAAGGATATGGCCTGAACAAGGAACACGAAATCAGCCCCAAAACATTACCGAACATCACGCATTCCGAGGCGGAAGCATTATGGTGTGGGCAGGGATTTCATTAGGATACCACACCGACCTGCACATCTTTAAACTGTGTTCTGTGACGGATGTCCGGTATCGAGATGAAGTCCTAGAACCCATTGTGAGATTGTACGTTTCAGCACTTTTGTTTTAATGGACGATAACCCACGTCCCCGTAGAGGGGGCATCATCGATGACTTGGAGAGTGAAGTGATTGTGCGTATGGCGTGGCCATCATATTCGCCCGACTTTAAACCCATTAAAAATCTTCGGGATGCTCTTGTCCATGCTGTATGTTTACGTTTCCCACCTCCAGACACTCTTGTTGAGCTGTAAACAGCTCTACAAGAAGAATGGCGATTGTTTAATTCTTCGGTGGTTGACCATCTAATTGAAAGCATGATCACAAGGTGTAAGCTTTGTATACAAAAGGATCACATACCCTATTAATGTATTTTTTTTTCATTTTATGCTGTTTATTTTCACTTTATACATAATTCTGTTTAAGTCTCCAGTACGTCATTATCTGATAACTTATAAAAAATTTAATATTGATTTTATTTTTGTATATAACGATTGATTTTGTTTTATGTATAAATACATATTTTACTTTCCTGCTGAATTTTATGTTCAATTAAAGCAGTATTTGTTGATTTTTTTGCATTTTACATCTTCGTGCTTAACTTTTGGAAGTGAGTGTATTTCCAGGAACCAATATGAAATTATAGGACGATATAGAAAAAAACAGACCCGTGCTACAGTCTTCTTCAACAAGCTAAAATTGATTGCTATCCAGAAAAGCAGTTTTTACTTACCCATCATACGTAGTATAGGGTAAGTCTTGCAATCGTTTTGAAAATCGAAAAAAATTTTTTGACGGATTTACACGTTTTAGAAAGTGGAGATTCCGAAAAACATATTTTTAGAAAAAAAATTTTGCCGTCCGTCTGTCTGTCAGTCTGTCTGTCTGTAAACGCTCTATCTCCCGAACAAATTGAGATAAAGTCTTGAAATTTTGTATGTAGTTAGAATGTAAGAATGGGACGAAGCCTATTTAATATCAGCAACCTCGATTATCCGGAACTATTTTTTTCGGACTCTCGAAAAATTTGTTCTGATGAAAGGTATATAAAAAATTTCGAATTTTTTTGTTCTAAGGAACGGACATAAAAGGCAATAAAATAACACACATTTTGCATATAAAACGAAGTCGATCGGATTATTAGTTGCCGAGATATTTGTAATCCTGTTTTACACATTCTTCGATTTTTTATGACCCTGTATTTCATTCATATTTCAATTCAGAGGTATATTTTAATTGGAAATGAGACGTTTAATCCGACGCAGTTAATTGTTAGTTAATAGAATTATTATTTTTGGAGTTATAAGGATATTTCTTTTACGCAGTTCGGTACTACTTGAGTAGTTTGGCGTTTTATATAATTTGTCGAAATTGGTACATCAGCAGTTCTTTAATATAGCATTACTATGTATATTAACACTATTTAAATTTTGTTTATGAATTGCAATGCATTGCATAAATAGTTTTCACATGTTTTATTTTCATATACATATCCATGATGGGTAAGTATTACGGTGGCTCAGGGGCGTAGGAAAGGGGGGGGGCTCAGGGGGCTCAAGCCCCCCCCCCCATTGGATTTTATCAGAAGCTTAATTAGGCAAAAAAATTTCATTTAATAAACGCATTCAAATTATTTCGTGATAATGAAAATTTTAAATATTTCAAATTCTGTTGCTTAAACTTATGTAAAATAATAAATATGCTTAAGCTCATCTATAATCTGAAATTTCTAATAGGTTTAAATTTGTATTGTTAATTTGTTAAAATTCACAAAAATAATAAATTTGAAACATTCTAGGAAGTTTGAACAAGCTAATCTGCAATATTCAATAGAGATCAATTTCATTAAGTTTGAGTATGTTAAAGAAGGAGGAAAGGGGGGGGGGGCTAAAAGCATATTATAGTAGAATAATAGAACTGTTAGAAGCAACATTTGTAATAGGAAAAAAAATAGATAAAGCTTTATTTTTATATACTCCTCTGGGAACGGCAGTGCTTCAAACTCCCGGAGAAATGTAGTAAATTTCCTTCAGGATTTGCAATCCTTTTTTAACAATATTGCCGCGCTCGAAGAAACTAGCGTCTCATTTCTAGATGGTTCCCTACGGCAGAACGAAAACTGGGTTATTCCACTTTTTAGGTGGGGGGGATGCGCAACAGTGTAGTGGAGCCATCTATTGACAGAATTGGTTAATTTCGCATTCACATTAGATTTTTGTTGTTGTTTATATCGCATTATGAGTAATCAAAATCTGCAGATGAGAAATAAAAAACAGCTCTTTTCGGAGCCAATTATCTGCATTAAATGCAGTAAATAGATTATTTGGAAAAAAAAAACTAAACAAACAGGGGGTATACCGAAATTTAAAAATAAAAAATCCAGAAGGTATTCAGCATATATCTCCATTTATCATCTATTCCACCTTTATCTAATTAGCAATTTTGATTTTTCTGTTCAGAGAAATAGCCTCTTAAGTAACTGGAAGATAGAGTTTTAATTCCATTAAAAAAAAAGGAAAGAAAAAAAGTTTTAATTTTACAGAATTTTTAATAAAAGTTGAGAAATTACATAAGAACATAATTCAAATATTGTATAAAGTTCAAATTAATACCATATAATTATTACAATAAAAATACATATAGTTAATTTTTTAACTGTTCATTTATTTCTTATATTTTTAAATTACAGCATAACATTTTTTTTTTTTTTTTGCAAGAATTATTATTATTAAAAAAAAATGTGTGGCATTTATATAATTTAAAGTCTAAGTAAAAACAACATGGTTATTATTTCTGTCAAAAGAGAGATTCACTATTTTTCCAAAACTTCGAATAATATGCTAAAGCTACACAATTCTTCCGTGCTCAGTGATTAAAAATCACTTTTTAAATTAAATTTATTTTTTAAACGTAATTAAATTTATAAAAATAGAAACTATGTATTTTTTCATCCAAACATTCTTTTATAAATAAAATAAAGTATTTCTGAATCTTTCTTATAAATCGTTCTCAATAATTTTTAAAACTTTAAAATGCTGCGTTAATTATTTTTTTAATAGAAACTTTGTAATTTATATTTTGAATCGTACTTAAAAAATAAACAAACATAAAAAAGTGAAAAGCTAATCACAAGCATTCGCTTGCTTGGATTCGAACGAAAAATTCCCGCGTGCTAGACAAACGCCGTACCTCAACACCACGGTCAGACAATATTCTTTAGCTTAGAACAAAATATAAAAACAAATCTCAAAGGCTCTGCTACACTACAGCGCATCACCCCCACCTAAAAAGTGGAATAACCCAGTTTTCGTTCTGCCGTAGGGAACCATCTAGAAATGAGACGCTAGTCTCGAAGAACACGTGTCCAGCAAGAGGGGGAAATTTTAGTGGCACGTCATTGGTCGAATTAAAACTTATTGCTAGCAGTGGATTGCGTCATTCCCCTGATATTTTGTGAATAGAACAGAATTTCTTCGGAGAAGATTGTTTCAAAATCATTTTGATTTTGCGTTATCCTTGCGTGTTATGATTTGTTAAGGTTTAGTTGAATTTTATCGCCCTAGGCAGCAGTTTATGTGAACGTTATATACGATACATAACAAAAATAAAATTGCACTATGAATTCTCGTAAAAGACCGAAAAAAACATTGTTGAGTTTTTCTCTTCTAAAGTTCCAAAAAGAACGGAAGATTCTGAAGTCATAGAAGAAAAACGTGAAGAATCAAGTTCTGCAGTTAAAAATGAAAAAACTGAAGAATTCAAAATATGATTGACCGTTTTGAAAATCATAAGAATATAGTTACTAGCTTATACGCAATACTGCCAAAATACATAGAAAAATCTTCAGTAGAAAATATCATGCAATGTGCTGAATTTTATTTTTCTGATATAAAAAGTTTTCCGAATATTTTACAAGCTGAAATTGAAATGTGGTTCGAAAAATGGTTGTCGTTAGACAAAGAAGAAAGGCCAAGCACTGCGATAGAGTCATTATCAAAATGTAATGCGAATGTTTACCCCAACATCCAAAAATTGTTAAAAGTATTATCAACGCTTCCAGTATCAACAGCCACTCCAGAAAGAACATTTTCCACATTGAGACAGTTAAAAACTTACCTTAGGAACAGTATGTCAAATTCTCGGCTTTCTGGACTTGCACTGATGAACATTCATCAAGAAATAAAACTAAATGCTGAATCCATTTTGAACACAATGGCTTCGAACCGCACTTACCTTGTATTATGACGACAAAATTTGTAAGTATATATATATTTATTTTTCTAAGCACTGTATTTTATCGAAGAAACGCCGCATTCGTCATAATCACTATACTCGTCAAAACTGACACCCCCTCCCCCCACCCTCAATAACCTTTAACTATTGTAATCGCTTAACTCATGTGAATGCTTCTTTTGTGGACAGCGTTGCATTGATCTGACTTCAATTAACGTTTTCTGAATAATGTAGAGGAAGAGATGTCTTATAATTTGAGTTATCTATAACTATTTTTAAAATATTTAAATCAAATTTTAAATATTTTAATGTAATTTTTAGACGTCAGTTGGTATTCAAACTATTCCAGGAAAGGTGAAATATTTGTCATCACGTGGCTGGAATCGCATTTAACTCAATAAATAACTTATTCAGGGGTGATTGTGGTCCGGGTATTCCCTGGAATTCCGGGTTTTTCGATCGATCTTCCAGGTTTATAATATCGTTACTTTTAGTGGAAAATTCAGATATATAAAAAGTTCGCGAATTTCGAAAAAAAGCGCTGAAAAACGTAAATTGCTCAAAAATTAATAAAAAAAACAAATTTCTCTAAAGAATCGCGTAGTAAAAACGCAAGTTTGTAAAAAAAAATCGTGAAAAAAAATAAATTTCATCAAAAAATCACGAAAAAGCGGCTAATTTCGTCTTATAAGCGCGAAAAAACAGCCATTTTTTTAGAAGATTACGAGAAAACGGCTAATTTGTGTAATAAAATGAGAAAAAAAAATCAATTTTGTCAAGAAAGCGTGAAAAAACGGCAAATTTCGCGAAAAGATCGAGAAAAAACGACTAATTTCTTCGAATATTGCAAAAAACGACCGATTTCGTCAAAAGATCGAGAAAAAACTACCGATTTCGTAAAAAGATCGAGTAAAAGCAGAAGCAAACGTCACATTTGAAAAAAAATAAAACAAACTTTCAAACTAGTAAACGCCGCTTTAAGTAATGTGCATACACATATTTTTAATTGTGAATAAATATTTTTATTATTCTACATAATTACTAATTGAGACGTTTTATCCTTTATAGATTTTCTCAGTTTTGTAGTTATTTTGTGCGTATTGAGTTAGAAATTATTTGAGCCCCCCCCATAATTTTTAAATTGCTACGCCACTGCGGGTGGCTCCCAACGACTAGTTTTAAATTACAGAAACTTGCACAAAAAGCAATATTAAAAAAAAATACTTAATATAACAGTGACACGATTATTCATTTATTTGAAAGAACTTTTGGGAAGTTTAAATGCAGTGGGAAAATGTGCATTAATTCTTACATGTAAATAGGGCTGTGATGGATCGCAACAAACACAGCACAACCAAAAATTTAAAAGTGGTTCCTGTATTCGATGTCGCCCACGATGCGCAAAATATTAATCGATGGGCCCATTATGATAGGGAAGGCTATACTTCCAATAGTCTAACTTTCTGAAGAAAAACCCGAAACACTAAACAAACATTTTCGATCATTTCGCGAAAATCTATCGCGTAAATTTTCAAGAATTTCTTGTAACCGTGATATTCTCAACAGATTGCTTTTGTGTTCAGATCCAGTTTTAACTGGAAAGAGACCCACAGTGAGAAAAAAAATCCAAAATGTTCTTTAAAGAAATCCTTGAAATTTTATTGCCTATAAAATCTTTCGAAGCGCGTAATCCAGAGGATTCTGATTATGATGAAACGGATTATGACTCTGAACTATCATCTGATTAAATAATCCCACCTTGGTTATTTACAAAATTATTGTTCATATTGTTAATAATCCTTTTCTTTATAATTTATTCAGTTATACAATATATTTTTCCTTTATTATTCTAATTATCATTTTTTTTATAATACTAATTTTGTTCAATAAAAACCAGTACAAAGTTGCAAAACATCAATGATTTTTAAAATATTAAACAATATTCATTACCAAAAAGTCCTTTACTTACTATTTGGAACGTTTAAATTACAGTCGAGTCTCCCTATAACGAAACTCCATACATCGAATTTCTCTATATAACGAATATTTGGTAGGAACGGTCCCCTTTTCGCATGATTACATTAAAAACAGTCTCTATATAGCGAAATATCTATCTCCATATAACAAATTTTTTCATAAATTGGTCTCAATTTATTAAGTTTTAAAAAAGCTTCGAAATCATATGGAATCAATTTTTCATCCCTTATTTTTGATTTATTGTTCAGTGCTGAGTTTTTTTACATTTCTTTTCTCCTTGTTCTTTAAATCCAACGCATTCATCCCACCTCCCACACACCTTTCCATATCCTTCTCAAAGCAGAGTCAATTGGATTGATACACATATAAGAAAGGAATCAATGAGAGGCATATAAGAGAGTCCTTCAAATGGAGGAAAATGTTAATTACAATTTTTCATTATTTGCTAAAATTTGAGCTTTTTTTTTTTTTTTTTTTTTTTTTTTTGAGAACGTAACGATTTTAAAATCAAAACAACAAAAAATTACAGATATCTTCGTCTGAAATTTATGTAAATCTTCCTAATTTAATTTTCATTATGCTTTCAAATAAATGTCTGTTCTCTTTTTTGAAACAGCTTAAATAATTAAGAAATAAAATGTTAGGTTAATATTTACTTTTAAACATTTCAAATTCTTAATTAAAAAGATCAAAAATAATATTTGTTCAAAATTTACATATTAAATACGATTTTTACCATCATTCTCTATACATCGAATTTCTCTATATAACGAATTTTTTACTGGAACGATGGATTTCGTTATATAGAGACTCGACTGTAGTTTAAAACAAAAAAATAATTTTGGCCGCCCAGATTTGTCAAATATTCCACTGTGCGTTGGAGCTGACCTCCTCAAAGTTAGTGGCACTGGTAGGGGAAAAGGGGGTTCACGTTTGAACATTTTTTCAGAAAATCAATACATTTCTTTCATGAATTATATCCATTGCGTTTTAAATATTACATAATAAACACAATGCATTTAACATCATATGAACCAAAAATTATATGTTTTCTAAGTAAATAAGTTGCGATTATTTTAAAAGCTGAAAGATTTCTGTTCAATCCTACCCCATGTAGGGGTACCTTTTAAACAAATAAATAAAATATGAAAATATTGAGAGTTTCTATAAAAAGAAGTATATGTTTCAGAAATATAAAATAATTTGAATAAAATTAAATAACTACTTTATATTGAAATTACTAATATTTTTATTATTTAACCAAATTTAAATCCATCAAAGTTACTGTCAAAACTTATTGTTGAAAAATCACAGATTGTCTCTCTAGTTAGGTTTGGTTGTGAAAACTTTTTTACAATTGGCGATTCAAGCGCTCGAATGCGTCATCTGGTGGAGAAAAGATGAAACTACCCGCTTCAGGAGAGTGCCGTGTAAGAGCATTGCATTACATGAATTTAAATTTGTTCAGAATGTTTATTCTTTTGCACAATTTCGGATTTCCTGTGACATTTGTGTTCTGTCTTATATGACGAAGCAAAAATTATACGAATTTGAACATATAAAACTTTTAAATGTATTTACAATAAAGAATTGTTTCACTGATATTGACAAAGGCATCACCTAGATTGACAACATCAGTACATAAATATAAAATGTCGAATGCAGAGATCGGCATTCTCAGTTGCAATATGTCTGAACTAGAGCTTAATTATTTTAGCACGTTCCGTCGGAACCAGAATCAAGCTTACATTTTCATTCTACATACTGGGCCTACATGGTGGGCTGGTACTGATGCTATTCTGTATTGTGAACATCAAGTAATCTAAAACATATGGCAATCTAGAATGTTAATTTTCCAGTAAATATGTATGCAGAGTTTCCCCCAAGTTTAAAAAGGAGCAGGGCGCTACTGTTCTGAAAAGGGCACATTTAACATTCTTCAGGGCACTTTTTTGATTTTTAAGGGCACTTTTATAGACTTGAATCTAGAATCTAGCGGTTAAAAAAATTGTGGAAAAACAGAAATTTCGTCAAAGAATCAAGAAAAAAATTCAAAAATTTCGTTAAAAATTTGAAAATAAGGTAAATTTTGTTAAGACTGCGAAAAAACGGCTAATATTGTTAAAAGATCGTGAAAAAATGGCCGATTTTGTTGAAAGATCGCAAAAAACAGCAGATTTTGTTAAAAGATCGCGAAAAAACGGCAGATTTTGTTTTAAAAAAATCGCAAAAAACGACAAATTTCGTGAAAAGATCGCAAAAAAATGGCAAATTTTGTTAGATCACAAAAATGGAAAATTCCGTCAAAAGATAGCAAAAAACACCAATTTTGTCACGTTTAAACACGAAAAAACACAAATTCCGAAAAATAAATCACTTCTGCATTAACTTTTTTTGTGCCCATTTTACGAAATGTGCTTTTTTTTCGCGATCTTTTGACGAAATCTGCCATTTTATCACGATTTTTTGACGAAAGTTGCCGTTTTTCGTGATCTTTTTACGAAATTTGCCATTTTTCGCGAATCGTTTGACAAAATTTTCCGCTTTATCGTGATTTTTGGACGAATTTGGACGTTTTTTCACGATCTTTTGAGGAAAACTGCCGTTTACTTTTCGGGATTTTGTAAAGAAATTAGCCATTTTTTCGCGAATCTTGCCGGAAATTAGTCGTTATTTCACAATTTTTCAATGAAATTTGCTGATTTTTCGCGATTTTTTGACAAAATTATTAGCTAGTTTTTTGCGTTTCGTCGCAGATTTTTTGCGTAATTTACGCGTTATAGCGCGTCCGCATCATCGCTGAAGATCTGCGTTTTTTCTAATGCGGGGCAAGAAGGGCGCTATTTTTTTGAATGAGCGACAAGAAGGGCGCTAGTTTTTGGATGAGGGGCAAGAGGGGCGCTATTTTTCCAACTAAAGGGCAGGAGGGGTGGCGCGCCCCCCTGAAACCCTCTGGGGGAAACTTTGATGTATGTAATAGTCTAGAAAAATTCTTAATTGTATGTTTAAAAACCCGGCTTTTCTATGGAAAATGTGTTCGATGCGATTTCATTGATTTTTGTAAGGTCTGGCCCTATCTTCACAAATTTTAAAACCAGCCGGGCCTGGGCCTGAAAATTCTGCCTGTGCAAACCTTTAAATCGAAAACACTTCAGTGATTCTTCTTGTATTTTAGAGGTACATAACTTGAAGTCTTGAATAAGAAAACACCATATGTTATACCTGTCGGGATTTGGAACTTATTTCATATTCCTTTCATCCACCACCTGTCAGGAAAAAAACTATTGCGCAATGAAAAACAAGAAACTCTTTTTTACTCTCTTACGTAAAGTTGCGGCGCATGCGTCGAACTTTTTTATTTGACTGAGAACATTTTTTGTTTATTAATTTCAATTCTCTTTTTTTCTGTTTTGTAGTTCAGTTAGAATTTTTGTAGAACAAAGATGTAATAGTGAAAGTGTCACGGCCATTTGTAAATATTATTGTTGTGTGTGTCTTTTTGTGATTCGTGTTCGTCTTTATTAAAAAGTATGAAAATGAAGAAGATTATTGTTTTTGAGTTAAAGTGGTCTTCAATATTTACGCTGCTGTAGAAGGCTTAGAAGATTTGGACACCCGATACCCCGACTTTCTCGTAGAATTGGAATTTAGGAGGTAAGAATTTTTATGTCTTACCTAATTTTTATGATATGATTTTTTATAGAATCAATGTGTATGTTGATAATTCTTTGTGTGGCAGCTCTTGCTGTGATTATCTGATTTAGGCAGTCGGAGTTGTCACATAAAAGTGGCATCCCCTGCTGGGATCGGGTGCTCCATAGTTTAGTGAATTAGAAATTAGAAAAAATTTTGAATTAGAATTATGGAAAAATTACGAAAGTTAAGAACGCCAGTGCGTTCAAATTTTACGAAATTAACTAAAGAAATTGAAGACCTTATACAGGCTAATTGTGATGATTTAGATAGTTTGTCTTCAGTTCTTATTAGATTAGAAGCGAAACAAAACGAACTTGAAAATTTAGATAAACAAATTCTTGATAATTTGTCTGAAGACCCAACCTGTAAGCAAGATGCTTTTGATACTCAATATGATTCTATCGAAAAATATAATACGATTTTTTACGAAACAAAAACTAAATTATCGCGTTTTATACAAAAATTAGAAAAAGGTCTTAATCCAGATAGTTCCGTAACATTAGATAGCATGGCAACAAGAAGAAAATTTAAGTTACCTAAATTAGAGCTCCAGCCTTTCAACGGTGAAATTAAAAACTGGTTAACTTTTTGGGGGCAATTTGAGAAAATTCACGAAGATGATAATATAGCAAATGAAGATAAGATTCAGTACCTTATCATGGCTACACAGAAGGGATCGCGAGCCAGAGAAATAGTGGATTCTTTTCCCCCCACAGCCGAGAGCTATCCAGAAGCGGTGCAATCGTTGAGGGCACGGTTTGGTAGGACAGATGTTTTAATTGAAGTATATATACGCGAAGTGTTAGGATTAGTTATTAATAATTCCTTGGGACAAGGGCAAAAATTGTCGCTTGTTAAATTATATGATAAAATCGAAACTTATCTTCGGTCATTGAAAATGTTAGGAGTATCGAGCGAAAATTATTCCTCGATTTTATATCCATTGGTCGAATCGGCATTGCCTTCAGATATTCTTAAATTATGGGAAAGACATCTTGGTACTTTAACTGTTAAGGATAAAGATAAAAATCAGGGAATTAATAAATTAGATGTTTTAATGCAATTTTTACAGATTGAAGTTGAGATGGAGCAAAAGGTTAAATTAGCTAAGAGTGGGTTTTCTTTCGATAAAGATGTTTCAGTAAACAGAGAAACAAAATTCGATCGAAAAGATAAACATTTTTCTCTTCCTACGGCGGCCGAACTGTATAATGCGGATGATAAAAAATCGGAAGAACAGTGCGTTTTTTGCGAAAACAAACACCGTAGTCAAAATTGTAGAGCGGTATGGAAAATGACACTGGCAAAAAGAAAAGATGCTTTATTAAGAAAAGGAGCATGCTTTCGTTGCTTCAATGTCAACCACTTAGCAAAAGTTTGTAAAAGTAAAATTAACTGTTCTCATTGCGGGAAAATCACCACCAGTTCATGTGCATAGAAAAGAGTAAAATTAATTTAGGCGAAAATTCTAAACAGGATTCAACTGCTAATAAAGATTGTATGCTTGCGAATACAACTTCTAGAAAACGAGTTTTGCTCCAAACATTGGTTGTACGTATATACAATGGGGATATCGTACGAAATGTTAGAATTTTATATGATACGGGTTCGCAGCGATCGTACATATCGAAATTTGCTGCTAAAATGTTAGGATATAGTAGCATAAGTAAAGAGAGAATAGTGCATAGCTTATTTGGGGGGCGACAATGTGAAGAACTACACGATAGATATTTGATTAATTTGGGAAATATGGATAATAGTTTCCGATGTAAATTTGAGGTATTAGACCAACAAAAAATTTGCTCTGAAATTTCACGTATACCGGAAGGACCCTTTATTAAGGAAATAAAGCGGTACGGAATAGTTTTGACTGATAGAGTCACTAAAGTTAATGATTTATTATATGAATTTTCTCCTGATGAGATACATGTGTTAATTGGTGCAGATGTCGCCGGGAAATTATTTACCGGACATTTAAAACAATTACAGGGCGGATTGGCTTGCATGGACACTCGTTTAGGTTGGACAATTCTTGGGAAAACTGAAGGTTATGAAAATAAGAATATGAACAATTTAATTTTTTCGCTGCATGTCAAAGAGGCAAAAATTACCGAGTTATGGCAACTTGACACTTTAGGAATTCGCGATCCTGGGGAGAAAAAGAGTAGAGAGGAAATAGAAATAGCCACTAAAGAACATTTTCTCAGTAACATTAGAGTAGATGACGAGGGTAAGTATGAGGTTAGTCTTCCATGGATACAGGGCCACCCTCGTTTACCCAGTTACGAAAATATCGCTCGACGTAGATTAAAAACATGCGTCGATTCATTAAAAAGGGTAGGAAAATTAAGCGATTATAATCAAGTATTCGATGACTGGTTAGATGAGAAAATAATAGAAAAAGTTGATCAGAAAAAAACATTAGGTAGTGAGCATTTCCTTCCTCATAGAGCGGTGTTTAAAGAAAACTCCACTACAAAGGTGCGGCCAGTTTTCGATGGTTCAGCTCGGGAAAAGGATTCGCCGTCTATAAATGACTGTATTGAAAAGGGGCCTAACCTCGTAGAACTGATTCCTTCTATATTAAATAGATTTAGATTAGGAAAAATTGGGGTAATTGCTGACATAAAAAAGGCTTTTTTGCAAATTGGCATTACAGAAAAAGATCGCTCATTCTTGAAATTCCTGTGGTATGAAGAAGGGGACCCTCAAAAAATTATAACTCTTCAACATAGAAGAGTAGTATTTGGCATTTCTTGTAGCCCCTATCTTTTAGGTGCCACGTTAGAATATCATTTAAAAAACGCACCGGAGCAATTTAAAAACACTGCGCTTAAATTGTTAGAATCATTTTATGTAGACAACTGTGTTACGAGTGTTAATAGTACGGAACAACTGAACAGATTTATCGAAGAGTCAAAAACCCTTCTTAGCGATGCAAAATTCGAGCTTCGCGGGTGGGAGCATAGTTTTCGAGAAGTTTTGACTGGGGAAAAAGTCCCTGTTTTGGGTCTAATGTGGGATTTTAGTAGGGACACCTTAGCAGTTGATTTAAAGGAAATTTCCGAAGACGAACGCAAAGTAACCAAAAGAAACATTTTATCGGCTGTACACAAAATATTTGACCCTATCGGATACACGTGTCCTGTAACATTAGAACCTAAAATATTATTACAAGAGTGTTGGAAAGCTAAGGTGACATGGGATACGGAATTACCTATTTCTATCAAGAGAAAATTTGAAAAATGGAAAAAACAATTAGAAAAATTAGGGACTATTGAAATACCTAGGTGTTTTTCTCGGGATGCAGATAAACTGCATTCTTTGCACGTTTTTTGTGACGCTAGCAAAATAGCGTATGCTACGTGTATATTTATACGGTTTGAAGGTGAGAATGACAATTTCTGTCAATTGGTTCAAGCAAGAAGCCGAGTTGCTCCTATGAAAACAATTTCCATTCCGAGGTTGGAATTGTTGGCTTGCAATATTGGGGCTAGATTAGCAAATAGTGTCAAAACGGATTTAAAATTAGATGATATTGACATTTTTTATTGGACTGATTCGGCCAATGCACTTTATTGGATAAAAAGAAATGAAAATTGGGCGCCTTTTGTTTATAACCGTGTATCAGAAATCCGGTCTTTAAGTGATCCTTCAAAATGGCATTTCATTCCCGGCCATTTAAATCCTGCGGACCTGCCTTCAAGGGGTTGTACCGCTGAGGTTTTAGCCCGAGACAAATGGTGGGAGGGACCACAGTGGCTAAAGAAACCAATTAACGAGTGGCCACAATCAGAAATATTTCCAAATTTTGAAATTATAGATGCCGAAAGAAGAAAATCAATTATTAGTGCCAACAATTTAGATATTCACAATGAACAAATTTTTGCAAAATTTTCATCGTATGAAAAATTAGTTAACGTAATAGGATGGATGTATAGATTTTACCAAAACTGCAAGAAAGCTAAAGAAGATAGAGAATATAGTATTTTAACTGTAAAAGAGAAGAATGAAGCTGAAAATAAATTATTGAAATTAGTTCAAGAACAATCGTTTAATGGCCCCTAGATAATCGATTAAAATTGTTCCAGATTATCACGGATTCCGCTGGAGTTCTAAGGTTGAAATCGCGTATACTTATGAGAGAAGATACGATGAATTTTCGATACCCTGTCATACTTCCGCATGACCATCCCGTAGTTGAAAAAATAATTAGATCTAGACACCTAAAACTAGGACATGCCGGGGTACAAACTTTAATGGCTAATTTGAGGGAAGATTTTTGGATCTTAAAATTTCGAAAAACTGTAAGAAAAATCATTAGAAACTGTGTAATATGCAGAAGATACGATTTTAAGCCACAAGAAATATCCACTCCTCCCTTACCGGTAGATAGAGTTCGAGAAGCTGCCATTTTTGAAATCGTTGGTCTGGATTATGCCGGCCCGCTTATTCTTAAAGAAAACAGGAAAATATGGCTAGTAATTTACACATGTGCAATTTTCAGAGCAGTTCATTTTGAGTTAGCCACCTCTTTATCAACCGAAAACTTTCTATTAACTTTGAGAAGATTTATTGCCCGTAGAGGTAGGCCTTCTATTATCTACACTGACAATGGGTCAAATTTCGTGGGGGCCGAAAATTTGTTGAAAGAAATAGATTGGATTTCAGTACAAAATCATAGTTTATCTAGAAAAATTACTTGGAAATTCATTCCACCTTCAGCTCCATGGTGGGGAGGGTGGTGGGAGCGACTAATAGGAATGACAAAAAGAATACTCAGAAAAGTTTTAGGAAAAAGTTCGCTAAATTATGAAGAGATGCAAACCGTAATGTGTGACATCGAAAGTATAATCAACAGCCGCCCTCTTACCTACGTTTCCGAAGACAACAATGATCTTGTACCCCTCACTCCATCAATGTTTCTGCAAGAAGTAAAAGGTAGTGGAACACCTGATATAGATATTTTGGATGCTGAATCGTTGAATAAAAGGCATGCCTACCAACAAAAACTAAGAGAAGACCTTCGTAAAAGATTTCGATCAGAGTATTTAGGTCAATTGCGACAACCTAATAAAAGTAAGAAAAATGAGAAACCTTTTGCAATAGGCGAAGTAGTGATTGTAACTAGTGACAATAACAAAAGACTCGATTGGCCTCTGGCCAAAATAATTGAAATTTTCATATCTAAGGATGGACAAGTACGACTTGTCAAGGTAAAGATGAAAAGTGGTGAATACATCAGAACGACAAGTAGACTAATACCTTTAGAGGTATCACAAAATGATGATCTCATGAGAAGCCATTTCAACGAAATGGAAAATTCACGTTCTTCGGACGAAAACAAAGAACATTCCAATGATCCTCCCAGTGGTTCGGTCAAGAACCGAAATTCAGACTCTCTAGTTCATCGTTCAAGATTTGGACGCATCATCAAACCGATAGTTAAGTGGAAAATTTGAGTTCCAGCTGAACCCCTGAAACTCAAAGGTGGGAGGATGTCGGGATTTGGAACTTATTTCATATTCCTTTCATCCACCACCTGTCAGGAAAAAAACTATTGCGCAATGAAAAACAAGAAACTCTTTTTTACTCTCTTACGTAAAGTTGCGGCGCATGCGTCGAACTTTTTTATTTGACTGAGAACATTTTTTGTTTATTAATTTCAATTCTCTTTTTTTCTGTTTTGTAGTTCAGTTAGAAGTTTTGTAGAACAAAGATGTAATAGTGAAAGTGTCACGGCCATTTGTAAATATTATTGTTGTGTGTGTCTTTTTGTGATTCGTGTTCGTCTTTATTAAAAAGTATGAAAATGAAGAAGATTATTGTTTTTGAGTTAAAGTGGTCTTCAATATTTACGCTGCTGTAGAAGGCTTAGAAGATTTGGACACCCGATACCCCGACTTTCTCGTAGAATTGGAATTTAGGAGGTAAGAATTTTTATGTCTTACCTAATTTTTATGATATGATTTTTTATAGAATCAATGTGTATGTTGATAATTCTTTGTGTGGCAGCTCTTGCTGTGATTATCTGATTTAGGCAGTCGGAGTTGTACACCATATGTTATACCCTTTTAAACTAGAGATGCACCGGATGTGGATTTTTGCCGGATACCGAATAACGGATATCCGGCACAAAATTTTACCGAATATCCGGTATCCGGCCGAATAATTTCTCATTTTTAATTTTAATAATATTTCAATTTTATGCTTGTTTAAAGAAAAAAAAATTATTGTAATTTTATATTATGCAAGTATTAATAGATTTCAATTCACTTATTAAGTCAAAGTTACTTAAAAACATAGTAATAATTAAATATTGAAATGTAATAATATTTTGCCTTTTCAATATTACTTATAAAACTTCTAACTTTACATGCATATTTTTTTCTACTCTTTCTTTAGTCTCTATCACCAGATTTAGGTAGTGTCTTGATATTTTTATAGATGCATTGTATCGATTAACTAACAGAAAAAAATATTTTTACCCTGTTGACACATAATTAACAAAAATGGGATAGTTATGTATGTTACTCCTCTTGACTCTGAGTGAGCATTACAGTTTTCCTATTAAGCTCTTTTTGCATTGTAGAGCAAGTTTCAGAATGAACTTTATTTAAAATATCACTTGCAATTTTAACATGAGCGGGTGACTTATATAACAAGGCGTAGTTCAATTGTTTTGGAAATTTTTACTAAAATATGTTTTATTTAAAAATGCAATTTGTATATTTAATGATTTTTTTCTTTTGTTTTTACCACATTTTTTTCTATTGTTGACTGCTTAACTTGTCCAATTGATGTTCCAGCAAAAATTGAATAGTTTCTTTATTATCAGCACCATTTTGTTCTTGATTTTCTAAAGAAACACACTTTGAATCTGGAGTATGAATATTCATAAATAAACTCTTTAGTTTGTTGGAAACTTTATTTTTCTACATAGTTTTTAATCCTCAATACTTTAGCACTTATAAGATGGCCCCATTGTATACATTTCAGACTCGGATTTTTGACGTATTAACAGCAACTTCATAAAAAAAAAAAATTGTAATTTAAGAAATTACCCCAACCATTTGAAAAATGTTTCACTCGATACATTCATCTATCATTTTAAGCTAAATACCAGTTGTTTTATTGTGTATTATCCGTGCCACTGCTATAAATGACTTTATACATGCTGCAATTTGAAGGTACGGTTCGTTTAAGTTATATCACTCTATTGTCGCCAAGCATAAAAGTTGGCGACGAAAGAAACATTTCAAACTATTTAACATTGTTGGTGCAAAAGTAATCATTATTAAAATACAGCTTTGGCATATACTGTTATACTTGTAAGACTTTGGCATATATTGTTTGATTTTACAGAGCAGAATTTTGGTGATGGAGGTTTTAAACCAAAATCGATCGCAGCACATGCATCTGTGAATGGGTCCATCAGACATCGAATCAAAAAAGTTTTTTCCCAGTTTTTCCCAAGCCGATTGCTTTTTAGTTTTCTTTTTAGGTGGTGGAAAATCAAGAGTAATAGCTATAACATTTTCCGGCTTGTTAGAATCACTATTGGCACTCAAATTTTCCTGGTTAGAACCGACCGATAGTAAAACGCCATGGCTAGTGGATTGGTCGCCCTGGCGACATGATGTTTTACAATTAATCGGTTCGGCATTAAATTGCTTCCTTTTTCGTGATCGCCTTTCAACACGTAATTGGTTTTCAGCGGCTCAATAATCTTTTGATTTTATCATTTTCTGCATTGAAAGACGTTTTTGCGCCATACCAAATACAGTATTACTCAGTTATCCCGTCGACCAATTTCGCCAAATGATACGAATCGCCAAACTAATAAGCAACTTATACATGTTGACTAAATTTTTATTTTAAATAGCAAAAGAAGAAATAAAAATCACTTTATGATTGTTTAAGTACGCGTATTGTGTTTAATATCATTGAATGCGATATTCACGTTCATTCATTTCTTTGGCTTCGGCTTTTTCCGTATCTGTTAATTTCCGTCTACCCATTTTTAAATTTGTTAGTTTTCTCCTTTATTACAATGATTTTAACCATTTTAATTTACTATTCAAATAAAAATTCTTCTAAAAGTAAAGAATTTAATTTAAATTCAAATAAAAACTCTTCTAAAAGTAAAGAAATTAATTTAAATTCAAAAGTGACCACATCATTCAAAAGTGGTAACATCATTCAAAAGTGGTAACATCATCGGGTCCATTCTCCCGAAAACAACAACCATTTTTCAAATGGTTAAAAACTTTTAGATTAGATATTTATACCTTTCTCTTTTGTTGATATTAATAATTCAAATTAATAATAAAGTTATTAACAAAACACTTGAGAAGAACTATAAAAGTCTACTACTTCATTACAAAAAAAAAAAAAAAAAAGATGAAAGCAAAACAAAGTTGAAATTGTAGTTGATATTCTAGTTTTGGTTTTACAATTACAGTTATGACAGAATTATTGAACACTGCAGTTAAATTTTGACTGGTGAAAATTACAATAAAACTTTTGAGAGGTGTAAAATTACTTCATTACTGAAATTTAAGAACAATTTTTAAGAGAAATACAAAATGTGAAGTTGAAGTACATATTCTAGTTTTGTTTTTACAATTGCTGTTATAGGTTATGACAAAATATTGTCATACTTTAAATATATCTTCATTTACATATAAACATTATAATTTCATAATTGCGAAAATATACAAGTATTTATTTTTGTTAACATTGCTTTTTAATAAGATAAGGTATGCAAGGAGCAAATTAGTTTTACATTTGTTTTTAAATATAAAAAACAGAATTTAAAAAATGTTTTACTATCCGGCAACCGGATATTAAAATATTCGGCCGGAACGAATATCCGGTTCGAGTGCCGAATAAGCAGTATATCCGGCAGGAGCCGGATATCCGGTGCATCCCTATTTTAAACAGCATATGTTAAAACAGAAAAGGAATTTTTTGTTAAGATATGGATGCAATAAGTTCCAGCATAGAAACAGTGTTACAATGCCCACCACTATTTTGTGAAATAAAAGGTGCAAATTAAAGTTCGGATACTTTTTAAAGAATTTGGAATGTATAAAAATGGATTTATGGAAAACGTATTCTTCTTGTAGTAAAATTGTTATAACTACATTGCCCTTAGGGGCGAAATTTGAAAGCTATCAATAGTGATATAGTGAAATAGAGCGAGAGATAGTGAAATTTAACCTCTTCGGTACTTGTGCCGCCCATTGGCGGCAACTACGAAACGTTCTCTAGGTACTACCGTCGCCTATTGGCGGCATTCATGAAACGTTTTCTGGGTACTATCGTCGCCCATTGGCGGCATTCACAAAATTTCGAGAAACGTCACAAACGGTATTAACGCACACCCACCTAAAATCGGCATTCACGGAAAGTTATGTGGGTGTGATATGATTACTCTCTACAGTGCGCATTAAGACCGAAACAGATTTGATCACTTCTTGCGATTCGGTGTCGGCTCGTTTGTTGTGGCGACGCGGTGTTTTTTTATCTTTAATGAATTTTGCAGGAAAGGATCGGCTGTCCGGCAAAAGAGGAATCTTTCCTCCAATTAGGGTGGATTGCTTATCTCCCGATTCTTTTGTTCAATCCTCTTCGTTCTATTATGAAGAAATCGCAATGAGTCCTATACAAAAGGCTTTTCCAAGAATTCAGTTGACAGGGAGAGCATTGCAATATGAATGCAGCCTTAATTCGTTGTGAACATTACTTCACACCAAGCTACACTTTTAGTTTTTTCATTTACTATGTTAGAGTATCAATTTTGTAATTTATTATGTTACACTATTAGTTTTGTTATTTATTTTAATTTTGTGATACTGGAATCTATAACTTATATAAATGTCATTTATTTTAATGCACTATGTAGAAAATAGACATGAATTTAAAACGTTAAGCGCCAAACCTGATTTGTCTGTCTTTCGATCTGATCCGCGAGATAAAATTCCTTCATAGGTTTTTGGCCGAGGATTGGTTTGGGTTACGACAAAGCAGTATAAACATTTTAGAAATATTTTTTAAACACGTTAAATGCCGCGTTAATCACCGATGACTGTCGCGGTCCGAATGAAAACTTATTGTCAATCATGGTTAATCACGCTCGAGATTTCTATGCATGCTCACTCTCAAAAAACTTCCGTATTTTCACAGAAAATGTACTGGCAGCACTGCTGCCAGAAAATGTCTGTAGATTGACGATTTTCCGTTTATTTTTTTCTCCGTCAAAAGAAGAAAAATATCCGTCACTTGAAAAAAATCAATACGGAAGAGGTGAGGATCGAACTCACGACCTAAGCATTAAAAGGCGAGCGCTCTTCTTCGGCGCCACGGTTGCACATGAAATTGGAGCTTTGAAATAGAAGCGTTCATTTCATATGGGTGTGGTTTGGTGTATTTGGTTAAAAAGCTTTTAATTTTGCAGTTAATCTATGAAAGATTTCATCTTTAATGAAACTGTGGCTGGTTTTTTTTTTACGTTTAGTATTAATATAGTATAAAAATGTAAATTAAAAATATATTACGTAGATTGTTAGAGAAAAAACATGGTTGTTCTATTTTTATTCGATAAGATTTTTTTTTAATAATATCATTTTTTTTTCATTTTTTTAATTAAAATATATTTTAAATGTGTTCACTTAAAGTATATTTTATAAGCGAATATTTATCATAGAAATAACTTAGTATATTCAAGTTTATTCAACTTATCCAACTTTGAATAACAAATAGTGAGAATTTTTAAATGAATAAAGAAAGTAATTGTTATTTATTTTTAAATTCGAAAACATTTTTTGTCTTTTTAAACTAGATTAGACATTTTAATCTATAGAATATTTTGTTTTTCATATTAAAAATAAATTCGAATTTATTACTAACAGACCCATTACGCATGCATGCTAGAAATAAACAGAATCTCTTCCTCATTTTTCGACGTTCGCAATGAATTCACAGAACAAATACGTTTTTTGGGAGTACGAAAATTATTTGTGAAAAAATAAGGATAACTTAATGTATATTGACGAATTTTTCTGACAGTTGCTGCAAAACACGTTTTCGCGGCTTATACTCTGTTCGCATTGTAAGCATAAGATATCTTAGATTGCCGCTTTTGAAGTGGTGTCCTCTCGGAATTGAATGCTTGTTCACATCGAAAAACTGCATATTCACAGTATCCGCAAAGAAACTCTTCGGGAGGGTTGAATTCTGATAGGGATTGGCCGACGCGTTTTCACGTAACTTGGAGATAATTATACTTGGCGAGCGATAGATGCTTCCGTCGAGGAGTTTGATTTCCTTCCGAACCGAGTACAAAGTAAAAATTTGTGTTTAAAAACTTTTAAAGAGTACAGCTTTCAGTAAGACACGTTCCATCCAATGCAATGCTGCAAGAGAAAAGTTACTTTCTACTCGGTTCGGAAGGAAATCAAACTCCTCGACGGAAGCATCTATCGCTCGCCAAGTATAATTGTCGCGAAGTTACGTGAAAACGCGTCGGCCAATCCCTATCAGAATTCAACCCTCTAGAAGAGTTTCTTTGCGGATACTGTGAATATGCCGAAAAACTTACCTGAGATATCTCAATGAACGTCACCGCATAACGGCCTGCGCATTTCGCTAAAAACTACCGAAAAATTGAAGCTGGATTCAGCTTCAAGTCATGAACCATTTCAAGTCCTGGACCACGTGGTGCAAACCCTGCCCAAATTAGCCTTAAATAAGCTGATTCCTGTTCAGTACACATGGCCATTGTTTTGGTTCAGGGTTGGCACAATTGGTCAGAATAACTGGGACAGGGTATCAGAGTCCTCTGTCAGAAGGCTTCACACATTAATCTCAATTAAATGGGACACTTACAAACATTCAAAATAAATTTGAGATAGATAACGGACTATCTCCGTTGTTTCCTTCCATCTTCGTCCGTTTCGTTATTTTCAGGAATTATGATGAAAATTTTCGACGTTTGACGAAAAATGCCCTTTTGTCATCAAGAAGGAATTTTTCATTGAAATGCAGGAAAAACATATCTGTGAATTTTAGATTTTTTAACAGTGTTTTTAGGTGCGTTCGTAATTATGTAAATACGTCGCACCTATAGTTGTCGTTCAGTCCGTCCGTCTGTCTGTCCGTCTGTCCATCTGTCTGTCCGTCTGTCTGTCCGCATATAACAACGCAAAAACTACCCAACGGAATCGTTTGAAATTTAAAATATATAATTATTGCATAATTTTGTCGAGTCATTTCAAATTTTAGAAAAATCGGCCGCATAGATCAATTACAGGGACATTCAAAAGTATTCTGTTACATTACGGTCAATGGGGAAAAAGTTTCAAATGCATTTTAATGGTGTTACACTCATTCAAACATAATAAAATTGTTATGCATCTATGAAATATATACTATAATATACAATTTGCACAATCTGTGTTGCAAAGAACTTTTAGTATTTATTTACAAGGCCGCACAAAATTATTCCATTACATAAAGGTATACGGAGAATATTGTTTGGTGAGCGTTTTAATTGTAATTAACTATTTAACATTTTATGAGATTGATATACGCTGCTGAGGAATACTACAAGATATTTCCTTTATAAAATAAAGCAGATAGTATTTACAGGGACACACAAAAGATTTGGGGTACTATAGTGTATCCGAAGTACTATCAACTATAACAGCAAGATCTGAATATTTTTAAAACTTCGTTATCGTACGAACGCACCTCATTTGCTACGTTTCACTTGCAATTTCCAACTCGTTTAATTTGTTTTTGCTATTTTTTATCACATGAAGACAGTTGTTCCGCTTGTAATTTTATGTAATCAAAAGATATTTAATTTGTATTTTGTACAGCCTTGTTGATCAGGAATTTTATGCAAAGTAAATAAATAAAGAAGCTTACTTTTCTGGCCTTGTCCTTTTGTCTCCACTTTTTGAAAAATATGACTTTTTCCTTTTGCCCACATTTCCAGTAGACATTGAAGGCTCCCGATAATCCATTTCTTTAAAAAATGTCCACTCCAGTCTCTAATAATCTAGAGAAAAAAGGAATGCAATTAACATTTAACTCTTCAAGAGAGTCCGGCCTATTTTATTCTTTTATGTTTAATGATTCAAAAAATGGTACATATGAAAAGCATTCGAATGCACTGTAGAAACAAAAGACCCAAATTGGGTTGTAAGATTTTTGGGTACAGGAGTGTTCCAAATTGGAAAGTTCACTTTACTGCCAAAAATTGTTTTCAAAAATGGCAGATCTTTAGTAACATAAAAAAAAATTAAAACATCTTAGATAATATATACGTTATATCTAAGAAAATTTGATTGTTTTAATGTTATTAAGGATCTGCTCTGTTTTGAACCATTTTGGATTAACTTTTATGGGACCACTACTGTACCTTTTTCGAAACACTACTGTACCATTTTAGGAACACTATTATACCCAGAAATCTTACAACCCAATTTGGGCCTTTAATTTTTACAGTGTGGGGATCTGTTTATGATTACCCAGTATATTGATTTATCTTATGCACTGCAGAAAAATAACATTAATATCAGTTTTGTATTAAATTAACCCTTGATTTAAAAGATTACAAAATGGAAAGATCCGGTTAGGACACTTAAAGGGTTAAGGACGATAAGCTGCCTTAAAAGTATAATATATTGCTACTATATGCTTAATGAGATTAGACGATGGGCTGGAACCAGAGTTCTGTACGGGCTGGGTTCAGGTCAATTTACATTCACAGCACACAAGCAGTGCCCGATTAAGCTTTGAAGCTATGGTAAGCACAATGCCATTTCAAGCCCCCCCCCCTTTCTGTCAAAAAGAGTTTTCTAAATTCGACGTACCTGAAAACTCACCATTGCTACAAATATGTAACCAAATATCGGCTTAATTAAGTTCACATTGTGACAGAAGAAAAATATGCAAAGTGTTATTATAAAAATATAAGTTGGATAAAAAGTTTGAATTCGGTACATAGGTACCAACACAAAATGTCAATATTTTGAAATAGTTCTTTCAACTTTCGAAATTATTTAACCCGGGAGTATAACAAAGTGATATTTATTGGACAAATATATTATGATGGAAATAAAAAGTGATTAAATTTTCAAGAAATTTGGGTGCATAGATCCTGAGAAATCAGTACCCAGAATAATCACCTCGGGCAGAAATAACAGCACTTACACGCCTGGGTATTGAAGCAAACAGAGATTGGATGGCATGTACAGGTACAGATACCCATGCAGCTTAAACACGATGCCACAGCTCATCAACCGTAGTGATTGGCGTATGGTTATGAGCCAGTCGCTCGGCGACCATTGACTAGACTTTTTTTAATGATGAAAGATCTGGGAAACGAGCTGGCTAGGACAACAGCCGAACATTTTTCGTATCAAGGAATGTCCGTACAGTTCCGGAAACATGCTGTCGGGCATTATTCTGCTCAAATGAAGGGTTTCACAGGTCTCGAATAAAGGGTAGAGCCACAAGTCGTAAAATATCAGAAATGTAACGTGCACTGTTCAAAGTGCTGTCAATGCGAACAAGAGATGACCGAGACGTGTATCCAATGGCACCCGATACCATCACACCAGGTGATGGGCCAGTGTGACGATGACGAATGCACGCTGCAAATGTTCGTTCACTACGATGCCGCCAAACACGAATGCAACCATCATGATGTTGTAAATAGAACCAGGATTCATTTGAAAAAATGACTCTTCGCCATTCGTGCACCCAGGTTCGTACTTGACTACACCATTGAAGGCGCTCCTGTCTATGACGCAGCATCAAAGGAAGTCGCAGCAATGGTCTCCAAGCTAAAAGACCATGCTACTGTAAACGTCGTGGAACTGTTCGTGCAGACACTTTTAGTCTTGCAAATGATCCCATTTCTCGACTTAGAGCTTGTGATGTAGTTGCACGATCCATTACGGCCTGCGGATAACATACCTGTATTCTCGGCTGCTAAAGATAGGTGGCCGTTGAGATCCTGTACGGCGTTCCGTATATTACCGTCCTGAATTCATCGATTACATATTCTGTGAACAGTCATTGGATCTCGACCAACGCGAGCAGCAATACTGCGATACGATAAACCGCAATCCTGATAGGCTACAACTCGACCTTTATCAAGGTCAGAAATATGCTGGTACGCATTTCTCCTTCTTACACGAGGCATCACAACAATTTTTCACCAGGCAATAATGCTCAAATGCAATTTCTGTCTGAGAAACCGGCTGAACAATTTCCTCATCTAAACATATTGTAGGTGTCGCTACCTACACCTGCTTTGTCAGAATGCGCTGAAAAGTTAATCATTTGCATATCACAGCATCTTCTTCCTGTCGTTTAAATTTCACGTCTGTAGCATGTCGCCTTCATGGTGTAACAATTTTAATGGCTAGTATTGTATTTATAAATCGCCATTATTCTACAACTAAATATTAATTTTTAATTTTTTAAAGAAGAGTAGATTTTTATGTTTATTAAAATATAGCTAAATCAAAATATTGTAAAATGTGTGAAAAAGAATCTCCCTATGACGGAATTATGATTTATACTGAAAAATGTGTTCAGCCATGTAAAATTAATACAACAATACGCGAGAAAAAACAATACTTAATAGATTTATATATGTTAAGAAGATAACTTGTCTATTACGCATTTTTCTTTCTTTCCTTTGAGATTTCCTCTTAGAAGATTTTACAGTACACCGTTTTTTAAATTTTTGTGTCTGCATTAAATGGAATATTAATTAATAATAGTAATGATAACTATGAAACATTTGCGTATAGTCCAGTCAAATTAGGTTTTTTTTTCTGGACATAATTCCGAAAGTTTTGAAACTTTGCAATATTGTTTGGAAGGGTCTACTGACATACTAAAAGTCCTGATGAATAAAGGGGGAGCGCGAGGAGGGGGAGGTAAAAGAAGGTGCCTTTTTTCCTGTTTTTTGTTAATATCTCGTAATCTATAAGTCTTACAGAAAATGTTCGAATACAAGAAATAAAGACAATTAAATTCCCTACAAAAAATGCTACCTACATTTTTATCTAAAGTCCATAGTTAACGAGATAGTTGCATTCAAAAATGAAGAAATTTGCCAAAAGTTACACTTGCTAACCTCAAAAAATGACATTTTTCTTAACTGTAGATTATGTTACACAGATTATATGTTCCGTAATCAGGTTTACTGTCATTTTTAAACCAGTATTTTAATGCCAATTTAATTTCCTTATGAAACTTTCTTCTGGTATACTTTTTAGCTCACAGGCTATCATAGCCTGAGAGCTTATGTGCCCACCAGTTCTGTATGTATGTAAGTTCGCTCGTTCGTACGTGCGTAACGCGATAACTCATGATAAAAATAT
This sequence comes from Maratus speculifer, assembly GCA_964019185.1. NCBI lineage: Eukaryota > Metazoa > Arthropoda > Arachnida > Araneae > Salticidae > Maratus > Maratus speculifer. The sequence continues at coordinate 312,852,708 of OZ025296.1, read as the reverse complement.
CCGATCCACTTGAAATTTTGTATATAGGTATATCCTGATAAGGCGCTTCCCTGATTAGTTTTTGGAGTTCATTCGATATGTATAAGAGGAGGAACGGGGGGCTCATGCCCCTCCCCTTAATTGATATAAACGGGTTTTTCACGCAGACTTAACAGTTTTAGTTCAAAATTTAGATATAGGATCATTCTGATGAGACGATTCCGTGACTGTTATTAGGTGTTCATTGAATGAGTATAAACAGGGGGAACGGGGGTTGTAATGGCCCTCCCCTTAATTGATATAAACGGGTTTTTCATGCAGAATTAACAGTTTTAGTTCAAAATTTAGATATAGGATCATTCTGATGAGACGATTCCGTGACTGTTATTAGGTGTTCATTGAAAAAGTATAAACAAGAGGAACGGGGGTTGTAATGCTCCTCCCCTTAATTGATATAAATGGGTTTTTCATGCAGAATTAACAGTTTTAGTTCAAAATTTAGATATAGGATCATTTTAATGAGACGATTCCGTGACTGTTATTAGGTGTTCATTGAATAAGTATAAACAGAGGGAACGGGGGTTCTAATGCCCCCCCCCCTTAATTTATATAAATAAATTTTTCAAGCAGAATTGCCAGATTTCGTTCAAACCTCTGAATAGTTTTGGAAGTTTAATGGTTAAGTATAAAAGAGGGGGATAACTCCTCTTAATTTATATAAATGCTAATTGGTTTTTTTTAAAGAATTATCCGATTTGCTGTGAATTTTGGTATAGATTTTTTATATGATAAAGCATGTCTTTGATAGTTTAGGAGGTTCAATGATTGAGTATAAAAAAGGGGAAAGGGGAGAGCTGTTTCCCCTTCTTAATTTTTTTTTCCGAACGGAATTAACCTTTGAAAATATAAGGCTGTAATGTACAATTAGTATGCGTAGCCTGTGAGCTCAATGCCATCTGTTTAACTGGGCAATATTCTTTTTATTTTTACATTGATTATAGACATGTTGAGCTTTCAATTCATAATGACCAAAGAGAAATGCGACAAGTTTGTTCGACAGAGATTTTTCACAATTCGACAAGTTATTAGTGACAAGCTTTGGACAGCAGCTTGCTCTGATTAAGCAAAATCCATTGAGCAAACTCTAACTGCGATCTATGAAATGCTATAAAGGACCAACACATGGATAATGGGATAAGTGACAGCGTTCTGAGTAGATGAGCTCTTAACGTCACAGCTATCTTCCAAATTTGTACCACTCTTGAAGAGTTCTGTGCTTTGACTCATTTTTTTGGTAAAGAACATGAGGATATTCATGAAGTTCGGATGAATAGAGATGCTGCAGATATCTCCGAATTTTCAACTTTGATTTGAAAATCAATTTGGTTTGAAAATCACCCGCTCTTTCCTCAGATAAATAAAATTATATCAACGTCTTCTGGGGTTACTGAAGATGAAACTGTCCACTACTTCTAAGCTTTGCAAATGAGGAGTAAAAAAGATGATTGATGTGTCTAGAAAATCCGACTCAAATATGAAACTAATTCAGATAAGTATATCACAATCCGTTACATGATGTACAATTCGATCGAATTTCATAATACCACTATAAATGATGATTTAGCAAATTACCTGCAGTATGAATTGGCTCCTTATCCTGTCTCTCTTCTCAATGATGTGTGAAATGCGAAAGGCAAAGAAAAGTTCTTTGTATCAAATATTTGAACCATCAGATAAAATAAAATGCCTCCAAAAAAAAAAAAAAAAAAAAAAAAAAATGCCGTGGATGGTGGCTTTTTGTTGCATAATGTGATGTGGAAGAAGGAATCATCAATAAAGGATATTTGCAACATCTACATAAAATACGGTAGGAAGTACTATTGTGGACAAAACTGCAGAATTATTTTCAATGGATACACTGACCTTATAAGCAGTATCAAAGCAGATGAAAAAAAGAAGGTACTCAGTGAAATCGTCAGTCGACATACATTTTGAAAAACATACCATCATCAGTGTGTCCTAAAATCAATTTCTTCTCAGATAAGACCGATAAGACAATATTGATTCCCATTCTATCCTCAAATTTAACCCTTTAACGTTCATTGGTTTCGCCACGAAACCACAAAATTTTAATTCCGATACGCAACACTGACACCGGTATTTTTATCTAAAAATATCCCTTTTATTTTGTATGAAAAAAAAATCACATTTTCTTATTTAGAAATATATTTGTTCTTAATTACCGGTGTCAATCATTTATTTCGACATCTTAGCAATGAAAATGCTATGATCGTTAAAGGGTTAATTGATAATGGTGTCTCCTGCTAGTAAAATGCTAATGACGCCGACACTCTGATTATTCAGATTGCTATATAGATGCACTAGTTGAAAGTGACAATTATTGGGCAGGATGTGGATATACTTGTGCTTCTTAAAGCTGTAATCCCTTCAGATAAAAATATATACTTACAGATACAGTAATGAAATGAACTGTCTCCTTAGATTTGAGGTTCGAAACGCAAGCTCGTTCATACATTAGTGCCTATCACAACGACCGATATTGTTACATACGAGACGTACTAAACCAGATCTTCTGCCAGTGTTAGTTGTTAATAACTGGTTCTTAGTTCAATTGTGGATGTTAAAAAAAAAAAAAAAAAGGAATAACATTTTTTCTTCTGATAATATCATGGAAAAAGTTAAAACAGTCCAAAATTTGTTGAGAAGGACATTTTAATGGAAATGTAATGCAATTCAACATCTTTTGAAATTTCCCATTGAGCTTGGGTTCTTCAAAATGATCACAGAGTTGAGTACATTGTTTATTCCTATGATTGTATTTTATACATTTTTCATTTTTGCATGTTTTATGTTAACAAAATATGTTATTTGTTAAAATCATTGTCCAGGCTTACATTCTTCTAGCCACAGCTTTTATCATCTTTTATTTAAACTTATGTTAAGTAGGTACAATGTAAGTACCGTTCATCCGCTCTCTGGCGTTGATATGAGTTTTGTCATTTTTTTTTTTTTTTCATTTTTGAATGCAATTATCTCGTTAACTATTCACTCTAGAAAAAAAAATGCGTTGCACATTTTTTTGTAGAGAATTTGATTGTCTTTCATTTTTGTATTTGATAATTTTTCGTAGAACTTATTGATTACTAGATAATAAAAAAAAAATCGAAAAAAGATATCTTCTTTTAATCCCTCCTTCTCCCGCTCACCCCCAATTTATAATGACTTTTATTATGTTCAGTAGTAGACCCTCCCAAACAATATTACTAACAAGGAAGGTCTCCTTACGGGCATACTCCGAAAAATCTAAAAAAATTACAAAATGTTCTTCTCGTGAGGATATATACGTTTATAATTTTTTTTTTGACGGAACCTCCATACAGCGAACGTAAACAAATAATGAAAATTACATTTTTTGGCGATTTATCATCGGTTGGCAATAGAATGCAGTTTGAAGAAATACTTTTTATGTCAAATACGCTTAAAGGACAAAAAATTTCATATTGAACTTGTTTAGATAAATATAATTTAAATAACTTGAATTTTGTCAGTTTTAGTTTCTTTTAAGTATAATTTTGTTATATCGATATTTATGTGTATCTATATTCAAATTTAACTATCAAAATTTGCGATTTAAAACGAAATTCATAATTTAAATTAAAACTGATTCAAGCTCAAAGTCCAATTGAGCATTGTAAATTCAATTTTGTTGCTATGGAAACATCTGGCTTCTAATTTTGAATACGCTTATATGTATGAAAATATTTTTTTTCAATATGAATTTTTTATTATATGAAAATATTTTTTCCAGTGATAAATTGAAAACTATATCAACAAGCAATATATATATGCAATGCAAGATATATATATTTGTATGTATATAAAATATTCAACTCTATTTTTGTTTATGTTTAAATTCATTAAACACCATTTACATGCATTCTAAAAATCCAACAGTTTTCAGTTGCATTAAATTGTTTGCTTTTGACGAGGAAAAGTGCTACTCCCCAAATCGCGTGGCGCTTTCGTCTTACGCCAAATATTCGGAAGTATTTTATTTTTTTACATACTTTCTACAGCGATTCCGCCGCAAATTTTGACTAATCTTTTATTACATACATAAGTAGTTTAATAAGTTTTTTTTTTTTTTTTTTTTTTTTTTTTTTTTTTTTTAAAGTTTTTGAGTATGCCCTGTATGGAGACTTTCCTTGTAAGTTTCAAAACTTTCGGAATTATGTCTCGAAAATGACCCAAATTTTGCCGAAATAGACTGGGCTAATACAACGAACAGAGGTTCGTTAAAAACCCAAATAACGCAAGCGCTTCTATATAAATGAAGATTATAAATACGACCCCCCCCCCCCAAAAAAAATAATAGTCCAAGAGCCGACCGCACAAAACCGATGTCATAGAGCACTAGAAAAAAAATCCTTTACATTATGGAAGAGCAGTAATAGAGGAATCTAATAATCCATGTCTCTTTAGGTATTCGACGACTTTAAAAATCTGTTCACCATTATACCTATTGATTGACTTTATTATATATGTTACAGGCCAAACCCGATTTTAGGCCAAACTAGATTGGCCTAGGCCAAACCGGTCTATCCTAATGACCATCGGATAAACTAGTTCTTCCTAGGCCAAACCGGTCTGTCCTAACGCCCATAGGATAAACTAGTTTTTCCTAGGCTAAACCGGTTTATCCTAACGCCCATCGGATAAACTAGTTTTTCCTAGGCCAAACTAGTCTATCCTAAGGCCCATAGGACAAACTAGTATTTCCTAGGCCAAACTAGTTTGGCCTAACTCTTATAGGATAAATTAGTTTAGCCTGCTGTTAATTGGTCTGAACCACTTTATCCTAGGCCGATCTAGTTTATCCTAGGCCAATTCAATTTGCCGTGATTTTATTGAATTCAATGACCGCCTCAGCGCCAACATTCTAGTTTGTCCTAGGCTGATCTAGTTTATCCTAGGCCCATGTAGTTTTACATGTTTTTAGCTCTAGGGCGACAAAGCCTGAGAAATAATGGGCTCGCAGGCTCCGTATTTATGTATGTACGCATGTTTGTACGTATGTACGTACATGTGTACGTAATGCGATAACTGTTGATAGAAATATCCGATTTGCTTCAAATTTTGGATGTAGTTTCATTCTGATAAAGTACTTTTCTGATTAGTTTTGGGAATTCATTGGATAAGAATATGATGGGGTGAACGGTAGTCTAATCCCCCACCGTTAATTTAGAGAAATGGATTTTTCATGCAGAATTATCAATTTTTATTTAAAATTTTAGATATAGGATCATTCTTACACTACAAGTGCCTCCGTGATTAATTGTGAATGTATTTTGTTTAAGTGTAATAAAAGGGCAATGTAGGTAACTCCCCATAATTTAGACGCAGAATTTACGGATTTGCTTCAAATTTTGGATATAGGTTCTTTCTGATAAGCAGATTCCCTGAATAGTTTTGGGGGTTTAATGGTTAAATATGAAGGAAAAAATGAAGGATTGCCATCTTACCTAAGAAAAACTAGTTTATCCTATGGGCATTTAGATAAACAAGTTTAGCATAGGAAAACTAGTTTATCCAATTGGCGTTAGGATAAAACAGTTTGGCCTAGGCTAATCTAATTTGGCTCAAAATCGGGTTTGGCCGGTAAAAAACATATATTTCACTAGAATAAGTATAAATGTGTGTCGAGTCATTGTTTGTAACATCAGTACAGAAATTTAACATGTTTACCGTTGAGACATGATGCATTGGACATGGTGTTTGCTTATTTTTATTTTTATTTTTTTCTGCGGGACTCGGGCTGTGCTGAGAACAGACTTGCATTTATTATTATTATTATTATTTTTCATATTCGAGCCAGATCGATGCTGAACATAATTTGGGATCGAACAGTCTTATCACGGCGTCAAGTTTTTCTTTTCCGTGAAATCGTAACCGGAAATTCGATTCAAAACGTAGCTTTAATAGTATTTTCTCAAAGATACAACGCTTTTATGAAAATTGGTTAACGTCATTCGATTACAGATTTTCTGAGTGAGAATGCCTGTTAAACTTATGCATTTCCGAAAAGAAATTAATTCAGAAATGTGTTAGGATGTAGCTCATTTGGATTTGAGAAAAGCCTGAAGGAATGACAGTGAAATATATTCGCACATCTACTATTTACTAAACATATTAAAAGTTAGGATGTTAATAACTCTTTTTTTTTCTTTTGTTCTAAACTAGATTAATTATTTAATGAATCCCTATTTGAATACTGAAAGGACTAAGTATCTAAATAATCAATAATGCATTGCGTATTTTCCATTCTGCGAACACATCGTAATTTAAAAATTCATTGAAAATTTATGCAATAAATATTTATGCAGTATTTTTTAAAGGAATCTTAAATGTATGCGAAGTAAAATCTGATTTTTTTGCAGAAATTGAGTAGGCCCAGATCGAGCCGGGCTGAGTCTCTTTTCACTGATTTTTGTACAAGCAGGGCTCGGGCTGAACTTTTAATTATTATACCGGGTTAAGGCAGAATAACTTTCCTTCGGAAAGGGCGGGGCCCGGACCTCGAAATTCCTTTAACAGTATTCTACTATCCTTCGAATAAAATACATTAAACAGGGGTGATGGCAAAACCACTGTGCACAATGTTAGCAATGGAGCAGTAGTCGGGATTAATATTAAAAAGAATATTGCTCAGTTAAACTGATGGCTTTATTTTCACAGGCTGTTTACACTAATTGTGTATTACAGACTTATTTTTTTAAAGAATAACATCCTCGAAAAATAAAGTAAGGGGGATTATTTTTTCCCATTTCCCCTAATTATACTTAACTATTGAACCCTAAAACTAAACCATTGACTTTCTCATATACGTAGACGCCAAATCCCATTGTTATCTCGGCATGGTTTCGAATCCAACATCTTTGGCGAAAAGATGCTGTTTTTTGGCGGTGATCGCTTTATTGGCAACTTTCAGATTTCACAAAGAGAAAAGAAGAAGCGCGGTTCAATTCAAGACAAACATAGCAATATGAGTTTCGGCGGGAGAAAAACCGGTTTGGCGTGCTAAATCTGCCCTCCGTCACGTGACGGAAGGCACACATCTCGGCCTACAAAAAGGTTGCTATTTTGGAGTCTAAGTATCTTAAGGTCATTGAACTAAACACAGGTACGCTTTAGAAAATTGAACAATTGCTCAAAAACCCTTCGTCTGGTTTAAGGAGGGTAATCCTCCATTCCTCTTTTTATACTTAATCATTAAACCCTGAAAACTATTCAGATATTCGCCTTATATAAAGAAAAACTATGTTCAAAATTTTCGGCAAATCGGATAAATCTGCTTAAAAACCCATTTATCTAATTTAAGGAAGGAGATAAATAATCCACTACCCCATTATACTTAACCAAAAATTAAAAAAAAAAATAAAAATAAAAAAAATAAAAAAAAATAAAGAAGCGCCTGATCAAAATGAATTCATGTCCAAAATTTTAAGCAAATTGGATAATTCTTTATCATAACTCTAATTTATCTAATTTGAGGAAATAAATAAATTGTGCGCTTCCCCTTTATACTTAACCAAAGAACTACCAAAATTAGTCAGTGAAGCGCTTCATCAGAATGGACAAATCCAAGATTTGCTGCAAATCGGTTAATTCTGCATGAAAAACCCATTCGGCAAAATTAGGCGGGAGTCTCCCGTTCTTCCATTTGTTCTTAACCAATTAATTTCCCGAAACTAATTAATTAAGCACCTTACCAGAATGAATCTATTTCAAAATTTAAGCAAATCAGCGAATTATGCGTGAAAAAAGCATTTTCATAAATTATGGGACATTACCTGTATTTTCCCTCTCTTTATACTTAAACAATGAATAGCCATAACTAATCATGGAGACGCCTCATCAGAATGCTACTATACTTAAAAATTTCTATAAAATAAGCTAATAATGTATGGTAACCGATTTATTTGAATTAAGGGAAGGTGCGAATCAGCCTCTCGTTCTTCCTTCCCCTTATTCTTCTCCAATGACCTCCCAAAATTAATCAGAAAAGCTCCTCATAAGAATAAACCTATATTGAAAGTTCGATGCAAATCGGGTATTTCTATCAAGAATTATTGCGTTACGTACTTCCGTAGATACATAGATACAGAACCAACGGGCGCATTAGTTCTCAGGGTTTGGTAGGCTGATGAGGTAATAACGCGTCAAATTACATTAATTCTATCAAGAGTTATCGCGTTACGTACATACGTACAAACATGCATACATACATCTAAATTATGGGGGTTACCTAAATTGCTCTTTTATTAAACTTAAACAATAAACATCCATAATTAATCACGGAGGCACATTGTCAGAATGATCCTATATCTAAAATTTTAAATGAAAAGTGATAATTCTGCATGAAAAATCCATTTCTCTAAATTAACGGTGGGGGATTAAACTACCGTTCGCCCCGTCATATTCTTGTCCAATGAATTCCCAAAACTAATCAGAAAAGTACTTTATCAGAATGAAACTACTTCCAAAATTTGAAACAAGTCGGATATTTCTATCAACAGTTAACGCGTTACGTACGTACAATACACACGCACGTACATACTTATAAACATGCGTATATACATGCGTACATACATAAATACGGAACGTATGCGAACCCATTATTTCTCAGGCTTTGTCGCCCTAGAGCTAAAAACACGTAAAACTACATTGGCCTAGGATAAACTAGATCAGCCTAGGACAAACTAGAATGTTGGCGCTGAGACGGTCAGTGAATTCGATAAAATCACGCCAAATTGAATTGGCCTAGGATAAACTAGATCGGCCTAGGATAAACTAGTTCAGACCAATTAACAGCAGGCTAAACTAATTTATCCTATAAGAGTTAGGCCAAACTAGTTTGGCCTAGGAAATACTAGTTTGTCCTATGGGCCTTAGGATAGACTAGTTTGGCCTAGGAAAAACTAGTTTATCCGATGGGCGTTAGGATAAACCGGTTTGGCCTGGGAAAAACTAGTTTATCCGATGGGCGTTGGGATAGACCGGTTTGGCCTAGGAAAAACTGGTTTATCCGATGGGCGTTAGGATAGACCGGTTTGGCCTAGGCCAATCTAGTTTGGTCTAAAATCGGGTTTGGCCTGTAACATAAGGTACCCTGGGGTAATAACGCCCGGCGGGGTAATAACGCCAAGTGCTTATATTTTGCATAATTATGAAATAATCAGGTAAATGACACCCATGTGCTCTGCGCAGAAGGGTTTTGAGTCATATGAATCGCAAAAAACAGCTTCAAGTTAATTTGTTTCATTTTTAGGTCTTATTGTTTTTACAAACAACTAAAATTAACGCTTGATTTAAAATTTGCGAGATACGTTTTGTGATGTGAAGTCTATCTTTTTATCCGGAAATATTTTGTTAATTACATAAATTTGTAGTGCATTTCATGTACTTTTAAAATGTTGTTGAAGATTTTGGATATCTTCTCGAGATAATTTGTAATTTAAAATATATTGCGCAATAGCTATACCGGGGTAATAACGCCAATGCTTGACATTAAAACCCCGGTGGATTCCCTACAGTGGCCGAGCTACATCCTAATAACTGATTCAAATAAACACAGTTAAAACTGTGCAATGTATCTCATATTTTTATTTAAGCGGGCCTTTTTAAGCAAAAAGAAGCTCACGGTCTGATATTCTTTTGCCTCATCCCCCCCTCCCACACCACACCTTTATTTTTCTTACACTTTCACAAAAAATTTAACATTTTCAATAGCTTAGAATGCAATTTGTCAATTTCTAAGTTTGTAGAGTTTGTATTTTTAGAATTGGGCTATCTACATGCAATTATTCCATCTTATTTCATAGTTTTGTTTGCATGGCGTTATTACCCATATAGGTGGGTATTAACGCCAAATAGCATTGGTCAAGAAAAAACGCCATTACATTTTATGAATACATATCTGTTAAATTATTTTATTTTATATAGATAGTCAATGCGTTGCTGTATCAGATCCTATATTTGTTTGAAAAATACAATAAAAAACTAAGCCGTGAAAATTGGTAGAACCTTAACGTGGCGTTATTACCCCAGGGTACCTTATATACATTCAAAACATTGCATAAGATAAAATCTTTAATAAATTAATTCTGCTAATTAGTTATTGATTAATATGATTTTATCATAAAATAATTTTATGAAAGTATAGTATTATAACATTTTAATAATTTATCATCTAGTTATAATAACACTAGCAGGGGAGACCGAGCTTAGCTCGGTCAAAATTAACTTTGTGTTCAGCTCGATATAGTATTTTCACTGTGTCATTCACTCGGTATTATTACTGTAAAACATGTTGTTTATTTAGAAAAACAATCAATAAGAAAACTATGTTTTTATACGCATGTTTATAAATTTTACTTGATTTTAAAATTTACAACGAAAGGACATCGATATAAATCACTTTTTTAGCTCGACTCTGATTGGTTTAACCATGCATCTAAAATCCTCTTAAGAATGTATAAAAATTTTTTTTTACATTCTGAAAGACTATATTGTCTGCTAGATATAGCCAAATTTGGAGGCATTCTTTCATTTGGCTCCAAATACGTGTTTTAGTTTTCGTAATTTTTATAGTCGATTTTTTAGCCATATGTCGCCGATATTTTTTCAAATATCACCAAGTTATTGGCTTTTGCCATATTCTCGTGACCCTGACCCGTATTACCCAAAATGAGCCACTAATCAAATTTGATCAAGCATGTGACATAGCTCAATCGTCTTCAGGTAATCAAAAACAGTAGAATATAAAATTGAATCAAAATCTTTTAAGCCATTTTTTAGGTAAAATTAGCTTGGCAGCATTCAGCAATGAAGCAAAATGACCCACTAATATAATTTTGTTTAACACTCGACTCAGCCCAATAGTCTTCTCGTGACAAAAACGTTTGGTTTCAAAATTTAGGTAAAATTGATTGAGTCGTTGTTATATATAATTAGAATGACCCTAGCTCATTAAGACCCAAAATGACCCACTAATCGAATTTTCGCGAGCATGTGTCCATCCAAATGGTTTTCGCTTGCTCAAAAACGATATAATACAAAGTATAGTCAAAATGGTGAGTACCATTTTCTATATAAAATTAGGATGACCCATCATGACCAACAAATGACCCTTATAATCGAAATCTCTCGAACGTGTGGCCTAGCTCATTAGTTTTAGCATGCCGAAAAACATTAGATACAAAATTTAGATAAAATCGATTGAGCCGTTTTTTAGATATAGTTAGTTTGACCCTGACCCCTTATGATCCAAAATGACCCATTGATCGAATTTTCTCAAAAATCTGTCATAACCCAATGATTTTCTTGTGCCCGAAAACGATAAAATACAAAATTTAGTCAAAGTTGCGCGAAACGTTGTCTAGATAAAATTAGAATGACCCAAAAGTGGCCCACTAATCGAAATTTCTCGAACATGTGACCTATCCCAATGATTTTCTCATGCCAAAAATATGTTGTATACAAAATTTCGTTAAAATCGACCCACCCATTCTTTATATATAGCTTGACCTTGAGCCATTATGACCCACAAATGACCCTTATAATCGAAAGCTCTCGAATATGAGACTTAGTCCATTAGTTTTCTTGTTTCTAAAAATTGTTACATACAGAATTTCGTTAAAATTAATCCTGCCGTTCTTTAATTATATATAGCTTGACCCAGACACTTTATTATCCAAAATGACCCATTAATCGAAATTTTTCGAACATGTAACCTAGTCCAGTGATTTTATCATGCCAAAAAAATGTTGCATACAAAATTTCATTAAAATCGATCCACCTGTTCTTTAGCTATAGCTTGACAATGACCCATTATGACCCATTATGACCCACAAATGACCCTCATAGTCGAAATTTCTCAAACATGTGATTTAGCCCATTAGTTCTCTCATGTCAAAAAACTGTTACATACAAAATTTCGTTATAAACCATCACGCCGTTCTTTAAATATAAATAGCTTGACCCAGACTCTTAATGAACCAAAATGACCCACTAATCGAAATTTTTCGAACATGTAACCTAGTCCAATGATTTTATCGTGCCAAAAAATATTGCATACAAAATTTCATTAAAATCGATCCACCTGTTATTTAGATATAGCTTGACCATGACCCATTATGACCCATCATGACCCACAAATGACCCTCATAGTCGAAATCTCTCAAACATGTGATTTAGCCCATTAGTTTTCTCATGTCAAAAAACTGTTACATACAAAATTTCGTTATAATCCATCATGCCGTTCTTTAAATATAAATAGCTTGACCCAGACCCTTAATGACCCAATATGACCCATTAAAAATTTTTCTCGAACATGTAACCTAGCCCAATGTTTTTCTCGTGCCCGAAAACCATAGAATGCAATTTTTAGTCAAAATTGCGTGAGAAAATCCCTAGATAAAAATAGCATGACCCACAATGACCCCAAAAATGACCCACTAACCGAATTTTCTCGAACATGTTACCTAACCCAATTGTCTTCTTGTAATCTAAAACGATACAATATAAAATTTGGTCAAAATCGTTAGAGCCGTTTTTTAGATAAAAATGGCTTGACCCATAATGACCCAAAAATGACCCACTAATCGAAATTTTTCGAACATGTGACCCAGCCCAATAGTTTTCTCGTGCCAAAAAACGATTGGATAGTAAATTTCCTTAAAATCGATCCAGCCGTTCTCTAGATATATATAGCTTGATCTTGACCCATTATGACCCAAAATGACTCAATAAGCGAATTTTCTCGAACATGTGACCTAGCCCAATGGTCTTCTCGTGCCCGAAAATGGTAAAATCCAAATTTTTGCGAAAATCGTTAGAGCCGTTTTTGAGATAAAATTTACCCCCCCCCCCCCCCACACACACACACAATTTTTGCTCGCATTATAGTATAAGATAGCTTTTTATGAATTAAAAAAATTCATTATTTAAAATTTAATTTAATTTTATCTCGTAATAATGGTAATTAAATTTTATTTAACATACTTATAATTTAATTTTGTTTCATTTAATAGTAATTAAAATTTAATTAAGTTATGTAATTGACAATTGCAAAGCATCTGATAAGAAAAATCAAATGATTTTGATATCATGTTTTATAAGACTTTAGTAAAATAATTCTGTTACGAAATTTATCTTTATTTTTATTATTTATTTTATTTTTATTTTTATTATTTTATTTTTTTATTAGAATGAGCGAAGCGAATCCTCTACTAGGCGACACAAATTACATTTTGTCGTACACTTTATAAAAAATCTATTGAGTATCTTTATTTGAAATTAAGCATAAAAATAAATAATGATTTGTAGATTTGCACAATATTATTTTTTTTTTTAGAGAATAACCTTTAAAAAATTATTATTTTAATTAATTTATTTTACATGTTTTTCCATTACAGACGCATCTTTGCAAATTAAAAATGAAACACGTATATTTTCAGAAGAGAAAATAAATCATGGGGTTAGTAATTATAAATAGAATCATGATTATTTAAGTAAATGAAATATATCTTCATTATTCTGCCAAAATATCTCAAAAATCATTGGAGACTAATATTGAAATATTTCCTCGTGAAAAATGATAATTTTAAATATTTTGACGAAAAGAATTCGAAAAAAAAAAAAAAAAAAAAAAAAAAAATGAATATTACGTCAGAAAGAACTTCAGAAAAATTTAATATTACGTCATAACTTTTTAATACAAGTTTTCCACTTGAAAACGAAAAATAATATATAAATAACGTGGCGATTTTTTTTTTTTTTTCTTTTTTTTTTTAAGCAAATATTACGTCATACTGGAAATATAAGGAACGAAAAGCAAGTGAATATGACGATTTTTTTGTATTTTAGATTATTGAAAGTAACTGCAGAATTTATACTTAAAACCCTAAAAGAAGATTAAATTATTAAACATGTTATTTTAGAAGAAAATATACATTTTAATAGAATTTAGAGAATATTTTAATACTTTATCAAGATTGGTTGGAAATAGCGTATGTTTTGGTGCTCATTCCTTTTAATCATATAATAGTTTCACGATTTCTTTTATGAAATTTTTAAAATACCCTTTATATGAAAATTATAACATATAACTACTGAATTAAAATTTGTGAAAAATCAATTATTTGCATTCAATTATAAAAGTTTTTTTCAGTAAAAAGTATTTTTCAGAATTCAAATACATAATTTTGTGTGAAATACTTTACGCAGACGATATTTACACATTTTAAAAGAATTGTGATTTTTCTTTTGTAAAGTGGCAACAAAAGAATTATAAACAAATAAAACTAATTGTTAAATTCGTTATATAAAGTGTGATTCGAATTCAAAGGTTGAAAATTGAACTAAATGAAACTATTAAGAAGTAATTACTATTAGTATTATTTTTAATATGTCAGCCGTTTGAAAACAATTTATGGAATATGGCTGAATTTACATTTCTAAAATTAAAATGTGCCAAAACATAAAATAACGTTTTTACTTAATAAAGATGCATAAATAATATTAAACAAATGTTACTTTCAAACATTAATCTTATGAAATAATGCTTCGCGAATCCAAACAAAGCATGGGCTTTTGCTAGTTATTTTTATTTTTATTATTTTTTTATTACTTTATTTTTATTTATCTTTTCTAAATTACTTTACTGTAACTTATCCAATCTAAAAGTATTTTTAATGCAAGTGTAGGAGTTAAGCATTTTAATTAATTTTCCATGGTTATTAATCAGTATACAATATAATTTAAATATTGTATTACATATTTTTGCTCAATAAGCACTTCTCATATATATTCTTTATTAATACAATAACTGAGAAATCAAAATTCTAAATAAGGCAAAATCATCAGCAAAAACGTAACTCCTGGCATATAACCCCGCCCTCTACGATGCAAACAAATGGGAAAGGGAGGGAAGATAAAAAATAAAGAGAGACACAGACTGATAACACTAAAATACCTATATTATAAATACCAAACGTATCTGTGCGTAACGCATACGTCATTTTGTGAATGGCAACACTTTCCCATGCAATTTCGGTTTTGCAATTTTCGCTACTGCAAGTTTTATACTTTTAAACATTGCACATTTTAAATTTTTATACTGTTGTATAGGGAAAAAAATGCACTTTAAAATGCAATTTGTTTGAAAGCTATATATCAATTTGTTTTTGAGATATTAATTTTTTGATAGTTTTTAGTACCAAATTTGTAATTGTGGCAACTCCAATTTCTCTTAAAATTGAAAAAAAAGAAGAAAAAAAAAAAAAAAAAAAAAAAAAAAGAAAAAAAAAGAAAAAAGAAAGAAAGAAAGAAAAAGAAATTAAAATGCGTATACTTTGTTAAAAATATCGTCTTTTATAATATTCGTTAATTTCGGTTTTATTTCGTTTTTATTCATCAATGAAATGGGGGGGGGGGGTCTTGAAGTTTTGAGTTATGATCGAATTAAAATACCATTTTTTTTAAACATGGTGAATACGGATATGAGAAAAGCGCGTGTAAATTTTGAGAAGAGAAAATGATGATGGATTTTAATTTTACGTGAAATTTTATGATCGTGAAATGATTTTGGAATAAATTTTGTTTTTTTCATTTGTATTTATACCAAACATAAGACCTCAATTGATTACTTCATCATAATTACTGATCTTTATTGTATTTCACTGATTTCATATCAAATTAATGTTCAATTAAAAAAAAAAAAAAAAAAAAAAAAAAATGGACAACTGAGTTTTATCAAGTTTTGTTAATCTTAGCTTGAGAATTACAGTGTCTCACATAAGTGATGGGACACTTGTGCTTTACAAAAGGAAACTAATCAAATAAATTTAAAAAAATGTACACTTTTTTTTTGTGGGTGTACTTCATACTTAAATTTAGTAAAGATTATTACATAACATACATTTTGTCAAAATATTAAAATATTAATTTAATAAAAATACAAATGTTTAGAACGGAGCAAAAAATAGCTCACATAAGTGATGGGACACCATTATATATGCAACAAAAATCGTCTGAAATAAGCAATAAAAATATTTTTGGGGGTTTTATTTTTACTTAAAAGCAATTGACAATAATTTATAAAATCGTCTGCAGTATTTCTCTCCAGTTTGTTTTGGAATTTTTGTGTTTTTTAGCTCTGTGTAGCCATGAATGCTAAACGAAAAGAAACTACGCCTGAAATTCGAAAATTAGTTATTAATTTGCATATTGAACGTGGAAAATCTATTAGAAAAACTGCTGAAACAGTTAACTTGAGTCGTTCAACAGTTTTCAATATCATTAAACGACATAAAAAGAATCATATGATTCAGGATAAAAGAAGACCTGGCCGGCCATCAAAGCTATCCAATGGAATAAAGCGAATTATCGTTCGAAATATTAAAAAAAATCCAAGAAATAGTGCTTCAAAAGTTGCTGCTGATTTACAAGCATTATATGGAATAATTGTTAATCCTGAGACTATTAGAAGGGTAATTCGATCTGCTGGATATCACGGTAGAGTAGCCAGGAAAAAATTCTTCGTAAGTGAAAAGAATAGAAAACTCAGACTAGCTTTCGCAAAATCCAACATAAATAAGAATTCTGATTACTGGAATAAAGTTATATTTGCTGATGAGAGTAAATTTAATATATTTGGTTCTGGCGGTAGAATCTTGGTGTGGAGAAAACCCAGGGAAGAATTTCGCAAACAGAACTTGGTACCAACAGTAAAACATGGTGGAGGAGGAGTTATGGTATGGGGGTGTATGTCGTCCGCTGGAGTTGGTAATCTTGTTTTTATTGACAGTATAATGGATCAGTACAAGTATATTGATATTTTAAAGCAAAATTTGAAATCTTCACAACGAAAACTGAACCTTCATAACGATTTTAAATTCTATCAGGACAATGACCCCAAGCACACTGCTCTGAACGTTAGACTCTGGCTGCTATATAACTGTCCTGAAATAATAAAAACACCACCACAATCTCCAGACTTAAATCCCATAGAGAATATTTGGAAAGAATTGGAATCAAGAATTCGCAAACACATCATTTCTTCAAAACAACAACTAAAATCAAAGAAGGGGGGGGGGGGAGGATTGTACTTTGTGCTTATATATACTTAAATAAATAAACAACGTTCAAAAGCACAATTACCATAAAACAAAAGATGTTAAAAGCATACATGTTTCGGGACTTCTTAAGTCCCATCATCAGTGCTAAAAGTGTAAAATATAAAAGAATGTCACATCGCAAAATAAAATAAGTCACGTAACTGAGCTCGCCCTTAGGCGAACTGGCTAGGAAACGTCGCAAAGCGACAGTAAAAATAAGCAGGCACGCGCACCCAGAGGAGACCAATCAAACGTCACATTTTACTGGAACGAGTCCAAATCAGAGAGAACAGGGGGGGGGGGAAGTTGAGTGAAGTTACAGTAATGTAATGTGTGTAACTTCACTCCCCTTCCCCCCCCCTCCTGTTCTCTCTGATTTGGACTCGTTCCAGTAAAATGTGACGTTTGATTGGTCTTCTCTGGGTGCGCGTGCCTGCTTATTTTTACTGTCGCTTTGTGACGTTTCCTAGCCAGTTCGCCTAAGGGCGAGCTCAGTTACATGACTTATTTTATTTTGCGATGTGACATTCTTTTATATTTTACACTTTTAGCACTGATGATGGGACTTAAGAAGTCCCGAAACATGTATGCTTTTAACATCTTTTGTTTTATGGTAATTGTGCTTTTGAACGTTGTTTATTTATTTAGTTAAACAACTAAAATCGGTGCTTCAAGAAGAATGGGGGTAAAATCACTCCAGAAATCACAAAAAAATTGGTCGAATCCATCCCAAAAAGATTAAATCATGTTTTAAAATCCAACAAAATATTAAAACCTTTTAAAAAGTAAAATTTTTTGATAAATATTTGATGGAAAAGTAAGTGTCCCATCACTTATGTGAGCCATTTTTTGCTCCGTTCTGAACAATTGTATTTTTACTAAATTAATATATTAATATTTTGACAAAGTGTATGTTATGTAATAATTGTTACTAACTTTAAATATGAAACACACCCAAAAAATTTTTGCACATGTTTGTTTATTTATTTTATTGCAGTTTCTTTTTATAAAGCACAAGTGTCCCATTACTTTTGTGAGATACTGTATACTGATCAATATAAGATGTATTTTTTATAATATTTATTTGAGAGTTAGACTGGCCAATATAAGACGCATTTTTTACTCTTAACTAATTTTGCAGATTTATTCTAAATCAATGAAACAGTTCCTTCTTAAACATTTTCTTTCGTCGAATTTCGATGGGTTCCACCTCGTAACATTAATTACTAGTAAATCTGCAGATCAGGAGCCACAACGTCAACTCTGCAAATAACTGCTTTTTACTACATTTTGCGTATTATTTATATTTAACTTCATACAAACAGCAATTAAAAGTATATAAATAACACAAATATATATAAGAATAAACAAGTCGGAAATGGCACGTCAAACCTATCAAATGAAGTAAATACGTTCTTACTATAACAACGTTTTAAAAATATACAGATCTTGGTGTAAGAGTTGCGGCACTCTTATGCAAAATGTATGAATAGAAAATTTTTAACGATTTTATACGCTAAACTCAGTAATACAGAAGTAGAAGTAATATTATTACCTGTAATATGGGGCATAATCACCAAGGCAAATTAGAACCAATACTTAGCATGGGATATGGCTAAAATATTTACGAATTGTAGGATTTCATAGGTTGGAGAAAACTTTTATTAAGTAGTGACTGGATTTTCACAAAATCTGAAATGATTCAACAACATTTTGTAACGATTTTATACATTTCATTTCAAATCATACAGTTTGGTAATTTTTGCGCTATTATATGCGGACAGACGGTAAAACAAATAGATGAATCAAAGGACGATTATCGGTGCTACATAGTTATATAATTATGATCTTTTCCCATTAATCATAATTTAATAGAATTGACCACTAGCACGGGGCGGAGTTTCCAATGTTTCCCACAAGCGTTGTGGTATTTGATTGGCTTTTGGTGAACGCTTGTGGGATAAATAGAGAAGCTGATTAGTTGAAATCTGTTGTGACGTTCTTTGACGTCAGAAATGCTAGTGGTCCATTCTTTTGAGTGTCTTTGTAAATAAACTATAAGCTATACGCACTTTATTTTCAGCACCAAACATGGCACAGTAAATCTCAATAACACGTAAGAATTCCAGGTCAATCACACTATATTAATGCAAGTACGAGTTCGGAAAGACAGACAGACAAACATAATTGAGGAACACTTTTTAATTATCTTGCAATGTTTTAAAAATAATTGACAGATTTAAATTTCATTTTCAGCAAATTAAACCAACAAATGGAATCATACTTGGATATTCTTATACAATCCTGTATTTTACCTATTTATTTACGCGCTACTCGTTAATTGTTATTTGATTATTAACTGTAATTTAGCACTAAGCTGAAACTTTTAAGCTTTTTCTGTTTATACTCAGCATCCCTTACAAATTCTTTTGCGTAACACTGTATATATTTTATAACATTCATATATGTAACTTAATACACACAAATTTAAGTAAAAGTTCATATCAAATCTAAAAATGAACTTTCAGAAATCATAGCTTATATACAGTACTTCGGATATAGTATCGCATCAGAAAACTTTTGTGTGTCCCTGTAAATATATGATTTTTGTTATATAGGAAGAAACTTGTAGTAGCCCTTAGCAACGTATATCAATTTGATAAAAAATGTTAAATTATTCAATATAATTAAAATACATCTCAAACATTGTTTCCCCCTATACCATTATGTAATGAAATACTTTTGTGTGGCTTTGTAAATTAAGCACAAATATTCTTTGCACAGCATATTGTACAGAATATATATTTTGATGTACATCATAGATGCATATCAATTTTATTATGTATGAAAAGTATAACATCATTAAATTGCACTTGAAGTTAATTTTCCCTTTGACGTAGAAGGTAACGGAATACTTTTGATTGTCCCTGTAATTAAACTATCTATCCGATGTTCATAAAATTTGAAATGACAAGACAAATTTATGCAACAATCATATATTTTAAATTTCAAACCATTTGGTTGGGTACTTTTTTCATAGTTATTTGCGAACAGATAGA
Organism: Maratus speculifer; assembly: GCA_964019185.1. Lineage (NCBI taxonomy): Eukaryota > Metazoa > Arthropoda > Arachnida > Araneae > Salticidae > Maratus > Maratus speculifer. The sequence continues at coordinate 312,832,472 of OZ025296.1, read as the reverse complement.
CAGACGGACAGACACATACACTACAAGACCAGACGACAATTATAAATGCTACTTATTTACATAATTACGAACGCACCTAAAATATGTAGAAGATTTCAGAAATTTGATGCGTTAAATTGACCCCGTTTTTATGCAACGATATTATAAATGTTTTATGAACTGCATATCATGATAATTTTTTAGGTGATAAAGCACATTTCCTCGGGGGGGGGGGGGGATCTGCCCCCTAAACCCCCCATAAACTCATTAAATTTACATTCTTAATTTTCTATTGATTGTACTAGTCCTTAGAATACAACTTAGATTTCATTTTACACTGAGATTTTTAAGGATAAGCAACAGTTTGGACAAACCTTTTATATTATTCTAATATACAAATAGCAGTATTGAATTTTTTTTTTTATTTGCCAGCCACAAACACCTGTATTTGATGTATAAGTAATTTATAGAAATGTAAAGAAGTTACCTAATTTAGAATTGTAATGTTTTTACAATTTTTGTTTGTCAAATATTCCTTTTATTAAGTTGCTATTACCTATAATTTTCTGCAATCTATTATAATAGTATAATTTTATTAGTAGTAAAAGTATATTAGTAATAAAAAAAGCATTAAGTAAGTAATATAAAAAGTATATTAGTATAATTTTTATATAATCTATAATTCACCCATTTTGCTGTTTGTTTTACTCAAACATTACACTGATATATTATACATGCTTATAAAATTTAATTACAAATGGTTGTAGGCAACTATAAAAGGAAACTAGTCGTTGGGGACCACCGTAATACTTACCCATCATAATTATGCATAATATAACATATGAAAATAAAATATGTTAAACCTATCTATAAATTGCATTGCAATTCCAAAACAAAATTTAAACGTTTCTTTAAACATTTTTAACATATAGTAATGCTCTGTTAATGGATTGCAGGTGAATCAATTTCGACAAATTATGTAAAACGTCAAATTACAGCAGTAGTATCGAAATGCGTAAACGAAAAATCCTTATAACTCCAAAAATAATAATTATATTAACTAACAGTTTGTTGCGTCGGATTAAGCGCCTCATTTCCAATTGAAATCTATCATTGAATTGAAATTTGAAAGAAATACAGGGTCATGAAAAATCGAAGAGTGTGGAAAACGGGATGACAAAATCTCAACAACTAATAATCCGATAGACTTCGTTCTTAATGTAAAATTTGTGTTATTTTATGGCATTTTACGTCCACTCCTTAAAATAAAAAAAATCGAAAATTTTTATACACCTTTCATCGGAACGAATTTTCCGAGAGTCCGAAAAAAATAGTTCCGGATAATCGAGGTTATTGATATTAAATAGGCTTCTTCCCATTTTTACATACTAAATGCATACAAAATTTCAAGTCTCTATCTCAATTTGTTCGGGAGATAGAGCGGTTACAGACAGACAGACAGACACACAGACGGACGGACGGCAAATTTTTTTTTTCTAAAAATATGTTTTTCGTAATCTCCAGTATTTGAAACGTGTAAATCCGTCAAAATTTTTTTTTCGATTTTCAAAACGATTGCAAGACTTACCCTATACTACGTATGATGGGTAAGTAAAAAAGGGAAAAAATGAAATAAATACATTTGAAATAAGTAAATCTCTAAAACAAATTATTTAATATTATTGGAAAATTTATAAAAAAAAATATCAAAAAATTACAGTAATAATTTAAAAATCAGACGAATGGATAGACAAAATTTCAAAACAATAACAATAAGTGGTAAATATCAGCATCGATTTATACTTTAATTCCACTAATCAAATGAGCCATTAACAAATGAAAATTTTAAAATTATTTGATTTAGCATACAAAAGCATTATTGCAAAAAATATAATATGCTATATTTTCAGAAAGAAGGAACCAATAGTAAAAAACTATACAGCTAAACCCGTACCTCACCAACATAGCCATTTAATTTCAAGTCAATCGGATGCTTTTTGCGGTAGTTATCGCGGAACAGACAGACAGAAGGACTGACAGACGAACAGATAGACGGAAGCCAAAAAATTTCGTGTCTCCACAGTAAGCCTTTACAAACACTTCGGTAACTAAATGATAAATTCATTAATGAAAATTAAAGTATTTTTTCTTGTATCTTCTTTGCATTAATGAATTTATCATTTAGTTTTTATCATTTAGATACAAGAAAAAATACTTTAAAAGTCCAGATAAATGCGAGTATAAATGAAAGCGTAAACGCTAAATGAGACCTTTAATTACAAAGAAATTTGTAAACAATGTACCATGACCAAACTTATAAGATCCCTTATCGAGTTTGGCAGTAATGTCAGACAGGCAAAATTAATAGGTATACCATAATAATTATTAATAATACTAGAAATATTTAACTTAAAAACAGACAGAAACGTGGTAGTTAAGTGAAAACACCAAGGAAGCCCTTTAATTTGAATAATCGATTTTTAAAAAAGCCAAATTCAGCTACATGTATTTTAAGGGTCCATGACAGCAGAAAACCTTCTATCACAACGTAATACGAGAGCCTAAATTTAAATTTTTTGCACTCGACCCGAATTCCCCACTCTGGTTTAAGTGAAGACGACGACCATAAACCATATAAAACGCTTTTCTTAAATTTACTATTAAAGTAAAGTGGTTTGAGTAAAATTATGTGTTTCTAAGTTATAAAAGGACAATTGAAATACTTTTTGATAATTTCATGTATGTATTGAGCGAGATTCACTATTGATTCAAATGTTTACGACGCTATTAGTCGTAGGCTAATAAAATCTGCCTCATCTGCAAAAATAATGCACGGTTAAGGGAAATATATCAGATATTTAAGCGCGCCGCATACTTATTTTTAAGTGTTGTACAATATACAGGGTGTTTCTAAACTCATGGTACAAACTTTAAGGGCAGGTAGAGTACACAGTAACAATCATTTACTGTATAGGAATGTACGGGACCAAGTGACGCATTAAGGTAAAAATACCAGGGGGGCAATTAGACCCCTATTTTAAATTTCAAAATTTCTCATTCATTATGAAATATTCTTCTATTTTTAATGTTAAAACTGCAGAACTTATAAACTATGTCAGAACAGATGGCTGTAATGTATCATGTTAAAATAAGTTGAAAAGCTTGTCTTTATTATCATTAGGCGGAGTTATAACACTAACTCATATTAATAGAAAAGATTCCTTTATTTTAAATTAAAGTGTGTACTTATTGTTGGAGTGAGTTTCTTACTTTAATCTCCTTATTAACTTGATTGGACTTCTTTTAATGTTACATTGATGTTTCTAAATGTTTTGTTAATATAATAAATATAAATATGAGCACAGTGGCATAGCAAGCGGGGGGGGGGGGAGGTCGAAGGGAAGGCCCGCCCCTGCTACCAACCCTAAACTGTTTGTCCCAAATTTATATATATATAATCTTATATGATTTTAAAAAAAAAAATTCTGGGATAAAATAAAAATTCTAGCGCACGACGCAACGGAGTTAATTTTCTTTTCTTTGAGAATTCTTTGAAAATTTTTTTTTTCTAAATAAGTTGTGCACCGGAGAACAACAACCGACTTATCCAATGAATGATTAGCGAAAGCGAACTTTAAAAGTAAGTCTTTTCTTCTACATATAGACACCATATTGACTTATGCGGATTCTGGTTGAGTGATGAGTCGCCCCAGTGGTTTTTTTTTATGCAGGAGAACAAAAGGTAAATGAGGAATTGTATGATCATTTGTTGTAATGACATAGAATTGTGATTGAAAAAAATATGACGAATGGAGCGGGGACACAATTTACATCAGCCACGAGTGTCAATTATTCTAGCTACGCTACTGAATGAGCTTGAAAATGAAAGGTTAAATAAATAAATATATAAATAAAAAGCTTGAAATGTTAATGTAATTTTTATCTATTTATTTTAAAATTTGCTAACAAAAAAAAGCATGTTTGTGTTATCTAGCTCACAGAGTACGGACAGAAAAGAACGCCCTCAGTGGATCACTTAAAAACTAAACTATCGCGTTGGCGATTTTTATCCTCGTGATTTCAGTTTAATTGTAACCATATTCTGGTTTGGCACTTCTTGCTGAATGCTGATTTGATTATCTTTGCACACGTGCTTATGCTATTTGATCTTAAGATTTCCGCGCTTATATTGATTCGTAATTATTACTGTTATTCTTCTTGAATTTTCAAGTTTAAATTATTAGGTCGTTATGTTAAGAAGAGACACATGTATTGTTTGCAAGACGAATACGTCAAAGTTATTTCATATTAAAATAATTCTTTCATAAATTTCAAAACAAGAAGCAGGAAGCCGTCGCTTTATTATTTTTTCTTTTTTCCCTTATCATTTGTCGCCAAGGAAGCGATGTTTCGCCGAATTAGCAACCTCTCTTATGTTATGATCGTAGTTTCAGAGTGATCCGCTCGTATCGCTACTGTCTATGCGTAATCCCATGTTAAACAAGTTGCCATTACAGTGTATGAAAGTTGATTCTCTGTTCCGTACTCTGTGATCTAGGTGAGCAGAGAGGGAAAGTGGGAAAGTTATGAGTAATAGGGACACTCCGAAATGAAAAGGCTAAAAACGGGGTAAGTGAAAGAAAAATGTTGGGAAGCGACGCTATAGAATAGCACATAAGGCGAAACATTTTTCTGTTTTCGCCAGCAACATTTTTTTTAGGATTTTCGGAATTTTATTTTTCAAAAAACTACAAAAAAATCAAACATCTATCAAAAACTACAGAAATGTAGAAGAAAACAAGATGGTAAAAGCAGCTTTTGAGTGAGCACATCGGTGACCAAACGAGAGCCTAAATTTTAATTTCTTGCACCCGACCCGAATGCAGAATTCCTATATGCTATTAAGACACGAACAACCATTCTAGGCAGTCAGAGTCTATTGAAGAGAACTATTAGAAACGATCAAATTGTATAAGAAAGCAAGCAGTTATTCCAATAATAAATTACAAAATATTTTTTCCGGGTTGAATGCATTTAGTTTTAAGCTAGTTAAGAGGATAGCACACTTAAATTTTCAAAAATCTATTTTATTTTTTATTTTTACATTGTTAAAAAGTTTATTGTATTCTGAATATTTTCCATATCTTTAATTATAAGATTATGACGATTAAATAAAACAATATTTACTACAAAATTTTTGTGGTAGGAAAAATGCATAAAAGTTGGCAGCTATGATTACTAATGTAAAAATATTTTTTATGCAAGTTATGGCATTTCTATAAATTTTCCATGTTTATTAATCAGTATACAATATAATTAAATATTGTATTACAATATTTTTTCTCAATAAGCACTTCTGATGTATACTCTTTATAAATACAATAACTGAGAAATCAAAATTCACAATAAGGCAAAATCAGCAGCAAAAACATAACATCTGACATATAACCCCGCCCTCCATGATGCACACAAACGGGAAAGGGAGGGGAGAGAAAAAAAAAGAGAGACACAGACTGATAACACTAAAATATTACACTATTTGCTAGTAAATCTGCAGATCAGGAGCCTCAACGTCGGCTCTTCAAATAACTGCTTTTTACTACACTTTGCGTAAGATTTAACTTTATACAAACAGCAATTAAAAGTAGTGATGGGCGATCTCGAAAATTTAACAATCGATAAAAATCGTAATCGTAAAAAAACACAATCGATAGCTTCGAGAATCTACAATCAAGAGGTTTTACAATCGATTATTAAATCTTTGTAATTATTACATGTTCAAAAAGGATAATTTACTAAATACATGGTAATTGAAAACAGATGGATTTAAAAAACAACAACAAACCGAAAGGAGGCTATAATGGAACCACAATAGTAGGAAAGCCATATACAGCAGCGTTTTCTGGATGCAAAAAGTTGAAAAATCGCGAATAGGTATGAAAATGTAAAGGGAGTTTAAATAATAAAAATTAAAATTTTTCGAGAATTAGTAGCAAAATGGCCAAAGAAAAAATAATCAAAAGCACCCTTTTTGGCAAGAACATGAACTTAAAATATAGTAAATGTGATCAAAATCTTTTATTGATTTCTGTACAGTATTTAAGATAAGTTCTACAATTCCCCCGTTATTAGAAAACTTTCTACTGGAATACATTCAAAGAACTCCGCGAAGGGTAAAGTGGTGGAGGAGAAATGAAAGTGCATTATATCAATAAATTATCATAAGGCTTTCCAACAATATATCACATGACGGGTGTCGGTTAAATTTAGAAAAGAGCCCCCCCACGGGGGCAAAGTTGAGGGAGGAGCGCGGGAGGTATATAAAATAAAATAGTATAGTCAGAGTTATCCAATGATATATCACGAAAGAAATGTCAGCAAACGATAGAAAAGTGCCTTCCTTAGAATCCCAACTATTGACTCCCCCTTGCCACCCTGCCCTCCCTCTTTATGAATTTTTATGCATTATAAAGTATGTATCGTAAGTCTTCTTAAAAAAATTCGATCTAAAATGACAAAACAATTATTTCAAAGTTGTTCGAAATGTGTCTCTATAAGAGGGCCAAATAGGGGAACAGAGAAGAAAAATTCATAATATAACAGAGTGGTCCGAAAACTTTCTAATGATATAGCATATGACGGGTCCATAAAAAGTTTGAGATTTACACTTCACTACTGCACTAATGTTATTTCCCTGAATATACCCAGAAATCGTATAGCCTCTCTTTAAAATGTTTATATCTAATAAATTATATTTACCAGAGAACTCCATCGAAAAACCACATTTAAAATGAAATTTATTCTCGAAATAACTACGACTTAAAAAAACTCACCCCCTTATCGCTCCCCATTTCCCCCTGCTAAAATTCAATTCCAGGAGGAGAAACGTTCCTAATATGAAAGATTGGTCCAAAAACATTCCGATGATCTATCTCATGATGGGTCCAAAAAAAAGTTTGAAGTTTACTCCTCACCCGTCGTCGTGGATTTACTTTTTCTTGCCAGAATACACCCGAAAATCTCGTAGCCCCCTCCTTAAACTTTTTGTATTTGATAAATAATATTTACCGGAGGGCTCCATCAGAAAATCACATCTTAAATGATGTTTATTGTCGAAATAGCTACGACTTAAAAAGTTCACCTCCTCCTCGCTCCTCCTCCAGGAATTCAACTCTAGGAGCAGAAGAGTTCATAATATGAAAAACTAGTCGAAAAACATTCCGATGATCTATCAAATGACGGGTGCAAAAAAAGTTTGAAATTTACTCCTGTCCTGCGGGTTTACTTTTTCCCCCAGGATACACCCTAAATAATATTAACCGGATCACTCTATTCGAAAACCACATCTAAAATGATATTTATTGTCTAAATAGCTACGATTTAAAAAAATTACACCCTCTTCCTCCCCCCCCCCTTTAACGATTATTTCGTTATATATTGGTTATTTTCTTAAATTATTCCTTTACCCCCCGTCTCTGTTCAATTCAAAATTAGTTTTAAGTTGTCCTTCATTCCTTTTCCATTTTCTTTGCTTTTTAATTCTCTAACTGAAAAATCGGCAGCTGCTTAACTTTGTCTGTGAGAAATACATTCACATATTAATCAACCGTTTAAAGCTATTTGCAGATGTCTGCTATTTCCGATCGAGGCAATTCTGCATTACCTTATATGGACATCATCTCTGTTTCACAGTTAAAATTTATGCTTACGCTTCTTTTCCTTTCTCGACAAAACCCTAAAAAGAATTTAACATCTGCGCAGTAAAATCTGATGTCCCTTTGGTGTGCCTCTTTATTAGACATAATAACACGTGTAACATTTTATCGTTTGGCAACCTTTTCCTTTCCCATCCTAGCTAGGAAACCAATTTGAATTCTTATCTTGCCGGCTGCATTTTAACTGTATTTGGCGTATACTATCCATTGTGCATGGGCGAACTTGTGTATGTTGGCGATTTTCTATCATGCCAAAAGTGGCAATTTGTTGCTATGTACGAGGCACTTGACTCTCTGCGCTCGTCTTGTTAACCTGCTATTCTTCGTTCGGAGATTTTCTCCGAGAGTTGTAAGTGCGCCCCCCTTCGTAATAGATGTTAAAATAAAGTGTAACTTTGCAATCATCGTGGGGTTTTTTTTCGTACATCTGAACCTGGATACATGATCATTTCGTTCTTCTAAATGCCTTAACTAATATCTGCAACCACCAATCTCCCTTACACCCCCCCCCCTTCGTGAAAATTCAACTCCAGAGCAGAAAAATTCATAACATGAAAAAGAGGTCCGAAAACTTTCTGATAATATACTACATGACAGGTCCAAAAAAGTTTGAAATTTACTCCTCCCCGCGGATTTACTTTTTATTTCCAGAATGCACCCGGAAATAACGCAGACCCTACTTTAAAACTTTTATATTTAATAAGTAATTTTTACCGGAGAGTTCCATAAAAAAAAACTCCACATCTAAAATGATATTTACTGTCGAAATAACTACGATTTTAAAAATCCACCTCCTTATCGCTCCCCTTCCCTCCCTCCTCCTCTCTTGAATTTTAACTCCAGGAGGAGAAAGATTCAAATGAAAGGGAGGTGCGAAAACTTTCCGATATAATATGATGGGTCCAAAAAAAGTTTGAAATTTACATGTCATCCGTGTGTTCACTCATTTTTCCCAGAATACACCTAAAAATGACTCAGTCCTCACTTTAAAATCTTTATATTTAATAAATAATATTTACTAGAAAGTTCCATAAAAAAATCTCCACATCTGAAATGATATTTATTGTCTAAATATCTACGATTTAAAAAATTTACACTCTCTCTCTCCCCCCTCCTGAAATTCAACTCCAGGAGGAGAAAGATTCGTAAAATGAGAGAGAGAGAGAGAGAGAGAGAGAGAGAGAGAGAGACTGATAACACTAAAATATTACATTAATTACGAGAAAATTTGCAGATCAGAAGCCTCAACTTCAGCTCTTCAAATAACTGCTTTTTACTACATTTAGTGTATTATTTAATTTTATACAAACAGCAATTAAAAGTTTACAAATATTGATAATAAACAAGCTGGAAATGGCACGTCAAACCTATCAAATGAAGTAAAAGCGTTCTTACTATGACGAAGTTAAAAAAAAAAAATACTCAGATCTTGGTGTAAGAGCTGCTGCACTCTTTAAGCAAAAATGCATGACATTTTTAGGATTTTATACGCTAAACTCAGAAATACAGAAATAATATTATTAGCTCTTATATGGGGCACAATCACCGAAGCAAATTAGAACCAATATCAAGCATGGGATTTGACTGAACTATTTACGAATTGTAGGATTTGATAGATTGGAGAAAACTTTTATTAAGTAGTGACTGGATTTTCATGAAATTTGAAATGATTAAACAACATTTTGTAACGATTTTATACATTTAATTTCAAATCAAAGAGCTTGGTAATTTTTGCGCTATTATATGCGGACAGACGGTAAAACAAATATAGTCGAGTCTCTATATAACGAAATCCATCGTTCACACAAAAAATTCGTTATATAGAAAAATTCGTTGAATAGAGAGCGACATTTTTTTTTTCATTTAATATTTAAATTTTGAAAGAGAATTGTTTTTGAGGTGTTTAATTAAGTTTTTGAAATATTTAACGGAATTTTTTTCAGAATCTCAAACATCTTCGCCACTTCCCCTTTTTTTCCCAGAGTGTTATTGGTTATTTTCAAAATTATTACTTTATCAGAAAGAGTTGTGTTTAAACAAGAAGCGATTTTATGCAAATACAGTAGAAGATATATTCGTATGTATAATATACAAATACAGTCGAGTCTCTCTATAACGAAACTCCATACATCGAATTTCTCTATATAACGAATTTTTAGTAGGAACTGTCCCCTTTTCGCATGATTACATTAAAAACAGTCTCTATATAGCGAAATATCTATCTCCATATAACGAATTTTTTCATTAATTGGTCTTAATTTATTCAGTTTTAAAAAAGCTTCGAAATCATATGGAATCAATTTTCCATCACTTATTTTTGATTTATCGTTCAGTGCTGAGTTTTTTTTTTTTTTTTTTTTTTTATTACTTCTCTCCTTGTTCTTTAAATTCAACGAGTTCATCCCACCTCCCACACACCTTTCAACATACTTCTCAAAACAGAATCAATTGGATTGTTACAGATATAAGACAGGAATCAATGAGAGGCACATAAGAGAGGCCTTCAAATGGAGGAAAATGTTAACTACAATTTTTCATTCCTTGCTAAAATTTGTGCATTTTTTTGAGAGCGTAACAATTTTAAAATCAAAACAACAAAAAATTACAGATTTCTTCGTCTGAAATTAATGCAAGTCTTCCTCATTTGATTTTCATTAAGCTTTCAAGTAAATGTCTGTTCTCTTTTTTGAAACTACTTAAATAATTAAGAAATAAAATGTTAGGTTAATATTTACTTTTAAACATTTCAAATTCTTAATTAAAAAGATCAAAAATAATATTTGTTCAAAATTTACACATTAAATACGATGGTTAACATAATTATCCATACATCGAATTTCTCTATATAACGAATTTTTTACACGAACGATGGATTTCGTTATATAGAGACTCGACTGTAGTACTAGTGAATATATATTTTTTTTTTAATCTGACAACCACAAACACCTGTATTTGATATATAAATAATTTATAAAAATGAAAAGGAGTTACCTAATTTAGATTTGTAATGTTTTTACAACTTTTGTTTGTCAAAGATTTCTTTAATTACGTTTCTATAATGTATAAAATTGGCATATATTCACACATTTTGCCGTTTGTTTCACTCAAACATTACACTGACATATTATACACGGTTATAATATTTAATTACTAATGGTTGCTAGGGAACAGTAAAATAAAAGGGGAAAAAATAAAATAAATACATTTGAAATAAGTAAATCTCTGAAACATATTGTTTAATATTATTAGAAAAATTATAAAAAATATAAAAAAGTTACCGCAATAATTTAACCTCTTCAGTCCTGGAGTTTAAACATTAAAACAAAAGCCAAAATTACACCCAAATTTTTTTTTTATAAATGCATGGATTTCTGCTAGCACTATTCAGATACATCACAGTGCCCTATATTACCAATAAATGTGCTATATGTTTAAAAATGGAGGAACCATGCGACTTTGAAAATGGAGCATTTCCAAAATGGATGACATAAAAATTTTCCAACGACTTCACGTCAAAGTATGTGAATAATACAAATTTTTGAGTGAATTAAAAACAATATATTGCATTTTTTATAAAGTATAATGTTTCAAGAATGATTTGGAGTTGTTTATAAATGTTGTTCATATGTGCATGGATGTGAAAAACATCTGTAAATATGTTGTACCCATTTGGGTACAATGGGTCTTAACTATGCATTTCCACCTAAAGAAACAAATTTTCTGCGTAACTATTGTGTACACTTGATTATTATTAAAAAAAATTTTAGGAACGAATAAATTATTTAATTTAGTCTTACAAAACAATTTAAGAGGACTTTTTTCATTTTTTAAAATAATATGAAGTAATATACTGAATTTACTGCTAAAATATGTCATAATTTTTAATAATTAAAAAAAAAATTTAACACGTTTTGAAAGGTTGTATAGTTGTACAAGCCCGCATGTATTAGTCAAAAAAAGTCTATAATAAATGATATTTTGTTAGAAGATTATTATTAAAAGGTATGTAGTATATATATAGTGGTATGTGTAGTAGTGTGTGTATATTATCTGTGGCTTCCAGTAATAATCAGGTAAGGCACATTTTTAATATTTTGAGTAATTAACGTTTAAAGTTTTTAAATGTCTTTTTATCATTACTTTTATAAAATAGATTAGAACTTAATAATTTTCATTACATTCAATTAGGATATAAGAGCTTCTCTTTTTTTGCCAAAATAGTTATATAAAAATATTTTTTATTAATTGAGAACCAATTAAAAAAAAAATTCAATTTTTAATGAAAATTTATAGTCGCCCTATGACGGGAAGTATTCAGTTTTTTTCAGTAATATGGCAGATTAACCTCTTCAGTCCCTGAGTACCCAAATGGGTACATCAGTTTTGTCCCATTTTATTAATGATACTCAATTATAAATGAAATTTCGATATAAGAATAATATGTTTCGAATTCTAAGATTCGAGCTAATGAAAATAAAACAAAAATCTCACTCTGAAGTCAAACGAGCAAAGAAATAATTCAGTAATAATTAAAAATACTGTAATAATCGCCAGTAGCGAAGAGGTTAAAGCACTCTTTTAAAGCTACATTTTCCCAAATTATCTCAATTTTTTTTCAAAAATGTGCCATAACTGGTTATTACTGGAAGCCACAGATACATCAGATACACAGATAGATGTATAGTAGCAAGATATGCATTACAATTATTACAAGATGTGTATAATATTTTTGCGCAATACATAGCCTTAGGTAAAAAATCATTTAAGTTGTTTAAATTTATGTAACTTTTAAACAATAAATAGTTTTATTTTTGTAAAACAAAATTGGTTTTATTTGTTTAAAAAATGACAGTTTTACTCAATTGCGACCTGATGTACCCATATGGGTACATAAATTTTAACTATTTAAAAATTTTAAAAATAAAAAACTAATTTTATTTTCTTTTTTCTAAGCCTAAAAGCACCATAATTTGCTAATAAAATAATTTTCCTATGCAGCAGATTTTTCTCGGTACTGAAGAGGTTAAATGCGTCCCATTGAGTTACTGAAAATCAGTAAAAACATCATTTTTATGATGATCAAAACATGATTTATGTAGAAAGAATCGTATATTACGTACGTCATGGATTAAACATTAATATTCCTGGACGAATCATAAACAAAATAAAATGCAGACACCACAAGGTCCATTCTCGACCAATAAACAACAACCGTTTTCCAAATAATTTTTTAAAAAATTGAATTTCAAGAAAACACATTTAAAAACAATAAATAATTGATGTGCGTAGTTCACAGAAATTAGGATATGACTTCTTTAAACAACCCATTTCTCATGTAATAGAAGAAATCTACTGACTTGACTATGTCCTTTCAGAATTTCATATGGGCTTAAAATTCCAATGCATAGTAGAACATAATTCAATTAGCTAAAATGCCAGGTATTACAGCATTGACGATAATTCCACTAAGTGATATACAATCACCGTAGGACAGTGACAATACAATCACCTAGATGCATTATTCTTGCAAGCAAATTAAAAATAAATGCAATCAGATTTTACAAAATTAAGAAGAAAAAAAAATGGAAAAAGCATAACCAAGTATTTCCGGTAATTTAATGTGTTAGAAATGTCGCTTTGTTCTGTTTGTCAAAAGTGTAACCTATAAAATATTCTAAACCACATAAAATAAAATAAAATGAAATCTAAATTAAAAAAATTCATTTAGCAACTCGGTTTTTAATTGCCCATAACATTGAGTGAAAATTGAAAAATAGATATGATATATATAAAGCTTGATTCTTTCCCTTTGTTTTAATTAAATTAAACATTTTGGATAATTATCTTGAGTTGTTAATTTAAATTATTTCAATGTATTTTGTCATGTCAGTATGAATTGTAAGTATTTAAGTGGCATGTAAAATTTAATAGGGTTTTAAAAAATATTTTTTTCCCCTCTAATATATTTTAACTCCCCTGATTTACAAATGTTATGAGGGAAACTCTCTCCTCCTGGGAAAACCTGAATTTCAAGCCATGATAGTCAAAGATATATAGTTTTTGTAAAATATATTTCAATACGTTTAAAATGTTATAATAGTGTGTGAAACATGTTTGAAATTTATTATTCGAGATGGCATTGAATAAAAAATAAACAAATATTCACCATAACTAAAAACATATTTAGTACCGGATATCCGAATCCGGCAGGCAAATCGGATACCAGATATCCGGTATCCTATAACCGGCAAAATCAATATCCGGTGCATCCCTAGTTAAAAGCTCATATCAAATCTAAAAACGAACTTGTAGTATTCATAGCTTATATACAGTACTTCGGATACAATATCGCATCGGAAATCTTTTGTGTGTCCCTGTAAATACTATGTGTTTTTTGTTATATAGGAAGTAACTTGTAGTACACCTCAGCAACGTATATCAATTTGATAAAAAGTTAAATAATTCAATATAATTAAAATACATCTCAAACATTGTTTCCCCATATACCATTATGTAATGGAATACGTTTGTGTTGTTTTGTAAATTAAGCATAAATATTCTTTCCACAGCATATTGTAAAGAATATATATTTTAATGAACTTCATAGATGCATATCAATTTGATTATGTACGAAAAGTATAACATCGTTAAATTACACTTGAAGTTATTTTCCCCATTGACGTAAAAGGTAGCAGAATACTTATGATTGTCCCTGCAATTTAACTATCAATCCGATGGTCATAAAATTTGAAATGACAAGACAAATTTATGCAACAATTATATATTTTAAATTTCAAACCATTTGGTTGGGTACTTTTTTCATAGCTATTTGCGAATAGATAGACAGACAGACGGATAGACAAAATGAGACTTTTAATTTCAAAGAAATTTCTAAACAATTCTAAACAATGTACCATGACCAAACTTATAAAATCCCTTATCGAGTTTGGCCGTGGTAGCAGACGGGCAATATTAATAGATATACCGTATTAATTATTGATGACACTAGAACTATTTAACTTAAAAAACACACAGAAACGTGGATGTTAAGTGAAATAGCTGAGGAAACCGTTTAATTTGAATAATCGAAAAAAAAAAGAAGAAGAAAAATAAAAAGAATATTGCCCAGTTAAACTGATGGCATTGAGCTCACAGGCTACGCATACTAATTGTACATTACAGCTTTATATTTTCAAGGGTTAATTCCGTTCGAAAAAAAAATTAAGAAGGGGAAACAGCTCTCACCTTTCCCCTTTTTTATACTTAATCATTGAATCTCCTAAACTATCAAGGACATGCTTTTTCATATAAAAAATCTATATCCAAAATTCAGAGAAAATCGGATAATTCTTAATAGAAACCCATTTAGCATTTATATAATTTAAGAGGAGTTATCCCTCTCTTTTATACTTAACCATTAAACTTCCAAAACAAAACTATTCAGAGATTTGAACGAAATCTGGCAATTCTGCTTGAAAAACCCATTTATATAAATTAAGGGGAGGGGCATGAGCCCCCGTTCCCCCTCTTATACATATCGAATAAACTTCAAAAACTGATCAGGGAAGCGCCTTATGAGAATATACCTATGTACAAAATTTCTAGCGGATCGGATATTTTTATCATGAGTTATCGCGTTACGCACGTACGAACGAACATACATACAGAACGGGCGGGTACATAAGCTCTCAGGCTATGATAGCCTGTGAGCTAAAAAAAAGCCCAAATTCATTTTAGCACGCATTTTAGAGATCCAAGACATCACAAAACCTTCTATCCGTACGTAATACAATTTCTTTCTTTCTTTTTTTTTTATTTGCCGATGGTACTTTGCGGTTCAGGTTTCCCTAATTACCAACCAGCAGTAGTCTGCCAACATCGCAAGGTTCATTTCCTTGATATTGTTTTTCAATAACAGTTATATCTTGGTGAAATTGCTCTCCGTGTTTATCACTCATTAGCTCCCATATTTTCGGGAGAAAAATCAAAATGCGAATCCAAAAAATGTATTTTCAAATACAAGTCGCAATTCATTTTATAAAAAGATTGTAACATTTTTTCAACAAGTTTTCAGTGACTGCAACGAACGATGTCCAGGCTTCCTTTTCTACATCATTTAAGCATGAAGTGAATGTTGGATCTTTTATTTGACTAAATAAAAGGCTCTATAATAAATAAAAAAAATACTCAATAAAAAATGCATCTTACAATCTCAAACAAATCTATATTATAAAGGCCAAACGTATCTGTGCGTAATGCATACGTCATTTTGCGAATGGCAACCCTTTCTGATGAAATTTCGCTTTTGCAGTTTTCGCTACTGTAATTTTTTTAACTTATAGACATCGCACATTTTTAATTTTTACACCGTTGTATAGAGAAAAAAATGTACTTTTAAATGCAATTTGTTTGAAAACTGTATCTATATTTGTTTTTGAGATATTAATTTTTTTGTAGTTTTAATTCAGTTTTTCTGGAGGTGGCAACTTTAGTACTACATTTCTATGCTAACAAGGAAGGTCTCCATTGGGGGCATACTCAGAATTTTTCGAAAAAAAATTGAATTAAACTACTCATGTAGGTAATAAAGGATCAGTGAAAATTAGCGGCGGAATTACATTATTAAATACGTAAAAAAATAAAATATTTTGGAATAATTGGCGTGAAAAGCTGAAAGCGACGCGGGATTTGGCGAGCAGTGCATTTCCTCGCCAAAAGCAGATGATCTTAACGAATCTGAAAATTGATTTTAATTGACTTCACTGTTAAAAATCTGCAGCATTTACTGCAACGTCACTCCACTACTTTTATAGAATATCTCTCTTCTGACCAATGAGAATGCTCCATAGCACGGTGAATTGACCGTGTCATACACTGTTAAAAATTTGCTGCAGTTTGTTGCAACGCACTCCACCGCTTGTATATAATATCTCTATTCCAACCAATGAGAAAGCTCCATTTCACGGCCAAGTAACCGTTTTCTATACAAGCAAGGGAGTGCGTTGCAACAAAATGCAGCAGATTTTTAACAGTGTATTTTTCAATTTGGAACAATTTTAATCAATTTAAATTGTGTTTTAAATGATAAAATATATTAATTTCATTTTGTTATAAGTACATATAAACGTATATGACAAAATTACACTTAAAGTAAAGTAAAAATGCAAAACTAAAATTACTTAAACTAAACTTATTTAAATAAATTGAACACAGAAAGTTTTTTCTTTAAAAAGTATTCGAAGCGTAAAAGCGTATTTTTCAAACTTTCGTTTTTTCACCAACCGGAGATAAATCGCCAAATAAACGAAATTTTTATTATTTTTTTACGGACGTTATATGGAGGTTCCGCCGAAATTTTTTTATAAACATATATAACTATATGAGAAGAACATTCTGTACTTTTTTCAGATTTTTCTGAGTATGCCCGTATGGAGACCTTCCTTGTAAGTAAAGAAAAATAGCCATAAAGTAAAAAGAGTGTAGATAGAGTGTGTTATAGTAGTTGGGAGTGATGCTCAAAAATGTGAACCTGAAATCCTCTACAAAAAAAGCCCAAACGCAACCGTGTGCTTTCCAAAAAAGAAGAAAACTTAACCGGTCAAGTCACGGCCAACCTTTAACTAGCGTTTCAACTTTCAGTTGAGAAACTCTAGGTTGACAAATCTAACCGCCTGTTAATATTTCGAATTCATCAATAACTTTGGAGCTGCGATTATTCAACCTTAGGTTACTCGACCTGGGTTAAAAACTAGTTAGCGGATTGGCCATAGGAATCACATGACCTGGTAGTTGCCGTTATGAGTTCTGTCCTGGCCCAGTACCATCTTTATCTGTTTTTTGTTTCTTTCCGAAGAACAAAATTAAAGGAACTATTGAAAATGCATACTTATCATGTTTAATTTTTAAGCAAAAAATTTTTATAAATAAATTTTGAATGGTGGTTTTTGTTTACAAAACAAAATTTTGCGTTGCTTTGAAATTCTTTTTAAAAAAAAAACATTTATTTCATTAAATATATATATATGTATATATATTTCTTTAATATAAATTTAATAGAAAGTTATCAAACTAATAAATTTATTTATTCATTATAAGCAAAAGTAATTATTTCAAACTTACCAAACCTATAATTAACAAAAAAATACATTTATCTATTAGTAATAACTGATCACATGTACGCAATTTGATAGAAATTTCATACTTTAAACAAATATAAAAAGTACTGCGGTACAACAGAAATTAAACTTCGTTTTTTCCTTATTATTATTATTATTATTTAAAGAGAGATGGAGAATTTTGATTTATATAATTATAATTAATGTTAACATATTTCTTTTTGGATTCTTTAGAGGGCGCCACCAAACAAAATCCGTAAAATTGCAAGCTTCATTTTCGACACACAAATTTATGTAATTTTGCGTTCGTAGAGCAAAAATATATAAGGAAAAGGGGGAAAATTAGGTGACACATTCTGTTATAATAGCAACTTTCATAATAAACACTTCGCCTTATTAATAAATCATAAACAGCATTGTTTTAGAAAAAGACGCATCAACGCTCTGTTTAAAACGACGGCCATCTTTCTTTCTAGTAGGCCTGCGCGGTTCACTAACCTGGGATTTTAGCTTGGTTGAGTTCGTCAACTCCAGGTTGGGAAACGCCTCGAATCTCAGCAGGTTTAGTCAGAGCTTTCTTGATATACCGGGCTTGGACAGCAGGTCTATCTGGAGAAAGTCACGTGATCAAAGGAGGGAAGTAGAAAATCGTTTGAAATCTTCACCCCACTTTGATTTCCACGTAGGCAGACTTGTGTTGTGTGTGTTGTTAGCACGTGCTTTGACATTTTTACATTAAAACATGCGTTTTCTCCCCGAAAGATACAAATTAATACACAAAATGGATTTTAAAAATTGTTTAGAAGACTTAAAAATTGATTTAGTGATACAGTTGCATCCGACTATGGAATTTTATTTGATTAATATCAAAGATAAGATACTATCTGAAATATCAGCTGAATCTTATCAACCATATTCAGAATATGTAATTGCAAGTAACTGTCTTTACAGGTAAGCAAATAATTCATACTATTTACATTGTTTTAACTAATATCGTGAATTGTTTTGGAGTGAATTACAAAATATTTTAATTAGTATTCAAAATTAAGAAATTCCTGAATTTGATGGAAATTTGTTTTGGAGTGAATTACAAAATATTTTAATTAGTATTCAAAATTATGAAATTCCTGAATTTGATGGAAATTTGTTTTGGAGTGAATTACAAACTATTTTAATTATTATTCTAAATTATGAAATTCCCGAATCTTATAAAAATAAAATATAAATATCTAAACTGGTTTTAGATAAAAATTATAATGGTGAAATTAATGATTAAATATATTTATTTTAAAAATAAATTTTATCAGCAATAATAATAATATGTAAATGACAGAAATTACAGTCAGTAATGTTCAATTTTCTTATTTACTTAAAGATTTGTGAAACCTTTTCATTAGAGATGTTTTATACAATAAATATAATATGTTTTAATTCATTTAAGTGACTTTATTTTATTATTAATGTTAATCGAAGTCAATTGTATTCGTAATTTAAATTACTAACTCTTTAAATTGAGAAAAAAAAAGATATATATTTTTTTAGTTGAATAATACTGCATTTCATCAATTGAAATATATTTAGTATATTTGTAAATTTCTATTTTCTTTTCTTTCTTTCTTTCTTTTTTTTTCTTTTAATGGAATGATACTGTATTTCTATTGCAAAGTAAAAATTTGAAAATGTTTCTATTAGAACTGTTTTATACAATAAATATATCTAGATTATACAATATCTTTTCATTCACATAAATGGTCGTTTTAGAATTTATGTAAAACTTTGTTTTATTATTGTTAATGATAAAAATTAATTGTATTTGTAATGTAAATAATTTTCTCTGTGAACCAAGAAAAAGTAAATCAAGATGTGACTTTATACATTAAACACATTAATATATTTATATAGAATTTTTTTTTTTTTTTTTTTTTTTTTTTTTTTTTTTTTTTGTATTTCATGAATTGCAAAGCAAAGATGTAAAAATATTTTTGTTAGACTATCTTATTACAATAACTATATCTCGAATATACAATTTCTTTTCATTCCTTTATTTATTTATTTTTAAATTCATGTGAATTTTTATTTTGTTCGATTATTATTAATAATAAAAAATAATGGTATTCGTAATATAAATTTCTTACTATCTGAACCGAGAAAAATAAAAGAAATTTTATACATTAAACCTATTTGTATATTTATAATTCTTTTGCCTATTTTTTAAATCAAATAATACTATATTTCTATATATAGCAAAGGAAAGATTTTTAAAAGTTTCTGTTAGAGTTGTTTTATACCATAAATATATCTATAATATACAGCATCTTTTCATTCGTTCAGGTAATCCTTTTAAAATATATGCGAAATTTATTTTTATTATTAAAAATAATAAAAATCTATTGTATTCGTAATATAAATTATTTACTCTCCGAACCGAGGAAAAATAAATCAAGATATGATTTTAAGCATTAAACATATAACTTTATTTATAAAAACATTTCTTTAAATTAAATAATACTGTATTTCATCAATTGCAAAGCAAAAGTTTACAGTCGTTTTTGTTAGAGCTGTTTTGCACAATAAGCACATTTAGAATAAACAATATCTTATCATTCATTTCGATATTTTTTCTTCTTATAATTCATGTGAAATTTTATTTTATTATTAATAATTATAAAAACAAATTGTATTTATAATATAAATTATTTACTCTTTGAAAAAAAAATCAAGATATAATTTTATACATTAAGTATGTCTGAAAGTTTATACATAGTTGTAAAAAAATAAATAATATTGTATTTCATTTATTGCAAAGCAAAGGTTTAAAGACGCTCTTGATACAGCTGTTTTATACAATAAATATATCTAGAATACCTAATAACTTTTCATTCATTCAGATGTTTTTTGATTTTTTGTGAAATTTAGTTTTATATTTATAACTTACTAATAATTATAAAGGATAGTTGTATTCATTATACAATTTATTTTCTTTCTAAACTGAAAAACAGCAACAACAAAATAATAATAATAATAATTTTGTGTAACTGATTAAACTCCAATAACCTATTATTATTTGTAATATATTTTGATAAACGTTAAATATACATGCAAATAAAAAAATAACAGAATAATAATTATCATGAGATTCAATTTCAAATTTATTAAAAAGCAAAGATTTAAATTTTTGTTTGAGTTCTGTTACACAAATATTAAATAAATAAATAAATGCCTTTTTTCATTCATTCAAGTAGTTGTTAAACATTGATGTGATTTTAATGCATATATATATATATATATATATATATATATATATATATATATATATATATATATATATATACTCTATGAATACTTACAAAATTGAAATAAAAAAATTAATTGTACTTAGTTTAAATGTGTAAAGATAAAGATAGCTTAATATTTGTATAAAGAAACCTTCTAACTATTACTACTTTAAATAATAAGAGTGACATTTAATGTCTTCTAATTTCGAAGCTGTATACTTTACAGTAATTATACAGTAGATCTTTAATATTTGGTCTTGAAAAATTTGTATTTATTTATTGTGTACTAATTTCTGCGAATTGATTTCCTATATGTTGATAAAGGGAATAAAATTTATATTTTCTACATTTTTCTCCCTTAAGTAAGAACAACAAAAACAAATAGCAAAAATTATTTTTTTATAAACAAGAAAAAGGTTTCACAAATCTTTAAATAAGTAAGAAAATTATATGTTATTGCTGTAATTTCTGTCATTTACATATTATTATTATTATTATTGCTGATAAAATTTGTTTCTAAAATAAATGTTATTTAATCATTAATTTCACCGTTATAATTTTTATCTAAAACCAGTTTTGATATTTATACATTTTATTTTTATGAGATTAAGAAATTTCATAATTTTGAATACTAATTAAAATATTTTGTAATTCACTTCAAAACAAATTTCCATCAAATTCAGGAACTTCATAATTTTGAATACTAAAAATATTTTGTAATTTACTCCAAAACAACTCACGATATTAGTTAAAATAATATAAATAGTATGAATTATTTGCTTAACTGTAAAGACAGTTACTTGCAATTACATATTCTGAATATGTTATTTTTATTTAGAAAATAAATGACAGTAAAATAATATCGGTGTTACTTCAGATATAAACTTTTTATTATAGCATGGTACTAATATATTTTAACCTTCCCTCCTTTCCCCTAGCGGTAAAAACGCTGTCCCGGCCTGTTATTATCAAGAAGGCCTTGGTTTAGTTAACGGCGAATTGGATTTCGCTTTCAACCGAGAGTTCAGCTCGAAATGCGAGGTTGAGGTTGATGGGGAATTACCGGGTTAGTACTACGGTTTTTAGTTTATAATTTACGGTTATTTACAGTTATAGTTTACATTAAAATGCAATGCTACTTTAGAATGCTTTAATATAAACAGATCGCTTTCATTTAGTGAACAAAATGCATATTTGATATTGAAGAATTCGGTATCTGTTACATGCGATTGTTTTGTTTGGGCCTAATAACTGCATTTAAATTTAATGATAATGCGCATCATAATGCAAACTGTTTTTACGTTACACTGCACCTCCATCTATATCTTTCCTCCATAGAAAATATCAGATTACCATAGATTTTTGTTCCAATTGTCTCATTTCAACATAAAAAAAATTAAAATATCTCTATTTCAAGAATATCGTCTGCTATAAAATCCAGTGTGTTTTGGTTTTATTTCGTTTTTATACATCGATTAAATGACTTTTAGTTTATTGCAAACATACTTTACAAAAAAAAAAAAAAAAAAAAAAAAAAAAAACATAAATTTTTCTTTACAAAAATGTATTTTAATGAATATTTTTGTGGATTTCAGCATTTGTTTAATTCACATCAAAAATCTGAAGGAATACAGATTCATTAATTTCTGTGAAATAAAATTTTTCGAATTTTGAAAAAAAAAAAAAAAAAAAAATAGTAATGACATTTGATAACACATAGAACTATTAAAAGAAAAAAATGAAGGCGTATGAATCATTTTACTATCGATAAGTCTTGCTGTGTTTTTTTAATGATGAAATCGCTTTTTTGGTTGTATTTCTGACGTCAGATGCATATTTTTCTATTTATGTTGTATAAGACTTGACTGTAAAAGTCGAATGCTTTAGCGGATGCAAATGACGTCATTATATGTTTAAATAAACGTGTGCTTAAAGTGTTAAAACTAAAATATATTTTGTAGAAGTATATCTTTTTCAATCCAGTGACTTTGAAATTCTTCACTGGTGGAAAAGCCTTATTTTTGAAAATAACATAATTACAATCATACACTGATTAAACGCAATGTTTTAAAAAATTAGCCCGTGTTTATGGAAAAGCTGTAACATGAAAAGTGCGTCATCAGATTGGAAGTCTGTCGAAAATACAGCAATTTATATTACAGAACTTGGCGATACTCTCCAGGTTGAATTTTCACCGCCGAATTAGACAAGCAAACAAAGATGATCTTGGCATTAATTAGAGACTTAAAAAAATATCAAGGTCTCTAAATTTTTGTCCAAAAGCTTCTCAACTGCAATTAAAAAATATTGCTATTCTTTAAACATCCTACTGTAATTTTATTAAAATAAGATAATTTGCATAATGTAATATTTTATAATTTTCAGTTAAACTTACTACAGCAAACGATTTTTTTAGTTCTTCTTTGTTACCTGTCATTTTACCAGAAGGAAAATGTAAAACAAAGATTTTTTTTCTTTCTTTTTTGGATTTTTTTTATGTAATTTTTTTTTCTTTATTTGTAGAACCATTTTTATTTTTCAAATATGTTTTCAAAAACGAGAAAAAAG
The DNA here is from genome assembly GCA_964019185.1 of Maratus speculifer. Lineage (NCBI taxonomy): Eukaryota > Metazoa > Arthropoda > Arachnida > Araneae > Salticidae > Maratus > Maratus speculifer. The sequence goes on along the minus strand of OZ025296.1, from coordinate 312,808,820 downwards.
AAAAAAAAAAGGAGTGTACATTTTTCACATAGAAAATTTATCCAAAACGGAAAAAGAAAAATGTAAATGATGAAATGAGAATTTATAATTCACTATTATCTGGGGTTTTAATTGCAATTGAATATTTGTTTTGTCATCATATATAAGAATCAATGTACACGTGTTGCACGGAAAATATTGTTCAGAATTGAATTGTAGAGCATACTACTTAAATGTGTAGCAAGGTAGCAGAGTAATAAACGCAGTTTGAATAGGAAAAATATATTTAATAAAGGTACGATCTAAATAAACAACCTACATGATAGACATTAAAATATAAACTACTTAAAAAAAAGAATTTGTAGAGGTTGCCAAATAATAAAATCATAATAAATATTGAACGGCAGGTTGCACGAGAACTCATAGTTCAACACCCCTCCTCAAGCTGCCGCATTAAAAATAATTTTATCACACATTTTATTAAATTTAATTTTGCTCAATGGCTTTGTAAACATATCTGCAGTCATGTTATGAGATTCACAGTACTTTATATCAAACACACCATCTTTATAGAGCTCACGTATAAAACAGTAACGAACATCGATGTGTTTGGATCTTTGATCAATTCGTTCGTTTTTAATCAGGGCTATACATCCTTGGTTGTCTTCATGAATCGTAAATTGCCTTTTCTGAGTATCCTCAATTTCACACAATAATTGTGCTAACCAACACCCTCTTTACATGCTTCAGACACAGCAATAAATTCAGCTTCAGTAGAGGACAGTGAAACTGAGTGTTGTTTCCTACTAGACCATATTACAGGTGAATTTCCTAGCATAATTATGAATCCGGTTGTAGACTTCCGATCTGAAATATTTCCACCCCAATCAGCATCAACAAAAACTTCAACCGATGATAGATCTTTCCCAAATTTAAGTTTATACTCAGATGTTCCTTTAAGATATCTCATAACTTGTTTAACTGCATTCCAGTCATTTTCAGTTGGTTTACTTGTGAGGGAGTGACCTTTTGTCATAAAGGCACTCTAATGTTTCTGAGATCGTGACGTCAATAATTTAACATTTTGTAGGCGTAAAAGCGACACCTATCCTCTCTTTTACTTTAACTTTCTAGAGTGTGTGTGCTCTTTCGAATTCCGCAGTTAGCTCGCGGTTATTAGTAATATGTTAATGTGAAGTATCTCAGTTTGCAGCATATAAAAGCTTGGGGGTGAGTTTGGGTGTGTGTGTCTGGCATTAGCCAGCAGCCAGCGAGTGCGGACCTCTGCCATTAGACAACGAAGTGGATGATTGTTTAGCGAAGTGCTGACGAATAGAAAGTAGCAACGGCCTCCAGTAAAGTGGAAAGGAGTTTGGATAGTGGATTTAAGAGTCGGCCGTGGTAAGAAAGTTTAATAGTAGTTCCATTTTAATTATTGATGAAATAAAGAATTATCCACAGCCACGGGCTGTTTAACTAAGCTTTGTTCAACAGCTCAGCCAGGAGACAGTGTCAAGTGTTAGGCGGTGCCACGACTGAGCTAGGTTGGGGCCTGTGAGTATGATTTTAGCTGTTCATAGTGTTCTCAGTGTGTAAAATTTTAGACTTGCTCCACTTCCCTTCGGCCATTATCACTTGAATAAACTTTGTTGTTTTAACCTAAACTACTGAGTATGTCTGCATATAACGTTACAAACGACACCCACCGCGGGTTTGCCGTTACAAATAGCACCCAGCGTGGGTTTGCCGTTACATACTAACTCGTCTTGATAAGATTCCAACTGCTATTGAAATATCTGGTCTTGAGGTATTAGAAATATATAAAAGAGATCCGACTGCTTCTCTATACTTGTTATTTGTTTCTAATTCTTTTGATGAATCTTCATTTTTCAAAAATTCTGGATTCATAGGGATATTTGCAGTTTTAGCTTCATTTAATCCATATTTTTTAATAAGTTGATCAATTTTTATTTTCTGGTTTATTACAAAACATCCATCTTCTACTCGTTCAACTTGAACTCCTAAATAATATGACACTTGTCCTAAATCAGATATATCAAATGATTCTTGAAATATTTGCATTATATTAATTTCAGTTTCTTCATCTAATGTACAAATAAGTATGTCATCAACATATAAAAGAATATAACTCCAACCATTTTCTTCTTTTCTGATGTAGAGACACTGATCCACTTTACTGCGTACATAACCATTTAAAGTTAAAATTGAATTTACCTTATCATTCCAAGCTTTTGCCGATTGTTTTAAGCCGTATAAACCTTTCTTTAATCTGTAAACTTTATCTTCTTGACCTTTAATAATGTATCCTTCTGGTTGCCGTATATATAATTCTTCATCTATATCAGCATTTAAAAAGGCTGTTTGTACATCTAAATGTTTTATTTTCATATTCTTGGCACTTGCCACTGCTAAGAGGACTCGAAATGTTACATTGTTTGCAACAGGAGCATATGTTTCTTTAAAATCTTCTCCTGGCTTTTGAGTAAAACCCTTAGCTACAAGTCGAGCCTTATAACGTGAAACATTTCCGGTTTGATCTTGTTTAAGTTTAAAAATCCATTTAGTACCAATTGCATTTCGGTTTTGAGGTAAATCTGTAAGTTCCCAAACATTTCTTTCTTCGATTGATTTAATTTCGTCGTCTGCAGCTTTAATCCATTTATTTTGTTCATCTTCAGATAACTTTTTCATTTCAGCCCATGACATAGGTTCATCAACACTTTTAACAGATGTTTTATATGCTGTAATATATCTTACAGGAGGTACACCTTTGTTGGAACGTTCTGAACGTCTTACTTTTACATTTTCGTTCGCTTCTAAATCTTCCTCTTCCTCTAAAGGTTTTGCTTCGTGCTCATCATTTAAGTTTAAGATAATTTTCTTGTGTTTATTACAGTCGTCTGTTTCATGAGAACTGGTTAATATTTCATTTTCTCCATCATTGAGACAAATTACATTTCTTGAAATAATTACTTTGTTTGTTTCTTTATCAAGAATAATATAACCTTTAGATTCTTCTGCATAACCAAGAAAAATTCCTTCTTTACCTCTGTTGTCTAATTTTCTTCTTAATACAGGTGCAATATAATAAACAACTTTGCAACCAAAAATCTTCAAGTGCTTTACTGTTGGTTTATATCCATGCCATATTTCAAAAGGTGTTTTCTCGCAAGCATTTGTGGGTAAACGATTTTGCAGGTAGGTCGATGTCATTATAGCTGCTCCCCAAAACTTTTTATCCAACTTTGAATCTTCCAGCATGCATTTTCCCATTTCAGTCAAACAACGATTCCTTCTTTCTGCAACTCCGTTCTGTTGAGGAGAATGTGGTACTGATAACTGGTATTTAATTCCTTCTTTAATCATGAAATTTCGGAGTCTTTCATTCACAAATTCCCCTCCTCTGTCACATCTTAAAAACTTTGGCGTACGTTCAAATTTAGTTTTCACATAACGGAAAAATTCTTCAATTTTTGTCGCTGCTTCACTTTTATGTTTCAGTAAATAAACAGTTAGATATCTTGACTTGTCATCTATAAGTGTTAAGAAATATCGCTTTCCTGTGGGAGTCTCATTTGGAAAAGGTCCACAAATATCAGCATGGAATAAATCTGCAACTTTTGATGCTCGATGTTCACTTCTCTTAGGATAAGCATTCTGAACTATCTTAACCTTTGTACAACATAAACATTTCATTTTCTGCTTACAGTCCTTCATTTTTAAACCATGGACTAAATGATTATCTTGTAATTCCTTAATTGCTGGAAGATCACGATGTCCAAATATTCTATGCCACATATGAATGCAATTGATATGCGATTCTTCAAAAACTTTATTAGCAATTTCATTGCAGTTTAACTTGTACAGACCATTTTCTAATTTTCCTTCAATTATGACTTGGTCGTTTTTCATTATTGTACATTTCCTGTTGCCAAAGTGCACAAAACAGTCGTTTTCATCAAGTCGCTTCACTGATAATAAACTGCTATCAAGATCTGGAACATATAGGACATCACAAAATTTTATATTTCTAACTTCATTGCCTGGTCCTCTGTATTTCATTAAACAATCACCAATACCTTTAATATCGAGTAATTGACCACTAGCAACTTGTACTTGGCCTCTTTTTGGCTTTATTTCAGTGCAATAAATATTTTTATCATTTGTCATGTGAGTTGTCGCAGCAGAATCAACATACCAATTAACATTAGAGAATTTATTCGAAGCTTTAAGACAGTGAAAAATTTCATTTTCCGTTTTAATTTCCTCGCTATCTGTAATCATTTTAACTTTGTGACTTCTTGTTTTATGCTGCTCAGCTTTCCATAAATAACAAAATTTCTTAATATGTCCTGGCCGTTTACAGTAATGGCAAAGCTGTTTTGACTTGTTTTCAGAGTTAACCCTAAAATTTCCCTTTTTCTTTGGATCTTTAACTATTTTCATCGCTGTTTCTTCATTCAATTTAAACGTTTCTAAACGACGCTCATACGTTGCAATAAGTTTACTTTTTACGTATTCTAATGATAATTCCTCAGAAGAACGAGCTTCTAAACTTGTAATTAAAGAATCATAACTCTCTGGAACACCGCATAGTAAAATTGCAATGATATCATCATCTGGGATGACTTTACCTAGACCCCTTAGTTGATCAACTACTTCTAATATACTTTGAATATAATCTTTCATGTTTAAGGTTTCATCATATTTCATACTGTATAACTTTCTTTGCAAGAAAAGTTTCGTATTTAAATGCTTTTGTTCATAAACTTTACGTAAAGAATCCCACATACCTTTTGCTGTTTCCTCATGTTTGATATGTATTAGCTGATTATCTTCGACACTTAACGCAATTTTCGCTTTAGCAGACTTGTTTGCTTTAATCCAAGCATCTCGATCAGCTCCCGCTTCAGTAGGTTGTTCGGATGTAATAACATCCCATAATCCTTTATCAGTTAAAAACATTTCCATCTTGAATTTCCAAACATCATAATTACTGTTATTTAACATTGTAAAGTTAGCTTGCTGTTCAGCCATATTTCATATGTTAAATCGCACTTCTTCACAAAAAATGAAATTGAACTGTTAAATAAATTTTCCTAATTCAAAAGAAAATAGCCTTCTGGGCAACATAACCTGTTCAGAATTGAATTGTAGAGCATACCACTTAAATGTGTAGCAAGGTAGCAGAGTAATAAACGCAGTTTGAATAGGAAAAATATATTTAATAAAGGTACGATCTAAATAAACAACCTACATGATAGACATTAAAATATAAACTACTTAAAAAAAAGAATTTGTAGAAGTTGCCAAATAATAAAATCATAATAAATATTGAACGGCAGGTTGCACGAGAACTCATAGTTCAACAAATATGGCATCCGATTTTCACAATGAATTGACGTCAGGCAATGTTTCTGTGTTTAATTTACAAGACGAATTTTAAATTTGTCATAATTAACTTTGGAACAAACTTTCTTTGAAAAAGTGCATGTGCTGTTGCTTCTTTACTTTTGCATTTTACTATGCGCGTAAGATTTTTCATATGCGCAACATATCTAATATACAACATATCTAATATGCGCAACATTATAACTAACAAACGTGTCCGTGGGTAGCACTGACGTCATTTTGGCAACATTTCACGGTGAAATGATTTTTTTGCAATTTTCGTTACTGCAATTTTTTAATCTTTAAATCATCGCACATTTTCAATTTTTATTCCGTCGTACAGGAAAATAAATCTTCTTTCAAATGCAATTTGATTAAAAACTGATTAAAAACTGACTTATTACGACTTTATATTTTTCAAGCATTTCATTTTAATCTCTATTCAAAGTTTTCAATAAAAGCTAAATTTAAAGCTTTATTTGATACCATAATTAATATTTCCGTTTAATCCTTTAAGCAGCCTAGCCGTGTTTTTCCATATTGTAATGTTTCAATTCAAAAGCTTATTTAACACAAAATTGACACTAATGTTAACTTTTTTAATTGTATAAGATAAAAGATACGTAAAGGTATCAAATACGATTCTTCATAACAATACTTTTCACAGTTATTATTTTATGAGTTAAACATGAATGTAAATATCTGCAAGACGCTTAAAGTATTAAAAATGCTTTTTCACTGTTAGTTAGTAATCTAAAAAAGCATATTGCATGTAAAAAATTTATTAGAGTTTTCAATTTTAATTTTAAAAAGATGGTTTTATCTTCAATATGTAACCCGGGAAGCCCGGGTTCGATCTACTAGTATTATTTAAAGCTAAAATTAAGAAAGAAGAAAATACTATTCTATAAAACTCAGTTGTCCAAATTATTAAAATTAAACTTTAATCGCATATGTAAAAATACTAGCAAAAGCCATGCTTTGTTTGGATTCGCGAAGCATTATTTTATAAAACAGATATTTAAAAGTAACAATATTTTTTTTTTTTTTTTTTTTTTTTTTTCATCTTTATTAAACAAAAACGTTATTTTATGTTTTGGCGCATTTTAATTTTTTATTTATGATGTAAAACTGGCATAATAAGATATTTTCGAAGCAAACTTTTACAATTTTTTTTTTAATTTTCAACTAAAAGCTCTTTTAAAGATGTTTTTACAATTTCAAGTAGCCACTGGTGTTTTTTAATTGTTTGAAATATGCATGTTTCCAATCTTTGTAATCAACATCCGATAATCTTTGATAGCTATTTTAGAATAATATATTTGAAGAAAGCTTGAAGACAGTTACTTCTTCAAAATCCTATTTTCTGGAAAAAACATTTGAAATCTGCTTTCGTTGATACTATGAATTTTTAACTGTATTATTGAATGGGGTGAATTTATTTTACTAATGTCAAAAAATTGCCATGAACACGAAGGAGGGCTAAAATCACGGATAACAAACTTTTATTAAATTAAAACATTAAGCTAAAAACATTGATGTTGCAATTCTTTCATGAATGTCAAAATATTACAGCGAAACACGAAAAATCGCAAACAACTCGCATTAAAAATCATGAATTAAAAAATTGTGAAATACAAAATTCGTGATAACTAGCTGGATAAAAATTTTAAACTTTTTAATCAACCTGTATTTCGAAAAATTCTGAAGTATGATGACACATGCCTTAACAGAGATTTTTAAATGAATCTGTGTATCTGTAATTTGAATCAGTTCAAGAAATTCGTTTATTCTTTGTTAAAGTGATGAAAATCCTTATATTCATAAATTTGTTCAAATGTAAATTTATTTGAACTTATATAAGGGAAAATTTTATATTTCAAATTATCTTAATCGAAGAAGAAAGGCCGTGAGTACAGTATTGAATATTTGAAATATGGATCTACGAACTCTCCTACAAACCAATCGTTACCTACGTGCTTAACCCGTTCGCGACGGCGCGCGCATTTCGAAGCGCGCATCTGAGGACGGAGCGGGAAAATTCGATTTCATCTTCAGGGCCGAAGGTTTTTGCGCAGCTAAGCCTAACTCCTGTAATGTGTTCTTTAAAAAAATGTAAAAAATTCATTTTTCCATGTAACCTTTTGAAATTTACATGCATGGCGTAGGTTGTTACTATGTATATTCACACAAAAAATGAGTTATTTTCAACGATATTTTTATATAAAAATGACTTTTTAAATATACGTAATAAACATTTTAACAAATTATTTACTAAAAAAAAAATAATAAAAAAAATTAAAAAAAAATTAAAAAAAAAAGGGCTTTTTAGTAGCCCTCAAAATAGTACAGTATGATCACAGATCACTTATGTAAGTTTAATATAGCAACAAATGAAATATTTTCCTAATTAAAAAAATATTTTTGTAAAAACAGCAAAAGTTTTGCTTCTAAATAATTTTTAAGACATTTCTTAAACAAAATAAGCGTTTTAATGAAGCTGTTTTATTAACAAATAAGACTAATTAAATAAAACGTGTGAAAACTTCTGCATGTTAGTGTTTATTGCTTATTATAGAAACATACATTAAAAACAAATTTGAAATGTTTCTTTAAAAGCAGTTCTGAAAATTCAAAAATTATCCTTCTATAGTAAAAAAAAACTAGCCTTAAAAGGAATGACTCCTGGAATGATGCTGATGTGGAAGATTTCCGGAACTAACGAATCCGGGTTATCCACTCCTTCCATGAGCCGAATAGACCATTCAGGAAAGGGCTCCGTCTATGCATCGCCGTATGGGTTACCATAAAGAGAGGAAAGGTTACCATCGCCAACATTCGCCAACTTGGCGATATATCGCCAAATTTGGCGACCAAAATTAGTTGTCAAAAGTGACGCCAACTTGGCGATAACTGTAATATTTCGCCAAATTTTTAATTTCTTTACAACACCAGTCGTTTGATACATCATTTGAGAGGTTTGCAACTGCTTATTCATATAATGGATATCTTGTGTGTTATCCCTCACTCAGCTCCCCATGGGGGACACATTTTTAATTTCTTTACAGCAGCAGTCGTGTTACAAAGGATTTGAAAGGTCTGCAACTGTTTATTCATTTTATGGATGTCTTGTGTGTCACCCGCACTCTGCCCCCCAGGGGGGCACATTTTCAATTTTTTACAACACCAGTTGTGTGACATATCATTTGAGAGGTCTGCAGCTGCTTATTCATATTATGGATGTCTTTTGTGTCGCCTCCCACTCTGCCCCCCAAGGGGGCACATTTTTAATTTCTTTACAACACCAGACGTGTGACACATCAGTTGAAAGGTCTGCAACTGCTTATTCATACCATGGGGTATTGGCGAGCGCAGCAAGCAGGGGTAGCCAATAATTTGGAATCGCGAAGCGATTACGCGGGGGGTTGGCGAGCATAGCGAGCAGGAGGGCGGCGCCCCCCTAGTATATAAAAATATAATAAATCATAAAATATTTATCAAATAAAAAGTATTGCATAGTAATAAATGAAAAGTTAATAAAACTATACTAAAATAAAATATGCATTTCGCTGAATTTGTTCATTATAGCTAGATATAGATATATATAGTAATATATTATAAAATGAAATATTAAATAAAATTATGTATAATATGAATCATCACTTTAAAATATCAAATTACTTATGTTATGCTACAAGTGATATATTAAACAAAAAATGTTTTTAGCCATTTTATTTTAATATATCACTTATAGCATAACATAAGTAATTTGATAGATAAGGATTGTTTAATAATAATGAGTTAACTTGAATAATCATAGCAAACGCGGTAGCGTTTGGTATAATATGTTTAAGAAATAGAAAGTGCAAACGTCTTTTTGAAATTTCTGGCGAACCAGTTGACGTACGACAGTGATTTTTTTTTAAACGATAGAACTCGACGAGACGAATAAAATGATAGCATTAAAAAATTATTGTAGTTTGCGGTAGTTTTTTATTTAACTTTTAACGAAAAAATTAAGACGAAAAGTTCAACAAGCGATAGCTAGCGATCTTATGGATGGATTAACTTCGTTTTTGGCTTATTTTTATCGTCTTGATAAAACTTAGAACAGTTTTTTTTTCATCTTTGTATTTTTGACGGTACCTGAGAAAATCGAATTTTTGTCTTAAACCTCCAGTTAAATATTACTTTTTGCTGTTGCGATTGTAGTTTTTTTTATTCATTGCCACTAAATTTAATATAAAAATTGTAATGTATGTATCATAATTCATTGAAATTAAAGAAATCACGTGAAAAATATGGTTATTTGTTTTTATTGCGAAACTTTCAATTTCAGTTCTTTAAATAATAAAGTTGTGAACGCACTGTCATTATTTTTTTCGACTCCATGATTATTTTTTCAAATAGCATGCATTTTACATAACAATGGGATGATTTTCTCGAGTACCTTAACATTTTGAATTTTATCAGCAGGGAAAAAAAATGGGAAAAACACAAACACATCGGAAAAAACTACCTAGGAGAACCAAAATTTCTATTCAGGAACTAAATGTAAGCTTTTTAAATTAGTTAATCAAAAACTTCACATTCTGTCCATATCTTAAATACCATTCAATTGATTTTAAATAACGATGTGATGTCAAATACGCATCAGGGTACCTAACTGATATGATAGCCGGGCTATTGTTTATTAAAAAATAACTTTTTATTTACCTTTATTTAATTTTGTTAAATTTTATAAATTATTTCATTCTATAGTTATTACTTAAACTTTTCAGTACTACTTGATTATCCCGTCGACCAATTTCACCAAATTGTACAAATTATCCATTTAATCACCAAGTTATGCATATTGGCATAATTTTTATTTTAATTAACGAAAGAAGAAATAAATTAGTAAAACATCAATAAAAAGTCGAATTCAAAATCACATTATGACATAACACACATGGGTAACCTATTTAATGTAAACTGAATGCAACATTTATGATAATCCGTTATTGGCATTTAATTTTATAATCTGGCAATAATTTTTTGGTCGACAGGATAATCAATTAGTACCCGCTTTTATTCATTATTATTTACTTTTTAAAATAATAGAAAATAGTTGATATATGTACTACTTGGTTATCCCGTCCACCAAAAAACCATCGCCAAACTATAAGATTAAATGCCGATAATGGATGATTGTGAATATCGCATCCAATGACATTAAATACGATGCACGTGTTTAAAACGCCATTAAGGGATTTTTATTTAGACTTTTTATTTGTATGTTTTATTAATATTCTACTAATTATTCGTTTTTATTTGCGTTCGTAATTATGTAAATACGTAGCACCTACAGCCGTCCGTCCGTCTGTCAGTCCGCATATAACAACGCAAAAACTACCAAACCGAATCTTTTGAAATTTAAAAAATATATTTATTGCATAATTTTGTCGAGTCATTTCAAAGTTTATGAAAATCGGATGCATAGATCAATTACAGGGACAATCAAAAGTATTCTGTTACATTACGGTCAATGGGGAAAAAAGTTTCAAATAAATTTTAATCGTTTGAAATTTCAAATATATAATTTTTAGATAATTTTGTCGTGTCATTTCAAATTTTATGAAAATCGGATACATAGATCAATTACAGGGACAATCAAAAGTATTCCATTACATGACGGTTAATAGGAAAAAATAGTTTCAAGTACATTTTAATGCTGTTACACTCTTTCGAATATAATAGAATTGACATGAACCTATGAAGTATATATATATATACTGAAATATACATTCTGTACAATCTGTGATGCAAAGAATATTTATTATTAAATTACAGGGCCACACAAAAGTATTCTACTACATAATGCTATACGGAGAAACATTGTTTGGGGCGTGTTTTAATCATATTAAACTATTTCACATTTAATGAATATGATATGTGTTGCTAAGGTGTAATAAAAGTTACTTCCTGTACATTTACAGGAACACAAAAAAGATTTCGTCCACTGTTTCCGAAGTACTGTCTATTATAACAGCAAGATCTGAATATTTTTAAAACTTCGTTATCATACGAACGCACCTCATTTGCTACGCTTCACTTGCAATTTCCAACTTGTTTTGTGTGAATTATTTAAAATGAAAATTATGTCAATATTTATAATTTGGCTATGAGTTTGGTAATTTGCATAGTTTGGCGAAATTTGTCAACGGGCTAACTAAGTAGTACCTTAATTTACATATGTATAATTGAAGTTTGAAAATGAAGCTTTTGCCAAATTGGCGTTAGTAAAATATCGCACCAATGTCGTGCATATATGGCATCTGTGCCAAGAAAGCATAAAATGAAAAAACACATAGTGATGCAAAAAACTTTTGTGATGGTGTGAAGTGAATGTAACATTTACGATGAGCAATTATTGGCATTTAAAAGTATTTTTTCTTGAGATATTGTCGAAAATGCATTTTAAAGATATACTTTCCCTCTCCCTTCCATTTCCAAATGTACTGAATTTAAAATTATGGAAAAAAATCAGAGTTTAGCGGGAGTTTACTTAAAATCGTGCATAAGAATTCAACAACCTAATTTTTAATAACCTAAATAACCTAATTTTTCTACTAAAAATTCTTAATATTCCGTTGTTAACAAACGCCACTTTAAAATCGCAAGTTTAATCGGCTAAATCGCCAAGTTCCATAATGATCATCGCCACTGAATATATAAATAATGCCAAATTTGCAAACTTAACGGTTAAAATATAGTGGAACCTTGGTTTACGGCCGCCTCTGATGTTTATGACCAACTTCAGTGATCAAAATTTAACACAATCTGCGTAGGATAACTCGATTCGCGACCAAAGCTATTGAATAGTTCAGTTGACAACCCTCACATAACTCTTGTTATAAGTCAAGTTTGGAGTAAAGTGCGCGTATCAGAGTGCTTTGTGACCTTCAGTACAATAAAAAATTTAACTTATTGTTTTAATTTTAATGAGTTTTGAGAAATTTTTTGCCTTTATTATGACTTCTAAGAATGAAAAAGCGTTTAGTGATAGCAGTAGTAAGAAGCTTAAGCGAATTACTGATCAATTGTGAAAAGAAGTAGGGACAAAACTTAAAACGATGATAGTGTAATCAAAATAGCTAAACAATACGGTGTAGATGAACCGTCGATTACTCCGATTATAAAGAACTAGTCGGATGTGGCAATCCCAAAACTATTTTCTATCTCATGCATTTAATGAGTCAAAATTCATTATTACAGTGCCAAAATCAAATGACAATCATATGCTCACTGTGAGGATTCTAAAGGCATGAAATTCCAAACATTAGTTTTTGAAATTTGAAATAGGAGTGTTATGGATATCGGAATAAATACAGCATATATGCGACACTTTTTGGGAGATTTACCCAAAACACGCAATGAGCAATAATATAAATCAAAGTGTGCCTAAATCTCAAGTTTGATGAAAATTTGTGCATTAATTCCTGCGATAGAGATATTGTAGTAATCGGAACAATTCAGCATAGCAGCGCCATGTGTTTGGTTATTGAAACCAAAACGTAAACAAAGCCAATTCATATAAAGATTAATTGAATTTGAAGTTTGATGAAAATTCGTGCGTTAATTCTCGAGATAAGAACTATTGCGAAAATAATGAAAAATGCAACACGGTTAACCCATCTGTTGAACGATTTAAATCAAAATGTAAACAGCAAACAGCATCAGTTTATATCAGGGATTGCCTGAATATATATTTTTTTAATCACATGCATTAGTTCTTATATAGAGCGCCCAAAAAATTTATATCACATACAGAAAGTCAGATACAAGAATGGATTATGATCGTGAACTGAGGTTCCACTGTATATTATATAAAAATTTAAATACAGATGGTGATTTCAATGTCAATTTTACAAATAAGGTACTTCTAGGTTATCCCGTCGACCAATTTCGCCAAATTATACAAATCGCCAAACTAATAGCCAAATTATACATGTTGACATACTTTTTATTTTAAATAACGAAAAAACAAATAATTAGTAGAATATTAATAAAAAGTCGAAATAAAAATCACTTAATGACATTCTAAACACTTAAATCGCATTTAATGTCATTAAATGTGACATTCACGATCATCCGTTATTGGCATTTAATCTTATAGTTTGGCGATAATTTTTTGGTCGACGGGATAACCTAGAAATACCACAAATAATACTAGAAATGAATTTACAGTGTATTTTCATCCTTGGTTTGGCGCATATCTATTAAGGCTGTATTTCAAGCGACTTTCTCTAAGGAAGAATATTTAACCAATAATTTTCCTGAAAATGTCCTAGAATATTATTCAATAATTGGAATAAGCTATTCCAATAGATATCAGGAAGGAGAAATAAAAATATTTCACTTAATTTTTTTTTAAATTTAAATGGGAAAGTTCGTTTTTATGTGCATTGACTACTAAATTATGTTTAGCGACCTTTGGGTGTCATGATCACAAAAATCGCGCTTATGGCGGAAATATTTCATAGTTATAACATCTGATTTTTAAAACAAGTAGATAAGTAGATAAGTATGCTACGAATCCTATGCGAAAAGAATAAAAATTTCTATTCGCATTATTTTTCTACAAAATATGTATTATCTAAAATTAGTTGAATCTGTCAATTTCTGTACGAACAAATTAAAATTTCGTTTTTTCACGTTTTTTGTTCATTGATTAAATATTTCAATATTGAGCGAAATAAGAAAAAGTACTGGGAATATTTAAAAGCAACTGAGGCTTTCTTAAATATATATTTGTCAAAAAATTTAAATGACTAGTATTAAAAAATGCTCTGACGAGCACCAAAAAAGGTTAATATGTTTTAAAGTATGAAAAAGTGTTTGACAAGAGCTTCTAATTGAGAATGAGAAAGGACAAGGGGTCCCTTCTTGGCTGCAATTCACTGTCAATGCCAAATTTGAAAAAATCATATTTGCGCTTTTTCCATATAAAAGAAATCAGTCACTGTTACAATAAAATTGTGTAGTGTAAAGGCATAATTAGAAAAGACACCGCGTGATTAAACATAAATGTAAAGCAAAATAGGGCCAAAAACCATAGTTCCCGCAGCCAGTGTTGAATTCAAATACTTTTCTCCGGGAGGGTCTTCTGTGGTTTCGAGGGGGAAACAATAGAGTTCTAAGGGGATTATACTTTTTTACCATTAAAAACACAAAATCAAAATTTTATTGGGGGGGGGGGCATTTGATACCTTCGGTAGGGAATGTCCCCCCGGCCCACCTCCTGCATTCAACACTGCCTGCAGCGTATCACATTCACGCAGTCCCACCATAAACTGTCGCAGTATAAAACAGCACAGAAAACTGATTTGTAGTGCAGTTGCAGTGCAGAGTCAACAATGCAGTTAACATGTAAAGCACGATTGAAAGTTTTACTAAAAAGTAAAGATAGAAAGTTTTACGCAAATTTCTTTTATATGGAAAAAGCGCAAATATGATTTTTTCAAATTTGGCATTGACAGTGAATTGCAGCCAAGAAGGGACCCCTTGTCCTTTCTCATTCTCAATTAGAAGCTCTTGTCAAACACTTTTTCATACTTTAAAACATATTAACCTTTTTTGGTGCTCGTCAGAGCATTTTTTAATACTAGTAAATTAAAATACATTCATCAAAGAATTTATTGATGTTAAAATATCTTTAGTTATATCTTATGTATTAAATATTTAAAACTATAAATAAAGTTATGAAATTAAAAGTAATTAATAGTGAATGAAATTAAATAGTAATTTTAAATATACTGATAAAAATGCCGTTAATGTTGAAAGTATTTTTGAAATTGAAAAAATATATATAACTGAACATCAAATAATGCATGGAATATATTCAATTATAACAGCTAAAATGGATTTTTGATTCAAAATATGCATGCTAATGTATTCGCATAGTCTTTAAAATAGTCAGAATTTAATAAAAGATATCGCGTAAATATTTATTATTAATTTAAAACGAATTAATTTAAACAAGCGTGAAAAGTAAAATCAAAAGAGGAACGCAGAAAAATATTCTTAATTTAGTGGCGCTGAGAATATATTATCAGCGTATCAGCTCTCACAATCAGTATGTAACACTTTTCTTTCATTCTTCTTCTTATTATTTTTTTTAACTGCGAAGCACTTGTGAAATAAAATAAAAAGATAAAAAAGATAAATCTTTCTTTCTAAAAGAAAGAAAACACGAAATCTTGATGACGTCGATTTTTGCAACTAAATAGTATTTCTGATCGAGATAAAAGCGCGAAAAATAAAGCCATGAATCAGATGTTCATGTTATCATTCGTAATCTTAAATGTGCTTACTAATACGCTTACTTAAGTAAATTATATGCTTTCTTATGATCCTATTCTTAAACCGCAAATTTTTCCTTCTGAAGTTCTGTAGCATTATTTCTAATAAAGAAAAATAAGTTTTACTAGACGCGTAAAAAGATTTTTGAAACACAAAGACGTGATGAAAAAATAATCCTTTTCCCATTGTAGTATTTCCATAAAAAAATAAATTCGCGTGGATTAAAAAAAAATGTTTTCATCAGCTTTCCTAGTTTGAAGGAGAAGTCTTCTTCCTTAATATACATTCAAATAGAATTAGGATAAATTTTTTATATGCTAACCTGTGAAAAACAAAACGTTCCGTTTGATAGGCATGAATGGTAGTCTCGCGGGATGTGAGTACAAACAGCGCCGGCATGAATGGTAGTCTCGCGAGATCTGAGTACAATCGGTGCCGGCATATATAGTGGTCGCTCGTCTCCAAGGAGTTAATTCACCAAAAAGAAAATGAAACCATGAAACCTTCTAGGCTGTAAGAGCATTTGAATAAATGCGTACTGATAGAAAAGACAAAGGCAGTGTTCAGCTGTTACGCGCGCTGGACGCGCGCGCTCAGGAGCCACGGTCATGGAGTGGGTTCGTATCGCGGATGGGATGTCCGTTCTCTACCCGCTACCGTGCTACAGGTTCTGCAACTGTGCGCTCAATAACAGGGTGAGAACAGACTACGAATATGATTACCTACGGTGCTAATTATAAAGATAATCTGTTGCAAATGCAAATGTACTCAGTGGTCGAATGGTTAAAGCGTCAGGGTTGCAATCAGAGATTATGGGTTCGATTCTTGAGCGGGCTAAAAGTCGGTTAATGGTTTATTATTATTATTGGTGGTTGCTTTTTATTAATATATAAGACTTTTTTAAAGATAACTTTTGTATTAATAATACAGAACCACATGTATTTCTATTATAATAATAAAATACTTAATTAAATACGAGAAAATGAGATTTTTGCGGAGAGAGATTTAATATTCTAATTATCCTTTTAATATTCTAAATATCATTCCAAAGTGATTTATATATATATTAAGCAAATGAAAAATAAAGCTTTCTGCGAAAATATCCGTATACGCATAAAATAATTATTAATGTTCTTCTTCTTCTTCTTCTTCTTTTTTTTTTTTTTTTTTTTTTTTTTTGAAAAATTTAGAAGTAAGTTTTTATTGAGATTAGGATGCAAATATAATGCATGCGTGGATATTTTACGGTGTTAAAATCAAAATGGAAAATATTATAAAAGCAAAATGTAAAAGATATACATTTTTTTTAATTAAGAATATCTGCATACATATTTTTTAAAGAGGTGAAATATTTGGAGTTTGCCTTCTAGTTTCGTAATAAATAAAGTATGATTAGAATGTTTATTAAATATTGAAAGTATAAATAAGTGTTTTGCTTATACTAACATAATTTCGGATGTCGTTTGTTTCTCATATTTTATGACATATTTTGGCCTGTTATCCACACGGTATTAAAATATACAATCATTAAATAAGAAATATATACATACTAAAAACTTCTTCTGAAAAATTATCTAACTAACAGTGCAAATTTCATTGAAATCAATCCATATTGTAGATTACAAATCAATCTTGTAGTATGTGGATACAGGGCCATCGCTAAGACTTTTTATTGGTGGGGGAGAAAACCTTAAATTGTCAAGTCAAATTTTTATATTCGCCAACTCGTTTTATAATTTTGCCAAGTTAACGCACTTTAAAAATGTAATACAGTTCTTATTTGTAAAAAAATTAATAATATTCCCAATTAGAGTTGTAACTTTTGCAAATTCGATCAAAAATAGAAAATATATTGCAGTTTTTATTAAAATTTTAATTAAATTTGACATAAAGTTTTAATTTTACGAAGTGTAACAACATTTGTGAATTTTTTGGGAGGGGAGGCTCCCCCCCTGTCCCCCCCCCTTAGCTAGCCCCCGTGTGGATATTTCAACCTTGGTTTATCAA
Organism: Maratus speculifer; assembly: GCA_964019185.1. Taxonomy (NCBI): domain Eukaryota; kingdom Metazoa; phylum Arthropoda; class Arachnida; order Araneae; family Salticidae; genus Maratus; species Maratus speculifer. The sequence goes on along the minus strand of OZ025296.1, from coordinate 312,791,078 downwards.
CAGCATTCTATTTAATACGAAAAGTATAAAACAACTGATAAAGGATTTTTAAATAAATAAAAATAAAATTATTAAAAAATTTAAATCACCAATTGTTAAATTGTATCAGTCAACCTACCAACTTTGACTAAAACGCACAATCACGTGATCAAATCGCCCATCAGTTTTATTTGCGTCGCGCGCGTCAGCTTTGAGCAGGGTTGGTTGTCATTTTTTAAATGCTGATCGGACTTAATTACATGAAACAGGTCATGTGATACTTCCTGGGATATTTTAAATTTTATTTGAGTGGTCACAGGTATGTATTTCCGTTACGAGAATCATGTTTTGAAAGGATAAAGGGATATAGTATTTGTATTTACCAATTCTGAACCATAAAAATAATGCAATAATTGAATAACTTTAAAATTCTCTTCTTCGATAGTACCTACTCCAAGCAGAATCTTCTGAGCGAGCGCGCACAAAAATAATGTCTTTTGAACACGCCCAAAGATGTGTCTTATTTTTCAAAGACTGGAAAAGAAAATCATAAAATAGTCAACTATGTATGGGTGATTCTACGATAAGAGGTAATTTGTACGGCTATCCGTTTAAAACAAATTTTTTATTCCATATGTTGCTATTTCTTGCAATGAATCGCATCATCTTAATATACTTTATTAAATAACATCACGATTGAATGCCTAATTAAAATACATTTTTCTGAAAGTTCTTAGAAAGTCTTAAAAAATCTCTACCCTGGCATGTCCCCTTGCTGGTTTCAATTTAATTTTCAAACAATACATATATTTTTTCCATCAGATGCTTAACTAAAGTATGTTTAATTGGAATTAAAGTAATTATACTTACGTATGATTAAAAAAAATTTTTGTTAATTTCAAATAATTTTTAAAATTAACTTTTGTCCCGCTTTTTTTTGTGTATCTACCCTGTCAAACTTCGTTCCGCTGAAACAAATATAAATTCAAGGATGACCATATTGAAAGTAGCGCTTAAGGGTGTATTTCGATTCAAACTGCTTATTTTCCGATTTATTTTTAAATTCATTTTTGCTCTCAAATGCATCAAACTGGCAAATTGTCTTATTTAGAAAGTGCACAAGGTACCGTGTTTGTTGATTCTTTGATAAATGCATAAAATATCACAAAATAAGCAATCAAAAATGGCATTTTGAACCGATTTTTCTTAAGCGGGAGATCTGCGAACGAAAAAAAGGGTCATACTGAGAAGATAATTGTTCATAAATCAAATTCTAATGAATGAAGCGCAAAATGACATCACACGGCATTTTCTACGTCTCTTCCAAATTCCCCTCAACAAGTTTCATGTTTCTACTTTTAAAAATGAGTCTGAAATTGTATCAGAAAATTTCGAGCTGTTAAAGGTGGAAAAGCGTTTTTTCGAATACACCCTTAAGGACATCTATCGGCTTGAAGTTAGCAATACTAAACGTGCAAGCCAGTCGCCATTTTTAGTTGTTGCGACGCGACCGTGCGGTGTAGTGGTTTCGCAAGGTGATCGTGTATCTCCCCTGGTAAGTCATAAAACTTATAATATTCATTTAATTCAATTGCATTTACTGCCCTAATTAAACAATACAGTAGTAATTAAAATGAAATATACAATTAACCCAAAAACTAATTCAGTTAGTTAAAAAAATTGAATTTATCATGAAAATGTCTCTCCCCTGCCGTATTTCCTCTGTCAAGATAACTGCCAGGGGAGAGAGTCACTGAAAAGAAAAAGTTATAAAATATGTATAAAGCGACTTACCCTTATATGAAAAGTAAATAAATGGGTCAAAAATCATAATTTAAAGGTTTTTGATCAAACTCAAACTTTTCTTTTTGGCCGTATCCTCTATGTACTTGAAACCTCTTATCATAAAATCACCCGCACTGATGAACCACGTTTGAGAGAAACCTGGACAGAACTGCGCATGGGCGAAAAGAGCGAGTCCATGCAAAAAATGGGTAGATTCGTACCATCTCGAGATGAGTTTGTTTTGTGATGAATTTCGTTCCCACGCTTCCAAAATTACCCCCCACGACGGGAAATCCCGGAGAATTCTCAGAAGGAGAAATACATCTTTCTCCACTCTCAAAGTAGACATAAGAAAGTCAGCCGATTTCAATAAAGCACTTAAGTGAACTCTTCGATTGATGCACAAGGTCGTTCCGCTGATTTTAGACCCCACGGAAGTTGAGCCTTTGAAGTGTTGAGAGAGACCGCGTGGCGATGATTTCCACAAGTAAGAGAAAGATATTTCTCCAAGGCGACCGCTGTGCAAGAATGAGGAGGCGGGTGATCCCAAGGAATGATGGATGAGGGAAAACGGGATAAATAGAGCTAGGGGATGCTCTAAGGGACTTCTTTTGCTGTTCGGATGCGGAGCGTTAGAGACGGGGGAGTTGGCCCTCGTACTCAGAGAGAGTAGTGACCAGGGTTTACTCTGGGAGAAGAATTAATAGGCGGTTAATGCCTATGTGGAAGAACTTGTGGAGAACAACTCCTGATAAACTTTTATCATATTAATGAGTGGCGGTAAAGCCATTTCATATTCAGTACGAACAATCTTTTCAATCTGTTGTGGAGAACCCATCTTTTATTTTGTTATAAGTGGAATGGATTTCCTTGTAATGAACTAAATAAATTCTAGTGAAATCTGATCCAGCCTCTTGCCGCTATTTTTCGACCCGCTACCACACAACGCCGACTGGAGGTCTTATAGTTTATTAAACACCCTAGATATGTCGAATTTTTTTGGCAAATTCCTTTTTGTTGCTGTCATTGAATTATCTGTTTTTAAATATTATATTGTAACTCTGTTACATTAAAATAATTTATAAAAAGTCAAAAATAAAAAAGATCATTTAAAGATGTGATTATTAAACTTAGCTTAATAACTTTTCCCTCGCAACATAGCGTAACTTAATCTTTTTAGAAACAGCGGCTGCATGGCGTGATTTTAAAACTTCCTAGATTGGCGATTTAAAAAAATTATTTCTTTATATTATTGTGTATATTATTTATTTATATTATTTGCATGCATTGGATATGAATATGGCGCAGATATTACATATAAATAGGGTTTAGTACAATTTTTTTCCAACGTCAATTCTGCGAAAACCTCATTTTCGAATACTAGTTACATATACATTTTTAAATTATTTTTCTGTTATTTAAAAAAATAACAATAATTTAAACATTTTTTAAATTTATTAAATTAAAAAAAATAATAACTATAGAACAAAAAACATTTTATATAATTTGAAAAAAGTTAATTTAATGTAAATAAACAGTTTATCAAAATATAAACAACAATATCAGGGTTACCATATTAGGCAAAATAACGCCATTTTGGCGCCAAGTAAATCCCAGTGAGTATATGACATATATGTGCCCTAAATATTTAAGTTGTTAGAATTGGCGAATTTCTCGAATAGCCGCCAAATCAGATGCCAAGCAATCGTTAAATCTGCGTTTTAACCATAAATATAAATGTAAAAAAAAAAAAAAAAAAAAAAAAAAAAAAAAAAGAAAAAACAGACATGCTTTTATTAAAATTCACAAAAATGTAGAATAAATATATACTTTGGAAAGGCTTATTCCGAGAACTGATAGAAGGAGAGCAATCTATTGAATTTAAAATAAAATTTTACTCAAAATAAAAATGAAAACTACGTAGAAGTAATTTCGGCCTCATAGGCTATTCCCCCTAAAGTCTGAATAGAATCTGCTGGGCATTCTGCCAAGTGTGGATCTTACATCAATGGTATATCAGTATATTAAACCTTTTTCAGGCGTCTTCTAAAGAAGAAGATGCATTACGAGCCTTGTATTATATTGTTAATCGCAAAAGTGTGAAAACCACACACAATCGTCGAGAAAATAATCTGGCCGGTAGTCAGGGAGATAATAAAAACTGTTCTTTATCATAAGAGATCGTCGGATATCATTAGAAAAAAATACAGAGTAATAATTCTGTGCAAAGAGGAATAGATGGCAAAAGGCATTGAAATAGCATTATGTTATTATTTAAAACCTGCAAATTTTCCAATCAATTAGATGTATTAGTGTTACCAAATAACAAAAGCTCATAAAAGAAGGAAACAAATGTCAAGAGCTTTGTTTGCTAAAAATTTGGAAATTGATACAAAGAGATAATCGATATTTAATACCACGAAGTTAGTCCAAGAGAAATAAATTCGTTTTCATAGTATTTTATCCCTTGCTACTGATGTTGCTCCAGCAACGACGGGACATCAGAAGAGTTTCATTAACGCATTTCAAACAAGCAGTACTAAATGTGCTTTTTGTACATTCTGTTACACATCATTAGCAATTGGTTTCAAATATTTGGAATGGACACCCATATTCGTGCTTCATTATATTATTAGAGCAGTCAATAAGAATAGAATCAATTCACTGACTGACAGGATATTTAGCCACCATTACAGTGAAAATCATTTCACAACAAGGTGAAACAATTATTTCACTTTGCTGCGCGCAGTTGTCATTATCAATTTGCGTCAAACTTGCAAATGTTTATATTCAATCTCTGGCTCACACAAAAGTTCGTTGTCTCTGAAAAGGTATTTGTCTGAATCGTTTTTCGATATATTTGATTCAGCATTACACTTAACTGAAAACAGAAATGTAAAACTTTGGGAAAACTTGATTATATTAAAAAATGACATCGATTATTTGACGGACATGCTTAGAATCTTCAATTAAATCAATTTAAATGGTCTAAATATTTATAATAAGACAAGATGATTGAAAAATAATAAATTGAATTTAATTAAAACAAAAAAAAATCTCATAGCTGCTTCTGTGGGTAAACTTCTTTTGTTCAAACAAAATCTAAGTAGAGGAGATCACAGCCACTTTGCCATATTATTCGCAGTCTGCGAAAACAGGAACTGTTTGTCTAACTGTCAACACTTGGATGTTCTTCATGAAGTTTCTTAGAGCGATTCTAAGATTTTTACACATGAACATACCAAGTTTGTTTTTAGATCTTTCCGCAAATGATACAGCAGTATCACCATATTTGGAGGAGAAAATCATGGAACTTACAGCAAACGAGAATTAAAAGTAAAATTCAGAATTGGATACCAAGAGTTCTAACTTCAAAAGCCAATACAGCTCTCTAAACTGGATTGTGAGCGAGAGTACATAAAATTTTAATTTCTTTTCTTCATCAGATTTGGCTGAGAGTGGGTTCCGTCCAGTAGCTGATTTTTTTGTCTAAGAAAAGGAATAACTATGTTTGCGGGTGATCCGGTGGCCTGGTGCTCATTTAAACAGACTCACAATTATCTTTGAACTTGACAATTTGCGACTGATGTTAAAGAAATTGGAATCCAACATGAACAAATTGTTAAATCTCCATCAACCTCAACCTTTTTTTAAATTCTTATTGGTTATGCATTTATTTGTTAAATTTTAATAAATAATTTTTTACCACATTTCATGATCGTTTTAATTAACTTCTACTTTATGGTTTTTGATAGATAGATGGAGAAATAAACTATAGATGATATGCAACAATATTTTAACTTTATGTATAATTAACTATTATGGGAGAGGGGGCGTTGGCATTTTTTTCTCTTGTAAAGGGGGCGGTGGTCCAGAAAAAGTTGGGAATCTATGCTCTATAGGATGGTGTAAAACTTGAAAATGTGCGATGTTTAGAAATATAAAATTTGTAGTCGCGAAAATTGCAAAACCGAATTGCATGTGAAAGTGTTGTCATTCGCAAAATGACGTATGCGTTACGCACAGATACGTTTGGTCTTTATAATATAGATAGATAGGCGGCCATTGATCCAGTTTTTTGTATAGCCCTATAAATGGTTATATTTAAGAGCTAGAAATAACTCTAATTACACTAAATGTACTTGATCTTGAAAATTAATAGTTCAAATTAAAAAAACCCGAATTCAAACAATTTATTCGTATTCAGATATTTGTTCTTAGTAATGCTTACGAATATTTTTGTATAGTCCTATGTATAGAATTTATGCATTTCACTTATTATGGAAAAATTTAGTTACATTTGCGCGCGCACGCATACACACAGGCACTAAAACTAAATAAATAAATACTGTTTCGTTATATCCAATTTTAATTTTGTAGAAATATTAACTACCGCAGAAAATAATAATTTCCCGTTGTCTTTAATTCAATAACGTAATTATCAGAAATGGAAATATTTTTCTAAAACTTTTGTCAATAAAAGAGCAAAAAACAACGTGAAAAAAACAACACCAATGTTTAGAGTTATCTGGTAAATCCCAGTTGTAAATCCACATAATTAAGAAATTATATCAAGAATTTCCATATTGCCACCTTAATGATAGTGAAATAAGAACAATGAAGATAAATTTCCTGTTAAAAGTTCCGTCATCATAATTCAGGATGTTAAGTAAACGTGGTTGGTTCTTCGTCGAATTGTTAAATGAAACCAATATGCATCCTTATTATTCTGGCTTCGAATTACGTTTCAGGTTATACACAGTTAAGTTTGTTCACATTTCCGCCTTTCTTTTAATTACTAAAGTTTCCATTTTTTGCGAGTATTTTTAGAAAAAAAAAAAACTAGTCGTTGGGGGCCACCGTAATACTTACCCATCATGGATATGTATATGAAAATAAAACATGTGAAAACTATTTATACAATGCATTGCAATTCATAAACAAAATTTAAATATTGTTAATATACATAGTAATGCTATATTAAAGAACTGCTGATGTACCAATTTCGACAAATTATATAAAACGCCAAACTACTCAAGTAGTACCGTAACTGCGTAAAAGAAACATCCTTATAACTGCAAAAATAATAATTCTATTAACTAACAATTAACTGCGTCGGATTAAGCGTCTCATTTCCAATTAAAATATACCTCTGAATTGAAATTTGAATGAAATACAGGGTCATGAAAAATCGAAGAATGTGGAAAACAAGATTACAAATATCTCGGCAACTAATAATCCGATCAACTTCGTTCTATATGCAAAATGTGTGTTATTTTATTACCTTTTACATCCATTCCTTAGAACAAAAAAATTCGAAAATTTTTATATACCTTTCATCAGAACGAATTTTTCGAGAGTCCGAAAAAAATAGTTCCGGATAATCGAGGTTGCTGATATTAAATAGGGTTCGTCCCATTCTTACATACTAACTACATACAAAATTTCAAGTCTCTATCTCAATTTGTTCGGGAGATAGAGCGTTTACAGACAGACAGACTGACAGACAGACAGACAGACAGACAGACAGACAGACAGACAGACAGACAGACGGACGGCAAAAATTTTTTTCTAAAAATATGTTTTTCGGAATCTCCACTATCTAAAACGTGTAAATCCGTCAAAAAATTTTTTTCGATTTTCAAAACGATTGCAAGACTTACCCTATACTACGTATGATGGGTAAGTAAAAAAAAAAAAAACATTTAAATTAAAACAAATATTAATACATAGCAATGACTATCTCTCCTGGCAAAAAATCTTACAACATAATATGGAATATTGGTCAAATTAAATCGTCTGCTAGCGATGTATTCAACCTGGAAAACTCGAAATGGCGCTTTGTGTTTGAGATTTATATATGAGTCCGCCTCAAAAAGAAGATTGGAAGATGTACTTACAAGGAAGGTCTCCATACGGGCATACCCCGAAAAATCTGAAAAAATTACAGAATATTCTTCTCGTGTGGGTATATATGTTTATAAAAAAAATTTCGGCGGAATCTCCATTCAATAACCGTTAAAAAATAATGAAAATTTCATTATTTGGCGATTTATCGCCGGTTGGCAATGGAATGTAATTTCAAAAAAATAATTTATGTCAAATACGCTTCAAGAAAAAAAAAAAAAGTTTCATGTTGAACTTGTTTTGATAAGTTTAATTTAAATAATTTTAGTTTTGTAAGTTTTAGTTTGTTTTAGGTATAATTTTGTTATATCGAAATTTATATGCATTTATATTCAAATTTAATCATCAAAATTTGAGATTTAAAACGAAATTCATAATTTAAATTTAATTAAATTTGTTTCAAGCTCAAAGTCCAATTGAGAATTGTCGATTAGATTTTGTTGCTATGGAAACATATGACGTTTATTTTTGAATACGCTTAAATGTATGAAAATAATTTTTCTCAACATGATTTTTTTTTTTAAGCTATGAAATTTTTTTTCTCCAGCGATTAATTAAATAACTACTTCAACGAGTATTATATATATATATGTAATACAATATGTATATAGATGTATATAATATATTAAAGTCTCTCATTGTTTATGTTTAAATTCATTAAATACCATTTACACGCACACTAAATATCTAACAGTTTTGAGTTTCATTATAATCGTTTGCTTTTGGCAAGGAAAAGGGCTGCTCGCCAAATCGAGTGACTCTTTAGTCTTTTCACGCCGAAAATATTTTATTTTTTACACAATATCTAATGTGATTCCGCCGCTAATTTTGACTGATCCTTTATTACATACATAAGTACTTTAATTAGTATTTTTTTCATAAAATTCTGGGTACGCCCAGTATGGAGACCTTCCTTGTTAGAGAAAATTGATCCGAATGACGGTAATCATTCGTTTTTGATTTCTGTCTACGCTGAGGATAGGTTAAAAAAAAAAAAAAAAAAAAAAAAAAAAAAACTCGAGTGTTTGGGTTTCTTGAGTGCTTGGGTTATAAATGTGTATGAAAAAATTAAAAAAAAATATTTTAAATTTACACGATCTTAGATTTTCACGTGAAATCTAAATCCGTTGTAATTTTTATCTTCTGAAAATTTACACGTGCAAATTTCAATTTTTATCAATTTTAAGAGAGAAAGGCGTATTTCTGTTGCCCCTATTAGAAAATTCGTACTAAAAACTACAAAAAATTGATATGTCAAGAATAAACTGAGATACAGCTTCCAAACAAATTGCATTTAAAAGTACGTATTTTTCTCTATAGGATGGTGTAAAACTTTTTCTCTATACGACAGTATAAAAATTTAAAATGTACGATGTTTAGAAGTATAAAATTTGTAGTCGCGAAAATTGCAAAACCGAATTGCATGTGAAAGTGTTGCCATACGCAAAATGACGTATGCGTTACGCACAGATACGTTTGGCCTTTATAATATAGATAGATAGGCGACCATTGATCCCGTTTTTTGAATAGCCCTATAAATGGTTTTATTTAAGAGCTAGAAATAACTCTAATTACACTAAGGCCAATGTCAGACGGACGATTTCTTTCAACGGAAAAAATGAACGGACGCTTTTCAGAGTGTGGTCGTCTGCTGCGCTATTCACACGGACGACTCAATTCCTTGGCGTGAAAAAATGCGAAAAACAACAGGCTTTCCCCTCAACACGCTAGGCAGCCGTTGCGTTATGGCGGATATGGCATATTAGAAGTTGTCCAGACGAGCGATTCTTTCACGCAGGAATTTCATTATGAGAGTTTTATTTTTGCAGTTCATTATCGAATTCTCCCTTTGTAATTTTACATAAGGTACCCTGGGGTAATAACGCCAGGGGGGGTAATAACGCCAAGTGCTTATATTTGGCATAATTATGAAATAATCAGGTAAATGACACCCATGTGCTCTGCGCAGAAGGGTTTTGAGTCATATAAATCGCAAAAAACAGCTTCAAGTTAATTTGTTTCATTTTTAGGTCTTATTGTTTTTACAAGCAACTAAAATTAACGTTTGATGTAAAATTTGCGAGATAAGGTTTTTTATCTGAAGACTATATTTTTTATCCGGAAATACTTTGTTTATTACATAAATTTGTAGTGTATTTCACGTACTTTCAAATTGTTGTAGAAGATTTTGGATATCTTCTCGAGATAATTTGTAGTTTAGGATTTACTGCGCAATAAGTATCCCGGGGTAATAACGCCAGGGATTGGCGTTATTACCCCGGTTGATTCCCAACAGTGGCCGAACTACATCCGAAGGGGGTTTATATATTAATATGGGACAGCATTATCACCATTAAAGAAATGGTAAGATTAAGGGGGGGGTGCCTTATACTTAAAAATAATCTCTCTATTTTATTTTTTATTATATTATTATTTTTTTTTTTTACTAATGTAAAAAATAATTTTTAACTCTTGTAAATAAACTATATCAAAATGTTTTCGAGATTCAAATTCGAACATCTTCAAAATCAGGTTTCTATTAAATTTCCACTGGATTGTTCAATTGAGTTCGAAATTTTAACTGTCCGCTTTCTCAGCGTTCGATTTTTCAAAACTTTATACTTTTAACCTTTAACTGATGTGACAGAAATTGTAACGTATGATGTGATGCGGTTTGTGAGACCGCAAAATTGAAAAGATGAATAAAAGGCGGGAATAACTCATATGATTGTGTTTTTGTACTAAATTGTTATACAAGAGTATTATACTTAATATTCACCTATTTAGTCTCTGGTGATAGTACTAAATTCCAAATGAAACAAAATTTCGGTAATGTTTGCAGTTAAACTGAAAATTAGAATTTAAACTAAAGAATTAAAAGAAAAATAGTGGTCTACGAGACCGGTAACATTAGTTAAAGGTTAGAAGGCGATCCATGATTAAAAATCATAGAATACTGTTCCTGCGCTAAACTTTTTGTAGAGAATTAATTCTAATTAAATTTAATCTATTCAAGTATTTCTAACAATATTACGAGAACTCCAAACGAAAGAGAATTTCAGTTGTAACTATAGTTAAACTGGAAAATACAAGTTAAACGCTATTTTTTTTTTTTTTTTTTGGGGGGGGGGGGGGGGAACAGTGTTCAGTCAGATTGCTAACAGCAGTTAAAGGTTAATTTTGTTGCTAATATAGAGATAATGATATATAACCATATGAATTCTGTATACAATTGAATAAGAGACTCTTTGGGATAATATTTTTTAATCAAAAATTTTATTCAATTTATTAAAAATTTATTAAAGCACGTTCTTTAAAACGTCAACAATTTAACTGTAGGTTTGGAGAATCCGCATTAGTGTGGAGTTATGGGTTAAAAACTGTTTACTAGATTACTATAATAGTATTAACCCTTAACTGCTGTGACAAAAATTGTCGCATAACTTACTGTGAGCGGCCTTTCAGACCGCTTAATCTAACGATGAAAAAAGATGTTAGATTAACTTTTAGAATATTATTTTGTATTGAACCTTATATACAGGACTATTATAAATAAAATTCAGCTATTCAAAAGTCTCTAGAGAAAGTAATAGGACTCCAAATGAAACAAAAATTTCCCGGTATCTATAGTTAAACTAAAAATTGCAAGTTAAACTCTGAAACTTGAAAAACTCAGCGGTATGATGTGAGACGATAACAGCAGTTAAGGTTTAACAAAAATATTATTTACATTCTACAATGGTTAAAACCATGCAATGTTTCTTATAATCATATTTAAGCGGGACTTTTTAAGCAAAGAGAGACACAGGGTGTTATATTCTGTTGAAGCTCCCCCTCATTCCTTTTTCTTTCACTTTCACAAAAAAATCAATATTTTCTATCGCATAGAATGCATACATGGGAATATAAATACTGATTCAAATAATCCGTGCAATGTTTCTAATAATTCTATTTAAATGGTCATTTTTAAGCAAAACGTAGTTTAGAATCTGATATTCTTTTGCCTCCTCCCCCCGCCACCACCACACCTTTCTTTTTCTTTCACAATCACGAAAAAATTGTACATTTTCAATAGCTTAGATTGCAATTTGTCAATTTCTAAAGCTGGAGAGTTTGTATTTTTAGAATTGGGCAATCTACATGCCATTATTCCATCTTATTTTACAATTTTGTTTGCATGACGTTATTACCCATATAGGTGGGTATTAACGCCAAATAGCATTAGTCAAGAAAAAACACCATTACATTTTATGAATACATATCTGTTAAATTATTTTATTTTATATAGATAGTCAATGAGTTGCTGTATCAGATCCTATATTTGTTTGAAAAATACAATCTAAAACTAAGCCGTGAAAATTGATAGAACCTTAACGTGGCGTTATTACCCCAGGGTACCTTATTTTTAATAGACTTGCAATTAGATGGCTGCATGGACCAAAGTTTTCAGGCTCGGCACGGCGCGACCCATTAAAAAAAATCCGGCCCGATTAACCGGGTGTAAAAGTTAAAAGTTCGGCCCGTCCGGCTGTAGTTCGGTGTGTAAAGTTCGGCTGTAATTCTACAATGTATGGATTTTTCCGTCGATATGCTTTAAAATTGTTTCGGTCGAGGAATTCTGAGAAGAAATACATATTTTATCCTTTTTAGGTGCGTTTGTAATTATATAAATCCTTAGAACCTATATAGTCGTCGTTCACTCCGTCCGTCCGTATGTCCGTCCGCACATGACAAAGCAAAAATTAACCAAACGAATGTTTTGAAATTTTAAATGCATAATTATTGCAAAATTTTGCCGACTCATTTCAAATTTTATGAAAATCGGATGTATATAATTTCAGAAGCGGTCAAAATTTTCCTGTTACATAACGGCCAATGGGAAAAAATGTTTCAAGTGCATTTTATTGGTGTTACAGCTTTTCAAACAGAATGAAATTGATATGCATTTACTGAAGTGTATAAAATATACACGCTGTTACAATATGCGATGCAAAAACTGCTTATTATTTATTTACATTGCCACACAAAAGAATTCCTTTACATAATGTTATAGGGTGAAACTTTGTTTTCATCGTATTTTAATCATGTTAAATTATTTCACAGATAATGAAATTTAAAAACGTTGCTAAGATTTATTATGAGTTACATCCTATGTCCTATAAAGTGCATAGTATTTACAAGGGCATACAAAAGATATCAGATACTATACTGCAACCGAAATATACTGTACATAAAAGATGATTGTTTGAAGTGCATTTTTAGTTGTGATATGAGTTTTTAAGCTTAGCTAAATTTCTACATATAGCATTGTTTGTATAAATGCTGGAGATCATATACAGGGTAACTCAGCAAAAACTGCACAGGTTATAGAATATGAACGAAATTAGTTTAAAGGTGATTTTTGAATGCGTTATACATTTTACTCTGAAGTGCATTTAGTAAACTAAGATACGTTTGTAGAATATAAAAAATGATACACAGGGCCACATAAAAAAATTAGAAACATGTCTGTCTGTGGAAGATAATCTTTAAGAGTGTGATTTCATTAGATTTAAGAGTATTTTAGTCTTAATTAAATTTTAGCTAAATAGTGGCATATAAGTATGTAAAGATAGTAGGCAAAAAAAAAAAAAAAAAAAAAAAAAAAAAACCGCTATTGGGTATAAATATCTGCAAGTCAAATTTCAACCTATTAGGCATTTTAACACTTTACAATTCTAGAATTCAGTTTGTCTATCCATACTAGTGATGGGACGAATAGTGATTTGGTCGAATAGCCGAATACCATTCGGCCAAATTTTAGGCCGAATATCAACTTTTTTTTCCAATAAAGAAAATCAATTTTGATTATATATAATTTAAAAAATAGGAGCTCATTAATAATTATTACTCTTAAATGTGCTTTTAAATGTATTTTTAAATTTGAAACATTTATTTTAACACAAAAAAATTATGAAATTGCATTATATTCTTTTATCTTAATGTACATCAAATTGATTTTCAGTACGTCAGGATGGTAAGATATTTTCATTAAAATATGAAGAATGTATTTCACTTTTACTATCAAATGATACTTTTACCCTTTCTTGCATCCAAAATTAATAATATTCTTAATCTCTTTCTCTCAGAACTCACGAGGATATATTTTCTGAAATAACCTTTAAAGAAGTAAATTTGATCATTTAGAGTTTGTGTCCCTAATGATAAGTGAATTCGTAAGAATGAGTCTTCTCTGAAATCAGTTGCCAAGCTTTAAATTACAAATTACATTAAAGCAAAAGGTTATGCTTAAAGTAGAATGCATATGGTAACAATATCTTTGACATTTGAATTGGCGCATACTCACTTTTATAGGAAATACAGAAAGGCTGTGTATTTTTTAGCAATCGAATAACTGTATATTTTGTAAGTAAGAATGAGAATGACGTCATGAATGAATTAGCCAATTTGGATTAGAGAAAAAAATTGTAGAAATGAAACTCTTTAAATCCTAAATTTATTTGGCAAGATATCTTTCACTATTTGGCGAGATTTTACCAATATTCGGCCAGATATCTTTAAATCGGCTACAGATATTCGGCCGAAGTATTCGGTCAACAAGCCTTCAATATTCGGCCAACCGAATATTCGGCAAAAGGGCCGAATAGGCCGAATACCGAATAGTAGCCGAATATTCGTCCCATCCCTAATCCATACTCAACTTGCTCTAACTTTGCTTGGTCTGTACTCTACGTGTTAATATACTTGGATTGCTCTGTAAATGATATAGGTTAAGATTGAGGCTTACTAAACAATGCTCAGTTTTGAAAATAAAGTACGTAACGTTCATAGTTTTAAGCTATTGCATAGCTTTTATCGCGGGCTTTGAGCGCGGCGACCGAATCCAAAAATTCCGTAACGAGAAAAATCCTAACACATCCGTAACGAAAAAACCTAACACTCGGCTAACGTCGTTTCACTTCGGCAGACTTCGGCATGGTATCCTTCGGTAGACTTCGGCAGATATTGACGCGGTATTTTTCAGATATTTAGAGGATATCAAGTCTCAAACTTATATGTCTTATTTCAGTTACTATAAATCTATAGTTTCAATAATAAAAATTCCTGATAGAATGTGTACAGAAAAGAATCGTCTTAAGATAAAATAAGGTAGGATAATGTAGATTTTGGTGAGTGGAGACCCGCCCAATGGTGAGGATCGAAAAATTTTATAACTAACTTTAATTTTATAAATGCTTATAACTCGCGATCTAATTTTCGTAGAACGGCCAAAGTTTGTTTGGTAATTTATTATGAGACAGTGTTAATTTTTGGTGACAGGAGACCCCCACGGTGAGGGTCGAAAAATTTTAAATGCTTATAACTCGCGATCTAATTTTCGTATCGCGGTCAAATTTTGTTTGGTAATTTATTATGAGACAGTGTTAATTTTTGGTAAAAGGAGACCCTCCCCCCATGGTGAGGGGCGAAAATTTAAAAATGTTTATAACTCGCGATCAATTTTCGTAGCGCGGCCAAATTTTGTTTGGTAATTTATTATGAGACAGTGTTAATATTTGGTGACAGGACACCCCCACGGTGAGGGTCGAAAAAGTTAAAATGCTTATAACTAGCGGTCTAATTTTCGTATCGCGGCCAAATTTTGTTTGGTAATTTATTATGAGACAGTGTTAATTTTTGGTGAAAGGAGCCCCGCCCCCCCCCCCCCCCCCCCCATGGTGAGGGTCGAAAATTTTAAAATGCTTGTAACTCGCGATCTAATTTTCGTAGCGCGGCCAAATTTCGTTTGGTAATTTATTATGAGACAGTGTTACTTTTGGTGTCAGGTGACCCCCCACGTTGAGGGTCGAAAAATTTAAAATGCTTATAACTCGCGATCTAATTTTCGTAGCGCGGCCAAATTTTGTTTGGTAATTTATTATCAGACAGTGTTACTTTTGGTGACAGGAGATCCCCCATGGTGAGGGTCGAAAAATTTAAAATGCTTATAACTCGCGATCTAATTTTCGTAGCGCGTCCAAATTTTGTTTGTAATTTATTAAGGTATTGCATAGCTTTTATCGCGGGCTTTGAGCGCGGCGAAAGACTAAAGACATTCCGTAACGAGCAAAAAACCTAACACTCCGGCTAACGTCGCTTCAGTTTGGCAGACTTCGGCACGGTATCCTTCGGCAGACATTGACGCGGTATTTTTCAGATATTTTGATAATATCAAGTCTTAAACTTATGTTTTTTATTTCAGCTACCACAAACATATAGTTTCAATGATAAAAATTCCAGATTAACCTACATGTATTGTAAGATAATAAAAATATTTTAAACGATATTAACTTCTCATTTGTTCAATACAAGAAAAAACTAGTCGTTGGGGGCCACCGTAATACTTACCCATCATGGATATGTATATGAAAATAAAACATGTGAAACTACTTATACAATGCATTGCATTTCATAAACAAAATTTAAATATTGTTAATATACATAGTAATGCTATATTAAAGAACTGCTGATGTACCAATTTCGACAAACTATATAAAACGCCAAACTACTCAAGTAGTACCGAACTGCGTAAAAGAAACATCCTTATAACTCAAAAATAATAATTCTATTAACTAACAATTAACTGCGTCGGATTAAGCGTCTCATTTACAATTAAAATATACTTCTGAATTGAAATTTGAATGATATACAGGGTCATGAAAAATCGAAGAATGTGGAAAACAAGATTGCAAATATCTCGGCAACTAATAATCTGATCGACTTCGTTCTATAAGCAAAATGTGTGTTATTTTATTGCCTTTTACGTCCATTCCTTAGAAAAAAAAATTCGAAAATTTTTATGTACCTTTCATAAGAACGAATTTTTCGAGAGTCCGAAAAAAATAGTTCCGGATAATCGAGGTTGCTGATATTAAATAGGGTTTGTCCCATTCTTACATACTAACTACATACAAAATTTCAAGTCTCTATCTTAATTTGTTCGGGAGATAGAGCATTTACAGACAGACAGACTGACAGACAGACAGACAGACTGACAGACAGACAGACGGACGGCAAAAATTTTTTTCTAAAAATATGTTTTTCGGAATCTCCACTATCTAAAACGTGTAAATCCTTCAAAAATTTTTTTCGATTTTCAAAACGATTGCAAGACTTACCCTATACTACGTATGATGGGTAAGTAAAATTGTTATCGGTCATCACGCTCAAAATGTTTAACTTGAATTAATATCAAAGACAAAGAAAAAAACTGCATAAATAAAAAATAAATAAATAATTATAATTGCATAAGTTGATAAAAAATGCTATGCAATAGCTTTACCGCAGCAGTCCCCGAGTGCCACACGTATTTTTTTTTTTTTTTTTACAGAGCCACTCAAAAATATTCCATTACATTATGGTCTATGGGAAATGTCCTATTTACATAAATATGATGCACTTATAATCTCCATCTGGTCTGCTGGTCTGTCCGCATAAGACAGCACAAATCTACTAAATAAATGGTTTGATATTTCATTCATGTAATTGTTGGTGAATTTTGTCGAGTCATTTCAAATTTTATGAAAATAGAATCAAAGCTTAAAAAGATAATAATAAACGCTTTCTTCATTCTACTAAATCCTATCATGGGTAATCAATTCAATGATATCCCTTAATAGGTAATGATTCTAGGTTTGCCATATTGATTACGTACTATTTAATATGGAATCGTTTTATTTTTGTGTTACTGAATTTAAGATCTATAATCGTATATCATATTTTGTATTCATGCATTTTTGTATAAGAGTTTAATAGCTATTGCATCAAAATCTCAATATATATAAAAATATTTCTATATGAATTCACCTCATTTGCCACGCTTGATGTACAATTTTCAACGTGTTGTTTTTACTTTCTTCTATTTTTACAAAAAATAATTATTGGATTCGTGAAATTTTCCACAAATTCTGGTTTTTGGCAAATTTACACGCTTTAGGGGTCAGAGATACCAAAAACATGTTTTTACAAAATGTCTGTCTGTGAGTCTGCTTGTCTGTCTGTCATTCTGAACTTAATGCATGGAATTTAATAAAAATATATATTCAATTAATCATGAAAAATATTAGTGTTGGGCTAGTTTTGGTGAAAATCATTCAACAGGTGGCTCTGATATGCAGCATTTATCCCGATTTATGCAAATAGCTCAATCTCAAGAACTAATGCACGATTTTCATCAAACTCCAGGTTCAGTTAGTCTATGACATGAATTGAAAAGTTCAACATTTTTGTATAAATCGTTTAACAGGTGGCTCTATTATACAGCATTCTTCACGATTTCCGCTATAGCTCAATCTCGAGAACTAATGCACAGATTTTCTCCAAACTTCAGATTCAGTTAGTCTGTGACATCAATTGACATTTCTTAAATTTTTGTGTAAATCGCTGTCTACAGGTGGCGCTGCTATGAAGCATTTATCACGATTTACGCAATAGCACTATCTCAGGAACAAATGCACAGATTTTCATCAAACTTCAGGTTCAGGTAGTTCATGACATGAAATAACATTTTCAATGTTTTGGTATAAATCGCTCAACAGGTTGCTCTCATATACAGCATTCTTCACGATTTCTGCAATAGTTCATTCTCGACAATTAATGTACGAATTTCATCAAACTTTAGATTCAGTTAATCCTTGACATGAATTAACGTTTTTTTTACCTTTTGGTATAAATAGGTCAACAGATGTCGCTGCTGTGAATCATTTTGTTGCGATTTCAGCAATAACTCTGTCATTAGAAATATTGCACGAATTTTCATAAAACTTCAGATTCAGTTACTCTTTAATATGACTTGGTGTTGTTTACATTTTGGTGTAAATCGCCCAACAAATCTCACTGCTATGCTGCATTTTTCACAATTTTCGCCATACCCCTATCTCAAGAACGAATGCATGGATTTTAATCAAATTTTAGGTTGAGTTAGATGTTGACCTAAGTTGTTCCAAATCTGTTTTCCATGTAAATCGTCCAACAAGTGGCGCTGTTATGCTACATTTTGCATGATTTACATTATTTTAGCGATAATCTTATCTCGAGAACTAATGAATTTCGAGAATTTCATATCATTAGAATTCCCATAAAAGGCATAGATTACCATTAATTTTAGCACTGTACTAACGAATTTTGAATTAGTAACATGTATGGCATAGAAAAAAGTTTTGTGATTGAAACATCCTACTAGTTTATGTTTATAATTTTCATTTTTAAAGAAAGCAGCAATACATATATGTATTAAACTATTTGTATCCAAATATTTCATTTATCACTAATATAATTAATCTTTGTTCCATGTATTGGAGAATCAAAAATAAAATGCTAAGAATAAAATCTTCTAAGACGGAATCTTAAAAGACAAAAAATGCATAATAAACAAGTTCCTTTTTGAACTTGTTTCTAATGCATTTTTTATAATGTATATCATAGCAAGTGTACTTTTTTTTCACGTATTATTATATTCATTTAACATGGATTAGCACATTTATACATTAAAGACAGAATTCTGTCGTAAACGATTTTTTTTTTCAAAAATTTACTGTATGTTAAATTTATTACCTAGAAATCTACTATTCTTTAAAAAGAATAAATTTTAAATATAAAGTAATGGTTATTTAAACGTAGATGCACTCTTTGATAAAAATTTTTGGTTATATCAAAAGTTATTTCGGGACAAGAATTTTCTTAAAGATTGGGTCGAGGCCGGAACTGAAAATTTAGGCCCGTGAAGACCTAAGAAGAATGATTATCAATAATGGTTCGGTACGGAAAAAATAAGTTAGGTTCGGCCCGGTCTGAATAAAGTAAAACCCAGGTCATAGTTTAGATATGCTCGACTCCTTTATCAAAGAAAGGGCGAATTCTGCGCCCGGCCCAACTTTATGAATGAAAATAGTCCCTTGCAGACCCCTACGTGAAGTATGTAATTTTTTAAATATAACAATTTCCGATATTATGTGTGGTATTTGTTGTCCGAATTATATAAAGATAGTTATAATAATAATGATTTGGATACACTGTAAAAAAAATCTGCAAAGGTACTAAACCTTTTCTAGGAAACTGGGATTCCAAGAACTTTTCTTGTAACGGTAACAGCAAAAATTCAAGTTTCAGAATCGATTACATTAAGTTTTTCTGTTATCGTTACATGAAAAGTTCTTGGAATCCCAGTTTCCTAGAAAATGTTTAGTACCTTCACAGATTTTTTTTACAGTGTAGAGACGTGTGGCATCTGTCATTATTTAGAAGGAAAAAAAAAGGTTAAGTAAAGAAAAAAAATAAGAAAAATCTAATGAAGATCGCGTAATTATCTGTAAATTATTATTATTATTATCATCATTATTATTATTATTATTATTTTGCATACATACAAAGATGGTTTTTCTTTCTTTCTGTCTTATACATAAAAAAAAAATAAATAAATAAAAAAGAAAAAAGAAAAAACATCTGTAGCTCGATAAAATTAAAACTAACTAGTGTCAACCAAAACTTCCGGTTTTTCTTTTATTTATTTATTTTTTTTTTTTTCTGAGAAAAATTTGGCAACCCCAACTGTATATGATTTTTTCGATTTTTCGCGAGAAAAAGAAATCTAATTTATTCTACATTTTAAAGCATTTGTATTACTAACGAGTATTATTAACATTTGTATTATTAACGCGTCGAAATTCAACGAATTAAAATATTTAGAAAGGAACTGTTAGGTCGAATTTATAATAAACCTACAAGTATAATTGCAATAAAAATTACTTCTACATTGGTTGTCTATTTCTTAAAACAAATAATATTTTTAATCTAAATAATCTCTAAATACTATTTCCTTAAACTTCAATTGCTCAAATCATTAAAAGTGAGACTGTAATAAGATAATAATACGCAATCTGATACGTAATCAAGATAATGAAATTATCGATTGAGGCTCTTATTTTTGGTATTACGTACCGTAATTTCCGGCGTAAAATTGTATAATCCGCGGATCAAACAATTCTTTTTGGACCCAGAAATATTATTTAGTGATTGGAGAAAAATATTTACGGCGATCTGATAAGTTACATTTTTTTTTTTTTTAACTCTGGGTCTAAAAATAATTGTTTGATCCGCAGATTATAAGCAGAAGTTTACAGTAATTTAAAATCCGCAAAATGAATTTCGCTTTATCACATCATGAACCCCCCCTCCTTAATTTATCTTAACCTTATGTCATTTCCACCTTCTCAATATTTATCTACCTACCTCTCAAATCCGTATTTACCATTTAAAAATATTTTAGCAAGCAACCTGTATAATTAAAAAGACCAGGCTGTTTTTTAATCATCAGCCCTGAGTTTTCTACTGAACCGATTTTGATAATTATTATTATTAATTTTTTTTTTTTTTTAAGGAAAGCTGTTCATTTGTGTCCGTACAAGCTATTTTTCAATTTGTTTTCATTTTTATACTTTATTTTTTTATTTAAAAAGCTTTTTATGATATTCCTACAAAATGGTGGCAATTAGGTTAATATCATCTCTCAAAAATATAAATTTATTTTGCTTTATCGCATTCCACAAATCCGAAGCCTGATTATCAATGCCATCGTATTCATAAAATATAGCCATAATAAAATGATTGCGTATAATTATGTATTAATCACTGCAGCACAAATTGTTTATCGAGAAAAATATTGAGTAATAAATGTAAATAAAATAACAGAAAATAACCCATCATAAAAGTAATATCTAAAGCGAAAATTTTCCAATGAGATAAACGACGTCATTCAGAAAACAGATAAATTCGCTCCATGAAAATAATATGTGTTGTTATAAACGTGTCAGTGATGACATCATATCCGCGAACATTTATTCCTGCATCTAAGATGAACTTCTAAATAGATGAACTTCTCCTATTAATTAAAAGATTCTCGGTATGCATAAATGAAAATATGTCTGAAAATTATGTCATTTTCGTTTAATTATAATCTAGATATGCTTAAAAGACAAGGCTGTTTTCTTAAGTATTCCAGCCTGAGCTTTCTACAGAACTAATTTTGATAACTCTTTGAAATGAAAGTACTTTATTTGTAGATGTACCCTCACTTAGAGGTCTGCACGGGCCGAAATTTCCAGGCCCGAGCCCGGCTCGAAAGTTAAAATTTCGGCCCGGGCCCGGCCCGGCCCGAATGAAAGAAATGTTGGCCCGACCCGGCCCGGCCCGGCCCGAACGAAAAAAATATTGGCCCGACCCGGCCCGGCCCGAAAGTTAAAATTTCGGCCCGAGCTCGGCCCGGTCCGGAAAAAAGTTTAAAATTCGGCCCGAACCCGGCCCGGCTCAAGTGAATTTCTACAGAACATTGATCTTTAATCTTATGGAAGAGTTCTGACCAAAAAAAATTATATTAGTCTTTTTTTTTTCATGTTTATAATCTCCATTTATGCAGAAGTGCCGTAGGCTGCGATATTTACGCTTTTAAATGAATCTTTGTTTGTTGTATGTAAATGTTTCAGTTATCATTAGTATTATTAATCCATATTCCCTGTAATGGAGACAAAAAGTCGAAAAAGCGGTACATGGTAAAATTTCCAAATACGAAATCACTTTGGAACGAAAAAAAAAAAAAAAAAAAAAAATACATTCCCTTCTTAACAGATGTAAATGTTTAATATATTTTTTTTCTCCCGTATTGTTGTATTCAGTTTGCATGGATGAACATTTTAAAAGAAACTTTCAGTTTTCAGTTTAAAAGAAATTTCCGTCATAATCATGTTTTTTTTTTTTTTTTTTGTGTGTGTGTGTGTGTGTGTGTGTGTGTTTGTTTGTTTAATTCTATTTTAAGATGCCTAGTAATCTACGATTCTTTAAAAGGAATAAATTCTAATGTTTAATTGTAGAATAATGACGGCTTAAAACTATATGCCTTTTTTGCAAACATTTTTGGACAAAGCCAAATATTACTGATTTATAAAAAGTCGAGAAAAGGATTTTCATAAAGGAAGATTCAATAGGAACTGATTATTTTGGTCCATGAAAGCTAGGAAGAATGGAATCAGTCTCTGCTTCGTACGGAAAAAAAGTTAGGTCCGGCCCGTCCAGCAAAAAAATTAAGGCCCGAGCCCGGCCCGGCCCGAAAGATTAGTGAGTAGGCCCGGCCCGAGTCTTCAGAAGTAAGGTCCGAGCCCGGCCCGGCCCGAATGCCATTATTGGAAATCGGCCCGAACCCGGCCCGCGGGCCGGGCCGGGTTCGGGCTTCGGGCCGCGGCCCGGCCCGTGCAGACCTCTACCCTCACTCGCTATTTTTTTAAAAGATACACATTTTTATCAAGACTTTCCAACAAAGTTGAAGTGTTTATGCATTCGGTTTGTCTGGCCATCTGTCCGCGCTCTAACTCCCGTAAATACACTCGGATTGCTCTGAAATTTTCATATGTTATTGATGTTTACCCTAGCACGAACCCTATTGAAAATGAAGTTTCTACCATGATTAGTTTATCTACAGGGATAGACAAAAATTTTCCGATACATTACAGCCAATGGGAAAAAATCGTTTCAAATCAATTTTAAAGGTGTTACACCCTGTTAAACTTATTCAAATTTACATGGATTCGCAAAGTGCACTAAAATACGCATTCTGTAAAATATGCTGTCAAAATAATAGTTATTATTCATTTACAGGGCCATTCAAAAGAATTCCATTACACAATAATAAATTTATTATAATATAAATACAGTCGAGTCTCCCTATAACGAAACTCCATACATCGAATTTCTCTATATAACGCATTTTTTGTAGGAACGGTCCCCTTTTTGCATGATAACATTAAAAACAGTCTCTATATAGCGAAATATCTATCTCCATATAACGAATTTTTTCATAAATTGGTCTTAATTTATCCAGTTTTAAAAAAGAATCGAAATCGTATGGAATCAATTTTCCTTTACTTATTTTTGATTTATCGTTCAGTGCTGAGTTTTTTTTTTATTATTATTACTTATCTCCTTGTTCTTTAAATCCAACGAATTCATCCCACCTCCCACACACCTTTCAACATCTTTCTCAAAACAGAGTCAATTAGATTGTTACACACATAAGAAAGGAATCAATGGGAGGCACATAAGAGAGGCCTGCAAATGGAGGAAAATCTTAACTACAATTTTTTATTCCTTGCTAAAATTTGAGCTTTTTTTTTTTTTTTTTTGAGAACGTAACAATTTTAAAATAAAAAAAAACGAAAAATTACACATTTCTTCGTCTGTAATTAATGCAAGTCTTCCTTATTTGATTTTCATTAAGCTTTCAAATAAATGTTTGTTCTCTTTTTCTGAAACTGCTTAAATAATTAAGAAATAGAATGTTAGGTTAATATTTACTTTTAAACATTACAAATTCTTAATTAAAAACATCAAAAATAATATTTGTTCAAAATTTACACATTAAATACGATTTTTAACATCATTTTCTATACATCGAATTTCTCTATATAACGAATTTTTTACTGGAACAATGGATTTCGTTTTATAGAGACTCGACTGTAATATAGTAAATTTATTACAAATAAGTCGCAAACAATTCCCTCCTTAAGGAGGGAATTGTTTGCGACTTTTCTGAATAATGTTAAAGGTTTCAAGTATCATAAAATTGATATACCCGCTGAGACTTAATATTTAACGCATAATATGAAGTGCATAGCTTTTACAGGGACACACAAAAAAATTTCAAACCTTATATTTTTATCCGAAATACCGTGTATTATCGATGATAGCTGATGGATGGTTGAAATGCATTTTCGATTATGATATGCGCTTTTAAGTTTTACAAAATGTCTGCAAATTATATGGTTCATATAAATGTTATAGTTGATATACAGGGTTACACAAAGGAGCTCATAAAGGTTACTGAATATGAGAGTAATTAACTTAAAGGTGGTAGTTATGCATTTTTACGTTGAACTGCTTTCAGTTCACTAAGAAATGTTTGTAGAATATAGATAAAATGATATACCAGAGTCACGCAAAGAATTAGCAACATGGTCACCCATATGTAATAATTTCTGGAAATGTGATTTAAGCAGCTTTAAGAATGTGTTTGTTTGAACTAAATTTTAACAAAATACTGGCGTGTACTAAAGATACTGGATAAATTACAGGGCTGAACAAAAGTATTGAAGTATTTTCCATCTATTAGAATAAAGTGCTGCAAGAGAAATTTCAGCCATTTAGGCATTTTCTTGCTAAACTAGATTTTCCCATTATATTGTATATATATATATCAATCGACGGATCAAATACATGGTTGTTCAAATGTATTGGAATACATATTTGGCTATGGACAGTAGTATCTTATTTCCCTAAATAGCAAAGTTTTGTTAAAGATTTCAGGAAGCGTTGGAAAGTGTTTCATAATCTATGCTTAACGCATGATATTTCTTACTTGTTATATTTTAATTTTACTTTAAAAAAGCTTTTTATGAAATTTCTTCACGTTTAGTGTGAATCGGATTGGTTACATTGTTGAACAGAGAAGGGAAACAATGGGAATTACCATATCATTACAGATTCCGTTTTTGCATTATAATTAAAAATAATTTTTTTTTTAACTTTGGAACACAAAATTATGTCAATATATACAATAACGCATTTTTACTCATAACGCTTTTACATTTAAAAAAAAATCCCGTTGACATTGAGATTGAGACACTCATCTCAAATAACTTCAGTAGATGAAAAAGAAATGAATTTTTTCTTTGATAAAACTGAATATTTTATTGGAAGTGCTTCTAAAAGTACATTTTTTTTATTTCGCCGGCTTAAAGTTTAGAATTTCAAATAAATAGCCCAAATGATTAAAGGCAACTTTGTAACTCGCAAACTTAACATCAAGATTGAAAATATATACATTAAATATTGATAAATTATTGCATTTTTAAGAGCATTCGTAATTACATAAATACATAGCCCTATAATCGTCGTTCAGTCTGTCTATCTGTCTGCATATAACAACGCAAAAACGTTTCAAATTTAAAATGTATAATTTCCGTATAATTTTGTCGAGTCATTTCAAATTTTGTGAAAATCGGATGTACAGTTCAGTTACAGGGACAACCAAAAGTATTCCGTTACCTTACGGCTAATGGAAAAAAATAGTTTCATGTGCATTTTAATGATGTTACAATTTTTCGAATATAATAAAATTTATATGCATGGATGAAGTAATTCTAAAATATACCTTCTGTACAATCTGGGGTTGAAAATAATATTATTTTTATTAATTTACAAAGCCATACAAAAATATTCCATTACATAATGGTATAGGTGGAAACATTGTTTGGGGCGCGTTTTAATAATGTTAAACTATTTCACATTTTATGAGACTGAAGTACTTTTCTGAGTTTTACCAAGGACTATACCCTATGTAATAGAAATCAGATAGTACAGTCAAACCACGTTAAGGGGGCTCAAGAGTTGAAAACTTTTCAAAAAATCGATTTTTTTTAATGATCTAGTTTGATTATTCAATTAATTCTTAACTCATTGAAAAAAAACCGCATAAAAATATTAGCATTTTTAACGGAGTTATAAGCGTTTATGTATCAACACTTTCATAGCCGCATCCATATAATTTCAACTTTAAGTCGCGTTTTCTCAAAACTTGATTTTCGATGACTAACGCCAAGATTTTAAAAAAAACTATTTGATGGAATGGCTTAATTTTTTTTTTTTTTTGCATGCATATAACATCATAATCTAGATTATGAATTAAGGATATAACTATCATTTAATAAAAACAGTATTAAAAAATCTCTCAAAGTTGAAAATTTAAAAAAACCCCTAAAAAATAAAACTTTTTTCCCATAAAAAATACTCAAAATATTAAACTATCTAAAATATATTAATTCATAATCTAGATCAGGGCTGTCCAACGCGGCGCCCGCGGGCGCCATGGCGCCCTTTGCAGATTTTTTTGGCGCCCTTTTGAAGATTTCCTGTTATCATCTTTTTAGCAGTAAAATTCCTTATAAAGAATTTTTTCTTAAAAATCATTCTTATTTTCATGAGAGATATTTTCAAAACCTGCGAAAATATATTAAGCCAGAAACATACTTTGAAAATTTAATCATGGATATTTTGAGGATTTCTTGTTATTGTTTAATGTTTATAAAGTGTAATTAAGATGGTTAAATTTTATAATATTCTGAAATAGCTATTTTTAATATTTAAGAAGTAACATAAAAATAAACCTTTTTCACTCCCCCCGCCCGCCTCTTTAAAGACAAATTTGCATGTGCATTAAATTTCAGCTTTTTTTTTTTATGTTGCTGTTGTCACAGTGAATTTGCTGTTTTATACGAGGGATAAAGAAACTGAATTTTTCCTTCTTGATTTTTTGAAATTTTAGCCTTTTTTCAGTTTACTTAGAAAAATTATTAAAACATTGCAAAATGATTTCCAACTATAAAAGCACTTCCAGAATATCTACCTGGAACCAGCTATATGAATTGGTCGCTATCATACTTGTTTTTCTTATCGTACATAACAAGTGAATTAATTTTATTTTTATAAAATTAATTCATGTTTTCAAAATGAGTCAAAACGTATTTTAGCTCCTAAAAGAAACGTACAATATCTTTGATCTGCATGTTTATTTATTTTTATTTTTTGTTATTATTTTTATTATAGGTATGTTTAAAATGTTTGGTTCCTTACGTTAAAAACATTTTTGTGTATGACCTTACGTACAAAAATGTATAATTTGAAATTTAATACATGCGATTTCAAAACCACGGGTGCCTTTTGTCTACTGCCTTAAGATTCATTCCCACATCATTAAGATGTGCAAGTGCATGCATACCAGTAAAACTGTACAATAATACTGCCGCATATTTTCAGTCTTATGAAAAATGGCGCCCTTCATTGAATACCAAAAGCTGAGGTGCGCCCCTGCTTACGAAAAGGTTGGACAGCCCTGATCTAGATAATGATGTTATGTGCATGCAATCAAAAAAAAAAAAAAAAAAAAAAAAAAAAAAATTAAGCCATTCCATCAAATAGTTTTTTTTAAATCTTGGTGTTAGTCATCAAAAATCATGTTTTGAGAAAGCGCGACTTAAAGTTGAAATTATATGGGTGCGGCTATGAAACTGTTGATACATAAATGCTTATAACTCCGTTAAAAATGCAAATATTTTTATGCGGTTTTTTGCATTGAGTTAAGAATTAAATGAATAATCAAATTAAATCATAAAAAGAAAAATCGATTTTTTGAAAAGTTTTCAACCCCTGAGCCCCCTTAACATGAACACGCTTAACGTGAATTACTTTTAACATGAATTGCTTTCACAGTCCCCTATAAAAACGAATACAAAGATTTTATACTGATAACATGAATTACTGTTAACATGATCAAAATTTTGATTCCCCTTGAGGTTCATGTTAACGAGGTTCGACTATATTTACAGGGACACACAAATTATTACGGCATTCGAAATACTGTGTATATACTACTACACCCAGATCTGAATATTTTTAAAACTTCATTAAATTTCGGATCGTGTTAAGAGTTGAAGTATTTCGGGCGGTGAAATATTTAGTTTCGTGTTGTGTTGGATTGTCAAAAAAGTATTTTGTTCGGGTCAGATGCAACCCAACCCATGCAAGACTCTTAACTTACAGGTATATATTTGTTCTAAAAACCTATTTTTAGGTTAGTTCCTTTAGAGACGTGATTTTGAAATTGACAGTACTGTTTCTGGAGTTATGCATGGACCCGGGCCTAGCCTAGGCCCGTACCCGGTCCAGCCCGGCAGAATGTATGCTAATTTTCAAACGGGCCGGAGGGAGACGAATTTTTCAACAGGCCGGCAAAAAAAAACTGAACGGGCCGGGGTGGGTCGATTCGATAAAAAAATTTGCGGGCTTACCAGCTCGTTATAAAGATTTAATCAAAAACGATAAAATAAAACCTAATTTCAATTAATATGGCTTTAACGAGAATAAGTATAAATGTGCATCACGGGATTATGAGAACATTAATACAGAAATGTAACTTGTCGATTGTAAAGATCGGCTTCGGACATGGTGGATAACCCGAGGTTAAAATTTTTATAGCAAACTCGTGCCAGGCCGAGATCAGGCTTGCATTGTTTTCTACATAGTCGAACAGGACCGAAACAGGACTTAATTGTCCTCAAGATGTGCAGGACAGACAATATGTTTTGTAAAAGTATTAATAGCGATAATGAACTTCTGTTAACGTAATCTTTGGAAATATTCTTCTTGGTGATTCTTATACGTTGTTCCCAAATTCACTACTCTACAACTTAAAATTTTGACACATGTCTGATTAATTTTTAACTGTAAATGTATAAAATTGACAAGCGTGACTATTGAAGGGATATGGAATGAATAGCGTTTTCCATTTTTGGTAGATAAGTTCTACACTGCTTAGCAAAAGTTTAGACAATGATCGATTACGCTTCTATTTTCAGAAGTATGTACCGAATGTTTGTAATTCCTCTGTCATTATTACTTGTGACTTATCCTTTATTCACACACAATAAATTTTGAATTTTAACCTTTTACATAAAATATAATGACAAAAAAATAAAATTAACATTGTGGCAAAAGTATAGACAATTTGTGTATTTACAGAAAAATAACTACAAATTAAAATCGAGTTACACCCGCATTGTTTGCAGTTAGTGCAAGAATGTGACTTTTCATCGAAAAAACTAAATGCTGCATCACTTGGGGGTCTATTTTGTACCAAACATGTTCAACAGCAGCTCGAACCTCATTAAAAGAAAATTATAGCAAAAATTTGCATAAACATTACGACATATGATGTTACATAAGTTTTCGATTGGGCCCGAATCAGAACTACACGCCGGCCAGTTGAGATGAATAGTATTTTCAGAGTTAAACGAAGTTGTTCTTTTGTAGACAACATGAATAGATGCTAAAATCCATACTTTAGATCAGCAAAAGTTCCTCAAATGACTAAAAATTAATCTCCAACGTATATACGTAGTCTTGTGTTGCTTGGCAACCAATGAATAACTCCACAGATACACGAGCATTAAAGCTAAGTGAGGACCAAATTATTTAAAAGTCACCTTCTTTTTGTCGACTTAATAAAGTCCCAGGATCTTTACTTAAGTCATTCAAATAGTATGCCCACTTGTTTGGGCCATTCAAATTCCACCTTTTTTCTTTACTGAATATCATAGCGTACCATTTGGGTCCATATGACGTATGTTTGCAAGTTAATTGAATTCTCGCCAATTTATAACGATATTTTAAAGCTGATTGTTTTATCATTTTCATGTAAATTGATTTACCTGTTTCTTTAATTCATCTACGAATCATTTCCGTCGACACAGAAAGCTCTGACTTACTTTTAATGTGATTAGCAATCATTACTTGTGTAAATGTCAATTTCTGGATCCTTTTGTCATCTCATTTCCTCGTCACACAAGATTTTCCAGATTATGTTTTGTTTTGAAAGAGTCATCCTTAGACTATACTTCATAGACAGACCACTTTGGACGATTCAATGCTGCTGAAATTTCTGCAACAGTCTCAGGGCCGTAACTATAAACTTGGGGGCCCCGGGGCAAAACCTCCGGGGGGCATATTTGCCCCGGGCATAGTTTCTTTTCTCACACACCGTTGTTTAAATGTACATAGTATCATAAGCCCAAAAATGACTAAAAAATGTAGATTTGGACAACTCTACTCGGCAGGCA
The DNA here is from genome assembly GCA_964019185.1 of Maratus speculifer. NCBI lineage: Eukaryota > Metazoa > Arthropoda > Arachnida > Araneae > Salticidae > Maratus > Maratus speculifer. The sequence goes on along the minus strand of OZ025296.1, from coordinate 312,760,656 downwards.
CTTTGCGGCGACGCCATTTTTGCCGATCCCACTGAAGTTAGCATAGGGAAGAAAATACGGACTTCTGATTGCTTGAATACTAAGAGCATTTTATTTAGATTCATTTTTGAGTATATGTAACTTAATCATGCACGTCTGTTTAAAAACATTTTGAAAGATGGATTGTGATAATTTTTTTTTTCGATTTTATGTATTTATTAATAGACTAGTTGACCCATCCGGCATTGCCCGGGACACGTTATGATAACCTTAAGCAAACAATTAACACTTTAGATCTACAATTAGTCAAAATTAAGCATAGGATATGAAGTATTCGTTAAATAATATTTTAAAGAAATGCATAAAAAATGAGCAAATGCTTTAAAAAAGGCCTTTGGACCTCTATAAAAACATCAGGGTGTAGGTCCTGAAATAAGAGTCCAAAACTCAACTTTAAATTTATGCATTGAGAAGGTTTGATAATAAGTGGGTGAAATATGCATGGAGAACAAAAATTTCAAGGTGCCTGAGCCGAGACCATAGGGAGTCTCAGGCTTTTAAATGGAATGTAAGAACATGGGAATAACTAAGTGAAAAAATAGTTCCAAAAATGAAGATTGGATTAAGAGAGGGCAGTTTAATAGCAATTTATGGTACAAAATCTTCAAGGGGCCAGGTACTTATTTCGTATGTAGTTGGGTATAAAATATTTTTTGTAGTTATTAAAGTAATGGGAGGACGCTAAAGCAATGTGAAAGAAAATTGCAAGCAATCCGGATCATTTTTAAAGAAATTGCACCAACGGCCCCAAGAACGCGATAAATATTCAAAATTGTTGGTAGCTAGACTATGGCGGTTTCTTAGTAGGTGATGGATTTAAGAAGTTGTTTAAAATAAGGAGTTAATTGAACCATTTTAAAGGGATTTATAATAAGGGCCCAAAAAGGACAACCGACAGTTAAAAAGAGGGCCCTAACAAGAAAACATGTTAAAATACCTTAGTACTTAGCTCTTTAGATTAGATCTACAATTAGTCAAAATTAATCATAGGGTATGAATTATTCATTTTAATAATATTTTATCGAAATGCACGAATTGATTCGGAAAATGTTTAAAAAAAGGGTCCTAGCCGCGGATGAAAATATGAGAATCTTGTCCCTGAAACAAGAGTCCAATACTCAAATTTAAAAATTTTGCACTGAGAAGGGGATAAATTTAAAGAGTGAACCATGTTTGCCTCCCAAAATGTTCAGGGGCCCTAGACTGAGCCCTGAAATGTCAAAACTGATGAAATGTCAAAACATTAAAATATCTAAATGAATAAAGAATCCTAAAAATGAAGATCGGATTAAAAAGGAAACAATTTATTAACAATTTATTATTATAAAAACTTCAACGGCCCCCAAGGGGCCAGGAATTTATTTTGCATGTAGTTGGGTATAAAGATATTTTTTGTAGTTATTAAAAAGATGGAAAGACGCTATAACTATGTTAAATAAAATTGAAAGCAATTTGGTTCATGCTCTCAGAAGCTGCATCAAGGGTTTCAAGAAAGCAATTGACAAACAAAATTAATGGTAGCTGAAGTCTGAGAAATTCTTTTGCCGTTCATGTAATAGGTAGAGAGAGGACACAAAAAATTGATAGAAAAAAAAGCTAGTGAACTGGACCATTTTTAAGGGAGCTATAATATGGGGCCCTGTAGGGACCAACTGACAGTTAAAACCAGGGCCCTAATATGAAACCATGTTAAAATATTTTAGTACATAGCGCTTTAGATCTTTAATTAGTCAAAATTAAGCATACAGTAGGAACTATTCTTTGGAATGATATAATTTTTTAAATGCAACAATTGATTGGGCAAATGTTTAAAAAGGGGCCCTAGGGTCCGAATAAAAACATCAGGTTTTCTGGATTGGTCCTGAAAGAAGAGTCCCAGGCAACTTTAAAATTTTGCACTAAGAAGATCAGAAATATAGGACGTGAAATATGTTTATTTCACAAAATGTTGAGGGGCTCTGGGCTGGACCCTATGATTCCACAGGGGAACACAGTGTCTTGTATAGAATGTCAAAACATTAAAATATCTAAATGAATAAAGGATCCTAAAAATGAAGATCAGATTAAAAGGAAGCAATTTATTGACAATTTATTATTACAAAAACTTCAAGGGGGCCTGTATCGGGCCCCAAAGGGCCAGGAAATTATTTCGCATGTAGTTGGGTATAAAAATATTTGTGTAGTTATTAAAATAATGGGAAAACGCTAAAACTATGTTGAATAAAATTGAAAGCAATTTGGATCATTTTTAAAGAAGCTGCACCAAGGGCTCCAAGAAAGCGATTAATATTCATAAATAGTGGTAGCTGAAGTCTGAATTTTTTTTTTTTTTTTTTTTTTTTTGTTGTTCATGTCGTAGTTAGAAGACCTAAAAAGTTGTTGAAAAAAGCTAGTGAATCCGACCATTTTTAAGGAAGCTATGATAGAGGGCCCCATAGGGGCCAACTGACAAATACAATCAGGGCCCTAACATGAAAACATGTTAAAATGTTTTAGTACATAACGCTTTAGACCTTTAATTACTCAAAATTAAGCATAGAGTATGAATTATTTGGCAAGAATAATATTTTTTAAAAATGCACCAATTGTTTGGGTAAGCGTTAAAAAAAGGGCCCCAGGGGCCGAATAAAAATATCAGAGTGTTGGTCCTGACATAAGAGTCCAAGATTCAGCTTTAAAAATTTGCATTAAAAAGGCGAGAAATTTAGAGAGTGAAAAATGTTTAGCGAACAAAAAGATCAAAGGGCCCTGGGTCGGCCCTATGATTATCGAGGGGGCCCCAGTGTCTTATATGGAATGTAAAAATTTGAAAATATCTAAATGGAACAGGTATCCCAAAAATGAAGATCGAAATTAATGGAAGCAATTTATTAACAATTTACTATCACAAAGACTAAAAGGGGCCCTAAAACGGGCCCCAAGAGTCCAAGGTCATAACTGAAGAGTAAAAAGGCGAAAATATCTAAAAGGAGAAAGGTACTTCAAAACGGAAAAGATTAGATACAAAGGGAGTCAAGCTATTAACAATTTGGCGCATAAAAATTGTAAGGGGCCTAGGGCTCTGGCCCTTAAAATATTTAAAGTCTGAGCCTCAAGTGCATCAGGACCTGTCTTGGACTATCTTCACCTAAAATTTCAGACTTCTATGTGCGGTAAATTTTGCTAACCATCGCAGTCACACACACATACGCAGACATACACAAACAGAGCGTTTTGTTAACTTATTAGTGTAGATAAGAAGTAAGATTTTCTAGAATTTTTTAGATGATTTTTATATTATTCAGTCGATTAGAAGTCCATATTTTCTTCCTTATAATAGCTTCGGTGGGATCAGCAAACATGCTGGCGCGACATGACACATTCGACTCGGCATTTTGCTGTCTGCTGTAGAACGCCTTTTGCATGCGAAGCGTAAGGAGTGTATTGGCAGACAAGCAAAAGCATCTATTCTAGCACTTTGATTTTTTTTTATTACTAACTTTTAGGTTTGTGCTGGGCATTTTATAGGAACTTAGACTATAGAAACTAAAATCAATAGTTTTTTTAACCATCAGTTTGGGGCCCCTCAGGCTTGAGGGCCCCGGGGCAGTGCCCCGGCTGTCCCGGCGGTAGTTACGGCCCTGAACAGTCTTCCCTTTCCATTTCAGCTTTCCTACTTCAATTACCTCATCTAATTGAATATTTTTAGCTCGCGGCATCTTCACCAACTGATGCTATATCGAGGTATTATTAAATACTTTAGACATGTGACATCATAACTTGGAAATTTGCATTTTTCCATGAACAGTTGGCTAAAAATCAAAAAGGGGTCTAAATTTTTGCAATATGCAAATTTTACTTTTTTTAGTTAAATTAAATATTATCTTATATTATAACCATGATTTTTATTCTACATTATATAAAATATATTTGAAAATAAGTATAGCCATTTGTAAAACTCACGTGTTCGTATTTTTTATTTAAAGGTTAAAAAACACCAGTGTCTAAACTTTTGCTGAGCACTGTAGGAATCTCAGTCTCTTAAATAACTCTTAATAACCTTACATTTTTTTATTTACAGAGAAATGTGTATATATGTTACACAGGGTTGGAAAAAAAAAACCAGGTTTTTTTCGAAAAAACCCCCAAAAACCGGTTTTTTTGGCTTAAACCAGTTTTTTTTTTTTTTTTTTTTTTTTTTTTTTTTTTTTTTTTGTTTAAACCGGGTTTTTTTAGAATATGCTTTTTAATTAGATATACATGCACATTTATTGATAAAAATGGACATTGTTGGATTATATGTAGTATAACTTCATTTGAAAGTAATTTAAATTAAATATTTGTATAGAATTATGTTGAAAATTGAAAAAAAATTCATATATTAAACAGTTATTATAGTATACAATCTTGTGTTAAAAGGATAAATTACTCTACACAATCAAACATTGATGATTTGAAAAAATTTATAAACAATCTTTTAATTACTAATAATAAACATTTGATGCAGTTTGATGACTACAATATTATTTTCTACAATTTAAAAAAATAAATAAATTGGAAATACTTCTTGGGGTTTTTTTGAGTAGCAATTTGAAATCAACAATATTGGTCAATGGATTCAGCAGATAACAGGGGAAAAAATTAGATGATTGGTATTATTAGAATGCTTTAACTAGCACCAGATTTTTGAATACTCTCTTATTCAACTTGATATTTCAATTCTTAAAGATAATTTCCCCAATTAAAAAAAAAAAAAATCTATTACAGTTTGACCAAAATCTTTAAGCTCATCAAGTTATGTAGGTCCATACTCAAAATCATTGTGTATGTTATGATAGAATACTTTAAATAATCTGCTTTTTTTAATGAAAATATTTTATACTAAATACTGCATGTTTTTAATCTATTTTATCTTTGATCAATTCACATGTTCCAAGTTTTTCTTTAGAGCAATAGAGTATGATCACCAATGCACACCGATTTTTATCCTACATATAAAAAAAAATGTCCTAGACCCATTATATCTAATATTTATTGCGGAAATAAAACGTTAAAAGTAGAAAATATTTATATCCAATAATTTTTAGGTCTTAAATTATAAAGAAAAATGAGAAAATGTCACTCGATTTTTTTTGAAAAAAACCAATTGTTTTTTTTTTTTTTTTTTTTTTTTTTTTGAGAAAAAAATCTAGTTGGTTTAAACCGTGGTTTAAACCATGGTTAAAACCAATTGGTTTAAACCGTGCCAACCCTGATGTTACATGAATTTTTGCTGTTGCCGTAATATAAAAAGTTCTAAGAATCCCAATATCCTAAAAAAAATTAGTAACTTTACAAGTTTTTTTTTTTTTTTTTTTAATATATATTTTCAAAACATGTTTGAGTGTATTCGGAGTTTAATTTGCATCCTGTAATACTTCCTGCTAATTCCAAATTCTTTACAAAGTAAATAAATAAATAAACTTTCTATTTTGTTTTTGTTCTTTAATCTGCACTTTATCTAAAACAGTATGTTTTCCTTTCGCGGGGTTTTCCGGACGACATTGAAAGTTCCGGCTAATTTATTTCTTGTTATATTCCTCCAATCCGACAATCTAAAGAAAAAACGGAACTGAATTAACATTTGCGGACGATAAGAAGAAGTATCCTATATTGACATTGACACTACGTCATTAATCAGATTAGAAGATGGGTTTTGAACCCCAGAGGAAAAACGAACCGCTAATTTCAAATGAAATAACGTACACTTGTGGGAATCTGCAAATCTGGTCTAGATTCATTCAGTAAGCGTCCATATCTGTATTGGCAGCCAGTAGCGACAGTAACTTTTCAAAAATGTTGGATGGGCCTAAATATGTTTAAGAGCCCACACTATTGATTGAAAAAGACCCGGATGATAATGTTAAGTCTATGGGGGCATTCTTTTTAAATATCTCGCACAAATTTTAATACATTTTTTTTTTTTTTTTTTTGGCGTAGAATAGCTGAGAACGATCTGCAACCGGGCTAGTTTTTCCTTTTTCAATTTTGATTTCAGATTTTTAAAATAAAATTACTTTAAATTTCGAAACCAATTTGAACCGGTTCTGAAATTGAAATTATCATAATATAAAAAATATATAACCAAAATCGAAAAAGTAAAAACTAGCCCGGTTGTAGATCTTCCTCAGCTATTCTATGCCAAAAAAAAAAAAAAAAAAAAAAAAAAAAAAAAAAAAAATCATTTAAAAGTATTAATGAATTTAAAAAAATAAATAAATTGGAAATACTTCTTGGGTTTTTTTTTTTTTTTTTTAGTAGCAATTTGAAATTAACAATATTGGTCAATCGATTCAGCAGATAACAGGGGAAAAAATTAGATTGGTTTTTGACAAATTTGAGCAAGATATTTTAAAAGAACGTCTCCATAGACTAAACATTATTATCCGGGTCTTTTTCAGTCAGTAGTGTAAGCTCTTAAGTAAAATAACATATAATTTTCCTCCTTTGTGTGCATTTATGTGTGGAGAGAGGGTGGGAGGAGGAGCGAATGAGTAAAGTTTTTCGAAATTATATTTTTTCTATGCAAATTTTAAAAATATTATAATTTAATTATAATTTTATAAATAATTTTATTAAATTATATTCTCACGAGTTCTTTCTTATAAATACACTATATTGCCATTGATTATGGGACACTTGCGATTTTAGACATTTTATTAAATATCTAGAAAAATACATGAGGAATCATCTCGAAACTCTTAGTGTATAAATATAATAGTATACGCCATACATCGCCGTGAATATTTTTTACCGAAACTCCATGGGGGACCGTCAACAGATTAAAAAAGAATGAATATCTTTTGAATAACCCTGTCAAAACTAATGAAGCAAAAGCGCTCAAACTCTATATTATGATTGAATGCCTTATTGTAATACGCCTTGTTCATTTTTATGCAAATAGCATGCATACTCGCAGAGTAATTAAGGTTTTTATAAAAATGGTCCCAAATTTTTCCAAGTTTTTTCCTTATAATTTTCAGAGTTCTTAATATAAAATAATATATTTTTCAGAAAATATGACAAACAACATTGCACACAGTACCTTGTAATCAGAATTAAAAATAATGAAAATTTTGTACAAAATGGGTAGGTTTACTAAATAATTTTTTACTGCGCATGCGTCAACGATATCAAAATTTCATTTGCATATTATGTTAGTTAAATGTATAGAGCAACTTTTGTGAAAGTCACAAAATCATAACTTGAAAATTCTGAAAATAATCGTCAATTGAATTAGTTGAAAATCCGTTTTTCTTAAAAAAGCAAAAACAAGAGGGGTTGTATCCATATATTCATTGATTAGTGTCAATATAGAATACACAATACGGGATGTACTACTACATTTGGATAAAATCCCTCATTTTTTTGCTTCATTTTGGAAACAACGGATTTTGTCCTTTTTCTATAGACGATTACTTTCAGAATTTTCAAGCTATGATTTTGAGACTTTTACAAAAGTTGCTCTATACATTTAGCTAACATAATATGCAAATGAAATTTTGATATCTTTGACGCATGCGCAGTAAAAAATTATTTAGTAAACCTACTCATTTTTCATACAATTTTTATTATTTTTTAATTCTGATTATAGGGTACTGTCTGCAATGTTGTTTGTCCTATTTTCTGAAAAAAATATTATTTTATATTAAGAACTCTGAAAATTATAAGGAAAAAACTTGAAAAAATTTGGGACCATTTTTATAAAAACCTTAATTACTCTGCGAGTATGCATGCTATTTGCATAAAAATGAACAAGGCGTATTACAATAAGGCATTCAATCATAATCTAGAGTTTGAACGCTTTTGCTACATTAGTTTTGACAGGGTTATTCAAAAGATATTCATTCTTTTTTAATTTGTTGACGGTCCCCTATGGAGTTTCGGTAAAAAATCTTCACGGCGATGTATGGCGTATACAATTATATTTATACACTAAGAGTTTCGAGATGATTCCTCATGTATTTTTCTAGATATTTAGTAAAATGTCTAAAATCGCAAGTGTCCAATAATCAATAGCAATATAGTGTATACTAATATTTGTTTTAAAAAACGTTGAAGATGCGAACTATTGAAAATGCAAAAAATTAAGTGTCAAGAATAAGATATATTTTAGTTCCCTAAAGTGCTTTATCGATTCAAGACGTAAAAACAGATGGCAAAATGTAACAGAAAATTTGTTTTCGTAAGAAATTTAACCAGATTTCGTACGGCTCCTGGAATTTTACACACCAGAAAATTCTTTCTACAAATAATTTTCTTACAGAAAATTTCTCCTTAAAAAAAGCAGTCAAAACTTCACGGGGTTAAAATTAGACTTATTTTTCTATAAAAAATACTGGTTACTTTGCTAGAAAATTTCTTGATCCATACGCGCCCTGTTTATCTCTCTATATATATTCTGTGAAAGAATTTTCAGTCCACCTGTAAGATATTCTTTCTATTTTTCAAACAAAACTATTTTGCGATAGTTAATGAAACTAAATTTCATTTCAGTAATTAAAAACAGAGTCATAATGTCTGGACATTTAAAGTCATGTTAATATTTTCTGGACCAATCATAAACAAATTTTAAATGAAATTTCAGTTTAACAATTTTCGGTACTGTAAATTTTTAAACTTTTAAACATAGCACATTTTCAATTTTGACAATTTTGAAAATTTACTTTTAAATGCAACCTGTTTGAAACCTGTATCTCAATTTGTTTTTAAATAATAATAATTATTATTATTATTATTGTAGTTTTTTATACTCTTTCTGTCATCGTAGAAGTATTCTATTTCTAGACATTAAGCACAGACCAGTCAGAAAACGAATAAAACAAAAAACAGAAGTATTCCATACTTGGACATTGAACATGGATCAATCAGAAAACGAATAAAATAAAATAAGTTGCGGAATTCAACCAATAAAAAGATTGAAATATACTTCAGATTTCCAAACTCTCTACCGGGAAGCATATTTCAGATGTGTATATTGCTGAGACGATTACTGTTTCTAAACCAATAGGAGAGCGTCATTATCACGGTCAAGTACACGCCCACACAGTTTGATTGACAGGAACTCGTGGACAATTGACGGTGCTAATTATAACGATAATCTGTTGCGGATGAAAGTGAGTTGACTGGCTGAATGGTTAGAACGTCGAGCTTGAAACCGGAGGATATGGGTTCGAGTCCATCGCGGGCCGAGAGTCCGTTGGTGATTTTTTTTTTTTTTTTAATTATTGGAGGCTGTCTTTTATTAATAAATAAGACATTTAAAAAAATATATATTTCAAACCCTTTTAATATTCTAAATATCGTTCCAAAATGATTTATATATTAAACAAATGGGAAAAAAAGTATTCTGCGAAAATATCCGTATAAGCAAAATTCTTACTTTAATTTTTATTTATTTATTTCAGGATCAGAGGAAGTATAATTTCTAAATGAAGTAAATAAAATTCAGTCATTTTGAAAAAAAAAAAAATTCTTTCGTACCTTTAATTTTTAATTACCGAGTACAAATTCAAACAATCCGAGTACAAATAAATAATAAACACACACGATCAATTGTCCACGAGTTCCTGTCAATCAAACTGTGTGGGCGTGTACTTGACCGTGATAATGACGGTCTCCTATTGGTTTAATCAATTCTTTTTTCTGGGTGTAGGAGATTTTCTTGGTGCCTTTTTGTGGTTTCCTGTTATTAGACATTTTAGAAGTAAAATTCCATTATAAAAAATGCTTTCTTTAATATCCCTAATATCTATATATCAGAGATAGCTTCAAAATTTGTAAAAATCCATTAAAAAACAGAAACTTACTTTGAGAATTTAAGTGTGTCTATTTTCAAGTTTTGCAGCTACTGTTTATAAAATGAACATATGCTGGTTCAATTTGGTAGTAATTGGAAATAGCTCGTTTTAATACTTAAGAAGTAACAGAAAGATAAACGTTCTTCATCCCCCACCGCCCCGTTGAATGAGATAAGCCCCTTCCTCCCATGTAAATGAAGGTTTAGTTCTTTTTCTTTTTGCTGTTGTCACACTGGGCCATTGGCTGTTTTATAAAGAAAATAAAAGGACTCTTTTTTTTGTATATCTGAAATTTAAGAGTTTTTATTTTTAACCGACTTCCAAAAAGGAGAGGAGGTTATCAATTCAACGCGTATGTATTTTTTTTTTTTTATGTATGTTCACCGATTACTCCGAAACTATCCAACCAATTAACTTGATTTTGATGTTAAATGAGAGAGCTTGCTCTCGAATTGGTACCACTTCCGTTTCACAGAAACTGGTTCAGTACTTTTTTAGTAATTAGGCAAAAACTAATAAAATTAGTGATTTCTCGCAAATCAGTAATAATATGGATGTCGAATAAATTTACCGATGCCAGGATGGCCGAGCGGTCTAAGGCGCTTGATTTAAGATCTGGATTTCGAAAGGCAGCGTGGGTTCGAACCCCACTCCTGACGTACGTGTATACAATAATCTTTTCCGTATTATAATTTTTAAATATATATTTAACAAGTTAAATACTTACGAATACTACATACTAAATTAAATTATATAGTATTAAATAATATATTAAATACTACAAGTTATAGCATAATTATGCTATTAGGTATATTTTGTATTTAACCGTTACCACTCAGTATCAGAGATTTTTTATTAACTCAATACTTTATCAGTGAAAGAGTACTCAAAAAGAGAATAGACTTGCGAAAAGTAACAGACATTGAATAAGTTCTCTGAAGTGAATAAAGTCCGGACGCTAATTTCCATCCACTCAAGGATACAGCGCTTGGCGAAAGCCAAATGTTTTGACTAGCATCTACGCATTTTCTCGCGCATCATGGTTGTTTCAGACATTTTACTTACAATTTTTGTCTTATATGAGGCACTTTGAAGGTACTGTAGAGTATCAGAGGCATAGCGAGGTGGTTAAAGCAGAAAGCTTGTAATTATGAGATTGTGAGTTGTGTCCTTGCTCTTGTAGAATTTTATTTTGATTTTTATTTAAGTAATCAATAAAGAATGTTATAAAACTCAGTTATTTTGTATTAGTTTTATTGTCAATTAGACAATTAAAGATTTAATTACAATTAAGTTATAAAATTTAATTTAATTACATATTATATTACATAATTTAATTACATATTTAATTTAATTACATTTTATTACATAAAGTTTAATTTGAAATAAATGTAAATAATTAATATATGTTTTTAAATTCTGCTTTTTAATAATTAAATAAATATAATTTAAAATACAATAATTATTAAAATAAAATAAAAAATATTTTTATTTTAGTTATGCTACCGCCGTGTTGTAAGAGATGAATATCAAATTAGTAAAACCAATTTATTAAAGTTCTTATGTTTTAAAATGAGGCATCATTCATACATACACACACACACACAAAAAAAAACTATAGTATATATGTAATAAATAAATATATGTTGAACTCGACGAAAATAAACTATGTTGCATAAATTCTAGATATTCTTAGCACCACGGGCAGAGTAGTCGCTCCGACAGTTGGCGAGCAGTAGAAGAGTTTCATTGGGGTATTTCCCCATTAAAAAACAGACACCATCAGTCTTCAAGTTCTTTATTGATGAACTCATAAAATAGATAAAATCTTCCCCGCAATCACCTTAGTACCCATCGACACAACTGTCATTATCTCGTCCACATCATCAAATATTCTAATTCAGCGGAGAAATGAAATGTGCGGCTTGGTAGTTTAAAGGGCAAATCCATTCTAACCTCCTCAAAAGCCAAATGAAAAAAAATCATTTTCACGACAAAACTAGCGCCCTCCTACTCCGCGTCAATCATTTTAAAAATCCAATTAGGATGAACTCGAGCCTCAAACGGACAAAAATGATCAATTCTAATTGGTCGTAGCAGGCTGTCCTTGGCAAGACCTATATTTTTTCCTCGGAAGAACAAGCCCTTTAGCAACGCGTATTAACACCTGTCACGCGATGTTAAAAAAAAAATTAAAATCCCAGGAATATTCCAGAAAGTAAAAAGCTTACGAAATACCTCCCGCCGTTTTGAGAAGCAAGCAATAATTTATTAATAACTAAAGTAAGAAAAAGAATTTTAGCTGTTACAAGTTACGAAACTAAGATTGAAATATGTTCCACAAATTTAGAATTGAAGCTAAGAGAGAACAAAAATGGCGCAATTTTTTTTATTTTATTACAAATCTCCCCTCCCAGAAAGACGGGTGAAAAAGTAGGTCTGAGACCTGCAATTTCACAGAAAGGAAGATGATGCAGACTTAGCTCACAAAGTTGTTGATATAAGTAATAATAATTAGATACTAAACAAAAGAAAAATTAAATTAAATTATTTTTTTTTATAAATATAGAATTCAAATTTAGGAACACTAAGGTGATGCGTGGAATGACTTTATATTTACATACAATAATGTAGGCATCAATAAAAATACAAGATATGATCTTGTTTAGTAGTACATAACAGGAAGTAAGTTGAAAATATAAACAACTAATCTTAATATGCTAACATGAAAAATAAAAATAAAATAACGTTGAATGCATTCATGATAATGACAAATCTAAATATGAAGAAATTCACTGGAGAGTTCTAGACATAAATTTCGAGAGTTCATTTCAAAAATTCCTCTAAGGCTCAGAATTAGAGTGGTATAGTTCGTACCTCTTTTTTCAAGGAGTCTAATTATATCTTTATTAATTGTCTACTTTTCATTAGTTAATATTATAACAACAGTTCAGTTTTCATGTGACTGAGTCCTTGCACCTTTATAACAGTTCCATATTTGGGTATCTTTGTGAAAATACTTTATACTTGTAATTCAATATAGTAACACATTTTATAGTATATTAATATAGTAATAATAAATTTTAACAATGTAATAAACAAACAAGATAATAAAGAAACATAATAAAGAAAAAAAATATCACTAATAATAAATATCATAATAAGTATAAGTTACTCTCATAATGGGTAATAATAAATCTTTCAGTAAGTAATAGTAAATATTTCAAAAGACATTCTTTAAATTCTAAATTATATACTAAATTTCGTTTATCTCATCTCAGGTATTTTTGGGATGAAATATAGAGGAAAGTGGAATAGAATAAAGAATATAATCAATTATTTAATCATTTACTTAATCTTGTAAATCGAGTACAGGATTAAGTAGGAATATGTAAAAAAAATTAAAATATAATATGATAAAATAATATAAAATAAAAATAAATAAAAATTCATTTCATTTTTGAGAATGCACGTGACCTTCAAACTACTAAGACTCTTTAAAAGAAATATTAATAAATAATAAAAATAAAAGACAAGATTATTAATGTCAATTCATGTCAAATAATTACGCAATAAATATTCTCTCGGTGTGATAAAACATTGCAAGATGCAAGTAGGAAAGAAAAAAAGAAACAAAATTAAATTCTAATTGACATGTACTTGGACTGGAATGTAGCAGCAAAGAGAGAGAGAGAAAAATTAAAATAAAGTGATAAAAATTTTGTTACTTGGCAAATAACTAATTTATTAATTGATAGCTTAAATTTAATATTATAAATAGGTTCAGTTGAAAAAATATATATATATTTTTTAAATATTTATTTGTTATTATATTATTCTAAGTAGAGTAATTCAGTACAGAATAAGAAATTTCCACTTTGTTCGTCTACGCCGGCATAAACAAACAAATATAAAAATTTCCAGACAAGTGACACTCTCGCTGCAGTCAAGAGATATCATTGCCATTCTGTAAGAATTACAGGATATTATCTGAATTAAAATATGGAAAGAAATTTACTGTTTAAGAGAAAAAAATTATAAAATGATAAACTAGAGATATAGTCTAAGCTACAGTTTTTACTTGAGTTTGTTGTTGTTGATTAGGGGGTTGTAGCTCATGACTTAATTTAAATTTATCAGGGGAATAATAAGGCCTTAATTTAGATACATGTACTATTTCTGAACTTTTGAACTGGTTTTGCCTATCAATTTCAAAATTTACTTCGCATAATTTGTTAAGAATTTTATAAGGGCCACTAAATACTTATGATAACTTTCTAGTATTAGGGTACTGAAATTCTTCATAGATAACTAGATCTCCTATTTTAAATTTTGGTTCGATATAATCTTTATCATAATATCTTTTATTTTTTAAATGAAATTCATCAGTTCTTGCTTTAGCAATTTTAAGTGCTTCATGAACAGGGGGATAATAATTTTGTTGTAAGGGGGAGTCATAGGGTAATTGGCCAAAAAGCAAGTAAGCAGGTGGAAATTTAGTAATAGAATGGGGTGTATTATTATATTCATTAATTACCTCAGTTAAAAGCTTAGTCCAGGGAATTTTAGAGGTAGTGGAGTTTACTTTACATTTTAATCTAGTTACAATTGTCTGATTTACTCTTTCACATTTCCCATTCGTTTGTGGATGATGGGCAGTGGTCAAACGTTGTTTAATAGTATGATTTCGCAGGAATTTTTTGAATCTTGAAGAAGTAAAAGCAGCATTCCTGTCACTTAGTATTTTTTGAGGGGACTGTACACTTGAAATCTTACTAAAACGGAATAATTGTTGAGGGATTTTGATATTGAAGATTTGTTTCAGACAATTTGTATAAGTTTCTGTAGTGACACTTTTGGAAGGAAATGCCCAAACATATTTTGTGGCATGGTCTATTATAATATGGAGATTTTTTTTGTAGAATTATAATAATTGAACTCTCCTACAGTATCAACAGACAGACAGTCAAAAGGTTGATCTGTAGTGGGCATAGCTTGTAATAAGCCAAATTTTTTCTGTCTAGGTTTTTTATTTTTCTGGCAAATATCACAGTATTTAACAAAGTTAGTAATGTCTTGGGTCATATCTGGCCAATAATAGTTAGGAGAAATTAAATTTTGCATTTTTTGAACACCAGGGTGACCAAACTGTTCATGAGCAACACTCAGCAATTTTTTTCTTAGGGACATGGGAACTACCACTTTACGAAAACCTTTTCTTTTAACTATAATCAGTCCATTGTCATTAATATAATTTGATCCACACACATTTTCTTTTTCTTGCATCTCAATAATCTCTTTAACGTCAAGAAGAAAAGTAAGGGGTTTACAAAAATGAGAAATAGGGTTTCGGGACAACATGTCGGCTTCGACATTTGTAGATCCCTTTAAGTACTCTATTTTGTAATCGAACATACTTAACTTCAATGACCACCTAAATAATCGACCTCTTAAATGTTTGACATTTTTTAACCAAACAAGAGATGCATGATCAATATGGATGGTAAATTGTACACCGTGAAAGTAATGCTAAAATTTATCTAAAGTATCAATGATAGCAAGACACTCTAATTCGGTAATGAAATAATTTTTCTCATAACTTCTCAATCCTCTAGAAAAATAAGCAATTGGATGTAAAAAGTTATTATGGTCGGGTTGTTTAAGAACTGCACCTACCGCCACCTGAGAAGCGTCAACAAACATGTGTAGGGGTAATTTTGGGTCATAAATCTTTAAAATTGGTTTAGCAATGAGGACATCTTTTAATTTTTGAAAAGAATTTTGACATTCAGTATTCCATTCCCAAATAGTATCTTTCTTAAGTAATTTATTTAGGGGGTGTCTAATTTCAGCATATTTGTCAATAAATTTATGATACACATTTATAGAACCAAGAAATCTTTGTAATTCTTTAGTATTAGTAGGAGATTTTAATTTTTTAATTGTTTCTATATTAGTATTAGCTGGAGAGTTAAAGTTCCATTTTGGATTTCATACCCTAGAAAATTGATTTGTTTTTGAGCAAAAGTACATTTAGATAATTTTAATTTAATATTTTCTATTCGGCATAAATCAAAAATTTGGATGAGATGCTGTATATGTTATGTTCATCTATTGATTTAGAAAAAATAATTATATCATCAAAATAATAAGAAGCAAAGTCTATTTTATATTTTGTAAGAATTCTTCTAATTGTCCTGTTGAAAATTGGGGGGCCTACCTTTACACCAAAGGGGAGAACATTCCATTCCCAGAGCCCACAATTAGTAGTAAAGGCTAACTTTTCGGAATCGGCTGGGTGAATAGGTATGTGCCAATAGCCTGAGGCTAAATCTAGTGTAGAGAAATATTGGGCACCACTTAATTTGTCTAAAATTTCTATTCGGGGCAAAGGTTCAGCGTCATTTTTCATAATAGAATTTAATTTTCGGTAATCAACACACATTCGGGTTTTTTGCCTTCATCTCGTTTATTTACTAACGTAACTGGAGAAGAATATGGGCTATAACTTTCTTTAATTAACCCAGCAGCTAATAAGGATTGGATTTGCTGAGATATTTCTTTTTCATCAGCAGTGGATGTACGATAAGGCCTCAAAGATATTGGTAGATCAGATTTAAGATAAATACGCTGAGGTTCAATATTAATTCTCCCTACATCATATTTATTTTTTGCAAAAATATCTAAATTATCCCTTAAAAGTTCCCTTACATTTTTATTTTGAATAGTATTCAGATTCCCCAATAGATTATAATCATCATTATTAGTTCGCGGCAAGGATTGAGGAGTTATAGTATTTCCATAATCGGGTTGCACAGTAGTATCATTTTTTATAATATCAAAATGAAGCAATTCTAAGTTATCACTGGATATGTTGACATATTGGTTTAACGAAATATTGTCTTGTAGCACCTGGCTTTTTGCACAATCAATTTTCAATTTAAATTTGGCACAATCAGGTAAACCTAAAATAGCATAGTACAAATCTAGTTTACTTACTAAAAAATTAACATATCTCTTTATATTACCAAATTTAATACATAATCGACAAGATTTATTAATTGTAAGAGTTCCATGTGCCTGTCTAATAGTAATAGGGGTAACATTATGTAAATTACCATTTAAATATCGAACAAATTTGAGGGGTAAAATTGAGACAGTTGATCCACTGTCAACCACACAGTACACTTTGTTATTGCCCACATATCCAGGGATGATTAATTGTCAAATATTATTAGTAGGAGGTGGTTGAATATGAGCAGGAGTTTGAGATTGAAAGGAATTTGTGTTAAATATACAACTCCTCTCCCAATGATATGCATTTTCTATGCCTCTGTTTAAACATATTCTGCACGGACGACTTGGGTAGTTGCTTTGATAATGAGTCGTAGGCATTCTAGGAGTGAAAAACTTAGGATTAAAATTTTGGGATGGATTGTTTGGAGTAGGTCGAGTCCAATGTCTGGGCTGAGGATTGGGATTGTGCATAGGTCTAGTTTGTTGAAAATTTCTATTGCTGTTATTAGAGGTATGATTTGGAATCGCTGCTAATTGTTTAGCAATGCGAAACCATTCACGAGTATTGGAAGGAGGGTTAACCATCAAACAATTTTGATACTCCGGCTGAAGTCCATCAGTTAATCTCTGTATAATTAAATTTTCCCCAAGCTGAAGTTGCCTTCCAATCTCAACTTTCTTTCTAAAATAAGAATCCAAATCACTTAGATCATTTAACTTTAAGGAAGTAAACTCAGAAAATTTTGGAACTCTAACCTGAATGAATTTTTCAGTTAAAATCTCGACAATTTCCTCATAAGTAGCACAATCCAAACAATCTTTTATATAAGCTTTTAGCGCTTCCCCCTTTAAATATTTTGAAAGATTTTGTTTTTTCCACTGATTATCTTTTTTTTCTCTCCAAAACACTCATTATCAAAGTGTTTAAACCACTTAAAAATATCCATGCCTGACTCAAAGTCGAAAGGTACAATATCAAGTTTATTTTCTGACATTTTTTCTTCCTTTACTAATCCAGATCTTAATAACATGAAAGAAGGATAATTCATATGGAAAATATTTAAATGCTATACTTCAATTATTAAAATTCAATTACTATACTTCAAATACTTCAATAAATAACAATAAAAATAATAAATAATAAATAAATCAATTCTGTTTGAATTCATGTGAAATAAATAAATAATAAATAAATGAGTAATAAAATAATAAATATCGGTTTTCCATACATGGGAAATAACAAATAATTTTAAGAACAAAAACACTTTTCTTTACGTATTGAAAATAAATTTTGCAACAGAGAATTTTTTAAGAACAAAATAATCCATTTTTCGTATTAAAAACACCTTTAAAACTAAATAAAATTTCTATGAGCAGAAAATTTCAATTAATTATAAATTAAGAACAAATTTATTTTTTAATATCTGTAATAAAAGAAAAGAAAATCAAGAATTTAAACAAAAAAATTATTATTAAAATTTCTTAATCAATAAACAAATAAAATAATAAATAATAACTTACAGACACCTCGATGTGGCCTTGTTCAAATACCTAAAATTTATTAAAATAAACAAAAATAAAGCACTTCGTAGATACGACTCACAGGTGCAAATTTCAATTAGCTTATATTACCGATGGAATCAACCGTAGTTTCGCAATCGTGATGCAAGTGTTCATTTATTATGAAATGAAAATTGACCAAAATATTTCTGCACTTTTACCTAGAAAATACAGTAATAAATAAATAAAAGCAAATGATGTTGAAATTTGTCGTGCAGGTGTTCTTTGGATTAAATAATCAGCACACGTTTTCGTAAATATCATGTATAAAAAAAATACTAGAGGCATATTTCACAATAAAAAGATTTGTAGCTGTAGATACCACACATAATTACAAACAAGATTTCATAACACGATCTTTTTTCACAGCTGAAAGGTTTCTCATTTATATGGACAGGAAGCTGTTATTCTCAGATTTCCTTTTTTGAGAAAAATTTTTTCTTTATCGACCGCATTCCCCTCAACACCAGTAGCACCACTCGATGATTCATGTCGGTTCAAGATGAGTAATAAACAAAGGCAGAAGTTCCAGCAATTAGTTTCAAGCTTGGCGAAAATGGCGCGTGTACACACAGCGTTGCGAAGAATTCTCAGAGAAAGGTTCAGTTGTTATTAAGCCACAATAATTTCCTTTTCTCAAAAGTCGTACGCCGGTTCATTTTTTATCCTGCCGGCTAAAATGTAATAAATAAATATATGTTGAACTCGACGAAAATAAACTATGTTGCATAAATTCTAGATATTCTTAGCAGCACGGGCAGAGTAGCCGCTCCGACAGTTGGCGAGCAGTAGAAGAGTTTCATTGGGGTATTTCCCCATTAAAAAACAAACACCAACAGTCTTCAAGTTCTTTATTGATGAACTCATAAAATAGATAAAATCTTCCCCGCAATCACCTTAGTATCCATCGACACTACAACTGTCATTATCTCGTCCACATCATCAAATATTCTAATTCAGCGGAGAAATGAAATGTGCGGCTTGGTAGTTTAAAGGGCAAATCCATTCTAACCTCCTCAAAAGCCAAATGAAAAAAATCATTTTCACGACAAAACTAGCGCCCTCCTACTCCGCGTCAATCATTTTAAACATCCAATTAGGATGAACTCGAGCCTCAAACGGACAAAAATGATCAATTCTAATTGGTCGTAGCAGGCGGTCCTTGGCAAGAACTATATTTTTTCCTCGGAAGAACAAGCCCTTTAGCAACGCGTATTAACACCTGTCACGCGATGTTAAAATAAAAAATAAAATTAAAATCCCAGGAATATTCCAGAAAGTAAAAAGCTTACGAAATACCTCCCGCCGTTTTGAGAAGCAAGCAATAATTTATTAATAACTAAAGTAAGAAAAAGAATTTTAGCTGTTACAAGTTACGAAACTAAGACTGAAATATGTTCCACAAATTTAGAATTGAAGCTAAGAGAGAACAAAAATGGCGCAAATTTTTTTTATTTTATTACATATATAAGTATTTATTTTAATAATTACTATTTCATTTATAATCATAAAGTAGTGTAACATAAAAATATTAATTATAAATATTCAAATTTTAATATTTCTATGTATTTACTTAATGATAATAATTTAAGAAAAAAAGGAAAATCTTTATTCTTTAATCTTTTTTAATCTTCCTTTAATCTTCCACTAACATAATTTAAGATTTTCTTTTTAAAAATTATCCACATTTAAATATATATAACTAATATTAACGATTTATTAATTAATATTAATATATATATAATTATAAAATTATATTAATTAACATTATTAATTATTACATATATAACTAATATTAATAAGTATTATCATTTAAACAGATAATGTTTTTAATGTTTCGTTTAGTGATTTATTATTAATTCTCTTCGATTTTCAATGTCTAGTAAGATATTAAATATGGAAAAAAAAAAAAAATTATATTAGATAAAAACTTTTAAGGTGTTTTTTTAGATAAAACGTGATCGTTGTTTTGTATCTGTACTTTGTACAAATTCAATCAGTATATGCATGTATATTTAGTTTAGACTTATCAATTCATGAATAGGAAGGGTGCATTAAATCAGTGTCACAAAAGTTGGTGTAAATTCCCAAATATATTTTATTTCAAATGAAAAATTTCCAAGTATAAAAAATATTTTAATTTTAACACAATTTATTATTAACAGAAAGACATTAAAATCTGAATAGATCAGAACAGATGATATCGAAATTATGTACATTTTCTAACTATATAATTAAATGACCTAACTATATAACAACTATATACTATACACATACGTAATATTTAAGCAGACATGTATGAATGTATAAGTTCATACATACTATGTACATATGCTGATATTTATGAATATATTCATATATATTTCCAACATTAAGAAGTTTTAATTTATCAATCTTAGTGCATTGCTATACTTGGTGATTTATATCACATTATTAAAATGAATAAATAAATAAAAATTTGATATAGCAGATCTCAGTATTTTCTTATAAAGTTCTTGAATTGATACTTAACAAGAAAATAAATTAAACAAAATAAAATTTATTTTTAGCTATTATCATGTAATTTATCCGAATACAACAACAGCTCTCTTTCGTTCTTCTTTTTTTATTTTTTCATTATTATATTATTCATTATAAACTGAAATACTATAAGAAATGTAAAGAAATATAAATTAAAATTTACAAATTAAGTTAACACAACAAGTTACTCGTATATATTTAATTAATATTTGGTGGTATATAAAAAAAAAAAATTCCATTAAATTTATTATTATTAGTTTTTTCAAATAAATTATTTGTATAATACATTTTTTCAGTAGATGGCGACACTATACGATGTTATCAAGGAATCTTGGAAGAGGAGTCAATGACGGATGGAATAGCTCTTTTTCCTCCAAACCATTTGGCACGCTTTGACTTTCGCCAAGTGCTGTATCCTTGAGTGAATGGAAATTAGCAGTCCGGACAAACGAGCGGTCTAAGGCACCAGATTTAATCTCTGGTTTTGAAAGAGAGTATCGGTTCGAACGTCACTCCTGACATATGTGTATAGTATACAAAAAAATTTTCCGTATTATATATTTTTTTAAGTGACTTCAAAAAAGGAGAGGATGTTATCAATTCGGCGCGAATGTATTTTTTCCCTATGTATGTTCACCGATTACTCCGAAACTATCCAACCGATTAATTTGTTTTTTGTGTTAAATGAAAGAGGCTACTCTTCCATTGGTACTTCTTCCATTTCATTGAAATTGGTTCAGTACTTTTTTAGTAATTAAGTAAAAACTAATAAAATTAGTGATTTCTCGCAAACTAAAAGTAACATGGACGATGATTAAGCTCGCCGAATGGAGTGCAGTCAGGTGGCTGAGCGGTGTAAGACAGCAGATTTGATTTCTGGTTCTTGAAAGAGATCGTGGGTTCGAACCCCACTCCTGACATACGTGTATGGTTTACAGTGATTTTTCCCGTATTATATATTTTATTAACTGACTTCAAAAAATCGTTAACTTTTAACTAAAAAGAGAAAAATAAACTTTTCTACCAAAAATTAAACCGACTTCAAAAGCTACTGCAAAGTGAAAAATAATTTTTTTTTACAGAATAGTATTAAGAAATTAAATTAAGAGCGTAGTATTTATCATGCGTATTATTATATTTATGTAGATTAATTTGATTTTTTGAAGTCGGTGCCAGCCAAGCCAAGTTCAAAATTAAAATTAATTATCCAATGCAAATCGTAAAAGAATAAAATTAAAATTTTAACTAAATGTTAAATCGCAAAAAAACTCGTAGATACTTGGATGCGTGTCTATTGGAAAATTACATGTAACTTGGCTTGGCTGGCACCGACTTCAAAAAATCAAATTAATCTACATAAATATAATACGCATGATAAATACTACGCTCTTAATTTAATTTCTTAATACTATTCTGTAAAAAAATTTATTTTTCACTTTGCAGTAGATTTTGAAGTCGGTTCAATTTTTGGTAGAAAAGTTTATTTCAATTTGCTTAGAAAAATTAATAAAACAGTATAGAAGGATTTATTTCCATCTATGAAAACGCTTCCAGACTATGTCTCTAAAACACCCATATGGGTTAGTCACTATCAAGCCTGTCTTTGTTTTTGCACTTTTCATAAAACTAAATTTACGCTTTCAAAACAAGTCTTTGTTTTTGCACTTTTCATAAAACTAAATTTACGCTTTCAAAACAAGTCAAAGCGTATTTTTACAACCTAGAAGAAACCTGGCAATATGTATAATTTCCATTTTTTTTTTCTTTTAACTATTTGGAAAATGGTTATTTCTGTAGGTTGAGAATAGAGGTATCTTTAATCTTGTGATGTCTGGATTTTATTCGTCTTTAGGGGCTATGCAAATATGACGTTATCAAATTTTTTGTAATTTTGGACCCCCTTCCCCCCTTCGATATCATACCTTATGTTTTCTACCTCTCTACCCTCCGATAATTATATCATTATCAAAGTGTAAAAGATTTTTTTATTAGAATTTTGGCCTTTTGTTTGGAGTATAATATACAAAACTGGTTAAATTTATTTTTTGCATACTTTATTGTTTCAAATAGAGAAATCAATAAAATATCGCTTTATTCAAATAAAATTTAAAAGAAATAGTTACTATTTAGAAGTGTTTTATTATAGCTTTTTGTTGCATAATGCATTCAACAATAATAAAGTCTTGTTGAACTTGCCCCCCGAACTGCGGAAGGGTGGGGGGGGGGGAACAAACAGAAATTCTTATCCACAAAACAAGTCTTTCTCTTTCACTGATTAGTAAACACAAACTTCATTTCAAATATACTTCACATATGGATTCTCGAACAGTGATTGCATATGCATTTTAGAATTAGATAATTTTATAATAATTTAGTGATTTAAAAATAGCTTTGTATTTTCATAAAAATAGATAACAGATTAAAAAATTATAATATTTAAAAAAATATTTTACCATTTTTACTATTTTGAACAGAAGACAATGTTACAAATAAAAAGAGACAATTTTGATTGGGTCAAAAATGATATCGATATCAAAAGGCAACCCCCTCTCCCCCTACAGATTGTTGAAATAAATTAATCACCCTTCAGCTGAATAGAACAATCTACTTAAAATCGAATTAGATTTATTTACGATGTAAACCTTTTTTGCGTATCATAAAAAGAAAGTAATTATTTTCCCACTATTTCGAAATAAACAGAAAAATGGAATGAAGTGATTCTTTCAAAGAAGATTCATACGAATAAATTTATTATTGCGGCTAAGTCACGTGATGAAAAACAAAAAAAATAAAAGAAGGAAAAGAACTTTTTTTTTGGTAAAAAAGAACTTTTTTGATTTTTTTTTTTTTTTTTTGTTGTTGTTGTTAGTTTGTTGTGTGTATTCAGAGTGTAAAAAAGAAATGTAACGGTTTTTCGTAGATGCTAAAAGCAGCTCTGTATTAATACAAGATATAATAATTATTATTAGTTTAAATTCAGTGGAGTTTGTTATTTCAATAAGATGAATATTAATCAATCATTTAATATTTCAGATAGATAAATTTATTAATAAATCAGCTAATAAAAGCTGAATAAAGGTAAGATCATCTTGCCTTATTATTGACTTGTGTGACGATTAGAGGTCTGCACGGGCCCGGGCTGGGCCCGTGGCCCGTACCCGGCCCGGCGGAATCGTTTTGAATTCTCTAACGGGCCGGGCCGGCAAAAAAATTGAACGGGCCAGACGGGCCGGGCCGGACCGATAAAAAAAAAATTTCAATAAAAAAAATTTTTTGAATATAAGTTCTGAAGATTTAAGCAGAAACGATAAAATATGAGCTATTTTCAACGAAAATGGTTTTAACGAGAATAAGCATAAATGTGGCCATACTAGTTTGACAGCATCGATATAAAAATGCACAGTGTATCGGCATCGGAGAATTACATTATGTGTAACCCGTTTTAATATTTTTTTAGCTGACTCATGCCGGTCCGAGATCACACTTGCATTATTTTTCTACATATAGACTGGCCGGACCGGTACTAGGCTTAATTATTGGCAGAAAACATGATTTGTAAAATTATTAACAGCGATAAAGAACTTATGTTAGCTTAGTCTTCGGATATGTACTTCTTGATGATTTTTAAATTAATTTCTCAATAATGCGAAAATTTGACACATTTTCTAATTAATTTTAAATTGTAAAGTATAAAAGTGATAAGCCTAACTATTGAAATAATTTGGAATCGAATAGCGTTTTTCATTTTTGGTAAATAAAATACTTGTATAACCTTGTTGAGATATAATAGTTTCTCAAATGCTTGCAGGTTTTTCTCCCTTCCCTTGCTATTGCTTCCAGAAATTCTATTCAAAACGCTAATTATGACAGTATTTTATTTGTTTGCAGTATTCTTAAATTGCTTGTATCAAAAAATGGATAACGCCATTCGATTATATAGTTTCTGAATAAAGATATCTGCTAATCTTATGCGTTTCTGAGGGAAAAAAAAAAATGAATTTAGAAATGTATCAGAAAGGAGCTTCGTTGAATTTAAGAATGAATTTGGATTTGAAATCTATAATAAATGATATAGAAATGTATTTATAAATCTTCCTTTATTAAACAGCTTCAAAATTAACGATGTTTTTAGCTTTCTTTCTTTTTTCTTTTATTTTAAACCATATTAATTTTTTAATGAATCTTTATTCGAATGTTGAAAGCCTAAGAATCTAAGTAATCATTAACGTTGTTAATGTGTATTTGCTGTAAAATATACTGTAAAATCATTCCATAGATATGTACGCAGTATTCTTTAAAGGAATCTTAGTTATATGATAAAAATATGAATTTTTTAGAAATCGTAGAAATTGTAACGGGCCAAAACGGGCCAAGCCGGGCCTAAAATATAAAAATTTAAACAGGCCGGGCCGAACTTTTGAGTTTTGCATCGGGCCGGGCCGAAATAACTTTCCTACGGGCCGGGCCTGGAAATTCCGGCCCGTGCAGACCTCTAGTGACGATGTCACATAAGTTTAAGTCCAAAAGTCTAGATAGTGAAAAGTAATCAGCTAACGTTTCTCAATTATCAAGCGGTTGAAACAAAATTCACATGCCAGTTTCGATAAATCATACAATTCCTTGGGCATGTGAGGAATCTAATCTATCAACCAAAGTTTGCATTCAGATATAAAGCGCACCCACATCGCAAGAATAAACGAGTAAACCCTTTCTAAGTTGATATTCTCACGAACGTAATTAAGATTAGAGAAATCATGAGTGTTAATCAGCAAAACAAAAGTCGGAGGTCGTTAAAATATGACCCCCTTTTTAGATAAGCAATTTTATATATGTATGCTTAGATCGGGTAAACGAACAAAGAGCAGAATATAGTTAGCAATAATGAAGTTGTGATTAGTTAAAAAGAGGATATAGCAATGCGAAGTAGCTATGATGACCAGGAGAGTGTATCCATGACCAGAGCCGGAGATGGTATTTCCCGGGTTCTATTCATCTCCTGGTAAGTCTCCCGAAGTCTCCTCTCTCTTCCCTCTCGCTCTATATATAATGTGTAAATCTTATATTTAATTGGTGTTAATAAATAATTGTTTCTTGTGTGAGATCACGGCCTATTCCCTTCATAACTTTAGCACACACGGCAGAGCCATGACACTTGTCTATTTCATGAATAATTAACTCTTTAAAAAAGATATATATTACCAATTATACTCATTATCGTGTGTCGTCGCAGCGTTACAAAGGCACATTTGATAATATATTATCAACAGAGATATCTTACGATATCATGTGCCAGACCCCCCCCCCTGCCCCCTAAAATGAAAACGTTATATATCCACAGCCCCTTAAAAGTTTAAAAATTCGTAAATTGTGAAAATGAAATTCTATTTAAAATTTGTTTGACTGGTGCAGGAATATTAATGTTTAATCCATGGTAACTATCATAATCCACGTAACATATGACTTTGTTATTACGTAAGCTATATTTTGATCATCACAAAATTGATGTTTATTATTATTATTATTATTTAAATATAGAATTTATTTATAAGTCTAAAATTTTAGTCTTTGAAAATATTATTTTCCAAATAGTCATCGTAAAATTTAACGCTTTCGTGACGAGAGCTTTTTAAGAAATTTTTAATGTTTAGTCACAAGTTTTTAAAAACAGAAATTTGTGCCATATTAAATCGATAAAATGCTCCGATTAAGTAAGGCAGGTTTTACAGTAAAATTTTACTGGTGGGGATAAACAAGGATTCTTAAGTTTTTTTGCGGCACATATAAGTGTCGCTCTTTCCAAAGGGGTTAACTCAGATACCTGCATCTATACATATAATAAAACAGTAGGACCCGGTGTGTCTGTACATTGAAGATAATTGACAAAAATGGAGTCAGGGCGATAAAAGAAAACCAATGAAACACAAAAAAAATTTTTTTGAATTTTTTGTCTGTCTGTCTGTCTGTCTGTCTGTCTGTCTGTTTGTTCGAGGTTATCTTCGTAACTACTGAATGGATTTTTATGCGGTTTTCACTAATGAAGAATGCACACTCCCGGGCAGTGTATAGGCTTTGTTTCATCAAAATCGGACAACAGACAAAAAAGTAACAAAAAGAAACAAAAGAAACTATTAGGTGCGCTGCTCACGTTTTTTAGTACATAACGTTTTTTAGTACATATAAAATCCAATAGATGTCACTGTGCGATTTTAAAACGCGCTATCGTTATGTTTTCGCCAGTCTACTTAAGTATGAGAAAGTTTCAAGCTGGCTGTCGTTCCATGTGGTTTAGTCGGTAGAACGTCAGTGCGCCATACTGATGGCCCGGGTTCGATTCCCAGCATGGAATTTTTTTTCACTATGTTGGCATTAACGCCTATAAGCAATTAAAAGAATTTGAAATATTGTATTCAAGGCGAATTTTCTCTCTGGGAAAATTTCCTTGCATTAATATGTCAGTGTAATTTTTTTTTCGATTTAATTTTTTTTTTCGAAACTTTGTTTTTCTTAAAAAATTACAGTAAATATTTGATATTTCCCAACGTTTTTTGAATGATCGACTTGCTTTTTTTTTTTTTAATGTATGTCTGAACCTTATCTAACTACTTCTTCAAGATTTCTTTAGATAAACCGACCAGCGTAGCGGGCGAAGGCCGCTAGTAAACAATAATTTAGCACAATGCATTTATCTCTTACTTGTAAAATTGGACATCATTTTTATCAAATCAGGTTTTTAACTTTTTTTTTTTTTTTTTCAAAATTAACTGTGATGCATTATTGCCAAAATAATGAATTAGGTTAAACATCCCGCTTTGCTATTATATATTCGCTAAAATTATATATTTAGCGATAGTTTTCTTGTATTTCAACAAATTCAATTTTAAAACCACAAAATAGTTTAATTTTTACACAGAAAAGTTTTATTATAGTTACAATATATAGATATATACATATGTATATTTACAATGAATAAGAGTGTTTTTTAGCACATATCCCACAGATAAATAAATAAATAAAATAAACCAGGCTTAGTTTTTCTGAATGCAAAAATATTTGAAAAGGGTTCCTGTAAAAAACTTATATTAAAGTAGAAGAACTGCTGTCACAGGGTTTAAGATTTCCATCTTTAGTGATAAACTTAAAAGAAGAAAGAAAAAAAAACTATTTTGTGTTATGTTTAATTTTAAATTTGTAGAAATATTATAGTCTAAGAGCCGACCGCACGAAGCCCTAAGTCCTCGAGCACAAGAAAAATTCCTTTATCTTATGTAAGAGTGGTAATAGGGGAATCTAGTCATCCATGTCTGCCGGAAGCGATGTGGTGCATAAGTCAAAAATGAATACCACTAGTGGCTGGCTCGTAGATTTAGCATTGTGTTTCAATGCATCCAATTTACCGTGTTTTCGAACTTTTAATTGCACGGCAAACATAATATTAAACGTACGAGTGAACCACTAGTGGTATCAATTTTTGGCTTATGCACCACTTCGATTCCGGCAGACATGGATGACTAGATTCCCCTGTTACCACTCTTCCATAAGATAAAGGAATTTTTCTTGTGCTCGAGGACTTAGGGTTTTGTGCGGTCGGCTCTTGGACTATGAAGCAATGCAGAAATTTCTTTGATCTTTTATTTCTTCAATTCAACTACGGTGATTTTTATGCAACGTCGTAGCTAGAAGTGGAAAATAACCTTTTGAAACTTTTGTTAATAAAGGTACACAATGGAAAAAACGACACCAATATTAAGAAATTCTTTTAATAATTACTAGAATCCCAACGCAATGAGTGAGGAACAAAAAAAAAAATTCCCAATGGTATATTTCCTGTTGAAGTTCCGTCATCATGATTCAGGATGTTAAGTAAATACGGTTCCTTGTGGAGTAGTTAAATAGAACAAATATGCATCTTTATTCATTCAAGTTCTGAATTGTGCTTCAAGTTATATCACCCACTTACGCTTATTTACGTTTTTAAATTTGTTTATTAAGCTTCTTCTATTTTTTGAGAGATTATTAAGAAAGAAGTGTTTAAATCAAAACATATATTAACATATGGCCGTGACTGTTTCTCTTGGCAAACGATCTCACAATATAGTATGGAATGTTGGTAAAATTAAATCGTCTGCTAGCAATGAATTCCATCTGGAAAATTCAAAATGGTGCTTTATGTTAGAGATTGATTTTAGCTCTCAACAAAGAGAAGAAGATTGGAAGATGTACTTAAAGAAAATTAATCCGAATGACGGTAATCATGCGTTTTCGATTTCCGTTTACGTTGAGGACAGATTCAAACAACTCGAGTGCTTGAGCTTCACGAGACTAAATGTTCAAAAATCCGGAATTCAACAAATCATGTGGCGGAGAAAATCGAATATCCTTCAGAAGCATCCATTTCTTAAGCTACATGGTGATGTCAGCTTCGTAATAACGATACTCTCTGATCATCGATATATTGCAGATATTAAAAGCTGTACAGGTATATGCATTATTTTCACTTATTTAAATATATTTAATTACATTAAAATATATTTCTCTCCCTAAGTAATTATATGAAGATTAAAATAAATTATTAATTATCGGCAACATTTGGACATTATGTACTGTTCTTAGAAGTGTCAATAGTACCCGTATAAAGTATAACATATAAAGACTCAGAATTTTTATTTATATTTTTTTTTTTTTTTTGTGTGTTTTTATTTTTTTTTTTTTTAATATTTTTTTTAGACATAGTAATTCAGTATCACTTAAAACCATAATTTTTACTTATTTAAATTTATTTATTTAAGGGGACATAGTATGTTGAAATTGGTCAAAATATCAATTTCTTTTTACTGAAAGCTTCTTTAATTGCGAATATTTCGACGCCTCATTTTTTACATATACGACAATTATATCGCGAAATATAGTAAATTTTGTTAATAGATCCAGTATAATTACCCATACAAATGAAAACATTAAATTAATTTTCCTCCCTGTTCATATTTTTATGACTTATTTGTTCGATAAATACTAAGGGTTTTTAATCTTTTTGCTAATTTAGATAGAGGTTTAAATTTTTTCTTGTTCTCCATGGTGTATTTAATATTTTTGTGTATGGATTGAACATTCGAGTTTAAAGTTATTTAAAAAAATAATTGAGAGTTTGTTGAATTTCCTTCATTTTTCAATATATACGAGAGAAAAAAAAATCATATTTAATGTAAAATTCCATACATCTAAAAATCCAAAAACAGTTTTGTGTAGCATATTCTAATAAAAATGTAAAAAAAAAATAAATAAATAAATAAATAAATAAAAATCGAAGCAAAAATATTTATATTTATGAAAGTAGTAGCGATTTTTAAAAAGTTACATAAAAAAACCCAATAAATTTTAGTAAAATAGACTGCTTTAAGAGATTTTTTTTTATTATTTTGTTTAACTTTTGCTATTAAGTAATGTGCCATCACATATATTACAGTATTATTCAAAATTGAAGAGATAGTTTCAAAGGTAACTGTATTCTCTTAATTAGTTTAAAATATATTAGTCTCTCTAAGTAATGATATGAAGCTAAAACAAATTATAAAGTAATTATAAAGTTAAGTAACGGCTACATTTGCACATACTGTCCTTAGGAGAGTTAGTTATAGTATCCTTATAAAGCATAGAATTTAAAGAATGAGAAATTATTATTTTCTTTTATTTCATGATTTTTTTTTAAATAGTACTTTAGCATTATTTAAATAACATAATTAGAGAAAACTTAATTGAAAAAGCAAAATAAAATTATTTATTTTATATTTAAGTTTTCTTTTAATTATAATAGCGCATTTTCAAAAATCTTTAGAGAGTTAAATTTTTTTACACATATTTTTCAAGTAATTTAATTACATTATGTATTAATTATTTTTTAAATTACCACCATCAGATAGAAAATAATTAGAATTCGTCTTGCAATTTGTTGGTAAGATATATACTTTTATTTAATCTAAAAATACCTTCTTCTGAATTTTATAAGAGAAAAAAATAGCTAAATATACATTTTTCATTAAAAAATATATATGTATATTTTTTTAAATCAAATCTTTAATGATATGAAAACTATTTAAAAAAAATAATTGAAACGCTCAAGATATTAATAAATAAATGAGATGAAATAATTTTAGTGTTTCTTTAATATCTAATTTCTATCAGTTAAAAAAAATGCTATTTCTTTAGGTTAAATTCTTTTTTATAGTATATATAGATATTTAATAATTATCATAAAAAACAAAAATAATAATGAACGAAAAAAAGAGTGTCAAAAGATCACAAAACTGTAATTTGTTAGAGAGTACAAGTATTTAAAAAATATATATATATAAAGATATAATCATCTAACATATTTTTAATTTTTTATCGAATTCAAACTTTTTATCGTTATGATAAAATGGAATGTAAATTGAAAATATTAATAAATAATTAGTATAATCAATAATTAATTATTTTTAATGTTTATTTATTGAATGGAATAAATTTAATAACAGTTATTGAAAAATACTTAATGAATAGTTATTGAAATAAAACGGAGCTTAATTTCAAATACATTAATATAAATAATATTAATAAATAAGTAAGATTTCATTAAAGTAAGCGTTTTTTGATAATTAATTCTCTGAGAATCAGCAACATATACAGAATTACTTATGTTAAACGCTTCCCTGATTTGCCCTAAATCATAAAAGAAACATGTTTTTTCCAATCATGATTAGCCCTTTACCAGTTACGGGCATCAATAATCCAGGGAAGTAGTGGAGGGTTTACCGAAGGTATATGCCGTACACCCTCTGGATTTACCGTATACCCTCTGCTTCGCACGTTTTTCTAGTTCAATTAGACAAAAATTTCTGTTTTGAATAACCGGTGTTAAAAGTATAAAGAAAATATGTAAAAAAATTGAAGAAAATAGCAAAAAATATTGACAAGTTAAGTGATTAATTATTCGTGTTTCGGGGGAAACAATTGAAATATTTTTACTGATTGCCGACAACTGTTTATTAAAATCACGTTTAATATTCTGACGCTGCTGTCACGTAATCAGTGCATCTTCAATGTGAATGGCAATGACGTTTTGTGACATAATAATTGTAAAGACGCGCATAATAAAGTGGATTTATCGGTTTTTAATCTGGTTTATAAACAAACATCCGGCAAAAACACGTACAACTTACATACAAACATTTCTTGCTGTTTCGGCCAAAAAACTATGGAAAGAAATATTAATTTCCCTGAACTTTGAAATGTGCATCTAGTTCATGAATTTTCGGCAAAATCAAAAATAAAAATCATTCTTCGAATTTCGTAGTTAAGGTGCTATCATACAGACTAATCCATAACTCATTACACAAACTTTAAGAAGATGTGAAGCCCACTCCAAATTACAATTTTTCTTACAGGAAATCAGGTTGGTAATCCATTTTTCTCAGACAAATATACAGGGAACCTTAATGAAATTCAAACTTGGTTTTTCTTTCATCACTTGAATGATTATGAAGATACTGTAACAAAAATTTCAAAAAAATTACTTTTCTTTCTGTGAAATTTTATGATATCCCGAAAAATGGTAAAAAAAAAAAAAAAAAAAAAGCCATTATTCACATACAAATAGCCCTGAATTTGATACTTCATATTTACGAATTTAATAAATGTTACATACGATCTTACTAGCCGAAATCTCCAGAATTTTCGTTATATCGATGCGCTCAAAGCAAGGCAAGTTTGTTGACAGTTTCGTTAAAATATCTTCAATATTGTTAAAATTCAAAACAAAAATGCCGGTTGGAATTTCAGTGAGACATTGATTTGACTAAAAAGGGATTACTGCAGTTTCTTATTCGAAAATTGTTTGTATTGTGAGATCTTTATCACCCAGTAGAATTTGACCAAAGAAATGTGTATGACCAAAGAAAAAAAATGCTATATACGAGAGGTCTGGTTTTTAATAGACGTCTCTCTCTCTCAAAAATAAATAAATAAAATAAAATAAAATAAAAATAAAATAAAATAAATAAATAAATAAATAAAGTAAATGCAGTCGAAATTTGATATTTAAGAGTTTTTCAAGAAAGGAGCCGTCCATAAATGTTGTCACGCTTGAAGGGGGAGAATTGACATGAAATTTTGACAGTTTGTGACAAGGGTTTGGGAGGGGGTAGAGATGTAAATTTTCCGGAAAAATATAAGTGGCGGAAAAAAACTGGTTTTTTACCGGGTTTTTTCGAAAAAAAACCCGGAAAAGTTGGAAAAATTGATTTTTCATGATTGTTTTGCCCACATAAATTATATTTTCTTAGAGAATATTAAATAATAAAAAAAAATTTTCCATTTATTTGTATTAAAAGAAAATTATTTTCCCTTTATATTACAAAATAAAAAGAAAGAAGCAAAGCCTGCTTATAAAAGTTTAGATTTTTTTTTTTCACAGCCTAAGAATTTTTATTAAATGCTATTGTTTGTTATATCTCTGTTGAAATGATTTTTCAGTTACATGTTTAACTATCAACTGACCTAATGTAAAATATTTGATCCAATGTGTCTACAGTTTGGAATTAAATAAACTATTTATCTCATTTACAAAAGTATAGTTTTTAAATAAATGATACTAGTTCAATGAAATAAATTATTGCAATTTTAGTCATTATTGGGTGAATTTCACATGAACTGCCAGTTTGATGTCCTGATGTTTAAATCTAAATTTTATATTAATAAATTTATTTTTTGATATTCTAAAAGCAGGTAGTAGCACATCTTTTTATGCTTAATTCAATGCATTCATTACATTTTTTCAGAGTTATGAAATAGTGGTCCTTTTTTTTTTTTTTTTTTTTTTTTTTTTTTGTACTTTAGTTAGCAAATAATGGGAATTTACTTGTCCTGAATAAAAATCTGGCAAAATTTCAATCTTTTTTTTATGCTTCCAAACATTAAAAAAAAATTATATATGGATTAAAAGTAAAATATCCTGTGGTAATTAAACAAATAGAAAATTTATATTTTTAAAATACATATCTAAGAGTTTAAAATTTAAAAGGATTTTGTGTCCTCATATGCAGAACACGAGTTACCTTAGGGAAGTTATTATTATTTGTTTTCAAAATATTTGTACAGTGGCTCACAAAAGTGTTCGTACACTATAAAAATTTATACTAAAAAGAAATTTCCCTGAAATTAAATTCGTATATGAAGTCGAGAGTTTTTTTATATTTCTCCAAGTTATTCTAAATGACACACAACCTTTTTGTTTAACATTAAGGGATTTTTTTTTAAATCTAAAAATAAAAACAGAAGATGCCACAGAAAGAAGACGCCACAAAAGTCTTCGTACACAGAAACATTTTCTGATAATTTCATTATTAAAAATATTGTTTGTCGCTTTATTTTTATTTTTGCATTGTATTGACATTTACAAAATCGCCTGGCTTTATATTTTGCAGAATTGGTCCGTAATATTCTATTTAATAATTAAAAATGGTTTGTAATCGTAATGTCACGACTAATAGCGGTTTAAATTAGTTATTTTTCTTCATAATAGTAGTAAATCAATTCGAAATATTGCAAAATTAGTTAATTTATTCCATTCTATGGTGAAGTATGCGATAAAAGGCTTTGTAGAAAAAAAAAATGGATTGCAAACTAGGTATGAAAAGGTCGTCTAAGTTAACGCAATGAGATCAACTACTTACAATTAGAAAAGTCTTAAAAAATCCGCTTTTAAGTGCTATAAAAGTTGATACAGAATTTAATGAAACAGTTTCTACTTCATTTTCATCTGAAACTGTTCGACGAGTGGTAAGCCCAGCTGCATTATATAGGTATTCTGCCCGTAGACAAATTTTGTTTGAGCGAAAAACAGAAAGCTTAGGCTTTATTTAGAAAAATCAATGATAAATAAACCCGAATCGTATTAAAATAATGTTTTATTTACAGATGAAATCTAGTATGCCATTCTTGGTCCAATGAGTGTATAATAGTATGGAGAAAAAAAAAAATTACGAATTTAATTCAAAGAACTTAGTTGGAACAGTTAAGCATGGTAGTGGAGTTGTCCCTGTGTGAGGGTGCATATCAGCATCAGGATTAGGTAATTTGGTATACATTGATAGCATAATAAATCACGATCTTTGTTCCAATATTTTAAAAGGCAATTTAAAATTATCAGGCCAATATATGGGTAACAGATACAACTTTTTTTTTTTTTTTATCAAGATAATGATACAAGGCACATGGCTCTCAACGTTCGCCTCTGGCGTCTTTATAATTGTTCACAAGTTCTGAAAACATCACCTCAATTGCTGAATTTAAACCCAGTAAAACATATTTGGAGATAACTGGAAGTTAGAATACGAAAACACAGCACTGAAACAAAAAGCGGAGTAAAAACAGCAATGTTCGATGAAGGCATCAACTTTCATGCAGAAATTACAAAAACACTAATTAAATCTATTTCCAGGTGTTTAAAAATTTTTTGTGGGTGCTAAATAACATCCTATTAAGTACAACTTTAGCAAAATATTACAATATTTACAAATATACAGCGCTTTTTTTTAAGTGTACGAAGACTTTTGTGAGTTAAATTTTTTGTTATTTTTTGATTAGTGATTTTTTCAAAATAAAGTTTTGTTATGTTTTTAAAATATTTTATGTAGTTTTGTTGATAATGAGTCATAGATCTTACTCTTAAATACCCATTCTAAAATATTAATTTTAATTAATAGATAGAGCGCTATTTCTTTGAAATTCCTAAGTGTACGAACATTTTTGTGAGCCACTGTATATTGCAGTTGGCAACGGTAGCGAGAAAACGATGTTGTTTTTTCTTTATAGTGCACTTATTTAGAACTCAATAATTTTATTCTATAATTGCTATTTATCGGAATGTTCATTTCAACATGGTGAGTATTTTTATTTTCTTACAGGAGTGTTACTCATTTATTTAGTATTATTTTTTGACGTATAAAAATGTTGAATTAGGAAATGCTGTATTTTTTGTTGAGGAATCAATAGGTCCAACTAAAATTTCAATAAAACAGTTAGAATTCATTTTAGTGAAGAATCCCTTAATAAATGTCATGAGTGTTACCGAACATGAGTGTTACCGAACATGAGGTATTACTTGGAAAAAGTAACACTCATGAGAAAAGAAGTAACCTGATGATTTAAAGCAACCAATTAATAAGTAAATGTACAACTATAGATATTGTATAAGATTTAAATTATGATTATAATTTATTCATGATTAAGGGATATATTTTGTCATAATATATATATTTATAATTATTTAAAAGCAGTAACAGAATTTTCATGTCTGCACACATGTTTCGTAAATGCTATTTAAGATTTAAATTTTAATTATTAATGAATAATTTTCAAAGGACTATCTATTTTAAACGAATTATAGTTTAAACTTTTAAAAATCTTTATTTTTTTTCAATAATTGCAAAATTTGATTTTTTTAACGTTTTCCAGCAAAGTTAAAAAATAAAAAGTGTTTATGATTTTGGTTTGTCTGGTCGCTTAACCGCGATTTAACTCTTCTAAATACAGTGTCTCACATAAGTGATGGGACACTTGTGCTTTACAAAAGGAAACTAATCAAATAAATTAAAAAAACATGTACACATTTTTTGTGGGTGTGTTTCATACTTAAATTTAGTAAAGATTATTACATAACGTACATTTTGTCAAAATATTAAAATATTAATTTAATAAAAATACAAATGTTTAGAACGGAGCAAAAAATAGCTCACATAAGTGATGGGACACCATTATATATGCAACAAAAATCGTCTGAAATAAGCAATAAAAATATTTTTGGGGGTTTTATTTTTACTTAAAAGCAATTGGCAATAATTTATAAAATCGTCTGCAGTATTTCTCTCCAGTTTGTTTTGGAATTTTTGTGTTTTTTTGCTCTGTGTAGCCATGAATGCTAAGGGTAATGTCACACGGACGATTCCCAAAAACAGACAAAACGACGCCCTATATTGAGAGCATTACTATCTCCTCCTCTTGTCAGACGAGCGACGCGTTACCATCGCTTTCAGACATACGCAAAGACTCACGTCGGCGTTTCCCCCAAGCCGTTGGCCAGCTGCTTGTGTCTGGTGGCTTCTGTTTATTAGATCTTGTTCAGACGAGAGTTGTTTTTAACGCTGATTTTTTATCTTCTTTCCGAGATTCACAAGCTTTTGTTGTGATAGCGCAGTCAAGAATCGATGCCGGTATTGGGGAGAAAGAAAGCATTTTGAGAAAAATAAAAAGTATTTTTGTGAAATTTATTATATTTTGGGTGTTATTTTATTTTTGTAAAAAGTAAAGCTTTGTAACGATATGAAATCTATTTATATTAATTCGAAACAAGTATTTTTTTAATAACAACTTCTTTAAATTCTTCTTCTATTTTTTTTTCTTTCTGGGGAATTTGTTTGCTTTTCAAATTACAAATTTTTAAATCTAATAACATTAGAATAATTTATGATCAGTATGTTTTCATGGAACACAATTTTGTGAAAGTACCAGTTTTAAGAAACTTCATTTATATTTTTGAAGCAAATACATTTAAGTTTGGTAAAAATAGATTTTTCCTTTTCTTCTTTTCCCCTTCTTTCTTTTTTTACTAGCCGCTCTTGTAGACCAGTTTGGTCTCCCTTAAATGTATATTAAGCATTAAATCACATTGCTTTTATTCATAATTTATTTTAAATTGCTCAATTTTTTTTTTTTTTTTTTTTTTTTTTTTTTTGCCAAATTAGAAGATTCCGCCCTGAGAAATAGATACAGATATCATATGCACTGGCGCGACTGCAACAAAATAGCAATTATATGCGCCTCACAGGGTAATGTTATTTATTTATTAATAAACTGCTTGCTTACTTTTATTTTCTTTTTAAAAATGATACAAATTGTTTTATTCTATTATTATTATCTAAACTTTATTTATTTATTATTATTTCCTTTTTAAAATAATAGAAATTAGTTAAAAATATGTATGTAGCTGGTATTTGAAAACGAAATTTTCGTCAAATTGGCGTCAGAAAAATAACGCACAATGTACTGCATGTATGACATCTGTGCTGATAAATCAAGAGCTCAGTATTTTTATGCTAGCCTGGCGCAGATAATAAATCAACAAATATTGTACCCGTGGTATTTTTTCGCATTTCATTAATTATTTATATATTACATTATATTATATAATAATATATCGTATATTATATAATATAATAATATAATAATTTCACTCATTTCATTTACAATATATAACTTTAATTTGAAACTGAAAACTTTAAAATTCATGATTTTAATTTAATTTTTTAAGTAAAAAAGAACAGAAAAAAAATAAAAATAATGCTTTTTTGAAGCTCCATAATTGCAGCGAAGGAACAAAACATATACAAATCCAATTTACCACAGCCTAAGTCTTAAACAAAGGACTTTTGCACAGTAATTAATAAGATGGGTTTAATTTGGACGTTGCCATTAAGCAATTAACGAATAATCACGGTTTTTGTGTCTCATACGATAACGTAATATATATATATATATAGATTATTATTATAGTTTTTTTTTTTTGCCAAATTTTGAGTGGCAGCTAAGTTATTATAATCTAGTAAAATGTTAAAAGGCTATTTACATATGACGACAAATTTGGAAATATTTCACTTTTCAAAATTGTCAATATATAATTTTTGAACGTTTCTTTTTTCGTAAATACCATGGAAAGAAATTTCTTTTTAGTTTTTAATATTGTATGTTTATCAGCCTTGATGAACTTTACACTACATTAATAACAATTATATTTATTAAATTTTTAAATGTATTTTAAAAATGAAAAATAATTAAAAATGTGAAACTTTTTCGCTAGATTAAAATGCGCTTTAATCTAGCACAGAGGAAGGGCTAACAGAACAGAACAACAGAAACAGGGCTAACAGGTTTTGGTTTGTCTTTTGATATCGTTATCATTTTTGACCCAATAAGAAAAAAGAATTCTTTTTTTATTTGTAACTTGGTCTTCACATCAAAATAGTATTTTATCTTTTTTTAAACTGTTGTCTATTTTTATGCAAATGCAATGTTATTAAAATAATTAAATGATTATAAATGTATATAATTGCAAAATATGGGATACCCTAACGTTTAGCATTACTATTATGCTGTCATATGTGTATGTATATATTGATTCGCTGTTCGACAAACTGTACACGATGTTATGTTTTAAACGATACTTGTGTTTATAAGTAAAAGAAAAACTTCTCCGTCTGTTTCGTTATATCCGCGTTTCGAAGTTCTGCCTGCCCTGCCTTGTCCGAGAACAATCATAAAAAGACACTATTACTGTTGAAGGTATGTAACAAAAAGCTTTAAAGCTATTTTAAAACACTTTTAAATATTAACTATTTCTTTTAAGTGTTGTTTGATATGCAGTTATTTCATATATAAAGTGACATTTTATAGATTTCTCTACATCTAAATCAGTAAATTATGCGAAAAATAAATGTAACCATCACTCTAAACAAAAAAAAAAAAACAATAAAAAAAATCAAAGAAAATTTTACACATTATTGAAGATACCATTACTGAGGGAGAGGGTGTTCGGGGAATGATAGTATATAATATCGTAAGAGGGGAGAGGGTCCAAAATTACCAAAAAAAAAAAAAAAAAGTGACAAACTTTTATATGGATGTACAGTCCTAAAAGGAGAAAAAAATCTACCTTTTGCTCATGGGACGATAGCATATGCTTCTTGATTAATGTAACGAAAATTTCACACTTTGAAAATTTTTCAGTCCTACATTTCATTTATAGAGCTAAGATGCTTGTTTTGCTACCATGTACTGTAGCAACATTTTTTTAATCAATTTAGTTTTTCTTTAATTTATTTAATAATAATAAGAAAAAAGAAATATTATCTAAATGAAAATTGAACAACAATTATAATCATTTAATAATATTCGCAGTCATCTTTATTTTTCATTTAACATCAGATGTATTAAAAAGTATTTCCTGTAATTTAATTTTGGATCCGGTAAATAATCTATCACTTCTCACAGGATGAATCCAGTACCGTCTGTGTATGTATATTTTTTCAATTTTCTTGAATAATTGATAAAAAACTACAGAATATTTTATTTCCTTCAAAAGATCCATCTAATAAACATCGAATCAAAAGATTTCTATTATGCTTAGAGACAATATCGTCTGCTTATTTTGACGGAAAGTTCACGTCCGTGTGAATGAGGCAGCGCAGATGTTTATTTTTCACTCGAAAGCCAAAGCGTCGAAAAAATCGGTCGTCTGTCATTAGCCTAAACGAAAAGAAACTTCGCCTGAAATTCGAAAATTAGGTATTAATTTGCATATTGAACGTGGAAAATCTATTAGAAAAACTGCTGAAACAGTTAACTTGAGTCGTTCAACAGTTTTCAATATCATTAAACGATATAAAAAGAATCATATGATTCAGGATAAAAGAAGACCTGGCCGATCATCAAAGCTATCCAATGGAATAAAGCGAATTATCGTTCGAAATATAAAAAAAAATCCAAGAAATAGTGCTTCAAAAGTTGCTGCTGATTTACAAGCATTATATGGAATAATTGTTAATCCTGAGACTATTAGAAGGGTAATTCGATCTGCTGGATATCACGGTAGAGTAGCCAGGAAAAAATTCTTCGTAAATGAAAAGAATAGAAAACTCAGACTAGCTTTCGCAAAATCCAACATAAATAAGAATTCTGATTACTGGAATAAAGTTACTGATGAAGCACGTTTGATAGAAACCTGGACAGAACTGCGCTTGGGCAAAAAGAGCGAGTCCATGTCGAAAATGGGGAAGTTCGTACCATCTCGAGATGAGTTTGTTTATTAAACATCCTAGATATGTCGAATTTTTTTGGCAAATACCTTTTTGTTTCTGTAATTGAATTATCTGTTTTTAAATATTACATTGTAATTCTGTTACACTAAAATGAGTTATAAAAAGACAAATATAATAAAAAAGATAATTTAAAGGTATGATTACTAAACTGAACTTTATAACTTTTTTCCTCGCAATATAGCGTAACTTAATTTTTTTGGAATTAACGGCTGCATGGCGTGATTTTAAAACTTGCCAGATTAGCAATTTTTTAAAACTATTTTTGCATTATTGTGTACATCAGGCATGTCAAACGCGTGGCCCGCGGGCCACAATTGGCCCGCTCACAATTTATTTGTGGCCCGCCAAGAATTTTGACATTTTCCCTATGCTTAATGTTCATGATTGATGCAGAAAATGCACTTTGTATGAACACACTTTCGCTAGTCGAGGCTGCAAATTGCAGCCAACTTGATTTTTTTTTTTTTTTAAATCTGTACAATTAACACAGAATAGTAATATACACTTCATATTTTTAGCACAATCAGTATAATGTATATTTGTTTACTTGATTCTGAAAAGCTTGATCGAATAAAGTTTCACTTTTAAAAAATACATTTACAGTGCAAATAGTTGTGCT
Organism: Maratus speculifer; assembly: GCA_964019185.1. Lineage (NCBI taxonomy): Eukaryota > Metazoa > Arthropoda > Arachnida > Araneae > Salticidae > Maratus > Maratus speculifer. The sequence continues at coordinate 312,719,182 of OZ025296.1, read as the reverse complement.
TCTACAAAGATTGGCTTTTATAAAATGCAGTAATTACAAAATTAAAAGAAGAAAAGTAAAGATCAATGAATAAACTTAATATTGCATTTTTGTACTATTGTGATTTTACTTATTAAATATTGCATTTAAATTTTTACGGTGACTTATTTAATTTATTCCAATTAAAGGTCTGCACGGGCCGAAATTTCTAGGCCCGGGCCCGGCCCGAAAGTTAAAAATTCGGCCCGGGCCCGGCCCGAAAGAGAAAAATATTGGCCCGACCCAGCCCGGCCCGAAAGTTAAAATTTTGGCCCGAGCTCGGCCCGGTCCGGAAAAAATTTTAAATTTCGGCCCGAACCCGGTCCGGCTCGACTGAATTTCTACAGAACATTAATCTTTAATCTTGTGGAAGAGTTCTGACCAAAAAAAATTATATTAGTCTTTTTTTTCCATGTTTATAATCTCCATTTATGCAGAAGTGCCGTAGGCTGCGATATTTATGCTTTTAAATGAATCTTTGTTTGTTGTGTGGAAATGTTTCAGTTATCACTAGTATTATTAATCCATATTCCCTCTAATGGAGACAAAAAATCGAAAAAGCGGTACATGGTAAAATTTCCAAAGACAAAATCGCTTTGGAACGGAAAAAAAAAAAAAAAAAAAAAAAAAAAAAAATTGCATTCCTTTCTCAACAGATGTAAATGTTTAATATATTTCTTTCTCCCGTATTGTTGTATTCATTTTGCATGAATGAACATTTTAAAAGAAACTTTCAGTTTTCAGTTAAAAAAAAAAATTCCGTCATAATCATGTTTTTTTTTTTTTTTTTTTTTTTTTTTTTTGTGTGTGTGTTTAATTCTATCTTAAAACGCCTAGTTATCTACGATTCTTTAAAAGGAATAAATTCTAATGTTTAATTGTAGAATAATGACGGCTTAAAAGTATATGCTTTTTTTGCAGAAATTTTTGGACAAAGCCAAATATTACTGATTTATAAAAAGTCGAGAAAAGGATTTTCATATAGGAAGATTCAATAGAAACTGATTATTTTGGTCCATGAAAACTATAGGAAGAATGGAATCAGTCTCGGCTTCGTACGGAAAAAAAAAGTTAAGCCCGGCCCGATACAGCAAAAAAATTAAGGCCCGAGCCCAGTCTGGCCCGAAAAGATTAGTGACTAGGCCCGGCCCGGCCCGAAAGGATTAGTGACTAGGCCCGGCCCGAGTCTTCAGAAGTAAGGCCCGAGCCCGGCCCGGCCCGAATGCCATTATTGGAAATCGGCCCGTGCAGACCTCTAATTCCAATTTCCACTTTATAATTTATATACTTATTTATTTTACAAGATTGTATTTTAATTTGTATGTTTAGTTTCATTCGGTGTGAAAAAAAAATAAAATTTATTAACATTTTTTTTTTTAATGTGGCCCGCGACTCTGCATACAATGCTAAATTTGGCCCGCAATGGTCTACATGCCTGGTGTACATTATTTATTTATATTATTTGCATGCATTGGATATGAATATGGCGCAGATATCATATACGTACAAGGTTTTGTACTTTTTTTTTTCCAACGTCAATTTGGCGAAAACCTCATTTTCGAATACTTATTAAATATACGTTTTTAAATTATTTTCTATTATTAAAAATAATAATAATAAATAAAACAATTTATATATATATATTAAATTTTAAAAAATTATAACTAGAAAAAAAAATATTTTATATAATTTGATAAAAGAAAAATTAAGGTAAATAAACAGTTTATAAAAAAATAAACAATATCAGGGTTACCATATTCGGCAAAATAATGCCATTTTGGCGTCAAGTAAATCCCAGTGATAATATGATATACATGTGCCCTGAATATTTAGGTTGTTAGAATTGGCGAATTTCTCGTATAACCGCCAAGTCAGATGCCAAGCAATCGTTAAAACTGCGTTTTAGCCATAAATATAAATGTAAAAGAAAAAAAAAACATGCTTTTATTAAATATTCACAAAAAAGTAAGAGAAAATATATACATAATTGATAGAAGGTGCACAATCTATTTAATTTAAAATAAGATTTTACTCAGAACAAAAAATAGAAAACAATATTTAATATCATTTCCATGAATACGTAGAAGCAATCTAGGCCTCATAGGCTGCTCTCCCCAAAGTCTCAATGGAATCGGCTTGGCATTCTGCCAAGTCAGGACCTTACAAGAGTGGTATATCAGTATATTTGCTGATGAGGTAAATTTAATATATTTGGTTCTGACGGTAGAATCTTGGTGTGGAGAAAACCCAGGGAAGAATTTCGCAAACAGAACTTGGTACCAACAGTAAAACATGGTGGAGGAGGAATTATGGTATGGGGGTGTATGTCGTCCGCTGGAGTTGGTAATCTTGTTTTTATTGACAGTATAATGGATCAGTACAAGTATATTGATATTTTAAAGCAAAATTTGAAATCTTCAGCACGAAAATTGAACCTTCATAACGATTTTAAATTCTACCAGGACAATGACCCCAAGCACACTGCTCTGAACGTTAGACTCTGGCTGCTATATAACTGTCCTGAAATAATAAAAACACCACCACAATCTCCAGACTTAAATCCCATAGAGAATATTTGGCAAGAATTGGAATCAAGAATTCGCAAACACACCATTTCTTCAAAACAACAACTAAAATCGGTGCTTCAAGAAATGGGGTAAAATCACTCCAGAAATCACAAAAAAATTAGTCGAATCCATCCCAAAAAGATTAAATCATGTTTTAAAAGTAAAAGGAAATCCAACAAAATATTAAAACCTTTTAAAAAGTAAAATTTTTGGATAAATATTTGATGGAAAAGTAAGTGTCCCATCACTTATGTGAGCCATTTTTTGCTCCGTTCTGAACAATTGTATTTTTACTAAATTAATATTTTAATATTTTGACAAAATGTATGTTATGTAATAATTGTTACTAACTTTAAATATGAAACACACCCAAAAAATTTTTGCACATGTTTGTTTATTTATTTTATTGCAGTTTCTTTTTATAAAGCACAAGTGTCCCATCACTTTTGTGAGACACTGTATATTTCGATAGTTTTGAAATTTTTGGAGCTTATTGGCGTTTACCCTAGCACAAACACTAATTCAAATGAAGTTTCTAGAATGATTAACTTATTTACAGGGACAGGAAAAAGTTTTCCGTTATTATTATTAGCCTATGGGAAAAAATCATTTCAAATGAATTTTAAAGCTATTACACTCTGTCAAACACATTAAAATTTACATAAATTTACAAGATGCACTGAAACATGCATTATGTAAAATATGCGATGAAGAAAATAGCTATTATTTATTTACAGGGTTACACAAAAGAATTCCATTAATATTGGAAAAGGGGAGAATTGTGTGCGGCATATTTTAATTATATTAAATGATTTGATGTATAATAAGTCCTACTGATTCACTGAGGCTTTATATAAGTTATTTCAGGCATAATACAAGGTGAATAGAATTTACAGGGACACACAAAAAATTTTCAATCAGTATATTCTATCAGAAGTACTGTACATTATTGATGATGACTGATGGATAGATGAAATGCGTTTTTAAGTGCGCTAGTAATTATGTAAATACGTAGTACTTATAGTTGTCGTTCAGTCCGTCCATATGTCCGTCTATCTTCATATAACAACTCAGAAACTACCCAACCGAATCGTTTGAAATTTACAATAGATAATTATTAGATAATTTTGTCGAGTCATTTCAAATTTTATGAAAATCGGATGCATAATTCAATTACAGGGACAGTCAAAAGGATTCAGATGCATTACGGTCAATGGGGAAAAAGTTTCAAGTGCATTTTAATGGTGTTACACTCTTTCGAACATAATAAAATTGATAATGAATTTGTGATGTATGTACCATAATATACATTCTGTACAACTTGTGGTGCAAAGAGCATTCGTTATTGATTTACAGGGCCACATAAAAGTATACCATTTCATACTAGTATTAAATAGGTATTACTATAGATATATTACTATTTAAATGGTATGCATTTAAATAGTATTAAACTATTTAATACTAACAATTAAATTATTTAATGCTTATAATTAATATACTATTAAACTATTTAATGACCGTCTGTCCGTCTAAACCGACAAGCATAGCGGGCGAAGGCCACTAGTAGTTTTAAAAATTTTTACACTTCAATAAAAGCAGAAAAATACGCTTGTCTGTTTTATATTACATCAGCCATGGAATTTTTAAATGCAATTTTAAACCGAAAAAGTTAAAAACTATTGTTGGAACACATAACATTCACCAAATTATGACTAAAAACAGCAGAAAACCTTGCATCGACTAATTTCCTGCTTCCGTAAAAAAACGATTTTAAAAAAGGAAATTTCTGTCGGTGTCATCATGGGTGGAAAAAAGTAAACTTTATTTCTCAAAATTTGGATGGCAAATCGGTAAAAGATCGAATATACAATAGTTCAGGAAGTGAAATAATTGAAAACTCACTTGATTTATTGATAAGTTTGACCAGGAAATAGATGTTTTTGAACAAATGTCACGTAAGTTAATGATGTTACTTATATTTTTTACTTGTTACTTAATTTTTAAAATATTTTCTAATGTAGAAAAATAGATGTTATAATAAATTTTTATTTTTGACCTCTGTTTTATACAGTGGCTTTATTTCTTTTTATATTGTTAGAAAAAAAGTTGTTTGCTTCAAGAGTGATATCGCTTGTCATGAGTGTTACGACTTTTCATGAACGTTACTGTGGTTAAAATTCAGAATTTTATTAATGCATATGTTACTTCACTTAAATTAATTGTTTTGTCTTTTAGAACTTTCTAATTCTTTATTATAACTGCAATGAAGACAATTATTTTTTAATTAAATTTGTTTTTATCAGAAGTTATACATTTTATTTAAGAAGCAAAGTAACACTCGTGACATAACTATTAAAATGCTTTAAATTTATGAAATAAATAAATACTAATGCATTTTTGATTTATTAATGCGTATGTAAGATAACCTTAAGCATTTTTTAAAAATTAATTATTGATAAAAAAAAAAAAAATACAGACTGTTTTATAGATGTCACACTTATGAGAAAAATAGTGATGGCCAAGACATTTCTTGAATTTTCTGAAATATAAATAAAAAATCTCGCAAATAATCAACTGCTTAGAATGCTGTAAACTATAAGCAACTCATACCTGAGTAAATTTTCATATTTAAACCAAATTATTTTTTCAAATTATTTTTCACCTAATATGGCAATACAAAACCACCCTATTAAGAATATCAGTATTCAAAAATTCCATTGTTTGTTTAAAAAATGTATATTTTTACTATATTACATTTTTTTCTTACAATAATAATTTTATTTCCATTAAAAAATATGTTTAGTTTTGGTATAGCTATCCAATCTCAACTCAAAAAAGGTTTGATTTAGTTTTATAATCTAAATTCAAACAAAACTAAGTTTTAGTTTGGCTTACTCAGATCTGCAACTAAAAAACAGCATAGGATTTATTAACTGCTAGATTTTTACTCACCGAAAAAAGGAAAATATTTTTTTAAAGTTAAACGTCATTTTTTTTCTTTTTATCCTGAAATCTGTTATTCCTTTCTTGAGTAAGAAATCATATTCAATAATATTTTCATATGGTAATATCATATTTCTAAGACTGCAACTCAAAAATTATGAAAACAGAACACTAACAAATAGGAAATGCTCGCTATTTGAGGAATTAACAAAAGCAGTTACACACAGAGATAAACTTCTACTGTGCTTTAGAAAACTACTAAAATTCAAAGTTTAGTCAAGAAGGAAAGTATAATTTGGAACATATTTACCAGTAATAAAAGATGGATTTTTTTTTCATCGCAGTTGTACTTTTCGAACGTTAACTGCCCATGTTTTGCAACATTACTATATATTATGGAGGTAAAATGAAGGTCAATTTTAGATTCAACACTTTGAAAAAAAAAAAAAAAAAAAAACATTCAATTAATCAGCTATAACGAAATCTTGAAAAATGCAGCATAGTAGTGCCACCTATAAAACAATTTACACCAAAAACTAAACGACATTAATATATATCAGGAACTGGCTGAATCTGTAGTTTGATGAAAAATCGTCTTTTAGTTCTTGAGATAGAGCTATTGCGATAATAAAAAATAATGCAATTTAGCAGTGTCATCTGTTAGGCGATTACACCAAAAAATAATAAGCACGAAATTATATCAAGGATTAACTTAATCTGAAGTTTTATGAAAATCCATACATTAGTTCTTGAGATAGAACTATAGTGGAAATCATGAATAGTTCAGCATAGCAGCACCATCGGTTGGGCGATATACACTAATAACTAAGCATCTTGAGTTTATATAAATCAAGGCGTAACTAAATCTAAAGTTTTGTGAAAGTATCTGCACTAGTTCTTGAGATAGAGTGCCCATAAAATTTTTGTCACATTCAGACTCACAGAGTGACAGATATTTTCCAAAAACCACCAAATCGTGATAAGGGCCTTCTAAAACGTTTAAATACACCAAAAACTGGAAATCAAATTTTTCACGAATTCAGTACTTACTTCTTGTAAAGATAGAAGAAAATAATAAATTTTACCATTTCCATTAATCGGCATATTATTGAAATAATTTTTAAAAAGAGAAGTTGCATTTAATTATACATCTAGATTTTTTTCATGTAATACTGTTTTTGCGAAATTGTGAATATCTTTATATACTTATCACTACATAGTATAAAACAAAGTCGCTTTTTCTGTCCCTATATCCCTATGTTCGCTTAAATCTTTAAAACTACCCAACGGATTTTGATGCGGTTTTTTTTAATAGATAGAATGATTCAAGAGGAAGGTTTATATGTATAATAACATCCATTAAATAGTGGAGAAATACTGTTATTTTTGAGGTTTTTAATGTGATGTCGTAAATCACTACATAGTATAAAACAAAGTCGCTTTTTCTGTCCCTATATCCCTATGTTCGCTTAAATCTTTAAAACTACCCAACGGATTTTGATGCGGTTTTTTTTAATAGATAGAATGATTCAAGAGGAAGGTTTATATGTATAATAACATCCATTAAATAGTGGAGAAATACTGTTATTTTTGAGGTTTTTAATGTGATGTCGTAAATAATTTCATTTTTTCCGCTTATACATTGCAAACGCAGGCTGAACCCTATAAGATTTAGTGTGTATAAAGACATCACTACATAGTATAAAACAAAGTCGCTTTTTCTGTCCCTATATCCCTATGTTCGCTTAAATCTTTAAAACTACCCAACGGATTTGGATGCGGTTTTTTTTAATAGATAGAATGATTCAAGAGGAAGGTTTATATGTATAATAACATCCATTAAATAGTGGAGAAATACTGTTATTTTTGAGGTTTTTAATGTGATGTCGTAAATAATTTCATTTTTTCCGCTTATACATTGCAAACGCAGGCTGAACCCTATAAGATTTATTGTGTATAAAGACATCACTACATAGTATAAAACAAAGTCGCTTTTTCTGTCCCTATATCCCTATGTTCGCTTAAATCTTTAAAACTACCCAACGGATTTTGATGCGGTTTTTTTTAATAGATAGAATGATTCAAGAGGAAGGTTTATATGTATAATAACATCCATTATATAGTGGAGAAATACTGTTATTTTTGAGGTTTTTAATGTGATGTCGTAAATAATTTCATTTTTTCTGCTTATGCATTGCAAACGCAGGCTGAACCCTACAAGATTTATTGTGTATAAAGACATCCTGTAATTGTTGTAAAAATAAAATAAGTAGGTAAAAATGTAAAAAGTAAATAAGTAAAAATGTAGTGTATGAATTACAAATAAATAAAAAATAATACTAATATCCGAATTTTCTTTTATAAGTTTACACTTTTTTAATAACTCCATCCACAAAGAAGAGAGTATGAGCAGGTGTGTAAAAATTTATAACTTGAATTTTTTTTTAATACCCGTACAAAGCCTGAGAGGACTGATATAATCTATATTCATAAAACAAAGTCGTGTTAGTTACACCATCTATAACGTAATAACGGATGGATCGATTTTTATGAAACTTTGTATGGAGTTACCTGGCACCACAGATTAACATACAGGCTACTTTTTACCCGACTACTTAAAAGGAGAGTAATGGTTTTAGTAGTAGAATTTAATAGGATGAAGTGGTAGTAACTATTTGCGGTGTCAGTATTGACACGGGAGTACCCGAAGCAAAGCGAGGGCGGGCCGCTAGTACAAAATATAATCAGAATTTATGATTTAGACATTATTACTATATTTAGGTTCTTATTTAGACATTTTTAATAAGGTTATTCATACACATATACAACTTGATAAGATTCAGCCGCTACATGGCATGAGATTTATTTTCTTCCATCACTGCTTTTCTAAAAGATTTAATTTGGAGATTAAACTTTTTTCTGAAATGTCTTTTTTCAAGAGAAATTTTGCGAAGGGTCTTGTGTTTCAAACTAGAAAAAAATGTGAAGGATCCTTTCAAGTCTTCTCAAATAGATTTCTGCTGAGAAATCAGCAGACTTGTATAAAACCAAAAGCTTTCTGCGCACGTAATATTGGGTCAAAAACTTTCTGCAAATTAATTTAATATTGGGTGTAATTCGCGTTTTTTGTGCGATTTATGAATGTAATTTGCGTTTTTTGATTGATTTATGTATGTATTTCGTTTTTTTAATGGGTTGCATGAACGTAATTCGCATTTGTCAAGCGAATTATGGATGCGTAATTAGCTATTTTTATGCGATTCAAGGACGTAATTTACGTTTTTGAGATTTCTGCCGACAAAATTCGCATTTTTTGTGCGATATGTGGGTGTAATTTGCATTTCTTGAGCGATTTATGGGCATAATTTGCGTTTTCTGAGCGATTTTTGGACGCAATTCGCGTTTTTTACCTGATTCATGGACGTAATTCGCGTTTTTTGAGCGATTCATGGATGTAATTCGCGTTTTTTACGCGATTTATGATTGTAATTCGCATTTTTTATGCAATTCATGAATGTAATTCGCATTTGTTACGCCATTTCTAAACGTAATTCGCTCTTTTCATGCAATTCATGGACGTAATTTGCTTTTTTTGAGCTTTCTGGAGACGAAATTCGCGTTTTTTGAGCGATTTATGGAAGTAATTCGAGTTTTTTGAGCGATTTATGGAAGTAATTCGCGGCTTTTTTTTACACGATTCATGGACGTAATTCGCGTTTTTTACACGATTCATGGACGTAATTCGCGTTTTTTATGCAATTTATGAACGTAATTCGCGCTTTTTTTACACGATTCATGGACATAATTCGCGTTTTTGACAGATTTATGGACGTAATTCGCGTTTTTTGAGCAATTTATGGACGTAATTCGCGTATTTTGCGCAATTCATGAACGTAATTCGCTTTTTTGAGCAATTTATGGACGTAATTCGCGTATTTTGCGCAATTCATGAACGTAATTCGCTTTTTTGAGCAATTTATGGATATAATTTGTGTTTTTTACGCGATTCGTGACGCATGCACGAAATTTTTGTTTTTACGAGACTTATGCACGAAATTTGCGTTTTTTACGCGATTCATTGATCGAATTTACGTTTTTAGCACGGTCTTTGGACGAAATTCGCATTCTTTTACTCAACCTTTGGACGAAATTCACGTTTTCGAGTGGTATTTTGTCGAAATGTTGGGATTTTTTACGCGATTCTTTATTGAAATTCGCGATCTTTTCGAGGTTTTCTGACGAAATTCACGTTAACAGTAAATAATTCGTTCATAAAATTGAGGGAATATTTTTTATTTTTTGGTTCTAAAAAAAGTTACAAAAATAAAAATTGTTTCTTTCTTAAAATTTTCTGCAAACTTCATAAAATTTTCTGAGAACGGCGTGCGCGCGTGCGTCTATACAACTCCGGAGATCAGATTACCCAAACTTTTCATGTGGGACACTCAACATAAGAATAAATAAAATTAAAAGTATGAGAATGTAGCTATTACAAAATTTTCAATATATTATTTTAAAATGAAATTTCAATTTTTCCAGTTTGGAAAAATTGAGAAATAAGCCTTCGGAAAAAAAACTGGTTTTTTTCCAAGCATTCCCATTTCTAGGAGGGGGCAAGAAGAAATGTGACACAACATTTTTTTGATTAAAATAAAAGCATTAAAATTCAATAGATTAAATTATGAAGTATGAAGTTATTTAAAATTAAAGTACTCTTTGTTCATAAAGATAAGATTTAAAGCCTATATGTTAAAGTCTATTTCAAATTCCAAAATACTATTGTTTTCAGTAGCTATTTCATATTTCATATTTATAATTTATTACTATTCTATATTATTATTATTATTATTAAACCCTATTTTATACAAAATACGAATCATTTGTATTGTTCAGCTCACAAAGGTCATTCAAACACATAGTTAAAGTTTAAAATTAGAATTTGAAAGGTTGATCTAAAACGCAGTGCTTTGTTTCTGAACTGCAAGTATATGTTAACGTAATTTAGCGTGACATGTGACAAGAGGAGGGAAGGGAGGAGTAAAGTGATGTCTAATGTGTGATATTTTGAGACAAAGGGGGGAGGGTAGTGAAAAATATGGAAAAAATGTGTGACATCATTTATAGATGGCCTCAAAGAGGTTATACTGTCGTTTATATGTTTGTTTTTTATGTATCTTCAAGTATAACCTTTGAACAAACGCTATATTTTTTGGGTTGGAAAGATCACGTTATGACTATGCATTCAATCCTGTTTCAGTTTCATTAGGATATAAAAATCAAATATTTGTCTCTAACTGATCAATATTTTTGAAAAAAAAAAACCTTACAAATATTGTTTATTTTTGTCATGTCTTTTACAGAATTTTTACTCTTTTTCACTATAGTTTTTCAAAATTGAAATTTTTGTCTAATCTAATCAGAAAAATGCTCGGATTAAAAAAATACAAAATTTACAATACAATTTTACTGGTGAGAATAGTAAATTATGATTGTAGTATGTAGTGGAGTTGGTATGTGGTGCGGGCAAATCATGATTGGCAAAAGCACGTTGCCCGTAAGACGTACGGGCAAAACAAGGAAACGGTAAAAAAAAAAAGTGCTTAGAGTGCTTAGTGGAATCAGGGGTTGATTGTAAAATTATAAAACCATGTTTAAAGGTTCATAAGGAAAGTAATGAAACCAAATTCATTGTAAAGGCTTTTTTTACGCTTTTGGTCGAAAACTAAGCCAGATTATCTATAAAATTCTTGAAATTGCCCAAAATTTTATTAATAGCCTAAAAATGTGGACTGACTAAATGTCAGTAACAAAATAATAATAATTATAATAAAAAAATTACATAAATATCCTCGCAAAATCAATTTAAAAAGATTTTTTTATTTTTATCAGTATTACTATCAGTGCAAAAGTCTGATGATTTGGTCTTGATGTTATACAATATATATTATACATAGTTTGGTTATATTATACAATAAAATGAATAAATTGGCCGAGTTACTATTCCAATAATAAAACTCATTTATAATAAACCAAATGATGTCGTATTATGAGCTAATTGTCCATGTATGGGGTACAAAAAATTTCAATTCTCTTTGTATCGCAAATTTATTCTTTTAAATTGTTCGAATAAATTAGATTAAATTAATTAAAATTTTCCTTCTTGTCGATTAAACAGTTATGTAACGCATCTTATTACCTCTACTCTGCATGAACAAGTGGACGCTAAGGCATTGATTCCTTGCACGGTATATTTTTATCTTCCTGTCAGTTATAAACTAGCTGATATAAGCAAAGGTCACATCCGTTGACAGGAAAAATGTTTTGAGCCTTATCCAAGGTGTTTATGTGTATATATGTGAAAGTTTTGTTCTGAAACGTTGTATTGTCTTCATGTAAAATATGAGGACCACAGAAGTCAAGTGCCCCCCCCCCCCAAAAAAAAAAAAAAAAAATTAAGACAACCTGGAAATATGGTTTTTTTTTTATTTTCTTTTGAGGTAAAGAAATATGTGATTTTCTAATTATGTGTTGAGTTCCTAAAGATAAACCATTTTTCCGAATAACCAGATTGCCGAACAATAATCAATTTGATAAATTGTAAATGTAAAAAAAATTATACTTTACTTTTTTTTCACAGTTATTGATATGAGTTCAAAGACAACATTAAACAAGGGGAAGTTTCCAATTTCAATTAAGTTAATTATTATTGATATTCAGATTTAACGTCAATCGTCTTTAAACTCAATTTACACCAAATCGAATTTTTGCATTTGTACTCCTTGGCATCTGAAGTTGTCATATGTCTTGTGCTTTCTTCATATTAAAATGATTAATATTTAAAAGAAATTCCATTTCTTGAAAAGTGTGTCATAGCCAAGGGCGGATCGAGCCCAACCTCCAGGGGGGGGGGGGGGTCACAACTTTTGTCAGTTTATTTAATGAAACAATTTTAAAATACAGTAAATCTTCTGAAAACGGAATTACGATAAAAAGTAGCAAATTTCGCCGATCGGGCATGAAAAAAATTGCGAATTTTGTCGATTAGGCACGGAAAAGTCACGAACTTTGTCGATCGGACGCGAAAAATTTCAGATTTCGTTTATCGGGCAAGGAAAAAAATCTAATTTTTTTTATAATACTTGAAAAAATTGCAAATTTTTTTCATAGGGTGCGGAAAAGTCGCCGGTTTTGTCTGTTTACCGCGCGAAAAAAACGCGAATTTAATTGATCGGGCGATGAAAAATCGAAAATATCGTCTACTAGACATTGGAAAATCGCCAGTTTTGCTTATCGGCCTTCGAAAAATCTCGAATTTTATCTGTATGTCTCTGAAAAATCGCAAATTTTGTCGATCGAGCACAAAAAATCGCGAATTTTGTATATCTGGTACAAAAAAAAATTGCAAATTTCGTTAATAGGGCACGGAAAATCCTCAATTTTCTCGATCGCTTCGTAAAAAGCACGAATTTATTCGATAGGGAACGGAAAAATTGCGAATTTTGTTGATTGGGAATAAAAAAATTGTTAATTTCGAGTTGATATGGAACGCAAAAATTGCCAATTTCGTGAATCGGGAAAGAAATTATCGCGAATGTAAGTCGATTCTCTTCGTAAAAAAGAGCGATTCGGGAGATTGGGTTCGAAAAACTCGCAAATTTTGTCGATTCGGCACGAAAAAGTCGCTAATTTCCTTGACAGGGCATGGAAAAATCGAAGACTTTGTCGATGATGCGCGGAAAAATCGAAATTTTTTTTGAGCGGCTGCTGAACAATAGCGAGTTTCATCAGTTTATCGCGAGAAAAAAAAATCAGATTTCATCAAGGCAGGAGAAAAATGCAGATTTCATCAGTCAGTTAAGAATCGAGAATTTTATTGATCGGTGCGGGAAAATGCGTATTTCATGGACAAGAACGGAAAAAGGCGTGAATCTCATCGATCGGGCACGGAAAATCCCGAATATGGTCGATCGCTTTCGTAAAAAGCGCAAATTTAGTCGATCGGGAACGAAAAAAGCGCAAATTTAGTCGATCGGGAACGAAAAAATCGCTTTTGGTGGGGCACGGAAAAATTGCGAATTTTGTCGATCGTGAACGAAAAAGTCGCAAATATGGTCGATCAGTTTCATAAAAAGCGCAAATACAATCGATCGGGAATGAAAAAAATCGCGAATTACGTTGATATGGCGAACAAAAATTGACAATTCCACCGATAGAGAAAGAAATTATCGCGAATACGGTCGATCGCCTTCGTAAAAAACACGAATTCGCGCGATCGAGTACAAAAAACTCGCGAATTTTGTTGAAAGGGCGCGGAAAAACCGCTAATTTTGTCGATGATGCGCGGAAAAATAAAAAAATCTGAGTGGATGCGGAACAATCGTGAGTTTCGTCAGTTTATCGCGAGAAAAAAAATCACGGATTTCATCAATTTACGGCGGAAAAAAGCAGATTTCGTCAGTCAATTAAGAAACGCGTATTTCATAGTTCATGTGCGGAAAAGTTCGCATTTTATCGAACAAGAACGGAAAAATGTGCTAATTTTGTGGAATAGGCCGGAAAAATCGTGAATTTTTTCAACCAAGAACCAAGTGAAGAAAAATCCCAATTTCGCAGACCATTCGTGGAAAAAATCTCAAATTTCGTCGATCACACCCAAAAAAAATCGTGAATTTCGTCGATTAGGCATCGAAAAATTGTGAATTTTGTGGATCAGCTTCGCAAAAATCGCGAATTTCACCGATCGGGTGCGGAAAAATTGTGAATTATGTCGATCAGGCGCGGAAAATTCCCGAATTTTCTTCATTAGTTTCGAAAAAAGCGCAAATTCTTTCGATTAGACGTTATTTTGCGTTCTTGTTTTAGCACTTTTTACTTACACTGTGCATCACTCTTTAACGAGCTCCAGGGGGGGGGTCATGACCCCTATGACCCCCCCCTTGGATCCGCCACTGGTCATAGCTCCGATTTTTTAATTTTTTGGTATTCACCACACACATTTTCAAATACAAAAAATTCGTATTTCCAAAATATGTGTGATAAGAAATTTATTTTCGTATAGCTTTTGTTTTTAACTTACTATGTACTAACTATGTTCTAACCTTTTATGCACGTGAGTTTCAATCAGGACTGTAGCTAAGCGGGCGCTATGGGCGGCTCAGCCCCCTTAAAATATTTTGATCCTCCCTCCCATTCCTAGAAATGATTCTAAGGTCATTAAGTGAATTTCTGTTCCGAAAATTCAAATAAAATTCTGTTCAATAATCTAATTTAGTTTTGAGACCCTTTCACAGTTTTGCAGGGTTGCTAAATTGTATCTAAAATAAGTGTTTCAATACTCCCTCATCCTATTTGTACGTATGAAGCTAACACGATGTTTAATTTTGCACCAGTTATACACTCGAATTTTTCATCATCATACTTTTCTTAGCATAAAATGAAGTTATTACAACAGTTTAATAAGAAACAGAGTACCCTCAATGTGAATATGCACTAATTTATCTTTCTGCATCAGAGAGAGAAAAAAAAATTATGAGAACTCCCTACATTCTTTTGAACCCCCCACCCCCGCTATTGTTCACTTGTAGCTATGGCCCTGGTTTTAATACTTGCCTTATTCAGAAAATCAAATTTTGGAGAGTCGCGAAAAATTAATGACTAGGTTCATTGATTTTCACTGTCAAATCGAAATTTTGCAATGCTAAAACTATTTTTTTTCGCATATGATTGTGTTTTTTCTGTGCACAGAATAGATTGATAGAGAAAACTCAATTTTTCTAAAATTTTGGATAAGGCAAGTTTTAATACGCCCGCACGTACATATTTATTTAACATACTATAATTAAAATATAATTGCAAGTTATAATTAAAATAATAATTTTATTTTTTATTTCTAGATAGCAAACTCGTCCAAACGCCATCTTACATGGAAATTGATCCATGTCTGGAAAGTCTATCCAATGATTTTAGAAAATTGATGGAAAACGGTTCAGAAACAGACCTGGAAATACGCTGTGGAGACAATACATCGCACGTTCATAAGGCTGTCTTGATAGCAAGGTCTGAAGTTTTTGCAGCTATGTTACAAAGCGACATGCTAGAGAAAGGCAGCAGTTTTGTTCAAATCGTTGACATGGAATATTCCATTTTAGACATTTTCTTAAGATACCTGTATACAGGGACACTTCCTGATATCGACGCTGATACATGCAGGGAACTTTATGAAGCAGCCGACAAATATGGTGTGGACGCTCTTAAAACGCGCTGTACTGTGATTTTAAAGGAAAATCTGACCGTTGAAAATGCATGCAATATGCTAGTACTGGCTGACAATCATTGTGATGACGATTTAAAACAATATGTGACGTCTTACATGATCCAGAAGGATATTCTAATGTATATGGAAGAAGGGCAGCCATTCTGTTCTCTGTATCCAAAGCTGGCTGTCGATGTGTTGTACCGAGCGTACAAACTTATGAAACTGACTTTAGCAAGTGTAAAATAAATTAAAAACTAATTTAAAATAAGACTTGAATTATTTATCATTATTAGTAGCACTATGGTTACATTCTCAAAAATATTTTCTCCATTTCAAGGAAAATTTACTGGCAGCAGTGCTGAAGGTATATTTGTTTCAATTGACAAATATCCGTTTTTTTTTTTTTTTTTTTTTTTTCTCTGTTCCAAGAGGTAAAATATCCGTCAATTGAACAAAGTCGAGAAAAAGCAAAAGCGGCAAACATGTTCTGCATTGGCAGATATGTTTCACATTTCTTCTACCTTCAATAGAAATAAATATCGTAATCGAAATTTTTTTGACTCCCGGTTTTTGAAGGATTTACACGTTTTAGGGGTCAGAGAAATGTCTGTCTGTGTGTGTGTCCGTATGTCGCCATTCTACCATCAAAAAATTTATGAAGATATGCATAGAATTAAACCAAACTTTTTGTGAATGTTTTTGGCTGTGGCAAGCAGATTCTCCTTCATTTTTGAAATATTCCGCCGGAAGGGGGCGCTGTAATAGCGATTTTGTGCCATTTTCAATATTGTATCACCTAAAAGTGTATGAAGTTATGCACATAATTGAACCAATTTTTTTGTGTAAGTGTTTGGCTATGGCTAGTAGGTTCGCCCTGAATTTGAAAAAAAAAATCCGCTGGAAGTGGGCGCTATAATCACGATGTCTGTGCCATTTTCATTATTTTACCATCTATAATTGTATAAAGTTGTGCATAGAACTGAACTAAAATTTTTGTGTATGATTATTTTTGGGTATGGCAAGCAAGTCCTCCCTGAATTAAATAAAAATCTGCCAATCATTCTATTGTCCATTAGCTCGTGCAAAGACGGAAACTCATTTTCACTCCGATTAATTGACTGAAGTAGAAATTTAAGATAAAAATCAAAGTCGGTATAGTATAGAATTAAAATTATTAAAGCATTAACAACTTTTTAATATATTAAATGTACGTATGAGATAGAAGAAAGTTTTGGGATTGGCACATCCAACTAGTTTTAATTAAAATCTTTTTTATTTGTGCTAATTTTATATGACAAGTATATTTTAAATACAAGTATATTTTTCATGCGAATATTTATTTATAAATAATTTGGTAAATTCAATTTTAATTAACTTTATTCAACTTATTCAACTTTAAACTAGTCGTTGGGGGCCACTGTAATACTTACCCATCATAATATAAACTAGCAGGGGTGACCGAGCTCAGCTCGGTCAAAATTAACTTTGTTCAACTCTAGAGATGTAAATTTTCCGTAAAAATATAAGTGGCGGAAAAAAACTGGTTTTTACCGGTTTTTTTCGGAAAAAAACGGAAAAATTGGAAAAATATATTTTTCATGACTGTTTCTCCCAAATAAATTATATTTTCTTAGAGAATATTAAATAATAAACATTTTTTCCCATTTATATGTATTAAATGAAAATTATTTTTCACTTTATAATACAAAATAAAAAGAAATTAGCAAAGCCTGCTTTAAAAAGTTTAATTTTTTTTTCCACAGCCTAAGAATTTTTATTAAACGCTATTGTTTGTTATATCATATCTCTGTTGAAAGGATTTTTCAGTACATGTTTAACTACCAATTGACCTAATGTAAAAACCTGAACCAATATGTCTGCAGTTTGGAATGAAATAAATTATGCATTCCATTTACATAAGTATAATTTTTAAGTAAATTATACTAGTTTAAAGAAATTCTTGCAGTTATGTCATTATTATGAATATCAGTATTCAAAAACTCCATTGTTTGTTTAAAAAAATGTATATTTTTACATTATTACTTTTTTTTTCTTAGAATTATAATTTTATTTCCTTTATAAAATATGTTTAGTTTTGGTATAGCTTTCCAATCTCAACTCAAAAAAGTTTTGATTTAGTTTTATAATCTAAATTTAAACAAAACTAAGTTTTACTTTGGCTTACTCTGGTATGCAACTAAAAAATAGCATAGGATTTATTGACTGTTAGATTTTTACTCACTGAAACCAAATATATAAATATATATATATATATATATATATATATATATATATATTAAGTTTAATTAAATATAATTTTTTACAGTTACATACAGACATAAACTTCTACTGTGCTTTAGAAAACTACAAAAATTCAAAGTCTAATCAAGAGGGAAAGTATAATTTGCAACACAGTTACTTGTAATAAAATATGGGTTTTTTTTCATCGCAGTTGTACTTTTCTAATGCAAACTGCCCATGTTTTTGCAACATTACTGTACATTATGGAGGTAAAATGGAGGTCAATTTTAGATTCATCACTTTGAAAAAACATTAAATTAATCAGCTATAATGAAATCTTGAAAAATGCAGTATAGTAGTGCCACCTATAGGGCAATTTACACCAAAAACTAAACAACATTAATACATATCAGAAACTGTCTGAAGCTGTGTTTTAATTTAAAAAAAAAATCGTCTTTGAGGTAAAGCTATTGCGATAATCATGAATAATGCAGCATAGCAGCGTCATCTGTTGAGCAATTTACACCAAAAAGTAATGAGCACGAAGTTATGTCAAAGATTAATTTAATATGAAATTTTATAAAAATACATACATTAGTTTGAGATAGAACTATTGTGGAAATTATGAATAATGCAGCATAGCAGCGCCATCGGTTTGGCGATATACACTAATAACTAGCTGAATCTAAAGTTTTGTGAAATTATGTGCATCAGTTCTTGAGATAGAGTGCCCATAAAATTTGTCACATACAGACTCACAGAGTGACAGATATTTTCCAAAAACTATCAAAACGTGTTCAGGACCTTCTAAAACGTTTAAATACATTAAAAATTGGAAGTCAAATTTTTCACGAATTCAATACTTACTTTTTGAAAAGATAGATTAAAGTAATAAATGCAAACTTAAAAATTTTATGTTGAATTTTTAATTTTATCATTTCCATTAATCGGCATATTATTGCAATGATTTTACACATGAATTAATTTTTAAAAAGAGAAATTGCATTTAATTACACATCTAGATTTTTTTCATGTAATCAAGTTTTTGTGAAATTGTCAACTTTTTGTATATACTTGTACAAAATATATTCAGAATTTTTGAATAAGAAATTATTACTATATTTAGGTTCCTATTTAGACATTTTTAATAAAGTTATTTACATACATATATGCAACTTAATAAGATTCAGCTGCTGTATGACATGAGATTTTTTTTTTCTTCAATCACTGCCCTTGCGAAAGATTCAATTTGTTGATTAAACTTTTCCTGAAATGTCTATTTTCAAGAAAAATTTTTGCAAAGGGTCTTGTGTTTCAAACAAGAAAAAAATGTGAAGGATCCTTTCAAGTCTTCTCAAACAGATTTCTGCTCAGAGATAAGATTGCCCACATTAAAATTTTCATGTGAGACACTCAACATAAAAATAAATAAAATAAATAGTATGAGAATGTAGCTATTACAAAATTTTCACTATATTATTTCATAAATGAAATTTCAATTTTTCCAGTTCGGAAAAATTGAAAAATAAGCCTTCGGAAAAAACCCGAAAAAAACCGGTTTTTTCCCCAATTTTTCCGGTTTTTTTCCAAGCATTCCCATCTCTATTCAACTCTATATAGTATTATTACTGTAAAACATGTTAATAATAGTATTATTTACAAAAACAATCAATAAGAAAACTATGTTTGTATGAACATGTTCATAAATTTTACCTTATTTTAAAATTTACAACGAAAGGACATCTATCCAAATCACTTTTTTATCTCGACTCTGATTAGTTTAACTATGCATCTCGAAGACTATTAAGAATGTATAAGAAATTTCTTCACATTCTGAAAGACAATATTTTTTGCCAGATATAACCAAATTTGGACACATTCTTTCATTTGGCGCCAAATATGTGTTTTGGTTTCGTAACCTTAATAGTCGATTTTTCGGCCAAATTTCGCCAGTATTTTGTCAAATATCGCCAATTTATTGGCTTTTGCCATAGTCTCGTGATCCTGAACCTTATTACCCAAATGATCCACTAATCACATGTGATCAAACATGTGACTTAGCTCAATGATCTTCAGGTAATCAAAATCAGTAGCGTATAAAATGAATCAAAATCGTTAAAGCCATTTCTAAAATAAAAGTAGCTTGACAGCATTCAACAATGAAACGATTTGACCCACTAATATAATTTTGTTTAAAATGCAACTCAGCTCAATAGTCTTCTCGTGACAAAAGACGTTCCGTTGCAAAATTTAGGTAAAATTGACTGAGTCGTTGTTATATATAATTAGAATGACCCGAACCCATTAAGACCTAAAACGACCCACTAATTGAATTGTTACGTGCATGTGTCCTATCTCAATGGTTTTCTTTTGTCCGAAAACGATATAATAGAAAATATATTCAAAATGGTGAGAACAATTTTCTAGATAAAATTAGCATGACCCACAAATGACCCTTATATCGAAATCTCTCGAAAATGAGACTTAGTTCATTAATTTTTGCGTGCCGAAAAACGTTGAATACAAAATTTAGATAAAATCGATTGAGCCAATTTTTAGGTATAAATAATTTGACCTTGACCCATTATGACCCAAAATGGCTCATTAATCGAGTTTTCTCAAACATCTGACCTAACCCAATGATTTTCTTGTGTCCGAAAACGATAGAATATAAAATTTAGTCAAAATTGAGCGAGACATTGTCTAGATAAAATTAGAATAACCCAAAAGTGACCCACTGATCGAAATTTCTCGAACATGTGACATAGCCCAATGATTTTCTCGTGCCAAAAATATGCTGTATACAAAATTTCGTTAAAATCGATTCACCCGTTCTTTAGATATAGCTTGACCATGACCCATCATGACCCACAAATGACCTTTATAATCGAAATATCTCGAACATGTGACTTAGCCCATTAGTTTTCTCGTGTATAAATATTGTTACACTCAAAATTTCGGTAAACTCGATCCTGCCGTTCTTTAAATATAAATAACTTGACCCAGACCCTTTATGACCCAAATGACCCATTAATCGAAATTTCTCAATCATGTGACCTAGCCCAATGATTTTCTCGTGCCAAAAAATGTTGTATAGAAAATTTCGTTAAAACTGATCCACATGTTATTTAGATATAGCTTGACATGACCCGTTATGACCCATCATGACACATAAATTACTCTTATAATCGAAATCTCTCAAACATGTGAGATAGCCCATTAATTTTCTCGTGTCAAAAAACTTACATACAAAATTTCATTAAATTTGATACTGTCGTACTTTATATATAAATAGCTTGACCCAAACCTTTTATGACCCAAAATGACCCAGTAATCAAAATTGCTCGAACTGAGACCTAGCCCAATAGTTTTCTCGTGTCAAAAAAATGTTGTATACAAAATTTCGTTAAAATCGATCCACCTGTTCTTTAGCTGTAGCTTGACCATGACCCATTATGACCCATCATGACCCACAAATGACTCTTATAATCGAAATCTCTCGATCGTGTGACTTAGCTCATTAGCTTTCTCGTGTCAAAAAACTATTACAGGCAAAATTTTGATGAAATTGATTTTGCGGTTCTTTAAATATAAATAGCTTGACCCAGACCCTTAATGACCCAATATGACCCATTAAATTTTTTTTCGAACATGTAACCTAGCCCAATGTTTTTCTCGTGCCCGAAAACCATAGAAAGCAATTTTTAGTCAAAATTGCGTGAGAAAATCTCTAGATAAAAATAGCATGACCCTCAATGACCCCAAAAATGACCCACTAACCGAATTTTCTCGAACATGTTACCTAACCCAATGGTCTTCTTGTAATCCAAAACGATAAAATATAAAATTTGGTCGAAAACGTTAGAGCCGTTTTTTAAATAAAAATGGCTTGACCCACAATGACCCAAAAATGACCCACTAATCTAAATTTTTCGAACATGTGACCCAGCTCAATTGTTTTCTCGTGCCAAAAAATGACTGGATACAAAATTTCCTTAAAATCAATCCAGCCGTTCTCTAGATATAAATAGCTTGATCCTGACCCATTATGACCCAAAATGATCCAATAATCGAATTTTCTCGAACATGTGACCTAGCCCAATGGTCTTCTCGTGCCCGAAAATGGTAAAATCCAAATTTTTGCGAAAATCGTTAGAGCCGTTTTTGAGATAAAATTTACTCACACAGACACACACACACACACAATTTTTGCTCGCATTACAGTATAAGACTAGCAGGAGTGATCGAGCTAAGCTCGGTCAAAATTAACTTAGTGTTCAACTGGATATAGTATTATCACTGTATCATTCACTCTGCATTACTACTGTAAATTATGTTATTTACAATAATATTATTTTCAAAAACAATCAATAAGAAAACTATGTTTATATGCACATGTTCATAAATTTTACTTTATTTTAAAATTTACAACAAAAAGATATCGATCCAAATCAGTTTTTTAGCTTCACGCTGATTGGTACCACGCATCTCGAATCCTATTACGAATGTATAAAAAATTTCTTCATATTCTGAAAGACAATATTTTTTTGCCAGATATAGCCAAATTTGAAGACATTTTTTAATTTGGCGACAAATACGTGTTTTAGCTTTCGTAATCTTAATAGTCGATTTTTCGGCCAAATTTCGCCAATATTGTGTCAAATATCGCCAACTTACTGACTGTTGCCATATTCTCGTAACTAACCCGTATTACCCAAAATGACCCACGAATCAAATTTGATCAAACATGTGACTTAGCTCAATGGTCTTCAGGTAATCAAAAACAATAGAATGTAAAATTAATCAAAATCGGTTAAGCCATTTCTTAGGTAAAATTAGCTTGACAGCATTCAGCAATAAAGCGAAATGATCCACTAATATAACTTTGTTTAACGTGCAACTCAGCCTAATAATCTTCTCGTGACAAAAAACGTTTCGTTACAGAATTTAGGTAAAATTGATTGAGTCGTTATTATATATAATTAGAATGACCCTAACCCATTATGACCCACTAATCAAATTTTTGCGAGCATGTGTCATAGCCCAATGGTTTTCTCTTTCCCCAAAACGATATAATACAAAGTATAGTCAAAATGGTACGAGCCATTTTCTACATAAAATTAGCATGACCCATCATGCCACAAATTACCCTTATAATCGAAATCTCTCAAACATGTGACTTAGCCCATTAGTTGCCTCGTGTCTAAAAATTGTTACATACAAAATTTCGTTAAAATCGATCCAGCCGTTCTTTAAATATAAATAGCTTGACCCACATCCTTAATGACCTTTTATGATCCATTAATCGAAATTTCTCGAACGTGTGACCAAGCCCAATGATTTTCTCGTGCTAAAAAAATGTTATACATAAAATTTCGTTAAAATCCATCCACCTGTTCTTTAGATATAGCTTGACATGGTCCAGTATGACCCATCATGACTCACAAATGACCCTTATGGTCGAAATCTCTCAAACATATGAGCCCATTAGTTTTCTCATGTCAAACAACTGTTACATACAAAATTTCGTTAAAATCGTTCACGCCGTTCTTTAAATATAAATAGCTTGACCCAGACCCTTAATGACCCATTGAAATTTTTTCTCGAACATGTATCCTAGCCCATGTTAGCCCATTAGATTTCGCGTGTCTAAAAAATGTTACATGCAAAATTTCGTTAAAATTTGATCCAGCCATTCTTTAAATATAAATAGCTTGACCCAGACCCTTTATGACCCATTAATTGAAATTTCTCGAACGTGTGACCAAGCCCAATGATTTTCTTGTGCCAAAAAATGTTATATACAAAATTTAGTTAAAATCGATCCACCTGTTCTTTAGATATAGCTTGATATGATCCATTATGACCCATCATGACCCACAAATAACCCCCATAGTCGAAATATCTCAAACATGTGATTTAGCCCATTAGTTTTCTCATTTCAAACAAGTTGGAAATTGCACGTAAAGCGTAGCAAATGAGGTGCGTTCGTTGATAACGAAGTTTTAAAACGTTCAGATCTTGCGGATATAGTAGAGCATACTTTGGATACAGTATAGTGGTTGAAATCTTTGTGTTCCTGTAAATATGCAGGGAGTAATTTTTATTATACTTCATTAACGTATATCTTATTCATAAAATGTGAAGTAGTTTAATACAATTAAAACACCCCCAAACAATGTTTCCCCGTATAACATTATTTAGTGGAATACATTTGTGTGGCCCTGTAATTCCCTAATAAATATTATTTGCATCACAGACTGTACAAAATGTATTTTTTAGTACATATTTCATAGATTCATGTCAATTCTGTTATATTCAAATGAGTGTAACACCATTAAAATGCATTTGAAACTTTTTCTCTATTGACCGTAATGTAACGGAATACTTTTGATTGTCCCTGTAAATGATTTATGTATCCGACTTTCATAACATTTGAAATGACTCGACAAAATCACGTAATAATTATATGTTTTAAATTTCAAACGAGTAAAATGCATTTGAAACTTTTTCCCCATTGAGCGTAATGTAACGGAATCCTTTTGATTGCCCCTGTAATTGATTTATACATCCGATTCTCATTAAATTTGAAATGACTCGACAAAATTACGCAATAATTATATGTTTTAAATTTCAAACGATTAAAATGCATTTGAAACTTTTTTCCCCATTGACCGTAATGTAACGGAATCCTTTTGATTGTCCCTGCAATTGATCTATCCATCCGATTTTCATAAAGTTTGAAATGACTCGACAAAATTATGTAATAATTATGTATTTTAAATTTCAAATGATTCGGTTGGGTAGTTTTTGCGTTGTTATATGCGGACGGACAGACAGACAGACAGACAGACAGACGGACAGACAGACAGACAGACAGACGGACAGACGGACGGACAGACAGACAGACGGACGGACTGAGCGACAACAATAGGTGCTACGTATTTACATAATTACGAACGCACCTAAAAACTGTTACATACAAAATTTCGTTATAATCGATCACGCCGTTCTTTAAATATAAATAGCTTGACCCAGACCCTTAATGACCCAATATGACTCATTAAATTTTTTTTTCGAGCATGTAACCTAGCCCAATATTTTTCTCGTGCCCGAAAACCATAGAATGCAATTTTTAGTCAAAATTGTGTGAGAAAATCTCTAGATAAAAATAGCATGACCCACAATGACCCCAAAAACGACCCACTAACCGAATTTTCTCGAACATGTTACCTAACCCAATGGTCTTCTTGTAATCCAAAATGATAAAATATAAAATTTGAGCAAAATCGTTAGAGCCGTTTTTTAGATAAAAATTGCTTGACCCATATTGACCCAAAAATGACCCACTAATCGAAATTTTTCGAACATGTGACCCAGCCCAATAGTTTTCTCGTGCCAAAAAACGATTGGATACAAAATTTCCTTAAAATCGATCCAGCCGTTCTATAGATATAAATAGCTTTATCCTGACCCATTATGACCCAAAATGACCCAGTAATCGAATTTTCCCGAACATGGGACCTAGCCCAATGGTCTTCTCGTGCCCGAAAATGGTAAAATCCAAATTTTTGCGAAAATCGTTAGAGCCGTTTTTGAGATAAAATTTACCCACCCACACACACACACACACACACACACAATTTTTGCTCGCATTATAGTATAAGATTATTACATGTACTAACGAATTTTGAATTATTAACATGTGTGGCATAGAAAAAAGTTTTGTGGTGGCCACATCCTACTAGTTTATGTTTATAATTTTCATTTTTAAAGAAAGTTCCAATACATATATGTATAAAACTATTTGTATCCAAATACAATGTCTCACAAAAGTGATGGGACACTTGTGCTTTATAAAAATAAACTGCAATAAAATAAATAAACAAACATGTGCAAAAATGTTTTGGGTGTGCTTCATATTTAAAGTTAGTAACAATTATTACATAACATACATTTTGTCAAAATATTAAAATATTAATTTAGTAAAAATACAATTGTTCAGAACGGAGCAAAAAATGGCTCACATAAGTGATGGGACACTTACTTTTCCATCAAATATTTATCCAAAAAATTTACTTTTTAAAAGGTTTTAATATTTTGTTGGATTTCCTTTTACTTTTAAAACATGATTTAATCTTTTTGGGATGGATTCGACTAATTTTTTTGTGATTTCTGGAGTGATTTTACCCCATTCTGCTTGAAGCACCGATTTTAGTTGTTGTTTTGAAGAAATGGTGTGTTTGCGAATTCTTGATTCCAATTCTTGCCAAATATTCTCTATGGGATTTAAGTCTGGAGATTGTGGTGGTGTTTTTATTATTTCAGGACAGTTATATAGTAGCCAGAGTCTAACGTTCACAGCAGTGTGCTTGGGGTCATTGTCCTGGTAGAATTTAAAATCGTTATGAAGGTTCAATTTTCGTGCTGAATATTTCAAATTTTGCTTTAAAATATCAATATACTTGTACTGATCCATTATACTGTCAATAAAAACAAGATTATCAACTCCAGCAGACGACATACACCCCCATACCATAACTCCTCCTCCACCATGTTTTACTGTTGGTACCAAGTTCTGTTTGCGAAATTCTTCCCTGGGTTTTCTCCACACCAAGATTCTACCGTCAGAACCAAATATATTAAATTTACTCCCATCAACAAATATAACTTTATTCCAGTAATCAGAATTCTTATTTATGTTGGATTTTGCGAAAGCTAGTCTGAGTTTTCTATTCTTTTCACTTACGAAGAATTTTTTCCTGGCTACTCTACCGTGATATCCAGCAGATCGAATTACCCTTCTAATAGTCTCAGGATTAACAGTTATTCCATATAATGCTTGTAAATCAGCAGCAACTTTTGAAGCACTATTTCTTGGATTTTTTTTTTATATTTCGAACGATAGTTCGTTTTATTCCATGGGATAGCTTTGATGGTCGGCCAGGTCTTCTTTTATCCTGAATCATATGATTCTTTTTATATCGTTTAATGATATTGAAAACTGTTGAACGACTCAAGTTAACTGTTTCAGCAGTTTTTCTAATAGATTTTCCACGTTCAATATGCAAATTAATAACTAATTTTCGAATTTCAGGCGAAGTTTCTTTTCGTTTAGCATTCATGGCTACACAGAGCTAAAAAACACAAAAATTCCAAAACAAACTGGAGAGAAATACTGCAGACGATTTTATAAATTATTGCCAATTGCTTTTAAGAAAAAATAAAACCCCAAAAAATATTTTTATCGCTTATTTCAGACGATTTTTGTTGCATATATAATGGTGTCCCATCACTTATGTGAGCTATTTTTTGCTCCGTTCTAAACATTTGTATTTTTATTAAATTAATATTTTAATATTTTGACAAAATGTATGTTATGTAATAATCTTTACTAAATTTAAGTATGAAACACACCCACAAAAAATGTGTCCATGTTTTTTTAATTTATTTGATTAGTTTCCTTTTGTAAAGCACACAAGTGTCCCATCACTTATGTGAGACACTGTATTTCATCTATCACTAATATAATTAATCTTTGTTCCATGTATTGGAGAATCAAAAATAAGAAAAATGCTACAGAATAAAATCTTCTAAGACGGAATCTTAAACGACAAAAAATGCATAATAAACAAGTTCCTTTTTGAACTTGTTTCTAATGCATTTTTTATAATGTATATCCTAGCAGGTGTACTTTTTTTCACGTATTATTATATTCATTTAGCATAGATTAGCACATTTATACATTAAAGACAGAATTCTG
Source organism: Maratus speculifer (assembly GCA_964019185.1). Lineage (NCBI taxonomy): Eukaryota > Metazoa > Arthropoda > Arachnida > Araneae > Salticidae > Maratus > Maratus speculifer. Next base: position 312,691,395 of record OZ025296.1, on the reverse strand, counting down.
TCGTAAACGATTTTTTTTTTCAAAAATTTACTGTATGTTAAATTTGTTACCTAGAAATCGACTATTCTTTAAAAGGAATAAATTTTAAATGTAAAGTAATGGTGATTTAAACGTAGATGCACTCTTTGATAAAAATTTTTGGTTATATCAAAAGTTATTTCGGGACAAGAATTTTCTTACAGATTGCGTCAAGGCCAGAACTGAAAATTTAGGCCCGTGAAGACCTAAGAAGAATGATTATCAATAATGGTTCGGTACGGAAAAAATAAGTTAGGTTCGGCCCGGTCTGAATAAAGTAAAGCCCAGGTCATAGTTTAGATGTACTCGACTCCTTTATTAAAGAAAGGGCTGCGCCCGGCCCAAGTGTCATGAATGAAAATAGTCCCTTGCAGACCTCTACGTGAAGTATGTAATTTTTTAAATATAAGAATTTCCGATATTATGTGTGGTATTCGTTGTCCGAATTATATAAAGATAGTTATAATAATAATGATTTGGATACACTGTAAAAAAACTGCAAAGGTACTAAAGCTTTTCTAGGAAACTGGGATTCCAAGAACTTTACCTGTAACGGTAACAGCAAAAATTCAAGTTTCAGAATCGATTACATGAAGTTTTCCTGTTATCGTTACATGAAAAGTTCTTGGAATCCCAATTTCCTAGAAAATGTTTAGTACCTTCACAGATTTTTTTTTTACAGTGTAGAGACGTGTGGCATCTGTCATTATTTAGAAGAAAAAAAAAGGTTAAGTAAAGAAAAAAAATAAGAAAAATCCAATGAAGATCGCGTAATTATCTGTAAATTCTTCTTCTTATTATTATTATTATTTTGCATACATATAAAGACGGTTTTTCTTTCTTTCTGTCTTTTTCTTGCATTCTTTTTTAAACCATTTTTCGCTAAATACCATAAAGAAAAATTCTTGTTCAATTCCCCTTCCATCATCTATTTTTCTTTTGCCGCATTTGCTTGAACGCAGACGAGAAAAGCGCTCGTGTGGCAGGTGATGCGTTTTCATGCAGAAACCACCAACGTGAAAAAATCTGTCGTCTGACATTAGCCTAAATGTACTTAATCTTGAAAATTAATAGTTCGAATTAAAAAAAACCGAGTTCAAACAATTTATTTGTAATCAGATATTTATTCTTAGTAATGCTTACGAATATTTTTGTGTAGTCCTATGTATAGAATTTATGCATTCCACTTATTATGGAAAAATTTAGTTACATTTGCTTTTAAATTAAAACAAATATTAATATATGGCAATGACTATCTCTCCTGGCAAAAGATCTTATGAGACAATATGGAATATTGGTCAAACTAAATCGTCTGCCAGCGATGTATTCAACCTGGAAAACTCAAAATGGCGCTTTGTGTTTGAGATTTATATGAGTCCGCCTCAAAACGAAGAAGATTGGAAGATGTACTTAGAGAAAATTCATCCGAATGACGGTAATCATTCGTTTTTGATTTCCGTCTACGCTGAGGATAGGTTAAAAAAAACTTGAGTGCTTGGGTTTTATGAGACTAAATATACAAAAATCCGAAGTTCGACAAATTATGTGGCGGAGGAAATCAAATCTCCTGCTGATGAATCCGTATCTTAAACTAGATGGCGATGTCAGTTCGTAATGATGATACTTTCTGACCATCCGTATATTACAGATATCAAAAGCTGCACAAGTAAATTTAGCAAAGTCCCTTACTTAATTACATTTTAAAATAACTAGTTGCACAGCAACCAGTTATGTACTGCAGTGATGCACAACCTTTTTACCAGAAAATCGTTTGCCACCAGAATATTTGAAAAGTGTAGTTTCTTTTAGTGAATGGCAAATTTTCTGTCATTACTATAAGGAAAATTATTCTGCATAAAAATAGTGGTATCATTTTGGCCCACGGGCCAGAAGTTGTGCACCCCTGATGTACTGTATATAAGGTTGCCAGTTTCTATGTTTACCCTGTAATTTTTAACTGTAAATGTATAAAACTGACAAGCGTGACTATTGAAGGGATATGGAATGAATAGCGTTTTCCATTTTTGGTAGATAAGTTCTACAGTGCTCAGCAAAAGTTTAGACAATGATCGATTACGCTTCTATTTTCAGAAGTATGTACCAAATGTTTGTAATTCCTCTGTCATATATTACTTGTGACTTATCCTTTATTCACACACAATAAATTTTGAATTTTAACCTTTTACATAAAATATAATGACAAAAAAATAAAATTAACATTGTGGCAAAAGTATAGACAATTTGTATATTTACAGAAAAATAACTACAAATTAAAATCGAGTTGCACCCGCATTGTTTGCAGTTAGTGCAAGAATGTGACTTTTCATAGAAAAAACTAAATGCTGCATCACTTGGGGGTCTATTTTGTACCAAACATGTTCAACAGCAGCTCGAACCTCATTAAAAGAAAATTATAGCAAAAATTTCCATAAACATTACGACATATGATGTTACAAAAATTTTCGATTGGGCCCGAATCAGAACTACACACCGGCCAGTTGAGATCAATAGTATTTTCAGAGTTAAATGAAGTTGTTCTTCTGTAGGCAACATGAATAGATGCTAAAATCCATACTTTAGATCAGCAAAAGTTCCTCAAATGACTAAAAATTAATCTCCAACGTATATACGTAGTCTTGTGTTGCTTGGCAACCAATGAAAAACTCCACAGATACACGAGCATTAAAGCTAAGTGAGGACCAAATTATTTAAAAGTCACCTTCTTTTTGTCGACTTAATAAAGTCCCAGGATCTTTACTTAAGTCATTCTAATAGTATGCCCACTTGTTTGGGCCATTCAAATTTCACTTTTTTTCGTTACTGAATATCGTAGCGTACCATTTGGGTCCATATGACGTATGTTTACAAGTTAATTGAATTCTCGCCAATTTATAGCGATATTTTAAAGCTGATTGTTTTATTATTTTCATGTAAATTGATTTACCTGTTTCTTTAATTCATCTACGAATCATTTCCGTCGACACAGAAAGCACTGACTTACTTTTAATGTGATTAGCAATCATTACTTGTGTAAATGTCAATTTCTGGATCCTTTTGTCATCTCATTTTCTCGTCACACAAGGTCTTCTAGATTATGTTTTGTTTTGAAGGAGTCTTTCGTAGACTATACTTCATAGACAGACCACTTTGGACGATTCAATGCTGCTGAAATTTCTGCAACAGTCTTCCCTTTCCATTTCAGCTTTCCTACTTCAATTACCTCATCTAACTGAATATTTTTAGCTCGCAGCATCTTCACTAACTGGTGCTATATCGAGGTATAATTAAATATTTCAGACATGTGACGTCATAACTTGGAAATTTGCCTTTTTCCATGAACAGTTGGCTAAAAATCAAAAAAGTGTCTAAACTTTTGCAATATGCAAATTTTACTTTTTTTAGTTAAATTAAATATCATCTTATATTATAACCATGATTTTTATTCTACATTATATAAAATATATTTGAAAATAAGTATAGCCATTTGTAAAACTCACGTGTTCGTATTTTTTATTTAAAGGTTAAAAAACACCAGTGTCTAAACTTTTGCTGAGCACTGTAGGCATCTCAGTCTCTTAAATAACTCTTAATAACCTTACATTTTTTTATTTACAGAGAAATGTGTATATATGTTACACAGGGTTGGAAAAAAAACAGGTTTTTTCGAAAAAAACCAAAAAAAAACGATTTTTTTTGGTTTAAACCGGGTTTTTTTAGAACATACTTTTTAATTAGATATACATGCATATTTATTGATAAAAATGGTCATTGTTTGATTATAAGTAGTATAACTTCATTTGAAAGTAATTTAAATTAAATAATTATATAGAATTATGTTGAAAATTGAAAAAAAAATTCATATTTTAAACAGTTATTATAGTATACAGTCTTGTGTTAAAAGGATAAATTACTCTACACAATCAAACATTGATGCTTTGAAAAAATTTATAAACAATCTTTTGATTACTAATAATAAACATTTGATGCAGTTTGATGACTATAATATTATTTTCTACAATTTAAAAAAATAAATAAATTGGAAATACTTCTTGAGGTTTTTTGAGTAGCAATTTGAAATCAACAATATTGGTCAATAGATTCAGCAGATAACAGGGGAAAAATTAGATTGGTATTATTAGAATGCTTTAACTAACACCAGATTTTTGAATACTCTCTTATTCAACTTGATATTTTAATTCTTAAAGATAATTTCCCCAATAAAAAAAATAAAAAAAAATTCTGTTACAGTTTGACCAAAATCTTTAAGCTCATCAAGTTATGTAGGTCCATATTCAAAATCATTGTGCATGTTATGATAGAATGCTTTAAATAATCTGCTTTTTTTAATGAAAATATTTTATACTAAATATTGCATGTTTTTAATCTATTTTATCTTTGATCAATTCACATGTTCCAAGTTTTTCTTTAGAGCAATAGAGTATGATCACCAATGCACACCGATTTTTATCCTACATATAAAAAAAAATGTCCTAGACCCACTATATCTAATATTTATTGCTGAAATAAAACGTTAAAAGTAGAAAATATTTATATCCAATAATTTTTAGGTCTTAAATTATAAAGAAAAATGAGAAAATGTCACTCGATTTTTTTTGAAAAAAACCAATTGTTTTTTTTTTTTTTTTTTTTTTTTTTTTTTTTGAGAAAAAAATCTAGTTGGTTTAAACCGTGGTTTAAACCGTGGTTTAAACCATGGTTAAAACCAATTGGTTTAAACCGTGCCAACCCTGATGTTACATGAATTTTTGCTGTTGCCGTAATATAAAAAGTTCTAAGAATCCCAATATCCTAAAAAAAATTAGTAACTTTACAGGTTTTTTTTTTTTTAAATATATATTTTCAAAACATGTTTGAGTGTATTCGGAGCTTAATTTGCATCCTGTAATACCTCCTGCTAATTCCAAATTCTTTACAAAGTAAATAAATAAATAAACTTACTATTTTGGTCTTGTTCTTTAATCTGCACTTTATCTAAAACAGTATGTTTTCCTTTCGCGGGGTTTTCCGGACGACATTGAAAGTTCCGGCTAATTTATTTCTTGTTACATTTCTCCAATCCGAGAATCTAAAGAAAAAACGGAACTGAATTAACATTTGCGGACGATAAGAAGTATCCTATATTGACATTGACACTACGTCATTAATCAGATTAGAAGATGGGTTTTGAACCACAGCGGAAAAACAAACCGCTCATTTCAAATGAAATAACGTACACTTGTGGGAATCTGCAAATCTGGTCTAGATTCATTCAGTAAGTGTTCATATCTGTATTGGCAACCAGTAGCGCCAGTAACTTTTCAAAAATATTGGATGGGCTCAAATATGTTTAAGAGCCCAGCCCCACACTATTGATTGAAAAAGACCCGGATGATAATGTTAAGTCTATGGGGGCATTCTTTTTTAATATCTCGCACAAATTTTAATACTTTTTAATGATTTTTTTTTTTTCATAGAATAGATGAGGACGATCTGCAACCGGGCTAGTTTTTCCTTTTTCAATTTTGATTTCAGATTTTAAAAATAAAATTACTTTAAATTTCGAAACCGGTTGACCCGGTTCTGAAATTGAAACTACCATAATATAAAAAATATATAACCAAAATCGAAAAAGTAAAAACTAGCCCGTTTGTAGATCGTGCTCAACTATCCTATGCAAAAAAAAGATCAGATGAAAATATTAAAATTTGAGCAAGATATTTGAAAAGAACGTCCCCATAGACTTAACATTATTATCCGGGTCTTTTTCAGTCTTTTAAGTAAAATAATACACATAATTTCCTCCCTTTGTGTGCATATATGTGCGGAGAGAGGGACGGGGGGGAAGGAGCGAATGAGTAAAGTTTTTCGAAATTATATTTTTTCTATGCAAATTTTAAAAATATTCTAATTTAATTATAATTTTATAAATAATTTTATTAAATTATATTCCCACGTGTTCTTTCTAGTAAATATACTAATATTTGTTTTAAATAACGTTGAAAGTGCGAACTATTGAAAATGCAAAAAATAAAATGTCAAGAATAAGATATATTTTAGTTCCCTAAAGTGCTTTATCGATTCAAGACGTCAAAACAGATGACAAAATGTAAGAGAAAATTTTTTTTCGTAAGAAATTTAACCAGATTTCGTACGGCTCCTGGAATTTTACACACCAGAAAATTCTTTCGACAATTAATTTTCTTATTGAAAATCACTCCTTAAAGGGATGTCAAAACTTCACGCGTTTAAAATTAGATTTATTTTTCTATAAAAAAAATACTGATTACTCTGCTGGAAAATTTCTTGATCTATACGAGCTCTGTTTATCTCTCTATATATATTATCTGAAAGAATTTTCTGTGCTTCTGTAAGATGTTCTTTCTATTCTTTAAACAAAACTATTTTGCGATAATTAATTAAACTAAATTTCATTTCAGTAATTAAAAACAGAGTCGTATTAATATGCCAGGACATTTAGAAGCATGTTAATATTCCTAAACCAATCATAAACAAATACTAAATGAAATTTCAGTTTAACAATTTTCGGAACTGTAAATTTTTAAACGGCTAAACATCGCACATTTTCAATTTTGACACCGTCGTATAAAGAAAAAAATTACTTATACATGCAACTTGTTTGTAACCTGTATCTCAGTTTGTTTTTAAGTAATTTTTTTGTATTATTTTATTTATTTATTTATTTATTTATTTATTTATTTATTTTGTCATCATGGCAACAGAAGCATTTTATTTCCAGACATTAAGCATGGAGCAATCAGAAAACGAATAAAATAAAAAACAGAAGTGTTCTATTTTTTGACATTGAACATGGACCAATCAGAAAACGAATAATATAAAATAAGTTGCGGAATTCAACCAATAAAAAGATTGAGATATACTTCAGATTTCCCAATTATCTAACGAGAACAACAATTATTTTCCAAATAGGTTAATAAATAAAGTACGAATTAAATCAATTTAAATTCAGTAGCCGGAGAGATCATATTATTGGGTAGGCTTGCGCCCAATGGGCCAATATAGGTTGGCGCCACTGTTGGTAGCATAAACTTAGGAAATTTTTAAAATATCGGCAGATAGGAAAAAATAGTAAAATATAATAAAATTAAAGAAAATAAAAAATAACAGCTCTTTCGGCTTTTATTATAGAATCATTTTTCAATTTAGATGCATAACGTTTACATGAATGTGAATTTAGAATTTTTGTACAATCATAGCACGTTATAATAATTTTATGGACAAAAAGAAAAATAATTTTTTCTAAAATTAGCTGAATATACTTAAAAATTTATTTCTATGAAATAAAATCTGCCATTTAATGATATTTTAAGTATTTATTGTAAACTTTGAATACTTGATCACTAGAAGATTTATTAACTACTTCCGTCTTACAATTTTTAAATAGCTGAAGAATTTTAAGTAGTTTGTTTGGGGCGTGTTTTAAATATATTAAACTATTTCACATTTTATGAAATTGTCATGCATTGCTGAGGTTTACGAACAAGTTACTTTCTGTATAATAGAAGGCAGATAGTATTTACATGGACACATAAAAGATTTCGGCTACTATACTGTATCCGAAGTTAAGTACTATATACTGTTCTATCAAGATCTGAATATATTTTTAATTTCGTTATAGTACGAACGCATACCATTTGTTACGCTTGGCGTGCAGTTTTCGACTTGTTCATTTTATAAAAATTTTTATAGTAATCAATTAAAAAGCTTATGAAGTTTGGCAAGTATGTTTTTGCGCATGTCCAAACGATTTTTTCCACTGACAAAAATCATTCACGATAGCCGTTACTAATTTCAAGCAGACATTTTTTAGGTAAGTTTAAAAAAAGAACATTAACAAAATTAAGTCGTCTGTATAAAATACGAGAAAAATAAATTTTACCCTTTTTTTAAAACAATTGTTTTAAAATGTTCTAAAATTGTTCTAAAATTCTCTTTTGCTCTCAAACACATGAAACTCGCAAATTCTCTTATTTAGAAAGTGCACAAGGTGCCGTAAAGGTCAATTCTTTGATAAGTGTACAAAATATTGCAAAAAAAAGCAATCAAAAACGGCAATTTGAACCGATTTTTCCGAAGTGGGAGATAAGGGAACGAAAAAAAGGGTCATACTGATAAGCTAATTGTTTATAACTCAAATTCTAATGAATTGAGCGTAAAAAGACTTTACTCGGCACCTCATACGTCCTTTCAAGAATCCCCTCAGCAAGTTTCATGTTTCTACGTTTAAAATGTGTCTGAAATTGTAGCGTTTTTTCGAATTAACCCTTAATTGGAACATTTTCCCGATTGAATAAGCCACAAATTTCTGTATTTAAAACCTGTGACAAAACATTAATAATTTCGTAAAAGGCTCCCGTCGCGAAGGAGTTAGTGGTCCAAAAGTGCTATCTCCGTGCGGAACTCTATAGTATCCAAATAACGTCACATTCACATTTAAAAACAAATTACATGTAATCACAAGCAAAAGTAAACTTTTGTAACATATTTTTTTTCGTAAGAATGTAATAAAAAGTGGATAAAGGTAGGCACAATTTTATTTCAGTTTTATTGCTTAAATTTTTTTTAAATTTCTAATTAATCATATAATAGAGGTTTTAGGAGATTTAAAAGTCAATTAATGGAACATTAAGCATTTCTTAGTGATTATTGAATATTTGAGGTTTTCCCAATAGCGGACACCTCCGAATAGCGGACAATTTCTGTGTTCCCGAGGTGTCCGTTATTTAGAGGTTTTACTGTAAATCAGTGCAGAAGGAATTTTTTTCTATCTATAAAAACGCTTCCAGATTATCTCTCTGGAACATCCATGTGGATTGGTCACTATCAAGCCTGTCTTTGTTTTTGTACTTTTCTTAAAACTAAATTTTACGCCTTCAAAAAACAAATCAAAGCGTATTTTCACATCCTAAAAGAAACCTGGCAATATGTGTGATTTCCATTTTTTTTCTTTTAATCATTTGGAAAAAGGTTATTTCTGTTGGTCGAGAATAGAGATATCTGAAATCTGGTGATGTCCGAATTTTATTCTTTCTCCGATTTTTCCATGTTCAATATCCAGAAACGGAAAAATTCTGGTGTCACGATGACAAAAAAAAAAAAAAAAAAAAAAAAAAAGCATTAAAAACTACAAAAAATTAATAACTCAAAAATAAACTGAGATACAGCTTTCAAACAAATTGCATTTGAAAGTACATTTTTTTCCCTTATACAATGGTGTAAAAATTAAAAATGTGCGATGTTTAGAAATTAAAAAATTCCTAAATTGGGAAACTGAAATTCTAATTAAAATTTGTTTATGACTGGTGCACGAATATTAATGTTTAATCCATGGCGTACGTAATATATGACTTTGTTATTACGTAAGCCATATTTTGATCATCATAAAAAAATTATTTATTTATTATTTATAATTTATGAATTAATGAATTTATTTTAATGAATTTATTTATAAGTCTAAAATTTTAGTCTTTGAAAATATTATTTTTCCAAATAGTCATTGTAATTCTTAACCCCTTCGTGACGAGAGAGTTTTATGAAATTGTTAAGAGCACACACTAGTCACGCGGTAAAAGCCGAGCGCTAATGTAAAGTCTATGGGGGCGTTCTTTTCTAATATCTCGTTCAAATTTTAATATTTTTGCATGATTTTTTTGCATAGGATAGCTTAGGACGATCTACAACCGGCCTAGTTTTTACTTTTTCGATTTTGCTCATATAATTTTTATATTATGATAGTTTCAATTTCAGAACCTGTTTAAACCAGTTTTGAAAGTTAATATATATTTTTTTTTTTTTTAAATCTGAAACCAAAATTGAAAAAGTAAAAACTACGCCGGTTGTGGATCGTCCTCAGCTATCCTATGCCAAAAAAATCCTGTAAAAATATTAAAATTTGAGCGAGATATTAGAAAAGAACGCTCCCATAGACTTTACATTATCATCCGGGTCTTTTTGAGTACTTTTTCTGTGACTATTATGGGCTCTTAATGGTTAGTCACCAGCTTCTAAAAACAGAAATTTGTGCCCCATTAAATCGAGAAAATGCTCCGATTAGACAAGCCAAATTTTATTGGTGGGGATGAACAGGGATTCTTAAGCCTTTTTGCGGCACGTATACGTATCGCTAGTTCCTAAGGGGTTAACTCAGATACTTGCATAAACAATGCATTTGTCTCGTACTTGTAAAATGTGTCAAGTTTTGACACCATTTTTATCAAAATTTAACCTGTTTTTTTACTTACCCATCATACGTAGTATAGGGTAAGTCTTGCAATCGTTTTGAAAATCGAAAAAATTTTTTTGAAGGATTTACACGTTTTAGATAGTGGAGATTCCGAAAAACATGTTTTTAGAAAAAAAATTTGCCGTCCGTCTGTCTGTCTGTCAGTCAGTCTGTCTGCCTGTAAACGCTCTATCTCCCGAACGAACTGAGATAGAGACTTGAAATTTTGTATGTAGTTAGTATGTAAGAATGGGACGAACCCTATTTAATATCAGCAACCTCGATTATCCGGAACTATTTTTTCGGACTCTCGAAAAATTCGTTCTGATGAAAGGTACATAAAAATTTCCGAATTTTTTTGTTCTAAGGAATGGACGTAAAAGACAATAAAATAACACACATTTTGCATATAGTACGAAGTCGATCGGATTATTAGTTGTCGAGATATTTCTAATCCTATTTTCCACATTCTTCGATTTTTCATGACCCTGTATTTCATTCAAATTTCAATTCAGAGGTATATTTTAATTGCAAATGAGACGCTTAATCCGATGCAGTTAATTGTAAGTTAATAGAGTTATTATTTTTGGAGTTATAAGGATATTTCCTTTACGCAGTTCGGTACTACTTGAGTAGTTTGGCGTTTTATATAATTTGTCGAAATCGGTAATCAGCAGTTCTTTAATAGAGCATTACTATGTATATTAACAATATTTAAATTTTGTTTATGAATTGAAATGCATTGTATAAATAGTTTTCACATGTTTTATTTTCATATACATATCCATGATGGGTAAGTATTACGGTGGCCCCCAACGACTAGTTTTTTTAATTTAACCGTTTTTCTTTTCCAAGATTTAATTGTAATGCATTATTACCAAATTTATGTTAAACATCCCGCTTTGCTATTATTCGCTATATTCGCTAAAAATTATATATTTAGCGATAGTTTTCTTGGATATCAACAAATTCAATTTTAAAACCACAAAGCAGTTTAATTTTTACACAGAAATGTTTTATTATAGTTACAAAAAAAAAAAAAAAAAAAAAAAAAAAAAAAAAAAAAAAAGTTTTGTTTTTACAATGAATAACAATGTTTTCTAGCACACATCCCACAAATAAATAAATAAATTAAATAAAACAGATTCAGTTCTTCTGAACGCAAAAATATTTGAAAAGGGCTCCTATAAAAACTTACAAAAGAGGAGCAATTGCTGTCACAGAGCTTGAGATTTCCATCTCTAGTGATAAACTTAAAAGAAGAAAAAAAGAAAGAAAGAAACTATTTTATGGTATGTTGAATTTTAAATTTGCAAAGTAACGCAGAATCTTTTTTTTTTTTTTTTTTTTTTTTTTTTTTTTTTTGATCAATTTAATAATGACAAAATTTAAGGAATGTCACAACTAGAAGTAGAAAATAACTTTTTGAAACTTTTGTGAATAAAGGTACGCAATGGAAAAAAACGGCATCAATATTAAGAAATTCTTTTAATAATTACCAGAATCCCCACGTAATGATGAGGAAAAAAAAAAAAAAAATTCCCACTGATATGTTTCCGAAGTTCCGTCATCATGATTCAGGATGTTAAGTAAATACGGTTCCTTGTGGAGTAGTTAAATAGAACAAATATGCATCTTTATTTATTCAAGTTCTGAATTGTGCTTCAAGTTATATCACCCACTCACGCTTATTTACGTTTTTAAATTTGTTTATTAAGCTTCTTCTACTTTTTGAGAGATTATTAAGAAAGAAGTGTTTAAATCATATATTAACATATGGCCGTGACCGTTTCTCCTGGCAAACGATCTCACAGTATAATATGGAATGTTGGTCAAATCAAATCGTCTGCCAGCAATGTATTCCATCTGGAAAATTCAAAATGGTGCTTTGTGTTAGAGATTGATTTTAGCTCCCAGCAAAGAGAAGAAGACTGGAAAATGTACTTGAAGAAGATTCATCCGAATGACGGTAATCATGCGTTTTCGATTTCCGTTTACGTTGAGGACAGATTCAAACAACTCGAGTGCTTGAGTTTCACGAGACTAAATGTTCAAAAATCCGGAATTCAACAAATCATGTGGCGGAGAAAATCGAATGTCCTGCAGAAGCATCCATTTCTTAAGCTACATGGTGATGTCAGCTTCGTAATAACAATTCTCTCTGATCATCGATATATTACAGATATTAAAAGTTGTACAGGTAAATGCATGATATTCACTTATTTAATTATAGTGGAGCATCGTTTATACGACGCCGAAGGGACTACCGAAAAACGTCGTATAAACGATAACGACGTATAATCGATTTTCACTTTCAAAACTAGAATTAATTTCGTTTTCACTTAATTTTAATGTTTAACGTGATGGTATGTATGAATTTGTAAATTAAACAAACCAAAATAAACAAATAATCTTAAAAACAAGGAGAGGGGGATTAGTAAGTAATTTAAATATGCGTATCTTTATTCATGTTTCACCGAAAGGTTCCTCATTTGTTGTACATCATTTCCTTTTCATTTAAAGTTAAAGATCAAAAACCCGCGTGGCCAACTAAAATTCGCCAATAATGATAACAGTTAGAAGGATAGTCTATTTGCAACTTTAAACAGGTCGGGAAAGCTGACCATCCCCGAAAACAAAATGACCCCTCCCAGTGTACTTTGTTACACTTAAGCTGATTTTTCAGACTAATCGAACACCAGCCCACATTTTTATAATATGGAGTGCATTTAAACACACTCTTTGGTGTCATTCATAGCTGCCAACTTCCGCTCGTTTGTAAAATACACAAGAAAATTAAACAAAAATAAACCTATACAAAATCGAAAAATCGACGTATAAACGATTTTGAGCGTCGTATAAAAGATATATTTTTACATTAAAATGAATAGGAATGAATCGGGACCACATTAAAACGTCGTATAAATGTAAACGTCGTATAAGTGATCGTCGTATAAACGATGCTTTACTGTACATTAAAATATGTTAGTCTCCCTAAGTAATAATATGCAGATAAATTATTAGTATCGGCTACATTTGGACATATTGTCCTCATAACAGTCAACAGAACCCTTATAAAGTGTAACATATAAAGACACAGAATTTTTATTTAATTATTTTTCTTTTAAACATAGTAATTCAGTATCACTTAAAAACGTAACTTCCACTTATTCAAATTTACAAATTACTTTGAAATTGTCAAAATATCGATTTTCTTTTTCTAATATTAACCGTAAACTTCTTTAACTTTGAATATTTAAACGCATCATTTTTACCTATACGACAATTATATCGCGAGATATTGTAAATTTTGTTAACAGATCCAGTGTAATTAATAATCCATAGAAATGAAAACTTTAAACTAATTTTTCTCCCTGTTCCTATTTTTGTAACTTATTTGTTCGATGAATACTAAGATTTTTTTCTAATTTTGATGCAATATATACGAGAGAGAAAAAAATCATATTTTGTTTAAGTTTTGATATTAAGTAATGTGCCACCACATACACTGGTGTGCAAAATTTAAGGACGAAGGGGTTTTCAAGCGATAATTTTCACGCGAATATTCAACAGAAAGTAATATAATTCGAATAATTACTATCCCTGCATAACAGCTACTCCATATAACATCTCATGTGACTCCACTGTCAGGTACCATGCGATTGCTGCTTTGTGACGAGTCCAAGGGCGGATCCAGCCTTCCTTTTAGATGGGGGTCATCTTTTTTTTGGGGGGGGGTCACATGTTTTAATAAGCAATTTTTATATTGAAGATTGTCCCCATATCCAAAATAGCTAAATTTCTGATACTTTTGGGAAGTTATTTTCATTCGTAGCAAAAAGTTGTATAAATATTCGTAAAAATATAAATATAAAACATAATACATACACATATACATTTTATTCAGATGCCAAGAAATTGAAGATTTTTCCGTTTTTATATAAAATAAAATAATCATTGAAGAAATTGAGCATTGTATGCAAATTTTTTTGGACTTGACAGACAGTTACAAAAAGCCGTCATAAGGGAGCAATTGGCTGTGGCAGCCTGAAATTGAATTTAAAATAATACAGTTTACAGAGATTTTGTGAGAGATTCTTCGCTTTTATTTAAAAATTGAAAACGTTAATCAAACACACTTGCTCTGAATAAATGCACCTTGCATATAAGATTAAAAAATACTTCCTTGATATGTCATAATTTGTCTTCTTTGCGTTTAAGTACGGCTTTAAGTGTCAAGGTTCTGATTGTTAAGCAGAGGATAAATTTGAAAAAAATTCAATGCATATTTCATTTTTTAAATTTCTTTTAAACGTTTTTTTCGTTCAGAGGGGGGTTATGACCCCCATGACCTCCCCCTTGGATCCGCCACTGGACCAGGTGATTTTACAGTGTCGTTTTATTGAGACTCTCGTGTGACTGTCATTTGGAGGCTCAATTTCAAAGTCATTGTGAATGTTGCATCTAAAAATCCAAAAACAGTTTTGTGTAGTATATTCTAATGAATTTGTAAAAGAAACAAGTTGGAAATTGCACGTAAACGTAGCAAATGAGGTGCGTTCGTACGATAACGAAGTTTTAAAAATATTCAGATCTTGCAGATATAGTAGAGGTTACTTCGGATACAGTATAGTGATCGAAATTTTTGTGTTTCTGTAAATATGCAGAAAGTAATTTTTATTACACTTCAGAAACGTATATCTTATTCATAAAATGTGAAATAGTTGAATATAATTAAAACACGGCCCAAACAATGTTTCCCCGTATAGCATTATTTAGTGGAATACTTTTGTGTGGCCCTGTAATTTAATAATAAAAATTCTTTGCATGACAGATTGTACAGAATGTATATTTTAGTATAATTTCATAGATTCATGCCAATTCTATTATGTTCGAATGAGTGTAACATCAGAAAAATGCATTTTAAACTTTTTTCCCATTGACCGTAATGTAATGGAATAGCTTTGATTGTCCCTGTAAATGATCTATGCATCCGACTTTCATAACATTTGAAATGACTCGATAAAATTTCGTAATAATTATATGTTTTAAATTTCAAACGATTAAAATGCATTTGAAATTTTTTCCCCCATTGATCGTAATGTAACGGAATCCTTTTGATTGTCCCTGTAATTGATCTATGCATCCGATTTTCATAACATTTGAAATGACTCGACAAAATTACGCAATAATTATATGTTTTAAATTTCAAACGATTAAAATGCATTTGAAACTTTTTTCCCCATTGACCGTATTGTAACGGAATCCTTTTGATTATCCCTGTAATTGATCTATCCATCCGATTTTCATAAAATTTGAAATGACTCGACAAATTATGTTATAATTATGTATTTTAAATTTCAAACGATTCGGTTGGGTAGTTTTTGCGCTGTTATATGCGGACAGACAGGCAGACAGACAGACAGACAGATAGACAGACGGACGGACGGACTGAGCGACAACAATAGGTGCTACGTATTTACATAATTACGAACGCACCTAATAATTATATGTTTTAAATTTCAAACGATTAAAATGCATTTAAAACTTTTTTTCCCTATTGACCGTAATGTAACGGAATCCTTTTGAATGTCCCTGTAATTGATCTATCCATCCGATTTTCATAAAATTTGAAATGACTCGACAAAATTATGTTATAATTATGTATTTTAAATTTCAAACGATTCGGTTGGGTAGTTTTTGCGTTGTTATATGCGGACAGACAGACGGACAGACAGATAGACGGACGGACGGACTGAGCGACAACAATAGGTGCTACGTATTTACATAATTACGAACGCACCTAAAAAGAAAAAATCGAAGCAAAAATATTCATATTTAGAAAAGTAGTAGGGATTTTTAAAAAGTTACATTAAAAAACCCAATAAATTTTAGAAAAATAAACTGTTTTTCAAAATTTCTTTTTTCTTTTTTATTTATTTATTTTTTTTTATTTTTTATTTTTTTTTTTTTTGTTTGACTTTTGATATTAAGTAATGTGCCACCACATACACTGGTGTGCAAAATTTAACGACGAAGGGGTTTTCAAGCGATAATTTTCAAGCGAATATTCAACAGGAAGTAATATAATTCGAATAATTACTATCCCTGCATAACAGCTACTCCATATAACATCTCATTCAGGTCACACATGGTCACAAGAGTCACAGACACTACGGCGAAACAAAAAATAGGAAATTCCATGCGTATCTTTTATGAGTCTCAAATGACTACTATATGTGACTCCACTGTCAGGTACCTGCGGCTGCTGCTTTGTGACGAGTCACCAGGTGACTTTACAGTGTCATTTTATTGAGACTCTCGTGTGACTGTCATTTGGAGGCTCAATTTCAAAGACATTGTGAATGTTGCATTATTATAAATAACCAAATAATGATACATTAAAGTCACATGGTGACTTTCTGTCACAAGACTTTGTCAAATGGTAACAGAGACTCTACTGTGAAGTAACCATTGTGAAAAGGGGTGAAAACTCACCATGTGACTTTAATGGGACATTGTTTGATGATTTACAGGGTCCGTACAGACTCCTTGGACTCCTTAGAAACTACTTAGAAATGAAAACGCTCCCAAGTAGTACTTAGAACTACTTAGATAAACAAAATACTCCTTAGAAACTCCTTAAATTGTATTGCAGTTTTACACGTAAGCAATATTGCTCCCGGAAAAAAAAAATTGCGGTTGTAAAACGCACTCTTTATGCACATCATTCATCAGAAGCACAGCAGTGATTGGTTGGGATCATATTAATAGCCCCCAAAGTGAAAAGAATAATCCAGACACACATGTAAGTTTCTAATTTCAAAAAGTAATTACACTGTTTAATTCCTTCACAGCTAGATATACAACCTTGATTTATTCTTCATAATACGATTCATCATCTTCAATTTTGCTCATAACGGTGGATTCAGGGGTGATTCTCGTCCGAAATCACCGAAAATTTAAGGCATCCTCTTCCGAAAATTTGAAATTGGGTTATCAGTTCTGCATAGTTGCTAACTTGTATGGTTTTGCTCGCAGAAAAAACAATCGCGCGAAATGCAAATTTCGTGAAAGGATCGGCGAAAAATCTCTGAAAAGCGCGAATTTCCTGTGCAAATTGCGGTTAAAACAGCAATTTCACCAAATATCGCAGATAAAATGCTAATTTCTTCTGAAGACCACGGAAAAACGTAGGTATCGTCTAAAGATTGCGAATATAATGCCGATTTCGTTAAAATATCGCTTACAAATATTTTGACAAAAGATCATTAAAAAAACCGTCAATTTCATCAAAAGATCACGGAAAAAATGCCGCTTTCGTCAAAAGATTGCGGAGATAAAATGTCGTTTTCGAGAAAAAATCGTGTAAAAATGCGAATGTTGTCTAAAAATCGTAGAAAAAACGTCGATTTTATTAATAAGAAACACTTTTAAACGCAAATTTCATTAAAAGATCGTAGAAAAACCGCAAATTTAGTCAAAAAATTGCAGAAAAACCGCCGATTTTGACAAAAGATTGCGATAAGTCGCCGATTTTGCTAAAATATCTCAGATAAATCGCTGATTTTGTCTGAAGATCGCGGGAAAGTTCCGATTTTATCTGAAGATCGTGGATACCCTCCCCCCCTTCTCACGGGGGGTAACTCGCGAAATCTCTGCGGAATTGGGGCTGTGCAAGTGCATGCCATATAAATAACAACAAAAGTTGCAAGTCCTTAAAATTTTTTGGACTCCTTGGATTTTTTGTGTATTCCTTGGATTTTTTCTTCCCAACTCTGTATGAACCCTGGATTTATCATAATGCAACATTCACAATGACTTTGAAATTGAGCCTCCAAATGACAGTCACACGAGAGTCTCAATAAAACGGCTCTGTAAAGTCACCTGGTGACTCATCACAAAGCAGCAGTCGCAGTGACCTGACAGTGGAGTCACATATCGTAGTCATTTGAGACTCATAAAAGAGACGTGTAAAATTTCGTATTTTTTTGTTTCACCGTAGTGACTGTGACTCTTGTGACCATGTGTGACCTGAATGAGAGGTTATATGGATTAGCTGTTATGCAGGGGTAGCGATTATTCGAATTATATAACTTCCTTTTGAATATTCGCGTGAAAATTATCGCTTGAAAATCCCTTGAAAATTGGCATTTTGGGACTCCGTCCTTAACTTTTGCGCACCAGTGTATATTTCCGTATTATTCAAAATTGAAGAGATGGTTTCAAAGGTACTGTATTCACTTAATTAGTTTAAAATATATTAGTCTGTCTAAATAATATAAACTAAAACAAATTATAAAGTTGTTAAGTAATGGCTACATTATCACAGTACTTAAGAGAGTTAGTATCCTTATAAAAAATAACATATAAAGAATGATAATTTTATAATTTTCTTTTATTTCATGATTTTTTTTAAACATAGTAATTTAGCATCATTTAAATAACATAATTATAGAAAACTTAATTTAAAAAAAAAAATTTTTTTACATTTAAATATTTTAAAATTTTTATAGCACGTTTTCAAAAATTTTAATACACATTTTCGAATAATTTAATTACTCTATTTATTAATTATTTTTTAAATAACCACCATCAGACGGAAAATAAGTGGAAATTCGTTTTGTAATTTATTGGAAAGATGTATATAAGTATATTTAATTGGAAATATTTTCTTCTGAATTTTATAAGAGAAAAATAAAAACAGCTATATAACATTTTCCATTGAAAAAATATTTTTTTTAATCAAATCCTTAATGGTATGAAAACGATTTAAAAAAATTAATTGGAACGCTCAAAATATCAATAATTAAATGAGATGAAATGATTTTAGCGTTTCTTTAATATCTAATATCTATCAGTTAAAAAAAAAATGATTTCGTTACGTTAAATTCTTTTTTATAGTATATATAGAAATTTAATAATTATCATAAAAAATAAAATTGAAAATGAAGGAATAAAAATAGGTCAAAAGATCACCAAACTATAATTCGCATGAAAGCAGAAATATTTAAAAAATATATAAAATAATCATTTAACACATTTTTAATTTTTTATCGATTTCAAACTTTTTATCATTATGATAAAATAAAATGTAGATTGAAAATATTAATAAATAATTAGTAAAATCAACAATTAATTATTTTTAATATTTAATTATTGAATGAAATAAATTTAATAATAGGTATTGAACAATACTTAATGAATTGTTACTGAACTAAAAGGGAGCTTAATTTCAAATATCCTACCTCTGACAATAAAGTCCGGTGAATGAATTCAAAACGGCTAATCTAGTAACACTGGGGAAACAACACGCTGCACCTGCATAGAGGCAAATGTTGACCATCTTCCCCCACCGTTGTTCAGTTGAGCGTCGTTTATGTTCTGTGTAAGACGTGCTTTACTAAGTGCGTTGGTACTTAACTGAGAACAGGAAAATGAACGAATAAAAGATCAGTTTAAAGTTTGGTTTTAAGCTTTGCAAGATACCGAAAGAAATTCATGAGGGATGGTGCAAATTGATCACCTACCATACTCGCCAGATCTGAATCCTCCTGACTTATTCCTATTTCCACGACGCAAACTCTCTTTGAAAGAGATTTGACCTTATTGCTGACATCCAACGAAACGTGACGAAGCTTTTGAACTCCATCCCAAAAGAACACTTCTTGCGAATTTTCCAGGACATGTATAGCAGATCTCAGGGGTGCATACTTATGGGGGGTGACTATTTCGAAGGATGTTATGACAACTTTCGTTAATATTTCATCTATATTAATGTTACAAGACTATTCACCGAATATTGTCAGAGGTAGTATTAATATAAATAATATAATCATTAAAGTAAGCGTTTTTTGATAACCAGTTCTTAAAAATTGCAACATATACAGAATTATTTATGTCAATCTCTTCCCTGATTTGCCCATGCGTCACACGGGCAATGTGTTTTTTCTTTTGCCAATCATAATTTGCCCGTGCCAGGCACGGGCTTCCGTATTCCAATCATTATTTATTACTCTCACCAATAAATTGTCATTATAAATTTTGTATTACTTAATCCGAGCATTCTTCTAGTTCAATTAGTAAAAAATTTCTGTTTTGAAAAACCGGTGTTAAAAGTATAAAAAATTATGTAAAAAAATATGAAAAAAATAGGCATTAGGTTTTTTTTTTTTTTTTTTTTTCAAAAAAATATTAATAAATTAAGGGAGACAGATACGTAAGAAAAAACCCAAAATTTTTATTATTGATTTTAAAGTAATGAATTTTGGTGTACTATTTAAGAATCTTAGGAATAATTAGCAAAAAAATTCACTTTTTATTAAAAAAGTATATTTTTATGTCGATTTTTATGATTTTTTTTTTTTTTTTTTTTTTTTTTTTGTGGAAAAATACACTTTTTAAAATTACTACTCCTCATACAATTTTCAATATTTTGGTATTACTAAAATTTCTCAAATAGTGTTATAGTATATGGGAACGACCTAGACAGAGATATATTTAATTTTCTAATTTAATCAGCTAAAAAAAAAAGAAAGAAATTACGCATGGTAAATTTCCTTAAATTCGTTATAATTTTCATGTTTACGAATTTATGTAAAATTTTCAGAAATAGTTAAAAAAAAAATATGTCTCCTTAGTTTTGTAGCAATTTTTTTTTTTTTTTTTTTTTTAAGATTTTAAATACGTAAACACTTCGTTTCTAAACCATTTTACTACTGAGCCTTAGTACTTCGAACTTAGGCAAAATATGGAAAAAGTCATTTTCAGGAAAACACATTTTAAATGGACGCTAGTCCTTTAAACTCTAGTGACTACAATTAAAAAAAGCTCATTTGCTACCTGTTCCAAGTGTCCCCGAGTTCTGAAATTTTGCATGGATATTCGCAAATATGTATTTTATCCTTTTCTGAGATAAAAATTTTTTTGAACTTTTGATGATTTTTTGGCCGAAAATGGGGTTCGGGTCTCCTTTAAGTGGTTGATCATTCGTGTTTCGGGGAAAACAATTGAATTATTTTTACTGATTGCCGCTAACTATTTATTAAAATTACATTCTGACGCTGCTGTCACGTAATCAGCCAGTGTAAGTGACGTTGTGTTACATAATAATCGGAAGGACGTGCATAATAAAGTGGATTTATCAGTTTTTAATCTGATTTTATAAATAAACGTCCGGAAAAGAAAGGAACAACTTACACAAAGACATTTCTTACAGTTTCGGCTAAAAAACTATGGAAAGGAATGCTAATTTTCCTGAACTTTAAATTGTGCTGTTAAATATGCATCTAGTTCATGAATTTTCGGGAATATCATAAATAAAAATCATTCTTAGAATTTCATAATTAAGATGCTATCATACAGACTAATTCAGAACTCATTATACAAACTTTAAGAAGATGTGAAGCCCTCTCCAAATTACAATTTTCTTACAGGAAATCAGGTTGGTAATCCATTTTTCTCAGACAAATATACAGGGAGTCTTAATGAAAGGGAGTCCACTCTGCATGAACCATTGGACGCTAAATGCATTGGTTCCTTGCGCGGTGTATTTTTACCTTCCTGTCAGTTATGAACTAGCCGATATAAGCAAACCTCTCATCCGTTGACCGGAAAAATGTTTTACGCCGTATCCCTTTAAGACCCGAAACATTTTCATCGTTAAATATTAAATTCCTCTATTTATTAATTCTATACTAACCCTAATGACACCTAAAAAAATAATTAAAAAAAATTTCTTCACCCCCTAGAGCGTGAAAAGTACCCGCACGAACGTGCGGGTTGGGCTTTTTCTGTGAAAGCCACACCTGCACGATTGTGCGGGTTGGGTTTTTCCTGTGAAATCATTACTTATTACATGTTAAGATATATACATTTTCTGGCTCTAAATGGATAAAAGAGAGAAATTAAAACAAAATTTTTTAACAAATATGGTAATTATTAATGTATTATTTTTTATTTCATGGACTGGTTACTTTTTTACAATGGAAATCTTTAAAACATGGTTTTGTTTTTGACATACACAAATAAACGTTGCATTTTTCACAACGTGTTTTTGAACTTTATTCGCAGTTTTCAAACCTGCACTTGCGAGGCCTTGAGATGTCATCAACACATGGGAAGTGGTTGCCTCTAAAGCCTAAAAAAGAAGGAAAAAAAAATAATATTGGAGATGTACTTATCGACTTAAAAAAATAATATTTTAATTAATATAAAAATGTTTGTCATATTTTTAAAGCTTTTATTTATTATATCGATTTAATTTCTTTTATAAGTCTATAACTTTTTTATTACAATTTAAGAAATGAAAAACCTACCTGCAGTTACGTGAAATCTGAAGTTCCAGAATGAGGTACAGAAATGAACTTTTTAGCAGTCCGCTTGAATTCCTTTTTTTCTTTTTTCATTCTTTTAGTATTTTCCGAAATTGCCTTGGAGGTAGAACTTTGGGAGATGAATTCAGGAAATTTTGAGGAGGAAGAATGACCCAAAATTGTCTTTTTTTCTTCATCGAGCTCATCTGAACTTGAATGTCCTTCTAATAAATCTGCTTGAAATGTTTTGTCCGTAATGTCGTCATCATCCGAGATATCACTAAATTCAGAATCTGATTTATTCATCAACTGAAATATTTCTTCTTGAGTGAGAATTCTTTTCCGTTTAGACATCTGAAAAAGTATTTTATTTTGCTTTATTAAAAGTTAACAAAGTGCTGCATAAAAAATTAGAAAAAGTATTTGAAAATTTTATTAATTTAAAATAAAAAAAATAAAAATTAATTTAAAAAAGGGGGGTATCTATGACAACACCCAAGAAAATAATATAGTATTAATTATGTAACAGCATACTTCGTTTTATTTCGGCTGTCATCAAAATTGTTGAAACAGAAAACAAAATGAGCATTGAAAAACACTTACCTTTACAGTAGTACTGACTAACGTAACGCCCAAGTTGCACGATCGTGCGGGTGACGAAATCTTGAGTCCTAAGAACAAAATAAATAGTGTATAATTAATGTTTTTTATTATATTACACTTATTTAGACATTACAGCAAAAGTTTTTATCCAAGCAATTAAAAATATATTGATAATTACCTTTTTACGACAGATAAAATGATGAGCTATATCCGTTGTACTTGTAAACAAAGCTAGACATGCCGCCTGAATGTAAAACATGGACTACTACCGCAATCTGTTGATAAAAAAAGATACTTTACTCTTTCAGCTAACCAGAACAATCGTTCGATTTGGGTTTATATTACACACGACTGTTTCAGAAGCAAAAATTTAAATGAATGTCTAACCCGCACGATCGTACGAGCTGGGTCTTAAAGGGTTATCCAAGGTGTTTATGTGTATACATATGAAAGCTTTGAAACGTCATATTGTCTTCATGTAATATAAGTCTTGTGGTGTCTTCTTATTAAAGTGTTTTAAAAGAAGTTTTATTTCTTTGAAAGTGTGTCACAGATCCGGTATTCTTACATTTTTAGGTCCGTCCGTAATTATATAAATACGTAAACACCTATAGTCGTCGTTCAGTCCGTCCATCCGTCTGTCTGTCCGTCCGCTTATAACAACGCAAAAACTACCCAACCGAATCATTTGAAATTTAAAATATATAAGTTTTGCACAATTTTGTCAAGTCATTTCAAATTTTGTGAAAATCGGATGCACAGTTCAATTACAGGGACAATCAAAAGTATTCCGTTGCATGATGGCCAATGGGAAAAAATAGTTTCAAAAGCATTTTAATGATGTTACATTCCTTTGAACATAATAAAATTGATATGCATTTATGAAGTATATACTAAAATATGCATTCTGTACAATGTGTGGTGCAAAGAATATTTTTATTAATTTACAGGGCCACACAAAAATATTCCATTACATAATGGTATAGGAAGAAACATTGTTTGGGACACGTTTTAATTATATTAAACTGTTTTACATTTTATGAAATCAGTATACGTTGCTGAGGATTACTAAAGGTTACTTCCTGTATAACAGAAATCATATAGTACTTATAGGGACACATAGTAGATTATAATACGAACTCACCGCATCTGCTACGTTTGAGATGCAATTTCCGACTTGTGGTATTTATCACACATATTTTGAAATTCGTATTTCCAAAATGTGTTTGATAAATAATTCATTTTCGTGTAGTTTTTGTTTTTAACTTTCAATGTACTAACTATGTTCTAATTTTTTATGTACGTGAGTGTCAATATTCACCTTCTTCAGAAAATCAAATTTTGGGGGATGGCGAAAAACCGCTGACTGCGTCAATTGGTTTTCATTGTGAAACCAAGATTTTACAATGCTAAAAACATACGATATTACAAGATTCTTTTTTTTTTCTTTTTTTCTTTTTTGCATATGTTTGTGTTATTTCGGTGCAGGTTCCCCAATAAAACAGATTGATAGAGAAAACTCGATTTTTACTTACCCGTCATACGTAGTATAGGGTAAGTCTTGCAATCGTTTTGAATTTTTTTTTTTTTTTTTTTTTTTTTTTTGACGGATTTACACGTTTCAGACTCGGGAGAAAACATTTTTAAAAAATTGCCGTCCATCTGTCTGTCTGTCAGTAAACGCTTTATTGCCCGAACAAATTGAGATAGAGACAATGAAATTTGGTGTGTACTTAATATACAATAATGGGAAGAAGCCTATTGAATGTCAGTAGCCTCGATTATCCGGAACTTTTTTTCGGACTCTCGAAATATTCGTTCTGATGAAAGGTGTATAAAAATTTTCGAATTTTTTTTATTTTAAGGAAAGGATGTAAAAGACAATATCATAACACAAATTTTACATAAAAAATGAAGTTGATCGGATTATCAGTTGCCGAGATATTTGTAATCCTATTTTCCACACTCTTCGATTTTCCATGACCTTGTATTTCACTCAAATTTCTATTCAAATATATTTTTTAATTGGATATGAGATGCTTAATCTGACGCAGTAATTTGTTAGTTAATATTATTATTATTTTTGAGGTTATAAGGATATTTCTTTTACGCAATTCGGTACTACTTGAGTAGTTTGGCGTTTTATATAATTTGTGGAACTTGGTTCATCAGGAATTCTTTGATAGAGCATTACTATGTGTTAAAAATATTTAAATGTATAACGTTTAATTTCTTTTTGGAATTGCTATGCTCTGTATAAATAGTTTACACATTTTCAATTTTCATATTTATTATGCATATCCATGATGGGTAAGTATTACGATGCTCCCCCCCCCCAGCCAGCGACTAATTACTTACTTACACATCATAGTAGTATAGGGTAAATCTTGCAAACATTTAAAAAATCTCTCTTTTTTTTTTCTTTTTTTTTTTTTTTTTTTTTTTAATGGATTTACAAAAAACATAGTTCCGAAAATAGTTTTCAGAAAACATAGTTCCGAAAAACATACTTTCAGAAAAAAAAATGCCGTCCGTCTGTCTGTTTGTCTATGTGTCTGTAAAAGCTCTATCTCCCGAACAAATTGAGATAGAGACTTGAAATTTGGTGTGTACTTAGAATGTAAGAATGGGACGAATTCTATTTAAAATCAGTAACCTCCATTATCAGGTACAATTTTTTCAGACTCTTCAAAAATTCGTTCTAATGAAAGGTATATAATTTTTTTTTTTTTTTTTTTTTTAAAGGAATGGACGTAAATAACAATAAAATAACACAAATTTTGCATAAAGAACGAAGTCGAGATATTTGTAATCCTATTTTCCACAGTCTTCGATTTTTCATGACCCTGTATTTCATTCAAATTTCAATTCAAATTTATATTTTAATTGGAAATGACACGCATAATCCTACACAGTAAATTGTTAATTAATATAATTGCTATTTTTGGAATTATAAGGATGTTTCTTTTACGCAATTCGGTACTACTTGAGTAGATTGGCGTTTTACATAATTTGTCTAAATTGGTTCATCAGCAATTCATTAATAGAGCATTACTATGTAAATTAAAAATATTTAAATATACGGTTAAATTTTGTTTTGGAATTGCAATGCACTTTATAAATAGTTTATACGTGTTTAATTTTCATATGTTATACAATGTATATCCATTATGGATAAGTATTACAGTGGTCCCCAACGACTAGTTTTAATTTTGGATAAGTTTTGAAACGTCCGCATGTGTATGTTTATGGAACATGCTATAATTAAAATATAATTACAAGTAATAATTAAAATAATTATTTAATTTTTTATTTCTAGATAGCAAACTCGTCCAAACGCCATCTTACATGGAAATTGAGCCATGTCTGGAAAGCCTATCCAATGATTTTAGAAAATTGATGGAAAACGGTTCAGAAACAGACCTGGAAATACGCTGTGGAGACAATACATCGCACGTACACAAGGCTGTCTTGATAGCAAGGTCAGAAGTTTTTGCAGCTATGTTACAAAGCGATATGCTAGAGAAAGGCAGCAGTTTTGTTCAAATCGTTGACATGGAATATTCCATTTTAGACATTTTCTTAAGATACCTGTATACAGCGACACTTCCTGATATCGACGCTGATACATGCAGGGAACTTTATGAAGCAGCCGACAAATATGGTGTGGAAGCTCTTAAAACGCGCTGTACTATGATTTTAAAGGAAAATCTGACCGTTGAAAATGCATGCAATATGCTAGTACTGGCTGACAATCATTGTGATGACGACTTAAAACAATATGTGACGTCTTACATGATTCAGAAGGATATTCTAATGTATATGGAAGAAGGGCAGCCATTCTGTTCTCTGTATCCAAAGCTGGCTGTCGATGTGTTGTACCGAGCATACAAACTTATGAAACTGACTTTAGCAAGTGTAAAATAAATTAAAAACTAATTTAAAATAAGACTTGAATTATTTATCATTATTAGTAGCACTATGGTTACATTCTCAAAAATATTTTCTCCATTTCAAGGAAAATTTACTGGCAGCAGTGCTGAAGGTATATTTGTTTCAATTGACGAATATCCGGGTTTTTTTTTTTTTTTTCTCTGTTCCAAGAGGATATCCGTCAATTGAACAAAGTCGAGAAAAAGCAAAAGCGGCAAACATGTTCTGCATTGGCATGGCAGATATGTTTCACATTTCTTCTACCTTCAATAGAAATAAATATCGTAATCGAAATTTTTTTGACTCCCGGTTTTTGAAGGATTTACACGTTTTAGGGGGTCAGAGATTCCAAAAAACATCTTTTTTACAAAATGTCTGTCTGTCCGTGTGTCTGTGTGTGTGTCCGTATGTCGCCATTCTACCATCAAAAAATGTATGAAGATATGCATAGAATTAAACCAAACTTTTTGTGAATGTTTTTGGCTGTGGCAAGCAGGTTCTCCTTCATTTTTGAAATATTCCGCCGGAAGGGGGCGCTGTAATAGCGATTTTGTGCCATTTTCAATATTGTATCACCTAAAAGTGTATAAAGTTATGCACAGAACTGTACCAAATTTTTTGTGCAAGTGTTTGGCTATGGCTAGTAGGTTCGCCCTGAATTTGAAAAAAAAATCCGCTGGAAGTGGGCGCTATAATCACGATGTCTGTGCCATTTTCATTATTTTACCATCTATAATTGTATAAAGTTGTGCATGATTATTTTTGGGTATGGCAAGCAAGTCCTCCCTGAATTAAATAAAAATCTGCCAATCATTCTATTGTCCATTAGCTCGTGCAAAGACGGAAACTCATTTACACTCCGATTAACTGACTGAAGTAGAAATTTAAGATAAAAATCAAAGTTGGTATAGTATAGAATTAAAATTACTAAAGCATTAACAACTTTTTAATATGTTAAATGTACGTATGAGATAGAAGAAAGTTTTGGGATTGGCACATCCAACTAGTTTTAACTAAAATCTTTTTTATTTGTGCTAATTTTATATGACAAGTATATTTTAAATACGAGTATATTTTTCATGCGAATATTTATTTATAAACAATTTAGTAAATTCAACTTTATTTAACTTTATTCAACTTATCCAACTTTAAAAAAATAAATTGTGAATATTTTTGAATGAATGAGAAAGGTAATTGTTATTTATTTTTAAATTCGAAAAAAATGTTGTCTTTTTTAACTAAAGTGGACTAAACTAATCTTGGTTAATTCATAGAATTTGATTTTTCGGCGCGACTGAGTTTTAACCCCCTTCTTGGCGCGTTTTCAAAATATCGCCACATTGGCGCGTTTTTGCGTTTTGTTTTCCAGAGTTTCACTCCAGAAGACATTATTCAAAAGAGCGCAATTTAAAGTGGAGATAATGAAAATAAATCAAAAATACATGTTTTAAAACATGGAAATTTAATAAAATTTGAAATATCACACATAAAAAAACAAATAATCCACTTACCGACAAGCAAGGTTTTTAAAGGAGTTTGAGAGATCGCGACAATAAAAATAGAGCAAAAATACATATATTAATGCAGAATCTTAAAATATTGCAAAAATTAGGATGTAAAAAGCATGCATATTGCGAAAAACTAAAACAAATATCTCATTTACATACAAAATTATTTCATAAAATTTAAGATTCCAAAATCGGATGACCATAACCAAAAATTTAATTTACAGAGATTTTAGAAGAAAAAAATCCTTTCTCAGGGGGGGCTCTGCCCCCCTGAACCCCCCGGTCACATTTTTCTTTAAAACATGTATAATATTTAAACATTCAAAACAGTTCTGTTCAAGAAACAAAGAAATTGTACACATACCTTTTTTTTAAAAAAAAAACCCAGTCTTTTTTTTTAAATAAAGAAAGAAATCAATAATAGATTTTCTAAAGAAATATATTAAAATTTGAATGAAAATGGTCATTTTCATTTATATTTAATATGTAATTACTCGACCAACTCTCATCGTAATCCAACGGTCTAAGAACACACAAGAAATTTAATTAACTTCAAGGCGCCAGAATTAAAATTCTACAGTTTCTGCTCTCCCCCTCTCGTCCAATAATAAAGCTAGAAAAGAAAGAACGAACAGAGCATGCGCCGCAAGCTCCCGCAAACGAGAGAGAAATCGCTTGTTGACTCCGAGGGTTGCCGTGAAGAGCGACAGCGAATATTAAATGAAAGCAAGGCGTGGCGTAGTTATCGCGCGCAGAAAAAACGCTGCCAAGAAGTGGGTTAAAACTCAGTTTACCCAGTTTTTCGTTTTAAAAGTAAATTCGGATTTATCACTAAATAAATCCAATACGCATGCGTAGTAGGAATGAATGGAATCTCTTCCTCTTTTTTAGACGGACGGGGAGAATTCTATAGACTCTAGTGAGAGTGCTAACTACCGTGCAGGCACTCTCGTTACCAAGGTTTGTGGACATTTTCGGTATTTTAATTTCCCAGTATGCTTTGCGTTAGCCAGCTGTTGTTGCGATAGTAAAATGAAGCGTAGGTTGTTTATTTCGGTGGAATTTTTTTTCCTTATTAGCTAGTTGGAGAGATTATGTTTAGTTATTAAAAATTTTTTTGGGTGGAATGATTGTGATAAAGAAATAAAATATCAAAATAATAGATATTTAAAAAGTAATAAAATATCAAAAATACAAGTTAAAAAAAGGATGTTTAACAAAAAATATATAAATATACACCGAACACGTTTTAAATTTTATAAATAGTATTTATCGAAGTTCCGCGTAAAAAAAAAAAACCGCGTCAATGTCTGCCGAAGGATACCGTGCCGAAGTCTGCCGAACTGAAACGACGTTAGCCGGAGTGTTAGGTTTTTTTTCTCGTTACGGAATTTCTAGATTCGGTCGCCGCGCTCAAAGCCCGAGATAAAAGCTATGCAATAGCTTAAAAAATATGTATATATAAATGACACATGTTTAAAAAAATAAAATAAGGTACTTCTAGGTTCCCGTCGACCAAAAAATTATCGCCAAACTATAAGATTAAATGCCAATAATGGATGATCGTGAATGTCACATTCAATGACATTAAATGCGATTCACGTGTTTGAAATGCCAGTAAGTGATTTTTATTTCGACTTTTTATTAATATTTTTATTACTATTCTACTAATTATTTGTTTTTTCGCTATTTAAAATAAAAATTATGTCAACATGCATAATTTGGCTATTAGTTTGGCGATTTGTATAATTTGGCGAAATTGGTCGACGGGATAACCTAGAAGTACCTAAAATAAAAACAAACATTTAAAAAAAAAATTCTACCAAAAACCGAAAATTAATTAAAATGAAAATAAACCGTTAAGAAAGTAGACAGAATGGATGATCCGCATCTGCATTTCTCCAATGTGACGTTCATGCTGCGTCATTTCTTATCTTACCTGGAGCTGTTTACGAGAGTAGTCTGAACGATACTTACAAGGAAGGTCTCCATTGGAAGCATACTCAGATTTTTTTGAAAAAAAAAATACGAATTAAACTACTCATGTAGGTAATAAAGGATCAGTGAAAATTAGCGGCGGAATTACATTATTTGATATGTAAAAAAATAAAATAGTTTGGAATAATTGGCGTGAAAAGCTGAAAGCGACGCGGGATTTGGCGAGCAGTGCATTTCCTCGCCAAAAGGAGACGATTTTAACGAATCTGAAAATTGATTTTAATTGACTTCACTTTTTAAAATATGCAGCATTTACTGCAACGTCACTCCACTACTTTTATAGAATATCTCTCTTCTGACCAATGAGAATGCTCCATAGCACGGTCAATTGACCGCGTCATACACTGCTAAAAATCTGCTGCATTTTGTTGCAACGCACTCCACCGCTTGTATATAATATCTCTATTCCAACCAATGAGAAAGCTCCATTTCACGGCCAAGTAACCGTTTTCTATACAAGCAAGGGAGTGCGTTGCAACAAAATGCAGCAGATTTTTAACAGTGTATTTTTCAATTTGGAACAATTTTAATCAATTTAAGTTGTGTTTTAAATGATAAAATATATTAATTTCATTTTGTTATAAGTACATATAAACGTATATGACAAAATTACACTTAAAGTAAAGTAAAAATGCAAAACTAAAATTACTTAAACTAAACTTACTTAAATAAATTGAACATAGAAAGTTTTTTCTTTAAAAAGTATTCGAAGCATAAAAGCGTATTTTTCAAAATTTCGTTTTTTCGCCAACCGGAGATAAATCGCTAAATAAACGAAATTTTTATTATTTTTTTATGAACGTTATAAGGAGGTTCCGCCGAAATTTTTTTATAAACATATATAACTATATGAGAAGAACATTCTGTAATTTTTTCAGACTTTTCTGAGTATGCCCGTATGGAGACCTTCCTTGTTAGGACTCCCGCTAGAGTCTTGTGGAGAATTCACGGATCAAATATTTTTCCAGCAGTACGGAAATTATTTGTTTAAAAATGAGGAATAATTTAGTGTATATTAACGAATATTTTTGGCAGTGTATGAGATAAATATTATAAATAACATTTAAATATTCTGGAGGGCATGCGTACAGTTTTCTCCATCTTTACTCACATCACAAAAAATTATACGTTAGACAAGGGATTTTTACTATTATAAATCAGAGTCTGAACTGAAGCATTAAGATATTTCTGTGGCCTTTATCCCCTGAATTCCGAAAAAAGGACTGTACAGTAAAACCTCCATAACGGACACTCCCGAATAGTGGACACCTGTATTTAACGGACAGTTTTCAAATACCCACTCCCAAAACTTAAATTTTTGTATGTTTAACCTCTGAATAACGGACATTCCGAATAGCGCACAATATTTTTCGCAAAAAACTTTTTTTTTTTTTTTTTTTTTTTTTTTTTTTACGAGGAAAAAAAAATCCGCTAAATTTATCAGGGCAAAGTGTCACA
Source organism: Maratus speculifer (assembly GCA_964019185.1). Taxonomy (NCBI): domain Eukaryota; kingdom Metazoa; phylum Arthropoda; class Arachnida; order Araneae; family Salticidae; genus Maratus; species Maratus speculifer. Next base: position 312,659,302 of record OZ025296.1, on the reverse strand, counting down.
AATTTTGTGATCACAGATAAATGAGGGGATGAGCTGGAAAATTCCCTCTGCCCCTACATTTATCTGTGATCACAACCCCTCCCCCCCTCCTCGTATGATTTAAGATTGTATGCTTTTAAAAAGCAAAAGCAAAAAAAAAAAAAAAATACAGTAAACAGTTTTTTCTTTTTTTAGAAAAAGATGATTTAAAAGGATTAAAACTACTGATAGAGTTAAAACTTCACATCGAAAAACAAATTACGTGTAATCGCAAAAAAAAAGCAAACTTTTGTAACATTTTTTTTTTTTTTAACCATTTGAAAAATGGTTGTTGTTTTCGGGAGAATGGACCCGATGATGTTACCACTTTTGAATGATGTTACCACTTTTGAATGATGTGGTCACTTTTGAATTTAAATTAATTTCTTTACTTTTAGAAGAGTTTTTATTTGAATTTAAATTAAATTCTTTACTTTTAGAAGAATTTTTATTTGAATAGTAAATTAAAATGGTTAAAATCATTGTAATAAAGGAGAAAACTAACAAATTTAAAAATGGGTAGACGGAAATTAACAGATACGGAAAAAGCCGAAGCCAAAGAAATGAATGAACGTGAATATCGCATTCAATGATATTAAACACAATACGCGTACTTAAACAATCATAAAGTGATTTTTATTTCTTCTTTTGCTATTTAAAATAAAAATTTAGTCAACATGTATAAGTTGCTTATTAGTTTGGCGATTCGTATCATTTGGCGAAATTGGTCGACGGGATAACTGAGTAATACTGTATTTGGTTTGGCGCAAAAACGTCTTTCAATGCAGAAAATGATAAAATCAAAAGATTATTGAGCCGCTGAAAACCAATTATGTGTTGAAAGGCGATCACGAAAAAGGAAGCAATTTAATGCCGAACCGATTAATTGTAAAACATCATGTCGCCAGGGCGACCAATCCACTAGCCATGGCGTTTTACTATCGGTCGGTTCTAACCAGGAAAATTTGAGTGCCAATAGTGATTCTAACAAGACGGAAAATGTTATAGCTATTACTCTTGATTTTCCACCACCTAAAAAGAAAACTAAAAAGCAATCGGCTTGGGAAAAACTGGGAAAAAACTTTTTTGATTCGATGTCTGATGGACCCATTCACAGATGCATGTGCTGCGATCGATTTTGGTTTAAAACCTCCATCACCAAAATTCTGCTCTGTAAAATCAAACAATATATGCCAAAGTCTTACAAGTATAACAGTATATGCCAAAGCTGTATTTTAATAATGATTACTTTTGCACCAACAATGTTAAATAGTTTGAAATGTTTCTTTCGTCGCCAACTTTTATGCTTGGCGACAATAGAGTGATATAACTTAAACGAACCGTACCTTCAAATTGCAGCATGTATAAAGTCATTTATAGCAGTGGCACGGATAATACACAATAAAACAACTGGTATTTAGCTTAAAATGATAGATGAATGTATCGAGTGAAACATTTTTCAAATGGTTGGGGTAATTTCTTAAATTACAATTTTTTATTTTATTAACCATTTGAAAAATGGTTGTTGTTTTCGGGAGAATGGACCCGATGATGTTACCACTTTTGAATGATGTTACCACTTTTGAATGATGTGGTCACTTTTGAATTTAAATTAATTTCTTTACTTTTAGAAGAGTTTTTATTTGAATTTAAATTAAATTCTTTACTTTTAGAAGAATTTTTATTTGAATAGTAAATTAAAATGGTTAAAATCATTGTAATAAAGGAGAAAACTAACAAATTTAAAAATGGGTAGACGGAAATTAACAGATACGGAAAAAGCCGAAGCCAAAGAAATGAATGAACGTGAATATCGCATTCAATGATATTAAACACAATACGCGTACTTAAACAATCATAAAGTGATTTTTATTTCTTCTTTTGCTATTTAAAATAAAAATTTAGTCAACATGTATAAGTTGCTTATTAGTTTGGCGATTCGTATCATTTGGCGAAATTGGTCGACGGGATAACTGAGTAATACTGTATTTGGTTTGGCGCAAAAACGTCTTTCAATGCAGAAAATGATAAAATCAAAAGATTATTGAGCCGCTGAAAACCAATTATGTGTTGAAAGGCGATCACGAAAAAGGAAGCAATTTAATGCCGAACCGATTAATTGTAAAACATCATGTCGCCAGGGCGACCAATCCACTAGCCATGGCGTTTTACTATCGGTCGGTTCTAACCAGGAAAATTTGAGTGCCAATAGTGATTCTAACAAGCCGGAAAATGTTATAGCTATTACTCTTGATTTTCCACCACCTAAAAAGAAAACTAAAAAGCAATCGGCTTGGGAAAAACTGGGAAAAAACTTTTTTGATTCGATGTCTGATGGACCCATTCACAGATGCATGTGCTGCGATCGATTTTGGTTTAAAACCTCCATCACCAAAATTCTGCTCTGTAAAATCAAACAATATATGCCAAAGTCTTACAAGTATAACAGTATATGCCAAAGCTGTATTTTAATAATGATTACTTTTGCACCAACAATGTTAAATAGTTTGAAATGTTTCTTTCGTCGCCAACTTTTATGCTTGGCGACAATAGAGTGATATAACTTAAACGAACCGTACCTTCAAATTGCAGCATGTATAAAGTCATTTATAGCAGTGGCACGGATAATACACAATAAAACAACTGGTATTTAGCTTAAAATGATAGATGAATGTATCGAGTGAAACATTTTTCAAATGGTTGGGGTAATTTCTTAAATTACAATTTTTTATTTTATTTTTTTTTTTTTTTTTGTAAAAATGTAATAAACAAAGGATAAAAGTATGCACGATTTTATTTGTTTTGTTGCTTTAAAAATTATTTTAACTTCTGGTTAATCATATAGTAGAGGTTTTAGGACATTTTAAAATCGACTAATGAAACATTAAGCATTCATTAGCAATTTTTCTATCTCTGAGGTTTTCCCAATAGCGGACAATTTCTGCGTTCCTAAGGTGTCCATTATTTAGAGGTTTTACTGTACAAGAATTGATTTTCCGACATATTGAAGTCATACATAAGAATACAGAATCACTATATATATATATATAATACCATGAAAAGTAGACAAGATTCACCAATGGATTTTATCAATAAAACAATAAACCAAAACGAAGAATTAGAATTGAATTGAATTATAATAATAATTAAAAAAAATAGTAAAACGAGTATATCTGAATAAATAAATAAATAAAATGAATGCAAATGAAATTTGTAGCCCCAAAGCAGAATCGTCAGGCCCCAAATGCTCTGGAACTACAAATGAAGTGTGCGGTTTCATCCACGTATTAGCCATGAAATAGCAAAATAACACGTATTTGGGGCTACCAGCACACAAAATCAAATTATTAAACAAGGAACAGAGTAATAAATAGCTGAAAAAATGAAAAAATATATATATATATTAAAACAATAGCGTGCAGCAAATAGTGTCAGTAACATGAGCACAAACTAACCCTATTTTTGCACGTGGAAATGATAAACTTTACGTTCATATACAGGGTGATTCATAAAAGATGGGCAGAACTTTAAGGGGTTATAGTACACTTAAAGACAAATAATATAAAAAAGGAGACTAAGGGTCCCAGACGTATTCCCAAGGAGATAGGGGGCATTAAAGTTTAGGGTCCGAAATTTCAAATGATTATAAAAAATGGAAAAATTGGTCGATTCGTTTGCGGTTTTTGCAAAAAATTTTCTTTATGCCAGTATTTTCTTGAAATAAAATTTTAAAGTTCAATTTCAAAAAATGCCGATAGGGGGCGCTTTAGACTTTGGAGTAACAAACAACTATTTTTTAACGTCATTTTTTGTATTTCTTTAAATGATTTCGAAAGCTTAGACTTAAACTTAAATTTTGATCTAAAAATCTGAGTCCTAACGAGTAGTTAAGTAGCATAAACTGAAATTTGAAACCCTTCTCCCCCCAGAACAAAAATCAGTTATTCCGGATCTTTGTGTCGTAGATTAGGCTCTAACTACTGCCGCGTTTTGCTAAAATTATTCTTTATGTCAGTAGTTTCTTGAAAATAAATTTTAAAGAAAATTTTCAAAAAATTCCGATAGAGGGCGCTTTAGACTTTGGAGTAACGAACAACTACTTTATACCGTTATTTTTTGTGTCTCATTAAATGCTTTCTAAAGCTTAGACTTAAATTTTCAGCCCAAAATCTGAATCGTTAGACGGGGTTAAGTTTCTGGGGAGAGGGGTTTGAAATTTCTACTCCTGAGCACAGTTCAGTTTACCATGTCCACACATTGTGTGCTGTGATACGAGGTAAAAAGACACAAATTAGGATTATGTTACCAAAGCATATTTATTAACATGTAATTACAATAAATGTTCAAAATTGTGACCACCAGAGGTTATGCACGCAGAACAACGGCGAAGAATGGAACGGCGAACATTCGCGAAAACATCAGGCTTTTCGAGCACTTCCCCTACAGCGGCGGAAAGTCCGGCGACCAGTTCCTCGGGGGATTCAATGGGTGTCTCATACATAAGAGCCTTCAATTGTCCCCAAAAAAAGAAATCGAGGGGTGAAAGATCTGGCGAGCGAGCAGGCCAAGCAACAGGACCACCTCGACCAATCCATCTGTTCGGAAATGTGATGTCCAGATAGTTGCGGGCGTCTCGTATGTAATGGGCTGGCGCTCCATCGTGCTGGAACCACATGACCCGCCGGATGCGTGGAGGAACAACGTTTAACAGGTCTGGCAGCACATGTTGCAGAAATGTGAGGTATGTTTTACCGTTGAGGCGTTCAGGAAGAAGGTACGGTCCGATTAGGTGGTCTCCGAGGATTCCTGCCCAAACATTGATGGAAAAGCGTCTCTGATGAGCATGTGGATACGTAGCATGTGGATTGACATCCGCCCATACATGTGCATTGTGTGTGTTAAATGTACCTTAACGTGTGAAGGTACATTCATCGGTGAAAAGCACAGTTCGTCCAAAATGTGGATTTAGCGCGTTCTGCTGCAGAAACCAGCGGGCGAATTCAATACGATTTGGATAATCCCCTGGAGACAGTTTCTGGACTCGTTGCACATGAAACGGGAGCAAATGTTCATCCTTCAGTACCCTCCAAGTCATGGACTGTGAGGTATCCACTTGCCTAGCCACTGTTCGTGTACTTGTACTTGGCTGCGCCGCTACTACATCCAGAATGGCTTCTGCAACAACTACTGATTCGTCCTTTTTTGCACGACCTGCATTCGACCGGGAAGCGAGAAATGATCCCGTCTCACACAACTGTCTGTGCAAGCGCTCGAAAGTTTTGCGGTTAGGCAACCGCCTGTTGGGAAATCGCTCTCCGTACATTCGTTGTGCCTCTGCACCATTTCCATCTGCCGCTCCGTAAATTAAATGCATCTCAGCCTTTTCCTTATTCGTGAAGGGCACCATCTTCCGATTCATTACTACAGCGACTTACACTCGACTCACCGTTCAGTGGTTTTTATGCCTGAATCGTGTCGAAATTTTGCATACGTGTTCTTCTTCTTCCCCATTTGACATTTGCATACTTTCTGTCTCCTTCTTCACCTGGTGACTAGCGTCAGGAATGGAGCTTTAACCAGGCACGTAGCCAGGGAGGGGGCTAAGGGGGCTGAAGCCCCTCCCGAAACTTTGAAAATACAAAATTATCTGTATGATAAAAAATAAGTTTTGTTTGTTTTTATCTTCCATTACATTAAAATCAATTGCATTTTTAGCTGTAAAAATATCCTTTTATTGAATTACAGTTACGGTAATCCTTCATTATATCGGTTATTTGGATATTTGTTTTTTTAATAGCTATTTACCACTAAAAAGATAAATTATTTTTAAAAAGTAATTTTTACTGTCTTTATGCGCAGTAAAATTCGATCAAGTGTAATTTCTTATCATTAATTTGACTAAGAAAAATTAAGTATAATACGCATACGGCATAAGAAAGATCACGAAAAATTAGGAAGATTATTTTCTATATGTTTCAGTCATTGGAAAAAGGCTAAATGTTTTTCTTAAAACATATACAATTAGACTAGTATTAAAAAATGCTCTGACGAGCACAAAAAAGGTTAATATGTTTTTAAGTACGAAAAAGGGTTTGACAAGTGCTTCTGTTAATTACTGAGCATGAGGAAGGACAAGGGATTCCTTCTTGGCTACAACTCACTTCAATGCCAACTTTGAAAAAATTATATTTGCGCTTTTTCCGTGAAAACAAATCAGTCGCAGTTACTATAAAAATGTATAGTGTAAAGACATAATCAGTAAAGATACAGCTTAATTAGACATAAATGTAAGGGAAGACGACATAGTGTTTAAAACCTAGTTCCTACAGGTATCACATTCATGCACTGCACCAAGCATGCCCTAAGTATATAATTGCACAGAAAATTGATTTGTAGTATAGTGCAGAGTGAACTGTGCAGTTAACATCAGGGATGTAGTGCAGCTTATACGCCGTATACCTACTGGACTTTTTAATAGAACACCATATACCCTCTGTTTCTCAAGAAAGCTTATAGTATACACATTCTAGGGTATCCCTCTGCTTAGAGCATATATCCTATGTTATTTTTACGACTACACTCCTGGTAAACATCTAAAGCTCGGTGGGAAGTTCTACTAAAGAACCGCAAATTTCTTTTATATGGAAAAAGCGCAAATATGATTTTTTCAAAGTTGGCATTGAAGTGAGTTGTAGCCAAGAAGTAATCCCTTGTCCTTCCTCATGCTCAGTAATTAACAGAAGCACTTGTCAAACCCTTTTTCGTACTTAAAAACATATTAACCTTTTTTGTGCTCGTCAGAGCATTTTTTAATACTAGTCATTTAATTTTTTGTTAAAAACTGAAGATTTTATAATATCTTAAAAAGAAAAATAATTGCTGCTGTCAAAATTTATAAAATGATAGCAACAGCATAAAATTTTGATGTATCAGAATAATTATAAAAGTCATTGCATCGCTATATAAAATGCATGATATGAAAAATAAACCATGAATTTGAACGAAAAAAGAACAGAACTTTATTAAAAGAATTAAAAGCCATACCAATTAAATACATTCACGGTAATTTCTCAAATGAAACATTCACAACTAGAAAAATTCTAGAAATTGAATAACAATTAACATAAGAATATTCCCGAAGGAATAATAATTTAACACAAAAGCATTTCTAAGCAAAACGAACTTACATCCGACGGGATTTGAACTCTCTACCCGCTGCTGAGCAGCCAAATGCCTTACCTCGAGAGTCCTAGTTTAACACCAGAGATGTTGCAAATTTTGCTATAGTACCTATATAAATACCAGCATAAGTCTTGTGACTGTCATCAACAGCTCCGATCTGATTGTTTTATTTTTTATATGCCCGACGGCTATTTTCCTACTTTTTTTTAGCTACTCGAAACAATCTCCAAATAGGTTTCCTTCGCCATAATTTCATTTTAAATATAAAGCTGTCACTAGCTTTATTTAAAATACATGACCTTCATTAAAAAACACATGAATTAAAAATACATATATCAGATAGTTAACTTGTACGTTTTTCTTTCATTTTATTAAAAGTACTATAAGTAAATATATAACTACTTAATTTATCCCGTCGACAAAAGAACGATAGACAAACTATAAGATTATATGCCAATAATGGTTGAACATAAATGTTACACTTCCTTGACATTAAACCCGCTACACTTGTTTGTTAAGTGATCAAATGATTTTAAATTCGATGATTTATTTATATTTTTATTAATGTTTGACTAATTTATCTGTTCTTTTGTTATTTAATATAAATTTTATGCCAATAAGCGAATAGCTCTTGATATTAATTGAGAAAAATATAATATATAATTTATTAAAGTTACTTTATGGTTGTATCCGCCGACATTGTTTGGTTAAATGAAAAGCATTCAACTCCTTACAAATTTCCGCTAACATTGACATTTTTGGTACCTTCGTATTAATGCCACCGCAGCAGAAGTTGTGCTAATGCGCCAATAAAGAGTGATCTTGTTGTTCGTGCCTTTTTAGTGTTTTTTTTTTTTTTTTTTTTTTGCTCATTTTGGCGTTATTTTTAGTACTTTAGTACTTTTTTAGCCTATTTTTGATGCCATTTTTTTGTGCGCGTGCGAACAAGATTGCTCTTTATTGGCACATTAGCGCAACTTCTGCTGCGGTGGCGTTAATGCAAAAGTACCATATTTTTTATGCTCTTTAATAAATTCTAATATTACATTTACAATACTTCAATGTTATTCACATATGCGATATCTTACAAATATCTCTTTATGGTTTGATTTGATAAATTCTGCATTAAAATATGAAAACTTTTATTAGTATTCTTTTGTTCGAAATCACCTGAATAAATAAAATTTTATATTTGGTACGTCTCGACGTCATAACTAAACGTCATCATTAAAGTAATCCTTTTCATTAATGACTTTTATTTTTTTAATCTAAATTCATTAATTTTCTAAACTTAAAATTTTTTAATGGCAACATTTTTCCTTTTGAGTAATTTGGCGAATAGTTTGGCGATTTCTATAAATGGGTGAAATTGGTCGACCTGATAATCAAGTAGCACCGTACGTAATTTAAATAAAATAGGTATGCATTTTTGGCACAGATGTCATATACGCACCATGTTGGCGAATTTTTTTTCTGACGCCAATGTCATATGCGAATCGGAGTATTTAACTGAATCCAGAGTGCCATTATTTTGCTTGATATGTCAACCCAGATGCTGTTCTTTACTTTTTAATAAATATTTTTTTCTTTTTTTTTTAAATATATAAATTGTTTTGTTCTATTAAACAAACCTTTTTTTATTTATTTTTATTACCTTTCAAAAAATATATACCGGGTGTCCCAAAAATGACTGATGGATTTTAAAATTCAATAACTTGCAAACGGTGACAGCTATTTAAAAAATTTTTGCAGGAGGGTTATGTACAATGTCAAGAGTATTTTTTTACCGTAACTTTTGATTTTAGTTCGAATTTCAACCGATAGATGGCGCTGAGAGCAATTGAAGCCCAGGTCGACGCCGAAACTGACCTTACTCAACACTGATCAAATGGCCTTCAATCGCTATCAGCGTCATCTATTGTTTGAAATTCAAACTAAAATAAAAAGTTACGGTAAAAACTCCTGACATTATACATAATCCTCCTGCAATTTTTTTTTTAAATAGCTGTCACCGTTTGCAACTTATTATTTTTAAAATCCATCAGTCATTTTTGGGACACCCGGTATGTAACTCGTTTTCCAAAACGCGATTTTCGCCAAATTGGCTTTAGAAAAAAGTTAACGCCAATGTGATTCGTATATGACATTTGTGCCGCATTTTAATATAGAAACAGAAAATATTCGTACAAAAACAAAAATTAAAGTTCATCAGGTTTGTTTTCAGAGCTATTTATATATTTTGGCATCATACCCTCCCTTTTTGAAGCCGAAATAGCACCAAGCTTTGGCAAACAGTTTTATATTAATCAGACATTCATAAAATAAGTAATAATTTAATTGACCTAGAATAATTTAACGTACCTTAAAAAAAAAGCTGACACATTCTCACGTCCGAATCATCATGGAGCGTCCGACTCACCGCTCTTGTGTTGCGCCAAACCGGATTTCTTACCGGTACGCCCTTACCTTACATCTCAAAAGCTCAAATAAATGTAAAACCATATTTTTACGCTTATCTTTTAATTGTCCTGTAGATTTTTCCATTCATGTCTAATTATTCATAAATAATAACTGTGAAAAGTATTGACATGAACGTTTGTACTTAATAACTTTACATATCTTTTTGTCTTGTACAATTAAAAAAAATAATATTAATGTCAATCTTGTGTTAAATCAGTCTTTGAAACAAAATATTACGTGATGAAAAAACACGGTTACGTCGCTTTAGGGGTTAAAAACATTTGCTATTCGGTCTTTCGGCGCCATTTTTTATTTATTCGCCAAACACACCAACCAGAACAGGATAATGAGCTTTACCGCAAAATCTTGCCCTGATCGTCTAAATTTGTTGATTTCATCTTATGGACCTTCAGATAAGCAAGTAAATAAAATTATGAAATAAAGTATCATATTACAGTGGCTAGCATAAATTTAAGAAAGACTAAACTTTTTGCCAGAGGCGGCTTTTAACTTAAATAAATGAGAAATTAATAAATAAAAGAAATATTTCATTTCGCTCGTCAAAATAGATAGTGAATATGATTACATGAGAATAACAACAAATAAGTATTTTTTCACGTGATTTATCTAATATATTTATTTATGTTAGATACATAGCAATTTTTATGTTCATTTAAACTTACGTGCAACAATTATAAGAAGAAACAAATATAAGAAAAAGTCTATGTTCAGCTGGAAATTTCAGGCAAAAATTCGATTTTCTCAGCGACCGACAAACATACAAAGATGAAAAAAAAAAAAAAAAACTGTTCTAAGTTTTACCATGAGGATTAAAATCCTTCTATAGTAAAAAAAAACTAGCCTTAAAAGGAATGACTCCTGGAATGATGCTGATGTGGAAGATTTCCGGAACTAACGAATCCGGGTTTTCCACTCCTTCCATGAGTCGAATAGACCAATCAGGAAAGGGCTCCGTCTATGCATCGCCATATGGGTTACCATAAAGAGAGGAAAGGTTACCATCGCCAACAATCGCCAAGCTTGTCGCCAACTTGGCGATATATCGCCAAATTTGGCGACCAAAATTAGTTGTCAAAAGTGACGCCAACTTGGCGATAACTGTAATATTTCGCCAAATTTTTTATTTCTTTACAACACCAGTCGTTTGATACATCATTTGAGAGGTTTGCAACTCTTATTCATATAATGGATGTCTTGTGTGTTATCCCCCATTCTGCTCCCCAGGGGGGACACATTTTTATTTTCTTTACAACACCAGTCGTGTTACACAAGATTTGAAAGGTCTGTAACTGCTTATTCATATTATGGATGTCTTGTGTGTCACCCCCACACTCTGCTCTCCCCAGGAGAGGGGCGGTCACATTTTTAATTTCTTTACAACACCAGTTGAGTGACACATCATTTGAAAGGTCTGCAACTGCTTATTCATATTATGGATACCTTGTATGTAACCCCCCCTCTGCCCTCAGAGGGGGCGCATTTTGTAATTTCTTTACAACACCAATTGTGTGACACATCATTTGAAAGGTCTGCAACTGCTTATTCATACCATGGGTTATTGGCGAGCGCAGCAAGCAGGGGTAGACAATAATTTGGAATCGCGAAGCGATTACGCGGGGGGTTGGCGAGCATAGCGAGCAGGGGGGCGGGGCCCCCCTAGTAAACCGAAAACGAAGTTCATCCATCCACGGAAACGTTAACTAGACTTTGTTGAACTTTTTGCTTTCATTTTTTCATTAAAAATTAAATAAAAAACTATTCTAAGCTGCAGTAATTTTTTGAATGCTATCATTTTATTCGTCTCGTCGAGTTCTATATTTTAAAAAAAATTTCACTGCCGTATCTCAACTGGTTCGCCAGAAATTTTAGAAAGTTGTTTGCACTTTCTATTTCTTAAACATATTATACCAAACGCTACCGCGTTTGCTATGATTATCAGAAACCTTATATTATTTAAACAAACAAACTTCAGATTTTTTCAGGAAAATAGAAATAGAATTATTTCATTGTTGAATTTTCATAGAGTTCGAGGAAAAGAAGAAATTAGAGAAGATCTTGAACTAATACTTGAAACAATCTTATTTTGTGCAGAATAAAATAGTCACTGATCACAATGAGGATCCTCTAACTTTAGAGAAATTGGTATAAAAAAGACTAGTTACGAGTTCTTTTAAGTTTTGAGCAAAGTCTGGAGCGAATGAATTGAAACGAGACATTATAAATATCCTTAGAAATGCTATTTATTTCACCCCAGAAACTCAGAATGATATCAAATATTCTGGGATACAGTTACCGAAGTATTAATTATGAAAATATATATTGCGATCTGTTTTAGCTTAATTGCTGTTGAAACTATGGACATTTCAATCACAGAACAGCTTGCCATTTGTGTTAGATATGTGAACTATTAAAAAATTCACAAAACCCAATAATTCGGAATTTTTTTTCACGTGTTATTACAATAAATGTCTCAAAAATTCAATAAAAGTAATTTTACAGCATTGTTATAAACTATGTCTTGGCATGTATAAATGTGTCACATAGGCGTATGACAAAGTAGCCAATACGTTTGGTCATGTTAGCAGGGTTCATTCCAGAATTCTTCAGAATATCTAAAAATTAGATATGTCCTCTGTGAATGCCATTGATTAAATCTTGCCTGTTTCCAACAACATGCTGATTCCCTTCATTCGAAAATAATATGCATGGAGTTGTTAAAGCAGCGACAAAAGTTTTTAAAAATCACCTGAAGGCAAATTTAGCGCTTCAAAAAGCAATTGCATCATATATCCTAGAAAACAAAAGAATATAACTTTTCTGCATTTGTGATACAAATTTTATCGAGAGGTATGAAAGCATATTGACTTTTGTTGAGCTACTTAAATACATTTGTATTAGCTCAGAAAATATTTTGAAAAACACATGGAAGATTTCGTCAACAGATGCAGTTTTTTTGGCAGTCAGGGAGAAGAATCATTTTTTCATAAGCTTGTCTGTTTGTAAGAAGGTTTCCAGTCTGACAATCACAGTCAGTTCTTCAAAAAAAAAAAAAAAAAAAAAAAAAAAAAAACGTGATATAATATTGACTGTAACTCATGCTAAAGATGCCTAATTGTTTTACATAAATATGCAGAAAAAAGCAGTAGAAATCTTTTGTGAGATTTTATTGTACATCAAAACTTCGGGAAGACATCTTCCAAGCTGAAATAAAGATCCCAAGACTGACATTTAGACAGGAAAGAGGTACAAATCCTCAAATTACATATACTGACAAGTATTACAATATCACGGTCTTATTTCCCCATGTAGAAAGTGTCATTCAAAATTTAAATTATCGATTCATTTCGAATGAAGACATTCTAAGAGATTCTTCCAGGATGTGCTTCACTGGAAAAAGCAAGCAAATTAGAGAATTCGATGCAATATTTTGAGGATAAAGTGTCAATGTAGCAAGTGAAAGCTGAATATGAATTAAGGTGCTAACAAATTGCTAATGTTGACACCAACACAGAGGTTTTAAAAGTTTTAGTACTGTAATGTGACGTGCTACGTTAAATCAAACACTTGCTGACAGTTTTGGTTAAAAGCCGAGTAACAAAAGTCAGTGCTGAAATATATATTTCGGCAAAGAAAATAATTAAATCTGACTCGAAGTGTTATGGTCGATGACAGATTGAGTAGTTTTTCCATGATTTCCATTCTTTGGGAAATTACAGAAACTCTTGATAAGTCAATCAGCATCATGGCTAAGAAGAAATTATGATGATTGCTTCTGTTGCATTAGTAAACAGTGTTGAATTCAGGGTGTTGCCCGGGAGGGGGACATTTCCCCTCCCCCAGAGAAATGAGTTGTCCCACCCCGGAAAATTTGTGATTTTGTGTTTTCAATCGTCAAAAAGTACAATTTCCCCCTCCCGGAATGCTATAATGTCCCCCTCCGGAGCCCCAAAAATCCCTCCCGGAGAAAAGTGCCTGAATTCAACACTGCTAGTAAATTTATTTTACCACGATTGTCATTCATAATTATTATACTCGGAGAATGTGAAATACAAACATAATTTTTATGATTACATATAGCTGTAGCAATTTTTTTTTTTCAAAAAAATAATGCATGTAATTTATTTCATTTATGGATCAATAGTTTCAAGACCTCGCACTCGTAATGAGCCCTCGCTCAGGGCTCAGATTCTCGCACGTTAACATTAATCCTGTGTTTTAAAACAATACATATTATTTGTTTGCATTTCAATATTTTACAACGTTTTTCTTCATAGGATAGGGGAGAAGGGAGCACATTTGAACAATTTTTTTTTAAAAATCAGTACACTTTTTATTTGAATTATATTTTTTGCGTTTTAAGTATTACATAATAAAAACAGTGCATTTCTTCATCATATGAACCAGAAATTAAAAGTTTCCCATATAAATTAAAAAAATTGTGTAGATTTAAAAAGCTGAAATATTTCTGTTCAAACCTGTCTCATATAGGGGTATTTTTGAACAAGTAAGGGACACCTTTGAACAAATGAGTAAAATATGAAAATATTGAGTTTTCATAAAATGCTGCATATGTTTCAGAAATATAAAGTAATAAGGATAAAATTTAATAACTATATTTTATTGAAACTAATAATTTTTCTATTATTTAACCAAACTTAAATCCATCAAAGTTGATGTCAAAAATCATTGTTGAAACAACACAGAATGTCTCTCCAGTTATGTTTGTTTGAGAAAACTGTTTTAAAATATCCTTGCAATACACTAATATGATATCTGATGCTTCTGAAAAATTAAAATTTTTCATTCACACTTTTTATGAAAAAACTTGACTTAAATTCTGTTTTTTCTAGTACGAAAGTACTAGTAATTCCGTAGTTTGGGAAAGAGTAAATGAAAGAGTATAGGCTTTGTTAGACAAACCTACTAAACCATGAATCATTATTGTCTATCCGAATTTTGCATTGCAATTATCAAATAAATGAATGCCATCATCAATTTAGGTTTGAAACTTCCAATCGCTCATACATCCAAAGATTGTAATACATGTTTTCAGTAAAGAAGGATTGTTAACAGCATAAGTTCATGTTCTTTGATATTCTTAATTCACCTCTTTTCACATAAAAAAATTCCTAAAATAGTAACATTTAAATACATCAACAACTCTTTACTTCAAAGTTTTAGATGTTCAATGGTGCCCCATCACATATGGAGTTCAACATTACAACGGTTTATTCAATTCGGATGATGAATTTGAAGAAAACAAAACTTATAGATTAAAGATTACATCTTTATTAAAGTGTTGAACAATAAATCACAATTTTAGGGATACAAAATTTTGAACAAAAATCTTACAACGTTATTTTCTTAAGTTTAGATTCAAGAGGGAGAAAAAAATATATATCTTGCTTAGACAGTATTGTGCATACAAAATGGATGAGCTTTGTATACTTATTGCACTGAAGCAATTGTAATGTATTGCCATAGATATTTTTAGAAAATAATTTATTTGAAGGAAAATATTTAGGGTTCAAAGGTGCCCCCAGTTCAAATGTGCCCCCCTCTCCCCTACTTGAGGCTCATCTGAAACATTGTTAGTTTGTGCTTTTTAAGTTTCTCAGAAAAATTTTCTTGAAAACTCTCCGATTCCCGAATCGGTTTGGAAAGTGAAAATGCTCTTAAAAGTTAAAAATTGCAACAGAAATTGAAAAAATTAAATATGAAATAACAATATTTGACATAGTTAAAAAGTATCCTATGTAGAAACACACATTAGGATAAGCCTAGATTATTTTTAAATTTTTTACTGAATATTATTCAAATTACTTTTGTAAAAACAGAAAAAATTCCAAAATCGAGCCCCTCCCGAAAGAAAATCCTGGCTACGGGCCTGGCTTTAACGTTTGCATGAGCGACGTTTCCAACTGTGCCAGTGCCTTTATGAGTGAATTCCGACTATGCAGTCCTTGACGAAAGTTGTATTTTTGCCTCGTATCACAGCACAGAATCGTTGGGCATGGTTAAGTAGTGCAAACTGAACTATGTTCAGAAGTTGAAATTTGAACCCCCTCCCCTCGCTACTGAACCACGCTCAGCGATTCAGATTTTGAGCTGAAAATTTAAGTTTAAGTCTAAGCTTTCGAAATCATTTAAAGAAATACAAAAAATAATGTTAAAAAATAGTTGTTTGTTACTCCAAAGTCTAAAGCGCCCCCTATCGGCATTTTTTGAAATTGAACTTTAAAATTTTATTTCAAGAAAATACTGGCATAAAGAAATTTTTTTGCAAAAACCGCAAATGAATCGACCAATTTTTCCATTTTTTATAATCATTTGAAATTTCGGACCCTAAACTTTAATGCCCCCTATCTCCTTGGGAATACGTCTAGGACCCTTAGTCTCCTCTTTAATATTATTTGTCTTTAAGTGTACTATAACCCCTTAAAGTTCTGCCCATCTTTTATGAATCACCCTGTATAAATTGGATAAAAAGTAAGAAAACAAAATATTGAGAACAAAAAAAAACTTATCTGTTTATCACCATTCATGAAGAGGACTTCGCAATAAAATTATTAATAAATTATTGATGCAGGAAGCAATAGTTAATTATACAAGCTGACATAGTAACAATATATATATATATATATATATATATATATATATATATATATATATATATATATATATATATATAATTACTAATGTTTAATTTTTAATGATTAGGAGAGAGTAGCCAAATTCGAACCACTTAACATGTTTTCTAGTGTAACTCTCTTCTTCTTTTTTTTTTTTTTTTTTTAACCATTGAAAAATGGTTGTTGTTTTCGGTGGAGGATTGACAAAATGACGTGGTCACTTTTGAATTTAAATTAAATTCTTTACTTTTAGAAGAATTTTTATTTGAATTTAAATTAAATTCTTTACTTTTAGAAGAATTTTTATTTGAATAGGAAATTAAAATGTTTAAAATCATTGTAATAAAGGAGAAAACTAACAAATTTAACAAGTTGGAAATTGCACGTGAAGCGTAGCAAATGAGGTGCGTTCGTACTATAAGTTTTAAAATATTCAGATCTTGCTGATATAGTAGAGCGTACTTTGGATACAGTATAGTGGTCGAAATCTTTGTGCTCCTGTAAATATGCAGGGAGTAATTTTTATTATACTTCATTAACGTATATCTTATTCGTAAAATGTGAAGTGGGTTAATATAATTAAAACACGCCCCAAACAATGTTTCTCCGTATAACATTATTTAGTGGAATACATTTGTGTGGCGCTGTAATTTAATAATAAATATTCTCTGCATCCCAGATTGTACAGAATATAGATTTTAGTACATACATCATAGATTCATGTCAATTATATTATGTTCAAATGAGTGTATAAAACCATTAAAATGCATTTGAAACATTTTTCCCATTGATCGCAATGTAACAGAATACTTTTGATTGTCCCTGTAACTGATCTATGCATCCGATTTTCATAACATTTGAAATGACTCGACAAAATTATGTAATAATTAAACGTTTTAAATTTCAAACGATTAAAATGCATTTGAAACTTTTTTTCCCATTGATTGTAATGTAACGGAATACTTTTTATTGTCCCTGTAACTGATCTATGCATCCGATTTTCATAACATTTGAAATGACTCGACAAAATTATGTAATAAATATACGTTTTAAATTTCAAACGATTAAATTGCATTTGAAACTTTTTTCCCCATTGACGTAATGTAACGAAATTCTTTTGATTGTCCCTGTAATTGATCTATCCATCCGATTTTCATAAAATTTGAAATGACTCGACAAAATTATGTATTAATTATATATTTTAAATTTCAAACGATTCGGTTGGATAGTTTTTGCGTTGTTATATGCGGACGGACAGACAGACGGACGGACTGAGCGACAGCAATAGGTGCTACGTATTTACATAATTACGAACGCACCTAAAAATGGGTAGACGGAAATTAACAGAGACGGAAAAAGCCGATGCCAAAGAAATGAATGACCGTGAATGTCGCATTCAACGACATTAAACACAATACGCGTACTTAAACAATCATAAAGGATTTTTATTCCAACTTTTTATTAATGTTTTACTAATTTATTTGTTCTTTTGTTATTTAAAACAAAAATTTAGTCAACATGTATAAGTTGCTTATTAGTTTGGCGATTCGTATCATTTGGCGAAATTGGTCGACAGGATAACTAAGTAGTACTGTATTTGGTTTGGCGCAAAAACATCTTTCAATGCAGAAAACGAGAAAATCAAAAGATTATCGAGCTGCTGAAAACAATTACGTGTTGAAAGGCGATCACGAAAAAGGAAGCAATTTAATGCCGAACCGATTAGTTGTAAAACATCATGTCTCGAGGGCGACCAATCCACTAGCCATGGCGTTTTACAATCGGTCGGTTCTAACCAGGAAAATTTGAGTGCCAATAGTGATTCTAACTAGTAAATCTACAGAGCAGGAGCCTCAACGTCAGCTTTGCACATAATTTTTTTTAAACACACTTTGGGTAATATTCAACTTCCTGGAAACTGTAATTTAAAATTTTCAAGTTACGTAATTATTTATAAGAATAAAATAAGAATAAGAAGTTTTCAACCTTCAAAAGCGTTAAATTAAACAGTTAGTTATGTTAGGATATTTTGAAATCTTCATGATGTATTATTATTATTATTATTTTTAATTATAACATAGTAGATTTCTTCAGGGGGCTCCGCCCCCCTGAATCCCCCGTAGTCTCATTAAATTTAAATTTGTAACTTTCTATCAATTTGCTAATGGTTATCGTATATTTTGTATTTCTTTATGCATTTTGAATTATAAGGATAAGTAACAGTTTTAATAAGCATATTTCATTATCCTCATACTTCTACATACCTGCCCACCACAAACATTTAAATCTGATGTATCAGGAGCTTTTGAAAGTGTAAACTCAGTAATCAAGGGTTTTACAATTTTGTTTCCGAAAAAAAGAAGTTTTGATTGCATTTTGTGGCGGTTATCGCGGACAGACAGACAGAAGAACAGACTGACAGGTGGAAAACAATAAATTTTGTGTCGATAAAAAAAGCATTCACTAAAGTTTCGGCAATGACGTCATTATTCATGAGTTATTGCTATCCATGTTTCTTGTATTTTTAACGACTACTATAAAATACCTGTTTTATTTCAACTATGACGTCAAATTTTACCAAGTGAAATATTGGTTAAAAATATAATTATTTTTTATTTCTTTTACTTCTAATTATGTCCCCATTTTTGTCAGAAAAATTCTTATTAACGAAACAAATTTCCGTGTTTAATATTTAACAAAGTATTATATTTAGTTTCATTTTAATTCTGACATCATATTTATTTTTTCTTAGTTTAATTTTTCGAATGGAAATTGCTCAATTGAAACTTATTGCCGTTGAAAAATTATTGCGGATTTTGAATTTTTTGGCAACGATAAAGGAAATTGGTTATATTTTATCTAAAAAATCGCTATTGATTCTGTATGAAAAAGAAGGAAATTTTGAATTATTAAAGAAAATATTTGAATAAAATTAATAAAACATAGCCTATGTTCTTTTCTGGGTTATGTTATATTTATACGCAAAGATACAAATACATTAATTGATTCATCAGTTTTGACGCTGATTTTATTTAAATTTTCGTACACGCATTTAAATTTATAACATTACTAGCTAACCCGCGAAGCATTGCCCGGGTCCGTAATAATAATGTTAAACGAACTTGAAATTTTTATGATTTTATCTTTAACTCGAAATATGTGTAAATACACTGTTAAAAATATGACCCTTTTGCTGCATCGTCACTCCACCGCTTTTATAGAAAATTATTACTTCAGCCTATTATGGAGCATTCTCATAGGTCAAAAGAGAGATATTCTATAAAAGCGGGGTAGTGATGATGCAGCAAAAGGGTCAATTTTTTTACAGTGTACATAATATTAAATACGCGCCCCCTGATTGTGTCAAAAATCGGTTAAAAAAAATATTTAGTTGCAAAAATACCCAAAATAACTGCAATGGGAAACGCAGGAGGGAATATGTGTCCAACGATTGCGTGATTTTCGTGTTAAAGTGTTGATATTTATCCTTAAAATTACTGTTAAGTGACTTAACTAAATACTTTTTTCACATACATATCCGAAGTGAAATATTTTGAATTTCGTACTAATTATATCACTCTTAAATTTGACTATACCGTGATTGAAATCGATTCTCGGTGATTAGCTAAAAGGTCAGTATATAGTATTATATTTCCTAACCGTAACCAAGTTCTAATTTAACACTAACTATAAACGAAATATCTTAACCATCTTGCGCTAAGTACTTAGTTTCACTTTCCACCGCTACGGAGCGCATTAAGTTTTGTAGAACATCCTAATTTTAGGTTCGGATTGGATTCATGTCCATGGAAATTATTTTGTCTTCTTCGGATACGATTATGGTTGTTTGGAATACTTTTGTTCAGTTTAGATTCGGTTCAATTCAGATTCCGTGTTTTTTTTTTTTTTTTTTTTTTGCCTTCAAATGGGATTTTTAGGTTCGGGTCGGGTTGTACTTTTATGGAAATTATTTTACCTAGTTCTAATGAGGTTATACTTCACTGAAATATTTTTGTTAGGTTCAGATTAAATTTAGTCCAAATTTCGGGATTTTTTTTTAAACAAATTTTTTGATTAGGATTGGGTTTATGTCCATGGAAATTATATTGTCTTGTTCGTATCTGGTTATAGTTATTTAGGATATTTTCGTCGGATTCAGATTCGATTTGATTCAGATTTTAGGTATTTTTTCAAATTGATTTTTAAGGTTCTGGTCAGATTCATGTCCAGGGAAATTATTTTGTCTTGTTCGGATCCGGTTTCGGGTCTTTGGAATATTTTTTTCGGGTTCAGATGTCGTTCAATTCAGATTTCGGTTTTTTAATGGAATTTTTAGGTTCAGGATGGGTTGCGCATCAACTGAAATTATTCTGCATTGTTCGAATAAGGATATGCTTCTCTGGAATATTTTTGTGAGATTGAGATTTAGTTCAGTTTTTTTAGGTTCGGATCGCGTTCATATTCATGGAAATTTTTTGTCTTGTTCGGATCCGGGTATGGTTCTGTGGAATATTTTTGTCAGGTTCATATTTGGTTCGATTCAAATTTTCAAATTTCAGGCATTTTTTTCAAATGGAATTTTAAGTTCGGATCGGGTTCATGTCCACGGAAATTATTTTGTCTTATTCGAATCTGGTTATGGTTCTTTCGAATATTTTGATCAGATTCTTCAGATTCAAAAATTTCAGATTTTTTTTCTTTTCTTTTTTTTTTTTTTTTTTTTTTTTTTTTTTTTTTTTTTTTTCAAATGGAATTTTTTAGGTTCGAGTCAGGTTTAAAGTTCACGGAAATTATTTTGTCTAGCTCTTATTGGGCTAAAGTTCTTTTTGAGCATTTTGAAATTTTGAGCTGAAAATCTGAAAAGTTGAGAGTGGTTAAGTAGCACAAATTGAACTGTGTTCAGGGGGTTCAAATTTCAAATGATTATTAAAAAAACGGAAAAATTGGTCAATTGATTTGTGATTTTCACTAAAATTATTCTTTATGTCAGTATTATCGTGAAAATAAATTATAAAGATAAATTTCAAAAAATGGCGATAGAGGGCGCTTTAGACTTTCGAGTTACGAACAACTATTTTTTGCCGTTATTTTTTGAACCTCATTAAATGTTTTCGGAAGCATAGACATAAACTTAAATTTTGAGCTCAAAATATGAATAGTAGGAAATAGTTAAGTAGCACAAACTGAAGTGTGTTTGGGGAGAGGGGGGGGGGGAGGGTTCAAATTAAAAATAATTATAGTAAATGGAAAAATTGGCCGATTCGTTTGAGATTTAAAATAAAACTATTCTTTAAGTCAGTATCTTCTTGAAAATAAATTTTAAAGATAAATTTCATAAAATTCCGTTAGAAGGCGCCTTAAACTTCAGAGTAACCAATAATTAATTTCAAGTATTGTTTTTTTTGGTTCTTATTAAAGCTTAGATTTAAATTTAAATTTTGAGTTCAAATTCTGAATCGTTGAGAGGGGTTAATAAGCGCAAACTGAAGTGTGTTCAGGAGTGGAAATTTACCCACCCCCCCTCTCTTTGAACACCATTCAATTTTTTGCTATTTAAACACTCCCAACGATTCAGAATTTGAGCCCAAAATTTAAGTCTATGCATTTGAAAGCATTTAATGAGATTTAAAAAATAACGGATAAAAATAGTTCTAAATTACTCCAAAGTCTAAGGCGCCCTCTATCGGCATTACGTGAAATTTATCTTTAAAATTTATTTTCAAGAAAATGCTGATTTAAAAATTAGTTTTAGCTAAAACTGCAAACGAATCGTCCAATTTTTCCGTTTTTTACAATCATTTGAAATTTGAACCTTCTGAACGCAGTTCAGTTTGTCTACTTAACCACTCCCAACTTTTCAAATTTTGAGCTCAAAATTTAAGTCTAAGCTTACGGAAGCATTTTATAAAATGCAAAAAATAACGCCAAAAAGGAGTTATTCGTTATTCCAAAGTCTAAAGCGCCCTCTGTCGGCATTTTTAAAAATTTATCTTCAGTATTTATTTTCACGAAAATACCTACATAAGGAATAGTTTTAGTAAAAACCGGAAATCCATCGACAAATTTTTCCGTTGTTTATAATCATTTGAAAAAATAAACCCTCTGAATACAGCTCAATTTGTGCTACTTAACCACTCTCAACTATTCAGATTTTGAGCTCAAAATTTAAGTTTGAGTCTAATTTTGCGAAATCATCTAATGAGATGCAAAAAATAGTTGTCCGTTACTCCAAAATCTAAAGCGCTCTCTACCGGCAGTTTTGAAATCAGGGTCGTACTGGCATAACAGAGAGGGCGGTGGCAAAATGGATAACAAAGGCGCCGATCGACTTACGAAAGGCCTCAAATACTTACACACACGCATATTTATATGTATATATATACATATATATATATATATATATATATATATATATATATATATATATATATATATACAAAGTTGTATAATATAAACGCACGCTGTGCGCAGAAAATTTTACGAACTTAGCAGAAAATTTTAGGAAAGAAACAATTTTTATTTTTGTAACTTTTTTTTAGTACCAAAAAATAAAAATAGCCACCAATTTTATGTTGGAATTATTTTCTGTTAACACGAATTTCATCAAAAAACGTCGAAAAATTAGCGAATTTCCACAAAAAATCGCGTAAAAAATGTGCATTTCAACAAAGAATAGTGTAAAAACGAACATTTCGACTAAGGACGCGCGAAAAACGTAACTTTTATTCAAAGACGGCGTAAAAAACGCGAATTTCATCCAAAGACCGCGCTAAAAACGTACATTCTATCCATGAATCTCATAAGAAACGCTAATTCCTGCATAATTTACGTAAAAAAACGGAAATCTCGTGCATGCATCGCATGAAATATGCAAATTACATCCATTAATCGTTAAAAAATAACAAATTACGTGTATAAATTGTGTGAAATGGAAATTACGTTCATGAATCGCATAAAAACACGAATTACTTCGATAGAAAATAATAATAATAAAAAAAACACGATTTTTTTCGACAGATTGTTAAAAAAAACGGATATTAAACAATGAATCGCATAAAAATAGCGAAAAACCTTTATAACATCACGTAAAAAATGCGAATTATGTTCATGCTTGGCATAAAAATAGGGAATTGCATCTGTAACATTCGTAAAAACGTAAATTACGTTCATGAATCGCTCAAAAAACACAAATTTTGTCGACAGATTATTCAAAACACGAGAATTTCGGCGACAGATCGCTCAAAAAACGCAAATTACGTATATGAGTCACTTAAAAATAATAAATTACGCCTTTAAATCGCGTAAAAAATGCGAATTGCGTTCATGAATCGCATAAAACGCGAATTACGGTCATGAATCGCATAAAAAATGATAATTACATCCATAATTCGCTCAAAAACGCGAATTACACTCGATAAATAGATTTTAAAAAGGTGAATTTCGTAGACAGATCGCTCTAAAAACGCAAATTACGTCCACGAATCGCAAAAAATAGCAAATTACGTCTATAGATCGCGTAAAAAAAACGAATTACGTTCATGATTAGCAAAAAAATGCGAATTATGTCCGTAAATCGCTCAAAAAACGCGAATTTCGTGGACAGATCGCTCGAAAAACGCAAATTACGTCCATGAATCACATAAAAATAGCGAACTACGTTCATGAATTGCATAAAACCGGTGAATAATATCAATATCAATAAATCGCTCAATAAACGCAAATTACGACCATGAAGTTCATAAAAAAGCGAAATGCGTCCATAAAGCACTAAAAAACGCGAATTACATAATAAAAGAAAATTTCGTCCATGCCAAAATAACATAATATTTAATTTTTTTTAAACATAAATCAATTTTCAGAAAGTTTTTGACCCAATATTATGTGCGCAAAAAGTTTTTGACTTTATATAAGTGTGTATATATATATGTGTATATATATATGTGTATAAGAAATACAATTTGATTTTAAATAAATATTACATTTACTTAGTTAATTCAAACTTTATTCCGGATATCTGAATATCAGACTCCATTACATCACTATTTCAAAATAAAAAATGAATTAATAAATAAAACGAATTAAAACAATTTTATTGGCCAAAAATTAAAAAGTTCAAAACATTATTTTATACAATTAAATAATATTTTATGTTATGCAATCACTAGGATATAAATACTAATTATGGTGCAAAAATTTTCCTAATCATTATAAAAACTAGTTGGATGTGTCAATCCAAAAACTTTCTTCTATCTCATAAGTACATTTTAATATTAAAAAAAAAAAAAAAAAAAAAAAAAAAAAAAAAAAAAACGTGGTGACCCCAAAGTTACCCACTATCGAATTTCCTCGAACATTTGACCTAGCCTAATGAGATTCTGGTATCCGAAAAGCCTAAAACGCAAAATTTAATTAACATTCTGAGAAAATGAGCTTAGTAGTGCCTCATGTTGGGTAATTTATATTAAAACCTAATAAGCATCTGTTTATGTCAAAACCTAACAGAATCTGAAATTTGATGGAATTTTGTCCATTAGTTCTTGAGATGTAGTTATAACAAAAAATTTGCAAAACGTAGCACAGCAACACCATATCTTGGACAATTTATGCCAAAACGTAAAAATACGTCTAGATATGTTATGGTGCAAAAGAATCTGAAGTTTGATGAAATTCTGTGTATTAGTTCTTGAGATATAGCTAGTTTAAAAAAAAGTGTAAAATATAGCACAGCAGCACCATCAGTTGAAGGATTTATAACAAAACGTAATCATCGTGTAATTATGTTATACGTCATTTTGTAACAAAATCTGTAGTTTGATGAAATTCTGTGCGTTGGTTGTTGAGATATAGCTATCGGAAAAATCGCGCAAAATGCAGCATAGGTGCACCACCTGTTGCAAAATTAATACCAAAATGTAATCAGCGTCTAATTATGTTATATATTCTAGTGTAACAGAATCTAAAATTTGATGAAGTTCTCTGCATTAGTTCTTGAGATATAGCTATCGCAATAATCGTGCAAAATGTAGCATAGCAGCGCCACCTATAGGGCAGTTCACACCAAAACCTTATCAGCGGCTATGTATCTCAAGGTATCGCGGAATGTGAAGTTTGGTGAAATTCTGTGCATTAGTTCTTGAGATATAGCTATCAAGAAAATCATGAATAACGCGGCATAGCAGCGCCACCTGCAGGCCAATTTACACCAAAACTTAATCAGCGTCTATGTATATCAAGGGGTCACAGAATCTGAAGTTTGGTGAAATTCTGTGCATTAGTTCTTGAGATATGGCAATCTTGAAAATCATGAAAAACGTAGTATAGCAGCGCCACCTGCAGGCCAATTTTCACCAAAAACCAATAGGCACTAATTCATATCAAGATCTAACTGAATATAAAGTTTTATTAAATTTCGAGCATTAGTTCTTGAGATAGAGCGCCCACAAATTTTTTGTCACATACAGACAGACACACAGACAGACAGACAGACAGACAGACAGACAGACAGACGGACAGACTCACAGACAGACATTTTCTAAAAATAGTCAAAACGTGTTCAGGACCTTCTAAAACGTATAAATCCGTCGAAAACCGGAAGTCGAAAATTTTCATGAATCCAATACTTTCTTCTTGTAAAGATAGAAGAAAGTAATAACGTCTATTTTATATGAATTACTTTTTAGAAAAAGGGATCTTTATTTTTCTTCTTTTGTTCAACAATATATAAATTAATTTCAAATTAAATTTAGACTATATATATGTATATATTATATATACATATATAAAAAAAAATTCCTATTATGAAATCAGTTAATAAAATAACAATATAACTTAAGAAATTTCCTTTTCTTTTAATTAATTAGAATTAAAAAAAAGAAAAGAAATTACTTTTTTTCAGAAGCGCCTTATAGAATTTTTTTCATAGTACCAATCTCAAGAAATGTGGAATGGATTATTATTTATTGAACATTATTTAATTAATAAGAAGTAAAATTTGATTTCAATTATATTTTACATTTACTTATTTAATTCAAACCTTATCCAGAATATCAGAATAACAATATCCATAAAATTATTTCCAAATAAAATATTAAAATAAAACGAAATTAAAGCATTTTCATCGGCTCAAAACTAAAAATTTCAAAATATTATTTCATAAAATTCAATAATATTTTGTATAATATATTCTCTAGGATACAAATACTAATTAAGGTGTAAAAAATTTCTAAATCGTGGTAAGAATGACATCAATTTTACAAGAATTATTTTTAAAAAGTTTGTTTTTTTATATAACATGTAAATCAATTTCAAATTAGTAAAAAAAAAAAATCTACTTTAAAAAGTTGATGAAATGATAATGTGACTTAAAAAGTTTTTTTCCCCTTGTAAATAATTAAACTTTTAAAAAATAAAATAAGCTGACATTAAAATATTATGTTAAAATATTTTAATATTATTTATTAAAAATTAATTAACTAATAAGAAGTAAAATTTAACTATATGTTACTTTACTTCATTAATTCAAATATTATGCCGATTATCCGAATAACAATCTCCATACAATTGTTTTCAAATCGAAAATAAATATTAAAATAAAACAAATTATAACAATTTCATTGAATAAGAACTCAAAAATGCAAATTATTATTTTACACAATTCAATAATATTTTATGTAATACACTCTTAAGAAAGCAATATACTAAAATACTAAATATGGGATAAAAATTTTGAGATAAGTTATTTTAGCTCGGGTAAGGATGTCAATTTATGTAAATAATTAAAAAAAAGTTTTCTGTTTCTTTATTTTTTTTAACAATAAAATGATACTATACAGCAGTTTTGATTTGAATCCTATTTTTTAAACAGTTATATAGACATAAACAATCTTGTGAAAGTGATACAAATCTCTATAAATAAAAGGAATAAAGAGGATAATTAATTAATTGAGGCACAGATAGGCTCTCAAACAGTGAATGCATTGCATTTGAGTGTCATATTTTTTTTCTTTATATTTTACACAGCTTAGGTAAACGCAGAAGAAATATAAAACAGATAATGTATTTATCACAAAAAATCGTCTGCTAAGAAAATCTTTTTTCATTTTGAACTCTATAAATAAAAGGAATAAAGCAGAAGAAATATAAAACAGATAATGTATTTATCACAAAAAATCGTCTGCTAAGAAAATCTTTTTTCATTTTGAACTTCTATAAATAAAAGGACAGATAGGCTCTCAAACAGTGAATCGTCGAATATAATTGAAGAACAAATGGAAGAACAAATGGAAGAACAAATGGAAGAACAAATGGAAGAACAAATGGAAGAACAGATGGAAGAACAGAAAGAAGAACAGATGGAAGAACAAATGGAAGACCTCTTCATTAACAATAAAAAAAGATATGCAAACGAAACCCCAGAACACCGAGAAGAAAGACTGGCGAAGAAAAGAGAGCAGAATAGAAAAAGAAGAGAAAATGAGACAGATTGAGAAATTGGTGGTGTCAGTGGGCGGTGGTGAGACAGTATGTATTATTCTATATAATGTTCTATATCCTTAATTATTTGGTAAGTAGTGGACAGACTGGAAAGCCAACCACATTAAAAAATGGGTGGGGCCTAATAGAGATCGCCTTCACGTGGTGGGTCCCGTCTTCGACTGAATGATCTCTCATTAATTATAATTTAAGAGTTTTCACTCCGATAACGGGCTATACCTAGTATTAATAATAAAAAAGTGATAATAAGTAATCTTACCTTATACTGTTTTTCTATGGACAAATCATACACTATTAAAAAAGTATGAAGCACAAGCTTTTTAAAAGAAAAAGCTTTAAGACTACAGCAGCAGCAGTACGAACGGTTTATCGAGGTGCCTAGGACCGGATTACAACTAAATAGGTAAATAATTCAGGACACAAGCAAATATTGTAACGATGGAGTTGTTCTTTGACACTGGATGGAACGAGAAAAACAAAGCACGTTGCACCCTGCCCCAGGAGCACTTTATTATACTGTGCCGGCTTATCGGTTGAAAATTAGAAACACATGTATTTCCAATTTCTGTAAAGTGTACAATAGATGACTGATTTCGGTACTCTCTTTTCCCTCGGAGGGTAGTATTTCAAATGGGCAGACTTATATTTACAAAGGCTGTGCTGATCAATTGATTTGTTTCTATTTTCCCCAGAAAGATATACAGATCCAGAAATCTCAGAATACGGTATAATCAATGAAAAACGACACATCTGATATTAATACAGACACCAGTGGTTACCTTCAGAATCCATATCTAGTTAACTTGAAACCCCCCTGAAATGGTAATTTGTCTTCTTTGGAACTCCCACGTCATTGACTAACAGCTTTGAAAACACAACACAAACACCATGCGCGTAGCCAGGGGGGGTGCCCTGGGTGCCCGGGCACCCTCTCCCTCCCGCTCGCGCAGACCCAAGCTTGATTATTTAAAAAAATCGAAATTTATAAAAGAAAAAAAAATTGAAAGCCAAGTTAGTTCAATTAGTTACTCAAAACAAACAGTCTATGTTTTGAAATGTAATAAAAAAAGAAACCCACATTCTTTTTAAGGAAATTATTTTGTTTATCTTTTTTAAAATTAGAACATTTACTAGAATCTGTATTAGTCACAGTAAGTCAAAAAGTTGGTTTTTTCATCCCAATTTAATGTCTTTTGTTTATGGAAGTTTTTTTTTACGCCGTTATTTCTCATGCATGTTTTTGCAATTCCATAAGAAATTTGCGTAAATTCTCGACAAGGATAGAAACTATTTATATCTTTGCTTTTGTAATCTAAAGTTTAGATAAAAGAAAAAAAAATGAAAGGAAATACAGACGTAAAATTGTAATTCCACCGTTTGATTAGCCTGGGGAATGGAGGGCTCTCACAAATCTGTTTCCTTTTAGTCCAAGAGCCGACCGCACAAAACCCTAAGTCATCGAGCACAAGAAAAAATTCTTTATTTTATGGAATTCTTTGTTTTATGGAAATTCTTTATTTTATGGAATAGTAGTAATAGGGAAATCTAATGATCCATATCTCCCGGAACTGAAGTGGTGCATAAGCCAAAAATTAATAACGTTAGTGGTTCACTCATAGATCTATTATTGTATTTTCCATACAATCAAAAGGGTGAAAACACAGAAAAGTGGATGCAGGAAAACATAATGCTAAACCTACGAGCAAACCACTAGTGGTATTTATTTTTGGTTTATGCACCATTTCACTTCTGGCAAACATGGATCATTAGATTCCCCTATTACTACTCTTTCATAATATAAAGGATTTTTTTCTTGTGCTCAATGACTTAAGGTTTTGTGCGGTCGGCTCTTTGACTATTTGATAATGAGAAATAATGCTATGCAAAATTCAAATTAATATGGGGAATAAAGATGAGACGGGCTCATTCCGAGCCCGAGCAGGGGAACTGATACGGTCTCGGGCTCATTTTTGTATTCTAATATTCTTGCTCGGGCTTATTTTTTCTGAAACCGAAAAATTGTATTTATTTATGCGTAGAAAAGATAGAAAAACTTTTTTCCATTTAAAATAGCGTACTTACTTCAGTTCCCCGTCATTTTGATCTAAATGACTTATTTGAAAAGGAATAGTGTTTATTTATTTTAGTATTTCATTGCTGTTTCAAATGAAAATTTGTGATAATTACAGATTTATGTAGGCGTAATTTCCGACGACGACCTACTGAATGGCGCCATTCAAAATAAAAAAAAAGCTATGAATTTGCTTTTAGTTGGCTTTTCGTTAGCATATTTTTTAATAGCATCGTTTATTTATTTATTTATTATTTAGTTACTTAACGCGAAGATAGTATAATTTCTTCTGTTATTAATAGACGAAAGTTAGCTGGAGGTTTGCAAATTATTTAATCTTCGATTGTGTACGAGTCATAGTCGTTTTTCATATGAAAATTAGTGATTGTTCTATCTATTTGTCAACATGAAGTTTGTTCATGCTGAGGACGGTATACATTTTCGAAGTCAACTTTCCTGCGTAAGTTAACATAATTATTATGTTATTCTGATATTAAGCAATTGTTCAGTGTTTCCTCTTTTCCTATAACAACATCGAACCTTTAAGATTACAAAATGTTTTTTTTTT
The DNA here is from genome assembly GCA_964019185.1 of Maratus speculifer. Lineage (NCBI taxonomy): Eukaryota > Metazoa > Arthropoda > Arachnida > Araneae > Salticidae > Maratus > Maratus speculifer. The sequence goes on along the minus strand of OZ025296.1, from coordinate 312,628,857 downwards.
TTTTTTTTTTTTTTTTTTTTGTTGTTGTTGCTTTTTTTATTGCTATGAGAAAAGAATAGGTTATAATTAAAGAAATTCTTTCTGAAGAAAATGAAAAACGTTATGTTCGCCAGATTGCAAATACAGTAAAACCCCGATAATTCGGATTAATTGGGACCGAACCCAATCCGGATTATCGAAAATTCGGAATATCCGGAGAATTAGAAAAAAATGAAATAAAATAAAACATACGTCTAGAAAAAAAACCTTTTTGTTAAACTTATTGAATATTTATAGACAGTAAAAATGTTTACTTTGCTTAATTCTTTCGAAAATATTTCAGAAAAGTGGTTTTTTTATTCAGAATACGACGATGAAACAAGTTAATGTTATGGAAATTTGCCAATCGCTTCTCAAACTTGAAAATAAAATGACCAAACCAATCTGGATTATACGGAGATCAGCATTAACGGGGTCCAAATTAGCGGGGTTCTACTGTAGTATTTTTATTTTCAATTACAATTATTACTGCAAAATTCATACATTTATTCATTAAGTCACAAACATGTACATGAAATTTACTTTTTAAATTAGGGAAAAATTTGAGATTAATTTTAAGAGTTAACTGCATTTTTATTTGATATGGATTTTGATAAGATTGCATTTAAATTTTCATTTAACAATTTTATCTTTGTAAGAAATTTTTAATACCATAATAATAAATTTATAGTACAATAATAATTAACATAATAATAACTTTTTAATACCATAAATACCATACAATTTTGTTTTGTATATTTTTGGTATCGGGTTCGGATTTAAAACCGTCGAACTCGGGTGGACCCGGGCCCCAGAAAACAACCCCGAACTCATCTCTAATGGGGAATGGTCTGTTGGTTGGTTAAATTTCATTTTTTGTGACCATATTTTGACATTTTTAAAAAGAACATATTATAGAGAAGAAACGGGCTCAATAAGGAAAGGGCAGCTGACGTCACTGTGGACGAATGGACCTTATGCATGCAACCTGAGTTCGAGGCTAAAATTCGTCTGCTGGCGGTATTTACTGGCGGTGTTTAGCATAGCAGTCTATGGAGAGCAAATTATTAATGCTTGTTTGTTAGAAATATCGGAAAAGAATTCTTCGTTGAAGCAGCATATACTTAATATATTGAAATATAAATTCAAAATTGTTGTTCTGCTTGCAAGAAAATTCTTTAAATTTGTAAATTTTCTGTTAAAATGTATCCAGAAAGGCTGAAATCGTCTGCTAGCGATGTTTGCGCCTGCGCGTTCGGGCATTCTGGCGGTGCGGTGACTAGAATAACAGGTTAGCATACCGCCAGCTCTGGCGTGTGACGTCACGTGCATAAGGTCCATTACAGTGGATAAGGGAGAAAAACCAGTCCATTCTTTAACGACTGACACTGTACGGATGAACTCCGGGAATCTGATTGGTCTAAGTTTGCCATTGCATAAGTAAGTATGATATGATTGGGCTACGTCGTCCTACAATGATCGCTATGACAAAAAATGTAGCGGTAGATTGGTTGACAGAAGTGTTTGTTTGTAAAATGCCCTTTCCATATTGTTTTTTTTTTTTTTTTTTTTTTTTTTTTTTTTTTAACCGGAAAAATTTATTTATTCATGTGTAGAAAAGATTGAAAGTACTCTTTTCCACTTTAAATTGCGTACTTATTCCTTTTACAAGTTATTTTATTGCTATTTTGATCAAAATGACGGGAGATCTAAAGTCGTGTTTATTTATTTTAGTATTTCATTGCTGTTTGAAATGAAAATTTGTAATAATTACAGATTTATAAACATAAAATCTTATATGTATATAACCATAAACGGATATCTTTGTTTTATATCTACCATGTTTTATCTGTGTTTGTATGTCTTTTTCTTATCTATTAGATTTAGTTTTGAGCAACTTCTCATCCTTCTTCTCGAATGAAAAATTGCGTTTGGGTCCGTTTTAAAAGAAGTACCATACAATTATACACTCAGCGATTAAAAACCTGTCTAAAACGGAAATTTGATAGGTTTTATGGGGTTCCGTTTTATTAGGTTTTATGACATAAGATATTGTTTGTACCCAACATGGTCATGTTAAAAAATTTGGGCACCCCCCGTTCAAAAGGCTGGCTACGCCTATGAACACTCTGCGTTTCTATTTACTTACATTCAACCATACACTGTTAAAAATCTTGTTCTAGTTTGAACCAAAAAAGTTTGTTTTTTGGTGCTCAATATGTGCCACCGTAAGATGGTGAAATCTTGAACCAAAATTTGGGGCTCCCATTGAAGTATAGTTCCAATACTTGGAACGAGGTTGAACTAGGAAGCTCTAAATGTTGGTACGAGATTTCACCATCTTATGGTGGCAGCTATTAAGCACCAAAAAACAAACTTTTTTGGTTCAAACCAGAACAAGATTTTTAACGGTGTACTTTTGTAAAAGACGTTAATGATTTTCAAGGGTTTACATATATTTTTTTAATTACATATATACTTTTCATTTTGTAACTTGCGGTGGTGTTTGAATTTTAGAGAGGTTAAGCAGATCAGATCCAGTTTTAAAAAAGTTTTTAGATAAAGGCATTTTTGATGCTAAAAATTATCGAATTTTCAAAGATATATAAAAAAATTAACCTATTCTTCTTTCAAAACCAAAATTAACATAAGTTTCCATTGCAAACTCTCCTCAAAAATTATTCTTCGTAATCTGACGCATAATATGATTTAAGAAATTAATTATAGTACAGGTCATTAACACATATATTAACATTCAGAAATTATAGAGTACTTCAGTTTATTAGAACTAGGGGCACAAATTTATGTATGTGTATGGGGCGGTGCTATTACAGAAACAAAATAATAATTTTTTTAAGTTCTTTTTATCGAAGAGCTGAAAAAAATGATCAAGGGCGCCACCATTACAAAAATATGACAATAGTTTTTTGAAAGTTATTTTTCTGTCGCGCTGAAAAAAAAAATTCTGACCAAGGGATGCATGATTACAAAAAGACGATATTAGTTTTTTGAAAGTTGTTTTTACATAAAACACGGGAAAAAATCTGACCAAGAGTGCTGTGATTATAAAAACATGATATTTGTTTTTCGAAAGTTATTTTTAAAACACTGAAAAAAAAATCCTGCCATGGGCGCCATGATTACAAACACACAGTATTAATATTTTGAAAGTTGTTTTTACAAGAGGTGCTGAAAAAAAGATGATGAAGGACGCCATTATTACAAAAACTGGTATTAGTTTTTTAAAAGTTATTTTTGTAGAGGCACCGATAAAAACCTGGCTAAGGGCGACACGATTCCAAAAACACGATGTTAGTTTTTTAAAAGTTATTTTTAAAAAGGCGCTGAAAAAGATCTAAACAAAGGCGCCATGATTACAAAAACATGATATTAGTTTATTTTTGGTTACTTTTACAGAGGTATTGAAAAAGTCTGACCACGGGTTCCATGTAGAGATGAGTTCGGGCTTGTCTTTTGGGGCCCGGGCCCGCCCGAGCCCGACGATTTTAAGTCCGAGCCCGCCCGAGCCCGAAATTTTTTTTGTCACCAGAGCCCGAACCCGAGCCCGAGCCCGATACCAAAAATATACAAAATAAAATTGTATTGTATTTAAAAATTGTTTCAAAAGTAATATCTCATTTTTAAAAACTTCTTACATAGATATGATTTTTAAATGAAAATTTAAATTCATTCTTATCAAAATTCGTATAAAATAAAAATATACTTCATATGTAAAAGTATTCTCACATTCTTTCCTCTTTTAACAAGCAAATTTGATGGAAACGTTTTTGTTTAATGAATAAATGCATGAAATTTGCAGAAATTACTATTTGTAAGCTAGCGAATCGAACAACGTTTTTCAATTTTCTGTAAAAAGTGTACATATTTCATTATAATGGATTCTTTTCTCATAACAATCTTCCATGATTGACAGATACTTGAAAATCAACGTAAATTAAAATAAGTGACATTGTTATTTTAAAGGTCCTATGTTTTTATAGAAAAAGAGGAAACACTGATCGATTGATTTCTGTTGGAATAACATTCTAATAAAATTTACTTACGGAGAAAAGTGACTTCGAGAAGGAACAGCGTCTTCAGCATTAGCAGAATTCATATTCATGATGACAAATGCATATAATAATCACTAAAGTTATTTTCATAAGAAAAAGACTATGTTTCATACACAATTGAGTATTAAATGAATTTGAAAACCTCCAGCTAATTCTTGTCTACCAAAAACAGAAGAAATTATTATCTTCGTGTTATGTAACTAAATAATAAATAAATAAACGATCCCGTTAAAAATTATGCTCTGCAAACGAAAAGCCAACAAAGATTAAATTTATTGTTGTGTTTGTTATGATTGGCGCCATATAAATAGATCATTGGAGGAAGTTACTCAGACATAAATCTGTAATTATCACAAATTTTCATTTGAAACTGCAATGAAATACTAAAATAAATAAACAAGCATTCAGTTCTCCCGTTATTTTGATAAAAAAGAAATAAAATGACTTGAAAAGGAATAAGTAAGCAATTTTAAGTGGAAAAAGTTATTCCAATCTTTTCTACACATGAGTAAATAAAATTTTCCGGCTTTAGAAAAAAATGAGCCCGGGCCCGCCCGAGCCCGTGTCGGGCCCGGGCTCGGGCTCGGGCTTTCGGGCTCGGGCTGAGCCCGTCTCATCTCTAGTTCCATGCTTCCCAAAACACGATATTTGTTTTCTGAAAATTATTTTTATAAGCGGCGCAAGAAAAATTTGAACAAGGGCGCCATAACTACAAAAATCGATATAAGTTTTTTAAAAGTTATTTTTATAGAGGTGCTGTAAAAGATCTAAACAAAGGCGCCACGATTACAAAAACATGATATTAGTTTATTTTTGGTTACTTTTACAGAGATGTTGATAAAGTTTGACCAAGGGCGCCATGCTTTCCAAAACATGATATTTGTTTTCTGAAAATTATTTTTACAGGAGGCGCTAGAAAAAGTTGAACAAGGGCGCCATAATTACAAAAATCGATATAAGTTTTTTAAAAGATTATTTTATAGAGGCATCGAAAAAAATCTGACAGGGGCGCCACACTTCTAAAAACACGACACTAGTTTTTTGAAAGTTATATTTAAAGAAGCTCTGAAAAAGATCCGACCAAGGGCGCCACGTTTCCTAAAACACGATATTAGTTTTTTGAAAGTTATTTTTTAAAAGGTGTTGAAAAACATCTAAACAAGGGCCCCATTATTACAAAAACATGATATTAGTTTTTTTTTTTTTTTTTTTTTTTTTACAGAGATGTTGATAAAGTTTGACCAAGGGCTCCATGTTTCCCAAATCACAATATTAGTTTTTTGAAAGTTATTTTTACAAGAGGCGCTGATGAAAGCTGACCAAGGGCGCGATAATTACAAAAACCAATATTAGTTTTTTAAAAGTTATTTTTGTAGAGGCGCCGAGAAAATCTGACTAGGGATCTGACTAGGGGCGCGACGATTCCAAAGACACGATATTAGTTTTTTAAAAGTTTTTTTTTAAAGAGGCGCTGAAAAAGATCTAAACAAGGGTGCCACGATTACAAAAACATATTTTTTTCTTTTACAGAGGTTTTGATATAGTCTGACCAAGGGCGCCATGTTTCCCAAAATATGATATTAGTTTTTGAGAGTTATTTTTACAAGAGGCGCCGAAAAAAACCTGTCCAGGGGCGCCACAATTCCAAAAACACGATATTACTTTTTTGAAAGTTATTTTTACAAGAGGCGCTGAAAAAAGCTGAGCAAGGGTGCCATAATTACAAAAACCGATATTAATTTTTAAAAAGTTATTTTTGTAGAGGTGCCGAAAAAAGTCTCTCCAGGGGCGCCACTATTCCAAAAACACGATATTAGTTTTTTAAGTTATATTTAAAGAGATGCTGAAAAAGATCTAAACAATGGCACCATGATTACAGAAACATGATATTAGTTTTTTAGGTTATTTTTACAGAGGTGTTGAAAAAGTCTGACCAAGGGCGCCATGTTTCCCAAAACACGATGTTAGTTTTTTGTTAGTTATTTTTACAAGAGGCGCTAGAAAAAGTTGACCAAGGCCGCCATAATTACAAAAATCGATATTAGTTTTTTAAAAGTTATTTTTATAGAGGCACCGAAAAAAAAATCTGACCAAGGGCGCCACAATTCCAAAAACATGATATTAGTTTTTTAAAGTTATTTTTAAAGAGCGCTGAAAAAAATCAAAGGGCGCCATAATTACAAAACATAAAATTAGGTTTTTTTTTTTTTTTTGACAGAGGTGTTGGTAAAATCTAAGCAAGGGCGCCATGTTTCACAAAACACGATATTAGTTTTTCAAAAGTTATTTTTAAAGGCGCTGAAAAAATCTAAACAAGGGCGCCTCTGACAATGTGACCAATTAAAATGAAAATGTCTTGTTTTAGCCTGGCATTTTACCTCTTTTCCCTGTCATTTGTATTTCCAGAAAAAGCAGAATAAATATTTAACTACAGAGCAGCTACCTATGGCGTTAAATGATTGACAGAAAATATGCTAAATGCGTTATTAGTTTTAATTTGCCAAATGAAAATATTTGAAATTTTATGACTTTCAGATTCCACGACTTAAATTGTTTCCAAAAAAAAGTGACGAGGGGCGCACCGGGCATTTGCCTCGTTGCCCGGTGGGCCAGTACGACCCTGTTTGAAATTCACCTTTATAATTTAATTTCAAGAAAATGCCGACATAAAGAATAATTTTAGTGAAAACTGCAAATCAATCAACCGATTTTTCCGTTTTTTATGTTTATTTGAAATTTTGATTTCTAAACTTTGATGGCGGCTATCTCCTTTGGAAAACGTTTGGGACCCTTGGTCTCCTATTTAATATTATTTGTTCTGATGTGTACTATCATTCCTCATTTATTGTAAAAAAATTTTAGAATCACCCTGTATACATATATTTACTGCAACATAGCTAACCACACATACAGGGTGTTCAGCAAATAACACCCTGATTTCAAAATTAAATTGCTCAAAAACAAAGATCGATAGTAATATGCGGTAAACGGTTTTTTCATTAGGTAAGCTGTAAAAATCTTATACAGAAATTTCAAAAAGTGAATATTTTGAAAAAATTGCGTTCTGATTGCATAGAATGCTTTAATTTGACATTCTTTTTTTTTTTTTTTTTTTTTTTTTTTTTTGTTTGTTTTAGATTGCCTACAGAGAAATAATTTTTCAGCTTACACTGTAATATTTTAAAGATTTTTCGAAGTAAATTTTTAGAATTTCGAAATTTTAAAAATTTAATTTAAAAAAACTATGAAATGTGGCACTTTAAGCCGAAAAACACATTCTCTGGCAGCAATCTAAAGAAAGAAAAATGTCAAATCAAAGCATTCTTTGCAATCAGAACACAATCTTTTCAAAACATTTACCGTTCGAAATTTTTGTATAAGATTTTTACAGCTTACCTGTTAAACAAACCGTTTACTGCATAATTCTATTGATCTTTGTTTTTGATTAATTTAATTTTGAAATCAGGGTGTTATTTGCTGGACACCCTGTACATTCTAATGTACGAAGTACGAACGATCCGACGTAACAGCTGTGTTCAAAAATCTTAAGTTAAACTGACATTTTGCCAGTCTATGAATTTTAAAGATCTTTGGAGAAAAAACAGTCACTTTTGAAATGTCAAAATCTCAAATTGGTTTCTTTCATAGAGTAAAAAGAAATTAATAGAGTGGAAGTATTATCTCTGGAGGTGATGCTGAAAATTTAACCCTACATTGAGTCCAATTAAGTACCGACAAAAGCACGTGCTTTGACACGCCTATCAATTGAAACAGTTTTAAACACGTATTTTTTTGCTCTTGTTTCTAGGGATGACATTTCCGCTTTTTTGGACAGCAGTAAAATCTTAGAGAAAATGTTGTTATTTTAAATCACAAAAAAGTTCCGATTTTAAAATATAGCATTTTCTCTAAGATTTTACTGGTGTGCAAAAAAGCGGAAATCCCTTTGTTTCTTAAAAAAAACTAACCTATCGCTTCACCGGTAAAAAATTTTTAATTATTTTATCATATGTATTTTAAATATCAATATAGAAAATTATTTTACCGTTTTGCTTGAAAATATAACATTTTTTTGTTAAAACATTAAAATCGTCTGCAGTCAGAAATCTATATTTTAGATTAATATTTATTACTTAAATTTTCATACATGATTTTAAAAGAACGTTTTCATCATTATATTTTAAATATTTTTTTACATGCAATTATTAAGTCATAAACATTTTTCATCTACGTTATAAAGTATTTAAAATTACATTAAATTAGGAAACTTTTAGTAATACAATTTTTAGTTCACATCAGATGTTTTCAATACCTTATTTAATTTCAATTTGACATTTAATTATTGCTAATTTTCCAGTTTCTTTTATTTTAATAGCGAACATTTATTTTAATAAATAATAATAGAACGAAGACCATTTTAAAAATTTGCTATTTCTTCTTAAAATATGCTTCAGTTTTAATTCATTTCTTTCAATTCGTATTATAATACAAAATCCCTTCCACGTCCTTTTATTTGGAACATTAAAATTTGAGCAATAAATGGATTCATATTGCAAACCTTTTTTGAGGCTTACTTCACCTCCTTTTATCTCATTTCTCCATGGGTTTCTTTAATTCTGTCTCAGTTTTCTTATTACTTCTGCGAAAATTTTTACACAACCAGCCAACCGTAAAAAAATGAAAGAGAAAAAAAATGGGAAAAAGATGATTTTTTATGAGAGTGACCTCTCGATTTTAATTAATTACTCAGTTAATAATTGGAATTTCGAAATTCTGAGCATCAGGTGCATCAGGAGAGATATTGGGCTACTCTCAGAAAAATTTTGAGCTTCGTACGTACCGTAGTTTTCGCAACCTATCGCAGACACACACACACACACACACACACACACAGAGCGATTTGTTATTTTATTAATATAAGATAAAAATAAGGATTTGGATGAATGGTTGCTTAGCAACCATTAAGAGAAAATAAAAAAAGTGAAATAAATACATTTGAAATAAGTAAATCTCTGAAACAAATTAGTTTATATTATTGGAACACGTTTATAAAAAATCTCCAAAATTTACAGTAATAACTTTAAAAATCTGACAAAATTTCAAAACAATACGAATAATTTAACTGGTAAATTTCAGTATCCATTTATCATTGAATTCCATTAATGAAATGAGTCATTTTCTCTCAAGGAAAAAAAAAATTGAAAATCATTGGATTTGCCATAGAAAAGCATTATTGCGCAAAATAAAATATTCTATGTTTTCCGAACGAATGAATCAAATCTAACAAAAAACTATACAGCTTAATCCCAGTGCCTCACTAACATACCCATTAAATTTCAAGCCAATCGGATGCTTTTTGCGTTAGTTGTCACGGAACAGACAGACAGACAGACAGAAACCAAAAAATTTCGTGTCTCCAAAGTAAGCCTTCACTGACGTTTCGGTAACAAGCCGGAAAATGTTATAGCTACTAGTAAATCTGCAGATCAGGAGCCTCAACGTCAGCTTTGTTCATATTTTTTTTAAAACACACTTTGGGTAATATTCAACTTCCTGGAAACTGCAATTTAAAATTTTCAAATTGCGTAATTATTTATAAGAATAAAATAAGAATTAGAAGTTTTCAGCCATCAAAAGCGGCAAATTAAAAATTTAGTTATGTTAGGATATTCTGAAATTTTCATGATCTATTATTTTTGTTTTCTTTATTATAACATAGTAGATTTCTTCAGGGGGGCTCCGCCCCCCTGAAACCCCCGAGCCTCACTTAATTTAAATTTGTCACTTTCTAATAATTGTGCTAATGGTTATTGTATATCTTGCATTTCTTTATACATTTTGATTTATAAGAATAAGTAAAAGTTTGGGCAAATATTTTTCATTATCCTCATACTTCTACATGCCTGCCAACCACAAACACCTAAACCTGAAGCATCAGGAACTTTTGTAAGTGTAAACACAGTAATCTAGAGTTTTACATTTTTGTTTCCGGAAAAAAAAAAGTTTTGATTGCATTTTGCTGCAGTTATAGCGGGGCAGACAGACATACAGAAGAAGAAACTGACATATGAAAAACAATAAATTTCGTGTCTCCAAAGTAAGCCTTCACTGAAGTTTCGACAATGACGTCATTATTCATGAGTTATTGATATTCATGTTTCTTGTATTTTTAACGACTACTATAAAATACCTGTTTTTGTTCAACTATGACGTCATATTTTACTAAGTGAAATATTTATTAAAAATATAATTCTTTTTTATTTCTTTTACTTCAAATTATGTCCCCCATTTTTGTCAGAAAAATTCTTATTAACGAAACGAATATCCGTATTTAATATTTAACAAAAAGTACTATATCTATAGTTATTTTAATTCTGATGTCATATTTTTTTTTTCATAGTTTAATTTTTCGAATGGAAATTTCTCAATTGAAACTTATTGCTGTTGAAAAATTATTATTCCAAATTTTGATTTTTTTTTTGGCAACGATAAAGGAAATTGGTTAAATTTTATCTAAAAAATCCCTATTGATTCTGTATGAAAAAGAAGGAAATTTTGAATTATTAAGGAAAATATTTGAATAAAATTAATAAAACATAGTCTATGTTTTTTTTTTTTAATCTTGGCTATGCTATATTTATACGCAAAGATACAAAGACATTAATTAATTCATAAATTTTGATGTTGACTTCATTTAAATTTTGTACACGCTTTCAAATTTATAACATTATAAGGATAAGGATTAAGATGAATGGTTGCTTAGCAACCATTAAAAGAAAATAAAGAAAATGAAATAAATACATTTCAAATAAGTAAATCGCTAAAACAAATTAGTTTATATTATTGAAACACATTTATAAAAAATCTCCAAAATTTACAGTAATAATTTTAAAAATCTGACAAATGCGTTGACAAAATGTCAAAATAATACGAATAATTTAACTGGTAAATTTTAGTATTCATTTATCATTGAATTCCATTAATCAAATGTGTCATTTTCTCTCAGGGGGAAAAAAATGAAAATCATTGGATTTGCCATAGAAAAGCATTATTGCGTGAAATAAAATATTCTATATCTTCGGAACGAATGAATCAAATCTAACAAAAAACTATACAGCTTAATCCCAGTGTCTCACTAACATACCCACTTAATTTCAAGCCAATCGAATGCTTTTTACGTCAATTATCGCGGAACAGACAGACAGACTGACAGACTGACAGACAGACAGACAGAATCCAAAAAATTTCGTGTCTCCAAAGTAAGCCTTCACTGACGTTTCGGCAATTACTCTTGATTTTCCACCACCTAAAAAGAAAACTAAAAAGCAATCGGCTTGGGAAAAACTGGAAAAAAACTCTTTTGATTCAATGTCTGATGGACCCATTCACAGATGCATGTGCTGCAATCGACTTTGGTTTAAAACCTCCATCAATAAAATTCCGCTCTGTAAAATCAAACAGTATATGGGTGATTCTACGATAAGAGGTTCAAAAACATAGAGAATTCGGCCAAAAAGAAAAGTTTGAGTTTGATCAAAAACCTTTAAATTATGATTTTTGTCCCGTTTATTTACTTTTTCATATAAGGGCAAGTCACTTTATACATATTTTATAACTTTTTCTGATCAGTGACCCGCTTCCCTGGCAGTTATCTTGCCAGGGGAAATACGGCAGGGGAGAGACATTTTCATGTAAATTCAAATTTTTTTAACTGACTGAATTAGTTTTTGGGTTAATTGTGTATTTCACTTTAATTATTACCGTATTGTTTAATTAGGGCAGTAAATGCAATTGAATTAAATGAATATTATAAGTTTTATGACTGACCAGGAGAGATACACGATCACCGTCCGAAACCACTACACCGAACGGTCGCGTCGCAACAACTAAAAAAGGCGACGCTTAAATGGCTTGCGCGTTTAGTATTGCTAACTTCAAGCCGATAGATGTCCTTAAGCGCTACTTCCGATATGGCCTCTATGAATTTATATTTGTTTCAGTGGAACGAAATTTGACAGGGTAGATACACAAAAAAAGCGGGACAAAAGTTAATTTTAAAAATTATTTGAAATTAACAAAATTATTTTATTTTTTACTTTATAATACGTAAGTACAATTACTTAAATTCCAATTAAACATATTTTAGCTAAGCATCCGATAGAAAAAAATATATGTATTGTTTGAAAGTTAAATTGAAACCGGGAACGGGACATGCCAGGGGTGAGACTTTTTTAGACTTTGTAAGAAATTTCAGAAAAATGTGTTTTAATTAGGCATTCAATAGTGATGTTATTTAATAAAGTATATTAAGATTATGTGATTCATTGCAAAAAATAGCAACATATAGAATAAAAAATCTGTTTTAAACGGATGGCCGTACAAATTACCTCTTATCGTAGAATCACCCATATGTCAAAGTCTTACAAATATAACAGTATATGCCAAAGCTGTATTTTAATAATGATTACTTTCGCACCAACAATGTTACATAGTTTGAAATGTTTCTTTCGTCGCCATCTTTTATGCTTGGCGACAATGGAGTGGTGTAACTTAAACGTACCGTACCTTCAAATTGCAGCATGTATAAAGTCATTTATAGCAGTGGCACGGATAATCTATATTAATAAAATAACAAATCGCTCTGTGTGTGTGTGTGTGTGTCTGCGATAGTTAGCGAAAACTACGGTACGTACGAAGCTCAAAATTTTTCTGAGAGTAGCCCAATATTCTGATGCACCTGACGCTCAGAATTTCAAAATTCTATTTATTAACTGAGTGATTAATTAAATTCCAAACCTCACTCTCATAAAAAATCGCTTTTTTTAGCTTTTTTTCCTTTTCATTCTCTTATGGTTGGATGGTTGCATAAAATTTTCGCAGAAATAATTTAAAAAACTGGGACTGACCTTTAGAATTCATAGACTGGCAAACTGTCAGTTTAAATGAGGATTTTTTTTTTATTACAGCTGCTGTACGCCATGGAGGAAAACGATAGGTGGTGGCGAAGTAAACGGAAAAAAAGGTTTGCAACATGAAACCATTTATCGCTGAAATTTTAATGTCTCAAAATAAAGCACGAGGAAGGAATTTTATATTAATAAGACGGATTGGAAGGAATGAATTACAGCTGAAGCATATTTTACGTAGAAATAGTAATTTGTTTAAATGGTTTTTTCTATTACATTATTTATTAAAATAAATATTTGCTTTTAAAATAATTGAAATTGGAAAATTAAAAATAATTAAATGTCAATTGAAAACATATGATTTGAAGTAAAAAATTGTATTACTAAAAGTTTTCTCTTTTTTTTCAGAAATTTTTAATACTTTATAACGTAGATGAAAAATGTTTATGATTTAACAACATATTAATAATTCCATGTCAATATATAAAATATAGTGATGAAAAGATTCTTTTAAAATCATGCACGAACACTTAAATAATAATATTCATCTAAAATCTAGATTTCAGAGTGCAGACGATTTTAAGACATTAACGAAAGAATGTTGATTTTTCAAGCAAAGTCTTAAATGAAGCTTCTATATTGATATTTCAAAGTCTATGATAAAAATAATCAAATAATTCTTGCCTATGATTGATCTAATTGTATCTTTCATGCATTCTGATCGTGTATTACATGCAATAATGGCACAAAACGTTATTTTTTTAAACGAAATTTTAGTCATCTATTCAACAAGGGCGGATCTGGAGAGTCCTCAAGGGGGGGGGCGATTTTAAAAATTGGAAGACTCGAATTTTATGCATAAGTCGGGGCTAATATTTTCACTGCGGGTCAGGTTTGGGTCCGGTTAACTTCTATATTTTCTGCGGGTCGGGTTTGGGTCCGGTTGACTTCTATTTTTCAAGCGGGTCGGGTTTGGGTCCGGTTAACTTCTATTTTTCAAACGGGTCGGGTTTGGGTCCAGTTGATTTATATTTTTAGCTGCTGATCGTGTTGACTAATCAGGGACGTGCGAACAGAAAACTGCGCATGGACAACGTTTCAGTTTACCCCCCCCCCCCCCCCAAAAAAATGACTTTTCTTGTGACAGGCCAAAGATGACGTTGGTAGTATAAATTTGATGTCCTTTAAATTTCCGGACCCGAGGCGACCGCCCCCTTTCTTTTGCACCGCGCTGTAACTAATACTTTTTCTGTGGTTTGCATTTATGTCCATTTGACTTCTACTTTTTGCAGTGGGTCAGGTTAACTTCTACTTTTTTGCTAATTGTTGGGTTTGAGACCGGTTGACTACTATATTTTGCTGCTGGTCGGATTGACTTCTGTTTTTTTTTTTTTTTTTTTTTTTTTTTCCCTACTGATCGGGTTAACTTATACTTTTTTGCTGTGGGTTGTGTTTGGGTCCGATTGACTTTTTTTTGTGGCGGGGTTAACTTCTACTTATAATATAAATCATAGTAGTAAAGCTCTACAATACGAACTAAAGTAATTTTTAAAAAATGTATTTCTTAAAATTTCGTTAGACAAATGTACTACATAAATCTATTTTTTATGAATAACAAATAAGTAAGATACCAGCCCTCGGAATGAAGAATTGCACGCAGTGTCCCCCCCCCCCCCCCCGAAGCTATCAAATATCCCCCCAGAAAATTTTGTGTTTTCAATGGTAAAAAGTGTAATTTCTCCCCGGGACTCTATTGTATCCAACCCCCCCCCCCAGAATCACAGAAGTCCCTCCCGGAGAAAAGTGTCTGAATTCAACAGAAATTACACGAATAGCGGTTGGGCCAATAATGCTTATCATACAGGCTGGGTCAGACACGGAACAAACGTTTAGCTTTTACTCAGGACCGGTTCCCGACCTGGAAATTTTGATCAGTACAGACAAAACATGAGTTCGGGCTCTTTTTTCAGAATTAGGTCCCACTCGAGCTCGACGATTTTAAATCCGAGCCCGCCCGAACCCAAAACATTTTGCTTCATCAGAGTCCGAGCCCAATAACGAAAATATACAATAGAAGAAAAAAAATGCATTTTTTTATGTTCTAAAAAAATTATGATTTTTAAACTACATTTTACATAGAAATGTTACTCTTAAACGAAAATTTAAATTTAATACTATCAAAAGAAAAGTTTGGTATAAAATAAAAAAGTATTTTATACATAAAAAAAATTCTCATATTCTGTCTCCTTTAAAAATAAAATATTATGGACATGCTAATGAAGTGTGTTTTATGAACAAATGCATGGAACTTGTAGTAATTACTGTCGAATCGAACAACATTAATCAATTTTCTATAAAAAGTGTACATTTTTAAGTATAACCATTTCATTCCTCATAACAATCTTTTGGGATTGGCGTGACCTATCATAACAGACAATAATATTAATTAAAAATTTTAAATTCCGATTTTACAGGAATATAGGAAACACTGCTCAATTGCTTTCTATCGGAATAATGTGGAAATTAAATTTACTTATGAACAAAAGTGACTTCGTAAATTCTGGAGTACAACTTCAGCATCAGCAGAATTCACAAAAAAAGCAACAATCACTAAAATTATTTCTATATGAAAAGCGATTACGACCTGTGTACGCTGTGTACAATAGAAATCTAATATATGCGCCAAACGCTAACGAAAACTGGAAAAAAATCCTCTTCGTATTAAACGTCTAAATAATAATAATAATAATAAACAACGTTATTGCAAAATAACCTCTGCTACAAACAAAAATCAAAACTAAAGACAAATTCATTGTTCCCGCCTTTTCGTTGGCGCCAGAACGCCGACGGAAATGGCTAAAATAGGTTTGTAGAAATGACTAATAGAAAAAAACAGAATTTCTGCTTCCCTTTCATTCTAATCAAAATGTTCAATATTGTGATTTGAAAAGAAATATGTAATGTTTAAGAGGGAAAAAAAGTTCTTTTAATATTTTCCATTCATTGATAAAGAAAATTTATAGGTTTCAGAAAAAATGAGTCCGAGACCGAGCACTGTCTCATCTCTAATACAGATATTTAAGAAGAATGACTCCAGGCCGGACTCGACATGGAAGAAAAACAAGTCAGGCTCGACCTAAAGCGGCAAAAAAAAGGATCAGGACACGGCCTGGCTCTAAAAGTTATAAGACCTGACCCAGCCCGACCCTCTGGTGGGCGGTCACCAATCGCCATCTCCCCCCCCCAACCTTGGATCCACCATTGCCTGATTCATAAATAGGTGCGGCCCGACCCGGGCCGCGCCGTGCCGACCTTAAGATTCAGCCTAAGTCCTATTCCATGAAGATCTCTCATGTTGATTTGAAAACCTTTATGGTCCCAAGGGGGGGGGGTGGTGATCGCCCCCTACATCGCCTCCAGAAAAAAATAAGACCCGATCCGCCCCGGTTCTAAAAGTGTAAAGACTTGACCCAGTCCCGATATAATTAAGTTGGCGTGACCCGACCCGGGTCGCGCCCATTTCGAATTTAGATCTAACCACTTTTCCGTGCGTGCATCTAATGTCATTTTGCAGACCCTTTATTGGGCTCAAGGGGGGGGGGCGATCGCCCCATCGCCCCCCCCTTAGATCCGCCATTGCTATTCAATAACAGTTTAAAAGGTAAAAAACAAAGACAAAGAAATACTGGTTTAAATCAGTTTGAATTGATCGGCGTTTCAAAGGACATGGTTTTGTTGGTGCTTATTTGGACTTAATGTAGCGAATTTTAGAGTTACATTTTTTGCGTCATCCCAAGACATTGTACTGTCACTCTATTAATTTCGTTTTACTACATGGTTTTACGCATATTTTTGGCATTTCGAACATTAGAATGTATGAGTCATCAGCTGTGTTGCTGTAAAAAACATTACACAACACTTTTCTATGAGTTTATTTTTTTTAATCATTGATTAAATTTAAATGTGTTCTATTCAATTTAAAATTGTAATATGGCTTTAATTTGTTTTTAAAACAAAAATAAAATAGCTGTTTGGCGTACAATTGTTTGTATCCGCAAACGATTCATCCACCATAATAAATTATTAAATAGCAAAGTAAATTATCTATCAGAAATAGCCATAAAAAGAATAGTAGCAAAACTGATTATAACCTTAATGATTAGACTAATTTAAACATAACCCGATCCGAACCAGAAAAAAAACAGACCACACTCCGATCCGTGATACACAAAATTTCCGTGAGTATAAACCCGACCCTGACCTAAAAATTCTGTTTGGAAAAAACTATGGATTTGATAACTGACCCGAACCTAATCCCAATCCGGCAAAAATGTTTAAATGAAGCATAATCCGATTCAAACAAGGAAAAATAATTTTCGTAGGTATTAAACCTGACCCGAACCTAAATATTTTCTTGAAAAAAAACCCGAAATATGACTCGAACGAAATCGGAAACCGATAAAAATATTCCAGAGAACTATAACCCGATCCCAGCAAGACAAAATACTTTCCTTGGTTATAAACCCGACTCAAACCTAAAAAACTCCGTTTAAAAAATCCTGAACTTTGACCCAAACCACTTCTAAATCTGGCCAAAGTATTCGAAAGAACTATAACCGGATTCGAGTAACACAAAATAATTTCCGTGGCCATGAACCCGATACGAACCTAAAACTCCCATTCAAAAAATACCTGAAATTTGAATCGAACCAAATCTGAATCTGACAAAACTATTTCAAAGAAACGCAACCGGATCCAAACAAGACAAAATATTTCCATGGACATGAACACAATCCGAACCCCAAAAAATTCTTTGAAAAAATCGCGAACTGAACGAAATCTGAACTTGGCAAAATATTCCAGTAAAGCATGTCCTTATTCGAACAAGACAGAATTATTTCCGTGAACATGCAAGAAGACCCGAACCCAACAGTTATATTTGAAGAAAAAACCCGAAATCTGAATTGAACCAAATCTGGACCTGACAAAAATATTCCAAAGAACTATAACCCAATCCAAGCAAGACGAAATAATTTCTATGGACATAAACCCAACTCGAACCTAAAAAATTCGATTTGAAAAAAACTGAAATTTGACCCAAACCACATCTAAATTCGACCAAAATATTCGAAAGAATCTTAACTGGATTCGAGTATGACAAAATAATTTCCGTGGACATGAACGAGATCCGAACCTAAAAATTCTATTTGAAAAAATACCTGAAATTTGAATCGAACCAAATCAGAACCTGATAAAAAATATTCCAAAGAATCGTAACCGGATCTGAATAAGACAAAAAATTTCCATTCAGATGAACCGAATATGAACCTAAAAAATTTCTTTGAAAAAATCACGAAATCTGAACTTGAAAAAAATATTCCAGTGAAGCATGTTCTTATTCGAACAAGGCAGCATAATTTCCGTGAACACGCAAGAAAAACCGAACCCAAAAATTCAATTTGAAGTAAAAGCCGAAATCTGAATTGAAACAAACCTGTTCCCGACAAAAATACTCCAAAGAACCATAACTGTATCCGAGCAAGGCAAAATAATTTCCATGGACATGAATACGACCCGAACATTAAAACTCAATATAAAAAAACCCCTAAAATCTGAACCGAACGAAATCTGAATCCGACAAAAATGTTCTAATGAATCATAACCAGATTCGAACAAGACAAAATAATTTCCATGGACATGAAACCAATATATGGTTTGGTAACATTTAGGTTGCAATTACATTACGGTAAGTCTTTGATTGTATTTAATTTCCCGTTAAGTTACAGTTAGGTCACGGTTAAATTAAAGTTAGGTTAAAGTTAAATTGCATTTATGTTATGGTTAGAATAAGGATATGTTACAATAAAGTGAAGGCTAGGTTACATTTATGTTATATTTAATTTACGGTAAGGTACTGTTAAGTCAAAGTTAGGTTACAGGCAGGTTATGGTTACGGTACAAAAGTTTACGGATAGGAATTTATCCATACAGTGAACATCACGCATGATTTGATTAAAAATAACACTTACTTTTGTTAAATGGCTCTGAAATTATAATACTACATACCAACATTTTAGCTACCATCGTGTATCGATTTCATTCATGGTATAGTCGGATTTAAGAGTGATATAATTAGTTTGAAATTCAAAATATTTCACTTGGGATTTCTATGTGAAAAAAAAATAATTAGTTACATGACTTAACAGTGGTTTTTGATAAATATCAACACTTTAACACAAAAAATCACGCAGTCGTTGGATACATATTCCCTCCCGCGTTTCTCATCGCTCATTTTGAGTATTTTTAGAGCTTAACATTAGCTGTTTTTTAAACCAATTTTTCACACAGTCAGTGGCCACGTATTTCAGACAATGCATTTCTGCATGTTTTGAGTTAATGATAAAATCATACAAATTTCAAGTTCGTTTAATATTGTTAATACGGCCCCGGGCAACGCCGGGCGGGTCAGCTAGTACACAATAAAACAACTGGTATTTAGCTTAAAATGATAGATGAATGTTTCGAGTGAAACATTTTTTAAATGGTTGGTGTAATTTCTTAAATTACATTTTTTTTTTTTTTTTTTTACAAGAAGAAACACATTAGGGTGGTAGTATAAATTTGGCGCCCCTCACTTTCTGCGCCCAGGGCGACTGTTCACTATCGCCTCCCACTTCGGCCTCCCACGGGGCTAAAACTTTGAAGTAGAAATGCCTTTGAAATAGACAACTTTCTAAAACTTTTTTAATTTTATTACACTTGATTCTTTCAGAAAAGCAATTTTTAACCGACTTCAAGGAGTAGGTTATGATTTCGACCTGTATGTATTTCTTGTTCACTCATGAATTCTTTAAATATGAACCGATTTTGATAATTCTTTTTTTGTTTGAAAGTATAAGATACCCATGTGGTCCCATTTTAATTTAATTAAATTCTGATGATTAGAATTTTTTTAGATAAAAAAATGTAAATTTGATTTAAAAAAATAATGATTTGGCGCAAATGATCTTTCATTGTTGCAATCGTTTTCAAATCATAAGCATATTAAAACCAAGGCTAACTTATCATAATATCATGATATTATGATAAGGGGGCCTTGATTAAAACTATGCATTCATATGCATTAGTGCCAAGTTGTCGCCAAACGTGATTCTTTTTTTGAAGTCGGTTAGTATTTTTTTTAAGCATATTTTATTAATTTAAATTTGAAGAGTGAAATATATATTTAAAATAAAAGGATCGCAAACGGTGCAAAGAGACTTAAGCAAATACAGTCGGGTCTCTATATAACGAAATCCACCGTTCCAGTAAAAAATTCGTTATATAGAGAAATTCGATGTATAGAGAATGATGTTAAAAATCGTATGTAATGTGTAAAATTTGAACAAATATTATTTTTGATCTTTTGAATTAAGAATTAGAAATGTTTAAAAGTAAATATCAACCTAACATTTTATTTCTTAATTATTTAAGCTGTTTCAAAAAAGAGAACAGACATTTATTTGAAAGCCTAATGAAAATCAAATAAGGAAGACTTGCATTAATTTCCGACGAAGATATCTGTAATTTCTTGTTGTTTTAATTTTAAAATTGTCATGCTCTCAAAAATAAAAATAAAAATGCTCAAAATTTAGCAAGGAATGAAAAATTGTAGTTAACATTTTCCTCCCTTTGAAGGCCTCTCTTATGTGCCTCTCATTGATTCCTCTCTTATATGTGTAACAATCCAATTGACTCTGCTTTGAGAAGGATGTGGAAAGGTGTGTGGGAGGTGGGATGAATTCGTTGGATTTAAAAAGAACAAAGAGAAAAAAAAATAATTAAAAAACTCAGCGCTGAACGATAAATCAAAGATAAGTGATGGAAAATTGATTCCATATGATTTCGAAGCTTTTTTAAAACTGAATAAATTAAGACCAATTTATGAAAAAATTCGTTGTATGGAAATAGATATTTCGCTATATAGAGACTGTTTTTAATGTAATCATACGAAAAGGGGACCGTTTCTACTACAAATTCGTTATATAGAGAAATTCGATGTATGGAGTTTCGTTATAGAGAGACTCGACTGTATTTATTATTACGACGAAATGCCTAAATATTAATGAGGTCATATGGTAAATGCATTAGACACATACAAGTATTACTACATGTAAACAGTAAAAAAAGTGTTTGTTAAAACAAAATAATACTCATTAAAATAGCAAATAAAGCCTTTGTGCAAAAATGTTTAAAGATAAAAAACCAACGATTATAAATGCACAAATAAAGTAAGAAAAGGTAGCAAACAGCCGTTTCGAATCTACTATGGAGATTCTTCATCAGTGCAAAACTGAGCTAAGAGACAGAGAGACGCAGGCTTATATACCCGCTACGGAAACGATCCCGCCTAAAGGAAAGCAACCAATGAGAAGAGAGCAGCCTATCAACTGGCTGGACAAGTAGCGACATCTACCGGAGAATAAACAAAACAAAAACTAAAAAGCGAGGGAAAAAAATTTAAATTAAATTAAAGATTTCCAAATGCTAGGAAAATAAGGCGTACTTGATAAGTCATTGACTAAGGAGTGAGAATTTTTAATGATGTGGTAAGCTTCCCAAAAATCAAGATCAAGAATGGAAGGACACTTTTGGATGATGGTAGCTGAAGAAAAGTTAAACTTATGTTGTAAAGACCAACAATGTTGAGCAATGGAAGAGCGTTTAAACTCTTTATTTTTGACATACCTTTTATGTTCCGTTAAACGAAATCTGAGAGCACGTTTAGTCTGACCAATATAAGAAAGGCCACATTGGCAAGAAATTTGGTAAATACCCCAGTTATCTAAGCGATCAATGGGATGCTTAAGATTTGAAAAGGCAATTTTATTAACAGGAGAAAAAATAACATTGAAATCGAACCTTTTTAAAATTTTAGCAACTTGCTGACTGATTTTGGGGAAAAAAGGCAAAACAACCAAAGTATTGGAATTTGAATTAAAGTTTTTTCTTTCAGATTGGGTGGATTTTGTTAATTTTCTATGAATTGAATCTATAATATTAGGGGAATAACCACGATCAACAGCAATAGCTTTAAGATAATTAAGTTCATCACTGAGTAACTGAGGAGTTGAACAAATATTGGAAGCCCGGAAAACAAAAGTTTTAAAAGCCGCAACTTTCTGGTTAGGAGGATGAGAAGAATATCTATGAGGTGGAAGACTGACCGCAAAAGGTTTACGAAAGACAGTAGTCTGAAAATTATCATCATCGCGAATAACAAGGACATCAAGAAAAGAAAGGCAATTGTTCGATTCAACTTCAAAAATAAATTGAATGTAAGAATCAATAGAATTCATAATAGAGAGAATATGATTTATATCTGTATTCACATCAATTAAAGCAAAAATATCATCTACGTAACGAACATAAAACTGAAATTTTAAGACTTCAAACAATTTTATTTCAAAATACTGCATGTAAAAATCACATAAAATCGGACTAAGAGGGTTACCCATAGCCAAACCGTCAGTCATACGAAAGAAATTCCCGTTAAATACAAAAGTGTTTTGAGACAAGCAAACACGGGTGAGATGAATGAGCTTAGGGGAGTAGCTACTGGGGGGGGGCGTAGGGGGACGTCTCGCCCCCCTAATGTCGGCAACTTCGATGACAGTCGACAAATTCTAGGTAGTCAGTAACAATCGATACAACTGTAAAACACCCGATTTTTTTCCAATTTTACATGTTTTTACTTAAAACATACACTAAAAAACACCAATCCTTAGTATTTTTCTAAAGAATTTCTTCCGAAAATCCGAAGTTTGCCTCACAATTTTTCAACTTCTCGTGACTGCTGAAAATAAATTGAAAAAAAAATTCAGGAATGACTAGTTTTTCTGAGAATTCGCAGTAGATGGGTAGAGTTCTTAGTAGATCAACTAGCATTAAAGATGATGACGACTTCGGTGAAGAAATTCATATTTTTTCGTGTGCATGGACTTAACCCAGGAGTGGCAACAATCACACTTCGGTGACTATGTACCGTCCAAAAAAGACTGTTTATTGGACGAAAAGAAAGTTGACTAAAAATGTTCTTCATTCCTATTTGACAGGAAAGCCACTATACAGGTAATCACCTCATTGAGTTTGTGGCTAAAATTCTAGGATTGGACAGAACTCGATTATCATATTAAAATGCAACTGATCTGCCAAAGCCATAACTTGGTGGAAACAACTTTCAAAAACTCTATTTTAGTGGTCAAGTGGAATGTTTATCACTGTGTTTTCCTGCTCCCAGTCGTCCATGTTTTTCATACCTTAGGGTACAAGATAGGGACTTGCATGGGCCCGGGCTTGATGCGAGGCCCGTACCCGGCCAGGCGAAATAAAGACAATTTTCAAAAGGGTCGGGTCGGCAGAATTAAGACATTTTTATCAACGGGCTGATAAACGAAAAATACGGGCCGTGCTAGAGGTCTGCACGGGCCGGAATTTCCAGGCCCGGGCCCGGCCCGTTTTGGCCCGTTACAATTTCTACGATTTCTAAAAAATTCAGATTTTTATCATATAACTAAGATTCCTTTAAAGAATACTGCATACATATCTATGGAATGATTTTGCAGTATATTTTACAGCAAATACACATTAACAACATTAATGATTACTTAGATTCTTAGGCTTTCAACATTCGAATAAAGATTCATTAAAAAATTAATATGGCTTAGAATAAAAGAAAAAAGAAAGAAAGCTAAAAACATCGTTAATTTTGAAGCTGTTTAATAAAAGAAGATTTATAATTATTTCTATATCATTTTATTATAGATTTCAAATCCAAATTCATTCTTAAATTCAAAGAAGTTCCTTTCTGATACATTTCTAAATTAATTTTTTTCCCTCAGAAACGCATAAGATTAGCAGATATCTTTATTCAGAAACTATATAATCGAATGGCGTTATCCATTTTTTGATACAAGCAATTTAAGAATACTGCAAATAAATAAAATACTGTCATAATTAGCGTTTTGAATAGAATTTCCGGAAGCAATAGCAAGGGAGGGGAGAAAAACCTGCAATCATTTGAGAAACTGTTATATCTCAACAAGGTTATACAAGTATTTTATTTACCAAAAATGAAACACGCTATTCGATTCCAAATCCCTTCAATAGTTAGGCTTATCACTTTTATGCTTTTACAATTTAAAATTAATCAGAAAATGTGTCAAACTTTCGCATTATTGAGAAATTAATTTAAAAATCATCAAGAAGTATATATCCGAAGACTAAGATAACATAAGTTCTTTATCGCTGTTAATAATTTTACAAATCATGTTTTCTGCCAATAAGTAAGTCTAGTACCGGTCCGGCCAGTCTATATGTAGAAAAATAATACAAGCGTGATCTCGGACCGGCATGAGTCAGCTAAAAAAATATTAAAACGGTTATTATATCACACATAATATTATTCTCCGATGCCGATACACTGTGCATTTTTTATATTGATGCTGTCAAACTAGTATGGCCAGATTTATACTTATTCTCGTTAAAACCATTTTCGTTGAAAATAGCTTATATAGCATACTAGCGGCCTTCGCCCGCTACGCTGGTCGGTTTATCTAAAGAAATCTTGAAGAAGTAGTTAGATAAGGTTCAGATATACATTAAAAAAAAAAAAAAGCAAGTCGATCATTCAAAAAACGTTGGGAAATATCAAATATTTACTGTAATTTTTTAAGAAAAACAAAGTTTCGAAAAAAAAAATTAAATCGAAAAAAAAATTACACTGACATATTAATGCAAGGAAATTTTCCCAGAGAGAAAATTCGCCTTGAATACAATATTTCAAATTCTTTTAATTGCTTATAGGCGTTAATGCCAACATAGTGAAAAAAAATTCCATGCTGGGAATCGAACCCGGGCCATCAGTATGGCGCACTGACGTTCTACCGACTAAACCACATGGAACGACAGCCAGCTTGAAACTTTCTCATACTTAAGTAGACTGGCGAAAACATAACGATAGCGCGTTTTAAAATCGCACAGTGACATCTATTGGATTTTATATGTACTAAAAAACGTTATGTACTAAAAAACGTGAGCAGCGCACCTAATAGTTTCTTTTGTTTCTTTTTGTTACTTTTTTGTCTGTTGTCCGATTTTGATGAAACAAAGCCTATACACTGCCCGGGAGTGTGCATTCTTCATTAGTGAAAACCGCATAAAAATCCATTCAGTAGTTACGAAGATAACCTCGAACAAACAGACAGACAGACAGACAGACAGACAGACAGACAAAAAATTCAAAAAAATTTTTTTGTGTTTCATTGGTTTTCTTTTATCGCCCTGACTCCATTTTTGTCAATTATCTTCAATGTACAGACACACCGGGTCCTACTGTTTTATTATATGTATAGATTTTATCGTTTCTGCTTAAAACTTCAGAACGGACCGGCAGGCCCGAAAATTTTTTTTATCGGCCCGGCCCGTCTGGCCCGTTAAATTTTTTTGCCGGCCCGGCCCGTTTATGTTGTTTCTCGGCCCGGCCCGTTAGAAAGTTCGAAACGATTCAGCCGGGCCCGTGCAGACCTCTAGGCCTTTCCATTATTAAATGGACATTACAAATTAAATGGACCAGCTAGGCTGATTAAAAAAAAAATTAGTGGGCCTACCGGCCCGATCTAAAAGAATAAGCAAAACCGGTAAAATATTGGCTAGTTTCAATGAATATGATTTTCGGGAGAATAAGTGTAAATGTTCGTCATGAACCGATGCTAGTTTGATAAATCAATACAGAAATGTTGCATATCCACCATAGAAGTCGGTATTAGGCATGGTGTCTGAGCTGAGTTTCTTTTTTCTTTAGCAGACTCCTGCAGTGCTGAAATCAAGCTTACTTTTTTTCTCAGTGAAGTCGAGACGGGCTGGAACTGTACTTAATTGTTCTCAGGATGTATAGCGCAGGCAACATGTTTTGTAAAAATATTAAAAACGGTAATGTTCTGTTAAAGTAATCTTTGGAAATATATCGTAAGGTGGTCAAATGTATTGCTAAACAGCACATTTTTAAACTACTTTTAACTGTAAAGGCTTCTGACAAGCCTGACTATTGAAGTGATTTTGAATCCAATAGCAGTTTATATATATATATGTATAAGGTTGACAATAAAAGATCCTTGTTACGGCTTCAGGTTTTTCTCCTTTTTCGTGATGTCGGAACTGGAAATTTGTTTCAAAACGCTTTCTTTAACACTATTTTATCAAAGATGCATTTCCTTTACCAAAAAATAAATAACGTGATTCGATTAAATAGTTTCTAATGAGAACACCTGCCATTCTTATGCATTTCCGAAAATAAATGAATTCAGAAGTGTGTCAAAAATAGCCCTTTTGTTTTGGGAAAACCTTAATAAATATCGGAGAAATATTTTCACAAATCTACTTTTTATTAGACAGCTTCAAAAGTATTCTAAACAACATTATTATTATTTTTATTTATTTATTTATTATGAATCCTTATTTGAATGTTGAAACATCTAGGAAAAGTAGTCATTAATGTTGCTGTTATGTACTTTCTGTCGTGCGAACGCATCGTAATATACTGTATATACTGTAAGATATACTGTAAATTTATTATATAAATATGCATGCAATATTGTTAAAAGAATCTTAATTGTAGTTAAGACAAAATTGTGATTTTTTTTTTTTTTACAGAAATTGAATTGGGCCAGATCGTGCAAGGCGGGGCTGTGTACTATAAATATAAACGGACCAAACTTAAAATTTTTACATTGGATAGGCCGGTCCAAGATAACTATCATTCGAGTCGGGCCTGGGCCTGAAAATTCTGGCCCATAGTGAAATTCTGGCTCTAATACAGGAAAATTTGATGATAAATCTATATCGATCATTGACGAAAATCAGATCTGCAGGTGGCACTAAGAATGACTTTGGCAGACCAGTTGCATTTTAACTGCGAATATTGAAATTTCAGCCGTCAATTCGATGTGGTGATAATCCGTGCAGCTGATTCTCAGTCTGATGGTGTTTGTTTATCTTCTAGAAATCCGCAGCTGATGTGACATAGGTAAAGTTCAATGAAATGGGTTGGATAATTGAATCATTTAGTCGATTATTTACGACTAAAGCCGATTATTGAAAAATTGACCTGTCTGTTGAATAAAATGTTTTTTTTAAATCCCTTTTAGAGACTAGAGATAGAGATCCACACGGGTCAAAATTTTCAGGCTCGACCTGTTTAAAAAAATATTGGCCTGGAAGTTGAAATTTCGCCAGAGACCGGCCCGCAAAATTCCAACTCAGTCCGATTGAATTTCTACTAAATAGTGATTTTTACTTGTATGGAGAAGTTCTGATTGAAAAAAAAATTACCTTAGAATTTTTCTAACGTTTATGATCTTCATTTATATAGAAATGACGTAGTTTATGTTTAAAATGAACCGCTGTTTGTTGTATGTAAATGTTTCAGTTATCCTTAATACTATTATTCCGTATTCCATGTTGGAGATAATAATATCTTAAAAATAGTATACAGTAAAATCTTCTAAAAAGCATATGAAAGAAAAAAATCGTTATAGACATGTTTCCTTCTTAGCAGGTATAAAAATGTATTATATTTTACCCTCACATATTATTGCATTAATTTTGTATGGATGAAACGCAATTTTCAATTTAAAACATTATTCCGCCATAGGCAAATACTTTTTATACATTTTACTACATTTTAATGAGCTTAGAAATCTACGATTATTTAAAAAGAATAAATTTTTATATTTAATTGAAGAATAAAGGCGATTTTAAACTGTATGCTTTTTTTTGCAAAAATTTTTGGCTCAGGCCAAATTTTACTGATCTTTCAACAGACCTGGCTACGCCGAGACAATGATTTTCATATAGGCTGGCTCAAAACTGGGACAAAATATTTTGGCCCATGAAGGCTAAGAAGAATGAAATCAGTCCCGTCTCGGTACAGAAAAAATAAATTAGCCCCGGCCTGATCCGATCTTTCAGGAAAAAAGTAAGTCCCTATCCCAGCCCGACCTAAGAAGAGTAATAAAATAAATTTTGATTTAATCCTTTTTAATATAAATAAGTTAACTGTAAATAAATTCCAAGTAACTTCTTACTAAAACTTTCAACTTGTTTAATTAATTTGGATTCGAATTTCCTGCTGTACTATCAGTAATAAAATAAACAAATTTTCAAATATCAAAATACGTAACTGGAATATTTATAGCAATATAACGTAAGAGGTAGTATAGAATGTCCACCTTTAAATCTATCTTATGGTCTCCTCAATAAGTGTAAAATATTCGATGTTTTAAAGTGAAAAATTTAACCCATTAATGCCCAAATTATTTTCTTCAATAAAAAATGACATTTTTGTGTTTCCCACCACTTTTAAAAGAAGAATAACTTTGATCTTAATTTATTGAGGTCTCTTAAAAAATAGTACTTATTTATCTTTCTATTTACTGGTGTGAAAAGTGCTTTTTTGTGTTTTTTGTAACTGTCCCTAAAAAGGGACACTAGGCACTAATGAGTTAATCTTGGCGGGTTAATAATGTTGAATTTTATATAGAACATACAGGGTGTCTTAAAATGAATTAACTGATTTAAAAATTCAATAACTTACAAATGGTCGCAGCTATTTAAAAAAATATTTGCAGAAGGGTTAGGTAAGATGTGAGGAGTGTTTTTTGCAGCGTTTCTCGACTTAAGTTTAAAATAGAAGAAATAAATGACATTGCTAGCAATGGGTGCTAAATTGAGGGCCGATATTTTGTTTCTCTTCACTCTCAGTCTTGTTGCGGCAAAAGGAGATTAAATATATGAAGTGACTCTCAGTTGCCAATGTAATTTTGTTATTAGGAGTCCACTGCATATATTTAATCTTTTTCTTTCACACCAGAATTGAGAAAAGAGGCCAAAAGGGCTCAGATTTAGCCCCTGTTGCTAACAGTACCATCTATCTCCGCTATTTTAAATTAAAATCGAGAATCGCGGTAAAAAAACTCCTGCTATCTACATCCTTACATAACACTCTTGTAGGAATTTAATTTTACAGCTACCACAATTTGCAAGTTACTGAGTTTTAAAATCAGTCAGTCAATTTTAGGACATCCGGTAGATTAGGAATGCACAACCTGTGGCCCGCGGGCCACAATGATACCACTATTTTTATTCAGAAAAATTTTCCTTATAATAATGTCAGAAACTTTGCTATTAAGTAAAACAAACGTCGCTTTTCAAATATTCCGGTGGCAACCGATTTTCTGGCAAAAAGGTTACGCATCACTACGGTAGATGCATATATACAAATACAGAAACATACTTTTAAAGATATAAATATATATTTTTAAGTTATATATTTTAAGTTAGTCGGCAAAATCGTCATTTACGCCCCCCTAATGAATTCTACTTAAATACGCCCCTGAATGAGCTCCTCGATTTCGAAAAAAGAAAAATGAAATTCACAGAGCCTTTTCTTCAGGCAATCTAAAGCCCCTTCGACAGGAACATTAGTAAATAATGATGTAACATCAAAAGAAACCATCATGTGGCCTTGTGGCTTAAAACTGTGAAGTTTCTTGACAAATTCAAAATAATTATTAACAGTGAAAGAATTACCGCTTGAAAGAGGAGAAAATATGGAACAAGATATTTAGCAAGTTTATAAGAAGCCGTACCGATATTGGAGACAATGGGTCTAAAAGGAATGTCAGGTTTATGAACCTTAGGTAAAGCATAAAACCTGGCACAATGAGCAACTGAAGGAATAAGAGACCTCTTTAATTTAACAGGAATAATGTGCGAAGACTTAATGGCAGATTTGATAGTATCAATTTCACTAGAGGAAGGGTCTTTGTGGATATCCACATAGGGACCATCATTAATTAATTTCTGGGATTTCTCCAAATATGTAGACTTGTCAAGAACAACAATCTGACCACCTTTGTCAGCCTTAGTTATGGTCAAATTCGGATCAGAACATAAACTTTTAAGACAATGTTTAACTGAACTATTAAGATTTGGCTTATAAACATTAGAATTAAAATCGACAGTATTGGCAATGAGATGCCTAATAGACTCTTTTTGAGAAGGAGAAATAGCACTATGCTTAAAGGCACGTTCAATAGGAGCAATCAGACGGGGTAAGGAAGGAGTGGCAGATACAGAGAAATTGTTGTTTAATTTGAGAGCATTAAGCCGATTATTATTTAAAGCGACACTAGAAAGATTGACGACAGCATTTTGATTAACAGTAGGTAAATTGTTGGAATTGTTAACGAAAGAATTATTGCAAAGTGTACTAAATTTCTTTTTTAGAACAGAGCAATGAATCGAAGAAGCTTTGAGGACTCTATTCCATGAAATTCTGTCTATAGAATCAAACTCAGGTGACGAATTAGCAAGAGAGATATGTAAGTAATATAACTCATGTTCTATATGAGCAATTTTCTCACGAGTCTCTTGAATCAAACCTCGTAAAAGAGCTAATTTAGAGCGAAATAAAACCTTTTTTATCCTACTTGAATTAAATAAATTACACCGTATTGAAATGAACTTAGGAAAAACTTTTTTGCGTCTACAGTCACGTAGAAAATGTAAGTGCTCTAAAAACCTATACTTTTTCATTCGTAAATTACAAAACCTATTGATTTGTGACATAGCAAAGAGAAGACAAATAAAAGCAACAAAAATGGAATCAAGGCCCGTTGACGCCAAATACATTAAAATAGCAAATAAAGCCTTTGTGCAAAAATGTTTAAAGATAAAAAACCAACGATTATAAATGCACAAATAAAGTAAGAAAAGGTAGCAAACAGCCGTTTCGAATCTACTACGGAGATTCTTCATCAGTGCAAAACTGAGCTAAGAGACAGAGAGACGCAGGCTTATATACCCGCTACGGAAACGATCCCGCCTAAAGGAAAGCAACCAATGAGAAGAGAGCAGCCTATCAACTGGCTGGACAAGTAGCGACATCTACCGGAGAATAAACAAAACAAAAACTAAAAAGCGAGGGAAAAAAAATTTAAATTAAATTAAAGATTTCCAAATGCTAGGAAAATAAGGCGTACTTGATAAGTCATTGACTAAGGAGTGAGAATTTTTAATGATGTGGTAAGCTTCCCAAAAATCAAGATCAAGAATGGAAGGACACTTTTGGATGATGGTAGCTGAAGAAAAGTTAAACTTATGTTGTAAAGACCAACAATGTTGAGCAATGGAAGAGCGTTTAAGCTCTTGATTTTTGACATACCTTTTATGTTCCGTTAAACGAAATCTGAGAGCACTTTAGTCTGACCAATATAAGAAAGGCCACATTGGCAAGAAATTTGGTAAATACCAAATTTCTTGCCAATTTCTTCCATATAATTTTTTTTCCCTTTGCTTTTTAGTTTTTGTTTTGTTTATTCTCCGGTAGATGTCGCTACTTGTCCAGCCAGTTGATAGGCTGCTCTCTTCTCATTGGTTGCTTTCCTTTAGGCGGGATCGTTTCCGTAGCGGGTATATAAGCCTGCGTCTCTCTGTCTCTTAGCTCAGTTTTGCACTGATGAAGAATCTCCATAGTAGATTCGAAACGGCTGTTTGCTACCTTTTCTTACTTTATTTGTGCATTTATAATCGTTGGTTTTTTATCTTTAAAAATAATACTCAATTAAAAGACATGTGCTATTAATAGTACACCAGATCCGAAAGGGTTAAATAAATTGAAATTGAGTGGGCGTAACGGTCAAATTATTATTGGGTGTGCTCGCGCCCCATGGGGCCATATAATTTGGCGCCACAACATAAGAGTACAACAACAATTGCATCAAGATCTGAATATTTATATTACTAGTTATAGTACGAACACACCTCATTTGTAACGTTTGACATACGATTTTCGACTTGTTTAAACTTCTTGCAGGATACAATTATTTTTTCGGGGAGGGAGGAATTAAAAAAATTTCCCAACGTGAAACAAATTGCTTTATTTTCCAAGTAAAATTATATGCATATACGTAAAAAAGAAAAAAAAAATCTTCCAAAAGAAAAATGCTGAAAACTAAAAACATGAAAATTGTAATTATTGGTTCATTTAATGAAATTCTTGTTTTCTATTGTGCACGAGTCTTAATCGTACTTAGTGTTCTCGCTGACTTTTGACAAACATTAGAAATTTAGCTAATTTAAAATAAAAAAAAACATTCGCCAAATGAAAAAAGTATTAGCAAAATAGATTGGCCTTGTAGCACAGAAAAAAAAACTATAAATTCTTTAACATATTCCCTTTTTCTGATATGTTTTAAAATAACCTAAGTTTTTATACCTGCGACAACGATCGTTATTAATCTAATTTCAACTATCCGCTACAAATTTATTAAAAATATGTACATTAAAAATGTGTATATATGCATATGTATTATGTATGAAAAACGATAAAGAAAAGAAAGAAAAAGCAAAAATGGAGCACTAGCAATTTGGCGAATCTAATCGTTTGTTTACTCGCCAAATGAAGAGTTTACTCGCCATTTGGCACGATGGCGAGCGACAGCGAGAACCCTGATTCGTACTTCATATGAAAATAGTCCCATGCTATTTTGAGATTTTTGTGAAAGGAACAAAGTTTTGAAAGAAATGGATTAGAAGATGTCCATGAACAACAGTAGGGAAATTCAGGTCTGGTAGAGGCATGATATTTTCGTAGCACAGAGAAACATAATGACATATTGGGTCTGGCTGCTTTTTTTGTAATTCTTTTGGAAATTTAACTTTTTTACTGTTACAGAACTCAGAGAAGTAGTTCTTAATTCTTATTTTTATTTACTTTTATTTCTTTTTAAAAACTAGGGGGCTCTGCCCCTACGAGATACACTCTTCAACCCCCGTTAAGGCACAGCAAACTCTAAAAACGTGCTTATTTGATCGGCTTTAAAAAGTTTACGGAAGATTGAATTACAATTAAAAAACCAGTGGCGATCTTCAGTAAACAGGTTTCCATACACTCGACCTTTAACTGGGATAGTTTTAGTATCGCACCAGTTTCTGTTTAAGAAATCCAATGACTGTTTACGTCTTTGATTAAATATTTACAAATAAGCTAATATAGAATGAATTTAATCAACAGAGTCTTTGTGTCCCAGTATTTTTGTACAACGCTATGAGAAAGATGTTTTAAATAAGACATTTTAAATGTATCGTTTTAAATCTGAAATAATTATCCCCAAAGTTTTCTTTCTTTTCTAATATTCACGTAAAAATACTTTTCTTTGTGAAAGGAAATATGTGCTGTTTTAGAATTCACAACAGTTGTTAAAAAAACTATCTCAAAATAAGAAAATAAATGTCTTGTGTAAGCATATTTTTAAATTTAATTTATTTGGTTATCTTAAATATGACGTAATTTATCCTGTTTACTGCTTTTCAAACATATTGATTTTATTATTTAAAATTTTGATTTAAAAATTTATTTTTCTTTTAAAATTCACGTGCAAATACATTTGTTGCTAGGAAGGAATTATTTTTATTTGAACTGCCTTAAAATTGCCAACAACAGTTTAAAAGATTGTCAAAAAAAAAAAAAAAAAAAGTAATAAATGTGTATGTTTTCAAATATAAACTGTTTGGCAAGATTATTACATGGCATATGATGTAACTTTCTCCATTTAAGGTTTTTGACTGACATTATTGCATTTATTAGTTTAATATTTTCTTTCTCTTATAAAATTCACGAGTAAATATACATTTTATGGTGTAATTACAATATTTTCTTCTTATAATGCGTAACCATTTAGTTCTAATTTGTAAGGGTTTTTTTCTCTTTATAACAGGCACGTGTAAGTAAATTTTTTATTTGAAAGAAATATTCTTTGCACTTTTTTTACACATTGGCAACAGCTTAAAATAATAATCTTTTTCGAAAAATATCTGCCGAAATGCTAAAAATTAGAAATTTTAAATGTAAATAAAACGCCAAAGAAGTAGTCAAATTAAAAAAATAAATGCAGTCTGCATACCGGAAACTTTTAAAATTTACGATGGTCTAAAAATGTTTAAATACCTATTTATAAGTTTTGCTCCAATAAAACTTTTTTAATGGAATGATTTTGATAAACTTTAACATTAAATTTTAATTAAAATTCACTAAAAATCACATAGAATACAATTAAAACCAAATTTAAAACATAAAAGCATTAAAACAATTTCATAAAACGTTTCGGATTCTATCCAAATCCCTCATCATTTAACATTTATATATCTCTTAAAATAATTATCCGATTTAAAAATTGTCTGCATTGGTGTATTAATCAAACATTTCTTTATAATACTACTTTTTTTTCATATTTTAGAATGCAGTAGTTTTCTTAATATTAACGAAGCTAGACCCCTCCTCCCCCCCCACCCCCCTCGGTCACTAAAAGTTCAATGTCAACGGTGGTGACAGCGTAAATTACTTTTTTTTTAGAATAGAGAGAAAAGAGTGTTTTAAAAATCTAGAATTTCTCAACTCTAAGCACAAATTTTCCAAGTTCACTACATTGGAGAGGGAGGCTCCCCCCCCCCCATAACTTCCAAACGCAACGCCTCTGATTGTCCTTATGGCTCCTTTTTTATCCATGCACACGCACATGCAATAAAATACAGTTATCACAAGCCTGCAGTTACAGACAGCGAAGT
This sequence comes from Maratus speculifer, assembly GCA_964019185.1. NCBI lineage: Eukaryota > Metazoa > Arthropoda > Arachnida > Araneae > Salticidae > Maratus > Maratus speculifer. The sequence goes on along the minus strand of OZ025296.1, from coordinate 312,594,197 downwards.
GCGAAGAGACAGCCGCGCCTAGTGCAAAGTTTTAATTTGGCGCCACCCACCACCAGCTAGTAGTGAATAGCTAGTAGTCCTCGTAGCTAGAAGTGAACAATAGGGGGGGGGGGGGGGCTCAAGAGAATGTAGGAAGGCTCATAATTTTTTTTATCTCTCTCTGTGGCGCAGAAAGATAAATTAGCGCTTATTCACACTGTAGGTACTATGTTTCTTACTAAACTATTGTAATAACTTCATTTTATGCTAAGAAAAGTACATGATGATTAAAATTTTGAGTGTATAACTGGTGCAAAACTAAATATCCTGTTAGGGACCGTTCAAGTATTACGTAAGCATATTTTTAGTCATTTTGTACCCCCTCCCCCCTTTGTAAAAAAATATAAGCAAATGCTAGACCCCCCCCCCTTTGCTTACATAAGATTTTATGACAGTTTATACATCAATACTTCTTGATTTATAAAAAGTTACCAATCCTTTACATTATTAATCCTACACGTAATGCTTACGTAAGAATTGTCGTGATCCCTACCCCCCCCCCCTTGTCAGAAAAAATAAGCAGACTCTGGACCCTCCCCTCCCCCTCTAGTGCTTACGTAATACTTGAACGGTCCCTAGCTTCATATATACAAATAGGATGAGGGAGTGTTGAAACACTCATTTTAGATACAACTTAGTAATTCTGCAAAACTGTGAAAGGGTCTCAAAATTAATATAGATTTTTGAATAGAATTTCAGTTGAATTTTCGAAAGAGAAATTCATTTAGTAACCTTGCAATCTTTTCCAGGGGGGGGGGGGCTCAAAATATTTTAGAGGGGGTTGAGCCGCCCATAGCGCCCCTTTAGCTACGGCCCTGGCCCCCACCCCCCACTTCTCTTTGTAACATGTGTCACAAAATTGAAAAGTGTGGAAATATAGATAAATTCTATTTTAAAACATATTTTGCGTTTATTTTACAACTTTAAAAAATTTAATTTTAACAACTATATAATGCAGGATAAATTTTCACTTTTTGGCAAAGGGTGTCTAGAAAGCAGATGTGGAATAAATGTATCTACATTAAGTATAACAGTTTGTTATCCCTTTTGGATTCCAAGAAAGAAGTCACATGCTATTTTGAGAAAGTATGTTTTTTTAACAAAAAATACAATATGTACATGTATAACATTTTACAAAAAAAATAGAAACAAACCAGATAGATAGGATAAATTTGGCGCCCCCACACTTTCCGCTTCCGAGACGAACTCCCCCCGCTTCGCACGGCCCTGGTTACAGAGTATATAAGCAATACAACTCACCTAAAAGCCCGTCAGAACAGAAACCACGCCATAAAGTTACACTGTCTTGAAACTCATAAAATCCAACCAGCTGAAAATACCTAACACGACATGGATCTCTTAACATTATCTGACACAATTTTTACCCAGAATGCAATGTCATAGATTTTTTTTTTTTTTTTTTTTTTTTTATTCACTATTACGTCATTCTATTATTTTAATATTATAATTTTTATTTCTCAACATTCTCAAAAATATTTAAAAAAAGTTTTCTGCGGTGATTGTTTTTTTTATTTATTTTTTCAGCTGTTCTCAATTTCAGACTAAACAATCTCTATGAACAGGATGTGATTTATTTGATGAATAACATATAGATACTCAAATCTGACTTTTCGAATTAGCTTTCCAAGGCCATTTGCTGGAAGAATATGCCGTATATTTATTATTATTATAAAAAACATATCATGAAGCGAGATGATGAAATGTCTTTATTATGATTTTTTTTTTATATATAATACCGATATGTGATATACATACTTCTGAAGTAAGTAAACAAATGCTTTTTTCAATAAATTATCTACATATTTTTTCTTTTTACCTTTCTTTTGTTGGTGAATTCGTGATCTGTGATTAAAAATTCGTTTATTTGGAACATGTCTAACTGGTAAATTAAAGAATAACAAATTGTCTGTGGTCAAGGGAGGAAAAAGGAAAATTAAATTGCGATCTAGAAAAATAAGCGAAAACAAGTTGGAAACTGCAAGTCAAGCGTAGCAAATGAGGTGCATTCGTCTTATAAGGAAGTTTTAAAAATATTCAGATCTTGGTGTAATAGTATATACAGTACTTCGTATACAGTAGAATACCCGAAATCTTTTGTGTATATCCCTGTAAATATTATCTGATTTCTATTATACAGGAAGTAACTTGTAGCAAACCTCAGCAACATATATCAATTTCATAAAATGTGAAATAGTTTAACATTATTAAAACGCGCCCCAAACAATGTTTTCCCGTTTATGGAATAGTTTTGTGTCGCCCTGCAAATTAATAACAAATATTTTTTTGCACCACTGATTGTACAGAATGTATATTTTAGTACATACTTCATGAATGCATATCAGTTTTATTATGTTCGAAAGAGTGTAATACCATTAAAATGCACATGAAACATTTTTCCCCCATTGGCGTCATATAACGGAATTCTTTTGACTGTCCCTGCAATTAAACTATGCATCCGATTTTCATAGAATTTGAAATTTCTCGACAAAATTATGCAACAATTACGTACTTTAAATTTCAAACGATCTGATTGGGTAATTTTTGCTCTGTTTTATGCTGACGGATTGAACGACGACTGTAGGTGCTACGTGTTTACATAATTACGAACGCATCTAAAACAAGTTGGAAATTGCACGTGAAGCGCAGCAAATGAGGTGCGTTCGTACGATAACGAAGTTTTAAAAATATTACTCTCATATATCAATCTCATAAAATTGTCAATAGTGAATTACAATTAAAACGCTCATCAAACAATGTTCTCCCTATACCATTATGTAATAGAATACTTTTGTGTGGACTTGTAAATCAATAACAAATGTTCTTTGCACCACAAATTATGTAAAATGTATATTATAATATGTACTTTATAGTTGCATATAAATTTTATTAAGTTCGAATGAGTGTAACACCATTAAAATGCATTTAAAACATTTTTCCCCATCTACCGTAATATGACGTAATACTTTTGATTGTCCCTGTAATTGATATATGCATCCGATTTTCATAAAATTTGAAATAACTCGACAAAAATATGTAATAATTATGTATTTTAAATTTCAAACGTATAAAATACATTTGAAACTTTTTCACCATTGACCATAATGTAATTGAATACTTTTAATTGCCCCTGTAATTGATCTATGCACCCGATTATCAAAAAATTTGAAATAACACGGCAAAATTATGTAATAATTTTTTTTTTAAATTTCAAACGATTAAAATGCATTTGAAACTTTTTTCCCCATTGACCGTAATGTAATGGAATACTTTTGATTGCCCCTGTAGTTGATCTATGCATCCGATTTTCATAAAATTTGAAATGACTCGACAAAATTCTGTAATAATTATGTATTTTAAATTTCAAACGATTCGGTTGGGTAGTTTTTGCGTCGTTATATGTGGTCAGACGGACGGACTGAACGACCACTATAGGTGCTACGTATTTACATAATTACGAACGCACCTAAAAAGGCACAAAAATTCACGAGTTTCCATCCATATCCGTCCATTAGTTCTCGAGGCAGGGCTACGGCGGAAATCATGAAAAATGCAGCATAATGGTGCGAACTGTTGAGCGATTTACACCAAAATATAAACAACAACAAATCATATTAAGCAACAACTGAATCTGAAGTTTTATAAAAAAAAACCGTGCATTATTTCTAAAGATAGAATTATTGCAGAAATCGCAAAAAATACAGCATAGCAGCGCCATATTTACATTAAAAGTTATGTGTAAAATGTCTAGTCATGTCGCAGACTAACTGAATCTGAAGTTTGATGAAAATCCGTGAAATAGTTCTTGAGATAGAGCGAGCTATTGTGGAAATCGTGAAAAATGCTGCATAGCAGCGCCACCTGTTGAGCGATTTACACCAAAATGCAGAAAATGTCAATTCATGTCATGGATTAACTGAGCCTAAAGTTTGATGAAAATCCGTGCGTTGGTCTTTCAGATAGATAGAACTATTGAGGAAATCATGAAAAATGCTGCATAGCAGCGCCACCTGTTAAACAATTTTCACCAAAACCTAATAAGCACCAATGTATTTCAGGGACTAGCTGAACATAATTTTTTATTAAATTCCGTGCATTAGTTCTTGACGAGAGAGAGCTATTGTGGAAATCGTGAAAAATGCTGCATAGCAGTGCCACCTGTTGAACGATTTTCACCAAAACCTAATCAGCACCAATGTATTTCAGGGACTAGGTGAATATATTTTTTTATTAAATTCCGTGCGTTAGTTCTTGACAAGATAGAGCGCTATCAAAATCCCCAGATGTATTTTATTTTGTCAATTCTTAGAATGATACATTGGAGTCTTACAAACCCCAAGAATTTTTATTTTGTCAATTCCTAGTTCGACACATTGGGGTCTCATAATTTGACATGGCAATTTAAGGTTCTCTCCCACGCCCTAATAAAAAGTCAGCGATGACCTTGGGGTTAAGTTAAATAAAACAATATAAAAACGAAACAAATGCGCTGCTGTATTGAAATTGTAAAAACGAAACAAACGTATGAGTTTCTCTGCAATATTTCATTTCTTCCTGCTTTTGCTTTCATTTTAATTTGTGTTTTTCCCATTTCGTACACGCTTTTTTTTTTACCCAATGATACTTTCGGTAAGACGAACGAAATAATATTAATGTCCTTGGTCGAAATCTGGTTTCGGAGAGAAATTAAAAGAACCAGACCTTTCATTTTTACTTTTCAGAACGCCATTTCCGCTTATATTGCCAAATCTACCCAGTACTTCCCGAGAAATTTCATCCCCGGAACAAATTAAATGAATCAAGTGATTTTTTTTTTTTTTTTTTTTTTAAACGAAACGGAAGAATAATTTTTAAGATGAAATTTAAACTTCCCAGTAACAGTGTTGAAATGTGAGAATGGCCCGGGAAGGGGGGGGGGGAACCCCCTCCGGAACTATGAAATGTCCCCCCCCCGGAAAATTTAAAATTTTGTGTTTATAATGGTCAAAAATTGCAATTTACCCCGGAGTTACAAAAGCCCCTCCCGGAGAAAAGTGTCTGAATTCAACACTGCCCAGTAAGTCTTTTATAACGCTTACGGTGATCCCAGACATGATACTCTAGAAAAAACAATTTTTATTGCGTTTTATTTTTTATTTCTTATAGATAATGTATTTATTTATTAGCCATTTGGAAAATTGTTGTTTCTGTCGGTCGAAAATAAAGAAATCTGCACAAGGGCGGATCTGGAGAGTCCTCAAGGGGGGGGGGGGGCGATTTTAGAAATTTGGAGACTCGACTTTAATGCGTGGGTCGGGGCTAATTTTTTCACTTGCGGGTCATGTTGCTTCTATTTTTTGCTGCGGGTCGAGTCTGGGTCCGGTTGACTTCTAGTTTTTGCTGTGGGTCGGGTTTGGGTCCGGTTGACTTCCTTTTTTTGCTGCTGGTCGGGTTAACTAATGTTTATGTTGTCAATCACATTAGCAGGATTAGCAGGTGTTTTTACTCAGAAACTATGGCGTTATCCATTTTTTGATAAGCAGTTTAAGAAAATACTGTGAAAATTATCGTTTTGAATAGAATTTCTGGAAGCGACAGCATGAGAAGGTAGAAAAATCTGCAATCATTTGACGTGCGAAGAGAAAACTGGGCCCGGGGCAAAGCAAAATGTGACGCCCCCCCCCCCTCCCCGGCCCATCTTTTTCTTGTAACAGGCCAAAGATTACGCTTGTAGCATAAATTTTGCGCCCCCTAAATTTCCACGCCCGGGCCGACCGCATCCTTCTCACCCCCCCCCCTTGTCTGTCCATTGCATATTGTCTGTCCTACACATCTTGAGAACAATTAAGTCTAGTTCCAGCCCGGCTCGTCTATATGTAAAAAAGCAATGCAAGCCTGATCTCGGGTCGGTACGAGCCTGCTAAAAAAATATTAAACCCGGGTTACACATAATATAATTCTCCGATGCTGATCTCTACACTGTAAAAGTTACATTTCTATATTGATGCTGCCAAACTAGTATCGACTGGTGACGCACATTTATACTTATTCTCATTAAAACCATATAATTGAAAATAGCTCATATTTTAACGTTCATGCTTAAATCTTTATAAAGGGCCAGCGGGCCCGCATTTTTTTTTCTTTTTTTTATGGCATCGGCCCATATGTTCCTTCAATTTCTTTGCCGGCTCGGCCCGTTTACTTTGTTTATTGACCCGGCTTGTTGGAAAAATTATTCTAATTTTGCTGTCCCTTTAGAAAATTCGGAACAATTTCGCCGACTCGGCCAGGCCCGGGCACATGCATACGTTTAGGCTGGGCAGTGGCGTAGCTAAGGGGGGGGCAAGGGGGGGGCGTCTGGCCCGGGCGCCGAGGCCTAGGGGCGCCAAATTCAGAGAAATTGCTATATGTCTATATTGGGGTGGGGGCGCAAAATTTCTTGCTGGCCCCGGGCGCCAAAAAACATAGCTACGCTACTGAGGCTGGGTCGGACACGGACCAAAATTTAACTTTCATTCCGAGCCGAACCCCGACCAGGGAAATTTTGGCCAGTGCAGACTAGAGATAAATTCGGGCTCTTATTCCACATCCCGGTTCCGCCTGAGGCAGAAACATTTTGCGGCATCAAGAGCAAAAGCCCGATAATGAAATTATACAGTAGAAAAAATTGCATAATACTTATTAAAAATATACTATTATTTTTAACACAATCAAACTGATTGGTAAAGTTATAATACGAACTGAATATTTCCAACTGAGCGAAAAATTGCCAAGTTCGGGAAGCATTTTTAGAAAGAATCACGTTTTGAGCACCTTACCGCCAGAACAACGATTGGCGCGGAGATGAAGTCAATGCTATGCACCCTTTCTTGTTTGTGACGTCAAACGCCTAGCGAATAGCAACCCTTCCTTCTGCAAAGAGATCGTGCTTATTGTTCATTTGTTTTTCCGTAAATGTTTTCAAGGAAAGAATATGATATGAGGAAATGTTATTCACCGTTGTTTACAATTAAAACATAGTTTAAAACAAAGAACTTTTTCAGATTGAAATGATTTCGGATTTGAAAATCAAAACAAAACAACGATTGGCGTTTGGCGATGCAGCAAGCTGAACGTTCTCACTTTCGCCAACTCGCCAAGGCTGGTGCTCAAAACGTGATTCTTTCTGAAAATGCGTCCGAGAATCGAACCCGGATACTTGGCTTACAAGGCCAATGCTTTTACCTGTTAAGCTAACCGGGCGATAACCGGCTGGGATTTTTCGCTCAGGTAACCTTATTGGCCATAATATCTGGTCTGTCATTTAGACAGCTCGGCAGAATAAGCTGCAGGTAATGGAACTCCATAGAACGATGGATACGTAGATATACTATTATTTTTGACACATTGTTAAAAATAATAGTATATCTACGTATCTACGTATGTTGATATGGTGAAAATGATGCCGGGATTAGATTTCACGGGGGAAAAAATTCTATGATTGAGTCAAAGTTGAATAAATTGTGCTTTTTATCATTTTGGAATACTAGCACATGAACCTTAATTGATAACTTTATCATAATGATATATCTTTATTATTTTTACTGCTTACATATACGATTAAAGTTTAATTTTAACAATTTCTACAACTTCGTTTTTTGGAAATAGTATTTTGTTAATTTGACGATAAATATAATCTGTTTAAAAGTTAGGCGTACCAATATAAAAATGAATTTTTTCTATAACTACTTTTGCAGGTTTATTATAAGTTAATGAAACAGTTCCTTCTTAAACATTTTCTTTCGTCAAAATTTGACGGGTTCTACCTTGTATTTTTAATTTTAAACTGTTGTATCGTTTTAAATCTGATGCAATTTTTATCAAAATTTTCTTTTTTCTTTTAATAGTCACGTGAAAATAATTTTTTTGTTATAAAGGAAATACAGTCCAGTCTCTATATAACGAAATCCACCGTTCCAGTAAAAAATTAGTTATATAGAGAAATTCGATGTATAGACAATGGTGTTAAAAATCGTATTTAATGAGTGAAATTTGAACAAATGTTATTTTTGATCTTTTGAATTAAGAATTTGAAATGTTTAAAAGTAAATATTAACATAACATTTTATTTCTTAATTATTTAAGCTGTTTCAAAAAAGAGAACAGACATTTATTTGAAAGCTTTATAAAAATCAACAAGTTGGAAATTGCACGTGAAGCGTAGCAAATTAGGTGCGTTCGTACGATAACGAAGTTTTAAAAATATTACTTTCATATATCAATCTCATAAAATTGTTAACAGTGAATTGCAATTAAAACGCTCATCAAACAATGTTCTCCCTATACCATTATGTAATGGAATACTTTTGTGTGGCCTTGTAAATCAATAACAAATGTTCTTTGCACCACAAATTATGTATGATGTATATTATAATATGTACTTTATAGTTGCATATAAATTTTATTAAGTTCGCATGAGTGTAACACGATTAAAATGCATTTGAAACATTTTTTCCCATTGACCGCAATGTAACGGAATACTTTTGATTGTCCCTGTAATTGATCTATGCATCCGATTTTCATAAAATTTGAAATAACTCGACAAAATTATGTAATAATTATGTATTTTAAATTTCAAACGTATAGAATATATTTGAAACTTTTTCCCCATTGACCATAATGTAATTGAATAATTTTGATTGCCCCTGTAATTGATCTATGCGCACGATTATCAAAATATTTGAAATAACTCGACATAATTATGTAATAATTGCGTATTTTAAATTTCAAACGATTAAAATGCATTTGAAACTTTTGTCCCCTTTGACCGTAATGTAATGGAATACTTTTGATTGCCCCTGTAATTGATCTATGCATCCAATTTTCATAAAATTTGAAATAACTCGACAAAATTATGTAATAATTATGTATTTTAAATTTCAAACGTATAGAATATATTTGAAACTTTTTCCTAATTGACCATAATGTAATTGAATACTTTTGATTGCCCCTGTAATTGATCTATGCACACGATTATCAAAATATTTGAAATAACTCGACATAATTATGTAATAATTGCGTATATTAAATTTCAAACAATTAAAATGCATTTGAAACTTTTTTCCCCATTGACCGTAATGTAATGGAATACTTTTGATTGCCCCTGTTATTGATCTATGCATCCGAGTTTCATAAAATTTGAAATGACTCAACAAAATTATGCAATAATTATGTATTTTAAATTTCAAACGATTCGGTTGGGTAGTTTTTGCGTTGTTATATGCGGACGGACAGACGGACGGACAGACGGACGGACTGAACGACCACTATAGGTGCTACGTATTATATAATTACGAACGCACCTAAAAAGGAAGACTTCCATTAATTTCAGACGAAGAAATCTGTGATTTTTAGTTGTTTTGATTTTAAAATTGTTGCGCTCTCAAAAAAAAAAAAAAAAAAAAAAAAAGGCTCGAATTTTAGCAAGGTATGAAAAATTGTAGTTAACATTTTCCTCCATTTGAAGGCCTCTCTTATGTGCCTCTCATCGATTCCTCTCTTACATGTGTATCAATGCAATTGACACTGTTTTGAGAAGGATCTGGAAAGGTGTGTGGGAGGTGGGATGAATTCGTTGGATTTAAAGAACACGGAGTGAAGTGATATAAATAAAAAAAAACTCAGCACTGACGATAAATCAAAAATAGGTGATGGAAAATTGATTCCATATGATTTCGAAGCTTTTAAAAACTGAATAAATTAAGACCAATTATGAAAAAATTCGTTATATGGATATAGATGTTTCGCTATATAGAGACTGTTTTTAATGTAATCTTGCGAAAAGGGGACCGTTCCTACTAAAAATTCGTTATATAGAGAAATTCAATGTATGGAGTTTCGTTATAGAGAGACTCAACTGTATTATATGCGCTGTCTTAGAATTCACAACAATAGTTGAAACAATTATCTCACAGTATGAAATAACATCTCGCCCAACTATATTTTAAAATTTAAACTGTTTGGCTTTATTATAATTTGACTATTTTAAGTATTACGTAATTTCTTTCATTTACTACTTCTAATGCATAATAATGAATTTAATATTTTAAAATTTTCTTTCTCTTTTAAAATTCATGTGTAAATATAGTTTTTATAACATAATTTTCAACGTTTTCCTGCTTTGAACACACAATAATTTAATTCTAATTTGAAAGTTTTTTTTTTTCTGTTTATAATAGTCACGGGTCAATAATTTTTTTATTTGAAGGAAATATCATTCTTTGCATTTTTTTTTTTTAATTTGGCAACAATTTAAAGTAATAATACCCTTTCCTAAAATATGTAAAAAATATCTCTCGAAATGCTAAAAATCTGAATTTGAAATGGAAATAAATCCTCAAAAAATTAGTCATATATATATCTATATTACTAGCAAAAGCCATGCTTTGTTTGGATTCGCGAAGCATTATTTTATAAAACAGATATTTGAAAGTAACAACATTTTTTTTATTATTATTATTATTGCATCTTTATTAAACAAAAACGTTATTTTATGTTTTGGCGCATTTTAATTTTTTATTTATGATGTAAAACTGGCATAATAAGATATTTTCGAAGCAAACTTTTACAATTTTTTTTTAAATTTTCAACTAAAAGCTCTTTTAAAGATGTTTTTACAATTTCAAGTAGCCACTGGTGTTTTTTAATTGTTTGAAATATGCATGTTTCCAATCTTTGTAATCAACATCCGATAATCTTTGATAGCTATTTTAGAATAATATATTTGAAGAAAGCTTGAAGAAAGTTACTTCTTCAAAATCCTATTTTCTGGAAAAAACATTTGAAATCTGCTTTCGTTGATACTATGAATTTTTAACTGTAAAACATTTTATTTTAATTTCTTCGTTTTTATACATGTTAGCGTATGAGAATTGCTGTAATTCTCTCCGCGTGGGAGAACTTTTTACTTTCTGCGAATGGCAACTCAATTAATGGAATTACCTTTTAACGAAGCGCTCTCTCATTCTCGCAGTGACGTTTTCACGAATAATTATTGTTGTGTTTGCGAGCTTATTAAAGTCTTATTTTTCTATAAAATCCTTCTGATTAATGAGTCGATATTATTTAGCCACAATACGACCTTCGCAAAAATATTTATAAAGAGCTTGAACCAACAACTTCACGCAGATCTTTTAATTTTTCATTTATATAACAAATTTAAGAATTAATTTTATTTGTTTACAATTATTTTGTTGCCAGTTTACAAAAAAAAAAAAAAAAAAAAAAAAAAAAATCCATAATACAATTTTTTTTAAATGTTTAAGTGTCATCTGTGCAAACGATTTTGCGGGATAATGAAAACATGTTTTATTTAATAAATTAATCATGATTCTATCTATAATTATTTACTCCATGATTTAAACTTTTTTTTCTGAAAATATACGCATTTCATTTTTTATTTATTTGCTAATATGCGTCCGTATTGGAAATGCATGTAAAATAAATTAATTAAAATAATAATTTTTTTAACGTTTTACTGTAAAAAAAAAATATATTCTGCAAATCTACAGATCATAATTTATTTTTGTGTTTAATTTGAAGTTAAAATATTGAATAGTTTTTTTTGTAAAGCGTACGACAAATTGTAATTTGAGTGGACTAGTAGAGGATTCGCTTCGCTCATCCTAATAAAAGCCAAACGTATCTTTGCGTAACGATTACGTCATTTTGTGAATGGCAACACTTTCCCCTACAATTTAGGTTTTGCAATTTTTGCTACTGCAAATTTTACATTGCTAAACATCGCACAATTTAAATTTTTACACCGTCGTATAAAGAAAAAAATATACTTTTAAATGCAATTTGTTTGAAAGCTGTATCTCAATTTGTTTCTAAGATATTAATTTTTTTTTTAGTTTTTAGTACCAATTTTGTAATTGCGGCAACAGAACCACTTCATTTTCTCTTAAAATTGAAAAAAAAAATAATAAATAAATAAATAAATAAAATAAATAAAAAAATTTGTACACTATGTCAAATATATCGTCTGTGATCGTGCCAATTTGGAATAATTTTTATTTTCATTCGCATTTATTCCAAACACAAGAGCCTCAGTTGATAACTTCATCATAATAACTAAACTTTAATATATTTTTCTGATTACATGTGCAATTAAAGTTTAATTTTAATAATTTGAGCAACTGAGTTTCATAGAAATATTATTTTGTTAATTTTAGCTTAAAAAAAATATTTGTTTGAGAATTAGACTGACCAATATAAGATGTATTTTTTACTGTAACTAATTTTGTAGATTTATTATAAATAAATGAAACAGTTCTTTCATAAACCTTTTCTTTCGTCGAATTTCGACGAGTTCCACCTCGTATATATAAATGCAGTCTGCATACCGAAACTTCTACTGTAAAAAATAATCTAAAAATAATTAAATTCCTATGTATAGTTTTTGCTCCTATAAAACGTTTTTAATGGAACGATTTTGACCAATTGTATTATTAAATATATGTTAAAATATTTATTCGATTTAAATCTGTCTGAAATAGCTCGCTTGATCTTAACAAAGAAAGACCTCCGGTCACAAAAAATTCATTGTCAGTGGCGGTGACAGCATTACTTATTTATTTTTAGAATACAGATAATTAACGATAGATTAAAGACAATTAAAGATAATTAATTAACTTTTTAAAAACCTTTTTTTTTTTACTTTTTTGTAGAAAGTGGTTAGAGGCTAATATTAACAATTTTCAGACTTGCTATAAACTCTGTTAGCATGTAAAATAATGCTATAAAGAGGGACGTAGCTAAAGGGGCGCTATGAGCGGCTCAGCCCTCCCTAAAATATTTTGAGCCCCCCGCCCCCTGGAATAGATTCCAAGGTCAATCAATGAGTTTCTGTTCCAAAAATTCAAATGAAATTGTGTTCAAAAATATAATTTAATTTTGAGACCCTTTCACTGTTTTACAAAATTCCTTAATTGTATCTAAAATAAGTGTTTCAACATTCCCTCATCTCATTTGTATATATGAATGTTATATATATGATGTTATATATATGATGTTAAATTTTGCACCAACTATACATTCAAAATTTTCATCATCATATACTTTTCTAAACATAAAATGAGGTTATTACGACAGTTTAATAAGAAACATAGTACCTACAATGGGAATATGCACTAATTTATCTTTCTGCGTCAGAGAGAGAGAAAAAAAATTATGAATAGCCCTCCACCCCCTAATGTTCCTTTCTAGCTATGGCCCTGATTATAAATCTCATTAACTTTTAAACTGCATATTTAAAGCAGGGTTGCCGGCTTTTATCCGGGCCCCGGCTTTTTTTTGGTTTTATCCACTTTAAATAAGCCGGCTAAAATTGAAAAAAGTCGGCTTTTATTTTTAAAGTGTTAATTTATATCGAATCCATATTAAATTTGGATTGATTTATTTTTAATACATTTTTAATTATTTACTACTAAAAAAGTTATAAATTTCTATTTAATTTTTCAAATAAATAAGTCTTTATAACCGCTAGAAGTCAACTGCGAAGGCATTATGTCTGAAAAAATATATAAATCATAGAAAAAAGAAAATATGCTCAAAAAATGTATTTTAAATTTCTATATTTAATAGTTCTACTTATATTACACATCCTTAAGAAATATATTTAATTGAATTGTGACAAAATGTAATGCATCAAAGCATTCATGGAAACATTCGTACAGGTCAATATGTAAAGATTAAGTCATAAGAATGAACAATGCTGAAAGATAAATTAGGAAGGATTCAGTATTTGAGGAGAGTTTAATTCATAATTATATAAAATTAAACAACAATAAAAAATGTTCTAATAAAATTAGTTGAATAAAAATTTTGAATAGCTCTTTGTTATTTAAAAGTGCATAAATGCCCTCTTGCATGAATACATTCATGCATATGCTAATTGAGAATACTGAAATAAATAGTGAAATACAATATATTATGAAACATGCGTAATTCATAATACTATTTTCAATAGTGAGAAATGGTGTTTTTTTATATGTATGATTTTAAAAGTTTATAGGGAATAAAACATGACATTTTAATAGCTCTTAAAATTAGTTAATTAATAAAACATGTAACTAAAAAACCATTGTCCTTTTTAATTTTAAAAAGCAGTAAAAATGGAAAAATAAGGGTGGGAATAAAGGTCAGTGTAAATCAGAAAAACACTTGGTATGGTCATTTTATAATTTAGCTGACATATTTGCAATTCCGTCAATAAACCACTAGCAACTTCATTAAAGTGTTATTCTAGTATTAATGTCTTCATTATTGAAAAATTGGGTTATAACCCAATTTCTCATAATGAACCATAATTAAATTACCAATTTTTCATTTTAATAAATAAATTTATTAAACTCAAAGTAAATTAAACATCATTAAAACAACTTAAAAGACACTTAAAAATGTGTAGCTTATAATGAAAATGCTTCACTGTATGAAAGCCAATTATGGCCAAAAAAAGCCGGTTAAAACCAATAAAAGCCACCGGCCTGGTTTTTTTTTTATTATTTTAGCCGGCTTTTTTGCAACCTTGATTTAAAATGATGCATTCTTTAATAAATATTTTATTTTATATAGTGAAAAAAAAAAAACGGTTTTATTTTGAGATTGTTTTACTTTCACATTAGAATTACCTATTACTGTTGTGCGCATAATTTATATAAAGATAAGGTAGATTGAAGTCCACAGAATAGGTTATAGACCATATTAAAAGTTTAGGCGCGCACTGAAATATAATAATAAAATCAAAAGGAGAAATATTTGGAATAATTTCACAAAAAAAAAAAAAAAATCAAAATATAATTAAAATAAAAAACAGTAGAAGTTGTTATTATATTGGTTACATTGGTTACATCAGCTCTATTTGTTTAAAAACAAAGCGTTTTTAAATTTTTGTTAAAAAGTCATTGCCTAGATAAAAGTTTAGGCACGTTATTAAAATTTTTAACAAATGATGGATTGGTTTCAACCAATCATCTTTTTTAACAAATCAAACTTTTTCCCACTATAACACAGTATTCTCGCTGACATTTGACCAACGTTCGTGATTTGGCTAATTAAAAATAAAATACATTCGCCAAACAAAAAAAATAGTCACCCCCCCCCCAAAAAAAAAAAAAAATGTTTTTTTTAATTCTTAAATATACCAACTTTTTTTCAATATGTTCTAAAATAACCTAAAATTTTATAACTGCGACAACGATTGTTATTAATATAATTTCAGTTTTCCGCTACAAATATATTAAATATATGTATATATTTAAAATATGTGTATATGCATATGTATGAAATACGAAAAAGAAAAGAAAGAAAAAACAAAAAGCACTAGCGATTGACACACACAAAAAAGCACAAATTGAACACTAGCAATTTAGCGAATCTAATCGCTTGTTTATTCGCCAAATGAAGAATTTAGTCGCAATTTGGCGAAATGGCGAGCGACAGCGAAAACCCTGTATAACATTGAATATCCAATTTCTGTTGGCAATATTTAAGCTTCAGAAGGCTACGAAATTCACAGTTTTTTAAAAGATTTATAAGTTGAAATCGAAAATAAGCACTTTATCCAAAATTTGAGAATTTTAAACCTTACGAGGCGATAATTTTAGTTTATGTATTCACCTTAAAATATTATCTTTTCCTGGACCGAAGCAGAAGAACTTTAAAACAACAACAGAAAAAAAAGCACTAACCGCTTCCCTGAATTGACTGTACGTCATACGGGTAACACATTTTATTATTTTCACCAGTAAATTTTGCGTTATTTAATCCCAGCGTTTTTCTGATTCAATTAGTCAAACATTTCTGTTTTGAAAAACCGGTGAAAAAAGATTGAAAATTCTGCAAAAAATGAAAAAAAAAAAAAAAAAAAAAAATAGTGGCACTCCGGGAGTGCCACTATTTTTATTTACAATTACGTGTCCGTGTGTATTTTTTGAATCGCTATGTCATATTTTTTCAATCGTCAGGAAATATTTTATTGTGCAGGAAATACTTTTAAATGAACAAAAAAATGTTCTACAATATTAAAGAACTGTGAATATCTATTAAAAAAACTTTGCGATACCATGTGTCCAGCTATTGTAGTTACCTCATTATTATTAATTTCTTACATTTTAAAACGCGATAAATACGCCGACAAAATTTAGACCGTGCTACCGATACCTTTTTGTATTAATCCTTTTCCAAGTAAATCATTTTGTATTCATGACTGTTTCAATACCTGCACTAGAGGTCTGCACGGGCCGAAATTTCCAGGCCCGAGCCCGGCCCGATAGTTAAAATTTCGGCCCGGCCCGAACGAAAGAAATATTGGCCCGGTCCGGCCCGGCCCGAACGAAAAAAATATTGGCCCGGTCCGGCCCGGCTCGAACGAAAAAAATATTGGCCCGGCCCGAAAGTTAAAATTTCGGCCCGAGCTCGGCCCGGTCCAGAAAAAAGTTTAAAACTCGGCCCGGCTCTAGTGAATTTCTACAGAACATTGATCTTTACTCTTACGGAAGACTTCTGACCAAAAAAACTTATATTAGTCTTTTTTTCCCATGTTTATAATCTCCATTTATGCAGAAGTGTCGTAGGCTGCGATATTTACGCTTTTAAATGAATCTTTGTTGTATGTAAATGTATCAGTTATCATTAGTATTATTAGTCCATATTCCATGTAATGGAGACAAAAAATCTAAAAAATGGTTTATGGTAAAAGTAAAATTTCCTAAGACGGAATCGCTTTGGAACGAAAAAAATACGTTCCCTTCTTAACAGATGGAAATGTTTAATATGTTATTTCTCGCGTATTATTGTATTCATTTTGCATGGATGAACATTAAAAAAAAAAAAAAAACTTGCAGTTTTCAGTTTTAAAAAAATTCCAACATAATCATGTTTTATTTTTTTTATTCTTTTTTTTTAATGTGTTTAATTCTATTTTAAAACGCCTAGTAATCTACGATTCTTTAACAGGAATAAATTCTAATGTTTAATTGTAGAATAATGACGGCTTAAAAGTATATGCCTTTTTTGCAAAAATTTTGGAAGAGCCAAATATTACTGATTTATAAAGAGTCGAGAAAAGGATTTTCATGTAGGAAGATGCAATAGGAACTGATTATTTTGATCCGTGAAAACTAGGAAGAATGAAATTAGTCTCGGCTTCGTACGGAAAAAAAAGTTAGGCCCGGCCCGATACTCCAGCAAAAAAAATTAAGGCCCGAGCCCGGCCCGAAAAGATTAGTGACTAGGCCCGCCCGGCCCGGCCCGAATGCCATTATTGGAAATTGGCCCGAACCCGGGTGCAGATCTCAAACCTGTACATTACTTTTTGAACTATGCAAATCGGACATTCCATTCAAAAGATATTACGTATTTAAAAATGACAATCTAAAGAAATAATAGCGCTGCTGAGCGATCGGTGGCCAATAAGCTTACGGATTGCGCCCGCAATCAAACGGTAGGGAGTTTGAACCCCAATTTCGCTAACATGTACCAATGTTTTTTTTTTTTCTTAATAATTCTGGGAAATTTAAATTTCAATCCATTATGGGTCCGTAACGTGACCCAGAATAATGGGAGAAAATTTTAAATACTATATTTGTAATGTATGAAGTATAAGCTTTCAATAGACATTACATCAAAAAATGAGAAACGCCCCTCCAAAAACGGTCCTATGAGAAAAAACATAAACTAGTCGTTGGGGGCCACCGTAATACTTACCCATCATGGATATGTATATGAAAATAAAACATGTGAAAACTATTTATACAATGCATTGCAATTCATAAACAAAATTTAAATATTGTTAATATACATAGTAATGCTTTATTAAAGAACTGCTGATTACCGATTTCGACAAATTATATAAAATGCCAAACTACTCAAGTAGTACCGAACTGCGTAAAAGAAACATCCTTATAACTCCAAAAGTAATAATTCTATTAACTAACAATTAACTGCATCGGATTAAGCGTCTCATTTCCAATTAAAATATACCTCTGAATTGAAATTTGAATGAAATACAGGGTCATGAAAAATCCGAGAATGTGGAAAACAGGATTACAAATATCTCGGCAACTAATAATCCGATCGACTTCATTCTATATGCAAAATGTGTGTTATTTTATTGCCTTTTACGTCCATTCCTTAGAACAAAAAAATTCGAAAATTTTTATATACCTTTCATCAGAACGAATTTTTCGAGAGTCCGAAAAAAATAGTTCCGGATAATCGAGGTTGCTGATATTAAATAGGGTTCGTCCCATTCTTACATACTAACTACATACAAAATTTCAAGTCTCTATCTCAATTCGTTCGGGAGATAGAGCGTTTACAGACAGACAGACAGACAGACAGACGGACGGCAAAAATTTTTTTCTAAAAATATGTTTTTCGGAATCTCCACCATCTAAAACGTGTAAATCCGTCAAAAAAAAATTTTCGATTTTCAAAACGATTGCAAGACTTACCCTATACTACGTATGATGGGTAAGTAAAATGGAATAACAAAAAGAACGGCGAGGAAAAGTTAGCTATTCTAGATTTTTTCTCCCCACTGTAGCTCCCATAGAAGCAAAGTTATAGCCTTTTAAAGATTGAAATGAAGTGAAGAAATGAGCAAAATTAGGTGAATAGCCGATAGGGGGGGGGGGGTCCACAGCCCCGGGGGTGTCATGCAGCTTAAACTTTTAAGTTAAAAAAGGTAGAAAATTAAATGAGCAAAATTTTAAAGTGTATATTGAGGGATTGCAAGTCCTCCCCCATCAACATTTTTTTTTTTTGAAGAAACAAAAAATATATGCTTCTCGGCGCGGCGCAGGTAAACCTCAAATGGTTTCATGGCCTTCATGCTTCTCTCCCCCCCCCCCCTCTTCCGCGCATCAGATTTGCGCGGAAGTGGAGGGGGGGATTAGAAGGGACGAGCGTGAAAAATAAAATATAATAAATTAATAATCCAAATAACTGGGCTTCTAAACAAAAATATAACGATTGTACCTAGTGCCGAATTCATTGGGTGGCCTGCAGGGGACACCCCCCCCCCCAGAAGTTTTGAGATTTTATGCTTTTTAACGCACAATTTGTGATTTCCCCTCTTTTACAGAGGTGTAAAACATGCCTTCCTCCCCAGTCGCAAATAGCCCCCACGGTGAAAAATACCTGCATTCAACACTCATTTAGCATAGAAAGGAAAAAAAAAATCCTTCCTTATATGTAATTTTACATCAATACTACCATTAAAACAATAAAATTAGAAAAATCGATTCAATCTGAAACGTGGATAGATTTAAATTAGTAACCCAAAAAATAACAATTCTCATGCGATTTTAATTTAAATCAAAATAAAATCGATTTTGCCCGCATCTAGAAATTGAAATCAAAATCTAAAAATCGAAATCGATAGTTAATCGATTCGCCACTGTTGTGCTGTGCCGATCTTACGGGCAGAATCGATTTTACGTTTTTACTTTCTTTTGTATCTTTACAAGAAGAAAGTATTACATTCGTGAAACATTTCAACTTCCGGTTTTCGATGGATTTATATATTTTAGAAGATTTTTAACAGGATTTGATGGTGTTTAGAAAATATATCTGTCTATGAGTCTGTCTGACACTCTGTGAGTCTGTATGTGACAAAAGTTTATGACTGCTCTATCTCAAGAACAAATGTACGGAATTTCACAAAACTTTAGATTTAGTTTGACCTTGATATAAACTGAATCTGATTAATTTTTGGTGTATATTGACTAACAGGTGGCGCTACTATGCTATTTTTTTTGCGATTTATGCAATAGCTATATCTGAATAACTAATGCACGGATTTTCATCATATTTCAGATTCAGTTAATTCTTCATATGAATTGATGTTGTGTACATTTTGGAATATATCGCTTCTCAGATGGCGCTGCTATGTTGCATTTTTCACAATTTCCACTCAGCGCTATGCAAAAGAAAGTTGGGTGAAGGGGGCGATCGTCCCGGACGCGGAAATATAGGGGGCGCGAAATTTTTACTACAACGTCACTTCTGGCCCATCACAAGAAAAAGTTTATGGGGGAGGGCGCTAAATAGGAACTCTGAATCGGGCGCAGTTTTCTTTTCGTACGCCCTTGTTTCCATTTTAGCTCTATCTCAAGAACTAACGCACGGACTTTCATAAAAATTTAAATTCAATTATTTCTTGATATGATTTGATACTGATTACAGTTTGTTGGAAATCGTTCCCGAGGTGGCGCTTCTATACTGCATTATTCATGATTAACGTAATAGCGGTATTTCAAGAACTTATTCACGAATTTTCATCAAAATTCAGAGTCAGTAAATCCCTGATATAAGATTAGTGTTGTTTAGTTTTTTGGTGTAAATTGCCCTACAGGTGGCGCTGATATGCTGCATTTTTCATGATTTCACAATATCTGTATAGACTGTGAGAATATATTAAATGTTATTTTGCGAACTAATGCATGGATTTTCATCAAAATTCAGATTCAGCTGATACCTGATAAAAATTGATCCTGATCCATTTTTGGTGTACATCACCCAACAAAAAACGCTGTTTTGCAGTTTTTTTTTTTTTTTTTTTTTTTTGTTTTGAGGTTTTTTAAATTGCTCTATCTTAGAAACTAATGTGCACTAATATTTATCAAACAGTTAGATCCAGTTAGAAGTTGACATAAGTTTTGGTGTAAATCGCCTAACCGGTGGCGCTACTATGCTGCATTTTTCATGAAATATAAACATATGAGATAGAAGAAAGTTTTGGGTTTTTCCACATCTGACTAGCTTGTTACTTTTTATTTTCTTTACAAAAAGAAAGTATTGGATTCATTAAAAATTTCCACTTCCGGTTTTAGTAGGATTTATCGTCTTCGACTGTCTCGAATACGATTTGACATTTTTTACAAATTGCCTGTCTGTCAGTCTGTTATTCTCTGATCAGCCCCTATTTGTTTTTGTTTCCGACAAAAACATGGCACTATATTTCATTATGGGTGCTATATTTCATTAACTAATGCTTGGAATCTGTTGAAACTTTAGATTCAGTTAGACTTTCGTATAAATTGGCACTGAAATATTTTGCTGAAAATCGTTCAGCATGTGGCTCTGCTATGTTCCTTAATTACTGCAAGATAGCTATTTCATGAACTAATGCAAGAATTTTCTTGAAATTTTATATTCAGTTAAATGTTGCCATAAGTCGTTGCTTATTAGGTTTCCGTGTAGCTCACTCAAGAGGGGGCGTTGCAATGCTGCATTGATCGGCATTGTTGAACCCAAACATTTTTCTCCAGGAGGGATTTCTGTGGCTCCGTAAAGGGACATTCTAGACTTCAGAGAACTCTAGAACGTTTTGTATATTAGCATAAAATCTCAAATCTTTTGGAAGGATATTTCAGTTTTTTCGGATGGAGATGTCCTTCTTCGGGATACCCCTGAATTAAACCATTTTTCAGGATACATATGATTTTAGGGATCATATCTCATGAACAAATGAACAGAATTTCATCAAATTTAATTCTCTGTCGGACATTGCCATAAGGTTGTTCTTGATTAGGCTATCGTGTAAATTATGACAGGTTATGCTGTTTTTAAGGGGTGTTGAATTCAGACATTTTTCTTCGGGAGAGATTTTTGCGGTTCTGGAAAAAGACATTCTAGATTTCTGTACATATGTAAGACGGACGGGGGTTGGACTTTTTTCCATGAAGCATTTAAAAATCTGAAATCTTCCTGGGGTACCATTCAATGCTCTGGGAAAGGGATGTCCTTCGGTACAACACCATGAATTCAATACTTTTTTTCACGATGTTAGCGAGAATATTCCAAGAATTAATGAACATAATTTCATCAAACTTAATATTCTGTTAGATGTCATCATAAGATGTTCCTGATTAGGTTTTCGTGTAAATTATGTAATAGACTATGCTGCATTTTTTACGATATTTGTTATAGCTCTATTTCAAAACTTATGCACGGAATTTAATCAAACTTCATATTCTGTTGCACTATTACCTAAATAGATCCTTATTAGGCTTTGTATACTGCCCAAAAGGAATCGCTTTTATGCTCTTTGAATTTCAAATTTTGATTGTAGATATCTAAGAGCGTGTGGGCCGAAATTCAACAATTTGTTTGGATAATGAAATGCTAATATTTTGTTTTAAAATGCACATACGTCAATGAACTTATGGTTATTGAATCCTCATGATGGACATAAGTTATCATTTAATTTTGACACTGTGATAGTGAAATTGGAAGTTTTAACATGTATGAAATAGAAATTTTGGGATTAGCACATTCAAATACTTTATCTTCGATATTTGAAGGAAAAGAAAAACATTACCTTAGAGGAATCGACTAAAAATTTTAGAGTATCAATTAAACCGAGTTGGCCATAGTATCGATTAAATCGATTTAAAAAATGAAATCGCCCATCACTAATTCAACTACATATCACTGATATGCATGAATTAAGTTGCATTTGTCTGAAAGCAAGTTTCATAAATATCACATTTTCGAAAACATCAAAAGTATCCAAAAATATTTTTTGATATACAGTAAAACCTCTCTAAAGCAACCACATTCCATTACAATAAAGACTGGTCATTCCGAGAAATGGTCGGTTAACAGAGGTCATGATTAAAGTTAGATTGTAATAGTTAAACAAAGGTAACAATGTTACTATAGCTTTTACTTCAAAGTCTTTTCCTACTTCAATAAATAAATGCACTTATCTTTAGGCCGGGAACAAATAATATCAATTTCTTTACTTTTATCTAGTTCTTTGAGAATTTCCAGACAGAATAAGGCACAGGACTTTATTGACCATCATTCTTAATTTGTCATTAGAATCTCATTAATTTCATATAAAGTTACAAAGCAATTTAAATACAGTAGACTCCCTCAAATCCACAATTCTAAAATCTGCACATAATGTATGGATGTAAACAATGAAACATTTAGTTCAGATCTAGGTGCAAAATTTGATTCTTTTTTAGTTTTATATCAATTCCATGCATTTTTTAATTTGTAATTTTTGTTAAGGCTATTGAATTCATGTTTTTTCATGAAGAAAGAATAATTTATTTCTGAAAAAATCCAGATATTGGTAATATCATTGGTAATCATAATCTTACCAAATATATTTATGTATTAATCAAGCTTTTTCAGTTATTAAGTCTGGCTAAACCTGAAATAAAGCTTCGTTATTTTATGACCCTGCTGTGAATTAGTAATGTTACTTTTATGAGGCAAGTTTCATTGAAATAATTTAGGAAAAGCACATTTTATCTTTATAATGAATATTTAATTTACATTATTGATTATTAACTTGATCTTTGCTTTTAGTAATTTAATATTTTAAAAATTATGTAAATTTTTATTATTTTAGTTTATTACTTATTTTAATATTTTAGTATGTTGTAAGCATTCATTATAGTTTCGATTGCTTTATTCATTGCATTCAAATTACTTTCTTAAAAATATAAACAAAGCAATGACCAGAAATCTGCAAAATTCTAAAATCCGCACAACCTCTGGTCCCAAGCTGTATGGATTTGAGGGAGTCTACTGTACTTAAAAGTCACCAAAATAATAGTACCAATAATGTATTAAAAATTCTGTTTAGAAGTTTGATGAATAATGTGCTCTTTGGAGTTATTTTTCTAATGAAATCTTCTTCAAACAATCAGGAGAAAACGGAATTTGTTTCATTTTCTTCAAAGAAGTTAGTTGCTCATGAAGGGAGGCAAAATTAATATTCAGCCTATAATCCAAGAGCCGACCACACAAAACCCTAAGTCATTGAGAACAAGAAAAAATTCTTTATATCATGGAAGAATACTCTTAGGGAAATCTAATGATATATGTAATGTCTTCAGGTGTTAGTCGTGGCATAATAAGTTGGACTCGGGAGCCTCTTGTTGGTTCGAACCCCTTTTATTTGGCTGTTCATCATACAGAAGGGATTCGCGAGTCCGGTCGGAGGTCGCTCGAGCTGTTTACGGTGATAACGAAAGTTTACATGGCCGTAGATATTAGGCAGGCACCTCAAATCTGCAAAATCTCTTGTTTTTCGTGCGTGTTCTGGGTAATATGTTGGGGATTGTAATATTTTCCAGCAGAGGGCACCGTTGTGGATTTGGGAGGAACATTTAATTCGTTCATTAGGTTTTGATTGATATGTGGTCAAAGCCCGCACAATTCCCGGGTCAATGACGTATGTGACTGTAACCACAAATGGCTGCAAAAAGCCCTTAGATCATCAATTTTAATCTTAAGGAATGTCTAAAATTGATCTCTGAAAGTAATAAATGTTAGGTTGGGAAAGAAAGTTACCAGGGGCAAAATAGCTTTAAGCTTCAGAATTAAAGTTAAAAATATTAATTGGAACTTTAAACTTTTAAATTTTAAGTTTAAGTTTTTATAAAGGCTTTAATTTTTATCCTTTCATATATGTCTGCCGGAAATGAAGTGATGCTTAAACCAAAAATTAATACCCCTAGAGGCTCACTCGTAGGTTTAAGATTGTGTTTGCCGTGCAATCAAAAGTATGAAAACACGGAAACTGGGTGCAGGAAAACATAATGCAAAACCTATGAGTCAACCACTAGTGGTATCAATTTTTGGCTTATGCACCACTTCACTTCCAGCAGACATGGATCATTAGATTCCTCTATTACTACGCTTCCATAATATAAATGATTTTTTCTTGTGTTCGATGACTTAGGATATTGTGTGGTCGGCTGATGGACTACTAAATTTTGTACCCTGAAAAAATGGTCATTCAAGGAGGTGGTCGCACAGGGAAGTTTCATTGCATATCTGATATTTTGAAGTTACTGTAGTTACCAAGTTACTGTTGATAAAAAATGTTTCCAAACATAATGCAAATTAGAAATTAAAATATTGCACAAAACATGTAAAATTAAGCAAACATTATTCTAAAAATTCTTTTCCTTTTCTTTCTTTAGTTGTTTTTCAATTTTGTTTAAATTAAAATAATAATAGAAAACAGAAAGAATTTGCTTTATGCAGTTATTTAAAAAAAACTGTAAAATTCAGTTTTAAGTATAAAGAAATCAGAAATTCATAAAATAAAATAATAAATACAAAATAATTTTCTTCAATGAAAAGCTTTTCTTATTTTGTATTTCATAATATATTGTACAATTTAAATTCAACTGAAATAAAACCAGATTTTTTTTAAATAATTAAAACTGTATGTTATTGATTATTTAAATTAGGCAGTTTATATTCCAAATTCTGTTTTGAATTAATTATGTCCCACATATTAGCTCTACATTTAAAAGTAATATCTTCCAATCTAAAGCTTCTAAAAGATGTTTTCTTCTTTGAATGGAAAAGTTTATCAGAGACAAAATATCTATATTTACATTATGACCAGTCAATAACAGTTGAAATTTTCTTTTATACTTGATTAGATTAAAAATATCAAATATCTTGGTATTTTAGAATAAATGTTAAGTATGTAAAAATATAAAAAATCTTGATATTTTAAATATAAATATTGGAAATATATCAACAAACCCTATCAGAAAGGCTGTAGAATATTTTCCTATATCATCTGTAAAATTAAGACCGCACACACCTTTCTAAAGTTACAAATATATCAGTGATGCTGCTGAATTTGAAAAATCGTGGGTCCCGAAGACTCAGTCCCTTTTTACAAAAGTAGGTCCCCACTAATAAGTCATATTTTAAAACACAAAAGTTGAACTTGTTCATTTGCAAAAGAAAAGGCAAATTTTGCTTATTTTATGGGATATTTATGTTATAATTTAGATTTAGTCTAGCACTTTGGGTAACAGATAAATTTTAGTATACTGAAGACTGGCACAGAAAACTCTACAGTTGAACCTCGAAAATCCGGACCTCCAAATTCCGGAAATCTCTAAAATCCAGACATTTTTCCGATTTCAGTTTTATTAATTTTTAAAATAAGACATAGCTGTAATTTTCATCAACTGCAGTTAAATTCTGATAACTATACTAAAAAAATATATATAGATATATTCTGGTTAATATTGTAATGACTTGCCGATAATTAAACGCTTTATTATTACTAAAATTAAAAGCGTTCAACAAAATTTACAGTAATGAATCATGATGAAATGAATGACTCGTTGAATTAATCATGAATTTTTATACTTGAAAAAATTTGGGTTTAAAAAAAAAAACGTAAATTCTGTCGAAAAAATGCAGAAAAAACGGAGAAATTTGTAAAAAAAAAAAGAAAGCCAAAACAAGCATGAAATCAATTAAAAAATCTTGAAAAAACGCACATTTCATCAAAGATTCATGATTCATTCATTTCATAATGATTCGTCTCACTCTCAATCGCCTTTGACAATCGGAAGGGAGGGCGTTTTCTCAGGATTTTTTTAAAATTTCAAATTCTTTATAAAGTGGGGAGGGGGCGTTTAATCGGGAAGAGCGGATTAACGGGATTTTACGGTATTATATAGCCATAAAATTTTTTTTTTAATGAACCTCCAAAATCCGGAAAAATCGAAAATCCGGAATCGCCGCGGTCCCGACAGTTCCGGATTTTCGAGGTTCAACTGTACTTATGGGATAATAATAAATAAATAATTGAAACCATACATTGAATAATTTTTTTTTTAACTTTTAAGAGAAATTTTCTTTTTCTTTTCAAAAATAAATGTGCAAGATACAAATTAAATTATAAAATAATGCTTATTTCAGTGTAGAAGGTAGCAAGTTTCACTATTGTTCGTATTTCTGTTAAAAAGAGGCAAGACAGATTCTTGAAAAAGACATTTTTCCTGAAAAAAAATAATACTTTTGTTAAGTAAAAAGGTACTTTTTGTTTAATGAGTCGGTGTTTTTAAAAGTCATGTTCACTCAGAAAGATTTGGAGCAGTCAAAAATATATTGTGAAGCATGAAAATCTGTTTTTGGAACAGCAAAAAAATAATTTTGAAGCAGGAAAATTTTATCCCGGCATTAACTTTATTTTTTCATGCCTGTTTGTCGAAATTTTTTCCTTTGATGAGCATTTTTTTACGATCTCTTCACAAAAGTTGTGGTATTTTTTGCGATCATTAGATGAAATCTGCCCCTTCTTTGGAATTTTTTCAGAAATTTTGTAATTATGCAAATTTGACATTTTTTGAGCAAATTCTTTGAGAAAATTTGCTGTTTTTTCAAGATTTTTGGACAAAATTTGTGTTTTTTTTTTTTTTTTTGGTGACTTTTAGACAGAATTTGCTGTTTTATTGTGATTTTTGATGAAATTTAATGTTTTATTGCAATTTTTTGAGAAAATCTGTCGTCTTTTCAGGATTTTTGTAACAAAATTAGCCTTTTTTTTGCGAATCCTTTGACAAAATTTGCTAGAAGTTATTTGATTTTTTGAACAATATTTGCCTTTTTTTTAATTTTTTGATGAAATCATGTGTTTTGTGGAATACATAAGATGCATTTTTTGCATCCCGGTGCTGTCTTTTTGTGTGATTTAAGCGCTATATAGTGCTTTTGCAGCATTGCTTTATATGTTACTCGGAAATTTTTAAACTCTAATAGAAGAAAACTTTGTATAAAATACTTGTTATCCTTAGAATTTTGTGTTAGATGAATCCTAGAATAAACAAAACATTTAGCAACATTGAATTTGCAGAGGCAATAAATCACTTCTTGCTATATTATTTTCTTCCATACATTGGGGCTACACCTACTTTGTTTTTGTTTTTTTAATCGTAGGGTTTTTTCTATCTTGAAATGGGTGTTTTGTTCAGCTGTTTACTTATTTTGGTATTTAGAATGAAGTTTAAGTTGATGGTAAATTTCATTTGATGTGTACAACTAGTCTATTTTAAGTGTGGACAAAATAGGAGAAATAAAAGTAAGGGGATTTTTCTTTATTTTATCTGAGGCCTAGAAATTTCTGCGATGCTTTTGTGTATTTTTAAGATAGTAAATAAAGAAATTTCAATGTATTATTAACAAATTTAAAACTGGAGCTGTCAAAATATTTTGAGAAGTTGGAGCTGTTGACATATTTTGGCAAATTTAAAATCGTAGTTTGAATTTTCTTTTATTGAATGTTAAAAAAATAATCATGAAATGTGCACCGTAAAATACTGTTATTCCGTCCCTAAACATGACGAAAAATTGCAGAATAACCAGAGGGAGGGGGCACTTCAGGCGATTTTTCACAAAATTTTAGTTTTGATGGGATATTTGACAAAATCTGTGCAGTTTTCTGGAATTTGTGGAGTATTTTTGCAATGTTTGATGAAATTTGCAATATTTTTAGATAACGATATTTGAGAAAAATTGATTTTTTTTGTGAACCTTTAACAAAAATTCCTTTTTTTCATGATTCTTTGTCAAGAAGCACATTTTTTTGCAACCTTTTAATGATATTTGCATTTTTTTGGCAGTTCTTTAATGAAACTGATGTTTTTTTCTGTGATTTTTTGACAAAGTTGTGTTTTTTTCATGATATTTTCACAAAAGTCATGTTTTTATGTATGATTTTTTTAAACAAATTTCATTTTTTTTTCTGCAATTTTTTTATTTATTTCATGTTTTTACCATGATCCTGTGATGACATTCACATTTTTATCATATTTGGCAAATTTTGCAATGTTTTCACAATCCTTTGCCTGCGTTTTTTAGATCCGATATAGTCACATTTTTTCCAGCAATCTTTTGACGAAATTCATGATTTTTTCCGATTCTTTGATGAAAATTGTGTCTTCATGATTTTTTTTGACAAAATTTGAGATTTTTCAGAGATCATTTGATATTAAGGTTTCCCCCTTTCTTTTACATGATTTTTTGATGTAATTTCCACTTTTTATCGATTATTTTATGTAATTTAATGTTTTTTTGAGCAATCTGGAAGAAGGGGGCACCATCTCAGGATTTTTTTTAAATTTCAATTTTATTTATAAAATGAGGGAGGAGGGCATTTGATCAGAAAGAGCAGATTAATTGAGATTTTAGGATCAGTATTGACAATTGTGAAAGAAAAAATTACTTATATTAGGCTAAATGTCTTAAACCAAAATCCTTTTACTAATTTTAAAAAAAAATTATTGCAGGACAAAATAAAATCAATGTGATGAAATAATTTTATAAATTGTTGAAAATTAAAAATGGTTACATATAATGTATATTTCATGAATGAAATTCTTACTGGAACTGAACTGTGTAAGTATATATTGTCACAACACAAGTTATGCGAATGGAGAAAATTTTACTTTTCAGGTTTCCATGCATGGGTGTTTGGCAAGTAGAGTCGGCCCCGCATAAACGAATATTGACGGCTCCAGAAAAAATATTCGATTAAGCGGGGTATTTGATTAAACGGGGAGGCATATAAATGCAATATTTAAGGTGTAATAAAATGGCAAAACTATTAAATATGGTACTACTAAAGTAAGAGAATCGTTAAAAATTTTAATAGAAAATACAAACTGAAAAAAAGTGACAAGTAAATACGAAATAGTTCAATGACAGTAAACATGCATTTTGTTTATATTACATTTAATGCAGATCGTGTGAATTGGGTCCAAATTTTGTTATTAGTTTATTTTGTTATCAATTTTGTTATTAATTTAATTTACGTAATTTATACAAGTTTAAAAAAATAGATGAAAGTGGTTTATGTGAAATTTTAGAGTAAAAAAAAAGGACGAGATTTTTTTAATGGTATCATAATTACCATCTTGAGCCTCTAAGTAACAACACATTATTATTAAAGGGCTACTTCGATCACGCGAAAAGATTTGCTTGCTAATGCTAATCTATAAAAGAAATTTATAAAGCTATCTCTATCGCATTTCAATATTTTTAAATGATCTTTTTTGCAATGGATAGTTGAGATCAATCTGTACAAAGAGCGGCGTCGTTTTAAACTTTTTCGATTTTTATTGCTGATATTTTAAATGAGGATGATTTCAGCTTCGGAACCAGTTTTTAAAATGAAAGTATCTCTATTAAAAATAACTGTAAAAAAAAAATCGAAAAAGTGAAAGAAAAAAGTCCTTCAAACGAAAGTAAACAAAATACAAAATTGATCGGAATTACTGTCCAATTTATTTCACCATTTTTGAAATTAATTCGAAAAAATGAACAAGGAAGGGAACTCAATTGACCAGTCCATTATACACCTGCCAGGCGAAATCCATGCTGGGAGTTCGGGAAATTTGTTTTCTGTGTAACAACCAAAAATGACAAAAAGTGTGGAGAAAATTTCCATTGAAACGTGTTTTTCTCACCCATTTTCTAAATTGTCTCAGTCATTTGTTATTCGATTAAGCGAGGACATTTCCTGAAAAGTATTCGGTTAAGCGGGGTAAAATAACATTAGACCAAAGGGATTAAATTCGGTTCCAGAGGATTTTATTTGAATAAAGCGAGGTATTCGATTATCCGTTACCCGATTAAGTGGGGAAGACTGTATCATAAAATTAAAAACCACGAAGTTGAGTGTCTAATTCTAGGATTCTGTTTTTTTTACTTCTTTTTGTTTAATATCAGGATTGATACATTAACTTAAATCTGTTAGTCATGTTGGACGCAATTGGATATCAAAAGACTCGTACCTCAATATGATTTTTCATTTTTAATAAAGCATCAAAAAATACCAACAAATATTTACAAATTGAAAGATTTCAAAATAAATTTTTGAATATGAAATTCAATCACTGGTATAAAACTATAATCTGTACATGAACTTTGTAAATAAATATAATGAATGAAGAAAAAAAGCCTTTGTATGGCATCTTGAAGTATGATGCTGATAGTATGCATGCAATGCACATCATATATCATGAAAGGAATGATAGCTATGGCATCTGTGACTGAAAATCAAATTTTTAAAAAAATCACTGTTTTGTTTGCATGCAATTGAGCTTTTGCATTTCTTGTTGAGATTGAGCAATATCATGAAGAGCTTGTCGAATCTGTTCTAACAGCTGCTCGCCTTTTGCCACAACCTCTTCAAGTCTTTTGGCAGCTTCCTTGTTCTCTTCATCCAAACGCTTAATGCTAGCTTCTTGCAGTTCAGGATAGGAATCTTCATTTGGCAAACTGTCTATCAACACATCAATATCTTTCGCTGTTTTAGCAATGAGAGTAGCGAAAATCTGACAAAAGTCTTCCTCTGGCTTTGGCTGTTTAGGAGATATTTTGTCAAAATCCGGCAATCCACTTGGTTGAGAGCACTGTTGCAATACACCTATACTATTGCAGATATTTTCAGCTTGAGCATTCACAGCATCTTGTAGCTGAGATAAACGATCTGCCATATTCAATAAAGAGATAATTTATCAGTTTTAGAACTTTAAAAAAAATGGCAGTCTAATAAACGAGAAAGTTTAACTTAAGAAAATTAACCAATAAATGCACGAATCACAAATTCATTAAAAAAAAACATTAGGCACAGAAAGAAGTGGCGTAATTTCTCAAATAACGTTTTTCTAACTTAATCTGTCTGGAAATAGAAACATAAGTATGACTACTACAAAAATATACATTCAGAACACGCACATTGATCAACCAGCTGGAATCCGCGGCGTCAGTTTTGTTGATATGTGTAAAGCGCCATCTACTTTTTTCTCAATGTGCATTTTATCATTGCATATTTTTTTTAATATTGCGAATTAAAACAAAATAAAAAGACCAGCAAACTTAGAATTAAAAAAATAGGTTATTCTAATATTTTTTCTTGTAGATGCTCAACCAAAAATTTGTTGATGGTCAAGATCCAGGTAGATTTTGAGCTGTTAGTGAAACGAGATCGACCAATCAGAAGTCAGCATTTATGCAAACATTTAAGTTTTAAGTAAGCAAATTTTCTGATTGGTCAATATCATTTCGCTAACAGTGCAGCTCTAACTGAATCCCGGATCTAATCTTATCAGTGATTTAGCGGCGACCATGACCAGATTCCCTTTTTGTAGCAGACGGCTTTTTTGAAAGTTGTTCTTTTAGACTAGACTTGTTTAGTTAAATTTCAATTTAAATATCTGTCAATATCATTCCCCAGTGAAATTTTAGTTAACTCAGAATCCATTTAGTTGATAACTGACAGCTGTTAAATTATCAATATGAATTTTAATGGAAAAGTTGCAATAGTCACCGGTGGGGCACAAGGACTTGGGAGAGCTATTTCCAAAGCTTTGTTGGAAGCTGGAATGAAAGTTATTACTTTTTTCTTTTTCCTTTTACTTTGTTCTTTATTCATATAATCTTAATATTCGGAATAAGGGATGTTTTAAGGGCATGAAATTTCCCCACTATATTAGATGTTGGGAATCTGAAATGAATGTCTTGACCTTTATGAAAGTGTTATTGCTGAATTTCATTGCTTTCTATGTTTTCTTTTGCAATTTTTATTACCTTAGTACCTTGATCATTAAACGAGCATAAGGATCCAGTGGATTTTGTTTCCATTAAATAATTCACAAAAAAGTGGTGAAATTCAAAGCAATAATATTTCATAAATAATGCTTGAGCTATAATAAATGTGAAAGAATCATTTGAATTGAAAATCAATCTTACACTGATAGAGTGTGTACAATTTTAATCAAATGGATTAAATCATGATTTTAATGAACTGATTTTTTTTTAAAATCATTGATTTAAATTATAAATTTCTAATTGTTTGAAGTGAATTAAAAAAGTATTAAAATCCAAGATGAACCTAATTTAGAAAGCTTCTATAGGTATTTTGCCTTATGAATAAACAACAACAACAAAATGTTTAAATAGTTTTTGTGAGCTTAATTTCTTGTAGTAGTAAAAATGTGAGTGCAGTAAATTTGTAGAAAAAAAACAAAAAAAAAAAAAAAAAAAAAAAAATTTTTATCTGGCATAAAAAGCATTTCATTTAAAAACTGTGTATTTAGATCTCATATAATTTGCAATGTCATAATTTCCTCTAAATATCAAATTATTCATTTATTTATATAAAATAAGCATGCAAAGTAAATATAATAAATTTCTACAAGTGGAACAATAAATAGTCGGTATCTTTTCTGTATAATTCTATGTATTGCAATAATAAATAAATAGCTAATTGGAGCTAAATAAGAATGGATGAATGGCATCGGCTAAACAACTGTTGTTTACTAAGCAGCACTGTGCGAAAGAGTGGGTGGTCGCCCCGGGTGCGGAAATTTAAGGGGCACCAAATTTATACTACCAACGTCATTTTTGGGCTGTTACAAGAAAAAGTTGGGAGAGGGGGCCGCCAAATAGACACTTTGCTCCAGGCACAGTTTTTTCTTTGCATGCCTCCAGTACTAAGATTTCTGCAACAGACTTTATTAACAGCAAAACCCATCTACACAAGCAGTCCTTGATATCCAGACAAGAGTGATAATAAGACAAACTACCAAAATGTTAAAATACTCCCCTATCCCATATCCACATTTATTTCTTTTCGGGAAATCCAGAATGATTATTTTGATTGAATGAAAGTAAAAAATAAAATAACTAATGCACTCTGATAAGGCAGCAAACATTTTTTAATTTATATGCTGTAGACAGGCAGAAGAAGCTGATACTTCAGAAGATAATTTTAAAATACAGTAGACTCCCTCAAATCCACACTCCTAAAATCCACAACTCTCTAAAATCTGCACATAATTTACTGATGTAAACAATGAAACATTCATTTCAGATGTAGGTGCGAAATGTGATTTTTTTTAGTTTTATATCAATTCCATATATTTTTTTGTTTGTAATTTTTGTTAAGGTTATTGAATTCAAGTTTTTCATGAAGAAGGAATAATTTATTTCTGGAAAAAATAAAAAATATTGCTGATATCATTGGTAATCACAATCTCCCCAAATATATTTATGTATTAATCAAGCTCTTTTAGTTATAAAGTCTGGCTAAACTTGAAATAAAGCTTTGTTATTTTATGATCCTGAGGTGAATTAGAAGTGTACTTTTATGAGGCAAGTTTCATTGAATAACTTAGGAATTACATTTCATCTTTATAATGAATATTTTATTGTACATTAATTGATTATTAACTTGATCTTTGCTTTTAGTATTTTAATCATTTAGAAAATTATCTAAATTTTTATTATTTTAGTTTATTATTTATTTTAATATTTTAGTATATTGTAAGCATTCATTATAGTTTGGATTTCATTATCAATTACATTTAAATTATTTTTTAAAAAATATAAACTAAGCAATGACCAGAAATCCGCAAAATTCTAAAATCCGCAAAACCTCTGGTCCCAAGCTGTGCGGATTTGAGGGAGTCTACTGTATATAATTAACAAAATTACAGACTGATAAAATATAGTATTTCTTTTTATGGCAGGACTTTTATGAGAGAAATCTAGGTGCTTGCTCAAATTCAAATATTTTAAAAAAGGGAATTCAAATGTTGAAAGATATAGCCCTGTATTGAAGGGAATTCTGTCCCAAAAGAAAATGGTGCAGAAAAATTACAGGAGAATTATTGTAAAAACATTTTTTTTTTTTTTTTTTTTTTTTTTTTTTTTTTTTTTTTTTAATTCCAGTGAAACGTTTATTGTCCACTTTTATCTCTTTTTCTAACCTATACCCATATGTGATTACTTAAAAAATTTGTCTATTTGCAAATAATCTCATTATTATTATTTTTTTTTACTTCGTATATAAGTTGACCATCCATTTTCAACTTCCAAATTTTGTCTAAACTTTTTCGACTTATACATGAATCCATACAAAAAATAATTCCAAGTATAGAAAATTGGCATAGATATCATGTATGCGCTAGAGTACCTAATTGGTGTTGCCTAAATGCTGTTATTTTGCCTGACAAAGTTACCTTCGTATTTTTATTTGGTAGATGGTATCTGTAATTGACTTACTTTTATTTTCTATTTTAATGTTATATAAATTGGTTTGTTTATCACTACAATGGATAATTAATTAAGCAATTGAATGATATTATGCATGACAGGAGCTATGGTTTAAGGAGCTCCGAAAGAACTTGGTTTGCAGTTAGATCTCACTTCTTTTATTAGCGAAATCTTTAACGAACTTGACATTCTTTCACATTCATCTTTTTGATAGGATATCATTACTTTTTGTCAAATCACTTCTTTTATGAGTGAAACCTTTAACGAACTTGGCATTTTTTCACATTCATGTTTTTGATAGGATTGTAGTTTAACAAGTAAAGACTTTTTAAGAGCTATTATTATCATTATTTTATTTATTTATTTATTTTTATATAGGTACTCATTTGTGATATTAATGAATCCTCTGGAAAATCTTTTAAGGAAGAAGTATCAGATGATTTCAGAGAAAAAATTATTTATCAGAATTGTGATGTGTCTTCTTTTGAAGAGTTTGAAGGTAAATTACATTATAATGTAATTTACATATTACTTATTTTTTTAAATAATTGTAAATAACTGCAAGTTACATATTTAAGAACTTAAATATCTAGTTACAACATTTAATAAAAAAATTCTGGATATTATATTTTCTCTTATTTTTCAAATTCCATTATCCATGAATTTATGCCCACCCTCTTGTCTAGTTGTTAGGGCTATGAAAAAAATTACAAAACAAAATAAAATATATTTTCAAAATCTTTTATAAAGTTTTATTATTCTTTTAGCAAGGATTTTTTGCAATATTGTGTTAGTAATTAATAATTTTTTTATATAAGAGAGCCTTTATGTACGAGTAAAACTTAGCACAGTAAAACCTCCATAATGGACACTCCCGAATAGCTGACACCTCTATTTAACGGACAATTTTCCAATCCCCACTCAAAACCTAATTTTTTGTATGTTTAACCTCTGAATAACAGACTTTCCGAATAGCGGGCACTATTTATAACGATAAAGGATGAAAAAGTATTTTTTCAAGGTGAAAAAATGTAAAAAGGTCTCCAAATTTATTAGGGAATTTTGTGATTACAGATAAATGGGCTGGTGAAAATCCTCACCCCCCCCCCCCCCCCCCCCACACACACATTCAGTGTTGAATTGAAGGAGTTGCCCAAGAAGGACATCTTCCAGAGCATTGACATATCCCCCCGGAAAATTTTGAGATTTTATGGTTTTAACAGTCAAAAAGTGCAATCCCCCTCCCCACCCGGAACTCCATAATGTCCAGTAATGTCACTTTGAAAAACAAATTACATGTATTTGCAAGCAAAAATTAACTTTTATAACAGGTTTTTTTTCATAAGAATGTAATAAACGTGGATAAAGGTGTGCACAATTTTATTTCAATCCCATTGCTTAAAAAATAATTTTAATTTCTGATAATCATATAGCAGAGGTTTTAGGAACATATAAAAGTCAATTAATGAAGTGTTAAGCATTTCTTAGCGGTTTTTGAATCTTTGAGGTTTTCCCAATGCACCACCCAGTGTCCACCCAGTGTCCACCCATGCATTGTGGACACCTCCGAATAGCAGACAATTTCTGCGTTCCCGATGTGTCCATTATTTAGAGGTTTTACTGTACTACTTAATTATACCATCAATCAAAGAATTATTGTCAAATTAAATGCCTATAATGGATGACCATAAATGTCACATTCACTTCACATTAAACACAATACACATGGTTGTTACATCATCAATTTATTTTAATTTGTATTTTCATTAATGTTTTATCATTTATTTGTTCTTTCATTATATCTAAAATTAAAATATGTCAATTTGTATAATTTGGTGAATAGTTTGGCAATTTGTAAAATTTGGCAAAATTGGTCGACAGGATAATCAAGTAGTAAGTAAAACTCTAATTTGTTTCCTTTTAAAATATATAGAGCCTTCAATATTTTTATACACACTTGGATCTTTTTAAAGAGAACACTGACTCTGATCACATGTTTATACTTAATATAAATGAAATGAAAGTTAGGTGTATGGTTTATTTTTTTTTTCTTTTGATCAACCTTTTACTTTTGTATAATTTTTTACCTTTGTATAATTTTTTAATTTTGTAAAATTTGATAAAATGAGATTAAATGATAGTTAGTTCATATCATTTGGGATCTAAAGGGCAAAATTAGCACTAACTATTGGCCAGAGGGCCAGTGAATAAGAAAAAGTGCCAGTTAAAAAGTTGTCTATCAGTGGCCAGCTTATTGCCACATTCCTACAAGCAGACAGTAAAAGTTTATTGCATTCAATCATGTTATTAGATTTTTTTTTTCTTTTCTGGTTGCAATATGTTTATATTAACATATTCATTTATGTTATTCAATTTTAGATTAATATTAGTAGAAATTTTAACAAAAGTTCAGTGTTTTTAAATAAAAAAGTGGGCGCTAATTTAAAGAAAATGGTTTCTTACAAAAGTTGCACTACTGGCTAGTAATGAAATATCCCAATTTTACCCTTTATTGGGATGTCTGTGATCTAATTATCTAAAACTTGCATTTATCACATTTTCTTGCATCAATTAATAAAGTATTTTTTAAATTTTATTTCATTTAAAGATTCTTTCTGCTAAATCTGAGGTTTGTTTGATTTTAATAGTTGAAAATACTATAAGTAAATGGGCTATTCCATGAGAAACGGACAAACTGCCCTGCACACAATAATTATATATATATCTATATCTATTAACTTATAATTTGCTGAAATATAAATTATACATTAAAATTAACAAAATAACCTACATTTTCATATTAACGCAGTTGTTTTAATTAGAGGGTGCGATTGTTATAACAGCTGTAATTAGTAGAGAAACTGTTCCACATGTGATATGGAATGACCCTTTATTAGGTTTAAAAATCTGCACATTTAAAAACCCTAGACCTTAGTTGGTTGCATTGTTTTTAGTAATAAATAAATAATAAAAATAATAGTAAGAATCTCCATATTTTAAATCCTATGTAAGTAATCTGTCCATTTTAGGGCCATTCTTTGAATAACTGACAAATTTCCTGTGTGCTATGCTAGCTGTATCTATTGACTTATAAGATTTTAAAACATAAACTATGCAATAAAAAATAACAGAACTTTAGATTTTCATATTAGCATGGTTCTTTTAGATTTGAGGATGTAATAACATTCTTTAAACAGCAGAAAAATCTGTAGAAAAGTTTTTTCACATGTGTCATGGAGTGACTCAATTGCAGAATTCTGAAAATAAACATTTCATTGTTAATTTCACATTCATTGATTTATCAAAATTCTGTTCTAACTATTGTCTGTGTTCTAACTAATTGTTTGACAAATTTCAATTTAAAATATTATGTAAATAAATAAATTTGAACAATTTTAAAATCTTAGTTCTATAAAATTTAGAATCTGACTGAGAATTATTTTATTTCATTAGTTATATTCAAATGTTATTATTATTTATTTTTACAAATTAAATTTGTTTTTTATTGTAATTCATTATAACCCCCCCCCCCTCCAAAAAAAAATCACCAGGTACTTTCGATTTTAGATGTTTTATTGAAATCTAGAGAAATACTTTAAAACTTTGAGAATATAAAGAACATACTTAATCATTTTTTTTTCACTGGAGATTTAATCACAAGAAAAATTAGGAGACCAACAACAAATTGAAGGGGGAAAAAAATTTGGGATCATCCTTCAAAATAAAATTCATGAAATTACTTGTCTCTTCAGTACATGACTACATGGATATTGTGCAATATTTGTGTAATAGCAAGTATATTCATGGTGATACTATAATGATTTCTTTAAAAACTTTTCAAGAAGTTTTTTGTTTATAGCAAGCAGGATTTTCAACCAAATTTAATGACAGTTTCAGAAAATTTGACAAAATGTAATAGAAACAACATAATGCAATTTCAATATAAATATGTTAAATATTTAATAAAATAATCAGGTGAATGAATAGTGACAAAGATGTATAATGAATTATTAAGTATTTAATGAAATAACTTTTAACTGTGCTTGCATAAATTATATCAAATATATATATTTTTAAGATTTGAAGGTTAACTCTATGGCATAAATAATATAAAAAGACCACTTGACTACCTCAAAAATTCATAAAGTTGTGTTCTGGTAATGTAACTGAATTCAGGTATTTATTTCATTTTTAATGCTGAAATGCCTTTTTTTAAATTAATTTTCTTCATAATTAGAGGATTGGATGGATCTTCCTGCAATATATTATATTTTTTCTCTTCATACAAAATTTTTTTCTCACTAAAATTTCATGTATTTTTCTTCTGAATTCACAATCACACTTAAAAGATATTTATTGATGATCAAGGGTGTGGAATTTTTCAAAAATCTTACTAGCCAAAGATTTATTTCACCAGCCCGCAAGATGCAACACACACACATTGAAAATTGTTATGACAAAATTGCACATGAAATTACTATTACTACAATACATTTTTGTAATTCTTTTTTTCCTATAAAATAGAAATATATGCAACAGAGGTAAGCGTAATATAAGATAGAATTTAATACCATATTTACACTGTAATAATTTGGAAAATTAAAATATCTAGATTGAAAAAGTGTCTCTGATAATGTCTCTATTGCCTACAGGTTTTCAAAAACTAAAAATGACTCGCCATACCAGAAAATCCACTCGCCACTGGCGAGCAAAATGATGTATTTCCCCACCTTTGTTGGTGATATAATCAGTTGAATTTTAGTTGCCTTCAAAAAATAGCCAGATACAAAGGGATTTTCTACTAATTGTGATTCTTTTATTAATTGACTTCCAACAAAAAATTAAAAGTTATTCAATGTCAACAAGTTGCTTTAGAACAGATGCTTCGATTTTTTTAATAATCCCTCCCAGGGTTGGCGAGTTTTTGCCGAAGGTGGAAAAAACCGTCCCGGCAAAAATAGGTTTTTGCCGAAAAGGTGGCAAAAATAGGCTCATTCATCAGATGAATAGTTATAAAATAGTCCCAAAGACTTAGATATTTACATTTCTTAAGTCTCATGACATAAAACAAAAATAACAAAATTGTATAAGGTCTTTTGATAATTAAAAAAATATATATACATATTAATGACTGATAAAATACTTTACTTACAGGGGTCTGTCTAGACTTTTCTCACAGGGTCCTGCTTTTGTTAAATTGGGAAGTTTTTCTTGTCTTTGTGAAAATTCTAGACATAGTTTTATGAATTTTAAATTATCAGTGTTTTCAGGTTCACCCTTCACATATAAAGAAACTAAGTAATACATTTTTTGGTGAGTTCAATTGTTTATTAACAGGGCAGATTTTATTTTTAAATGATTAAATTTGTGAAAAGTTCAATTTGAAGGTGAAACATCTATTTCAGAGACAAATAATTTTATGAAGGGTCCTGTTTGAGGTTAAAGAATTTTGTAAAGGATCCTGTTTTAAAATAAATTATTTTATGAAGGGTCCTTTAAAGGACCTAAAATTTTCTTAAACATATCCCTGACTTAAGAAAAAAAAATTATGTAATTTTTTATTTTGTTCTTAAATTCTTAAGTAAGAGTGAATCCCACCTACTTTTTTAAAGATTTAAATTATTTAATATTAATTAATTAACAAATTAAATTAATATATTAAATAGTACACTGTTAAATTTAATTGTTTATACCATTATTATCCTTATTAGCATGCAGATTTTATTGCACATTAAAGACAAATAGGTTTTTTCCATTTTTGCTGGTTTTTTCCAGTTTTTGCCACTGTCCTGGCAAAAATGCCAACCCTGATCCCCCCCCCTTTTTTTAATACTCTCAATCTGGTGGTTTTACAAGTGCTAAAGCATTAATAAAATGAAAAATGACAACTCATCAAATATTTTCTTTTTATTCCCAAAGTTCCAGAAAAATTCGTAAAGTATTCAACTAGATATTTGACAAAATATGTAAAATCGAATGTTTGATGAGATTTTTGGCAATATAGTGTATGTTTAAAGCAGTGAAACTTGTTTAAGATATGCTCATCTAATATACCATCCCGCTTAAGATACAGTTATCTGCAGGCCCTGTGGCAGAAATTTTTAACTGTGTCTGCGACAAGCCTCATTAACATCAAATTCTGTCTGCAACCGCAATGCAGTATTTTCTTCTAACTGTATATACACATTTACACATCATATGTTTAGGAAAAAGAAAAGACACAGAAAAATCAATATATCACAAATCAGGTATTCTACATATTTTATATATAATATTCTTAACTACTTTTTAAATGCATATAAAAAAAAGTCCAAAAACCTAATTTTAATAAATCAGCATTAGAAAAATTGTCTAGCATATTTACGCACGACGAAATTCGCCGTTTTTTCGAGATTCTACGACGAAATTCGCCTTTTTTTCAGATTCTTTGACAAAATTTGCCATTTTTTCTCGATCTTTCGATGAAATTCGTCTTTTTTTCTGCAGCCCATTGACAAAATTTTTCTTCTTTCTGCGATTCTTCTACAAAATTTGAATTTTTTTTGTGATTCCTCGACGAAATTGGTCTTTTTTCAGCGATTTTTTGATGAAAACAGACATTTTTCCGAGGTCCTTGGACGGAATTCCCATTTATTTCACGATTCTTTGAAGATTTTACGTTTGTAAAAATTACGCGTCCCATGGGACGTCGTAAGAACTATTTTTTTGCGTCCCAACTCCAATTTTTCGCGTAATTTAAGCGCTATAGTGCATCCGCGGCATCGCTAATTGCTTTGGTGCGCGCGATCAGACAGAGGAAAGAGAAGGTCGGAGGAAAACGAAAACAATTTCAATTTGGCGGCCACTATTTGTTCTCCCGTTTTTGTTTTTCGTGTATTTCGTCCGCTCCCCCCCCCCCCCCAACCACACACACACCCCCAAAAAGGTAAAAAATTTTAATGCATATTTGCATTGACCTCAGGAATGTTAAAATATACAGTGCCGAAAAAGCGGGATTCTGCGGAAAAGTGGCATGTCTGCATATCAGAATTTCCTTGGGGAAGGGGGGGAGGGAGCTTAAGAACCGGTGAAAACGTTGTTTTAAACAGGCTTCCGTCTTAGCAGGTAAAATTTCAATATATTGAATATATATACATATATATCGTTTTAGAAATTTTTTATGATAATTATTGATTTTATTGCAATCAAATCTGATAAATTATTTTAGCGTTTGAGCAATTTTTTAATTTTTGTTTCAGTCTGGCATTTAATGATTGA
Organism: Maratus speculifer; assembly: GCA_964019185.1. Taxonomy (NCBI): domain Eukaryota; kingdom Metazoa; phylum Arthropoda; class Arachnida; order Araneae; family Salticidae; genus Maratus; species Maratus speculifer. Next base: position 312,552,011 of record OZ025296.1, on the reverse strand, counting down.
TAAATGTTCTGACAAATTCCTTGGGGGCGGGGGGTAGGGGGTAGACACTTCTGATCGCGGGGAGAAAACACAATTTCGTGTAAGAATTGCGGGAAAAAAAAAAAAAAAAAAAAAAAAACAATTTGGTTTTGATTTTTAGCCTAACTTTTTTAAGTTTTTCGGCGAATTGCAGATATAAATTTTTAAAAAATTATATTTCTGTTGTTAATTGTACGATTTTGTTCAAATTTTCAACAAGTTGCAATGATAATAAATTAGGTTGTGTACCAAATTTTTATTAAAATATAATAAGTTTTAAGAAAATTATTCCCAACGACAAAAAAGCCCACTTGCTAGAAAAAAAAAAAAAAAAAAAAAAAAAAAAAAAAGCTGATAACGATTTGCGGTTTGTTTATTTAGATCAAAGAACTCCGACGCTAATGAGATAAGCTTTCCATTGATAATGTTTAGTATGAAAAAAGATAATTTCAACAAAAATATTTCATGACTATATATGCATTATTTCTATTTAAATAATCTACTTGACTTCCAACTTAAATGCTTGAATAAACAAAGCAGCTGATTTGTTCTTTTTTGGAATTAGAATCTTCGGCTTTTTTAAATAATTTCCAGTCATACTTTGACCAGGATGGCGTCTTTAAAAATGTGTACTCTTTTTTTTTTTTACCTTTTAAGAATCACACACAGCACAAACAACTTTATACCGGGATGTGTGCACATGTTCTTCACAGAGACAGCTGTTCATCTTAGCGGCCGCAGCGCTGAAGAAAGCAGGAATGGATGGGCGAGAGAGGCGGGAATTTGACGTCCGGATCAGGGGAGAACCAGCTACGTACTGCCGAAAGAAAAAAAAGGTCCGAAAGTTTTGGACAATTTTTTTTTTAATTTTCATCAGTGCAGATAAAAAGTGTCCGATAATTGCGGACAAAAAGTGTCCGACAGTTGCGGGCAAAAGTGTCCGAAAGTTGCGGACAAAAATGTCCGAAAGCTGCGGACAAATTTTTTTAATTGATTTCATTAGTACAGACAAAAACTGTCCGCAAGATATTTCTGTGTCCGCGACTATGTCGCCGTGTCGCCGTGTTTCTGCCACGGGGTCTGCAGGCTCTTGATAAAGAAACCTGTGTAAAATTGCCCAGATAAGATACAATCCCACTTAAGATACAAAATTTTTTCGGTTCCTTGAATCATACTTTAAACAGGTTTCACTGTAATTTTAATTCAAAAATTACTCATTTTTTAAATATTAATTCAACTATTTATCTTTTATTAATATAGCTGCTTTTAATAAAGCAAAATCAGCCTTTGGGAAAGTTGATGTAGTTATCAATAATGCTGGTATATTGAATGAAAATCAATGGAAAAAGATGATTGAGGTGAATTTTGTAAGTATGAAATATTTTTTTAATAATATTCTTAATTAGTAAATTATACCATTAGAGTAAAACTTGTGAAAACGGGATTATGAGAGATCATTTCAGACCATTTTTTCCAATTTAGACAGTTTTCTGTTTAATCAAGTATATATTTCTATGTATCCTTCTGTTCATTAGTGTGCTGACCACAAAATATGAAGCCTGGACCAGTGTTTGCTGGTTTGAAACTAGCACAGTCTAGGTGGATTAATTGTGAAAATTTTCAGGGTTTTTTTTTGTACAAGAATGATAATTCAGTCAGGGTTGGCACTGGTTTTTACCCGGACTTATTAAAAATTAGGTTTTTACCGGTAAAAACCTGGGGAAAAAGTGGTAAAAACCTAATGATATACAATAAATTCTTAGTCATTAAACTATATTTTAATACTATTGATAAAAATTTTATTTTCATGTAATTGGTATATTTATATATACCGAAAAGAGAAATAAAGAATTAGTCAGTTCTCTAAAGCAGCTAATGCACTTTAATCATAGAGATTTTAAATTTCTATTCTAAATCTATATAACAGATATTTACTGTTTCACAAAGCAAATTTATTTGTACTCATTCCCAGAGAGTTTCTTTAAACAAAAAGATGTAAAGGGCAAAATTTGATAGAAAGTGTTAAGTAATGAAGAAAAAAATCTAGAGTTCCTACATTTAATGGTGAGTCTTCACTCCTTGTAGTTTTTCAATCATAGAGCAAATTTTTTCAAACATTTCATATATGCATGGTGAATTAAGAAATAGATTTGGTGTACAGAAAGCTTGCATTTTATTATAAAATATGCTGAGAGATTACAAGGACATAGATTGATAAATGTACTAATATTTGAACAGACTACTTCATGAGGCAGTTAATATTTGTAGGCATTTGGTTTTTATCAAAATAATTAAGATTTATAAGTGTGAGAATTTGTATTTATAATTTTTTGTTTTCATTTAGTTTAAATTAAAATTAGTCAGCTAATCTCCATTAAGATAAATATAATAAATATTCTAATGTGCATTCACATAATAGTTATGATAACTTTTAGGCTTAGTAATAATAAAATGTACAATATCTTTAAAATTTTGAAGAGGAAAACACAGATGAAAGTTTTCTTGGCTTTTTATGTTCATTAAAATTTACTGTTTTCATATAGTATTCTTTTATTCATTCAGAGTACACACTCAAAAATGTATGCCTAATTGGAAACTAAATTAGTGAATATTGTTATATGGAACAGGGCCGAAACTAGAGGGGGGCAGAGGGGCCACGTGCCCCGGGCGCCACCAGATCAGAAGCTGAAGGGGGCGCCAAATTAAGATTTTGTTTTGTGTGTTTGATATAAAGAATGCATATATGTGGGGGGGGGGGGGGTGCCAAAATCCATATTTGCCCTGGGTGCAAAAAGGGCTAGTTTCGGCGCTGATATAGAATTACAGTATTTAATACCCAGAAGAGTTTTGCACTGGGAAAATGAAAATTTGGTTGATAAAATCTCATAAAAATGACACAAACAGTTTCATTGTGTTCATTTTTTTCATAATTTGTAAAAACCATAGTAAAAACATGTTTTTCCAGACACTAAAAATCATGGTAAATACGGGTAAAAGCCTTCAGACAATAAGTACCGTCCAACCCTGAATTTAGGTCACTTTCCCTTCAAAAATCAGACTTGTGGAGTAGGTGGGAAAAATAGCTGACTCCAACTCTGGGATATTTTAATGATTCTACTAGATTCCGATTCCAGGCTGGCTAAGGTACTAATGTTGTCTGTTGATTAAAATAATGATGGAATAATATAAGAAAAAGTGAACTATACTATTACAAATGGGGCTTAATAATTAAATTAAATTGTAATTATTAGTATTACTATGGCAAAAATTTACTATTTCATCATTGATTCTCTTATTAGGGCTTCAAAACTAAAAATATTGTATTTTCTGCTTTATTAATTTTGCAATTTCACACCTATAATTTTAAAATTCCAACAAACTCTAAAGAACACAAAATTGAAATTTTATTTTGGATTTGGGAAGTGAGAAGAAAAAGCACAATTATTACAATTTGTTTATCTTACTGTGTCCTAAAATTTCTGTAAAATAAATAAAAGTTAAAGATGATTTTTTTTTTTTTTTTGGAAGAGAGGGGGGGGGGGGGTAATTTGGATTTTGTGAATTCTAATGAAAATAAAAATTAAAAAAATACAGTAGACTCCCTCAAATCCGCACGCCTAAAATCTGCAACTCTCTAAAATCCGCACATATTTTATGGATGTAAGCAATCAATGGCGGATCTAAGGGGGGGGGGCAATGGGAAACCCCCCTTGAGCCCAGTAAAGGGTCTGAAAAAGATGCCCACACGGAAAAAGGATTGGACTTAATCTCGAGACCGGCGCAACCCGGGTCGGGCCGCGCCATTTTTAAGTCACAGAATTGTGTCAGGTCTTTACACTTTCAGAACCGGGGCAGATCGAGTCTGACTTTTTCCTGTAGAGCGGGATCGAGCCACACTTTTCTTTTCAGGGCGGGCCTGCCATGGATTTCGTTCTTCCTTGAAGTAAACACTTGGTCTAAGATCGAACCAGACCATAAGGGAGGAGAAGCAATGATGGATCTAAGGGGGGAGGGATCCTTAGATCTGCCATTGGTGGATTCAAGGAAAATGCGCTTTGGCATTTTCCAAGGCGAAAGGGCGATCTCCCCCAAAATGGAGAAAGAATAAAAATTTTTGTTGCCTTGATATTTAGTCAGGTTATTAGAATGTTAAGGGGGATAACAGAAAATGAGCCGAAATGTTGAGATTTGGCACAAAAAACTCAATTTTGGCTACACGCAATGTAAACCATTTTAAATAAAATTAAAATCATAAGGGAATTTGTTATGGTGGATCTATTGATTATAGTAATATTAATAGTAATAATAATAATAATAAATGAATAAAAAATTGAATGTATTGTATATATATATTATTTCCTTTTTCGACAAGTGAATTGCATTTTTAGTTATAAGGTTGTGTTTTCTCACGATGATCTTTATCAGGCTGTCGCATGCAAAAATTCGGTTGAAAACGCCTTTTGGACCGCGTTTTCTGGAAAGCCGCCTGCATTTATCGAAAAATTAAAAAAACATTATGCGACTTTATGGTTTCTAAATAAGACTCCCCCTTGCCAATTTCGCCTCACCACTGACTGAGAAGTTGTGCTCTCGAAGCTGGTAGACGGAAGTTTCAGGGTTTGAACCAAATCGTTTCGGTCGGCCAAACCGTTCGGAGTTTTCCATGATTCTCTTCTAACCTTAGGTAACCTATTAATATCTTCATATATTAATAGAATAAATAACGGGAATGTCAAAAACCAAAATGTTATTGATGTTGTGATTTGTAGATGTTATTATTGCATTAAAATATATTTATCCTTTTAATTATTAAAGTAAAACCCTTAGCTGATATTAAATATTAAACTTGTTTTTATTAAGAAGCATTGACTTAAAAAAAGAAAATATACTTTATTAACTGACAGTAAATTAATAAAAATAATTAACTGTGTTCTCAACTGTTTTGCTCTACAAGCGCAAAACCTTTTGACACATTTACAAATTCATTTTTCAACGGAAAGATAAAAAATTGCAAAACCTGACCATGGAAGCGATTTGGAATCTAACTTAGTTCCCCCCCCCTTTTTTTTTATCAATAAATTACCTATTGATTTATAAGCATTTTCGATCACGTGATCACGCCTTTTTCTCCCTTTCGTCCACTGGATTTATGTTTTCATCGGAAAATGCAATTCAAAATGCCTTCTTTGATGACTTGTTCTAAAAAAAATCTGTGGTGTTTGTAAAAAAAAAAAAACGGAAAATGATTGAGATTAGATAGTTTTTGAACAACAACATCTGCTAGTTTCATGCATTTCCGAACAAAAATAAATTAAAATTTATGTCTGCTCCTTTTGATTTAAGAACACTCTTCAAAATAAATAAATAAATAAATATTAAAAGTTAGTTACATTAACAAGAATTATTAATCATATATAATAATTTATATGTTAAATTATTATTACTATGTTATTATTATTATATCATGTTTTATATTATATAATATATATAATATACAATATAATATATAATAATTAATGCAATAATATAATAAAAATATATAACAATACATACTAATGTAATCAATAATAATGAGAAATAATAAATATAAAAATAATAATATATAAATATGGATTAAATATAAAATTATCAATTAATTAATAATTAATTATTTAAATATTAATAATTATTAAATTTTATAATTTTTTATTAATTTTTTGTTATTCTTTTAATTATTATTATTAATAGAACCGCTGTAACAAATTTCGTCACATTTGAAATTTTATTTTAAATAGTTTATGCTGCATGTTGCCAAAATCGAGTTTTCTTGTACCAAATTTCAAAATCTTAACTCTTTTTCTGTTTCCCCTTAACATTCTAAATATCAAGACAACCTTTTTTTTTTGTCATTTTTTCTACTTTATTAAAATATATGTACATGTATCATCATATGTGCCCCTTTTTTCTCACTCCCAAGAATGTTCTTCATCAAAGTTTACATAAAGATATGAAAGTTGCTATCTTTATACATAAGCTGTTCACCAATCAAGCTGAAATAACAGATACACGTGTTTTGCACATGTAAGCTTACTTGAAATTTATAATCGGTTTTCTATAACTTAACATATATCCCTATTATTTACTGTTGCCATTTTTACCTGTTGACGTTTTTTCCGTTGCCCTTTTTTCCATTGACGTTTTTTCCGTTGACCTTTTTTCCGCGCACCATTTAGACATGTAATGCGAAATGAATATTTTCTTTTGATTTTATTTTGCAGTTACCGAATAATTTAAATTTCTAGTGTATGCAACGTATACAAGTCGTAATCGCTTTTCATATGGAAATAACTGTAGTAATTATCATTCCTTTTGGGATCTCTACTGATGCCGTAGCGGTAAGTAAATGTATTTACCATATTCTTGCGATCGAGTAGTGTTTCCTCTGTTCCTAAAAAAGTGTTGAACTTTAAAATTTTTAATTTGAGGTTATTTTTTGGGTCATGCTATAACGAAGGCTTGTTATGAAGAATGAAATGGTTATAGTTAAAAATGTGCATTTTTTACAGAAAATTTAAAAATATTGTTCGATTTGACAGATAATGGACAGTATTTTCTACAGGTTCCATGCATTTATTCATGAAACACACTTCATTAACATGTCCATTGTCCATAATATTTTTTTTACTAAAACAGAGACAACATATGAGAATCCTTTTATGCGTAAAGTATATTTTTATTTTACATCAAACTGTTCTTTTGATAATATTAAATTTATCATTTAACAGCCTTTTTTTAAAATAAAAAATAGCTTTAAAATTATTATTACTTTTGGAATATTTTTTATACGTATTATCCAATTTTTTCTACTGTATAATTTCATTATCGGGTTTTGCTCTTGATGTCGCAAAATGTTTCTGCCTCAAGCGGGACCGGGCTGTGGAATAATAGCCCAAATTTATCTGTAGTCCGCACTGACCAAAATTTCCCTGGTCGGGGTTCGGCTCGGAATGAAAGTTAAATTTCGGTCCGTGGCCGACCCAGCCTAGACGTATGCATGTGCTCGGGCCTGCCCGAGTCGGCGAAATAGTTCCGAATTTTCTAATGGGCAAGCAAAATTAGAATAATTTTTCCAACAGGCCGGGCCAATAAACAAAATAAACGGGACGAGCCGGCAAAAAAATTGAAGGGCCATATGGGTCGAGCCCAATATATATATATATAAACAGAAATCTAACATTTACAGTGTAGAGATCAGCATCGGAGAATTATATTGTGTGTAACCCAGGTTTAATATTTTTTTTTTTTTAGCAGGCTCGTACCGTCCTGAGATCAGGCTTGCATTGTTTTTCTACATATAGACGAGCCGGGCTGGAACTAGACTTAATTGTTCTCAAGATGTGTAGGACAGACAATATGCAGTGCCGTGCGAAAAGGGGGGGGGGCGAAGGATGCGGTCGGCCAGGGCGTGGAAATTTAGGGGGCGCCAAATTTATGCTACCAGCGTAATTTTTGGCCTGTTACAAGAAAAAGTTGGTCGGAGGGGGGGGGGCACAATTTGCTTTGTCCCGAGCGCAGTTTTCTCTTCGCACGTCAAATGATTGCGGATTTTTCTACCTTATGCTGTCGCTTCCAGAAATTCCATTCAAAACGGTAATTTTCACAGTATTTTCTTAAACTGCTTATCAAAAAATGGATTACACCATAGTTTCTGAATAAAAACACCTGCTAATCCTGCTAATGTGATCCACAACGTAAACATTAGTTAACCCGACCAGCAGCAAAAGAAAAGAAGTCAACCGGACCCAAACCCGACCCACAGCAAAAACTAGAAGTCAACCAGACCCAGACTCAACCCACAACAAAAACTAGAAGTCAACTGGACCCAGAAACAGATTAACTACCACCCAGGCCCCTAGGCTTGACTTTCTGAGGGCCCCCTTTCACTCCTTCAAAGTGGTATATACTGGAAAAATTAAAACACATGCTTGCTTCATTAACTCATAAATCATTGATGATTAAAATATAAAAGATTACGACAAAGAATTTCGCACATCTTTTGTATTAATGTCCGACCAGTGTAAAAGAATATTTACTTGTTCTTTATATAAGGAAAATTTTAGCACCGGGCCCCCTTTTCTTCTGGGCCCCTAGGCTTCAGCCTACTCAGCCTAATGGGTAATCCGCCTCTGACTGGACCCAGACCCGACCCGCAGCAAAAAATAAAAGCAACATGACCTGCAGTAAAAAAATTAGCCCCGACCCACGCATTAAAGTTGAGTCTCCAAATTTCTAAAATCACCCTCCCTTTGAGGATTCTCCAGATTTGCCCTTGTAAGCAATGAAACATTGAGTTCAGATGTAGGTGCAAAATTTGACTTTTTTTAATTTTATATCAATTCCATATATTTTTTTATTTGTAATTTTTGTTAAGGCTATTGAATTCATGATTTTTCATGAAGAAAGAATAATTTATTTCTGAAAAAATAAAGATATTGATGATATCATGAGTAATCACAATCTTACCAAATATATTTATGTATTAATCAAGCTTTTTTAGTTAAGTCTGGCTAAACCTGAAATAAAGCTTCATTATTTTATGATCTTGATCTGAATTAGTAATGTACCTTTATGAGGCAAATTTCATTGAATAATTTAGGAAAAACACATTTAATCTTTATAGTGAATATTTAATGGTACATTATTAATTATTAATTTGACCTTTGCTTTTATTATTTTTATCATTTTAAAATCTAAATTTTTATTACTTTAGTTTATTACTTATTTTAATATTTTAGCATATTGTAAGCATTCATTATATTTTTGATTTCATTATTAATTACATTCAAATTACTTTAAAAAAAATGTAAACAAAACAATGACCAGAAATCCGCAAAACCTCTGGTCCTAAGCTGTGCGGATTTGAGGGAGTCTATTGTACATTTTTTTAAATTAATTTTGCACTTTTGGTTTTATTTTGGATTCCACAGACCTGAAAAATTTGAAATTCAAAAGGGTAAAGTAATGAAATTTAACTATTTTATCACTATTTATGATATCACAGATTCAGGAAAAAAAAAAAAAAAAAAAAAAAAAATCTAAAGTTTTGTTTTTGCACTATCCCGAAAGGAAGGGGAAGGGGGCAGATAAAATTTTTTATCAATAAAGCAAGTGGACAACATTCTTTTTCTTTTATTTATTAGTAAACGCAAGCTTCATTTTAAATATACTTTAGATATGATTTCTCGAACCATGATTATATTATGCATACACATGCGAAGAATAACAATGTCAAATGTTGGAAACCTACATTTTGAAATTAATTTTATAATAATTTAGTTATTTGAATAATAATTTTGTATTTTCATAAAAATAGATAACAAACTAAAAAAAAGGTTACTTTACATTAAACATACTTTACGTTAAAACATACTTTTCTGAATCAAAGACATGTTAGAAAGAGAAAATTTTGATTGGATCAAAAATGATATCGATATCAAAAGACACCCTCCTCCCCCTAGAAATATGATATGTGTCAGACAGTGTATAATATTTTACCCTCCCCCCTTCCACCCTAAAATGATAATGTTATATATGCCCCTTAGTTCATTTATCTTCAAAAATAACACAAATTTATAAATTTTTTTGTGACCTCTGGTGAGAGATATGCATGAACCTGAAGTTTTTAGGCTCATCCCCTAAATATTTTGGTTGTGCCTTTGTATTTATTTAATTTCACCCCAATTATGCCTATTTTAAATTGTTCCTATTTTATCAGTGTAGTTTGATTCTTTGAAATTTGTTGTATTGGACTCAGGGGCGTAGCTTGAAATTTTTATTGGGGGGGGGGGGGTGGAAGAGCCAAAATTTGGCACCTTTTATTGTTTTGTCGCCCTTGAATTATTTGCACACTTTTTAAGAGAGGGGGGGGGTTAGTTATGCTACTTTTTTATCTTTAATTATTTATTCATGGCAATGACATCTATTTAGGTGATATAAGTGATGCAGCCATGGTTAAATTTTCATTTTAAGCGTGCATGCACATGTGCTGATAAAATATCTCTCCCAGCTCTTATTTTTTCAAGGTCTAAAAAGGCAATGTAGAATGTTTGAAGAGAATCCGAATCCTGGATCCTTAAATTCATTTTCCTGACATGATAAGAACAATTGTATTTGGAAGAAAAATAAAAATACAGAACGCAAAGTTAATTACAATATAGTTATAAAGGTTTCAAAGTCGCAGCTCCCCCCGAAACTTGCTGGTCAATATAATTGAATTTAGCCTTCAATTTTTTCTGCTGAGATCCTCCGAGATCGGGCCCACTACTATCACTCCCACCAATGTAAAAAAGGAATGTTAAATCTCTCGATGAACATTCGACCCCTTTTCAAGGAAGTAATGGTGGTCTATATACTGAATATAAGAAAATGGCAGCTGACGTCAATGTGGGCAAAATGGGATCCACAGTAATTTCCTGCCCGTCTTTAAGACTCCTACTGTACACAAGAAGACAAGGCGATCTCATTGGTCTAATGTCGCGATTTAAAGCTCTGTTGTATGATTGGTCAACGTCGCCATGTTGATTCCTGTAATGATCACTAAAGCAAAAATGTAATTGATAGATTGGTTGAAGGAAGCGCTTCTTTGTAAACATGCACATGTGTTCCAGTTTCTGTATTCCAGTTCCTTATTCCAGTTTCTGTAAAATGGAATAACATATTTTCCCTTTTATTATCTTAGTTCCCCAGTAAATACATATAAGTAAAAAATAGTCTATCGTACTGCAATTATAACACAAAACTTTAAAGTATTTATTTTTTTCTAATGTGCATTTTTTAAATCGATTGCACGATTATTCTATTAATTATACAGTACATTAACGAATACTTTTTTTTCCTGTCACATTTTAACATTAAAAGACAGTCGTTCAAAGTAAATTTAATTTTCTCTTTCAACAATGGCTACTTTAAAAGCAAAAATCAATTATTTCCAAATCCCTTTATCCAATCACTAGAATAAAAACTTATTTTAACCTCTTAAGCAACATATTCAATTTAGCAATAGTATGCTAAATACCGGATATCATTAAATTTTGTCAAAAGTAATTTATCACAATAGCAATTAGCGATGCAAAAAACTCAGATGTATAAAACATTTCAATCTTGATTTAAAATAAAGACATATACAGATATATTTTGGAATTTCAGATAAATGAAATTTAAGCTGTAATGTCCACTGCAAGACAGAAAAAAGACCCAGCAGAAGAGTGACAATAACATGTAATGTATATGTTACAATTGATAAAACGTAACAAAATTATATTTAGGAATTATATTATAAAACAAAAATAGAGCCCCCAAAAAAAACTATTACTCAGTTGAAAACATTTTTGAAAAACATTCTTTTTATCATTTGATCAGTAATCCTTGCAAGAATGGAATCAGTGCCACTTGATCAGTAATAATGCATTTTTAATAATAATCTTCCAATTTTAAGTACAGTGTTTTATAAAATAAAATCTGTGAAAATACAATATGTGGATACCAAAAACCTAAATTAAAAAAAAAAAAAAAAATCATGTAAAACTGAATATTTGTTTGGTTCCATTCGATTGCATCTTACTATGTTTGATTGCTTTTTCGAAAAACATTTGTAAGTAAGGGTGTATCCCGATCCAAACTGCTTATTTCTGCATTTAATTTTGATTTCATTTTTGCTCTGAAATGCATCAGACTGACAGATTCTCTTATTCAGAAACTATACAAGGTGCCATAAAGCTCGATATTTTGATAAAGGCAGAAAATAGTGTGAAAATGCTGTGAAAATGGGCATTGTGAGCCGAATTTTCTGAAGCAGAAGAGCTGCAGACGAAAAAAAGCACCATGCTGAAGCAATGATTGTTTATCAATCAAATTCTAATAAATGGAGCGAAAAATAAGATCGTACGGCACCTTGCACATATCTTAGAAATCACTCTAGCAAGTTTCATGTGTCTATTTTTAAAAATGAGTCTGAAATTCTATCAGAAAAATTCGAGATATTGAAGGTTGGAAAAGCATGTTTTCGAGTACACCCTTAAACATATATCTCTTTTAATTTTGGGGAAAGCTTCATTCCTGCCCAGTTCTGGGTTAAAACTTGGTCGATTATTAATAATGTAAAAGTTTCAGAAATCACCTTTAATCAAAAAATTGCTATCTGTTTAGGAAATAAATAATAAAAACCATTAAAACTTAAATTTACCGGAAAACCGAGAATGCTAATCGATTTTTTTCCACTAATAATAGCAATGATCAAAATGAACTCACAATTGCGTCAGAAAGATAAACATTGTACTTTAAGACCATGCTTAACTAAAGGAGAATATGTACATTTTTTACCTTCGACTGCATCAATGTTTTTCATCCACTTTTTCATAAATTTGCATCATATCTCCGCTTCATAACTTCTTTTTCTGTTTTGTTCTCTTTAGTAAGATCCTGGTTTTTTGTTTTTATGTTTTATTTCAGTCATCACTCATGACTGAATTTCTTCTCTCTGGACGACTACGAAAGACAGCTTTTTATTTTTATTTTAAAAATTGAACGAGAAAAATCGCTAGTTTTGAAAGGTTGCGTTATTAGCTTCTGACAACACTAGACACTATATAGTGTTCGAACAATGTCTATTTCCGGAATGTGTTCTTGTTTTCACACAGGGGATAGCGCCTGGTAGTAATCTTAAAATGTCTCAAATCTAATGGATCTCCTATATTTTTTTTGAAACCATAATTTATTTTCTTCTAAATTTACAATAATATTAATTTTAAATCACGTTAATTTTATTTCATTATTTTTTCTTTTTTGTGTGCGTAAAAAATAATCTAAGAATGCCACATTAATAATAAAAATTTTAGGTGCCTAACGGTGCTTTTAAACCTTCCATGGCGCCCTTTTTGAAACCCTCTTTTTTAGGTTTTCATGACTGTGCCTCTAAACCTTCTGTGGCGCCCTACTACTAAAACATATTATAGAACCATTCAAACGCTCTACAATCGTTTCCACACTTCTTTTCCCTTTCTATCTATTTCTAAGGGTGACCAACAACTACTATAAGAAGGAAATAATTGTACATCTATCCTGGAATTCATTACAAGTCCGTTTTTGAAATTTTTTATTTCAGATGCATAAATTTTCTTTGGGATAGGAGTGGGAGTATAGAGGTAGTAACAAGTCTAAAATTAAGTGCCTTTTTCATGTTTTGTAAGTGAATAATAACTCACTTTGTAATTTTACATTTAAAATTAAGTTATTTTATAATTACTTGTTACTACTAACAAAGTCTTTTTCAGGCGCCTAACGTCGCCCTTAAACCTTCTTTGGCACCCTACTATATGAACTTATTGGGAGGGGAGGCTCCCCCCTCCCCCCCCCTAAAGCTACGTCCCTGATTGGACTTGCCAACATGCTCATATAAATTGTCTTAAAATTCTACTTACACAGTCTGTTTAAAATGTTGTCTCTATTTTCCAGTCCTTAGGTCCTTGCAGGCTTTCATATATCAAGCTCTATCTACAAACCCAAAAATATGAGGTGAAATACTTGTATACTAAATGTAAACTATCTACTACAATTATGAATTAAAACAGTTTTCATCTACTCTGTACATGAGTAGTACCATACACAGTCAATTCCCTTTAATCTGCACTACATTTCAGATATAAACAAATAGTTAAAATCTTTTCTTAAAGCAAGATATAGTGCACTTTGCCCGTAGAAAAAAAGAAAAAAAAAAAGATAAATTTATTAAGAAATTTTTAATGGATTCTGCATTTATTAGAAGGAAGTCTTTTATCTATCTTGTAAATAACTATTAGATTGCTTTACTCTGAATGCATTTGTTGCCTGTATTAAAAAAAAAAAAAAAAAAAAAAAAAAAAAAAAAAAATTAATAAAAAAAAAAAAAAAAATAAATAAATAAAAAGCTTTTGAAGAGGCATTAATTCTGGAGGATAAAATGTCTTAGTTTTTTAGAAATACAAATTTTTATTACTGATCAAGATGTTCTACTTTTAAAAGGCTTCCAGAATAAATTACAGAGCAAAAAATAAAAATTATAAAGCAAATCTCTATCACTGCACTGTTTGATAGATTTAAAAATAAGTAGAAATGTTTTCTATTGATTTTGTATTATGTCATTTAAATTTATTTTTAATATTCAGTATAGTTTTTTTTATTATTAAACAAAGCATTTTTATTAATTTTTGTGTTGTTTATTTACAGTTGTGATTACTGTATTTTATGATAATTTCTAAATATTAAAATGTAAGCCAAAAAATGACCTATAATCTGGAAACCCCCCTTGGTCCATGCAGATTAGAAGAAATGTACTGTACTTACTCTGTACCTACTCTTATATCTAATCAGTAATCTTGTATCTAAACCGATCATCTTTAACTTGAGTAGCCTTATATAGTCCATAAATGACAATAATATTTCATTTTATAGATTTAAGATTGTGTACAATTAGTTTAAGTTCACTTTAAAATGTCTAACAGGGAAAAAAAAAAAAGAATTGGAGTTATCTTGTTTTATAATGACTCAGACTCTGACTCTTTTACTGAAAAGTGCATCTGACTCCACAGCCCTATTCAAAAGTATATTCCTGAAGGCATCTCTCTGATAACAATATAGCCAGCACTGGCTGACCTTTAACCCCCTGACTGCCCAGCAAAAGGGTAAAATTGTAAGGTTGTTTTCTCTCTAATTTATTAAAGATATTTAAAAAAAAAAAAAAAAAAAAAAAGATTTTTTTTTTCCAACCTAATTCAAAATATGTTATTATGTATAGGTGTATAATCTTTGAGAGTTTTAATCCCAACTTAATTTTTCAAAACTTTGTTTTATTTGTAGAATTATATTAATTTAAATATTGCTTATGGTGCAGTGAAACCTACAGCTTAATGTGCGAAAAAAATCCATTTGCGGCAGTCAAAAGGTTAATAACTAAGTTTTGTTCTCTTCGTTCTGTTAGGACCTTGAAACTTTCCCATTATAGGACAGATTCTGTTTCTTCAGATTTCACTGTATCGAAAATTGTTACCATAAAATCTCATTAATCCGCCCTTCCTGATCAAACGCCCCCTCCCCACTTTATAACAAATTTGAAATTTTCAAAAAATCCCGAGAAAGCACCCTCCCTCCCCATTCTCAAAGGCGATTGAGAATGGAATGAATCATTATGAAATGAATGAATCATGAATTTTTGATGAAATGTGCGTTTTTTCGAGATTTTTTAATTGCTTTTATGCTTGTTCTGGCTTTTTTTTACAAATTTCTCCTTTTTTCTGTGTTTTTTCGACAGAATTTACATTTTTTTTTTTTAAACCAAATTTTTTCAAGTATCAAAATTCATGATTTATTCAACGATTCATACCTTTCATCATGATTCATTCCTATAAATTTTGTTGAACGATCGCGGAAAAATCCTGTGTAAGCACCCCCCTCTAACTATTGTAAGATTTTTCGTCACATTTGGGGGGGGGGGGGGCGGATTAACGGTATTTTACGGTATTCTATTTATCTGTTTCCAGAGATCATGCTAAAGTTATTAGACTCTTGGGGGTGAGCAATCAGTATAGGTGCCATTTAAGGTGTTCAGAATACTTCATTATTCTCACCATTTATTTTTTATTGAAAAGTTTACCTTATGTAATCTATGCATTTTTAGACCAATTACAGAAAATTTTCTGTTTACAATAATCAATCAATAGTAAAAAGGAAAAAAAACCCTCATCATGAAGGGGTTAAATGGATTTTTATGATGAAATGTGGTACCCAATTAAAATTTGTACTATCTTTTTTTTCATTAGAGTATAAAAATTGGAATTCTTAACAGCTGTGCAATATGTAAAGTCTATTATAATGGTTCATACACATCTGAAAATCTTAAACAACTTATGGCTCTTTGGAGACAAATGCTAACTAATGTTTGATACAGATGTTTGGAAAAATGCTAACTAATAAAGTCAGGAACAATCATAAATTTTACCTAAAAGCTGAAAAAATCTGGACATGTTTTAATTTCTTTTCACTATTATACATCAAATTCATTCAAAGTGACTTTTCAAAACAGTAATCTGTGCTCCTTGCAAACAACAAGTAAGCTGACTATATATTTTGTTTTACCAACAATACTAATTTGTCTTGAAACAGGCCAATGATGGGACTATAAACATGTCAAAAGCATGGGATATTTATGTGGTCCCACATAACACCTTGATGTACTAACCAAAATTATTTGTAATATGGAAAGTAATTTTGATAATCTAATGAAAAGTTTATGCAAAAAATGTCTTCCAGCAAAAGAAATTTTAATAGAAAATCATACATTCTATGCACATTTTTATGCAAATATTGTTTTTTAAATATTCTTGTAGTATTTAATTGTGATTTGATGGTAATACTAATCCTAGTTTTGTGTTTTTATACAGATTTTTGAACTAACATTTCTTAAAAAACATAAAAACTTGCAAACATGCTTGCAAATTAATATTTTTTTATAATTTAGTTGTACTATTTTAAAAATTCAATAATTAATAATGTACTTGGATACTAAAAACTCTGGAAAGCAACCCAATTACTGCATGAATTTCTGATCCAGTCTACTACTTAAAAAAAAAAAAAAGCTTTTAGATTTTTTGTGCTTATTTTTTTACCAGAAATATAAAAAATTATTGATATACTCTTCATTGAAATTAAAAATATTATATCCCTAAGATATCAATTTTAAAACAATGTAAGCATGATTTTTTTTATGTTCAATTATTAAAAAAAAAAAATCTTTTATCTAATTAGTGATAGACTAAAAATTGTACTTAAATGTTATTAACTTGAAAGTTAATTGCATTTTCTAAATAATAAAGTAAAACTATGTAAATAATATTAAACAGTAATATGTTGTTTGATTCTTTTAGATTGGAATAATTAATGGTATTCATCTTGCTTTCAAATTTATGGGTACAAACAGTGGCGGATCAGGTGGCTATGTAATCAATACAGCATCTAATGCAGGTAATATATATATATGTTCTCCAAAAGCTTTGTAAAAAAAACGAGGAAAACTAAGGAAAATTTGAAGTTACTATAGTATATCTAGTTCATGTAAATAATGTAAATACAGTGTGTCTCTTATTTATATAGACTTTTAAGGGGTTACTTCAGTCAAATGAAAAAACCTGTTTGCTAATGCTAATCGTAGGGAAGAAATTGACAAGATATCTCGGTTGCATTCCAATATATATATATATATATATATATATCTGAAAATGAAAGTGTCCTCATAAAAAAATATCTGTATACAAAATGAAAAAAAAAAAAAAAAATAAAATAAATAGCCTGTATACAGATCAATTTTAACTATCCAATGAAAAAAAAATCATTTAAAAATATTAAAAAGTAACAGATTTCTTTATAAATTTCTTCCATAGGATTAATATTAACAAACAGGTCTTTTTATTTGAATGAAGTAGCCTCTTAAGTGTGATGAATCATATCAAGATAAACAGTTTTTGTAACAGAAAAGAGAAAACAGTACTGCAATTTATTTATTCAGTTTAAGGGTGTATTCGAAAAAATGATTTTCCACCTTCAACAGCTCGAAATTTTCCGATACAATTTCAGACACATTTTAAAAAGTAGAAGTATGAAACTTGCAGAGGGGATTTTTGAAGTGACGTATAAGGTGCCGTGTGATCTAATTTTTTGCTGATTTAATTAGAATTTGATTTATAAGCAATTGTTTTCTCAGCGTGACCCTTTTTTTCGTTCGCAGCCCTCCCGCTTTGGAAAATTTGTTCCAAAATGCTGTTTTTGACAGCATTTTTTGCATTTATCAAGGAATTGATAATCACGGCACCTTGTATAGTTTCTAAATAAGAGAATTCGAAAGTTTGGTGCATTTGAGAGCAAAAATGAATCTAAAAAAAAATCTGAAAAAAGGCAGTTTGGATCGGAATACACCCTTAAAACACAGAGTATCTCATTCCAAACTTAACCTGTGTTTTGTCCATAACTTTAATTGAAAATAACTATCGTCTGGAAAATTTTAGTAAAATTTTCAACGCTAACTGTATGAAATGTGGTGACATCACAGGAAATTGTTAGAAATGCACTATATGTTTATCAGTGATTCCTTATGTACTATCAACTACATTCTGGCTTATGAAGCATCTAGCTCAGTATTATTTCAACTTGAATGGTGACCATTTTGAGCACTTTTTGGGATAATATTATTATAATCTTGTAATATCTTTATTATTTTTAAAGTTGTGGTCAAAAATCTTAGTATGTTTTGGAATAAAGACACCCGTACTATTGTTCTGAATAAGGAAATACTGAATCTGGTTTAATATAGAAAAACTGTTTGTCCTGAAAGTATTATTCTTAAATGTTTGTACTAATACTTTTAAATTACCTTACTTGTATGTTTAATTAATCATTTGCACCATATCCAGCCATTTTTCTTTCATGGCAGTGTATCTGTATTTTATTATCTATATGATAAAAGCTTAAGTCAAGTGACTGTCATCAACAAATCCAGGCTGACTGCTCCATTTTACATATAAACTTCTTGCATGTGACGTCACATGCTTCATCCGGTGCCCAAACAAAAGGCAAATGTGATGTTATCACATTTGTAAACATAGTGATTTGTGCTTCATTTTTTAAGTACTTGGAACTAGAGATGTAAATTTTTCGGAAAAATATAAGTGGCAAAAAAAAACTGGGTTTTTGCCGGTTTTTTTCGGGAAAAAACGGAAAAATTGGAAAAATTGATTTTTTATGACTGTTTCTCCCAAATAAATTATATTTTCTTAGAGAATATTAAATAATAATTTTTTTTTTCCATTTATATGTATTAAATGAAAATTATTTTCACTTTATATTACAAAATAAAAAAGTAGCAAAGCCTGTTTTTAAAAGTCTAGTTTTTTTTCCCACAGCCTAAGAATTTTTATTAAACGCTATTGTTTGTTATATCATACCTCACTTGAAATGATTTTTCAGTTACATGTTTAACTACCAATTGACCTAATGTAAAAACTTGAGCCAATATGTCTGCAGTTTGGAATGAAATAAATTATGCATCCCATTTACATAAGTATAGTTTTTAAAAACATGATACTAGTTTAAAGAAATTATTGCAGTTTTGTCATTATTATGAATATCACTATTCAAAAATTCCAATGTTTGTTTAAAAAACGTATATTTTTACATTATTATTTTTTTTTTCTTAGAATTATAATTTTATTTCCCTTTATAAAATATGTTTAGTTTTGGTATAGCTTTCCAATCTCAACTCAAAGAAGTTTTGATTTAGTTTTATAATCTAAATTCAAACAAAACTAAGTTTTACTTTGGCTTACTCAGGTCTGCAACTAAAAAATAGCATAGGATTTATTGACTGTTAGATTTTTACTCACTGAAACCAGAAGAATATATATGTATATTTTTTTAAGTTTAATTAAATGTAATTTTTTTCTTTTTACCCTGTAATCTGGTATTCTATTCTTGAGTAAGAAACCATATTCAATAATGCTTCCACATGGTAATTTTATATTTCTAAGAGTAGAACTCAAAAGTTATGAAAACAGAACACTACAAATAGAAAATGCTCAGTATTTGAGGAATTAACAAAAGCAGTTACATACAGAGATAAACTTCTACTGTGCTTTAGAAAACTACAAAAATTCAAAGTTTAATCAAGAGGGAAAGTATAATTTGGAACATAGTTACTTGTAATAAAATATGGGCATTTTTTTTTCATCACAGTTGTACTTTTCTAATGCAAACTGCCCATGTTTTGCAACATTACTGTATATTATGGAAGTAAAATAGAAGTCAGTTTTAGATTCAACACCTTAAAAAAACATTCAATTAATCAGCTAAAACGAAATCTTGAAAAATGCAGCATAGTAGTGCCAACTATAGGGCAATTTATACCAAAAACTAAACAACATTAATATATATCAGAAACTGTAGTTTGATTTAAAAAAAAAAAAAAAAAAAAAAATTGTCCTTGAGGTAAAGCTATTGCGATAATCATGAATAATGCAGCATAGCAACATCATCTGTTGAGCAATTTACAACAAAAAGTAATGAGCATGAATTTATGTCAAAGATTAACTTAATCTGAAATTATATAAAAATACACATATTAGTTTGAGATAGAACTATTGTGGAAATTATGAATAATGCAGCATAGCAGCGCCATCGGTTTGGCAATATCCACTAATAACTTAACATCTCGAGTTTATATCAAGGTGTAACTGAATCTAAAGTTTTGTGAAATTATGTGCATCAGTTCTTGAGATAGAGTACCCATAAAATTTGTCACATACAGAGTCACAGAGTGACAGATATTTTCCAAAAACCATCAAAACCTGTTCAGGACCTTCTAAAACATTTAAATACACCAAAAACTGGAAGTCAAATTTTTCACGAATTCAATACTTACTTCTTGAAAAGATAGATTAAAGTAATAAATGCATACTTCAAAATTTTATGTTGAATTTTTAATTTTATCATTTCCATTAAGCGGCATATTATTGCAATAATGATTTTTTTCATGTAATCAAGTTTTTGTAAAATTGTGAACTTTTTGTATATACTTGTAACAAAATATATCCAGAATTTTTGAATAAGAAATTATTACTATATTTAGGTTCCTATTTAGACATTTTTAATAAGGTTATTTACATACATATATGCAACTTAAAAAGATTCAGCTGCTGTATGGAATAAGATTTTTTTATTCCTTCAATCACTGCACTTGCGAAAGATTCAATTTGTTGATTAAACTTTTTCTGAAATGTCTATTTTCAAGAGAAATTTTGCAAAAAGTCTTGTGTTTCAAACAAGAAAAAAATGTGAAGGATCCTTCCAAGTCCTCTCAAACAGATTTCTGCTCAGAGATCAGATTACCCACATTAAAATTTTCATGTGAGACACTCAACATAAAAATAAATAAAATAAAAAGTACGAGAATGTAGCTATTACAAAATTTTCACTATATTATCTCATAAATGAAATTTCAATTTTTCCAGTTCGTAAAAATTGAAAAATAAGCCTTCAGAAAAAAACCGGTTTTTTTCCCAATTTTTCTGGTTTTTTTCCAAGCATTCCCATCTCTACTTGGAACAATAATGCAAGAATAAGAAAAATCAAAATTAAACAGAAATACTACACGTGCTTTAAACGGCCCATGGGGAGTTATAATGTTTTGTTTGGGCTCCAGATGTGCACCAGATTAGAGTATCAGCCGCTGCTGTGATGTCAATGCAAGGGGTTTATACCAAATGGTTATTTTTAATCATTTGACCATTTTCAATAATCATTCATTATATTCTTTTGACTAAAACTGCATAAAAGTTGCATTTGGCCAATAGCAACTTTAATATTTAGCAGAAGTAAATTGAAAACAGTTTTTTGATGTCAAAATAAAATGTTTTGCTTTAGGATTATTTTATTATTATTATTTTCTCTTTTACTGTTTTAAATGAAATAAAAGTTAAATGAATATCGTATGAGAGCAATATTTCGTGATTTATCGCCTGCAACAGGCTGATATAAAAATACCAAAAAGCATTAACTGTATTAAAGAAGGAGAGCAAAGAAATACAAAATTAAACATAGATCAATGTCGATTTTTAATAAAATTGTACTTTAAGGGGGATTCTTCACTCGAAACCTCCTGTTTCCTAATTTTAAACCAACGGGCTGGTTATTTTCAAATTTCTTGTTTAAATTTGAATATTTTAAAATAATTTTTGTTGCATAAGATTGCTGAAGTCGATCTTTAATATGACTACTTTTTATTATTTTGATTTTGGTTGCACATTTTTTTAATAAAGGTACTTTCACTTTCAGAACCAGTTTTGAAACTGAAAGTACCTTCATTAAAAAATCTGCAAGCGAAATTGAAAAGGTTAAAAAATAGTCATTTTATAGATCAAGATCAGCTATCCTGTGCAACAAAAATCACTTTAAAATACTCAAATAAAAAATTTAAAAACAACATGCTCTTAGACATAATGTTACGGAGCAGGAGTTTTAGAGTAAGTGAAGAATCCCCTTAAAAGCCATAAACAGGCGATAGTGACAGCAATTATGTTTTAAGTTAAATGATCTGGCTATCGTAAATGTCTTCCAAAAACTTTGTTTCACCACATTATACTTGCTAAAAATGTTAATTAGTATGTAGCCTGATTATGACACATTATCCAAAGCAGTTATATGAGAATTATATTACTTTTTCTAATTCTTCCTTAATTGAATCTACTGTCAAGATTATAATGAAACAGAAAACTTATTTCAAATAATATGATTTAATATAAATGTGGATATCATTAAAGGCTTTTCACCATGATTCTTGCTGGCTTTTATCCAACATTAGTGATTCAGCAAATAAGAAATAAAAAATAGTAGCCAAATGAAAAAAATGTTAGCAAAATAGATTATGCTTAAAACACTGAAAAATCTATCTTTATCTCCTTATTTTATTCCTTTTTTAATTTTTTGTAATTCTTTATAAGATAGAGATTTGATTATCAGTTACAGAAAGTATTAAAAATAAGTACATTCTAAATGTCTCATGAATATGTAAATATTTCTGACATTCTTTTAATAGTCTAAATAAAAATCCAAACAGCGATCATTGATTTACTGTTGTGAAAACATACACTAAAAATTGCTATGAGATTTTGACTCTAATAGATAGAAAAGAATGAACAGTCAATAATGCTTTGCATACAACTAATAAAAAATATGATAAATGGCTCAACACCACATTCCATCAAAACTTTTCTCTATTTGGCACCTGATGCGAGAAACTTTCTTTGTTTTTATCATCACAAAGCTTGTGCATAAATAGTAGTCAATTAGCAGTAGAGAAATATCTTTTGCATAGTATTTTCAGTGTCTTTGGCTGTTGCTAAACTTGAATTGGTCTTGACTCAGTATCTCTATAAACAGAGTAATGTAAATGGCATGGTGTAATTGAACATAAAAAATGACATCAGTTGTTCAGTAATGCAGATAAGAATAAGAACTGCACTGGCACACTCATAAAAAATAACAAATTAAGGACTTGCAATGTTCATTTATTCACTGAATGAAGCATTTACAAATTGTCAATTACATTAGGAATTTAAACCACTCTATCACAGCCTCTTTTAGCTGTGTTTGTAATTATGTATGTTTAATTGTCGTCTGGTCCATCTATTCGCATATAACAATGCAAAAATTATCCACCAAATCGTCTGAATTTTTAAATATATGCTTGCTGCAGAAATTAGTTGATTTAATTTCAAATTTTATGAAAATCAGATGTATAGTTCAATTGCAGGGACAATCAAAAGTAATCAGTTTATCATTATGGCCTATGTATTGTAAACTTGTTCAAGGTCATCTGTAAAATTACTATCTATTGACTATAATAACAACATTTTCACTCCTGATCATTATTGTGGATTATGTACCAAAATTCAAGTTTGGCTTTAGAGTAAAATATATTGTAATTTTGACTGAATAAGTAGATTCTAGTTTCACATTACAAAAATTTTATGTATTGACATACCGGTTGTCCCAAAAATGACTGATGGATTTTAAAATTCAATAACTTGCAAACGGGGACAGCTATTTAAAAAGGGTTATGTATAATGTCAGGAGTTTTTTTACCGTAATTTTTTATTTTAGTTTGCATCTCAAACAATAGGTGGTGCTGATGGCGATTGAAGGCCAGGTGATCAGTGCTGAGTGAAGCGCCGACCTGGCCTTCAATCGCTGTCAGCGATACCTATTGTTTGAGATGCGAACTAAAATAAAACTTTACGGTAAAAAAACTCCTGACATTATACATAACTCTCCTGCAAAAATTTTTTAAATAACTGTCACCGTTTGCAAGTTATTGAATTTTAAAATCCATCGGTCATTTTTGGGACACTCGGTATATTATCATGCTTAAAAACTGTGAACATCTTTCCTATTTCATCTTGTATCATGTGTCATATTTTTAAAGAGTTGAATTGAATGACAGAGCTACGTAAACTATGATATTTTATTCTTGTAAATACTGCTTTTATATTCAGGACAAATATAAGTTCTCATGTTTTGCTAATTGATATGTAGGTTTAGCTGGTTTTCCTTTAGCTCCTATTTACTCAGGTTGCAAACATGCTATTGTTGGATTAACAAGAAGTTATGGTGTAGGTATCATTGTTTAAGTTTTATTTAAAAACAATTGATTAAAATTTATATTATAATGTAATGAAAATTTAAAATAACATAACTTGGGGTTAGTTGGACCTGAAAGAGAGCTACTTGGGCATAATAAAAAATGTTTTAAACCTGTTTTTGGTGCACTGTGTTACCATTAAGCTCTTTTACTTTTGGTAAGCTTTTTAGTATTGGTAAATTATATCAATAATCTTAATACAGTAGATCAAGGCAGTGCTGCAGCCAAGGGGGTGGTTTTGGGGTTAAACCCCCTCCCAGAGCTAAGAAAGATTGCTATTATTGCCGCTTATATAAATCAAAACAAAATTTAATGTTTAAACATTTCAGCATATTTCAGATTCCGCCACTTTATTGAATAAGATTCCATTTAATAAAGTGATTAGATTAAATAGCGAAAATTCTACTTAAAACTGAAAGTGCATATTACATGGATTGGTTTTTTGAACTAAATCACTTTTCTGAGACATACTATGCTAAAAGAATGATGATTTCCTGCCACACAGATAAAGAATTTCAGTTATTATACAGTGAATATTCTAATTACCGTAATTTCCAGAAGAAACGTCGCAGCGTTTACGTGTTTTAAACTGAAATTTCAAGCGATGCGGCGTTTACGTGCATTTTTTTCTTTTTTCTTTTTTTTCTTTTTTTTTTTTTTTTTTCCAAACAAGCATGATATTTTTCTGAATTTTTCTGAAAATTAAAAAAAAAAAAAAAATCGATCATAACTCCAAAATTTCAGACATAAAATGTATCGCGAATTCCGACAAATGGTCGCAAAAACAAATTAATTTTGATTTTGTCAAAATATCGCGAAAAAATGACAATTTTTGTTAAAAGACCGCAACAAGTTACGCAAATTTCGCATTAGATTATGAATAAACAAAAATTGCATTTTCGAATGAATTTCCTGAATTTCCCTCTTATCTCCCCCGCCCCTTCTTTTATAACTTTCAGAAAATTCTTTCCCTTGTTCCAAAGATTCAGGGATAAATCATGATGAAATGAATGAATCATGAATCTTTGATGAAATGTGCTTTTTTTTTCGAGATTTTTTTTAATTGATTTCATGCTTTTTTGGCTTTTTTTTTTATAAATTTCTTCCTTTTTCCACGTTTTTCGACAGAATTTAAATTTATTTTTTTTTTAAACCCAATTTTTTTTTAAGTATTGCTTCAATTATCAAAATTCATGATTCATTCAAAGATTCACGATTCATTCCTGCAAATTTTGTGAAACGATCGCGGAAAAATCCCGTGTAAGCGCCCCCTTTTAATTATTTTACGATTTTTCGTTACGTTTGGGGTGGGGGTGGCGGATTAACGGTTTTTACGGTACTGTTAGGAAAAAAAATCACCGTATCCGCTGCGCCGCACTAAGCATATTTTTACTTTAAAACTCGTATGCGTCGTGGCGCTTATTCCCGAAAATACGGTATTTAAATAATATTATTCATTTTGTATTTTTTTATTAATTTCTGATTAATAATTTCATTTTTATGATTTCTTAATACAGCTTATTAATGTGTTTCTGTTTAACACGTCAACGGCGATTACCGCAGAAATTTCACCTGCGGCGTTTACGACCATTTTCTAAATTTTTTTGAGTGATTTTTCGCGATGCGGCGTTTCTTCCAGAAATTACTGTAGTACTGATTCTATTAACCGGTGATTCAAATTGCTGGCAAACACTTTTATCAGAAACTCAAAACCCTCCTAGAACCAAATTCTGGCTGTGCCACTGGATCCAGGACAGATTGGTTTTAGTTTTGGATTCAATTAATGCCCCAATTTATGGTTATTGTTTGCTTTTAAATGTGATTAATGAGATAATATGTTTGTATATTCAAATATCTTAATTCTAATTTTGTATTGTTTTTCTTAATTATATCATTTTTTTCTCCTCTGTATCAATAGAAAAACAATGATTATGCTTTCCCAGAGTAAAGTAAATATATTTGCATGTAACATTTATTTACCTAATTCTGGCTACACATACCTCATTTCATGGATGATTTGAAGTACTTAGAAGGCCATTGACAATTTAGACAAATAAATTATTTTGACTATACTGTATCAGTAAGCATAATCAAAATTCATGTTTTCTTATTCATCTATAAGGCGACATCACAATTAATTTGGATTTAACGTATGTTCATTGAACATGTTGATGTCAGATAATATGCTGCCATGATCCAAATTTCTTCTGATGTAATTCTCATACACATAAATTACTAATTGTTGCCAGGATTGCTCATATATGATACAGTTTTGGCTGTGGATTTGACTATGGGAGATTAACTTTATAAATGAAGTACAGTCGACTTTTGTTAATTCGAAATCGGATAATTCAAATCTTCGCTTAATTCGAACTAAATATGAAGTCCCAAAATTTTCAATGGCAGAATAATGTTAAAAACTTTCATTAATTCGAACTCATTTTTTCTCGACTTTGTTTAATTCGAAATAACGAGAATTCTGATTTTTCATTTTTCTTTTCCTTCTCGTGGATTTCAGATCATTTGAATAACTTTCTTTCTTTGATTTTTTGTGAAAATTGTTCCGAACGAGTGTACATATAATTCCATGCATTCGATATCCACTTTCTTAATGCCGCGTCTGTCCATCAGTGATGCTTTAAATTTTTCTTTCATTATGCTTGTTTCTAATCTTTTAATTAGTTTATGTATTTATCCATTCTAATTTAATGTTAAGTCATATTCTAATGTTAACAGACGAAATAAGTTTAAAAATCAGTATAACATTAATTCCTTTGCAATAGTATCATATTGAGCATGTTTTTATTTCATATTTTCCATAATTCGTACTTTCGGATAATTCGAACATTTCTTGTGGCCCCCGACGAGTTTGAATTAACGAGAGCCAACTGTATTTTTGTAGAATAAATTTCATATATTGCATTACATATTTTTACAAATGTTTTTGGATTAGTATCTGAAAGTAAAGTATATTATAAAGTGTTTATAAAGTCAGTCAAATGAAATAACTGCATTTTTTTTTTTTTTTTTAAGAAAATTACATATTTTACCTTAATTAACTTTGCCATAATGAAACAAAACATTGTGTATTTGTGTTGTCCATAGATGCATCCTATTATATTATTAAAGACAATAACTTGTAAATCTTTATAAAATGAATTAAGCAGAACATAATGAAAAGATTGTATGGCAACCTATATAAACTGGGGAAAGAATAAAAAATATACAAAATTTTTATGTTTAAATATTTTATTTCAATTTTTGGCTTCAAAAAATAACTTTTTCTGTAGAACATCTCTATTGTATGTATTTGATTTTGATCATTACTACATAAATATTTATAAAAAATGCATTAAAGAAATTATCCTTTATCTTTACATAAAAACATTTAGTTAAATTTATTTCAACTTGTGGTTATTAAACTTGTGTTTTTGTATCATTCAAAAGCAATACATATTTTTTATTTTTAGTGGATTATTTAAGTTTACACATTGTTTGTCTCTTTCTTCAGCACATTTGATGCTTTTATTTATAAAGGAAATTTCAAACATTACATAAATTCCATTATATGTTAGAAAAATATTTCATTAATGATTTGCTATGAAATAGAAAATTGTTTTCTTATTTATTATGGCAATTTAAAAATTTTTGTTTTTTATTTTTAAACTTTTCATTTCAGTCACAATACCATTTTGATAAAACCGGGGTAGCAGTTTGTGCTGTATGCCCAGGTCCAATAGATACTGCTTTATTTCATGATTTCCCCAAAAGCTCATTGGATGAAGAAATTGCTAAGAAGCATAATTCTAACATGAACCCAATTAGGTAATTTTTTTTTACTTGTGAATTGTAGTAGTTTTATAAAAGTATTCATAGAAGTATTGTATTATAAAATTAATTTGGGTTGTAATATAGCTGCTAAAAAAATTAAATAAATCAGATGGATTGTAAAAGAGAATAACAGACACAATATTACTTGTTGACAGCATGTTCATTTTTAACAGAACAAAACCTTGGATTCTCTTGCCAGTTCCATATAAATAAATTATATAAAACTTAGAATTTATTATATGGTGATAAGAACACATTACAAACCCTTCTCTAAAAGTTATAGTGTACTGGTGTGGGAAAAAAAAAAAAGAAAAAGTAAGCACCCCCTACTAACTCCTCGCCAAATTATCATAGAAAAAAGTTACATTTACTGAAAGATTGGGGAAAAAAAGTCTACTTTTAAATGATATATATAAAATTTGATTAGATGGTCATCTATGTATTAAAACAAACTAACTTAGTTTTTTTTTTTTTTTTTCATTGGCAGTACCCAGTTCAGACAGCATAAATGACCTCTACATCCTTAAATTACTCTAAAAGCAAAATTTCATGCAATCCATAAGTTAAGTTTCTGAGAAATTAATTATCTTAAAACAAACATACAGTCGAGGATCTATAATCCGCGGACCCATAATCCACAATTTCCCATAATCCGCGTTACTTTACGAATGTAAACAATGAAATAAACAGTTAAGAAAATTTACAAATCCGTGATCCAAAAATGATTTTTTTAAACAAATAATAAAAAATTAATAAAAATCATAATAAAACATGTATTTTTTTTTAATTTACTCTTTTATTTTATTGACAGCAAAAAAACTAAACTGCATTACGGAACGCAACTAAGCTTACTGAGCGTTCGAAATGACGACTGTTCATTCGTAGCTATTTCAGTTTGTGTAAGTTCAGGAGAGTAAATAACCAATGAAAATGCACTATTTTGTATGCGTTGCGCATCCTAGCAGTAACATAGCACCTGTTGAAAACTAGATATTATAGGTTGGGAAGATCGAATCAATGCCGACCCAGTGGCGTGGTTGGTAGCATCAGCTCCTCCCACACCGCTGGACCCTGGTTCGAGACCAGCTAGCAGCATGGGTGTCTGTGTTGTCCCTGTGATGTGTATTAAAAATCTATGTACTGTATTTCCTGTAATAATAAAAGTGTTCTGTATTTGTTTCTGTGCATTATGGATCATTCGAGGTAACAGCCATTGTAACTATAGACCTCAAAGCATTGTTCACTCAAACTCAATC
Organism: Maratus speculifer; assembly: GCA_964019185.1. Classification (NCBI taxonomy): domain Eukaryota; kingdom Metazoa; phylum Arthropoda; class Arachnida; order Araneae; family Salticidae; genus Maratus; species Maratus speculifer. The sequence continues at coordinate 312,522,656 of OZ025296.1, read as the reverse complement.
GAATCAATGTAACCAATCATACTGATCGATTGCAGAGGCTTCCCCAACGTCACAAAAAGCAAATGGGAACCTTCAACTACATGCGAATTCTGATTTATTCCTCAAGATCCGATCTTTCGGGAAACTAAGCTTTAGCCGGGGAGCTCTTTTTTCTTCATTCTATTTACGTTCTTAATTTGGCAACAAGCTCAGTTGATGAATTGATGTTAATGCATTTCAACCCACTTGTCATCTAGTATATGCATATGCATGGTGCAAAATGAATAACGTAAAGCATAGCAATTTGCATTTGTAATGAAAGAAAGGTGGCGCTTTTTTCACTGCTAATGTTTGTAAACAGTCCCACATGAGCATGGTTGCCACTGCCGGCTTCTGTTTGAGTTTGCCTTCTGTAAATATGTTGCTTATGTTTTTTTGAAGTCTTTTAATGAAAAATCGGCTTACTTTAGTACAAACTTTAAGTTTGTGGAGAGTTAAAAGAGAAGTATGTGTTTGACTGAAGCAGTCTAAATTTTAGCTTCAAATCATTAAAAAATGTGCAGGATAATGTTTAAATGAGAAAACGACATGTAGATAGAAGCACATATATATAATTTTTTTTGAAAATACTTATTAAATTATTACTAGATTTCATATTTATCTTTCCATATTATACTGATTATACAGTAGAGGACCTATTATCTGGAATCATCGGGACCGAGGGCTTTCCGGATTTTGGAATTTTCCAGATTTCGGGTCCGTCCGAAACTCGACACTCTCACCCCCCCCCCCCCCTCAAAAAAAAAAAAAAAGACAAGGAATATAGCACTGCTATCTAGAATATGAATGAAAAGTGTGTTGTATGAGAAGTCTGTGGAAAAAACACTAAGCTACAATTTTGACTCTTATACTATAGTACAAAGTCTCAAATCCGGACAGCCAAAATTTAGAGCTCTTCAAAATCCGGACGTTTTGCCAACTGACTTTATACATAACTTTATACCGTAAAATACCGTTAATCCACCCCCCAAAGGTGACGAAAAATCGTAAAATAATTAGAGGGGGGGGGCGCTTACACGGGATTTTTCCGCGATCGTTTCACAAAATTTGAATTTTTTGCGAGATATCTGCAGGATTTTTTCGCGATATTTGACGAGATTTGCAGGGTTTTATCGCGATATTTGACGAAATTTGCAGGGTTTTATAGCGATATTTGACGAATTTGCAGTTTTTTTCGCTATACTTGAAAAAATTTGCGTTTTTTATGGGCATGAATCATGATGAAATGAATGGATCATGAATCTTTGAATGACTTATGAATTTTGATACTTGAAGCAATACCTGAAAAAAATTGCGTTTTTTTTTTTTAAACGTAAATTCTATCGAAAAAACACAGAAAAAAGGTAAATTTTGAAAAAAAAAGCCAAAAAAGCATGAAATCTTAAAAAATTTCGAAAAAACGCACATTTGATCAAAGATTCATGATTCATTCATTTCATCATGATTCACCTCGTTCTCAATCTTCTTCATTTCCGGATTTTGGGTCCTTCCGGATAATAGGTCCTCTACTGTAGAATTAAAATGCTGTCTAAGAATAATAGAATGACACATAATTCATTATTCTCTATAATCTACAATATTCCATAATCCGCACAACCTTTGGCCCCAACTTGTGCGGATTATAGATCTTTGACTGTATTTTAGGGGTTGTATCCAAATCAAAGTTTGGTCTCAATTGTTGACCAAGGGACCATACTTGATGGCCTGGTATATCGGGCCAGCCATTAAAATAATCTTAAATGTCGGCTTTCTAAAACATTCTTAAATTGAAACAGAGTATTGGAAGCTGAAAAATAAAAGTTGCAGAATGGCAGTGTGTAATAAAAGACAGAAATGCAATTAAGTTTTATAATAAACTAACGTTTATTAAACAAACAACAACAAAAAAAAAAGTTAAATAAACACAGTAATTAAATAAATTTAAATAGAAAATAACTTTTAAAAAACAATTTACAATCTGTTACATTCCTTTTTCATAGATTACAAACGATCGAAACTACGAAACTGGCATAGGCAACATGGCAGGAAGCTCAAAAATTTATATATATATCCGCAACTTCTATGTAAATACTTATGTTCTCAAAAATAAAACATTCTTCTTACACAAGCCATTGGTAAAGTACTGGAGACTAATTTATATTCACATTGTATAAAAGCAGGTGTTTCATGAAGGAATACTAAAATAAATCAAAAACACTACACACAGTTTAAAACAGAACTTGTTATATCTCAAACACTGGTTCATCTGGTTCTTGAAACAACTGTTCATAATTAGAAGCAAGCAGGGCTGTAACTATAAACTTGGAGGCCCCAGGGCAAAATCTCCTGGGGCCTTCTGGGGAGGGGGGGAGGGGGGGGACAAATTGAAACTTTGCCCCAGACACAGTTTTCTGCATACTGCTATTTGAATGTACACAATATGATAAACCAAAAGTGACTAAAAAACGTAGAATTCGGCAATCCTACTCTGCATGCACCTGACGGCGATGCAAATTTTGCTGATCCCCCTGAAGCTAGCATAGGGGAGAAAATACAGACTTCTGATTGTTGAATATTTTAAAGAACGTTTTGTTTAAGTTCATTTTTGAGTTTATGTAACTTAATCATACGTTTTTGTTTAAAAACCTTTTGTAAGATGAATATTGATTTTTTTTTTTTTTTTTTTTTTTTCGTATAAGAAGAAAGATTTTCTAGAATTTTTTAGATGCTTTTTTTATTATTCAACCGATTAGAAGCCCATATTTTCTTCCTTATTCTAGTTTCGGTGGGATCGGCAAACATGCTGGCTTGACATGACACATTCGATTTGACATTCTGCTGTCAGCTCTAGAACTGCTTTTGCATGAAAAGTGTGTGGAGCATATCGACGGACACGCATAAACATTTACTCTAGTATTTTGATTTTCTTAATTACTAATTTTTAGTTAGGTGCTGGGCATTTTATAGGAAGTTATACTAGAAACTAAAATCAATAGTTTTTTTTAACCATCAGTTTGGGACCCCTCAGGCTTGGAGGCCCCGAGGCAGTGCCCCGCCTGCCCCAGTGATAGTTACGGCCCTGCAAGCAAGTTACATCATCTATAAATTTACATAATGAATCAAATTCCGCCTGGTGAGTAAAACGATCTTTTGAGAGGAAAAAAAAAAAGAAAAACCATGGACATTGTTGATATGATGCTGCTATGGAACGAAACGACATAATAGAAACAGAATGGCATAATACTAAACCTTGATCTTGAAAAAACAGAGATTTGAAAAATAACCAGATGGAAAAGAGATGAACAATACTTTGTTTTGATTTGAGGTTGGGAAGTTGAGTTTAAATTAAAGAAATGAATGATAATAGATTAAATAAGTAGTGTATAAGTGTCCAAGGAAGGTTTATTTATGCTAACAATACTCATCAGGAGAATATGGGATTCCTGAGAAAATCAGGGGATGAATTTTAGGCTGTAAAAATCAGGGGAATCTCAGGGGATAATACAAAAAATTTGCCAAACCTGGAAAAATCTGCCAAAATGACAGTCTATTCTGGGAAAGTGGGGACAATTGTTACTGTTTGTGTGCTTTATTATCATATGTAATATCAAAATGTCGTTAATTGTTGATATGGAAAAATTGCACATCCCGGAAAATACATCAGGGGATTCTCAATTGTTGTTGTTGTTTAAAAAGTACAAATGTCAATCTAGTGAAAAAGCTATCATGCCAGGGCTCGGACCTGTGCCATCAGTACATCGCACTAGCGTTCTACCGACTAAACCACATGGAATGATACCCAGCTTAGAACTTTTCACTATAAGATGAAATATTTTCCGCCAGCCACTGACATGGGGCAAACATGAAACTCAAATCCAGCATGGATTAATTGCAACTGATAAGCAAACAAAGATGAAGAATAAATGCCTGAGTGAGTTTTTGTCAATAAAGATAAAATGCACAACAGCAAAATATATACAAAATGTTGCCATGATTGCAAAGCGTTCTTAATACTTTTAATGTTAGCCTGGCGCAATTATCACCAATAGAGTTTTTTAACTTGCCAATAGCATTGTTTTCTTTTTTTACATGGTAAATTAAAATCAATGCTTTGGTATTGAAATTAAATGTCTTGGTTTATAGTATTATTTATTGCTTTTCTTTTTCTTTTTCCTTTCTTTAATTTTTTTTATTTATTGTTATTTATTTATTTATTTATTATTATTATTATTTTAGTGAAATGAAAAGTAATGTATTTTAATATTTGTGAGTTAAATTAAAGTTACATATTTTAAATAAAATGAGTAAAATAATTGTATTTTAAATGAAATTAAAGAAATATAAAAAAAAAAAAAAAAATGCAACAAGAATGCCAAGTGTATGTAAGTGTATGGCAATTTCTCACCTACACTTGGCTAACATAAAAATACAACTGCTTGTTTCTCTAACAGAGTCTTTCAGTTTAGTGAAGGATTGAGCAAGTAAATTAAATTAAGGAAAAAAAATAGTAATAACATGATGCAATGCTTAGCATACATTTAAGAGAAACCAAAGTGGTTGCCAGGATGGCTAGTTTAAGTTAATATTGGCTGATATTTGTCACATTTCTGTGTTTATTACAGTCACATTGGTTGAATCCATTTGACATGAAAACAAAAATATAACAATTTGCTGATGAAAATAACTTAATCAATCAAAACTTATTTTGAAAAATAATGCTATATAGTTAAAAAGTTTATCTCATTGCCAAATTTGTAATATATTTGCTAAAAATACTGAAACAAAGCACATAGAAAAAACATAAAAAAAGACACATTGTTACTTTTTGACAATTTCTTATTTCTAATGGAACAACCTTGGATTCTGTTGCTAAATCCACCTAAGTATATTGCATAATTCATAGAAGTGAGAATACCTTACAATTATATATTTGTTTAGGAATAATATATATACTAATATTATAAAAAATTAATGTTTGTTTGAAGGAGATTTAAGAAGAGTAGGCTTCTTTAAAACTATCTAGTCGATTTAAAAATAATAATTATAATAATAATAATGGTGGCAAAATTACTGACGGTCATCTCTGATCCTATGTAAGTTATATTTTATATCAGTGCAACAATCTCCAAAATGGTACGAAAGCAACAAACATTTTTTTAAAATTGCAATGTCTATAATATTGTTTTGGCTACAGACTTCAAATTAGACATGGTTCTTACTTTAAGATGCAAATACTTGCAATGAACAATTTCTAAAAAGTTCAAAATGTAATAGGATGAAGCAGAGAATATTCTAAACACATTTTAAATTGTGGTGTATTTGAAACTGTTAGGCTAGAAACTTGAAATTAGACATGGCTGTTACTTTTAAGAAAAAAAAGAATGCACAAAACAAGCTCTCTAAAACTCAGAGTATAGGAATGAAAATCACCCTAAATTTCTGTTATGCTGTTGGTGGGTAAAAATTTCAAATTTGGTGTGGTGATTATTTATAAGATGTAAATGTTTACTAAGAATGATTTCTGAAAAATTGAAATTTTAAAAGAGTGAAATGAGAAAAAATGTTTTAAATTACAATTTATATTGAACTGTTAGGATTAGAAATTTGACTTGGCTGTTAAACAGTTAACAAACGTACAGAACAGTTACTAAAAAATTCTAAATTAAAAACATAAAATCAGCAAAAAAAGTCTTAAGTCATGATTACCTGGAACTTCAGTATAAATTAAAAAAATTCTTTCATCATAATATTGCTGATAGTCTTGAAGCAGTCTTATAACTTGAAATCTGACATGGCTAAAATTCAAAATGTTCATGTTAGGGTGCAGGAACAAGAAATGTTCTAAAATTGAAATTTCTGTGATATTGCTAGAGTTAAAAACTTTAACTTAAGTGTGGTTGTTACTTTTAAGATATAAATGCTTTCAGTTAAAAAAAAAAAAAAAAAAAAATTAAAATACAATTTTAAAAATCCAAATTTAAAAATGTGAAATGAACAGAAAACTTTCTAAAAATGTTCTAATTTATGATTTATTTACAATTGTTAGGGTTAAAAACTTAAAATATATTATAGAATTAGATTTCTTTTTCTGCCGAGCAATTGAAAGCCATCCTACAATTTAAATGCATCATAATGGTTGTTAGCCAACTAGTATGTTATAAAATCAACACATTCATGCCCACATGCACCACCAGGAGTGCACATTATATTTTTGGATTTTTTATGCATTAATTTATATTGCAAATGTATTAAATGTATATAATATAGTTTACTAAATGTGGTTTCTTTTATTTATTGTTAAATGCTATTTTTAATTAACATGCTGTTGCAATATTCGATATAATCAGTATTATAGATTGTCAATACAAAGTTATAAGCAAGATACATTTACACTGTGATTTATTATTCTGTATGATGAACTGAGAAATGGAAAAATTTAAAATAAAGATGTTTTTTATTCTTTTATTATTTTCTGTCTTAAATATTTCCTACATAGAAAAATGCTCTGTATTTATTAATGTCATCTTCACTTCTACTGTATCAATTGATATGAAATCGCCAATAAATAAAATCTTGTAAAATAAGAGAATGGAATGCAACTAATTAAAACAACCTCTTTAGAATATTCACTCTTTGCAGTCTTATTATTATTTATCATATGTATTAATGTCATTCAATACAGATTCATTAATTAACTTTCAAAACATTTTTATTTTTTAGTCCTGATGAAGTAGCAAAAGCTTTTCTACAGTTGCTGAGAGATGGGAAAAATGGTGCATTGCTGAGAATAAATCATGAAGGCATGAAATATGTTAATGAAGAAAACTAATTGATCTATATCTATATATATTATTTTTGATAATGAATATTTTTACTTGTAGTACTTTTTTAAAAATATTATTTTGTAAAGATAATTTTAAATAAAAAAAACAGGTGTAAAAATTCCAAATAAAAAAATTTATTATCTTTATTACATTATACTTAAGTGTAGTAGTATTTCATTTAAAACATTGTTATGTGTTAAAAGGTTTGACTTATTAGACTGCAAATTCACCTCTCAAATATTAATACTTAAATTTTAGTTTTCAGATAAGAAATTCGAATGAATTCCAAGCCTATATTATTAAGACGAGAGATCAGAATTTCAGAATTGATTGATAGGGATGCTAGGATATTATTTTTCTATTTTCACCGATTGTAGAATATCATGTTAATCTCTGATGAAATCTAAACACAAAAGGACACATTCAGGGCCTGACTTAGACAGTGGGAGATTCCGGGAACCATGGTTCCAGGATAAACCATTTAGATATCGACCGTTGCTAGATGCCATGTTAGGCTTAGTTGAAAACAGATGTTAAAATGATGCTTATAAAATTTCTGCCACTTGAAATAATGTTTGTTCAGCATATCTATACTAATAAAAGAACAAAACGCTCTGTATGTGTGTGTGTGTGTGTGTCTGCGATGGCTAGCAAAATCTATAAGATGTATGAGGCTCAAAATTTTTATGAGAGTAACCCAATATCTCTCCTGATGCACCTGAAGCTCAGAATTTCAAAATTCTATTTATTAACTGAGTAATTAATTAAATTCCAAAGCTCTCTCATAAAAAATCGCCTTTTTTTTTCGCTTTTTTCCCCTTTCATTTTCTTATGGTTGATTGGTTGCATAAAATTTTCGCAGAAATAATTAAAAAAGCTGGGACAGACCTTTAAAATTCATAGACTGGCAAACTGTCAGTTTAAATGAGGATTTTTTTTTTAAATCACAGCTGCTGTACGCCATGGAGTAAAAGATAGGTGGAGGCGAAGTAAGGTTTGCAATATCGAACCATTTATCGCTGAAATTTTAATGTCTCAAACAAAAGCACAAGGAAGGAATTTTGTATTAATAAAATGAATTGAAAGAAATGAATTACAGCTAAAGCATATTTTACGAAGAAATGGTAATTTTTTAAAATGGTTTTTTCTATTATATTATTTAGGTTAAAGTTAAATTGCATTTATGTTATGGTTAGAATAAGGATATGTTACAATAAAGTGAAGGCTAGGTTACATTTATGTTATATTTAATTTACGGTAGGGTACTGTTAAGTCGCTGTTAGGTTACAGACAGGTTCTGGTTACGGTATAAAAGTGTAAGGTTAGGAATTTATACACAGAGTGAACATTACGCAAGATTTGATTAAAAATAACACTTACTTTTGTTAAATAGCTCTAAAATTATAATACTATATGCCAATCTTTTAGCTACCATCGTGTATCGATTTCATTCATGGTATAGTCGGATTTAAGAGTGATATAATTAGTTTGAAATTCAAAATATTTCACTTGGGATTTGTATGTGAAAATAATAATTAGTTACATGACTTAACAGTGATTTTTACGGGTAAATATCAACTTTTTAACACGAAAATCAGGCAATTGTTGGATACATATTACCTCCCACGTTTCTCATTGCTCATTTTGAGTATTTTTAGAGCTTAATATTAGTTGTTATTTTTAAAACTGATTTTTCACACAGTCAGTGGCCACGTATTTCAGACAATGCATTTCTCCATGTTTCGAGTTAATGATAAAATCATACAAATTTCAAGTTTGTTTAATATTGTTAATACGGACCCAGGCAACGCCAGGCGCGTCAGCTAGTTTTCATATAAAACATCTATATCATACCCAATTACAATACATAAATATCAGTGGCGTAGCTGAAGGGTGACAATCGGGCAGATGAAAATGGTGTCACCCCCCTTCCCTTCCGATTCATCATATTTTTTCAATTACAATTCTACATCATTATAACAAATGACCGTACAATTCCTTATTTACCTTCTTTCCTCCTGCATAAAAGAACCACAGGAGTGACTCATCTTTCAACTCATAGTCCACATAAATCAGTGTAGTGTCTATAATGTACAAGAAAAATTCTTTCTTTTAAAATTTGCTTTTGCTACCTACTCGTTGGATACTTAGGTTTTTGTTCCCTGGTGCATGTACTTTTTAAGTACACCATTCTGTGTAAAATTTCACATTCTCAAAGAAAAGAAAACTAACTCTATTGCATTGTGCTCTAAAAATTTCACTTTATTTCAGAATTCCTTTTCAAAATCTTATAAGATTATATTTTTTATTTACAAATAAAGATTGGGTGTTAAATTTATTACTATTTTTAAAATGTACTTTTCTACAATACAAAATCTTCAATAATAGAATCTACTTTCTGTTTGTTTGTATGCAGCATTAAAAAGATGAAATGCAAATGAAAATTCCGTCATTTTTGACGGGGTTATATACTAGTCATAGATAAAAATGCTGCCATCTTTCTGCTATTACTGCTATGGTATTGTATAATTTTAAATTGATTTATTTTCTGCCCATCTGATCTTCAAAAAAAGTGTTAGAAACAGTCATATTTATGAAATGTACAGCATGACACCAAATTGTGAGAATAGTAATAGAAAGGCATAAATTATGCTTTAATTCAGAGTGATCACAGACCTGGAATATATGAAAATAGCAGAGAATTTATTTTATCTGAAACTATTATGGAAATAAATAAGGAATTTAAAAAATATATAAGGGAATTATAAAGAAATTCGTTGAAGATTTTTTTTTTCATGTTTTTTTTTTTTTTTTTGATGAAAATTCATGTGTTTTTTTTCAACGATCATTAGATAACATTTCTCCTTTTTTATAGATTTTTTTTTTTTTTTTTTGTTATTTTTTGATCTACTTTCCATTTTTTGTAACAATCTTTTGATGTAATTTACATTTTTTCAGAGATCTTTAGGGGGGGAGGGGGATGTTTGATCGGGGAAAGGCAGATTAAAGGTATTTTACTGTATTTGTTTCATTTTGAAAATATAAAAACTAAAGATGTATTCCATATCAAGCATAGGATACAGCAGGCAGTTTACATTCATTCATGGGTAATATAATTTGTTCTCATCTGCAATGTTTTTTTATTGTGGTAAATAAGCATGAAATTAAAGAGCATAAAATTTTCAAAGAGAAGGAAATTGTTACAGATCTGCTGGATTAAGCTAGGCATTGGAGATTTTCTTTTCTCTTTTGCAGATTCTTTTTTATCGTACTTTTATTTTGCTTTATATTATGTTTAACTTCTTCATGATGGGAGACTTTTATGAAATTTTTAATGTTTTGTCACTGGAACAGAAATTTGTGCCTTTTTAAATCAAGAAAATGGCCCAATTAAATAAGACAAATTTTTCTGTAAAATTTTACTGATGGGGATAAACAAGGATTTTTAAGCCTTTTTGCGGCACGTATACGTGTCACTCGTCCCCAAGGGATTAACTCTTTATTATTTAATACAAAAATTTAAGATAATTATTAATAAAAATTTATAAAATGCATAATGTAATGACGAAATCGTCACGACATTGCTTAAGTAAATATGTATAAAAAAGAAAATGAAAAGCACAATCAAAAAAAAATATAAATAGATATATAAAAATTGAAATAAAATTTTGAATTTATTTTAGCATTAACCAAGGAATAATAATTATAATATGTTTTATTATTAAGTAACGTTGAAAGCTAATTGCAGTAAAAAAAACTGCAAGATTTTATTTATAATAATAATGCACGTGTGTAGTCTTGGAGGGATTATCACCACGAATTCCCAGACAGACATGATGGGGCAATAAAACTATAAAACATAGTTTGTCGCCAGCCTTTGACATAAAAAATCGAAGAAACAAGCACAGAATTTATGGGGCTTTCAACAATTATTTACAACCAGGGGACAAGGATTGCGTGTGGTCGACAGTGATACACAAAAGCCGCAGCATCACGAGGGGTTGAACGAGAGGAAGAAGCCAAATAAACAAAAAAAAGAGAAAGGGGTGGAAAAAATAAAAAGACATACCTCCCCAACGGTCAAGGTACCAATGACCTGCTTGGGATTACAAGGGACGATTAAAATCTTTTTTTGAGTAACCAATGAATGAAGAGTCATCCGCACAGAGAGATGGAGAGAAAAAAAAAATTCTTTTTCTCTCAGATGTTGTTTTTCCGTCATCTGGAGATCAGTGGAAGAAAAAAAAATGTGTTTAATTTTACTTTAAGAAGGGACTTTGGAACGAGATGCAACTTAAGAAGAAATATGAATAGACATTCTACAAGATTATTTTTTATGCCTCTCCGCAGCCTACCAGTGCCGAATGGACTCGGTGTGATGATTTTCAATTGATATGCAATAGTCCATTTATAAACTGATTTTGCATGATTCTCATCAGGCCCGATATGATTCCTCATTTAGACATTCTACAAGATTATTTTTTATGCCTCTCCGCAGCCTACCAGTGCCGAATGGACTCGGTGTGATGATTTTCAATTGATATGCAATAGTCCATTTATAAACTGATTTTGCATGATTCTCATCAGGCCCGATATGATTCCTCATTTAGACATTCTACAAGATTATTATTTATGCCTCTCTGCAGCTTTCCATTATTAAACGGATTGGGTGTGATTGTCAACAAGATACAACGCTATGAACATTAATGAATAATATTTACATGGATGAGTGGTGTGCTTATTGCAAGAGACACTTCATTAATCATACAGGACTGTCTGACATGATTATCAAGTCTGCCGGATGCCGTGATTATGGTGAGAAATTTTTTTATAATCCTTCCAAGTGATAAGGCCATTTAAAAAAAAAAAAAAAAATATTTTGTTTTATGTGTAAAAAAAAAAAAAAAAAAAAAAGATTCACTATTTAAGTTTTAATTGATAAAATTAATTAAAATAATAATATAATAAAACTAATGAATAATTTTTTTTGGGTGAATAGCCCTGATGATTGTGCTGTGAGCATTTAATATTATCCATTATTTAAGTTGAATTTAAAACAAAAGAATTAAGTGTAGTAAGTAAATTATATCCTTATTGGCGAATCTTACTATTTGTTATTTGTATTTACCATTTATATATTTTGAGAATAAATGTTTGAGTGTATATATGTATTTGTGTTTTTTTCATGATTTCTTTTACTCTATTTATTTTCAGCGAATTAAGAGATTAATAACCTTTAATGTTAAAGATCAGAATTCTTTTATTTTTGTTAATTTTATGTAACCCAATAGAATCCTAAATTTGCAAAGTTGAACGTTGAATAAGTGGAATCTGAGCTATTGCGATGTTCCTTTATTTGAATTATTGCGAAGTTTAAAAGAAAACAATTTTCTTTTTGGTAATATCCAGAACAATCTTTCACAACGCGGATTGGGATATTATCTTAATATTATTTCTTTAGTACTAACCTCTATCTTTCGCGTACCTTGTAATGTGGTGTGATTTTCCTCACCACATTACTAAAGTTTAATGGTGCTAATACCAGGTGTTTAATTTGCATTTAGGATTACAAATTTAATTTTTTTTCTTCTGCATTTAATTATACATAGAAATATATTTTCAGTATTATAAATTTTCTCCTTAATTACCTATTTTATATTTCTCTTCTTTTACTAACAAAACATCACTTACCTATATTGTGTAAAACAAAATTGATATTTTATGCATTTCTAGAAAAATTAATAATAATGAACAAAATTAATAATTATACGTATGAAATGAATTCTTACAGAGGAGAGCTTGTTTAGCTCACAGCACATTATAAAGAAAAAAAAAAAAGCCTTCGGTACTAAAGATTTGTTTATATATATATATCTGTACTTTGAAAATTTATTTTGTGATTATTATTTATGTGTGTCTGTAGAAAATAGTTAGGGGGATTTTGAAATTGCTATGAAATATTTTTTTCTCTTTTCCTTTATGTGAGTGTAATTTCGATACCTAGAAAAAAAAAATAATTCACAGTGCTAAAAAAAAGTTTTAAAAAAAAATAATAATAAATAAAGAAAAACATTTAAACATCAATCTGTTAGAGATTTTCAAAACAGATAAATAAATATGACAGGAATAAAGGGAAGACAGGCTTCTCCCGAAAGGGAATCTTTCACTATTGGAGTGGATACTCTGATAAATTCATTACAAAATTTTGAGGATAAACCGGATCAAAACATAACACATTTTTTTGAAGAATTTGAGGAGTTAGCTGTAGCGGCACAATTTCCCGACGACATAAAATTGGTATTGGCGAAATCAAAATTCAAAGGGCAAGCGAGAGAAGTTATGAGAAACACAAATGAATTGCATAAAGCACAAGACTATAAAACGTTTAAACAAAATGCGATAAAACAATTTCAAAAAGAAAGATCTTTTGCTGATGCTCAGTTGCAATTTATAAATACCAAACAAACAGCCAATCAAACTATTGAGGAATTCACAAAAAAGTTCTATATAGAAGCACAGAAATATCTTGCTTTATCAGGACATGAACACAAGAATGGAGCCAAAGAATTATTAGAAACTATAAAACTAACAAAATATCTTGAGGCGCTAAGACCGGACATTTCTTTCGAATTAAAAAAATACCCACCTACAAATTTCGAAGATGCGGTAAACAAAGCTAAAAACATCGAAAATGCATTAAACAGTAAATGTGCAGGTGAAATAAATAATTTGACGGAAACAAGTGAAAATAAATTATTTGAGGCACTTATTAGCATGTCACAAGACCAAAAATCAGAGATACAACAGCTGAAAGAACAAATAAAAAGTTTACGAATTGACAAAAATGAAAGTGAACAAAACAAAGCGGAAATAAATCATATAACACAAAATTTTTGTCATATATGCAACAAGTCCAATCACCAGACGCAAAATTGTTATTTTAATCAAAAAAGTGCGAATTTTTTTCAAACGAGGGGAGCACAAAACAATGTTAGGCCAAGATTTCACAAGAATTACTATCAAAATAACAATTATAGAAGCTTTACAAGATTTCCACAGAACTATGCACAACATTTTCAAGCACCACAAACATTCGATTTTGCTAGACCTCATAACAATCAAATTAGATTTAATGATATGCAAAATCAGATGACAAATTGGCAAAATTTGCACCAATCACCGATAGGACCTAATCAAATGTATCATGGAAATTATAATATGCAAAATATAATTCCAATGCAAAATTTTGACCCAACACAGGGAAACAATACACAAATCGCATATACAGGGCAGCATCACAATTTCGCAGATATGCAAAATAGCCAAAATCTTTTGCCGCAAAATAATGAGAGAAACAAGGAACATCAGCCCACAATTACCTTTCCAAATGAAAACAGAGACAGAAGGAGTAGGCAAAATCATAACAGGAACAGAGGACAAAGTAATTTAAACCGGTAAAGGGACTTACAAAATTGAGAGAAATACAAGCCCGTAGGTCCCGCACCATTGAAAAAAAAACAGGGTTATAACATAAAACATAAAGCAAACAAGGAACTAAAAATAATTAAACAAAAACAAACAAAAAAGACAGAGATAAGAAGAAATGAGAACAAAAAAAAGATAATTAAAGAAAAATTAATTGCAAGTTGTAATTCGGGTAAAAACAATGAATTACCAATATGGAATTTAAAAATAAAGAAAGATATAATTATACCCGGCCTTATTGATAGTGGGGCGAGTATAAGTTTAATATCCCCAGGGGTCTTCGAGAAAATAAAACAGACAGATATAAAAATTAAATATTTAGCCAACGCTATAAAAATTACAACTTTATCAAATAAATCGATTCCTTTTAAACACTGTGTAAAATTTAAGTTTAGATTTAACAACACTTTCTTAAATGGCACATTTTATGTAACTAAAGAAGAATTTGATCGTAATTATAAAATTATTTTAGGATACGATTTTTTAAAAAGTAATAAAATAATTATGGATTTTGAAAATAACACTTTTAAACTCAATAACTCAATTATACAATTAAATTCTAATGAAGATCAAATTACTGAGGTAAATAAAATTAAGCCGATACAACAAAATGACGAGTTTCAAACAATACCAAAACAAATTCACTCTTATCAGTATAATAAGATTCCGAAAATTAATACACGAGTATTCGTAGAGAAAAGCATTACTTTGAGACCCAGAGAATCGAAGTTAGTGAACTTAATTTTTGACAGCAAACTAAAAAACGGACAACAATTTTTTTTCCAACCTAAATATAACAACAGGAAATTAGTCATCCAAAATTCAGTTCATGAAAATAAGGAAAACGAAAATAATTTATTCACAATATTAGTACAAAATAAATCTAAACAATACTTGAGACTTCACAAAGATCAGGAAATGGGAAAAATTACCACTGATTTTTTTATAAAAAAACAAAATAAATCAAATACTGATAATATTTACGAAGTAAATAACTTAAATATCACACAAATTAGAGAATTAAGAAAGAAAGAACTTTCAGAGAATGATTTTAAAGTTGATCATTTAACACCAAAGGTACAAAAGGAAGTACTGACAATTTTAATGAGACACGCTACTGCTTTCAGCAAATCATATAAAACGCTAGGAGAAACAGATGTAATAAAACCGAACTTTAAACTAATGCACGACTTTCCAATACAAACGAAACCCTTTAAGTTAGCACATGATGTAAAAAAATTCGCGGAGAAAGAAATTCAGGATTTATTGGATGCAGGTATCATAGAGCCCACGAATTCAAGTTATGCTTTCCCAGTAATTTTCGCAAAGAAAAATTCTACGTCAAAAACAAATGATAAGAACTTAATTAAATTTAGGATGGCTATAGATTTTAGAGCTCTTAATGATATATTAGAAAGTGACCCATACCCAGTACCTAATACAAAGGAAATTTTACAAAATATGGCAGGAAAAAAATTATACACTGTCTTAGATTTGCATTCTGCATTCTTTCAAATAAAATTAAATGAGCAGGACAAGCATAAGTTAGCATTTATCACGGAAGATAATCATTTTCAAATAACAAGGATGCCTTTTGGGACAAAAATTTCAACGAATCAATTTGCTCGTTTAATTGATATAGTTTTAAGAGACTTAAAGAAAAAATACAATATTCAATACTTTATTGATGACATAATAATTGGTTCAAATGATGTACAACAAATGCACATAATACTAGAAGCAGTATTAGAACAATTAGAAAAATTTAATCTTACAATTGAACCGACTAAACTAAAATTATACATGCCGGAAATAGGCTTTTTGGGATACAAAATTAGTGAAAAAGGATATGCGCCCTCACAAAAAAATATCCAGAAAATAACAAACTTCGCAGTACCCACATCTCAAAAAACAGTTAGAGCATTTATTGGATTATGCACATATTTTAAAGCAACTATTAATAATTATGCGGAGATAATAGCACCACTGACGGACCTCACTAAAGCTAATACAAAATTCAAATGGAATGACAAAGCACAAGAATCATTTGAAAAAATACAAAAAATTATAATGGAACAACCTACTATTCACCCCCCAGATTTTAGTAAAGAATTCTATATAATTACAGATGGATCGAAAATCGCAACATCGGGTATATTAGCACAAAAATAAGGAGATAAAATGATCCCAATTGAATTTACGGGAAGAAAAAAGACTCAGAAAAGAAATATCCAAGCATGCAGATTGAACTTTTGGCAATCTATGAAACCATAACATATTTCAGAAACATTCTATTAGGACGAAAATTTTTTCTGCTAACAGATTCAAAGGCATTAACGTACCATTTACAGTTAGAAAAACAGCCTGAGATTGTAGCAAGATGGTTACTAAAATTACAAGATTATGATTTTGAAGTATCGCATATTGCAGGTATCCATAATCCCGCTGATTTCTGTAGTAGATCGGTAAATGCTTTATCAATAGCAGATAATTTGGACAAACATCTTTTCATGGTAAATAAAAAGCTAAATGCAGACAATATAAAAAAAGTACAATTAAATGACCCAAAATTAAAAGAAATTATTGAGGCCTTACAACAACAAAGAAAAGTTAAAAAATATGAAAAGTATACTTTAAATAAAGATGGGATATTAATTCTGAAAAATTCACATAATTCAAATAATGCGGAATTATATATCGCACCGCAGAGCTTAAAAGAAGATATTCTAAACAGTGCACATGTCCCACATTTTGCTTTCTTAAAAACTTATGGTATTATAAAAGAAAGATTTTTCTGGTACAGAATGTATCAAGAGATAAAACAATTCTGTACAAAATGCGTAACATGCAATACATTTAAACAACATAGAACGATAAAAATTCCTTTTAAAACAATGGATAAAAATTATCTCCCAGGACAACGATTGATATGTGACATAATTGGACCTTTAATTCCTTCTTTAAATAGGAATAAATTTGTACTGACGGTCATAGACACTGCAACACGCTATTTGCAAGCTTTTCCACTAAAATCGACGGACACTAGGGTCATAATCAATGCTCTCAATGGTTACTTTAGTGCATTCGGATTAGCAAGATATTTTTCCACTGATAATGGATCTTATTTCAAATCCAAGGATTTTAAAGATTACATGAAAAATTTAAATATCGAACTAATCCCCTCATCAATTTATCACCCTCAAAGCCAATCGATTTCGGAAAGGATTAATAGGGATTAAAAAGCTTCAATAGCAGCTATGTGTAATAAAACTTACGAATGGGATACGAAACTTCAATATTTTATTTTGATGCATAACTCAACTGTACATAGAATAACAAAATTCTCTCCAAGCATGTTATTTTTTGGAAGAGAAATAAAAACGCCTTTCACAAACTTCGAAGTACATGACATGTCTTCTTATAGCAAATACGTTCAAAATAAATTAAAACATATGCACGAAATAAGAAAAGAGGTTATCAAAAATCAGGAAATAGCAGATAGGGAATTAAATAAAAATTCAAAAGCAAAACACAAGGAGTTACAATTAGGCGATGAAGTATACTTAAAACTGCTGGTAAAACCTAAAGCATTACATCAGAAATTTTCAGGCCCATATTATGTTGAGAGAATTTTCAGGAATGACAACTATCTCATTAAAAACAAGAATAGACCAGATTTAAAGCCTATTAGAATTCATATTTCTAAATTATTTGCGCCCAATATGGCAAGCAAAACTAAAACAAATAATCATTCGTTAGAGAACACAAGTACGTAAATAAATAATTAAATAATAAATAAATAAATAAATAAATAAAAATAAATAAATAAAACAAATAAATAAATAAATAAAAATGTATAATTCAAACGATTCATTAAAACTGATTCACTTGTCTACTGAAACCGTCAAAGTTTTCTAAAATAAATAAATAATAATCATAATTCATTGAACAGATTAGCTTAAATTATAAACTTTTACAATTAAATACTAATGACTTCTAAAAATGTTCGACTTTCATGTACAAAAAGAAATATCTCTAATACAAAACTAAACGTTAATTTTTTTTCCTCATGGTCTCACATGATTAATAAATATAAAATTCAAAAAAAAAAAAAAAAAAAAAAAGGTAAAAATAAAACTGGATAATTCATGGCTGATTAATTTTTTTAATTAATATTCAGCGTCAAAATGGATTTTAAAACACTATGAACAATAATAACAGTTAAATAAATAAATAAAACAGAATAAAATAAAATATTTATTACAACATATAGATATAAAAAAAAAGGGTTATATTATAATCTCATCGGAAATATATATTTCGTACTGCCCGGGATGCAAATTTTTATTGCTGGTCGATAGTTTGCATTGTACAAAAGATATTTTTTTCTTGAGATTATATGTAAATGAGATTGTCCACAGAAAATATATTAGTCACGAAGATTTTATATAAATAATCATATCTCATTAATTAATATAGCAATAAAATTAGATTAGAACAAAATTTGAAATACATAAAGAAACTATTAATCACAAACTCTAAAATACTCATACGTTCTAAAAAAAAATAAAAATAAAAATAAAAATAAAAATAAAAATAAAAATAAAATAAAATACATAAATAGAAATAAAGGAATAAATAAATAAATAAAATAACTAAATAAAATAAATTTAATTAATTTTTCACAACTCTCATATGATGGAGAAAGTAACAATAGGTATAAAAGCGGTTACATAACAACCAGACACAATAATCTAATAAAAATATTAATAAAGCCAGTGAAAAAAAAATAAATAGACAGTCAATTAAAAAGAATTCAAGTGAGAGAACGTTTCAGTGACAAAAATTTAATATACGACATAGATAAACGTATGTAAAAAAAAGGAAAGAAGAAGTGATTTAGGATGAAGATTTTTTTTTCTCTCTCAAATATTGTTGATGAAAATAACAAAAACACTTTTTACAATTCAAAAAAAAAAAAAAAAAAAAAAAAGATGAGAAGTTTCGGAGAAATTTTCTCTTATTTCAGAGATTAGTAAACTTTCAAAATTTCGCTAGTTGGGGAAGTTTGTTTTTGTTCATAGGCATAGTTCATAGAAATATAGAACATGCCAAGTAAAATACACAACCATTTCTAGAATTTTATAATACAGATGTATATATATATATATACATAAAAATAAAATAAAAAAGAAATGATGGAAAAATATAGATACCGTAATGGCAAATATGTCTTATATTTTCGGTATTTTTCAATGGCCAACTCAATGGAACGATTATTTTCTCACCTATAACGTAATGTGTATATTATTTTATAATTTAGTATTACTTTGTTTATTGTATTACATATATGCAAAAAAAAAAAAAAAAAAAAAAAAAAAAAAAAAAAAAATGATAAAGTATTTTGATACTTTCTTAATGTCGATGTAATCATATGAAAAATCTGTATATATATTTTAGTTTGTATTGTATGAGATGTTTTTTTTCTTAAACAAAGGGGAGATAAGCCCGTAGTGACGAAATCGTCACGACATTGCTTAAGTAAATATGTATAAAAAAGAAAATGAACAGCACAATCAAAAAAAATATAAATAGATATATAAAAATTGAAATAAAATTTTGAATTTATTTTAGCATTAACCAAGGAATAATAATTATAATATGTTTTATTATTAGGTAACGTTGAAAGCTAATTGCAGTAAAAAAAACTGCAAGATTTTATTTATAATAATAATGCACGTGTGTAGTCTTGGAGGGACGAATCACCACGAATTCCCAGACAGACATGATGGGGCAATAAAACTATAAAACATAGTTTGTCGCCAGCCTTTGACATAAAAAATCGAAGAAACAAGCGCTGAATTTATGGGGCTTTCAACAATTATTTACAACCAGGGGACAAGGATTGCGTGTGGTCGACAGTGATACACTAAAGCCGCAGCATCACGAGGGGTTGAACGAGAGGAAGAAGCCAAATAAACAAAAAAAAAGAGAAAGGGGTGGAAAAAATAAAAAGACATACCTCCCCAACGGTCAAGGTACCAATGACCTGCTTGGGATTACAAGGGACGATCAAAATCTTTTTTTGAGTAACCAATGAATGAAGAGTCATCCGCACAGAGAGATGGAGAGAAAAAAAAAATTCTTTTTCTCTCAGATGTTGTTTTTCCGTCATCTGGAGATCAGTGGAAGAAAAAAAATGTGTTTAATTTTACTTTAAGAAGGGACTTTGGAACGAGATGCAACTTAAGAAGAAATACGAATAGACATTCTACAAGATTATTTTTTATGCCTCTCCGCAGCCTACCAGTGCCGAATGGACTCGGTGTGATGATTTTCAATTGATATGCAATAGTCCATTTATAAACTGATTTTGCATGATTCTCATCAGGCCCGATATGATTCCTCATTTAGACATTCTACAAGATTATTATTTATGCCTCTCTGCAGCTTTCCATTATTAAACGGATTGGGTGTGATTGTCAACAAGATACAACGCTATGAACATTAATTGTCTGAGCGAAGCGAAGTCTTTGTACTCAGAGATACGTAACGATATTAAAATTCAAAAAAATTCTTTCGTCAAGCAAATCTCAAAAAGTACTTGTCGGATTTTGATTCTGTTTGTATCAATAGGTACCTATGAAGGTAATCTGGTGAATGCACCTACTTTTAAAAATTAATTCCAAATAGTTTAAAAGTTATATTAAAAAAACTGATAGAAAAGCACAATTTATGTGCATACGTCACAGAAATTTGGTGAGCGTGATTTTCACCGGCTGGACATTTTCGTAGATAACCGAATCAGTACATGGAGTAAATAGTAATCATTTTCGCACTCCGAAATATTGAATGCAGTAAAACATTTTAAAATTTAATCATGCAGGAAAATAAAACTGTTATTTTTTTTATATTAAAAAATGTCATAAAAACTTTGATTTTGAGATTTTGTGATAATCTCTTAACAGCACTTTTTGATCGCTAAAAGAATGTTTTACATATTTCGCGTGTAAAAATTAGAAACAATTACGTTTTTAAACTAAAAGTTTCTTTTATGACATCATTTTCCCTTTATATTTATTTTCATTGCATGTTTTCTTTTAACTTATATTTTGTTTGTGTATGAAAGTCAATTCTGGTCACTAATTTTTCGGCACGGATACAACAAGCGCGTCAGATTTGGCGCAATTTTTTTTCAAAGCCCATTTGGCGAAAACTCCCTTTTCAAATAACGCTTACATACACATTTTTAAATTATTTTCTGTTTTCAAAAAGAACTTACAGTAAATAAAATAATAATAATAATTAATAACTATAAAAAGAAATATTTTATATAATTAAAAGAAGGAAGTGAAAGTAAATAAACATTTTATGAGTAAATAAACAAATAATAAATAAATAAAGCCGGGTAACCATCT
This sequence comes from Maratus speculifer, assembly GCA_964019185.1. Taxonomy (NCBI): domain Eukaryota; kingdom Metazoa; phylum Arthropoda; class Arachnida; order Araneae; family Salticidae; genus Maratus; species Maratus speculifer. The sequence continues at coordinate 312,500,911 of OZ025296.1, read as the reverse complement.
CAGGTAAAATAATGCCATTTTGACGCCAATTATGTACCTTGGTGCATATGTGACATCTTTTCCCATTTTTCATCCATTTCCTGTTGGCATACAACTTTGAAATATGGAGTATGCAAGCATACCTGGGAGCAATACTGGAATTAGACATTGATTTTATTTTTTTTTAATTCGATCCAAAAAGGGGCAAAGGGGGCTATTTTTTAAAGATTTATACTGCATAAAGGAGCCACTTACCTATTTCTATATACCAGAAGAAGTAAGTGGTATGTAAAAACAATTATAGTATACATAAATAAAAAACTTGAGATAATATACTAGGGATATAAGCACCGGGTTTGGCGAGATTTTTTATGCCAATTAGGCGAAAACATCGTTTTGATTACCAGATGCATATAGATGCTATAATAACAAGTTATTTATTTATTTCAAAATGAAAAAAAAGGAATAAACGAAATATTTTCTGTTATTAAAAAAGATATAACAATCAATAAATGATAATATTTTTAGAACAAACAATTTATTATAACATTTATATGATAACCAGCATGTTAGGCAACTAAACGCCATTTTGACACCAATTAGGTACCTCGGTGTATATAGGGCATATATGTACCATATTTATTTGTAAAACTGAGCATGAACGTTTAACAGGTATGTTTTCACAGGCGCTTATATCTTTTTGCAACATAGTGCACCTTTCGAAGCCAAAACTGCACAAAAGAAAAAATAATCAATATTTGCAGCATTTTTTTTTAAATGTAATGCACATTTTGTAAACAGTAGGCTCGATAATCAGACCTCGTTTTTTTGCTTTAAAAGATGATATTTCATACGACGTCTTTTTGGGATTCGTCGTTTTTCCATATTTGATAGTATGTGTCTACTTGTTTTGTACCCTTTTTTGTAACTTTCTTCTTTATTAACAGCGACATCTGGATTTTCTATTTAAATAAAAATTCTTCTAAATACAAAGAATTTTGTTGAAATAAATAAATAAAGGAAATGCGGACATCTATTGCTCAAAACACAAAATTTTTCCTATTGAGTTAATAAAAATCAGTAAAAACATAATTTTTATGATAATAAAAAGGTAACTTATGTAATAACAGAGTCATATATTATGTACGTTATGGATTAAGTATGAATATTACTTCACCGTTTATAAATAATAATAATAATAATAAAATAAAATGTGGACAGACCAAAGTCTATATTTGATTGAAAACAACAACCACTTTCTAAATGTTTTAAAAAAATGGCCAATGAAAAGTGATATTATAAAAGTATTATGAAATTAGTTAAAAACCATTTATTTTAAACTAAATTAATAAAAGATTTATATTTTTAATAAAATGAATGGGATTTGAAATATTATTGTAAATTTATCACCATAGATGTATCAATATTACAATCAGTACCTTGTATGCAAAATGGAACAATTAGCAATACTTTTTGTACCCGAAAAATGGTCGTTGCTTTTTTTAAGGTTAAAAAGTAGATTACGAAATATTCCTATACTGAGATGCCAAACCCTCGCTTATTGCACAGCAGAATTTTCTTATAGGAAAAGTTATTTTTTAAATCCGCAGAATGTTCCAATTTAATAAAACATTTTCTGTATTAAAATACCGGTACCCAAAATGCCGGAGACTTGGCAGCTCTGCCTATAACATTTTAGTTAATCACGGTACTTTTTTTAATCGGATTCAAATTTAGTGAAGACAACGTTTTTTGGCCGAAAGCAGCTTTTTTCCACATGTGTAACTACGATACAATTCCTTAATGTTGACTTATGAATGTTTTGACTTATGGTATTATTGCTTCCTCTCATTTATTTATTTGAATTTTAAATAAGATGACTGAAAATCGTGTTTTTTAAATATACGAAAAAAAAATGCATTTCGAGAGAGGGCGAAAAGGACAATATTTGGCGATTTAATACCTGCGTTTGGCTAAGTGTCTTACTACCTTGTATTTAATACTCTTCACAATACTTCGCTGTTATACGGACTTAGGCGCTTTTATAAAAAGTTTGACGTAATTCAGGTTTAAGAAAGTGAGTTTTTTACTGAATAATACAAGTAAATGAAAAATGAATACTAAGAAATACTAATAAAAGAAAAATGAAGCATTATATTGATCTATGTATATTTAAAAATTCATCTGCCAGCACTAATTAGATAATTTATGTGCAGGGGTGGGGAAATTTTCCAAATTCTTACCAGCCAAGGATTTATTTTGCCAGCCCGCAAGATGCAACACACGCAGTTGAAAATAGTTATGACAAAATCGCACGCGATTACAGACAAAATTATTATACTACAATGCATTTTCATAATTCTTTTTTGTATAATATTAAGAAATATATATAACAAAGGTAAGATTAATATTAGATAGAACTTACAAGGAAGGTCTCCATACGGGCATACTCAGAAAAATCTGAAAAAATTACAGAATGTTCTTCTCATACAGTTATATATGTTTATAAAAAAAATTTCGGCGGAATTTCCTTATTACGTCCGTAAAAAATTAATAAAAATTTCGTTTATTTGGCGATTTATCTCCGGTTGGCGAAAAAACGAAATTTTGAAAAATACGCTTTTAGGCTTCGAATACTTTTTAAAGAAAAAACTTTCTATGTTCAATTTATTTAAATAAGTTTACTTTAAGTAATTTTAGTTTTGCATTTTTACTTTACTTTAAGTGTTATTTTGTCATATTCGTTTACATGTACTTTTAACAAAATGAAATTAATATATTTTATCATTTAAAACACAATTTAAATTGATTAAAATTGTTCCAAATTGAAAAATACACTGTTAAAAATCTGCTGCATTTTGTTGCAGCACGGTTACTTGGCCGTGAAATGGAGCTTTCTCATTGGTTGGAATAGAGATATTATATACAAGCGGTGGAGTGCGTTGCAACAAAATGCAGCAGATTTTTAGCAGCGTATGACGCTGTCAATTGACCGTGCTATGGAGCATTCTCATTGGTCAGAAGAGAGATATTCTATAAAAGTAGTGGAGTGACGTTGCAGTAAATGCTGCAGATTTTAAAAAGTGAAGTCAATTAAAATCAATTTTCAGATTCGTTAAAATCGTCTGCTTTTGGCGAAGAAATGCATTGCTCGCCAAATCCCGCGTCGCTTTCAGCTTTTCACGCCAATTATTCCAAACTATTTTATTTTTTTACATATTTAATAATGTAATTCCGCCGCTAATTTTCACTGATCCTTTATTACCTACATGAGTAGTTTAATTCGTATTTTTTTCAAAAGATTCTGAGTATGCCCCCAATGGAGACCTTCCTTGTTAGTACCATACTTATACTGTAATAATTTGGAAAGTTAAAATATCTAGATTAAAAAAGTGTTTCTGATAATGTGCCTATTGCCTACAGTTTTCCAAAAACTAAAAATGCAATCGCCTTATGAGAAAATCCACTCGCCACTGGCGAGCAAAATGATGTATTTCCCCACCCCTATTTATGTGTATATAATTGGAGATAAATAGCTTTTGATTCTGTATTTCTATGCTATAAAGGATTAACGTTTGTGTGTTTTTCGTTAGCATTGGGAGTACCTAGCCGATTTAAAAAATAATGCGGGCAAAAAATGTTAGTAACCATCTTTGCTGAAAAATATACTATATTTTGCGTAGGAACAATAATCACCATCAATGCACGAGCAAAAAGAGTTCTAAAATTGAGAATTCTTTGATGTTGATATGACTAAAAATTTAAAATCTTTTTTTTTTTTTTGGTGGCAACTTTTAAGATATAATATTCTCGTTATGAACGATTTCTAAAACATTCGACAATTTAATTTCACAAATTAAACATTTTTTTTTTTCTAGAAAAAGTTTTAAACCCAATTTATTGAGAATATTGCAATTTCTAGGATACTGTTGGGGTCAGAAACTATAACTTTGGCATCACAGTAACTTATAAGATGTAAGTGCTCGTTTAGGACAAATTTTTAAAAAAGGATTCCTTAACTCTTATCGACAACCTCATTGCATCCGTGGAAAACAGATATTCAACATTATAAACTATTCGGACGGATTTCACACCATATAAAATACACTCCATTTCTCTTCAAACATAATAGTTTATGTTATTTATAGTTTCTCAAATCGGTGCGAAGCTTCTGTTTATGCTCATGACATCATTTCAAAGAGCTATATTTCCAATATAGGAAAATTTGGTGTTTTATTTTCTGTATTACTTTTAACATTTTGCATATTTCCAATTTTATATCCATGCATGGTTTGCTTTTCTTTTATAAAAATAGTATATGCAACAAGATTTTGTAGTTCTACGATTCGATATGCTTATTTTCATCATTATATTTTATCACAATGAATGACCAATTAAAGGTAACATCTCATTTTCTTTACTTATCGCAAGTTATTAAATGTGCATTCTCAGCAATATCGCTCAGACTTATCCCTCTGAGGGTAGCCCTAGTGAATAATATTTACATGGATGAGTGGTGTGCTTATTGCAAGAGACACTTCATTAATCATACAGGACTGTCTGACATGATTATCAAGTCTGCCGGATGCCGTGATTATGGTGAGAAATTTTTTTATAATCCTTCCGAGTGATAAGGCCATTTAAAAAAAAAAAAAAAAAAAAAAAAAAAAAAAAAAAAAAAAAAAAAATATTTTGTTTTATGTGTAAAAAAAAAAAAAAAAGATTCACTATTTAAGTTTTAATTGATAAAATTAATTAAAATAATAATATAATAAAACTAATGAATAATTTTTTTGGGTGAATAGCCCTGATGATTGTGCTGTGAGCATTTAATATTATCCATTATTTAAGTTGAATTAAAAACAAAAGAATCAAGTGTAGTAAGTAAATTATATCCTTATTGGCGAATCTTACTATTTGTTATTTGTATTTACCATTTATATATTTTGAGAATAAATGTTTGAGTGTATATATGTATTTGTGTTTTTTTCATGATTTCTTTTACTCTATTTATTTTCAGCGAATTAAGAGATTAATAACCTTTAATGTTAAAGATCATAATTCTTTTATTTTTGTTAATTTTATGTAACCCAATAGAATCCTAAATTTGCAAAGTTGAACGTTAAATAAGTGGAATCTGAGCTATTGCGATGTTCCTTTATTTGAATTATTGCGAAGTTTAAAAGAAAACAATTTTCTTTTTGGTAATATCCAGAACAATCTTTCACAACGCGGATTGGGATATTATCTTAATATTATTTCTTTAGTACTAACCACTATCTTTCGCGTACCTTGTAATGTGGTGTGATTTTCCTCACCACACATAATAACGCTACAAAAAGTGACTGTGTGACGCCTACTAATGAAGACCAGGTAGCGTGGTGCGTATACTTCGGTGAGGCGTTGACTCATGTATGAATTATTAAAACATTTTATTAAATGTATAGATGATTCTTGAATACACAAATCTTATCACAAACAAATAAATCAATAGTTCATGAAAGGGTTCTGATTTCCATAAAAGTCATTGAGATAAAGCTATTGAGTCTCTGATTATATTCAATTAGTTCATTGAAATTTTACTACAAACATTTAGATTGCTCAGATGGAGGAATGTCATCAAACAGTTCCTTTGATTAATATAATCCGTTTCACAAATCCACGACGAGTGTCCACTCAGCCGTACTATTCATGCTCCTATATCTGGAGTCATCTTCCTCCTAAGATCAGCCAGATCCGCTGATTTTAAGTCACTCCCTCGAGAGAAAAAAGCTCTCTGCTCCAAGCAGGTGTTCTCTCTTCTCTCTCTCCTCTCGAACTCGACTCCCTTCTCTTTTTCATCTTTTCTCGACCCCCCTTCAAACAACCTCCGTTACTTTTTTCGTCCATTTAAATCTTATCTACCTTATGTCATTAACAAGCTATTTTCTTATTCGTCGATACCAGTTTCATTTTTGCCTTGCAATGTTTTCCGAAACCGTGGGATACTTACCGAAGCGGCAATTTCAAACGGGCGACATACTGTCGCGTCTATTTTCTGCTTCTCTGAAAAACTGTCTCTTGCTAAGATGAATTGATATACATTACTTCTTTCTACCTTTCCGACCTTTGTGTGGGACTTTTCTTAACTTTTGTACTGTCCGGGGCTTTTTCTCTCGGAAAATCATCTAATTTCCTACAATACCCCCCTCCTTAAAATGATATTCTGGCTGCAAGACGGAATATCTGGAAATCAAAGGTTAGCTCACATATTCTGAGTGGCTTAATACATACACACACACAAAAGAAATTCATCTCTGAAATTAACTATTTCTATCCATAAAAAAATTTTGAACTTTCCTACTATATCTTTTACACTTATTGTCAAATATTTTTTTATGAGAATTTTACACTATATACATTTAGAAAAACTTACTCACTCCTACTTAAATAGTCGACATGAGGTATGTCTTTGCCTGGCCTATATTTAATGGCATAATGATAAGGTTGCAAAGTTAATGTCTATCTTCGCAATCTACCTCAACCACCTTTTATTTTTACCTTTTTTTATTATTATTATCATAACCTTTTGTACCTACCGTTCTAGGCACATTAAGAATTTACACTTTATAAAAATAAACCACATACTAAATCTAGCACTTTAATATTTACACAAAAAACAAAATAGGAATTAATATATTCCACCTAGCTTATTCTAGAGTTTAACTTGTTCAATTTTTACAACAGTTTAACTTTGACAAGTGTATTTATACCTGGATTACCACATTTGTGATTCACTCTGTCATGCTGTTTTTCTTTGATTTCTTCAGGGGATTTGAAATTATTTTTAATGTGATTATGGGAACTTTCGGTTCTTCCCGCTAGTTTTTTCGAGTCATTTGTCACAGTACTTATGGCATTAACTCTTTTCCGCATCGTATTATTCGCCTCTTGGTCGTATGACTTACCGTCATTTAAACCTAACCCTTTGTCCCCCGTCGATGCATCCCTTTTGTTAACGTATCTGTTAAATCCCATGTTTCTGTCGCTTTTAGCCTGATCACTTTTTGCTGGCATCTTTCCAAATTTCCCCCGTCTACTGGCTTTGTGTTCGGTGTATTCCAATTCCTTCTGTTTATTTGGCGGCTTTTGCCTGACTTTACCGTTTGAGTAGCCCGAATTATGATTTTTAAAACGTTCTTTAACCCTTTCCGGCGCGGTGTCCCTTAAAAAGGACACCTAATTTTAATTTTACTGGCACCAAGAATATTTAATTAAAATTTTCCTTTGATAAAATGCCTGAAAATAAGCAAGTTCGTATTCTCTAATAAATTCGTTTATAAATTCTGGTGGCAGATAATTATTTCAATTAAACTTACTCCGCGCCGGAAAGGGTTAAACCATTGTCTGGTCTGGTCTGCTTTTTTTTCTTTTATTTCCTTCCGTGACACAGATTTTCCTAATCCGAAATTCACGTATTTATTTTCTTGTGTCATTTTTACACCCCTTCCTTTCGAATTCACATCTGAAACCTTTCCTGTCATATTTGACTGGGAGCTATTCTCTTTTTCTCCTCTTCTCTCAGCAAAAGAGCATTTTAGTTCTGGTTTTGTTTTGAATCTATTATGGGAGGTGTTTCTTTTAATTTTATCTATTTCTTTTTGAGTGTCGTTACCCAAAATATAATATGACAAGTCTGTGCTTTTATCCGCCACTATAGCTTTCGTCTTTAAGCTTCCTAGCCCTTCGATATTTAATGTAATGTCCGCCGTAGGTAACCTTCTTACATCGTTTATTAGCGGTTGTTTTACGTAAATTTCCCTACCATCTAATTGATTGGGTTTAATTAATCTTTCGGGAATCACGTCATACTGGCTTCCCGTGTCTCTTAGCGTCGTGCATTTTTTTCCATTTATATGCGCCTGACCTAGATAAGGTTTAAAATTCTCTTTGAAATTTGTCCCCTCCTGAATGTGATGAACATTCGCAATGTTAGTTATATTTCTCTTATTTTCTGGGCAATTTCGCTTCCAGTGGCTCGGATCTCCGCAAACGAAACAAGTGTTTTTCGTCGTTTTTTCGAAAGTTCTCTGCCTGTCTTCTTTATCATTTTTTTCACGCCAATTTGGTTTTATTTCCTGATTTTTTTCCGGTTCTTTTTCCTCATCTCTCGACCATTCGAACTTTTTTTCCGCCGAATACCTATCTTTCCATGTCCGTTTTTGCACGCTTTTTATTTCTTCGTAGCCGTCCAGATCTTTCACTAGAGTTTCCGGATTTTTATACGACGCCCACGAATCAATGAAGTGTTCCCTTATTTCCGCCGGCACACGCCTTTTAATCTGTTCCGTTATTAATAAGTCCTTTAGCTCTTCAAATTTTGTGATACCTATACCATTTAACCACCCGTTTTGAAAGCTATTTAATTCGAAAATTAGATCTTTCCAAGGGCCGTTTGGATTTTTCGCATGTTTGTTTAGTTTTTGACGATACGCTTCTGGGCTAAGTCTGAATCTTGCCAATAAAACTGATTTTACATGCTCAAAGTTGTCCACAAGTTCTTTTTGTTCGCGTAATATTAATTCTGCGATCTCTATGGGCAGTAATGCCAACAAGTGTGTCACAAGATCGTCGCTTTCTATCCCGGATCTCTCGGCTTGTCTTTCAAATAAGTTAAGAAATAAAGTGATATCGGACTTTTCTGGATCAAAATTTTGCATAATTCCCTTTAATGAAATTTTAGGCGCTCTTTCTGATCTATTACTCGAAATGGAGCTTTTTCTGTCCGCGTTTTGCGTTAACCTAATTTGTTCTAACTGAAACTCTCTTTCTTTTTGCTCTTTTTCCTGCGCTAGCTGATCCTCTCTATCCTTTATTATGAACCCGACTTGCGTAAGCGCAAATTGTTCATCATAACTATCCGAACTTTGTATTTTCTCGATAATTATCGCTATTTTGTCATGTTCTGCAATTTTTACGTCTAGCACGTCTGCTAAATGTACCAGATCAATTCTTCTGCAGTACTTTAGTGAAGTAACCTTTGCCATATTTACTTATTTTAACTCCTCCCCAAATATTTTAAGTAATACACAAAACTAATACTTTTGTCAGCTGATATCTAATTTTAGAATTTACTTCATCTCCTTAAATATTTTAATTTTAAAGTACTTTCATATGCAAATTTTTGAACACTATCCAATTAAATAAGGTTACATATAAAATAAATATATCTTAGGTAAATACATAAATTAGCAATAACATATAGACACTTTCTTATTTTTTTTTTCACTCTTTATGAAAATTATCACTCTTATGTAAAAATTTCACTCGGATTTTTAATGCCCTATACACATATATGCACAGTGAAAAAATTTAATTTCATACGTAGTACCTCATCACTACCTATACTTATGTTTTTATTTTTAAATCTCCTTCAAACATTGAGCTCTCTTTGCATCCTTATCAGATGTCCATATTATTTTGGTCCAGACTATATTTTTCAGGAAAAAAAAATTTCTTTTATACTAATTCTAAGTATTTTTCAATACAAAATATCTTGCAAGTATTACACTTCTTGCCCAGCATCAACTGCTGACTGTATCCTTTTTTTTTTTTCTTTACTTGTTATCTAGACTTACTAATTTTTAGGTAACTTGTTCCTTCTGGAAACAAAGAGAAAAAAAATAAATGATTTCCTTACCCTAGACTATCTACTAGAATTTTCTCAATTATTTATTTGCCTAAATTACTTAATCTTACTAAATCCACATTTTTATTTTCTTTGAAAGATTACTTTTAATCAACAAAACAAACTCTCTATACCTCAAAATGTTAACTTTTGACTTAATGCACTCATACAGTAATACTAAGCCACTCAAAACATGCAGCTTACCTTGTTTTGTTGTTGGACTTCGCTCGTTGCTATCACAGATAGAATGGTCTGCCCTTTTTCCGCCGTCGCTGGTTGTCGCGCTCAGCCTGGCTCGCCTCTGGACCGTTCGATGTGTCTGACTTGTCCCTTCTGTGTCGCAGCTCTCGTCCGGTATCAAGCCCTCCGAACACTGTCTCCCGGAATTTGTCCCGCTCGCACTTGCTTAAGTCTCGATGCTGTGCCTTCCGTAACTCCGGTGTTGCTCGGGGTGAACTGTTGTCGCTCGGGATGAACTCCTGTTGTCGCTCGGGATGAACTCCTGTTGTCGTTCGAGATGAACTCCTGTTGTCGTTCGGGATGAACTCCTTTTTCGTTCTTGATGAACTCCTGTTTCAGACTCCTCTGCTCTATCAAACAATAGTCTTTATTTGAAATCGAAGGGCTGCCACCAGTTTGTGACGCCTACTAATGAAGACCAGGTAGCGTGGTGCGTATACTTCGGTGAGGCGTTGACTCATGTATGAATTATTAAAACATTTTATTAAATGTATAGATGATTCTTGAATACGCAAATCTTATCACAAACAAATAAATCAATAGTTCATGAAAGGGTTCTGATTTCCATAAAACTCATTGAGATAAAGCTATTGAGTCTCTGATTATATTCAATTAGTTCATTGAAATTTTACTACAAACATTTAGATTGCTCAGATGGAGGAATGTCATCAAACAGTTCCTTTGATTAATATAATCCGTTTCACAAATCCACGACGAGTGTCCACTCAGCCGTACTATTCATGCTCCTATATCCGGAGTCATCTTCCTCCTAAGATCAGCCAGATCCGCTGATTTTAAGTCACTCCCTCGAGAGAAAAAAGCTCTCTGCTCCAAGCAGGTGTTCTCTCTTCTCTCTCTCCTCTCGAACTCGACTCCCTTCTCTTTTTCATCTTTTCTCGACCCCCCTTCAAACAACCTCCGTTACTTTTTTCGTCCATTTAAATCTTATCTACCTTATGTCATTAACAAGCTATTTTCTTATTCGTCGATACCAGTTTCATTTTTGCCTTGCAATGTTTTCCGAAACCGTGGGATACTTACCGAAGCGGCAATTTCAAACGGGCGACATACTGTCGCGTCTATTTTCTGCTTCTCTGAAAAACTGTCTCTTGCTAAGATGAATTGATATACATTACTTCTTTCTACCTTTCCGACCTTTGTGTGGGACTTTTCTTAACTTTTGTACTGTCCGGGGCTTTTTCTCTCGGAAAATCATCTAATTTCCTACAACTGTTTGATTAATTAACATGATAGTTTGATAATCTGCATCTAACAAAATTTGATCACTGAGATCTTGACTTGTTTTGAGATTCCTTTTTTCCTCCTCCTCCCCCCTCTCTGCTGCTGAGATGAAATAATGTCTATGTTTAAAAGCTTAATTGTTGAATCAATTAAGCTTCCATTAAGTATCATTGGAAGACTGCCTTATTGTTGATATTGATATTCCTGTATGGTTTAACCACAAATGTGAGAGCTTCGGTTGACAAATTGCCAAGCCCATTTCATTCACATTGTAGGGAGAATAGCCTCTATGGCCAAGAATTTTTTATTTTCTGTTTTGAGTAAAATTTTATTTTAAATTAGATGGATTGTGCACCTTCTTCTAGTTCTCTATGTAGGCATTTTCAAAGTATATATATATTCAACATTATTGTGAACTTTAACAAAAACATAATTATTTTTATTATTATTATTATTATTATTTTACATTTATAAGCTAAACTGCAGATTTAACAATTGCTTAGCTTCTGATTTGATGGCTATGCAATAAATTCGCCATTTATATCAATCTGAATATGCAGATCCAGTGTAAATAAGCAATGTAAGAAATAATGTAAACAAAAATGTGAATAAATAACGTAAACAAATAGTTTTAAAAAATTGCCAATTCGGCAGTTTTTGAAAGCATGCCAAGCAGCATTAATTCTAAAAAGATTAAGCTATAATGTGATTGAAAAAGTTATTACATTTAGTTTAATAATCATATCTTTAAATCATCTCTTTTACTATGCTTGTCAATTTATAGCTTATTTTAAAGTAATAGAATTACAATATAATATTTAAAAACATACAATTCAATGACAGAAACAAAGAGAATTCACACACACAAAAAAAGCGACATATCTGGGATGTTTAATTAAATTCATTCCAAAATAGTATGTGGGCCATTTTCACCATTTGCTTATATTTCAGAATTTTATTTTTATTTTTCAAACTTAATAATTTCTTTTAAAAATGGAGTCAAGTGTTAAAGTAAATGTTTAAGGTACATGGAAAAAAAATTGTTTAGCACTTTAAATAGCATTTACATATTATATTATAGAATAAAGTTGGCTTGTAAGGCAAATTGTCAAGTCCATTACCATACAAAATTACTGAAAATACGAAGCTTTAAATTTATTAAATTTCCTAAAATCAACTTACTTTGAAGTGACTTATGTCCCTGAATTTCAAAACATGATATTTATCAATAATACTTAAATTAAATTGAAATGAGAGACAGTTTTAGCCACAAGATTTAAATCACATAGAAATTATACAAGAACTTTTTCTAATAATTACAGTATATATTCATGTAAATTATTAAATTTTAAGAAAATTGCATATTTGATTCTTAGTTGAATAAAAGATAAAACAAGAATGGTCAAAAAATAATAATCATTAAAAAACCGTGTGGTAACAGACTTGACATTTGGTAATGGACTTTATGTTGAAAATGGCCGATTTTATTTTCTCATTTTTGACATGGACCAACCTTTTTTCGCCTTTGCACAGTTTTCTCCCGGTTTCTATCAAACGTAGTACATCAATAAATCATCAGATTACTGGTAGTGATATTTGTAACATAATAACAAATGATATGTACAATGGAAGTTATGATGATGACCAGCATAATGAATTGGGTAAAAAAAATTCAAATGAACTACTGATAGAAAATAAGATTTATCTGGTGTTAATCAATCAAACTGTTATAAAAACTTCTTAAACACACCATAAAATATAGTTAAAAAGCGCAAGGCCTTTCGAAACAACTGAATCTTTCTTCGTCAGGCGCAAAAAAGGCTTCTGACTACTATGAATGCAGAGGCACGATTGTAATGAAAAGGCGGGAAAGGGAACAAGCTGAAAGAACAGCCAATAAGAAAGTAGAATACAACAGCTAATCACGGAGAGTATAATCAAACCATACGACTAGCACAGTGAGGAAGGGGAAGGAAAAAGCAAGAGGATTAAAACAGTAAATTATAATAAATACATACAAATATGGTTAAAAGAAATGAAAATACATACATAAAATGCTCAACTTTTATGAAGGTTTACTTTTATTTTATTCTTTTTAAAATTCAATTAAGCCTTTCAGTATGTGTACATATAAAAGGGAAAAAAGAATCTTCACTGCACCATGTTCCACATCTGGCGCACATAATTCTCATTTATATGCGATGAATTTGACCAATATATTCACTGTACCTGATCAAGAACAATCCAAAGAGTGGAATAACACTTATTTTGTCCTTGTCAGATGGGTACATTTGACAAAATAATTAAAATTTGTTCTCTGGAGGAAAAAAAAATCGATGAAGCTATTAAGGCAAAATTTACTTTTGTTATTTTTATTAAATAAAAATATTAATGTAATAAAAGTTGCAGAGTGTTAAGCAGATAAAACTAATTTAAGCCGTTTAATTGCAAATTATAGCAATATAATATTTAAAAAAATCCAATTATGCATATGGGGTACGCACCATAAAATAACAAATTTTAACTAAAAATTTTATTTATGTATTTTTTTTTTTTTTTTTACTATTTTTTACTTACCTATCATTCGTAGTATAGGGTAAGTCTTGCAATCGTTTTGAAAATCGAAAATTTTTTTTGTCGGATTTACACGTTTCAAATACTGGAGATTCCAAAAAACATATTTTTAGAAAAAAAAAAAAAAATTGCCGTCCGTCCGTCTGTCTGTCTGTAACCGCTGTATCTCCCGAACAAATTGAGATAGACTTGAAATTTTGTATGCACTTAGTATGCAAGAATGGGACGAAGCCTATTTAATATTAATAACCTCGATTATCCGGAACTATTTTTTTCGGACTCTCGAAAAATTCATTCTGATGAAACAAATATAAAAATTTTCGAATTTTTTTATTTTAAGGAGTGGATATAAAAGGCACTAAAATAACATAAATTTTGCATAAAGAACAAAGTCGATCGGATTATTAGTTGCTGAGATACGTGTAATCCTGTTTTTCACATGCTTTGATTTTTCATGACCCTGTATTTCATTCAAATTTGAATTCAAAGATATATTTTAATTGGAAATGCGACACTTCATCCGAAGCAGTCAATTGCTAGTTAATATGATTATTATTTTTGGAGTTATAAGGATGCTTCTTTTACGCAATCCAGTATTACTTGAGTATTTTGGCGTTTTTCATAATTTGTCGAAATTGGCTCATCAGCAATTCATTAATAAATCATTACTATGTGTATTAAAACTATTTAAATAGGCGTTAAAATTTTATTTTCGAATTGCAATGCATTTTATAAATAAGTTACACTTGTTTTATTTTCATATTTTATATTATGCATATGTATGATGGGTAAGTATTACGGTGGCCTCCAACGACTAGTTCCATTATTAGATTGATACATAGATTTCAAATATTTTTTCTTAAAAATAGGAAAAATCGTGCTCGGAAAGAACAATTCAATTGCATAGTTTTTTTTTTTTAATTAGAGCAACTACCAATATGAAACATTTAGGAACAGAAATAAATTTAAAATGTGTCAGGAAGCACCCAGTTCGAATGTAAAACAGCCTTCACCAAAATTTTTCTACATATTGCATTCGTATGTATGAATAAATGAATAAAGTTATAATTCCACAATCTATGGAATACATTAATAATCATTAGAATTTCATATATTAATAGTAATTATGTATTATTATTAAAATTTCTGTTTGGGGATTTTGGCGCCCTTCCCCCTTTTAACTATAAAGTAAATTTACAAAGATAATTTTACTAATTTTCTAATAGCCGCTTATTTTAAAATTTAAAATATCTACTATGTAATCCATTAAAATCTTGAAAACTAATAGAAAAGAACCCCCAGAAATTCTGCTTTATACAGGAAGCATTTGCCATATCATTCTTTGATTCTTCCATGCTTTGGTATACACCAGACTAGAGGTCTGCACGGGCCGAAATTTCCAGGCCCGGCCCGAACGAAAGAAATATTGGCCCGACCCGGCCCGGCCCGAAAGTTAAAATTTCGGCCCGAACGAAAAAAATAATGGCCCGGCCCGAAAGTTAAAATTTCGGCCCGAGCTCGGCCCTGTCCTGAAAAAAGTTTAAAATTCGGCCCGAACCCGGCCCGGCTCTAGTCAATTTCTACAGAACATTGATCTTTAATCTTATGGAAGAGTTCTGACCAAAAAAATTATATTAGTCTTTTTTTCCATGTTTATAATCTCCATTTATGCAGAAGTGCCGTAGACTGCGATATTTATGCTTTTAAATGAATCTTTGTTTGTTGTATGTAAATGTTTCAGTTATCACTAGTATTATTAATCCATATTCCCTGTAATGGAGACAAAAAATCGAAAAAGCCGTATATGGTAAAATTTCCAAAGACGAAATCGCTTTGGAACAAAAAAAAAAAAAAATGCATTCCCTTTTTAACAGATGTAAATGTTTAATATAATTTTTTCTCCTGTATTTTTGTATTCATTTTGCATGGATGAACATTTTAAAAGAAACTTTCAGTTTTCAGTTTAAAAAAAAAATCAGTCATAATCATGTTTTTTTTTTTTTTTTTTTTTTTTTTTTTGGTGTGTGTGTGTGTTTAATTCTATTTTAAAACGCCTAGTAATCTATGATTCTTTAAAAGGAATAAATTCTAATGTTTAATTGTAGAATAATGACGGCTTAAAAGTATATGCTTTTTTTGCAGAAATTTTTGGACAAATCCAAATATTACTGATTTATAAAAAGTTGAGAAAAGAATTTTCATATGGGAAGATTCAATAGAAACTAATTATTTTGGTACATGAAAACTAGGAAGAATGGAATCAGTCTCGGCTTCGTACGGAAAAAAAGTTAGGCCCGGCCCGATATTCCAGCAAAAAAATTAAGGCCCGAGCCCAGCCCGGCCCGAAAAGATTAGTGACTAGGCCCGGCCCGAAAGGATTAGTGACTAGGCCCGGCCCGAAAGGATTAGTGACTAGGCCCGGCCCGAATCTTCAGAAGTAAGGCCCGGCCCATGCAGACCTCTACACCAGACAGGACGGTTTTGATTATACACTGCTAAGCGTAGGCGGCATAGGCATGAGAAAAATCTTCAATCACCGCCCCTTCGCTCTGGCTCATGCCCGCTCGTAGTTTCGGCCCTGACTAATGAGTAATTGTTAAAAGTATAAAAGAATTCATTAGTTATAGAGAATTCGATATTGTATATTGGCACAAGTTACATGGTTATTGTTTAATAATATGTAAACAATAAATGGGTAACTGATATGCACGTATTTATGTATGTATTTCACTTTCACTTATAGCTGAGACGAAAGACATCGGACGGTGGGGGTGCAGCACATTAATTGCGCGATACACTTTCAAATGTTCAGCAAGTGTCAATTTTCTTTCTCTATCAACGCAGGGACGGCGCGAACGCAGTCCCAACTACCAAAAATTATGCACCCCAAGCAACCGCGATTTGCGGATGTGGCGATCGTCAACCCCTCGGCGTGCAATGAGGGGTCTCTGCTCGGGGGTAGAGTTGGCCGAGGAGTCGAGGAGTCGACTCTAAATCTCGACTCCTTACAAGAGAATCGAACTATCGACTCCTATCTGGCTAACGGAGTCGACTCAAAAGAGTCGAACTTTCATTTCAACTCAGTTTGGGATTCGGAGTCGAAGAGTCGAAAAGTCAACTCACTCACTCAAAGAGTGGTTGGACATGTTTAACAGAGTGTCGGACTTGGAGAGTCGAGAGTTGAAGATTGGGCGGTCGACTCTTCGATTCTTCGACTCCTTGAAAACCACTCTTTCGACTCGGTATGAGATTTCGACTCTTCGAATCCGCGCTGGGCTTTTTAGCAAAAAACAAATGTCTTGGTTTGACTTAATATTGCGGTTGGGGATTTTTGGAAAAGCGGAGGCAGTGTAGATGTGCATTTCACGTGTAATTAGGAAGATACCGAATGAATGAAAACAGTGGGAGGGGCAGAGAAAAAGGGGCGTTCTGCTGGTTATTTCTGGAAAGATTAATTGAATTTATGGAAAAAGGGGCGTTCAGCAGGATATTTCTGGGAAGATTAATTAAATTTATGATAAGCTTGTGCCGATTTCCGTATTGAGGAAAGATCGAACGATCAAACAAAGCAGATATTATGTTTGTATATTTTGCTAAAAGAAAGTAGAACTGGTTAGGGAAATATTTTCAACTGCCTTTATCTGATGCAATATAGAAAAAAAAAAGTTGAGAGAGAAATAAAATTTTACTTTAATAGCAAATTGTTTAAAAAACAGTGTTAAATTAAGACACATTTTTTTTCGAGAGGAGATTTCTGTGGGTGTAGGTGGATGTTATAAAGAATTTTGGGTGGGGTAAAGACTGTACTCTTTTATCATTTAAAACACAAAATGCCTGATATTTCAGGGGGGGGGGGGACTCATTGTTCCGCGGGAATGCCTGACCCCCGGGCCACTTTCCGAATTCACCACTGCTAAAAAGTTTTATGAGTTTATTTTATGATTGATTTATTTTAGATAAAGTGTTGTCCTTCATTTGATTACGAATATATTCTTTTAATATGTATTTTTTTATATAAGTTATAAATGTTTGCAGATAATGTAAAAATGGATATCATATAATTTTTTAAAGTTTAGATGGTCGATTTTTTTAAATATTCCTTTTTTCAAACCAGATTCGGATAATATTTCCTGTTTATTTTTTATTTTATTTATTTATTTTTATTTATTTATTTATTTATTTATTTATTTATTTCTTTTTTTGGCAGCGCAAGTAAGTTTTGGGTGTCAATCGAGAGGAGAGGGGATCACAATGTCATAGCTGCCAAATTTTACGCTTATTTTTTACAGTTATTTTTTATGAAGGGAATTTGCTTGTTTTCTTAAATTTCCGATGATTTTAAAATACATTTTTTTTATTTATTATTATTATTTTTTTAATAGTGGTAGGATAAAAACATAAGACCTGGCAGTTATTCAGTATATTATCATGATTTTATAAATAGGATTTCAAAAGGAAGTCAATTATAAAAACTGTAAATATCAGGGAAAAAATTAAAAAATTAGTCTCCCCGCCGCTTTTTTATGATCGCATAAGGGGTAAATTATGTCCCAGGCACTGAACATTTTGATAGATTTGTAAAATGACATTTATTAAAATTACAGAAAACTTGCAAATATTCATAATTTATTTAGAGGAGCTCACAGGTCCAACCAGGCCCGGTACAAGCGAAAGCTACCCCAGACTAATGTAAAATAAAAAGTTCTATCTGGTCCCGACCCGTACGAATAAATAAATTAATAAACTTACCCGGCCCGGTTCAATTTCTACAAAAAAATCCGATTTTTCTTACCATACAATAATTTTCTTAAGAATATTTTATGCACATTCATGAGCAATTTTTTAGTTTAGTATGTATTCGCAAGACAGAAAATACACAATAGCAACAGCAATGTTATCGTTTACTTAGATTTTTAGACTCTTCAACATTCGTTAAAAAAATAATGTAATTTGGAATAAAAGAAAAAAAAAGAGGGTTAAAAATGTCGTAGCTTTTAAAGCTGTATAATATAAAGTAGGTTTCTGAAAATATTTCTCTGAATTTATTAAATCTGTTCTTAAATTCAAAAAAGCTACTTTCTTACACATTTCTGAATTCATTTTTAGTTAAAAAAAAAAAAAAAAAAAAAAAAACCCTCGTAAAATTGAAAAGTTTTCTTATTCAGAAATTATGTAATTGATTGGCGCTTTCCAATTTTTGGCAAAATACATTAGAAAATTACTCTTAAAATTGAAGTTTATATTGCAAGGGAAAGAGAAAAAGCTGTCGTTTCATGACAAGAATACATTTTTTCTTCATATGTAATTTGTTTATTAAAAAATGGAAATGCTGTTTGATTTTCCATCTCCTCTATAGGTGCCTGTCAATTTTTAAATTTCTAAATAAAAATGTATCAGAAATTATGTCAATGCTGAGTTTTTTTCTAGAATTGAATCTTAAATTTTCTAATATCTCTTCACCTCTTCAAACACACTACAACAGCTCCATTTTTTCTTTTTCGTATTTAGTTTGATTAGCAGTTCATTTATTAAACAAATGGAAAACGTTATTTGATTCGAAATCCCCTCAATAGTTAGGCTATCAATTTTATAATTGTACATTTAAAACATGCTGACATTGAGTCCTGCAATATAAAGCTTATGTGAAACAAAAAATGCAGTTTTCTACAAAACAATGAGATTCAGGATAATCGCTATTATTTTCCAGCAAACTATTGTTGTCCCCTTTTTTTCTTAATTTTAGTTTTAATAAATTCAGAAATAGACTAGACCGGGGAGGGGGGAGATATATTTTTTGCATTATATTTTCTACAGAATCTAAACGTAAAGTAATTAATTTCTTTTTAATTCGATGATACGATATCTTTCCAACATAATCAACACGACATATATGTAAACGCACACATATTAAAAAAAAAAAAAAAAAAAATTAAAAAATCAATTAACTTAATTTGTACTAATATTTCTCTTTTTTTTGGGGGGGAGGGGGATATTTGTGAATAACTAATAATTTATAAATATAAGAACATAATGAACTTAATGTATCCGTTTTAAATTTTTAAGTAAAGAACCCCTCTCCCCCTCAAAAAAAGAAAGGAAAAAAAGGAAAGAAAACAGTCTAATAATTTTAAACGCTGTGATTGTCGGATCCTGGCTCGAAGCTCCGGCCTATTTTTAGCGGCATTCGGTTCGGGCCTTACTTTATTTTACAAGCCTCGGATTGGGCCTTGTCATTGCATTCTCCCAAGCCGAGCTCGAGACTTACTTTTTACTAAAAGACTGGTTCGGGTCTAACCTTTTTTTCCTCGTAGCGATCGGAAGGGAACTCGTCTATAGCGAATTATTATTTAATGTTATACCGTCTTGGAGGATATTACTTTGTTGCATTTTTCAGATTTTTAAGCCTCTAATGCGTAGAATAGCACATAATATGTGGATTAGCAATATTAATATCAACTGAAACATTTACATACAAATTAACATTAATTAAAAAATGAATATCATAGCATAGGGTTCTTCTTTAAAAATAAATATTATAAACATAAAAAAAATCTAAAATATTAATTTTTGATTAGAACTTCTCAAACGGAAAAATCCATATTTTCTAAAAATTTAACTATGCCGGATCAGGCTAAGAAGAAGATTTTACCTTTTTTTTTGTCGGGTTAATAACTGTTCTGTACGAAGTAAGTTGGCCGAACATTTATGTTTTTTACCAACCAGGTCATTATTTTTTATACGTTCTGGGCCGGTACAGGACCGAAAATTTCGGCTCTTACCACAAAAATATATCTTTTATCTAAAAACTAAAACAAAATAATTCGAGCATACATTTAAAAATTCTCTTTTGTGCGATATACGTGATAGAAGACATAAAATTGCGTCATTTTTACAACCAACCAACCGTAAGTGAGTCGGGAGTCGACTCACTATCTCGACTCATTAACTAAGTGAATCGAGTCAGAGTCGAGTCCTCAAGATGAATCGAAATGCCCAACCCTACTCGGGGGAGCCTCCTTCTTGATCAAGGCATACCCCAGTGCCAGGTAAGTATGAGTTGCTGTACGCAGAAAATATACATATGTAAAGAATATTATTATACAAACTGGTGGGAGTAGAATTTTTCGTTTCTACGAAAATGAAGTATCAACTTGCGAGCCGTTAAATGTTGTTAAAAAGTAAGAAACGAGTATGTTTTCTTATTGTGACAACTTTTACATTAAGACACAATAATTAAATATGAAAAACTCCTATTAAGTGTTTTTACAAATAATTTTAAAGGTAATTCAGAAAAAAAATAACCGACAAATATATAAATATAAAATATATATCACGGAATGAAATTTTCGCCTTGCTTTTAACATAAGATGAATGATGCTTACTTAACAGGCGATTAAATAATCAATTATAGATGTTATAAGTTAATTTTATTTAAAAATCTTTGTACTTTCAAACCTTTTCCAAACAGGTTCTTCCTCAGAGAATTTTTCTCTTTCTCTGAGGAAGAACCTGTTTGGAAAAGGTTTGAAAGTACTAAGATTTTTAAATAAAATTAACTTTTAACATCTATAATTGATTATTTAATCGCCTTTTAAGTAAGCATCATTCATTTTATCCGACAAATATAATTAACTTTTATTTTCCAAATAAAATCCATAATCAATTTAATCTTCCATTGGATTCTAATTTTTCGTAATTAGTACATAAGAGTATGGGTAGTTTAAATTTATCAAGTTTCTAAACACTAAAACATAAATCATTGTGTTTTATAATTTATACCACGCAGGATTCGGATTCTTCAATTTGTTTTAACTTTAGTCTACTAACTTTTACATTTTTCGCCGAATGAGAGTAAACATTCGCTTTTCAAAGATTTAGTAATGACACTTTATCAGTTTTAAGTTTCTTTGCCTTTTTTTTTTTTTTTTTTTTCTTTGTAGAAATGTCAAAATTAATTCGATGGATCACGGATTTTGAAAACATTAAAAATGTTTAAGGGTGTCTCTAAATCAAAAAAGGTAACTTTGTGACATATGCTTTAATTTATTTTTGTGTGAAAATGCATGAAAATAACAGATGTTGTTATTCAGAAACTGTCTAATTGCACTCAGTTTTCTGCTTTTTTTAAAAAACGCAATAATCTTTTGTAACAAGCCTTCAAAGTTGACGTTTTTGAACACATTTCCCGACGAAACTGTTGAATTCAGACACTTTTCTCCGGCAGGGACTTCTGTGGCTCCGGGGTAGACATTATAGAGTTCCGGGGGGGGGGGACATTTCATTGCTCCGGGGGGCAATGACCCTTCCGTGCCACCCCCTAAATTCAACACTGCGATGAAAGCAGAAAAACAGGTGATCACGTGATCGAAATAGCTTAGAACCGGATAGGTAATTTAATTATCATAAAATGGAAAACTAAATTCGATTCGAAATCGCTTCCATTGTCCGGCATTCTTATTTTATATCTTTCTGTTGAAAAATGAATTTG
Source organism: Maratus speculifer (assembly GCA_964019185.1). NCBI lineage: Eukaryota > Metazoa > Arthropoda > Arachnida > Araneae > Salticidae > Maratus > Maratus speculifer. The sequence continues at coordinate 312,478,721 of OZ025296.1, read as the reverse complement.
TAAATGTGTCAAAACGTTTTTCGCTTGTTGAGCAGAGTAGTTGAGCACATCCTTATAATAATAATAAAGAAACAAAAGCTTTATAACTTTTTATATAATACCATAGCCAACGGTGATGCGACGGGGTTCATGGAATTAGAGATCTATAGAATAGAACCCATCGCATCATCGTCTTCTAAGGTAATGGTAGTACACGAAATGAACTGCGAACTTTCTGTTTTCATTCTGCGATCAATCCATTTTTTCTTAATCAAAACAACCAGAGCCTGATTACTAACGGGGCACTCTCTCACCAGAAAAAATTTATAGAAATTTTCGTCTTCTTTAAACGCCCTTTTCATACAAGATTACTGTCATGAATAAGAAAAAATTCTTTATTTCTTTTTCCTGGTGGGAGAGTGCCCCGTTAGTAATCAGGCCCTGAAAACAACCACGAAAATTTGCAACTTTGATCTTGTTATTATATGGTTAAGCTTTCTTTTTGAGTTTCCAAGATTATTTTATCGATTTGATCATAAATTGCAAGATTAAACATTAAATTGAACAGAGGAAAGATTTAGATTATAAGTCTAAAGAGGGAGGAGCTTAAGGTTGTTCTGAAATTGCCTGTTCAGAAATTCCAGGCTTTCTGACACATTTTCTGACTCTTTTTCATTTTTAAACGTAAAGACATAAAATTCAGACCTGTCTATTGATGGAATTTCGAATCGACTAGTTCTTCCTTTTTTAGATAAATAATTCGTTTATCGAGTCATCAGCAATTGTTTTCGTGTAATCGCAAGTTTTTCTATTTTCCCGAGCTGTCGCGTCTGGAAACTCTGTTCAAAATGCCTGGTCTGAGAAAAATTTCGGAAAGATCTTCTGCCTTTTGTCTTTCAAATTTTTTGATATTTACTTGAGGGTAACGCTATCGAGCAAATGCTCCCTTTGTTTAGTCCGATTTAAACTTATTTCTAAATTTAAAATTCATTAAAAAAAGAAAAAATATGTATAACTATTTTCAAGTAAAACACTAAACAAGCATTGCCGAAAATTCCGAAATGATACGCAATAATAATAAATAATAAAAGTTATTTACACAACGCTTACTGGCACTAAAGGAAAAGCGTCTTTCTTTGGCATCCTTTTATCATTTAGCCAAAATAATTAGTTATTTACAACATCTCTTATAAACTTTGACTTAAAATAGCATTAAAAAACGTTACACACGTATGTGCTTTCAAGAAGTTAAGAAAAATCCGAGAATTTCAAAATGAAGCAGCATTTTTTTCAAAGCAACCACAAAAACTAAATGCTTTGATATTGTTATTACATCGCTTAGCATAAGATTTCTCTTCGAGTTTTCGATGCCTGGTAAGATTACACTATCGTTTTGTTAATAAATTATGAAATACAAGATTAAACACTACATTAAAGGAAGACAAAAATGCTTTTTTCAGCCAGAGGAAAATCACAGACTATAAGTGCAAAGAGGGAGGAGCTTCAGGCGGTTCTCCATTGCTTGCTCAACAATGCCAGGCTTTTTGACACATTTCCTATTAAGAGGCTATTTCACTCAAATGAAGAAACTCATTCGCTAATGCTGATCCTATGGAAAAAAATTACAAAGATATCTCGGTTGCTGGTTCTCACACCGATCTGTATGCAGGCAGTTTTTTATTTTTTTATTTTGTTTACAGATATTTTTTAGGAGGAAGCTTTCATTTTTGGAACCGGTTTGGAAAGCGAAAGCACCTTCATCAAAAATATCTGCAACCCAAATTGAAAAAGTTAAAAACGACCTGCATACAGATCGCTCTCAGATATTCAGTGCAAAAAGAATCATTTAAAAATATTAAAATACAACCAAGATATCTTTATACATTTCTTCCATAGGATTAGCATTAGCGAACGGGTCTTTTCATTTGAGTGAAGCGGCCCCTTAAGGGGGCTTTCAAAACTTTGGCTGAAAAATAACATGAAAACAACATGACATACGCATATGCTTTCAAGAAGTTAAGGAAAATCCGAGAATTTCAAAATAAATCAGCATTTTTTTCAAAGCAACCGCGAAAACTGGAAGTTTTGGTATTGTTGTTACATGGCATGGCATAAGCTTTCCTTCGTGTTTTCAATACTTTGCAAGATTACCCAATCGTTTTTGTCTGCGGAAAATCACAGATTATAACTGAAAAGAGGGAGGAGCTTGAGGCGGTTCTCACGTTGCCTGCTTAATAATGCCAAGCTTTTTGACACGTTTTCTATTGAAGGGGCTTTCAAAAGTTTAGCTTAAAAATAAAAATAACATGAAAACAACATGAGACATGTATTAAACTTTCAAGAAGTTAATGAAAATCCGAGAGTTTCAAAATAAATCAACATTTTTTTTTTTTTTTTTCAAAGCAACCACAAAATCAGGAAGCTTTGGTATTGTTGTTACATGGCTTCGAATAAGCTTTCACTTCGCATTTTCAATATCTTGCAATGATTACTATATCGATTTATTCATAAATTACAAGATTAAATATGATATTAAAGGAAAGCAAAAATACTTTTTTCAGTCTGAGGAAAATCACAGATTATAAGTGCAAAGAGTGAGGCGTTTTGAGGCGGTCCTCACATTGCCTGGTTTTATGACCCATTATCTAATGAAGGAATTTCGAATTATCCTTTTTCTTTATACTAATGAGTAATTTACTTTTCAAGTTATAAGCGATTCTTTTCATGTAATCACAAGATTTTCTATTTTTCCGTCGGAAACTGTTCAAAATGCCTACTTTCAGAATTTTTTCTGAAAAATCTACTTTTACAAGTAAAGAAAGAAAAAAAAAGGGAAAACGCCATTGGGTTATATAATTTCTAGATTAATACACTTGCAAATTTCATGTGTTTCCGAAGAAAAAGGAATTCAGAAAGTAGCTTTTTTGTATTTCAGAACAGTTGAATGTTCATTGAGATCTTAATGTTCTGCAAGGCAACTAATAATGTTTGTTGCATTGCAAAACATTAATAAATATCGTTTTTTTTTCTTTTTTGGAAAAGAAGATTTTTTTTTTAATTTAATAAAAAAAAACTGAATTTATAAATATCAAACACACTCAAGTAAGCAGATATTACCATTTTAAAAGGATAAAAGGCATACGTTTTACTACTATACTATTATAGTAGTCAAAACAAAACTCAATTTTTTTACTTTGAAAAAGGTATCAATTAAATTCCCATATAAGGAAATTTCTAGATAAGGACTTATTTTGAAAAAAATCAAAAAATATGTTAGTTATCTCGATTCTGAAAAATTACTTTTTGCGTACTATGTCCACTTTTTTGCTAGGAGTAAAAATACCGTAAAATGACATTTTTATACATTATATTTCATATGATATTATAGTTATATTACACATTTATATTATTTATATTATTCATTTACATAATATACCTTATATACACTTATATATTTATATTTCCATTATCAAATTTGAAATTTTGCGCTGTATTTTTATTCACGAATACTTTTACGATAAATACCAAACGATTTTGTGTTTATAGTATAGAAATCAGTAAAGCAGTAATGAGATAACCAAGATTATGCGAAAATTAAGATATTCCAATTCCAATACTTAAGAAAATAACACCAAGAGAAATTTGAAAAACAGAAACGACAGAGTTTTGACAAAGGGTGGCCGAGTTCCTCCATATTATGTTGTATAAAACTGGATTTCTTGAGATGAGAACGTAAATATTTTCCCTTTTCATTATCATCTTTTTTAATAATAATAATAATAATAATAAAACAATTACTTGAAAAATATTCAGAGTATGTCTTGATTCTCTCTTTGCATTGCTCGTGACTTGGTCAACCGACTGCCCTCAGATATGATAAAAGAAAAGAGGGCGCTGCTAGGACAGTGTAGCGATGGCATAAATATATATGAAGAAATTTAATCTTTCTACACCGGTAATCTGAAAGAGCTACAAATACATATTATTTTCGTCCATACTGTCAAATGTATGCTCTGGTTTCTCTTCATAATACGAGCTAATCTTTCGCCTTTTACTAAAGATTACCGTGGAGAGGGACAACTCAATGAGCCTAAAACTAATTTTTGGAATCCCACCGAAAGGTGGGGCGTTTTAAAAAAAATATATAGATCAGTTTGATAAGATAATGTTTCGTTCTATGTTGCAGTTGTTTTCGCCTATTTTTAAAATCTGACCTCAGGTAAAATATCTAATGATTTTGTTTTTTATTGCGAGTCAGACATTAATTTTGAACAAATATTTTCATATTCATATCAAACATTTAGATCAGGAAACATTAAAATTACCACGTTGCTTGGTTAGTCGATACTGTGGGATAATTTACATAAAAATTGCAATTTCTTACTTTATCTTTTGTTTTTTTTTTCATACTTTGTCTCATATATTATTAGGAATGAAATTACTTTTCCTACATGTCGCACAGGATCCCCATCCGCCCCACAGGAAGTTTGTAAAGAAGTCAGGTGCAAGACTTATTGTAGATCTTATCTGAAACTGTTCCAAAAGATGGCTACTAAATTTAAACTAGTCGTTGGGGGCCACCGTAATACTTACCCATCATGAATATGAATAATATAATATATGAAAATAAAACATGTAAATTATTTATAAAATGCATTGCAAATGCAAAACAAAATTTAAACGTATGTTTAAATATTTTTAATATACATAGTAATGCTCTATCAATGAATTGCTGATGAATAAATTTCGACAAATTATATAAAACGCAAACTACTCAAGCAGTGCTGTATTGAGTAAAAGAAATACCCTTATAGCTCCAAAAATAATAATCATATTAACTAAAAGTTTACTGCGTCGGATTAAGCGTCTCATTTCCAATTAAAATGTATCTTTTAGTTGAAATTTCAATGAAATACAAGGTCATGAAAAATCGAAGAACGTGGAAAACATGATTACAAATATCTCGGCAACTGATAATCCGATAAACTTCGTTCTTTATGCAAAATTTGTGTTATTTTATTGCCTTTTACGTACATTTCTTAAAAAAAAAAAAAAAAAAAAAAAAAAAAAAAAAAAAAAAAAAAATCGAAAATTTTTACATACCTCTTTTATCAGAACGAATTTTTCGAGAGTCAGTCCGAAAAAAATAGTTCAGGTTAATCGAGTTACTGATATTAAATAGGCTTCGTCCCATTCTTACTTGTCAGTACATCGAAAATTTCAAGTATTTATTTCAATTTGTTTGGGAGATAGAGCGCTTACAGACGCACAGACGAACGGAAGGCAATTTTTTTTTTCTAAAAATATGTTTTTCGGAATCTCCAACATCTGAAACGTGTAAATTCGTCATCCCCCCCCCCCCCGATTTTCAAAACGATTGCCAGATTTACCCTATACTACGTATGATGGTTAAGTAATAATCGAAACAGGTCACTACTTAATTTCCCTAATAAAGACAAGCTTCTTTTTAAATTTATTCAATTGTCATTTATTTATCAGTGATACCATATGAAAACGATGACTCCGCCCATCTTGAAATTCAATGAAGACAGCTTGTATCTTCGCCGCGGGATACTTTTAATTCAGAGATGTTTCGTTTAACTTAAATTTTATGGAACTGAGAGTTGATTCCTGTTATTTTGTTGTATTGAAGGCTTGATTTGATGGACATACATTTTTACATATGAAGCTGGACAAAGAGCTGAAGTATGAAAAATTCACTTTCAGAAATAATATCGTTGAATCGGAATGAGCGTTGCCAAAATTCAATCTACTTAAAAAAAAAAAAAAAAAAAAAAAAAAAAACACTTTAGGCATTTTACAGCGAGTATTTTGTTCTATATTTGAGAAATATAAATAGAGTTTTCCGCAACAATCGATAGTGTTTGAAATATTCGTAGTTCCACACCACATATTTCTTCGAGCGATATTACGACATGTATATATAGTCAGCGCGAGTTATGGTAAGTGTACTTGCTTCGGCAGTACATATACTAAAATTGGAACGATACAGAGAAGATTAGCATGGCCCCTGCGCAAGGATGACACGCAAAATCGTGAAGCGTTCCACATTTTTTTGTATTTAATTAATTTTTTTGAGCAGTCTGATATTTCATAAGCTCCTAGAGAGAGTTTCTAAAATACTGCGTCTCATATTCGGTTGAGAAATTTCAGAAGAGTTCTGTCTGAATCATCAGTTTGAATAAAACCGAATGAAATCGTTTGAATTTACCCGAAATCTGTAATCTTTTCAAAAACGGATCAACTCTTTATTTTATATTATTTGCCCTATCTCCGAAAAGCTCGAACGATGTCTGTCTACTGTGATAAGTCGTGAAACTCTCATCAAGTCGATGGTACATTCTCGATATTAAAGAAGCAATAACAAATTTATGATGTGGAATGGATTATAATTTCTCAAGTGGAATTATTTTACATGTGCTTATATAAGAAATTGCTATGTTTACATCCCTAATCTCCTGCTCAAAGCAGGGCCGTAGCTAAGGGGGCGCTATGAGCGGCTCAGCCCCCCCTAAAATATTTTGAGCCCCCCCCCCTGGAAAAAGTTCCAAGGTCACTAAATGTTCCGGAAATTCAAATGAAATTCTGTTCAAAAATCTAATTTAGTTTTGAGACCCTTTCACAGTTTTGCAGAGTTACTAAATTGTATCTAAAATAGGAGTTTCAACACTCCCTCATCCTATTGGTACATATGAAGCTAACAGGATGTTTAATTTTGCACCAGTTATACATTCAAAATTTTCATCATCATATACTTTTCTTAGCATAAAATGAAGTTATTACAACAGTTTAATGAGAAACATAGTACCTACAATGTGAATAGGTACTAATTTATCTTTCTGCATTAGAGAGAGAACAAAAAAATATGAGCCCCCCCCCCCTATATTCCCCTGAGCCCCCCCTATCGTACACTTCTAGCTACGGCCCTGGCTCAAAGAACGCGAAACTTTCTGACACAATTTCTAACTCCTTTTTTATCGTAAATTCATAAAATTAGCAGGCCTGATTATTGAAGCGATTTGGAATCAAGAGTTTTCCATCTTATGATTAAAAAGAAAAAAAAAAAATCTTTTCGAATTATAAGCAATTGCGGTCACGTGACTACCCTTTTCCGCTCTCTCGAGCTGCTTCTTGGAGGATTTGATTCAAAATACTAACTTTGACAGTATTTTCTGAAAGTTCTTTCATCTTTACAAAAAAAAAAAAAAAAAAAAAAATGTCTTTCGATGAAATAGTCTCTGAATAACAACCCCTGCTATATTTCATGCGTTTCCGAACAATAATGTTTTAAAAATAGGTCAGAAAGTAGTAATCCCTTTGAGAACCGCCTTAAGTGATTTCGAAATTTAAATTTATTATAGAGGCGTAAGCGTTGGAACGCATTTCATGCAAAGTTAATGCGGCTCATGCACTCGCAGTTTTTCCAAAAAAATTATATTTACAGTTATCAACACAAGAATCGCTATAAATTTAACTCAAATAATATAAAGAATCTTTAACCTTTTGTACTTCACGCCATTCTTACACATTTGAAATAATATGTGGGGAATTACCTAAAAGTATTATTTGTTGTTTACCGTATGGATGTCAGTGGAATGATAAAGGCTTAACCATTGAAATATTTTTAATGGTAATACTATTAACATATTAGTATGCACTATTATATAGTACTATTAACATTACTATAATATTATTTATTTTAATGGTAAAATAAGTATATTTAATTAGTCCCAGTCATTGACCACACAGTTTAATATTGTTATATACGGTTGATTCATTCTGTTGTTTGACTAAATTGTACGACAGCGACTGGCTGTAGCATTGCGCCAATTTAAATGAAACAAGAGACTGCTAAGAATTTCTTTTTTATTAAAAATAAATAAAGAATCTGGGTATCTTCTTTTATCACATTTCAAAACATAGACTGTTAGTTTTGATTAACTAATTGAACTATGCTTTCATTTCTCTTCTTTTTACTTTCTTCTATCTTCAATAAAAGAAAGTATTGTAATCGAAATTTTTTTCGACTTCTGGTTTTCGACGGATTTACACGTTCTAGGGGACAGAGATTCCAAAAAACATGTTTTTACAAAATGTCTGTCTGTTTGTCTGTGTGTATGTCGCCATTCTACCATCAAAAAGTGTATGAAGTTATGCATAGAATTGAACCAAATTTTTTGTGAATGTTTTTGGCTGTGGCAAGCAGGTCCTCCTTCAGTTTAGAAATATTTCGCGAGAAGGGGGCGCTGCAATCGCGATTTTTGTGTCATTTTCAATATTGTACCGACCAAAAGTATATGAAGTTATGCATCGAATTGAACCAATTTTTTGTGTATGTGTATGACTATGGCTAGTTGGTCCTCCCTGAATTTGAAAAAAATCCGTCGTAAGGGGGCAGTGCAATCGTGATTTTTGTGCCATTTTCAATATTGTACCGACCAAAATTATATGAAGTTATGCATCGAATTTAACCATTTTTTTTTTTTTTTTTTTTTTTTTTTTTGTAAGTGTATGACTATGGTTTGTTGGTCCTCCCTGAATTTGAAAGTAATCCGCCAGAAAAGGGCGTTTTAATCGCGATTTTTGTGGCATTTTCAATATTGTACCGATCAAAAGTATATGAAGTTATGCAAATATGAAGTAAAAATTCCAAATAAAAAAAATTACTATCTTTATTACATTATTCTAAGTGTAGTAGTATTTCATTTAAAACATTGTTATGCGTTAAAAGGTTTGACTTATTAGACTGCAAATTCACCTCTCAAATATTAATACTTAAATTTTAGTTTTTAGATGAGAAATTCGAATGAATTCCAAGCCTATATTATTAATACGAGAGATCGGAATTTCAGAATTGATTGATAGGGATGCTACGATATTATTTTTCTATTTTCACCAATTGTAGAATATCATGTTAATCTCTGATGGAATTTAAACGCAAAAGGACACATTCAGGGCCCGACTTAGACAGTGGGGGATTCTGGGGCAAACATTATACACGGGGGGGGGGTGGCAGGGGGGCTCTTATATTTTTTGAAAAACAATTATGCGGAAATGACTACGGAAATCATACTTATTGTATGAATATATAAATTTCATAACAAACATTATTTACATCTATATACAGAATAGCGCAAGAAAGATAACTTTAAAAAACTATAGAATTAATTTTTTCCCTCCGTTATAAGGATGTTAAGATAAATGTAAGATGTTAAAGCATAAATACAACTATTTCAAGCATTATTGCATGCATTTTGGCAATTCCATCATAGAGAAAACCAAGTGGTGGTATGCATTTAATTATAATAGCAACAAACTTCAATACTTGTTATATTTCTGCTACATTCTTCATACTGTACTTAAATAATTCAGTAAAAAATTTCTTATTATGAAAATTTTTTTAAACATTGATAATGCATTGTAACAGCTACAGATAAGAGATGTGTGAGGTTACAGTAATGTTTTAATAAAATTTATGTATTAAAAAATATATCAGTAAGAAAACAATTAAGTACCACAAAATGCAAAATACTTTATATTAAAATCTACACACATTTGATAATATTTTATTATTGCCCCCCCCCCTCTTTAAGAAAACTTATAATTGTCTTAGTGGAGGGGACTCAAGTTGGTAAGCCCATGGCAACTGCCCTGCATTCCCCTGCATTAGTCAGGCCTTGGAGATGCATTGTCTTTTATAATTACTAAATTTAGTTTTAACCACCAGAATTGACATCCATTGAAACACTGCATTTTTAAAAAATGCTATTTTATATTTAAAATAACAAGGAATACTGCCCAGTTAAACTGATGGCATTGAGCTCACATTCTACAAATACTAATTGTACATTAAAGCCTTATATTTTCAAGGGTTAATTCCGTTCGAAAAAAAATTAAGAAAGGGAAACAGCTCTCCCATTTCCTCTTTTTTTATACTTAATCATTGAATCTCCTATACTATCAAAGACATGCTTTATCATATAAAAAATCTATATCCAAAATTCAGAGCAAATGAGATAATTCTTAATAAAAACCCATTTAGCATTTTTATAATTTAAAAGGAGTTATCCCCCTCTTTTATACTTAACCATTAAACTTCCAAAACTATTCAGATTTGAACGAAATCTGAAAATTCTACTTGAAAAACCCATTTATATAAATTAAGGGGGGGGGGCATTAGAACCCCTGTTCCCCCTATTTATACTTATTCAATGAACACCTAATAACAGTCACGGAATCGCCTCATCAGAATGATCCTAATTTAAATTTTGAACGAAAACTTAATTCTGCATGAAAATCCCATTTATATCAACTAAGGGGGGGGGGGCATGAGCCCCCCGTTCCCCCTCTTATACATATCGAATGAACTCCAAAAACTAATCAGGGAAGCGCCTTGTCAGGATATACCTACATACAAAATTTCAAGTGGATCGGATATTTTTATCATGAATTATCACGTTACGCACGAACGTACGAACGTACATACAGAACGGACGGGCACATAAGCTCTCAGGCTATGATAGCCTGTGAGCTAAAAAAGAGATAATGAATTTTGAAAATGTTATCCAAGTAAAAATTTCAAAGTTTATTGCATTTTTAAGAAAACTTAAGACTTAAAAAATAATTTTTTTAAGTATATTCAAACATAAAAATTTACTTTTCGGTGGTAAACACCAAATTATGACAATTATGTAATTCTGTGTTCAAATTATTCCCTGGATTAATTTTAAATGATCAAGACACATATAACTGTATTCTGAGATATATTGTATAACCTCATAAGTAAATTTTAAGATATTCTCATAAAAAATATGTAATTGATAAAACCTATCATTGATGCTGCAGAAGGAAGTTCTTTAACTTCTTTGACTAAATCCAATATTAATTGAAGGCATTTTAACTTCTTTGACTAAATCCAATATTAATTGAAGGCATTCAATTAACTTCGTAAACTTTTAACTTCTTCAGGACGAACGCTTTTTAGGGAATTTTTAATCTTTTATCACCAGTTTTTCAAAAGAGAAATTTTTGTCTAACTGAATCGGAAAAATGCTTGAATTAAATAAGGCTAAATTTATAATAAAAAATTACCAGTTAGAAAAATCAACAATTTTGAGCAACTTGTGCAGCACATAACCAGTCACTTGTCCACAAGGAATTAACCCTAAAAAAAGTTAAATAAAGGTAGCAGTTTGTATGTCAAACTGAAAAATAGTTACCCCACAGTCACAAACTTTCATTGAGGAATTTTTCTTTGTAATAATGATAGGAACTAGTTGCATTTATGTATGGTTATTTCTAGATATTTTTCAATCTATTTATAATAAAATGCGACTTGAGAAATGTGTAGGAATGGTTCCGGGACGAACCATTCTGATATCGACCGTTGCTAGATGCCACGTTAGGCTTAGTTGAAAACAGATGCTAAAATGATGCTTTTAAAATTTCTTCCACTTGAAATAATGTTTGTTCAGCATATTTTCATATAAAACATGTATATCATACTCAATTATAATACATAAAGATCAGTGGCGTAGCTAGAAAGAGTGACAATCGGGGCAGATGAAAATGGTGTCACCCCCCCTTCCCTTTCGATCCACCATATTTTTTCAATTACAATTCTATGTCATTATAACAAATGACCGTACAATTCCTCATTTACCTTCTATCCTCCTGCATAAAAGAACCACAGGAGTGACTCATCTTTCAACTCATAGTCCACATAAGGGGCCGTCCATTAATCATGTGATTTTTTTTGGCATTTTTAACCCCCCCTCCCCCTTGGTGATACATGGTGAGGTTCAAGACTATCCCCCTTTTACCCTATGTCACATGTATTTTTTAGTACCTACAAAGAATCTTAATTTTTTTAGAATATTTATTATAAAATACAGGTTCAAATATCATCAAATTTTATTATAGACAATAAAAAACTACAATAATAACCTTAAGAGGTAAACAGAAAGGTTGCAAGTTGTTTTGGACTGACATAAAAATAATGAAAGAAATGCAAAAAAATTTTTTTGTAGTAATACATAAACATAATTTAATTTACAATGTCCTCAGACAATGGATTAGCAAGACTTTCTTCAACACTAATAACTGGATAAGCATCTTGCAAGTTAGTTGTAGGCACAGTGCTTTGTTGAAGATTAACATCGGTTTCATCAAGCCACTCGGCGTCATCATTTTCGCGCACTACGCAGAGAATCTCTCGCCATCTACCATTCGTTCGACGAAAAAATAAATACACGAAACGCCGCTTTTCGGTTCAGTATCACGCGTTTGTTGAAAAAATAAATACTCGTGATATATTACTACACCCCCCCTCCCCCTTGTGATATTTCGTGATTTTTTTATGGACCCCCCTCCCCCCTCTCGAGCCTCGCATGATTAATGGACGGCCCCTAAGTCAGTGTAGTGTCTGTAATGTACAAGAAAAATTCTTTCTTTTAAAATTTGTTTTTGCTACCCACTCGTTGGATATGTAGGTTTTTGTTCTCTGATACATGTACTTTTTAGATACACCATTTTGTGTAAAATTTCACATTCTCAAAGAAAAGAAAACTAACTCTATTGCATTGTGCTCTAAAAATTTCACTTTATTTCAGAATTCCTTTTCAAAATCTTATAAGATTATATTTTTTACTAGTATTAAAAAATGCTCTGACGAGCACCAAAAAAGGTTAATATGTTTTAAAGTATGAAAAAGTGTTTGACAAGAGCTTCTAATTGAGAATGAGAAAGGACAAGGGGTCCCTTCTTGGCTGCAATTCACTGTCAATTCCAAATTTGAAAAAATCATATTTGCGCTTTTTCCATATAAAAGAAATTTGCGTAAAACTTTCTATCTTTACTTTTTAGTAAAACTTTCAATCGTGCTTTACATGTTAACTGCATTGTTGACTCTGCACGGCAACTGCACTACAAATCAGTTTTCTGTGCTGTTTTACACTGCGATAGTCTATGGTGGGACTGCGTGAATATGATACGCTGCAGGCAGTGTTGAATGCAGGAGGTGGGCCGGGGGAACATTCCCTCCCGAAGGTATCAAATGCTTCTCCCCCCAATAAAATTTGAGATTTTGTGTTTTTAATGGTTAAAAAAGTATAATCCCCTTAGAACTCTATTGTATCCCCCCGAAGCCACAGAAGACCCTCCCGGAGAAAAATGTCGGAATTCAACACTGGCTGCGGCAAAAGCGCAAATATGATTTTTTCAAATTTAGCATTGACAGTGAATTGCAGCCAAGAAGAGACCCCTTGTTCTTTCTCATTCTCAATTAGAAGCTGTTGTCAGACACTTTTTCATACTTTAAAACATATTAACCTTTTTTGGTGCTCGTCAGAGCATTTTTTAATACTAGTCATTTAAATTTTTTCATAATTATATATAGAATATAAGAAAACCTCAGTTGCTTTTAAATATTCCCAGTACTTTTTCTTATTTCGCTCAACACTGAACTATTTAATCAATAGACAAAAAACGTGAAAAAACGAAATTAATTTTAATTTGTTCGTACAGAAATTGACAGATTCAATTAATTTTAGATAATACATATTTTGTAGAAAAATAATGCGAATAGAAATTTTTATTCTTTTCGCATAAGATTCGGGGCATTCTTATCTACTTCTTTTAAAAATCAGATGTTATAAATATGAAATATTTCCGCCATTAGCGCGATTTTTGTGATCATGGCACCCAAAGGTTGCTAAACATAATTTTACTAGTATTAAAAAATGCTCTGACGAGCACCAAAAAAGGTTAATATGTTTTTAAAGTATGAAAAAGTGTTTGACAAGAGCTTCTAATTGAAACAGAGAAAGGACAAAGGAAAGAGAATGACAGGGTCCCTTCTTGGCTGCAATTCACTGTCAATGCCAAATTTGAAAAAATCATATTTGCGCTTTTTCCTTATAAAAGAAATCAGTCATTGTTACGATAAAATTGTATAGTGTAAAGGCATAATTAGAAAAGACGAAGGGTGATTAAACATGAATGTAAAGCAAAACAGGGCCAAAAACCATACTTCCCGCAGCCAGTGTTGAATTCAGAAACTTTTCTCCGGGAGGGTCTTCTGTGGCTTTAATAGAATAGAGTTCTAAGGGGATCATACTTTTTTACCAATAAAAACACAAAATCTCAAATTTTATTGGGAGGGGGGGCATTTGATACCTTCGGGAGGGAATGTCCCCCCGGCAAACCTCCTGCATTCAACACTGCCTGCAGCGTATCACATTCACGTAGTCCCACCATAAATTGTCGCAGTGTAAAACAGCACAGAAAACTGATTTGTAGTGCAGTTGATGCAGAGTCAACAATGCAGTTAACATGTAGAGCATGATTGAAAGTTTTACGCAGATTTCTTTTATATGGAAAAAGCGCAAATATGATTTTTTCAAATTCGGCATTGACAGTGAATTGCAGCCAAGAAGGGACCCTTTGTCCTTTCTCTTTTTCAATTAGAAGCTCTTGTCAAACACTTTTTCATACTTTAAAAACATATTAACCTTTTTTGGGTGCTCGTCAGAGCATTTTTTAATACTAGTCATTTAAATTTTTTGATAATTATATATTGAATATAAGAAAACCTCAGATGCTTTTAAATATTCCCAGTACTTTTTCTCATTTCGCTCAATATTAAACTATTTAATCAATGGGCAAAAAACGTGAAAAAAACGAAATTAATTTTAATTTATTCGTACAGAAATTGACAGATTCAATTAATTTTAGATAATACATATTTTGTAGAAAAATAATGCAAATAGAAATTTTATTCTTTTCGCATAGGATTTGTGGCATTCTTATTTACTTGTTTTAAAAATCAGATGTTATAAATATGAAATATTTCTGCCATTAGCGCGATTTTTGTGATCATGACACCCAAAGATTGCTAAACATAACTTTATAGTCAATGCACATAAAAACGAGTTTTCCCATTTAAATTATAAAAAAAAATTAAGTAAAATATTTTTATTTCTCCTTCCTGATATCTATTGGAATAGCTTATTCCAATTATTGAATAATATTCTAGGACATTTTCAGGGAAATTATAGGTTAAGTTATCTTCCTTGGAGAATGTCTCTCGAAAAACAGCCTTAATAGATTTATGTCAAACCAAGGATGAAAATATATTGAAAATTCATTTCTAATATTATTTGACATTGAAATCACCAGCTGTAATTAAATTTTTATATAATATACAGTGGAACCTCAGTTCACGATCCATTCTTGTATCTGAATTTCTGTATGTGATATAAATTTTTTGGGCGCTCTATCTCAAGAACTAATGCATGGGATTAAAAAAATTATATTCAGGCAACGCCGACTATATACTACCGGCCAAGCCATTTCGCGAAAAACTGCCGAAAAAGTGAAGCTGGATTTAGCTTCAAACCTTGAACCATATCATTGAACCACGTGTAAGTCCACGTGACGCAAACTCTGCCCAAATTAGCATTGAATAAGCTGCTTTCTGTTCTGTGCACATGTTTGCATACGTGTCATTGTTTTGGTTCAGGGTTTACATGATTGGTCTGAATAACTTAGGCAAAGTATCAGCGTCCTCTGGCGGGAGACTTCCTACATTACTCTCAAATAGACAGGCCTTTAGTTCTAGTGGGCCATGATTCAGGTAATCCTTGATATAAATTGATGCTGTTTACATTTTGATTTAAATCGTTCAACAGATGGCTTAATCGTGTTGCATTTTTCATTATTTTCGCAGTAGTTCTATCTCGAGAATTAACGCACGGATTTTCATCAAACATCAAATTCAGTTAATCTTTATATGAATTGGCTTTGTTTACGTTTTGGTTTCAATAACCGAACACATGGCACTGCTATGCTGATTGTTCCGATTACCAAAATATCTCTATCGCAGGAATTAATGCACAAACTTTCAACAAACTTGAGATTTAGGCACACTTTGATTTATATTATTGCTCATTGCGTGTTTTGGGTAAATCTCCCAACAAGTGTCGCATATAAGCTGTATTTTTCCCGATATCCGCAACAGTCCTATTTCAAAAACTAATGTTCGGAATTTCATGTCTTTAGAATCCTCACGGTGAGCATATGACTGTCATTTGATTTTGGCACTGTAATAATGAATTTTGACGCATTAAATGCATAAGATAGAAAATAGTTTTGGGGTTACCATATCCGACTAGTTCTTTATCATCAGAGTAATCGACGGTTCATCTACACCGTATTGTTTAGCTATCATCGACCACTATCATCGTTCTTAAGTTTTGTCACTACTTCTTTTCATAATTGATCAGTAATTCGATTAAGCTTCTTACTACTGCTATCACTAAACGCTTTTTTATTCTTAGAAGTCATAATAAAAGCTAAAATTTTCGCGAAACTGGTTAAAATTAAAACAATAAGTTAAATTTTTTACTGTACTGTACACAAAGCACTCTGATACGCGCACTTTACTCCAAACTTGACCTATAACAAGAGTTATGTGAGGGTTGCCAACTGAATTATTCGACAGCTTTGGTCGCGAATCGAGTTATCCTACGCCGAAAGAGTAAAATTTTGATCACTGAAGTTGGTCATAAACCGAAATTGTCAAAAACAGAGGGGGCTGTAAACCAAGGTTCCACTGTTTTTTGACCGATAAGTTTGCAAATATGGCATTATTTATATATTCAGTGGCGATGATCATTATGCAACTTGGCGATTTAGCCGATTAAATTTGCGATTTTAAAGTAGCGTTTGTTAATAACGGAAAATTGAGAATTTCTATTAGAAAAATTAGGATAATTACTATAATTTTTATGCGCGGTTTTAAGTAAACTTTGATTTTTTTTTTCATATTTTGAAATTTAGTTCATTTGGAAATGGAAGGGAGAGGGAAGGTATATCTTTGCAATGCTTTTTTGACAATATCTCAAACAAAAATACTTTTAAACGCCAATAATTGCTGATCGTAAATGTTACATTCACTTCACACCATCACAAAAGTTTTTTACATGACCATGTGTTTTTTTCATTTGATGCTTTCCTGGCACAGATACCATATATACACGACATTGTGCGATATTCTTCTAACGCCAATTTCGCAAAAGCTTAGTTTTCAAATTTCAATTACATACATATATATTAAGGTACTACTTAGTTATCCCGTCGATCAATTTCGCCAAACTATAGAAATTGCCAAACGCATAGCGAATTTATACATATAGACATTATTTTCATTTTAAATAACACAAAAAATAATTTGTAGAATCTTAATAAAAAAATACAAAGTCCAAATAAAAATCTCTTAATGGCGTTTTAAATACGTGCATCCTATTTAATGTCATTGGATTCGACATTCACGATCATCCATTATTGGCATATAATATTATAGTTTGGCGATGGTTTTTTGGTCGACGGGGTAAGTAGTACTTCTATTAACTATTTTCTATTATTTTCAAAAGAAAATAATGAATAAAAACCGGTGGTAATTGATTATCCCTTCGACCAAAAAATTATCGCCAAATTATAAAATTAAATGCCAATAACGGATTATCATAAAGGTTACATTCAGTTTACATTAAATTGGTTACCCATGTTTGTTATGCCATACTATGATTTTGAATTCAACTTTTTATTTGTACTTTTATTGATGTTTTACTAATTTATTTCTTCTTTCGTTATTTAAAATGAAAATTATGTCAACATGAATTACATGGTGAATAAATTGATTTGTAAAATTTGGCGAAATTGGTCGACGGGATAATCAAGTAGTATTGAAAAGTTTAATTAATAACTACAGAATGAAACGATTTATAAAATTTAACAAAATTAAATAAAGGTAAATATATATATATATATATATATTTAATAAACATTAGCCCGGTTATCTTATCAGACAAAATAACAAAATTTTCGTGCCAACTAAGTACCCTAATGCATATTTGACATTACATCCCTATTTAAAATCAATTGAATGCTATTTAAGATATGGACAGAATGAAGTTTTTGTTTTACTCTATATCTTTTCTTTGTGTAAATGAGGATGTTATATGATCATAATTAAAAAATCTTACATTTAGTTCCTGAGGAGAAATTTTGGATTTCCCAGATACTTTTTTCCGATGTACTTGTTTTTTCCCCCATTTTTTTCTACTAGTAAAATATTACTTCTCTGTTATCCCGTCGACCAATTTCGCCAAATTATACAAATCGCGAAACTAGCTAAATTATACACATTGACATAATTTTTTATTTTAAATAACGCAAAAAGAAATAATTAGTAAAATATTAATAAAAATGCAAACAAAAAGCCGAAATAAAAATCGCTTAATGACATTCTAAACACGTGAGTCGTATTTGATGTCATTGAATGTGACATTCACAATCATCCATTATTGGCATTTAATCTTAAAATTTGGCGATAATTTTTTCGTCTACGGGATAACCTAGAAGTATCCTAAAATTCAAAATGTTAGGACACTCGAGAAAATCATCCCATGGTCATATAAATGCATGTTATTTGAAAAAAAAAATTATGTATTCGACCAAAAAAATAACATTGCGTTCACAACTTTATTATTTAAAGAACTGAAACTAAAAGCTTCGCAATAAAAACAAATAACTACGTTTTTCACGTGATTTGTTTAATTTGAATGAATTATGATACACACATTACAATTTTTATATTAAACTTGGTGGCAATGAATAAAAAAAACTACAATCGCAACAGCAAAAGACAATATTCAACTGGAGGTTTAAGACATAAATTCTATTTTCTCAGAAACCGTCAAACATACAAAGATGAAAAAAAAAAACTGTTCTAAGTTTTATCAAGACGATAAAAATAAACCAGAAACGAAGTTAATCCATCCATAATAACGTTAGCTATTGCTTGTTGAACTTTTCGTCTTTATTTTCTCGTTAAAAGTTAAATAAAAAACTACAGTAAACTGCGATAATTTTTTGAATGCTATCATTTTATTCGTCTCGTCGAGTTCTATCTTTTGAAACTAAAATCATTGTCGTACGTCAACTGGTTCGCTAGAAATTTCGAAAAGACGTTCGCATTTTCTATTTCTTAAAGATATTATACCAAACGCTACCGCGTTTGCTATGATAGTCAATACACATAAAAACGAATTTTCCCATTTAAATTGAAAAAAAATAAGTAAAATATTTTTATTTCTCTTTCCTGATATTTATTGGTATAGCTTATTCCAATTATTGAATAATATTTTAGGACATTTTCAGGGAAATTATAGGTTAAAATATCTTCCTTGGAGAAAATCGCTCGAAATACAGCCTTAATAGATTTGCGTCAAACCAAGGATGAAAATATACTGAAAATTCATTTCTAGTATTATTTGTAAAAATGACATTGAAATCACCAGCTGTAATTAAATTTTTATATAATTATTTTTTATACAGTGGAACCTCAGTTCACGATCATAATCCATTCTTGTATCTGACTTTTTGCATGTGATATAAATTTTTTGGGCGCTCTATCTCAAGAACTAATGCATGGGATTAAAAAAAAATTATTCAGGTAATCCCAGATATAAATTGAGGCTGTTTACATTTTTATTTAAATCGTTCAACAGCTAGCTTAACCGTGTTGCATTTTTCATTATTTTCGCAGTAGTTCTATCTCGAGAATTAACGCACGGATTTTCATCAAACTTCAAATTCAGTTAATCTTTATATGAATTAGCTTTGTTTACGTTTTGGTTTCAATAACCAAACACATGGCGCTGCTATGCTGAATTGTTCTGATTACCACAATATCTCTATCGCAGGAATTAATGCACAAATTTTCTTCAAACTTGAGATTTAGGCACACTTTGGTTTATAATATTGCTCATTGCGTGTTTTGGGTAAATCTTCCAACAAGTGTCGCATATATGCTGTATTTTTCCCGATATCCGCAACAGTCCTATTTCAAAAATTAATGTTCGGAATTTCATGTCTTTAGAATCCTCACGGTGAGCATATGATTGTCATTTGATTTTGGCACTGTAATAATGAATTTTGGCGCATTAAATGCATGAGATAGAAAATAGTTTTGGGGTTGCCACATCCAACTAGTTCTTTATAATCGGAGTAATCGACGGTTCATCTACACCGAATTGTTTAGCTATTTTGATTACACTATCATCGTTCTTAAGTTTTGTCACTACTTCTTTTCATAATTGATCAGTAATTCGGTTAAGCTTCTTACTACTGCTATCACTAAACGCTTTTTCATTCTTAGAAGTCATAATAAAGGCTAAAATTTTCGCAAAACTGATTAAAATTAAAACTATAAGTTAAATTTTTTACTGTACTGAAGGTCACAAAGCACTCTGATACGCTCACTTTACTCCAAACTTGACTTATAACAAGAGTTATGTGAGGGTTGCCAACTGAACTATTCGGCAGCTTTAATCGCGAATCGAGTTATCCTATGCCGAAAGAGTAAAATTTTTATCACTGAAGTTGGTCATAAACCGAACTTGTCAAAAACAGAGGAGGCCGTAAACCAAGGTTCCACCTTTTTTTAAGGTTCCACCTTTTTTTTGACCGATAAGTTTGCAAATATGGCATTATTCATATATTCAGTGGCGATGATCATTATGCAACTTGGCGATTTAGCCGATTAAATTTGCGATTTTAAAGTAGCGTTTGATAATAACAGAAAATTGAGAATTTCTATTAGGAAAATTAGGATAATTACTATAATTTTATGCACGGTTTTAAGTAAACTCGGATTTTTTTCCATAATTTTAAATTTAATACATTTGGAAATGGAAGGGAGAGGGAAAGAATATCTTTGCAATGCTTTCTCGACAATATCTCAAGCAAAAATACTTTTAAATGCTAATAATTGCTGATAGTAAATGTTACATTCACTTCACACCAACACAAAAGTTTTTTTGCATCACCATGTGTTTTTTCATTTGATGCTTTCTTGGCACAGATGCCATATATGCACGACATTGTGCGATATTCTTCTGACGCCAATTTCGCAAAAGCTTAGTTTTCAAACTTCAATTACATACATATATATTAAAGTACTACTTAGTTATCCCGTCCACCAATTTCGCCAAACTATACAAATTGCCAAACTCATAGCGAAATTATACATATAGACATAATTTTCATTTTAAATAACACAAAAAAATAATTTGTAGAATCTTAATAAAAAATACAAATAAAAAGTCGAAATAAAAATCCCTTAATGGCGTTTTAAACACGTGCATCGTATTTAATGTCATTGGATGCGACATTCACGATCATCCATTATTGGCATATAATATTATAGTTTGGCGATGGTTTTTTGGTCGACGGGATAACCAAGTAGTACCTCTATTAACCATTTTCTATTATTTTCAAAAGAAAATATTAATGAATAAAAATCGGTGATAATTGATTATCCCTTCGACCAAAAAAATATCGCCAAATTATAAAATTAAATGCCAATAACGGATGTTACATTCAGTTTACATTAAATAAGTTACCCGTGTTTGTTATGCCATAATTTGATTTTGAATTCAACTTTTTATTTGTACTTTTATTGATGTTTTACTAATTTATTTCTTCTTTCGTTATTTAAAATAAAAATTATGGCAATATGAATTACATGGTGAATAAATTGATGATTAGTACAATTTTGCGAAATTGATCGACGGGATAATCAAGTAGTATTGAAAAGTTTAATTAATAACTACAGAATGAAATGATTTATAAAATTTAACAAAATTAAATAAAGGTAAATATATATATATTTTTAATAAACATTAGCCCGGTTATCATATCAGACAAAATACAAAATTTTCGTGCCAATTAGGTACTCTAATGTGTATTTGACATCACATCCCTATTTAAAATCAATTGAATGCTATTTAAGATACGGACAGAATGTGAATTTTTGTTTTATTCTATATATTTTCCTTATTTAAATTAGGACGTCATATAATCATAACTAAAAAATCTTACATTTAGTTCCTGAAGAGAAATTTTGGTTTTCCCAGATACTTTTTTCCGATGTACTTGTTTTTTTCCCATTTTCTTCTACTTTTAAAGCTCAAAATGTTAGGACACTCGAGAAAATCATCCCATGGTCATACAAAATGCATGTTTTTGAAAAATTAACCATGAATTCGAACAAAAAAAATAACACTGCGTTCACAACTTTATTATTTAAAGAACTGAAACTAAAAGCTTCGCAATAAAATCAAATAGCCATGTTTTTCACGTGATTTGTTTAATTTGAATAAATTATGATACATACATGACAATTTTTATATTAAATTTGGTGGCAATGAATAATAAAAAAAAAAACTACAATCGCAACAGCAAAAGACAATATTCAACTAAAGGTTTAAGACTTAAATTCGATTTTCTCAGTAACCGTCAAACATACAAAGATGAAAAAAAAAACTGTTCTAAGTTTTATCAAGACGATAAAAATAAACCAAAAACGAAGTCAATCCATCCATAATAACGTTAGCTATTGCTTGTTGAATTTTTCGTCTTCATTTTTTCGTTAAAAGTTAAATAAAAAACCACAGTAAACAGCGATAATTTCTTGAATGCTATCATTTTATTCGTCTCGTCGAGTTGTATCTTTTGAAAACAAAATCACTGTCGTACGTCAACTGGTTCGCCAGAAATATCAAAAAGACGTTCGCATTTTCTATTTCTTAAACATATTATACCAAACGCTACCGCGTTTGCTATGATTTACAAAAAAAGATTGGGTGTATAAATTTATTACTATTGTTAAAATGTATTTTTCTACAATACAAACTCTTCAATAATAAAAATCTACTTTCTGTTTGTTTGTATGAAGTACGTTAAAAAGATGAAATGCAAGTGAAAATTCCGTCATGTTTGACGGGGTTATATACTAGTCATAGATAAAAATGCTGCCATCTTTCTGCTGCTTTGTATTGTACATTTTACTATTACTGCTATGGTATTGTATAATTTTAAATTGATTTATTTTCTGCGCATCTGATCTTAAAAAAAAGTGCTAGAAACAGTCTTATATTTATGAAATGTACAGCATGACATCAAATTGTGAGAATAGTAATAGAAAGGCATAAATTATGCTTTAATTCAGAGTGATCACAGACCTGGAATATTGAAAATAGCAGAGAATTTATTTTATCTGAAACTATTATGGAAATAAATAAGGAATTTAAAAAATATATAAGAGAATATATAAAGAAATCCTTTGAAGATTTTTTTTAATGTTTTTTTGGTGAAAATTCATTTGTTTTTTTTCAACGATCGTTAGATAAAATTTCTCCTTTTTTATTGATTTTTTGTGATTCTTTGATCTACTTTTCATTTTTTTAGCGATTTTTTGATGTAATTTAAATTTTTTCAGAGATTTTTAAGGAGGGGGGGGGGGGAGGGTTGATCGGGAAAGGCAGATTAAAGGTGTTTTTCTGTATTTGTTTCATTTTGAAAATACAAAAACTAAAAATGTATTTTATATCGAGCATAAGATACAGCAGGCAGATATACATTTATTTATGGGTAATATAATTTGTTCTCATCTGCAATATTTTTTTATTGTGGTAAAGAGCATGAAATTAAAGAGTATAAAATTTTCAAGTAGAAGGAAATTGTTACAGATCTGCTGGATTAAGCTAGGCATTGCAGATTTTCTTTTCTCTTTTGCAGATTCTTTTTTATTGCACTTTTATTTTGCTTTATATAATGTTTAACCCCTTTGAAATGGGAGCCTTTTATGAAATTTTTAATGTTTTGTCACTGGTTTTTAAAAACAGAAATTTGTGCCTTTTTTAAATCGAGAAAATGGCCCAATTAAATAAGACAAAATTTTCTGTAAAACTTTACTGATGGGGATAAACAAGGATTCTTAAGCCTTTTTGTGGCACGTATACGTGTCGCTCGTCCCCAAGGGATTAACTCTTTATTATTTAATACAAAGATTTAAGATAATTATTAATAAAAATTTATAAAATGCATAATAACGCTACAAAAAGTGATTGTTTGATTAATTAACTTGATAGTTTGATAATCTGCATCTAACAAAATTTGATCACTGAGATCTTGACTCGTTTTGAGGTACGTTTTTTCCTCCTCCTCCCCCTTCTCTGTTGCTGAGATGAAATAATGTCTATGTTTAAAAGCTTAATTGTTGAATCAATTAAGCTTCCATTAAGTATCATTGGAAGACTGCCTTATTGTTGATATTGATATTCCTGTATGGTTTAACCACAAATGTGAGAGCTTCGGTTGACAAATTGCCAAGCCAATTTCATTCACATTGTAGGGAGAATAGCCTCTACAGCCAAGAATTTTTTATTTTCTGTTTTGAGTAAAATTTTATTTTGAATTAGATGGATTGTGCACCTTCTTCTAGTTCTCTAAGTAGGCATTTTCAAAGTATATATATATTCAACATTATTGTGAATTTTAATAAAAACATATTATTATTATTATTATTATTATTATTTTTTTTACATTTATAAGCTAAACTGCAGATTTAACAATTGCTTAGCTTCTGATTTGATGGTTATGCAATAAATTCGCCATTTATATCAATCTGAATATGCAGATCCAATGTAAACAAATGTAAATAAACAATGTAAGAAATAATGTAAACAAAAATGTGAATAAATAACGTAAACAAATAGTTTTAAAAAATTGCCAGTTCGGCAGTTTTTGAAAGCATGCCAAGCAGTCATTAATTCTACAAAGATTAAGCTATACTGCGAGGGACAAAGTTATTACATTTAGTTTAATAATCATATTTTTAAATCATCTCTTTTACTATGTTTGTCAATTTATAACTTATTTTAAAGTAATAGAATTACAATATAATATTTAAAAACATACAATTCAATGACAGAAACAAAAGAGAATTCACACACAAAAAAGCGACATATCTGGGATGTTTAATAAATTCATTCCAAAATAGTATATGGGCCATTTTCACCATTTGCTTACATTTCTGAATTTTATTTTTCAAACTTAAAAATTCCTTTTAAAAATAGAGTCAAGTGTTAAAGTAAATGTTTAAGGTACATGAAAAAAAAAATTGGTTTAGCACTTTATTCTATAATATAATATGTAAATGCAATTTAAATTTGGCTTGTAAGGCAAATTGTCAAGTCCGTTACCATACAAAATTACTGAAAATACGCACTTTTAAATTTATTAAATTTCCTAAAATCAACTTACTTTGAAGTGACTTATGTCCCTAAATTTCAAAACATGATATTTATCAATAATACTTAAATTAAATTGAAATGAGAGACAGTTTTAGCCACAAGATTTAGATCACATAGAAATTATACAAGAACTTTTTCTAATAATTACAGTATATATTCACGTAAATTACTAAATTTTAAGAAAATTGTATATTTGTTTCTTAATTGAATAAAAGATAAAACAAGAATGGTCAAAAAATGATAATCATTAAAAAACCGTGTGGTAACAGACTTGACATTTGGTAATGGACTTTATGTTGAAAATGGCCGATTTTATTTTCTCATTTTTGACATGGACCAACCCTTTTTCGCCTTTGCACAGTTTTCTCCCGGTTTCTATCAAACGTAGTACATCAGTAAGTCATCAGATTAGTGGTAGTGAGATTTGTAACATAATAGCAAATGATATGTACAATGGAAGTTATGATGATGACCAGCATAATGAGTTAAGTGAAAAAAATTCAAATGAACTGCTGATTGAAAATAAGTTTTATCTGATGTTAATCAATCAAACTGTTATGAAAACTTCTTAAGCACACCATAAAATATGTTTAAAAAGCACGAGGCCTTTCGAAACAACTGAGTCTTTCTTCGCCAGGCGCAAAAATGACTTTCGACTACTATGAATGCAGCGTCACGATTGTAAAGAAAAGGCGGGAAAGGGAACAAGCTGAAAGAACAACCAATAAGAAAGTAGAATACAACAGCTGATCATGGAGAGTATAATCAAACCATACGACTAGTACAGTGAGGAAGGGGAAGGAAAATGCAAGAGGATTAAAACAGTAAATTATAATAAATACATACAAATATTGTAAAAAAAAAAAAAAAAAAAAAAAATGAAAATGAAAATACATACATAAAAGGCTGAACTTTTATGAAGGTTTACTTTTATTTTACTGTTTTTAAAATTCAATTAAGCCTTCCAGTATGTGTACATATAAAAGGGAAAAAAGAATCTTCACTGCACCATGTTCCACATCTGGCAGACATAATTCTCACTTATACGTGATGAATTTGACCAATATATTCACTGTACCTAATCAAGAACAATCCAAAAAGTAGAATAACATTTATTTTGTCCTTATCAGACGGGTGCATTTGACAAAAGAATTAAAACTTGTTCTTTGAAAGAAAAAAAAATCGATGAAGCTATTAAGGCAAAATTTACTTTTGTTATTTATTATTAAATAATTAAAAATATTAATATAATAAAAGTTGCAGTGTGTTAAGCAGATAAAACTAATTTTAGCCATTTAATTGCAAAATATAGCAATATAATATTTAAAAAATCCAATTATGCATATGGGGTACGCACCATAAAATAGCAAATTTTAACTGAAAATTTGAATTTTTTTTTTTTTACTATTTTTTCCATTATTAGATCGATATATAGATTTCAAATATTTTTTTCTTAAAAATAGATAAAAATCGTACACGGAAAGAGCAATTCAATTGCATAGTTTTTTTTAATAAGAGAAACTACCAATATGAAACATTTACGAACAGAAATAAATTTAAAATGTGTCGGAAAGCACCCAGTTCGATTGTAAAACAGCCTTCACCAAAATTGTTCTACGTATTGCATTCGTATGTATGAATAAATGAATAAAGTTATAATTCCTCAATCTATGGAATACATTAATAATTGTTAGGAGAATTTCATACATTAATAGTAATTATGTATTATTATTAAAATTTCTTTTTGGGGATTTTAGCGACCTTCTCCCTTTCTGCTATAAAGTATATTTACAAAGATAATTTCAGTTTTTTTCACTTATTTTAAAATCTAAAATATGTACTATGTAATCCATTAAAATCTTAAAAACTAATAGAAAAAAATCCATAAAAAATTCCATTTTATACAGGAAACATTTGCCATATAATTCTTAAATTCTTCCATGCTTTGGTATACCCCACAGAGGACGATTTTGACTACACACTGCTAAGCGTAGGCATGAGAAAAATCTTCAGTGGCCGCCCCTTCGCTTGCCCATGCCTGCTCGCAGTTTCGGCCCTGCTTTTTTGCGCGCCCCGTGCGGTTACACATGTTCTGGGCCGGCCCTGACTAGTAAGTAATTGTTAAAAGTGTAAACGAATTCATTAGGTATAGAGAATTCGATTTTGTATACTGGTACAAGTTATATGGCTGTAATTGAATAATATGAAAACAATAAAAATTATAAACGGGAAACTAATAATGAATGCGCGTATTTATGTATCTCTTGCATAGCTGCCAACTTTTACACTCCTTCCACAAAAATTATCGTCGAAATCTTATGATTAAACAAATGGAAAATCTCTGTACAATTTTAGTGGTAACAAAAATGCATAAAAGTTGGCAGCTATGCTTATAGTACTATTGGGACAAAAAGCATCGGCCAGTGCAGCACATTTATAGCGCGATGATGCATCTTCGAGTATTTGAGAAGTGTCAATTAGAGTTGGCCGAGGAGTCGAAGAGTCGACTCTAAATCTCGACTCCTTTCAAGTGAATCGAACTATCGACTCCTATCTAGTTAACGGAGTCGACTCAAAAGAGTCGAACTTTCATTTCAACTCAGTTTGAGATTCGGAGTCGAAGAGTCGAAAAGTCAACTCACTCACTCAACGAATGGTTGGACCAGTTTAACAGTGTGGGACTTGGGGAGTCGAGAGTTGAAGATTGGGTGGTCGACTCTTCGATTCTTCGACTCCTTGGAAACCACTCTTTCGATTCGGTGTCAGATTTCGACACTTCGAATCCGCGCTGGGCACTTAATCAAAAAACAAATGCCTTGGTTTGACATTATATTGGGGTTGGGGATTTTGGGAAAAGCGGAGGCAGCGTAGATGTGCATTTCACGTATAATTAGGTGTGTATTGGTGTATTTTTTGCCGTCCGATTATCTACACTAGGGATATAGGACGAGGGGGAGTGCCCTTCGTGGGGGTCTTTCTAAGGGAACCTAACCCGTATTTACGCAAGGTTCGAAGAAAACCACGAAAACTCCGAACGGTTAGGCCGACAGCCGCGATTGGGTTCGAACCCAGCACCTGCCGTCTACCAGTTGAGAGGTCCGTACCTCTCGGCCACTGGTGGGGCCACGTATAATTAGGAAGATACCGAATGAATGAAAAGAGTGGGAGGGGCATAGAAAAAGGGGCGTTCAGCTGGTTATTTCTGGAAAGATTAATTGAATTTATGGAAAAAGGGGCGTTCAGCAGGATATTTCTGGGAAGATTAATTGAATTTATAATAAGCTTGTGTTGATTTCCGTATAGGGGAAAGACGATCAAACAAAGCAGATATTATGTTTGTATTTTTTACTAAAAGAAAGTAGGACTGGTTAGGGAAATATTTTCAACTGCCTTTATCTGATGCAATATAGAAAAAAAAGTTGAAGAGAGAGAAATAAAATTCTACTTTAATAGCAAGTTGCTTAAAAAACAATGTTGAATTAAGAAACATTTTTTTTTTCGAGAAGAGATTTCTGTGGGTGTGGGTGGATGTTACAAAGAATTTTGTGTGGGGCTGGAGACTGCACTCTTTTACCATTTAAAACACAAAATACCTAATATTTGAGGGGGAGGGGGATCTCATTGTTCCGCGGGAATGCCTGACCCTCGGGCCACTTTCCGAATTCACCACTGCTAAAAACTGCTATGAGTTTATTTTATGATTGATGTATTTTAGATAAAGTGTTGTCTTTCATTTGATTATGAATATATTCTTTTAATATATACAGGGTGTCCCATAAGTAATGGGACAAACTTTAAGGGGAGGTAGGGCACATCATAACGATTCAGAATTACATAGGAACCTATGTCCCCAAACGTCATTTTAACCATGTAAAATTTAACTGTGTTTGGCTATTTTTTGACACATGTGGGCGTGGTTTATGTATGTTAAATTTAAAAAAGATATTCTATGATAATAGTTTGACGAAAAAATTGTGAAGTATAATATCGCTGCATCTATTCGAATATTTAGAGCGCTGATTGTATTAGTAAGAATAATAACCATGAAAATGTAAAATATTAGAATGTAGAAACAACTTATAATAGGCGGAGTTTTAAATAAATCAAAAATACTTAAAGAAAGAGACACAAGACTGAGATCATCTCAAATATTTATTGGTCATAAATATTATACGTACTTTGGTAAGTGACATGTAAGAATGTCATAAAAGGTGTTCAAAGTTTCCACCATTACTAGTGATGCAAGCGTTACAACGTCGGACCATGGACTGGCGGACTCGCTCAAACACACCTGGATTTTCTTTAATATCTGCAGCAGCGCAGGCGATTCTCGCAACCAGATCCATGTCTGTATCAATCGGTGTTGCGTAAACAGCACCTTTCAATGCACCCCACAGAAAGAAATCGATGCTGCTTAAATCAGGAGAGCGTGGTGGCCAGATAACCGGTCCACCACGCCCAATCCATCGATGACCAAACGCCTGATTCAAATGCTGACGAACACATCTTCCATAATGCGGAGGTGCCCCATCATGTTGAAACCACATATCACGTGGTACTGGGTCAAGTAACCTTGGTAGCATCTCTTGCAAAAAAATAAGGTAATCTCTAGATGTCAGAGGCGCTGGCAACAAATAAGGCCCAACTAAGAAGTCGCCAACAATACCAGCCCAAACATTCACTGAAAAACGATGTTGGGCAGCATGTGGTCTCATTCCTTGGGGATTCTCATCAGACCATAAATGCGTATTGTGATGGTTGAATACACCATCTCGAGTGAAATATGCCTCATCCGTAAATAAAACTTTGGATGGGAAATGAGGATCTAGACGACATTGGTCGAGATACCAACTTGCAAAACTTTT
Source organism: Maratus speculifer (assembly GCA_964019185.1). Classification (NCBI taxonomy): domain Eukaryota; kingdom Metazoa; phylum Arthropoda; class Arachnida; order Araneae; family Salticidae; genus Maratus; species Maratus speculifer. The sequence continues at coordinate 312,448,696 of OZ025296.1, read as the reverse complement.
ACGTGCAGGATAATCTGTAGGAAGCAATGATGGTACTCTTTGCAGATGGTACGGGTGTAATCCTTCAAGTCGCAAAACACGATGAACTGTACTTCGAGATCCTCGTATGGCAGCAGCGATGTTTCGTACGCTGGTACTTGGATTGCTACCAACGATATCCAACACATTTTGTTCCATACTTGGAGTTCGAGACAGTCGTGGCCGTCCCACATTACTCCTATCACCTCGAAGTGAACCATAATTACTTAAATTGTAATGTAAATAAGCAAATATTCGGCGGTCCGGTGCAACTCTCTGTGGAAACCTTTCGCAATATAATCTTTGTGCAGCCCTTGCATTTCCCTCGGCCAAGCCATATATGAAGTGCATATCCGCCAGTTCATTATTGGTGAAACGTTGCATACTCTTCAGCGGGTGGTGACAATTCCAATCAGCGTAATTTCTGCAAGGCTACTGTGGAAAGAAAAGCAAAGTCTAAAGATTAAACGCATTATAAATTTCCTGTCCTACAAATTCTGGAATACAATTTCCGGTGTGGATACTTATTTCTTAAAGTATTTATTCTCGCCTTCCTATGATAACTCCGCCTACTGTACATTTTTAAAATCTTCTATGTTCCGACATTTTAAAATTCTATACTTAATTGTATATTAATACAATCGGTGTGTTAAATACGTCGAGTAGAAGCAGCATTTTCATTTTTTATATTCTTTTTGTTTAACTATTAGCATATAAAATACACTTGTTGAAAATTCGACATTCAAAAGCCACGCCCACATATGTGGAAAAATCGACAAATAAAACTGACTCTTAAAGGGTTAAAATGACGTTTGGGAACATGGGTTCCTATGTAATTCTGAATCGTTATGATGTGCCCTACCTCCCCTTAAAGTTTGTCCCATTACTTATGGGACACCCTGTATATATATATATATTTATAAATTATAAATGTTTGCAGGTAATGTAAAAATGGATATAATTTACATATAGTTTTTAAAGTTTAGATAGCCGATTTTTTTAAAAAATATTCCTTCTTTTAAACCAGATTCGGAGAATATTTCCTGTTTATTATTATTATTATTATTATTATTATTATTATTATTATTATTATTTTGGTAGCGCAAGCAAGTTCTGTGTGTCAGTCGGGAGGAGAGGGAATCAGAATGTCATAGCTGCCAAATTTTACGCTTATTTTTTACAGTTATTTTTTATGAAAAGAATTTGCTTGTTTTCCTATGGTTCCGATGATTTTAAAATACAATTTTTTTTGTTAAAAATAATGGTAGGAAAAAAAACATAAAACCTGGCAGTTATACAATATATTATCATGATTTTATAAATAGAATTTCAAAAGGAAGTAAATTATAAAAACTATAAATATCAGGAAAAAAATTTAAAAAATTTGTCTCGCCGCAGCTTTTTTATGATCGCATAAGGGGTAATGTCCCAGACACTGAAAAATTTTGATAGACTTATAAAATGACATTTATTAAAATTACAAAAAACTTGCAGATATTCTTAATTCATTTAGAGGAGTTCGTAGGCCCAACCCGGTCCGGTACCAGCGAAAGTTATCCCAGGCTGATGTAAAATAAAAAGTTCTATCCGGTCCCGACCCGTACAAATAAATAAATAAATAAACTTACCCGGCCTGGCTCAATTTCTACAAAAAAATCCGATTTTTCTTAGCATACAATAATTTTCTTAAGAATATTTCATACACATTCATGAGCAATATTTTAATTTAGTATGTATTCGCAAGACAGAAAATACACAATAGCAACAGCAATGTTATCGTTTACTTAGATTTTTAGACTCTTCAACATTCGTTAAAAAATTAATGTAATTTGGAATAAAAGAAAAAAAAGAGGGTTAAAAATGTCGTAGCTTTTAAAGCTGTATAATATAAAGTAGATTTCTCAAAACATTTCTCTGAATTTATTAAATCTGTTCTTAAATTCAAAAAAGCTACTTTCTTACACATTTCTGAATTCATTTTTATTTGGAAACAAACTCGTAAAATTGAAAAGTTTTCTTATTCAGAAATTATGTAATCGATTGGCGTTTTCCAATTTTTGGCAAAATACATTTGAAAATTACTGTTAAAATTGAAGTTTATATTGCAAGGGAAAGGAGAAAAACCTGTCGTTTCATGACAAGAATACATTTTTTCTTCATATGCAATGTATTTATTTAAAAAAAAAAATGGAAATGCTGTTTGATTTTTCATCTCCTCTATAACTGCCCGTCAATTTTTTAAATTCTAATTAAAAATGTGTCAGAAATTATGTTAATGCTGAGTTTTTTTTCTAGAATTGAATCCTAATTTTTCTAATATCTCTTCACCTCTTCAAACACACTACAACAGCTCCGTTTTTTCTTTTTCGTATTTAATTTGATTAGCTGTTCATTTATTAAACAAATGGAAAATGTTATTTGATTTGAAATCATCTCAATAGTCAGGCTATCAATTTCATAATTGTACATTAAAACATGCTGATATTGAGCCCTCCGGTATAAAATTTATGCGAAACGAAAAATGCAATTTTCTACAAAACAATGAGACTCGGGATAATCGCTATTATTTTCCAGCAAAATTCGAATAAACTACTGTAGTCTCCTTTTTTTTTCATAATTTTAGTTTCAATAAGTTCAGAAATAGACTTGACGGGGGGGGGGGGGAGGGGGAGATATTTTTTGCATTATATTTTCTACAGAATCTAAAAGTAAAGTAATTAATTTCTTTATAATTCGATGTTACGATATCCTTCCAACATAACTAACACGACATACATGTAAACGCACACATATTAAACAAAGAAAAAAAATCAATTAACTTAATTTGTCCTAATATTTCTCTTTTTTTTTTGGACAATATTCGTCAATAATTAATAATTTATAAATATATGAATATGATAAACTTAAAGTATCCGTTTTCACTTTTTAAGTAAAGAACCCCCCCCCCCCCTCAAAAAAAGGGAAAAAAGAAAAAGACAGTCTAAAAATTTTAAACACCGTGATTGGCCAGACACTGGCTCGAAGCTCGGGCATATTTTTTGCGTCACTCCGGTCGGACCTTACGTTATTTTACAAGACTCAGATTGGGCCTTGTCATTGTTTTCTCCCACGCCGAGCTCGAGTTTTACTTTTTTTTAAAAGACTGGTTCGGATCTAACCTTTCTTTCCCCGTAGCGATCGGAAGGGAACTCGTCTATAGCGAAATTTTATTCAATGTTATTCCGTCTTAGAAGATTTTACTTTGTAGCATTTTTCAGATTTTTAAGCTTCTAATGCGTAGAATAGCACATAGTATGTGGATTAACAATATTAATATCAACTGAAACATTTACATGCAAATTAACATTCATTAAAAAAATGAATATCATAGCATAGGGCTCTTCTTTAAAAATAAAGATTATAAGCATAAAAAAAATCTAAAATATTAATTTTTGGTTAGAACTTCTCAAACGGAAATATTCTTAACACTATCGACTTAAAAATCCATGTTTTCAACAAATTTAACTATGCCGGATCAGGCTAAGACGAAGATTTTAACTTTTTTCTTGTCGGGTCAATAACTGTTCTGTACGAAGCAAGTTGGCCGAACATTTATGTTTTTTATCGGGCCAGGTCATTATTTTTGTATGTTCTGGGCCGGTACGTGACTGAAAATTTCGGCTCTTACCACAAAAATACATCTTTTATGTAAAAACTAAAGCAAAATAATTCGAGCATACATTTAAAAATTCTCTTTTGTGCGATATACGTGATAGAAGATATAAAATTGCGCCATTTTTACAACCAACCAACTAATCGTAAGTGAGTCGAGAGTAGTGTTGGGTAACTCATACATGAGGCACTTCATTTGTCCCATACACCGTGACAATTTGTCCCAATACATCAGTTTCCAGATTTGAGGTACTTAAAAATTTTGTCATGTTTGCGTCTTTTTCGAAGCGGCGAGAGCTGTTTTGTTTGTCGTTTCAGAGGATGACTGGACTGGAATGTGTGTGTGTGTGTGTGTTTTGTTGTCATTGTCTGTTGATGAAAGGATCGAAATCCAACAGAGTTGCGCGGGCGCGGGCTACGTTTGAAGTTTGAAAAAGCTTAAGCTATGGGAAAGGGTAAAAAGGAAAAAATGTAGCAAGATAAAAAGTGAGACGAATTTGGGGAGGATTGGTTCTAGTGGAAAGAAAAGAAGAGATCTATTCTTTTCATTTCTTTCTTTTAATAATATTGATTCATACTTCCCAACTTGTGCTTGTCATTATGTATATTTAATTTAAGATAGGAAAGGATTGACAATAACAGAGTAGAAGCAGAATCGATTTCAGCCGTCCTTCCAAAAAGTTGTCACATCTTTTTTTTTTCTACGTGGGTGGGGACGAGACTCATTTTGACGACCTACCCAGCCCACACAAAAATAAGTCAAAACGGACTCAATTCTCGATCTGGCCCGACTCAATTCAAAAATAACATAATTTTCTCATATTTCTTAACATGTACTTAAGATTTCTTTAAAGAATACCGCATGCATACTTATGGAATAATTTTACAGTTTATTTTAAAATTACGATGTGTACGCTATGACAAAAAATATACAGTAGCACTATTAATGATTATGATTTTTAGAAATCCTTATTCCAAAACGTTTTCATTAAAAATTTAATGTAGTTGGAAAAAAGAAGAAAATGAGGGTTAAAAACATCACAACTTTTAAAGTTGCGTAATGAAATGTTGATTATTGAAATTACTTCTCTGTATTTATTAAGGCTTTTCTCAAATTCATAGAAGCTACTTTCCAATACATTTCTTTTCGGAAACGCATAAGATTAGCTGGTGTTCTTATTCTTAAACTATGTAATCCCAGTAGCAGAAAGTTATGGTTGTGTCTGCGACAGCAATGCAGCAGGACGAAAATTGTCTGCAGGAGGGCGTGTTCCAATTTTCTCATGTACATTATAAATATAGTTCTTACTCATTAATATTATAAAAAGACAACTATATTCCAATTATAATATAACCTGAATAAGTAAATAGTAAAATTAATATATTTTTTAAAGAATTAGATTAATAATGAATACGTAAAGTGGTTCTTAGTTTGAAGTTAATGCTAAATCTATTTAAAATTAAATTGAAATATTGTTGAAATTGAAAACAATGTATAGTTTCTTACCTTGCCTAAGTATTCAAATCTACAGAAGAAATAAATACAATGATATTAAGGGGGGGGGGGGTCGTTTATATTGTCACATGTCAAATAGTGATAAAATGAAGAAAGCAATTCTAATTCCATTGATCAATAGATGCTATACTGCTTTCTTAAATTCTCAAAACATTTGTTTACTTATTAAATCATATAAAATGTTAAAATATGTTATAAAATGTTGAAATATACTAAATTTTTTTTCAAAAAAGGGGACAAAAATCACTTAAAATATGAAAATTTTAAAATTTATTCAAAAAGGCTGCATTGAAAATTTAAAGTCACTATTTCTTTACCATAAAGCATATATGTTATAGTTTTATAGCAGTGATTACCTTGAAATACCAAGTAAATATTATGAAAAAGAAATAGAAAATTTTGAATGATGATTTTTATAAATACATTGGATGTGTATCTAAAATTTTGTTAAAATTTGCAGTGCTAATTTATAGTCAAAAAATGAATTTTGGTGCAGAAAAATCCGTTTTTGGAATAGCAAAGAAGCAATTTTGGGACAGGAAAATCAGCTTTTGGAAAAAAACAATTTTGTAGTAGCAAAAACAAAAATTTTGTAGCAAAAAATTTCGCCTTTTTAACAAAATTTCAATATTTTTTTTTCGTGCTTTTTTGACGAAATATGCAGCTTTTTTGCGATTTTTTTAACGAAATTTACCATTTTCAACGATTGCTTCACGAAATCTGCCTTTTTTCGTGATCTTTTGTCAAAATCTGCATTTTTTCGCGATCTTTACCCAAAATCTGCCATTTTTCCGCGATATTTTGATGAAATCTATTGTTTTTTACGATCTTTTGTTGAAATCTGTCGTTTTTTATGATTTTTTGATGAAAACTATCATATTTTCGCGATCTTTTGATGAAACTTACCGTTTTTTTTCGCGATTTTTTAAAAGAAATTTGTTTTTTCCTCACTTATTGATGAAATCGCTCATTTTTTTCGCTATCTTTTGACAAAAGATTACGTTTCTTCAAGATTTTTTTGACGAAAGACTCCATTTTTTACGCGATTTTTTGACAAAATTACCCGTTTTTTCACGATTTTTTAACGAAATTTACCCTTTTTTCCTCGATTTTTTTTTTTTACCAAATTTGCGTTTTTTCGATCTTTTGTCAAAATCTGCCTTTTCCCGCGATATTTTGATGAAATCTATCGTTTTTTAAGATTGAAATTTTCTTGAAATCTGCCGCTTTTTGCGATTTTTTGATGAATTCTATTTTTTTTCGCGATCTTTTGATGAAACTTATCGTTTTTTCGCGATCTTTTTAGTGAAATTTTTTTCGTGACTTATTGATGAAAGTTCTCGTGTTTTCGCGATCTTTTGACGAAATCTGTCTTTTTTTTTTTTTTTTTCGCAATCATTTGACAAAAGATTCCGTTTCCACAAGATTTTTTTTCTAAAGAAGCCACCTTTTTTACGCCACTGTTTGACGAAATTAGCAGTTTTTCACGATTTTTTTAAACGAAATTTACTATTTTTTCGTTTTTTTGACTAAATCTGCCATTTTTCGCAATTTTTTGTCAAAATCTGCTGTTTTTCCGCGATATTTTGATGAAAGCTATCGTTTTTTAAGATATTTTGTTGAAATCTGCCGTTTTCAGCGATTTTTTGTTGAAGTCTATCGTTTTTTCGCGATCTTTTGATGAAACTTACCTTTATATCGCGATTTTTTAAACGAAATTTTTTGTTTTTTTCATGATTTATTGATGATATTTCTCTTTTTTTGCGATCTTTTGACGAAATCTGTCGTTTTTTCGCGATCTTTTGACGAAATATATCATTTTTTTACGCGAGTTTTTGTCAAAATTAGTCTTTTTCACGATCATTTTTTTTCGTGATTTTTTTGACGAAATCTGCCATTTTTTCGCGATCTTTTGTCGGAGTCTGCAGTTTTTCGCGATCTTTTGATGAAATCTGTCGTTTATTCTCGCGATTTTTGGATGAAATTTGCCGTTTTTTCTCATTCTGTCCACGTTTTTTCTTTTTTTTCTTCCAAAAAATTAAATATTTTTACTTTTTCAAGTTGGCAAATTTATCTGTAAGGACAAAAATAAATCTGCGACGTACGTCGCACGTCGCGCACTTTCTGCTACCGGGTATGTAATCAAATGGCGTTATCCCTTTTATTTATTTATTTATAAAGGTGTTGCATTTTTGAGAAAAATACCGTCAATGTTAGCGTTTTGAATCGAATTTTGGGTAATGGCAGCACATGAAAGGATAAAAACTAGCAGCCAAGGAGCCAAGTGATAAAAATCTCTTGTACCTCAACAAATAATTTATTTATCAAAATGGGAAAATGCTATTCGATTCTAAATCCCTTCAAAAGTGAGGCTTATCCATTTTATGCTTTTACAGTGAAACCAGTAACGAATCCAAGGGGAGGTCACGGGGTCACCACCCCCCTCCCCTGGACGAAAAAAAATTTCTAAAGCGTATTTAAAAAATTGAATGCAATATGGAAATGGAAGAAATATAATATGGAATGGAATAAATTTAATTTTTCATCATTTCTAGAGATATTTTTTACATATTTTAAAAAAGCGTATTATTTTAAATATTTGTCATCTAAAAATAACAGAACAAAGAATAATATTTCTTTCGGATTAAAAATTTATTTATATGTGACTATTATAATCAGAAAAAAAATCTTTCGAATTAAAATAAAATTAATATTACTTATTAAAGGCAGGAAAACATTGAGAGCTACGGCGTAAAAACTACATGTAAACCGAATTTTAAAAGAGAAAATGCTGCAAAATAATAAATCCGTGTATTTGTGTTAAAAATCGTAAATGGAGTAAATTATGTCAGATTTAAAATAGTCAAATCACATTGCTAAACAGTTAAAAAAAAAATGTATTTACACGATATACACGTACACGAGAGATTTATTTCATATTTTGACATAATCTGTCTTACATTGTTGCTAAATTAAAGACAACGCAAATAATATTTCTTTTCTAACGTTAAAAATTATTTCCCCCTGAATATTATTTTTTTAAAAAAAAGTTAGGTTTCAAGCGTTACATCTAAAATCACTTATTTAAAATTATTTCCTTATAGCATTGTTAAAAAATATCGGGAAGCAATAGGAAAGACTCTACATTCTACGTGTTGACTTACATTAATATTATATAAGATGATTTTTAGATGTTTAAGTAATTTTATTTATTCAAACGCAAAAAGAGTCATTAACCAACAACTGATTTGGTCTTAAACCCTCTTCGTAAAGGGGAAAATAATTAAAACTCGCTTACAAGGCGATCGTCACTGTTTATGTTTAATTATAATTCAATCTTCATTAAGCTTTTTAAAACCGATCAAATTGACTTATTTTTTAGAGTGGGGACGGGGGACTTGACGAGAGTAGCTCGTAGGAAACAAAACCCCTATTAAAAAAAAAAAAAAAAAAAAAAAAAAAAATTAAATTTTTTTTACGTAACAGCACTCTGGGAATCTTAAAATTGCTTTTATATTTGTAAACTGATCTTTTTATTATTTATTTACTTATAATTAGTATTTTGATCGGGAATTAAATTGGCCTGTTTATTATTTTGTCGGAATAATAAATAAACAATCAAACACAACTTCTTGTTGAATCGAATGTTATTGAAAGATATTGTATTGATTTCAGGGGTGGCCCGGGATTGGCATCCCCCACCCCGGAACCACAAAAGTTCCTCCCGGAGAAAAGTGTTTGGATTCAACACTGGAAAGAGATCAAAGTTTCCTTTGTCATTAGATATAATAATAATAAAAATTTTAATTCTTGTAAATGTGATTTTTCAGATGAATAATATCAAGCAAAAATATGCATTATAATTTGCAGCAATTATATGTAAATTTTCTTAAAAAAACAATTAAAATTCTAAAATACTAAAATTCTTCACTAAGGTTACCCATTTCCAAAGTCCCGCTTCTTGCTCAGTATATGCAAAACAATTCGTTTACTTTTACATTTTTTAAAAATATAATTATTTCCAAAAATAATTTAAATTCTTTACAAGTACATTTATTTATTTCTACATAGTACTATTAGGGGTTGTCCATAAATGATGTGAAACATTTTTTCAATATTTTTTACCTCCCTCCCACCCTTTTTCATAAAGTGTCACAGTTCAACGTATCACCTCCCTCCCTCTTGTCAGATGTCAGGCTTTATTACATAAACATATACTTTCAGTTCAGAAAAAAAGCACTACACACCCCCTAGCATGACATCATTTGGGAATTTCCTTTTACCGAAAAAAAAAACCCTCCTTATAACCAGATAATACGCGCGTTAATGCATTAATTCGTCGTCGAGCCACTAATTCCATTTATATTTTCCGAAAACTATACACGTCTATTTATCAACCTAATAGCAACATTAAAGTAAGTAACTACCCCCTAACTTCCTGTTGTCAGATTTAAGCTTACTAGCCTTTACTTCCGTCCCAACTCCCAATTGTAGTTCCTGGATTTTAATTCCTGACCACCGACCACCTCACTCAATTGAAGCATGACATTGTCATGACAAAAGTGTTTCGGTTGCACCTCATACAAACGTCATGAATTTTCCTTGTCCTACCCAACACTAGTCGAGAGTCGACTCCTCAAGATGAATCGAAATGCCCAACCCTACTGCCAAGTTTTATTTGCGTAAATAGAACGAATACGAATCCGCCAGAAGCCAATCCGTATCCTGATTCATAAATCAACAACACTTAAAAACAACAGGAAAACAGTCAAAGTACCTATTAAAATTTTTTCTTCAAATTTTTTCTGACCGGTATGTATTTAAAAGATGACAATTTACCTATTGAAAGATATCATTTATTTTTACCACGCTTTTATTAACTTCATCTGTATGTTTGTGAGTTTGTAATTCTCCTTATTTTATGTATGTTCACCGATTACTCCGAAACCATGCAACCGATTAATTTGGTTTTGGTGTTAAATGAAAGACGATGCTCTCGAATTGGTACCACTTCAGTTTCATCGAAATTGGTTCAGTACTTTTTTTAGTAATTAGGCAAAAACTAATAAAGTTAGTGATTTTTCGCTAATTAAAAGTGTTGAATACATTCACTGAATGGAGTGTAGACAGCATGGCCGATTGGTCTAAGGCGCCGGATTGAAGCTCTGTTTTTCGAAAGAGATTGAGTGTTCGAACCCCACTCCTGACATTATTTACATCTATGTAAAAAAAAAAAAAAAAAAAAAAAAAAAAAAAAAAAATCCGTATTGCAATTTTTATTTTTAACCGGCTTCAGAAAAGGAAGAGGAAGTTATCAATTCGACGCGTATGTATTTTTTTTCCATGTATGTTCACCAATTACTCTGAAACTATCCAACCGATTAATTTGGTTTTTGTATTAAATATAAATATTGTTTAAAAAAACTGAAAACCACGCTTTTAAAGTAATCAAATTAAAAAGTGAAAAATAAATATAGTTTAAAAAAACTAAAAAACACGCTTTTTAAGTATATCAAACTAAAAAGTGAAAAATAATTCGTACTATAAGCTGAAAACGAAAATAGATGAAAAATACTATATTACTATAAAATCATTGTTATTATAGAAATCAATTAATAAGCAATTTCATAACTCATTCTCACTCACATAAGAGAAGCGTGTGAATTTCATCATGTTTGAAATAGTGTGACATCATTAAAATGCAATTTAAAAAAAAAAAAAACTCTTTCACAATTCTCTTCTTTGTAACGAAATACTTTTCAGTGTCTCTGTAAAAAATCTGAAATTGCTATATTTCACACACTCTAATACATAACTGTTTGTCGTCCATCTTAATGATGCGTAGATAACAACTTTATTGTAACTAACAAGGAAGGTCTCCATACGGGCATACCCCGAAAAATCTGAAAAAATTACAGAATGTTCTTCTCGTGTAGATATATACGTTTATAAAAAAAATTTCGACGGAATCTCCATTCAGTAGCCGTAAAAAAATAATGAAAATTTCGTTTTTTGGCGATTTATCGCCGGTTGGCAATGGAATGTAATTTCAAAAAAATACTTTATATCAAATACACTTCAAGAAAAAAAAAGTTTCTTGTTGAATTTGTTTTGATAAGTTTAGTATAAATAACTTTAGTTTTGTAAGCTTTAGTTTGTTTTAAATATAATTTTGTTATATCAAAATTTATATGTATTTATATTCAAATTTAATCATCAAAATTTGAGATCTAAAATGAAATTCATAGTTTACATTTAATTAAATTTGTTTCAAGCTCAAAGTCTAATTGAGAATTGTCGATTAGATTTTGTTGCTATGGAAACATATGGCGTTTATTTTTGAAAACACTTAAATGTATGAAGATAATTTTTTTCAATCTGATTTTTTTAGCTATGAAAACATTTTTTCCAGCGATTAATTAAATAACTACTTCAACGAGTAATATATGTATGTAATACAATATGTATATGTGTACATAATATATTAAAGTCTCTCATTGTGAATGTTTAAATTCATTAAATACCGTTTACACGCAAACTAAATATCCAACAGTTTTGAGTTTCAGTATAATCGTTTGCTTTTGGCGAGGAAAAGGGCTGCTCGCCAAATCGAGTGACTCTTACTCTTTAGTCTTTTCACGCCAAATATTCGAAAATATTTTATTTCTTTACACAATATCTAATGTGATTTCACCGCTAATAGGACAGTTATATACCCGGACAGTTATATAATAGACAGTTATATTGTGTCTAACCCAGGCTTAATATTTATTTAGTAGATTCGTGCAAAGTCAAGATCAGGCTTGCATTGTTTTTCTGCATATCGCCGAGCTAAGCCGGAATTAGACTTAATTGTTCTCAAGATGTGTAGGGCTTACAATATGATTTGTAAAAGTTTTAATAGCGATAAAGAACTTATGTTAACATAATCTTTGAAAATAAACATCTTGGTGGTTTTTAAATTCTGTTCTCAACAACGCGAAAGTTTGACAAATTTTCTAATTAATTTTTAACTGTAATTGTACAAAATTGACAAGTCTGACTATTGAAGGGATTTGGAACCGAAAATGTTTTCCATTTTTGGTAAATAAGATACTTGTATATACTTATTGATATACAAAAGATTTTTGTCACATACCGTGGAACATCATACTGCACGGGCGTTGCGTCGATAGAGGAGTGTCGGACTGTCAGGTGAGGAGCAAAGTAGCTGTCACCTTTGGATTAAACCGGATTAGCGCATTGGCATGAATTTGAAAGGAGTATGTAAGGGGCATCCATTTTGTAGCCTGGCCTGTTGGATTGGATACAGTGATAGTGAAAAGGGTTATTACTCACCGGGTAAGTATTTATTTTTGGATTATATAGCTGGGTATTTCCAGAAGACTAAATTAAATAAATATCCAACAATTGGTTATTTTCATATTTCATTGTAAAAAAATCTTAATATCGAAAAAATTCTTGAGTTTGTTGCAATGCTTCCAATACTATAATATCTTTCACTTTGATTACAGAAAAATAGCCCTATTTTCTCCTACTGAATGAACGTCACTATCTTTTAGAATCAACATGATGCTAAACCCTTACGAAAATAATAGTAAAAAATAAACTTATGGTGAGAAACTATTATCTCAAAAATCTATGAGATGTTACAGGAATAAAAGATAATAAGTTTATATGAAAAATTGTGGCAGTTACTAAAAAAGCTTAGCTGCCTTATAAGCTAAAAATATATGTTTTTAAAAAATAGTGTGTTTTAACTTTTTGACTGTCGCTGTAAATAAAGTAATCATGCTAGAAACTTCATTTTCAAAAGGAATCGTTCTAGGTTAGACATAAATAATTTCCTAAAATTTCCTGGTAATCCGAGTATATTTACTGGAGTTAGAGTCCGGACAGACGGCCAGGCAAACCGAAAGCATAAACACTTTAAACTTTGCTGTAAAGTTTTTAAAACCCACTTTTACTTCATCCAGGCATCAAAATGGTTGCTTAAATAGATCCTCTCTAGGCAAACCTACTATTTAAAAGAACGATTAATCTTTCTTCCTCTAATCTTCCTCCAGCGTGGTGGGGGAAATCTGATTAATGGTTTTCTTATTGTTTAAAAACACAGACGTGCTAGGCGTTGCAGAATCCTCCGTTACGTGAGGGGGGGGGGGGCTCCGTGGCCGAGTGGTCAGGGCACCACACCGCCAATCGCCCGCGAGCGCAGATTGTGGGTTCGAAATTCACTGGCGCCATGAAATAATGAAAACATAAAAAATCCCTTTGAAATTAAATTTTTTTCTGATTATTTTTCTCTTATTTCTTAGTATAAAATCTTTTAACTAATTAGCCAAAAAAAAAAAAAAAAAAAAAAAAAAAGATAAATAGTGTACGACAATTTTAAAATATTGTCTATAACATTATTTTTGTAAAAAATGGACAGTTTTTTCGTTCATTCATTCATTATAAAAGAAAAAAAAATCCAGTAATTTTAAACAGTGTTTTTTTTTATTTAAACTAGTTAAAAAATTAAAATTGATTTTTAAAAATAATAAGTATTATGTACCAGTCTAAAATAAAATAAAATAAACCGTTTACAAATATTCTAACGAATATATTTGAAAGAAAGTCTTTAAAAAGCACAACAGATTTTCCCACAAACTCATAAAAGACATACTTTGTACAAACCGCCATCAGCAGCTGTGGCTCAGTCAGTAAGGATTTGTTCCGCTATAAAAAGGTCTCGAGTGCGATCCTCAGGACGGCTTAAAATAAATTATACGAAAAAAATTAATTAAGTAAAATAATATAGCAGCTTAAAAACACGCGGAAATTTCAGATTCTTTCACGATTAGCCGATTTATTAATTTTAAAAATTATACTAAATCTTTAAAAATCAAACCTTTGTAACAAAAAGTTATTGCTTCTTCAAATAGCGTTTTCCTTTCTTTTATTTCACAAAACGGAAAATCTACTAACGGAATGGTAAAAGTTCGGCTAATTTGTTGCCAATAGTTTCACCGTGAATTCACAGATTTATCTTTAACAGTGTATTTTAAGTCTCAAAGCATTTTGTTTGATAATTTTTTCACTGTTATATGCGGGCAGATAGACGGACAGTCTAAACGACGACTACAGGTGCTACGTATTTATATAATTACAAAGGAACCTAAAAGCATTCAGATTTTGTAATAATAATATACAGTATTTCGGATACAATATTGGAGCTGAAATACAATTTTAATGATAACGACGAATTTTCAAACAAAGTAACATTTACATCTTTAAACTGCATCTTGAGGACTATGTTGCAACCTTAAATAACATTTGATCAATCTGTCCATGCCGATTTAGGTTAATTTAAGGCAGATAAACTTTTGATTTTGCTCTTTTTGTAAATTTAACTGCCTTTTCGAAATTGAATAAGAGTTCATAATGAAAAGTAAAGTTTAGTAAGTAGGAAAAGTAAAGTTTAGAAAGTAGGAAAAGTAAAGTTTAATATTTAAAATCCAAATTCATAGATAATTTATATGGTAATGCATTCTTTTAATGAAAAACAGAGTAAAAAAAATGTATGATAATGCTTAAATTTTTCTTTTTTCTTTTGAATTATTTTGTAATTAGTTAACAGCTTTCAAATTAGAATTATGCATTGGGAGGAATGTCCCGATTTTGACTCAAGCCATATGTTTTTTTTCTTTGGTAGGGAGGGGGATATATATATATATATATATATCTTTATTTAGCATGCACTTATAGTTAAAAGTTGATCGGAAAAAGTAAATTTTTATATTTGATATCCAAATTCATCGAATTTCTTTTATATTTGTATGTATTCTTTATACATATATTCCTTTTTTCTATTATTCTGCAATTAATAAAAAGAGTTTTAAGTAGAGTCATGCATCAGATTTAGAATCCTATTTCGTTATCAGCCGTGTGGGTTAATATTTTAGCGCATTTCATTTTGCCATCGAAAATATTTTCTTGAAAATGGTTCAGAATTTATGGCTGAAAAAAAAATCTTGAAAATACAAATTTACCGAATGCCAATTTGTGTTTTTATACATTCTTTTAAAGAAAAATTAATTTTCAACAGTTTGGATTATATATGAATACATTAGTTAAAATTTTATATAATTATACAGATAATTAAAAAAAATTTAAAAAAGAGTTCAAGGTTGGTCAGGTAACTCATTTTTTACATTGGAATGGAAGCGGGTGTGGCGGAACTCATTCACGAGATTTTCTCGATGGATTTCGAATTTTTCGCATTTTGCCATTTCTTAATCATTAAAATTTACATATACATTACAATTAATCTTTGTAATTTTCACTTTGAATCCGAGAACTTGTATGAAAATCAAACATGAGTCCGTTTCGAGACAAATCTTGCACTAAGGATGATCTGGACTAAGATCTATGGTACATGGTTACCAAACTTTATAATACATCCACAATGAGAGCGATCTCTATAAACAACAAGAAAAACTTTGTCAAAATGAAGCTCATGCAGTGTCTCAGAACGGAATTGAACGTTGAAGGAGCAGAGTACAACAAAAAAATTTTGTGTGAAAAAAAAAAAAACAGGCAAGCAAGTGGAAATTTTCAACAAATTCTGCTTTGTGTGAAAATGAGGCTATACGGGAAGAACACGAAACGCCCAGTAAATAACATGTCCAGTATTGATTTCAGGAGGTGTATCGGGGGGGACATTCCCACTGGAGAAATAAAATGTCCCCCCCCCCCCACGGAAAATGTGAAGTTTTGTTTCTTCAATGATCAAAAAGTGCAATTTCATCTCCGGAAATCTGTAATGCATCCCCCTCCCGCAACCACAAATGTCCCTCCCGGAGAAAAGCTTCTGAATTAAACACTGAATATGCGTAATAGCAACTGCATTTCTAAAAACCTTAAACTTATTATTCATGAATAGTGGAAACTTCCTTCTTTACTCGTTATATCATTTAATTTCACATTTCGATCTGCATAACCAACTTATGTTTTATTTCAGAATATTTCAGAATATTTCAATTTTTCGTTATTTATATAAAATTTTGTAATTACATCATAAGTATAATTAATATCTACCTTATAAACAGACACTATAAATAATACATTAAAGTATAAAATGTGAACAATGAACATGTCCTTTGTTTCTAATCTATCGAGAAGGCTCAGAAATATGGATGATTTTGATTCGACATAGTTATATAGCATAAACAGTAACACTAATCCACGATGTTGCCTAATTTTCCTCTCAGCTTAGCACAGTTGCCTCCATTTTTTTAAAAATCTTTTACATTATGGCATATATTGCCCTGCGCATTGCTGATTCTGGAATCGAAACATAAGACGCAACCAGTCATCCCATTTCATTAATTGTTATAAAGTTGCTGATTGGTTGGGTGTTATGGTCAAATGCCACTACTGGGAATCCCTAAGACGATAAAATCATAATGAAAATGCAAACGTTAATGGCCGGTGGGATGTTAGTAGAAAGCCTACGAAGGTACGTCAACCTCTCCCACCATCTCGTAGGTCACTCTTTTTTTTTTTATCTTAAGGGAAAGAGGCTCTCACAGGCTTAGGCCAGATAGACCTGTGATACGGAGAAAACCCTTCCGCTAACTAAAATTCGCCAATCTGGAACAAATACACCTACCTTCGGGTACGATTATATGAGACTTTTAAGTATGAGAGGACGTCAGAGTGTTGAATATACAGAAACAAAATTGATATTATATCCCGTCATTTGAGGTTTCGTCGATGCGGCTACAAAGTATTAAATAGGACATGCAAAGTGTCCAATGTTCGATCTAATATTTCTGTACCATAGTATTGGTGAAAACCGAACAGCTTTATTTGTAATTTTCCCATTCAAGATCCAAACGAATGAAACAAACCTTTTAATCGTTACCAAAAAATGGGAGTGGATTCTACTACAAAATACCTCCGAGCAATGAATGATTCATGGAAATCTCTTCCACGGATTTTATATGCACATATAGCATTTGAAATGTTGTTTCAAAGATTGAACATCGAACTGGATCCCTTTGGTTACCAGTTCAACAAAAAGGCGTTCGAACATTGCTAATTGATGTAGAAATATGACAAACGTGTTGGGAGATTTTCATTAAAGCAATAATTTTCTCATTAACGAGAGAAAGGATCCTATGGCACCAAGTCTATCCTCCCACCAATCGAAGAGCTGTGGAGCTCCACATATTTTACATGCATATAAGTTATACAGCGCCAATTTATCAGTTGAGTATCGAACTGCAGTCCTCCGGCTACAAGCTCGACACTAACTACTTGGCTCTAATCTCCAGTCTATTCCACTCTTTTTGCATGCATGTAAGTTTACAGCGCCAACTCATCGGCTGAGTATCGAACTGCAGCCCTCCGGCTACAAGCTCGACACTAACCACATGGCGCTACGCCAATTCATCGGCTGAGTATCGAACTGCAGCCCTCCGGCTACAAGCTCGACACTAACCACATGGCTCTAATCTGCAGTCTATTCCACTATTTTTGCATGCATGTAAGTTTACAGCGCCAACTCATCGGCTGAGTATCGAACTGCAGCCCTCCGGCTACAAGCTCGACACTAACCACATGGCGCTGCGCCAATTCATCGGCTGAGTATCGAACTGCAGCCCTCCGGCTACAAGCTCGACACTAACCACATGGCTCTAATCTGCAGTCTATTCCACTATTTTTGCATGCATGTAAGTTTACAGCGCCAACTCATCGGTTGAGTAACGAACTGCAACCCTCCGGCTACAAGCTCGATACTAACCACATGGCATCAAACCTCCAATCCAAGGAGACTTATGAAGAAATCCACTCCAAATATTTTGTATGCATGTAGGATGTAAAATAATGTTTCAACGGCTGAGCATCGAACTGCAGCCTTCCAGCCACCCGCTCGACACTAACCGCTCGGCCAAAGTAGACCGATGTAGAAACGCAGCAAGTGGGGATAGACCTGGTGCAAGGAGAAAATTCTTTTTCTGTTATCGAAAGCACAGCAAATCGTACAACTCCATAATTTATGGCTAATACCAGTTCAAGTATTTTTTGAATCACGTTAGTTACACAGTACTTTTTCATGACTGAGAGTTGAATTATAACCCTCCTGCTACCATGCAAATGTTATTTGCTTACAATGTTAAATCCGTGGAATGGATCTATGGATCGTTCCGCGAGGAGAAGTGGGTGTAGTGCAATAGAATTCACCTTCCTTTTCCGGTGTTGATAAAAATGTTTTATTCATTTCCTTTGACCCTGAATCTTAGCCTGCCTATAAACATTTGATTAAAAAGTCCGACAAGATAAATCCAGATTGGCCGTACCATTTACGTTTCACTGAGTAGCCGCTATTCTTTTTGCTCAACATCGAGCCTTATGGCATTGTCGAACGATACAGAAACAAGGAAAGCGTGGTCGAAAAAGTACAATGGCGTTCGCCTGACAAATACTTCACTTGGCGCTTGTCATCACTACCACTGTTGCACTTCACTTTACTGTTTTTGCACATGGCTTCAAAAATAATTAAATTATAACGCTCAGTTTCTCGTACAATAGATGAATGAGGAAAGCCTCTAATTACATCAAAACATGTCTATAAATATGATTTAATTTTACTGAATACTGTAACCGTAGAGCTTTCTGTTATCCTTTGCTAAAAAAAAGAAGTTTTGCATTAAAGATTTAATAACTATGATATCCGGGCAGACCGGAAAGAAGATTAAAAATTAGAGATACGGACGCAAAGAAGACAAGGCAGGGCTCAATCATCCTCTTTAAAATTAAGTCGATTTTTTTCGTTAGATTATAGTGCCTTTAAAGTGAAATTTTTTAATTACTTATTAATAGAACGTTTTAACCGTTTTTCTCAGTTTCACAGCTACTTTGAGTATAATGAATAAGAAACTATTTCAACCCGTCCCCAATAGTATTTTTTTACTGTGACGCTACTGCTTTGAAATCAGACAATGGATTACAATACTGCAACCAACCTTTACAAATTTTTCTATAAAATCTTGTATTTAAAGATGAAGTCATTCTCCGAAACTGAATGACTGCGCGGACAATCAGTAAAGCTTTATTTTATGTAATGACAACATTGACGTGTTCAGCTAATTTAACAGATGAGTTTTGACAAGAATATATGACCGCAGAAAATTAACTATGAAACTGGACACTAAATATTACTATGCGTGACACTCCTTTTTTTAAATAGTTGTGAAATAGAAAACCATCAGTGAATCACTGTAAGAGATATGAATTCATAGCCTACATTCGTCGGCTCCCACAGGTAAGACAAATTCAAGCTCGTGCCAAGAAGGGAATTTTCGTTGGATAAGGGTGTGCAACGGATGGTTACTGAGTTTGGATCAACGATGAATATTTTATTGTCGAAAGTAAACAAATGACGTTTGTCGAGGAACTTTTGAAGGGAGAAAAAAAAGGTCATAATATTATTTCACAGTTTACGATGATAATTTGGATGTTTCAAGTTACAAGTTTAAGTAAAATCTGGGCATTCGAACCAGCCATTATAAGCTGAATTAGAAAAAGAGATGGAATTAAATAAGTAATTCCGATCACTCATCCCAAGTCCCATCTGAACCAAAAGCAGTTAAATGAGACAGTAGAAGAATTAAAAATGCCTCAAAGGCAAAAACTAATGTGTGCATTTTTAGACCGGGTGAGAAAAGTTTCTGAAGTCAAAGAAAAATGCAATATTGCAATAAAAATAAAATAATTTATGATAAAAGTCTAGTAAGCTTTAAACTTTGTATATAAAGTAAGTATGAAGGTCCAATCACCGCATAAGTAGAAAGTTACAATGATGAACCAGAAAGCAAAAAAAAAAAACATGCTGTGCAGAAATTATTATAAAAATATCCCCTCGACAGGTGAAACTCAGCCTGAAGCTAAGTTTTGGGAAAATGCAATGGATGCAAAAATTAAAAGTATGATTGGCCCTAAACGTTTGGATATTATTTCTACTACCGGAAAACTGTAAAATTTTAGATAATATGTCAGTTTATGCTCTCAAAACATGAATGGCATATTTTGACGTATTTCGCCTTGGGATATAACCGAGAGAAGGGTCAAACTATGAAGAAACATTCAGTTCGGTATTCAACTTCGAGTTAATTAGACTCTATATAATTTTACCTGTAAGCATTTTAGGATGGAAGCATAGAGTTCTTGTTGTATGGTGTGCAAATTTTTTATGGAAACATTGGTAAAAACATACAGAAGACAATTCTTTGATTCTTAGAAATAAAAACAACGTTTTCAAATTGCATAAAGCATTATATTACATTCACCAAGTCGAGAAGATGTTGGTATGAAGAACTTCTCAAAAAACTTAGTGGTAATGGATTAACATAAATAACAGGACGTACTTTTGTGTACTCTGCAGAAGGAAATATGTTGTATTATTATATATGGACGATCTGTCGATGTTTGCAGAAGTGGAAATCATTCTAAAAGAGAGGGTTTCATGTATAGAAAGTTTATGTGAAGTAGTGAATATGGAAACCATTTCCAAACATTTAGAAGATGTTAGAGTTTAATACTTAAAGAAGTTGTTATGAAAACTCATTATGAAAGGCACATTGATAAATATCTTGAAAAATTTAATTAAAAAATACTAAAATTTCTCTTTTACTGCAAAGTAAAATTATCCCATATATAGGAAAGATATGCTAGCCGATGATGACCTGATGCAAGAGTCTTATTACCGGAAATTACTGGAATGCTTAATGTACGTTTCTGGGCATTTCAGCCTGGATAATAGCCGCTCTTTTTCGATTTGTTGAAAAACCTGAACATATTAGTTGGCAATGCCAGTGACAAGATCTATGCTACTTTTGACCTACTGAGGATTAGGAATCTTCGGGTCTTTGCTGTAGTCAGTGAAGAATTGCAAATGGTAAATATACTGTAAAGACATTTTAAATGCCATCATTTAATACTAGTCTGAAAACTGACCAACACAAAACGGTGCTTTTTTTTTCTCGTAAGTCTGTGCAGTGTAATATTTATAAAAAAAATAATATATTCCAAATCTGTGCTTACTTTATCAAAAATTTTGAACTAACATTTGAATCGAGTTTTTGACCACTTCCCACAGAAAAGCTGCAGTTGACGGAACTGGAGGACTGATAAAGTCAAGAGTGCGGGATGAGGTTAAATCCAGAAACGCAAGAGATTTGGATGTTACTTTACATGTGCTTCGAATTCTTTAATATGTGCACCGGAGATTGGTACAATAATAAAAATGCTCACAATGTTAAAAAATGCTCACAGTCAGATGGGAAGGAATAAATTCACCACAATCACTACTGTAAGATAAATGGTGATAGTGTCAAACTTTTGATTGAAAAGGCCGCGAAATCAACTCTGAGAAAGTTATCAGTCACTACTAATTGCAAATAACCTCCCAGAAAGATTTTAAAGGCATTAGAATTAAAAGTTTTCTTTTGGAGATTGCAGCCTTGGCCAAAAGTCTTAATCACTCCTACAAACTACATGAATAATAAAAAAATAAATTTACAAAGGCTTTACACAATGGTTAGTTGAGTTATCAAACGTCAATCAAACATAGATAATAAATTATGTACTATTGGCGACATCTGGCGTCAAAAGAAAAAAAAATAATTTTGAATAAAATATTTCGCCACTTTTATTTGATATTGACAGCACTAAGTAACATATGTGTTTAATGGAGAAGCGAATTTTATATCATTTAATCCAAAAATGTAAAAAGAAAGTGATTTTCATCTGAAAAAATGAGTGAAAATTTAGGATTGCACAATCAAAACAAACTCAATTATAGGTAAGCATTTTGGTGAAATTTTCTCGAAGTGAAGTGTAATTTGCATTTAACGGAGATTCGGTTTTAAAGAAAGAAGACGATAGTGAGCAGAAAACATGTAACAACGAAAATCCAGGACAGAAAACTAATATGAAAGACTGTTAAATGCAGAAAATCGTTGTCTGCGCTCGTTTTAGCTCTGTCTGAAGACATTAGACAAACTGCAAATGCTCGAACTGTAATAAACAAATACTGACAGAAGCTGGATGTAGTGCCAGGATGAAGACCTGGCTTTCACTAAACAACAAGAAAAATAGCTCTAAGTAGGCTCATCGACATCAACATTTTGCAGTAAAGGAATTGCCCAAACATTAAGTGTTCTGATGCATGTAACATTGAAGGAGCACTTTAGCCTTGTTTTGATAACGAAAAATAACTATCATTCAATCACAGTCGACTTTTGTTTTATAACTGAAATTATTTTAAGATGAACCATTTTTTATTTTTTTCCAGGAATTTGTGACATCTAGCATGACTTTTGTAAGGAGTTTAATAAAAGTCAAAAGAAATGTCAACAAATCAAAGTATAATGTAATTTGCTAATAAAAGGTTTACGAATAGAAGACAAGAATAAGCAGAAAACATGTAATAATGAAACTCCTGGAGAGAAAACTAATGCGATTTTTTGGTAGAGATCGCAGAAAAATTTTTTCCTAGCTCGCTGCAGCTCTGTCTGAAGACATTGGACAACCTACAAATTCTCGAACAGTAATAAACGAAGACTGACAGAAACTGAATGAAATGTATGTAGTGCCAGGATGAAGACCCGGCTTTCACTAAACAACAAGAAGAATCGCTTGGAATAGGCTCTTCTACATCAACATTTTGCGGAAAAGGATTGCTCAAATGTTAAGTATTCTGATGCATCTGATATTGAAGGAGCATTTTAACTTTATTTTTTATAACGAAAAATAATCATCATTCAATCACAGTCGACCATTGTATTATAACTGAGAATATTTTAAGACGAACCATTTTTATTTTTTTCCGGGAATTAAGAACTCCCAGCAAGAGCTTTGTGAGGCGTGTATCAACGAACAACATCACTTGGTTTCCTTGAGGCTTACTGTAAAACGTGGAGGTGAAAGCATTATCATCTGGTGCTGCACGGCTGCTGTTAGCATTTATGAAATGTTCCTTTGCGAAAGCCACATCAGCAGCCAAAAATACATAAATGTGCTGAAAACTGTATAGAAGCCTTCATTAAAGCATACTTCTGGTGACATCAGTTTACGCGGTATGAAGCTCCAATAAAAGGAGTAAATATTTTAAACTAACTGCTAATTTTGTGCTAAGTTTTATTAAAATTTATTTTTATATTAGCTAATGTCAAGTTTACTATCCATAACGATTAGTGTTTTTTTCCGCTTTTCAAATAACTTCCAAACTGCATACTTTGCTCAATGTTGTACTCGTTGCAGTAGAAAGAAAATTCTTATGCATTAAAATAATATATAAATGTCTTGAAAATTATAAGAAATGCGTTAAGTTTAATCTGAACCTCATTTATAAGGAAAAAACGCTATAATACTAAAAGATTGAAATATTCACAGGCATTTTGAGAAATATGTATGCAAAAGAAAACTTATGTCACACCGTTATAAGATAAATTTTATTTTACTTTAAAATTTAAAACTATTGACATTTTATATTTACAAAATCATTCAAGCATGATTTCTCCGAATTTAATATCGAATGCATTACCCAAAATATAGTTTATAGATATAAACCTATTAAAATTTTGTCATGTTGTCGAACCGATCACGGTGGAATGACCCTTGAATCATAAACATTCATCACTTTTCTTCACTTTATTAGTGGAGCGACGCCTGCTTTCTTTTTACAATTTAATTTACGCTTTTGACAGCCATTTTCATGGCCGGATCTGATGGAATTTGAGTTCATTTCAATCTTGCTAAAAATCTTAGGTACCTGACTTTGACGTTAGCAAATCTGCATTCTACTGTTATTCTTGATTCAATAGCTTTCTGTAGCCAGAGGCAAATATTAACGTGAGAAAACGCTGCACCCATACAAATTATTAAGAACAAAGATAAAAACATCAGAAATAAATATATAGCTGTTAAAGACATATTTGTCAAAGACTTGTACAGTCCTGCAAGATGTGGTCGATGCTGCTTATGTAAAGCCTACGGACAATTTAGACGATTTCCTGATAAAGTCACTCAGAAAATATTTGTCTGTGAAAGTTAGGTATGCAAATGTAAGCTCAATCGAAAAAAAAAGCCTATTGTTCAAATTCCAAATCACAAATTGACATGAACACAAAGCAAGTCTTTGATTATTTTGACAATGTTTTGAAAGCGAAAAATGATTCAAAGTGGGGGCATTTAGTCAAAGAGGCCAAAATTTATAATACTTTTCCATCATTAAAGTTTTCGGAATGTCACACCATAAAAATAGAAGGATTACTTAACATTTAGTTTTAAACTTTGATGTGCTACATAATACACTAAATGGATAATGTTATTTTCTGTCAGATGCTACCTCAACCTTAAAAGTGACCATACTATAAGATATAAGATTAGTTAACATAAGATAATGTAATGTACCAATTGTGTTCAAAAAGTAATGCTTGTGTTGTCATTAAAATTTTATTATTTAAGGTATAGTTATAAACGACTAGAAGTCTTCAAAGAACACTGCTCTCAAACATCTACACATTTTGTCCTGCGGTTTCAGCAGACATGGTACGCGGCCTGGCGGGCTTCAATGGAAACTTCATTCAAGGCGCTCGTTTCAGCGGTTTGGACCGCCTCTTTATCTTCATAATAATATAAAAGCGCGTAATAATATAAAAGCGCTCTTAATCCTAAGGGCTTTGGCAGTGATGACGGTTTAATCTGGGAGTACTTGGGAGTAATTTTTCATTTTGGCCCTTTACCTTTTACAAAGAAAAAGACCGCATTGTCATATGGTCTTCGTGACAAAATTTATAAAACCAATAATACTGATAAAACCACTGATCGGCGCAGACTCAGTATAGACACTTAATCAAGCCACGCCCTCTCTCCGACTATCCAGGGCATTCAGAATGCGCTGCACCGTGTGGTCTCTGCACACTAAAATCACCTGCTTTACTTTGTGAACACACGTTTTAGGATTCAATAAAATATAAGGTACAAGA
This sequence comes from Maratus speculifer, assembly GCA_964019185.1. Classification (NCBI taxonomy): domain Eukaryota; kingdom Metazoa; phylum Arthropoda; class Arachnida; order Araneae; family Salticidae; genus Maratus; species Maratus speculifer. The sequence goes on along the minus strand of OZ025296.1, from coordinate 312,423,475 downwards.
TAAGATATATATATATATTTGTATAACAAAGGGTTTTTTTTTATAAGTCTAAGATTAGATTATAAATTAAGATAAATATAAAATAATAGCATGAGATAATATAAAAATACGAAAAATAAAAGATAATAGCATAAGATAATATAAAAAATACGATAAATAAAAGATAATAGCATAAGATAATATGAGAATAAGATAAGTAAAAGATAATAGCACAAGGTAATATAAGAATGCGATAAATATAAAATAAAAGCATAAGATAATATAAAAATACGGTAAATAAAAGATAATAGCATAAGATAACACAAAAATACGAAAAATAAAAGATAATAGCATAAGATAATATAAGAAAAAGATAAATAAAAGATAATAGCATAAAATAATAAAATAATAAGATAAATAAGAGAATAGCATAAGATAAATATATGTAATAAATGTTATATATAATGTAGGATAATGTAATAATAAATGATTTTTTTTTTTTTTTTTTTTTTTTTTTTTTTTTTTTTTAGTGTAATATTAGAATATAAATTTGGATAAATATAAAATAATAGCATAAGATAATATAAAAATACGATAAATAAAAGATTAGAGCATAAGATAATATGAAAATACGAATAAGATAATACGAATAAGATAAATAAAAGATAATAGCATAAAATAGTAAATTAATAAGATAAATAAGAGAATAGCATAAGATAATATAAGAGTAAGATAAATATATGTAATAAATGTTAGATATATAATAGAATAATATAATAATAATTTTTTTTTTTTTTTTTTTTTTTTTTTTTTTTTTTTTTAGTGTAAGATTAAAATATAAATTTGGATAAATATAAAATAATAGCATAAGATAATATAAAAATACGATAAATATAAGATTAGAGCATAAGATAATATGAAAATACGAAAAGTAAAACATAATAGCATAAGATAATATAAGAATAAGATAAATATATGTAATAAATGTTAGATATATAATAGAATAATATAAAAATATTTTTTTTTTTTTTTTAAGTATGAGATTTAAATATAAAATAATATAAGAATAAGAGATAATAAAAATAGTCTGACGTAATAATATAAAAGTGAAATATAATAAAACATTTTGCTCACATTTTTTAGTCTCATTTCATGACAACGTTAGTTTAAGTTGACAACCTTGAAAATTTTAGATGCTTCCTTTAAACGTAAAAAATACCTGAAAGAAAAATACATCAAATGAGAAAACAATTTAAGTAATAAAACTATAAAACAGCATCACAAATAAAGTGTGTATGTAAAAATATATTTATTAAAAATTATGCTACAAGTATTTCTTCCATTTTGATGAAATTTTCTTTCATAGAAATTCTTTTATTTTATTCAATTTAACTTTTATAAGGCGAACAAAAATTTTAATTTCTGAAAATATCATACAAAAAGCGCTATAACGAATTCCAAAGTAATTGTTTACATTCTGTTTTGTAATTAGTATTGTATATCACGTGTCTGCTATATTATCTATTTAAAATTTTCGTAGATATCTTTGCTAAAAGATCATTAACTTAATAGAAATTTCCTTTTGTTTTTATTTAAACTGACACAAATCATATAGATCTTTTGATAAATCCTTATTATTATTATTTTTAAAGAACATACATTTATTTTTTATACTTATTTTTTTGCATTTGAGTCATTTTTTAGAACTTAGTATCCGAAGTTTAAACTTGTATCTTTAAAAAAAAAAAAAAAAAAAAAAAAAAAAAAAAACAAAAAAAAAAAAAAAAAAAAAAAAAAAAAAAAAAAAAAAACATATATTTGACAAAAACAAAGTGGTCCCGTCGGAAAAATCTAACTTCTCATTTACTTTTAGAATTTTTCAAATTACAAATGCATTTAATTTGCGTTCTGCAAATCTCTTAAATTGCATACTCTCTCGAGTTTCATTGCATTTACTTCGTATGGAAGAAGTTCTACTCCTGTTTATAAAAATTACCACGCAAAATATCATCGATTGTGTATTTTCTTTATTTTAAAAAAAACACATTTTTCAAAAAGTACATATTTTATAACTAGAAGATCATGGTGGTCAGTCGATAGCAGCTTTCGGAATTCGTTAAGAAATGGTAAGTGCAAAGACTCTTATAAGTTGAAATGAATCTGACCAAAATTCTGAGTATCTAAAAATTGGGCTATTGCTTGTCCAATCAATCGATAAATAAGTTAGTCAATATTAGGTCTCGTTGCGTATTTGCAACCAATCCAAAGATTAATATTACTTACATTGTGAGCTTTAAAAGATGATTTTATTGATTGTATCTCTCAATACATCAGTTAATATAAATTCTTCAAAGAGATTTAAATAATTAGCGATACTAAATTAATTTTTAGGGCCAAAGTTTTATTTATCATTCGAGCAACTTTGCAACGTTGTTGCTATAATGCACAGTGTAAATTTTGCAAAAATAAATACACTGGACACGCCAAAGCATGCATTTTTCTCAAAAGGTACATTTTACACATTTTTAGTAGTAAATTAACAATGCTTATAATATAAAATTACTAGCGTATAATGGCGCAGATAATAAATTTATATAAAAAAAAGTATTGTGCAATCATTACACACGTTAAAATCGTGAAAAAGACAGAATATTAGCCTCACCTGTAAAACGATACGCAAAAAAAAAAAAAAAAAAAAAAAAAAAAACTAATTAGATATAGTTTAGATGAAGGTATAAAAGAATCTAAAGTTTGGTGAAATTCCGTTCATTAGTTTTTCAGACAGAGCGCCTACAAAATTTATGTCTCATACAGACAGACTGACAGACTCACAGACAGACATTTTGTAAAAACATGTTTTTGGAAGTTTTGACCCCTAAAGCGTTTAAATCCGTCGATAACCGAAAATATAACACCTTCACGAATCCAATACTTTCTTCCTGTAAAGATAGAAGAAAGTAAAAATATTCAGCCATCGTAAATGTACGAAAAATTTAGTAAAAGTTTCAGTCTCTTTGCTTATTATGAAAGATCTTAAATTCCTTTATGCGGAGAAATCAGTCTTTTTTTTTTTTTTTTCATTTATTTGATGAACGCAAATAAAATAAATTCTAATATGAAAAATGAAATGCTGAAGAAAGCAGTATTTCCAAAAAATAGTTAGTTACAAAGCATTATTTTCACGATTCTTTTTATCAGAAAAAAATGAAATAGTACAGATTTAGAAGTTTGAATTTTTTGCAGAATTTATAGCAGATCTAATGATAATAAAGAAATCAACATTCTTCTATCTCATATAGAAAATACAAAAGTTGATGAAAATAGAAAAGTTAGAAAACAATAATTTATAATAATATAAATTAGAAAACAATAATTTATAATAATATAAATACAGCTAATTATTATCTTAAATTATTATAAAATAGATACGTTTTAAGTTATAACAAAATAAACACAATAAACAATTAAATTGGCGTCGCGTAACTTATATGTATATTAGCGTATTATTAAATAAATACGCTTAATATAAAACATACATAAATGTATATTAATGAACTCTGGGACGTGGTGGCCAGCAGAAAGCGTGTGGTCCGCTGCAGATTGTGAATTCGATTCTCGATTGGCCACTAAGCATTCAGTCTTTCTTCCCTTCGGGTCAATAAAATTAGTGCCAAGCTTGTTTGAGAACTAAATACCGAAGGTCTCGCGTTGGGCGGACCACTTGGTCGAGACATATGCCGCATATCACCTCGGGGACCAGGATTTATTAAATAGGGTTGAGCGCTGTAGGCCCTGATCCTTCATAGATCGTAAAGCTGCAGGTTTAGTTTAGTTTTACATTTTAATATTTTTCTAATGAATAAGTTTAACAGTACTTACTTCTCGACCTTACATCCTTTTTTTTTGGTCGGAAGATTTCCAAAACTCTGCTAAGTGCTTTTCTTTTTTTACTGAACCAATCGATAATTCTTTGTTTGTTTTTCTTTGTAGTTACTTTGACAGACTCAGAATCGACATATTTGTGTTCTTTAAAACTCTCTGAAGGACTTACAATTGTGTTTGTCATCATTCTTATATCGATGGTATTACATTTCATTGAGCTCAGATTTTTAACACTAGGAGTCACAGAAGCATTACTTCCTTTACGACATTTACTATCCTCATTTACATCTAAGTTTTTTTGTTTACTTTTCGATTCGCAATTTTTAGCTTCTGTAAAAGCATCTGGTTTCGTTTCATTTGCACTCGTTATTTTTTCTGCCAACTCAACAGAGCTAATGTTATCGCTCACATGTTTCAGATTTGAAGCACTCAGAGTCTCTAAAATATCGTTATTCTTATTTGCAGATCCGGAAGCATGTGGAATACTTTTACAGATTTTATCATTACTTTTTAACACATTGTCAACATCAAGGGAAGCAATTTCTTTCTTTCCTTTCGCATCCAGTGTTGCATCGGGAGATGTTCTTACAGACATAACACTGTTCATTGCATCGGGAGATGTTCTTACAGACTTAACACTGTTCATTGCATCGGGAGATGTTCTTACAGACTTAACACTGTTAATTGCATCGGGAGATGTTATTACAGACTTTACACTGTCAATGTATGCATTTTCATGCTTCAAATTTATATTGGCATTGGTCATTGAAGCTTCTTTTTTCTCTTTTTTAGAACTGGAATCTTGCATTTTAATTTCACTGACCAGATGTATGTCACCGTTTTTAAAAATCGAAACGTCATTTTCCATCTTCACAGATAAGGAGTCATCTGTTTTCTTAGCAACAATATCAACGTGATTCTTCTGAGTTTTAATGACTCCAATTTTTGTTTTGACTCTGTTATATTTCTCTTCTACCTGGTTGTAGTTGTACTTTTTCAGTTTTAATCCCCTCTTTGATTCCCTTTTTCTATACATCTTCATGAGATTTTCAACCTGTCGACATTTTGCTAAAAATAAAAATAACAATGCAAAATTAGAAATTCAGTTATTCAGTTATTAATCAGCAACATAAAAAAGAAAGTGCTTAAAAATAAGAAAGGAATTATTCGTAACACTGTATTACATTTTGGAGAAACAATGTAATTAATTACATGATTCAGGAAAAATTAATTAATAAGCTAAAATAATGTAAGTAGCTATCTTGTGTTTTATAAGGAACATTTTTGAAAATTTAAATAATATAGTACTTTAATTAAATAAGTAGTAAAAAAATGACTGCAGATAATAAATTATTCAACACTCAATGGCTGTATTTTTCAAAAGTACTTATAATATTGGGAAATAAGTTATATTTTTCTTATCCAGATATTTTAATACATATTATGTCGATGTCAATTTACTTATTAGATTACCCGTCATGCACACGCGATGGGATAAAATGTATAACAAATTACATTGTGAAATCAATCCACGAGTTTAGACGCGACTGGTTCATAGCTGACTGGTTAAACGCTATAGGAGAGACTAAGGCACATGTGAATAGTTTACCTAAATATAGTTTTTCTCATAACTGAGTGAATTTTTATAAACAAAAATTACTCAACATTGTAAATACAACTTTTTTTTATGCATGGTGATTTTTTTTTTTTTTTTTTTTTTTTTTTTTTTTTTTTGTATCACCATTATTCGTGCTTTTATTCTGTTATTTATTTGTCGTCATAATCAATGTCGTCATAATCAATGTCGTCGTTTGCTTGCTCGTCACCGCTCAACTCATGAAAACAAGCAACGATTTCTTTACCGAATCGTTACTGGCGATGAAAAATGGTGCCTGTACATTAATATGAAGCAACGCAAGGAATGGCTCAGCCCTGGTAAATTACCAACACCGCGTGTAAAACAAGATCTTCACCCACGTAAAACGATGTTGTGCGTATGGTGGGACTGGGAAGGCATTATCTATTACGAACTGCTTGAACGGAACCAGACAGTCAACGCGGAACTCTATGTTCGACAAATGGAACGACTCAACGTAGCTATTCAAGAGAAAAGACCTAATCGGCAGCATGGAGTCCTTTTGCTGCACGACAACGCCCGCCCTCATATCGCCAATATGACCAAGGAAGCCATTCAAACGCATGGCTGGGAAGTACTGCCGCACCCGCCGTACTCTCCTGATTTGGCACCAACGGATTTCCATCTCTTTCGATCTCTATCAAACGCTATGCGCGGAGTTTCGTTCAATACTGATGCAGACTTGAAAGCTTGGTTGGATGAATTTTTCGAGTCGAAACCAGGGGATTTCTACCAACGAGGTATTGAAAATCTTGTTGAACGTTGGGAAAAAGTTGTAAACAACAAGAGAGAATACATTGTTGATTAATTATTTGTTATTTTTTATTGAAAAATAAACTTTGAAATAATTTTTAAAAAACGGCGGAAACTTAGTTGCCGACCCAGTTGGCATTCCATAGTTGACATTCCATTTAAACCCTTTCGACTCGGGTGTCACTTACACAAATTTTATTTGGTTTACACCATTTTTAAAAAAAAGTTTCCTTCAAGCACACAATTTCAAAAATGCTGTAATTAAATAAGGCAAATTTAATTTTCCTTTATTACTGGTGCCAACAACAAATTTTGCAAAGAAAGATGATGTCGAGTCAGACTGGACATACGAATGCAAAAAGTTAATGATCTGAAATTTAACATAAATTAACTCGATCAAAAAAAATGTAAATTTGGCAGAACAAAAACGTATTTAAAAACACGGCGGGAACTTCGTTGCCAACCCACTTGCTACTTTATCGCTGACATTACATTTTAACAATCAGCATTTTAACATGAATTAGGTCGATCAAAAAAACAGAGTATAGATTCCGGTAGAAAAATTGTCTTTAAACAAACGGCGGGAACTTAGTTTCCAACCCAATATATTATTTTTAGAATTTTACATTAAATAAAGTTATGAATTAAAAACAATCATATAAGACCAGAAAATTATTGCAACAATGCTGGATGCCTTTAACACAAATCATTATGCTTCAGCAGAGGTTCTACTTCTTTGGCCAGAAATTCAATAGATTTATGTATATATATGTATATATATTCCGTTATAAAGGAAAGAGATAAAGCTATCGAAATTTTCGATTTCTATTTATTGATATTTCAATCATATATTTAAATTTTCGTAAGTAAAATAAAATAGGATAACATACAAGTGTCGAAATTCTACAATTTTCTTTTGTTCATAGACAAACAAAGCAAACTGGGTTGCGAAATTATGAAAGGGTATTAATTTCTTAAGAACTTTTGTAGAGTGTCAAAACATTTAAAAGTGAATTTTTCACAAAATCTTAGTTATTTGAGCATTCTTTCTTTTTGTCAAATTTTTATGTTTTGCAAACTCAAAAAAAAAAATAAGTAACCAATAAAAATTATATTTTTTGTAATATAAGCTGCGTAAAAAAACAATTACCTGTCTTCTCAATAAAAACAAAGGTAATCGGTCAAATATTTCTTGAAAAAGTTTATCGCCAGTTTGTAAAAACATAAAAAACAATTTTTAAATTTTCCTACAGCATTATGAGCATCGTTATGTTCAACAAGCAAAAAAGATTATAAGGAACTGGAAAATCAAGGGATTTCTTTATGCCAAGAATGTGCAAGCAAAAATTGAAAAATTAAAGAATAGTATTTTGGCAGATTCTCTTTAGATTGGTATATTGAATAAATAATCTGTAATTAAGATGGGGTCAAATGTGCAAAATCATATAGTCCAAATTTCTAAGAAGACAATAATCATGATTGGGTGACAGGCAATGATCATTACTGAGAATTTCTCAAAATCGTAAGACATCATTAACGTTATAAACTCTTTATTTGTAAACAGCAGATATCAACAATTTCCAGATATTAGTGTAGTCCTAAAACTTTTTATTCAAATATTCTCCTTTCGGAACTGTTTTTGCAACATATTATTAGAATTCAAAAAAATATTGGAAAATATTATTGGAATTTAATCTTAACCTTTCTTTTCTGTACTATTTGTAAGTTGGTCATTAAAAATGCGTGATGAAAAATGCATTGTTTCAAAACGTCAACCATACTAGAAATTTAAATTTCCAAATCGAGCCATTTTTTAAGCTTAACACGGAACAAAAACTGTTACATCAAATTCAAACATTTAAGAAAGAAAATCTTTTAAATTTAACTTTTTTACCTTATTTTAAATTTAAAAAAATTATAATCGCTACCATTTTGAAATAAAATGGCAGATCAAGCTGGCCAACGAACTCGGTCAAGACATTGGTATGTACCATGCGCATACTAAGTTACATTCAAGTCATTACAGGGAATGCACATTTATACTATTCATTACAAGACAACACTACATTAAAATAATACTTATGTTAACGAAGCCGTGGTATTAAGTAGAATAAGGTTAACAACTGACCTGGTGTATTCCATAAGTCTTTCTCACTCAGCATCCAAAACTTTTCTCCTCCGAAGAGCTTTCCTTGAAGCAGTTGGTCGGCCGTTGGGCGCTCGACTGGATTCAAGTTGAGGCAAGCAGCGATGAGATTTCTGATATTGTCCACCGTGTCATAATCATGGAGGGATGTCGGGAATGAAAATTGCATCCTGATCAGGAAGTTCGGTGGCTAAGGAAGAAAAAAAGATATGTCAATAGAGCAGAATATCTGATTTCAATTAAGAGAATCGCACAATTTTAATTGCGTTCGTAATTATGTAAATACGCAGCACCTATAGTTGTCGTTCAGTCCGTACGTCTGTCCGTCCGTATGTCCGTCCGCATATAACAACGCAAAAACTAGCCAACTGAATCGTTTGAAATTTAAAATATATAATTATTACATAATTTTTTGGATTACGGAATTTTTTGGATGGAGTTTCGTTATAAAGAGACTCGACTGCATTTACAATTTTATGTGATTGATATTTTTAAAATTAAGTTATCGTACGTACGCACGTCATTTGCTACGCTTCAAGTGCAATTTCCAACTTGATGTAATAGCAATAATTCAAACAATAATCGTAAAAAAAATGTAGTTTGCGTCAGTCGAAATTAGATCTCAAAATCTATCACCGACCGTTTAATTCTCAACCGTTGGTCGTAAACGTATAGCTTCGGTTGCAAAAATGTTTCAAATGAGGTAAATATTCGTGCTATGGCGTTGTTTAAAATAACAAATCAATTTTATACAAGTTGGAAGTTGCACGTGAAGCGTAGCAAATTAGGTGCGTTCGTACGATAACGAAGTTTTAAAAATATTACTTTCATATATCAATTTCATAAAATTGTAAATAGTGAATTACAATTAAAACGCTCATCAAACAATGTTCTCCCTATACCATTATGTAATGGAATACTTTTGTGTGGCCTTGTAAATCAATAACAAATGTTCTTTGCAAAACAAATTATGTATGATGTATATTATAATATGTACTTTATAGTTGCATATAAATTTTGTTAAGTTCGCATGAGTGTAACACGATTAAAATGCATTTGAAACATTTTTTCCCATTGACTGTAATGTAACGGAATACTTTTGATTGTCCCTGTAATTGATCTTTGCATCCGATTTTCATAAAATTTGAAATAACTCGACAAAATTATGTAATAATTATGTATTTTAAATTTCAAACGTATAGAATATATTTGAAACTTTTTCCTAATTGACCATAATGTAATTGAATACTTTTGATTGCCCCTGTAATTGATCTATGCACACGATTATCAAAATATTTGAAATAACTCGACAGAATTATGTAATAATTGCGTATTTTAAATTTCAAACGATTAAAATGCATTTGAAACTTTTTTCCCCATTGACCGTAATGTAATGGAATACTTTTGATTGCCCCTGTAATTGATCTATGCATCCGAGTTTCATAAAATTTGAAATGACTCGACAAAATTATGTAATAGTTATGTATTTTAAATTTCAAACGATTCGGTTGGATGGTTTTTGTGTTGTTATATGCGGACGGACAGACGGACGGACAGACGGACGGACTGAACGACCACTATAGGTGCTACGTATTATATAATTACGAACGCACCTAAAAAATGACAGAATCTAACTTTTCATACGCTCCTCCATTCCCTTTAGTTACATTGTAAAAGATTTCACATATCGTAACAAATACAACACAAAAAGTTTCACTTCTGCATGACAAAAAATTAACAGAGTTTGAAGTTTTTGCACGCGAATTACTCTTTTCATTCGGGGATTTGTTAAAAAGATAATTAAAGTAATTTGAGATCGAAATCAAATTGCAATGTCCTTTTTATGGTGAAACCAATTTCAGTCGGTGTCACCAAGCCGAGATATTATCAGGGAAGTTTATTTCATATCTGGTTGGGCTTCAATTTGGGCTGATTTCTACTAGTCAACGACAGGGCAAGTGGAAACTGGATGGATTTGGGAAGTGAAAAAAGTCGTTTTTGAACAGAATTTTTTTTTTTTTTTTTTTTTTTTTTTCAAGTTGCATAACACTTACAGGCACCATCAGAATTTCATCACAAAAGAGCGCAAAAACCTTCGCTCTCTGAATTGAGGCGTAGAAATTATGATTAAATATTCACGCTCTAAATTAAGACGCACAGGTAATGACTGATTATTTTTCCCAAGTTAAAAAATTAAATTTATTTACATTTTATTGTAGTGTTTGTAAAGAAGAATTATATTTTAAAAAGAAAGTAAATAACTAAATAAAATAAATTTGTTTAATTTTTCTTATTGTAATTATATTCTATTCAAAGAAAATTAACTTTTTCAACCAATCATTGTTTTGTAAAATAAAACCCTTATCACATATCAAAACGACGAAAATGTGAGATAGCACAGATGATCGACATTAAACTTTGAATTTACATGGAAAAATGCCGCAAAAACTTATTTCCATTACTAACAACGTATATTTTTAAAACCCATTCAAATGCAAACCATTATTTACAGTTTGCAAACATTTCGCATAAAATTAGTCATCAGAATGTCATTTAGGTTTAGTACCTGGTAATTAATGGTAACGTACATTAATGTACAATACATGAAAAAAAGACGCAATAACTTAAAATCACCACAGTCGAAATGTTTCCACTAAAGTTCCTATATCGTGATTATCTGTAGTGCAGCTTTTGCGAAAAATTCGTAAGGGGCTGTGAAATACATATACAATGTTATACAAATTCTAAAAATATATAGAAAGCTACGCCACTATTTCTTTTATTTCTTATGTTTTTATACCACATGTTTTCATGGATAAAATTATTTTATTAAACTTTAAAACAAGCAGGCTAAATATAAATTATTACGTATTTTGATAATGTTTTTATACTTAGAAATGCATTTTGAAATGTGAGAGATATTGCAATAAGCAATTATGTCAAAGTAACTGCATAACAATAATTTGTTAAGAACAATATTATCTTAAAGAACCCCACGGATCTATCGCTTTTCTTGCTGAAAGTATGCACTAAATTTGAATTAAAAATTGACAGTTAATTGCAGATGTGAAAAAAAATCTAGGTGTGTGTGGGGGGAGGCGTGACTCATAATTTCTAATTGTGACAGTAGTCACATATAGGGTGTTTCGCTACCAGACCGACAAACTTTGAGGGATGATAGTAGACACGAAGACAAACATTATTAAATAGGAAACCATGGGGCGCAAATGACTTCGGTAGGGGCTAGGGGCCATTAAAATTTAAGGTCCAAAATTTCAAACGACGATAAAAAACCAAAAAAAGGGTCTATTCGTTTGCGGTTTTCACTAAAATTATTCTTCAAATCACGATTTTTTTAGAAACAAATTTTAAAAGTTACGTTCAAAAATTGTCTATAGAGGGCGCTTTAGACTTTAGAGTAACGAACAACTACTTTTTACCGTTATTTTGTGAATGCGGTTGAAATTATTATAAAGTTTAGACTTTAACTTAAATTTTAAGCCCATAATCGGAAACATTGGGATCGGTTAACTTGCGAAAATTTAACTGTGAACAGAGGGGGAAATTTTAAACGCTCATAAATATTGGACAAACAAATCGATTTTGTTGCGGTTTGCATGTAAGTCCTTCCCTTGGTAATTATTTTATTCAAAATGACGTACAGCATTGGTGTCCTAATTTTTTCATAGAGGTCGCTTCTGACACATCTCTGACACTTCAATGGCATTATTCCTGGATGTTTTACTACCAGACTAACATACTAACAGGATGTATTAGGGATGCAAAGCGACTCGGAATCACATAGGTTTGTAACGTTGAAAATGTCTTTTTAGCGAGTTGTGATTAAAAGAAGCAGAGAAAAAAGCAACAGAAACAGGTAGTGAAACAGCAACACATTAATGTGAAAGAAAACAATTTAGTTAAGGGTTTTACTACAAAAGGTGTCCGAAATTACGACCAGAAGTAGTCGGGCATGCTTGACAGCAGTGATGAATGCAATTTCCTCTCACTTTGAAAAATTCCTGGCATCTCGGATAGCTTTCTAGCAGCAACAGAAATTCGAGCTGAGAGGTCTTCCACGGATGGTACGGGAGTCTCATACATTCAACTTTTCATCTGACCCCAGCAGAAGAAGTCCATACAGATTCAGATTCAGATTGAGCCAGGTGGGGGGGGGGCTACCAATTGGTTTGAGCTCAACTAGCCCCACCCAGCAACGTTCATTTAAAAAAATACAGAAAAAATATACACTAATAAATTAAAGGTAGGTTAAAAAAAAGTAATTGATATAATGAAGTAGGTGCGACGATCTGGCAGGCCCACGAACCGGGCCACCACTACCTATCCACCGCTGTCCATATGTTACAATGGGGAGTCTGCGAATATCATTGGTAAAATGTGGAGGAGCTCTATCGTGCTATAGAGTGGTGCAACGAAAGAAGAACATGTGCTTTTACCAGAAGTTCCGACAGAACGTGTTGTAGAATTATCAAGTTGCTTTTTTCTTTACTTCTTTTAACCCAAACTCGTAAAAAAAGGCATTTTCGACGTTACATTATAATATGATTCCGAGTCATCTTTGTATCCCTAAAACTTCCTGGAAGCATCTTGGTCTGGTAGTAAAACATACAGGAGTAATGCCATTGAAATTTCGGAGATGTGTCGAAAGCGCCCTCTATCAAAAAATGGGGACACCAATGCTGTACGTCATTTTGAATAAAATAATTACCAAGAGAATGACTTACACGCAAACCGCAACAAAATCGATTTGTTTGTCCAATATTTATGAGCGTTTAAAATTTCCCCCTATGTTCACAGTTAAATTTTCGCTAGTTAACCGTTCCCAATGTTTCCGATTATGGGCTTAAAATTTAAGTTAAAGTCTAAACGTTAGAATAATTTCAACCGCATGCACAAAATAACGGTAAAAAGTAGTTGTTCGTTACTCTAAAGTCTAAAGCGCCCTCTATCGACAATTTTTGAACATAACCTTTGAAATTTTTTTCTAAGAAAAACGTGATATTAAGAATAATTTTAGTGAAAACCGCAAACGAATCGACCCTTTTTTCCGTTTTTTATCATCGTTTGAAATTTTGGACCTTAAATTTTAATGGCCCCTAGCTCCTACAGAAAACGTTTGCGCCCCATGGTTTCCTATTTAATAATGTTTGTCTTCGTGTCTACTATCATCCCTCAAAGTTTGTCGGTGTGGTAGCGAAACACCCTGTATAGTTTAGTTATAAATTTGTTATAGCCAGCCTTTTAATTAGAAATTAATGTTTCGTGAATAAAGTATTTTTCAAAATTATGCATGATTATGCCTTTTTCAAAAGATCATACAAAAAATAATAAAATGCATAAGATACTTTTAGTTAGAACGTAAATAATAATATCTAAATATCTCTTTAATACGCTTTGGTTTGTGTTTGAATAATATATATAATACTAAGGTGTCATTCAAAGTTGATGAAATTTTACTTGCCAACTTATTTTAATAAGCTAAATTTAAATATCTCTTTTCCTATTCGGTCTTTATAACAGAAGTTATAGTCCATTCTAATATGCTTCGCATATTACTACAATAATGTGGAGTTGATATCATAAAAATAATGCGCTTTAAATATGCTTGAATAAGCGTTTTAAAATTTCTGATTAAATTTCTCGCGTAAAAAATATTTATTTATCTTTATTGAAAGGAAACGGATTTTGCTTAAATTAACAAGTCACTTAAGTTTTATATATATATTCATATGTTATAATAATCATTCTCATATTTTTCAAGCATAGTTCAATAAACAATAGGAAATTGGGATCATAAAGTTTGTATGGTTTAAAAATGTTTGATTTAGCATTTTAAAATTTTAGAATTTCCAACAATAAGTGTTTATTTTTACAATTTAGTTTGGGAATTTTGTTTAGGGAGTAAGTCATTTTATTTGCTTACTATATGTTTCATGCTTAAAAAATTAATATCGATTGCTCAGTGAATCAATTTTACTTGGATTCTGGGTGTATTTAAAGTTAAAAATTATATTAAAAAAATGAGATATGTTTTTTTAAAGGCTATTGTAGAGTAACATTTATTTCATAAACTTTTAATTTTTTTTTTAAATAAGCATAATACTCTTAACATAATAGGCTTTCAATCATATGCCAACTTTATCTATTCAAAGACACTCATTTTAAAGATCACTCAATTTTATTATACGGTGAATGCAAAATGGAAGATTATTACCTAGATTGTAGAAGATAATGTTATATAAATACTGTGAGATTGTTATTATATTGTTATTAAATATTGTAGCATTACTTACCGCCAATAAGCTGAAGACACAGGGATAAATAAATTCGCTCCAATAATTATATTTGAAATTGGATAAATCTATTTTGGAGATTTCTTTTGAGAAGCTCATTCCGCTAAAAATTTCAAGGGCGAGCAATCCTAATGTATAAATGTCATACTTCGCTCCGTCTACGGGCGTACGATGCTTTGCGTTTACAACTGTTTCCGGGGGCTTAAAGATCATAGGTGAACCATAGCTGAAAGAAGAAATAAAAGTGAATATCGTCATGATTATATTATCAAAGTTATCAAAAGGGGAAAACTACATTTATAATTTTTAATTAAGGTGCTAGAACAGAGAAGGTAAATTATTCACTTTTAGTTTCCGTAATTTTTATTTTAAAATTCTTTATTTTTAGATCGAAGATAAATTAACGTAAGATCTCGATAAAGGTGGAAACTATTTGTCTCTTTGTTTTCGTAGTCTAAAGTCTAGAAAGAGACAAAAATAAATAAATAAATAAATTAAAATTAAAATTAAAGGGGAAGGTACCTGTGATTATCCGGAGGAAAAGGGGACGTGCACAGACATACCTTATTTGAAAATGAGAAATAACAGCACACAAAAATCAAATTAATTTGTAGTTTGTTTGTTTGGTTGAAATTCGTGGTTCGTGTTCTATGTTTTTACATTCATAAAAGGAATATGGTTGCAGTCTTTCAAGACAATGCAGTAATTATTTTCTCTGAAAAATTTTATACGATTTTTAGAGTTTCTCCTCATTTCGCGAGGTTCTTTTAACATTTTAAAAAGGAAATCAGAACTTCAGTCTTTTAGCCAAATGCAGTAAATTTTGGCAAAATTTGCGATTTTTTTTCGCAATCTTTTAACGATGTTCGCAGTTTTTTACCAAAATTTTTTAAAGAAATCCACGTTTTACTATCGCTTTTTGCTTTCAAAATCCGCACTTTGAAAAAATTGGTGTTTTTACTTCGATCCTTTGGTGAATTTCGTTCTTTCACTGCGATCCTTTGACGAAATTCGTGTTCTTACTGTGATCTTTTAACGAAATTTATTTTCTTTCGCAACCGATAAGCAAAATTGGGGGCATTTGTCGAACTTTTTGATAGTTTTGTGCTACCATCGGGAAAATTATTTATTACTAGTGAAGCTTTCCTGATTGGTTTTTACAAAAACAAATCTAGGTATTAAACAAATCTAAAACTAAAGGGGGAGAAAGGGCACTGTTTTCAACAGCGTACTCTCAAACAATTTATGACGACTTTTGTTTTTTAAAAAGTGAAACTTGAACATTAAGGCGATTTTTTATTTCTAGTCAAATTAAACTAAGATCTGATTTAGAATTCTCCCAACTGGAATAGTAAGAATTGCCAGATAATTTTTTCTGCTTAAAAGAAAAATTCTAAAAAAATCACATCAAAGCACGAAAAACCCAGTTAAGAAGGGCATAAAAATTCGAAAAATAATTAAAAATATGCAAATAACAAAAATAACCAATTGGATGAAAGCTTGAAAACGGATTCCTTTTAGATATATCAAATCAAGCGAAAAAAACGTCTAGAAATCATATAAAAAATTGTGAAAAAATTGCTTTAAAATTAAAAAATGAAAAAATTGCTTTAAAATTCTCGAAAAGAACTATTGAAAAAGAGGACAAACATAATAGGATAAAATATTTTAATCATATTCTGTTTTACTAAATTAGAAAAAATTACCTCAACATGTGAAAAAATTCAAAAAAAAAAAAATTAAATGAAAAATTCCAAAAATTATCTTCTTTTGACTTTAGGCATATGGGTACTTTACCGCCGGATCATGCGACTGTGCGGCCTGAATTGCTTTTCTTTCATTCTTTTTCTTTTCTCTCTTTTATATATATGTAATAAAATAAAATAAAAAATGCGCCATTTTGTTCTCTCTCAGCTTCAATTACTGTAATTCAATTACTATACTTCAAATAAATAACAATAACAATAATAAATAAATAATAAATAAATAAACTCTTTCTTTGTTATATTAGGAATGTTTGTCAATTCCCTGGACTAAGCTTTTAACTGAGGTAATTAATGAATATAACAATACACCCCACTCTATAACTAAATTTCCACCTGCTTACTTGCTTTTTGGCCAATTACCCTATAACACTCCCTTACAACAAAATTATTATCCCCAAGTACGACTCAACTATTAATAGTCTAATCTCATATGTTTATCTCATTTCAGGTATTTTTGGGATGAAATATAGAGGAAATTGGAATAGAATAAAGAATATAATCAATTATGTAATCATTTACTTAATATATACTTAAAATATAATATGATAAAATAATATAAAAAAATAAATAAAAATTTTGTTCATGTTTGAGAATGCAATTGCCCTTTAAACTATCAAGACGCCTGTTTCATTTCCCCGCTGAATTAGAATATCTGATGATGTGGACTGGATAACGAAAGTTGTAGAGTCGATGTGTGCTAAGGTGATTGCGGGGAAGAGTTTATCTATTTTATGAGTTCATCAATAAAGAACTTGAAGTGTAGCATTTAAATATTTTCCGCATGAATTATCCCTCTTTCATGTTATTAAGACCCGGATTAGTAAAGGAAGAAAAAAAAATTTTCTTATAAAAATAACTTGAAACAACATCTTCATGTGCATACAATGATAAACCTTTCAGTTGTGAAAAGGGATCGTCTTATAAAGTTTTGTTTGTGATATTGTTTGACATCGACAGGTGGGAAATCCATCATTTGTGAAATATGTCTCCAGTATTTTTTATATATAATTAACCTCTACGAAACTATCTGATGATTATCAAGATAAAGAACATCTGAGCAGTGAATCATTTTGATAAAGAAATTTCTTCATCGATGTTGTTCAAAGGCCGTGAATACTAACTGAATACCACAATTTTTTTTCTTTCTTTTTCCTTCCAAATAAAGTCTAGGTTCCGTTATTCTTTAAAAGAGAACAAGATTGTAAGTTATTATTTATTATTTATCTTATTTTGTTATTGTTTACGAAATTTTAATAATAATTTCTTTGTTTAAATTCTTGATTTTTTTTAATTACAGATATTAAAAAATAAATTTGTTCTTAATTTATAATTAATTAAAATTCTCTGCTCATAGAAATTTTATTTAGTTTTAAAGGTGTTCTTAGTACGAAAGATGGAATTCTTTTGTTCTTAAAAAGTTCTCTGTTGCTAAATTTATCATCAATACGTAAAGAAAAGTATTTTTGTTCTTAAAATTATTTGTTGTGTATTTCCTATGTATGGAAAACCGTGATATTTATTTATTACTTATTTATTTATTTCACATGAATTTAAAGAGAACAAACATTCCTAATATAACAAAGAAAGAGTTGATTTATTTATTATTTATTTATTATTGTTATTTATTTGAAGTATAGTAATTGAAGTTAAGAGAGAACAAAATGGCGCATTTTTTTATTACACACACACACACACACACACACACACATATATATATATATATATATATATACAGGGAGAGCAAAAAGTCCGTAAAAACTTTAAAAAAATCATAAAAACCGAAAAAATAACCGAAATGAAAAAGGGTTTGCAGGGTTAGCATCCATAGGTCACGGGGATTTTTTAAAGACAGAAATATAAAATAATTCAAAAAACAGTCGACAGATGGCGCTGGTACTTGCGATTTCCGCGGAAATATGCAAATGAACCGGTTATAAGAGCTTGCGCTCCTAATCCACAACTAGTTCACCGTTGTGAACCGTGAACTTGATCAAGAATGCTCACTGCGAAGGACAAAGCTTTGTTGGTGAAGTTATTTTACATGAACAAGGAATCAGCGACTATTGCTTTGCGTAAATTCCGATTTCAAAAGGATTTGAGAACGGGAAAGGGGCCTTTAACAGCGGCAGGCCTCATAAAGCTTGTTCGGCGGTTTGAGGAAACAGTCTGTTCTTTATTTGGGTATCTTTTCTTTGATTTGGGTACGTCAGCGCCACCTATTGGCTTTTTTTTTAATTATTTTTTTTCATGTCTTAAAAAAATCCCCGTGACCTATAGATACTAACCCTGCAAACCGTTTTTCATTTCGGTTATTTTTTCGGTTTTTATGAATTTTTCAAGTTTTTACGGACTTTTTGCTCACCCTGTATATATATATATATATATATATATATATATATATATATTAGAGTGCAGCGTGTGCGCATACGCACACACAGACAGACAATCCCCTATCTTCATTATTACAGACACATAATGATAGTATAACTTTTATTATCTTGGTAACGTTTAGTGTATATTATAATGGCATGTTTTTCCTTAATATTTTCGACACATTCTGAGGTAAAATTATGAATTAAGGAATGAAATGTATTAAGAAATGAATGTATACTCTTTATAATTATTTATAGTAAAATTTGCTGTATTACCAATATTATAATGTTTAGGTAAACAGTTTAACATTGTTCAAAAGACAAATTTGTGCCCCATAATTAAATCAAAGAACAAAAACATCCTTCACGCACTAGAGATGAGACGTGCTCAACCCGCTCGTTGATGCCCTCGTTTGCAATTATTTTTCATTATATAAATGATAATTTCTGAAAATTTATTTTATTTGTTTATCAAACAGATTTTGTAAGTGTGTCCGCCGGATTTGCCTCTTGGGAAGAAATACATGAAAATCCTTTCAGGAACTGTCCATAAATGATTTTAACATTTTCTCCGTATTTTTGACACCCCTCTCCCCCTCAATCTTAAAGTGTCACACTTCCACGTACACCCCTCCCCTATCACTTTTGTCACATGTCACGATATAATGCATATACATATACTTGGAGTTCTTAAAAAAATCAGCACTTTATAGGTCATATTTAAAATTTTATTTTTAAACTTTAACTGTATATTTTGATAACTGTTATAATGAAAATAAAAAGGATTTGTGTACTTATTTTGTAAGAAAAAAGATTCAGATTTAGAGCAAAAATTATAATTAATATACAATAGTAATACAATATTAATATGAAACAGCAATTAAAAACAGTTGTTAAATCAGCTTTTCAAATGTTTTCCTGAAAATGTGACTCTGCACACTTGGATTGTGTTTTAATATGCTAATTAAGATTTAACTAAGCGTAGAATTTCATACGTGAAGAAACACTATGAAGTGATTGTCAATGTTTCCGCATCTCGGTCTATAACACATACAATAAATGAAAGCTTTTAATTAAAATCTTTATCTCACTGATGAAATTAAAGAACAAAGGAAATTCGCATTGTATTTGTATGTTATAAAAAAATACATTTACTAAAATTAAATAAAATGTACTACTCACTTTGTTACAAAATCTCTAGTTTGTGTCAAAAATGTAAAGTCACAGAGGATTGCACAGTCAGATGCTGAAATTAAAATATTATTATGCTTGAGGTCCAAATGATAGCACGTGTTTGAATGTAAGTAAGACAGTCCGGAAAGGATTCCTGACAACCAGAATTTGGCTCGAGGTAATGATTTGAAGTCTGTCTTGAAATTTGAATCCAAAAGTAGCTCTTTTAAAATAAATGGGTGGACAGGCATGGTGAAGACGAAGGTTTGAGTTGATTGCAGGAAATGTTGGGATTGTAATGGTATGATATTTATGTGATGAAGTTTCGGCCAGATAACTTTTTCGCCTTCTGTTACATCTTCCTCTAGTGCTATTTTAAGGGCGACTTTTATTGATGACTTGGGTTCTTTAACTTGCATAACTGTACCGAAGCTACCTGATCCGAGAGTTTTGGTGATACTATAACCTGATGCATGAAGTTGTTGGAGCGTTTTTTCGATGGCTATTTTTTTATATATTAATTTTGACATGGTGCCTTTTTTATATTCTTCTCTATAATTATTCATTTTGAGTTACACAAAATCACTGTAAATTGTTTTTCAATATTTCTCAGCAAAACTGCTAATAAGTCACACAATTCGCCTTGAGTAATATTAAAAGTGATTGTCAAAAAACTTTTAGTCTTTTAGTCATTTATAACATTGTTAAACTTACAAAAATAATTTTTTAAGTAATTGTTAGAGAAATTTTTATTCTCGTATTCAGTTTTATGCATTGTTAACCTAACAATGAACTTGTCTTGTTGTATGCGTAGTATATAATTTCCTTATGTCATTTCCATTGTTTAATTTTCAACAATGTTTAATTCTTACGTAGCCATTAAGTATAGAATTTTTATGTAGTGCACAGATTTTTTTAACCAAGGAATTTGTATATGAAAACTAAAAAAAATGTATCTTTAAAAACTTATATAGGTTCAATTTAAAAAATGTATCAACTTTTGATTAGATAACCCAGATTTCTACCATATTTGAGTCAATTTATTGCTTTAAAAATAAAAAATTAAATTATATTTTATTGTTTAGTTTTTAATAAAAACAAAGAAATGATATGCCTTTATAAATAAAGATTATTTACATATTTTTTAAGCTTTTTCAATGACATTTTCAAGCTTTTTTCCTCTTTAAAGTATTAACCTACTTTATGCATAAGATTTTTAGAGTAATTACAGTTAATACGATATTTAGAAAAGTTTATCTTTTTTTTTTTTTTTTTTCAAAAGACACCTAAGTATTGTCTGTGACATATACATGGGGCAATTTCGTTCCATTTTTATATCACCATCTTCAATTAGCCAGAATTTGATGAATAGGTATTAATATCAACTATACTTGCAGTATTTTTAGAGGCAGAATTTTTACACGGATTACGGATGAAAAGCTTAATATATAATATAAAAATCTCTGTTGGCTTGGCCTACAGGCGGAGGTAGATTTCGAAGTTAAGTACTCATTTCAACTACAAAAAAAAAAAAAAAAAAAAAAAAAATATATATATATATATATATATATATATATATATATATATATATATATATATGATAAGAGATAACCCATTGAACAACTTTATATGGCCGCTTTGGAAGAATTTTTAATTTCATTTTTCTGTAAGAACTGCTTTTGTCAGAATCATCTTAACGAAATGTCCACTTTGATAACTTAAATGTCCACTTTGACAGCATTTTTCGAACTATATTATCACTTTATGAAAAAAACGACCAGTACGGCACATTATATAGTTTCTAAATAAGAGAAACTACCAACGGAATACGTTTGAGAGCAAAATTGAATTTTAAAATGTGTCATAAAATAAGTAGTTTTTTATTTAAAAACATCCTCAATTCTTAAATCACGATTTCTTCGGCAAATTTTGTTCCAAATACCCGCTTTGACAGCATTTTTTGAAATATATTCTGTACTTATAAAAAAAAAAAAAAAAAAAAAAAAAAAAAAAAAAAAAAAAAATGATCTACCCTGCACATTATACAGTTCTTAAATAAGAGAACATCAATTGGATGCGTTTGAGGGCAAAAATGGATTTAAAAATGAGTCAGAATATAAGCAGTTTTGATTTGAGATTTTCTGCAACTCCCAATTTTGCTTCATTTATTTTTGCTATAAAAATTGGTTCTTAAAAATCCGTATAAAAGCTGTAGATATTAGTAAGAAGATGTAAAGCCCATTTAATCGGGTTTCATATCTTTAGAACTGACGAAGTTATCAATTATTTTTTTCTACCCCCTTTTTTGTTTTCGTTTTTAATTTTTTTTTCGGTAAAAGTTGGTCTTATCAAAAACTTGTAAGTACAAAAGTTTTAGATAATATTTAGAACATTTATAAAAAAAAAAAAAAAAAAATGGATTTGATATCTTGAGAATTGCGATGTTATGGATTTTTTTTTCTCGCAAAAGTCCTATTTCTTTCGAGTTTTGAGCCCATTTTTAACTTTATTAAAAATCTGCCATGCGTAAACTTTCGGTCCATTTCTTAGAAGCATTATAAACTTCAAACCGATTCAATATCTATTTTAATTAAAAAGTTATGAGTTTTTTTTTTTTGTGTTTTCACAAAAACCCTCCCTATTTCCACCCTCTTGGTCCTATTTTGCCCATTAACGAACTTATGCCCTGCCCCTTGATTTTATGTATCAGTTTGGTGGATATTTGAGCAGAATTATAGAAGTCATCGTGTCCATAAAAAGGTGATATAGATAGATAGATCGATAGATAGGGAGGTAGATAGATAGATAAAGATTTTTACTGGTGGCAGTTTTGGGGTCTAGGGATCATGATCGATGTACATGGTTCGTACGCATGAGGGGATTCATGGGAATTTAGGTGGTTTTGCACCAGAAAATTCGCAAAGTACTGATTTCTATATCTAAAAGTAGAATTTACCCCCATTATTAGGGCAAATATTACTTTACAAACAGTCTGATAAAAGGTCATTGAAGAGTACGAAGCCTGTTGCAGATCTGCAAAAGTTTTTCAAAAATTTCAACATTAGAACGACACCAATAGGAGTATTTCATACAAAATCTACCTAAAAAATGCCGCAATGTTGCGTTATTATTTACACACTTTGACTATTTTGCCGCACATAAATTTTTTTCATTCAATTATGAGACGAATTACCCTTTTTTTTTTTTTTTTTTTTTTGTTGTTGTTGTTGTTTGCAAATAACAATTAGCTTTTCAAAAATATATCCACGGGCTTGTTTTTTAAATCTTCGTGTAAAAATTCAAAATGTCTCACTGGTAAAATTTATTTATTTGCATGTTTATATAAAAAGTCTCCTTACAAACGACAAATTATGCGATATATGCACTTTCTTTTCTGGTTTATGTAAAACTATCTTTTAACAACATTTACATGTTGTTGCATTTTTGTATGTCTTTCAGCATTTAAGTGCTCGTCAGCGGTTGACTTTTAAGCTCCTCTACAGTGTAGCACTACGAAATTCCTGTTTTGAAGATCAAGTGTTATTTGCACTTGGGAAGGAAGTACAATAAATTAATGGTAAAGTGTTTTCTTGGTCAGCTAAAGAGGGGCTATTATCTTCTTCATGCGGTCCCTCTCAAGATTCACTTTCTATCCATCTTCACATGAACTTGTTATTTTAATCTCAACAAATGAAAAAATGCAAAACTGAAATTAAAACAAATTTTGTAGAAATAACTCTATGTATATTAACCCTTTGGAGATAAACAACTCTAATTTAAAAAGTATTAACTCAGATGCTAGAATTAATCATTTTAAGAATGTGAAAAAAAATTAAAAAATTTAGAACCTAAAACCAAAATAATTAAGGACTAAAAGGTACTTTTTTCACATTTACAATAAACAGAAATTGACACACTCCTCATAAATACCTTCCCTTTTCTAATACAAAATTTTAAAAGATACAAAATTACCTTTAAAAAAATCTGCTTTCGAACTTCTCCAGCTTTTTTAATTTGACAAAATTTACTGTTTTTTTTTTTTTTTTTTAATTTTTGAAATTTTGCAAATGATAAACAAAATCTTGAGTGTGAGAAATTAACTCTGTTTAGGCGCAATGCCTTAAATAAAGAAATCAAATTTATTGACAGGATAATGTATTTGACCTTGACATCCCCTTGACCCTCATCAGAATGATCCTATATCTAAATTTTGAACGAAAACTGTTAATTCTGCATGAAAATCCCGTTTCTATCAATTAAGGGGAGGGGCATGAGCCCCCCGTTCCCCCTGTTTATACTTATTCAATGAACACCTAATAGCAGTCACGGAATCGCTTCATCAGAATGATCCTATATCTAAATTTTGAACGAAAACTGTTAATTCTGCATGAAAATCCCGTTTCTATCAGTTAAGGGGAGGGGCATGAGCCCCCCGTTCCCTCTCTTATACATATCGAATGAACTCCAAAAACTAATCAGGGAAGCGCCTTATCAGGATATACCTATATACAAAATTTCAAGTGGATCCGATATTTTTATCATGAGTTATCGCGTTACGCACGAACGAACGCACGAACATACATACAGAACGGACGGGCACATAAGCTCTCAGGCTATGATAGCCTGTGAGCTAAAAATTACAAAAGTTTCTTAACTAAAGTTGTTAATAAATGGCAGCACTTCAAGTCGGAATAAGATTTTCTTAACGGCATAATTGTTGTGAACGACAATAATAAATCATTTATTAAATGTTTATTTATTGCTTTTTAAGTGTGTTTGTTAAAATGCTGAAAAATCATGCAATTTAAAGTATCATAACATGATAAATTTTTGTTGTTGAAGAATGTTATTTTTACTGTTTTATTTAATGTAACTTGAAAAAAGATTTTCTGTTGCAATGAAAACTAAAACACAGTTATTAGAAAAATTGTTAACTAAAGTTGTTGATAGATGGCAGCACTGCAAGTTGGAATAAGATTTTCAAAAAGAGTACAACAATTGTGAACGCACGACAATAAATCCTTTATAAAATGTTTATTTTTTGCTTTTTAAATGTGTTTGTTAAAATGCTGAAAAATCATATAATTGAAGGAATCATAACATGATAAATTGTGATTGTAGAAGAATCTTATTTTTAATGTTTTATTTACAGTGGTGTGGTCGTAGAAAAACGAAAGGGTATACGCTCTAAGCAGAGGGTACACGCTTAATGCAAAGGGTATTATACCCTAGAGTGTATATATTGTAGCTTTCTTGAAAAACAGAGGGTATACGGTGTTCCTTAAAAAATACAAGGTATACTGCTTATACCCGCGTATACCCTCCACTACATCCCTGTTTATTTATTGTAGCTTCAAGAAAGAATTTTTTGTTACAATGATGAATAAAACAAAGTTATCACAAAGTTTCTTAACCAAAGTTATTACTAGATGACAGCACTGCCAGTCGGAATAAGATTTTTCTAAAGAACTTAACAGTTGTGAACGCACGACAATAATAAATCATTTATTAAGTGTTTATTTATTGCTTTTTAAGTGTGTTTGTTAAATAATTCTCAATAAATTAAATTAACTACTTTATTCGTTTCGACATCATAAAATAGCATTGTAAGGGTTGTGTTTAAATCAGTATAAAATTTTGAAAAACGAGAAGCAATGAATTCACAGTATCGCAGGTATATATTTCTTTTTACTTTTAATTATTTATTTTGCACGTTTGACCCTCAGTGCACAGAGCCGTGTAAAATGGGAGAGTGGTCGCCCCGGGTGCAGAATACCAGGGGTGGCAAATTTATAAAACTAACCTGGTTTCTTTTTTTTTTCTTGTAAAAAAATATATATACCCCCCCCCCCCCTTCCGGCGCACTGTGGGGTATTTGAAGAATCTGGCCGGACAAAAGTCGATTTCATAAAGTACAACGCAGTATCAAATGGAGGGTTATAAATTGAAGCTGACACTTTGGGGGATCACGTGGTACTGTTTTTATCTCGTTTAAGCGAACGATGACCTCCTGTTATCAGTTGAAATTTGAGTGTTGCGTTAGGCGGATTGGACTCAAATCGTTGTGCTATGTGACTTTCTATTTTCGAATGTAAATAACTTTATTTATAGAAGTATTTAAATTATAATCGTTATGGAGAGTGAAGAGGCAGGTATGTATCATTATTTTTTTAATCTTTGAATAAAGAAAAAATAGTTTTAGTATTTGCAAAATTAATTTAAAAGAATGCATATTTTTCTGTTTTTTCCCACCCTTATTTCTGACTTTACGAAGGGCTTAGTTATATTTCCAAGCTTTTCCAAGCTGAGTTACTTGTTGTACCAATAAGTATTCTCCCTTCTTTTTTTGTTTTTGTTAAAAGTAGTTCTGCATTCGTCTGCTTTTGAAATTGAAGGCAATATAAATATTCTCTTCCAAAATTCTGAGTAAGCATCTGAAATCACTATATACTGATTTTAAACTCATATTAATAATATAAATTTTAAAATGAAAAAAATGCTATGATTTATTAGAAAGTGATCATATTTATGTATTTTTCAATCAATCTGATTGAAATGAAAATAATATAATTTTGAAAAAAATTACTATAAAATAATGTATTCATTTCCTTTTATCTTTTTTAAGCACTTTTCAGAAATGGAAGGAATTTACTGCTTGTTGTTAACTTCTTTTTTTGTCTGAAAAATAAGTCGAATGAATTTTGCATAAGTTTTTGTTAAAAGTTAGTTAAAATTTTTGAGTTTTTTTAAAAAGTAAGCGATAAAACAATGTTATCTATCTAAATTGAATACATTTTTTATGCATTCTCTTTTCTATATTTCGTATTTATTTTCATTTAGGGCCCTCGAATGTCAAAGTAATGACTAGAAATGAACTTTTTAACATTATGCAGCAGCAAAACCTACCAAAAATAAATGATAGAATGGATTTTCTTGAAAATTACCTTCTTAATAGTGATACTTTTGATGATGAGGAATTAAAAAATCTCAAGCACATTCTTTCCCAATTTAAGTGTCAATTAAAGAGCAAATGGATTGCAGCCCGTTACAAATTAGACGGATTTACGAAAAATAATAAGGAATGGCTTGAAGGTACAATAGAAATTTCAAGAAAAATAAATCGACCAGGGAGGCCAGCAAAAGCTTTCATTGAGTCATGTAATAGGACAAAGCGGAGAAAATCTGAAAGTTTGAGAAGATCAACGGATGTGGAAGTACTTACACATGCCGCTCAGGTAAAATTAGAAACCTCAGGGAAGAGAGATGCTGCCCATGTGTTAAAAGAATTAACATATTCACCAAAACGGGCAACAAAATATAAAAAAGCATACTTGAGAACACAACAGACAGGAAAGAAAACACAAATATCACCTCTTCAAGCATTATCTTTATTTGTCGAATCTAACCTTTCCAGGAATCAATATGAAATTAAAAGACGATATCAAAAAAAGGTGTACCCGTGCTACAGTCTTCTTCAAGAAGCTAAAAAAGATTGCTATCCAGAAAAGCAGTTTTTTAACATTACAGAAACTTGCGCGGAAATAAATATTCAAGAGTTACTTAATTTAACAGTGACACGATTATTTATTTATTTGAAAGAAGTTTTAGGAAATTTAAATGAAGAGGAAAAATGTGCATTGATTCTTATCTGTAAATGGGGCTGTGATGTATCGCACCAAACACAGTACAAACAGAAATATGGTGTTATATGGTGTTACAGTTAATATGGTGGGATTTGCTGATTTGTAACGGGCAATGCCCTTTTGTTGTGAAAAGGGACTTTTTCTGTGAAGTTCAGGAAAAAATATTCGTGAATTTCAGAATTTTTTTAACAGTGTGGCCACAAAATTCACCTTGATAAATTTAAAGAATATACAGAAAAAACAGCAGAGCTCTACATCAAGTTATATAAATGGTATCCGATGTCACCCACGATGCACAAAATATTAATACATGGGCCCCTTGTGATAGAGAAGGCTATACTTCCGATAGGTCAATTTTCTGAAGAAGCAGCCGAAGCACGAAACAAACATTTTCGATCATTTTGCGAAAATCTATCACGCAAATTTTCAAGAATTTCTTGTAACCGTGATGTACTAAACAGATTGCTTTTGAGCTCAGATCCAGTTTTAACTGCACTGTTAAAAAAATTCTGAAATTCACGAATATTTTTTTCCTGAACTTCACAGAAAAAGTCCCTTTTCACAACAAAAGGGCATTGCCCGTTACAAATCAGCAAATCCCACCATATTTCCTGAAAATAACGAAACGGGTGGAAATAAAAACAAAAAACGGAGACACTCCGTTGTGTAAGGGGCTCCGTGGCCGAGTGGTCAAGGCACCGTACCGCTAATTGCCTGCGAATGCAGGTTGTGGGTTCGTATCCCACTGGCGACAAGAAATAAGGAAAACATAAAAGTTTTAAATTACATTTTTTCTGTTTATTTTTCTCTTATTTCTTATTAAAAATCTTTTAATTAATTAGCCAATAAATAAATAGTGTACGACAATTTCAAAAAATTGTCTATAACATTATTTTTCTAAAAAAGAGTTGTTAATAAAAAGTTTTTTTCATTCATTCATTCATTCAAAAAAAAAAAAAAAAAAAAAAAAAAAAATTAATAAATAAATAAATAAAATAAACAGTGGTTTTAATCAGTGATTTTTTTTTAATTTAAACTATTTAAAAAGAAAAACTGATTTTAAAAAATAATAAGCATTATGCATCAGTCTAAAATAAAATAAAATAAACCGTTTACAAATATTATAAAGAATGTACTTGAAAGGAAATCTTTAAAAAGCACAACAGATTTTCCCACTAACTCATAAAAGACATATTCTGTACAACCCGGCATCAGCAGCTTTGGCTCGGTTAGTAAGGCTTTATTCCGCTATCAAAAGGTACCGAGTTCGATCCTGAGGACGGCGTGAACTAAATTGTGCAATAATAATAATATGTAAGATAATATAGCAGCTTAGAATTTACTCGGTAATTTCGAATTCTGTGACGATTTATTAATTTTAAAAATTATATTAATTATTATCATTAAAAATCAGACTTTGTAACAGAAAGTTACCTCTTCTTCAAACGGAGTTTTCCTTTCTTGTATGTCCCACAACGGTAAATCTACTTACGGAACGGTAACAGTTCGGCTACATTGCTGCCGGTAGTTTCACCTGGAATTCACAGATTTATTTTTAACAGTGTACTGTTTATCATAATTATCATTTAATTTATAATACCAATTTCGTTCAATAAAAACCAATATAAAATTGCAAAATATAAATGACTTTTTAAAATATTAAACAATTTTTATTATAAAAAGGTCCTTTACTTACTATTTAAAACGTTTAAATTAGTTTAAAACAAAGAAATAATTTTGTCCGCCCAGATTTGTCAAATACCCCACTGTGTGGCGTTACGGTCTGTGATAATCATGATGCATAGAATAATCTATAACAGCGGTTCCCAAACTTTCTTGGTACACGACCCGCCTTTCAGTGAAAAAAAATTTCGCGACCCATCTATATATATATATATATATATATATATATATATATATATATATATATATATATATATATATATATATATATATATATATATATATATATATATATATATATAAATTCGCAATCCCATCCAAAATAAAGTTGTATATCAGTATTGCAATTTTTGTATGATCTCTATACGCTCGGCTGATCTTATCCTACAAAAAATTTTCGTACGGAAAATACATTATCAACAAAAACAAGAATCAGTAATATCAATGTATATAAGTGAATAGTAATTAAAACAATTCACAAACTACAAAGATGGTTAAAAATAAGTTTAATTATTATGAAAGAGGTCTTTTAGAAGGGTGACCCCGTTTAGAATGCAATGAACTAACTTCATTTTTCTTGTGTTTATCAATATAATAGCAAACAGAACGATGTGAAATACCCGATTGATTAGCAATTTCTCTCTGAGATATTGGAATTGCGGAATAATAAAGAGATACAATTTGACGTGCTACTTCTTCATTGACTAGATTCATCAAAAACGGATTTTTTCTTTAGTTTAAACGTTTTTTTATAGAACTCTGAGAAAAAGGAAATGCATTTTAACAATAAAACGAGTGGAATCCAGTCGAATTCGACGAATGAAATGTTTAAAAGACCCGATCGATTTGATTTAAAAAAAGCAAATGTAATTACATTATTGAATCAATATATAAATATATTTCCAAACTTAATGTCAAGTTTGCCAGTTACAATTTTGCATGCAAATATTCGCACATCTTCAGTTAAAATTGTAATCTGAGGGCCGACGAAATCCAGAAATTTTATTTTATATGCACTCACAAAAAAATAGTTTTATTAAAAAAAAAAAAAAAAAAAAAAAAAAAACTAATTTTATTTTTACTATGACATTATTTTCACTAACTGAAGTCATCTGAAAGTAAAATCTCAACCTCAGT
Source organism: Maratus speculifer (assembly GCA_964019185.1). Taxonomy (NCBI): domain Eukaryota; kingdom Metazoa; phylum Arthropoda; class Arachnida; order Araneae; family Salticidae; genus Maratus; species Maratus speculifer. The sequence continues at coordinate 312,392,991 of OZ025296.1, read as the reverse complement.
GTCCATATGAAAAGAAATATTGAAATGTAATATCGTTATGAGTAAAAATGCGATGTTTTAAATAGTGACGTTATTTTCTCTTCAAATGTTTTTTTAAAGTTACTGTTATTAGTAATATGAAAAAGGCATCCGTAATAATATTGTAATTCCCATTTATCTGGTTGCTGAATGACATCATTTTCCTCATTTGGAATTTTTCTTACCTTGCTTTAGACATTAATTTTTATCATAAATTATTTTCTGTTATTTTATTTACATTATTAATATTATCAATATTATTAATATCAATATTATTAATATTTACAATATTATATTATTTCTCAGTAAATATTTTTTTTTACCTCAATTAGTGCATAATTATACGCAATCATTTTATTGTGGTTAAATTTTACGAAAACAATTAACTTTTTTCTTTAAAATGCGAGGACATGTTCACTTATGAAATAAAGCTTCTGACTGGTGGAAAGTGATAATGGAAAATAAATTTTTATTATCGAGAGAAAAGCTAAACTGAGTTGCCACCACTTTGAAGAAATATCGTAAAAAGCATTTAAAATTAAAAATAAAATATAAAAATGGAAATAAATTAAAAAATAGCTAAAATGGGCTCAACTACAAATAAATAGCTTTCATTTAAAAAAAATAATTATCAAAATCGGTTGAGTAGAAAAATCAGGGCTGATGACTAAAAATACAGCCAGGTCTTTTAAATATATAGATTGTATGAATGTCTCGTTTTATGAAAAAGTGGGTGAGATTATAAAAAAGTGGGCCACAATTTTTGACACGACACTTTTTAGCTTGTCTGAAAGAAATAGCATCAGAGGCTAATAACATTGGAAGGAAAAAATAAATAATTAATATGAATACAAATTGAATTTGTAGAACCACAGCAGAATCTTCAAAGCAGAAAGAAAAAGTAACTACTTAAATTTGATGAAATGGAAACATTAGCATTTATACAACACTTTAGGCCTAGAAATTTTTGTAAATTTTAATTTCCGCTTAAACGTTCCCAAAATGAGGTATATTTAATATGATTGAGTACTCTAGCTAATTTTTAAAATATATGTAAGAATAAAAAATGTATAAAATTAATATATATATACATATATATATATATGTAATAAAACGACGACGATGTTCTATAATAGTGTATAAGCTCTAGTAGAATACCATGTTGGCTGTAGAATACTACTATTTTCTAAGAATCAATAGCGGGATGAGCAGAGCAGTCGTTCTGGTAAGTGGATAAGCCATGGATTTGTTCTCGTAGGAGTTTCTCCAATAACAATGCAAGAAAATCAGTTTCAGTTCTTTATTATTTAGAGCACGAACTTAAGTTACTCCACAGATCACCGTTCCACACATCTATCACTACGGCCTTCGCTCACTAAGCTGCAACATTCCGGCGTTCTACATTCTCGTAAAAAATGACATGGCTTCCGAGTGGTTTAAAGGAAAGATGCATTCTCACCTCCTAAAAGACCAAATGAATATGGGACATTTCCACGACAAACTAGCGCCCTCCTACTCCGCGTCAATCATTTTAAAATCCAATTAGGATGAACTCGAGCCTCAAACGGACAAAAATGATCAATTCTAATTGGTCGTAGCAGGCGGTCCTTGGCAAGAACTATATTTTTTCCTCGGAAGAACAAGCCCTTTAGCAACGCGTAGTAACACCTGTCACGCGATGTTAAAATAAAAAATAAAATTAAAATCCCAGGAATATTCCAGAAAGTAAAAAGCTTACCAAATACCTCCCGCCTTTTTGAGAAGCAAGCAATAATTTGTTAATAACTAAAGTAAGAAAAAGAATTTTAGCTGTTACAAATTACGAAACTAAGATTGAAATATGTTCCACAAATTTAGAATTGAAGCTAAGAGAGAACAAAAATGGCGCAATTTTTTTTTATTTTATTACAAATCCCCCCTCCCAGAAAGACGGGTGAAAAAGTAGGTCTGAGACCTGCAATTTCACAGAAAGGAAGATAATGCAGACTTAGCTCACGAAGTTGTTGATATAAGTAATAATAATTAGATACTAAATAAAAAAAATTTAAATTAATTTCTCTTTTTTATATAAATATTGAATTCAAATTTAAGAACACTAAGGTGATGCGTGGAATAACTTTAAATTTAAATACAATAAAATAGGCATCAGTACAAATACAAGATATAATCTTGTTTAAAGTACACATCATAAAGTAATTTGAAAATATGAGCAATTACCCATAGTAATAACATAAAAATGAAACATAAAAATGAAAAACAATAACGTTGAATCTTCCTTGACAATAATGAACCTAGGTAGAATGGAGAAATTTAATAGAAATTCCTGAAATCAAATTTAAAAATTTGGTTCATAATGTCCGTCTAAAAAGTCACATTTGAAATTGAATAGTTCACTACCTCCTTTCAAGGAGGTATAATTATATCATTATAGACCATCCAATTTCTATCATCTAACATCAGGATATTAATTCAGTTTGTTTTTGTAAGCAAGTCCTAGAACACTTATAATAGTTCCATTTTTGGAACTTTTGTGAAAATATTTTTTATAATCATATTTTTAGATAATAACACATTTCATAACATATTAATGCAGTAATAATAAATTTTAACAATGTAATAAACAAACAATATAAATAAGAAACATAATAAAGAAAAAATATCACTAATAATAAATATCATAGTAAGTATAAGTAAATCTCATAATGGGTATAAGTAAATCTCATAATAGGTATAAATAAATCTCATAATGGGTATAAGTAAATTTTTCAATAAGTAATAGTAAATATCTCAAAAGACATTCTTTAAATTCTAAATTATATACTAAATCTCGTTTATCTCATCTCATATTTTTGGGATGAAATATAGAGAGAAGTGAAATAGATTAAAAAATACAATCAATTATGAAATCATTTACTTAATCTGGTAATTCGAGTACAGGATTAAGTAGGAATATGTACAAAAATATATTTAAAATATCATATGATAAATTAAAATAAAATAAAGATAAATAAAAATTTTGTTCATGTTTGAGAATGCACGTGACCTTTAAACTACTAAGATTCTTAAAAAGAAATATTAATAAATGATAAAAATAAAAAACAAGATCTATTCATGTCAAATAATTACGCAATAAATATTCTCTCGGCGTGATAAAACATTGCAAGATGCAAGAAGGAAGAGAAAACGAAACAAAATTATGTTATAATTGACATGTACTTGGACTGGAATGCAGAAGCAAAGAAAGAGAGAAAGAAAAAAAATTAAAATAAAGTGATAAAAATTTTGTTACTTGGTAAATAATTAATTTAATAATTGATAGATTAAATTTAATATTACAAATAGGTCCAGTTGAAAAATATATATATTTTTAAATATTTATTTGTTATTATATTATTCTAAGTAGAGTAATTCAGTACAGAATAAGAAATTTCCACTTTGTTCATCTACGCCGGCATAAACAAACAAATATAAAAATTTCCAGACAAGTGGCACTCTCGCTGCAGTCAAGAGATACCATTGCCATTCTGTAAGACTTACAGGATATTATCTGAATTAAAATATGGAAAGAAATTTACTATTTAAGAGAAAAAAAATATAAAATGATAAACTAGAAATATAGTCTAAGCTACAGTTTTTACTTGAGTTTGTTGTTGTTGATTAGGGGGTTGTTGCTCATGACTTAATTTAAATTTATCAGGGGAATAATAAGGCCTTAATTTAGATACATGTACTATTTCTGAACTTTTGAACTGGTTTTGCCTATCAATTTCAAAATTTACTTCGGATAATTTGTTAAGAATTTTATAAGGGCCACTAAATACTTGTGATAACTTACTAGTATTAGGGTACTGAAATTCTTCATCAATAACTAGATCTCCTATTTTAAATTTTGGTTCGATATAATCTTTATCATAATATCTTTTATTTTTTAAATGAAATTCATCAGTTCTTGCTTTAGCAATTTTAAGTGCTTCATGAACAGGGGGATAATAATTTTGTTGTAAGAGGGAGTCATAGGGTAATTGGCCAAAAAGCAAGTAAGCAGGTGGAAATTTAGTAATAGAATGGGGTGTATTATTATATTCATTAATTACCTCAGTTAAAAGCTTAGTCCAGGGAATTTTAGAGGTAGTGGAGTTTACTTTACATTTTAATCTAGTTACTATTGTCTGATTTACTCTTTCACATTTCCCATTCGTTTGTGGATGATGGGCAGTGGTCAAACGTTGTTTAATATTATGATTTCGCAGGAATTTTTTGAATCTTGAAGAAGTAAAAGCAGCATTCCTGTCACTTAGTATTTTTTGAGGGACTGTACACTTGAAATCTTACTAAAACAGAATAATTGTTGAGGGATTTTGATATTGAAGATTTGTTTCAGACAATTTGTATAAGTTTCTGTAGTGACACTTTTGGAAGGAAATTCCCAAACATATCTTGTGGCATGGTCTATTATAATATGGAGATATTTTTTTGTAGAATTATAATAATTGAACCCTCCTACAGTATCAACAGACAGACAGTTAAAAGGTTGATCGGTAGTGGGCATAGCTTGTAATAAGCCAAATTTTTTCTGTCTAGATTTTTTATTTTTCTGGCAAATATCATAGTATTTAAAAAAGTTAGTAATGTCTTGGGTCATATCTGGCCAATAATAGTTAGGAGAAATTAAATTTTGCATTTTTTGAACACCAGGGTGACCAAACTGTTCATGAGCAACACTAAGCAATTTTTTTCTTAGGGACATGGGAACTACCACTTTACGAAAACCTTTTCTTTTAACTATAATCAGTCCATTGTCATTAACATAATTTGATCCACACACATTTTCTTTTTCTTGCATCTCAATAATCTCTTTAACGTCAAAAAGAAAAGTAAGGGGTTTACAAAAATGAGAAATAGAGTTTCGGGACAACATGTCGGCTTCGACATTTGTAGATCCCTTTAAATACTCTATTTTGTAATCAAACATACTTAACTTCAATGACCACCTAAATAATCGACCTCTTAAATGTTTGACATTTTTTTACCAAACAAGAGATGCATGATCAGTATGGATGGTAAATTGTACACCGTGAAAGTAATGATAAAATTTATCTAAAGTATCAATGATAGCAAGACACTCTAGTTCGGTAATGAAATAATTTTTCTCATAACTTCTCAATCCTCTAGAAAAATAAGCAATTGGATGTAAAAAGTAATTATGGTCGGGTTGTTTAAGAACTGCACCTACCGCCACCTGAGAAGCGTCAACAAACATGTGTAGGGGTAATTTTGGGTCATAAATCTTTAAAATTGGTTTAGCAATGAGGGCATCTTTTAATTTTTGAAAAGAGTTTTGACATTCAGTATCCCATTCCCAAATAGTATCTTTCTTAAGTAATTTATTTAGGGGGTGTCTAATTTCAGCATATTTGTCAATAAATTTATGATACACATTTATAGAACCAAGAAATCTTTGTAATTCTTTAGTATTAGTAGGAGGTTTTAATTTTTTAATTGTTTCTATATTAGTATTAGCTGGAGTTAAAGTTCCATTTTGGATTTCATACCCTAGAAAATTGATTTGTTTTTGAGCAAAAGTACATTTAGATAATTTTAATTTAATATTTTCTATTCGGCATAAATCAAAAATTTGGATGAGATGTTGTATATGTTAATCTATTGATTTAGAAAAAATAATTATATCATCAAAATAATAACAAGCAAAGTCTATTTTATATTTTGTAAGAATTCTTCTAATTGTCCTGTTGAAAATTGGGGGGGGGGCTACCTTTACACCAAAGGGGAGAACATTCCATTCCCAGAGCCTATAATTAGTAGTAAAGGCTAACTTTTCGGAATCGGCTGGGTGAATAGGTATGTGCCAATAGCCTGAGGCTAAATCTAGTGTAGAGAAATATTGGGCACCACTTAATTTATCTAAAATTTCATCTATTCGGGGCAAAGATTCAGCGTCATTTTTCATAATAGAATTTAATTTTCGGTAATCAACACACATTCGGGTTTTTTTTGCCTTCATCTCGTTTATTTACTAACGTAACTGGAGAAGAATATGGGCTATAACTTTCTTTAATTAACCCAGCAGCTAATAAGGATTGGATTTGCTGAGATATTTCTTTTTCATCAGCAGTGGATGTACGATAAGGCCTCAAAGATATTGGTAGGTCAGATTTAAGATAAATACGCTGAGGTTCAATATTAATTCTCCCTACATCATATTTATTTTTTGCAAAAATATCTAACTAATCCCTTAAAAGTTCCTTTACATTTTTATTTTGAATAGCATTCAGATTCCCCAATAGATTATAATCATCATTATTAGTTCGCGGCAAGGATTGAGGAGTTATGGTATTTCCATAATCGGGTTGCACAGTAGTATCATTTTTTATAATATCAAAATGAAACAATTCTAAGTTATCACTGGATATGTTGACATATTGGTTTAACGAAATATTGTCTTGTAACACCTGGCTTTTTGCACAATCAATTTTCAATTTAAATTTGGCACAATCAGGTAAACCTAAAATAGCATAGTTCAAATCAAGCTTACTTACTAAAAAATTATCATATCTCTTTATATTACCAAATTTAATACATAATCGACAAGATTTATTAATTGTAAGAGTTCCTTGTGCCTGTCTGATAGTAATAGGGGTAACATTATGTAAATTACCATTTAAATATCGAACAAATTTGAGGGGTAAAATTGAGACAGTTGATCCACTATCAACCACACAATATACTTTGTTATTGCCCACATATCCAGAGATGATTAATTGTAAAATATTATTAGTAGGGGGTGGCTGAATATGAGCAGGAGTTTGAGATTGAAAGGAATTTGTGTTAAATATACAACTCCTCTCCCAATGATATGCATTTTCTATGCCTCTGTTTAAACATATTCTGCACGGACGACTAGGGTAGTTGTTTTGATAATGAGTTGCAGGCATTCTAGGAGTGAAAAACCTAGGATTAAAATTTTGGGATGGATTGTTTGGAGTAGGTCGAGTCCAATGTCTGGGCTGAGGATTGGGATTGTGCATAGGTCTAGTTTGTTGAAAATTTCTATTGCTGTTATTAGAGGTATGATTTGGAATCGTTGCTAATTGTTTAGCAATGCGAAACCATTCACGAGTATTGGAAGGAGGGTTAACCATCAAACAATTTTGATACTCCGGCTGAAGTCCATCAGTTAATCCTTGTATAATTAAATTTTCCCCAAGCTGAAGTTGCCTTCCAATCTCAACTTTCTTTCTAAAATAAGAATCCAAATCACTTAGATCATTTAACTTTAAGGAAGTAAATTCAGAAAAATTTGGAACTCTAACCTGAATGAATTTTTCAGTTAAAATCTCGACAATTTCCTCATAAGTAGCACAATCCAAACAATCATTTATATAAGCTTTTAGCGCTTCCCCCTTTAAATATTTTGAAAGATTTTGTTTTTTTTCTCCAGAACATTCATTATTAAAGTGTTTAAACCACTTAAAAATGTCCATGCCTGACTCAAAGTCAAAAGGGACCATATCAAGTTTATTTTCTGACATTTTTTCTTCCTTTACTAATCCTGATCTTAATAACATGAAAGAAGGATAATTCATATGGAAAATATTTAAATGCTATACTTCAATTATTAAAATTCAATTACTATACTTCAAATACTTCAATAAATAACAATAATAAATAATAAATAATAAATAAATCAATTCTGTTTGAATTCATGTGAAATAAATAAATAATAAATAAATAAGTAATAAATAAATAAAATAATAAATATCGGTTTTCCATACATGGGAAATAACAAATAATTTTAAGAACAAAAATACTTTTCTTTACGTATTGAAAATAAATTTAGCAACAGAGAATTTTTTAAGAACAAAATAATCCATCTTTCGTATTAAAAAACACCTTTAAAACTAAATAAAATTTCTATGAGCAGAAAATTTCAATTAATTATAAATTAAGAACAAAATTATTTTTTAATATCTGTAATAAAAGAGAAAAAAAAATCAAGAATTTAAACAAAGAAATTATTATTAAAATTTCTTAATCAATAAACAAATAAAATAATAAATAATAACTTACAGACACCTCGATGTGGCCTTGTTCAAATACCTAAAATTTATTAAAATAAACAAAAATAAAGCACTTCGTAGATACGACTCACAGGTGCAAATTTCAATTAGCTTATATTACCGATGGTATCAACCGTAGTTTCGCAATCGTGATGAAGTGTTCATTTATTATGAAATGAAAATTTATCAAAATATTTCTGCACTTTTACCTAGAAAATACAGTAATAAATAAATAAAAGCAAATGATGTTGAAATTTGTCGTGCAGGTGTTCTTTGGATTAAATAATCAGCACACGTTTTTCGTAAATATCATGTATAAAAAAAAATACTAGAGGCATATTTCACAATTAAAAGATTTGTAGCTGTAGATACCACACATAATTACAAACAAGACTTCATAACACGATCTTTTTTCACAGCTGAAAGGTTTCTCATTTATATGGACAGGAAGATGTTATTCTCAGATTTCCTTTTTTGAGAAAAACTTTTTCTTTATCGACCGCATTCCCCTCAACACCAATAGCACCACTCGATGATTCATGTCGGTTCAAGATGAGTAATAAACAAAGGCAGAAGTTCCAGCAATTAGTTTCAAGCTCGGCGAAAATGGCGCGTGTACACACAGCGTTGCGAAGAATTCTCAGACAAAGGTTCAGTTGTTATTAAGCCACAATAATTTCCTTTTCTCAAAAGTCGTACGCCGGTTCATTTTTTATCCTGCCGGCTAAAATGTAATAAAACGACGACGATGTTCTATAATAGTGTATAAGCTCTAATAGAATACCATGTTGGCTGTAGAATACTACTATTCACTAAGAATCAATAGCGGGATGAGCAGAGCAGTCGTTCTGGTAAGTGGATAAGCCATGGATTTGTTTTCGTAGGAGTTTCTCCAATAACAATGCAAGAAAATCAGTTTTAGTTTTTTATTATTTAGAGCACGAACTTAAGTTACTCCACAGATCACCGTTCCACACATCTATCACTACGGCCTTCGCTCACTAAGCTGCAACATTCCGGCGTTCTACATTCTCGTAAAAAATGACATGGCTTCCGAGTAGTTTAGAGGAAAGATGCATTCTCACCTCCTAAAAGACCAAATGAATATGGGACATTTCCACGACAAACTAGCGCCCTAATACTCCGCGTCAATCATTTTAAAATCCAATTAGGATGAACTCGAGCCTCAAACGGACAAAAATGATCAATTCTAATTGGTCGTAGCAGGCGGTCCTTGGCAAGAACTATATTTTTTCCTCGGAAGAACAAGCCCTTTAGCAACGCGTAGTAACACCTGTCACGCGATGTTAAAATAAAAAATAAAATTAAAATCCCAGGAATATTCCAGAAAGTAAAAAGCTTACGAAATACCTCCCGCTTTTTTGAGAAGCAAGCAATAATTTGTTAATAACTAAAGTAAGAAAAAGAATTTTAGCTGTTACAAATTACGAAACTAAGATTGAAATATGTTCCACAAATTTAGAATTGAAGCTAAGAGAGAACAAAAATGGCGCATTTTTTTTTTATTTTATTACATATATATATATATATTGGATGGGGGCACAACATGATCAGAATAATAAACATGATCAGAATGAAACAGTTGAAAACATTAGTATTTAGAATTTTTAATAGAATTTAACATATTTGGCTTTAAATCTTATCTTTATGGACACAAAATTTTAATTTTAAAATAAATTCATAATTTAATCTGCTGGATTTTTTTTTATTATTTTATTTTATTCTAACCAAAATGTCACATTTATTCTTACCCTCTCCCACTCCCTTGTCACAAACTGTCTTAATTTCATGACCCCCCCCTCCCCCTTCAAGCGTGACATCATTTATGGAATGCCCCTTAGACTATAGGGAGAAATCAGACCAGAGCCCAGAGTCGAGGTAAGGAGCTGGACTTGAATTCTTCCAGTCTATTCTACTCCTCTTTCCCCACCTGCAGTATTAATGGACTAAGCCATTACATAATGAACCACGCTTCGAAAGAGCCACTAGTTCGGCAAACAGCCGCCGCAACTGTTTCCTTCAAATGCACTGAGATTTGAAGAATATGCAGCTGGCATAGAGTTCATCAGTGTGACGTCACAGACAACTCAACCCCGCATTTCCACGCAAACTGGGTCAAAACCGTCAAAACAAACCGAGAGAGTTTAGAGTGTGTTAGAGATGCACTATATACCATCAAAAAGGCTTTCAATTATGAAATCAGATATCGTTCAAAGGCTGAATTTATTAAACTGGGTGAAGTTTTAAAAGCGATCCGCAAGTGTTTGGGCCGAATTGTAACTTGTTTAACCTCTTCGCTACTGGCGATTATTACAGTATTTTTAATTATTACTGAATTATTTCTTCTCTCGTTTGACTTCAGAGCGAGATTTTTGTTTTATTTTCATTAGCTCGAATCTTAGAATTCGAAACATATTATTCTTATATCGAAATTTCATTTATATTTGAGTATCATTAATAAAATCGGACAAAACTGATGTACCCATTTGGGTACTCAGGGACTAAAAAGGTTAAATCAGTTTCAGGATTGAATTTTTAGCTTCACGATAAAACAACAATTTCATTTCTATCTTTTCTGAACTCTGTGGTTTGTTTTGACCCAATTTCTGGAGTTGTGACGTCACCACTGATGAACTCTATTAGATCAGTTTCGGCCGTGACCTAGATGTTGTTAATGTTTACAATACAATTGACTAAGTCGTTACACGGTAAGTCAATCCCTGCAGTGCAGATTTATAACGTTTCTTTCGACTTCGACATTGAAGAATGACACTGAATCTCTAGTAACGAGACTCAATGTTGTATAAATTGCATAATTTGAATATAACGACAAAATACAGTAAAGTTTCTAAATACAACTTTATTTTGAAGTATTTCCGGGATGAGTTTATTTATTTTCTCGCAACTGAAAATGACACTTCCAACGACATCGAAATGCTAAATTTCTGTCGTATACTCGTATAGAATAATAAATATTAAAATAGTCGATTCTAAATCAGAAGGATATGTATACTAGTGAGGAGATTGGCGCCGGTTGGTTTTGATCTTAGGATCTCGTGATCAGGAAGCGAGAGCTTTAGCATTAAGCAAAAGGCCAAGCCAGTTAATTTCGCTTTATACTGTTCGAGATCTTTTCAAAAATATATACATTAAAATATTTAATTGCTAAAACGGACATCAAATACTAATAAAATACATTAAAAAATCTTAATAATTTGACATGTTTCGATTGAATTCACTCAATCATGATCAGAAAAAACAAAATCTAAAGGTAGATAAAAGGTAGATTCCTAATTAACAGAGCTTTTCGAATTTGTTCCACTGAAAACTTAAATGATGAATTAGATAAAATTAAAACAATAGCTATTAATAACGGATATCAAGTTAAAATAATTAATTAATTAATTAAAAATTTATTAACAAAATGAACAGTGCAGTTTTTGAAAATAAAACCAATAGTGAGAATAACATGAAAAGGGTTGTTATAAATTATTATCCAAATTTCTACGAATCCGCTAAAACACAATTTAAAAAGTTCGATTTAAATTTAATTGCTAGACCCCCTCCAAAATAAAATCAATTTTAACCACTAGAATTGACCCAATCGATAAATTTGACCTATTAGGTGTTTATATTATTCCATTTCTTAAAGAAGGTAGATATAGGAATTATTATATTAGGGTCATTCCAGGCAAAATAGGCAAATTAGCTGTGGCTGCCATGTCACGGATTTGAATGAAAATTGGCATATGAGTACAACATGTTTATTTATGAAGAAATGCAAAATAAGAGATTACAGAACAGATTGTTTAAGCATGTAAACTCACTTTAAAAATTGATACAAAATCGAGTTCTTGTTTACATGCTTTAAATTTCAATATGTATTATTCGCGTTAGGAATGAAAAAACTATATCATAAATTATTTTCAGATAAGAATGGATACTAAGTAAGAGATTGGCTTAATTTGGGATTTGAATTTTTATTCCTTACTGAGAAAAAATATAGAAAAGGAAAATTTTTAAGAAGAAAATTCAATATTTCTTTTGCTTATAAAAAAATTTAGGACAGGCGTTATGACTTCAAAACTGTTTGACATTTTAGATAAAAGTATATATTTTGAAGACAAGAAGTTTCATATATGCCTTTTTATTCCTTAATTTGAAAAAAAAATAAATAAGGAAAAAAAGGACGGGAAAAGGCAATATTTCTATTGCTCTTTTAGTCATGAAGGAAATCTCTTATATCATTTCAAATTACTTGATATCAAAGATAAAAGTGTCTATTTTAAATATTCAAGTGCTACTTCTCGCCTTTTCTTCTTTTCTTTTCTTTTTTCTTTTTTTCATTCAGACTTATATTAAAAGCGATGAGAAATGAAGAATTATCTAGTATTGTTAAAATCCAATAGATGGCAGCACTATTTTTAAATTGAAATCGTACAATATTTTTAAAAAAGCGCACTAATTCAAAGGGAAAATTGCGTGAAATGTAACAAAAATACATTTTGGAATCATTTTTTTTTTCAATGTTAGGAATCAAAAGGCACTATTAAAATTTTTCGAGCATATTATGGACTCATTAATCTTTATGTCTGTGCAATATTGTTAGTGACGAACCTGTCCTTTATTCATTATTTGATTATAAATAAGAGGAAAAAATACGATTTTGTAATTTTTTTAAAGTTTCTAAGTTTTTTTGAAGATGAAGGAATTAAATGATAATTATCAAACTTGGGGAATTCAAACTTCATATATAATACTGTATTATCCACCAATTTCTCACTTGTTTTAACATTTTTTAAAATTTTTATAATGTTTCGAATTTTTAAAAAATTCACAAATTTTCAATTTTAACTACCCATTTAAAATTAATTACGTTGTTACCAGATTGCTATTGCTAAATAAATAAAAAGATAACTATTCAGAGGTTATAAAATTGCAAGCCAAATTCATTTATGTTAAATATTTTTCAAGATACAGAGCTTTAAACTTGCAACATTGGACGATTGCACACATGCCGTTCTACATCACAAGTTTTTTAAAAGTCCAAAACTGCTAAAATAATTTATTGTTTGTCAAGATACCGGGTGTCCTGAAAAGGACTGAACGATTTTAAAAATCAATAACTTGCAAACTTTTACAGATATTTAAAAAATTCTTGCACGAGAGTCATCTAAAAGGTCAAAAGTTTTTTTCCAGCGATTCTGGATTTTAGTTCGAATTACAAACAACAGATGGCGCTGAGAGCGCTAGGTGCTGTGTTGAGATGGATATTGACGTCACTTGGTACTGAAGCAAAATAAGGAGGTTAAGCCTGTGGAGTAGGTCTCGTTTGACAATGCAATCTTGCTCTTAGGGCGCGATTTTGAACTTTTGTTTATTTGTTTTTATTGAACAACATATATCTGACCTGTGTACTCGACATGAAGCCCGATTTTGGACTCAGTCGGTATGATTTCAATGAAATGTGTTGTTGTCATGGAAATAATAAATCCTTTTATATAATAGCAGCGATTGAAACTGGGCATGAATTTAACGAGCAGCATACGAGTTTTGCAGACGATTTTACATTTAAGAAAGCTGTATTTTTTCGGATTAAATTACTTTTTATCATCTAATTTAAAGAATATTTTGTGCATCATATTTTAAAACTGAGTGAAACAATTTAATAGTTTTTTATTTTATTTTATTTATTTTTTTTTAATTAATCAATTTTCCTATTTTTAAAAAACTGTTATATTTTAAGAAATGCTAGTTCTTTTAAAAAAGTTTTTTAGTAGAGTTTTCTGTATGCTGTAAAAAAATTGCGGAAATGGTTTATTCTTTAGAACAAAGAATATTTACAGTATAAACATTGAAAACTTGGTGCAATAGCTGTTGCACTCTTTCGAATAAATACCTAAATACAAAATTTATTACCTTTATGTATATTAAATTCATGGTAATAGGGAAATAATACTACCTCCATCTTAATGAGCCATAATCATTATAACAATCTAGAATCATCACCTATCATTGGATATCATCTAATTAGTCACGCATGATGGGTTTTAATAGAATGAAGAAAACATTTATTAATATCCTTTTAAGCTTTGATTCGCTTTTCATAAAACTTTAAATGAGTAACGAAAATTCTGCAACGAGTATATATATTATAATTCAAAGCATTCTGTTGGGTAGTTTTTGCACTATTATGTGCGGGCAGATAAAAGAACATTCCAGATGGCAAATATAGGTGCTACATATATAATTATCCTCAAAGAACATAATGTAATGGAATAGTTTTGAGTGTTTGTGTAAATGAAACATGAATTATGCATAGTTTGTTTACGATACCCAACACGGCATAATAAATCTCATTAACATATTATCACTTAGAGACCAATTCAATTATTTCAACGCAAGTTAGAGTTTGGAAAGACAGACAGGCAGACGGCCAACTAAATAGAAATCATAAACACTTTCAACTATGTTTGAAAGCGTTAAAAACACATGTTAAGTTGAAATTTAACATTTAGCAATTTATTTAAATAGACGGAAACATATTTGAACTCTTTTATATAGCCCTATAGTTTACCTACTATCTTTAAAAACACGCCATTATTTAGCTAAAATCTATTTAAAACCGAAACATGATTTAAACTAATGAAATCACACTTCTAGAGATTACAATCCAGAGCCGGCTATTAATCCAATTTTTGAGTGCCTCTGTATATCATTTCATTTCTATTCTTTAAGCATATCGTAATATACTTAAAGCTGTTCAGCGTAAAAAATGCATAACTCATTTACAAACCACCTTTAATATATTTACTTACACACTTTGTAAGGAGTGCGAATTCTTTTGAGTAGCCCTGTATATGATTTGAACCAATTATATACGCAGCGTAACATGCAAAAATTTAGTGAAACTTAAAAAAAAAATCATATTAAAACTAAAAACTTCAAGCAATTATCGTTAGCGTACAGCATTTCTGATGCAGAATAGTTTCCGAAATCTTTTGTGTGTCCCTGTAAATACTTCGTATTTTCTATTACACAGTAAGTAACTCGTAGTAAACCTAAATAACTTATAACAATTTTATTATATGTGTAACAAAATTAAAATATGCCTGAAAGTATGTTCCCTTCTATACCGTTATGTTACATAATTATTTTGTGTGGCCCTGTAAATGAATAATAACTATTCTTTGTGCAGCATATTCTACATCATTTGTATTTTAATTTAATTCATAAATGCATATTAATTTCATTATGTTCGGACGGGTGTAACATCATCAAAACGCATTTGAAACTTTTTCCCCCGTCGGCCATAATGTAACGCAATACTTTTGACTGTCCCTGCATTGGAAATACACATCCGATTTTCTTAAAATTTGAAATAACTGGACAAAATTCTTCAACAAATATATATTTAAAATTTCAAACGATTCGACAGAGTAATTTTTGCATTGTTATATGCGGACAGACAGACAGACGGACGGACCAAAGACGAGTGTAGGTGATACGCAATATAATTACTAACGTATCTAAAAAAACAGTTAAATTTAAAAGCGCATGCCGAAATTGAAAACGCATTTCCAGCAATTATTACTTAAAGAGAGTACAGTAACCGATTTCTTTTTGTGTGCCCCTGTAAATGAACGTTAAATTCTATAAATACCAAATACCCTATTCTATCATAATCATCTTATACTGAAATTCAGTGATTTATATCAGTTTCAATGCATTTGAAATAGTGTATTTCATTAATATACACTGCAAGCGATTTTCCCCCATAGACTATGATGTGATGCAATCTTTTGGGTGTACCTGTAAATAAACTTTTAATCCAACATACATAATATACAATACAGGACATGACTAGGTGACATATAAAAAGGTTTAAAAAATACCCAGATAAATAAACAGATAAATAAGATATCCTGTTCTCAAAAATACTTACATTCTTGGAATGTAAAAAAAAAAAAAAAAAAAAAAAAAAAAAAGTCGGTAATTTGAACGTTGTTGTTTCACGCATTTCGATTTCAAAGAAGTTGTACCCATGAAAACAATATTTTTCTCTATTATTGCGCTGACGCCAGCAAAATCAAAATTATATAGATTGCATTCAAAATCGGATGGTAAAAGCAAAAGTCCATTTTCGAAGAAGATCCACTCCACAGCCTTAATCTCCTTATTTTGCTTCAGTGCCAAGTGACGTCAATATCCGTTTCAACACAGCACCTAGCGCTCTCAGCGCCATCTATTATTTGTAATTCGAACTAAAATCCAGAATCGCAGGAAAAAAACTTTTGTCCTTTTAGATGACTCTCGTGCAAGAATTTTTTAAATATCTGTAAAAGTTTGCAAGTTATTGATTTTTAAAATCGTTCAGTCCTTTTCAGGACACCCGGTATTTTGCAGAGTTCTATTTGAATATGAATAAAACCCGTGTATCAAATTTTATTAAAATAGGTTACCATGGGGCCACGACTTTTTTTTAAATTTTTGCTCATTTGACGTGGAATGATCCATTGGCATGACTCAGAGAAAATTCAAAGTGAGATGTAAAGAACACATTGCAGACATAAAATTTAATAGAGATAAAACCGCATTATCAAGGCTAAATAAAATAGAAAACATAGATATTTTGTTTAATGAAAGTAGATTAATTTATAGGTCAGATTTTTATTTGCAACTTTTTATTAGAGAATCTATTGAAATTTACGTCAGAAGCTCAATGGTCTGCAATGACTCCTTGTCATTTCAAATACCAAATATTTGCGTTGAATTGTTAGATAATTTGAAAATTAAAATTAAGCAACGTGAAACATAATTAAAATATAACGCGCGTGATTTTTATTTATTTTTAAATTTCATTTCTAACAGTTTATTGTCATTTTCCACCTTTGTGTTTATTTGTATTTTTGTTTTTACTGATGATGATTGAGTGAATTCAATCGTTACATGTCAAATTATTAAGATCTTTTAATGTATTTTATTAGCATTTGACGTCCGTTTTAGCAATTAAATATTTTAATATGTATTTCTTGAAGCGTTTTTAATGGACTTATAAGAAAACTTCTTTTTATAATTAATATCTGTTCGAGATCGCTACAGGAGTATCCCCTCAGTGAGAAAGAGGTATTGTTGACGTCTGACGAGCGATATGCACTCGTGAATGAATGCTGTCGTACGCATAGTATGTTGCGTGGACAGGCTTTGCATTGAGAGATTTTGTGTGGTGCTGCCATCTGTTGAAGATGAGGTGAGTTGATTGCTGTGCGCTGAACGTTAATGAGAGTTGCGTGCTTGTCTGGGTCACCAATGAAGTGATTGACGCCGGTTGGTTTTGATCTGGTGATCTTGTGATCAAGAAGCGAGAACGTTAGTGTCACGCAAAAGGCCAAGCCAGTTACTTTCAGCTAGTAACTCGCTTTATACTGATCGAGATCGCTACACTAGTAAGGAAATTCATAGCGGATGTTTTTTATAAATCTTTTTTTTATTGTTTTTTTTAACTAAAGAATTTTTTAACTATGCAAAATTATTTAATAATTTATTTTATTATTTATTACATAATTATTTACAAATTTACTTTATTACTTATTTCAAAGTATTTACTAATTTAATTTAATATTATTTATTATTGTATTTCTTCTGCATCAACATTTATTATAAAAAATACAGTTTCAGTATCAAATAAATGATATATCAATTAATTCGTTAATTTTTAATTTATTATTTTAAATTTTGTGATCTTTCCACTCTCTGAAAAATTTAAAATTCAGAAGGAAATTTTGGTGAACTAACTAAATATAACTTATTGTAAATTGAAATATTCTTTGGAGATGTTGAAATTTGAACACATTTCACAAATCACCAATCTAGAAAATTAGTGGCGTTAGGTCAAGATTTTCTCTTGCGAGCTGCACAGAAACTGAAAGTTTCGGCTCCTGCAGGTCTCTAGTTTGGCTGATGCCAGTTCCCATCCAACAAAGTCTATTATAAATATACATATATATACATATAATCAAGATAGTTCAAGGAAACGCTCAAAATTTTTCTTCACGATACATGTGATAAGAAAAATAGAATTACGTCATCTTTACAGTCAACCTGCCAATCGTACTTTCACAAGTGAGTCGCTCATCAAAATGAGTAGAAATGCCCATCAGCCCATCCCTTCAGAAAAATCCCTTCAGACTTTAATTAAAGATCGACCTGGGCATGGCCAAATTTGATTCTAACACTTCCTTAGTTTCTTTCTTTCCATTAGTTTGGGAATCGTTAAAGAACTATTTTCGCCACTAGATGGCGTACTACATACTGTAAAAGTAGAGTACCTGGACCTTGTTTGTAAGAGTAGCGTCATGAGATCAAGTACGCATGCTCAGGGGAAGAAAAGTGGAGGATGGAAGAAAACGCGTGCAACCCTGAATTTTATGCTTGGCGCTTCCTCGCCCTTTGGTTATTTTTATCATTGCTATTATTATTATTTTAATGCGCGTTCTTACGAATCGGAAACAGATAAACAAAACAAATTTTCTTCTTTTTTAGAACGAGTCTCGAATATAGTAAATTTTGTTTATTTCCGTTTTTGTCCCTATTATGAAAAAAGTTGCATAATACATAATATTTTATAAACTAATATAATATATTATAAATTAATTAATTAAATATTAAAACGTAGCTATTTGGAAAGAATCGGTAAAAAAAGAATAACTAATTAAAAAAAATCTGAAATAAGTTTATTTAGAGATAGAACACACCATAAAATATAAAATTTTTGCTGAAAATTTTGAATTTAATTATTTTTCCTATTTTTATCATTATGAGACCGATATATAGATTTTAAAAAATAATAATAAAATAAATTTTAAAAAATCATAACAATAGAAAAAATCGTACAGTGAAAGGTTAATTTCATGAAAATGAATGCTGAAATAAGTTATCTCTAGTTATTAGATATTTTTATATTATTAAATTACGATTAAAAAAATTTTTAAATGTATTTTTATTCGATGTTATTACATTAAAATTTATGTTTCTTTTTAATTATCAAAATATAGCTCTTGGATGATATTTAATATTAAAACTTAATTTCATTAAAAAAATCTAAAGAAATACAATATTTTATTAACTGATAATAAATTATTAATAAATTAATTAATTAAATTAAATATTGAAACTTAGTTTTTTTTTTTTTTTTTTTTTTTTTTTTTTTTTTTTTGAAAGAATTAATTAAAAAATAGAGTAACTTTTAATAAATCAATAAGGGGAAAAAAAGTAAAATGTTTCTTTTTAATTATCAAAATATAGCATTTGGATGATATTTAATATTAAAAGTTAATTTCATTAAAAAAAAAAAAAAAAAAAAAAAGTATATATATATATATATATATATATATATATATATATATATATATATATATATATATATATATATATATTTTATTAACTGGTAATAAATTATTTAAAAAAAAAAAAAGCGTAACTTATAATAAATCAATGGAGAAAAAAAAAGAGAAAGAAATCCAAATGGGGGATCGAACCCACAACGTTGGGGTTACGAGACCTGTATGCTTACCATTACAACAATCCATCTGCCAAATTGTCAGTGAAACGACATTTTTAACCTCGAAACAAGTTCATAAAAGAATTTGGCATTTGGCGTTTTTGTATTCCTCTCCAAACTTATTTTGATTACTTATGACGGAAAAAAGGAAAAAGAAAAAAACTTGTGATGCGATTCCACCAAAACAACACAAGGATATATATACAATTTAGTCATACCATTAAAAATAATTCAAATTATATGTATATACATAAAATATAACGAGAAAATGATGGGATATTTGCTCGTGCTGGCAGAATGAAAACGAAACTTACGGAAGAAAAAACATATTTTTGCATGAAAATTGCGAAATTCGTAGGCAAAATTATATTTATATACATAATATAAACATTTTTGAACATGAAAATTGATGTTACAAATCGAAAAAAGCATGAAAATATTATGAATGATGAGGATTTTAAAACCTTCTAATTTCATCCCATGTAAAGTCTATGGTAGCGCTGCAGTCGATTGCCTGCGGGGGTTGAAAACAGATTTTGTCCAATCAGAAT
Organism: Maratus speculifer; assembly: GCA_964019185.1. Taxonomy (NCBI): domain Eukaryota; kingdom Metazoa; phylum Arthropoda; class Arachnida; order Araneae; family Salticidae; genus Maratus; species Maratus speculifer. The sequence continues at coordinate 312,372,763 of OZ025296.1, read as the reverse complement.
TTATTGCCATCATGTCACAACTCTTACCGAAGGATGTAGGAACACTATGTAAAAGAACGTTAATAATGCTTATAAAATTCTACCTTTACACACAAAAATATAAAAACGTCGCTGTATGTGCGTTATACAAGATATAGATAATATCCGCATACTTTGCTTCAGTGTTTTTTATACTATAAACAGGAAAAATTAACGACTTGAAGATAAAAAAAAAAAAAAAATACAATTCTTTAAGCCACTAAGGAAGTATCATTTCATAAAATGCTGACTCCGCACACCCTGGAATCGAAATTATGATACTGGGTGGATTTGTTGCCTTATGCACTTGAGGAGGTTTTTTTTAATTCGAAAATATATGCATATGTAACTTATAGTGTAATGAAACTGAAGATTGTGCCGTATTATTTATGCATGGTTCCGAACGTGGAGGCGTGATTTCAAGACTCACAACTGAGACGCAGGAAAGTTGGACGATATGAAAAATTCCCCCCAGTAGTCATCTTCTGAAATAACGTTTTTGAATCAGAATAAAATAGTCTTTGGGTATTGGACAAAGGAATATTTAGCTACTTTAATAGAGAAAAATGGGTAGAATTTACAGAACCATGCGAAGCGGGGGATGAAGGGGACGGTCGCCTCGGACGCGGAAATTGAGAGCCAAATTTGCGCTACCATCGTCATTTGTTTCTCCTTTTTTTTTTTTTTTTTTTTTTTTTTTGTATATATACAGGGTGTTTCTAAATTCATGGTACAAACTTTAAGGGGTGATAGTACACATCAAGACAAACAATATTAAATAGGAAGCTAAGGGTCCCAAACTTCTTCCGAAGGAGATAGGTACCTGTAAAAATTAATGCACACACTACACAAAATATTCCATAGGCACTGATTATATCAAAAAACACTTTATTAAAGAATAACACTCACTAGCAGCTCACTGCTGCATTATCGTCTGCACATTTCTCAAACACAACTTTGGAATAATAATATAAAAAACACTTCACTTCTTTTCACTTTCTGGACACTGAGATTTCAATTATAGGTAGCACGGTATCGTCTGCCTACATGGAACATACCGGCCCCCATTGACATGTTTCACATTCAATAATAACTCTTTTTTTTTACCAAGTACACTAATTACACAAATAAATACAAAAGGTCACTATATATGTTTACTCAAATATAAAAATTGAAAGAAAAAACAATATAACACTCACACACATATTTTTTTTTAAGTACTATGGTTTTCAGGCATAGGAAAATACATAATTAACTAATTGATCTTTAAAAAATTCCATTCTGAGTTTTTACATGAACTACGCGAAATTTCTCATCATTCCCGTAATATACTTCAATAATTCTGCCTAATGGCCACTTATTGTTTGGTGTATTTTCCTCTACTAACAACACTAGATCTCCTATTTTTACATTATCCTTTTCAATTCTCCACTTACCAAATCTTACAATTAATTTCAATTATTGATTAAATTAAATAGAACTTTAACTTTAACTTTAATTTTTTAACAATTGATAAATGAACTTTTTAGCCTTTGCTTTAAATATCATTTAAACTTTAGTGCTAAACAGAAATATTAGAAAAAAGATAAAAGTGATAAGAACTGCTAGTATCCTACTGATGTTAAATCCTATGAAAACCCCCCTCTTAACACTTTTATCTAAAAAGGAGAGGCGACTACAAGAATATTAAAATACACCACTATAGTTTTAATCCTCTTAAGGATAGCCTAACACATTAGTGCATCCTGACGATGTCCATATTTAGAACAAAAAAGGTTAACATCTTAAAAAAGACCATTATCGCAACAGCACTTAATCACCTGTACACTAATTCCAAATATATTAATAAATCTTTAAAGAAGACACAATAACCGGGAATAAACAATAAAAATTAGCCAAAGTTCCAGCTCAGCCCAACACCCAAAATATTCAAACATATTTATACTCAGAATAAAAACTTTTATATAATATTTACACACATCAAAAAACAACTTTTACCAGGTAGGTAGTCACTTAAAATTACTCTCATACCAACAATATCCACTCGATCTGGCTCCTAGGTTTTAAAACATATTCAAAAAAATTGATATATACTTATACACACTTGAAAAAACCTTACACATATTTCAAGAAGAACACAGCATGTCAATATCTTACACTTATTAAACTTTTTCAATATTGTAATATTCATTAAACAATCTTCAAAGTCCTTAATAGGAAGAAATTTCAATTATCCTATACATTAATAACATATCTTACACAATTAACAGTTTTAAACAATATAAAAATATTATTTTCACATATTGAATAAAAAGATCAAAAATCTTTAATATTCAATTATAAAATTTAAGAATAGTGGAACCCCATTATTAAATTCAAAGGTAACCAAATCTCATTTTTACAACATACAAACTTCCCGGTCTGGCATCAACACATGACTCCATCCTCAATTATAATCTTATTCTTCACAGCAGCCAATTTCCAATAAAAACAAAGTTTCAGCTACAACATCTCCTGAGAATCCGGAAGACACATATAATTAAATTGGTACATAACATTCATACAACTTTCAGCGCCGTGTACACCCGGCTACCCTTTCACTCTCTCCCAATTTGCCTGGGGCCCTAGGTCTTCAAACTTCACTCTCTCGAAAAACACAAAATCACATAGGCAAGAGTTGTAGCACGGATACAGATTACTTGAATTTAGACAATCACAAATAAACCTCAAATAATAAACTATTGTTTCCATACTTAACTTATTAGGACAGATCAACCAATGTTGACACCAAGACCATAGAAACTCCTTATTGCCGAGAAATAGTCCACCAGTACAAAAACACTTTCACAAAAATTAGACTCTCCTCACAAGCCCTAAAACTTACACAGCTGACTGAATATACTATCACATGATTGTTTGTGTCACTCAGCGAGGAGCAAAGTTAACATCTGAAAATCAATCTCCCTCCACTAAACACAGAAACATTTAGCAAATTTAACATCAGTTTTCAAAACAAAAATTTTCATTCCGAAAAATCTCCATTAAATATCCAAAAATTCAGCCCAAGAATTGAAAACAAGCAATTCCATGAGAGTCCATCACATACTAAACACCTCCAACTAAACCAAGTTTAGCCCACAGGGTTCATTCGCTCTTACACTACAACATAGGTCCCCGAAACTATTGCTCTTATATTCACTGGAGATTGAATTTTATCTGACCAAGTCAAACACATTTAGAAAACTTGACAAGCCAGCTGAAAGATGTTCCTCCCACATTCAGGAGACAATTCTAACAACTTCAAAAAAAATTGCAATCCTCCAGTTGAATCTAACACAAAAGATTTAAATCTGTTCTATTAAATTAATATAACAAAAACGTTATTAATTTATTTCCATATCTATTTCAACATTTCACAATTGCTTAAACTCAATACCAAAAAAAAAAAAAAAAAAAAAAAAAGATCCGCAAAAAGATCCATCAACATAATCAAAAAATGGATCAGATCTTCAAAGACTCCTTCATCAAAAGAGTTGAATTTTTAGCCTTACACGTGATCAACTTTCAACTTCCAATCAACAAAAGTCAACTTTAAAAATTATTTCTCAAATTAGCACTGAGCAGGCATGACACTTAACAACTGCAAAAAATCCTTTAACCAAAACTCCATAGCAAAAGTTTCCAAATTCTGATTACACCAAACTTGCTTAAACAATACTCCACTATGACAACTACCTCTCAACCAACAGAAAAACTTCAGCGGATCTTCAAGGTTTCGCGGGGTGGTCATACACTATTCACTTAAGATATCCAACGCAGAAGATTCTAAATTTCTGTTCACCAGAGAGGGTAAATAAACAATTTAAATCTTTAAATATACTGATCCCTAGAATATGCTATTCTCAAAAGACATGACAATTGTACTCCCCACAACGGAAAACCTATAACAACAACAGCAAGCTATCCACAGAGAACTTAAAGTATATATTCAATACTTATTCTAATTTAATTTTTCCAATTTGGGTATCTGTGTAGCACCAAGTTTCCGGATCATGCCTTTCACATTTCCCAACAATGGAAAATATCTATTGCTATTTTTGCGATTTATATTTAAAAAATATTGCACAATTACAGAAAAACTACATACTAAATCAACTATACTTAAAACAGAAATAAACAAACATTAATTATTCATTTTATCTGTAAAAATAAATCATATTTAATACATATTTCATTGAACATTTGCATACACATTTAACAGGACAAAAATAAATGTACCAGACCAAACTCGAAAATCCTAACACTTAAAATGGTGGATCTCTTCCATGGCTCTAAAACTCTAAATCAACTCTAAAACTCTAAATCAACTCTAAAACTCTAAATTAACTCTAAAACTCTAAATCAACTCTAAAACTCTAAACCAACTCTAAAACTCTAAATGAACTCTTAAACTCTAAATCAACTCTAAAACTCTAAAAAAAAAAAGAATCTGTAAAACATATTGCAAAAACTAATATTTTTATGAGAACTCAGAAAAATAAAAGAAATATTTATCTCCGATTATAGATTATATGCACTAAATCAATGACTGGTGTAAAGTAAATAATAAAATTCATCCAGTAAATAAAAATTCAAATTTATTTAGAATATTCTGTACTTAATATGCCAAAATTTTCGTGAGATCATGTTTCCCTAAATCTAACACTATTAATCAAGAAACCTCCCATACTGAAAAAAATATACTTGATTTTTTAAAACATAATATGCTAAACTTTAAGATTATATATAAAAAATACCAAACTTTTAAACTAATAAGAATAGGACATAAACTCCAGGAAATCAGCAAGATCAAGTAAACCTCTGGAGCCACGTCACAAAACAAAATTTAAAATATTAAATTACTCAAAAATATCTACAAACTTTCATTAATAATTCATAAATCTCCGCCCGTAGACAGCACCAAAAACTGATTTCCTACCATTTAAGCACCTTATAAGTTTTTTAAAAACTTTAAATTTATTAAAATTTTTAAATATATAAAAGAGTCTATTAAAACATTAGACACTTTATTTAAAGTTCAAATATACTCTCAAATCTTACATTTTTCAAAAATCCTCAAATGCAGGCCTGTTAATTAAAAAATATATATATAGATAGATAGAATTTTTAACTTCATTATACTTAAACTTCAAAATTAAATTTAACAGTTTAAATTTAAAATATAGCAAAACTATTAAGGTTTTAACACTTCATTTTTAATAAATATCTCTATATAATATTTTTCACATAAACTACTTAAAAATTTATCCATTTAATTATTTTCTATTAAACTAAAGAAAATCATTTCATTTTCAATAAAAAGAATTTTAAAAATTTCACTTTTACTGCAGAAGTCCTCCATCACACAAAGTACCAGAACCGGTAGCTCTGTCGAGAAAATATGCAACAACATCATGGCCAAGTAGATTCCCAGTTTATCAGAGCTCTTGAAGGTATGCAGGATACAGTCTGTCACAACTAAGTCCATGATTCCTTGGAACAAAAGCTCATTCATAAACTCATTTCAAGCACTGTAGATCACAGTTCATGATCGATTCAAAAACTCTTCAGGATGAAGTCCTTTCAGGCACCATAAAGCTTCACAGCAAAAGTCCAACTGGGCAAAGTCGTCATAGGTTATGTAGAGCACAGTTCAAGAAAAACAAAGCTGAAAGGTTCTTGTAAGCATTCAGAGCAATCAAACTTTCATACTGCCTACACACTTCACTTGCTGCACCATGACATTCACGACAAAAATGCATAAACTCCAATGTTTGGGACGCAGACCATACTCAGGTCTTATCGCCGTTCTTCACACTAACAAAATAAAGCCAGCACTGTCTCTCTGGAGGCGATAAACTTTAAAAAAAATCAGCACAGTTCCTCTTATCATATCCCACGAAAACAAACTGAAAACTTTATTCTCTCAATATGCAAAAAGTCCACTCAATGTACAAAAAGCCAACTTATTTGTCCATATCTTAATCACACAATAATTTAAACAGTTCATTTTCAGATTTAAGCAACATATGACTTCTTTGATTTTAATTGGCAAAGTCGTTTCAAAGAAAATTTTCACGAAATATGAAGAGCAGCATCTAAACTTCTGACTGCTTCCAAAAAACATAGTTAAAAAAAAAAAAAAAAAAAAAAAAAATCAGCGATAGGTATCAAAAATTTTTTGTCAAAATATTCATTAACTCTTAAAACAATATCTTCTTAAACACAACACTTCCATTATTTGAGCACAGCACTTCACTAATTTGAGCACGATATTATTCGAAGACTCTCATGTTGAACGTTGGATAGATCTTTAATAGAACTCTTAACATAACATGAGCACATATTTCAAATTCGATGATTATTCACTCACATAAACAATTATTTTCACCTCCGGCTCGACGGACCATGTAAAAATGAATGCACACACTACACAAAATATTCCATAGGCACTGATTATATCAAAAAACATTTTATTAAAGAATAACACTCACTAGCAGCTCACTGCTGCATTATCGTCTGCACATTTCTCAAACACAACTTTGGAATAATAATATAAAAAACACTTCACTTCTTTTCACTTTCTGGACACTGAGATTTTAATTATAGGTAGCACGGTATCGTCTGCCTACATGGAACAGTACCATTAAAGTTTAGTGTCCAAAAATTCAAATGATTATAAAAAACAGAAAAATTGGTCGATTCGTTTGCGGTTTTCACTAAAACTATTCTTTATGTCAGTATTGTCTTGAAAATAAATTATAAAGATAAAATTCAAAAAATGCCGATAGAGGGCGCTTTAGACTTTGGAGTAACGTACAGCTATTTTTTAGCGTTATTTATTGCATCTCGAAAAATTTTTATAGAAGCTTAGACATAAACTTAAATTTTGAGATGAAAATCTGAATCGTTGGGAGTGGTTAAGTAGCGCAAATTGAACTGTGTTCAATGGGGGTGGGGAGGTTCAAATTTGAAATTATTATAAAAAATGGAAAAATTGGTCGATTCGTTTGCCGTTTTCGCTAAAACTATTCTTTATGTCAATATTCCCTTGAAAATAAATCTTAAAGATTAATTTAAAAAAATACCGTTAGAGGGCGCCTTAAACTTTAGAGTAACCAACAACTATTTTTAATTGTTATTTTTTGTATCTAAATAAATGCTTGTAAATGTTCAAACTTAAATTTTGAGCTCAAAATCTGCATCGTTGTGAGTAATTAAGTAGCGGAAAATTGAAATATGTTCGAGGGGTGAGCAGGGTAACATTTCAACTCCTAAACACATTTCAGTTTGCGCTTCTTAATCCCTCCCATCGACTTAGAATTTGAGCTCAAAATTTAAATCTAAGTATTTGCAAGCATTTAATTAGATACAAAAAACAACGGTTAAAAATATTTGTTGGTCACTCTAAATTTTAAGGCGCCCTTTAACGGTATTTTTTTAAGCTACTTAACCGCTCCGAACGATTCAGATTTTCATCTCAAAATTTAAGTTTTTGTCTAAGCTTCTAAAAAAAATTTATGAGATGGAAAAAATAACGGTAAAAAATAGTTGTTCGTTACTCCAAAGTCTAAAGCGCCCTCTATCGGCATTTTTTGAAATTTATCTTTATAATTTATTTTCAAGACAATACTGACATAAAGAATAGTTTTAATGAAAACCGCAAACGAATCGACCAATTTTTCTGTTTTTTATAGTCATTTGAATTTTTGGACCCTAAAATTTAATGGCGCCTATCTCCTTCGAAAGACGTTTGGGATCCTTAGTTTCCTATGTAATATTGTTTGTCTTGATGTGTACTATCACCCCTTAAAGTTTGTACCATGAATTTAGAAACACCCTGTATATATATATATATATATATATATATATATATATATATTTATATATAGCATGTTTCTTCTTCTTTTTTTTTTTTTTTTTTTTTTGGAATCCCAAAAAGGTTTTACTGTAACTATTAGATACATTTTTTTTCGACATGTGTTTTCCAGATCCGTTTTTCCAAAATATACGTGCAATTTGTTTTATAATATTTAGTTGTTAAAATTAAACCTTTTAAAGTTCCTCAATAAATGCCAATCATACATTCGATATAATTTATTTCTGTTTTTATATTTTTCAATTTTGTGACATCTGTCACAGAGAGAAATGATGGTGGTAGTGGTGGGGGCGCCAAATAGAAACTTCGCCTCAGGCACAATTTTCTCTTAGCGCGCCTCCGAGGGTTTACAATATTAGCGTTAGTGTTTTGAAAATTTCAGTCTTCCACACTATTTTTTTTTTCTTTTTTTTGCAAATTTTTTAGGTGTATGCATAAACCGATTTATGGAATTGCAAAGTGTCCGTATTTTTTGTATTTAATTATTTTCTTTCAGCAGCTTGGTATTTCTTCATTCCGATAAAACTTACGAAAATGTTTACATGGGGACCGTTCAAGTATTACGTAAGCATATTTTTAGTCATTTTGTACCCCCTCCCCCCTCCTTGTAAGAAAATATAAGCAAATGCTAGACTCCCCCCCCCCCTTTGCTTAAATAAGATTTTATGACAGTTTATACATCAATACTTTTTGATTTATAAAAAGTTATCAATCAATCACATTATTAATCCTACAAATTTATATAGGCATATAGGGATTTTGGTATCAAAATATATAAAATGGTTTTAATATATTGTTGCTTATTGCATTAAACAAACCACAGAATACAAAATGGTTTAAATATTTGTTATTTATCACATTGAACAATAAAACAAGATGTACAAGAAGTTTTAACTTACTTAGGCATCAGAACTAAAATTTTTGACATGAATCATACAAATGTTGGAGTTCAATTTGGTCTTCATATTTTAATCTGATGTCTAGGATCCTTGAACCCATGTTTCAACATTGTCTAATATAAATTGTGATAAAAAGTTAATTGAATCCAATTGATTTTTTAAATCATCAGATTTTAAACATTCACCTTTTATATAAACATTTTAATAAAAAAAAATTTAATTTTACTTAAGAAAGGTGTATATTTATTTATTTTTATTATAACACCTTTCTTAAGTAAAAAAAAAAAAAAAAAAAAATGTATATTAAAATGTTAATATAAATTGTCTAATATAAATGGCTAATATAAATCTCAAACGTCTTTTTGAAATAAAAGACGAACCAACTGACATACAAAAGTAATATATTTTAAGATAGAATTTGATGAGATGAATAAAATGGCAATGTAAAAATTTAACATTTAAATAAAGGAAATTTTAGAATTTAAAATAAACAGGTTTTCAACAAACATAGAAATTTGTTGATTTTTTTTTTTTTTTTTTTTTTTTTTATTATTAATTAGAGAGCTATGTCAAGACTTTAGAAATCACTCTTGACGCAGGCCCTTTTTATCGCATGGGCAAATCGGGACTTTGCCCATGGGCCCCGGACCTTAAGGGGCCCCCAAATCCATAGATTAAATAATAAAATATTTACTTTTTTTTCCAATTCCAACTCTTCCATATACTGAAATTATTAAAATCATCTTAAAGTCAATATTACACATTTCTAAAGTTATATTAAAGATTTTTGTTCTAAACTAAATCATCTTAAAGTCAATATTGCACATTTCTAAAGTTATATTAAAGATTTTTGTTCTAAACTAAATCATCTTAAAGTCAATATTGCACATTTCTAAAGTTATATTAAAGATTTTTGTTCTAAACTAAAGAAAAAAAAGTGTATTTTTATTAAGGTATTTAATTTAGAATTGACAGAGCTAAGAATTTTCTGATATTTATATCCAAGGTGCGAAAATATGTTTATGCATTATACATACACATATGAGTGACCATCAGTTTTATTTTAGCTTTGCAATGATTCGATAGGGGGCCCCCTAATTTATGTTTGCCCAGGGCCCCAATTAGTCATAATCGGGGCCTGCTCTTGAGAATATAACGCAAGCTACTTTATATTTCTACGATCTTTAATATTTGTTTGATAAAATTATACGCTCACCTTAGTGAAAAAGTTCAAAAAAATTGATTTCTTTTTGGTTGCAATCTGCAGTTCTTCCTCATTTCTCTTTAAAACAAGCCTTTCAAGATCTTTGTCGCACTTTGCTTCATTTTTGTACCGTCGCCAAACATCATTCGCCATTTTTTGCACGACTTGGGCAGGAGTATCATTTTGAGATGTTTTTAAAGCTCTGATAAAGTATCTGATATAATAAGGATCTGTCAATGTTAGTATCTATAGTTAAATCCGACTAAATTCAATTTGCAATTAAAAGCAATACTCTTTCACTAAAAATTCACTATGTAAATTCACTATACAACTGAACTAAAACAATAAATATCTGTGTTGTGTATCCGAGACAAGAAAAACCCCAAGTAGGTTTTCTTCAGAAAACCTACTTGGAACTTCTAAAGTTCCAAAACCTGTAGAGAAGGAAGTTCAACAATGGGAGCGGAAAGACAAAAATTTACAGAAATTCTGCAAAAATTCCAGGAATTCCATGACCGATTGAACGGGAGAAAAGAAAATACCGGACTTACCTAAAATAAAGTCAACTGGCCAGTTACCCTGGCAACAGAACCCAGCCACACCGGTTCCTTTGTTTTTCTTGTCTTGCAATGTACTTGACTTGGCACACAACTTAACAGACAACAATGAAGACAAAGGGCGAGTGGGTAATGTGGGTGACGCGACTGCCGATGGATAAGCAAAGGATAAAATCGAAAATAAACGGCGAATTTCGAACGGACTGTAAAAACGCTCTTTCTCCATCATACTTTGTTTGCTTGTTGAATTTGAGCTGCAGTTGCTTCGTTGGTTAATGCTTACGTAAGAATTGTCGTGACCCTCCCCCCTTGTCAGAAAAAATAAGTAGATTCTGGACCCCCCCCCCTCCCCCTTTAGTGCTTACGTAATACTTGAACTGTCCCAATTCAGATAAACTGATAAAGTGAAAATACTATATCGAGTTGAACACAAAGTTCATTTTGACCGAGCTAAACTCCTGCTAGTTATTCTAATACAACAATAAAATTTTGGCAGCAAATATTTTGCTTTTCAAAATATAAAAAAATCTTCAGTTTTTATCAAAAAAATTGAATGACAAGTATTAAAAAATGCTCTGGTGAACAACAAAAAAGGTTAATATGTTTTTAAGTATGAAAAGGCATTTGACAAGTGCTTCTAATTGAGCATAATAAAGAATAAGGGGTCCCTTCTTGGCTGCAGCTCACTGTCAATGCCAAATTTGAAAAAATCATATTTGCGTTTTTTATCTATAAAAGAAATTTGCGTAAAACTTTCCGTCTTTCTTTTTAGTAAAAAATTATTACCATAAAATAAACCATTAAAGTAGTCTATTTTAAATAGTCTATTATGGAAAGTATGAAATGGAAACATGCTTAATATGGTATACAAAATAATTAATATTATAGTGTTTTTTAAATTTATTTCGTCTGTTATCATTAGAATATGACTTAATATTAAATTAGAATGTATAAATACATAAACTAATTAAAAGATTAGAAACAAGTACAATGGAAGAAAAAATTTAAAGTATCGCTGGTGGACAGACGGGGCACTAAGAAAGTGGATATCAAATGCATTAGATTATATGTATACACGTTCGGAACAATTTTCTCAAAAATCAAAGAATGAAAGTTATTCAAATGATCCGAAATCCGTGAGAAAGAAAAGAAAAATAAAAAATCGGAATTCTCGTTATTTCGAATGAAACGAAGTCAAGAGAAAATGAGTTCGAATTAATGAAAAATTTTAACGTTATTCTGCCATTGAGAATTTTGGAACTTCATGTTTAGTTCGAATTATCAGATTTCGAATTAACGAGAGTCGACTGTATATAGTTCTATATAGGGAAGACCAAATTTCTTTAAAATTTGCAAGTAATGTATGAAATATAAATGTGTTTCTGTGCGGAGGTGATAAGAATATACTCTTAGTTGTCGTTACTTCGGCATATTAAAGCTCCGGTATTTTTTTTTTTTTTGGGGGGGGGGGAGGAGGGTGATTACTCAAGTATTTTTTGTAAATAAGCGTGTCGCAATATTATTTAACGAATATGTTTTTTATATTTAATTAACTCCAATCAGTGTTTGAACAAATTATTTTAAGGAAAGTGATTGCGTTCAATTTGCTTTCGAAGATCTGCTTTTCTTTTTAATATATTCACTTCCTATTTCATTTTTTTACGCATCTATTTACGTTGTCATGGCTGGTCGATCTTCCATCTTGTCCGCCACGCGACGTTTCAGGCCTGCTCTTCTCTGATTGGTTATCTCTCAATTGAAACACCGTATGATAGAAAAACCCTAATATATATGTATGTCACCATGGCTAATTGTTTATTATTATTATTACATTAACGTAATTTATGATATTAACCCTTCACTGCACGATTTTTCTTTTCTTTATGAAAAAAATATTATGATTACTTTAAGTAGTTACAAATACAAGAAAAATAATAAAAAAATTCAGACTTCATATATTTTTTAGCTCACAGGCTATCATAGCCTGAGAGCTTATGTGCCCGTCCGTTCTGTATGTATGTGCGTAACGCGATAACTCATGATAAAAATATCCGATCCACTTGAAATTTTATATATAGGTATATCCTGACAAGGCGCTTCCCTGATTAGTTTTTGGAATTCATTCGATATGTATAAGAGGGGGAACGGGGGGCTCATGCCCCCCGTTAGTTGATATAAATGGGATTTTCATGCAGAATTAAGTTTTTGTTCAAAATTTAGATTAGGATCATTCTGATGAGGCAATTCCGTGACTTATTAGGTGTTCATTGAATAAGTATAAATAGGGGGAACAGGGGCTCTAATGCCCCCCCCCGTTAGTTGATATAAATGGGATTTTCATGCAGAATTAAGTTTTCGTTCAAAATTTAGATTAGGATCATTCTGATGAGGCGATTCCGTGACTGTTATTAGGTGTTCATTGAATAAGTATAAATAGGGGGAACAGAGGTTCTAATGCCTCCCCCCCGTTAGTTGATATAAATGGGATTTTCATACAGAATTAAGTTTTCGTTCAAAATTTAGATTAGGATCATTCTGATGAGGCGATTCCGTGACTGTTATTAGGTGTTCATTGGATAAGTATAAATAGGGGGAACAGGGGTTCTAATGCCCCTCCCCCGTTAGTTGATATAAATGGGATTTTCATGCAGAATTATGTTTTCGTTCAAAATTTAGATTAGGATCATTCTGATGAGGCGATTCCGTGACTGTTATTAGGTGTTCATTGAATAAGTATAAATCGGGGGAACAAGGGTTCTAATCCCCCCCCCCCCCCGTTAGTTGATATAAATGGGATTTTCATGCAGAATTATGTTTTCGTTCAAAATTTAGATTAGGATCATTCTGATGAGGCGATTCCGTGACTGTTATTAGGTGTTCATTGAATAAGTATAAATAGGGGGAACAGGGGTTCTAATGCCCCCCCCCCTTAATTTATATAAATGGGTTTTTCAAGCAGAATTTTCAGATTTCGTTCAAATCTCTGAATAGTTTTGGAAGTTTAATGGTTAAGTATAAAAGAGGGGGATAACTCCTTTTAAATTATATAAATGCTAAATGGGTTTTTATTAAGAATTATCTAACTTGCTCTGAATTTTGGATATAGATTTTTTATATGATAAAGCAAGTCTTTGATAGTATAGGAGGTTCAATGATTAAGTATAAAAAAAGAGGAAAGGGGAGAGCTGTTTCCCCTTCTTAATTTTTTTTTCGAACGGAATTAACCCTTGAAAATATAAGGCTTTAATGTACAATTAGTATTTGTAGCCTGTGAGCTCAATGTCATCAGTTTAGCTGGGCAGTATTCTTTATTTAGCTCACAGGCTATCACAGCCTGAGAGCTTATGTACCCGTCCGTTCTGTGTGTTCGTTCGTGCGTAACGCGATAACTCATGATAAAAATATCCGATCCACTTGAAATTTTGTATGTAGGTATATCCTGACAAGGCGCTTCCCTGATTAGTTTTTGGAGTTCATTCGATATGTATAAGAGGGGGAACGGGGGGCTCATGCCCCTCCCCTTAGTTGATATAAATGGGATTTTCATGCAGAATTAAGTTTTCGTTCAAAATTTAGATTAGGATCATTCTGATGAGGCGATTCCGTGACTGTTATTAGGTGTTCATTGAATAAGTATAAATAGGGGGAACAGGGGTTCTAATGCCCCCCCCCCCCCGCCGTTAGTAGATATAAATGGGATTTTCATGCAGAATTAAGTTTTCGTTCAAAATTTAGATTAGGATTATTCTGATGAGGCGATTCCGTGACTGTTATTAGGTGTTCATTGAATAAGTATAAATAGGGGGAACAGGGGTTCTAATGCCCCCCCCCTTAATTTATATAAATGGGTTTTTCAAGCAGAATTTTCAGATTTCGTTCAAATCTCTGAATAGTTTTGGAAGTTTAATGGTTAAGTATAAAAGAGGGGGATAACTCCTTTTAAATTATACAAATGCTAAATGGGTTTTTATTAAGAATTATCTCATTTGCTCTGAATTTTGGAGATAGATTTTTTATATGATAAAGCATGTCTTTGATAGTATAGGAGGTTCAATGATTAAGTATAAAAAAAGAGGAAAGGGGAGAGCTGTTTCCCCTTCTTAATTTTTTTTCGAACGGAATTAACCCTTGAAAATATAAGGCTTTAATGTACAATTAATGTGAGCTCAATGCCATCAGTTTAACTGGGCAGTATTTTTTTTATTGTAATATGCGTTTTTGAAATATGCGTTTTTGTGGTATGTGCCATAGGTGTCCCAAAGCACACAATTAGATATTTACATTTTTATACGAAATGTGGCATGAAATTCACAATACTTGTGTATTATAAATACAAAAAGAGTATCATATGTACTACCTTTGACAATAAAGTTCGGTGAATAGTCCTGTAACATTAATGTAGATGAAATATTAACAAAAATTATCATACCATCCTTCAAAATAGTCTTCTCCCATAACTATGCACTGCTTCGATTTGCTATATATGTCCTGAGAAATTCGCAAAAAGTCTTCTTTTGGGATGGAGTTCAAAAGCTTCGTCACGTTTCATTGGATGTCAGCAATATGGTCAAATCTCTTTCAAAGAGAATTTAAATGGTGAAAATAGTAAGAAAGCTGGAGGATTGAGATCTGGCGAGTATGGTGGATGTTCAGTTTGCACCACCCCTCATGAATTTCTTTTTGGTGTCTTGCAAAGCTTAAAGCCAAACCTTAAACTGATATTTTGTTCGTTCATTTTCCTGTTCACAGTTAAGAACCAACACACTGAATAAGCACTTAGTAAAGCACGTCTTACACAGAACATAAATGACGCTCAACTAAACACCGATGGGGAAAGATGGTCAACACTTGCCTCTATGCAGGTGCAGCGTTTTGTTTCCCCAGTGTTGCCAGATCGGTCGTTCTAAATTCATTCATCGAACTTTTTTGTCAGAGGTAGTATTAAAATTTTATAGCAGGTATTTAACGCTTTAAGGAGCAAGCATTTGTGTCTCTGTAATGTTAAATTCACACCGGAATATTAAAAAAAAATATTTTACATTTAGTAAATCAATTTTGAAACTGTTTTCTCCAGTCAGAAATATAAAATTAAAGCTTTTTTTTTTCCAATCTTGATTCACAACGGATGGTACGTTACGTAACATAACCCAGTATCCCTCAAGAGGTTAAAATCTGCAAAAAACCAAAAATTAATTTTACAATTTTCAAATGCAGATTGTAAAAAGATATGAAAGAAAAAATTAAAGAAAATTTTGTTACCACAGTTTGGAAGCTTGCATCGCTATCTACTATCTATAAAAACCAGCCAATGTCATACTCCATTCAATCTTATATCTTTGACTGATATTGCTGATCGGGCTTTTATGTTTCTTGACTATAATTCCCTTTCCACTCCAGACATTCTTGAGCGTCCTCTTTCTGCCTTTGGTGTTTCGCTTCCAATTTTATGAAATCAAATTGCAACTTGATCCTTGAATTTAGCTATACGTACTCCACAGATAATTTGAAAATATATATAGTTAAATAGTCAATCCTCCCCTTCCCCTCTTTCCCTCACGGCGCATAAACCTTTAACCATTTCGTGTGTCAAGTTTAAGGTAGGGTCGGGCACACAGAGTACGGAACAGAGAATCAACTTTCATACACTGTAATGGCAACTTGTTTAACGTGGGATTACGCATAGACAGTAGCGATACGAGCGGATGACTCTAAAACTACGATCATAACATAAGAGAGGTTGCTAATTCGGCGAAACATCGCTTCCTTGGCGACAAATGATAAGGGAAAAAAGAAAAAAAAATAAAGCGACGGCTTGCTGCTTATTGTTTTGAAATTTATGAAAAATTTATTTTAATATGAAATAACTTTGACGTATTCGTCTTGCAAACAATACATGTGTCTCTTCTTAACATGACGACCTAATAATGTAAACTTGAAAATTCAAGAACAATAACAGTAATAATTACGAATCAATATAAGCGCGGAAATCTAAGATCAAATAGAATAAGCACGTGTGCAAAGATAATCAAATCAGCATTCAGCAAGAAGTGCCAAGCCAGAATATGGTTACAGTTAAACAGAAATCACGAGGATAAAAATCGCCAACGCGATGGTTTAGTTTTTAAGTGATCTACTGAGGGCGTTCTTTTCAAGCCGAGTTGAGGCTCTGTCCGTACTCTGTGGTCGGGCATTTCAACTCCTTTCGAAGAGTCGACCCACTTGCTCGATGTGTCGACTTGAAGAGTCGACTCATTTGATTGGTTGGTTGTAAAGATGCCGCAATTCTATGTATCGTATATCACGTATATTGCGCAAAAGGGAATTTTTGAGCGTATGCTCGAATTATTTTGCTTTTATTTTTATATAAAAGATTTTTTTTAATTAAAGTTTCTTGGATGGGAACTAGGACAGCCAAACTAGAGGTGTGGGATGGCCGAAATTTCAGGCTCGACCGCCCTGGACTGTACAGAAAATAATAGCCGGGCCTGGTAAAAAACTTAAACGCTCGGCCACCTTGCTCCATGCAACTCAGTTACGGGCCCTACCCGGAAAAAAGTTAAAATCTTGGCATTAGCCTCGACCCGATAGAGGTCTGTCCGGCCCGAACGAAAAATATTTTAACCCGGTGTAAAAGTCAAAAGTTCGGTCCGGCCCATACAGAAATTATTGAAAACACGCCCGACACGGTCCGATCTTGCCCGACAAAATTTCTACTATTTCGAAAAAAATTCAGATTTATAATATATAATTAAGATTCTTTTAAAGAATACTTCATACATATTTATGGGATGATTTTACAGTATATTTTACAGAAAATACACAATAGCAACGTTAATGATTACTTCGATTCTGAAACTTTCAACATTTCAATAAAAATGTACTAAAAAATTAATATTGTTTAGAATAAAAATAAAAAGAAAGTTAAAAGCATCATTACTTTTGAATAAAAGTAGATTTGTGAAAATATTTCTATGTCATTTATTAACCTTTCACTGCACGGTATGCCATATATAGAACATACCAATAAAACTCTTCTATTTTCCTAAAAATCTTAAATTTAAGTTATCTGAGCTCTGTGCCATATCTAGAGCATTTAAACAAAGAGTTTGTATCTGTTTTTCGCACTAGATTGCAGAACTTCATTATCTGTTTAATTTTTAATTTCAAAAAAATAATTCCTCTTAAATCGCATACAAGAGTAGAATTTGCTTGAACTTTTTCACCTCAAAATATTGAAAATATCGCAAAATAAAATTTTAGACATTCGAGTATATCACTTATTTGTTATTAAGGGTGCTTAAAGCTAAAATATTTCAGTACATCAGCAGGAAATCTTGTTTTTGTATTTGTGCCAGATATGGAACATAGAGCATAAATCTAATAAAATATTCGAATGAAAAATGGCGCGAAAATGTCAAACACAAGATGAAATCAACGCAATATTATTTGCATATGTGATAATGAGCCACTTGGACCTTTTGATGATAGTTGGGAAGATTCAATATATAATTAAAAATGAAATTGGAAATGCTATTTCTTCACTGAATCAGTCGTTGACTTCAAGATGACAACATATATAAATGATTCAGCTGCCATGGGAGCTAATGTTTTCATATTAAATATTAAAATAATTTTAAATTTTACTAAAATTACTGAATAAAAGCTGAAAACAAGATGTGAAATTCAGCACATTGATTTCAGACGTTTTCCACAGGGACATTGTTATGCGCTAGAGTTGGCCGAGGAGTCGAGGAGTCGACTCTAAATCTCGTCGACTCAAAAGAGTCGAACTTTAATTTCAACTCAGTTTGGGATTCGGAGACGAAGAGTCGAAAAGTCAACTCACTCAAAGAGTGGTTGGACCAGTTTAACAGAGTGTCGGACTTGGAGAGTCGAGAGTTGAAGATTGGGTGGTCGACTCTTCGATTCTTCGACTCCTTGAAAACCACTCTTTCGACTCGGTATTAAATTTCGACTCTTGGAATCCGCGCTGGGCTTTTTATCAAAAAACAAATGTCTTGGTATTGGGGTTGGGGATTTTGGAAAAAGTGGAGGCAATGTAGATGTGCATTTCACGTGTAATTAGGAAGATACCGAATGAATGAAAAGAGTGGGAGGGGCAGAGAAAAAGGGGCGTTCTGCTGGTTATTTCTGGAAAGATTAATTGAATTTATGGAAAAAGGGGCGTTCAGCAAGATATTTCTGGGAAGATTAATTGAATTTATGATAAGCTTGTGCCGATTTCCGTATTGAGGGAAGATCGAACGATCAAACAAAGCAGATATTATGTTTGTATCTTTTGCTAAAAGAAAGTAAAACTGATTAGGGAAATATTTTCAACTGCCTTTATCTGATGCAATATAGAAAAAAAAGTTGAAGAGAGAGAAATAAAATTTTACTTTATAGCAAATTGTTTAAAAAAAAATATTAAATTAAGACACATTTTTTTCGAGAGGAGATTTCTGTGGGTGTAGGTGGATGTTATAAAGAATTTTGGGTAGGGTAAAGACTGCACTCTTTTATCATTTAAAACACAAAATGCCTGATATTTCAGGGGGGGGGGGGAATCTCATTGTTCCGCGGGAATGCCTGACCCCCGGGCCACGTTCCGAATTCACCACTGCTAAAAAGTTTTATGAGTTTATTTTATGATTGATGTATTTTAGATAGAGAGTTGTCCTTCATTTGCTTACGAATATATTCTTTTAATATGTATTTTTTTTTTTAATAAATTATAAATGCTTGCAGATAATGTAAAAATGGATATAATTTTCATAAAATTTTTTAAAGTTCAGATGGTCGATTTTTTTAAATATTCCTTTTTTCGAACCAGATTCGGATAATATTTCCTGTTTATTTTATTTTATTTATTTGATCTTTTTTTTTTTTTTTTTTTTTTCGTAGCGCAAGTAAGTTTTGAGTGTCAATCGGGAGGAGAGGGAATCACAATGTCATAGCTGCCAAATTTTACGCTTATTTTTTACAGTTATTTTTTATTAAGGGAATTTGCTTGTTTTCATAAATTTCCGATGATTTTAAAAAACTTTTTTTTTATTTATTATTATTATTTTTTAAATAGTAGTAGGATAAAAACATAAAACCTGGCAGTTATTCAGTATATTATCATGATTTTATAAATAGAATTTCAAAAGGAAGTCAATTACAAAAACTGTAAATATCAGGGAAAAAATTAAAAAATTAGTCTCCCCGTCGCTTTATTATGATCGCATAAAGGGTAAATTATGTCCCAGACACTGACATTTTGATAGATTTGTAAAATGACATTTATTAAAATTACAGAAAACTTGCAAATATTCATAATTTATTTAGAGGAGCTCACAGGTCCAACCAGGCCCGGTACAAGCGAAAGCTACCCCAGGCTAATGTAAAATAAAACGTTCTATCCGGTCCCGACCCGTACAAATAAATAAATTAATAAACTTACCCGGCCCGGTTCAATTTCTACAAAAGAAAAATCCGATTTTTCTTACCATACAATAATTTCTTAAGAATATTTTATGCACATTCATGAGCAATATTTTAGTTTAGTATGTATTCGCAAGACAGAAAATACACAATAGCAACAACAATGTTATCGTTTACTTAGATTTTTAGACTCTTCAACATTCGTTTAAAAAAAAAAAAAAAAAAAAAAAAAAAAAAAAAAAAAAAAAAAAATGTAATTTGGAATAAAAGAAAAAAAAGAGGGTTAAAAATGTCGTAGCTTTTAAAGCTGTATAATATAAAGTAGATTTCTGAAAATATTTCTCTGAATTTATTAAATCTGTTCTTAAATTCAAAAAAGCTACTTTCTTACACATTTCTGAAATCATTTTTAATTGAAAAAAAAAAAAAAACCCTCGTAAAATTGAAAAGTTTTCTTATTCAGAAATTATGTAATTGATTGGCGCTTTCCAATTTTTGGCAAAATACATTAGAAAATTACTCTTAAAATTGAAGTTTATATTGCAAGGGAAAAGAGAAAAATTGTCGTTTCATGACAAGAATACATTTTTTCTTCATATGTAATGTATTTATTAAAAAATGGAAATGCTGTTTGATTTTTCATCTCCTCTATAGCTGCCTGTCAATTTTTAAAGTCCTAAATAAAAATATATCAGAAATTATGTCAATGCTGAGTTTTTTTTCTAGAATTGAATCTTAAATTTTCTAATATCTCTTCACCTCTTCAAACACACTACAACAGCTCCGTTTTTTCTTTTTCGTATTTAGTTTGATTAGCAGTTCATTTATTAAACAAATGGGAAACGTTATTTGATTCGAAATCCCCTCAATAGTTAGGCTATCAATTTTATAATTGTACATTTAAAACATGCTGACATTGAGCCCTGCAATATAAAGCTTATGTGAAATGAAAAATGCAATTTTCTACAAAACAATGAGACTCAGGATAATCGCTATTATTTTCCAGCAAACTACTGTTGTCCCCTTTTTTTCATAATTTTAGTTTTAATAAATTCAGAAATAGACTAGACCGGGGAGGGGGGGAGATATATTTTTTGCATTATATTTTCTACAGAATCTAAACGTAAAGTAATTATTTTCTTTTTAATTCGATGATACGATATCTTTCCAACATAACCAACACGACATATATGTAAACGCACACATATTAAAAAAAAAAAATTAAAAAATCAATTAACTTAATTTGTACTAATATTTCTCTTTTTTTTGGGGGGGGGGGGGAATATTTGTGAATAACTAATAATTTATAAATGTAAGAACATAATGAACTTAAAGTATCCGTTTTAAATTTTTAAGTAAAGAACCCCCGCCCCCCTCAAAAAAAAAAAAGAAAGGAAAAAAAGGAAAGAAAACAGTCTAATAATTTTAAACGCTGTGATTGCCGGATTCTGGCTCGAAGCTCCGGCCTATTTTTCGCGGCACTCGGGTCGGGCCTTACTTTATTTTACAAGCCTCAGATTGGGCCTTGTCATTGCATTCTCCCAAGCCGAGCTCGAGACTTACTTTTTACTAAAAGACTGGTTCGGGTCTAACCTTTTTTTCCTTGTAGCGATCGGAAGGGGACTCGTCTATAGCGAATTTTTATTTAATGTTATTCCGTCTTGGAGGATTTTACTTTGTAGCATTTTTCAGATTTTTAAGCCTCTAATGCGTAGAATAGCACATAATATGTGGATTAACAATATTATCAACTGAAACATTTACATACAAATTAACATTAATTAAAAAATGAATATCATAGCATAGGTTTCTTCTTTAAAAATAAAGATTATAAACATAAAAAAAAATCTAAAATATTAATTTTTGATTAGAACTTCTCAAATGGAAAAATCCATATTTTTTAAAAATTTAACTATGCCGGATCAGGCTAAGAATAAGATTTTAACCTTTTTCTTGTCGGGTTAATAACTGTTCTGTACGAAGCAAGTTGGCCGAACATTTATGTTTTTTACCAACCAGGTCATTAATTTTTATACGTTCTGTGCTGGTACAAGACTAAAAATTTCGGCTCTTACCACAAAAATGGATCTTTTATCTAAAAACTAAAACAAAATAATTCGCGCATACATTTAAAAATTCTCTTTTGTGCGATATACGTGATAGAAGACATAAAATTGCGTCTTTTTTACACCCAACCAACCAATCGTAAGTGAGTCGGGAGTCGACTCACTATCTCGACTCATTAAGTGAATCGAGTCAGAGTCGACTCCTCAAGATGAATCGAAATGCCCAACCCTAGTGTCAATTTTCTTTCTTTATCGATGCAGGGACAGCGCGAACGCAATCCCAACTACCAAAAATTGTGCACCCCAAGCAACCGCGATTTGCGGATGTGGCGAACGTCAACCCCTCGGTGTGCAATGAGGGGTCTCTGCTCGGGGGAGCCTCCTTCTTGATCAAGGCATACCCCAGTGCCAGGTAAGTATGAGATACAATTTGCACAAAATATAGATATATAAAGGATATTTTTATACAAACTGGTGGCAGTAGAATTTTTCGTTTGTACGAAAATGAAGTATCAATTTGCGAGCTGTTATATGTTGTTAAAAAGTAAGAAACGAATATGCTTTCTTATTGTGACAACTTTTACATTAAAATACAATAATTAAATGTGAAAAACTATTTTTTTAATAAGTGTTTTTACAAATAATTTTAGAGATAATTCAGAAAAAAAAGTAACCGACAAATATAATTAACTTTTATTTTCCAAATAAAATCCATAATCAATTTAATCTTCCATTGGATTCTAATTTTTCGTAATTAGTACATAAGAGTATGGGTATTTTAAATTTATCAAGTTTCTAAACACTAAAACATAAATCATTGTGTTTTACAATTTATACCACGCAAGATTCGGATTCTTCAATTTGTTTTGACTTCAGTCTACTAACTTTTACATTCGCTTTTCAAAGATTTAATAATGACACTTTATCAATTTTGAGTTTCTTTAATTTTTTTTTTTTTTTTTTTTTTTTTTTTGTAGAAATGTCAAAATTAATTCGATATATCACGGATTTTGAAAACATTAAAAATGTTTAAGGGTGTTTTTAAATCAAAAAAGGTAAATTTGTGACATATGCTTTAATTTATTTTTGTTCGGAAATGCATGAAAATAACAGGTGTTGTTATTCAGAAACTGCCTAATTGCACTCAGTTTTCCGTTTTTTTTTTTAAACACAATAGATCTTTTGTAACAAGCCTTCAAAGTTGACGTTTTTGAACACATTTCTCGACGAAACAGTGTTGAATTCAGACACTTTTCTCCGGCAGGGACTTCTGTGGCTCCGGGGGGAAAATTGCTCTTTTTGACTATTGAAAACCCCAAACCTCAAATTTTCTGGGGGGGAGGGGGTTTCATTGCTCCGGGGGGCAATGTCCCTTCCGGGCCACCCCCTAAATTCAACACTGCTACGAAATCAGAAAAAAGGGGGATCACGTGATCGAAATAGCTTAGAACTGGATAGGTAATTTAATTATCATAAAATAGAAAACTAAGTTCGATTCGAAATCGCTTCCATTGTCAGGCATTCAAATTTCATATCTTTCTGTTAAAAAATGAATTTGTAAATGTGTCATATAGCTTGTATGTAGCTGTGTAGCTACATACAAGCGTATAATGTGTAGCTTTATAACTTTTTATGTAATACCGTAGCCAACGGTGATGCGACAGAGTTCATGGAATTAGAGATCTAGTATAGAATAGAACCCATCGCATCATCGTACGCTAAGGTAATGGTAGTACACGAAATGAACTGCGAACTTTCTGTTTTCATTCAATACATTTTTTCTTAATCAAAACAACCACGAAAATTTGGATCTTTGACCTTGTTATTATGTGGCTAAGCTTTCTTTTTGAGTTTCCAAGATTATTTCATCGATTTGATCATAAATTGCAAGATTAAGCATTAAATTGAAAAGGAAGGTTAAAATACTTTTTTCCTTGAGGGAACTCGATAAGTCTAAAGAGGGAGGAGTTTAAGGTTGTTCTGAAATTGCCTGTTCAGCAATTCCAGGCTTTTTGACACATTTTCTGATTCTTTTTAAACGTATAGACATAAAATTCAAACCTGTCTATTGATGGCGTCTGGAAACTCGGTTCAAAATGCATGGTCTGAGAAAATTTTCGGAAAGATCTTTTGCCTTTTGTCTTTCAAATTTTTTGATATTTACTTGAGAGTAACGCTATCGAGCAAATGCTCCCTTTGTTTAGTCCGACTTCAACTTATTTCTGAATTTAAAATTCATTAAAAAAGAAAAAATATGTATAACTGAACCCAAGTAAAACACGAATAAAACACTAAACAAGCATTGCCGAAAATTCCGAAATGATACGCAATAATAATAAATAATAAAAGTCATTTACTCAACGCTTACTGGCACTAAGGAAAAGCGTCTTTCTTTGGCATCCTTTTATCATTTAGCCAAAATAATTAGTTATTTACAACATCTCTTATAAACTTTGACTTAAAACAACAAGACACACGTATGTGCTTTCAAGAAGTTAAGAAAAATAAAAGAATTTCAAAATGAATCAGCATTTTTTTTCAAAGCAACCACAAAAACTGAATGCTTTGATATTGTTATTACATCGCTTAGCATAAGATTTCTCTTCGAGTTTTCGATGCCTGGCAATATTATTTTATCGATTTGTCATAAATTGCAAGATTAAACATTAAATTAAAAAAAGGCAAAAATATATTTTTCAGTCTGAAGAAAATCACAGATTGTAAGTGCAAAAAGGGGCGGTTTTCACATTGCAAGCTCAATAATGCCAAGCTTTTCATCACATTTTCTACTGAAGGGACTTTCAAAACTCTGACTTAAAAATAACATGAAAACAACATGACATACGTATATACTTTCAAGAAGTTAAGAAAAATCCGAGAATTTCAAAATGAATCAGTATTTTTTTCAAAGCAACCGCGAAAACCGGAAGTTTTGCCATTGTTGTTACATGGCATGGCATAAACTTTCCTTCGAGTTTTCAATACCTTGCAAGATTACCCAGACGTTTTGTTCATAAATAGTAAGATTAAACATTATATTAAAGAAAAACAAAACTACCATTTTTCAGTCTGCGGAAAATCACAGATTATAAATGCAAAGAGGGAGGAGCTTGAGGCAGTACTCACATTGCATTCTCAATAATGCCAAGCTTTTTGACACATTTTCTATTGAAGGGGCTTTCAAAAGTTTAGCTTAAAAATAAAAATAACATGAAAACAACATGAGACATGTATTAAACTTTCAAGAAGTTAATGAAAATCCGAGAGTTTCAAAATAAATCAGCACTTTTTTTTTTTTTTTTTCAAAGCAACCACAAAATCAGGAAGCTTTGGTATTGGTGTTACATGGCTTCGAATAAGCTTTCACTTCGCATTTTCAATATCTTGCAATGATTACTATATCGATTTGTTCATAAATTACAAGATTAAATATGATATTAAAGGAAAGCAAAAATACTTTTTTCAATCTGAGGAAAATCACAGATTATAAGTGCAAAGAGTGAGGCGTTTTGAGGCGGTCCTCACATTGCCTGGTTTTATGACCCATTATCTAATGAAGTAGTTTCGAATTATCCTTTTTCTTTATACTAATGAGTAATTTACTTTTCAAGTTATAAGCGATTCTTTTCATGTAATCACAAGATTTTCTATTTTTCCGTCGGAAACTGTTCAAAATGCCGACTTTCAGAATTTTTTCTGAAAAATATGCTTTTACAAGTAAAGAAAGAAAAAAAAAAAAAAAAAAAGGAAAACGCCATTGGGTTATATAATTTCTAGATTAATACACTTGCAAATTTCATGTGTTTCCGAAGAAAAAGGAATTCAGAAAGTAACTTTTTTGTATTTCAGAACATTTGAATGTTCATTAAGATCTTAATGTTCTGCAAGGCAACTAATAATGTTTGTTGCATTGCAAAACATTAATAAATATCGATTTTTTTTTTTTTTTTTTTTTTTTTTTTGAAAAGAAGATTTTTTTTAAAATTTAATAAAAAAATTGAATTCATAAATATCAAACACATACAAGCAAGCAAATATGCAAATATTACCATTTTAAAAGGATAAAAGACATACGTTTTACTACTATACTATTATAGTAGTCAAAACAAAACTCAATTTTTTACTTTGAAAAAGGTGTCAATTAAATTCCCATGTAAGGAAGTTTCTAGATAAGGACTTATTTTGAAAAAAAAAAAAATCACAAAACATGTTAGTTATCTCGATTCTGAAAAATTACTTTTTGCGTACTCTTTCCACTATTTTGCTAGGAGTAAAAATACCGTTAATTGACATTTTTATACATTATATTTCATATGATATAGTTATATTACACATTTATATTATTTATATTATTCATTTATATAATATACCTTACATGCACTTATATATTTATTTTTATATTTCCATTATCAAATTATATATTTACGTTATGTTATGTTACATTTTTGAAATTTTGTGCTGTATTTTTATTCACGAAAACTTTCACGATAAATACCATACGATTTTGTGTTTATAGTATAGAAATGAGTAAAGCAGTAATGGGATAACCAAGATTATGCGAAAATTAAGATAGTCCAATTCCAATACTTAAGAAAATAACACCAAGAGAAATTTGAACTACAGAAACGACAGAGTTTTGACAAAGGGTGGCCGAGTTTCTCCATATTATGTTGTATAAAACTGGATTTCTTGAGATGAGAACGTAAATATTTTCCCTTGTCATCATCATCTTTTTTAATAATAATAATAATAAAACAATTACTTGAAAAATATTCAGAGTATGTCTTAATTCTCTCTTTGCATTGCGACTGCCCTCAGATATGATAAAAGAAAAGAGGGCGCTGCAAGGACAGTGTAGTGATAGTATAAATGTATATGAAGAAATTTAATCTTCCTACACCGGTAATCTGAAAGAGCTACAAATACATATTATTTTCGTCCATCCAATCAAATGTATGCTCTGGTTTCTCTTCATAATGCGAGCTAATCTTTCGCCTTTTACTAAAGATTACCGTGGAGAGGAACAACTCAATGAGCCTAAAACTAATTTTTGGAATCCCACCGAAAGGTGGGGCGTTTAAAAAAAAATAGACATCAGTTTGATAAGTTTATGTTTCGTTCTATGTTGCAGTTGTTTTCGCCTATTTTTAAGATCTGACCTCAGGTAAAATATCAAACGATTTTGTTTTTTATTGCGAGTCGGACATTAATTTTGAACAAATATTTTCATATTCATATCAAACATTTAGAACAGGAAACATTAAAATTACCAGGTTGCTTGGTTAATCGATACTGTGGAATAATTTACATAAAAATTGCAATTTCTTACTTTATCTTTTGTTTTTTCATACTTTGTCTCATATATTATTAGGAATGAAATTACTTTTCCTACATGTCGCACACGATCCCCATCCGCCCCACAGGAAGTTTGTAAAGAACTCAGGTGCAAGACTTATTGTAAATGTTATCTGAAACTGTTCCAAAAGATGGCTACTAAATAACTAGTCGTTGGGGGCCACCGTAATACTTACCCATCATGAATATGAATAATATAATATATGAAAATAAAACATGTGTAAACTATTTATAAAATGTATTGCAATTGCAAAACAAAATTTAAACGTATGTTTAAATATTTTTAATATACATAGTAATGCTCTATCAATGAATTGCTAATGAATAAATTTCGACAAATTATATAAAACGCAAACTACAGTGGAGCATCGTTTAAACGACGCCGAAGGGACTACAGACAAACGTCGTATAAACGATAACGACGTATAATCGATTTTCACTTCCAAAACTAGAATTAATTTTGTTTTCATTTAATTTTAATGTTTAACGCGATGATTTGCATGAATTTGTAAAATAAACAAACCAAAATAAAAAATGGAAAAAAAAAAAAAAAAAAAAAAAAAAAAAAAAAACGGGGAGGGGATTAGAAAGCAATTTAAATATGCTTACCTTTATTTATGTTTCACCTAAAGATTGCTCATTTGCAGTACATCATTTCCTTTCCATTTAAAGTCAAAGCTCAAAAACCCCGTGTGGCCAACTAAAAGTCACCAATACTGATAAGAGTTAGAAGGATAGTCTATTTGCAACTTAACCTTTTGATTACGGTCTAGATTGGTCACTATTTTCATATTCACTCGCCCCACAATTTTGAAAAAAATTTCGTTGTTGTCGACTGCTCCTAAAAGTATCACATGATAAGTCTTTTACAGAGATTTTTTACAGAAAGTGGTGCGGACAGAATATAGGAATAGTCGTTGGGACGACATATGTCCCAGCCCCGTAATCAAAGGGTTAAAACAGGTCGGGAAATCTGACCATCCCTGAAAAAAGAATGACCACTCCAAGTGTAATCTGTTACACGTAAGCTGATTTTTCAGACTAATCGAACACAGCCCACATTTTTATAATGTAGAGTGCATTTAAACACGTTCTTTGGTGTCATTCATAGCTGCCAACTTCTGCTCGTTCGTAAAATACACAAGAAAAATAAACAAAAATAAACCTATACAAAATCGAAAAATCGACGTATAAACGATTTTGGGCGTCGTATAAAAGATATATTTTTACATTAAAATGAATAGGAATGAGTCGGGACCACATTAAAACGTCGTATAAATGTAAACGTCGTATAAGTGATCGTCGTATAAACGATGCTTTACTGTACTCAAGCAGTGCTGTATTGAGTAAAAGATTTATAGCTCCCTTATAGCTCCAAAAATAATAATCATATTAACTAAAAGTTTACTGCGTCGGATTAAGCGTCTCATTTCCAATTAAAATGTATCTTTTAGTTGAAATTTCAATGAAATACAGGGTCATGAAAAATCGAAGAATGTGGAAAACATGATTACAAATATAATCTGATCAACTTCGTCCTTTATGCAAAATTTGTGTTATTTTATTGCCTTTTACGTACATTTCTTAAAATAAAAAAAAAAAATCGAAAATTTTTATATACCTTTCATCAGAACGAATTTTTCGAGAGTCAGTCCGAAAAAAATAGTTCAGGATAATCGAGTTACTGATATTAATAGGCTTCGTCCCATTCTTACTTGTCAGTACATCGAAAATTTCAAGTCTCTATTTCAATTTGTTCGGGAGATAGAGCGCTTACAGACACACAGACGGACGGAAGGCAATTTTTTTTTCTAAAAATATGTTTTTCGGAATCTCCAATATCTGAAACGTGCAAATTCTTCATCCCCCCCCCCCGCCCCATTTTCAAAACGATTGCAAGATTTACCCTATACTACGCATGATGGGTAAGTAATAATCGAAACAGGTTACTACTTAATTTCCCTAATAAAGACAAGCTTCTTTTTAAATTTATTCAATTGTCATTTATTTATCAGTGCGCCGGACCAGATGAAAACGGTGACTCCGCCCATCTTGAAATTCAATGAAGACAGCTTGTATCTTAGCCGCGGGATATTTTTAATTCGGAGATGTTTCGTTTAACTTGAATTTTATGGAACTGAGAGTTGATTCTTGTTATTTTGGTGTATTGAAGGCTTGATTTGATGAACGTACATTTTTACATATGAAGCTGGACAAAGAGCTGAAGTATGAAAAATTCACTTTCAGAAATAATATCGTTGAATCGGAATGAGCATTGCCAAGATTCAATCTACTTTTGAAAAAAAAAAAAGAAACACCACTTTAGGCATTCCACATTCCTATATTTGAGAAATATAGAGTTTTCCACAACAATCGATAGTGTTTGAAATATTCGTAGTTTCACACCACACATTTCTCCGAGCAATATTACGAGATGTATATATAGTCAGAGCAGATTATTATAAGTGTACTTGCTTCGGCAGTACATATACTAAAATTGGAACGATACAGAGAAGATTAGCATGGCCCCTGCGCAAGGATGACACGCAAAATCGTGAAGCGTTCCACATTTTTTTTGTATTTAATTAATTTTTTAGAGCAGTCTGATATTTCATAAGCTCCTAGAGTTTCTAAAATACTGCGTCTCATATTCGGTTGAGAAATTTCAGAAGAGTTCTGTCTGAATCATCAGTTTGGATGAAATCATTTGAATTTACCCGAAATCTGTAATCTTTTCAAAAACGGATCAACTCTTTGTTTTATATTATTCTCCCCATTTCCGAAGAGCCCGAACGATATCTGTCTACTGTGATAACAGGTGAAACTCTCATCAAGACGATGGTACATTCACGATATTAAAGAAACGATAACAAATTTATGACGTCGACGTGGAATGGATTATAATTTCCCAAGCGGAATTATTTTACATGTGCTTATAAGAAACTGCTATGTTTACATCCCTAATCTCCTGCTCAAAGAACGCGAAATTTTCTGACACAATTTCTAACTCCTTTTTAATCGTAAAGACATAAAATTAGCAGGCCTGATTATTGAAGCGATTTGGAATCATGAGTTTTCCATTTTATGATAAAAAAGGAAAAAAAAAATACTTTTCGAGTTATAAGCAATTGCGGTCACGTGACTACCGTTTTTTTCCGCTGTCTCGAGCTGCCTCTTGGAGGATTCGATTCAAAATACTAATTTTGACAGTATTTTCTAAAAGTTCTTTCATCTTTACAAGAAAAAAAATGCAAAATGTCTTTTGATGAAATAGTCTCTGAATAACAACCCCTCAGGGCCGTAGCTAGAAGTGTACGATAGGGGGGGAGGGGGGTTCAGGGGAATATAGGGGGGGCTTAAGGTAATGTAGGGGGGGGGCTCATATTTTTTTGTTCTCTCTCTAATGCAGAAAGATAAATTAGTGCATATTCACATTGTAGGTACTATATTTCTCATTAAACTGTTGTAATAACTTCATTTTATGCTAAGAAAAGTATATGATGATGGAAAATTTTGAATGTATAACTGGTGAAAAATTAAACATCCTGTTAGCTTCATATGTACCAATAGGATGAGAAAGTGTTGAAACACGTATTTTAGATACAATTTAGTAACTCTGCAAAACTGTGAAAGGGTCTCAAAACTAAATTAGATTTTTGAACAGAATTTCATTTGAATTTTCGGAACATTTAGTGACCTTGGAACTTTTTCCAGGGGGGGCTCAAAATATTTTAGGGGGGTGAGCCGCCCATAGCACCCCCTTAGCTACGGCCCTGCAACCCCTGTTATATTTCGTGCGTTTCCGAACAATAATGTTTTAAAAAATAGGTCAGAAAGTAGCCCCTTTAGAACCGCCTTAAATGATTTCCAAATTTAAAATTATTACAGAGGCGTAAGCGTTGGAACGCATTTCATGCAAAGTTAATGCGGCTCATGCATTCGCAGTTTTTCCCAAAAATTTATATTTACAGTTATCAACACAAGAATCGCTATAAATTTAACTCAAATAATATAAAGAATCTTTAACCTTTTGCACTCCACGCCATTCTTACACATTTGAAATAATATGTGGGGAATTACCTAAAAGTATTATTTGTTGTTTACCGTATGGATGTCAGTGGAGTGATAAATTCTAAACCATTGAAATATTTTTAATGGTAATACTATTAACATATTAGTATACACTATTATATAGTACTATTAACATACTATAATAGTATTTATTTTAATGGTAAAATAAATATACAGTCGAACCTCTATATAACGAAACTCCATACATCGAATTTCTCCATATAACGAATTTTTAGTAAGAACGTTCCCCTTTTCGCATGATTACATTAAAAACAGGTTCTATATAGCGAAATATCTATCTCCATATAACGAATTTCTTCATAAATTGATCTTAATTCATTCAGTTTTAAAAAAGCTTCGAAATCATATGGCATCAATTTTCCATCACTTATTTTTGATTTATCGTTCAGTGGAGAGGTTTTTTTTTTTTTATATATAAATATTACTTCTCTCCTTATTCTTTAAATCTAACAAGTTCATCCCACCTCCCACACACCTTTCAACATCCTTCTCAAAACACAGTCAATTGAATTGTTACACATATAAGAGAGGAATCAATGAGAGCACATAAGAGAGACCTTCAAATGGAGGAAAATATCAACTACAATTTTTCATTTCTTGCTAAAATTTGAGAATTTTTTTTGAGAGCGTAACAATTGTAATTTTAAAATCAAAACAACAAAAAATTACAGATTTCTTCCTCTGAAATTTATGTAAGTCTTCCTCATTTGATTTTCATTAAGCTTTCAAATAAATGTCTTTTCTCTTTTTTGAAACTGCTTAAATAAGTAAGAAATAAAATGTTAGGTTAATATATACTTTTAAACATTTCAAATTCTTATTTAAAAAGATCAAAAATAATATTTGTTCAAAATTTACACATTAAATACTATTTTTAACATCATACTCTATACATCGAATTTCTCTATATAACGAATTTTTTACTGGAACGATGGATTTCGTTATATAGAGGCTCGACTGTATTTAATTAGTCCCAGTCATTGACCACCCAGTTTAATATTGTTGAATACGGTTGATTCATTCTGTTGTTTGACTAAGTTGTACGACAGCGACTGGCTGTAGCATTGTGCCAAATTAAATGAAACATAAGATGCCAGCCATCTACTGCTAAAAGAGTTTCTTTTTTATTAAATTTACCGGGAGCAGCGCGAACGCAGTCCCGACTACCAAAAATTGTGCACCCCAACCAACCGCTTTTTGCGGAAGTGGCAGTCGTCAGCAGCCCGCAGTGCAATGGACAGCCTCCGACCGAGAGAGCCCCCTTCGTGATCAAGGCGTCTCAGGTGCCAAGTAAGTATGACCAAGATTGTTCAGTGACTACATCATATTACTTATTGCAGGAAGAAAATCCGGTGTGAGTATTATTTTTTAAACAGTTGAATTGCACCCACATCGGATTGAAACTATGCGTAAAATCCAAACTAACAGCGAATAAATAATTCGATTCAAGTGATCCACCGTTGGTTGCTTGACCGTTAGAAAAAAAAAAAAAAAAAACTTTTGAAATTTTTTTTACAATAATCCTAACATGATGGAAGTTCAAAATGACTATTATTTTTTTATTTTTTGTTTGAGCAATTTTCTCATGTTGAAGGGTTTACTGAATTGTAAATATCTCATCTTTTATATCTCTAAATCAAGTGCGGTTTAAAGCAATTTATTCAGAATAAAATGGGCTAAAAGTTTAGGTAATAGAGGAGTAATACTGTAGTTTCTAAAATTAATCCTTACTCGTGAAATTTTTGCATACAGTTTATAGTTTAAGATTTTTCCTCAAAATCTGTCCGTTTACAATTTTTCTAGCAAAAAAAAAAAAAAACTTTCAACGTGCCCCCCCCCCCCTTTTTTTTTTTTTTTAATTAGGCCGAAAGACTGTGTACTCCACGTGCCAAGTTCCAGGTCTGGGACTTGATTTCCTTTCGTTGAAAAAATTCCGAAAAATTTTTTAAAATACATCTTTAAGGCTTTCATATCTCTGGTGGTGAACAAAATAAAAATCTGAAGTACTGGTTTCTAATAGTATTTTATGGTAGTATTACATGCCAAAAATTTTAATATAGAGATTTGACTACAAGCTGAGATACTGCAAGGGAAGGAACACATATAAAAACAATATTGCCAAATTCCTTTTTTAGCACTTTTCATCAAAGTTGAAAATTGCTTATGCATTCGGTTTGTCTGTCCGTCTGGCCGGATGGCCGTCTGTCCGCGATCTAAGTCTCGTAAATATACTCGGATTGCCATGAAATTTTTGACGTGATTGAGGTTTAATCCAGCACGAACTCTATTGAAAATGAAGTTTCTATCATCATTAGTTTATTTACAGGGATAGTCAAAAGTTTTCCATTACATTACGGCATATGGGGAAAAATCGTTTCAAAGGAATTTCAAAAATGTTACACCCTGTCAAACATATTAAAATTTATTTGCATCTACGAGGTGCACAAAATTTTGTATTCTATAAAATATGCAGTGAAAATATAGCTATTATTCATTTACAGGGCCACACAAAATAGTTCCATTACATAATGGCAAAGAGGGGAATGGTGTGCGACATATTTTAAATATATTAAACTGTTTCACGTATAATAAAATTGATGTATATCACTGAGGCTTAATATAAATTATACGAATTATACGATATTGGGTTGCTTAATATGAAATACATAACATTTACAGGGACGCACAAAAGATTTAATATGGTATATTCTTTCCGAAGTACTGTATATGAATCCGATATGGCTGATGGATGGATGAAATGCATTTTAATTATGATATGCGCGTTTAAGTTTCATTAAATCTATGCACATTATATGATGTGTATAAATGCTATAGTTGATATACAGGGCTACCCAAAAGAGCTCGCCAACGTTATTGAATATGAGCGTAAGTTATTTAAAGGTGGTTCTTAAATAAGTTATGCATTTTTACGCTGAACTGCATTCAGTTTACTAAGAAATGTTTGCAGAATATAAATAAAATGATATACAGGATACAGGGCCACGCAAAGAATTGGGTACATGGACGCCTATGAATGATAATTTATGAGAATGTGATTTCGGGTATTTTAAGAGTCTTTTAGTTTAAAATAAATTTTAGCTTAATGCTGACGTGTATTAAAGTTGCAAGGTAAACTACAGGGCTGAACAAAAGTATTCAATTATGTCTCCATCTATTAGTATCAAGTGCTGAAAAAAAAAAAATTCAAGTTAATAGGCATTTTCTTACTAAACTAAATGTTCCCATTATATAGTACGTATATCAATTAACAATACAGGGCTGTTCAAAAGTATTGGAATACATATTTGGCTATATGCCCTTAATTTCCTAACGAAGTTTTATTAAAGATTTCATGAAGTGCTGGAAAGTGCTTCTTAATCTATGCTTAACGAATGATTTTTCTTATTTGTTTATTGTAGTCATAGGTAAATGTTTATCTTAGAATGTCATTTAAATTTATTTATTGTTATTATTTTTAAATAATACTAATAGAAAATAAAGCCTTTTGCAAAGCTTACTTTTCTTTTTAATATGCCTAAGGCTTACATTTTGTATGGTTTCAGTAATTTTTGTTTTAAGTAATTTTAGTAACTAAAATAAACCTCAATAACTTTAGACAAAAAAAAAAAAAAAAAAAAAAAAAAACATCGAACGTGTTTGAGAGAAAATTGAAACATATGAAACGTATAGAACTACATTCTGGCTAGTTGGTTTTAAAACCACAATTTAAGTGTCGCTTGCCATGCCAGCTCCTGAAACTTGTTTCTATCATGTTTGTTTCTGTAAATGGAACATTTATACGATGTTACCATGCATCAGCGTCAAGTAATTTTGAGAAAGTAAAGATATCCAAAGCCCTTCCTCATTTCGCATCCCTCGTTCCCAGCAGAAATCAATTTTTTAAGCTAGAATAAAACTTGCTTTGGAAAAAAATTAAGAACTACAAAATATTTGTTATTCATATGATACGTCATCTGGTGGATAAAGGTATTAACCTCTCGCTTTTGTATAATTTGCTCAGAATAATTATTTTTTTTGCACAATTTCAGATTTCATATATTTGTTTTCTATAAGATATGACAAAGTAAAAATTTATCTGAATTTGAATATCTGAAACTTTCAAATGCATTTACAATAAAGAATTATTTCAATGGAACTTTAGCATTAGTTAAAAGGGAATTAAAGGAACAATTACCCTGTACCGAAGGCTGCGAGCAGCGCCTCTATAGGCCATTTTAATTCCCAATAGCTAATGAATATCATTCCTTTCCGCTTTCAAACATCCTCTTTTTTTTCCGATCAGGAGCTAAAATTAAAAAATCTGGTCCCATTTGAATTTTGCGGCATGCCAGCTAATACGGAGGGGGGGGGGGGATACGGCACGCAGTTTCTCTGTGCGACAACGAATACAATCATTCAGAGTAACTTTGAACCATTGGGGGGGGGGGGGGGGAGGCGGGTAACTTTGCACCACGTCCTAATTTTCAATATTTTTGACTGCAAAAGACTAAATAAACTCTAGAACTGTGCTCTGTTGGCAAAGTTCTAAACTGGTATTTCTACTCTTTATTTTAGAAAAAAAAAAAAAAAAAAAAAAAGTAACACTATGCGCAATTAATTGCATAATCGAACTATTTTTGTGAAGTACTGTTTTCAACTTAATTGTGAATGCTGTTTTGAGTTGTTTTAATCCAATTAAATTTTCATAGTAAGTAACAATCTACTTCTTTATCAGACATATAATTATCTAAATGTTGTAAATGTGTTAATATTTATGATTATTTATTAATTAATAGTAAATAAAATCGGAGGTGTAGGGGAGGGTATAGGGAGGTATACGCCGTTTACCCTCTGTTTTTTTTTATGGAACACCGTATACCCTCTATTTCTCAACAAAGGTATAGTATGTGGGTCATTTTCAAAAAACTTGTACATTCTATGTCCCCCAACTTTAAGAATTTTTAATAACTAAAATAAAGTTTTAAAAATAAAATTTAAGCATTTACATTACTTGTCTGACTGTTTAGAGTAAATGTGGGCTAAATATTATCAGAAATTAAAAATAATATTAGTGTAGTTATGGTTTTAATGTGTCAGCTATAGCTAAAATGCTATGTCCCCTCTTCCCTTTTTACTTTTTCAACTGCTATAAAATTATAAATCAATTGTCAAAAGTGCTAATTTTTTCAGTTGTGAAAATTGTCATCTGTCTTATCTGTAGCATAGACCATATAATATATTTTTTAAAACTTGTTTTTTTATAAAAATGGAACAATTTATTGTTGTCCCCAGATTTTTTCCCCTCTGTTACTTCCACTCTGTTACCATATTTATGGTAATAAATTATTACTACTAAGTGTTCAACACAAGGTTTTGCAGTTCTTCGAACAGTCTATTTTTAGATGAGGCCACCATTTTTTAAATTATTAAGTTATTTTCATCGTGGTGTTGAACTAAAGCAATTACAAGATAAGGATGTTTTATTCAGTTTCCCCTCTGTTACCAGCTTTTTTATGTGAAATTTATTTTTCTTATACTTTTATAAAATTTTAACCATAAGATCAAATGGTGCTTCTTAAATAAATAGACTTAGTTTTTCTTGTTCTTAATTCACTTTGTGCTGATAAAATTATTTGCAGTTTTTTTCCCCTCTGTTACCACTCCCCTCTGTTACCATGCTTATGGTAACAGAGTGGAACAAAGTGGAACAGAGTAAGAAACTACTAAAAAAACCAAGTTTATTTAAACATTGTTCTTGAAGGCTGCACATTCTCGTTTCATGTTCTTAGAACAGAATTAAAAATATGCATTTTTCTTTTTAAATATAAAATAGTAGTTTTTGTGGTGAGCTAGTTGCCATAAACATTAGGCTTTAATTTTCTCAAACAAAATGCTTCTTTAATTGTAGTCATTTATATTTATGAATCAATACTACTTATTTATGAAAAAATAATGCAGCGTGAAATACTACTATTTTCGAATATTAATTTTTGTAAAAGCCTTTCATTTTTGCTTGGTCTGTTTCAAATTTTAGGATATTTTATAACACATGATAAAAATGTATTAAAGAAGAAAAGATCATTATTTAAGAAGGAAAGAATTTATAAAAAAGATACACCGCGTCAGATACTACTATTTTCAAGTAGCAATTTCTGTAAAAATCGTTATTTCTTGGGTTAAAGCGTCATCCAATTGATACGCGAATTTGTTAAAATTTGAAAATCTAAGGCGAGCTGTTAGAAATCGAAACACATGAACACATGAAATACCAGTATTTTCGAATAGTAGTTTTTTGCAAATACCTTAAATTCTGCCTTGATCTGTTTGAAACATTGAATCTTCATGATAGCTTATAAAATATAATAAAAAGTTATATAAAAAAATTGCCTGGTCTAATCCCACTATTTTTTAATAGTATCTTTTGCAAAAATCTTAAATTCTTGCTTTAAAGCACCACTACCTCGACTAATATAAGATTTTTTTTTTTTTTTTTTTTTTTAAACTAAGCAGTGCATTTGTCATAGCACATGATATAAATTTACAAAAGAGAATGCCCTGCCAAATACCACTATTTTCCAATTGTAATTTTTGTAAAAATCTTTAAATTCTTGCTGGATATGTTTGAAACATTAAGATCGTATACAATACATGATATAAACTTATAAAAAAAAATATGTCACATCAAATATCGCTCCACTATCAATCAGCGTTCCTTTTGGTTACTTTTTTTTCCCACTCTGTTACTGTCAATTTAAGGTGGTTTATTTCACTAAAAATTTTACCAATCATCATTTTGAATAATTAATTGTGTAACTTTAACTAATATTTTATTTATGTGATATTTTTTTATAATTTAACTGAAAAAATGTGAACACACATTTAATTAAAACTTATGATTTTTCCAAAAAAGTAACAGAGAGGAAATCTTTTGTATTTTACAAAAATAAAAATAATCATAACAAAACAACAGTTATAATTTTCTGAAAGTAGCAATCATGTAATTAAAGGAAATGTGATATTTGCTGTTTTAGGTGTTTTATTTTTTAAATAAAAATTTTTGACTGTTGGTAACAGAGGGGAACATTTTACTGTTGCAAGTTCATACTTTATTTTTTATTTGACATTCCAAATCAAAAAGTGAACTGCTGTTTTCAGTTTTATATACAAGAAATGTTTTAGTATCGTCTAATATTTTTATAAGTTGCATTTAAATTTTTTTTTTATTTGTGAAAAATTTCCCAAATGTACAAGTTTTTTGAAAATGACCCATGTACACTCTAGGGAATACTCTCTACATTGAGCGTATACCCTCAAGTTTATTTGCGACTACACTACTGAATAAAATCACAATGCAAAATAAGAAGGAATACCGTTTTACCAAATTTGCAGAGTAACTTTGAGCTGGTTCAAAGTTATACTGATATTTATAATTTATTGATTATAGATGATTATAGATTATTGATTATAGATGATTATAGATTATTGATTATAGTCAAAAATTCTCCATATCTATCTATATTATAAAGGCCAAACGTATCTGTGCGTAACGCGTACGTCATTTTGCG
The DNA here is from genome assembly GCA_964019185.1 of Maratus speculifer. Classification (NCBI taxonomy): domain Eukaryota; kingdom Metazoa; phylum Arthropoda; class Arachnida; order Araneae; family Salticidae; genus Maratus; species Maratus speculifer. Next base: position 312,333,663 of record OZ025296.1, on the reverse strand, counting down.
AATGACAACTTGAAATTTGAAATGAAATTTCGGTATTGCATTTTTTTTTTTTTTTCTAAATATCACACATTTTCAATTTTTACACCATCGTGTAGGGAAAAAAAAGTGTGCTTTCAAATGCAATTTGTTTGAAAATTGTATCTCAATTTATTTTTGAGATATTAATTTTTTTTGTAGTTTTTAATACCGTTTTTCGAATAGTGGCAACAGAATAACTCCATATCTATAGAAAACAAAGGGGAAAACACCGAAAAAAAGCAGATTACGGTATTTTTATGTTGCAATTTTCCCATTAGCCTTTGCCTTTTCACATGTCGGATTTAGATTTCACGGGGGGGGGGGGGAATTCTATGATTAAGCCAAAGTGGAATAAATTTTGCAGTTTATCATTTCAGAATACCAAGCATAAGAACCTTAATTAATAACTTCGTCATAGTAACAGATTTTTATTATATTTTACTGCTTACTTTACGATTAAAGTTTAATTTTTATAATTCGGACAACTGAGTTTCATAGACATATAATTTTGTTAACTTTAGGTTAAAAAAAAATATTTGTATGCGAGTTAGAAAAACCAATATTAGATGCATTTTTTATTGTGACTAATTTCGTAGCTTTCTTATAAGTCAATGAAACAGTTCCTTCATAAATATTTTCTTTCATCGAAATTCGACGGGTTCTACCTTGTTTTATATAAATGCCAACAGTCTGCATTAGATATAACATGTAAATATTTTCAAAAATATGTGTAAAATACATAAAATTCATTTAAAGGCGTTATTCGGGGCGGAGCTAGTCAAATTTGACATAGCATACATTTGACATTTTTTATTCTTGTTTGAATAATGCAGAGTTTTTACAAAAGAATCATCGGGTTTCAGAAGCGTTTATTTCGGAACAAAATTGGGTTACGACAATGAGTTAGTCATGGAAATAAACTGAAAATATACAAGATTGATACAAGGTCTCAGGTGCAGTCTTTCAATTTCAATTCCTCGTCAATTCAATTTCTTGGAACTACGGATGGAACTCTCTCTAACTGATTTCATTGTTTCTTCAGTAACACTTGGTTATTTATTTATTTATTTGGATAACATACATCCGACTTGTGTGCTCGACATGAAAGCCTGCTTGTAAGTCATCGTCAATATACAAGGACGAGATAGCACAAGGAAATTTACAACGCAAGAGAAATACAACCAGGAGCTCCACACAAAGTGCGTGTGCAATGGAGCCAGCGGGAATCGAACCCACAACCTCAAGGTTAGCAGAGCGGCGTCTTAACCACTCGGCCACAGAGGCCCATAACACTTGGTCTGCCGGAACTTTTGTCTTTACATAAACAACCGGTTTCTTTGAACTGTCGATACCAACGCAAAATGCCTTATTGGGTTACATTAGTATGGCTTCCGGAATGCTCTCAGAACGGTTATAAGTGATTTATGCTTCGAAAATACTAGTACACAAAACGCTTTCTGCTGTCCAGTCGCCATTTTGAATATGACGTTCGCGCAGAAACCATGGCAACCAGACACACATGACATATACGCAGCGCGAAACTGTAGTTAATTCCCTCTCGTTTGAGTTGTCATGGAAACATATACGTTTCCTAGTTCGCACGTAGTAACGTATCAAAACCCGATGATTCATTTGTAATAACCCTGTATACTAGTACTAGTATGTATTATTATAACTATGGATATATTATTGAGTTAAAACATTGAAAATTGTTTTTCAGTGCATTTTTATGTTTTATATGAGCAACTAGCAGGCTAAGCCCGCTGCGCTGGTCTATTTTTCAAAACAAAACATGAATCAAACAAAATATTGAATATAATTGCGTTCTTTAAAGCAACTTCACCTCGAATGGTCTTTCACATTTCTAAAAATCATACAAAACGCCATTGTATTTAAAGATAGAAAATCAACGATTATAAATGCACCAAAAATGCATTAAAAGTTAGCAAACAGCTGTTTCGAATCTACTGTCGAGATTCTTCATCAGTGCAAAGCTCAGCGAGCTACAAAAAACAAAACTGAGCCAAAAATAAAAACAACAACAATGGAATCAATGCCCGTTGACGCCAAAATATATTAAAATAATAATAAAATATTATGTTGTTGTATCATCTTATGCATTCGATAAAATTCGGGCTTTTAAGAAAAAATTTTTCTGTTGACCATTTATTGTAGAGTTTGATAGATAAATGAGGCAATTATGAAAAGAGCAATTTAAATATTGTCTATTCTCCATACTTCTATAATAGCGAGCATTATGATCACAGAGATTGACCATTGAATTTAAACAATTTTCAAGTGATTCATTTTCATTTGATAGTTTTTGAACTCTAAACCTCTCAACTTGAGGATATGGGTGTCTGTGGAAACCTTAATACATCCTCTATCAATATTATATTATATTTCGCAACGTACATCTGCTTTTGACAAATCTATTACAGTGTTCCGTTTTTGGAATGCAGCAGAATAAATAAAGTTAAATAAAGTTTTCCTTAGAAAAATAAGGTTAATGTTTTTTGAATGTGTGAAATTCATTTTTTGATACAGATGTCATATACGCATCACGTTGGCATGATTGAAACAAAATGAACATTTTATGCCTCTTATGGTAATCCAGCTCTGTTTTTAATTTATTAATGAACTATTTATTTATTCTCATTTGCATTTTAAAATGATACAGAATGTTATGTTCTATACATAGAAAAGTAAAATAGAAAATAGAAATGTATCTGTCATTTGAAAACGAAGTTTCCGTTAAAGTGGCGCCAGAAATGTATCACCCCAACGTGGTGCATATATGACATTTGTGCCTCTTTCTTACAACATGGGTGTGTGCATTTGCACCTAAATTTAGTTATTTAGCTCTATTTTTGTAATATTAACTGGCGTTTGTACAATGTACAGTACTACTTGATTATTCTGTCGAGAAAAAAATTAATAGCAGATTATAGGAATAAATGTCAATAATCGATGATCGTAAGAATGATAGCAATTGATATTACACGCGATACACGTATTTTTTTACGTCATAAGTGTGTAACGATCTCGATCAGTATAAAGCGAGTTACTACCTGAGAGTAACTGGCTTGGCCTTTTGCTCAACGGTTAAAGCACTCGCTTCCTGATCAGAGGTTCTCAGATCAAACCCAACCGGCGCCAATCTCCCCTCATTGGTGACCCTGGACACGCACGCAACTCTCTCTCATCATCAACTTCTAGCGCACAACAATCAACTCACCTCATCATCAACAGATGGCAGCACCAAAACAATCTCTCTCACCGCAAAGCCTGTCCTCGGATCACAATATGCGTATGACAGCATTCATTCACGAGTGCATATCGCTCGTCAGACGTCAGTAATACGTCTTTCTCACTGGGGGCATACTCTGTAACGATCTCGATCAGTATAAAGCGAGTTACTACCTGAGAGTAACTGGCTTGGCCTTTTGCTCAACGGTTAAAGCACTCGCTTCCTGATCAGAGGTTCTCAGATCAAACCCAACCGGCGCCAATCTCCCCTCAAGTGCTTTTTAATTCGACTTTCAATTTGTATTTTTTATTTATGTTTATTGTTCTTTCGTTATTTAAAATGAATTTATGTAAATTTGAATAGTTTGGCGAAACTGGCCGACGTGTTAATCAAGTAGCACTCAATTCACATTTGAAAATATCATATTTCACAAAAAACTCCGGCACAAACTGGGATTTGGAAGATTTCCTTCCAATACCAATGCGGCAAAATCCTCGTTTTAGAATAGCGGAGAAATGTGCATTTTTAAAAATTATTTTCATTATTTTAAAACGAAAATAATAATAAATAAAAAAGTTACTGCAGCACAAAACAATTTATAGAATTTCTAAAAAGAAATTGAAAGTAAATAAACAATTTATTAATACAGAAACAACTATTGCTGTGTTACCATATCAGGCAAAATAACACCGTTTTGGCGATAGTCAGATACCTCAGTGTGTATATAAAATCTGTGCCAAACATGTTTGGAAAAAACAATAATCGTTATTTATACAGCATGTTTAAATACTGTAGTATGGTGAAAAAAATGTATACATGACATATACGCACCACATTGGCGCGTTTTTTTCTTTTCTTCTAAAGCCAATTCGGAGAAAATTTTGTTTTCAAATACCAGTTACATATATAGTTTACAATTATTTTCTGTTATTTTAAATAGAAAATAACAATAAATTTTAAAAAGTTTAGTTAATAATTATAAAACAAAACTATTTATATCCTTTAAAAAAGAAAATAAAAATTTATTAATAAATAAACAACAGCCAGGTTACCAAGTGAGGCATAAAATCGCCACTTTATTGCAGTCGCGCAAATGTGGCGCATAAATGACAAATGTGCCCAGATTAAAATAGTTTATATAATTGAAAAAAAAAAAAGAAAAAAAATGTAAATAGACAATTTATTAATAAACAGACAATAACATCCGGGTTGCCATATCAGGCAAAATAATGACACTTTGGTGTCAGTTAATTACCCAGATGTATATATGGTATTGGCGTAAGAGACAAATCGCACCAATGTAGTGCGTATGAGATATCTGTGCCAAAAAAATTTAAAAAGTTGCAGTTAAATTATTTTACAATATCTATGTATGTGGAAAGACATTTACACTAAAATTTAAATATTATTCATTTTTGTGGTATTAACTGCTATATATGTATTTAAGTTAAATGTAAAATTTTTTCCTAAAAATGCTCTCACTCATTAAAAGAGAGAGAGAGAGAAAATAGTTCTTGCGAACATTGCTCCGTCTTGTGCTTTTTTTGGTTTAGAATAGCATTGATTGGCGACAAAAGTAGATTGAAACACCCAATTGAAGAAACAACATACAAATAACAATTAGAGCCTTTTTTTTTAAAAATTAATTCTGCTAGTTTCTTCTGTAAAACACATAACGGGAAAATTAGATTTAAAAATATTTTTAGAAAAAGAAAGAAAAAAAAAACTTATGTTTTACCTAATGAAATTTTTGAGATGTTGTTTTCTTTTAATCTGTCTCGAAAGAAATAAATAGCCAAATATTGTGTCACTTCAAAACTTTCTTTCACACTGAGTTACTTTTTAAATATTATAAATATTCTTTTTTTTTTTCCGTTACAGATAATTTTTTTTCCTTTCATAATATTATTTTGCATTAAACGGATTTTTTTTCTTTTTATCATTATTTATTTTAAATCAATGAATTAACAGGTTTTTTTTTTTTAAATGTTTATATTATTTTCCATTAGAGAAAGCATTTCATTTCTTTTTTGAAATATAATTATCGCCAAAAAATTAGTTGTTGCAACCCTTTCATCAAAAATAACCAAAAAATATGAAATTTAGTACGAAAAATCAGAGTTATCCCTGTATGTTTGTATCATAAACCTCCGCAAAAATATTTCCTATCGAATGATATAATCTGCAAAAAGATCCATCGGGTAGTTTTTGAAAACAGTCGTTTGGAAGTTTCAGAACGTCTGCTTTATAATATATATGATAAATAGTTCCTTTTTTTATTTCTTAATATTCATGGTTCTCTTCTTTCACTTTTCTTATGCATAATGTTTGTTGTAACTTCATAAATTATACTTATACAAACAGTGGCGTAGCTATGTTTTTTGGCGCCCGGGGCCAGCAAGAAATTTTGCGCCCCCACCCCAATATATATATATAACAATTTCTCTCAATTTGGCGCCCCTAGGCCTTGGCGCCCGGGGCGGACGCCCCCCTTACCCCCCCCCCCCCCCCTTAGCTACGCCACTGTATACAAATTGTGTGATGTTGTGAAAATTAAATTAGGAGTCTTTACATATCTGTAAACATTTTTTGGGTTCAAAGTTGTCTTAACTATAACTTTTTTTTTCGGTAATGAATTAATTATTTTAGATGATATTTATCATGTGGTGCAAAGTTAGCTTAAACGGCTGGATAATTTTGAACCAGGATAAAAATTCATTTTTCATTACTTTTATCATTATTATTCCTCAATTTTTGATAGTCATATAATAATTTAAGATTATTTTTTCTCTTTTATGCCTCTCGTTGCAACAATATACTCAAAATAAAAATGTGGCATATCAAAATAGAGATAATGTGGAAAAAAATTATCCTGAATTACTGTACCTTTGAAACAGTCTCTTCCATTTTGAATAATGCTGTAATAATATGTGGTGACACAATAATAATTCCTAAAAATTAAATAAAATAAATTCTTATAGAACAGTCTATTTTATTAACTTTTTTTTATCTTTTTAAAAAGCCATACTATTTTTTATAAATGTGAATATTTTGGCTTCAATTTCTTTTCCCACATTCATTACTACTTGGTACTACTTGGTTATCCCGTTGACCAATTTCGCCAAATTATACAAATCGTCAAACTTATAGGCAAATTATACATGTTGACATAATTTTTATTTTAAATAACGCAAAAACAATCGTTTTTTAGTCGACGGGATAACCAAGTAGTACCGAACATACTATGTAAAACTGTGCATGGATATTTAGATTTATGATATTTTATACTTAATATGATTTTTTTTCTTTCTCTCGTGTGTATTAAAAATGAAGAAAATTTATCAAATTCTCAATTTAAATATTAAAAAAAGAATGCTAATAATAATTGTAAACTTGAATGTTAAATTCCATGCATAAAAATATTAAATTCACCATGGAGAGCAAGTAAAAAAATCCTGTCTAAATTAGCAGAAAAGTCTTAGTGTTTATAGAACAAGCAAGTTATTTCCACATTTTCGAAATTAACTGTTTTCTCAAAATTATCCTTCTATAGTAAAAAAAAACTAGCCTTAAAAGGAATGACTCCTGGGATGATGCTGATGTGGAAGATTTCCGGAACTAACGAATCCGGGTTGTCCACTCCTCCCATGAGTCGAATAGACCAATCAGGAAAGGGCTCCGTCTATGCACCGCCGTATGGGTTACCATAAAGAGAGGAAAGGTTACCATCGCCAACAATCGCCAAGTTTGTCGCCAACTTGGCGATATATCGCCAAATTTGGCGACCAAAATTAGTTGTCAAAAGTGACGCCAACTTGGCGATAACTGTAATATTTCGCCAAATTTTTAATTTCTTTACAACACCAGTCGTTTCATACATCATTTGAGAGGTTTGCAACTGCTTATTCATATAATGGATGTCTTGTGTGTTATCCCTCATTCTGCTCCCCAGGGGGGGACACATTTTTAATTTCTTTACAACACCAGTCGTGTTACACAAGATTTGAAAAGTCTGCAACTGCTTATTCATATTATGGATGTCTTGTGTGTCACCCCCACACTCTGCTCTCCCCTGGGGGGGTCACATTTTTAATTTCTTTATCTGTAGTAAAAAAAAAAACTAGCCTTAAAAGGAATGACTCCTGGAATGATGCTGATGTGGAAGATTTCCGGAACTAACGAATCCGGGTTGTCCACTCCTTCCATGAGTCGAATAGACCAATCAGGAAAGGGCTCCGTCTATGCACCGCCGTATGGGTTACCATAAAGAGAGGAAAGGTTACCATCGCCAACAATCGCCAAGTTTATCGCCAACTTGGCAATATATCGCCAAATTTGGCGACCAAAATTAGTTGTCAAAAGTGACGCCAACTTGGCGATAACTGTAATATTTCGCCAAATTTTTAATTTCTTTACAACACCAGTCGTTTCATACATCATTTGAGGGGTTTGCAACTGCTTATTCATATAATGGATGTCTTGTGTGTTATCCCTCATTCTGCTCCCCAGGGGGGGACACATTTTTAATTTCTTTACAACACCAGTCGTGTTACACAAGATTTGAAAGGTCTGCAACTGCTTATTCATATTATGAATGTCTTGTGTGTCACCCCCACACTCTGCTCTCCCCTGGGGGGTCACATTTTTAATTTCTTTACAACACCAGTTGTATGACACATCATTTGAAAGGTCTCCAACTGCTTATTCATATTATGGATGTGTTGTGTGTCATCCCCCACTCTGCCCCCCAGGGGGGCACATTTTTAATTTCTTTACAACACCAATTGTGTGACAAATCATTTGAGAGGTCTGCAACTGCTTATTCATATTATGGATATCTTGTGTGTAATCCCCCCCTCTGCCCTCAGAGGGGGCGCATTTTGTAATTTCTTTACAACACCAATTGGTGACACATCATTTGAAAGGTCTGCAACTGTTTATTCATTTTATGGATGTCTTGTGTGTCACCCCCACTCTGCCCCCCAGGGGGGGCACATTTTTAATTTCTTTACAACACCAGTCGTGTGACATATCATTTGAGAGGTCTGCAGCTGCTTATTCATATTATGGATGTCTTTTGTGTCGCCCCCCACTCTGCTCCCCAGGGGGGGCGCATTTTTAATTTCTTTACAACACCAGTCGTGTGGCACATCATTTGAAAGGTCTGCAACTGCTTATTAATACCATGGGGTATTGGCGAGCGCAGCAAGCAGGGGTAGCCAATAATTTGGAATCGCGAAGCGATTACGCGGGGGGTTGGCGAGCATAGCGAGCAGGGGGGCGGGGCCCCCCTAGTTATTAAAACAGAAGTTTTGGGTTTTAGAATTTTACTTGCTCAATAGCTGAAGCGGCGTTTTCGAAACTTGGAAGTCATTTTTCTCTAAATGACATTTTTGGTCATAGCGCGCACGATATCTCAAAATGTTGTAAGTATTTTTACATAAACTTTTCCAAATATATATTTCATGCTAATCTGTATAAACTGAACCTAAAATTTCCTTTTCATTGTTCAAGAAAATTTATTTTTTAGGTGATTATCTTGTTAAAATTTTCTATCAGTTAAATACAATTTTGTATTAAAAATAGAAAAAAAAAACAAACTTTAAATATAAGTTATTCAGGTTCAAGATAATTATTACAATCTGATATATTAATAGGTACCAAAATTTCCATTCTAGTCGCAATATTTATTTGGTAATCTTGCGCGTAAGCAGTTAAAACAATTTTCTGCTCTTCAAATGTCTGACAGTTTGGAACGCTCTGTAAATGCTAATTCTGCACCTTGCAAAAATTTTTAAAGGTATAAAATGAAAGAGCGTGCTTATATCTTTCATCTTAATAGAAACTGTTTTAATATCATAAGCATTTTAAGATATTAAATATTAAAGATAGTCTCTTTTTTTTTTCAATTTTTCCGATTTTAAGAGTCCTGAGACCCCTTAAAGTTTTCATTTGTATGCATAATTGCATTGGATCTATTAACAAAATTTGCAATATTTCGCGATATAATTGGTAAAATATAATAGACAAAAATGAGGGGGCAAAATATTCACAATTAAAGAAGTTTTCGGTTAATATTAAAATTAGTTGGATGTGCCAATCCTAAAACTTTCTTCTAATTCATACGTACATATTAATTTTTCAAAAATTAGTTACGCATGTTAATAATTTCATATTATTAATTCTATACTATATCAACTTTGATTTTCATCTTATTAATTAATTTTAAAACTAGTTGGATGTGCCAATCCTAAAACTTTTTCTAATTCATACGTAACTTTTAATTTTTCAAAAAATAGTTACACATGTTAATACTTTCATATTATTAATTGAATACTATATCAACTTTGATTTTCATCTTAAATTTCTACTTCAGTCAATTAATCGGAGTAAAACAAGTTAATGTGGATCATGATATTTATTAAAATCAATAGTTTCTTCTTATTCTGCTATCATTAGCTGTTTTGCAAAAAGTCGACTTAGCAGTACGGGAATTTACGTCACTGCACGAGCCGATGGACAATAGAACGATGAAAAATCGAGAAAATGATACAAAAAGCGCTATCACAATGCTTCTTTTCCGCGGAATATTTCAAAATTCCAGGAAGGTCTGCTGGCCCTAGCCAAAATCATACACAAAAAATTTGATTTAATTCTGTAGTTAACTTTACATATTTTTAGATGGTATAATAACGAAAAGAGTACGGAAATTGCGCCCCTTCTGGCAGATTGTTTTACAAATTCAGGGAAGACCTGCTTGTCATACCCAAACATAATCATACACACACACAAAAAAAAAAATGATTCAGTTCTGTGCATAACTTCATATATTTTTTGTTGATAATATAATGAAAATGGCACAGACATCGCGATTATAGTGCACCTTTCCGGCGGATTTTTTTTTAATTCATGGACGGCATACTGACCATATTCAAATACTTACACAAAAAATTTAGTCCAATACTATGCATAACTTCATGCACTTTTAGGAGGCACAATATTGGAAATAGCGCAAAAATCGCTGTTACAGTGCCTCCTTTCGGCGGAATATCTTAAAATTAAAGATGGACCTGCTTGCCACAGCCAAAAACATTTAAGCATTTAAATGTAAGGCAATGAACAGTACTAAAATAATCGAGGTGGGCGACTTTTTACACACAAACATATTTAATAAAACTGACGGCACTACAGACGACATACACACATATTGTAAACACAGAACAACTATCTGGAACGTAGATACATTATGTTCCTTACATAATTCCATGGAATAGACAAGGGGCGCCATCTACCGTTTAACCTGAAAAGTAAAAGTATAAAATACCACAGCTCTTCCCCACTTAGTAATGAAGTCGGTCAGGAGCTCTTCGATGTCTTCTGGACCTTCTAAGTACCTGTGGAGAAGAAGAAGAATTAGTTTTTACATGTTCAGGGGCATCAACTGTAGCACTAGTAGGAACCGACGGTTTTTGGTGAATATTATCAGAGTTAGCTGAATTAGAACTCGAAGAATCAGGATTATGAAAGTCAGTTGGAGTAGGATCTGGAACAACTGGAACATGAGAGTCAACTGGTTGCGGATCTGTGAAACTTGACTGTAAGGGTGGAAAATCATCTTGCTTCACACTTGTAATTTCACTTCTAAAATTTTCTGTAACATTTTCTTCTGAATTTGGATCATTGGTTAAAGAAATATCTTCTCCTACATTAGTTATTTGATCCACATGCCTTTTCCAAATATTCGAACCAACTTGAACTCTGTAATGTAATTTTCCTTCTCTTGCTACAATTCGACCAATTTTCCATTTGGCTTCTGGAGTATAATTTCTTACAGCTACTTCCTGGTTGACTTCAAATTCTTTTACTTTAACTTTAGATTTCCTTGCAGTTTGCTTTTCATGAACAAAATTTGCAACATTTGGCACGATCAAATCTATGTTTGTTCTTATGTGACGCTTTAGAAATAAAGATGCAGGACTTTCCCCCGTTGTAACATGTGGCATCTTCCTGTACTGCATAAGAAAGTTATTCAGCTTCATTTGTAAAGTACCTGGTTCAGACGCTAAGGCTTTTAATCCACGTTTGACCGTTTGCACATATCTCTCAGCCTGTCCATTTGTAGATGGATGGTACGGTGCACTAAACTTATGTTTTACACCATGACTTTTTAAGAACATTTCAAATTCTTCAGATGTAAACTGCCTAGCATTATCTGATACCAAAGAAATAGGAAAACCGTATCGTGCAAAGAGAGAAGAAAGACAAATAATTGTATTTTCTGAAGTTGTACTAGGAACTATAAATACTTCTGGCCATTTACTATAAGCATCAACCACTAACAAAAGCATTTTTCCGTTAACAGGACCAAAATAATCAATATGAATTCTCTGCCATGGAGCAGTAGGCCATTCCCAATGATGTGTATCAACCTTAGGAGGATTATTTTTCAAATTTACACAAATAGAGCAATTTCTTGCAATATCTTCTATATCATGGTCTATTCCTGGCCACCATACAAAACTACGGGCTAAAGATTTCATTTTCACTATACCAAAATGACCAAAATGTAATTCCTTTAATATTTGTTGTCGATGGATTTCTGGGATAACTACCCTACAACCTTTTAAAATACAACCATGCTGAAGAGTAAATTCTTCTTGTTTACCACCAAAAAGTAAATTCTTAGGAATTTCTGAACCAGAAATGAGGTGATGAAAAATTTGTCGCAAAAGAGGATCGGTTTTTGTAGCTGAAGCAATAGATTTAGCATTTAAAGGTAAAACAGAAAGTTGATTTATTTGAATGATTTCCGATTCATCAAGTCCTTCATTTGAATTATATTCGTGGGGCAAATCTTCACTACGTAATGGAAGACGTGAGAGTGCATCGACATTACCGTGTTCAGTAGTTTTCTTATAGCGGATGTCATACTGGAACGTTTGTAAATATATGGCATATCTTTGCATTCTAGCAGCTGATAAAACCGGAATACTTTTAGAAGGTGAAAAAATTGAAACTAATGGTTTACTATCAGTAAACAAAGTGAATCTGTTACCGTACAAATATTGAAAAAATTTCTTAACACCAAATATTATTGCTAATGCCTCCTTATCTACTTGACTATACCGTTTTTCGGCATTATTCAAGGTTCTGGATACAAATCCAATAGGCTTTTCAGTCTTGTCTGGCATCACATGCGAAAGAACTGCAGAGATACCATATGGAGAAGCATCCGTAGCTAAGATTAAAGGTAATTTAGGATTGAAATGCGTCAGCACTCTGTCCGAAGTAATTTCTCTTTTTATTTTTTTAAACGCTTGATCACATTTGTAAGACCAGTTGAACTTTACATTTTTTTTAAGCAAATTATTCAAAGGATGTGCAATTGTCGATAAATTCGGTACAAATTTTGCATAATAAGTTACAAGACCAAGAAATGCTTTTACCTGGGAAACATTTTCTGGCTTAGGGGCATTTACAATTGCTTCTATTTTATCTGGTGTTTTATGAATACCATGTTTATCCACTTTATACCCACAATAAGTAATTTCATCTGCCATGAAGAATGATTTTTCCTTATTTATCCGAATATTATAATTTCTCAACCTTTCTAATACTTGCTTTAACCTTTGCAAATGAATTTCGTCCGTTTCCCCAGTTATTCCTATATCATCAATAAAAATTGTAATTCCCTCAATTCCACTTAAAATTTGTTCGATTTTTCTTTGCCATATAGCAGGAGAACTATTAAGACCCATTGGTAATTTAAGAAACTGAAATAATCCTTTAGGTGTATTAATGGTTAATAATTCCTGGGATTCCTCATCAACGGGCAATTGGAGGTATGCTTGATTTAAATCAATTTTTGTAAAATGAACACCACCACTTAAAGTAGCTAACATATCCTCTATTTTAGGCAAGGGATATTTTTCTACTTTCAGATATTTATTTAATGTGACTTTAAAGTCTCCACATAAGCGTATTTTACCATTAGATTTTACCACTGGAACAATCGGGGTTGCCCACTTGCTATTTGTAACTGGTTTAATTATACCTGCTTCTTCTAATCTTTGTAATTCCTCATTGACTGCAGCACGTAGTGCATAAGTAACAGTCCTAGCTTTACAAAATATGGGTGTAGCATCCTTTTCAAGGTAAAGCTCTGCCTTTAACCCTTTAATTTCCCCTACTTTATCAGAAAATAAATCAGAAAAATCATTTAACAATTCTTGTAATTTATCAGAATAATTTACAGTCTCATTAACATAAACAGATCTTAAATTATGTGGAAAAATATCGAATGCAGAGGCCCAATCCCGGCCAAATAATAATGGAAAAGTATCTTCTTTTATCAAATATAATTTTAACTTTTCTGTTTTATTTTCATAAGTAACATTTACTTCAACATAACCTACAGGTTTAAAAATTTCACCAGTTGCAGTTTTTAACTGAACATCTGGAGGAAATATTTTATAATCAGGAAAAATTCTGCGAAATCTTTTTAAAGGAACAGCAGAAATTCCCGAACCGGTGTCCAATTCCATATCCGCTCTGGCTTTATTTTCAATTAACACAGATAATTTAATAGGATTGGCACCTGTATTTTTTATAGTTAATACATTTACTGTATCTACCGAATTTACGTGTTTTTGGAAAGTTTTACTTCTACAAACCTTTCCAATATGGCCTTTTTTCTTACATATTTTACAAGTAGCATTAATAAATCTACATGAATTGGCTAGATGGGAAGTATTTCCGCATCTATAACATTTTAATTTACTTTTATTTGCTTCAGGAATTGTATTATTTATATGATTGTTGACATTTGACTTCTGACAGTCGTTAGAAAATTTCTTTGGGTGTACATTTTTTGAACTGGAAATTTTATTAATACTGAAATTTTTATTTTTAATTTCAGAAATTTCAATATCTACATTGTGTAAGGATAAAGCTTTCTCCACTGCTTTCTCAAAAGTTAAATCCTCTACTTGCGTAATCAATTTATTTTGAATGCTTTCGCTTTTCAAACCGCGTAAAAATTGTTCAAGTAAATTTTCATTTAATGTATCACCCGTAAAACAACAAAAAGTTGTATTTTTCTTTAATCTAGCAGCGAAATCTTGAACTGATTCCGACTCATTTTGGTAACACTTACGAAATTTGATTCTTTCAATAAATTTGTTGGGGGCGGGGCTTAGATGCTTTATCAATATATCAACAATCTCCGAATATTTTAATGTTTCACAGTCTTTAGGGAAACATAAATTACTCAGTAAATTATACAGCTTAGGGCCCATGCAAGATAAAAGGGCTGCAACTTTTTTTTCCTCTTTTAATTCATTCAGAATAAAATTCTGTTCCAGGCGTTTAATATAAGCCTGAAATGTTTCTACTTTATCATCATATTCCTTGAATGAAAACATCGTATTCTTTATGCAATAACACAGGAAAAAAAAAGTACTTTAAAATTCAATGTACTTACCACCCCCTTGTTTTAAAGCTGCTGAAATTTTCTGGAAAGCTGCTGTTACCTTGTATGTTTGTCGAACGCAAAAACGAAAGAAGAAGCCATTTCTCTTGGGCGCGCCGTTATTCCTTTAAAATTTTTACGGTAGAAACTTTTAACATCTCGTCGCCATTATACTATCTTTAAGCATTTAAATGTAAGGCAATGAACAGTACTAAAATAATCGAGGTGGGCGACTTTTTACACACAAACATATTTAATAAAACTGACGGCACTACAGACGACATATACACATATTGTAAACACAGAACAACTATCTGGAACGTAGATACATTATGTTCCTTACATAATTCCATGGAATAGACAAGGGGCGCCATCTACCGTTTAACCTGAAAAGTAAAAGTATAAAATACCACAACACACAAAATTTGGTTCAATTCTATGCATATCTTCGTACACTTTTGGATGGTAGAATGGCGACATACGGACACACACACATAGGAACAAACAAACATTTTGTAAAAACATGTTTTCTGGAATCTCTGATCCTTAAAACGTGTAAATCCATCGAAAACCAGAAGTCCAAAAAAACTTCGATTATAATACTTTCTTCTATGGAAGATTCAAGAAAATAAAAAGAAAATCGATATTTTGACAAATTTCAAGGTACTGTGTCCCTTAAAAAAAGAAAGAAAAAAAAAGAGTGTCATATTGTTGAACTATGACAAGGGCAGGGGATGAAAAAAAAAAAAAAAAGAGGCAAAGAGTAATTTGGTAATTTTTTTAAGTTGGCAGTCATTTTACTCATGTTCTAAAACGTACATGTTTTTTCTACTTAATAAAAATTTCACAAAAATTATTAATAATCTTTCACCCTCTCCGTTCACGTTTGAAAATTGCTCTTATTAATGGCTCTCCTTGCCTTGTTTTCTTTTCTTTTTTTTTTTTTCACCTCTTTTCCTTTTTTTCCCTTAACTCTTTTATTTATTTTTTGCTTGTTTAATACAAGCATGAAACTTTTCCCCCAAAACATACATGAAATGCCATCTTTTTAAAGCAATTTTGCACATTCTCTGAACTGATGCCAAAATGTAAAGAAAATACCGCAAACTCTCTGTAAAGCCGATTCTATGTTAGGCGGAAATCTGTGTAACCCGGAAAAATTATAGCATACAGATTTCTGGAACTTAACATCTGTAAAATTATATATATATATACATATTTTTTTTTTTCAGTACATGTAACTAATAACACAGACGTACTGAATAAAACTTTAAATTTCGTAACTTTTACAAACATAGTTATTTTAATTTGAATAGCTTTTAATATAAGGAGAAACATTATTTGAAACAGTTTTATAATTCGAAGTTAATTCTAAAATTAACAACTTATGAATTAATTATTGGATAGCAATATGAGAGACCCTTTTCGTCTGGTATATTATTATTTATAACCTGCACAAAAGGGTTTGAATGGCCATAAAATGTAAAGTTACTGATGCGAACCACATTATTTTTTCTTTTGAAAATGTACAGTCGAGTCTCTATATGACGAAATCCGTTGTTCAGTCAAAAAATTCGTTGTATGGAAAAATTCGTTGAATAGAGAACGGCAAAAATTTTTCATTTAATGTTTAAATTTTGAAACAGTATTGTTTTTTGAACTGTTTAATTAAGTTTTTGAAATGTTTAATGGAATTTTGCTGGAATCTCAAACATTTTTGCCACTTCCTTCCCCCCCCCCCCAGCGTCTTATTTATTGTTTTCAGAATTATTACTTTATCAGAGAGAGTTTTGCTTATCCTAGGGGCGATTTTATACAGATGCAGAAGAAAATCACACCAGCATAGATGACATTTATCAGCAATTCATCATTCAAATGATCTCTCACAACAAAAAATGTTCCAAATCGCTACAAACAACAAACATCCACTCTAAACTCTAAAAGTAATGAGAGTTAGTTTAGGTAGATGAAAACCTGCTGAAAAAGACCGCCTTTTCTGAAATTACTCTTTTATGCTTGTTTTACAATCCAATTCAAGAAACACATTCTCAAGGCGACAACGGAATAGTTTTATCTTTTAGGATGCTTTGTGATATGTTTCAATCTTTCCCAAGAAAGCATGCTCATCTTGGTTAAAACAAAGTCAAGTCTAACGATGCAAAACAGGAAGTTTTTATTGGGGGGGGGGGAGGTGAATGCCCTTTTCTGGACATAAGGGACAAGGTAGAGGAGTGCATCTATGAAATATAAACCAGAAATCCACAAAAAGAAATAAAAAAAAAAACTTATATCACAAATAATTTGAAGCGTTTTCTGAGCATATGAAAGAGCATTTTTGAAAAAAATTCGTTAAAAGGAGATACATACATTTCGCTATATGGAGATATTTTTTAATGTAATTATGAAAAAAATTGACAGTTCCTACAAAAAATTCGTTAAATAGAGAAATTGCCAGATGGAGTTTCGTTGTATAGCGACTCGACTGTAGTCATAATACCATATATGTGTTACAAGGATGCATCAACATTTATAGACCCGGAGGCGGCAGCACAGACAATCATCTCATCGAATTCACAGTTGAAAATTCAGAATTAGTTAAACCTCGATTCCCATGTTAAAACGCAATCGGTCTGCCGAGTCATATTTTGGTGTTAAACACCTAAAAACGCAATTTTAGCGGTTGACTCGTAGGTTTAACATTGTGCTTTCCTGCATCCAAAGATGTGAAAACATGGAGGACGACGAGCTGGAAAACACAATGGCAAACCTACGAGTCAACTGCTAATACCGGGTTTTCATGCGTTTTCTGTCAAGATATGACTTGGCAGACCGATTGCGTTTTAATATGACAATTTTGTTTTAAGGGGGCTCAGGAGTTGAAAACTTTTCGAAAAATAGATTTTTTTTTTTTTCATTATCTAATTTGATTATTCAATTAATTCTGAACTCAGTGCAAGAAACCGCATAAAAATATTTTCATTTTTAACGGAGTTATAAGCATTTATGTATCAACACTTCCATAGCCGCAACGATATAATTTCAACTTTAAGTCGCGTTTTCTCAAAACTGGATTTTTGACGACTAACACCAGATTTAAAAAAACTATTTGATGGAATGGCTTAATTTTTTTTTTTTTTTTTTTTTTTTTTTCATGCGTATAACATCATTATCTATAGAATGAATTAATATAGTTTAATATTTTGAGTATTTTTAATGAAAAAAAAGTTGTATTTTTAGGGGTTTTTTAAATTTTCAAATTTGAGAGTTTTTTTTATTTATTTTTATTTATTTATTTATTTATTTATTTTTGAGTGATAGTTACATCCTTAATTCATTCTATAGATAATGATATTATATGCATGGAAAAAAAAATTAAGGCATTCCATCAAATAGTTTTTTTTTTTAAAATCTTGGTGTTAGTCGTCAAAAATCAAGTTTTGAGAAAACGCGACTTAAAGTTGAAATTATATGGTTGCGGCTATGGAAGTGTTGATACATAAATGCTTATAACTCCGTTAAAAATGCAAATATTTTTATGCGGTTTTTTGCACTGAGTTCAGAATTAACTGAATAATCAAACTAGATAATAAAAAAATCGTTTTTTTGAAAAAATTTCAACCCCTGAGCCTCTTAACTAATTCTGGAATTTGAGCAGTTAATTCAATGAGAGATTGTCTGTGCTGCCGCCTCATGATCTATTACGTATATTATCGTTTATAGCTTAATTTTTTTGAGTAATCCAGTTTCTTTCTTTCTTTCTTTTCTTTTTTTTCTTTTCTTTTCTTTTCTTTTTTCTTTTTTTTTTTTTTTTTTTTTTTTTGCCAACGAAATATTTATAAATCAATATGAGCGTAACATTGTATCTTACAATAAGTAATAAGCAGTGATTCTCAATATTTATCATGAATCCAAATATCTAAGCATAATTCAAAGTTATGCAAGATTTAGTGCTTAATCGTATCGAATAGTAGAAAAATATGCCAAGTCTAGAAAAATATCATAAGATTTTGGATTAGAAAAATATTACAAGATTTTCTCAATGCAGTATATTTTTCCTTTTATAAATGACGCAAGTTAGGTAAACATTTAAAATGATAATTACTCTTTTTTTTTTCTAGTAATTCCCCTCCCCCCCCCCCGATCCATACAAAAGCTCCAAATCATATTTGGAATAGGGATGGAGTGGAGGGTATACGCAGGTATACGGCGTATACCTTCTGGATTTTTTTAAGGAACACCGTATACCCTCTGTTTCTCAAGAAAGCTACAGTATATCCACTCTAGGATATACCCTGTGCCTTGAGCGTATATTAGCTACTCTCTGCTTAGAGCGTATACCCTCTGTTTATTTTTTACGACTACACCTCTGAGGAATGTGTTAACGTTCTTCACAGGCGGATAATTTTGCAAGTTTTTGACTGATTTGATTATTGCATTAATAATGTGAAGGAATTTTCCCTCTAAAAGAATCAATTAATAACAGTTTTCAAAATATATATTATTTTAAAGAGATTACGGTTCTATGAGACCTTAATACCGTGTCGAAATAAATGTTTAAATATTAAACTTTGATATTTCACAAATATATGTAGAATGAAGTTATACTTTAAAATCTAAACTATATTTAGAAAAGCAACTGTGAAAATCAGTCTGTTTCTAGCAGATATACATTCTAGGTTTGTGTTTATCTTCTTCACAATTAACTAGGCTTTGCAGCGAAGCGAGCAAATCTCCAAAATCTTTAATTCCCCGTGAAAGAAAATCTACCCGCTAAACTAGTTTACATTGCTCGGTATCTCACGCGCCCACACGACATTGAATAATGCTCGAGAGGTGGCGCTGTAACAAAACAATTGGAACATATTAAATAGCCGGCTTGTTCAAAATGTCGGAAGACAAGGCAGTCGTCTGCTAGTGAAAAGGAATAGATATGGAAAATAAATTTAAAGGAGAAGAACCCGAAAACTTGTTTTTAAAATTATTTACAAAATGTGAAAAATTGGGTATAACCGCAGACGATATTTCAGAATTACCAGCTATCCAGAAATTACGCTCCAAAAATAATCATAAAGGAGAGAAAATTTATTTTTGTTTTCTTGCTTCTTTTATTTTAATTTGTGCTTTAATTATTGGCATCGGTAGTCAGCCTTTGACATTATTTTTCGCAAGAATATTGTTTTATGTGCGTGGTTACGATATCGAGACGGAAATGTGCGTTTTAGACATGCCGACTGAGGTGCAGAATATGTTCATGCCTCCGTTCGACTGCTCAATTTGTCGTAACTTGACAGAAATTGAAAGAGTAACCAACATTTCACCCGAGGACTTCGAAAACAGGTAAATGTTTTAATTTATGTAAAAATGAAAAATATATTATTATTTTTTTAAAATTTTCCTACACTGTAAAAAAATTGACCCTTTTGCTGCATCGTCACTCCCCCGCTTTTATAGAAAACTATTACTTCACCTTATTATGGAGCATTCTCATGTGTCAAAAGAGAGATATTTTATAAAAGCGGGAAAGTGACGATGCAGCAAAAGGGTAAAATGTTTTACAGTGTTATAATATTTTTTCAGTAAATTATATTCGTATTTCGGTATCATATTATATTAACAAAATATTTGTGCTTTTCATTTTTGTTTATTTGCAGTATTAACATTTAATTTTCATATTATAATTTTTTAATCATTAGGTAGTAATGATTGTACATGTCTTTACATTTATTATTATGACATCATTTAGGTTTCAGCATTTAATAATAATTGTAATAATAATAATAATAAAAGTTTGCTTAAATAGATTTGCACTATTGGCGATTCTTATACTTCAAACGTGTGTGTTGTTCTTTATAAATAGAGTTTAAAATACGTACTACTTTTCCAAATGAATAATTTTTAATAAAACATAAAAAAGTACTAAAACATTATTATGAACGTCTTCAAAAAAATCTTCCTTAGCCTATTGTCATATGAATTATGAATAGCTATATTCGTTAGATTTCAATAAATGACATATGTATAGCAAAGTAAAAGAATGTATAAGTAAAAGTAAGTAAAATTTCAGTATAAGTAATAAACAATTAAAATACAAATAAAGTTAAATTAAATTTAGTAAATTTTAACATTTGGATCGCTAATTTTAATTTCATTTGCGTTAAAATACCCTCCCCCCCCCCAAAAAAAAAAAAAAAAAAAAAAATCGGAACACAAAAGAATTAGATTGAAAAAGAAAAAAATAGATGCTCTAAATTAAAAGCAAGAAAATTTTAGAAATTATTCTTTCACTATTTATTTTTATTTTATTTATTTTGTTTATTTTTTATTGTTGCTGTTGTTATACTTTTCAGATGAACGCAATATAAAAAGCTTACCATGTCCGAGAGATTACATAGAAATAAAATATAGATTTTTAAAATTAATATTTTTTTTACTGGAATTTATATTAAATTTTTCAACAGTAATGAAAGTAGTAAAAAATTGACTATTAAAGCAGATCTTTTTAAATATTTAATGTTATTAAATTTAGCTTTTATAATTTTTTCAGCATAATAACATTTTATTCCAAAATTAAATTTAGTTTTAAAAGTTTAGCTATAAAAAACATTAATTTGTTTTATATGTTATTTAAAATTTTTTTTGCAGAAATGTATTTATCAAAATAAAATACAAATTTTTTGAAAATTTTCTCTTCGCGTCAATGTTTAATATTTTTCGATTTTTTCAAAGATAAATTTACAAAAAAAAAAAAAAAAAGAATGAAAGAATTTTGATTTAACAAAATTTTATAATTTTGTACAAAATATGAAGTAGATTTACAATGTGGAATTTGTTTTGAATATATTAAAGTAAATTGGCTTTTTATATACTATATATATATATATATATATATATATATATATATATATATATATATATAATATGCAAATATAATGTTGCAAAACTCATCTCTTAAATTTCTACTATTTTTATATTTTTTTCATTAAAATCACTATTTTTATATTTTTTAAAAATGAGTGTAATGAAATATTTTAAAATTAACAAGATTTTAAAACAACGTAAGAAAAATGGGGCAATTGTTTAAATGAGTAGAATTTTCAGAATTTGCTAAAGTAAATTTCATAAATTTTCTAATGTACAAATATAATTTTGAAACTTCTTCTCCCCACTTTATATTAAAATTTACACCATTTTTCAAAAATTTTTATTTGAAATAAATTTATGAATAAAATTAATTAAAAACTACCTATAAAATAAAAAAGTTTAATAAGTTATACGATTAGTAAATTGTGTAGAATTTGTTTCAAAATTCGCTAAAATAATTAGATAAATATTTTTCTATGCAAATGTAATTTTTGAAATCCTTTTTTTTTTCTGTTTCTTTTAATGTTTATGTTATTTATCAAAATTTTTATTGAAAATAAAATTTTAATTGCAATGAAATGAATTCTGGAATTAATAAAATTTTTATAAAATACATAAGATCAATTTACTATAAATGTAATCATCTATGAAGAATTTCGTCGTATGTCTTTAAACTAAATCAAATAACTTACATGTACCAATATTTTTTAGCAAAATTATCCTTATTATTACTTTAAAAACTTTTTCCAACGATTTCTAAGTACACCATTCACTTTGTTGCTTTATGCTTTTTTATAATTTTTATTTTTTTTTATCGTAAATTTTCTCTGGTTTTTTTACTTCTTATTCACCGCCATTCCTAATTTATTTTACATCTTTGAAATGCAAAAGTTGCTGATGAAAGCGTTTTATAAAACGTTCGAGAGATTTTGCTCATTGAAATGAAAGTTGATTTATTCACAGTCAAAGATTTTATATAAATATTTTTTCTTTACAAATCAACATACAGTCGACTCTCGTTAATTCGAAATCGGGTAAATGGAATCTTCGTTTAATTCGAATTAAACATGAAGTCCCGAAATTTTTAAAGGCAGAATAACATAAAATTTTTTCATTTATTCGAACTCATTCTTTCTTGACTTCGTTTTATTCGAACTAACGAGAATTCCGTTTTTTTATTTTTCCTTACTTTCGCACGAATTTTAGATCCTTAAAATAGCTTTCTTTCGTTCATTTTTGTCAGAATTGTTCTGAAACTAGTATACAGTCGACTCTCGTTAATTCGAAATCGGATAAATCGAATCTTCGAATTAAACAGGAAGTCCCAAAATTTTCAATGGCAGACTAACGTTAAAAATTTTCCTTAATTCGAACTCATTTTCTCATGACTTCGTTTAATTCGAACTAACGAGAATTCCGATTTTTCATTTTACTTTACTTTCTCTCTGATTTCATATCATTTGAATAACTTCCTTCCTTTGATTTTTGCGAAAATTGTTCCGAACGAGTATACATATAATACCATGCATTTGATATCCATTTTCTTAGTGCCCCGTCTGTCCATCAGTGAAGCTTCAAGTTTTTCTTCCATTGAGCTTGTTTCTATTCTTTTAATTAGTTTATGTATTTATACATTCTAATTTAACATTAAGTCACATTCTAATGATAACAGACGAAAAAAAAAAAAAAAAAAAAAAAAAACACTATAAAATTAATTTTTTTGTAATTGTACCATATTAAGCATGTTTTCATTTCATATTTTCCATAATTCGAACTTCGGATAATTCGAACATTTCTTGTGGTCCCGACGAGTTCGAATTAACGAGAGCCGACTGTACATATAATCCCATTCATTTGATATCCACTTTTTTAGTGCCCCGTCTGTCCGTCAATCACGCCTCTAACCCTTCTTCCATTGTGCTTGTTCCTAATCTCTTAATTAATTTATGTATTTATATCTTTTAATTTAACATTAAGTCATTTTCCACTGATAACAGCCAAAATAAATTAAAAAAAAAAAAAATACTATAACATTAATTATTTTGCAATAATACCCCTTTAAACATGTTTCCCATTCATAATTTCCATAATTCGAACATTTCTTGTGTTCCGACGAGTTCGAATTAACGAGAGTCGCCTGTATGTTAAAAGACAAAAGAATTAAAAATCATTTTAATCAGTGTGCATTCCTGATTTTTCGGGTGTGTTTTTCTTTTCAATTTCTTTTTCTTTCTTTCTTTCTTTCTTTTTTCTTTTTTAGAAATATTATTTAGAAATATTACATTTAAAAAGAAACTAACTATATTCATATACTAAAATTAAGGTTGTCTGAAATGTAAAGAATATGTTATTTGCTGCGATCTATTAAATATAATTTCTTTACATACGACTTTACATTAAGGTTTTATTTATTTATTTATTTATTTACAGACATATAGAAAATGCTTTATTACAACAACATTAAATAGCCATAATTTTTTTTTTTTTTTTTTTTTTTTTTTTTTTTTGTCTTGTATTATTGGAAAAGACAATTATTTTCGTTTTACATTTAAGGGTGTTCTTAAATCAAAAAGGGTAATTTTGTGACACATGCTTTAATTTATTTTTGTTCGGAAATGCATGAAAATAGAGGTGTTATTATCCAGAAACTGTCTAATTGCGTTCAATTTCCTGTTTTTTAAAAAACACAATAGATTTTTCACAACAAGCCTTCAAAGTTGACACTTTTGAGCACATTTCCCGTCGAAAGCAGAAAAACCAGTCGAAAAGCAGGAGAAAAACGGGTGATCACGCCATCGAAATAGCTTATAACTCGATAGGTAATTTAATTATCATAAAATGGAAAACTAAGTTCGATTCGAATTCGCTTCCATTGTCAGGAATTTCTATTTTATAGCTTTCTGTTAAAAAATGAATTTGTAAATGTGTCAAAACGTTTTACGTTTGTTGAGCGGAGCAGTTAAGAACACCCTTAAAGAATGCTGCGCATGCTTTAAATAGAAGTCTCGTCGTAAGGTTTTAAGCAATTTTTGCTGTTGTTGTTTTATTTTTATGTTTTTATTTTTTTTTATTTACGTATTTTTTTATTATTATGCTAAAATAGAAATGCAGTTATTATAGAAAATGTAAAGTCATGTATTTTTTCAATAACTCTGCTATAGCACTGGTAAATAAATAAATCTACAAAGTTACTAAAATTTGTCTAGGCAATTGGAATTCCTAGGACTTTTTATGTAATGGGATCAACCAAAAATGCATGTAACATATACACATTTGCACTGTAAATTAAAATAAGTCCGTACTAAGATTTATTTAGGAAACTGGGATACCCAGAACTTTTTATTTTTTGCAACCCGGATGACAGATAAACATTTAGTAAGATTACTGTAATTAGGGATGCACCGAATAGTCGGTATCTATTCGGTATTCGGCCTATTCGGCCATGTTACCAAATATTCGGTTAGGTCGAATATGAAATTATTCAGACTGCCGAAAATTCGGTTTGGTCGAATATCAAAGCATTCGGTCGAATCTAATACTTAATAAAACCTTTTAAAACACTTTTTTTTTTTAACTTTTCACAATTTCTACTTCTAACTGTCAATTTATAAATATATTTAAAATAATTAGAAAGAAAATCATGTTTAAATAAAAAAGAATGTTTTTAAATTATTTATTTTCTGTTTGTAAAGCATAACTTAAGAAAATTAACCATGAGAAGGATTAAAATGATGATTTATTATGATTCTCCTATGATGTGCAGATGCAAGTTCCTAAATTTTGATTAGTAAATAATCTGTTTCTTGTTCTTCCTAATTAAAAGTCTTTAAACAAAAAAGAAAAACTTTTGAGATTAGTAATATAATGTTGGTGTCCGAGGTTCACGAAGCAGTTCTTTGGTGTTGTCAAGTTTAAATAAATTCACACTAATATATCTTTTTTGCGTTATATTAACAACTTAAAGAAACATTTAGTAAATTGAAAACAAGATACAGGAATGCAGTTTCCTGCTGCGGTTACTGGATTAACATATTATCCAAGTATGCGAAATCATAGCGAAGAGAAATATAAGCACCGTGTGTGCTTTACAAAGACATAAGAGAGACTGAACTAAGTTCGTTCACAGTAAAATATTGTCCTTGAAGTAATCAACAAAAATGATTTCACCATCATGTGCAATCAACTACTTATGAATTGCTTTAAATAAACAATGATATTATATTAATATCATTAATGTCACTTTTGAGTTATAAAGTAATTTACCCTTTATAATTATTATGGTTTTAAAGTAAACAGTTGAGTTAATTAATGTCACTTCTGAAATATGAAGTAATTTAACGTTTGTAAATATTACTGTTTTAGAATAAACACTCTAAGCATTCGAACACACTCCCACCCTATCAGGCCTTAGTCCTGATATATAGGGAGGAGAGCTAATTTGTGTACTGGTCGTCTCAAATAAGATCCTTTACACTGTATGGTCACAACACGGACATGTCCGTCCTTTCCTGGGTGCACCTCTTTTACTCGGCCCAATGGCCAAGAGTCTGGTGGCTGGGCATCATCAAGGAGTAGGACAACTTGTCCAGGTTGAAGATTACGTTGCTCGACTCTCCATTTGCCTCTTTTTTGGAGCGAGCTCAAATATTCCTTTTTAAATCGATGGGAGAATCCTCTTTTTAAATTTTGCACCAGCTCCCAGCGATTTCTAGGGTTGCTCGTAATAGATGAGGTCGCCTCCGGTAGCGAGAAAATTACATCACCTGTAAGAAAATGTGAGGGTGTGAGAACATTTATGCAGTCACTATCATTGTCATTTAAATGTATAAGAGGTCGCGAATTCAGTAAGCCTTCGACTTGGCTAAGTAGGGTGGCGAGCTCTTCGAAAGTTAGAAGTGTCGCTCCTATTACTCTTTTGAGATGGTATTTCGCGGATTTTATTGCAGCCTCCCAAATTCCGCCAAAGTGGGGGGAAGAAGGAGGGATAAAATGCCATTCAATGGATTTTTCAGTTAAATATTGAGACATGATTTCATTTTTAGGAAATGACAACCATGCCCTCTGTATTTGGTCGATTTTTCTTGATGCCCCGAGAAAGTTCTTCCCGTTGTCACTATAAAGGTGACGTGGGGTACCTCTTCTTGCACTAAAACGTCGAAGAGCTGC
This sequence comes from Maratus speculifer, assembly GCA_964019185.1. Classification (NCBI taxonomy): domain Eukaryota; kingdom Metazoa; phylum Arthropoda; class Arachnida; order Araneae; family Salticidae; genus Maratus; species Maratus speculifer. Next base: position 312,306,898 of record OZ025296.1, on the reverse strand, counting down.
TATAAATGCTTCAGTTGTTAGATCACTTACAGCTTCTATATGGACCGCTTTCGTAGCAAGACAAATAAATAGTGGTGTACCGAGTAGCACTTTGGCCGAGTAGCCGAGTACCGAGTACTCGGCCCTCACTACTCGGCCGAGTACCGAGTACCGAGTGTCGAGTACCGAGTAGTTGTGTAAGAAAAAAAAACTTATGTGAGAATAATGCGGGTTTAGGTTTACATATATGTATACCTGAGTGTACATAGTTAATTATATGTAAATTAACTCATTAAATTTGAAATTTATTTGTGCACCTTTTAAAGACAATTTTTGACAGTTCTAAACTAATAAAAAAGGAGAATTGATGCATAACAAGTAAAATTATTAACCAATATAAAATTAAAACATTCTTTAACCCTCCAATTTATTCTGACCATTGAAATCTATCTATCAAAAATAAAAAATGTTTATTGGTTACTGTAACAATTCATTGAATAATGCAGAACATTTCATATTTATTTTGTAACTAAATGTATCTTATTTTCTTTTGAAAAATAAAAAATTGCATTTGCTTTCAGTTTCTTTTCATTTTTCATGCATACAGATTAAATTATGTTTATTTTAAATTTATTATTTTTTAAATATATTATTTTTCAAATATCTCAGTAAAATTATTTGCAGATTGATGACTTGTATATTAATTATAAATCCAACAAATAAAAATTATTTTTTAAATGTAATTAATGTACTAACTGTGTGTTTTCAATTTCATTTTAATTCAAATTTATATAATATTGATGATGATTGGATTCAGCATCTGCCATTTTTCAGGAAATGTACAAGTTATTATAAATTCAGGCATAATTTAAGATGTATCAATTAAACATATGAGAATATATCACACAAGATTTAATGAATTGGAACATGATATGCTCAGCTTCATTAGTCTTCAGATCCAGAATTAGATGGCCAGGTTGCTCACTAGATGGCAGTATGATGAATACTGCCATCTAGTGAGCTAGAGCAACAGAAAAATCATTACCTAACACTTTTTCAGGAATAGCTGCCAGTTGCCATTTTAATAGGGTGTTCACATGTTCACAAATAAATTTAAATCAACTAGTACTTCAATCGATTGAATCCTGAAAGTTCTGCAATATAGAACAATTGTTCATGATAAAAAAGGTAAGTTATTGTTTTACTTTTATTTATTTTAGTAGATTTTTTTTATTATATTTTATTTCTAAAATAATTAACTTTTTTGGAATGTGTGCATTAAGTTTTTTACCTTACTTTTAATGAACTGAAAATCTCAAATGTAAGCCTACTTAAATTTACATGCTAATATTTAATATACACAAGATAAAGAAATCTTAGAAAAGGTGTTTTATCTAATCTAAGAATAAGAACAAAACATTATACATGTGATCCATAAACATAATAAAGCAAATTAATAAGAATAAGTGTGCAAACTTTTATACATAAAACTAGACTAGTTTACAAAAAAAAAAAAAAAAACTTTATTTAAATTTTAAATAAGATTTATTAGCAATTTATAAGAATCTTTTATCTAATCTAAGAATAAGAACAAAACATTATACATGTGATCCATAAACATAATAAAGCAAATTAATAAGAATAAGTGTGCAAACTTTTATACATAAAACTAGACTAATTTAAAAAAAAAAAAAAATAAATAAATAAATAAATTTTAAATAAGATTTATTAGCAATTTATAAGAATGAATAAATGCTTTGATTCTTAATGCTTTGATGCTTAAGACATCTTAATTCATTTGCTATTTTTCATGCTGTAATTTTGAAAAGTATGTGTTTTATTATTGAGAAGTAAGAATTATGAATATATTTTTAATGTTTTAAAATAGTTACTTTGTTGTTCACTTTGCAAATTATTTCAACTTAGTTGCAAATTTCAACTTAGTTGCAAATTATTTCAACTACTTAACTTATCTATATATTTGTTCTTAAAATTCCAAAAAGGGATTGATCAACAAAGGAAAGGGGAAACTGAAAAGTTGGTGAAATTATTGTCCATGAAGATTTTGCTCAAATATCAAGGAGAAATAATGGCTGCATACTGGAGCACATTTTAAAAAAAAATAAAAAAGATTCAGAAAAGATAAAAGTTCATTTTGGTACTTTGGTTTATTTAATTAAAAAAAAAAAAAAAATTGTGTGCCTCAAAACATTATCTATATATTTTTTAATTCTAATATTGACCTAATTAAAACTTAATTTCAAATTAATGTTAGCCAAGGATGCAAAATTTTTTTATTATATTTTTTATCATAGAAAAACAATAAAATATATCATGAAAACAGTGTAAATTGTCCCGTACATGACATCTAAATACTGCGGAATTGCCCATTATTTATAAATGTAAAAAATAATCAACTATCAATCCATTTCAATAAGGACTAAAAAATCTAAAAATAGCAATTGTATTTAATTTGTAATTAACAAGTTGTATTATATTATTATTATTAATTTATTTTTTTATGTTACAGCTGTCATCATGAGTCATTTTGATAGAGCTAAGAGAAGTTTTGTATGGAATTTCTTTGAAAAATTACCTTCAGATGCTACAAAAGTAAAATGTAAATTATGCGAATGTATATTATCAAGAAGTGGAAAAGGGAAAACTGCAAGTAACACTTCTATGAATAATCATATGAAAACAAAACATTACACAGAATTTTCATCCATGCAAAAGCAATGCCCCGTTCCCAAGCAGACAGAAGACCAGCAACAGATTTCGTCATCTTCAACTTCTCAATCTACTCTCTCTCAAATAACCTTAAAACAATCCTTTGAAGGCAAATATAATAAATGGGAAATTAATGATTCACGAGCCAAAGAAATTCATTATTATATTGCTGAGATGATTGCTGTAGATGGGCAACCTCTATCTATGGTTGAAGATGTTGGTTTTAAACGGCTAATGACTAAACTGAAACCCCAGTATGCATTACCAAGTAGAAAATACTTCTCGGAAAAAATCATCCCTGATATTTATGAGCGATGCAAATTGGTGATTGTATCTAGCTTAAAAGATGTAGCTCATATTGCTTTCACGTGTGATATATGGACTTGTTCATATACGAATAAAAGTTTCATCAGTTGGACTGCACATTGGCTGGCTGAAAATATGGATTTTCAGCATGCAATGTTGAATGTAAAATTCTTTCCAGGTCATCATACTGGAGTAGAAATTATGAACATGATTTGCAGCATAAAGGAACTGTGGAACATTAAAGACGAAGTTATGCACGTAGTAGTTCGAGATGGAGCTCCTAACATTACAAAAGGATGCAATGATGCAAATCTTAAAAGTATAACTTGCACTATTCATACTCTACAACTGATAATAAAATCAGGCTTATCATCTCAACGAGCAATTTCAGATATGCTAGCTGTAGTTAGAAATGTTGTAGGCCATTTCAATCACTCTGCAGCAGCATGCACGAAATTTGAAAAAATTCAAATGGATTTATCTATAAATCCCAAAAAATTAATCCAAGATGTCTCCACTAGGTGGAATTCTACCTATTATATGTTGCAGAGATTTCAAGAACTAAAGAGGCCTCTTACTCTTTATGCAACTGAAAATGATATAGCCCAACTAACAGCTTCTCAATGGCAGTTAATGGAAAGCGTAGTAAAATTATTAACGCCATTTGAGGAAATAACAAAAATGATGAGTTCAAATGAATCTATTTTATCTGAGGTGATACCATCAATCAAAACACTGCAGCACTTTCTAGAGAAAGAAAGTTCGAGCCACTTTGGCTGCGGCACTATGAAGAATACATTAGAAAGTGAACTCGATAATAGGTTCCCATTTGTGAAAAATAAAAAACAGAATCTCAACGACATTGAAAATGAGATCAAAGATAATTTTGAATGTTTTATAGCGACTGCTCTGGATCCTCGATTTAAACTAACATTTTTCAATGAAAAGTATAAGTGCGTGGTTAAAGAGTGTGTTAAAAAGCAAGTTTTAGAATTGATGAGTGTAGAAGAAGTTGAAAATCCACCAAAAAAACAGAAAATAATGCATCATGAGAATGTGGATGAACCAAAAGAGATGCCAGCAAAAAGTTCTTCAATTTTCTGGCAATGTTTTGATGAAATAGCTAATGAACAAAAAGATTGTGGATCTAGTGAACGTTTAAAATCTCCAAGTGAAGAAGTGATAGAAAAAGAGATCCAGGATTTCTTTACAGAAGATATTTGCAAAACTGACAGCCCATTTGCATGGTGGGGGAAAAAAAAAAAATTTCCCAATTATGTGCAACCTTGCACAAAAATTCTTATGTGCCCCTTCTACTACCACTTATTCTGAACGCATATTTTCAGAGGCAGGGCAAATTTATAACAGTTAGAGAAATGCCCTGACTACAGATAATGTAGAACGTTTGGTGTTTTTACACCATAATTTGAAGTACAATAAATTTAATTATTAATTTTTTATTGTATTTTCAACTTCTTTATCCAAAATAAGTCTTTTTTGTTTTCCTATATATAAAAGTATTTTTATTTGAATAAATGTGAAACTAAATTTTAATCTGGAGTTTTTTTATGCGGGGTTTTTTTTGTTCTTAACTTTTTTTTATATTTTACAGACATATTGTTAAATACCGAGTAAATAGTTTTATGAATTACTTCATATATTATTCATTAATATTCGAATAACCTTTTACAGATAAGTTATAAATCAATAAGCTTAAAAAATGAAATTCTTACAACTACTCGGTATTGGCCGAGTACTCGGCCAAAATTTGGCCGAATACCGAGTACTCGGCAAATTGGCCGAGTAGGCCGAGTACCGAGTATTTACCGAGTACTCGGTACGGCTCTACAAATAAATAAGGCAATGTAACCCTTAGTTGTTTTTGCACCCCTACCCTTGCTAAATTTAATGGATATGGGGCCTGCGTAATCAATTCCGCTGGCAAAAAAGGGGCGTTCAAGATTTACTCGAGGTTTAGGTAAATTCCCCATTAATGGAGGAGTTGTAATAGTTTTCTTATATCTGAAACATTTTAAACATCTATTAATGCATTTGTTGATGAGCTTTTTTCCACCAACTATCCAAAAAGATTGTTTTATAATGTGCGATAGTAGAGAAGGTCCAGCATGTAAAGTGGCAATATGCTGTTGTATTATCAATAGTTCACTCATTTTATGTTGTGATGGAAGTATTACCGGATGCTTGTGATTAAATGCTAACTGTGAATTTTGCAGGCGTCCTCCCACCCGTAAGATACCCTTAGCATCAATAAACGGATATAGGGAGTGTAATTTGCTTTTCTTAGCTAGAGGTTTTTGTTCCTTGATACATTTTAACTCTTCTTTAAAGTAAGAATTTTGAATCCAAAGAACGATCATTTCTTCAGCAGATTTTGTTTCGTTAGATGTAAGTACTGTTGAAGGGATTTGATATTCATTAGCATTTTTGCATTTTTTAATGAATCTTAGGCAATATGCCAGAATGCGGATAATTTTTGAAAGTGAAGAGTGCTTTTGAAACAAATTATCTAGTACATCATTTGAAGGCTGCATGTGAAATGAAAAAATGGGATCCGATCTTTGCTCAGATTTGATTTGTTCATCGAATTCATCAACATTTAAGTCGTCTTTCGGCCAATTAGATGGGTCTAGAAGTAGCCAGCTTGGCCCTTTCCACCATAGCTCGCATTCCGGCAAACCCTTTGGGTCAATACCGCGAGAAGCGATATCTGCGGGATTTTCTTTTGAGGGAACGTGTCCCCAGTGCTTCGTAGGTAAAACTTCTGTTATTTGAGAGGTTCTGTTCGCCACAAATGTTTTCCACTTGCGGGGGTGTGCGGATAACCATGAAAGGACTACTTTAGAATCAGTCCATGCAAAAATATCGAACTTGTAATTCTTTAGTGTGTCCATAACTGTGCGGAATAATTTAGATAATAAGTGAGCACCACAAAGTTCTAATTTAGGGACAGAAATTTGCTTGATTGGTGCAACTTTTGTTTTAGAAACCAAAAGAAAAGCATTGGTTTTTCCATTGCAAGTTTGTCGGCAATAAATTGCGGCAGCATAAGCTAGTGTTGACGCATCGGAGAATCCGTGTAATTCGAAGGCATTCTCGGATGAAAGCGTAACACATCTTGGTATCGAAAATTGATTGATTTCATTGAACGAATCTTGAAATTTGAATAATTCCTCGGTTAGATGTTCTGGAATAATAGTGTCCCAGTCCCCTTTTGTCAACCACAGTTTTTGATAAAATATTTTTAAAGTTACAGTGCATGGTGAAATTAGACCCAGTGGGTCAAAGATTCTAGCAGATTCTGCTAAGATTTGCCTCTTTGTAAGAGGTGGAGTGAGATTTAGTGAAACCTTGAAAATAAAAATGTCTGAAGAAGAGTTCCAGCTTAATCCTAGAACTTTAGAGCTTCCGTTATCACTAGGAATTATTTCAAAATTCGATTCGGTATTGGAATCATCCTCAAACTCTCTAAGAAATTCCTTTGAATTTGAATTCCATTTTCTTAAGTGGAAACCATGCGCGTGCAAAACATCGGTAATTTCTTTACAAGTTTCTATTGCCTCGCTAACAGTGTTTGAGCCTGAAAGTAGATCATCCATATAGAAATCTTTCTCTAATGTTTGAGAAATAACAGCATTTTGTGTATAATCATCAGCAATTTGTTTGAGACATTTAGTGGCTAGATAAGACGCTGGAGCTAGCCCATAAGTAACCGTTTTTAATTTGAAATTTTTTATTTCCTCATTAGAGTTAAACCTCCAAACTATTTTCTGATAATTTTGATCTTCTTCAGAAACTAAAATCTGGCGGTACATCTTTTCTATGTCAGCGCAAAAAACAATTTTCGGAACTCGAAAATTAAGTAAAATTTCAAATATGTCCCGTTGTAATTTAGGACCTACTCCCAAAATTGAATTCAAGGAATTACCTTTTGAAGTATTACATGATGCATCAAACACAACTCTCAACTTGGTAGTAGTACTAGAAGGTTTAATAACCGCATGATGAGGAAGAAAATATTGTTCATTTTCAGAATCGTTAATGTCATTTTGTGTTATTAATTCCATATGGCCTAACTGTATATATTCGCGCATAAAATCCTTGTATTGCTTTTCGAATTCTGGGTTTTCTTTAAATTTCCTTTCCATCGCCAACAAGCGAGAAATTGCGGCAGGTCTAGAATTACCTAATTCTGTCGTAGGTTTAACAAAAGGTAATTTTACTACAAAACGACCCTCGGAATTGATTGAGTAAGTTTTCTGAAAATGTGATTCAACAAATTGTTCTTCTGGAGATAGAATTTGAGCATTATTATTGAATACTTCTTCCATTTCCCAAAATCGTTTTAATTCATTATCAATATTAAGTTCATAAATATGTAAATTATGCATTGAATTAGGAGTTGTGTTAAGATGAGGCATTTTTCCCGATACGAGAAAGCCAAAGATGGAATTTTGCGCAATTAAACTGCTCTGAGCACATGTTATTTGACCAGGAAGCAAAATAGAAAAAAAGTAATCTGATCCTAAAATAACATCAATTTTATTTGGAGTCCCAAAATGTGGATCTGCCAAGTTTACATTTTTTAAGTGTGAATAATGCTCTTCACTTATTTTCTCAGAAGGTAATGGAGCTGTTAATTCGTCTAAAATAAAAGCTTTCACTGACAACTTGCTGTCAGCATTATGAATTGATATAAGATCAATCATTACGTAACCCTTGGTTACTGCGATTTTTGAATTAGAAAGACCTTTCACGGGAAATCTGGCATTTTTCCTTTTGAATCCTAACACTTTCATGCATGATTCTGAAACGAACGTAGATTCTGAGCCACTGTCACACATAATTCTTAACGTGTGCTTTTGACCCATGCAATCATAAATATATACTGTAGCAGTGGGCAAAAGTGCGAAAGATGTTTGAACAGAATTTATTGAAGGAGAAACTTCTTTTTTATTATCATCAGGAATCGAAAGGTCCTCTGAATCAGATTTGCTTTTCCGACTCTGTTTTTCATTCGAACGTGAAGTTGACATCGCATAATTTTGTAGCTTATTCTCGCATAACAGCGTATGGTGTTTGAGCTGACAATGATGACAGCTAAATGTAGAATTACATTGATATGTGTAGTGTTTGTCAGACAAACAGTTGCTACATAATTTGTTTTTTCTCACAAATTGTTTTCTATCTCTTACATTTAATTCCTTAAATTTAATACATTTGTACAATAAGTGATTAGCTTTACAAAATAAACATTTGATAACGTTATTGGCGGGAGCTTTGTGAAAATTAAATTGTTTCTCTTTTTTATGTAACCCTGTATAATCATTATTATACAATTCTAAAGATAAACATCTGTCATTAATGAACTGAATAAATTGATCAAAAGAAGGAAAATCATCCTTTGATGAATATTGAGTCCATTCTTCACGTGTTTTATTATCAACCTTTTGAAGAAGAATATGAATTAACCAAATGTCTCTCTCTGATGCTTTAACATCGATTGATTTGAGAGCACGAATTACCTCGTCAGAGATATCTGATATATTGCGTAAGTTAAGTGCATTAGCATGAATAATGGGAGGTATATCCATAAATGTTTTGATAAGAGCTGCGACAATTTGTTTTTTTTTGTCGTATCTTGACAATAATTTTTCCCATGCTTCTGCATAACTGGTTTCAGAAATGGGTATATGTTTTATAATTGAATATGGCTCCTCACCGAGCAAACCTCTTAAGTATTGAAATTTTTGAATATTTGTTATACTGGCATTATTATGCACTAACGATAAATATAAGTCTTTAAATGACATCCAGTTTTTGAAATTACCATCAAATTGCTCAATATTCAATCTGGGTAATTTAAAATTATTAGTTGTATTAACTATAGGTAATTGTTCATTAACAACTTGAGAATGTGCATTCATACTATTTATAGAAAATTTTTCAAGTTCTGATTGCAGTTTGGCTTTGGTTTCATAATATTTTGTTTCAAATTCCTCCATTTCCGAGGATTCTTCTGGTAATTGTGCATCATATTTATCAAAATCGAAATAAGCTGTTTCTAATTTTTCTAATTTATTTAATAAATCATTCTTTTGAAAAACTTGATCAGCGTCAATGAAGTTCGTGATACGTGTTAATGCAGATTTAGCTCTGCCACGTAAATTTATTGCTGTCTTTTCTAAATCTTCTTGACTCATTATTAAAATAATGAGTGAACCAAGTTAAAAAACAAAGCCAAACTGATATTAAACCAAAATGTACTTATCTGAAACAGCTGGGCTGAAGGGTGCTCCTTTACGGCGACTTTGAAACGAAGTAATCCATAAAAAGCGATGTGTGCAGGTTATCTCGCCGGTGGTGCCTCCATAATGTTGGTGTCCGAGGTTCACGAAGCAGTTCTTTGGTGTTGTCAAGTTTAAATAAATTCACACTAATATATCTTTTTTGCGTTATATTAACAACTTAAAGAAACATTTAGTAAATTGAAAACAAGATACAGGAATGCAGTTTCCTGCTGCGGTTACTGGATTAACATATTATCCAAGTATGCGAAATCATAGCGAAGAGAAATATAAGCACCGTGTGTGCTTTACAAAGACATAAGAGAGACTGAACTAAGTTCGTTCACAGTAAAATATTGTCCTTGAAGTAATCAACAAAAATGATTTCACCATCATGTGCAATCAACTACTTATGAATTGCTTTAAATAAACAATGATATTATATTAATATCATTAATGTCACTTTTGAGTTATAAAGTAATTTACCCTTTATAATTATTATGGTTTTAAAGTAAACAGTTGAGTTAATTAATGTCACTTCTGAAATATGAAGTAATTTAACGTTTGTAAATATTACTGTTTTAGAATAAACACTCTAAGCATTCGAACAGCTATCAAGGAAGACAATTTTTATTCATGAAACCAATGATCAACTTATTGAGTCATAAGTACATTGTATTTCATCTCACACCAGGTCAAACTTGCGTTTTCGTTTGTTGCATTAACAATATATGATACCATACCTATATTTTCAATTCCCATGCTTTGATTCCTGATATAATGGGAAGGTTGGAAAATGCCACCATTCATAAGAAAAGAACTCTGAACTAGACATTCCTTTATTCAGAATTAAGTTGAAGGTATTTGTACTTTATATTGATAAAAAAAAAAAAAATGTGGCTTGAGTTATTTAAAAAGGACAATTAGGAGACTGTAAAGTTTTTCTTCAACCGTTTTTTCATTATTTCTCTTTGATTTTAAAATTTTTGTTTTAATTCATAGAAGAAATCATGAAATTAAAAATTTCATTAATTAAAAAGTCTCATAATTGTGCTTCTTAAATAACTCAAGGCAGATTTTTTTCTATACTAAATGTTCTTATTAAAAGCTCTTGTTTATCAAAATGTAAGTTTCTTTTATTAAACATTATGTAAAATTGTTTTAAAAAGTAACATCTTAATATCTTTAGTGTGCATTGAGGTTTGTGCATTGTTTTAATTTTAATTACATTTACATACACGCAGAGAGATTACCAATTCTTATTTTTGTCGATAATGTACGAAAATTTGCGTTTTTCATAGGATAGGATAGCCGAGTGTATAGAGATTGTAAAAAAATAGTTATACTGATATGCAACTTTACCTTGGGTGGGTCGCGAAATTTTTTTTTCATTGAAAGGTGGGTTGCGTACCGAGAAAAGTTTCTGAAATGCTGGTCTATCTGATTCGAAATTTTCGGCGTGCGCGCTGTTAGTAACATAAAGAAGCCATGGGATACTCCTATTTCTGCTTGGAGGTTTTTTTCTTTTTTCGGAATTGCTACACTGTAAAAAATGTCAGATGTTTCTGAATATATAAAAATGTACTGTAATCAAAAACGAAAACATACAGTGACCTCTTCTAACTCACCTAAGGTTTTGAAAAACGTTCCTTTACCTTTAAAAATCCCAGAAAGCTATTTGTTTTCGAAATTTAAAGAAGAATTTATAAAAATTAATTTTTATTAGCTGCCCGTCCATTTCAGAAACGTTTCTAAATAGCTTTTACAGTACAATAATCACTTTTCACGAATCAAAATTTCACTTTTTCGGATGCTACCAATTCATACAAAAATATTTTGATATTCAGAGAGCACGTTTAATAGACAAACATACAATATTAACAGTGTTAACATTAATGTAAAAATTGACATTATTTTGCTACAATTGCATGCACAAAATCAGTTATGCAGCTGAAAATGTTTACTTGAGAATTGGTAGCATGCGGAAAAGTGATATTTTGATTTGAGAAAGGTGATTATTGCACTGTAAAAGCTACTTAGAAACGTTTCCGAAATGGACGGGAAGCTAATAAAAATTAATTTTTATAAATTCTTCTTTAAATTTCGAAAACAAATAGCTTTCTGGGATTTTTAAAGGTAAACGAACGTTTTTCGAAACGTTAGGTGAGTTAGAAGGGGTCACTGTATATTTTCGTTTTTGATTACAGTACATTTTTACGTATTCAGAAACATGTGACATTTTTTACAGAGTAGGAAACAGAACTTACGTCTTTCTGTCATAGTCGTTCAATGATACTTTCAATGGGTAAGAATTATGATGTTTATATATTTCTGCTAGTGGTTGGATATGAATAACAAATTTGCTTATATGTAATAACTTTGCTCAAAATCCGTTATTCCCAAAAGAAAGCAAAAAAGATGAGGGGCTGTATCCATATATTCATTGATTAGTGTCAATATAGCATACGCAGTATTGCATGTACTGATATATTTTGATACAACCCCTCATCCTTTTGTTTCATTTTGAGAACAACGGATTTCGAACTTATTCTATTGACGATAATTTTTAGAGATTTCAAGGTATGTTTTTGAGACTTTTACATAACTTGCTCTATACATTTAGCTAACACATTGTGCTCATTATATTTTGATTGCATTCATTCATACATAGTGAAACATTATTTAGGAAATCTGCTCATTATTCGTACAATTTGTATTATTTTTTAATTTTGATTACAGGGTATTGTGTACAGTGCTGTTTGTCGTAATTTCTGAAAGGAACATTTTTTTTATGTTAAGAACTCTGCAAATTATAAGCAAAAAATTCGGCAAAATTTGGGACTGTTTTTATTAAAACCTTAATGTCTCTACGATCAGGCTTTTGAATAGAAAACTGAGCCTGGGGCAAAGTTTCAATTTGCACCGCTCCCCCATCCAACTTCTTCTTATAACAGGCTAAAAATGACGTTAATAGTAAGAAATTTGGCGCCCTCTAAATTTCCGCGCTCTTCGCCCTACCCCCCCCCCCCCTTCACTTTCGCATGGCGCTGTTTTTGAGACTTTCACAAAAGTTGCTCTAAACATTTAGCTAACACATTGTGCATATTATATTTTAATTGCATTCACGCATGCGCAGTGAAGCATTATTCAGTAAACCTGCTCAATTTTCTTACAATTGATATTTTTTAATTCTGATTACAGGATATCATGCACCATGTTGTTTGTCATAATTTCTGAAAATATTATTTTTTTATATTAAGAATTTTGCAAATTATTAGCAAAAATCTTGGGCAAATTTGGGACTGTTTTTATGAAGACCTTAGTTTCTCTAAAAGTATACATGCTGTCCTCATAAAAATGAACACAGTTTATTAGAATAAACCATTTAATTATAATTTAAACTTTGAACGCTTTTGCTGCATTAGTTTTGACAAGGTTATCTAAAAGATATTAATTCTTTTTCAATTTGTTGACGGTTGCCTATGGGTTTCGGAAAAATAATCTTCACGGAAATACATGACCTGTACTATTCTGTTTATACACCTGGAGTTACAGGATAATTCGTCGTATTTGTATTTTCTTCTAGATATTTAACAAACGTCAAAAATCACAAGTGGTCGATTTACCGTTGGCCATATAGTGTAGTTTACAATACCATCGCATTTTCAAGACTTTTGCAGTTTTTTAAAAAATAGATTGTGTAACAAGAATTTTACTTCGGGGCTTAAACGGAAACACAGACAAAATAGATTTGGCACTCAACCTTCTTACACAGATTTTGAGGAACGTGAGAATCAGGAAACATCGTCATGGAAAGATATCTAGAATTAATCGTTTTTTTTAAATAAGAAGAACATCTTGAAACAGTTGTTTTAAAATGTTATTAAAAAATTTTTTGTTGCATATTTTCGGTTTCGGATTCGGGCTTTGATCTTACAAATTTTTTTGGTATTTGACTATGACAATGACAAAGGAAAAACAAAATAAAAAATAATATATATATATATATATATATATAAAGGATGAGAGAGAACAAACTCTTTCCCAATGAATTTATACTGTGTTATAAAGATTGGTGTATAAATGACTAGAAATGCTTTAATTTTTCTGAAAACTTACAATCGGATCATTTTAACCTATAAGCATTCGAAAGATGGAGTTCGGTGTGATTTATTCATTTATGATCTGATTTTTTTCAAGCAATGCAGTGTGTAAATATAGCTGAATATGCAAATTAAGGACAGCATACTTAAATGAAAAATCGAAAGTTTTTTGATAAACAGTTGACATTATCTCAATTGTTAATTACTTCAGCGATACCTATTAAAGATTTACCTTAAGGGTGTATTCGAAAAAACGCTTTTCCACCTTCCAACAGCTCGAAATTTTCCGATACAATTTCAGACACATTTTTAAAAGTAGAAACATGAAACTTGCTGAGGTGATTTTTGAAAAGACGTATAAGATGCCGTTTTATTTCATTTTACGCTCATTAGAATTTGATTTATAAACAATTACCTTCTCAGTACGACCCCCTTTTTTATTCCTAGTTCTCTCGCTTCGGAAAATTCGGATCAAAATGTCGTGTTTGCTTTTTTTTTTTTTTTTTTTTTTTTTTTTCCAGTATTTTCTGCCTTTATTAAAGAATCGGCAATAACGGCACCTTGTGTATTTTCTAAAATAAGACAATTTGCCAGTTTGATGCATATGAGAGCAAAAATGAATTTAAAAGTAAATCGGAAAATAAGCACTTTGAATCGAAATACACCCTTAATTTTTATCTCAGGTCTCTTCTATTAAAATATGACTACAGGTTTGCTTCTCACATCTTCGAGAATTGGATGAATTACGGATTAAAAATAACACCGATTATTCGTAAGGCTTTCATTCCCAAGGCTGTCATGACTTCGCTAAATTTTGATTTAATATTATTTGCTTTGTTTTATTAATCTTAGAATTTTCAATGAGATGTTTGCGATGATGACAACTAAACAGATCTATTATTGTGGAGAAAAGAGAAACAATAGGGATTATAAAATTTTGCTCATTAAAATTTAAAAGAAAAATTACTTTACATTTGAGAAAAAAGTAAAAAGAAAAAGAAAAAAAAAACCCTTCATTTAAAAAAATCGAATAAACGAAAACACATTTTCCCTTATCCAAGTTTAACGAGTCGGTTTCTTTTATATAACTAAATTCGCCGACCGACAAATTGGCATAAAACGCATTTAAGTTTTATATTTAAATCGAAGAGGTAAGATAAATTTGAGCTTCTTGCATTTAACTGGACATTTTCTACACCTGCTTCGACCGCTATTCACAAGAGTTGAATTTAAAGGGGAAAAAAACACATAGATTATCAGTTAAATATTTTTGAAAGATGCCAGATAAAACTTTTCTTATGGGTGCTAAAAGTGGAATGGTTTAGCAGATAAAACAGACAGATTTTAAAGCATTTTATGAATTTGTCACAATAACATCGCTTATATTCCACTAGCTCTGAAATTGGAAATCAGACCTTGAAAAACAGAAATGCTTTTGTCAAATGACGTAACTGAAAAGAGCATTTTAATTCAGAAAATTTGTAACTTATAAGCATAATATTTTTGAAATCTAATAAAATAGTTAATAAATTAATAATATAAATCTATTGTAAATGCAAAATTAGATCAACCAGTGTTTTAAACAATCAAAATATCTCTTGCATTTTAAACGCAAAACATCACATTACCATGCAGTTAATTATTTTCTTAAAATTCTCGTTTATGAAAACTTCTTAGTACACGTGAAAACAGAAGTTATAGAAAAAATATTAGTCCCTGAGAAAAGAATAGTATACAATTATACGGAGAATGTATCTTCTAAAACGGTATTTTTTCCGGTTTCTTGCAATTCCTTATTAGCAGGTTTTGATGTACTATAATTTGACGCTCTATCATCATACTTCCTGAAAAAATTGGCTTGTGCAAATAAAATTCATTTGATACTTATTACTGTGCTCTGAAAATCAAAATTACCAGTGGCGTAGCTAGGATGGGTGACACCCGGGGCGGATGTAAATGGTGTCACCCCCCCCCCTCACTTCCGATCCGTCATATTTTTTCTATCACACTTCTATGTTATTAAAAAATGACCATACCATTATTTAACTTTTGTCCTCCTGTATTAAAAAAAATAAAAATAAATAAAAACTACGAGGAGCGACTCATTACTCAACCCACAGTCCGAATCAGTCAATGTGGTGTCTATATGTAGAAGAAAACTCTTTCTTTAAAAATTTTCTTTTGCTACGCTCTCGTTGGATTCCAGATGCTTGTCTTATTTAGATACACCACTCTGAATAAAATTTCACATTCTCAAAGAAAAGAAAATGAACTAAATTGCGTCGTGTTAAGGGCGGAGAGTCCTCAAGGGGGGGCGGGGGGGGGGCGATTTTAAAAATTGGGAGACTCGAATCTCATGCGCAGGTCGGGGCTAATATTTTTACTGCGGGTCGGGTTTGGGTCCGGTCGACTTCTATTTTTCAAGCGGGTCGGGTTTGGGTCCAGTTGATTTCTATTTTTTGCTGCTGGTCGTGTTAACTAATCAGGGGTGTGCGAAGAGAAAACTGCGCCTGTGCAAATTTTCATCAGTTTGTCCCCCACCACCTACCCCAAACGACTTTTCTTGTGACAGGCCAAAAATGACTTAGTAGTATAAATTTGACGTCTTTTAAATTTCCGGACCCGAGGCGACCGCCCCCTTCGCCCCCACACCCTTTCACACCGTGATGTAACTAATACATTTTTTGTAGTTCGCATTTGGGTCCGTTTGACTTCTACTTTTTGCAGCGGGTGAGGTTACCTTCTTCTCTTTTGCTACTTGTTGGGTTTGAGACCGGTTGACTATATTTTGCTACTGGTCGAGTTGACTTCTGTTTTTTTTCTGTGGGTTGTGTTTGGGTCCGGTTGACTTCTTTTTTGCTGCGGGTCGGGTTAACTTCTAATAATATAAATCATAATAGTAAAGCTGTACAATAAGAACAAAAGTAAATATTTAAAAATGTATTTCTTAAGATTTCGCTAAACAAATGTACAACATAAATATATTTTTTACGAATAAACAAATAAGATGCCAGTCTAAATTGGGCTCGGAGTGAAGAATTGCACGAATCGCGGTCGGGCCAATAATGCTTATCATTACAGGCTGGGTCGGACACGGAACAAACGTTTAGCTTTTACTCAGGGCCGAGCCTCGACCTGGAAATTTTGATCAGTACAGACAAGACATGAGTTCGAATGGATCTTTTTCAGACTTTTATCAGAATTAGGTCCCAACCGAGCTCGACGATTTTAAATCTGAGCCCGCCCAAACCCGAAACATTTTGCTTCATCACAGCCCGAACCCGATAACGAAAGCATACAGTAAAAAAAAAAATGCATAATAATTTTTTTTTTTTTTTTAAATGTTCCAAAAAAATTATAATTTTTAAACTACATTTTACATTGAAATGTTACTCTTAAACGAAAATTTAAATTTAATATTATCAAACGAAAAGTTTGGTATAAAATAAAAATGTACTTTATACATAAAAAAAATTTCTCATATTTTGTCTCCTTTAATAAGAAAATATTATGTACATGTTAATGAAGTGTGTTTCATG
Organism: Maratus speculifer; assembly: GCA_964019185.1. Lineage (NCBI taxonomy): Eukaryota > Metazoa > Arthropoda > Arachnida > Araneae > Salticidae > Maratus > Maratus speculifer. The sequence goes on along the minus strand of OZ025296.1, from coordinate 312,289,936 downwards.
AATAAATGCATAAAAGATGTAGAAATTATTGTCGATTATTTGTCGAATTGAACAACATATATCAATTTTCTATAAAAAAGGGCACATTTTTAACTATAACCATTTCATTCCGCATAACAATCTTTTGGGATAGGCATGACCCAGACAATAACATTAAATTAAAACTTTTAAATTCCGATGTTTTTATAGAAATAAAGGAAACACTGCTCAATTGCTTTCTATCTGAATAATATGGAAATTAAATTTACTTACGACCAAAAGTGACTTCGTAAATTGCAGAGTAACAACTTCAGCATCGTCCGAATTTACAAAAAGGCAACAATCACTAAAATTATTTCTATATGAAAAGCAATTACGACCTGTGTACGCTGTGTACAATAAGTTATGCGCCAAAAGCAAACTAAAACTGGAAGAAAATATCCTCTTCCCATTACATGTCTAAATAATAATGATAATAAACAACCCTATTGCAAAATAACCTCTGTTACAGATAAAAACCAAACTACAGACAAATTCATTATTCCTGCTTTTTTGTTGGCGCCAGAACATCGTTGGAAATGGCTAACATAGGTTTGTAGAAGTGACTAATAATTTACTTTTAAAATAGCATTCTAATGTTAAAACAGAAAAAAAACACAATTTCTGCTTACCCTTCATTCTAATCAAAATGTCAATAAAGTGATTTGAAAAGGAATAAATAATGTTTAAGGGTGGGGGGGGGGGGAGTTCTTTTAATATTTTCTATTCATTGATAAATAAAATTTATAGGTTTCAGAAAAAATGAGTCCAGGTCCGAGCACTGTCTCTAATACAGACGTATTAGAGACATTATACCCGACCCGGGCCGTGCCGACGTTGAGCTTCAGCCCAAGTCTTATTCCAGAAAGATCTCTCATGTTGGTTTAAAAACCTTTATGGGCCAAGGGGGGGGGCGATCGCCCCATCGCCCCCCCCCCCCCCCCTTAGATCCGCCATTGCGTCGTGTGCTAAAATTTCATTTTATTTCAGAATTCCTTTCCAAAATCTAATAAGATAACATTTTTTAGTTGCAAATAAAGATTGGGTGTCACCCCTCAGAGGGTGACACCCGGGGCGGACCGCCCCCTCCGCCCCCCGCTAGCTACGCCACTGAAAATTACTACTTATGATTTTGAATACAATGGCACAAGATCTAAAGAGTATATCTATAAGAATTGCCTTTTAATCATATGAGATATCTAATATCTATAGCTTATATCTGTATTCATCTGCAATATTTTTTGTGCTTGCAACCGTGCCATCCGGAATGCTGATGTAACCATGGAAACCACAATAAACAGGGCCGGCGCCAGGGGTGAGGCAAGTGAGGCAGCCGCCTCAGGGCGCATCGTTAAAAGGCGGCATTTGTCTCGCATATTTGTATAGGTAAAATAGACTAAAATATGAATAAATACACCAAATGATGGCCATTCATGAAAATTTTAAAAGAGTTTTGTTTTCACAATAAAAATAAAGATCAGATGAGCTTCCCCACCTCCAAGCTTTAAAAAGCTATTTTAAGATGTTTTTGGAGGAGGGGGACGCATTTTTAATCTGGTGGAGAATTCAATTTTTTTTTCTTTAGCTAAAGTGTAGTATCGTTTGCTATCTATTTTTTTAATCGGAATCGAATGACATATTTCCGAAAGTCGATAGAGAGCGATTAGGAACATTACAAATTAGGCTGGTTTTATTAATAAATATTATAAATACACGGATATTTTCACAATTTTACTAACCTTGAAGAAATTTGATGATCTTGATTTTGATTATTGCTGTTTTGTGGAAGTTTCAAAAGCTTGATATTGTTTTATATTATATAAATAACACGTTTTGAACATAAAGTAAATATGACAAAGCTGTGTTGTGCTCAATAATAAAACATAACGTATAGTATAGTTATAAAACCTACTGTAATTTTTATAAAGAACGATCGTATATGGACTTGCAAATGATGTTATTTGATCCAAAATTTGAAAATGCATAACAAATGATACCCACTTCACCTGGAAGGATCCCATCCCTCAATATACCCCCCCCCCCCAAAAAAAAAAAAAATAAATAAATAAAGCAAAGTAAAATTTTATTTTGGGGGGCCTCATCGGATTTCTATGTCTAGTGACAAAATGATTTTCACCCAAATTTTCGTGAATGGCCATCAGTTGTTACTGTAAAAACTTATTTTATTTGAATAAAGTATAATTTTTGCATTTTATTTGTAAATCGTGCCGTAACTTTGAAAAATTAATTGTATCCACTTGCAGATGGTGTCATTCGATTTAGAGTTTAAAAAATATATATATACGAAACGATACCCCCATTTGATGTACTTAAAAAAAATTGATCCCCCCCCCCCCCTTTCGCAGGGTTAAAAAAACCCCTTCTTTTGCTTCTTAAAACATGGTAAACTTTTTTTTTTGGTGGGGGGATTCCTTGTATTTTCACTTCTAGTGCCTAAATAAAGTTCTTTCCAAATTTTGGTAATTGGCCAACAGTTTGTTTAAAAAAAAACTATTTTACTCGTAACATATATTGAACTAATCAATTAATTGGAAATTTGGTTTAAAATCTTTAAAATGGTATAGTAAGAGCTTCCCTCCACGTTTAATTTTTACCGATTTTTAGCGAGATTTTCAATGTTATTCTTAGAAGGGTTTTTTTCCATTCTGTTGCAGTTTTTTATATTCGTAAAAAGTGGTTTAAACTTTTAGTCTAATGTAATACATTTGTACATCACGATTTTAGAAATTTTTAGTCTTTTTTGTGTTTTGCGGTGATATTTTCACATCTACAAAGGGATTCTGTTTCAGACTATCATATTAAATTTTGTATCTCCCGCGATTTTCAGTGCTTTTTTTTTTTTTTTTTCATTATTTTCCTTTTAGAGCCGATTTTTTTAATATTCGGAAGTGAATTCTTGTTGGAATAATTTAGCTCTCATTGTAGTAAATTTTGTCCACTAGCAATTTTTTATTTCCTTTTTTTGATTTTTCGGCATTACTAAAAGGGTATTTTGATATTTAATATTAATATTAAAAAATTTCTTTTCAAATAAAGTTTACTTACTTAGAGCGATTTTTGGAATTTTTCTGTTATTTCGTAGCATTTTTTAGTGTTTGTAATATTAGTTCAGTTTTAAACTTTTAGCCTAACATAGTGAATTTTATCAGCTCTATTTAAAAAATTTTAGTGTTTTTTATCGTTTTTTCGTGTCTTTTTTCGAAGCGATTTTTTGACATTTTGGAAAGAGTACCGGTTACTGTCTTCAAAGAAAATCTATTAAATTATGTTCTGTAATTTTTTTAAAAAACTATTTTTGCATGATTTTCATCGTTTTTCCGAATTTTACGGCGATCTTTTGACTTTCTTGGAATGAATTCTATGTAAAACATTTAGCTAAATATATTAAAATTTCTCCTCTGCGATTTTTTAATATTTAGTTATTTTGAAATGTCATTTTCAATGCGATTATTATTATTTATATGATTATTTTTTTTAATTTATTTATTTTTTATTTTATTTAATTTATTTATTTTTATTTATTTATTTATTTATTTATTTTTTGCTGCAAGTTTTTGACATTAGTTACACAAAATTCTTGGTTCAAAATTTTAGCCTAAATATGGGAAATTTTGTCCTCCATGATTTTTGAAGAGTCTGCGATTTTCAGTGCAATATCTTGTTTTTTTTTCTGTCCGTGATTTTTTGGTATTCATAAAAAGGGTTATTTTTCAAACATTTAGCCTAAAATTACATTAAGGTGCCCTGGGATAATAACCAATTTTCACGGCTTAAATTTAATTTTTTTTCAAAAAAAAAAAAAAAAAAAAAAAAAAAGGATTTGATATAGCAATTTATTGGCTATGTATACAAGAAAGAATATTTTAGCTGATGTGTATCCATAAAATGTGGTGGCGGGATTTATTGACCAATGCTATCTGGCGTTATTACATGTAAAGAAACTGTAAAGTATGATAGAATAATGACATGTAAATTATCCAATTTTAAAGATACAAACTCTACGGCACTAGAAATTGAGAAGTTTCTCTTACTTAACATTAATTGCTATATTAGGGTATAGTAATAAACATTTGATATTTTATTCATCTGACATGAAAAAATTAGCTGCACTTAGAACAGAAAAATTTCTCTTTATCCTTTTTAGTTTTCAACAATGATAATAATACTCTATCTTGCACAAAATAAAAAAATAAATCCTCTGCGCAGCACTGAAAAGAATCAGCTTGAGTAATAATGCCAGTGGATAACATTATTACCCCAGTATACTTATTGCACAGTATATTTTAAACTTCAACCTACCTCGTGAACACATCCAAAAATTTTCACAACATTTTGAAAGTACGTGAAATACAAAACCAATTTATGTAATAAACGAAGTATTTTCTAATAAATGTACAGTCTTTATGTCAAAAAACTTACCTCGCAAATTTTAGATCGGGCGTCGACTCTCACATGCTGATTTTAGATTGATATAATGTATACAAATTGAACTATTGGATTTTTAGTGGTTGTTTATAATTCAGATGACTTAGATCTCTTCTGCACAGAATCTCTCGGATTCCTTCATAAACATGCGGTGTCCTGTGAACTTCACATTATTATTACAGGACACCTTACGTTTTATCTTCCGCAATTTATAACATATATAGATAAATATTGTCCTCTATATAAACAAATATAAATAATATAATAAAATTTTGCCCTCATCATTTTTTAAGTTTTTGGTAATTTAGATTATCAATGTTTTAGTCCACTAGAGTAAATTTCGTCCCATGCAATTTTTTTTTATTTTTTTGTTATTTCGCAGCGATCTTTTGACATTCGTATTCATACAATAGATTCGGTTCTAAAATTTTTACTAATGTTATAAGTTTTGTTCAGTAAGTTTCTTGAAAAAAAAAAAAAAAAAAAAAAAAAAAAAAAAATGGATTTTTAAAGCTATTTTTGACGCGATTCTAAGCATGTTTTTGCACACTGCACTTCTTTCCTTTTTCTTTTCAACATTTGTAAAAAACAATTCAGTTCGAAAATTTTAACCTAGTCGAAGTAGATTTTATCCATAGTGATTTTCAATGTTTTGCGATTTTTAATGCTATTTTTATCTTTCTTTTGCGTTCCGCAACAATTTTTTGACGTTAATAAAATGAAATGGGCTCCAAATATTTATTCCAAGTCCACTTTTACCAATGAGGTGTTAAACGTTTTTTTTTATTGCAATTTTTTTTGCAATTTTTTTTTTAATATTTTGAAACGAATTTCTGTTATGTACTATTGTAAGTTAGGTTTAGCCCAGTGTTGTAAATTTTGTCAAATGTTGAAGTTACAATTTTCAGCGCAATACATTAAATTTATTTCTGAGCGATTTTCCAGTTTTTCGTGACTTTTAATGCAATTTTCGACATGAGTTTTTGACATTCTTAAAAAGAATTTCGTTACTAACTTCAACTGCGACTTTATTTGTGAAAAAAAAAAAAAAACTCCTCTTAGAATGGTTTAAACCACTGTAGTAAATTTTGTCTTTCTCCTTTTTTTTTTTTTTTTTTTTTTTTTTTTTTTTTTCTTTAGCGACCTTTACTGTTTTTAGTTTCGAAGCAATTTTTCAACCTTATTAAAAAGGAATCCGGTTTTAAACTTTTAACCTAATATACTAAAATTTGTTCTCTTTTCAATTAAATTTATTCGAAATTCACTTAGCGATTTTTTATGATCTTAAATTGTGATTTTTTTAAATGTTTTTTTCCCGCTCTATGGCAGTTCTTTGACTTTGCAAAAGAAATCCTGCTTTAAACTTAAATAAATTTTATTACCTGCAATTTTTGAAATTTTAACGAATCTTTAAATACTAATTTTAGTGCTCTTTTTCCTTTCGCAATTCGCTGCGATTTTTCCGCATTCGTAAAAGAAATCCAGTTTCAATCTTCCTGTCCAATGTAATACATTTTGTTATCTTTGCTATAAAGTTTAGTACAAATTTATGGATTCTTTTTTTTTTTTTTTTTTTAATTTCGCTATTTTTATTGCGATTTCGCATTTTGCCCGGAAACGCAGCGCCTATGAGGTCAGCTGCGCGAGTTAATTAAATTATTTTGGCAAATGAAAATGCAATTGTTTTTTTATTGATTAGGGTGATATAAAAAAAGATTTTCACAAAAAAATTCAAGGCGAACTTATTATTAAAATAAATATTTCGTTGTTGATAGTTGTGTTTATGAAAATAATATTATTACTGTAAAACTAAGTATTCATCTTGAATGTGTCAAATTAAATTTGAAATGATAATGTAATTTTCTTTGCATGTCAAAGGTTTTCTACTTAATATCAATAATATATTTTGAAGTATACTCTAATAGGTTTATTTATTTATTTATTTATTTACTTATTTATTTATTTTTATGCTTTATAATATTGATTTAGACATTATAATGTATGACTTTGCGAAAGCTAAATCAAGAGAAATTACCCACTTCTTGAACTTTTGTCTTATTTTTAGTATCTGTTTTCTTATTAATATTACCAATATGCGATTTTGTGTAGTATATATATGATTTTAAAAATATAAATATCTTGTTATACTATATCATTATTATTATTTTTTAATTCATGCACAAATTTTGTATGCAATGTGATTGATTTGAAATATTAGACATATTTTGTCTCACTAATATTTATTTTAAAAGCATTCTTTTCCTGTTGTAACAGGATTTGTTCTAATATTCATAACGTGTGTGATTTTTCGAAAAGAAAAACAGGGCAAAAGAAAGTTTTTCTTTATATGAGACTTTCTGGCTTTTTTTCTTTAAATACTAGTAGAATATGATTTATTAATTTAATTCCAAGTTAGCTAATATTATTTTTTAAAAGATTTAAAAATAAATAAATAAATAAATAAATAAATAAATAAATAAATAAATAAATATTATTCAGGTTGATTATTTTAAATTCCTTAAATGTAAATATATTTTATATTATATTTATGCAAATAAATTATAGTTATTATATAAATTTACTATTTTTAAAAAAAGTTTAAGTGGTGGTTAAAAAAATGACGTCATAAGAGCGGCAAAATAAGGCTCGCCTCAGGCGGCGAAATGTCTAGCGCCGGCCCTGACAATAAATGTCATAAAAATCCTCCTAATAAAAGTTCACAAGAGCTCGGGAAATGTTTTTCTATTTTCAGGGTCGAACTATTTTTTTGTATATCGTTTCTTTGTCCACGAAATCAAGGGATGGATGTTTATGATCTCAGATTTGTGTATCTTATTTTATTTGTGAATGTGAGCAGGTTAATTGTGTCTTTTAAAGTTTTGTATAGAAAGTATAGTGCTATAGCAAAATAAAATTATTTTTGTAGGTTTATGGATTATATTTGTGACACGTGAGTGTTTTACTGATAGCACTTTCAAGCGCAGATGTCAAAGAATTTATAACTAATAAGGCTTCTTACAAAAATGGACAAGATTTAGATTTAAAAAATAATAACAAAGGCTAGCTATATATTGATTTTTAGTAGTGGCGTGACAATTCAAAGATTGTGAGAACTCTCTCAAAGAGAACTCCTATCAATAGTTAGTTTTTAAAATAAATCGAACAATTTAAATTATCAAAAATAATAAAATATATCAGAATAATTAATTTTTGATATTAATGTGCTATTATAACAAAATCAACATTTTAACACAGAGAGTCAACAACTCCTATTTGAAAAATATTTATTCGGATGTTAGAATACACCATTTTAAACGTGTAAAAATAATAATAAAAAAGAAAAGTGCGTAGTTAAACTGATGGCATTGAGCTCACAGATTCACACTAATCGTATACTATTATTTTACATGAAATACCCATTTAGCTAAATTAAGAAGGAGGAGTAGTTCCCCGTTTCCCCCCTTTATAATTAACCAATGAACCTCCAAATCTCATGGAAGCACCTTATCAGAATAAATCTGTATACCAAATTGAAGCAAATCTGATAATTTTGCATAAAAAGCTGTTTAGATAAAATAAGAAGGGGAGGGGGATTAGTTCTTTGTCCCCATTTTATACTTATCCAACAAACTCCTAAATCTAATAATGGAAGCGCCTTATCAGAATTTACCAGTATACTAAATTTGAAGCAAATCGGATAATTCTGAATGAAAAACACATTTATCTAAATCAAGAAGGGGAATTATCCCACCATCCTCCACTTTCTATCTAACCAATGAACCTCTATAGCTAAACACAAAAACGCCTTATCAGAATAAATCGGTGTACCAAATTTGAAGCAAGTGAGATATTTCTATCTAAGAGTTATCGCATTACGCACATACATACGTACATACATACATGCAGAATCTGCGGGCATATTATTTCTCATGGTTTCGTTGCCTACGAGCTACCAATGATTTAGAACATAAAAAAAAAATCGACTAAAAGGTTTATTTTTTAATTGCAATAAACAGAAAATTACATAATTCCCTTTAATATTGTCAATTTTTTAATACAAAATGATAAATTATACAGACTTGCTTTCGTATAAAATTTATTTTTAAACATATTCAGCCTTTTTAATTTCGCTAAATTTACGAGGTTCTCTTTTAGCAATAACTATACGAAACTGCTCAAATGATAAATAATACTTTAGAGTGAAAAATTAACTCAGAATCGAGGTTTGTTGAAAATTATATGCACAATTTATATTAAGGGGGCTCAGAGGTTGCAAACTTTTCAAAAAATCGATTTTTTTTTTAATGATCTAAATCAGTTTGATTATTCAATTAATTCTGTTTATGTAATTTATGTATCAACACTTTCATAGCCGCACCCATATAATTTCAACTTTAAGTCGCCTTTTCTCAAAACTTGATTTTTGACGACTAACACCATGATTTAAAAAAAACTGTTTGATGGAATGGCTTATTTATTATTATTATTATTATTATTATTATTATCATTATTATTATTATTATTTTGCATGCATATAACATTATTATCTATAGAACCAATTAAGGATATAACTATCACTTAAAAAAAATTATTAAAAATTTCTCAAATTTGAAAATTTAAAAAAATTCTAAATATACAACTTTTTTTTTCATTAAAATTACAAAAAATATTAAACTATCTAAATTATATTAATTCATTCTATAGATAATAACAGTGTTCTCGCTGACTTTTCACCAACGTTAGTAATTTGGCTAATTAAAAATAAAAAGCATTCGCCAAATGAAAAAAGTATAGCAAAATAGATTCGCCGTGTAGCACAAAAAAATTATTTTTAATTCTTTAATGTACCACCCGTTTTTTTCAATATAGTTTTTATAACTGTAGCAGCGATTGTTATTAAGCTAATTTCAACTATCCGCTACAAATATAAAAAATATGTATATCTTAAGGATATGTACATATGCATTTGTATGAAAAACGCAAAAAAAGTTAAAATTGATCACTAGCAATTTGGCGAATCTAATCGCTTTTTTATTCGCCAAATGAAGAATTTAGTCGCAATTTGGCGCATTGGCGAGCGACAGCGAGAACACTGGATAATAATGTTATAGACATGAAAAAAAAAAAAAAAAATTAAGCCATTCCATCAAATAGTTCTTTTTTTAAATCTTGGTGTTAGTCGTCAAAAATCAAGTTTTGAGAAAACGCGACTTAAAGTTGAAACTATATATGGGTACGGCTATGAAACTGTTGATACATAAATGCTTATAACTCCGTTAAAAATGCAAATATTTTTATGCGGTTTTTTGCATTGAGTTAAAAATTAATTGAATAATCAAACTAGATCATAAAAAAAAATCGATTTTTTGAAAAGTTTTCAATCCCTGAGCCCCCTTAAGAAGCTATTTCAGCCAAGTGAAAAGACCCGTTCGCTAATGCTAATCCTATGAAACAAATTTATAAAGATATCTCGCTCGCATTTCAATATTTTTAAATGATTTGTTTTGCATTGAACAGCTGAGAACGATCTGTACAAAAGCTATTTTTTAGATTTTTTTGGGGATTTTGTTTACAGATATTTTTTGTGAGGACACTTTCATCTTCGGAGCCGGTTTCAATAGAGAAAACATTACAATAAAAACAAAAATCTGCAATGAGTCAAATCACTGTATTAATACCACCATCTTGATGGAAATCTACACATTGTTATTTAACTCAAAATATGCAAATAAATACTTAAAAGGCGTTGCAAAAATAGATATTATTTATTTATTATTTACCTTAGATCTTTCGGATGTCCTCGCATCCATTTTCAAAGGAATATAAAAGAAAATAAAAAAATTAAAAATAAAAAGCGTAAAAAAAAAAAAAAAAAAAAAAACGTTTTGCGGTTTTTTTTTTTTTACGTTTTCTATTTCTAATCAATTACACTCGAGTTTCTCTATAACGAAACTCCACGAAACCATAAATTTAAAATTAACAGCAAACCAGAAGATATGAGTCCCAGGTCAAAAGCAGATTATTTTCTGAAGCGAAAAAAAAAAGTTTTCTTCAGTTGTTAGAATGAAACTTATGTATATATATTCATTATTGTGAAAACTATGTACAGTAATTTAAATAATTAATGTATATTACTTTATTTGATTAAAAATGTTCAGTGATTTAATTTTTTTATCATTTATAGTTGACTGCAGTGCTTTATAGATTATTGAATCATTCCCCTGCTCACTACCATCATTTCCCTGGAAGTTGTATTTTTTTAATTATAAATTAAATATTAAATTTTAGGAGTCATGAACGATGGGTGATAATTCTAATACAAAATCACTTTTTAAAGCTATATATGAAGAAAAAAGTTATTTATTTCATAGTTTATAAATTTGTATTTTGCAACTTCTAAATTACCCTGTTTATGGAGAATCACCCCTATACATTTAGCTAACACAATATGCAAATGAAATTTTTATAGAGTAGCATGCGCAGTGAAAGTTTATTTAGTAAACCTGCTCATTTTTCATACAGTTATTAATATTTTTTAATTTTTACTATAGAGTTTTATGCACAGTGTTGTTTTTCATATTTTCTGAAAAGAAAAAAAAAAAAAAAAAAAAAAAAAAAAAAAAAACATTTTATAATAAGAACTCTGCAAATTATATGCAAAAAAAAAAAAAGGGCCAAAATTTTGGATCGTTTTTATAAAAACCTTAATTTCTCTACGAGTATACATGCTATCTGCATAAAAATAAACACAGTTTATTACCATAAGCCACTTAATCATGATCTGCAGTTTGAACGCTTTTGCTACATTAGTTTTGACAGGGTTATTCAAAAGATATTAGTTCTTTTTCAATTTGTTGACGGTCCCCTATTGGATTTTGAGAAAAAATCTACACGAAAATATGTACTATGCCTGTACTATTTTGTTTATACGTATGGAGTTTCAGAGTCATTCCTCATGTATATTTCTTGATATTTAACAGAACGTTCGAAATTGCAAGTGTCAAGATTTTTTTTTTTTGCTGTGACTGTATATGTAAAAAACCGTGACATGTGCCAAGGGGAGAGGGGAGTAGAGTATAGTGAACTGTAACACTTTATGACAAAAGGGGGGGGGGGGTAGGGGGGGCCAAATTTTTTGAAAATATGATGACATCATTCATGGATAGCCCCTACGAAATTTAAAATTGCATTTTTGATTAATTGTCCACATCCATGTTTCTAAGTTGGGATAAATGAGATTCATATTTTTTGCAAAAAGTTTTTAACTCTATTTTCTATTTAAATAATTTACCTAAATTAAATAGTGAAAAATGCATGAATATGATGAGGTATTTCAAACAAATCGAATTTTGAAATCAAGAAAAGGAGCGCTCTAATCAACAAAAACGCATGATTGTTCAAGCAGATCTTTTGAATTACTTAAATAAAAACTTTGTTATTTTTTTCCGTGAGAATTTCAAAATTTTGTGAGTAATCAAAGATTAAATGTTTATTCCAGACAAGTAATTGATTTTTTGTGCTAAAGATAAGAACAAAAATAATGCAATATGATATTGAAACTGTTTTAATTAGTTTACGGAATTTCTTATATTATGTTTAAATCAGTTCATTTTCTTCAAAAATCATTCATTCATTTTCATTTTCTTTCTTTTCCACAGGATTTATTTTTTTTTTTTAAATCAAGCTTTCATTTCAGAAAATGAATATGCATCACGACTTCCGGTTTTCCACGAATTTACACGTTTAAGGAGTCAGAGATCCCAAAACACTTGTTTTTACAAAATGTCTGTCTATCCGTGTGTGTCTGTGTGCATGTCTGAATGTCCTTATGTCGCCACTCTAATATCGAAAAGTATATGAAGATATGCATAGAATTGAACCAAATTTTTTGCATATCTTTTTGGCTTTGGCCAGGAGGTCCTCCTTTCTTTCATTTTGAAAAACTTCAGTTGAAAAACCCTGGTATTCTGCCAACTCTATTTTTTATTATTAATTAAGATATATACAAATCAATTGTTCATTTTTAGGTGCGTTCGTAATTATGTAAATACATAGCACCTATTGTTGTCGCTCAGTCCGTCCGTCTGTCCGTCTGTCTGTCTGTCCGTCCGTCCGCATATAACAACGCAAAAACTACCCAACCGAATCGTTTGAAATTTAAAATACATAATTATAACATAATTTTATCGAGTCATTTCAAATTTTATGAAAATCGGATGGATAGATCAATTACAGGGAGAATCAAAAGGATTCCGTTACATTACGGTCAATGGGGAAAAAAGTTTCAAATGTATTTTAATCGTTTGAAATTTAAAACATATAATTATTGCGTAATTTTGTCGAGTCATTTCAAATGTTATGAAAATCGGATGCATAGATCAATTACAGGGACAATCAAAAGGATTCCGTTACATTACGGTCAATGGGAAAAAAGTTTCAAATGCATTTTTATGATGTTACACTCATTCGAACATAATAGAATTGGCATGAATCTATGAAGTATATACCAAAATATGCATTTTGTACAATCTGTGATGCAAAGAATTTTTATTATTAAATTACAGGGCCACACAAAAGTATTCCACTACATAATGCTATACGGGGAAACATTGTTTGGGGCGTGTTTTAATTATATTCAACTGTTTCACATTTTATGTATAAGATATACGTTTCTGAAGTGTAATAAAAATTAATTTCTGTATATTTACAGGAACACAAAAAAAGATTTCAACTACTATACTGTATCCGAAGTACGCTGTACTATATCAGCAAGATTTTAATATTTTTAAAACTTCGTTATCGTACGAACGCACCTCATTTGCTACGTTCACGTGAAATTTCCAACTTGTTGGATCTATAATACATACACACACCGTAAATATTTTACTTTACACCATATAGTCCAAGAGCCGACCGCACAAAACCCTAAGCCACCGATCACAAGAAAAATTCCTTTATTTTATGGAAGAGTAGTAATAGGGGAATCTAAAAGTGCTATTACACGTAAAAATTGCAAGCGACAAAAATCGCCTGCTTTTTTTCGTGTTCTTAGCATTTCATTGGCTGTTCGAGAAGAGTCTTTACCATCATTTGGATTTCCAAGCATTTGATTGGCTCTTACTGGCGACTCGCTTCGTTCCAGGCGTCAAAGACGCTCCGACAAAAGAGAATCGCGCGCTACCAAGCGACTCGCCTGGTCCCATAGGATAACATGGAGACGCCTGCAGCAGCACACGTGTAATAGCGCTTTAATGATCCATGTCTGCCGAAAGCGAAGTGGTTCATAAGCCAATAATGAATACCAATAGGGATTGATTCGTAGACTTAGCATTATGTTTTCCTGCACCCAATTTTCCATGTTTTGATACTTTTAATTGTACGGCAAACACATTGTTAAACCTACGAGTCAACCACTAGTGGTATCAATTTTTGGCTTATGCACCCCTTCGCTTCCGGCAGACATGGATCATTAGATTCCCCTATGACTACTCTTCCATAGTATAAAGGATTTTTTCTTGTGCTCGATGACTTAGGGTTTTGTGCGGTCGGCTCTTGGACTAATATATCAGTGTATCAACCACGATTCAGCTTTATACTTTTTCTGGTATCTTCAACATCGTTAAAGAAAAGCTTCACTGTATGACAGAACTGAAAAAGGTGAGTAATTTAATTGAATTTCAAATACATAAATAAGCAACCCCCTCCCCCCCAAAAAAATAAATAAATAAATAAAAATAATAAATAAATAAATAAATACAGCACTCTAAGTAAATAGTACAATAATTAGAAGTTCTTGAAGAAGTTTTCTGTTTTTGTATGTAAAATTTTTCCTACGCGCGAATCCTTTCTGACATTGATCTGCATCAAGAAATTAAGTCTCTGCCAAGGTCTTAATTATTGTTCGATGCACACCTCTCATCGGAGCAGTTTCCTTTTGTCTTATTTATTGACCTCGCAAACCACATTGACCACGTTCTTGCAATTTTTTCAATCGAAATACCGACGCCCGATACAGTTATTCTTTGACGCCCTGGGTAGTTTAGAACAGTTATTATTATAAGCACTACCAAGGTCAGGTTACTTGCTGCTACAAACTGGATCATGTCTTTTTAAAGAAAGGGTGGGAATAACAGAAGAACAATCATAGGTCTATTTTCGAGTGAAAGCCAATTTTTCACAATACTTTTTTTTTTTTTTCAATAAGTAGAACTTACTGTGTGAATGAAATTCTCTTAATAAGTCACGAATTATAAATTAAATTTAGTTAATTATAGTAATATTTTATGCTCGTGACAAAACGATAATAGGTAATAACTAAGAACTTTTCTAGGGTATTATTAATATACAATTAATATTATTATATAACTAAGACATTCAATTAATGAACACGTCACAAATAAACAAAAACAAAAAAAAAAAACTTTTGTTATTTGTGACGGCCGATTTTTTGCACGAGAGATATAGGCCCTAGTGGGAGTGCGATTCCATGGGGGTCTTTCTAAGGGAACCTAACCCGTATTTACGCAAGGTTACCCGTAACGAAAGCGAACGAAACGGTTAGACTGACGGGCGCGATTGGGTTCGAACCCAGTATCTTCCGTCTATCAGCTTCGACAGCAGAACCTCTCAGCCACTGTAAAGTCCCCCCCCCCCCCCAAAAAAAAAGCAATGGATTTTCGAACTATATTTAATTGCATCTGTTGTCGATTTAGAGAACATTTTAACAATTGTATAAGTATAGCCCAATTGATTCATTAGTTACTAAATATTAGGGTTTTTAGAGCCTACGAATTAGAAGGAATAAATTAGAAAAGATAATTTTTATATTATGTATACCTTTCTAAATAAATAATTTAAAAGGGATATTAGATATTTTAATTGAAATTTAGTTCACAAATTATTAACAAATTTCTAGAAAGCAATTGAGCATTAAGAGCCCACAATAATCACAGAAAAATTACTCAAAAAGACCCGGATGACCATGTAAAGTCTATGGGAGCGTTCTTTTCGAATATCTCGCTCCAATTTTAATATTTTTGCATGATTTTTTTGCACAAGATAGCTGAGGGCAATCCACAACCGGGCTAGTTTTTACTTTTTCAATTTTTGTTTCAGATTTTCTTTAAAAAATTACTTTAACTTTCGAAACCGGTTTAAACCGGTTCTGAAACTGAAACTATCGTAATATAAAAAATATATAACCAAAATCGAAAAAGTAAAAACTAGCCCGGTTGTGGATTACCCTCAGCTATCTTGTGCGAAAAAATCATGCAAAAATATTAAAATTGGAGCGAGATATTCGAAAAGAACGCTCCCATAGACTTTACATGGTCATCCGGGCGAAAATTAAAGTATTTTTTTAAAGAAAATCTGAAACAAAAATTTTAAAAGTAAAAACTAGCCCGGTTGTGGATCGCCCTCAGCTATCTTGTACAAAAAAAATTAAGCAAAAATATTAAAATTGGAGCGAGATATTCGAAAAGAACGCTCCCATAGACTTTACATGGTCATCCGGGTCTTTTTGAGTAATTTTTCTGTGACTATTATGGGCTCTTAAAGGGCCCCTGCAGTGAACACGATTTTTAGAAAAGTATGGAGTTTTTAAAAGGTCGAAGTCACAAATTGATATGATTTAATGCCGTAGTCAATGAATGTAATTCTAAAAGTTTTTAATGCCATTATTTAATTTTAGAGTTTCGTCCATCTGACAAAACCCTTGACAGTCCATCGAAGTGGAGATTACTTCGAAGTCTATAGCAACAATGACTTTCTCCTCGTATGATCCTTTAGTTCTACATAGATATAATTACACAATTACAGTCGACTCTCGTTAATTCGAAGTCGGTTAATTCGAATCTTCGCTTAATTCGAACTATACATGAAGTCCCGATATTTTCAATGCCAGAATAATGTTAAAATTTTTCATTAATTCGAATTCATTTTTTCTTGACTTCGTTTAATTCGAACTAACGAGAATTCCGAAGTTTCATTTTTCTTTTCTTTCTCACGGATTTCAGATCATTTGAATAAAATTGTTCCAAAGGAATATACATATAATCCAATGCATTTGATATCCACTTTCTTAGTGCCCCGTCTGTCCATCAGTGACGCTTTAAATTTTTCTTCCATTGTGCTTGTTTTAAATCTTTTAATTAGTTTATGTATTTATACATTCTAATTTAATATTAAGTCATATTCTAATGATAACAGACGAAATAAATAAAAAAAAAAAACACTATAACATAGATTCATTTGTAATAGTACCATATTAAGCATGTTTTCATTTCATTTTTTTCCATAATTCGAACTTCGGATATTTCGAACATTTCTTGCGGTCCCGACGGGTTCGAATTAACGAAGCCGACTGTATTATTTTTACAAATCCATGTTATTTTTACAAATTCGTGAACATACAAGGACGAGATAGTGCAAGAAAATTTTACAACACGAGGGAAATAATTGCCGGGAGCTCCACACAAGGAGTGCGTGCAATTGAGCCAGTTGAGTTGAATCCAACTAGCCTCCTATGATCGCAAGGCCCCAGTCCCTGCTCGCGAAGACACTCGCGAGCTAATGCTACTATTTTTATGGGGAGGCATTTTTTGAATAACTCTTTCGCATTTTGACATTTTTAAATAATATTTTTTGCATTGGATAGCTGAGGTCCGTCTCTATAGCGCACCTTGATTACTTTTTCGATTTTGGTCACATGTATTTTCTATAAAGTTACTTTCACTGTCTGAACCGGTTTTGAAAGTGAAACTAACTATATAGAAAATATCTGCGTCCAAAATCGACAAAATAAAAAAGGTGCGCTATAGAGACGGACCTCAGCTATCCAATGCAAATAAAAATTATTTAAAAATGTCAAAATACGAAAGTGTTATTAGAAAAATGCTTCCCCATAGGCATAGCATTAGCTCGTGAGTGTCTTCATGAGCAGTGACAGGGGCCTTAACGGAACCTCCCTGGCAAAACCCTATTCGTTTCTGTCCTCTATCTGTCCGTCTGTCACAGAAGCCACACACAAAAACTGTATAAGTCAGGAACTTCAAATTTTGTGTACTTACTGCTGAGTACCTCCTGTCGCATGACAAATCATAAAATTTTGAAAAAGACTATTTTTTTAAATTAAATTAATTTTATCAATGCCATCCGTTCATTTTTGCGATTTACATTTTAAAAGATAATCTTTATTTGAACTGTTTACGTGTACACATCATAGCTTGGATGTAAAGCGTCTAGCTAGTAAACAGGCATTTGTTAGTTCGATCCCAGTTGCTGCTAGTTAAAATTTTCATATTAAGATGGATTTAATTAAAAGAAATTTCGTAATTTTATTCATTTATTTATTTATTTTTGCCAATTTGAGGATTTATATTATTTAGGTTTTGTTCATCTTTTTGGAATTCAATTTCCTGTCTATTTTAAAAACTATTGAGATTTATTAATATTTCAACATGTTAAATTTTGTTTAAATAATTTTTTCGTTTTTAGAAATTTAAAATTTTATTGCCATATCCGTTAATTTTTTTTTATTTTGAATTTTCGAAAAATTTGGAATTTTTGATTCGGGGAGAAAATAGTACTTTTTGACCTTTGAAAACGCAAAATTTCAAATTTTCTAGGGGAGGGGGGGCATTTTATTGTTCCGGGGAGGAATGTCTCCCCCATGGGCCAATTCAATACTGAGTTTGGCGTTTTACAGAATTTATCGAAATTGCTTCATCAGCGATTCATTAATAGAGCATTAATATGTATTGAAAACATTTAAATATATGTTTAAACTTTATTTTGGAATGTCGATGCATTTTATAAATAGTTTACACGTGTTTTATTTTCATATTTTATACTATGCACATCCATGATGGGTCAGCATTACGGTGGTCCCCGACGACTAGGTTAATTTGTTTTGAAAATGATGTCTGTAATGGGTTGATACATGTCAAAAAATAAAACCATTTTTCTACTTTTAAAATCTTTATTAAATCTTTTAAGCAATTAGATATAATGCAAAGGCAAGTTTTATATTATATTTCATGTATTTTTTAGCTTTGAAGACCGCATTAATTGAATTCCCATACAAATCATTACTAAATCTATGATCGGTTAACGAAAAGTTTGGATATCGAACAGTGTTTTGGCATGAATTAAGTTCGATAACCAATCATTCACTGTCCTAGCTAATCCAAAAGAAGCTGGGGAGAGTTTGGGGAAAGGTGTGGGGGGTGTGGAGAGGGCACTGGTGGAGTTGAGTCTCCACTAACAACTTCGGAACAAGCGAGCGTTTTTTTTTTTTTTTTTTTTTTTTTACAAGATTTCTAATTTTTTTCACCGGTTTAAAAAAAACAAAACAGAAAATTTTGCCTAATTGAATCAGGAAAACGCTCGGATTAAATGAGGCAAAATTTACAATAAAATTTTAATGGTGACAATAATCAAGAATTCGAAGCATCTTATGCGGCACGTATACCGGTCGCTCATCACCATGTTGTTAAGGGTGTATTCGAAAAAACGCTCTTCCACCTTCAACAGCTCGAAATTTTCCGATACAATTTCAGACACATTTTTAAAAGTAGAAACATGAAACTTGCTGAGGGGATTCTTGAAGGGACATATGAGGTGCCGTGTGATGTCTTTTTACGCTCAATTCATTAGAATTTGAGTTATAAATAACTAGCTGAGATGCCCGACGTTGCCCGGGCCCGTAATTATATTCTAAAACTAACCTGAAATTTGTATTGCAAAATGTCATAAAAAGACCCAATCTCGTACCGAATCCCCGGTGCCTATGGTACCATTTAGCAGAAGTGCTGTGCACACACGGCAAGAAAAAAAAAAGATGGTGGAGAGAGGAGGGATTTTCTGGAATTTTTTAGTTTCACATTTAACCACCAAGGGGCGAACTCAACAAAACTGTTTCTGAATTTAAGAAAGATATTTAATGAAATTTTTCTATCTTGCTTTTATACCTCTGGACCGAGTTGGCGCATTGCCAAGATTTGCTTCCTCTGGACCGAGTTGGCGCATTGCCAAGATTTGCTTTCCCCTGTGCCTCAATTAATTAATTAATTAATTATCCTCGGAATTCCTTTTATTTATAGAGATTACCTTATCAGTATGACCCTTTTTAGGTAGATTTCGCATGAAATACTACCTATTGCATTCTCTCCCATGTTGGAATTTCTGAAAAATTTTTGCGGATCTACACGAATCATGACTCTTAGACCCCAAAACCACCATCAGTAAAAAAGTTTATCTATCTATCTATCTATCTATCTATCTATCTATCTATCTATCTATCGGTGTATATCACTTTCTTCTAGACACGATAACTTCCATAATTATGCTCAGATCTTCTTCAAACTTTTACATAAAATCAAGGAGCTTAAAATCTCGGTCGAGTTCGTAAATGGGCAAAATCGGACCAAGGGGATGGAAATAGGGAGGGTTTTTGTGAAAACAGAAAAAACGCAATAACTTCTTAATTAAAATAGATATCGAATCAGTTTAAAGTTTATATTACTTCTAAAAAATGGGGTAAAAGTTTCTGTATGATAGATTTTTGATAAAGTTAAAAGTGGGCTCAAGGGGCGAAAAAAACATGGTTTTTGGGAGAAAAAAATTCATAACTTCGTCAATTCTCAAGATATCAAATCCAACTAAATTTTATATAAATGTACTCATTATTATCTAAAACTTTTGTATTTACAAGTTTTTGATAGGACCAATTTTTACCGATGAAAAAAATTAAAAACGAAAAGAAAAAGGGGGGAGGGAAAAGAAAAAAACCCATAACTTACTCAATTCTTAAGCAATCAAATCTAATTAAATTTATTTTACATCTTCACAATAAGATCTACAACTTTTATATTGACAAGTTTTCCATAGAACCAATTCTTATAGCAAAAATAAATTAAACAAAAATAGGAGTTGGAGAAAAAACCTAAAATCCAAACTGCTTATATTCTGACTCATTTTAAAATTCATTTTTGATTTTAAACGCATCCAAATGACAGATCCTCTTATTTAGGAACTATATAATGCGACGTATTGGCTAATTTTTTGATAAAGCCAGAATATATTTTTTAAAAGGCTGCCAAAAAAGGTATTTTGAACAGATTTCCCGAAATTATTGTCATTAAAAATTGATTAAGTATAACAAATTGCGTTTTTTCTGAGTCATTTTTAAATTCATTTTTGTTCTCAAACCCATCCAATTTACAGGTCCTATTATTTAGGAACTATATAATGCGACGTATTGGCCAGTTTTTTGATAAAGGCAGAATATATTTTTAAAAAGGCTGCCAAAAAGGGTATTTTGAACAAAATTTCACGAAGTTATCATGATTGAAATTTGAGGAAATTTAAAAAATTGCGTTTTTACCGAGTCATTTTTAAATCTTTTTTCGTTCTCAAACTCATCCAATTTACTGGTTCTCTTATTTAGGAACTATATTATGTGACGGAGTGGCCAGTTTTTTGATAAAGGCAGAATATATTTCAAAAAAAAGGCTGCCAAAATGGGCACTTCGCTCAAAATTTCCCAAAGCGATCATGATTAATGAACTGTGGGTATTCAAATAACAAATTGGTTATTTTATGACTCATTTTTAAATCCAATTTTGCTCTGAAACGCATTCAAATGACAGTTTTTTGTTACTTAAGAACTATGTAATGTGCGTATTCTTCGATTTTTTGATAAAGGGTGAATATATATATTTTTAAAAGCTGTCAAAGTAAGCATTTCGCAAAAAAATTTCCCAAAGCGATCATGATAAAAGAATTGAGGTTGTATTCAAATAACAAATTGTTTATTTTATGACTCATTTTTTAAATTCAATTTTGCTCTCAAACGCATTCAATTGACAGTTTTTTGTTATTTAGGAACTGTGTAATGTGCCGTATTGGTCAGATTTTTGATAAAGGCTAAATATATATTTAAAAAAAATCTGTCAAAGTGGGCACTTCGTACAAAATTTCTCAAAGCAATCTTGATTAAAGAATTGTGGATGTATTAAAATAATAAATTGGTTATTTTATGACTCATTTTTAAATTCAATTTTGCTGTCAAACGAATTTAATTAACAGTTTTTTGTTATTTAGGAACTATATAATGAGCATATTGGTCAATTTTTTTAATAAAGTAAGAATATAATTCAAAATATGTTGCCAAAATGGGCATTTGAGTAGAATTTCGTTTAAGAGGATTTTGATAAAACCAGTTCTTACAGAAAAATGAAATTAAAAAAAATTTTAAAAGCGGTTGAATAAAGCAGTTAAACTGGGTTTATCTCTAATCATTTTTTTATTTTTATTTATTTATTTATTTATTTATTTATTTTATTTATTTATTTATTTATTTATTTTTTTTTTGAGATGAAAACTTTTCGAAATCTACCTCCGCCTATAGGCCATGCCGAAAGGGATTTTTTTCGTTCCCAAAACTCCCGCTAGGGAAAAATCGGTTCGAAATGCCGTTTTTGATTGCTTTTTTTTTTGCAACATTTTCTGCATTTATCAAAGAATCGACAATCACGGCACATTGTGTACTTTCCAAATAAGATATTTTGAAAGTTTGGTGTATTTGAGATCAAAAATGAATTCAAAAATAAATCGGAAATTAAGCAGTTTGAATCGAAATACACCCTTAAAGCTTGGGCGAGGGGGGGGGGGGGATATCATTTCTCCGCTTATTGCTGGGTATGCAAGGAGAATCATAACATTTGTGCAGTTATTTTCTATTTTCTAAATGCTATATAAGTTTGATATAGAAGTAGGTAAATAATTAAAAGAAATACAATAAAATACATAATAGGTTGTTAAATCCTTGAATTTTTTTTTTATACCATTGAAATTAATTACTCAACTGTGTTAACAGTCTTCCGCTTCCTGTGTCTGCGATAATAGTTTATCTCTTGCTAAGTTTTCTTTTTTTCTTTTTTAATCCCGTGAATAATTTTGTGTCTAAATTTTAAATAGAACCTTGATGGGCTTTGAAATCGAAAACCACTCTTTTAGAATTCAAATTTATAACAAATGCATTCATATGATTTTTTTCTTGTACTTTTCAGTTTTGCATATCTGTTACATAAAAGAAAATAAAGGTGTTGCAGCGTATAAAAATGCTTATAAGGAGTCCAAAATAATTGATTTCACATTAATTTAGCTATATGAAAAAAAAATTATAATAATAAAAACATGCAGGAAAGTATGTTGTGGATAGAATGGACTGTTTTCTTCTTTTCCCTTGACCTTTGCGACATGAGAAGCGATTTGTTCATTCCTGCTGCGATTTGATCTGCATTTTATCCGGATTTAAGGCGATTGAAATGAAATGCATAATGCATGACGTGTCACTTTCGACTGTCAAAGTGGGTGTTCAACATAATGCAGCGTTACATAACAATGGAAAACCTTTCTCTGTTTTCTTATGAGACATTAAAAAAAAAAAAAAACTTTTTGAGAATGTTTTTAGTCACTTGGCAGATTTCAAAATTTGGCGAAATTTCAAAATTTGTAATTTTAATATATTATTGATCAGTGTTGAATTCAGACACTTTTCTCCGGGAGTGAACATTATGGAGTTCCAGGGGGGGGGGGGGGAAGGAGGGGATTGATCTTTTGACCATTGAAAACACAAAATCTCAAAATTTCCGGAGTGAACATTTCTATTACTCCGGGGGAGGGGAATGTCCTCCCCCTCCCGGGCCACCCCTTCAATTCAACATTGTTATTGACGTTTTTATAAAAATTAATAAAACATCTAAGACTATATTGGTTCTAGAGTACTGCACGGGTCTGAAACTGTGTATAACCCTTATAAGACATATTATAATTTTTAACACAATCTAACTGATTGGTAAAGTAATCATACAAATTGAATATTTCCGACTGAGCGAAAAATTGACCAGGCTGAGAATCGAACCCAGATACTTGGCTTACAAGGCCAATGCTTTACCTGTTAAGCTACCTGGGCGATAGCCAGCTGGGATTTTTCGCTCAGATAACCTTATTGGTCATAACATCTGGTCTGTCATTTAGACAGCTCAACAGAATAGACCGCAAGTAATGGAACTCCATATGACGATGGGTACGTAGATATACTATAATTTTTAGCACAATCTAACTGATTTTTGGGCATGAACAGTATTAAAAGATAAATTAGGAAGGATATGATAATTGAAGAGAGATTTTAATAAATAACGGTATAAAATAAAGAGAGCAATCAAACTATCAAACTTTGAAAAAAAGTTCTCCAAATAAAATTTGTTGAGTTAAAATTTTGAAAAGCTTGTTGTTATTTAAAAAGAGTGCATATTAATGCAGAAATTTATGCATACTGCTATCCTAATGTTAGATTTAGGTGCGTTCGTAATTATGTAAATATGTAGTACCTATAGTCGTCGTTAAGTCTGTCCGTCCGTCCGCCTGTCCGCATATAACAGAACAAAAACTACTCAACCGAATCGTTTGAAATTTAAAATACATAATTATTATATAATTTTGTCATTTCAAATTTTATGAAAATCGGATGCATAGTTTGATGCATAGTTTAATTACAATAAACTATTTCATATTTTATGAAATTAATGTACATTGCTAAGATTAATTATATGTTATTTCCTGTATAATAGAAATCATATGTACACTACATGGCCAAAGATGACCGTCCATTTGCGATTTTAGATATTTTGTTAAATATCTAGAAAAATATATGAGGAATTATCCTGAAACTCTAAGTGTATAAATATAATAGTATACAAATCATGCATTTCCGTGAAGATTTTTTCCCGAAACTCGATAGGGAGTTCCGCAATTATTAAACCGTGTTGCTCATTATCCTTTTCACAGTTTATGCTTAACCTTTAAGCTCCTTTTCTGTTACAATAAAAAAAAAATTTCAATAAATGGTATACATTTTGCGTTAACATAAAGGATAAAATCCAATAAAAACGCTATGCTTGAATTGGTAAGTTATGCTTAATTTATCTTAAAATTTTAAGAATTATTTTTCTTTCGAATCACAGTTTAAAAATACTTTAGAGATCATCGTAAATTTTATGTGTGTAACTTACCTTAAAAGCCGTTACGGCTGGATTAGTAAAACTTAAGTGATTTTTATTTTCGTGTGTGTTTGAATGAAAACAGTTGTTTAGCGTTTATAGATTCAAGGTAATAAAAGAATTCCTGTGTTAAAGAATAAAGGTGGACATCATTTTTTTTTAAAGCGATAACTTCAATGGATTTTTTCCATTTAATACATTTTTTTCCGACTAATTATTCCTAAAATCATATTTATGGGAAAAGCACCAATTCAAATGTTTCAAATTAATTTCAAATAAAGTTTTTACATTTACAAAAAGCGACACGTTCGTATTGATCTCGAGACAGACGATAATATTAGATTAATTTGCAACACGATTATTCAATCAGTAAATGACAGATGACAGATGTAACTTTCCCAAGTGGGTGAAAAAAGTTCGGCGCAGGATTTGGACCAGGGATGTAGTGGCTGAAGCTGCCAATGCTCTTTCAACTGAGCCATCCCCGACGAATACTGGAGGATTAATTCACCCAACTAACCTTGATTAACGATCACATAATCTGGTCTGATATTTTGGATCAGCAACCCCTTGTTTTGATCATTAACCTTTGATTTATTATGTTCAGCCAATACATTTCTGGTTCGAATCGTGCCCCTGACTTTTACTCCCTTGAAAAAATTATATCTATTACATAAATTAATAGCTGAAAATATCGAGAAAGATCACTATTTAGAATCACTGCAAAACACCAAGTGTAACGTTACTTTATAAAATTGGTGGCAGCATTCCAATTTTATGAGTAATTTAACTGACATAACTGGTGTAACGTTACAAATATCTTGTTGAAGGTTAATTCTGAAAATTTCAAGCTATTATGATGCAATATTACACCAGTTTTATCAGCTTATATTACGTCAGTTATTTAAGTTAAATTGATGCCAGCAGCTTTATGGAGTAACGTTACACCAAGTATTTTATAGTGATCAGGCTTTTTGATTCTTTTCAGTTCAGTGGTTTACGTGAGTTGTTCAATTATATATCTTAAATTTGTGCTTTATTTACTTTTAATATTTTGCTTATCGATTGGTGAATGTTTTCATTTGGTTATGGGATATAAACTGGAAACAAATGTTGAGTTGTTTATATTAATATAAGGATAAACAGATTTGTCTTTCGTAATCATGTGCACAGGTTAGAGATACATTTAAAAAAAGTTGATGCTTGTAAACTACTTACACATTTAGGAGATACAGTCGAGTCTCTATATAACGAAATCCACCGTTCCAGTAAAAAATTCGTTATATAGAGAAATTCGATGTATAGAGAATGATGTTAAAAATTGTATTTAATGTGTGAAATTTGAACAAATATTATTTTTGAATTAAGAATTTGAAATGTTTAAAAGTAAATATTAACCTAACATTTTATTTCTTAATTATTTAAGCTGTTTCAAAAAAGAAAAGACATTTATTTAAAAGCTTAATGAAAATCAAATAAGAAAGACTTGCATTAATTTCAGACGAAGAAATCTGTGATTTTTTGTTGTTTTGATTTTAAAATCGTTACGCTCTCAAAAAAAAAAGCTCAAATTTTAGCAAGGAATGAAAAATTGTAGTTAACATTTTCCTCCATTTGATGGTCTCTCATGTGCCTCTCATTGATTTCTCTCTTACGTGTGTATCAATCCAACTGACTCTGTTTTGAGAAGGATGTGGAAAGGTCTGTGGGAGGTGGGATGAATTCGTTGGATTTAAAGAACAGGGAGAGAAGTAATATATAAAAAAACCCTCAGCACTGATGATAAATCAAAAATAAGTTATGGAAAATTAATTCCACATGATTTCGAAGCTTTTTAAAACTGAATAAATTAAGACCAATTTATGAGAAAATTCGTTATATGGAGATAGATATTTCGCTATATAGAGATTGTTCTTAATGTAATCATGCGAAAAGGGGATCGTTCCTACTAAAAATTCGTTATATAGGGAAATTCGATGTATGGAGTTTTGTTATAGAGAAACTCGACTGTATTTAGAATATATTTTTAATAGTTTCTATAGCGTACATTATAATTTCTATTTTCTAAGCAATGGCAAAAAATTATGTTATTTCGGCACACATTAAAAAAAAAAAAAGTTTAAGGGCAAATTTTTTAGTGTTTCACGCCAAATCTATTTAGCCAACATTTTCTTTGTTTGGCTGTTTTTTATTATTTCTTATTCACCAAATCGCTACTGTTGGTCAAAAGCCAACGAGAACCCTGCAATGAGATATTCGGTGATCGGAGTTACCATCTTGACGACAGTTTTGCAGGAGAAAAATCCATGATTCCGCATGTTCCGCGAATAACGACGCTCCATCCGTAATTTCCCAGCATTATATAAATTACAACTCAATTCCAAAATTGTTTTATTTAATACAGTAGTCATTAAAACGTTAACAATGGTCAATTTCTTTAGCATAACGAGGCATTCTTGTTAAATTCCGCAAATGCAATCAGCCCTTCTTTCGTGTCCAAATCAACTTTCAGTTGCAACAGAAATAAAATTTCATTTTACGTTTTGCGTGTTAAGATCATTAGTTCGCCACGAGTACCTTATTTCAAGAAACTCCTGTTTAACGTCCTTATAAAAGCGAAAATCAATGCAGCGTGAAAACCAGCTGAAAGTTCACTGAATCAAGTTATTAATATAAGTCACGATTTATGGATGGACCGTCCTCAAATCCCAAGCCATTGTTAATAATAATAATAAAAAAAATTGTCATAGACACCCACACGATTGCAAACGCGGTTATGCTTTTTTGAATTGAAACAACTCTGATCAGGAAACACAATTCAGATGTAAAGGATAGTGTTCAATTTGCAAGATCACCTTCATTGATTAGATGTTTCATGATATACGAATACATTTGCTTAAGTATAATTAGATGAGATGAACGAATAAAGAAGAAGAATAATAATAAAAAGCAATATATTTCTAGCTTGTGATTTCTTTGAGTTTTATTTCGGGTTATTATGAGAGATTGGAAGCTGACTTATTTAGGGCATATTGTAGTTTTGATTTTAGAGGACGCTTTAACATTCGTCTCCAATCAGGAAATTTTATTTTAAACTTTGGGGAAATTTGAGCAGAAGATTACTCATCTCTTAATATAATTATAGAACGGCTTCTACCGTGTGAAAAATTAGACTTAAAATGCCGAAGTATTGCATTTTTAAAAAATGTTTTCTGAAATTTTAAGTATTCTTAATAAAGTGGTGAATTTAGAAATTTTTTGTTGAAATCAAATTTTATTGACTACTAAGAATGTATTCATTAAAAATACAACACATTGCTCAATGGTGCACAAAACAAGAATTTTAATATGCACTTGTGCAATTAAAATAAAATGAGAATATCAACGTTTCGCGCTGTCTTCTGCGGGCGTCTTCAGGAAAATATGATAATGGAAGGACTAAGTTTGCTTCTTGATCGAGAGATAATATTTCTAATAAATTAAAATCGAAATGAATTAAAAGTTTAAAAATGTTGCCACTTACACGTGAGTAAAATTAAAATATTGCAACGAAAAAAAAATTTCTTAGTAGCGAAATTTTATGGTGCAATTGTCCAGTATATATTTTCAAATTTTATTGGGTTTTTAAAAATATTTAAAATGTACGAAAATAATTTTTGAAAATGGAGGTTTATATCAGGTAATAAGTAATCACATATTTAATTTTCCCAATAGGTCAACGTTGGATGCCACGATCAGCAACATTTCTGTCTATGTAAAGTCCCCTTAATAATCATAATTAGAAAAAAAGGATAACTAATGTTTGTTTCGTTTGAAGAAAAGCGTTGCAGAATCCCGATAAGGAAGTGCATTCGCGGCACACCGATATCAGACGCTTAGCGCGTTGGTACCAAGAATTATTATTACAAATATTGTTGCTGTTATTTTTAATAGCTTCCAGCAAATGAAGATTGTTCAACTAACTGGTTTAGAAAGCTCTGAGCGTATAATAGAGACGCAGCTTCCATTTAACAGGTATCATAGGGCAGAAGCGTAGCTACATATAGACACCGCATTGACTTATGCGGTCTATGGCATAAATAATAGTCGCTCCTGTGTTTTTTTTTTTTTTTTTTTTTTTTTTTTTTTTTTTTTTTTATGCAGTAGGACAAAAGGTAAATAAGGAATGATATGGTCATTTGTTATAATAACGTCGAATTGTGATTGAAAAAATATGACGGATTAGGGGAGGGGGAGGGGTGCAGTCTTGGTGGGTAGGATTGACACAACTTATATACGCCCCGGGTGTCATTCATTCTAACTAGGCCATTTCCATAGGGTTAGAACAATGACTGGAGAGCAAAATTTCATCCAAACATTTATTTTTCCCGAAAGGGTTAATTTTCCCAGTACGGCACTTTTCTTCCCAATTATTGTTACAAATGTGCTGTTGCTGCTATTTTTAATGGCTTCCAGTTAATGAAGATGGTTTAACTGGTTTAGAAAGCTCTTCAAAATTTCATCCAAATATTTATTTTTCCCATTCCCAAAAGGGGAAAAAATTTTCTTTGTTCGGCATTTTTCTTTCGAATTTTCAGTGAGTAGAAATCTCACACCAGTGATTTTATATGTAGGTATGAGGTATCAGTGGCGCCAACATATATGGGCTCGTGGGGACCGAGCCCACCCATGGCCAACTTCATTAGAGGCCTTGGAAGCTCTTGGCTGTTAGGACGGAATTTATGACATCATATCATGTTTAACCAATCGGCAAAGACAACTCTTGTTTGTAATGCCCCTTACAAGGACAACTTCTTCACGAGATTGGATAGACGGAGATTACGTCATTAATTCCGTCCTAAGACCCGCCTAAAAAGCAAAAGCTTCCGAGGCCTCTAATAAAGTTGGCCGTGGCCCACCCAATAATTTTGAGCCGTAGTATGCCCAATTTTCCTTTTTCTATTTCGTTATTGATTTGATTATTATTTGATTATTCAATTTCCTCCCTAGAAAAAATTTATTTTGCCAAAGACCATGTGTTTTAATACTCCGACTGACAGCCATAAGTCTCAAATGACTTAAATGTTTTGCTTCATGTTTAACTTCTTGCTATTTCAATTTGTAATCATGTTCACGATACTGCAAGAAATATTAGTGTCTTTATAGGGAAAAATGTACAAGAAGGTAATTTAATAAAATTGCAACTTTATTAAAACATGATAGCTTGACTTAAAATTCTCCTCTTTCACCATCTGTCCACCTTTCAGAAGAAAACAAAGTGATCGTACTATTTTACCAAAATATTTTTGAGCCCACCCAATATTTTTGAGCCAACCCAATATTTTCCAAAAGTTGGCGCCACTGTGAAGTATAAACATGAAGCCAATAACAATGCAATCTTCTCCAGTGATCACCTTCCATATTTTGACATCGCTCAACGCCATGTGACTTCAGTGGTAAGATGGAGAGAAACGCATATTCACAGTATCCGCAGAGAAACTCTTCGGGAGGATTGAATTCTGATAGGGATTGGCCGACGCGTTTTCACGTAACTTGGCGGTAATTATACTTGGCGTAGCGATAGACGCTTCGGCCGAGTTTGATTTCCTTCGGAGCCGAGTACAAAGTAAAAATTTGTGTTTAAAAACTTTTAAAGAGTACAGCTTTCAGTAAGACACGTTCCATCCAATGCAATGCTGCAAGAGAAAAGTTACTTTGTACTCGGTTCGGAAGGAAATCAAACTCCTCGACGGAAGCATCTATCGCTCGCCAAGTTACGTGAAAACGCGTCGGCCAATCCCTATCAGAATTCAACCCTCTCGAAGAGTTTCTTTGCGGATACTGTGAATATGCGATGGAAACCAGAGTTTCCTTGCATAACTTGCGATCGACCTCCATGCATTACTGTTACGCTATTGGTCATTATTTTAAAAAAAATCGTTTTACATTGTTGCAGCAAACAAATGTTCATTTTGAGATGTGAGATGCATTTAAAAAATATATATGTTTGAAAATTACTTAAAAAGCGATGATTAACCTTTAATCTTCTGCATTATGATAACTGCAATTTTTTTTAAATACTTTTTCTCAGTTACTACAATGAAAAATTAAAGGATTTACATTAAAAAATTCTCACCCGTGAGAAATTTAATTCGTTAGAAGTAATTAATTAATGTGGTACGTAAGCCTAAAATATTCTCGTAACAGAAAGTCCATACAATATTTCAAATAAAATTTTAACTCTTAAAGAAAAAAAAAAAAAAAAAAAAAAAAGACAACAGGACACTTGCAAGTTAAGAATAAAAAATGTTAAATTGACATAATTTTATTTTACACATGAAAAATGAGCAAAAATTCAATTTTGAAAATTAAAAATTAATGAATATTAAAATTAAATTTTATTAATTTAAATTTATAAAACGGTTACATTAATTAAATAACTCCCTTTTCTAAAAGTTTCATTCTTGTTAGGAGTGTAGTTATGCCACGCTTATACTTCAAGGACATGTTCTCTCGCATCTCTACGTATGTAATATATGGATGTGCATATATTCTAGCATAGCAAAAAAAAAAAAAAAAAAAAAAAGAACCATTGCCTCAACTTTTTTTGATTTCTTATAAAAAAATATTAATAAAACAAAAAAGAAATACTAGAAAAAGCATTACTACGTTACAATTTAGCCATTACATTATAAAGCAGATAAAAACGATGGATACTGACAACAGGGGTGGGGAATTTTTCAAAAATCTTACCAGCCATAGATTTATTTCACCAGCCTGCAAGATACAACACACATGCAGTTGAAAATAGTTTTGACAAAATCGCTCATGAAATTACTATTACTACAATACATTTTCGTAATTCTTTTTTCCCTATAAAATTAAGAAATATATGCAACAGAGGTAAGCTTAATATAAGATAGAACTTTAGTATCATATTTACACTGTAATAACTTGGAAAGTTAAAATATCTAGATTGAAAAAGTGTCTCTGATAATGTTTCTATTGCCTACAGTTTTTTCAAAAATTAAAAATGTACTCGCCTTGCCAGAAAATCCACTCGCCACTGGCGAGCAAAATGATGTATTTCCCCATCCCTGCTGACGACCATTATTTTTTCCACACCACCCAGTGTACTGGCTGTACTTATATGCTGGGGTGTAATCGTAAAAATAATAGAAAACATACGCTCTAAGCAGGGGTTTACTCTAGAGTGTGTATACTATAGCTTTCATGAGAAACAGAAAATATACAATGTTCCTTAAAAAAAAACCAAAGGTATACGGCGTATGTATTGATTTTTGGCAATCGTGCAAAAATGAAGAACAATGTTTTAGGGACGGCAGGAAAGTCCGCAGCTAAAGTAATTGGATATATCATTTGGTACAGTTACTACAACTGTCGATTGATAAAACAAATTAAAAAAAAAAAAAAAAAGAACACCCGATTGACCAGATGAAGTAAAGATTAGGTCAGATTAACAATAAGATACCTCACTTTGTTTCTGAAGTAAAACCTGTCAACAACAAAAGCGACAGCAAAAAACAGATTTTCAGTTTATGTTGTGCATAAAATTAATAATAAGTTTAATTCGTTAAAAGATGCGATGTATTAAAACATTCTTAAGATTATAGTTTCATCTGTTTCTTTTTCCTAAATAAATAACCGTGTAATTAAAAAAAAATGTGTGTTACGGATTTTTTTTTTCTTTCGTGTTTATTTTTTATTTTATTTTTTGCTATATATTTTTAGACTGCAATACCTTCAATTTCGGGTTTTGCTACAATTTTTCTAGACAGTTTTTTTCTCAACAATGAAACTCGTTTAGAAATACAGCTACAAGATCAGCCACCGTGAAACAATTATAACGAAATCTATAAAACTTTAAAATTATAATGAAACTAAAAATGCAAACCGTCTTCAGAATGTAATTCTGATGGATTCAAAGTTCTTGTTTTCCATTATACTTTCATTTGACCTATTTTTATTTTCTTCTTCAAACGTTTGTCGGTGAATTATTTTGAAGCCATGCAATTCTTCAAGGGGGGAAAGTTTTGTTTCTATGACTAAGATAAATTATTTAGCTATTTGAGCTTCAAGGTTCAGGTCAAGCAACTCTTTGAATACTAAATTGTTAGTTTATAGGCAGTCGAAAGAAATAATTATAACCAGCGGCGACTGATGGTAAAATTAATGAAAGTGCCAGTGTTCTCGCTGTCGCTCGCCAATGCGCCAAATTGCGACTAAATTGTTCATTTGGCGAGTAAACAAGCGATTAGATTCGCCAAATTGCTAATGCTCAATTTTTGCTTTTTCTTTTTTTCTTTTTCGCTTTTCGTACATATGCATAGATATTTAATGTATACATTTTTTTTTATGTTTGTAGCGGGTTAGTTGAAATTAGATTAATAACAATCGCTGTCACAGTTGTAAAAACTTGGGTTATTTGAGAACATATTGAAAAAAAGGGAATACATTAAAGAATTAAATGTTTTTTTTGTGTGTGCGCAACATGGCGAATCTACTTTGCTAATACTTTTCTCATTTGGCGAATGCGTTTCATTTTTAATTAGCCAAATTACTAACGTTGGTCAAATGTCAACGAGAACACTGGAAAGTGCTATAAGCTAAATTATATTTTAGAAAATATTAAGTTCTTCAAAGGAAATATAAAGCTTTCCCAATGCATTCTGTAATACATTCTTGTAGTGACATCATCTCTCGCAACAGCAACGTTGACGAACAGTATATGATGAGTCACGGAATAATCCAGCTAAGTCTGTTGCTCCGTGCTAAGGCGCGCATCTTTTCTGTAGCTCTCTGGTTCAAATCCATTCTACAGGGTTGCCAGGTTTGGTTTCTTTTTTATTTCTGATTTTTACACTTACCACAGAAATTGTACGTAGTTTGAATTGTTGTTAGAATTGTTTAGTAGTTAGAATTGTTTTCTTTATTTACAGTAGAACCCCGCTAATTCGGACTCCGTTAATCCGGATCTCCGGATCGATTTGGTCAATTTTTTGTTTCAAGTTTGAAAAACGATTGACTAATTTCCATAACATTAACTTGTTTCATCGTTATATTCTGAATTAAAAAAAACTTTTTCTAACATCTTTTCGGAAGAATACCTTAAGCTTTCTCATTTAAACTCTTCGATGTTATCTTTCAAAGAAACAACAATGCATTAGTGATGGGCGATTTCGATTTTTTAAATCGATTTAATCGATACTACGGCCAACTCGATTTAATCGATTCTTTAAAATTTTTAATCGATTTCTCTGAAGGTAATCTAATTTTCATTTTCCTTCAAAAGTCGAAGATAAAATAGACGGATGTGCCAATTCCAAAATTTCAGTGTATTAGTTTCTAAGATAGAAGAATTAAAGAAACCTCAGAACCCCCCCCCCCCCCCCCACCCTGCAAAATAGCGTTTTTTTTAGTGATGTACACCAAAATTGATCAGGATCAATTTTTATTAAGTACCAGCTGAATCTGAATTTTGATAAAAATCCATGAAAGCGCGAGATACAGCTATTGCGAAATCATAAAAAATGCAGCATATCAGCGCCACCTGTTGGGCAATTTACACCAAGAACTAAATAACACTAATCAATGTCAGAGATTTACTGAATCTGAATTTTGATGAAAATTCGTTCTTGAGATAGCACTATTGCGTTAATCATGAATAATGCAGTATAACCAAATTGTAATTAGCATCAAATAATATCAAGGACTAATTGAATCTAATTTTTTATGAAAGTTCGTGTATTAGTTCTTGAGATAAAGCTAAAATGAAAACAGGGGCGTGCGAAAAGAGAACTGCGCCCGGTTCAAAGTTCCAATTTAGCTCCCCCCCCCCCCTATTAGTTTTTTCTTGTGATAGGCTAGAAGTGATGTTAGTAGTAAAAATTTGGCGCCCCCTAAATTTCCGTGCTCGGAACGACCGCTTCCTTTCGTCCCCCCCCCCCTTTCACATGGCGCTGAGTGGGAATTGTGAAAAATTCAGTATAGCAGCGCTATCTGAGAAGCTATATACATCAAAATGCAAAAAACATCAATTCATGTCAAGGACTAACTGGATCTAAAATGTGATGAAAATCCGTTCATTCGTTATTCAGATATAGCTGTTGCGCAAATCGCAAAAAATGCAGCATAGCAGCGCCACCTGTTAGGCTATATGCACCAAAAATTAATTAGATTCAGTTTATATCAAGGTCAAAGTTTTGTGGAATTCCGTGCATTTGTTCTTCAGATAGAACTGTCAGAAATTTTTGTCGTATACAGACTCACAGAGTGACACACACACACACACAGACAGATATTTCTTAAAAACCATGAAATCGTGTTAAAGACCTTCTATAATATATAAATCCATCAAAAACGGAAAGTCAAAATTTTTCACGAATCTAATACTCTCTTCTTGTAAAGTTACAAAAGAAAGTAAAAATGTAAAATCGATTCTGCCCGTAAGATCGGTCTTTAGATTCGATGTCGATCTTTAGATTCGATTTCGATCTTTAGATTCGATGTCGATCTTAGATTCGATGTCGATCTTTAGATTCGATGTCGATCTTAGATTCGATGTCGATCTTTAGATTCGATGTCGATCTTTAGATTCGATTTCGATTTTTTTTTCTTTTTTTTTCTAGGCTAAATCAGTGTTGAATGCAGTTATTTTTCTGCGACTCCGGAGAAAGGCATCATGTTTTACAGCTCTGTAAGGGAGGGGGAATCGTAATTTGTGCATTAAAAAACATAAAATCTCATAACTTCTGGGGGGGGAGGGTAATCCCCTGCGGCCACCCCATTAATTCGACACTAGGTTAAATCGTTATATTTTTATTTAGAAGTCCAGTTATTTGAAGTATTAGTTTATTATTTTTCATGCTCGTCTCTTCTAATCCCCCCTTCCACGTCAGTTTTAACCTACAGGGCCGTTCGAAATATACATACAGTTTTAAAAATGTCCAATTCTCGGTCTATTCTATTTTAGATCCACATTTTAAATCCTTGACAAAAGATAAATAAAGGGTCGCCTTTCCGCCCGTTTGGGGTTTATCTGCGCCCCGCCGGGGGGGGGGGGGTATATTTTTTTGTTTCTTCAAAAGAAACAAAAAAAATTTTGAGGGGGGAGGCTTGCACCCTCCCCCAATATACACCTTAAAATTTCGCTCATTTAATTTTCTACCATTTTTAACTTAAGTTTAAGCTACATGGCACCCCCAGAGCTGTGGATTCTTCCCCCCCCCCTTGTCGATCACTCACCTAATTTTGCTTATTTCTTCACTTCATTTCAATCTTTAAAAGGCTATAACTTTGCTTCTATAGGAGTTACAGTGATGAGAAAAGTTCTAGTATAGCTAACCATTTCTCGCCGTTCTTTTTGCTTTTCCAGTTTTCCGGCTTTCCCAATAGGACCTTTTTTTGGGGGGGGGGGGGCAGAGGGGCTTTTTCTTGATACAATATGTCTATTGAAAGCTTATGCTTCATACATTACAAATCTAGCAAAAGAAATTTTCTCCCATCATTTCAGGTCACATTACGGACCCATAATGTGTTAAAATTTTAATTTTTCAAACTTCTTCAAAAAAAAAAAAAAAAAAAAAAAACCATTGATACATATCAGCGAAACTGGGGTCCGAACCCGCAATCGTTTGATTGCACACGTAATCCCTAAGCTTTTTGGCCACCGAGTACTCAGCAACGCTATTTTTTCTTTAGATTGTCATCTTTAAATTCGTAATATCTTTTGAATGGAATGTCCGATTTGAAAAATTCAAAAAGTAATCTACAGATATTGTAACAGGCATTAATACAAAATTATTTATTTGGATAAGGATTAAGTTATCGATAGTATGGTCTAATTTTGGTTGGTGTATTTATCGCGTTTTAAAGTGTAAGAAAGTAATTATAGTGAGTTAACTACAATAGCTGGGCATATGGTATCGCGCGTTTTTTTTTTTTTTTTTTTTAATAGACATGAATATGTTCTTTAATATTATAGAACCTTTTTTTATTCATTTAAAAGTATTTCCTGGCGATTCAAAAATACACACGTATTTGTTCAAGGTTTCACTTCTATCGGCACTCTCAGAGTGCCACTATTTTTTTTAATTTTTTTTTTCATGTTTGCCCGTCCTACCGCCCCCCCCCCTTCCTCACCAATCTTTACAGGTTCGTTCAAATTATGACTGAGATTTAAAAAAAGCCTAATCCTCGTTCTATTTTGTTATAAATCCATATTTTGAAACCTCAACAAAAGATACATTTGGGCCGGGGTCGCCCTTCTGTCCGTTTGAGATTCACCTTGCCCCCCTGGGTGGGGGGCATATTTTTTGTTTCTTCCACACCATCTCATGTAACATATCGTTATAAAGCTTTTATTTCCTTCTTTTTTTTTCTGTTACTACCCCTCTCCCCACTTAGTTACATGCTCTTAGCACTTTTTATAGTTTCAAAGAGTGTATGTTCCCCGCGGGCCACCCCATGAATTCAACACTAAGTTAAACACTATATTTTTGCTTAGAAGCTCAGTTATTTGGGTTATTAGTCAATTATGTTTTTTTTTTCAAGTTCGTCCGTTCTAATCCCTCGTCCCCCCCCCCCCCCTTCCTCGCCAATCTTTACTATATGGGCCGTTCAAAGTATGCATGCAATTTTTAAAATGTCCAATTCTCGTTCTATTTTATTGTAAATCCTCATTTTGAAACTTCGACAAAAGATACATTTGGGCTATGGTCGCCTTTCCGTCAAGAGTGGGGGTTACCTGCCCCCTTGGGAATGGGACATATTTTATGTTTTTCCAAACTATCTCGTGTAACATTTGGTTGGCATTAGAAAAAAAAAGTTTTTTTTTGTCTATACTCCATGTTCCCCATCCTAGTTACACGCTCTTGGCACTCTTTATACTCGGTTTAATGCCAAGTTACTCAGTGTTGTTATTAGTTGAGTTATGTCTCTCAAATTTGTCAAAGTTTTTGTGTAAGTGAAAACCATAAGTGACAATCAATTTAAAATTCTTATTATCCGACTCTAAAATCTGCAATAGCTTAATTCTATGCCTCCCTAAATGGGGATGGGGGGGGGGAGGCGGTAATTACGGTTCTGCTGATTGTCTAAGTTTTGGAATTAGTAATTTGGAACTTCTCTGTGTGAACCTAAATATCAAAATATCGATTCTAGTATCGATTCTAGAACTGAGAAATCGATTCTTATTATGATCGATGTTGTTTTATACGATATTGATTTTAATCGATTCTCAAAATTTCCAGAATCGCCCATCACTACAATGCATTCACTAAGTTTGGCAATTCCAATTTTCCCAATTTTCTATTTAAACCACTTAGAAATGTCATTAAAAAATCACTACACAGTAAATCAAATAACATCTCACTTAGAACAATTAATAGTTTATTTTGAATGTCAGGCGGAGACTACACTCAACGAACTTCTTATACTCAAGCGGATGCGTGATTGTTCGGCTCGTAAAAGGTATAGAAAACTAGCACAGCAGAAGATTATAAACTTTTTTATTACAAAGTAAACATTTTTTACTGTCTTTAAATATTCAATAAGTTTAACTTAAAGGTGATTTTCTGTAAGTATGTTTTATTTTATTTCATTTTTTTTTCTAATTCTCCGGATAATCCGGATTGGGTCTGGTCCCAATTAATCCGAATTATTGGAGTTTTACTGTATTTTTAAGGCATTTCGTGATTAGGCTAGTGAAAATTCTTTCAAAATTTCTGATGTGAATTCGAAGTTTTAAAGTTCAAAGTCTGGCAACCCAGTCATTCTATGTCATTTTCTGATGCCTACTTTAGTGAGTAGAACACGCAACAACCCTTTTATTTTAGAAAATTTTAAGTTCTTCAATGGAAATATAAAGCTGTCCTGACGCATTTTGAATATATTCTCGTAGCGACGTCACATCTCTTCAACGGCATTGTTTACAAGCAGTACATGATAAGTCAGGGAATAATCGAGAAATGGGGTATGTAGCAAGTCACTTCTCGCAAGAACTTGACGAACAATATTTGAAAAGTCATTAACAATCTAGCTAATCAACTATTTATGCTATGGCGCTCATCTTCTATACAGTAGGTCCCATCATGTTCAAACCCAATCAACGCCATTTTCTGGCTCCTACGTTGATGAGACGGGAAAGAACATTTACATACACTTTCACATTTATAATACTATTAAGACAGCGATTGTATATAAATTGTTACATTTCAGGGATTCAAATAAAGTTTTTATTTTTACATTTAAGATATCATCTTAGAGTAAAATGAGGATTTTTCCAGTATATGCTACCGTTTTCGAGACAGGAAAGTTATTTTCGCAATTTGATACCAGGGACCGCTGCTGCGAGGTAAAACTCATAGCTGTTTCATTGTACCTAGTCACCATGTTAATGGCTGTAGCTAATAGACCGGGAGGGGCAGTGCAAACAGTTCACGGATGAAATTCTAGGATTAGTTAGAACTCGATTCGCATATTAAAATGCAACTGGTCTGTCAAGTCATATCTTGGTGGAAATCACTGGAAAACCCGATTTTAGCAGTTTACTCGTAGGTTTGCCATTGCGTTTTTCTGCACCGAAAGATATGAAAACATGAAGAATGGAGAGCAGGAAAACATAACGATGAATCAACCGTTAAAATCGAGTTTTCAGGTATTGTCCACCAAGATATGACTTGGCAGACCGATTGCGTTTTAATATGCGAATCGAGGTTTAACTAATTACATTGTATTAAATGGTAGAAAAAAATTAATTTTCAATTGTGTTAAACGTTTTCTAACTAGAATAAAATTTAGCCTATTTTGTAGAATCTACATAAATCTATTAATAGCATAATACAGAGCTGCACAAAAGAATTGCTTTCCGGCTATATGCAGTGCAGTAAATGTTGAAATCTGCTTTTCTGATATTTTATGCATTTTCTAACATGTTTATTTAGATATCTTCTTTACCATATTAAAGGGTGAAGTTCTTCTAAAACATTCTAGAATTGTTGGAAAGTATTTCATATTCTACGCGTGACGCATGATTTTTCTTTCTTATTTCTTTTACTCACAATAAAATTGTGTCTTTTTTTTTTGTTAAAAGAAAAAAAAAAAAGAAAAAGCATGCGGAAATTTATGCATTAAGTTTGTTGAAGAAGAAAAAGACAATATCTAGTACAGTTAAAAAAAATAAAATGAAATACTTATATAAAATTCTCTAAAATACACTAAAATGGTCTCTTCTAGAGCAAAAAAGGTTATAATTGTCATACACTTGAAACTAATTGCTGCTAAAAATCTGATTACGGAAGATTAGCTTTATAGTCTTAAGTATTTTAACAGTATTTTAGTGAATTATAATAAATTGCATCTGTTGCGTTACATATTTTTTCAGTTATTTAAATTATTTGGTATCTGAATGCAAAGTTTTCATAAAATGTAGAAAAAGTCAAGTAGAGTCAATCATTTTTTTTTTTTTTTTTTTTTTTTTCATAGAAAAGGTGAATTGGTTACGTGACCAAAACGTGTGTAACAAGAAAAGTCCCTATTTTTTTCCCTATTAATCAAAACAAGGTGGAACCCGTCGAATTTCGACGAAAGTAAATGTTTAAGTAGGAAATGTTTCATTGATTTATAATAAACCTACAAAATTAGCTAAAGTAAAAAATATGTCTAACAATAGTCAGTCTGATTCTCGAACAAATATTATTTAAAAATAAAATTAAGAAAGAAAATACTGTTTCTGTAAACTCAGTTGTCCAAATTATTAAAAAGTAAACTTTAATCGCATACGTAAAAATATAATAATAAAGCAAAATATAATAAAGATCAGTTATTAATATGAAGTTATCAATTGAGGCTCTTATGTTAGGTATAAATGCGTATGAAAAAAAAAATATTTCAAATTGATACTATTTTAGAATTTCACGTAAAATCTAAACTCGTAATAATTTTCATCCTCTCAAAATTTACATTTTCATTTTTTATCAATTTAAGAGAAAATGGCGTATTTTTGTTGCCACAATTACAAAATTCGTACTAAAAACTATTAAAAAAATTAATCTGTCAAGAATAAATTCAGATACAGCTTTCAAACAAATTGCATTTAAAAGTTAATATTTTTCTCTATACGATGGTTAAAAAATTAAAAATGTGCGATGTTTAGATGTATAAAATTTGCAGTAGCGAAAATTGCAAAACCGAAATTACATGTGAAAGTGTTGCCATTCGCAAAATGACGCATGCGTTATGCACAGATACGTTTCGCCTTTATAATATATATAGATATATACTCCCTTTTAAAAAATATTAAATGCATATTCGATATTTTGATATATTTTTGTTAGAATGACCAAAAGACTCCGTTTAGTTTTCGACGGCCTTTCATTTACCATTGTTAATACTTTGTTACTGCAAGATACTTTTCTTCCAAAGGATTATATCAAAGGAACTGATATTGTAAATGGGAAGTTGTTATCAAGCACTATGTCGTTGCGTAGCATTCGAGCATATTGCATGAGTGGAATGATTTCCGGGATGCAGTTTTTTCGAGGTCGCTCGAATTCTAATTAGATGTAGGGAAAATATATAAAATTTACTAAACACCCCCACTCACTC
Organism: Maratus speculifer; assembly: GCA_964019185.1. Lineage (NCBI taxonomy): Eukaryota > Metazoa > Arthropoda > Arachnida > Araneae > Salticidae > Maratus > Maratus speculifer. The sequence goes on along the minus strand of OZ025296.1, from coordinate 312,248,801 downwards.
TGCCAATATAGTCCTACACGGGTTGGGTTGTACGCGAACCAAACAAAAAAAAAAAAAAAAAAAAAAAAAAAAAAAAAAAACTACATTCTAAATAAATCTGAAATCCGATCATAAACCAACGGAAATTTAGAGAAATCACCCACTCGTGGATAGCTAACCCTGAGTTATAGAAGCAAAAAATCCATAACAGGAAAAACCACGGACTTTTTTACAAGTTTACATTATTTTTTTAGTTTCTGACCAGTATATATATACAGGGTGTTTCAAAATAACGTGGACAAAATGATATGGCAAATCAAGCATGCAACAAGGATAAAAAATCACATAGGAACATAGGGTCGCAAACTATTTCTTGAGTCACAAATACAGGGTGTTTCATTCCAGCTACACCCGGTTTGAAAGTAATAATTTCAAAGAAAATAAAAATATTGTAATGAAAATGCAACAGTATGTACCTTATTTTGTGTGAAATGTGGTAACATTACGGAAAAAATCTCGAAAAACGTATTGCTCAAGCAATCGATGATACAGCATAAACTGATTTTGACAGTCCAAAATGTGAGGTGTCAAGTGCATATTGCTGGTGCGCATAATGCAAACATCTACCACTTTTGTTTGGTGTTATCACACTTAAAACAAAGGTGAGAATGTCTGTTAAATGTTTTATCATAATGTACTTCAGTTTTCTGAAATTTATTACCGTGAACCCAAATTGAGTTCGGATGAAACACCCTGTATTTGTAGCTCAATAAGTGGTTTGCGGCCCTATGTTCCTATGTGATTTTTTATCCTTGTCGTATGCTTGATTTGTTATATCAATTTGTCCATGTTATTTTGAAACACCCTGTATATATATATTCGTAACCGGTTTAGAAAGTGAAAGCACCCTCATAAAATAATATCTGCTACCAAAATCGAAAAAGTAAAATACGGTCTGCATTCCGTTCAATATCAGCTATCCAATGAAAAGAAAAAAAAATCATTTAAAAATACTGAAATGCAACCGAGATATCTTTATAAATTTCTTCCGTAGGATTAGCATTAGCGAACGGGTCTTTTCATTTGATTGAAGCAGCTCCCTTGAGAAGAAAATATTATAGGAAAAATGCAGCAGCTACAAAGCACTTCGCTGTTATGGATAGAATCACAATATACATTTATTGACACTGTTCTTATAAGAATTGTGAAATTTCCATAATTTTTTGGTAACTTCTTTACGAAACTGTTTGTTTTATCACCGTTTTTTTAAAACGGAAATTTGTGACTTATTAAATTGAGAAGATGCTCCTATTAAGTAAGGCAATTTTTCGAGTAAAAACATTACTGGCGGGGATGGACAAGGATTCTTAAGCCCTTTTTGCGGGACGTATAGATGCCGTTCGCCCTCAAGGAGTTAATGGATCTAATTACTCTTGTAAATACAGTAGAGTCTCTCTATAACGAAATTCCATACATCGAATTTCTCTATATAACGAATTTTTAGTAGGAACGGTCCCCTTTTCGCACGATTACATTAAAAACAGTCTCTATATAGCGAAATATCTATCTCCATATAACGAATTTTTTCATAAATTGGCCTTAATTTATTCAGTTTTAAAAAACTTCGAAATCATATGGAATCAATTTTCCATCACTTATTTTTGATTTATCGTCAGTGCTGAGTTTTTTTTTTATATATATATTACTTCTCTTCTTGTTCTTTAAATCCAACGAATTCATCCCATCTCCCATTCACCTTTTCACATCTTTCTCAAAACAGAGTCAATTGGATTGATGCACATGTAAGAGAGGAATCAATGAGAGAGGCTTTGAAATGGAGGAAAATGTTAACTACAATTTTTCATTCCTTGGTAAAATTTGAGCATTTTTTAGAGCGTAACAATTTTAAAATCAAAACAACAAAAAATCACAGATTTCTTCGTCTGAAATTAATGCAAGTCTTCCTTATTTGATTTTCACTAAGCTTTCAAATAAATGTCTATTCTCTTTTTTGAAACAGCTTAAATAATTAAGAAATAAAATGTTAGATTAATATTTACTTTTAAACGTTTCAAATTATTAATTCAAAAGATCAAAAATAATATTTGTTCACATTTCACACATTAAATACGATTTTTAACATCATTCTCTATACATCGAATTTCTCTGTATAACGAATTTTTTACTGGAACGGTGGATTTCGTTATATAGAGACTCGACTGTATTTTACAAAAAGAGCTCTAACGATCGATTTATTAAATCAGTTTTTTAAAAAAAAATTTCCAGAAATGAAAATTATTATTATGCATGTTGTTCTGAATATCTTAGACATTAATGTAAATGATTTTATACAAGTGGAACAATTTTTTTATTCAAAATTCAAGATATAAAGGTTAAACTGTTTTAAATTCTAGGACGGATGACTAAAAACTGTATAAAGGTTATAGGTCTTTGAAATTTTTAATATAAAAATTCTATTATTGTTATTGAGGGTTGAAATTTTTAATATAAAAATTCTATTATTGTTATTGAGGGTCATACCTCCTTAGATGAAAGAATGATTTATGTTACACTCCACAAGGTTATGCTAATTAACTACATAAATGAAATTTGCGTTTAATTCATTTGAATGTATTTTATTTTATTTATTATAAATTGAAAAATTATTTGTATCTTGTGAAAATTTCCACTTCTTTGTTGCATATTAAGTACTGAAGACGAATTGTCTTGTAGGTCTGATGCTGTTTAAATTTCATTATCTTACAACTGTTATTAATTATTTCAAAGTCTAGAAATGTCAACTAACTTCAAACAGCGTTCTTGTTCGATTTGAATTAATTTAATATATTAATAGAAGAAAATTGCATTACAATTCTGATGAGAAATGGTTTTCTTGCTATTTTTGTTTTTCTGACCTACAGTATCTCACACCGCACTTTTTAACCCGTATGCTACCCATTATTAAAAAGAACTAGATAAATACTTTCTATACAGTAGACCCTAGATAAATATTTTTATTCCAGCATATTAGAAAATTAATTTACTTCATCTACAGTAAACAAACAAGCAAACGAACAAACAAAAAATAATTAAAGATCTTTTTCCTTAAATTCCATAATATTTCAAATTTTAGTGGCTTAAAAGCCACTAAAGGCTTAAAAGCCAACAGAGTGGGAAATTGTCCAAACCGGAAACTGGATCATCGGTAAATTTTCTACCAAAAAATTTCAAGAATTATGCATAGATTTATTTAATTCCATCAATGCTGGATTCCTAGTTTCGTACTGTTGAAGCTACATGTGAAACATTGCACCTTTTAGGGGTGAAAGGCTTGTCTCACTGGTGACACCCCTACGGGAACCAGAATGGAACCTTTAATTAGGGTGAAAAGATGGCACCCCTAATCTAGAGTACCAAATAATAAAAAGAAATTATGAAACCGACTTTGGCCTGCGAAGGACTCGAACCCACAACGTCTGATTGCAAGCTCAGCGCTCTAACCGTTCGGCCATCGAGTTCACTTTCAAAGTCTCCTTGAAATGTTCAAATGTCCTGAAATTCAAAGGTTGCTTATATAAAAAGCTCACCAAAAGTTAGCCATCCGAACTTCCAAACGAAATTGGGATAGCGAACGATCGGTGATAGTTTTCGTAGGGAGAAATTGCTGTTTTGATCCACCAGTGACGGCGAATTGATGGGGAAGGCGCAAATGACCAAGGGGTGAAAATCTTGAACGGTATGCATTGCAAGCCATCCTAATCAGCGTGAATCAACCATTGCGGGATCAAACAGCACGCCAAACACATTTTCAAGCCCGCGGGTGTCAAATGGTAACTCCTTTTCACCCCTGGGCGCCAAATGCAACTGGTTTGTCACCTTTATTTTTAACAGTGGTGTTTGCCCCAGAGTCGGTGGCTCGCGGAAAAATATTCCACCTTGTGCTGCGGTTGTAGTCTTGCCAACACATGATGGTGAAAAGTGCAGGGCTGGATATCGTTCCAAGTGGCTCAGTTGGTTGAATGTCGGTGTGCTATACAGATGATACCAGTTAGATTTTTCGCCTTCGACACTTTGTCACTCTAATGGCTGTACACTTTTCAGACAACTAAAATAGTATGGAATGTAAGGCGTGAGAAATTTTCTACCAAAAAGTAACTTCCAAGAATTATATATAGATTTATTCCTTAAGTTCTTACAATTACTAGAATTTATCTTTTCTAAAAAATCATCTCCAGAATTCTCTTTTAAACTTTCTTGTTAAAATGATAAAGATGTTTGTTAATTTCTGCCAGCTGTAAATATCATGCCATTTATAATAAAGGAGCATTGGTCACAGAAAGAAACCATTGTTATACTATGGAGAAGAATTTACTACTGTAACACGCGCATTCCAAAGAAAAAAAAGAGACTGCCACTCGTCACGTGACCTGAGCTCTGCTAAATTAAAAATGTAGTTGTAATATTTTTCGTCTTTAAAAAAAATCTGGCAACACTATTTTTCTATTAAAAATTATTCTATTCTTAGTGATGTTCGAAAATTCGAAAGTTGGTTGTGAATAGCGAGTTCATGTCTTGTGTTGGTGGCGTGTGCAAGTAGAATTATGTAGAAAAAAGGCTTTATTTGTAAATAGTTTACGTGTGTTTATTGTTTTAAATGATAGTGCTGTCTTTCAAGAAATAAAAAGTTTTTAAAGAAGACTGTAGCCCCGAGATATCCATATTTAGATAAGTGATGCTTTTCTTTCTTCTTGTAAATAAGTAAGACGAGTTCTTACACTACGCTTTCATTTCTCTATATGCTATTTAACTCTGATAAAAAGTTAATTAAATCCAATTGATTTTTTTTTTTTAAACCAGATTTTAAAACATTCACCTTTTATATAAACATTTTAATAAAAATTTTAATTTTTCTTAAGAAAGGTGTTATAATAAAAATAAAATACATTGACATGTTTCGGGACCGTCAAATAAGTTCCATAGTCATAATATAAAAATATTATTATATAAAAATTATTATGTATAAATTATTTATGTTATATAAAATTTTTTATATTATGACTATGGAACTTATTTGACGGTTCCGACACATGTCAATGTATTTTATTTTTATTATAACACCTTTCTTAAGAATTTTTTTTATTATTATTAAAATGCTATTTAACTCAATTGGCTATTTCTATGAGTGATTTTAATGTAAGTCACATGCTATTATTTTTGACTACCCATTATTTTGAATTGAAAAATGCAACATATTTTATTGGCAATATCTCATTAATTGAATAAGGCAAAAAATTTTTTTCAAAAATAACGGCCAACAAGCATAGCAATTATCAGCTATGTTACTTACACTATAAAAATCCACGGAATTAGCCAAATAGAAATTAAATGATGCTAACTTTTGTCTCATTGTATTATAGATCACCTATTTAGATGAATCAGAATTATAGAATATCTCCTGCTAGACACTGTTCCTTTCATTTATTGAAAGAAAAAAAAAAAAGATTACATATTATATTTACTGTAGGTATTAATAGCTGTTGTATACATGTATCTATCTATGTTGTAAGATAAATGTATTTAATTTAAATAAGAAAAATATGTATGTCTATATAAAGCAATATATCACATCTTATCAATTAAATAAGAAAAATATGTAATATGTAATCATAAGGGAGCCATTTGGAGGGTTGGCAGTTACCCTTCCCTACCTTCCATTTTCCAAAATGTGTCGAGCCCCACCAGTGGCCGCGAGGTTCTGGCCCCTAAACTGGAAGACGGTAGGTGCTGGGTTCGAACCTAATCGCGACCGTCGGCCTAACCGTTCGGAGTTTTCCGTGGTTTCCTTGAGTAAATACGGGTTAGGTTCCCTTAGAAAGACCCCCACGGAGGGCATCTCACCTCTTAGGGCCTATATCCCACAGTGTAGATAATTGGCCGATATAAATACAAACCAAAATGTGTCGGTCATCAAAAGTATTTTTTTTTTCATAAATTGATCAAAAGCTAAAACAACTTATCAGACTTAGCTAAAATAGAAACATTATGATTAAATAAGTACTTTAACACTTTGAAGAAAAGTGGAATATTTTTTTATATCACTTACAAGATGCATAGCAGAATTAAAAAAAAAATACTTTTAGAGTTTTATAAAAAAGGCTATAAAATTTCATTTTATTAAGAAGTAAAATTTATTTCTTTGAAGTAAAATTTATCAAAAAATTATACCTTTACTGAATAAAAGTTATAAAATTTCTTTCTTATTTTCAAATAAAATTCTTCGAAAGTTTTGATGTGAACTCAACATTACAGGCACACATTTATTTATAGTACTTGAAAAGTTTAAATGCAAAAGGCAAAGTAATTATAAATAACCGGGTATTATAAATAAGGATTCTCAGAGCCATTCGTTCACAAACCCCAGGCATTTATTTATTCATTTATTTTTGTCTGCCTTTTATATGTTTCTATCTCTCTGCATCTCTATTTGTCTGTCTACACTGTAAAAAAAAATTCAAGAGGTTACTAAAAATTCTTTAGTAAATTTGTATTCCACAGAATTTTTTAGTAACCATTACAAACTTTTTTTTTGCAAGTGAAACAAGCATTTCTTTTGTAAACTGAACAAAAGAATTTTTTGTATAACTAACTTAAAAATTTTTAGTATGAGCCACCAAGAAAATTTTAGTAATAGCTCCAAAATTATTTTTAATAACCTTTACGTGCGACCAAAGGACAGGAGCTTCCTTCGAGCTGCATCCAAACTTCTGAAGCGATAGATTTTCGGCAAAACCGCAATAGATGGCAGCACCAAAAAATTGCTACCTGCTCTTACAGGATTTTCATAATCCCTTTATTAACGAGTACTTACACTACATACATTCGGGACGTATTTGGCGGCATCCGGTATCGAACCCGAGACCTTTTAGCCTGGAGTCCGTTACTATAACCACTATGCTATCAAGGCCACACCAAGTGCCTTTTAGTAATAGCTATTAAAAAATGTAAAACTATTAACTCTCTTCGTTGCTAACTTTTTTCTAGTAATTCTTACAGATTTTCTAGTAACCGACTAAGATTACTAAAAATTTTTTAGTAATTACAAGGATCACTAAAGTTTTTTTAGTAGATCTACCCTTTTTTTTTTACAGTGTACGCATCTCTCTACCCGTCTACCCAGCTTGTCTTTTTTTCGACTCGTCTAACTCCCGTCTCTTTGCCTTTCTACCCATTTCTCTTACAGCATGTCTTTCTATACATCTGTAACTCATAACCGTGTGTTAATCTGTTACACTCTCTCGCTTTCAAAATTACACTACAAACTGCGTATTTGAACGTTTCATAAATTTATTTCGTATATTAGTTTCATATATTCGAATTCAGATATACAGTCGGCTCTCGTTAATTCGAACTCGTCCAAATGAGGTCCCGATTGTATAATCTCCTCCACTTTTTAAAGTTAATTTCACAGTTAATTTTCAGCAGTGAAATTACGCTTGAAATTATCGAATATTTAATACGTAATACAATCGGTTCTCGTTAATTCGAACTCGTCGGGACCACAAGAAATATTCGAATTATCCGATGTTCGAATTATGGAAAATCTGAAATGAAAACAGGCTCAATATGGTACTATTACAAAGGAATTAATGTTATAGTGTTTTTTAAATTTGTTTCGTTTATTATCGTTAAAATATGACTTAATATTAAATTAGAATGTATAAATACATAAACTAATTAAAAGATTAGAAACAAGCACGATGGAAGAAAAAATTAAAGCGTCTCTGATGGACAGACGGGGCACTAAGAAAGTGGATATCAAATGCATTGGATTACATGTATACTTGTTCGGAACAATTTTCACAAAAATCAAAGAAAGAAAGTTATTCAAATGATCTGAAATCCGTGAGAAAGAAAGAAAATTCTCGTTAGTTCGAATTAAATGAGATCAAGAGAAAATGAGTTCGAATTAATGAAATTTTTTAACGTTATTCTCTCATTCAAAATTTCGGGACTTCATGTTTAGTTCGTATTAAGCGATGATTCGAATTATCCGATTTCGAATTAACGAGAGTCGACTGTATTATTTTCTTAAAATTGTTATACAAATTTGTTTCATAAAATCATTTCATTAGAATTTTTATGCACATAGAATTAGCTATTTCCTAAAGCCTTGATTCTGTAACATCCTGAAAGTGTCCCAGATTTAACATTAGCGACTAGCTAGATTTACAAACGTATTCTTACAATATAATGGAGGACAAAACTACTAACTGCTTTTCAAATGTGCATGAAACAATAAAAAGAAAAATTTGACACCGCTCCTCTGCAACCTCAAAGAAAACACGATCTCCACACCCTCGAAAAAACCATGCAATGCGGCCGTTATATTGTACGGGAATAATATATTATTTGAGATGATGCATCAACATGAAGACCGTTTGAAAATTAAAATATGTTTATTAATCCCCTAAGTACACCCTGAGGGGATGAATAAAATCTGACAAAAGATACTTTCCTCTTTTTCGTGTCTTTATATACATAGAGAGAGAGAGCCATTATATAATACTACAAATCAACATCAAAATATGGAATAACACGTTAATAACAAACTATATCAAACATAGGAGTTGGCATAAATTGGAACAATATTGAAAATGTGGTATTTAGATACGAGATGGATAACGTATTTGGATAACGAGCTAAATGGTGTATTTAGCTCGCTATCAAGGTCAATGCTAAATAGACACATTAATTGCGATTAATTTCTGATTAGAAATCAAGATAAACCTAAAAATGATTTCTATATTGCACGATTAGTCACAATGGAAAAACCAGTTCAAAGAAAAATATTAGAAAAATAATAAGACAATAATTGAATTATCAAAAGATTAATTGCAATGGAAAACATATTTCAAAAAAATATATTAGAAAAATAATAAGGCAATAATTTAATTATCAAAAAGATAAACTTACAAATATCAATCGCTACCATTTGAGATAATTTCAAATTTGCAATCTCACTTTGCCAGCAGTTATAGTTGACAGTTAACAACGAAAGTAATATTAGAAACCAAAAAGATATAATTAATAATATATAATTAAAATTACTATTATTAAAAATAATTAATTTCAAAACATTAGTAAACAAAAATGTTATGAACTTAATAAAAACAGTTAAATTATTTTAAGTTAATAACAAGATATATATGTATATATTGTCTTCTTCCAATTTGTCTTTAAATTCTCGGCTTCATATCTTCTCAATAAAAATTTTGACTTTATAATATAAATTCCTCAAAAACTCTTTTCCATTTTAGCACCATTTGAAGAGTAAACCTTTTCGTAGATAAAAATAAGTAAATGGTTCTTAAAAATGTGGGTCGGCGATCTAGGTTGTTCTTTTTTTAAAAATAAATTTTCATCAATTTACCGGATTTACTGTGCTACTTATTGTATTAGCGCATATTTTGCGCCTCTCAATTTTTAGCGAGAGATTTTATAAAGAAGGAGGATTATCCGCATATTTTTTACAAGGCGTTACACACATCATGGTTTTTCTTAAATCCGTTTTCCTACCTAATATTTATGTGAAAACCACGGATAGTTCTTTTAAAGTCAGATTTTTTCAAAGGATTGTTCAACCATGAAAAAATAATACTATTTAGGTTTTCACAGGTGTAATTTTTTTTAAAGAGATGATTGATTTTAAAGTTATTTTTCTTATTTATATAATTCTGAAAAAGAGTTCTTCAAAGTTGTATTCTGCAGCATGAATTAAATAACTTAAAAAGAAGAAAAACTTTGAAGTTTTACAATTAAGTGTTATAAATTCGATTTAACACATTGATTGGGAGTAATAAGATTTAGGATGAGTTCTTGCTATTTCACTTTATCATGTTCTGAAAGCATTATTCTTTGCAAGAAGCAAAGATATTTTTAAAGGATAATTTCGTTTCCAATTACAATTGCACAGCTTTCTTGGTGTCGAAAGACATATAAGTGCATAGTTTGAGTTCCGAAAAAAATTCTATATTTATGTTTGAGTACGCCCATTGTCGCCCATTGTTATTCTTGTGAGTTGTGACCATCAGAGTAAACTTTTGTAAATACTTCCAATTATTTTGATACAAAATTTAATTAGGAAAAAATTGATGTACCAGATAAATACCATTTTGTTCTACTCACAGAAGACATATCTAATTTGTAACAAAAAATATTTGACTTATATATACATAAAATAAATTAAAAAAAAATATATTTAATAATGTATACATAATAATATAAATGTATAAATTTTTTGTTACTTTTGTAGCCACAACTTGCAACAAATAACATTTTACTCTTCTATACAATAAATTAAAATTTTGTTACAAATTAAATATATTTAACGTGAATAGAACACGATAGTATCTAATTGGTTTTATCAATTTTATCCTAATTATATTTTGTAATAAAATAATTGGAAGTACTTATAAAAATCTGCTCTGATAGTCACAAAGAGTAGCATTGGACGTACCCTACTTACACGTAAAACTATATTTCTATATTATATCAATATATGTATTTATACATTAACTAATTCTATTAAACATTAAAAACAATATTTTAAATAAATGATTTCTGTAAAGTTGTAAAAATCTCTCAAAATACCAAAAAATCCTTTATAAATATCAATTAAGTTTATTTGTATATATAAAAAAATATTTCTAAAATTTATTTAATTATTGCACAAATGTTCTAAAAATATAGAAAAATACTTTGAAAGGAAAAATTTTCATTAATGCATAATTTGGGATGTACAGAGTTTATGTAAATGTGATATATAACTTGATTTGTATAGCGTGTTTTTTATTTTATTTAGTTTTTTTTTCCCCCAACATAATTGAAAAGTGTTTATGGGTTTCGATTTGTCTTTATTAGCCGTTGCCTGTCCGCGTTCTAAGTTGCCTAAATATATGTGAAATACCAGAAGCTTAGTATATCTAACTAAAGTTTACCATAAAACATTCACTATTGAAAGTGGAATGCATTAGAATTTATTATTCGTTTGCAAGGACATCAAAATTATTCCGTTACATACTCATCTATGAGAAAAATCGTTTAAAGAGAATTTTAATAAATTTTCACTATTTTAAACATAATGAAATTAATAAGTATTGTTGAGGTTTTTCATCAGTTTTTTGTACTTTTTAAATGGTGAGCTTTAATTTAAGTATTTTAAACGTGTTGGAAAATGGCTCATAATCTTTGTGTGACGCATGATTTTTCTTTATTGTTATTTACTTAAATACGAATTAGAAGATCATAAGAATTAAGTAACAACAATATATATCATTGCATATAGCATGTAAATGGCGGGATTCCAAAACTTATCTAGTTACATAGTAACTACCTTACGAATACTATTCATTCTGCTTGATCTACCCGTAAGGCATGGTAACGTCAGTGCGATGTCTTTGTGAAGTCACACTGTGACTTTGTGACCATCCATTGTCGATGTGATGTCACGTGAAGTTGATGTGAAGTCACAGTGACTAAAATGTGAAGTCGTTATGGCCGTATTAGAGCTCGTTTGTAACGTCACATTGTGACCACTTTGTGAAGTCACGGTGTGACAAATTGGTGAAAAATGTGTCATTTGTGACTACTTTGACATTAACATTATGACGAAACTGTGACAAAAGCGACGATATTTAAATTGCCAGAAACATGTTTTTTAAAGTAAATAACATGTTTTGAAGAATATTTGTAATTCTCTAAAGATTTTTAAGAAAGTTACATTTTAATCACAATGTGACTTCACTGAGTGGTGGCATTTCGGTCACAGATGTGATGTGAACAAAGTGACGTCACTGTGGCCATGCATGCTATGAGGATAAATTCAACAATTTTGTAAGACTTCGAAAAGGCTGCGAACGCAGATTTTGTGCCTAAAATAAATAAACCTTCTCGTTAAAATCTCAAATGAAACAGCTTTTTACACGACGTCCGCATTTCACTATCACAAATTTGTCTATAAAAAATAAGAATCTCAAAATACTATGAGAGATCAATCAATCTTAAATACCGAACGATTAATCCATTAAAAACTGACGTTGGGTTTTCAGGAATTATGTTTGTGATAAAAAAAATATATATATATTAATATTGTGAATACTTTTTCAGTATATTCACTATCACATATTGTATATATTGTACGAATGCTGCTGTGTGTGATACTGATATAAATAATAATAAGGCCGTAATATTTACATTGATATTATTTATTTAGTGGTTGACAGTAATATAATAGTTACGGTTACATGATAATAGAAGGAGAGAGAGGAATGGAGACTCGCAAATTAACTTACCAGGAGACGAACGAGGAATTGATATCATCACAAGATTCTGATCTTGGTTACTCTCTGTCTGTCTGCTTGTCCTCGTTGCCCGATGTACTATAGTATATATATATAATTGCTTATCTAAAAAAGGGTCGTATTTTAACGACCTACGACTTTTGCTTTTTGCTGATTAACACTCATGATTTCTCTAATCTTAATTACGTTCGTGGGAATATCAACTGAGAAAGGGGTTAACTCGTTTATTCTTAAGATGTGGGTGCATTTTATATCTGCATGCAAACTTCGATTAAAAAATTAGACTCCTCACATGCCCAAGGAATTCTATGATTTAGTTTCAACCGCTTTATAATTGAGAAAACATTAGCTGATTACTTTTATTATCTAGACTTTTGAAATTAAGCTTATACGTGACATCGTCACAATATGACTTTTATTTTTAAGAATAAAATTTTTTTTATTAGTAAACAAGAATAAAAAATCATGCGTCAAGAATAGATTATGAAGCACTTTCCGACACATTCAGAATAATGTAACAACCCGAAGAAAACAGGAAAATTTTGGGAATTTACGGTACCAATTATCAATACAATTTTCGCAAAATCGCCCTTTTTTTTACAGTGCATAAATTCTATACCGCACTTACAAAGCTGCACAAAAATATTTGCGTACCATTCTCCTTATCAGCGGAAATTGTTGAAGGGAAATCCTCAGCTGAAACATATGTGTCTCTTAAGGGTGTATTCGAAAAAACGCTTTTCCATCTTCAACAGCTCGAAACTTTCTCATATAATTTCACACATATTTTTAAAAGTAGAAACATGAAACTTGCTGAGGTGATTTTTGAAAAGACGTATAAGATGCCGTGAGCATGTCTTTTTACGCTCAATTCATTATTATTTGATTTATGAACAATTATCTTCTCAGTATGATCCTTTTTTTTTTTTCGTTCCCAAATTTCGCGTTTCGGAAAAATCGGTTCAAAATGCGTTTTTGATTTTTTTTCAATATTTTCTGCATTTATCAAAGAATCGAACGGCACCTTGTATGTATACTTTCTAAATAAGACAATCTGCGAGTTTGATGCGTTTGAGAGCAAAAGTGGATTAAAAAATAAATTGGAAAATAAGCAGTTTGAATCGAAATACACCCTTAAGGGAAGAATTTCTATACATTCGAGAAAAAATCCCGAAGAAACCGGAAAAAATTTGTGCACCATTTAAAAAATTAAAATGTCACATCTAATTTCACCATATGGAAACGTACAATGCATTTCAAGACCTAATTTCAGCTGTTCCCATCTACAATCGGAAAATTATCCGAATTTTTAGCAGCCCTGTATATGATATAAAGATTTGTATCTATAAACAACTTAGGAGAGAGACGGGCACATTTGAACTGGGGGCACCTTTGAACACTCTAAATATTTTCCTAGAAATAAATTATTAAAAAAAATGTATATGGCAATACATTACTGCTGCTTCAAGGGAATAATTATACAAAGCTGTACCATTTTGTATGAACAGTACTGTCTAAACAAGATCTGTATTTTTCTCTCTCTTCAATCTAAACTTAAAAAAATAAAGTTGTAAGATTTTTGTTTAAAAATTTCTGTCCCTAAAATTTTAATTTATTGTTCAATGCTTAAACAAAGATGTTAGATTTAGTTTATAAGCTTTATTTTATTCAGATTCTTCAGCCGAATTGAGTAAATCGTTGTAATGTTGAACTCCATATGGTGGAGCACCATTGAACACAAAAGTTGGGGCACCTTTGAACAGCGAAAAAACACCGAATAAACTTATGATAAATAATAATTGAAATAATTTAAAGCAAGCACTTAAAACTATGAAGTAAAGAGTTGTTAATGTATCTAAATATTATTATTTCTGGTTTTTTTTGTGTGAAAAGGGGTTAATTAAGAATGTCAAAGAACATGGACTTATACTGCTAACAATTCCCCTTACTTCACACATAGATTCCAACCTCTATATGTATCAGTGATGGAAAGTTTCAAATCTAAATTGAATGAAATCTAAATTCATTTATTAGATAATTGCAAATCCTGGATACAAAATAATGATTCTTGATTTAACAGGTTTCCAAACATTATTTCTGGTTTCTGTAACGGACAAAACGGAATTTTATATCAGCTCTCTTAAAAAAAAAAAAAAAAAAAAAAAAAAAAAAAAAAAAGGGCGAATGAAAATTTTTAATTTTCCAGAAGCATCAGATATTACATTGGCGTATTTCAAGGATATTGTAAAAAAAGTTTTAACAACCAAACATAACTGGAGGGACATTTTGTGTTTTATCAACAATGAGTTTTGAAGTGAACTTTGGTGGATTTAAGTTTGGTTAAATAACAAAAAAATTAGTAATTTCAACAAAATGTAGTTATTTAATTTTATTCGTATTGCTTTATATTTCTGTAACATATGCAACTTTTTATAAAAACTCTCAATATTTTCATATTTTATTCATTTGTTCAAAGATGCCCCTTGCTTGTTCAAACGTACCCCTACCTGGGGCAGGTTTGAACAAAAATCTTTCAACTTTTTAAATCCTCACAACTTATTTAATTTCTTTGGAAAATGTTTAATTTATACTTCATATGATGAAGAAATGCGTTGTTTTTATTATTTAATATTAAAAACTCAATAAATTTAATTCAAGTAAGAAATGTATCGATTTTCTGAAAAAATGTTCAAAGGTGCCCCCCCTCTCCCCTACATTCCAAAATTTAATTCATTTAAGAGACACATATATTTCAGCTGAAGATTCCCCTTCAACAATTTCCACTGATAAGGAGAATGGTATGCGAATATTTTTGTCCAGCCTTGTAAGTGCACTATAGAATTTATACACTGTAAAAAAAAAAAAAAAAAAAAAAAAAAAGGGAGATTTTAAGGAAATTGTGTTCGTAATCGGGACCGTAAATTCCCAAAATTTTTCCGGATTCTTCGGGATTTTTTCTCGAATGTATAGAAATTTTTCCCTTAAGGGTGTATTTCGATTCAAACTGCTTATTTTCCAGTTTATTTTTTAATCCACTTTTGCTCTCAAACGCATCAAACTTGCAGATTGTCTTATTTAGAAAGTATACAAGGTGCCGTGACTGTCGATTCTTTGATAAATGCAGAAAATATTGCAAAAAAAAAAAAAAAAAAAAGAAAAAGAAAGAAAGAAAAAAAAAATCAAAAACGCATTTTGAACCGTTTTTTTCCGAAACGCGAAATTTAGGAACGAAAAAAAAGGGTCATACTGAGAAGATAATTGTTCATAAATAAAATTCTAATGAATGGAGCGTAAAAAGACATCACACGGCACCTTATATGCCTCTTTAAGAATCCCCTCAGCAAGTTTCATGTTTCTACTTTAAAAAATGTGCCTGAAAATGTATCGGAAAATTTCGAGCTGTTGAAGATGGAAAAGCGTTTTTTCGAATACACCCTTAAAGAACAGTAAATTGTACTGGCGTTCCGATTACCAGGACAAATTCCGCAAAATCGTCCGTTTTTGCAAAAAAAAAAAAAAAACCTAATTAAATTTAAAAGCAAATACCGAATTTCAAAACGTAATCTCCAGCAATTATAACGCAAAGACAGTACTGTAATCGATTTCTTTTGCGTGTGACTGTAAATTAATAAAAAATGTTATGAATGCTCTGTTTTAACATGATCATAATAAAATTCAGTGATCTATATCGGTTTCAATACATTTGAAATAGCATATTGTCATTAAAATACTGTCCAAACAATTTTTTCCCATATAACATAATAAATTCCAATTATTTTAAGTGTCCCTGTAAATGAACCATTAGTTCTAAATACTTCATATGCAATACTATATATGCTTTGGTGACCCTAAGTAAGCTATATTGTTTGAATGAAAATCCAAGTATATTTACGGGAGTTAAAGCGTGGACAGACGGACAGACAAACCGAATACCATAAGCAGTTTTCAACTTTGTTGGAAATTACTAAAAATTAGAAATATGAATGAAATAGTACGGAATGGTTTAAAAATTTTTTATTGATAAAAATTTTGGAATAAAGCTCATAGATGCACTATAAAAAAAAAAAAAAAAAAAAAAAAAAAAAAAAAAAAAAAAAAACGAAATAAAATCCAGAAATTCAAGATACAGGTATTACAGGAATCAAACAATAATTATATGTAGCTCATATAATCTACCACTACAGAGTAAAGTCTTCAAATATTTTCAGATGGCATAAATGTAGTTTATTACTTACCCATCATACGTAGTATAGGGTAAGTCTTGCAATCGTTTTGAAAATCGAAAAAAAAATTTTGACGGATTTACACGTTTCAGATAGTGGAGATTCCAAAAAAAATATTTTTAGAATTTTTTTTTTTTTTTTTTTTTTTTTTTTTTTTTTTGCCGTCTGTCTGTCTGTCTGTAAACGCTCTATCTCACGAAGAAATTGAGATAGAGACTTGAAATTTTGTATGTACTTAGTATGTAAGAATGGGACGAAGCTTATTTAATATCAGTAACCTCGGTTATCCGGAACTATTTTTGCAATCCTGTTTTTTACATTCTTCGATTTTTCGCGACCCTGTATTTCATTCAAATTTCAATTCAGAGATATATTTAAATTGGAAATGAGACGCTTAATCCGACGCAGCAAACGTTAGTTAATAGGATTATTATTTTTGGAGTTATAAGGATGTTTCTTTTACGCAGTTCGGTACTACTTGAGTAGTTTCGCATTGTATATAATTTGTCGAAATGGGTTCATCAGCAATTCATAAATAGAGCATTACTATATGTATATTAATAATATTTAAATATACGTTTAAATTTTGTTTTGGAATTGCAATGCATTTTATAAATAGTTTTCACATATTATATAATGCATATCCGTGATGGGTAAGCATTACGGTGGCCCCCTAACGACTAGTTTGTATTGACATCGTGTTTTCGCAAAATATTATATCTCAATTAATATATGGGAACGTCCATTCGGAAATTTTGTGACAAATCAAGCAAATTTTATTAGATAACCTCAAATATTTTATTAAAAAATATGATTAAGCTAAAAATTGTTATAACCAATTAAATATTATATTCCACTCACGTTTACATATATCTAAATTACAACAAAAAGCATTTTACTTGTGTATATACACTCATTTCCAAAAGTTAAGCACGGAGAGGAAAATGCTAATTTCCTGAAGCCAATCAGAATTGAAGAGGATGCAAATCGCTGCAGAGGTAGATGGAAGTATGCGAATATGTTAGGTAGCTTTCATGTCAAGAAATATGCAAAAAGGGCAGACTTATAAGCCGGCTTTATGAAGGGTTACAGAAGTTGATTGTAAAGTACTGATAGAAGGTGTTTAAAACTTTCGTACAGTTTTTTTTGAAGACATACGTGACTATGACATACATCTATGACTTCCAGAAGACGAATGGAAGATTCTGAGTGCTGGCGTGCTGTGGGGCACATTGAAGCAGGACAATCGATCCCAGATGTTGCTCTTTTCTTCGGCGTTCATCATTCTGTAATTTCACATTTATGGAAACAATTCCAAACCACACAGACAGTTGTCCGAAGGCCCGCAGTCGCTCGCCCAAGGGTTACAACTCCCGCGGAAGATCGATATATTGCTATTGTAGCCAAGCGGAATCTCCGAGCGACCTCCACACTTGTGACATCTATGGTTATAACGTCCATTGGTAAAGCGGTATCTGCAGCTATTGTACGCTGAAGATTACATATGAGTGGACTGTACGCCCGGGTACTTCGAGTTTGTGTTCCTCTATCCGTCCAATCAAGAGGGGCACGATTAAAGTTGTGCCGGGAACATGTCAATTGGACTGTGTCTGACTGGGGCAATGTCATGTTTACTGATTAGTCAAGATTTGCTCTGCAGCCATATGACAAGCATATAAGGATATGGCGTGAAAAAGGAACACGCAATCAGCCCTAAAACATCACCGAACATCACGCATTCCGAGGCGGAAGCATTATGATGTGGGCATGGATTTCATTAGGATACCGCACCGACCTGCATGGCTTTAAACTGGGTTCTGTGACGGCTATCCGGTATCGAGATGAAGTCCTAAAATCCATCGTGAGATTGTACGCTGCAGTAATTGGCCCTACTTTTGTTTTAATGGACAATAACGCACGCCCCCATAGAGCTGGCATCGTCGAAGGTTACCTGAAGAGTGAAGGGATTGCGCGTATGGCATGGCCAGTATATTTGCCCAACCTTAATCCCATCGAAAATCTTTGAGATGCTCTCGGCCGTACTGTACGTTTCCCACCTCCAGCCACTCATAATGAGCTAGAAACTACTCTACAAAAAAAAAAAAAAAAAAAAAAAAAAATGGCGATTGCTTAATTCTGCGGGGGTTGACCACCTAATTGAAACATGGTCACAAGATTTAAACTTTATATAGAGATGAGAGGGGAATCACATACCCTATTAATGTCTTTTTTTTTTTTTTCATTTTATGCTGTTTATTTTCACTTTATACATAATTCTGTTTATGCCTGCAGTATGTCATTATCTGATAACTTATAAAAATTTAATATTCTTTTCATTTCTGTATATAATTATTGATTTTATTTTATGGATAAATATATATGCTACTTTCCTATCGAATTTTGTATCGATCAAAGCAATATTTGTTGATTTTTTTGCAATTTACATCTCCGTGCTTAACTTTTGGAAGTTAGTGTATTAAATCAAAATTTTTCTTCAATCTTGTGACAATCTGGTAACAATAATAACAAAAAAAAAATGGTAAAATCAATTTTTATCATAATTATATTTTTTAATGAAATAATTTGAAATATTTATGAAAATTTGCTCAAATGATCACAAGAATAACAGCGGACGCCCCTTGGGGGGGAAACATATATATATATAAATATAATATAGCTTTGTGTCTCTTAATTAATCACTAATATGTATAAAATAAAATTTCATTTCATTTGTGTCAAGTATAAAAAGGTGCGGGTCCATAATTTATTAAAACAAAAATATATGAATCTATTGTATTTAAAGTATCTATCAAATGATGTTTCTTTGCCACTTCTCTCTTCATAAACAAATTTCCATATGCAAATTATTCTAAAAATCATCACCTTATTGTTGAGACAGCCTTGCAAAAATTCCCACCCATTCAATCTGGTTTAAAAAATTTTTTTTCCTATATTGCGAAAATAATTAGATATTGTTTAATTTTTCATAGAAATTCCTCTCCGTTTGGCATCCCACTCCACAGACATGTTCATTTACTTCAAATGTATTTATTTAAAACGAAATAAACTATTAATAAAAATTCTGTTCCAAGATTTTTAGTTTTAACTCCTTAATTCTCTCGTATTGGCGCACCATGTCCCTAAAGGGATTTTGCTCCATTAAACCCTATACAACCAACCAACCTTAATTCTCGCTCTCGTGGTATTCAGGAGCTAGGTTTTTTAATCAGATCGTTTAATTTCTACCAGTTTTATAAGGTAGTATCGTTGGCTTTATTCTAGTATCATTTTACTTATCATTTAAAAAGGTGAATATTTCTTTAAAAAAAATTGTCGCAGTTAGCAATCTGAATTTTTAAACAGTAATTTAATGCGACCGTAAAGGGGTTAATGTAAAAACTAGTTGTAACCTGATTTCAAATGGAGTATTTTCATTCTATTTATCTGTGTTTTCTTTTTACTTACTTAAATCCAAATTAGAGAATCATAAATATTATCTAACAACAAAATACGACAATACATACAACATATAATAAATGGACTCAATCTTTTCCTAAACAGATCTCGTTACATAATAACTACCTTACAAAATCTTTCAGCTTGATCTAAATCCAACAAAGGAACCCTTTTTTTAAGGATGCAAACGGTCTGAGGATGTAGAGTTTATGCCTAAAATAAATAAATTTTCTTGTTAAAATCCCAATAAAACAGCGATTTACATGACTTCCGCATTTGGCTTAAGCTCTATTAGTCTATTGTTTGAATTTCATGATCTTCAAAACACGATGAGCAAAAATTCCAGCGCATCTTAAATGCCTCACGATTAAAGCGAAAATATGAAACGGTGGTTTTTAAAGTCTTAATAAGATGATGTTCTCTAGCTCCCCCCCCCCCCCCCCCATTCATTTTGATCTTAGAATAAAGTCACGCTTTGTTGAAGTTGACCTCAGAACTGGTTTCCCTGTATAAGAGACATTTGATGCCCATTCAACTATTGATGCAATATTTGAAATTACTTTCCAAACAGGAATGGGTGTATATATTTTGGGTGGATCTCTCTTTCATGAAATATTAATATAAATGGTGTTCTAGTTTTCTGCTAAGAAAATGTTTTTCCTCGTTCTTGTTTTTTTTTTTTTTTTTTTTTTTTTTTTTTTTTTTTTTGCTCATCGTTTGTTACCGTTGTTAGGAATTGATAAATTAAGTTATTCCAGTTTATTCACAGAAAATCGTTTGCAAATTTGCAATTGTGAAATTTAATTTATTTATAAGACGCGACTCGTTGCTATGGAAGCGAAGCTGTTTTTTCGTCTGCTTTGCTTTTTATATTTTTTATCTTACGAGATGAGTTAAAAGTTTAGATAAAAAAGTTGGCATCAACTTTTGATGGAATGAAAAAGAATTTTTTTAGAGAGAATGTTTATATTTTTTGTTTGTCGTGCGTGTCTTGAGTTTTATTGAAGAATTATGTTAATTTTATGAAAAGGCACGCAGAAATGCATAAAGGATCATCTTTCCAGTTTTTAGTATGATGATCAAAAATTATCAAGGTAAAAGCATTTATATTTTGTACATATTATACATTTTGTACATAGTATGTAAATAATTTGAATTCAATATTTCTTTATTCTATAATTCTAAGTATGTAATAAAATTTTTAAAAGGAAAATTCAAGAATATTTAGAAGATTTTGAACCCAAATAAGTTTTGATTGTTTACAAAACAAACTGGCGCCCGAACAGGGACATTTGAATAATAATGTTGAGATATTGAATTGTTTTTATAGCGTATAGTGTTTTCATAAGCTGTGCATTACAACTTAATTTTTCTAAGATGAATAAGTTAAAGAAAAAGCGTACACCGCTACGTGCGTCATTTACCAGAACTTTAAATATTTTGAATGAAGAAATTAATAGCGAGTCATTAGATAAGGGTAAAATTTCAGACGATTTTAGTAAATTAGAAAATTTGATTCATGAAATTAAATCTATTGATGAAGCTATAATTGAACTCATGTTAGATGATGATAAATGCGATGAAGAGGCTGTTGAAAATGAAGTTGTGGAAAATGAAAGTTATTCAGATCAATTTATTACCATTAAGCGTAAAGTTAGCGAAGCATTGGGTACAAATAAACGTAATCAAGATGATAGTGAAAAAAGCACAGATCACGGTTATTCCAAATCAAAGCATTATAAATTACCTAAACTAAATATTAAGCCATTCGATTCGCAGTTAATAAATTATCTTTCATTTTGGTCCCAGTTTCAGAAAATTCATGAAGACATAGATTTGGATAATAGTGACAAATTTCAGTATCTTATCCAATCGGTAGAACCTGGAACCAGTGCCAGGCGCTTGTTAGAGAGCTATCCAATGACCGCAGTTAATTACCCCAAAGCTGTCGAGGCATTTCAAGAGCGTTTTGGAAATAAAGATTTACTAATAGAAGTGTACGTTAGAGAATTCCTAAAATTGATTGTAGCTAATGTACAGGCGCACGGCAAAGATAAACTTCCCTTATCAGATTTATTCACGAAAGTCGAGGCATATTTAAGATCGTTAGAATCAATGGGTTTAAGTTTAGAAAGCAATTCGGCGTGGCTCTATCCCATGATAGAATCTAGCTTATCGGAAGATGTATTAAAAGCATGGCAGCGATATAATATTTCAATCACATCAAACACTGTTAGTAATAATAATGCATTGTCAACAAAAGCAAATATAGTAAGTTTGATGGAATTTCTGAAACAAGAAGTTGCAAACGAGGAAAGATTCAAATTAGCCAAATCGAGTTTTATAGAGCTGGGCTTTAAAGACAAACCTAAAGAAAAGTTAAGAAAAGCAGAAAGTAAAATACCTACTGCGGCAGGGCTATTTAGCGCAAAAGAACGCCTTTGTTTATTTTGCAGTAAATCTCATGAAAGCAAGGACTGTGTTAGGGCTAGATCTCTTTCCTTTAATGAACGGATGGCCAAAATTAAGAATAAAAATTGCTGTTTAAAATGTCTTCGTTTTGGTCACCACGCTAAAGTTTGCAAAGTTTTTATTCGTTGCCACGTTTGTTCTAAACCCCATACCGAGTTATTATGCCCTGAAATTTCAATGTGTAAAGAACCAGAAAATACAGTTAAGACCCCAGAAGTTATTCAAAGCACCATAGCAAGTAAGCAGTGTTCTGCTGAAGTAGCCCTTATGACTTTAGAAATAGTTATTAAAGGTCGAATAACAAAGAAAGTACGAGCGTTACTTGATTGTGGGTCGCAAAAGAGCTATATTTTAAAAGGTACAGCTGAAGAGTTAGGTTTACATCCCATTTCTTCTGAAGCTATTGTACACACTTTGTTTGGTGGTACGCAAACAGAAGCTAAATCTCACAATAAATTCCAAGTTGAGTTAAGTTCTTCTGATAGACAGAAACAAACGAAAGAAGTCTTAGAACTTTTGGATCAAGATATAATTTGTAACTATATTCCTCGGATACCAAAAGAATCAGTAATTAAAGAGCTTAAACAAAAAAAACTATGGATCACAGATTTAGGAGCAGGAAGTCCAAAAATTGAAATTTTGATTGGAAGCGATTACTACGGACAACTTCTTACAGGTCGAGTAAAACAGTTAAAGAGCGGTCTTACAGCAATAGAGACAAAGTTTGGATGGACACTTTGTGGTCGTTTAGAAAGTACATCACAGTCTTGCCTAAATTATGGAAATATGTTTATCACGAACCTAGCTTTAAAAGATATGAAGATTCCAGAATTATGGAAGTTAGAGACAATTGGTATAACAGATCCCTGTCAAACTTTGTCTAAAGCAGAAGAAGAAGAACTCGCTCATGATAATTTTATAAAAGAAGTTGATAGAAATATAGAAGGTCGCTATATTGTAGGTCTTCCTTGGATTAACGGCAAACGTGAGATTCCCTCAAATAGACACATAGCTGAACGAAGATTGATAAATTCAACAAAGAAATTAAAATCAATGAAAATGTTTGAAGAATATGCTAAAGTTTTCTATGAATGGGAAGAAGAAGGCGTTATAAGTAAAGTACCAGATGAAGCACTCAAGATTCCAGGACATTTTTTACCTCATCATCCCGTCATCAAACCAGATAGTCTTACTACAAGTGTTCGACCAGTTTTTGATGCATCGTGTAAGGTAGGGAGGTCTCCTTCTTTAAATGATTGCCTCTTTAAAGGACCAAACCTCATCGAACAAATTCCTGCTGTGTTAATAAGATTTCGTGAGAAAGCTATTGGGGTAGTAGCCGATATAAGAAGAGCATTTCTTCAAATTGAAGTCAAAGAATCAGATCGGCATTTCTTGCGATTTTTATGGTGGAAGAGTCCTGACGAATTTCAAGTTTATCAACACAATAGAGTAGTTTTTGGAGCAACTTGTAGCCCATTTTTGCTAGGTGCAGTTATAAGATATCATTTGAGTAATGTTGATGAAGAAAACAAACAGATAGCTGAGAAGCTTATGAAATCATACTATATAGATAACTGCGTTACTTCAGTCGACAATGTTCCTGAACTAGAAAATTTTATTTCAAAATCTACAGAAATCATGGCTGATGCGAAAATGGAATTAAGAATGTGGGAATTCGGACCAATTAAAAGTGAAGACAGCAGTTTCCTTAACGAAAAGAAGGTGCTCAGCAAAAATGTAACAACGATAGTTCCGGTTTTAGGGTTGAAGTGGGACACAATGGAAGATAGTTTGAAGATCGCTTATAAATTTAGTGATGAGATAGAAAATCTGTCGAAAAGAAAGATATTAGCTGTAACCCAAGGGATCTTCGATCCAATAGGATTTTTAGCCCCAGCATTGTTGCCAGCCAAACTGATAATTCAAGACGCCTGGTCGACGAAATTAGATTGGGATGCTCCACTTCCAGAAGAAATCCGGAATAATTTTCAAAAATGGTATAGCGAACTCAAGTATTTAAATGACGTGAAGATAAATAGACGTGTAGGATATGGTTGTAAAGAAAAATGGTCTATTCATACATTTTGTGATGCAAGTACCAGAGCTTATGCAACAGC
Source organism: Maratus speculifer (assembly GCA_964019185.1). Lineage (NCBI taxonomy): Eukaryota > Metazoa > Arthropoda > Arachnida > Araneae > Salticidae > Maratus > Maratus speculifer. Next base: position 312,224,192 of record OZ025296.1, on the reverse strand, counting down.
AGTTTTCTTACGTTGTGAAGATAAAGACGCAGTCTTTGTACAACTTTTAGGAGCTAAGTCTCGTCTTGCACCAAAGAAAAATGTAACCATACCACGTTTAGAGCTTCTTGCTTGTATTTTAGGAATAAGGTTGACTAAATTTGTTTTGAAAGCCTTTAATTGTATTTCCATACCAGTAAAGTATTGGACCGACTCTTCGACAGTTCTCGCTTGGATTCGAAGAAATGATCAATGGGGAACGTTTGTAGGCAATAGAGTTAGAGAAATTTGTAAATTTTCCGAATCTCAACAATGGAACTTCGTACCTGGTCATCTCAACCCTGCTGATCTACCTTCTCGCGGATGTAGTCCTAAACAGCTGCTGAAGATGAGATGGTGGGAGGGACCAGAATGGTTGAAGTTATCAGAAGAAAATTGGCCACATTCAGAAACAAGCCCCAACGAAGAATTAGTAATGATGGAAAAGAAGAAAACTTCAGTACCTACTCTTTTATGTTCTAATTCACATGAATTTATGATATATAGTAGAATTTCAAAATTTGGTAGATTTATTAATGTCGTATGTTGGGTGAAGAGATTCATAATGAAGTGCAGAAACAGAAATATATGTTTTCCATCAGAATTGTCAATTGAAGAAAAAGAAGATGCGGAAAGGTCGCTCTGGTCAATAATACAATCTGAAAGTTTTGGTAATACTACTGATGCAATAAAAGGATTAAAGGTTATGAAAGATCAAGAAGGTTTGTTAAGAGTAAAAACAAAGATATTAGAGCGAGATGACGAGTTTTCTTTCAGATATCCAATTTTATTACCATCGAAACATCATGTAGTGAATTGTCTGATTCAAGAATGTCATTTAAAGAATTGTCATGCTGGACTTCAAACAGTTGGATCCATTTTGAGAGAAAAATATTGGATAATTTCTTCTAGACGCATCATTAGAAGTCAATTGTCTAAGTGTTACAGATACAAAAGATACTCTGCAAAGCCATATACTACACCTCCAATCCACCTATTTCTAGATCGAGTCAGAGATTCCAAAGTTTTTGAAGTTGTTGGAGCTGATCTTTTTGGCCCTCTTTTCGTAAAGCAAAGATCCAAAGTTTGGGTTGTACTTTTTACATGTGCAGTATATAGGGCAATACATTTGGAACTTGTATCCAGTCTCTCAACAGAAGGATTCATTCAGTCACTTCGAAGATTTATATGCAGGAGAGGAAGGCCGACTACTATACTCTGATAATGGCTCAAATTTTAGAAGAACCAACAACCTTTTAAAATCATTGGATTGGAAGGCAATAGTTTCCTCAAAAGAACTGTCTCCTATTAAATGGAAGTTCATCCCTCCAGCAGCAGCTTGGTAAGGTGAATGGTAAGAGACTTGTGAAATGACTTTTTCTAGAAAGCTGAACTGACTTTTTCTAGAACTCTGAACTGATTTTTCTAGAACTCTAAATGTTTCATTATTATTTTATTATTGTTTAGTTATTATCTTTATTTATTTAGATATTTTTTATTTTGAATTAGGGCTTAATTTGATCAAAAGTGATCTTAAGTTTAATTTGGCTTCCGCCTAAATTAAAGGTGGGAGTATGTTAGGAATTGATAAATTAAGTTATTCCAGTTTATTCACAGAAAATCGTTTGCAAATTTGCAATTGTGAAATTTAATTTATTTATAAGACGCGACTCGTTGCTATGGAAGCGAAGCTGTTTTTTCGTCTGCTTTGCTTTTTATATTTTTTATCTTACGAGATGAGTTAAAAGTTTAGATAAAAAAGTTGGCATCAATTTTTGATGGAATGAAAAAGAATTTTTTTAGAGAGAATGTTTATATTTTTTGTTTGTCGTGCGTGTCTTGAGTTTTATTGAAGAATTATGTTAATTTTATGAAAAGGCACGCAGAAATGCATAAAGGATCATCTTTCCAGTTTTTAGTATGATGATCAAAAATTATCAAGGTAAAAGCATTTATATTTTGTACATATTATACATTTTGTACATAGTATGTAAATAATTTGAATTCAATATTTCTTTATTCTATAATTCTAAGTATGTAATAAAATTTTTAAAAGGAAAATTCAAGAATATTTAGAAGATTTTGAACCCAAATAAGTTTTGATTGTTTACAAAACAAACGTCATGATCAGTATTATCGAGTTAGAAGCAGCTAAAGTGGAATTTTACTGTTGCTATGTTATAAATATTCATAATAATACGGCTGTACATGATCGAAAATAGCAGTCTAGAAAGAAAATTTCGATTGTAACAAGCCGGTATTTTGTTTATTTATTTTTTTTTTTTTTTTAAGGAGCATAATGTACTCCGTCTCAATATGCAATGAAACCTTTCAAAAAATTTTAACTATCTTCTAATCTTGGGAAAGAGGGGGGAAGGGAATGAGGCTTGAATATAAAAAAATATACATTCTTGTAATTTGCATTTAAGCACTGAATAAACTAAAACAGGAATCGATAACATACGGCACCTGTGCGAAATTAGATATAAATATTTACGTTAGATCTTCATTAATTTTAATTAATAAAAGAATCGCACAAAAATATAACATAAAACTTGTCGCCATTCCACCTCCATATCTCATTGACATCCTTACAGATAAGATCGACAAAATTCCAATCGATCAAAAATCTGGTATTTATGAAATCCCCATCACTTTATAAAATAATGTTAAAAAAAGTCTACATCGGCATGACAACACGCAAACTTTTAATTTGAATTAAAGAGCATCGCGGAGATATTAAACAGTATAAACAGAATACTGCTCTTTCTCGCTTCTACTTGGCGAACAAGAGTTGCCGTATTAACTTTGATGAGGCCAAAATCATAGTTCGGTGCAATAACCCAGTTGAAGGTAAAATAAGAGAGTCTGTCGAAATCATTGCACGAGAAAATAAACCTTGTAATGATAATTTGTCCTACAATATACCAAAAATATGGCATAACATCATAAAATCTTAAAATTTTTTATCTCGTTGCAATATTTTAATTTTTACTTACGTGTAAGTGGCAACATTTTAAAACTTTTAATTCATTTCGATTTTAATTTATTAGAAATATTATCTCCCGATCAAGAAGCAAACTTAGTCCTTCCATTATCATATTTTCCTGAAGACGGCCGCAGAAGACGGCGCGAAACGTTGATATTTTTATTTTATTTTAATTGTACGAGTTGATATTAAAATTCTTGTTTTGTGCACCATTGAGCAATGTGTTGTATTTTTAATAAATACATTCTTAGTAATAAAAGAATTGTTAGTCTTTTGTTATTATTGTTTCTATTAACTTTTTAAAAAAATCTACTAAGGATCTCTGCCTCCTACAAGCTACGCTCGTCAAAGAAGGTTCCAAAAACACTCTAATTTGATCAACTTTTAAAAATAACAAGGAAAATTTAATTATAATTTAAAAATCAATAATGATCTCCCTGTAAATGAGTTTCCATTCATATCCCTTCGATTGTGAAATTTTAAGTCCAAATCAGTTGTTGAAAAGAAATCCGACGGCTGTTTTTGTCTTTGATTGAATAAGATCAGTTAAATGATTGAAAATAAGCTAATATAAAATTTATTAAATAAACAATGTCTTTGTCTTCCGATGTTTTTTTTAACAATGCTATAAGAAAGTTGTTTTAAATAAGAAATTGGAAATGTATCGTTTTAAATCTGACATAAGTTTTACCAAAGTTTTCTTTCTCTTTTTTATATTCACCTGAAAATACTTTTGTTGTTAGAAAAGAAGTATTATATTTACACTGTCTTAGAATTCACAACAATAAACCATCTCAAAATAGGAAATAGATATCATGTATAAATATATTTTTAAATTTAAACTGTTTTGCAATATTATTATTTGGTATTTTTAAATATGACGTAATTTCTATTTACTGCTATTAACGCATACATCAATGAATTAGTTATTTTAAAACTTTTTTCTCTTTTTAATATTCACGTGAAAATACTGTTGTTGCTAGAAGGGAAATATTTTTATTTTGCTCTCCTTTAGAATTGTCAACAATAGTTTAATAGACTATCTAGAAATGTGAAATAAATGTGTAAATATATTCCTAAATTTAAATCGTTTAGCAAAATTAATATTTGGCCATTTTAAATATCACGTAATTTCGCCCATTTACGACTTTTTATCCATATTAATGCATTTTTAAATTTGAAAGAAGTATTATAATTTGCGCTGTTTTTGCAATCGGAAACAATTTAAAATAATAACCTTTCCTAAATACGTAAACAATATCTTTCGAAATGTTGAAAATTCGAATTTGAAATGGAAATAAACCCTCAAAAAATGAGTATAGTTATAAAAAAAATGTCAGCTTACATACCGGGATATTCTAATTTATATTCTTAAAAAAAAAAAAAAAAAAAAAAAAAAAAAAAAAAAAAAAGATTAAATTCCTATAAATAGTTTAGTGTTTCTATAAAACTCTTTTAGCGGAAAGATTTTGAAGAAATTTAACATTAAATATCTCTTAAGATAATTTTTCGATTTAAAATTTAGCGTGTTTCTGAAACATTTCTCTATCATACTAGGCGAATTATCAAAACATGAGATCATTAATCTTTAACGCTTGATTATTGCGCTTGATAACTTGACTAACGCTTGATAACAGATTGATTTTTTTAATTTTCAAATTTAAGGCCATTTTTTTTACAATACAGTATATAAGTCTATAAACTTATATACAAACATTAAAAGACAGCAATTATTCTGGAAAATTAATTATTAAAGCATTTAATTAATCAATCTACACAGGAAAGTTGAGCGTGTTTCTAAGTAAAATTATATTATTACAAGTACTAAATACGCTTTATTTTCACAAAACACATAATTGTTTATAATAAAACATTATAATAAATATCTTATTATCTTATTATACGTTTCAGGACATCAGATCATCTTTAAAAATAAATTTACGGAAAAAAAATCGACGTTTAGATCGTTACGCAATTCGGACATTCCAATTTCTTATTTGAGAAAAGTGCATTTATTGCAAAAAAAGTTACGAAAATACATATAGATACTTTAAAATTAAACAAAAATAATTTTAAAGATAGATAACAGAGATTAAAGTACTTACTTAACGTGTTTTGCGTCAGAATAACAACTTTGTTTCGATCGTTACTTTTGGACATAAGAAAATACAGAAAAAGTCTTTCTTGAGAAGTCCTTCTAACTTCAAAAAGCAATAAATTGCTAATGCAATTTGTTAACAAAATTATAAAAGAATCATCCAGTTCCTTTATGCATTTGCTGTTTATCATTAGAATCTCCTGGAAACAAGTTAAAACTTTTTTTTTTTTTTTTTTTTCTTGGTATATTTGAACAGTTAACGTTCTGAATGTCCAAAATTGCCCACTTTAGTAAAAAATATTAAAATTTTAAGATATTTATACAAAACTTTTAATGTAAATTACATCATTTTTTGTCTCTGAATAGAATTAAGAATTCAGTGAAAATAAAAATTAAAGTCAATGATGATAAAATTTATTTATTAAAAAGCTTAAAGTTACGATATGTGTACAGTGCCCATCTTTTGAGAACGTCCCACTACCGATGTTAAAATTTTTGCATAAAGTAGTTTTCTAACCGAGACTGAAAATTTCGTCCCGTGTAGACCGAGGAAGAAAGAAGCTGGCCCGGTACGGTATGGAAAAATACATTAGGCTCGGCTTGGCGAATTTACAGAAGAAAGTAACGTCGAGGTTCCAGAATACAGATTTATTTTTTGCAGCTTCGTCGGGATGATAAAAAGTCTGAAGTTGTGAGAGCTAAAAAAGCTCTTAATTCGCATGATAGAAAAAACGTTGTTTTAAATAACTGACGGACATTTAAGGTGGAAATGGCAAAAAATAAATTTAATCGGAAGCTTAAGCTACAAAAAGGGATTACTTATTACTTGCAATTAAAAAAAAAAGAATTTAAACAGTTATGCTTTCTGCTTTCGTTTTATTAGGAGTTAAACTTTGTTTAAAACTTTATATGCGTATTTCTGCATGACTCCCCCCCCCACGCACCACTATCATTTCTCGTCTTTAAATTACTAAAGTCAAAAATCATTAAAAAATGAAAGTGCAAACTTGAAACATGTCTTTTTTTATCATTTTACATTAATTTTGTTTGGCAAATTTTAAAAACATTTACTTTCGAAAATATGATTTTTTTAAAACATATTACATCATTTTTTAAGTAAATATTTTTAATATTTTAAAAATTAATATCGGGAAAAAAAATGAAACAAAACTAAAATTATATTTTCCTCTTTAATTAAATGAAAAAAAAATGCAATCCAACGGACAATGTTTCGATTTATAACTATTTTAAATAATCCCTGTTAAAGCAATACTAATCATTTTAAATTTCTATAAACTTTATGAGAATTTTTAGGACATGATTTTGTTTGCAAATTATATGGCCAACCATCACAAAAAGGAAAAAATATCAAAATTTTCACTCAATAGATATATTTTTTACATGTTTCCTAGAACTGTTTAAGTAAAATTGTTTCTTCAATGGCGCGCGTTTCAAATTGTGTCTAATCCCTTAAAATCTGATGAATTATTTAAATGGCTATAACTCTGTGAGTTTTGCAGACATGAAAATGCAATTTTTTGTATTTAACTCCCTGACTGCCAAGCCAAAGGGTAATATTGTAATGTTGTTTTCTCCGTAATTTATTAAAAATATAAAAAAAAGATGTTTTTTTCCAACCTGATGCAAAATACGTTATTAGTATCGGTGTTTAATCTTTGATAGCATCAATCCTAACTTAATTTTTCAGAACTGGGTTTTAATTGTGGAATTATACTAATTTAAATATTGCTTATGTTGCAGTGAAACCTGCAGCTTAGTGTGTGAAAAAATAAGCCGGCGGCAGTCAGGAGGTTAATGCAGACTGGATAAGGAAAGTTTCCCTAACTGGAATTTTTACTCTACGAGAGCCCTATAAAAATTCAATTTTCGTATTTTTTCAAATAGACGCCCCTACCCCTCCCAAAAAAGTTGCAACTTGTGGCATCATGTTTTTCACCTCTTTTTTTTATGAAACTTTGCAACTGGAAATATGGCTTTAGTGGCAATATTTGAGGACATACCCTATTGCTTCGAAAATTATGACTCACCCTGGTATATATATATATATATATATATATATATATATATATATATATATATATAGGGTGAATCTGTATCGTTTTTGAAAAAAAAAAGAAAAAAAAAGAGAGAGGTGACAATACCCCTCGAGACGAGCAATAATAAACACCTTAGAGCACGGGGTCGTAGACCCCTTATTTAGTCAGGAATCCAGGATGTTTCACCTTAAATAAAGTATGCTTGTCGCTATTGTCGGTGAGTGCTAAGATTTTTTTTAGCACCCGTAGTTCCGAATAGAAATATTTGCTTAATTTAATCGAAGAACTTCTGTGATTAAATAATATGAAATCTATTATTCAAAGTTATTGATAGAAAAAAAAATGAGAGTTGTACGCATCTTTTATACGTTATGTAAGGTGACGTTCATCACGAAGTGTTAAGAAAGGAGTTGATCTCTCCAAGCACTCTGATAACTATCTCGTCCAAGTGTCTAGATAACATACAAAAGTATAGCCAAATGCGAAATGTTTAAGGAAAACTACTTGGAATCTTAAGCGTTATTCAACTACACCTAATAGCGAAAAAGGGGAAAAAACAGAGGGAGAAAAATATCAGCATGTCTCTAAATCATCGATTTCAATATTATATTATTATCCAGAAATCCAACCAGTTTGGCCATAAAGCATCGCCAATTGAGATAAATGGAATAACTAAATAGCATTAACATCCAAACAAAAGAACTGCTTTTTCTCTTATTAACAGAGTCGAAAGTGAGATTTAATAGAACTAACTGTACAGAGACAAAAAACAGTCATAATATGAGAAAAAATCCATCAGAAATCGATTTGTATCGAGCTAAACTTTTTTTCATTGCTTTGAACTATTTTAAATTCATCGTCACTGCTTGCTTGAGTGATGATATTTTGCATCAAAATACAGTCGAGTTTCTCTATAACGAAGCTCCATACATCGAATTTCTCTATATAACGAATTTTTAGCAGGAACGGTCCCCTTTTTCCATGATTACATTAAAAACAGTCTCTATATAGCGAAATATATATCTCCGTATAACGAATTTTTTCATAAAATGTTCTTTATTTATTCAGTTTTAAAAAAGATTCAAAATCACATGGAATCAAATTTCCATGACTTATTTTTGATTTATCGTTCAAGGCTGAGTTTTGTATTGCTTCCGTACCTTCAATCTCCTTGATCTTTAAGTCCAGCGAATTCATTTCATTAGCCCCCCTACCACACATCTTTTAACATCCTTCGACAAACAGTGTCAATTTAATTATTGCACATATAAAAACTGGATCAATGTGGTAATTGAAGTCAGTGTTGATTTCAGAGGGTGGCTTGGGGTGGGGGGGGGGGGTATTCACTCCCGGATCGCCCCCGAAAATTTGAGAAAATTGTGTTTTCAATGGCAAAAAAATTAACGTACGTTTTTCTTGTGTCATTTTTATTAAGTTTTTAAATAAATGTCTATTCTCTTTTTTGAAACTGTTCAAATAATTAAGAAATAGGATATTGCGTTAATATTTATACACTGCAAATTTTTAATTAAACGTATAAAAAATAATATTTGTTCAAAATTTGCACATTAAACAGAACTTTTAACGTCTTTCTCTATTCAACGAATTTCTCTATATAACAATTTTTTTACTGGAACAATGGATTTCGTTATATAGAGACTCAACTGTATTTCCCACTTAGAATTTTTTTTTCTATTTCTTAAGGGTGTTCTTAAATCAAAAAGGCATAAGTTTTAATTTATTTTTGTTCGGAAATGCATGGAAACTAGCAGGTATCATTGCCCAGAAACTATCGGATCGCACTTATTTTTCTGTTTTTTTGCAAACGCGATAGATATTTCAGAACAAGTTATTAAAGTTGACGTTTTGAAATGCATTTTCCAATGAAAGGGAGAAAAAAAGCGTGTTCACATGATCAAAATACAATCGACTTTCGTTAATTCGAACTCGTCGGGACCACAAGAAATGTTCGAATTATCCGAAGTTCCAATTATAGAAAACATGCTTAATATGGTACTATTACAAAGGAATTAATGTTAGAGTGTTTTTTAAACTTATTTCGTCTGTTATCACTAGAATATGACTTAATATTAAATAAGAATGCATAAATATATAAACTAATCAAAATATTAGAAACAAGCACGATGGAAGAAAAACTTAAAGCGTCACTGATGGACAGACGGGGCACTAAGAAAGTGGATATCAAATGCAATGGATTATATGCATACTTGTTCGGAACAATTTTCATAAAAATCAAAGAAAGAAAGTTATTCAAATGATCTGAAATCCGCGAGAAAGAAAATAAAAATGAAAAATCGGAATTCTCGTTAGTTCGAATTAAACGAAGTCAAGAGAAAATGAGTTCGAATTAATGAAAATTTTTAACGTTACTCTGCCATTGAAAATTTCGGGACTACACGTTTAGTTCGAATTAAGCGAAGATTCGAATTATCCGATTTCGAATTAACGAGAGTCGACTGCAGCTTATAAGTCAATAGGTAATTTAATGATCTAAAAACAGAAAACTGAGTTAGGTTTCAGATCACTACCATAGTCAAGATTTCCAATTTGATGTCTTTCAATTAAAAAATGAATTTGTAAGATGTGTCAAAACGTTTTGTGCCTGTTGAGCAAAGCAGTTGGGAACAGGGCCGTAGCTAGAAGTGTACGATAGGGGGGGCTCAGGGGAATATAGGGGGGGGGGGCTCAAGGGAATGTAGGGGAGGGCTCATATTTTTTTGTTCTCTCTCTAATGCAGAAAGATAAATTAGTGCATATTCACATTGTAGGTACTATGTTTCTCATTAAACTGTTGTAATAACTTCATTTTATGCTAAGAAAAGTACATGATGGTGAAAATTTTGAATGTATAACTGGTGCAAAATTAAACATCCTGTTAGCTTCATATGTACCAGTAGGATGAGGGAGTGTTGAAACACGTATTTTAGATACTATTTAGTAACTCTGCAAAACCGTGAAAGGGTCTCAAAACTAAATTAGATTTTTGAACAGAATTTCATTTGAATTTTCGGAACATTTAGTGACCTTGGAACTTTTTCCAGGGGGGGGGGGGCTCAAAATATTTTAGGGGAGGGCTGAGCCGCCCATAGCGCCCCCTTAGCTACGGCCCTGGTTGGGAACAGTCTAAAAAATATATATGGTAGATTTTGAATACAAATGCCTATTTTATTTTTGATTCGAAAGTTTTATTTTTTATTTTTTTCAAATATTTTTAATAATGGGATAGCAAATTTTATCTGAATGGGTTCTTTTCTTAGTATATCATATTATAGGCATATATTTTATATTTCAGTGTTTCTTTTTCTGTTTTTAGCCCTTTTTAACAAAGTTGAAAACAGCTTATGTATTCGGTTTGTCCGTCTGTCCGTCTAAATTTTTTGAAGGATTTCAGAAGGATTAATTAAATACGAATTTACGGGGATTTTGTGCATATTTATAACCCCACTCAAATCTTTTATTTTAAATTGTTTTCTTGGTATTTTGTAGAATTAAAAAATATACAAATATGATGTTGATACAATATAAATATAGAAATATATCCGAATTGAAAAATCTTCATTCCCCTCCCGCAGTGCCATGATAGCTGAAAAGATACAAAGGCAAAAGAAATCATCCTTTTAAAAATATTTCTGTTTTGTGTAACCAATAATGCTTTTGGAACAAAATAAAGTAATGTATCTGAAACGCATTCTAAACAGTATTACAACTAATTGACGTATCAATACAATTTTTTAATAAATAGTTTTAATGGTACTTATAAGTACCGTCGGTAGATAAAGGGTTAAGAAGAAAAATCGTTTGGAGAGTATTTTAGTGATATTACGCTGTTTCAAATGTATCGAAACTGATATAAATCGCTGAATTTCACAAGGATCACGTTAAAACACAACATTCATAGCATTTTTAGGTGCGTTCGTAATTATGTAAATACGTAGCACCTATAGTTGTCGTTCAGTCCGTCCGTCTCTCCGTCTGTCACTCCGTCTGTCTCTACGCCTGTCTGTCCGTCTGTCCGCATATAACAACGCAAAACCTACCCAAACGAATCTTTTGAAATTTAAAATATATAATTAATACATAATTTTGTCGAGTCATTTCAAATTTGAGAATCGGGTGGATAGATCAATTACAGGGTCGATCAAAAGTATTCCGTTACATTACGGTCAATGGGGAAAAATGTTGCAAATGCATTTTAATCGTTTGAAATTTAAATTACATACTTATTACATAATTTTGTCAAGTCATTTCAATTTTTTTGAAAATAGGATGCATAGATCAAATACAGGGACAATCAAAAGTACTCCGTTACATTACAGTCAATGGGAAAAAAAAGTTTCAAATGCATTTTAATAATATTACACTCATTCGAACATAATAATATTGATATGCATCATAAAGTACATATTATAATATAGATTTTGCATCATCTGTTGTGCAAAGAACTTTTGTTATTGATCTACAAGGCCACACAAAAGTATTCCATTACATAATGAGTATAGAGAGAACATTGTTTGTTGCGCATTTTAATTGTAATTAACTATTTACAATTTTATGAAATTGATATATGAGAGTGGTATTTTTAAAACTTCGTTATCGTACGAACGCACCTCATTTGCTACGTTTCACGTGCAATTTCCAACTTGTTTTTATTAATTTACAAGGACACACAAAAAAAATCGGTTACAATATTGTCTTTTTTTTACCATATATTCTAACCGTCTTCACATATGTCTTGTGTTTTCTCAATTTCCGTAAAATTTCAAGCAGTTACCTCTATACATCATTTGATTATGTGCAATAACAGGGTGATTCAAAACTCATAAAAAATCAACAATTGAAAATTATGGAAAAAGCTTGACACGGTTTTCGCACAAACACGCAAAAAAACGTTTTTTTTTTTTTTTTTTTTTTTTTTTTGACAACAGAGAAGATTAATGCCAAATAATCTAGGTTCTAAATCTGCTTCATGTCGCTGTTTAACCCTTTATGTTACAGGAATTACAAAAAAGCATTCTTTCAATATTCTACAGATCATCGTGTAAGGTCAAACAGTTAATTTCATCCACCAAATTGGAGCCCCACCAGTGGCCGAGAGGTTCTGACCTCAAACTGGTAGACGGTAGGTGCTGGGTTCAAATCTAATCGCGACCGTCGGCCTAACCGTTCGGAGTTTTCCGTGGTTTTCTTCGAACCTTGCGTAAATACGGGTTAGGTTCCCTTAGGTTCCCTTAGGTCCCCTTAGTTCCAATTTACCCCACGGAGGGTATCCCACCCCCTTGGGCCTATATCCCACAGCGTAGATAATTGGCCGACATACAAACAAACAAACAAACAAACATCCATCAAATTGAATATTTGTAATTATAGTCCAAGAGCCGACCGCACAAAACCCTAAGTCATAGAGCACAAGAAAAAAATCCTTTATTTTGTGGAAGAGTAGAAATATGGGAATCTAATCATCCCTGTCTGCCGGAAGCGAAGTGGTGCATAAGCCAAAAATTGATACCACTAGTGGTTGACTCGTAGACTTAGCATTATGTTTTACTGCACCCAGTTTTTCGTGTTTTCATGCTTTTGATTGTACGGCAAACATAATGATAGCCCTACGAGTGAGCCACTAGTGGTATTAATTTTTGGCTTATGCACCACTTCACTTCCGGCAGACATGGATCATCAGATTCCCCTATGACTACTCTTTCATAATATAAATGATTTTTTCTTGTGCTCGATGACTTAGGGTTTTGTGCTGTCGGCTCTTGGACTATTATAATTGTGTTGTAAACTGTGCTGAAAACTGCTAAAAATCGACATTATTGAAACGTCTTTTGTTGATGGGAATAATAATTATTTTCATACTATATATGTGACATTTTGAGATAGGAAACCAGTAATATTATCCGCAAATTTTCCCATTTTATATCACAGTAGTCGTGGTGGGATAAAAATTAAGTAAAGAAATGTAGAAGATTCATGAAATTAAACATTTGACAGCTCCAAAAAATTTATTTAAATGCAATCATATGTACAGGGAAAATGCTCTCCCCTTCCAAAGCAACATTCCATAAAAAGAAAAAAACCTTCTAGCTTTTAAATTGTTCAAACCCGAAACATCGAATAAAAGATTCCATCCATCTCTGGGCCTCCTCACTTAAGTTAAAAAAAAGTTTCTAGACCTTTCGATAATCTCTAACCACGATTCTTTTAAGTAAACAGAATTTAGTCTCTAGCGCCAAGGTAAAAAATAGCAGTCTCGAATCTTCTACAAATGATAAATTTATTTTTAAAATATTTTTATTTAACTAATTTATAATCGAAAGTAATCAAAATTCGGATATATTCCACAGACGATAATTTCACACAAAAAAAGAAATGAATTTATTGATACGCAATAAATATCAAACGCGAAGAAGAAAAAATAAAAAGAATGATATTTTTAAAAAGTATGGTTTTGGAATAAATTTAATAAGATTTTCTTAAAAAAGGATTGGTAAAAACAGGGAAACCAATGAGTTTTATTGAGAATTTTAAGAAATAAAGTTTAATTAAGAATATTTTTAATTTAGAGCCATTTTTTAAATTTACGCATATTGGAATAAATGTTTTAAAGGCGAATTAAGAATTTATATCGTTTCTATAAAGATTAATAGATTAAATCTAATAACAAGATTTTAATTTTAAGTTGAAATAAATACGGAATATTGTTAAAAGGAAATTAATATGTATAACGTTAATTTTGTCGAAAAAAAATTTAAATTTGTAATATATATTTATATATATATCAATATCTGTCCGTATATTTCAGGTAAAACTGCATAGTATTGTTCTCTCTACTTTTAGAAAAAATATTTTTACTTTTATTTTTTGGTTTTTGTGTATCAGACGGCATTTTATGCTCTCTTTTTTTGAAAAAATTTCCTAAGTCAATTAAATTTTAAACATCTCGTGGTAGTTTTTAGGTCCGTTCGTAATTATGTAAATACGTAGCACCTATAGTTGTCGTTCAGTCCGTCCGTCTGTCTGTCCGCATATAACAACGCAAAAACTACTTAACCGAATCTTTTGAAATTTAAAATATATAATTATTACACAATTTTGTCGAGTCATTTCAAATTTTATGAAAATCGGACGCATAGTTCAATTAAAGGGACAATCAAAAGTGTTCCGTTACATTACGGTCAACGGGGAAAAATGTTTCAAATGCATTTTAATGGTGTTACACTCATTCGAACATAATAAAATTGATATGCATCTATAAAGTACATACTATAATATACATTTTGCATAATCTGTGGTGCAAAGAACATTTGTTATTGATTTACAAGGCCACACAAAAGTATTCCATTGCATAATGGTATAGGGAGAACATTGTTTGGTTCGCATTTTAATTGCAATTAACTATTTACAATTTTATGAGATTGATATATGAAAGTGATATTTTTAAAACTTCGTTATCGTACGAACGCACCCCATTTGTTACGCTTCACGTGCAATTTCCAACTTGTTTTTCTTTTCATTGAAAGCGAATAATGGTATAGGGAGAACATTGTTTGGTGCGCATTTTAATTGTACTTAACTATTTACAATTTTATGAGATTGATATATGAAAGTGATATTTTTAAAACTTCGTTATCGTACGAACGCACCTCATTTGCTAAGCTTCACGTGCAATTTCCAACTTGTTTTTCTTTTCATTGAAAGCGATAATGTAAGAAGAGATAAGAATCTTTCATCGTCTTGTCCGAGTTTCAATCATCAAGATCATGATCCACCCTGTAGTTTTCATTGTCTTTTTAGCGCATTTCTGAGAGGCGTGTCCGATTGACCACTGATTGCAGCACCAAAAAAAATTGAGATGCTTGGTATCGGTCTTATATCAGACAAATGTTATTATTTCGCTTCCCTGAAAACTAAGCGAAATCGTTACAATTAAGAGTTACACGATTCTTGAACTTGTCAGGCAAAACAATGAAATGAAAAGCATGAAATTATGCTTTTTCATGATTTTTTTTAGTCGCTCAACAAAAGGAAATCTTTTAGAGTAACGAAAATTTCAATAATAATTTGAGGTTTTAGGTTGGTTGGTTGTGTTTATAAGCGGCCACTTATCAATAAGAGGGATATGGGACCTAAGAGGGAGGGGAATATCCACCATGGGGGGGGGGTCTTTCTAAGTGAACCTAACCCGTATTTACACAAGAAAATCCAAGAAAGCCACGCAAAAATCTGAACGACTAGGCCGACGGCCGCGACTGGGTTCAAATCCAGCATCTGCCGTGTACCAATTTCGAGAGCAGAATGAACTTTCAGAATAAAAAAAGTATTCAATATATTTATTTTTTTAGAAAGGAGGAATAAAAATATATTTAGATATTGTCTTTATTTAAATGATATAGAATTTTCTAATGGAAAAAGAATAAGTGAATTTGTATATAAACTGGGAGGGGGCAGTACAGACAATCACAACATCGAGTTCACGGCTGAAATTTCAAAAGTAGTTAAAACTCCATTCGCATATTAAAATGCAATCGCTCTGTCAAGACATACTTTGGAGTAAAATACCCCAAAACCCAATTTTAGCGGCTAACTCGTAGGTTTATCATTGTTTTTTTCCTACTCCCATTCCTATTCCACTCTAAAGTTTTTTGCGAGAACCGAAATTATACACGTGTTTGATACTATTGAAACTAACCTGAATTAAGATGGCGGCGTTGGCAGGGGGTTAACTGATTATTATTCAGAATTAATTGTGTTACAAAAATAAACTTAATTTAAATATTTAGTAAGTGATTTACCACACTGCTAACTAACAAGGAAGGTCTCCACACTGGGCATACTCAGAATTTTTTGAAAATAATACTGATTAAAGAACTCAAGTATGTTATAAAGGATCAGCCAAATTTAGAGGCGGAATTACAAAAGTAACTCAGTAAAAAAATAAAATACTTTCGAGAATTTGGCGTGAAAAGACGAAAGCATCACACGATTTGGCGAACAGCATTTTCCCTCGCCAAAAGCAAACGATTTTAATGCACCTACAAATTTCTTATCAATTAAATTTTAGAATACGTGTAGCTAGTATTTAATGAATTTAAATTTGAACAATGGTAGAGTTTGACATATAGATGTATTTTGTATTACATATTTGTGTTGCTTTTGCTTCAGTTATTTAATTTTATCACTTTAAAAATAATTTCTTATATAACAAATACTTTCATATTGATATGTACTTTTTCATACATTTAAGCATGTGACAAAATGAAGTCCGCATGAAGAAGGCTGCAGTAATGCATTTCAATATCGGAGATGGTTTTGTTCCCATAGCAACAAAATTAAATCGACAGAGCTCAATTAGATTATAGTTAGATATATGCGATTGAAACAAATTTATTTATTTTAAATTTTGTTTTAATTCATAAAATTTCAGAGTTAATCTTCATTCTAAATAAATTATGACAAAAATATAGTTAAAACAAACTAAAGCTGACAAAACTAACGATATATAAATAAAATTTTCTTTAAACAAGTCCAATATGAAACATTTTTACCTTAAAAAGAATTTGCCATAAAAAAAAGTATTTTTTGAAATTTTATTTTGTCGCCAACTAATGATAAATCGCCAAATAAAAGAAATGTTTATTATTTTTTTACGAACGTTCTATCGGAGTTCCGCCAAAATTTTTTTTTACAAAAATATATATCCACATGAGAAGAACGTTCTGCACTTTTATCAGATTTTTCTGAGTATGCCCGTATGGAGACCTTCCTTCTAAGCGTAGAACTAACAGAGTGTAACATGCCCAAGCCGGCGATCGAACCCAGAACTCTTGGAATATCGCTCCAAGTGCTCTACCGTTTAACCTACGAGGACGATACCCAGTTTACCATTTTTCACTTCCATATGTTAGTAAGGCTACAAAATGAAATATTCAAGAATTTCGAGCATAATTTCACTGCAAGAAAATATAGATTAATTGATTTAATAGACACATACACACACACACACACACATATATATATATATATATATATATATATATATTTAATTTAATACTTATCCATCATACGTAGTATAGGGTAAGTTTTGCATTCGTTCTGAAAATCGAAAAAAAATTTTTTTTTTGATGGATTTACACGTTTTAGACACTAGAGATTCCGTAAAACATATTTTTTGAAAAAAAAAAAAAAAAAAAAAAAAACGTTTTATCTGTTCTATTTTCCGAAAAATTGAAATAGAAACTTGAAATTTGGTGTATACTTAGTATGTAATAATGGGAAGAAGCCTATTTAATATCAGAAACGTCGATTATTCGGAACTAGTTCTTTCGTACTCTCGAAATATTCGTTTTAAAGAAAAATGAATAAGAAATATCGATTTTTCTTTTTTTTTTTTTTTTTTTTTTTTTTTTTTTCAGGAGTGAATATAAACGAAAATAAAATAACACAAATTTTGCATAATAACTGAAGTGATCGGAAAATTAGTTGCCGAGATATTTGTAATCATATTTTCCGCACTCTTCAATGTTTCATGACCTTGTATTTCATACAATTTTCAATTCAAAGATATATTTAAATTGGATATGAGATGCTCAATCCTGCGCAGTAATTTGTTATTTAATACGCTTATTATTTTTGGAGTTTTTACGCAATTCTGTACTACTTGAGTAGTTTGGCGCTTTGTATAATTTTTCGAGATTGGTTTATCAGCAATGCATTAATAGAGCATTAGTATATGTTAAAAATATTTAAATGTGCTTTTAAATTTTATACTTTGGAATGGAGATGCATTTTATAAATGGTTTTCACGTGTTTTATTTTCATATTTTATAGTATGCATACCCCTGATAGATAAGCATTACGGTGGCCTCCAACGACTAGTTCTTATTTTATTTTATTTTAGGTTCGCTTATTCAACTGTGCCCGTGATTGTGAGCGATGGGACAGCTAACTGGACAGCACTAGAGACCTTCAGTTTTGAGTTCTTTCGCCTGCTTTACCTGGGCGATAACGAAGACATGGACGGAGAATGGGAGTGCCAGTTTTTCCCTTACCAGACTGAGTTTAAAAGTCTGGCTGAAGTCTTGAACATGACTCCAGAAAGATCCAAAGAGCCGTGGTACATAGGATGGTATGTTATAAAATTTTAATTAATTTGTAAAGTTAAACCATAGCCGACTATATACTACCGGCCGAGCCATTTCGCGAAAAACCGCCAAAAATTGAAGCTGGATTCAGCTTCAAACCCTGGACCATTTCATTGGACCACGTGTGAGTCCACGTGACGCAAACCCTGACCAAATTAGCATTCAGTAAGCTGCTTTCTGTTCGGGGCATATGGCTTGGCACATGGTCATTGTTTTGGTTCAGGGTTTGCACGATTGGTTAGAATAACTTGGGCAAGGTATCAAAGTCCTCTGGCGGGAGACTTCATACATTAATCTCAATTGGATGGGCCTATAGATCTAGTGGGCCATGGTTAGACATAAGCCAGTTTTGGTCATACTGAATTTTAAATAAAAACTTCTGAGTAATCTTTCTGGTAGCTACGAAAAGCAGCCATGCATTTGCTACTCCTAATGCAAATTCAGCAACTTGACTGTGTCAGGCCACGCAAACAGTGAGACTTTGGGACCAGGACTGCGGAGTCGGAATCGATCCCCTAATTACAGTAAAAGAGTCGGAGTGGCTAAAAAAACAAGCGACTCCGACTCCGGTTTCTTCTTATTATTGTTATTCTTTTTACTTTTTTTTAGACAGTTTCAAGTGAAATTAAACCAATTGTATGTAATTGAAAAACCATAGAAGGAGTTGTTATTTTTCGATTAGATCGAGCTACCCGAGTTAAAGATTTCCTATATACTATCCGCGGCAAGGATGTAGTGGTGGGTATACGGGGGTATATGCCGTATACCTTCTGGATTTTTCAAAGAAACACCGTATATCCTCTGTTGTTCAAGAAAGCTATAGTATACACATTCTAGGGTATATCCTCTGTTATTTTTACGGCTACGCCCCTGCTGTCCGGCGTGCACAGTAGATAAAAACCGTTTTCAATTAAAAACTTTAGTAGATCTCGAATTGTTTCCGAACTAGTAAAAATGCCTGTTTAGGCGTAAGCCTTAAATAAAGAAACAAATTTATTGATAGTAATGTATTTGACCTTGACAGGTTAATTACTGTCAAATAATAATTCTTGATATTAATGGATTTGACCTTGAGAAAACCCAATTACTGTCAAAATAAAAGTCTTGATTAATATTTATGACTAAAATAATGATTTAAAAATGCTTAATATTGATTTATTATTAAATTAATGTTTATTTCTTGACAAGTTGACAGCTTAATTTAATTTAAATTCATTTAAAGAGATTTATTGGTCTTATAATTATTTTATGTCAAAATTAATGTTTTATTTATTGATAAGTTGTCAACTTGAGTACTTTTTAAATCATTATTAGAGATTTATTGAGTTTTTAATTATTTTATGTCAAGTTAATGATATATTTTTAAATTTATGATCATTTTAATTTTATCTCAATGCTTTTCTTGTTATATTTCCCCAAAGGGGGTTTTTCAGTCTTGGATCTGCAACCAAGCAGATAAAACGTGTATGTCCTGGCTCTGCAATCAGGCAGAGTACAATATATAAAATGACTTTGTATTCAAATTAAGATTGTGAAATTTCATGGCCTTGTACAAAAGGAATATTGATTTGGCTCTGTAACTACAAATGTGTAAGTTCAGAATCTTGAAATAGATTCATGGCTCTCTATGAGAGAATGACATTTGATATCACTAATGCATATACTCTAATGTGGATTTATTTAATTAATAAACTATTTATTAATCTAATTCGCTCTCCCGTTTGACCATCATGAACATTGTGACTGATACACCCAATGCCATTTCCCCCGTTCCCATAGAAATTTTCTGATCTGGAAGACACGAATTAACATCAAAATTGCAAAGATTTCTATTTTCAAGTCCATAGACACAAAATAGTAATTATTTTTTTTTTCAAGATTTTTATTGTTAGATTTTTCGGGCTTGTGGGACGTGGAATTAAAAAATTAGTAAATGAAAAATATTTTTCCCCTTTTTTTTATTTCAATGCTCTAAGAATAGAATTAAAACCAAAATTGTGAAAATTTCGTCTTATTTTTCTTGCGTTCTTAATTTTAACCAACAACAACACTAGTATATTAGCAAGCCCAGAACTGGAGTTGGAGTCGGCCATTTTACCCACCGACTCCGCAGTCCTGCTTGTGACGTAAGTAAGAAGTAAACATTTTTTTAAATAAAATTTTCTTTTGAATTTTTAACCGACTTCGAGGAGTAGGTTATGATTTCGACCTGTATGTAATTCTTGTTCACTCATAACTTCCCTAAATATACACCGATTTTGATTTTTTTTTTTTTTTTTTTTTTTTTTTTTTTGAAAATATAAGATACCCATGTGGTCCTAATTTAATATTATTAAATTCTGATGATTAGAACTTTCTTTAAATAAAAAGTATGTGGATTTGATTAAAAAAAAATTATTTACCGCAAAATGTCTTTTATTGTTGCAACCGTTTTTAAATCATAAGCATATTAAAACTATGCATTCATATGAATTAGCGCCAAGTTGTTGCCAAGCTTGATTCTTAGTCGGTTAGTAATTTTTTTTTTTTTTCAAAAAAGTATATTTTATAAATCATCTTAAATTACCTCATGATTTTTGACATAACCTTATCCCTCTTTATACATCTCATGCCGTATTATTTATATATATAAATAAAATTTCCGAGATGTTAACTTGTAATTTTGTGTAATCTTAATAATTTTTAAACATTAAAAAGTAAAATATCTTTAACACTTTTATTTCATAAGTTTTAGTTTAAATAAATATTCCTACATTTTACCCTTCCATGCGTTTCATACCCTTGGCTACTTCAGTCTAGGCAATTTTCCACTTACCATTCCCCCCCTTTTTTTCCAAATAAATAACAACTTAAAAATATTGGCGGAGCCTCTCTTTATACCCGCATGAATGAAGCCTAAATTTTTGTGACTTTAAATTTAAAAAATAAATTAATAGTGTTTTTGAGGTTTTTGCGAGTTTTAGGACCGAGTGCATGTCTATAGCTGACAGGGGGAGTAATAATACAGAAATTAATGTCGAAATCTCCGGCCGGAGCCACAAAAACCCCAGCTGGAGAAGAAATGTTTGAAATAAAAACTGATTATTCAGAGTAAAAACAAATTAATAGAGTGGAAGTATTATGTCTGGGGATGATGCTAAAAATGCAATCCTACATAAAGTCCAATTAAGTACCAACAAAACCAAGTGCTTTGACACGCCCATCAATTGAAACAGGTTCAAATCCGTATTTTTTTGCTCTTGTTTTTTAACCCGGGAGGACGCGCGCAGGGCCTAAAAGACCCGGAGTGCGTATGGTTTTTAAAATTGTAACCACTAATTTTTTAAAGTAATTTTCAACTAATTTTATCACAAAATTTGGGAGAAATGTCTCCGTCTGAATAAAGCGACTGTTTTAATTTGATTTTATTGGTGACAAAGTTAAAGCCATTCATACCCTTGTAAGCGCGCGTTCTCCCGGGTTAAAAAGAACTAATCTATCGCTTCACCGGTAAGACTTTATTCATTATTTTATCATATGTGTTTTAAATATCAATATAAAAAATTCTTTTAAGATTTTGCTTGAAGAGATTGCCTTCTATTGTTAATATCTTAAAATCGTCTGCAATTGGAAATCTAGATTTTAGATCAATATTTATTACTTAAGTTTTCATACATGATTTTAAAAAAATGTTTTCATCATTATATTTCAAATATTTATTTACATGCAATTATTAAGTCATAAACATTTTTCATCTACGTTATAAAGTATTTAAAATTACATTAAATAAGGAAAGTTTTAGTTATACTATTTTTTATTTCGTATCAAATGTTTTCAATATCTTATTTAATTTTAATTTGACATTTAATTATTGCTTATTTTCCAATTTCTTTTATTTTAAAAGCGAACATTTATTTTAATAAATAATAATGGAACAAAGACTATTATTATTTATTAAAAGATTAAAAATTTCCCATTTCTTCTTAAAATATGCTTCAGTTGTAATTCATTTCTTTCGATTCGTCTTATTAATACAAAATTCCTACATTCTTTTGTTTGCGACATTAAAATTTGAGCGATAAATGGTTTCATATTGCAATCCTTTTTTAAGCCTTACTTAACCTCCACCTATCTCATTCCTCCATGCTGATTATTATAACGCATGCCTTTACGGTGTTTGTCTTGCATTTTAAAAACTTTCTTTTCTTGTAATTTTATGCGTATGGTTAGTTTTTAAGCATTTAAAAGGATTTACACAAGTTAATGTATATACATTTTTACATTTTTAGCATTTAATCTCAGTTCCATCTATTGTTTTAAAATTCTTTTGTTGTAGATGTTAATCGACTATTCTTCATGACTTCATGGTAATTAAAATACTTAATAGAATCGCCGCCTTTCAATTTACTTTCAAATTTCTTAACAAAAAAATCCATTCGTCCTTTCATCGTTTATAATGATTTCCTTATTTCGCTTTTTTTTTTTCCCATTTAAAAAGTCTCTTTTATACGAGTCATGGATGCAAACAGTTTAATTGTTATTACAATTTAAATCTTACTTATTAAGAAATTCCTAAATCCTGTTTTGTTAATTTTTTTTATTTTTATTTGCATTTGGCCTACTCTTGTTTGTTAAACTGTAAAAGTTAAAACACTGTTTTCACCCCCCCCCCCCCAACCTGTTCTTTAATCAAAAGCGGTATTTCTCGTCTGCTTAGATCTTTACGAATGGGAAATGTTTTTTTTAAGGAGATT
Source organism: Maratus speculifer (assembly GCA_964019185.1). Lineage (NCBI taxonomy): Eukaryota > Metazoa > Arthropoda > Arachnida > Araneae > Salticidae > Maratus > Maratus speculifer. The sequence goes on along the minus strand of OZ025296.1, from coordinate 312,201,135 downwards.
ACTGTTAAAGCTTTCGTATGAGAACACGAAAATGTTATCTTCACTCTGCATACCGAGACAACAGTTTGTTTAAGCTCATTATCACAACCAACCAAACAGTTAGGCTTCAATAGTTGTAGACTATATTATAGTCGTTATTTGGATTAGTTTTGAAGACGTTTATTTCAGGTACTGAAACACTTCTTCTGTAGTTTATTTTATTTAGGGTAGAAATCTTCAACCTTTCGCGCCAGAGGGTTACATTTATAATTTTTTTTAAACATTTCGCATAGCATAAGCGAGGAATTTATACATGCCTAGCTCTCAAGACCTGTATCAGTATCTGGTTGTATACAGACCCTGATGATTTTTTTTTTCTGGATAATTAAGATAAGACAGCGAAATCATGCTACTATGAAACACTTTCCTATATTCCCAGAATACTTTAATTCTTCAATGCACGATTTTTTCTATTTTTATGAAAATAAACATTACAAATCTATGTATTGGTCTAATAATAGGAAAAATGATAAAAACAATTAAACTTCAAATTTTTTTGCCATTATATGTGTATGCTTAGTTTTTAAGCATTTAAAAGGATTTACACAAGTTAATGTATAGTTCATACATTTCTACATATTAAGCAGTTAATTTCAGTTCTAATTACTATTTTAAAATTCTTTTGTTGTAACTATTCTTCTTGATTTCATCAAAATTAAAATACTTAATAGAATCTCTGCCTTTCAATTTACTTTCAAATTTTTTAAAAAAAAATTCCATTTGTTTTATAATTGTTTATAATAATTTCCTTATTTTAATTTCTTCTTTCCATTTAAAAAAATTTCTTTTATATGAGTCATGGATGCAAACAGTTTAAATCTCAGCCATTAAGAAATTCCTAAATCCTGTTTTGTTAACATATATTTTTTATTTGCATTTGACCTACTCTTGTTAGTTCTAATGTAAAAGTTTACAATGTAAAAAGAAAACACAATTTTCACCCCCCCCCCCAACCTCTTCTTTAATCAAATGCGACATTTCTCGTCTGCTTTGATCTTGGATACAAATGGGAAACGTTTTTCTAAGAAGATTACCTTTAAAGCTTGTGTATGAGAATACGAAAATGTTATCTTCACTCTGCATACCGAGGCAACAGTTAGTTTGTTTAAGCTCATTATCACAGCTAACCAAACAGTTAGGCTTCAATAGATGTAGACTATATTATAGTCGTTATTTGGATTAATTTTGAAAACATTTATTTTCAGGTACTGAAACACATCCTCTGTATTTTATTTTATTTAGGGTAAGAATCTTGAATCTTTCATTCCAGAGGGCTACATTTATAAATTTTTAAATATTTAAGCCAGCCATACTCAAGCTTTTTTTTCTCGCGGGCCGCAACAAACTTAAAAAAAGAATATAAAAAAAGAATAATTAAAAAAAATTAGGATATTATAAGTAGTATACCAAAGTTAATATTATTAGTAAGGTTGAGCGTTTGTTGAAGAATTAATAATAATATTTCTATTGGTGTTAGTAAATTTATATTTTCTTTTAAACATATTGTAGAGATATGCTACAAAATGTGTTGTTTGGAAATTGTGGTATTAACACATTTTTGTGCCAATTGTTTTCCGTGACAAACATTCAACCATTAAAAAAGCAGTTTTTGTTGTATAATATATGTTTAAAGCATAGTAATATAACAATGCAAATTTTCCATGATCTTTTAAAAAAATCTGAAATAAATTAGATTTTTGTATCAGAAGAAATCAGAAGATTTTCTGTAATAAATCAGTGTTTTCCTGAATGTAAAAACATTTTATTTTCTATATTATAAAGGCCAAACATATCTGGGCGTAACGCATACGTCATTTTGTGAATGGCAAACTTCAAAATTTGAAATTAAATTTCGTTTTTACAATTTTTGCTACTGTAAAATTTTTAAACATCTCACCTTTCCAGTTTTTACACCATCGAATAGCGGAAAAAATGTAATTTTAAATGCAATTTGTTTGAAAACTTTATCTTAATTTATTTTTGAAATATTAAATTTTTGTTGTTGTTGTTGTTGTTTTTAATACCGTTTTTTTTTAATTGTTGCAACAGAATTACTCCATTTCTATTAAAAGCAAAGGGAAAAAGGAAAAAAAATACTGTATCTTTATGTTGCCATTTTCTCATTAAAAGTGAATTTTTTTTAATTTTAAATACGTGCTGTTTCAAGGATTTTATCACTTATAAAACCCGGTGAATTTTGGTTTCATTTACAAAATTTCATTTACACTTAAAAGAATGTAGATAGTTTAGTATCTGTTTCAGCTTAGCATCGAGAGATCAAAATGATCAAATTAAAATACAAAAAAAAAAAAAAAAAAAAAGGTGAATACAGAATTTAAAAGGTACATATGTGAATTTTGATATGGTGACAATGATGTCGGGTTTAGATTTTACGGGAAATAGAAAATTCTATGATTGAGTCGAAGTAGAACGAATTTTATCTATTTATTTATTTAATTTTGGAATACTAGCATAAGAGCCTTATATGATAACATTATCATAATAACAGATGTTTATTATTTTTTATTCCTTACATGTACGATTAAAGTTTAATTTTAATAATTTCTACAACTGAGTTTTATAGAAATAGTATTTTGTTAACTTTAGTTTAAATATCATTTGTTTAAGAGTTAGACTTACCAAAATAAGGTGCATTTTTTACTGTAACTAATTTTGTAGGTTTATTATAAATGAATGAACTGCTCCTTCTTAAACATTTTCTTTCGTCGAAATTCGTCGGGTTTTATCTTGTTTTTTTTTTTTTTTAATGGTAGAAATATATAGTGCAAATTAAATTCATCTGGAATAAGGTTAGTGTTGAAGATGTAAAGGTGAAGAAATGTATACATAATTGTGGCAGAAATCGAACTACATACAGTAAAAGTTCTATAATCCGCACAAGTTAGGGCCAAAGGTTGTGTGGATTATGGAATATTGTGGATCATAGAGTATTATGAATTATACGTCGTTTTATTATTCCTAGATAGCATTTTAATTCTATAATCAGTATAATATGTAGAGATAAATATGAAATCTAACATGAATTAATTTAATAGGCTATCTCAAAAAATGCCTTTCTAAAGTTATTTTATTAGAAAAATTTATATGTACGCATTTAAAAATAACGATATATGTTCCATAATACAGTTTGTTTTTTATTGTTAATGAAATAAAAGAGTTAGATTAAATATAAATAGATGTTTTATTTTATTTTATTTTATTTATTTTTTTTTTATTTAAAAAAATCATTTTTGGATCACAAATTTGTTAATTTTTCTTAATTGTTTATTTCACTGTTTACATTCATAAAGTAACGCGAATTATAGAAAATTGCGGATTATGGGTGCGCGGATTATCGATCCTTGACTGTATAAAAAAAACTTTCGACCAAGAAAAATAATGTAAGATCTTTTTACATAATTTCAAAAATTGATTATAAATAATGGGAGAAATTTTGTCTTTTCAGAAAAATATAAAAACAAATTTGGCGGTCTTAAATACTTTTTATTACTCATCTCCAATCATTTAAAAATATATAGATCGATGATTTTGTGCCTCAGGCCGTACATAAAATATCGCCGGGCCGCAAATTGAGTATGGCTGCCCTAAACATTTTGCCCGTATTTTTCCGTTCCGCAAAAACAATTTCAATATGTTGCATGCAAATTTTTTAAACAGAATTGTATTTAAAGATACATATCAAATAAAAAGATATTGAATGTATTTCAGAGCAAAACAAAGCGGGAAAAGAAAGTTTTAATTAGGATTGTTGTTATAAGCATTTTTTTAAAAAATGCAGGAAAGCCCTCAAGACATTTGAAAGGTAAGTTCCGCATAACACAGGCGATAAATTTATTCATGCCTAAGTTTTAAAACCAACATCAGTAGTTGGTTGCATTATAAACCCTGCAGAACTACAGAATTTTTATTTTCTTTCTGGATAATTAAAACAAGACAGCAAAACCATACTATTATGAAAGACTTTCCAATATTCCCAGAATATTTTAAGGGCAGGTGGAACATTCCGACAAGTGAAATGAAGCAGTTTTTGTGAAATTATTTAATACGAGGTAGAACTCGTCGAAATTCGATGAAAGAAAATCTTTAAGAAGGAACTGTTTCATTGATTTATAATAAATCTACAAAAATTAGTTACAATAAAAAATACACCTTATATTGGTCAGTCCAATTCTCAAACAAATATTATTTTAAGCTAAAACTAACAAAATATTATATAAAACCCAATTATCCAAATTATTAAACGAAGTAAAACCGAAATTCACCGGATTTTATAACAGACGATATTTCTGAAATAGTATACGCATTTCTACTTTTTTTTTCTCAATTTTAAGAGAAAATGGAGTGATTCTGTTGCCACCATTGACAAAATTGGTACTAAAAACTACAAAAATAAATTAATATCTCAAAAATAAATTGAGATACAGCTTTCAAGCAAGTGGCTCCTGATACGCACAAAGTTTTATAAATACAGTAAAACCATGATAATTCGGATTAATTGAAACCAGACCCAATCCGGATTATCGAAAATCCGGATTATCCGGAGAATAAGAAAAAAATGAAATAAAATAATACATACGTACAGAAAATCCGCTTTATGCTTAACTTATTGATTATTTACAGACAGTAAAAATGTTTACTTTGTAATAAAAAAGTTTGTAATTTTTTGCTGTGCCAGTTTTCTATACTTTTTTTGAGCCGTACGGTCACGCATCTGCTTGAGCATAAGTAGTTCGTTGGGTGTAGTTTAAATAAGAGTTTAAATAAGAAAGCTTAAGGTATTTTTTCGAAAAGATTTCAGAATTTTTTTTTTATTATTCAGAATACGACGATGAAACAAGTTTATGCTATGGAAATTAACCAAATCGTGTCTCAATCGCTTGACCAAACCGATCCGGATTTACGGGGTCCGAATTTGCGGGGTTCTACTGTATAGATAAGATATGCGGAAAACCACTTTATTACGCTATATTTCTTTTTTGAACACAGAAGAGGGATGGAATGTGTAGGGAGTTAAAATTACCCAAACCTCCAAACCCCATCCTACGTCTCCTATTTGGATAGTTTTATAATTTTTTTGCATTTTTCCATTCCTTCATGCAGAGATAAGGACCGTAATTTCACATTACAGCAAAATCATGCGATTTTTTTTTCCTCTCCTGTGAAATTTGCTTTTGTTGAGATGTGTCACTTTGCTTACAGGTGAGCGATATCACCTTACAGTTTGTTGTGGCGTCAGAAAACATACTATTTGAAAATAATAATAATAAGCAATTTTAATAAGAAATGAAATTCATTCTATTTTAATTCATTTCATTTCGATTTTAAATTTATTAGAAATATTATCTCTCGATCAGGAAACAAACTTAGTCCTTCCATTATCATATTTTCCTGAAGACGCGACGGCGCGAAACGTTGATATTCTTATTTTATTTTAATTGTACAAGTTCATATTAAAATTCTTGTTTTGTGCACCACTGAGTAATGTGTTGTATTTTTAATAAATACATTCTTAGTATTAGTTAAATTTTATGGTGCGATTGTCCAGTATATATTTATGAAATTACAAACATTTTATTAAAATACTTTCAAAATTCTAGAAATTTTAAGAACATATTTTTTTTTAATTTTTTTTTTTCACTCAGACCTATAAAGTTAGATATTGTTAAAGAAAAAGGTTAGTTACGCAATTTTGGACAGTTTCAACTGTTTACCTAAGATAGAATTTTAGAAAAGTGTACAAAGCATAAAAAATACATTTAGAAAAAATGGCAAATATATATATATATATATATGCACAACCGCAGTGCTTAAAATATATTACTTTAAAATCTTCCAGCACTATAATCTTTTAGGACCATAATCATTTAGCATCATAAATCTTTTAAGGGATCTCCACAAATTATGCCACGCTTGGCGGGGGGGGGGGGGGGGGGGGTAAGAAGAAATGTGACATCACACATTTTGATTAAGATAAAAGTATTAAAAATCAGCAAATAAAATTTTGAGCTTTTTTTGAAATTAGAGTATTTTCTGTTCAAAAAGTAAGGATAAAATTTAAAGTCAAATACATTAAATTCGATTTCAAACTCCAAAATGCTATTGTTTTTAATTTCTCTTTCATTTTTTTTCGGAAATGGAAAGTCGTATATTTTCTAAATAAATTCTTAAAAAGTTATGTATTATAACCTGTGAAATTTTTAATAGAAATCCGTGGCTAAAAATTTGCGCTGTGCGAATACAAAATGACACATCATTCTGATTCTGACAAGAAAATTTTGAGTTGTGTTTTAAAAACTATATACATTGCAATCAGTATTTCAACTATCAAAAAGAAATTTAACATTACGGATGTCCCATTACGGGGGTTCATAGTATTTTTTCTCTCTTTCTCTGTGACGCAGAATGATAAATTAGTGCATGTTCACATTGTAGGTACTATGTTTATTATTAAACTGTTGTAATTGTGATGACTGATGAGGGTTTTTTTTTTTTTTTTTTTTTTTTTTTTTTTTTTTTTATTATTATTATTCAACGGCGCCGCTTCGTTGCGTCACGTGACGAGCGGACGGAGAGAGAGAGAGAGAGAGTGAGGAGAGGAAGGGGTACGGAAAATGAGAAGTGTGTGTGTAAGGTAATAGGAGGACCTGCGAATGTTTTGATGCAGGTAAAAAGAATTTAAAATATTATCCGGCTTTTGGGTATGTATGTGCTAAGGGCACGGTGTTTATATGTTAGTGAAAGAAGATTAGTTAGAAGTTCTTGAAAGAAATATGAAATCCGGATATATACATATATATATTTAATTGTGTGTGTGATCCCACTCCTGTGTTTGTGACGTCCTTGTGTGCTATATGTTCTAATTAAACTTTTGTTTTCGTCGAAGCCTCTTGGATTATTTCTGGATATACGTTTTACACCGGTGTTCCGCAAAGTCGTGTGAAGAAACAGCAATAGCGTGTATGACAGTAATTACTTCATTTTATGCTAAGAGAAGTATATGATGATAAAAAATTTGAGTATATAACTAGTTTAAAATTAAACATCATGTTATTTTCATATCAGCAAATAGGATGAGCTAGTGTTGGAGTAGTTTTGCAAAATTGTGAAAGGATATTAAAACCAAAATTAGATTTTTAAACAGGAATTTCTTTGAATTTTCGGAAGAGAAATTCATTTAGTGACCTTTGAATCTTTTCCAGGAGAGGCTTAAAATATTTTAGGGGGGGGGGGGCTGAGCCGCCCCTGGCACCCCCTTAACTACGGCCCTGGTTTATGACGGTCAATTATCAACACGAGGGATATAGGCCATAAGGGACTAGATACCCTCCATCTAAAGGGGGGAGGCTTTCTTTGAAACCTAACCTGGTATTTATGCAAAAAAATCCAAGGTTCGAAGAAAACCACGGAAAAAAAAAAAAAAAAAACTAATGATTATGTCGACGGACGCGATTTGGCTCGAATCCAGCAACTCTCTTTTACCAGCTTCGAGAAAGAACTCTAGGCCCATGGTGGGGCTCCTAAAGTCGATTTTTTTCCCACAAATCTAAATGTGATGTAAAAATTGAATATTCATGCTGAAAATTTCAGAGTTTGTTACAATTTCACTATCAAGACGACCCCTTAAACTATAAAAATAAAAAAGAACATCAATTGAAAGAAGTCGTAATTTTTAATCGAGTGGCAGTTTTCGTTTTTTTCTACAACAATTTTGCGATTCAATTTTATAGGACGAATCGTTACTTTTTACATCGTACATGTAATGTGTATTAACCTTTAACTGAAATATATTGTTTAATTCAGATAAATATAGTAAATGATTTAGGAGGTGGAAATCAATTAATTGTATTTCAATCATATGCAATGGTAAAATTTGTTCAATTGTCGAACGTTTCTTTTAGCCCTTTCCGGCACGGGCAAAATCTGTTAGTAAATTAGAAATTATCGACTGACAACGGGATTCACAAACGAATTTTTTAGATATTTTGAAATCCTTAATTTTAGCTTTTATTGTAAAAGCAAAATTTTAGTACAGTCGGCCCCGCATAAACAAATATTGATGGTTTTAGAAAAAATATTCGATTAAGCGGGGTATTTGATTAAACGGGGAGGCATATAAATGTAATATTTAATGTGTAATAATTGTAATATATAAAGTGTAATTATTAAATATAGTAGATTTAATTACCAGAGGAAGAAAATCGTTAAAAACTTTAATAGAACAATACAAACTGAAATAAAATAAAATGACAAGTAAATACGCAATAGTTCAATGACAGTAAACACTATGCATTTTGTATATATTACATTTAATGCAGATCGTGTGAATTGGATCCAAATTTTGTTATTAGAATTTAATTTACGTAATTTATACATGTTTTAAAAAGTAGATGAAAGTGGTTTATGTGAAATTCTAGAGTAAAAAATGGACGAGATTTTTTTCGAATGTATCCCAATTACCATCTTGAGCCTCTAAGTGACAACATATTATTATTAAAGGGCTACTTCGATCTCGTGAAAGGATTTGCTCACTAATGCTAATCCTTTTGAAGAAATTTATAAAGATATCTCTATCGCATTTCAATATTTTTAAATGATCGTTTTAGCAATGGATAGCTGAGATCGATCTGTACAAAGGCCGTCGTCGTTTTTAACATTCGATTTCTATTGCTGATATTTTTTAATAAGGATGATTTCAGTTTGGGAACCGGTTTTGAAAATGAAAATGTCTCTATTAACAATAACTGTAAAAAAATCGAAAAAGTGCAAAAAAGTCCTTTGACAAACGAAAGTAAACAAAATACAAATACAATTGATCTAAATTTACAGTCCAATTTATTTCACCTTTTTTGAAATTAATTCGATAAAATGAACAAGGAAGGGAAAAGGATATACACCTGCAAAGCGAAATCCATTCTGGGAGTTCTGGAAATTTGTTTTCTGTGTAACAACCGAAAATGACAAAAAAGTGTGGAGGAAATTCCAATTGAAACGTGTTTTTCACACCCATTTTTCAAATTGTCTCACTCATTTGTTATTTGATTAAGCGAGGACATTTCGTGAAAAGTATTCGGTTAAGCGGGGTAAAATAACATCAGCCCAATGGGATTAAATTCGGTTCCGGAGGATTTTATTCGAATAAGCGCGGGGTATTCGATTATCCGTTACCCGATTAAGTGGGGAGGACTGTAAAATATTGTTGGTGCCGTTTGCAAGTTTCGGAATTAAAATTAGGTATCCCTGACTGGGCGCAGTGGCGCAGTGTGCCGGAAATTGTTAAAGAATTCTGTTTGTGTACCGAGATACTGTATTAGTAGGTCACCATTATTTTCAATCATAGAGCATCGCCATCAGCATGCATGACAACAGTAGTTTTTAATTTTGTGAATTATTATTATTATTATTATTATTATTATTATTATTATTATCTATTGCATATTAAGGGCTCAGATACCTTTTAAAGCATTGAAAAATTGATTTAAAAAAAATAGGTTGTAATGAAATATGATTATTTAAGATCATTTGAAAACAAACTCCATGCAAAAATTCGCTTTAGAAGAGAATTTATGTTTAAAAATTTTTGGAGTTTTTTTTATATGATCAAAGGGGGATTTAATCTTCAAAGTCAATTTTCCGAAAACAGTGATTTTGATCACTGCGCGCACGATTTCTGAACAAGTGTGGGTAAGTGTGATCGCATAGAGGGTTTCGTTTAATATCTCCTTCAAAATACTTTATTATTAACCCGGGAGAACGCGCGCTATTCAGGGTATGAATAGTTTTAACTTTGACACCAATAAAATCAAATTAAAACAATCGGTTTATTTAGACGGAGTCAATTCTTACAAATTAGTTGAAGATTATTTAAAAAAAAATTAGTGGTTGCAAATGTAAAAACCATACGCACTCAGGGTCTTTTAGGCCCTGCGCGCGTCCTCCCGGGTTAAATTAAAAAACAAAAACAGTTTTTCGGCGCTATTTTGGGATTTCTTCGCCAATCGCGCCAACCAGATCAGAATATAGGATTATTCCCCTAAGTGAGGCCTTGATCGCATAGATTTGTTGGTTTCTCTATCAGAATCTGCAGATTTAGTCAAGGTACGCAAGTAAATAAAATTATGAATGAAAGTAAACTATTTCAAAGCTTAGCATAAATTTAAGAGAGACCAAACTGGTCTCTATAAGTGGCTAGTAAATTAAATTAATAATAATTTAATAAGTAAAAAAAAATTATTTCGCGTGTCACAATAGATGATAAATATGATTTAATGTGATGAAATAAAAACAAATGAGCACGCTGCTTCCGTGAACTATTTAATCCATTAATTTATATTACATACATAATAATTTTATTTAAACTTGTGTGCAACAATTAGAAGAAGTGAAATTTCAATTTTGAAATTTACACTATTGCAAATTTAAGTTGCTAAATATCGTACATTTTCAATTTTTACACCATCGTATAGGGAAAAAAAATGTACTTTTAAATGCAATTTGTTTAAAAACTATATCTCAATTTATTTTTGAGATTTTAGTTTTTTTTCTAGTTTTTAATATCAATTTTGTAATTGTGGCAATAGAAGAACTCCATTTCTTTTAAAAGTAAAGGCTATAAAAAGAAATAATTTTTTATATCTATTTAAACTTGCGTGGCAATAATTAGAAGAGAAAAAATAACAACGAAATGAACTGATGGGGGATTTAAAAAATAATATTAAAATTAAAATAATAGTCTTTTTTGAAAATTTTATGATTTGTTGTGTGACAAGAGGTGTTCAGCTATAAGTACATAAAATTTGGGGGCACAGATGTCATATACGCACCACATTTGCACGTGCTTTTTTTCCCCCGCCAACTTGACATTGCACATCTGTGCCAAGGAGGAGATCATTTAATAAGCTTCTAACAATTGTTAGGTAATAAAATCGAAAATTTAAATATATCAGTGAAATGTGCTGATTAACTGATACAAATGCACGCATTCACTATGGCTATAAGTATTAATATTTACGATTTATTCTGAAAATTATATTTACTGTTTTGTTACTTATTAAGTTTATTATTTATACTTGTTTATTTATTGTTCCCTTTTTTATTAACCCTTTGCAGGGCAGGGCAAATTCATTGCTTAAGTATTGGAATTAATGACTGACACCGGAATTTGAAAAAAACTTTATTCCTGAATAAGAAAACGCCATATTTCACGCATTCAATAAACCGTAATTTTCTTTAACAAAATTCCGGTGCGAATGTGGCGTTTGGGAATTAAAATTAAGTGGTATATCTATGAAACCACCGCCCCGCAAGGGGTTAAATTCATGTTTATTTACCGTTATTCTTTAATTCTTTAAAATATCTTTAATTGTATACTATAGCAATAATTATTTATATCAAATTATCATTTATTTATTTTTATTTCATTTTCTTAAAATGATAGAATCTCTCTCATTTTTTCACATTGTTTTATTTTTATATTGCAATAAAAAATCACGTGCTGTTATTGCATGCAATTTTTAATTTATGCTCGAAAACAAAAGTTTTGCCAAGTTGGCGGGGGGAAAAAGTACATGCAAATGTGGTGCGTATATGACATCTGTGCCAATTTGAGCTATCAGACTTAAATAGTTTTTGTGTACGGACTCTGTGACAGACAGACAGAGGACAGAAATGAATAGGGTTTCGTCAGATGAATGAAACCCTAAAAATGGTTGCCTAGAATTCCACAAAATTTTCGCTGAATGTATTAAACATATAAAGGCACAAAATGACCTGTTATTATGTTTCTCAAATAAGAAGTTTAAATTTCACGACTTATTTTGTATTAACCTTCCTACCCTGAATGGGTCTAATCGACTCATAACTATAATTTGTTTATTGCGGTTTGAACCAGAACTTTTTTCATAAAGAAAGTTAAATAATAAGTTCAGAGAAATTAGTCGATCAATTTATTAAAATATTTTAAATAATAATTCTGGTGTGAAATGTTTTTTTTTTTTTTTTTTTTTTTATCAAGATTGGTAAAATTTGAACAGGGTAGGAAGGTTAAAAGAATCCCGATATTTAGAATTTCTTAAAAAAGAAAAATCTCTGTATCTATGATTTTTTTTTTCATTGTAGGTCATTTTGAAAACGCATTATATGACTAATCATAAAAAAAAAAACCTTTATTTGCTTTAGTGATTCAAATGCGTAAAATCATACGCGCAATGCATGCAAAAATTATTCTTTCGTAAAAAAAAAATATTTTAAAATAAATAAAAGAATATTATATATATGTATACTTTTTTAGAAACTTTAATTGATAAAATAAGCCTTTCTTAATCTGTGTTTTCACTTTTATAATTAAAAGTCAATTATATATGACGACTTCAGAAGCCAAGGGGTACAAGTGACAAAATGTCGATTTGGAGTAAATTGAGTTTAAAGATAATTGATGTTAAATTGGAACATCAATAACAATTGACTAAATTGAAATAGGAAACGTCTGCTTGTTGCATTCTAATCTTTGAACTCTCATTTCAATAACTGTTAAAAAATAGAGTACAATTTTCTTTAAATGTATAATTAATCAATATTGTTTGTTTTTCGAAAAAAGTGGTTTATCTCTATAACTCAGCAAATAATAAGAAAATCACCTATATTTCTTTACCTGAAATGAAAAAAGCATATTTCCAGATACCCTGTGCACTTAACTCAATTTTTTCAATTTTGTCACTTATACCCCTTGGCTTCTGGGGTCCTCATATAGAATAACTTCCATTTTTACAGAGGTCCATTTTTTACGTTTTTGTCAGTTTAAAAGGTACCAGACCCCTTAAATAAATACCATAAACCGCTAAGATTTTACATTACTTGAATTCAAATTGTCAAAAAAAAAAGTTAAAAATATGTTTAATTCTAGGTGAGTGCAAAAAAGGGGAGTACACAAACTTTAGTTTTAATTATGCACCCTTACAAACAATGCCTACTATACCTCATTGTTTTAATATTTCAGTTTGGTTGTCACAAAGTTTTAACAAATTTACCCCTGTCCTTCCCCCTTTTTCCTGTAACAAACTGTGCCTCACTTTGTGATACACCCCCCTACTCTTTCTTGAAGTATGACTAATTAGGGGCTGTGAAAATATAAAGTTTCAACTTTTTGGTAATTTTGGATCCCCTACCCCTATTACGATATCATAAGTGATCATCCTTCGACCTCCCCCCTCGTAATTATATTATTATCAAAATGTTTTTTTTTTTTTTTTTTTTTTTTTTTTTTTTTTTTTTTTCTAAAGAATTTATTTCTTTTGTCTGAAGTGACATACAAACTGGCCGATTTTGATAATTATTTTTTTGTTTGAAAGTGTAAGATGCCCGTGTGGTCCCATTTTAATTTCATTAAATTCTGATGATTAGAATTTTTTTAAATAAAAAAATGTGGTTTTGATTTTAAAAAATGGTGATTTGTCGCAAATAATCTTTCCTTGTTGCCACCGTTTTCAATTCATAAGCATATTAAAACTATGCATTCATATGCGTTAGCGCCAAGTTGTCGCCAAGCTTGATTCTTTTTTGAAGTCGGTTGGTATTTTTTTTTTAAACATAATTATTATTGGTTGAATTCCGCAACTTTTTTTTATTCACATACTTGTATGATTCAAATGAAGAGAAGTCAATATAATATCATTTTGTATATACAGTCGAGTCTATATAACGAAATCCACCGTTCCAGTAAAAAATACGTTATATAGAGAAATTCGATGTATAGAGAATGATGTTAAAAATCGTATTTAATGTGTGAAATTTGATCAAATATTATTTTTGATCTTTTGAATTAAGAATTTGAAGTGTTTAAAAGTAAATATTAACCTAGCATTTTATTTCTTAATTATTTAAGCTGTTTAAAAAAAGAGAATAGACATTTATTTGAACCTTAATGAAAATCAAACAAGGAAGATTTGCACTAATTTCAGACGAAGAAATCTCTGATTTTCTGTTGTTTTGATTTTTAAAATTGTTACGCTCTAAAAAAATGCTCAAATTTTAGCAAGGAATGAAAAATTGTAGTTAACATTTTCCTCCATTTGAAAGCCTCTCTTATGTGCCTCTCATTGATTCCTCTCTTACATGTGCATCAATCCAATTGACTCTGTTTTGAGAAGGATGGGGAAAGGTGTGTGGGAGATGGGATGAATTCGTTGGATTTAAAGAACAAGAAGAGAAGTAATATAAAAAAAAAAATCTCAGCACTGACGATAAATTAAATTTAAATGATGGAAAATTGATTCCACATGATTTCGAAGCCTTTTAAAACTAAATTAAAATTAACTAAAACTGTTAAAAGAAATAGTTACTCTTTAAAGGTATTTTATTATAGTTTTTTGTTGCATAAAGCATCCAACAGTAATTAAGTCTTGTTGCACTTTCACCGAACGGAAGTGTAGTGGAGAGTAGATAGAAATTCCTATCAACAAAACAAGTGGTCGACATTCTTTCTCTTTCTCTTTTATTAAGCACAAGCTTTATTTCAAATATACTTCACATATGATTTCTCGAACCTTGATTACATGCATGATTGTGATGCATATACAGATATGAAGAAGAATAGGAATGTCAACCGTTGGGATATTCCATATTTTAGAATTTAAAAAATATACAATAACGTAATGATTTTAATAATAACTTTGTATTTTCTTAAAAATAGATATCCGACTAAAAAAAAAGATAACATACTATTTTAAACAAAATATCACGTTACAAATAAAAAGCGAAAATTTTGATTGCATCAAAGATGATATCGATATTAAAAGACAAACCTCAAAATTACCCCAAGAGATATCTTACGATATCATGTGCCAGATCCCCCCCCCCCCCTCTAAAATGATAACGTTATATTTTCACATCCCCTTACTGACTGCCCACTAATAAGCATTTTTCAAGGAATGAAAATAATAGCTGCCCTGTCGCTATATAAGACCTTATTTGTTTGTTTTCTACTTTATATTTTAGTGTGAATTTTGTAACAAAAGTGTTATTTCCATAGTTTGCGAGTACGTTTTCAGAATAATCTCTGTTTTCCGTAGGAGCAACTGTGACAGCAAGGTCGGCAATATTTTAAGGAAGCATTATCGGCGGCCCTATTTTCTCCCTCTGCAGTCAGAAAGCACGAATATAGACTGGATTTTCATGGGGACGCCGGGCTATGGAGCTCACATGCATGTAAGAATTTACACCATCTCATGTATATATACATATACAGTAAAACCCCGATAACTCGGATTAATTGGGACCGGACCCAATCCGGATTATCGAAAATCCGGATTATCCAGAGAATTAGAAAAAAAAATGAAATAAAATATAACATACTAACAGAAAATCACCTTTATGTTAAACTTATTGAATATTTACAGACAGTAATAATGTTTACTTTGCTTAATTATTCCGAAAACATGTCAGAAAAAGTTTTTTTATTTAGAATACGACGATGAAACAAGTTAATGTTATGGAAATTAGCCAGTCGCTTCTCAAACTTGAAAAAAAAATGTCCAAACCGATCCGGATTATCGGGGTCCGAATTAGCGGGGTTCTACTGTATATATATATATATATATATATTGTCTTTATCTTTATTCTTTTTAGTACTTTTCAACAAATTTGAAAAGTGCTCATGCATTCTGTTTTATGTCTGTCCATCTATCCACGCTCTAACTCCCGTAAAATATACTTGGATTTTCATGCAATTGGTAAAGCTTATTTAACCCCTTGAAGAGCGGTGGTATAAAATATATATCACTTAATTTTAATTGCAAAAGTGATATTGGCACCAGAATTTTGAAATGAAAATTTTTACACATGAAGAAAAGCTTTTCTTTATTTTGAAATAAATTCTTTTAAATTCTGGTGCCATTCAACCATTTCAACATTTTCAGAATAGAAGTGCTTTGCCCCTCAAAGGGTTAAGGTCACCAAAGCATGTTTGCTATTGCATATGAAGTATGTGCAATCAATGTTTCATTTACAGGGACACTCAAAATAATCCGATTACATTATGGTATATGAGAAAAATCATGTGGTGAGTATTTTAATGACATTACGCTATTTAAAATATTTTGAAACTGATATAAATCACTAAATTTCACTACCATCACGTTAAAACAGGGCATTCATAGCATTTTGTATTAATTAACAGGAACACACATACGAAATCGGTTATAGTACTGTTTTTGCGTAATAATTGCTTTAGAGTACGTTCTAAAATCCGATATGCGCTTTTTAATTTAATTAGTTTTTTGCATAGTACTCTTTATATATAAATTTTATGCATCTTATATACATGGCTGCACAAAAATATTCGCATACTTCTTATTAGAGGAAACTGTTAAAGGGAAATTTTCTGAAATATATGTATCGCTTAAATTAATTAAATTTTGGAATGCATGTTGAAAATAGATACAAAAATCTGCATGTTGAAAATAGATACAAAACTATGTATCATATACAGGCTTGCTAAAAAATTCGGAAAATTTTCCTATCGTAAATGGGAACAGACGAAATTCGGTTATGAAATACGTTACTCGTTTCCGTATGGTGAAATGAGACACAATATTTTAATTTTTTAAGCGATTCCGTTTTGTTTTATTATTCTGAATACGTTGGAAAGTGCTTCGTAATCTATGCTTGACACATAATTTTTTTTCTTTCTTGTTTTTTTTTTTTTTTTTCCTTCTCATTGGAACAATTTAGAATAATTTATCTAGTTTCATTGTTCGCCTAAGAATGCATTTTCTTCCCGATAACAATCTAAAATCTTAAAATTGCGCGAAAGATAGTCGAGATAAATATTATTAACATAGTTTCAACTATGGGTACAAAAATGAAGAAACTTGCAGTTTTATCTTCCGTGATCTCGGATTATTTTGCGTTCATGTAAAAAACTCTTTTTTTTTTTTTTTTTTTTTTTTTTTACTTGAAAATAGAGTCGAGTCTCTATATAACGAAATCCATCGTTCAGTCAAAAAAATCGTTATATAGAAAAATTCGTTGAACAGAAAACTGCGAAAATTTTTCCATTTAATGTTTAAATTTTGAAACAGAATTGTTTTTGAGCTGTTTAATTAAGTTTTTGAAATATATAATTGAATTTTTCCCGAATCTCAAGCATTTTCGTCACCTTCCCTTTTTTTTGCAGTGTTTTATTGATTATTTTCAAAATTATTTACTTTATCAGATAGAGTTATGCTTTTTCTAGAAGCGATTTTGTGCAGATGCAGAAGATAACGCCAACATAGATGACATTTAATCACGATTCTTCGTTCAAAACGATCTCTCACTATAAAAAATACTCCGAATCACCATAAACAACAAACATCCACTTTAAGGGGGCTCAGGGGTTGAAAACTTTTCCAAAAAATCGATTTTTGTTTTATGATCTAGTTTGATTACTCAATTAATTCTTAACTCAATACAAAAAGCCGCATAAAAATATTTGCATTTTTAACGGAGTTATAAGCATTTATGTATCAATACTTTCATAGCCGCACCCATATAATTTCAACTTTAAGTCGCGTTTTCTCAAAACTTTATTTTTGACGACTAACACCAAGATTTAAAAAAAACTATTTGATAAAATGGCTTAATTTTTTTTTTTTTTTTTTTTTTTTTTCTTGCATGCATATAACATTATTATCTAGAGAATGAATTAAGGATATAACTATCACTTTAAAAAAAACCTTATTAAAAAATCTCTCAAAGTTGAAAATTAAAAAAACCCCTAAAAAATACAACTTTTTTTTTCATTAAAAATACTCAAAATATTAAACTATCTAAACTATATTAATTCATTCTCTAGATAATGATATTATATGCATGCAAAAAAAAAAAAAAAAAAAAAAAAAAAAAATTAAGGCATTTCATAAAATAGTTTTTTTTTAAAATCTTGGTGTTAGTCAACAAAAATCAAGTTTTGAGAAAACGCGACTTAAAGTTGAAATTATATGGATGCGGCTATGAAAGTGTTGATACATAAATGCTTATAACTCCGTTAAAAATGCTAATATTTTTATGCGATTTTTTTTTTTTGCATTGAGTTAAGAATTAATTGAATAATCAAATTAGATCATAAAAAAATCTATTTTTTGAAAAGTTTTCAACCCCTGAGCCCCTTTAAACTTTAAAAGTAATGAGAGTTAGTTTAGGTAGACGAAATCCAGTTGAAAAAAAACGGCCATTTCTGCAAATGCCCATAAACAACATTTTCAAGACGTCAATGGAATAGTTTTATCTTTTAGGATGCTTTGGAATAATTACAAATCGTTCCAGTAGCAAGCAAATGTTTTCATCTTTTCCAAGAACGCATTCTCATCTTTTGGTTAAAACAAAGTCAAGTGTAACCATGCAAAAAGGATGTTTTTCTTGGGGGGGGGGGATTGAATGTATTTTTTTAGACATAAGGTAGAGGAATGTAGCTATGAAATATAAACCAGAAATCAACGAAATTTTTTTTTTCCTACAAATAATTTGAAACGTTTTCTGAACATATAAAAGAACATTTTTGAAAAAATTCGTTAAATGGAGACATATATTTTGCTATATGGAGTTTTTTTTTAATGTCTTCATGAAAAAATTGACCGTTCCTACAAAAAATTCGTTCAATAGAGAAATTCGCTGGATAGAGTTTCGTTATATAGAGACTCGACTATGTATAAAAGAGCTGCTTTTCTTCTTTTTTCTTAAGCTGTTCTTTGTAACCGCTTTCCAATATTGCAGAGAAGTGGTTATTATTTAAGTTCGTCGATCTGTCAGTGCTCTAACTTTCGTAATTATATTGTCATGAAATAATTAGGTAATAAACTGCAACGTATTCCTTATCGAGAATATTATGTATTGTAACACGCGCTTTCCAAAGGAATAAAAGAAAAAAAAATAGATTCACGCGTCACGTGACCTGAGATTTGCTAAATTAAAAAAAAAAAATGTAGTTGTAATATTTCTCGTTTAAAAGAAATCTGGCAACACTAGTTCTATTAAAAAATGTTCTTTTCTTAGTGATATTCGAATGTTGGTTGTAAACTGTAGTTCATATCTTGTGATGGTGGCGTGCGCCAGAATTATGTAAAAGCTTTATTTGTATATAATGTGTGTGCGTTAGTGTTATATTTGTAAGTGTCGTCTTTTCAAGTAATAAAAAGTTTATAAAGAAGAATAATTCAAGCCCCGAGATATTTATTAAGATAAGTTATCACTTCTTTCTTCTCTTCTACATTTGTAAGACGACTTCTTACAAAATGGCTACCCAACTTCGGGCTACGAATCAATTCCAAAGTATTCAGCAATCTTAGTTCCAGAAAAGTTCGATATTTTGGATAATGAAATATGATTAATAAGAATGAAAAAAAATGGCTCGAGCGGTCGTGCTCGTCTTTTTGTGAAGTATATTTTAAATGATTAACATAGTAAGTTTGTTTCGTTGATGTGAAATCATTCGATTGTGAAATATGTACGAAATAAAAATGCATGCATGTTTAATGCAAGAAAATGGCACGAGCAGTCGTTGCTCGTTTGTTTGTGAAATGTGTTCTTCAAAGCTTGCATGTTCTGTGCCTTTAAAGTTCTCGTTCTTCGTTTGTGAAAAAATTTTTACGGAATAATCTTATGCCAAGCGCCATTTTCATTTGTTTGTGATATATGTTCTACGGACTGAATTTTTTTAATTTTCTGCTTCAGTCATCGTCGTTTCATCTTATATGTGTTTATTTTGGAACATTTTAAAGTTTGATACTTTTGTCATATATTTTCAATAAGTAAGCCAAGTTTTAAAGTACCTATAATTCTTTTCGCAAGTTACCACATTTTACCTGTCTGTAACATTTTGCATACATCATATTAGTTTTAATTTATTGATTACTTTACAATTTATTTATGTATTGTGTAATTCCCCTTCCCTCCCCATGCTTATATTTTTTATTCTTTTGTTTATTTTCATTCTCTGCATGCATGTTTAATTTTTATCTTGATTAAATAACAACTTTCCTTACTTCGAATAAAAAAAAAAAGGGGGGGGGGGTGATAAATAATAAAATAAGCATTTATTTACGTTGATGTTATTTTTCTTTTTTTTTTTTTACAAATAGGGAAATAAATTGAGTGAAAAAAGGGAAAAATATATTAAAAGGTATTTATACTTTGTATTTCAAGTGTCATATGGTATGCGTTTATTATTTTTTGTTTGTTTTGTTGTTGGTTTCGCAAGATAACAGAATTTAATTAGAAATTCTATTTGAGTGTTCTGTTGTTAGTTATTTTTAAGCATTTAATTTAGAGTTCCTGATATATTGTGAAATAGCATTGAATACGATTTTTAAAACAGATTGAGTAAGTTTTTGCATTTATTTATTTATTTATTTTTATGAAATAAGACTTTCTTTTCTTTTAAAGTTATATTGAAAAAACTATATTACGTAGTCTTGTCTTGATAATATGATAATAATATTGCTTGACATTTTAATTATTCAGATATGTTTTGACTTATTTAGAACATTGTTTATGAATGTTGCCAACAATTCAGTACTAGTTTTATATCAGTTAAAATAATGTTTTGATTAAATGACACGTAATTTAAAGTATATTTTCTTAAAAAAAAATAAAATAATTTAAATTTTAAAGATACTTAAAAGTTTAATGAAGTTTAATTATTTTAAAAGTATATTTTGCTAACGTTAAAGTTCACTGTTTTGTTTTATTGATGTCTTGTTTTTATGAGTTGTAAAGCAAAGCTCACGTCCGGGGAACAATTTATTTAAATCGAATTTTTAGCATTTGTGGGGTATATATTTTGTTGTTTTGCTAAAGGTAAGAATGTCCGACCTCAACAAAGCACGAAAAGAAGACCTATTTCAGGTCGCTTTAGAAATGAATTTAGATGTACAACCCTCTATGACTGTTGTCACATTGCGTGATAAGATTAAATCCTCTCCCTCGTATGAAGTTGATTTCGTAAATTCGTTAGTCAGAAACCAAATTGCGACTCGCGAGGAAGAACAGCGTAAACGAGACTTAGAGGAAAAGGAAAAAGCAGCTGAATTAGAACAGCGTAAATTAGAAGTAGAAGAAAAACGTCGTTCGGAAGAACTGGAATTAAAAAAGTTTGAGATGAATTTTGAGCTTGAGAAACTTAAGTTACAGGCTCAGAGCCAAAGTGTTTCCAGTGGAGCGGTAGGTGGTAATGCGGCAGGGATAATGTCTCATCCAGAGAGTAAAATAGATATCCAGAAGCTGTTGCCTACATTTAAACCAGAGACAGATGATGTAACATTGTTTCTGGTGCTCCTGGAACGACAGTTAAAGCTTTCGAAGGTACCAGAACACCTCTGGGTTTCTTATTTACTCAGTGTTGTACCCTCTTCTATATCTACGCTTATTGCTCGTGAAAAAGAAGAAAACGCTTCAGATTTTTCACATGTTAAAGGTCTACTTCTAAAAAGGTTTAAAATTAGCGCTGAAAAGTTTAGGCAGCTGTTTTTCACGCATTGCAAAGATAAAGAAATTACTTGGAGAGATTATTACTTCGAGTTACGTGCTTACTTTGAAAACTGGCTTAAAGAGTTAAATGTAACGTCTTTTGAAGCTCTTCAGGATCTGATCATAGCGGACCAGATGAAAAGGCGCGTGCCTGTCGAATGCAAACAACATATGTTAGATGATTGGGAACATTTAAATTCACCAGTCGACCTTGCCGGAAAATTAGATGCGTATGATACCATAAGATCTACGTTCCCTAACGAAGACTCGGTTGTACCCCAGAAGAAAAAAGATTATTCTCGTCGAGAAAATACATGGAAGCAGAATAAGCCTCCAAAAGATAGATCTTCTCCTACATTTAATAATCGACGCTTAGAATCCGGTGTATTCTGCTATGGTTGTGGCAAAATGGGGTTTATAAAGAAGAAATGCCCAAATTGTTCCCCTACGATTGAGAAACAAACAGTGCAAGCTCAACGTCTTGAGCTGTATAGTTTAAATACATCAACAGTTTCAGCTCTAAATGTACCTATTACGATCTGCAATAAGAAGGTATTAGTCTGTGCAGATACAGGAGCGAATCGTTCTATTGCAGGAGAACGAATGTATAAATTATTTTTGAAAGCTGGTGTTGCAATGAAACCTCATACTCATGAAGTAACATTAGCTGATGGAACTAGGATGGCTAGAAAAACTCTTTCTGCCACTGTGCGTGTAAAGATTGAAGATCGAGTTTTCAAAACAGAATTTATTGTATTACCAAATGCCAAAGGTAATAGAACACTTTTAGGAATGGACTTCCTGCGCAAAGCTAACATAGTGTTAGACATAGCTAACAAAAGCTGGCATTTTAGTGATAAACCACAGAAAAAGTTCTATTTTGTGGATGTATACGAAGAAGAAATAAGTACATCTGCTCATGCGGTCGAAATCTGTCCGTATGCCTTACCTGAAGATGAACGTAAAAATTTAAATTCCAATAAAAGGAAGAAACTTAAAGATATTCCGAAAAAGTATGAAAAATGTTTTCAACCAGGGGGAGCGAAGACCCCATATCTAAAACATCTTGCAAATAATTCGAAAGATGTAAAAGAGCCTGTTGAAATGAAACAAGGTAACCGGAAGAGATATTACAATAAAAACCATAGACGAGTACATTTCCAGCCTGGAGAAAAGGTATGGATTAACCTACACCCAGTTAGCAATGCAAGTAGAAATAAAACATCAAAATTAATGCCTAAGAGAGATGGCCCATACATAATTTTGACTCAAAAGTCACTAGTGACATATGATATTGCTAGTCTAGAAAATCCTACTGAACGAATTGGATCTTACCACGTTTCTGCCTTGTTGCCTTTCCAAGAATCTGAAACTATTCCAGTTGCACCCTTGAGAAAAAGAGGAAGACCAAAAAAGCATCATGTTTCCTCTCCGAGACGTAGATCGGAAACAGAGGGGGAGGATGTAACACGCGCTTTCCAAAGGAATAAAAGAAAAAAAAATAGATTCACGCGTCACGTGACCTGAGATTTGCTAAATTAAAAAAAAAATGTAGTTGTAATATTTCTCGTTTAAAAGAAATCTGGCACCACTAGTTCTATTAAAAAATGTTCTTTTCTTAGTGATATTCGAATGTTGGTTGTAAACTGTAGTTCATATCTTGTGATGGTGGCGTGCGCAGAATTATGTAAAAGCTTTATTTGTATATAACGTGTGTGCGTTAGTGTTATATTTGTAAGTGTCGTCTTTTCAAGTAATAAAAAGTTTATAAAGAAGAATAATGCAAGCCCCGAGATATTTATTAAGATAAGTTATCACTTCTTTCTTCTCTTCTACATTTGTAAGACGACTTCTTACAGTATAGCTGTCGGACGCTCCTCCCAGTCCACAAAACTTCGAAGAATGTCCTAGGTAGTTTTAGCTGCCACCACCGATATTAATGGGTGATATCGGTCACCTGCTGTGAGGATTGGGTAAAATAACACTGACGCTGTTAATGAACTGAACTAACGGTTTATTTAAGATATAGATATGTACACAAGAAACAATATTTACAACTATATATAATTACAATTCTGATATAGATGATCCGGTTCAACATTAAATTAACTACAATAAACGTTGGTTGTGTACCGTTCAACTTACACTTTCTTCCTCACACTCAACGCACGTTGGATACGCTTTATCAGAGATTACTGCAGAATCTCAATACACAAGGGTACTAGGCCTCACTTCCCGGCCTATAACACTATCCACCGGGACGCCTTGTCCCACGCTCAAAATATACACTATCCAACAGGACCACAAATCCTGAGCGACCTATCGGTCTCAACGCCAAGCGAGAACTGTCTCCAACCTCTCAGTCCAGAGTTGACCTTGTCAGACATCTTCCTTCCCCCAGTAGGGCCTCTTAGAGTTCCTCCATTGGTTCAATTCCGCATACCAACCTTGAGTCATGACATCTACTGTTTACACATCACTTAAATACTAAATGACAGCTGAGCCATGCCCCGTGGTCATCACTTTCATTCATCAACGAGTGCGTCATCCGCACACCTGCGCCTGGATAACCACCTGTCATTTGTCATTATAAGGAAAGAAAGAAAGATATTTCGAAAGCTTCACGGATACACAACTAACAATACATAAAAATATTCAGATGAGGAAATGTCATTCCTTTCTAATTCAGGGCAGATGTCTTCTAGGAACCTGACAATAGCAATTATCATTCGTTTAAAACGGACATACGAAAGAAAGCAGATACATCATATTCTGCGGGGGTTAAATCTTAAAGTCCATTTTAACCCTTACACGACCGTAAAGATCTCAGTAGTAAATATTAGTATTCAGCTCTTTTTAGGTGCGTTCGTAATTATGTAAATACGTAGCACCTATTGTTGTCGTTCAGTCCGTCCGTCTGTCTGTCCGTACGCACATAACAACGCAAAAACTAACCAACGGAATCGTTTGAAATTTAAAATATATAATTATTACATAATTTTGTCGAGTCATTTCAAATTTTATGAAAATCGGATGGATAGATCAATTACAGGGACAATGAAAAGTATTCCGTTACATTACGGTCAATGGGGAAAAAAGTTTTAACTGCATTTTAATCGTTTGAAATTTAAAATATATAATTATTTCATAATTTTGTCGAGTCATTTCAAATTTTATGAAAATCGGATGCATAGATCAATTACAGGGACAATCAAAAGGATTCTGTTACATTACGGTCAATGGGGAAAAAAGTTTCAAATGCATTTTAATGGTGTAACATTCATTTGAATATAACATAATTGACATGAATCTATGAAATATGTACTAAAAAATACATTTTGTACAATCTGTGATGCAAAGAATATTTATTATTAAATTAAAGGGCCACGCAAATGTATTCCACTAAATTATGTTAGTGATGATGTTAGTTAATGTGATGATATTTTAGCTGAAAGTTTCTTTTTATCATTTTTTTTTGTTTTTGAAAAAGTTGCCGCAAGAATTAAAATTACAGGGCCACACAAATGTATTCCACTAAATAATGTTATACTAAATAATGTTCCACTAAATAATGTTATAATATTATGTGAATCTATTTTGGTTGTGAAGCATAGATGAGCATTGCACATGGTACACATATTATAAGTCCTATTTTCTATGTGGCATTTAGCACAATTCGCCCATCTTTTACATAATTGCGTTCGATATACGTTTTATTTTGATATTCTGTATAAAAAATGTCGATAAGATTATAGTTAAATACAGTCGACTCTCGTTAATTCGAACTCGTCGGGACCACAAGAAATGTTCGAATTATGGAAAACATGCTTAATATGGTACTATTGCAAAGGAATTAATGTAACAGTATTTTTTTTAACTTATTTCGCCTGTTATCATTAGAATATGACTTAATTTTAAATTAGAATGCATAAATACATAAACTAATTAAAATATTAAAAACAAGCACGATGGAAGAAAAATTTAAAGCGTCACAGATGGACAGATGGGGCTCTAAGAAAGTGGATATCAAATGCATTGTATTAAATGTATACTCGTTCGGAACAATTTTCATAAAAATCAAAGAAAGAAAGTTATTCAAATGATCTGAAATCCGTGAGAAAGAAAAGAAAAATGAAAAATCGGAATTCTCGTCAGTTCGAATTAAACGAAGTCAAGAGAAAATGAGTTCGAATTAATGAACATTTTTAACGTTATTCTGCCATTGAAAATTTCGGGACTTCATGTTTAGTTCGAATCAAGCGAAGATTCGAATTATCCGATTTCGAATTAACGAGAGTCGACTGTACTCCAGTCATCAATTTTCAAAATGGGAAAAATGTTTCCCTCAGTCGTGAAAGTGTTAATACATTATGCTGTTTGAAACCTAAAGAAATTGATGTATGTAACTGTGATATATCTCACCTTGATGAATCAAATTTACATAATATTTATACTTCCTTTCTTTCTTTTTAGGGTTTCGTTCATCTGACGAAATCCTATTCGTCTCTATCCTCTGTCTGCCTGTCACAGAGTCCGTACACAAAAACTATAGAAGTCAGAGAGTTAAAATTTTGGGAACAGATGCAGTATCGTCCTGCGAGCCGCCATTTTGTTTCCCTATTATTTCTCACAAATTGCTATTATTATCATTATTTTGCATTTATTTTTTTGAGGAAACATAAAATAAATTTATTTAAGGCTTATGCATACTAAAATATTTATTTTCACTTTACTTGAATGTTTTACATAATAAATAAATAAGTAAATCAAACGATTTTTACTATTAAAAATTTGATCTTTCAATCTTTGAATTTCCAAAGTAAATTGTCTTGTTTAATTTCATATCATTTTTTAAATGTATGATTCAATCATTAAATAATCATTTCAGTTCATTTTGTAGTTTTAGGTAAAATAATAATGTATGAGAAATAACATGGAAACAAAATGGCGGCTCGCGGGAAGATACTACATCTAAGCCAAATTTTGTGTGCTTACAGCTAAATACCTCTTGTCACACAACAAATCATAAAATTTTGAAAAAGACTATATTTTTAATTTAAATGTTATTTTTTAAATCATCAGTTCATTTTTTTTTAAAGTTTTTTTTCTTCTAATTGCTGCACGCAAGTTTAAATAGATACAAAAATTATTTATTTTTTTACGCTTTAAAAAGAAATGGAGTACTTCTGTTGCCACAATTATAAAATTGGTGTTAAAAACTATAGAAAAAATTAAAATCTCAAATATAAATCGACATAGAGTTTTTAAACACATTGCATTTAAAAGTACATTTTTTCCCCCTATACGATGGTGTAAAAATTGAAAATGTGCGACATTTAGAAGCCTAAAAATTTGCAATAGCGTAAATTTCAAAATTGAAATTTCATTTCTTCTAATTGTTGCACGCAAGTTTAAATAAAATTATTTTGTATCTAACATAAATTAATGGATTAAATAGATCACATAAAAACGTGCTTATTTGTTTTTATTTCATCATCTTAAATCATATTTGTCATCTATTTTGACACGCGAAATGAAATATTTTTTTTATTTATTAAACTATTATTCATTTAAATCAAGAGCCGCCTCTGGCGACCAGTTTAGTCTCCCTTAAATGTATGCTAAGCTTTGCAATATTTTACTTTTATTCATAATTTTATTTGCTTGCGTACCTTCATTAAATCTGCGGATTCTGATAGAGAAACCAACAAATCTATGCGATCAAGGCAACATTTAGAGGAAGATTCTGTTATTAATCTCATCTAATTGGCACGATTGGCAAAGAAATCCCAAAATAGTGCCGAAAAACCTTTTTCATTTGCTAAATTAATGAAAAAAAAAATAAAAAGAATACTGCCCAGTTAAACTGATGGCATTGAGCTCACAGGCTACAAATACTAATTGTACATTAAAGCCTTATATTTTCAAGGGTTAATTCCGTTCGAAAAAAAAATTAAGAAGGGGAAACAGCTCTCCCCTTTCCTCCTTTTTTATACTTAATCATTGAACCTCCTATACTATCAAAGACATGCTTTATCATATAAAAAATCTATATCCAAAATTCTGAGCAAATGAGATAATTCTTAATAAAAACCCATTTAGCATTTATATAATTTAAAAGGAGTTATCCCCTTCTTTTATACTTAACCATTAAACTTCCAAAACTATTCAGAGATTTGAACGAAATCTGAAAATTCTGCTTGAAAAACCTATTTATATAAATTAAGAGGGGGGGGAGGCATTAGAACCCCTGTTGCCCCTATTTATACTTATTCAATGAACACCTAATAGCAGTCACGGAATCGCCTCATCAGAATGATCCTAATCTAAATTTTGAACGAAAACTTAATTCTGCATGAAAATCCCATTTATATCAACTAACGGGGGGGGGGCATTAGAACCCCTGTTCCCCCTATTTATACTTATTCAATGAATACCTAATAACAGCCACGGAATCGCCTCATCAGAATGATCCTAATCTAAATTTTGAAAACTTAATTCTGCATGAAAATCCCATTTATATCAACTAACGGGGGACATGAGCCCCCCGTTCCCCCTCTTATACATATCGAATGAACTTCAAAAACTAATCAGGGAAGCGCCTTGTCAGGATATACCTACATACAAAATTTTAAGAGGATCGGATATTTTTATCATGAGTTATCGCGTTACGCACATACGCACATACATACAGAACGGGCGGGCACATAAGCTCTCAGGCTATGATAGCCTGTGAGCTAAAAAGTGTGTTTTGAAGGAGATATTAAACGAAACCCTCTGTGCGATCTCCGATCACATTTACCCACTTGTTTTTTTTTTTTTTTTTTTTTTAGCAGGGACACACAAAAAAATTCGAATATATTGCCGTATACGTTTGGAAATTACTTGAAATATGTAAACATAATGGTTCTACGAAAAATATTGTGTGGCATGCAGTTTTTTAGCTCACAGGCTATCATAGCCTGAGAGCTTATGTGCCCGCCCGTTCTGTATGCACTTTCGTACGTTCGTATGTTCGTACGTGCGTAACGCGATAACTCATGATAAAAATATCGGATCCACTTGAAATTTTGTATATAGGTATATTCTGATAAGGCGCTTCCCTGATTAGTTTTTGGAGTTCATTCGATGTGTATAAGAGGGGAACGGGGGCTCATGCCCCTCCCCTTAATTGATATAAACGGGATTTTCATGCAGAATTAAGTTTTCTTTCAAAATTTAGATATAGGATCATTCTGATGAGGCGATTCCGTGACTGTTATTAGGTGTTCATTGAATAAGTATAAACAGGGGGAACGGGGGGTTCATGCCCCTCCCCTTAATTGATACAAATGGGATTTTCATGCAGAATTAACAGTTTTCGTTCAAAATTTAGATATAGGATCATTCTGATGAGGCGATTCTGTGACCGTTATTAGGTGTTCATTGAATAAGTATAAATAGGGGGAACGGGGGTTCTAATGCCTGTAATGTCCCTTAATTTATATAAATGGGTATTTCAAGCAGAATTGTCAGATTTCGTTCAAATCTCTTAATAGTTTTGGAAGTTTAATAGTTAATTATAAAAGAGGGGGATAACTCCTCTTAAATTATATATATGCTAAATGGGTTTTTATTAAGAATTATCCGATTTGCTCTGAATTTTGAATATACATTTTTTATATGATAAAGCATGTCCTTGATAGTTTAGGAGGTTCAATGATTAAGTATAAAAAAGGGGAAAGGGGAGAGCTGTTTTCCCTTCTTAATTTTTTTTTCGAACGGAATTAATCCTTGAAAATACAAGGGTGTAATGCACAATTAGTATGCATGGCCTGTGAGCTCAATGCCATCAGTTTAACTGGGCAATATTCTTTTTATTTATTTTTAGCTCACAGGCTATCATAGCCTGAGAGCTTATGTGCCCGTCCGTCTGTATATGTACGTTTGTACGTTCGTGCGTAACGCGATAACTCATGATAAAAATATCCGATCCACTTGAAATTTTGTATGTAGGTATATCCTGACAAGGCGCTTCCCTGATTAGTTTTTGGAGTTCATTCGATATGTATAAGAGGGGGAACGGGGGGCTGATGCCCCTCCCCTTAGTTGATATAAATGGGATTTTCATGCAGAATTAAGTTTTCGTTCAAAATTTAGATTAGGATCATTCTGATGAGGCGATTCCGTGACTGTTATTAGGTTTTCATTGAATAAGTATAAATAGGGGGAACAGGGGTTCTAATGCCCTCCCCCCCTTAATTTATATAAATGGGTTTTTCAAGCAGAATTTTCAGATTTCGTTCAAATCTCTGAATAGTTTTGGAAGTTTAATGGTTAAGTATAAAAGAGGGGGATAACTTCTTTTAAATTATATAAATGCTAAATGGGTTTTTATTAAGAATTATCTCATTTGCTCTGAATTTTGGATATAGATTTTTTATATGATAAAGCATGTCTTTGATAGTATAGGAGGTTCAATGATTAAGTATAAAAAAAGATTAAAAGGGAGAGCTGTTTCCCCTTCTTAATTTTTTTTTCGAACGGAATGAACCCTTGAAAATATAAGGCTTTAATGTACAATTAGTATTTGTAGCCTGTGAGCTCAATGCCATCAGTTTAACTGGGCAGTATTCTTTATTATTCTATATTAATCGTTCAGAGGGATATAAAAATAACATATCTTTTAAAAGGTGAACTTTAAATGTACCCGAAGTGTATAAATTACCTTAATCAGACACAAAAGAAACAGAGAATTAATAAATTAAAATTTTCAATTGATTAATTACATCATTAAATTACGGCCCATTAAGAGTTTTTAGCTCACAGGCTATTAAAGCCTGGGAGCTTATGTGCCCGTCCGTTCTGTATGTGCGTATGTGCGTAACGCGATAGCTCATGATAAAAATATCCAATTCACTTGAAATTTCGCGTATATGTATATTCTTATAAGGCGCTTCCCTGATTAGTTTTTGAAATTCATTCGATATGTGTAACAGGGGGAAGGTGGGACTAATGCCCCTCCACTTATGATATATTAGGTGTGATTAGTATTAGGTTCATTGGATAAGTATAAAGAGGGGCAACGGGGGGCTCGTGCCCCTCACCTTAATTGATATAAATGGGTTTTTCATGCAGAATTATCAGTTTTTGTTCAAAATTTAGTTATAGAACCATTGTGATGAGGTGCCACCGTGATTAATATTATTCATGCAGATTTTTTATATGATAAATCATATCCCTGATTAATTTAAGGGGTTCAATGATTAAACATAAAACGGTAAATGTGGGTAGCTAATTTCCCCCCCCCCCCCTTAATTTGCTTTTCCAACGGAATTAACCCTTGAAAATACAAGGCTTTAATATACAATTAGTATGCGTAGCCTGTGAGCTCAATACCATCAGTTTAATTGGGTAATATTTTATTGTTATATTTTGTTATTGCTGTTGGAATCGTTCTTACAATCCGTCACCAGCACAGTTTCTTTTATCCCATTACTGTCGGATTAACTACTCCCTGCTACTAATCGCTTAGTAGTGGAAATATTAATGAGTATCTAATAATATTGTCGTTTTGAAAAAGAAAAAAAAAGATTTAATTAATTATTATTTTTTTTAGTGTTATTTTAAAGTATTTACGTTTTTATGCAAATAGTATCATGTCATTCATGCCAATATGAAATATTATTATACATTATTTTATGTATTCAACACAGTCATTATTTTCTTGTTTGTTTGTTTGTCTTCTTCTTCTTCTTTTTTTTTTTTTTTTTTTTTCTTAAGTACATGGACTAAATTTCATTCTAAATAATATTTTTTTTTTTAATAATAATTTTAAATGAAGACATTACGTATAGAAGACATAAGTATTTAACTGACGGCATTAAGTATATTTAAATGCAATTATGGAAAGATATCATCGAGCATATTATTAAATAGAGACGAAAATACATAAAACATTTTTTTTTTATTTTTTCCCATAAAATGAGTAACAAATAGAATTACATTTTCGAGAGCAATTAGTAATAAATTTCTTCTTTATCAGATGATTAGTAATATAAAGCAGCTAATACGACAAAAGATTCTCCCGTCACCAAAACAGTTTTCTTTTCTCCCATTGTCGAGTTGTCCCACCAGTGGCCGGCAGGTGCTGGGTTCGAACCCAATCGCGGCTGTCGGCCTAACCGTTCGGAGTTTTCCGTGGTTTTATTCGAACCTTGCGTAAATACGAATTTGGTTCCCTTAAAAAGACCCCCACGGAGGGCACTCCCCCTGGTCCTATATCCCATTAGCGTAGATAATCGGACGACAAAAAATCAACCAACCCACCAGTGGCCGAGAGGTTCTGACCTCTCAACTGGTAGACGGCAGGTGCTGCCCGTAAGGCATGTTGACGACACTGCGACGTCGTTACAAAGTCACACTGTGACTTTGTGACCATCGTTCGTCGATGTGGAGTCACAGTGACTAAAATTTGAAGTCGTTATGGCCGTTTTAGAGCTCTTTTGTGATCACTTTGTGAAGTCACGGTGTGACAAATTTGTGAAAAATGTGTCATTTGTGACTACTTTGACATTGACATCGTGACAAAACTGTGACAAAAGCGACATTGCGACAAAAATGTTTTGTAAAGTAAATAACATGTTTTGAAGAATTTTTGCAATTTTCTAAAGATTTTTAAAAAAGTCACATTTCAGTCCCAATGTGACGTCGCTGAGTGGTGGCATTTTGGTCACAGATGTGATGTGACCACAGTGACGTCATTGTGACGTCACAATGACCATGCATGCTATGAGGGTGGGTTCGAACCCAATCACGGCCGTCAGTCTAACCGTTCGGAGTTTTCGTGGTTTTCTTCGTATCTTGCATAAATACGGGTTAGGTTCCCTTAGAAAGACCCCCACGAAGGGCACTCTACACAGGGCCTATATCCCTTGAGTAGATAACCGTCCGACACAAAATAAACCAATCAAACCCATTGTCTAGTTAACTACTAACTGCTACTAATCTTTGATGGAAATAACCGATAATTAACAGTTTACACGCCGAATTAATATCGCAATGTAATAATAATTTGTTTTTCCAATATTACAGCTTCAAATGTTTTAATTTATGCATACAAATTCAGAAAAAAAAAAATCTGCAATTTTTTTTTTTTTTCTTTTTGGTCTATTTTTATTTTACTGTTCGCATTTTGGAACATGATTATTGAATGACAACCTATGCAAATGTAACAAATTATTTTCCGCTATATGCTATTGTATATTGTTTTTGAGTATTTTCTCGAATTCCAAAAAACATTTAGATTCCTAGCGGTCAAATGTAACTAATATAGAAAAAACGATAAAAACAAATAATATTTTTTTATGCAAATAATGATTTTGCGTTCTCCTTATACCTATGATAAATGCTTAAACATAAAGATTTTCATTTCAAAAGTTCAAACCAACCTTATATTTTATAGAAAAAGTAGGTACATCGTTATTATGTTGGAAAATATGTGTTTTGTATATCAAACAATCCAATGTTCCCATTTGGGAACATCGGCGTTTAAACGGTTTTAATTGCTTTCGAAAACATTACCTTCTTATCTTATGTGTGTGTGCGTGCGGTGGAGGTAGGGAAGATTATCAATCAACCCGATCTTTCCTCCAAATTCACAGTCGATCCATATTCTGTTAGTGTTGTTGAAATGCGATACAATACTCTAATTTGTGTTCCAAAATATAGACCGGGAGGCAGCAGCACAGACAATTACCTCTTCGAATTCACGGGTGAAAATCTAGGATCAGTTAAATCTCGATTCGCATATTGAAACGCAATCGGTCTGTCTTGGTGCAAAACACCTAAAAACCCGATTTTAGTGATCGACTCATAGATTTAACTTTGGGTGCTGGAAAGCACCCAAAAGTATGAAAACATAGTGGTAAACCTACGAGATTTAACCCTAAATCGAGATTTAACTGATCCTAGATTTTCATCCGTGAACTCGAAGAGGTAATTGTTTGTGCTGCCGCCTCCCGGTCTGATAATCCTGAAATCATTTTGAGAAACATATTTGATAATAATTTTCTCTTGACTGAAAAATTAAATTTTATACATGTAAGAATGTGATACACATATTTAGTATTATACATGTAAACTTTTCTTTCATATCTGTTTTTCTTTGTTTCTTAAAAAAAAAAAAAAAAAAAAAAAAAAAAAAAAATGGAAGTTGTATATTTTATTTTGTACATACCCTGTATATTCTCACTATAAAGATTATAATGATTTAAAATTTTTAAAACAATTTCCACCAAAATTTTTTGAATTTATAATTTGTGACAAAACTTATTTAATTTTAATTTTGAGTAGCTCAAAAAAAAAAAAAAAAAAAAGAAAAAAGTAAAAAGTAAAAAGAAAAAGAAAAAAGAAGAGCTAAAATTATGTTGTAGAGTTGTTTCTCTTACATATTTTCCATGATGTTATTATAAAACAGTATTTTAAAATAAATGTAATTTAAAAAAAATATCCTGAAAATATAATTTAACCCTTTGCGGCGCAGAGCAAATTCATTGCTTAAGTGTTGAAATTAATGACTGACAGCGGAATTTGAAAACAACTTTATTTGTAATTAAGAAAAAGCTATATTTTACGTATTCAGTAAACCATATTTTTTTTTTTTTTTTTTTTTTGCTAAAATTCCGGTGCCAATGTGGCGTTTGGAAATTAAAATTAAGTGGTTTCATAGATATAGCACCGCCCCGCAAGGGGTTAAAATAGTAAAAGTAAAAATAAATTTGGCAACCAATTAGTCCAAATAATAAAAATAATGTATCAAAAAAAAATTCTGGAAAGTTAGGAAAACCTAATATTTTCAAATTAAATCGAAATTAAGTAAATTAGAAAAAAATTCTGCAACTTTTCGATGAAAAGGTAAACTGCAAGAAAAGGAAGGACATCTCATGTTTTATCTTTAAAAAATTGTAGTGCTGCCATCTGTTGTTGAAAACTTTAAGTACACATCTTGAACAATAGATGGCAGCACTATGAATTATTGATATGATTTTCAAGTTATTCCTTCCTGTTTTATTTATTAAGTTTCTCTAATTTTTCTAGTCTTCTAAATTTCTTCGTTCTTAGATGTTAAATTTTAAAGTAACCATTAATCAGAAAAAAATACTATTTAAACAAGTTGGAAATTGCACGTGAAGCGTAGGAAATGAGGTGCGTTCGTACGATAACGAAGTTTTAAAAATATACACATCTTCCTGATATAGTAGACAATACTTCGGATACAGTATAGTGGTCGAAATCTTTGTATTCCTGTAAATATACAGGAAGAAAATTTTTATTACACCTCAGCAACGTATATCATATTCATAAAATATGAAATAGTTTAATACAATTAAAACACGCTCCAAACAATGTTTCCACGTATAGCATTATGTAGTGGAATACTGTTGTGTGGCCCTGTAATTTAATAATAAATATTCTTTGCATCTCAGATTTACAGAATTTTTATTTTAGTATATATATACGTGATAGGTTCATGTTAATTTTATTATGTTCGAATGAGTGTAACACCATTAAAATGCATTTGCAACTTTTTTCCCCATTGACCGTAGTGTAATAGAATACTTTTCATTGTCCCTGTAATTGATCTATGCATCCGATTTTCATAAAATTTGAAATGGCTCGACAAAATTATGTAATAATTATATGTTTTAAATTTCGAACGATTAGAGTGCATTTGAAACTTTTTCCCCCATTGTCCGTAACGTAATGAAATATTTTTGATTGTCCCTGTAATTGATTTATGCATCCGATTTTCATAAAATTTGAAATGACTCGACAAAATTATGCACAAATTATGTATTTTGAATATCAAACGATTCGGTTGGGTAGTTTTTGCGTTGTTATATGCGGACGGACTGAACGACAACTATAGGTGCTACGTATTTACATAATTTCGAACGCACCTAAAAACAAAACAGAGGAAAAATAATTAAAGTAAAAAGGCTTCATTATTCCAACCTCACATGAATTATGTTAGAAGAATCCATTTTGCAGCAGATCTTTTTATTTCGATAAATTTTATGAATTCTGATCGCCGCTCTACACTGTAAAAAAAAAAAAGGGTCGATCTACTAAAATAACTTTAGTGATCCTTGTAATTACTAAAAAATTTTTAGTAATCTTAGTCGGTTACTAGAAAATCTGTAAGAATTACTAGAAAAAAGTTAGCAATGAATAGAGTTAATAGTTTTACATTTTTAATAGCTATTACTAAAACTCACTTGGTGTAGCCTCGATAGCATAGTGGTTATAGTAACGGATTCCAGGCTAAGAGGTCCCGGGTTCGACACCGTCAAATACGTCCCGAATGTATGTAGTGTAAGTACTCGTTAAGAAAGGGATTATGAAAATCCTGTCAGAGCAGGTAGCATTTTTGGTGCTGCCATCTATTGCGGTTTTGCCGAAAATCTATCGCTTCAGAAGTTTGGATGCAGCTCCTGTCCTTCGGGCGCACGTAAAGGTTATTAAAAACAATTTTGGAGCTATTACTAAAATTTGCTTGGTGGCTCATACTAATAATTTTTAAGTTAATTATACAAAAAATTATTTTGTTCAGTTTACAAAAGAAATGCTTGCTTTACTTGCAAAAAAAAAGTTTGTAATGGTTACTAAAATATTCTGTGGAATACAAATTTACTAAAGAATTTTTAGTAACCTCTTGAATTTTTTTTTACAGTGTATGTTGAAAAGCAATGTTTGGAATATTAATCTTATTTTACCTAATTCGGCACAGATGTCATATACGCACCACATTTGCACGTGTTTTTTCCCCCGCCAATTTGGCATTGCGCATCTGTGCCAAAGGAGAAGATCTGTTGAATAAGTTTATAACAATTGTTAGGGAAACAACAAAAAGTTAAAGATTTCAGTGAATGCACTGATTAAATGATACAACTGCATGCATTCAATATGGCTATAAGCAGGGTTGGGAAAAAACCAGGTTTTTTTGAAAAAAAACCAAAAAAACCGGTTTTTTTGGTTTAAACCAGGTTTTTTTTGGTTTAAACCAGGTTTTTTTAAAACATCCTTTTTTATTACATATACATGCATATTTATTGATAAAAATAGACATTGTTGAATTATAAGTAGTATAAATGCATTTGAAAATAATTTAAATTAAATAATTATAGTTAATTATGTAGAAAATTGAAAAAAAATAATATTTTAATTTAAATAGTTATTAGTAAAGTCTTATGTTCAAACAATAAGCTACTCTACACAGTGAAACATTGGTGCTTTGAAAATCTTTATAAATAATCTTTTATTACTTATAAGAAACGTTTGATGTAGTTTGTGAATATAATATTCTTTTCTACAATTTAAAAAATAATAAATTTGAGATTGTTCTTGGGGGGTTTTGTGTTTTGAGAGACAATTTGATATCAACATTTATGGTCATTAGATTTAGCAGATAACTGAGGGGAAAAAAATAATTTGTTATTATTAAAATACTATAACTAGCACCCAATTTTTGAATACTCATTCAACTTCCTATTTTGATTTTAAATCTTAAAGATAATCTCCCCAATAGAAAAAAATATTTCTTTTATAGTTTCACTAAAATCTTAAACATCACCCAGTTATAGCTCCATATTCAAAAGCATTGTGCATGTTATGATAGATTGCTTTAAATAATCTGCATTTTTTAAATGAAAATATTTTATACTAAATACAGAATACCTATTTTTAATCCATTTTATCTTTGGTCAATTCACATATTCTAAGATTTTTCTTTAGAGTAATGGAATATGGTCATCAATGCATACTCAATTTCATCCTATACATAAAAAAAAAAAAAAAAAAAAAAAAAAAAACGCCTAGAATCACTATATTTAATACTTTTTGCTGAAATAAAGTGTTAAACGTAGAAAATATTTACATCCAATAATTTGTAAGTCTTAAATTGTAAATAAAAATGAGAAAATATCATTAGATTTTTTTGAAAAAAACCAATTGGTTTTTTTGAGAAAAAAACCAATTGGTTTAAACCGTGGTTTAAACCATGGTTAAAACCAATTGGTTTAAACCGTGCCAACCCTGGCTATAAGTATTAATGTTTACGATTTATTGTAAAAATTATATTTACTGTCTTGTTACTTACTAAGTTTATTATTTATAACCGTTTATTTATTAATGTTTTATTAAATTCATGTTTATTTACTGATATTTTTTATTTTAATTCTTTGAATTATTTTTATTATATACTACATTAATAAATATTTATATCAAGCTATCATTTATTTATTTTTATTTCCTTTATTTTAAATTCTAGAATATCATTTTTTCACGTTACTTTATTTTTATATTGTTATAAAAAACCAAGTGCTGTTATTGATTGCAATTTGTAACTTATATACAAAAACAAAATTTTCGCCAAATTGGCGGGGGAAAAAACACGTGCAAATGTGGTGCATATGACATCTGTGCCTCTAATTCATTTAAATATTCCACACACTTTACATTGTCATGTAAAATTTAGGTGTGGATATAAATGCGTATTTGTGGATGTATGCGTGCAAATGTAGATATGTGAGTGAAGATTGTTTGTTTGTGTTTATTTCGGCCATCTGTACTTGGGATATAGACCCTAAAGGGATGGGATGCCCTCCATGGGGGGGGGGGGTCTTTCCAAGGGAACCTAACCCGTATTTGCGCAAGGAAAAGGTTCGAAGAAAACCATGGAGGCACAGATGTCATACACGCACATTTGCACGTGCCCCCCCCCCCCCCCCCGCCAGTTTGGTGAAAATTTTGTTTTTAACATAAGTTAAAATTTGCATGCTAAAGATAAGTTAAAAATAACAGCACATAATTTTTTATTACAATATAGAAATAAAATAACGTGAAAAAATAAAATATATTCTAGTATTTTAAAAAGGCAGATAAAAATAAATGAGTGATAGTTTGATATAAATAATTATTGATATAATATACAATGAAAAATAATTTAAAGAATTAAAATTAAAAATAGCAGTAAATAAATATGAATTTAATAAATGAGGAAACAATAAATAAACAGGTATAAATAATAAAATTAATACGTAAGAAAACAATAAATATAATTTTCATAATAAATTGTAAATATTAATACTTATAGCCATATTAAATGCATGCAGTTGTATCATCTAACCAGCATATTTCACTGAAATCTTTATTTTTTTTCCTGTTTATTTCCTTAACAATTGTTATAAACTTACTAAACGATCTTCTCCTTTGCACAGATGTGCAATGCCAAACTGGCGGGGGAAAAACACGTGCAAATGTGGTGCGTATATGACATCTGTGCCAACACGAAAAACTCCGAACGGTTGGGCCGGCGGCCGCGATTGGGTTCGAACCCAGCACCTGCCGTCTACCAGTTTCTGGGGCAGAAACTTTCGGCCACTGGTGGGGCAATATGTGAATATGGATGTCAATGCGTAGATATAATATAGTTTTAACAATTATGTATGTGACGATTTAAGGAGAACTCGAATTATTTCCACTGGTTAAAAAGAAACACACAGTCATGGCAAGCGAGGGAAAAAACAAAATAAATAAATAAATGTAGAAGATCCAATAATTAGTCATGGGCTGCTGTAAATTCATTTATTAAATTCGTAATAATGAGGAAGGAAAAGCTCCTTTTGCAAAAATTCCATCATTATTTCAGCGAGCTGTCCTCATCGAAGAAGCAACCCAAGAAATCTTCTTTTTCATCTCGAGACTTCCACCTTTTTAAACTAAAAAGAAAGTTCTGGAACATTCTGGAACCTCAAACCATCATTCTTTTATGTAAACAGAATTCTTGTCCAGCTACGAGATTATTTTCCACAAACGATAAATTTATTTTAAAAAAAATATTATTTAACCAATTTATAATTAACTCAGAATTTTAAATATCTTAGGCAGACGATTTTTATAAATGATTAATTTTAAGAGAAAAAGAAAAGAAATGAATTTATTAATATGCACACATCAAAGGTTGACGTAGGAAAAATAAATAAATAGATAAAATAAAATAATGATATTTTTTGAAAGGTATGGTTTTGGAATAAATTTAATAAGATTTTCTTAAAAAGGGTTGATAAAAACATAGAAGAAATCAGTTTTATTTGGAATATTAAGAAATAAAGTTTTAATTAAGAATATTTTTAATTTAGAGCCATCTTTTTAAATTTACGCATACTGGAATAATGTTTTTTAAGGCAAATTAAGAATTTATATCGTCTGCATAAGGATTAACAGATTAGATTTAGAAACAAGATTTTAATTTAATAATTTGAAGTAAGTACGGAATATTATTATAAGAAAATTAAGATAGTATAAAGGTTAGTTTTGGCGAAAAAATTTTAAATTTGTAATATGTATCATGTATTATTATGTGTTTTAACAATGCACTAACATTTTCCGAATTAGGAAAATAAAATATAAATGAATGATTGCTGATAAAACATGGAGCTATAACTATATTTAATTTTCAGTATACATATTAAGGGGGCTCAGGGGTTAAAAACTTTTCAAAAAATCGATTTTTTTATGATCTAGTTTAATTATTCAATTAATTCTGAACTCAATGCAAAAAACCGCATAAAAATATTTGCATTTTTAACGGAGTTATAAGCATTTATGCATCGACACCGCACCGTGGGTGCGGCTTTGAAAGTGTCGATAAGTGTCGAAAGTGTCGGCTAATTTCAACTTTAAGTCGCGTTTTCTCAAAACTTGATTTTTGACAACTAACACAAAGATTTAAAAAAAAAAAAAAAAAAAAAAAGAAAAACTATTTGATGAAATGGCTTTTTTTTTTCTTTGCATGCATATAACATTATTATCTATAGAATGAATTAAGAATATAACTATCACTCAAAAAAAAAAAAAAAGTTATTAAAAAAATATGAAATTATCTCAAATTTGAAAATTTAAAAAACTCCTAAAAAATTATGTGTTATATCACCAACACAAAGATATCTTAACGTTGAATATACATAAGAACCTATTTTTTGCTTTAAAACGATCCGGAAACTTTACTCTATAGAATGAATTAAGGATATAACTATCACTCAAAAACAACATTATTAAAAAAACTCTCAAAATTGAAAATTTAAAAAACTCCTAAAAAATACAACTTTTTTTTCATTAAAAATACTCAAAATATTAAACTATCTAAACTATATTAATTCATTCTATAGATAATAATGTTATATGCATGCAAAAAAAAAAAAAAAAAAAAAAAAAAAGCCATTTTATTAAATAGTTTTTTTTTTTTTTTTTTTTTTTTAAATCTTGGTGTTAGTCGTCAAAAATCAAGTTTTGAGAAAACGCGACTTAAAGTTGAAATTATATGGGTGCGGCTTTGAAAGTGTCGATGCATAAACGCTTATAACTCCGTTAAAAATGCAAATATTTTTATGCGGTTTTTTGCATTGAGTTAAGAATTAATTGAATAATAAACTAGATCATTAAAAAAATCGAATTTTGGAAAAGTTTTCAAGCCCTGAGCCCCCTTAATGTCACAAACAAATGAAGCAATGTGAATCATTAGATAGATGATTTATTTTGTCGAGTTTACGACAATGCTTTATGCTAGCTTTGTGTATTATTCCGCGATAGTGACGTCATATACATATTGATTGATGTCTATAGATGTTGTTAACCCCTTCGCGACGGGAGCCTTTTACAAAATTTTTAACGTTTTGTCGCCGATTTTAAAAAACAGAAATTTGTGTCTCATCAAATCGAAGAAATGCCTCGATTCAATAAGTCAAAATTTTGCAGTATAATTTTACTGGTGGGGATAAATAAGGATTCTTAAGCCTTTTTGCGGCACATATACGTGTCGCTCGTCCCCAAGGGGTTTTAAAGACTGGATCATAAATATGGAATTCTTCAGT
The DNA here is from genome assembly GCA_964019185.1 of Maratus speculifer. Lineage (NCBI taxonomy): Eukaryota > Metazoa > Arthropoda > Arachnida > Araneae > Salticidae > Maratus > Maratus speculifer. The sequence continues at coordinate 312,159,670 of OZ025296.1, read as the reverse complement.
GGATGCATATGACGTCCTTTTATATAAAATAAAAGTGTTCAAACAAATAAAAAGTATGAAATTTAAATCTTAAAACTGAAATATGTTTTTACTATCTATAATTTATATGTATTTTTGGTACTTACGTATTAACACCACTGCAGCAGAATTGGTGACAGCAGCAGCTTGCTCTTTATTGGTGCTAATGCACCAATAAAGAGCAAGCTTGTTGTACTCAATTTTTGACGCCATTTTTTAATGCTTTAGTGCTTTTTTAGTGCTTTTTAGTGTTTTTTTTTTCTCATTTTTGATGCCTTTTTTTGTGCGCGTGCGAACAAGATCGCTCTTTATTGGAGCATTAGCGCAACTTCTGCTGCGGTGGCGTTAATACGTAAGTACCGTATTTTTTTCATCAAGGTGACAATAAATTCTGAAAAATCATATTTCCTGTTTTCTAATTCAACTTTTGTTATTTCAGATAGACCATGTAACAAATCCCTCATGGCAGGCTCAAATAAGAGGCAGTAAATTGTGGACGCTGGAACCCGTTCCAGAATGCTACAACGAATGTAGCACCATAGAGGCTGTTGTCTATCCAGGAGAAGTCAGTAAGTATGACATGTCGACGTGCAGTCACTGTTAAGGCCCCACACTAGGCACAGAAAAAGACCCGGATGATAATGTAAAGTCTATGGGGCCGTTCTTTTCAAATAGCTCGCTCAAATTTTAATATTTTTACACGATTTTTTTTTTTTTTTTTTTTTTTTTTTTTTGCATAGGATAGCTGAGGACGATCCACAACCGGCCTAGTTTTTACTTTTTTTTTCAATTTTGGCAGATTTAAAAAAAAATAATTACTTTAAATTTCAAAACCGGTTTGAACCGGTTCTGAAATTGAAACTATCATAATATAAAAAATATATGAATAAAATCGAAAAAGTAAAAACTAGCCCGGTTGTGGAACGTCCTCAGCTATCCTATGCAAAAAAATCGTGTAAAAATATTAAAATTTGAGCGAGCTATTTGAAAAGAACGCCCCCATAGATTTAACACTATCATCCGGGTCTTTTTATGTGCCTAGTGTGGGGCCTTAGGGGCTACTTCAGTCAAATCAAAAGATCCGTTCGCTAATGCTATTCCTATGGAAAAAAATTTAAATAGAGTTCTCGGTTGCATTTTAATATTTTTAAATGATTTTTTTTTTTTTTTTTTTTTTTTTTTTTTTTTTTTTTTCGCATTGGATCGCATTTGTATGCAGGCCGTTTTTTACTTTTTTTTTAAATTTGTTTACAGACATTTTTTACGAGGACGCGATAAGTTTTGGAACCGGTTTGAAAAGGGAAAGCACCCTCATAAAAAATATCTGCAACCAAAATCGAAATAAATTAATAAATAACCACCTGCATTGCTATCAATTTCAGCGATCCAATGCCAACAAAATCATTTAGATACAGTCGACTCTCGTTAATTCGAAATCGGATAATTCGAATCTTCGCTTAATTCGAACTAAACATGAAGTCCCGAAATTTTCAATGGCAGAATAACGTTAAAAACTTTCACTAATTCGAACTCATTTTCTCTTGACTTCGTTTAATTCGAATTAATGAGAATTCCGATTTTTCATTTTTCTTAACTTTCTCACGGATTTTAGATAGTTTGAATAACTTTCTTTCTCTGATTTTTGTGAAAATTGTTCCGAACGAGTATACATATAATCCAATGCATTTGATATCCACTTTCTTAGTGCCCCGTTTGTCTATCAGTAACATCACAAATTTTTCTTCCATTGTGCTTGTTTCTAATCATTTAATTAGTTTAAGTAGTTATACATTCTAATTTATTATTAAGTCATATTCTAATGATAACAGACGAAATGTATTTAAAAAAACACTATAACATTAATTCCTTTGTAATAGTACCATATTTGGCATGTTTTTATTTCATACTTTCCACAACTCGAACATTTTTTGTGGTCTCGACGAGTTCGAATTAACGAGAGTCGACTGTATATTGAAATGCAACCGAGATATCTATAAATTTCTTCCTTGGGATTAGCATTAGCGGACATGTCTTTTCATTTCACAGAAGTAGACCATTAAAAATCTTGCTCTTACAAGGAAGGTCTCCATACTGGGCATACTCAGATTTTTTTGAAAAAAATACTAATTAAGCTACTCATGTATGTAATAAAGGATCAGTGAAAATTAGCGGCGGAATTACAGAAGAAAACATGTAAAAAAAATAAAATACTTTCGAATCTTTGGCGTGAAAAGACCAAAGTGTCACACGATTTGGCGAGCTGTACTTTTCCCCGCCAAAAGCAAACGATTTTAATGCGACTGAAAACTTTTGGATTTTTAGAGGCCGCGTAAATGGTGTTTGATGAAATTAAACATAAACAATGAGAGAGTTTAATATATTTTATACATATATATATTAAATTGCATATGTATATATTATTTGCTGCTGTAATTATTTTATTTACCTCTGCAAAAAATATTTTTGTATATAAAAAATTCTTATTCAGTAAAATTATTTTCCTACATTTGAGCGTATTCAAAAATAAAAGCTAGACATTTCCATAGCAACAAAATTGAATTGACAATATTCAACTGGACTTTGAACTTGAAACAATTTTAATTAATTTAAATTTGAATTTCTTTTCAAATCTCGAATTTTGATGATTAAATTTGAATTGCATATAAATATCAATATAACGAAATTATACTTAAATAAACTAGAACTGACAAAACCAAAGATATTTAATTTATCTAAGCATGTTGAACATGAAACTTTTTCCCTTTAAAATGCATTTGACATAAAAACATTTTTTGAAATTGTTTTTTATTGCCAACCGATGATAAATCGCCAAATAACGAAATTTTAATCATTTTTTTACGGACAGGGAACGGAGGTTCCGCCGAAAAAAATTTTATAAACGTATATATCCTCATGAGAAGAACATTTTGTAATTTTTTCAGATTTTTCGGAGTATGCCCGTATTTAGGAGACCTTCCTTGCTAGTTTGAGCCAAATTTTGGTGCTCAGCCGCTGTCATCATAACATGGTGAAAACAAACTCGTACCCACAATTGGAGATTCCTATTTCAACCTCGTTCCAATTTATTGGAACTATGCTTCAACAGGAGCTCCAAATATTGGTTCAAGATTTTCACATTTTACAGTGGCAGCTATGTAGCTCCAAAATTTGGTTCAAACTAGGGCAAGATTTTTAAGGCTCCGCTGCAGTGAAATTCTCCGATCGCGAAATCCCACGTTCACCTATTGGAAATAATTAAAGATCGATTACTCATTGCTTAATAATTATTAAAATATCGCTTCCACCATCTGAAAATAGACGTGAGATGCCGGTGATATGCGTTTTTAAAAATTGTCTACGTACATTTTATGTATATGTTACAGGCCAAACCCGATTTTAGGCCAAACTAGATTGGCCTAGTCCAAACTAGTCTATCCTAACGCCCATCGGATAAACTAGTTTTTCCTAGGCCAAACTAGTCTATCCTAATGCCCATCGGATAAACTAGTTTTTCCTAGGCCAAACTAGTCTATCCGAACGCCCATCGGACAAACTAGTTTTTCCTAGGCCAAACTAGTCTATCCGAACGCCCATCGGATAAACTAGATTTTCCTAGGCCAAACTAGTTTGGCCGAACGGTCATTAGGATGAACTAGTTTAGCCTGCTATTCATTGGTTTGAACTAGTTTATCCTAGGCCGAACTAGATTGTCCTAGGCCAATTCAATTTGGCGTGATTTTTTTTTAATCTAAAGACCGCCACGGCGCCAACTTTCTAGTTTTGATCTAATTTAGCCTAGGCCAATGCAGTTTGACGCGATTTTACCTCACAGGCTATCAAAGTATGAGAGCTAATGTGCTCGCAGATTCTGTGTGTGTGTATGTAACCATGTACGTATGTATGTACGTATGTACGTACGTATGTACGTAATGCGATAACTCCTGATAGAAATATCCAATTTGCTTCAAAATTTGGACATAGATTTATCCTGATAACGAACTTTCCTGATTAGTTTCAGGGGTTCATTGGATAAGAATAAGAGAAGGGGAACAAAAGGCTAACCCCCCCCCCCCCTCCACTCCTTAATTTAGATAAGTCAGTTTTTCATGCAAAAGTATCAGATTTTATTAAAATTTTAGGTACAATATCAGTTTGATAAGGTACATCCATGATTAGTTGTGGGTGTTCATTGTTTACATATAAAGAAAGGAGGAATGGGGGATAACACTCTTAATTTATGTAAATAGATTTTTCAGTGATAATTTATCGATTTGTTTCAAATTTTGGATGTAAGTTTCTTCTGATAAGGCGTTTACCTGATTAATTTTGGGGGTTCTGAGTTTAAATATAAAGATAGAGCGGATTATTTTTTCAATCGGATAGAAACTTTTGGTTTTATGAAAAGATTTTTAATTCGTAACAGATATTGGTTTTCACACACATCACTTCACGCGAAATTGTTCATATTAAAAAAGTAAGTATCCGAATCCTTTTAAAAATAAGAAAAAGCTTAAATAAATTAATAAATTTTTTTAAAAAGCTCAGCGTTTTTTTAAGTTTTAGCTGCTAATTAAATATTACCAATTTTGTGAAACTTTTTGAAACATAATATAACATGATGTTAAATATTTACGAAAAAAGATGCCGCGTGAAATACCACTATTTTCTATTAGTAATTTTTGTAAAAATGTTAAATTCTTGTTGGAATTGTTGAAACTTTGTGATAGTTTATAACATGTGATAAAAAATTGTATAAAAAGTCCCATTACGAAAGGGAAAGAGGGGGGGGGGTCAAACAAAATCAGAAAATATAACGGAAATTCTAGATTGATCTATTTGAAACTTTAAGATAGTTTATGACATATGATATAAATTTATAAAAATGTATTTCGCATTTAATGCCACTATTGAAGAATAGTGATTTTTTCAAAAATCTCAAATTCTTGTTTTGAAGCACCGCGACATCGAGTAACATATCTATTGATAGATTATTTAACGGACTTTTCTTAAGATACAGTTTTGTTAGTAATAAGGTGCGCTCCCTGGTGATGGAATGTGGAATTAATACGAGCACCCTGGTGTTGGAATTTGGAACTAATACAACACGATTTAGGTATTTACGAATGTTGAATCGGAAAGAAAGAGACATGATGATAAATACTTAAGAAAAAGGATTCCGCATCGAAATACCACTATTTTCTAATAGCAATTTTTGTAAAAATGTTAAATTCTTGCCGGAACTTTTTGAAAAATCCGTAACAACGTCTTTCAAATTTTAATTTAAGCTGAAATTTGATGAAAATCTGTGTATTAGTACTATTTCAGATATTTGAATTATCGCAGAAGTCATAAAAAAACTGGATAGAAGCGCTACCTATTGAGTCATTTACTCTAAAAACAAAAGAATATTAATTTATATCAGGGACTAATTGAATTTGAAGTTTGATGAAAATCCGTGCATTTCTTCTTGCGATATTGCGATAATCATGAATAATGCCACATAGCAGCGCCACCTGTTGCACGATTTACTCCAAAAACTAAAAAGTACTTTTATACTTTTTTATATCAAGGACTAACAGAATCTGGAGTTTCATGAAAATCCATGCATTAGATCCTGAGATAGAGCTACTGCAATAATCACGAATAATACCGTATAGCGGCGCTATCTTTCAAGAGATTTACTCCAAAACTACAGAATACTAATTTATATCAGGGACTTACTGAATCTAAAGTTTGATGAAAATTCGTGCATTAATTCTTCCAAATAAACTATTTCAGGAATCGGGAAAATTGAACAGAACAGCGTCACCTATTGAACAATTAACATGAATACGTAAAAAGATTTAGTTCATATCACGGATTTACTGATTCGGAAGTTTGATGAAAATCCGTAAATTAGTTATTGAAATAGTGTTAATGCAAATCAGTAAAAACGCACTTTCGAAGCGTCATCTGTTGAACTATTTACATGAAAAAGTAATCAGCATCGATTTATATCAGGGACTATCTGAATATACATTTTTATTAAATTCCGTCTATTAGTTCTTGAGATACAGCTATTGTGAAAATTGTGAAAAATGCAGCATATTATAGCCATGTTGAGTGATTTACTTCAAAATAAAAACAACACCAACTCATGTCATGGACGAACTGTATCTAAAGTTCGATGGAAATTTGATTGTATTAGCTATTAAGATAAAGCTGATGCGTAAATCGTAAAAAATGCCAAACAGTACTCCACCTGATTAACGATTTACACCAAAAACTAATCAGTATCAATTTAGATCAGAGACTACCCGAATATAATTTTTTATTAAATTTCGTGCATTAGTTCTTCAGCCGCGTCCCCACAGACTGCGGCAGCGTATAGCAGGTGTGCTGCACGCGTACTGCCGAATGCGCTCTTCCTTTTCGAATGAACTTCGAAGCGAACAAAAGTTAAATCGTAGCAAGCATGCTGAGCACGCACAACTGAATGTAACCCTCCTTTTCGAAAGAACCTCGAAGCGAACGAAATTCGAACCATATTTCCGCTACCCACACCAGTCCGATAGCGGGCGAAGCCAGCAAGTTTTAACTAAGCCACGTTATATTAGTTCCTCATTCCAACACCAGGGAGCGTACTCTATGATTAACAAAACTGTATTTGAATGAAACTCCGTTAAACAACCTATTAGTAGATGTGTTACTTGAGGTCACGGTGCTTTAAAACATAGAATTTCCGTTATATTTCCTGATTTTGTTCGCAAACACATCCTCTTTCACGCCGAAATGTAACTCTTTTTTTTTTTTTAATTATATCATATGCGATAAACTATCACAAAGCTTCAAAAAGTTCCAGCAAGAATATAACATTTTTACAAAAATTACTATTAGAAAATAGTGGTATTTTGATGCAAAATCTTTTTTCTTAAATATTTATCATGTTTTTTTCACTTCGAAGTTCATTCGCTTCAACATACGTCCGTTTCAAGATTTTATATAAAAGAAGGGGCCCGATAGCGGGCGAAGCCGGCTGGCTTGAACTAAATCGCGTCCAAATTCCAACACCAGAGTGCTCGCATTATATTAGTTACACATTAGTCCGTTATATTAGTCCTACACACGTACGTACATAAGTATGTACATACGTACGTACATGGTTACATACACACACACAGAATCTGCGAGCACATTAGCTCTCAGGCTTTGATAGTTTGTGAGCTAAAATCGCGTCGAATTGCATCAGCCTAGGCTAAATTAGATCAAAACAAGAAAGTTGGCGGTGTGGCGGTCTTTAAATTCAATAAAATCACGCCAAATTGAATTGGCCTAGGACAATCTAGTTCGGCCTAGGATAAACTAGTTCAAACCAATGAATAGCAGGCTAAACTAGTTCATCCTAATGACCGTTCGGCCAAACTAGTTTGGCCTAGGAAAATCTAGTTTATCCGATGGGCGTTCGGATAGACTAGTTTGGCCTAGGAAAAACTAGTTTGTCCGATGGGCGTTCGGATAGACTAGTTTGGCCTAGGAAAAACTAGTTTATCCGATGGGCGTTAGGATAGACTAGTTTGGATTAGGCCAATCTAGTTTGGCCTAAAATCGGGTTTGGCCTGTAACATATATAAAAAAATCTTTATAAACTTTGAAATTTCCATTTGATGAAATTTCACCATCTTTTTAAAAACACTAAAAATTTGCGTAGATAATTTTTAAAAACGCACATCATCTACATTTGACTTCTACTTTCTGATGGTGCTGAAAACGTTATTTCATTAATTACATTCAGTAATGAGTTATAACATTTCAAAATTTTCTCATATGTTAACGTGGAATTTCGCGATCGGAGAATTTCACTGCAGCGACCCTTAACAGTGAACGAAAAAAAAAAATGTGAGAAAACGAAAAATGTTTCTGAATCCAGAAAAATATAATATAACCAACGAAAGAAAATACAGTGAAACCTCCCTGTACGACCAATTCCATTTAACGACCACCTTCCTGAACCACAATTTTATCACGGATTAAAATTTATTCCCGTAGGTTCAATACTAATTTTATCTCCATTCAGATACCATCCCCAATCGCATTTTTGCCGATCCCACCGAAGCTAGCATAGGGGAGAAAAATACGGGCTTCTGATTGGTTGAATAATTTTGCTTTCCTTTATTTTTGGGTTTACGTTTATTTAATCATCAATTTCTGTTTGAAAAGCTTTTGAAAGCTAGATTTTCCTTCTGTTTTTACATAGTTATCATATCATATCATATATATTATAAAGCAGAAGTTCTGAAACTTCCAAACGGGTGTTTTAAAAAACTACCCGATGGATCTTTTTGCAGATTATATCATTCGGTAGGAAATATTTTTGCGGATGTTTATGATACAAATATACAGGGATAACTCTGATTTTTCGTACTAAATTTCGTATTTTTCGGTTATTTTTGACGGAAGGGTTGCAACAACTAATTTTTTGGCGATAATTATATTTCAAAAAAGAAATGAAATGCTTTCTCTAATGGAAAATAATGTAAACATTTCGAAAAAACCCTGTTAATTCATTAATTTAAAAATAAATAATGATAAAAAGAAAAAAATCCGTTTAATGCAAAATAATATTATGAAAGGACAATATTTGTCTTTAACGAAAAAAAAGAATATTTATAATATTTAAAAGTATCTCAATGTGAAAGAAAGTTTTGAAGTGACACAATATTTGGCTATTTATTTCTTTCGAGCCAGATTAAAAAAAACAACAAATCAAAAATTTCATAACTAAAACATAAGTATTTTTTCTTTCTTTTTTTAAAAATATTTTTAAATCTAATTTTCCCGTTATGTGTTTTACAGAAGAAACTCGCAGAATTATTTTTTTTTTAAAGGCTCTAATTGTTATTTGAATGTTGTTTTTTCAATCGGGTGTTTCAATCTACTTTTGTCGCCAATCAATGCGATTCTAAACCAAAAAAAGCACAATGTTTTTCCACATACATAGATATTGTAAAATAATTTAACTGCAACTTTTAATTTTTTTTTTTTTTGGAACAGATATCTCCTATGCACTACGTTGGTGCGATTTGTCTCTTAAGCCAATACCATATATACATCTGGGTGATTAATTGACGCCAAAGTGTCATTATTTTGCTTGATATGGCAACCCGGATGTCATTGTCTATTTATTAATAAATTGTCTATTTACAATTTTTTTTCTTTTTTATCCAATTATATAAACTATTTTAATCTAGGCACATTTGTCATACATGCGCCACATTTGCGCTACTACAATAAAATGGCGATTTTATGCCTCACTTGGTAACCTGGCTATTGTTTATTTATTAATAAATTTTTATTTTATTTTGTTATTTTTTAAAGGATATAAATAGTTTTGTTTTATAATTATTAACTAAACTTTTTAAAATTTATTGTTATTTTCTATTTAAAATGACAGAAAATAATTGTAAACTCTCTATGTAACTGGTATTTGAAAACAAAATTTTCTCCAAATCGGCATGAGAAGAAAAAAAATCTCGCCAATGTGGTGCGTATATGTCATGTAAACATTTTTCTTCACTATACTACAGTATTTAAACATGCTGTATAAATAACGATTATTGTTTTTTACAAACATGTTTGGCACAGATATTATATACACATTGAGGTATCTGACTATCGCCAAAACGGTGTTATTTTGCCTGATATGGTAACCCAACACTAGGGTTTTCTGTATTAATAAATTGTTTATTCGCTGTTAATTTCTTTTTAGAAATTCTATAAATTGTTTTGTGCTATCGTAACTTTTTTTATTTATTAATATTTTCGTTTTAAAATAACGAAAATAATTTTAAAAAATGCACATTTCTTCGCTATTCTAAAACGGGGATTTTGCCGCATTGGTATTGGAAGGAAATCTTGCAAATCCGGGTTTGTGCCGGAGTTTTTTGTGAAATATGATATTTTCAAATGTAAATTGAGTGCTACTTGATTAACACGTCGGCCAGTTTCTCTAAACTGTTCAAATTTACATAAATTCATTTTAAATAATGAAAGAACAATAAATATAAATAAAAAATACAAATTAAAAGTCGAATTAAAAAGTACTTATGACGTAAAAAATACGTGTATCACGTGTAATATCAATTGCTATCATACTTACGATCATCGATTATTGACATTTATTCCTATAATCTGCTATTATTTTTTTTTCTCGATACAATAATCAAGTAGTACCGTCGTACATTGTACAAACTCCAGTTAATATTACAAAAATAGAGCTAAATAACTAAATTTATGTGCAAATGCACAGCACACACCCATGTTGTTAGAAAGAGGCACATATGTTATATATGCACCACGTTGGGGTGATACATTTCTGGCGCCACTTTAAGGGAGACCCGAACCCCATTTTCGGCCAAAAATCATCAAAAGTTCAAAAAAAATTTATCTCAGAAAACGATAAAATACATATTTGCGAATATCCATGCAAAATTTCAGAACTCGGGGACACTTGGAACAGGTAGAAAATGAGCTTTTTTAATTGTACTCACTAGTGATGGGCGATAACGAGAAGTTTTTCTCGATTTTTTCGATTGTATGAACATCTCGATAACTTTCGATTGTGTAAAATTTTTCTCGATGACTCCAGTTTGCAATTGCTTTTATACCATACAGGATTCAATTTTATCAAGAGTCTACTACAGGTGAATGAGTCGGTGTTAATAAAGACACGACGGATTCACTCGCTAGTTAATAGATAAAGAAATAGATAATTCGGAATTTATAATTAAAGAAGTTAATCAGGATGTTTAACAATTGCTCTGTATTACTTTTAGAAAATAATAAAACTAGAATTGCCATTTCTTCTTTCTGTTTTTTTTTTTTTTTTTTTTTTTTTTTTTTTTTTAAACATGATATGCACATTTATACACAATCAGAACAATTTATTAACAGTATTTTCATTTTACGGCGTCAAACTCAATTGTTCTATATTACTTTTTAAAAAAAATTGCAATTTCTTTTTCTTATTATTATTTTAATGATATACCCATTTATGCTCCTAATAAGTACATTAGCATTCAGGATGGTCTATTTGCAAATAATTTTTCGACCAATCAGAAGCCCGTATTTTTCTCCTCTATGCTAGCTTCGGTGGGATCGGCAAAAATGCATCCCAATCGAACTCCTTCCGTGAGCGACCAATTTCTTTGAAGAAAATGAAACAAATACCGTTTATTCCGGGTCACTTGATGAAGGTTTTTATTGGAAAAATAATTCCGGAGAGAGCGTTATTCATCAAACTTCTAAACTAAGTTTATTTATTTATTTATTTATTATTTATTTATTTATTTTATTGTATTCCGGTATCTTAAGTATTTAATCCCTTTTGTGCCTTTTAAGGCAATGAATTTCACTCTGATGAGAAATTATGAATAACGATTAATAAACTCTTAAAGAAATGGATAAGATAATGAAATCGTCATTATTTGTTCCCGTCCAAAACAATTCGCATTTATTTACTGAACTTTGAAAGTTCTTCGAATGAAAAGTTTTAAAAGAAAACCGTAAAATCAAAGCAAACGTCAATGCATACATTTTTTTTTAGCTCTGCAGTAATTATTTTATGTAATTATTATTTTTTTATATTTATATTATAATATCTTTTTAATGATATCTCATTATGATATTAGTATTCCCGTAGGTTCAATACTAATTTTACCTTCATTCTGAGACCATCCCAATCGAACTCCCTTTATGAGAGGCCAATTTCTTTGAAGAAAATTAAATAAATTCCGTTTTTACCTGGTCACTTGATGAAGGTTTTTAATAGAAAAATAATTCCGGAAAGTACGTTATTCATGAAACTTTTTAACAAATTTTAAGTTTTGTTTTATTATTCCGGTAACTTTTAAGTATTTAAACCCATGAGTAAGTTTTTAGGCAATGCATTTACCTTAATCAATAAAATCCCCTGTCTTATTCTGTCAGGAAACAGATAAAGTAATGAAATCGTCATTATTTGTTATCAGCTAAAACAAGAATTGCATTATTTACTGAACCTCGAAAGAAATTTGAAAAAAAGAAAAAAAGTTATAAAAGCTAAAACCGTAAAACCAAAGTAAACGTTAATATATTCACTTTTAAAACTCTGCAGTAATTAATTATGCATTCAACTTTTCTTTTGAAACTTAATTTCTTATGTTTTTCCTAAATGTGAAAAACAAATTTTAGTAACATTAATTGTTATCTTTTTTCAACAATTAAATTCTAGATTTAAACACGACTGAGAGACTACCTCTCAGAACGACCAATTATCATTAGAACGGAGCGTGGTCGCTTTAAGGAGGTTTCACTGTATACAATAATCTCTTTCGATTATATTCGATACCGAAAAGTGTTCTTTATTAATCGAAACCTCAGAAGCAAATATATTTACGAGATTTAAAAAAAACATTAATAAAAATACGTTTTTTTTTTATCCACTGATTTTCGGAAATATTTCCGAGTTGTTTTTATAGTGTACTAATGAGTTTTCTAATCCCGGAATTTAGGTTTTTCGGATGCTGTGAATTCTCAAGTCAGTGTTGCCAGATAGGGTAATTTTTTTATTTCAGAATATTGGACTGTCACCGCTTTTTAGGTACGTGCGTAATTATATAAATACGTAGTGCCTATAGTCGTCGTTCCATAATACATTTGTTAAGAAATAACATATAATTACAAAAAAATTAACTTTCAAAATTGAGCAATTTTACAGGAAAAATCCTTTACTCTCTAATAGAAAATAAATTTACCTCTTGAAATTTAGAATTGTTTTCAATAGATAACTTTAATATCTCAGATGATCGAAATCTGACATTTCGTGATATTTATCCAGTCATGATTTATGCTAAGAATGCTTAAATGAAATTTAATGTTTAATTTGATAAAATTGGTTTTATTAAGTAAATGCAAGGAGTCAATATTATACGAATTAAATATTTCCAACCGAGCGAAAAATTGTCCAGGCCGGGAATCGGACCCAGATACTTGGCTTACAAGGCCAATTCTTTACCGTTTAAGCTAACTGGGCACGACAACCGGTGGGCATTTTTCGCTCAGATATCCTTGTAGGTCATAACATCTGGTCTGTCATTTAGACAGTTCAGCAGAATAGACCGCAGGTAAAGAAACTCCTTAGAACGGTGGATACGTAGATAAATTGCATTTTTAACACAATCTAGAATCCAAACTGATTGGTAAAGTTATCATACGAATTAAATACAGTCGAGTCTCTATATAACGAAATCCATCGTTCCAGTAAAAATTTCGTTATATAGAGAAATTCGATGTATAGAAAATGATGATAAAAATCGTATTTAATGTGTAAATTTTTAACAAATATTATTTTTGATGTTTTTAATTAAGAATTTGTAATGTTTAAAAGTAAATATTAACCTAACATTCTATATCTTAATTATTTAAGCAGTTTCAAAAAAAGAGAACAGACATTTATTTGAAAGCTTAATGAAAATCAAATAAGGAACACTTGCATTAATTACAGACGAAAAAATCTGTAATTTTTGGTTGTTTTGATTTTAAAATTGTTACCTCCTCAAAAAAAAAAATGCTCAAATTTTAGCAAGGAATGAAAAATTGTAGTTAACATTTTCCTCCATTTGAAGGCCTCTCTTATGTGCGTCTTATTGATTCCTTTCTTATATGTGTAACAATCTAATTGACTCTGTTTTGAGAAGCGTATTGAAAAGTGTGTGGGAGGTGGGATGAATTCGTTGGATTTAAAGAACAAGGAGATAAGTAATATATATTTTTAAAAAAACTCAGCACTGAGCGATAAATCAAAAATAAGTGATGGAAAATTGATTCCATATGATTTCGAATCTTTTTTTAAAACTGAATAAATTAAGACCAATTTATGAAAAAAATTCGTTATATGGAGATAGATATTTCGCTATATAGAGACTCTTTTTAATGTAATCATGCGAAAAGGGAACCATTCCTACTAAAAATTCGTTATATAGAGAAATTCGATGTATGGTGTTTCGTTATAGGGAGACTCGACTGTACTTCCAACTGAGCGAAAATAAGCCAAAATTAATTAAGTTTGCTTTCATTTTGCGTCCATTTAGAGAGTTTCATTCTAAATAAATAATTCACAAAACTTATAATACATATTTCGATATGCTAATTTCTAACTATTGTTTTTTTTTTCTTTATAGTTGTCCTGGATACAAATCGATGGTACCATAAAACGTACATAACCGGAGATGACCTGAGCATTACTATTGGTTCAGAATTCGATTGATTACAAAAGTTATTGACCAAGAATAAGTCGATGAAAATCATTATTTTGTTTATGTGCAAGTATTACACTGTGATTTTTTTCATCATCAATTTAAAGTTCCAAACATTATTCGTATTTTCTACTGTCATTTTTTTTTTTATTAATTTATTTTATTTTGTTTTATTGTAATATGATTTTAATGATAGCATAATATGCTAGTTATTTTACGCTTATTGTAATATAAATGTAAATAAGCCAAAGAATTTGTTTTGCACACAGTTTAATTTTCTTGTGTATGTGTATATTTTTGAGATGTATGTTTTGTTCCTGTGCTTCAGAAATTATATCAACTGCTGCTGTTGATAATAAAGAAGATGTAAAGATACCAAAAATCTTTTTGTTTGTTACTTTATGCCTTTCAATATTGTAATATGCGAAATGCGAATGTGTGCTTCAACAAGCATCAGTGGTGCAATCGTAAAGAAAACAGAGGATATCAAAAACTATATACTATGTATCATCAAAAAACTATATATGTATTCGTGAAGGTGTCGCAATCGCAAAATTTCAATTACAGGCGAAAATTTTTATATTTTATTCGCACCTACATTAAAAGAAAAAAAAAAACAAGAAACAAAAAACAAAAAAAAAATCATAGTTTATTTATTTATTTATTTATTTATTTATTTTTATTTTTTTTTTTTGTAAATGTTCTTAAAACGTATGTAAAAAATTTTTGCTTTAAAAAAGAGATGTAGTGGCGTAGCAAGCGGGGGCGTTTAAGGGGTGACACCGAATCTTTATTTGCAAATATATATTTATATATATAATCTTATAAGATTTTGGAAAACAGTTCTGAAAAAAAAAGAAAGAAAAATTTTTTTAGCGCACAACAAAACATTTTTTTTTTTTTTTTTTTTTTTTTTTTGAGAACGTGAATTTTTATACAGAATGGTGTGTCTAAATAAGATATGCACCAGGGAACAAAAACCAACCTATCCGACGAGTAGGTAGAGAAAAGCGAACTTTAAAAGAAAGAATTTTCTTCTACATATAGACACCACATTGACTTATGCGGACTATGGGTTAAGTAATAAATCGTAATAATATAATTTTTTTATTTTATGTAGGAGGAAGAAAGGTAAATAAGGAATGGTATGGTCAAAGAAAATAAATTGAAACTAATAACTGTGAATTAATATAAAGAGATAAAAACTTTTTAAACACTTCTTTAAAAGCTTAAATTCGCTGGTCATTTGTTATAATAACATAGAATTTTGATTAAAAAAATATGACGGATCGGCGGGGAGGGGTGGGAGTGACATCATGGTTGCTGGGGTGACACAATTTACATCCGCCCCGGGTGTCACCCATCTTAACTATGCCACTGAAGTGATGAAAGCATTAAATATTTTTCGCCTGTAATTGAACCTTTGCGATACACCCACACGTGTATTAATACATGATAGTGGACCATTTTGTTACAACTTTTTTCTGAAATTTTTGTTGTTTTAAAATTTATTTTTATCGGATTGCATCGAACTGATTCATCTCGGATATCTCGATGTAACTGACACGAGCGGAATAAAAAACGGAACTATTCCAGGATTTATCAAGACGATTTCTATATCTTCAGATATTTATTTGTTGATAACATGAAACATTTATATTTAGCTCAATTGCAAAACCGAGCAGCAATTTTTTTTTTTTTTTTTTTTTTTTTTTTTGTGTGCAGACTTGTATGTTTTCTTTTTTTGCGGCATAGTTATATTTAAAACTAACCGAACTTTTTTTCAAAAATAATATGTATTTTAAGGGAATAAAAATTTGGACATACAATTTTTTTTCTTAAATTTTCATCATAGCAGTATGAAATTTTGTGCGCATATACATTTCATCAAAAGCATATAGAACACCTTCAGAAAAATTTCCAATCTTAAAATTATTAATTTTAAAAAAAATTTTAGATTTAAATTTTAAAATGCTCCTCGTGCAGGGGTCGAAGCACATAGGATAAATTTTGTTGTTCTTAACCAGTATTTTTCATCAATATTCTGCATTATATATTCTTATTGCATATCTTTTAAAAGTGTTTCGTGAAGATTATTCATAAAAGGTATTGGTAAGAGTAATAAAATTTGTCTTATATGCTCCGACCCCTGCTCGTGTCTTAATTTTTGAAACATTTTCTTGCTTTTGCATTTTTATCACTTAAAACTTTATAATAAACAAATTCGTGTACGATTTTTTTTATCTCTTGAATATTTAATATTTTACAGATTTTTTTTTCTAAATTCCATATCGATTTTCATCAAAATTTTGCCTTTTAATAAGTAAAAAATCAAATTTGACTATCTTAATAAAGACTAATTTTAAAAAGCTTACACAATTTCTTTCTAAGCAATATCAGGATACTTCCTTATCAATTTCATAAATACTGATAAAAAATTACGTCCAAAGGAGCATTTCAAAAATCTAAAAACGCTGAAAAATTAGTTTTGAGAAAATCAGATTTAAAGTATATAAATACACTTACCTTTATTATTTACTTCCTAAAATCTTCAAAAATGATATTTTAATAAGAAAAAACTGCTTGGTACTATTATACCACAAAAATAGACTTTTTTGCGACGATTTTGCTCAAATAAAGGTCCACACTGTCCCCTTAATCCGGGAAGCATTTTCAGAAAGAATCACGTTTTGAGCACCAGCCTTGGCGAGTTGGCGAAAGCGAGAACGTTCAGCTAGCTGCATCGCCAAACACAAAATAAACTGTATAACCCACTTAAGTTCAAATGTGTCGTAAAGCATATGATTAACAGAATTATATTTATTACAAGAGAATCTATTGTTTTTAATTAACTTCTCAATTTCTTCGAACATAACGAGCTAAGGAAATAATATTTTAGAATTGCGAAAAAAAAAAAAAAAAAAAAAACTCTTTAGATGTTCTGTGAAATTTAAAGCATTTTAATTTGAAAAAGCTCTTTGTTTTGAACTATGTTTTAATCATAAACAACGGTGAATAACATTTCCTCATATTATAGTCTTTGCTTGATAACATTTACGGAAAAACAAATGAACAATAAGCGCGATCTCTTTGCAGAAGGAAGGGTTGCTATTCGCTAGGCGTTTGACGTTACAAACAAGAAAGGGTGCGCAGCATTGACTTCATATCCGCGCCAATCGTTGTTCTGGCGATAAGGTGCTCAAAACGTGATTCTTTCTGAAAATGCATCCGGGAATGCTTGAGCGTATCCAAGATATGTAAGATTTATATTTTGCAACCAATAAACCCAAATAAAAATCGTCATTTTATTTAGCCGTTGGTATTTCTCACAGGTTCTGTGATCAAATAATTTGAAGATTATTTTTCGAAGATAGTGGTGAGAAATGTTATAACCGTGCGTACATGGGTATGCCATTCCCTGCTCATGTAATCCCAGAGATTAACCTGAATTCATTTTTTTGCATGCAGGCTGTTCATTTATTATTAGCAATTTACTTTGTCTTGTGAACAATTAAAATTTAGATAAACGTGTTTCTAAATTGTGTATCATTATAGATAAAGTGTGTATCGCTGAAATCTTCATAAAAATGTCCCATGCGACATAAAGTTTGAGTACATTGTTGAGGTAGGTTACTACAATATTACCCATTAAAAATCAAGACAAATGTGAGTAGGACTTAGTGTTGCCAGATTTATCTTAGAAAAAAAGGAAGATTTTGATTAACAGTTGTTATAGTCCAAGAGCCGACCGCACAAAACCCTAAGACATAGAGCACAAGAAAAAAATCCTTTATTTTATGGAAGAGTAGTCATAGGGGAATCTAATGATCCATGTACCGGAAGTGAAGTGGTGCATAAGCCAAAAATGGATACCACTAGTAGTTGAGTCGTAGGTTTAGCATTGTGTTTGCCGAACAATCAAAAGTATAAAAACACGAAAAACTAGGTGCAGGAAAACACAATGCTAAGCCTACGAGTCAACCACTAGTGGTATTCATTTTTGGCTTATGCACCACTTCACTTCCGGCAGACATGCATCATTAAATTATTTTATGACTACTCTTCCATAACATAAAGGATTTTTTCTTGTATTCGATGACTTAGGATTTTGTGCGGTCAGCTCTTGGACTATTAGTTTGAATTTTATCGCGTTATCGTTCTTTTTTATACCGTACTACTAAACTATGTTGAATGTGCCAGTAAAGTTTTCGGTTACAAATTTGTTTTAAAAGAATTTATTACTTAACATAGATTTATTTATGTAGAATATTTAAGATAGTAGATTCTATAGTTTTGTGAAATTAAGGAGGCAACTGGGGATTCAAGTAGCTCACAAACCTCTCATGATGTTATTTAAAAATCATAGAAGATTAACAATTCTGTAACATTAGTGCATGCATTGACAATTTCAGAGTTAAATCTTCTGAAACTATTTTGGGACACTATTATGAAAAGAAAAAACTTGCAATTTGAAAGTTTCAGACAATATGTAAAATGGGTTAAAAATAGAAATGTAGAGTTGACATTGGGGTGTCTAATCTGCAGATTTGCATTAGAAATATGGTCAGTAATTAAAATACAGTACTTCTTCACATACAGATATGTTTTTTTCACTGATGAATTATCAAACGTTCAAGACAGAAAAGCATTAACGTTTGGGGCAGCTCATCTGCCTTTAAAAAAATGACTTCAGATGTTTAGAGACAGTTTACAGTAGAGCTCTGCACGGGCCGAAATTTCCAGGCCCGGGCCCGGCTCGAAAGTTAAAATTCCGGTCCGGCCCGAACGAAAGAAATATTGGCCCGACCCGGCCCGGCCCGAAAGTTAAAATTTCGGCCCGAGCCCGGCCCGGCCCGACCCGGCCTGGCCCGAAAGTTAAAATTTCGGCCCGAGCTCGGCCCGGTCCTGAAAAAAGTTTAAAATTCGGCCCGAACCCGGCCCGGCTCGAGTGAATTTCTACAGAACATTGATCTTTAATCTTATGGAAGAGTTCTGACCAAAAAAAATTACATTATTCTTTTTTTCCATGTTTATAATCTCCATTTATGCAGAAGTGCCGTAAGCTGCGATATTTATGCTTTTAAATGAATCTTTGTTTGTTGTATGTAAATGTTTCAGTTATCACTAGTATTATTAATCCATATTCCCTGTAATGGAGACAAAAAATCGAAAAAGCGGTATATGGTAAAATTTCCAAAGACGAAATCGCTCTGGAACGAAAAAAAAATGCATTCTCTTCTTAACAGATGTAAATGTTTAATATATTTTTTTCTCCCGTATTGTTGTATTCATTTTACATGGATGAACATTTTAAAAGAAACTTGCAGTTTTAAGTAAAAAAAAAAAAAAATCCGTCATAATCATGTTTTCTTTTTTTTTTCTTTTGTGTGTGTGTGTGTTTAATTCTATTTTAAAACGTCTAGTAATCTACGATTCTTTAGAAGGAATAAATTCTAATGTTTAATTATAGAATAATGACGGCTTAAAAGTATATGCTTTTTTTGCAGAAATTTTTGGACAAAGACAAATACAGTCAAACCCCGTTAATACGCGCCCTGCTTAATACGCGAAACCGCTTAATACGCGAATTTTCTTTGGTCCCTTGAAATTCTCATATCTTACACATATAAAAAACCCTCTTTAATACGCGAATGGTTAATACGCGAACCCGTTTAATACGCGAAATTTTATCAGTCCCTAGAAAAAAAAAAACCTACGTTTAATACGCGAATGAGCTTAGTTCTAAACATACGAGTTTTTAGATGAAGTATTTTCCCAAGCATTTTATACAGCAATTATTTAACTTATTTCTTATAAAACAGCTATTTAAACCCAATTAAATTCAGCATTTCCCCCTCAAAACCTCACGCTGACTAGATTTGGACCCCGATCAGAGTCTAGCACAAGACTGTCCTATCAAATCTCTCCCAATGAAATCTCTTAAGCGAGGCGAAGCTAGTGTTGTACAAAAGTTAAAAACATTATGTCTGCTTTGAAAAACACCTGTTTTCATTTGGATAGTATATAAAACCACTTTGTAAAACTTTAATGGAAATTCAATTAAAAAAATACAGCATTTAGAGATTTTTAACTTATGATTTGGCCTATCATGAGACGCTAATTAAGAATATGTAAATTAAAAAATAATTGTTGTAAACCGTTTTGAAATCAGTAAAAACCTGAGTGTTTTGTCGTGTTTTCGCTCGCTTTATGTACGCATTGGTTCAAAAAATCAAATTACGCAGAGCAGAATGTACCTTTTATTAAATACTTTTCTTGCATTTTTTGTCATTTAAAAATATAGATGTAGACAAAAGGGAATTAAGTTTATAAAATCGTACAAATTTGAAGTTCATGTAAGGCTCATTCATCGCGGGAGCGGACTGCGCGAGTCAGATAGGACTTATAAAAAGCAAAAATGAAAATAACTTTTCCTTATTGTTAAGAAATGATGTGACCCCTTCCCCTGCTTTAAATTAGAGCGATAGAACCGATAGATGGAGCATGCGCTACAATCGCAAATTAATATTGTGGTCTTTCCAATCGCTGTTTCATCAGTGCTGTTATATTTTTAAAAGAAGAGAGTCGCTTGTCGCTCCCAGTATTATCTAGTTTACGATATCCATCTATGCTTTTATAATCTAGTCTTAACTGTGGCGGAAGTAGCAAAACATATTTAACGAAAGGCTTTCTCTATCCTTGAGAATTTACAAATTATAAATCAATACGATGCCCAAACTATCTAAAATAAGTCTGCGTTCGTCAAAGCAAAAGGCATACCTGAGTCAACTTTAAGGACTTTGTTAAAGAATAGGAATGCCATCGTTAACCAAGCTGTGGTTGTAGGAACAAAGAACAGGAAAATAAAAACCGCCAGTTTGAGGACATGGAAAAGGGCCTTCACGAGTGGTTTGTTCAAGCGCGCTCTACGAATATCCCAATAAGCGACTTGCTATTACAAGGAAAAGCTTCTAAAATCGCAGCAAAAATGGTATTGCTAAATTTCAATGCCTCAAATGGGTTACAGAATCGATTTAAATTTCGGTACGGCATAAAATTGAAGCAAGTGTGCAGTGAGTCAGCTGCAGTCAACATTAAAGATGTTCACTGTTGGAAAATTAATGTGCTTTCACAGCTTGTAAAAAACTACTCAAATCGGGATATTTACAACGTGGACGAATTTGGGCTTTTTTACAAACTGACACCCAATAAAAAAATAACCATAGAAGAAGAAACATATCATGGAGGCAAACTGAGCAACGAGCGGAATAGTTAGCTATTTTGTTCGTTGCCAACTCTGCTGGATAAGATAAATTAAAGCTGCTGGTCATAGGGAAATCACGCACCCCACGATGTTTTAAAAATGTCAAGAATTTCCCCTGTCTGTACTAAAGCAAGCGTAGAGCATGGATAACGGACAACATTTTTACAACATGGCTTCGTAATTTTGATTGGTGTATAAGAAAAGAATCGCGCCATGTGTTATTGGTTGTGGACAATTGCCCTGCGCATCCAAAAGATAATGAAGAACTGAATAATGTCCAAGTAGAATTTCTACCAGTGTGATCCAGCCAATGGAACAAGGAATAATTAACAACGCCAAATTAAATTTCAAGATTCACGTGGTCGACGATACCATCATCAAATGGAACACGGTAACAATCCTTCTTGCTACGAGTGTCGTCCAATTACAGCTCTCGACGCTATGCATATGCTTACTGCAGCATGGGAGAGTGTCACACCAACAACAATTACAAATTGCTTTAACAAAGCGGGTTTCGGAAGTAGCGAGGACATCATTTACACAGATCCAACCTCGCAACCTAATATTGAAGAAGCTTGGCTGGCCGCACAAGAAACTATAGGGGAAAATTTTGCCGATTTAGCCACGTTCATTAATATCCTCAAAGATCTAGTTACCTCCGAATTTAGAAGCCTTGAGGATATCATTGCCGATGCAACTGCAACTGACAAACCGGATCAGGAGGAAGAAGATCAACAATTACAAATTGCTTTAACAAAGCGGGTTTCGGAAGTAGCGAGGACATCATTTACACAGATCCAACCTCGCAACCTAATATTGAAGAAGCTTGGCTGGCCGCACAAGAAACTATAGGGGAAAATTTTGCCGATTTAGCCACGTTCATTAATATCCTCAAAGATCTAGTTACCTCCGAATTTAGAAGCCTTGAGGATATCATTGCCGATGCAACTGCAACTGACAAACCGGATCAGGAGGAAGAAGATGATGAACCTGCGCTTCCGGCCACATCCCCATTCTCCAAAGTTACAGAGGCATTCAATTTCCTAAGACAATATGCGTCCTCACTGGACAAAAAGCCCTCAACAAGAGAACTTTAGCACTACCTAAATAAGGCGGAAAACATCATGGTGCTATTGCGACCGCATGTCAAACAGGCCAAAATTGAGAGCTACTTTTCCAAAAAGTAACTTTTATGATATTATTGACTTCAATAAGTTTTTTTTAAATTGACTTTTTATTATTATCAACACTATTTATTATCGCATCTATCTGTTCTGTATAGCTAACAAAGATTTCAATTTGGTTAACATTAGTTTTAGTTAATATGATTAGCATAAATTTTTGTGTTTGTCTTATTCAATTTTATCCATCATACATAATAAATCTAAATATGAAAAGACATAGGATTTTTACTTGAAAAAATAACGGATATTTCAATTTTCAACTTTCAAGTGTTCCTGCTTTTTAAGCACATAATGATTAAAATAAATAAAATGTCATTTTATGTCTTAAAAACGCTAAAAATTGAAAAATAATGTGTTTTTTTCCGCATAAATTGTCATTAGATAGACCACTCGACGAAAATTCACGACCATCGGTTAATACGCGAACCCGTTTAATACGCGAATTTTGACCGGACCCCTGATTCGCGTATTAACGAGGTTCGACTGTATTACTGATTTATAAAAAGTTGAGAAAAGGATTTTCATATGGGAAGATTCAATAGGAACTGATTATTTTGGTCCATGAAAACTAGGAAGAATGGAATCAGTCTCGGCTTCGTACGGAAAAAAAGTTAGGCCCGGCCCGAAAGGATTACTGACTAGGCCCGGCCCGGCCCGGCCCGGGTCTTCAGAAGTAAGGCCCGAGCCCGGCCCGGCCCGAATGCCATTATTGGAAATCGGCCCGAGCCCGGCCCGCGGCCCGTGCAGACCTCTAGTTTACAGATAGACAGACGAACGGACGGCAAATTTTTTCTAAAAATATGTTGTTCGGAAACTTCAGTATCTGAAACGTGTAAATCCGTCAAAAATTTTTCTTCGATTTTCAAAACGATGATTGTAAGATTTACCCTATACTACGTATGATGGGGGGGGGGGGGGGGGGATGGACGATTTTTTACGGAGTTTGTGCTGGCAATCGGGATGTCAATACAATTCATTTTTTAACGGAAAAATTTACATAAATTCCAAATAAGCTTTCTTTTCTTTTTTTTTTTTTTTTGGTGGGGGGGGGGACATTTCTGGAATTTACGGGCATCCAGATTGCCAGTTCAATATCCGTAAAATCGTCCGTTTTTTTTACAGTGTATCCCCTACGCCCCTGATAGTGAACTACACTAACTTAAAAAAGAAAGAACATTTCATTAATACATTAAAAAAAATTCAGTCTTAGCTGCTAAAAATAAATATTTTTTTACTTTGTTATTTGTTTTTTATTTGTACTTGTACACGCTAGTACGTAATTCTCAATAGCTACCTAAAAATTCATTATTAAAAAAAAGTTTCAGAAATCCTTGATCAGGGATAAATAACAGTTAATCGATAAAGAAACTGTTGCCCTAGTGAAATAAAGCTTCGTGAATGGAAGAGTGGCGCCAGAAGCAGGCGCCAGGGTCGCATCTCATGAGAGATGCGGCCAGGAAAGTTACTAACGAAAAAACATATAATTATGGAGACACAAAATTCATAATTTTTTTTTTCAGAACTTAAATAGCATGCTAAATAACATGCTTAAGTATCATGCTAAATACAAAATAGGTAAAAATCAAAGTCAAAAGGATCCATCTCAAAGGAACGGTTGATTTTAAGCTTTCATTAAAAAAAAGAAAGAATAAATCCAACAAAAATCAGTATTACATTCAGTATCAGAATTCTTTCCAGTGCGTGCCAGAAACTTGTTTCATCGTTCTATTTCGACAACTGTTTTAGGCAAAATTCACCATTAAATTCTAGTGATGAAAAAAAAACATACAAGATGACATATGCCCAATTTTTAATACTACGCATACAGGTTCATGATGTATTTATGTGACACATATAAAGCTATCGTTAAAAAATTCTAAATTCTCACCAAAAATAAAATAAATAAAATAAAATAAAATAAAATAAAAATAAAAGCATTTTTAAAATATTATTTGAAGGAAAATTAGAAAAGGGTTTATTCTCTTTTTCAGGATTAAACAGAAACGAAATATACATATATGTATATATATATATATATATTCTTATTAAATTTCTTTTTAAACAAAATATTAAGAATTCGACTATCGAAATTTATTTATTATTTGATTGTTAATTAAATCATTATTCTATTATTCTTTTTACAATTTTTAATTTTCCTTTTTTTTAAATCGTCCTTCCCACTCTCATGCCGGGGCGACCTTGACCAAGATATACAATAAACTATAACAGATGTAAATTTTTCCATTTTTCAATATTGGGCGAAAAAAGTCTGGGCCAGGATTCGAACCAGGGATGTATTGGCTGAAGCCGCCAATGCTCTACCAACTGAGCTGTCCCGGACACGAAGACTGGACGACTATTTCACCCAATTAACCTCAACGATCACTTTATCTGGTCTGATACTCTGACCAGACCAGATAAAGTGATCGTTGAGGTTAATTGGGTGAAATAGTCGTCCAGTCTTCGTGTCCGGGACAGCTCAGTTGGTAGAGCATTGGCGGCTTCAGCCAATACATCCCTGGTTCGAATCCTGGCCCAGACTTTTTTCGCCCAATATTGAAAAATGGAAAAATTTACATCTGTTATAATTAATTTACCGATTGAATAATCGAGTTTCTAAAATTAATGTAATACAATAAACTACTTAAAAATACTCAATATATATTTAAAAACATTAGTTCATTATGGATACAAATGCTGTAAACTTCTGTTAACCTCATTTGGTGGAACATGACTCTTTCTGTCGTATTGCATAGGAAGTATGCACCACGCGTCTCAAATGAAATAAGGAATCCGAACCTTCCATTACAATCCGATTGGTTCATATGTCAGTCATTTTATTATTTTTCTTTCACCGTTTTCAGAATTATTTCCAGTGCGTCCCAGAAATCTTGTTTTATCGTTTGATTTCGAGAGTTATTTTAGGTCAAATTTACCATTAAATTTTAGTGATGAGAAAATTATGTACAGGTTGGCATTTGTCCAATTTTTAATACTACGCACACAGGTCGCGGACGCATTTATGTACCACATATAAAACTATCGTTAAAAAATTCTAAATTCTCTTCACAAAGTTTAAATAATTATTTCTGATTAGAAAGATACATAGTCAGGAATAAAATTAAAAAAAAAATAGCATTGAAAATTTTCTGGTATGAAAACGAAATTTCTGCGTAAAGAAATCGCTAGATTACATTGTTTGCGATCTGTATAGTGTTAGTGCAAAAGCTCTCTCTGTCTCTCTTAAAAAAAAAAAAAAAAAAAAAAAAAAAAAAAAAAAAAAAAAGCATTTTATTTGATTATTTGAAGGAGAATTAAAAAAAAGGGTTTATTTTTTTCCCCAGAATTAGATGGAAAAAATGTATATACATTCTTTTTAAATTTCTTTTTAAACAAAATATTAAGAATTCGATCATTGCAATTTATTTATTATCTGATTGTTAATTCAATTATTATTCTATTATTCTTTTTACAATTTTAAATTTTCATTTTTTAAAATCGTCCTTCCCACTCTCATGCCGCGGCGACCTTGACCAAGATATACAATAAACTATTTAAAAATACTCAATATATATTTAAAGACATTAGCTCATTATGGATACTAAGTTGTAAACTTGTGCTAACCTCATTTGATGGAACATGACTCTTTCTGTCGTATTCCATAGGAAGTATGCACCACGCGTCTCAAATGAAATAAGGAATTCGAACCTTCCATTACAACCCTATTGATTCACGTATCAGTCATTTTATTATTTTACTTTCACGGGGCCTGAATTATTTGCAGTGC
Source organism: Maratus speculifer (assembly GCA_964019185.1). Lineage (NCBI taxonomy): Eukaryota > Metazoa > Arthropoda > Arachnida > Araneae > Salticidae > Maratus > Maratus speculifer. Next base: position 312,133,147 of record OZ025296.1, on the reverse strand, counting down.
GTGCCAGAAATCTTGTTTCATCGTTAGATTTCGACCATTGTTTTAGGTAAAGTTTACCATTAAATTCTAGTGATGAGAAAAATACGTACAAGTTGGCATTTGTCCAATTTTTAATACTACGTATACAGGTCGCTGACGTACTTATGTTCCACATATAAAACTATTGTTAAGAAATTCTAATATATATTTATATATATACATTCCTTTTAAATTTCTTCTTAAAAAAAATACTAAGAATTCGATCATTTATTTATTACTTGAATTGTTAATTCAGTTATTATTTTATTATTCTTTTTAAGGTTTTTCATTTTCATTTTTTAAGTCTTCCTTTCCACTTTCATACCGGAACGACCTTGACCAAAATATATTATAAACTATTTAAAAATACTCAGTATGTATTTAAAAACATTAGCTCATTGTGAATACAAAGTTGTAAACTTGTGCTAACCTCATTTGTGAAACATGACTCTTTCTGTCGTATTACATAGGAAGTATGCACCACGCGTCTCAAATGAAATAAGGAATCCGAACCTTCCATTACAACCCGATTGATTCACGTGTCTGTCATTTTATTATTTTATTTTCGCCGCTTCAGAATTATTTGCAGTGCGTGCCAGAAATTTTAACCAATCACCTGTCTTAAGTAAGTTCATTTATAAAGAAATTCTCTTGGTTGTGAAATCTTCACAAAAACAAATACATGCTGTATCATCAAAAATAATGTAATGTATAAATTTAATGGCTTGGCTGGCTGGCATTCCTTCCGGGTCTGTTGTCATGGCAACGTAGAGACGAATTCCGGGAAAGTGTATTTTTAGGTTATGCAAGATTTGGCGAATGTAGCGCTTGGATACTCCCATGGGAAACGAGTGTTTGTATATGTCGTTTATGGGAAATTTAATTTTTTTTTCTTTTGAGATCTCGTTATCTTTTCTGTTATTGTGGCTGTGACAATACTACATGATGAACTAAGTAAAATGAAAAATAAATAAATAAATTACTGATGTCTTCTTTACATGATGGATATTTAAATATAATTATTTGAAATACATGAGTATTAATAACAGAACTCTATTGCAGGGTACATGGTAGTATATGCCATAAACCTATATATATATATATATATATATATATATACTTTTATAAATATAACCAAAGTAATTCAGGTAATATCATTCAATAAACCAATGAAACCAGTATTTTTACAATCATCTTATTGAAAACAGTTGAAGTTTGAAGTGAAATAGAAGGCAGATTACCAAAATAATAAAAGATATATGGATAAATGAACATTAGAAGTCTTTTTCATTAAACTACTCTTCAGGGGTGGATAATTTAAAGAAAAAGCAAAAACAACCAACCAGTTTCTGTTATGGGATATGCTCAAAGCTAAGTAATTCGTCCCACAATGCACCCGACTGGTTGGAAGTTATTTACTATTACAAATTAGTAAAAATATATTCATTAAAGAAAATAAAAACAATATATATATATATATATATATATATACCGGGTGATCCAAAAGTTCCGGGAGTTTTAAAATGCTAATAATTAGCAAGCTATAAACAATAGAAGTGTGCGGTTTTCACAGAAATGCTTAGAAACTTATGGGATTTGTTTTTTCGGTGAAACAAACGTATAATGATAGTTATACTTTTTGCCAATAGGTGGCGCTAAAATTGACAGTATTATTTTTTATGGTATGATACAGCTCACTAAAAAAAAAAAAAAAAAAAAAAAAAATAAGCGTCCAGTCCAAAGAGTTATAAATTTTCATTATGTCTGCCATAGCTTATAAGTACCGGCGCCCTGAGCCGATGCAAAACAGCATGCACTGTATCCTCAGTGCAGAAAGAAATTCCAGAAGAAATTTCAGTTCATCGTGATATTACAATCGTACTTCACTCACCATGAGCTAATGATTTCCATTGAGCTTCCATTCGCATCGAATTCTACCTCATTTACGATTGCAACATACATTTGGGATCTCCTGCTTCTATTACGATCTTCCAATGAGCCCTTTTCTCAAAACTTGCTTGCCATAGCATTTCACATTTGTAATGGACATCGAATCTTTTGCAGGTTTAACTTCACGTATTGTACGATAAGAACACAGCTCGGCATGCAAAGAAAGCATGTCTAAACAGCAGTTACTCATCAAATTTTCTTTCAAAATTCCTTTTCAATGCAATTTCAGCTACTTAAAAAGTGTTTGAATATAAAACCTCCTTAAAACGAACTCTCATCAATATCCTAGAAAAGATGTTTCGCAATGAACTCATGTCTCCATATGACTCATAGTATAGTTACAGTTAGTCTTGTACAGCAGCGCCACCTGTTGCTAAAAATTGTAACTATATATATTTAAAAAAATTCATTATAAACAAAAATCCCACATGTTTCTGAGCATATATCTAAAAACCGGACCTTTGTATTGTACATAGTTTCCTAATTATTAACATTCCAAAACTCCCGAAACTTCTGGATCACCCGGTATATATATATAAACCAGACTTTCTTTTCTTTAAATAAAAGTATGTATAAAATTTGTTTTTCAGAAAGCGAGGAAGAGATTAAAGTTTTCTAGGAAAATATGAGTTGCCGCAGGTTCGTTCCATGTGTTATTTCGTTGCAGTCACATCAGTGGCGTAGCTAGGATGGGTGACACCCGGGACTAAATGGTGTCACCCCAACCAGCATGATGTCACTCCCCAATCCGTCATATTTTTTCAATCGCAATTCTACGTTATAATAACAATTTACCCTATCATTCCTTATTTACCTTTCGTCCACCAGCATAAAAAAAACAGCAGCGACTTATCACTTATCCAGTCCGCATAAGTGAATGCGTTGTCTGTATGTAGAAGAAAAGAAAATTAACTCTGAAGCGCCCTGCGCTAGAAATTTCATTTCCCCCCCAAAATCTTATAATTATACATATATATATATATATATTTGCAAATAAATATTGGGTGTCACCCCTTAGAGGGTGACAACGGGGACTCACCGCCCCCTCCGGCCCCCCGCTAGCTACGCCACTGAGTCCCATTATATTCCCGGAAAATAATGGACTCCCCTTCACCCCTCCTAATTTTGAAACAAATTATAGTAGAAGAAAGTTCTGGTACTGATAACAAAAGATTGGAAATAAAGTCTACCTTTAAATGGAGTGTATAAAATTTATTTAAGGGGCATCAACATATCACAATTAATCCAAATTTTGTGCTTGTTTTTTTCAATAGCAATACCTAAGTTTGGCAACATAAATAAATTCTATTCCTTTCAGTCGGCCTAAAAACAAATTTTCATGAAAATCTATTGAGTAGTTTCAACAAAATTAATTATTTTATATTGATTATATTCATATTTATGTAGAATATACTATATTTTATATAGATACATGTTCTAGTGTCTGTATCCAAACTGAAGTTCGGTATTCGATTGTTGAAATAATACAGAATGACTATGTCACTTCTATAAAGGAGACCCAGTAGTCAGTACACTTCATTCGGCGAAAAATGAAGAAACTATCAATTTTCTATTTTTTTTTTTTTTCCCCTCCTCAAATCATACTTTATTATCCTTAGTGCATTCTGATGAAGTTTCTTAATTATATTTGCAATTATTTTCAATGGGAAGATAATTATACATAACATGACAGATTTTAACTGAAAATTGTGTTAAAAACCGTTTTCTCAGTCAAAAGCTCTTTTTGCGTGTAGTCCTATTTGTCCTACAGTGGGGTACACATTTTTACTTACCCATCATACGTAGTATAGGGTACGTCCTGCAATCGCTTTTAAAATCGAAAAAAGAAATTTTTTTTTGACGGATTTAAACGTGTTTTTACACTAACGATTCCGAAAAACATATTTTTAGAAAAAAAAATTGCCGCCCGTCTGTCTGCGTGTCTGTAAAAGCTCTATCTCCCGAACAAATCGAGATAGACTTGAAATTTGGTATGCAATTTTACTATGTAATAATGGGAAGAAACTTATTTAATATCAGTAACCTCGATTATTGGGAAATATTTTTTTCGAATTCTCGAAATATTCGTTCTGATGAAAAGCGTATAAAATTTTCAAATTTTTTTATTTTAAGGAGTAGATGTAAAAGACAATAAAATAAAAAAAAAAAAATGCATAAAGAACGAAGTCAATCGGATAGTTAACTACCGATATATTTTTAATCCTATTTTCCACAGTCTTCGATTTTTCATGACCCTGTATTTCATTCAAATTTCAATTCAAAGATATATTTTAATTGAATACGAGGCGCTTAATCCGACGCAGAAAATTGTAAGTTAATATGATTATTATTTTTGGAGTTATAAGAATGTTTCTTTTGCGCAATTATGTACTACTTGAGTAGTTTGGCGTTTTAAATTTTATCAAAATTGGATTATCAGCAATTCATTAAAAGAGCATTACTATATGAGTTAAAAATATTTAAATATACGTTTAAATTTTATTCTGGAACAGCTGTTCATTTTATAAATAGTTTACGCAAGTTTTAATTTTATGTTTTATAGTATACATATCCATGATAGGTAAGTATTACAGTGGCCCCCAACGACTAGTTTAATCTTCAACGATAACCAAACGTCAAGCCAAATTAAATTTGCACTATACATTTCTATAATTACAGTCGAGTCTCTATATAATGAAATCCACCGTTCCAGCAAAAAAATCGTTATATAGAGAAATTCGATGTATAGAGAATGATGTTAAAAATCGTATTTAATGTGTGAAATTTGAACAAATATTATTTTTGATCTTTTGAATTAAGAATTTGAAATGTTTAAAAGTAAATATTAAACTAACATTTCACTTCTTAATTATTTAAGCTGTTTCAAAAAAGAGAACAGACATTTATTTGAAAGCTTAATGAAAATCAAATACGGAAGACTTGCATTAATTTCAGACGAAGAAATCTGTAATTTTTTGTTGTTTTGATTTTAATATTGTTACGTTCTCAAAAAAATGCTCAAATTTTAGCAAGGAATGAAAAATTGTAGTTAACATTTTCCTGCATTCTTGAAAGGCTCTCTTATGTGCCTCTCATTGATTCCTCTCTTACATGTGTATCAATCCAATTGACACTGTTTTGAGAAGGATGTGGAAAGGTGTGTGGGAGGTGGGATGAATTCGTTGGATTTAAAGAACAAGGAGAGAAGTAATATATATAAAAATAAAACTCAGCATTGACGATAAATCAAAATTAGGTGAAGGAAAATTGATTCCATATGATTTCGAAGCTTTTTAAAACTGAATAAATTAAGACCAATTTATGAAATTATTCGTTATATGGAGATAAATATTTCGCTATGTAGAGACTGTTTTTAATGTAATCATGCGAAAAGGGGACCGTTCCAGCTAAAAATTCGTTATATAGAGAAATTCGATGCATGGAGTTTCGTTATAGGGGACTCAACTGTATATATATTTTTTTCATTCTCAGAAACATGGGTTTATTAAAGAAAAAATCCCTTTCGGCATGGCCTATAGGCGGAGGTAGATTTCGAAAAGTTTTCATCTCAAAAAAAAAAAAAAAAAAAAAAAAGCCTATTTTTACTCAAATGCCCATTTTGGCAATATATTTTGAATTATATTCTTACTTTATTTAAAAAATTGAACAATATGCTCATTATATAGTTCCTAAATAACAAAAAACTGTTAATTAAATTCGTTTGACAGCAAAATTGAATTTAAAAATGAGTCATAAAATAACCAATTTATTATTTTAATACATCCACAATTCTTTAATCAAGATCGCTTTGAGAAATTTTGTGCGAAGTGCCAACTTTGACAGATTTTTTTTAAATATATATTTAGCCTTTATCAAAACTCTGACCAATACGGCACATTACACAGTTCCTAAATAACAAATAACTGTCAATTGAATGCGTTTGAGAGCAAAATTGAATTTAAAAATGAGTCATAAAATAAACAATTTGTTATTTGAATACAACCTCAATTCTTTTATCATGATCGCTTTGGGAAATTTTTTTGCGAAGTGCTTACTTTGACAGCTTTTAAAATATATATATTCACCCTTTATCAAAAAATCGACGAATACGCACATTATATAGTTCCTAAGTAACAAAAAACTGTCAATTGAATGTGTGTCAGAGCAAAATTGGATTTAAAAATGAGTCATAAAATAACCAATTTGTTATTTGAATACCCACAGTTCATTAATCATGTCGCTTTGGGAAATTTTGTGCGAAGTGCCCATTTTGGCAGCCTTTTTTTAAATATATTCTGCCTTTATCAAAAAACTGGCCACTCCGTCACATTATATAGTTCCTAAATAAGAGAACCTGTAAATTGGATGCGTTTGAGAACAAAAAAAGATTTAAAAATGACTCGGTAAAAACGCAATTTCTTAAATTTCCGCAAATTTTAATCACGATAACTTCGTGAAATTCTGTTCAAAATACCCTTTTTGGCAGCCTTTTAAAATATATATTCTGCCTTTATCAAAAAACCGCCCAATACGTCAAGTTATATAGTTCCTAAATAATAGGACCTGTAAATTGGATGGGTTTGAGAACAAAAATGAATTTAAAAATGACGCATAAAAAACGCAATTTGTTATACTTAATGAATTTTTTAATGATGAAAACTTCGGGAAATCTGTTCAAAATACCTTTTTTGGCAGCCTTTTTAAAAATATATTCTGCCTTTATCAAAAAATTGGCCAATACGTCGCATTATATAGTTGCTAAATAATAGGATCTGTCATTTGGATGCGTTTAAAATCAAAAATGAATTTTAAAATGAGTCAGAATATAAGCAGTTTGGATTTGAGGTTTTTTCTCCAACTCCTATTTTTGTTTAATTTATTTTTGCTATAAGAATTGGTTCTATGAAAAACTTGTCAATATAAAAATTGTAGATATTATTGTGAAGATGTAAAATAAATTTAATTAGATTTAATTGCTTAAGAATTGAGTAAGTTATGGTTTTTTTTCTTTTTCCTCCCCCCTTTTTCTTTTCGTTTTTAATTTTTTTCATCGGTAAAAATTGGTCCTATCAAAAACTTGTAAATACAAAAGTTTTAGATAATATTGAGTACATTTATATAAAATTTAGTTGGATTTGATATCTTGAGAATTGACGAAGTTATGATTTTTTTTCTCCCAAAAACCATGTTTTTTTCGCCCCTTGAGCCCACTTTTAACTTTATCAAAAATCTGTCACGCATAAACTTTTTCCTCATTTTTTAGAAGTAATATAAACTTTAAACTGATTCGATATCTATTTTAATTAAAAAGTTATCGCGTTTTTTCTGTTTTCACAAAAACCCTCCTGACTTTCACCTCCTTGGTCCGATTTTGCCCATTAACGAACTTAACCGAGATTTTATGCCCTTTGATTTTATGTAAAAGTTTGATGAAGATCTGAGCATAATTATGGAAGTTATCGTGTCTAGAAGAAAGTGATATACACCGATAGATAGATAGATAGATAGATAGATAGATAGATAGATAGATAGATAGATAGATAGATAGATAGATATATAAACTTTTTTACTGATGGTAGTTTTGGGGTCTAGGAGTCATGATTCGTGTAGATCCGCAAAAATTTTTCAGAAATTCCAACATGGGAGACAATGCAATAGGTAGTATTTCATACGAAATCTACCTAAAATTTCCTTGGAAATTCAGCATTGTTTTAATACTATGTTTCATATCTAACATATAGTTAGTAATTACTTTTTAGGGTTGAATTTTTGCCGCAGAAAAAAAACTGGCACCGAAAACATTTTACAGCATCAAACTTCACGGCATATTTCTACAGCATTTGCAACAGAAATCTACTACGAAGTTTATTACTTGGAAAGAGTGGTGTTAAATTTTTGGTGATATTTCTTCGGCGATAAACCTACTAATAATATTAACTTTGTTATCATTGTTAGACTACTTATGTTACTTTTATTACTCTTTTTGCAACCTTTTTATAAGTGTATTGCGGAAAGCCTAAAATCAGAAACTTCTGTTTGCGGCTTACGTGAAAAAGAAAAAAAAAAAGTTGAGTATGGTTGCTTTACTATATGCCAAAAATATACTTTAAAATGCTTGAATTTAAAAAAAGTTCGAGTTTCTTTAACCTTCCTACCCTGTTCAAATTTTACTCAATCTTGATAAAAACATTCCACACCAGAATTGTTATTTAAAACATTTTAATATATTAAATTGACTTATATCTCCTAAACTTTTATTTAACTTTTTTTATGAAAAAAGTTCTGGTTCGACTCGTATAAAACAGTATTATAGTTATGGGTCGATTAGACCTTCGAAAATGAAAGTGCCTTTTAAAAAAATATCTGCAACCAAAATCGAGGGAAAAAAAAAAAAAGAGCTATGTCGGCATGCACCACAACTATCCAATGCAAATATATATACATATATATAGAACCATTAGATAATGCTACAAATCAACATCAAAATATGGAATAACTCGTTGATAACAAACTATATCAAACATAGGAGTTGGCAAAAATTGGAATAATATTGGAAATGTTCTATTTAGCTCATTATCAAGGACAATGCTAAATAGACACATTAATTGCGGTTAATTTCTGATTAGAAATCAGGATAAAACTAAAAATTATTTCTGTATTGCCCGATTAACCGCAATTGAAAACATATTTCAAAGAAAAATATTAGAAAAATAATAAGACAATAATTCCATTATCAAAAGATTAATTTCAATAAAAAACATATTTCAAAGAAAAATATTAGAAAAATAATAAGATAATAATTGAATTATCAAAAAGGTAAACTTACAAATATCAATCTCTACCATGTGGGATATGTATTAAAAAATGTTGAAATGCAAATAAGATATTAGAAAATAACCTCCCCCATAGGAATAGCAGTAGCTCGCGAGCGCTTCGTCGGCCAAAGACAGAAGCATTAATGTATTATTTCTTGCAAATATGACCGTTTCATTCCCTTAACCCTTTGCGGCGCAAGGCAAATTCATTGCTTAAGTGTTGAAATAAAAGACTGACACCGAAATTTGAAAACAACTTTATTTGTGAATAAGAAAACGCTATATTTCAAGCATTCAATGAACCGCAATTTTCTTTAACAAAATTCTGGTGCCAATGTGGCGTTTGAGAATTAAAATTAAGTGGTATATCTATGAAACAAGCGTGCCGCAAAGGGTTAATATGCTTCGACTATTACCAGTCCAAATTTTTCAATAAAATGAGTAAAATATCAAATTTTCAAAATAGGCTTTACTGCAAACCATCAACGTTCTTTCAAACAAACATCATTTTGAAGTTTCTCAAGCATAATACGGAAATTACAAGGAAGAAAAATTTGAAATTGAGAATTCGCATTCAGCAGGACAAAATATAAATCTATCAAAAAAAAATCTCGGTTGCAATTCAATAGAGGTAGTCTATCGTTTTCTCATAGGCTTATAGAATAAGTAGTATTTACAGGTACTTTTTCACTGACGGATAAAAGAATTCCACGACATTATGGTCTAGGGGCTGAGGGGGATTATAGGCGGTGCATCTTAATGATGCTATGACACTTCAAATATAATGAAATTAAAAGGATCGCTAAGAATCCCCTTCTGGATTTTTCTGCAAAACTTTCGCAACATCAGAAGATATATTCTCTATTTCTCACGTAATTGCATATTGTATATATATTCTCTAACATATACCATTTTTCTATAGCAGTATAACATATACCTTCTGTTTATTTTACGACTATAACGCCGACTGTCCGTGTTTCCACACTTTTCTAGGAATGTCGAAATTATCTATCAATAATATCTATCGATAACAAGATTTTGTTCGATCAGATTTTAATTTTAGATCCTGTCTTTTTAGCTATTATTAAATTTGATTTTTTAAAAGTTTATTTAATTTTTGATCGTAAGTGATAATAAAATGTTAAACATGCATACAAATATTCGACATGGTATCGGTATCGGTTGGAGTGGTTCAGTGGTTAGAGCAACAGTCAAGTATGATGTGGTCCTAGGCTCGATACCCAGCACTTTCAAAATTTTTACTCCAATTGCGTTTATTGCATTTATTGTATTGTATGCCTGTATAATATGAATAAAATGCTCATTTGCTTTTGAAGTGTACATATATAAATAAATACTTTGTAATAAAAAGCTATAAATAAAAAATTAATAAACACTTTTATACACTGTTTTACATTGAAAACGGAGGGTATTTCTTTTATTTTAAAATCCACAGCATATACTGTGTGTACCATCGTATGTCCTCCCCTATAGCTCGTGTTGGGAGAGAATATACAATTAAATATTCGATTAGAAAACGAAAAATGTATAATAAACATTGATTATGACACCATGATTATTATATTATTGATATCATTTATGATATCAAATAAACGCCAATAAAACATACGTTGATACAACTGTTTTCGTATATCAGAGATATGAGGGTAAAATTGGGATTGAGGTAATACGCCAAATAATAGATAGGAAAAAAAAAATACATAACATAAGAATTTTATCAAACCATCTAATTTCATTTAAACAGTATGAACTATGTGTAAAAATATATAACTCTATGTGTAAAAATATATAAGAAGGATATAAACTTGTCAAACTGAACGACCACGAATATTTGAATAAAAAAGTTTAATTAATCTGAAATTGTTGCAAAAAGATCAATCGCGTTGATTAAATCGTAAAAATGATGCACGAACATCCCTTAAGCTGCTATCAGATTCACCAACAGTTCGTAGGACTTTTGAGCCAACACTTGATTTCCTCCAACTTTTCGCGAAATAGCCTCACAACACCCAGTGTGATAGCAAACAGAAATGTTCCCCCAACATTTTTCCGCTGTTCCAAAAAAGTCTCTCTTAGTCAAGACTTTTCATCCAACATCGAACATTTCAACGAATCAGAGATAAGCGATTGATACGAGTAGGCGATAAATATTAACGCCTGGTACTAGTAGAAACTGGTTTTCCGGCTTTTCTTCCGACTTTTTCAAAGACAATTGTAACCTTTTTCTCTCTTTGAACGGGAAAATGTTGGGGTTAAAATCGACTGAAAAGTTTTTCTCGCCTAAAGTCCGTGAATCTAATAACAGCTTTAGAATGAAATATTTGCGGGTAGTTCAAATTTACACCACTATTTAATTTTAGAACTGCGGTGACGGATCATTTTGACCCGTAGCAATTGAATAAATGCCGATCCCAATCAGAAAACTTATTTAACAAATTTTAAATATATTTTGCGCAAAAATAACATAAATATATAGGTTAAATACTTTTAAATAAAAATTCTGATGCGAAATATTTCCATAAAACTTGAGTAAAATTTCCCGCGGTTCTAATGTTAAATTGAAAAAACATACGTCTTTTAATTTTTATTTCTAAATTTAAAACTTGTTTATAATAATAACAAAGAAAAAATTATAAATGAAGCTTATTTAATGCTTCAATTTCCAGGAAAGGAAATAATAAATTACGAAAGCCCAAATTAAAATTCTGTAGAGTTATACAATGATACATGGAATGTAATGGATTACATAATATAGGTAGGTAATAACTAGACATAAAGTTACTCTAAAATGGAAAAAATAAAATAAAATTTGAAAAAAAAAAAAAAAAAATGCTTTTGATATTTATTTAGTTTGTATACGACAGATTCGCTAAATTTAATAAGCATTGTGTTTTTGCTGATTTTTGATCACATCTGATTACCTAAAGCAGTTAAAACATGTTAAATTGAAAAAAAAAAAAAAAAAGATATTACGTCTGTTTATAATACATTGCAATAGTTACAAAAAATAATTTAAAAAACACATAAAAACATTATACACATAAACACATTAAAACACATAAAAATTATTTAAAAGATAAAGCATTAAATTTTTCGAACTTATTTAAAGTTCCTCATAAGAAATATAACTAGCATAAAATATCGAGATACATAATAATTTAATTTATAATTGAAGTTATGATGTGCTAGAAATAATTTAACACGGAGATAGGTAATTGAGTTAGATTAAGATCGGCCAAAGTCATGAAATCAAACTGCAAAATGTATACAAAAACCGTTTTTTTTTTTTTTTTTTTTTTTTTTTTTTTTTTTTTTTTCTGGAGGCATGGTATACCAGAATAACTAAATTCCAACTGAATGAATCTAGATCCCTCCCACCAGAATATATTATCTTGATCTAACTGAATTACCTCTCCTTGATAAAAAGTTTATTAAATCCAATAGATTTTTTTAATCACCATATTTTAAAAGATTCACCTTTTATATAAACATTTTAATAAAAATTTTATTTTACTTAAGAAAGGTGTTATAATAATTAAATGACACTGGCATGTTTCGGATCCGTCTAATAATATCCATAATCATAATAAAAATAAAAATAAAAATTCAAAACATTTCACGGTCAATACAAATGACTCGCGACAATGAGATATAAACAACAAAAAACCATGCGCTCTATTGTAAAAAATTAAATTAAAAATTAAATTAATTATTGAGAGCTTGAATGGGATGAACCATGTTGGAAATTCTTTTAGATCATGGTCTTTTTCAGGGTTCGATTTAAGCGGTATCGCATCGCAATTTGCGATTCAAATTTAGCTAAAATGCGATCCAAGAAATGCATTAAATCGCAATCATTGCGATGCATATTTCCCTCACCCTTTGTTATGTCATGTACACTTAAAGTTAAAATTTAAAGATTTTTTACACAACATATGTTGTGTTTTCACTCTCCCCAAGTATTTATTTACAATGGAAGTACAGCGAGACGCCATTGCTGAGCGCAATTTTCCCAGTAAACTCATGATTTGTTCCTGCCCTGACGCTGTGATTGATTACTGAATCATTGTTACTCGCTAAAATTGCAAAAAATGTATTTCTGAGTTTATGGCTTATTAAAAAATATTAACCCTCACAACAAATATATTTTTTAACAATTGGTACATACATTTAATTGACCTGTGGCGAAGGTAAATTGACCTATAAATCATTCAAGAGCCAGCTTCTGATTTCCTAAATAATTTATATTACTTTCATTTATGCTTTTGGTTAAATATTGCTTAAAAAAATTTGTTTTTTGTAAATTTTCAAGATTTAAAAGTTACGTTAGCTATTTTTTATTTGCTATACAAAAGTGTCTAACTGCTATTCAAAACTGATTTTGTATAGCAGTTACTGCAATGCAACTTTCTTTTTCTAAATCGGCCCCTGGTCTATTTTAATTTAATTTTTTACAATAGAGAGCGTGGTTTTTTGTTTTTTGTTGTTTATATCTCATTGTCGCGTGTCATTTGTATTGAACGTGAAATGTTTTGAAATTTTACTTTTATTTTTACTAGACGGTTGCCCGCCCTCAGTAGCCCGAAGACTATCTGAATGCCAGTTCCACAACCCCACACATTCACGTTTCTGTGCCATGTCTCGTCAGTTTCCGGCAGATATGTTTGATCGGTGTTCTGGGGTTTCGTTTGCATATCTTTTTTTATTGTTAATGAAGAGGTCTTCCATTTGTTCTTCCATCTGTTCTTCTTTCTGTTCTTCCATCTGTTCTTCCATTTGTTCTTCCATTTGTTCTTCCATTTGTTCTTCCATTTGTTCTTCAATTATATTCGACGATTCACTGTTTGAGAGCCTATCTGTCCTTTTATTTATAGAAGTTCAAAATGAAAAAAGATTTTCTTAGCAGACGATTTTTTGTGATAAATACATTATCTGTTTTATATTTCTTCTGCTTTATTCCTTTTATTTATAGAGTTCAAAATGAAAAAAGATTTTCTTAGCAGACGATTTTTTGTGATAAATACATTATCTGTTTTATATTTCTTCTGCGTTTACCTAAGCTGTGTAAAATCTCTATAAATAAAAGGAATAGAGGATGAGAGCCTATCTGTGCCTCAATTATCCTCAGAATTCCTTTTATATATATAGATTGTGATTATGGATCTTATTAGACGGATCCGAAACATGTCAATGTCATTTATTTTTAATTATTATAAAACCTTTCTTAAGTAAAATAAAATTTTTATTTAAAAAAAAAAAAAAAAAAAAAAACCTTCCTTGCTTAATTATTTCTGGCACACGACTGCAAATATGGGTTAAATTATGTTGTATCTCGTGATTTCGTGTTATTTATATTACTCATGAGGAACTTTAAATATGTTAGAAACATTTAATGCTTTGTTTTCAGAATTAATTTTTATGGGTTTCTAAATATCAAATTAAATTGCCTGTATTCTTTTGTGTAATTGTTTTTGAATATTTTAATTTAAAAAAGAATCTACAAATTATTCTGGTTTCTTCTCTTAAAAATAATATCTCGTGAAATTTTATATTATTAAAAGAAAAAGAAACATTTAAATTGTTTCTTGTTTCTAATCAGCAAGTTGGAAAGTGTCATTTACTTGTAGCTTCATTTGGCAAAAGTTTTTCCTCGCCAAACAATCGGCAAATGGGCGATTCATAATAGATGTAGGGTCATACTATTTTCTCCCACGCCGCGGATGTAAACAGAGAGAAATAAAGTGCAAAACCGAAGATTCGCTTTCAGTTAGTATTTTTGACGGCTTATTGTTATAACGTTAGTTTGTATCAGATCAGGTGTAGGAATAAATCCAGAATGTCGCATTCAGTAGTTGTAACAAGAACAACCACCACAACTTCATCATCAGCTATCATTTTGAATACTGGGATTTTAAGAACAGCATCTGGCTTGCTGAAACTTTTTGAAACTGTAAGTAATTTGGTAATTTATTTTGTTCATTAACACGTTCGCTGCCGATAACTCCGCCCTCTGTGTTAAATGAATGGGAACTTCACGCACTAGCTAGTGAGCGGCAGCGAATGTGTTAAGGATTTTTTCTTATTTATGTTTGATTTTTTTAAGTGTGTATAAAAAAAGAGTTTTTTTAAGATTTTGATTACTTGCTATGCGCAACATTGTAAAAACTGGGGGACACGCACACCACCCATTAAATGTTTATCTCACTCATTGTTTTTTTAAATTTATTTATTTTTCTCCCCCGGACGAAAGTTTTTTTTTTTTTCTGTGTAAATATTTTCTAGGGTTTCGTTCATCTGACGAAATCCTACTCGTCTCTGTCCTCGGTCTGTCTGTCTGTCACAGATTCGGTATACAAAAACCCGGAGCGTGCGAAGAGAAAACTGCGCCCGGGGTAAAGTTTCAATTTGAAGCACCCCGCCAAAATTTTTCTTGTAACAGGCAGCGCCGTGCGAAAGGGGGGGGGGGGGCGACAAAGGGAGCGATCGCCTCGGGCGCGGGAATTTAGGCGGCTCTATATTTATACTATCAACGTCATTTTTGGCTTATCACAAGAAAAAGTTGGAAGGGGAGGGACGCCAAATCGACACTTTGCCCCGGGCACAATTTTCTCTTTGCACGCCCCTGGTAACAGGTCAAAAGCGACGTTGGTAGTATAAATTTTGCATTCGCTAAATTTCAGCGCCCGGGGCGACCGCCTCCATCGCTCTCCCCCTTTCGCACGGCGCCGACAAAATCTGTATAAATCAGAAACATTAAATTTTGTATACTTACAGTTGACTACCTCATGTCCCACGACAAATCACAATTTAAAAAAAAAATCTACTAATTTATTTAAATTAATTTTTTCGCGCATTTCGTTAGTATATACAGCAGGTTTATAGTTCAAACCCCGATGCCGGAACTTGTAATTGCTAATATTTATTTTTCATATTAAGATTTATTTAATAACAAGAAATTGCGTATTTGTGGCCAATATAAGGGTTTATATTATTAGGGTTTCATTCATCTGACATTCATAATAATTTTTGGAATTCAGTTTTCTTTTTATTTTAAAAATTTCTGGGATTCATTTATGATTCAGCATTTTAAATTTAATTAATTTTTTTTTTCGTTTTTAGAAATTTAATTTTTTTTTTCATATCTCCGCTAAAGTTTTTAAATTTTAGATTTTCAAAGGAATTTAGAATTTTGGATTCTATTTAAATAATTTGATTTGAACATTCTTAATATGATTAAAATAAGTAACTTTCTGTTATAATTATTTTTAAATTAAATTTATCGGTGCTGCCATCTATGTAAGAATTTAATAATTATAAATTAACGATTTGTATTTATTAATTAAAGGATAAATTGTTTTGAAAGAAATATTAAACGAAACCCTCTGTGCGATCTTTAATCACGCTTACCCATTTGTTCTACCTTCCGTACGCTCCAGCTGTAGCCGAGAGGTACTGACCTCTCAACTGGTAGACGGCAGGTGCTGGGTTCGAACCCAATCGCGGTCGTCGGCCTAACCGTTCGGAGTTTTCGTGGTTTTCTTCGAACCTTGCGTAAATGCGAATTAGGTTCCCTTAGAAACACACCCACGAAGATTACTCCTCCCCCTGGGCGTATATCCCTCGCGTAGATAATCGGCCGACACGGGTCTAACCCTAATAGCATGCATGGTCACAGTGACGTCACTGTGAGTCACTTTGGTCACATCACATCTGTGACCAAAATGCCACCACTCAGTGACATCACATTGTGACTGAGATGTGACTTTCTTAAAAATCTTTAGAAATTTATAAATATCCTTAACAAAACATGTTATTTACTTTAAAAAATATGTTTCTGGCAATTTATGTATCGTTGCTTTTGTCACAGTTTCGTCACAATGTTAATGTCAAATTAGTCACAAATGACACATTTTTCATAAATTTATCACATTGTGACTACTTTGTGAAACGTCACAAAAGAGCTCTAAAACGGCCATAACGACTTCATATTTTAGTCACTGTGACTTCACATCGACGTCATGTGACGTCACATCGACAATCGATGGTCACAAAGTCACAATGTGACTTCACAACGACGTTGCAGTGACGTCACCATGCTTTAATGGAAAATAATCTACCTTCCGTACAGCTCCAATCAATTTCGAGCTAAAGGCTTTCCAACTATACAACTAGCATCCTTTATCGTGGGAAAAATGATTAAGGTATTACTAATATTATCTGCCTGTTGTATTTATAAATTGACAAATGAAAGGGATTAATAATTTAAAAATTTGTTTTAAACGCTCCTAAGTGTTCAATACTTTATTGATGCATTTTTTTTATTTAAAGAAATGAAATTTTATTAAAATAGTACCAACTTTAAAAATTTCTTCAACAGAATGTCTTACAATCCTGATTATTTAAAAAACTACATCTATTGATGTATATAAATATTTATTTATTTATGTACAAAACTACCACTTTTTTTTCTAATAATGTTATTGATTTTAATTTCTGTGTAATATAAAAACTAAAAAATAAATAATTAAATAAATAAAATAAATTAAAAAAAACTTAAAAAAAAGTAAATTAGGTGTTTTTTACTGCTTATATAAAAGAAACGAATTAATTCCAAAGAAATGAATTTAGTGTTGATTTCAGACTCTTTTCTCTGGGTGGGACTTCTGTAACTCCGGAGGGAAGGGAATTGCACTTTTTGACCTCCTAAAACACAAAATCTGAAATTTTCGGGGGGGGGGGGGAGGGGGAGATATTTTCTAGTTCCGGGGGGATGTCACTCCCGGACCACCACCTGTAATAAACAACATTGAACGAATTGCTTAGAATTGTTCGTAATACTGTCAACAAATCAACTTTTTCTCACGAGAAGCTAATTTTTATATTTTAGAAATTGAGATAAAAATAAAAAAAAAGATTACGCCCCTCCCCCTTCCCTATTTAAATGTTTTCACCCCCAATTCTTGTTTTAACTGATTTTTGAAGAATTGTAAAGCGATTTATAAAATTCAGACTACAATCTTTTTTTTTTCCCAAATCCCTCCTTCTCCCTTTTTACAAAATTTTTACGGAGGGGGCGAAAAAAAAATCTGGGGCAAAAGTTTCAATTTCACGTGCCCCTCTCCCTCCGACTTTTTTTTTTTGTGACAGATGTCACATAATTAATAAAATTCAGAAACAGAAATACACTCTTTTGAATATATATTTCGCAATACACACTTTATTTTGGAAATTTTAAAGGATCCTTTTTAACTCAGAAATTCCAAACCAAATAACTTAAAAGAAAATTTCACTTGCATTTGGCAAAGGGATCTGGGAAATAGATACTGTTACGATGATATACATTTGAAACGAAAAATGTACATACAGTAAAACCCCGATAATTCGGATTAATCGGGACCGGACCCAATCCGGATTATCGAAAATCCGGATTATCCAGAGAATTAAAAAAAAAATGAAATAAAATATAACATACTAACAGAAAATCACCTTTATGTTAAACTTATTGAATATTTGCAGACAGTAATAATGTTTACTTTGCTTAATTGTTCTGAAAACATGTCAGAAAAAGTTTTTTTTATTTAGAATACGACAATGAAACAAGTTAATGTTATGAAAATTAGCCAGTCGCTTCTCAAACTTGAAAAAAAAAAAAATGACCAAACCGATCCGGAGATCCGGATTATCGGGGTCCGAATTAGCGGGGTTCTACTGTACTTTTATTGGGAAAAATACTCCCAATGTAAATTATGTACTAACATATATATTTAAAAAATAATAATAAAATGAGGTTATAAAATCTCGCCCCCCCCCTTCAATGTCGCGCCCTTCAACCTTCTCCCCCCCCCCCCCCACTTTCTCCAGGTCCTGCCTGAGCCTGTAAACTTTTTTAACAAGTGGGTAATTAAGATCGCATCGTACAGAGGGTTTCATGTAACCCTCTCGTCAAAAAAATATTACAAAAGTAGAGAAAAAAAATCTTTTTAACTGTTAATACTTCTAAAATACCACTATAAATCATGTGCAAAAAGTTTTTTTTAAGACTGATTGACAGATACGTCTGGTGTATTCAGTGTTGAATCCAGGCACTTTTCTCCGGGAGGGACTTCTGTGGCTCCGTGGGGGGGGGGGGGGTTGTCTCCCCGGGCCACCCTCTGAATTCAACACTGGGTAATATTCATAGGCAAAACGAACATAGCCTTATAATTTATTCATAAAGTTTTGTTTTGTCAACAATATAAAGTGTTCGGTGTCCTTATTACTCTACGGTGATTCTTTAAAATTTTAAAATTTTCAATCCTCATCCACTTTTAAAATTTGTAATTTCAACCGGTTGCTTTTCTTATCAGCTCGTTCAGTTGGAATGTCTAGTCATGTGATTTATGATGAGCGTCTACGCATTTCAGTTTGTTTTGTTAGCTGAGTCATCAATCGTAATGACGTACTAGCAAATGACAATCTTTTACATCTAACATATTTCTAGTAATAAACTGAATATATATATATATTTAAAAATAACTATATTTACGGAAAATTTTAAGAATAGCGCCAATTCCCATTACAAGGAAATAATATTTAAAAATCGAAATTTTATTTTACTTAAGGGACCATTCATATATGATGTCATGCTTGGTGGGGTGGGGGAGGGGATAAGAAGTAATGTGACGTAAACATTTTAGTTAAAGTAAAAGCTTTAAAAATCAGCAAATTATATTTTGAAGTTATTTTGAAAGTAAAGTATTTTGCGTTCATGGAGTAAAGGATAAAATTTTAGGTCAAATGCTAATTAAAATTCGATTTCATATTCTAAAATGGTACTGTTTTCATATTACTTTTTAACCGACTTCAAGGAGGAGGTTATGATTTCGACCTGTGTGTATTTCTTGTTCATTCATAAATTCTTTAAATATGAACCGATTTTGATAATTCTTTTTTTGTTTGAAAATGTAAGATGCCCACGTGGCCCCATTTCAATTTTATCAAATTCTTGCGATTAGAACTTTTTAAAAATAAAAACATTAAAATTCCAATTCTTTTTGAAGTAGTCATCCAATTAGAAGTGTTCAATTTTCAGGTAATCGTAGACTTTTATGTCGAGCACATAAGTCAGATGTGTGTGTACAATAAATAAATAAAATTTCCCATGTGGTCCCATTTTAATTTCCTTAAATTCTTATGATTAGAACTATTTTTAATGAAAAATATGTATTTGATAAAATAAAAAAAATAATGTTTTGTCGCAATTCATCTTTCATTGTTGCAACCGTTTTCAAATCATAAATATATTAAAACTATGCATTCATATGCGTTAGCGCCAGACTTGATTTTTTTTTTTTTGAAGTCGGTTAGTAATTTTTTAAAAAAAGCATATTTTATTTATTCATATGAATATTTTATTACTATTGTCTATTAATCTTATTTCATACGAAATAAGTACGCAAATCATTTTTATTGTTATATCACAAATATCATTAAAACACAATTTAAAGTTTTAAAATAAAATTTAAAATATGATCTATAACTTAACGATTTGTTTCTCAACTACTACATGTATACGTACATATAATATTGCGTGACATGTGACAAGGGGGGTATTGTTAAGTGTGACTCTTTGTGACAAAGGGGGGAGGGGGGTAAAAAATGTTGAAAAAAAGTGTGACTAGCAAATAAAAATAAAACGATTTATAAAAAGAAATGGTCGGAGAACTGTTTCTAAACCAATATCACATACAGTGGAGCATCGTTTATACGACGCCGAAGGTACTATCGAAAAACTTCGTATAAACGATAACGACGTATAATCGATTTTCACTTCCAAAACTAGAATTAATTATGGTTTCACTTAATGTTAATGTTTAACGTAATGATTTGCATGAAATTGTAAATTAAACAAACCAAAATAAACAAATAACCAAAAAACGGGTGGGGGGGGGGGACGAATTAATAAGCAATTTAAATATGCGTACCTTTATTTATGTTTCAACGAAAGGTTCCTCATTTGCAGTATATCATTTCCTTTCCATTTACAGTTAAAGATCAAAAACCCCGGGTGGCCAACTAAAACTCGCCAATACTGATAACAGTAAGAAGGATAGTCTATTTGCAAATTAAAACAGGTCGGGAAAGCTGACCATTCCCGAAAAAAGAATGATCCCTCCCAGTGTAATCTGTTACACGTAAGCTGATTTTTCAGACTAATCGAACACCAGCCCACATTTTTATAATGTGGAATGCATTTAAACACACTCTTTGGTGTAGGTTTTAGCTGCCAACTTTCGTTCGTTCGTAAAATACACAAGAAAAATAAACAAAAATAAACCTATACAAAATCGAAAAATCGACGTATAAACGATTTTGAACGTCGTATAAAAGATATATTTTTACATTACAATGAATAGGAATGAATCGGGACCACATTAAAACGTCGTATAAGTGATCGTCGTATAAACGATGCTTTACTGTACCTCAAAAAATAACATATCCTGTTGTACATTTATATGCTGGAATTCTTAAACGAAAAGACTACATCCAGACACAGAGAAAAATTTTATGTAGCAAAAAATTCAATCATATTATTAAATGACGCTGTAAATTTTTCTGCATAAAAATTACAATGGTAAATTTCTCCCACTTATCGCATAAAATTTTTTTACGAGCAAATTATATACCAAGTACGTCTAGACAAATACATATGTATTTAATCTTCAAAACGTTCTTTCTTTCTGTTTAAGTTATTTTAAGACGTAAATGCCGCATTCACTATCTCAGTAAAAATTCCAATCACGAATTCAAATGAAAAGATTTCCGTGTCGCTGAAAATGTAAATGAAAGATAATAAATCTAATCTAATATTACGATAGTGTGCATAGATTTCAGAAATCATGAGAGTTTGTGAGTTTAACATTATTTTGAGATGATTGTGTGTACATTTGGTGAAAGAATTTATATCGTGGGCTGGTTTTCAAACCTTGGCTGTAAAAGTCATAATAATCCAGGGCCATAGCAAGAATTGAATAATAAGAAGGTGGGGCGGGAGGGGGCTCATATTTTCTCTCTCTCTATGACGCAGAAAGATA
This sequence comes from Maratus speculifer, assembly GCA_964019185.1. Classification (NCBI taxonomy): domain Eukaryota; kingdom Metazoa; phylum Arthropoda; class Arachnida; order Araneae; family Salticidae; genus Maratus; species Maratus speculifer. The sequence goes on along the minus strand of OZ025296.1, from coordinate 312,111,270 downwards.
AATTAGGGCATATTCATACTGTAGGTACTATATTTCTTATTAAACTGCTGTAATAACTTCATTTTCTGCTAAGAAAAGAATTGGATATAGAAAAACTAGTAGTCTATAGCTAGTGCAATATTAAACATCATGTTAGCTTCATATGTGCAAATAGGATAAGCGAGTGTTGAAACACTTATTTTAGATACAATTTAGTATTTCTGCTAAACTGTGAAATGGCTTCAGCACTAAATTACATTTTTGAACATAATTTCATTTGTATTTTTGGAACATAAGTTCATTTTGGCACCTTGGAATCTTTTCCAAGGAAAGCTCAAAATATTTTAGGGGAAAGCGGGGGGGTCTAAACAGCCCCTAGCACCCCCTTAGCTACGGCCTGTAACAATCTTTAGGTAATTTTATTTTTGTAGTGCAAATGAGCTGCACATTTTTTCTATTTTTTTCTTCTTGAAATATCATTTTATGAAAATTTTTCTTCAAAATCAAATGCAGCCACAAGTATTTATATTTTTGAAACAGAAAAGTTTCGTTCTGTCAGAAAGCGTGTCATTTATTTGTAGCCTCATTTGGCGACAGTTTTTCTTCGCCAAACGCCTGGCAACCGAGTGATTCAGAAACTGTTGGGTGATACTATTTTTTCCCCCGCGCGGATGTAAACAAGAGCAAAGCGCAAAACCGAAGGTTCACTCTCAGTTATTATTTTTTGACGGCTTATTATTATAACGTTAGTTTCTGTCAGGTATAGGAATAAATCCACAATGTCGCATTCAGTAGTTGTAACAAGAACAACCACCACAACTTCATCAACAGCCATCATTTTGAATACCGGGATTTTAAGAACAGCATCTGGTTTTCTGAAACTATTAGAAACTGTAAGTGATACTTTTGAATTAAATTCACATGTATTTAGTCTATTCCAGATTTTTTTTTTTTAATTTATGTTTGATTTCTTTAAGTATGTATAAAAATTAGACTGTTATCATTTTGCTGAATTGCAATGCCCAACATTATGCTAAATTGAGGGACACACCCACATCCTACTGAAAATGTCTCGTCTTCCTCCTTTTTTTGTCATTTATGACGGGAACGGGAGTTCCTTTCTCTGTGTCAATACTTTTCTACCTTCTTTAGTCCTATAGTGAATTCCGAGCTGGAATCTTTTCATCTATACGATTAGCATCCTTTAATGTGGTAAAAATGTAATGCACACATTTTCAAGACCCTGTTTTTATTATTACTTAAAACTGAGTGTTTTGCCACTATAATAAATGTTTTGATATGTTTTTTTATATATATAATTTTCTTTTTGAATAAATGCGCAGCTTTAAAAAAAGGAATTTTTTCCAGCATAATGCTCCATTCCCATGTCATATTAAAGCTGTGATAATCACATGTATGTATTTGTTTGTAATCAGAATAGCCCATTCTTTTCAACAGTATGCAAAGTTGAAAAAGTCAAACAAAGAATGTTTTCGCTACTTTTTCTTCTTCTTCTTTTTTTTTTTTTTAAAATATAATTTACACGTTTTTATTCAAATAGTCCTCCGTTATGTTACACAATTTTTACGAGTTTTATATCCCTTCACCTATGTCACACCTTTGTCACATTAAGTGCTGCGGCACATCGACAAGCGAGGCCCTGACAAAGCAGTTACAGGCTCTCCATAAATGATGTCAGACTTTTTTTCAATATTTTTAACCCCCTCCTCCCCTCCTTTTGTCACAAAGTTTCATACTTCACCATAACTCCTTACCCACCCTCCCCTGTTGTCACATGTCACGTCACGTTACATTACATAAACATATACTTGCATTTCAGCAACAAAGCACTATGGTATAATCATATTTCAAATTTTATATCTAAATTTTAACAATGTATTTTAATGACATTTGCGAGTATAACAATAAAAAACTCATATACATATTTGTATGAAATAAGATCAATGTTGACAACAAAAATATAATTATAATTAATATACAATAATAATATATTGATATGAAAGAGCAGTTGAAAACAGTAGTATTTTTGAATTTGAAATGGAATTTGATATATTTGGCTTTAAATCTCATCTTTACTTTAAGAACACAAAATTCTTTAATTTCAAAATAACTTCAAAATTTAACCAGCTGATTTTTAGTGCTTTTATTTTAACTAAACTGTGTGATGTCACATTTCTTCTTACCCTCCCCCCCCCCCTTTGTCACAAACTGTCACAATTTCACGAATCCCCCTCCCTCCAGGCGTGAAATCATTTGTGGACGGCCCCTTAGTGGCAATGTTTGAATCCAGAGGGTGACCCAGGGGGGGGGGGATATATCCCTCCCCGGCGCTATGAAATCCAACCGAAAATTTTCAGATTTTGTGTTTTCAACAATCAAAAAGAGCGATTTCTCCGAAGAACTCCATCACCCCCCCTCCCCGGAGCCACATATATGCCTCCCGGAGAAAAGTGTCTGAATTTAACACTAGTTAGTAGGGCCCAATGTATACTGAAATACAGCACTAATAAGATATATACACACTGAATCTGGTAATTTAGACCTTAAGGGTGTTCTTAAATCAAAAAGGGCAATTTGGTGACATAGGCTTTAATTTATTTTTGTTCGGAAATGCATGAAAATAGCAGGTGTTATTGTTCAGAAACTAATTGCACTCAATTTTCTGTTTTTTAAAAAACACAGATTTTTCATAACAAGCCTTCAAAGATGACGTTTTTGGGCACATTTCCCGACGAAAGCGGAAAAACCGGTCGAAAAGCAGGAGAAAAGGGTAATCAAGTGATCGAAATATCTTAGAACTGGATATATAATTTAATTACAGTAGAACCCCGCAAATTCGGACCCCGTAAATCCGGATCGGTTTGGACATTTTTTTTTTCAAGTTTGAGAAGCGATTTGGCTATTTTCCATAACATTAACTTCTTTAATCATCGTATTCTGAATAAAAAAAAACTTTTTTCTGAAATCTTTTCGGAAGAATACTTTAAGCTTTCTTATTTAAACTCATATTTAGACTACACCCAACGAACTACGTACGCTCAAGCGGATGCGTGACCGTACGGCTCGCAAAAGGTACAGAAAACTGGCACAGCAAAAAATTACAAACTTTTTTTTTACAAAGGAAACGTTTTTACTGTCTGTAAATAATCAATAAGTTAAACATAAAGGTGATTTTCTGTAAGTATGCTTTTGTTTTATTTCATTTTTTCTAATTCTCCGGATAATCCGGATTTTCGATAATCCGGATTCGGCCTGGTCCCAATTAATCCGAATTATCGGGGTTTTACTGTATCATAAAATGGAAAAATTAGTTCGATTCGAAATCGCTTCCATAGTCAGGCATTCCAATTTTATATGTTTCTGTTAAAAAATGAATTTGTAAATGTGTCAAAACGTTTTGCGCTTGTTGAGCGGAGCAGTTAAGAACATCCTTATTTAGAAAACAGGCTAAATGTATGTGTTTCGTTATAAATAAATAGTAAAACGAATTTCTTATTGCCAGTGGTGTAGTCGTTAAAAAATGGGGAGGCGGGGAGAGGTATACCCTAGTCTGTATATACTATAGCTTTCTTGAGAAAGAGGGTATGCGGGTTTCTTAAGGAAAAAAAAAATACAGAACGTATACGGCGTATACCCCGTATATCTTCCACTACATCAATGCTTATTGCATTTTATATGAACCTAAGATAAATGGGTAAAAACTGGATTTGTACCAGTGTTGAATTTGGGGGGGGGGGGGGGCATATGAGATTTTGTATAGTAAAACCCCGATAATTCGGATTAATTGGGATCGGACCCAATCCGGATTATCAAAAATTCGGATTATTCGAAAAATTAGAAAAAAAAAAAAAAAAAAAAGAAATAAAATATAACATACTAACAGAAAATCACCTTTATGTTAAACTTATTGAATATTTGCAGACAGTAATAATGTTTACTTTGCTTAATTATTCCGAAAACATGTCAGAAAAAGTTTTTTATTTAGAATATGACAATGAAACAAGTTAATGTTATGAAAATTAGCCAATCGCTTCTCAAACTTGAAAAAAAAAAAATGACCAAACCGATCCGAATTATCCGGAGATCCGGATTATCAAGGTCCGAATTAGCGGGGTTCTACTGTATTTACAATGATAAAAAAGTGTAATTCCTCCTCCCCCGGAACTCTATTATGTCCCCCCCCCCCCCCCCCCGAAGCCACAGAAATCCTACCCGGAGAAAAGTGTCTGAATTCAACACTGATTTGTACTGCTTTAAATTTCGTATGAGTTTATTTAAAAATAGCAATCTTTTCCTTATTTAATGGGAAATTTCTAGCATTAAATAAGACAAATATTATTTTTCAGAATTAGTAGTGGTACGTTACGGATCCTGAAAATATATGCCGGCAGAAAATCCAGCCAAGCCGAATAAATCCGTGAACTTTATACTTTCCTCACTAACTCGAAAAGACGAATCACGTGATTTATGTTGAGGGTGTCTGCTCTCTCCATTTGTTTTTGTCAGCTGAATCAGCTGTCATGATGATGTAATGATAAATGACAATCTATTTTTCATCTGAGTATACGACAGCTAATTTATTTTTAGTAATAAGTTGAATATATATTGAAGACAACTATTATAAGTATCTGAAAATTATAAAAAAGACTAACAGTGATTGCCTCCTTACACAAGTATTTTTTAGACTAATTGAGAACGGTATTTAAAAAAATAATTTGATAGTTCTTTTGGCGGCTGATTTGTTGTACATAGCATTATAATAATAGCAATCTCTTATTCAAGTTCATATTTTGATTTTAATTCTTAAAGATAATCTCACCAATCAAGAACAATTTCTTTTACAGCTAGAGCAAAAATCTTAAAGATCATCGTGTTATGTTATTAATTGCATTAAATATTCTGATTTTTTTAAATAAAATATTTTATACTAAACGTTGGACAATTTTAATATTTTATCTTTGATCAGTTCACATGTTTGAACCTTTTTCTTTAGAGCTTATATTTTTACCAATGCACACTGATTTTAATCCTATACATAAAAAAATGACCTAAACCCGCTATATCTAATGCTTTTGCCGAAATAAAGTGTTAAAAGTAGAAATTATTTATATCCAATAATCTGAAACACGTAAATTGTTAAAAAAAAAAAAAAAAAAAAAAAAAAAAAATGTCTTTAGATTTCTTCTTAAAATAAACTTTTTTGAGGGAAAAAAAAAAAAAAAAAACAGTTGATTTAAACCATGATTAAAACCAATTGGTTTAAACCGTGCCAACCCTGATCAGTCACATTTTTAACGTTTTTTTAGGTGTGTTCCTAATTATGTATATACGTAGCACGTATTGTTGTCGTTCAGTCCGTCCGTCTGTCTGTCCGTCCGCATATAACAACGCAAAAACTACCCAACCGAATCGTTTGAAATTTAAAATTATTATTATTACATAATTTTGTCGAGTCATTTCAAATTTTAAGAAAATCGGATGCATAGATCAATTACAGGGACAATCAAAAGGATTACGGTCAATGGGGGAAAAAAGTTTCAAATGCATTTTAATCGTTTGGAATTTTAAATACATAATTATTACATAATTTTATCAAGTTATTTCAAATTTTATCAAAATCGGATGCATAGTTCAAATACAAGGACAATCAAAAGTATTCCGTTACATTACGGTTAATGGGGAAAATGTTTCAAATGTATTTTAATGGTGTTTTTGCATAATCTGTGGTACAAACAATATTTGTTATTGATTTACAAGGCCACACAAAAGTTTTCCATTGCATAATGGTAGAGGGAGAACATTGTTTGGTGCGCATTTTAATTGTAATTATTTACAGTTTTATGAGATTGGTATATGAGAGTGATATTTTTAAAACATCGTTATCGTACGAACGCACCTCATTTGCTACGCTTCACGTGCAATTTCCAACTTGTTTTTATTTGTAACTAAACCGTTATATAAATGCTCGGATTAAATAATACAAATTTACAATAAAAATTTACTGGTGAGAATAATAAATCATGATTGGACTAAGGATGCCCGTACCGTGGTACGGACAAATCATGATTGACAAGAACACGTTGCTCGTTTGACGTACGGACAAATCAGGGGAAGCGGTTAAATCAAAAAAACATTTCCAAAAATTTGGTTAATCCTAGAAAGGTAAATATTTTTCCAGCGCTTAACTGTGTTATTTGAAGGAAATAAAATGCAAAGAAGGCTGAAGCTATACATTTTGCGAAACGTCTGAGATTCCTGGCCTAAGTAAAGTCTGCAATAAATGAAAGATATACAGTCGAGTCTCTCTATAACGAAACTCCATACATCGAATTTCTCTATATAACGAATTTTTTGTAGAAACGGTCCCCTTTTCGCATGATTACTTTAAAAATAGTCTCTATATAGCGAAATATCTATCTCCATATAACGAATTTTTTTCATAAATTGGTCTTAATTTATTCAGTTTTAAAAAAGCTTTGAAATCATATGGAATCAATTTTCCATCACGTATTTTTTATTTATTGTTGAGTGCTTAGTTTTATTTTTATATTACTTCTCTCCTTGTTCTTTCAATCCAACGAATTCATCCCACCTCCCACACACTTTTCAACATCCTTCTCAATACAGAGTCAATTAGATTGTTACACATATAAGAGAGGAATCAATGAAAGGCACATAAGAAAGGCCTACAAATGGAGGAAAATGTTAACTACAATTTTTCATTCCTTGCTAAAATTTGAACTTTATTTTTTTGAGAGCGTAACAATTTTAAAATCAAAAGAACAAAAAATTACAGATTTCTTCGTCTGAAATTAACGCAAGTCTTTCTTATTTGATTTTCATTAAGCTTTCAAATAAATGTCTGTTCTTTTTTTTTTTTTTTTTAATGCTTAAATAATTAAAAAATAATATGTTATGTTATTATTCACTTTTAAACATTTCAAATTCTTAATTAAAAACATCAACAATAATATTTGTTCAAAATATATACATTAAATACGATTTTTAACATCATTTTCTATACATCGAATTTCTCTATATAACGAATTTTTTATTGGAACGATGGATTTCGTTATATAGAGACTCGACTGTATATCCTACTATAAGTTTTATACGAATTTTCGAAAAACACATTTCTTATAAAAGTATCGAGTTTTGGTTATATTTTCGTGTAAAATAGAAACGAAAGAATAAAGAATACACTGCACAAAATTAAGTTCGGGGTCACCCAACTCATTACATTACGTGAACTGATAAGAATACAGCATAAAGATCTTCATTTCAAACTTTTTTCAATTCAAAGAAAAGGGAGAAATTCTTAATTCCAAATAAAAATCGGTACTTTTCAATAAAATTTGCTAAGGAATTTTGCTTGTTGAATTGTTTTTAGCTCACAGGCTATCATAGCCTGAGAGCTTATGTGCCCGTCCGTTCTGTATGTACGTTCGTTCGTGCGTAACGCGATAACTCATGATAAAAATATCCGATCCACTTCAAATTTTGTATGTAGGTATATCCTATCAAGGCGCTTCCCTGATTAGTTTTTGGAGTTCATTCGATATGTATAAGAGGGGGAACAGGGGGCTGATGCCCCGTTAATTGATGTAAATGGGATTTTCATGCAGAATTAAGTTTTCGTTCAAAATTTAGATTAGGATCATTCTGATGAGGCGATTCCGTGACTGTTATTAGGCGTTCATTGAATAAGTATAAATAGGGAGAACAGGGGTTCTAATGCCCCCCCCCCTTAATTTATACAAATGGGTTTTTCAAGCAGAATTGTCAGATTTCGTTCAAATCTCTGAATCTAGTCTAGGGGCAGTCTAAAAAACTCGTTCAGTGTCTAAAACTGGTCAAGATTAAAACTGTCAAAATGATCGAAAATGGCAGAAACTGTAATAAATAACTCATATAAATTGCTAAAACTGCACTCTTAAAACGACAGAGTGGATTTGGCTTCTCAGGAATGAGCTGTAATTTATTGGATCATAAATGAGTTGTTTTTTAAATGCTTTACTCATCTTTACTTAGATTGCTTTTTTAAATAACTCATCTTGATTTAAATTGTTTAAAAACAACTCATTCACTTGATTTGTTTCAACTCTTTATGAGAAGCTGACTTTCAAAACCTGAGATGAGCGAATTTCGGCTCAACTTGAGTTATTTGTTGGCTGACATTTTAAGAGAGTATACTTAAGGCTGATCGTCACCGAGTTTCCGAATTCCTTTCGGTAATTATGTTTCGTTGCGTATATCGGCGATTGATGCATTCTTATATTTAAACCTTCACTGCACAGTGTGCCACGTCTGCGATTTTGATTTCAGGATTTTCTTTAAAAAATACGGTCCAGTCTAACTTAACAGGGAATATGTGTTAAAGCCCTTATATAGTCATTTTATTTTCTCGCGTATCAGTTATATGCAGTGTTCTCGCTGACATTTGACCAACGTTAGTAATTTGGCGAATTAAAACTAAAAAACATTCGACAAATGAAAAAAAAGTATTAGCCAAATAGATTCGCAGTGTAGTACTAGAAAAAAATACCTTTAATCCTTTAATGTACCCCCATTTTTTTCAACATGTTCTAAAATAATTAGTTTTTATAACTGCGACAACGATTATTATTAATCTAATTTCAACTATCCGCTACACATATATTAAATATATATATGCTTATGTATGAAAAACGATAAAGAAAAGAAAGAAAAGGCAAAAATTGAGCACTAGCAATTTGGCGAATCTAATCGCCTGTTTACTCGCCATATAAAGAATTTAGTCGCAATTTGGCGCAATGGCGAGTGATAGCGAGAACCCTGGTTATATGGTCGCTTTTTTTTAATCTTTTCAATGCTGTTTGCGCCAATTTTTTTTTATTAACTTTTGTAACATTTTTTTCAGATAGGAAGAAACATAGCGAACGGGCTAAAAGAAAGTAATCTCTCAGACACGGAGGCTGTGAACTGATGCCTATACTTCCCTCCTCTTCCCTCAGCCTGATTTTCTCTTAAGTTGATTCACCGTCGGTTGTATCTCCCCCTCCCCCCCCCCCCTCAATTCTCTTCCTCCCAAAAGTCATTAAATTGATATCTATCTGTTTATTGCCTTATTGGTTAGAGTTTTCTCTTTGTTTGTAAAGTGTACTGAAATTCAGATGTAATTTTTTTTTAAAAAAAGGAAAATTTTGTTTCATTTGGATCAAACTCGTCAAATAAGTACACTCGTTTTTTATGGCGGCTTCGAAAAGAAATAATTTATCATTTGCTAAAAAAAGGTGAACTGATCGAAAGTTTAAAATTTCTAATCTTTCTAAAACTGCATCTGCCAAAGTAAATTCCATACCCCGGACGACATTAAACAACATTTTAGCAGCTAAATTTTACTCCCCAAATGTTGGTATCGGTGATGAAGAAAGAAAACGCCAGCGCTTGTCACATTATGAAAATGTGGATAAGGCTCTTTTGTCATGGATTAAATATGCACGATCGCAAAATGCTCCTATATCATGGAATGTCTTGGAAAAAAAAAAAAAAAAATCCTTGGAATTTGCTAAGAAATTTGGCAAGTCCAGTTTCGCTGCTAGTAAAGGTTGGCTACAAATATTTAATTCAAGGCGTAAAATATGCTTTAAAAAATTGTGCGGAGAAGCTGCTGATTTTGACAGGAGCTCTTTAAACGAATGGAAAGATGCAATGTTGCGGGACATTCTCGAAAGTAAATTCGATATCCTGGAAATTGTAATTACTACGAAAGATATGAACCTTTACATGATGATGCTATTTATTAATAGTACTGACATAGACATATTTTACTTTGACACCAATCTTCCAATTTTTTTTTTTTATCAGTCTCTTTTGCACGTGGTCGCCCACATCTTGGTTTTCGGTGGAAATTGTTATTACTAATTACTAGCATAGGGATGAAGTGTGTGGTGGTGGTGGTGGTGGTGTGTGGGAGGGTATATGCCGTATACATTCTGGATATTTTTAAAGGATCAAACACCGCATATCCTCTGTTTTTCGAGAAAGCTATAGTATATACACTCTAGTTTATATACTCTGCCTTGAACGTATACCTTCTGTTTATTTTATGACTATACCACTGATTACTAGCATGTACTCGGTATGTCCCTCGCTCTAATAATATAATATTTTAGAAACGTCAATAATGGTCTTTTTTCCGTTTTCCCACTGAAGCATAATTTTCTCTCATTTCCGTAGATTTCGGCATCTTTAAAAACCAAAGGAAATTTTAATATCTGCTGCTGCTCTTATACTGCTTAGGAAAAATAGTTCAATGTTCTGACCTGTCTTGTTTGTTGCAACCGAATCCGGAATATGTTAACAGATTTCATAATGTGTTTAAACTTTTGAAAGACAGTGTGTTAAAAACAAAAAAAAAGGTATATTTTTAAATAAAAAATGCTGATGAAACCATTATCTCCAGTATGTTTCATTAAAATTATTTTTATATATATATTTATTGTAAAATTACTCCTTAGTTATCTATTTTTATCATTCTTAAGGTTCCAAACTTAAAAAGTAAAAATGAGCCATTATCAGATCACACCTGTATCTGTCTGCCACAGCCATTTTACTCGTAAACTATGGAATGTGGAAAGCTCAAATAACCTGGAATAATAAAGGCTATCGAAAAAAATATTTATAGATTATTAAACATCCACAAATATACTTAACAAAAGTATAGAGGTGTTAATTAATTAATTAATTTTTTTGTTTATTGGCTGAGGTATCGTGTGAAAGTTTTGGTAATGCCAAACTTAAAAATACATTTTAATTTTATTTTAGATACATTTTCGAGACATTGTCAAAAATGTAATGCAAAAATATGTCACTACCCTCTATTTCCGAATCGACTAAAACTAAAATTATGAAAAAAAAAAAAAAAAAAAAAAAAAAAAAAGGGATAATAATTAACTTTGCAGGAAAACTCTACCGATTACCCTAGGTCACATAAGTTTTTGAGAAAATAGCATTCTTCAATTACGCACAAATTTTGATTTGCGGGCGTTCAGCTGAAAAGTTGAAAAGCACTGATTTCAGGGGGTGGCCCAGGGGACATTCCTTCCGGAGCAATAAATGCCCTACCCCCGGAAAATTTGAGATTGTGTGGTTTCAATGGTCAAAAAGTGGAATCCCTCCGGAGTCATAAAAGTCCCTCCCGGAGAAAAATGTCTGAATTCAACACTGCCTGAAATAGTTTCTATAATCTCTTTCTGCAGATTTTGATATAGATGATTTATGTTTATCTCCTTGACCTTGGTTCCAACTCTGCCATGACCTGACTTCATTTCTTATTCGATCGGAAGAAGCCCTTCGCTTTATAAGGGTTTGCGTGGTCGAATATGGGACACTCATCGTTCTTTTTTAGTCCCGGGGGGATATGACGTCGCCCTGAGTAGGTCAGACACTTTCGATTTTTATTCAGTTTTTTAGTCTTCCGGCGCACGTGTTAGACGTGTAGGCGTTCAGAAACAATAATCATTTGTGTGTTCAATTTTTATTGCGGTTTTCAGTGTATCTTTTAGTTCATGGCTTTTGAAGAACTAGCTTTGGATGATTTGGTTGATAGGTCACGGAGATAGGAATGCATTTTTTGGAGGTAGTGCATTTGAAAGTGAAGATTGACCTTTTGGAAGAATTGCATAAAAACTGGACAGAATTGCATATTAACATAATTATTTTGAGAATGAAAAAAAAAAAGTAGATACAGTAAAACCTCCAAATAACGGACACCACGGGAACGCGGAAACTGTCCGCTATTCGGAGGTGTCCGCTATTGAAAAAAATCTCGGAGATTCAAAAAATGCGAAGAAATGCTTAAAGTGTCATTAATTGACTTTTATATGTCCTAAAATTCTAATATATGATTAATCAGAAATTAAAATTACTTGTTAAACAAAAAAATTAAAATAAAATAGCACATTGCTTTATACACTGCTACATTCATGCAAAAAAATGTTTTTTAAAAGTTTCTTTTAGCATTTAAAGATTACATAGTTTTTTTTTTTTTCAATGTGAAGTTTTAACCATGTCAATAGTTTTAATTTTCCTGAATCATCTTTTTTTTTTCAAGTGTCATTGCTGACTGTATTTTGCCCCTTCTTAAAAGCACAAAATCTCAAATCTTCCGGAAGGGAGTGTGGGAGGGGGGAGGGGGGGTATTGTGATAGCTCCGGGATGTAATGTCCCTCGGATCATCTCCTGAATTTAATATTGGTCATGGGAGGGAAGGACCGAGTGGGACCCGGCTCATTCTGTACATTTATCTGTGATCACAAAATTTCGACACATTGCCCTGACAAATTTAGAGGTTTTTTACTTTTTTTTTCTTCGTTAAAAAACAATTTCTCATACTTTATCGCAAAAATTACTGTCCGCTATTCAGAATGTCCGTTATTCAGAGGTTAAACATACAAAAATTTAGATTTTGGGAGTGGGAATCGGTAAACTGTCCGTTAAATAGAGGTGTCCGCTATTTGGGAGTGTCCGTTATGGAGGTTTTACTGTATAAGAAATATAATTTTTAGAAAATTAAAGATTTTAATGGATTGATTCTCTGGTATTTCAGCGGTCGATGCTGGAATTTTTTTTAACTTTCTTCCAGGGTTGGCACGGTTTAAACCAATTGGTTTTAACCATGGTTTAAACCACGGTTTAAACCAAATGGTTTTTTCTCAAAAAAACCAATTGGTTTTTTTAGAAGAAATCTAATGACATTTTCTTTTTTTCTTTATAATTTACGTATTTCAGATTATTGGACATAAATAATTTCTACTTTTAACACTTTATTTCAGTAATAAGTATTATATATAGTGGGTTTAAGTCTTTTTTTTATGCATAGGATTAAACCAATTGGTTTTTTCTATAAAAAAAAAAGCAATTTGTTTTTTAGAAGAAATCTAAAGACGTTTTCTGTTTTTCTTTATAATTTACGAGTTTCAGATTATTAGATATAAATAATTTCTTTTTTTTAGAAGAAATCTAATGACATTTTCATTCTTTCTTTATAATTTATGAGTTTCACATTATTGGATATGAATAATTTCTACTTTTAACACTTTATTTCAGCAATAAGCATTAGATATATTGGGTTTACGTCATTTTTTATGCATAGGATTAAAATCAGTACACATTGGTGAACATATCTATTGCTCCAAAGAAAAACTTCAAACATGTGAATTGATCAAAGATAAAATAGATTCAATATTTAGTATAAAATATTTTAATTTTGTTAATAATGCAGAATATTTAATGCAATTAATAATGTAACACAATGATCTATTAAGATTTTGCACAAGCTGTAAAAGAAAATTTTCTTTTGGGAGATTATCTTGAAGAATTAAAAGAAAAAACTGGTTGCTAGTTATAGTATTTTAATAATAATTTTTTCCCCTCTGCTATCTGCTGAATCTAACGGCTAAAAATGTTAACTTCAAATTGTCACTCAGAAAGAAAAAAATCCTAAGTAGTATTTGTAATTTATTATTTGAATAATTGTGGAAAAGAATATTTATCAAACTACATCCAAACGTTTATTATTAGTAATCAAAAAGATTGTTTAAAAAGATTTACAGGGCATCAATGGTTCACTGTGTAGAACAGTTAAAACTTTCAACATAAGACTGTTTGCCAAAACTGTTTAAATTGAAAAATGAATTTTTTCAATTTTCAGCATAAATTCACTATAATTATTAAATTTAAATTATTTTAACTGAAATTATACTGCTTATAAACCAATAATGTCTGTTTTTATCAGTAAATATGCATGTATATGTCATAAGAAAGGATGTTTAAAAAAAAAAACCCGGTTTAAACCAAAAAAACCTGGTTTAAACCAAAAAAACCGGTTTTTTGGGTTTTTTTCCAATCCTGCTTTCTTCTGTCTTTACAAGAAGAAAGTATTGGATTCATGAAAATTTTTGAATTCCGGCTTTTGACGGATTTACACGCTTTTGGGTTCAGAGATTCCAAAAAATATGTATTTACAAAATGTCTGGTCTGTGAGACTTGAGACTGTCTGTGACATACATTTCTGTAGCTAAAATGTCCTCGATTGGTCATCATTAATAGTTTTTAATTTACCTAGTTGCGAGAAAACGCCAATAATACATTTCTCTTCGAAACAATGCGCTACTAAGTTGTTTCAATAAAATTTTATCTTTCCCACAGAAGTTTTCTTAATTTTGGATTGTCGCATGATAGCAGAGGCAAAGCGCACACCTCCTCCTTCAGCCAGTAAATCTTTTAAAAAGTAAGAATTTTGACCGCTCTTGACAAATGTTTAACAATTTTTTTGAAAAGCAAGTTTTTTAAAAATTCTAAAATTCAGTGTAAATTATTCAAGCAGTTGGTATTTCTTTTTTATTAAAATTTAGCTGACATATTCGCAATTACTATGACTAGAAATCACTATGTAAAATCAATTGTTTAAATTTGTCACCGAAGCAGTTTTATGTACGTGTTATTGTAATATTAATGTCCAATAATAATATGAATTCTACTCAATACACTCAATGAACTCAATAAAATGTCTTTAAAATTGATTAAACATATAAAAATGTACTGTTTATAATTTAAATGCTTCACTGTGCAAAAGTCAAATTACAATATAAAAATCATTGTATATTGTAAAAAAAAAAAAAAAAAAAAAAAAAAAAAAAAAAAAAAAAAAAGCAGGTTAAAATAAAAAAAAAAGTCACGCACCGTAATCTTTTTAAAATTTTATCCAGCTCTGATGAAATTATGTAAAAGGGTTCAAACAATTACTTAAAAAAAATTAATATACATTTTAGATGTGTTCCTGATTATGTAAATACGTAGTAAATACGTCGTTCAGTCCGTTCGTCCGCATATAATAGAACATAAACTACCCAACCGAATTGTTTGAAAATTAAAATACATAATTATTGCATAATTTTGTCAAGTCCATTTCTATTTTTATGAAATTCGAATGCATAGTTCGAAGACGGTGACAATCAAAAATATTTTGTTACATGTCAGGCAATAGGGAAAAAAATAGCTCAAGTGCATTTTAATGATGTTGCAGTCTTTCGAACATAATTAATAAAATCGATATGCATCTATGAAGTATGTACTAAAATCTACATTCTGTACAATCTGTGGTGCAAAGAATATTTGCTGTTCATTTACAAAGACACACAAAATTATTCCATTGCATAATGATACAGGGGTAAACAATGATGCGCGTTTTAATTACATTATAATATTTCACATTTTATGAAATCGATATACGTTGCTGAGGTTTACTACACTGTAAAAAATAAAGAGTTTTATCACATTTACTTCGGCTGTATGAGATGTGAAATAAGGTGTAAATATATTATTTTTGGGGTGCCAATACCAAAATAAATGTTACGTTACACTTCAAATGAAGTATCATACCTCTTTAAAAAAAAATAGGCGTTCTGAATCACTCCAAATCATTATAATCCGCACTTTGAAAGACTTTATTCAATTCATCAACACGACAGCAGGTGTTTTTTTAATCCAGCGAGAGCAAATCGGTGCGATTACGCAACCAGCGCGGGGGATAAGATTATTATGCAAAATGGCGCTGTTGTTGATATACATTCTGTCGTTCTGAAAAATGTTCTTTGAATTTTGATTATATTTCGCGGTAATAATGAATGATTAAGAAATTGCTGACATTATAACTCTTAATATAGTTCATATTAACAACTTTTATCGACTTATTCAATTAGTTCGGACAATTTAAGCAGGGGCGTAGCTTGAAATTTTTATTGGGGGGGGAGACCAAAATTTGGCGCCTTTTAATGTTTTGCCGCCTTTGAATTATTTGTAAACTTTTTAGGAGAGGGGGGGGGGTAGTTATGCTACTTTTTATCTTTAGTTACTTATTCATGGTAATGACATCTATTTAGGTGATGTAAGTGATGCAGCCATGGTTGGATTTCGATTTTAAGAGTGCTTGCAACTGTGCTGATAAAATATCTCTCCCAGCTCTTGTTTTTTCAAAGCTAAGAAGGCAACGTGGAATGTTTATAGAGAAATCGAATACTGGATCCTTAAATCCATTTTCCTGACATGATAAGAACAATTGTATTTGGAAGAGAAATAAAAATATAGAACTCAAAGTTAATTACAATAGAGTTATAGGGGTTTCAAAGCTGCACCTCCCGCACGAAACTTGCTGGTCAATATAATGAATTTAGCCTTCGTTTTTTAGGTGCGTTCGTAATTATGTAAATACGTAGCACCTATAATTGTCGTTCAGTCCGTCCGTCTGTCTGTCTGTCCGCAAGTAACAACGCAAAAACTACCCAACCGAATCTTTTGAAATTTAAAATATATAATTATTACATAATTTTGTCGAGTCATTTCAAATTTTATAAGAATCGGATGGATAGATGAATTACTGGGACGATCAAAAGTATTCCGTTACATTACGCGGTCAATGGGGAAAATGTTTCAAATGCATTTTAATCGTTTTAAATTTAAATTACATACTTATTACATAATTTTGTGAAGTCATTTCAAATTTTTTGAAAATAGGATGCATAGATCAAAAACAGGGATAATCAAAAGTACTCCGTTACATTACAGTCAATGGAAAAAAAAAGCTTCAAATGCATTTTAATAACATTACACTCATTCGAACATAATAATATTGATATGCATCATAAAGTACATATTATAATATAGATTTTGCATAATCTGTTGTGCAAAGAACATTTGTTGTTGATTTACAAGGACACACAAAATTATTCCATTACATAATGAGTATAGAGAGAACATTGTTTGGTGCGCATTTTAATTGTAATTAACTATTTACGATTTTATGAGATTGATATATGAGAGTGATATTTTTAAAACTTCATTATCGTACGAACGCACCTCATTTGCTACGCTTCACGTGCAATTTCTAATTTGTTTGTGGTGAGATCCTCCGATATCGGGCCCACTACTATCAATGTAAAAAAGGAATGTCAAACCTCTCGATGAACATTCGACTCTTTTCAAGGATGTAACGGTGGAATATATACCAAATATACTGAATATTCCAGTTTCTGTAAAATGAAATGACATATTTTTCCATTTATTATCTTAGTTCCCCAGATGTAAAGAAGAAATAAAATATTTTGCTACTTTCAAATGTAGTTTTAAGGCTCTATGGCCTGATAAAGATGTATTTTTTTTCTCGGAAATTATTGGAAGGATTTCTATATGTATAGCAAAAAAAGATAAATGCTATAAAATTTTGTTTTTTAAATTTATCCGGCTTAAGAAAAGAAAATGCTATCAAAACATCACTTTCTTCACCCTTCTTCTAATTTTATTGTACCCACTTGGAACCCCATGTCTAAAGGATATTGCATTACTTGCTCACATTTCTTTTCAATCATGCTTTTATTCTTAACCTAATAGACATTTCATGTATTACCCATTTAAACAATTAAAGGGCAGCATAATGCAATTAAAAATTGTTTATTTATGATTTAAATAAATAAACAGGCGCGGATCCACGGGGGGGGGGGGGGCGATCGGGGCGACCGCCCTCCCCCCCCCCCCCAAACCAGTGTTGAACTCAGACTTTTTCCCGGAAGGGATTTCTGGGACTCCGTCGGAGACAGTCTTTTGTTCCGGAAAAAACGCGAATTTTATTAAAATGTCGCTAAAAAGCGCTAATTTTGTCAAAGTGTCGCGGAAAAAGAGCGAATTTTGCAAAAGATCGCGGAAAAAGCCTGAATTTTGTCGAAGGTTGCGCAAAAAAAAAGAATTTAAACAAAGGATCGCTAAAAAACGCAAATTTTGACACAAGATTGCTGACAGCGCGAGTTTTGTCAAAGTGTCGAGGAAAAAGCTCGAATTTCGTGAAAAGGTCGAGGAAAAGCACGAATTTTGTCAAATGTTTGCAAAAAAACGTTAATTCAAAGTATCGCGAAAAAATAGCAAATTTCGCCAAAAGTTCGTGGAAAAAGCGCTAATTTTGTCAAAGGATTGGAAAAAAGGAAGGCAAAGTATAGCGGAAAAAGTACTAATTTTGACATAGGATCGCTGAAAAAGCGCGAACTTCGACATAGGATTGCTGAAAAAGAGCTAATTTTGGCAAAGTACCGCGAAAAAGCGCGAATTTCGTGAAATTAATACGGAAAAAGCGCGAATTTCACCATATGGTCGCAGAAAAAATGCGAATTTCAACAGAAATTCGCGTAAAAAACGCAAACTTTGACATAGGATGGCTGAAAAAGCACTAATTTTGTCAAAGTATCGTGAAAAAGCGCGAATTTCGTCAAATGATCACTGAAGAAGCATGAATTTCATGACAGGGTCGCGGAAAAACGTGAATTTCGACAGTGGATCGCGTAAAAAACGCGAAATTTGACATAGGATCGCTGAAAAAGCGCGATTTTTGTCAAAGTGTTGAGCAAAAAGTTTGAATTTTGTCAAAAGGTCGAGGAAAGAGCGCTACTTTTTCAAAGGCTTGCAAAAAACTGCTAATTTTGTCAAAGTACCGCGGAAAAGGGCGAATTTCGTCAAAGGGTCGCGGAAAAAATGCGAATTTTGAGAAAGGATCGCGTAAAAAGCGCGAACTTCGACATAGGATTGCTGAAAAGGCGCGATTTTTGTCAAAGTGTCATGTAAAAAGCTCGAATTTCGCCAAAATGTCGCTGAAAGAGAGCTACTTTTTTCAAAAGCTTGCGAAAAGGGAAGGCAAAGGAACTCGGAAAAAGTGCGAATTTCGACATAGGATCGCTGAAAAACCGTGAACTTCGACATAGGATTGCTGAAAAAGCGCTAATTTTGTTAAAGTATCGCGAAAAAGCGTGAATTTCGTCAAATGATCACGGAAAAAGCGCGAATTTCGTCAAAGGGTTGAAAAAAACGCGAATTCTGACGTAGAATCGCTGAAAAACACGTATTTCGACATAGGATTGCTGAAAAAGCGCGATTTTTGTCAAAGGGCTGCAAAAGAAGCGCTAATTTTGTCAAAGTATCCCGAGAAAAGAGTGAATTTCGTCAAACGATAGCGAAAAAAGCAGGGATTTCGTCAAACGAAAATCTCGGAATCGCCCCTGCCAAAACGATTCTCTGGATCCGCCCCTGTAAAAAAAACATACAACAAATCACTGAATGTGTAATTTGGATTAAGCATTTATGTCATGCTCATTTCTTATTCCATCAAAATATAGATTTTTAAGATATTTTTTTGCAATTAAATTTAATATAACAAAAGTAAGAAAAAATACAATTTAAAATGAATATATAATAATATTACAAAATGCTAATTGTCGCAGATTGTTTTAATTTTGCTATTTTTTAAAGTATTCCATTTCGTCACAGCTGAGGTTAGGTCCATTGTTTCTGCCAATGATTTTTCACATTTTAGTATCATTAAATTATTCAACCGTTCATCTGTCATTGTTGTTCGTAAGGAATGTTTAATGAACTTAAGTTGACTGAAAGAACGTTCATTTGAACCAGCTGTTATTACAAATTTTATTATGCGAAAATTTTCTTTGAGTACTGAACGTAATTTTTTAGATTCCTCAATAACTTCATTTAATGTATTGGAGGTTCTACATCGGTCAAATAAAATTTCCATTTCAGCCTGTAAGGTACATTTATCTGGTTTTAAAACAGATGGAGGCATCATGGAAATCAGAGCTTCGACATTAGAAATTTCTAAATTTGTTTTTGAGAGTGGAAAGTTAAAAATATCGAATATGGGTGTGGCGGAATCAACAACTGTTGTTATATTACACTTTAATTGCATAATTAAAGTATCCAGAACGCATTTGAATTGTTTTCGGTAAAATGTATGTATTAATAATCTAAAAGTTTCAAAAATCCCCATTTATCAAAAAATAGCGATCTGTTTAGGAAATAAATTATAAAAACCATTAAAACTTAAGGCACAGATGTCATATACGCACCACATTGGCGCGATTTTTTTCTAACGCCAGTTTGGAAAAAACTTCGTTTTCAAATATCAGCTACATACATATTTTTTATTATTTTCAATTATTTTAAAAAGGAAATACTAATAAACTACAAAAGTTTAAGTAATAATTATAAAGCAAAATAATTTATATCGATTTATAAAAGAAAATGTAAAGTAAATAAACAGTTTATTAATAAATAAACAACAATGGCCATGTTACCATATGAGGAAAAAAATCGCCATTTTGTTGCACTCACGCAAATGTGGTGCGTATATGACATCTGTGCCAAAATTAAATTTAACGGAAAACTGAGAATACTATTCGATTTTTTCCACTAATAATAGAAATGATAATAAATGAACTCACAACTGCGTCAGAAATATAAACATTGTACTTTAAGAACATGCTTAACTAAAGGAAAATACGTACATTTTTTACCTTCCACTGCATCATCATTTTTCATCCACTTTTTCATAAATTTCCATCCTTTATCCGCTTTATAACTCCTTTTTCTGTTTTATTGTCTGTAGTAAGATCCTGGCTTTTTGTTTTTATGTTTTATTTCAGTCAGATCACTCATGACTGAATTTCTACTCTCTGGACGGCTACGAAAGACAGCTTTTTATTTTTATTTTAAAAATTGAACGAAATAAATCTCTAGTTTTAAAAAGTCGCGCAATCAGCTTCAGTATGGCAATCTGACAATACAGGATGCTGGACAACCAAGATGTGTGTAGATGACGCCCTGAAATTATCTAACCTACACACGGAAGGGCATAAGAAGGGAGTTTAAAGGTCAGATGACCCTCTCGAGGACCATCAACCTTGGATTGGAGGGGAGAGCTTTTCTCCGAAAGATCAAGTTACAAGTAGTGATCGAACAATGCCCATTTCCGGAATGTGTTCTTGTTTTCGCACTAGAGATAGCGCCTGGTAATAATCTTAAAATGTCTCAAATGTAATGAATCTCCTATATATTTTTTGAAACCATAATTTATTTTCTTATAAATTTACTGTAATATTAGTTCCAAATCATGTTTCTGTTATCTGATTTTTTTTTCTTTTCTTTTTTTTTCTTTTCTTTTCTTTTCTTTTCTTTCTTTTTTTTTGTGTAAATAAGAATGTCACATTAATAATAAAAATTTTAGGTGCCTAACGGCGCCCTTAAACATTCCATCGCGCCCTTTTTGAAACCTCTTATTTTAGGTGCCTGACTGCGCCCCTAAACCTACTGAGGCGCCCTACTACTAAAACATATTATATAAACATTCCATTGCGCCCTTTTTGAAACCCCTTATTTTAGGTGCCTGACTGCGCCCCTAACCTACTGAGGCGCCCTACTACTAAAACATATTATACAATCATTCAAACGCACTACAGTCGCTTCCACGCTTATTTTCCCTTTCTATCTATTTCTAAGAGTGACCAACAACTACTATAAGAAAAAAATAACTGTATCAATGCCGAAACTAGCCTTTTTTGCGCCTGGGGCAAACATGGATTTTGGCGACCCCCCCCCCACCCCTCACACATATGCATTCTTAATAACTAACACACCAAAGAAAATCTTAATTTGGCGCCCTCTTCACCTTCTGTTCTGTTGGCGCCCGGGGCACGTGCCCCCTCTGCCTCCCTAACCTACTGAGGCGCCCTACTACTAAAACATATTATACAATCATTCAAACGCACTACAGTCGCTTCCACGTTTATTTTCCCTTTCTATCTATTTCTAAGAGTGACCAACAACTACTATAAGAGAAAAATAGCTGTATCAGTGCCGAAACTAGCCTTTTTTGCGCCCGGGGCAAACATGGATTTTGGCGACCCCCCTCCCACCCCTCACACATATGCATTCTTAATAACTAACACACCAAAGAAAATCTTAATTTGGCACCCTCTTCACCTTCTGTTCTGTTGGCGCCCGGGGCACGTGCCCCCTCT
This sequence comes from Maratus speculifer, assembly GCA_964019185.1. Taxonomy (NCBI): domain Eukaryota; kingdom Metazoa; phylum Arthropoda; class Arachnida; order Araneae; family Salticidae; genus Maratus; species Maratus speculifer. The sequence continues at coordinate 312,089,383 of OZ025296.1, read as the reverse complement.
GCCTCCCTCTAGTTTCGGCTCTGAAGTGTATATCTATCCCGGAAAAGATTACAAGTCTGTTTTCGAAATTTTTATTTCAGATGCATAAATTTTCTTCGAGATAGGAGTGGGAGATAAATGTAGTAACAAGTCTAAAATTAAATGCCTTATTTATGTTTTGTAAGTGAAAAATAACTTACTTTGTAATTTTACATTTAAAATTAAGTTATTTTATAATTACTTTTAACCACTAACAAAGTCTTTTTTACGGGCGCCTAGCGGCGCCCTTAAACCTTCTTTGGCGCCCTATTGCATGAACATATTGGGGGGGGAGGCTCCCCCCCTCCCCCCCCTAAAGCTACGTCCCTGAATTTAAGAAACCAGAAATAGAGTCTATTGTATGATAGCCATAAACAGTTTTGCAAAACAGTGTTGGTGGCTTTGGTTTTTCTTTTGGATTTTTTTCGAGTAAGTGGCGTTTATTTTCTTTCTGTTTTGTATACAATAACTCTTAATTCTCTGTAAAAAATTGTATTTGTGTTATATTTGTTGTACGTATATATATATATACGTATATAAATGCATGATACTTGCAATATGTGATTTTGCAGGCTAGCTATTTCGATATTTTAAAAATGAAAATTAATAATAAAATAAGTCGTAAAATTGTCACTTTCGTACAGAGCTTTGAAATATTTAGTTTTGATTTTATAGTGTTTTACTATAAGTGTACTATAAGTTTACTATAAGTTTTGATTTTATAGTGTTAAATTCCGCATAACTTGAACTAACACGAAATTAAATAAACATAGTGCTATATCTTGTTTTAAAGATTCATTTTTTCAATATATATTTGTATTTTGATGTATTTTTAGATTATTAAAAACAAAAATTCCATTATTTTTATTTCGTTTTTTTCTTTTTTCATATATATATGTTGATACTGAAAGAGTTAAAGAGATTGTCATGGTTTTATTTTTCTATTTATTAAATTAGTAAAACATAATTAAAATCATCATTAATGCCTATTTGAATTTGAATACATTTAATGGAAAATCTTAGAACTTCAATGAAAGGGGGGGGGGGGCTGCCGGTATGTTCATTCAGAGCGGTGTGAAACGGGGGGAGGGGGGCAAGGGGGCGGTCGCCCCGGACGCAGAAACTGAGGGGGCGCCAAATTTATGTTATTATCGTCTTTTGTTTCTTCGCTTTTTTTGTAAAAAAAATTATATGTATAAATATATTGGTATTTTTTGTGTGAAAAAAAACATACATTTTCAAAATAGCATGTTACTTCATTCTTGAAATCCAAAAGTGGTCATACAATACTGTTAGATACATTTTTTTCACATATGTTTTCCAGATCACCTTTGCCAATATATAAGCGCAATGTTCTTTTATAGTATTTAGTTGTAATATTAAATCTTTTAAAGTTTCAAAATAAACGAAAAACATGTATTTAATAGAATTTATTTGTGCTTTTACACTTTTCAATTTTGTGACACCTGTGACAAACAGTAATGAAACTACTGAAATTTAGAGGTGCTGCAGATACATTGTGCCCCCTCCCCCTACCAACCCCCAAACACACTATGTGACCCATATAACTATGTTTTTAAGTATGTAAATATACTGAATTACATTGTTTAATAACTGAGTATTATGTTTAAAATGCATGTTATAATAAATTACCTCAATTAAAAGGGAGTTTAGCAGCATTTTTGCATGAAACTAATTATTTTAATACATGGCTGTGTTAAATTTAAAATGTAATCTTTAAATTATTTTTTTATTTTGCTGTTAAAATCATGTAAATATTAGAAAATTTCCTTTTTTACCATCTACTTATATAGTGTACTTTAATAAATGGTAGCAAAATAAAAAATAATTAAAAAATTACATTTCAAATTTAATACAGCCATAATTTAAAAAAAAATAGTTTCACGCAAAGAATGTGCTAAACTTCCCTTTAATTGAGACAATTTATTATAACGTACATTTTAAGCATATTACTTACTTTACACCCAAAAGGGTGGCAACTAAGTTGCCACTACAAATGGTGTTTGTTTACCATTTGATAGTTGGTGGCTCATTACACCAATTTACAAGTGGAATTTCATTACACCACTTGGGGTGGCAACTTAGTTGCCACCCTTTTTGGTGTAAAGTAAGGGAGTTTTTTTTTACAGTGTACAAGTTATTTCCTGAATAACAGAAAGCAGATAGTATTTACAGGGACTCACAAAAGATTTTGGTTACTATATTGTGTCGTGTGTCCGAAGTTCTGTACAATAGTCAGAATATTTTTAAAACATCGTTATAGTACGAACGCACACTTGAAGTGCAGTTTCAGATTTTTTTTTCTTTTAAATAGACTTGGTCTACTCTGATTGTGTTCTATGAATATCTGATTGTGCTAGTCATTCAGCGGTTGAATTCCCTCGGTAATGTTAAGTATATGGCCGTTTGATGCATTTTTATAATCAAAATATTTCCTCGGGAAATTAATATTTTTAACGTCTTTTTTCTGTGTTCTCTTCTTAAAGCGTTCCTTCCCCTTCGTATAAAAAATATTTCTTAAATCTATGCATAATTTTACATGAACTGTTAAAATTTTACTTCCAATTCGTCAGTTTTTAAAACATAAAATATTAAATTGAACATAAAATTTTTGACAACTAAGAAAAAAAGTGACATCCTTTTAAGACGAGAACATTGAAAAAAAAAGTTAAAAATATTAATTCCTTGGAGGAGATATTTTGAATATATGAATGCAACAAACGCTCATAAACTTAACCCTTACCGGCACGGGCATAATCTGTTAGTAAAATGAGAAATTATCGACTGACACCGGAATTCACAAACGAATTTTTTAGATATTTTGGATACCTTAATTTAAGTTTTTATTGTAAGTGCAAAATTTTACTAAAATATTATTGGTGCCGTTTGCAAGTTTGGAATTAAAATTAGGTATCCCAGACCGGGCACAGTGCGCCCGAAAGGGTTAATAATACCGAGGGGAATCACTGTGTGACTAACACCCTTAAGATATAGCTAAAAATCTTCTATAATACCTATCTATTTCTATATCTTTTAAAGAAAATTTCTTCTGTTTAAAAGCGATATCTAGGTATAGCTTGTTTTTTGGTATACTTTCCGCATTTATGTTTGCATAAAAGAACCATAAATACTCTTTGCCTTTGGAATTGACAAAAATAAAGAAAAAAATTATGCATGGTACTGCATTACTTCACTCACGCGAAAACGCCCTGCACTCATTCACTAATGTTAATACTAATTTTTTCTAAACATCTGGTTTGCATTTAAATATTTTTAAGTGTTTTTGCGTTGTTTAGTTGAAATTAGTCTATACAAAAAACGTTTTTTACTTTTTCGATTTTGTTTACAGGATTTTTTAAAATTAAGATATTTTTGGAACCGGTTTCGAAAGTGAAAGTATCCCTCAAAAAAGAATAAGAATGAAGATAACAAAATCAAAATTGTAAGAAAGACTAATTTTGTAGAGATCGACATTGATTATCCCGAGGGAAAAAAAAAAAAAAATTAAATGTGGAAATGCAAACGAGATATTTAAAAAAAGTTTTTACTGTTAACATTAGTGAGCGGGTATTTTCGCGTGAGTGAAATAGTCCCTTACTGGTATCCTGTATAGTGTGTATTTATTTATGCATGTTAAAGTTTTTAATGCTATTTGCTTGTTATAATTTTCGTTCTCATTTCAGATTATCGGAGCAATATGCCTGGGCCTAATAGCTTACTACTCAACAAACAGGAATGGTTTTTACGGAAATTCGGAACACACGCTCTTTTTCATCGTTACCTTTGCTTTTCTCGTCACAACATTTCTCTTACTCATATCTTTTCTGGTGTCTCTGTTGGCAGCTAGTATGCTGCCAAAGACAATTTTCGTAAGTAATGAATTTTGACAATCTTTAAATATTTACTGCGATTCTGAACTCAAAGTATTGTTTTGAATACCCCTTAAGGGGAAACAGTATCTTGAAATTGGTCAAAATATCGATTTTATTATTTATTTATTTTTGTAATTTAGATAAATGTTTGAAAATTTTTTATGGTATATTTAATATTTTTCTGCATGATCTAACATTCAAATTTATGGTTAATTTTAAAAGAATATTTAAATTGAGAGTTTGTTGAATATACTTTATTTTCTGATATACAGTGCGTGTCAAAAGTTTAAGCACAACAGAAAATTTCAAAATAAAATTTTATTAATGGGTGAAAGTTACTTCCCATTTCACATAGCCTACAAATTGTAGGTTTAAAAAGATAGTTAACAGATTCATGCTATAAAATTTGTTAACAGATTCATGCTGTAAAATTTATCTTAAATAATAAAATTTATCAAAAAAACAAAAATGAGTGTGTTTTTAGATTAAACAAAAGTTTAATCACAGTAGTTTTTTAGTCTTTAGCAGAACAAGAATAAAAAAAAATAATACTTGACTATTGCTCCTTTTTGCTTAATTACTTTAAATATATGGTCTTCCATCGTTAAAATGAGGTTCTGTATTGTTTCTGGTTCATTTTTAAACCAAGCGTCCTCAATGGCATCTTTCAAATCTTTAACTGAAGAATACTGCTTTCCATTTGGATAAACTGCATGAGTGAGAATACCCCACATATTTTTATAGGGTTTAAATCAGGACTAATTGCCGACCATTTCAAAACAGACACTGTTTTCGACTTAAGCCACGATGAAGTTGAGTTTGAGGTATGGATGGAAGCATTATCATGTTGAAATAACCATTTTTCTCCCCCTAAAAACCTCGGCAACAGGAAGCAAATGATTGGCAAGTGTCTCTTGGTAGTTTTCAAAGTTTTCACGACCACTGATGAATGCTAGAGATATCTGACCATTGAAAGAAATAGCCCCCCATACCATTACTGAAACTACCATTATGTTATCGGCTAAGTACACTCCTAGGTTCTTTGCGGAGATCATGCCAATAGTACTTAAACTCATAAGGGCCATCGAGGTTCCATTTTTTTTTCATCACTGAATATGACATTCAGCTACTTTTCACCAAATGGCATATGCTCTTTGGCCCATTGTAATGTAGCTTTTTTATGGTGTCGTTTGAGACACGGTAATCGAGCCATTTTACGGCATTTGATGTATTTGAATCCCAAAACTCTTCTATAAACAGTTTTTTTCGATATTTGTTCTCCAACTGCAAATTTTACTTCCGAAAGGGAGTAATTACCACTTGAAGCCAAATTTCTGATGCGGTTATCTTCGCTCAAACTAGTCACTCGCGGCCTTCCTGAACGAAATTTTCGTTTAAAATCATTAACACGAGCCAAAATTTGATGGATACCTTGTTTTGACCTTTTTAATGCACTTGCAATTTAAGAAACAGAATTACATTTTACTCTCATACTCCAAATTTTTATCATCTCCTCCTCTGAAAATTCTTTCGACTTGGGAATTTTGTACTAACTCAAAAACAACAGCGGACTGCTTCTTATACACCCAGAAATTCTTTGCGTGCGCAACAGTTTATGTCAGACTGTAAAATTTGCATAAAAACGATTTTGTGCTTAAACTGTTGACACGGTCATTTTTCTTCTATTCTTAAACTCCGTGGTTTAAAATAAAATTTAAAAGTTAATTTAAATGAATATGGTGTAAAAATAGATATTATTAACACATACAAGACAGATATTGAAATAAAGTTAATATTTAAAGTTTTATTTTAAAATTGCTATTGTGCTTAAACTTTTGACACGCATTGAATACAAGAGGAAACAAAATCGTATTAAGTGTAAAATCCCTTACATCTAAAAATCCATGCACAATTTTATGTAGTACATTCTAATGAGTGTGGGAAAAAAATTGAAGCCAAAATATTCATATTTATAAAACTAGTAGTGTTTTAAAAAGGTTAATTAAAAAAATTAATTTTAGTAAAATAGGCTGTTTTACAAAAATCTTGCTTTTTAATTCTATTTAATCTTTTGTATTAAGTATTGTGCCACTAGATATTATTACAGTATTCTTCAAAAAGGAAGCGATAATTTCAAAGGTACTGTCTCCCCTTAATAAACGGGAAATTTATTTGGAACAATATATTTTGACTTTTTTTAAGCCGTTTCTTGTCTTTTAATAGTTCAGAATGTATGATGTTTACATTTGACAGATTTACTGCTAAAAGTAATTAGCTCCATTTTTGCACTCTTGGAAAATAAAAATTAAAAAATCTTTTAAAATATTTTCTGTTTTGTCAAAAGCATTTTTTTCTCCTCTTATGCAGTGAAGATAATGATATTATTCCATATACCAATGCATTCTTTATCATAAGTAATATTAAAAAATAACTGTTCTGAGCGATTTTGTTTTGACAAGAATGTGGGCATGTCAAAAATAGAACTACCTTGTTTTTGCAGCAGAGCCTTTAATTCTGCGAAATTATGCACCAAAGATTACCAGTATTTATACTATAAAGGGCACATTTGAATCATCGTGGTTGCTCCTTTCCCTTCCCCCTACCCCCCCAAACTCGCATATTTATTTATAAATGCATGTGTTGAGTGCATATTAAATAAATATGTACAATCGCACACATGGCTAGGTATATTTTATATAAACAACCAAATCAATCGTGAAGGCTAACAACTTTTCCTACAACAACCAGAAATACAAATAATGAAATATTTATTCTCAGAGTGCGACTGTGATTTTCAATATTTTGTTCAAAGTGATATCACAAGAAACCAATTTTCAAATAGTCTACAGTAGATCTAGTAATAGTAGTAGATATAGCAGTAGTATGAAGTAGATCTAATGATAGTCTACATTAGACTAGGCTTGTCCAACTTTCCTGTAAGCAAGGGCGCACTTCAACTTTTTGCACTCGATGAAGGGCGCCTTTATTCATATGATTCGAAACAAATATTATCATACAATATTAATACACATGTACTTCTTAACGACATAATGCAAATGAATCTTATAGTGGTATACATGGTCCCTACAATTCTGGAGATACATGTGTTAAAATTTCAAATTATACTTTTTTCTATGAGAGGTTTATCTAAAAAAAGTTTGTCGGGTTAAGTGCCAGAAACTTTAATCGCGCCTATATTAATAACAACAAACAAAAATATAATAAACATGGAAATCAGAGATGTTGCCAGGTTTAATTTAGGATGTAAAGGTATTTTTTGATTTATTTTGAAGCGTGAATTTAGTCTTATAAAAAGTACAAAAACAAAGAGGCATCATAACGATCAATTCATGTGGTTGGTTCGAGACAGATAATCTGGAAGTGCTTGCATAGATGGTAATTATTCTGCACTGTTTTATTAACTTTTCTAAACAATTTTGGGGGGAACTCCCCTCCCTAAAATTTTAATGTCAAGAACGAAACATTAAGCCTGTTTATCCATCGTATAAAACATCCAATGAGCCAGTGTACGAGCAGCAAAAAGAAAAAAAAGGCTGAACTTTCATGCACAAGAGTTTTCAAAGGAACGGAAGGAAGTGACAAATGTTTATTACTTATACCCATCATACGTAGTATAGGGTAAGTCTTGCAATCGTTTTGAAAATCGAAAAATTTTTATTGGCGGATTTACACGTTTTAGATAGTGGAGATTCCGAAAAACATATTTTTAGAAAAAAATTTTTGCCGTCTGTCTGTCTGTAAACGCACGCACGCTGTAATCTCCCGAACAAATTGAGATAGAGACTTCAAATTTTGTATGTAGTTAGTATGTAAGAATGGGACGAAGCCTATTTAATATCAGTAACCTCGATTATCCGGAACTATTTTTTTCGGACTCTCGAAAAATTCGTTCTGATGAAAGGTATATAAAAATTTTCGATTTTTTTTTTGTTCTAAGGAATGGACGTAAAAGGCAATAAAATAACACGCATTTTGCATATAGAACGAAGTCGATCGGATTATTAGTTGCCGAGATATTTGTAATCCTGTTTTCCACATTCTTCAATTTTTTATGACCCTGTATTTCATTCAAATTTCAATTCAGAAGTATATTTTAATTGAAAATGAGACGCTTAATCCAACGCAGTAAACTGTTAGTTTATATTATAATTATTTTTGGAGTTATAAGGATGTTTCTTTTACGCAGTTCGGTATTACTTGAGTAGTTTGGCGTTTTATATAATTTGTCGAAATTGGTACATCAGCAATTCATTAATAGAGCATTACTATGCATATTAACAATATTTAAATTTTGTTTTGGAATTGCAAAGCATTGTATAAATAGTTTTCACATGTTTTATTTTCATATGCCTATCCATGATGGGTAAGTATTACGGTGGCCCCCAACGACTAGTTTTTTTGTTACTTAAATATTAAAAACAGTCATTTACAATTATTGCAATTATACTCTGTAAATAGTAATTACAAATCGTGAAGGTTTGCATGATTAAATTTTCAAATTATGTTCCTGGATTTTAATTCATTTTCACAGGTTTTGAATAATCTCCAATGCAATTATTAATGCTTTTAAAGAAAGCATTCTTCATAATGAAATTTGACTTCTAAAATGCCTAATAACAGGCCTTCAATAGGGAGCCGCATTTTACATCCCTGAATTTGACTGACCAGTCATTGAAAAAGACTACTCGTTTGTTCTTCTCAAAATTGAGCCCAGACTAATCTTGACTGTGTTTACACAATCCACTTAACAATCAGCATAAAAGAATAGGAATAAAATGGCTATATTTGTCAGTTCCGGCGTAAATATGCGAATGTTGCGTTACGCGTTTCATCACGTGTTGTGTGTGAAGGTAGAAGAGCTTTACCGGTTGCATTGTCCTTGAAATGTCAGTTTAGCCTCATTTATAGTATGATGTTCTTTTCCTGGTATGTAGTCTTTGGCTAAAATTTGAATTGAGATTTAAAACAAATATTAATATTTTTTAGGCATTTGGAAAATGGTTGTTGCTTTCGGTCTAGAGATATCTGAGACATATTTGAGTCTTTGTGATGTCGGAATTTTATTCGTTGTTTGATTGGCCTATATTTATACGGAAAGAACTGTTTTGTTGAAACAATTAGGTAAATTTTGATAACTATTGCCCCCGCAAATTTTTTTTGTTGAAATCACCAAATTATAAGCAAAATTTTGTTGAATTAACAAAATTATTTGGTTAGTCCAACCACAATCTGGTCATTCCAACCAAAATATTTTGTAGGGGCAATAGTAATCAAAATTTAGTTGTTTCAACAAAGCAGTTCTTTCTGTGTAATGTTCAGAAATGGAATACTTCTGTTGCCACTATGACAGAAAAAAAAGCAAGTTGAGATACAGCTTTCAAACAAATTACATTCAAAATTACATTTTTTCTCCTATACGACGGCGACGGTGTAAAAATTGAAAATGTGCGATGTTTAGAAATGTAAAAAACTTGCAGTACCGAAAAATTGTAAAACTGAAATTTTATTTCAAATTTGTTTATGACGGGTCCAGAAATATTAATTTATGGCGTATGTAATATAGGATTCTGTTATTGCGTAAGTCACATTTTGATTATCATAAAAAATTTTTATTATTATTTTTTTGAATGTATAGAATTTATTTATATGACAAAAATCTTAGGCTTTGAAAATATCATTTTCCAAATGGTCGTTGTAATTTTTAAATTACATTATTTTTTTTTTCATTTTTTATTAATTGATAAATTTTGTCTGTTAATTTCCTCTATTTTCTTATACAAAATAATTAGTTATAATATCCTAATTCCGAGTCTTTTTTTACGTAGCTTTTTTAATAGAGCTAACTATAACTATATATTAGTGACTGTTATACGTAAGGAAATATTTATGCCCAGCACGGTGTGAAGTTGTTAGGTGTCGGTATTCCCCCTTTTCTTTTTGCATAGTCAAATGATAATTTTGCTTGAAAAGTTTATCTTTTATGGTTTTTGTCTTGCTGAAAATGCAGTTCAACTTTGTTACTTAGTAACTTGAGTATTAACCTCTTCAGATCTGAGCAGAAAATAACTCAACAAATATATATTTATTGCTTTTACATAATTGAAATGACACCATAGAGGACAAAAAGGGTCATTTTTATTACTTTAGGGGACTGATAATTTAGGTTTACAAATATGGATGTAAAAGCAATAATCCCCTTAAAACATCAGTTTAACTATCAGTAATATAAATTTACGCAATAACAAAATTAAGGTCTTTAAACAAGTAAATGATCAGCAAAACCTCATTTTTTTTTATTGTAAAGCATCTAAGTTAAATAATCATGAATATTTCTTACTTTCTTGCCCACAATGTCTTGAAGGTATTTTCTAAACTCGGATGAAAATAATATTTATTTTATGAAGTAATATTCATCAGTGCTGACATGTATTGGTTTTGTTTTAAAGAAAAACATTCGGCTGCATAGAAGTAAAGTAAAAATGCAAAAAAATTTAACAGTTTAGTTTTTATGAGGAAAAGAATGGAGGTACATAAATGTGTACCTCAGGTTTCAAGAGATTAAAAATAAAATTTAAAAGAAAAACCTTCAAAAATTGGATTTTTTAATCTTGTATTTTGGAAATAGTTTAATTCTTAGGAAACTTTATCAGACCGAATTAATCTATAAAAATTTTTCAATTCTTTTTATGCAAACATTTTTGATAGAAACATTTCTTTTCTGATGTTAAATAATCTTGGCATACGAGTAAAATTAATTTCACTAACATAGTAAAATTTCGGCATCTAACAAGAGAACCTCTTTTGGTGTTGCTCTCACATAGTATCGAAACCTGGTGCATTTCGTGGCCCTATACATAGAACTTAGGGAACCGGTTAAAAATTCTCTCTTAAAATCATACTTTATATATTTTTATACTTAATTTTTATTTTATTAGTGGATTTTTATTTTTGTATTTCGCGCTAAAAGTGAGTTAAGTCGCCAAATATGGCGCTATGAATTTTTCGGCTATGACATTCGGCTAGGATTGCCCGAAAACTTTCCTTTTCAAAATATGCCAACTATTTTTTCGCCCCAAATGTGAATATAATGTCGTAATTTTTCAAAACGAAATTCGTAGGCTTTAGAAGGAATTTTTTAACTTTTTATATTTATTATTTACTAATTTATATTTTAAAATTCCTTTCTTAAAAAGAAAAAAAAACTATGATAATAATCCGATAACGATAAGTGGCTTCGAAAATAACATTTTCAGAAAGTTATGCTGCTGCTGCTGTTGCTGCACAAAAAAAAAAAAAAAAAAAAAAAAAACCCGACTTGAACAGATTTTTTTTCGATTATCAAACTTCCTAATATAGGACTTTAAAAAGCACCAAATCCCAATGCTAGATATGCGTACAATGCCAAAAGCAGTTCCCTTGTAAGAGTAAAAAAACGATTCAGTCATCATGTCATGTTATTTTCAATCACCAATTTGACATACCTTATTATAAAAAGTTATAGTTGGCGTTAGATGAAAGCACACATGCTGAAAACAATTATGTTGAGAGATTTGCGTAGTAAAATTCGCACAAAGTTTAACGGCTTCGCTGACTTGACCGTATGTCATATTGGTAGCGTGTTTTAGCCAATCATGATTTGTAATTTCCACTAGTAATTTTCTTAAAAGATATAAAAAAAGGGCATTATTTGAAAGTTTTTATTTATTTTTTTAAATACTGATCAGTTAAATGAAAAACGAAAACAGATTTTTGTCATTTCATTCTTCACAAAAAAGTAAGGTAATCTCTCTTAAAACGTATGTTCATCCCCCCCCCCTTTTTTTTTTGCCATAATGTTCCATTGTGTAATAATTTTACATATTCTATCATTTTTCCTCAAAATTGGTACAAATTCGATTAGCCGGGAATTCGCTTATCTGGAGCGAGGTATTTCTTGACATTTCCCGGTTAATCCAGAATGTATTTAATATTATTTGGAGTGTTTAATATCATATTTCCCGTTTTTTAATATTTCGCTAAAAGTTTAACTCATAAAATATTAAATTTAGCATATTTCTTAGAAATATTTGGTCAACTAAAAGGGAAGAAACATCTTCTAAGAAGAGTGCAGAAGAAAAGGAGTTTAAAAATATTAATTTCTCAACGAGAGATATTTTAAAAATACGAATGCATATTAAGTGCTAGAATTTTGGATCTCAATGACCCCAATACTGCATTTACGTCATTTGAAAAGTGGAAAATTAACAACCATCACAAAGAAAAAGAAAATGTATCAAAATGGAAATAGTTCAAATCGTATAAAAAACTAAAAAACCAAATGGCGTACACAAAAATATTTTATAAATCTATATCTTTCTTTTAGTCTTTTGTAACCAAAACAGCTCAATAAAATTTAGACATTCTACATCCATGGGGGCGTGTCTAATACTTTTGCTTCCTAATTAGCTCTGTACTTAAATTTAGAGATAATTCGAAATTCGGTTTCGGTCCAAAATCTGACTTTTGCCGAAAATTCCTTTCGGTAAAAATGTTGCCATAAATTCGGTCGGAAGAAACTATCTGTGGTCATAAAATCTCGTTTCATGCTTTAGAAATTTTAAACATTACTCACTGATTTCAGTTTATCGGCTTTACTGAGACTCTTTATTTATTGCTATGAATTTCACTGTTTATACTTATCAGTCATGACTAGGGATGCACCGAATAGTGATTTTGGCCGAATACCGAATATTCGGCCGACAGCTAAACCGAATACCGAATATTCAGCTAGCTTAATAGTAATTGTTGGGCCGAATACCGAATATTCGACCAGCCGAATAGTAACTATTCGGCCGAATACCGAATATTCTTGTTTCCAAATACTTTTTATATTTCAAAGTTTTAAGGTATTAAAATGTTACTTTTTAAAACAATTTTACATAATATTTAATAAGAAAAACTTATATTTTGATAAACAAGAGCTTTTTATAAGAACATTCATTATTGAAAAAAATCTGCCTTTTTTTTTTATTAAAGAAGCATAATTATGGGACTTTTTCAATTAGTAAAATTTTAAATTTCATTTCTTCTACGAATTGAAACAAACATTTTGAAATCAAAGAGAAATAATGAAAAAATAGTTGAAGAAAAACTGCACAGTCTCATATTTGTTCTTTTTAAATAACTCAAGGCACATTTTTTTTAATATAAAGTATAAATACTTTCAATTTAATTCTGAATAAAGGAATGTCTAGCTCATAGTTCTTTTCTTATGAATAGTGGCATTTTCCATCCTTCCCATCATATCATATTTTACAGAAATCAAAGCATGTGAGTTGAAGATATAGTTATGGTATCTTATTTATTGTTAATGCAACAAACGAAAACACAAGTTTGACCTAGAGTGAGATGAAATACAATGCATTTATGATTCAATAAGTTGATTATGGTTTCATAAACAAAAAATTGTCTGCCTTGATAGCTATTACTAATCTCACAAGTTTTCCTTTCTTGCAAGAAACAGATTATTTACTAAATAGAACTTAGGAACTTGCATCTGCACTCGCATCATTTATTCCTAAGGAGAATCCTAATAAATCATAATTTTAATCCTTCTCATGGTTAATTTTCTTAAGTTAAGCATTACAAACAGCAAATAAATAATGTAAAAAAATTCTATAATATTTAAATATGATTTTATTTCTAATTATTTTAAATATATTAATAAATTGACATTTAAAAGTAGAAATTGTGAAAAGTTTTTTAAAATGTGTTTTAAAAGGCTTTATTAAGTATTGGATTCGGCCGACTACTTTGATATTCGTCAGAACCAAATATTCGGCAGGCCGAATATTTTCATATTCGGCTAAACCGAATAGTTTGATATTCGAATACTCGGTAACATGGCCGAATACCGAATAGATACCGAATATTCGGTACATCCCTAGTCATGACTAGCTCAAGACGTAAATATAAATTATAAAGCAAACAAATGTTATAGTACTAAAGTTTGAAGAAACTTTTCAGTTGTTCATTACTTAACAAAAATAGAAAAAAATTAGTTTTAAACCGCAGAAGTGTTTCGAATACTCCCTGAGAAAATTTTAGTACCATTTACAAATATAATTATAAAAAGTATCATTATAAAAGGTATGTGTATATTAAAACAATATTTGATTAGATAAAATTCGTATAATTACAAAATCATTTTGTGTCACTGATGAATTAATTACATTTTATTTTATATTAAAATAAAGTTTTAGTCAGAAACATACAGAACCAATTTGGGCTGCACGTATTATTAATTATGTATATATTAATTACTTTTTAGCACTTTCCAATGAAGTTGAAAAGTGTTTATGCATTCGATTTGCCTGTCCGTCTGTCCACTCTCTAACTGCCGTAAATATACTCTGATTTTCATGCAATTGATAAAGCTTATTTAGGGTCACCAAAGCATCTTTGGTATTGCATATAAAGTATGTACGACTAATGGGTCATTTACAGGGATACTCAAAAGAATTAGATTATGTTAGGTATAGGGAGAAAAAAAACGTTTGGAGAGTATTTTAATAAGATTACGATATTTCAAATGTATTGAAACCCATATAAATCACTGAATTTTACCACGATCACATTAAAACAGATCATTCATAGTATTTTTTATTAATTTACCGGGACACACAAAAGAAATCGGTTACAGTACTCTCTTTGCGTAATAATTGCAGGAGAGAACGTTTTAAATTCCGTTATGCGCGTTTAAATTTAAGTAGTTTGTTTGCGTATTACTTTTTATATATAAATTATATACCTCATATATAGGGCTGCACAAAAGTATTTGTGTATCATTCTTTTATTGGAGGAAATTGCTGAAAAGAAATTTTCTGAAAGACTTATCGATCTCTTAAATGAATTAAATTTTGGAATGTATATTTTGATTGATAAAAAAAATCTCTATCATACAAGGCTGCTAAAAAAAAAAAAAAAAAAAAAAAAAAAAAAAAAATCCGATAGTTTTCCGATTGTTGATTGGAAAAACAGAAATTCGGTTTTGAAATGCGCTATATATTTCCATATGGTAAAATAAGACATTTATTTATTATTGTTTTTTTAACGTTGCAATTTTGTTAGGTTATTCTGAATGTGTGTTGAAAAGTGTTTCATAATCTATGGTTGCCGCATGATTTTTTTCTTTCTTGTTTTAAATATTGTTTCGATATTTTTGGTTGGGGGGGGGGGGGAGGGGCTGGGGCAAATATAGAAATATTACCAAAATTCGGATTAAGTTTGATTTCCGATCTTAAAAACCTGTTTCGGTTGAATCTTTCTTAAGCCCCTTAAGGGGATCAGAAATTGAAAACTTTTCAAAAAATCGATTTTTTTATGATCCAGTTTGATTATTCAATTAATTCTTAACTCAATGCAAAAAAACCGCATATAGATATTTTCATTTTTAACGGGGTTATAAGCATTTATGTACCAACACTTTCATAGCCGCACCCATATAATTTCAACTTTAAGTCGCGTTTTCCCAAAACTTGATTTTTGACGACTAAAAAAAGATTAAAAAACAAACTATTTGATGGAATGGCTTATTATTATTATTTTTTTGCATGCATATAACATCATTATCTATAAAATGAATTAAGGGTATAACTATCACTTAAAAAAAAAATATTAAAAAATCTCTCAAATTTAAAAACTTCTAAAAAATACAACTTTTTTTTCATTAAAAATACTCAAAATATATTAATGCATTCTGTAGATAATGGTATTATATGCATGCAAAAACTAGTTGGATGTGTCAATCCCGAAACTTTCTTCTATCTCATAAATACATTTTAATATATATATATATATATATATATATATATATATATATATAAAAAAGTGGTGACTTCAAAGTTACCCACTATCAAATTTCCTCGAACATCTGACCTAGACTAATGAGATTCTGGTATCCGAAAAGCCTAAAACGCAAAATTTAATTAATATTCTGAGAAAATGAGCTTAGTAGTGCCTCATGTTGGATTATTTATACTAAAACCTAATAAGCATCTATTGATGTCAAGACCTAACAGAATCTGAAATTTGATGGAATTTCGTCCATTAGTTCTTGAGATATAACAAAAAATTTGCAAAACGTAGCACAGCAACAGCATATCTTGGACAATTTATGCCAAAATGTAAAAAAAGTCTAATTATGTTATGGTGTAAAAGAATCTGAAGTTTGATGAAATTCTGTGCATTAGTTCTTGAGATATAGCTAGTTTAAAAAAAACATGTAAAATATAGCACAGCAGCACGATCAATTGAAGGATTTATAACAAAACGTAATCATCGTGTAATTATGTTATACGTCATTTTGTAACAAAATCTGAAGTTTGATGAAATTCTGTGCGTTGGTTGTTGAGATATAGCTATCGGAAAAATCGTGCAAAATGCAGCATAGCTGCACCACCTGTTGAAAGGTTAATACCAAAATGTAATCAGCGTCTAATTATGTTATATATTCTAGTGTAACAGAATCTAAAATTTGATGAAGTTCTCTGCATTAGTTCTTGAGATATAGCAATCGCAAAAATCGTGCAAAATGTAGCATAGCAGCGCCACCTATAGGGCAGTTCACAACAAAACCTTATCAGCGGCTATGTATCTCAAGGTATCGCGGAATCTCAAGTTTGGTGAAATTCTGTGCATTAGTTCTTGAGATATAGCTCTCATGAAAATCAAGAAAAACGTGGCATAGCAGCGCCACCTGCTGGCCAATTTACACCAAAACTTAATCAGCGTCTATGTATATCAAGGAGTCACAGAATCTGAAGTTTGGTGAAATTCTATCCATTAGTTCTTGAGATATAGCAATCTTGAAAATCATGAAAAACGTAGTACAGCAGCGCCACCTGCTGGCCAATTTTCACCAAAAACCAATAGGCACTAATTCATATCAAGGTCTAACTGAATATAAAATTTTATTAAATTTAGAGCATTAGTTCTTGAGATAGAGCGCCCACAAATTTTTTGTCACATACAGACAGACAGACAGACTCACAGACAGACACACAGACTCACAGACAGACATTTTCTAAAAATAGTCAAAACGTGTTCAGGACCTTCTAAAACGTATAAATCCGTCGAAAACCGGAAGTCGAAAATTTTTATGAATCCAATACTTTCTTCTTGTAAAGATAGAAGAAAGTAAAAAAAAAAAAAAAAGCCATTTTATCAAATAGTTTTTTTTTTTTTTTAAATCTTTTTACTTTCTTCTATCTTTACAAGAAGAAAGTATTGGATTCATGAAAATTTTCGACTTCCGGTTTTCGACGGATTTATACGTTTTAGAAGGTCCTGAACACGTTTTGACTATTTTTAGAAAATGTCTGTCTGTGAGTCTGTCAGTCTGTCTGTGAGTCTGTCTGTCTGTATGTGACAAAAAATTTGTGGACTCTCTATCTCAAGAACTAATGCTCCAAATTTAATAAAATTTTATATTCAGTTAGACCTTGATATGAATTAGTGCCTATTGGTTTTTGGTGAAAATTGGCCTGCAGGTGGCGCTGCTATACTACGTT
Organism: Maratus speculifer; assembly: GCA_964019185.1. NCBI lineage: Eukaryota > Metazoa > Arthropoda > Arachnida > Araneae > Salticidae > Maratus > Maratus speculifer. The sequence continues at coordinate 312,071,901 of OZ025296.1, read as the reverse complement.
TTTCATGATTTTTAAGATTGCTATATCTCAAGAACTAATGGACAGAATTTCACCAAACTTCAGATTCTGTAGCCCCTTGATATACATAGACGCTGATTAAGTTTTGGTGTAAATTGGCCAGCAGGTGGCGCTGCTATGCCACGTTTTTCATGATTTTTATTATAGCTATATCTCAAGAACTAATGCACAGAATTTCACCAAACGTCAGATTCCGCGATACCTTGAGATACATAGCCGCTGATAAGGTTTTGGTGTGAACTGTCCTATAGGTGGCGCTGCTATGCTACATTTTGCACGATTTTTGCGATAGCTATATCTCAAGAACTAATGAAGAGAACTTCATCAAATTTTAGATTCTGTTACACTAGAAAATATAACATAATTAGACGCTGATTACATTTTGATATTAACCTTGCAACAGGTGGTGCAGCTATGCTGCATTTTGCACGATTTTTCCGATAGCTATATCTCAACAACCAACGCACAGAATTTCATCAAACTTCAGATTTTGTTACAAAATGATATGTAACATAATTACACGATGATTACGTTTTGTTATAAATCCTTCAGCTGATGGTGCTGTGTGCTATATTTTACACGGTTTTTTTAAAAACTAGCTATATCTCAAGAAATAATGCACAGAATTTCATCAAACTTCAGATTCTTTTACACCATAACATAATTAGACGCTTTTTTACGTTTTGGCATAAATTGTCCAAGATATGGTGTTGCTGTGCTACGTTTTGCAAATTTTTTGTAATAACTATATCTCAAGAACTAATGGACGAAATTCCATCAAATTTTAGATTCTGTTAGGTCTTGACATCAATAGATGCTTATTAGGTTTTAGTATAAATTACCCAACATGAGGCACTACTAAGCTCATTTTCTCAGAATATTAATTAAATTTTGCGTTTTAGGCTTTTCGGACACCAGAATCTCATTAGGGTAGGTCAAATTTTCGAGGAAATTCGATAGTGGGTAACTTTAGGGTCACCACGTTTTTTTTTTTTTTTAAATATTAAAATGCACTTATGAGATAGAAGAAAGTTTCGGGATTGACACATCCAACTAGTTTTTTTAGTCGCCAAAAATAAAGTTTTGAGAAAACGCGACTTAAAGTTGAAATTATATGGGTGCGGCTATGAAAGTGTTGATACATAAATGCTTATAACTCCGTTAAAAATGCAAATATCTTTATTCGGTTTTTTTGCATTGAGTTAAGAATTAATTGAATAATCAAACTGGCTCATAAAAAAAAAAAATCTTTTTTTAAAAAGTTTTCAACCCCTGAGCCCCATTAAACCCAGTACCGTTGGACATACAGAATTCAATATTTTTGTTTAACATCTATCTATCGTAATATAGCAGCGTCGATTTATTAATTTATCATTTTTATATTGAAAATGGAATGACTTTTCAATTACAACGCATGAAAATTCTCTTTTTTGAACCAAGAGTTGCGGTTTCACGTTTCAGCAATTTCTATGTTGTTATATTATGATAGATAAATGTTGTTTATTTTAAACAGTTTCAGTATAAAACTAATTTATAGCTATAAGTGTTAGGCATACCCTGCCTATATATAATTTCTGGTTAATTAATAAAAAAGTACTAATGATTCAAATGGGTTAATTAATGTGTGCATTTCGTTTAAGTAGTATATAGATATAGAATATGTACATTTTTATAGTTGTTCAACAAGTGTCCATAAAAAATGCTGTCATATTACTAATTTAGTGAATATTTTTGTCCGTTTTTCTTTAACTGAGAGAATTAATTTTCTGTTCAGTAGATGGGGTTGCCAGAATGTAAGATTAAATTACGCTAATTGAGTTATGAAATATTCAGTATTTTTGTTAAAAATAGCCATAATGCTTTTATGTTCACTAAAAGTGACAGAAAATAGCTTTTGAAACAGTAATGCGAAAAAAAAAAAAAAAAAAAAAAAAAAAAAAAAATTAATCAAATTATAACAACCATTTGGAAAATGGTTTTCGTAGTTATGAAATTTTTTTTCGTAGACTTAAATTTAAGACTTATAAATACCAAGGCTGGCAAGTTTCTACCGGGGTGGTTAAAACCAGCGGTTATAACCGGTTAAAACCGGCATGGCAAAAACTGGCAGTAACTAAGAAATAATGCTAAGAACTTTAACCTCAATGATTCATAATTCCCACATATATTTAATATATAAAGAATTTAGTTAAAAAATTAAAATAAAGATTATGAATGTTATTCTAAGTAACAGAAAGCTTTAAAATGATCATATAAATACACTTTGTTTATGTAATAATTTTCTGTCACTTGGAAAAAACAGATATTTTCATAATGGTAATCTGATGCTGTAAAAGGTTCACTGTTGATATTATTGTTTACGGTTGAATTTCTATTTTAAAAGTTTAAAAAGAAAAAAATTGCAAAAAACTATGATATTTTAACAACACTTTTCAGAGAATTTTTAAATAAATAATACACTGCAATAACTTAAAGCATCTACTACTACATACAAAGAGAAATGGTTCTTGTGAAAATATATAAGTAAATAATTGTCAATAACTCAAAAATAAATAAATAAATAAATAAATAAATAAAAAAAATAAAAATAATAAATAATGAATTATATTGTACAATTGTTTTACAATATTAAAAAGAAAAAAATATATATTTTGGTGGAAAAAGTAATAATATACTAAGAGCATTCCATAATAAAGGATTAATTTTGCTTAACCTTTCTTAACTTAGACTGCTTTTTAATTTGTTCTGAATGAAAGAAAAGTTTGAAAATGTTCTTTCAAGATTAGCATTACTTGCTGGTGATGTCATTATTAAAAATGTAACATTTGAAAAATTCTCATTTTCACCAGTTTCAAAACCATCAAATTTTAATATAAATTTATTTTTTAATTAAAACTATTCACAATATTTTATTTGTTATTTATCCTAAATACTAAAATGTATATAAGCAATTTAATAATACTTAAAAAGTCTCAGACTATGTCATAAAATGAGTTTAACATCTTCAGACCTGATGTATCTTATAGGATACATATCTTTACAATTTTTTTTCACGTATATAAATAATGTAAAAAAAGAGAAATTGGTGTAAATGGAGGCCTAACAGATAGAAGAATTAAACAAAATAGTAATTTGTTTGTTATAGGTCTTTTTTAGTAAGCTACGTGTTATATAAAATTGGCTTGAAGCAAAAATGTACGAAATGAGCAAAAATGAAAACTCAAATAATTTTATTGTGAGTTAAGATATCATTTATAGAGTCCATTAGTAATGAAATATTGCCAAATATATATTTATTTTATGTTTTTCAGTGTTTTTACAATGCAAAAAAGTATAATAAAATTAAAAAATCCAAAGAAATTGTCAAAAAATATATTTTTTGAATCCTGATATATCATCAATTTTTATCAACAAAAAATAAATTCTAATTTTTTTTGCTGATCAATCTTTTTTAGGTATCGGTTTGATAATATAAATCCATAACTGAAATTAGGAAAAGTACATAAATAAACCCTGGGGTCTGAAGAGGTTAAGCCAGTTGTTGCCAGTTTCTGCCGGTAAAAACCGGTTATAACGACTTTCTGCCACTGGCACGGCAGAAACCATTTTCCAGCCCTGAAAAATATAAATTCTATATTTAAAAGACTCACTTTTTGAAAGCAATATATGTTTATTTCACAATTAATGTTAAATAAAGGTGAAACGGAGAAGAGATTATCATTTATACAGTCTTTTCCTCCTAAAGGAGTTAGTTTTTTTTTTTTTTTTTTTTTTCTAAGCAAAATAAAGAGGTAATAGTGTTTTTTCCTTTCTGAATTTCTTCAATTTCTTATACATTTATATCTACACTATCTCTATTATTAAGGAGAAACATACAGGGTGTCCAGCAAATAACACCCTGATTTTTAAAATTAAATTTCTCAAAAACAAAGATCGACAGAACTATGCGGTAAATGGTTTGTTTATTAGGTAAGCTGTAAAAATCTTATACAGAAGTTTCGAACGGTGAATCTTTTGAAAAGATTGTGTTCTGATTGCAAAGAATGCTTTGATTTGACAATTTTCTTGATTTAGATTGCTTGCAGAGATAGTTTTTCGCTTACAGTGCTATAGTTTAACGATTTTTCGAACTAAATTTTTTGAATTTCGAAATTTTAAAAATTTAATTCTAAAAATCTTTAAACTATGGCAATTTAAGCCGAAAAACTCATTTTCCGCAAACAATCTAAAACAAAAAAAATGTCAAATCAAAGCATTCTTTGCAATCAGAACACTATCTTTTCCAAAGATTCACCGTTCGAAACTTCTGTATAAGATTTTTACAGCTTACCTAATAAATAAACAAACCGTTTACCGCATAGTTCTGTCGATCTTTGTTTTTGAGAAATTTAATTTTAAAATCAGGGCATTATTTGCTGGACACCCTGTATCTGTTCATAACGCATACGTACTTCTGTGAATGGCAACACTATCAAATTTTAAATGAAAATTTAGTTTTACAATTTTCGGTTCGGCACATTTTTACACAGTCTAGAAAAAAAAAATTACTTTTAAAGAAAAAAAAATGGAGAGATAGAATAGAGAAAATGTGGAAAAAATATAGAAGAGAGAGAAAAGAAATAGGTATAGAGAAAATAGAGAAGATAGAGATAAGAATACAGATCTCTAGAGAGAAAAAAATGTACTTTTAAATAGAGAAAAAAAAATGTACTTTTAAATGCAATTTGTTTAAAAGCTGTATCACAATTTGTTTTTGAGTTAATTTTTTTGTAATTTTTTATTTTATTTTTTTTGTCATCGTGGCAACAGAAGTATTCCAAAAATGCAGATTTCACAAGGATTCAGATATGTGTCAGATATGTTCTTGACCGAGAACAACACTAATTTCCCAAATTGTCAAAAAAAAGAAAAAAAAAGTTTTCGTGAGATTTTCGGAGAAATATTTGGAAAGCATGTTTTCTTATAAATGATCAGTTGTTAATCCTTAAACTATTTGTTTTAGAAGTATAGTTTTAATTGCAAAAAATCTTCAAATGTTGTTTTTCATCATATAGAAATTGAAAGCCAAAAGTTTTTTTTTTTTTTCAAAAAATTACGAAATGTTAATTTTTATATGGTCTCTCAATCTATAAGTTATGTTTTTAGCCCTTTCGGGCCTGTGTACTATTAATGGTGCATGTCTTTTCATCGAGTAAGGGGTCAGGTACCTTTCGAACTAACAAAATACGTGAAAAAGTGACCTCTATAAGAACTGCAGTCACTCTATATCTAATTGACTTTTGACTATAAAATTGAACACATACATTAAGAAGGATTTATTTTATTAGTTAAAGTTGTTAAAAAAATTATACACGCATGCAATGTTTTTTTCATTATTTTTAAAGATAATACAATTTTTACGGAAGAATAAATCTTGGATGTCTTGCGCGCACGATTTTTCAAATTCGAATAGCTAAAACAAACCAAGATTTTTTTTTCTGAGTAGAGTTATAATGTGTTTTTAAAATGACCTAGAATGAAAAAAATAAAACTTATAGTTCCCGAGAAAAAAATTATTTTTTAAAGAAATTCGAAATATCGAGATTTTTTTACAAAAAAGTAGTCGTAAATTCTAAACTTCCAATTTGAGGAACATAATAGTCGGTCATTTTGTGCCTGTGTACATTTAATATATTCAGCGAAAATTTTGTTAAATTCTACTCAACCGTTTTTGAGAAATCGTGCGCGCAATGATCAAAATCGCTGTTTTGAGAAAATTGACGTCAAAGTTTAAAATTACCATTGGTCGTATAGGAAAAGCGCAAAGTTTTTTAGATATAATTTTTTTTCTAATCCGAATTTTTGAATTCGGTTTGTTTTTAAATGTTTCTAAAGAATCACATTTAATTATAAGCTATTTTTTTAAAAAAATCGATTTTTGGATCCTTTAAAAGGTACCTGACCCCTTAACAATTAATTACTTTCGACACATAGAAATGCGTATGTCTATGTCTTTCTTATTATGATTTCATTTATGTTTGTTATTTGGTAATAATAATAATAATAATAAGCATTCACTTAATTCTCTTTGCAACTTTGCCGATTCATTTATTTTATACATATTTTCCCTATTTTAAATTTAAAATATAAGTTACTTTTCTGAACCAATCATGTGAGATAAAACGCAAAAAACATTCGAAAGTTGCAATACCCTCTCAAATCTTGTTGTAATATTTCATTTTCCAAACGTCTTCAAAAACTCTTCTTTAGCCTATTATCGTATAAATATGAATTGAATAGTACACAAAACAGTCGAGTACAGTCGAGTCTCTATATAACGAAATCCATCGTTCCAGTAAAAAATTCGTTATATAGAGAAATTCGATGGATAGAGAATGATGTTAAAAATAGTGTTTAATGTGTAAATTTTGAACAAATATAATTTTTGATGTTTTTAATTAAGAATTTGTAATGTTTTAAAAGTAAATATTAACCTAACATTCTATTTCTTAATTACTTAAGCAGTTTTTTTTAAAAAAGAGAACAAACATTTATTTGAAAGCTTAATGAAAATCAAATAAGGAAGACTTGCATTAATTTCAGACGAAGAAATCTGTAATTTTTGGTTGTTTTGATTTTAAAATTATTACGCTCTCAAAAATAAATAAATAAAAAAAAAAAAAAAAAAAAAAAAGCACTCCGGGAGTGCCGACAGAAGTGAAAACTTGAACAATGATGTGTGCATTTTTTTAGTCGTCTGGACATATTTTATTGTGCAGAAAATACTTTTAAATGAAGAGTTTTTTATTCATTATTATAAACTACTGCTACAAAAATTATATTACAATTTTCATTTAATGCGCTATTGTACATGAAAAATAATGCATATTATTTTACATACAAAAATTGCAATCTATTGCTTAAAACATAAATTTACAAATGCATGAAATATGAAATATCGTGAGTTGGTATTCTTTGAAATAAATACCCATAAAACTTATGAATTTTCATCCCCATTTCAACAATTCTTCCATCATCATCATTATTATCATTATATTCTAGATTTGATATTATAGGTTTATGGTAACTGAAATATATAGCAAACAATTTTGATTCAATTCTATTTAAATATCTTGTAATGACTGCATCAATTGTAATTTTTTATCTCTCTGTGCTAAGATTGCGATGGTTGGTCATTGTTAAATCAAATTTTCTATTTAAAAATTCAATTAATTGTGGATTTTCATCATCCACAAAGTTGATGTTGAAATCTCTACTCAAAATCATCGGCAAATCATCAAATCTCTTTCCAATTCTATCTTGAAGTAATGCAGAAGCCTCTTTAGAACAAATAAATAAATTTTCATACAAAAATTCTCATTTGCACTTAAAGACTTATCCGGTGAAATATAAATGGCAACCAATACAATTAGTTTTTAATTTTCAGAGTGGCAACAACAAACACATATATCACTGATATCAAAAACATTACTACTAAACATACAAGTGTACCTCACATGCACATTCCTATGGATTGTGGAAATATATGCCCATTACATCAAACAACCTTTTATAAATAGCTACTCCTGCTGCTGGACGACCGTATCTTCTGAAACTTGCAACAAATTGAATAGTAATCAAACAATATCAGTTGTTAAACTTAAAATACAATTTTTTAAAAAATGGTTTGTAAGTGCAGCATAATCGATACACAATATCATGATTTTTCTTTCTTAACTTTTTATTCCATCTGGTAACAGTATATTTTGTTAAACTTTAAATACAATTAAAATTTTTAAAAATGGTTTTGAAATGTAGCATTATTGATGTGCAATGTCATGTTTTTTCTTTCTTAACTTTTTATTCCATTTGGTATCAATTTATGTTGTTACTATTTAAATACAATCAAAAATTTAAAAAAAAAGAGAGAAAAATGGTTGGAAAGTGCAATGTAATCAATGCGCGATGTCATTTTTTCTTTCTTAACATTTTATTCCCTCTGGTAACAGTATAAGTTGTTAAGGTTTAAATACAATTACAATTTTTAAAATTGGTTGGAAAGTACTGCATAATCAATGTACAATATCATGTCTTTTCTTTCTTATCATTTTATTCCATTTGATAACAATATAAGTTGTTAAACTTTAAAAACAATTGAATATATATATATATATATATATATATAAAGGTTTAAAAGCGCAGCATAATCGATGTGCAATGTCATGTTTTTCTTTCTTAACTTTTTATACCATTTGGTATCAATTTATGTTGTTACTATTTAAATACAATCAAAAATTAAAAAAACTGAAAAAAGTGGTTGGAAAGTGCAGCATAATTGATGCACAATGCCATATTTTTTCTTTCTTAACATTTTATTCCTTCTGGTAACAGTATATGTTGTTAAACTTTAAATACAATTATAATTTTAAAAATTGGTTGAAAAGTGTAGTATAATCGATGAGCAATGTCATGTCTTTTCTTTCTTAACTTTTTATTCAATTTGATAACAATGTAAGTTGTTAAACTTTAAATACAATTGAAAATTTAAGGAATTTAAAAAAATGGTTGGAAAGTGCAGCATAATTGATGTGCAATGTCATGTTTTTCTTTCTTAACTTTTTATTCCATTTGTTATCAATTTATGTTGTTATTATTTAAATACAATAAAAAAAATTAAAAAAAAGTAGTTGGAAACTGCAGCATAATCAATGCACAATGTCATACTTTTTCTTTCATAACGTTTTATTCCATCTATTAACAGTATAAGTTGTTAAACTTAAATACAATTATAACTTAAAAAAACACACACGGACATTCGCGCAAGCGCCCTGTGCCGCCTAAACGGAGCAGCACACTCAGGCACGGTAGAAAGAGTGGGAGATACTAGTTCCCCTCGATCTTACGCTTTTTCGATCAGCATCACGTGACCCTGACGCGAGTTTGGAAGTTTTTACCCATACAAAAAGTGCTCAGCGCCGCTAAAGAAGTTTTCACTTCAAAAAAAAAAAAAAAAATTAACAAGGAATGAAAAATTGTAGTTAAAATTTTCCTCCATTTGAAGGCCTCTCTTATGTGCCTCTCATTGACTGCTTTCTTATATGTGTAACAATCTAATTGACTCTGTTTTGAGAAGGATGTTGAAAGGTGTGTGGGAGGTGGGATGAATTCGTTGGATTTAAAGAACAAGAAGTTAAGTAATAAAAAAAAAAAAAAAAAAACCTCAGCACTGAACGATAAATTAAAAATAAGTGATGGAAAATTGATTCCATATGATTTCGAATCTTTTTTAACACTGAATAAATTAAGACCAATTTATGAAAAAAATCGTTACATGGAGATAGATATTTCGCTATATAGAGACTGTTTTTAATGTAATCATGCGAAAAAGGCACCGTTCCTGCAAAAAATTCATTATATAGAGAAATTCGATGTATGGAGTTTCGTTATAAGGGAGATTCGACTGTATATCTGTTAGATTTCAGACAATAAGGTAATCTTTACACTTCAGTAAATCTATTTGGGTAGCTACGATTAACGTTATTAAGATAAAATGAATTTTAGTTTCAAAATGGAAAAAAATTTGGACCCGAAAGGATTAGAAAAACTTTCACAGGTTCCTAATAAGTAAAACTGTAAAAATGCATCTACTACCAAAACCTATTAAGTTACTGCACTTTAAAATTGTTTCTTACTAAAACTGAATTTTTTTTTTCACTTAATGAAAACGTTCAAACAACTCTCTAAGTGTTTGGAACGTAATATTCCGTTTACTAAGCTCCAGGTTTCACGGCAATATAAGCAATATTTAAGATAATTTAAGTCTAATTCTATAGATTTAGTGAATTTTCAATGCATTGAAAAATGTTTAACACGTTCGCTGCCGCTTACGTGAAGATGTGATGATGGTTAATGCCGCACTGTAGAAGTGGATTTTTCCCAGAAGTCGATTTACTTTTTCAGTGAAAGTTTTCCCGCGCCAGCGCGTGACTGGCTATTGGACATCACACCACATCACGCGCTGGCGCGTGAGTGGCCCCTTAACGTTGGCGCTATATCACGCGTTGGCGCGTGATCGGCAGCGAATGTGTTAATACTCTCAAGGATTAAATTTATATTTGTAATTAAGGTTTTTTTATATAATGTTGAAAGAATCATATTTTTTGAGCATTTAAAAAAAATGCAGAGAAAACAACAACACAATATTACCCATTTACAAAGCGCCCAGAGGGTTAATAAAATTTAGAGTATCATAACTGCGTAAATGTTGGCTGTACAAGAATGGAATTTGCAGTATTAGAAAACAAATAAAAGTTTCTGCTTATAATAATCTGCAGGATCCAGGTAACGTATAGAAATTTGAATTTCCTAACTGTTTTTAAATAACTATTTTGGCTCAAATGCATTTTTATATGATAAAAAGTTGAAAGATTTTTGGAACTGAGACTATGTTTCTTAACGTGGCCGGAGGGGGGGGGGGGGGTTGAAACACATTTTAAAATAATTTTTTATTTATTGAGTTAAAATTCTGAAATTTTTTGTGATGCTTAACCAGATCATTCATAAATAAAATCACACGATAAAACTTCTCATAGATTTAAAATTTATTAAGAAATTCGGGTATTATAAATTTGCTATAACGCGATATTATTTGTAGAATTTTTCTTTTTTCCACCCATTTAACTTGACAGAAATACATAAGTTTTAATTTTGATTTAGCACTTTTAAAAACATTAATTTAAATAAAAACTAAAAATATTTAAAGTAAAAATTAAAAAAAAAAATCATGTTTTTTAAATGATTTTTTTTTCTAATTTGTTGAATCTACATTAAATTAAAACGATTGAAAAAGACATATTCCATGTTTGAACTATTTACCTTTAACGGTTCTTGACTTATAACAATTTGAATACGAAAAATGGTGAAAAATACCCATCATAAAAGTGAAAACTCAATTTTTCAAGAAGTCGTTTCCATGACAACCACTGAAAACTAGATTTTGAAAACAAACCAAAACGAAAAAAATATTTTCTGTCCCAGTTGAGATAGAAGCATGATTTAAACAAAGCAAGCAAGAAAGAATATTTTTGTTTTAGAAAGTTAGAAAATTTTTGTGTCCAGACCCCCTTAAACTAGTAGTTAAGGAATTAGCTATTGGTGATAAAAAGAACAGCTTTTATAATTCTCTTTGCTTCCGCTTTCTTTTCAGCTACATTAAATTTTGAATATTGTATAATGCATGTATCATCTGTAGCTCTTATTGGATGTCTTGTACTGTTTTTAACTTAGGGAAGATTAATTCCGCTATTAAAACATCTAAAAGATAAGAGTATTTTTTAAATCAAAAATATCAAATGAGTCTCTACATATGTTATCGACTTTTTAGCAAATTTGGTCTTCCACTCCCCCTTACAATACCATATAACATTCTTTGACCTCCCCCCATCCCCTGGTAATGGTATCGTTATCAAAGTGTAAAAATTTTTTCAAAATATCAAAGTGTAATTAATATATATATATATATATATATATACCCCAAGAAAGTCCTATTGCACCCAGTTGAGTGTAGGCGATATGTTGGGAACCACTGCCATAGAGAATACTTATCTCTTATGATGTATATTGAAATCGCTTCAGTGAATGTCCGCAAAGAAAAAATAAATAATAAATAAAAAATAATATAGTTGGGAATGTAAAAATTTTGACTTTCCCTTTGACTTATTTGATTGATTTAAATAATATGTAGGTTATTTAAATTTTTTTTAATATACGAAATAAAAGCAAAACTTCATATAAAAAAGAATTAAAATTTCGACGCTAATTTAAAATGAAGATTTAAAATATAATCAACGTGATTTAAATCATGATGTTAATCATCTCAATCAATCTCATTTTAATCGGCGCATCCTGTAAAAAGTGTATAAAAAATAGATAAGAATATATTGAATGACAAATGATTTTCTATGAAAATTTGTTCTATTCTTCCCAGGGCCGTAGCTAAGAGGGCGCTATGGGCGGTTCAGCCCCTCCTAAAATATTTTCAGCCCCTCCCCCCCTGGAAAAGATTCCAAGGTCACTCATTGAATTTCTGTTCAGAAAATCCAAATGAAATTCTGAAAAATCTAATTTAGTTTCGAGATCCTTTTACACTTATTCAGAATTACTAAATTGTATCTAAAATAAGCAATTCAACACTCCCTCATCCTATTTGTACGTATGAAACTAACAGGATGTTTAATTTTGCATCAGTTATGCACTCAAAAATTTCACCATTTTACACTTTCCTTAGTATAAAATGAAGTTGTTACAACAGTTTAATAACAAACATATAGTACCTACAGTGTAAATATGCATTAATTTATCTTTCTGTGTCAGAGAAAGAGAAAAAAATTATGAGCACCCCCCCCCCCCATACAATCACTTGCCCCCCCCCCCCCCCCCCTCTATAGATTACTTCTAGCAAGCTACGTCCCTGATTCTTCCATCGTCTTCCCAAACGGTGACACCTTTTGTAATACACGCATGTGCTTTGGAAGAGCAGATGCTCCTCCATTGCTTTATTTCTGTTTGGGTGTGGTGCTTTTTTCTCACGGGGGCGAGCGACTTGAGGTTGTCCTAAATAGGACATCATGCGTGGGAGGAGGGATATTACATTTCGTCCCTTCTGCACTTTTTCTCCTTTCGAAAAAAAAAAAAAGCACCGTCACGTGATTCGTTTATTTTAAGGTGTGATGTGCGTGATTCTGCGTAATAGTTCTTCGGTTACAATTGCATCTTCCTGTAATCATGCGCGAACGAAAATCGGTTTGCTGAGAAAAAATTTTCCCGCGTCATGGGGCGGTGGAGTATTTTTGAAATGGTAGGAGAAACTGATGGTATAGGTGTCACTGGGAAATGCTTTCGCCTCTGTATGCGTAATTTATTTTGGAAAATAAGTTCATTAGCCTTTTCTTTTCTCTCTCTCGCTGTTTCGTATTCCCTCTCTATCTCTCTGTGTGTGAGACTATCCTAAGTTATGGTCAGTGTTTCCTTTTCCTGTTGTATGTTCTATTCTGTAGTGTAGTCGTAAAAAACAAAACAAAGGGTATACGCTGTAAAGCAGAAGGTGTAGGGGAGAGTGGGGATACTTGAGCATAGGGGATACTTGAGCCACCCCTATTATCTCTACAGTTAGTTAATTTTTCTTTCTAAAACTGCCAATATGTTAACACATTTATAGTTCTGAACATGTAAAAAAGAAATCACACATCTTGGTACCATTTTGAAAGTATAGTGATCAATAGTTGTCTTTTCCCTATCTGAAGTAAATTTTTGGGTACATGGTTTTTTTGTTTTTTTGTAATCATAGTTTTGTTTAAAGTTGCAACTATATACATAAATTTAATAAGCATAATTTCAATTGTATTTTGAATCTAAAATAGTTCTAATAGCTGCATGCTTTATTTAGTAAAACTGTGGGAAACAAAACTAGTGGTAGTGGGGATACTTGAGCCAGTGAGAGTGGGGATACTTGAGCCATGTCTCAACCCTCCCCACTAGAAATTAAACATAGAAGAAACAAACAAAAAATAAAATTCCTTCCTTATATTCACTAATAGATTTTTTTCTAGATAAAAGAGAGAATAATTTTTCATTTTATTTTATTTTTCTTAAAAAAATAACGACTTAAAAATGTTTAAAAATGTATATTTTTTAAATGAAAATATCCATTTTAATTTTCATTTTAACGAGCAAAATAGCCTGTCTAGATAAATGTAAACATAGTTTTCAATTTAACTTTTATTAAATTAAAATAACTTTTTAAAACTGTTTTACAGGTGTAATCTCTAATACTTTAATTAGTTAGGTCCAACATATTAAAATATTTATTTTTTAATATAACATATTAAGATTAATATCTTATATTGAAATCGTAACCTCTGTTGCTGTAATTTTTTTTAACTAAGAAAATTGAAGAAAAATTGGTAAAAAGAGCGCACAAAAAACAAGAAAAGCAACAAAAATCCCAGTTCAAACTTACCTGCATGGAGCCAAAGAGGAAGACAAAATCTTTTCCTGTGAAATCAAAAAAGTGTTTGAAATAGTAGAATGATACATCTGGCTTAAATTCCGACAGCTACTAAATTAAAAGCATGAGTTCGACATTATCATTAGAGGAAAATTCTGCCAATGATGGTGATGATGTGAAAAGAAAACCTTCTATTGATGGTTGGTTACTAATAAAATATGCCAGAAAGAAAACTAAAAATATTTGTTGGATAAGCACTTAATATTTTGAAAATGAAATTTGCCCGAAGAATAGCAGATTCCAAATTTAAATGACTCTGAACTGAGGGTGTTTCTACCGTCGTTATAACTCAAGTTGAAATTATCATTTGACAACCAGTTCTAACGACAAAAAATGATCGTATTACTAACTTTGTTTTCTCAATTGGTTTGGAAGGACTTTATGTTTCATAATTTATCATTCTGTAAAATGTTTGTGCAAAAATAAAGCGAAAAAAATTACTTTTGTAGGTATTTTTCCGTAGTGGCTCAAGTATCCCTTCACCATGGCTCAAGTATCCCTCCCATGGGGATACTTGAGCCATCATGTAAAACAAAAAATAAACATTTTTTATACATAGAAAAATAGTTCAAAACTAATTGAAAGTGGTTTTCAGTTGAAGAAAAAATATCAAATTTTCATTTTCAATATTTTATTTTATTATAAGAAATTATAAAAAATTTAAAAAAAATTAAAATTCAAAAAATGGCTCAAGTATCCCCATCTTCCCCTATATACTATAACTTTTTGAGAAATAGAGGATATACGATGATGCTTAAAAATCCAGAAGTTACACGGCCGACGACGTATACCTTTCACTACATCCCTGGTTCTACTGAAAAACAAGACAATAATCAAGGCCCGATTAATCTCTGAATTTAGAGGAAGCATGGTATCATTTAGGGGCTCCATTTCATTTGGCAAAAGTTTTCTGAATTCTTTTTTACATGAAAATAAAAAGTTTTCAGTGATACTTATATTATTTCCGTGAGATGGATTAGCAGATTTCACAGATTTCATTAAACAGTTTTTTACGCCTCTTATATTTCAGATGTATTTACGTTTACTGCATATAGCTATATGCTCGATTAATTATCAGATTGATTTCTAAAATCAGTATGCTATGTGATTGACATCCCCTTGATTACATTCATATATATTTATTAACCCTTTTCGGCACGGGCAATATCTGTTAATAAAATGAGAAATTATCGACTGACACCGGAATTCACAAACGAACTGTCCAGATTTTGAAGCCCTTAATTTAAACTTTTATTGTAAAAGCAAAAATCTAATAAAAAATTATTGGTGCCGTTTGGAAGTTTCGAATTAAAATTAGGTATCCCGTCCTTTGAATTTCAAAAATTATTTTCATTTATTTATTTGTTTATTTATTTATTTTCCATTGAATAGCTGAGGTCGATCTGTACATCGCCCTTTTTTTTACCTTTTCGATTTTGGGTGCAGATATTTTTTATAAAGTTAGTTTCCCTTTCGAAACAGGTTCCGAAAATGAAAATATCATTATAAAAATATCTGCAACCAAAATCTAAAAAGTGAAAAAGCCATGTAAAGAGGGACTTCAGCTTAGAGGTCTCCACGGGCCGGGATTTCCAGGTCTGGTCCCGGCCGGTGTATAATTCAAAAGTTCGGTAGGAGCCCGGTCCGGCACGTTTATATTTTTTATATTTCTAGGCCCGGCCCGTACAGAAATCAGTGAAAACAGCCCGATCTGGCCCGACACAATTTTAACTATTTCGGAAAGATTAAGCTTTTTATCATATAATTAAGATTCCTTTAAAGAATACTGCATATATATTTATGGGATGATTTTACAGTATATTTTACAAAAAATATAAAATAGCAACATTAATGATTACTTAGATTCTTAGACTTTCAACATTCAAATAAAGATTCATTAAAAAATTAATATGGTTTAGAACATAGGTTCCCAACGGGGGCGGTACCGCCCCCCAGTGGGCGCTGAAGCCTTCCAGGGGGGCGGTAGGGAGTCTAGAGAAAAATGGGGGGCGTTAGGACAGTCAAGGGGGGCGGTCATAGCTTATCTACCTATATAGGAGTCAATATAATGAAAATAGTTGATCTCCTCTGCTTGCCCGGTCCATAACAAAAACTTTGACTGCACCTTTAAATAGAAATCTAAGCAAACGAATCTAGATATGAAGGGAGGGGAGGGGTTGAATTTATTTTACTAGTGTTAAAAAATCGCCCTAGAACACGAAGAAAGGCTAAAATTGCGGAGAACAAAATTTTACCATATCAGGCTAAATTTATAGCTGCAATTCTTTCATGTCAAAATGCCATAGCGGAACACGAAAAATCACTATGAATCACATTAAAAATCATTATGAATTCAAAAGTTGCGGAGTACAAAATTTGATAAATGATTGGCTAAAAGTTTGGAACATAATTCTTTTTTTATTAACCTGTGTTGCGAAAAATTCTTAAATATGACCACATATGCCTGAACAGAGGTTTTTAAACGAACCCGTGATTTGAATGAATTCAAGAAATTTGTTTTTTTTTTTCTTAGTGAAAGGGGTAAAAATCAATATATCTAAAAAATTGTTCAAAAAAAAATTTATTTAAATTTAAATAAAAAAAAATTACATTTTAAAAATCTTAATCGAAGAAGAAATGCCTGTAATACAACATTGAGTATTTGAAATACGGATCAAAGCACTCTCTTACAAACCAATTGTTATGTATGTATTTAATTTTTGAAAAGTTTTTTTTCAAATGAAGCCATGAAATTTTCTAAACAACAAGAACATTTGAATAAATGTGTGCTGATAGAAAAAACAAAAATATGTCCTATTTTTCAAAGACTGGAAAAGAAAAATTTTAAACAGTCTATTATATCAAACCTTTTCAGCCCTCTTCTAAAGAAAATGACGAACTACAAGCCTCATTTGACAATATCTATCTATATTGTAAAGGCCAAACGTATCTGTGCGTAACACATACGTCATTTTGCGAATGGCAACACTTTCCCATGCAATTTCGATTTTGCAATTTTCGCTACTGCAAATTTTACAAATCTAAACATGGCACATTTTAAATTTTTGCACCATCGCACAGTGTGGTATTTCGCTCAAAAAGCTGGCCAAAAGTCAAAAATTTAAATTTCGCATTTACTTGATCGTTTTCTGGTTGATGTAAGAGGACTATCCTGTGCATATTATAACGGGTTAATTTCTTTCTGTAGACTCTCCAATTGTCTGGTATTTTACTTGGAAGTCATGGTTTTTGCATTTCTCATTTTATGCTTCTGATCTATGCATCAGTTTATCGAACGTCTAAAAAAATATTTTATGTCGAACTTCAGAAACATTTTATAGTTTTTAAAGGAGAAGGTATATACTCTCTTATACATAAATATTTTTGTAAATACAGTACATGTTCATTATGATTTTCAAGTTTGAAACCATAGATTTTTTTGGGTTAAATATTTTAGATAAAATTATAATTTTAATAGGGAGTTAATCCGAGTTCACCAAGAACTTTTGTGTTTTCATAATGTATAAACATTCTAATTAAAAGATATGAAATAAAATTTGCCCCGATTTGCCCCCCCCCCCCCCATTTTTTTAATAAGTAAAACAAAATTTCAAAAAAAAAAAAAAAAAAATTCTGAAAAGCAGTTTTTTTACTTTATTAAACTTTTAAAATTTATTAACTATTTAAATTTAATATATACTGTAGTTTTTTTTTATTCCTACTGAATACCCTTAGGTGTGCAGGTGATAAATCTGCAAATTGAAGGGGGAAAATCCTTTTTTTAAGTAGTTGGATGTTTCTTTTTTTTCTTTAATTAAAATTTGATCGTACATCGACAGCGCGGATTAAATGGTTTTTTGTAAATAATGTAACATTTTGGTTTTGTACCAAGAGTTTTTAAATATACGAATTATCTGTTATCTTTTTGAATAATACATTTTAAATCAACCATAAGGAATTGCGTTCTTAACTCACTAATGAGGTAAGAAAGTTTTATATTATTAAGAAGAAATTTACTAGACATACATATAAGGTACCTGTACCCAATACGGACAACCTAAGGAAAATGTATTTCTTTCACCCCCATGTACAAGCCATAGGACTCCAAAAATAAGTGACCACTATCCTTGGACTATTGACTATCATTATTAAAATTAGCAACCTTTTAATTATTCTGGATTAATTTAAATGATAAAAACAAAAATGTTTACAAATGTCCACATAAGGAACTACCTGTCCCTATTATGGACAGATGTTTCCTTATTGACTTTCTACACAGTGTGTATGGAAGAGCCACTTTTCCAAGAGATTTTAGAGGAAAGGGAATTTAAAAAATGTATTTTAAAGTATTCCTAAGAGGAGGGTGGACAGTAAATATCTTCAGAACATGCATTTTACAAAGGGGGGGAGGGGCATTCTCGGTTTTTACCCTTCGAAGACCCATGCAAAGCCCCTTAGTTACTAGTAAGTATTATGAAGTAATATTGTTGGTTTTGCTTAGCTTTACTGCATCTGTCTGCGAATTTACATCTGTTATTACCCAGTCCTCACAGCATGGACAAATAGAAACTTTTTCACCATGGGCAGTAAGTCCCACATAATCCTCATGAACGTATCTGCCATATGTGATGCATGGCCGCATGTTTGAAAAAGCATCAATACTGCAAAAGAAGCAGTACCAGCTCTCCTTTGTTGAGGAAGTCATACCATTGGTACCTACGATTTCGCCAACAGATATCCTACTGGGGGGGGGGGCTTCTTTTTATTTTTCTGCAAGGGTTTTTTGGAGGAAGGTTTTTGAGGGATTGTTCAAATAGCATCTTGTTGAACAAAGTTTTTACCACTTTGATGACTTTTCAAGTTATTGCTTGGCAACGTTGAATTTTCTTCTTTCTTACAGTTGTAGTCGATGGGGACATAAGCTGTCCATATTAGGAACTGGGCGTAGTTTTACTAAATCTTGTACCAAATGAATAAGGAAAATTATTTTAAGCAAAATATGCAATAGCAATCGAAAACATGTTTTATTAGCTTTCTAAAATACTCCAGTTTTGAACATTTAATGTAATTTTACCATATCTAATAAGAATTTAAGCTTACAAGTAATTAAGATCAGCACATCTCGAAATAACAAGTTTCCTCCTAAATGGCGAACAGCGCTCTTTTTTACACTTTCCAGACTTAATTATCTTTTCAACTGCTTTTCTTCGCAAAAATGTTTAGCCATCTCCCGATCAAAATTATTACCGTTAAAAATATTAGTGGTGTCCATATTGAGAGCCCTGTCCACAAAGGGTACAAATACCTTATTCTTTTTTTTTATTCTAATGAATAAAAAAAATCAGTAGAAATATTAAAAAATATATGAGTGATGTATTAAAAGTATAGTGAAACATAAAAATTAACGAGTTAAAGTTTCGAAAAAAGAAACTTATCGAATTTGCGAAATGTTTATAAAATTAAATACATTTGATTACGTCAGAAAATAAAATCTTTCAAACATAGTTATAAACAAAAATGAGCTTCTTTGGAATTCACTGAACATTGTATTTGTGAAAACAATGAGGAATGACAGAAAGGAACGCTTTATTTTCCTATAAGGATAGTAGAGAAACTCGGTCAGCCAGCAAAATAGTTTAAAAATTGGTAACAGATATAAAATGGAACAATTAAAATCTGAAGTTAGCCACGAACAACAGCTGTTCAACTGAGCAAAAAAACTGCAGGGCATGCAGATGTTTCACAAATTATTAAAGACATTGCATTCAGGCCAACAAGGGCAGCAAAATATCGAAAGAAATTTAATTCTTTGTCGTAGACCTTAAACCTAAGTACATTGAAGTTATTACCAACTGAGGCTATGGCCATGTTTGTTGCAGCAGATTTTACATACAATTGTTTTAATATAACCCGAACATTTAATAAATATGTATGTCCTTGCTATAAACTTCTTCAGAAAGCTTAAAGTACAATTTAATCAAAAAGATAACATCATTTACTGAAAACATGGCGGAAGTAAAATTTTAAAATCTTTTAGATCATTTTACTCAAAGACTGCATTAATACATAGAAAAGCTTTTCACAACAGCAAGTGAAGCAGAATTAATAAGTTGAGAACTCCTCTGCAAATGGGGCTGTGACAGATCTCCACAACAAATATTTAAACAAAAGTCTGAAAATCCTTTTGACTCAAACATGACTTAAACATTTCAAATACTCAAACAGTTTAAAAAATTCTTTAGCTTCTTTGAGATTAATAAGCAAATAAATGGATTTCAAAAGTATGGTGGCAGAACCCTATATTTTTATATCGACGCTTTTACCTTCTCATACTAACCAGATTTATTCATGAAAATAATGACATGATCCAAGAAGAGGTAAAATACATTAAACAGCAAGCACAAAATTTAATAAATACAGAGATCCTCACAGCTTACAATTTATTACAAGTTCAATTCAAATTAGAGCTGACTAGTGTCGATGTTAAACTTTGCTATTACTAGCTATTACTAGCTAATACTAGCGATGCGATGCTATATTTACAAACAATCATAAAAAAGATTTTAATAAGCTAAAAATAATTAAAGACATTGTTCCTGATTCTTTGAAATTCGATCTTTCAATATTCCATGTTCGAATCAGATTTTTCCGAGTCCATTCTACATCTTGCTTGTAATTAAAAAGTTTCCAATAAAAAAAATGGTTAGCAAGAAACAAAAATGAGAAAGACTGTCAATAAAAGAAAAAAATACTAATGAGGATATGTTTTAAACTGAGATGTGATGCTAATACACACTACAAAAGCTGGTTTCGGAAATAACTCAAAAAAAGTTTTCTCAGATCAAGAAACATCAGCTTAAATTACAGGAATTGAGGTAAAATTAATGAACTATTTAAAAGCTATTCTAGACGAGCTATCTAGTAATTATAAAATAGATACTAAAAAATTTTAAGAAATTGCTAATAACACTTCTAACCTTTGTGTAAATCTTTACGGTTGGGACCCAGTGTCACACACATTACACAAAATTTTGAATCATGGAGCTACTATTAAAGAACATGCATACCACCCAATTCGGCAGCTATCAGAGATGGCGGCTGAAGCCCACAACATGCATTTTTATTCAAATAGTCAAAACTTTTCAAGAAAAAACTTGCTCCTAGACAGCAATAAAAATGTACTTAATTGCTTACTTTTTTGTTCCGATCTTTATTTAAGGGTTGTTATTGCTTGAATCTAGTTTCCGAGCGATTCTGAAGAGGATGACATTGAAGATTATGCTCGAAAGAATGGTGGTAGTAGGACAATAATTTGCCTAAATTGTACGAAAAATTATTTGTTTCTATCATAAGAATATATTTTACGTTTCCTTAAAGCCTTTTATCTGCTATAGAACGCACAAAATAATTTAAATAATTTTGGCCAGGTTTTTCATCAAAATACCACACTGTGCATCGTATAGAGAAAAAAATTTTCTTTTAAATGTAATTTCTTTGAAAGCTGCGTCTCAGTTTATTTTTGAGATATTAATTTTTTTATACCTTTTAATAAATTTTATAATTGTGGCAACAGAATCACTCCATTTTCTCTTTAAAAAAAAATGAAATTAAAATACGCAACACTTTCCCATGCAATTTCGGTTTTGTAATTTTCGGTACTGCAAATTTTACACTTCTAAACACCGTAATTTTAATTTTTTACACCATTGTATAGGGAAAAAATTTACTTTTAAATGCCATTTGTTTCAAAGCTGTATTTTAATTTATTTTTGAGATATAATTTTTTAAATAATTTTTTGTACCAATTTTATAATTGTGACAACAGAATCACTATATTTTGTCTTAAAATTGAAAAAAAAAAAAAAAATGAAAAAGTGTATGCCATTTGAAAAATATTGTCTGTAACAAAATCTGATGAATTTCGTTTTTATTTCGCTTAATAATTTGGATAATTAATTTTTATAGTATTTTGTTAATTTTAGCTGAAAGTGATATTTGTTTTAGAGTTAGGCCGACCAATATAAGATGTATTTTTTGATCTAACCAATTTTGTAGATTTATTATAAATCAATGAAGCACTTCTTTCTTGAAGATTTTCTTTCGTCGAATTTCGACGGGTTCCACTTCGTATTGTTAATCGCAAAAGTATGAAAACCGCGTGCAATTGGCGAAAAATTAATCTTGCCGGCAGTCAAAATTTTCATCATAAGAAACCGTCAGATATGAGAAAAAATATTGAGTAATAATTCGGTACAAAGAAAAAATAGATGGCTAAAGGCATTGAAAAATCATTAGACTATTTCTTAAAGATTTACAAATTTTACATTGATCTCGATGGGTCACTGTTACCAAATAAAAAAAACTCATAAAAGAAGGGGGGGGCGGAGTCAAGAGTTATTATTAGCTAAAAATCTGGAAACTGATACGAAGAGAGAATTGATGTTTAATACCATGAAATTAGTCCAAGAGAAATACATTCCTTCTCATACTATTTTATCCCTTGTTACTGATGTTGCTCCACCAACGACAGACTTCATAATAGTTTCATTAACACATTTGAAACAAACAGTACTAAATGTATTTCCTACTAAATGTATTCTGCAAATTCCGTTACACATCGTCAGCATTTGTTTTCAAAAAATTTTAATGAACACCTGTATACATCGCTTCATTACAGTATTAGAGCAGTCAATAGGAATAGAGGTAATTCATTGAATGACGTGATATTTAGCCAATTTTATAGTAGAAATCGTTTCACAAAAAAGTGAAACAGTTGTTTCACTTTGTAGTGCAGTTGACACTATCACTTTGTGTCAGACTTGCAAATGATTATAATTGCTTACTGCTGCATACAGAAGTTCGTTGTCGCTGAAAAGATATTTTTCAGCATCTTTTTTCGATACGTTTGATTCAGTATTAAACTTAATTGAAAAAAGAGGTGTAAAAATATGCTAAAATCTGTTTACATTAGAAAAAAAAATTGCTTTGATTATTTGACAAACATATTAAGAATATTTAATTAAATCAGATTAAACATTCTAAATATTTTTATTAAGGCATAAAATCACTGTAAGATGATGGATGAATTGAATTTAATCAAAACAAAAAATCTCATAGCTGTTTTTGTGCGTAAACTTCTTTTGTTCAAACGAAATCTAAGCATAGGAAAATCTGGCCATTTGGCCACATTATTCGCAGTCTGTAAAAACATGAATATTTACTTTATAAATACAGATACAGCAGTATCATCATGTTTGAACTAGGAAATCGTGGAACTCACTGCAAACGA
The DNA here is from genome assembly GCA_964019185.1 of Maratus speculifer. Classification (NCBI taxonomy): domain Eukaryota; kingdom Metazoa; phylum Arthropoda; class Arachnida; order Araneae; family Salticidae; genus Maratus; species Maratus speculifer. Next base: position 312,048,550 of record OZ025296.1, on the reverse strand, counting down.
GAACTAAAAATAAAGTTCAGAAAGGGATACCAAGAGATTCTAACTTCAAAAATCAACACAGCTCTCTAACCTGGGTTGTGAGCGAGAATACATAAAATTTTAATTGCCTTTCCTTCATCAGATTTGCTGAGAATAAGTTCCGTGCAGTAACTAATTTACTGTCTAAGAAAATAAATAGACATCTTTGAACCTGACGATTTGTGACTCATGTTAAAGAAATTGGTATACGACATGAACAAATTGTTAAAACTCGATCAACCTCACCATTTTGTTATTATTTTTTTAAATTCTTATGTTTATTTGTCAATTATCAATAAACAACTTTTTACTACATTTGATAGTCGTTATAATTAACTTCTATTTTGTGTTTCTTAAAAAATAGATAAAAAATAGATAAAATATAGATACTATGCAACAATATTTTAACATTTTTGTGTAATTAACTATTATGGAATATGGGGCGTTGGCATTTTTTTCTCTTATAAAGGGGGCGGTAGTCCAGAAAAGGTTGGGAACCTATGGTTTAGAATAAAAGAAAAAAAAAATGAAAAGTTAAAATTATCATAACTTTTGAAGCTGTATAATAAAAAGTAGATTTATGAAAATATTTTTACATAATTTTATCAAAGATTTTCTCAAATTAAAAGGAACTATTTTTTAATACATTTTTGAATTCATTTCTTTTCGGAAACACATAAGATTAGTAGATGTTTTCATTCAGAAACTATGTAATCGAATAGCGTTGTCCATTTTTTTTATACAAGCAATTTAAGAAAATACTGTCAAATTTAGTGTTTTGAATCGAATTTCCGGAAGTGACAGAATGGGAAGGGAGAAAAATCTGTAACCACGTGATAAGAATGTCTTCTATCTCAACAAATACATACAAGCATCTTATTTAGTCATCGAGTTTAAAGAATACAGTCGAGTCTCTATATAACGAAATCCCCCGTTCCAGTAAAAAATTCGTTATATAGAGAAATTCGATGTATAGAGAATGATGTTAAAAATCGTATTTAATGTGTGAAATTTGAACAAATATTATTTTTGATCTTTTGAATTAAGAATTTGAAATGTTTAAAAGTAAATATTAACCTAACATTTTATTTCTTAATTATTTAAGCTGTTTCAAAAAAGAGAATATACATTTATTTGAAAGCTTAGTGAAAATGAAATAAGGAAGACTTGCATTAATTTCAGACGAAGAAATTTGTAATTTTTTGTTGTTTTGATTTTAAAATTGTTACGCTCTCCAAAAAAAAAAAAAAAAAAAAAAAAAAAAATGCTCAAATTTTAGCAAGGAATGAAAAATTGTAGTAAACATTTACATCCATTTGAAGGCCTCTATTATGTGCCTCTCATTAATTCCTCTCTCACATGTGTATCAATCCAATTGGCTCTGTTTTGAGAAGGATGCGGAAAGGTGTGTGGGATGAATTCATTGGATTTAAAGAACAAGGAGAAAAGTAATCTAAAAAAAACTCAGCACTGGCGATAAATCAAAAATAAGTGATGTAAAATGGATTCCATATGATTCTGAACTTTTTAAAATTGAATAAATTAAGACCAATTTATGAAAAAATTTGTTATATGGAGATAGATATTTCGCTATATAGAGACTGTTTTTAATGTAATCATGCGAAAAGGGGACCGTTCCTACTAAAAATTCGTTATATAGAGAAATTCGATGTATGGAGTTTCGTTATAGAGAGACTCGACTGTATTTCATTGTCTGAAGGGCAACGAATGTTGTTGTTTTGCGGGCTATTCAATTCCTATTCATGTGACAATAGGCTAAAGAAGTCCTATATTAAATGCATAGACATATACTAACATTATTACATGTAAATAATAGCAAAAGTGTTTCTTAAAACAAAATAATACTCCATTAAAAGACATGTAACTATTAACAGTACACCGGACCCGAAAGTATCAAATAAACTCGTTTAAGATATTAAAAAAAAAAAAAATCATTGTTTCCATATTTGGTTATTCCAACTGCATTATCTTTAATTCAGTCTGCAATAGTAAATGTATGATATTAGCAGGGCTGTCCAACGCGGCGCCCGCGGGCGCCATGGAGCCCTTTGCAGATTTTCTTGGCGCCCTTTTGAAGGTTTCCTGTTATTAACTTTTTAAAAGAAAAAATCTTAAAATCTATAAAGAATGTTTTCTTTAAAAGCATTAATATTTGCATCAGAGATATTTTCAAAATCTGTGAATACGCATTAAAAACCTGAAGTGTACTTATCAAAAAATGTAATTATAATGGTAATAATGGGAAATAGCTCTTTTTAATATTTAAGAAGTTATAAAAAGGGGGGGGGGGGGTGTGGGTCTTCACCTGCTCTTTTGAAGACACATGTGCATGTAAGTTCAACTTTTTTTCTTTTCTCTGATCCATTGGCTGTTTTATACGAAGGATAAAGGGGCTTAACTCTTTCTTCTTAGTTCTGAAAATTTTGGGATTTTTTTTTTCGATTTGCCTAGAAAAATTAATAAAATAGTGCAAAAGGATTTTTATATACAGGCACTTCCAGGCTATCTCTCTGGAACTACTCCAAATGGATTGGTCTCAATCATACCTGTCTTTGGTTTTGTATTTTTCATGAAACTAAATTCCCGCCTTCAAAATAAGTCAAAGCGTATTTTCAAATGCTAGAAGAAACCTAGCATTATCTCAGATTTATAAGTTTATTTATTTATTTGTTATTGTTGTCATTATAGGCGTGATTAAAGTTTCTGGCACCTTACGCTACAAACATTTTTAAAATAGACATCTTATAGAAAAATGAATAATTTGAAATTTAATACTACTAATTCCGCAGAGCCGTAGGGATCTTTTGTCTATACTGCTGTAGGGCTCATTTATATTATGTTGAGACATGCGTGACTAGTACTATGCGTTAATATTAACGCATGTTTTTAGTCATATGTATAATGGCGCCCTTCATTAAGTGCCAAGAATTGAAATGCGCCCCTCTTACGGAAAGGTTGGACAGGCCTGATATTAGCATGCAGTCACAAAGATTTCACTCCTTTCTATGAAAAAAAAAAAAAAAAAAAAAAAAAAAGATTATCTGAAACATTTTATATATGCTTATCTACAATGTATTCATTTTTATGGTATTTACGTATTAACGCCACCGCAGCAGAAGTTGTGCTAATGCGCCAATAAAGAGCAATCTTGTTGTTTGCACGCGCCCCAAAAAAATGGCGTCAAAAAATAAGCATAAAAAAGCTCTAAAGCACTAAAAAATGGCGCTGAAATGAGCAAATAATAAAAAAAAGCACTAAAAAGTACGAACAAGAAGATTCCTCTTTATTGACGCATTATTGCAACTTCTACCGCGGTGGCGTTAATACGTAAGTACCATTTTTAGCTCACAGGCTATCATAGCCTGAGAGCTTATGTGCCCGTCCGTTCTGTATGTACGTTCGTATGTTCATGCGTAACGCGATAACTCATGATAAAAATATCCGATCCACTTGAAATTTTGTATGTAGGTATATCCTGACAAGGCGCTTCCCTGATTAGTTTTTGGAGTTCATTCGATATGTATAAGAGGGGGAACGGGGGGCTCATGCCCCTCCCCTTAGGTGATATAAATGGGATTTTCATGCAGAATTAAGTTTTCGTTCAAAATTTAGATTAGGATCATTCTGTTGAGGCGATTCCGTGGCTGTTATTAAGTGTTCATTGAATAAGTATAAATAGGGGGAACAGGGGTTCTAATGTCCCCCCACCCTTAATTTATATAAATGGGTTTTTCAAGCAGAATTTTCAGATTTCGTTCAAATCTCTGAATAGTTTTGGAAGTTTAATGGTTAAGTATAAAAGAGGGGGATAACTCCTTTTAAATTATATAAATGCTAAATGAAGAATTAAGAATTATCTAATTTGCTCTGAATTCTGGATATAGATTTTTTATATGATAAAGCATGTTTTTGATAGTATAGGAGGTTCAATGATTAAGTATAAAAAAAGAGGAAAGGGGAGAGCTGTTTCCCCTTCTTAATTTTTTTTCGAACGGAATTAACCCTTGAAAATATAAGGCTTTAATGTACAATTAGTATTTGTAGCCTGTGAGCTCAATGCCATCAGTTTAACTGGGCAGTATTCTTTATTATTATAGAAATAGAAGTGCTTGTTCTCTCTCTTTTCCCCCATCCCCAATTTCTATTGGTTTTTATTAATTTATACGAAAGGTATGCTTTTTTCTCGTCATTTACTATGATTAATAATTTTGTTCAGTTTAACTAAATAACATAATAATCATCAAATATCGCATTTAATGTAATTTTTTGACACACCTTTGTATGTCTATGGCATGTCTCAATATGTTTTCTATTTCGTTTTTAGGAATTTCTGTACCACCTCTTCGCTTTCATCTTCTACATGGCTGCCAGCTTGGCATTTCTGGTGTACCTGTCCAATTATAAGAGATCAGAGTATTACTATGAAGCAAAGATGGCTGCAGCAGTGAGTATTAGGTTTCTTATTATGATTTATTAACAAACTAGCGGCCTTCGCCCGCTACGCTGGTCGGTTTATCTAAAGAAATCTTGAAGAAGTAGTTAGATAAGGTTCAGACATACATTAAAAAAAAAAAAAAAGCAAGTCGATCATTCAAAAAACGTTGGGAAATATCAAATATTTACTGTAATTTTTTAAGAAAAACAAAGTTTCGAAAAAAAAAATTAAATCGAAAAAAAAATTACACTGACATATTAATGCAAGGAAATTTTCCCAGAGAGAAAATTCGCCTTGAATACAATATTTCAAATTCTTTTAATTGCTTATAGGCGTTAATGCCAACATAGTGAAAAAAAATTCCATGCTGGGAATCGAACCCGGGCCATCAGTATGGCGCACTGACGTTCTACCGACTAAACCACATGGAACGACAGCCAGCTTGAAACTTTCTCATACTTAAGTAGACTGGCGAAAACATAACGATAGCGCGTTTTAAAATCGCACAGTGACATCTATTGGATTTTATATGTACTAAAAAACGTTATGTACTAAAAAACGTGAGCAGCGCACCTAATAGTTTCTTTTGTTTCTTTTTGTTACTTTTTTGTCTGTTGTCCGATTTTGATGAAACAAAGCCTATACACTGCCCGGGAGTGTGCATTCTTCATTAGTGAAAACCGCATAAAAATCCATTCAGTAGTTACGAAGATAACCTCGAACAAACAGACAGACAGACAGACAGACAGACAGACAGACAAAAAATTCAAAAATTTTTTTTTTGTGTTTCATTGGTTTTCTTTTATCGCCCTGACTCCATTTTTGTCAATTATCTTCAATGTACAGACACACCGGGTCCTACTGTTTTATTATATGTATAGATTATGATGCATGTAAGTTTTTAACTTTATATAAACAAGTTGGAAATTGCACGTGAAGCGTAGCAAATGAGGTGCGTTCGTACGATAACGAAGTTTTAAAAATAATACTCTCATATATCAATCTCATAAAATTGTAAATAGTGAATTACAATTAAAACGCTCATCAATGTTCTCCCTATACCATTATGTAATAGAATACCTTTGTGTGGCCTTGTAAGTAAATAACAAATGGTCTTTGCACCACAAATTATGTAAAATGTATATTATAATATGTACTTTTTAGTTTCAAATAAATTTTATTAAGTTCGAATGAGTGTAACACCATTAAAACGCATTTGAAACATTTTTCCCCATTGACCTTAATGTAACGGAATACTTTTGATAGTCCCTGTAGTGATCTATGAATCCGATTTTCATAAAATGTGAAATAACTCGACAAAATTATATAATAATTATATATTTTAAATTTCAAACATATAAAATACATTTGAAACTTTTTCCCTATTGACCATAATGTAATGGAATATTTTTGATTGCCCCTGTAATTGATCTATGCACCCGATTATCAAAAAATTTGAAATAACACAAAAAAATTATATAATAATTATGTATTTTAAATTACAAACGATTAAAATGCATTTGAAACTTTTCCCCCCATTGACCGTAATGTAATGGAATACTTTTGATTGCCCCTGTAATTGATCTATGAATCCGATTTTCATAAAATTTGAAATGACTCGACAAAATAATGTAATATTTATGTATTTTAAATTTCAAACGATTCGGTTGGGTAGTTTTTGCGTTGTTATATGCGGACAGACGGACGGACTGAACGACCACTATAGGTGCTACGTATTTACATAATTACGAACGCACCTAAACATGTCTTGTTAAATATTCGTATGGTTCCATTGTTTTTAATCAGAGAACTGTTCGATGATGCACGTTTTTCTAATGTAAATCTTTGTATCAAATTTTAGATTGTTTTTCTCTTGAGAGATTTTCCATAGCTTAATATTTTAAAAGGGAAATCAAACAGTGACAGTTAAGAACCGAAAAAATACATGTAAATTAGTATAAAATTAAAGGAAGAATCGAAATGAAAAGCGAAGATATTGCGCTATTGTTTCAACAGCGATGGCGATGTTTTTTTTTAACGTAGTTAAACCATAAGTTCCAGGATTGAACCTTTATCCCTTTCCGGTACGGGCAAAATCTGATAGCAAAATGAGAAATTATCGACTGCCACCGGAATTCACAAACAAATTTTTTAGATTTTTTGAAACCCCTAATTTAAGCTTTTATTGTAAAAGCAAAATTTTACTAAAATATTATTGGTGCCGGTTGCAAGTTTGGAATTAAATTTAGGTATCCCAGGGGGGGGGGGGGCGGGAACAGTGTGCCTAAAGTCAAAGTTAGCAAAATAAACGAACTACAATAAAGACATTTTACATTTATTTAAAAAATTAATAGATTGTCGCTTTTTGATCCAGAGTGCTGTGAAAAACAATGCTCTTGAAAATTCATCGAACTATCAACGGTGGGAGAAAAACAAATAGTCCAATTGTTAAATAGCTCAAAATTCGAACAATTCCTTGACATTATCTACTACATTTATTTTAATTTCAACTTTGTGCTTTTGTAAGTAAAGCGACCTAATTTTTAAACTTAAATGAAATTATAAACTGATACTAAATGTAATTTTAACTTACTATGCACTCGTTGAAATAAATTAGAAAAAGAATAACAATGGATATAGAAATATGTTCAGCAAAATATAAGGAAAAAATATTTTCAGAAATAAAGAAAATTAAAGAAACTTTATAGAACTAACAGAAAATAAAAGAATTGGTTTTTTTTTATTGTTTTTTAAACAAGAAATGAAGCTTTTAAGTCACAGAATTTGAAGATAATAAATATTAAATCGTTTCCTAATTTTACTTACCCATCATACGTAGTATAGGGTAAGTCTTGCAATCGTTTTGAAAATCGAAAAAATTGTTTTGACGGATTTACAAGTTTTAGATAGTGGAGATTCCGAAAAATATATTTTTAGAAAAAAATTTTCGCCGTCTGTCTGTCTGTCTGTAAACGCTCTATCTCCCGAACAAATTGAGATAGAGACTTGGAATTTTGTATGTAGTTAGTATGTAAGAGTGGGACGAAGACTATTTAATATCGGTAACCTCGATTATCAGGAACTATTTTTTTCGGACTCTCGAAAAATTCGTTCTGATGATAGGTATATAAAAATTTTCGAATTTTTTTGTTCTAAAGAATGGACGTAAAAGGCAATAAAATAACACACATTTTGCATATAGAACGAAGTCGATCAGATTATTAGTTGCCGAGATATTTCTAATCCTGTTTTTCACATTCTTCGATTTTTCATGACCTTGTATTTCATTCAAATTTGAATTTAGAGGTATATTTTAATTGGAAATGAGAAGCTTAATCCAACACAGTTAATTGTTAGTTAATAGAATTATTATTTTTGGAGTTATAAGGATGTTTCTTTTACGCAGTTCTTTTCCGCGTTTCTTTTACGCAGTTTCTTTTCAGCAAGTAGGTACTACGCAAGTAGTACCTACTTGAGTAGTTTGGCGTTTTATATAATTTGTCGAAATTGGTACATCAGCGGTTCTTTAATATAGCATTACTATGTATATTAACAATATTTAAATTTTGTTTATGAATTGCAATGCATTGTATAAATAGTTTTCACATGTTTTATTTTCATATACATATCCATGATGGGTAAGTATTACGGTGGCCCCCAACGACTAGTTTACATTTGTAATTTTTATTTGTTATTACAATTAAAAGCATTTCGAACTACGTATTTACCTTTTCTTTCTCTTCTCCTTTCCAGGTCTTGGGTCTCGTGAATGCAGTTTTATATTTGCTGAGCACATTTTTCTCATTCAGATCTTACAGAACCGCGTAAAAAATAACATGGATACTTTTCTGTTTTTTAAAGTTGAAAAATATTGTATTTTATATATTTAAGTTCGTATCTTTCCAGAGTTTCTCAAATAAAAATTAAAAATTAGGTTTCCATGTCAAGTACATCCAGACAACGAGTTTGAGAAGTTTCTTTTGTTAGAATAAATAAATGCATTTTTACAGAAATTAATGGAATTTTAGTAAAATCTTTAGACAAGATCGAGGGCATATTAATTCCTTGATTTAGGCTATTTATCAAACTTGTTAATAAATATAGAAATGTAACGAATATTGATTTTGTTGTATACTGAATATAATTTTTTTTCTTTTTGAGTTATTACATGTTGATTAAAATTTGTTTCTTAAATTTTAAAATAAAGTAAAATAAACACATTTTACAGTTACAGTCGGCTCTCGTTAATTCGAACTCGTCGGGAACAAAATAAATTTTCGAATTATCCGAAGTTCGAATTATGGAAAGTATGAAATGAAAAAAAAAGCTTAATATTGTACTATTACAAAGGAATTAATGTTATAGTGTTTTTTAAACTTATTTCGTCTGTTATCATTAGAATATGACTTAATATTAAATTAGAATGTATAAATACATAAAATAATTAAATGATTAGAAACGGGCACAATTGAAGAAAAATTTGCGATATCACTTATGGACAGACGGGTCACTAAGAAAGTGGATATCAAATGCATTGGATTATATGTATACTCGTGTGGAACTATTCTCACAAAAATCAAAGAAAGAAAGTTATTCAAATGATCTGAAATCCGTGAGAAAGAAAAGAAAAATGTAAAATCGGAATTCTCGTTAGTTCAAATTAAACGAAGTCGAGAGAAAATGAGTTCGAATTAAGGAAAGTTTTTAACGTTAATTCTGCCATTGAAAATTTCGGGACTTCATGTTTAGTTCGAATTAAGCGAAGATTCGAATTATCCGATTTCGAATTAACGAGAGTCAAATGTATATTTTTTATTATTTCAAATAGATTGATGGTAATAATAAAACAAGACGACTTCTGCTAAATACTAACAGCATAATTATATTAGTTTGAATGTAATTCATGCACATTTTTACTGGAATAGCTCATTAATACCATTATTGAGTGGAATGTGCCTATCGCAATTTTTTTTATCCCAACTTGTTGATTGATTGAATAAATGCGACTTTTGTACATAACTTTACATCTTGATATTTCAGCAACAGATTATTCGGAATGGGTTAACTCAAGCGAAATTTCTGTGTGTCAACTTCTATCGTTCCTCAAAAAAAAAAAAAAAAAAAAAAAAGTGGAGCTGGAAAGTTGCCACAAAAAATGTTGAAAGAATGCCGCAGTTCCAAAAACTGCTCTTTTAAATGATAAATAAGTCTAGTCTAAAACTAGAACAGTTTCAGGTTTTTCCCTACGTTAAACAGATGTTGCTATTTTGTATTTTATAAGGTAGATTAGCAAAAGTTATTTTAATTAAAGTTGGGCTTTTTTAAAAAATCAATGTTTATAAATGCGTGTCAAAGTTTCAAATAAATTTTTAAATAAGTATTTTTTTTTTCACAAATTGTTACTCTTTATTTTTTGTTTTCTACTTTTTAATGTTTAAAATATTTCATCGTTGCTATTTGATGGCATATTTTGTTGACACTAACTCAACGCATCAAAAAATCCATTCCTTTTGTAACTTCTTTGTAACAATAAAGATTATTTGACGATTTATCACCTGCGGCTAACTGGAGAGAAAATCCTTTAAAATTAACTTTATAATTTATAATTGAGTTATAAAAGTACTAAAGTGTTGTATTGTCATCGGATACACAAATGTGCTACATACTTTGTTATAAACGTGCCATATCAAAATGTGAATGAAAAATCGATTACGAAATTCCATCTTTTAATTATAAAATCAAAGTTAAAAAAAAAAATTTAACAAATTACAATAACCAATTTAAAAATGATTTTTTCCAAGACTAAAATTTAAGATTTATAAATGAATTCTATATTAAAAACTCAATTTTGTAAACAACACATGCTTATTTTACAGTTAAAGCTAAATAAAGTTGGAACATTTCGAAGAGATTATCATTAATACAGTCATTCGCCTCCCAAAGGATTGTTTTTAAAAAAAATAAAATAAAGAGGTCATAGTGTTTCTTCTTTTCTAAATACATTGAATTTCTTGTATAGTTTCTTATATATGTTGTATCTAATTTATCTATATTATAAAGGACAAATATATCTGTGCATAGCGCATATGCTTTTCTGCAACTGGTAACAGTTTCAAATTTTAAATGAAATTTCAGCTATACAACTTCCGTTACTGCAAATTTTTGAATTTCTAAACATTGCACATTTTTATTTTTTACACTATCGTATAGGAAAAAAATTTATTCTTAAATGCAATTTGTTTGAAAGCTGTATCTCAATTTGTTTTTAAATTATTATTATTATTATTTTGTGGTTTTTAATACATTTTTTGCCACTGTGGCAACAGAAGTATTCCAAAAAATGCAGACACCAAAAGGATTCAGATATGCCTCATATAGATCTATTCTCGACCGACAACAACAATTTTCCAAATGATTAATAAAAATGTGAAAATAACATTTTTAGTGCATATAATTGTTAAATATTGTAGAAACTAATTAATAATGATAATGTTAATAAAAATGAAGATGATGCTATTTGAGAAACTCTGGATCAGAACATCAAAATGACATTGTATTTTCTTTCTCATTTTACACTTTTTTTTTACTTATTTTCACATTTCTATGAATATAAAAGAATGTTTTGTACGGCATTTTTATTTATTGTTAGATATTTGTAACTTAAATCAGATTTTTTGTTAAAAATTTACCATTTTAGCTTTCTGGTTAGATTTGTGAAAGCCTTTAACGGTGCGGCGCGGAATTGCAAAAAAGATTAATGATCTTTTAGAAGAAGTAAAAAATAACATGCAAATCTCATGTGTACATCATTTATAAGTTTGTGATTATTTTAATTTTTTAGGAAAGTATTTTAGAAAGTTATTTATGTACTTGTCTGCTTTATAGCAAACTTATATGCGAAAAACAAATACCGTTTTATTAATGTATGTGCAACATTCTCCTTTGATATATGTATATATTTCATTTCACATGGCAACCTGTATTCTATATGCATTTCGAAAACTTTAGTACTTAAAATTTAGAACATTTTTACATTTAAAGGAAAAGCGTAAAGATTGTTTTCTGTAATGGAATTTACGAATGAATTTTTCAGTAGAAACATTACTTTGAAATGGGGATTTTTTTTTTTTAAATTCTACATTTTAAACAATTTAAAAAAATATATTTATTAAACATCACATCATTTCTTTGACGAATTTTTCCTTGGAACAATATAAAAAATGAAAATTTCTTAAAGTCTACTATCTCGTTAAAAATCAACAAATAAACCAAACTAATAATAAAGTGACATGGCAGATTTTCAATGTTCATAAAACATTTAGAGTTGAATCTTTTTGTAGTATCTGAGTTTCGTTTTATATTCTTTAAGATATTTAAAATTATAAAAAAAAATATATATTTTTTAAACATTAAAATTACATATAAATCACTTACATTTAAATGGTAAATACATTGAAATATATTCTTCATTATTTTTAAAATGTATTGTTAAATATTTTTCTTAAATTGCCAGAAGTGATAAATGTATTTTTCTAATATGATGTAAAAGGTTGAATCATTTTTTATTAATATTATTAGCAATATATTTTTTATCATGTTTAAATTCTATATACGATTTATAAAATTGATAAGAAAGCTAAATTTCTATTTTTATTGTAACATACAAAAACAAATGCACAAAAGGAAAAATTAATATTACAATTGTTAAAGATTTCAAAAGGAGTTTCTTTTCAATAACGTGTAATGCTAAGCAATCAAAGTAGCAATAAAAGCAAATGCAGACTGCTATTGTTGATTTTTCATTGAAAGAACAACTTATTGAAGCCTTGAATCAGCTGTGTGTTATTTGTATTCTGACTACACTAGTCTACACATTGAAAGCTAATTTTCAGAATAGAAATCGGAATAATTGAATTCCATATTTTTGTCTACACTGATTCTAAAAATGAAGACAATTTTTCTCTATCACACACCTCGTTTTTGTCTATGCAAACTTGCGAAATTGATGCAAAATTATCAAATTTGCAAAGTGACCAAGTTTGTTAGAATATGTAGTTACGTAAATGAAATTAACTAAACTTGCGTGACTTGGTATTTTAGAACATTTAGTAAGCTCACAAAATTTAACACACGTTAACCACATACGATCACTACCGTTAATGACGTTATCTGCACTGGCAAAGTATCTGATTTCAAAGATTTCGCGGAGATGCCTTATTAGTTAAAACGCGTTGTTCATTGGTGTCGTATGGATGACCCATTATTTATTGATTCCGTAAGAGCGGCTAATTTTTCAGATAGCAAATTGTTTAAATTATGTGCCAAAAATGACATAACAGCAATCTTCAAAGTTCTATAACTACAAAACTTACATGATAGATAATTTTTGATTGTATTTTCTGTTTCGATATTGAAAATACTTTATAAAACGCTCTCGACTTATCTATTTACGAAATCGTGTAGACCAGTGTTATCAAAGCATTTATACAAGTTAAAATGTTACATATCTATCTAATTGGTTTTAATACTTACATACATGTACTGTTAGAAATATTTTCGAAAAGTTTTAGTTTTCCGTATATGCTTATTGTAATTTTATTAAAGTTTAAAGAAAAACTTTATACATATTGGATATCGTGTTTGACCTTTGCTTTATATATATCTATTGGATATCCTGTTTGACTTTTGGGTACTTAAATTTTCTAACTAAGACTGCTTCCTGATTGACTGATATATAATATTTAGCTTACTTTGAGACTGAGTATTGTTGTATATATTATTTGTATAGAAGCATTTTTTGAGATATTTATGTATTTTTCATGTCTTATTGCTGCCATAAACTAGCATTTGTACCTCACAAATGAGCTATAGTTTTCGTTTGCCATAGTATTTCATTAAACATCTTTTTTTTAAAAAGAAAAATTTTCATATCGTATAGTTGCCATAAGTTAGCTTTATGCATCAAAGTTTTTGAATGTCATTGTATTTCATTACATTTACTTGCTTTTATTGTCATTTTATGGAATTTGTACTTACTTGAATAAAGAATACTTACTGTATGTTTATTGTAATTTTTAATTATTTTTAGTGGTAATTTTGTATTTGAAAGGCATTACATAAACAGCCTTAAAAGATAGAAAATTAACAATTTTTTTTCTGTCAGAGAGAGGGGATGGGGGCAAAACAAACTTCATGTTAAATATAGAATATTATCGCTTACTCACATGAAAAGTGACACAATTCAACAGTGGTATATTGCAGAGGAGAAGCAAATGCTTTGCATGTTTTTGCAGCAAAATAAAATTGTTGTACTGGGCTCTGCATTCAGCTGTAAAAACATGTAATCCTTAAGGCTGTTTTCAAATTTCTCAGCTCAACAAGGTCAAAACATTTTGATACATTTACAATTTCATTTTTAATGCAAAGATATAAAATTAGAGACTATGGAAGTGATCTGGAATCGAATTGTGTTTTCCATTTTTTTTTATCAATAAGTTACATTTTGAGCTATAAGCGATTTTGATCATATGGTGAATGCGTTTTCCACCCCAGTTCGAGCTGTTATTCTTCTTTCGTTCTTAAACGCTCACTTTGGCACTATTTTCAGAAAAAATGTACAATGCGTAAAAAAAAAGGGGATAATATGTGAGATTAGGTAATTTCTGAATTATACCTACTAGTTTCATGCATTTCAGAAAAATAATAATAATAAAACTTATGTCATAAAATTACCCTTTTTGATTAAAGAACAGCTTTAAGAATGAAGACGTAGAAGTAGCTTGTAGGAGTGAGTAAAGTTACTCTACGCATAATTTGTTCCCCTTCTGTGGTGGCAAAGTAACATACTTGTGTGATAATCTGGCGTGATTATACCTACGACAATTCTTCTATAGTAAGTTTTAAGTGAGACAATTAGTGCAGTAATATAGCCACTAAAGTTTTCTGTCGGTGCATGTTTTTAAGAGGCTACTTCATTCAAATGAGAAGATCCGTTCGGTAATACTAATCCTATGGAAGAAATTTATAAAGATATCTCGGTTGCATTTCAGTATTTTTAAATGTTTTTTTCTGAATTAGATAGCTGAGATCGATCTGAATGCAGGCCGTTTTTTACTTTTTCGATTTTTTAAATTTACCTCTGGCAACTTCAGGCTTTTTATCGTCCTCCAGAGGATGTTAAAAAATCTGTTTTCTGGGCCCAGGTAGGGCCAGGACCGAGATGTTACTTTTTTCTGAAGGCTCGCCAGGCCGGGCCTAGCGTATTTTTCATAAAGGAGGGGACTACTTCCTTCAATTTAGGTGCACTCTAGATGAAATTTTCAAACCTGGTCTCGACAAAACCCGTATTAAAATCACTGTCTCTGACTGACTTAATACGTGCATAAAATAAATAAAATTCGGCTCAATCGAAATTTTTACAAAAACATATAGATTTTAAAATCTTTATTTTACAAAAAAAAAAAAAAAAAAAAAAAAAAAAAAACCTTTAAAATTAATTTTTTAAAAATAGATTATTCAAAGGCTAAAAAAATTAAATACAATAAAACCAGTGAAAAAAAAATCTGCCTATGACGGAATTCTGTCTTAAACGGAAAATATGTTGAATCATGCAAAATAAATGCAATAGTACATGAAAAGAAAATAAGCTCCAATTACATCTTCTAGGGAGAGCATCTGTCTATAACGTATTTTTTCTTTCCTATGTGATTCCGTCTTAAAAAGTTTTAGTGTATAACCTTTTTCAGAGTCTCTAACGCATGAGATATGGATTAACGATATTAAAATATAAGTGAAACATTTACATATAAATAGAGATTCATTGGTAAAATAAATATATTACAGTCTTTGGCGTTTCTTTAATAATAAAAAGTACAAATATAAAAAACGAAAAGCTATAAAAGAATTTTTTGGTCAGAACTCCTCCATATGAAACATTTTTTTCCCACGTCGAATTAAAAAACTATGTAGAAATTTGCGACTGAATCGGCCTATGATTTAAACTATTTTCCAGACCGGTCCGGGTTATGATGTTGACATTTTTTCAGGCCACGCCGAACTTTTTCCCCTATGGGTCGGTTTGGGACCTGAGCTAGATATTTTGACCCGGGCAGACGTCTGGTATACCAATTTAGCGTAAAAACAATACGCTGCTATTTTATGTTCAAAGAAAAATCGCTATCTTAAACCGATTTTTATTAAATTGCAATTTGTGAATGTTCCCTAACAAGCGTTGAAATTGAGTCAAGAAATCACAGTTTAGAGGCAGGGAAAAGTGGTGTAAGTCAGGAATTTTTGAGGATTTTGGGATTTAATATCTCTATGGGATTTTTAGATACGGAGATGAAATTTGTTTTGTTCAATTTAGGAATGGATAAGGAATAATTTCCCAATCGGGAATTTTGCTCTACGGGGGCCGTATAAAAATTTAATTTTCGTATTTTTTCAAATAGACCCCCCACGGAGTTGCAACTTATCAGAAATTTCACCTTTTTTATGAATTTTTGCAATTGGAAGTATGGGTCTAGGGGCAATATTTGAGGAGATAGCCTATTGTTTCGATATTTATGACTCACCCTGTATGTGTGTTTTGTGTAAATACAAACCAGAGAAAATTAAGAGTGTTCTTAACTGCTTCGCTCAACAAGCGCAAAACGTTTTGACACGTTTACATATTTATTTTGTTAACGGAAAGATATAAAATTGGAAAGCCTGACTATGGAAGTGATTTCGAATTGAACTTAGTTTTCCATTTTATGATAATTAAACTACCAATTGAGTTCTAAGCTATTTCGATCACTTGTTCACATGTTTTTCTCGCGATTTTTGACCGGTTTTTCTGCTTTCGTAGGGAAATTTGTTCAAAAACGTCAACTTTGAAGGCTTGTTTTAAAAGATCTCTTGTGTTTCTAAACAAAAAAAAAAAAAAAAAAATACTGGTTAGTTTAATGCATTTCCGAATAAAAATAAATGAAAACTTGGTTCACAAAGTTGCCTTTTTTGATTTAAGAACACTCTTAAAACTTTCCGGCCCCGTGTACCTAAAAAAGACACCCAATTTTAACTTTATTGACACCAAGGATATTAATTAAATTTTTTCTTAACATCCAAGGAAATGGTCAAGTTCGTATTTTCTAATAAATACATTTATTAATTCTGGTGTAAGTTAATTATTTCAAACAAATTTACTCCGCGCCGGAATGGATTAAAAAAAAAAAAAAAAAAAAAAAAAAAGAGAAAAGAATAAAAAAAAAGGCCAACTCAGTGAATTCAACGAATTATCGAAAAATATTTCATTAATCAAAATGTATCTGCAGAACGAGGACAAATACTGAAGCGGCTTATGCCTTAAGCAGGGGCGTGCGAAGAGAAAACTGCGCCCAAGGCGAAGTTTCAATTTGGCGCCTCCCCCCCACACACCCAACTTTTTCTTGTAACAGGCCAAAAATGACGTTGGTAGTATGAATTTGGCGCCCCCTAAATTTCCGCACCCGGGGCGACCATCCTTTCCCTTTCGCATGGTGTTCGCCTTAGGGCGCAAATTTTTCCCTGGCCGCACTAGGCCTGGCTCTATCTTACATTCCGTTAACCAAGTGAATTCAAAACACACTAACAGATGGCGCCACTAAACTAGTACATATAATTTTTTTCTTTTGTTGTGTTTTCTTAATTATCGAACACATTTACACAAAAATTAACGTACTTTTATTTTTATCACTTTTAAAAAGAAGGGGGAGGGGGTAACATAATAACTTTGAATAAATAAAAAGTATTTAATGTTGCAGAGATCTCTCATGGGATCGAACGACTATCATGGCTACGACTCAATCTGTATAACTTGGAACTTGGAAGAGAGTCTTGACAGAGTACCAGGAGTAGAACTCCGCACCTCTAGTAGTACAATGGGTCTGTGGGAGAAATGAACATACATAGCCGATGTCTGGCTAGCATAACGCCAGAAACGCGGAAAAGAGGGATGTGTGATGCGGCGATGCGTATTAACTTAATTAATAAACTCACATACTTTAGTAGACTGTATCCTTTATTTTTTGTCATAGCGAAAGCGTTGCTTACTCTTAGCAAATCAAAACAACAACTAACAAACAAAAGATTTTCGTTTCTATAGTTACATAGAATAGCGAACTAGTATGATGCCACATTTCAAAGAGAAATTACAAATAATTCTAACATACCCCCCGACATTGAAGGGTCAACTTCAATAAATTATACAGTACAAAATATTAACATTACAAATGCTTAAGTAATATGATACAATACAACAATTTTCTTTTAACAATGAAAAATACAATTATGAACATACAATAATAGGAAAAAATAAAAATAAAAATACATAACAAAACCCTTTTTTTTTTTTTTTTACATTTCGTAATTAATTTTCCGAGACTTGTTGTGGCAATAACGCAATTTTTGAAATACTTCTTTTAAGTATTCCCCTAGCGGTTTTAATTTCGACGACCCTAATCTTACCATCTGCACCAGGGAAAATATTTATAATGCGTCCTAGTAAGTATTTATTTGTAGGGAGGTCATCTTCCTTTATCAACACTAGGGTTCCTATGCTAACATTATTTTTTTCAAATTGCACTTGGAGCGTTGTTGGAGCGTGTTTAAATATTCCTTATTCCAACGATTCCATATCAATTGAATGTATTTTGAAATTCTATGCCATCTAGATAGTCTATTTTCGTTAACATTAATTAATTCTGGCTCAACGATGGCTGTCATAGGCCTTCCAATTAAGAAATGGCCTGGTGTTAAGGCCTCCAAGTCATTCACGTCTGAAGACAATGGAGTGATTGGCCGTGAATTTAATATAGACTCTATTTGAGCAATTACAGTTAATAACTCTTCGAACGTTAGCCTTGCATTACCTACCGTTCGCTTTAGATGATATTTTACCGATTTTATTCCTGCCTCCCACAACCCGCCAAAATTAGGTGCTCTGGGTGGAATAAATTTCCAAATAATATTCTCTTCTGTCAAATAATTCGCTAACTTCTCCTCAGGATGTCTTAGTAAATTATGTAGTCTCTGTAACTCGACGTTAGCACCAACAAAATTTTTTGCATTATCTGAAAAGATTACTGCGCACCTTCCGCGCCTAGCAATGAACCTTTTTAAGGTGGCAATGAAGGCATCTGTAGTCAATTCTGACACTAGTTCGAGATGCACTGCTTTAGTTACAAAGCAAACAAAGATTGCCAAATACACCTTATTAAGAATTCCCTTTCTCTGTCCCTTATATTTTATGAAAAAGGGGCCACCAAAATCTGTTCCCACGTAATTAAATGGTGCGCTGGGACGTACTCTCTCTCTGGGTAGGGAACCCATGATTTCTTGTATAGTTATGGGGTTGCTTTTACTACAAGTTACACACTCATGCGTTATTTTTCTAGCTAAATTTCTTCCCCGTAGAGGCCAGTATTTTTGCCTCAAGTGGCATAACAATGCTTGTGCACCTATATGAAGATATTTTTTATGATAGTAAATTGCAATTAGGCTACACAATTTACCCTTAGCTGGCAGAATATATTGATGTTTTTGAGCAAACCTTAGGTCTGCATTATCTAAATGCCCTCCTACTCTTAGCACATTATCTGCATCTAAAAAGGGGTTTAACAATCGCAATATACTTTTCTTAGAAATTTGCTTACCTTCTAACAATGCAGTATATTCTGCCTTAAATTCAAGTTTTTGAATTTCCCGAATTAAAAATATTTCTGCTCGTGATAATTCTTCTATACTTACGTGTCCATTTCTTTTTTCATCTAATTTTCTTGTGTTATCTAAGAACCTGAAAATATAATTTAAAACGCGTAATATTTTAGCATAATTATTGCTGATACTTAAAATTTCATTTACAAATTCACTAGAATTTAAACTTAATAATGCTGTACTGTTTTTCAATTTTAATTCTGATGAAAAGTCTATATTGTTTTTCACTTGTTCTAAATCAATGCTGTGTTTGGATTCACTGTCTCTTTCTCTTAAGAAGAGAGGGCCATGCCACCAAAGTTCATAATCAATTAATTTGTCAAAGGATAGTCCTCGAAACACAAGGTCTGCTGGATGTTTGATGGTATTTACAGCATTCATTGGGTACATTAATTGAGTAGTATAGGCAAATCCTGGAGAAGCAGAATCAGCTTTGAAAAGAGCAGAATTTGAACCTTCTATATCAACCTGTGGCTCCCCAGAATTTTGAAACTGTCTTGTTAAGGGTGTCTTGAGATTCGAATCCACTGGTGATGGTGTTTTTGGATTCGGAGGGGTCAGTACTTTGAATTCAGGTTGAGAGTTTTTCGGAGAAGATATCACAGGCGAATGTGAAATTTTGTCGGCTTGAATGCATACTGGAGATTTTTTACTAATATTGCCTTTATTTTGAAAATCGTTGGTTTGAATATGTTGAATTTTTTCTCCATGAGCGATCATTTTCTTAGGCGTGATAATTTCAGTATTCTTTCCAGAATCAATCTTCGATACAACTGCTACTTGTAGGATGTTTGTATTGAGAAGATTATGTAATTCATGTTGTTTACTTGCATCACCCACTGTATAATTATCAAAAGGCTCAACCTTACCGTCAATAAACATTTTATTATCATCAACCTGATGTTGAACTGGTGCTTCTCTTTGTATTTCACCGGAATTTGAATTCAGATACTTATGGTCACTTTTCTTTTCATTTAAAACAAAGGAATAAATATTCTGTTCATTTCGTTCTAAAGATGATTTGATTTCCGCTTCAGGATTTGTTTGTGGTAATGAACTATTCACTTTCATATTTTGAAACTTATCGATAGTTTTCTTGTTATTTGATTCAAATGAATAGAGACATTTTCCATTTCGATCTATAGATAGAGCAATTTTCTTCTCACGATTTGTTTGCAAAAGCAAACTACCCATTTCAAAATTTTCCACAATTACTTCTTCATCATCTCTTTTATCTCTTCTAGTATGTGTACGCAGGAAATGTTCCTCACCATACTGCTCTTCTTTAATTTTTATTGGGTTTTTATCATGGACCGCTTCAATTTCCCAAAATTTTTGCATAGCGTTGGATAAATCATCCGCAGATTGAACAAGACCACAATAATTATTAAAATTCTGTTGGGGCATAGACGTAGAACCACTGGCAACATAGCCAAAAACAGTTTCTTGAAAAACCAAATTTTGCATATTTATTTTATTTTGTCCGATTAATTTAAAAAATACTTCGTTTGATAATAAAACATGTATTGGATCTGGTTTATCAAATTGTGGATCAGCTAACTGAAAAGTTTGTAAATGCTTAATAGACATGATGTTTAGATATGTAGCTGGTGTTATGCGCGTAATTTTAGGAACAACAAAAAATTGCAATGTTTCATTAAAACTCCTGTTTTTATTTGCTATGGTTGTTATAATACTTTCCTTTATATTCATAACTGAACCATTCAGCCCTGAAACTGATGTGTTTATTTTTCTTCCTTTCAAGAACAATAACTCAGAACATTCCTTCGTTATAAAGTTATTTTGCGATCCTGAATCTAACAATGCTCTAAGAGGAACTAATTCTCGTCTAACATTTTGTACATATATTATCGCAGTTGAAAGCAGTACTTGTTTACTAGAAGAGGACATCATACTCATTACAGTATTGTTAATAGTTGAATGCGTGTTATCAAATGAATGTGTATTTTCACCCAAAGCGGTAACAGACATCGGATTATTTGTGTAACTATGAGGAGTAAATGCGTTTGCGGTTGGTGATAGATTACTACTAATAGTATTTTCATCTTCGATTGCTATAGTCTGATTAGTATCAATATTTTCCTCACCGCGTTCCAGGTGGATCAGTGTGTGATGACGTTTGTTGCATTTTCTGCACGTGCTTGAACTTTTGCACTGGCTAATGTTATGAACTGATGATAAACAATTGAAGCATAATTTTTTCATTTTAACAATATTAAACCTTTTTTTTGCAGGTAAATTTAAGAATTGGGAACATCTCATTAAAATGTGATTGCCTTTACACATTGAACAAATGTGGGAACTTTCTGCTAACAAAGTCAATGACTTAGAATTAAATGAACGTTTCTGATCCTTACTGAAAGGTTTAACAGACGTGACTGTATGAATATTTTCCAAATATTGAGATCGTTTTTCTAAAAATAAAAGTAATTCATCTAACTTCGGAACTTCTTTTGAACTTATTGTCATTTCATAATTTTTTCGAGTATCTCTATCTAACTTTTGGAGAATGATGTTCAATATTAAAACATCTGAAAGATTATTTCTATTATAATTCAAAATCTTCAAGGCGCGAATGCTTTTTTTTACATTATCGACTAGATTTCGAAGATCTTTAGCGGAAGGCTGTGTAATTTTATCTGCGTTTAAGAGTGAATTGATGTGTATTTCTGTTACTATTCTATCATTTTCATATCTGTCTTTTAATGCTTGAAATAAAGATGAAAAAGTGTCTTCTGTGCTAATCAAAGCTCTTGCATCACTTATTAATGCCGCTGATAAATAATGCAACTTTTGCGCATCTGATAGTTGCTCATTTGAAGTTATTAAGTTGTTAAATTGTAATTTAAATAGACCCCATTCTTCTGGTTTTCCGGAGAATTTCGGAAGAGATATATCGGGTAATTTAATATTTATCGCGTTGTTTATTTGAGTAGAATTTGGTTGAATTTCATTGGAAACTTTACTTTGTTCTAAATGTTTAAGTTGCTTTTTAATTTGAAATTTGGCCTTTATAATTTTTTCCTGGTATTCTTCGCTAGCACTAATGTCAATTTCATATTCTTTTTCTAAATTAATACCAGATTCTATTTCTTTATTTAAGTTTTTTAGAGTTTGTTCTCTGTCATTTAATTGTTCCGAAATTTCTAAATAACTATCAATATCATTATTTTTATCTTTTATTAATGTTTCTAATTTACTAATTAATTTCGTAATTGAAGTGCGTAATGTTGCACGCTTCTTTTTTAATTTTTCAATGTTTTCCATGTTCAAAAACTTATAGTAAGAGCAAAAGGAATAATAAATAATTCATTACCTTGATTGCTGCGGCAGACGATTTTCTTTCTTTCTTTTTTTTCACCAGTCCAGCTTGTAAAATAATGTTCTAATAAAATTCAAGGATGAAAACAGTTCATTATTTTCGAACTTTTCTTTTCGAAGTGAAGAAAAAAATATATATAGACTCCGGGAGACGTGACCAGATGTGTGATGCGGCGATGCGTATTAACTTAATTAATAAACTCACATACTTTAGTAGACTGTATCCTTTATTTTTTGTCATAGCGAAAGCGTTGCTTACTCTTAGCAAATCAAAACAACAACTAACAAACAAAAGATTTTCGTTTCTATAGTTACATAGAATAGCGAACTAGTATGATGCCACATTTCAAAGAGAAATTACAAATAATTCTAACAAGGGTGGAAGTAAAATAAAAACCAAAAGCCAATTAAAGGCACCATACAATAAAAATAAAAAGAGAAACATAATATAAACAATGAAGATTTTAAATTTAAGAAATTAAAAGATAGGATAATAAATAAAGGAATGTATAGAAAAAAAAGAAAAAGAAAGGAATATAAATATATATACAATTAACTACAAGAAAATATGAACACTTAGGAAGGTGATACCCTATCAATGTAAGTAGAAAGTGGTATTATCCCGGGTCGATGTTTTCGGGTAGATGAAGAGTTGCCCTAAGCCTGTGCCATCGGGCACGCTCGTCATAAGGAGTAAAATTCTGCAAGGCCGGATTATTAATATTCGTAATTTTATCGAAGAAATTGATCGCCTGTTTTTTAATAACCGAACGGATAGGAGGAGTATCCAAATCATGATGAATGACTGTATTCCTTCGGTACCAAGGAGCCCGTATGATTCCCCTAAGAGTTTTATTTTGTACAACTTGTATTTTTTGTAAGTTAGTTTTTGCCGCAGAGCAACAGATCTGAGCACAGTAGAGAAGTATGGGACGCAAAACTGTTTTGTAGAGCAGCAATTTATTTCCCACACTCATCCCATTACTGTACAGGAGGTGGGCGAGATCATTCAATCTGTATAAGAATGCTGAACATTGGCGTATCTAGACTTATCGTTTCGGAGAGGGCTAAGATGTATAGTAGTAAAAGTTTCTAAGAGGGAATCATGAGGAAATTAACTTTTCCGTTTAAAACAGGTTTTTATCATAAAAGATGATGTTTGTTATACAGAACCTGCTAAGATTGAATCGAATAAGACTGCAAAATATTTCGTTTTAAGCAGGTTTTAGTCGTAATTAGTAACATTTTTATGGCATGTAAATAGACCCTGTGTATAACGGTAACTTGGCTGAATTAGTTATTTTGTGATGTGTATGAAATACCTTTTTAATTAAAACTTACCTAAAACGGAATTCTATTGTGCTACCAAGCACCCAATCTTAGCAGATCTCTACATTTTGATAAACTTTTGTAATTAAATTTTATGTTTTTTACGAATTTTGGAGGGAGCTGCCCTTCCAGCCCACCCCCTGAATACGCCACTGGCAGTTAAGATACTTCTAAAGTATTCTGCGTACATAATTAATACGAAATATTTTACAGTATACTTCAGACTACATGACAAATCAATGCACTAATGATCTCGTAGATAAAACGCGTGAATCCGTCGAAAACCGCAATTCAAAATTTTCATGAATCCAATAATTTCTTTTTGTATATAATTATAATATATAATTATAATATTCATTAAAACATTCATAACAATTCATATAAAACAGTCATTAACAGATTGTTGTAGATTAGAATAAAAGAAAATGTGATATTAAAAAAACATAATTTTGAAGCCCTATAGTAAAAATAAGAAAATAAATAAAGATTAAAAAAATATTTTCATGTGATTTATTATTGTGCAGTGACTCACAAACAGACAGTTTGTAAAAACACGTTTTTCGGTATCTCTGAGCCCTAAAACACGTGAATCCGTCGAAAACCGCAATTCAAAATTTTCATGAATCCAATAATTTCTTTTTGTATATAATTATAATATATAATTATAATATTCATTAAAACATTCATAACAATTCATATAAAACAGTCATTAACAGATTGTTGTAGATTAGAATAAAAGAAAATGTGATATTAAAAAAACATAATTTTGAAGCCCTATAGTAAAAATAAGAAAATAAATAAAGATTAAAAAAATATTTTCATGTGATTTATTATTGTGCAGTGACTCACAAACAGACAGTTTGTAAAAACACGTTTTTCGGTATCTCTGAGCCCTAAAACGCGTGAATCCGTCGAAAACCGCAATTCAAAATTTTCATGAATCCAATAATTTCTTTTTGTATATAATTATAATATATAATTATAATATTCATTAAAACATTCATAACAATTCGTATAAAACAGTCATTAACAGATTGTTGTAGATTAGAATAAAAGAAAATGTGATATTAAAAAAACATAATTTTGAAGCCCTATAGTAAAAATAAGAAAATAAATAAAGATTAAAAAAATATTTTCATGTGATTTATTATTGTGCAGTGACTCACAAACAGACAGTTTGTAAAAACACGTTTTTCGGTATCTCTGAGCCCTAAAACGCGTGAATCCGTCGAAAACCGCAATTCAAAATTTTCATGAATCCAATAATTTCTTTTTGTATATAATTATAATATATAATTATAATATTCATTAAAACATTCATAACAATTCATATAAAACAGTCATTAACAGATTGTTGTAGATTAGAATAAAAGAAAATGTGATATTAAAAAAACATAATTTTGAAGCCCTATAGTAAAAATAAGAAAATAAATAAAGATTAAAAAAATATTTTCATGTGATTTATTATTGTGCAGTGACTCACAAACAGACAGTTTGTAAAAACACGTTTTTCGGTATCTCTGAGCCCTAAAACGCGTGAATCCGTCGAAAACCGCAATTCAAAATTTTCATGAATCCAATAATTTCTTTTTGTATATAATTATAATATATAATTATAATATTCATTAAAACATTCATAACAATTCATATAAAACAGTCATTAACAGATTGTTGTAGATTAGAATAAAAGAAAATGTGATATTAAAAAAACATAATTTTGAAGCCCTATAGTAAAAATAAGAAAATAAATAAAGATTAAAAAAATATTTTCATGTGATTTATTATTGTGCAGTGACTCACAAACAGACAGTTTGTAAAAACACGTTTTTCGGTATCTCTGAGCCCTAAAACGCGTGAATCCGTCGAAAACCGCAATTCAAAATTTTCATGAATCCAATAATTTCTTTTTGTATATAATTATAATATATAATTATAATATTCATTAAAACATTCATAACAATTCATATAAAACAGTCATTAACAGATTGTTGTAGATTAGAATAAAAGAAAATGTGATATTAAGAAAACATAATTTTGAAGCCCTATAGTAAAAATAAGAAAATAAATAAAGATTAAAAAAATATTTTTATGTGATTTATTATTGTGCAGTGACTCACAAACAGACAGTTTGTAAAAACACGTTTTTCGGTATCTCTGAGCCCTAAAACGCGTGAATCCGTCGAAAACCGCAATTCAAAATTTTCATGAATCCAATAATTTCTTTTTGTATATAATTATAATATATAATTATAATATTCATTAAAACATTCATAACAATTCATATAAAACAGTCATTAACAGATTGTTGTAGATTAGAATAAAAGAAAATGTGATATTAAAAAAACATAATTTTGAAGCCCTATAGTAAAAATAAGAAAATAAATAAAGATTAAAAAAATATTTTCATATGATTTATTATTGTGCAGTGACTCACAAACAGACAGTTTGTAAAAACACGTTTTTCGGTATCTCTGAGCCCTAAAACGCGTGAATCCGTCGAAAACCGCAATTCAAAATTTTCATGAATCCAATAATTTCTTTTTGTATATAATTATAATATATAATTATAATATTCATTAAAACATTCATAACAATTCATATAAAACAGTCATTAACAGATTGTTGTAGATTAGAATAAAAGAAAATGTGATATTAAGAAACCATAATTTTGAAGCCCTATAGTAAAAATAAGAAAATAAATAAAGATTAAAAAAATATTTTCATGTGATTTATTATTGTGTAGTGACTCACAAACAGACAGTTTGTAAAAACACGTTTTTCGGTATCTCTGAGCCCTAAAACGCGTGAATCCGTCGAAAACCGCAATTCAAAATTTTCATGAATCCAATAATTTCTTTTTGTATATAATTATAATATATAATTATAATATTCATTAAAACATTCATAACAATTCATATAAAACAGTCATTAACAGATTGTTGTAGATTAGAATAAAAGAAAATGTGATATTAAAAAAACATAATTTTGAAGCCCTATAGTAAAAATAAGAAAATAAATAAAGATTAAAAAAATATTTTCATGTGATTTATTATTGTGCAGTGACTCACAAACAGACAGTTTGTAAAAACACGTTTTTCGGTATCTCTGAGCCCTAAAACGCGTGAATCCGTCGAAAACCGCAATTCAAAATTTTCATGAATCCAATAATTTCTTTTTGTATATAATTATAATATATAATTATAATATTCATTAAAACATTCATAACAATTCATATAAAACAGTCATTAACAGATTGTTGTAGATTAGAATAAAAGAAAATGTGATATTAAGAAAACATAATTTTGAAGCCCTATAGTAAAAATAAGAAAATAAATAAAGATTAAAAAAATATTTTCATGTGATTTATTAAACCAAAATAAAATTTAAGACTCCATGAAACTAAAGTACTGCATCATTATTAGTTTAAAAGAAAGTAATTTAATGAATTACAACGACCATTTGGAAAATATTTTCAAAGTCTTATAATGTTACATTTATATATATACATATATATATACATGTATACATACATATATACATACATACATATATACATATACAGGGCGAGTCATAAATATCGAAACAATAGGCTATCTCCTTAAATATTGCCCCTTGACCCATACTTCCAATTGCAAAGTTTCATAAAAAAGGGGGAATTTTTTGATAAGATAAGTTGCAACTCCATGGGGGGTATATTTGAAAAATTAAGAAAATTAAATTTTTATACGGCCCCCAGAGGATAAAACTTCCAGTTAGAATTTTTTTTCCTTATCCATTCCTGAATTGAAAAAAAAAAAAAAAAAAAAAAAAAAAAAAATCATCTTGATATCTTCAAAACTCAGAGAGTTATGACAATTTTAATAAATCGTGAGGATTCAAGGGATCAGACACATGTTGAAATACGTGTAATTGAAGAAACAATGTTGCTGTAATGGGTCCAGGAAACATTTATTTTATTTGCTTATTTATACAGTCAGAATTTTGAATGTTTTGTGATGGTTAATCATATAATTTGTAAGCATTATCACATCATAAGACTTCTTAATTTTTTTTTCAAAAAATTTAGAGTAAAATAAAATTGTTATAACTCAAAATATTATTTGTCGCGTTGAATTCTTTTTTTTTTTTTTTTTTTTTGATTAAATGAAATGTCTAATTTTCAATTTTGACACAGCATTTTAAGTAATATATTTGTTTTAAAAATAAAAATATTTAAAATAGCAATATAAAAAAGAGATGCAATTTTTTGTAAACAAATCATTTTTTTAAAAGTCAATTTTCTGAGCTAAAAACTTCTTTCGGCTCTTTGGGTTTTTTTTCTTTCTAGATGTTAAAATCTATTGAACTCGCTGGACTGTTACTGTAACCGACAGTTATTGACAATTATTAACAGTTTAAAAATGAGAAATAATTAAATAAAAACATTTGATGCAGAAAAGTGCATTTAGTTTTAAACAAAGATTGGCTCCTGACGTTTAAATGCTTTTTAAAAGTTTCTAGGTGATTAACTCCGTCCTGTCCTGTATAGTTTCGATTTCATATTTTGTTTAAGTTTTGCCATTCTCAATTTCTTTAATTACGGTTTAAATGCGTCAGTTTATTTAAACCTCCTTTTTAATAAAGTCGATTTCAAATTTTTTCATTGTGCAGTGACTCACAAACAGACAGTTTGTAAAAACATGTTTTTCGGTATCTCTGAGCCCTAAAACGTGTGAATCCGTCGAAAACCGCAATTCAAAATTTTCATGAATCCAATAATTTCTTTTTGTAAAGCTAGAAGAAAGTAAAAATAGGTTTAAAACCATCATAAATTTTGAAACTGAATAGTAAATAAGTAGATTTTTGAAAATATTTCTATCTAATTTATTTATACGCTTTTATTTTATATCTAAAAGTTAAAGTATTGTCTTGGATCGACATTTAACAATGCGTAAATTTATGGTCGATCCCTAAATTGTACTGCAAATGAACTTATATAGTTGCGCTCAGAGGTATGCATAAGTGGTGTAAGTCACGAATTTTGGAAAATTTTGGATTTTAATATCTTTCGGGGATTTAAAGATATCGAGATGAAATTTTTTTTTTGTTCAGTTCAAGAATGGATAAGGAAAATTTTTCTAATAGGAAGTTTTATCCTCTGGGAGCCGTATAAAAATTTAATTTTCGTATTTTTTCAAATAGACCCCCCCCCCCCCATGGAGTTGCAACTTATCCTATCAAAAAATTCACCTTTTTTTATGAAACTTTGCAATTGGAAGTATGGGTCTAGGGTCAATATTTAAGGAGATAGCCTATTGTTTCGATATTTATGACTCACCCTGTATACATATATATATATATATGTATATGTGTGTGTATATATATTTTCAACAGTTTAACATTAGCTTGGGATTGTTTCGGTTCTGTTCTAGCTGTCATTAGAATCAAGTGTTTCGATTGCAGTGTCCGAGGTTGGGCTGTATAATACAAGAGATATTAAGGTACGTGTTTTAGCTTAAAAATGCAACAGTAGATGTCGCCACCAAACTTTTCCTTTAAATTCTATACAAATTCAGAGTTTTGCATCAAAGTTAAATTATAAATTTTTGATAAATCATTGTATTGTAGGAGAGTTTTCGTTTTGTTTTACAACTAGCTGAATTGTACAATGTTAATGTTAGTATGAAAAAAAAAAAAAAAAAAAAAAAAAAACCAATAATGGAGACAATAAGTCTGCTCAATCACAGGCTATATTTTATGTTGCTATCATTATTCCTAGAGAGAGAGAGAGAGGGGGGGGGGGGGGGATGGGGATGAATGCAATGCAAATGCTCGCACAAGACAGTTTTTTAAAAATTGGAAATTAAAGAGGGTACAGGAGTTCTAAATTATCATTTTTGTGATACTAAAGAGACTAGAAATTTAGAAAGGCGGTTATTTTTAAAATACAAAGATTTGCTAATTAAACTTTACAACAACAACAACAACAACAACAACAACAACAACAACAAAAAAAAAAAAAAAAAAAAAAAAAAAAAAAGAAATAAAAAACTGTAAAATCGGCGGAAACGTTCTAAGTTACGACTTCGAAGAAATTTGTCGTTTAGGATATCCAAGGAATCGTACAATTCCTTAGATATTTTTGGGAATAGAAACTCGAAATTTTACATGGCTGATACTTTTAAGAAGCAAATTCACGCATAGAACATTTTTTTTTTAACAGTTTGAAATTTGAAAGTATGAAATGCGCAAAAAAGTTCTACAATCGTTCTAAATCAGGATTTCAATAAAATTCAATAATCTTAAAATTTGGCATGGTTGCTAGTTTTAAGATGAGAAATGCATGCACAAAACAATTATTTTCAAAAATTCGAAATTATGTATTAAAAAGTATGCAGAACGATAAAAAAGTTCTAAACTTACAATATTTGTGATACTAAAGGGACCAGAAACTAGAAATATGGTGGTTATTTTTAATATACAGTCGGCTTTCGTTAATTCGAACTCGTTGGGACCACAAGAAATATTCGAATTATCCGAAGTTCGAACTATGGAAACTATGAGATGAAAAAATGCTTAAAATGGTACTAATACAAAGGAATTAATGTTATAGTGATTTTTAAATTTATTTCATCTGTTACCGTTAGAATATGATTTAGTATTAAATTAAAATATATAAATACATAAACTAATTAAGTACAGTAGAATCCCGATAAATCGGACCCTGTTAGTCCGGATCTCCGGATAATCCGGACCAGTTTGATTGATTTTTTTTTCAAGTTTGAGAAGTGATCGGCAAGTTTCCATAGCATAAATTTAATTCATCGTCGTATTCTGAATGAAAAAGTCTTTTTTGAAAGGAAGAATACCTTAAGCTTTCTTATTTAAACTGTTTAATGTTGTCTATGAAAGGAACAACTGTGCATAATTTAAGCATATGCAATTCCAATTTTCACGCTTTCTATTTAAATCAATTAAAAATGTCATCAAAAGCTCACTGCATAATAAAGTTTTACTTATAGCATGCCACGAAAACAAGGCAAAATAGTCCTTTACATATAGACTGGCTGATAACGATTGCATTCCGTTCTTTGTCAGCCAGCTTGTAGGCTTTAGTCCATAGGTCTCTCGAGACTGTTTCCTTGTCTTTGTTACAAAACCCTTCTACAAATTACTTGCGGAAAGTCGAAATAGAAGGGGGAATAAATGAAAATGAATGAGAAATTACTTTGTGTGCTTGTTTTGGAAATTGATATTTGCTCAGATGATGATGTCAGCGACATTAGCAATTGGTTCGAAGCAGAAAATAATGAGGATTATGCCTCGTTTGCAGATGACTTAATAATCGCTTTGTGAAAATTTGATCGCTGAAAAAAAATAAGATGATGCAGATGAAAACCATTATCAATGATGATCAACCAGAAATTATAAAAAATAATGGAGCAAATTCGCATTTAGAACAATTAATGGTTTTTATTGAACGTCCTGGTTTATATTGAACTACTTATGCTCAAGGGGATGCGTCACCAGACCATGCGACCCGCAAAACTGGCTCAGCAGAAGATTACAAATTTTATACTTACAAAGTAAACATTTTTAATGTCTCAAAATATTGAATATGTTCCGTATAAAGGTGACTTTCTGCGAGTATGTTTTCTTTTATTTCTTTATTCTTTTTTTTTAAATTCCCCGGATAATCCGGATTTTCGATAATCCGTATTGGGTCCGATCCCAATTAATCCGAATTATCGGGGTTCTACTGTAATTAGAAACAAGCACAATGAAAGAAAATTTTGAGGTGTCACTAATGGACAGACGGGGTACCAAGAAAGTGAATATCAAATGCATGGCATTATTTGTATACTCGTTCGGAACAATTCACACAAAAATCAAAGAAAGAAAGTTATTCAAAGGATCTGAAATCCGTGATACGGAAAATAAAAATAAAAATCCGGAATTCTCATCAGTTCGAATTAAACGATGTCAAGAGAAAATGAGTTCGAATTAATGAAATTTTTTAATGTTATTCTGCCATTGAAAATTTCGAGACTTCATGTTTAGTTCGAATTAGGCGAAGATTCGATTTATCCGATTTCGAATTAAAGAGAGTCGATTGTACATATATACTCGCTATGAATAGTTAAAAAAATTCGAAATTTAATTCAGTGACATTAGCGGAAAACTTTCTAAAAACTTATTATATTACGAGTTCTAACAAATTTTGCATAATATTTGTTAATTAAACGTTCTAGAACCATTTTAAGGGCAGATACAAACCACTAGATATTTTTTAACAACTACTCGTCTAAGACCGCGGATTTTTACTTGTATAGATATAAATCAAGTTGAAAAAAGTTTAAGAGTATTTATCATCCTATTTATCCTTAAAGAGTATTTTTCTAAAAATTCAGTAAACCGACGATAGATTCCCCCTCTGTCCCGTCCCAAACATTTTTTTCCGTAAATATTCTATTAAGGTTCTGTAGATAATTATTTCACTGTCATTCATATTTCCACGAGAAGAATATTCTGTATTTCTTTTCAAAATTTCTTGGATATGCGCTTATGAAGACCTTTCTTGTAAGAATCGTATAAATCGCAAGTGCTGGGTTCGAACCCAATCGCGGCCGTCTGGCTAACCGTTCGGAGTTTATCGTGTTTTCTTCAAACCTTGGATTTCCTTGCGTAAATATGGGTTAGGTTCCCTTAGAAAGACCTCCCACAGATGGCAACCCACTTCTTTCGGGCCTATATCCCACGTGTTGATAATCGGCCATCATAAAATAAACCAAACCAAGAATCGTACAACGATTTCAGTGATGAAAATGATGTCATACTCAAATAAAATAGATTTTCATCCATGAAAATGGAATATTTTTTCTGTGGTTGTGTTATTCTAATTTTAACTACTATTCTTTCGATTTTGTAGTTCAATTATTGCAATTCGCCACGTATTGCGCATAGAAATCTGAAAAAGTGCAAAATATTAAAAAGTTAATTTTATTTAAAATTATGGTGTGTTTATTTAACTATGAATTTTCAAATGTCCATTGACTAAATTCATGATTTGAATGAAGTTTTGTAATGAGATTTTCAGCCAAGGTTAGTGCTCAATGCGAGCAATTTAGGACAAAATGTGGTTACTAGTGTATGAGAGCAGTTATATAAACATGAAGCCAAATCTTTATATTCATGTGTAAACAATATAAACATGGTTTAGATAAGTAATCATACAAATAACATGAATTAATTTGTGGCTTACACTGTAAAAAAAATGTGTCATTTTACTAAGGAATGCTTAGTACAGTTACTGAATTTTCAGCAATTACTAAAAAATCCTCTGTAAATATAGAATAACTAATCACTGCTAGTAATACCACTAACGAAATGCATGTAATTAAACATCTACTCCTACTCTAAAAGCCTTCAGGCTAAATGTCTCCCTCAATACCCTTGAAATGTATCGGTCCAAGTGACATCTGGTTAGCAAAACTGGTTATGTTATCATTCCCCAGACCCAGAGAAGGTTATTTTTGAGCTTCATAAGGAATGAAATGTCCGTTGCTTTTACATGTGTGTGTTACAATGGTGTTTTTACATTTACATCACATTACAGAATATTAAAAGTAGGATAATACATTTAAAATAAGGTAAGTGTTTTATATTGATATATATGTGTATGAATTTACGTATTTACATCACATACTTCTATACTTTTGCTCGCTTTTGATAAGCTATTGTAAACTTAACACGTGTTTGGATGTTTAAAAATCAAGTGTTTTGTATTATATAATTTTCAATTATTACATTAAAAAAATCAATGCTTAAGATTTAGAATGATTTTTTGCTTTTTAAAATGACATACCTTTTGGTAATTTTAGTTATGTTATAAAATACGTTTTAAAAATAGATTTTTAGTTATTAGAGTCATAAATTTAATGGAGATTATACTTTTTTTAACAATCAAATTACATTTTCTATTATATTGAAGTTGTTTAATTTTAGCATTGTAATTTTTTATATTACTACATTAAATTTTATAGTAAAAATGTAACAAAATTTTAAAGTATAAATAATAATAATAGTAAAATGGAAAAAAAATACGCACATATATATAGTCGAAAACTTAGTTTCATTGTGAAATAATTTATTATGTTTTTAACAATGGCTTGAAAGTTAAGTGAATAATATTTCATTTAGCATATTATTTTTATTGTTTAAAATAAGTTTTAGAATAAATATGCCAATAATAATCAAATAAATAAAACTATTTTTTTAACCAAATTAAGCTACATTAAATAAGATATTTTAGTATTGCAATTTATTAATTTCATTACTTTAAGTTTTGTAAATGCTTCGTTATACAAAAGTTCGTTATACAAAATTAAGTGAATAATATTTCATTTAGCATATTATTTTTATTGTTTTAAATAAGTTTTAGAATAAATATGCTAATAATAATCAAATGAATAAAACTATTTTTTTAACCAAATTAAACTACATTAAATAAGATATTTTAGTATTGCAATTTTAGGTAGCTTTCATTACAAAA
Source organism: Maratus speculifer (assembly GCA_964019185.1). Classification (NCBI taxonomy): domain Eukaryota; kingdom Metazoa; phylum Arthropoda; class Arachnida; order Araneae; family Salticidae; genus Maratus; species Maratus speculifer. Next base: position 312,014,141 of record OZ025296.1, on the reverse strand, counting down.
AGTAAAAAGCTACCTATTGCAGCCGTCCGGAGGAAAGCACTTCCAGAAAATTTTGGTATATTTTAACCGATCATGACCCCCAGACAACAAAACTACCCTCCGTTCAAATGTTGACATATATATATATATATATATATATAACCATATATATATATATATATATATATATCTGATTTTTGTCATGTGATAACTATCGTATTTATGAACCGATTTGAATGAAACTTGGTATGTACATAGTACATACAAATGTCTCGACCGAGTTCGTTAGACAGCATCATCCGCCATCTTGTTTTAAAATGGCGGCCATTTAAAATTTTTTTTTAAATTTAAAATTTAAAATTAAATGTGAAGAAATTAAAAGTTGAAAAACACTTTTCTTTTATGTGTTAGAACTTAAAACAACGATTCCAGAACACTTTTTATTTTGTTTATATCTTAAGAAATGACTGAGTTATAGCACTTTGAATTTTTCTTATGGCTGACATTTTGAAACAATCTGATTTTTGTCATGCTGTAACTAACGTATCTATGAACCGATTTGAACGAAACTTGGTATGTACATAGTACACACAAATGGCTCGATCGAGTTCGTTATACAGCATCATCCGCCAACTTGTTTCAAAATGGCGGCCATTAAAAAAATTAAAAAAAATTTAAAATTTAAAATTAAATGCGAAGAAACTAAAATTTGAAAAATATTTTTCATTTATGTGTTAGAACTTAAAACAACGATTCCAGAACACTTTTTATTTTGTCTTTATCTTAAAAAATGATTGAGTTACAGCACTTTGAATTTTTCTTATGGCTGACATTTTGAAACAATCTGATATGCTGTAACTAACGTATTTATGAACCGATTTGAATGAAACTTGGTCTGTACATAGTACATACAAATGTCTCGACCGAGTTCGTTAGACAGCATCATCCGCCATCTTGTTTCAAAATGGCGGCCATTTAAAATTAAAAAAAAAATTAAAATTTAAAATTAAATGCGAAGAAATTAAAAGTTGAAAAATATTTTTCATTTATGTGTTAGAACTTAAAACAATGATTCCATAACACTTTTTATTTTGTCTTTATCTTAAAAAATGATTGAGTTATAGCACTTTGAACTTTTCTTATGGCGAACATTTTGAAACGATCTGATTTTTGTCATGCTGTAACTAACGTATTTATGAACCGATTGGAATTAAACTTGGTATGTACATAGTATATACAAATGTCTCGCCCGTATTCGTTGGCCAGCATCATCCTCCATCTTGTTTCACTATGGCGGCTATTTAAATTTTAAAAAAAAATTAAAATTTAAAATTAGGTACAAAAAGGTGAGAAATTGAAAAAGATTTTTCTTTTGTGTATTTGACCTTGATACAAAGATTCCAGGGCATTTTTTGTTTCATCTATATCTTGAAAAATGGCTGAGTTATAGTACTTTCAATTTCCAGTGTGGTTGACATTTTGAAACGGTCTGAAATATTTCACGCGATAATACACATATGTATAAACTGATTTGGATATAACTCCGCGTGTACATAGTACATATCAATGTCTTGACCGAGTTCACTAGTCAACGTCATCCGCCATCTTGTTTCAAATGGCGGTTACTTAAGTTTGTCAAAAATCTTTTAGATGTATAATGATGTACAAATAAAAAATTAGAAATAAAAAAAAAGATTCTTCCGAATGTATTTATCTTGATAATGAATTCCGGAGTATTTTTTGCTTTGTCTTTATTTAAAAAAACTCCTGAGATATAGCAGTTTGAATATCTAATGTGGGTGACATTAAAAAAAAATCAATTTGCCCGCGACAGCACTCGTATATATTAATCGATTTCGATATGAGAGTGCATGTCCGCATGAATTAAGATTTCGACCAGCTCATTGGTTTGTTTTATCCATCATGTTGCTTTAAAATGGCATACACTTCATGATATCGCGGAATTTGGCGACTTTCTAAATCGCTGAAAATAATACCAGGTTGAATAAAATATGACTAATTTCTAAAAATTCCTATTAATAATCAGTATTGACAAAAACTAGCATTAAATTTTATAAAATCGGGTTTCACTAATTTGAGCTTCGTATGTTTGAATAATATAACTTAATTTAAAATAAATAATATATAAATAAGTATATGAAAGCTACCTCTTCCTCCCGGCATTGCCGGAAGGACTTTATTAATTTTATTCTTTAAGTTTTGCAAATGCTTCGTTTTTAATTTATTGCTGTTTTAATTTACAAATTTTAGGTCTGGACATATTTTAAAACCTTTTAATGTGCATAAAAATTTATAACCTTTAATCGCTATAGCTTTGAGGTTTTTGAATTATAGAATAAATACTGAAAATAGTTTTTTAGTCAGTTAAGTCAATCAATGCTGCACTTTTTTTTCTTCAAACTTAATTTTAAATAGCTTTAAAGAATGCATAATATTATTAAAATGTTAACTATTTATTAGTACTTAATTAACTGTTAGTGTTTAACTTACATTTTCTAATATTATAATATTATTAAATCTCATCAAGTTTAATCAAAATTTAATATTTTAAGTTCGGTTTATAAGAAATTATGTTTTTTGAATTAAAAGTAATAACCGTAACAATATTATTATTATTATATTCACTTAGATATTTTTAGACATTTTATGTTCAATGCCATCAAATGCAAGTAAAAATATTTGAAGAAAGTGATGTAAATAGATTACACAAACAATTTTTAAGAAATATCAATATAAAACACTTATATTAAAAATGAACAAAATAAATTAAAACAAATTGAAATTTTCAATAATAGATTTAAATGTTACTTTTCAGAAATGACTGAAAATAATTTTGAAACCGGGAGAGAAATAGAAAAAGAGAGAGAGAGAGAGAAAAGTTATTTTCATAAATTATTATTTTTGAATAAGTTTTTTTTTTTTTTTTTTTTTTTTTTTTTTTTTTTTTTTTTTTTCTGTGAGGGAGGAAAAAGGGTGAGATACATTTTTTGGGGGAGAGGGGGGGGGGATTTTTATAAATAAATTCACTAACTGGCCTTAACTAATCTTTAAAATTATTTTTTAATCTATTGATGTTCTCTTTAAACATTTTTAATGGGATTTAACTCCTGTGAATAAATATCTGTTGTATAATATTTACATTCTATTTTCTAATATGTTCGAAAGAAATTGAATTTATCAGATTTGAAAAATAATGATTAAAGAATTTGGCATTTACGCCAGTTAAGCAATTAAAAATTTGAAATTTGATTTTCATTTGAAATGTCTGTAATTTCTGCTTATAATTGTTAGTGAATATACCAGAGAAATACCTGTAATAGCATTAAGCATTTCTTAGTAAACATACTAAAAATACACCGGTAACAGCTACTAGCAATTTCTTAGTGAATGTACAAGATAATTATTTGTAAATCTACTAATTATCTATTTGATAAACATACTAAAAAAGCATCTGTAACGGTTACTAATGATTTCTTAGTAAGTTCACTAAGGAAGTCTGTGTGCTGTTTACTAAGTTTAATGCAGTAATGTTACTTAAGAAGAAGCTGTATTGGTTACTAGAAAAGTTTATGGAATCCCAGTTGCCTAGAGATTTTCTAGTAGTACTACAGTTTATTTTTTACAGTGTACGCGCCATTTCGCTTCCGGCAGACATGGATCATTAGATTCCTCTATTACTACTCTTCCATAAAAAAAAGGATTTTTTCTTGTGCTCGACGACTTAGGGTTTTGTGCGGTCGGCTCTTGGACTAATATGGCTTTGACAACCTTGTCACGAATGCATGAGGTGTTCTGATAGGAGAAGAATATCAGCAGAGAAAATGCGATCTTCTAGCCACCTCGATCGCCTGAATTTTCGCCATGTGATTTTTATCTGTGGGGCAAATTGAAGGGTTAGGCCTACTCAAATAATTCTCCCACTCTGGGAGAGCCACAACAGAACAGTGAAATCGTTGCTATCTCTCAAGCAGAGCTAAAACGTGTGTCTCACTGAATAATAAATGGAGCACAGTGCTGCATCGACGGTGGCCATACCCAGCATTTTTTCTGCTAATCATTAACAAAGGACGATTCCGTATCAACCTTGTAAATATTTTCTTTGGCCCAGTTTTGTTTTGCCACCCTTATATAATTTGATACTCTAACATACTAACATTAGTAATACTTTAAAAAAATTCGAATTTTCTATACATTTGCAACTTTTTTTGTTAAATTAATATCTAAAAAACAAACATTGTTAATTAATTTTTAACAGTAAAACAATTTCTAAAATGATTTTCATAAAATTTGAAATGACTCGACAAAATTATATAACAATTATATATTTTAAATTTCAAACGATTCGGTTGGGTAGTTTTTGCGTTGTTATATGCGGACAGACAGACGGACAGACAGATGGACAGATGGACGGACTGAGCGACAACTATAGGTGATACGTATTTACATAATTACGAACGCACCTAAAAAAAGCGATGTTTCTTTTTAAATATTAAATGTAAGCCTGTTTAATTGGAATTAACACGCTACCTCATTATCCAATCATTATTTTGATACCTCATTTTTACCCACACGATAATTAAATCGTGAGATATTGTAAATTGTGTTAAGGGTGTATTCGAAAAAACGATTTTCCAGCTTCAACAGCTCGAAATTTTCCGATACAATTTCAGACACATTTTTAAACGTAGAAACATGAAATTTGCTGAGAGGGTTCTTGAAGGGATGTATGAGGTGTCGTGTGATGTCTTTTTACGCTCAATTCATTAGAATTTGAGTTATAAACAAGTATCTTCTCAGTATGACCCTTTTTTTCGTTCTCAGATCACCCGCTTGGGAAAAATCGGTTCGAAATGCCGTTTTTGATTGCTTTTTTGCAATATTTTCTGCATTTTTTAAAGAATCGACAATTACGGCACCTTGTATACTTTCCAAATAAGAGATTTTGAAAGTTTGGTGTATTTGAGAGCAATAATGAGTTCAAAAATAAATCGGAAAATAGGCAGTTTGAATCGAAATACACCCTTAATACACTCAGCACAGTTCCTAGACAAATGTAAATTTTATACGGCGTTTTGTCCATGTTCATATTTTCTTTACTTTTATGTTTAAAAATTCTGAGACTTTTTCCCTATATTTAAGATAGAGGTTAAAGCTTTTTTGTACATATGTGCTTTATTATGTATGAGATAAATCTGCCTTCACGCTATTATTATTTTTCTTTTAAATAAAAGTACAGTTGGCTCTCATTAATTCGAACTCGTCGGGACCACAAGAAATGTTCGAATTATGGAAAATATGACAGGAAAACGTGTTTAAAGGGGTACTATTACAAAGCAAATAATTTTATAGTTTTTTTTTATTTATTTCGACCGTTATCATTAGAATGTGACTTAATATTAAATTAAAATATGTAAATACATAAACTAATTAAGGGATTATGAACAATGGAATGAAGGGTGGAGGCGTCATTGATGAACAGATTGGGCATTAAAAAAGTGGTTTCAAATGAATGGGATTATATTTATGTTAGTTTCAGAATAATGCTGACAAAAATGAAAGAAAAAGGTTTTTTTGAGGATCTGAGGTCTATGGGAAAGTAAGAAAAAAAATGAAAAACCAGTTTTCTCTTTAGTTCGAATTAAACGAAGTCAAGAGAAAACAAGTTCGAATAAATGAAAAATTTTAACATTATTCTGCACTTGAAAACTTCGGGATTTCATGTTTAGTTCGAATTAAGCGAAGGTTCAATTTATCCGATTTCGAATTAATGAAGAGTCGACTGTATATGAAGATATGCCAGATTCCATCGTTAAACATTGTATACATCAGTAAAAAAAATTATGTTAAATGTGACCTTAGATGTATCTAAAAATCCATGCGCAATCTTATGTAATACACAATTAAAAATCTTAACTGGTTGGATGTGCCAATCCTAAAACTTTCTTCTATCTCATACGTACATTTTAATATTTAAAAAAATAAGTATTCATTTTAATGCTTTAATAATTTTAATTCAATACCATACCAACTTTGATTTTCATCTTAAATTTCTGCTTCAGTCAATTAATCGGTGTAAAAACGAATTTCCGTCTCTGCACGAGCCGATAGACAATAGAATCATAGAGAGATTTTTTTTTTGTCAAATTCAGGGAGGACCTACTTGCCTTACCAAAAAATAATCATATACAAAAAATTTAGTTCAGTTCTAGAACTCACTTCATACACTTTTAGGTGGTGCAATATTGAAAATGGCATAAAATTCGATATTGCAGCGCCCCCTTCAGGCGGATTTTTTTCAAATTCAGGGAGAACCAACTAGCCATAGTCATACGCTTACACAAAAAATTTGTTTAATTCGATGCATAACTTCATAAACTTTTGGTCGATACAATATTGAAAATGGCACAAACATCGCGATTGCAGCGCCCCCTTCCGGTGGAATATTTCAAAACTGAAGGAGGACCTGCTGACCAAAGCCAAAAACATTTACGAAAAATTTGGTTCAACTCTATGCATAACTTCATACACTTTTTGATGGTAGATTGACGACATACGGACACACACACAGACAGACATTTTGTAAAAACATGATTTTTGGAATCTCTGACTCTAAAAACGTGTAAATCCGTCGGCAACCGGAAGTCGAAAAAATTTCGATTACAATACTTTCTTCTATTGAAGATAGGGGAAAGTGAAAAAAAGGGCAAAACTATCAATTTTTAAAAATGGAGTAAAAATTTAAAAAAAAATTAAAAGTTTTATAAATTAAAAAAAAAATAATTAAGTAGGCATTCAATTTTTTCCTTTCAAAATGTATTTTTAGTTGAACATAGAAATGTAGTGAGTTCAATGTTCAACTAAAAGTACATTTGGATAATATTTTAAAAATATAAACAAAGTTGTTGAAAAGATGTGCTGTATCCTTAACACTGTTTCACTTCACATGGACATATCACTAAAAAATTGCATGCAAAAACTTGATAAGGAAGTTTGCCGAAGAAAGGAAAATAAGATTGCATTAGAAAACGTAAAAAGAAAAAAGTTCCTTAACAGTTCTTTTAGAGAAAGGGGGAAAAAAAGTAAAAATAGATATGCGATATCAATTTGCCAGTACAATTTTTATTCTTTTTCCAATTGACTATGTAAGCTTTCACTGACTGACATAGAACCGATCTCACTGAGAGTGGTTTGAAAACTATATTTATTGCTAAAAATTACAAAAAAAAAAAAAAAAAAAAAAAAAAAAAATTCTTTGGTTGCTTTTTTATTTATAAGCGTGGTAAAATCTTTTGTTGATTAAACAACAAATTTGTTGATTAATCAGTTGAATAAATCCAAATTCTCCCATGAAAGTGTCATTTAAGTTTCTTACGTACGTATTCGAAAAATTACTCGCCAAAAGTGACGCTAACTTGGTGCAGTGCCAAAATTCGGTTCTAGGGGCGTAATTTGTTTTTTCCAAGCACCTTCGTCGTTCCAAGCCCAAGCTCGCACTCTGATTGGTTGTTGCTCTCAGCACTGTTTTCATGTAACTTACATATACATCATACTTGGCGTAGCGATAGATGCTTCCGTCAAGTTTGATTTCCTTCCGAACTGACAAGGAAGGTCTCCATTGGGGGCATACTCAGAATTTTTTGAAAAAAATACAAATTAAACTACTCATGTAGGTAATAAAGGATCAGTGAAAATTAGCGACGGAATTACATTATTAGATATGTAAAAAAATAAAAAAGTTTGGAATAATTGGCGTGAAAAGCTGAAAGCGACGCGGGATTTGGCGAGCAGTGCATTTCCTCGCCAAAAGCAGACGATTTTAACGAATCTGAAAATTGATTTTAATTGACTTCACTGTTAAAAATCTGCAGCATTTACTGCAACGTCACTCCACTACTTTTATAGAATGTCTCTCTTCTGACCAATGAGAATGCTCCATAGCACGGTGAATTGACCGTGTCATACACTGTTAAAAATCTGCTGCATTTTGTTGCAGCGCACTCCACCGCTTGTATATAATATCTCTATTCCAAATGAGAAAGCTCCATTTCACGGCCAAGTAACCGTTTTCTATACAAGCAAGGGAGTGCGTTGCAACAAAATGCAGCAGATTTTTAACAGTGTATTTTTCAATTTGGAACAATTTTAATCAATTTAAATTGTGTTTTAAATGATAAAATATATTAATTTCATTTTGTTATAAGTACATATAAACGTATATGACAAAATTACACTTAAAGTAAAGTAAAAATGCAAAACTAAAATTACTTAAACTAAACTTATTTAAATAAATTGAACATAGAAAGTTTTTTCTTTAAAAAGTATTCGAAGCGTAAAAGCGTATTTTTCAAAATTTCGTTTTTTCGCCAACCGGAGATAAATCGCCAAATAAACGAAATATTTATTATTTTTTTACGGACGTTATAAGGAGGTTCCGCCGAATTTTTTTTTATAAACATATATAACTATATGAGAAGAACATTCTGTAATTTTTTTCAGATTTTTCTGAGTATGCCCGTATGGAGACCTTCCTTGTGAGTACAAAGTAACTTTTCTCTTGCAGCATTATAGTGCTTACTCAAGCATAATTACTGAAAGCTGTACTCTTTAAAAGTTTTTACACACAAGAGCACAAGACCACGAGGATAAGAATGAAGGAAGAATAAGAATGAGTAAGTTAGGTTTTAGGTTTACTCGTTCACTTACGAGCGAAGTATTTTTCGCCAAGTTATCGCCAAGTTACGTGAAAACAGTGCCGAGAGCAACAACCAATCAGAGTGCGAGCTGGGGCTTGGAACGACGAAGATGCTTGGAAATTTTTTTTTCGAGTTCTGGGGGGGGGGGGGGGGAGGATGAGTTTCTGACAAAGGTGTTTGTCGGTTATTTGAATCGCCGGTTAATAGAATCAGTACTTATTAGAATAGTCACTGTATAACACTTAAAGAGCATCTGTGTGGCAGAAAACCATCATTCTTTCAGCATAATACAGCTCAGAAAATTGATTTACAAGGGGCCCACCAAGCATGGTTCGCACATATTTTGATGATTTCAAAGTATGTTGTAGGGGTCATACCACTAATTATTCTGGTGAAAGGGTTCCTTCAAATGGGCCTTAGTTTTTGAGAAATTGGGGGTTAAAGTTCAGCGTATACTTCAAATACCTATTAGTATAGCTTTTGAATGTGAATTCATGGCGTCGTGCCAGCACGCGGACTTACAGTTCGAAAGGTTGTGGGATCGAGTCCCACCTCGGCTTTTTATTTTCTTTTTTTACTTATATTCATATTTTTTACGCGTTACAAATTTCATACAAAAATGGGTATTCTACAGTTTTCAACCTTTTGATATTTTCTAAAAAGGGCAGTTTATTTTTCAATATTTATTATTATTATTATTATTATTATTGTTATTATTATTATTATTATTATTATTATTATTATTATTGTTATTATTATTATTATTATTATTATTATTATTATTATTATTATTATTATTATTATTGTCATTAAAATTGTGGTACAAATGGTGAACTGACTGTACTTCAGGGTTCAACTAAAAGTACATTTTGTAACAAATAAATAAATAAAAATGCGTATGTAATTAAAATTTTGAAAAAGTATAAGAAAATTTTAAAATCTTCACCACTTTGATTAATCTAAAAATATTAATATTTAATCACTTTTTTAAAAATTTTCAAATATGTATTACACAATACTGTGCATGGATTTTTAGATAATCTAATATTACGTTTAATATATCTATATTATAAAGGCGAACGTATCTGTGCGTAACGCATACGTCATATTGCGAATGGCAACACTTTCAAACTTTAAATGAAATTTCGCTATTGCAATTTTTGCTACTACAAATTTTTAAACTCCTTAATATCACATATTTTCAATTTTTACGCCATTATATAGGCAAAAAAATGTACTTTTAAATAAAATTTGTTTGAAAATTGTATCTTAATTTGTTTTTGAAATATCAATTTTTTTTTAGTTTTTAATACCGCTTTTCTAATCATGGTAATAGGAATACTCCATTTCTATTAAAAGCAAATTGAAAAAAGGAAAAAAAATAGTTACTGTATTTTTATGTTGCTATTTTCTCATTAAAAGTTAAAAAATTGAAATTTAAAAATCTTCTGTTATAAAACCCGGTAAATTTTGGTTTCATTTAAAAAATTTGATTTACACGTAAAAAAATATCAGCAGTTTAATATCCGTTTCAGCTAATAGCCATTGAGACTTCAAGTTTTGAATCAAAATTATTAAATTAAAACGCCAATTTTTTTTGAAAATGTGAATACAGATACGAAATGTGAATTTGTAAATTTTGATATGGTGAAAATGATGCCGGGTTTAGATTTCACGGGAAAATTTCTGTGATTGAGTCAAAGTTGAATAAATTTTTCTTTTTTTCATTTTGGAATACTAGCATAAGAACCTTAATTGATAACTTTATCATAATAGCATAGATTTTTTTTATTTTTTGCAGCTTACATGTACGATAAAAGTTTACTTTTAACAATTTCAACAACTGAGTTTTATAGAAATAATATTTTGTTATTTTGACGTTAAATATCGTTTGTTTAAGAAATAGACGTACCAATATAAAATGCATTTTTTATTGTAACTAATTTTGTAGGTTTATTATAAGTCAATGAAGCAGTTCCTTCTTAAAAATTTTCTTTCGTCAAAATTTGACGGGTTCTACCTTGTATTTTTAATTGATACACTCTGAAAAATAAAAGTGTAAATTTACACACAAAAATATGTAAATCGATGATACAAAAACGATTTGTTTATATGTGTAAATTTGTGTGTAAATTACCAAAATACACGCCTAATGTGTAAATTTCAAAATACACATTTCAGTGTGTAATTTGATGATAACACTAAGTGTGTAAAAGTTATAGTGATCACTCATGAAATACCCACATTAATGTGTAAATTGCGCAAGAATACACATATATCTGTGTAATATTCTTACTCATTTATCTGTGTAATCTTCAGTGATCACACGGATAAATGCGTATTATGCAAAAAATTATTGTGTTATTGTAATTTACACTGTTCTTTGCGTAATATGTAAAATACGCATATTCGATGGAGGTTCAATAACTATTGTGTCTAGTGTATATAGAATATCTGTACTGCAATGGGTGATGCATAATAACGAAGTCTAATGTCTTAGTTGATTTTATGCTTAGTTTCAGAACCGTAAGCTGCATTATTTATGTAGTTTTGGATGGAGGAGTGAAATGGGGGGGGGGGGGGGGTGTAGTTGAAAGCCTGATTTTTAGCTTATGGGGCTAGATTTGTGACCGTGGATGAGATAAAATTACTGTTGTTTGGACTCGGGATCATAGTGATGTACCCACTTCTCATCCACTGTCACAAGTGTAGCCTCATAAGCTCCAAATCAGCCTATCACACTCACCCCCCCCCTTCTTAAAACTCCCTCTAAATAAGTTTTTAGAACTTCACCCCTCCCTCTAAAACTATGTTACTACAGCAGCTACGGTTCTAAAATTCAGCATACTGCCATTTAAGACATTAGTTTTCGATATTCCTCATCAACCATCGAAGTACAAATATTACTTCTCTGTTAATGGGGAAGTATGGAACACATTTTGAAATTTACAATTTCTTTAATGAATTAATTCTTCAAATTATGTTTTTATATTGTTCAAGGACATTAGAAAGTGTTTCATTTTGTATTCTATAAATCAAAATTTTTGTATTTGTGTCAAATAAAGCTGATTTTATTATTTTTTTAAAAAGTGTCCCATTCCTCCCCACTCTCCTCTAAATATACACATAAAAACTGCTGTTTTATTTTCTATATTCTTCCTTGCTTCTTAATTTTATTTTCCCTTCATTTAGATATTATTTAGTACATGCAATTAAAAATTAAGATAAAGAAAAAAAAATAATGATAGATTTTAGACTAGTCAGATGGAATAATGATAGTTGGTAAATTTGCAATCTTCGCAGTTTTTATTTTCAGAGTTCCGACTCAATTTTTCACTTTTTATTTTTCAGACTCAAAATACAAAGTCAATTATACTCACGATACTGTGTTACATACAGTTATAAAAGTAAAATTTAAAATACTATAAAAAATAAGAAAAATAACTGTAAACTTCAACTCACACACACACACACATATTACCTGCAAAAATTTTAGCTGATTTGTTTATATATACATAAATCACCTATATTATATGTTGAATTGTTTTCTTTTTTATAAATATTCATCATTACAAAGAATTTACCTTAAAAAATTATATGGCCTATCAAAAAGATTGTTGAATTATTAAAATAACATCTTTTGCATTTAAGATTATATTTAGAAATTAGTGTCTTAAAAAAAAAAAAAAAAAAAAAAAAAATACAAATACATTTTAACATTAATGAAATGACTCGTATTTTCATAAATGAAAATTTCAGATATTCTAATTAAAATTTTAGATATCAAACTAATTCGCATTTTTATTTATCGGCTATAGTAAAAAATAAAATAAGAAATTCTGTGATTATATCCAAACATCAATTGACTCTTATAAATTTTCGAAATTAATGCACGTAGAATTTATTTGACAATTACATTTGTGTCTTAAGTGTGTAAAACTCACCCGTCGGGGGATATTTATGTGGGGGGGGGGGAACTAATAAGTTCCATTTTGAATATGTATTATGACACAACTGTTAAAATTTTTTTTATATACATACAATCATATGTTTTAGGTCATATTAATTCTATAATAATAGGCAAAATTGCAATGGAAAAATGTTTATTTGAAGAAAAAGTCATTACTTTAATGAAAATTTTCTTCAGAATTTTTGGTCTAAGGTTATTTTAAATCAACGTATTTGTGCTCTTTTGAAATTTACTTCTGTGTATTTTTATTAAATCTATAATTAAAAAGCAAACATTATTTGTTCTTTACTATGATTATTTTAGTTGAACATAGTTCTTCTGTTGTAATATTTTCAAATTAAAACACAGCTGAAAATTAAATGTAATTAAGATAAATAAATATTTCAAATTTCTCAAAATTGGAAAATGTAACGTAAAAATTAAAAAACAACGCTATAGTTTTAATCGATGATAAACTTAGTTAACATTATAAGTTTCATAATAAAAAACTTACAAAGAAATTTCAATAAAAAAAATAAAACTCAGATGACCTTTTAGCTTATAAATCGAATATGTAATTTATAGATATGATATACATTTGTATAATAGTTTATAAATAAACTATAATATCTTTCACACAACCGACCCGAAATTTAACACCCCCCCCCCCCTCATAAAAAAATGATGTTAACATTTATTTTGCTACTGTTAAAATGCATTCATAAACTCTTTTTAAGATGAAACCTTTTTCAAGAAATAAATAACTTTAGATACAACAGTTGTCATTTTAATAGACATTTGTCATGAGTTAGGTAATGTTGACATTTTTAAGGCAAGTAAATTACTCGTGTAAAAAATTCTTAAATGTAAAAAAACAACCCAACATATAGAATATACATTTATACATAAATATAAACAAATCAGATAAAAAGAATTGGAGGTAATACGAACGTATGAGATTACGTACCTTATATTTTATAGGAGAATAACTTCTATATTTTTCTCAACGCGAGTGCTTGCATTCAGCTTGCCTCTTTGCCCACCACATTGTACGTGATTTGCTTTCTAAGCGTGCTTGGTTGAGAAGTTTCTTTTTCGATCCCGGCGTGATCAAGGTCAAGTTACTGGACCCACCATTAGTTTTCAACTTAAACCTGATGAAGCCAAGTCCGCGATGATAATGAGTTTAGTTTTCGATACTAGATTCGCGTAGTTCATGAATAGGACCATAAATTGTACTGCGAACTGAAGTTAAACTAAAATTACAAGTTAAACTTTGAAATGGGTAAAAGGTTATAAGCTATGAGACTTTATAATTTGGATTTAATAATTTTGGGTAAAATCAAGCATACTTATATTCGATATGCTAAATGTAAAAATAACTCAGGATACGAATTTAGAATTGTCTTAATTACATGAATTATATTTTATGTTACATATTAAATGAATTCAAAATAGTTTTTAGATTCTACTGAAGGTTAAACTACTATCCTTTAAACAAAGGGAGGGGGAGGGCAGCAGAGAAATTACCAACAGTACAAAAATATAATTTAAATTTATGAATAAGCATAAAGTGGGATTATATCTCTATTATAATACCTCTTTATGAAGTCTTCCTAATTTCGCTTTAAGAATGAAATCTAACACTATTACTGAAAATTACAAGTAAAATTGTGAAAAAACAGCGGTCAGCGAGACGGCTGAAAGAAATTACGATTTAACCAAAACCTAGAATTTTAAAATCAAACATTCTTATATTTGATGTACAAATTTCAAAAGATAATTCGAAAACGAAATTAAAATTAACCAATTAAATGAATAAAATTTTACGTCACATGTAAAGAAATATTGTTACATTTGTCGAGATTAATTTTTTTTAACTTCTTTTAAATGTTCATATCCTGCTGAAACGGGGAAAGTGAGAGAGATGGTCAGAGCATTTTATAAAAAAATAAATATATTAGTCTATTATTTAAAAATGCTGTTACAGCAATGCAATGAAATCATGTTATTTATGGAATGGGGTTAATGAAATAAAAAGTGTAGCTCTGAATAATATTTAAACCTCCCATCCATTTCGTAACGTCTACTTTAAAATTCACGCATTTATAATTTTTGTAACACACTAATTAGTGTAATTTCAGGTGTTATCTACATTTACACATTTTTCTGAGTTTATGAACTGATAACAATTTACAAACTTAATGCCATAAACTAAACACACATTAAAATAGGTATTTTTTTTTTTATAGGGAAAGTTCATTTTTTATGCCAAGTGGTGATTTTTGAAATTTACACACTTACCTATGTATATAGCATTATGTGTAAATTACAATAACATACCAATTTGAGTAAATTCAGGCATTTTTCAGCATTTTCACATTTGTTTGTGTCTTTCACGCGATAACAAAATACATACTTAGTATTATAAGCTAAAATACGCATAACAACAGGTAAAACTTTGCAAAAAGTGGGTAATTTTCATGTCAGGTGTGTAATTTTAGGAATTTAAACACATATATATGTAAATTTGCCTAATTTACACTTTTATTTTCTAGAGTGTATAAGTTGTGTAAAGTGGTGAAATCTAACACATCTTCATATATACTTTTATTAACAATAATAATAATAATAACGTTAAGAATAATTTCATGCGCATATTTAACACATATAATAAAAAAATGTACAAAACATTTTAAATCCCTGTATCAAATATACAAAAAAAAAAAAAAAAAAAAAAAAAAGCCTTAACATTTTTAAAACATGAAAGTGAAGAAAATATAAACATAGAGGAAAAAAATAATAAAGTTATCATTTATGTGAGGAATTGCGCCAGGTGTATTAACAAAATTAACAATATCTCAAGATATAATTGTCGTATGGGTAAAAACGAGGTATTAAAATATCCACAGTTAAACAGGCTTTCATTTAATGTTTAAAAACAAAAATCGATTTTTTGATTAGTTTTGAGGTAAACTGTCCCCTTAAAAACTTAAGTTTACGTTTATGAATTAAAAAAAAAAAAAAAGAAAGAAAGAAAAAAAAATCAGTGTTTTTTACCGAAATTTGTAATCTAAACACAAATCCGATTTAATTTATGTCTGAAACCTCTTTTTTTTAAATTTACATAAATTATATTCCTTAAATACTTTATTCATGATAAATATGTTTAAAAATACATTAAAATTAAAAAAAAAGTTTAGTCATCTTTTGTATACGTGCAAATATAAGATCAACTAGTTGGATGTGCCAATCCCAAAACTTTCTTCTATCTTATACGTACATTTTATTATTTAAAAAAAAATTGTTACTCATTTTAATGCTTTAATAATTTTAATTCAATACCATACCAACTTTGATTTTCATCTTAAATTTCTGCTTCAATCAATTAATCGGAGTAAAAACGAATTTCCGTCTCTGCACGAGCCGATGGACAATAGAATGATAGTCAGTTTTTTTTTTCAAATTCAGAGAGGACTTACTTGCCTTACCAAAAAATAATCATATACAAAAAAATTTAGCTCAGTTCTAGAACCAACTTCATACACTTTTAAGTGACGCAATATTGAAAATGGCATAAAATTCGCTATTGCAGTGCCCCCTTCCGGCGGATTTTTTTCAGAATCAGGGCGATCCAACTAGCCATAGCCATACACTTACACAAAAAATTTCGTTCAATTCGATGCCTAACTTCATGTACTTTTGGTCGGTTCAATATTGAAAATGGCACAAAAATCGCGATTGCAGCGCTCCTTTCTGACGGATGTTTTTCAAATTCAGGGAGGACCAACTAGCCATAGTCATACACATACTCAAACAATTTGGTTCAATTCAATGCATAACTTCATATACTTTTGGTCGGTACAATATTAATAATGGCAAAAAATCGCGATTGCAGCGCCCTCTTCCGGCTGATTATTTTCAATTTCAGGGAGGACGAACTAGCCATAGTCATACACTTACACAAAAAATTTGGTTAAATTCGATGCATAACTTAATATACTTTTGGTCGGTACAATATTAAAAATGTCACAAAAACCGCGATTGCAGCGCCCCCCTTCCGGCGGAATATTTCAAAACTGAAGGAGGGCCTGCTTGCCATAGCCAAAAACATTCACAAAAAATTTGGTTCAATTCTATGCATAACTTCATACACTTTTTGATGGTAGAATGGCGACATACACACCGACACACACACAAGCAGACACATAGACAGACACACGGACAGACAGACGTTTTGTAAAAACATGTTTTTTGGAATCTCTGACCCCTAAAACGTGTAAATCCGTCGAAAATGGAAGTCGAAAAAATTTCGATTACAATACTTTCTTCCATTGCACAATTTAATTTATATATGATGGTATAAGTATTTTCATATTTCCATACTTTAGGGGCTAAAAAAATAATGCAAATGCAGAAAAACGAGTACTGTAACAGACCTTATTATCCACTCAAAATGATTAGTTGGCAAAGTAGTTAACAGAATGCGCAGTTATGTTGTCTCAAATCAGCTAAGCTCCACATCGTTAAACGATTACAAACCATAAAGTAATAATTAAACTATAACATTAACGTAATCAATTTGTTGAGAAATTTATGTAGAAAAATATTTTTGAACACAAATATTTAGTATGTGGTTAATATGTTTGAGGTTTTGGGTTTATTTGGAGTTTTGATCTTTCATTTATCAAAAACCCTTAGAATGGAATTTTGTCCAAACTTTGTACTGAACGGACCGTTCAGGTTCTCGTTCTTTATTAGTTCAGACTATAACTTAATCTTATGAATCCAAATTTTTAAACTGGTTACGGATGATTGGGATATAGACTAACTGATTTTAAAGCACCAGAAAAGCTAAGTGCGTATTTTCAGCTAACAAAAAATTGGGTAGTTTCATGAGCTTTATAGATAATTGGATTAATTTTCTTTTCTATGCTCTTTTTTATATTGAAAATATTTTCCAATTTTTGCTGTAACATTATTTAGATCGAGCTGTACTTTTCTCTCTGGTTCCACCAGTTTTTCATATGATTGTACTAGCAGAAATTGCGTTATGAAATACGTTATACGTTTTTATATTGAAATATATATATGTGTATGTGACATTTTAAGGAGAAACTCGAAATATCTTCTCTGGTTCCCCTTTTTTAAACACAGAGTCGTGGCAAGCAAGGGAAAATAAATAAATAAATAAATGTAGAAGATTCATTAAATTACACATTGGCTGCTGCAACTTAGTTTATTAAACTGTAGTCGTATAGAGAGGGAAATGCTCCCTTTGCAAGCCGTCTTGAATCGAATCATCGAAAAGAATAATCCATCATTACTTCCGCAAGCCGTCCTTAACGGAATCATCGAAGAAAAAGCAAAGAACATCTATCTTCATCTCTCGGCTTCCTTTTTAAATCTAAAAACAAACTTTTAGAAAATTTTCTATTCTCTAACTATGATTTTCACATTTAAATAGAATTCATGTCCATCGTCGAGATTAAACATATCATTCTCGAATCTTTCAGACGATAATTTTTATTTTAAAAGATTATTATTTAACTAATTTATAATTGAAATCAGAATTAATATTCTGCAGACGATATTCAAGTACAAACGATTACTTTTAAAACAAAAAGAAAATAAATGAATTTATTGATTCACAATAATATCAAACGCGAAGGAAAAATAAAAATAAATAAAAAGAATGATATTTTTGAAAGGTATGATTTTGGAATAAATTTAATAAGACTTTCTTAAAAAAGGGTTGATAAAAACAGGGAAAAATGAGTTTTATTTGGAATATTAAGAAATAAAGTTTAATTAAGAATATTTTTAATTTAGAGTCATCTTTTTAAATTTACGCAGACTGGAATAAATGGTCTTTAAGGCGAATTAAGAATTTATATCGTTTCCATAAAGATTAATAGATTAGATCTAGAAACAAGATTTTAATTTAATAAGTTGAACTAAGTACGGAATATTGTTAAAAGGAAATTAATATAGTATAAAGGTTAATTTTTGCGAAAAAAATATAAATTTGTAATATATATATTTAAGTAATACTTAATGTTTATAAATTTTGTAGATTATATACAGGTCTGTACAAATGTTTTCAAGAACATTTCTGTTTATTCACGGGAACTGTTGAATGGAAATTTTTAATTGTGCTATTCGGTTAACTGAACATACTTTTAGAATAAAAATGTATAAAGCAAGTACAGGGCTGCAAAAAACAAACAAAAAAACAAAAAAAGATGGATATTTTTCCAACTTTTATGGCAATAGCAGAAATTCAGTTTTCAAATGCGTTAAGCTTTTCTCAAATCGTTTATTCAGACACCCTATATAGCTGTAATAAACTGTAAATTTTGTTACAGTATTCTGAATGTGACGAAAAGTATTACATAAACTATGCTGGTCGCATGATTTTTCGTGCTTGTTTCCAGGGGCTTGCGAAGAGAAAATTGCGCCCGGAGTAAAATCTTCATTTGGCGCCCTCCTCCCCCAACTTTTTTTTTTTTGTGACAGACCAAAAATGACGTTAGCAGTATAAATTCGGCGCCCCCTAAATTTCAGCGCCCGGGGCGACCGCCCCCTTCGCCCCCCCCCCCCTTTCGCACCGCGCTGCTTCTTGCTTTTCATTACAGATGTAGATGCCATAAGGTGACATTTCTCACCGCGCCGCACCGGCACTTTCCAATTTGTAACCGTAGCAACTGGCGGCGGAAAATTCTTTCCTTTGTAGTTTAGTATAGATAAACGTACTTTGAATCAAGTTAGAAGATTTTTCTTTTCTCTTTTTTGAACATTTTTCTTTCATCGTTGTTTAGGCCAGATAGCAAAAAAACAATCAAAAATTATCTTTTAAAGTAATCAGAGTTCAATTTCTACGAGTATGTGGGCGTTATCACTTTCTCTTTTAACCTCTTCAGTCCCTGAGCACCCAAATGGGTACATCAGTTTTGTCCCATTTTATTAATGATACTCAAATATAAATGAAATTTCGATATAAGAATAATATGTTTCGTATTCTAAGATTCGAGCTAATGAAAATAAAACAAAAATCTCGTTTTGAAGTCAAACGAGAGAAGAAACAATTCAGTAATAATTAAAAATACTATAATAATTGCCAGTAGCGAAGAGGTTAAGAATTGTGCTAAAGGTTTTGTTTTTTCTTTCTTTATATAAAAAATATAGTATATAGGGTGTCCACTTTCAATGGTGGCCGATGACTAATTCCTAAACCGTAGTCATAGGCATTTAATTCCAATTACGAAAATGTGTTAAATTAGGCAAAGAAATATTTTAAAAGTGATTCGGGTAAAAAAACCAATTCTTAAAAAATTACGAAATTAAAATTTTTATATGGTCCTTCATTCCCATAAGTTATGTTTAGTAATTTTTTCCTATTACACTGACAAGTAAGATAAAAAAAAAAGTCCCGTTCATAAAATACTAAAATTGACCGAATTATGAAACTTTAAAAATGCATATTTATACCATTTTCCTGCATCGGAAAGCAAACGAGTTCGACAATAATTTGAGGGATCCTATACCAAGTGCGTACAGTATTCGAAGAACTTATTTCATGTGTATCTGTGCTTTGAAAAAAACTTCCAAAGATTACGATTGAATTAATTTGCATTAAAGTCAGATAGTACGAAATAATTGTATTTTAACAGAAGTTTTATTTTGTAAGGATTTCAGACTGCTTGTTTTCTTGACTTCCTTTAACAAAAAATATGTTATTTTTATAAGTTTTTATTTAACTTTAACGATCACGTGTATTTTCTTTTAGTTCAAAATTTGAATTCGAACTTTAAATCACTTTCAAATATCAGAACGAAATTCAGTGGCGCAGCCAGAATTCGGTTGTAGGAGGGGTTTTGAGTTACTGATAAAGATGTTTGCTGGTTATTTGAATCGCCGGTTAATAGAATCAGTACTAATTAGAATATTCACTGTATAAAAGAGCATCTGCGTGGCAAGAAATCATCATTCTTTTAGCACAATACTACTCAGAAAAATGAATTAATTCAAATAACCAACTTTTACTTAACTAATCCATGTAATATGACTTTCACACTTTTAAGTAGAATTTTTGCCACTTAATCGAATCACTTTATTAAATAAAATCTGATTCAATAAAGCGACGGATTCCGAAGTACGCCAAAACGTTTAAATATTAAGTTTGGTTTTGATTCATATAAGTGGCAATTATAGCGATCTTTTTTAGCTCTGGTAGGGGTTTTAAACCCAAAACCACGCCCTTGGCTGCGCCACTGACGCGATTAAATTTTACATAGTGGCGTACATCAAATGACAATCTTACATCATTATGATTTTCGGTAGTTACTATTACAGTGAAACCTCTAACTAACGGACACCTCGGGAACGGAGAAATTGTCCACTATTCGGAGGTGTCCGCTATTGGAAAAACCTCAAAAATACAAAAATCGCTAAGAAATGTTTAATATTTCATTAATTGACATTTATATGTACTAAAATCTCTATTATATGATTAATGAGAATTAAAATTATTTTTTAAACAATAAAATTTAAATAAATTGTGCATACCTTTAACTGCTGTTTGTTACATTCTTAAAAAAAAAAAAAAAAAAAAAAAACCTGTTACAAGAGTTTTTGTTTGCGATTACATATACTTTATTTTTAAATGTGGCATTATTGGTCATTATAGAGCTCCGAGATTACACTTTTTGATCATAAAAAACATAAAATCATAAAATCTTCCGGGGGGGGACACAGACATTTGAATGGCCTGAGAGATGTCAATCCCAGGCAACCCTCTGAATTCAACACTGAACGTGAAGGAGAAATTTCCTCACTCAAACTCTACATTTATCTGTGATTACAAAATTTGTGACACATTGTCCTGATAAATTTCAAGACCGTTTTACTTTTATTTTCGTTTTTGTCTTGTTAAATACTTTTTGATCCTTTATCGACGAAAATAGTGTCTGCTATTTAGAATGTCCCTTATTCAGAGGTTAAACATACAAAAATTTAGGTTGTCGGGGTGAGGATTCGAAAACTGTCCGTTAAATAGAGGTGTCCGCTATTCGGGAGTGTCCATTATGGAGGTTTTACTGTATAACGCATGATAAATACTACGCTCTTAATTTAATTTCGTATTGCAATTATGTAAAGAAATTTTTTTCACTTTGCAGTAGCTTTTGAAGTCCGTTCAATTTTTGATAGAAAAGTTTCTTTTTCTCTCTTTAGTTAAAAGTTAAGGATTTTCTGAAGTCTGTTAATTAAAATTATAATACAGGAAAAATTATTGTAAATCATACACGTATATCAGGAGTGGGGTTCGAACACACTATCTCTTCCTTCAAGAACAAAGCTTAAATCCGGCGCCTTAGACCGCTCGGCCATTCTGTCCGCACTCTACTCAGGGAACTTATTCAATCCTTTTAATTAGCGAAAAATCACTAACTTTATTAGTTTTTGCCTAATTACTAAAAAAGTACTGAATCAATTTCGATGAAATGTGAATCTAAACCATTCTCGAATCCACTGCAACACACACAAAATTTTTTTTTAAAATCGGTCCAGTCGTTTAGGAGGAGTTCAGTGACATACACACGCACAGAAGATTTATATATAAAGATTTTATGTCGATGCCACTACCATCTCGAGGTCAAAAAAGCGAAAAACGTTCTAAATTGCGTTTTTTTTTTTTTTTTTTTTTTTTTTTTTTGTTACGGATAGATCTAAAAACATGAAATTTGGCATGGTAGTTACTTTTTAGATAGAAATTATCTCTGATAACATTTTCTAAAAAAATCTAAATTTAAAAGGAAAAAGGGGAGTATGGGAAAAGAATTCAAAAAAAAAAAAAAAAAAAAAAAAAAGCTAGAAATAACGATTTTTACACAAACTTAGGAAATAGCAAATCAATTTAAAAAATAATGGTATGAAAATGATAGTGACAGCCTTTGGTCGCAAAATAGGCTACATTTTATATGGGTTGACACTACTCCATAGGGGTTGTAGGAATAAAAAAAGTTTTAAAAATGAGATTTTTGTGTTAATGAACGGAGTTGATAAATGAAATTGGACATGGTAGTTATATTTATTAACGATATCTCATAACATTTCTTAAAAAAAAAATCGAGATTGAAAAAGAATGAAAATGTGCGAAAAGCGTTCTAAGTGCCGATTTGTGAATAATCTCAGAAAATAATTTAAAATTTAGCATGGTAATTACTTGGAAGAACTAAATGCCCTCCAAGAACAGTTTCGAAAAAAATTCGAAATTAAAAAAAGGTGTGAAAATGCATGGAAAACGTTCTAAATTTCGATTTCTATAGAAATCAAGTTACTATACGTTCAGGAAATATCAAACCGATTTCATAAGTAATGGGTTATAAATTGATGGTGACAGACCCTGCTTCAATGTAGGCTATATTTTATGCTGTTGTCACCACCGCTTAGGGGCTGTAGCAGTAAAAAAGTTTCTAAATGGCCTTTTTTTTTACAATCGAGGCCTCTAACATTTTGAAATTTGGATGGTAATTACTTTTAAAGATGCAAATGATTTCTAAAAAAACCGTCGAAAAAAAAAAAAAAATCCAAATTTAAAGGAATGAAGGGAACGAAAAGAGTTCAAGAAACGTTCTAAATTATTATTCCTATGTATCTTACGAAATACAAAACCGATTAATGGTTGCAAATTGGTCGTGATAGTACCTTTTCAAACATAAGCTATATTTTATGTGCGCTACCACGCATATTGATTGCTATAAGTAACAAGAAAATATTCTAAATTGCGACTGCTGTGATACTAAAGGAGCTAGAAAATTTAAGCATGGTATGATAGTTACTTGTAAAATATAACTGTCCTCTAAGAATCTTCAAGAGTAAATTCGAAATTTAAAAGTTGTGAAGCGATGGGAAAGAGCAAAAAGCTTTCTAAAAAATTGCTAAATTAAGATTTCTATGCAGTTCCAGAGTATAATAAACCGATTATAAAAGCAATGGCAGCGAATTAATGTCGATAATCTCTGATTCTATATTTTGAGTGGTATCACTATCACTGGGGTTGGCATTAACCCATTAACGCCAAATTACTTTTTTTCATAAAATTTAAATTTTGATTTTCCTACCACTTTTAAAAGAAGAATAATTTCCATTTTAATTTATCGAGGAATTTGCCTCGTGAAAGAAAGCAATTATTTATCTTCCTACTGAAAAAGCGCTTTTTTGCCATTTTTAAAACCAGCCTAAAACTATCAGATTCACCAACATTTCGTAAGACTTTTGAGCCAACACTTTATTTCCTCCAACTTTTCGCGAAATATCCTCCCAACACGCAGTGTGATAGCAAACAGCAAAGTCTCCCCAACTTTTTTCCACAGTTCCAAAAAAGTCTGGGCTAGCCGAGATTTTTCATCCAACATGGAACATTTCAACGAATCAGAGATAAGCGATTGATACGAATAGGCGATAAATATTAACAGCTGGTAGTAGTAGGACTGGTTTTCCGGCTTTTACTCCAACTTTTTCAAAGACAATTGTAAACTTCTTCTCTTTTTGAACGGGAAAATGTTGGGGTTAAAATCGGCTGAAAAGTTTGTCGCGCCCAAAGTCCGTGAATCTGATAACAGCTTTAAAAGAAACGCTAGGCAGTAATGGGTTAAGTACAAAATTTCTAAAAAAGCTTTTGAATTTTTTTAAAATTACGTTTCTATGGAGTAATAGGAAATACCTAATCGATTTCAAAATTAATGTTGGCGGTTCCTGCTTCAACATAGCCATTTTATGCTAGTACCACTAGCCTTAGAGCGCGATGAAACGTTAAAAAGAAACTTGGAATTTAACATGATGGTTAATTTAAAAATGCAAATGCGTTCTAAGAAGATGGTTTTAAAAAAATTCAAAACTTTAAATGAATACTGAAATAAAGGTATGGTTTCAGCATAAAAGTTTGAAAATACTATTTTCGAAATCATCATTTATTTAAAAATACGTTCAATAATTCTTCTCATTTGTTTAAACTCCTTTCTGTCTAATGCAGTGCAATGATGTAGTCAAACTGTGGCCTAAATGTTAATTTTTTAATTATAGCTAAAAGTATAATTTCTAATAATAAAATTTAGATATACAAATATCACTTGGCATATTTCAACTATTACGTGAGCAAAGCTGAGATGCGGGGTTTGCTAGTTTCTTATAAAACTATCCATGAAAATCACTTGAAATATCAAAACTAACTTAGTTTTAATTATTTCTTAACGACAACAATTAAAATGTTTAACAAGATTACTAAAAGCGGGAGAGTGAGCGAAAAGAAAATGTCGTTTTGTAGACATTTACGAGTATTTTTACCACGCTTTTATATTAATTTCACCTGTATGTTTGTGAGTTTGTGAGTTTGTAACTCTCCTTATTTTATGTATGTTCACCGATTACTCCGAAACCATGCAACCGATTAACTTGGTTTTAGTGTTAAATGAAAGACGATGCTTCCGAATTGGTACCACTTCAGTTTCATCGAAATTGGTTCAGTACTTTTTTAGTAATTAGGCAAAAAACTAATAAAATTAGTGATTTTTTGCTAATTAAAAGTGTTGAATACGTTCACTGAATGGAGTGTAGACAGCATGGCCGAGGCGGTCTAAGGCGCCGGACTGAAGCTATGTTTTTCGAAAGAGATTGTGGGTTCCAACCCCACTCCTGACATTATTTACATCTATGTAAAATTAAAAAAAAATTTCCGTATTACAATTTTTATTTTTAACCGGCTTCAGAAAAGGAAGAGGAAGTTATCAATTCGACGCGTATGTATTTTTTTCTATGTATGTTCACCAATTACTATGAAACTATCCAACCGATTAATTTGGTTTTTGTATTAAATATAAATATAGTTTAAAAAACTAAAAACCACGTTTTTAAAGTAATCAAACTAAAAAGTGAAAAATAAATATAGTTTAAAAAAACTAAAAAACACATTTTTTTAAGTATATCAAACTAAAAAGGGAAAAATAATTCGTACTATAAGCTGAAAACGAAAATAGATGAAAAATACTATATTACTATAAAATCATTGTTATTATAGAAATCAATTAATAAGCAATAAATAAAATTATCGTGGAAAAAAAGCGTGGGGTGCTTCTTAAGAACTGATAGATGGAGCACCTCACGTTTTTTTCCACGATAATTTTATTTATTGCTTATTAATTGATTTGTATAATAACAATGATTTTATAGTAATATAGTATTTTTCATCTATTTCCGTTTTCAGCTTATAGTACGAATTATTTTTTCACTTTTTAGTTTGATATACTTAAAAAGCGTGTTATTTAGTTTTTTTAAACTATATTTTTTTTCACTTTTTAGTTTGATTACTTTAAAAGCGTGGTTTTTAGTTTTTTTAAACTATATTTAATTGATAAATTGAAATGGGTTTTTGATAAGTTCGTTCAAATGGGAGGTCCCATTTGTATAATCTCCTCCATTTTTTAAAGTTAATTTCCCAGTTAATTTTCAGCAGTGAAATTACGCATGAAACTATCGAATATTTAATGCGTAATACGTGAAATATCACTTGCTGTCTAAGCGTAGGATCACCAGGATGAAAAATGTCCAAGCTTGGGATCGAACTGGAATTCTTGTAATAGCGTTCCAAGTACTCTACCATTTAAGGGGGCTCAGGGCTTGAATCGATACGGAAAAAAATGTAAACAGAGCTCTCGCTTCGAGTCCATATAAAAACAGAAGTATTCAGTGTAATTAATTTAAACTTTCTGATATTTTAAAGGTATGTTTGTAGTCTTATGAAATTATAAAATGAAGTACTTCAATGTAATATTATAAGAAATATAACAAAATTTATGTAACACAATTTTCGAAAAAAAAAAAATGTGTTATATCACCAACACCAAGATATCTTAACGTTGAATTGACATAAGAACCTAATATTTGCTTTAAAATGATCCGGAAACTTTACTCTATAGAATGGATTAAGGATATAATTATCACTCAAAAACAACATTATTAAAAAAAACTCTCAAATTGAAAAATTTAAAAAACTTCTAAAAAATACATTTTTTTTCATTAAAAATATTTAAAATATTAAACTATCTAAAATATATTAATTCATTCTATAGATAATGATGTTATATGCATGCAAAAAAAAATTAAGCCATTCCATCAAATAGTTTTTTTTTAAATCTTGGTGTTAGTTGTCAAAAATCAAGTTTTGAGAAAACGCGACTTAAAGTTGAAATTATATGGGTGTGGCTTTGAAAGTGTTGATACATAAATGCTTATAATTCCGTTAAAAATGCAAATATTTTTATGCGGTATTTTGCATTGGGTTCAGAATTAATTGAATAATGAAACTAGATCATAAAAAAATCGATTTTTTGAAAAGTTTTCAACCCCTGAGCCCCTTTAAGTTACGAGGACGGTGCCAAGCTTGGTACTTTCCCTTTCCATATGTTAGTTAGACTGCACTGAAGACTATTGCATCTAGTGCTGCAGAGCAGCCTTACTAACATGTAGGAGTGAAAAATTTGGGGCGCTATTCAAAGAGTTCCGGGTTTGATCCTCTGCTTGTAAACTTTTCATCCTGTTGATCCTACGCTTAGTTAGCAAGTTATAATTCACGTATTAAATTACTCCTCAAAATAATTTAATTTTCATTTCATCACCAAAATAAAAGGTTAAACCTTAAAAGGAGATTTTATTTTACTGATGAAGCGTTGAAAATTAAACTTTTAATTAGAATTTTTTTAACCTTCTTTTAATGTAAGAATTTTTTTAACGTTCTAATGTGGTTTATTGCTTTAAATTCAGTATTTAATCAAATGAATATATAGTTGTTTCCTTAGCACATGATAAAACAAAATTTACATTTTCAACAACAAAATGCAACTTAAATGCTCTCACCAACTTGTGCAAATTTACATTGTTTACGTGAGGAGATGGGACTATATTACCGACCATTACAAGTGTGACAAGGTAATGATGTTTTTTTGTCAATTAATTATGATGTTTTGGATTTAGGGATCGCTAAAGTACATTAAGAGGCTACTTCACATAAATGAAAAGACCCATTCGCTTATGCTAACCCTGTGGAAGAAATTTATAAAGATATCTCGTTTTTTTTTTAATTATTTTTAAATGATATTTTTTACATTGGATAGTTGAGATCGATCTGTATGCATAGCGCTTTTTACTTTTTTGATTTTGTTTTCAGATATTTTTTATAAGAACGCTTTCATTTTCAGAACCGGTTTGGAAAGCGAAAGCATCCCCACAAAAAATAACTGCAACCAAAATCGAAAAAGTAAAAAACGGCCTGCATTCAGACCAATCTCAGCTATCGAATTAAAAAAAAAATCATTTAAAAATATTGAAATGTAACCGAGATATCTTTATAAATTTCTTCCATAAGATTAGCATTAGCGAACGGGTCTTTTCATTTGAGTGAAGTAACCTCCTAATTATAAGGCCACCACAGGCAATTATTTTTTAATTCTAACTAGCACCACTTTTCCAAAACAGAAATTCTTAACACACGCTTTGACAACATTCAGAAAAGAAATAAGCTTCAAAATTTACTTTAGGAAAATACTGGTGCGAAAAAAATACAAAAATAGTCGTCTGTGGCAGCCCTGTAATTAACGAGATGTATTGGATCTGATTTTGTCCTTTAACACGTTCGCTGCCGCTTACATGAAAATGTGATGGTAGTTAATGTCGCACTGTAGAAGTGGGTTTTTCCCAGAAGCCGATTTACTTTTTACAACAAAGAATCAGTGAAAGATTTTCCCGCGCCAGCGCGTGACTGCCTGTTGGGACATCACCCCACATCACGCGCTGGCGCGTGAGTGGCCCCTTAACGTTGGCGCCATATCACGCACTGGCGCGTGATCGGCAGCGAATGTGTTAACTCGTTGAGCGCCATGTCTGTTTTGTCTGTCTTTCAGTTTGAGACGTGAAATAAGATACCCATATACAATCTTTAAAAAAAAAAATCTCTAAAGTTTGACGGTCTTGCAGACTATGCTACGAAGAAAATGCAGCACAATTTGATAGAGGAATAGCCAGCAAATTAACTAAGCAAGTTGACGCATTTTGAGATACCTGCCGACGACAACTGTTTATACAATTACTATATCTATCTATATTATGAAGGCCAAACGTATCTGTGCGTAACGCAAAAGTCATTTTGCGAATGGCAACACTTTCCCCTACAATTTCGGTTTTGCAATTTTCGCTACTGCAAATTTTACATTTCTAAACATCGCACTTTTTTAATTTTTACACCGTCGTATAGAGAAAAAAATTTACTTTTAAATGCAATTTGTTTGAAAGCTGTATCTCAATTTCTTTTTGAGATATTAATTTTTTTATAGTTTTTAGTAGCAGTTTTGTCATTGTGGCAACAGAATCACTCTATTTTCAATTAAAATTGAAAAGAAAAAAAAATAGAAATTAAAATGCTCAACACTTTTCAATGCAATTTTGGTTTTGCAATTTTCCGTACTGCAAATTTTACTCTTCTAAACATCATACATTTTAAATTTCTACACCGTCGTATAGAGATAAAAATATACTTTTAAATGCAATTTGTTTCGAAGCTGTATCTCAGTTTATTTTTGAGATATTAATTTTTTTTTTATAATTTTTAGTATCAATTTTGTAATTGTGGCAACAGAATCACTCCATTTTCTCTTAAAATTAAAAAATAAAATAAAACGAGTATACTATTTCAAAAGTATCCGTCTGTTATAATATCCGGTGAATTTCGATTTTATTTTGTTTAATAATTTGGATAATTGGGTTTTATAGTATTTTGTTAATTTTTGCTAAAAATAATATTTGAGAGTTACTGAAGAATATATGATGTATTTTTTACTGTAACTAATTATGTAGATTTGTTATAAATCAATGAAACAGATCTTTCTTAAAGATTTTCTTTCGTCGAATTTCGACGGGTTCCACCTCGTTTAATAAAAGCCAGTGGAATTTTTTAATGGGAAATATTTAATCATTCATGGTACAACACTGAAATTATTTTAAATTTTATGCTGTATTTTATACTGTCAGTCAAAGGTAACTGACAAGCAGTGTTCTTGCTGTCACTCGCCAAATTGCGACTAAATTCTTCATTTGGCGAATAAAAAAGCGATTAGACTCGCCAAATTGCTAGTGCTCAATTTTTGATTTTTCTTTTTTTCTTTTTCGTTTTACATACGCATATATATATATATTTAATGTATACATATTTTTTATATTTGTAGCGGATAGTTGAAAATAGATTAACAACAATCGCTGTCACATAAAAACTTGG
This sequence comes from Maratus speculifer, assembly GCA_964019185.1. Lineage (NCBI taxonomy): Eukaryota > Metazoa > Arthropoda > Arachnida > Araneae > Salticidae > Maratus > Maratus speculifer. Next base: position 311,984,179 of record OZ025296.1, on the reverse strand, counting down.
GTTATTTTAGAACATATTGAAACATATATCTGGAACATATATCTATTTTGCGAATACTTTTTTCATTTGGCGAATGTTTTTTTTATTTTTAATTAGCCAAATTACTAACGTTGGTCAAATGCCAGCGAGAACACTGCTGACAAGGCCTATCAGTCATCGTTGCAGTGACTGATTATAGCACTCAGCGTGTTAAATAAATGAAAAGAAAATCTCGCCTTGTTAAAACATAAGAAAGTTATGGAAAACACTTCTAGAATCTATAGATGCAATAGTGGATGTGGAGGCTTTGTATATTAGAGGACACTGCTTTCACATCTTTGCGACGTTTGTTTCGTAAGCACGCATTTTTACCGATCCCACCGAACATTAATTATAAATAGAAGTTTTCTTATACGTCCATTAAAAACGTTTAAACAAATATATATATTAAAATATTTAATTGCTAAAAAGGACGTCAAATACTAATAAAATACATTAAAAGATCTTAATAATTTGACATGTTTCGATTGAATTTACCCAATCGTCATCAGAAAAAACAAAATATACAAATTAACACAAAGATGGTTGATTGATTGATTGATTGATTGATTTTTGACGTCCGATTATCTGCGCTAGGGATATAGGACCAGGGGGGAATGCCCTTCGTTGGGGTCTTTCTAAGGGAACCTAACCCGTATTTACGCAAGGTTCGAAGAAAACCACGAAAACTCCGAACGGTTAGGCCGACAGCCGCGATTGGGTTCGAACCCAGCACCTGCCGTCTACCAGTTGAGAGGTCCGAACCTCTCGGCCACTGGTGGGGCCGCACAAAGATGGAAAATGACAATAAACTGTTACAAATGATTTTATTTATTTATTTATTTATTTTTAAATTTCATTTGTAACAGTTTATTGTCATTTTCCATCTTTATGTTTATTTGTATATTTTGTTTTTTCTGATGATGATTGAGTAAATTCAATCGAAACATATCAAATTATTGAGATCTTTTAATGTATTTTATTAGTATTTGACGTCCTTTTTAGCAATTAAATATTTTAATATATATATAATATTTGTTTAAACGATTCCACCGAAGCTAGCCAACGGAAGAATGTATGCGATTCTGATTGGTTGAATAATTTAAAGAATATTTTGTTTTGGCTCATTTTTGGGTTTACGTTTATTCAGTCAACAGTTTTTGTTTGAAAACCTTTTAAAAGATAGATTCTGGTTAATAACCATAGATTCTGGTTAATTTCCTTCCGATTTTACACATTTATTAATAGGTAAAAAGCAGGCCCGTAGCCAGGATTTTCCTTCGGGAGGATCTCAAATCTTGAATTTTTCCCTCACCTGGTAGCAATAATTTACCTAATTTAAAGCGTAAATAAAAAATATGAATCGGGATAAACCTAAGGGCCGTGCATAGGATACTTGATGTCCATGTCAAAAATTCTTCCGCATTTTTTCGATTTCTGTTAAATTTTTTGGCTTTCAGAAGCACTTCCAAACCGATTTGGAAACCGGGAAAGTTTTTAGACTAAAAAATGCAAAAAAAAAAAAAAAAAAAAAAAAAATTTATAAAGCACATACTAACAACGTTTAGCCTCGTATATCCTATGAGAAAAAACATTAAAATATATTGAAATTTAACAAACCATTTGAATAGATTAAAATGCAACACTGTTAAAACTAATGGTGACACATTGCACCTTTTAAGGGTGAAAGGCTTGTCTCACTGGTGACACCCCTAGAGGAGCTAAAATGGCACCCTTAACTAGGGTGAAAGGATGGCACCATTAATCCAAGGTGTTTCAGGGGGTGAAAGGACAACACCTCAAGGGAGAGTAATGGCACCCCTTATCCATAGTGTTCAAGAGGGTGAAAAGATGGCACCACAGGGGAGAATAATGGTACCCCTTATCCAGGGTGCCCCAGGGGGTGAAAGGATGGCATCGCAGGGGAGAATAATGGCACCCCTTATCCAGGGTGCCCCAGGGGGTGAAAGGATGGCATCTCATGGGAGAATAATGACATCCCTTATCCATGGGGCCCCAGGGGGTGAAAGGATAACGTATCTAATCCAGGTTGTCCTGTGGCACCCTACAAGAGAAAGCATTCACAATCTTTAGTCCACAGGGCATCCTCCCCCCCCCCCTCCGCTTCTCTAGAAATTGTAATGGTTTGAATCATGAAATACAAAGTATTCACCCATTTTTAAATTGTATTCTGCAGAGAAAATTATCAGGATCAGTCAATATTTTGAGTCTTTTTTTTTTCTTTTAGATTGATGGAATATTATATATTTTAAACAATTTAACAGGTGTCCAAAGAAAAATTGTAGCATATTTTTGTAACTGTAAGAGGGATAATATAAACTGAAAAAATAATCATAGAAAACCAGAGAATTCAAATTGCACTTTCATTTACATGGGAAGTATTTTAAGAAAAATTAAAAAATTAAACTTTTATGCTCTCTGCATTTCAATATCCCAATCACTATTGCACTCTTAATCATACCCAAAGGGTTTTGTTTGAATAAATCACAAAAATCACGTAACCTGTACACCTACTTTGTACCGCAAAAATCACCGAGTTATAGTTAAATATTGTGACTTTGTCATGCAATTTGAAGACTGATTTTCGATTTCATGTTTTAGATTTCTTGCTAAAATGATGTGACTCAGATTTTTGGATAATATTTTTTGGGTATGATTAAGAATGGGACAATATTTTTGTGATTGGGCATTTTTAGATACAGGAACAGTATAAAAATTTTATATTTTTTTGTCCCCTAAACAAGAAGAGCACAATTTGAATTATCTGCCTTCATATGAATATTTTTATAATTTCTCTTATAGTTATAGAAATAATCCATTACCGTCTTTTTTGACAAACAGTATATTGCTTGAAATATGTTTTCATTATTTTATATACAGGACAACTGAAAAGTATGGGTGCGCAGAAAAATGCTATATCCTGTAAAATATATGCGATATTTAAATCTAACGAAACAAAAATATGAGAAATAATAATATTTTTACAAATTGTTCACTGACTTGACATTTATTGACTTACTGCCGGATTTATTGTTTGAAAAAGAAGGTTCACAGAATTGACAGTCCGCTGCAGATAATTCTGATTTTAATCGTTCTATGCCTTGATAATTTCGTATCACATACAATGCGAACTGGAAATTTTCTTGTTCTAACTTTTCTACAAAAGTCAAGTGGGTTAAGACCTCATTGTTCGCAGGCAATACACCTGTGGTTAAATATCCACGCAGATGGGTGTTGAAGGTCAATGTTGTTTTTGCTCCATGTGAAGTCATCAATACTGCCGGAAGCTATATTAAAATTATTTTGCTTCCATGAGGCCAACACATCGTCTTACTATATATTTAGTATTAAACTTAGTAACAGTAATTAGTTTTTATCAACAAAAATTAAAAGTTTTTTTCATTATGGGGAGTCTTGCCAAAACCATTAATCTTTTCAGAAAAAATAATAGTGTAATGATTTTTTTTTTGTACTGATCATATCAGTTGCTAATCATTTTGACGGTTGTGCATTTTTGACGGGTGTGCAAAAATCATTCTTACAATATATGTAGTACTTACCTTTATACTTAACTTATGCAAATCCATATTTTATTGTATATATCCACACAGGGTTAGAAATTAAGAACTGTATGTAATGTGTCAAAATAATGCCTACAGTTTTTTCTATGTGCAACTGCATTTTATATTGCCTTATTTCTTTTCACAATCATGTTAATAATAATAATATTGCATTGCATATTTAAATTTTATGTGTTGAAGGCAAGTGGGGATGAGACTTTATATATTAAACACTTTATCTTACTAAAACAAAATAAAAACTCCCTTTCCATAAGTATGAAACCTGATTAAACTACTATATTTGTATTCTGGAAAAACTTATTCTTTTTATAAAGCTAATATGCATATAAAACAGATAATCAAGCAAATATGTCCACAGAAAGAAAATCTAAACTTTTAAGATATAACTAGGGATAAGCCAAATTGAAAAAAAAAATTCCTGAGACTAATAGTAAACAGAAAATAAAAAGTTAGCAAATAAACGAATCTTTGATTACTAATTATGTTGTGATATTTAAAACATTTCCAAATCACACATTTTTTTGGAAGGGGAGGGGAAGAAAGCACAAAAATTTTAAAATATTCTTGATACTGTTTTAAAAAACAAATAAGGATGAAGAAATATCGCATGATAAAAGAAAATCTTGTTTACAGGGGCATAATCCCCAAGGACCAGTTTTATCAGTCATTGGTTAAAGTGAAGTTAACTTAGAGGTTATTGCCAAGTGCAAAAGAGTCTTAAAGCATGTGCTGTTGTCATGGTGCAGGAGGCGGGGGAATGTATGTTAAAATACAAATGAAAGCATTTGTTAAACAAAAATTAAAGTAAAAGAAAGCTAGGGATCAAGATTTGATGACTAGGAATAATTTTTCTATAATTTAGTTGCATTTGACGACTAACGATTGCTGATTTCTAAACCTGTATCCACATCAAGACACTTTATGGCAATTTTTTTATGTTTTGATTTATTGCATCTGAAATTTTAATACACAGAGTAAATATAATGAAATGAATAAAACACTGAATAAAAAAACTTTTAGTTCAAGTAATCTTTTTATTCTAAACATCAAGAATGTATTAAATATTATTAAACAAAGACTTGACACTACGTGGAACGATGCCACTGAGAAATGTTTAAAACATAAGTATCTAAAAGTAATAAAAATTTTATTTGGCTTTTGCTGTAGCCAACGTTTGAGTTGCGATACACAATCACAGGTTGAAACACAGGTATTTCTGCACCTTCTTCATGATAAAGAGTCGGAAACTTTTCTTATATCAAGAATGATAATGTAAGTACTGTAAATGCAAGTTCACTATCTGAAATAATAATATAAAGACATTAAGGAAAACACTCAAGAAGACTGTTTAATTAAAATGTATCATCAAAGCACAGCAAAAAAAGGTAGATGAACAAAAAAGAAATTATAAAGTTTAAAAAAAGAACAGATTTGTGTGTTTAAAGTGCTAAAATTTAAATTCATGATGTTTTTAGCTCACAAGGCTATCAAAGCCTGACAGCTAATGTGCCCGCAGGTTCCGTATGTAACGTGATACTCTTGATATAAATATCAGATTTGCTTCAAATTTTATATGTAGATTCATTCTGATAAGGTTCTTCACTAATTAGCTTTTGAGGATCATTGAATCAATAAGAAGGGAAGAATGCTACCCCTCTTAATTTAGATGAATATGCAGAAATCATGCAGAATTATCAAATTTACTTCCAATTCTGTATGGGTGATTCTACGATAAGAGGTTTCAAAAACATAGAGGATTCGGCCAAAAAGAAAAGTTCGAGTTCGATCAAAAACCTTTAAATTATGATTTTTGTCCAGTTTATTTACTTTTTCATGTAAGGGCAAGTCACTTTATACGTATTTTGTAACTTTTTCTGGTCAGTGACTCGTTTCCCTGGCAGTTATCTTACCAGGGGAAATACGGCAGAGGAGAGACATTTTCATGTAAATTCAAATTTTTTAACTGACTGAATTAGTTTTTGGGTTAATTGTATATTTCACTTTAATTATTACCATATTGTTTAATTAGGGCAGTAAATGCAATTGAATTAAATGAATATTATAAGTTTTATGACTTACCAGGGGAGATACACGATCACCGTGCGAAACCATTACACCGCACGGTCGCGTCGCAACAACTACAAATGGCGACGCTTAAATGGCTTGCGCGTTTAGTATTGCTAACTTCAAGCCGATAGATGTCCTTAAGCGCTACTTCCGATATAGCCATCCTTGAATTTATATTTGTTTCAGCGGAACGAAATTTGACAGGGTAGATACACAAAAAAGCGGGACAAAAGTTAATTTTAAAAATTATTTGAAATAACAAAAGTATTTTATTTTTTATTTTATAATGCGTAAGTATAATTACTTAAATTCCAATTAAACATACTTTAATTAAGCATCTGATGGAAAAAATATATGTATTGTTTGAAAGTTCAATTGAAACTGGCAAGGGGACATGAAAGGGGAGAGACTTTTGTAGACTTTGTAAGAAATTTCAGAAAAATGTGTTTTAATTAGGCATTCAATCGTGATGTTATTTAATAAAATATATTAAGATGATGAGATTCATTTCAAAAAATAGCAACATATAAAATAAGAAATCTGTTTTAAACGGATTGCCGTACAAATTACCTCTTATCGTAGAATCACCCGTATATAGTTTCACTCTGATAAGGCACTTCCGTCAGGGCTCACTGGTTAAGTATAAAAAGAGGTGGTAGCCAATCCCCTGCCCACTAACTTATAGTTGATTTCTTTTATTTCTGTAAAGACATTATTCTTTGAACTAAGAGTATAATATACATCATTAAATATGGGCTATAGGAGTGAAAAATAGGGTTTAAAAAAGAAAAAACATCATGACTTCGTCAATTTTCAAGATGTGAAGTTCCCTAAGATATTTTTTTACAATTCTTCTTAATCTTATACAGAGCTTTTATATTGACATGTTTTTGATAGGACCAATTCTTACAGAAAAAAAGTTAAAAGCAACATAAAAAGGAGAAAGGGGGGGGGGAGATGAAAAATATAAAAAGCTTCTGACTTTATCATATCGTAAGATATCAAATGTATTTAGAATTATTGTAAATCCTCTTTATATTATCTACATTTTTTATACTGACACATTTTTGATAACAGAAATTCTTACAGCCAAAAAATAAAAAAATAAATAAATAAATAAATTAAATAAATAAAAATAAATAAATAAATAAAAATAAAAATAATAAGATGAAGAAATAATTACTGTATTAGTATGATTCTGACAAAACCAGCTTTCACGGAAAAATAAAATTAAAAACTCCCAAAAGTTAACACATAGAAGTATTAAACTAAGTTTATCTCTCATCTTTATTTAATTTTTGTAGGTAAAATTAATACTTAACTACGAGATTTACCTGTGCTTGTAGTCTATGCCGGCAGGAATTTATCTATTTTATTGGCTGGGTTGAACGGTATTTACCGTCTAATGGTTTTTACCATGGTTTTTACCGTCTTTGGAAAAATTTATTAGTTTGACTGTTTTTGTCACTTTTTATTAAAAATTTACCTATTATTTCTCTATTTTCCTAGGGTAAAACTTTTTGAGTATTAATACTGTAATTCCATATAACAATATTCACTAATTTAGTTTCCTATTAGGTAAAACTTTTTAAGTGTGCATTCTGAGTCAGTAAAAGAATACTATATTAAAATAATGGGTTTTAATAAACATAAAAAGCCCAGAAAAAACTTTCATCTTTGTTTTCCCACTGCAAGAATTCAAAATTTGAAAGATATTATTCTACATTTATTATTACTAAGCCTAAAAATTATCATAACTTTTATAGGAATGCGCATTACAATATTTATTGTAGTTTATCTTAACCCATAACTGCTTTTAGCGGTCTCACAGTCCGTTGAGTTTTTTTAGTTTTACAAGTTAAGTTGTAATTTTTAGCTTAACAATAGATTCTGATCAAATTTTGTTTCATTTGGAACCCTATTACTATCTCTAAAGACTTTTGAATAGCTTAATTTCACTTAAAATAGTCCTGTATATAAAGTTTAATACATAACTGGTATTCTGAAAACTTAATTAACATTTTATTTATCTTTAGATTAAGCGATCTAACAGACCTCTTACAATAGTTATGCGACAATTTTTGTCACTGCAGTTAAGGGTTATAGGAGATTAGTTTACTAATTTTTATTTAAACTGAATTGAAACAAAAAACTATAAGTACACATTTTCTACACTTAAAAATCATTATAATTTTGATAAAAAATAAACGTTTACAAATATTAACTGACCTGTAATGTAGTCTGTATACGGGTGATTCTACGATAAGAGATAATTTGTACGGCAATCCGTTTAAAACAGATTTTTTATTCTATATGTTGCTATTTTTTGCAATGAATCGCATCATCTTAATATACTTTATTAAATAACATCACGATTGAATGCCTAATTAAAACACATTTTTCTGAAATGTCTTACAAAATCTAAAATAGTCTCTTCCCTGGCATGTCCCCTTGCCGGTTTCAATTTAACTTTCAAATAATACATATATTTTTTCCATCAGATACTTAACTAAAGAATGTTTAATTGTAATTTAAGTAATTATACTTACGTATTATAAAATAAAAAGTAAAATAATTTTGTTAATTTCAAATAATTTTTAAAATTAACTTTTGTCCCGCTTTTTTTTGTGTATCTACCCTGTCAAATTTCGTTCCGCTGAAACAAATATAAATTCAAGGATGGCTATATCGGAAGTAGCGCTTAAGGACATCTATCGGCTTGAAGTTAGCAATACTAAACGCGCAAGCCATTTAAGCGTCGCCATTTTTAGTTGTTGCGACGCGACCGTGCGGTGTAGTGGTTTCGCACGGTGATCGTGTATCTCCCCTGGTAAGTCATAAAACTTATAATATTCATTTAATTCAATTGCATTTACTGCCCTAATTAAACAATACGGTAATAATTAAAGTGAAATACACAATTAACCCAAAAACTAATTCAGTCAGTTAAAAAATTTGAATTTACATGAAAATGTCTCTCCCCTGCCTTATTTCCCCTGGCAAGATAACTGCCAGGGAAACGAGTCACTGACCAGAAAAACTTATAAAATATGTATAAAGTGACTTGCCCTTATATGAAAAAATAAATAAACGGGACAAAAATCATAATTTAAAGTTTTTTGATCAAACTCAAACTTTTCTTTTTGGCCGAATCCTCTATGTTTTTGAAACCTCTTATCGTAGAATCACCCATACACAAATATTAGTACATTTTACCAATCTGTCTTTAAAGCTTCTTAGCATTCTATAACAAAATACAAGCTTAGTACTTTCTGTACACCAAGTCTCTTTCTTAATTTCCTATGCATATATGAAAAATTTGAAAAAAATCGCTCTACGGGTTAAAAACTAGAAGGAGTGAAGAATCACCATTAAATGTAGAAATTCAGGATTTATTTCTTTATTATTAAATGTTTTTACCAAATTTTGTCTGTTACGTCTTTTTGTTTAAAGAACCTCTTTGGAAATGAGTACAAGTAAAAAAGAGTATAATTGAAATGTAAACTTTTTTAGTAAAACTGTAAACAGTTAACGTCTGTTGCATAGATTTGGAATAGAAAATATAAAAAATCCCTAAAATTAAAGTGTATCAGCAGCTTTAGGGAACTAACTAATTCTTTATTTCCCTTTTTTTTATATATAGGGGAAAGTCGGGTGGAATGGGACAGTAGGTTTTTCCTTTACGCATTATTCCAAACATTCCATACATCGCACACAAGATGAAGCAATGGTAATCCATTCTTCAGTTTTAAAAAAATGTTGATTTGTATAAACTTGCAAATGTATGTAGTAAAAAATTATTTCAAGAATCAAGTTTAAATTTGCTTTATTTGCTTTCAATATATTAATGATTTGTTTATGTATAAATGTAATAGTTTCCCTATTTATGGAACATTATACTGTATATTATCCTTAATTTAAACTAAGCCAAAAAGCAGCATTTTTGTTTATGCAAGAAGTTTGACACAAAACAAGGACGTGGCGAGGAATGGGACGTGTCCAGTTCCTTTTTAAATTAAGAATAATGTAAATTGCTAACATGCAAACATTTTTAGAGGATAATATATTAATTATAACATTGATAATGTATGCATTTATACTGCAAAATATAAATAAATTGAAATTGATGATTATTTAATGTCATCTATGACAGAGAATCCTGAATTTTCATTCCAGTCATGAAGATACTGGAATTTTATATTGTGGCACATATATTATCAACTTACAATCTTTGTATGAATTATTTATCTTGCAGACACTAGGTAATTGTTGCCTTAAAGCCCTTTTTTATTGTTGTCTCGTAACTCTTAGTGGGGAGGTATGGGACACATTTTGAAACTTACATCTTCTTTAAAATAAAATAGCTTTTGCGCGTTATGTTTCTATATATTTTTCAGGGGGATTAAAAAAGGTTTTATATTGCACGCTATAAATTGAAATATTTCTTTTTGTATCAAATAAAGTTGATTCTCTTACTTTTGAAAAAAATGTCCCGCACCACCCCACTCTCCCCATTATAGATATTATATATTAATACATTAATTACATGACAACAGAATTTTTATCAATAGTATTAAAATACAGTTGAAGGGCTGAGATTTTCTTGTATATAGGTTTCTTTATAGGTTTTTACCACTTATTCCCCCAGGTTTTTACCGGTAAAAAGCCAACCCTGTTCATTGGCCTTATTTCAGAGCGGGTGGAATAAAAGATTGTTACAAATTATGTCATAAGAAAAAGGTTTAAGACTGAGATATGAATGAAAGAGCACATTTTTTAAAAGCACAAGATCTTCATCACCAGCGGAAAAATTTCACATTTGTGTAAAATTTGGATCTAACTTTTTATTCATTGTTATACTATTTGAACGCACACTATTTCTGTAAACTATTCTGAAAGTTGAGGGAAGTAAATACAGATTGTTTTCCTTTTATAATTTGAATGCTCATTTTGAATTCGCTTTGAAATTTGTGATATCGGATGATATTGATAATTGAGAAAGAGGGAGGGGGGTGACTGATTATGGTCTAAGCAAACTTACATTACTATTTTTGAAAAAAAAAATTATTTTATTCAACCATAAAATTCTGCTACTAAATAAGGAATAATGCGAAAGAATACTTTTGAAAAAAAGGGGTTGTAAATCTGCATAGTCGATAATCAGAACTTAAGCAGAATTCAATTTAATTTTTCCTCACTTTTTGAAAGAAAATGAAACCAAAAGTTGAAAATATGGAAGATAGAGAATATGATAACATAATGGAAAACCTATGAGACCACTAAATACGGGTTTTTAGGCAAGATATAACGTGGCAGACGAATAGAGTTTTATTACAGCGACAGACGAATAGCGTTTTATTTTTATAGCCACAAAAAAACATATTTTAATCCTTAACTGCTGTGCCGAAAATTGTCACAAAATTACTGTAAGCAGTCCGTCAGACCGCTTAATCTAAAGATGAATAAAAGGATGCATTAACTCTCATAATACTATTTTTGTATTAATCTTTATATACAAGACTATTATAAATCAAATTCAGCAATTCAAAAGTATTTAGAAGTAGTAATAAGAGTCTAAACTAAACAAAATTTGACCAGCATCACTAGTTAAGCTAAAACTTACAAATGAAACTTTGAAACTTGAAAAACTCAGCAGTCTCCGACACCGCTAACAGCAATTAAGGGTTAAATCTAAACAGTTGAGCTTAAACACAAGGGTCAGAAAATGGTCGAAGAATAATTGTCATAAGCTATTCCGATTGCAACAAGATTCGTCTATAATAACTGATTTATAATGAAAAATATGCAAATATTTTTACAAATTTTTATTTCGTTCTTTCTAACTGTGCGCCTTTAGGATTCGCACGTCTGGAGCAGTTTGATCCAATTGCTCCACGGTAGCTACGCCCCTGATAAATCATTTTAAAATATTGACATGCAAACGAGAAATTGAAAAATATCTGCCTTTTAGGATTAACACTAGCAAGCGGGTATTTTGGTGTGAGTGTAGCTTGTAGCTTCACATAAACTTACTGATCAATCATACTAACAAAAAAAATATGTACATCTAATTTAATATTTCTATTTTTATTTATTTATTTTTTTAATGACATTACATATAGGGATGTACGATAAATTAACATAACAATAAAATAAAGTTAAATCTTACCTTTAATCAGACTTTGAAAGACTTAAGATGTAGAATAAGCTTTACAGCAGTAGATTTTACTTGCCGACTCCGAAAACAGAAAGATACAAGTCACAGCACATGCGCAAGGTTCCAGTCACTCGGGGCGTGTTCAGCAATGTCATCGGTAAGTAACCGGTAAGATTGGTTAGTTACCAATGCGTTCAGTGCTGTAACCGGTAAGCAACCAACGTCGTTCAGCACAAGTGACCGATGTGACCGGTAAGTGACCGAACTAACCGGCGAAAAATCTTGGTTAGTTGGGTCACGTGATCGGTTACATGTTATTTAGTTAAAAATAAATGGCAACTTCAAATCAACAGGCGTTAGATTCGGTTTCGTTTTCTGTTGTTCGATGTCAAAATGGAATATAGATGGCGCTACATGACATAACTAACCAGTGCGTCCAGAGAATCAGTCAATTGGTTAGCTACCGGTTACTTACCATTCCGGTAAGTTACCGGTTACATTGGTCACTTTAGTAAGTTCGCTGAACACGCCCACGATGAGGTACCACATTGCTGCCATTACGAAATGCATGGCACCTTATTTAGCACCAAACACCCAGTAAGAGAGCTGTGGGCACCTCAACCACATATCCAAGTCTCTATGGCACCCTAGGGTTCCAAATGGCACCGCCCTTTCACCTCCGGGTCCCAAATGGCACCGGTTTGTCACCTTTAGTTTTAACAGTGAAGTTTAATATTAGGTCATCCGAAAATTCTGCAGTTTTTTGAATTTACAAATGTTGTTTCTTCACCAGAATTTTTGGTACAAAAGTTTGTTTTTATATTACGTAAGTATAGTAAACTCTTTTACTTATTTTTTAATAAATTTATTCATAATCTCCGGTGTCAATCAATTATTTTAACAATATCTCAACAGAAGAATATCGCAGAATTTTACGGATGACCCAATATTAGCATGTAAGTGTCCTATATATTATAAGTGCAGTGTCTTAAAATAAATAATAAATAGATGAAATTAATTTTTTTTCGAAAAGAAAAATTAATTGCTACAGATATATGAGGACCCCAGAAGCCAAGGGGTACAAGTAACAAAACTTAGATTTCGAGTAAATTGAGTTCAAAGTTAAACATCAACTGTAATTGAATGAATTGAGATAGGAAACTTTTGTTTATTTCTTAGTGATCTTTAAACTCTTATTTCAATAACTTGCTTGAAAAAAAAGTGGAGTACAGTTTGTTTTAAATTTATAACTAAGCAATGTTTAACATCAGTCGGAACTTGTACCCTTTGGCTTCCAAGCAGTAATGAAAACTGCTTGGAAGCCAAAGGGTACAAGTGCCGAATGAATAGAAGAAATGAAAAGTTATAAATAAAAACTAGTATGTTGTGGCCATCACAAAACTTTCTTCTATTTAAATCACGTCAATTAAACCATTTAAAAAGTGCAAATAATTACATCGATTTAGCGCATAGGTATATATATATATATATATATATATACACAATTTTATTAAAACCATTCAATTAATTTTTTAAAAAATGAAGAAACAAATAAACAGTTTTTTACAGACTAATGCGCAAAATGCTGCAAAAAGAAATGTAAAAAATGTATATAACAAAACCAAAAGAAATTCCATATCCCCAAAATACATGGAAGTCTTCATCAGGGAGGCCCCTCCATGTAGGGGTAAATAAAGAGAAGTTTCTGAAAGGATGTAGGCTCATAAGCTAAATTACATCCTTAGCCCCCAACTTCTCAGATTTCAGAAATCAAACTCAAACCTTCAAAAATATTATAAATATATACAAAAATTTTTAAAAAATACCAAAGGACAAGACCAAAAATTACACAAACAAAAAAGGAAAATTACCTACAAAACTAAATATAAAAAATAAAATTGTAAAATACAAACCCCCAGGAATACAAAACCCTCTTCAGCTAGTGGGGCCATTCACTAGCGCTTCAATCTCGCCCTAAATGGAATTTCTTTTGGTTTTGTTATATATATATATATATATATATATAATTTTTGTTTCATTATCTTAATTTTCATTCTAACCTTTTTAATTTTACTGTATGTATTACGTAAAACTAATTCTATTTAATTTTCCAATACTGTTCTTTTTTAACTGTGTACATGATCAATTTCATTTTAATATATATATATATATATAATGTTACGGAATTGTGAATAATGAAAACTTTTAATGCAGGAAAAAATTATTTACAGCATTCATTACATTTCACAGAATGCATTTAAATAATCAATCAATGTTTAATAATCAATTCACATAGCAGCGCCACCTGTTGTGAGGTTTATACAAAAATGTAATCAGCGTCTAATTATGTTATATATTCTAGTGTAACAGAATCTGAAATTTCATGAAGTTCTCTGCATTAGTTCTTGAGATATAGCTATCGCAAAAATCGTGCAAAATGTAGCATAGCAGTGCCACCTATTGGGCAGTTCACACCAAAACCTTATCAGTGGCAATGTATCTCAAGGTATTGCGGAATCTGAAGTTTAGTGAAATTCTGTGCATTAATTCTTGAGATATAGCTATCATGAAAATCATGAAAGACGTGGCATAGCAGCTCTACCTGCAGGCCAATTTACACCAAAACTTAATCAGCGTCTATGTATATCAAGGTCTCACAGAATCTGAAGTTTGGTGGAATTCTGTGCATTAGTTCTTGAGATATAGCAATCATTAAAATCATGAAAAACGTAGTATAGCAGCGCCACCTGCAGGCCAATTTACACCAAAAACCAATAGGCACTAATTCATATCAAGGTTTAATATAATGAATATAAAATTTTATGAAATTTCGAGCATTAGTTCTTGAGATAGAGCGCCCACAAATTTTTTGTCACATACAGACAGACAGACTGACTGACAGATTCACAGACAGACATTTTCTAAATATAGTCAAAACGTGTTCAGGGCCTTCTAAAACGTATAAATCCGTCGAAAACCGGAAGTCGAAATTTTTCATGAATCCAATACTTTCTTCTTGTCAAGATAGAAGAAAGTAATAATAAATTTATGAAAAAATTAAGAGCCATCTTGATATAAATAAACGACAGAACAAATTTTTTTTAAATAAAAATTCTATAAAGGAAAAATTATGAAATAAAAAATGAATTTACGAGAAATTTATAAACTATGTTGATATAAATGAATGAAAGAAAAAAACTTTTGTTCAAATATAAGTTTTAAAATTTTATTATAAATTTTGAAACATTGGAATTTTATAATTTTTAACACTTTCCAACAAAGTCGAAAAGTGAATAAGATTTTGGTTTGTCTGTCCGTCCGTCCGCGTCTTAACTCTCGTAAATATATTCGGATTGCCCTGAAAATTTAGGGAATTATTCACGTTTACTTCAATACGAACCTATTGCAAAAGAAGTTTCTAACACGATTAGTTTATTTACAGGGACAATCAAAAGTTTACCGTTTCATTACGGGTTATGAAAAAATCGTTTCAAATGAATTTTAGAGAAGTTACACCTTGTCACATATTAAAATTTATATGCATTTATAAATTGCATTAAAATAAACATTCTGTAAAATATGAGGTGAAAAGAATAGATATTATTTATTTACAGGGCCACATAATAAGTTTCCATTACCTAATGCTAAAGAGGAAATTGTTTGCGACATATTTCAATTATATTACAATTTTCATGTATAATAAAATTGATATGCGTCACTGAGGTTAATATAAGTTCGCGCATAATACGAAATACACAGTATTTACAGGGACACAAAAAAAAATTTCAAATAGTATATTTTATTCGAAGTAGTGTATATTATCGATGATGAATGATGGATGAACGAAATGCCTTTTTAATTATGATGTGTGCTTTTAAGTTTCACTAAATTTATATATGTTATATGGTACGTATAAATGCTATAGTTCATATACAGAGCAATATAAAAGATCTCGTAAAGGTTACTGAACATGAGCGTAATTTACTTAAAGATTGCTTTTAAATAAGTTATGTATTTTTATGCTCAACTGCATTCAGTTTATTAAGGCTTTTAAAATATAGATAAAATGGTATTCGGGATCACGCACAAAATTTTATACATGTTCATATATGGATGATAATTTCTGGAAATGTGATTTCAGTAGTCTTAAGAGTGCTTTAGTTTGAACTAAATTTTAGCTAAATATTGGCGTATAATATTGGCAAGGTAAAGTACAGGAGGAACAAAATGATACAAATATGTTTCCATCTATTAGTATAAACTGCTGAAAGAGAAATTTGAAACTGCTACGCGTTTCCTTGCTAAACTAAATTTCCCTATTATACAGTACATAGCAACCAAAAGATAAAACATAGGGCTGTTCGAAAGTATTAGAATACATATTTGGCTATGGATAGTAATACTTTATTACCCTAAATAGCGAAGATTTTTAAAGATTTCAGAGAGTGTTGGAAAGTGTTTCTTAATCTATGGTTAACGAGGGATTTTTCGTACTTGTTACCAGTTAAAATGCATTTATTTACTGTATAAAAAAGCAAATGGCCTTGTATGTCGTTAGTCGCGCTTCTGCTATATAGACGTAAACGTATACAACTGCACTTATACCCTTTGGCCTCCACGCGTTTCATAGTTTTGGAAAAGAGGTTAAGTAACTGACCCCTAAAACGCAGTACATAATTAAAAAATCACTCATTACTCTTTACCTACAAATAAATAAACTTATTTTCAGATAGCCTGTGCCCTTAACTCAATTTTTTCAATTTTGTCACTTATACCCCTTGGCTTCTGGGCTCTTCATATATAATCATAAAAATTATATTTATATTTCATATTCTCTGATTACAATAATTATAAATGCTATATTCTAGGTACAATAGAGCAATTTTTGTGACTTCTCATTCGTTAGGCTGATTATTTTTTTAAGATTTACTGTAGTATTCCAATGAATGGAAAATATTGCAAGACTAGTCACTATTTTCCCGATCATAACACTTGGAGACAAAGATTTATTTTTTTATATTGTCAAAAAAGACCATTCAGCAGTAGCTTGTTACCAAAATTGTAATCAAGGCTGTCAGAAAACATTTGATCCGATTGTAATATGTTTCAATACAGTAGTCCAAAGTTTTATATCGTTTGTGTATATGTCAACATTTGCAATCATCTGGTATAATACCAGATGATTACAAATGCTTTTACTTGCAACAATAACACTTTATAGACAACTATTGAGGAAGATTATTTAATTTGCTTGCCTTTTTTCAAGAAGCAAATCGTAAAAGAAGTGCTTGGAAATTTGTTAGAATGTCTTCATTCTAAATGAACCTTTCTAATAAGACTTTCTGATCAAGTATTAAAAACCATGATCCCGTAATACTCTTCAATATATGCATTCAAGGGCTTGCACGTATTGCCTGCCTAAATGTTAATCTTGGTATCTTTATTTCAGTTTGAATGGCGATTTCTCTAAGTTCTATTGCAGGATTAAATACTTCACAAAAGATTCCCATTACATTTTCTATATGTTTTTGTAAAATAATTAGGACATCTTTAGCATAAGTTATATTCGATATCATGTTACAAATTTTTTCTAGAATAACCTGACAATGGCTTTGTCAGACTGCTTGTGAAAAGCTTGTCATTCGGTGACTCGATGATCACTCGATGATTGTCAAGAAAGCTCTAGCTGTTAGTGATATATTTCATGTGCTTTCCTGAAATATATTTTAAGTTAATTAAAATGCAATTAAAGAGCTCAACAGAAGTTAATATGCTTTCATGCCAACAAACCTTCTGTCACAAAGATAAAAAAGTTTGAGGATATATATTTTTCTTTTTTTCTGTGACATATGACGAATGGCTTTCTGAAGGAATGAATTACTATTGGTTGATTTCATAAAACATTTTTCATTAACAGTTCCACAAGAGAGTTTTGGATCGCATAAATCAGCATACTGTTGGACAATGCAAGGTTTAACAGACAGCTTGCACAATTGGTGTTTCTATTTTTTAGATACTTCTAACGAATTCTAGATTGGACTTGAGCAGAAATATTGGCTGCTCCGTCATACGCCTGTGTACGGTAACCCTACATAGGGGTTTTTAACCCTAAAATTTATAATTCTTCAAAAGATAAAGGAATTTTTTAGACGAACCACTATGGGATATGTTTTTCTATTAAATATTCATATGCAAACTATTCCAAAGCAAAGCTGTTCAATGACGAGCACGGGAAACGACACCATGGAGGCCTTTGGTTTCTCAATACCCTATCGTTTTTCTTCGTATCATTCCTTTTCAGAATTTCTTGCTACAAGATTTTTTTAATAAAAAGCCTTTTACACTTACAACACTATTTTCAAAGATTTTTTTTCTTTAAAATCATTAAATTTCACATGCTTTTACATTATGGGTGGCTATTAAAGCTTTTGGTTTCTTTCTTTACAAAACATTTAAAAAAAAATTTTCTATCCTCATTATATCACGCATGCAATGAAAATCTATAGGTTTTCATTGTATGCGTGATATAATGACGATAGAAAAAAATAAGGGATATCATAACGTGCTAGTACATGTTTTACAGGGTGGTCATAAAAAAACTTTGCCGATATATGGAGCTCTAGCGGCCAGTCCGCTCAACCGATCGAGGTGAAATTTCAGATATAGCTATTCAGAGGTATGAGCTCGAGATTCTGTGAACGACAACAAAATGGCGCTCACGGTTACGGTTATAGTTACAGAAACTCGAAAATTTCCATTAGCAACACCCATTTGTTTTCATCGCAAGATATTCAGCGCATGCGAAAACCCTAAAGAGCGTTGGAACCGTACGTGTATTGCAAGAAACGGACATGTTATGCACGCATAAAAAAACGTTCTGGGAATCCTCCCCCCCTCCCCCCCATAGAAAAAACTCGATTGGGGCGCAAGGAGGAAATTTGCATATGACTCAGAGTCAGTACACTAATCTCTGATTACAATACAGATCGGAGAAACTAAAACTTTTATTTTGATTAAACATTTTCCACATGGGTGCCATCACGTGTAATTGCCTGTGATGGCACCCATGTGGAAAATGTGTAATCAAAATAAAAGTTTTAATTTCTCCGATCTGTACTGTAATCAGAGATTAGTGTTCTGACTCTGCGTCATATGCAAATTTCCTCCTTGCGCCCCAATCGAGTTTTTTTATGGGGGGGGGGGGAGGATTCCCAGAACGGTTTTTTGTGCGTGCATAACATGTCCGTTTCTTGCGATACACGTACGGTTCCAACGCTCTTTAGGGTTTTCGCATGCGCTGAGCATTTTGCGATGAAAAAAAAATGGGTGTTGCTATTAAAAATTTTCGAGTTTCTGTAACTATAACCGTAACCGTGAGCGCCATTTTGTTGTCGTTCACAGAATCTCGAGCTCATACCTCTGAATAGCTATATCTGAAATTTCATTTCGATCGGTTAAGCGGACTGGCCGCTAGAGTTCCGTATATCGGCAAAGTTTTTTTATGACCAGCCTGTATATTTAACTCCTTAAATTAACTTATATGCTATACTCCTATTCCGTTTACTTTTTTGTTAGTCAAATTATAATATGGAATTTCACTTATCAAATTATATTCTGCATAAAGACAGTTAAATTTGCGTTTTAATAAAAACTTATATTTTTAGAGGCAGATACTAACAAAAAACAATATATCTGAATGAGCGATATAAGAGGAATTTTAGTAACTGAATAACTTTATAATTAAAAATGTATGTAGTTTTAGTGTAATTAAAGTTAAAAACAACAATAACATTGTCAAATCTCTTTATTATTACGATAACTTTTAAAATTACTCTTAAACTTTCGGGAGGGGCTTCAGCCCCCTTAGCCCCCTCCCTGGCTACGTGCCTGATAAAAAGAAAGATTTTCTGGAAGTTAGAATTTAAGAAGTTAATGACGATGTTCTCAATTGTTCTCTTTTACTTAAAATAAATAAATAAATGAAAATTCTAATTTCTTCTTAATTATTTTATCATGATATTCACATACCGGGTGTCCCAAAAATGCCTGATGGATTTTAAAATTCAATAACTTGCAAACGGTGACAGCTATTTAAAAAATTTTTGCAGGAGGGTTATGTATAATAACAGGAGTTTTTTTTACCGTAATTTTTTATTTTTATTTTTATTCGCATCTCAAACAATAGGTGGCGCTGACGGCGATTGAAGACCAGGTGATCAGTGCTGAGTGAAGAGTCGACCTGGCCTTCAATCGCCGTCAGCGCCACCTATTGTTTGAGATGCGAACTAAAATAAAAAATTACGGTAAAAAAACCCCAGACATTAAACATAACCCTCCTGCAAAATTTTTTTTAAATAGCTGTCACCGTTTGCAAGTTATTGAATATTAAAATCCATCAGTCATTTTTGGAACACCCGGTATATGCCCCTAATAGGTACAACCACATTCAAGATAATTTATTTAGAAACAATAATCACTTTTCCTTCTTACGGGCGTCAATTATGCGATATTTACAAAACCAATTGTTCTATATTATGTATTTTTTAAATTGTTATTTATTTTTATTATTATTTTAACATGATAAATGTATGTACTGTACAGTGTACACCCCTAATACATCCACATTCAAAATGATTTATTTAAAAGCAACAATTGTTCTTTAAACTATTCAGCCAATCAGAAGCCCGTATTTATTTCTCTATGCTAGCTTCGGTAGGATCGGCCAAAATGCCGTAAGTACTTCCTAAACTTTTAAACCTTTATTTTCAAATCCTTAGATTGATTTAATCAAAGAAATTCTGAGATTTATGAACCATCGTGTTATAAATTGTAAACTCGTTGCTTTTTGTTGGGCAAAAAATAAACTGCATGATAAAGAGAATAAAAAAAGATATTTATTGATTCAAAAACATTCCATATTATGATAGATCAATGACATGAATAAACTAATATACAATATTCTTTGTGATAAAAATTGCTTTTCCGACATTTAATTAGGCTTGGCGTGCTTTCATCGAAATGAAGAAGGTGAGAAAATACAAAGCGGCGTTGATCAAACCCAGTACCTGAAAATATAACGAAAATTAATAATGATTACAATAATACAAAAAATTAAAGACTTTAAACTTCTATAAATGCATAACATATTAATAGAACAAATGCTACATTTATTTATAGATTTTACAAAACATTTCCCCTCCAGTTTGTAAAAAGAATCGTGGTCAAAATAAGCGATTCGAAAACTTTTCAAATAAAAACTCGAATTAAAAAAAAAATAGAATTTAGAAATATTCTTACAGTAGAATCCCGCTAATTCGGACCCCGTTAGTCTGGATCTCCGGGTAATCCGGAACGGTTTGGTGATTTTTTTTTTTTTTAAGTTTGAGAAGCGATTTGGCTAATTTCCATTACATAAACATGTTTCATCTTCGTATTCTGAATAAAAAAAACTTTTTTCTGAAATCTTTTCGGAAGAATACCTTAAGCTTCCTTATTTAAATTCTTATTTAAACTAGACCCAACGAACTACTTATGCTCAAAAGGATGCGTGACCGTACGGCTCACAAAAGGTAAAGAAAATTGGCACAGCAAAAAATTACAAACTTTTTTATTACAAAGTAAACATTTTTACTATCTGTAAATAATCAATCAGTTAAACATAAAGGTGATTTTCTGTAAGTATGTTTTATTTTATTTCAATTTTTGTTAAGTCTCCGGGTAATCCGGATTTTCGATAATCCGGATTGGGTGTGGTCCCAATCAATCCGAATTATCGGGGTTTTACTGTATTAGACCCGGAGGCGGTAGCACAGACAATCACCTCATCGAGTTGTCGGATGTAAATCTAAGATTAGTTAAATTTCCATTTGCATATTAAAACGCAATCGGTAAGCCAAGTCCTATCTTGGTGGAAAGCGCTTAAAAATTTTTAAAAGCCCGATTTTAACGGTTGATTCGTAGGCAGGGGCGGATCCAGAGGATCGTTTTGGGGGGGGGGGGTGATAGTAAGAAACATAGAATCAACATGGTCGTATTTTCCGCTCATGAAATCATTCCATGTACTGTTATTATTAAATGAATGATCAAATGAAATGCTTTTCCACGATCTTCTGACGAAATATGCTTTTTTTCCGCGATCTTTTGACTAAATTCGCGCTCTTTTCGCGACTCGTTGACGAAATTCGCATTTTTTTTGCATTTTTCACGAATTTCGCGTTTTTTCCCGCGATATTCTGTCAAAATTCGGGTTTTTCCCCGCGATCCTTTGACGAAATTGGCTCTTTTCTGCGATACTTTGACAAAATTAGTATTTTTTGCAATCCTTTGAGAAAAGTAGCTCATTTTTCCGCTACCTTTTGACGAAATTAAAGTTTTTTCCGCGACACTTTGACAAAACTCGCGCTTTTCCATCGATCCTATGTCGAAATACGCGCATTTCAGCTATCCAATGTCGAAGTTCGCGTTTTTTACGCGATCCTCTGTGAAAATTCGCGTTTTTTCCGTGACCCTTTGACAAAATTCGCACTTTTTCGTGGTACTTTGACAAAATTAGCGCTTTTTCAGCCATCTTATGTCGATTTTCGCGCTTTTTTAGCGATCCTATGTCAAAGTTCGCGTTTTTTACGCGATCCACAGTCAAAATTCGCGTTTTTTCCGCGACCCTGTGATGAAATTCGCGCTTCTTCAGTGATCATTTGACGAAATTCGCGCTTTTTCACGATACTTTGACAAAATTAGTGCTTTTTCAGCGATCTTATGTCGAAGTTTGCGTTTTTTACGCGAACCTCTGTCGAAATTCGCATTTTTTCCGCGACCCTATGATGAAATTCGCGCTTTTTCCGTAATAATTTGACGAAATTAGTGCTTTAGATACTTTGACAGACTTTACTTAGATACTTTGACAAAATTAGCGCTTTTTCAGCAATCATATGTCGAAGTTCGCGCTTTTTCCGCGATACTTTGCTTTCCCTTTTTCCAACCCTTTGACAAAATTAGCGCTTTTTCCACGACCTTTTGACGAAATTTGCTCTTTTTCCGCGATACTTTGACAAAATTAACGTTTTTTTTGCAAACATTTGACAAAATTCGTGCTCTTTCCTCGCCCTTTTGACGAAATTCGAGCTTTTTCCGCGACACTTTGATAAAACTCGCGCTTTCAGCGATCTTGTGTCAAAATTCGCGTTTTTTAGCGATCCTTTGTCGAAATTCTTTTTTTTTGCGCGACCTTTGACGAAATTCGTGCTTTTTCCCAGACACTTAGACAAAATTAGCGCTTTTTAGCGACATTTTAATGAAATTCGCGTTTTTTCCGGAACAATAGAATGTCTCCGACGGAGTCGCAGAAATCCCTTCCGGAAAAAAAGTCTGAATTTAACACTGGTTTGGGGGTCGATTCAACTGGGGAGGGGGGGGGGGCGATCGCCCCGATCGCCCCCCCCCGTTCGTAGGTTCGCTATTGTTCTTTCCTGAACAATAGCGAACCGCGCGGACCTGAATGTAGGTCCGCGCCTGTTCGTAGGTTTACTATTGTTCTTTCCTGAACCCAAAAGTATGAAAACATGGAGAATTGGCAGCAGAAAAATATAACGGTAAACCTATGATTCAACCGCTAAAATCGGGTTCTCCACTAAGATAAGATTTGGTAGACCAATTGCGTTTTAATATGCGAATCGAGATTTAACCAATCCCGCATTTTCATCCGTGAACTCGATGAAGTGATTTTTTTGTGCTGCCGCCTCCCAGTCTATATACTACTCTTAGGAAAATTCGAGTTAATAAGGTAAATAAATCCCTGTTTTGGGCAATGGATGCCTGCATTTTATTTTTTATTTTGTGTGATAAAAGATTAAAAATTCTGTAAAAGGCGCACGTCAGGCAGGAGTTAATGGCAGAATATTAAATTGAAATTTTTTAGTTTTGAATGTATCATATGAATCCTGAAATTTTGAAATTTTTGTTTGTTAGTAGATTGTACCGATGAACAAATTGAGTTAGCCCTCACTAGTATTATAGGTAGGATTTTTTTTTTAGAAGCGATGTATGTCGTTAAAATATATATATATATATATATATATATATATATATATTTACAATACTAAAAATTGGATACAATCGAATACAATTGAATGTGACTACTATCGAATGTGAATCAAATTTTCGAGTACCTTTCTAACAGTTGTATACTGAAAGCAAAGAAGATGCTACAATTAAGTACTTCTGTTCATTCCAAATTCATTTTTTCTGACTAATATTTAAATTTTAAATCGGAGTACCCTCCATCGTACAAAAAATTAAAGCTCTTACATCTGTAGCACTGACTTAGTGTAAAGCAGAGCTGTTGCAAATCGCATGTATCCGTTATCGAGTAACAAATATTCTTTCTAATATGAAATACCAAATCACTTCTTTGGAATTAAACTCAGAATCAGTTGCTCCTGTATTAGTATCCCATATGGCCATAAGGGATTATTTTGGTCTATCCTCCCAAAAAAGTTTATTCCTTGTATTGAACAATCATTACAAAGTAATTTCGAGTTTTTGCTCTTGAAAAATTTTTTATACCCTACTATATAGTATTTTAATAGTTTGAAGTAATTTAATTTCTTTTTCTATTGGCAATACTGGATGTGTTTGTAATTAACTGTTTTCATGTGTAAATTTTGACTCTGTAAACTTTCTACAGTGAAACAATCTGGATAAGAGCTACAAATTAGGTAAGTGTCAAAATAAGGTTATTACAAATGAATCATCGGGTTTTGATATGTTACTACGTACCAACTAAGAAACGTATATGTTTCCATAACAACTCAAACGAGAGGATATTAACTACAGTTTCGCGCTGCATATCTTTCGTGCGCGTGTGGTTGCCATGGTTGCTGCGCAAGCGTCATATTCAAAATGGCGACTGGACAGTAGAAAGCGTTTTGTGTACTAAAATTTTCAATGTGTTAACCGCTTATAACCGTTCAGAGAGCATTCTGGAAGTCGTACAAATGCAAATTACCAACCCACAATGATGGATTGGTCGATGATGTCACTTTGGATGAGTTACTGTTACGGAACCGCATCACGACTGCATTCGCGACCGTCGAGGCGACCTTAGTAATGTGTGGAGCGAACTGAATTATCGCCTTGACATCTGCCGTGTCACTCAAGGAGCATATATTGAACATTTGTAGTATGGACATCAATCTTGTATGCTTTCGGTTTATTTTCATGTATAACTCATTGTTGTAAACGAATTATGTTCCGAAATAAACGCTTCGAATACCTGATGATTCTTTCGTAATAACCATGTATTACTTTTAGTAACCTGTATTCCATGTATGGTCATAGTTTTTCCTTTAACTTTTTATTCTGACACTAAATGATTACATTTTAATAAAGCTAACACAAAAGCTAATATTTCGCAGCTACTTTGTGTCAGGCTTTTTCTTTTTGGCCCGAAAATAGCCCCAATTATTTAGAAATGCCTTTTATACAAACAAGTCTCTTAGCAAAAATGTTTTAAGTGACATATTTTTTCAAATGTTACTCTAGGAAAACGTTACATTATTTATTATTATTATTTTGTTCCAGCTACTGAGGATAACTTGACAAAAACTGCTTCTTGTTTCTTTAATATTAATAATTAGTTTATTATGTTTAATTGTTAAAAAATTATTTATCGAGTTTGCAGAGATAATTCAGTAGCAGATGCTATTGCAAGTGGGTTTCAATAAAAATGTATTCATTAACACATGAAATGTAATGTTCTATGTAAAACTAAGTGAATGCATCAAAGAATTTTCCAACTTTTCCAATACTTTTTTCCAACAGTTTAAAAATTGTTAAAAAGTAAAATAAAAAGTTTCTTCTTCAAAACCATACAGTTTACTTCATTGTTTCATGTTAATTGTTTACAATTCAATTACGACGTCGAAAAATCTTAAATTTTTTAATAATGAAATGTGAGTGAAACCTGGAAACGGTGGTCCAATGTAAGCCCTTTGACGGTAATTTTGCCCCACCAGTGGCAGCGAGGTTCTGATCTCCAAACTGGTAGACGGTAGGTGCTGGGTTTGTACCCAATCGCGACTGTCGGCCTAACCGTTCGGAGTTTTCCGTGGTTTCCTTCGAAACTTGCATAAATACGAGTTAGTTCCTTTAGAAAGATCCCCACGGAGGGCATTCCATCCCATAGGGCCTATATCTCATAATGTAGATAACTGGCCGAAATAAATACAAACAAACAAATACAAATAGATGGTAATCGTTTCGTTACTTCGACACGCGTTTATGCGCCAAAAATGTCCGTGTGAATTTAGAGGGAAGTGTTTGAAAACACGCAGTCAATTACAGAATAAATTCTTTTAGAAGAATGATTGCTATGAGGTCGGTTATTCTTTCAAGGATTGTACTTTTATCTTACACTGTTAAAAATTTTGCCCTAATTTGAACCAAATTTTGGTGCTCCGTAGCTGCCACCATAAGATGGTGATATCTCGTACCAGAATTTGGAGCTTCCTATATCAACCTCTTTCCAACTATCGGAACTATGCTTCAACAGGTGTTCCAAATATTGGTTCAAGATTTCACCATCTTACAATGGCAGCTAAGGAGCACCAAAATTTGGTTCAAACTAGGACACAATTTTTAACAGTGTACAGAAATAAAGTGTTACACGCATTTTTAAAACGGGGACAAAATAATTGATTTTTTTAACCAAGACATTATTAACATTTCCATAAGCTGTATTTAAGTAATGATAAAGCATTTCTGGGAAGATTTCTATTCGAAGGATCGTCATATAAAAGAAATCGATTATAACTTGAACTACCCTCATAGCATGCATGGTCACAGCGACGTCACAATGACGCCATTATGAGTCACTGTGACCAAACATCTGTTACCAAAATGCTACCACTCAGTGACATCACTTTGTGACTCAGATGTGACTTTCTTAAAAATCTTTAGAAAATTACAAAAATTCTTGAAAACATGTTATTTACTTTAAAAATCACTTTTGTCGCTTTTTTCACAGTTTCGTCACGATGTTATTGTCAAAGTAGTCACAAATGACACTTTTTTCACAAATTTGTCACACCGTGTCTTCAGAATGTGACGTCACAAACGAGCTCTAAAACGGCCATAACGACTTCACATTTTAGTTACTGTGACTTCACATCGACGTCACATCGAGGATTGATGGTCACAAAATCACAGTGTGACTTCACAACGACGTCGCAGTGATATCAAAAAATAAAATATAAAATATCAAATAATAATCATAAAATATCAAATATCAAATTTTAGCTTCAAATTTGAAATATATATATTTTTTATAATTACAGTTGAACCCCGCAAATTCGGACCCCGTTAATGAGGATCTCCGGATAATCCGGATCGATTTGGTCATTTTCTTTTTCAAGTTTGAGAAACGATTGGTTAATTTCCATGACATTAACTTGTTTCGCCGTCGTATTCCGAATGAAAAAAAAAAGCTAAAATCTTTTCGGAAGAATTCAGCCTTAAGCTTTCTTATTTATACTCTTTGATGTTATCTTTCAAAGAAACAACTATGTATCACTAAATATGGCAATTCGAATCTTCCCAATTTTCTATTTAAACCACTTAGAAATCTCATAAAAAGTCACTGCCCAATAAATTTTTACTTAGAGCATTGTAAGAAAGCAAGGTAAAATAGTCCCTATAAGACGCTTTGTCTGATAAAGATCGTTTTCTGATCTTTGCCAGCCCATAGGTCTGTTTCCGTGTTATTGTGACAAAACACTTCTACAATATCACATGCAGAACATTACCCATAAAGCATGGTGACGTCCCTGCAACATCGTTGTGAAGTCACGTTGTGACTTTGTGACCATCGATTGTCGATGTGATGTCACAGTGACTAAAATGTGAAGTCGTTATAGCCGTTTTACAGCTCTTTTGTGACGTTCCACAAAGTGGTCGCAATGTGACAAATTTGTTAAAAATGTGTCATTTGTGACTAATTTGCTATTAACATTGTGACGAAACTGTGACAAAAGCGACGATATTTAAATTGCCAGAAACATGTTTTTTAAAGTAAATAACATGTTTTGAAAGATATTTATAAATTTCTAAAAATTTTTAGAAAGTCACATCTCAGTCACAATGTGACGTCACTGAGAGGTGGCATTTTGGTCACAGTTGTGATGTGACCAAAGTGACTCACAGTGACGTCACTGTGACCATGCATGCTATTAGGGTATTTATATTTATAAGGATGCGGCATTGAAATCAGGCACTTTTAAGTTTAATATAAAGGCGATTTTCTGTAAGTATGTTTTATTTTATTTCATATTTGTCTAATTATCAGGATAATCCGGATTGGATCTGGTCTCAATTAATCCAAATTATCGGGGTTTTACTGTATCCCCAATATTAGACCGGTATATAGATTTCATTCATTTTTTTTTTCATAAGAAAAAAGGAAAATACAGTGCTGTAAAATGTTAATAAGCGATATATCAACTGGGTACTGGAGAAGAAAGACTTACCCCTGCTGCGTAAAATCCAGCTCCAGGGCCATGAGAAACGCTTCCAACTACAGCCAGTAAAACTATGGCGTTAATACCTTGTACAATGGCTCCAAATATGTTATATATCATTTCCTGTAAAATAAAAGTCACAAATATTGTTAGTTAGATATACTTGTTATCAAGTCATTAATTTACTTTTGCTCATAATGCTGATTTTTTTTATCACAATTAATATTATAAAAATAAAAAACTATTTTTAAAAAATTGTACACATATGTATGTATTTTGATATTTATAGGGGAAAAGAAGTACAGCGAACAATATCTTCAAACTGTATTTTTTTTACAAGGGGTAATCAAATGAAAAGGTACGAAACGACACTTTGGGTACAAATGTAGACTTTATTCAAAATATTCACCACAGGCGTGAGCACAACGATCTCGCAGATGAACAAGCCGCAGGATTCCTTGTTCCCAGAATTCCTGTGGCCGTGACGAGACCCAATCCTTCCCAGAGTCCTTGAGTACGTTGTCCGAGCTGAACACTTCCCTTTCAGATGTTTCTTCAGTGGACCAAACACATGGAAATCGCAGGGTGACATGTCCGGACTGTAGAGCGGATAGTCCAACGTCTCCCACTTGAACTTGGCCAGTTCCATATGTGTGACTCTGGAGACGTGTGGACGCGCGTTATCATGGAGCAGAACCACACCCTCCGTGAGCAGCCCCGGTGTTTTGGTTTCTCACTTTCTGTTGTCAAAAATCGGATAACACCTCGCTGCTCCTCAATCATCGAATTTTGCAACGCAAACGTCATCTTGACCTCATGCGGACTGCCGCATCATTTGGACGCCGCTTTTGATAATAGCCTCCATTGCTCTGCTCTCCATTGCTCATGCGGGCGTCCGCGCATGCTCTGATCCCTGTCATTGACAACAGTCACATCCCGAGATGTCTCACTACGTTCTCCCATGCCGGAATATGCAAATATTTAACTGCTACCTTTTTTACATCGTTTCGTACCTTTTCATTGGATCACCCCTTGTATGTTGATTTAGCTTCATATTAGTACCCATAAATGACAGTATATAATAATGAATTGTAATTTATCAATTGGGCAAAAAAGTCTGCGCCAGGATTTGAAACATAGATCTCTTGGCTAAAAAAATACAATGCTCCGCCAGATGAGTTATCCAGGACGAATTTAAAATATCTTGTTTGCTTAGCTAACCTTATTGATCACAGCAACTGGTCTAACATATGTATCAGCTCAACAGAATAAATCGCATTTAACAGAACCCCAGGTAATGCTGAATACGTAATTAGACTAGATTAATTTTAATATAATTATTCTAATTGGTAAATAAATCGAATGAGCCGTAATTTTTCAACTTGGCGAAAAATTCCATGCCAGGATTCGAGCCAGGGATCTCTCGGCTACTTCCTGATGAATTTGGAGAATATTATCGATCACAGCATCTGATCTTATCAGAATAAATCGCATTTAATGGAACTCCTGTTAACGTTATATACGTAATTACACAGATTAATTTTCTAATTGTACTGAAGTAATAATTGGAAGGACCTTATCTAGCTGACGCTATTAATCACAGCATCTTGACTGATCCGAATAAATCCATTTAATGGAATTCCAGTTAACAATGGATACATAATTTTTAAACAATTATTCTAATTGATAAATAAATGGAATGAGTCGTAACTTTCTAACTGGGCGGAAAATTCCAGGTCAAGATTTGAACCAGGGCTTTTTCAGCTACTGAAGTATCCCGGATGAACTGGGAGAACTTTATCCAGCCAACCTTCTTGATTATAGTACCTCGTTAATCAGAATAATACGCATTTTATGGAACTTCAGTAAACGCTGCATACGTAATTAAATTAGATTAATGAATACATAAACTATAAATAATATAATACTTCTGTTTCTATGTGCATCAAAACTAAAATGTTGATAGCATTTTTCATATTTCAGAAGAAAAAATGATTGTTAAAAAAAAGAATAATCTGTGAGTTCATTTCTTACATACATATTATTTATCATGCAGTAAAATTAACCTATAGTTCTAGATATTGAAATACGCATTTATTTTCATCCGAAACATAGTTATCCTAAAACTTTTGTAAAATTTCCAACAACCTAAATGTTAAAAAACCTATGCACGGCTCCCAAACGAATTCGTCTAATACGGACACAAGCTGCAGAAAGAAAATTCATTCCAAACCGAAAAAAAACAAAATTCTAAATAACCCGACACGATGTTTGACTCTATTCAACGATCCCTGGGTGCTCAGAGGTTTTACTATATTTAAACATTAAAAGTTATAGGTTTGTTCATTCTTATATGTAGAACATAAAAATGGTATTAGAGATACAGTTCTAGATTATTGGGTTTCGAGGTATTTTCCACCAAGATATGACTTGGCAGACCAAATGCGTTTTAATATACAAATCGAGTTTTAGCTAATTTCAGCCATGAGCTCGATGAGTGGATTTTCCTGTGCTTCAGCCTCCCGTTTTATCGTTCTATATTCAAAATCTGGATTCAAAGTTGAATAAATTCACGTCGCACCAATAATTTACTCAAAGAACTTATAATTGTAACAGAAGTATTTTTTCCATTTTTGGGTGAAAAAAGTCCGGGCCAGGATTCGAACCAGGGATGTATTGGCTGAAGCCGCCAATGCTCTTTCAACTGAGCCATCCCGGACACGAACACTGGAGGACTATTTCACCCAATTTTACCTCAACGATCACTTTACCTGGTCTGATATTCTGGATCAGCTCAACAGGATAAATCGAAGGTCAATTGGACCTTCAAACGGACTTTTTTCATCCAAAAATGAAAAATGGAAAAATTACTTCTGTTAGAATTAATTTACCGATTGAAGAATCGTGTTTAAAATTAATCTAACTTATAATTGATAAGAATGAAAGCTTACTATTTCTTAGCCATGAACTATCTCGCTCGCTGGCAGGTAGTTTTAAATTCTTAACGCTATGTTTTAATTAGCAAACTTCAAAACGTTATATTTCGATAACGGGGAGATGAGGGCAAATAATTTATGGGTCTAAAAACTTGTTCTAATGTACCCTTTAGATTGCTACTTATTTAGACTTTTTTTTCATACACACACTATTGGGGAGGTTTCTGCTACACTATTGGGGTAGTTTCCTGGTAAGTAAATGTATTGTATGTTATAGTAATGGATGCATCTTGGATGTGAATGACTTACGTTGACCTCCTAGCTATATAGGACATGTTCAGCATAACTTACCAGTCACTTACCGAAGTCACCAATCTTACTAACAGATTTTAGGGGAGTACGAAATAAAAATCAAGGCGAATTGTGACATCAGAAAAAAATTTCAACAGGATAGTTTTCGTTGGTGCCAGAATTTGCTAACACTGTTAAAAATATCGGGAAAAATTACCTTTATTTTTAAAGACTATCTATTTTCTAAGCAATGAGAATGCACCATAGGCGGTTAGAAAATAGATATCCTTTATAAATAAAGGTAATATTTCACGATATCTTTAACAGTGTAAGCGAATTGTGGCACCAACGAAAATTATCCAGTTGAAATTGTAGCTGACGTCACAATTCGCCTTGATTTTCCTTTCATACTGCGCTAAAATTGATAAGGTAAGAATAGTCACTTTGTTAAGTTTCGCTGAACATGCCCTTTGACTTCCTCGATATATGGGTGATTCTATATTAAGAGGTAATTTGTACGGCAATCAGTTTAAAACAGATTTTTTATTCTATATGTTGCTATTTTTTGCAATGAATCGCATCATCTTAATATACTTTATTAAATAACATCACGATTGAATGCCTAATTGAAACACATTTTTCTGAAATTTCTTACAAAGTTTAAAAGAGTCTGTCCCCTGGCATGTCCCCTTGTCGGTTTCAATTTAACTTTCAAACAATACATATATTTTTTTCGTCGGATGCTTAGCTAAAGTATGTTTAATTGGAATTTGAGTAATTATACTTATGTATCATAAAATAAAAAATAAAATAATTTTGTTAATTTAAAATAATTTTTAAAATTAACTTTTGTCCCGCTTTTTTTGTGTATCTACCCTGTCAAAATTCGTTCCGCTGAAACAAATATAAATTCGAGGATAGCTATATCGGAAGTAGCACTTAAGGACATCTATTGGCTTGAAGTTAGCAATACTAAACGCGCAAGCCATTTAAGCGTCGACATTTTTAGTTGTTGCGACGCGACCGTGCGATGTGGTGGTTTCGCACGTGATCGTGTATCTCCCCTGGTAAGTCATAAAACTTATAATATTCATTTAATTCAATTGCATTTTCTGCCCTAATTAAACAATACGGTAATAATTAAAGTGAAATGCACAATTAACCCAAAAACTAATTCAGTCAGTTAAAAAATTTGAATTTACATGAAAATGTCTCTCCCCTGCCGTATTTCCCCTGGCAAGATAACTGTCAGGGGAGCGAGTCACTGACCAGAAAAAAAGTTATAAAATATGTATAAAGTGATTTGCCCTTACATGAAAAATTAAATAAACAGGACAAAAATCATAATTTAAAGGTTTTTGATCAAACTCAAACTTTTCTTTTTGGCCGAATTCTCTATGTTTTTGAACCTCTTATCGTAGAATCACCCATATACAGTAATTTTAGATAATATTATAACTTAACAGAAAAAACAATTCTCATTCATAAAAAATTAATGAGGTTTACTTACAAAAATAGATTTCCGCATGCTCTCGAACGAATCGCTGTGTATTGTGGCAATCATGAGGAGGAAAGATCCAGTCAAGTAAGTGGATTGGGCTGTGACGAAGGACAAAATTCTGGAATCATTGAGCACTGTACCTGTTACGGTGATCCCCATAACCGTAACTGAGTAGTTTGAGTAATTAACCACAAGACCCAAACATATGAACCCTAGAAGCTGAAAATGTAGAAAAATTAAATAAAAATATTAAAATACATTCCCGAGTATACATTTTAATGAAATCATAACTTTAAAATGATGTTAGCGGTCTCACAGTTCACTGCTTTTTTCAATTTTTATAGTTTAACTAGTAATTTTCAGTTTAACTACAAACACTACCGAATTTTGTTTTATTTGGAACTTTAGTAACTATCACCAGCGACTTTAAATAGGTGAATGTTAATTAAAACAGTCCTGCACAAAAGGTTTAGTAAAAAAACACCATCCTACGAGTGAATCGCATCTTTTATTCATATTTTGATCTTGCGGTCGCACAGACCGCTTCACACTAATTATGTCACAATTTCTGTCACATCAATTAAAGGTTAACTTTACATAATATTGATTTTATGTAAAAAAAATGTAGTATCCTTTAGTATCGAGCGTACTACACCATTAAAATATCAACTTCAAAGATTAACCATAGGGGCTGGTGTATGCAACGTTACCAATTTAGGTAACAGAGGGTTTGCAATTTGATGTCTTAAGATATCTCTAGAGGGAGGGGGGTTGTCTTATGATATCGTTGTCATTTATCATTCATCATATCCAACCAAATTTCCTTTTTTTGTGTTTTTTATTTACTTCAAAACAGTATGTTAACTTTTTTTCTTAGTCATTTATGTACTTTTATGGAAATCTAAAGTTTTTATTAAATAAATCTTAATATAACCAAAGTTATAATAAATAGTTATAATATAATTTTTTCCAAAATATGGAATATCCTAATGTTCCGCACTCCTATTCTTCCGCCATATGTGCACATAATGCGTTTTTAGCGAAAACAGCTTCGAAATGATATTTGTTTATTTTGTTTACAAGTAAAACAATCAGCAAGAAGATTGCTTGCCTATTTTTCTGATGAAAAATTTTGCCTACACCCTTCCCCAGGCAATTGTTGAATGTATTATGTAACAAAATGCTACTATTAAATGCTTGTAAAATTAGTAAGAATTTGCTTAAAGAGTTAGTTACTATAAATTGTATAAGAAACAAAAGGAAGCTTTGTTCCGGCTGCTTATAACTGGAGTTTTGTAAATCACCCAATAGTGGCGCTGCTAGGCTGCATTTTTATGATTATTGCAACGAGGTGGAACCCGTCGAAATTCAACGAAAAAAAAAAAACTTAAAAAAAAGAACTGTTTCATTAATTTATAATAAATCTGCAAAATTAGTTACAGCAAAAAATACATCTTATATTGGTCAGTCTAACTCTTAAGCAAATATTATTTTAAGCTAGAATTAACGAAATACTATAAAACATAATTATTTAAATGAAATAAAACCGAAATTCACCGGATTTTATAACAGACACATTTTAATTTCTATTTTTTTCTTTTTCTTTTTCTTTCTTTCTTTCTTTTTTTTTTCTTTTTTTTTTAATTTTGAGAGAAAATGGAGCGATTTTGCTGCCACAATTACAATACACATTCGCAAAACGACGTATGCGTTACGCACAGATACGTTTGGCCTTTATAATATAGATAGCTCTTTCTCAAGAATTATTTCGTGGATTTTCATCAAACATCAGATTCAGGTACACATCGACATAAGTTGTTGCTGATTAGTTTTTGTTGTAAGGTAAGCTGGGGTAACTGGACCCACGAGATAACTGTGCGATAGGCTTATATATATACATATAAACCGTTGATGTCTTTTAAGTTTTAGCTTTTGTGAAGAATGCCGCCTAATCTCTACTTCTTAAAAAAATGTGTGTCAAATCAATCATAACTCTATCTTTGCTGTAATAGATTGTCGGAAATTTCGATTTCATTTTTAAAAACAACACCAGTTTCGTTTTATTTCAACAGCTTTTTATTAATTACTTTTATTAAACAAACATTTTTTTTAAAGATTAGGGATATAACTGCATTAATATTATTAGATATCTATGCATATTTACTTCATGTTTCAAATGTAAGGCCGGTGTGCCAGTTATCCCATAATTTTTTCAATAATGGATAACTGGGCCATATTAGATACAGTTACCCCAACAGTTATCAATAAATTTTTTGAGTTTCTTTTGCCAATGGGAAATTAATTTCTCTATTGTTTTTTTAATTCTTGCTATAAAGAAAATTATATAGTACCTTACTAAAATTACTTAATAAAAAATTTTAAAAAGCATATTGAAGAGTATCAAACCAATTTTCTTAAATGAGATAGCCAGACTTTGAAATTGTACGACACAGATGAATAAATGTACTACATAAGACAAAGTGAAGTTATTAGAAAATTATCGAAACCAATAAAAAATAGTTCTATTCGATACAGAAGCATGGTTACTTTCTTCACAGGTTTATTGGATATAACGTACTTTCAATGAAGTAAACAAAAAGGAGAATGATATACTTAAGTACTTACGTAGCTGTTTGCTCATAGATTTATCTCGTTATTATTATTATTATTTTTTAAATATCTAGTTAACTTTTATACTTATTACCTAAACTAAAGTATATAAGCACTTACTTAATTCCCATGTGTTTTGTATAATTAAATCTAATAATTTCACATTTAGTCGGGCTTTTTTAGTCAATTTGACAGCAAAGATTTCCTTTGCAACGCTCTTTAGTTGATACATAATTTACATGATCAGCCGGATTTAAATTGTTTTTAGTTGTTTGCATTTTTTTCAAACAGGACCTGATACTTCATTTTAAAAAACACAAATGCCTGTGGGATTACAGACCTTGCCTGATCCAGTTGTCCACGAAGAAAGAAAAATTAAATACAAATATATATATATATATATAGTTGGACTTTAAAATTTAATATTGAAAATTTCTCTCTGATAGAGCGGAGGAAACAGAATATATTTATGAAATATTAATTCAAATCAACATTAGCTTTTAGAATCTGAATTACCAGAATCTCTATAACCACTTTGTAAAATCATGTTCCAGTTACCCCACGAAACCTTAAATAACCCAACAAGTGTTGGTGCTAGGCTGCATTTTGCCTAATTTACCGATTTTAGAGATAGTCATACCTTAAGAACTAATGCACAGAATTTCATCAGACAACTTATTCTATTAAAGTTTAGCATAAGTTACTCCTGATTAAGTTTTGGTATAAATAATATAAAAGGTGGCACTATAATGCTGCATTTTTCGCGATTTTTGCGACAGTTGTATTTCAAAAACTAATGCACAGAATTTAATCCAACTTCCTACTCTCTTACACTTTTACATAAATAGATCCTTATTAGGATTGAGTATATATACTACCGATGTTGCTTTTAGGTTGGGAATTTTTGTTAAGCAGGTGGATGTCGACAAAATTCAGCGAAATTATATCTTTAGAATACTCATGATTGGAATACATCTAAAAATATCTGAAAATATTCATCTAACAAGGAAGGTCTCCATATTGGGCATACTCAGAATTTTTTGAAAAAAAAGCTAATTAAACTACTCATGTATGTAATAAAGGATCAGTCAAAATTAGCGGCGGAATTGCATTAAAATTTATGTAAAAAAATAAAATACTTTTGAATATTTGGCGTGAAAAGACAAAAGCGTCAAGCGATTTGGCGCACTGCATTTTTCCTCGCCAAAAGCAAACGATTTTAATGTAACAGAAAATGTTGGATTTTTGGAATCCGTGCAAATGGTATTTAAAGAATTTGAAATGAACAATAAGAGAGTTTAATATATTATATGCATATATATTGTTTTACATATATATGTATATATATTGCCAGTTGGAGTAGTTATTTAATTTATCACTGGAAAAAATATTTTAATAAATAAAAATAGTCATAGAGGACATTTATATTGATGCATTTAAGCGTATTCAAAAATAAATGCCAGCTGTTTCCATGGCAACAAAATTGAATCGACAACGTTCAATTCGCGTTTGTAATGACCGAAAGATGGCGTTGTATTAGACCTGATAATCGTTTGTTTACGTTTGTTTGTTTACGTTCCATGCTGTAGCACTGTAGCATAGAACCAGTTTAAAGAGCTAGTTAAAGTGCTGTTTTTTATCCTTTTTATTTAATTATGGGAGATAAATTACAAATATCGACAATTTTAGAATTTGTAGATGCTGGAAAATCTAGTAAATGCTTTAGAGAAGCTGAAGCAATTATTGATGCAAAGAGAATAATAATGTGCGGCATTAAAGAATGTAAAGGAGATGAAATAGAGATTGTAGGCTCGTGTTTACAAACAAGCCAAACAAAAGCAAATCCCCATTTCATTTCAGGTTTGCTAGTTAAGGAGAACAAAAAATTGAAAATAAAAAAAAATTTCTTGCTCTTGCAAAGCTGGGTCAAGCGAATCATGCAAGCATTGTGTTGCGGTCATGTTATTTTGTCATGAGTAAGTCAAATGTACTTTTTTATATTATAGATCTAAACTTTGTGTATAAAATTTTGATTTTTGATAATTTTAATACAAAGAACCCAACGTTGCATTCGTTATAGAACTGTTTATTTATTTATTATAGAACTGTTTATTTATTTATCGGCCTTTTAAACACTGATTTCACCGGAAGATGCTCATGGTATCAGTTCTATTTCTTTTAGTTCGACTTTGTCCGCGAGAGGGCGTCTATTTCATTTCAAACGCGAATTGGAATTTGAGCTTGAAACAATTTTAATGTGTTTAAATTATGAATGTCTTTTTAAATCGCAAATTTTGGTGATTAAATTTGAATATAAATACATATAAATATCGATATAACAAAATTATGCTTAAAACAATCTAAAACTATCAAAACTAAAATTATTTAAATTAAATTTATCTACACTATTTCAACATAACATTTTTTTTCCTTTAAATGTATTTGACATGAAAAAGTATTTTTTTGAAATTGCCTATTTTCTATAGCCAACCGAGGATACATCGCCAAATAACGAAATTTTCATTAATTTTTTACGAATACTGCAATGAAGTTCTGCCGAAATTTTTTTATAAACATGTATAACTACGTGAGAAGAACATTCTGTATTTTTTTCAGATTTTTCGGAGTATGCCCGTATGGAGACCTTCCTTGTGAGAATTAGACACCTGTATGTTTTACAGTTTAACGGAAATCAAGTACAGTCAATGAGGGTAACTTTGACCCATCAGGCTAACATTGGGCCAAGAGATAAAACAAGATTAAATCTGCTACATCACTTGAGTTAACGGCAAAGTTTTGGTCTCAAAATATAGATAACAGCACTAGAGTGAGTTTGACAGCTCATTGGAAATCATTTGTCAAGATTCCACATCATGGCAAAATGGATTAAAGTTTCGTAAAGTTGAGCAACGTTACCCTGATTTGGCACAAAGTTATTCTGATTGACTGTACCTCAAATATAAAAGAGATTAGCATTTAACTTCTGTAAGCGGTATTACAAACAGCTGGGTTTTTTTTTTTCAAATTTCACGCTTGTAACTATAGATTCTAAAGAGTTTTTGATTTGTTTGTCGCCCGAGACTTCTGAATAACTGGATTTTAATTTCAATAGTCCAGTACACAAAGTTTAAGTACACACACACACACACAGTATCACATGAGTTAATTGAGCTTTTTATTTATCTTTCGATCAAGCGGTCTCAGAGACCGCTAGCAGTAGCTATGCGACAATTTCTGTCACAGCATTTAAGGTTTTAAAGGCAGTTTAATTTTTCAGGTATATTATAAATAAGATTTTTCTTTGTTTGGAGCCCTTGCTATTGCTTGAGACTTCTGAATAAGCGAATTTTAATTACAGTACTCTTGTACATAAAGTTTCAGTACACACATAGTCATGATTATACTCGAATATGCTATATTAATTCCATGAGTTAATCGAGACTTTTCGATCAAGCGGTCTCAGAGACCATTCGCAGTAGTTATGCAACAATTTCTGTCACAATAGTTGACAGTTAAATTGAAGTTTATTTTTTTTTCTTCAAATTTGTTATAAGTAAAAAAACACGTAGTTTAGTTTCAGGAAAACAGATACCAATACAAAGAATTATCTATTCATAATACACAATTTTATTATTTCTCTGTTCACTTGCTACAGTTTTTTTCATCGTAATTTTACAGATTAATTTTAAGATATTTAAAACAAATTTCAAAAACAAATACCAGTCATAGAAAAAAATATATCTTTTTTCCTCTTACTATATCATTGTTATTCGACCTTTCTAATTCAAAATCATTCTATGTTTTCAATCCCTTGATAAAGCACTATCTTTAAATTTTCAGCGATGATTAAATAAACTATAAGTTTGGCTTCAAAACGTTTTCTCATAGATAAAAGACATTTTATTCTTTCTTTTCACCTGCTGATAACATACTTTTTGATAAACTCTATCAATCAAACTTTGATACACTTAGGTAGAGCATTTCCTCTCTACTAAAAGAATAACATGTAGGGGGCGTCTCTTGTTTAAACTTATAAAAAAAAAGAAAAAAAAAACTATTTTTGAAAATTTTCCGGCTTCTAAAACAAAAAGGTGATAACACTCTTCTCCAGACTAGCTGTACTTCCAGTAGCTGTCTCTCCTTCTTATTTAACACTTTCACGACTATAAGTTTGCTAAGAGTGAATATTAGTATATAACTGTTTATTTAAGTTTGTTTAGATATAGAATAAATAAAAATAAGAAATAAACATAGTAATGTGTAGGTCATTATTATTATTATTATTTTATGAGAAATATTTTTCCTAATGAACTATAAAGGTAACAAAAAACATAGTCAGTCTTATTATGCAATGTCTCTTATTTATTGGCTTATTATAAGAAAATATTATTTAAAATAATACTATATTGTTGTAGTAAATGATGTGTTAATTATGATATTCTCTGAAACAAAGATGGACATTGCACATATTACAAATATCCGTCTTATTTTCTGTGCAGCGTTTAGCATAATTTGCACATCTTTTACATAATTGCATTCAACATATGTTTTATTTTAACATTCTGTATAAAAAATGCAGATAAGATTATAATTAAATACAAAAATCATCAATTTTAAAATGGGAAAAATATTTCCCTTAGTCGTGAAAGAGTTAAAATGCAACTAAACTCATAAGGGTCTATGCATACATAAAGTTATCATTTTAGGGGGGAGGGGGGGGGGAATCTGACACATGATATCGTGAGATATCTCTTGAGGGAGGGGGTGTCTTTTAAATCAATATCATTTTTGATCCAATCAATTTTTTTTCTATTTATTTGTAACATTGTTTATGGTTACAAATGTTATCTCTTTTTAGTCAGTTATCTATTTTTATGAAAATACAAATTTATTATTTAAATTACTAAATTATTATAAAATTATTTAATTCTAAAATATAGAATACCCCAGCGCTTAGTATTCCTATTCTTCTTCATATGTGTACACATATAGTGCTCAGCAAAGGTTTAGACACTGGGGTTTTTTAACTTTTAAATAAAAAATACGAACACTTGAGTTTTATAAGTGAATATACTTATTTTTAAATATATTTTAAACAATGTAGGATAAAAATAATGGTTATAATATGAGATAATATTTAATTTAACTGAAAAAAGTAAAATTTGCATATTGAAAAAGTTTAGACAATTTTTTTTCATTTTTTGCCAACTGTTCATGGAAAAATGCAAATTTCTAAGTTATGATGTCACATGTTTGAAGTATTTAAGTATACCTCGATGTAGCATCAGTTAGTGAAGATGCCGCGAACTAAAAATATTCAGTTAGATGAGGTAATTGAAGTAGGAAAGTTGAAATGGAAAGGGAAGACTGTTTCAATAATGTCAGCAGCATGGAATTGTCCAAAGTGGTCTTTCTATGAAGTATAGTCTATAAGGATGACTTCTTCAAAACAAAACATAAATCCGGAAGACCTCGTGTGATCAGAAAATGAGATGACAAAAGGATCCATAAACTGACATTTACACAAATAATGATTGCTAATCACATTAAAAGTAAGTCCGGACTTTCTGTGTCGACGGACATGATTCATAAATGAATAAAAGAAACAGGTAAATCAATTTACATGAAAAGGATAAAACAATCAGCTTTAAAATCTCGCTACAAATTGGCGAGAATGCAATGAACTTGCAAACATACGTCATATGGACCCAAATGGTCCACTATGATAGTTAGTAACGAAAAAAAAGTGGAATTTGAATGGCCCAAACGGGTGGGCATACCATTGGCACGACTTGCGTAATGAGCCTGGGACTTTCTTAAGTCGACAACAAGGAGGTGACTTTTTAATGATTTGTTCCTCACTTGTCTTTAATGCTCGAGTATTTCTGGAGTTATTCAATGGTTGCCAAATAACACAAGACTACGCACATATGTTGGAGATTAATTTTTAGTCATTTCGGAAACTTTTAGCTGGTCCAAAATATAGATTTTAGCAAAATAATGTGTCTATTCATAATGCATACAAAAGAAGAACTTCGTTTAACTCTGAAAATACTACTGATCTCAACTTGCCGCTGTGCAGCTCTGATCTGGACCCAATCGAAAACCTTTGTAACATCATATGTTGTAAGGTTTATGCAAATTTTTGCTATACTTTTCTGTTAATGAGCTTGTACGGAGGTGTACTAAATTAAAAGGAAATAGCAAGTAGACTGTAAATTTGATGGAATGTTTTTTTTTTTTTTTTTTTTTTTTTTTTTTTTTTTTTTTTTTTTTTTTGTTAGAGACGCAGTTTGTTGCCGCATTGAGAGCTAGTTGCTAAGAGACCGTTTTTCTCAACCAACTGCGTCCACAACACGTGAGCAGGGTTACACTAAATTGCCGATTAGCGTATAATTGGCGTGGGCTATGTTTGTAGCCAAGGCAATGTTACAAAGTTACAATACAGGAGCGGAACAGAGCTTCAAGCTGCTGTTGAACATGTTTGGTACAAAATAGACCCCCAAGTGACACAGTATTTAGTTTCTTCGATGAAAAGTCACATTCTTGCACTAACTCCAAACAATGTGGGTACAACTCGATTTTAATTTGTAGTTATTTTTCTGTAAATATACAAATTGTCTAGACTTTTGCCACAACGTTAATTTCGTTTTTTTTTTCATTATATGATATGTAAAAGATAAAATTCAAAATTTATTGTTTGTGAATAAAGGATAAGTCACAAGTAATGTTTGACTGATGAATTACAAAAATTCGGTGAATACTTCTGAATATAGAGGCGTAATCGATCATTGTCTAAACTTTTGCGGAGCACTGTATATAATCACGTTCTAGAAACGATATGGAAATGAAGTAAATTGGAGTAAATTGGAAATGAAGCTTGTGTTGATACTAATAAATGAAAGAGAAACAATGCTGTCCGCTTGCTTTGTTGATAAGAATTTCTATCTACTCACCACCTCTCCTCCGTTTGGTGTAACAAGACATTGCTGCACTGTTGAATGCCTTATGTAGCACAAAGCTATAATAAAATACTTTTAAATAGCAGCTATTTCTTTTAAGTGTTATTTGATATAACGCGATATTTTATTGACTTCTCTTCATTTGAATCGATAAAGTATGCGAAAAATAAATGTAACCAGTTTTGTATGTCACTTCAAACAAAAGTAATAAATTCTAAAAATCATTTTCTTTCTGTACTTATCGATAACAATATCATTAGCGGGAAGGGGGGGGGGGTGTTCGAGAGATGATGTTCAAAATTACCGAAAAGTTGATAAAGTTATAATTGCACAGCACCTAATTGTTGTTGGCGATCTCACAGACTGCAGTATTTTTTCGTTTCTCATAGTTTAACCTGAAGCTTCAGTTTAATTCTAGATACTAGTAAAATAATAACCCTTACATGAAATTTAGTAGCATCCTATGACGGATTCGAACTTTCTATTCATTACTATAGATCAGATCTCAGTAGTTATGAAACAATTCTTGTCACACCAGTTAAGAGTTAACAATGAAATTGTCAATATATTGGCCAGATGGGTTGGATTCAATATATGCGGATCGGGGCATGCATAATTCCTTTCTAAAGCTCCAATTAAACTTATTTTTTGACATAAAAAAGTATTTACTTTCTCTTCTTATTGCAAGATTTTTTTTTCAGTAATTTTAAATACAAGATTAACTTTTTCGGGCCCAATTTTTTTTCCATTTTGAGACTAAAATTAATTTTATTTTATTAACGGTAATCGTAGCTGTCCAAATAGACTTACTGAAGTTTAAAGATT
This sequence comes from Maratus speculifer, assembly GCA_964019185.1. Lineage (NCBI taxonomy): Eukaryota > Metazoa > Arthropoda > Arachnida > Araneae > Salticidae > Maratus > Maratus speculifer. Next base: position 311,940,699 of record OZ025296.1, on the reverse strand, counting down.
ATCTCATTACCTAAAATCTAACGAATGTGCTTATTTTGTATACTATTCAATAATTAATTTTTTGATAATAGGTTAAGGAAGTATTTTTGAAGATATTTGGAAAATATCGTACACTCTAAAACTAGAAGGAGTGAAAAGCTCACGTTTTGTAAGAGTGACAGACATTTTCACTCTTTCTTGAGTGCATTTTATAAAAATACACTCCATAAAGGGTGGAATTTCCCACTCCCTAGAAAGAAGTGAATACAAGGGGAAAGATTGGAATAAAATAGTTTATTTCTGTCAATAATCTAATTTTATTCATACTAACTTTAATTAAGTTCTCCTTTAAAAAGTTCGATTAATGTTACATACTATGAATTAAATAAATATTGTCAATAAAATATTTTATTCCAATCTGACCCATGCTTGTATTTATTTTCATTGTATGCTCTAAAAGAACGATTCTTTTAAAATGCCCCACTAATAAATGCACTCCTTTAACAAGAGGGAATAGTCACTCCTCCGTAGGAGTGACTATTCACTTGTACCAGGAGTGAGAAAACGCACTCCTCTAGAAAAGTGAATAGTCACTCCTCCGTAGGAGTGACTATTCACTTGTACCAGGAGTGAAAAAACGCACTCCTCTAGAAAAGTGAATAGTCACTACTCAGAAAGAGTGATTATTGACCCCTGTTTAGAGTGAATATTCACTTCCCAGGATTGAGTATTCATTCTTTCAGAGAGTCAGCGATTCCACTTTTGCTCAGTGTGAATAGTCACTCTAAAGAGGTTGGGCATATTTTGAGTCTGCGATAGAGTGAGTATTCACTCCTCCGTAGTGAATAGTCAGTCACTCCTTTTTATTTAGAGTGTATTACAACGGAGTTTAACAAATATTACAACTTTCTAATACTCTCTGTGTTTTATGACATATGATTGGTTCAGAAAAGTAACTTATTTTTTAAATTTAAACAGTGTAATATATGTATAAAATAAAGGAATTGCCAAAGGTGCAAAGAGAATTAAGTAAACCTTTTATTATTATCATTACTAACAAATGTCAAAATATAAATGAAGCCATAATAAGAAAGGCATAGCCGTATACAGTTGGCAAAAAAAGTATTTGTACACTCTAAAATGTTTAATTTTTAACTAAATAAGAACAGATATTTTGGCAAAAATAGTTTTAATACAGTCTGTTTACCGCGCGTTTTAAATTACACAACAGAAAATTTCGATAAAGATGTAAAATAATTTTCTAATAAGAAAAGTTTAAAAATTTCTTGCAAAAAAAGTATTTGTACATTTCTCCATCCTGATATGTACTGTGTTTTATAGTGTTTATGGTTCAAAGGATTACTTATACAGAAGCTGTTAATAATTTTTAACTTCATACTATATTTGTCTGACATTTAATTTAATTTGCACTTGAAGTAATTGAGAATAGAACCTAAAACTAGAGAGGTACCTCTAGATATATGAAATCCTATAATTGAGCATAATAAAAATTGAAACTCGCAACAAGAATTTCTAAAAGCTATTAAATTACCATTTACAACTATTGGATGCATAGTGAGAAACTATGAATAAATTAGATCATCGAAATTCAATGAAAACCAGGACTTCTCAGCAAACTAACAATGAGGGGAAAAAGGGAGTGTTGTTATAAAAGCTTTAAAAAATCCTATACGTTCGGTTCAAAAATTTGCTGGAGTCCTTGCAACATCTTCTCGCATCAGAGTAATACCTCAAACAATAAGAAATATTCTTCTCAATGCAGACTTAAAAGGAAGAACCTCAAGGAAAAATACATTCATCAGCAAAACAAATAGGTGAAAACGCATAGTATTTGCTTTCGTATACAGAAGTAAATCATTGGATTTAAAAAAAACAGTAATTTTTTCTGATGAGGAAAAATTCGGAATTTTCTTACCACCAAGCATTCGAAGAAATTGGCGTAAAAATAAAACTGTTCTAGATCCAAAACGTATACTTCAAACTATCAAGCATGTGGGGGGAATATTATGGTTTTGGGGTGTATAGCTTCTAATGGAGCAGGACATTTAAAATTTATTGACAATGGAAGGACAGGTTTAACATACATTGATGTGTCGCGGCATTTATTAAACCGTGCTAAGAAATTAGGGGTAGAGGAAGCTTTTCACTTTCTGCAGGATAACGACCAAAGCATACTGCTGTGATTACCGGCACATGGTTACTACAATACTCGAAGACGACTGGCAACTCCTCTAAAATCTCAAGACTTGAATCCAATAGAAAATTTGTGGATGCTATTGGATGCAAAAATCCGAAAAAAAAATATGTATCAGTAAAAAACAGTTTTAAAGAAGCTCTTATTGTGTCATGGAATAACATTAACCCGACCGCTACAAAAAAGTTGGTGAAATCTATGTCACACCATCTAGAAGTAGTCATAATCGCTAAATGAATTCACACAAAATATTAATTTGTATCATTTTACTAAAATTTAATTAATTATATTACATTAATACAGTGTACAAATACTTTTTTTGCATTATATTTTTGTATATTTGTTTATTATAGTGTAAAAAATCGATCCGTTTAATTTTGTTTTTGCTTCTATAATATTATAATGCATTAAATTAATGTATTACAGTATTTTTTGCTTAAATCTTTTGTTTAATTTCATTATAATTTAAAAAAATGAAGTGTACAAATACTTTTTTGCCAACTGTACTATCATTTCTATATGTCGAAAACAGCTATGTAATTGTGAAGACAAAATAATACTCGGTGAAAAGACATGTACTATTATTAGTACACAGCACCCGAAAGGGTTAACAAAGTTCTTCAACGTGATTTTTCTATGATTTGTTTTCAGATCCCCGATCCCTATATTTTACTCTGTTCATTGACTTTTAACTAATGTGACAAAAATTATCACACAGCTACTGTGAAGCGGTCTCATACACTACTCCATCGAAAAGTGAATAAAAGGCGTGATTAACACTTAGGAGGGTGTTTTTGTATTAAACTTTATGTACAGTATTGTTATAATTAAAATTGACGTGTTCAAAAGTTCCTGATGATAGTACTAAAGTTCTAAATGAATCAAAATTTCGGCAAGTGTTTGTATTTAAATCGAATATGCAAGTTAAACTATAAAAATTCAAAACATTAGTGGTCTGTGAGACGCGTAACATCACTTAAAGGTTAGCATACACATGGCTAAGCAGTACTAAATTCCTTTAACCCTTTCCGGCACGGGCAAAATCTTTTAGTAAAATGCGAAATTATCGAGTGACACCGGAATTCACGAGCGAATTTTTTAGATATTTTGAATTCCTCAATTTAAGCTTTTATTGTAAAAGCAAAATTTTACTAAAATATTATTGAAGCCGTTTGCAAGTTTGGAATAAAAATTAGGTATCCCAGACCGGGCACCGAGTGCCGGAAAGAGTTAAGAGATAATTCAAGACAATTTTATAAGAGTTTGAATTCAACACAGATTACAAACTGAGTTAAAAGTAGCATTTATTTTATGAGGAAATCAGCATGATGATACGCTTTATTGGTTTGATTTTAAAGTAAAAAACATTCAGCTACTAAGAACTAAAGTCAAAATGTAAAGAAAATAAATCAAAAAGTTTAGTTTTTAATGATAGAAAGAATAGAGTGCTACATATCGATCAACCGGAAGGAAAGTGGCACATGTTGACAAAGTAAATTTCACAGGAGAGGCAAAAGAAAATTAACACTTGTCGTAAACGAGAAAATGTCTTAATCCCAGCGAGAAGAATACCATTAAAATATATCTGATATTAAAACCTGCCTAAAGAGGAATTTTTCGTTGTTCAGTTTCGATTTCCGTTTAGCAAATTTTACTCATTTTGTATTCATGATTCCGTACACCAACTCTTTGTCCAAGGTCTCCAGATATCACAGATCCCACTTACAGTTTGACAATAGCATTGATCATTTCAATGCTATATTCATTCATATAGCACATTTACACAGTAACAGATATTATTGTTATAAAGTATAGTGCATTTCCCCAAATTTAGCAAGGAATTACTAGAATTGCTTTTAGAATTAAAAATCATAACGCAACAACATTCCTCAATGTATATGCAAAATTAAAATTGATCAGTGATACATTTTTGTATTAACAAGTTCAGATGTAAAATTTAGTGCTTGTCTTTTGATGCTAGTAGAAATATCAATATGGTATAAAATTTATCTCAAAAGGCAACTGAATTACAAATACAGAATTAATTTAAATCAATATAGTTTTTCATTATAAGCATCTTAGACATTAAAACCGTTTAAACGCCAATGTGCCCAAATGGGAACATTGCATTATTTGTAATACAAAACATATATTTTTCAACGTAATAACGATGCCCTTATTTTTCCTATAAAATATAATGTTGATTTCGATTTTGAAATATATATATATATATATATATATATATATATATATATATATATATACATATATATATATACATATATATATATATTTATGTTTAAGCATTTATCACAGGTATAAGAAAAATGTAAATTCATTAATTTGCATAAAAAATATATTATTTGCTTTTATCGTTTTCTCTATATTACTTATATTTTAACACAAGGAATCTAAATGTTTTTGGAATTCCAGAAAATACAACAAAAGAAAACATAAAACGAAAGAGCAATATACAATATATATACAATACTACAACGAAAAAACAATATACAATAGCATATAGCGGAAAATAATTTGCTATATTTGCATAGGTTACACTAGCCAACAAAAGAAATATTTTTGTCAGTTTCCTGGTTCTAGATAGTCAATTCCTACTAATTTTGGGCTGAAAAAAACGAATATGTAAATGAAATTTTTTTATTAGCTCTTGTTTTCAAGATACAATACAGCTCACTGCAGAAAGACACACATGCCACACATCGATTTAAAAGCAAATTGAAGAATAAAAAGAAATTCCTGTGTAATAAATACAATACAATAGGCATGTTTCACTAAATAATGTTCATTTTTCAGAAAGCAGGGGTTGTTTTTAGCCTATACTTGCAAACGTTTCCTTTTGAATTGCCTCTTGTATGTCCAACGCCAGAGCATCTATTGTAACAGTCCAACAGTAGTCAGCCAGCATTGCCTCATCCCAAAGACTCTGATATCTGCGTTCCATTACAGAGCTATCTTTGTGAAACCTTTCACCATACTCATCACTTACAGCTCCATAGTTTTTAGGGAAAAAATCAAGATGGGAATGGAGGAATTTAAGTGTCAGAGACATGTTGCATACAAGGTCATGGTACTTTTGTAGTTCTTTCACCAACTGTTGATAGTTCTCGTCTTTTCTGTTGCCTAGAAATCCTCATACCACATTTTTGTAGGTTTCCCAGGCTGCTTTTTCTTTCCCTTCCAACAGTTTATCAAAAGCAGTTTCCTTCATTATTTTGTGCATTTGAGGACCCACAAAAATTCCCTCTTTAACGTTTGATTCACTCAGTCTTGGAAATTTCGCTCTAAGGTACTGGAAAGTCTCATCATCCTTCTCATGGCTTTCACAAAGTTCATTAACCACAGCTTAATGTGCAGGAGTAGAAGCAGAATGTTTTTTTGATCTACTAGATTCTCAGACCGTTGTGACACGTGTTTGGTTCAGCTGATGACGAGCAGTAATTTTGCAGCTCGAAACGCGTCCTGTTTAATTTATCTTTTTATGGTGATTTAACAAAGTTTTTATTTATTGTTATAGATTCTCATTTTGGACATTTCTCTCCCCGGGATTTAGATTTCTTGAACGCCATTTGTCTTTTATGTAGTGAGAGTTTCTATCTTGACTGTCCCAGAAACACAGAAAATAACAGTACTTACTAGTATAGCCTAATTGCATTGCCAGAGGTAAAGCAATTACTTTTGCAAACCTGCCATTTATGATCCTCGTATTTGATTAACTCGTAAAGTAATTTTACATTCCCGTAAGTTTCATGCATGTGAACGGAATATCCAATGGGAATGGAAGGAATAATGTTGTCGATGTGTAGTAAGACTGCTTTCAAACTAAGTTTAAAAGAGTCTATAAATAACCTCCACTTCCGTGGATCATGAGTTATGTTCATAGAATTCATCAAACCATTAACATCAGTACAAGCAACAAAATGTTCTTTCTTAAAGAAATGAAGAAGATTTTTGTGACGAGCCTTGTATTCTGAGATCTTGGCTTCTGGCTGGATTCTACACAGAGAATGCAGTTGAGGGGAATTACAGCTACAAGGAGTACCAACTTCTGAACATTCGATTTCCCATAAAACAGCCATACACTGTAAAAAAAATCTGTAACCTTAGTAATCTAAATTAACCGAAATATCTTATGCTTACTAAAATTTTATGTGTACACTGTACAAGAAAATGATGTCAATCTACAAAACTTGTAAGCAAAACTAAAACCATCTGTAACTTTACAAAAGAATTTACTAAAATTTTGGTAACTTTACTAAAATTTTTATCTATGATGCTCGTTATCGTCACTTAAAAAGTTCTTGGAATACGATTTCCCAAAAAAATTCTTAGTAACCTAAAAATTTGTTTGATTCAAAGTGCAAATCTGTTACATGAATTTTTATTGTTGCCGTTACATAAAAAGTTCTTGGAATACAATTCTACTAGAAAAATTTTTGTAACTTTCCCAATTTTTTTTTACAGTGTAGTGAGATTTCTCAAGTTGGTTCCTATCTTGAAAACAAGAGCTAATCTCATTTTTTTATGTTGATTTTCGTGTTTAGCGTGACAAAATACTTCGGAAATAACTATTTTTGAGCCCGAAACATTTTTGATGTTGGGTAGTGATCAATCAATAATCATGTTCCAAAATGCGAACATTGAAATGAAAACAGCCAAAAATCTGCAGAAATATTTTTTTTATTATTTTTATAATTTGTATGCTTAAATTAAAACATTTTGAAGCTGTAATACAGGAAAAACAAAATTATAATTACATTGCGATATTAATTCGGCGTGTAAACGGTTAAAGCGAATTTCCATCTCATTAGATAATGATATACTATAGTTGCCATGTAAATAGTGAAAAAAAAATAACAGAGTAACTTTCTAAATAAGAATCACAATATAATCATAATCAGTTGACGTTAAGTTTCAACTAACAATGTAATTTGATGCGCTTAATTTATAGCCCCACCAAAATTGCAGCAGCACACTGACAAAAGAATAGTAAAGAATTATTTGTAAGAATTATTTGTAAACAGACTCCGTCGGTCCAAAAGTCGTAGAACTGTAACCAGAATATCCCAAAACATGTAAATTCATCGAAAAATGGAAAGCAAAATTTCTTACGAATCCAATACACTCTTCTTATGATTTTAGGTGATAGTAACAAGAAAGAAAAATCATACATTAAGCATAGATTATGAAACACTTTCCAACATTTCTTGATATCTTTGACAAAACTTCGTTATTTAGGGAAATAAGACAAAAACATAATTAAATAAACATTTTAGAAAACAGAAAAGACATTTGAAAATCTAATTTCAGCATTTAACTTCCATATCTAAATATGTATTCTAATTCTTTTGAACAGCCCTGTATTTGATCTGTAAGTTGCTATATAACGGGAAATTTTATTTCAGCAATAAAACGCATAACAGTTTGAAATTTTTCGTTCAGCAATTTATACTTACATTTGGAAACATACTCGAATACTTTTTTTTCAGCCCTGTAGTTTACCTAGCACCTTTATCACACGTCACTATTTAGCTAAAATTTAATTAAAACTAAAACACTCTTAAAACTACTGAAACACATTTCCAGAAATGATCATTCATAGAGGTCATATATTAATTCTTTGCATGATCCTATATATAACTTTATCTATATTCTACAAACATTTCTTATTAAATTAATCACAGTTAAGCGTAAAATGTATAAATAATTTAAAAATCACTTTTAAGCAAGTTAAGCTCAAATTCGGTAACCTTTACGAATTCTTTTGTGCAACCCAGTATATCAGTTATAGCATTTATACAAATCATATACAGGGTGTATCTAAACTACTGGGCAAAACTTTAAGGGGTGATAGTATACATCAAGACAAATAATATTAAATGAAAAAGTAAGGGTCCCAAACGTTTTCCGAATGAGTTAGGCGCCATCAAAGTTTAAGGTCCAAAATTTGAAATGATCATAAAAAACGGAAAAATTGGTCGATTCGTTTGCGGTTTTCACGAAAAATATTCTTCATGTCAGTATTGTTTTGAAAATAAATTATAAAGATAAATTTCAAAAAATGTCGATAGAGGGCGCTTTAGACTTTGGAGTAACGAACAACTATTTTTTACCGTTATTTTTTGCATCTCATTTTATTTTTTTAGAAGTTTAGGCATAAACTTAAATTTTGAGCTCGAAATCTGTGGTTAAATAGCGAAAACTGAACTTTGTTCAATGGGTGTTGGTAGGTTCAAATTTCAAATGATTATAAAGAACAGAATAATTGGTCAATTGATTTGAGGTTTTCGCTAAAACTATTCTTTGTGTGAGTATTGTCTTGAAAATAAATTATACAGATAAATTTAAAAAAATGTCGATAGCGGGCGCTTTAGACTTTGGAGTAACGTACAACTATTTTTACCGTCATTTTTTGCATCGCATCAATTTGTTTTTTAAGCTTAGACATAAACTTAACTTTTGAACTGAAAATCTGAATCGTTGAGAGTGGTTAAGTAGCACTAACTGAACTTTGTTCAATCGGGGGTGGGAAGGCTCAAATTTCAAATGATTATACAAAACGGTAAAATTGTTCGAATCGTTTGCGGTTTTCTCTAAAACCATTCTTTATGTCAGTATTTCCTTGGGTGGGGCTAGTAATGGCTAAAACCATTTGGTAGGCCTCCCCACCTGGCTGAATCTGAATCTGTCAGTATTTCCTTGAAAATAAATTTTAAAGATGAATTTCAAAAAATTCCGTTAGAGGGCGCCTTAAACTTTAGAGTAACCAACAACAAATTTTAACTGTTATTTTTTGTATCTAATTAAATTCTTGCAAAAGCTTAGACTTAAATTTTGAGCTCAAATTCTGATCGTTGCGAGGGGTTAAGAAGCGCAAACTGGAGTTCAGGAGTTGGAATGTTACTCTGCCCACCCTACGAACACAGTTCAATTTTTTGCTACTTAATTACTCACAACGATTCAGATTTTGAGCTCAAAATTTAAGTCTAAGCATTTAAAACATTTATTTAGATAAAAAAAAATAACGGTTAAAAATAGTTGTTGGTTACTCTAAACTTTAAGGCGCCCTCTAACGGAATTTTTTGAAATTCATCTTTAAAATTTATTTTCAAGGAAATACTGACAAAGAATGGTTTTAGAGAAAACCGCAAACGAATTGACCAATTTTTCCGTTTTTTATAATCATTTGAAATTTGAACCTCCTCAACCCCATTGAACACAGTTCAGTTAACGCTACTTAACCACTCTCAATGATTCAGATTTTCAGCCCAAAATTTAAACTTATGTCTAAGATTCTAAAAAAAATTAACGAGATGAAAAAATAACGGTATAAAATAGTTCTACGTTACTCCAAAGTCAAAAGCGCCCTCTATCGACAGTTTTTGAAATTTATCTGTATAATTTATTTTCAAGACAATAATGACATAAAGAATAATTTTAGTGAAAACCGCAAATCAATGGACCAATTTTTCTGTTTATTATAATCATTTGAAATTTGAACTTACCCACACCCCTTGAACAAAGTTCAATTTTCGCTATTTAACCACAGATTTCGAGCTCAAAATTTAAGTTTATGTCTAAACTTCTAAAAAAATGCAATGAGATGCAAAAAATAACGGTAAAAAATAGTTGTTCGTTACTCCAAAGTCTAAAGCGCTCTCTATCGGCATTTTTTGAAATTTATCTTTATAATTTATTTTTAAGACAAAACTGACATAAAGAAAAGTTTTCGTGAAAACCGCAAACGAATCGACCAATTTTTCCGTTTTTTATAATTATTTCAAATTTTGGACCCTAAACTTTGATGGCACCTATCTCCTTCGGAAGACGTTTGGGACCCTTTTTTCCCCATTTAATATTATTTGACTTGATCTGTACTATCACCCCTTAAAGTTTTGCCCAGTAGTTTAGATACACCTTGTATAGTATGCATTAAAATAATGAAACTTAAAAGCACATATTACAATTAAAAATGTAGTTCTTGTCATCATCGCTAACAGACAGTACTTCGGATAGAATATACTATCTGAAATATTTTGTGTGTACCTGTAAATGCTATGTATTTCGTTATATACATGGAGTAACTTTTAGTAAGCTTCAACGACATATATCAGTTTCAATTTATATGAAATAGTTTAACACAACTAAAATACACTGCAAACAATTCCCTCCCCACCCCACCTTAACACACACTATACCATTATGTAACGGAATTCTTTTGTGTGGTTCTGTGAATGAATAATAAGTATTCTTTGCAACGCACATTTTAGTGCACTTCGTAAATGCACATCAATTTTATTTTGTTTGAAAAGGTATAGGATCTTTAAAGTTTATTTGAAACGATTTTTTCCCCATTGACCATAATGTAACGGAACACTTTTGACTGTATGTATATAAACTTGCTACAAACTTTACTTGAAATAGAGATCGTGCTAGTGTCCCTCAATAACATCCAAAAATTCCACGGTAATTCGAGTATATTTTGGAGTTTGAGCGTGGCCAAACGGCCAGACTAACCGAAGTGATAAACACCTTTTAACATTTTTGAAAAGAGTTAAAAAAAGATCCCCTGATTATGAAAAAATTGCACCTCGATTAGGAAAAAAGCGAAAAGTTAAAAACAGTAAGAAATCTTCCATGAAGTTAATTTTTAAAACACAGTAGAACCCCGCTAATTCGGATCCCGTTCATCCGGTTCGGTTTGGTCAATTTTTTTTTTTTCAAGTTTGAGAAGAGATTCGCTAATTTCCATAACATTATTAACTTGTTTCACCGTCGTATTCTGAATAAAAAAAGAACTTTTTTTCTGAAATCTTTTTGAAAGAATACCTTAACCTTTCTTATTTAAGCTCTTATTTAAACTACACGCAACAAACTACTTATGCTCAAGCGGATACGTGTCCGTACGGCTCGCAAAAGGTACAGAAAACTGGCACAGCAGAAAATTACAAACTTTTTTATTACAAAGTAAATATTTTTACAGTCTGTAAATATTCAATAAGTTTAACATAACGGTGATTTTCTGTAAGAATGTTTTATTTTATTTCATTTTTTTTTCTAATTCTCCGGATAATCCGGATTGGGTCTGGTCCCAATTAATCCGAATTATCGGGGTTTTACTGTATCTAAAAAAATTTTCGAAACCATCTCTGTTGTTCAAAAAAAATCTCTCGTTTCTTTCTTTTTTTGAAGTTTGTCAGCTCCAATTTTGAAACGGGGGCGTTCCTATCGTAAAGCTAGATTATCGACAGACAAACTCTTTCGTTTATTGTTATAGATAAATATAAGATTTTTTCTAGTATGATAAAGCCACATTGTTAGATTCTCGTTCTATCGCGCTACTTGAAGGCAATAAAAAATTGCGATACAATATGCAAGAACATCAGGAAATTAAGAAAGCTGATAACCCTTGAATAAATGTTTTAAATTTCTATTCAAAATGTTAGATTATTAATCATATGACAATTTTTCAATTTTTTTGGAGGTTGTTGTATGTCTGTTATATCATTTAATTTTGATTATCAATTATTAAATAATGACAAGCGGTTTTTTTAAACAAAATTTAAATATTTGCATAAAGTTTTATTTTTAAAAGTTGCGTGAAAAAAAGCAACAATTATTACTTTTTTCAATCAATTTGTTCAAAAATTCTGCTCATACTTAAACATTTCAATATTTCAGCATCTTAATTACTTTAAATCTGAAAATGTTAAAGAAAATAATTGATAATAAAAGAATATTGGTCAGTTAAGCTGTTGGCATTAAGCTTACAGGTTATTTACACTAACTGTATAATACAGCCTTATTTTTCCAAAGAATAATGCCCCTCGAAAAGTATAGTAAACGGGATTAGCTTCGTCACCTCCCCCCCCCCCAATATACTTAAACAATCAATCTCTAAATATAATCAGAAATGTAATCTTTTCAAGAAATATCCACGTTCGAAACTTCTGTATAACAACATTTCTACAGCTTGTCTGATAAACAAACCGTTTACCGCATAATTATATCGATCTTTGTTTTTGAGAAATTTAATTTTGAAATCATGGTCTTATTCGCTTGATACACTGTATTAATGTATTATGTAAAATGTAACGTAAAATTGTACTAATTTTAAAGCATAGATGCCAACAGCAGCTGCAATGATTCTCAAATCTCTAATCTTATGCTGATGCAAAAATTAGGCTAAAGGAGTATAGGACCTTGTTTTCGAATCGTTATCTATATATAAAGTTACTTAGAAATTGTGGCTCTGATCAATTTTTTCTTGTTAATCGGAAAGGGACGAAAAAAAAACCGATTTAATGAAGCACGATACAATCTGAATACATATAGATGGGAATTACTGTATTTTGTTTTCTATAAATGTGTTGGGGAGACTGAGGCACATGTGGTTCACATAAACACAGCTTTTTCTCATTGCTGGGTCAATTTCTATTTAGAGAAACTACTCAATATAGTAAACAAAAACTACTCAATATAATAAACAGAACTATGTTTAAGTATGGTATTTTTTTAATTACCTTTATAGTTCTTCTTACTTTTTTTAGTTGTTTTATAAATTCAAGGGGCAATTGTGAACACACATGGGGTGTATGTGAACGCAAGAGAAAATCCTCCTTTGACATGTTTTATATTATCTTATTCATATATTACCATAATCATTAGTTATACTGTATGTTAAATTCACCATAAATAAATATATATATATATATATGTATATTTCTCTAGTTTCTGGATGATATATTTAACCAAATGATTCTAAATAATAAGTAGATTGGGGAAAGGGGGAGGGGATTAGATGACTGATAAAACATTGTTGCAAAAAGAAAAAAAAGACGTAAACTTGAAAAAGTAATTAAAGCATTTAAATTTTGTTCAGGAGTTATTTATTTATTTATTTATTTATTTATTTGAGGGAGATTTTAGAAAGGAGGCATTTACATAATATTTACCGGAAATCTGTCGAAATGCGAAAGATTCTCACTCGTATATTTTCCTTATTTACCTCTAAATTAAAGATTAAAAAAATATTTTTCCGATTATAAGATTCCTCCAAATTTCATTTCTCTTGCTTTTAAAAGAGGTGGAAGGGAAGCTTATAATAGATATTTTACGGTAGTTACAGGTTTAAAAATTTTTACCTTCTTAAAATATCATATCTATATTCAAAGCATCGAATAACGTAGCTGTTTTAGAAATAGAAGCAAACTAATACTGAATGAACAAATGAAATAGAAAAATGAAATAGAAAAAATTGCAGAGTTGCTTAATGTAATACCTTTTATATTAATAATGCATAGAAAATAGTATTGAAAATTGTTAAACAAAATAATGCATACACTTAACTGCATTTTAGAAAATATAAAATTTATTTAAATTACAATTGAACATAAACGAGCTTTTTGCTTTTTATGTATTTACTCACAGATATGTTTGTAAAAGCTTCAATACAAAATTAACTTTATATGACGGAAGTGTCTTATATTTCAAGGAAATTATAGGTATTGCAGTTGACATTATTTCTCATGAAGTTAACTGAAAGGAGCAGAAGTCACAGAATGTTTTCTGAGGAACTTATGAACTATTCATATCTACCCCAACTAGATTGTTCACAAGTGCCTCACATTCATACTAGAGTTAAAATGACAAATCATTAACATTTCTCAATTTTAGAAGAAAATTTTTTATCAAAAATATTTACAGTGAAACCTAAAAATAAGGGACACTCCGAATAAGGGACACCTCTATTTAAGGGACAAAACTTCTGGTCCCAGTCCCTTGGTATAGGACGTGTAATGTAATTACCTCTGAATAAGAGACACTCTATTTAAGGGACACTTGAAAATGAGATAAAAGGGACTCGTTTTTGCATTTCAGACTATGAAGTAGTCTGTGATGAAATGGAAATACAGACTTTTGTAAGCTTATCAAACAGACAGACAGTCATGTTGATACTGATGCATACGTCACAATTAATGAGCATTTATTTATTCACAATTCTGGTTCGACATTAGTGCATTTATCCCCATTGACAGTAATGCTGAAACCTGTGAGGATGATTTGAAAGTGGAGAATAAAAGAAAAGTGTGAAATAAAGAACTTTACAAATCTTTTAGGCTGCTCTAAATCCAAAAGAGGCGACTTTTAAGACATAAGTTGTAATTTATTTTTATTCGGAAATGCCTGAAACTAGTAGGTGTTATTGTTCAAAAAATATGTAATGAAGCTGTTTCTTTTTCTGTTGCAAATGCAATTAATTCTTCAGAAATTATTAACGAAATGGGCTTTTTGAACCAAATTTTCAAGCAAAAGAAGAATAACTATCCAAGAAAGGGTAATAACCGTCTCTGTCACGTGATCAAAATCGCTGATAACTCAATAGGTAATTTACTAATAAAAAAACTGTAATAACAGTTCTATTCCAAATCGTTTCCGTAGCCAAGTGTTCAAATTTTATACCTTTCCATTAAATTTGTAAATGTGTTAAAACTTTTTTTGCTTGCTGAGCAGAGCAGTTGAGAGACTTGCTGCCTTAAAATACGCAAAATAGTTGAATACTGTTTTTTCTGTAAATACAGTTGGTAATGAAGAACTAAAATTTATAAGTATGGTAAATGAACACTTGAAAGGTTTGAAGCTTTAAATGCTAATTTAAAGCTTTAATAATTAAAGCGTTAAATTTAAATTTGTAAAACAATCCCTTTTGACTGATTATACTTCAAGTAAAATTCTTTCAAATGTTTTTATAATTTTTGCATGTACACAGTTAGTATAAAAATACAAATCATTTAATGTTTTAATAATCAATTGAAAATTTTAATTAATTATTTAATTAATTATATTAATTATTTTTCTTCTTTTTGTGTCTGATAACATAATTTATTCTGGTACATTTAAATTTCAACTTTAATGTTTTGTTATTTTTATATCCTTCTGAACAATTAATTAAAATTAATATAAAAAACTCCGAATAAGGGACACCTCTATTTAAGGGACAAAAGTTCTGGTCCCATAGGTGTCCCTTATTTGGAGGTTTCACTGTATTAGTATCCATAATATATATTAAAACATTATTATTTTTTTTTAAATGAATAAATGAATAAAGTTATTCTCTTAGCAAGTTGGAACTGAGAATTTACTTTTGAGATCAATAAACAGTGTTTTGGCTCCTGAGGACAAACAAAATGTCGAAGAGCTTCAAAAATTTTTTACAATATGTATACAGGTGCTATCATCTTTGGTAATTTGTTTGAAAAAAAAAAAACACATAATAACTAGTGAAAAATGGCAATGTTCACAGCTGTCCCATGTTCACATGGGCCCCCGTCTCCCTTACATCTTACTTTGAAATTAATCCTTAAATGTATCATTTTTTATTATGTTTCGAAAAAATTATGCATGATCCCAACCAAAATAAATTGCAACCAAAATAAAAAAAAGTTAAAAACAACCTGCATTCAAATAAATCTCAGCTATCCAATGCCAAAAAAAAAAAAAAAAAAAAAAAAAAAAAAATCATTTCAAAATATTGAAATGCAACTGAGATATCTTTATAAATTTCTTCCATAGAATTAGCATTAATGAGCGGGTCTTATAATTTGACTGAAGTAGCCCCTTAAGGTCCTGAATGAAAATGTAGTTTCGATTTGGAAGTGAAACAACGTGCATTTATGACATCAACAAATGGATTATAACGAAGCTTATCTATTAAAAATGTGTTTGTTGCAATATGGTCTATCTCCTCTTAAAACACATTGTATAAAATCAAACACATTTGGAGCTGTTCATAAATGACGTCACACTTTTCCTCAATGTTTATGACTCTACCCCCCTTTTATCACAAAGTGTCACACTTCATCGTCCCCCCCCCCCCTCCCACTCCACTTGTTATATGTAACGCTATATTACATATACTACATATACTTGCAGTTCAGAAACAAAGCATTATGTTATAGATGATATTTCTAATTTTATTTTTAAACTTTAACTGTGTGTTTTAATGGCTTTTGTGAGAATAACAATAAAAATGATTTATGTACTGATTTTGTACAAAATAAAATTCAGGATTACAACAAAAACTATAATTAATATACAATAGTAATACAATATTAATATGAAAGAGTAATTGAAAACAGTAGTATTTTGGAATTTGAAAGTATATTTGGCTTTAAATCTTATCTTTATTTTATAAATCAAAAAAAAAAAAAAAACTTTAATTGTAAAATAGCTTTAAGATTTTATCTGCTGATTTTTGATGTTTTTATTTTAACCAAAATGTGTGATGTCACATTTCTTCTCCCCCTCCCGCCCCCTTGTCATAAACTGTCTCAATTTCACGACCCCCCCTTCCCCCCAAGCGTGACATAATTTATGGACGGCCCTTTCTACATGAAATAGAGTTTAACATCATTCAATAGAGTATGTAGGTATTATGCAGACGAAGTCGTATTCACTGCTCCAACAATGATGCCAAAAAAAAAAAAGTTACAGTAACCCCTTTTCTTCTTCATTTTAAACGCATATTTAATATTTTATATATCTGATATTAAAAGCAGTGGCAGAAATATTTATATGCGTGTAACTATCTATATAACATAATATAGCATAAATATATTATACTTATTCACACTATTAATTAGTAATTGAAAATAAAACTGACTTTGTTAATATCATTAGTGCTAAAAGCCGTCAATTTGACATGTCTTTAAAAATGTATATAAAATAATTGTTTTGTATTATTATAGTTTATATTTATATTATTTTTGTCTTTTTAACGGTTTGTATTCATTAAATGCTCATTAATTTACCATTTTGAACACGATTGGTAACTGTTAACGATAAACAAAATTAGCGATTGGCAGCCATTTTTAAGACCAGATAACACATAAGTACATTCATTTCTACTACTACTTAAAAAAAAAAAAAAAAAAAAAAAAAGCAAAAAAACTAGTCGAATGCGGTGATCCAAAAGATTTTGTCTTTTTCCTACATGTAAATACTTCAAAATTCATTATCACAGTGCCAAAATTAATTGGCAGTTATGCCAATCGTGAGAATTTTAAAGATATGAAATTCCGTGCATTGGTTCTTGAGATATGACTGTCTTTAAAGTCATGTCAATTTTACGTAACTTAACATCCCCACCTATTGGGTTATTAACACCAAAAACTAATCAGCAAAAACTTGTGACAACGACAAACTAAATCCTAAGTTAAATGAAAATTCGTGCATTAGTACTTGACACAGAGCTATTGCGGAAATCCTGAAAAATAGAGCGTAACAGCGCCACCTGTTCGGCGATTTACAACAAAACATAATCAGCATCAATATTTATCAAGGTATAACTGAATCAAAAGTTTGATCAAAATTCCTGTATTAGTTCTTGAGGCAGAACTATTTCGAAATTGTAAATAATCCGGCGTAGCAGCGGCGCCTGTGGGGAGATTTATACCAAAGTGTAAAAAGCACCAAGTCATATCAAAGACTAACTGAATTTGAAGTTTGATGAAATTCGTGCATTAATTCTTCAGATAAAGCTATTGCGGAAACCGCAAAAAATGCAGCATAACAGAGCCACTTGTTGAGCTATTTACACCAAAGTTTAAAAAGACATTTACTTATGTCAAGGACTAATTGAGTCTTAAGTTTGATGACAATCCGTGCATTAGTTCTGGAGATTGAACTATATAGGAAATTGCAGAAAATGCTGCATAACACCGCCACCTGTTGAGCGATTTACACCAAAAACTAATATGAACCAATTTATATCAGGGACTAACTTAATATAATGTTTTATTAAATTCAGTGCATTAGTTCTTGAGACAGAGCGCTCACTATATTTGACTCATATATAGACAGATTGTGTCACAGACTCACAGACCACAAGCAGACATTTTGTAAAAACATGTTTTTCGGTATCTCTGATCCCTAAAACGTGTAAATCCGTTGAAAACAAGAAGTTGAAAATTTTCACGAATCGAATACTTTCTTCTTGTAAAGATCTTGTAACTAGTTAAAAGAAATGAAATGTTTAGATTGTGATTTTTTAAGAGAAATTCTATACTGGAAACTCAAATGTTTTCAAAGATTACATTTTTAAATATTAACAAAAAAGCACGGGTGCAGAATATGTCCGATCCGGCTATCTAGGATTGGGGGAAAATTTTAACCACCTGGGGAAATTCTGCAGAAACATATACAATTGGTTTAGATTTTAAAAACGAATTCCGTAATTTCTTGAGATAGAAAACTTTCACTACAAATAAAAAGATCTGTATGGCAACTTTCAGAAAATCGACGTCAGAATAATGTGTATCGTATATTTGGGGTGATTCTGTTTCGAATTTCACTTCTGCCATATATACTCGAAGTCTAAGTTGAAAAATAAATGTTCTATATCTACGATAGTACAGCAATTACCGATAACATAAAGTACAATTTTGGGGAAATTTTCATGTGTATTGGGGAAAATTTTGGGAGTAGAAACATTTTCTGCACCCCTGCCAAAAAAGTAGTCGTATTAGTTTTACAGGTAACAGTATGTAAATGAAGAAAAAAGCAATTATACTTACCAGTTGAATGACCCTTAAAATTATGGTATAGGTTCGGCATTGTGCAAGTTCCATGGCTGCTGTAAATTTTCACCGTTCAGAATAGAAGATGTTTGCAACAGGTGTTGTTCCTTTCGTGTCAGATAAGTTGAAGGAATAAAAAAAAAATTATATTTTAAAATCGAAAAGTGTGCGATAACAGATTCTGTACTTATATCGCAGTCTGTTTTATCAGCATTAGAAACTTCAAGGGTATTTCATGCAAACAGTTGTAGATATTGCAATATCAAAAATGAAATTAGATCTTTGTGACTCTGTTTAAACGCCCATCCATTGTACATATCGCATTTAGAATCAGTTAGGAGATAACAGTTTTTGGTATTGTTTCAAATCATTTATTAATTATTCTGAGAAATTATATCTGTCGTAATAAATTTAAATGTATGAAAAATAATGCGTTGAGATTACATTTTTATGGAGGAATTATATTTAAAACAAGTCGGAAATTTCTCAACAAATGTAGCAAAACGAAGTTAAAAAATACTTGGACTTGGTGTAATAGTAGGGTACTTCGGATACAGTATAGCAGGGCTGTCCAACGCGGCGCCCTTTGCAGATTTTCTTGGCGCCTTCTTGAAGATCTCGTGTTTTTTAAACATTTTGGAAGTAAAACTTCATTACAAAGAATGCTTTCTTTAAATTCATTACTATTTTATCAACGATATTTTTAAAATCTGAAGCTGTTTTTTGAAGTTGAGAGCTGTTTAATTTGAAGGATATAAAGGCTTGATTTTTCTTTCTTGACTTTTGAAATTTCAGGGGTTTTTTTCTTTCTTTATTTTTTTTTCTATAATTTTGCTTAAAAAAATAATAAAAAACGCAGAATGATTTCTATCTATCAAAGTACTTCCAGATTATCCCACTGAAACCACCCACATGGTTTGGTCACTATCATGTTTGTCTGCTTCTGTACTTTTCATAAAACTAATCCACGCCTTCAAAATAAAGCAAACCGTTTTTTCACATCCTAAAAGAAACCTATATCTCTGCTATATCTCTGATTTTCATATTTGATTATTGTTATTATAAACGCGATTAAAGTTTCTGTCTCCTTACCGTACAAACATTTTTGAAACAGTCTTCTCATAAAAAATGTACAATTTGAAATTCAATACGCGTAACTCCATAACTGTAGGCGTCTTTTGTTTACCACTGTAAGGTTCGTTTGCATTATGTTAAGACGTCCGTGTATACTAAAGCTATGCGACACTATTGCCACATGTTTTTAGCTACGTAAATATTGGCGCCCTTCATTGAGTGCCAAGAGCTAAGATGCGCCCCTGGTTACTGAAAGGTTGGACAAGCCTGCAGTATAGTATCGAAATCTTTTGTGTATCCCAGTAAATGCTATTTGCTTTCTATTATACAGGAAATAACTTGTAGTAAACCTCAGCAACGCATATCAATTTCATAAAATGTGAAATAGTTTAATATAATTAAAACGCACCCCCAAACAATGTTTCTCTCTATACACCATTATGCAATGGAATACTTTTGTGTGGCCCTGTAAATTAATAACATATATTCTTAGCACTACAGATTGTATAGAATGTATATTTTAATATATACTTCATAGATACATATCAATTGTATTATGTTCGAAAAAGTGTTACACCTTCAAAATGCACTTGAAACTACTTTTTAACTTTGACCATTATATAACAGAATATTTTTTACTGTCCCTGTAATTGAACTATATATTCGATTTTCATAAAACTTAAAATGATTCGAAAAAATTATGTAATAATTGTACATTTTAAATTTCAAATAATTTGGTTGGGTAGTTTTTACGTCGTTATATGCGGACAGAACTTGATAGACAGACGGACGGACTGAACAACAACTATAGGTGCTACGTATTTACATGATTATGAACGCACCTAAAAAAGAAGATAATTTTCGCTGTTTTGTACGAACCATTAAAAAAATAGTGCAGATTAAAGAACTTTACTAACTAAGATAAGGATCCTGAACGCTCAGTACATACTGGATTATACCATATTTTACAGTTTGTTTTTTCATGTTGTAATGTAGATTGTTCATTGTGTTGCCAGGTCCATTATCATAAAAAGTGGATCAGGGAGACAAAACAAATCGAAAAGCTTTGAATCGAAAGCTTTGAAATGGGGACATATAAGTATAGTAAATCATGTGTAATAGAATCTGTTTATAACAAAATAATGTAAAAAAAAAAAAAAAAAAAAAAAAAAAAAAAAAAAAAAAAATCAGGGTCTCAACGGACAGTTATGAGTTTTAAGATGACGATATCTAAAATGGAATTTTCACTGATAATTTGAAATTTCATCTTAAAATAGTTTAATCGCGGATTAAAGGGAAATAATAGTGGCGTCCCATTTATAAAAAAAATGTGCTATAGATGAAAGTTTCTTTACATTTTATCGTTATTATTATAAGGTGCATCTTTATATAGAAATTTTGATAAATACACATCAAGACAAACAATATTAAATTAGGAACTAAGGGTTCAAACAACTACCGAAGGAGATAGGCGCCATTAAAGTTTAGGGTCCAGAATTTCAAATGATTAGAAAAAACGGAAAAATTGCTCGATTCGTTTACGTTTTTCGCTAAAACAATTCTTTATATCAGTATTTTCTTGAAAGTAAATTTTAAAGATAAAGTTCAAAGAATGGTGATAGAGGGCATTTTAGACTTTTGAGTAACGAATAACTGTTCGTTACAAGTTCTACCGTTACTTTTTATATCTCATTAAATATTTTCAAAAGCTTACGCTTAAACTTAAATTTTGAGCTTAAAATCTGAATCGTTGGGAGTAGTTAAATAGCGCAAAAAGGGGAGGAGGGGGTTCAAATTTCTACTCCTGAAAACAATTCAGTTTGCGCAATTTAACCACTCCAAACGATTCAGATTTTGAGCTCAAAATAAAATCTAAGTAAACTTTTGAAAGCATTTAATGCGATACAAAACATAACGGTAAAAAATAATTGTTCGTTACTTCAAATCTAAACGCCCTCTATCAACATTTTTTGAACATTAGCTTTAAAATTTATTTTCAAGAAAATACTGACATAAAAAGTAGTTTTAGCGAAAACCATACACAAATCAACCAATTTTTTCCTTTTTTTTTTTTTTTTTTTTTTTTTTTTTTAATAATTATTTAAAATTCCGGCCCTTAAATTTTAATGGCGCCTGCCTCCTTTGGAAGACATTTGAGATCCTTAGTTTCCTGCTTAATATTGTTCGTCTTGTGCGTACTATTACCCCTTAAACTTTTGCCCAAGATTTTAGATTCTGCACCCTGTATTTATAACATAAAATTTATGACAAAATTCATTTGGATACAGGCAAAGATTTTTTTTAATGATTAATACTTTTTAAAAACCAGCAAAATTTATTTATGCTTAAAACTAAACATGCTACATAAGGCTATATAGATATACCAATAATGGGCACCCTTAATATTTTTTAATTAGTAGTTGGAAGGCTAATGTCAGACGAGCGATTTCTGTCAACGGGAAAAGGAACGGACGCTTTTCAGAATGTAGTCGTCTGCTGCGCTGTTCACACGGACGACTCGATTCCTTTGCGAGAAAAATTGCGAAAAACTTCACGCGTTGCCCTCAACCCGTTGGGCAGCCGTTGAGTTTTGAGGGCTGTTGTATTTTACAGGCTGTGCAGACGAGCGATAGTTTCACGCAGGAATTTCATTATGAGAGTTTTATATTTGCAGTTCATTATCGAATTCTCCCTTTGTAATTTTAAACATTTTTAAAAGACGTGCATTAGATGGTTGCACGGACCAAAGTTTTCAGGCGTGACGCATTAAAAAAAAGTTCGGCCCATTTGACCGGGTGTAAAAGTTAAAAGCTCGTCCCAAACCCGTCCCGTCCTGACTGTAATTCTACAATATAAGGATTTTTACGTCGGTGTGGATAAAAAAATTTTCGGACGAGGAATTCTGACCAGAAATACATATTTTATCCTTTTTTAGGTGAGTTCGTAATTATTATATACATAAAATCCTTCCGTGTATAACGATTCCGGGGTCAACCCATCCACGAGGTAAAACACTTATTGTGACCAATGACAAATTCCATTGTGAAAAGTTATCTCCGATTGTAAAGGCTATCAATTTTTTGTCCAATGCACACGTTCGAGAGTCGTAATGGAGCGTTCTCATTTGTCAGATTTACAGTTTGAGTTGTAAATGACGTCACTACATTTTATTGTGCTTTGAAATATTTTCCCTATTTCAAACACAATGTTCACACTGTTAAAAATTTGACTCATTTGCTGCAGCATCCCTCCGCCGCTTTTATAGAAAACGATTACTTTGCTGTGTTATGGAGCATTCTCATTGGTCATAAAAGAGACATTCTATAAAAGTTGTGGAGTGACGCTGCAGTAAATGGGTCAAATTTTTATCAGTGTACTTTTTGAAATCATGGAAAGATTTCAAAGCGAAGTAAAATTTAGTGACGTCATTAAAAAATAAAGTAACCGCTTTATATAAAAGCTGTGGAGTGACGCTGCAGTAAATGGGTCAAATTTTTAGCAGTACACTGTTAAAAATTTGACCCTTTTGCTGCATCATCACTCCCCAGCTTTTATAGAATACACTGTAAGTAACACACACAAAGTAACCGTTTTCTACAAAAGCGTTGGAGTGATGCTGCAGCAACTGTTAAAAATTTGACCCATTTGCTGCAGCATCACTCCACTGCTTTTATATAAAGCGGTTACTTTACTGTGACATGGAGCATTCTCATTGGTCATAAAACAGATATTCTATAAAAGCTGTGGAGTGACGCTGCAACAAATGGGTCAAATTTTAACAGTGTAATACGGTAAAGTAATCATTTTCTATAAAAGCTGTAATGACGATGCAGCAAAACAGTCAAATTTTTAACAGTGTTTAATTAAAACTTTTTTATTTAAGAAAAGCGAAGGTGCGTTTTAAATACAATTTTGTTAGAATTTTTATATTCGTGTTGCTTTATTTATTTATTTATTTATTTATTACAGCCGTGAATGACTTCATTGTCACATAACGAATCACGATTGTTTACTCTTTATTGTTGACTTTTGTTTTCGATCTTATAAAATAGTTTCTTTTAAGTATTAACTAATGGTATAAAATAGTTAATTCACAAATGTTTTAAAATAGCATTTTTAGTGCATGTTTTGCATTATTAATGCATGTTAATTTGCATGTTTTTTGTGAAATAATTACTGTAATTTTGTGAGTGAAATTCATTAGCTGCATATTCTATGCTATTATTTTACCCATTCAATCAATAATTTGGCTACCCTCTCATATTCGTCTGGAAATGGCCAAAATGGGAAATTTTTTTTATACATTTTGGATATTTTTATTATTTTCTCTCAGTATTTAAAAATATTTTTTGGCTGTAGTTTCACAATGTATTCTTTTATAATTGATATTTTACCTTACTTTATTCTTTTAAAATTTATGCATTTACCATTTGTTCATTACAATCCCTCCCCATCCACCAGATAGTTTTGTTATAATTTTAAATACAGATTTCTATTGAATTTTTTTTTTTTTAGATTTTTCCCTCATGTTCAATCTTTGTATTTTTCAAAATTGTTTAAGACTAAGGTGGCTATGATTGACCAAAGTTGTTGTAATGTTTTATCATCCTTTTAATTCCTATTATCCTTCCCCGTCATTTTGACGGGCTATCTTCTAGTTATATAATAATATTATATTCTTAGAATATATAGTCGTCTTTCAGTCCGTCCGCCCGTCTGTCCGTCCCCATATGACAAAGCAAAAACTAACCGACCGAATGTTTTGAAATTTTACATGCATAATTATTGCAAAATTTTGTCGAGTCATTTCAAATTTCATGAAAATCGGATGTATAGTTTAATTACAGAGGCGGTCAAAAATTTTCTATTACATAACGGCAAATGGGAAAAATATGTTTCAAGTGCATTTTATTGGTGTTACAGATTTTCAAACAGAATGAAATGGATATGCATTTACTGAAATGTATAAAATATACACGTTGTTGCAATATGCGATGCAAAAACTGTTTATTATTTATTTACAGGGTCACACAAAAGAATTACGTTACATAATGTTATAGGATGAAACTTTGTTTTCATCGTATTTTAATCATGTTAAATTATTTCACAGATAATGAAATTGATAAACGTTGCTAAGGTTTACTATGAGTTACATCCTTTGTCATGTAAAGTGCATAATATTTACAGGGGCACACAAAAGATATCGGATGCTATACTGCAACCGAAATACAGTATATAAGAGATATTGCTAGAAGTGCATTTTTAGCTGTGATATGAGTTTTTAACTAAATTTCTACGTGTTGCATTGTGTGTATAAATGCTACAGATCATATACAGGGTAACACAACAGAAACTGCACAGGTTACATATGCAGGAATATGAACGAAATCAGTTTCAAGATGGTTTTTGAATAAGTTTTACATTTTTACGCTGAAGTGCATCTAGTAAGCCAAGATATGTTTATAGAACATAAAAAAAATGATATACAAGGGCGCGTAAAAAATTAGAAACACGGCTATCTATGGAAGATAATCTCTGGAAGTGTGATATCATTAGATTTAAGAGTGTTTTGGTCTTAATTAAATTTTAGCTAAATAATGCCATATACGTGTTATTGAGGTTTACTATACATGCTCAATATTGAAAATAAAATACGCAACGTTCATAGTTTATTTACAGAGCCACTCAAAAAATATTCCATTACATTATGATCTATGGGAAATTTCCTATTTATGCAAATATGATGCACTTATAATCTTCATCTGGTCTGCTCGTCTGTGCGCATAAGACAGCACAAATCTACTAAATAAGTGGTTTGAAATTTCATTCATGCAATTGGTGGAGAATTTTGTGGAGTCATTTCAAATTTTATGAAAATAGGATCAGAACTTAAAAAGATAATAAATAATAAACGCTTTCTTCATTCAACTAAATCCTATCATAGAAAATCAATTCAATCATATCCCTCAATAGGTAATGACACTAGGTTCGACATATTGATTACGTACTATTTAATATGGAATCGTATTATTCTTGTGTTACTGAATTTAAGATCTATAATCGTATCCCATTTTGTAGCCATGCGTTTTTGCATAAGAGTTTAACAGCTATTGCATCAAAATCTCAATACTTATGAAAATAGTTATATACGAATGCACCTCATTTGCCAAATTTAATGTGCAATTTTCAACTTGTTGTTTTTACTTTCTTTATTTTTACAAGAAATAGGCATTGGATTTGTAAAAATTTTCACAATTTCTGGTTTTTGGCGGATTTACACGCTTTAGGGATCAGAGATACAAAAAGCATGTTTTTACAAAATATTCGTCTGTGAGCCTGTTTGTCTGTCTGTCACTCTGAACTTAATGCACGGAATTTAATAAAAATATATATTCAATTAATCATTAAAAAAATGTGTTGCTGGATAGTTTTGATGAAAATCGTTCAACAAAGGGCTCTAAAATGCAGCATTTATCACAATTTCCGCAATAGCTCTATCTCAAAAACTAATGAATGGATTTTCATCAATCTTCAAGTTCAGTTAGTCCATGACATGAATTGACATCTTGAACATTGTTTTGGTGTAAATCGCTCAACAGGTGGCTTTGCTATACAGCATTCTTCTGCAATAGCTCAATCTCGAGAATTAATGTACAGATTTCATCAAACTCTAGATTCAGTCTGTCCTTGGCATGAATTAACGTTTTCTACCTTTTGGTGTAAATAGATCAACACATGGCATTGCTGTGTTTCATTTTGTTGCGATTTCAGCAATAACTCTATCATTAGAAATATTGCATGGATTTTCATAAAATTTCAGATTAAGTTATTCTTTAATATGACTTGGTGGTGTTTACATTTTGGTGTAAATCACGCAACAGGTCGCACTGTTATGCTGCATTTTTAACAATTTCCGCCATAGCCCAATCACAAGAACTAATATATGGATTGTAATCAAACTTTAGTTAGAATTAGGTGTTGATCTAAGTTGTTACAAATCGGTTTTCCGTGTAAATCATCCAACAAGTGGCGCTGTTATGCTGCATTTTATGCACATTATTATACACATTAATATGCACGTGAGTTTATTGATAAATCCTATCTCAAGAACTAATGCAAGGAATTTCATATCATTAGAATTCCCATGAAAGGCATAGATTGCCATTAATTTTGGCACTCTGCTAAGAAATTTTGATATATTAACATGTATGGTACAGAAGAAAGTTTTGTGATTGCCACATCCTTTTAATTTATGTTTATAATTTTCATTTTTAAAGAAAGCTGCAATATATATATATATGTTACAGGCCAAACCCGATTTTAGGCCAAACTAGATTGGCCTAGTCCAAACTAGTCTATCCTAACGCCCATCGGATAAACTAGTTTTTCCTAGGCCAAACTAGTCTATCCTAACGCCCATCGGATAAACTAGTTTTTCCTAGGCCAAACTAGTCTATCCGAACGCCCATCGGATAAACTAGTTTTTCCTAGGCCAAACTAGTCTATCCGAACGCCCATCGGATAAACTAGATTTTCCTAGGCCAAACTAGTTTGGCCGAACGGTCATTAGGATGAACTAGTTTAGCCTGCTATTCATTGGTTTGAATTAGTTTATCCTAGGCCGAACTAGATTGTCCTAGGCCAATTCAATTTGGCGTGATTTTTTTTTTAATCTAAAGGCCGCCACGGCGCCAAATTTCTAGTTTTGTTCTAATTTAGCCTAGGCCAATGTAGTGTGACGCGATTTTAGCTCCCAGACTATCAAAGTATGAGAGCTAATGTGCTCGCAGATTCTGTGTGTGTGTATGTAACCATGTACGTATGTATGTACGTAAGTACGTACGTATGTACGTAATGCGATAACTCCTGATAGAAATATCCAATTTGCTTCAAAATTTGGGCATAGATTTATCCTGTAACGAACTTTTCTGATTAGTTTCAGGGGTTCATTGGATAAGAATAAGGGAAGGGGAACAAAAAGCTAAACCGCCCCCCCCCCTCCACTCCTTAATTTCATTAAGTCAGTTTTCATGCAAAAGTATCAGATTTTATTAAAAATTTAGGTACAATATCAGTTTGATAAGGTACATCCATGATTAGTTGTGGGTGTTCATTGTTGACATATAAAGAAAGGAGGTATGGGGGGTAACACTCTTAATTTATGTAAATAGATTTTTCAGGGATAATTTACCGATTTGTTTCAAATTTTGGATGTGGGTTTATTCTGATAAGGCGTTTACCTGATTAATTTTGGGGGTTCTGAGTTTAAATATAAAGATAGAGCGGATTATTTTTTCAATCGGATAGAAAATTTTGGTTTTATGAAAAGATTTTTAATTCGTAACAGATATTGGTTTTCACGCACATCACTTCACGCGAAATTGTTCGTATTAAAAAAGTAAATATCCGAATCCTTTTAAAAATAAGAAAAAGCTTAAATAAAGCATGACACTTGAAATTTAGGATACGGCGGGGAGGTAGAGTAAGGGGACGCTAGATTTTTTTTAAAAAGCTCAGCGTTTTTTTTAAGTTTTAGCTGCTAATTAAATATAATTTTGTGAAACTTTTTGAAACATAATATAACATGATGTTAAATATTTAAGAAAAAAGATGCCGCGTCAAATACCACTATTTTCTATTAGTAATTTTTGTAAAAATGTTAAATTCTTGTTGGAATTGTTGAAACTTTGTGATAGTTTATAACATGTGATAAAAAATTGTATAAAAAGTCCCATTACGAAAGGGAAAGGGGGGGGGGGGCAAACAAAATCAGGAAATATAACGGAAATTCTAGGTTGATCTATTTGAAACTTTAAGATAGTTTATGACATATGATATAAATTTATAAAAACATATTTCGCATTTAATGCCACTATTGAAGAATAGTGATTTTTTCAAAAATCTCAAATTCTTGTTTTGAAGCACCGCGACATCGAGTAACATATTTACTGATAGATTATTTAACGGAGTTTTCTTAAGATACAGTTTTGTTAGTAATAAGGTACGCTCCCTGGTGATGGAATGTGGAACTAATGCGAGCACCCTGGTGTTGGAATTTGGAACTAATACAACGCGATTTAGGTATTTACGAATGTTGAATCGAAAAGAAAGAAACATGATGATAAATACTTAAGAAAAAGGATTCCGCATCGAAATACCACTATTTTCTAATAGCAATTTTTGTAAAAATGTTAAATTTTTACCGGAACTTTTTGAAAAATCCATAACTACGTCTTTCAAATTCTAATTCAAGCTGAAATTTGATGAAAATCTGTGTATTAGTGCTATTTCAGATATTTGAATTATCGCAGAAGTCATAAAAAAACTGGATAGAAGCGCTAATTATTGAGCCATTTACTCTAAAAACAAAAGAATATTAATTTATATCAGGGACTAACTGAATTTGAAGTTTGATGAAAATCCGTGCATTTCTTCTTGAGATATTGCGATAATCATGAATAATGCCACATAGCAGCGCCACCTGTTGCACGATTTACTCCAAAAACTAAAAAGTACTTTTGTACTTTTTTATATCAAGGACTAACAGAATCTGGAGTTTCATGAAAATCCATGCATTAGATCCTGAGATAGAGCTATTGCAATAATCACGAATAATACCGTATAGCGGCGCTACCTTTCAAGAGATTTACTCCAAAACTACAGAATACTAATTTATATCAGGGACTTACTGAATCTAAAGTTTGATGAAAATTCGTGCATTAATTCTTGCAACAAAACTATTTTAGGAATCGGGGAAACTGAGCACAACAGTGCCACCTATTGAGCAATTAACACGAATACGTAAAAGATTTAGTTCATATCACGGATTTACTGATTCGGAAGTTTGATGAAAATCCGTAAATTAGTTATTGAAATAGTGTTAATGCAAATCAGTAAAAACGCACTTTAGAAGCGCCATATGTTGAACTATTTGCATGAAAAAGTAATCAGTATCGATTTATATCAGGGACTATCTGAATATAAATTTTTATTAAATTCCGTCTATTAGTTCTTGAGATACAGCTATTGTGAAAATTGTGAAAAATGCAGCATATCATAGCCATGTTGAGTGATTTACTTCAAAATATAAACAACACCAACTCATGTCATGGACGAACTGTATCTAAAGTTCGATGGAAATTTGATTGTATTAGCTATTAAGATAAAGCTCATGCGTAAATCGTAAAAAATGCCAAACAGTACTCCACCTGATGAACGATTTACACCAAAAACTAATCAGCATCAATTTAGATCAGAGACTGCCTGAATATAATTTTTTATTAAATTTCGTGCATTAGTTCTTCAGCCGTGTCCCCACAAACTGCGGCAGCGTATAGCAGGTGTGCTGCAAGCGTACTGCCGAATGCGCTCTTCCTTTTCGAATGAACTTCGAAGCGAACAAAATTTAAATCGTAGCAAGCATGCTGAGCACGCACCACCGAATGTAACCCTCCTTTTCGAAAGAACCTCGAAGCAAACGAAATTCGAACCATATCCCCGCTGCCCACGCCAGTCCGATAGCGGGCGAAGCCAGCAATTTTAACTAACAAGGAAGGTCTCCATACGGGCATACTCAGAAAAATCTGAAAAAATTACAGAATGTTCTTCTCATGTAGTTATATATGTTTATAAAAAAAATTTCGGCGGAACCTCCTTATAACATCCGTAAAAAAATAATAAAAATTTCGTTTATTTAGCGATTTATCTCCAGTTGGCGAATAAACGAAATTTCGAAAAATACGCTTGTACGCTTCGAATACTTTTTAAAGAAAAAACTTTCTATGCTCAATTTATTTAAATAAGTTTAGTTTAAGTAATTTTAGTTTTGCATTTTTACTTTACTTTAAGTGTAATTTTGTCATATACGTTTATATGTACTTATAACAAAATGCAATTAATATATTTTATCATTTAAAACACAATTTAAATTGATTAAAATTGTTCCAAATTGAAAAATACACTGTTAAAAATCTGCTGCATTTTGTTGCAACGCACTCCCTTGCTTGTATAGAAAACGGTTACTTGGCCGTGAAATGGAGCTTTCTCAGTGGTTGGAATAGAGATATTATATACAAGCGGTGGAGTGCGTTGCAACAAAATGCAGCAGATTTTTAACAGGGTCAATTCACCGTGCTATGGAGCATTCTCATTGATCAGAAGAGAGATATTCTATAAAAGTAGTGGAGTGACGTTGCAGTAAATGCTGCAGATTTTCAACAGTGAAGTCAATTAAAATCAATTATCAGATTCGTTAAAATCGTCTGCTTTTGGCGAGGAAATGCACTGCTTGCCAAATCCCGCGTCGCTTTCAGCTTTTCACGCCAATTATTCCAAACTATTTTATTTTTTTACATATCTAATAATGTAATTCGCCGCTAATTTTCACTGATCCTTTATTACCTACATGAGTAGTTTAATTCGTATTTTTTTTTAAAAATTCTGAGTATGCCCCCAATGGAGACCTTCCTTGTAAGCCACGTTATATTTGTTCCTCATTCCAACACCAGGGAGCGTACTCTATTATTAACAAAACTGTATTTGAATGAAACTCCGTTAAACAACCTATTAGTAGATGTGTTACTTGAGGTAGCGGTGCTTTAAAACATAGAATTTCCGTTATATTTCCTGATTTTGTTCGCAACCACATCCTCTTTCACGCCGAAATGTAACTCTTTTTTTATATAAAACTAGGGGGCCCCCGCCCCCCTGCTCGCTATGCTCGCCAACCCTCCGCGTAATCGCTTCGCGATTCCAAATTATTGTCTACCCCTGCTTGCAGCGCTCGCCAATAACCCATGGTATGAATAAGCATTTGCAGACCTTTCAAATGATGTGTCACACGACTGGTGTTGTAAAGAAATAAAAAATGTGCCCCCCTGGGGGGCAGAGTGGGGGTGACACACAAGACATCCATAAAATGAATAAACAGTTGCAGACCTTTCAAATGATGTGTCACACAATTGGTGTTGTAAAGAAATTTCAAAATGCGCCCCCTCTGAGGGCAGAGGGGGGGGGGTTACACACAAGATATCCATAATATGAATAAGCAGTTGCAGACCTCTCAAATGATGTGTCACACAATTGGTGTTGTAAAGAAATTAAAAATGTGCCCCCCTGGGGGGCAGAGTGGGGGATGACACACAACACATCCATAATATGAATAAGCAGTTGCAGACCTTTCAAATGATGTGTCACACAACTGGTGTTGTAAAGAAATTAAAAATGTGACCTCCCTGGGGAGAGCAGAGTGTGGGGGTGACACACAAGACATCCATAATATGAATAAGCAGTTTCAGACCTTTCAGATCTTGTGTAACACGACTGGTGTTGTAAAGAAATTAAAAATGTGCCCCCCCTGGGGAGCAGAATGGGGGATAACACACAAGACATCCTTTAAATGAATAAGCAGTTGCAAACCTCTCAAATGATGTATCAAACGACTGATGTTGTAAAGAAATTAAAAATTTGGCGAAATATTACAGTTATCGCCAAGTTGGCGTCACTTTAGACAACTAATTTTGGTCGCCAAATTTGGCGATATATCGCCAAGTTGGCGACAAACTTGGCGATTGTTGGCGATAGTAACCTTTCCTCTCTTTATGGTGACCCATATGGCGATGCATAGACGGAGCCCTTTCCTGATTGGTCTATTCGACTCATGGAAGGAGTGGACAACCCGGATTCGTTAGTTCCGGAAATCTTCCACATCAGCATCATTTCAGAAGTCATTCCTTTTAAGGCTAGTTTTTTTTTTTACTATAGAAGGATTATATCATATGCGATAAACTATCACAAAGTTTCAAAAAGTTCCAGCAAAAATATAACATTTTTACAAAAATTACTATTAGAAAATAGTGGTATTTCGATGCAAAATCCTTCTTCTTAAATATTTACCATCAAGTTTTTTTTCACTTCACAGTTCGTTCGCCTCAACATACGTCCGTTTCAAGATTTTATATAAAAGAAAAGGCCCGATAGCGGGCGAAGCCATCTGGCTTGAACTAAATCGCGTCCAAATTCCAACACCAGAGTGCTCGCGTTACATTAGTTACACATTAGTCCGTTATAGTAGTACGTACATACATAAGTATGTACGTACATACATGCATACGTACGTACATAAGTATGTACATACGTACGTACATGGTTACATAAACACACACAGAATCTGCGAGCACATTAGCTGTCAGGCTTTGATAGTCTGTGAGCTAAAATCGCGTCGAATTGCATCGGCCTAGGCTAAATTAGATCAAAACAAGAAAGTTGGCGCCGTGGCGGTCTTTAAATTCAATAAAATCACGCCAAATTGAATTGGCCTAGGACAATCTAGTTCGGCCTAGGATAAACTAGTTCAAACCAATGAATAGCAGGCTAAACTAGTTCATCCTAATGACCGTTCGGCCAAACTAGTTTGGCCTAGGAAAATCTAGTTTATCCGATGGGCGTTCGGATAGACTAGTTTGGCCTAGGAAAAACTAGTTTATCCGATGGGCGTTCGGATAGACTAGTTTGGCCTAGGAAAAACTAGTTTATCCGATGGGCCTTAAGATAGACTAGTTTGGCCTAGGAAAAACTAGTTTATCCGATGGGCGTTAGGATAGACTAGTTTGGACTAGGCCAATCTAGTTTGGCCTAAAATCGGGTTTGGCCTGTAACATATATATATATATAGTTTTATATAAAAATATGAAAATTATGGAAAATATGAAAAAAATGAAAAAAGGGTGCATTAACAATGAATTAGAACAAGAACATCATCAAGGAACAACATAAAACAATCTCCCTGCTCCTCGGAAGGTGGGGGGGAACAACAAGTATCAAAAAGCTTTATAAATGTATCCTCACAGGTTTCGAAAGGAATGACAGTTTTGCATACTCCATGTATATAAAAATGTATTCATTATTATACACATTAATATGCACGTGAGTTTATTGATAAATCCTATCTCAAGAACTAATGCAAGGAATTTCATATCATTAGAATTCCCATGAAAGGCATAGATTGCCATTAATTTTGGCACTCTGCTAAGAAATTTTGATATATTAACATGTATGGTACAGAAGAAAGTTTTGTGATTGCCACATCCTTTTAATTTATGTTTATAATTTTCATTTTTAAAGAAAGCTGCAATATATATATATATATATATATAGTTTTATATAAAAATATGAAAATTATGGAAAATATGAAAAAAATGAAAAAAGGGTGCATTAACAATGAATTAGAACAAGAACATCATCAAGGAACAACATAAAACAATCTCCCTGCTCCTCGGAAGGTGGGGGGGAACAACAAGTATCAAAAAGCTTTATAAATGTATCCTCACAGGTTTCGAAAGGAATGACAGTTTTGCATACTCCATGTATATAAAAATGTATAAGCAAAATAACTTTAAACAATAAAACCAAATAATGACTAGCAACAAAACCATAAACCAAATCAACTCTTGATGAAAAAATATTTTTAAATCTTAATAAAATAAGAACAAACGACAGTAATAAAATGTCTTAAATAACTTGAAAATATACAAAATAGACGTGCAGGAAAGCCATGCCCCCACCTTGACCTATGAGGAAAAAAGAAAAAAGAGAGACACTTGTTAAAAAATTCCACACTTCCATACTTTACGAGCAAGAACAAATAGGCCTAAGATGGTAACTGGCCAGCGTCAAATACTTGATTTATCGTTCCAATATCCAATTTCTTCAAAAATGAGTTCCAGGTCTGTTTAAACCAAAAAGTTGAATCACATCACCCTGCTGACTTTCCTTAAGGACATTCAACAGCAAATTTTCATGTATTCAACTTCCCGGAAAAAACCTCCATCATGATTTTTGGTCTTAGAACTGTTGCCATTTCAAGAAACCTTTCTTAAGATCATTTACATAATGAAAAATAAATTGAGCTGCTTGGCGCCATTTGTATGGAAGTATTTTAACTTATACACTTACACGAGGTATATATATATATATATATATATATGAAACGATATGGCAATTTTCTATTTATGTGCTAATTTATGTTCTCTAAAGCTAATGTATCAGTTCTCGTAGAATACCATCTTTGATGCATAATACGTCTATTCACTTAAGAACCAATAACAGGGTGAGCAGTCGTCATGGTAAGCAATGGATTTGTACGCTTAGGTGTTTCTCCGAAATAAAGGCAAGCCAATCGGTTTCTAATCATTATTTATTTAGAGCAAAAAATAAAGTTATTCCACCGGTCACCATTCCACACAATTAACACTAAACCATTCGCTCTCAAAGCTGCGTCATCTCCATGT
The DNA here is from genome assembly GCA_964019185.1 of Maratus speculifer. NCBI lineage: Eukaryota > Metazoa > Arthropoda > Arachnida > Araneae > Salticidae > Maratus > Maratus speculifer. The sequence continues at coordinate 311,905,549 of OZ025296.1, read as the reverse complement.
TCTAAATTATCGGAAAAAATGAGACGGGCATCTTAACAAATCAAAGATCAGCTGCATTCTGACGCTCTCGTATCCTAAAATGAGCTTCCCAGACTTTACGAAAAAACTAGCCCTTCCCATTGTTAGCGTAAGCAATTTAAAGACTCATTAGGATTAATTTCAATGCTAAGACAGCCGTCATCACCATCTCCTATTGGTAGTTGGGGCGTGTCCTCTTGTAAGAACTGCTAACTAAGAGCGTAATAATACAGCCTGCTCACACGTAAGCGCAGGAACATTCTCCATCAGTCGATTTTAATAAAACAAAATTAAAGTCTCGATAAATATTCCAAAAAGGGAAAATCAACCTCTACACTGAAAGAAAGATTTCGCAATTACTCCCCCTGTTTTTTAAGAAAACAATCAATAGATTATTACTAAGTTAAATAAATTAAGATAAAAGAACTTTAGCTGTTAAAATATTACTACATTATGAAAACTGAGAATAAAAGTATTTTCCATAAAGTTAGAATTAAAAACTCAGGGCGGGCAAAATGTCGCAAAATTTTTTTATTTATTACAAATCCCTCCTCCCAAAAGACGGGTGAAAATGTAGGTCTGAGACCTGCAAGTTCACTGAAAGGGAGATGATGCAGACTTAGATCACGAAGTTGTCGATAGAAGTAATAATAACTAATAATAATAAAAATAAAAATAAAACTATTTTTTTATAAATATGGAATTTAAATTTAGGAGCACTAAGGTGATATGTGGAATAACTTTTAAATTTACATATTAAAATAGGAATCAACAAAAATACAAGATATGATCTTGTTTTAAAATACACATCATAAAGTAATTTGAAAATATAAGCAATTAATCATAGTATATTTTTTAACATGAAAATAAAAAACAATAACGTTGAATTCTTTCTTGACAATTACGAAACTAAATATGATGAAGAAATTTAATAGAAATTTCTGGAAATAAATTTAACAGTTTGTTTCAAAAATCCATCTAAAAGTCACATTTGGAATGGAATACTTCATTACCTCCTTTCAAGGATGTCTAATTATATCGTTATAGACTATCCAATTTCATCATCTAACATCATAATATAATTCAATTTTTTTTTTTTTTTTTTTTTTTTTTTTTTTTTTTTGTAAGAAAGTCCTAGAACATTCATAACAGTTCCATTTTTGGAATCTTTGTGAAAATACTTTTATAATTATATTTTTATATAATAACACATTTTATAATATAGTAATACAGTAATAATACATTTTACCAATGTCACAAACAAAAAATATAATAAAGAAACACAATAAGGGAAAATACCAATATAAATAAATATCATAATAAGTATAAGTAAATCTCATAATGGGTACAAGTAAATCATCTAACAAGTATAAATAAATATCACAAAAGACATTCTTTAAATTCTAATTTATATACTTAATCTCATTTGTCACATCTCATGTATTTGGGATGAAATATAGAGAGAAGTAGAATAGAATAAAGAATATAATCAATTATGTAATCATTTACTTAATCCTGTATTCGGATTAAGCAGGAATATGTACAAAAAATAAAATAACATAAAATAAAATAAAATGAAATAAAAACAAAATAAAAATTTTGTTCATGTTTGAGAATGCAAGTGACCTTTCAACTACTAAGATTCTTAGAAAGAAATATTAATAAATAATAAAAATTAAAGACAAGATTTAATCATGTCAAATAATTACGCAATAAATATTTTCTTGGTGTGATAAAACATTGCAAGATGCAAGAAGAAAAGAGAAAAAGAAACAAAACTAAATTCTAATTGACATGTACTTGGACTGGAATGCAGAAGCAGAGAGAGAGAAAAAAATATTTTAAAGTGATAAAAATTTGGTTACCTGTCATATAATTAAGTTAATGATTGATAGATTAATTTTAATATTACAATTAGGTTCAGTTGTAAATTAAAATGAAAAAAGGTTGACTTAAATTTTAATTTTTATTATATTATTCTAAGTTATATTTAGAGTAATTCAATACAAAATAAGAAATTTTCACTTTGCTCATTTACGCGGGCATAAACAAACAAATATAAAAATCTCCAGACAAGTGATACTCTCGCTGCAGTCAAGAAATATCATTGTCATTCTGTAAGAATTACAGGATTTTATCTGAATTCAAATATGAAAAGAAATTTACTGTTTGAGAGAAAAAAAAAAAAAAAAGGTAAAAACTAGGGATTTAAGTTTAAGCTACAGTTTTTAATTGAGTTTGTTGTTGTTGTTTAGAGGGTTGTTGCTCATGACTTAATTTAAATTTATCAGGGGAATAATAAGGCCTTAATTTAGATACATGTACAATTTCTGATCTTTTGAATTGGTTTTGCCTATCAATTTCGAAATTTACTTCGGATAATTTGTTAAGGATTTTATAAGATCCACTAAATACTTGTGATAACTTTCTAGTATTAGGGTACTGAAATTCTTCGTAGATAACTAGATCGCCAATTTTAAATTTTGGTTCGACATAATTTTTATCATAATATTTTTTATTTTTTAAATGAAATTCATCAGTTCTTGCTTTAGAAAATTTAAGGGCTTCATTAACAGGGGGATAATAAACTTGTTATAAGGGGGAGTCATTAGGGTAATTGACCAAAAAGTAAATAAGCAGGTGGAAATTTAGTTGGCGTATTTTCAAAAGTAGAGTTTTCCGGCAACCCTAGCCAATTATCTTAGCCCCAAAATAAGGCAAACGAAAACCTCGTAGCACCATACTTGAAAACTTAACTCACTTTTGGCGCGAAATAAACAAATAAAAATTCAATATAAAATATTTAAAGTATAAAAAAATATGAAATATGATTTTAACTGAGAATTTTTATCGGTTTTCTAACTTTTATCATAGAGATACAAAATGTACTAGGTTTCGACGCTAGGTGCGAGCTACACCAAAAGTGGTTCCCTTATTAGCATTGAGGACGGTAAGTTTTATGCTATCGAAATCGGCATGATTAAAATTTAGAATTATCTCTGTTTTTAACGTTTATATTTTTACATTTTTATTATCTTGCACCAAGCTCCATTATAATAATCATAATCATTATTCACCTCTGCCTGCCCTAATCAAAGGGCGGATCTGGAGAGTTCTCAAAATGGGGGCGATTTTAGAAATTTGGAAACTCCAGTCGGATGCACGGGTCGGAGCTCATTTCTTTAATGCGGGTCTGTTGTTTCGTCTACTTTTTTGCTGTGGGTCGGGCTTGGGTCGGGCTTGGCTGTCATTATTTTTGCTCCTGGTCGGGTTAATTTCTATTTCAGTCGGGTTTGGGTCCGATCGACTACTACATTTTGTTGTTGGTCGGGTTCACTTTTATTTTTTAACTGTGCTTAGCGCATTTGGGGCGTTTGACATACAATTCTAATTTGGGGGAGTTTAGTATTTGTTTTTTATTTTTGCGAAAAGGGTTCGGGTTGACCCGAATTGATTGGTGTGAGTCCTTTGATAAAAGTTTCGTTCTTTCTCGCAATTTTTGGATGAAATGAGCGTCTGTTTCACGATCCTTTGAAGAAATTTGTGTTTTCCCCGCGATCATTTCACAAAATTTGATGTCCAGTTCGCTTCTATTTTTTGTTGCTAGTCGGGTTAATTTTTAATTTTTGTTATGGGTAGCATTTGGATCCGGTTAACTTCTACTGCTTGCTGCGGGTCAAGTTAATTTTTAATTTTTTGCTTTGGGTCGGGTCTGGGTCCGGTTAACAACTATATTTTGCTATTGGTCGGATTGACTTTTACTTTTTAGTTGCGCTTAGCGTATCGGGGCAGAACATCATACATTTCGGATTTAAATCAGTTACAGATTCGGTTTTTACTCTTGCGAGAATAGTTGACCCAATTTTGATCGCGATCCTTTGACGAAATTTGCGTTTTTCTCCGATCCTTCAACGAAATTTTCTTTTATCCGTGAACGTGAACCTCCAAAGGAATTCAGATCAGAGACGTACCGAACGTTTAGCTTTACGGGTCGCAGTCGGGGCAATAATGTTTATCATACTATCTTGATCAGAGACCGATTGAATATTTAGCTTTTGTTCCGGGCCGAGCTACGAACTGGAAATTTTGTCCAATGCAAACTTCTAGGAAAAATGAAATCGAGACCAGGATCGGTCTGGAAGAAAAAGAAGCCTGTCTCCACCCGAATCTCCAGAAAGCAAGATAAGGACACGACCCGATTCAAAATGAGGGAAAACCTTACCCAGTCCAAGTCTTTTGGACTTACACTGGTGCGACTCATGCCAGGCCGTGACGGGCTCGAGATTCGCCCAAGTTATTTCTCGTGAGGCATAATGTCACTTTGTAAACCCTTTATTATCCCAAGGGGGGGACTTCGCCCCCTTCCCCAGCCTCTTAGAACCGCTACAGCATACGGGCTGTGTTGAACCCTGATCGGGCGTTTAGCCTTTATTCCGGACGGAGTCTGGGCTTGAAAATTTTGGCCCGTGTATACCTCTAGTAGGAAGGAAGTCTACGCCAGATCCGACCTGGAAGAAACTGTGTGCTCCAGCTCTGCAGAAAGAAAAGACCCGACCTGGTTCTGAAAGTGTGAAGACCTCAACCAGTCCCAGTGTAATAAATTAAAGTTGGTGCGACCCGACCCGGGTCGCGCCGGTCTCGAGTTTAGGACCAAAAACTTTTCCGTGCGGGCATCTAATGTCGTTCTGCAGATCCAGGCTCAAGGAGGGGGAGAGAACGATCGTCCCATCCCCCCCCCCCTTAGATCCGCCATTGCCCTAATCTCAACTCATTATTCTTTGTAAATTTAATTGTATTACATCGGAAAAAGTTTCTCAGAATGGTTAGATAATTAAATGATATTAAAACAATAGCAAAAACGGTTATCTCTTATCTCAGTTTAAATACACTATTTCCCATGGATGGGCGTTAAAATGTAATCACAAAGGTGTATTTTCAATTTCGATATTACACACAATATCTACAACTGTCTTTATGAAATACCCTTGAAGTTTCCAATGTTGATAAAATAATCTGCGATATAAGTACAGAATCTGTTATCGTGCATTTTTTGATATTCAAATATTTTTTTTTCGGTTCCTTCAGTTATCTTACGCGAAAAAGAAGCAACACCTGTTTCAATCCTCTTCGATTCTGAACATTGAAACTTTTCAGCAGCCATGGAACCCGCACAGTGCCGAACCATTACTATAATTTTAAGAGTCATTCAATTGGTAAGTATAATTCTGCTTTTCGTAATTTATACCTGCATTTTTGGGGATTTTAGTTTTGAAAGTTTTATTTACATTCAGTCAATATTTAAGGGAGGAGAATCGTGTAAATCTTTTTTCAATGTTTCCTGTTCAGTGCTGATTTCAGCCCCCCCCCCCTACCCGGAGCAATGAAGTGTCTCTAACGGAAAAGAAAGATTTTGTGTTTTCAATGGTCAAAAAGTGTAATTTCCCCCTGGAACTCTATGTTGTCCCCCCCGGAGCCACAGAAATCAGCGACGTCATTTTTTTTTCAATAGATTTTTTTTTAAACTTGTAGATTTAAAATTTTATATTACCTTGTACTTTATTGTAATTGAATAAATGCTCTCGTTTTCATTTTTAAAAATCTTAAAAAAAAAGCGTTTTACACGAGTCTCCCCTGTTAAGGATATAATCTATGAAAATGTTGGAAATTGCAATATAGAATTATAAACTAGCAATTTCATTTTCTTTGTACTAGTTTTCTTCATTTTATTTCTTTTAGTAGCATTGAGATTGAATAATGTTCACCTTTAACAACTGTGTCAAAAATTGTCACATAACTAGTGTGGCCGATCTACATTACAATGACGAATAAAAGGCTTCATTAACTTATAAAATACTTTTCTGAACTAAACTTTATATGTATAGAAATACTATACTCAAAATACTCCCATTCAAAATCCCACAAATGTTTCTGTACTACACATTTTTTATAAAACTGTTATAACTAAAATTCATGTATTCAAAAGCCTCTGGGGTACTGAAGTACCAAAGGAAAAAAAAATTTCGGTAGTAATTGTAGTTAAACTGAAGGTTAAACTCTAAAAACTGTAAAAAGCAGTTTTCTGTCTGGCCCCACCAGTGGCCGCGAGGTTCTGACCTCCAAACTGGTAGGCGGTAGGTGCTGGGTTCGAACCCAGTCGCGACCGTCGGCCTAACCGTTCGAAGTTTTCCGTGGTTTTCTTCGAACCTTGCGTAAATACGGGTTAGGTTCCCTTAGAAAGACCCCCACGGAGGGCAACCCACCCCATAGGGCCCATATCCCATAGCGTAGATAATTGGCCGACAAAAATACACCACACCAGTTTTCTGTCTGACCGGTAACATCAGTTGAAGGTTAAATTTTCTTATGTCAAAAAATAAGTTCGGTAAGATTTTTTTATATAATGCATGTGTGTACAAATCAGTATATATTCATTCCCATCTATCTGGCCAATTTATTGACAATTTTGATTTAAAAATATATTTTAACATATAAATGTTGTTGACTGCCTCACAAACTACAGAGCTTCTTTTACCTTTATAGTTTAACTTGTAATATTCAGTTTAATTCTAGATAGTAATAAAATTTTATTCCGTTTGGTCGTCTAGCACTATCGACAGAGACTTTTCAATAGTTGAATTTTAATCATAATAGTCTTGCTCTTAACGTTTATTAAAAAATACGATGAAAGAATTGAATCTTTTATTCCTTCCCGCTTTGATCAAGCGGTCTCAGAGACCGCTCACGTTTGACGTCCTACAATTTTTGTTTCCCAAGTTAGGGTTCAAGGGTGTATTCGAAAAAACGTTTTTCCACCTTCAGCAGCTCGATATTTTCCGATACAATTTCAGGCACATTTTTAAAAGTAGAAACATGAAACTTGCTGATGTGATTTTTAAAGAGACGTATGAGGTACCGTGTGATGTCGTTTTGCGCTCAATTCATTAGAATTTGATTTATAAACAATTATCTTCTTAGTATGACCCTTTTTTTCGTTCCCACATCTCCCGCTTCGAAAAAATCGGTTCAAAATGTCGTTTTTGATTGCTCTTTTTTGCAATATTTTCTGCATTTATCAAAGAATCGACAATCACGGCACTTTGTGTACTTTCGGAATAAGACAACTTTCCAGTTTGATGCATTTGAGAACAAAAATGAATTTAAAAATAAATCGGAAAATAAAAAGTTTGAATCGAAATATACCCTTAAATAAGAAGGGGGGAAGCGAATGTAAGTACATAAAGACTGAAGAAGAGTGTTAGCTTCTTATTTTAGAAACCAGAGGATTTTCAAAAAAATAGTCTTTTGAGCATAAAAAAGTAACACCTCCTTCATATCATTCTTTCAGTAAAGAGGAAATGTTCTAAATGTATCAAAGTTCGATTGATAGAGGTTATCAAGTACTATATTATCAGCAGGGGAAAGGAAATAACAAAATGCTCTTTATCTATGAGAAAATGTTTTGAAAGCCACCCCTTTAATTTCTTTAATCATTATAGGAGGTGGATATTTAAAGATATAGTACTTTACGAAGTGTTCAAAACCGTGGAATATTTTTGAATTAGAAGGTCCAACAATAATGATAATATAGTTATAGGATGGGCCTCCGTGGCTGAGTGGTTAAGACATCACGCCGCTAATCGTGAGGTTGTGGGTTCGAATCCCACTGGCTCTGTTGCACACGCACTTTGTGTATAGCTCCTGGTTGTACTTCTCTTGTGTTGTAATATTTCCTTGTGTGCTATCTCGTCCCTCTATACTGACGATAGCTTATAAGCAGGCTTTATGTCGAGCACACAAGTCAAATAGATGTATGATGTTCAATAAACAACAATAGTTATAGGATAAATTAAAAGTTTTTAGAACTGGTATTTGTTAGCTCACAAGTTATCAACGCTTGAGAGCTAATGTGACTGCAGGTTATACAGGGTGTATCTAAACTCTTAAACAAAACTTTAAGGGGTGATAGTACACATCAAAACAAACAATATTAAATGGGAAACTAAGGGTCCCAAACATAATCCGAAGGAGATAGGCGCCATTAAAGTTTAGGGTCCAACATTTCAAATGATTATATAAAACGGAAAAATTGGTCGATTCGTTTGCGGTTTTCACTAAAAGTATTCTTTATGTCAGTACTTTCTTCAAAATAAATTATAAGGATGAATTTTAAAAAATGTCGATAGAGGGCGCTTTAGACTTTGGAATAATGTAGAACTATTTTTTGCCGTTATTTTTTGCATTTCATTAAATGTTTTCGAAAGCTTAGACTTAAATTTAAATTTTGAGCTCAAAATCTGAATAGTTGGGAGTGCCTAAGTAGCGCAAACTGAACTGTGTTCAGAGATTCAAATTTCAAATGATTATAAAACATGAAAAATTGGTCGATTGGTTTGCGGTTTTCACTAAAACAACTCTTAAAATCAGTATTTTCTTGAAAATAAATTTTAAAGATAAATTTCAAAAAATGCCGATAGAGGGCGCCTTAGACTTTGGAGTAACGTACAACTGTTTTTAACCGTTATTTTTTAAATCTCATTAAATGCTCAAATAATGCTTAAATTTTGAGCTCAAAATCTTAATCATTGGGAGTAATTAAGTAGCGCAAAATTGAGGTGTGTTCGAGGGGAGGGGGGGATTAAATTTCAACGCCTGAACATAGTTCAATTTGCGCATTTTAACCACTCCTAACGATTCAGAATTTGAGCTCAAAATTTAAGTCTAAGCGTTTGCAATCATTTAATTAGATACAAAAAATAACGGTTAAAAATAGTTGTTGGTTACTCTTAAGTTAAAAACGCCCTCTAACGAAATTCTTTGAAACATTTTATTAAAAATTTATTTTTAAGAAAATACTGACATAAAGAATAGTTTTAGCGAAAACTGCAAACGAATTGACCATTTTTTCCGTTTTTTATAATCGTTTGAAATTTGAGGCTTCTCCATTTCACTTGAAACACAGTTCACTTTGCGCTATTTAATCACTCCCAATGATTCAGATTTTGGGCTCAAAATTTAAGTTTAAGTCTATGCTTCCGAAAACATTTAATGAGGTGCAAAAAATAACGGCAAAAAATAATTGTTCGTTACTCCAAAGTCTAATGTGCCCTCTATCGACATTTTTTGAAATTTATCTTTGTAGTTTATTTTCTAGAAAATACTGACATAAAGAATAGTTTTAGTGAAATTCGCAAATCAATTGTCCAATTTTTCCGTTTTTTATGGGTTTTTTTGAAAATTTGGACCCTAAACTTTAATGGCGCCTACCTTCTTCGGAAGACGTTTGGGACCCTTAGTTTCCCATTCAATATTGTTTGTCTTGGTGTGTACTATCACCCCTTAAAGTTTTGCCCAAGAGTTTAGATACACCCTGTATATGCACAAATATAGGTACATTGGCGATAACTCTTGATATAAATATTCGGTTTCAAATTTGGTAAATAGGTTTATTGTGATAAAGCGTTTTCTTGATTAGCTTGCGGGTTCATTATTTAAGTATAAAGGGTAAGGAAATAATCTCTCCCTTAATTTAGATAAATTGGTTTTCATATAGAATAATCCGATTTGATTTAAATTTGGTATACCGGTTTATAATGATAAGATTCTTCCCAGATTAGATTTGGAGGTTCATTGGTTAAGTATAAAGGAAGGAACGAGTACTAATTCCTCTCCTTAGCTTAGATAAATGGGTTTTTTCAGGTAGAGTTATCCAATTTGTTTAATTTATTTTTCGAGGTGCATAGTGTTATTAAAAAATAATAGTACAATATACAATTACTGTAAACAGCCTGTGAGCTCAATGCCATCAAGTTAACTGGACACTCCTTTTTTTCTTTTTAAATTTGTTTTTGATGTTTTTAAAATGGCCTTAAGAATTATGATAAAAAATAAATAAAATTTATACATTGGACATAGATTATTGCTCCCTTTATTTTTTCAATTACTGAGTACTTATTACACAAAGCTAAATTATTTATTATTCTTTTGTATTCATAACATATCTGAAAATAATAAACTACAGTTTAAACGTTAAATGCTGTGACAGAAATTGTCGCATAACCACCATGAGCGGTCTCAGAGACCGCTTGATCGTAAGATGAATAAACGGCTTAATTACTTCATAGGATACGGTTTCTGTAGTAATTCAGTAATTTCTTTCAATGGAGGGGGGAAAGGTCGTTCGTCCTGATTCCGATAAGGATTCTTCATTATTATCTCGGCTAAGTATCTAAAAATTAAAAATCTGAGTCACACATGTGCATTCAAGCCTGTCTTCAGCTATCATTTCGAAATTTGTAAATTTCTACATGAGATGGAATTCCCTAGCCATTCAAAAACAGAGAGACTTATATTTACGTACACAATTACATATCCTTTTTTTCCCATTTAGATTGTATACGCAATAAAATCTATGAATTTTTATATCAGTTTAATTTCAGAAGGTTGATTTCTGAACATGTTGAGTACTAAAGCACTTAAAAATGGAACATTTTTAAACGAAAAATCTTGTCAAATGAACAAAAAATCATCGTCCCACCGAAGTAACTCAATAAAGCTATATTTTTAAGATGAAAAACTGTCTAAAACAGATTTCTTCCCTTCTTTTCGGGAATTTAATGATGACAGGTTTTACCATATTTTATGAATATATTTTACAGCATTTTCTTCGTCATTATACATTTTGAGCTGCAATTACTGTTTCACTGATTCAACAAATTAAGGGGACAAGGGACATTTAAAATAATTTTTTTATATTTTTAAAATTGCACTTTAAATATTATTCAAGGGTGCATTATATGCATTGTAGCACATATTTACCACAAAAAAGGGGAAATTTTTGTAATATTTTAGACGATGTTCACGAGAACTTTTTAAAATGCTTCATGCGCATTCCATATCAATGAAAATCTCCAAAATTATTTATACAAGTTTGATTTAAGTATATAAATAAAACTGTGCATTGAATTTTATATATTTGAATATAAAGGTAAGAAAAAAGAATTTCTAAATTTTTTGAAATTTTGAGCATTTTTGAACCAATTTTTACAATTAATTATCTTTAACTTTTACAATTATATTTATTTTTAAAAACGATGCACAGTTTTATGACATATATTATGATGAATAACTATAAAAAATTCAAAGCATTCACAGAAAAAAAAATGCGCATTCAGCATTTTGAAAAGTTGTCGTTAAATCTAAAATATTGCCTATTTTTCTCAAAAAAAAAAAAAAAAAAAAAAAAAAAAAATAATAATAATAATAATAATAATAATAATACTTTTTTTGTGATAAATATATGCTATAATGCATATAAAATATCCTTGAATAATATTCAAAGTGCAGTTATAAAAAAGTGATTTTAAAGGTCCCTTTTCCCCTTAAGGCGCAACACTAGGCACAGGAAAAGACCCGGATGATAATATAAAGTCTATGGGAGTGTTTTATTTAAATATCTCGCCCAGACTTTAGTATTTTTACATGATTTTTTTGCACAAGATAGCTGAGGACGATCCACAACCGGCCTAGTTTTTACTTTTTCGATTTTTCTTTTATATTTCTTTTTTTTAAATTAACTTTCGAAACTGGTTTAAACCGGTTCTGAAATTGAAACTATCGTAATATAAAAAATATATAAGCAAAATCGAAAAAGTAAAAACTAGGCCGGTTGTGGATCGTCCTCAGCTATCTTGTGTAAAAAAAAATCATGTAAAAATATTAACATTTGAGCGAGCTGTTTGAAAAGAACGCTCTTATAGACTTTACATAATCATCCCGGTCTTTTTCTGTGCCTAGTGTGGGGCCTTAAGCAGCGAACATACCCGTACAGCAGGTATGGTGGAAATGACGTCACTGTGAATTCATTGCAATTCACAGTAGTGACGTCACATCTGTGACTAAAATGTCTTTATTCAGTAACGATGTCAGTAGCAACTTCTTTTAAAAGTTAAACAAAATACAAGAGCAATTTTACTGTAAAAAAAAACTTTTTTCCAATTTTTAAATTTTTGTGACATTATTGCAGATCACATTCGTCATATGACAATTGTGGCCTAATAAAATATCAGATTGTAAAATAACAAACGAACTTTATTTTTTTCCCCACTGAAAGAAATGGACTCTTAAATATGAGTAAAAAGCGCTCAGTTTTAAATATGTCACAGATTTTGTTAAAATAGCTCGAATCCCAATGTACTCAAAAATGAGAAACATATTAACTCATTTCTGATTCCATGGATGTGTTTAAATATAAACCATTACGCATACATTTTTTAATTAATGAATGTATTCAAATGTAAAATGACTTCTGAATAAAAGAATTTCAATTATAATGATCCTTTATATAAAGATTACTACACAAACCGTATCCTATGAAGTAATCGAACCGTTTATTCATCTTCAGATCAAGCGGTCTCTGAGACCGCTCATGGTGGTTATGCGCGAATTTCTGTCACAGCACTAACGTTTAAACTGTAGTTTATTATTAGGTGCGTTCGTAATTATGTAAATACGTAGCACTTATAGTTGTCGCTCAGTCCGTACGTCAGTCCGTCCGTCTGTCTGTTCGTCCGTCCGTCTGTCTGTCCGCATATAACAACGCAAAAACTACCCAACCGAATAGTTTGAAATTTAAAATACATAATTATTACATAATTTTGTCGAGTCATTTCAAATTTTATGAAAATCGGATGGATAGATCAATTACAGGGACAATCAAAAGGATTCCGTTACATTACGGTCAATGGAGAAAGAGTCTCAAATGCAGTTTAATTGTTTGAAATTTAAAATATATAATTATTACATAATTTTCTGGAATAATTTCAAATGTTATGAAAATCGGATGCATAGATCAATTACAGGGACAATCAAAAGTTACATTACGGTCAACCGGGAAAAAAGTTTCAAATGCAATTTAATCGTTTGAAGTTTAAATATATAATTATTACATAATTTTTTTCGAGTCATTTCAAATTTTATGAAAATCGGATGCATAGATGAATTACAGGGACAATCAAAAGTATTCCGTTACATTACGGTCAATGAGGAAGAAGTTTCAACTGAATTTTAATGGTGTTACACTCATTCGAACATAATAGAATCGACATGAATCTATGAAGTATATACTAAAATATATATTCTGTACAAAGAATATTTATTATTAAATTACAGGGCCACATAAAAGTATTCCACTACATAATGCTATAAGGGGAAACATTGTGTGGGACGTGTTTTAATTATGTTAAACTACTTCATATTTTATGAATAAGATATACGTTGCTGAGGTGTAGTAAAAATTACTTCCTGCATATTTACAGGAACACAAAGATTTCGACCACTATACTATATCCGAAGTATGCTCTACTACACTATCTACCAATAAGTATTTGGAAACTTTCAATTTTTGACATTTTGTCAAATGTTTAAAAATATACTTGTCGGATTCTTCTGAAACTTCAGGATTATGAAGATTATGTCTGACCTCATATTTATCAACATTCATTTGATAAGCAGGGCAATTAGGGGGCCGACACAAAATTAAAGAATAACAGAAATATTTGGGATCACCCTGTACATGAAAATGCATGAAACGATTTATCGCTGCAGAATACAAATATGTGGATACTGCACAACATGTACACTGATTTTTGTAAGAATAGCATGTATATTCATGGAGAAAGAGTGATTTTTTTTAAAAAATTCAAAAATTCTGGTATGTTTTTTGTTTATATCATGCAGGGTTTTTGATCAAATTTAACGCAAATTTCTGAAATATTGGCAAAATCTATTAGAAAAAATATAGCTCAAATGGAATATAAATATTTTAAATATTTTATGATATATGAGTAGTTTTATGAAATAATTTTTATCTGCGCATGCGCGAACGATAACAACGACTCTTTTACATCATTTAATAGTCAATTCTATGGAGTAACTTATAAAAAAAATCCAATCAAATATCATGAAAATTCAAAAAGATATCATTATTATAAGTAAGCTGTTTTTACATTGCTCTCTAAAAAGGGCTGAATGATAAGGGATTCTCCACAAATTGACATTTTTTATTAACTGACTTTTAGGAAAAAATTAGTACTATTTAATGAATACAATATCTAATGCAATATTGCTGCTAATAAGTATCTTGACACCTGTGATAGAAAAGGAAAAGAGCTTTTATTCTTTTCTATCACAGATGTCAAGATACTTATTAACAGAATTATTGTATTAGATATTGTATACATTAAATACTAATTTTTTCCTAAAAGTCAGTTAATAAAAAATGTCAATTTGTGGAGAATCCCTTATCATTCAGCCGTTTTTAGAGAGCAATGTAAAAACAGCTAACTTATAATAATGATATCTTTTTGAATTTTCATGATATTTGATTGGATTTTTTTTATAAGTTACTCCATAGAATTGACTATTAAATGATGTAAAAGAGTCGTTGTTATCGTTCGCGCATGCGCAGATAAAAATTATTTCATAAAACTACTCATATATCATAAAATATTTAATATATTTATATTCCATTTGAGCTATATTTTTTCTAATAGATTTTGCCAATATTTCAGAAATTTGCGTTAAATTTGGTCAAAAACTCTGCATGATATAAACAAAAAACATACCAGAATTTTTGAATTTTTTAAAAAAAAATCCCTCCTTCTCCATGAATATACATGCTGTTCTTACAAAAATCAGTGTACATGTTGTGCAGTATCCACATATTTGTATTCTGCAGCGATAAATCGTTTCGAGCATCTTCATGTACAGGGTGATCCCAAACATTTCTGTGTTTCTTTAATTTTTTTGTCGGCCCCCTAATCGCCCTGCTTATCAAATGGATATTGATAAATATGAGGTCAGACATAGTCTTCATAATCCTGAAGTTTCAGAAGAATCCGACAAGTATATTTTTAAATATTTGACAAAATGTCAAAAATTGAAAGTTTCCAAATACTTATTAGGATGAGCGAAGCGAATCCTCTACTAGGCCACTCAAGTTACATTTTGTCGTACACTTTATAAAAAAAAACTACTCAGTATTTTGACTTGAAATTAAACATAAGAATAAATTATGATTTGTAGATTTGCAGAATGTTATTTTTTTACAGAATAACCTTTAAAAAATATTATTTTAATAATTAATTTATTCTGGCCACTCAAGTTATATTTTGTCGTACACTTTATAAAAAAACTACTCAGTATTTTGACTTGAAATTAAACATAAGAATAAATTATGATTTGTAGATTTACAGAATGTTATTTTTTTTACAGAATAACCTTTAAAAATATTATTTTAATAATTAATTTATTCTACATGTTTTTCTATTATGGACGCCTTTTTGCAAATAAAAAATTGAACGCGTATCTTTTTATTTTCAGAAGGAAAATAAACCACGGGGTTAGTAATTATAGATAGAGTAATCATTAATTAATTAAATAAAATATATTTTCATTATTCCGCCAAAATAGTTTGCAAATAAAAAATTGAACCGGTATCTTTTTATTTTAAGAAGGAAAATAAACCATGTGGTTAGTAATTATAGATAGAATCATGATTAATTAATATATTAAATAAAATATATTTTCATTATTCTGCCAAAAATTATTTACGCTGTTTATACTTACGGATTTTAAAAGAATTACATTATGATTTATTTATTTAGTTATTTACTTTGGTAAAGTGGCAACAAAAGAATCGTAAACAAGTAAAATTAATTCTTATATTTGGTATTTAAAATGAATATTTTGTTAAATTTGGCAAGTTTCTTAAGTTTGGTATTCGAAATGAAAGATTGAAGAATAATTTAAGAATATCTTAATTGTTTGAAGAATAATTTAATTCAACCAAATTAAATATATTAACTACGTTTATAAATAATTTCTGTAATGTATTAGTAATTTAAAAATGCCGAGAAAAAGAACACTTACTGGCCAGAACGAACACCATTACTGGTCATTAGAAAATGTAAAAACATCTTTAAAACTTTTAGTTAAAATTTAAAAAAATATTTTATAAAATTCTGCTTTGAAAATATTTTTATTTATACCAGCCTTATATCATAAATAAAAAAATCCGAGAAAATTCTTAGTTATTTGGCTGAATTTATACATTTCTAAAATTTAAATGCGCTAAAACATGAGATAACGTTTTTGCTTAATAAAGATGCAAAAATAATATTTAAAAAATGGTACTACTCTGTTATCATGTCGACCGATTTCGCCAAATTATACATATCGCCAAACTAATAGCTAGATTATACATATTGATGTAATTTTTATTTTAAATAATAAAAAATCAAATAAATTAGTAAAATATTAATAAAAATACAAATAAAAAGTCGAAATAAAAATCACTTAATGATGTTTTAAACACGTGTATCGTATTTAATGTCATTGAATTGACATTTACGATCATCCATTATTGGCACTTAATCTTATAATTTGGCGATGGTATTTTGGTCGACGGGATAACAGAGTAGTACCAAAAAAATAATGCTACTTTCAAATATTTATCTTATGAAATAATGCTTCGCGAATCCAAACAAAGCACGGCTTTTGCTAGTTGGTAGATAGTGTATATCAGCAACATCTGAATATTTTTAAAACTTCGTTATCGTATGAACGCACCTCATTTGCTATGCTTCACGTGCAATTTCCAACTTGTTTTCAGATATGTTATTAATACAAAAGAATATAGTAAACAATTAGCTTTGTGTAATAAGTACGCAGTAATTGAAAAAAGGGGGCAATAATCTATGTCTAATGTATAAATTTTATTTCTTCTCCGTTTATTTGTTTTATTTTTTACATAATTCTAAATGCCATTTTAAAAATATCAAAAAGAAATTTAAAAAGAAAAAGAGGAAAGCCCAGTTAACTTGATGGCATTGAGCTCCCTGGCTGTTTACAGTAATTGTATATTATACTCTTATTATACTCTTATATGACCAAAATGTGAATTTTAAGTCTCTGAAAATGATAAAAAGCAAATTAAATGGGATCAGTTTAGTGCATTTGAGGGCTTAGAAATCAGAATTATATTTGGGCGATGTACACAAAAATTCAATCAGCATGTTTTAATGTCAAGATCTATAAGAACATGCAGCCTTATGAAATCATCGTGCATCAGTTCTTTGAAATGCAGTTATCATGGAAATCATAAAATATGCAGCACAACAGTGCTACTTCTTGTATGATATACGCCCGGACCTAATCAACTCGGGTTCATATCAAGGTATAACAGCATATGTAAAGTTTTATAAAATTTTGAATTTCTTAAGATAGAGCGGCTACAAAAATTGAGCCACATACAGACTATCAGACAGACAGCATACATACAATTTCTTTAAAACTTCCTGCATTGTTTCTTCAGATAGAGCGGCTATGAAAATTGTGTCACATATAGACTACCAGACAGACAGCATAAATGCAACTTTTTTTTTTAATTTCCTGCATTATTTCTTGATATAGAGTGGCTAAGAAAATTGTGTCACACATAGACTATCAGAAAGACAACATACATACAATTTCTTTAAAATTTTCTGCATTCGTTCTTGAGATAGATTGGTCACAAAAAATGTGTCACACATAGAATATCAGAAAAACAGCATTAAAAATTAAAAAAAAATAATGCATTAATTTTGCCCGAAAATTGTGTTAAAAGCACAGGCTAACAGACCGACAGCAAAATAAGGTTTTTGAATTTCATGCATTAGTTCTCGAGATACACTGTAAAAAAATCTGTAAGGTTACAAAAATTTTTCTAGTAGATTTGTATTCCAAAAAAAATCTCATGTAACGATAATAGCAAAATTTCATGTAACTCAGGAAGGTTACATGAGTTTTTCTGTTACCGTTACATGAAAAGTTCTTGGAATACAAATCTACTAGAAAAATCTTAGTAACTGTACATATTTTGTTTACGATGTAGAGCTGTCACAAAAATTGTGCTACACACAGACTGCCAGACAAATAGCATATTTACATACAAATTAAATTTTTTTTCGCCAAAATTAACCTTATATTATTTTCTGTTTAACAATATCTCGTATTTATTGCAACTTATTAAAATTCTGTTATTAGATCTAATCTATTAACCTTTATAGAAACTATATAAATTCTTAATTCGCCTTAAAAAACATTTATTCCAATATGCGTAAATTAAAAAAAAAGGCTCTAGATTAAACATATTCTTAATTAAACTTTATTTCTTAAAATTCCCAACAAAACTCATGTTTCTCTGTCTTTATCAACCCTTTTTTAAAGAAAGTCTTATTAAATTTATTCCGAAACCATACTTTTCAAAAACATCATTCTTTTTATTTATTTTTCTTTTTTCTTCGCTTTTGATATTTATTGCATACCAATAAATTCTTTTCTTTTCTTTTTTGTGTTAGCTATCGTCTATAGAATATATTCGAATTTTGATTTCGATTATAAATTAGTTAAATAATAATCGTTTGATTAAAAAAAAATATCGTCTGCAAAAGATTCGAGACTGCTATTTTTAAACTAGACGCTAGACATTAAATTCTGTTAACATAAAAAAATCGTGGTTAGAGATTATCGAAAATTCTAGAAGCTTTTTATTATTAGCTTTTTAGCTTTTTATTATTAGGCCCAGAGATGATAGAATATTTTTTTTCGATGATTCGTATTTAGACGACTTGTGAAAGCTATGTTTTTATGATGAAATGTCGCTCCAGGGAGAGCATTTCCCGCTCTATCTGAATGCCTTTTAATAAACTATTTTGGAGCAGCTAATATGTGTAGTTTAATGAAGCTTCTACATTTTTTTTCTCGCCACGACTCCTGTGATATAAAATGGAGAAACTTGAGGATAATATTACTGGCTCCTTATCACAAAATGTCGCATGCATATATTTTAAATAGTGCATTGTTCTTGATATAAACTGGACACTAAAAATGGAATCATACAGAGATTATTAGGCAGATAGACATTTTCAAAAAATAGTCACATTATGTTCAAGATATTCCAAAACATGTGAATCTATCAACAAACGAAATTCGAAAATTTTCATGATTTTAATACTTTCTTTTTATGAAAACAGAAGAAATTAAACATTAATTTAAAAGTTGTAATTCTGAATCATTTCAAGGGAAATAGATGAAGTGTAAAAGCGCTTTTCGTATACTTTTAAATGACGGATTCTTTAGGAAATCTGCCACAATATACTAAGAATGTCTAAATGCATTTTAATCGAACATTTGGAAATATAGAATTTTTGTCATTTTTATCAAATGAAATTTACTAAATTTTCTTAAAATGGAAGATATAATGTAAATGGGCTGTTTACATTATAAAGAACAGACCTGTACGACTGTCCGTAATGTTGATGTCTCTATATGATATAGGCAAGAGGAAACAATCAAATTTCGTTTTTATTGTAATTTTTTTTAACTTCTAAACATTGCACAGTTTCAATTTTTACATCGTCGAATGAAGAAAAAACGTACTTATAAATGAGATTTGTTTGAAAACCCGTATCACAATCTACTCATATTTTATAGCCTTTAAAATATTTTTCCAGGATTATTTTTTTCAATCAAATTCTGTTGTGTGTTGACATTTTTGAAAAATAAATTCATTTGCACTTACGTTAATATAAAAAGTTCAGCATTTGTCTTCGGCTAATATTCCATAACGAAGTAACTGCTGTAAGTAACGAAACCTTTGACGGTTTCTTCTGATTTTGACACTTCTGGAAGTACTGCTTTTAATAAATTTCAAAATTTTATTTGAGTGGAAAATTGATATTTTACAAATAAAAATGATTTTTGGAATTGTTAGTGGATAATCCAAAACAAGTATACTTATGTTAAAAATGGTTTTGTCTTACATTCCGAAACCCAGGGGATCTAATTTGGGACCTCTAAGTAATACGATAATGATAAAATGCATGTCATTTTAATAATTTTGAAACCTATTTTTATTTTATATTTTCAGCTACTTGGTGTTATATCTCTAGGTTTGGCGGTTAATCTCTCAAGCTATAGTCGGGATGGAGTAGTGTATACAATACTGAGTGACACCAGAATTCTGTCCTTCGTAACATGCACATCCACTTATTTGACCATATCTTTCCTCCTCCTGATCGCCACAATACACAGAGATTCTTTCGAGGCCAACCGGAAGTCTATTTTCGTAAGTAAACTTCATTACTTAAATTCCAATTAAACATATTTTAGTTAAGCATCTGATGGAAAAAATATATGTAATGTTTGAAAGTTAAATTGAAACCAGCAAGGGGACATGCCAGGATAGAGACTTTTTAAGACTTTGTAAGAAATTTCAGAAAAATGTGTTTTAATTAGGTATTCAATCGTGATGTTATTTAATAAAGTATATTAAGATGATGCGATTCATTGCAAAAAATAGCAACATATAGAATAAAAAATCTGTTTTAAACGGATTGCCATACAAATTACCTCTTATCGTAGAATCACCCATAAACAACTTGCATGAAAAAAATTCGGAATATAGATTAGTTCACTATTTTCAATGATTAATTTTTTCAAAGCATAAGTCTTCATAGTTTTTTTTTTTTTTTTTTTTTTTTTTTTAGGAAAAAACATTTTTAATATATTTCCGCACTATATCTTAAGCCTGGGATATAGCAGGATACCACATGACGAATTAACTATTCCATCGTCTGAAGTAAATTATAATCTCAACAGTTATTTAAAAGACAAGATATCTCTAGCCATATTTTTCATTCAACATATAAAAGACAATTGATTGACTTTATATGTACAAAACCTTTAAAGATTATTTGTGCAGAATTACTTTACCTCCATTATAGTTTAAAAAAAAATTAAACTTAGATGTTTGATTTTAAATGAAAATTCCTTATCACCTGTTAAGTAATTAATAAATAAGATAATTTTAAGAATATTTTTTTATAACAACTTTATGACTTCATACTCCTGCCTAGAATGAGGTAACCCGTTTTTATCTGAACTTCACCTGACTCTCGTCATCTGATCAAGGTTCTAAATTACGAGACCAACTTGAGCAGCCATTTGCAGTACAAACAACAGGATGTAACGCTAAGCAACCGACAAAACAAAGTATGATCAAACGAGAAGCAAGTACTGAAGATATGAGGACGTTATCAGGTTTATGAGCGAAGTTATCAGGTTTATTGCAGCTACGCGGCGACACTCGCCTCTATACCATGTATTTCCACTCTTTAAGCTGAGGTAACTCGGCAGGTAGGGGCCTGGTCATCGGTTAGAAAAAAAGAACTTCACCTGACCCACGGTTAGGGTCGGGTTGGGCTGGCTCAATAGTTTTTTCTTGTGAGTGGGGTTGACTTCTACTTTTTTGCAAAGGGATCCTCTTCAGACTGGATTGATTTTGATTGTTTCACGTTGATGTCAGTATCAGGTTGGATTTTGACAATTGAGTGTCGGGTTCGGATTGACCAGATTTTCTAAGAAAAAGCTCAGAATAATTTTTCAGGAGAAAGACCTACTAAAGAAGACAGATAAAAAACTTCTAAAAAGGAGATTCTCGAACAGCAAACACCTTTTGATGAGGCTTTCTTTCAATCTAGGGCGCATTCTTTCAAACCCCGACACACATATATTTATACTGTTTTACCACGGAATAGTGGATACGCCCAAATCTACACATAAAAAACGTCAGTGTTTGATTGCATAATCGATATTTTCCATATACAGTCGTCCCCGCATAAACGAATATCGACGGTTCCAGAAAAAATATTCGATTAAGCGGGGTATTTGATTAAACGGGGAGGCATATAAATGTAATATTTAAGGTGCAATAAAATGACATAATTATTAAATATAGTATATTTAGTTACCAGAGTAAGAAAATCGTTAAAAACTTTAATCGAATAATACAAACTGAAATAAAAACAAAATGCCAGGTAAATACGCAATAGTTCAATGACAGTAGACACATGCATTTTGTTTACATTGCATTTAATGCAGATCATGTGAATTGGATCCAAATTTTGTTATTAGAATTTAATTTACTTAATTTATACAGGTTTAAAAAAATAGATGAAAACGGTTTATGTGAAATTTTAGAGTAAAAAATGGACGAGATTTTTTTCGAATGGTATCTTAATTACCATCTTGAACCTCTAAATGACAACACATTATTATTGAAGGGTTACTTCGAGGATTTGCTCGTTAACGCTAAAGCTATAGAAAAATTTATAAAGATATCTCTTTTGCATTTCAATATTTTTAAATGATCTTTTTTGCAATGGATAGCTGAGATCGATCTGTACAAAAGGCGTCGTCGTTTTTAACTTTTTCCATTTTTATCGCTGATATTTTTAAAGAGGATGATTTCTGTTTCGGGACCGGTTTTGAAAATGAAAGTGTTTCCATTAAAAATAATTGTACAAAAATCGAAAAAGTGAAAAAGAAGTCTTTTGACAAACGAAAGTAAACAAAATACAAAATTGACCGAAGTTCCTGTCCAATTTATGTCACCATTTTTGAAATTAATTCGAAAAAATGAACAAGGAAGAGAACTCCCTTGACCAGTACTTATACACCTGCCAGGCGAAATCCATGCTGGGAGTTCTGGAAATTTGTTTTCTGTGTAACAACCGAAAATGATAAAAAGTGTGGAGGAAATTCCAATTGAAACATGTTTTTCACGCCCATTTTTCAAATTGTCTCACTCATTTGTTATTCGATTAAGCGAGGACATTTCGTGAAAAGTATTCGGTTAAGCGGGGAAAAATAACATTAGCCCAATGGGATTAAATTCGATTCCGGAGGATTTTATTCGAATAAGCGGGGTATTCGATTATCCGTTACCCGATTAAGTGGGGAGGACTGTAAAAACTATTTTTCGTTGTTACTGGGTCAATCCAAAAAATAAATTTAATATATAAAAAATTATTGTAAAATTGACAAAAAAAAGAAAAATGTTTTTTTTTTTTTTTTTTTTTTTTCCACCGATATTTTGCTACCTGGGAAGTCAGGTTCGATCCCCTAATGATATTAAAATGCGAAAAATAGCTACACAATGAACAATGATAAATTACCCATTAAATAACAAATGTATGTAATTAACAATATTTTTAATTTTTATTTTACAGGAAATGGTATATAACATATTTGGAGCTATCGTACAAGGTATTAACGCCATAGTTTTATTGGCTGTAATTGGATCAGTGGCCGGTAGTCGCGGAGGAGGATTTTATGCAGCAGGCGTAAGTATTTTCTTTCCCAATAACTAGTTAATTTTTTTAAGTAACAAAATGTGTGTGTTTTCAAGCCACACATAGTTATTAAATTTTTTCTTAATATTTAAATCCAAAATGTGAATTAAAAAAATACAAAACTAAAATTAAAATTAAAAAAAATGCCGTAAAACTTTCATATTCTACTACAGTGATCAAGAATTTCGCAACTGTTTATTAACTCCCACTATTTTAGTGCAAGAGTCCAACTGTTCCGAAAATTCGCCTATTCCAGAGTTCAGAAAAATTGTGATTTTTTTAAACTTAAAAACAGGGAAAAATAAAAAAATCTGTCAGTTTACGGAAAATATTTGCAGCAGAGTTACCAAAATATTTCCTTTTTTTTTTTTAAAGGAAATATCCGTTTTTGTAGATTACGTTTTTTTGCAACAGTATTTTGAAGGATATGAAGCTCATGCGTAGCGATTAAAAATACAGCAATCTCATTGAATGACAGATTTTAACAGTAATACTGCTGTAATCGAAACTCTGTAGTCTTAAAATGGCAACAGCTATGCGGGATTATTACGTCTTTATAACAAAACGGAAAATTTCTGATCAAATTTCATGGAAGACAACCTTCCAATAAACTAAAAATTTTAACAGTGTATACTCATGTCCGAAATTAAGGTCACAAACATAAAATCTGTGAAAACTCATGAACTAATAATTGCGTTGCTATGAAATTTTGCTCAGAGATAGATTACAATGACAGAAAGAATGTAGCAACATAACAATATTGAAAAGATTTCAATTGTGAATTAAGAAATAGGATATATGAAAAAAGTGTTAAATTATGAATAAGAGAAAAAGCATTTATTTCGAGAAAAATCTGCCTAATGTGGAGTGTTACCACCGCGCATTGTTATAAGCGGGATTCTAAAAGATAGTCACGTTTTAGCATTATTGGCTTTAGCTGCATTCTCATTGTCTGTTATCAGTCACGCATCATAGAAGCTGTTGTCATCTTGGCGCATTAGGTCTGGTGCATTTCTAGAGATCTTAGACATTTTTGAAAAATTGAACAATTCATACTAAAAATGTGGTTTCTGTTTCATTTTTATAGTGGCAAACAAACATTGACTAAAGGTAAATATTAATTAGTAATGTTAATTAATTATTTTAATAAATTTAGAATTAAATTATGCTTTTCTTTTTCATAGAAATTCATCTAATTAATAAATATTTTTATGTAAAATATTACGATCGTTTTCATATTTTCGATGAATAAATCATTGTTAAAGAAATAATAATAAATGCAGCATGCTTCTTTTTGATGTCATATTGTCAAAATTTTTGTGCTCCATAATAATATTAATGTATAATTTAAAATAAATAATATTTTACTTGCAGACTATTAATATGTTACTCATTTTTATGCAACAATACATATACGGTGGAAGTATCCGTAATGGACATCTTTAAGAAATTTCTATAAAAACTATTTTTTATTATTAGTTAAAATTATTATATACCAGTTTTTTTCAATATTGCATTAATCTATTAACGATATTTAAACTAGTTGAAAAAACAGACTTTCGAACGCTGAGATTGAGTGAAAAGTGCGTCAAATCTAAACATTCCAAGATGACAGCAAAAATCTATGATGCGTGACTGATAACAGCCAACGAGAACGCAGTTAAAGCCAATAATGCTAAAACGTGACTATCTTTTAGAATCTTGCTTGTTATACAATCTTTCACATACAACGAGCTTTCACATTGTTTGTGAGGATATCTATAAATGTTTGTGGCAAAAATGCCCATTCTTACAAAAAACGCGGTTTTTATCTCATGGCGGGTCCTGGGAGAAGGCATAGCTGCCAACATCTTCCGCTCTTTTGGCCCGGAAAAATTTTATAGAAAATTTCACCAATTCAAATCGCCGTAATGTGCTGATTACCTAAGCTAAAAATTTCTGTTAAATTTTTCCGTGCCAAAAAATCAGAAGAATTGGCAGCTATGGGAGAAGGATTTAACACTGTGCAATGGCTCTTTCCAAGACCAATTTAAACATGTTCAATAGGATTGAGGTTCGGAGGCTTCGGGGGCTAGTACATAAAAAAAGGACGATTTTTAGGAGAATGTATTGGTAATCAGGACGCCAGATCAATTTACTGTTTTTTAATGGAAAAATTTTGAAATTTTGCTGGAATTTACGCGAATTTACATTGACTTGCATTGGCGTTCCGATTATCAGTATACAATCTCCGTAAAATTGTCCGTTATTTCTCCCAGTATACGGCGAATATTCTCTTCTTCCAAAAAATCATCAACTAAGTGAGCTCTGTGTAGCTTCGTATTGTTATCCATAAACTTGAAATCCGGGCCTAAGCTTTAGATTTTTGCTTATCTCTCTTTCTTAGGTCTTTTAGCCATTATTCCAACTAAAATTCTCCCATATTTCTATTGATTGGGTAAAAAGAAGTTGCTGCTTGAATTAAAGTGCATTCCTTTATGTGCATCTTTTATGTGCATTTTTTATTTTATGAATGTGTGTTTTACTATGCAAATTTCATGAATTTGTATTGATTTATACTTAATGAAATTTCTTCATAACGAAGTGTTTAGGTGTAACGATGAGAATTAGCTAAATGGAAGTTTCACTGCATTTATACTAAACTTCTATGTAAAGTTGCTTGATTGAATGTTGTTTTATGGCGCAAAATCCCTTAAGGGACATGCTGCGCCAATTCTATGTAAAGACATAAAATTAATTATGAGCTGGAGATTAACAGTTATTTCCAAGTAAGAAGTTGTTTAAAAATGAAACATTACATTTAAAATAACTTTAAATATTTAATTAAATAAATATATATGTATATATATATTGCATAGTTGCGGTACCGGGCTCTGACAGGCTTGGGCTCAGAAAAGCGAGCCAGTACTCATCTTTATCATGTACAGGAAGGATTAGTCGTGCTTTTTCGGAATTGGAATCTGAAGTGTAGCAATACAAGATTCCTTGGTTTAAAAGAAACTCTCGCTCAGTTCATTTTACATAATATGTTTAGAGGGCGCTACTCAGTCCATGTTTGTGCGGCGGCTCTGAAATTCTAATCATTTAAATACAATCTCTCATTTACATTTTCTGGCAGATTTTATCTTAATGGCATGATTTCATTATGATGCTGCTTTTCTTATAAACAAGGG
Source organism: Maratus speculifer (assembly GCA_964019185.1). Taxonomy (NCBI): domain Eukaryota; kingdom Metazoa; phylum Arthropoda; class Arachnida; order Araneae; family Salticidae; genus Maratus; species Maratus speculifer. Next base: position 311,879,127 of record OZ025296.1, on the reverse strand, counting down.
TACAATTTATTACCTCAAATTATTCGATATGTGATAAGCATAGTGGTATTTACATCTTCTTTTCTTTATTCGAGTTTTTATTTCAAAAGCAGGGATGGTGACAAATATGCAAATTAATTATTTTTACTAAAACTTTCTTTGAAAAATGTGATGTATGTGTATGTAAATTATGCGAGAAAAAAAAAATATTTTTGGTGCTTTAACGATGTCACGCATTCACAGGAATTCAAAGTTTTTTTTTTTTTTTTTTTTTTTTGTAATTTTCATATTATTTTACTTTTGCACAACATATTATTTCAAAAACATATGTTGGCGAGCGCGCACGCATGTTAAAACTGCATTTAGTAGTATTTCCTAGAATTTTTATAGTGTTTTCTAAGGATATATTTTTTTGCATTTAATTAAATAATCATGTGTTATATTTTTAGGTTATGGCTTTGATCAACGCAGTTTTGTATTTTGTCACCTTCTTCATTTCCATGAAAGCACGCCAAGCTACATAAAGTGCCGGAAAAGCAGCGATAACGTGTTGACTATTGTATATCATTTTATTCATACCATTAATCTACCACAATATGAAATGTTTTGAATTAATAAATATTTTTTTATGTTTGTTACATGACTAATTTTTGATTCAATAAAAGAAAATGAACTTGACAATTTATGATCTTGATCCATCCACTTTAAACACCTTCGCATCAAGCGTTATGTCTTTTATCAAGCATGCATTTCTTAAAATTTTCTACCAGTATTTTTAAATAGGAATTTTTTTTTTCAATTGAATCTCGTAATTTCTTTGATTAAATCAAATAATTGGTTGGAAACAACGGTGTTAAAAGTTTAAAAGACTTGTATGTACTTCATATGGGACGAAAAATGTTAAAGGAATTTTAATCTTATATCGAAAGCCTCCACATCCACTTGTACAACTTATACTTTCATATTTTCTATAAGAAAATTCTGGCACCAAATAAATGCTGCTTAAGCCGTAGTTCAACTTCCTACGTCAATAATATGAGTTTGTGAGCGCGCACACATATTAAAGTTATATTTAATAATATTTACTGTAACATTTTTATATTTTTTATGAGGATGAAATTTTTCTAATTAAAGAATAATAGAATAAAGTGGGATTTTGTCTTATGATTACTAACTAATTCTTTAAAATGATTAAGATAACAATTAAATACTTCAGTAGATGTGATTAATTGATATATTAGAACGACTCCTATATTCAAAGCATACTTACCTCAACCACTTGTAATGGTCTTCCACGTAGTACATCTTCATACATCAACAGTATGAGTTTACACGAGTTGACAAGAACGCACTCGCATATGCACATACGCTTGCATGCACAAACATTGAAGATACATTTAGAAGTATCTTCTATTACTTTAAAAAATGTTTTTAAAGGATAAGTTTTTATCAATTTAATAGTATAACAAGAATGATAAATGATGCGTACAGCATAGACAATGAAACACTCTCCAACGCATTCTCAATACTACGCTCTAAACAAAATTGGAAATTTGCTAAAATTTTTCTAGAAGAATTGTAATTTAAGAATTTTTTATGTAACGGCAACAACAGAAATTCCTGTAACAGACATAGATTTGCATTGTGAATCAAATAATGTTTAAGGTTACTAAGATTTTTTTTTAGGAATATCGCATTCCTAGAACTTTTTAAGTAACGGTAGCTAGAGTTACAGAATAAATTTTAGTAAGGTTACTAAAATTTTAGTAGATTCTTTTGTAAAGTTACAGATTTCTCTAATTTTGCTTGCAAGTTTTGTAGATCGGCATTTTTTTTTCAGTGTACAGATAAAATTTAAGTAAGCATAGCAGATTTTGGTAAATTTAGATTACTAGTATTACAGTTCTTTTTTATTACAGTTTATAACAAAACTTCACAGTTTATTAAGCTCCTGAGTCCCGAGATAAATATTACTCTTGACTAGAAGAAATAGTTTAAAGTTACTATAAAACATCTCCAAAGATTTATTAGTCTACATATTGATGTTTTGATATGCAACTACTTATTAAAAAGGTCTAGAAATAATTTTAACAATTCTAGAATTATATAAATTAAGTTAAAGTGTTCCTTTAGTGTCTCCTACAGGCGACAATCAGGTCTCAGGAGATTAAGGTGAAAGGTGATGTCTGAATGAACAAATTGGGAAAAGCATAGCCATAACGTATTCATAACATACGAATATGATCTAGAGAATTCATAAACATCAATATCTACTATTACAATGAATAGTTGAGAAAATACGATTTTTTGTGTAATCCTGTATATGATTAACGAATAAGTATGTACACTACATAGAAGGTAATACATTATCTCAATAAAACGCATCGTGTAAATGAGCATTTACATTCATGAATTTCTACCAATAAACAGATCTTGTTGAGAAATTTTGTTCGGCCCTGTATATGATCTGTACTCATAAAAACCAAGTAATTTTTTAATAATAGTTAAATTTAAAAGCGCATACCACAGCTGTAAACTCACTTCCAACAATTATTGTTCGTAGTTTTCAATAGTTCTATTATTGTTCTTTTTCTTCTATAGTCAAATTATTTTGTGAGACCCTGTAAGTGAACGATAAGTTCTATGCACACAATGCTATATAATAAGAACCTTGTAGTACACCTCAGCAATTAATAGCAATTTTAACTTTTTTAAAATAGTTTAATATTAATAAAATACACCATAAAGGATTTTCCTCCATAAGCTTCAATGCAACGGAATTTTTTTGTATATCCCTGTAGATGAGTCGTAAATGCTACACACTTCATTTACAATACTGAACGTGCCAGAATAATTCCAAATAAATCAGTTTCATAGAAATCGATTACTATATTTATGTTAGTTAGAAGACGGACAAACAAATCGAATTCATAAACACTTATTCAATTATGTTAGAAAATGATAATCTAAACTAATAAAAGAACAAAAGGCTCTGTCTGTGTGTGTGTGCGTGTGTCTGCGATGGCTAGCAAATACTAAGGCACGTACGTAAGTCAAAATTTTTGTGAGAGTAGCCCAAAATCTCTCCTGATGTACCTGCTATTCAGAATTTCAAAATTCTAATTATTAACTGAATAATTATTTAAAATTCGGAACTCACTCTCATTAAAGATATGTAAATTTTTCTCTTTTTTTTTTCCTTACTTACTATCTATTGGTTTGTTCATACAGTGCCGCTTGTAACAGAATAAAATTGGATTTTAATCATTGAATTGTTCATTATTAATATTTTAATATTGGTATTTTAATTATTGAAGATTATATTGATATTTTAATTATGGAAGATTATACTGAGACTACTAATACTTTAACTATTAAAAAATTCTGTATAAAGATTGTTTTTTTAAAGACAATACTTGCATAAATTAGTAGTTTAGTATTAATTAAAATGTGATGAAACACTGGGAAAACAGTTAAAAAATTCTGATAATTAACAAATTCTAATGCAGTAATATTTTAACTTAAATAGTAAAAATATTATTACAGTTTTATTATTTTGTTGTATTACACTTGCACTTGTTCCATTCGAACCAGATTATTTTAAATATAAAATTCTTTACATTTAAATTGTGATTCTTTTCTGAAGCATTTAATTTCGTTTAAAAATAATTAAAATCAATGTCGGCATGTTTAAGCCAAATAATTTTCTAAATAAGAAAAAGAATCATGCCTTAAGCATCGATTATGAAAGTCTTTCCAACACATTCAAAATAATGTAACAAAACTGCATTATTTAATAAGTTAAAATCTAACTCAACTATTTGGAAACGCATAACTAAATTAGAATCTGAACTTCATCTATTCCCATCTATAATCAGAAAACTATCGAGATTTTTTGAGCAACCTTGTATTTGATATGCAGTTTTGTATCTATAAGCTACAAAGAATTAATTCAGTTAGGAAATACATACTACAATTGAAAATTCTCTTTAAACCTTTATCTACCGACGGTACTTATAAGTACCATTAAAATTACTTATTGTAAAATTCTTTTAATACGTCAATTAGTTGTAATATTGCTTAGAATGGGTTACAGATGCATTACTTTATCTTGTTCCAAAAGTATTATTGGATAAACAAAACAAAAATATCTTTAAAAGAATGATTTCCTTTGCCTTTTTATTTTTTCAGCTTTCTCGGCGCTGAGGTTGGGGGATGGGGATTTTTCAATTCGGAAATATTTCTATATTTATACTGTAAGAACATCCTATTTGTACATTTTATCATTCTACAAAATACTAAGAAAACAATTTAAAATAAAAGGTTTGAGCGGGGTTACAAATATTGCGCAAAATCCCTGTAAATTCAAATTTAATTAATCCTTCTTAATCCTGCAGTCCTTTTAAAGTCTTTCAAAAAATGTATTAAATTATTATGTAAATCTTTTAATTTAGCTAAAAATAGTTACGAAAAATGCTTTGGATGTAAAAATATCACGAATTCATAATGCGGTAGATAAAGGGTTGTGAATTCTTTCATGCAGTCTCTGTATACGAAGTATTGAATTAAAACGCATCGAGTAACATGCAAAACATTTGTGAAATTTAAAAAGGCACACCGGAAAAATTTCATTAGGACTTTTGCTTTATTTTATTTATAAATAATTTATCCTCTTATAAAAGAATAATAACTATTTAAACTTAATGGTAAGAGTTTGGAATTCCTAAATTAAAATTCAGCCAGATGCGGAATGCTACAATGTTGACTCAACTGGATGATTTTTTTTATTACTGGAGGTGAATTATATCTTATATTTACTATATCTAAGCAGATGAAAAATACTAGAAATAAAACATATTAACAAATAAATGCACAAAAGATATAATTCATGAAGATAAATTCTTTAATTTATTATAAATTGATTTTCTAATTACCCAACAACGCTTTGGAACAAAGTCAATGTGTGATTTTCTTTTTTTACATATGAATGAAGTACTACATGTAGGGAAGACTGAGGCACGTGTGAACAGTTTAGATAAATATCGCTTTTTCTCATAAATGGGTTAATTTCTATAAACAAAAACTACTGAATATAGTAAATCGAACATTTTTTTTACATATGATATTTTTTTAAAAATCATCGTTATAGTTTTTCTTACTTTTTTTTAATAGTTTTATAAATTCAAAATTTTTTTCACATGTACCTCACTAGTGGGGCAGTTATACACGGCAGTGTGGGGCAGTTCACACACATGGGGCAGATGCGAACACAAGGAAAAAAATGTCCCTTGACATGCTTTTTATTCAGTTATTCATTTGTCGTCAGAGTCATTTGTTATATTATATGTTAAATTCACTATAAGGAAAAAAATATGTATAAAATTCTCTAATGTCTGAGTGATATGTTTAAATACAAGATTATAAAATGAAAATAAGTAAATAAGGGGAAGGGTGGGAGGATTAGGTGACTGATTTATTGTTAAAATAAAACAAAAAATGTAGGAGCAAATTCGAATAAAAAAAAGGATTTTTAATTTTGCTTAGGGATTTTTGTTTCGGTTAAATTTAAGGGAGGGGGGATTTAGATAATATATATCAGAAATCTGCCGAAATACGAAAGATTCTCACTCCTGTATTTCTCTTATTTACTTCTAAATTAAAGATAAAGGAGGGTTTTTTAATGATTGTTTAAAATAGAAATTTCGATTATAATATCTCCCCCAATTTTAATTTATTTTACTTTTGAAAGAGAGGAGGAGAGGAGCTGCTTACAATTGGTATTTTGTAGTAGTTATTAATTTAAAAATGTCACTTTCTTAAGATATTTACTGTTATCTATCTCCATTTAAAATCATCATATACATAACTATTTTAGAGAGAAAAGTAAGCCATCATTGGGTGTTTGAGAAAAATTAAATAGAAAAATTTGCATAGTTGTTTAAAGCAGTACTTTTTGTATTAACAATGCATAAAAATATTGTAGTAAACCGTTTAATAAAATATTGCATAACATTATTGCATTTCAGAAAACATTAAATCTATATTATAAAGGCCAAACGTATCTGTGCGTAACGCATACGTCATTTTGTGAATGGCAACATTTTCCCATGCAATTTCGGTTTTGCAATTTTAGCTACTGCAAATTTTACACTTCTAAACATCGCACATTTAAAATTTTTACGTCATCGTATAGAGAAAAAAATTTACTTTTAAATGCAATTTGTTTCAAAGCTGTATCTCAATTCGTTTTTAAGATATTAATTTTTTTATAGTTTTTATTACCAGAATCACTCCATTTTCTCTTAAAATAAAAAAAAAAGAAAAGAAAAAGAAATTAAAATACGTATATTTTGTTTAAAATGTCGTCTGTATTCAGTGATTTCAGGTTTATTATTTTTTTTTCATCAATTAAATGACTTCAAGTTTTGAGTTAAAGTGATTTTAAGAAGTTCAAATTAAAATATCATTTTTTTAAACTTGGTGAAAACGGATATGAGAAATGCGTGCGTAAATTTTAAGAAGATGAAAATGTAGACGTGTTTTAATTTCGCGTAAAATTTTATGATCCTGTCAATTTGGAATAAATTTTATTTTTTTTCATTCGCATTTATGTCGAACAGAAAAGCCCCAATTGATAACTTCATCATAATAGCTGATCTTTATTATATTTTGCTGATTACATATGCGATTAAAGTTTAATTTTAAAAATTTGGACAATTGAGTTTTTTAGTATTTTGTTAATCTTAGCTTACAATAGTACTTATGTGAGAGTTAGACTGATCAATATAAGATGCATTTTTTATAATATTTATTTGAGAGTTTGATTAATATAAGATGCATGTTTTACTGTAACTAATTTTGTAAATTCATTATAAATCAATGAAGCAGTTCCTTCTTAAACATTTTCCTTCGTCGAATTTCGATGGGTTTCACCTCGTTTATTTAATTTACAATTGTACGTAAACGAGATTGTTGTTCTTTAAGTTAATGGATGTTTTTGTGGAAGCTTCAATAAAAAATCAAATGTTCAATGACGAAAAGTCTTTTGCTGCAGAAAATTATAGATATTGATTCTGACAATATTTCTCATGAAGTCAACTGAAAGGAACAGCATCACAAAATGATTATTGGGGCACTTATGAACTATTCAAATCTGCCCCAACTAGTCTGTTTACAAGTACTCCTCGTGGCCACTACAGTTAAAATGACAAATCATTAACATTTCTCAAATTTGGAAGAAAATTTCTTTTATAAAAATTATTTATTAGTATTCATAGTATATTTCTAAAATTCCAATAAAAAAATAAATAAATAATGTTATTCGCTTATCAAGTTTGAATGAGATTTTACTTTTGAGATCTATAAACAGTGTTTTGGCTACCGAGGACAAACAAAATATCATAGAGCTTCAAAAATTTTTTTTACTATATGTAAACAAATGCTGTCAATATTAGTAATTTTTTTCGACAAAAAAAAATCACATAATAATTAGTGAAAAAATGCGATGCACACATCTGCCCCACTCTTCTCTACAAACAAGCAAGACTGTATTGCTGTGATGCAGAAAGAATAATGCAGGTTGTTGGAAAACAATTTAGTTCGGCTGGTGTGACTGGGGAAATTAAACTGGTCGGTCCACTACATTGTTAAAAAATTGTAACTTTTATGGTATCGTCACTGCATCGCTTTTATAGAATATTTCTATTTCAACTAACTCGGTCTTCATAATGCATCGAAGTAATCGTTTTTTAAATAAGCGGTGGAGCGGATGCAACAAAAGTTTCAAATTTTTGACCGTGTACGAGGCTAACGAAAAAGACAGGCTACCGCGGTGCATCCCAAGTATTTTTTTTTACAAACCAGTAGAATGACGCAGTGCTCTATTCGTGCATCGGCATTGGTGTATTCTAATATCACGTGACTCCAGCGGTCTGTAAAAAAGATACATGGAATGCACCGTGGTAGCTTGTCGTTCTCGTTAGCCTCGGGTCCACTAATGAAAGAAACCAGTGAAATTTAGGCTGAGCACCAAATGACTTTGTAGAGATTCAAGAAGGTGTTGACTGAAATTGAATTATCTGTGTATCGAGGAAGGTCAGAAGACGACGTGCAAAATGTGCATTTTTATATTAAAAATATCTCCTCAGGAAATTAATATTTTTAACTTATTTTTCCAGTGTCATCATTTATTTAACAAGTTTGAAATTGCACGTCCAGCGTAGCAAATGAGATGTGTTTGTTTCTACTATAAAGAAATTTTTAAAATATTCAGATTTTGGTGTAATAGTATACAATACTTCGGATACAGCAGAGCATCTGAAATATTTTGTGTATCCCTGTAAATACTCGCTGCTTTTTGTTATACAGGAAGCAACTTGTAATAAATTTCAGCAAGTTTCTCAATTTCGTAAAATGTGAAATAGCTTAGTATTATTAAAACTCGCCCCAAACAATGATTCCCCCTATACCTTTATGTAATGGAGTACTTTTGTGTAGCCCTGTAAATTAATACCAAATATTCTTTGCACCACAGATTGTACAGAATGTATATTTTAGAATATACTTTATAGATACACATCAATTTTAATATGTTTTTAAGAGTGTAACACCATTAAAATGCACTTGAAACTGTTTTTTCCCCATTGACCGTAATGTAACGGATTACTTTTGATTGTCCCTGTATTTAAACTAAGATCCGATCTTCATAAAATTTGAAATGACTCGACAAACTTATACAATAATTATATATTTTAAATTTCAAATGATTCGGCCTGGTAGTTTTTGTTCTGTTATGTGCAGACAGACGGACGGATTGAACAACGACTACACTCCAAACGCATGAAACACTTTTGCAAGTCGAACTAAACATAAAAATCAACACTTCTAATTTAAATCGCTTTCGATTGTGTTGTGAATGTGTTGAGAATGTGTTGTACGAAATAAAAACATTGTGCAAAAAATGTTGATAAAAATTACAAGAGGAAAAAATGCGTTTTCAAGACATATTTCAATACATTCATTTTTAAAATTGTGTAATTTTAAAGGCACCATGTAGGAAATATTTTGAAAGCGTTTCAAATGTGTTGTTTTATTGTGTTTTAAATAGTGGGGTGTTTACAATGCGTTGTTAATTTGGTGACAAAGAGTTTTGCAGTGCAACACTATCTTAAGGCCCCTGTCCTCGCTCAAGGCGCTCGATTGCGCTCGCGAGCTAATGCCATTCCTATGAGGAAGCATTTTTCTAATAACTCTTTCGCATTTTGACATTTTTGAATAATTTTTTTTTGCATTGGATAGCTGAGGTGCATGCCGATAGCGCACTTTTTTTACTTTTTCGATTTTGGTTGCAGATATTTTTTAAAAAGTTAGTTTCACTTTCAAAACCGGTTTCGAAACTGAAAGTGCTTTTTAAAAAATATCTGCAACCAAAATCACTGTCGGCATGCCCCTCAGCTATCCAATCCAAAAAAAAAAAAAAATTATTCAAAAATGTCAAAATGCGAAAGAGTTATTAGAAAAATGCTTCCCGGTAGGAATGGCATTAGCTCGCGAGCGTTTCCTCGAGCGAGGACAGGGGCCTTAAGAAACTATTTTCATCAACTAAATTTACAACCCTATTTCAACACTATTTACAACACTATTTTTAGAAAACATTTTTAGATAGCAATACTTTGTAACATATGAAACATTGTAACATTTGTAACATTACTTGAGAGCAACACTTCTGCAAAATATCGAAAACACAATTACAACACACACACACGAAAAAAAAAAAAAAAAAAAAAGCGCTTTGTAACACAGTTAATGTGTTGTGAATTTTGTGAACACAAAAAGTGTTCCGAAATGTGTTTATTTTAGTGTTTGAGAATTTGCAGTATATAGGGGCTGTGTACAGGGTGGGGCATAAAGATCTTCCCATTTTAAGAGGCCAATAAAAATATATAGGACATTGAAAACAAATATTTTATGTTTACAATCGGAAAGAATAATGTTTGCCATTTATTAATTTTTACAATCTGTAACAATTTTTGCTATTAATTTCGAGGTTTTGTTGTACGAAAAATGATATCGTCTAAATGTTTTCTTTTGATCTCTATGCACTTATGAAGTGTACCTTGGAAATTCAGCATATTTTTTCCCACCATTCCTGGTAGAATTGCTGCAATTTCAAATCCAATAGCATCCTTCAGTTCGTCGAGTGTCTCAGGACTTACTTTTATGTGTGTAAACTTTAGCCTTCAGGTAACCCCACAGGAAGATGTAAACTTTAGCCTTCAGGTAACCCCGCAGGAAGAAGTTACATGCTGCTGTATGTGACGATATCATAATTCGTGCAACAAAACCTCAAAATTAATAGCAAAAATTACAGATTGTAAAAATTAATAAATGGCAAACACTATTCTTTCCGAATGTACACATAAAATATTTGCTTTCAATCTGCGATATATTTTTATTGACCTCTTAAAATGCGGAGATATTTATGCCCCACCCTGTATTTATATACTTACGAACGCCCCTAAAACGTGTTGTTTCGATTTTGTTTGGCAGGCGTAATTACCGAGAATAGTTACGAAAGGATATCGGAAGAAGAACGGAAACTGCTATCTTTGTGCAGGTTATGAAAGGATTTTAAACATGGTTTTCCCTAGTGAAAGGAAAACTGAAATGTAAACGTAGTCATTCGATAGTTTGGTGTCATTTAATAACTTGTTTACATTTGTTACAAAGATTTTAGATTTCGAATTGTGAATAATTTCAGTGGCCATGCCTTCAGATGTTGAGCAATTCAGACCATACATCATATATTTAAGAATAATTCAGTTGGTAAGTAATTAAACTTCTGTTTTTAATTATAAACTGAAAAGCAAATTTTAAATTTATTATCTATTATTTATGTTAATTTTGATTGGTTCCGAATTTTCTAACAGGTCGGGCCGGCAGAATTGGAATAATTTTTATAATGGGCCGGGCCTGTAAAAAAATTGAACTGGCCATAAAAAACGGGCCGGGCCGATAAAAAAAAATTACCGAGCCTACCGTCCCGTTATAAAGATTTAGCCAGAGCTATTTTCAATGAATATGGCTTTAACGAGAATAAAAATAAATAATGTACATCACTTCACTAGCCGATACTAGTTTGACAACGTTAATACAGAAATGTAACTTGTACAGTGTAGTCATGCATCACATTTCTTATGCAATTTTTAGATATTATTGAAAGAGCATAAAATTTGCAAAGCAATGCAATTTCTCGATATAGGAACCAGTACAAAATAAAATTTTCCAAATTTGCTTAACTGGATAATTTACAAGGCGCTTATTGAATTAGCAGAATTTTACATGGATTACCACACGCATTCACATCTTCTAATGTCTTCGGCTTACGTTGGCAGAGAGTAAGTACCATTTGAAACAAGTTCTGACAAGAAAGGTCTCCATACGGGCAGACTCAGAAAATTCTAAAAAAAATTACAGGGTGTTCTTCTCGCGTGGATATATATGTTTGTAAAAAAATTTTGGCGGAATCCCTTTAAAACGTTCGTAAAAAAATGATGAACATTTCGTTTATTTGGCGGTTTATCGCCGGATGGCGACGAAATGAAATTTCAAAAAATATTTTTACATGTCACATACTTTTCAGGTAAAAATGTTTCATGTTGACCTTGTATTTAAAAAAATATATTTAAATAACTTTAATTTTTTGAGTTTTAGTTTCTTTTAACTGTAGTTTTATCATATATATACTGAAAGTAACCTATGAAATATTATGAATTAAAAATAAATAAATAAATAAAATGGTTTCAATCTCAAAATGAAGTCCAAATCAGCACTATCGATTCAACTTTGTTGCTATGGAAACAAAAACTTCTCCGATATTGGAATGTATTACTGCAGCATTTTCCATCTGGTCTTTATTTTAGAATAAGCTTGTATATACGAAAACACTTTTTACATATGAAATTATTTTTACAGTGATAAAATTAAGTAACAGCAGCAACAAACAACATAAATATGTACAAAAAAAGATATATGTATTAAACTCCTTCATTATTTAAATTTAAATTCATAAATACCATTTACTCACATTTTAAAATCTACTGATAAAGAATTTCCATTTACATTAAAATCGTTTGCTTTTCGCGAGGAAATGTGCTGCTCGCCAAATCGAGTGAGGTTTTCGTCTTTTCACGCCGAATATTCGAAAGTATTTTTTTAACATACTTTCTACTGTGATTCTGCCGCTAATTTTGACTGATCCTTTATTACAGACATGAGAAGTTTAATTAGTATTTTTTTCAAAAAATTCTGAGTATGCCTAGTATAGAGATCTTCCTTGTGAATCGGCGCAGAGTCCCAAGGGACTCAGCGCGGTCCGACACGGCCCTGGAGCCTCCCACCCCTCGTGGACTAATGCTTCTAAAGCTTACAAGTTGAACTCATCGGTGCAGGGGCCCAAGGGACCCTGTGCGGTCCGAAGAGCGATGCGAGTAATTGTTGAGTTCACTGCAGCCGAACCGCACATGTTGACCTCATCGACGCAGAGAATCAATGGACTCTGTGCGGTTCGAAACGTGTTCGGTTTTTTTTGTTTGTTTTGACAGTTCGCCTCTTTACTAGATGCAATTGGACTCTGTCCGCACGAGCTACCGGACCCGCTCTAATGGGGCAGCCCACGGAGCCAGTTTTTTTTCTTGTGGGGTACGGTAGATAAGTGGGTTCTCGTCACCACCACCAGGGATTCGATTGCTTGCATTTCGGCCCGTTGCCCCCCCTGTTTTGTTGCTAAGTTAGTGCTACCGTTTGGGCACAAAATTAGCTCCAGCCCCATTCCATCGAGCAGGACGAGAGAGCATGGTGTGTGCGACGCCAAAACACAGTTATTTAACTCAGGCAATAAACAACTCAGAACAGCAGCCATTAGCCATAAACAGCCGACCCAGGCACTTGTCATGTAGAGCGCCCCATACGCTGTCCAGGCAACTTAAACCCTCTAAACTGGGTCGAATCCCGGTAGTTAGGGGCCTGTTCAGTGGTCTCCGAGTTCTCGATTAAAGCATTGTTCATGGGCAGTGACGCCAATTTTTTGAAAATTTTTGGGTTGGCTCAGAAATATTGGGTGGATTCAAAGATCTTTTGGTAAAATGGTACAACCAGTTTGTTTTTTCTTTGAAGGGTGGACAACTGGTGAAAAATGAGACTTTCAAGTCAGGCTATCATGTTTTAAGATACAGTCGACTCTCGTTAATTCGAACTCGTCGGGACCACAAGAAATGTTCGAATTATCCGAAGTTCGAATTATGGAAAAAATGCTTAGTATGGTATACTATTAGAAAGGAATTAATGTTATAGTGTTTTTTAAACTTATTTCGTCTGTTATCATTAGAATATGACTTAATATAAAATTAGAATGGATAAATTCATAAACTAATTAAAAAATTTGAAACAAGCACGATGGAAGAAAAATTTAAGGCGACACTGATGGACAGACGGGACTCTAAGAAAGTGGATATCAAATGCATTGTATTATATGTATACTCGTTCGGAACAATTTTCACAAAAATCAAAGAAAGAAAGTTATTCGAATAATCTGAAATCCACGAGAAAGAAAAGAAAAATGAAAAATCGGAATACTCGTTACTTCGAATTAAACGGAGTCAAGAGAAAATGAGTTCGAATCAATTAAAATTTTTAACGTTATTCTGTCATTGAAATTTTCGGGACTTAGTTTCGGGACATGTTTAGTTCGAATTAAGCGAAAATTCGAATTATCCGATTTCGAATTAACGAGAGTCTACTGTAACTGCAATTTTTTAAAATTATAGTCTCATGAGTGTTTTCCTTATAATGACACTCAGTTAGCATCATATAATGAACATGACTACAAATTGAAAAGCAGAAAGTTAAAGATTTAAATTTCAGTCATTTTTGATTTATGGATGTCAGTAGGAGAATTAAAACGCGCTGTTATTGGCAAAATAAATTTTTTTCTTAGGAGAAAAATGAATAATAAAATGAAAATGAAATTAATAACGAAATCGAACAATGAACATGCGCACCCTAAGATTCAAAATTATTGGGTGGGCTCAGGGACCACGGGCCAATATAATTTGGCGCCACTGTTCATACGTGTCCGGTGGATGAGTAAGGAAAATAGGAGCATATGTGAACAGTTCACTTAAATATAGCTTTTTCTCATAACTGAGTTAATTTCCATAAACAAATACAGCTAAATATAGTAAACAGTAGTAAACACAGCTAAATATAGTAAACAGTATAGTTTTTTAGAAGTGGTATTTTTTTTAAATCACTTTTATAGGTTTTCTTACTTTTTTAATAGTTTTATAACTTCAAAAAGTTTTTCCTATGAGTTCCAATGGCGGGGTAATTGTGAACACACGTCGGGCACATGTGAGTACAAGGAAAAAATATCTTTTGAAATGCTTTATATTCTGTTATTTATTTGTCCTCATAATGATTAGTTACATTATCTGTTAAATTCACCATAAAGAAAAAAAATATATGCATATTTCTCTAGTTTCTTGTTGATATGTTTAAGCAAAAGAATATAAAATGAAAATAAGTAGATTGGGGAAGTAGGCTTAGATGATTGATTAAATATTGTTGCGATAAAATAAATGAATAAAGAATTAAATTTGAAAAAAGAAATAAAGTTTTTGAGTTTTTTGAGTGGGATTTTAGGTAGCGGGCATTTAGATAATGTTTATAGGAAATCTGCTGAAATAGGAAAGATTCTCACCCTTGTATTTTCTGTATTTACTTTTAAATTAATGATAAAGAAGTGTTTTTTAATGATTAAAAAAAATTATATCTTGACTATGAACTCCCCTTAAATTTAACTTCTTTTACTTTTGAAAGAAAGGCGGGGGGGGGAGGGCGCTTAGGATTGGTATTTTACGATAGTTATCAGTTTAACAATTTTGCTATATTAAAATTATTGATATCTATCTCCATTCAAAGCATCATGTACATAGATGTTTTAGAGATGGAAGTAAGTCATCATTGCAAAACAAATGAAATAAAGCAGTTAATGCTGTTTAATGTATTATATATATATATATATATTGATAAAATTCATTGGTGAATCTTGTCTACTTTTAATGGTATTATATATATATATATATTAACAATGCATGAAAAATATTGTTGTAAACCGTTTAGTAAAATAATACATAACACTCAGCTGTATTTTAGAAATCATTAAACTTATTTAAGGGGGTCCGGGGCCCAAAAACATTTTTTTTTTTGCTATTGAAGGTAGGAATTTGAAATTTCTTTTGGAAATCAGGCATGTACTGAGTACACCAAAACACATCATAAAAATTTTCTAAAATTTAAAAAAAATTTAAATTTTAAAAATTTTTTAAAAAAAGTGGGGTAGTTTAAAATTGATATAACTCAAAATATTACTGATGGAATTTCAAAATTTTTTCACCTAATTAAACAGAATTATATTTCTTTTAATTTGTCTTCGGCGTTTAAAAAAATAATTATTTAAAAAAAAAATAAAAATTTTTATAGTGAAAATTAACATTTTTTCAATGTAATTTTTTTTTAAATTTTCATATTTTAAAAAATATTCATTTTTTTAAAATTTGCCGAAGACAAATTAAAGTAAAATGTTTGAAAATATCACGTTTGAAATTTCAAATCTCTATCTTCATTGGTTTTTGAGTTATATCAATTTGAAGATGACAAATCGTCAAAAAACACATCATGGAGAAAAATGCGTTTAAAGGTGAAAAGAAAGAATTACTGTTTATAAAATGTTCAAATACCTCTCAGAAGCTTTCAGATGCATGACTGATTTATTATCTCACTTTACACTTTTGATTTAATAGAATTTTAGCAAATTTACATTTATTTTTAAAGCATTTGAAAGCCTCTGTGGACGTAATACTTTTTGGAGATGACAAGCCGTCAGTGAAGAATAAACAAAGTTTTTCCATATTCTTTCACAATTTGCATAGACAAAGTACTACAATATTTGAAAATATTATGTTTATGCTTTAAATTCTCTATAATTATTAGTTTTTAGTTGTTATATCAATTTTACCCTTAAAATACAGAAAAAAAAAAAAAAAAAAAAAAAAAAGAAAAAGAAAAAAAAAAACATGAATAATAAACAATGTTTACAAAAAGTGCATATACCTGCTAGAAGTATCCAGGTGCATAACTAACACCTTGTTTTACTTTGTATTTTTGATTTATTTTAATTTTAGCAAGTTCTACTTTTTTTCTGTAGTTTTTAAATGCTTCTGTAGATTTAAATAATGCTTTTCTCACATGTCGAGTTCTTATGCGCTTCAGTGCAATTAACGAAGTATTAGCAGGTGATAGAAAGAATGTTTGCAGTGCGTTTACAGATGATACCCTAACACCATGATTAAAATCAGATATGCCTCTAGCTGCAGCAATATCTACTCGCATTTTTGATGCATTAGAAACTTTGGGGCAACGTCCCCAAATCACATTGTGCAAAGATTCATTACGGTTTTGTGTTTGACCTTTTGTACACTTTTCTAATAAAGCGTCTGAAGCTAATCTTTGGAAAATCGGCATCATTTTAGCTACAACAACTTCTCGTAGAGGTGTTCTAATAGAAATTTTATGAGCAGGAGGCTTTTGATTTAGAAAAATTGCACGATTATAGAAACACCATGAATCTTCTGCTAGAGGACACTTTGAGTGTTTTGGTTTTTTATCGGTTGAGCTACAGTGCTGCAAAATTGCATATATATCTTTTTTCATATCGGAAATATTTCCCCTATTACGTATTATTGCATTTCTATAGTATCGAGTAACTTTTTTAATTGTTGCTTCTGAAAGGCTTCCATGTTTTTTTCCTCCGAGTGTAACACCTCTCGATTTTTCCGTCTCTACAAGTTTCCGTAATGCAGTCCCCATTCTTTTTCCAACATGATTGATGCACTCTGTTTTTGTTAGAATAGTTTCCTCGCCGTAAACTTTTAAAGCTTGAAGATCATGAAATGCTTTTGCATCTCCATCTGAAACGATTTCTGTATAACGAAAACCAAGATTCTCTGAACGACGCCACAATCTCACTGCCATTTCGCTTTCCATTCCACCAGATGTTCCTTCATAGTTTTTATCACAATATGGAGCATGACCTTCGTACCATGCCATAAATTCTGCAGAATCTTTTCCAAGAGCATTTGCAGTTTGTGTGCAGTTATAGCAGATTTTTGATAACACTTCGTAATCTATCACAAATCCAGTTAGAACGTCTATTATGCAACCAACCGAATAGTTTGAAGTATGTCCTCTCTTATGCCAGCTTGCATCATAACTCACTGCAATATCTGCAACAGCTTCACTCGAAACAAAGTGAGATTGTTTTACTTTAGTGCGAACATTTCCTAAGAGCTCACATGTACTCTTTACACATGAAGAATGAACCAGTTTTAAATGTCGTGTAAAAACTTTCGAATCCATGCAATTCAAATTCATATTGTATGAAAACTTTTCCAATGCTGCATGACCTTTACCGATTTCTGTTATTGCAACTACAGCTCTTCGATTAATATCGAAAGTATCAATTCTTCGAATCGAAAGTATCAATTCTGATACTTTATTTGAGGTGCTATTTGTAAATCTAAATCTACAATTGTTACAAATAACTTTAATGTTTTGTGCAAACCCATTAGGTTTACTAAATTCAACTTCTAAAGATGATTCTGAGCATTCTTTACAACTAACATTTGATATAATAGATTGTAAAACAGTTTGTTTTATAATGATATAATTTTTTTCTTGGGCTTCAGTATAGTTTTTTTTGTAGGCGATGGCATTTTTCTCTCATCTAACCGCTTTACTACAGTCATTGCAGGTTCTGCATTAAAACAAACTGATTTATTTCTCTTTTTTTGCATAGCTTCAGATTTCTGAGCAGTAGATTTTCGTTTTCTACCCATTGCTATAAATATTGTTTTAAATTTTCTAAGAAATGAATAAAAATGTTCAATTTTATGAAAACATATGAAAGTTTGCTTCTGTAATCAACACATAAACAATGTCATTATTTCAGGCATAATTTCAGTTATCAAAGTCTTATATTCATTCCATATTTACAATATATTTCTCCTATAATTTCTAGGAATATATTGACATATTTATAAAATTAAAACATCTGCATTTTAAAATAATTTAAAAAACAAACACGATAAGATGCAAGTCACCAGAGTCAGCGTAATAAAAGTTACCATGAGGAAGTTAACATTAGCAATTTGCTTCCTTTTTTGGCGTTGATTCAGTCTTTATAATAAACTATTTTTACTTATTATCTTATGCTACAAGTATATTTCTTAACATCCAATATAAATCATTTAAAAATCTTGACAATATTCCAATTAATTTCCGTCCAAACAACACATGAAAAATGAAAAGCATGCGGAACCGCGGAACAGAAAATATTGTTTACATTTCTCCCTCCTTTACATCTCATAGAAGTAGAAGTAGAAGTTTATGTGAATGAATGAATCAATGAATGAATCAATGAATGCAAATAAATAATTTAAAATTTGATTCACAAAATAAATAAATTTAATTTTAAAATGCTTGTTTACATTTTACGGATTATTTGTTTACGAAACCAAAGAAGCTCCATAGCAACCGCGCAGGCGCTATGGCGATAAACCACATCCATCGCAGTGAATCAGCTGAATTTGCAAAACAGTACTTAACAAAAACTACTATATCTTCGGTTCTAATTAAGATAGAAACATAATTCAAACGGCATTTTATGCAGAAATAACCAGAGAATTTTTTAATAAAATAAAAAAAAAATCAAAAATTTGAAGATTTTTGGGCCCTGGACCCCCTTAAATTAAAAATCGAACGTAAACGAACTTGTTGCTCGTGTACTTGCTGACAAATAGATGTGTTTGTAGAAGTTTTAAAATCAAATTTATATGAAGAAAATGTCTTCCACTTCAAGAATATTATAGATATTGAAGCTGACATTATTTCTCACGAAGTAAATTGAAAGGATCAGAATCACAGAATGTTTATTGGAGCACTTATGAACTGTTCATACCTGCTCCAACTGGTCTGTTCAGAATTGCCCCACATGGCTGTTAGAGTTAAATTGATAAATCATTAACATTTCACAATTTTAGAAGATTTTTTTTTTAAATAAAAATTAGTATATTGTGTAGTATATGCTAAAACATTAAAATTCAAATAAATGAATAAAAAAATAAAGCTATTCGCTCATCAAGCGGCTAGTATTATTATAAAACAATAATAATTATTTAAGCTTACTGGTGAGAATTTGTAATCCCCCAGTAAAAAATTAACTCTGTTAGTTTAACTGCGGCATTCCACATCTAGCTAAATTTTTATATAGGGATTCCGAATTCTTCCCAGTAAGTTTAAATAGTTGATATTGTTATACCTCGTGTCCTCTGCACTTGAGTATTTCGATGGCAGAGAACATTTTTGATTGCATCTTCTATTTCAGAATTAAAAATATTAGTTTTTAAATTGTAATAATTATGATACATGATTTTATTTCATATTTTCAGTCTCTTGGTTTCGCAAGCGTAGGTTTGGTTGTTAATTATTCAAACTGGACTGAAGAAATTAAAGGAATGACCTTGACATTTATAATACTCGACAACCCGAACATTTTGTCCTTCCTCATCAACACAGCCACTTTCTTGACGCCATCTTTCCTCCTCCTATTCGCCACAATAAACAAAGATTCGTATGACCATTTAAGGAAGTCCATTTTTGTAAGTTCACTTCGCATTTTTTACTCTTTTATTTACATTAAAGTGGCTTATGTATGTAAAAAGGTAAATTTGAAATCGTTCAACAATTACTACATGGTGTGCAAGAATTCTGCAAATTATGTACAGTTGTGCGTTCCAGCGACAATACATTACTCTAATATTTTTCAGAGCTTAATTATCAACTAATAAAAAAAATGATTATTAAATTTTGGTTTTAATGAAAAATTCTAGATAATTTAAATAACTTTCGGGAATAATTAAAAAAAATCTATTATTACATTTTGACTCAATAATAAAGATTTGTTTCGAGTGATAATGTAAAATATAGAAGATGTTTACGAATTGTTAGAAGGATTCTAGGGACCATTTTTTTCAATTTTTCAGATGTAAAGATTAACTTTATAAATGTTCGAACTGATTACTTTCGTTCTGTAATACTGGTCCATGAGGCAACAGCACAAAAACCTATGTTATCGAGCATAAGAAAAAAACTTTATTTTCTGGAACAGTAGAAATAAGGGAATTTAATGATCCAAGTCTGTAGGAAGTGAAGAGATGCATAAGCCGAAAATTAATATCAGTAGCGGTTCACTTGTAGGTTTATCATTGTGTTTCCCTGCTCCCAGTTTTCCTTGTTTTCATACTTTTGATTGTACGGCAAACAAAATGTTAAACCTACGAGTAAACCACTAGTGGTATCAATTTTTGGCTTATGCACTACTTCACTTTCGGCAGACACGGACCCTTAGTTTCCTCTATTATTACTCTTCCATAAAATAAAGGTTTTGTTCATTGTGCTCGATAATATAGGTTTTTGTACTGTCGGCTCTTGGACTGTACGAGTCGGCATCGGGCTTTCCAGGATAGAAGACAGGGATGTACTCATACATGCATCAGTACCGGAACTCTTGATATTATATTATGGTAAAACCAAGAGTATGAAGAAACGAATATAAGAAAAGCGCAGTTGACGTCACTATGGTTCAAATTACTGTGAATTTGCAGAAAACATCCCTACGTTCTTTGTGACTCTAACTGTACACATGAGTTACGGAAATTTGATTGGTCTACGTTTAATAGATATGATATGAATGGTCTACATCGCCAAGACGATTTCCTGAAATTTTTGCTACGACAGAAACGTAGTGAGTGATAGGTTAGTTGAAGGAAGCGTTTGTTTGGAAACATGCGCTTGTATGATAATGTTCGGAAAAATGCCTATTCCTTCCGATATTTACATTGTTAAGAATCCAAAGTATTATCTCCATGCAAAATGCTTTACAGGTTTTCGAGAATTTGGTATTTAGCAATTTATTTAATAGTCGATTTGCCAGTGCATTTCCAAAAACATAGGCCATTTTTATTCCATCTCATTTACATTTAGCTCTTTTAGCTAAAACAGAAATTAGCCTTTTTACTTGAAATAAATTTTATGTAAAAAAACAATTTTTTATTTCTCTCAAAAAGCGGTATTGAAACAATGGAATATTTTGCATATTTAACCGAACAAACGTCAATTTATTTCAAATACAGCTGAAGAGAGAAAAATGTAATTAAACATCAAGATAAATAGATGGGAATTCCCCGTACATATACAGGGTGATTCAAAATAACGTGGACAAAATGAAATAACAAATCAAGCATTCAACAAGGATAAAAAATCACATAGGAACATAGGGTCGCAAACAGATTCTTGAGTCACAAATACGGGGTGTTATATTCTAGCTACACCCGGTTTGAAAGTAATAATTTCGTAGAAAATAAAAACATTGTAATGAAAATGCAACGACAGGTACCTTATTTTGTGTGAAATGTGATAACGTTGCGAAAAGATCTGGAAAAACATATTACTCAAGCAATCGATGATACCGTATAAACTGATTATCACAGTCCAAAATGTAAGGGGCTAAGTGCATATTGCTGGTGCGCATAATGCAAACTTCTACCCCTTTTGTTTGGTGTTATCACATTTAAAAAAAAGTGAGAATGTCTGTTAAATATTTTATAATAATATACTTCAGTTTTCTGAAAGTTATTACCGTGAAACGAAATCGAGTTAGGATGAAACACCCTGTATTTGTGACTCAATAAATGATTTGCGGCCCTATGTTCCTATGTGATTTTTTATCCTTGTCGTATGCCTGATTTGTCATATCAATTTGTCCACGTTTTTTTTAATCACCCTGTATGAAGTTTTCTATTGTGTGACCAAATGAATGCAGGCAAAGTAAAACTTGCTTGTGTTAGTAAGTTTTTTACTTATATTTTTAAGTTGGATTTTGTGCTCGTTTATTTCAGCGTGAATTTTTTTCTTTCTAAATTTTGTTTATATCGTATATTTCTGGATTTTAAAAGCCCATGTATATACGTTTATATTTCACATGAATATATTTATTTTTGTTTATTTAACATAGGTAATAAAGCGACATGGAATGTACGATACATTTTTATATTTTTGAAATTTTTGTAGTTGATTACAATATTTTATAAAACATTTGTTAAAAATCGTCATAGAACCAGATGACTTTTTTTTTTTTTTACTTTAACGTTATCAGGGCACATAATTATATATCTGTAATGTTGAATTCACACAGGAATTGTCGAAGAATTTTGCTTGAAAGCAAGGACATGCTATTTCACATTTTTCACCAAAATTTTAAAAGTAAATTTTATTAAAGGATTATGGTTCAAGTCTTGATTAAAACTAAGTGTGATATAATATACTCCAACGCCCCTCAAAGGGGTAAAAAGGAGTTCAAGGTCTGTAGTGAATAATTGTGAGAACTGTGTAGCTACGACTAATTGCAAATTTAGAAGAATTTTTTTCAAACACACAACTGTATGTTTCTGTTTGTAAATGATAATGTTTTCATTTCCCTTTCAATTTCAAATGCAATGATAGATAAATTGTCATTGATGTCAGAATGTATCGTCTGGAAACGTAAAAGAATTCTAATTTACATGGATGATCGATTATTTTATTTAACACCGACTTCAACTTTTTCTGAATTTCATGCTTTACTTTTTTATGTTCTGAATTTAAAAATGATTAGGATAATTACGGAAGGGATTGACCACTGTGCGAAACAGACTAGTCAAACATTTTGATAATCGATGTCCCACAGATGGTGCAATTACCTTATTCCGACAGTTAAAGATATTTTATATCGGCTCTAACTTTTTTGCTTCTCAAAAAACATATTTTCCCGGCTAAAAATCATTGTTGCTTTTGGCAGGACAAATAGTTTCTTCATATCTATATTATAAAGGCCAAACGTATCTGTGCGTAACGCATACGTCATTTTGCGAATGGCAACACTTCCAAATTTTAAATGAAATTTCGGTATTGCAATTTTTGCTACTAAAAATTTTTAACCTTCTAAATGCCGCACATTTTATTTTTTACACCATCGTGTAGGAAAAAAATTTACTTTTAAATGAAATTTGTTTGAAAGCTGTACCATAATTTGTTTTTGAAATATTAATTTTTTTTGTAGCTTTTAATACTGCTTTTCTATTTGTGGCAACAGCAGTACTCCATTTCTATTAAAAGCAAAGAGAAAAAGGGGAAAAATTCATTGCTGTATCTTTATGTTGCCATTTTTCTCATTAAAAGGATAAAAATTGAAATTTAAATATCTTCTGTTATAAAACCCGGTGAAATCTGATTTACACATAAAAGAATATCAGCAGTTTAATATCTGTTTCAGCTAAAAGTATTGAGACTTCAAGTTTTGAATCAAAATGATGAAATTAAAATGCCAATTTTTTTTGAAAAGGTGAATACAGATGCGAAGAATTTGTAAATTTTGATATGGTAAAAATGATGCCGGGTTTAGATTTCATGGGGAAAAAAATTCTATGATTGAGTCAAAGTCGAATAAATTTTGCTTTTTTTCATTTTGGAATAGAAGCATAAGAACTTTAATTGATAACTTTATCATAACAACATATCTTTATTATATTTTACTGCTTACATATACGATTAAAGTTTAATTTTAACAATTTCTAGAACTGCGTTTTATAGAATTAGTATTTTGTTAATTTGACAATAAATATCGTTTGTTTAAGAGCTAGACGTACCAATATAAAATGCATTTTATACTATAACTAATTTTGTAGGTTTATTATAAGTCAATGGAACAGTTCCTTCTTAAAAATTTTCTTTCATCAAAATTTGACGGGTTCTACCTCGTGATTATAAATATGCATTTATAGGTTTTCGTTTACATATGATCTATCTATTTTTAATGTAACTATCTGTTGAAAAGGTTTAGACTTTTAACCCTTTGCGGGGCAGGGCAAATTTGTTGCTTAAGTATTGAAATTAATGACTGTCACCGGAATTCGAAAACAACTTTATTTGTAAATAAGAAAGCACTATATTTCACGCATTCAATAAACCATAATTTTTTTAAACAAAATTCCGGTGCCAATGCAGCGTTTGGGAATTAAAATTAAGTGGTATATCTATGAAACCACCGCGCCGCAAGGGGTTAAAAAACCTAAAATGGCAAAGAAATATCTACAGTGTAGAATGAGTGTTATATTTCTGACCTAGGCGATCGGGTGAGATGGATCATGCGTAGACGAAAAGGAGAGGTTATTTATCGGGAGGTATTGACCATATAATTTTGAACTTCAAATTTGCTTTATAAGAGCTGATTTTAAAATACTAAGGGATAGTACAGAGTGAGTCATAAATATCGAAACAATAGGTTATCTCCTTAAATATTGCCTCTAGACCCATACTTCCAATTGCAAAGTTTTATTAAAAAAGGTGAATTTTTTTATAAGATAAGTTGCAACTCCATGGGGGGGAGTCTATTTTAAAAATTACGAATATTAAATTTTTATACGGCCCCCAGAGGATAAAATTTCCAATTAGAAAATTTTTCCTTATCCATTCCTGAAGGGAACAAAAAAATCATCTCGATATCTACAAATCCCCGAAAGATATTAAAATCCAAAATTTTCCAAAATTCGTGACTTACACCACTTAAGCCACTTAACTCTGAGCGCAGCGATATCAGCTCATTTGAAATACAATTTAGGGATCGACCATGAATTTACGCATTATTAAATGTCGATCAAAGACAATGCTTAAAATTTTAGATATAAAATAAAAGCATATAGATTTTTGCTTTAAACTTCCTTGAAATATGCTAGATGTCTGCAATATCTCGAGCTTGGCGCTAGCCTCGTAACTGGCACGATCCATTGGCCAGACCGTTTTATTAAACACTTATTAAAAGTGTTATTAAATTAAGTGATATTAATTAAACTCTCATTAAAAGTGAACTTTTAATGAGTTTTAATGACTTTTAATGAGAGAACTTTTAAAGAGACTTTAAAACTTATTGCCGCAGGCAATATGTTTAGTAAAAATAATAATAGTGATAATAATACTTCCATTAACGGAATCATTGCAAATATATTTTAATAAATTGCACAGAAATATAAAAAAAACTACTTTTTACTGTTCAGATTCAAAATTTATGATGGTTTTAAACCTATTTCTACTTTCTTCTATTTGTACAAGAGGAAAGTATTGGATTCATGAAAATTTTGAATTCCAGTTTTCGACGGATTCACACGTTTTAAGGCTCAGAGATACTGAAATATATGTTTTTATAAAATGTCTGTCTGTGAGTCACTGCTCAGTATCTCTGTATATGACATAAATTTTGTGAAGAACTATCACAAGAACTAATTCACGGAATTTAATAAAAAATATATATTTAGTTAGTCCTTGATATAAATTGGTGCTGATTAGTTTTTGGTGTGAATCGCTTAACAGGTGGCCCTGCTGTACAAGCTTTTGTGCGATTTCCGCAATAGCTGTATCTCTAGAATTATACGCCTAATGTTGCTCGTAATTAGAGGCACCTTTTACGCATCGTGCAGTAGCGATTTTAACAAGAAAAATATGAAGTTGACAGGGCCAAAACAATGAAAGACGTTGAAATCGACGTGATAAAAAAATGAGGTTTAAATCAACTGACGCATTTAAACAGTAATTAAAGAAGGTGAGAAAAACAAAACAAACAAAATCTGAAATTGAAACTATACAGAACGAATTTAATCACCTAGAAACTTTTAAAGAGCATTTAAACGTTAGGAGTCCATCTTTGATTAAAACTAAATGCACTTTTAGGCATCAAATGTTTTATTTCAGTATTTCTCATTTTTAAACTGACATAAGTCAATAACCGTCCGATAACATTCCAGCGAGTTCAATAGTTTTTTAACATCTCAGAAAAGAAAAAAAAATGCCCAACGCGACGAAAGAAGATTTCTTTTCAGAAAGTTTACTTTTAAAAATATGATTTGTATACAAAAAATTGCATCTTTTTTTATATTGCTACTTTAAATAATTTTATTCAAAAATTAAATAAATATTATTTAAAATGGTGAATCAAAATTGAAAATTAGACATTTTCATTTAATCAAAAGAAAAAAAATTCCACGCGACAAATAATATTTTGAGTTATAATAATTTTAATTTATTCTAAATTAAAAAAAAAGATTATTAAAAAGTTTTATGATGTTATTATGCTTACCAACTATATGGTTAACCATCACAAAACATTCAAAATTCTTGCTCTATAAATAAATAAATAAAATACACGTTTCCTGGACACATTACAGCAACATTGTTTCTTCAATTACATGCATTTCAATTTGTGTCTGATCCCTTGAAATCTCACGATTTATTAAAATTGTCATAACTCTCTGAGTTTTGAAGATATCGAGATGATTTTTTTTTTGTTCAGTTCAGGAATGGATAAAGAAATTTTAATTCGAAGTTTTATCCTCTGGGGGCCGTATAAAAATTTAATTTTCGCATTTTTTAAAATAGACCCCCCCATGGAGTTGCAACTTATCTTTTCAAAAAATTCACCTTTTTTAAGGAAACTTTGCAATTGGAAGTATGGGTCTAGGGGCTATATTTAAAGAGATAGCCTACTGTTTCGATATTTATGACTCACCCTGTATATGTTTGATTTCGGAAAATGCCAACTATACCTAAAAAAAAGTTCATATTTGGCTGAAAATTAAAAAAATGACAAAAATTCAAGAAATATGTGATGATGATGATGGTTATTCGCAAGACTGGGGCGAAAACGAATCTGTTCGATGTGACGAAAATTACAATTTGATGAAACAAAAAGTAGATTTAGTCCAGGCATTTGGTAAAAAATAAATGCAAGTTTTGGTGTAGTTTTGATTTTTGGTTCCCTTTATGTTTTTTGGGTCGCTGAACACGAATCTGGCATTATCCAACAAAATTTCTCTCCAGAAACACGTTTTTTTGGCAAAAAAAAAAAAAAAAAAAAAAAAAAAAATTCAAACTTTTTTTGGCAAAAAACGTGCAAAAAACGTGGCTTTTTTTCGTTTTTTTCCAGATAACTTCAAAATTAGACATTTTACATAAAAGTCATCAATGCATAAATTAAAGAGCACAAAATTTCCTACATTTTATGCAGCAAAAGTTTTTTCTCTGATCAATGGTTTAGCCGTGAGAGAGCCGCAAAAATGGGTGTGAAAAACAAAAAATTCTGAAAAACGTGAATTACAGTGATGAAACTTGAAAAAACAACCATTTTACGCAAATTTTCCCCACGTATATTATTATTGACTATATTTTATTAATATGATGTTCATTCTATCTTTCATAACTAAAAAATAAATAAAAATGAGCATATCTGTGATCAAAATCTTCATTTGCTATTATAAAATAATAATAGTAATGATTTCTTAATTTGACTTTTAAATAATGTAAATAAAATAACTGAAACAGGATGTAACTGATCCCATCTGCACTTTTCCCCTTGATTGAAGGGGTGCAAGTGTGAAATAATGTTGGCCAAGTGCCCACCCCCGCATCCCATGTCCACGTTCAGTATAATACTAACCCCTTCCCCCCTTCCCCACTTGGCTCGCCTTTGTTAGAAATATACGTCGCACGGATCACTAGCTTATCAGGAGAACACATTTCTCTCAGTTTCCATATGCAACGCTTTCTTATAATTTAGTAATTCACTGTTTGTGTCTTCATGAATATAGCGAACATCTAAAGTGATATTGCGCGATGTCGCTGTGTTTTATTTGTGACTCTCCTTTAGAAGAGGGGCCGTCAGTGAAAGTTAGTCGATGTATTGCAGCGTTAATCAAGGCAAGTACAAAAAGAAAAGATGGAAAGGCAGTTTTCCTAAAGGGGAAAACCTCGGTCGATGTGCATATTAAGTGCAGAAAAGCATACGTAAATGAACGGATGATTACTGCTTATGTGAAGAAGATTGAGGAACAAAGTGCTAGTAGCACTTCTCAGATTTCAACTCCTCAGTTTAATTTTCGAAGTAATTGTTTTATATGTGGACTGTGCATTTCGGAAGAGTTCATTGCAACACAAGCGAAAAATCCACCAAGCGAACGCAATACTGTATACAGTGCGCGACGCATGGGATTCAAAAGTACTATTCTGAAAGCAGCAAGAGCTCGCAATGATGATTATGGGCAGGCTATAATTCAGTGCATCGAACCAGTGAATGATTTGATCGCAGCAGATGCTCAATACCACATCAAATGTTTTAAATATATTTATGGGAGGCCGAAGGTCCATGAACAGAAGAAACGTGGTCCATTTGCCGAGGCAATCGATAGAGCAATGCAAAGTATATACGATTACCTTGAAAATCATGATGACGAGTGTCAATTCTATATGGAAGAGGTAATGAAACAGGTTACAGGGAGTTATCAACCTGATATGAGAACTGTAAAGTTTAACCTCACTGAGAGATATGGAGACGACATACTGATCACAAAGAATCAGATTGTGTGTTCCAAGAATATAGGAGGGAAGATACTGACTAATGCATGGTATCAGCAAACATGTAAATCTGATCGAGATGAGAGACAGCGAGTGGTTGAAGCAGCAGCAAAAATTATTTGTGAAGATATCAGGTAGAAGATTTGCTTCGGGAAACTGCAACAACATCGCAGTTGTGTGTCCAGACGAAGAAGATGAGCTAAACTTTGAAGCCGATTTGGAAATGGATTACCCACACAATGAATCAGAGCACCCAATGGAAGGGGAAATAGTCATGCCGTAAGGTATCAAATATTTACTATTGAATATTAAGAAAAACCATTATTTATAATATTGATAGTTAGAAAAACACCCACTAATTCCATTCGTCTATTATCTGTTTTGTAGATGTTGGTGAAAAGCAGGGACCCTTAAATAAAAGAAAGCGGAAATAGTACTTTGTTTTTTAAGTAAATGTACTTATTAATGTACATAGTTATTTATAATTAAATAATAATTCATAATGAGTAAATAATTGGAGACAGTGTGTTTTTTGATTGCGCTTGCTTCAAGGAGGATGATTACGGCTTAATTTAACATGCTATAATTGTGGGAGAATATTAAATAGCTAGAAAGAATTTAGTGCAAAACAATTTTAACTTATAGTATATGAGATATTTTATTAAATAATGTTTAAATCTATTAAGATATTAATATTTAAAAAATTAATTTTCATTGGTATAATTGGTGGCCAAATTATTAATTACATTACAATTTTTCTTATTGCCAATCTGGGTATTATTATTTTGTGCTGACCATATTAATAGGTATTGATTATTTCCAGCTGAGTGAAAAATTGCCCAGGCCGGGGATAAAAATAATAGTATATCTACGTATCCATCGTTATATGGAGTTCCATTACCTGCGGTTTATTCTGCGAGCTGTTTCAACTGTCAGACCAGATGTTACGACCAATAAGGTTATCTGAGCGAAAAATCCCAGCCGGCTATCGCCCAGATAGCTTAACAGGTAAAGCATTGGCCTTGTAAGCCAAGTATCCGGGTTCGATCCCCGGCCTGAGCAATTTTTCGCTCAGCTGGAAATAATCAATTCGTATGATAACTTTACCAATCAGTTTGATTGTGTTAAAAATAATAGCATATTAATAGGTGGTATTTGATAAGTGTCTTTAGCCAGTAACGGACTCTTTGTGCATAACATGCGTCATGTTATGGGAACACTTGGTGATTTAATTTTTTACTTACCCATCATACGTAGTATAGGGTAAGTCTTGCAATCGTTTTGAAAATCGAAAAATTTTTTTGAAGGATTTACACGTTTTAGATAGTGGAGATTCCGAAAAACACATTTTTAGAAATTTTTTTTTGCCGTCTGTCTGTCTGTAAACGCTCTATCTCCCGAACAAATTGAGATAAAGACTTGAAATTTTGTATGTAGTTAGTATGTAAGAATGGGACGAACCCTATTTAATATCAGCAACCTCGATTATCCGGAACTATTTTTTTCGGACTCTCGAAAAATTCGTTCCGATGAAAGGTATATAAAAATTTTCGAATTTTTTTGTTCTAAGGAATGGACGTAAAAGGAAATAAAATAACACACATTTTGCATATAGAACGAAGTCGATCGGATTATTAGTTGCCGAGATATTTGTAATCCTGTTTTCCACATTCTTCGATTTTTCATGACCCTGTATTTCATTCAAATTTCAATTCAGAAGTATATTTTAATTTGAAATGAGACGCTTAATCCGACGCAGTTAATTGTTAGTTAATATAATTATTATTTTTGGAGTTATAAGGATGTTTCTTTTACGCAGTTCGGTACTACTTGAGTAGTTTGGCGTTTTATATAATTTGTCGAAATTGGTAATCAGCAGTTCTTTAATATAGCATTACTATGTATATTAACAATATATAAATTTTGTTTATGAATTGCAATGTGTTGTATAAATAGTTTTCACATGTTTTATTTTCATATACATATCCATGATGGGTAAGTATTACGGTGGCCCCCAACGACTAGTTTCAATTGTTTATGGTGAGCTCTGTTCTCTGCGAAATATGGCAAATTAAAACATGAGAAAGCAAAGAGATTAGAAAGAAAGCCGGATTATAGTCTAGCATAATAATGAGTAAAGGAAAGCGTAAAAATGCAGAAATAGCAGGCCAAGAGGAGTACAATCCATAAAAAGGGGTTCGACGAAATATTGAGGAATTTGCTTTGGTACCCTTGTGTTTAGTTTTTTCACAATAAATTTCTACTTTATGAACGAAACATTGTTTTTATTTATAAAACCATAAGTATTCAATCCATTTATATAAAAATTACTTTAACAATCCCGCAGTAAACTACAAAAAAGCAAAGGATCATATTCTTCTCAACGTAAATTTTAGGCGTGTAACTAATAACTTGGACATTATTGTATGTATGGAAAGATCAAATAATAATTCATGTAAACTTAATGTTCAATAATTTAATTACAATTAAATTTATTTAACTTTCGTGTAATGAAAAAAAATTTCTATAGATTTAATATATGCGCGATTATTTCAATATTTTATTATGGTCCATTTCACCGGAATACTCCGGGGTGAGTGGCCACATAATAAAAATTTTAAATATATACAGCATAAATTCCTTTAAAGATATGAACTACGTTAGGACTTTATTTGGAAAAATCATGCAATTTACATATATATTAAAATAAATAAAATATCTGTAAATATATTAAATATATGTAAACAATGTAAATTTTAGAGCACGAAGAAAAAAAACGTGGTCCATCTTTCCCTTAATTACCTATGTTTTCTTCCTAGATAACGTTTCAGTATTTTAGTTTATATCTTATATTGTTTGGTAAATACATCTGCATTTAATTGCGGAATGTGAAACTCTAGTTAAATATGTTATATTTCAGATGAATATGTTTATATTTGTTTGTTTAAAAAATAAGGGAAAGTGACATAAAATCTATTGAACGTTTTTGAAATTTGTACTGGTAATTGCAACATTCTTTAAAAAATTCGTTACATTTCCCGATAAGCAAAGGTTTTTTTTTTAAAACTTTAAATGATAATTAAAGATAGCTAGTTAATAACTTTAAAAACAATATCTATTAGTGATTGTTAATTTAGAATAATTTGATTCAAACACGTCTGCTTTCTCAACTGATAAAAGCTTTTTTTTTCTTTATATATATATATATATATATATATATATATTCTGCAAATTCCAAATTTATATTTCTGACCAGTAATTTGTACAAATTCGATTTTATGTCAGGGGAGTTAAAGCTTTGTAAGAAATGATTGCCGATAGGTGTAAATAATGCTTGATTTCAGTTGATAGCGGATCACCTCAAAATATAGGCTCTGATGTTGTCCATAGATAAATCGATTTCCTGGCAGTTTCAACATTTAACTGCTGTTAGTTACTGCACAAGCTGCTGTTTTTTCTAATTTTTACTTTCTTCTATCTTCAATAGAAGAAAGTATTGTAAGTGAAATTTTTTTCGACTTCCGATTTTCGACGAATTTACACGTTTTAGGGGTCAGAGATTCAAAAAAATATGTTTTTGCAAAATGTCTGTCTGTCCGTCTGTCTGTGTGTCTGTCGCCATTCTACCATCAAAAAGTGTATGAAGATATGCATAGAATTGAACCAAATTTTTTGTGAATGCTTTTGGCTATGGCAAGCAGGTCCTCCTTCAATTTTGAAATATTCCACCGGAAGGGGGCGCTGCAATCGCGATTTTTGTGCCATTTTCAATATTGTACCGACCAAAAGTATATGAAGTCATGCATCGAATTGAACCAAATTTTTTGTGTAAGTACAAGGCTATGGCTAGTTGGTCCTTCCTGAATTTGAAAAAATCCGCCGTAAGGGGGCGCTGCAATCGAGATTTTTGTTCCATTTTCAATATTGTACCGATCAAAAGTGCATGAAGTTATGCATCGAATTCAACCAAATTTTTTGTGTAAGTGTATGACTATGGCTAGTTGGTCCTCCCTGAATTTGAAAAAAATCCGCCGGAAGGGGGAGCTGTAATCGCGATTTCTATGCCATTTTCAATATTGCACCACCTAAAAGTGTATGAATTTAGGCCTAGAACTGAACTAAAATTTTTGTGTATGATTATTTTTTGGTGTGGCAAGTAGGTCTCCCTGAATTAGAAAAAAAATATGCCTATCAATCTATTTTCCATCGGCTCGTGCAGAGACGGAAATTCGTTTTTACTCTGATTAATTGACTGAAGCAGAAATTTCAGATGAAAATCAAAGTTGGTATGGTATTGAATTAAAATTATTAGAGCATTAAAATGAGCAACTATTTTTTTAAATATTAAAATGTACGCATGAGATAGAAGAAAGTATAGAGATTGGCACATCCAACTAGTTTCTGTTTAACTATAGATACTAGTAAAATTTTCGTATATTTGGAGTCTAAAGACTCTTGAAGAAGGGAATATCGACTGTAATAATCCTGTTAATAAATATTGCTACAGAAACAGAATATTACAGTTTAATTGGCCACTTTATTCATCTTTTAAGCATGGAGACTTCACGACTGCTCAAACTTACTACGTGACGATTCTGTGAGAATAAATAAAGATTTGTTTGGATTTTATTTTGCTAATAAATATTCTTAACTATCCCATGTATTTTTATGCACTGTACACATGAATATCTCATAAAAATTATTTACATTTTTTTAGGAGCTTGTATATAACATATCTGGAGCTATTATACTAGGTATTAATAGCACAGTATTTCTAATTGTAATTGGACGTTTAGCTCCTTCTCTTAATGCTACTTATCTTTACATTGCAGGAGTAAGTATATTTTTTAATAACTTGCAAAGTTTTATTTTTAATTTTCAAGCTAAAATTTTATTTCCTATGTTAAAAGTATAAAGAGTGTTTATTTTAAGCATTTGAATTTGATATGAGAAATACGAAGAAAATAGGAAACTACTTCATTTATTCATATATGTCTTGTCCCGGTTTTTCATTTAAGATAAAAATTAAAGTTTGTACAGTATTGAACTAATAATATTTAAATATTCAATTACTACTAATATTAAAATATTGAACTAATAATATTAAAATATTAACAATTATAACTCCTTTATGAAACATTAAAATGTATGAGACATTTGGGTTTGGCACATCCAAATAATTTTGATTGTTTTTGTATTAGACTGGGAGGCGTTAGTGCAGACAATCACATAATTGATTTCATGGATGAAATTTTAGAAGTCGCTAAAACTCGATTCGATGCATATTAAAATGCAATTATTCTGCTAATTCATATCTTGGGGGGAAATACCTGAAAATCCGATTTTAGCGGTTGATTCACAGTTTTACCATTGTTTTCATACCTTTACATGCAGAAAAGCACATTGAAAAAGTTATGAGTGAGCCGCTAAAATCCGGTTTTGAGGTGTTTTCCACCAAGATATCATTTTGCAGACCAATTGCGTTTTAATATCAGAATCGAATTTTAACTAATTCTAAAATTTCAGTCATGAACTCGACGAGGTGATTGTCTGAATTGCCGCCTTTCGGTCTAATTGTTAGATATAAGTTTTCTATAATTCAAGAAAAATTTTAGTCAACAATAATTTTGAAATAGCATTGCGGTTCGTGGATTTTTCCATTTCGAGTCCTGGTTCCAAAAAAAGTTGTTGGTATGGGCAGCGGCATGCAAACTGCACCGGGGCAAAGTTTATATCCCTCCCCCCCCCCAATTGAAATTTGTAACATGTGTCACAAAATTTAAAAGTGTACAAACACAGATAAATTCTGTTGAATACATTTTAGCGTTGATTTTGGAACTTTAAAAGGTTTACTTTTAACAATTAAATAATATAAGATAAAACTGCACTCATATTTTGGCAAAGAGAATCTGGAAAACATGTGGAAAAATGAATATGTTAGCACAGTATATCGTTTGCTATGAGATCAATTCCTGTTAGAAGTTACAGTTCATTAAGTGTCGGGGATGTGGGGTTCTGGTCCCAGGCTCCTCGAAAAATTGTTCGTAGTCGTACAGTATAACAGTTTGCAACCGCTTTTGTATTCTACGTTTGAAGCCACGTGCTATTTTGAGAATGTATGATTCTGTCACACACACAAAAAAAAAAAATTCCAATATACATATTAAAGTTTTTAACAAAAAAAGAAGAAACAAACGATGTTGGTTGTATAAATTTTGTGCCACTTCAATATCCCCCTTCGCCTCCCTCTTCGCACGGCTCTAGGTATGAGTATAAATTCTTTGCAAGAAATAAGAACTTCTTTATCATTTTAATCATACTGATATGAGAGGGGGGGACTTTGGAAGAGGCTTTTGAAAGGAAAATATGACCATAATTATTAAGAAAACACCTTAAAATCTAACACAATGTCCCGACTCAAGCTCCCTGGTACTAAAGCCGCGCATCGATCGGGGCGAGCTCTAAATACTAGAATGAGTGGGCTGCTTAAAATTCAATCCTATACAACACAATGAAAGCGAAGGAGGCATGGAATATTTTCAAGATAATAATAATTTAAAAAAAAGTAAAAAGTAATAGAAAAAAACTATGAAATTAGATTAAAAGGCGAAAACGTATCCCCTCTGTGTTTCTGATGACATTTTAATTTTCAATTGCAGCATTAAAGAATTTAAAGCAATATTAAAAAGCATGGTAGAAGATTAAAAATAAGTTTGAAAAAAGTCTGGTGTGATGTTCAATCATTTGTACAAAAAATGATCGCCTCCAATACCATTGAGATCGAGTAAGAGCAGAAAATGTGCATCTTGGATGAGATATAACATTAGACAATATCAGGAATGAAATTAACCGAAAGATAAAAAATGGAAACTGTCACTGAAAAAGGATTGTATTATTCTAAATAGCAACATTTCTCTTTACTTGTAAAGGAAATTGTTTAACAAATGTGTATAGGAAACACTAACTTATGAATCAAAAACATGGACGTTAAGTCAATGGAAGGTGCAAAGATTATAAACAATGCATGCTTGAATCTTAACCCGGGATAACTCGCGCTTACCCAAGGTATGTCCGGTTTTAACTTTGTCACCAATATAATCAAATTAAAAAAGTCACTTTAAATAGACGAAGACAATTCTTAAAAATTTTGCGATAAAATAAGTTGAAGATTGCTTTAAAAAAATTAGTGATTACAATTGTAAAAACCATACGCACTCCGGGTCTTTTAGTCTCTGCGCGTGTCCTCTCGGGTTAAAATCTATTAATAAACTTTGGTCTTTATAATTCTTTTTCTACTGTTATTTGTGTTTTTTCTTTACTATCTCTAGCTTACTCTGAAAAAAAAAGTTCATTTTATTACTAATTATGTTTATTTATATTAGATTAACATATAAGAGATTTATTGAAGTTGAAAAAAATTTTTTACTATTATTGTTTATTAAAATCTTTTCTATTTTCAGATATTTGGCTTGTTCAACGCATTTTTCTATTTTGCCAATTTCTATCTTTCTGTGAAAGCACGTAAAACATAAAATTTCAGAACAAAAACTACATATTATTATCCTGTTAATTATCCTGTATTATTATTCATATCCATGTCATTATTATTTTTTACAAAATAAAGTTCTTTAAATAAATGTCTTTTTGTGTTTATTACCTAATCTACTTCTCCTTAACAAAACCCCCTGACTGCCCAGCCAAAGGGTAATATTGTAACGTTGTTTTCTCTGTAATTTATTAAAAATACTTTTAAAAAAGTTTTTTCCAAACTGATACAAAATATGTTATTTGCATCGGTGTATAATCTTTGATAGCATCAATCCTATCTTAATTTTTCAGAACTGGGTTTTATTTGTGGAATTATACTAATTTAAATATTGCTTATGTTGCAGTGAAACCTGCAGCTTAGTGTGTGAAAAAATCAGCCGGCGGAGGACAAAAATACACCAATTTAAATAAATGTCTTTTTGTATTTATTACCTAATCTACTTCTCCTTAACAAAAATACACCAATTTAAAATTGGTACTACATTGGTACTACAGTTGTATTTTTTGGTATTATTTTTTAAGAATAATTGTTTTGAGAACATTCATATCAAAAATATGATGGACAAATTTGTAACTCTCAAATTTTTATATATAGAGACACATGAAAATGAAGTCGTGTATGACAATGAGCTAGAGTCGTGTCATTTTCTTAAAGTATCCCATTGCTTTAGACAAGCATAAAAAAAATCATCCATCAAGCATAAATTTTGATACACTTTCCAACCGTTACAGAATACTTTATCAAAACGTAGCTATTTAATAAGGTAAAGAAAATGCCTAAGTAAACATTTTAAAAAACTACACAAAACACATTTGCAAACCCAAATTTCAAGAATTACTACCCAAAGCCGGAAAGATACTCCAATTTTTTTTATGCATCTCTACATATAATCTATAGACATATACAGATTCTACGTAGCATGCTAAAATTTTTTTTAGTGCGGAAACGCATAACAAAGTAGAAATTTACCACAAGCCTTTATCTACCGACGGAACTTATAAATACCATTAAAAAAACTTATTATAAAATTCTTTTAATACGTCAGTTAGTTGTAATACTGTTTAGAATGAGTTACAGGTACATTACTTTATCTTGTTCCAAAAGCATTATTGGTTACACAAAACGAAAACATTTTTAAAAGGACGATTTCTTTCGCCTTTGTATCTTTTTCAGCTTTCTTGGCTCTGAGGGAGGGGAATGGGGATTTTTCAATGCGGAAATATTTCTATATTTATATTGTAAGAACATCATATTTGTACATTTTATAATTCTACAAATTACTAAGAAAATAATTAAAAATAAAAAAACTGAGTGGAGTTATAAAAATGGCACAAAACCGCTGTAAATTCGAATTTAATTAATCCTTCTAAATCCTTCAATCCTTCTAAAATCCTTCAAAAATTTATTAAATGATTATGTAAATCTTTTAATTTATTTTAAGCAATTTGCGTAAAATGCTTTAAAATGTAAAATTTTCATGAATTCATAATGCGGTAGGTAAAGGGTTAAGCAATTTCTCCCAATAGATAGAAACATACAGGGTTGTTATAATTAAAGTTCGCCTATTCAGAAGGCTCTAGATCCGGTTCTATGGCTCCAAACGAAACGAAATTTCACTAGTACGTAGTTGAAGAGATGCGCTCTGCGAAAATCGAAAAAAAAATTAGTCAACATTTTTGTCACTAGGTGGCGCTGCGCCAATATTTAAGGTGATGTACGCAGATTCATTATATCAATATCAGTCAATCCAGACGAAACACAGAAATTTAAAAGTTTCAACAAGCTTCGACGAACTGCGAATTGTTTTAATTAGGTTCACCTAATCACACAGATCTAGAGCCTGACCTATGAATCCATACAATACAGAAAAATGAATATCATTTCATGTGATGTAATCTGCATCGACAAAAATAAAACATGTCGCTCGGCAATGAGGAAATAACGAAGAATAACATTATGCATGCTCAATGAATCCTCCGCCATTTTTAATAATGCATTCCATTCTAAGGATTGTGCTTTCTACAACATTGCGTAAATTGTCCTGTTACATTGAGCGAATGTGAAGTCTAATACTGTCTTTCAGATCAGAAATTGTCTGACATCTGTCTTTAGATACAGAATCTTTCAAAAATCCCCAGAAAATAAAGGGATCTCCAAATGTCGGCTTAAATATTGGCCCAGCGCCACCTACTGACAAACATTTTAACTAATTTTTTTTTTTTTTTTTTTTTTCGTAGAGCGCATTTATTCAACTACGTACTAGTGAAATTCTGATTCGTTTAGAGCCATAGAACCGGCTCTAGAGCTTTCTAAATAGGCGAACTTTAATTATAACAACCCTGTACTTGAATTCTTTTGCAGGGTCCTGTATTGTTAGAAACAGATAGATAATTATATACACCACCTATTAATCTAAACTTTAATTCAGACAAAAACATGTTTAAAAATACCAAAATCCACCTCCAGAATTATTATTCATAGGCGGCCATGTATTAAGTTCTTTGTCTAGCTTTGTACACGATTTTATTGATATGCTATAAACATTTCTTAGTACTCTAAATGTATTTTAAGCTTCAACATGCATAACTCAAATAAAAAAAAATCTTTAAGCAATTGACACCCGGTAATGCTTACGAATTCTTTTCTGTAACTCTGTATATGATCTATATAATTTATGCACAGCATATAATATGCAGGCATTTAATAGAAATGCATACTATAACTGAAAACGCACATTCAGTAATCATCACTAACAGACAATATATCGGATAAAGTATTGCATCCAAAAAAAAAAAAAAAAAAAAAAAAAAAAAAAATTGTGTCTCTGGAAATATGCAATGCACATCATATTCTACTCCAAGCATTTTTCAGTAAGCCTCAATAATGTATTTCAATTACTCCAAGTTAACTCTTTAAAAGACTGTTAACGCTTTCTACTTCACCATATTATACAAAAAAACATGCATTAGTGCAACTCAGAAATTCAAATAAATATAATTATGCTTCTAACGGGATGATGCGATTTAAATACGTCGTAATCGATTGATTTCATAAACTATAATATAAAGGAATAATTTTGAGCTCCCCTATACGTACTGTAAGTACTACATATAACATATTCTATAGTAACCATCTTCTAGTTTATCTCAATAATGTACAGAAATTTCATAATGTTTAAAATATTGTAACACTATTAAAACTCGCCGTAAATGATTTCTCCGCGTAATTTTTTTTCCGAGCACCTTCGTCGTTTCAAGCCCAACCTCGCACTCTGATTGGCTGTTGCTCTCGGCACTGTTTTCATGTAACTTGGCGATAATCATACTTGGCGTAGCGATAGATGCTTCCGTCGAGGAATTTGATTTCCTTCCGAACCGAGTACTATGTAACTTTTCTCTTGCAGCATCGGATTGGATGGAACGTGTCTTACTGAAAGCTATACTCTTTAAAAGTTTTTACACACAAGAGCACAAGACCACGAGGATAAGAATGAAGGAAGAATAAGAATGAGTAGGTTAGGTTTTAGGTTTACTCGTTCACTTACGAGCGAAGTATTTTTCGCCAAGTTACGTGAAAACAGTGCCGAGAGCAACAACCAATCAGAGTGCGAGCTTGGGCTTGGAACGACGAAGGTGCTCGGAAAAAAAAATTTCGCGATTTTTCCCCATTAGATCGTAATGTGACGGAATACTTTTGAGTCCCCTCTAAATGAACCTATGAATAGAACACAGTTCATTTTCAATGCCAAGCATGGCATAGTTATCCTCAATAATGTGTATTAATTTACTGGCAATCCGACTATAAAACTACGTGAGGTACAGCACGGACAGGAAAACAGCCGAAAAGACAGGTAGACGGACAGACAGACATACCCAATTCATAAACACTTTTCAACTATGTTTGAAAGTGTTAAAAAAAGAAAACATTTATAACACTATTTGTTTCAAGCAGATAGACAGTTTCATTTGTTAAATAAATTATTCTTAGAGCTTCGAATTTAAAAAGTAAAAACGGAATTATTATAAGATCGCTCTTGTGTCTATCTGTCCGTCTGTCACAGAAAATCTACGAATCAACCGCTAAATTGAGTTTTCAAGTGTTTTCCACCAAGGTATGACCTTACAGACCGATTGCATTTTAATATGAGAATAGAATTTTAACTAATTCTTGAATTTCAACCGTGCACCTGATAGGGTGATGCTTCCGCCGTCCGGTTTAGCCCACAGCACAAACACCTAACAGCACAAGAAAAAAAAAATTCTTTATTTTATTGAAAAATAGAAATAGGGCAATCTAATAATCCATGTTTGCCGGAAGTGAAGTGGTGCATAAGCCAAAAACTGATACCACTAGTTGTTCACTCTTAAGCTTACTGTTGTGTTTTCCTCCTTCCAGTCCTCCATGTCTTCTTACTTTTGATTGTAGGACAAATACAATGATAAACCTACGAATCAACCACTGACGGTATTAATTTTTGGTTTATGCACTCCTAGACAATTAGTAATTAATAATTAGATTTCTCTATTTCTACCCAAGAAAATTTTTTAAATCTTGTGCTTGATACCCTAAGTTTTTATACTCTTGGCTTTTGGATAATCCCAGTCACACCAAAATATCTTATAAATACTTTGTTTAAGCTTCACTTTAGACGAATTTCATCTCGAAATTGACGTTGTCATTTTTGTCATCTTTCCTCAATCTGATACAATTACTCACAACAGCTATAAAAGGATGTTGGAAGAAAAACGGAAACTGCTATCTTTATACATAATACGAATGAGTGTTTACTTTGGTTTTCCCCATGAAAGATAGTTGAAACGTAAACGTTGAATTATAATTTTAGCTGCGATGTTTCGGTGCCATTAGATGACTACAATCGTTACGAAAGTTTTAGACTTATAAAGTCAATTGTTTCAGTAACCATGCCTTTAGATCTTCAGCATATCCGAACATATGTCATATATTTAAGAATAATTGAGTTAGTAAGTATTCAAGCTTTTTTTTTTTTAACTGTATACTGATATCATAGTTATTTAGTGTTTTTATTAAACTCGGCGATCTATTCACAAGAAGAAGGCAAGTTATGGCTAAAAAAATCTTTTCCTATATGATTAAAGGTTGATTTAATATTTTAAGTCAATTTTCTCAAACCAGCAATTTTTATCACTGCGCACGCAAGTTGTGAAAAATGGTTGACAAGAATTTCACAAAATTTTCGCTGAATTTATTAAACATACACAAGCACAAAATGATTTATTATTATGTTTCTCAAATAGGGAATTAGAATTCACGACTACTTTTGTATTTAAAATATTTCAATATTTAGAATTTCTTCAAAAAGATAAAAATCACTGGATCTATAATTTTCTTTTTTTTTCATTGTAAGTCTTTTTTTGAAAGCACATTATATTTTTACAAATTTAGAAAATCTTGGTTTGTTTTAGCCATTCAAATGTGAAAAATAATGCGCGCAATGCACGCAAGAATTATTTTTTCATTACACTCTTTTTAACAACTTTAATTCATAAAATAAATTTTTCTTAAAAATATGTTTTCAATTTTATACTTAAAAGTCAATTAGATATAGAGTGACTGCAATTCTTCCAGAAGTCACTTTTTCACATATTTTGTAAGTTCAAAGGGTACCCTGACCCCATAAGGTATCCGCGCACCTTCAGAAATTTTTGAAATTTTTTTGTGCTATCCATTTCTTATAACGACATTTACTTTAAACCTTTGAAAAAAAAAAAAAAAAAAATACAGTAGGACCCCGCTAATTCGTACCTCGCTAATCCGGATCAGTTTGGTCTTTTTTTTTTTTTTTTTTTTAAGTTTGCGAAGCGATTTGCTAATTTCAATAACATTAACTTGTTTCATCGTCGTATTCTGGATTTAAAAAAAGCTTTTTCTGAAATCTTTTCGGAAGAATGCCTTAAATTTTCTTATTTAAACTCTTTGATGTTATCTTTCAAAGAAACAACAATGTAACTTATGCTCAAGCGGATGCGTGACCGTACGGCTCGTAAAAGGTATAAAAAACTGGCACAGCAGAAAATTACACACTTTTTTATTACAAAGTAAACATTTTTACTGTCTGTAAATATTCAATAAGTTTAACATAAAGATGATTTTCTGTAAGTATATTTTATTTTATTTCATTTTTTTTTAATTGTCCGGATAATCCGGATTAGGTCTGGTCCCAATTAATCCGAATTATTGGGGTTTTGCTGTATATAAATTTTAGCAATTATCCAAAAATAATTTTTTAAAGTGAAAAATAGTCAAAATTAAGTCGAAAATTGATATTTCGTGATAACTCAAAACTAGAATAATGTATTGACATTCTGTAAATTGAATAATAAACAGTAACTTACTCTAGTACCTAGACTACACACATTCATCAAATTTGAAAAAAATATTAACTTTTAAAAATATGATTTTTTTTTTTTCGTAGTTGCATCTGTGCTTCAGATGATATGGCAGTTAACGTACTAAAGTAATGAAAAATTCGCAAAATTGGTCCCAAGTTTGTCATTTATACCAGTGTAAATAAATATAAAACTATTTAATATATATTATCATGAGTGTAGTTTATTCCCTCAAGAGACATTTGTAAAAGAAAGGGAAAAGAAAAGAAAGGATGTTTTCCGTATAGTAAAAATCTGAAAAACTTTATTAACCGACTTCAAGGAGGAGGTTATGATTTCGACCTGTATGTATTTCTTGTTCACTCATAAATTCCTTAAATATGAACCGATTTTGATAATTCTTTTTTTTTTTTTTTTTTTTTTTTGAAAGTATAAGATATCCATGTGTTCCCATTTTAATTTCATCAAATTCTGATGATTAGAATTTTTTAAATGAAAAATGTGGATTTGATAAAAAAATAATGATTTGTCGCAAATCATCTTTCATTGTTGCAACCGTTTTCAAAATCACAAGCATATTAAAACTATGCATTCATATGCGTTAGTGCCAAGTTGTCACCAAGCTTGATTCTTTTTTTGAAGTCGGTTAGTATTTTTTTTTAAGCATATTTTATTTTCAGAAAAAGCTAAAAATAACTTTTAAACGCAATTCAAAAGCTGTAATAACTGCAATTTTAAACGACTGTAACTTTGGTTATAATTAATTTACAGACACAATTTAAGCAGAATTTAACAGAGAAAAGAGTCAATTTTAATGTTATTGTATATTGCAGATATTCATGTACATCACGAATTTTTCACGTTTTGTCTCAATTGATAAAAAATAGTGGAAGAGCACGTTGATGCATTCACGATTTTATATTTAATTTCACGTATTGTATAAAGTTTTGTGTCACCATTTGTAAATAATACTCTTCATGAAACTTTTTATAGATTATTATTAAATCGAAAATGTACAATATATACAGTATTTACATAGTTATAGATGAATACATTTAGTTGCTTAGTTATAAGTCTGGATTCTAAATTACAATTAAATTTCCAGCAACTTTTTCCTTTTAAAATTGAAACAATATGTTGTTTTCTTCACTTTTGGAAGACCAAGAAAAAATGCAGTCTACTACTGCGTTAATACATAAAACTAACTAATACAACTAACTAATTACTAACTGTTAGTAAAATGCGAAATACATAAAACTAACTAAAAGAACAAGAAAAAGTGTTTTTAACATCAATTATCTAGAAGGTCACGTGACTCTGGTACCAGCCGTCTGGTCGAGAGTGGAATGGATTTGCGAAATATTCCACATTGTATAAATGAAAAATCGATATTTTTATCGAAAATTACGTCCTAAAGGTATCTTGATACTTTAAAGAATTGATATCATAAGGGTTTCATATTCATAAAAGAAATCTTTTAAGCTAAATAATAGTGTAGGCGAGCTAGTAAATGC
The DNA here is from genome assembly GCA_964019185.1 of Maratus speculifer. NCBI lineage: Eukaryota > Metazoa > Arthropoda > Arachnida > Araneae > Salticidae > Maratus > Maratus speculifer. The sequence continues at coordinate 311,835,109 of OZ025296.1, read as the reverse complement.
ATGTTATTATGATAATTGTGAAACATGACTTCGTTTGATATTTTCAGTTACTTGGCTTATCATCCATAGGTTTGGTTGTAAGCTATTCCAACTGGTACGAGAAGGTTCTCGGGAATGTCGGGAATGCACCACTCAGAGACAGCAGAGTTTTGTCCTTCCTCATATGCACAGCCACTTACTTGACGCCATCTTTGCACCTCCTGATCGCCTCATTCAACAAAGATTCTTATGACCATTTGAGGAAGTCCACTTTTGTAGGTACACTTGATATTTTTTAATGCTTTTTATTTAAGGGGTCCGCGACACAATAATCTTCAAATTTCCTAAAAAACAATTTATTGCACTGAAAATTTTTCTGTTTTTTTTTTTTTTTTTTTTTTTTTTTTTTTTTTTTTCCTTTTTGAAATGACATTTAAATCATGTTTCTATCTTAATTGGAACCGGAAATACTAATTTTTTCGTTTTGGTTTGTTTTCAAAATGTAGCTTTCAAGTAACATTGTCATGATAATGATTTCTTGTGAAAATGCGTTTTTCTTCATGATGGATTTTTTTTTACCGTATCTCAGATTTAAATTGTTATAACTCAAGAACCGTTAAAGATAAATGATTCAATCTTGGAACATATCTTTTTCAATTGTTAAACTTTAATTCTGATTCATCAAATTTGAAAAAAAAAATATTCACTTTTGAAAATATTTTTTTTTAAATTGTAAAGTTACATCACTTTTTTAAAAAGATAATTGAAAGACTTTAAATATTTTTAACTTTTACTTAAAATAATATTTTTAGAAAGGCTGAATCAAGATTAAATATTATATATTTTTGTTTATTTAAATGAAAAAAAAACTGAAATTCTACAAATATTATTTCCAGTTATAACGATTTAAAATTAACTTACTTTTGTGATAAATTTTAATTAAAAAAAAAAATCTCATTCTAAAAAATATTTTCATGTGATTTTGTTGACAAATAATGTAATTAACCATCACAAAAAATTACAAAATTTTTATTCAATAAATAAAAAAATTCTTAAAATGTGTCCCGTACCCCGTTAAAGGAATGTACTACTAGGACATCACACCCACTCACATTAAATTTACTCTAACATTTTGCATTCATTTATTACATGTATAGCTAAATCTTATCTAAGTGTTTATATATCACTTTAATTCATGTATTTGATAAAACCGTGCAAGAATTTCACAGAAGTTTGAAGTGTTCAAGTTTTGTAACACTTCGAAAAATTGTACTTTTCAGCAAAAAATCATATTAACTCCTAAAGTATTCTGTTAAAGATTTCTGCATAAACACAAATAAAAAAAGAAGACTTTCTGTCAATTTACACTAGTCCTCTGTTAAATGCATTCGATCGAATGTCGCCCCACGAATGGCCGAGAGGTACTGACCTTTCAACTGGTATACGGCAGGTGCTGGGTTCGAACCCGATCGCGGCCGTCGGCCTAACCATTCGGAGTTTTCGTGGTTTTCTTCGAACCTTGCGTAAATACGCGTTAGGTTCCCTTAGAAAGACCCCCACGAAGGGCATTCCTCCCAGGGCCTATATCCCTAGAGTAGATAGTCGGCCGACACTAAATAAACCAAACCAATCGATCGAGTGTCATGGTTATCATTGTATCGGCATTTCCGTTATACTAGGTTTAATTCCTTGTAGGGGTTTCGTCTTTATTTAAATATATATATTTTTTTAATCTTTGTTAAAACTTATAATTCAAAATACACACTTATGAAATTACTTTGCAATTTTGTTAGAAATATTATAAAAACTTAGTTCATATATATTTTTAAGTTATAATAATTTAGGAAGTCAAAAATCCCCTCATTGATGTTAGTGGGGATTTTTATCGATTTTGCAACGCTGAATCATAAAAAAAATATTTTGAACCAAATAACAACAGCTCTTATAGCTCAGTGAATATGATTCTGTTTCACTGTCAGGAGGTCGCGGGTTCAAACCCCAGGACGCAGGACAGTTAGCAACAAATTGTGTAAAATGAAAATGATACAACCGTTTAGAATTACGCGAAAATTTGAAACTTAGAGGTTCACTGAAGATTGAGTGTTCTGCTGATTTTGATAACTAAATTAAATTATTAGCATTAAAAATAAATTTACAGAGCCTTATGCATTTTCAATGATGTTAATTTATAAAGTCTATTGTAAATTTCTCTGTTATTTAACAGAATCTATGTTTGTAGATTCTCTGTAATTTTACATAAGACTTAAGGTAATAGATTACACGTAGATTCTCTGTAATTTTACATAAGACTTAAGGTAATGGATTACACGTAGATTCTCTGTAATTTTACATAAGACTTAAGGTAATGGATTACACGTAGATTCTCTGTAATTTCACAGAATATTTTTTAACAGTGCACTCGAGCTATTTTGGTAAAAAAAAAAAAAAAAATGGAGCATAAATGTAAGGCCATATGCAGCAGACAGATAACCAAAAAAAAAAAAAAAAGTAATTAATAAATAATAAAAAAAAAAAAAAAAAAAAAAAAAATAGAAAAATAGAAATTTTTTTAAAAAAATTACATAAATTGTACTAAAATAAAAAGTTTTAGTCGAGAGGAAATTGCCTGCCATAAGTCTTAATAAACATACATGTATTTTTTTAGGAACTTGGATATAACATAATTGCATCAATTATTCATGGTGTTAGCAGCATAATTTTAATGGCTATAGTTGGAGATTTAGATCTTCCCCTTTACACTACTTATTTTTATGCTGCAGGAGTAAGTATATTTTATTTAATACCTTTCAAAAATTTATTTTTAATTTTCTAACTGAAATTTTATTTTCAATAAATAAATAAAGAAAGAAGTAAAGAATAATGAAATAAAAAAAATAATAAGATAAAGAGTGAAATTTCAAGTATTTTGGAAGTATTGAAATGTGAAAGACGTAAAAACTATTAAACTTATTCTACTCTTTTACTTGAAATTTTACATAAAGTAGGAATGTGAGAAATCGACAATAGCTAAACATTGTTGGAATTTCAGCTATCAACTTAAATATCCAGAGGCTAAAATTATTGAAAAATGTAGTTCAGGTTTGGATCTAAACTTTTACGAAGCTTACTATGTATATAACCATATTTCTAATGAATAATATGACTAGCAACCCTTTACTCTCACTACTGTGGCAGAATTTTGCACAGTGGCTTTATTTCTCAGCTGTTTCTGGTCAGTTGCATCATTTCTTTAAGATATATAAACTCTAGCTTTCATCTTTTGAATCAGTTCATTAGCCAGTAGTTGGGGCTATAACCGAGAAGGCATTCTTTAAATCCATTTAATTTTATTTTTTTTTTTTCACTGAGGAAGGGGACCTAAGTATCCTCGAAATAGCCGTATGTGATTTTTCGGTGGTTATATGCTGTTATCTATATCGCTGTTATATGCAGACAAACATATCAGACGCGGATGCGGTTAGGTGCTATGTAACTGATAATAATAAAACTTTATTTTTATTTATTTATTTATTTATTTTTTTTTTTTTTTTAAGTAAAGAAGATGTGGCACGCCTGATGATTACTAGTAATAATTTGATCTCTGCAATCCATGTGTAGTTGTTGTTATTTTTTTCTTTTTAGACTATTTGGAAAATAGTTGTTGTCCTTACTAGAGAATTGGAAAATCGGAAGTATATCTGAATCTTTTTATTGGTTGAATTCCACAGCTTATATTTCGTTCTCTAGTTGTTACCACGTTGACAAAAAGTAATAAAAACACCAATAAAAAAATAATATTAATAATTTGAAATTAAAATGTGATAAAGATTTCAAACAAATTTCATTTTAAAATTCATTTTTCTCTCTACGCAACGGTGTAAAAATTTAAAATGTGCGATGTTTAGAAATTTAAACATTTGCAATTACGAAAATTGTAAAACTGAAATTTCCTTTAAAATTTGTTTATGATAGGTCCAGGAATATTAATATTTAATCCATGTTGTACGTAATATGAGGTATTCAGAAGTAAGCCTGATTAACTCCATCAAATAAAAATGAACATTTTAAATAGTTAAAGTTGTAAAGCTAGAAACTACTGTTGTTTTCACAAAATTTTGATTATACTCATTAATTGTCTTATAATCAAGCTCTGTATAGATGTATTTGAAAATTTCAACAGAATCATGTCATTACCTGAGTTTTTAAAAAAATGGATTTAGTCGGATTGACTTCTGAACGCGTCACCTATAACTCTGTTATTACGAAAGTCACATTTTTTATCATATCTTTTTTTGTTGCAATTTCCCCCTAACAACGAAAAAAAATGTAGTTAAAATGCATGTTATTTTGAAAACAAAATATATATATAAATGAAGGATTTCTGATAAAACTTGGAATTATTATAAAGTATATTTAATTTTAAGTATTGATAATTCTGTTATAAATAAATGAAGGTATATAAATCATTAGATAGCCAATTTTTTCGAGTTTCTTGATAGTGACGTCGTAGACATACTTAAGTTGTTTATGACTTATAAATGTTCTATTCTCCAGCGGATGGTGCTGACGTCATTTTATATAAAATAAAAGCGTGTCTTATAAATATTAAAACTGAAATATGTTTTGCATCATCTATAGTTATTTTTTTAATTACCGTATTTACTCGTGTATAAGGCGCACTTTTTTTTTCAAATAATTAGGGCAAAACTCTTAGGTGCGCCTTATACACGGAATGATTTTTTACTGCTGATGCAGTCAAACTATATACATATGAAACAAGAAATTATTCAAAGAAGATATTAAAACTCGGAAAATGTTACTTAATTGAAGTATTACTGCATATTTATTTCACTCCTTGCAGTTTTTTATAGAACAGAGCTAGTGATATTATCTAAACCCTAATTAGCAATTCTCTTTACCGTCACTCCTTCCTATTTCCCGTCATTGTCTTACAACCCGAAGTCTAAAAATGCATTTTCGTCTTGTTTTCTGGTCTGGTTTCATGTTTGTTTCGACCTTTTTTTTATTCATTTGGTCATTCTTCGTTAGCATATCAAATTTATGGTGCGCGTTATACACGAGATTTTATGAAATCGCCATTTTTACATGTAAAGTAGGGGTGCGCCTTATACACGCGTGCGTCCTATACACGAGTAAATACGGTATTAAAAAAAATCTTTATATTTTTATTTGAATAGCAATCGAAATGTATAAAATCGTTGTTAATAAAGATAAAAGTAAACATGTTGTGAGAAAAAGAAACCCACAGAAGCCGCTTTTATTAATATTATTATTATTTGAAATAGGGAATTTGTTTATAAATCTAAAACTATAGTCTTTGAAAATATCATTTTCCAAATAATCGTTGTAATTTGTTAAATTACAATTTCTTTTTTAATAATTTTTACTGTATTCGGTTTACCATTGAAAAAAAAATGTCAGATTTCTTATAATCAGTTATAATTTCGGCATAATAAATTTTTATGCATAATGCTATAAAATTTTATATTCAGAAACTCGAAGTTATAAAAGAAGAACTCTATTTTTCCCAATTATTAATGTTTTTTGTATAATAAATTTTACGTAAAAGTCTATAAAATTTATTATGCAGAATTTCAAAGATTTTTCTTATTAATTTGTTTATTAAATATTTCTTCTTCTTTCAGATAATGGGACTGTTCAACACATTTTTCTACATTGTCAGTTTCTACCTCTCTCTGAAAGCACACAGAGCATGAAATTTCCTGACACGCACTGTATCATATTAATTATTTTGTATTATTATTGTTTTATCCATGGCATTATTTGTTTTTCATAAATAAAAAAAAGTCTCAAGAAATATTTCTTTTCATTATTATTAATTACTTGCACTCTACATTGGCAATAATAATAATAATAATAATAATAATAATAAACTCGTCAATATACACTAAATTATTTCTCATTTTTATCAAATAATTTCCATAATAATAATAAATATTTTCACACAAGACAAGTTTATTCTTATTTTTAATCAAATAAGTTGAATTTATAAAGTTGTTTATAAAAAATATTTGCATTCAAAATCCATCTTAATAAACATATTTAAAAAATATTTTAATATAAATATTAAATCGAAAAAATGGATTTTACTCAAAATAGAAAAAAAAGGCTTATCGTATAAAATAAAATATTTATATTTTATGTCTAGCAATCTGTTTAAAAATATTTATAATTCATATTTTTTATCATAAAGTATTAAACCTCAATCACAATCTCATTAAAAACGAATTTTTCCGAAGTAAAATTCAAAATTAAAAGTTTTTATACATAAATTAATCAAGCCATATCAGTATGAAGGAAACGTATTTGCAAAGTACTTTAAAAAGTACTTTGCAACTGAACAACTGTAGCACATAAGTTAGCGTAAGCTTCTCGTAGCGAAAATATAGTTGGTTCGATTCCGAGTCAGTTATATTTTCCCCTCTGTTTTTACATTTGCATATATTTTACCATATTTTACCTCCTCTAATGGAGAAAGAAGAAACAAATATTCGTCAATTAACGGAAAAATCCAGGTAGCACTGTTGCTAGGAAATTTTCCATGAATTGACGAAAGTATTTTTGAGAGTGTATGTCAAAGACTAACCATGTAAAATTTTTTGCGATATTTATTTAGTGTATTTTTTCGGCTTTATTTGGAAAGCATAAAACTATTTTGAGCAAAACCTTACAAGAATACGGTGGGCAAATTTGTAACTTGGAAATTTATATTTGCCAAGACAAATGAATATGTGATTTTAATAAAGTATTTCATTACGTTTGATACGCATATAAAAGATGAATATGACATTGAATGTTTCAAACAGACTAGTACATAAATAGAATATTTCGCATGTTAAATAAATTATTACTTTTTAAATTCAATTTCTAAAATTTTAAGTAAAATTGTGTATTTCAACACACTGAATGAAAAATTAAAGATGTCATTTTCTTGAAATATTTCATAACGTTTGATGCACACAAAAATAACTATGCATATGATACTGAATGTTTCATGGAGATTAATATAACTAAACAATTTCAATTAAATAAATTTTAATTTCTAAAATTTTAAGGAAAATTGTATAATATTTAAAACTGAACAAAAATGTCTTCTTGTAGAAATAAATATAGTGTGTTCGTTTCTTCCAATAAATATATAATTTATACTACATATCAGTATAATAAATTACAATCTGTACCATAAAGTAAAATTTTCCAGAGATATACTCATTCAAATTATTGTTTAATTTTTTCCATAAAGTTTTATACTGTGAACCTGCATCGAAAAACAACATAACAAATACACTATTGTCTGGAAAGAAAAAACTCCACTACTATCTAAAAGGAAAAAAAATGTAATTTAACAATTTACAACGATCATTTGGTGAATGATATTTCCAAAGACTAAAATTTTAAATTTGTAAATAAATTCTATATTTAAAAAAATAATAAATATTATTTTTATGATGATTAAAACGTAGCTTACGTAATAACAGAGTCAGTCCTATATTACGTACGCCATGGACTAAACATTAATATTCCTGGACCAATCATAAACAAATTTTAAATGAAATGTTAGTTTTACAATTTTCATTACTGCAAGTTTTCGAATTTCTAAACATCGCACATTTTCAAATTTTACATCATCGTATAGGGAAAAAAATGTACTTTTTTAAAATCAACTTGTTTGAAAGCTGTATCTCAATTTTTTTTTTTTTTTTTGAATTATTAATTTTTATGTGATTTTTTTACATTTTTTTTGTCATTGTGGCAACAAAGGTATTCCATTTCTGGAAATTAAACATGGACCAATCAGAAAACAAATGAAAACCGGATATCACGAAGTTTCAGATATCTCTACTCTCGACCTACAAAAACAACCATTTTCCAAATCGTTAAAAAAATATATATATATATATATATATATATATATATATATATATATATATATATATATATATATATATATATATATATATATATATATATATATATATATATTTGAAAAAAAAGAAAGAAAAAAGAAAAAAACACTACTATCTGAAAAAAAAATTTATAGTGTATTTCTGGCATTGTAAATGTTAAATGTACAATGTTCTGATATTGTAAAAATTATTATACATTGAATACCAATGGGCGCAGTCTGCATTTTTCGCGATTTCCTAAAATTTGATTTTTTAAAAAAGGCGAATTTTCAAACTTGTGTCCTCAAATATAAATATAATCTTTAGAGTTAGATCATTTTTCATAATACATTGTTAAAAAAAAATCATGGTTTCCAGAAATTTCATTCAAAGTTTTTTCTTTCCTAAAAAATCTGTTGGATACATTCAAAAGTTTTTTAAACTCGCCAGATTTTTGAGACATTTTAGTTAATATCAATATCCGAAGAAGTTTAATTTTCTTAGATTCCGAAACAGCAACTTCTGGTGACTTAAATACGTTTTCGATTTGAAAATGGAAACAAAAGCAGTCATAATTACATTTTCAATCATTGTTCGAAAAAGCTAAAAACTGTTTTAAATAGTTAATTGTACCGTCTTTTAAATAAAATAATCTATCTACATATATTTCTCCGGATTTGGCTATTTAAATTTAGTGAGATATCTTACAGGGGAAAATTTTGTTCGTAATAAGAGCGAAATAATTGACTGTCACCTGAATTTACGAACGAACTTTTCAGAAAACAAAATCGAATTTTCTACACTTTTATCATAAAAATAAATTTCTATATAAATATTCTTCATAAAGTTTAATAGTTTTCGAATTAAAATTATGGGCTCACATTGACTGACTGCTGCCTTAGAATGGGTTAAAGTAATATCTGAATGTATTCCATTATGACTTATTGAAAGATATTTATTAATCTAATGTTCTAATGTTCTAATAGGATATTTGCTTGTTTCTGCCAGCCTGATTTTTTTGATTGGACAGTGCTTTGGGGTCTATAGCTACTAGGGCTGTCACCTCGATTGATCCACAATACACAGAAACAATACAGAACACTTATTTATTACAGAGATCCATTACATATATTTACTACACTACAAAGGGACAACACAGACACCCATGCCGCGAGCCGGACTCGAACCGGGAACCAGCGATGTGGGAGCAGCTGCCGCTACCAACCACGCCACTGGGTCGGCAGCCAGCCTGATTACCCTATATTTGTTCTCTAGACATTTAGAATCCGCGTTTATTGACAAAATTTTTACCATGCTTTTAAAGAAGGATTTCCTTTAATCCGTGAAAGTGACCAATAGAAAACAAGTCTGAAATTACTCAGCAAACATAGCAAATAAGGTGTGTTCTTTTTACAACGATGATTTAAAAATATTCAGATCGTGATGTAATAGTATTAGTGTCTTGGATATAGTGTAATAGCCGAAATTTTTGGTGTGTCCCTGTAAATATTATCTGCTTACTACTATACGGGACTTATAGTACACCTCAGCAATATATATCAATTTCATAAAATGATAAATAGTTTATTGTTATTAAAACTTGTCCCAAACAACGTTTTACCCTATATTATTATGTAATGAAATATTTTGTGTGGCCCTGTAAATTAATAACAAATATTCTTTGCCCTACAGAATGTACAGAATGTGGATTTTAGTGTATACTTCATAGATGCACATCAATTGATTATGTTTGGAAAAGTGTAACGTTAAAATGCACTTGAAACTATTTTTCCCTTAGACCGTCATGTAACGGAATACTTTTGATTGTCTCTGTCATTGAACTATACATCCGATTTTAATAAAATTTCAAATGACTCTATAAAATTATGTAATGATTATTTTAATTTTCAAAAGATTCGGTCGGTGCGTTGTTATATGCGGACAAACGGACGGACGGACTGAACGACGGCTATAGGTGCTACGTGATTATATAATTACGAGTTAATAACAGTAAAAGGGTATAACAATAAATAAAAGTGCGATTTTTTCATGATGCCAGTTTGGCGAAAACTTCGTTTTCAAATATCAGTTACATATATATTTTTAAATTAATTTTTATTATTTTAAAAAGAAAATAATAATAAATAAAAAAAAGTTTAATGAATAAGTGTAGAGCAAAACAATTTCTATAATTTAAAAAAAATAAATAAATAAACATTTTATCAGTGTCTCAAGCGGTCAGGGAAAAGAACACCAAACTAATCAGCAAACTACCAGTGTTTTCTTATAGGAAATACTTCAAATAATATAAAGAGATTCAAAAAAAGAATTTCTCTTTAGCAAAACCTTCCCACTGCCGTTACCGGATATAACCGTTAACTAGGATTCAGGTTTCACTGCAGTTGAAGCTTAATTTAAAGATAATATAATTAATATAATTCTACAAATATAATCCAGTTTTAAGAAATTAAGTTATGATTCATACTTTCAAGGCTTATAAACATATACGTAACAAAAAAATTATACATTAATCGAAAATCCCTCTTTTATTAGCATTTAAAATAAATTGCAGAGAAAAGAAATTACAATTTTGAATTTTGGCTCGGCGGTCAGTAGGGTTAACAAAATACTGGAATTTAAGCTTTTTTTTTTTTTTTTTTACTGTGTTTTTCTCTAGCCTGATTTATTTATAAATAAACAACAGTGTCAGATAATAAATAAATTACCATATCAGGCATAAAATTGCCATTTTGTTGCAATCGCGCCAATGTAGAGCGTATATGACATTGTGTCAAAAAAATATATTAATCTCTTTAATACTCGAATGCTATCCTCAAAGAACTTATTTTGTTCTTGTCCTTACATCTGTAAGATCACGCGACATAATATCAATATTTATACATTGTGTAACGACGATATTTCTGGGAAAGGTAGTAATTTTCCAGAAGTGTATGTTCTCTTGCCTTTAATCAGATGTATAAGATAATATACCAGTTTGGCGTTTTCTAATACTCCTCTGTTGCCCCCCCCCCCAAAAAAAAAAAAAAAATTCAGTGCATCCTACAAATACAAATGATAGTACTCTAATATTAAGAATGAAGAATTTTCAATATGTGCGAAATAGCGTGACATTATTAAAACGAAGTGAAACCCATCGAATTTCTACGAAAGAAAATGTTTACGAAGAAACTGTTTTATTAATTTATAATAAACCCACAAAATTAGTTAAAACAAGCAGGTGTGTTTGAAATGCGTTCGTACTGATAACGAAGCTTTAAAATTATTTAGATCTTGATGTAATAGTATATAGCACTTTGGATATCGTATAGTATCCGAAATCTTTTGTGTGTCTCTGTAAATATTATCTGCTTTCTATTATAACAGTAAGTAACTTGTAGTAAAACTCAAAAAAGCATATCATTTTCATAAAGTGAGAAATAGTGTACTGTAATTAAAACGCGCCCCAAACAATGTTTCTCCCTATACCATTATTTAATAGAATAATTTTGTGTGGCCCTTCAAATTAATAAAAAATAATCTTTACACCACAGATTGAACAGAATATATATTTTGGTATATATTTCATAGATGCATATCAATTTTATTATGTTCCAAAGAGTGTAACGTCATTAAAATGTCCTTGAAACTATTTTTTCCCAATGACCGTAATGTAACGGAATACTTTTGATTGTCCGTGTAATTGAACTATGCATTTGATTTTCATAAAATTTGAAATGACAGATTTATTGACTCGATAACATCATGTCATAATTATATATTTTAAATTTCAAATGATTTGATTGGGTAGTTTTTGCGTTGTTACATGCGGACAGACAGACGAACTGAACGACGACCATAGGTGCTACGTATTTACATAACTACGAACGCATCGAAAAATGGTATTTTAATTTGATTATTATAAAATCATTTTAACTCAAAACTTGAAGTCACGATTTTCAGCAATATTTTGGCATGTAAACAGCCCGCACTCTTAAGTCGCAACACTAGGCATAGAAAAAGACCCGGATGATCATGTAAAGTCTATGGGAGCGTTCTTTTCAAATATTTCGCCTAAATTTTAATATTTTTACATGATTTTTTTGCACAAGATAGCTGAGGGCGATCCACAACCGGCCTAATTTGTATTTTTTCGATTTTGCTTATGTATTTTTTATATTACGATAGTTTCAATTTCAGAACTGGTTTAGAAAGTTAAAGTAATTTAAAAAAATCTGAAACCAAAATTAAAAAGTAAAAACTAGGCCGGTTGCAAATCGTCCTTAGTTATCTTGTGCAAAAAAAAAAAAAAAAATATGTAAAAATATTAAAATTTGGGCGAAATATTTGAAAAGAACGCTCCAACAGACTTTACATTATCATCCGGGTCTTTTCCTGTGCCTAGTTTGGGGCCTTAACTTCATATGCTGATTTCAGTACCGAAGAGCAGCGCCGTGCGAAAGCGGGGGGGGGGGGGGGGGGGGGGATCCCGGGTGCAGTTTTTTCTTTTCACACCCCTGCCGAAGAGTGAAAAATGCCGTAATTGATATCTTTTAGATGCATTTTGTTAAAATGTTTAGTATTGTCTAAGAAAATGATCGTTTTCTTTTTAAAATGTCGTAATATTGGTTGAATTAAGCATTTTGCATAGTGTCTCAAAATTAGTATCAGTACACATGCAGAAAAAAAAAATGTGTTACGTTTATCAGGAAAAATGCGAGTTTCCAAAAATAGTATGTTATTTTCCGTCCAAAATACTATTGCGCATTGTGCTCCTAATAGGATTTTGCACCGTTAAATCTTTGACAACAGAATTTAAATCATAGGAATAAAAAAATTGATTTTTTGAACTTTTATCAGAAAATATAGCACGAATAAAGAAAATAAATCTTTATTATTTTCTCTTTTCGGAAATATTGAAAGCTATCTATTTACCGTAATTTCGGGTGTATAAACCGCGGATCAAACAATTCTTTTTGGACCCAGAAATCTTATTTAGTGATTGAAAATATATATATAATAAAATAAAAAAAAATTGCGCCATTTTTGTTCTCTCTTAGCTTCAATTCTAAATTTGTGGAACATATTTCAATCTTAGTTTCGTAACTTGTAACAGCTAAAATTCTTTTTCTTACTTTAGTTATTAATAAATTATTGCTTGCTTCTCAAAACGGCGGGAGGTATTTCGTAAGCTTTTTACTTTCTGGAATATTCCTGGGATTTTAATTTTATTTTTTTATTTTAACATCGCGTGACAGGTGTTAATACGCGTTGCTAAAGGGCTTGTTCTTCCGAGGAAAAAATATAGTTCTTGCCAAGGACCGCCTGCTACGACCAATTAGAATTGATCATTTTTGTCCGTTTGAGGCTCGAGTTCATCCTAATTGGATTTTTAAAATGATTGACGCGGAGTAGGAGGGCGCTAGTTTTGTCGTGAAAATAATTATTTTCATTTAGCTTTTCAGGAGGTTAGAATGGATTTGCCCTTTAAACTACCAAGCCGCACATTTCATTTCTCCGCTGAATTAGAATATTTGATGATGTGGACGAGATAATGACAGTTGTAGTGTCGATGTGTACTAAGGTGATTGCGGGGAAGATTTTATCTATTTTATGAGTTCATCAATAAAGAACTTGAAGACTGATGGTGTCTGCTTTTTAATGGGGAAATACCCCAATGAAACTCTTCTACTGCTCGCCAACTGTCGGAGCGACTACTCTGCCCGTGCTGCTAAGAATATCTAGAATTTATGCAACATAGTTTATTTTCGTCGAGTTCAACATATATTTATTTATTACATATATATACGGCGATCTAAATAGCTACACTTATTTCTTAAAAAATTCGTCGAAAAAGAATTGTTTGACCCGCGGCTTATACAACCGAAATTACGGTACTACCATTTTGAAGAAATTTCATAAACTATTTGTAAAATTAAATTTAAAAACAGAGAGATTAAAAAAAAATAGCGGGCATATCTAATAAACAAACAGCTTCCAGATAAAAAATAATATTAGTAAAATTGATTCAGTAGAAAGTTCAGGACAGATGAGCAAAAAACAGCCTTGTGTTCTAAATGTTTATAGTATATAAAATAATAAAATGAAAATTAGCAAAAAGTTGTTTCATATGAAATTACAGTAGAATGTTTTAAAGAATAGCAATAAAATTTTATTATTCAAGAGAACTTTGAACAAAAACTCGGGGAACCTTTTATTATTTTAAACTTCAAATTATGCAAAGATCCTCATGTTTGCTTGTCGAACTCCGCAAAGCGAATTTATTAAGCATGTGCCGTCAAGCTTTTTAATATATTTCGCTATTTTTTGGACAAAAACTTCCGATCTGAGCATGCACACTGTATGTTGTTGCTCTTCTATAAGGACACTCTAATTTTTTCTGAAAAATTGCGATTTATCAGTCTGTGATTTCTAGTAAATACTTGCAAACGATTTCATGCCAGATAACACCATTTTTGTCCCGAAATTCCGTCAAGGGGGGCTAATTTTTAAGGGCCTGCACCTAAAAATATTGATTTTAGGGACACTTCCGGATTTGATCAAACGCTAAAAATTGTTGATCGAATCACTACAGATAATTTTACGTTAGATGGCATTATTATTATTATTATTATTATTATTATTATTATTATTATTATTATTATTATTATTATTATTATTATTATTATTATTATTATTATTATTATTATTTTGCCGATATTCCATCATGGGGGGGGGGTAATTTTGGGGGGTTCCCACCTAAAAATATTGATGTAAGGGCACTTCTGGTTTTTATCAAACGCTAAAAATCATCTTCAAATGTATGTAGACCGTTTCACGTGAGATGGCTCCGTTTTTGTCTCGAAATTCGAAATTCCATAAAAAAGCAGCTTTTTAGGGGTTCCCACCTAAAAATATCGATTTTGGGGGCACTTTCCGCGCTAGAAATGGTTAATCAGTTCCCTACAGACGATTTCACGTTAGATGGCACCATTTTGGTCACGAAATTCATTCAAGAGGGCTAACTTTTAGGGGTCCGCGTATAAAAATATCGATTTTAGAGGCACTTCCGGGTTTGATCATACGCTGAAAATGGTTAATCAAATTTCTACAGATAATTTTACGTTAGATGGCACTTTTTTGTGCCGATTCATCAAGGGGGGGGGGTGTCTAATTTTTAGAGGTTCAAACCTAAAAATATCGATGTAAGGTCACTTCCGGTTTTTATCAGACGATTTCACGTTAGATGTCCTTTTTGTCTCGAAATTTCATAAACCAGGGGCTAACTTTTAGGGGTATCTACCTAAAAATATCAATTTTTTTTAGGGGGGGGAGGGAGAATTTTCTGGTCTAAAAATGGTCAATAAGTCTCTGCAGTCGATTTCACGTAAGATGGCACCTTTTTTGTCCCGAAATTCATTCAAAGGGGGCTAACTTTTAGGGGTTCGCGTCTAGAAATACCGTATTTACTCGTGTATAGGGCGCACGCGTGTATAAGGCGCACCCCTACTTTACAAGTAAAAATGGCGATTTCTTAATATCTCGTATATAACGCGCACCATAAATTTGATACGCTAATGAAGAATGACCAAATGAATTTCAGTTAAAAAAAAAAAAAGTCGAAACAAACATTACACCAGACCAGAAAACAAGACGAAAATGCATTTTTAGATGCATTTTTAGACTTCGGGTTGTAAGAGAAGGACTGGAAATAGGAATGAGTGACGGTAAAGAGAATTGCTAATTAGCGTTTAGATAATGTCATTAGCTCTGTTGTGTAAAAAAACGGCAAGGAATGAAATAAATATGTAGTAATACTTCAATTAAAAAACATTTTCCGAGTTTCAATATCTTCTTTGAATAATTTCTTGTTTCATATGTATATCGTTCGACTGCACCCAACAGTAAAAAATTATTCCGTGTATAAGGCGCACCTAGGAGTTTTGCTTAATTTTTTGGAATAAAAAGTGCGCCTTATACACGAGTAAATACGGTATCAATTTTGAGGACATTTCCGGGTTCGATCAAATGCTAAAAATGGTTGATTAAATCTCTACAGACGATTTTACGTTAGATGGCACCATTTTTGTCCTGAAATTTCGTCAAGTGGAGGCCTATATTTATGAGGTTCACACCTAAATCTATCGATTTGAGAGGCACTTCCTTGTTTGATCACAAGCTAAAAATTATTGATCAAATCTCTACAGACGATTTCTTTTTAGATGACATCATTTTTGTCTTGAAATTCCAACAAAAAGGAGCTAACTTTTAGGAGTCATCACATAAAAATATTGTTTTTGGGAGTACTTCCGGGTTTGATCAAACGCAAAAATTGGTTGATAAAATTTCTACAGGCGATTTCACGTTAAATGGCACCATTTTTTGTTTCGAAATTCCGTCAAGGGGAAGGAGTTAACTTTAAGGGATTTTTTACTAAAACTATCGATTTTGAAGACACTTCCGTGTTTGATAAAACGATAAAAATCGTCAATCAAATACCTACAGACGATTTCACGTTAAATGGCACCATTTTTGTTTCGAAATTCCGTCAAGGGGTAGGGGTTAACTTTTAAGGGTTCGGTACTAAAAATATAGAATTTGGAGACACTTCCGGGTTTGATCATACGCTGAAAATGGTTGATCAAATTTCTACAGACGATTGACGTCAGATAACACCATTTTTGTCCGCTAATTCAGAAACGGGGCGAGGAGGAGCTTCCTTTTTAGGGTCCGCACCTAAAAATATCGATTATATTCGCTACAGTTTATAATCGTATAAATTTTCCGCAGATTTTTCTATGTGAGTTCGATTCACGCTCTCACTTAGTTTTCGGAACGAAATTTTATTTCTTTGTTAAAAATAGTAGATTGGGCATTGAAATAACTATACAAAATTTTAAATAACAACAAATAAAATTCTAGTCTTTAGGCATAAATATATGTATTATTATTTAATTTTATTTGCTTATTATTATTACTATTATTGCCATTCAATTTTCAGTACACATTTAAACACGTAAAATTTCGTAGATAAAAAATTTTTTTATGCGCGACAAAGTGTACATTTAATTTATATTTTTTGTAAATTTCACGCATCATACATATTTTTTCATTTGTCGTTCGGAAACGATTGATGAAAATTTTCGTTCCAAAAAATAAGACCGATTAACATTACATCAATCTTTCACTCTGTTTTGATTTTCATGCAGACGACAAACCAGAGGTCAAATACACATGTGCCAACTTTGTAACTCTTAATTGCTGCAACGACCGGTTTCCATAGTCATTACGCTCTGTGCAAGTGTTCTACACTGTAAGAAATTTGACCCTTTTGCTGCATCATCACTCCCCGCTTTTATAGAATATCTCTCTTTTGATTCTATGAGAATGGTTCATAATTGGGTGAAGTAATCGTTTTCTATAAAAGCAATGGAGTTATGATGCAGCAAAAGAGTAGAATTTTTTACAGTGTATCTTCTATGTTTGTCTACACTGTAAAAAAATTTGATTCTTTTGCTGCATGGTCAATTCCCTGATTTTATAGAATATCTCTCTTTTAACCCACGAGAATGCTCCATAATAGGGTGAAGTAATCGTTTTCTATAAAAGCGGTGGAGTGCCGATGCAGCAAAAGGGTCAAATTTTTTACAGTGTAGTTAACAAGCATATACACTGCAAAAAAATTGACCCTTTTGCTGCATCATCCCTCCACCGCTTTTATAGAAAATCATTACTTTACCTTATTATGGAGCATTCTCATGGGTCAAAAGAGAGATATTCTATAAAAGCGGGGGAGTGACGATGCAGCAAAAGGGTAAATTTTTTTACACTGCACAATGTTAAAAATTTCACCCTTTTGCTGCATTGTCACTTCACCGCTTTTATACAAAACTATTACTTCACCCTATTATGGAGCATTCTCATGGGTCAAAAAAGAGATATTCTATAAAAGCGGGAGTGACAATGCAGAAGAAGGCTAATTTTTTTTACAGTGTACATTATTGATAATCGGTAGCTTTTCTTACATAATGACTCCACTGCTTTTTAAAGAAAACGGGTGCTTTTATAGAAAATGTACCATAATATAGATTGACTATATTATGGCGCATTTTCATCGGTCAGGAAGTGGAAATTCTAGAAAAGCTGTGAAGTTATTAAGCAGCAAAAATCTGCAGATTTTAACAGTGTATGTAGTTTTGCTCGAAAAATCAAACTCGCTCATGCAAGTATCGCCAAGCTCTGAAATTTATATTTCTTATAGTTTGGACAAATGATTCTGTCTGAACGTGATCTGAACACACGCTATACTGTTGAAAATTTTAAACTTTTGCTGCAACGTCACTCCACCACTTTTATAGAAAACAATTATTTCACTGTATTAAGGAGCATTCTTATTGGCCAAAATAGCAATATTCTATAAAAGTGGTGGAGTGATGATGCAGCAAAAGTTTAAAATTTTTAACAGTGTGTGTGTATGTCGCTACTGCCAAATAAAGATACCCTAGTCTTAAAAGTTATGCCTCCCGCATATTTTTTTCCAGCAATATTTTACCATCATTTATATCTCGTAATCTAATTGGTCAAAGTTTCAGTCTCAAAATGACAACGCTAAAAAATTTGACCCTTTTGCTGCCTCGTCACTCCATTGCTTTTATAGAATATCTCTGTTTTGACCAATGAGAATGCTCCATAATACAACGGCGTAATCGTTTCCTATAAAAGCGATGGAGTGACGATGCAGCTTTTAATTTTTTTACAGTGAATTCTTGGCAGAAATCGAGCTGGCGAAAACCATCAGAGGAAACAGTTTCGGACGAAAAAGGCTATTAAGAACCATTATTTTGAAATTCAGACAAAAAAGTGATGTTTTGATTATTGTATTTTTTTTATTGGCTTGATGTTTTTTTATGTTGAAGTAAATCATATTGAATGAATAATGTGCAATTTTGAAGCC
The DNA here is from genome assembly GCA_964019185.1 of Maratus speculifer. NCBI lineage: Eukaryota > Metazoa > Arthropoda > Arachnida > Araneae > Salticidae > Maratus > Maratus speculifer. The sequence goes on along the minus strand of OZ025296.1, from coordinate 311,816,251 downwards.
CTGAAAAAATTTCCTAATCACTATCGAATATGTCAAAGTTCCAGGCTCTGAATGCCATTTTTCAAGAAAAATAAAATGCCGATATGTTTGGAGTGCTATATCTCTGGTAAGAAATAACATCCTAAAATTATTTTAGCATAAACTATTAGTATAACACTACCTGCTTTTAAAATTTATTTATTTTCATAGGGCATTGTTATTTTACATATTTACGTTGCCACAAAGCACAATCAAAATGACGTTTTTGTCCATTTTCAGCACTTAATATCTTTTTTAGCAACAATAACCCAAACTTTTTCTTATAAAATATGAAAGTGCACTACTAAGACAAGCCAAATAATATAATACTGCTGCGATATATTGCTGCTGTTAGCAGATATAATCTGTTAAATATCCAAAATCTCCAACATCTAAATTAGTGTTGTCTTAAAAAAGCGTCGCAGTTAAATAAAATAAAATGTAGCATGCAATAGTTGAACATGGGTACAAAAACATGGAAAAGAAAAAGAAATGGAGTCTCGTCATATTTTTAGGGAAAAAATGACAAAAGTTACGAAAAAAGCAATGTCAATGATCACATTTTTCCCCTATCAGAAAATGAAACATCCCAATCTCGAGCTCAGACGCCCTATCGATTGGGCCATGTAGCTCACTTTCGTTTGCAACAAATAATTATCTCTATACACTGTTAAAAATATGCTGCATTTTGTTGCAACGCACTCCACCACTTGTATATAATATCTCTATTCCAACTAATGAGAAAGCTCTATTTCACGGCCAAGTAACCGTTTTCTATACAAGCAGGGGAGTGCGTTGCAACATGCAACAGATTTTTAACAATGTAATTAGCACCGTAATTAATCAAATCCTGATTTGTTCTTGGTTTGTTCCTGAACGCGCACAATGGAGCGCGCGCGAGTAGTTATTCCATCCATGCTGAAGGCCTACTCCATGTTCCTGCCTCCTGAACTTGCGCAAGCGGAGAACATACATCTTGAACACAGCCTAACTAAACATGTGACAACTTGATGCGACTACTTTCTTTTGTTGACATAGATGTTTATCTAAATATTAAAATATATTTTCTGTAATTATTACTATGCCCAGCAAAAAAATTACGACGTTAATTAAGATAGGACTTAAGGTAGCTCAGCTTGTGAGTATGATTACTTTCTAACCTTTCTTTTGATTTATACTTTTCATTTATAAGAAATTCTTTGAAGACAGTACTTTTGATTTAATTGAAACTGTTACAGAAACCAATTTACATTGTGCATAATTTATAATCAAGAATTAAATGGCAAAATCGCTATAGCATTTTAAATATATAATATTTTAAATTGAAAGGTATATCTAATACAATTTGTCACTATTGTTCTTCGGCTTTAAAAATATCTTCTCTTTAGGTGCGTTCATGGTTATTTGAATACATAGCACTTTTAGTCGTCTTTCATTCAGTCGTCCGTCTGTACTCATTGAGAGAACAAAAACTACCCATTCGAGTCGTTTGAAATTTAAAATGTATATTGTTGCGTAATTTTGTCGAGTCATTTCAAATTTTATGTAAAAGATGTATAGCTTAACTACAGCGATAATCAAAAGGACTGCGTTGCATAAGGCCAATGGGGAAAATATAATTTCGAGTGCATTTTAATGATGTTACTATTTCGAACATAATACAATTGATATGCATCTGTGAAATATACAGGGTGTCCCTAAACAAATGGTATATACGCTAGGGGATGATAGAACACATCAAGACGAGTAATAGTAAATAGGAAACCAAGAGTCCCAAACGTTTTCCAAAGGAGATAGCCGCCATCAAAATTTGGGGTCCAAAATTTCAAATACACATAAAAAACTATAAAATTGGTCGATTGATTTGCGGTTTACACTAGAACTATTCTTTATGTTGGTATTTTCTTAAAAATAAATTATAAAGATAAATTTCGAAAAATGCCGATAGAGAGCGCTTTAGACTTTGAAGTAATGAAAAACTATTTTTTGCATCTAATCAAATGGTTTCGTAAGCTTAGACTTAAATTTTGAGCTCAAAATCTGAATAGTTGAGAGTGGTTAAGTAGCACAAACTTAACTGTGTTCAGAGGGTTTAAATTTCAAATGATTATAAAAAACAGAAAAATTGGACGATTGATTTGCGGTTTTCGCTAAAACTATTCTTTATGTCGGTATTTTATTGAAAATGAATTATAAAGATAAATTTCAAAAAACGCCGATAGAGAGGCGCTTTAGACTTTGGAGTAACGAATAACTATTTTTTACGTTATTTTTTGCATCTGATTAAATGTTTTCGTAAACTTAGACTTAAACTTAAATTTTCAGCTCAAAATCTGAATAGTTGGGAGCGGTTAAGTAGCACAAAGTGAACCGTCTTCAGAGGGTTTAAATTCCGAATGATTATAAAAAACGGAAAAATTAGTCGATTCGTTTGTGGTTTTTGCAAAAACTACTCTTTAAATCAGTATTTTCTTGAAAATAAATTTTAAAGATAAATTTCACAATTGCCGATAGAGGGCGCCTTAGACATTGGAGTAGCGTACAACTATTTATGACCGTTATTTTTTTAAATCTCATTAAATGATTTCAATAGCTTAGGTAAATTTCAACTCCTGAACACATTTCAGTTTGCGCTTCTTAACCCTTCTTAACGATTCAGAATTTGAGTTCAAAATTTAAGTTTAAATCTAAGATTTCGAAAACATTTAATAAGTTTTGGAAAGCATTTAATTAGATACAAAAAATAACGGTTAAAATTAGTTGTTGATTACTCTGAAGTTTAAGGCGCCCTCTAACGGAATTTTTTGAAATTTATCTTTAAAATTTATTTTCAAGAAGATACTGACTTAAAGAATAGTTTTATTTAAAATCGCAAACGAATCGACCGATTTTTCCGTTTTTTATAATCATTTGAAATTTGAACCCTCTGAACACAGTTTAGTTTGTGCTCTTAAACACTCCCAACTATTTAGATTTTGAGTTCAAAATTTAAGTCTAACTTTACGAAAACATTTAATCAGATCCAAAAAATAGTTGTTCGTTACTCCAAAGTCTAAAGCGCCCTCTATCGGCATTTTTTGAAATTTATCTTCATAATTCATTTTCAATTAAATACCGACATAAAGAATAGTTTTAGTGAAAACCGCAAATCAATCGACCAATTTTTCCGTTTTTTATAATCATTTGAAATTTAAACCCTCTGAACACAATTAAGTTTGTGCTACTTAACCACTCCCAACTATTCAGATTTTGAGCTCAAAATTTAAGTCTAAGCTTACGAAACCATTTAATGAGATGCAAAAAATCACGGCAAAAAATAATTTTTCATTATTTCAAAGTCTAAAGCGCCCTCTATCGGCATTTTTTGAAATTTATCTTTATAATTTATTTTCAAGAAAATACCAACATAAAGAATAGTTTTAGTGAAAACCGCAAATCAATCGACCAATTTTTCCGTTTTTTATAATCATTTGAAATTTAAACCCTCTGAACACAGTTAAGTTTGTGCTACTTAACCACTCCCAACTATTCAGATTTTGAGCTCAAAATTTAAGTTTAAGTCTAAGCTTACGAAACCATTTAATGAGATGCAAAAAATAATTTTTCATTATTTCAAAGTCTAAAGCGCCCTCTATCGGCATTTTATGAAATTTATCTTTATAATTTATTTTCAAGAAAATACCAACATAAAGAATAGTTTTAGTGAAAACCGCAAATCAATCGACCAATTTTTCCGTTTTTTATGTGTATTTGAAATTTTGGACCCCAAACTTTAATGGCGGCTATCTCCTTTGGAAAACGTTTGGGACCCTTGGTTTCCTATTTACTATTACTCGTCTTGATGTGTTCTATCACCCCCTAGTGTATATACCATTTGTTCAGGACACCCTGTATACTAAAATATACATTGTGTACAATCTGTGGTGTAAAGAATATTAGTTATTAATTTTGAGAGCCACACAAAAGTATCCCATTACATAATGGTAAAGAAGTAATCATTGTTTGGGGCACGTTTTAATTATATTAAAGTATTTCACATTTTATGAAGTTGATGTACGTGGCTGAGGTTTATTACAAGTTACTTCTTGTATAGTAGAAAGCAGACAGTATATACAGGGACACATAAAAGATTTCGGCTACTCTACTTCATAAGAAGTACTGTATGCTATTGCACCAAGATCCAAATATTTTAAAAACTTCGTTATAGTACAAACTCTCTTCACTTTCCAAATTTGACGTGCGATTTCCGAGTTGATTTTTTCAAATCATAGTGTAATCGCAAATTTATTTGTATAACATATTCCAAATCTTATTACGTTACATAAAAAGAATGTTTCCAGAAAATGTAAAATTTTAAAATTAATTTTTGATAATACAATGAATATGTCACGCATTGCGATTTATCCGTCTGTATTAAAATTTCTTCATTAGTCTACTATAATTTATCATTAATTAATAAAAATATTAATTACTCCCAAAGTGTTCGCTAAAATATTGGGGAGAGTGGGCTGGAATGGGGCAATAGATTTTTCTCTTAATGTATCATTCTAAACACATTTCATCAATTCCACAATAGATAAAACAATGCTATCCCAATCTTCAGTTCAAAAATATTACTGATCTGCATAAGTTTGCAATTACCTACAGTAAAAGATTATTTTAAGAGTCAAACGTAAATTTGCTTCATACTCTTTATGCTTTCTGCATCTATTAATTACGTGCATCGGAAAAATTTAGTTCAGTTAAGAAATAAAGATACCTCTGTACAAAACTCCCTTCAGCAATTTTCGGTAATATGGTGAATGTTACGTGAGTTCTTTTGTGCAGTCCTGTATGTGAGATAGTTTTTGTACAACGAGTAACATGCAAAAAATTAATTTAATAATTATATATATAATAGTATTATAATTAATAAAATTAATTATAATTATTATATTCCAGTTTTTTTCATATTACATTTGTTAGAGTTATTTGTAATTTATCTTTGAAATGTGGCATCACATAAGTGTAACTATGGAAACGCAAATCCTGTTTTTTTTGTTAGTTGTTGTTTTTGATTTGCTAAGAGTAAGCAACGCTTTCGCTATGACTTAAAATAAAGGATGACAGTCTACTAAAGCATGTCAGTTTATTAAGTTAATACGCATCGCCGCATCATATACTTCTGGTTACGTCGAGCCAAAGTCTATATATTTTCTTCTTCACTTCGAAAAGAAAAGTTCGAAAATAATGAACTGTTTCATCATTGAATTTTATTAGAACACTAGCTGACCCGCCCAGCGTTGCCCGGGTCCGTAATAATAATGTTAAACGAACTTGAAATTTTTATGATTTTATCTTTAACTCGAAGTATTTGTAAATATACTGTTAAAAATTTGATCCTTTTGTTGCATCGTCACTCCACCGCTGTTATAGAAAATGATTACTTCAGCTTGTTATGGAGCATTCTCATAGATCAAAAGAGAGATATTCTATAAAACCTGAGGAGTGATGATGCAGCAAAAGGGTCAAATTTTTTACAGTGTACATTATATTAAATACGTACCCCCTGACTTTGTCAAAAATTGGTTTAAAAAAAACTAATATTTAGCTCCGAAAATACCCAAAATGACTGCAATGGGAAACGCAGGAGGGAATATGTGTTCAACGATTGCGTGATTTTCGTGTTAAAGTGTTGATATTTATCCTTAAAATTACTGTTACGTGATTTAACTAAATACTTTTTTCACATAGATATCCCAAGTGAAATATTTTGAATTTCAAACTATTTATATCACTCTTAAATCCGACTATACCGTGAATGAAATCGATTCTCGATGATTAGCTAAAAGGTTAGTATATAGTATTATAATTTCAGAGCCATATTGAGAAACACCGAAAAAAACTGGCGATAAATATATATCAATAAATATAAAAATATTTGGTGATTTAACAAAGTTTTTATATTTATTGATATAATTTCAGAGCCATTTTACAAAAATAGGTGTATATTTTTCATCGAACATGCGTAATGTTCATTTTGTGAACAAAATCCATGCCGTAACCTAATTGTATTGTAATCATAACTTGTCTGTAACCTAGCTGTATCTTAACAGTAACCTAACTGTAACTTAAATAAACCATAAATGTAACCTGGCCTTCAGTTTATCATAACCTACCCATAATCTAACCACAACCTAACCGCAACTTACCTTAACCTAACTGTAACTTAACCATGACCTAACTGTAACCTAACCGGAAATTAAATATGACATAAGGCTCACCGGAACGTAATTGCAACCTAACTGTTACCTAACGGAAACCAAGTTATAATTTAACTCTAACTATAAACGAAATATCTTAACCATCTCGCGCTAAGTACTTAGATTCACTTTCCACCGCTACGGAGCGCATTATGTTTTGTAGAAGGTTCGGATTGGATTCATGTTCATGGAAATTTTTTTTTTCTTCTTCGGATACGGTTATGGTTGTTTGGAATATTTTTGTTCAGTTTAGATTCGGTTCAATTCAGATTTCGTGGGCTTTTTTTTCCCCTTCAAATGGGATTTTTAAGTTCGGGTCGGGTTGTATTTCCATGGAAATTATTTAACCTAGTTCCAATGATTTTATATTTCACTGAAATATTTTTATTAGGTCCAGATTATGTTTGGTTCAAATTTCGAGATTTTTTTTTTTTTTAGAAATTTTTTGGTTCGGATTGAGGTTATGTCCATGGAAATTATATTGTCTTGTTCGTATCTGGTTATCGTTATTTGGAATATTTTCGTCAGATTCGGATTTGGTTCGACTCAGATTTCAGGTATTTTTTACAAATTGATTTTTAAGGTTCTGGTCGGATTCATGTCCAGGGAAATTATTTTGTTTTGCTCGGATCCGGTTTTGGGTCTTTGGAATATTTTTTTCGGGTTCAGATGTCGTTCAATTCAGATTTCGGTTGTTTTAATGGAATTTTTAGGTTCAGGTTGGGTTGCACATCAACGAAAATTATTCTCCATTGTTCGAATAAGGATATGCTTCTCTGGAATATTTTTGTCAGATTCAGATTCAGTTCAGTTTTTTAGGTTCGGATTGGGTTCATGTTCATGGAAATTTTTTGTCTTGTTTAGAGCCAGGTATGGTTCTGTGGACTATTTTTGTCAGGTTCATATTTGGTTCAATTCAAGTTTCAGGTATTTTTTTTCAAATCGAATTTTAGGTTCGGATCGGGTTCATGTCCACGGAAATCATTTTCTCTTATTCGAATCCGGTTATGGTTTTTTCGAATATTTTGATCGGATTCTGATGTAGTTTGCATAAAATTTCAGGTCTTTTTTCAAATGGAATTTTTTAGGTTCGAGTTAGGTTTATTTTCAGGGAAATTATTTTGTCTTGCTCTTATCGGGTTACAGTTCTTTGAATATTTTTATCGATTTCAGTTTTCATTCTGGTCATTTTTGGGGGGTTTTCAAAGAAAATTTTTAGGTTCGGGTTGGTTGCATATACACGAACATTATTTTTCCGTGATCGGATTGGGGGTATGCTTCATTTGAATATTTTTGTGGGATTCAGACTTGATTTGGGTCAGATATCAAATCCACAGTTTTTTCAAATGGAATTTTCAGGTTCGGGTCGGGTTTATGCCCATGAAATTTTTGTCATGCTTGGATCGGAGTATGGTCTGTTGTTTTTTTTTCTGGTTGGGTTCGGGTTATGTTTCAATACGCTTAAAAATTATATTTTGCTAGTATTCTTTTAGTGACTATTTTTGATATATAATTTATTTTGCTATTTGATAATTTATTACTGTGTATGAAACGTCTGCGGATTCGAACAATTGTACGTCAAACAGCCATTTCATTTTCGTTTTAAAAACAAATTAAAGTATTATTAAAATTTTAACTTAAAATGCATTCAAATTTAATCAATGATTTAAAAAAACTGCTAAAAAAGCCTCATATATACATATATTTACTGAAACATAGCTAACCACGCATAGATTCTAATGTACGAAGTACCAACGATCTGACGTAACAGTTGCATTCAAAAATCCTAAGTTAAACTGACATTTTGCCAGTCTATGAATTTTAAAGGTCTTTGGGAGAAAAAAACAGTCACTTATGAAATGTTAAAATCTCAAATTGGTTTCTTTCAAAGAGTAAAGAGAAATTTATAAAGTGGAAGTATTATCTCTGGAGGTTATGCTAAAATTGTAACCCTACATTAAGTCCAATTAAGAACCAACAAAAGCACGTCATTTGACACGCCTATCAATTGAAACGGGTTTAAACCCGTATTTTTTTGGTCTTGTTTCTTAAAAAGAACTAACCTATCGCTTCACCGGTAAAAATTTATTAATTATTTTATCATATGTGTTTTAAATATCAATATAGAAAATTATTTTAACGTTTCGCTTGAAAATATAACATTCTTTTGTTAATACATAAAAATCGTCTGCAGTCAAAAATCTATATTTTAGATTAATATTTATTACATAAGTTTTCATGCATAATTTTAAAAGAATGTTTTCATCATTATATTTTAAATATTTATTTACATGCAATTATTAAGTCATAAACATTTTTCATCTATGTTATAAAGTATTTAAAATTACATTAATGAAGGAAACTTTTAGTTATACAATTTTTAGTTGTATCAAATGTTTTCAATATCTTATTTAATTTTAATTTGATGTTTAATTATTGCTAATTTTCCAATTTCCTTCATTTTAAAAACGAACATTTATTTTAATAAATAATAATAGAACAAAGACCATTTTAAAAATTTGCTTTTTCCTCTTAAAATATGCTTCAATTGTAATTCATTTCTTTCAATTCGTCTTATAATACAAAATCCCTCCCACGTCCTTTTATTTGGCACATTAAAATTTGAGCGATAAATGGTTTCATATTGCAAACTTTTTTTGAGGCTTACTTCACCTCCACTTATTTCATTCTTCCATGGGTTTCTTTAATTCTGTCTCAGCTTTCTTGTTACTTCTGAGAAAGTTTTTACACAACCAACCAACCGTAAATAAACGAAAGAGAAAAAAAAATGGGTAAAAGATGATTTTTTATGAGAGTGACCTCTCGATTTTAAATAATTACTCAGTTAATAATTGGAATTTCGAAATTCTGAAGCTCAGGTGCATCAGGAGAGATTTGGGGCTACTCTCAAAAAAATTTTGAGCTTCGTACGTGCTGTAGATTTTGCTAGCCATCGCAGACACACACACACACACACACACAGACAGAGCGTTTTGTTCTTTTATTAGTATAGATTATTCCACAAGCTGGACTGGTGAAAAAAAAAAAAAAAGAAAGAAAGAAAATCGTCTGCCGCAGCAATCAAGGTAATGAATAATTTGTTATTCCTTTTGCTGTTACTATAAGTTTTTGAACATGGAAAATATTGATAAATTAAAAAAGAAGCGTGCAACATTATGCACTTCAATTACGAAATTAATTAGTAAATTAGAAACATTAATAAAAGATTAAAATATTGATATTGATAGTTGTTTAGAAATTTCAGAACAATTAAATGACAGAGAACAAACTCTAAAAAACCTAAATAAAGAAATAGAATCTGGTATTAATTTAGAAAAAGAATATGAAATTGACATTAGTGCTAGCGAAGAATACCAGGAAAAAATTATAAAGGCCAAATTTCAAATTAAAAAGCAACTTAAACATTTAGAACAAAGTAAAGTTTCCAATGAAATTCAACCAAATTCTACTCAAATAAACAACGCGATAAATATTAAATTACCCGACATATCTCTTCCGAAATTCTCCGGAAAACCCGAAGAATGGGGTCTATTTAAATTACAATTTAACAACTTAATAACTTCAAATGAGCAACTATCAGATGCGCAAAAATTGCATTATTTATCAGCGGCATTAATAAGTGAAGCAAGAGCTTTGATTATCACAGAAGACACTTTTTCATCTTTATTTCAAGCATTAAAAGACAGATATGAAAATGATAGAATAATAACAGAAATACACATCAATTCACTCTTAAACGCAGATAAACTTACACAGCCTTCCGCTAAAGATCTTCGAAATCTAGTCGATAATGTAAAAAAAAGCATTCGCGCCTTGAAAATTTTGAATTATAATAGAAATAATCTTTCAGATGTTTTAATATTGAACATCATTCTCGAAAAGTTAGATAGAGGTACCCGAAAAAATTATGAAATGACGATAAGTTCAAAAGAAGTTCCGAAGTTAGATGAATTACTTTTATTTTTAGAAAAACGATCTCAATATTTGGAAAATATTCATACAGGCACGTCTGTTAAACCTTTCAGTAAGGATCAGAAACGTTCATTTAATTCTAAGTCATTGACTTTGTTAGCAGAAAGTCCACACATTTGTTCAATGTGTAAAGGCAATCACATTTTAATGAGATGTTCCCAATTCTTAAATTTACCTGCAAAAAAAAAGGTTTAATATTGTTAAAATGAAAAAATTATGCTTCAACTGTTTATCATCAGTTCATAACATTAGCCAGTACAAAAGTTCAAGCACGTGCAGAAAATGCAACAAACGTCATCACACATTGATCCACCTGGAACGCGGTGAGGAAAATATTGATACTAATCAGACTATAGCAAACCAAGATGAAAATAATATTAGTAGTAATTTATCGCCAACCGCAAACGCATTTACTCCTCATAGTTACACAAATAATCAGATGTCTGTTACCGCATTGGGTGAAAATACACATTCATTTGATAACACGCATTCAACTATTAACAATACTGTAATGAGTATGACATCTTCTTCTAGTAAACAAGTACTGCTTTCAACTGCGATAATATATGTACAAAATGCTAGACGAGAATTAGTTCCTCTTAGAGCATTGTTAGATTCAGGATCGCAAAATAACTTTATAACGAAGGAATGTTCTGAGTTATTGTTCTTGAAAGGAAGGAAAATAAACGCATTAGTTTCAGGGCTAAATGGTTCAGTTATGAATATAAAGGAAAGTGTTATAACAACCATAGCAAATAAAAACAGGAGTTTTAATGAAACATTGCAATTTTTTGTTGTTCCTAAAATTACGCGCATAACACCAGCTACATATCTAAACATCATGCCTATTAAGCATTTACAAACTTTTCAGTTAGCTGATCCACAATTTGATAAACCAGGTCCAATACATGTTTTATTATCAAACGAAGTATTTTTTAAATTAATCGGACAAAATAAAATAAATATGCAAAATTTGGTTTTTCAAGAAACTGTTTTTGGCTATGTTGCCAGTGGTTCTACGTCTATGCCCCAACAGAATTTTAATAATTATTGTGGTCTCGTTCATCTGTGGATGATTTATCCAACGCTATGCAAAAATTTTGGGAAATTGAAGCGGTCCATGATAAAAACCCAATAAAAAGTAAAGAAGAGCAGTATTGTGAGGAACATTTCTTGCGTACACATTCTAGAAGAGCAGATGGTAGGTATATTGTGGAAATGCCAATTAAATCTGGTGGGCTTGCATGTTTAGGAGAATCAAAGGAAAGCGCACTTAAACGATTAAATCACCTACTTAAGCGATTTGCGCACAATCCAGCCATGAAATTGTTATACGAAGAATTTATTAACGAATATAACGATTTGGGACACTTAGAAGAAATCTTGCTGGAAAATAAGCCCGAATTTTCCTATTATTTGCCGCATCATGGGGTATACAAACCCGAGAAACCAAGCACGAAATTAAGGGTTGTCTTCGATGCTAGCAGCTACTACCAGTGGTGTTTGTTTAAATGATGTTTTATTAAACGGAGGATTAGTCCAAGATGAGCTCTTCGATATCATTTGTCGATTTCGAACTCATAAATACGTCTTTACTGCTGACATCATAAAGATGTATCGTCAAATATTAATTTCGGAAAATCAGAGAGATTTGCTTCGAATTTTGTGGAAAACTGATGAAGAAGAACCAGTCAAAATATTTAAGTTAAAGACGATTACATACGGTACATCGAATGCACCTTATCTTGCCACGCGGACTTTGAATCGGCTTGCAATTGATGAAAAGGACAATTTTCCGCTAGCATCACATGTAGTTCAAGATTTCTACGTGGACGACGTATTAACAGGAGCTGACACTTTAAATAAGGCTCAACAAGTGCAAGCACAATTAATCGCAATGCTTGAACGTGGTGGCATGAAGTTGCACCGATGGTGTGCTAATCACCCCGAACTCTTGAAAATCGCAACTAGCAATCAAGAGTATACATTCAATGATCGTAATGCGGACCAGAGCACTAAAACTCTAGGATTGTTATGGAATCCCGTTCGTGACTGCTTTTCGTTTAATTCATCAATTAAGTAACCAGTTGTATACTCAAAAAGAACTGTTTTATCCGACATAGCGCGTATCTACGATCCGTTGGGATTACTCGGTCCTGGAATAGCTAAGGCTAAGATTTTCATACAAGGACTGTGGCTGTTAAAGCTAGATTGGAACGATCCACTTCCAGATGACATTAAAGATGAATGGCGACGCTCTATCAGAACGCTTCAGAATACAAACAATTTAAAAATCAATCGATTTGTTTTAAACGAAGGGCATTCGGAAGTTGAACTGCACGGCTTCTCCGACGCCTCCGAGCTCGCATATGGAGCAGCCATTTATCTACGCTGTTTCACAAAATTTAATACATCTTTAAATTTACTGTGCAGCAAGTCTAGAGTTGCACCATTGAAACCTTTGACAATCCCACGATTGGAATTGTCCGCAGCTGCCTTATTGTCTCAACTCGTATCTAAGATAGTGACTGTACTAAAGTTGAACATCAGTAAAATAATACTATGGTGTAATTCAACCATCGTCTTAACGTGGATTCAGACTCCTCCTCATCTACTTAAAACCTTTGTGGCCAACAGAGTATACAAAATCCAAGAATTGACCCAGAATTTTCAGTGGAGACATGTACGCTCAGAGGACAATCCAGCAGACCTTGTATCTCGAGGACTATCCTTTGACAAATTGATTGTGAACTTTGGTGGCATGGCCCTCTCTTCTTGAGAGAAAGAAACAGTGAATCCAAACACAGCATTGATTTAGAACAAGTGAAAAACAATATAGACTTTTCATCAGAATTAAAATTGAAAAACAGTACAGCATTATTAAGTTTAAATTCTAGTGAATTTGTAAATGAAATTTTAAGTATCAGCAATAATTACACTAAAATATTACGTGTTTTAAGTTATATTTTCAGGTTCTTAGATAACACAAGAAAATTAGATGAAAAAAGAAAGGGACACGTAAGTATGGAAGAATTATCACGAGCAGAAATATTTTTAATTCGGGAAATCCAAAAACTTGAATTTAAGGCAGAATATACTGCATTGTTAGAAGGTAAGCAAATTTCTAAGAAAAGTAAATTGCGATCGTTAAACCCCTTTTTAGATGCAGATAAGGTGCTAAGAGTAGGAGGGCGTTTAGATAATGCAGACCTAAGGTTTGCTCAAAAACATCAATATATTCTGCCAGCTAAGGGTAAATTGTGTAGCCTAATTGCAATTTACTATCATAAAAAATATCTTCATATAGGTGCACAAGCATTGTTATGCTACTTGAGGCAAAAATACTGGCCTCTACGGGGAAGAAATTTAGCTAGAAAAATAACGCATGAGTGTGTAACTTGTAGTAAAAGCAACCCCATAACTATACAACAAATCATGGGTTCCCTACCCAGAGAGAGAGTACGTCCCAGCGCACCATTTAATTACGTGGGAACAGATTTTGGTGGCCCCTTTTTCATAAAATATAAGGGACAGAGAAAGGGAATTCTTAATAAGGTGTATTTGGCAATCTTTGTTTGCTTTGTAACTAAAGCAGTGCATCTCGAACTAGTGTCAGAATTGACTACAGATGCATTCATTGCCACCTTAAAAAGGCTCATTACTAGGCGCGGAAAGTGCGCAGTAATCTTTTCAGATAATGCAAAAAATTTTGTTGGTGCTAACGCCGAGTTACAGAGGCTCCATAATTTACTAAGACATCCTGAGGAGAAGTTAGCGAATTATTTGTCAGAAGAGAATATTATTTGGAAATTTATTCCACCCAGAGCACCTAATTTTGGCGGGTTGTGGGAGGCAGGAATAAAATCGGTGAAATATCATCTAAAGCGAACGGTAGGTAATGCAAGGCTAACATTCGAAGAGTTATTAATTGTAATTGCTCAAATAGAGTCTATATTAAATTCACGGCCAATCACTCCATTGTCTTCAGACGTGAATGACTTGGAGGCCTTAACACCAGGCCATTTCTTAATCGGAAGACCTATGACAGCCATCGTTGAACCAGAATTAATTAATGTTAACGAAAATAGACTATCTAGATGGCATAGAATTTCAAAATACATTCAATTGATATGGAATCGTTGGAATAAAGAATATTTAAACACGCTCCAACAACGCTCCAAGTGGCAATTTGAGAAAAATAATGTTAACATAGGAACCCTAGTGTTGATAAAGGAAGATGACGTCCCTACAAATAAATACTTACTAGGACGCATTATAAATATTTTCCCAGGTGCAGATGGTAAGATTAGGGTTGTAGAAGTAAAAACCGCTAGGGGAATACTTAAAAGAAGTATTTCAAAAATTGCGTTATTGCCACAACAAGTCTCGGAAAATTAATTACGAAATGTGAAAAAAAAAAAAAAAGTTTTGTTATGTATTTTTATTTTTAGTTTTCCTATTATTGTATGTTCATATTTGTATTTTTCATTGTTAAAAGAAAATTGTTGTATTGTATCATATTACTTAAGCATTTGTAATGTTAATATTTGTATTGTATAATTTATTGAAGTTGACCCTTCAATGTCGGGGGTATGTTAGAGTTATTTGTAATTTATCTCTGAAATGTGGCATCACATAAGTGTAACTATGGAAACGCAAATCCTCTGTTTTTTTTGTTAGTTGTTGTTTTTGATTTGCTAAGAGTAAGCAACGCTTTCGCTATGACTTAAAATAAAGGATGACAGTCTACTAAAGCATGTCAGTTTATTAATTAAGTTAATACGCATCGCCGCATCAACATTAATCTTTACACGATATTTAACTAATCCAATGCTTACATTTCCCAATCGAAATAAAAATTTAATTTTAAATAATAGAAATACGCTAAAAGCCCAGTGATGGACATCCTATGTTCCAGTAATGAACCACCCTACAAAAAACAACAGATAATTGATTTTTTTTTTCAATTGCATTTAGGTTTAGAACTTAGTGAATCCATACTAATAAAATAAAATATTAAATCTTAAATTAAAAATTTATTACATTAAAGGATTTATAATGAAAAAAAAAAATAAATAAAACAAAATATTTAAACTTAAGTTATGAATTTATCACAGTAAAAAGATTTATAGTGTAGGTATAAAACAAAATATTTAAATTTAAATTAATTACATTAAATGGTTTATATTGTAAAGACATAAAACACAATGTTTAAACTTAAAGAATTTGTAAGGTAATGATAAAGTTTTACTGAAATCAAGTTTTGATAAAATAAGGCAATTAAAACAAACAAGTTGGAAATTGCACGTGAACGTAGCAAATGAGGTGCGTTCGTACGATAACGAAGTTTTAAAAATATTCAGATCTTGCTGATATAGTAGAGCGTACTCCGGATACAGTATAGTAGTCGAAATCTTCACGTTTCTGTAAATATGCAGGAAGTAATTTTTATTACACCTCAGCAACGTATATCTTATTCATAAAATGTGAAGTAGTTTAATATAATTAAAACACCTCCCAAACAATGTTTCCCCGTATAACATTATTTAGTGGAATACATTTGTGCGACCCTGTAATTTAATAATAAATATTCTTTGCATCACAGATTGTACAAAATGAATTTTTTGTACATATTTCATAGATTCAGGTCAATTCTGTTATATTCAAATGAGTGTAACACCATTAAAATGCATTTGAAACTTTTTTCCCCATTGACCGTAATGTAACGGAATACTTTTGATTGTCCCTGTAATTGATCAATGCATCCGATTTTCATAAAATTTGAAATGACTCGATAAAATTATGCAATAAATATACGTTTTAAATTTCAAACGATTATAATGCTTTTGAAACTTTTTTCCCCATTGACCGTAATGTAACGGAATCCTTTTGATTGTCCCTGTAATTGATCTATCCATCCGATTTTCATAAAATTTGAAATGACTCGACAAAATTATGTAATAATTATGTATTTTAAATTTCAAACGATTCGGTTGGATAGTTTTTGCGTTGTTATATGCGGACGGATGGACAGATAGAGGGACAGACAGACGGACGGACTGAGCGACAACAATAGGTGCTACGTATTTACGAACACACCTAAAAAGTCACTAATCTTCATTCATATCATCATACCAATGATGTGCTGTACAAATATGACATACGTATGACAAATCTTCAATTTCATCTTCACATTCTGTAACTCGTACAATTGCATGTTTGGGGGGGAAAAAATGGATTTAATCATTTGCCAATAAACGTTCCCGAAAGTAGGCCAGAGCGCTGTGAAACTGCCACAATAAAACATTTTAAAACCGTTAAAATAGAAAATTAATTATAAATAAAAAAAATAAACTAATGTAAAATAAAATATGCTTCTGTAAATTAATAGTAAAATATTAATTTACGATTATCGTTGAAAAATCAATTAAGAAAACCTAAAATATTTTTTGAATGATTTTCCTTTCCTGTTCGTTTTCTATTAAAAAGTTATATATTTTTAAGAAATTCATTTTTCTGAGCTTTAGAAAAGCATAAGAAAATCGGTGAATTTTTCATAAGGGTATTTCCATGAGCACTTGTAGTGTAAGTCACATCTCTAGAAACAGCTAAATTGTTGGCCACCGTTATTTTCGAAACATTTGCATGGCCTTATTCAATTGATGAAATATCTCTGATAAAATACCGTATTTACTCGTGTATAGCGCGCGCGCACGCGTGTATAAGGTGCACCCCTACTTTACAAGTAAAAATGTCGATTTCTTAAAATCTCGTTTATAACGCGCACTATAAATTTGATACTCTAATGAAGAATGACCAAATAAATTTCAGTAAGAAGAAAAAAAAAAAAAAAAAAAAAAAAAAAAAAAGTCGAAACAAACATTACACTAGACCAGAAAACAAGACGAAAATGCATTTTTAGACTTCGGGCTGTAAGAGAATGACGGGAAATTGGAATGAGTGACGGTAAAGAGAATTGCTAATTAGCGTTTAAATAATGTCATTAGCTCTGTTGTATAAAAAACTGCAAGGAGTGAAATAAATATGCAGTAATACTTCAATTAAGTAACATTTTCCGAGTTTTAATATCTTCTTTGCATAATTTCTTGTCCATAAGCATATAGTTCGACTGCATCCAGCAGTAAAAAAATATTCCGTGTATAAGGCGCATCTAGGAGTTTTGCCCTAATTTTTTGATAAAAAGTTGCGCCTTATACACGAGGAAATACGGTAAGTCACATTTTTCCGTTCTAAAATACCGGTATCTAAAATTGCAGTATGAGACTTACACGACATCTGCTCTTGGAATTACCCATAATTGAGTTCATATCCCACTTTAAATTAATGTATTTATTGTAACTGACATTTTTGGGAAAAAACATGAATTGCAGTTAAAAAGGCTGTATTATCAAGATGACCACTGAATGCTTACAAAAGTGTTTTAAATATATAAAATCTATTTCTACTTTTATTATAAAATTGTTTCTATCTTAAATGTTTAATTTTAGGTGCTAGCTTGTATCTATTTGGGAGTAGTTTCCTATCCCACAACTGTAACTGTTCACAGCGAGGTATTTGTCTATGGCCACATGAAAGTAATGTCTTTTGTTACATTAACTGCGGGGTTTATGATTCCCACATTCTTGCTCCTGGTGGTTCATCTTCATGCTCAGTCCTATGAAAAGCAAAGGAAGTCCCTTTTTGTGAGTATTTAACGACTTTATGAAAATTTACAAACTATCTCTTCATGCAATTTTTTATTTGATAATTATGTCGAGATTTTAAATTTTTATCCCCAGAAATAACAAATATCTAGAACATCTCAAGGAAAATAAATTCTGCTGATAAACGCTTTTTTGAATAGTTTATAAACCAATTCAGAATATTTAAGTATTAGGAAACTGTGCTTTCGAATTACGTTCGCCAACCCCCACTTCAACCCCTATCCCCCCCTCCCCCCAAAAAAAAACTCTCTAATTTCGTCGATTTAAAAAAAGATTAGGAAAGTTAAATTGTAATTAAAAAAAGCCTGACGATCCCATTGTAAAGGTGTTTCTGTTCATTTATCTTTTTCTAAAGGATTTTGCGGCCGAATAAACTGCTGTTAATAGATATTTTTGTGTTTGATTAAATAAGAATAGTTAAACCTTTGAAAGTCAGGTAATATAAAATTAACTAAGTCAAACAGTCTATTTTTTTTTTTACATTGCTATAAGAAAATTATTTTAAACTAGCTGACCCACCCGGCGTTGCCCGGGTCCGTGATAATAATATCAAACAAACCTGAAATTTGTGATTCTATCTCTAATTCGAAATACGTGGCCTCTGACTATGAGAAACATCGGTTTAAAAAAATAAACAACTAAATTTAGAGTAACAAATATTTAAAACGACTTCAATGGAAAACGGAGGAGGAAATATGTGTTCAACAATTGTGCAATTTTCGTGTTAAAATGCTGATTTTATCCGTAAATATCGCTGTTCAGTCACGTAACTTTTAATTTTGTTCACCTCGAAATCCTAAGTGTAACATTTTGATTTTCAAACAAATTATATCATTCCTAGATCCGACTATACCTTGATTAAAATCGATAATCAATGATTAGGTAAAAGGTTAATATATAGTATTGTAGTTTCAGAACCATAGAACAAAATTAAGTATATTTCAATCAAAACATGTGTAATATTCAACCTGTGGATAAAATCCTAACCCTAACCTAATTGTTCTGTAATCGCAACCTATCTGTAACCTAACTGCAACTTAACCTGAGCCAAACTATCATAAATGTAACCCAACCGTCACGTTATCATAACTTATCCATTTTCTGACCGTAACCTAACTGCAACTTACCTTAACCTAACTGTAACTTAATCATAACCTAACTATAACGTAACCGGAATTTAAATATAACGTAAGACTAACCGTAATATAATTGCAACCTAATTGCAACCTAACAATAACCCAAATGTAACCTGTTACCTAACCGTAGCCAAATTCTAAAATTAAAAATAACTAAACGGTACTACTGTTATCCCGTCGACCAATTTCGCCAAATTAATAGCCAAATTATACATATTAACATAATTTTTATTTTAAATTACGAAAAAATAAATACTTAGTAGAATATTTAAAAAAAATATTAATAAAAAGTCGAAATAAAAATCACTTAATGACATTTTAAACACGTGAATCGTATTTAATGTCATTGAATGTGATATTCAGAATCATCCATTATTGGCATTTAATCTTAGTTTGGCGATAATTTTTTGGTCGACGTGATAACCTAGCAGTACCCTATAAACTAACAATTCTAATCACGTACATGTTAAAAAGTACTTTAGTTCTACTTTTCACCGCTACGGTGCGCAGTATGTTTTGTACAAAAATCCGATATGGATCACCGCCACCTGCGGTCGGATATAATAAGCGTGCAATGCTCGATTTGCAGAGTGCTACAGTTTCACTTTCCATCACCAGAATGAACATTTTTTCGTAAACAAACCTAAATACGAACGATAATCTGATTTTCATTTTTTCCGTAGATATATTACCCAACGGGATGGGGATACAAATAGCAATTTATGAAATTTGTTGAAATTTCTATTCAGAAATAATGAAAACAACCACGCAATTAAGAGTCGATTATTAATCAATAAGAATCTCCTACACTGCTGCTGCCTGCTCTGTAAAGTATGTTAGTTCTACTTTTCACCTCCAGGAGCCCGCTAATTCCTTAATAAACCTATATCCGAAGGAAACTCCAGTATTAAACTTATTCGTACATATATTAGTCGAGAAGGTGAGAAAATCCAATGAGAATTTAAGAAATTTAGTAAAATTATTGTTAGGAAATAACCACTTCTTATAAATTAAGGATGAAATATGTTCTGTACAAATATCCTACACAGATTCCCACTACCTGCAGCATTGAATGGCAGGTGTGCGTTAAACTCAGAACAATTTTTAGTATTTAAAAGCGAAAAAAAAGAACAATTAAAAATTGTATTTAAAAATAAAAATTCATGCATCAAGTACAGATTATGAAACACTATCCAACACATTCATAATAATGTAAAAAACTGCACTGCTTAAAAAATTAAGACATTACGTCTCATTTCACCATGTGAAAATATATTAAGCATTTCAAAACCAAATTTCAGCTGTTCCCATCTACATTCGGAAAATGATCCGAAAGTTTTAGCAGCCCTGAATATGATACATCGATAGGTATATATTAACAACATGCATTCCAAAAATTAATTAATTCAAGAGATACACATATTTCAATTGAAATTTCCCCTTCAGCAATATACTCTAATGAGGAAAATGGTAGGCAAATACTTTTGCGCTGCACTGTATATGATGTATAGAATTTATGTGTAAAGAGTAATGTGGAAAAAAGGTAATTACATTTAAAAGCGTATACCGAATTTTAAAACGTATTCTCCAGCAATTATTAAGCAAATACAATATTGTAACCATTTCTTTTGTGTGTCCCTATAAATTTATTCAAAAATGCTATAAATGCCCTGTTTTAACGTAACCGTAGTTAAATTCATTGATTTATATTAGTTTGAACACATTAGAAATAGCGGAATGTCATTAAAGTACGCTCCAAACGATTTTTAACCATATACTATAATGGAATAGAACTCTTTTGAATGTCCCTGTAAATGAATCATTATTCATACATACTTCATATGGAATACCAAACATGCTTTGATGACCATAAATAAGCTTTATCAATTGCATGAAAATCCGACTATAAATATAGTCGGATTTTCATGCAATTGATAAGGCTTATTTAGCGTCACCAAATGCGGGAGTTAGAGCGTGGACAGACGGACTGACAAACCAAATGCATAAGCACTTTTCAATTTTATTGGAAAGTGCTAAAAAGACAGATGTTTCTTAAACTACGATAATTTAATATAATCACGATGTAAAAATACTCGATAACCGCTTCCAAGTCGCCTAATGCTCCTTTATCTTTAGAAACATCCGAAAACAATTTATTTTCCATTTACAATTTATTTAATATATAAGGCATTTCAAAAGCAAATTTCAACTGTTCCCATTTACATTCGGAAAATTATCCAATTTTTTTTAAGAACCCTGTATATGATATAGAGATTTGTATATGTAATATGCATTTCAAAATTTAATTCATTTAAGTGGTACATATATTTCTGAAAATTAGCCTTTAGCAATTTCTTCTAATAAAGAAAATGGTATGCGAATACTTTTGTGCATTCTTTTATATCAAATATAGATTTTATATACAAAGAGTATTATGCAAAAAACTAATTAAATTTAAAATTACATACCGAATTTTAAAACGTACTCTTCAGCTATTATTACGCAAATACAGTACTGTAGCTGATTTCTTTTGTGTGTCCCTGTAACTTAATAAAAATTGATATGATATTTGTGTTTAATTTAATCGTAGTGAAAGCAGGTGGTTTATAGCCGTTCCAATGCGTTTGATAATATAGATTATATATAATAGCTTGATCTCATTAAAATACTCGCCAAACAATTTTTCCGCATATACCGTAATGTAATAGATTTCTTTTGAGTGTCCATCGAGTGTCCATCGAGTTCTTTTGAAAGGAACCAATATTCGTACATATTTCATATGCAATACCAAACATGCTTTTGTGATCCTAAATAAGCTTTATCAATTGAGTATATTTACGGGATTTACAGTATGGACAGACAAACCGAATGCATAAGTACTTTTCAACTTTGTAATAAAAAACACTTCTGAGATTTAAAAAAATATATATCATTAATATTATCGGAAATGAGTATTTAAATTACATTTAAAATGTTTTCAATATCTTATTTAATTTCAATTTGACATTTAAGTATTGCTAATTTTCCAATTTCTTTTATTTTAAAAGCGAACATTTATTTTAATAAATAATATTAGAACAAAGAAAATTTTAAAAATTTGCTATTTCTTCTTAAAATATGCTTTAGTTGTAAATCATTTCTTTCAATTCATCTTATAATACAAAATCCTTTCTATGTCCTTTTGTTTGGAACATTAAAATTTGAGCAATAAATGGTTTCATATTGTAAACCTTTTTTCAGGCTCACTTCACCTCCACCTACCTCATTCCTCCATGGTCATCGTCTTGAAACATCAAATACTCCAATGTCATTGTTACCCCTGTTTATCTGATTACTTCTGAAAACCAACCAACCAACCAAATGCAACCAACCAACCCAAATAAACCGAAGTGATAAAAAGTGGAAAAAAGGCGTTTTTTTTATGAGAGTGAGTTCTGGGTTTTAATTAATTACTCAGTAAATAATTGGAATTTCGAAATTCTGAAGCTCAGGTACATCAGGGGAGATTTGGGGCTACTCTCAAAAAAATTTTGAGCCTCGTACATGCTGTAGATTTTGCTAGCCATCGCAGACACACACACACACACACGCAGACAGACAGAGCGTTTTGTTCTTTTATTAGTATAGATATGTCGTTTTAAATCTGATGTAATATTCACCAAGGTTTTCTTTCTATTTTTCAATATTTATGTAAAAATATTTTTATTGTTAGAAAAGAAATATTATTTTTACTTTCTTCTATCTTTACAAGAAGAAAGTATTGGATTCATGAAAATTTTCGACTTCCGGTTTTCGACAGATTTATACGTTTTAGAAGGTCCTGAACACGTTTTGACTATTTTTAGAAAATGTCTGTCTGTGAGTCTGTCCGTCTGCCTGTCTGTGAGTCTGTCTGTATGTGACAAAAAAATTTGTGGGCGCTCTATCTCAAGAACTAATGCTCGAAATATAATAAAATTTTATATTCAGTTAGACCTTGATATGAATTAGTGCCTATTGGTTTTTGGTGAAAATTGGCCGGCAGGTGGCGCTGCTATACTACGTTTTTCATGATTTTCAAGACTGCTATACCTCAAGAACTAATGCACAGAATTTCACCAAACTTCAGATTCCGCGATACCTTGAGATACATAGCCGCTGATAAGGTTTTGGTGTGAACTGTCCTATAGGTGGCGCTGCTATGCTACATTTTGCACGATTTTTGCGATAGCTATATCTCAAAAACTAATGCAGAGAACTTCATCAAATTTTAGATTCTGTTACACTAGAATATATAACATAATTAGACGCTGATTACATTTTGGTATTAACCTTGCAACACGTGGTGCAGCTATGCTGCATTTTGCACAATTTTTCCGATAGCTATATCTCAACAACCAACGCACAGAATTTCATCAAACTTCAGGTTTTGTTACAAAATGACATGTAACATAATTACCCGATGATTACGTTTTGTTATAAAGCTTCAACTGATGGTGCTGCTGTGCTATATCTTACACGGTTTTTTTTAACTATCTATATCTCAAGAACTAATGCACAGAATTTCAGCAAACTTCAGATTCTTTTACACCATAACATAATTAGACGCTTTTTTACGTTTTGGCATAAATTGTCCAAGATATGGTGTTGCTGTGCTACGTTTTGCAAATTTTTTGTTATAACTATATCTCAAGAACTAATGGACGAAATTCCATCAAATTTCAGATTCTGTTAGGTCTTGACATAAATAGATGCTTATTAGGTTTTAGTATAAATTACCAAACATGAGGCACTACTAAGCTCATTTTCTCAGAATATTAATTAAATTTTGCGTTTTAGGCTTTTCGGATACCAGAATCTCAGTAGGCTAGGTCAAATGTTCGAGGAAATTCGATAGTGGGTAATTTTGGGGGTCACCACTTTTTTTTTTTTTTAATATTAAAATGTACTTAGGAGATAGAAGAAAGTTTTGGGATTGACACATCCAACTAGTTTTATTGTTAGAAAGGAAATATTATTTGAAGTGCCTTATGATGGAGAGAAATTTGCACTTGTCCTTTTTCCTTAAATTCTGATTAGCTCTGGTATCGTACCCCATCTTTTTAATCTCACTAATATCCATTAGAGCATACTAGGCTAATTTACATATTTAATTGATATCTATTAAGTTACAAAGGTGATCGTTTGTGATCTTCTAGGTAAATTTATAAATGTTAGAAGTATAAAATTGTTATATCATTATATCAATTACTAAAATTATAATTGCGTTGTGTCTATTAGGGGAAAATTTACCTTATGAAGAAAAATCAACCTTTTTTGCTCATATCTTAATTCTATTTATGAAAGAAAACATACTGTCAAAATAACACATCATAACAAATTTAACATATAAACACAAAATTTATTTACAAAGCAATGACAATATAAAATCAAGAAAACAAATATTTACAAAATTATTTCCCCAGATTTCTAATATTTGCATCAGTTTGATCTATATATTCATACATTATTCTGTCCATTTACAGACCACTTAGATCAATCATGAACCCGAATACATACTAATTTATGTATGTTTTTATTTCATCCTTATGGCTGGCAAGAGGCAAGAGATTGGTGTCTCTATGTGCATTAATAATTTAAGAAAGTATTTCAGGCAAAGTGAAGAAATTTTTTTAAAATACCTTGTATTAGGAGGGAGGCGTTTTGAAGGGTGCATACGAAGGTTTGATGATACTCAGACTATTTCCAAGGCATCAGGACCACTCCTTGTGGTTTCCGGACCATTACTATCAGAAGGGCACACTCTTTACGGGATGCTCCATCGGGATTTACACTCCGGTCATCTTCTATCGATCTCAGGAGTAGACTAGGGCGGCAAAAGAGAGATTTTTTTAGGACTTCACTGGAGGGATCTCTAACAGCTTCTGATCTCTCACAAGATTATTCTCTTACCAGTCCGCCTGATCTGCCCCATTTAAATTTTTTTTTTCTTATTCTAATTTTGGGGTCATTTTCACTCCTCCTTTTTTTTTACTGCGGCGAATCCTCTTGTTTTGAACCCCCCTCCCCCCTTGCCAGAAGATCATTGGCTGGGGTACCTTTAGTAAGGTCCTTCTGTTGTGTCTCTCTCCTTTTCATTTTACATCGTGGGAGACTTTTTGAAATAGAGCTCATCAGTGTGACGTCACAGACAACTCAACCCCGCATTTCCATGGTAACTGGGTCAATACAAATCGAGAGAGTTTCGAGTGTGGTAGAAATGCACTATATACCATCAAAAAGGTTTTCAATATGAAATCAGATATCGTTCAAAGGCTGAATTCATTAAACTGGGTGACGTTTTAAAAGCGATCCGCAAGGTGTTTGGGATGAATTGTAACTTGTTTAAATCAGTTTCAGGGTTGAATTTTTAGCTTCAGGATAAAACAACATATTTCGTCTCTATCTTTTTTTTTTAACTCTGTGGTTTATTTTGAACCAATTTCTGGAGTTGTGACGTCACCACTGATGAGCTCTATTGCTTTCATCATAAATTTGCCTATCTTTTTTTTTTGTTCTTACCAGCCATAAATGTTTGTAGGATTTATAATATGATCATAAAATCCTGTGTGGTCTTTTTATTGTCCTTTTCTCTCTCTCTCTCTCTTTTTTTGCTGGAGCCATTTCGCTCCATCACCTTAGATTTGGCAACAATAGCTAAAAAAATCATCGAATTATGAAATAAATGTCTCGTGTAAATATATTTTTAAATTTAAACTGTTTGGCAATCTTATTATTTTGCCATTTTAAGTAGGATATAATTTTACCCGATTTACTGTTTTTAACACATTTAATCAATTCATCATTATAAAGTTCTTTTTTAGCACTTTCCAACAAAGTTGAAAAGTGCTTATGCATTCGGTTTGTCTGGCCGTCTGTCCGCGCCCTAACTCCCGTAAATATACTCGGATTGCTATGAAATTTTTATACGTTATTGATGTTTACCCTAGCACGACACCTATTGAAAACGAAGTATCTACCATGATTAGTTTATCTACAGAGAGAATCAAAAGTTTCCCATTACATTACGGCCTATGGTGAAAAATCGTTAATATACTCGGATTGCCATGAAATTTTAGGACGTTATTGACGTTTACCCTAGCACGAACGCTATTGAAAATGAAGTTTCTACCATGATTAGTTTATCTACAGGGCAAATGAAAAATTTTCCATTACATTACGGCCCATGGGGAAAAATCGTTTATATACTCGGATTGCCATGAAATTTTAGGACGTTATTGAAGTTTACCCTAGCGCAAGTCTTATCGAAAATGAAGTTTCTACCACGATTAGATTATCTACAGGGTGACTCAAAGTTTCCCATTACATTACGGCCTATGGGGAAAAATCGTTAATATACTCGGATTGCCATGAAATTTTAGGACGTTATTGACGTTTACCCTAGTACGAACCCTATTGAACATGAAGTTTCTACCATGTTTAGTTTATCTACAAGGCGAATCAAGTTTCCCATTACATTACGGCCTATATGGAAAAATCGTTTCAAAGGAATTTTATAGATGTTATACTCTGTCAAACATATTAAAATATGAATTCCATAAAATATAAGGTGAAAATGTAGCTATTATTCATTTACATGGCCACACAAAAGAATTCCATTAGATAATGGTAAAAGGGGAAATTGTGTGTGACATATTTTATATATATTAAGCTCTTTCATGTATAATAAAATTGATATGTGTCACTGAAGCTTAATATAAATTATACGCTACTGTCATGCATAATATGAAGTACATAGCATTTACAGGGCCATACAAAAGATTTCAAATAGTATATTCTTTCCGAAGTACCGTATATGTGTCCGATGATGGCGGATGGAGGGATGAACTGCATTTTAATTATGATATTCGCGTTTATATTTCGCTAAATATATGCACATTATATGGTGTGTATAAATGTTATAGTTGATATACAGGGCTACCCAAAAGAGCTCACCAACGTTACTGAATATGAGCGTAAATTATTTAAACGTGGTTCTTAAATAAGCTATGCATTTTTACGCTGAGCTTCATTCAATTTACTGAGAAATGTTTGCAGAATATAGATAAAAGGATATACAGGGCCACGCAAAGAATTCGGTACATGGACGCCTATGAATGATAATTTATGAGAATGTGATTTCAGTTGTTTTAAAAGTGTTTTAGTTTACAATAAATTTTAGCCTAATGCTGACGTGTAATAAAGGTACAATGTAAACTACAGGGCTGAACAAAAATATTCAAGTATGTTTCCATCTAATAGTATGAAATGCTGAAAAAGAAATTTCAAGCTACTGGGTATTTTCTTGCTCTGGTCGGCTCTTCAATTTTAAACTTTTACATATCCATGAGAACAGACGGTGCTATAATCTCGAATAATCAATCAGTGTGATTAACACTGATTGATTATTCGAGATTATTTTTTGTTCTTGATATTTTC
The DNA here is from genome assembly GCA_964019185.1 of Maratus speculifer. Taxonomy (NCBI): domain Eukaryota; kingdom Metazoa; phylum Arthropoda; class Arachnida; order Araneae; family Salticidae; genus Maratus; species Maratus speculifer. The sequence continues at coordinate 311,788,681 of OZ025296.1, read as the reverse complement.
TTGCAGTAACTTGAAATTGTACAATAAATTTTAAAAATGCTCCCTAAAACGCCAGATTTTAATTTTTTCAGGAATTCTTGTACAACGTCTTTGCAGTGATTTTTCTTGTTTCTGCCAGCATTACATTATTGTCATTCAGCGAAAGGCTCGCTTTTGATTTCCCGGGACGTGGTGCTTGGAGGACTGGTGCAGTGAGTTTAATTTCTATTGGTTTTTTAAAAAAGGACATATTGGTTTTAAAAAAAGTACCCACTCGCAAGAAAAGTAACTCATCTCGACTAGAGATGTAAATTTTCCGGAAAAATATAAGTGTCGGAAAAAAACTGGTTTTTTACCGGTTTTTTTCGGAAAAAAACGGAAAAATTGGAAAAATTGATTTTTCACGACTGTTTCTCCCAAATAAATTATATTTTCTTAGAGAATATTAAATAATAAACATTTTTTCCCATTTATATATATTAAATGAAAATTATTTTCACTTTATATTACAAAATAAAAAGAAAGTAGCAAAGCATGCTTTTAAAAGTTTAGTTTTTTTTTTTTTTTTTTTTCCACAGCCTAAGAATTTTTATTAAATGTATTGTTTGCTATATCATATCTCTGTTGAAATGATTTTTCAGTTACATGTTTAAGTACCAATTGACCTAATGTAAAAACCTGAGCCAATATGTCTGCAGTTTGGAATGAAATAAATTATGCATTTCATTTACATAAGTATAGTTTTTAAGTAAATGATACTAGTTTAAAGAAATAATGGCAGTTTTGTCATTATTATGAATATCAGTATTCAAAAATTCCATTGTTTGTTTAAAAAATGTATATTTTTACATTATTACTTTTTTTTCTTAGAATTATAATTTTATTTCCTTTATAAAATATGTTTAGTTTTGGTATAGTTTCCAACCTCAACTCAAAAAAGTTTTGATTTAGTTTTATAATCTAAATTCAAACAAAACTAAATTTTGCTTTGGCTTACTCAGGTCTGCAACTAAAAAATAGTGTAGGATTTATTAACTGTTAGATTTTTACTCCCTGAAACCAAATTTTTTTTTTTTTTTTTTAAGTTTAATTAAATATATATATATATTTTTTACCCTGAAATCTGGTATTCTATTCTTGAGTAAGAAACCATATTCAATAATGTTTCCACATGGTAATTTTATATTTCTAAGAATGGAACTCAAAAGTTATGAAAACAGAACACTACAAATAGAAAATGCTCACTATTTGAGGAATTAACAAAAGCAGTTACATACAGAGATAAACTTCTACTGTGCTTTAGAAAACTACAAAAATTCAAAGTTTACTCAAGAGGGAAAATATAATTTGGAACATAGTTACTTGTAATAAAATATGGGGATTTTTTTTTCACCGCAGTTATACTTTTCTAATGCAAACTGCCCATGTTTTTGTAACATTACTGTACATTATGGAGGTAAAATGGAGGTCAATTTTAGATTCAACACCTTGAAAAAACATTCAATTAATCAGCTATAACGAAATCTTGAAAAATGCAGTTAGTGCCACCTATAGGGGATTTACACCAAAAACTAAACAACCTTAATATATATCAGAAACTGTAGTTTGATTTTTTTTTAAATCGTCCTTGAGGTAAAGCTATTGTGATAATCATGAATAATGCAGCATAGCAGCGGCATCTGTTGATCAATTTACACCAAAAAGTAATGAGCACGAAGTTATGTCAAAGATTAACTTAATCTGAAATTTTATAAAAATACATACATTAGTTTGAGATAGAACTATTGTGGAAATTATGAATAATGCAGCATAGCAGCGCCATCGGTTTGGCGATATATACTAATAACTAAACATCGAGTTTATATCAAGGTGTAAACTAAATCTAAAGTTTTGTGAAATTATGTGCGTAAGTTCTTGAGATAGAGTGCTAATAAAATTCGTCACATACAGACTCACAGAGTGACAGATATTTTCCAAAAACCATCAAAACGTGTTCAGGACCTTCTAAAAGTTTTAATTACACCAAAAACTGGAAGTCAAATTTTTTCACGAATTCAATACTTACTTCTTGAAAAGATAGATTAAAGTAATAAATGCATACTTCAAAATTTTATGTTGAATTTTTAATTTTACCATTTCCATTAATCGGCATATTATTGCAATAATTTTACATATGAATTAATTTTTAAAAAGAGAAGTTGCATGTAATTACATATCTAGATTTTTTTTATGTAATCAAGTTTTTGTGAAATTCCCAATCTTTTGTATATACTTGAACAAAATATATTCAGAATTTTTGAATAAGAAATTATTACTATATTTAGGTTCCTATTTAGACATTTTTAATAAGGTTATTTACATACATATATGCAACTTAGTAAGATTCAGCTGCTGTATGGCATGAGATTTTTTTTTCTTCAATCACTGCTCTTGCGAAAGATTCAATTTGTTGATTAAACTTTTTCTGAAAAGTCTATTTTCAAGAGAAATTTTGCAAAGGGTCACAAGAAAAAAATGTGAAGAATCCTTTCAAGTCTTCTCAAACAGATTTCTGCTCAGAGATCAGATTACCCACATTAAAATTTTCATGTGAGACACTCAACATAAAAATAAAAATAATAAAAAGTATGAGAATGTAGCTTTACAACATTTTCACTATATTATTAGGATGAGCGAAGCGAATCCTCTACTAGGCCACTCAAATTACACTTTGTCGTACACTTTACAAAAAAAAAAAAAAAAAACTATTCAATATTTTGACTTCATATTAAACACAAAAATAAAATATGATCTGTAGATTTGCAGAATATAATTTTTTTTACAGTAAAACGTTAAAAAAATATTATTTTAATTAATTTATTTTACATGCATTTCCAATACGGACGCATTTTAGCAAATAAATAAAAAATGAAACGCGTATATTTTCAGAAAAAAATATAAATCATGGAGTAAGTGATTATAGATAGAATCATGATTAATTTAATAAATAAAATATGTTTTCATTATTCAGCAAAATCGTTTGCACAAATTTACGTACTTAAACATTTTAAAAGAATTGTATTATGGATTTTTTTTTTTTTTGTAAAGTGGCAACAAAAGAATTGTAAACAAATACAATTAATTGTTAAATTTGTTATATAAATGAAAAATTAAAAGAATTGCGGTAACTTGTTGCCTCGATTCAAGCTCTTTATAAATGTACTACAGCAAAGTTGGCCGATTCAGAAATGGCAAATGGACTTCAACCATTTCTTACTTTATCATTTGTATCTAAAGTATTGTTACGTTCTTATTTGTGGACCTAAAAATGTTTAGTGAACGGGATTTTAGGCTTTGTTGCACGTATTAAAGAAAATCACAAGCCACCAGACCAGATATCGCGAATAATCATGGATAAATTTGAATACTACAGTAGTTTAACTTATAAGAATTGGTGCGTATCAATTCCCCCAATAACTGAATTCTGGAAAAAATGGAAGCATAAACTGCTCAAGGAAAGAATTTCTTCTGCAGTTAACTTTTGCTGTTACAATTCATAAATCCCAAGTTTTAACATTAGATGAAGCAGTTGTAGATACTGAGGCTATATAGGCACCAGTTGGCTTAAAAACGTACGTAACGTTGTCAAGAGTGAAAATCCTTCAAAATTAAGCATTCAATAGAAATTTTCCTTACGAAAAATTCTACAGTATCAAAAATTCTCATGCGTTAACATGTATAAAAACGAAGAAATTAGAATAAAAAGTTTTACAGTTAAACATTCATAGTATCGACCAGAGCAGATTTCAAATGTTTTTCCAGAAAATAGGATTTTGAAGAAGTAACTTTCTTCAAGCTCTCTTCAAATATATTATTCTAAAATAGCTATCAAAGATTTTGATGTTAATTACAAAGATTGGAAACGTGCATATTTCAAACAACTTTAAAAAACACCAATGAATGGCTACTAGAAATTATAAAAACATCTTTAAAAAGAATTTTTAGTTGAAAATTTAAAAATATTTTGTGAAAGTTTGCTTCAAAAATATTTTTTATGCCAGTCTTACATCATAAATAAAAAATTCCTGGGAAATCGAAAGTTATTTGGCTGAACTTACGTTTGTAGAATTAAACTGCGCCAAAACATAAAATAACGTTTTTGTTTAATAAAGATGCAAAAATAATATTAAAAAATATTGTTACTTTCAAATATATGCTTTATAAAATAATGCTTCGCGAATCCAAACAAAGCATGGCTTTTGCTAGTATCATAAATGAAATTTCAATTTTTCCAGTTCGGAAAAATTGAAAAATAAGCCTTCGGAAAAAACCCGAAAAAAACTGGTTTTTTTCCCAATTTTTCCGGTTTTTTTCCGAGCATTCCCATCTCTAATCTCGACAAAAGAAAATTTCACAGTAGAGGAAAAATAAAATGTGCATGATCTTACAGTAACATGAAATAACAGCATTTATAGTCCAAGAGCCGACACAAGAAAAAATCCTTTATATTATGGAAGAGTCATTGGGGAGTAGTCATTGAGGAATCTAATCATCCATGTCTACCGGAACCTAAGTGGTTTATAAGACAAAAATGAATACCACTAGTGGTTGACTCGTAGACTTACAAGGAAGGTCTCCATTGGGGGCATACTCAGAATTTTTTGAAAAAAATACGAATTAAACTACTCATGTAGGTAATAAAGGATCAGTGAAAATTAGCGGCGGAATTACATTATTAGATATGTAAAAAAATAAAATAGTTTGGAATAATTGGCGTGAAAAGCTGAAAGCGACGCGGTATTTGGCGAGCAGTGCATTTCCTCGCCAAAAGCAGACTATTTTAACGAATCTGAAAATTGATTTTAATTGACTTCACTGTTAAAAATCTGCAGCATTTACTGCAACGTCACTCCACTACTTTTATAGAATATCTCTCTTCTGACCAATGAGAATGCTCCATAGCACTATGAATTGACCGTGTCATACACTGTTAAAAATCTGCTGCATTTTGTTGTAACGCACTCCACCGCTTGTATGCTGTAAATCTGTATTTTTAAGTATATTTACCAGGTTCCTTTTAAAAATGCATTCGCTGGAGTTGTAGGCTATGATCGCTTAAGATAATAAATGCTTTTTAAGAAAATTCTTTATTTGCAGTAACTTATAAATTTTAAAGGTTTTCATACAGAAAAGCTAGGGATGGTGCCTGAACGCATTATCAAGAAAACAGTCTTCACATGACTGCCCCGTGAAGCGAGAGGGAGGCAATTGATTCCTCACTGAAAAATTCACACATTGGCATCACAAAATTGGCGACATTAAGCATATGAAAAATGACTGATATCATCTACGCAAAATTATCTGTTACGCTTAAACAATAAAAAGATTTTGAATTTAATAGCAGGGCAACCAGAAAACAGCAGTCCTAAAAAATACGCCAAAAAGGAATCCGACTGCCAATTCGTACGTTAGAAGCATATTTTGGGAAAATGTTCTCATAAGACAAAACAACCATTATGTACATAAAAAGACTCATATGCAACGAATAAGTTAGACTTAAAATTACACAGAGAGGAAAATGAAATTTCACTGACCGCAAACACATTCGAACTTTATTCTTTTTTTATTTGTTTCCAGCAAGGGTGAAATACGCATCTTAATGAATTCTCTTTATCTGATAGCCGTTTTTCAGTAATAAGGCAGATGCTAGATGTTTTTCTTTCTTTTCTTTTGAACGGAAAGTTATTGTGGAATCGAAAATAAACGTTAAGATAAAATAGACATTTAATTAAAGATTAGTTTTAACGGTAATTTAGAAAAATGTAAAATTTAAGAAAACTATATGTGATTCTACATCACAGCTTGTATATAATATCTCTATTCCAACCAATGAGAAAGCTCCATTTCACGGCCAAGTAACCGTTTTCTATACAAGCAAGGGAGTGCGTTGCAACAAAATGCAGCATATTTTTAACAGTGTATTTTTCAATTTGGAACAATTTTAATCAATTTAAATTGTTTTTTAAATGATAAAATACATTATATTGTTATAAGTACAGCTATATTTTGTTATAAGTACATATAAACGTATATGACAAAATTACACTTAAAGTAAAGTAAAAATGCAAAACTAAAATTACTTAAACTAAACTTACTTAAATAAATTAAACATAGAAAGTTTTTTCTTTAAAAAGTATTCGAAGCATAAAAGCGTATTTTTCAAAATTTCGTTTTTTCGCCAACCGGAGATAAATCGCCAAATAAACGAATTTTTTATCATTTTTTTACGGACGTTATAAGGAGGTTCCGCCGAAAATTTTTTTATAAACATATATAACTATATGAGAAGAACATTCTGTAATTTTTTCAGATTTTTCTGAGTATGCCCGTATGGAGACCTTCCTTGTTAGCATTATGTTTTCCTGCACCCAGTTTTCTGCGTTTTCATACTTTTCATTGTACGGCAAACACAATGATAGACCTACGAGTGAGCCACTAGTGGTATTAATATTTGGCTTACGCACCACTTCACTTCCCCATTAGATTTCCCCTATGACTGATCTTCCATAATATAAAGGATTTTTTCTTGTGTTCGATGTCTTGGGGTTTTGTGCCGTGTCGGCTCTTAGACTAATAGCAGGAGTAAAAACGTACATCATAAAAGCATAAAACCCTACTAAATGAAGGCATATGATAAGGTTTCGAGGGTTGGTTAAATTTACCTCCCCCACACAATCTATTCCTCTCCTGTGGTCACGAATGAGCAAATAAACGGATTTTTTGTGTAACTACACATGAAACTTTTTGTGTAGACCTTACATGTGATAGACCTATTAATGGAATAAAATGCAAAATTAATCTTTGCGATATGTCACTTTTCTAGCGGGTGAGCGATACGCTCTTAAACATAACATCTATATGCATATTACGCTAAGGTATGTGGCACAAAGCAGGGCCGTAGCCAGGTGGGGGCCAGGTCGGGCAATGCCCGACCTGGGAGAATATTTGCCCGACCTAGCACAACTGACTGGCAACTTGATCGACAACTGACTGGTGCATTTAATTTCTAAACTTTTTTTTAATAACTTTTTTAGAATAGACAGTAATCTAAACAGACACTCATCCCTAAAACTTCTCAATTCAGACAGTTACGAAAAATTCATTCGTTAAAAACTTTTTTTTTTCATTTTATTTTAGGAACTGTAGAAAATTTCCCGTTTTGTTACTTTGTAGAAATTTACCGTACCGCCTCTCTAAAGAGTCAAACTGCGGATTTCAGAGAATAATAGGGTTTAGAGATTATCCTCTTTTTCTTAAACTGATCCTAATATCCGTGAAAATCGCTTTCTTGTAAATCTGTCATACAGAAAATTTATTAAAATCAGGTAAGGAGAAAAGCAAAGGCTTGGAGTTTCTGTTGCAATTGGCTACCTATTTTGGCTTGATATCAGGGGCGTAGCTTGAAATTTTTATTGGGGGGGGGGAGACCAAAATTTGGCGCCTTTTAATGTTTTGCCACCCTTGAATTATTTGTAAACTTTTTAGGAGAGGGGGGGGAGTAGTTATGCTACTTTTTATCATTAGTTACTTATTCATGGTAATGACATCTATTTAGGTGATGTAAGTGATGCAGCCATGGTTGGATTTCGATTTTAAGAGTGCTTGCAACTGTGCTGATAAAATATCTCTCCTAGCTCTTGTTTTTTCAAAGCTAAAAAGGCAATGTGGAATGTTTATAGAGAAATCGAATACTGTATCCTTAAATCCATTTTCCTGACATGATAAGAACAATTGTATTTGGAAGAGAAATAAAAATAAAGAACTCAAAGTTAATTACAATAGAGTTATAGGGGTTTCAAAGCTGCACCTCCCGCCCGAAACTTGCTGGTCAATATAATGAATTTAGCCTTCAATTTTTAGGTGCGTTCGTAATTATGTAAATACGTAGCACCTATAATTGTCGTTCAGTCCGTCCGTCTGTCTGTCCGCATCTAACAACGCAAAAACTACCCAAACGAATCTTTTGAAATTTAAAATACATAATTATTACATAATTTTGTCGAGTCATTTCGAATTTTATAAGAATCGGATGGATAGATTAATTACAGGGACGATCAAAAGTATTCCGTTACATTACGGTCAATGGGGAAAATGTTTCAAATGCATTCTAATCGTTTTAAATTTAAATTACATATTTATTACATAATTTTGTCAAGTCATTTCAAATTTTTTGAAAATAGGATGGATAGATCAAATACAGGGGCAATCAAAAGTACTCCGTTACATTACAGTCAATGGAAAAAAAAAAGTTTCAAATGCATTTTAATAACATTACACTCATTCGAACATAATTATATTGATTTGCATCATAAAGTACATATTATAATATAGATTTTGCATAATCTGTTGTGCAAAGAACATTTGTTATTGATTTACAAGGACACACAAAATTATTCCATTACATAATGAGTATAGAGAGAACATTGTTTGGTGCGCATTTCAATTGTAATTAACTATTTACGATTTTATGAGATTGATATATGAGAGTGATATTTTTAAAACTTCATTATCGTACGAACGCACCTCATTTGCTACGCTTCACGTTCAATTTCTAACTTGTTTGTGGTGAGATCCTCCGATATCGGGCCCACTACTATCACTTCTATCAATGTAAAAAAGGAATGTTAAACCTCTCGATGAACATTCGACTCTTTTCAAGGATGTAACGGTGATTATATGTACCAAATATACTGAATATTCCAGTTTCTGTAAAATGAAATGACATATTTTACCATTTATTATCTTAGTTCCCCAGATGTAAAGAAGAAATAAAATATTTTGCTACTTTCAAATGTAGTTTTAAGGCTCTGTGGCCTAATAAAGATTTTTTTTTTTTTTTTTTTTTTTTTTTTTTTTTTTTTTCTCGGAAATTATTGGAAGGATTTCTATATATATGTATAGCAAAAAAAGATAAATGCTATAAAATTTCGTTTTTTAAATTTATTCGGCTTAAGAAAAAAAATGCTATCAAAACATCACTTTCTTGACCCTTCTTCTACTTTTATTGTACCCACTTGGAACCCCATGTCTAAAGGATATTGCTCACATTTCTTTTCAATCATTCTTTTATTCTTAACCTAATAGACATTTCATGTATTACCCATTTAAACAATTAAAGGGCAGCATAATGCAATTATAAATTGTTTATTTATGATTTAAATAAATAAAACATACAACAAATCACTGAATGTGTAATTTGGATTAAGCATTTATGTCATGCTCATTTCTTATTCCATCAAAATATAGATTTTTAAGATATTTTTTTGCAATTAAATTCAATATAACAAAACTAAGAAAAAATACAATTTAAAATGAATATATAATAATATTACAAAATGCTAATTGTCGCAGATTGTTTTAATTTTTCTATTTTTTAAAGTATTCCATTTCGTCACAGCTGAGGTTAGGTCCATTGTTTCTGCCAATGATTTTTCACATTTTAGTATCATTAAATTATTCAACCGTTCATCTGTCATTGTTGTTCGTAAGGAATGTTTAATGACTGAAAGAACGTTCATTTGAACCAGCTGTTATTATAAATTTTATTATGTGAAAATTTTATTTGAGTACTGAACGTAATTTTTTAGACTCCTCAATAACTTCATTTAATATATTGGAGGTTCTACATCGGTCAAATAAAATTTCCATTTCAGCCTGTAAGGTACATTTATCTGGTTTTAAAACAGATGGAGGCATCATGGAAATCAGAGCTTCGACATTAGAAATTTTTTAATTTGTTTTTGAGAGTGGAAAGTTAAAAATATCGAATATGGGTGTGGCGGAATCAACAACTGCTGTTATATTACACTTTAATTGCATAATTAAAGTAACCAGAACGCATTTGAATTCTTTTCGGTGAAATGTATGTATTAATAATGTAAAAGTTTCGAAAATCCCCATTTATCAAAAAATAGCGATGTGTTTAGGAAATAAATAATAAAAACCATTAAAACTTAAGGCACAGATGTCATATACGCACCACATTGGCGCGATTTTTTTTCTGACGCCAGTTTGGAAAAAACTTCGTTTTCAAATATCAGCTACATATATATTTTTTTATTATTTTCAATCATTTTAAAAAGGAAATACTAATAAACTACAAAAGTTTAAATAATAATTATAAAGCAAAATAATTTATATCGATTTATAAAAGAAAATATAAAGTAAATAAACAGTTTATTAATAAACAACAATGGCCAGGTTACCTTATGAGGAAAAAAATCGCCATTTTGTTGCACACACGCAAATGTGGTGCGTATATGACATCTGTGCCAAAATTAAATTTAACGGAAAACTGAGAATGCTATTCGATTTTTTCCACTAATAATAGAAATGATAATAAATGAACTCACAACTGCGTCAGAAATATAAACATTGTACTTTAAGAACATGCTTAACTAAAGGAAAATATGTACATTTTTTACCTTCCACTGCATAATTATTTTTCATCCACTTTTTCATAACTTTCCATCCTTTATCCGCTTTATAACTCCCTTTTCTGTTTTGTTGCCTGTAGTAAGATCATGGCTTTTTGTTTTTATGTTTTATTTCAGTCAGATCACTCATGACTGAATTTCTACTCTCTGGTCGGCTACGAAAGACAGCTTTTTATTTTAAAAATTGAACGAAATAAATCTCTAGTTTTAAAAAGTCGTGCAATCAGCTTCAGTATGACAATCTGACAATACAGGATGCTGGACAACCAAGATGTGTGTAGATGACGCCCTGAAATTACCTGACCTACACACGGAAGGGCATAAGAAGGGAGTTAAAACAGTCTAAAAGGTCAGATGACCCTCTCGAGGACCACCAACCTTGGATTGGAGGGGAGAGCTTTTCTCCGAAAGATCAAGTTAAATGTAGTGATCGAACAATGCCCATTTCCGGAATGTGTTCTTGTTTTCGCACTAGGGATAGCGCCTGGTAGTAATCTTAAAATGTCTCAAATGTAATGGATCTCCTATATATTTTTTGAAACCATAATTTATTTTCTTATAAATTTATTGTAATATTAGTTCCAAATCATGTTTCTGTTATCTGATTTTTTTTTTCATTTTTTTGTGTAAATAAGAATGTCACATTAATAATAAAAATTTTAGGTGCCTAACGGCGCCCTTAAACATTCCATCGCGCCCTTTTTGAAACCCCTTATTTTAGGTGCCTGACTGCGCCCCTAACCTACTGAGGCGCCTTACTACTAAAACATATTATACAATCATTCAAACGCACTACAGTCACTTCCACGCTTATTTTCCCTTTCTATCTATTTCTAAGAGTGACCAACAACTACTATAAGAAAAAAAATAGTGTATATCTATCCCGGAACTGATTACAAGTCTGTTTTCGAAATTTTTATTTCAAATGCATAAATTTTCTTCGGGATAGGAGTGGGAGATAAAGGTAGTAACAAGTCTAAAATTAAATGCCTTATTTATGTTTTGTAAGTGAAAAATAACTTACTTTGTAATTTTACATTTAAAATTAAGTTATTTTATAATTACTTTTAACCACAAACAAAGCCTTTTTTACGGGCACCTGGCGGCGCCCTTAAACCTTCTCAGATTACCTTTCCTAGTTTCAAAAATTCATAGCACTTAGCTTCTTATTTACTTTGTATTTTTTCCTGCAATATCATTTGCATTTATACGGGCGGGGGGGGGGGGCGTTATTTGTTATCGTGGGGTCAGAATAAAAATAATTGCAATTTTATGGCATTATGAACATAAAAATATTTTCGTGATTGTGTTAGAGAATAGAGAATTAAAATAGATACCATAATAGTGCATTATATTGCCGTACATTTTCACGATAGATTTTAATTGGTGTGATACTTGCTGGCCAACCCGGCGTCGCCAGTGATGTGATGATATTAACCTTAAATTTATTTTAGTGTATATCGTTAATTCGATTTTTAAAAAATTGATATTTTAAAACAAAAATATTTGCTAACAAACTTCGTATCGGAGGTCCCGCAATATTTATACCGAATGCGACGCAGACCGTGGCCCCCATAACTTAATCCCCCCCCCCCCCCCCGCCCAGCTGAAAATTTGATCTATCTATCTCCTATATATCACTTTTTTATAGACACGATAACTTCATAATTCTGTTCAAATCTCTTCCAAATGGAACAAAAGGGGTAGAGATGAAAGAAGGTCTTGCAAAAACAGAAAAAATATCTTAATTATGATGCCTGTTGAATCCGTTTACTATTATTTTTAATTCTAGGAAAGAAGCCGAAAGCTTATGTATAACAGATTTTTGATATCATTAAAAAATGGTTTGAAGGGGAGAAAAAATAGTTTTAAAAAGAAAAAAATCCTAACTTCGTCAGTTCACAAGATATGAAATCAACATAAATTTATCAAAAATCTTCTTATGATTATCAAAAACATTTATATTGGCAATTTTTTGTTAAGACCAACTTTTAGAGCAAAACAAGTAAGAAAAATTATGCGTAAGCATAGATCATGAAACACTTTCCAACATTCCCTGAAATCTTTAACAAAACTTCGTTATTTAGGGAAATAAGTTGTTACCGTCTATAGACAAAATATTTATTCCAATACTTTTGAATAGCCTTTTATTTGAACTGTAAGCTGACATAGATACTACTAATGGGAAAATTTAGTTTAGCAAGAAAACGCCTAACAGGTTGAAATTTCTCTTTCAGCAATTTACACTAATAGATGTAAACTAAACATACTTGAATACTTTTGTTCAGTCCTGCAGTTTACCTATTACCTTTATAACACGCGCACGCCAGTATTTAGCTATAATTTAATTCAAACTAAAATAAACTTGAAACTACTGAAATCATATTTTCAAAAATTATCATTCATTCACGGTCATGTATCCATTTCTTTGTCTGGTCCTGTATATCCTTTTATCTATATTCTACAAACATTTATTAGGAAACTACTGCATAACTCTTTTAAAAACCACTCTTAAGTAATTTATGCTTATACCCAGTAACTTTTACGAATACTTTTATGTACTCCTGTATATCAACTGTAGCATTTATACACACCATATAACATACATACATATAGTTAAAATTAAAAGCGCATATCACAATTAAAAATTCATTTCCTGTCATCATTTCTAATAACAGTACTTTGGATAGAATATACTATTTGATATATTTTCTTTGTCCCTATAAATACTATGCACTTTGTATTATACATAAAATAATTTATATCAAACCTCAGTGACGTATATCAATTTTATTATACATGATATAGTTTAATATAATTAAAATATGTCGAAAACAATCCCCCTCTACCATTATATAATGGAATTCTTTTGTGTAACCCTGTGCTTTTAGTTTTTAGTGTTTAGCTTTGTTGCTTTTAGTGTACTTCGTAAATGCATATCAATTTTTTTATGATTTTAAAGGAAATAACAACTTTAAAATTCATTTGAAATTATTTTTTTTCCATTGATTGTAATGCAACGGAAAACTTTTGTCTTCATTTGAAATAGGGTTCGTTCTGGGGTAATCGTCAATAACTTCTAAAAAATTTCAGGGCAATCTCAGAATATTTATGAGAGTTAGAGCGCAGACAGACGGACAGACCAACCGAAGTCATAAACACTTTTTAACTTTGGTCGAAAGTTTAAAAATAGGGATAAAAAAAAATTATCAGCTTTGTCAATTCACAAGGTATCAAAACCCGCATAAATTTATTATGAATCTTCTTAGTACTATTTACAACTTTTGTATTGACATATGTGTTTTATAGAACCACCTTTTACACACACACACACACACAAAAAAAAAAAAACATAAATATAATAATAAAATAAGGGGAGGGGTTGTAGAAGAAAAAATGTCACATCTCCGGTAATAAAAGCATCTCCGTTTTTAAATCAATAAAAAAAGTATCACTGGTGTGGTGAAAATTTTTGACAATACTTAGAGGTGTTGTATATACAGTTGCATCATTCAACGTGCACGCACCGCAATGAAAAGCACGTCAGAATTTAAAATGCAGCGTGTAGTTCAATTAATGAAACAGTCGCCACACGTTTTGAATTTATTGCATAAATATTATTATTATTATCTATAACTTTTGTGGTAAGAAGTTTCTGATACGATGAATTCTACTAGTACATGATATAAAAAATGTTCACAAGGGATGAAAAAAAATTGGGTTTGGAGAAAAAAATACCGTATTAACACGATTCTGATAAAATCAACTCTTACAGAAAAATGAAATTAAGGTATCCGACCACGTTCGGAGCAATTTTTTCCATAAAAGCGATTAAATTACTTTTTAAACTTGTTTTTACTAAGATTATGAATAGAAAATGCGAAAAAAAGTAAAAAATATTTTATTCATTGATAAAATTTTGATAAATGGAGGAATTTATCGCAAAATTTAATGATATTTGACCCAAAACGCAAAACGCTCTAAAGGAAATTCTACTGTATGTATCATAATTTCCTATTTACACTTCATATTTATGACATTGGCGAAGGGAATGAACTAAAATCTAGGAGATGCTTTAAGTATTTCAAAACTTATAGCGTATCGTACTTGTTTACATGTTAATTTTCATAAAATTCATCGATGTCATTCCACAAAAACATCCATAAAACAAAAAATATTTATTCTAAATTTAAATCTTTAGTTCATTCCCTTCACAATAGTGTAAATAACATATATTTCAAATTTCATGGTGATATTCCTATAACTTTTTGAGAAATCATGTTTTGCGTTTGGAATTTTCACTGAAAATTACATTTTACAAAAAATGCAATTAAAGTGTCGATTTATGTTTTTCAAGAATTTACAGTAATATGCATCTATAATAAACAAATTAGCCTCGAACCCCCCCAAAAATATTGTCCATGAAGCATATTATTTACATTTCTTATAATTATTTAAAAAAAACTATCAAAACCTCGAAATTTTTCCAAACACACGGCCTTTTAAACGGCACTTCCGGTTTGAGTGACAGCTGTTGAGTAGTTTAATAATCGCTATTACTCCGGATCTATTTATCGTACAATAAAAATAAACACAGTTTTGGAAAGGTAAAAAGTTGGTCTTTATAAAAATAAAATAAAAAAGTTTTGACAATTTTGGTCGAAAATTGCATTTTCAACGTGGTCGGATACCTTAAAGATTCGTCAAAAGCGGCCAAATAATATTGTTATGCTGTGTTTATCTCTAATCTTGATTTAATTTTAGTTGGTGTAATTAGAACTTCGAAATCTGTCTGTGCTTGCAGTCAGAGTCAACTGGGATTTCTTTTCTAATATCCAAACTGTTTGAAAATGTTATCAGTTATAAACACATATCATAGTTTTGAAGCATGTATAAAAAAATCATGAAAGTGTATTAATCTTTAGTTGGGATCTTGCCTGCTTAGTAAATAAATGACGTAACTATCAACGTAATTTTTTCTTTATATTAAATATTAAGTCATGTAAAATTCCATAAATAATGTAAAATCTGTAAATAGAGCCTGTCTATCACACAATTTTGTATTACATGAGAGCCCTTTTAAGGTCCTGTTGAAAGGAATAATGAATTCAGGGGGTAATATGGGAGGAGAGTTCTCCCCTAAATATTAAAATGTCACTCCCGGAAGCTTTGTAATTTTGTGCTTATTAAAGTTGTGTAAATGCAATTCCCACCCTAAATGTTCAATACTGTACCACTCCTGGAGCATCATTAATCTTTTCCGGAAAAAAATGCCTAAATTCAACACTGCAGTTATACCTGATACAATGAAAACGTGTCTAAAACGGAATTTTTTTTATACCTTTTGCGATTTTATTTTTACATATTTAACTGTGAGTTTCTTGGAATAATGAATTATTCGTTTATTTTTATTGAAACATAAAAATGCATGTGTGCAGATTTTTCAGCGGACAACAGGAGAGGGGGGAAGGGAGGTCCACAAGACTACAGGCTGGTGACGCAGATGTAGCAATCCTCAACAATATCTAAAATTTTTATGGAAATGTATTATCTCAAACACATTTACAAAAATTAGTTTATTAATAAACAGCAAAATGAAAGAATATCGCATACTTTATGGAGAGCTATAAACTTATACTAAATACTTAATATATACTTTTAAAAGTCATAAAAATAAAAAATAGTAATTTTGCCCTTTCTGGAAAAACATTTGCCCGACCTGGAAGAATGGTCTAGCTACGGGCCTGGCACAAAGTCACCGTTATTTGTTAATTGTTTAATGGCAACGCCCAAAGTTCTTTCGCTGCAATTATGGAGTTTCAAAATATCGTTATTTTTGTTTTGCTTTATATTCCATTGGTTAAAAAATAAATAAAAAACATGAATTTCAAACGCTTCAGTTTCAAATTAAAGTTATAAATGAAATGAGTGAAAGGATTATAATATATTTTAAATAAAATTAATAAAATACAAAAAAAAAAAGAAAAAAAGGCCAAGGGTACAATATTTGGCGATGAGCCAAGTTAGCATAAAAATACCGAGTGCTTAATTTATAAGCACAAATGTCACATACTCACCACATTGATAAGATTTTTTTTTTCATGCCAATTTGGCAAAAACTTCGTTTTCAATACCAGTCACATATTTATTTTTTAACCCTTTTCTATTATTTTAAAAATGAAATAATAAAAAATAAAATAAAGTTTAGTGAATAATTATATAAAAAAAAAAAAAAAAAATTATATCATTTTAAAAAGGAAAATAAAAGTAAATAAACAGTTTATTAAAGAATAAATGACAATTGCCGGGTTATCATGTGAGGCGTATGTTTGCCTTTTTGTTGAAATTGTGCCAATGTGATGCGCATAGGGCATCTGTGTCTATTTTTCTTGCAAAATCTTCTAATTTAACAAAAATTTGAGCAATTAAACTAAATTGTGAATAAAGCAATATGACTTAATGTTTAGTATGCATTTAAGGGAGACCAAACTTGTCACCAAGGGCGGCTAGTATATATACACTCAAGAGCCAAAACATTATGACCACCCCTACATTTCGCAATGAACTCGCCTGGATGACGTGGAAGGCACGTGATCTGGTGGAATTTGTATTTAACTGATGCTGGAGAGTCTGAAGAATCATTCTTTCACTTATTTCTATGTGTGATGGGAAAGGCTGCGGATCTAAGCGACTTTGATAAAGGGCAGATTGTAATGGCTTGAAGGCTCGGAACAAGTATTTCCGAAACTGCACGACTCGTGGGTTGTTCGCGATCTACAGTTGCTAGTACGTATGCAAAGTGGATGAATGACGATGAAACCAGCAGTAGACGACATGGTGTTGGGCGTCCACAGGCTATCAAAGAAAAAGGTCTTCGGAGACTGTCTCGCATGGTGAAGCAAATCCGGAGCTAGACAGTAGCTCAGTTGACAGCCCAATACAATGCAGGGCCAAGTAGAATAGTATCGGAGCATACTATTCAGCGGATATGGGGCTATGAAGTAAACGTCCCACTCGTGTGCCTTTGCTGACCAAGCGTCATCGCCAACTGCGCCTGCGCTGGGACCAAAAACATCACGACTGGTCCATGGATCAGTGGGAGAGAATTGCATGGTCAGATGAATCAAGGTTTGTGATTCATCATGCCGATGGCCGTATCAGAATACGCCGTCTTCCAGGCAAACAGTTGCTCCCTCAATGTACTGTAGGTCATACAGAGGCCGGTGGTGGCGGTATTATTCTTTGGGGGACATGCTCTTGGGCGTCTCTGGGACCCGTGGTAGAACAGACCATGAATGCTACAGGGTATTTGAACACCATTGCGGACTAGTTGCAACCTTACATGGGCTCTGTTCTTCCAGCCGGAAATGGAATGTTCCAACAGGACAACGCCCCGTGTCACAAGGCTAAAATTGTGTTGGAGTGGTTCCAGGAACATGATGCTGAATTCCAGTTTACCTAGCCGCCTAACTCATCGGATTTTAATCCGATAGAACACATTTGGGATTTCATGGGACGGCAGCTCAGAGTTCATAGACCAACAATTCGCAATATCTCGGATTTTTGAGACCTTTGCTTAAACATCTGGTACAATCTGTCTCCGGCCATCTACCAAGGACTTGTGGCATCCATGCCAAGGCGGGTTGAAGCTGTGTTGCGCGCCAAAAGTGAGACAACTCGTTATTGACAGTTGGTCATAATGTTTTGGCTCTTGAGTGTATATTTCTATTGCTTTTGAGATTTACTTGCATTTCTAACAAATGTTTTCATCATATGGGGGGGGGGAGGAAAATTATGAAATTGTTCTAAAAAATACTTTTAGAATAAAATTCTTTCGAGTTTTTTAAATGTACATATTTGAATTTTGCGTCTGACAATCTATTAAATGTAACAAATTTATTAAATGTAAATATTTGAAAATCTATGTTTTATATATGCAGTCTAGTCTACTACCTCTAAATCACGACTCTATAATCCGCAGTATATTTCAGATGTAAACAAACGTTTAAAAAAAGTTAAAATCATTTTCGTTCTTTTAATTATCAATGTAAAAATCTAAACATGTATGATATGTAGAGATTGTGCTATCAATAAAATCATATCTTTGTGTATAATTTGCCTAGACCTTACGAAGTTTGTCTTTCCCAATCAACTCTGAAACTTATATTCAATTTTAAATTAGATGAATATGCGAAGAGATAGGGTCATGCCATCATACTCTCAACAGGTGACGGTATCGCGTAGCCACATGGAGCGAAAAATTAATTATAGTGCCGTCTCACAGCGAAAAACATGAATATCAGCGAGCGTGAAAGCGTTAAATGTACTTCAAATATCAAATATTGTTTTTTTTTTTTTTAAATAACTATGTACTATAAACTATACATATGTGATTAAAATATTTCTATATTATAAAGGCCAAATGTATCGCATACGTCATTTTGCGAATGGCAACACTTTCTCCTGTAATTTCGATTTTGCAGTTTTCACTACTGCAAATTTTACATTTCTAATCATCACACGTTTTAAAAATTTTATACCGTCGTATAGAGAAAAAAATGTACTTTTAAATGAAGTTTGTTTGAAAACTGTATCTCAATTTATTTTTGAGATATTTTTTAAATAGTTTTTAGTACCAATTTTGTAATTGTGGCAACAGAATCACTCCATTTTCTCTTATAATTGAAGGGGAAAAGATAGAAATTGAAATGCACAACACTTTCCCATGCAATTTCGGTTTTGTAATTTTCGGTACTGAATATTTTATGCTTCTAAACATTACACATTTTAAATTTTTATACCGTCGTATAGAAAAAAAAAAAATGTGCTTTTAAATGTAATTTGTTTTAAAGCTCTATCTCAATTAAATTTTGTGATATTATTTATTTTTTTTATTTTTAGTACCAGTTTGTCATTGTGGCAACATTTTCTCCTAAAATTAAAAAAATAAAATAAAATAAAATTCATTAAAATGCGCATACTATTTTTAAAATATAGTTTATTATAAAATCCGGTGAATTTCGGTTTTATTTCGTTTAATAATTTTGGATAATTTAGTTTTATAGTGAGTTTTTTGCTGTAACTAATTTTGTAGATTTATTATAAATCAATGAAACAATTCTCTCTTAAAGATTTTCTTTCGTCGAATTTCGACGTATTCCACTTCGTATTGATAAAATCCTAATATTAGAAGGCAAATAAAGAAATAACCTATAATCTGCAAGCTTCTATTATATGCAAAATTCCTTGTTCCGACCTGTGCTGATTAAAGGGAGTGTAGTATATGTATATATGTACACTTAAACTGAGCTAAAAATCAAATGGAAGAATGTAAAACCTGTATATTTTGGAACTTCTATAGTGGTAACACATTTAATGTTTTTTTAAATACAGGAATGCTCAGAAATTCATGGTTACAATTCTTTCGCCTAAATAAAATACACATATTTTAAATTAGAAATTTTACTTAACAAATGAACTCAACTTAAAACCGCATAGAAACAAAACACATTGCATGAAATTACTTTTCTGTTTTTAAATAATTGGAAACGGATCACAAGACTGGTGGATACATACCTAATCTTCCAGTGTTTTTTTAGGTGCGTTCGTAATTATGTAAATACGTAGCACCTATTGTTGTCGCTCAGTCTGTCCGTCTGTCTGTCCGCATATAACAACTCAAAAACTACCCGACCGAATCGTTTGAAATTAAAAATAC
Organism: Maratus speculifer; assembly: GCA_964019185.1. Lineage (NCBI taxonomy): Eukaryota > Metazoa > Arthropoda > Arachnida > Araneae > Salticidae > Maratus > Maratus speculifer. The sequence goes on along the minus strand of OZ025296.1, from coordinate 311,768,509 downwards.
ATAATTACATAATTTTGTCGAGTCATTTCAAATGTTATGAAAATCGGATGCATAGATCAATTACAGGGACAATAAAAGTATTCCGTTACATTACGGTCAATGGGGGAAAAAGTTTCAAATGCATTTTAATCGTTTGAAATTTAAAACGTATAATTATTACATAATTTTGACAAGTCATTTCAAATTTTATGAAAATCGGATGGGTAGGTCAATTACAGGGACAATCAAAAGGATTCCGTTACATTACGGTCAATGGGGAAAAAAGCTTCAAATGCATTTTAATGGTGTTACACTCATTTGAACATAATAGAATTGACATGAATGTATGAAATATGTACTAAAATATACATTCTGTACAATCTGTGATGCAAAGAATATTTATTATTAAATTACAGGGCCACACAAACGTATTCCACTAAATGTTATACGGGGAAACATTGTTTGGGGCGTGTTTTAATTATATTAAACTACTTCACATTTTGTGAATAAGATATACGTTAATGAAGTATAATAAAAATTACTCCCTGCATATCTACAGGAACACAAAGATTTCGACCACTATACTGCATCCAAAATAAGCTCTACTATATCAGCAAGATCTGAATATTTTAAAGCTTCGTTATTGTACGAACGCACCTCATTTGCTACGCGTCACGTGCAATTTCCAACTTGTTTTAATTAAAGAAACTTAGGCCACAAAAATCTTCATTTTCTTAAAAAAAAAATAAAAAATAAAATGCATTAAAAGTTTTCTGTTTTTTTTATCTTTTAAATGGTGTTTTTATCTAAAATGAAGAGAAAGTATTATTTTTCGTTTTACTTACCCATCATACGTAGTATAGGGTAAGTCTTGCAATCGTTTTGAAAATCGAAAAATTTTTTTTGACGGATTTACACGTTTTAGATAGTGGAGATTCCGAAAAACATATTTTTAGAAAAAAAATTTTGCCGTCCGTCTGTCTGTCTGTCTGTCTGTCTGTCTGTAAGTAAACGCTCTATCTCCCGAACAAATTGAGATAGAGACTTGAAATTTTGTATGTAGTTAGTATGTAACGATGGGACGAACCCTATTTAATATCAGCAACCTCGATTATCCGGAACTATTTTTTTCGGACTCTCGAAAAATTCGTTCTGATGAAAGGTATATAAAAATTTTCGAATTTTTTTGTTCTAAGGAATGGACGTAAAAGGCAATAATATAACACACATTTTGCATATGGAACGAAGTCGATCGGATTATTAATTGTCGAGATATTTGTAATCTTGTTTTCCACATTCTTCGATTTTTCATGACCCTGTATTTCATTCAAATTTCAATTCAGAAGTATATTTTAATTGGAAATGAGACGCTTAATCCGGCGCAGTTAATTGTTAGTTAATAGAATTATTATTTTTGGAGTTATAAGGATGTTTCTTTTACGCAGTTCGGTACTACTTGAGTAGTTTGGCGTTTTATATAATTTGTCGAAATTGGTACATCAGCAGCATTACTATGTATATTAACAATATTTAAATTTCGTTTATGAATTGCAATGCATTGTATAAATAGTTTCACATGTTTTATTTTCATATACATATCCACGATGGGTAAGTATTACGGTGGCCCCCAACGACTAGTTTTGGTTTGTTTTCAAAATCTTGCTTTCAAGCAAGTAATGGCATGGAAATGACTTCTTGTGAAAATTTTTCTTCGTGAATAGTTTTTCACAATTTCTCGGATTTAAATTATTATAGCTCAAGAATCGTTATAAATAAATGCTTCAGACTTGGAACATATATATATTTTTTATTTATTTTTGTACTTTGATTCAGCAAACTTGAAAAAATATATATATATTTACTTTAGAAAATATGATTTTTTAAAAATAAAAGTTCAGGAATTTTTTTTTATCAAAGTTTTAATTTAAATATTTTTAGTTGTTTTAAAAATTAATATTTAAAAAAATGCTGAAACAAAATAAAAATTTATATATTTTTGTTTATTTAAATGTAAAAATAAATAGATAAATAAATAAAATTCTACAAATAATATGTTGAATTAAAACAATTTTAAATTACTACACTTATTTTAATAAATTTTACATTAAAATATTAAAAAATGTGAGAAGATTTATCATATGGTTTTGTTTACAAACATGATGGTTCACCATCACAAAAAAAAAAAAAAAAAAAAAAAAAAAAAATTAACTCCATAAATAAAAATTATTTTTAAATGTGTCCAGGATCCCTCAAATCAAAGTAGATCAATTTTATCAAGTAAAATTTAATAACCCAATGAAAGAGAAAAAAATATATTATTAAATAATTTTTCTGTTTCAAACTCTATTTGACTTAAGAGGGGAAAAACAAATGTTGGCAAGTAGCTTTGCAATTTTGGATTTTTTTAAATTTGATTTTTTAGATTTCAGTTAATTTTAAGAAAAGTATATATGGAATCCACACATACAACTTAAAATCTATCTGTAAACATAGGCTTGAAATTATCATTCTACAAATGATCGGTATCTGTCAATTTGAAACGCTGAGATGTTGGTGGAATGCTTTACTTTAAAGATAAAATGAAGCGCAATCATAAAATTAGACGAAACGGGCAAAATATTTAAAGTGCTCTTGCGATAGATATAACTGACTAGATGCACCTGATTCTGCAGTTTTTATTAAATAAGAATTCTTAAGTGCATGGATAAACATATACGTAGCTGGCAACTTTTACGCATTTTTGCTACCACTAAAATTGTACAGAGAATTAATATTTGTTTAATCATAAGATTTGGACGATTATATAAGGCAATATTTACCGTAAAATTTTTGTGGAAAGAAAAATGCTTAAAAGTTGGCAGCTATGCATATATCATTTTAAATTTATACATCAGTTTGAAGTTAGTGTAATGACTGAATTTAAAAAAAAAAAAAAAAAAAAAAAAAAAAAAAAAAAAAGTTATTACATTTTTTTAATGAAACAAACATGCAGATTCACATTATTGATGTACATATTGACTGAATGACACTCCAACAATATCATCAAACTAACGTTATAAACAAAGTACCCCCCCCCCTCAAAAAAAAAAAAAAAAAAAAAAAATCCAGAATTTGGTTACATTTAAAGGATTAGGGTCGAGGGACGCAAATTTTTCCATACTAGAAGGTATATCCCGTCAAAATGAAGTGTTTACATTTTTAAAGGATGATAAAAAATTACAACTGTGGTCAATCATAGCCACTTTAGGCTGAAACAATTTTGATAAACACAGCGATTAAACTTGGAGAGGGAAAAATCTACCCCCCCCCCCCAAAAAAAAAAAAAAAAAAAAAAAAAAAAAAAAAAAAAAAATCAACAGAAATCTGCATTTAAAACTTTAGCAAAACTATCTGGTAGATGGGGGTGGGGATTATAATGAAATTTAAAACGCACCCGCGGTTTGCTTAAATAAAAAGTTTTAATTAGTGTTTTTGAAATCGTAAATCTGTAAATCTGACCATTGAGAACGCTCCATTACGACTATGGAACGGTTTTATTGGTCAGAAAATAGATTGCCTTTAAAATCGGAGGTAACTTTTCACAATGTTTTTTATAGATTTCAAATTCTCAAGAGTCATTCACGGCTGTCAAGAAAAAAAAAAATAAATAAAGCAACCCGAATATAAAAATTTTAACAATATTGCATTCAAAACGCACCTCCGCTTTCTTTTAATAAAAAGTTTTAATTAAATATACTTTTTGAAATCGTGGAAAGATTTCAAAGCGAAGTAAAATGTAGTGACGTCATTTACGACTCCCACTGTAAATCTGACCAGTGAGAATGCTCCATTACGACTATGAAGCGTTTTCATTGGTGAATGAGTTTCTTTTTCTCGTGGATAGGTTGACCCCGTTATTGTTATACACGGAGTTGTTTTATATATATAATTCAGGTACTAAATTTTTCAAAAAATATACTTTACGTGATCATGACGTGCCAATAATAAAAATATTTTAATGGTCAAAAAATAATGAATCAAAATTGCTCAAAAGTTCGTTTTTAGCATTGAAAAAAATATTAGCATAAAAAAAATCTCATCTTATTCTTCAGAATTTTCTGTAAAAAATAATATATCTGATGTCTCATTGTTGAAGCGTAGATTATATCAATTTCATACTTAGTAATTTTTAAGAGAATGCAATTTGAACTGGATTCATTTGGCAAAAATTGTTTTCCCCAAATTTTTAGGTTCATTCGTTATTATATAAATACGTAGCAGATATAGTCGTCGTTCTGTCCGTCTGTCCGTTCGCATATAACAATGCAAAAAACTACTCAACCGAATCGCTTGAAATTTAAAATATATAATTATAGCATAATTTTGTCGAATCATTTCAAATTTTATAAAAATTGAATACATAGTTCTATTACAGGGACGATCGAAAGTTTTCCGTTACATCACGGCCAATGGGAAAAAAGTTTCAAGTGCATTTTAATGGTGTTACACTCTTTTGAACATAATTAAATTGTTATGCAACTATGAAGTATATATTAAAATATGCATCTGTACAATCTGTTGTGCAAAGAATATTTTTTATTAAATTAAAGGGTCACATAAAAGTATTCCATAATATGGTATAGGAGGATACATTGTTTTGAGGTGCGTTTTAATTATATTAAACTATGTCACATTTTATGAAACTAATACGTTGTTGAGATTTACAAAAGCTTAGTTACTGTTTTCTTATTGTTTAAGTTTGAATTTTTTAAAAACTGTTTTACATGCATTCTAAAAAACAATTAACAAGCAATTTTCAGATGCATTAAAATCAATTGCTTTCGGCGAAGAAAAGTTCTGCTCGCCAATATGCATCGTGTGACGCTTTTGTCTTTTCATGCCAAATATTTAAATGTGTTTTATTTTATTTTATTTTTTTACATACTTTTTACTGTAATTCCGTCTCTCTAAATCTGATTGATCCTTTATTACATATATAAATGATTTCATTAGTTTTTATTTATTTATTTTTCCTCCTAAAATATTCTGAGTATGCTCAGAACGGTGAACTTCTTTATTAGAAACATTTTGCTGCATCTGGATTTTTATGTGTCTGGACTTTAACATGCTTCTTATAATTTGTATTTTTTAGATTATGGGCTTGATGAATACGGTTTTATATTGTGCAAGTGCTGTTTTAGCTTTCATTGATTATAATAAAAGTGACTAAGGAAAAGTAAGTTTAGAATTATTTTTCTGAGATTTTAACACTGCTTTCATTTTGCTGTAGTGGATGTCTAAAACTGTAATACATCCTTTCTTTTTTTTTTACAAATTTTCGAAATTTTTTTTGCTTATAAAGGGAATTTCGTGTACAAATGCTACTAATTATAAAATTAAAAAATATTCCTAGCAATTTTTTTAAATTTGGTCAATAACGTTATCTTAAAATAGAATTTTTTTAAAAATCCTAAATAAAGTTATCAAAATATCGTAAATTTGTAAACTTTATAAAAAGAATGTTCATGATTTTATTTTGTTGCAAAGTTCCTGCTATCAAACTGAATATATTTTAAACGTTTTTGTTCATTTAATATACTGGTAAAAAATTTAGTGTACCAAAACAGTTAAGGTTATTAGATTACTCAGGCTAGTAAATCTAATTTATTGAGAATAAATTTAATATCTCTGTTGTTTAAGAACCTTCCATGAAATTTAAAATTATAGTATGTATAAAAATAGATCCAATTTAATAAAAACTAGTAGTAATACTTTCAAGTACTTCCATGTACCAAAAAGATCTTGGTTAATTTCTAATTCCCTCGCTTTTAATTTTTAACATTTTTGCAACATATTTACTCATACGAACTATCGGATTCTGTGTTTTATAACGCTACGTAAAAAAGGTTTCCGGTTACTTTCCTTGACATGCATTATTAACACTTGAAGATATTTCATTAAAAGCAGATGAATATTTAAATCGGTTTTAACTTTCAAATTTCTGCATCTTTTATATTTTAAGTTTTCATTTATAAAGTCGTTATTGACCGTTTAAACGCCAGTGTTCCTAAATGGGGACATTGCATTGTTTGTAATACAAAACATATATTTTCCAACATAATAACGATGTCCTTATTTTTCCTATAAAATATAAGATTGATTTAGACTTTTAAAAAGAAAAATATTTAGGTTTAAGCATTTATCATAGATATAAAAAATATGTAAATACATTAATTTGCATTAAAAAAATATATTATTTGCTTTTATCCTTTTCTCTCTATTACTTACCTTTGGCCGTTGGGAATCTAAACGTTTTTGGAATTCGAGAAAATATTCAAGAACAATATACAGTAGCAAACGCGGAAACTAAATCAATAATCATATTCCAAAATGAGAAAACTGAAATAAAAACAGCCAAAAAAAATCCAAATTTTTTTTCTTTAAATTTGTATGCATAAATTAAAACATTTGAAGATGTAATATAGGAAAAACAAAATTATAATTACATTGCAATATTAATTCGGCGTGTAAACGGTTAATAAAATTATCAAATTCTTGTTTCATAACATCCTATTTATTAACTGCATGGTTTTAACAACAAACAGAACAATTTCTTTTTACAATCGCGAACAACATAAAATAGGAGAAAGAGAGTTTGAATAGTAAATCTTTTTTTCTAAACACTGATTTTTTAACCAAGAATAATTTGTAATTTTACAAGTATTTTTTTTTTCATTAGTTATTTTAAATGAAAGAATGAATAACAAGATTTTCATTTAACCCTCTCGTCACCAACTATTATAAAAGTACAGAAAAAAATCTTTCTACTTTTTAATACCTCTAAAATATCATTATAAATGATGTGCAAAAAATTTTTTTAATGCTGCTCTATTTTTTTGTTCGAGCCTGAAACAGGAAGCCTAAAACACTTCCACGTTTTTTAAGGAATCTATTATGTTTAATACAATTTTGAAAACATGCTGATATTAAGGGAAGGTTAATGAATAATGAAACATTACCTCGCAAAAAAATTAAGAAACTGAAAAACTGCTCAAAAAATTAGTTCATTTCTCTTCTAAAACAACAAAGTAACAACTGTAAATAGAGCTAGAAACTATTTAGTATTGACATCTGAATGCGATTAATGCAATTATTTAGAAGCCTCCAATGTATTCTAAATGGTTTAATGGTATTACAAAACGAAAAAGAAAAAGTATATTTTTCTTTCAAATAATGCAATTCGAAATAGGAGCCTTATGAGGCTTAGGATGGCGAGAGGATTAACGAGAGGATTAAGTAAAATATGCATAATGTGACTTTGTAGTTTTTCTGCAGAATTTTGTGCTTTTTTTTATACTTTCCAATTTTGTTTCAGGTCCTCAAGACTCAATGGATCTACACAATTATTTCCTTGATGAGCTATTAATTGTACGAACTTCTGAATAACAATGACCTTTAGTTGACTACTGAGTTTTGCTCAATTAATTTCCAAGACTGTACTTATTTATAAATATGAAAGACTATGAGTCATTATTCTTAGTGCTGATAGAATGTGAATTCTAATGGAAATTGCATTTGGATCACTGATTAAATTCGAATATAATTGGATTAAAATATTTATTTGCTACTCGTTTAGTATTATTTTTCAAATTTGTGCATATCCAGTTAAAATCTCCTACCGTATATTCAAAGTCTATTTATTTGTCTCAGATATGTCTAGTTGAAGTATTGTCCATGTCAATAATTAAAACATACTCTTAAAAAATATTATAAATTGGTTTATTGAGTTTTTGTAGTGAATAAAACATTATCTCTTTGCTTTTACGAAAAAAGGAAGTATCTTTGTTTGAAAGACCAACGTTTTATTTTTATTGTTGAATAAAAGTTCTATTTTTTACGATGTTATTAAGAAGCTTATTTAACCATATTGTTTCACGACACTCTTTTTAATGCGAGGGCAGTATAAGTACCTGACCTTGACAAGAACAACGCATCTTTATGTGAAAATCAAAGTGTATGTGTGATGTCTTATGTGTGATATCAAAGGTAGTAAAAAATAAATTACATGATTGTAAAAAAATATAATTAAAAAAATCTTTAAAAAAACTGTCTCAAAAGTTTATGCACAATGTCAAAAACAACCAGATTTATAATTTTCACAGAACTTTTAGTTACAAATTATTTTTCCGCGATTTCGAATTTGTTCAAATAAATGTGTGTTCATTGAAATTATTAGTTTCTGTAGGGTGTTTGGTGGCAAAGAGTACCATGCTTTCCCAATTGCATCTTGGAGTCCTTCAGGAGAGTCGTACTGCTTTTTTCCATTCCCGTAAATTTGACAGGTTAAAATACTCCATGCATTCTCATTCGGGTTTAAGTCTAGACATAAAGCTGGCCATTCAAGAAATTTAACAATTTTCTGAGAAACCAAAAGTTTTGTTGAATGTCATACGTGGATTGAGGCAGTGTTGAAAAGTTCTTTCAGGAATCCTCAAAATGTCACCGAATAAAATCAAATGGTGGTTTAGGGTCTCTTGATACTTTTTTTAACATTGTCTTCCTTTAAGAAAAGCCAGAAAGGTCTGGCCATTGAATCCAAATGCCCCAAAACCATAACAGGTTTATCGCTTTGCTGCCTGCTGAAAAATGTATTTGGTTTTATTCGAAATCAACCCATTATGCATTCTAACCATCAGGGCCATATAAATTCCACTTTTTTTCATCGCTGAATAAAACAGTAAGATATTTGTCCCTGTAAGACATGTTTTCTTTTAGCCCAGTTCATTATTGCTTGTTTGTGATGTAATTTGAGAGGCGATTTGCGAGCCATTTTCTTAAATATGATGTAATCATACTCTTTAATACGTCACTTGTACAGTGTCTTTGGACATCTGTACATTGAGCTTATTTTTAATTTGCCGTATGGGCCTATTTTGTCTAAATACCAATCTCCGCATTCTCCCGTCAGTCTGAACAATCGTCATATCTGGTCGTCCACATCTTGGTTTCCACTTAAAATTATTATATCTAGAAAGTACTTGATATATACCTTGCTTTGATCGATTTGCAACTTTTGCAATTTGAGAAACAGTTTTATTTTGCGATTTCAATTTAAAAACTTTCAAAATCTCACACTTTGTGAATTCTTTACCCTTTGGCATTTTTAAAACGAGAGGAAAACCGTCTCCACCTTTTATATTCTTATAAAAGTGTAATATGATGTCATACAAAGTCATTACATACGGCCAATTCCGTGTTTCTAAAAGAAAGTGGTTAAACTTTTGAGACAGCGTTGCTTCAAGAAAAAAGAAAAATTAAATAAAATTAAATATAATTTTAATTTTAACCACCCAAAATGGCCTATTTTATTTTATTTTTTTATTAAATGTCGCGTATTTTTTGTAAATTAGCATATATTTTCTTCAATTATTTTAAACCAAATATGCAGAGTGCTTAAACTTTTGAGACAGACTATATCATATTTAAAAAATTAGAAAACAACTTTAATCTCAAGGAAAATTTATTAAGAAATTGTATTCTAAATTAAGAAGATAGAATTTAACACAAATTCAGCCTTGTTCTATGGTATCCTTTACCTGAAGTCATTGGGTAAGTGAATCTATTGAGTAGCCCCAATTGCTGCATGTAATAATATGATCTACTAATACGGCCTCGTCCCCAGCCTTTAGTACTGTTTGCACCCCTCTCTTTTTTAATTGGTTTTCCATTTTGATATGTTTGTGTAATGTTGTGGTTGTTTGAGAATATTTCTGTGCAATTTTTCTTAGTAATTTCCTCTTTTTAAATTTTTCTATTTTGTGTTCCATGTCTGTTGGATTAGGGTATGACATTTTTGTTTAACTAAGTAATTTCTTGCCCCTTTAAACTCTTCAAGTAATTGAAACAAACAAAGTATTGTTACAATACATATTCATACATATATTTTCAGATATTACATGAATCTATTACTCAACAGAAAAATAAACCATGAGAGTAAACATGTTCCGATTCACCCCGTAAATCTTAAACCTTTGATATTACAAACCATTTTCCACTTTTTCACTATGTAATTTAGAAATAAGTAGAATTTAATACAGCATATCGTTTACAGGTCTATCATTAATTAAAAATCCCTACTCTTAGGTTTAGAATACGAAAAATACTGCAGTTACACACAAAGTTTTGAAGACGTTGAAAATATGAGGTTTTTGAGGATCCACTTGCAGTTTTTTTTTATATAATCCAGTAGTGGTGCAAACATGGTAAAACTGAATTCCTCAACTCCTTATGATATTATCTTCTTATAAAAAAATTGGCAACTGAAAATATCATCACATATATTTATAATGAATTTATTTGTACGATCGGGAAGTTTCGTTCCTATTCACCCCGCTGTTCCTATTATCCCCATTTTACGGTAAATCAAAGCATGTAAGTTTTTAAAAACATTTACATCGAAGCAAGAAATATTTAATTAAAAAAATTTTCTGATGGAAAAATGCTTCTTCATTCAAAAAAAGCGGGATGTTGGTAAATATGTACTTATTCAAAAATTTTTATTTAAATATCTCGTATAATATTTAGCGTCTTAGATTTATTACGTGTCAACAAATTCATTTTTATTTTTAATATAATTATCGCTTGCGAAATAGCTTCGATTCTAGCTGATATCTCAAAGCCAGATATTAATTTTTATGTACATGTCAGGCATCTGGTGTGAGGCTTTAGAATGTCCCAGAAAGAATATTCACACAAGGAAGATGTTTCGCATAAAGATTAATACACCGGAGATGATGAATTAATCCCCGATCCTGACTGGACAAATGTGGTTAATGGTCTTTTTAATAATATTCTTACGCTAAAGAAAGTTAAATACAGATACCCCGGCCAGAATAGTCAGATAGTTGGACAGTTGATGGGTTGTTGGTTGATTTGGAGATAAGACGAAGATGCTGTGTTCGTTCGTGTCTGCGGAGTTGATTTTGTTAAGAGTGTTTTAATTAAATGGAATGGAGTGGCAATTAAATAAATTATTTTCGAAACTTAATTAGTAAGAGATGGAGCATTCGCTCTAAGACATATTATTGGATTGCAATAGGTTTGAATCTGTTCATCAACCGTTTATTCTTTTTTTTAAAGCATCTGCAGTAAAAAAAATTAAAAGTTTAACTTTATAGTCTGAATTCTGTACTCAACAATGGGAAAACTTTATAGAATGGTGAATGTTATAACTTGTCCTTATAGTCCAAGATTCGACAGCACAAAATCCTAAGTCATTCAGCACAAGAAAAAATCCTTTATATTATGGAAGAGTAGTCATAGGGGAATCTAATGATCCATGTTTGCCGGGAAGCGGTGCATAAGCCAAAAATGAACACCACTAGTGGTTGACTTGTAGACTTAACATTATGTTTTCCTGCATCCAGTTTTCCGTTTTTTCATACTTTTGATTGTACGGCAAACCTAATGCTAATCCTACGAGTCAATCACTAGTGGTATTAATATTTGGCTTATGCACCGCTTCACTTCCCCCAGGCATGGATCATTAGATTCCCCTGTGACTACTCTTCCATAATATAAAGATGTCATTTTATTACAGATATATATTATTTAACAAACAGGATCAAAATAAAGTTAATTTATCACCATATGGAAATGAGACATTTGAGTAAATTTTCTATCTGAAGGTGTTTCTTTATTTTAAAATCTAGGAAGTTGGCATGTGTGGAACCGGCACCGAGTAATCTGTAAAGTTAAATTGTACTCTCAATAAACGCAATGTAAACTCAAAAATGTGTAAAATGTTTAAAGTTGTGTGAAAAGCTTCAAAAGTTTTTTGAAATCTTTGTCCGTATCGAGTGAAGTTTTCTTTTGTAAAATATATACTAAACCAGAACAAATTGGAACTTTTGTTCTGTCTCAAAACAGAAATTAATTTTTTCGGTAGATTTCGTATAAAATACTACCTATTGCGGTCGCTCCTATGTTGGAATTTCAGGAACTGTATAATGTGCCGTATTGGTCAGTTTTTTGATAAAGGCTCATTATATTTTTTAAAAAAAGCTGTCAAAGTGGCACAAAATTTCCCGAAGCGATTGTGATTGAAATTTGAGGATGTATTCAAATAACAAATTGGTTATTTTATGACTCTTACTGCTTTTTAAAAAATGTAGCATAGCAATGTCATCGGTCAGATGATTCACACCAAAATCCAGTCAGCAACAACTTATGTCAACGTCTTACTCAATTTGCTATGATGGAAATTCGTGCATTAGTTTCTGAGATAGAGCTATTGGAAGAATGTCAGAAAATTCTTCATAACAGTGACACCTGTTGGGTGATATTGAATAAAAAGCTAATCAGGATAAATTTTTATCAGGTACTAACTGGATCTGAAGTTTGATGGAAATTCATGCATTAGTTTTTGAGATACAGCTATTGTGAAATCTGAAAAATGCACATAGCAGCATCTCCTGTATGGTGATTTACACCAAAGCATAAACACTGTCTATATCAGGGACTAACTGAATCTAAAGTTTGATAAAAATTCGTGCATTTGTTCTTGAAATAGAGCTATTGCGATAATCATGCAGCGGAGCAGAGCCATCTCTTGAGCGATTTGCACAAAAAGTAATCACCAAACTATATCAAGGAATAACTGAATCTAAAGTTTTAGTTAATTTCTTGAATTAGTTCTTGGGATAGAGCTATTGTAGAAATCGCGATTAATGCGCATAGCAGCGCCATTTGTTGAGCGATATACACAGAAAACTAATCAGCTCCAGTTTATATCAAGGTCTAACGAAATCTAAAGTTTTACGAAATTCCTGCATTAATTCTTGAGATAAAGCGCCGACAAAATTATTGTCAGTTACAGACCCACAGACAAACATATTTTAAAAACTATCTAATCATGTTAAGAACAGGGCCGTAGCTAGAAGTGAATAGGCGGGTGGTGGGGGGCTCATATTTTTTTCTTTCTCCCTTTCTGACATAGAAAGATAAATTGGTGCATATTCATACTGTAGGCACTATATTTCTTATTAAACTGTACCGTAAAAGGGGGTGAATAGGAACGAAACTTCTCGGTCATACAAATAAATTCATTATAAATATATGTGATGATATTTTTAGTTGCCAATTTTTTCATAAGAAGGTAATAACATTAAGAGTTGGAAAATTTATTTTGACATGTTTGCACAACTACTAGTGTATATAAAAAAAACTTCAAGAGGATCCACAAAAACTTCATTTTTTCAACGATTTCTACTACAGTATTTTTCGTATTCTAAACCTAAGAGAGGGGATTTTTAATTAATGATAGATCTGTAAACGATATTCTGTATAAAATTCTAATTATTTCTAAACGACATAATGAAAAAATGAAAAATGGCTTGTAACATCAGAGGTTTAAGATTTACGGCTGAATCGGAACACGTTTTCTCTCATGTTTTATTTTTCTATACAGTAATAGTTTCATGTAATATATGAAAAGATAGGTATGAATATGTGTTGTAACAATATTTTATTTGTTCTAATTACTTGAAGACTTTAAAGGTGCCAAGAAATTGCTTGGTTAAACAAGAAAGAAAACGCCTAATCCAACAGACGTGGAGCACACAATAAAAGAATTTAAAAATAGCAAATTAGTTAGAAAAACTTCACAGAATTATTCTCTGACATCCACAACATTACACAAACATCTCAAAATGAAAAACCAATTAAAAAAGAGAGGGATGCAAACAGTACTAAAGGCTGGGAATGAGGGCGTATTAGTATATCCTATTAATACATGCAGCGATTGGGGCTACTCAATAGATTCACTTATGCAACGACTACTAGTAAAGGATAACACCGAACATGGCTAAATTTATATTAAATTATATTTCTGCAATTCGAATATAATTTCTAAAAATAAATCTCAATTTTTCTTGCTTTAAAAGTTGTTTTCTAATTTTTAAAAAGGTATATCTTTACTTGTATGGGTGATTCTACGATAAGAGGTAATTTGTACGGCAATCCGTTCAAAACAGATTTTTTATGCTATATGTTGCTATTTTTTGCAATGAATCGCATCATCTTAATATACTTTATTAAATAACATCACGATTGAATGCCTAATTAAAACACATTTTTCTGAAATTTCTTACAAAGTCTAAAAAAGTCTCTCCCCTGGCATGTCCCCTTGCCGGTTTCAATTTAACTTTCAAACAATACACATATTTTTTCCATCAGATGCTTAACTAAAGTATGTTTAATTGGAATTTAAGTAATTATATTTACGTTTTATAAAATAAAAAATAAAATAATTTTGTTAATTTCTAATAAATTTTTAAATTAACTTTTGTCCCGCTTTTTTTGTGTATCTACCCTGTCAAATTTCGTTCCGCTGAAACAAATATAAATTCAAGGATGGCTATATCGGAAATAACGCTTAAGGATATCTTTCGGCTTGAAGTTAGCAATACCAAACGCGCAAGCCTTTTAAGCGTCTCCAATTTTAGTTGTTGCGACGCGACCGTGCGGTGTAGTGGTTTCGCATGGTGATCGTGTATCTCCCCTGGTAAGTCATAAAACTTAAATTATTCATTTAATTCAATTGCATTTACTGCCCTAATTAAACAATACGTTAATAATTAAAGTGAAATACACGATTAACCCAAAAACTAATTGTCAGTTAAAAAAATTGAATTTACATGAAAATGTCTCCCCTGCCGTATTTTCCCTGGCAAGATAACTGCTAGGGGAGCGAGTCACTGACCAGAAAAAGTTATAAAATATGTATAAAGTGACTTGCCCTTGTATGAAAAAGTAAATAAACGGGACAAAAGTCATAATTTAAAGGTTTTTGATCAAACTCAAACTTTTCTTTTTGGCCGAATCCTCTGTTTTTTAAACCTCTTACCGTAGAATCACCCGCATATAAAATAAAGGCTTGGTTTCACAGTAACTACGTGTTCCTATTCTTCCCTTATCATTATTACCTGTTTTTATTTACCCTATTAAAGTTTGAATCGGAATAAATAAAGATTATAGCATTTGTTCCGATTCACCCCTATCTGCGGGGTGAATCGGAACACCATTAAAAAAATAAATATATATATAAACAGTAAAAATGTTTCGTTTTCGCTTAAAAAGTAAAGAACAAAACAAGACCGAAGTTTCAAGCAGAAAAATTAAAAAATTAAAAAATCAGTTGTTGCTTTTTTTTAACGTTAAAAATGAAAAGTGTTCCGATTCACCCGATTTTACGGTAGTAATACCTTCATTTTATGTTAAGAAAAGAATAGGATGATGAAAAATTCCAGTGCATAATTAAGGCAATATTAAACATCATGTTATCTGCCTATCTGCGAATAAGATGAGCGAGTGTTGAAACACTTATTTTGGTTACAATTTAGTATTTCAGCAAAACTCTGAAAGGGCCACAAAGCTAAATTAGGTTTTTGAATAGAATTTTATTTGGATTTTTGGAACTTAAATTCATTTAGTGAGCTTGGTATCTTTTCCAGGGGGGAGGGGGGGGGCTCAAAATTTTTTAGGGGGGGCTGAGCCGGCCATAGCACCCCCTTAGCTATGGCCCTGGTTCAGACCCTTCTAAAACGTATAAAACCATCGAATACCGGAATTCGAAAATTTTCACGAATGCAATACTTTCTTCTTGTAAAGATAGGAAAAAGTTAAAACATGCACGACAATATCAAAAAGTATCCAGAGAACTGCCCCTAAGGATGTTATTGTCTAAATACATCAATAATCGTACTTTTAGCAGCGATATCACTTCATGGTTTCATTGACGAATCGATTTTGCTCAGGTTTATTTTAACTTTTCTACTTTCGTTTCTGATGGTGCAATCATCTGTTCTATGCATTCATGAAATGAAATCATTTCTATATTTCCTGTCAAAACAAAATGGGTTTTTTCAGTTATCAGAAGAAGTATATGTATTAATCTCTTGTTGCTAAGCAGCTGAACATACTTATTATATTATCGCAACGTTATCAAACGTTTATCTGCTACTTTAGTTGTTATTATTTAAAGTTATTTCAAGAGTATATATATTTTTTTTTTCGCTTCTTGTTTTGAAAGTGTTGTATATAGTTATAAATTTAGATTATTTTCTGCAGTCATGCCTTTGGATTTAAAGTTTTCTAGATTAATTAATATTGGTCTGAAGATATCTGAAATAGTAAGTATAATTTACTTTCTTTATTAACAATAGTTATCTATAGTGAAATTATTAAAATGTATAAAAATTATTAGACAAATCGATGTAAGGAGAAGTTGTTTATAAACTATATTAATTTAAAAGTTTTTTCGATGAATTTGTTATTTAAAGTATTTAAGTGATAATTTGTTGACATCTTAGATCATTAACCCCATGCACGATCATGTGAATACTGTTAAAAAGTGGAGGAAAATGTCAGTAAAAGGCGCTAAAATACCATATTTCAACTAATATCCTTTTTTAACCATGCAGGATCATCAGAATACCTTTAAAAAGTCCAGGAAAACGTCAATAAAGGGTTCTAAAACACCATATTTCAATAGAAATTCGGTTTCGCAGTTCATGACTATGTGAATATCGTTAAAAATTACAAGAATACGTCAGTAAAAGGCTCTAGAATACCATATTTCAATAGACATTCGTTTTTACAATGTATGCTCATGTGAATTCCGTTTAAAATTGCAGGAAAAAATCAGTTAAGGACGTTGCAAATGATAAAAAACATATTTTTTTTGTGTGTGTGTCATTTAACTATGTTTAACAAAGTCAATTTTAGATAAAACTGTCAAAAAAATAGCGATAAAACATAATTAGTTAATTAAACTTTGTATAAATCTCCATACAAATATAAAAACACACAAGACGCGTTTCGAGCAGAAAATTTTAATAGCCAGTCATCAATAGAAATAAACATGGCCGTAAGAAACTGTCCTTATATAACGCTATCAAAATTTTGCTAATTTAGAGTCTCTTACCTGCTTACGATATTATATGTTTCTTTCATCGAACCACATTGTATGCTATCGTTATCAATATCTAAATATTCTTTTATTTTCAGATTTTTTTCTTTCTTTTTATATGCTTGCTGTGATATACACATGATTATCGTATACTTTAAAGATTCAAGAATTCAATAAAATATCAATACATAAAATTATACCAAATAACAGCTAAAAGAGTTTGTTGCTATTTAAAAGTATTTATTAATAGCTTAATTGTTACATAATATGTTCAAAAGTAATACTGACTTCTTGCACTTGCCTCTTATTCGTTGAGGTGATAGACCTTATCGAAAAAACACTGGACAACGTTCTTTGTATTTCTTTACTGGTAAACTCAAGCATCATTTCCTACATATTATATTCCTGATTTCTCCATCACCGAGTAATGGCGAAAGAACAGGAATTCCAAACGTTGGGATATTCAAAATTTTGGAATGGAAAGATTTTATAAATATTTAATGGCTTTAATAATAGCTTCCAATTTTCATAAAACATATAAAAATAGTGATACTAATAAAATAGATAACAGATTGAATGTAAATCAAGTTCTTGAAAAATCAAACGTTTGGTTGGAGCAGAAATGATAAAGATATCAAAAAGTAACTCCTCCCTTCTTCCCCAAAGGGACAACTTTATATATGCACAGTTCATAAGGGGACGAGGTTACAAATGAATTGGAAGGTAGAGAGAGCATAGTTTACAAATAATGCGACAGGTGGCGCTGGCTGAAAGGTAAACACCAAACACAGGGAAGCACATACAGAAGTGAAGTGTTGTCAAAATGATAGAAAAAGGGAGATAAAATAATTAAACAATAAAATAAAGGAAGTAAAATAAAGAAATAAAAATAAACAGTAGAGTAAATAAATAAAAAGAAAAAAATTAAAAAGAAAGCTAAAAAAATGTAAAATGGAAAAAAAGAGGGAAAGGAGTTAACAAAAGTGATTTCCAAACTGATGAGAGAAAAGGAGAAGAGATATCATTGTAAGTTTAACTAGATTTTTCAAAAGTAACTAATATACTCTAATATACGCTTAAGAACCAAAACATTGCGAGCACCCACACATTTTGCAATGAGCTAGCCTGGATGACGGGAAAGGCATGTAATCTGGCGGGAATGGTATTTAAATGCTACTAGTGAGTTAAAGGTCTGCACGGGGCTGGGTGTAACCCAAGACCCGTACTCAGCCTGGCCCGCGCGCCGGACCGACGGAATGGTTCAAAGTTTTCTAATAAACCAGGCAAAGCCGGCAGAAATAGAATAATTTTTTCAACGGGCCGGCAAAAAAAAAAAAAAAAAAAAAAAAAAAAAAAAAAAAGAACGGGCAATACGGGTTGGACCGTTTTGACAGGATTATCCAAAAGATATTCATTCTTTTTCAATTTGTTGACGGTCCGATATGGAGTTTTGGGAAAAAAAATCTTCACCGAAATATAGGACCTGTACTATTATGTTTACCCATTTAGACTTACAGGATAACCCTTCGTGTATTTTTCAGGATATTTAACAAAATCTCTAAAATCGCAAGTGGCCGGTCACCTTTGGCCGTATAGTGTAGATAGATATATAGTTTTTTACTGGCTTGGGGGTCTCGGGCTCATGATCCGTGTAGATCTGCAAACTTTTTCAGAAATTCCAACATAGGAGCCACCGCAATAGGTAGTATTTCATACGAAATCTTCCTAATACAACAATCTTCCAGTGTGTGCTTTCGGTATTGGATTCCAGATCCAGCTTTTTCATCACAAAATATTTGGAGCCCGGGAGGAATAAGGGAAAAGTTTTTCAGTATCGCGAGAAACTACGAGTTACTTATTTTAAACATTTATATATTTTTTACAATGTTTATAGATTCAGAATGACTGCGTTTCAATGTAATAATTGAACTTTACTGATTTTTTTAAAAAATAATTTTCTTTCTGTTGTAATTATACAAATTTTGTTTATACATTTTCTTTAATATCTGAATTTAGTGATACATTACTAGATTAAAGAGAAGATCACGTTTTTCTTTCTCTCTGAGTTTAGTCAATTAAGAGCATGTGTTTCTTGTAAACTTCAAAGAGAACAAAAATTCCGCGAAGCCGCCACAAAACCGCCTTCGGATTGTTGAATATCGCTTCATAAATACAGTAGAACCCCGCTAATTCGGACCCCGTTAATACGGATCGGCTTAGTCATTTTTTTTTTTTCAAGTTTGAGAAGCGATTGGCTAATTTCCATAATATTAACTTATTTCCTCGTCGTATTCTCAATAAAAAGAACTTTTTCTGAAATCTTTTCCGAAAAATTAAACAAAGTAAACATTTTCACAGTATGTAAACATTCAATAAGTTTAACATAAAGGTGATTTAGGTTTTATTTTATTTCCTTTTTTTCTAATTCTCCGGATAATCCGGATTGTTTCTGGTCCCAATTAATCCGAATTATCGGGATTTTACTGTATCGAAATTACATCTGGATATGATCGCAAATCGAAAGCACCCCTAGTCCACAAGTTTAAATTGTAAACAGAAAATTTTAAGTATATTTATTTTTTAAGAGATGACTTTTTATGCTTAGGTTTTCGTGGCGGAAATAATTTTTAATCTAAGAACAGGAATAAACATTTTCTATTTGTCTGATTTCAATACGTATATCGTTCAGGATTTTCCATGTGGTAGTCACAGAAACAACTAATGTTATTTGTTTTTTGTTGTTTTTGTTAATTTTTTTTTCACTAATTTATATGTAAGTTCTAAATGACTGTGCTTGAATTTAGATTTATTTTTTGTTCCCATCGATTTATTGTAAATTATTTATGCAGAAAGAATAAAAGTCCGCATGCATATTATTAAAACACAAATTACAGCGTTTTATCAAAATATTTATCTAATTTTTATGGTTGCGTATAAACTGATTCTGATATATTTCTTTCGACTGATAGCCCAGTCAAAATAGACATTTAATCTAGGAAAAATTAGCGAAGAGCTGAAAATTTGCAAAAACGTTTAGAATATCATTCTAAATGAAATACCAAAAATCTTAATCAATCTGGCTGGAGCAAAAAATTTTATTCAAGATCAAAGGTCAAAGATACAAAAAATTCGTTTTTTTAGATATCTGTTAAATAGTAAGTTTTATCGTAAACATAGTTATTATATAAATTTAAGGTTATAAAAAATGAAATTTTCTCCAAAAAAGTCTTTACACTTTTAAGAGGCTACTTCATTCAAACGAAAAACCCGTTCATTAATACTAATCCTATCACCCCCCCCCCCCAAAAAAAAAATATGTATATATATATATATATATATATATATATAAAATGTTTTGGTTGTATTTTACTATTTTTAAAGGATTTTTTTTTTTTTTTTTTTTTTTTTTTTTTGCAATGGATAGCTGAAATTGATTTGTATGCAAGCCATTTTATACTTTTTGATTTTGTTTGCAGGTATTTTTTACGAATACGCTCTCATTTTCGGAACCGGTTTGGAAAGCGAAAGCACTTTCCTAAAAAATATCTGCAACCAAAATCGGAAAAATAAAAAACGGCCTGCATTCAGATCCATCTCAGGAATCCAATGAAAAAAAATCCTTTAAAAACATTGAAATGCAACCGAGGTATCTTTATAAATTTCTTCCGTAGGATTAGCATTAGCGAACAGATCTTTTAATTTGACTGCAGTAGCCTCTTAATAAATTTATCTTACTTGTTAATTATTCATCTGCGAATTATGTTTCTTGTTTTATTTCCATCTTCTTCTTCCTCTGGCTGCTAAGTTCCTGTCCATTGCTCTGAGAAATCCGATGGATCTGGTATTTCTTCACTGATGTCAGAAGCATCATCATCTGTTGTATTTGTGGCAACATTTAAACAAAATTGGCCGTGACAATTGTTATACATTGGTGAACAAAACAAACCAAGTTTTTTTCACCCATAATTTAAATTGCAACCCTTTGCGTAGAAACAAAAAATTGTATGGAACGATATTTACGGTGCAAGCGAGATTAGAGTTTTAATTGACTCCAAATCGTTATTGTTCAATACCCATCCCCATTTTTCAGGGTCAAGTTTATTACCTAACCATATTTGGACTTGAAAATAAACTCGGTACAAATTTTGGAGAGCAGCACTAGGTGTTAGTGGAAGAAATGATACTTGAACAACTTTATTGTGCAGTGAACTCTTCGCAAAACTTAGATATCTATTGCTATCTTTAGAATCAATGTTTTTAGGAGCTCTGTACATCGCAAATAGTAAACAAATTCCATTAGCAATAATGATATCCGGAGAAGCGGTGATTTTCTTAAATGTTTCAGCATAGCAAATTAAGTCATTACTTTTTTCAAATAACTTGAATATTTGAATTTTACATTTTCTGAAGAGAGCTGAGAATGTATCACAACCAGTTATGGCACCTAAAAGTATTCTATGATTTCTACACTTTGGATATAATTCCAAACTTTGCTGTGAATACATTTTCGTTTCTGTCTAACTTTTCCCGGTTTCAAGAAACAAACTGTTTTATCAGTCGGCGTTCGAAGGAAGTCACCCTCGTTATCAGCCTGTTTAACAGAAATACCAACAGCATTTAATTTTTCGCATAACATTGAAGTAAACCGAATCTTTTTATGAGTATTAGAAAGGAATTGTTTTAGGTTTTTCGGAAGAGCCATAAATCGATCAAAAAGTACATCAGCAGGAGAAGATATTTAGTAGCGATGTTGTTCTGCCGCTTTCATATTTTTTTATAATCATCATAACCAGAAAATATTATAATAACGTTGTGACCATAATGATTATGTACATATCAAATGTACATAATATCAAATCAATCATTATTTTCTGAACCTGAGGAGATGGATTATTTAAGAAAACCGGACATCCACTTTTATCTCCAGCTGCAGGCTTCAAGAAAGAACGAAAACAATCAAGATTATACTTAGCTTCAACAGCAACTAAATCGTATTAACATCCTATATATACAAGAAAAGTCTTTTCAAAGTTATTCGAATGTTTTTTTGCTACCTCATCGATAGTATCTTTAAATGAAATTGTTACAACTCGATATATTACGCGCCGACGATCCTTCGGTTTTTTCTTTTAATTTTCTTCATTCGCTTTATTTCCACAAAATAAACAAACATTTTTTAAAGCAAAAAGTTGGCTCATCTAATCGCGCCCTAATTCAAGATGAGATGGACATAGAAATACATGCTTCTACTACATCGCATTCTCCTTCAGTTACTGCAATATTGCTCTTTATAGTGTACATTTTACGACGCTGAACATGAAGTGTAATAGATTGCTTATTTTCAAAATACTGAACATTGTCATCATTTCTCTCTATACTACTATCAATTAATGGCTGCATACCACATTCAAAGACAACAATTGGACTTTAAGCTAGTAGCTTGTTACAAATGAAGTAAATTTCCGACATTTTAATGAGCGTATACAAACTAATGTTTCGATACTTTTATTTAAACAAAACAGAATAATCTCCGCACAAACGAACTGGAAGGTAAAAATATGCAATTAATCCCGAAAGAAAATTACATTTCCAAAAAGGAACCATTTGACCACGGGACGGCGCGTGCTTCTATTGCTCAGTGGGAAGAGAGGGGGGGGGGGAGGTTGATCACAGCTTACTTCGAGTGTATTGGATAAAGTACGCCCGTACCTCACATTATTCTATTTAATTTTAGTATATCTACTTATATCAATCCCATTCAACAGTTAACAACATGAATTACTTTCAAGAAAATGTAGATATGCAAAATGTGATAATTTTTGAAATTTTTAATTTTTACAATTTTTGAAATTGTAATATCTTACGAATGTGGTTACAAAGGTGTGTGTAAAGACCATTTTTGTATAAAATCCTAAAATATTCAATTTTTATGACAATTATTTTTACGATAAAGCTCACCGTTTATCAGATAACAGAAAAAAGCTATTTATTTTATCTTTGACCTTTGACCTTGAATAAAATTTTTTGCTCCAGTCAGATTGACTAAGATTTTTGGCATTTCATTTGAAATGATGTTCTAAACGTTTACACAAATTTCCAGCTCTTCGCTAATTTTTCTTAGGTTTCCATTATTTTTTGTCTATTTTGACTGGACTATGAGTAGCTAAATTACCTTTTCTTTGCGTGACTAAATTCTTTTCCCCTGAGCGTCTAAAATTATTCTCCATGAGCTCTTATAAGCTTAATCACGGCAGTGACTTGGAAGGTCTTTGTATGTAAAACATTGATATAAATAAACCATATCCGTTATGTAAACTAATCCCCAATTTTTAAAATTTCATCAAAACAATATTATAGTCCAAATTTCTTTTACTTACTAAACCTTTCTTATTTCCAGATAATTGCAAGCATTTATTTAGGCGTTGTTGTATCTCAGACGACAGAAAAAGTGGGCGATGAAACTTACGTTCGCCATCATTTAAAAGTAACGACCTTTATTGCATTATCAGCTGGTTTTGTTGTTCCAACATTCTTGCTACTTTTAGTTCAACTTCATTCATCATCAGCAGAAAATCAGAAAAAATCTATTTTTGTAAGTATCGCTTTCATTTTTTTTTAGTGTATTTGGAAAATATTTTTATATTGAACTTTTATTCAATTGGGGAATGCATTTGCATGCATAAGCAGAACTACAGCTAGTATGTTGCATGCATACAACATACATATAATACATACATATTTGCAATACATATAACTCGCATTAAATGTAATATAATCAATGATAAATTTTCAACTTATATTGGCAAATATTTTGTCGTTATTCAATATCTCCCAATCCACCATTATTCCAACTCATTTAAGCCTATTCACCCTAATCATTCAAGCCATGTCAAGCGACTCAAATTTGAATACGGTTCTTGCTCGAATTTGCTTGTATTAATAAAGTAAAGATAATTTAAAAATAACATCAATATCCTTAAAAATCCTTTGAAATTAATTTTAAAAACATAAACATGCATAAACTAAACGGTTCGTTATTAAGTTGATAAATGCTGTTTTAAATTTTTTATTTTTAAAAATCCTTTTAAATTTTAAATATAATTGAGTAGAGTAATTTAATAACTGCACCGAATTGCAAAGTACAATTAGCAGCAATTATTTTCCGAAAATACTTTAGCTCTGACAATAAAAGTGCAAAGGACTTATTATAAAAAATGTGCTACAGTCATTACTGAGAAAGAAAATTATGTTTCGAATTTTACACTTTAACGAAATCTTTCAAATTATAAATAAAAAAGTTAGTTTCAAAACTCAACTTATCCAGAAAATTCTCATTTTGGAAAATCTCGAAAAATTTCCAACTCCGTCCAAAAACTTTCATTGTAAACCAAAAATTTAACATGTCATATATATAGGATAAAACTAGTTTTTTTCCGGATTATTGCTTCTTTTTTTCGTGTATTTTTACACGTAGAATTGATTGATATAGAAAAACACTATTTTTTAAACTTTTGGATAAGGTTAATTTTGAAACTAACGTCTTAATATGCAATAATGTGGAGTTATTTAATAACTGCTTTGAATCACTAATTACAAAATTCAGGCAGGTCTTTGTTTTGTTATATTTATCCCATTCGAAAAATCTGTAATTCAATAACTACTATAAAACAAACTCTTATCCCCAACTTTTGAGCCTGAGAGATATAATTAAGATGTTTGTTGTTATAAGAGAGGTTAAATTTTGATGTAGTACCATAAATAAATACATACATCATTACTTGGCCTTAAAGAAGGAAAAACAGACTGTCGCGATGAATTTTATTCTTGGTTTAACCAATTGTACCTAGAGAAACAAATAGTTTAACACGTTGAGTGCCATGGTAAGTGACATTGAATTTTCCGTTTAGGCCTAATCATTCACCGGTGACTGACAGTGTAAAATATGATATAAAACTAAAAAAATATATTGTTTTAAGTAATTATTAAGATAGCATAATCCTGGAATAGTTAAAAATTAGATAAATTTTAAATAAGCGCTAAACGAAGCAGCACTAAATCAAACATCTTTAATTTGAGTGCCCTGATATAGTCCATAAATAACAATAATTTCTTTTATATATTTAAAATTGTATACAGTTAGTTTAATTTCACTTTAAAATGTCTAACAACAAAAATCTAGAGTCGGAGTCGGTTGTTTTTTAATGACTCCGATTTCACAGCCCTGCTTATTTTCGAATAGTTAAGCGCTATGCTACAGTTTCTTGCAAATATTGATAAATCTGGTTATTAAAGAATATTTCCTGAAAGTTTTCAGGAACTCTTACATTGATGAATAGCATGAATCTTTTTGATTTCTGATACATTTTTCAGATTTACCATTTCAAGGGAGTCCGAGAAACAAAAATCTTCAAAATTTCCAAAATAATTTAACTGTACACACACACAGTAAAAAAAACTGTTTGTTTTTTCTTCTTAAAATGACGTTTAAATCATGTTTCAACCTCAATTCGAAGAGAAAATATTTTTTTCGTTTAGTTTATTTTGGAAAAATAGCTTTCAAGTACATGGTAGTCATAATAACGAATTGCTGTAAAAATGCGTTTTCCTTCATGATGGATTTTTCACCATTTCTCGTGTTTAAATTTTTATAACTTAAGAACCGTTAAAGATAACTGGTTCAAAATGGGAACATGTCATTCAGAAAATTTGAAAAAAAAAAAAATATTTACTTTTGAAAATATGATTTTTTTTAAGGTTTCATCAGTTATTTTTTATTTATTTATTTATTTTTTTTTAAGATTTTTACTTTAAATGTATTTAATTTTAATTTAAATTAATATTTTTAAAACTGCTGAATCAAAATTAAACCTTATAAATTTCTGTTGATTTAAATTTAAAAAAAGGAAATTCTACAAATAATATTTTGTGTTATAACGATTTTAAATTAGCCACTTTTTTAAATAAATTTTAATTTTAAAAAATTCTGAAAAGTTTTATCATATGGTTTTGTTTACAAACAATGTCGTTAATAATAGAAAAAGAAAGAAAGAAAAAAAAAATCAAAATTTTAACTCAATAAATGAAAATTATTTTAAAATGTGTCCCGAACCCACTTAAGAGGCCACTTCATTTAAATGAAAAGACCCGTTCGCTAATACTAATCCTATGGAAGAAATTTATAAAAATATCTCGGTTGCATTTTAATTTTTTAATTTTTATTTATTTATTTATTTATTTATTTATTTATTTTTGCATAGGATAGCTGTGATAGATCTGTATGCAGGCCGCGTTTTCCTTATTTGGTTCTGTTTAAAGATATTTCTCATAGACGCATCATTTTCGGAACCGGTTCGGCAAGCGAAAGCATCTTCATAAAAAATATCTGCAACCAAAATCGGAAAAGTAAAAAACAGGCTGCATTCAGATCCATCTTAGCTATCTTATGAAAAAAAAATCATTTAAAAATATTGAAATGTAACTGAGATATTATCTTTATAAATTTCTTCCATGGATTTAGCATTAGCGGATGGGTCTTTTGATTTTACTGAAGTGGTCCCTTAAGAAGTTATATTAATTTACAAACTGCCTTTTAAAATTGATGCTATTATTGCAGGAAATACTCTACAATGCATGTGCAGTTATTATTCTTGCATCTGTAAGTGCGGCGTTATTAACATTCTCTGAACGACTCATCTCAACTTTTCCTGGTCGAGGTTCTTTTAGAGCTGGCGGAGTAAGTACATTTTTTTTTTTTTTTTTTTTTTTTTTTTTTTTTTTTTTTTAATGATATATTATCTTGCCAAGACAGAAAAACCATGTCTCACGCAGAGATCATTAGACATTTTCCAACACTTATAGAATGCAGAAACGAAACCTTCATATTTAACAAGGATAGGAAAATATACAAGAAGACTCAAAAATATCCGTACAACTTTAAAATTGTATTTCAAAATGTAATTTTTGCCACTGTTATAACATTTGATGTGTCAAATTTATTTATTGTTAATTACATATTGTCATCATGCAGTTTAAATCTATTAGTCTGTTTTTTATGATAGGGATTAAATGTTAAGATATTATTTTGTGTGTAATACTTAGAGGAATTTTTATGTTTATTTTAATTTAAAAATGAGATTACCCTTTTTATGCAAATATTGTTCATATATTTATAATTTGTGTAATCAAGATTGATTTTAATATATATATATATATATTATTATTTTAATATGTATATGGGTGATTCTCAAAATAGGGGACAGTTTATGTCTTTCGGCATATAAAAAAAAATTGAGAGGTTTTCTGTCATGTTTTTATATTTAGATATGTTTGTCTTAATATTATTCATTATTTGCACTCAAGAATTACTCACTTTTTAGTTAAAAACACCTTAAAATAACAGAATAAATATTCAAAATGTCATTAGCATGGATGTCCACAGCAGCTGTGCCTTATATATACTAGCTTTTTCAAGAGTTAGTATCATGTTTATAAAATAAAACAAATGTTATTCTTTCTCTAAATTAATCAAGGAAAGGATTTATCCAATAAATTTCTTTTTAAAAATAAAATTATAGTACATAAAAAAAAGAATTAAAGTTTGTCCTCCATATTCGATTTTCAAAACAAGGTCATACTAAAACAGCTGGTTATTAATCAAAATTTCATTTTCACATATGACAATAGTTTGAAAATATAAAGTTTCTCCATGGCAACAAGTAGTCATTTTAAACCAGCCAGAAAATAGAAGCATGTATTGTATTTTAAGAATAGAAGTTGAATATTAGGGGGTTACATCAATTGTATGTCATTGAAATGGATAATAATTTTCATGTTTATTTTATAGTTAAAATTTTTATTTTATTTATTTGCATAGAACTTTTGTGTTTTAAAAAGCCCCAGAAAGGAATATTGCATTGTGATTATATTATGGCTCATAATCTTATTTAAATTAAAATTTGTCATTAGCATGGGCAGATATCAGTGTCATTAGCATGGTTTTTCTGTCCATGCTAAAGACTCCTATGTACATAAATGTAACCAGTGCTTATATTGTATCCTTTATAAAGTTTAATTTTACGTATAAATTTAGGTATTACATTTATTATCCCTAAAATATGCATTAAATCTGTAGGAAAATCACTAAGACAGCTTCTTACATTGTTAGTGTCAGAATGTTGCTCATGTAACAAAGTTTGCTCTTTGGTAATGTTTTTATTCTCCTTATATGTATATATGTAAAAGTGGAAACCATTTGCTGAAAAAGAAGGCTAATAAATATAGAAAAAAAAATATTTAAACAGGAAGAAAATAAAAATTTCATAATATATTTATTCCATACAATTTGTTTTGTCATTAGCATGGCTCAAAAAATACTAATTATTTTTTTAAATTAATTTTTAAATATTTAGCTCTGCTGACTACATGGAAAGTATACCTAATACTATATTAACAACACCTATTTTTTTCAGAAATTTTGCTAACAGTAATTTTTTTAAGATTTCATTTTTGAAATCGTCCCCTATTTTGAGAATCACCCATATAACCTTTAATTAACCGAGAAATTAAATAATATATATCATTTTGAATATTTATCTTTATTTAAGGTGATAATATTAAGTAATATCTATTATTTTTTTAAATAAATTTATGTATACTAAATTAGTGTCTTAATTGCTGTATAATATTCAGATGATGATTAATTATAATAATGATTTTGCGATAGTAAATGTAGGCTTTTCTAATCATAGCAAATCTAATGCTTGGCACAATGAAATTGATAGGGATTTCTTTGGATCATCAAAGAGTTACCTGTTATGCTGTCTCACCATTAATCTCAATTTTAAGAAGTATTTGTCTCCCAGATGCTTAACACATGAAGATGCACAACAAATTGATAACAGTTCTAGCTCTAATTTTAATGTATTATTCAGTGAAGCTTACAATATAATTTATTCGATTAATTGCAATATCTGTCAGAATATACTGGTCAAACATGCAATCCCTTGCACATAACACTAAATCAACACATATAGGATATTATTAAAAATGTAACTATAAAAATTCTAATTATGTAATGCAAATGTAAAGCTTACAATATAATTTGTTCGATTAATTGCAATATCTGTCAGTTAGAATATATTGGTCAAACATGTAATATATTGAACATAATAAATGTACACAGATAAGATATTTTTAAAAAATAATTATATTAATGTCGAACCTGTACGTTTCAGGTGCACACTTTTAAAAATATAACTATAAAAATTTTAAGTATGGATAAATATCTCAATGATAGATTATGATTCCATTTATATTAAATCTCGTAACTTATTATACCCATATGGGTTAATTTCTAAAATATTTAATCGTACAAACATTGTTTACACAAATACAAATAATCATAACATTATAGTAGTACCTATGCTAATTTAAATAATTTTTTTTTGTACTTTTGAATATATTGATGAGAGTAAACTAATAAAAAAATTTATATTGTAATGTTTCCTTTATTATACACAAGATCTACTTACAATGATTATTTTAACTTGAAGCTAATTATGTGTTTCATTTTCAGGTTATGGGATTGATCAACACAGCTTTATATGGTGCCAGTACTGTACTAGCCTTTATCGATTATACACGAAGTAGTTGATGGAAATCTTGTAAAGTTCTTGTTATATTGTTTTCATTTCGATCGCTTTTTTATATAATTATTTCCATTAAACTCATTGATGAACTTGTTTTATATTGTTATTTTAAATTAACAAATAAAATCATTGTTTAAGGTTCTTCTCAAATCCAAACTGGCTACTTTTTGACACGGACTATTTTGGATAATTTCAGTATGTGATTAAGTGAAAACTAAAAGTTAAATTAATTTTTTTTTTTGAGATAGATAAAACATAGAGTAGTGTACAGTCGTGAAAAAAAAAATTAAAACTCTTTACTAACTTCTTAAAAAATTATTGTAGACAAAAGTTATCGTAATTTTAAATGATACATAAAAATTTGCTTAGGGAGTCATCTACATATTAAAACAAAACAAAATTTCATTTATTTCAATGGCAATACCCAATTGTAACAAAATATTTTAAATATTCGGTTCATTTATGGGTGATTCTCCAATAAGTGGGTAATTTCAATCATTGATTTAGTGAAAAATAAAAATTAAATTTTAACCAATTTTTTTTAATAATTAGATGAAGTATAAGTTACTGAGTGATATACAACATCCCGGCATAAACTTTAAGCACTATATATTTAAAAAAATATTTTTTAATTAATTTGGTAATCAGTGTCACTACTGTCTCCAAGATAGTTGTTTACTTTATAAACCAGGATTTTAATAAAATTTATTTGAAAAATATGTATATTTTATTAAAATGTATATTTTTATAGTAAACAAATATAATGTTTAATGTATCATCTGTGATAAATCTGAATATTTTTTTAAGTTTTGGGAATAAGGGAACAGGGGTGACATTTACATGGACAGAAGTGACATACTTCCAAAACTTTTCACTTTTGAACATTTTAACAATTATAAATTATTTAACATCTATTATTTTTTCACTATTTTAAAATTTGAATAATTTTTTAGAAAAAAAAAATAACCAATAATAAGATAATGAGTAAATAAGTGAATTTATTTGGACAAAAATTTTAGTTAGAAAAAAGTGCTTAAGTACGAGAAATATTGCTCATTTAAAAATTTATATCATATAATTTGTCTATAGTAAAATATCTTGAAGTAACTGGTCGAGAGAGAATATCAATAACACACAAAATTTTATTGTTTGGAACATTCTGGATATCTGGTGTATTTGGCCAATAGAATCGGCTTTTATTCCTTAACATAAAGTTTATTTTAAGGATGTCATCATTTATTTCATCAATTAAACCTGTTAAAACCAACGTTGTAATAAGTAATATGAAAAAATAAAATACGTTGATAAAACTTTAAAATAAAAATTTAATTCTAAATAATAATTTAAAACTCCTCAGGAAATCAATTTTCATCATACACAACTTCAACCTAAGCTCCTACACAAATATCTTCACTTTGTGAACTAGGAGTTGATACTTCAGTATCTTTATAATCATTGGGCTTATCCTTAAAACAGGGAGATAAGTCTACAAATGATGGTTCTGAACAGTAATGTTGACATTTTTCCTGTGTGTCACATGTGAAACAGCTTAAATAATGCAGTTGAATTTTAAGATTTTCAAACTTACTCCAAGTGAGCTGATGCAATTTTAATACACTTGGAACAGATGGTATCATTGACTTCAAGTCATCTATGGTATTAATATCTGCTTCGGAGATTTAGTCCTCAAATAAATAATTTGAAAGGGGACAGAAGTGACAGGGACAGTAGTGACAAAATTAAGAAAATTGCTTTTGTGTACATAGTTAGGCTTACTAAGTCTGTCAATATGATATTTTGTACTAAGCAAAAGTATGTTATATCATGACATAATAATAAATAAATAAAAACAATAACAAGGACAGTTTAAGTAGGGGACAGTAATGACAAGTACCTTTCTATCCATTTTGTAGCTTGTAACTATTTTTAAAGTCCTTAGAATTGCGCATTGTGTTTTTCTGGGCAATTAACATGGCTCCTTCTACTAAATGAACCTGTTCGCCAAATTTTATCAGGCCACCTGGTGGTCGCTTTAGCAGTTTTATACAAGAGGACAGTAGTGACATAAAAACTAGGGGACAGCATTTCTCTGACTCAGAATACTTGTGAAACTATTTTTAATTTACAATAAAAATACTTTATTATGTACTTCGAAGTATAAATTTTTATTTTGGATGGTAAAATTATTAAAAATAGTTTGTCATCACACTTAAATTACACTTAAAATTGTTCCAGAACATCAGTACATGAGGTGAGGGACAAGGGACAGAAGTGACAAATTGAATATTTAAAGTACTATTACAGTAAAATTTTCAGTTATTTTCTTGAAAATATTTTTTGAAATTGTAGAAATACGTTACAGAATACATTTTATGCTAAAAAAATACTATACTGAATGCCAAAAAACAGCATGTAACCCAAAGGGACTGAAATTACCCACTTATTGGAGAATCACCCTTATGCTGTCAGAATTGGTTATTGCTGTTAAAAAAAGAAGCTAGGGTACGTTTTAATATGAAGATGGCCCTCTAAGCAGATTTTATATACATCATTTAAAAGTAAAATTTATTTTCAATCGTTTGGTACCAGTAACTTACTTCTACGATAATTTTTTGCAGAGTTATTAGGGGGTGTTTACTTTTTTCCCTCACGACTGTACAATATTCCGGCCTAAACTTTATACAGTATTTTTCTTTAATCGATCTACAACTAATTGACCCGTTTCTATAATTTATTTCATCGGTTCCCAACCTTTATTGGTACGTGATTCATTTTTAAGTAAAATATTGTTTCGCTACCCACCTAATATAAGGGTGTACATCAATATGAAAACTGATGTAGGACCTCAGTTTCAGTTTCAGCAAGGTGGGGCGCAGGGATGTAGTGGAGGGTATACGGGGGTATACGCCGTATACCTTCTGGATTTTTTTAAAGGAGCATCGTATACCCTCTGTTTCTCAAGGAAAGTTACAGTATACGCATTCTAGGGTATACTCTCTGCTTCGAGCGTATACCCTCTATTTAGAGCGTATACCTTCTGTTTAGAGCGCGTATATCCTCTGTTATTTTCATAACTACACCCCTGGTTGAGAGGTCTACCAAATGCCTTAAACACAAGAAATCCATCTAGCAGGGTATATCTACTACGCTAAAAGCAAAGGCCGAGGACCAAGACAGGGCTAGCCAAATGGAAAGGAGACCCTCGGTAGATGATCTAGTTCCAACTTTAGAAGAGACCAGAGGCACTGCCTGATTGGCACTCCAGATTACTGTAAAAATATATATTAGATAATAAATGCAAGAATAGAATATAAATACAATCATAATGGACAGACTTATCTGTTCAGGGCGTACCCAAAAATTTGAGATAACTGAAGTAACAGTGACTTAACAGTGATAAATGCAAAATTATATGTACAATGCAAATAATTAAAATGAACCAATAAACATATGCATAATTAGAAGTTGCAATAATCATATTTCTAACAAATTTTACTGTATGATGATAAATTTTCTTAGTTTTCAATAAGTTAAAACAGTAAACGGTTAAGACAATTTAGAGATAATTGAATAAAACAAGTAAAACAAACATAATAATAAAAAAATTGGTTTTCCTATCCTCCGAAAAAGGTAAATTTCCATATTAGAAATACGCTATCAACAAAAACAAGAATTGGTAATTCCATTGTGTGCAAGTGGAATAATAATGAAAATAACACTTACACAAACTACAAAAATAATTAAAAATAGATTCAATTATCATCAAAATATATTTTTATAATCAGCAAGATTTCTTACACTAAGGTTTACCAACGCGAACATCTAGTATATCACAGCTGAAAACAGGTTAATTTTAACCTATCCACTTTCTGCACGTAATTTATTTCTTTATTTGTTTTTCAAAAACAATAAAGTAGAAAAAGCATGTTTATACAAGTATGTTGTGTTGAACCCCATCAAGGACCTCAAAGTTATTTTAAATATTTTTTGGGTATTCTGGTCGTATATTCATCCAGAAAAAAAAAAAAAAAAAAAAAAAAAAAAAAAAAAATGAGGATTTTCCCTTGAAATGTTATTTTGATGCTGAAATTGTTATATTTTTTAAACAGATGAACAGAAATAAAAGATATATTTTTGTCGCAAACTTTAATTGTTCCGCGACTCACCAGTGGGTCACGCTTATCGTTTGGGAACCGCTGATTTATTGCACTCGATTCAAACTGGAAATTTATTTCAATAAAAGCCACATAGAATTAACAACGGAGTTCTCCATACTAAAAACAAATCTGGAAAAAATGCAGTGTCATTCTCATATAGGTACATATGTTAATAAAAAATTCCACTGAAACTTCTAGTAACGTTCGTAAAAAAAAAAAAAAAAAAAAAAAAAAAAAAAAAAAAAAAAAGTATTTTGTTTATTTGGCGATTTATTACCGATTGGCGACGAAACAAAATAAAAAAAAATACGCCTTTATTTCAAACTAGCTTTCCGCCCGCGGCTTCGCCCGCGTGGAATTCGGTTATATTGCGGTATAAAGCACAACTATAAGAAAACTTCTCATTTCCACGGAAAAAATGTAAGAAGCGCGATGTAACGCTGGATACGATTAGTTGTTAAACCAAAACTGAATGGTACACTATATTATATGTTTTCCCTTGTGGAGCAAAAACATGCAGATTTTGGGCACTGGAAAACCAGGAACACGCTACATAGAGCTGACCATGCTGACGTTGAGCCTGTTGCGATAAACGGACTTGAATACGAATATCATTCTCAGAAGCCCTCAAAGAAGCTTGGCGAGCGGCTTGCTCCTCAAGTCTTTGCTGGCGCTGAGATGGTAGCTCAGCAGCTTGTTCGCGCCTTCTTAATTCAGCATGGAGAGACGATTCTTGAGATCGGGCAATTTTCATTGCCCGAGCTTTAGATGAGGTGCTCGACAAATTAGATTTACGTTTGCGAGGCATTGTGAAAATATGAGTAAACTATAAACCTAAACTAAACTAAAATCTCAAACTAAACTATAACAATCTAAACGACGAACAAAGCGACGTAATTACCTATCGAAAAAAACAATAACTACATTAGATATCTACCTAGTAAAAAAGCACTAAACTAACCTAACCTAACTATTATACAGCTACTGCACATTGTTACCACGTTTAAAAAACACCCAGTGCCATCTATCGCATACCTCAAGAACTAAATAACGTAACTAATACTTATACCAATTAGTAATTCGTTGACTTATAGTTATTTCAGGATAAGTAGATGTAAAAAAAAAACATTTTAGACGATAAAACAAATAGTACGTCATCCCTCGGGAATTCCTCATTTTCGAGGATTCATTATCGTATCATTTAGCTTCTAAATTTACATGTTCATATTCTTTTGCAATATATAAGTAGATGTAAAAAAACAGTTTAGATGATAAAACAAATTGTACGTCATCCCTCGGGAATTCCTCATTTTCGGGGATTCATTATCGTATCATTTAGCTTCTAAATTTACATGTTTATATTTGTTTGCAATATTTTATCTTGTTTTAAACGACACACAGCGCCATCTCCAATCCATCCATCAAGCAAACTATATTTTTGTTTTCCCTCGAGAATATCAATTTTTTCCAGGATAAAAAGTACCCTATTATTTAATCCGGACTTCAAACTTTACGTCTGCAAAATTTCAAAGCAATCGGTTCAGTAGTTACGGCGTGAAAGCGGAACAAACAAACAAACTCACTTTCCGATTTATAATATTAGTAAGGATTATCGTACTTTTCGGTTAGCCTGGCGCAGTGTTATACAGGGTATCCACTCTCAACAGTGGCCAATGGCTAATTTCTAAACTTTTTGTCATAGACATATAGTTCCAATTGTAAAAATGCTTTAAAAAAGGTAAAGAAGTACTTTTTAAACAATTTAGGTAAAAAAAAAAAAAAAAAAAAAAAAAAAAAAAATACGAAAATGTAATTTTTATACGGTCCCTCAGTAGTATAAGTGATATTTAGTAATTTTTTACCACTACTCTAACAAGTAAGACAAAAAAAAAAGGTCCCATTGTTCTGCGATTAAAACTGACTGAGTAATAGCTGTTTAAAGTTGAAGCAACTTTTTTGCTACAAAATAGGGGTCAGTCAGAAATTTACTGGAAATAAAAATAACGTTATATATAAAATTTAACATTAAACATTGAGAGTAAAATAATTTTTACAATATCATTTTTAAATATATGTTGATGTTTACAAATTAAAGCAAATTATACATCTTGTATTAAAAATAAAAATAAAAAAAATAACCGAAATTTTGTTCATTTAAATTATGAAAAGCAACAGTCACAATTCGTTACAAAATTATACATATTTAAAATTCTATTAGATTATTTAAACTAATAGAATTTCGTGCAGTCCTATAAAATAAATAATTAGTAGTACGCACCTAAAATTGTATTAACAGTACACTATCATTGGATATAAATAATTGAACCTTGATCGGATATTTGAAAGTGAGTTAAAATTTTAATGCGAATTTTGAATTAGGAAAACATACATGCGAAAGTTATAAGTAAAAAAAAAAAAAAAAAAGTTTATCAAAACAACACACCTTTTTAAAATAAAATCATGAAAAGAAACAGATTCATTTCTTTACAAAATAAAACACATTTAAAAGTACAATTAAAGATGTGAATTTCAAAACTCGCCTTATCGCTTTTGTTTTCTATATCAGTCTATACCAATCTGCACTAATATAACACTACAATCTCTAGATTGATAATGAAAACCAATGGGCGCATTTAAAGGTTTTTCGCAATATCCAAAAATCTGATTTTCTTGTTAAAGTGAATTTTTAAACTCAAGTCTTCAATTATTTCAACCAGTCTAGAAGTTAATTAATTAAAATTAACACTACCATAAAACGTATACGGTGGCAGCACCTTCAGTTAAATCGCTTTAAAAATACTTCTTTACCTCATTTAAAACATTTTTGTAATTGGAACTATAGGTCTGTGACAAATGGTTTAGGAGTTAGTCATTGTACAGCGTTGGAAATGGACGGCCTTTAAAATACTTTAAGCACTTTTAGTGTACGTTCCCTTAAAGCTTAGTCCAACTCATCCGTTTTTAGTTACAGAAAAATGGTTTAAGTCATGAAATTTAAAGTTTCATAACTCGGTCAATTTTAATGTTAGATGAATGGGACCTTTTTTGTATTGCTTTTTAGAGTGATGGAAGATTTTTACTAAATATCACTTATAGGACCTGGGGACCGTGTAAAAATTTAATTTTTGTAATTTTTTACGAAAATTTTTTTGACCTAAATCGCACACAATTCTTTACCTTTCTTAAAGCATTTTTGCAATTGGAACTACATGTCTATGACTAACGGTTTAGAAATTAGCTATTGGCCACCGTTGAGAGTGAACACCCTGTATATAAATACATATTTATGTATATATACACACATCATATGTATACCTATATTCTCTAAGTACACATATATACATATATGTATATGTATACACATGTATATATACATATATATGCATGTATATGGATATATATATGTATAAATACTTTTATAAATACATCCAAAGTTATTCAGACAATACCAATAAAAGAACCAATGAAACCAGTATTTTTACATTCATATTATTAAAAACAGTTGAAGTTTGAAGAGAAATAGAAGGCAGATTACCAAATTACTAAGAAATATGTGGATAAATGGACATTATATAACCAATGTATAATACTTGCGTCCGACTAACCGAAAAGTGCCCAAATTCTCTAAAAAGAA
The DNA here is from genome assembly GCA_964019185.1 of Maratus speculifer. Taxonomy (NCBI): domain Eukaryota; kingdom Metazoa; phylum Arthropoda; class Arachnida; order Araneae; family Salticidae; genus Maratus; species Maratus speculifer. The sequence goes on along the minus strand of OZ025296.1, from coordinate 311,731,144 downwards.
GCATATTTTTATGCTGAATTTCATTAAGTAAGTTTAATTTAAATAAATAGCCTTTTATAACTAAAAAATTTTTCATTTTTACTTTTAGGAATCTACACTACATTTTTGCGCTTGACGAAGAAAGACTAAGCTCTTTTGAAAGGGCTTGCACAATTAATTTATTTTATGGTGTTTTAAAGAAGTTTTTTCACTTTAATTGTATAACACCAGCTTCAACTTTATATATTGTTTTAAGTCTTAGTTCATTAAGTATTTTCTTTTAAGAAAAATATACAGTACAGATTGAGAACATTTTTCCTTCCTTACAAAACAACCTACCGGGTGTCCCAAAAATGACTGATGGATTTTAAAATTCAATAACTTACAAACGGGGACAGCTATTTAAAAAAAATTTGCAGGAGGGTTATGTATAATGTCAGGATTTTTTTTTACCGTAATTTTTTATTTTAGTTCGAATTTCAAACAATAGGTGGCGCTGACGGCGATTGAAGGCCAGGTGATCAGTGCTGAGTGAAGCGTCGACCTGGCCTTCAATCGCCGTCAGCGCCACCCATTGTTTGAAATTCGAACTAAAATAAAAAATTACGGTAAAAAACTCCTGACATTATACATAACCCTTCTGCAAAAATTTTTTAAATAGGTGTCATCGTTTGCAAGTTATTGAATTTCAAAAACCATCAGTCATTTTTGGGACACCCGGTATATATGCATGTATATGTTATATTATATGAATAAATCTAAAAACACTTCGCGGGTGAAAGGAAATGAATCACTGGGTGTAAGGGAGGTAGTTACCTGCCTCCCTTACATTCGAATGCATGATTTATCATAGGATTAATAGACTACTCTAATCAAGCGAAAAGACCCGTTCGCTAATGCTAATCCTATGGAAGAAATTTATAAAGGTATCTCGACTGGTTGCATTTCAATATTTTTAAATGTTTTTTTCATTGAATGACTGAGATCGATTTGTACAAAGAATGTTCTTTTTTATTTTTGCAATTTTGATTTTTTTTTTTTTTTTTTTTTTTTTTTTTATGAGGACATTTTTATTTTTAGAATCCGTTCCAAAAATTAAACGGTCCTTCTTAAAAATACTGATAAACAAAATCGAAAAAAGTAAAAAAAAAGGCCTTTATTCCAATCGATTTCAGCTATCCAATGAAAAATAAATAAATAAAAATATTGAAATAACTTTATAAATTTCTTCCATAGTTTTAGCATTAACGAACGCGTCTTGACCACTTGACTGAAGTAACCTCTTAAGATGAGATAGTAGAGTAGAACAGCACGAGCTGAATATCTTCACTTTGAAGGATTTCGCAGACAAAAGATTCTGAGTGAAAAGAAATACTGCCAAATTAGCTTTTTTTTATATAAAAAAGTACCATTCTACTTGAATTTCTAAGTAGAAATTTTTGTTTTATTTAATCACTGGATGGTTGTTATTCAATAACACAAGCTATGCAGAAATTCTAGTAGGATGATAGTTTTCTAATTAATAAAGCGAACTACATTAAAAACACTAGTTATTAGGTGCATCATCATTTATAAATATGGATCTAGGACCGATGCTCATAGAAAAGAAAGCGTAAGGACCAAAGACATCTCACGTGCCTCTTTCACCAGTAACAGAATCCGTCTCAAAAATATGGAAGTCTGTTCTGCTGTTATGCTACAGACAGCAAATATCTTTCCTGAAGGTAAATGAGCATTTTTACTCTTGTAACATGCGTATTCCAAAGAAAAAAAAATAGACTGTCACGTATCACGTGACCTGAGCTCTGCTGAATTAAAAATGTACTTGTAATATTTTTCGTCTTAAAAAAATCTGGCAACACTATTTTCTATTTAAAAAAAAACTTTCTATTCTTAGTGATGTTCGAAAATCCGAAAGTTGGTTGTGAACAGTGAGTTCATGTCTTGTGTTGGTGGCGTGTGCAAGTAGAATTATGTAAAAAAAAAAAAAAAAAAAAAAAAGCTTTATTTGTAAATAGTTTATGTGTGTTTATTGTTCTAAATGTTAGTGCTGTCTTTCAAGAAATAAAAAATCCCTGTCGGCTGGGCCTATAGGCGGAGGTAGATTTCGAAGAGTGCTCAATTCAACAAAAAAAATATATGATTAGAGATAAACCCAGTTTAATAACTTCATTTGGCCGTTTATGAAAAATTTTTAATTTCATTTTTCTTCAAAAACTGGTTTTATCAGAATCATTTTAAGAAAAATTCAGCTCAAATGCCCGTTTTGACAACATATTTTGAAATAGATTCTGAATTTATTAAAAAAAATCGACCAAAACAGTGCATTATACAGCTCCCAAATAACAAAAAACTGTCAGTTGAATGCATTTGAGAAAAAAATTGAATTTAAAAATGAGTCATAAAATAACCTATTTCTTGTTTGAATACATACTTAATTCTTTATTCATGATTGCTCGGAAAATTTTGTGCGAAATACTCACTTTGACAGCATTTAAAAAAATATATTCTATCTTTATCAAAAAACTGGCCAATGCGTCACAGTATATAGTTCCTAAATAAGAGGATCTGTAAATTGGATGCGTTTGAGAGCGAAAATGGATTTTAAAACGAGTCATAAAAAACGCAATTTGCTATGTGAAAACTTCCTTTCAAATCACGAAGACTTCGGGAAAATCTGTTCAAAATACCCTTTTTGGTAGCCTTTTTCAAAATATATTCTGTCTTTATCAAAAAACCGATCAATGCATCACATTATATAGTTCCTAAATAAGAGGATCTGTAAATTGGATGCATTTGAGAGCAAAAATGGATTTAAAAACGAGTCAGAAAAAAACGCAATTTCTTATTTGAACACTTCCTTAAATTTTCAGTCACAATGATTTCGGAAAATTCTGTTCAAAATACCCTTTTTGGTAGTCTTTTTAAAAATATATTCTGTCTTTATCAAAAAACCGATCAATGCATCACATTATATAGTTCCTAAATAAGAGGATCTGTAAATTGGATGCGTTTGAGAACAAAAATGGATTTAAAAACGAGTCAGAAAAAAACGCAATTTCTGTTTTGAATACTTCCTTCAATTTTCAGTCCGGATGACTTTCGGAAATTCTGTTCAAAATACCCTTTTTGGTAGCCTTTTTTGAAATATATTCTGTCTTTATCAGAAAATTGACCAATGCGTCACTTTATACAGTTTCTAAATAAGAGGATCTACCATTTGGATGCATTTAGAATCAAAAATGAATTTAAAAATGAGTCAGAATATAAGCAGTTTAGATTTGAGGTTTTTTCTCCAACTCCTATTTTTGTTTAATTTCTTTTTGCTATACGAATTGATCCTATGAAAAACTTGTCAATATAAAAGTTGTAGATATTTTTGAGAAGATGTAAAATAAATTTAATCAGATTTGATATCTTAAAAATTGACGGAGTTATGGATTTTTCTCTTTTTTCAGCGCCCTTTTTCTTTTCGTTTTTAATTTTTTTCGTCGGTAAAAGTCTGTCCTATCAAAAACTTGTAAATACAAAAGTTTTAGATAATTTTAAGAACATTTACAAAAAATTTAGTTGGACTTGATATCTTGAAAATTGACGAAGTTAAGAATTTTTTTCTCTCAAAATCCCTGTTTTTTTCGCCCCTTGAGCCCACTTCTAAATTTATCAAAAATCTGTCATGCATATACTTTTGGCCCATTTTTAAGAAGTAATATAAACTTTAAACCGATTCGATATCTACTTTAATTAAGAAGTTATGGCGTTTTTTCGGTTTTCACAAAAACGCCCCCTATTCCGACCCCCTTGGTCCGATTTTGCCTATTAACGAACTTAGCCAAGATTTTATCCCCTTTGATTTTATGTGCAAGTTTGGTGGAGATTGGTGAAAAATTATAGAAGTTATCGTGTCCATAAAAAAGTGAGATATATATATACAGGGTGATTCAGCTCGTCGGTGACAAACTTTAAGGATCGATAGAGCACACCTAGACGAACATTTTTGAATAGGGAATGTAGGGTCCCTGACGCGATGGTAAGGCGCTAGGCGCTTTCGAAAATTTGGGTGCCAAAATTCGAAACGTCATAAAAACTAGGGAAATGGTTAGATTTTCTTGCTTGTTGCGTCGAAATGATTCTGTTTGTTTAGACTTTCTTCAGTACCAATTTGATAAGCGTATCTCTTAAAACATGGATAGGGGGCGCTGCAGACTTTGGAGAGCTAGACAACAACTTTAAGCCCGTTATTTTGATAATTTAACACATGCTCGCCAAAGTTTATACTCTAACTTAAAGTTTGAACCCAAAAGTAGAGCCCTGCAAAAAGCGTAAGAGCCGGAATAAAATGTCAAAGTACAGGGTGGTCGAAACTCGAAGGCTCCTAAGAGATAAACAAACAGATTTCTTGACTTATGGCATGCATTTTCATGATTCTGTTTGCTGGGGCTCTCTGAAACTCAGTTGAACGGTACAAAAAGAAACATCGATAGGGGGCGCTTTGGGCAAAAAACATAATTCGTTGACATTTCGGACGCTAACTGGAAACGGGGCGCTACGATCAGTTAGAAACAAAACAAGAGAGTAATTTACTTATCATAAGAAGCTATTAAAACTGCAGTTTGTTTGTTTTTTTTAACAAACAAAGCTGGTTTCAATCATGCACAATGCGCGCAATAAAATTTACATAAGGTGCTTTTTGCTGATTTATGCAAAAGATATCGTACCATATCGATATGCAAAAGATACGTAATGCGTAGACGACAACGCGAGATGACGTAGTTGTATGCGCAGACACGTCTTTTGAACGTGCGGTACCTACTTAAGCTTCGGGTTACTTGTCTGCAGATCGGTAGTAGGATGGAACGGTACACAAACTCTGAATTGGCTGACATGCATTTGGCGTATGGCGCTGCTGGTTGTAATGGACGAGCCGCTCAGCGGTTGTACGCCGAGCGTTACCCCAACAGGCAAATCCCCTGCCATGCCTTCTTCGCTCGAGTACACCAGAGGTTGTCCACAACGGGATCTTTCGACGGAGGCAGGCCTGAACGGGAGCGATCAGTGAGCACCCCCGACAACGAAGAGGCTGTGCTTAACCTGGTTGAGGACAACCCAGGTCTTAGCACGAGAGATATCGCCAGACATGTTGGCATTTCGCAAGCAACTGCGTGGCGCATCTTACGTTCCCGGAATCTGCACCCCTACCACATCCAGCGGGTGCAGTTGCTCAGAGAGCAGGATTTTGGCCCTCGAGTGGAATTCTCAAGATGGTACTTGGCGATGAGATCCAGGGATCCCCGTTTTGTAAACAGCATTTTGTTTACGGACGAGTCCACCTTCAGCCGGGAGGGAATGTGGAACGCCCACAACAGTCATGTGTGGTGTGATGAAAATCCACATGAAACCAGAAGCCGAGCAGCCCAGGAGCGTTTCTCAGTAAATGTGTGGGCCGGCATTCTGGGGGATTGCCTCATTGGCCCTTATTTGTTACCTGAACGGCTGACAGGTGGAAATTACCTGATTTTCCTGGATCAAGTGCTGCCGCAGCTTCTGGAGGAGGCACACGTACCCGAAGGTTCGCGTCGCCAGATGTGGTTCCAGCACGATGGAGCTCCGGCCCATTACACGAACGACGTGCGTCTCCATCTAAACGCAAGGTATGGCCAGCGGTGGATCGGGCGTGGGGGTCCAGTTCACTGGCCTGCCCGATCACCAGACCTCACCTGCTTGGATTTCTTCCTTTGGGGTTACCTGAAGGCCGAGGTATACCATACACCTGTCAGCAGTGCTGAAGAACTTGTGGCGCGCATTGTGGCAGCTGCAGGGCAGATCAGAGATACTCCTGGCATTGTTGGAAACACACACTCCTCAATGCGACGGAGGTGCGAAGCCTGCATCATGGCCCAAGGTCGAAATTTCGAGCATCTTCTGTAGTGTTATTTTTTGTAAATAAATTTCCAGTATCATTGATGTTTTTGGTCTAAATTTATTCAGAAGTGTTGAGCAGAGGTAGAAAATGTGTTTTCATTATTACTAACTGATCGTAGCGCTCCGTTTCCAGTTAGCGTCCGAAATGTCAACGAATTATGTTTTTTGCCCAAAGCGCCCCCTATCGATGTTTCTTTTTGTACCGTTCAACTGAGTTTCAGAGAGCCCCAGCAAACAGAATCATGAAAATGCATGCCATAAGTCAAGAAATCTGTTTGTTTATCTCTTAGGAGCCTTCGAGTTTCGACCACCCTGTACTTTGACATTTTATTCCGGCTCTTACGCTTTTTGCAGGGCTCTACTTTTGGGTTCAAACTTTAAGTTAGAGTATAAACTTTGGCGAGCATGTGTTAAATTATCAAAATAACGGGCTTAAAGTTGTTGTCTAGCTCTCCAAAGTCTGCAGCGCCCCCTATCCATGTTTTAAGAGATACGCTTATCAAATTGGTACTGAAGAAAGTCTAAACAAACAGAATCATTTCGACGCAACAAGCAAGAAAATCTAACCATTTCCCTAGTTTTTATGACGTTTCGAATTTCGGCACCCAAATTTTCGAAAGTGCCTAGCGCCTTACCATCGCGTCAGGGACCCTACATTCCCTATTCAAAAATGTTCGTCTAGGTGTGCTCTATCGATCCTTAAAGTTTGTCACCGACGAGCTGAATCACCCTGTATATAGATAGATAGATAGATAGATAGATAGATAGATAAACTGGTGCGATTGCAATAGGTAGTATTTCTTACGAAATCTACCTAAAAGTATTTAAAGAAGATTGTAGCCCTGAGATATCCATATTTAGATAAGTAATGCTTTTTTCCCTTGTAAATAAGTAAGACGAGTTCTTACACTCTAAAGCTGCTATTAGACACACGGACTTTAGGCGAGACAAACTTTTCAGTGGATTTTAACTCCAACATTTTCCCATTCAAAGGGGGACAAAGGTTTGCAACTGTCTTTGAAAAATTCGGAGGAAAAGCCGTAAAACCAGTTTCTACTCGTGCCAGGCGTTAACATTTATCGCCTACTCGTATCAATCGCTTACCTCTGATTCGTTGAAACGTTCGATGTTGGATGAAAAATCTAAGCTAAGCCAGATTTTTTTGAACGTGCGGAAAAAAGTCTGGGAGACATTGCAGTTTGCTATTACACTGGGAGTTGGGAGGATATTTCCCGGAAAGTTGGAGGAAATAGAGTGTTGGCTCAAAAGTCTTACTAAATGTTGGTGTATCTGATAGCGGCTTTAGTTTCTTTGTGAGAATAAGTCTTATGTTCTCTCGAGGTCATTTTATGACTAGAATCAGGTTAAAAACATAATCCGGACTCGCCCATGAGAATGACATTGCTCCCATTACTCGCGGCTCCAATGAAAACATGCGAGTTTCTGAAAAGATATAAAAGGCATGCACAATGCGAATCGCGTAGTATAAAAAATCAGCATTTTCATAACCATACCACCAGGGAGGATTGAGAGAGGGTGGTGCACAATCAAACTTTCTAACACTTTTTCTGATTGAAAAAAAATGTAGATTTTGTGTTTAAAGTCGAACACTATTTTTCAAAAGAAAATATAGAATCAATTTAAATTAGAATTGAACTATTTTAACAGAATTAAACTTAAATAATGCAAAAGACTCGTCAGCGTTAATAAACCTGATTTGGAATAAGCCTAAATGACAGAGCTTTTTCTCAAATTTTGTTGAAATCTTGAAAATTATCTAGTTAAAGAAGCTATAAGGAAAGATGTGTTAGGTAGCTTTTGTTACAAAAATTAAAAAGCTACCTATTGCAGTCATTCAAAGGAAAGTACTTCAGAAAAATTTCGGAATATTTTCACAGATCATGAACCTTAGACCCTAAAATCACCCTCCGTCCAAATGTTGACTTATATTATCTGATTTATGTCATGAGTGCTTGTTAACCGATTTAGTTGAGATTGTATGCATAGTACATACCAACATCTTGTCCGAGTTCATTGGACAGCTTTATCCGCCATCTTGTTTCAATTTTTTTAATTTAAAACTATTGTGTGGCAAATAAATTAAAAATTGAAAAAATGTTCTTTCTTAAGAATTGGACCTTAATATAAGAATTTTTAAGCATATTTTGTTTTGTCTTTATCTTAAAAAATGGCTGAGATATAGCAGTTTGAATTTCTAGGGTGGGTGACATTTTGAAACAATCTAATTTTTGTCTTGCTGCAACTCTCGTATTTATACACTTATTTGGATGAGATTGATTGTATGCATAGTAAATAAGAGTTCATTGGCCAGCTTCATCAGCCATCTTATTTCAAAATGGTGGCCATTTGCATCCTAATATTACCGGGTAATGCTTAAATACTATCAATATCATTTAACTTCGAATTTTCGCCAAATTTGGCAAAATTGGCCCTAAATTTGGCGAGCAAAAATAAACAACCATAAATGGTGCCAACTTAATCTAGCAAACTAATTTGGGGCATTTTTTTAAAAAATAATCAGTAGTTATATCTGTTAAAAATTTTACATTTATTAAATAATTTAAAGATTAGTATTTTTTTTTTTTTTTTTTTTTTTTTTTTTTTTGCAAATATTGGAAGAAATTTTAACAATTGTTGGACTATACCGAAAAGGTTTGATCTTATAGGAACAGGTCTTTTAGACTAGAATAATTGCAGTCGGGTTCTGAAAACATTTTGAAAGTTGTTGAAATATGGATTAACCTCAGAGTTAGTGTGGAATTACTCCATTATAAGTATTTAATTCTGCCAATTATGAATACAGTAATTGGATTTTCTTTTAATATATCATACCGAATAAATTCCTTACGAATTACCAACAAATTGTCAGTAGAAAAGGATAATCAGGCTGAAGGGTGGTTGAAAATTGTAAAATCAAAATATCTATCCGCTTTAAGCTTTGTAGACAAAAGACAAACAATTGTTTCCTGAAAATACCTTTAATAAAATCTGTTTAAACTGTACATAGGTACTCTTCCAAATTGGTGGTTGTAGATGGAAGTAAACACGTTGAATTTTGGAAAAAAGGCAAATAATTTTTCTCCTTTTTTTACCGAATAATACTACGCTTAGAAAATTGCGTCTACAGAGGTTTATTTTATATAGAATTTTAAATCTTAGTTTGAGCTTGAATTTTAATTTTTTCGATCATTTTTCGCAAGTACTTCTGATTATATTTTAAATATAAATATATTTTTTAATGCAAGAGGCAATATTTTCTACAAATATTTTACAGTAAAACAACAACAACAACAACAATAATAATAAAAAGGCTTCATGCAATTTTTGTAGAAAATGCTTAATTTTTCAAAAGAAACAGAAAAAAATGTGTAAAGCAAGACATTCGATTTATTTTATTAAAATATTTCAGTTATACAGCTAATCTTCCGCGACCTGATCCACAGCCAAGTTAACATCAAACATGAGCAAAGCTTGACTTCAAGTGACTTAGTAATTTCAAACGCATGAAAAGTACATTACTGATTACAGTAGTTGCATTAATTTCCCTCGAAACCATTGCTCCCTAGTATACTCCAGTTCATTGTGGGGTAGCGATTAGGAAAGAATTTCCGGTCGCTACATTACAATCCAGAAACACTTGAGCCCCTTTGGCGGCTTGGAGTTGGCAGCTTTTGGCACTTTCGTTGGTAGAGAAAAACCAGTTTTTAGGAAGGAGAAATGAATTGCAGCTCTTTGTATCGTGTAAACAGGGTACTGTGTAAATCTATAGTTAAATGCTTTGGAAATACAAAATGACTCCTCTATTCCCAAAACAAATGATAAATTTTGTTATTTTAGAAAATAATTTATAATTCTGATTTTTATAATGCAAATATTTTGTTTCATTTATTTAGATTTCAAATTTTTACAACTTTTAATGATTTTATTACGCATTGTTGTTAATATATTTACTATACCTGCAACCTTTTTTTTAATTGTTTTGTTTATACAGTTTCTTAGTTTTTGTAAAATCGTAAAACTCTTCAAGCAGAAATGTAAATTTAGAATTTTATAAAGAAATTCTAAAATTGGTTTGGGTGATAAAACAGATAGAAAATAATAATAATAATAATAATAATAATAATAATAATAATAATAAAATGACTATTCAGATAAATGTTGATTGTTTGAACTGCTGTTAAAAATCAAATTGCCCCCGAAAAGATATTTTGAACCTTATAAGTTTAATACTTATACCAAAAGAAAAAAAATCTATTAACTGTGTTAGAAGAATTGCAAACGTAAAAAAAGTTTTTGTACGTAATATACTATCAGAGGTGGCGGAAAACCGCTGCCAATAATTTATACGTATACATATATATATATTAGCCAACGATTTTACTATTTAAAAAATACCAGATTTACCACTTGAAAAAGGAAAAAAAATAGTTTATTTTGTATTTGAATAAAATCATATAAACAATTTTTTAGGTGTAATATTTTTTGTTTATAAGATTTAAGATTTATTCTAAATTAAAATACATAGCAAAATTATGTATTTTGTGTAATTATTAAATTTCTAAACATTGTAGATTAGAGATTTTATTATTATATTAAGACCAAAGAATAAGTGTTTCCTTTCAGAAAATAAATTTTATACTGAAATAATCTAAACGATAATGATTAATATAATTGCAAGTTAATAATGAAATATCGCTAAAAAAAAACAAAGATCAACATTTGAGATAATCTGATAGAGTAGGGACAATATAACTTTTTATAGCTAAAAAACATTACTTTTGCACACATATTTTTCACAAAAAAGCAGCTTTTTTTAAATTTTTCTTTCACTTTAAAAATAAAATTTGTAAATTTGACAACTTGTGGTACAAAGAAAAAAAAATCTATGATGAACATATTTAATATCGCTGCGTTTAAAATTTATTTTTTCATGACGTAGAACGATTAACATTTAAAGAAAATGTTATTGAAGCGTTGCTGTCATTATGTTTTCTAATATATATACATATATATATACAGTAAAACTTTTCTAAAGCGACCATATTCCGTTAAAATAAAAAGTGCTCGCTCTAAGAAGTAGTCTCTTAATGGAGGTCATGTATAAATCTAGATTTTAATTATTGGAAAAAGGTAAAAATTAACGTTATTAAAATTTATTTTTACATCCAGAAAAAAATTAATTTAACTATCAAAACAAAAGTTAATTACAGCAGATTAAAAAAAAATAATTTATTGACGCATGTTTTGAGGTTACGCTTTTATCCTTTTATTTTAAGGTCCTTTCAAAGTTCAGTAAATAAATACATTTTTTATAAGCGGCAACAAATAATGATGATTTCATTACTTTATCTATTTCTTTGAGAATTTCTTGACAAAAGAGGACAGCAGAGTTTATTGACAAACATTTTTAAATAGCCATCAGAGTTAAATACATTGCTTATAAAGACAATAAGATATTTAAACATTTAAAAGTCACCTGAATAAAAAAAAATCTAAACTTAGTTTAGAAGTTTGATGAATAATGCGCTCTCCGTAATTATTTTTCTAATAAAACCTTCTTCAAGCGACCAAAAAAAAAAAAAAAAAAAAAAGAAAAAAAAAAAGAAAGAAAAAACGGGATTTGTTTTAGTTTTTTTAAAGAAATGGGTCGCTCATGGAATTAGTTCAACTGGGATGATGACTGATCGGAGGTAAAATTTGTATTGAGCCTATGGGAATAAATTTTGTTCCATGAAAAAATGGTCGTTCAGGGGGGTTTCACTGTATTTAATTTAATTTTTAAGATAACAGACATCATTTTATTAAAATATTATTATTTTTTTAAATGCAATAGTTCTAATGATTAACCAGATTACACTATTTTTTAAACTCGTTTCACGTATGAGTCAATAAATAAAAGCAAATTAAAAAAAGTCTCATTACGATTACAAATTTAAAAAAGAACTTTGAATATTTAGCATTTGAAGCTTTTAACAATAATTTAAATGTTGTTTGTGTTATGTATCATAGAGCTAGTTGATAAATGAAGTTAAGAATAATAGTAACAACATGTAATGTTTAATTTTATTTTTAGATGCTTTCTAAATGTTATTATTTCTTTTTAAAAATAACTTTGAAAAATTGCCGTTTTAACATACATTTTGCGGTTATTTTTCTCAATTTCATTTTACTTAATAAACGAACAAATGTATTTTTCTATTCAACCCATTAATGCCTGAATTATTGTCTTCGTTAAAATTTAGATTTTGCATTTCCTACCATTTTTTTAAATATGAGCAACTTTTATCTCAACTTATCAAGGAATTTGTCTCGCGAAAAAAAGTATTTATTTATCTTCCTTTTTACGGGCATGAAAAGCGTTTACTTGTCCTTTTTATAACCGTCCCAAAAATGGGATGCCAGGCGCTAATGGGTTAAATTAAATTAGCAAACATTTTATTAAATAACCATTTTTTTTAATGCAACATATATAGCTATAATGTAAGACATGTATAAGTTATGTACAAAAAACATGCACTTAAAAAACAATAACAAACAGATCTCTAGCTCTTAGATTGTGCGAAAATAGTATTAATAATGACGGAAATCACAAGAGGATTAGTAAAGTCACAAAAATAATAGAAATGACAGTGTAATTTGTATCAATTTATTATATCAGAGGTTCCCAAAGTGTGCTCCGCGGAGCCCTTGGGGCTCCGCCTGAACTTTTCTAGGGCTCCTCGGTGTTCCAGGAAAATAAACAAAACATTAAAAAAATAGCATAGTGAGAGATTTTCAAAAATATGTAGCAATTTGTGTGGGTGTGTATGTCAAAAATAAATATATCTGCAACTGGGTTGAAAAACACAATAATACATCTAGAATCTACTTAAGAATTTGCATTGCACTTGTATTTATTTTTCTTAAAATATTTTTGGTTTGAAATGCTTTATTTTATGTTTCTGCGTTTAATGCTTTTTAAAAATTTGATTTAAAGTAAGCTACACGATATAGTATTCTGAATCAGATGCACAATGCGAATCGAAACAGAAAAGTCCTGCCAGTACTGTTAACTCTGCTTACCGAACAAAAAGGAGAACAGTTTTATTCTTTGGAGCTGAATGATGCCATAAAAATAATAAACTTTATAAAATTAACACCACCCAAAAGTAGATTTTCAAACTAATTTGGGTCATTCCAAAAATAAAGGTCCCTTTAGAGAAATTTTTTTTCAAAAATTTTTTCATTTAAAATGAAACAAAAATATCATTGAGAGGGTTGTATACATATTCAAGAGTAGAAATTGAATATCAGCAGCACACTTTTTTTAAAATATTTATCCCTACACTTAGAAACACAGACACATTGGCTGAAAAATGTCCCCTGTGTTACCATATTTTAAATAATCTTCTCATTTTTTCTTACTAAAATAGAGAATTCCTTTTACAATATTAACACTTTGATATAAATGCTCTTATTCAGTGCCATATAGTTTTTTGTTTATGTATATATTTTTTCATGATATAGGCATATTATGTCCCCCGTGTTACCCTTTTTTCATTCCCCCTGTATAAAACTTTATATAACTTGGTAAAAATTACTCTAATATAATAAAATTATCGTAAAACTTATTTATACATATTAGCCAGTGCATATTATAAAACTGATTCATAAGAAAGTTTTTTCGCTTTTGTTCTGATAAAGGAAATGTCAGTAACATAGAGGACAATAAAGTAACAAAGGGGACATCCTAATTGAACATAAAAAAAAGTAACAATTTTAAAAGTGTACTTATGTATTAATTAAAAATGTATTTCTGATACAGACCAACAAATGCATTAAAAAACAGGATATTCTGTTGCATTTCATTTCTAAATTTGGGTTTTTTTGTCTCAACAACATATCAACCAATATCATGGTAACACAGGAGACTAGTAACACAGGAGACAAAATGAAATAAATTATCACCTATGTATTACTATTTTCATAGAAACAATGTAAAGTTAGATGGAATATTTTCTTTTAATTAAGACTTACAATTTAAATGCCAATAAACTAGAAAATTAATAATTAATCGAAATAAATCAACAGTAACACAGGGGACATACAAAAAACACACCCACCTTCAAAAATCACCTTTACTTAGATAACATTCTTCAAAATTTAACAAATGAGGAAAATGACTACCTAGGATGAATACTAACTCTAAAAGTACATGAATGACTGCTGTTAACAACATTTAGATTGCAAATTCTTATTTTAATAGGAAGAAAAAAGTGGCGGTAACACAGGGGACAAAAATTAAGGGACAAAGGAATTTTTCTTATAAAATGAAGAAAAATATTTACAAAAAATATTTAAAGTATATAGGGATAATATAAAGACTACAAAGACATAAAAAATATCCTGAAAGATAACTTAAACGATACATATAGTAAAAAAAATTGGGTTTAAAAAGTAAAAATTGTTCTTGGGACATGGCTTTTTAAAGGACACAATTATTATGAAAGTTTTTTGAATAACAATAAATGGAATTTATCTCAAATTTAAAAATTGCATTAAAGAAAAATATCTTTAAAATATATTTTCCAATATTTAAATTTAATTTTGAACCAAAATTTAAAAAATATAGCAATACAAAGTGTCGGGACACCAAAGGGTGCTTTATTTTTGGAATGACCCATTTACGAAGTTATAGGAAGCCTGCATCAGTGCTGAAGTAAGATAGTTATTCCGAGGAAAATCGTTGATACGTTTGTTGGAGCTGTGCAGAGGTTGAAGACTTTTTCACAGATCACAACCCTCAATTAGGATCAATTTTAAATGATGAAGATTGGTCATGTAAATTGGCGGACATTTTTAGTAAAATGAACGAAATTAGTTTATCGTTGCAGAGAGAAAGTGTTACCGTTTTTGATGCAAACTCCAGAGTGTCGGCATTTAAGAGGAAACTTACCTTCTGGCCTGAATGCGTAGAAAAGGCTGATATAAAGTGTTTTCCTCTTACTAAAAGTTCTTAAATGATCATAATATCAAGTTTGAAAAAAAAAAAAAAATCAGAATAGTATTCAGGATTATCTCGAATATCTGATAGATTCATTTGACGATTACTTTCCAGCTTTTCAAAATTGATGCTGGACAATTTCAAATGGGTACTAAATCCATTCGATGTAAAAATAAAACCACACAGCTTAAGCTCTGTGGTATGCGATTAGAATTTCATTGATTGAACAATTCAAAGCAATTCAGAAATCTCTTTTCAAAGCAAGCGTACCACTGAATTTTGGTATCGTTTGAAAGATGTATATAAAATCTTGTCAGACAGAGCAATATTAATTTTATTCCCATTTTCAACGACACATCTGCGTGAAGCTGAATTCTCCACTTACACAAGTATCAAAACAAAATACAGAAAATCGTTAAATGCAGAAACAGACATTCGCTTAAAATAGTCGAAAATTGCACCAGATATAAAAAAAAACTCTGCAAAACGATTCAAGAACATTTTTTACACTAATCTTTTATGACTTTACGCAGAATAATAATAAAAAAAAAACTACCCGCATTTAAGGTTTGTATATATTGCATAATTTTTATTTTTTGGGATATTAATTTTCTTAAACTGTTTATTTTATTTATTTATTTTTTTTAATTTTACTTATTTAAAACTTCTATCCTAGTTTTCAAAAGTGTATTTAATTTTTAAAACAATGTCCTTCACTTAAAACGTCTTTTTTTAAAAGATCTTGTATCATTTAAAATCCCTTACTAGATTCATTTGTGTGTGATGTGAGTATATTTTTTTTATTTGTATATCTTTTATTTTATTCAACCCGTTTATGTTTTTTGAATTAATTTTTTATTATTAAAATTTTTTATACTTTTTTTTCATAGTAAAATAATGTATGTCTCTTAAAGTACATTTTTATTGCATTTTCTATCATTTAAAGCCCTTAAATTCATATTACATTTGTGTATTTTTTTTTTACATATAAATTTAAATTCTTTAAGCTGTTTATGTTATTTGTATATTTAAATTCTCTGTACTGTTTTTCATTGTACAACAATGTTTGTCGATTATAGCACCCCTTTTGTAATATCTTGTATCATTTAATAAACCCCTCATTGAATTCATTTAATATTTATATAAGTTGTGTATAATTTCTCGTTTCTTTTCGTAACTTTAATTGCTTTAATCTGTTTATTTTATTTTTATAATTTCTTATTTATTTAAATTTTCTATCCTGTTTTACATAATTGTACTTAATTTTATAAACAATGCATTTTGCTAAAAACGCATTTTTTTTTTTTTTTTTTTTTTTTTTTTTTTTTTTTTATATATATAATCTTGTATTACTGTGCAACCATCTATTTAAAAATTTCGTTTGTATGGTCTCTGCCCCATTTTCCAATCAGAAATAAGTCTGTACAAATTTAAAAAATATATACTCGTTCTTTATATTTGTCATCACACTAAAAATTGAAAAATTTTCTTAGCTCCACCCCCTTGCTTTGACTTTTTGTCAATGAGTACCCGCGCTGATATAAATTTAATCCCACGCATCTATCCCATTTTGTTAGTAAAGTTTTTCTACTAGTTGCAGTTCGTTTAACATGTGTAGTTTTTAATTGCATGTCTGTTTTGAGGCAAAAACAATGACGAAAGAAAGTTTTTCCCAAAACTATAGTTAATAGTAAAATATTTTAAATAAAATATTCAAAAAAGTGAACAATGCTACACCTAATAATACAGCTTATAGATTTTACCCCGCCTACTTCAATATTAAAACAATGATCTGCTTCTAGATGTTTTTTTTTTTTTTTTTTGGGGGGGGGGGGTAAAAAAAAGAAGGTGAGAGGCGATTTATTTTCGATGCATAGACCTACTATAAAATTAAATTAGAACGAAAAATATTCCATAATCGCATGATTCTATTACGAGTAGGCGGAACTAGCGAAATCGTGTTACTACTCATGGGTGACTGGAACTACTCTTTTATTATTATTTTTTTATAGATACAAATAACAATAGTTTTACGTAAGCCCGAATGCAATGCATAATCAAACATGGTTACCATTTTGATCTTTAATTCCGAGTTCATACCGAAAATCAAAAATGAATATTTTTTATTTTAAAAGCGGATGTCATTAGCCCCTTAACAGTATTGCTTGAACATCGTTAGGGTAAAAAACAGTTTGTTTTCCTGGTTAATAAAAGCTTTCAGAAATCACAATTTTTTAACTCTAATTTTTTTTTTTTTTTTTTTTTGTTTATGAGCGAAATATCTCGAGTATACAAGATAGATATTTTAATTAAAGAAAAGAGGGTTTCGTCATTATTTTTATTTTATTGTGACCAATAGTTGTAATATTAAATAAAGCTGTTAAATGGTTACATAATAGAAAATTTGATTTTTTAAATTTCTAGCATGAATTCATCAGGAAAGGGCCAAACTGAGAACCTTGGTCCAATGTTGGAAATTACTGGCTTGGATTTTTATCCAGCAGATTTTTCTTTGCTCCATAGCCATAAAAAACATTAATTTGTAAATCACAGAATATCGTTGAGTTCAGGGGCTCCGCCTTAGAAATTCTACCCAAAAAGGGCTCCGCGTGCCCAAAAGTTTGGGAACCACTGTATTATATGATTGAAATAAAAAGATTGCTAATAAACAAAAGCATTTTTACGTTATCTTGCTGAGTGGAAAAGTGGGGGGGGGGGGGTATTTATGAGAAATGGGGTTATTTCGAAATGAAATGGCTAATAAAAGGGTAGCAGGAAAAAACAGGTTGGGATTTGGAAAGCGCTGATGCAGAAGATTTTCATATACCTTGAAAATAACATTTTAATAACATCTTTCACAAGAGTTGTGATTTTTAATTAAGATAGTAATCATATGTTAGACGCAGAACTTAATTGTTTTAGTACATCCATCCCCCCACCCCCCGAAAGTTAATCATGTTTCTTCTTTCATACCCTCTTCCACGCACATGAATTGAAACTTCACTTCCCCTGTAAACAAATGGGTTACTGGAGAAAGGGTAGAAAGAATTTAGCGCTCTTGGCTCATTGCGTTTTATCGCGCCAAAGGTCTCAAGTCTTTCTGGATTGTAATGTAGCTTCCCGGTCATAGATAAGAGGCTACTCTGTGATTAGGCAAAATATGCTTATTGAAATATCTGCGATCACATAGAAATTTTGTCAAGAGTCAATTTACAGGTTACTTGTTTTATAACTTAATTTGGAGAAAGTTCGCCAATTATCGTCAAGTTTGAAGAAAATTTACGAGCGGATCAGGGCGAGTAATGGCTCTAGAAACTGCGCATGCGTCGAATGATGTCAGTTCAAATCTAGCCCCGCCGTTGAGAGATCTGTCTTGTTAGAGATCTGCACGGGCCGGAATTTCCAGGTCCGGGCCCGGCCCGGTCCGTAGGAAAGTTTTGTCGGCCAGGCCAGGCCCGGCCCGTTGTAAAACAAAAAAGTTCGGCCCGGGTTCGGCCCGTCCCGTCTATATTTTTCATTTTTACGCCCGGGCCGTTATGGCCCGACGCAATTTTTACTATTTCTAAAAAAATCAGATTTTTATTTTATAATTAAAATTCCTTTAAAGAATACTGCATACATATCTATGGAATGATTTTGCATTACATTTTGCAGGAAATACACATTAGCAACATTAATGATTACTTAGATTTTTAGACTTTCAACATTCAAATAAAGAAGGGCGCGAAATTTCCACTCGCCAGCTCGCCATTGGCGAGTAAATATTTAAAACTGGCGAGTAAGTTACGTCTTTTAACATGTTGACATTACAGAAAGACTGCAATCTATGTCATCAGATGTGTTAGCATGTCTGCATATTTTTGACACTGTGGGTTGGCCTCCCGAAGAAAAAATTCTTGAATTTGGGATAGAAGAAATAAAAAAGCTTTTTATGTATTTAATCCCAAATCTCTTTAATGAAAAAGTAGATATTGTATTGGAAGAGCGGGCAGAATTTAAATTTATGTTCCTTTCACTGACACTGAAAGAGATGCTGAAGAAAGTTTACACTGAAAAATGTTTAGCAAGATTCTCTAATTTGGTCCAGATCCTAACATTTTGTACTGTTTTACTAGTAAGCGCAACTTTATGTGAGAGAGGGTTCAGCTGTTACAACAGACTCAAAAAGCATACAGGAACTCTCTGAAGACTGAGACAATAAATAATTTGCTCAGAATTTCTGTTAATGGCCCCACTCTGACAGAGTTTGACCCAACAGCTGTAATTGATAAGTGGTATTTCAGTGCAGAAAGACAGCGCTACACAAACCTGACGTGTATTTCTGTAACTACTGAAACCTTATGGCAAGCTTATTTTGAGTTAATATTATTTTTATTTACCCATCATACGTAGTATAGGGTAAGTCTTGCAATCGTTTTGAAAATCGAAAATTTTTTTTGATGGATTTACACGTTTTAGATAGTGGAGATTCCGAAAAACATATTTTTAGAAAAAAAATTTGCCGTCTGTCCGTCTGTCTGTAAACGCTCTATCTCCCGAACAAATTGAGATAGAGACTTGAAATTTTGTATGAACTTAGTATGTAAGAATGGGACGAAGCCCATTAAATATCAATAACCTCGATTATCCGGAACTATTCGAAAAATTCGTTCTGATGAAAAGTATATAAAAATTTTCGAATTTTTTTATTTTACGGAATGGTCATAAACAACAATAAAACAACACAAATTTTGCATAAAGAACAAAGTCGATTGGATTATTAGTTGTCGAGATATTTGTAATCCTGTTTTTCATATTCTTCGATTTTTCATGACCCTGTATTTCAATCAAATTTCAATTCAGATATATATTTTAATTGGAAATGAGACGCCTAATCCGACGCAGTAAACTGTTAGTTAATATGAGTATTATTTTTTGAGTTATAAGGATGTTTCTTTTACGCAGTTCGGGCCTGCAAAAGGCTTGCAAAATATCGGCCGGGCCTGGCCCGTTCAATTTTTTTGCTGGCCCGGCCCGTTAGACAATCTGGAAGCATCCCGCCGGACCGGCCAGGCCCGGGCCCGTGCAGACCTCTACATCCTGTGTTGTCAACAGTGTCTTTTAATGTCTATGAAGCAAACATTTTAAGCATCGCATAACCTGTATTTTCGATGCACTGAAATTGATTGTAACATAATTTAACGATGGTTCTGAATAATTGAAAAAATAATTTATGCATATTTATTAAATATTCTGAGCAATTTCTTTAAACTCAAAACATCAAATTGTGTGCAAACCATAAACGGATTTGACTAAATCGTTTCACTGAAATTTTTAAAACAACTGAGATACACAAATTCATCAATAACTTCTGCTTTAAATTTGTCAATAACTCCGATTTTAAATTTATCAATAACTCCTGTTTTAAATTTGTCGTTTCCTTCAATAAAATGCAATACTTCAACTTGGTTTTATGAATCCAATAAAATTCACAGAATTATTATTTCTTTATTTTTTTATGTTATTTTAATTAAAATAAAATTTTATTATATTAAATCACTTTCTAATGAAATACCATTCTTTTATTAACAAAATATGAGCGTGAGCAGTAAAAATATTTAATTCAATGTTTAGTTAAAAAAAAAACTTTCTCTTGTAATATAGAATGGTTGAACTAATGTTTACATACGAAACCAGTTGTTCAAATTATAGGAAAATATATACAGCTGTTGGAATTACTAAGCTTCATAATACGAAAAGATAATGGAGAATACCAGGAACTGATTTACAAATGTATGAGGCTTGGGCATAGATGCTTACAATGGACGCCCTTGCAAAGTTGCTTACAGGAAGATTGGGTAGGAAAAAAAATGAAAAAGTTACTTATTATCTATTGACTATTATGTACTTATTATTACTATTGACTTTAATTATCACTTTCCAATGGCAATTATAAAATTAAATTAGATAATCATCGATTTACATTTTAAATAACTATTTGACAATCATGAAATTTAAATGAGTAGAAATTGTATGATAAATTGTGTAGTGATGATTATCTTTTCCTATATATCTGGAATGATAAAGTAAGCAACAACAAATCATAAATTTGCCGCAATACCAAACTATAATTATTTAAAATATTATGGTGCTCTGCCGCCTGTAAGCTGCACTTACCAATCTCAAATAATCGGACAAGAAAAGGAACATGATTGAATAAGAATAAAAAATACAATAAATTTTTAAAGTGATAAAGATAAAAGAAAATATTCACTGTAATAAAATAATTAAATACGGATGTTTCAGTCAAAATATACATTGTTATAAAAATACAATATGAACATAGTAGAATGTAGAATGAAATGTAAAATTCTATTAAGTTTTGTAAGTATTTGTATTGATTTTGGATAATACTTGAAAAACCTTCAGCAGCATTTGGAGGCCCCCTGAAAATCGGGGCTCTGGGCCCGTGCCCCGAATGCCCTACCGTAAATCAGGCACTGCAGAATACGGAGAGAGCTAACATATCGGTCAACTTTCTATCGCGAATTCTATTGCATCATTCTTTCAAGGCATGGAAGTAGTGTATCCCTGCACTTTTTTTTTTTTTTTTTCATATTTGTAGCATGTTAACAAAGTTTCCTTCATTTTTATTTATTTATTGATTTATTGATTTTGGTTATTTCTACACTTTTTTGATATTATAATAAGCAATATCTGAAGGATTGATGTTTTGTTTTATTATTCTTTTTATTTTTGTTGAGCTAACCTAAAATCTCATTTTTAAGTCATATCGAATTCAAAGTTTGTAAAGAATTTAAATGAAATCTATAGTTTTTCAATAATATAGCAGTGAAAATTGCATCAACTTCATCATTATTTTTTTTCAAGCATAATCGCGTTTGAAAATATCCACCCCATACTACTCTATGGGAGGAAAATATATTTTACCAGAAATTATCTTTGGAAATCCTTGGTCATTGTACAGTGCAAATAAATAAATAAAATAAAATAAAATAAAAATAAAAATAAAATAAAATAAATAAAAAAACAAAATATTATTTTATGCACTTAAAAACAAATTTTGTACTTTTATTTATGTTTTATATGAATTTCAAATTTACATGGATTTCCATAACATTTCAATGTCTATTCTGAGTGAAAGGTTTTAATTTGTTACTTCTATATTGCTAGAAGAAAACAGTCTGTACTTACACTGTGTTCATAGTTAAATAAACCAAATTCCACTGCATAAAATCCATTGTTTTAGTATTTGGCATAATCAATATATTCTGCAATTATATGCATACATATTTTCAAAACCAGATAACTATTATTTACAGGTTCTTGATGCTGGAGGAAATTATAACTTCGATTACAAAACTTTCGGTATTATGTGGACATATATAATGCAAATAAATATATATAAAACAGTTTTAATTACAGCTTAAAACTGTAAATATAACTGAATTTATTATTATTATGCGATATGTTAACTACAGATTTAAGTTAATCAAATATCTATAATGAAAAAAATGAGAGTTGAAACTTTAAATTTTATTTATTTATTTTGTGATGTAATATGTTTTTGTAAAGTAATAACAATAGCGTATATAAAATTTAAATGTCTATTATATTTTTTTTTTGAAAACATATATTTGTAATAAAAAAATTTATAACTATAAATGATTTTCTTCTTAAAATTTTCTAACTTCACAGGAAAAAAACTTTTTTTTTTTTTTTTTTTTAATCTTTTTACAAATTTTGAAAATTTTTCATCAATACACCGCACACCATCAAACATGATTGCAGAACAGGAATCAGTTGTAAGAAGAAAGAAAAGGAGGGGGGGGGGGATAAGGATTTTTATATAAATGTAAAAACATAACAATTGACTTTGTGGCGATTGCAATATTCTTAACAAATAAATAACGTGTGAGAGATGATTTATTTTTAAGTGCTTTTTTTAAATATTTTTTTTTTTTTTTACATATGTGTGCTAGATTGTTTGTATGATTTTCCATTATCTTTATCTCCGCATTGTGCAAATGCTATGCATGATATGTAGAAAAGATTGGCATTTTTTAATTCTGTCTATCAAATTAAAAATAGTAAAAGTTGAGGAACTACTTGGTTATCCCGTCGACCAATTTCGCCAAAATATACAAATCGCTAAACTAATAGCTAAGTTATACATATTGACGTAATTTTTATTTTAAATAACGATAAAACAAATAATTAGTAGAATATTAATAAAAATAAAAATAAAAATAAAATAATGACGTTTGAAACACGTGTATCCTATTTAATATAATTTAATGTGACATTCACGGCCATCCATTATTGACATTTAATCTTTCTTTCTTTCTAACCGATGACCAGGCCCCTACCTGCCGAGTTACCTCGGCTTAACGGGTTAGATACCTGACATCGGGGCGAGTGACCGCCTAATCGCCGAATAACGCCAATAAATCCACCCGATAATTTCGCTTTTCACATTATCATATCTGCAGTTGTTGCTTCTCATTTGAACATTCTTTGTTTTGTCGGTTGCTTAGCGTTACATCCTGTTGTTTGTACTGCAAATGGCTACTCAAGTTGATCTCGTAATTTAGAGCCTTGATCAGATGACGAGACCTTCACCTGGCAAGGCACCTCCAGAGGTATAATTCACAGGTAACTTGGAGGACTTTGCACCCACGACGGATTTTACATGCACCTGGCGCCATTAGCGTACATGACTTGGCATTTAATCTTATAATTTGGCGATTTTTTTTTGATTGACGGGATAATGAAGTAATACTAAAGTACCTAAAATAGTGCAGAAAAAGGAAATATCTTTTGGTAGGCTTGTTTTTTTTTTTTTTTTATCCTATTTCCAAAAAAATAAATAAATAAATAAAATGATAAATGATTTTTTCCCTAAATTTTTTCATTTGTATAGAAAAAAAAATCTTTTTTTTATTACTTCACAAACTTCTAAATTTTTTCATCACCAAACTACACACCACCAAATACTATTGTAGCACAGGAATCAGCTGCAAGAAGAGAAGAAAGAAAGAAAAGTAGGGAGTTGTGAGAGAAACATTTTTTATATACAAAAAGAAAAACATAAAAATTAATTGACTTTATAGCGGTAAAATATTCTTAATAAACAAATAATATATAAGAGATGATTTATTTTTAAGAAACTACTTCTTTCAAATGAAAAGACCTGTTAGCTAATACTTATCCTATGGAAGAAATTTATAACGATATTTCGGTTAAATTTTAATACAGTCGATTCTCGTTAATTCGAAATCGGATAATTCGAATCTTCGCTTAATTCGATCTAAACATGAAGTCCCGAAATTTTCAATGGCAAAATAATGTTAAACTTTTTCATTAATTCGAAGTCATTTTCCCTTGACATCGTTTAATTCGAACTAATGAGAATTCCGATTTTTTATTTTTCCTTTCTTTCTCACGGATTTCAGACCATTTAAATAACTTTCTTTCTTTGGTTTTTGTGAAAATTGTTCCGAACGAGTATACATATAGTACAATGCCTTTGATATCCACTTTCTAAGTGCCTCGTCTGTCCACCAGTGACGCTTCAGTTTTTTCTTCCATTGTGCTTGTTTCTAATCTTTTAATTAGTTTATGTATTTATACATTCCAATTTAATATTAAGTCACATTCTGATGATAACAGACATAATAAATTTAAAAAGCACTATAACATTAATTCCTTTGAATAGTACCATATGAAGCATGTTCTTATTTCATACATTCCATAATTCGAACTTCGGATAATTCGAACATTTTTTGTGGTCTCGCCGAGTTCGAATTAAAGAAAGCCGACTGTATTTTCAAATGTGGTTTTTATTTTTATTTTTATTTTTAATTTTTTTATTGAATAGCTGAGATCGATCTATATGCACTGTAAAAAAAAAATTCAAGAGGTTACTAAAATTTTTTTAGTAAATTTTTATTCCACTGAATTTTTTAGTAACCATTACAAACTTTTTTTTGCAAGCGAAACAAGCATTTCTTTTGTAAACTGAACAAAAGAATTTTTTGTATAACTAACTTAAAAATTTTTAGTATGAGCCACCAAACAATTTTTAGTAATAGCTCCAAAATTATTTTTAATAACCATTACGTGGGCTCGAAGGGCAGGAGCTTCCTTCGATTTGCATCCATACTTCTGCAGCGGAAGATTTTCGGCAAAACCGCAGTAGATGGCAGCACCAAACATTGTTACTGCTCCGTCAGGATATTCATAATCCCTTTATTAACGAGTACTTGCATTGCATACATTCGGGGCGTATTTGGCAGCGGCCAGTATCGAACCCGGTACCTTTTAGCCTGGAGTCCGTTACTATAACCACTATGCTATCAAGGCCACACCAAGTGAATTTTAGTAATAGCTATTAAAAATATAAAATTATTAATTCTATTCGTTGCTAACTTTTTTCTAGTAATTCTTACAGATTTTCTTGTAACCGACTAAGATAACTAAAAATTTTTTAGTAATTACAAAGATCACTAAAGTTTTTTTAGTAGATCGACCCTTTTTTTTTTAGTGTGCACGCCGTTTCTTAATTTTTTGATTTCGATTACAAATATTTTTCATTAGGACGCTTTAATTTTCGGAACTAGTTTGGAAAGTGAAAGCACCCCATAAAAAATATCTATAACCAAAATAAAAAAACTAAAAAATGGCCTGCATTCAAATCAATCTCCGATATAAAATGAAAAGAAAAATTTAAAAATATTAAAATGCAACCGAGATATCGTTATAAATTTCTTCCGTAGGATAAGCACTAGCGAACGGGTCTTTTCATTTAACTGAAGTAACCTCTCAAGTGTTTTTTTTTTTTTTTTTTTTTTTTTTTTTTTTTTTTTTTCCCAATAAGATTTATTTCACATGTGGGTGCCAGATTGTTTGTGTAATTTTTCACGACCTTTATCCCCACTTTCTGCAAGAGCGTTGCGTGATATGTAGAAAAGCTTAGCATTTTTTAATTCAGTCTATCAAATTAAAAATACTAAAAATACTTAAAATAGTGCAGAAAAGGGGAATATAATTTTGTAGGCTTGTTTTTTATTTCCCCATGATTCCAGAAAAACAATATGTGTTTGCATTTTTATTATTAAAAAATGTTGCGATAAATCTTAGGATTTTTTTGACAAATTAATTATTATTAGAATACGTACGTAAATATTTATCTCTTATTTTTATAATTGAATGTCATTAGATAAAGTCATATTTAGATTGTTTTTTGATTGATAGATTTTTTTGTATAGATATATACACATTTATATAAAATTGGTTATGAACTTACGTCAAGCTAATTTCACTTTAAATCTTTCGATTCCGTATTTTTTTTTTTTTTTTTTTTCCATTTTGATGACAAAATTCATTTTATTTTAATAACGTTAATCGCAGCTGTACATATAGACTTTACCGAATTTTAAAAATTATTGTCTGTAATCTTAGGAATATACTTATTTTATGTACTATTCAATTTATATTTATGTGATAATAGGCTAAGGAAGAGTTTTTGAAAACGTTTGGAAAATGAAGTGTCACAACAGCATTTGAGAGGGTTTTACAATTTCCTATTATTTATTTATTTATTTATTTGTATTTTATCATACATGACTGCACTGTAAAAAAAATTCAAGAGGTTACTAAAAATTTCTTAGTAAATTTGTATTCCACAGAATTTTTTAGTAACCATTACAAACTTTTTTTTGCAAGTGAAACAGGCATTTCTTTTGTAAATTGAACAAAAGAATTTTTTGTATAACTAACTTAAAAATTTTTAGTATGAGCCACCAAGTAAATTTTAGTAATAGCTCCAAAATTATTTTTAATTACCATTACGTGCGCCCGAAGGGTAAGAGATTCCTTCGAGCTGCATCCAGACTTCTGAAGCGGAAGATTTTTGGCAAAACCGCAATAGATGGCAGCACCAAACAGTCCTACCTGTTCCGACAGGATTTTCATAATCCCTTTATTAACGAGACACTACATACATTCGGGGCGTATTTGGCGGTGGCATGTTTCGAACCCGGAACCTTTTAGCCTGGAGTCCGTTACTATAACCACTATCCTACCAAGGCCACACCAACTGGGTTTTAGTAAGAGTTATTAAAAATATAAAACTATTAACTCTATTCGTTGCTAACTTTTTTCTAGTAATTCTTACAGATTTTTTTTGTAACCGACTAAGATTACTAAAATTTTTTAGTAATTACAAGGATCACTAAAGTTTTTTTAGTAGATCGACCCTTTTTTTTTACAGTGTGGTTCAGAAAAGTAACTTATATCTTTAATTTAAAGAGTGAAATATATGCATAAAATAAAGGAATTGTCAAAAGTGCAAAGAGAATTAAGTAAACTGTTATTATTACTATTATTATTATCAAAGGTCAAAACATAAAAGAATTCCTAATAAGAAAGGCAAAGCCATATACTATCATTTCCATATGTCGAAAGTAAGTAAATTGTTAAGGCAAAACACTACTTGATAAAAAGACATGGGCTTTTAGTACATCAGACCCAAAAGGGGTTAAAAGACACTGTTTAGTTTTGACTGAATTTTAAATCATAAATTGCCTTGCGAAAGCAGTGAGTTTTAAAACTGAATGCCAATAGATACTATCATTGTTCATAACGTTTTTTGATTGATTGATTTCTTGTTCATATTTGTATATTTATATAATATTCGTTATAAATTTATATTAAACTCATTTCACTTTAAGCGACACTGCTTAGTTTTGACTGAATTTTAAATCATAAATTGCCTTGCGAAAGCAGTGATTTTTAAAACTGAATGACAATAGATAATGCCATTGCTCATAACGTTTTTTGATTGATTGATTTCTTGTTCATATTTGCATATTTATATAATATTCTTTATAAATTTATATTAAACTGTTTTCACTTTAAGGGACACTGTTTAGTTTTGACTGAATTTTATATCATAAATTGCCTTGTGAAAGCAGTGATTTTTATAACTGAATGAAAATAGATAATGCCATTGCTCACAACGTTCTTTGATTGATTGATTTCTTGTTCATATTTGCATATTTATATAATATTCTTTATAAATTTATATTAAACTCTTTTCACTTTAAGGAACACTGTTTAGTTTTGACTGAATTTTAAATCATAAATTGCCTTGCGAAAGCAATGATTTTTATTCTTCTATTTACGGAGATTGAAAAACTTAGATCGACTGCGCACGCATACTCATATGACGTAATATGCTACGTAACAAACTCAAGCGACAGACGGCTCTTGTTTCCCTGGACATTTTTTCGGGAATCGGGATTCTAAATCGGGATAAACGAAACACAATCCATATGATTTCTGTTTTGGGATTGTTGATTTATTTAAAAATATTTTTTATTTGAAAAGGAATGAACTGGTTTCGTAATGTATGTGCTTTTAAACATTTATAATAAGTTTTTACAAATTTTTGCGAATTCTCTTTTTAGAGGATTTTTTTTTTTCATGTCTTTAAAATATACTTTAAAAAGGCTGCAAAAATAATTTCTAATTTCACCAAAGCTATAGATTAAACTACATATTGAAAATCATAGATGTGCTTTTCAGCGGAAACTGACACAAGTTAGATTACATAATCGATGAACGAACGTTTGAGCGCTTAAATTCTCCGTAACAGAGAGTGAAAGTTACGGCTCATGTCTCTGTAGTAGTGCAATTTATCAGCTTGTTAACAACTGTAAAATTTCAGTTTATAAAACAAGCTAAGGAAAAAAATGATAGCATGTTAAGCAGATTGTTTTTTCGTGGCATTTTCATTTGTTTCCTTAAAATGTCCGCATTGTTTTCTGTTATTGGATTTTTCTAATTTTCGTACTAAAAATATTTTAATTAATTTTTAGGAAAGAAGTATTTATTATTATCAGTGACATGTAAGGAGATAAAGTAAACTCCATTCTCTATACATATGGATTGGTTATTTGCCTAACTTTTGGAGATATATCTGAAAGAGCCATCATGCCTTGGATAGATTTCGATTTGAAGCTTTCGAAGTTGATTTATATTGGTCTTAAATTAGCTGAAATTGTGAGTATGATTATTTCATTTGTTTTATTAATTATAACTAATTATAAATAATATTTTATTGCATAAAATTTCTGTGATACCAATTAAAATATTAGACTAGTCCATATGAGAAATAGAGTTACTTGTATTAATGTAATTTTTAGTTTAAATATTTTTTTATCTTTAGAGATAAATATTTTTTTCGTTTTTGATTTGTTTTAATTTAAATTCAACATAATTTTTTATTCAGTATATATTACAAAGCATTATTCCGCATGGAGAATAGAGTTATTTGAATTAATGTAACTTATATTTTAAATATTCTTTAATCAATTTAAATTTTCTTATGTAAATAATTGAAATAAAAAATTATTTTTTGTACAGAACATATGAAAAAAAAAGAAAAGAAAGATAAAATTACTTTGAACAAAGTAATAATTATACAAAGGGTGCATGAACAAAAAATCTGTGTTAAATTCTTTGATTAGTTAGGAAAATAAATCATAATTGAAAATTAATTATTTTTATTTAAAATTTATTGATTGAATATTATTTAATTACTTGCTAATTTAACTAAAATAGTTTTAAATTTCCTATTAAATATTTTAAATAAATTTTTCATTTGAAAAGTTTGTAAGCTTTATACAAGATTTTGTTTATTTAAATAATATTTTTAAATATTACTTTCAAAACTAAACATTAATTTAATTAATATAAAATATTAATTTATATCCGACAGCATGCATATTTCCGGCAATTGTTATTTTATTACACTAAAGCTGAAGACACGTAAAAAGAGTTTTATAAAAATTTTACAATATTGTGAACTATTTTTATATTATACATTGTTTATATACGCTGTTTATACAGTTTTATACTGTATTTAGAATATTGTTTATACTATTGTCCACGATTTTCGGTTTAATACTTTGCATAACAGTGATATAGCATAGTGCATATTTCAGCTAACGAAGATAATTCGTTCCGGAATCACATCCGTTAGGCTTCGTTAATTGTAAACATGACATCTTGTCCAATAGAAATGCAACGTAATTGTGCTCTGTCAGCTCGGGAATCCAATAAAGCATTCATACACTCAGACAAAAAATATCGAAAAAAATAAAACTTTCTTTAGTAATATAATAATGATAAAATTTGGTTAAATTAGGCATCACTGTACTTATAATATGAAGAAAGACAAATACTTAATTTTTCCCTATAGAATGTATGTAAAAAAAAGTTTTATCTTGGTACAGAAAAGCTTATTGTTATGCTAGTATATTTGGAAATCTTTCACCAATTAATAGCTACTATTTTCGTATGTACATTCGAATCGTAAAAAAATCTTTACGTCAAATGTATTTTCGTTTATTTTCAATTGTTTCAGGATTTTTAAAGTGTTAACTAGTCTGCTAAATAGTAAAATTTAATATGATTAAATTTTTCATTTAAGGGTGCTAGTCACTCAGCGGACAAATTCCCCTCGCTAATGTTAAGTCTACGGGCATTTGATGCATTTTTATATTCAAAGTATCTTCTTGAGAAATTAATATTTTTAACTTTTTCTTTTCTGTGTACTCTTCTTAATGGATGCTAATTTTTTTTTCAAAACTTTTTTAAAGTTTATACAAAATTTAATATAAAGTGTTTTTCTTTCAGTTCTTCAGTTTTTAAAACATAAAATATTAAATTGAGCTTAGATTTTAGAAATATTTTGACAACTGAGAAAAAAAGTGTCATCCTTTAAAAAGAGAACACTGAATAAAAAAAGAACTTAAAAATAAATTCCTCGAGGATATATTTTTAATATAAGAATAGGCACAGATGTCATATACGCACCACATTTGCACGTGCTTTTCTCCACTGCCAATTTGGCGAAAATTTTGCTTTTGAATATGAGTTGCAAATAGCAAGCAATAGCAAGACGTGATTTTTTATTTAAATGTAAAAATAAAATAACGTGAAAAAATGAAAGATTCTAGTATTTTAAAAAAGGAAATAAAAATAAATAAATGATAGTTTATTATATACTATATCAATAATATTTATATCAAAAATAATTTAAAGAATTAAAATAAAAAATAACAGTAAATAAACATGAATTTAATAAAAAGGGAAACAATAAATAAACAGTTATAAATAATAAACTTAATGAGTAACAAAACACTAAATAGAATTTTCACAGTAATTCATAAATATTAATACTTATTGCCGTATTGAATGCATGCAGTTGTATATTTAATCGGCACATTTCATTGAAATCTTTAACTTTTCCCATTTTATATCCTTAACAATTGTTATAAACTTATTAAACGGATCTTCTCCTTGGCACACATATGCAATGCCAAATTGGCGGGGGGGGGGGGGGAGGAATCATGTGCAAATGTGGTGGGTATATGACATCTGTGCCTAAGAACATATCAAACGTCTGTAGACTTAACATTATCAAGGGGAATTTAGTCGGTGAGTGACTAGCACTCAAAATATATTACACTCTTTTGTATATACTTTATAAAGATTTTTTATTTTAACTTTAAAAGACTAACTTTGAATGGAAATCTGTTCGACAAAATTGAATGCCGATTGTGGGAAAGGTCAGATTCTTCGATTATGGTGGAAAAAATAAAGAAGGAGACAAATTAGAAAATTACATTATTTCAAAAAATTAATAAATCTTTCTCATTTGCAGATGTTTCCGAGATACCATCTTCATTTGGGAAAAATGAGAGGTGAACAAAATATATCTTAAATTTAAAATAAATTTTATTTTAGTAAGAACTGGATATATTATAAAATCCTAGACGCTATGGCACTTAAATAAAATCTGCATCATGGCAATTTTCTTATTTTTGGATTTATTTTTATCTTACTTTTAGAGTTATTTTTTTCTCATTTCAGTTAATTGCATGTGCCATTTATGTATTATACATTAGAACTTGAAGAATGTGGGATATACCATTAATTTTCACTTTTAATAATTTCAATAAATAAGATTTTCTTTCATATTGTTTCGAACAATTATTATTACAAAAATATGTATTATAAAAACAAACAGGAAAAAAGTTAACGCAAAAGTGAATTTATATTTTTCTTTTTTTTACGAGTTTTACTCTAAAAATACCATAAGGTACTCAATCTTCAATATCAATATTATCCTTATGCATGTTATTTTTTTAAAAATCGAACGTTAAACATGTTCTAATAAAATACTCCTAATTCATAAAGATTTTCACAAATGTCATCATAAAAGTATTTTAGCTTCTCTCAAATGTGTGTCAGTCATTATTTTGTAACTTTCAGAAAGGTTATGGGGAATAACAAATCAATGTAATATTTAAGAGCTTTTAGAAAACAGTTAAAATCATAATGACAATGTTGGACCTATATTGTTTGTATTACAATATTGCACTATAAAACTGTGGTGTACACATTTTATTAAGAATATAAACGAAGAATATCATTATTAATAAAAATTTAGATGTTTTGTTAAGAATATAATATTTATTAAGAAGCATTTCATTGTATCATTAACGATTTTTCTAACAATAAGACATTTTATCAATACTGACCTTTCATTGCAAATATTTGCAAAATATATATGTAAAATATATATTTTGACCTAAATACAGCAAATATTTTTAATGTAAGGCCAATATTACTATAGTAGTAATATACCAATGCAAATATTTTAAATTCGAAGTCGGTATTTAGCCTACATTGTGTCTCAGTGAGAATATTTTTGATAATATAATATCATAACAATATAATAAATATTGATTTGCTACTAGACAATCGGCCGATGTGTATTCGGGTGACCCTGTTAATCACGGACAAAAAAAAAAAAAAAAAAAAAATGAGAGGACACCTACTTAGGGGCTGTCCATAAATGATGTCACACATTTTTTCAATATTTTTGACCCCCCCTCCACACATTGGTCACAAAGTGTCACACTTCACGTTACCCCCTCCCTCCCCTTTTATCACATGTCATGCTATATTACATAAACATATACTTGCCGCTCAGAAACAAAGCATTACGTAATAGATCATATTTAAAGCTTTATTTTTAAACTTTAAGAGCCCACAACAGTCACAGAAAAAGTACGCAAAAAGACCCGGATGATTATGTAAAGTCTATGGGAGCATTCTTTTCTAATATCTCGCTCAAATTTTAATATTTTTGCATGATTTTTTTTGCACAAGATAGCTGAAAGCAATTCACAACCGGGCTAGTTTTTACTTTTTCGATTTTGGTTATATATTTTTTATATTACGATTTCAGTTTCAGAACCGGTTTAAACCGGTTTCGAAAGTTAAAGTAATTTTTTAGAGAAAATCTGAAACAATAATTGAAAAAGTAAAAACTAGCCCGGTTGTGGATTGCCCTCAACTATCTTGTGCAAAACAATCATGCAAAAATATTAAAATTTTGGCGAGATATTAGAAAAGAACGCTCCCATAGACTTTACATGGTCATCCGGGTCTTTTTGAGTAATTTTTCTGTGACTATTGTGGGCTCTTAACTTTGTGTTTTAAGGACCTTTGTGACCATAACAATAAAAATGATTCATGTACTTATTTTGTAAGAAATAAGGTTAAACTACAAAAAGTTTACTACTAAGGTTTACTACAAAAACATAAATAATTTAGAATAATAATAAATATTAATATGAAAGAGCTATTGAAAACAGTAGTATTTTAGAATTTGAAATAGAATTTAATATATTCGGCTTTTTAAGTCTTATCTTTACTTTAGAAACACGAAAAACTTTAATTTTAAAATAACTTCAAAACTTAATCTGCTGATTTTTAATGCTTTTATTTTAACCAAAATGTGTGACGTTAGATTTATTCTTACTCCCTCCTACCTCCTTGTCATAAACTGTTACAATTTTATTATCTCCCCCCCTCCACCTCCAATCTAACATTATTTGTGGGCGGCCCCTATGTGTTCTTGCAGCACGAAATTCTTCTTTGTATTTATGTCGCCATTTCTAGTAGTTTTGTTAGTTTTTTTAACACTATTTATGGTGTCTCAGTGTGAATGTCATTTTGGAAAAACATGGGTGTTGCCTTTTAAATTTTTTGAAATTTCGTTCCCGCATTCATAGCTGTAAGAGCACGATTGCTGTTTTTTACCTCGAGCTTTTCCATAAAATTTCCACATCCCAAATTACATTGAACGGTACTGTCACTAGAAACTGATATACCGGCATAGTTTTTATGGTCATTATGTATATGAAGTTACATTTTAAGTTATTATTTTTCCGTTGGTACACTTATAGGGTCCAAATCACAAAAATCTTTAAATTTTCTAAAAAAATATTATTACATTATTATTTTTTTTTTGGGGGGGGGGGATTTTCTGTTTAAAATGACATTCAAATCATGTTTTTATATTAATTAGAACGGGAAATATTTTATTTTTTCGTTTTAATTTGTTTTCAAAATCTTGCTTTCAAGCAATGGTTGTCATAGAAATAACTTCATGTGAAAATGCATTTTTCTTCATGATTGTTTTTTTTCACCATGTATCCTGTTTAAAGTATTATCTGTTTAAAGTCAAACACCGTGAGAAATAAATGTTTTAAACTTGGAACATGTCTTTTTTAATTGTTTTACTTTAATTTTAATTCAGCAAGTTTGAAAAATATATTAACTTTTAAAAATATGATTTTTTTTAATTACATCATTTATTTTTTAATTTTTACTTTAAATATTTTTAATTTTTATATAAATTAATATTTTAAAA
Source organism: Maratus speculifer (assembly GCA_964019185.1). Classification (NCBI taxonomy): domain Eukaryota; kingdom Metazoa; phylum Arthropoda; class Arachnida; order Araneae; family Salticidae; genus Maratus; species Maratus speculifer. Next base: position 311,696,441 of record OZ025296.1, on the reverse strand, counting down.
AATTGCGATTTTAATCAAGACTAAAGCTTATATATTTTGTTTATTTTAATGTAAAAAATAAATAAATAAATAAATAAATAAAATAAAAATAAAAATAATATTTTGAGCTATAAAGATTTTAAATTACTTTACTTTTTAAATAAATTTTAAAATTTACTTATTATGACAAATTTTATCACGTGATTTTGTTTGCAAATAACAATTTTCAAAAATTTAACTCAATAAATAATTTTTTTTAATATGTCTCGAACCTACTTAAGACCTCCTCGGACCTCCCTTTAAATCAATGAATAAAAAGATAAAATATTTTGAAAAAAAAATACTCTTTTTCAAAAACTTACATTAAATTATTTACAATAAATTCCATTAGATCTCTTTGTAACAAATAATGTAGGACACAAATAACTTATTAAGTTTTCGTTATGTCTGTAATGTATAAACTTATTTTTTTAGCGGTTAAGATTTCTACTTCTTATCACTTTTCTCACAGCGATGTTTCAAATATTATCACGTGAACTAACAGCCAGTCTATTAAAAGTGATATGAAATATAAATACTGAAGGGCGTATTCCAAATTTGCTTCATGCAAAGCATTCCGAAATTGATACTATTTTTACCGTTTAAGAAAAGCCGGATATTATATGTGCCAAGATTTTTGTCGACAATTTTTCTATTAAAGAAAGAGAAACAGATTGCCGTCAACGTTATTCAACCAATTCAACATTGTGTGAGTATGTTAGGAGACTGTTCCGAAATCAAAAACGCATTACTGCAGGCTACACTCATCAAATAATTGTCTTCTACACTTGTACGAAAATTTTAGATAGTCTACTCTTTCATTGAATGCAACCCCGCAAGTTAAATAATCATATTTTTTTGGTGGCATAGAATCATAATAATACATTAATAAACGAATTTGTACATATAGTTAAAATTTAGTTTTATAATTTAATAAAAACCTTAGAGGTATTTTTAAGCTTCTACAATTTTCAATTGTATTGAATCATCATAAAGAACTGTACCTTTTACTACTTAATAATAACTTAAGTTTTTTTTTTTTTTTTTTTTTTTTTTTTTTTTTTTTTTTTGACATGTATCAAAATTATTACTTTATTATAATAGATAAAAATTAGATTTGATTTTGCACTTATTTTTTATCTCTATAATTATACATTTGTTCTACTTTAAACACCTAGAAATACTTTCCAATATTGCGTATATCTAAGAAGTCCTTGAAAATATGCAAATAAGGTCCTTGAAAGTGCTTGATTTTTACATGTTCCCAATTGTATGAACCACGTTTTCCATTGACAAGGTCATTTCGTAAAAAATTCGGAGTCGCTATTTGAAAAGTTATAAATTTTTTAACGAATGTTATAAATTTCTTCCCACAAAATTTGAAAATGGATAACAATACAAGGTTTAATTTTTAAAAAACAGAATAACATATTGGGAAAAAGAATAGAAAAAAATCTAATTTTTAATTAAATATAAATCAATATTTTTTAAACTGGGCATAATCAACTATTTTTTTTTTTAACGGCCACAAACATATTTTCAAGATGCTAGGCGGACCGCAACGCACTTATAAAAAGGTAAAATAAAAGAGCAATGAAAATAGTAAGATAATATAAATAGTATAACAAAGCAATGTAAGAAAGTTACTTGTATTAGTGGTCTTGAATGTTTGTCTCGGAAGGAAGGTTGCCAGAAAACATTAACACCACCATTTCCTCACAATAAATTTTGTAATATATCTTTCTTGCAAATATTGTAGAAATATATATGCCTCGAACTTTGTTGTAAGGAAATAGTGGTTAAAATTTTTTTTTCATGCGACAAATATTCATTCGTAGAAAATGGTATTAGTTGTATGGATTATTTTCAAATTTCGCTTAAATATGCTGTCCAAGAGTAAAAAGAAGAAAATTCAAACATGAATTAATATTTAAAGTTTGATTTGAGCTATGCATTAGCTAAACAAGATTATATTGAACATTTCTGACATGAAAAATAAAAAAAAAACAATAAAAATTTTTGAGATATAAATCTTTTTAATTTTGATTCTAAGCAAAAATGCCTGTCCCATTCAAAGTTTTATGCTTTTAACTGTGTTTTTTTTTTTTAATTTGAGCTAACTTTTTTAAATAAAAAGGTTTAATTATTTTAAGTATGAACTGTTAGTGTTCTATATTAATGAAAAAATTTGTTTACAAGAGATGTTTTCTTTAAGAAATTACCAGAAATCTTTTGTCCCTCACTTTTTGTCAAGTCCGTTACCTTGTGATTATTTTAGTCAAAATAGGTTTCTAATTCTGCCTAAAGTTAGCAGCAAATATTCGGCGATATAGTTAAACTATTCACGCAACTACTACTTGCCATTTTTTACTCTTCAATTGTGAAGCAGTGTAATGGTGGCAAGAATAAGCTTTTATCAAGGTTGGTATTTTTTTTTTTTTTTTCACTGTCAAGTCTGTTAGCGTAAATTTTAATATTAAAATAACGATTTTTGCACTGTTGTAATTAAATATTGTTTACTAAATAGTTTTAGAAGGTATGTGTATTATTATCTAAGTTAGAAATTATACAAGCTAGTTCATTTGTAATAGTTTTATTTGAAATGTCAAGTCCGTTACCATGAAAAGAAAAGCGATGAAATGTAAGCTGCTAAGTAAGTTTAATAAATACAGTCGAGTCTCTATATAACGAAATCCACCGTTCCAGTAAAAAATTCGTTATATGGAGAAATTCGATGTATGGAGAATGATGTTAAAAATCGTATTTAATGTGTGAAATTTGAACAAATATAATTTTTGATCTTTTGAATTAAGAAATTGAAGTGTTGAAAAGTAAATATTAACCTAACATTTTATTTCTTAATTATTTAAGCTGTTTCAAAAAAGAGAACAGTCATTTATTTGAAAGTTTAATGAAAATCAAATAAGGAAGACTTGCATTAATTTCAGACGAAGAAATCTGTAATTTTTTTTAAATTGTTACGCTCTCAAAAAAAATACTCAAATTTTACCAAGGAATGAAAAATTGTAGTTAACATTTTCCTCCGTTAGAAGGCCTCTCTTATATGCCTCTCATTGATTCCTCTCTTACATTTGTATCAATCCAATTGACACTGTTTGAGAAAGATGTGGAAAGGTGTGTGGGAGGTGAGATGAATTCGTTCGATTTAAAGAACAAGGAGAGAAGTAATATATCCCCCCCCCAAAAAAAAAAAAAAAAAAATCAGCACTGACGATAAATCAAAATTAAGTAGTGGAAAATTGATTCCATATGATTTCGAAGCTTTTTAAAATTGTTTCTTATGACCAATTTATGAAAAAATTCGTTATATGGAGATAGATATTTCGCTATACAGAGACTGTTTTTAATGTAATCATGCGAAAAGGGGACCGTTCCTACTAAAAATTCGTTATATAGAGAAATTCAATGTATGGAGTTTCGATGTAGAGAGACTCGACTGTAGTTTTAGAAGGTATGTAAATTATTACCTAAGTTAGAAAATATACAAGCTAGTTCTTTTTAACAGTTTTTTTTAGTTTCATTTTATATGTCAAGTCCGTTACCATGAAACGTAAGCGAATGGTGAAAATGACCCGTATAATAAGTATAAAATTTGATAACATAACAATGGAGAGTTTCCAGGATCTATAGATAAAAAAGGAGATTTTTTATAATAAATCAGCCTTTTGTTCAATGCAAAAATTATTTTTTTTTTAAATATAGAAACATACAGTGCAAAATGTTTTAATTGATCTGCAATAATGTCTGATTAAAGTTGAAGGTTAAGAAATGTAATACACTGTAGTACACAACAACTACATTTAAAAATAAATTTTGATTAACCCTTTCGGGTCTGGTGTACTATTAATAGTACATGTCTTTTAATTGAGTATTATTTTGTTTTAAGAAATATTTTTGTTACTGTTCATATATAGTAATGCTAGTATCTGTCTATGAATTTACGCGATGACTTACATCACGTTTTTAATTTTTTTTCTGGAGAAATAATGTGTGATAAAACGAAAAAAATATTAGAAAATTACAATATCTGTTAAATTTTGTTGCAATTTCATACTTTTCGAACGTCCTCGAAAACTCTTCCTTAGTCTATTTTCTTATGAAAATGAATTTAATAGTACTCAAAATAACAACATTTCGTTAGATTTCAGAAAATGTCATATTAGTTAAAATTCAATAAATCTATTGGATACTAGTATTAACATTATTAATGTAAAATAAATTTTCTCTCAAAATTAAAAAAAGATTCGAACCCGAAAGGGTTAAGCAAACAGCAATTCGGAAGTTTTAACACAACTAAAAATTAATTATGAATATCGGGAAATGCTTTCTCTTCATATAAAAATATGCAAAACAACATTTAAGATATCTTAAATATTTTTAAATCTCAGCTGTTTTTAAAATATGAATTGAAGATTATACCCCTCAGGCCGCACATATAAAGTTCGTCGGTGGGCTGCCAATTTAGTATGGCTACTTTAAGACGCTACACTAGTCACAGAAAAAGACCCGGATGATAATGTAAAATCTATGGGAGCGTTCTTTTGAAAAAACTCGCTCAAATTTTAATATTTTTACATGATATTTATTTATTTATTTATTTATTTATTTTATTTTATTTTTATTTTTTGCATAGGATAGCTGAGGACGATTTACAACCGGCCTAGTTTTTACTTTTTCGATTTCGCATACATATTTTTTTATATTATGATAGTCTCAATTCCAGAACCGGTCTAAACCGGTTTTGAAATTTAAAGAATTAAAAAAAATCAGAAGCCAAAATTAAAAATGTAAAAACTAGGCCAGTTGTAAATCGTCCTCAACTATCCTATGCAGAAAAAAATCATATAAAAGTATTAAAATTTGAGCGAGATATTGAAAAAGAACGCTCCCATAAACTTTACATTATCATCCGGGTCTTTTTCACTGACTATTGTTGGGTCCTAAGCAAAGAAAAAAGATTGGAGTTATTTCGAGAGTGTAATTACAACAGCTTTTTCATAGATAATTTAAATAGAGAAAATAATTAGTTTCTGTTTTTATATACATGAATGCGTCTTTGTTAGAAAGCGCTACTCTTAGTGAGAAACTATTTTTCTAAATAAAGCTTCCGCGTGTTCTTTTGCACAAAGGACAATACGATGTATCTTGGAATTGCTATAAATATACGTTTGTGACCATTTAAAAAACTAGTCGGATGTAGCAATCCCAAAAGTCTCTTTCCCAAAACTCATATACGTTCATATTTCCAGAAAAATGAAACATAGCAGCTTCACTGGTCAGATAATTTACACCAAAATCGAAACAGCAACAACTTATTTCAAGTTTTAACTGAATCAGAAATTTGATGAAAATCCATGCATTAGTATTTGAGATAGAATTATCGCAGAAATTATAAAAAAAATTGGGTAGAAGTGCCATCTGTTGAGCGATTTACTCTAAAAACTAAATAGTACTAATTTATATCAGGGACTAACTGAATTGGGAGTTTGATGAAAATCCGGTGATTAGTTCCTGAGGTACAGCTATTGCGATAATCATGAATAGTGCCACAGAACAGTGCTACCTGTAGAGCGATTTACTCCAAAATCTAAACAATACTGATTTACGTAAGGGACTATTGAATCTGAAGTTGATAAAAATTCGCGCTTTAGTTCCTTAGATAGAGCTATTGCGATAATCATAAATAGTACCTCATAGCACTGCCACTTATTGTGCGATTTACACCAAAACGTAATCGGAACCATATTATATCAAGAACTAAATGAATCTGAAAATTTATGAAAATCCGTTCATTGTTTGTTCAGATTTAGTTATTGTGGAAATCCAGAAAAAGGCAGCATAGCAGCGTCACCTGTTTAGCGATATACACCAAATTTTAATCAAATCCAGTTTATATCAACGTCTAACTGAATCTGAAATTTTATGAATATCCGTTCATTGGTACTTGAGATTTAGTTACTGCGGAAATCGTGAAAAAGGCAGCATAGCAGCACCACCTGTTGAACGATATATACAAAAAACTAATCAGATCCAGTTTATATCAAAATCTAACTGAATCTAATGTTTTGTCAAGTTCCGTGCATTGGTTCATGAGATAGAGCGCCTACAAAATTTATGTCACATACAGGCAGAGTCACAGACTCACAGACAGACATTTTGTGAAAAACATGTTTTTTCGTATCTCTGACCGCTAAAACGTGTAAATCCGCCGAAAACCAGAATTCAAAAAATTTCACGAATCCAATACGTTTTTGTAAAGATAGAAGAAAATAATAATTAAATTGTTTACAAAAAATAGTCGTGAGATTTATAGATCACTTGATTAAATGAAATAAAAACAAGATTTAAATTATTAAAACATTATAAACTAGAAGATAGCCCGCCCGTCAAAATGACGTGCTTTGATTTTTAAAAGGATGATAAAACATTACAACTTTGGTCAATCATAGCCACTTTAGGCTTAAACAATTTTGAAAAATACAAAGATTGAACATGAGGGGAAAAAATCAATAGAAATCTGCATTTAAAACTATAACAAAATTATCTGGTGGATGGGGAGGGATTGTAATGAACAAATGGTAAATGCATAAATTTTAAAAGAATAAAGTAAGGTAAAATATCAATTATAAAAGAATACATAGTGAAACTACAGCCAAAAAATATATTAAAATACTGAGAGAAAATAATAAAAATATCCAAAATGTATAAAATTTTTTCCCATTTTGGCCATTTCCAGAAGAATTTGAGGGTAACCAAATTATTAATTTAATGGGTAAAATAATGGCATAGAATATGCAGCTAATGAATTTTACTCACAAAATTACAGTAATTATTTCACAAAACACATGCAAATTATCATGCATTAATAATGCAAAACATGCACTAATAATGCTATTTTAAAACATTTGTGAATTAACTATTTTATATCATTAGCCAATACTTAAAAGAAAATACTTTATAAGATCGAAAACAAATGTCAACAATAAAGAGTAAACAGTCGTGATTCGTTATGTGACAATGAAGTCATTCACGGCTGTAAAAAATAAATAAATAAATAAAAATAAAAAATAAATAAATAAAGCAACACGAATATAAAAATTCAAACAATACTGTATTTAAAACGCACCTTCGCTTTTCTTAAATAAAAAGTTTTAAAGACTGTTAAAAATTTGACTGTTTTGCTGCATCGTCATTACACAGCTTTTATAGAAAATGATTACTTTACCGTATTACACTGTTAAAAATTTGACTGATTTGTTGCAGCGTCACTCCACAGCTTTTATAGAATATCTCTTTTATGACCAATGAGAATGCTCCATATCACAGTAAAGTAACCGCTTTATATAAAAGCAGTAGAATGATGCTGCAACAAATTTTTAAAAGTTGCTGCAGCATCATTCCAACGCTTTTATAGAAAACGGTTACTTTGTGTGTGTTACTTACAGTGTATTCTATAAATGTTGGGGAGTGATGATGCAGCAAAAGGGTCAAACTTTTAACGGTGTACTGCTAAAAAATTTATCCATTTACTGCAGCGTCACTCCACAGCATTTATAGAATGTCCCTTTTATGACAAATGAGAATGCTCCATAACACAGCAAAGTAATCGTTTTTTATAAAAGCGTTGGAGTGATGCTGCAGCAAATGAGTCAAATTTTCAACCTTGTGAATATTGTGTTCGAAATAGGGAAAAGATCTCAAAGCACAGTAAAATGTAGTGACGTCATTTACAGCTCAAACTGTAAATCTGACAAATGAGAACGCTCCATTACGACTCTGGAACGTTTGCATTGGACAAAAAATTGATAGCCTTTAAAATCGGAGATAACTTTTCAAAATGGAATTTGTCATTGGTCACAATAAGTGTTTTTTCTCGTGGATGGGTTGACCCCTGAATCGTTATACACGGAGGGATTTTATATATATAATGATTTACTAAAAAGCAAGACATAGTTTCTCAGATGCTGGATGGAAGTAAAAAAAAAAAAAATAGTCCTTCCGGCAGTTCCGGGAGGAAGAAGTAGCTTTCATATACTTATATATTTATTTATTTATTTTAAATTAAGTTATATTATTCAAAAAAACTAATCTCAAATTAGTAGAACCTAATTATGAGCTGGGTCGAAATCTTAATTCAGGTGCACATGCACACTCATATTGAAATCGATTAATATATATATGAGATAACTCAGGCATTTTTTAAGATACAGACGAAACAAAAAATGCTCTGGAATCTTTGTATCAAGTTCAAAGGCATAAAAGAAAAATCTTTTTCAATTTCTCACTTTCTTGTACCTAATTTTAAATTTTAAAATTTATAAAATTTTTTAAATGGCCGCCATTTTGAAATAAAATGGCGGATGGAACTGAGTATCGAACTCGATTCAGGCCTCAGTATATACTATGTACACACCAAGTTACATCTAAATCGATTCATAAATACGCGTGTTATCACGTGTCAAAAATCAGATCGTTTCAAAATGTCAGCCGTAACAAAAATTCAAAGTGCTATAACTCAATCATTTTTTAAGATATAGACAAAATAAAAAGTGTTCTGGAATTGTTGTTTTAGGTTCTAACACGTAACAGAAAAATATTTTTCAACTTTTAGATTTTTCACATATAATTTTAAATTTTAATTTTTTTAAAAATTTTAAATTGGCCGCCATTTTGAAACAAAATGGCGGATGATGCTGGCCAACGAACTCGGTTGAGAAATTTGTATTTACTATGTATATACCAAGTTTCATTCAAGTCCGTTCATAAATACGCGTGTTATCACGTGACAAAAATCAGATCGTTTCAAAATGTCCGCCATAAGAAAAATTCAAAGTGCTATAACTCAATCATTTTTTAAGATATAGACAAAATAAAAAGTGTTCTGGAATCGTTGTTTTAAGTTCTAACATGTAAAAGAAAAATATTTTTCAACTTTTAATTTTTTTGCATTGAATTTTAAATTAAAATTTTTTTTTAAAATTTAAAATGGCCGCCATTTTGAAACAAAATGGCGGATGATGCTGTCCAACGAACTCGGTCGAGATATTTGTATGTACTATGTACATACTAAGTTTCATTCAAATCGGTTCATAAATACGTTAGTTATCGCATGACAAAAATCAGATATATATATATATATATATATGGTTATATATATATATATATATATATATGTCAACATTTGAACGGAGGGTGGTTTTGGGGTCTGGGGGTCATGATCGGTGAAAATATACCAAAATTTTCCAGAAGTGTTTTCCTCCGGACAGCTGCAATAGGTAGCTTTTTACTTTTTGTAATGAAAGCTACCTAAAAAAAAAAAGAAAGGAAGAAAGAAAGAAAGAAAGAAAGAAAAAGAAAAAAGTAGTCAATTTTAGGCTCCTGTCTTTGCAGGTTTTCAATCTAATGCTAATCCAATATTTTCCCAACACTTTTTCATTTTTAAATTCTACGCAAAAATCCTTTTTAGTTTAAGTTTAAACTAACTTCAAATAATGATGCTGTATAATAGGGTGGGCTGAAAAAAACCTTTTTTCGATTTTCGATTATGGCGGGTGCGGAAAAGTGGCCACTGGTGGCACCCAGTTCACACAAAAAATTTGAGATTTTTTGGACTTTTCCTTACTCTGCCGCAAATGGCTTGAAAATTTGCAAAAATGCTGATTTTTGAACTTTTTTAGCTAAAAAGTTGAAAAGGTTAAATTAAATTTATTTTAGTTGTATTTACTTGAAAAGGCATCTTTAGCGTACCAAATGCTTAAATAAGTTCTGATAATGCATTATTTCATTGCTAAGTTTAATTTAAATGAGCTGATTTTCATAGTTTTTTCACGTATAACAGGCAAAAATTGTATTGGTTTGAATCGTTCGTTAATTTTTCTCATATTTATGTTCCTTGGTTTTTAAATTTTTTCTATGCGTCAAAGGTCATATATTTGGGCAGCGGACAGCAGTATAACTCAAAAACAAAGCTGGAAGATGAGAAGGGGATGAAACAGGACTCTAAGCGTGCGCAATGCCTCATCGTAATGTTGAGGGAGTGAAGGAAGATATAAAAGAGAAGAGAAAATTGCGATAAGGGATTGTTATCATTTTACCATGCTCAAAATCTGCGACATTTGTTCAGTGTGTATGTGAAACCTTTTCCTAGAGAAATTCAGTACTTTTTGGATCGTTTGACGTACCATTACAGTGTTTTGTGCGTTTTATTACGACGAGCTTAGAAATGGCTATTATGAAGGTTCATGGCAATGTAAAAGACACGCGACAGCATGAAAATTATCCTTTTTGGGCAACATGCTTGTTGAAAGACTTGCAATTGCCAACTTATACTGATATCATGCGCCACTACTACTGGTTGCGAAGCGATATGGCATAAAATCGAAAAATCCAATATTAATCAATAGATGATGTTATTAAAATGGTAGACGAAAAAGTTACCGAAATCTGAATAAAAGCCAGTGTTTTCACAAAGATAAATTTACAAAAAGATTAAAAATCGTACGGAATGGTGAAACCTTTTAGTAGTTTTTAATCTTTTTGTAAATTGATCGTTGGGAAAACATTGGTATGGAAGCTTTTTTTTCAGATTTCGGTAACTTTTTCACCTACCATTAAACTATTATTCTAAACTATCATTATTGAAAGAAGTGTAGATCATTCGGGAAATCCTGTAATCGTATGGGCTTGAAAGTAGAGCTGCGCGCGACAAGTCAACCGCGAAGAATTCGTATAATATGATGCAACCTTTTAGTAGTTTTTAATCTTTTTTGTAAATTGATCGTTGGGAAAACACTGGTATGGAAGCTTTTTTTCAGATTTCGGTAACTTTTCCACCTACCATTTGAATAATAACATCATCTATTGACTAATATTGGATTTCTCGATTTTCTGCCATATCACTTCGCAACCAGTAATAGTGGCGCACGATATCAGTTTAAGTTGGCAATTGCAAGGCTTTCAAAAAGCATGATGCCCCAAAAAGGATACTTTTCATGCTGTCGCGTGTCTTTAACATTGCCACAGACCTTCATACTAGCCATTTCTAAGCTCGTCGTATTAAAACGCTCAAAACACTGTAATAGTACATCAAATGATCCAAAAAGTACCGAATCTCTCTAGGAAAAGGTTTCACGTCCACACTGAACATGTGTCGCAGGTTTTGAGCATTGTAAAATAATAACAATCCCTTATCGCAATTTTCTCTTCTCTTTTATTTCCTCCTTAACTCCCTCACATTACGATGAGGCATTGCGCACTCTTAGAGTCCTGCTTCACCCCTTCTCACCTTCCAAACGTGTTTTTGAGTTATACTGCTGTCCGTTGCTCGAATATATGACCTTTGACGCATAGAAAAAATTTAAAGACCAAGGAACATAAATAAGAGAGAAATAAAAAAACGATTCAAACCAATACAATTTCTGCCTGTTATACGTGAAAAAGCTATGAAAATTGGCTTATTTGAAATACACTTAGCAATTAAATAATGCATTATCAGAACTTATTTAAGCATTTGGTACGTTATAGCTGCCTTTTCAAGTAAATACAGCCAAAATAAATTTAATTTAACATTTTTAACTTTTTAGCTAAAAAAATTCAAAAATCAGCATTTTTGCAAATTTCTAAGCCATTTGCGGCAGGGTAAGGAAAAGTCCAAAAAATCTCAAATTTTTTGTGTGAACTGAGTGCCACTAGTGGCCACTTTTCCGCACCCGCCATAACCGAAAATCAAAATAAAGTTTTTTTCGGCCCACCCTACTGTATAATTAAAAGTTTTATTTTCTTTTTCTTTCTTGTATTGTTGCATAGCATATTTAAAGAAACATTGTAATGTTAGTTGATAAAATGCACAATATATATACCGCATTTCATGTTATGAATTGAGAATGAAATTTCTACACACAGACTTAAAAATCAGAATTTTTTTGTTATTGAGTGGGTAAAAATATCTGAGAACCGCCTTCAAAAGTAAAAAAGCGATTACAGATCTGGATTCTTGATTTCCAGATGTTCACAAGAAACTCTTACAGACCATTTAAAAAATAAAGTAAACATCAAGGAGAAAATGCATGGCTTTCGAAGAAGCAACCAATCAGCCAGAAACAAATCATTCCAGCCTGATAAAAGGGATAAACGGACGCAACAAAATGGCGTTAGTTTTACTTTTATCAAAAACCCAAGAAGGGGTGGGGCGTTCTTTCTAATTTGTTAACTTGCCAAAGATGTTATTATGACAAATTAAGATAAATGTATTTTGGCTATAACAGGAATACACGATCCTTTGGAGAGGTTTTTTTTTTAAATATTTCCTTTGCATTTCAACATTTATTTTATTATTATTTCTTTTTTTATTGCACTGTATAGCTGAGGTCTTTCTCTACATCGCTTTACCTATCTGTCACAAATGCTATATAATGATAAAGATATTTCCCTTCTAGTACAAAAGAGAATTGCTATTGCTACAAAACCAGTTCTCATGCCTTTCTTATACTACGTTCTTATAGATGGAGCTATTTAATGGGCTACTTCATTAAAGCGAAAACTACTCGCCAATGTAAATCTTAAATATTTATTTTAAATATCTTGTTTATAATTTCATGGTACAAAAGAGAATTGCTATTGCTACAAATCCAGTTCTCTTGCCTTTCTTATACTACGTTCTTATAGATGGAGCTATTTAATGGGCTACTTCATTAACGCGAAAACTACTCGCTAATGTAAATCTTAAATATTTATTTTAAATATCTTGTTTATAATTTCATGGTACAAAAGAGAATTGCTATTGCTACAAAACCAGTTCTCTTGCCTTTCTTATACTACGTTCTTATAGATGGAGCTATTTAATGGGCTACTTCATTAAAGCGAAAACTACTCGCTAATGTAAATCTTAAATATTTATTTTAAATATCTTGTTTATAATTTCATGGTACAAAAGAGAATTGCTATTGCTACAAAACCAGTTCTCTTGCCTTTCTTATACTACGTTCTTATAGATGGAGCTATTTAATGGGCTACTTCATTAACGCGAAAACTACTCGCTAATGTAAATCTTAAATATTTATTTTAAATATATTGTTTATAATTTCATGGTACAAAAGATAATTGCTATTGCTACAAAACCAGTTCTTTTGCATTTTTTATACTATGTTCTTATAGATGGAGCTATTTAATGGGCTACTTCATTAACGCGAAAACTACTCGCTAATGTAAATCTTAAATATTTATTTTAAATATCTTGTTTATAATTTCATGGTACAAAAGAGAATTGCTATTGCTACAAAACCAGTTCTCTTGCCTTTCTTATACTATGTTCTTATAGATGGAGCTATTTAATGGGCTACTTCATTAACGCGAAAACTAATGTTAGTATACTATGTGTTAACTAACTAACTAGCTAATGTTAATCTTAAATATTTATTTTAAATATCTTGTTTATAATTTCATATATTTAAATGATTTTTCTAAAATAAAAATTAAAACATTCCTGATAATCTTGATTCTATGGGAGAATCTATTTTTAAAACTATTTGGTTTAGTTATCAATATTTATTTATTTATTTATTTGAATTGGGTAGCTAATATCAATCTCTACAAAGGTCGTTTTTTTTTTTTTTTTTTTTTTTTTTTTTTTTTTTTTTACTTTTTCGATTTAACTTGCAGTTATTTTTTTTAATTATTAGGATACTTTCTCTTTTGGAACTTGGTTTAAAAATAAATAAATAACTATTATTTTTTTTGCTTCCTGGTATGAGAATAATTATTAATTTGTCCTTATTTTCAAGATATATCCAGTAAATAAGGTAATTTCGTCAGTAAGAGCTGATTGTCAGTCACAAGCAAAAATTATTTATGAAAAAAAAAAGGTTCAAAATATTATATTTTAATACTTTTATCCCAACATGCAATTCTTTTCTCTTTGATAAAATAAAAATTATTTTAACCCTCTCGAGCATAAATTATTTTTCAAAATTTTTCATTATTCACAAAAAATCTTCTTTTTTGATAAATGAGAAACCATAATAAAATAATTCTGTTATTGTGCTGCATGTTAGATATTATCTGTCCAAAAATCAAATCTCCATAAATGAATCCTCAAAATTTTTTTGCTTAATAATGCAATAATTATACGACCTCATATGAGGTCCGTACTCCCGAGAGGGTTAAATTTTCTATCTTTGCACCAAATGAAAAAATAAATAACTAATAATAACTAATGCTGCACAGAAATATATATATACAGGGTGATTATAATTAAAGTCCGAGTTTCAAAACGCTCAAAAAAGCGAACCACTCGTTAGAATGGCGTCAAAATTTAACAGCGTATTATTGAAGAAGGGGGAAACATGAAAAAAAAAAAAAGGTTCCAAATTTGAGTGACAGATGGCGCTGTAAGCGTCAGTATATGTAAATTAAAATACCTAACATGCGCACGACAATTTCAGGTGTTATAAAAGCGTTGGGACAATTAAAAACCGATTGGAGGGATGCTTTTTATGCGGTTTTTGGCCTCAGGACAATTAAAAACCGATTTTTCCCATCCGATGTGGTACGACCTTGCCGTGGTGGACGGGCTTACGTAACTAACAGTATCACACGCGTACAGTCATGCACACTGAACAATACAGTTGGTTTATATCGTGTAACTTACGCCTTAGCCGTTATTTTACGATTTGTCCTTTGTAGTCGAAATTCTGACTCTTACAGCGCCATCTGTCGCTAAAATTTGGAACTTTTTTTGGTTCATGTTCTTTCCCCCTTCTTCAATAATACGCTGTTAAATTTACACGCCATTCTAACGAGTGGTTCGCTTTTTAGAGCGTTTTGAAACTCGAACTTTAATTATAATCACCCTGTATATATATATATAACCAATAGCTGTAAAACAATGTATATCAATAAAATATGAAAAAAGGAATTAAAAGGAATATATTTGAAATTTACAAAACCATAATAGATTTATCAGACCCTGTATATATATAAACTATAAAATTTACTTCAAAATTACAACATTGAAACATGAGAAAAATAAATTAAACTGAATATAATCCACTTTTGTTGAGTAGAATCTTCAGGTCCACAAATACTATGGAACTACAAATAAAATGCGTAGTTCCTTCTTCGTATTAGCCGTGAAAAAATAAATAAATAAATAAATAAATACATACATAAATAAATAAATAAATAAATAAATAAATAAATAAATAAATAAAATAGTAAGAAGAAAAAAACATTAAAAAATTATGTAAATATATATAAATATATATTAAAAACCATTAATTGTATTACAATGTATAAACCATTGAATTTAATAGAAAATTACCACATTGAACATGGGGGAGAAATAAGTAAATAAACTGAATACAAATGGAATTTGTAGAACCAAAGCAGAACTGTCAAGCCCCAAATACTTTGGAACTACAAACGAAGTGTGTGGTTTCATCTTCGTATTAGCCATGAAAAAGCAAAGCAATACGAATTTGGGGCTACCAATACACATAAAACCAAAATTAAATGAAGAAATAACATCATAAACGAGACACAACAAAATTACTAATCTGGATAGAAAAATAAAAAGAGAAAATAATAAAAAAATTTAAAAATTAAAATCGTATTTGAAATGTTTTAACAGAAAAAATATACCATACTTTAATATGTAAACAAAATCCTTTTATTTGACTATGCTAATTTAAACCTAATATCTTAATATAAGATGAAATAAGAAATAAAAATAGATAATAAAGTAATGAATATTGAATTTAACATTTAAAATAGAAATATATCAAGATATTGAATTTAACATTTAAAATAATGAATATTGAATTTAAGATTTAAAATATCTATTACAATATTAAACACATATAATACACATTAATCATCATTACATATAATACATATTAATATACATTAATCATAAATAATTAAATCTCAAGATATTCAATGATAATAAATTTGATATCCGTATAAAATCAGTTTTCTGACACAATGGTTAGTTCTCAAAATAAAATTTGAATTTACTTTTATATTCTAGAATATCATTTCAAAAGATAATCATTGAAGAATTAAATCTTTAAATGCTTTTAAAACGTGACCACAACGATCACATTTTCAATAAACGTTTTCATTAAAGTTGAGAGTTCACCTTAGTGATGGGCGATTTCGATTTTTTAAATCGATTTAATCGATACTACGGCCAACTCGATTTAATCGATTCTTTGAAATTTTTAATCGATTTCTCTGAAGGTAATCTAATTTTCATTTTCCTTCAAAAGTCGAAGATAAAATAGACGGATGTGCCAATTCCAAAATTTCAGTGTATTAGTTTCTAAGATAGAAGAATTAAAGAAACCTCAGACCCCCCCCCCCCCCGACCCTGCAAAATAGCGTTTTTTTGAGTGATGTACACCAAAATTGATCAGGATCAATTTTTATTAAGTACCAGCTGAATCTGAATTTTGATGAAAATCCATGAAAGCGCGAGATACAGCTATTGCGAAATCATAAAAAATGCAGCATATCAGCGCCACCTGTTGGGCAATTTACACCAAGACTAAATAACACTAATCAATGTCAGAGATTTACTGAATCTGAATTTTGATGAAAATTCGTTTTTGAGATAGCACTATTGCGTTAATCATGAATAATGCAGTATAGCAGCGTCATCTCTTAAGGGTGTTCTTAACTGATCCGCTCAACAAGCGAAAAACGTTTTGACACATTTACAAATTCATTTTTTAACAGAAAGTTATAAAATTTTAATGCCTGACTATGAAAGCGATTTCGAATTGAACTTTTTTTTCCATTTTATGATAATTAAATTACTTATCGAGTTATAAGCTATTTCGATGACGCAATCACCCGTTTTTCTCCTCCTTTTCGACCGGTTTTTCTGCTTTCGTCGGGAAATATGCTCAAAAGTGTAAACTTTGAAGGCTTGTTATGAAAAATCTATTGTGTTTTTTAAAAAAACAAAAGAATGAGTGCAATTAGACAGTTTCTGAACAACAACACCTGCTATTTTCATGCATTTCCGAACAAAAATAAATTAATGCATGTGTCACAAAGTTGCCCTTTTTGATTTAAGAACACCCTTAAGTGATTTCCACCAAATTGTAATTAGCATCAAATAATATCAAGGACTAATTGAATCTAAATTTTTATGAAAGTCCGTGCATTAGTTCTTGAGATAAAGCTAAAATGGAAACAGGGGCGTGCGAAAAGAGAACTGCGCCCGGTTCAAAGTTCCAATTTAGCTCCCCCCCCCCCTATTAGCTTTTTCTTGTGATAGGCTAGAAGTGATGTTAGTAGTAAAAATTTGGCGCCCCCTAAATTTCCGTGCTCGGAACGACCGCTTCCTTTCATCCCTCCCCCCTTTCACATGGCGCTGAGTGGGAATTGTGAAAAATTCAGTATAGCAGCGCCATCTGAGAAGCTATATACATCAAAATGCAAAAAACATCAATTCATGTCAAGGACTAACTGGATCTAAAATGTGATGAAAATCCGTTCATTCGTTATTCAGATATAGCTGTTGCGAAAATCGCAAAAAATGCAGCATAGCAGCGCCACCTGTTAGGCTACATGCACCAAAAATTAATTAGATTCAGTTTATATCAAGGTCAAACTACATCTAAAGTTTTGTGGAATTCCGTGCATTTGTTCTTCAGATAGAACTGTCAGAAATTTTTGTCGTATACAGACTCACAGAGTGATACACACACACACAGACAGATATTTCTTAAAAACCATGAAATCGAGTTAAAGACCTTCTAAAATATATAAATCCATCAAAAACGGGAAGTCAAAATTTTTCACGAATCTAATACTCTCTTCTTGTAAAGTTACAAAAGAAAGTAAAAATGTAAAATCGATTCTGCCCGTAAGATCGATCTTTAGATTCGATGTCGATCTTAGATTCGATGTCGATCTTTAGATTCGATGTCGATCTTAGATTCGATGTCGATCTTTAGATTCGATGTCGATCTTAGATTCGATGTCGATCTTTAGATTCGATGTCGATCTTTAGATTCGATGTCGATCTTTAGATTCGATTTCGATTTTTTTTCTTTTTTTTTCTAGGCTAAATCAGTGTTGAATGCAGTTATTTTTCTGCGACTCCGGAGAAAGGCATCATGTTTTACAGCTCTGTAAGGGAGGGGGAATCGTAATTTGTGCATTAAAAAACATAAAATCTCATAACTTCTGGGGGGGGGGGGGGTAATCCCCTGCGGCCACCCCATTAATTCGACACTAGCTTAAATCGATATATTTTTATTTAGAAGTCCAGTTATTTGAAGTATTAGTTTATTATGTTTTATTTTTCACGCTCGTCTCTTCTAATCCCCCCTTCCACGTCAGTTTTAACCTACAGGGCCGTTCGAAATATACATACAGTTTTAAAAATGTCCAATTCTTGGTCTATTTTATTTTAGATCCACATTTTAAATCCTTGACAAAAGATAAATAAAGGGTCGCCCTTCCGCCCGTTTGGGGTTTATCTGCGCCCCGCCGGGGGGGGGGGTATATTTTTTGTTTCTTCAACAGAAACAAAAAAATTTTTGAGGGGGGGGGCTTGCACCCTCCCCCAATATACACCTTAAAATTTCGCTCATTTAATTTTCTACCATTTTTAACTTAAAAGTTTAAGCTACATGGCACCCCCAGAGCTGTGGATTCTCCCCCCCCCCCTGTCGATCACTCACCTAATTTTGCTTATTTCTTCACTTCATTTCAATCTTTAAAAGGCTATAACTTTGCTTCTATAGGAGTTACAGTGATGAGAAAAATTCTAGTATAGCTAACCATTTCTCGCCGTTCTTTTTGCTTTTTCCAGTTTTCCGGTTTTCCCGATAGGACCTTTTTTTTTGGGGGGGGGGGGCAGAGGGGCTTTTTCTTGATACAATATGTCTATTGAAAGCTTATGCTTCATACATTACACATCTAGCAAAAGAAATTTTCTCCCATCATTTCAGGTCACATTACGGACCCATAATGTGTTAAAATTTTAATTTTTCAAACTTCTTCAAAAGAAAAAAAAAACATTGATATATATTAGCGAAACTGGGGTCCGAACCCGCAATCGTTTGATTGCACACGTAATCCCTAAGCTTTTTGGCCACCGAGTACTCAGCAACGCTATTGTTTCTTTAGATTGTCATCTTTAAATTCGTAATATCTTTTGAATGGAATGTCCGATTTGAAAAATTCAAAAAGTAATCTACGGATATTGTAACAGGCATTAATACAAAATGATTTATTTGGATAAGGATTAAGTTATCGATAGTATGGTCTAATTTTGGTTGGTGTATTTATCGCGTTTTAAAGTGTAAGAAAGTACAGTTATAGTGAGTTAACTACAATAGCTGGACATATGGTATCGCGCGGTTTTTTTTTTTAATAGACATGAATATGTTCTTTAATATTATAGAATCTTTTTTTATTCATTTAAAAGTATTTCCTGGCGATTCAAAAATACACACGTAATTGTTCAAGGTTTCACTTCTAGCACTCTCAGAGTGCCACTATTTTTTTTATTTTTTTTTCATGTTCGCCCGTCCTACCCCCCCCCCCCTTCCTCACCAATCTTTACAGGTTCGTTCAAATTATGACTGAGATGAAAAAAAGTCTAATCCTCGTTCTATTTTGTTATAAATCCATATTTTGAAACCTCAACAAAAGATACATTTGGGCCGGGGTCGTCCTTCTGTCCGTTTGGGATTCACCTTGCCCCCCTGGGTGGGGGGCATATTTTTTGTTTCTTCCACACCATCTCATGTAACATATCGTTATAAAGCTTTTATCTCCTCGGTTTTTTTTTTCTGTTACTACCCCTCTCCCCACTTAGTTACATGCTCTTGGCACTTTTTATAGTTTCAAAGAGTGCATGTTCCCCGCGGGCCACCCCATGAATTCAACACTAAGTTAAACACTATATTTTTGTTTAGAAGCTCAGTTATTTGGGTTATTAGTTAATTATGTTTTTTTTTTCGAGTTCGTCCGTTCTAATACCTCGTCCCCCCCCCCCCCCCTTCCTCGCCAATCTTTACTATATGGGCCGTTCAAAGTATGCATGCAATTTTTAAAATGTCCAATTCTCGTTCTATTTTATTGTAAATCCTCATTCTGAAACTTCGACAAAAGATACATTTGGGCTATGGTCGCCTTTCCGTCAAGAGTGGGGGTTACCTGCCCCCTTGGGAATGGAACATATTTTATGTTCTTCCAAACTATCTCGTGTAACATTTGTTGGCATTAGAAAAAAAAGTTTTTTTTTTGTCTATACTCCTTGTTCCCCATCCTAGTTACACGCTCTTGGCACTCTTTATACTTAGTTTAATGCCAAGTTACTCAGTGTTGTTATTAGTTGAGTTGTCTCTCAAATTTGTCAAAGTTTTTGTGTAAGTGAAAACCATAAGTGACAATCAATTTAAAATTCTTATTATCCGACTCTAAAATCTGCAATAGCTTAATTCTATGCCTCCCTAAATGGGGATGGGGGGGGTGGGAGGCGGTAATTACGGTTCTGCTGATTGTCTAAGTTTTGGAATTAGTAATTTGGAGCTTCTCTGTGTGAACCTAAATATCGAAATATCGATTCTAGTATCGATTCTAGAACTGAGAAATCGATTCTTATTATGATCGATGTTGTTTTATACGATATCGATTTTAATCGATTCTCAAAATTTCCAGAATCGCCCATCACTAGTTCACCTTTTTCTTGGAGAAGTCAGCCACTTATCACGTATCTAAAAATAGAAAACATCCTTACATCTGCTACAGTGTTTATGTTTTTAATCGAAAATGAATTGCGTTGATTTTTCTTTATTTAAAAATAGCAAAATTAGAAACAGTTTACGTTTATTTTCTCTAATATTTATACTTCGAATCGATAGAATCTATTTTTGTGCATTTCGAAATCGGGAAATTAAAATAGAATTTGTGAGAATTCAAATCACTTTGAAATTGATAATTGGGAAAATATTAGTAAAAGAAAAATAATAAAATAAACAAAATGTGTTAATTTATTAACTTCTTCACGCACTTGGGCACATGTTTGGGCATTTCGTTTTTTTATACCATAATTAATGTCAATACCGTATTTACTCGTGTATAGCGCGCACGCGTGTATAAGGCGCACAGCCTACTTTACAAGTAAAAATGGCGATTTCTTAAAATCTCGTGCATAACGCGCACCATAAATTTGATACGCTAATGAAGAATAACCAAATGAATTTCAAAAAAAAAAAAAAAAAAACATTACATCAGACCAGAAAACAAGACGAAAATGCATTTTTAGACTTCGGGTTGTAAGAGAATGACGGGAAATAGGAATGAGTGACGGTAAAGAGAATTGCTAATTAGCGTTTATATAATGTCACTAGCTCTGTTGTATAAAAAAATGCAAGGAGTGAAATAAATATGCAGTTAAGTAACATTTTGCGAGTTTTAATATCTTCTTTGAATAATTTCTTGTTTCATATGTATATAGTTCGACTGCATCCAACAGTAAAAAAATATTCCGTGTGTAATGCACCTAGGAGTTTTGCCCTAATTTTTTTAAAAAAAAGTGCGCCTTATACACGAGTACGAGTAAATACGGTAATAAAAAGAAGAAAAATTTAATAATTATATATTAACCCTTCGAACTCCGGCGTCTTTTACACAAATTTTATTTGGCCAGCACCACTTTTTTAAAAGAAGTTTTATTCAAGTACACAATTTCAAAAACGCTCTGACTAAATAAGGCAAATTTTATTTTTTTCTATTACTGGTGACAAAAACGAATTTTGCAAGGAAAGATGACGTCTCTGCAGCGGAGACAACGGAGTGCCAAGGGTTAATTACAGAATCCCGTTACAAGAAAAGTAAAAAAAAATTATGATTTGTCTGCACTGATAGTATTAGTTCGAATTTACAATTAGAGATATAAACAAGTTGGAAATTGCACTTGAAGCGTAGCAAATGAGGTGCGTTCGTACTATAACGAAGTTTTAAAATATTCAGATCTTGCTGATATAGTAGAGCGTACTTTGGATACAGTATAGTGGTCGAAATCTTTGTGTTCCTGTAAATATGCAGGGAGCAATTTTTATTATACTTCATTAACGTATATCTTATTCATAAAATGTGAAGTAGTTTAATATGATTAAAACACGCCCCAAACAATGTTTCCACGTATAACATTATTTAGTGGAATACATTTGTGTGGTTCTGTAATTTAATAATAAATATTCTTTGCATCCCAGATTGTACAGAATGTATATTTTAGTACATACATTATAGATTCATGTCAATTCTATGATGTTCAAATGAGTGTAACACCATTAAAATGCATTTGAAACTTTTTTTCCCCATTGATCGTAATGTAACGGAATACTTTTGATTGTCCCTGTAATTGATCTATCCATCCGATTTTCATAACATTTGAAATGACTCGACAAAATTATGTAATAATTATACTGTTGCAGCGTATATAGGGTTCTTTCGATCTTATGGTTAGACAACTTCAAACTCTTTTCTCTTAGAAAAGTACAAAATAATTTATTTACAGATCTTCAGAACAACAGAGTCTTCGAAACTCACAAATATTACAAGATATTCCAAAATAACTGTTTAAATCTATCGAACAAATACAAATATAGGTCGCAGAGACTCTTTATACAATGTCTCAACACTATATCACATTCAAAACAACGTAGATAAAACTCAATACATCAAGCAAACTTGCTTGGACAATCTCTAGTAGCTCACTCAATGACTGACTGGTAAATAATAACAACAGCTCGCATCGCTTCTCTTCTTATATATAGTCTCGTAGCATGTGCTAGAAATTTCTAGAAAAACCTGGAAAACCACGGAACAACAAACAATGTATCAGTATATCTAAGGGGGGTTACCATTAAGAGGGAAGGGTTACCATCGCCAACAATCGCCAAGTTTGTCGCCAACTTGGCGATATATCGCCAAATTTGGCGACCAAAATTAGTCGCCAAAAGTGACGCCAACTTGGCGATATCTTCATTATTTCGCCAATCTACCGTAGACATACACTGAAAATAATGGACAAGTTTGCTTGATAACAAAGACAATGCAACAAAAACTAATATAAGTAAAGGAATGGAGCTTAATAAGATTATTTACATTATTTTACAGTACAAACACTAACTATTTACAAAATTCGTAACACTACCCCCTCCTCAAAGACTGCACGTCCCGGGCAGTGCAATCCTTGAGTTAGAGGAGAACACTTAAAATAAATAAATAAATAAACAAATAAATAAATAAATAAATAATAACAATAATAATAAAATTTACATAAATAAGAACTAATTACTATTTACATATTTACAAAAAGTGACTTTCATGACCATGGTCTAAAATTCTAGTTTTGAATTTCTAATCACTTTGGCCAAAATAAGGGGCTAGCCGGTTATAGTGTACGACCTTGGGTTTGGCGTGTGGCGATTTTCGTATGCGTACGACGACGTCATTCAGCCTGTTGACGACTATGTAAGGACCGTCCCAGTTTCTTTGTAATTTTGGCGACAGTCCCTTACGACGGATAGGATTCCACAACCAAACTTTGTCACCTTCGTTGAACTCATGTCCTGTTGCCTTTGTGTCGTACCGTGTCTTCATCTTTTCCGTTGCCAGTCCGATTCGGTTCCTCGCTAGACGATGAATCTCCTCAATCCGCGCCTGGAGTTTATCGACATATTCCTCAGGCGATGAAGGAGCATCAGGAGGACGGCCAAACAAAAGATCAGCAGGCAGACGAAGATCACGACCAAAGAGCATTTGAGAAGGGGAGTAACTAGTGGCCTCATGAGTGACACTCCTGTAGGCAAGCAGGAAAAGAGGCAATTTCTTGTCCCAGTCCTGTTGGTCTCTAGACACCAGGAGAGAGAGGCTATTTAGGATGGTACGATTGAAACGCTCCACCATGCCGTCCGATTGAGGATGTAGGGGTGTAGTTCGAGTTTTGTCCATGCCGAGTAGTCCACACATTTCCTTAAACACAGTCGAATCGAAGTTTCTTCCTTGATCGGAATGGATTTGAAGAGGAACTCCATATCTGGAAACCCAGTGTTGAACTAGTATGTCTGCTACTGTTACCGCCTCTTGATTAGGAATGGCGTAGGCTTCAGGCCACTTAGTGAAGTAGTCCATGACAACGAGGATGTACTTATTGCCATCAGATGTTCTAGGAAGAGGACCCAGGATGTCTAGTGCAATTCGTTCGAAAGGAGCTCCTACATTATAACGCTGCAGTCGTCCACGGGTGCGCCTCTTTGGACCTTTACGGGCTACACAGGTGTCACAAGTTCGACACCACTTCTCCACATCACTGCGAACATTATTCCAGTAGAAACGCTCTCGAACCTTTTGCAGGGTCTTCATTACACCAAAATGACCTCCTGTGGGACTACCATGCAGTTCTTGAAGGACTATAGAAATTCTCGACTTAGGGAGTAGTAGTTGCCATCTACATGTCTTTCCATCGTCAGACTCCCATTTTCGGTACAAGATGCCGTTCTTCAAATGTAAGGAATCCCAGAGAGCCCAATAACGTTTAGTCGTAGGATGGTAATGGGCCATGTCTTGCCAGCTGGGCTTCCTGTTGGACTCCTCTTTCAGCTCTAGAATGGGCTTAATTTCAGGATCAGCAAGTTGATCTTTACGCAGGCTCTCGTCACTCCACGGATCTTGCGATGATGTAGACCCAGTTGTAACTTGTCTTACTATAGGACCTTTGACATTAAATTTCTTCTCAGCCCGGTCGCAGTATCTACAATTCTCTGAGCAGGGTCTTCTTGAGAGAGCATCTGCATTTCCATGTGATGAGCCTTTTCGATGGCGTATCTCCATATCGTACTCTTGAAGCTTTTGTATCCACCTGGCTATCTGGCCTTCAGGGTTCTTAAAATTCAATAGCCAAGTTAGAGAAGCATGATCAGTTCGGATCAGGAACTTTCGACCGTAAAGATAGTGATGAAAGTGGTCTATGGCTTTCACTGCAGCAAGAAGCTCTTTTCTTGTTACGCAGTAGTTTCGCTCGGCCTTTGATAAGCACTTGCTGAAATAGGCGATAACACGCTCCTGGCCGTCGATTTCCTGGGACAGTACAGCGCCAATGCTTTCGTTGCTTGCATCCGTATCAAGTATAAACTGTTTATCGATTTGAGGATACGACAGAATTGGAGTGGATGTCAAGGCCTCCTTAAGCTTTTCGAAAGCAGCGTCACATTCCTGTGTCCACATAAATTTTTGATTGGCTTCTGTTAATTTATGAAGTGGTCTTGCAATCATCGAGAAGCCTTTGACGAATTTTCTGTAATAGGTGCATAATCCTAGAAAACTTCGAAGCTGGTGAACATCTGCTGGACGACTCCAATTTTTCACGGCCGATATCTTCTCCGGATCAGTCCTAACTCCTTCCGCCGAAATGATGTGTCCAAGGTAGGCGACTTCATTGCGAAACAAACTGCACTTCGAAGGGCTTAACTTCAAATTAGCTTCCTTTAATTTTTGTAGCACCCGCCTGAGGTTGTTCAGATGTTCATCAAAAGATTTTCCTATGATTATGATATCGTCTAAATAAACAAGACATGCCTCATATGACAGTCCCCGAAGAACCGTTTCCATAAGGCGTTCAAAAGTTGCAGGTGCGTTACATAGACCAAAAGGCATTACCTTGAACTGCCATAATCCTTGTCCCGTTGTAAAGGCAGTCTTCTCGCGGTCGTCGGGAGGGATCTCTACCTGCTAGTAACCACTCTTCAAGTCTAAAGTCGAGAACCAAGTGTTGCCCGCAAGTGTGTCAAGAGTGTCGTCAATCCTTGGCAGAGGGTAACTATCCTTTTTGGTGACGTCATTCAGTCGGCGGTAGTCTACACAAAATCTTGTAGAACCATCCTTCTTTCTTACTAATACAATGGGAGACGCCCATGGACTTGTTGATGGTTCGATGACGTCATTTTCTTCCATATCTTTAATTAAATTCTGCACCTCTTCTTGCTTGGCAAAAGGTAATCGTCTAGGGTGCTGTTTAATAGGAGAGTGATCTCCGGTGTCAATTCGGTGTTGTGCCATTTTAGTTCGTCCAAAGTCTTCAGATGTTTGGGAAAATAAACTTTGGAATTCTCTAATTAAACTTTCAGCAGCATCTCTCTGGCTTGGATCTAAGTCCGTATTTTGTAACAAATCCTTGACTAAATTATCTGAAGATTTCTCAGAGTGACTGGAATTTTGACTTATGCACGTCACAGGAGCACATGACGCTATCACCTCTCCCTTCTTGATAGTCCTCGTCTTATCACTGATGTTAGCAATTCTGACTGGAATGGTCTTCTTCGAGAGGTCCACCACAGATGAAGCCACCAATACTCCTGCTTGTGTACTATTGTCTTCTGGATAATCTATATGGCCAAATCGGTAATTAGTTTCATTTTCAATTACAGCTGGAACTAAAAATTCTGTTCTTGGATCTAGATTGATGTCTTCTTTGACTATTACTGCTTGTTTACATTCAATTTCGTTATTCAATCCAAAAAGACTTATTTCTTCAAATTTTGAGAGCATTTTGTTATTTTTGAAATCAAGCTTGAAGTCAAACTTCTTCAGAAAATCTAGCCCGATTAAGCAAGGATCTGTTATGTCAGCCACGTATGCCGTATGATAATATTTCTTTCCATATATGACTATCTTGTCGCCCGTCACAGTTTGCAGGGTAACGCAGGGTGGAGTCCAGATGAGTTTAGATTTCAATTTTCGAGCCAAATCTTCTCTTATTATCGTCACATTGGCTCCTGTATCGACAATCATACGGCACTGAATTCCGTTAATAAAGCCTATCACATATAATTCATTATCGCCGCCACTCATTTTAGATATTTGAAGGATCTTCAGGTGGGGCTTTTTATTCTCTGGTCTTGAATTCATCTCACGTTCGTGGATTTTGGGGCAATTTCTTCGGAGATGTTTTGTATCACCGCACAACCAGCACGTGAGATTCTGTCTTCTTGACCTTGTTTTTCCATATTTTAAGGCTTCAAGCTCTTGATTAATCTTCCTAATTTCTTTCAAGACGTCGTTCTCAGTGTCTGAGCTTTTGTTCACCGTTGCCCCTCGGACTGAATGACGATCTCTTCGGCTGGCTTTTGTAGCTGCTTCCAACTTTAAGGCATATAGTAATGCAGCCTTTAAATCCTGTACATCTGCCATTCGTACCGCTCTCTGCACTTCTGGGTCTTTTATTCCGTCTACAAAATATTGCAGTGAGAGCATTTCCCGTACATTTGTTGGACAGTCAATAAATGCTAAATTTGCAAGCCGTTCAATTTCCGAGGCAAACTCTTGAAGGGTTTCACTCGATTTTTGATGGCGGCTCTTCATTTGTATTCTCGTATAATCCTTGAAGAATTTTTCGCCGAATCTCATTTCAAGTGCACAACTTAGAGTCTCAAAATTGAGTTGCGTCATATCGGGCAATGTTTGCAGCACGTCGGCGGCTTCTCCTCTTAAAGATGCTGCCAGTTGACAAGCTTTCACCTCGTCACTCCATTTGTTCGCTTCAGCTACAATAGTGAATTGGGTCTTGTAAACTTGCCAGGAACTCTTTCCATCGTATGTCGACAGCTTAATGTGCACGGGAGAAGCAGGCGGATTCCTAAATTCTTCATAATTACCACTAGACGCTGAAAGTTTCTTCTCAAGATCTTGTACTTTTTTATTTAGCTTTTCATCTACTTCACCTAGTATTTTCTCTTCAACGTTACTGATTTTCTCTTCAAAGTTACAAACTTCATTCTGAATTTTCTCTTCTACTTCCGCCATTTTCTCTTCTACCGAGCCTATTCTTCTCTCTACCGATGAGAACTTTTCTTCTAAAGTTTTCTTCATTTCTTCTTGGCCTTTATTAATCTTTTCAGTCACATCTTCTTGGCATTTGTCAATTTTATTTGTCAACTGTTCCATTCTTTCTTCGTTTTTATTCATTTTTTTCGCCAACTCTTCTTGGCCTTTATTCATCTTTTCCGCCAACTCTTCTTGGCCTTTATTCATCTTTTCCGCCAACGCTTCTTGGCCTTTATTCATTTTTTCTGCCAACTCTTCTTGGCCTTTATCAATTTTATTTGTCAACTGTTCCATTCTTTCTTCGTTTTTATTCATTTTTTCCGCCAACTCTTCTTGGCCTTTATTCATCTTTACCACCAACTCTTCTTGGCCTTTCGTCAATTCTGCCTTTATTCCATTAATAGCTTCTAACAGTTCTTTCAGTTGACCGTCCATTGTTCTTGTTTTCGCCATAAGATCCCGACTCCTGACACCAAATGTTGCAGCGTATATAGGGTTCTTTCGATCTTATGGTTAGACAACTTCAAACTCTTTTCTCTTAGAAAAGTACAAAATAATTTATTTACAGATCTTCAGAACAACAGAGTCTTCGAAACTCACAAATATTACAAGATATTCCAAAATAACTGTTTAAATCTATCGAACAAATACAAATATAGGTCGCAGAGACTCTTTATACAATGTCTCAACACTATATCACATTCAAAACAACGTAGATAAAACTCAATACATCAAGCAAACTTGCTTGGACAATCTCTAGTAGCTCACTCAATGACTGACTGGTAAATAATAACAACAGCTCGCATCGCTTCTCTTCTTATATATAGTCTCGTAGCATGTGCTAGAAATTTCTAGAAAAACCTGGAAAACCACGGAACAACAAACAATGTATCAGTATATCTAAGGGGGGTTACCATTAAGAGGGAAGGGTTACCATCGCCAACAATCGCCAAGTTTGTCGCCAACTTGGCGATATATCGCCAAATTTGGCGACCAAAATTAGTCGCCAAAAGTGACGCCAACTTGGCGATATCTTCATTATTTCGCCAATCTACCGTAGACATACACTGAAAATAATGGACAAGTTTGCTTGATAACAAAGACAATGCAACAAAAACTAATATAAGTAAAGGAATGGAGCTTAATAAGATTATTTACATTATTTTACAGTACAAACACTAACTATTTACAAAATTCGTAACAATACATTATAAATTTGAAACGATTAAAATGCATTTGAAACTTTTTTCCCCATTGACCGTAATGTAATGGAATCCTTTTGATTGTCCTTGTAATTGATCTATCCATCCGATTTTCATAAAATTTGAAATGAGGCGACAAAATTATGTAATAATTATGTATTTTAAATTTCAAATGATTCGGTTGGGTAGTTTTTGCGTTGTTATATACGGACAGACAGACAGACGGACGAACAGACAGACAGACGGACGAACAGACAGACAGACGGACAGACGGACGGACTGAGCGACAACAATAGGTGCTACATATTTACATAATTACGAACGCACTTAAAAAGAAGCGTAAAGTAATTTTTTGGCAATCAGTGTTATAGGATTATTTGATGAAAATTAATATAATCTGTATTAAATATATCAAGTTTTAATAATTTGCAGAAATGTAATGAGAAAGCAATTTATTGTTAATCAAACTGATAAAAAAAAATACAAATAATAATTAAATAAATAATTAAAAATAATAATTAAACAAAAAATAATTAATTCAAAACTAATTTTAAAATAATTAAAAGATTCAAAAAGTAATATATGAAATTAATATTATCCAGATTAAATTTATTAAGTTTTAATAATTTTCAGAAATGTAAGAAAGCAATTTATTGTTAATCGAACTGATAAAAAATAATAATAATAATAATTAAATAAAAAATAATGAAATAATTAAAAAAGTAATATATAAATTTAATATTATCTATATACTAAATATATCAAGTTTTAATAATTTGCAGAAATGTAACAAGAAAGCAATTTATTCTTAATCGAACTGATAAAAAAATACAAATAATAATTAAATAATTAATTAAAAATAATAATTAAACAAAAAATAATTAATTCAAAACTAATTTTAAAATAATTAAAAGATTAAAAAAGTAATAGATAAAATTAATATTATCCAGATTAAATATATTAAGGGTGTATTCGAAAAAGCGCTTTTCCACCTTCAGCAGCTCGAAATTTTCCGATACAATTTCAGACAAATTTTTAAAAGTAGAATCATGAAACTTGCTGAGGGGATTCTTGAAGGGACGTATGAGATGCCGAGTAAAGTCTTTTTACGCTCAATTCATTAGAATTTGATTTATAAGCAATTAACTTCTCTGCAAGACCCTTTTTTTCGCTCCCTTATCTCCCACTTCGGAAAAATCGGTTCAAATTGCCGTTTTTGATTGCTTTTTTTGCAATATTTTGTACACTTATCAAAGAATTGACCTTTACGGCACCTTGTGCATTTTCTAAATAAGAGAATCTGCGAGTTTCATGTGTTTCAGAGCAAAAGTGAATTCAAAAATAAATCGGATTAAACACGCAGTTTGAATCGAAATACACCCTTAAGCTTTAATAATTTGTAGAAATGCAAGAAAGCAATTTATTGTTAATCAAACTGATAAAACTGATTAAATCAGTCAGTTTCAACTTATTTTCTTGAATTTATAGTTAGCTTTTTATTTTATAAAGGAATCCTTTCACCATAAATTATCAGTTCAACTGTCTGAAATGTGGAATAACTCTTTCGGTCCGAATTTTTTTTCAATTTGCGAACAAAATTATTTTTATTTATTATAACGTTACTTGTAGCTATCCATATGACTTACTGTGGTTTAAAGATTGTCTGAAATCTAACGAACGTACTTATTTTGTGTATCATTCCATTCATATGTATATGATATTAGCAGTCTTCGCCCGCTACGCTGTCGGTCTCTTTAAAGGAAAATCGAATCAAACGAAATACATCTAGTAAAGATCTAGAAAAAATAATAATATCTTATCAAACATCTATGATTGTTGTCTTATTGGTATAATCTTACATTATCCTGATGTCGACGTCAATGACTTAATAGACAATATAGATATGAAATGACTACTGTACTTATTTTTAAGTATTTTTTAGTAGGTGTGTTATCTTCAATTTGCCGCTTCTACCAATACCTGCTGCTGAAATATGGCTAAATATCCTAAACGTACGACAGTTCCATTAAACGTGATCAGGTGGGAATTTCTAAAATAGATAAAATACATGTTCAAGTTTATTTTAGTTGATTATGTAATTTTAAATTCATGTCTGTATCTAAAACTGCTGCTGAGGTATGGGGAATAGCCTACTCTTGTTAATCCTTTTGAACGGGGGGAATTTTTAAAATCGCTGGAATAAATGTTTAATATTTTTTTAATAGGTTTGTTATCTTGAATTTCACACTTGTACCTAAAACTACTACTAGGATACGGCTAGTAATGGAGGATTCTTGAAAATTTACCAATCGAAAAAGATCGTCACCATGCAAAATACAATCGGTACAGTCAACGGTTATTTCCTAGGTTATACAATAATGATGTCCTCCTGGTTCCAAAAAATTGAAAAGGCGCGATTAAATAGAAATGATAAGGAAGTTTAAGTATAAAAAATTAGAACATTTCGAGAATTAACATCAAAATGTCAAAAAAAAAAAAAAAAAAAAAAAAAAGAAAGAAAGAAAGAAAAAAGAAAAATAAAATCTCAATTGTGGGCAGAAACAGGGAATTAAATAGATGGTAAATGGGATCAATATTTTTTATGGATTTTTCTACATCATTGAGATCAGTTCGATGACATTTCCATTATTAGAAATTCTCCTGATGGATTACAATAACTGCGACTCCCGAGAAGGGCAAATTAGGCGAAGAGCACGGGAAATGCATAAGTGGTCACAGGGCTTTCCAAAAATATTTCATATGAGTGGTATCAGCTATATTTAGAAAAGCGCATCCACCACATTTTAAAAGTGTGATCAGATGCGCTGGAGGGGTATGATTTGAAATAATGGTCAGAGAGCTTTCCAATGATGTATCACATGAGAGTTATAGACCAAATTTAGGAAATTGTCAACCCCCCCTCTCCCCCCGAGTTCCAACTATCACCCTTCTCGCTATAAAACCTTCCATTCTTTTTAAAATTTTTATGTAATATAAATAATATTTATTAGAGATTTCCGTAAAAAAAAAAAAAAAAAAATTCGATCTATAATGATAAAGACTACAATTTCAAAAATATTTGAAAACTAACCCCCTGGGAGAAGGAAAATTAGGGTGTGGGAAGAAAGATTCAAATCATGAAAGAGCAGTTCGAGGACTTCCCGATATGTCACATGACGAATCCAAAAAAAGTTTGGAATTTTACGATACCCCCACCTTTTGGGGTGGAAATTTAAAAATCTGTGAAACACGTTTTTTAATTATTTTTTAATATATTTATTTTCTACTGTTTCACGCTTTTACTTAAAACGACTACTGAGGTGTGCCAAATACTCTAAATTGTCCGACGCACCCCTTTATTTAACTACCTCAGAGGGCAATTTCTAAGATCGCTGAAATATGTGTTTAGTTATTTTTTTAGTATATATATTTTCTGGAATTCCATGCTGCTACCTTAAACTGTTGCTGAGATACAGGAAGAATATCCAGAATTTTCGAACCCCTGTTTTCCTCCTCCAATTATGGGGTGAATTTTCAAAAATCTCTTCTTAGTGCACGCTTACATCTTAAAAAGTATATTTTCCCCAGTTTTCATGTTTCTGCGTTCAGTAGTTTGGGCTGTGCGATGATTATCAATCAGGACAAAGTATTTTATATTTGTATACATTAGGCTGAGAAAGATTTTTCGAAGGCGTTAGGAAAATAACGTATTACAACAGGATTTGAGAGGTTATTGCAACTTTCTATTGTTTTCTTGGTTTTATCCAACATTCGTTCAGAAAAGTATCCTATAGGTTACTTTTCTGAAATTAAAAGGGTGTGAAATTTGAAGGTTTAAATTTGAAGGGTGAAATGTATGCATAAAATAAAGGAATCCACAACGTTGCAAAGAGAATTAAATAAATATTTATTATTATTATTATTATTATTACTAAATATGAAAGCATAAATGAAGTCATAATAAAAAAAAGGCATGGCCATTACTGTTATTTTTTAATATTTAATATGTGATTTATCACTTTATAACTAAGCGTGATTTACGAATGCTAGCCTATTATTTCTATATATAGCAAGTAACTAAGTAATTGCTGAGCCAAAATAATACTCCATAAAAAGATATGTACTTTTTATAGTACACCAAATCCGAAAGGATTAAATATATTATATGCAACTGGAAAGGGCAATCGGAATTAGTTCGTGCTAAAAGTGATTCGCGATAAGCGTGTTCGTGTTAACTAGGTTTAACTGTAATATAAAATTAATAAATCTTTATAAAAAAAGGTCCTTTTTTAGGTGCGTTTGTAATTATGTAAATACCTAGTACCTATATTTGTCTTTCAGTCCGTCCGTCTGTCCATCTGTCTGTCTGTCCGCATAGAACAACACAAAAACTACCCAACCGAATCGTTTGAAATTTATAATATATATTTATTACATAATTTTGTCGAGTCACTTCAATTTTCATGAAAATCAGATGTATAGATCAATTACAGGGATAATCAAAAGTATTTCCGTTACATTACGGTCAATGGGGAAAAAAATTCAAATAAATTTTAATCGTTTAAAATTTGAAATATATAATTATTAGATAATTTTGTCGAATCATTTCAAATTTTATGAAAATTGGATGAATAAATGAATTACAGGGACAATCAAAAGTATTCCATTACATAACGGTCTATGGGGAAAAACATCAAATGCATTTTAATCGTTTGAAATTTAAAATGTACAATTATTACATAATTTTGACGAGTCATTTAAAGTTTTATGAAAAACGGATGGATAGATCAATTACAGGGACAATCAAAAGCACCCCGCTACATTACGGTCAATAGGAAAATATAGTTTCAAGTACATTTTAATGCTGTTAAGCTCTTTCGAACATAATAGAATTGACATGAACCTATGAACTTATATATATATTTATATATACTAGAATATATATTCTGTACAATCTGTGATGCAAAGAACATATATTATTAAATTACAGGGCCACATAAAAGTATTTCACTACATAATGCTATACGGGGAAACATTATTTGGGGCGTGTTTTAATTATATTAAACTATTTCACATTTATGAATATGATATGCGTTGCTAAGGTGTAATAATAAAAGTTACTTCCTGTATATTTACAAGAACACAAAAAAGATTTCGGCCACTGTACTGTAACCGAAGTACTGTCTACTATAACAGCAAGATCTGATTTTTTTAAAAACTTGGTTATCGTATGAACGCACTTCATTTGCTACGCTTCACGTGCAATTTCCAACTTGTTTCAACATACAAAAAATTTGTCTAAAAAAAGTAAACTTTTTTTTTTTTTTTTTTTTTTTTTTTTTTTTTTTTTTAAGTTTTGTGTTTTTTTCTAATATGGTACAAGGATGAACTTTCTTCAAAATATTATTCATTAATGTAAATATTTAGATTACCAACAGCAATATAATTTCCCCTTTGTAAATAGGCACACAAATACTGTGTGCATCTACTCAATGCAAAGTTGAGGGCTTTGCAAGTAATAATAAATTGCGCAAAAGCAAATTAATTTTCAGAATATTCTGCTTTCCACACAACCCCATTTCCTGCATAAACTGATTTCTGACTTCGCAGGCTGTGCTTTCTTCCATTTCCGTAAAATAAATTTACTTCTGTTAAGCACTGTATTTGTCATGTTTGTAATTTGTGCTTGCCATGGTTTTCAGTTTAGAAAAATTTCTCCAGACTACTAAAAGCAACTCTTCTTTATCTTTACCCTGATTCAGCAGTTCTACAAACCTTTCTATTTTTTTTTTTCGAATAAATAATTTTGAATGGTGCAATGATGATTTAACCGGGTAACTTATTGAGGTATTTTGCATGTTAAAGGTGCTAGTCTCTTAGCAATCGAATTCCCCCTCGGTAAAGTTAAGTCTATGGGCGTTTAATGCGTTCTTATATTCAAACTATCTCCCCAGGAAATTAATATTTTAAACTTATTTTTTCAGTTTTTTTTTTTTTTTTTTTTTTTTTTTTTTTTAAGATGTCTTTTTTTCCGCCTAGTTTTCAAAATACTTTTAAAATCAATTGTAATTTTGTATGATGTGTCAAAATTTTGCGTTTAGTTCGTCAGTTTTTAAACAGAAAAAAAAATGTCACGCTTTAAGAAAAGAATACTGAAAAAAAAATTAAAAACTTTAATTCCCCGAGGAGATTTTGAATATAAGAATGCATCAAATGCTTGTAGATAACATTACTCAGGATAATTCGGCCTCTAAGTGACTGCACCATTAAAAAACTACTTCAGCCACCTGAAAAGACACAATTACTAAGGCTAATGCTGATGATAGAGAAGAAATTTTTTAAAGATATTTCGTTTGCATTTTAGTAGTTTTAAACAAATTTTTGGCATTGGCTAGCTGAGATCTACTTGCACAAAGAGCGCTTTTTGCTTTTTCGGCTTTGATTGCAGATATTTTTAACTAAAACACTTTCATTTTCAAAATCAATTTCAAAAGTAAAAAAAAAAAAAGCAGATTTAGAGATTAATGTTAGCCATTCAATAAAAAATAAATTAAAGTAATAAAAATAATAGAATTTAGATAAAATTAAAAAAATATGAAAATAAAAACAAGATATCTTAAAAAATTCCTTTTCAAGAAATGAAAAAATGTATGTTTGAAATTCTTTTAATTGAATTGTTACCCAATGAGACAAATTAGGCGATATGTTAATATGTAAATGAATTATGCCTGAATTTGTTCAGTTAATTTATTCATCTTTCGTTTCTTTCTTCAGGTACTAGCTGCCATATATTTGGGTGTAGTTTCATATCATACTACGGTAACTGTAAGCGGCGAGGTATTTGTCTATGGTCACACGAAAGTCATGTCTTTCGTCACTGTTACAGCAGGTTTCATGGTGCCAACATTCCTGCTTCTGGTGATCCAATTCCATGCAGAGTCCGCTGACAAACAGAGAAAATCTATTTTTGTGAGTAGTTTAATTTTATATGCTTGGTTATTTTAAATATTGTCAACCAAAAATCTGTTATGAACATAGATGTCTCAACATCTTCAACTCGACAGTTATTTGAAATCTTCCCTTCGGCCATTTTTTACAGGGTCTATATTTCTATATATTTTACAGGGTGTACCAAAGTGGTTGAAATGCTCTTTAATTTTTTAGCTGTTGGGAAAAGTAGGCAATGCAAATTGCAAATGTATTAAAATAAGATAAGAAATAAGAATATGATAATGAAATATTTCGGTCATTATTTAGAAAAAGTTACAACTTTTAAATTTACATAAACTACCTCCAGATAAAATTGGGCATTAAAAAAATGTTTCTATTAGTTATGGAGTTAGTTAAATTCTTATCATTGTGAATGGAACTATATATAAAATTAGAAATGTAAATCTGCAAAATCGCCTCCTCCCTCTCAGCTTAAAAAAAGTTAAATATGGGCATAATAATTCATAAATGCATGCAATCTTAAATTAATGATAGTCCATATTTTAAACAAAATTAATGGCTAAGAACTCAAAAATATCCTCAGAAGCATTATTTCTGTGGCTTCCGATAATAACCAGGTAAGGCATATTTTTAATATTTTGAGTAATTAACGTTTAAAGTTTTCAAAAATGTCTTTTTATCATTACTTTTACAAAATAGATTAGAACTTAATAATTTTCACTACATTCAATTGGGATATAAGAACCTTTTTTTTGCCAAAATAATTATATAAAAATGGTTTTTTATTAATTGAGAACCAATTAAAAATATAACTTTTACCTGGTTATTACAGTTTTACATTTATTTTTAATAAATGTTAATAAAGTTTGGTTACATTTTAATGATTTATTTACATTTTAAATATTAATTTCAAATCAGTTAAATACATTGTCAATTTTTTACTTTTTTATGTTATTATATTTTTATTTTTATTTTTATAACTATAGATGATTTAAATAAATAAATAGAAATCGTATCTGGTTATTACTGTTACTTTATGCACTTACCCGATTATTACTGTTTTTTAAATTTTTAAATGAAAATTTAAAGTCGTACTATGACGGAAAGTATTCGATTTACATTCTTCAGTACTATGGCAGATGAAAGTACTCTTCTAAATCTAAATTTTCCCAAATTATCTCAATTTTTTTAAAAATGTGCCTTACCTGGTTATTGCCGGGACCCATAGATTTAAAAAAGCTCACCATCATTGGATATGAGATAAAATACTTTGAAAATGATTTGCGTGTTATTTTTTAATTTGTTCCTTAATATGATTTCTACCTATGTAATGTTTTAAATGTATTTTTCTTTTCGTTGACATAATTTTGATCTAACGGACACTATAAGTTTTTTTATTGATAAAACAAATTTTTATATGGTACATTCAAGGTATAAGTCAGCTTTATTCCTTTCTCGTAGTTTCGTTTAGTTTAAAGATACAAAGGGACAGTTTTTTTTTTTTTTTTTTTTTTTTTTTTTTTTTTTTTTTTTTTTTGGAAGGTCTTGTTAGAGAAATAAGGAAAATTTTCTAATGGTTAAATTTTGTTAAGGGAGGGGATCGTATAAACATTTAAAAATTCTTTAATTGTGTAAACATGATTTCCTACCTTGTTTTGAACCCTTTTGAAATTTAAAAATTTACACGTATCTGCATAAGATATAAAATTAAAAAGCATTTCAATCTTTTTCTGATAGCTTGTATTTAATTATTTAATTTTCTAAGTAAATGATTAAATAAATAAATGATAACTGAGCTTTAATAGCTTAATGAAGTAGTAAAAGGAATTATGTATGTGCTTATATTCTAGAAAATGCACCTTTAAGGGTAAGTTATCATTAAAAGTATTTTTAAAAATTGATATACCATACAAATGTAACGTGTGCAAAATATATACAGGGTGATTCATAAAAGATGGGCAGAACTTTAAGGGGTTATAGTACACTTAAAGACAAATAATACTAAATAGGAGACTAAGGGTCCCAGACGTATTCCCAAGGAGATAGGGGGCATTAAAGTTTAGGGTCCGAAATTTCAAATGATTATAAAAAATGGAAAAATTGGTCGATTCGTTCGCGGTTTTTGCAATAAATTTTCTTTATGCCATTTTTCTTGAAATAAAATTTTAAAGTTCAATTTCAAAAAATGCCGATAGGGGGCGCTTTAGACTTTGGAGTAACAAACAACTATTTTTTAACGTTATTTTTTGTATTTCTTTAAATGATTTCGAAAGCTTAGACTTAAACTTAAATTTTGATCTAAAAATCTGAGTCCTAACGAGTAGTTAAGTAGCGTAAACTGAAATTTGAAATTTGAAACCCTTCTCCCCCCAAAACAAAAATCAGTTATTCCCGATCTTTGTGTCGTAGATTAGGCTCTAACTACGGCCGCGTTTTGCTAAAATTATTCTTTATGTCAGTATTTTCTTGAAAATAAATTTTAAAGAAAATTTTCAAAAAATTCCGATAGAGGGCGCTTTAGACTTTGGAGTAACGAACAACTATTTTATACCGTTATTTTTTGTGTCTCATTAAATGCTTTCTAAAGCTTAGACTTAAACTTAAATTTTCAGCTCAAAATCTGAATCGCTGAGCGTGGTTCAGTAGCGAGGGGAGGGGGTTCAAATTTCAACTTCTGAACATAGTTCAGTTTGCACTACTTAACCATGCCCAACGATTCTGTGCTGTGAACGCCAGTATCGGGTTGTAAACATAAAATATAATAATATTTATTCATATAACAAAATATATAAATTTTATATACATATTAAAATCTTGTTGTAACAGTTATCACGGTAGATAACTCCTCGAAGGCTGGTTCACATATTTATGATCGTCGACCCTGAATGAGGCTCGTTCTATCCCTAGTGAATATTATCTATTTCTAAAAAACAACTAACTGTAACTGCTCTCGATTTGTTCCACTGTTTGTTATGAAATAGATATTTGTATTGATGATGCCTTGCGAGTAGCTTAGCGAAACGTTTACTTTTTGTATTTTTAAATTTTTTTTGGTATTTTTATTTTTATATATATAAATATTTTAATTTTTTAAATGTATTTAAGTCTGTCTAAATTTATTTTATTCAATCTTTTAATATATTTTTTTTTATTATTATTATTCGGACGTTAAATTTATACACTACCTGGCCAAAAATGACGGCCAAAAACCCACTTGCGATTTTAGACATTTTGTTAAATATCTAGAAAAATACATGAGGATTTATCCTGAAACTCTAAGTGTATAAATATAATAGTACAGGTCATACATTTCCGTGAAGATTTTCCCTCGAGACTTCATAGGGGATCGTCAACAAATTAAAAAACAATGAATATCTTTTGGATAACCCTGTCAAAACTAATGCAACAAAAGCGCTCAAACTTTAGATTATTATTAAGTGGCTTATTGTATAACTATATTGTATAAATAAACTGTGTTCATTTTTATGTCGAAAGCCTGTATACTCGTAGAAAAATTAAGGTTTTTATAAAAACAGTCCCAATTTTTCCCAAGATTTTTGCTTATAATTAGCAGAGTTCTTAATATAAAATAATATTATTTTCTGAAAATGTGACAAACGACACTGCAAATAATACCCTGTAATCAGAATTAAAAAATAATAAAAATTGTGTGAAAAATGAGTAGGTTTACTAAATAATTTTTCCCTGCGCGTGCGTCAACTATATCAAAATTTCATTTCCATATTATGTTAGCTAAATGTACAGAACAACTTTAGTAAAACTCTCAATATCACAGCTTGAAAATTCTGAAAGTAATCATCTATAGAATAAGCACGAAATCCGTTGTTCCCAAAATGAAACAAAAAAATGAGGAGTTTTATCCAAATGTAGTAGTATGTCCCATATTGTGTAATCTATATTGAGACTAGTCAATCAATATATGGATATAACCCCTCTTGTTTTTGCTTCATTTTGGGAATAGCGGATTTTCAACTTATTCTATTGACGATTATTTTCAGAATTTTCAAACTATGATTTTGAGACTTTCACAAAAGTTGCTCTATACATTTAGCTATTATAATATGCAAATGAAATTTTGATATCATTGACGCATGCGCAGTTAAAAATTATTTACTAAACCTACTCTTTTTTCATACAATTTTTATTATTTTTTAATTTTGATTGCAGGATATTGTCTGCAATATTGTTTGTCATATTTTCAGAAAAGAATATTATTTTACATTAAGAACTCTGCAAATTATAAGCAAAAATCTTGGAAAAATTTCAGACACTTTATAAAACGCTTAATTTTTCTACGAGTATACATGCTATCGACATTAAAAGGAAAACATTTTATTATAATAAGTCGTTTATCTACAGTTTGAGCCCCTTTGCTACATTAGTTTTGACAGGGTTATCTGAAAGATATTCATTATTTTTTAATTTGTTGACGGTCCTCTATGGAGTTTCCGGAAAAATCTTCACAGAAATGTATGACTTGTACTATTACATTTATACACTTAGAGTTTCAGGATCATTCCTCATGTATTTTTCTAGATATTTAACAAAATGTCTAAAATCGCAAGTAACCTGTCACCTTTGGCCATGTAGTGTATGTATTGCAGAATATGATTTTCTTTTCAACAGAAGCTCATTTTAATTACATATTTTTTCTTTAATTAGAAACAAGTTCGGATAAGTGTAATCTCAGGTCGCAAAAGGCTTTCGTTTAATATTTATTTCAAAAGCAATTTGTCCTTTAATTATTAAATCCAAATTGTTAATTTATAATTAATAAATTCATACATAGAGGTAGCACCAATAAATTTAATTTTAAAATAAATATAAAAAGGAAATGATTTATTTTAATCAAAATAAAAATGTTCAAATTAAATCATCTATATTATAAGGGCCAAACGTATCTGTGTGTAACACATGCGTCATTTTGCGAATGGTAACACTTTGAAAATTGAAATGAAATTTCGCTTTTGCAAATTTTGCAACTGCAAAATTTTTAACTTCTAAATGTCGCAAATTTTAAATTTTTGCACCATCTTATACGAAAAAAAATGTCCATGCAATTTTTTTCAAAACTCTATCAAAATTTATTTTTGAAACTTTTTGCTTTTTATAGTTTTTAATACTGTTTTTCTAAGTTTGGCAACACAAGTGCTTCATTCCTATTAAAAGTTATTAAAAGCAAAGACAAAAAGCAGATTACTGTATCTTTATGTTGCCATTTTTTCATTAAAAGTGAAGATTAATGAAATTAAAATACGTGCCATTTCGTTTTTTATAAGAATTTCGTTTTTTATAAAACCAGGTTAATTTTGATTTCATTTGAAAATTTCATTTACACTTAAAATAATATAAATAATTTAGTACCTGTTTTGTTAATAGCATGGAGACTTAAAGTTTTGAATTAAAATGATTTCAAAATGATGAAATTAAAATTTCATTAAAAAAAAAAAAATAATAATAGTAAAAAAACATGAATATAGATATGAAGGGTGTATTATGTAATATTATGAACTGTTATGTTTACACACTTAGAGTTTCAGAATAATTCCTCATGTATTTTTCCAGATATTTAACAAAATGTCCGAAATCGCAGTAAAACTGGATGTAATAAAAGAAATTACAGCTAATTTTAATGCAATTTTTAAGGCAAAAACTGCTAGCAACATTGCTGCTAGCAGATTTTGCCGTAAATTTAACGTTTTTACTTTCTTCTATTGTATTATAATCGAAATTTTTTCGACTTCCAGTTTTCGGCGGATTTACACGCTTTAGGGGTCAGAGATTCCAAAAAGCATGTTTTTACAAAATGTCTGTCTGTCCGTGTGTCTGTGTGTCTGTATATCGCCATTCTACCATCAAAAAGTGTATGAAGTTATGCATAGAATTGAACCAAACTTTTTGTGAATGTTTTTGGCTGTGGCAAGCAGGTCCTCCTTCAGTTTTGAAATATTCCGCCGGAAGGGGGCGCTGCAATCGCGATTTTTGTTCCATTTTCAATATTGTACCGACCAAAAGTATATGAAGTTATGCATCGAATTTAACCAAATTTTTTGTGTAAGTATATGGCTATGGCTAGTTGGTCCTCCCTGAATTTGAAAAAAATCCGTCGGAATTGGGCGCTGCAATCGCGATTTTTGTGCCATTTTTAATATTGTACCGGCCAAAAGTATATGAAGTTAAGCATTGAATTTAACCAAATTTTTTGTGTAAGTGTATGACTATGGCTAGTTAGTCCTCCCTGAATTTGAAAATAATACGCCGAAGGGGGTGCTGTAATCGCGATTTTTGTGCCATTTTCAATGTCGTACCGACCAAAAGTATATGAAGTTATGCATCGAATTGGACCAAATTTTTTGTGTATGTATATGACTATGGCTAGTTGCCCCCCCCCCCCCCCGAATTTGAAAAACATCCGCCGGAAGGGGACGCTGCAATAGCGAATATATGCCATTTTCAATATTGCATCACTTAAAAGAGTATGAAGTTAGTTCTAGAACTGAAGTAAATTTTTTGTATATGATTATTTTTTGGTAAGGCAAGTAAGTCCTCCCTGACTTAAAAAAAAATCCGCCTATCATTCTATTGTCCATCGGCTCGTGCAGAGACGGA
This sequence comes from Maratus speculifer, assembly GCA_964019185.1. Lineage (NCBI taxonomy): Eukaryota > Metazoa > Arthropoda > Arachnida > Araneae > Salticidae > Maratus > Maratus speculifer. The sequence continues at coordinate 311,653,770 of OZ025296.1, read as the reverse complement.
AATTCGTTTTTAATCCGATTAATTGATTGAAGCAGAAATTGAAGATGAAAATCAAAGTTGGTATGGTACTGAATTAAAATTATTAAAGCATTAAAATGAGTAACTATTTTTTTTAAATATTAAAATGTATGTATGAGATAGAAGAAAGTTTTGGGATTGGCACATCCAACTAGTTATTATTATTATTATTATTATTATTATTATTATTATTATTATTATTATTATTATTATTATTGTTAATATTTTACAGTGTGGCCATGTAGTGTATTATCATGTACTATTTTAATGTAGCGCCATTGATTATAAAAGTGGAAAGATATTTTAAAAGTATCTTTATTATGTTTTGTAGGAGATGCTTTATAATGTGAGTGCCGTTGTCTTTCTGGTTGCCGCTAGCACGACGATGTTGTCATTCACCGAAAGACTGCCCGAAAATTTTCCTGGACAAGGCTCTTGGAGAGCTGGAGGTGTAAGTTCAAAACATAATACATCCAAAGAAATTTTATTATTTTTAACCGTTTACACGCTGAATTATTATCGCAATGTAATTATAATTTTGTTTTTCCTGTATTACAGCTTAAATTGTTTTCATTTATGTATGCAAATTTAGAAAATAACAAAAAAAAAAAAAAAAAAAAAAAAAAAATACTGCTGCAGTTTTTTTGTCTGTTTTCATTTCAGCATTCTCATTTTGGAACATCATTATTGATCGACTACCTATGCAAATATAACAAACTATTTTCCACTGTATGCTATTGTATATTGTTCTTGAATATTTTCTCGAATTCCAATAACATTTAGATTTCTAGCTGTCAAATGTAATTAATATAGAGATTAAGATAAAAGCAAATAATATATTTTTAATGCAAATTAATGAATTTACATTTTTTTTATGTCTGTGATAAATGCTTAAACATGAATATTTTTTTCAAAAGTCCAAATCAACCTTATATTTTATAGGAAAAATAAGGAAATCGTTATTATGTTGGAAAATATATGTTTTGCATTACAAATAATGCAATGTTAAACGCCAATGTTCCCGTTTGGGAACATTGGCGTTTGACATAATCTTTTATTTTGTAGAAAATATGAGATTTTGTTTCATTATTTTTCAAACCTATACTTGTGAATTAATATAAATTTTATAACATGTAATATATTTATTATTTTGTAACGCACCTACTAAATACATATCAATTTCTGCATGTTTGAAATAGAGTATCCTTAAAATACATTGAAACAGATTTTTACCGTAGGTCATAATGTAAAGAAGGTTTTATGTGTATCCCTGTAATTGAAAGGTACATGCTGTGTACTCGGTATTTCACAGAAAAAACCTTACAGTTTACCTTATTAATGTATATCAATTTCATCATGTATTAAAATATGTATCATTAAAATACATTGTAAAAGATTTTTACCGTAGGCCATAATGTAAAGAAATTCTTCTGTGTCATTTTAATTGAAAGGTACATGTTGTGTACTCAGTATTTCATAGAAAACATGCCATATTTCTCTTTAATAATTTATACCAATTTCATTGTGAATGAAATAGTGTGCATTGCAATTTTCCCCCTATATACCGTCATAAATATTTTACGAATCCGTATAAACGAATTGTAATTGATACACACTCCATTTTTAATATTTTACAGTGAATATCAGTAGCATTATCTCAAGTTCATATTTACGCAATTTACATCTCGGGAAGACCGGAAAATTTCTAGACTAACAGATTGCATAAACCCTTTTCAATTATACTGACGATTGATAAAAAATACTTATTTCTAAATGATGAGGCTGATGTAAAATTAAAATTAATTTTTCTAGATAAGTTTCCAGAAGCTGATTTTCCTCGCCTATGTTGGTGATGGTGTTATAGCTTATATTATAAAACAGCGCTTTGCAATCCTTTTTACTTTCACATACTTCTTACTTAAGACGCAACACTAGTCACAGAAAAAGACCCGGATGAATGTTAGGTCTATGGGGGGGGGGCGTTCTTTTCAAATATCTCGCTCGAATTTTAATATTATTACATGATTTTTTTTTTTTTTTTTTTTTTTTTTTTTTTTTTTTTTGCATAGGATAGTTAAGGGCGATCTACAACCGGCCTAGTTTTTACTTTTTCGATTTTGCTTATATATTTTTTTATATTATAATAGTTTCAATTTCAGAACCGGTTTAAACCGGTTTTGTAAGCTAAAGTAATTAAAAAAAAAATATGAAACCAAAACTGAATAAAAAGAATATTGCCCAGTTAAACTGATGGCATTGAGCTCACAGGCTACGCATACTAATTGTACATAACTCCTTGTATTTTCGTTAATTCCGTTCGAAAAAAAAAATAAGAAGGGGAAGCAGCTCTCCCCTTTCTCCTTTTTTATACTTAATCATTGAACTTCCTAAACTATCAAGTACATGCTTTATCATATTAAAAAATCTATATCCAAAATTCAGAGCAAATCGGATAATTCTTAATAAAAACCCATTTAGCATTTATATAATTTAAGAGGAGTTATTCCCCTTTTTTATTTATACTTAACCATTAAACTTCCAAAACTATTCAGAGATTTGAACGAAATTTGACAATTCTGATTGAAAAATCCATTTATGCAAGTTAAGGGGAGGGGCATTAGAACACCCGTTCCCCCTGTTTATACTTATTCAATGAACACCTAATAACAGCCACGGACTCGCCTCATCAGAATGATCCTATATCTAAATTTTGAACGAAAACTGTTAATTCTGCATGAAAAACCCGTTTATATCAATTAAGGGGAGGGGCATGAGCCCCCCGTTCCCCCCTGTTTATACTTATTCAATGAACACCTAATAACAGCCACAGTATCGCCTCATCCGAATGATCCTATATCTAAATTTTGAACGAAAACTGTTAATTCTGCATGAAAATCCCGTTTATATCAATTAAGGGGGGGGGGGCATGAGCCCCCCGTTCCCCCTGTTTATACTTATTCAATGAACACATAATAACAGCCATGGACTCGCCTCATCCGAATTATCTTTATCTAAATTTTGAACGAAAACTGTTAATTCTGCATGAAAAACCCATTTACATCCATTAAAGGGGGGCATGAGCCCCCGTTCCCCCTCTTATACATATCGAATGAACTTCAAAAACTAATCAGGGAAGCGCCTTGTCAGGATATACCTACATACAAAATTTTAAGAGGATCGGATATTTTTATCATGAGTTATCGCGTTACGCACATACATACAGAACGGACGGGCACATAAGCTCTCAGGCTATGATAGCCTGTGAGCTAAAAAGTAAAAACTAGGCCGGTTGAGGATCGTCCTCAGCTATCTTGTGCGAAAAAATCATGTAAAAAAAATTAAAATTTGGGCGAAATATTTGAAAAGAACGCCCCCATAGAGTTTACATTATCATCCGGGTCTTTTCCTGTGCCTAGTGTTGCGCCTTAGGACGCAACACTCAGAATAGAATTCTCTGTAATTTTTTTTTTAATTTTTATACATTAAAATGTAATTTTGAAAATCTCTGTCTGATAGAGTGAACCTAACTGAACATACCGGGTGTCCCAAAAATGACTGATGGATTTTAAAATTCAATAACTTGAAAACGGTGACAGCTATTTAAAAAATTTTTGCAGGAGGGTTATGTATAATGTCAGGCGTTTTTTTACCGTAATTTTTTTATTTTTCGTATCTCAAACAATAGGTGGCGCTGATGGCGATTGAAGGCCAGATCGAAGCTTCTCTCAGCATTGATCACCTGGCCTTCAATCGCCGTCAGCGCCACCTATTGTTTGAGATGCGAACTAAAATAAAAAATTACGGTAAAAAACTCCTGACATTATACATAACCCTCCTGCAAATTTTTTTTACATAGCTCTCACCGTTTGCAAGTTTTTGAATTTTAAAATCCATCAGTCATTTTTAGGACACCCGGTACTTAGAAAACATCAGACTTGAACATTAACTTTGGGAAGCTAAATTGTCAGAATCTCCAGAGTCACGCTGTAAAATCATGGCCTAGTTGCACTACGTAACCTTATTTGATGCAAATTTGTTTCATTAATTTGTTATTTTTATTAATGAAGGCTTCTTAGCTTGTATGGAAGAGAACTTTAAAGCTAAAACATGTTAATTTGATGTGATTTTATTTTTCAAATTGTAAAAATCTTGTGAAATTTCATAAATTCGACATATTACGCTTCACCAACCCTCCTATAATTTTCCTAATCTTTTCATAAAAGTTTTTATTATAAGACCCTCTTCAATCCTTTATCTACCGAATAAAGAATTCATGAAAATTTTACATTCTAAAGCATTTTACGTAAATTGTTTAAACTAAATTAAAGGATTTACATAATCATTTAATAAATTTTTGAAGGATTTTGGAAGGATTTTGAAGGATTAATTAAATTTGAATTTACAGGGATTTTGTGTGATATTTATAACCCTACTCAAATCTTTTATTTTAAATTGTTTTCTCAGTATTTTGAAGAATTATAAAATATACAAATATGATGCTCTTACAATATAAATAGAGAAATATTTTCGAATTAAAAAATCCTTATCCCCCTCCCTCAGCACCAAAAAAGCTGAAAAGATACAAAGGAAAAAGAAATCATCCTTTTAAAAATTTTTTTTTTTGTGTGTGTAACCAATAATACTTTTAGAACAAAAAAAGTAATGTATCTCTCACTCATTCTAAACAATATTACAACTAATCGACGTATTAAAAGAATTTTGTCATAAGTAATTTTAATGGTACTTATAAGTATCGTCGATAGATAAAGGGTTAAATTATTTTATTTTCCTACCTGTTAAAGAAGGGGCTTACTTTCGGTACTATACAATAGTTGCAATTTTTGTAAACGATAGCTTTTATGAGGGAGGTTCAATAACTATTGTCCCTAGTGTTTATACACTGTAAAAAAAAAATTGTAAAATTACGGTACTTTACCGTGAATGCGCCAGTAAATTTACGGAAAATGTCCCTTTTTTTCAGATTAACGGTCAACGTCCGTAATTTTTTGCATTTTATGGGTAAAATTCGTTAATGTAATGGCAAAGTCCGTTGATATAAGGATAAAGTCCGTTTTTTTTACGGACATTGTCTGGAATCTCTGCTGCTGTAAATTTCTGCTTCAGCTTTTTTCCAGTGTAAATTGCTTGTACTGAGATGTTTGCTGTGGAATATCAAAGCCTAATGTAATAGATGCCTACATACATAATTTCAGAGCCGTAGCTAGTATATTGACATAGTTTAAAAGAGAGGAGTGGGGGTGAAAAGCTTGTTTTTAGCTTACGGGGCTAGATTTGTGACAGCAGCGGTGAGATGTAATTTACCGTCGTTTGGACACAGGATCATAATGATGTGGCCACATCTCATCCACTGTCACAAATGAATCCTCAAAAGCTCCAAACCAGTATTTTCATCTCATCTTCCCTCCTTAAAAACTCGCTCAAAAATAGGTCTTTAAATTTTCACTCCCCCCTACCAACTAATGCTAATATAGCAGCTACGGTTCTGAAATCGATCTATAGGCATTTAAGATATTGGTCTTCGATATTTCACATCAACCATCGCAGTAAAAATATTTTGTATACACCAGAGACAATAATTATTGAACCACCACGAATATCAAGTGAAATATTGTGTATATAATTTTAACAGAAAGTTAGCCAACATAAATTCATTCATTGCTTTTGTGTCCTTCAAATCATGTTGTACCTAGACGTGTACAAAAGTATTAAGAACACTGTATAAAGTCGAGTCCTTTCTGCCAAATCGTCGAAAGCGACAAAATAACTTTTGCCAACGACAACAAACATTAATATTACACGATGTTTTTTAAATATATATATTTACTGTTGCTCATCACTGCACTTTTAATGTAATAAGGTCGCCCCAGTGGCGTGATCAGTAGCGGCAGCTACTGCCACGCCGAAAGGTCCTGGTTCGAATCGGGGTAAGACATGGATGATGTCTTTGTTCCTTTGTAGTGTATGAAACATGTAATGGATAATAAAAATAGTCCTTATTGCCGTTGTCTCTGTGTAATGGATCATTCGAGGCGAAAGCCATAGCTGCTATAGGCCTCAAAGCAATCCCACATCAAACCACGAAACTAATGTAATAAAGATTCGAGTTTAAAAAAGTGAAAACGAAATCATTATACGATAATTTCTGTGTCTCCCTGTCTTTATTTCCCGTTTTACTCGTAAACTATGGAAAGTGGAAAGTTGAAATTGGGGAAATAATAAAGACTAAAGACCCTCATATTTACAAATTATTAAATATTCAGAAATATATTTACAAAAACGTGTGGTGCTAATTAAAGTACTTGAAAAAAAAAAAATTTTTTTCGTCTATCGCGGGGGGTATTGAGTGAAAACTTTCGTAATGCTGACTTATAAAGTACATTTGTTTTAATTTTAGGTATTATACATTCAGAGATATTCTCAAAAATGTAATTAAAAAGTATGTCCCCTCCCCCTTCATCTATTTCCGAATCTACTAAAAGTAAAAATATGAAAAAAGTTAGAGATGGTAGACAATAGTTTAAACCTTGCAGGAAAACAAAAACGATTGCTCTAGGTCACATAGATTTTGAGAAAAGCGTATTTTCCCGTTATATATAATTCTAATTATTGATTATTAGCTTAGATTAAAATATTTTAAAAGTAATTCACATAGCTCTATTTAAATATGAACTAAATTCGTGTATCAAATTTTACCAAAATTGGCCTATGACTTTTTTTTTCAATTTTTGCTCATTTTGTATGAAATGATACACACTTATTCATACTTTTTTAGTATATACATTTATACCTATCCCTACCTCTATAATTTTTAGCTCACAGGCTATCAAAGGCTGAGAGCTAATGTGCCTGCAAGTTCTGTATGCATGTATGTACGTATGTACGTAACGCGATTACTTTTGACAGAAATATCCGATTTGCTTTAAATTTTGGATATAAGTTTAATCTGATAAGGCGCTTCCCTGATTAATTTTGGAGTCTCATTGCTTTGGTATAAAGAGGGAGGAGGATAATCCCCTCTAAATTTAAATAAAAGTCTTTTTCATACAGAAATATCTCACTTGCTTCATATATTGTATATAGATTAATTCTGATAAGGTGCTTCCCTGGTCAGTTTTGAGGGTTCATTGGTTAAGTTAAAAGGATTGAGAATAGAGGGATAATCAACCTTAATTTAGATAAGTGAGATTTCATGCACAAATATCCGATTTGCTTCAAACCTGACACACCGGTTTATTCTGATAAAGCACTTTCTTGATCAGATTTCGAAGTTGATTGGTTAGGTGTAAATAGGGGAAATGAGAAAGCTACCCTCCCCCAAATTTATTTTTTGAAGGACATTATTCTTTGAAAAAATAAGACTGCGATATTCAATTAGTGTGGATAGCTTGTGATCTCAATGCTATCAGTTTATCTGGTCTATAATCTTTTTATTTACAAAATCTTATTACCGTATTTACTCGTGTATAACACGCACGAGTAATTTTGCGAAAAAATAGAGCAAAACTCCTAGGTGCGCGTTATACACGGAATAATTTTTTACTGCTGGATGTAATCACAAGATATACCTATGAATCAAGAAATGTATTCAAAGAAGACATAATCACTCGGAAAATCTTATTTAATTGAAGTATTACTGCATCTTTATTTCACTCCTTGCACTTTTTATACATTAACATTTTATAAACGCTATTTAGAAATTCTCACTGCCATATCATTCACTCCTACCCTCCGTCATTCACTTCCTGCCTGGGGTCTAAAAATGTATTTCCGCCTTGTTTTTGGCTTGATGTAATGCTTGTTTCAACTTTCTTTACGGAAATTCATTTAGTCATTTATTCATTTGCATTTCAGATTTCCGGTGCGCGTTATATACGAGATTTTTAAAAATCGCCATTTTTTCTTGTTGAGTACGGGGTGCGCGTTATACACAACTGCTCGGTATACACGAGTAAATACGGTATTCTTTTAGCAATGACTTTTTTCAGTAATACTGTTAATAATTCTATTATTTATCGTACGGAAGCCTCTGAGCGCGAGTAATACTTGCACTTGACCGCTTATCTTTTGATGATTTCCTAACCACATAAAATAAGTGATTGAGAATTTGTGTTAATTCCGGTACCATTTAAGTGGTCACATACTTTTAAAATCTCCGCCGTCAGTTTAAAAAGAATGTAATTTCTCTCTTAAAATGTCAGCCAATAAATAACTCAAGTTGAGCCGAAATTCGCTCATTTCACGTTTTGAAAGGCAGCTTCTTAAAAAGAGTTGAAACAACTCGAGTAGCGAGTTGTTTGTAAGCAATTTAAATCAAGATGAGTAGTTTAAAAAAGCAATTTAAATGAAGACAAGTAAATCGTTTGACAAACAACTCATTCTCGACCCAATAAATTACAGCTCTTTCCTGAGAAGCCAAATCCACTCTTTTGTTTTAAGAGTGTTCAAATTCTTGTAACTTTATAAATAGTTGTTGAAATTGTATAAATGTCTGTGATATGTTTAATCCATATTTAAAGTGTAAAATGTAAAAATAAACATTTTTGCATAATATATTAAAAAAAAAAAAATACTGTTCAATTAATATTGCAAATTTTTTCGCATGATGTGTCAGAATTCACATGATAATTTAATTTAGAATTCATGTATAACATAAAACTTATGCTAAAATGAGTTTCAACCTATATTTTATAGAATGAATTACTAATATTAATAAGATACGTAAATATTTTCATTGTTTTATAATCATTAAGTAATTATATTTTTATTTTTTTTCCAGTTTAATTAAATTTTTGAAATAGTTTCTGTCAAAGCGTTTATACATCATTAATTTATTCTATAAATTTAATTTAGAGTTTATTTTAACATAAATTTTATGTTGATATTTATTCAAAGTTATCGTACAAATTTTGACACAATATGCGAAAAACTTTTCCAATATTAAATTAACTATGTTTTTCATTATATTATATTACATAATAAGTGTTTATTTTTGTATTTTGTATTTCATAACATTAATATATTACAAATATTCATGTTATTTGAATAAGCCCTTAACCCTTTATGCACCGACGGTACTTTAAAGTACCAGTGAAGAAAATTTTATATAAAACTTATTTATTCTATCTATTAATAAAAGTTTTTTATTCTTTCCACCCAAAACACACTTCTCGATCAAATCTAAATATGATAGAGAAACAGTCGAAGGTCGAAGTTAAGTATTTTCAAAAAGTGGCAATTTTATTATTCATTTTTGTAGGTATTTCTTTTCTTTCTTTAAGTAATATTAAATTAAACATATTAAACTGCAAAGGCATTTCCATTTATAGAGAGGATCATGATGTATTTAAACTCATTGCTTTTTTAAGAATTATATTTTCAAAAGAGTAATTTTGGTTAATTAATCTGATTATTTTTGTAAATATTTCATAAAAAAATTATAACAACCGATATATTCAATCAGTTTTAAAGAAAAAATATGTCTAAATTCCACATTAGTATTATCTAAAAATTTTAGTAGACCTTAAAATATTAAAGAAGGTAATTATTGAGGTGGATCACTTTCTTGATAAATAATTCGGTACATAAATGACTAAAACAGTTATGAAAACTTGAAATCGCGACACTAACATTGTCATTGCCGCTGACAATGAATTTTTTGTGACCTAAGGTCTTTCCGTTAACTCTTTATCTATCGACAGTACTTATAATTACCATTAAAATGACCCTTCAGGGGGATACCTTCTTTAGGTATTCACGGGCTTCACAACCCCGGGGCACCCGAGTGATCGTTCTTTTTTCTGTTTCCTCTTACTCCTCTTGTCTTCCTTTCATCTTTGTTTCACTCTCATTGTGGTTTCCTTTTCGGAGGTGAGGGCAATTCTGTATGAGCCGATGTCATCCTGTATATCGACTCATGGAGAATTGTAAACCACCCACGTGTTGGCCGTGCGTGGCGACCCGTGTCCCTGGAAAGGGGGATCCTGGCAGTTGAGGGAAACCAACACACTGCTTTGGCCTCTGCTTCAGGTAGACGGGAGGTGCATATTGGTCCCGTATGCATCAATCGGCTGGTCAGCTGACTTTAGTCACTGGCATTAGGGATCAAGTGATCGAGCAACTACTAGTCATCTCGTTAAGGGTGGAGACTGACATAGGGTTGTCTTGCGACCGTATGGGCCCTGGTTAGCACTGGTGCACGAATGTGCATCCCCTTGTAGGGCTCGGGAGAGGGTGGTGCGGCCGGGGTCTGAATTATTATATCTTTAATATGGATGGAAACACTTCATTTCCTTCTACTTCTCTCCCTAGCGGAGAGCAACAAAATGTACAGACTTCCTCTCTCACTCGCTTCTTTGTTGCTAAACGTACTGATAGCCACTCCGATAGCACCTTTAAAAAAACATCACCTTTTCTAATTGCTAAAACCTTCCAGTGTGTCTTAGGGGATGGTCATTCCCTCAAGAAACTATACAATCTGGGGATTTACTAGTTGAGGTTTCTACAGCCAAACAATCACAATTTCTCTCTAATTGCACTACAATAGGCACCCTTTCTGTTTCAGTACAAGCACATAAAACTTTGAATACAAGTCGTGGGGTAATATCCGAACCTGATCTGTTATTTTCCACAAAAGAAGAACTTCTCAGTAATTTGAAAGAACAAAATATCATAGATGTACGCCGAATCACTATTCGTAAAAATTACCAGATAATTCCTACTAAGCACATTATTTTAACCTTCAATAGTCCAACATTACCAACAAGAATTAAAGCAGGCTATCTAAGCTGTCGCGTCAGACCATATATACCAAACCCCATCCGTTGCTTTAAATGCCAGCGTTACGGACACACTAAAACAAACTGTCGTGGCTCCGTTACCTGTGCACGTTGTGCAGAGGTCGGCCATGACAATACCTCATGTGAAAAATCCGAACGCTGTGCAAACTGTAAAGCAGATCACACAGCCTATTCTCGTACTTGTCCTAATTGGCACCGTGAAAAAAAAATAATCACTATAAAAATTACCCAGAATCTGTCTTATCCAGATGCCCGTAGACTCGTTGAATCCAGAACCCCATCCGTTGGAATTTCCTACTCCAGCTTACTTAAGCAGCAATCTAAACCTGCAAGACACATAAGTACTCAGACTGACTCCTCTTTTCTACCAAGCTGCTCACCTGAAAAAACATCATCTAACATTACAAAGAAGACCCGTGATGCCCACGCTACCGCTGTTACCAGAGTTTTGCCAAAATTAACGCTTTGGAAACCTTCATCAGAGCCAGTAAAAATAGAATATTGGACAAGTCAATCACAGAAATCAAGCCAAGTAAAAAATTTAACCAAACCTGAGAATGGAAAAAAACCCGATTCATCTGCATCAAATTCCCAGAAACCCAATAATACTAGTTCAATTAAAAGACCAACCCAAAATCCAAAAACGATTAAGACTGTTCGTGGTTCTTCACAGTGGCAAACTGTGAAGAAAAAAGAGAAAAAATCATATCTTAGCTCAAATATCACTAATTTGAAGGATCCCAAACAAATGTACCAATATGTGGAGGAAGCGATGGAGTCAGAGGCATACGACTCTAATACAGATGACGAGAATACTGTTTTCGAGGAGTACGTACCAGGTTGATTCTAGGTTTTAATTCTACGATCTTTAGCTTGTTTTTGTACATTCATCTTTTTCATTCTTTATTTTTAACTTATTCTACTCTTTTAATCATGTATTGTGTACAGCAACTAATGCATCTTTCATATTTTTAACATTGAGTGTTTTTAACTTACCAGACATTTTAATTACAGTTTTAACATGTTGACATTACGTTTTTAATTCTATGAAAGCCTTTTAATGTGATTTTTTATATTTTAACCTTTTTCATAACTTTCTACTCTTAAGTCGTATCCTCACCTTGTTCTTGGCGCAGCATGTCCCTGAAGGGACCTTGCGCCATAAAACTCCAATCAACCAACCAACCAACCATTAAAATGACTTAAAATAAAATTATTTTAATACGCCAATTCGTTGTAATACTGTTTATAATGAGTTACAGATACATTACTTTATTTTGTTCCAAAAGCATTATTGGTTGCACAAAACAGAAATATTAAAAAATATATATATTTCTATTGCCTTTGCATCTTTTCAGCTTTCTTGGCGCTGAGGGAAGGGGATGGCAAATTTTCAATTCGGGACTGTTACAGGCCAAACCCGATTTTAGGCCAAGCTAGATTTGCCTAGGCCAAACCGGTCTATCCTAACGCCCATCGGATGAACTAGTTTTTCCTAGGCCAAAGCAGTCTATCCTAATGCCCATCGGATAAACTAGTTTTTCCTAGGCCAAACCGGTTTATCCTAACGCCCATCGGATAAACTAAATTTCCTAGACCAAACTAGTCTATCCTAAGGCCCATAGGACAAACTAGTTTTTCCTAGGCCAAACTAGTTTGGCCTAACTCTTATAGGATAAACTAGTTTAGCCTGCTGTTTATTGGTTTGAACTAGTTTATCCTAGGCTGATCTAGTTTATCCTTGGCCAATTCAATTTGGCTTGATTTTATTGAATTCAATGACCGCTTCAGCGACAACATTCTAGTTTGTCCTAGGCTGATCTAGTTTATCCTAGGCCAAAGCAATTTTACGTGTTTATAGCTCACAGACATCAAAGCCAGAGAAATAATGGGCTTGCAGGTTCTGTATTTATGTATGTACGTATGTATGTACGCATGTACGTGCGTATGTACGTAACGCGATAACTTTTTATAGAAATTTCCGATTTACTTCAAATTTTGGATGTAATTTCATTCTGATAAGGTACTTTTCTGATTAGTTTTGGGAATTCATTGGATAAGAATAAGAGGAGGCGAACGGGAGGCTAATCACCCATCGTTAATTTAGAGAAATGGATTTTTCATGCAGAATTATCAGTTTTCATTTAAAATTTTTGATGTAGGATCATTCTGACAAGGTGCCAAAGTGATTAGTTGTCGATGTTTCTTGTTTAAATGCAAAAGAAAGGACAATGTAGGTATCCCCTTTCCTTCATAATTTAGATAAATGGTTTTGACGCAGAATTTATGGATTTGCGTCAAATTTTTGATGTAGGTTCTTTCTGATAAAGCGATTCCCTGAATAATTTTGGGGGTTTAAAGGTTAAGTATGAAAGAAAAAATGAAGGATTACCATCTTACCTAGGAAAAACTAGTGGGCATTTAGATAAATAAGTTAAGCGTAGGAAAACTAGTTTATCCAATTGGTGTTAGGATAAAATAGTTTGGTCTAGGCTAATCTAATTTGCCTCAAAGTCGGATTTGGCCGGTAAAAAACATATCTTTCACTAGAATAAGCATAAATGTGTGTCAAGAGTCATTGCTTGTAGCATCAGTACAGAAATTTAACATGTTCACCGTAAAGACATGATGCATTGGACATGGTGTTTGCTTATTTTTAATTTTTTTTTCTTTATTCGAGTCAGATCGCAGTTGAACATAATTTGGAATCGAACAGCGTTTTCCATTTTTGAGAAATTAATTACCTGTCGACATATAAGCTATTCTTGTCACGGCATCAAGTTTTTTTCCGCGAAGTCGTAACTGGAAATTCGATTCAAAACGTAGTTTTAATAATATTTTCTCAAAGATACGCATTTATGAAAAAATGGTTAACGCCATTCGATTACATATTTTCTGAGTGAGAATGCCTGTTAATCTTATGCATTTCCGAAAAGGAATTAATTCATAAATCTGTTAGGATGTAGTTCTTTTGGATTTGAGAAAAGCCTTAAGGAATGCCTGAATGGGTGATGAGAAATATATTCAAAAATCTACTTTTTACTAAGCATATTCAAAAGTTATGATTTTTATGACTCTTCTTTTTTTCTTTGTTCTACATTAACTATTTAATGAATCCCTATTTGAATATTGAAGGACTAAGAATCTAAATAATCAATAATACATTATGTATTTTCTATTCTGCGAACACATTGTATTTTAAAAATACATTGTAAATTTATCCAATAAATACGTATGCAGTATTTTTAAAAGGTATCTTAAGCGTATGTGAATTAAAATCTGAATTTTTTGCAGAAATTGAGTAAAGCCAAATCGAGCCGGACTGAGTCTCTTTTCATTGATTTTTGTACAGGCAGGTCTCGGGCTGAACTTTTAATTTTTATACCGGTCTTCGAAATTCAGGCCCGTGCAAACCTCTAACATCAGTATTCTACTACCCTTCGAATGAAATACATTATACAAGGGGGATAGGAAAACAACTTTGCACAAGGTTAGCAATGGAGTAGTAGTCGGGATTAACATTAAAAATAATATTACCCTGTTAAATTGATGGCTTTGTATTCACAGGCTGTTTACACTAATTGTTTATTACAGACTTATTTTTTTAAAAGAATAATACACTCGAAAAAACAAGTAAAAGGGATTACTTTTTCCCATTTCTCCCAATTATACTTAACCATTGAACCCCAAAACTAATCTGAGATACTCTTTATAAAATTGAACAATTATCCAAAATTTGAAGCAAATCAGATAATTCTGCTGAAAAAACCATTCATCTGATTTAAGGAGGGTAATCCTCCATTCCTGCTTGAATACTTAATCATTAAACCCTCAAAACTATTCAGGGATTCGCCTTATAGAAAAAAAACTATGCTCAAAATTCAATCGGCAAATCGGATAAATCTGAATAAAAATCCATTTATTTAATTTAATGAAGGCGATAAATCGTCCACTACCCCATTATACTTAACCAAAAAAAAAATTAATTAAAGAAGCGTCTGATCAAAATGAATTCATGTCCAAAATTTTAAGCAAATTGGACAATTCTGTATTATAACTAATTTATCTAATTTAAGGAAAGAAATAAATTGTACGCTTTCCCTATATACCTAACCAAAGAACCACTAAAATTAATCAATGAAGAGATTCATCAGAATGAACAAATCAAAGATTTGCAGCAAATCGATTAATTCTGCTTGAAAAATCCATTTTTCAAAATTAGGCGGGAACCTCTCTTTCTTCCCTTTTTTCTTAACCAATCAACTCCCCAAAACTAATTAGAAAAGCTCTTTACCAGAATGAATCTATTTAAAAAAAATTAAGCAAATCTGCAAATTCTGCATTAAAAAAGCATTTACATAACTTATAGGGCGTTACCTCTATTCCCCCCTTCCCTTTATTCTTGTACAAGGAACACCCACAACTAATCATGGAGGCGCCTCATCAGAATGCTCCTGTTTCTGAAGATTTATATAAAATATGCTAACAATGCATGCAAACCCATTTGTTTGAATTAAGGGAAGGGGCGAATCAGCCTCTCGATCTTCCTTCCCCTTATTCTTCTCCAATGACCTCCCGAAATTAATCAGAAAAGCTCCTCATAAGAATAAACCTATATTGAAAGTTTGATGCAAATCGGGTATTTCAATCAAGAATTATTGCATTACGTACTTACGTACATACATAGATACAGAACCTACGGGCACATTAGTTCCAAGACTTTGGTAGCCTCAGGAGGTAATAACACGTCAAATTACTTTATTTCTATCAAGAGTTACGTCGTTACATACTTACGTACGTACATACATGCGTACATACATGCGTACATACAGAACCTGCGAGCCCATTTATTTCTCAGGTTTTGACACTTATGAGCTAAAAACACGTAAAATTACATTGGCCTAGGATAAACTAGATCAGCCTAGGACAAACTAGAATGTTGGCGCTGAGGCGGTCATTGAATTCAATAAAATCATGCCAAATTTAATTGGCCTAGGATAAGCTAGTTCAGACTAATAAACAGCAGGCTAAACTACTTTATCCTATAAGAGTTAGGCCAAACTAGTTTGGCCTAGGAATTCAAATTTAATTAATCCTTCTACATCCTTCAATCCTTCTAAAATCCTTCAAAATTTTATTAAATGATTATGTAAACCTTTTAATTTGGTTTAAACACTTTGCTTAAAATGTTTTAGAATGTAAAATTTTCATGAATTCATAATTGAACATTGATGGTAATGTAGAGAAGGGTTTGATAAACACACTGGTGCAGGCAACTTTTAAATCGAATAATTATTTTAAAATATAATGCTAAAGGGAGTCAAAATAGTTCCAGTAGAAAAGTTTTATAGTCTCAAAAACTATGCATAGCAATTTTAAAAAATTTAGATCATTTTATTTATTAAAAGTTTTCGGTGTGTAGACTGCTTTTATTTATTTCCTCCACTTGACTCATTTTTCGAGGAATTGTTTTCATTTTAAATTCAAATTTTCAGAATTTTTAGAGACTTTTTTTACATATTTAAAAAAAGTTATTATTTTAAATTGCTGCCATATGATCAAAGAATAATATTTCCTTCAAATTAAAAAAACTATATATATTTACATGTGCCTATCACAAACAGAAAAAAAGCCTTCACATGAAAATTAAAAAATTGCGAGTTAATAATGGAAAATATTGAATGTTAATATTAAAAGAAAAAGAAAATTGTAAAATAATAAATTCATTAATATGCTTTTACATTCGTAAAAGCAGAAAAATTACAACAGCTTTAAAAAACAAAATAAGACAGTGCAAGTTATATTTCTTTTCTAATTAAATTATTTTTGCGTAAAAACCACAAAAATAAAAAAAAGTTTGGTGAAAATTACGTCAAATTTAAAACGTTAGATTTAAAAATCACTTATTTAACGCCATTACCATATAACATTGTTAAAAAATACCGGGAAGCTAAGACTCTGTTGACTAAGTTCATTTTACATTAGCTGATTCTGAAATATTTAAATAATCTTATTTAATCAAACGCGAAAGTAGCCATTGACAGTAGCTCATTCGGCCGTAAACCTCCTCCGTAAAACGGAAGAGAAAGAATACCCACTTACAAAGCGATCGCCACTGTTTTTTTTTTATTATTATTATTCAGTATTTCGTAATTCTGTTAAAGACGATCAATTTAACTGTTTTTTAAAGGCGGCATATGAGTTAACGAGCGTAGCTCGTAGGGGCAGAGGCCACAAGTATAAATATTAAACATAATTTAATAATACGAATATACAGTCGACTCTCGTTAATTCGAATATTCGCTTAATTCGAACTAAATATGTAGTCCCGAAATTTTCAATGGCAGAATAACGTTAAAAACTTTCATTAATTCGAACTCATTTTCTCTTGACTTCGTTTAATTCGAACAACGGGAATTCCGATTTTTCATTTTTCTTATCTTTCTCGCGGATTTCAGATCATTTGAATAACTTTCGTTCTTTGATTTTTGTGAAAATTGTTCCGAACGAGTATACATGTAATCCAATGCATTTGATACCCATTTTCTTAGTGCCCCCGTCTGTCCATCAGTGACACCTCAAAATTTTCCATTGTGCTTGTTTCTAATGATTTAATTAGTTTATGTATTTATACATTATATTTTATTATTAAGTCATATTCTAATGATAACAGACAAAATATATTTAAAAAACACTATAACATTAATTCCATTTTTTATAGTACCATATTAAGCATGTTTTCATTTCATACTTTCCATAATTCGAACTCCGGATAATTCGAACGTTTCTTGTGGTCCCGATGACTTCGAATTAACGAGAGCCGACTGTATATATATATTTTAATGTTTAAGTAAAATGTATTTTTTTGTTAATTTGTTAGTCTGATAATTATTTATTTTCTTTCAGATTATGGGACTAATAAACTGTGGTTTTTACACTGCAAGTGCTATTCTGTCCTTCATTGAATATAAAAAAGACTGAAAAAAAGTAATTTGGTTTATTCTGTAAAAACATTTCATTGGAACATTTATATTTTCATCACTTACTTTGCCAAATTCTCATTGTATACATTGTATTTATTAATAAACATTTTCCTATTTTACTGTTGTGTAATGCATTTATACAGAAATATTTTTAATCTTATGAGCTCACACTACTGATTGAAAAAGACCCAAATGATAATGTTAAGTCTAAGGGGGCGTTCTTTTCAAATATATCTTTTAAATTTCAATATTTTTGCGTGATTTTTTTTTGCATAAGATAGCTGAGGACGATCTAGAACTAGGCTAGTTTTCACTTTTGGTTACAGAATTTTTTTAAATTACTTTAACTTTCCAAACCGGTTCTGAAATTGAAACTGTCAATATATAAAAATTATGTAACCGAAATCGAAAAAGTAAAAACTAGCCCGGTAGTAGATCGTTCTCAGCTATCCTATGCAAAAAAAATCCTGTAAAAATATTAAAATTTGAACGAGATATTTGAAAAAAAAAAACGCTCCCATAGACTGAACATTTTTCTTTATCTTTTTGATCTTTTTCATTCAGTAGTATGGTCTCTTAAGCACGAAAACGCATTTGTATGCCAAAATAACTGATGACATTGTAACTGAAACTGACATCATAAAAGCATAATAAATGACTTCCGGAAAACAAATTATTTAAAAAAGTTATAGCAGAGGTATGTTTAACGGATTATTAATTTCCTAATATTCCAGGGTTTGTAACATCAAGGACTTTTAAGCCCTTTTTATCAGAATTTTTGTAAAGTAATATTTGCCTTAACCTCTTCAGACCTAAATATAAAATGACTCTACAAATATATATTTATTGTTTTTGCATAATCGAAATGACACCACAGATGACAGAAAGAGTCTTTTTTATGAAATCAGTACTTTAGGGGACTGGTAATTTAAGTTTATAAATATGGATATAATAGTACTAATCCCCTTAAAACATCCATTTAACTATCAGTAATATAAATTTGTGCAATAACAAAATTAAGGTCTTTAAACAGGTAAATGATCCAGCAAATCCTCGATTTTTTTTATCGTAAAGCATTTCAATTAAATAATCATGAATAATTCTTACTTTCTTGGCAACTTTCTCTTGAAGGTATTTTCGAAACTCGGATGAAAATAATATTTAATTTATGAGGTTAATATTCATCAGTGCTGACATTTATTGGTTTTGTTTTAAAGCAAAAAACATTCAGCTGTTTAGAAGTAAAATAAAAATGCAAAAAATTCGAACAGTTTAGTTTTTATGAGGAAAAGAATGGTGATAACACATTTGTGTACCTCAGGTCTGAAGAGATTAAAAATACATACAAATATACAAACAATAAATCCAACTAGCGTGAAATTTTTAACCAGAACCAGGAATCGAACCCGGGACTGCAGCGCACCGGGACCACAGCCACGCCGGCCGACACCTGAATCTGCAATTTTTCGCTTATAAATCAATGTGGAGAAAGTCATCTACCATCTATTAGACAGTCATGTACGACAGGGTAATGATGAATAGATTTTATTATTCCATTAATTTGTAATATATATAAAAACACGCATACACGCACAAATAAGCATGTATTCAATAGTTAAAGATACATACAAAAATTCTACAGACATACATACAATAAATACAATAAACGCAACTTTATTTCTTCATAAAACAAATGTTTTTTTCATCTAAGTTTACAAATCACCTTCAAGATAATGTGATTAAAAAACTGAGAAAATTCCATACTTCTTTAACGCAAAACTTTTACCATAAAATGTTTTCAGGGTTTTTAAATCATTCATTAATTTAAAGGCCTTAAATTTGTGATTTTGTGAATTTAGGTTTATGAAATTAAATTGATGTTTTAACGGGATTTGTATTTTTTAGACTTCTATTTGTAAATCTAAATTACTACTCCTCTAAAGTGTCAGTTTTCGAAATAATTTTTTTTTCTGTCATTTATGATGACATTTTGTTCGTTTAAAACCAATCAATGATGATTTAAATATAATTAATTTTTCAATTAATTGCCAGTAGGGAAATTACGCTTGAGATTATTGAATGTTAATAACGGAATACCACATTGCTAGTTAAGGCGTACAACCAACGGGGTGAAGAAAAGAAAAGAAACCAATGAGGGTCGAACCCAGAACCCTTGGGGTAGAATTGATTGGTTGGTTGTATTTGTGACGGCCAATTAACAGCATGAGGGATATGGGTGGAATCTAACATTCTTGGAATGCAATTTTCTTACTCATAAATCCAAGGTTCGAACAAAACCACGGAAAACTCCGAACGATAAGGCCGACGGCCGCGATTGGATTCAACCCAGCACCTGCAGTCTACCAGTTTCGAAAGCAGAACCTCTCAGCCACTGGTGAAGCTTGAAATAGATTTGACCATTTAAACATCTAGGACGATACCCAGCTTGGCATTTCTCTCTTCCGTATGTTAGTAAGGCTGCGATTGCAGCACAACAATGAAACGTCTACATCAGCACAAAAACTTGCGGCGTAGCATGATACACAAATAAACGCAGCATCGGTGAATACATATTTAATTATAATTAATTTTCAGCAGCTAAATAATCCTTGCGATTATTGAATATTTAATAAGGGATTATAGCATTGCTATTAAAGCGTACAACAAACAGTGTAAAATAAATTTCAAAGTGTTCTACCATTTAAGATGATAGGGGGTAAACGTTGGGGAATCGAATCCAGAACAATTGAAATGTATTTCAAAGTGCTTTATCATTCAAGTTCCAGCTTGTCATTTCTCTCTCTCATATGTTGGTAAGGCTGTAACTGTAGGACAAGATGCACTGAGAAAAAAAAAACCGCTTTCACCTAGAATGAATAGTTAGTCACTTTCTGAATACCTAAACTAGAATTATAGATGACCAAAATATGCGAATAGGTTGAACTACTAAGCTGAATAGTCGAAATGACCTAACATTTCTAGTCTCTTGTTTTCAAGGTGACGAAACGATATTGACTCGTCTCAGTAACGAGAAATTACAGCTTGATTTCGGAAATAGTTTCAAAAACTAGAATTACAGTTACTAAATCAAACCTCTTGTGTTCGCATCTATTTGCTGAGATTTTTAAATAAGTATTACAACGAGAATAAAGCAAAGCTCGCTTGAATTCCTGTAGTAGATTCTAGAACTCTCATATAATGTCAACTAGAATTTATAAGGATGACATGGAACTATTTTTTCTAGAGCCACAATTTAGATTCTAGATTCCCGAACTGTATTTTTTTCTCAGTGTGGAAACGTCTACATGAGAACACAAACCTGTGGGCTGTGTGCTGTACTAGCTAGGAGATATTCTCTTATTAAATCTTCAAAAATGGTGATACAATCTGGGAATAAACTAAAAGCTTTATATTTATATAAATTGTGTAAGATAGTAATAATTAGTGCTCTCGATTATACGTTTATACGCGTATACGTATAATACGTATTATACGAAATACGGATCAACTATACGTATAATACGGCATCGGCGGTTATACGTATTGCTCAAAACAACATATACGGTACATCGTATATACGGATCTTATCCAAGCGGTTAAACGTATAAACGTTTAAACGTTTTTCATTCAAGATATGAAATTTGATGTTTCAGTGCTTTTCTGCGGATTACAGACATTGAGAAATATCCGGTAGAGTATCCCCATCGCGATTCTCCGTTTAAAAAACTACGATGCGTTTACTTAACTACTACTTGTTATGCAGGTACCTAAAAAATCTGAATACGTTTCTCAGTTTAAATTTTGGTTTCTTTCCTAAAAAACTAAGTTATTTATTATAAATTGTCTTACATTAGTTGTGGATAGAATCAAACTAATCTTTGGAAAAGCTGTGGCTCAGTACTTAGTTTTTTTATATTTTCTTGTATCTTAACAAGAAGAAAGTAATGGATTCGAGAAATCTTTCGACTGGTTAACACTTTTTAAGGGTAAGATAGTCCGAAAAATATGTTTTTACAAAATATCTGTCTGTGACTTTGTCTATATGTGGCATGAATTTTGTTCCACCAGTTGCACAGAATGAGTTTTCAGCAATATCATCATCACATAACAGTCAGTAGGCTCTGTCATTCTTTTTCTCAGCGTACCACCACACCCAGCTTTTTCTATTAATTTCTAATTGTAATCTAAGCAGAACTGCGTCTATAAATGCTCGTTCTTCTACACTACGAGATACTTATACTAAGTGTCTGCGTCACGTGACAGAATGGTTTTATTTTTCACCATATATAAATTGTCTTACCGCGGAGGAATTTTAAAATAATTTACATATTTGGTAATTTTTATTAGTTTCTTTTTTAAATAATTTAATTATTTTGTCCTCCCAGAATATTTTATGACTTATTTAATGAAAATTAGAAGAAACATAATTAAACATTGAGTATGTTTAGAGTAACTTACCGGTCACTTACCGAAGTGACCAATGTTACCAACCGATTGTAGGGTAGTATGAAATGAAAATCAAGGCGAATTGTGACGTCAGCTACAGTTCAACAGGATAGTTTTCATTGGTGCCACATTTCGGTTTCATACTGCCCTACAATCGATAGGTAACATGGGTCACTTCGGTAAATTGCACTGAACATGTGCGTTGATTAAAATATTTATAAAGGGAAATACCAAGATCTTGGTTGGAATCCAGATAGTAGATATTTCACTGTTAGTGAAGCGAGATTAGCCAATCAGGAGTCTGATCTTTTGTGAACTTTTTGCAAACTGTTTTAAAAAATATACGCTTTTCATTGCTTGATCTCGTATGTATAAGACATACTATCAGGGCCGTAGCTAGAAGTGAACCATAGGGGGGGGGGGGGGGCTCGAGAGAATGTAGGGGGGGCTCATAATTTTTTTTCTCTTTCTGACGCAGAAAGATAAATTAATAACTATTCACATTGTAGGTATTATGTTTCTAATTAAACTGTTGTACTAACTTCATTTTATGCTAAGAAAAGTATAGGATGATGAAAATTTTGATTGTATAACTGGTGCAAAATGAAACATCATGTTAACTTTATATGTACATATAAGATGAGGGAGTGTTGAAACACTTATTTTAAATACAATTTAGTAACTCTGCAAAACTGTGAAAGGGTCTCAAAACTAAATTAGATTTTTGAACAGAATTTCATTTGGATTTTCGGAACAGAAATTAATTGAGTGACCTTGGAATCTTTTCCAGGGGGTGGGGGGGGCTCAAAATATTCTGGGGGGGCTGAGCCGCCCATAGCGCCCCCTTAGCTACGGTCCTGCATACTATGCGGATTTCTGTCGTAACGCTACCGATTTCCAAATTAATCTCCATTCAGCGACATAAGACTGGTGAAGTCCGCTATTTAAATTAGATACGATACGGCGAATATACGTATACATTAAATATACGTATTCTTAAATATACGTTTAGTTGATACGCCTTATACGTATCCGGATACGTTTAAACGTATATTCGAAAGTATTCGTATAGCAGAAAAACGTATTATACGGATATACGTATATCGTTTAATCGTATACCTGCTATACGTATCCTATCGCGAGCACTAGTAATAATCCTCTTCGGTGGATAGAGCAGCAACCTGGAATGTTTTGGTTCCGGGTTTGATTCCTGGCTCTGGCTAATTTTTCACTGCAGTTGGGTTTGATGGTTTGTTGGTTGTATTTGAGACCGACTATTATCAGCACGAGAGATATCGGCCCTAAGAAGGGATGCCCCCTTGTGGTCTTTTTAAGAGAACATAGCCCGGATTTATGCAAGAAAATCTAAGATTCGAAGAAAACCACGGAAAACTCCGAACTATTAGGTCGACAACCGCGATTGGGCTCGAATCCAGCACCTACCATCTACCAGTTTCGAAAGCAGAACCTGACAGCCACTGGTGGGGGCGTCAGGATTAATGCATTTATTGAATGTAAGTCTGTATATTATTTGTATGTAGCTTTATAATTTGAATGTAGTCGTTATTTGCGTGCTCATATCGTATTTGCGAAATTTGGGCTATGATCGGTATCCAAAGGGTGTTGTATAGATTTAAACGATGGTGCAGGCTTCCAAATTTGTAGGAACTTTTATGCTCAGCAAACGGCAAGGCAAATGATGCATTACGACCAGTTTAACCAATATATTCAGAGTCGCAATTTTTGCAAGGGATACTGTAAATTAAGCCGATTCTAAAATAAGGTTGAGGGTATTATAAGTTTAGACAGGAATTTTACTTACTTAGCTTGGACAGTTTTTGTGCCCAAACGGACAGACCAGACGATGAATGTATGTGCTATGTATTTATATAAATACGAACACACCTAAAAGTTGATTTTCCCCGACATTCTGTAAACCGGAGTCTCTTTATTGGAACCCCTATATTTTATAACATTTATTTTAACATTTAGTATGTTTCATCAATAAATATTGATTTTAATAGATTTAATAATAAAGTTTTGAAGAATGACGCGAATTAAGTTTTGCTTCTTCATAAATCATATATTCTTGTATCTATATATCATCTATATCTCATTTAATCTTACATATATCATCTATTCTTATACTCATCTATCATCTTTTATTTTTTATAATTATATATTCTTTACCTTATTTATAAGTCATTGTATTTACGAATATTGCAAAGAAGTTATTATAAAGCCACCCTGCCAATTCACACAAAATTTTTACAACGGTAAGTTTTGAATACACGTGAAAAAAAGTTGGAAAACAATATAAAGGTCGAGTTCTTGCTCATGCGTTACATTTGTTTGCCGTTGCTATGTAACTAAACAGAAATTCCGCCCTGAGCAACAGGTAATTATTGATTTTTTATAAAATATGCATACATTCAATAACAGTCATTTTCATATTGATAATATTCTATTATTTCCTCATATTTTTTTTTCTATTTAAATTACTTTAAAGAGTTTTAAAATAAACTAGCGTCTTGATGATGTAAATATCATATTTGATATTCACTTTTTAAATATTTTTTAACGCTTTCCAACATAGTTGAAAAGGTTTAGGTTTTCGAATTGTCTGTCTTTCGTCTGTCCACATTCTAACTTGCGTAAATATACTCGGATAGCCGCGCAATTGATATATGTTATTGAACTTTGCTATGTCATATTCAGTATTGCAAGGGAAATATGCAGCATTCATTGTTCGTTTACAAGGACACTCAAACGTATTCCGTTACATTATGGTCTACAGAGAAAAATTATTTTCAATGTAACAGTTTTACACAAATTTAAACAGAATGAAATTCATATACATTATTAATGTGCACTAGACCATGGTTACTATAGAATATGTTATTTGTAGTACATACAATACTCGTACAGGGGCATTGAAAAGTATTTCTTTATGTTATGATCTATGAAGAAAAATCATTTGCTGCTTATTTTAATGGTATTACTCAATTGCAAACATGATGAAATCGATTTAAATGTTTGAGGTTCACTAAAATATGCTTTTTTTAGAATATGGGGTACAAAGAATTTACCATTTTACCATATTTACAGGGTCGCACAAAAGCGTCGATTATATACATGTAGTTATGAATATTCCACAGTTATATAGTAATCTATGGGTGGAAACTGTTCGCAGCGTATTTTAATTGTGTTGCACTATTTCAAAAATTATGAAATTGTTACACATTATTCGAGTTTTTAAGAAAGGCTTGCAGTAGAATATAACGTACATCAGATTTATCGTTCATTTACAATTACACATTACATATTTTTGATACAATACTGTATCTGAAGTATTATCTCTTAAGGATGATTGCTGAAAGTGTGTTTTCTTTTATGGTATTCATTTAAAGTTTAACTAACTTCTTACATAAATTAGCGTCTTACATAAAAAGCAATGGGAATTTTTTAAGCGTGATAAAAAATAAAATAAAAACTTTACACTAAATTGCCAGATGCGTTGTATATGCAGTAAAGTCAGAGTATGATCTTCCATACGACACACGCTCGTTTGCGATAAAAATGTGAAACAACCATACTTTGTGTTCATTATTGAACGAAATATAATTATTTCAGTATATGATGATTCTTAACAGACAGAACAAATAGACTTATTTCTATTTTTAAATATTGTAATAGCAATACTCAAAAGTAATTTTTTATTATGTTGCAAGAGTCATGTGCCTTTTCAATATATATATATAGAGAGAGTAAAAAGTTAACTGCATTTTAGAATTAGGCGCAAAAAATTGTTCGACATCTCATTTTTATCAGAATTTCATAAAGTTTAATTTAATATATAAATTTCACGGTACTCTGAAAGGCCCGTAGTGGGTGAGTAGAGCCAAGAGAGTGGTGAGGATTTTGCAGACATTTTTGGAGACTGGCAAACATCATAGTGCAACTAATTTGCTGAAGATAGGACTTTCAGCTCTAAAAACTCTGCATTCTGTAGAGAACTCTGTTGTAAAATACATTTAAGTTAATGTAAAAAAAATGAAGCCGTAGAGTTCTAAATACCCAGTATTTTTGTTATATTTAATAACACTGGTATAACACTTAATAAAAAATAATAGTCAAATGTCTGCTTACCTTTACTGGTAAGCCAGCCAAGAGTTGGGTGATTCTTCTCGTATCAGCACGAAGCCAGCTGCAGAAAAAATATATTAGTTGAAAACGAAGACGTGTGCCTTTATTGAACTACGTCACACGATATCCAAGTTGGTTTTTATTGTTAGCACGAAGAATAACGGATAATCTTGATTACACTGCAAAATATTATAAAAAATATGATACTTGATTAATACAATTATATAATTATAATTGAGTTTTAACATAGGAACAAAATTCGAATATATAGAGTGTTTTTAGGAGTTCGTGATAATGCTTGGTCTAAATCAACCAGCACACGGGACCCCACAGCAACTTCTGATGACGTAGAAAGTTCGACCGAGAAACTTCTTTTCATGCACAATGCAAAAATTGCAAGGTTGCAGAATCTTTTCTCTTCTTGACATTCTTTATTTCGTAGCCCGGCAGCATAGTCTTAGAATTTCGTGGTGCTGCCATCTAGTGTGTTTGGTTAAATAATCTTGGTTATAGCACTTGGAAAGAAAAGAATGTTTTTTAATGTTCGCGTGTTTGACACAAAAGATGTTCATCTTGAGAGGTATTCTAACAAACTCAAAAAAACTTCTGATAAAAAAATCTACTCAAACCCAGTATTACATTGTATATTTTTTATTGTAACATTTAATCGATATATTAAATTTTGGTTTTCATACATAAGCAAGGATTTCTTCAATCCAGGCTACCAAAATTTTCTTGATTTAGGACTTGAAATTATTATAATATTATTATAATTTTCTATCCATGGAGTTTTTATCAATGGAGAAGCTGTCCATTCAGTTTTGCACGCATATATCTTTAAAATGATTAAGCCAATAAAGATGAAAACGGTGGACATCACATTGAACATCTCATGCATTATTTGCACAGTTCCGTGCGGATGCTTTACAGCATATTTTTATTTCGTTCTGTTTCTTCGAAGATGTCCTTTTCCGAATTACTGCATTCTGTGTGTTTTTGATATGCGTAATAAAGTTTTCTTTTTCTCAAAGTTCCGTCCAATGTTTTCCAGAATGCAGTAACTGCGCAAAGAGATTGAGAACATCTTAGCATTCATACCTGGCAATTTGATTTAAAGTGTTTTTTTTATTATTATTATTACGTTTAAAAACTAGTCGTTGGGGGCCATCGTAATACTTACCCATCATGGATATGTATATGAAAATAAAACATGTGAAAACTATTTATACAATGCATTGCAATTCATAAACAAAATTTAAATATTGTTAATATACATAGTAATGCTATATTAAAGAACTGCTGATGTACCAATTTCGACAAATTATATAAAACGCCAAACTACTCAAGTAGTACCGCCGAACTGCGTAAAAAAACATCCTTATAACTCCAAAAATAATAATTCTATTAACTAACAATTAACTGCGTCGGGTTAAGCGTCTCATTTCCAATTAAAATATACCTCTGAATTGAAATTTGAATGAAATACAGGGTCATGAAAAATCGAAGAATGTGAAAAACAGGCTTACAAATATCTTGGTAACTAATAATCCGATCGATTTCGTTTTATATGCAAAATGTGTGTTATTTTATTGCCTTTTACGTCCATTCCTTAGAATAAAAAAATTCGAAAATTTTTATATACCTTTCATCAGAACGAATTTTTCGAGAGTCCGAAAAAAATAGTTCCGGATAATCGAGGTTGCTGATATTAAATAGGCTTCGTCCCATTCTTACATACTAACTACATACAAAATTTCAAGTCTCTATCTCAATTTGTTCGGGAGATAGAGCGTTTACAGACAGACAGACAGACAGACGGACGGCAAATTTTTTTTTCTAAAAATATGTTTTCCGGAATCTCCACTATCTAAAACGTGTAAATCCGTCAAATTTTTTTTTTCGATTTTCAAAACGATTGCAAGACTTACCCTATACTACGTATGATGGGTAAGTAAAAATTCTTATTACTTTCATAGAATATTTATGAAATTTCAGGTCATTTTGATCAGTAATTAGTTTATTATAGGGATTTAATTTCAAGACTTAAAAAAAAAATCTACTTAGTACATAGATTCAAATACAAGAAGGCGTTATAATTAACAGTTTTAAAGCAGCAAGTCGTTTAAGAATTTCCCTTAAACCTACTTAAAATATATATAAAACTATCGTACTTGCCATTCTGAATAAGTATCTAAAATAAAAGACATCATGTATATAACAATAAAAAATGAGTAAATACTCCTGATAAGTATATCAGTCACGTGATATCAAAATGTCCATCCATATTATATGTAAGCATGTGTGCATAGGTTTGGTGTCATTGTCGTTGTCATACACAGTTTACATCTGACATACAAAACATTAGCGCTCATATTTCTCCTGATATCATTAACAGATAAATAGCAATAGATTATTTTTCTTTTTTAAATATCTATTTAGTATCCTGAATCATTTTTAGGTGCGGTCGTAATTAAGGAAATAGGTAGCACCTATATTCGTTGTTCAATCTGTCCTCCGTCTGTCTGTCCGCATACAGAGCAAAAACTACCCAACTGAATGGCTTGAAATTTAAAATATACAGCTGTTGCATAATTGTGTCGAGTCATTTCAAATTTTATGAAAATCGGATGTATAGTTTAATTTCAGGGACAATAAAATGTATTCCGTTATATGACGGCCAATGGGAAAAAATAGTTACAAGTGCATCTTAATGATGTTATACTCTTCCGAACATAATAAAGTTGATATGCATCTATGAAGTAAATACTAAAATATACATTCTGTACAACCTGTGGTGCAAAGAATGTTTGCTACTAATTTACAGGGTTGTACAAAAGTATCCCATTATATAATATTATGGATGGGACATCGTTTGGGGTGCGTTTTAATTAACTATTCAACTATTTAACTAATTTAACTATTTCACATTTTATGAAATTGATTTACGTTGCTGAGGTTTACTGTAAGTTATTTCCTGTATAATAGAAAGCAGATAGTTTTCATATTGACACACAAAATATTTCGGCTACTATGCTGTATTCCAAATACTGCATACTTATACAAAAATCTGAATATTTTTAAAACTTCGTTATAGTGCGAACGCATCTCATTTGCTACGCTTGATGTGCAAATTCTGACTTATTGGAAATTAATTATGATGGTTGTACTTGTAGAATCATCCATAAAGATCCATATGTCAGATTAAAAAATTATTTCCAATATTGTTAATCTCTAATTTTTTTTTCATTATACGACTCGGCTCCGAATTCATCCTTGAAAGCGTATCATAACAATGTCCGCATTCTCTACTGGTATAATCGCTCTTATTAAACTCACGGAGACACAGCGTCCGCCTGATGCATTTAAGACAATTATCGCACACTTTTCCAATTTATTTTTTACGCGCTTATAAACTAGATGGGTTTTTTTTTTATTTTTTTTTTTTTTTTTCTCTTTTGGAAAGACGCATGCAACGCTGAAGTTCTCTTCACCACGTTGTGAGTCTGTTTTTTGATCGAATCCAAAACATGTCAACAAAGATCGTCACCATGACTGTGACGGAAACAACATCAAGTGTGCCTACAGAAAGTAAATACGCCTGCAATCTTCAAGTTCTGAAGACAAAAAATGGATTGCTCAAACTTTCCGAAATAGTAAGTGAATTCGCTACAACTCAAGCTTAATTACACTTTGCATTTAAAAGAATTTTTCTTTTAGTTTTTAGCGTTATTTTTGTGATTGAAAAATAATAAGGGGGGATGACTTGTACGAAAAATTATCAATTGTAAGTTTGAACTAATGTTTTAATATTCTTATCGTATAAATAATAATACTTTGAATGCCCGATATATTCAATCTTTGCACATTGTTTCAAGATAAAACTTATTTTTTTGAAAAATCTATCAGAATAACATTTTTCAAAAAGTGACATCTTTTTATATCGCTGTTAACCCATTGAGGGATTTAATAGTAACTGATAACCCCGGTGGGATATATTTTATAATAGCTTCGATAAATGAAATTTTGCACCAGAAAAATTGTATTCAATTTTATTTTTCTAACTTTGGTGAAAAAAAGTCACGAAACTACTTTTCTTAATTTTGAGATAATTTCTTTTCGAATTTCTGGTAGGAGTTCAGAATTACACAAACGTAATCGCTTACCTCCCCCCCCCCCCCTCAAAGGGTTAAGCATTTTCATTGCACTTTTAAAAAGTACACTTTGATTCAAAATACATTCTTGTTAGGGTTGTATAAAAAAAGTTTTAGTACAAGAGCCGATCGCACAAAACCCTAAGTCATCGAATACAAGAAAAAGTCCTTTATTTTATGGAAGAGTAGTAATAAGGGAATCTAATCATCCATGTTTGCCGTAAGCGAAGTGATGCATAAGCCAAAAATGAATACCACTAGTGGATGATTCGTAGACTTAGCATTATGTTTTCCTGCACCCACATAGCATGCATGTTCACAGTGACGTCACAGTGACGTCACTGTGAGTCACTGTGGTCACGTCACATCTGTGACCAAAATGCCACTCCTCAGTGACGTCACATTGTGACTGAAATGTGACGTCACATCTGTGACCAAAATGTCACCCCTCAGTGACGTCACATTGTGACTGAAATGTGACGTCACATCTGTGACCAAAATGCCACCTCTCAGTGACGTCACATTGTGACTCAGATGTGACTTTCTTAGAAAACTTTAGAAAATTACAAAAATTCTCCAAACCATGTTATTTACTGGTATAAAAACGTGTTTTCTGGCATTGCAGAAGAATATTGTGCAATCGCTCTTATGTCACACATTACATGCACTGCATGTAACATGTACGTCATATCACATATATGAGATAAACCTCCCATCATATGAAACTAAGCACCCAGCAATGAATCTATCAGTGAAACTTCCATTTAAGGAAATTTCTCGTTACACTTAAATGCTTCGTTATGAAAAAAATATCGTTAAATAGAAATCCACGAAAATTCATGAAATTTGTATAGTAAACTACAAATAAAAATGGAAATATTATAAAACTGTGTTTTAATTTGGATAGTACTTTTTGTTATGCAATATAGCCACATAAAAAAAATCATTAGTATAATATCTAAAAAACCGCGTAATAAAGGAAGGGAAACAAAAACTGAATCGCAGCGTTCTAATTCTCGTTTTCTCTTGTATTTCAAATCGAAAAATTAAAAAAAAAAATTCGAATATTACTTTGTGTGCGATCTCTTATGAAAGATACACTCATAAAAACTTTCGCATCTTTTTTAAGTATTCAGAGAATGGACCTATAATATTTTCGCGGAACTAGAATCCCTTTCTTAGCATATCGAAAAATTTTCGCATTTTTTCCTTTTTATTTAAAAGATAAAATAAATACATAATTTCAATTCGTACAATCCGCTGAAATATATTCACCAATCAATCTTAACAGCAATCTATCCTTTTGAATATTGTGCATGCACGGAAGTGCAACAAATTTTGCTAAGAAGAATTTTTTTTTTAATATGAATATTAATTTAAATGTTAATTGCGTTCTAAAAGAAGGTTCAACAGAAAATTAAAAAAGTAGATAATTTCATTAAATATGCGCTTCGTTAAATGAAAGTTCCACTGTATTTTGAAACTAATTGAAAGTAAAATAGAAATGCGTGAAAAAAAAATTTAACTCAAAATTTTAATTAGGGATACCCTCATAAAACTAATGCGCATGCGCATTCAACTTATAAATCTTCGAAGCTCAAACAACCAATAATAACAAAAAATCACCTGCTTAAAAAATATCGTTTGGCAACAACCAGAATAGTTGACACTAGTGTATTTATTCTTTAGAATATTAGGCCAGCTGCTCTAGTAACTTTGTTATGATGTTATGCGTGTATATTTAGTACGTAAGTTGAAAATTTTTAAAAAGTTATGCAGAAATGCGATCAGTTGACATTTTATATAAAATGCCTGTCCGAAAAAATACATTGTCAGTGGCGTTTCGTTAATATGAGCGCGCCAATGTCAATGTTCTTCATTCGGACATTCCGACTTCGAAATTATCTTCGCTATTTGGATTATGAAACTTGAATTAGAGGATAATGCCGTTAAGAAAGAGGTAAGAAAATGTTATTTTTCCTGCTTTTTTTATAATGATTTCTGTGAATTTCGTAAAAAACATGTTATAAAAGGAATAAGTATCATATTAATTTAACTTTTTTGAATCCACTTACCTTAGTAAATTCAATAAATTTAACATTTATTTTGTTGACATACGGAACAGCATGTCAACGATTTGAAAATAGTTAATAACATTATTTTTAAAATGCACTTTAATCACATTTTTTTAATTACATGGTTAAAATCAAATATTAATAAATTTAAAAATGTATGCATAATCAAAAGTTAACGTTATAATTAATATATAAAGGAGTTTGGGGTTGTTTAACTGTTGAAAATAGTGATAAATATATTAATTTATGCACTAATATTGCAAAAACAAATTTTTTAAAACTTTTTTATTACCTTTCTGAATTTCTCATAATCCCAAAAATTTGATAACTGTAATTCCATGACATTTATTATTTTAAACCATGTATCTAAAATAATTAAGATATTGATTTTGTGATAATAACAATTATTGATTTTAAAAAATGAGTAATTATCGCATTATTTTATTAATTTTTGATATCTTAATTGTTAAATGGTGCTGAAAATAACAATTTTGTTCCATTAGTATGTGTTCATTAAATCCTGGTTCTAAATAGTCATAAAAACAATTACATGTACTTTTTTGTGGGATGTACATTACTGAAATTTTTAGTGTTTGATGTATTTCTATTATTTTCAATAAAATTTTGTCTAATATTGGGAAGTGAGACTGAGAATACTTAAATACTATTAATAGATTCATCTAATACGAAAAAAAAATGAAATCTAATAATTATAACTATTAATAAGGAAACTTTTTAAAAATAAATTCCATAAGGATGACCTTTACCGGCACATCTACACTATATGACATATACAATATATATATATGAGTTTAACTACGAATTTAAACCTTGGTGTAATCATACATGTGCACAGGCCACTATAGTAAGGAAATAACTAAGCGTAATACTAGAACTAATTACCTCATCTTCATTAGTACTCGATTTTTAAATAAAATCTGTATATTACAAATATTGCGCATAAACTTCACGTAGTTTTATCAAAAGATAATTCTATATTATATTTAACAGAATGATTTTAATTGGTAAATTAATCAAACGAATATTAATTTTCCAAAATGAGTAAAAAAATGTTTAGATTAGGATTCGAACTAGAGACCCTCGATGTATGCTGCCAATGCTCTTCCAACAGAGCAACTTAGCACGCACAATTCACCCGGAGAAATATCATTATATACTCATACGAATAGTATGCATTTATCATACGAGTAGTTTGAAAAAAAATTAAAGTATTATTACATAGAGTTATATATAATAATGATAAGTATGAGTTCGTATTCACTGTGTGAATTGTGTGAGTCAGATTCTTCCAGGATAGTTCAGTCGACAAAGTATTGGCAATTTGCGCGAAAGACTGCTTAGTTCGAATCCTGACCTGGACACTTTTTCAATCAGTTGGAAAATTACAACAAAAGATAATTAAAAGATATAGGGTAGATGCTCCAGTTTTGGCAACTGCACAAGTTTTGGCCACATTGGAATGATTTACCCTCTATTTAGGCTGTAAATTGATTTTAACAAATTATATGCATTCTTACTCCTTAATCTAACACTCTTTTATTATTTTCAATCCCATTTGTTTATTTTTTGATAAAAAATGACTTGCAAAAAAAAAAAAAAAAAAAAAAAAAAAAAAGAAAGAAAAAAGAAAAAAGTGTAAAACTATAGTGTGCACTCACATATATTAAGGTTTTTGCTTAGGTAACAAGTTTTCACAATCTTTCAATATTAGGGATTTATCGAACTTTATTTGTTCTGAAACAGATTGCTATGAAGCTTTATGAAGTAGGCTTTCTCTCTGTTGCAATTTCATATTTAAATTAATTATTTTTACAGCTTAAAGTAGGGGTGGCCAAAACTACTTGCTTTACGTGCTAGTACGTGCTTTGAATTTGCTATGTGTACCAGTTATGGCCATTGTGTGGCCAAAAATGGCACAACAATATGCTCCACTTTTGGCCACAAGAATAATTATAGTGAAAATTTCAGCAATATATTTAGAAATGTTTTATGACTTATAAATTTAAAAGTTCAATAAAATTACAGCATGATTTAGTGGTTTCTTGTATTTTTTCAAAACAAAATGAGGAAGTTGCATAACTTTTGCAAAATTTCAAGTACATGAGTTTAGAAATAACAAATAATGTGAAAATCTTTATACTATAAATAGGATTCATTTTAACAAGTTTAAAAAAGACAATTCTGTACTCTTAAAAATGGTCTAGATTAAACACTGTTATAAGATAGGAAGTAAAATTATGGCTTTTCAAAATTCATTGTCAGCTTTTCAAGATGGTTAAGTTTTGTAGTATCTCGTTCTACCTTGCAACACAAGTTTACAGAATGGAGACCAGTTTTTACTATTTTTGAATCTCAAGTAATAGGGTTGTGCTATTTATGATGGCCAATTATCTATATGAGAGATATGGGCCAAAAAAGAAGGGAGATGCCCTCTGTGAAGGTCTTTCTAAGATCCTAGCCAATATTTACACAAGGAAATCTAAGGTTTGAAGAAAACTAACTCCAAATGATTAGGCGGACAGGCAGCTAAGTACGAGGAATTAAAGTTTAAAATCAGTTGAAAAAAATGGATTTTAGAGATTGTCAAAATACTATTTCATGTAAAAATGGAATAATTTCAAGATTCTAGTCATATAACTGTAAATATTGGTATAGTATAACATATGATATATATAAATGAAAATATGAAATATGTTAAAATAAGCTTTTTATGTCCTATAAGTCTTTTTTATGAATTAAAATATTTTTTGTTTTTAAATTTAAATGTTCAGTTAAAATCAGCTTAAGTATATTTTATTCGATGTTTTTATGATTTCATTTAAAAAAATGCAAATCTTTTTTATACAGCAAACAAATATCTGTGTCGTAAAACAGATTTTGCACAAAAATGCTTTATTTTTACTTATTATCAGTTAAAATGTTTGCAAAATTACAAGATATTAGGGCGGCCAAAACTGGTGCAGGGGTGGCCAAAACTGGTGCAAATTGAAAGAAATTACTTCACGAGTTATTACTCACAATCTAAAATATTTGATAGAAAGTTATTATAATTAACAGAAAGACAACTAAATTTACTAAAGAATACTGTTATTGCGATTTAATATGCTTTATTCAGTCTAAAACTATAAAATTTCCATTTCAACTTTTCTCTTAATGTGGCCAACACTGGAGCATCCACCCTATATATTTATAGACATCAGGATTATTGGTCAGAAATATTGGCAAGCTATACAGTTTTAGATATGTGCTGAAATTTGTGGATATTAAAGCGATTAAAAGTTTTTTTTTAAAAAGTTCAAAAAGATTAAACAGTTTGAACAGCATATTACAAAATGTGTGTCAGTTATAAATAAAATTGAAGCTATGCAATTTTCAGCATGTGGGGAAAATATATAAATATTTTTGAAAGGCAATATTTTTCAAATTTTAAAAACAACACCAGAGTTGTAAGGCATGTGAGGTAAATTGAATTTTTAACTTTAATTTAGAAGAAAGTCTCCTTACTGCAGGTAACTATTTTATATATTATACAGTATTTGTTCATAAATTGTCAATATATGATTTTAGGACTCAAACCCTATTTTAACAGAACATGGCGTGGAGTTATAGCTTCAGCAGATCCTGTTTCTTTTAAATTGTTAGAGAATCGTTAAGAAAAGTTAAATCGTCACAGAATCATCACAGTGTTAACGAAAGTTTTGTCACAAACGATCTGCATCGTGAGTCTAAAATAATGGGACAAACTTTAAGGGAGGTGGTAGAGCTCACTATAATACATAATTATGGCATAGAAATGTATGACTGGAAGTGACGCGTTAAAACGCCACACTAGTCACTGTAAAAGACACGGATTATAATGTTAAGTGTATGGGAGCGCTATTTTCAAATATCTCGCTAAAATTTTAATATTTTCGCATATTTTTTTTTCCATAGGATAGCTGAGGACGACCTGCAACTGGGCTGGTTTTTACTTTTTTGATTTTGGTTACAGATTAAGAGCCCACAATAATTCAGAACCAGTTTAAACCGGTTCTAAAACTGAAACTATTGTAATATAAAAAAAATATAACCAAAATCGAAAAAGTAAAAATTAGCCTAGTTGTGGATCGTCCTCAGCTATCCTATGGAAAAAATATCATGTAAAATATTGAAATTTGAGCAAGATATTTGAAAACAACACCCCCCCCCCCCATAGACATAACATTACCATCCGGGTCTTTTTTGGTGACTAGTGTAGCGTCTTGACGGGTCACTTCCGGTCATATATTTCTGTGCCATCATTATTTGCTATAGTGAGTCCTACCGCCCCCTCAAAGTTTGTTCCATGATTTTGGACTCACCCTGTATTTCACAATTTGGTCACAATGTGACTTGAAAGCATTGTCACTTTCGTCACAATTACGTCACAATGTTAATGACAAAATCGTCACAAATGACACACTTTTCACAAATTGGTCACATTGCGACGTCACAATGTGGTCACAATGTGACGTCACAAACAAGCTCTAAAACGGCCATAACGACTTCACATTTTAGTCACAGTGACTTCACATCGACGTCACGTGACGTCACATCGACGGTCACAAAGTCACAATGTGACTTCACAACGACGTCACCGTGACGTCACCATGTCTTACGGGCAGTGTCATTCCATGTCAATTCAACTAATTTTTCCCCCATTTGTAACCCGACCAACAGGGATTTGGATGAAACTTTGTGTGCACACTAATTCTATCATGAAATGATTCCATCAGGAATTTTTCCTTTCCAGACCTCATAGTTTGAGAGATATGGGGGGTCCAATTCTTGGGTTTTTCTCAAATCGCAAATTTCTGAGTCTGTATTTTGAAATTGTAGTTCCATCTTCAAAAAATTGTTTCTCTGGATCTAAAATATGAATCATTCTAAAAATATCACTGGAAGAACATAAAAAGATGCAGATTTTAATAAAAAATATTTAAAAAATTTACTAGTAATATTTAGTACAAAAAAAGTCAGCCAAAGTTGAAAGTTATGGTTATTTTTCCAAATTTTTGTGACTTCACGAAAAAGGCTGTACACAAAAAGGCAATTTAAATTTCCAATTTCTCTTTGTTTTAAATAAAAGTTTACACTTTGGGCTTTCTATCTATGAAATAAAAATGATGTGTTTCGCATGGCTTATGCAAAAATTTTGGGTACTTTCCAATTTGCCGGATGTGTGTTTTATTTTTACATATGTACATATGTATAGATCTATATAAATACAGATGTATTATACATGTACATATGTATGTATATATACAGTATATTGATATATATATATGCATAACACTGGTGTGCGTCTAACCGAAAAGTACCAATTTTTGCCTTGTTTTGAAAATTTGCACCAATTAAGGGGAAAAAATCTGACTAAGCTTAGCAGTGGTACTTAAATAATTATTGGAGTTTCTATGAGTTATTGAATTTAATGTTATTTGATACAAAAACAAATTGGAAATTTCATTTGTCTTTTTGTGTAGAGACTTTTTCATAAAGTCACAAAATTTCGGAAAAATAATCATAATTTTCAACTTTGGTTTACTTTTTCGGTCGTATATAAATCTCTATTAACTGCCCTAATTGCTTTTTTCGCTTGCTTTTTATGCCGCTTAAATGGATCTGCACATTTATATTGATAAAATTCATATTTCATTAAGAGCCAAATTTTGTGATGCTCACATGTATTAATCAAACGGTTTTCACTTAATTTTTGTCTTATAAATGCAATAGTCTTAACTAATAAAAGTTATTTTTCTGAATAACAGAGATTATCAATGTAGTCTATTTCTCTTTTATTTGTATAGTTGGTTTTGTGACATTCTAAACCAGTTAATATTACAATACTGCACGCCTGAAGACTAGTAGAAGATTTAATATCAGGGTCCATATTAAAAGAATAAAGTAAAAAAATATTTATACATATCACAAACTATAAAATATGTAACAATCAAAATATATTTTTAGTAGCACAGTAAAAGTTAGATAATTCATCTATGATAAGAAACAATATAATGACAATAATTTGATTAAAATGATTTCAAAATATCTGTTTTCACTACGAGCATTACCCTGCCTTTATCAGAAGGTGTTTATACAAGGCAGGTGCAATTAAATCTTTTAGACTATAGAAACAAATTTAAGTTCTGTTAAACATTTGTGTATTTAAACTTGCCAATATAAGTATTTAAACTGATTAAAATTCACCAAGGAAAGGAAATACAAGGTTTTGAACAATTTTAAACACAAATAATTAATATATAAGCATTCGAAAGAAAGAATGGAAATGTGAGGAGAAAAAATTATTTATTTTATACTGTACAAAAAAAATCTGTTTTGAGTTTAATTATTGAAAATAAAAGTAAGAGATTCTTTAGATTAGCAAAAAATGCCCATTATTAAATACTAAATGAAATATATGGACCATTCACTAAATTTAATGGGGAAACATATTACAGTCAGATTTTTTTTAATCAGAAAAAAAACAAAGCCTAAATTTTACTTTGCAAATTAAAAAAAACATGCATCAAATAACATTAAATTCAATAACTCATAGAAATTCCAGTAATTATTTTATTACCACTTCAAAACTTAGTCAGATTTTTTTTCTTCTTAATTGGTGCAGATTCTCAAAACAAGGCAAAATTTGGTACTTTTCGGTTAGACGGGCACCAGTGTTATACATATATATATTACAAATTAAACGTTTTTCGCCAAAACTAAGCTTTATACTATCTTAATTTTTTTATAATAATGTTCCGTACTTACTTCAAATTATTAAATTAAAATCTTATTTCTAGATCTAATCTGTTAATCTGTATGCAGACGATATAAATTCTTAATTTGCCTTAAAAAACATTATTCCAGTATGCGTAAATTTAAAAAGATGGCTCTAAATTAAAAATATTCTTAATTAAAACTTTATTTCTTAATATTCCAAATAAAACTGATTTCTTCTATGTTTTTATCAACCCTTTTTAAGAAAATCTTATTAAATTTATTCCAAAACCATACCTTTCAAAAAATATCATTATTTTATTTTATCTATTTATTTATTTTTCCGCCGTCAACCTTTGATGTGTGCATTAATAAATTCATTTCTTTTCTTTTTCTCTTAAAATTAATCATTGATAAAAATCGTCTGCCTAAGAAATTATGAGTCGATTATAAATTGGTTAAATAATATTTTTTTTTTAAATAAATTTATCGTCTGTGTCTAGTCTCGTATCTGGACAAGAATTCTGTTTACATAAAAGGATGATAGTTTGAGATTACAGAAAGTTCTAGAATTTTCTTTTTAGTTTTAAAGGTGGAAGTCTCGAGATGAGAAGGAGAGAGATTCTGGAGTTTTTTTTGTCGATGAGTACGGCAGGTTGAAGTAAATGATAGAATATTTTTTGGACATTTCGGTAAAAGATCGTTTGCAAAAAGGAGTTTTTCCCTCTATAATGACTACAGTTGAATAAATAAACTTACAGCCACCAATGAGTGATTTATTGGATATTCTACATTTATTTATTTTTTATTTTTTCCCTCGCTGGCCATGACTTCTGTGCAAAGAACGGGGACCCTGGCGATGATGTTTCTGGCTCCTAACTTTAAAATGTCACAGTCTTTTCTAGAGCCGACAGGATGTTTTATGCCTGCGCTGCCTTTTTACGTTTTTAAAGAAACTGGCTATGGAACGAAGTGATAATAAAAACTGTGGATCGCTGAATAATTTGCCCGTCATTATTGGATGTGTTCTTAAACAAAAACTGCCATAGTCTCAAGATTTCTGGAGTGACAAAAACAGAGGAATTGTTCCTGTAAAGTGCTTTGAGTCGGCTTGATTTTCCTGAAGCCATGATTTCTTGAATGACTGCAGAAAAGGAGATTTTCTTGATTAAGATTTTCAAATCTATGCTGAGGAAGATACTAATCTGAAATAATTGCTAGTCGCTTCGAGTTTGACGTGGATTTCCTGACGCTTGATGTTGATCTGTGTGCATAAATTTTGATTCAGTATTGATAGTGATAGTGAAAATTTTTGAAAATAATAACTTCAAAGTTGTGAGTATGCAAGAAGTATTTGATGAGGAATTTAAAGACGATTGAATTTATTGAAGATTTTTCAAAAATCTGTAAGTTATTTTATTAAATGTTTTGATTATTATTATTTGTATACTTTTTATGTATTTATTTAAATTAATTATTCTCCGTTTGTCAGGTTTATTTATTGATTATTTATCTGTGAATTTTATTTACTTACCTATTTATGAGTATTATTATCATTATCTGTTAGAGATTGAAATATTTTTGTTCTTAAGGATTAAATTGAAGGGTATGATATTCTTAGACAATTACTGTTAATTATTAAGACAATTATGATATTTTTATGCACGATTAAAGGCAAGTTTTTAATAATTATGAAGTATAAAAGAATTTAGAAGCTAAAGTTATTTTTTAAAAAAGTACATTTTCTATTTTATTGATATTTGTTTGTTATCAAGAACTATTCTCAGAATGCAGTATTTTCATGATAATGTTCCTACAACTAGACATTTGAGCTGAAAATTAAGTTAACATTTATGTTTTTTATTTTATTTGT
The DNA here is from genome assembly GCA_964019185.1 of Maratus speculifer. Lineage (NCBI taxonomy): Eukaryota > Metazoa > Arthropoda > Arachnida > Araneae > Salticidae > Maratus > Maratus speculifer. The sequence goes on along the minus strand of OZ025296.1, from coordinate 311,612,505 downwards.
TAGAATTTCTGGTTACAGTGAGCTTTGGTTCCCGGATTCTTATAATTTATTTAAATTCAGTAAGAAATATGGAACTGTGCAAGGCTGTTGCTAGAATTTTGACTGATAAATATGATTAATTTTTTCAGTAAATTTTGTGATTTTAAGTAAGAAATTACCTATAATTAAAATTTTTGAATCTGTTTATGATCTATAAAATAATAGAATTAAAAGTTGATCCCAATTTAAGGTACATCTATGATATTTACAATTTCTGTTTTATTAGATAAAATTTCTGGTTAAAGTTAGCAGCTAAATATAGTAATTTTGAAAAAATATGTAATTGATAGAAATTATTAACTTTGAAATTTATTGCGAATGATTTTACGATTAGGATTTAATAAAGAAAATAGAAGTGCTTCATTTATTCTAATGAGTAAGAATAAAAAAATTATGGAAGATCCTAAGTTCGTACCGTTTGACCCGAGTTCTGGAATGAACATTTTGTCTTGGTTAACTTATTTTGATAAAACATGTGATAGGGAACAGAAAAATCTAGAATGGAAATTTAATTCTATTGCGCAATATTTGAAAGGTGAAGCGCAAAAAATTTATATCAATGACTGCTTAAATTGTACGGATTATGAACAAATTAAGAAAATTTTGATAGAAAGACTCATTGAATTGGACTTCCCGAGTTTTTCCGATTTTTCAAATCTGAAATTAGATAATTTAGACAATTTAGAAACTTATTTTCGTAAAAAAGTGGAAATTGGTAGGAAATTACATCTTAGTGAAAATATACTATTACAAGGTTTAACTGATGGTTTAAAACCAGAATTCAAAAACAATATTATTATAAATCCTCCTAGTAGTACCACAGAATGGTACCGGGTTGTCAAACAATTCGTGGTAGTTTCCACCCCACTAGTTTCAAACCAAGTAATAAATCAACCATCAGCTAGACAAAATTTTCAACCTTTTCAATCAACTAGGCCCTGGATTCAGCCAGTTAGGCCCAATAATAATACACCTAGGAATTGGATTCCCCAAAGACAATCTCAGTTTCAAAGACCTAGAGTTTGTCAAAATAATTATATTCAAAATTCATATTCTTCAAGACCTTGTAGGATATGCACAAATAGGGGTGTGAGTAATGCTTTTCATTGGGAAAGAGAATGTATTTTTAGGAATGAGGTACCATCCTCTGATACTCTTCCAAATATCTCACAAAATAATTTTCATAATGTTTGGCAATTAATTGTGTATGGATATACAAATAATTATAATTTACCATGTGTTGTAGATACTGGCTCAACTATTGCAATATTGCCACTTAAATTTGTTAAAAAACTTAATGCTAAAATTGAGACTATACCCTCAGTTACCATTGGTCAGGCAAAAGGATTTTTACATATAAATAAAAAATGTAGTGCTCTTCTAAAAGTGGGTAAAATTAAAAAATATGTTAATTTTTTAGTATGCAATACAAATTTGGATTATGCTATTTTGGGGTTAAAAGAATGTTCTAAATTTAAATTAACCATAGAATGTAAAAATTGTATTGTAAGGCAGGGAAGGAAAATTATAACTAACAGTATATCCATACATAATGAGAGATCCCTTCATTTCAATACAGTAAATATGGACCAAGTACAACAAAACAGGGATCAATCTAATGAAATTGTAACCTCAGAATATAAAAAAAATATGAAATTAAATACTGGTAATACTGTAGCAATAGATAATTATGATAATGAAACACTGAATGTAAGTAATCATGATATAGAGTTACAATCTACTTGTGGAAATATTATGAAAAATGAAGACTGTGTTGAATATGATCGCGAAATTAATGTGCATCCTGATTATAGAGGTTTCATGACTCTTCAAAATTTTCGCGATAATTCGGATTCAGATTTAACTGGGGAAATAAATTTAATTCAAGATGTAAATTTAAGGGAATTAGTTCATATTTATAGTGATATTTTTGCAAAGCATAAATATGATGTGGGTAGGATAAATATTGAACCACAACGCGTTATATTAAAATCTGACCTACCTATATCTTTGAGGCCCTACCGAACATCTCCCCTAGAAGAAATAGAAATAAAAAACCAAATTCAATCATTGTTAGCAGCCGGACTGATAAAGGAAAGTAATAGCCCCTATTCTGCCCCTGTTACACTAGTTATGAAAAGAGAGGAAGGTAAAAAAACGCGATTATGTATAGACTATAGAAAATTAAACGCAATAATTAAAAACGATGCAGAACCCTTGCCCCGTATCGATGGAATTTTAGATAAATTGAGTAGTGCTCAGTATTTTTCAACTTTGGATTTAGCCTCTGGCTACTGGCACATACCAATACATCCATCCGATACAGAAAAATTAGCATTTACAACCAATTTTGGACTTTTTGAGTGGCTCGTGCTCCCTTTTGGCATAAAAACGGGCCCTCCCATATTCAATAGAACCATTCGAAGGATCCTTAATAAATATAAAATCGACTTTGCGTGCCACTATTTTGATGATATTATAATTTTCTCTTCCTCTTTACAAGAACATTTAAACCATTTAGCTCAAATTTTTGACATTTGCAAACAAGAAAACATTAAACTTAAACTTTCTAAATGTAAATTAGGCCAAAATAAAATCAATTTCTTAGGTTATGAAATCACTAATGGAACTATAACTCCAGCAAACGCCAATATTGAAACCATCAAAAATTTAAAACCTCCTTCCAATGTGAAAGAGTTACAACGATTTCTAGGTTCCATTAATGTTTACCATAAATTCATTAATAAATATGCTGAAATTAGATATCCTCTAAATCGATTACTTAAAAAAGACACAATATGGGAATGGAATTCAGAGTGCCAGGACTCTTTTGAAAAATTAAAAAATTCTTTAATCGCAAAACCCATCCTCAAAATTTATGATCCTAAATTACCTTTACATATGTTTGTAGATGCCTCTCAGATAGCAGTAGGTGCCGTTCTAAAACAACCTGATAAAGATAATTTCTTACATCCTATTGCTTATCATTCTAGAATTTTGAAGAGTTATGAACAAAATTATTTCATAACTGAATTAGAATGTTTAGCTATTATAGATACTCTTGACAAATTCTATCATTACTTTCATGGTGTCAAGTTTACAATTCATACGGACCACGCATCTCTAGTATGGCTAAAGAGTGTTAAAAACTTAAGAGGTAGGCTTTTTAGATGGTCACTCAAACTTAGTATGTTTGATTATGAGATAAAATATGAAAAGGGTTCAACAAATGTCGAAGCAGACATGTTGTCACGAAATCCTGTTTGTCATTTTAAGCAACATATTAGTTTATTGCTGGATAGGAAAGAAATTATAGAGATGCAAGACAAAGACAATGTTTGTGACAAAAAATATAAAAAAGAGAACGGAACTATTATAGTTCAGAAAAAGGGATTCAAAAAAATTGTTGTACCAATGTCATTAAGGAAAAAATTACTCCATATTGCTCATGATAATTTTGGACATTTAGGGATTCAAAAAATGCTTAATTTAATATCTCCCAACTATTATTGGCCTAATATGACAATAGACATTACAGAATTTGTTAAACATTGCGATACCTGTCAGAAAAATAAAAAACCAAAACAGAAAAGATTCGGCTTATTACAAGCTATGCCAGCAACAGATCAACCTTTTGAATGTCTTTCTATTGATACTGTTGGTGGATTTAATTATTACAACTCAACAAAAAAATTCTTACACATAATAATAGATCATGCAACTAGATTTGTTTGGGCTTTTCCCTCCAAAAATGTTACCACTGAAACATATACTAACTGTCTAAAACAAATTTTCAATATCAAAGCACCTCAAAAAATACTTAGTGACAGGCATAAATCTTTCAGATCTCCAAGATTTAAGAAATTCCTTAGAAATCATCATGTTCAACAGCGTTTTACATCCGCACATCATCCTCAGACCAATGGAAAAGTAGAGCGAGTTAATCAGACTATAGTTACCAGGCTTAAATGTAAAGTTAATTCCACTTCTTCTAAAATACCTTGGACTAGATTATTAAACCAAGTCATCGAAGAATACAACAATACGCCCCATTCTATCACCAAGTTCCCACCTGCATATTTATTTTATGGTCAATTGCCTTATGAATCTCCTTTAAAACAGAACTATTACCCACCAGTAGACAAAGCCCTCAAAATTGCGAAAGCGCGAACTCATGAATTTCACCTTAAAAGTAAAAGACTCTATGATCGAAAGTTTGTCGAATGCCCATTAAAAATACAAGACTCTGTAATTTATGAAGAATTTAAATACCCTAACACTCGAAAATTAGAACCTACTTTCTCTGGACCATATAAAATTATAAATAAACTTTCTGATGTTACTTATGAAATAGATAAATTTAATTATGAGACAGGACAGAATTTCGTTATTGTGCATGTTTCTAAATTAAGACCCTATTTTTCACCAGAACATTTTAAACTGTTTCATGAGCAACCCAAAAAACAAACAAAACCTCAAATACAATCACAATCACTAGATCAAACTAAAGTCAAGACAATAGATTAAGTTTTAATTCTTATTCTTTAAATAGTTTATCACCATAATTTTCAACATTAGCAGGTATGTTCTTGGTGCGCAACAAGAATATTACTTGTTTTTGGGAGTTTTTGGGATTAAATTGGGCTCCTTATGCAGGCATAAGGTGTACACTTTGATTGTAAAAGCTTTCAAATTGATGTTGATAAATTAATTTTAAGTGTGTTTAAGTCTAACTAGATTTACTCATTTATTGACATTAGTATTATTCTATTTATTCAGCATATATTTATGCTATAACAGTTATAAAATTTGATGACTTTACTCAAACCTATAACTTAATATGTGATTTTCAGTGATTGTGAAAACTACAGATAGTAAAAGTTTCTCAAAAAAAGTACACTATTTTTATTTCCATTTCTCAATTAAGAATGACACCTTTTATTCCTATTTGTATTTTATTATTAAAGTTTATAAACCATGTGTAGATAAAACATTATTCTACATTTGGCATTGAAAACTTATAACCAAATTTGACAATTTTGTAAAAGAGTATCAGAGAGGAATTATTGTAAGGAAATACTGGTTGAGAGTCCATTTTCTAAATAGTTAGATTTAATTTTATTTGGATTTTGGAATTATTATGATTTTTTTTTATTTATACTTTCGGCTAGCAAAAAATACTTTCTTATGCTATTAGAAGATAAGAAAATTATTTAGTTGCTATGTAATTATTTTTATCCTCAACCAATATTTTCCCTATCAATAATAAACAAATAGTGATATTTTCTTTTGATTATACTCTTGTTTTATTATTATTATCATTATGATTTCTATAATGAAGTTTAGTATTAATTATACTCTTATTGAGAAATATTAGGATATGGAGTCTTATTATACTATCACTTATTATTGTTGTTATTGTTATTATTTAAATTTTTCTATATTATTTATTATTGATATTGAGAGTGATGCTATTTATTATTAAAAAAATTGATATATTATTGAAAGAAAAATTTGATTGATTGTTAAAAGATGTTGGATCCAACATAACATAAAAAACAAAGATTAAACTTGATTTGGAGATCTTTAATTAAAGAGACTGTATTCAGTGAACATTGGAAAAGACTTTTATACACAATGGAAAGACTTTTTCATTTGAGGAACTTTATTTAAAATAACCTATGCATTAAGTTATTTTAATTATTTAAACTTCCATGAGAACGAATTGTTATTGTTTTTATTATATTTTTTATCTCTTGCTTATTTATATTTATAACTTATTTACTGTTATTGTATGTATTATCTCCTATACACTTACAAATAGTAAGTGATATTGTAACAGCATTGTATCTCTTTCAGGGAAATGCTCCTACCTAAATTTAATTCAGATTAATTTCCTCTTAACTATTTTATTTTAATCGCTAATATTTTTTATATTGCGTTAATTTTCTTTTCTTCCATCTCTTGGCTTCCTGGGTTTGACAGTTTTATTCCAAAATTTGACTTTTCTAAATTATTATATTTCTGTTGTCTAAACTTGTAGTTTTATTTAACTATCAATTTCATACAAATTTTCGGGGAGGGGGGATAATATTACAAATTAAAAGTTTTTCGCCAAAACTAAGCTTTATACTATCTTAATTTTCTTATAATAATGTTCCGTACTTACTTCAAATTATTAAATTAAAATCTTATTTCTAGATCTAATCTGTTAATCTGTATGCAGACGATATAAATTCTTAATTTGCCTTAAAAAACATTATTCCAGTATGCGTAAATTTAAAAAGATGGCTCTAAATTAAAAATATTCTTAATTAAAACTTTATTTCTTAATATTCCAAATAAAACTGATTTCTTCTATGTTTTTATCAACCCTTTTTAAGAAAATCTTATTAAATTTATTCCAAAACCATACCTTTCAAAAAATATCATTATTTTATTTTATCTATTTATTTATTTTTCCGCCGTCAACCTTTGATGTGTGCATTAATAAATTCATTTCTTTTCTTTTTCTCTTAAAATTAATCATTGATAAAAATCGTCTGCCTAAGAAATTATGAGTCGATTATAAATTGGTTAAATAATATTTTTTTTTAAATAAATTTATCGTCTGTGTCTAGTCTCGTATCTGGACAAGAATTCTGTTTACATAAAAGGATGATAGTTTGAGATTACAGAAAGTTCTAGAATTTTCTTTTTAGTTTTAAAGGTGGAAGTCTCGAGATGAGAAGGAGAGAGATTCTGGAGTTCTTTTGTCGATGAGTACGGCTGGTTGAAGTAAATGATAGAATATTTTTTGGACATTTCGGTAAAAGATCGTTTGCAAAAAGGAGTTTTTCCCTCTATAATGACTACAGTTGAATAAATAAACTTACAGCCACCAATGAGTGATTTATTGGATATTCTACATTTATTTATTTTTTATTTTTTCCCTCGCTGGCCATGACTTCTGTGCAAAGAACGGGGACCCTGGCGATGATGTTTCTGGCTCCTAACTTTAAAATGTCACATATATATCAATATACTATACATACGTATGTACATGTATAATACATCTGCATTTATATAGATCTATACATATGTACATATGTAAAAATAAAACACGCATCTGGCTAATTGGAAAATACCCAAAATTTTTAGATAAGCCATGCAAAGACATCATTTTTATTTCACAGACAGAAAACCCAAAGTGTAAACTTTTATTTAAAACAAAAAGAAATTGGAAATTTCATTTGATTTTTTGTGTGCATATGTAATATGTAAAATTAAAACATGCATCCGGCTAATTGGAAAGTACCCAAAATTTTTGCATAAGCCATGCGAAACACATCATTTTTATTTTATAGATAGAAAGCCCAAAGTGAAAACTTTTATTTAAAACAAAAAGAAATAGGAAATTTAATTTGCCTTTTTGTGTACAGCCTTTTTCGTGAAGTCAAAAAAATTTGGAAAAATAATCATAACTCTCAACTTTGGCTGACTTTTTTTATCCTAAATATTACAAGTAAATTTTTTAAATATTTTTTATTAAAATCTGCATCTTTTTATCTTCTTACAGTGATATTTTTAGGATGATTCTTGTTTTAGATTCAGAGAAACAATTTTTTGAAGATAGAACTGCAATCTCAAAATTCAGACTCAGAAATGTGCGATTTGAGAAAAACCCAAGAATTGCCCCCCCCCCCCCCCCCCCCCATATCTCACAAACTATGAGGTCTAGGAAGGAAAAATTTCTGATGGAATCATTTCATGATAGAATTAATGTGTACACAAAGTTTCATCAAAATCCCTGATTGTCGGGTTACAAGGTCTGGTTGAATTGACATGGAATGACCCTGCACCCAATTTTCCATGTTTTCATACTTTTAATTGTACGGCAAATATCATGTTAAACGTACGAGTGAACCACTAGTGGTAGCAATTTTTGGCTTATTTTATACTTTTATATATTTTTTTTTTGAGTTTCCTGATAGAATAAGAAAAGGAAGTTCATTGGCAGCCATTTATTCGTTATCAATCAGAGTTAAATTAATTGCCTAAATACTTAAAAATTACCAGAATAAAAAGAAGTAATTCTAAACTTAGTTTAGAAGTTTGATGAATAGTGTTCGCTCCTGAATTATTTTTTCTAATAAAACCTTCTTAAAGCGACCAGGAAAAAACGAAATTTGTTTCATTTTCTTCAAAGGAGCTAGTTGTTCATAGAGGGAATTCAAGCTCAACTCTGAATAATATTGAACCTGAGCCTATGGGACTAAATTTCGTTCCATAAAAAAAGTTGTTTAAGGAGGTGGTTGCTTAATGGAGGTGGTCGCATAGGAAGGTTTCACTGTATTTTTTTATCACTGTACAGCCTTCAAACAAATTTCATTTAAAAATGCGTTTTTTTCATATAGAATTTTGTAAAAGTTGAAAATGTGCAATGTTTAGTAGTTTAAAATTTTGCAATGCCGAAAATTGTAAAACTGAAATTTTATTTAAAATTTGTTTATGATGGATCCGGAAATATTAATATTTAATCTATGGCGCACATAATATAATACTCTGTTATTACGTAAATCACGATCATAAAAGATATGTTTATTATTATTATTATCATCATCATCATTATTTTACGAAATTTTTTACATTTAGAAGAATTTTTATTTGAATAAGGTTAAAATGTTGTTGTTCATAAACAAGAAGGTGAAAAAGTTAAAAAATGGTTGGACTTAAATTATCAGATATGGTAAAAAATTGAATCCAAAGAAAGACGTCGTATGATAGACCGTCTTTTAACACTAGAACTACCCTGAGTCGTGATTTTGACGGCTACTATGATAATATATTTCGATTCAAACCAGAAATTTGATTATGAAATAAATTTAAAAGACACAAAGAAAAGCATTAGATGATAAAGTTAAACTGTTTTAAATCGAAATTCTGGTGTGAAACATTTTTATAAAATTTGATTCAAATTTCCGGTTGTTCTAGTATAAAAGTAAAAAAAACCGAGGTCAAACTATCGATCCTACCGATTATTAAATATGCGACGATCACGAAAAAGGATACAATGCAATGAACTAATTGATAGTAAATGACCATGTTTTTCTTTCCTTAAAAAAATCTCTCTCTCTCTCTATATATATATATAGGGAGAATTTATTTATAAACCTTAAATTTTAGTCTTTGAAAAATCTTTTTCCAAACGATTGTTTTTTTTTCTTTTTTCTTTTTTCTTTTAACGGTTGTTAGAATTTTATTATTTGTAGGTGACGATTTTTTGAACATAAAATTGGTGTAACAGATCACGCACAGGATTAGAATATTAATTTTGCAACGAGAATGAAATTTTTTGTGATAATTTAGCTTTGATTTAACACATTGTAATAATTACACTGAAACTAAATAAATTGGTACTTATAGCATTTTTATATTTTTAATCCAAAATTTTTAAATTTCCAATGGTATAATCACCTAAAAAAACATACATATTTTTTTAAGAATAAAAATGAAATTTAAGGTTCTATTTATATAGAATAACACGAAACATATGTTTTGTAAATTTTATTGATATCTTGTTGAGATATCGTGTGCGTCATACAAACAACAACAACAACAAAAAAAAAATCATATGGAGAAAAATGGTTTTAAAATTTCAAAAACGCCAATATAACTATTGAGCTGGTATGCTTCTAATAATCATAACTTATGTTCTGAAGGGAATTTCAAGGAAACAATCATACCAAAATGTTCAGAAAAGGTAGAAGTTTAACATCTAATACAATTTAGATTTCGAAAACGCCGAAGCTTCAAGAGTCTTGAGACCCTTTAATAAAGTAATTTTCATTCATATATTCTGAAATGAAGCGGTTTCAAGAATTAACACAAGCCACAATTTTTTTCATTCAATTTAGTTAATTTTTTAGTTTTTAAAAGTGGAAATAGTTATTTTTTATAAAGATGTTATTCCTGATCATGATTTTCTTGGCAACGATAACGAAAGATTGTAAAATTTTATAGAAAATGTCAATTTATTCTTTACGAAAATAATGAACTTTTAAATTCATGAGCAAAATATTTAAATAAAATAAGTAAAACATAGCATATCTTCCTTTCTGTGTTAAAATCCATCTATATGCAAAGTTGTAGAAGCATTAATTGATATCTTTTGAAATTGATTTGATTTCAAATAATAATACTCATTTTCACATTTATGACATTTTTAAGTAAAATACTGTTGCTAGGTAACTGATAAAAGAAAAATAAACAATAAAATACGTACATTTAAAATAAGTAAATTTATTTTTGAAAAGTTTCAGATTATGGTATCACATATATAAAACTCCACTATAAATCACACACTTTTTAAAAAGCTCTGATAAATGTATTAAATGTAATGACGAATTTCAAACTATTGGGAATAATTTAAGACTCTTTTTAGGAAATTTCTGCATGCATAATTTGTCATTTAAATCTATTAATCATATGAGACATTTCATTTCAACAAATAAAAATATGAAAATATTCTAGAAAAGCATTATGGCGGAAAATAAAAATATTCCATATTTTTTAAACAAATAACCCAAACCTAACCCAAAACCATACAGCTGATTCTGGGTACCTCACCAATATGCTTAACTCAATTTCAAGCTAACTGGATGCTTTTTTGTAGTAGTTATCGCAGAACAGAAAGACAGATTAACAGAAACAACAGTATATCTTATACTAACATTTCGGCAATAGCCAGATTGAAGGTGGAATAATATAAATGTGGCATTCATTTCGAGCTAATATTCTATAATGAAATTAAATAAAATAATATAAGTAAAACACAAATTTATCAGAAATGTAATCGAGCATCTATTATACATCACTGAATTTATCATAATCAAAAAGGCTGCTGTAAGTATGAAAATGTTAGACAATTTCTTCGGCCATCAACAGTATGCAACCAATAGGAAAATATTATTTTTAATAATTTTTAAAACTTTTTCGTATAAAATAGTTTTTTTTTTCTGTTTATGTTGTTAGAGGGCAATCTGAACAAAATAAATTAATATAAAAATCTATTTGAGTTTTCAATAGAAAAACAAGTTGGAAATTGCACGTGGAGCGTAGCAAATGAGATGCGTTCGTACGATAACGAAGTTTTAAAAATATCACTCTCATACATCAATCCCATAAAATTGTAAATAGTTAATTAGAATTAAAATGCGCATCACACAATGTTCTCCCTATATCATTATGTAATGGAATACTTTTGTGTGGCCTTGTAAATCAATAACAAATGTTCTTTGCACCACAGATTATGCAAAATGTATATTATAATATGTACTTTATAGATGTATATCAATTTTATTATGTTTGAATGAGTGTAACACCAATAAAATGCATTTGAAAAAATTTTCCCCATTGACCGTAATGTGACGGAATACTTTTGATTGTTCCTGTAATTGATCTATGCATCCAATTTTCATAAAATTTGAAATAACTTGACAAAATTACGCAATAATTATATGTTTTAAATTTCAAACGATTCTGTTGGGTAGTTTTTGCGTTGTTATATGCAGACGGGCGAACACACGGACGGACAGATGGACAGACTGAAGGACTGAATGACCACTATAGGTGCTACGCATTTACGTAATTACGAACGCACCTAAAAAGGAGGGGGGTCTATGCTCTGTAATCTGTTTGAATTCCTTTGTTTATATAAACGATAATATGTTAAAATATTTTTATATTAATCTAATTCATCAATTGATTGATTTAAATACTTCCTAATTATTTACAGATTTTGGGAATCGTTCTAATCGTGATATTTTTCCAAGAAGGACAATTTATGGACTGGGATTTGACTTATACCCTCATCTCTTTTCTCCTGTGCATTTTGTCGACACTTTTGACCGCATGTTTACTTTTACTATCTTATTTGATATCTCCAATGGCTGCTGGAATTCTCCCGAAACTGTTTTTCGTAAGTATTGGTTTTCGATAAAATGTTTGTTAAAAAGATACGTTATTTTACATGAATACAGAGAAATCGTTCTAATCTGAGCTCGAACAACAATATTATTGTATATATTTAACATTTCAAAACACTCCTTTTAAACAGAATCAGAAACAACATTTGATTAATCAGTATGTAAATCGATTTATGAAAATGAGATAGATTATTTTGTTAGTTCAACATTTGAATTTTATATTTATATACATATATACACTCCTGTATTTCATCAAAAAACAAAGTAAAAAAATTCCTGCCGGCTCGGCCTACTGGCACAGGTAGATTTCGAAGATTTTTTTTCTACAAACAACCTCCTTCTTTTTTTTTTGGGGGGGGGGGGGGGGGTGTAAGAGTCCTATAAATAGAGTTTCTTCCCAAAAACCTGTCAATACAAAAGTTGTAAATAATAGTTGATTGATAATAAATTTAAGCAGATTCGAGATTTTGTAAATTGGCGAAGTTATGATTTTTTTTTCTTCTTAAAACTCTAATCTTTTCGGCACTTGGTGTCATTTTTACTGATAAGAAGAATCTGTCATAGATAAATTTTTGGCCTGTGTCCTTGAAATAATAATACCGTTAAACTGATTCAATACTTAAAAAGTTATGTTTTTTTCTGTTTTCAGAAAAATCTTCCTCATCTCCACTAGGGTGGGTCGAAAAAATCGAATTTTTTCAAATCCACTATTAATAGTGCGGAAAAGTTGCCTTTCGTAATTAGAAGGATAACGCAAAAAAGGTTTTTGAAATCGGTTGATATCTTTAGGTCGCGCATCGCACTTGAAGTTCGGAAAATTTGACCAAAAATGACATTTTTTGAAATTAATGATGAAAATTAAAAAAATTTCGACCCTACTTCTAATAGTGCGGAAAAGTTTTCTTTTACAACTAAAAAGATAACGCAAAAACTTTTTTGAAATCGGTTAATATCTTTAAGTTGCGCATCGCACTTGAAATTTGGAAAATTTGATCAAAAATGACATTTTTTGGAATTAATGAGAAAAATTAAAAGAAATTCGAACTTGCTTGTAATAGTACGCTAAAGTAACTTTTTACAATTAAAAATAGTTTTTTTTTCTTTTTTAAATCTGTTAATACCTTTAAATCACGCATCGTACCTGGAATTTGGAAAATATGATCAAAATTGACATAGGCTGATTACAAAAACAACTGACAAACCAATTTTTTTCTATTCCAATTGCTCAGTGCGCATATGAGCTGTGAACACAGCTGGTTTTCAGGCTTGTCATGTAATTACCACAAACAGTTACGTTATATCAAGGAAAAATCGGTGTTAAACGCTATCGACGATCTAATAGGGAAGGGCACATTTCTTTAATTCAGGAGCCGGATGATCAAACTATGTTGGTCATCTAACGCCTATGAATGGAATCGGAAAAAGTATTTGTGAAAGTATCGTTTTATATCTGCCTCAGAAGAATATCTCCTTAGATGAAGTCCTTGTATTTGGATATAATAGCTCCTCTATCAATACGGGATTTAAAAAAAAAGGGTTATTCGAAATTTGGAAATGAAGATACGCAGGCCCTTGCAGCGGTGCATTTACTTGTTGCATTTCATCGAATTGCCTTTTAGGCACTTGTTTCAATGCATTGAAGATAAAAACAAACGGCCAGCATTATTTTCTCGTCCTATAGGCAAACAACTACCTGCTTGCGAAAGACAACCTGTCATCAAGTTTGAATCAATCAATTGCTCTCGCCCAATAGTGACTGTTGAAAACCCAAATGACCTCAGTAAAGATCAAAAATATCTTTTTAAAATATCAATGCTGTGTGATCGGGCTTCTGTCCTGAGGATCTTTCTGTCCGAGATCCAGGGACCATTTCTCATTCCCGGTGGCTAACGACCGCCAATCGAATTTTCAGACTGTATATATCCACAGAAAACCCTAGGACTGAAACAAAGCAGTTAGTTTTATTCATCATAGAAACATATGTGCCTGTATGGTTTGAAATTAAGAAGAATAATTCCATTAATCAAAGCATATACACAAGACAATAACAACATCGCGCTACCTATCAAAAAGTCTGCAGGAATTTACAGACCCTGTTAGAGGGTAACGCTTACTTCACTCATCTATAAAACCTACTATTGGCAATGATTGCAGATGAGAGGAAGCATGAGCGAGAGTTAGGATTACAACAAGTTTTGAAAGCAATGAAACTGGTGACAGAACAAGTGGCAACTGTGAGAGATTTTGTGATACGCAAGTTAAATTTTGGCGCTAAGAATTAGACTGAACTAATTGATTGGTTGAGCTGCAAAGTTACATCACCAACTTTTACACAGAATCAGTCCAGAGAGAATTTTCTCTTTTATTGAATCGAAATCTCTCTTAGAATTGGAAATGAAAACAATAAGGGCGTTCCCGTACCACACACACAGGCGGTGGAATGATGTGGCTCTAATAGCAGATACGGCTATATTAGATCATCTTTGCTTTCGCGATCACTTATGTCAACATTTGATAATAAATCTCACTGCAAGGCTTTACACGAGGTAAAAAATGAAGGTAAAAAGAAAAATAACTATTTTCTAAAATTACTATAATGCAAATAGCCTAATATTGCATAAGTAAAACTTGTTTTGATTTAAATTTTTTTGTTGAAGAATGTCTCATTAAGTAGTGTTCTAAATCTGTTCAATATAAATGTTTAAATAAATAAAATAGCTAAAAATATATACTTTTCTAATTTTTTTCGTAATTTATAAACAATGTATTATGAAAAATTATTAGCCAATTTTAAAATTGATTTTATTTTACATTTCTATGCATATAATGGAATATTTTTATGCTATTAGAAAAAAATGAGAAAAGAAGACGACTTTTCATCTTTTATATGAAACATTGTCAATTTTCATAAAATTTCGCTAACTTAAATGGACTTAAAGGATTTAAAAAAGAAAAAAAAAGTATGTTTTAATTGTAAAAGGTTACTTTAGTGTACTATTACAAGCAAGTTCGAAATTTTTTTAATTTTCCTCAATAATTCCAAAAAATGTCATTTTTGATCAAAATCTCCGAACTTCAAGTGCGATGCGCGACCTAAAGATATTAACCGATTTCAAAAAAAGTTTTTGCGTTATCTTTTTAGTTATGGAAGGAAACTTTTCCGCACTATTAGAAGTGGGTTCGAAATTTTTTAAATTTTCATCATTAATTTCAAAAAATGTCATTTTTGGTCAAATTTTCCGAACTTCAAGTGAGATGCGCGACCTAAAGATATTAACCTATTTCAAAAATTTTTTTTGCATTATCCTTCTAATTACAAAAGGCAACTTTTCCGCACTATTAATAGTGGATTTGAAAAGATTCGATTTTTTCGACCCACCCTAATCTCCACCCCTTGGTCCGATTTTGCCCATTAACGAACATGATCGAGATTTCTGCCGCTTGATTTTATGTATCAGTTTGAAGAAATTTGTGCATAATTATGGAAGTTACGATGTTCATAAAAAAAGTGATATGTATAAAGATTTGAACTGGGGGTTTTGTGGGGAGAAATTCTAGGGGCCACGATCAGGGTAGGTCTGGAGAAAGTTTTCAGAAATTCTAATATAGGAAAAAGTATAATAAGAATTGTTTTTAACGAAATCTACCAAAGCTTTTGACAAAAATATCTTAAAATAAAAAAAGAATACGCCAAGAAAAAAAATGCAGAACAAAGGAAAGATTTATTTCATTATATCAACAGGGTATTTCACTTATAAAAATTATCCAGAATTGCTTTGGCATTTAACCCTTTATCTACCGACGGTACTTAAAAGTACCATTAAAATAACTTATTATAATTTTTTTTATATAAAATAAATTTTTTTAATAATACGTCAGTTAGTTGTAATACTTTTTAGAATGAGTTACAGATCATTACTTTATCTTGTTCCAAAAACATTATTGGTTACGCAAAACAAAAATATTTTTAAAAGGATGATTTATGTTGCCTTTGCATCAGCTTTATTGGCGCTGAGGGACAGGGAGGGAGATTTTTCAATGCGGAAATATTTCTATATTTATATTGTAAGAATATCATATTTGTACATTTTATAATTCTACAAAATACTAAGAAAATAATTAAAAATAAACAATTTGAGTGGGGTTATAAAAATTGCTCAAAATCCCTGTTCATTTAAATTTAATGAATCCTTCTAAATCTTTCAATCCTTCTAAAATCCTTCAAATATTTATTAAATGACTCTGTACATCGTTTAATTCAGTTTAAACACTTTGCGTAAAATGCTTTACAACGCAAAATTTCCATGAATTCATAATGCGGTACAAAAGGGTTAAAATATATCACTACAGCGTACCGTCAACTGGATTTATTCTGGTCCAAACGAGAAAAAGATTAAATCTGCAATGTTTTCTGCAACATCGCCTTAGTTATTTACAAAGTTTTGGTTTCAAAATATAGTATTAACTGGTAATATTAACTTGAGGTTGGCAGCTTATTGTAAATGATTTGTAAAGTTTCCACTGTGGCAGTACCAATCAAACAAAAACATGTGAAGAGGGTGAGATTTTAGCTCTTGCAACTTTTGTCTCCCAAGCTGTAAATTAGTTCATTTGGATTTTGATAAGTGCGCGTCTCAGAACTGCCAAGTCTCCGGATTTTTGGATACCAGTATTTTAGTACAAAAAAATGTTATTTTATTTAATTGGAACATTTCGGCGATTTAAGCGAACCAGATTTTCTCTAAAATAATAGTGGTCTGCAAAAAGCCGGAAATTTGGCAACTCTGATCTCTTTAGTGTTGATAAAGACTTAATGAGAATTATGTGTTGTCTTTTCTAAGATAAAAAAAAAAAAAAAAAAAAAAAAAAAAAAAAACGAAAAACTTTCTTTCTAATTCGGATAATTTTGGTCCAGCATTTGGGGTAACACAGGCCCAATCAATTATCATTTAAATTTTTGTATATACTTCCTGCCAATGCATAAAAAATTTTATATGTAAAAGAAAGCTTTTTCCTATTTTGTTTGATTTTAAACAGTGATGATTTTTGTTTCTATTTGGAATACTTATAAAAATAAACATTTGTGTTTGTACAAACAATATTTTTCCTGAAAATAAATCCAGTGTATCGGTTTCAAATAAACCAAACAAGAAAGCTATGGAAAAAGGTAACTGTAACATTGGAAATTTTGTACAGGGTGCATCATAAATTCGTGCAAACTTTAAAAATCCTTAATAAAAAAAGTAATGCTCGGAAAAGTTTTCGGTTTGCGCTAGTATGATCAGACGGATTTTGGATTTTTTCGTTTATAATAAAAAATGATTAAAAAACCGATAGAGGGCGCTCACAAGCCACATTGGGACGTTTTATGCAAATCAAACAAACACAGACAACGAAACAAATCACAATAACATGGCATTGTGCAATTATTATAAGGTAGTAAAAGATGCTCAACATGCGAAACTTTCGCGAAGCAATATTTGTGGATTTCCCATTCTTGTAGAAAGTTTAATCATCAGCGCTTGATCTGGGAACGATATCATGCTGCCGATATCGAATGACGAACCCATCTCCAGCTAGGTGTTTTATTGCAAGCCTGATATGCATAAAACGCCTCAAAACGACGTGTGAGCGCCCTCTATCGGTTACTTTTCGAATCACTTTTTATTATACATGGAAAAAATCCAAAATCCACCTGAACATAATCGCGCAAACTGAAAATTTTTTTGAGCATTACTTTCTTTATTATGGATTTTTAAAGTTTGCACAAATTTATGACGCACCCGGTACTTGTGATATTTGATGGCAAAATCTATCTCGGAAGAATTATTTTGTTAGGTTGTGTTGTTGACTGCATGGATAAGAAGTTAAAGCGTTGACGTTTCTCACGGCAACCGGACACCATGGCGTATGAATGGAACAATTTTGTCGCAAAAATTATTCCACTTAAACTTTTGTCTAAAAGAACCAGTATTTTATCCCCGACCTCTACATTTGCCGTTAAGCCATATTAATGAGTTTTGTAATATTTTTTTATTATTAAAACATGTGCTAATTTACGGTTTTTTAGGTAGATTTCGTATGAAATACTACCTATTGCATTCTCTCCCATGTTGGAATTTCTGAAAATTTTTTGCAGATCTACACCGATCATGACTCCTACACCCCAAAACTACCATCAGTAAAAAGTTTATCTATCTATCTATCTATCCATCCATCTACCTATCTATCTATCTATCTATCTATCTATCGGTGTATATCATTTTCTTCTGGATACGATAACTTCCATAATTATGCTCAGATCTTCTTCAAACATTTACATAAAATCAAGGGGCATAAAATCTCGGTCGAGTTCGTTAATGGGCAAAATCGAACTAAGGGGGTCGAAATAGGGAGGGGTTTTGTGAAAATCGAAAAAACGTCATGACTTCTTAGTTAAAATACATATCGAATCGGTTTAAAGTTTATATTACTTCTTAAAAATAGGCGAAAAGTTTATGTGCGACAGATTTTTGATAAATTTAGAAATGGGCTCAAGGGGCGAAAAAAACAGGGTTTTTGGGAGAAAAAAATTCATAACTTCGTCAATTCTCAAGATATTAAATCCAATTAAATTTTTTATAAATGTTCTGAAAATTATCTAAAACTTTTGTATTTACAAGTTTTTGATAGGACCAACTTTTACCGATGAACAAAATTAAAAACGAAAAGAAAAAGGGGGGTGAAAAAGAAAAAAAATCCATAACTCCGTCAATTTTTAAGCTATCAAATCTAATTAAATTTATTTTACATCTTCTCAATAATATCTACAACTTTTATATTGACAAGTTTTTCATAGGACCAATTCGTATAGCAAAAATAAATTAAACAAAAATAGGAGCTGGAGAAAAAAACCTCAAATCCAAACTGCTTATATTCTGACTCATTTTTAAATTAATTTTTGATTTTAAATGCATCCAAATGGTAGATCCTCTTATTTGGAAACTGCATAAAGTGACGCATTGGTCAGTGTTTTGATAAAAACAGAATATATTTCAAAAAAGGCTACCAAAAAGGGTATTTTGAACAGAAATTCCCGAAGTCATCGTGACTGAAAAATTTAAGGAAGTATTCAAATAAGAAATTGCGTTTTTTTCTGACTCGTTTTTAAATAAATTTTTGCTCTCAAATGCATCCAATTTACAGATTCTCTTTTTTAGGAACTAATGTAACACATTGGCCAGTTTTTTTGATAAAGACAGAATGTATTTCAAAAAAGGTTGCCAAAAAGGGTATTTTAAACAGAATTTCCCGAAGTCATCGTGATTGAATATTTCAGGAAGTATTCAAATAACAAACTGCGTTTTTTCGGACTCGCTTTTAAATCCATTTTCGCTCTCAAACGCATCCAATTTATAGATCCTCTTATTTAGGAATTATATACTGTGACGCATTGGCCAGTTTTTTGATAAAGATAGAATATATTTTTTTTAAATGCTGTCCAAGTGGGCACTTCGCATAAAATTTTCCGAAGCGATCATGATTAAAGTATTTAGGATGTATTCAAATAACAAATCGGTTACTTTATGACTCATTTTTAAATTCAATTTTGCTCTCAAACGCATTCAATCGGTAGTTTGTTTTTATTTAGGAACTATATAATATGCTGGTTTGGTCGATTTCTTAATAAATTCAGAATATATTTCAAAATATGTTGTCAAAAAGGGCATTTGAGCTGAATTTCGAATGATTCTGATAAAACCAGTTCTTGCAGAAAAATGAAATTAAAAATTTTTCATAAGCGGTTGTTGAAATGAGCACTCTTCGAAATGTACCTTCGCCTATAGGCCAAGGCGACAGTGATTTTTTATATGTCTATACTTCTTTACCTTCTCTTTACCTTCTCTTTCCCTGTTTTTTTTTTTTTTTTTTTTTTTTTTTTTTTAATAGAGTAACATCATTGCGTAGACCCTGTAACATTTGTTTTAACATATTGGCCAATGTTACACCAATTCAAGGTAACATTGGCTCAAAACTTTCAAAAACACTTTGGTAAGTTTTGGTAACACTTTTTGATAAAAACGAATTCAAGGTCGACAAATTTATGATAATATCGTGGTTCCCATATGTTCTTAAGGCCCCTGTCCTCGCTCGAGGAAACGCTCGCGAGCTAATGCTATTCCTATGAAGAAGCATTTTTCTAATAACGCTTTCGCATTTTGACATTTTTGAATAAGGTACCTGTACCCAATATGGGCACCCTAAGGAAAATGTATTTTTTTCACCCCCATGTACAAGTCATAGGACTCCAAAAATATGTGTCCACTATCCTTGGACTGTTGACTATCATTATTAAAATTAGCGACCTTGTAATTATTCTGGTTTAATTTAAATGATAAAAACAAAAAAATGTTTACAAGTGTTCATATAAGGATGTTTCCTTATTGACTTTCCACACAGTGTGTATGGAAGAGCCACTTTTCCAAGGGATTTTAGAGGAGAGTGAATAAAAAAAATTATCTTAAAGTATTCGGAAGAGGAAGGGGTACAGTATATATCTTCAGAAGATGTATTTTAGAAAGGGGGGGGGGGTCATTCTCGGTTTTTACCCTTCGAAGACCCATGCAAAGCCCCTTAGTTACTAGTAAATATTATGTAATAATGTTGTTGGTTTTGTTAGCTTTATAGCATCTGTCTGCGAATTTACATCGGTTATCACTCAGTCTTCACAGCTGGACAAATAGAAAGTTTTTCACCATGAGCAGTAAGTCCCACATAATCCTCATGAACATATCTGCCACATGTGATGCATGGCCGCATGTTTGAAAAAGCATGAATACTGCAAAAAAAGCAGTACCAGCTCTCCTCCTTTGTTGAGGAAGTCATACCATTGGTACCTACGATTTCGCCAACAGATATCTTAGTGGCGGGGGGGGAGCTTCTTTTTATTTTTCTGCAAGGGTTTTTTGGAGGAAGGTTTTGGGGGATTGTTCAAATGGCATCTTGTTGAACAAAGATTTTACCACTTTGATGCCTTTTTCAATTTATTGCTTGGCAACGTTGAATTTTCTTCTTTCTTACAGTTGTAGTCGATTGGGACATAAGCTGTCCATATTGGGAACCGGGCGTAGTTTTACTAAATATTGTAACAAAAGAATAAGGAAAATATTTTTAAGCAAAATATGCAATAGCAATCGAAAATATGTTTTATTAGCTTTCTAAAATACTCCACTTTTCAACATTTAATGTAATTTTACCATATCTAATAAGAATTTAAGCTTACAAGTAATTAAGATCAGCACATCTCGAAACAACAAGTTTCCTCCTAAATGGCGAACAGCGCGCTTTTTTACACTTTCCAGCCTTAATTATCTTTTCAACTGCTTTTCTTCGCGAAAATGTTCAGCCATCTCTCGATTAAAATTATTACCTTTAAAATTATTAGGGGTGTCCATATTGAGAGCCCTTTCCACATAGAATACAAAAACCTTTTTTTTTTTTTTTTCTTTTTGCATTGGATAGCTGAGGTGCATGCCGACAGCGCACCTTTTTTACTTTTTCGATTTTGGTTGCAGATATTGTTTTTAAAGCGCTTTCAGTTTCGAAACCGGTTTTAAAAGTGAAACTAACTTTGTAAAAAATATCTGCATTCAAAATCGAAAAAGTAAAAAAGGTGCTCTGTCGGCATGCACCTTAACTATCCAATGCAAGGAAAAAAAAAAAAATTCAAAAATGTCAAAATGCGAAAGAGTTATTAGTAAAATGCTTCCCCATAGGAATAGCATTAGCTCGCGAGCGTTTCCTCGAGCGAGGACAGGGGCCTTAAGAAAACAAATAATTAACATGATGTTTAACTTTTAAGTAAAATAAGAAAATGGAGATGCTCAAAGTTCCATGAAACAGAAATATTCTGGCCAAAGTTACCCCAGTTGACAGTACTTTTTCCACTGTGTTACACAACATTTCATCTTTGAAAACATTCTTCAGTTTTAAAATACAGTCGAGTCTCTCTTCAACGAAACTCCATACATCGAATTTCTCTATATAACAAATTTTTAGTAGGAACGGCCCCCTTTTCGCACGATTACATTAAAAACAATCTCTATATAGCAAAATATCTATCTCCATACAACGATTTTTTTCATAAATTGGTCTTAACTTATTCAGTTTTAAAAAAGCTCCGAAATCATATGGAATCAATTTTCCATCACTTATTTTTGATTTATCGTTCAGTGCTGAGGTTTTTTTTTTTTTTAAAATATTATTTCTTTCCTTGTTCTTTAAATCCAACGAAATCATCACATCTCCCCACACACCTTTCCACATCGTTCTCAAAACAGTGTCAATTGGATTGATACACATGTAAGAGAGGAATCAATGAGAGGCACATAAGAGAGGCCTTCCAACGGAGGGAGATGTTAACTACAATTTTTCATTCCTTGCTAAAATTTGAGCTTTTTTCCTTTGAGAGCGTAACAATTTTTAAATCAAAACAACAAAAAATTACAGATTTCTTCGTCTGAAATTAATGCAAGTCTTCGTCAGTTGATTTTCATTAAGCTTTCAAATAAATGTCTGTTCTTTTTTTTGAAACAGCTTTAAATAATTAAGAAATAAAATGTTAGGTTAATATTTACTTTTAAACATTTCAAATTCTTAATTCAAAAGATCAAAAATAATATTTGTTCAAATTTCACACATTAAATACTATGTTTAACAGCATTCTCTATACATCAAATTTTTCTATATAACGAATTTTCTACTGGAACGGTGGATTTCGTTATATAGAGACTCGACTGTATTCTTCATTTAAGCCACCGTCAAATAATCTGTTATTGTGCATTTTTAATAGGCGACTTCTAATGACTAAATAAACCAGATACAGTTGCAAAAATCGTTATATGGATTAAAACTATACTTTCTTTCTTTTCTTGCATTAATTAGAAATGAAGTTATAGTTATCCAATAGTTTTGATTTGCCCCTTTTTTTACGAACTGTACTTCTAAATACCCATATAACAGAACTGCACACATTTTTTATTTATTTATTTATTTATTTATTTATTTACGCAGAAAAAACTATGCAGTTTTTATTAAGTAATTTTAAATACTGTGTATGCAATTATGATGCAACTGAGGACATTGTTATCACACTTGCCTGCAAAATTTAAATCCTGTCATTTTTTTTTCTTTTACGCTTTTAAAATTGATTTTTATATATTTTGTAGCACTGAATCCGAATATCCCCTTTATTATTATTATTATTATTATCACGTAAGGATTTTTTGAAAATTATAAGTTTCAAAGTTAATAAGTAGAAAATTTACTTAAAAGCTAATACTATAACATAGATGTGATTTTTTAAAAACTTTTGATAACTGATTTTTATGTAATCTTTACCACTGAATTTGAAGGTCACTTTCGTTTTTTAAACCTCACATCAGGATTTTTCCCAAATCGGAAATTTTAAACATAAACATAAAAAAGTTAAAATTGAATTCCACATCGGAGTGCTGAGCTGTTTAGGTGGGAAAAAATATTAAATTAATTATTGAATTAAATAAAATTAATTCCTTTAAAAAATTACATCTTTTTTATAATGTATATATTTTTTTTAACTTTGAAATTTTTGATTTGCAAAACATACTGACTTGATGGTCAAAAATTAATACCATTTTCGGATTGAAAGCTAAATAATGCATAAAACTCAGTTACTAAAAATTAAAAAACAAAACCATCTCATCTATTTTTTAAATCAGTTTTTCGTTACATTTTAACTTTTTACCTTCGAAATTTACGATTTTCGAAAAATCCTGCTGGTTAAAAATACAGATCATTTTCGGATTCGGCTCTAAAAATAAATAAATAAATAAATAAAAATAAAAATCAATTATTAAAAGTTGAAAAACACTAGCATTACAGTCTTGTTTTATTTAAGATGCGTTGTTTATTGCTATTTGTTAAATTTGCATCATGGTTTCTATTTTCATGAATTAAATGTTTCTTAAATTGAAAAGTTGAAAAAAAATGTAAATAATTTTTAACATGCATGGATATATACTTACCATACTTTAAATTAAGTTTTGTTTTATAAAATATAATCTATTTTTTCCCCTTTGTTTAGGAACTTTTGTATAACGTGTATTCCTTTCTATATTACACATGTGTTAGTCTAGCTCTTCTCATAGTATTGTCAAAGGGAGACTGGGAAGATGATAAAGTGACTAAAAAAGTAATTGCTCTTACAGTAAGTACAGCTTTATTTTGTTTGTTTTTCTTTTGTGAAAAAACTTAGAAACTTTCCTATATACCTGAAAAAAAAAGAATTCTAAGATTTTATTTCCATATAATTATCTATATTCTATCTTATATATGCACTGTTAAAAAAATTTCTGTGGAATTACAGAGCATCTACGGATAACCCATTAACTTAAATCTTATGTAAAATTACAGAAATTAGAAAAATCGAGATTCTGTTAAATGACAGAGAAGTTATTCGGTAAATTTAGAATAGACTCTTTAAATTAACATCGTTAAAAATACTCTGTGAATTTATTTTTAATGATAATAAAAATTTAATTTAATTTTTAAAATTACTAAATCACTCAAACTTCAGCGTGCTTCAAAGAGTTTGAATTTTCCGTGTAAATTTGAACTGCTGTGTAATTTTGTTTTTATACAATTTGTTTCTAGCTGTTCTGGGTTTTAAATCCGAGAAGAACAGCTCACTGCCTGAGCTATAGGAGATGTTGGTTTTGAGTACAATATATTTCTTTTATGATTCAGTGGGGAAAAATCTCCACTAAATTCGATGAGATGATTTTTCCCTTTCTAAATTTTTCTAAGCTTTTTTTTAAAAAATTAAAGTATATTTTTTCATTAATATTTCTAATAAAATTGCCAAAGAATTTTAAAAGTGTGTATTTTGAATTACAAAATTTAACAAAGATAAAAATATCTTTAAATAAATACATGAAAATCTCTACAGAGAATTAGATGTAAGATAAGGGAAATGTGCGCGAAATAATGAATGAGAAACTAGTGTAAATTTACAGAGAATCCTGCTTTTTTTTCTGTGCTTTTACAGAAATTTTTTATCAGTGTGTATTCTTACACATAGTTCGGGAGGCGGCTGCACAAATCATAAGCTTATCAAGTTGACGCTTGAAATTTCATGCTTAACATTTTAATCGTCGCGCCCGAGACATTCACAGGCTGCAAGCTTCACGCCGTTTATTCAAAATTGTTTGGTTCCCACCAGTTTTATGAAATAGTGTAACTGGTTTTATTCTGGCATCATTTTAATTGCCATTAAATAAGATGATTTTTTTTTTTTTTTTTTTTTTTCAAAATAGTGGTAGCAATAATGAATTTTTAAACAATAATTTAATGCGACGATTAAGGGTTCAATTCAAATTCGATTCGCATATTAAAATGAAATTGTTCTGCCAATTCATATCTTGGTGGAAAACACTTGCAAACCCGATTTTAGTAGTTGGCTGTTAGAATTGCCAATTTGATTTCCAGCTGCCAGTCGCCTATCTTTTCATACATTTGGGTACAGGAAAACACAATGGTAAAACTAGCAGTAAACCACCAAAAAACTTTTGCAGTTATTTTACACCAAGATATGAATTGGCTGAACAACTTCATTTTAATATGCGAATCGACGTTTAACTATTCCTGGAATTTCAGCCTCAAACTGAATGAAGTGATTGTCTGTGAAGTCGCCTTCCAGTGTAATAGTTATGTTAAAATTTAGTTCAGAAAGAAAACGCGTAATATATATATTTTTTTTAAAGCAGCAATTTCTATCAATTTAATTAAACATACTTGAGTTCTCTTGTACAACTCTGCATATTGCCAGCAGATAGGTATAAGCGGCATGTATTAAGGGGTTGATCACTCAGTTTAGGAATTCTCCTCCGTAATGTTAAGATGATGGACGTTTGGTGCATTTGTGTATTTAAAAAATATCTTGGGGAAATAAATATTTTTAACTTTTTTTATCTGCGTACTCTTCTTGAAGGATGTTTCTTTTATCCTTAGTTCTCAAAATATTTCTAAAATCTATGCTTAATTTAATATTTTATGTGTTAAAAACTCACTAACTCTGAGTAAAATTTTAACATTTCCTATAAAATTAAGTATATACTTTAGAAAAATTTTGAAAACTCAGAAAAACAGAGACATTTTTTCAGCAGTGTATATGTTACGGCTAAAGCCTGGAGCCTGGCCAATACCCGAACTAGCCAAGTTTCCTGGCCAAAACCAGAACTACTTGAAATGAATAGCGTTAATTAAAATAGCAAATAAAGCTTTTGTGCAAAAATGTTAAAAAATAGAAAACCAACGATTATAAATGCACAAATAAAGTATAAAAAGGGAAGCAAACAGCTGTTTAGAATCTACAATCGAGATTCTTCTTCAGTGCAAAAACTCAGCGAGCTAGACAAAGCAAAACTGAGCTTTTGCTTTGTCTGGCTCGCTGAGTTTTTGCACTGAAGAAGAATCTCGATTGTAGATTCGAAACAGCTGTTTGCTCCCTTTTTTATACTTTATTTGTGCATTTATAATCATTGGTTTTCTATTTTTTAATGAATAGCATATTTCGAGTTTTAGCCGGCCAATTCGCGAACTGGCCGAGAAGCCTTCGACAACATCCGATGTGGGGATTTAAGGCTGCAATTTAGATGTGGGGCTGTCATGAAACTTCTCTTAGAAGTTGTTTCTTATTTAGAGAAGAAATTTTTTTCGCGAAGGCCCCGGTAGATGGCACTGACATGCACACGTTACAGGAAAGAATATTTCCATGCTATTCTGATATCCTTGATAGTAAAAAAGAAGTAAAATTTTATTTCAGCAATCGGTATCCACAACCAGTAATCTATTTATTTTATTTTATCTTTCATGCAAGCTTGCATATAATCTATAAACCTGTTTTACAAATAAATTTTAAAAGCTTATCGCAGCTGGAAACGCGCATCAAACAATAATGGCTCATAATTAATCCAACAATTAAATAATTTAAGTGAGTCTGTATATAAATGACAAATTCCACCTAGTGAATATAATCTATAGAAAACATGTTGTAGATCATATTAGAAATATACAGAGGCTTTATTACGTTCGAAGTTGTGAAATATAAAAATACTCTGTAAAAGTATTTATATAATCCTATTTTCCACACTCTTCCCGTAAGGCATGGTGAAGTCACTGCGACGTCATTGTGAAGTCACTGCGACGTCATTGTGAAGTCACATTGTGACTTTGTGACCATCTATTGTCCATGTGACGTCGATGTGAAGTCACAGTGACTAAAATGTGAAGTCGTTATGGCCGTTTTAGAGCTCGTTTGTGACGTTTCACAAAATGGTCACAATGTGACAAATTTGTGAAAAATGTGTCATTTGTGACTAATTTGACATTAACATTGTGACGAAACTGTGACAAAAACAACGATATTAAATTGCCAGAAACATGTTTTTAAAGTAAATAACATGTTTTGAAGAAAATTTGTAATTTTCTAAAAATTTTTAATAAAGTCACATCTCAGTCACAATGTGACGTCACTGAGTGGTGGAATTTTGGTCACAGATGTTATGTGACCAAAGTGACTCACAGTGACGTCATTGTGACGTCACTGTGACCTTTTATGCTATGAGGGTCCCTACTTTCCACTCCCTATATTTCATTCAAATTTCAATTGAAATATATATTTTAAGTGGAAATGAGACACTTCATCTGAGTCAGTAAATTGTTAGTTAATAGGTTTATGATTTTTTTTTTTTTTTTTTTTTTTTTTTGAGTTATAAGGATGCTTCTTTTACTTCTTGATTATGGTTCGATCAAAAAAATGATCGCCAAACTATAATATTAAATGCTAATAATGGCTTATCTAAAATGATGCATGCACTTGACATTAAATACGTTACATATGTTTGTATATCATAACTGGTTTTTTTTTTTTTTTTTTTAGTTACCGTTTTATTTGTATATTTATTAATACTTTAAAATTTTTTTTTTCGTTATTTAAAATAAAAATTGTGCCAATTTGTGTAATTTAGAGTAGTTTGGCGATTTATATAATCTGTCAAAATGGGTCGATGGGATAATCAAGTAGCACCCGCAATTCCGTAATGGAGCATTACTATGTATTAAAATATTGAAATGTACGTTAAAGTTTTGTTTTGGAATTGCAATGCATTTTCTAAATAGTTTACACGTGTTTTACTTTCATAATTTATATTATGCATATCCATGATGGGTAAGTATTACGGTGGCCCCCCAACGACTAGTTTACTTAAAAATGAGCTCTTTATTAACTCTTTTCTTTAACATAAATTAGTTCATGTTTGTAAAAATGGAATTTTGTTAATGGTTTATCGCCCAGTTTCTGATGGATTTGAATTATAAAAATGTTGTTGTTTGCTTTCGAAGAAAATATTAATTTTAATTTTTTTAAAACTTAATTATAAATAAATAAATTAAATTTAAGGCGTAATTTTGCCAGCCAGACGCACTTAACAAATTGTCAAATACCCTTTATGGTCATAAATATATACTAGTTACAACAACACTGGATTTAATTATGCAAAAAAATCACATGCTTGTTAAAATATATCAACTGTCTGCGAACCTAAATCAATAAAATATTTTAAACACCAAAAAATAGAAAATGAAATAAAATAAATGTATTAATAAAAAAATACGTTTTATCAATTATTTTAAAATTTAATATTAATTAAATTAGGATTATACGTTGAAAAGAAATTAATATTAAATATGTAGTTTAATTACTTTTTCCGTCTTGTACCAAATCTTAATAATAATTTTTAAATGTATGCAAACATTATTTACTTTTGGAAAATCATTCTTTAAAATCAATCTTCATCCTCGCAAAAATTTGGTGACATACGACAGGGCGCCAAGAAAGCTTCCAAAGAGCGCCATGGCTTTAGAAGCTAATTCTAAATTAAACACCAATTCTATTTTTTTTTTTTTTTTTTTTCTATAAATTCATTAATTTGCGCTTCATACTAAGCGTAAATCAAAAAGGTGAGTTTTCTGTAATTGGGAACTACGACAAATTAACATATTATAAGGAAATTTTTTTGGAACAACATGAATTGTAATCATGCAATTGAACTTGATTTTTTGCATAAACAATAAATGGTTTTGTACTTTTATGCATATTCAGCAATTGTTTCAAAGATTAATTTTATTTATTTATATTTATTTCAGGTTCTGGGATTCGGAAATGGAGCATTATACTTCACAAGTTCTTATTATGGCTACCATTCGTTCAAGTCTTCATAAGAAAAATAATGTCAAGCATTACATAAAATTTTAGTAGATGTTAATTGCATGAGGTATTTCTGCGCAATTGCGTCAGTTATTTCCCCCATCCTCTTTTTGAAAAGAAAATAATAAACGATTTTTAAAAAAAATCGATAAAGTATTATCTTTCTCCTGGATATTTCCGTATTGTCACCGCTGAAGTATTATTGTACAGCTAAGCTCCAACTCAAAAGAAATCGCATTTATGCTTTACTTTTATTATTATTACATTATTAAACTCATGTTCCAAGTGAATAAAAATTTTTGTGTTGAAATGTTCTGGTTATTTTCTGAATGAAAATCTTTTGTTGCGTAATCAATTTTTTATAGTAATGTAAGATTTTTCTGTATTTAACTCTTTCAGGTCCATTTTTTTTTTTAATTTTTAGAAAGAAATTATGTTAATAACATTAACACTAGCTATCCAAATAGATTGATTAGAGTTTAACAAATATTTCATTGTCTGATACATAACGAATGTTAATGTTTTACGTATTATTCAAATCACACTTCTATGACAATAGGCTAAGGAAGAGTTTTGTGAGATGTTTAAATAATATTATATTAAAATCAGATTTAGCTAATATTACAGCTTTCTAATATTTTTGGTAATTTATTACACTTTATTTTTTTTCAGGAAAGTAGTTTTTATTTTAAATTTTAAGAGTGAAATAGATCTTTAAAATAAAATAATTGCAAATGGCGCAAATAGAATTAAGTAAATATTTATTATTATTATTATTATTATTATTACTAAATGCCTAAACGTTAATGAAGTTATATATAATAAGTGCATAGACACATACTAACATTACTACATGTAAACAGTAACAAAAATATTTATTAAAACAAAATAATACTCAATTAAAAATTATATGCTATTAATAGTAGACCATATTCGAAAGGATTAAGTTCAATTTTATTTGTGTTGTACTTGGTTCTTTTGTA
This sequence comes from Maratus speculifer, assembly GCA_964019185.1. Taxonomy (NCBI): domain Eukaryota; kingdom Metazoa; phylum Arthropoda; class Arachnida; order Araneae; family Salticidae; genus Maratus; species Maratus speculifer. The sequence goes on along the minus strand of OZ025296.1, from coordinate 311,582,233 downwards.
TAACTTTTGAAAAGAATCAGGTTTACGGATAAATAGAACAGCTATTTGAATATATTATGCATTAAACTATTAGACTATTATGACTATTATTATTATACTATATTGTTATTAAGTGAGTCATAAAGTCATCTTCTGATTCATCCATCTGTTCGCATATAAGAGCGCAAGAAATTCCCAACTGAATGGTTTGAAATTTATAATATATTGTAATTATTGCATTATTTTGTGGCAGTGTTGCCAGACTGTCGAAAGTCAATTTCCCCAAAATTTCTGAATTTTTCCCCAAATCAGGGCTTTTTTCAGAAAAAGTCCCCAACGCATTTTCTACTCAAAAAGGCAAGTTCTCAATTTTCAATTTTCTGTTATAAAATTTTTTTAAACAAATTTAAACTCTATTTTTTCCTAAATCAAGCATTTTTTTTGAAAAAATTCCCCATTTATATATATATATATAAAATATTAAACATTTAAACTCAATAGAATTTTGCAAGCATATTCAAGGCTAAAAACAACAACAACAACAAAGTTATAAAATTGTTTTGATTTTTGTTGTATAAATTTATACTCTTAAATGAAAAGTATTTCTGTGCTTGTGTTTCTGTCCGCGATGACAGGAAAATCTGGTTCACTTATCTTAAATTCAGATGGGGAATAGCTCAATGCAGATCATGATGAATATGTAGTACATATAAACGATGAGCACCACCACGAGAATGATTTATATCTATTATTTCTATATTTTATTTTCGTTTTCCAAACGAAGACAGATCGAAGACAATTCGAGACAGATCCAATATTGGCGAATCTCTGAAATTAAAAACTAAAATTGAGAAAACAATTCCCCAAGTTTTTCCCAAAAATATGTTCAGAGTCCCCAAACATGTCCCCAAGATTTACTTGTCCCCAAAAAATTCCCCTGGAGATTCAACATTCCCCAAAATGGGGACAAAATCCCCAATCTGTCAACATTGTTTTGTCGAGTCATTTCACATTTTATGAAAACTTAAAAATATAATAAAAATTTTCTACATTCTACTAAATTCTAAGATACGTAATTAATTCAATGAAATCCCTTGATATTGATCCCTCCGTTTGATTCAAATTGTTATATTTTCTTCTCTTGTTTTTTTAGTATAGAAATATTACCCATTAGACTTTATTTTTAAGCTTTCATTTTAATATCCGACATAATCAGTAAATGTTGTTCAATTTCCTTCTTTCAAAAGTTTTTTATTTTTCCAATTTTTTCACTGGCACACTTATAGTATTATCATCAGCTAAAATGCAGCAAATTTTTGGTATTACACTAAATCTAAATTCTTTCTGTAATATTCATCCATGAAAAAGTTATAAAGTCTTAATGAAATCATTTAAAAAAAATTAAATAAACTTAGCAAGATTGTTAGTTTTAATACTTTCGCTTTTTATTAAAATTTTTTTAACAGCTGTGTATTAAAACATTCTCTGGAAATTATTTTTGGTATTAATATTTTATTACATCCAAGAAAAAGCAATATTTTGATTTTATCATCTTCTATACATATATAAAATAGTTTGTCCTGACTGATTAATAATCAACGCACAGCCCAAGTTACAGAACCTAGAAGCATAAAAATTGGGGAGAAAATACTTCTTATGACATAAGCGTGCAATAAAACGGGATTTTTGAAAATCCCCCCCCCTAAGGGGGGTAAATGAGGGGTCAAAAAGTATGGAATATCTTGCTATATCTCAAAAGACGTTTAAAGTGAAAGCGTGCAAATTCCAGAAAATAAATCTACTAAAAAAATAATGGAACACGTATTGTAGCGATTTTCGAAATTTCTCTCACAAAGAGGCTTAAATGGGGACAAAAAGCTTATAACATTTGGCATATCTCAGCTGTCGTTTTAAATAGGAATGTGAAACGGCAGAAAATTAATCTATTAAACGGATAATTAAACACATTTTCAACTACTTTAAAATTTCCACCCCTGACGGAAGTAAATTCGGGCGGAGAAATTCCAAAATTTTTTGGATCCGTCATGTGACATGTCATTGGAAAGACTTCGAGCCCCTCTTTCATATTATGAACCTTTCTATTTAGCCCCCAATTTGCTACTCTTTACTATCCAAAGGGTTTTATTTATCGCAGCAATGACTGTTTGAACCGAGAGACGGCAATAAAGATAATCACCTCACCGAGTTCACGGATTAAAATCTAGGATTAGTTAAACCTCGTTTCGCATATTAAAACACAATCGGTCTGCCTTGTCATATCTTGGTGGAAAGCATCTAAAAACCCAATTTTAGTGGTTTACTCATAGCCTAAGATTATGTTTTTCTGCTCCTGATCCTCAATCCAGTTTTCATACTTTTAGGTGCAAGAAAGCACTATGGTAAGCCTACGAGTCAAGCGTTATAATCGGATTTTTTTTATATTTTCCACCAAGGTATGACTTGGAAGTGGAAGACCGATTGTGTTTTAATATGCGAATCGAGATTTAATTAATCCTAGATTTTCATCTGTGAATTCGGTGAGATGATTGTCTGTGACGCCGCCTCTCGCTCTGTGTGCTTTAATTTTTAAACACTGAAAACCAAACACACGAAGAAATAATTAGAACACAACATAGCAAAATGTCTTAAATTAAAAAAGAAAACAAAACTAAAAGCGACACTTTCTAAATTGCAAATTATAAGAATAATTTATCCTTCGCAGCGCATTTATATCCGTATCTTTAAATGCGACGACTAGTTGCTTTAATTAATTTTTGGGCCCTCAAAACACTTGCTGTCATTGAGGACAATCTACAAAATTTTCCACTCTATTCTTATTTTCATTGCTCAAAAGAAATGGCGAGTTAGCCTTGTTCAACTTTAAATGTCTGTCACATATTACGCACAATAGAGATTAAATAGCATAATGCGACAGCAATTTTATATATACCGTACATACTCGTGTGTAAATCAAAGAATTTTAGACAAAATTTGGTAGTTGAAAAGGGGGGTCGAAAAGGGGGTCGAATTCTACACAAATTAGTAATATATATGACGACCTCAGAAGCCAAGGGGTACAAGTGACAAAATGCCGATTTGGAGCAAATTGGGTTTAAAGATAATTGATGTTAAATTGGAACATCAATACAATTGACTAAATTGAAATAGGAACATCTGCTTGTTATATTATAATCTTTGAACTCTCATTTCAATAACTGTTAAGAAAAATAGAGTAAAATTTTCTTTAAATGTATAATTAATCAATATTGTTTGTTTTTCGAAAAAAGTGGTTTATCTCTATAACTCCCCAAATAATAAAAAAATGACCTATATTTCTTTACCTGAAATGAAAAAAGCATATTTCCAGATACCCTGTGCACTTAACTCCATTTTTTCAATTTTGTCACTTACACCCCTTGGTTTCTGGGGTTCTCATATATATATATATATATATACATATATAATTGCCAGTAATTGGCGAATGGGTAAGTCTTTTAAATGAACATAATATGGATAACTGCAGAAACTATGCAGAAACTAAATTGGAGGGAGAGATAAAAGCGGACAATGGATGACCTGTGACTGATTTTTTTAAAAAAAAATGTTCGACAATAATGTGCATGTGATTGATTTCAACTAGAGCATGCTTCTAGGTATTTCTTCTGAAAGTCCTGCAATACAAAGAAGTATTGTATTTTAGCAGTCTAAGAAGTTCATTATGCTTGTTAATAAGGCTTGAATAGATTTTTGAAAGAATTATTATTATTATTATTATTTTAAGCATCATGAAATTGATGTGAATGGGTTTCAAAAGAGTTTAAGCTTTTTCGATCTTAGATAATTATATAGTTTTAAAACATTGATTTAAAAAAAAATGTCTCATTAAAAACATAGAATTTTTTTAATACTAATTTAAGGAAAATTTATTGTTATTATTATTATTATTTTATAATCTTCGATTACAAATCATTTTTCAACCTACTAACAGAACTGTGGTTCGACTTAAACACGAAAGTTAATTTTTTTTTTCGAAACTTTCCTTAAGAATTGGAGGGGGGAGACTTATATGGTATACACAAATATACAGGGTGTCCCAGAACTTCGTGTACAAACTTTGAGGGGTGGTAGAGAACATCGTTTCGAACTATAATTACATAGGAAAGCATGGGCGGAAACGTCTTGTTAACCCTTTCACAGCAAAGTGAAAAGGTATATGAAACTACAAAATTTATAATACAAAATGAACATTGACACCAGAATTTTAATATGATTTTTCCATTTATTATGTATGTGAAATGTTTGGCTTTTCTTCTTTGCAAATACACTTTTCCGCGACTTCTGATGTCATTCATATTTTTTCCACATTTTAGCAATGGAAGTGCTTTGTCCGTGAAAAGCTCAAAGAAACACAAAGACACAGTTATGACAGAATGCGGAAAAATAACAAGAAATAGATTAAGTTAAATTTAAAATTATGTTTCTTTAAAATCAAGTATCTTAGTAGCTATTAGAAATTGTTAAAATGTGGAAAAATATGATTGACATCAGAAGTCGCGGATTAATGTATTAACAAAGAAGAAAACAAATACATTTCACATACATAATAATTGGAAATACCATATTAAAATTCTGGTGTCAATGTTCATTTTGTATCGATTTGACGTCACGTGACGTCGATGTCACAGTGACTAAAATGTGAAGTCATTTATGACCGTTTTAGAGTTCGTTTGTGACGTCACATTGTGACCACTTTGTGAAGTCACGGTGTGACAAATTTGTGAAAAATGTGTCATTTGTGACTACTTTGACATTAACATTATGGCGAAACTGTGACAAAAGCGACGATATTTATATTGCCAGAAACATGTTTTTTAAAGTAAATAACATGTTTTGAGGAACATTTGTAATTTTCTAAAAAGTTTTAATAAAGTCACATTTCAGTCACAATGTGACGTCACTGAGTGGTGGCATTTTGGTCACAGATGTGTTGTAACCAAAGTGACTCACAGTGACGTCATTGTGACGTCACTGTGACTATGCATGCTATGAGGGATCACATCTGTGACCAAAATACCACCACTCAGTAGCGTCACATTGTGACTGAGATGTGACTTTCTTAAAAATTTTTAGAAAATTACAAATAGTCTTCAAAACATGTTATTTACTTTAAGAAACATGTTTCTGGCAATTTAAATACCATCGCTTTTGTCACAGTTTCGTCACAATGTTAATGTCAAAGTAGTCACAAATGATTTTCATTCACACATTTTTCACAAATTTCACCCGTAAGGCATGGTGACGTCATTGCGACGTCGTTGTGAAGTCACATTGTGACTTTGTGACCATCGATTGTCGGTGTGACGTCACGTGACGTCGATGTGAAGTCTCAGTGACTAAAATGTGAAGTCGTTATGGCCGTTTTAGAGCTCGTTTGTGACGTCACACTGTGATCACCTTGTGAAGTCACAGTGTGACAAATTTGTGAAAAATGTGTCATTTGTGACTACTTTGACATTAACATTGTGACGAAACTGTGACAAAAGCGACGGTATTTAAATTGCCAGAAACATGTTTTTTAAAGTAAATAACATGTTTTGAAGAATATTTGTAATTTTCTAAAAAAAAATTAAGAAGGTCACATCTCAGTCACAATGTGACGTCACTGATTAGGGGCATTTTGGTCACAGATGTGATGTGACCAAAGTGACTCAAAGTGACGTCATTGTGACGTCACTGTGACCATGCATGCTATGAGGGTAATTTTGGAGTGTTAGCTGCGAACACAATGAGGTGATTGTCTGCGCTGCGCCTCCCGGTCTATAGAGTATATTTACATTATATTTATAAAACTACTTTCATTCCAATCTGTTTCATAACGGTTACAAATGAATTTAAAATTAGGCGTTCTAAATTTTAAATCTTCACAATTTCCAAATAGCTACAGAGAATGATTTCCTGTTTCGTATCGGTAGGTAAAATGTAGCGAAAAAGTCGAATATGGTGGCAAAAATTCTATTGAAAATTTCAGAATTTGGTACAATTTTAGTATGGAAATGATTTCTCTAAGGATCTACATTTTTAAAATATATTTGAAGATATAATTTCCAGACGAAAGGCTATTTTCGATTTTTCAGGGGCAATTTTTTAGGTAAAATGCCTGTCCCTCTATCCTCTCTTTTTTTTCTGGGTGTTATTTGGCATTTCTTTCTTCGTTAATGTTCAGTTTTCACTCTTTCAAAAATAAACTTTAGAATATGTGTATTCTATCTTCCTTTTATATTATGCACTATAACAAATGGTTAAATTTAATTTATTTGATATTACATCAGAAACAGGTAAAACTCTCGTACAAAAGTAAAAACAGACTTTAAGGCAAATTACACAATATTATATAATATAGCAAAAGTTTAAATTAAATTGTACGATACATTCCTAATTTAACTTATTTGATAATACGTCAGGCAACATAGTAAAACCCTCGGACAAAAGCAGCAACAAGAAAGAAAAAATCATGCATCAAGCATAGATTATGAAGCAGTTTCCGACACATTCAGAATAATGTAACAAAACTGCATTGTTTTAAAATTAAAATATTACGTCTCATTTCAACATATGGAAATGTAAAACGAATTTTAAAACTGAATTTCAGCTGATCCCACCTCAGGCGTTAAATTATCCAAATCTTTTAGCAGCCCTGTATATCATATAGAGATTTGTATTTATTAACAACATGCGTTCCAAAATTAGGTTCATTTAAGAGATGCATATAATTCAGTAGAATAATCCTCTTCAGCAATTTCCTCTAATAAGGAGAATGGTATGCGAATACTTTTGTGCATTCCTGTATATGAGGTATAGAATTTATGTAGAAAGAGTAATATGCTAAATACTAATTAAATTTAAAAGCGCATACCGAATTTTGAAACGTACTCTCCAGCAACTATTACGCAAAGAGAGTACTGTAACCATTTTCTTTTGTGTGTCCCTGTAAATTGCTAAAAAATGCTATGAATGCTTCGTTTTAACGTGACCGTAGTGAAATTCAGTGATTTATATCAGTTACAATGCATTTGAAATAGCGTAATGTCATTAAAATACTCTCGAAATAATTTCCCCTCTATACCATAGTAATCGAATTCTTTTGAGTGTCCCTGTAAATGAACCATTAATCGTACATACTTCATGTACCAAACATGCTTTAGTGACCCTAAATAAGCTTTATCAATTGGATGAAAATCCGAGTATATTTATGGGAGTTCCAGCATATACAGACAAACCGAATGCATAAGCACTGTTCAACATTGTTGGAAAGTGCTAAAACCAGATTTTAAGGCAAATTAAACAGTGTTATACAATATAACAAATGTTTAAATTAACCCCTTGAAGGGCGGTAGAATAAAATATATACCACTTAATTTTAATTACAAAATGTCATATTGGTATCAGAATTTTGAAATGAAAATTTTTATTTTATCTAACACATGAAGAAGTCTTTCTTCATTTCGAAATAAATTTGTTTTTAAATTCTGGTGCCATTCAGCCATTTCAGCATTTTCAGAATAGAAGTGCTTTGCCCCTCAAAGGGTTAAATAGTATGACCTATCCCTATTGATGTTAACCAGTAAAACTGTCGGACAAAAGCAACAACAACAAAACAAACTAGTCATTGGGGGGGCCACCGTAATACTTACCCATCATATGTAGGCATATATAATATATGAAAATAAAACTTTTGTAAACTATTTATAAAATGCATTGCAATTAAAAAACAAAATTCAAACGTGTACTTAGATGTTTTTATTACGCACAGTAATGCTCTATTTATGAGTTTCTGATGAATGTATTTCAACAAATTATACAACACGCCAAACTACTCATGTATTACCGAATTGCGAAAAAGGAACATCCTTACAACTCCAAAAATAATAATCTTATTAACTAACAGTTTACTGCGTCGGATTAAGCGTCTCATTTCCAATTAAAATATATCTCTGAATTGAAATTTGAATGAAATACAGGGTAATGAAAAATCGAAGAATGTGGAAAACAGGATTAAAGATATCTCGGCAACTAGTAATCCGATCGACTTCGTTCTTTATGTAAAATTTGTGTTATTTTAATACCTTTTACGATCACTCCTTAAAATAAAAAATTTCGAAAGTTTTTATATACCTTTCATCAGAACGAATTTTTCGAGAGTCCAAAAAAAAAAAAAATAGTTCCGGACAATCGAGGTTACTGATATTAAATAGGCTTCTCCCCATTCTTACATACTAAGTACATACAAAATTTCAAGTCTCTATTTCAATTTGTTCGGGAGATAGAGCGTTTACAGACACGCAGACAGACGGACGGCAATTTTTTTTTTTTCTAAAAATATTTTTTTCGAAATCCCCAGTGTCTAAAACGTGTAAATCCGTCAAAAAAAATTTCGATTTTCAAAACGATTACAAGATTTACCTTATACTACGTATGATAGATAAGTAAAAGCAGTTTTTTAGACAAACAATATAAATAACTAAGAGCAACTTCTTCGGTGACATCTCCAAACAAAATACCATTATAAGCCAATAAGCAGCTGCTTATTGAAATAAATTGCTCCCGTTGATTTGTCCACTTAAAAAAATATAAGAGAAGAATAGGACATTCTTTCTGTATCTATTATACATTTTTTCGTTATATGCTTTCCAGAAGCTACCAGGAAACTAAATACAGATAAAAATCATTTTGAACTTTTGAAAGGTATCCGCAAGATGTCTTTTAAACTGTCTTTCAACATAGGCATACTGAGTACGTGAGTACCCCTCTCGGATATTTAAAGCTTTTTGAAATCGTAAGTTGTTTTTTTTTTTTTTTTTTCTCTTTTTTTCAATAACTGTTAATTCAAATTTATAACCAACTGCAAAAAGTCATCATAATAAGTTATGTATTTTTATTTCACTTAAAAAAAAAATGTATGGTGTTGTATAGTACAATGTGTTGATATTATGAATATTTTTCACGGAGTACTGTTTAATTATGACAAATAAAGGTTCCAACTCAATCTTCCCAGGTTGTAAAATAAAGGTGTATCTCACCTTTTTTTTTTCTCTTTTGAAAACTGTAATGCATTATTTAAATTTAATATACTTGCTTCGATTGCTTTCTGCATCATGAAAAAGCATATCTGCATCAAAAATATCAATAAATACTGCTAAACCATATTTAATTTTAGGTTATTATTAATGTTACAAACAAATAATGGCATATAAATCATTAAATAGCTCTTTTTTTTTTTGGGGGGGGGGGGTCGATTTTAAAACATCCCTTTTTGTTGGATTTGAGTGTTATTCCGCGATAGTAGTGTCCTATGGATACTTTTCAATAGATGTTGTAAAGACTGTATCGTAAGTATAGAATTTTTCGGCGGATACAAATAGCGCCAAATTTATAGAAAATAAACGCGTGTATTTTAAGTCTTAAAACCGAAATACGTTTTGTAATTTGTTTAATATATTTTTTTTTCATCGGAGGACGGCACTAAATTCTGAAAAAGCAGAATTCCTGATCCTCTTTATTATTATTATTATTATTATCATTATTACTATTATTGTTATTATCTTGAAATAAGAGGGAATCGAAATTTCATAATGTTACCTCATCCACAATGATTAACTTCAATCCATACCGTCCCAAAAAATTATTCGATTCGTTTTTTTTCTTCTTTCATAGAGATACAATAAATGCATTCAAACAAAAACTAGGCGACTTTTAAACTCAATAACATATTTTTAATTATGAAAATTATTAATAAATTTATGTTAAAAAAATTATGAGTTATGACTTATATGCATTTTTTTCATAAAAAATTAACATAGTCATAAACATGGTATACTTACAGCTCTTTCTAATCATTAATATTCGAGATATAGAGAAATATTAATTTTCGACGTTCTAAACCAACCTTTATAAATTATTTGAAACTATCTCCAATTTTGGATTTAAAGCATATCACTTTTGATAAGGTAAAATGGCTTATTATTTTAACACAATCATGGTTTAACTAATTGGTAAAGATAACATACGAATATTTTTCATTTGAGCGAAAAAAAAAATGTCTAGGCTGGTAATAGTGCCAACACCCTTGTCCTACAGCGACAATGCTTTACCGCTTAAGCTACCTGCACCGACAACCAGCGGAGCATATTTCGCTCAGAAAACCTTATTGGTAATAATATCTGATATGTCATTCAGACAGCTCAACAGAATAAACAACAAGTAAAGGAACTCCAGATAAATGATGGGTTTGTAGATAAACTATTTTTTCGCTCAATTGGAAAATATTCAATTCGTGTAATATCTTTACCAATCAGTGTGATTGGGTTAAAATTGAGTTGATTGGGTTTTCTATGGAGTTTCTTTACCTTATTCGGTTTATTCTGTTAAGCTGTCTAAGTGGCAGATCAGATGTTATGACCAATGAGGTTATTTGAGCGAAATATGCTCGCTGGTTGTCGGTCCAGATAGCTTAAAGCTGCGAATCACTCAGTTTCCGAATTCCGAATCGCCTATAATCTTAAGTTTATAGGCGTTTCATGCATTCTTATATTTTAAATATTTCCCCAGGAAATATTCTTAAATTCTAATTCAGGAAATATTCTTAAATTTAATATTCTTAAAATTTTTAAATTATTCACTTAAAATTTTGGATATATGTATATTCTGATAAAGCGCTTCCCTGATTAGTTTTTGGAGTTCATTTGAAATGTATAACAGGGGGAACGGTGACTAATGCCCTTCCCCTTAAGTTATATATATGGGTTTTTCATGCAGAATTATCAGTTTTCGTTCAAAATTTAGATGTAGGATCATCCTGATGAGGCACTTCCGTGATTTGATTAGTATTAGGTGTTCATTGGATAAGTATAAAGAAGAGGAACGGGGGATTCGTGCCCCTCCACTTAATTGATATAATTGGTTTTTCATGCAGAATTATCATTTTTTGTTCATAATTTTTATATGATAAATCATATTCCTGATTAGTTTAAGGTATTCAATGATTAAATATAAAACGGGGAAAAGCAGGGAGCTTCCCCCCCCCTTAATTTGTTTTTCGAACGAAATTAACCCTTGAAAATACAAGGCTGTAATATAAAATTAGTACGCGTAGCCTGTGAACTCAATGCCATCAGTTTCACTGGGCAATATTCTTTTTATTTTCTTAGTTTTCAAAAATTTTCTGTAATTTATGCTTAATTTAATATTTTATGTATTAAAAACTGACGAAATGGAAATAAAATTTTAACACTTCATATAAAATTAAGTACAGATTTTAGAAATACTTTGAAAAAAGTGACATCCTTTAATTCCTTCGCGATGCGAGCCTTTTACGAAATTTTTAATATTTTGTCACTGCTTTTTAAAAACAGAAATGTGTACCTTATTAAATCGAGAAAATGCTCTGAATTAATAAGGCAAATTTTATAGTAAAATTTTACTGGTCTGGATAAACAATGATTTTTTAACCTTTTTGCGGCACGTATATGTATCGCTCGCCCCAAACGATTAAGAAGAGATCACCGAAAGAGGAAGTTAAAAATAGTAATTTCCTGTGGAGATATTTTAAATATAAGAATGCATCAAACACCCATAGATTTAATATTATTGAGGAGAATTCGAAAAATAAGTGACCAGCAGCCTTAAACAGCATTGGCACTGTAACTGTTATCAGATTCACGGAGTTTAGTCGAGACAAACTTTTCAGCCGACTTTAACCCCAACATTTTCCCGTTCAAAGAGAGAAAAAGGTTACAATTGTCTTTGAAAGAGTTGGAGGAAAAGCCGGAAAACCAGTTTCTCCTAGTACTAGGCGTTAATGTTTATCGTTTACTCGTATCAATCGCTTATCTCTGATTCGTTGAAATGTTCGATGTTGGATGAAAGGTCTTGACTAGGAGAGACTTTTTTGGAACAGCGGAAAAATGTTGGGGGAATATTTCGGTTTGCTATCACACTGGGTTTTGGGACGATATTTCGCGAAAAGTTGGAGGAAATCAAGTGTTGGCTCAAAAGTCTTACGAAATGTTTATGAATCTGATAGCAGCTTTAAGGCGTTGCTGTTTAAGGCTGGGTTCGATCCCCGGCTTGGGCATTTTTTCGATTAGTAGGAATATATTCAACTCGTATAAAATTTCATGTTTAAAAATGCTTTAGTCAGTTGTTTTATCCTAATGTAACTTATTCTTTTTTAGCTCATTGGAGTTGTGATATTAAGTTTATGCATAACAACGCAATTTCCAAGTCCCTACGTCAATTTTGCATCTGGAATTATGTTTATGGGCAATTTTCCGTTTCTAGTGACGACTTTTCTACTGTTTATATCGATCCTTATTTCTCCAGAAACTGCTAATATGATTCCCAAGACTATTTTCGTAAGTATGTGCTACGGATTATTAATATATATTTTTTAATTAATGTTTAAATTTACTACAGTTTTGTGAAAGGAAAAATGACTTCTATAATGAAAAACAGGGCAACGGAGTCGATATTAAAAATGGTCGACACCGATTTCGGAAATTTTAATGGCTTGGACTCCGACTCAGATTCTTGGATGGCTAATATACTAGTGTTGCTGTTGGTTAAAATTATGAGGTAGCGCCAGAAAATTAAGGAGATTTACTAGAGTTTTCAATTAAAAATACTTTAAATCTACAATGTATTCCGAGCAGTATATTAGGAATCTTCAACTCGGATAGCCCAATATAATTCAAAAATAACAATAATAATTCCTTTTGTGGATTTAAAATTACATATAATTCATTTAATTTTGCTTCAAACTAAAAAAAAAAAAAAAAAAAAAAAAAAAGGCGGAGTCGACTTGGCGACTCCGACTACTTTTTTAGCGACTATTTTGTCCAAAAATGGGGCCGACTCCGACTCCGCAGCACTGATCAAAAATAATCTTTTGACTAAATGCCGATATGGACATTTGCCATGATTAAACATTATTAAAGATTAAATCATGATTGAATATTTAGTTAAATACGTCATTTTACTTGAATAGGCGGTGATGTTTTTTTTTTAAAGAGAAATCACTGAATTTTAATTAATGTATAAAAAATGTCCTTTCACGATACGTGGTTCCATCTGAAATAAAATTTAAATAGTATAATACATTATAATTTTTCAGTGGCGATTTTTCTAAATTTGTTTTATGGTATTAGGCTTTTTAATTTAAAGACATTTTAGGTCATTGCAGGTATAACGTTATAGAATTTTTAATAGGAACGCACTTTATTAGATGCAATATTTTGAGCTTTTAAATATCTGAAATACATAAACATATCCTTTAAGATTCTTTTTTAATTTCGCTTATTGATATTTTCATTAATAAAATGTTATCTAACTATTAAAATTGATTGTAAATTTAAAGCTATGTAATCTACACAAGTAATAAAATCTAAATAAAAATACACTACATGTGTGTGAATTCGTGTATAAAATATAGTTACATGTTTTCTTGTTTTTAATGGGAAAATCCGTAACTATGATACTTATAAAAAGTAGTAATAATAATATTTAATTTAATTTTTCTGGATTAATTCAATTAAATTTAATTGCTGTCAAAAGAAATAAATAAATAACATTTTAATTGCTTAAAAAATTTTAAACAAACAAGTAATTTTTAGAAGAAATTTAAACTAATTTTAATCAATTGTTTCTTAACTTATTTCACTGTTGTATTTTTATTGCACTAGAATTGGTGTAATTTAGCAAGACTGATTTTGCAGAATACAGTGTTTTAAATTATCATTATTGATCCACTATCCACTATTGATTACCAGTAACTACTTATTGTTATACAAATTCATTTAGGACACAGCTAGGAAGTGCCCGTTCAGAAATTGTCCAGTTGCACTGGTATATAATGCTATCTTGAAGTAGAATTATACAATAATTTATAATTGCGTTTCCTTGACATGTTTATGCTTGTTATTTTCAGGAGCTATTGTTTCACTTTTTTGGTTTTGCCTTTTACCTAATCTCGGCTTTGGCAATGTTAATTCTTGCATTGAAATACTTAGATGGCCCACTTGTATTTGAAAAAGCCATAACCATTTCAGTAAGTGTTAAAATGTATTTTTCATTTTCTGCAAAATAATAAATATTAACAACGTAATTGAAATAAAAAATACTTTCATCAATTTAAGTTCAGTAAACGACGTATTTTTTGTTCAAAAATCGATTTTTATTTATTTTATCAAGGCTGTATTGAGAGCCTGCCTAAGTAATAGAAATAAAGGAAGCCCGGTGTCACACCCCCTCTCCCTTATCAACCTAACATCTGCTCTTTTTTTGGTTTAAATCCATTTTTTGTACACTTAATAATTTGAAATTTTGCCATCAAAGTTTAAAGTAAATAAAAATCTTAATATTAAACTAAAACTTAATGAAAAAGTATTTATAATTAACTAATTGATTTTGTAAATGACAAACATGGAACTACAGCTGAGAATATTTGAACTTCAAAATATCAATTGTGATTTTCGAATTGCCACTTAAATAAGAATAAAAGAACTTCGTAAGACAAAAATATATATTTGTTTACCCTGTTTGAGTTTTCGCTCCCTAAAATTTGGTTTTGAAAAGTAAATTTGGAGACCCCTTTATATTTCATTGGCTAAGCATGGGCTTTGTAGGCCTATTCTGTGGACAGGCCCTGACTGTATTCGTAGAGAACACATCCTTATTCAAAGCTTACGAAATGTTTTCACTTTCATAAAGATTAGCAACGACACAAAATTTTTTCTGAGGCATAAGCTTCATGAGATGGAACGGGAATTCTAAATCAGAAAAAAGAAATAAAATCAGAAATAAAGAATACTGCTCAGTTAAACTGATGGCATTGAGCTCACAGGCTACAAATACTAATTGTATATTAAAGCCTTATATTGTCAAGGGTTAATTCCGTTCGAAAAAAAAATAAGAAGGGGAAACAGCTCTCCCCTTTCCTCTTTTTTTATACTTAATCATTGAACCTCCTATACTATCAAAGACATGCTTTATCATATAAAAAAATCTATATCCAAAATTCAGAGCAAATGAGATAATTCTTAATAAAAACCCATTTAGCATTTATATAATTTAAAAGGAGTTATCCCCCTCTTTTATACTTAACCATTAAACTTCCAAAACTATTCAGAGATTTGAACGAAATGTGACAATTCTGCTTGAAAAACCCATTTATATAAATTAAGAGGTGGGGGGGCATTAGAGCCCCTGTTCCCCCCATTTATACTTATTCAATGAACACCTAATAACAGTCACGGAATCGCCTCATAAGAATGATTCTAATCTAAATTTTGAACGAAAACTTAATTCTGCATGAAAATCCCATTTATATCTATTAAGGGGAGGGGCGTGAGCCCCCCGTTCCCCCTCTTATACATATCGAATGAACTCCAAAAACTAATCAGGGAAGCGCCTTGTCAGGATATACTTACATACAAAATTTCAAGTGGATCGGATATTTTTATCACGAGTTGTCGCGTTACGCACGAACGAACATACAGAACGGATGGGCACATAAGCTCTTAGGCTATGATAGCCTGTGAGCTAAAAGAGAAGTAAGGTGTCTGGTGTTAATACGTCCGGGTATCGAAATACAGTCACCTCTCGTTAATTCGAACTCGTCGGGGCCAAAAAAAAATATTCGAATTATGTAAAATATGAATTGACAACATGCTTAATATAATACTTTACGAAGGAATTAATGTTATATTGTTTTTTAAATTTATTTCGTCTGTTATCATTAGAATATGACTTAATATTAAATTAGAATGTATAATTACACAAACTAATTAAAAGTTTACAAACCAGCACAATGGAAGAAAAATTTAAAGCGTCACTGATGGACAGACGGAAACTAAGAAAGTGGATATGAAATGCATTGGATTATATGCATACTTGTTCGGAACAATTTTCACAACAATCAAAGAAAGAAAGTTATTCAAATGATCTGAAATCCGTGAGAAAGAGGAGAAAAATGAAAAATCGGAATTCTAGTTTGTTGGAATTAAACGAAGTCAAGAGAAAATGAGTTCGAATTAAGGAAAAAATTTAACGTTATTCTGCCATTGAAAATTTCGGGACTTCATATTTAGTTCGAACTATCCGATTTCGAATTAACGAGAGTCGACTGTATTTTAAAATTTTAAATTTGCAAAAAAAAAAAAAAAAAAAAAAAAAAAAAAAAAAAAAAAAAAATGTCATTTTTAGTTTTTGAATTTATTTAATAAAGTACTTATTTAGCTTTGCAAAACAGTTTTGATTATTTTTCTACGTTTAAAAGCAAAAGAGTAAAAGCAAAGATATTAAAGAATTTAACGAGCTCAAAAGATGAAATTTATCATTAAAATAATCGCAAGTAAACTTGTAAAATTGTGAAACTAAATTGAAATATGTTTTTCAGCAAATAAATTTTTAAAGACTTTTTTTCTTAATATTTAAATTAAACATTGTATTAGAGTATCTAGAAGCTAAAAAAGTGATTTAAATCTAAAAACACATTTTTTATTAAATGTTAATTTAAAAAAAAATCCTCGAAATTACTTTTTTAACATATATTATTTTATTGTTCTTAAAATGATACATAAAAATGTTATTATTTAATTTTTATAAACTTGATATATTTTTTATAATGTTTTATAGGGAACTAAAAATAAGGACTAACTTACAACTGTTCCTTTTTATTGCCAAATTAAAAATTGTTAATACATTAATATATTGCATCATATTAATATATATTAATATATTATATAATATATTAATGTATACTAAAAAAATAATAAATTAATTACAAAATTGATGCTTTTTAATTCGGCATGATTAAAAAAAATATTCACATGCATTTAATTTACTGTTTAATTAATAAGTTACTTTTTAATATACAGGAATCAACCTTGATGTTTACATGTTGTTGTCTTTCTTTTTCAGGTTCTGGGCCTCATAAACAGTTTATTATTTTTCTGCAGCACCCATTATTCTTTCAAGTCATACAAAACCGGTTAGATGGAATTGTCTAAACGAATCAATAACTCGTTTTAACATTTTTTCTGTTTTGCATAATTCTTTTTCGGGAGTTATTTTGTTTATTTTAAATTACGAGTTTTTGATTTTAAAAGTAAGTTCCATCATTGGATTATGAGAAAAGAATTACGATATGGACAGGTAAACATATTTATTAACTGTTAAAAAAAAAAAAAAAAAAAAAAAAAAAAAAAAAAAAAAAAAACCATAATCTATCAGCATATTCATTGAAGCATTTCTAGAAGCAAATAGAGAATTAGCAGAAGTATTCTGAAAATAAGTTCCAAGACTGATTTAAAACAAAAAAAAGGCAGATAAGGACTAGGGTACATATTTACTAATTATTGATAAACATTAGACCGTGTTTTAAGGCCCCTGTCCTCGCTCGAGGAAACGCTTCCGAGCTAATGCTATTCCTATGGGGAAGCTTTTTTCTAATAACTCTGTCGCATTTTGACATTTTTGAATAATTTTTTTTGCATTGGATAGCTGAGGTGCATGCCGACAGCGCACCGTTTTTATTTTTTCGATTTTGGTTGCAGATATTTTTTTAAAAAGCACTTTTAGTTTCGAAACCGGTTTTGAAAGTGAAACTAACTTTGTAAAAAATATCTGCAACCAAAATCGAAAAAGTAAAAAAGGTGCGCTGTCGGCATGCACCTCAGCTATCCAATACAAAAAAAAACTATTCAAAAATGTCAAAATGCGAAAGAGTTATTAGAAAAATGCTTCCCCATAGGAATAGCATTAGCTCGCGAGCGTTTCCTCGAGCGAGGACAGGGGCCTTAACGTAAGCACTCACTATATTAAGGCTGTTCTCAACTGCTCTACTCAACAAGCGCAAAACGTTTTGACGCATTCACAAATTAATTTTTAGCGGAAAGATATGAAATTGGACAGCCTGACTATGGAAGCGATTTTGAATTGAACCGAGTTTTCAATTTTTTGATGAATAAATCACCTTTTGAGTTTTTGATCACATTCCATAGCGTTTTTTTACAGCACGTCCAAGCGTCCAAGATTATTTGGTAGTTTCTGAACAACAATACCTGCTAGTTTTATGTATTTTCGAATTAAAAAAAATATTAAAACTTATGTCATAAAATTGCTTTTTTAGATTCAAGAACAGTGTTAAATCATTTCTAACAAGTGTTTGTATGTGTCATCATTATTCAATAAAGATGTTGACCGTCTATGCAAGAAAAGGCAATTAGATTAAATAGTTTTTTACTCACCACAAATGTTTGATCGATTTCCGTTGCATCATGTCCCATCTTTTTATTCTATCTGAATAGAATTGATTTCTAATCACTTTATCACTTATAGTATATATCCAGGGTTCTCGCTGCCGCTTGCCATTGGGCCAAATTACGAGAAAATACTCCATTTGGCGAATAAAATAATTATCAGATTCACCAAATTGCGAGTGCTCAATTTCTGCTCTTGGTGCTTGCATGTATGTGTGTTTCGAGATTCTTATCCGAGTTACTCAAAGATTGATGTCACTTTGCATCTTCAATTGCTTCAAGCCATTTATATTTCTCTATTTATAGAGATACTGATTTAACTTCAGGTCAGTTTAGTAACAGCTACAGGTAGAAAGAATTATCCGACACTGTAAAAAAAAAAAAAAAAAAAAAAAAAAAAAAAAAAAAAAAAAAAGACGATTTTACGGAAGTATTACTGGTAGTCTGAACGCCAATATAATTTACTGTTTTTCAACGGAAAATTTTCCGTAAATTCCGGAAAATATTCCGTTTTTTTTCGAGTTTTTCCCGGAATTTACGTAAATTTTTCCGTTAAAAAACAGTAATTTGTACTGGCGTCCAGATTACCAGTAATACTGTAAAATCATCAGTTTTTTTTTCTTTTTACAGTGGATAGATATTTCTCTATTGTCAGTTTTCATGCATCGATCACTTTGTATGTACAGGCATTGCGCCGGTGAAAACCCAAACATAATTACTGGCAATAGCGCCTAATAGAGAACAATTCTGCTGGAATGCAGCGTTGAAATTAGCCATTTACAATGCTATTGATTAGTTGTATGCAAACTATCGTTGGCCGGTCAAATTTTTTCTATCAGTTAAAAGTTGAAATGTCATACCAATTTTTTGTGTATACTTTCACAACAGTAAATCAATGATGGTTGTTTTTAATTTTTATTTAGACTGAAAAAAAAAGTTTAAAATATTTACACATTTAGGAGATATTTAGAATGTACTTATTACAATAATATCTATAGCGTACTAAAGAGTACATCATAATAGCAAATAAAAATGAATGATAAAAATTTGATCCATGTAACAAAGGACGTGGCCAAGTATGAATTTTGTTCTGAAGTTCGCTTTTTAAATGCAAGGGATATATATGCCACCTTACGTTTACAAATTTGTGAGACTGTGAATGACATGCAGGTTTCTCACTCGCTTATGACGAACATTAGCGATTTGGCGAATAAAAAATAAAAAACAGTAGCTCTAAATGAAAAGAAAAGTTATCAAAATGGATTTGGTGTGAAACATTGAAAAATGTATCTTTAAATCCATTGTATTTTTTTTTCCAAGTCATCTAAAATAACCTTTTTTTTATCTCTCTTTTTGTAATTGCTTATAAAATAGAAATTCCGGGTTCGGAAGAGATAGCGTCACATACATCATATATACATACAACATATGGTCGAATTTTAATATCAGGTAACCAAGAAAGCTCGTGCGGTTTTTATCAGACTTCAAAAACGACCCACAAAAATCTCAAACACTTATTTTATTCTTTGAAATAAGCACCATTGGCTTCAATTGCGTGTTCTCAACGAGACACAAGCTCATAAATACCCTTTTTGAAAAAATCTTGGTTTTGAGTCCAAAAACTGGATTATAGTTTTTGTGACATCATCTTGGGTCTGGAACTGCTGTTCCCACAGGTGATTATCCATGGCCAAAAACAAGTAATAGTCCGATGGGGCGATGTCCGAGGAGTAAGGTCGGGGAGGGAAAACTTCCTAGCCCAATGTTTTTATCACGTCCCTGGTCGCTTTGGCCGTATGAGGTTTAGCGTTATCGTGGAGGAGAACTCCTCTCCTATTGACCAGCGCTGGCAGCTTTTTGAGTAAAGCAGCTGAAACCCTTTTCAACTGCGACGAGTAGACTTTGGCTGTGATTGAGTTTTCGCTTTCTAAGAATTCATAGTGAACTATACCAGCGCTAGTCCACCCAAATACACAGCATTATCTTTTTTTGATGGATGTCCGGTTTAGCAACCAATGAGACGGAACCAGAAGTCGACCAATGATGTTTTCTCTTTCGGTTATCATACATTACCCATTTCTCGTCACATGTCAATATCTGATCCAGGAAAGAGGCTTTGTTGTGGCGCGACAGCAATGACAAGCAGATGTTCAATCGTTGGAACTTGTTTTCCTCGGACAGGACATGAAGAACCCACTCATCAAGTTTCCACGACATTCTAAGGCTACGAAGATGCGATCAGATGGTTTCGTCAGATACTCCAAACCTTTGCGCAAGCTCCTGGCATGTTAGATCAGGATTCTGTTTAATTTCCTCTTCCAGCTGGACTTGGTCTAACATGGATGGGCGACCAACACGGGGCTTATCTTCGAGGCTCTTGTCTCCGGACAAAAAGCTGCTGAATCACTTTTGAGGGGTCCGCTCACTCACTGAAGTCTCTCCAAACACGGAGCATATTCTTCTAGCGCCCTCTGCAGCTTTGTTTCCTAATTTGAACTCGTAGAGCAAAATAGTCCTCAAAATCTCCTTTGTCAACGACATCCTTTGTCAACGATTGTACTTCCTACAAAACTGATAGCGAAACGTGAGATACGTTAAACAACTCTATATTGGTTGCAATTTAAAAGCAATGTACAGAAATGACGTCATCAGAATTAGTATGACCACGCCTATGCAACAAAAGTAGTTGTTCTCAAAAACCGCACGAACTTTCTTGGTTACCTGATAGCATAGACTAGCGGCCTTCGCCTGCTTTATACTTTATATAATATTTTCTATATTTATCAAAGTATTGACAAACACGGCACATTGTGTACTTTCTAAGAAAGAGAATTTGCCAGTTTGATGTGCTTGAGAGCAAAAATCAATTTAAAAATGAATCAGAAAATAAGCAGTTTGGATTGGAATACACCCTTAAGGGTGTATTTCGATCAAAACTGCTTATTTTCAGATTTTTTTAGATTCATTTTTGCTCTCAAATGCACCAAACTTCCAAAATCTCATATTTAGAAACTACATTATGTGCCGTGTTTGTCAATACTTTGATAAATATAGAAAATATTGCTAAAAATGCCGTCAAAGTCGCCGGTTGGAACAGAAATTTCCGAATCTGGAGATCTGGGAACGAAAAAATGATGGAATTGAGAAAAGAATTGTTTATGAATCAAATTCTAATTAATTTAGCGTAAAATTACATCACATGGCGTCTTATACATCACTTCAAAAATCACCCCAACAAGTTTCATGTTTTTATTTTTAAAAAAGAGTCTGAAAATGTATTGGAAAATTTCGAGCTGTTGAAAGTGGAAAATCATTTTTTTGAATACACTCTTAATACTATCTAGAAGACTGCGGGAGTTAATAAACTTCCTTTCCGGATGTTCCTTTTGTACAGTCCTCCCCACTTAATCGGGTAACGGATAATCGAATACCCCGCTTATTCGAATAGAACTCTCCGGAAACGAATTTATCGCCATTGGATCTATGTTATTTTTCCCCGCTTAAACCGAATAAATTTCGGGAACCTCCCCGCTTATTCGAATACCATCTGGGAGACCTATGTTTGAAAACAGCCGCGAAAAGCATATTTCATCTTGAATTTTTCTTCACCTTTTGTCATTTTCGGCTTATTTACACCGAAGAGAAATTATCAGTCTTCCTGCAACGATTTCGGTCGGCAGGTGTGTAAAGGACAGGTTAAATGATCTTCCCTCCTTTTTCTGCGAATGGGTGAAATAAGTTGGCCAATGTGGATTATTTTTGCGTTTTGTAAGTTTAGTCGCGTTTTTGTTAGGTAAAGGGCATTGCTATGAATTTTAAATGGAAAGCTTTAAACCTTTCTGATAGACTACAGTTTTTGAAGCATTAAATAAAAAAACAGAAGTCCATATTGCAGTCGTATGTTTCCAATATGACACACAATGCCCTCCCCCCCCCCCCCCACAAAAAAAAAAAAAAAAAAAAAAAAAAAAAAAAAAAAAAAAAAAATCCAAAAAGAGCAGAGATAAATGGAAATTTGGTTCAAAAGGGGGGACATAAATCCAGTTTTCATAACATTAGTCAATATCCGCTGGAATAGGTTTAGTGAAAAAAAAAAAAAAAAAAAAAAAAATTCGTTTATTAATGACTCTATGATTATGCAGAAAGCGTGTGCTAATGCACAAAAACGTTTTCATGTTTTTTGTGCGTAATTCCAGTAAACGCGTAAAATGTACGTAAACAAACCACTTTAAATGATGTTTTTAAGCCTGTGTAAATAATGAAGCAAAGTTTTAACTAGCTTCCAATGAACTACATGAAGTATGTAAATCATACAGCTATATGTCTGATGTTAAATTATTACGTACTTATTTTATATTACTATTTGTATATATTTTACTAATTTACGTTATTATATTTATGGAGATTCTTCTTATAAAAGTTCTTTCGAACACATAAGTAAATAAACTCGGAGGTAAATTAAATTCTGACACCGTTTTTAAACTTTTAAATGACTTATATTAAACGTTAATATTTACAAAAAAGATATTTACATATTAATATTTACAATTCGAACATTCAGAAGGAAACTTTAATTAAAACATCTTAATCGCGTCATCTTAATCAACATTCTTCTAAAGTCAACCCCAACTCTCCCAACATTCCATCCAACGATCTCTTCCGTTCATTTCTTTTTTCTTCGGTTTTTCGTCTGAATGGAGTTTTTTCAGAAAATCGTCTGCTTTCTAAAGACCTTTTCTATCAGAGTTGCGATATGAAGAACCTTACAAGACATGATACTTGGCTGTTGGAGAAAGAATCGCTCCCACAACGGCCGTCCTGACTAGGCTTTCATCCTCGAATGCTCGTCCCTTTGGAGGCAGCAGCAGTTGGATCATCTGGAAAGATAAAGAAAAAAAAACACAGCATCATCCAAAGTCTTAATTGAAAAAAAGAAGTCATTATTCAAATTGTTTATCAAAGCTTAGATTATTTCTTGAAAAAATTCATATATATTTTTTTCGCGTCTTTTCGTCTTCTCTTTCTTACGTCCTTTCACCTTCTTTTATCTTACGTCTTTTCGTCTTCTTTCATACGTCTTTTCATCTTCTTTTACCTTACGTCTTTTCGTCTTTTCGAGAATAAAGTTAAAATTCTATTAGTTGTCAGTCCAGAGGTTTTTCATAGTTGGTATAGTGTCACAATCGGTGAAATTCTTTTTTTTTTTTCAAGATTCGTCCGTCCACGGCTTCATGTACTCTGCACATGTACTGGTGACCATGGGTCCTTCGTTGAATCCAAGTTTCTTTACATCGTAGGTGTCATTATTTTTTACTTTTATGACTTTGTACGGACCTAAATATTTTGGTTTTAACTTCAAACCTGGACCTTGTTGTGTGCGTTTTATAGCAACCACATCATTAATCTTAAATTTGTTAGCTTTCTTTCGTCTGAGGTTGTAAGTTTTACGGTTCTCTTCTTGGACTTTTAAAATCTGTTTTTTAGCATTTTTTCTCATATCTTCGCGATTATTTGTAAAATCAGATTGTATTTCACAATTCAGAAGACTAGTAATTTCAATGTTATTTTTTAGTTTCATTTTAGTACCAAACATCAATTCAAAAGGAGTTGTGCTTATACTTCTCTGAAAAGTCGAATTTATCACCTGTTGGACGTTGCTTACATGTGTATACCATTTTTTAGGATTATCGACAGACAATTTAGACAGAACAGATATTATGACAGAATTTAGACGCTCAACTTGGCCGTTAGACCTGGGTAATCCAGTGGTAATCGGGATATGTTTAATATTTTCATTGATGCAATAATCTTCAAAAGCTTTAGAGGTAAATGCAGGACCTTTATCTGATATAATTCGAACTGGATTTCCAAAGATAGATTTTTGGATTTCTAATTTAGAAATTACTTCGGCAGCATCGGTAGATTTTGTGGGATACAACCAAACAAATTTTGTGAATGCGTCAATGACCGAAAGGATATGTTTGTAATTTTTATTAGTGCTTTCTAATGGACCTAAGTGATCAACATGGTACGTATGTAATGGAGTTTCTTCTTTTTCTATTGGGTGAAGTAAGCCTTCTTGTTTACCACATTTTCTATTAACTAAAATACAGGGAACACAATTTGCTATACATTTCTCAATATTTTGTTTAACTTTAGGGATGTAAAAATCATTTTCTAAACTTTTCTCTGTTCTTGCAACTGCGTAATGACCTTTTTCGTGAGCGGCCTTGATTATATTCATTTGCATGTCTTCCGGTACAACTAATAAATCATTACCATTAACACATTTATAAAGAACATCATTTTTAACTAGATAATCATCATAAGATTTCACCTTTAGGATTTCTTTTATTGTTTTAATATGGTCATCGGTTTCTTGAGCTTGGATAATTTTTAAAGTTAAGCTATCTTGGATTACCATACAAATAGGATACCTACTTAATGCATCGACATGTCTCATACTGCTACCCTGTCTATGTTCAATAACATAATCAAAATCGGATAACATTATTGCCCATCTAGCTATTTTTGTACTCATTTCTTTTTTATCCATAGTCATTTTAAATGCATTACAATCGGTTACAATTTTAAATGGGATACCTAGCACATATACTCTAAACTTTTTCAGGGCTTCAATTACAGCTAAAACTTCTAATTCGTAACTAGTGTACTTCCGTTCAGCTTCGGTGGTTTTTTTACTTGCGAAATAAACTGGATGAAATTGATTATCTACTGGAGATTGTTGCATTAAAACAGCTCCATAGCCATCAATACTGGCATCACAATGGATTTCGGTCGCACTTTTGGGATTGTAAATTAAAAGTACTGGTTCTGACGACAAAATACGTTTGAGTTCATTAAAAGCTCTTTGTTCTTCTATATCGAATTTAAATTTTGAATCTTTTCTTAGCAGGTCACTTAACGGTTTAGCTATAACCGAATAATTTCTTATAAATTTTCGAAAGTATCCTGTCAATCCTAAATAACTTTGAACATCTTTGGTACACTTTGGTTCGGGAAAATTTATTACTGCTTTAGTCTTCAGTGGAGAGGGATACAATTTACCATTTATGATTCTATACCCCAAGAAATCAATTTCACGCTTCAAAAAATTGCATTTTTTAAGATTTAATTCTAATCCATATTCCGATGCAGTTTCGAGTACAAGTTATAATTTTTCTAGACCTTCAGCTTCGTTTTTAGCAGGTATTATTAAATCATCCATATAAATGACAACAATGTGATCTTTTAATAGGTTTCGAAATACATTATAAATATACTTTTGAAAAACACTAGGGCTATTGGTCAACCCGAATGGACATTTCAAAAATTCGTATTGTCCTTCATGAGTAACAAACGAGGTGTATTTCCGCGAGTCTTCTTCAACATCTACATGAAAGAAACCGTTTTTCAAATCTATGGTGGTAAATACTTCAGCAGAATGTAATTGGTCTATTACATCATCAATAACTGGCAAGGGGAAATGCTCACGTACTGTATTTTTGTTAAGACATCTGTAATCAACACAAAGTCTCATTGTGTTATCTTTTTTCTTGACTAACACAACCGGCGAAGAAAAATTAGAAGAACTTTCTCGAATTATTCCCTGAGCTAGCCACTCCTCAATTTGGTTTTCGACTATTTTTTTCTCGCATGGCGGTAATCTTCGAGGAGAAGAACAAACTGGGATTTCGTCAGTTAAATTAATTTTCATTTTAACATCTACTGTTTTAGTTTTAATTGGTACATAATTTTCAATTAAAGAGTATAACTCTGAACGTAATTTTTTGTCAGCAATGTGAGTTAAATCAATTTTAGGCTCATCCAAAACATTTACAATATTAACTAAAAAGTCATTAGACTGAACTTCAGCTTTAAACAGTTTCACTTTATTCTCAGAAATAGTTAATGTACCTTGATGAATAACATCAGTGCCAATAATTAAATCGAAATTAATGCAACTGTCCTTAACGACAAAAATAGTAACTTTAAATTTTGAACCATCTACTTCGATTTCTGAATTGAAACAACCTTCTGGTTTAATTGAGGCTTTTCCTAGACCGGTCAAAGAGATACTCGTAGGTTTTAATTCTGCAAAGTTCTTCAATTTATCATAAATACTTTTCTTTAACAAAGTCTTTTGGCTACCAGTATCTATTAAAGAGATTAAACGCAAAGAATAAAGCTTTATCTCTTTCAGAATTAAATCTTGGGATGTAATAATGTTTACTTGTGACTGAGCATTTTTAACACTTGTATCTTTAGATTTATTACATTGAAATGATTTATGACCATAAGCGTTACAAGCAAAACAAAGCGGCCCTTTATCTTTATTTACACAGTTAATACTCTTATGATTATTCCCGCCACAATTAAAACAACGCATATTTGGCTTTACAGGCTTAAATTTGTTCTTAACTTCAACTTCGGATTTAATTTTAGGCTTAGCTCCTTCATATTTATGAAATTTTGCATTTTCATACTCCGATCTTATTTTTTCATAAATCTTTACTTTTTGTTTAAATTCAGCAATATTGGGACAACCATACAAAAAAGATTTTTTAGAAATGGGGTCATTAATTCCATTTATTACATACTGAATAAGGGCAGAATCTTCAATATTGCCTTTTGAGCATAATTGTTTCATATTTAAAAAATATTCATCTAACGATTCATGTGGTCTAATTTTTCTTTTGGACAGCAATTCGTGTAATTCAGCTGAATTGCACGTTTGACCAAATTCAGATATGAGTAGGGCTTTTAATTTAGACAACGAATTAATATTTGTTTCACTTTCAAGAAATAATTTTGCTTTGCCTGTCATACGGCGTTTAGCCAAAATCAATTTGTGCAAATCACTAACGTTAAATAATGAAACAATATCTTCAAAATCGGCAATCCATTTATTAATATTTTGTACTTGAGTACCTTCAAACATTGTAATCATACTTTCAATATCATTAATAGAAATGCTTGGTTTAATAACATAATCAGGAATTAGAATTTTCTGATTTTCATTACTTTCACAATTAGAACTACCAGAATCATTTCTCATATTATTCTCAAGAACAGTTGAAATATTTTTAGTTTTATCTTGTAAATCATCATTAAATTCATCAACACTTTCGTCATCACTAAGAGTACCTACATCGGCTATCATATTAATTTTTAAAATATTAAAATCACATAAACTAGAAATTATTCTGGCAGCAATTTCATCAAAAGTTCCCGAATTATTTATACACAAAACATTGCAAATGGTAATTAAGTCGTTAACAGAAAAATTATCTTTAATTTCTTTGAATTTAGTTTGATATTCATCGGAATCTACTTCAAACGTAAACCCAGTAAAATTCCGAATTCTACGTCGATTATTTCTGTCACCGATTTCTCCAAAAATTAATTTGTGCAATATCTTAATACTAGCTGATTTTTCAGTTTTCAAAGAAAACTCTAATTCCTTTAAATCAACTAATTTTTCCATTATTGAAAAGAAAAATGAAATAATAAACTCACTTCATAATCAGATGCTCAGCTTCACACATTTAAACAGCATTGTTGTCGTAGTATCCAACAGCTTCATATCATTAAACATATATTCAAAAAAAAGATTTCCTCATAATAATTTCCAGCAAGGATTCCATCACAATTCTAAATAATAACGGCTTCCAGATTATTTAAAGTATATATATATTTCTTCTCTGTGGGCGTTCGTTTGTCTCGGTTCTGACACCAAAATTTATGGAGATTCTTCTTATAAAAGTTCTTTCGAACACATAAGTAAATAAACTCGGAGGTAAATTAAATTCTGACACCGTTTTTAAACTTTTAAATGACTTATATTAAACGTTAATATTTACAAAAAAGATATTTACATATTAATATTTACAATTCGAACATTCAAAAGGAAACTTTAATTAAAACATCTTAATCGCGTCATCTTAATCAACATTCTTCTAAACTCAACCCCAACTCTCCCAACATTCCATCCAACGATCTCTTCCGTTCATTTCTTTTTTCTTCGGCTTTTCGTCTGAATGGAGTTTTTTCAGAAAATCGTCTGCTTTCTAAAGACCTTTTCTATCAGAGTTGCGATATGAAGAACCTTACAAGACATGATACTTGGCTGTTGGAGAAAGAATCGCTCCCACATATTAACAATTTTATTGTGCTATTGATTAATTATACTGTAGATGTTGTTTTACCTTTTTATTACGCATTAAATAATACATTTCTATGTTTCCCCGTTTAATCAAATACCCCGCTTAATCGAATATTTTTTCTGGAACCGTCAATATTCGTTTAAACGGGGACGACTGTAGTACCGAAGCAAATTCGATGAAAGTGTTTTATTTAAATACATCTTGATATTAAATAAAAAATAGAAAATAATAAAAAATACTCATTTTTCGTATTTTTATAATACCTATTTTACTTTTCAGGGTGGGATGTATGAGGTTTTAAATTAATGATTAATTAGAATCATGATCAGTTACGATGGAAATTTTTATTAAAAATATCATTACATCTGTATAAAATAATGCGTTTCGAAATAAGAAATACCTCGTTATCTATACTTATAGTTCTAATATTGAGGGAAAATGCATGCAAATGTTTAAGGCCTCTGTCCCTGCCCGCGAACACATTCGCGAGCTAATGCTATTCCTATGGAGAGACATTTTTCTAAAAACTCTTTCGCATTTTGACATTTTTAAACTTTTTAAGCTATTGCATAGCTTTTATCACGGGCTTTGAGCGCGGCGACCGAATCCAAAAATTCCGTAACGCGAAAAAATCCTAACACATCGGTAACGAAAAAACCTAACACTCGGGTAACGTCGTTTCAGCTCGGCAGACTTCGGCATGGTATCGTTCGGTAGACTTCGGTAGACATTGACGCGGTATTTTTCAGATATTTAGAGAATATCAAATCTCAAACTTATGTTTCTTATTTCAGTTACCATAAATCTATAGTTTCAATGATGAAAATTCCTGATAGAATGTGTATAGAAAAAAATCGTCTTCAGATAAAATAAGGTAGGATAATGTAGCTTTTGGTGATTGGAGACCCGCCCAACGGTGAGGATCGAAAAATTTCAAATGCTTATAACTCGCGATCTAATTTTCGTAGCGCGGCCATATTTTGTTTGGTAATTTATTATGAGACAGTTTTAATTTTTGGAGACAGGAGACCCCCCCCCCCGGTGAGGGTCGAAAAATTTGAAATGCTTATAATTCGAAATCTAATTTTTGTATCGCGGCCAAATTTTGTTTGGTAATTTATTATATGAGAGTGTTAATTTTTGGTGACAGGAGACCTCCCACGGTGAGGGCCGAAAAATTTAAAATGCTTATAACTCGAGATCAAAGCGTGGCCAAATTTTGTTTGGTAATTTATTAAGAGACACTGTTACTTTTGGTGACAGGTGATCTCCCACCTTGGGGATCGAAAAATTTAAAATGCTTATAACTCGCGATCTAATTTTCGTAGCGCGGCCATATTTTGTTTGGTAATTTACTATGAGACAGTTTTAATTTTTGGTGACAGGAACCCCCCCACGGTGAGGGTCGAAATATTTAAAATGCTCGCAATCTAATTTTCGTATCGCGGCCAAAATTTGTTCGGTAATTTATTATGAGAGATTGTTAATTTATTAACAGGTGACAGGAGACCCCCTACGGTGAGGGTCGAAAAATTTAAAATGCTTATAACTCGCGATCAATTTTCGTAGCGTCGCCAAATTTTGTTTGGTAATTTGTTATGAGACAGTGTTACTGTCGGTGACAGGACACTCCCCTCGGTGAGGGTCGAAAAATTTAAAATGCTTATAACTCGCGATCTAATTTTCGTATCGCTGCCAATTTTTTTTTGGTAATTTATTATGAGAGAGTGTTAATTTTTCGTGCCAGGAGACCCCCCACGGTGAGGGTCGAAAAATTTAAAATGCTTATAACTCGCGATCAATTTTCGTAGCGCGGCCAAATTTTGTTTAATGATTTTTTTATGAAACAGTGTTAAATTTTGTCGACAGGAGACCTCCCACGGTGAGGGTCGAAAAAGTTAAAATGCTTATGACTCGCGATCAATTTTCGTAGCGCGGCCAAATTTTGTTTAATGATTTTTTATGAAACAGTGTTAAATTTTGGCGACAGGAGACCCCCCCACGGTGAGGGTCGAAAAAGTTAAAATGCTTATAACTCGTGATCTAATTTTCGTAGTGCGGCCAAATTTTGCTTGGCAATTTATTATGAGACAGTGTTACTTTTGGTGACAGGAGACCCCCCCCCCGGGTGAGGGTCGAAAAATTTAAAATGCTTATAACTCGCGATCTAATTTTCGTAGCGCGGCCATATTTTGTTTGGTAATTTATTATGAGACAGTTTTAATTTTTGGTGACAGGAACCCCCACACGGTGAGGGTCGAAATATTTAAAATGCTCGCAATCTAATTTTCGTATCGCGGCCAAATTTTGTTCGGTAATTTATTATGAGAGATTGTTAATTTTTGGTGACAGGAGACCCCCCACGGTGAGGGTCGAAAAATTTAAAATGCTTATAACTCGCGATCAATTTTCGTAGCGTGGCCAAATTTTGTTTGGTAATTTATTATGAGACAGTGTTACTGTCGGTGACAGGACACTCCCCTCGGTGAGGGTCGAAAAATTTAAAATGCTTATAACTCGCGATCTAATTTTCGTATCGCGGCCAAATTTTGTTTGGTAATTTATTATGAGATAGAGTTAATTTTTCGTGACAGGAGACCCCCCCACGGTGAGGGTCGAAAAATTTAAAATGCTTATAACTCGCGATCAATTTTCGTAGCGCAGCCAAATTTTGTTTAATGATTTTTTTATGAAACAGTGTTAAATTTTGGCGACAGGAGACCTCCCACTGTGAGGGTCGAAAAAGTTAAAATGCTTATGACTCATGATCTAATTTTCGTAGCGCGGTTAAATTTTGTTTGGCAATTTATTATGAGACAGTGTTACTTTTGGTGACAGGAGACCCCCACGGTGAGGGTCGAAAAATTTAAAATGCTTATAACTCGCGATGAATTTTCGTAGCGCGGCCAAATTTTGTTTAATGATTTTTTATGAAACAGTGTTAAATTTTGGTGACAGGAGACCCCCCCCCCCCACGGTGAGGGTCGAAAAAGTTAAAATGCTTATGACTCATGATCTAATTTTCGTAGCGCGGCTAAATTTTGTTTGGCAATTTATTATGAGACAGTGTTACTTTTGGTGACAGGAGACCCCCAAGGTGAGGGTCGAAAAATTTAAAATGCTTATAATTCACGATCAATTTTCGTAGCGCGGCCAAATTTTGTTTAATGATTTTTTATGAAACAGTGTTAAATTTTTGCGACAGGAGACCCCCCCCCCCACGGTGAGGGTCGAAAAAGTTAAAATGCTTATAACTCGTGATATAATTTTCGTAGCCCTGCCAAATTTTGCTTGGCAATTTATTATGAGACAGTGTTACTTTTGGTGACAGGAGACCCCCCCACCGTGAGGGTCGAAAAATTTAAAATGCTTATAAC
The DNA here is from genome assembly GCA_964019185.1 of Maratus speculifer. Classification (NCBI taxonomy): domain Eukaryota; kingdom Metazoa; phylum Arthropoda; class Arachnida; order Araneae; family Salticidae; genus Maratus; species Maratus speculifer. The sequence continues at coordinate 311,550,397 of OZ025296.1, read as the reverse complement.
TCGCGATCAATTTTCGCAGCGCGGCCAAATTTTGTTTAATGATTTATTATGAAACAGTGTTAAATTTTGGTGACAGGAGACCCCCCACGGTGAGGGTCGAAAAAGATAAAATGCTTATAACTCGTGATCTAATTTTCATAGCGCGGCCAAATTTTGTTTGGTAATTTATTATGAGACAGTGTTAATTTTGGTGACAGGTGACCTCCCACCTTGGGGATCGAAAAATTTAAAATGCTTATAACTCGCGATCTAATTTTCGTAGCGCGGCCATATTTTGTTTGGTAATTTATTATGAGACAGTGTTACTTTTGGTGACAGGAGACCCCCACGGTGAGGGTCGAAAAATTTAAAATGCTTATAATTCGCGATCAATTTTCATAGCGCGGCCAAATTTTTTAATGATTTTTTATGAAACAGTGTTAAATTTTTGCGACAGGAGACCCCCCCCACGGTGAGGGTCGAAAAAGTTAAAATGCTTATAACTCGTGATCTAATTTTCGTAGCCCTGCCAAATTTTGCTTGGCAATTTATTATGAGACAGTGTTACTTTTGGTGACAGGAGACCCCCCACCGTGAGGGTCGAAAAATTTAAAATGCTTATAACTCGCGATCTAATTTTCGTATCGCGGCCAAATTTTGTTTGGTAATTTATTATGAGAGATTGTTAATTTTTGGTGACAGGAGACCCCCCACGGTGAGGGTCGAAAAATTTAAAATGCTTATAACTCGCGATCAATTTTCGCAGCGCGGCCAAATTTTGTTTAATGATTTATTATGAAACAGTGTTAAATTTTGGTGACAGGAACCCCCCCACGGTGAGGGTCGAAATATTTAAAATGCTCGCAATCTAATTTTCGTATCGCGGCCAAAATTTGTTCGGTAATTTATTATGAGAGATTGTTAATTTTTGGTGACAGGAGACCCCCTACGGTGAGGGTCGAAAAATTTAAAATGCTTATAACTCGCGATCAATTTTCGTAGCTTCGCCAAATTTTGTTTGGTAATTTGTTATGAGACAGTGTTACTGTCGGTGACAGGACACTCCCCTCGGTGAGGGTCGAAAAATTTAAAATGCTTATAACTCGCGATCTAATTTTCGTATCGCGGCCAATTTTTTTTGGTAATTTATTATGAGAGAGTGTTAATTTTTCGTGCCAGGAGACCCCCCACGGTGAGGGTCGAAAAATTTAAAATGCTTATAACTCGCGATCAATTTTCGTAGCGCGGCCAAATTTTGTTTAATGATTTTTTTATGAAACAGTGTTAAATTTTGTCGACAGGAGACCTCCCACGGTGAGGGTCGAAAAAGTTAAAATGCTTATGACTCGCGATCAATTTTCGTAGCGCGGCCAAATTTTGTTTAATGATTTTTTATGAAACAGTGTTAAATTTTGGCGACAGGAGACCCCCCCACGGTGAGGGTCGAAAAAGTTAAAATGCTTATAACTCGTGATCTAATTTTCGTAGTGCGGCCAAATTTTGCTTGGCAATTTATTATGAGACAGTGTTACTTTTGGTGACAGGAGACCCCCCCCCCCCGGGTGAGGGTCGAAAAATTTAAAATGCTTATAACTCGCAATCTAATTTTCGTATCGCGGCCAAATTTTGTTTGGTAATTTATTATATGAGAGTGTTAATTTTTGGTGACAGGAGACCTCCCACGGTGAGGGTCGAAAAAATTAAATGCTTATAACTCGAGATCAAAGCGCGGTCAAATTTTGTTTGGTAATTTATTAAGAGACACTGTTACTTTTGGTGACAGGTGACCTTCCACCTTGAGGATCGAAAAATTTAAAATGCTTATAACTCGCGATCTAATTTTCGTAGCGCGGCCATATTTTGTTCGGTAATTTATTATGAGAGATTGTTAATTTTTGGTGACAGGAGACCCCCTACGGTGAGGGTCGAAAAATTTAAAATGCTTATAACTCGCGATCTAATTTTCGTAGCGCGGTTAAATTTTGTTTGGCAATTTATTATGAGACAGTGTTACTTTTGGTGACAGGAGACCCCCACTGTGAGGGTCGAAAAATTTAAAATGCTTATAACTCGCGATGAATTTTCGTAGCGCGGCCAAATTTTGTTTAATGATTTTTTATGAAACAGTGTTAAATTTTGGTGACAGGAGACCCCCCCCCCTCCACGGTGAGGGTCGAAAAAGTTAAAATGCTTATGACTCATGATCTAATTTTCGTAGCGCGGCTAAATTTTGTTTGGCAATTTATTATGAGACAGTGTTACTTTTGGTGACAGGAGACCCCCACGGTGAGGGTCGAAAAATTTAAAATGCTTATAATTCGCGATCAATTTTCGTAGCGCGGCCAAATTTTGTTTAATGATTTTTTATGAAACAGTGTTAAATTTTTGCGACAGGAGACCCCCCCCCCACGTTGAGGGTCGAAAAAGTTAAAATGCTTATAACTCGTGATCTAATTTTCGTAGCCCTGCCAAATTTTGCTTGGCAATTTATTATGAGACAGTGTTACTTTTGGTGACAGGAGACCCCCCCCCCACCGTGAGGGTCGAAAAATTTAAAATGCTTATAACTCGCGATCTAATTTTCGTATCGCGGTCAAATTTTGTTTGGTAATTTATTATGAGAGAGTGTTAATTTTTGGTGACAGGAGACCCCCCACGGTGAGGGTCGAAAAATTTAAAATGCTTATAACTCGCGATCAATTTTCGCAGCGCGGCCAAATTTTGTTTAATGATTTATTATGAAACAGTGTTAAATTTTGGTGACAGGAGACCCCCCACGGTGAGGGTCGAAAAAGATAAAATGCTTATAACTCGTGATCTAATTTTCATAGCGCGGCCAAATTTTGTTTGGTAATTTATTATGAGACAGTGTTAATTTTGGTGACAGGTGACCTCCCACCTTGGGGATCGAAAAATTTAAAATGCTTATAACTCGCGATCTAATTTTCGTAGCGCGGCCATATTTTGTTTGGTAATTTATTATGAGACAGTTTTAATTTTTGGAATCGCGGCCAAGTTCGGTAATTTATTATGAGAGATTGTTAATTTTTAGTGACAGGAGACTCCCAACGGTGAGGATCGAAAAATTTAAAATTCTTATAACTCGTGATCTAACTTTCGTAGCACTGCCAAATTTTCTTTGGTAATTTATTATGAGACAGTATTAATTTATGGTGATAGTAGATCCCCCATGGTGAGGGTTGAAAATTTTAAAATGCTTATAACTCGTGATCTAATATTCGTAGCGCGGCCAAATTTTGCTTGGCAATTTATTATGAGACAGTGTTACTTTTTGTGACTGGAGACCCCCCCGGGTGAGGGTCGAAAAATTTAAAATGCTTATAACTCGCAATCTAATTTTCGTATCGCGGCCAAATTTTGTTTGGTAATTTATTATATGAGAGTGTTAATTTTTGGTGACAGGAGACCCCCCACGGTGAGGGTCGAAAAATTTAAAATGCTTATAACTCGTGATCTAATTTTCGTAGCCCGGCCAAATTTTGCTTGGCAATTTATTATGAGACAGTGTTACTTTTGGTGACAGGAGACCCCCCCCCCCCCCCACCGTGAGGGTCGAAAAATTTAAAATGCTTATAACTCGCGATCTAATTTTCGTATCGTGGCCAAATTTTTTTTGGTAATTTATAGTGAGACAATGTTAATTTTAGTGACAGGAGATCTCCCATGGTGAGGGTCGAAAAATTTAAAACTTTTATAACTCGCGATCTAATTTTCGTAGCGCGGCCAAATTTTGTTTGATAATTTATTAGGAGACAGTGTTACTTTTGGTGACAGGAGACCCCCCCTCCCCACGGTGAAGGTCGCAAAATTTAAAATGCTTATAATTCGTGATCTAATTTTCGTAGAGCGGCCAAATTTCGTTTGGTAATTTTAATAAGACAATGTTAATTTTTGGTGACAGGAGACCCCCACGGTGAGGATCGGAAAATTTATAATGCTTGTAACTCGCGATCTAATTTTCGTAGCGCGGCCAAATTTTGTTTGGTAAATTTTGTTTGGCATATCTTTTATCGCGGGTTTTGAGCGCGGCGAAAGAATCTAGAAATTCCGTAACGAGAAAAACCTAACACTTCGGCTAACGTCGCTTCAGTTTGACAGACTTCGGCACGGTATCCTTCGGTAGACTTCGGCAGACATTAAAGCGGTATTTTTCAGATATCTTGAGAATATCAAGTCTCAAACTTCTGTTTTTTATTTCAGCTACCATAAACGTATATTTTCAATTATAAAAATTCCTGATTAACCTACATGTGTTTTAAGATAATAAAAATATTTTAAACGATATTAATTTCTCATTTATTCAACAAAAGAGAAAAAAAAATGTTTTGTTATCGGTGATCACGCTCAAAAAGTATAACTTGAATTAATATCAAAGACAAAAAAACTGCATAAATAAAAAGTAAATAAATAATTATGATTGCATAAGTTGATAAAAAATGCTATGCAATAGCTTTACCGCGGCAGTCCCCGAGTGCCACACGTCTTTTTTCTTTTTTTTTTTTTTTTTGGATAGCTGAGGTCCCTGTCAAGATCGCACCTATATAAAAATCTGGTTTTATTCATTATTTAGTTTGTAATATTTTTCTTAGGACGTTAAAAATGATAAATAAAGTGATGATTTTCCTCAAACAGAAAATTAAGCCAAAATATTTTCCAAAAATAAATAAATAAACGAAATAAACGATGATAATAATCATAATAATAATAATAATAATAATAATAATAATAATAATAATAATAATAATAATAATAATAATAAGCTACGCGAATTGGAAAGAATGTATCTCTATATTTGAAGTTGATCACTTCGAACACAGCTTTGAGTTTATTATTATTATTATTATTATTATTATTATTATTATTATTATTATTATTATTATTATTATTATTTGAAATTTTGTGTTTTTCGTGCGTTACATCGCTTTTTTCTACGTTAGCAAAATGAATGGGATTTGAATCTTAAAGCCAAATGTAATAAATTTTATTATCGATTCAATAAAGTTTATTCGGAATCCATAAAGTATTTTTTGTATTTTTTGCGAATTTCTTTAATATTCTTTTATGAGATTTTTAGCGGGGTTTTCATTTATTTTATTTTACTTTATTTTATGTTATTTATGTGTGTATGTTTCATGGTCTTTTTTCACGACTTTTTGTTGTTGTTGTTGTTGTTGTTTTCCGAAAATTTAAGAGGGGACTTGCAGAATTTTACAAATATTGTAAATTATGCAAGGAGATATATAAAGCAAGCCTCATTCACTTATTTTAAAAAGTATTTCAGAGTTTGCAGTACATATATTTTCCTTTTATTTTTCATTTATTTATTAAATGTAAAATTTCATTTTGTAAAATAAACACTTTAGTGAGAAACTTTTAATATTTTTAATTTCTAATGCGCTTTATTTTAAAACATTTTGTATGGTTTATAAAGGACCAATTCGAGTATATGCAACGCTCCCTATGTACTTTCATTCATTGGCAACTTATTACAACCTTTATCGATGATGATTACTTTTAAAACAAGTCGGAAAATGCACGTCAAGTATAGCAAATGAGGAGCGTTCATACGACAAGTAATTAAAAAAAATATTCAGATCTTTGTGTAATATAGTATGTAGTATAGTACCGCAAGCTTTTGTATGTCCTTGTAAATACTATCTGATTTCTATTACACAGGAAATAACTTAGTAACGTATATGAATGTCATAGAATATTAAACAGTTTAATACAATTGAAATGCGCCCCAAGCAATGTTCCCCCTATACCACTATGTAATAAAATTCTTTTGTGTGGCCTCGTAAATGATTAACAAATATTCATTGCACTACAGATTGTACAGAATGTACATTATAGATATACTTCATAGATACATATCAATTTTATTATGTTCGAAACAGTGTAACACCATTAAAATGCTCTTGAAACTTTTTCCCCTATTGACCGTAATATAACGAAATACTTTTGATTGCCCCTGCAATTAAACTATACATCCGATTTTCAAAAAAATTCAAAAGGCATGGCAAACGTTTCGGTTGAGTAGTTTTTGTGTTGTTATACCGGGACAGACGGACTGACTGAATGGCAACTATAGGTGCTACGTATTATAATTACGAACGTACCTAAAAATGTATCATTAGGACAGTTGCGATATACTCTTAAACTAAAAGCGGACCTCGATTATACTTACTGTATTTTAATGTAACGCTATATTTAATAAATGCTTTTAACTTTTCTATGCATACGAATTCGTTATTATAGTGATGTATAACATGTCTCTTAGAGTACATTTTTTTTCGATTTCAAGAAAAATAAAAAAGTTTAGAGAGATAATAACAAAACAATTTGCCCAAATGCAGATACGCCGTCTCTTTTCTCTCTCTCTCTCTCTCTCCTTTTTTTTTTTTTTTTTTTTTTTTTTTTTTTTTTTTTAAACATCTATATGAATATATTTCATTTAATACACCATAAGAAAGTACACTATAAATTTTACGAAAAATGGAATTAAGGTTCCACACTAGGCAGAGAAAAAGACCCGGATGATAATGTAAAGTCTATGGGAGCGTTCTTTTTCAATATCTTGCTCAAATTTTAATATTTTTACAAGATTTATTTTATTTTATTTTATTTTATTTTATTTTATTTATTTATTTATTTTTTTGTACAAGATAGCTGAGGGCGATACACAACCAGCTTTGTTTTTACTTTTTCGATTTTGCTTATATATTGTTTATATTACGATAGTTTCAATTTCAGAACCGGTTTAAACCGGTTTTGAAAGTTAAAGTAATTTTTAAAAAAATCTGAAACGAAAACTAAAAAAGTAAAAACTAAGCCGGTTGAAGAACGTCCTCGACTATCCTGTGCAAAAAAATCATGTAAAAGTATTAAAATTTGGGCGAAATATTTGAAAAGAACGCCCCCATAGACTTTACATTATCATCCGGGTCTTTTTCTGTGCCTAGTGTGCGGCCTTAAACTCATGGTAAAGTTCATCGATTTTTAGGTGCATTCGTAATTATGTAAATTCGTAGCACCAATAATTGTCGATCAGTCCATTCGTCTGTCCGCATATAACAGAGAAAAACCACCCAACCAAATTGTCTGACATTTTAAATATATAACTGTTGCATAGTTTTCTTGAGTCATTTCAAATTTTATGAAAATCGGATGCATAGATTAATTACAGAGAGAATCAAAAGTATTCCGTTAGATTACGGTCAATAGGAAAAAATGGTTTCAAGTGCGCTTTAATGGTGTTACATGCTTTTGAACATAATAAAATTGAGTTGCCTCTATGAAGTATAGATTAAAATATCATTCTGTACAATATGTCGTGCAAAGAATAAATGTTATTGATTTAAAGGGCTTCACAAAAGTATTCCATTACATAATGGTATAAGGGGAAACATTGTTTGGGGCGCGTTTTAATAATATTAAACTATTTCACATTTTATGAATAAGATATACGTTGCTGAGTTTTACTACAAGTTATTTCCTGTATAATAGAAAGCGGATAATATTTGCAGGGATATGCAAAAGGTTTCGGATACTCGACTGTATCCGAAACATTTAATATTATTACTCCAAGATCTGAATAATTTAAAAATTTTCTTAAACGCAAACGCACTCCATTTGCCACGCTTGACGTGCAATTTCCAACATGTTTTTCCTTAAGAAAAGAGAAGATAGATAGCAACGAATATTTTTGCATGGTACGCAGAACATGAGTTCGTTTTCTCCATTGAAAAATAACACAAGAACTACAGAACTGAGATTTTAATTAAGTATTACAGCCAACATTGTACAAATATTCGGCCTTCAAGAGTTTAAATTCGGAATTCAAACAGTCGAGTGTAGTGACAATAGCCGATTTAAAAAAAAAAAAAATTAAACAAAAGTGAACGGTTTCTTGATTTAAACACCTAGATTGTTTTACATGTTACCATTATTTTACCTTATAAAAAAAAAAAAAACTGCAAGCACATCACTCTGGATTGGCATAAAATATTCTTGAATTTCCAGATAGTGATGGAAAAATATCATTCAATAGACGTTTCTTTGGTAAAACATATGACTATTGCATAATTTAGCTAATTAAATGCTACACACTCCGACAGAATTGTCTTCTTAAATAACTGAAAATAAGGTTCATTAAGTAAATCGCATAAAAGCAACAACGAAAATAGATTACTGAAATGACATCATCACTCACTTAACGTTCCATAAGCCTACATTGCTTTCATTAACCCTTAAATGCATATTGTATCATTTTCGATATTATAAGTATTCCCGATTTATTGGGGGTTTTATTCACATATTCCGTATTAACACCAGAAATTTAAAAGAGCAATTTTCACTTCACTTAATGACAGACTATTCGTAATTAAATAAAGAAAAATTTACTATTTAGATTTTTCTGGTATGAATTCTGATTCTTTGAATTGCGCATTTTTTGGAACGCGTTCTATCCTATGCAATTAAGGGTTAAATTAAATACCACATTTAACATTGGGCAAATGTTCGGACTTTAAAAGTTTAAATTTGGAGTCCAAACAGATCAAATGTAAAAACAATAAAACATTTTTTTTTTTTTTTACAAAGATTAATAGTTTCTTAATTTAAATCCCTAGATGCTTGTCCATATAACCAAGGATGTAGTGGAGGATATACGAGGGTATACGCCGCATACCCTCTGGATTTTTCAAGGAACACCGTATACCTTCTGTTTCCCAAGAAAGCTATAGTATATATATCATAGAATATATCCTCTGCTGTTTTTACGACAACACCACTGCATGTAACCATTATTTTACCTTATAAAAAACGCAAGCACATCACTCTGAATTGACATAAACTATTGCTGAATTTTTAGATAATGATAAAAATATCATTCAATAGTCATATCTTGGGTAAAATATATGACTACTGCACAATTTAGGTAATTAAATAATACACAGTCCGACAGAACAGTCTTCTTAAACAACATAAAATAAGGTTCATTAAGTAAATCGCACAGCAGCAACAACTAAAATAGATTCCTGAAATGACATCATCATACTCACTTAACGTTCCATAAGCCAATAAACATCGCTTTTATTAAAATAAATTGCTGTCATTTATTCGTTCGTTAGAAACTGGAGGACAGATGGCCATCCTTTCAGACTGGATTAAAATTTCCATCCTTTTTGTATTCTAAAAACAAGCAGGAATCTAATTCAAGAGAAAAAGTAGTACAATTGATTAAAAATATACTTTCAAGATGTCTTCAACCCTGTCTTTGAATATCGGAGTCTTAAAAGGTCCACCGGGATTTTTAAAACTTTTCGAAGTAGTAAGTAGAATTTCTGAATTTCAGTTTTTGTAAAACAGGAATATTTCACAATCCTTATGCATTATTTTCTCCTTTTTTTTTAAATACGTACCTTTAAATATATAAAAAATATTAATTAATTAATTAATTAATTAACATTACATTTTTTTTCATTGATATAGTACAAATATATATTTACATGAATAACTATTTTTATTAAAATAATAATATGATCTATAATTTTGTAGTAATCATTTTTTAAACGCAACAATGAATTTTTTATTTTTACTTTCTTCTATCTGCAATAGATTAAAGTATTATGATCCAAATTGTTTTCGGCAGATTTACTCATATTCTAGGGGCCTGAGATTTCAAAAAACCATGTTTATACAAAATGTCTGTTTGTTTTTTAAGCTTGCATTTGGCTTAATACTATACTACATACTGGAGGAGAGATGGCCTGCAATCCTTTCAGATTGCATTAAAATTTCCATCCTTTGTGAATTCTAGAAAAAACGCAGACATCTAATTCAAGACAAAATAAAAAGAATGCTGCCCAGTTAAACTGATGGCACAGAGCTCGCAGGCTATGCAAACTAATTGTATATTACAGCCTTATATAATAATGCCTTTCGATAAAAATAAGGAAGGAAGTACCCCCACCCCTTCATTTCCTTTCTTTATACTTAATCATTGAAGCCCCAAAGCTAATCAGGGATAAGCCTTATCATATAATAAACCTGTATCCAAAATTGAAGCAAGTCGAATAATTCTGCATAAAAACAAATTTATGTAATTTATGGAACGTTGTCCCCGGTTCCCCCCTTTATAATTAACCATTAAACCTCCAAAACTGTTCAGAAATTCAACTTATCAGAAAGAATCTACATCCAAAATTTAAAGCAAATCAGATAACTCTACATAAAACTCTATTTAGCTAACTTAAGGGGGAGGTAGTCGCCCGTACCTCCCTTTATAATTAACAAAAGAATATCCCAAAGATTGAGCAAAGCTTCTTATTTCTATGAACATATTTCATATCCAAAAATTGAAACAAATCAATTAATTCTGCATGAAAAACCATTTACATGAGTTATGAGGGGTAGTTTCCCCTATCCTCTCTTTATACTTATCCAATGAATTCCAAAAAGAAATCAGGGAAGCGCGTTTTCAGAATAAACCTATATACAGAATTTGTAACAAATCGGTAAATTTCGCGTGAAAACCCTAAATTAAGACGGGGGGATTACCCCCCCCCCCATTCCCCCTCTTTAAACTTATCCAATGAACACCCAATACTAATCACGGAGGCACATTATTAGATAGATACTACATCTAAGATTTGAACGAAATCTACTAATTCTGCATGGAAAACCCATTTATAAAAATTACGGGGAGGGGCAAAAGCCCCCGTTTCCCTTCTTATACTTATCGAATGAACTCTCAAAACTAATCAGGGAAGCGTCTTACCAAAATAAGCCTATCTCTAAAATTTCATGCAAATCGGATATTTTTATCATGAGTTATCGCGTTACGTACGAACGTACGCATATATATACAGAAGGGGCGAGCACATAAGCTATCAGGCTTTGATAGCCTGTGAGCTAAAAATCAGTACAATTGATTAAAAATGTACTTTAAAGATGTCTTCTGCCCTGTCTTTTAATATCGGAGTCTTAAAAAGTCCTCCGGGATTTTTAAAACTTTTCGAAGTTATAAGTAAAATTTCTGAATTTCGGTTTGTTTAAAACAGGAAAGTTTCAAAGAGGTAGGCATTATTTTATTTTATTTTTTCTAAGACATATCTTTAAATATACGTAAAAATTAATTAAAATTACATTTTCTTTTTTTTTTTTGTGTGTGTGTGATATAGTATAAATATATATTAAATAAAATAACTATTTTTAGTAAAATAATAATATGACCAGTAGTTTTGTAGAAGTCATTTTTTAAACGCAGCAATGAATGCGTTTCAATGAATGCGTTCAATGAATGCAATGAAATCATCTGAATCATGACAAAAAGTAGCATATATATAATTGGTGTAAAATTTGCTTTCATTTTTACTTTGTTTTAGCTTCAGTATACGAAAGTATTATAAGTGAAATTGCTTTCGGCGGATTTACACATTTTAGGGGCTAGAAATTCCAAAAAGCCATGTTTATACAAAATGTCTGTCTGTCCGTCCATATGTTGTCATTGTACCAACGACAAGTGCACTGTTAAAAATCTGCTGCATTTTGCTGCAACGCACTCCACCGCTTGTATATAATATCTCTATTCCAACCAATGAGAAAGCTCCATTTCACGGCCAAGTAACCGTTTTCTATACAAGCAGGGGAGTGCATTGCAGCAAAATGCAGCAGATTTTTAACAGTGTGTATGAAGTTGTGCATAGAATTTAAGAGGGCTCAGGGGTTGAAAACTTTTCAAAAAATCGATTTTTTTTATGATCTAGTTTGATTATTCAATTAATTCTTAACTCAATGCAAAAAACCGCATAAAAATATTTGCATTTTTAACGGAGTTATAAGCATTTATGTATCAACACTTTCTAAGCCGCACCCATATAAATACAACTTTAAGTCGCGTTTTCTCAAAACTTGATTTTTGACGACTAACACCAAGATTTAAAAAAAAACTATTTGATGGAATGGCTTAATTTTTTATGCATGCATATAACATCATTATGTAGAGAATGAATTAATATAGTTTAGATAGTTTAATATTTTGAGTATTTTTAATGAAAAAAAAGTTGTATTTTTTAGGGGTTTTTTTAATTTTTAAGTTTGAGAGTTTTTTAATAATGTTTTTTTCGAGTGATTGTTATATCCTTAATTCATTCTACAGAGTAAAGTTTCCTGGTCATTTTAAAGCAAAAATTAGGTTCTTAAATCAATTCAACATTAAGATATTTTGGTGTTGGTGATATAACACATAATTTTTTTTTCGAAAATTGTGTTACACAAATTTTGCTATATCTCTTATTATATTACATTGAAGTACTTCATTTTATAATTTTATAAGACTACAAACATACCTTTAAAATATCAGAAAGTTTAAATTAATTACACGGAATACTTCTATTTTTATATGGACTCGAAGCGAGAGCTCTGTTTACATGTTTTTCCTTATCGATCAACCCCTGATCCCCCTTAAGCAAAATTTTTGAGCCCGTATTTAACTATGCCAAGCAGGTTTCCTTCAGTTTAAAAATATCCAGCCAGAAGTGGTGGCTGTAATAAAAATTTTTGTTCCATTTTCATTGTTATACCATCGAAAAGTGCATGAAATTATGCATATAACCGAACCAAATTTTTAGTGTGTCTTTTAGCCATGACCAGTAGGTCCTCCAGCAATTCAAAAACATCCGCCTGAAGAGGGCTCTGTAATAGCAATTTTTGTTCCATATTCATTATTGTATTATGTAAAAGTGTAAGTTATGCATAGAATTGAGGCAATATTTTTATTTATGTTTCTGGCTATGGCTGGCAGGTCTTTCTTCGACTTTGAAATAGTCCGCCAGTAGAGGCCGCTGTAATAGCTTTGTCTGTGCCATTTTCATTATTGTACCATGGATAAGTATGCAACGTTATGAGAGTTGATAAGACATTCAGCATAAATGCCTATAAAATATGCATTAATTTGTAAATTTATTTTCTGTAAATTCATTCTAAATTAAAATATATACTAGAAGAGACTTAAAAATGTTATGAAAATTATTAGACCAAGTATATTCAGTAAATATTTCTTCGATTTAAGGTATCCGCACACTTTCGTAAGTGATATTTTGAAATTTTCTCAAGTAATCCATTTTTCATTATGATATTTACCATAAAACTTTGAAAAAAATGTAAACATTTTAGCAATTACCCTGAAATAATTTAAAAAAAAAAAAAGAAAAATTGCCAAAAATATGTCAAAAAGTGACATTTCCGCAAAACGTAATAATTCAAAAAGAAAACTATGTATTGATATTTTGTAAATTGCACAATAAACAGAAAAGTTTTCTTTAGGACTTATTAAAATATATAAACTTATTAAAATATCATAATCGTATCTTTTTAAAGATGATATAGCAGTTAAAGTAAGAATGTAACGAAAAATTTGCAAAATTTGTCATTCATACCAGTGTAAATATAAAACTATTTATTATCATGTGTGTAGTCTATTCTCTCAAAAGACATTTGTAAAAGAAGTACAGAAAATTTCGTAGCATTTCATGCATAATTTTTTGTTTTAGATGCTTTGCATATACTAAAAACTTGAAAAACTCCATTTTGAGAAAAAGCTAAAAATAACTTGTAAACACAACTCAAAAGTTGTTATAGCTGTAACTTTAAACGGCTGTAACTTTGGTTATAATAAGATAAAGACACAATTTAAGCAGAATTCGATAGATAAAGGAACCGATTTTAATATTATGCATAAATGAAAAATCGATATTTTGATTGTAAATTACGTTTTAAAGGTGTTCGGATACTATAAAGTGTCTTAAGTCACTGGCAATAAAAAAATATTTCCAATTGCAAAAAGCATACAAATGAAGCAGAGCTTTCGGATATAGATTAATTTTATAAGAAACTGCATAAGTATCAAAATACGGACATTTATATTTGATTCCTGCATATAGTAATTTATACTTAGAAAAATGTTTACTCTGTCTTGGAATATCACTCGGAAAACTCCATTTTTTATGACTAAAATTTTCTGCTTTTAGAGCCAGAAAGCTCTGAAATACAGAGTGTTTCAAAAATAACCGGTATATTTGAAAAATCAGTAAAAACTAAACGGTCAGTGATAGAAATACACCGTTTGTTGCAATATGCTTGGAGCAACAGTAAATTTTCAGGCAGACAAGCTTATGAAATTAGTTTAAAATTTCACCAACAGATGGCGCTGCAGTCTGAAAAAATCTAAATACGATATTTTCCACATATCAAGTATGCGCAGCAACAATATAACAGCAATAAAATCTCCTGCAGCGCCATCTGTTGTTGAAAATTGTAACTAATTTCGAAAGTTTATCTGCTTTAAAATTCACTGTTGTCCCAAGCATATTGCAACAAACGTTGTATTTCTATCGCTGCCCTTTTAATTTTTATTAATTTTTCAAATATACTGGTCATTTTTTAAACACCCTGTAAATCGCTTTGAATAAAATCATGTCTAGGGGCCTGGGAAGTAGTTATCTGCCTCAGGTTTTCTCGTTGATTTAAGAAGAGATTTGAAGATTTAAAAGTATGACAGACAAGTATTATGCCTGTGAAGAGTAAATTGAAATTTTACAATTCACTTTAATATACACATTTGTAAAGTTCTTAGATTTGATAGAAGATTTACCTTAGTTTAAAAGAAGGGTTTTAGGTGAATTACATTAATCTTACAAACGAATCATATGTAATAAAAGGATTGTTTCTTCTGAGTGTTTTCATGAGAAACAGTCGTTAATTCGAACTCGTCGGGACTGCAAGAAATGTTCGAATTATCCGAATTTCAAATTATGGAAAGTATGAAATGTAAACATACTTAATATGGCACTATTACAAAGAAATTAATGTTATTGTATTTTTTAAATTTATTTCGTCTGTTATCACTAGAATATGACTTAATATTAAATTAAAATATATAAAAACATGAACTAAATAAGGGATTAGGAACAAGCACATTTGAAGAGGCCCTAATTTACAGATAGGGCACTAAGAAAGCGGATATCAAATGCATAGGATTATATGTATACTCATTCGGAACAATTTTCACAAAAATCAAATAGAGAAAGTTATTCAAATGATCTGAAATCCATGAGAAAGAAAGAAATAAAAAGAATACTGCCCAGTTAAACTGAGGGCATTGAGCTCACAGGCTACGCATACTAATTGCACATTGCAGCCTTATATTTTCAAGGGTTATTTCCGATCGAAAAAAAGAAAATAAAAGGAGGGGAAACAGCTCCTCCTTTCCCCCTTTTATACTTAATCATTGAACCCCCTAAACTAATCAGGGACATGCTTTATCATATAAAAAATCTATATCCAAAATTCAGAGCAAATCGGAAAATTCTTAATAAAAACCCATTTATATAATTTAAGAGGAGTTATCCCCCTCTCTTTTATACTTAACCATTAAACTTCCAAAACTATTCAGAGATTTGAACGAAATCTGGTTATTCTGCATGAAAAACCCATTTATATCAATTAAGGGGAGGGGCATTAGAACCCCCGTTCCCCCTGTTTACACTTATACAATGAACACCTAATACCAATCATTGAGGCGCCTCATTAGAATGGTCTTATACCTAAATTTTGAACGAAAACTGATAGTTCTGAATGAAAAACCCTTTTACATCAATAAATGGGAGGGGCATGAGCCCCCCGTTGTCCCTCTTATACTTATTGAATGAACTAAAAAACTAATCAGGGAAGCGCCTTATCAGGATATACCTGTATACAAAATTTCAAGTGGATACGATACTTTTTTCATGAGTTATCGCGTTACGCACGTACAAACGTACGAACGTACATACAGAACGGGCGGGCACATAAGCTCTCTGGCTATGATAGCCTGTGAGCTAAAATTGAAAAATCGGAATTCTCGTTAGTTCGAATTAAACGAAGTCAAAAGAAAGTGAGTTCGAATTAAGGAAAGATTTTAACGTTATTCCGCCATTTAAAATATCGGGACTTCATGTTTAGCTCGAATTAAACGAAGATTCGAATTATCCGATTTCGAATTAAAGAGTGTCGATTGTATTTTCTAGTAAATAATGTGAAACTGTGTTGATATTAGATGGTTCATATGATTTGAGTATAATGACATATAAGGAATAACTTTGAACCGTATTATTGGAAGAAATACAAAAAAAAAAAAAAAAAAAAAACAAACTTAGCTCTATATATTAATCTTTTTTAACTATTCTCTGTAAGTATATTATACTATATTTTTAGAGACTACACAAAGTTACTGAATAATTTTTTGTTTCACTATTGTACCTTGATGCGTAATATTATAAGAATAATTCGATCGAAGATAAATTAATCAATGGTAAAAAGATAAAAGGTAAAATGATCAACGGTAAAAATAATAGTAATAATTATAAGTTCAACAACTCTAAAGTTGAGTCATATTAGTTTAATAACTAATACATACAAGTTCAGTTATAGGAAAACGATTCTGAGCTTGAAGTAAAGTATGTGCTAAGCATATGTATCTGTATTCTTATTATTTAAAATAAAGATATGCACATACACTACATGGCCATTGATGACCGTCCACTTGCGATTTTAGACATTTTGTTAAATATCTAGAAAAATACATGAGGAATTATCCCGAAACTCTCAGTGTATAATTATAATACTACAAGTCATACATTTCCGTGAAGATTTTTTCTCGAAACTCCATAGGGAGCCGTCAACAAATTAAAAAAGAATGAAAATCTTTTGGATAACCCTGCCAAAGCTAATGTAGCAAAAGCGCTCAAACTGTAGATTATGATTAAGTGACTTATTGTAATAAACTGTGTTCATTTTTATTTCGATAGCATCTATACTCGTAGAAAAATTAAGGTTTTTATAAAAACAGTCCCTAATTTTTCCAAGATTTTTGCTTATAATTTGCAGAGTTCTTAATATAAAATAATATTATTTTTTGAAAATGTGACAAACACGATTGCAAATAATACCCTGGAATCAGAATTAAAAAATAATAGAAATCGTATGAAAAATGAGTAGGTTTATTAAATAATTTTTCCCTGCGCATGCGTCAATGATATCAAAATTTCATTTGCATATTATGTTAGCTAAATGTATAGAGCAACTTTTGTGAAAGTCGCAAAAACATAGCTTGAAATTCTGAAAATAATCGTCAGTAGAATAAGTTGAAAATACGTTGTTCCCAAAATGAAGCGAAAAAATGAGGGATTTTATCCAAATGTAGTAGTACGTCCCATATTGTGTATTTTATATTGACACTAGTCAATGAAGATACCTTTCATTGCACTTCATTTAACAGAATTAACTTAAATCACCTTTTTACAGTTATTTATTGAATTTATTCTGCAAATGTATTTAAAAATTTAAAAATATTTGATTTTTTCATACATTACAATATTTTTTTTCCTCCTAGATCATTGGAATAATAATATTGAGTTTGTGCGTAACCACCTCCTTTCCATATAGTGCCGTCAATTTTGCATCTGGAATTATGTTTTTAGGCAGTTTTCCCTTCTTAGTGACAACTTTTCTGTTGCTGATATCGATACTCGCTTCACCAACGGCTGCCGATATGATTCCTAAAACAATTTTTGTAAGTATTGAATGATTCTTATAAATAGAAAATAACTGTTAAATATTTAACTACTAAGAATGTATTTATTTATACAAAACATTGCTCAATGGTGCACAAAACAAGAACTTTAATATGAACTTATACAATTAAAATAAAATAAAATATCAACGTTTCGCGCCGTCTTCAGGAAAATATGATATTGAAATGACTAAAAGTTTACTTCCTGATCGAGAGATAATATTTCTAATAAAATAAAATCGAAATGAATCAAAAGTTTAAAAATGTTGCCACTTACACGTGAGTAAAAATTAAAATATTTCAAAGAGATACAAATTTAAGATTTAATGATGTTATGCCATATTTTTGGTATATTATAGGATAAATTATCATTACAAGTAGTAATTGTAGTGCTATGTAATCCGAGCACTAACTATTAACCAATATCTATAACTATTAACCATCTTCATGTCGAACTGCCACAAGTTATATATTACAAGGTAGGGGGGGGGGGTGTATAATAACTTAAAAAGAGATCCATAAAAGATTATAGAATAAAATTTAAATAAGACATGCAAAATTTCAAAGTTTACATAATCTTATTTTTAATTTTAAATGCAATCTTATAAATATAAGATCTTATATGAGGACCCCAGGAGCCACGGGGTATAAGTGACAAAAATGAAAAAAAAATGAACTAAGTGGCACAGACGACCTGGAAATATGCTTGTTACTTTCCAGGCAAAGAAATGTAAAAGTTTTTTTTATTATTATTATGTGCTGTGTTATACTCTAGAGATAAACCACTTTTTACAAAAAAAAAAAAAAAAAAAAAATCAATATTGATTAATTGTAAGTTACAATTAAACAGTACCGAAAATTGTACTCTACTTATTTACAGTAGTTGAAATAAGAATTCAAAGACCAGAATGAAACAAGTGGCAGTTTCCTATTTCAATTCAGTCAATTATTATTGAAGTTTAAATTTAACATCAATCGTCTTTCAACTCAATTAACTCATAATCGAATTTTTGTCACTTGTTCCCCTTCGTTATGAGGTCATATGGCATACAGTTTAAAAACTTTAATTAATTTCAGGGGAAAAAATCTGAAAAATTGACTTTATTCCAAAATAAAAAGTTTTGGTCGCAGAAAAAAAACTATCGGCTATAAAACTATCTAATGAATATGGATTTCAAATTTCGCCAAAATCGGTCGGTTAGTTTCTAGAGAAACGGGTCGTAAAGATGGCTATAGAATTGCACTCACAAGGAAGGTCTCCATACGGCCATACTCCGAAAAATCTGAAAAAAATTACTGAATGTTCTTCTCATGAGGATATGTAGGTTTATAAAAAAAAAATTATGTAGACATAAAAATTTCCATACAGTGTCCGTAAAAAAATAATGACCATTTCGTTATTTGGCGATTTATCATTGGTTGGCGATGGAACGTAATTTAAAAAAATTCTTTTTTGCGTCAAATACACTTCAAGGGGGGAAAAAGTTTCATGTTGAACTTGTTTAGGTAAATTTAATTTAAATAACTCTAGTTTTGACAGTTTTAGATTGTTTTAAGTATAATTTTGTTACAGCGATATTTATATTCAAATTTAAGCATTGAAATTTACGATTTAAAACGAAATTCATAATTTAAATTAATGAAAATTATTTTATATTCAAAGTCATAGTGAGCATTGTCGATTCGATTTTGTTTCTATGGAAACATCTGACTTTTATTTTTGAATACGCTTAAATATATGAAAATAATTTTTCTCTATGGCATTTTTTATATATGAAAATATTTTTTCCAGTGATAAATTAAATAACTATCCCAACAAGCAATATATATATGCAATGCAATATATATATGCTTATAATATATTAAACTCTCTCATTGTTTATTTTTGCATTGATTAAATACCATTTAAACGGATTCTAAACTCCAACAGTTTTCATTGCGTTAAAATCATATGCTTTTGGCCAAGAAAAGTGCTGCTTTCCAAATCGCGTGACGCTTTCGTCTTTTCACGCCAAATATTCGAAATAATTTTATTTTTTTACAAAGTTTCTACTGTAATTCCGACGCTAATTTTGGCTAATTTTTTTATTACATACATAAGTGGTTTAATTAGTGTTTTTTTTCCCAAAAAATTCAGAGTATTTCCAGTATGAAGACTATCCTTGTCAGTCTTGTCTTCCGTTACAGATATGTAACTATTTTTGATGTTTAGTTTGCAAATGAATATGAACCAAATGAGGACTTCGAAAAGATAAGAAATTGCGAATCATCAACATGCTGGCTATATAGCAATTTTTTTAAAGTTATTAAATTAAGTATATTATATTAAGTTTTTAAAGTTGTAAATTAATGTTTGTAATGTTTTTAAAGTTGTTACCTCAATTTTCATGTGTTTCAGTTCTTTGATGGAGAAATTTGAATTTTAATAAAACGATGTATGTGGATCACAATATATCTGCAACTTTTTTTTTCTTTTTGTCTTTTCTTATTTTTAAAAGCCATTGATGCTAGTCCTCTAATAAAACACGAACTACATTATCCTTGAAATAACTAATTCAATTAACCTTGATTGTTTTTATATTCACTGATAACTTCTTAACTACTTCAAAGAGGTTTTCATGTTTATCATAGCCATTTCTATAACTGATTATATTTTCGAAAACAATTTAACAATTTCAATATTAAGAATAAATTAAGTTTAATTTATTTTTAAACTATTTTAGTATTTAACTGTAAAAAAATTATAAACGTTTTGCTGACTTTATAATTTTTTTATTTTCACTTTTTTGGACTAACAGAAGTTTTTTCAAAAAAAATCCCCCTCCCCGCAAAAAAAAAGAAAAAAATCGCATGCGTCTACGTACTGATTCGCAACCAATTATTGACCACGTCCTAAAATATTTCTTTTATTTTTAAAAAAGTAAACTTTATTTACACGGTGAAAGCGTAACAGAGCTTTAAGTGCTAGTCACTGAGCGGCCGAAATCTCCTGGGTAAAGTTAAGTCTATGCGTGTTCGATGCATTTTTATATTCATAATAACTCCTCGGGAAATTAATTTTTGACTTCTTTTTTCAGTGTTCTTTTCTTAAAGGATGCCTTTTTTTTTTCTTAGTTGTCAAAATATTTCTAAAATTTATGCATAATTTTATGTGAAGCGTTAAAGTTTTAATTCCAATTCGTCAGTTTTTAAAATATAAAATATTAAATTGAGCACAAATTTTAGAAACAATCTGACAACTAAGAAAAAAAGTGCTACCATTTAAGAAGAGAAAGCTGAAAAAAGAAATAAAAAATATTAATTCCCTGAGGAGATATTTTGAATATAAGAATGCATCAAACACCCCATAGCCTTTACATTACTGAGAGAAATTCGGTCTCTGAGTGACTAGCACCCTTAAATATTATTCTTTTCACATTTTTTAAGTCATAAACGAGTTGAATCATATGTCACAAATGTCTTTGTAAAATAATTCTATAAATGCAATGAGACATTTATACATCTTCACTTTTCGAACAAAAAGATTCTTGTTATTTTTCAACTTACCTCAATATTAAAGAAAAGTTTCACACTGTCTGCATTTTTATTTTCACGGAGCGTCTTGAAGAGATCTTCACATTTAGAGCTAAATTTACTAACATTGACGTACTTTAAAATTCATCTTTCTAAGTTATTAAGAGTTCTGTTCCTGCCCGCGAAGACACTCGCGAGCTAGTGCTATTCCTATGGGGAAGCATTTTTCTAATTACTATTTGGCATTTTCACATTTTGAAATTTTTTTTCTTTGCATTGGATAGCTGAGGTCCCTTTCAAGATCGCACCTTGATTACTTTTTCGATTTTGGTCGCACGTATTTTCTATAAAGTTACTTTCATTTTCTGAACCAGTTCCGAAAGTGAAAGTAACTTTATAGAAAATACATGTAACCAATATCGAAAAAGTAATCAAAGAGCGATCTTGAGAGGGACCTCGGCTGTCCAATGAAAAAAAATTACTTAAAAATGTCAAAATATGAAAGAATTATTAGAGAAATGCCTTCCCATAGGAATAGCACTAGCTATCTTCGCGGGCAGGGATAGGACCCTTAGAACCAAATTTTCTTCCCACATGCATTACATAATGCACATGAAACATTTTCAGATTCTTATTTTTATCATTTTTAAATAGCCATTATTCCCCGTCAGAATACATCTTCTACGTTTTCCGTTTCCCAATATCGTTAGTTGTCTGTCATGTTTATTATCTGGTTTCAAAATGTAAAACGAATATGTTATGATATAAATTTATATACTGTACAGGGAATAACTGCACTAGATCCATAGATATTTCTTATGCATACTTATTCCCTTTTCAAATATTATTAAAGATTTATAAATGTTATGGAGTTGGTAATACCTTGTTTAGATATTTTAAATTTTATTTAAATTAAATATGATTAAGGCAGTCAGATTTGTATGTACTTTTCAGTCGTTTCACGTGTAAGTTTCTTCGTATGTTATGTAGCAAAGCGAATGGAAATAATTGAAAGCATTGCAAAAAAATTGTAAAATATGTAAACCAGAAAAAATATAGAGAATTTCAGTATTTAAAAAAAAAAAAAAAAAAAAAAAAAAAAAAAAGAATCGGGATAGAGAGGGAATTTTAAAATATTATTTTTAAAAAATCTGCATAAATATTCTATTTTTAACTTTTGATTGCTTTTCTTTTTTCACTTTTATATTTCGCTTCCCTTCAGTTTATTTTTAGTCTATATTATAATTTTACAAAATAAAGAAAAGACAAAAGAAACTGATAGCGAATAAATCAGTAAAAATTCTGGAATTGCTCCCCTAAAAAGTCTAATTGGATTCCAGTGGGCCGTACGCACCGCGTTGGAAACCACTGTTTGCTCCAGCGTCTTTTAAACCTTCATCACAGCAATACGCTCAGAAGTCGTCGTTTTGCTTCAGCGTTTTGTCATCTAGCGTGAAAAAAAAAAAAAAAAAAAAAAGCAATACTCGCGTACAGTGGCGCCAATTTTAGAAAAATATTGTGGTGGCTCAAAAATATTGGGTAGGCTGAAAAATATTTTTGTGAAATGGTCAGACCAGTTTATTTTTCTTTGAAAGGTTGACAGATGATGAAAGTTGAGAATTTTAACGCATTCGCTGCCGCTCATGCGCCAGCGCGTGATATGGCGCCAACTTTAAGGGGCCACTCACGTGCCAGCGCGTGATGTGGGGTGATGTCCAATAGCCAGTCACGCGCTCGCGCGAAAAAATCTTTCACTGATTCTTTGTTATAAAAAGTAAACCGGCTTCTGGGAAAAACCCACTTCTACAGTGCGGCATTAACTATCATCACATCTTCACGTAAGCGGCAGCGAACGTGTTAAGTCAAGCTATCACGTTTCAATAAAGTTGCAATTTTATGAAATTATATTTTCATGCGCTTTTTTCTTATGAAGACACTGATATGTAATGTTATGCCATGATATCATGAACATGACTACAAAATGAATCAGCAGAAAGTTAAGCATGGAGCAAAACATTTCAGTTGTTTGGGATTTACGCGTGTCAATCGGAGAATTAAAACACATGGTCATTGGCAAAATAAATTTTATTCTATGGAGAAACATGGATAATAAAATAATAATGAAATAAATAACTAGAACAATAAAAATTGGGTAAGCTATGATTCAAAATTATAGGGTGGGCTCGGGCCCCACGGGCCCATATAAGTTGGCGCCGCTGCTCGCGTATGCGTTTATCTAAAATTGTTTAAGTTATTCTTTATTTGTGACCATGAACCAACATCCCGCTCTACGCTTACAGATAATACTATTAAGATTTACAACTGGGACATTTTTGGGGAGAGAGTGTATTTTCATGGAATTAGAAACCTTTTTTAGGTGCGTTCGTAATTATGTAAATACGTAGCGCCTATAGTTGTCGTTCAGTCCGTCCGTCTGTCTATCCCCATATAACACCGCAAAAACATCCCAACCGAATCGTTCATTTCAAATTAAACCGAATCGAAATTTAAAATACATAATTATTGCATAATTTTGTCGAGTCATTTCAAAATTTATGAAGATCGGATGCATAGATCAATTACAGGGACAGTCAAAAGTATTCCGTTACATTACGGTCAACGGGAAAAAAAAGTTTCGAAAGCATTTTAAAGGTTATACACTCATTCGAACATAATAAAATTGACATGAACCTATGAAGTATATATATATATATATATATATATACTAAAATATACATTCTGTACAATCTGTGATGCAAAGAATAGGTATTATTAAATTACAGGGCTACACAAAAGTATTCCACTACGTAATGCTATACATGAAAACGTTGTTTTGAACGTGTTTTAATTACTGGGTGTCCCAAAAGTGACTGTTGGATTTTAAAATTCAATAACTTGTAAACGGTGACAGCTATTTAAAAAAATTTTGCAGGAGGGTTATATATAATGTCAGGAGTTTTTTTACCGTAATTTTTTATTTTAGTTCGAATTTCAAACAATAGGGGGCGCTGACGGCGATTGAAGGCCAGGTCGACACTTCACTCAGCACTGATCACCTGGCCTTCGATCGCCGTCAGCGCCCCCTATTGTTTAAAATTCGAACTAAAATAAAAAATTACGGTAAAAAAACTCCTGACATTATACAGAACCCTCCTGCAAAAAATTTTTAAATAGCTGTCACCGTTTGCAAGTTATTGAATTTTAAAATCCATCAGTTATTTTTGTATATTAAACTATTTCATATTTTATGAATATGATATACGTTTATGAGGTGTAGTAAGAGTTACTATTACTGTATATTTACAGGAACATAAAAAAGATTTCGATCACTACACTGTATCCAAAGTACTGTTTATTATAACAGCAAGATCTGAATATTTTTAAAACTTCGTTATCGTACGAACGCATCTCATTTGCTACGCTCCACGTGCAGTTTCCAACTTGTTTTAACTATGTATTTGTCTTATAGCCTTTTAAGAACCATTTTCAGAAAAGAAAACGTTTAATGTTTGAAAATACAATTAAATGAAATTAAAATAATACTGATTTTTCACACCGTGCATGATGCAATATGTATGAAAACAAGTAGCAAATGAGGCGCGTTCGTGCTATAATGAAGGTTTAAAAATATTCAGATATTTTTGTAATAGTATACAGTACTTTCGGATACTGTATAAAAAACCGAGTTTTTTTTTTTTTGTGCCCCTGTAAATACTATCTACTTTCTATTATGCAGGAAAAAAAAATTTAATAAAACTCAGCAATGTATATCAATATCATAAAATGTGAAATAGTTTAATATACTTAAAACACATCTCAAACAGTGTTTCTTCTTATAAAATTATGTAATGGAATACTTCTATGTGGCCCTGTAAATTAATAATAAATATTCTTTGCATCACAGATTATACAGATTGCATATTTTAGTATTTACCTCATAAATGCATATCAATTTAATTATATTTGAAAAAGTATAACATCATTAAAATTCATTATAAATATTTTTTCTCATTGCCCGTAATGTAATCTAATGCTTTTGATTGTCCCTGTAATTAAACTATACATCCGATTTTCATAAAATTTCAAACGACTCGACAAAATTATACAATAATTATATATTTTGAATTTCAAATGATTTGGTTGGATAGTTTTTGCTGTGTTACATGCGGATCGACAGACAGATGGTCAGATGGACAGACGGACTAAATGACGAGTATAGATGCTATGTATTTATGTAATTACGAACGCACCTAAAAATTAACGCATTGCAATGACTATATATTTGACAAGATTTTATGAATGTAAACTTTTTTTGGTGACTAATCCCGTAAGGTAGGGGTGCACAACCTGTGGCCCGCGGGCCAAACTGATACCAGTAATTTTATGCAGAATAATTTTCCTTATAATAATGACAGAAATTTTGCTATGAAAGAAAACAAACGTCACTTTTCAAATATTCTGGTGTCAAACGATTTTCTGGCAAAAAGGCATCGCTACCGTAAGGCATGGGGACGTCACTGCGACGTCGTTGTGAAGTCACATTGTGACTTTGTGACCATCGATTGTCGATGTGACGTCACGTGACGTCGATGTGAAGTCACAATGACTAAAATGTGAAGTCGTTATGGCCGTTTTAGAGCTCGTTTGTGACGTCGCATTGTGACCACTTTGTGAAGTCACGGTGAGACAAATTTGTGAAAAATCTGTCATTTGTGACTACTTTGACATTAACATCGTGACGAAACTGTGACAATAGCGACGTTGTGACAAAAGTTTTTTTAAAAGTAAATAACATGTTTTTAAGAATTTTTGTAATTTTCTAAAGATTTTTAAGAAAGTCAGATCTCAGTCACAATGTGACGTCACTGAGTGGTGGCATTTTGGTCACAGATATGATGTTAACTACAGTGACTCACAGTGACGTCATTGTGACCGTTACTGTGACCATGCATGCTATGAGGGATATTATAGCATTTCACACTAACTGAAAAAAAAATGTTATATGTAGCTGCTTTAATAATTATTATCTTCTTCTGTTCTTTAGGAATTCATGTTTCATATATTGGGTTTTAAATTTTACTTACTATCTGCTTTGGCAATGCTGAGTCTTGCAGTGAAACACTTAGAAGGCCAACATGAATTTGAAAAAGGCGTAACCATTTCAGTAAGTAAAAAAATACTTTTATACTTTAAATTTTTTTGTTAAGATATTTTCAGGAAATTTCAAGTTTTTGCTAGCCTTACCAAGATTTTAAAGTGGAAAAAAACAAATAATTTTTTTCTATTTTTTTCTCCTAAAATGTATATTTATGTATAAGTATTCCTTTTCAAATGTAAATTATTTTTTAAAAATCTAAAAATTTACGTTTAAAGATTAATTTATCTTTTTTCATAAAAAATAGTGCTTTTAGTCTACTTTTTTTTTTTTTTTTCAATTTTACTTTCTTCTATATGCGCAATTTCTTCTACGTAAAAATACTAAAATTGCAAAAATTTTGGACCCTTTTTTTTTTCTTTTTTCTAACGCATTTACGTGTTTTGTGACAGTTTTAACATGATTTTCCACATTTCTGTCTGTCATCTGTCTGTATTAAAGATGAGTTCGGATTCACTTTTTGAAGAGCTCGAGACCGAAACATTTCATGTCATCAGAGCCCAAACCCGATACAAAAAAAAAAAAAAAAAAAAAAAAATTCTTACACGCACACACAAAAAGCATAATATTTAAACGTTGTTCTAAATATAACATATCTCATTTTTTAACAACTTCTCTCAAGAAAATAAGTGTTAATCCTTAGTACATAATTAATTTTATGATATTTACATTTAATCTTATCAAAATAGAAGGTTAGAATCAAATAAAAATGCACTGCCCTACAGAGATTCTCAAATTTTCTCCTGCAACAAGTAAATCTGATGGTCGCATTAACGAAGAGTGTTTTATGAATAAATGAATGAAATTTGTGGAATTTACGATTTATATGACGAAGAGTCGAACAACAAAAAATGCGTAACTTGTTCTTGAAAATCAGCTTAAATTAAAAATTTGGCACCGTTAGCTGAAAGATCCGAAAAAAGGAAAAGAGGAAATGCTGCTCGATTGCTTATAATTGGGAATGAACGTACGTTTGAAAGTGACTTAGTGACATATCATGTGCAGAGCCAGAGTATGAATTTAGTTTAAGAAGAAAAACAGGTAGAAACACTAACGTTATTTCCATATTAAAAAATGATAATTACTAGCAGATAATAGAAAAAATTGCAAAACTTATTGCAAACTAATGCTGATTGATTTTAAAAGAAGTATTTATTTTGTAAATAAAATTAAATTAAATTAATATTAAATATTTTTTGGTGTTAACTATAAATTTCTGAATAAAAATCGTGTCAGCTTGGACAACATTGTTTGCGGCATGTATAATGTTAATATAAGCAAAATATTTTATGAAATTAACGCATTTTTAATCAAAGACTCAATCTATTTTCAAATTAAGAAAGCTTAATATTTTATTTTATAATCTTCTGGAAATAACATGTTTCATGTTATTTTCGTGACACATAATAATACAGTCTCAGCAAAAAAAAAAAAAAAAAAAAAAAAAATCTTGGCATTTGCTATTTTAGACGTTTTGTTAAAGATCAAGAAATATACATAAGGAATTATTCTGAAAATCCAGGTGTGTAAACAAAATAGTACACATCATATGTTTTCGCAAAGAATTTTGCCCGAAATCCATCAGAGGACTGTCAACAAATTGAAAAAGAACGAAGATCGTTTGGGTAACCCTGTCAAAACTAATGAAGCAAGAGAGTTCAAACTGCAGATTATGATTAAGCAGTTTGATGTAATAAACTGTGTTCATTTTTATGAATATAGCATGTAACTCGTAGAGAAATTAAATTTTGTAAAAAAAACTGCCCTAAATTTTTCCAAGTTTTTTGCTTATAAATTGCAAATTTCTTCATTAAACACAATATTTCAGAAAATATGACAATCAACATTGTCCATAACAGCCTGTAATCAGAAATAAAAAATAATAAAAATTGTATGACAAATGAGCAGGTTCACTAAATAATTTTTTTACTGCGTATGCGTTAACGCTATTAAAATTTCATTTGAATATTATGTTAAATAAATGTATAGAGAAACTTTTGTGAACTTTAAAAATCATAGCTCGAATATTCTGCAAATTATTGTCGGTAGAACAAGATCAAAATCCGTTATTCCCAAAAGGAAGGAAAAAGATGAGGGGCTGTACCCATATTCTATTGATTAGTGCCTACACAATATTGCACGTACTACTATATTTGGATACTCGAAAAATCTGCAAATTATTGTCCATATAACAAGATCAAAATCCGTTATTAACAAAATAAAGCAAAAAGATAAGGAGCTGTTTCATATTATAGTAGTACGTGCAATATTATGTTGGCACTAATCAATGAAATATGGATACAGTCCCCCATCTTTTTGCTTCATTTTGGGAATAACGGATTTTCATCTTGTTCTATCGAAAATAATATGCAGAATTTTTGAGCTATGTTTTTGAGACTTTCACAAAAGTTGCTCTATATATTTAACTAACACAATATGTAAATGAAATTTTAATAGCGTTGACGCATGCGCAGTAAAAAATTATTTAGTAAACCTTCTCATTTGTCATACAATTTTTATTACTTCTCAATTCTGATTACAGGGTGTTATGTACAATGTCTATTGTCATATTTTCTGAAAAGAACATTGTGATTTATGAAGAACTCTGAAAATTATAAGCAAAAAAACTTGGAAAATTTTGGGACCGTTTTTATAAAAATCCTAATTTCTCTATAAGTTTACATGCTATATTCATAAAAATGAACAGACTTTATTAAAATGAGCCACTTAATCATAATCTGCAGTTTATATGCTTTTGCTTCATTAGTTTTGACAGAATTATACAAAAGATCTTCGTTCTTTTTCAATTTGTTGACGGTCCCCTGTTGGATTTCGGTTAAAACTCTTCGCGAAAATATATGAAGTATACTATTTTGTTTACACTTCTGGAGTTTCAGAATAATTCCTTATATATATTTTTTATATTGAAGAAAACGTCTAAAATCGCAATTGTCAAGATTTTTTTTTTTTTTTTTTTTGCTGAGACTGTATAGTTCGTTCAAAAAAGAAAGAAAGTAGTTCACCAAAAGGATAAAATTGAACATTTTTCATTTCATTTTTAGATGCATTCGTAATAATATAATTACGTAGTATACAGGCCATTTTCACCATTCGCTTATATTTCACGGTAACGGACTTGAGAAGTAACGAATTTGACATTTCAAATAAAACTAAAAAATAAATAAATAAATAAATAAATTTAAAAAAAAACTTTTTAAATGAACTAGCTTGTATATTTTCAAACTTAGATAATAATTTACATATCTTCTAAAACTATTTAGTAAACTTACTTAGAAGCTTACATTTCATGGTAACGGACTTGACATTTCAAATAAAACTATTACAAATGAACTAGCTTGTATAATTTCTAACTTAGATAATAATACACATACCTTCTGAAACTATTTAGAAAACAATATTTAATTACAAAAGTGCAAAAATCATTGTTTTAATATTAAAATTTACGGTAACAGACTTGACAGTGAAAAAAAAAAAAAATCTTGATAAAAATTTATTTTTGCCACTATTACATTATTTCACAATTGAAGAGTAAAAAATGGCAAGTAGTAGTTGCGTGAATAGTTAAACTATATCGCCGAATATTTGCTGCTAACTTTAGGCAGCATTCGAAACCTATTTTCACTAAAATAATCACAAGGTAACGGACTTGACAAAAAGTGAGGGCAAAAGATTTCTGGCAATTTCTTAGAGAAAACATCTTTTATAATATTTTTTTCATTAATATAGAACACTAACAGTTCACATTTAAAATAATTAAACCTTTTTATTTAAAAAAAGTTAGCTCAAATTTAAAGAAAACACAGTTTAAAACATAAAACTTGGAATGGGACAGACATTTTTGCTTAGAATGAAAATTTCAAAGATTTATATCTCAAAAATTTGTATTGATTTTTTTTTTTAATTTTTCATGTTATAAATGTTCAATATAATCTTCTTCAGCTAATGCATAACTCAAATCAAACTTTAAATATTAATTTATGTTTGAATTTTCTTCCTTTTACTATGGGACAGCATATGTAAGCGAAATTTGAAAATGGCCCATACTATTATATAAAATATAGTCCATCTGTCGGTTTGTCCGCAAATAACAGAGCAAAACTAACCCGATTGAGTTGTTTGAAATTTAAAATATATAACTGTTGCATAATTTTGTCCAGTCATTTAAAAAATTTTCAAAATCGGATGTATAGTTCAATTACAGGGACAAACTAAAGTATTCCATTACATTACGGCCAATACTAAAAAATTATTTCAAGTGCATTTTAATGTTGTTACACTCTTCCGAACATAAAGAAATTGATATGAGCTAAAATATATTCTAAAAGATACATTCTGTACAATCTATAGTGCAAAGAACATTTGTTATTAATTTACAGGACCACACAAAAGTATTCCATTACATAATGGTATAGAGGAGCAGACATTGTTTGGGGCGCGTTTTAATTATTTTAAACTATTTTTCATTTTATGAAAATGATATACGTTTTTGAGATTTACTACAAAATACTTGCTATATAATAGAAAGATGATAATATTTACAGGGACACACAAAAGATTCCGGATACTATACGATATCGGAAGTAACTGCATATTATTACGCCAAGATATAAATAATTTCAAAACTTGGTTATAGTACAAAAGCACTTCATTTGTTACGTTTGATGTGCATTTTCCGTTTTGTTTTAAATACCTGAAAAAATATATTAATATTCTGTATTGCAATTGAATTATTTTTTGATATTTTGCATTTTTATTTTCTATTTTAGGTTCTGGGTCTGATAAACTGCTTATTATTCTCCTTCAGCACTTACTATTCCTTGAAATCTTGTAGAGCCAGCTAAATAAAATTGCCTGAGTACATACCAACAAACCACAAACTGTTTGCTCAGCCATATTTATTCACAATTATAAGCTTTTCTTATATCAAAATCTCACTGTTTAAGGAAGTATGTTTTGACTTAACAAAACATTTTTATATGCGGTACATGTCTCTTTTAATCATATTCATATATACTGTAATTGTACAATAAAATGTAACAAATAACCAGTGAAGTTTAATAAATATTTTTATCTCTTTGCTTGTTTCTGTATTATAAGTATTTTACATAAATTGAAATTTTTATATGCATAATAATTGAGGACCTCAGACGCCAAGGGGTACAAGTGACAAACATTCGATTTGTAGTAAATTGAGTTCAAAGGTAATTGACGTTAAGAGGCTACTTCATTCAAATGAGAAGATGAGTTCGCTAATGCTAATCCTATGGAAGAAATATATAAAGATATCTCGGTTGCATTTCAATATTTTTAAATGATTTTTTCTGCATTGGATAGCTGAGATGTGAGATCGATTTGAATGCAGACCTTTTCTTATTTTTTCGATTTTGTTTACGGTTTTTTTTTTTTATGAGCACGCTTTCACTTTCGGAACCGGTTTGGAAAGCGAAAGCACCCTCATAAATATATCTGCAACACAAATCGAAAAAGTAAAAAAATGCTCTGCATTCAGATCAGTCTCAGCTATCCAATGCAGAAAAAATCATTTAAAATATTGAAATGCGTTCGAGATATATTTATAAATTTCTTCCATAGGATTAACATTAGCGAACGGGTCTTTTTATTTAACTGAAGTAGCCCCTTAAAATTGAACATCAATAATAATTGACTGAATTGAAATAGGAAACTGCCACTGGTTTTCATTGCAGTCTTTGAACTCTTATTTCAATAACTATGAAAAATATACTTTTCTTTATAATTAATTTGTCTGTGACCCTAGCTCAATCCTTTTAATTTTGTCACTTATAAGGTACTTGTATCCTATATGGACAGTGCTTTCAATATGGACACACCTAATCTATATTATAAAGGCCAAACGTATCTGTGCGTAACGCATACGTCATTTTGCGCATGGCAACACTTTCAAATTTTAAATGAAATTTCGGTATTGCAATTTTTGCTACTAAAAATTTTTAAACTTATAAGTATTGCACATTTTCAATTTTTACACCATCGTGTAGGGGAAAAAAAGTACTTTTAAATGAAATTTGTTTGTAAACTGTATCTTTATTTGTTTTTGAAATATTATTTTTTTTTTTTGTAGCTTTTAATGTCTTTTTTCTAATCGTGGCAACGGGAGTACTCCATTTTTATTAAAAGAAAAAGAAAAAAGGGAAAAAAATTATTGCTGTATCTTTATGTTGCCCTTTTCTCATTAAAAGGGAAAAAACTGAAATTTAAATATCTTCTGTTATAAAACCCAGCGAATTTTCATTTCATTTATAAAATTTGATTTACACGTAAAAGAATATAAACAGTTTAATATCTGTTTTAGCTAATAGCATTGAGACTTCAAGTTTTGAATCAAAATGATCAAATTAAAATGCTAATTATTTTTTGAATTGGTGAATATAGATGCGAATTGTGCATTTGTAAATTTTGTTATGGTGAAATTGATGCCAGGTTTAGATTTCCCGGGAAAAATTTATGATTGAGTCAAAGTTGAATAAATTTTGCTTTACTAACATACAATACTAGCACACGAGCCTTAATTGATAACTTTATCATAATAACATATCTTTATTATTTTTACTGCTTGCATTTACGATTAAAGTTTAATTTTAACAATTTCTTCAACTTATTTTTGTAGAAATAGTATTTTGTTAGTTTGACGATAAATATCGTTTGTTTAGAGTTAGACGTACCAATATAAAATGCATTTTTTACTATAACTAATTTTGTAGTTTTATTATAAATCAATGAAACAGTTCCTTCTTAAACATTTTCTTTCGTCAAAATTTGACGGGTTCTACCTTGTATTTTTAAAAGTAGCAATTTTGATAGAGAAATCGCGCTACACGTCCGTGAAGAAAAGCAGTTGAAAAGATAATTAAGCCAGGAAAGTACAAAAAAGCGCACTGTTCCCAATTAGAAGGAATCTTGATGTTTCGTGGTGTGCTGATAGTAAATGCAGCTAAGTTTAAATTCTTATTAGATATTGTAAAATTAATTTAAATATGGAAAAGTGGAGTATTTTAGAAAGCTTTTAAAACATATTTTTGATTGCGATTTCATATATTGCTTTAAAAAGTTTTCTTTATTTATTTATTACAAGATTTAATAAAACTACTACTGATTCCCAATAGGGACATCTTATGCCCGCATTGGAAGTACAGCAGGTGAATCTTCAGATTCACAAAAATAGAAAGCTAAGCGAAAACAACTACTTTATTTCATAATATTTTGTATTTGTAGTAACTGAGATGCTTTGCATCGGTCT
Source organism: Maratus speculifer (assembly GCA_964019185.1). Lineage (NCBI taxonomy): Eukaryota > Metazoa > Arthropoda > Arachnida > Araneae > Salticidae > Maratus > Maratus speculifer. The sequence continues at coordinate 311,516,821 of OZ025296.1, read as the reverse complement.
TCGAAGAGCCACAACCGAAAATGATCCTCCGTTCTTAAGTTCATGTTCTGAAGATATTTACTGTGCCCTCCCCTCCCCTGCAATACTTTAAGATATATTTTTTTTATCCCCTCTCATCTAAAATTCCATAGAAGAGCGGTTCTTCCATACACCCTGTTGTAGTAGATCAATAAGGGGCCACCTGTTCATAATAGGGACTGGTGGTTCCTTATATGGACATTTGTAAAATAAACCGGAATAGATACAAAGTCGCTAATTTTTATAATGATAGTTAACAGTCCAAGGATTATGGTCATAAATTTTTGGTGTCCTATCACGTGTACATGGGGGTGAAAAAAATTATTTTTCCTTAGGGTGTCCATTTTAGGCACAGGTACCTTACCCTTTGGCTTCTGGAATCTCAATTGTAATGGTACTGTTAAAAAAAAAAGAAGAGGAAGGAATCAAGCCCTTATAACCGCATGGGCAAATCGGGACCTTGCCCATGGGCCCGGACCATAAGGGGCCCCAAATCCATGCATTAAATTATAAAATATTTATTTTATTTTTCGAATTTCAACTCTTCCACGTGTTGAAGTTATTAAATTCATCTCAAAAGAATGTATAACAATCTACTAAAGTTATATAAAGGAGTTTTGTTCAGTACTAAAGAAAAAATATGTGTACTTTATTAATTAAGGCATTTAATTTGGAATTGATGGAGCTAAAAATTTTCATCTATTTATATCCAAGGTACGAAAATATGTTTATGCATTACACATGCACATACGTGTGATCATCAGTTCTATTTGAATGAGTTTGCAACGATTCAAAAGGGGCCCCTTAATTTATCTTTTCCCAGCACCCCAATTAGTCATAATTGGGGCTCATTAGTCAGGCCTGGGAGGAATATTCAATCATTATTCTGGAAAATCGTAGAACACGAATGCCTTACACTGTAAAAAGTTTCCATTTATTAACAGTATATACAATTTCTGTATTTTTACGGGTGTTTTTTTAGATGAAAGTGATTTTGTGAATGAGCCAAAAAGTATTGCGAACATTGAGAGAATATTCTTCACAAATAATGCTAAATTTTAAATTTTTCTGAAATTATAGGATTTATTTTTGTTATTGCACTGTAAATGAAAGAAAAAAAAGAAGATCCGTTAAAACATAGAAAGTATTTTTAGAGTGTAAAAATATAGAAAGTTTAAAGCCCTATCGTGAAAATAACAAATTAAGAACACTTTTAGTACTATTATTTGTCAAGGATAATATTAATTCCATGTTCGCTAATTCTTTCATACCTGTGCTATATCATATCAATATGCCATTTATCACATATCATATCATTATTCTAATATGACGTATGGTGAAATTATTGCTTAAAGGGATTCCGTGATACAAATATCTTCAATTTTTCTAAAAATGTTTATTGCATTAAAAATTTCTTTGTTTTTTTATGCTTAAAATGATGTTTAAACCATGTTTCTATCTTAAATAGAACAGGAAATATTATATTGTTTGTTTTGGTTTGTTTTTAAAATCTAACTTTCAAGCAATAATTGTCATAAAATTAAATTCTTGTGGAAATGCGGTTTTTTTTTTTTTTTTTTTTTTTTTTTTTTTTCCCCTTATGGATGTTTTCACCATTTTTCCTATTTAAATGGTTATAAGTCGAAAATCGTTAGAGATAAATGGTTCAAACTTAGAATATGTCTTTTTCAATTGTTTTACTTTAATTTTAATTCAGAAAATTAGAAAAAAAAAATGTTTAATTTTGAGAATATGATATTTTTTTTTTAAGTTACATCATTTTTTTCGTAAATATTAACTTTAAATATTTTCATTTTTTACATAAATTAATATTTTTAAAAATACTGAATAAAGATATATTTCTGTTTATTTCCATGAAAAAGAATTGAAATTCCACAAGTAATATTTCGAGTTATGAAGATTTTAAATCGTCCCATTTTTTAAATACATTTTTAATTTTAATTATTATTATTTTTTTTTAGTTGCAAGAAGTTTATCGTATGATTTTGTTTGCAAATGATATGGTTAACCATCTCAAAAAATTACAGAATTTGAACTCCAAAAAATAAAAATTATTTTAAAATGTGTTCCGACCCCAAAAAGGACTACGGTCTAAGACTATAAAAATGATATTTTACGACTTTAATGGAAACCTTAAATGTATCATGCAGCAATTATTAACTAACAATACTATGTAAAATTTACATAAAAAAAATCTAAAATATCGAGTCTCTATATAACGAAATCCACCGTTCCAGTAAAAAATTCGTTATATAGAGAAATTCAATGTATAGAGAATGATGTTAAAAATTGTATTTAATGTGTGAAATTTGTACAAATATTATTTTTGATCTTTTGAATTAAGAATTTGAAATGTTTAAAAGTAAATATTAACCTAACACTTTATTTCTTAATTATTTAAGCTGTTTCAAAAAAGAGAATAGACATTTATTTGAAAGCTTAGTGAAAATCAAATAAGGAAGACTTGCATTAATTTCAGACGAAGAAATCTGTAATTATTTGTTGTTTTGATTTTAAAATTGTTACGCTCTCAAAAAAGCTTAAATTTTAGCAAGGAATGAAAAACTGTAGTAAACATTTTCCTCCATTTGGAGGCCTCTCTTATGTGCCTCTCATTGATTCCTCTCTTACATGTGTATCAATCCAATTGACTCTGTTTTGAGAAGGATGTGGAAAGGTGTGTGGGAGGTGGGATGAATTCGTTGGATTTAAAGAACAAGGATATAAGTAATATAAAAAAGCACTGAACGATAAATCAAAAGTAAGTGATGAAAAATTTATTCCATATGATTTCGAATATTTTTTAAAACTGAGTAAATTAAGACCAATTTATGAAAAAATTCGTTATATGGAGATAGATATTTCGCTATATGGAGACTGTTTTTAATGTAATCATGCGAAAAGGGGACCGTTCCTACAAAAAATTCGTTATATAGAGAAATTCGATGTATGGAGTTTCGTTATAGGGGGACTCGACTGTATTTGTATTAATAAATGCAGTGTTTGTAGGTATATATGTTGACGATGGCTAGAGAAACGCTGTAAAAAAAATTATGTAACGTTACTCCATAAAATTATTGGCAGCGTTCCTGCCTCCATTTTATTCAGTAATTTACTCAATATAACTGGTGTCACACTACACTAATATGCAATATTACCACCAATTATAGCATTTTAACTCTTCATCTACCGACGGTACATATAAGTATCATTAAAATTACTTATTATAAAATTCTTTTAATGCATCGATTAGTTATAATACTGTTTAGAATGAGTTGCAGATACAATACTTTATCTTGTTCCAAAAAAAATTATTGGTTACACAAAACAAAAATATTTTTAAAACGATGATTTCGTTTGCCTTTGTATCTTTTCAGCTTTCTTGGCGCTGAGAGAGAGGATGGTGATCTTCCAATTCTGAAATATTTCTATATTTATATTGTAAGAACATCGTTTTTGTACATTTTATAGTTCTGCAAAAAAAATACTAAGAAAACAATTTAAAATAAAAGATTCGGTGGGGTTATAAATATCGCACAAAATCCCCGTAAATTCAAATTTAATTAATCCTCCTAAATCCATCAATCCTTCTAAAATTCTTCAAAAATTAATTAAATGATTATGTAAATATTTTAATCTAGTTTAAACAATTAACGTAAAATGCTGTAGAGTGTAAAATTTTCATGAATTCACAATTCGGTAGATAAAGAGTTAAATTGCAACATCATATTTAAAGTTAAATTACTCCATAAAATTGGAGAAAATATGCTGCCACCAATTTAATGGAGCAACATTACACAAAGTTTTTACAGCGAATCTATTAAGCATAGAGAATTATGAAGTCCATATTTTGAATAAGCATATTCCTGCGCACTTGAGATGCAAATTTTCATTTTTTTTAATACATATTGCATATTTTATATTTTACAACTTTCATACAGTTTTCTAAATTGTACTTTTCGACATTCGTAAAAGTTAACTGATTTCAATCTTCTACCCCAATATAGTAGATTTTGCCCATGTTTCAATAATCTTTTTAGCACTTTCCAACAAAATTGAAAAGTGCTAATGCATTCAGTTTGTCTGTCCGTCTGTTCACGCTCTAACTTCTGTAAATAAACACGGATTTTCATAAAATTCATAAAGCTTATATACTATCACCAAAGCATGTTTTGTATTGCATATGAAGTATATACGATTGATGGTTCATTTACAGGTACACCCAAAAGAATTCGAAAAAAAAAATGGTATATGAGGAAAAATCGTTTGGGGAGTATTTTAATGATATTACGCTATTTTAAATGCATTGAAATTAATGTAAATCACTGAATTTCACTAAGATCACGTTAAAACAGAGTATTCGTAGAATTTTTTATTAATTTACAGGGACATACAAAGGAAATCGTTTACAGTACTGTCCATGAATAATAATTGCTGGCGAGTACGTTGAAAAATTAGGCATGCGCATTCAAATTTAATTAATTTTTTGCATATTACTCTTTATATATAAATTCTATACCTCAAATACAAAGCAGCACAAAAATATTCGCATATCATTTTCTTTATTAGAGGAAATTGTTGATGGGGAATTTTCAACTGAAATACATGCATCTCCTAAACGAACTGAATTTTGGAACGCATGATGTTAATAGATACTAATATCTGTATCATATACAGGGCTACTGAAAAATTCGGATAATGTTCCAATTGTAGATGGGAACAGCTGAAATTCGGTTTTGAAATACGTTATTCATTTCCATATGGTGAAATGACACGTAATATTTTAATTTTTAAAACGGTGCAATTTTGTTACATTATTCTGAATGTGTTGGAAACTGCTTCGTAATCTATGCTTAACATATGATTTTTTCTTTCTTGTTTTTTTAAGTTATCAGAGCATTTTTTTGGATGGGGGAAGGGGGTATTTTTTAAAAAGAGACATCTGCATTAAAATATTTTGAATTGGTTCATTGCCCATATGATGCTATTTTGTACATTGTTGCAAAAAAAAAAAAAAAAAAAAAAAAAAAAAAAAAAAGATAATTTTATTTATATTCAACTAAAAATTTAAAAACATACTTATTTGCGAATTTTTTTAAAGTATAATGAAAAAAAAAAAAAAGATTGCCTCTAACAAGGAAGGTCTCCATACGGGCAAACTCCGAAAAATCTGAAAAAATTACAGAATTTTCTTCTCATGAGGGTATATACGTTTATAAAAAAAAAAAAAAAAAAAAAAAAAAAAATGGCGAAACCTCCGTACCTTGTCCGTAAAAAAATAATAAAAATTTCGTTATTTGGCGATTTATCATCGGTTGGCGACAAAAAACAATTTCAAAATTTCTTTTTTTTTATGTCAAATACATTTTAAAGGAATAAAGTTTCATATTCAATTTGTTTAGATAAATTAAATATCTTTGATTTTGTCAGTTTTAGTTTGTTTTATGTATAATTTCGTTTTATTGATATTAAGATGTATTTGTATTCAAATTTAACCATCAAAATTTGAGATTTAAAACGAAATTCAAATTTAAATTAATTAAAATTATTTCAAGTTGAAAGTCCAGTTGAGCATTGTCAATTCGATTTTGTTGCTATGGAAATAGCTGGCTTTTATTTTTGAATCCGCTTAAATGTATGAAATAATTTTTCTGAATAAGAATTTTTTATACATGAAAATATTTTTTCCAGAGGTAAAGTAAATAACTACAGCAATGTATTAAACTCTCTCGATATATTAAACTCTCTCTTTGTTTATGTTTAAATTCATTACATACCATTTACGCGCATTCTAAAAATCCAACAATTTTCAGTTGCATTAAAATCGTTTGCTTTTGGCGGGGGGAAATGTTGCTCGCCAAATCGTGTGACACTTTGGTCTTTTCACGCCAAATATTCGAAATTATTTTATTTTTTTACAGGTTGCACTTTTCTAGTGTAATTCCGCCGCTAATTTTGACTGATCTTTTATTACATACATGGGTAGTTAAATTAGTATTTTTGTCAAAAAATTCTGAGTATGCCCAGTATGGAGACATTCCTTGTAAGTCCATAAATGAACGACTAATAATTATATTTGTATCACTTTAGTTTCAAGATAATCAAACTAGTCATTGGGGGCCACCGCAATACTTACCCATCATGGATAGGCATATGAAAATAAAACATGTGAAAACTGTTTATACAGTGCATTGCAATTCCAAAACAAAATTTAAATATTGTTAATATGCATATTAATGCTCTATTAATGAATTGCTGATGTACCAATTTCGACAAATTATATAAAACGCCAAACTACTCAAGTAATACCGAACTGCGTAAAAGAAACATCCTTATAACTCCAAAAATAATTATAATATAAACTAACAGTTTACTGCGTTGGATTAAACGTCTCATTTTCAATTAAAATATACCTTTGAATTGAAATTTGAATGAAATACAGGGTCATGAAAAATCGAAGAATGTGGAAAACAGGATTACAAATATCTCGGCAACTAATAATCCGATCGACTTCGTTTTATATGCAAAATATGTGTTATCTTATTGCCTTTTACGTCCATTCCTTAGAACAAAAACATTTGGAAATTTTTATATACCTTTCATCAGAACGAATTTTTCGAGAGTCCGAAAAAAATAGTTCCGGATAATCGAGGTTGCTGATATTAAATAGGCTTCTCTCAATTCTTACATACTAATTACATACAAAATTTCAAGTCTCTATCTCAATTTGTTCGGGATATAGAGCGTTTACAGACAGACAGACTGACAGACAGACGGCAAAAATTTTTTTCTAAAAATATGTTTTTCGGAATCTCCACTATCTAAAACGTGTAAATCCGTCAAAAAATTTCTCGATTTTCAAAGCGATTGCAAGACTTACCCTATACTACGTATGATGGGTAAGTAAAAACAGCTGAAATATCGTAAGGCTTTGAGATGACACCTTGGAAAATAGACTTTTACATTTTTATTTTTTGTTCTAAAAGTTGAAATTAAAAAGTTGTAATAATCAAGCAAATTGTGACTACTTTAAAATTAATTTGATGTCCTCTTCCACCAATTCAAGGAAGAAACCTCAGCCAATTTTTCAAAAATCAATCTTATGAATTAAAGCTGGTGAAATCATTTCTTGAAAAATCTTCTATCTTTATATAGGAAAATAGGGAAAAAAAATTCCATTATTTAGTGTTTGAGAAAGTCTGCCTATCAATTTAATTTGTTTTCTTACGGAAATGGATTTACATATGTGTCAAAAAGTAGTCCATTTGCATTTGAAAACGGTATAAATAAAAATGAATATATAAATATACAGTCGAGTCTCTCTATAATGAAACTCCATCCAACGAATTTCTCTATTCAACGAATTTTTTATTGGAACGGTTAGTTTTTTTATGATTACATTAAAAATAGTCTCCATATAGCGAAATATATACCTCCATTTAACGAATTTTTTCGAAAATGTTCTATCATAAGTTCAGAAAACACTTCAAATTATTTGTAGAATATAATTTTTTTTCGTTGATTTCTGGTTTGTATTTCATAGCTACATTCCTCTACCTTATTCCTCATGTCCAAAAAAAGGCATTTAACTCCCCCCCCCCTCCCCCGAAGAAAAACATCTTTTTGCATGGTTACAGTTGACTCTGTTTTAGCCAAGATGAGCATGCGTTCTTGGAAAAGATTGAAACATTTGCTTGCTAATGAGACGATTTGCAACTAGCACAAAGCATCCTAAAAGATAAAACTATTCCATTATTGTCTTGAAAACGGTGTTTGTTTCTTGGTTTGGATAGAAAGGCAGGAATAAGGAAGGGATAAGAGGGAATTGTAGAAAAGCTCGTTTTTCAGCAGGTTTTCATCTTCCTAAATTAACTTTCATTACTTTAGAGTTTAGAGAGGATGTTTGTTGTTAGTGGTGACTCGGAGCATTTTTTGTTGTGAGAGATCATTTGAATGAAGAATTGTAACTAAATGTCGTCTATGCTGGTGTAATTTTCTACTGCATTTGCATAAAATCGCTTCAAGTTTAAATATAATTCTCTCTGATAAAGTAATAATTTTTAAAATAATCAATAAGACATTTTGGAAAAAAAAAAGTAAGTGGCGAAAATGTTTGAGATTCTCAAAAAAAAAAAAAAAAAAAATCCGTTAACTATTTTAAAAACTTAATTAAACACCTCAAAAACAGTTCTGTTTAAAAATTTAAACATTAAATGAAAAAAAAAAAAAAAAAAAAAAAAAATTGCCGTTCTTTGTTTAACGAATTTTTCTATGTAACGAATTTTTTGTCTGCACGATGGGGTTCGTTATATAGAGACTCTATTGTATATACATATTTCCAATGTTCAATAACGTGAAACTTTGTTTATATTCAGAAATTCATTTTTGAATACAAAAGCATAATATTTGCTGGCATTTTTATCGAAATGGCTTCTGATCGAGTGTTTTTTTTCAATAAATTTAAATACATCTTGCGTTATAAGTGATTTTTTTTTTTTTTTTTTTTTTTTTTTTTTTTTTTGATAGGCGCTGTCGCGTCGAGAAATTCAATCCAAAACCCCATCTTTGGAAGCATCATCTGAAAAATTTTCCATCTTTATAGGAAAAAAAGAAGAAAAATCAATTCTTTTACATAGTGTTTGACAAAATCTGACATGTTTTCTTGCAAAAACGAATTTACAAATGGGTCCGAAATTGGCATTTGAAAACGGTCTTCCAAACGATACATTTATAAATAGAGTAGAGCAACTGTTACTATTGTCATACTTGTTCATTTAATTGACAAGAGATGGCAGCACTGAAAACATTTTAAGGAGTAATTTTGTGAGTATGCGAGTAAATGAAATTCAAACAAGGGCGGATCTGGAGAGTCCTCAAGGGGGGGGCGATTTTAGAAATTTGGAGACTCGACTTTAATGCGTGGGTAAGGGCTAATTTTTTCACTGCGGGTCATGTTGCTTTTATTTTTTGCTGCGGGTCGGGTCTGGGTCCAGTTGACTTCTAGTTTTTTCTGTGGGTCGGGTCTGGGTCCGGTTGACTTCTAGTTTTTGCAGTAGGTCAGGTTTGGGTCCGGTTGACTTCGTTTCTTTTGCTGCTGGTCGGGTTAACTAATGTTTATGTTGTGGATCACATTAGCAGGATTAGCAGTTGTTTTTATTCAAAAACTATGATGTGATCCATTTTTTGATAAGCAGTTTAAGAAAATACTGTAAAAATTATCGTTTTGAATAGAATTTCTGGAAGCGACAGCATGAGAAGGTAGAAAAATCCGCAATCATTTGACGTGCGAAGAGAAAACAGCGCTCGGGGCAAAGCAAAATGTGGAGCCCCTTCCCCTCTCCGACCCAGCTTTTTCTTGTAACAGGACAAAAATTACGCTGGTAGCATAAATTTGGCGTCCCCTAAATTTCCACGCACGGGCCAACCGCATCCTTCGCCTCCCCTTTCGCGCGGCACTGCATATTGTCTGTGATACACATCTTGAGAACAATTAAGTCTAGTTCCAGCCCAGCTCGTCTATATGTAGAAAAGCAATGCAAGCCTGATCTCGGGCCAGTACGAGCCTGCTAAAAAAATATTAAACCCGGGTTACACACAATATAATTCTCCGATGCTGATCTCTACACTGTAAAAGTTAGATTTCTGTATTGATGTTGCCAAACTACTTTCGACTGATGACGCACATTTATATTTATTCTCATTAAACACATATAATTAAAAATAGCTCATATTTTAACGTTCTTGCTTAAATCTTTACAAAGGGCCAGTGAGCCCGCAATTTTTTTTTATGGGCTCGGCCCATATGGCCCTTCAATTTTTTTGCCGGATCGCCCCGTTTATTTTGTTTATTGGCCCGACCTGTTGGAAAAATTACTCAAATTTTGTTGGCCCGTTAGAAAATTCGGACCCATTTCGCCGACTCGGACAGGCCCGGGCACATGTATACGTCTAGGCTGGGTCGGACACGGACCGAAATTTAACTTTTATTCCGAGCCGAACCCCGATTAGGGAAATTTTGGTCAGTGCGGACTAGAGATAAATTTGGGCTATTATTCCACAACCTGGTCCCGCCTGAGGCAAAAGCATTTTGCGGCATCAAGAGCAAAACCCGATAATGAAATTATACAATAGAAAAATTGCATAATAAGTAATTATAATTTTAAAGCTATTTTTATATTAAAAAAAGGCTGTTAAACGAAACATTTTAAATTTAATATTATCAAAAGAACAGTTTGATGTAAAATAAAAATATACTTTACGCATAAAAGGATTTTCATATGTTGCCTCTGTTTTAGTAAAAAAAATATTATGGACAATGGACTTGTTAATGAAGTGTGTTTCATGAATAAATGCATGGAACCTGTAGAAAATACTGTCTATTATCTGTCAAATTGTACAACATTTTTAAATTTTCTGTAAAAAATGCACATTTTTAACTATAACCATTTCATTCTTCATAACAAGCCTTCGTTATAGCATGACCCAAATAATAACTACAAATTAAAAATTTTAAAATTCAAAACTTTTTTAGGAACAGTGGAAACACTACTCGATCGCAAGAATATGGTAAATACATTTACTTACCGCTACGGCATCAGCAGAGATCCCAAAAGAAATGATAATTACTACAGTTATTTCTATATGAAAAGCGATTACGACTTGTAAGAAATTTAAATTATTCGGTAACCGCAAAATAAAATCAAAAGAAAATATTCTTTTCGCGTTACATGCGTAAATAATAATAATAAAAGATCCAATTGCAAAACAATCTCTGCCACAAACAAAAATCGAACTAAACACAAATTCATTATTCCCGCCTTTTTTCGTAGGCGCCAGATCGGCGGTCGTCGGCAATGCTTGAACATAAATCTACAGATGTAGATATGACAAATTATTTGTTTTGTTTTGTTTTGTTTCTCTAATAGCATTCAAATACTAAAATAAAAAAAAATTGTGCCTCTTTTTCATTTTTATCAAAATAGCAAGCCATTGATTTGAAAAGGAATAAGTACTAATTTTTAAGAGAAAAAAGTTTTTTACATAGTTCTATTCATCGATAAGTAACATTTTCAGATTTCAGAAAAAATGAGTCCGAATCAAATCAGTAGACCAGCATAAAAACAGAGCACGATTCGTATCGGACACGGGCTAAGTCTGAACCTGTGTCATCTCTACAATGCAGACATCTAAGAAGAATGACTACAGGCCAGACTCGATCTGGAAGAAAAATAAGTCAGGTCCAATCCAAATCAGCAGAAAAATGATGATCTTGATAGTATCAAATAAATGACGGCCGAGTTCTGAATGCGGTAAGACCAGACACAGTCCGAGCCTCGGGAACTTAAAAAGGCGCGGCCCGGGGGGGGGCGCTGAATTCTAGTTAGGATCCAACTCATTTTTTGCAAGGATGCATGTATTTTTGGGAAACGTTTATTGCCCAAGAAGTGAAGACGATCGCCCCCTCAGACCCACCATTGGGCCCGACCCAAATCTGCAGAAAAATAATGATCACGATACTGCTCGGTTCTGAAAGCGAGAAGACCTGACCCAATCCGAGCCTCGCGAAATTAAAAAGGCGCGGCCCGCCCCGGACTCGAGTTAGGCTTCAATTCATTTCCTGCGAGAATGCATGTCTTTTTAGGAAACTTTTATTAGCCCAAGGGGGGGGGAGGGGAGATCGCCCTTTCGCTTTGAAAAATGCCAAGGCGCATTTTCCTTGAATAAGCCAATGGCGGATCTAAAGGGGGCGGTTGCCCTTTGCCCCCCCCCCCCCCTTAGATTCGCCATTGCTTCTCCTCCCTTATGGTCTGGTTCGATCTTAGACCGAGCGTTTACCTCAAGGAAGAACGAAATCCACGCCAGGCCCGCCCTCAAAAGAAAAGTGTGGCTCGATCCCGCTCTACAGAAAAAAGTAAGACTCGATCCGCCCCGGTTCTGAAAGTGTAAAGACCTGACCCAGGTCCGTGACTTAAAAATGGCGCGGCCCGACCGGGGCCGCGCCGGTCTCGAGTTTAAGTCCAATCCTTTTTCCGTGCGGGCAACGTTTTCAAACCCTTTACTGGGCTCAAGGGGGGGGGGGGCGATCGCCCCATCGCCCCCCCCCCCTTAGATCCGCCATTGAATTCAAAAAACGTCTAAAATCATTATTATTTAAGCGATACGTGAACGAAAATTAAAATTTTTAAATAAAATATTTCCGTTATCAAAATGATAAATACTAATAACGAATAAATAAATAATAATTAAAAATGCGAATCTTATTGATTTACTAATTTAGGAAACTATTCATGTCAGAAGTTTGCACTTTAAATTGAAAATGGGATATATTTCATTAATATCAATATAATTAGCTCTTTTTTAACAATTATTGATTGAATATGACAGTATTTGTCTTTCATAAGTTTTTTTAATAATTATTATATTATTATTTATTTTTACTATTTGAGTTTTTTATAATTCGTATGTCTATAAAAATATATTTTATTATACACAGCAATAAACAGATGGCGCCACTACAAAATTTTATAAAAGTGAAGTAGTATCATTTTAATTGGGTGATTACTCATTACCTTCTGTAATCTACCTTGTAACCATGTGAATGCGATTTTCATTAGAAAGCAATGTCAGATACCTGCATAGAGAATTTTTTTCAAAAATACCCCCGTTAAATGTCAAAAATTTTCTAAATCCCTAAAAATTTTGTAACTCTACTGAAGGAAAAAATTCGAATTTTATCAGCTTCTTCAATTTGTCGACATCGAATATCTACATTCTTATGCTAAAAACAGCATTTCGATTTTAGGTAACTAAATTAATTAAAATTTTCAGTAGGTTAAGGGTGTATTCGAAAAAACACTTTTCCACCTTCAACAGCTTGAAATTTTCTGATACAATTTCAGACGCATTTTTAAAAGTAGAAACATGAAACTTGCTGAGGGGATTTTTGAAGAGACGTATAAGGTGCCGTGTAATATCATTTTACGCTCCATTCATTAGAATTTGATTTATAAACAATTACCTTCTCAGTATGACCCTTTTTTTTCGCTCCTAAATCTCCCGTTTTGAAAAATTTGGTACAAAATGCCGTTTTGATTGCATTTTTTTTTTTTTTTTTTTTTTTTTTTTTTTTCAATATTTTCTGCATTTATCATAGTATCGACAATCACAGCACTTTGAATACTTTCTCAAGGCTTGAAATACAATTTTTCAGAAGAAGGGAGTCTCCCTCCCAACATTTACAAATGGAGGGGAGTTTAGCTGTTTGGGAGGGAGATAAAAAGCTTTTAAAACCTATTGTTATATTATGTGCTATTTAAAGAATTACATGAATACAGACATGACAAAATACCTCTAAAGCCATTTTTATCAAAAACTCAAAGTAATTATGCAAAATGTTTTTTTTTTTTTTTTTTTTTTTTTTAAAGAAAATAAGTGAATTTTTTATATAATCTAATTTAGTTTTTACAGGGGATAAATTTCTTCCCTGTGCTAATTACTTTTAATTTACAGGTCTAGTAAACACTGTTTTCGGTTCAGGTTGAGTTTGATTTTAGGTATTCCTGCAAGTCGAGTTCGGGTAAATCAATTTTTTTAAAAGTTAGTTCAGCTAGGGCTCGAAAATTCAAAAAATGTTGAGGTTCCCAGCTGGGAACCTACATGAAAAGAATAGGTTTCCAGATGAAAAATGTAGGTTCCCAATAAAATTTATGTGTGAGTTTTTTGACGAAATTTGCCGTTTTTTCATAATCTTTTGACAAAATCTGCCATTTTATTGCGATGTTTTAACGAAACCTGCCGATTTATCGCGATATTTTAACAAAACCTGTCGTTTTTCATTATTTTTTTAACGACATTTGCCGATTTTACGAGTTTTTAATGAAATCTGCCGTTTTTTCGCGATCTTATGTTGAAATCTGTTGTTTTCTCGGTATTTTTTGAGGAATTTTGCCGTTTTTTCGTAATTTTTGTAAACGAAATTTGCCGTTTTTTCGCGCGTTTTTAACGAAATTTGCCGTTTTTCCGATCTTTTGATGAAATTCGAGCTTTTCCGTAATATTTTGACGAAATTACGTATCCCAAGGACCACTCAAGAGCTATATTATTGCGTAATTTACGCGATATAAATTCCCAGCCGGGAACCTGAGTGAAAAAATATACGTTCCCAGAAATGATGGATTTCATAGAATTCGCGTTTTTTTAAGCGGCATTTTGATAAATTCGGATTCATATGCAAGGGCGTGCGAAGAGAAAACTGCGCTCGGGACAATGTTTCAATTTAGTGTTCTTTTTCTTCTAACAGGCCAAAAATGATGTTAGTAGTAAAAAATCGGCTTCCCCTAAATTTCTGCGCCTGTGGCGACCGCCCACCTTCCGTACGGCGCTATTTATATGACGATCCTTCACGAAATTCACATTTTTTCTGCGATGTTTTCGCAAAATTTGCGTTTATTTCACAATCGTTTCACGAAATTTGAGTTCATTCCACGACCTTTTTACGAAATTCGCGTTTATTCCACGATCCTTTCACGAAATTCTCGTTTGTTTTACTATTTTTTTTTTTTTTTTTTTTAGAAATTCGCGTTTTACTGCTTTTTTTTTTTTTTTTTTTTTTAAGGAAAATAGTTTTTTCCGCGATACTTTGGCAAAATTGGAGTTTCTATCGTGATAATCTGACAAATTTTTCTGCAAACGCTTGATCAAATTCATTGTGAAAACATGCAATTCGGCTTAAAAGCTATGAAAAATCGGTTATCAAGCCGGAAATTCGGAATAACTATCTGAACTTCCGGGCTGATAAACGATGTTTCATAACTTTTGGAATCAAATGTTTTTTTTTTTTTTTTTTTTTTTTTTTTTTTTTTTTTTTTTGGGGGGGGGGGGGGGGATTTTAAACGGAATTACTCCGTTCTCGCGGCGGAAAAACGCACGAAACTTGCCAATCGATCGCCGGAAAAAAAAAATGCAAAATTTGACGATTAGGTTGCGGAAAAAATCGTGAATTTCAACAATTTTTTGCGATCAAAAACTCGCAAAGTATGTCATTCAGTCGCACGAAAATATCACAACATTTGCAAGATCGTGGGAGTTGATTGTAGTTTCAAAATGCAAAAATTTTCGGAAAATTCGTAACTTTTTTTGGGGGCGGGAGCCTCCCGCCCACGATATTTTTTTGGGCGGGATTACAAAATTTCGGGCGCGAATCCCGCCATCCGCCCTGAAATTCAAGCCCTGTTTCTAAATAGGATATTTTGCCAGTTTGATGCATATGAGAGTAAAAATGAATTAAAAAATAAATCGGAAAAAAGCAGTCATAACATTTCGCATTTCGGATAGGTAAATAACAACTTCCGGATTCCCCTCGCTGAAGCTAAATCTATATGCGTAAAATGCATTCGCATATTTACACTATATTCTCGGGCAATTAATATTTATAAGTAATTTTTTCTGTGTACTATTCTTAAGGGTCCTGTCCCTGTCCGCGAGGACACTCGCGAGCTAATGCTATTTATATAGGGAGACATTTTTCTAATAACTCTTTGGCATTTTGAAATTTTTACTTTTTATTTTTTACTTTTTATTTTTATTTTTTTTATTTCTATTTTTATTTTTGTTTTTATTTTTATTTTTATTTTTATTTATTTTTTTATTTTTATTTTCTTTATTTTTTTGCATTGGATTGCTGAAGTCCCTCTCCAGATCGCTCCTTGATTACTTTTTCAACTTTGGTCTCAGATACTTTTTATAAAGTTACTTTCACTTCCAAAACCGGTTTTGGAAGTGAAAGTAACTTTATAGAAAATATCTACGACCAAAACCAAAAAATTAATCAAGGAATGATTTTGAGAGGGATCTCAACTATCCAATGCAAAATAAATGAATAAATAAATAAATAAATTAAATTAAATTAAATTAAATTAAATAAATAAAAATAGACTTTAAAATGTCAAAATGCGAAAGAGTTATTAGAAAAATGTCTCCCTTTAGGAATTAGGAGCAGCTTTAAGGAGCTACTTCACTCACGCGAAAACACCGGCTCGCTAATGTTAATCCTATGGAAGTATTTCTTTAGACAACTCATTTGCATTCCAATACTTTTAAATGATTTTTTTCACTGAAAAATCAAGGTCAATCTCTACAAAAGCCGTTTTTTACTTTTAGGTTTTTTTTTTTTTTTTTTTTTTTTTTTCCATGAAGATATTTTTACATTCGAAACCAGTTCCGAAAGTAAAAAGGAATCTTACCAGTAGCCGAAATGTTCCGCCCTTGAAACTGGTTGGCAGATAGTGCTGAGTTCGAACCCAATTACGCACATTGGTCTAATCATTTGGAGTTTTCCGTAGTTTTCTTTGAACCTTGGCTTGCCTTTTGTAACTACTGGTTAAGTTCCCTTAGAATTACTCCCACGAAGGGCACCTCTCCCCTTAGGGTTTATATATCTCGTGTTGATAATTGGCCGTCAGAAACACAACGAGCCAATCAATTAAAAGTATCCTAATAATAATAATAATAATAATAAACACCTGTAAACATAACCGAAAAGTAAAAAATGTCCTTTGTTGAGATCGATCTGAACTAACCAACGCAAGGATAATAATCTTAAAAAATTGAAATGCAAATGAGATAACTTAAAAAATTTCTTCCATAGAATTAACATTAGTGAACGTGTTCTTTCGTGTGAATTGAAATAGCCTTTTAACGTAAGCTAAGAAAAAAAAAAAAAATTAAAAATAGGAAGAAAACTTTAATTTTAGGAAAAATTTAAATTGTTGCAAAGTTTGTCAAAAAATCAAAGGAGAAAAAGACATATAGTGTTCTGTGTGCATCTAAAATGTACAAGAATTGTAAAGATTCGTTTCATTCTAACGTGGATTGATCAATCATCTTTTAAATCCCTCATATTTTATTTTAAATATTTTGAGCATAATACACTTTTTCCTTTTCATGTATCCAAATAATTTTGCCAATGACGATTATAAATGCGTTTGTTTCACCGACTTTGATCACTTAAAATGTACGATTTTTGGGTGCGTTTGTAATTTTGTAAATACGTAGCACCTATAGTTGTCGTTCAGTCCGTCCGTCCGTCTGTCTGTCCGCCCGTTTGTCTGTCCGCATATAATAACACAAAAACTACCAAACCGAATCGTTTGAAATTTAAAATATACATTTATTACATAATTTTGTCGAGTCATTTCAAATTTTATGAAAATCAGATGCATAGATCAATTACAGGGATAATCAAAAGTATTCCGTTACATTGCGGTCAATGGGGAAAAAAGTTTCAAATAAATTTTAATCGTTTGAAGTTTAAAATATATAATTATTAGATAATTTTGTCGAATTATTTCAAATTTTCTGAAAATCGGATGCATACATCAATTACAGGGACAATCAAAAGTATTCCATTACATAATGGTCAATGGGGAAAAAAGCATCAAATGCATTTTAATCGTTTGAAATTTAAAGTATATAATTATTACATAATTTTGTCGAGTCATTTCAAATTTTATGAAAATCGTATCCATAGATCAATTACAGGGATCATCAAAAGTATTCCGTTACATTACGGTCAATAGGAAAAAATAGTTTCAAGTACATTTTAATCATGTTAAACTCTTTCGAATATAATAGAATTGACTTGAACCCATGAAGTATCGTATATAACTAAAATATACATTATGTACGATCTGTGATGCAAAGAACATTTATTATTAAATTACAGGACCACACAAAAGTATTCCACTACATAATGCTATATGGGGAACATTGTGTTTTAATTAAATTAAACATTTCGCATTTTATGAATATGATATGCGTTGCTTAGGTGTAATAAAAGTTACTTTCTGTATATTTACAGGAACAAAAAAAAGATTTTAGCCAATATACTGTATCCGACCTACTGTCTACAATAACAGCAAGATCTGAAAATTTTTCAAACTTCTTTATCGTACGAACGCACCTCATTTGCTACGCTCCACGTGCAATTTCCAACTTGTTTAAAAATGTACTTCAAAAAGAGATTATACTTATGTGTGTGTGCACACGGATAATTTCCTAATGGAGGCTCTGATGACTTTTATTAATCCTTTTGCAAAGGGCTTGTTTTGTTGGTGGCTCCATGTAAAATTCCACTGGATCCAAAAACTGTTTATTTGTCTGTCTTTTTACTTACCCATCGTACGTAGTATAGGGTAAGTCTTGCAATCGTTTTGAAAATCGAAAAAAAAAATTTGACGGATTTACACGTTTTAGATAGTGGAGATTCCGAAAAACATATTTTTAGGAAAAAAATTTTGCCGTCCGTCTGTCTGTCTGTCTGTCTGTCTGTCTGTAAACGCTCTATCTCCCGAACAAATTGAGATAGAGACATGAAATTTTGTATGTAGTTTGTATGTAAGAATGGGACGAACCCTATTTAATATCAGCCACCTCGATTATCCGGAACTATTTTTTTCGGACTCTCGAAAAATTCGTTCTGATGAAAGGTATATAAAAATTTTCGAATTTTTTTGTTCTAAGGAATGGACGTAAAAGGTAATAAAATAACACACATTTTGCATATAGAACGAAGTCAATCGGATTATTAGTTGCCGAGATATTTGTAATCTTGTTTTCCACATTCTTCGATTTTTCATGACCCTGTATTTCATTCAAATTTCAATTTAGAAGTATATTTTAATTGGAAATGAGACGCTTAATCCGACGCAATTAATTGTTAGTTAATAGAATTATTATTTTTGGAGTTATAAGGATGTTTCTTTTACGCAGTTTTTTGTACTTCGTTTTTTTGTACGCCAAACTACTCAAGTTGTACTACTTGAGTAGTTTGGCGTTTTATATAATTTGTCGAAATTGGTACATCAGCAGTTCTTTAATATAGCATTACTATGTATATTAACAATATTTAAATTTTGTTTATGAATTGCAATGCATTGTATAAATAGTTTCACATGTTTTATTTTCATATACATATCCATGGTGGGTAAGTATTACGGTGGCCCCCAACGACTAGTTTTATTACACTTACCACGCACTAACTTTCGTAAAAATAGTTTAATCGCTATGAAATTCGAACATGTTGTAAGATACAGGGTACTACTATGTGTTTTAAAAATAGTCGTTGTATCGTGTATATCTGTTTCGGGTCCGAATTTATTTATTTATTTTTTAACTTTTTAGAAAAAATTTCTTTTGCGTTAATAACATTGACACTAATATCCAAATAGATTAATTAGTGTTTAACGCATATTTCATTGCCTGAAAGATAACGAATGTTGTTGTTTTGCTTAATATTCAAAAAAATATTTATATGATAATAGACTAAGGAAAATTTGTTGGAGATGTTTAGAAAATGTTGTATTACAATAAGATTTAGTTTATTTTATCTATTTTCTAATAGTTTTTGCGCCCTAATATACATGATTTTTTCATGAAAGTAACTTTTATTCTAAATTTAAAGCTATATTTAAAGTAAAAGACTCACAAACGGCGCAAAGAGAATTAAGAAATAATAATTATTATTATTACTAAATGCCTAAACGTAAATGAAATTTTATAGTAAATGCATAGACACATACTAACATTAGTACATGTAAATAGTAACAAAAGTGTTAGTTAAAACAAAATAAACTACATGTACTATTAATATTACAACAGACCCAGAAGGGATATATTATGAGTTCGGGATAAATTTGATTGTATTTCGTGAAAGATAAAAACATGAAATATCAGAATCAAAAAGAAATTTTAATGGAAAAATACATTACCTGATATTAATATTACAGCAATGCAAAGGGAGTTTGATCAAAGACATCATTCTTAGCAGCTATAACTGTCTCCATACGTTTTTGGGATCAGGAAAATCCTCCCTCATTCTATTGACAATCTGTTGTTTTGTGGTTCGGACAATGCATTTGGTTACTCACATAACACAAAATTTATAGGACTTTGCAAGAGGAAGAGTTAGGAAAACAAATGTTGGGATGAAGACAACTTTTCAAAAATATTTGGCTGGGCTCAAAAATTTGTTCCGGAAAAAGTATTCCAATTCTTTTGTGCTGCTCGGTATATGATCTACAGATATGTATATTTTCTACCCAGTATGAAAAAAATTTTGCTTATAGTAAGAAAACGCATAACACAATTGAAAATTAACTTTTAGCAATTTATATCAATAGACGGAAACGTACGCTGTTAAAAATCATGTCCTACTTTGAACCAAATTTCGGTGCTCAATAGCTGTCATTGTAAGATGGTGAAATCTTGAACCAATATTTGGAGCTCTTGTACAAGCATAGTTCCAATAGTTGGAAAGAAGTTGAAATGGAGAGCTCCAAATGCTGGTACTAGATTTCACCATCTTATGATGGCAGCTATTGAGCACCGAAATTTGGTTCAAACTAGAACAAAATTTTTAACAGTGTACTTGAATTTTTTGGGAAGCCAAGTATATTATCTATATAATATACAATCTATATAATATAAGACAAAAAATATACACGCCTATAATATCAATACAGAAATTCAACATGTCCACAGTAGAGACATGATGCATTGTACATGGTGTTTACTTATTTTTTTTCTGCAGACTCGTGCCAACTGAGATCAGACATGCTATTATTATTATTATTATTATTATTATTATTATTATTATTATTATTATTATTATTATTATTACTGCATATTCAAGCCAGATCGAAGCTGAACATAATTTAGAATCGAACAGCGTTTTCCATTTTTGAGAAATTAATTATCTGTCGACATATAAACTGTTTTTGTCACAGAGTCAAGTTTTTCTTTTCCATAAAGTCGTAAGCGGAAATTCGATTCAAAACGTAGATTTAATAGTATTTTCTCAAAGGTACATAGCTTTTATGAAAAAATGGATAACGCCATTCGATTACATATTTTCTGAGTGAGAATGCCTGTTAATCTTATGCATTTCCGAAAATGAATTAGTTCTTAAAAGTGTTAGGATGTAACTCTTTTAGATTTGAGAAAAGCCTTAAGGAATGACAGAGAAGCATAGTCACAAATCTACTTTTTACTAAACAGATTCAATAGTTATGATGGTTATAACTCTCCTTTTTTTTTTCTTTTGTTATAAACTACATTAATTATTTAATGAATTCCTATTTGAACATTGAAAGGTTTAAGAATCTAAATAATCAATAATATGCTGTGTATTTAATATTCTGTGAACACATAGTAATTAAAAAATACATTGTAAATTTATCCAGTAAATATGTATGCAGTATTTTTTAAAGGAATTCTAACTGTATGTTAAACAAAACCTGATTTTTTTGCAGAAATTGAGTAAGGCCAGATTGAGCTGGACTGAGTCTCTTGTCACTGATTTTTGAACAGGCAGGGCTCTGGCTGAACTTTTAATTTTTCTATCGGAAAACGGCAAAATAACTTTCCTTCGGGAAAGGCGGGACCCGGGCCACGAAATTCCGGCCCATGCAAACCTCTGACAGTATTCTACAACCCTTCGAATAAAAGACATTATATAAGGGTGATGACAAAACCACTTTGCACAAGGCTAGCTAAGGAGCAGTAGTCGGGATCAGTATTAAAAAGAATATTGCCCAATTAAACTGATGGCTTTGCATTCACAGGTTGTTTACGCTAATTGTGTATTACAGCCTTATTTTTTAAAGAATAACACCCTCGAAAAATAAAGTAAGTTGAATTACTTTTTCCCATTTCTTCCAATTACACTTAACTATTGAACCCTCAAAACTAATCACAGATACGCTTTATAAAATAGAACAATTATGCAAAATTTGAAGCAAATCAGATAATTCTGCTAAAAAAACTCTTCTTTTGATTTAAGAAGGGTAATCCCCCATTTCTCCCTTTATACTTAATCCCTAATCCCTCAAAAATATTCAGGGATTCGCCTTATAAAGAAAAAGTCTATATTCAAAATTTACGGCAAATCGGACAAATCTGCATACAAACCCATTTATCTAATTCTAATTTAAGGAAGGCGATAAAACGTCTACTACGCCATTATACTTAACCAAAAGTAAAAACCCAAATTAATTAAAGAAGCGCCTGATCAAATGACTCTCTCGTCCCCCCCTCCCCTTATTTTTCTTCAATGATTTCCCATAATCAGAAAAGTAGCGCCTGATCAAATGAATTCATGTCCAAAATTTTAAGCAAATTGGATAATTCTGTACTATATCAAATTTATCTAATTTAAGGAAGGAAATGAATTGTAAGTTTCCCTCTTATATTTAACCGAAGAACCATCAAAATTAATCAGTGAAGCGCTTCATCAGAATGAACAAATCCAAGATTTGCAGCAAATCGGTTAATTCTGTATGAAAAACCCATTTGCCAAAATTAGGCGGGACCCTCCCCCCCCCCCCAGTTTTTCTCGTTGTTCTTATTCAATTACCCCCAAAACTAAACAGAGAAGCGCATTAACAGGATTAATTTATTTCTAAAATTTGAAGCAAATGAGTATATTCTGCGTGAAAAAGGCATTTACATAAATTTATGGGGCGTTACTCCTACTCCCCCCTCCCTTTATACTTAAACAATGAACACCCACAACTAATCATGGAGGCGCCTCAAGAGAATGCTCCTATACCTAAAATTTGAATAAAATATGCTAATAATGCATGGAAACCCATTTATTTGAATTGAGGGAAGAGACGAATCAGCCTCTCGTTCCTCCCCTCCTTATTCTTCTCCAATGACTTCCCATAATCAGAAAAGCTCCTCATAAGATAAAACCTATATTGAAAGATTGATGCAAATCGAATATTTCTATAAAGAATTACTGCGTTACGTACTTACGTACATATATAGATACAGAACCTACGGGCACATTAGTTCTCAGGCTTTGGTAGCCTGGTGACATAAAAACACGTCAAATTACATTATTTCTATCAAGAGCTATCGCGTTATGTACATACGTACATACATATATACAGAACCTGTGAGCCCATTCTTTCTCTGGCTTTAACGCCCGTGACCTAAAAACACGTAAAACTACATTGGCCTAGGATAAACTAGATCAGCCGAGGACAAACAAGAATGTCGGCGTTGAAGCGGTCATTGAATTCAATAAAATCACGCCAAAATAAATTGGCCTAGGATAAACTAGTTCAGACCAATAAACAGCAGTCTAAACTAATTTATCCTAGAAGAGTTAGGCCAAACTAGTTTGGCCTAGGAAAATTTAGTTTGTCCTATGGGCCTTAGGATAGACTAGTTTGGCCAAGGAAAAACTAGTTTATCCGATGGGCGTTAGGATAAACCGGTTTGGCCTAGGAAAAGCTAGTTTGTCCGATGGGCGTTAGGATAGACCGGTTTGGCCTAGGAAAAACTAGTTTATCCGATGGGCGTTAGGATAGACCGGTTTGGCCTGTAACATATATATCTATCACAAAAAAAAAAAAAAAAAAAAAAAAAAAAAAAGAAAAGAAAAGAAAAGAAAAGAAAAAAAAAAAAAAGAAAAGAAAAGCAATTAACGTTGTCACCGCCACTGACAATGAAATTTTTGTGACTGCAGGTCTTTCTTCATTAATATTAAGAGCGCTGTTTTGTATAAAAGTAAGACAAATTGGTGGTATTATAGAGAAATATTTGATAAACTCGCTGGTACGGGCAGTTTTTAAAACGAATAATTATTTTAAGATATTTAATGTTAAAGTTGGTCAAAATCGTTCTATTAAGAAATTTTTATCGGAGCAAAAACTATACATAGGAATTCAATCATTTTTAGGTCATTTTATGCATTAGACTTTCCCAATGTGCAGATTGCTTTTTTTTTTTTCTTTTTTAAAGGATATATTTGCATTTTAAGTTTAAATTTTCAGCATTTCGAAAGATATTTTTTACATATTTTAGAAAAGAAAATTATTTTAAATTGTTGCCAATTATTAAAACAGCGCAAAGAATAAAAGTTCCTTCATATTAAAAATTTATTGACACGTGACTATTATAAATAGAAAAAACTTTCAAATAAAACAAAAAATAATATTACGTATTAAAAGCAGGAAATATTGAAAAATATGGCATAAAACTATAGAACTTTAAAACAGAAAGAAAATTGTAAAATAATAAATTCACTAACATGCATTAAAAGTTGTAAATGGAGAAAAATTACGTTAGATGTAAAAAACAAAATAAGGCAGGGCAAATAATATTATTTCCTTTCTAACGAGAAAGGTGTTTTCTCGGAAATATTTAAAAAAGAATAAAAAGTTTGGTGAAAAACAAGCCAGATATAAAACTATTACAATATAACAGCGGTTTCCAATCTTTGGGTCGCGACCCACTGGTGGGCCGTGGCAGTTGTTTTGGTGGGTCGAGGGAAAATCGAGGTTTGTCATCAAAATATATCTTTTATTTCATCTGTTTAAAAATATATAACAAATTCAACAGAAATAATATTTTAAGAGAAAATCCTTAATTTCCTTCTAGATTAATATACGAACAGAATATACAGAGATATTTAAATCAGCTTTGAGATTCTAGATGAAATTCAACACTTTTTGCTTATGAGAACATGCTTTGCTGTTTTTGAAAGACAAGAACTGAGACAAACTGCATGTTAATGTTTGTTATCACATTGGGTAAACACCAGTTCCAGAAAACTCATTGATTATAAAGTTATGTTTTCATAATAATTTAGCGTATTTTTGAGTATCTTTGTAGTTTGTGCATTGTTTTAAATACTATTCACTTACACACATTGAGCTTACAGATTCTTGTTTTTGTGGATAATGTATCTTCCGAGTGAAAATTTGTGTTTTTCGTAGGATAGGATAGCCGAGCGTATAATGATCGTAGAAAAATTTCTATTCTGATATACACATTTTCTTGGGTGAGTCGCGATTTTTTTTTTTTTTTTTTTTTTTTTTTTTTTTTTTTTTTTTTTATTGAAAGATGGGTTGCGAAATTTTTTTTCTCTGAAACATGGGTCGCATGACAAGAAAGTTTGGGAACCGTTGCCTTAAAGCATTGTCAAAAAATACAGAGAAGCAAAACTTTGTTGAACTAAGTTCATTTTACATCTTTATTTGCTGACGCTGAAAGATTTAAATAATCTAATACAGTCGAACCCCGTTATAACGAACTTCAAGGGACCGAAGGTTTTGTTCGCTATATCCGAACCGTTAAAAAATGTTAGAGTTTACAAAATATGTATATAATTACCCGATACCTATGAGTTCAATAATGATGTATTAAGAAAAAAACGTAAATTCTATTAGATATGATCATTAATTAATTAAACTGACTAAAATTGATTACATTAAACTGGCACAATACTAAATAAATTAACTAAAAAGGAAGACAAATAGAAATAGAGTAAAGCGCCGATTATCTAAGCATTCAAGACCAACCCTAGTTCGGATAAATGTTAGGATAAATGAGCAAATAATTTAAGGAATTATCCTGATTATATTAAAATCTTTACACTTTATCCAGACTTAGGATGACTAACACTAATTACTGGCGCGTTAAAAATCTTTTTATATTTATTTTGTTTGTTTACTTTTTCATCATTTAAATTTCCCTTTTTAGGTGCGTTCGTAATTATGTAAATACGTAGCACCTATAGTTGTCGTTCAGTCCGTCCGCATATAACAACGCAAAAACTACCCAACCAAATCTTTTGAAATTTAAAATATATAATTATTACATAATTTTGTCGAGTCACTTCAAATTTTGTGAGAATCGGATGGATAGATCGATAACAGGGACGATCAAAAGTATTCCGTTACATTACGGTCAATGGGAAAAAATGTTTCAAATGCAATTTAATCGTTTGAAATTTAAATTACATACTTATTGCATAATTTTGTCATGTCATTTCAATCTTTTTGAAAATAGGATGCGTAGGTCAAATACAGGGACAATCAAAAGTACTCCGTTACATTACGGTCAATGAAAAAAAAAGTTACAAATGCATTTTAATAATATTACACTCATTCAAACATAATAATATTGATATGAATCATAAAGTACATATTGTAATATTGATTTTGCATAATCTGTTGTGCAAAGAACATTTGTTATTGATTTACAAGGCCAAACAAAAGTATTCCATTACATAATGAGTATAGGGAAAACATTGTTTGGTGCGCATTTTAATCGTAATTAACTATTTACAATTTTATGAGATTGATATGTGACAGTGATATTTTTAAAACTTCGTTATCGAACGAACGCACCTCATTTGCTACGCTTCACGTGCAATTTCCAACTTGTTTTCATCATCTTGTGAACTCCAGAGATTATAATTTAAAAAAAAAGCTTTTGATTATTGCTTACTTCAAAGATGTTCTTTTCAATGCTGCCATATCTCGAATTATTCTTAGATACATTAGGTAAATAAGTTAGCTTAAATGCGTTACTGAATTCATATGACAGGAGTAATGGAAAATAACTGACGGGTGGACGGGACTGGGTCTTACTACTCCTTAATAAAAAGACTTATCGTAATTTGCACCATGTTTTACCAGTCGGCATGCATTTTCTTATAAAATTAGAGTCGAAAACCTTTTTCCACATCAGCGGAAAAGAAAAAAAAAAGAAAAAAAATCATGGTCGATTAGAAAAAAAGTTCGTTATAACCGATTCTTAAGATTCCGGAGGTTCGCTATAAAAGGATAAAAAAGCATTAAATACAATAGGAAAACGGCGGGACCAAAATTGTCGTTCGTTATATCAGGGAGTTCGTTATAAACCGGATTCGCTATAACGGGGTTCGAGTGTATAATGAAACGTGAAAACAACCATTGCCAGCTGCTCTTCGGCCTTAAAACTTCTCCGTAAAAAGGAAAAGAATGAATACCCCTTTATAAAGCGAACTCCACTTTGTTATTATTATTATAATTCCGTTAAATGTTTTAAAACTGGTCAAATTAATTTTTAGAGGCAGCACGGAGGTGGACGAGCGTAGCTCGTAGGGGGAAGACCCCCATAGTTGTTCAAAGTAAAGTAAGACTGAAAATAAATAAAAACAGTTACAAATTCTAGCTTTGCAATACTTTGGCTAAAATTAATGCTAGCCAAGTAGACGATTGATGCCTTACTTTATTTAAAAAATAAATAAAAAAATAACTCTCGTACGATGATAGTACTATGGTGCTATATCGTTTAAAACAGATTAAAAAAAAAAAATGTGATTATTTCAAGAATTACAGGGGATTCCAAAATAGTTAAAACCATCTTCAATTTTTTTACCTATTGAAGATAAGTGGACAAATTTAATTTCAAACGTTTCAAAATAAGATTGAAATTAGCACTAGTTCAAAAACGAACTAAAATGAACACTAGTTCATGAAAGAGTTTTGCCATTAATTTTCAAAACTGTACAAGTTGAATTTTTATAAGGTCTCTGGATGCTATAAGTTATAGTCTATTTTGAAGTATTAAAAAAAAAAAAAATCGCCATTTTTTGATAAGTACAGCAGCAAATAACACACTCTTCTATAGACGAAATACACGGTGTTATGATACTTTGAATTTTTATGAAAATTTAAAACTTTGCGTCACTAGAAATGCCTTTTTTTAAATGCATGAAATTCTAGTAAATCTGGTAATAATAAACATAAAAGAACATTTAAACCTCCAAAGTCCTGATGTCACCTGTGGGCGACACTAAAAAACAATTTTTAAATTAATTTGATTCTAGAATTGTTAAAATTACATTGAGACTTTTTAAATAGATGTGTGCATGTTCGAAGCATAGATATATAGACCGATGCATCTTTACAGGTGTTTTATAATAATTTTAAATTGTTTTTTGTAGTGCCACGAAAAATTTGTCTCGGGACTGAGGAGGATAATCTTTAATTATTTCAAAAATCAGTCCCATATATAGCGCAGCCCACATTCCATTTAGTTTTTGTTTACTATGATGCTTCCGCCATATTTCGTCAATGAGTGATTTAATCGGGTCTAATAAAGCCAAACAAACCGAGATCCTCCCGTGAGAGAATTTGCACCTGATGCTACTCGTGGAACACGTGAAACGTACTACTCAAGGGCATCTGCATGCTGCAACAGAGGAATGTTGATGCCTGTCATTTGAATTAGGGATAACAGATACATGGGAAACAGACACTCTTCCGCGTGAGATTCGATTTGATACATTACTGGCATACTGCATTGCTTTTCATAAATAATTTTCGCAAGGAATGAACGGTCAAAACAGAAAAAAAAAAAAAAAAACTAAATACACCAGTGTTGAATTCAGACACTTTTCTCCGGGAGGGACTTTTGTGGCTTCGGGGGGGACATTATAGAGTACCTGAGGAGGGGGGATTACACTTTTAGACCATTGACAACATAAAATCTCAAATTTTCCGGGGAAAACATTTCATTGCTCCGGGGGAGGGGGGGTTGAATGTCCTCCCCCCCGAGCCACCTCCTGAAATCAACACTAAAACACAGCTAGAAAATTTTGGGGATTTTATGAGAGAAAAGAGAGTTTGCATTTTGAATAATTTTGAGAAAATATACGTAGTTACATTGCAGAATGTTATTGTTCAGATGAATGCAATTATTTAGAAGAATATGTTCTATAATGTCATTTGTCCCCCAGTTTATTGTGACAAACTTGCTTCATAGGAATATATAGGGAGGGGGGTATCCATAGGCAACAATTATAGGCAAGGACGAGGAATGAACAATCTGTAATGTCTCAAAAAGGGGTACCTTCCAAAAGCAAATTAAATAATTAGAGTTTAAATCCCTTATCTCTGTGAATGACTTTTGAGACTGTATATCCTACTTTCCCCGCCCCTCCTTCCATAATTTTTCATTCTCTGGGTGTTGTGAAATTATTAAAACATTAATCCTAATAACATAAATGTGACGAGGTTTTGACTTGAATTTTGATGACTATATGAATGAATTGATGCCTTTGTAAATTTGCAAACAGGTCTATTATAATTCTGCTATAAGACTATTTGTTTTAAAAATGAATTTCTTAAAACGAATTTCAATTTTTATTATTTTTAAACAGAAATATTGAAATCATATCAAATTTTCAAATGTCCATTATCATAATTAAATAAATTTTCCCCCTGTAAAAATTAACTTTTTTTGAATATATATTTATAGCTAACATGCTTTCAAAACCTGACTAGAATCCTGCACGGATCGGTATCTGACCCGAAACCCGAAAAATAATATTTAAAGTCAATCCGACCAGAGAATGATAATATATATATATATATATATATATATATATATATATTGATATAAATGCATATATATTTTGATCCAGAAACCCACCGGAATAGATCAAAATAATTTCTGGCAACCTGCAACCCAACTCGAACCTGAGATATTGTAGCTTGATAATGATATCAAAAGACAACTCCATAATATCTCATGATATCAAGTGCCAAACCCCCCCCCTCCCCCTAAAATGATAACGTTTTATATGTATATAGCCTCTTATTTATGATTACAGACAAAAATTAGTTTAATATAGAAAAAAAAGAGAGTATCTTACAATTACTGAAATTCATTAATCAGTCAAGCTATGATGAAACGTTATCTGAAAAATGAGTATAACAAATTATAAATAGATTCGAAGCAACAAGTTTGTGCAAACTTCTCTAATTTCACAGGTATGACTAGTGTAGATTTATTATAACCTAGCATAACTACGGAATATTTTTTCCTTTGATTCGCCATTTCTAGTTACATGATATCCATTCTGAAAACTACTTTTACACAAACATTGTGTTTCAATGGCGTTTCTGAAATAATGAAAATCCTGTCACAAAAATCTGTCGCAACTATAACACACCAGATGTGGAGAAAATAGATATATGCATAATAACAACAGGTAGACGAATAGTTTTCCAATAACTGGCTTTTGTTTTCTACTGTTTCTTCAATCCAGATCATTTTTTATGAGAAGAAAACGCAAGCAATGACAAATCCATCAATGCAAAACAGCATATTGTCTCAAAGCATACTCACAAATGACATAGATATTTTGGTATTCTATATATTTCCTATCATTTTATTCAGATAACGGGTGTACAAAGCATAATAGAATATGTTTTACAGCATGTTTATAAACATCAATAGTACTGGAATGAATATTGGATGTAAATTAATAACAAATGTTCTTTGTACCACACATTGTACAGAATGTATATTTTAGTATATACTTCATAGATGCATATTAATTTTATTATGTTCGAAGAATGTAACATCATTAAAAAGCACTTGAAACTATTTTTTCTCACTGGCCGTAATGTAACGGAATAATTTTGATTGTCCCTGTAGTCAACCTATTCATCCGATTTTCATCAAATTTGAAATGACTCGAGAAAATTATGCAACAATTATATATTTAAAACTTCAAGCGATTCTGTTGGGTAATTTTTGCTCTGTTATATGAGAAGCAGACGGACGGAGTAAACGGCTTATAGGGGCTACATATTTACATAATTATGAACGCATATCAAAAAGGAATTTAAAAGAGATATTTTTGGATACTACTGATGGCAATAATTTTATAAGTATATGGATTGATGCATGAGTAGAAAAAATACTTTTGACAAAACTTTAAAATTTAAATAATAAAAGGGATTTTTTTAAACTTTCCCAAAAGTGCAAAAGTGGAGTTACTTCTTTTTAGCCGCAAAACCTTCAATTACTGAAAATCATTAATCATCAAAGCTCTGATGAAACGTTTTTTTTTTTTTTTTTTTTTTTTTTTTTTTTTTTTTTTTTTTAATGATTATAACAAATTATAAATAAATTCGAAGCAACAAGTATGTACAAACTTCTCTAATTACAGGATAGATGTCATGTGTGACATGTCTAGATTTATTGGCATAATTACAAAATATTTTTTTCCCCTGATTCACCATTTCTAGTTACATGATATCCATTCTAAAAACTATTTTTACACAAACATTCGGTTTCAATGCTGCTTCTGAAACAATGAAAATCCTGTCACAAAAATCTGTCGCAACTACTATATGACACACACCAGGTGTGTAGAGAATAGATTTATGCATCTAACAAAAAATAGACGAGTATTTTTCCAATATCTCGCTTTTGTTTTCTGCTGTTTCTTGAATCCAGATCATTTTTTATGACAAGAAAACACAAGCAATGACAAATCCATCAATCATAAACATTATCTTGTCTCAAACTTTTTTTTTATAATGGCATAGATTTTTGGTATTCTACATATTTTTTATCATTTCTTTGTGAAAACCGACATACAAAGCATAATAGAATGTGTTTTACAGCATATTTATAAACATCAATAGCACTGGATGAATAATTAATGAGCATTTTTTTCTTACATGTTGTAAGCAAGAATATTACAATACATTATTCAATAATATACTCTCCATCTTTGCATATGACTTCCACCAACGCTCAATAGTTTTTTTACTATGATTCGACGATAGAAATCTTCCGATTTTGACTCAAAGAAATGGCCCATTCAAGACCGCAATTCTTTACCATTATTAAACAATAAAACAGGCAAATAGTTCAAAATACTGACGAAAATATATGAAAATGCCAATTTTATTATATTTAGACATAATTTTGAACCTGGTTTCTCTAACAGCGAGAATGTATACGAATATGGAATAAGAAATGTTGGGTTCTTTTATATTTTGGAAAGAATTGATTTTATTATCATTTAATGGTTTTAATATGAGTTTTTCATTTTCATAACAATGGATAATAGATTAAAACAAAGGATAACAGACTATATTGATGTAAAGAAACAAAAAATAAAAGAAAATTTTGGTTGGATTATAGTTGATAATGATATCAAAAGACAACCCTTTAATATCTCATGATATTAAATGCCAGCCCCCCTCCCCCTAAAGGGCTAACATTTTATATGTATAGCCCCTTATTTATGATTACAGACAAAAATTAGTTTAATATAGAAAAAGAAAAGAAGACCATCTTACAACTAAAAGATTTGCTGCAAAAAAGAGAGTTTTTTAAATGTCAATTTGGTACTTAAAAAAAAAGCATTTAAAAGAGGTATTTTAAAATATTATTGGTTGCAATACGCCTGAAAGTGTGCGTATTTATGCATGTGTAGAAAAATACTTTTTGACAAAACTTTAAAATTTAAATAAAAAGGAGTTTTTCTTAAACTTCCCCAAAATTGCAAAAATGAAGCTACTTCCGTTTTGTAACCCTTCAATTACTGAAAATTATCAATTGATGAAGCTCTGATGAAACATTTTCGGAAAAATGACTATAACAAATTATAAATAGATTCGAAGCAACAAGTATGTGCAAACTTCTCTAATTACAGGATAGACAGGTGCGACATGTGTTACATTTATTATAACCCAACATAATTAAGGAATATTTTTTCCCCTTATTCACCATTTCTAGTTACATGATATCCATTCTAATAAACTATTTTTACACAAACATTCAGTTTTCAATGACGCTTCTGAAACAATGAAAATCCTGTCTCAGAAATCTGTCGCAACTACTATCTGACACATCAGGTGTGGAGCGAATAGGTTTATGCATCATTACAAAAAGTAGATGAACAGTTTTCCAATATCTGGCTTTTGTTTTCTTCTGTTTCTTCAATCCAGATCATTTTTTATGACAAGAAAATGCGAGCAATGACAAATCCATCAATCATAAACAATATCTTGTCTCGAAGCATATTTTTATAATGGCATAGATTTTTGCTATTCTATATATTTCTTATCATTTTATTGTGATGACGGATGCACAAAGCATAATAGAGTATTCTTTACAGCATATTTATAAACATCAATAGTACTGAGTGAATAATTAATGAACTTTTTTTTAAGCAAAATTATTACAACAAATTATTCAATAATATACTCTCCATTGTTGTTTATAACTTCCTCCATCGTTCAATTTTTTTTTTTCTTTTTTCCTGGCTGAGTGTGAAGTGACGTAGTAGAACTTTTGAAAGTAAAACTGAACTGATCTTTCTTAGTAAAAAAAATTATTTGTAAGATTTTCATCCCAAATTTATTGCGCAGAATTGAACCCCGATGATTCTTTTATTTATTGTATGTAATATATTATAATATACGATAATTAAATAAGAACTGGCTGATTTTCTGAAGAAGTTCTCCGCTCTATTGTTATTTAGTCATTCGAGATTTTATTTAGTCAATCGAGAATTTATTTTGACATTCAAGAGAAACAAAATAAATAAGACCGCCTATTGAAGCTCATTTTCTAAATAGCTTTGATTTTGCGTATGTAGCAAACATGCAACAAGACGATACAGACATTTAATTTATTTTATTTTACATCAGGTATTCCCACAGGAAAATCTATACTAAAAGTTTTTTGCTTGCTAAAAATTAACATTAATAATTAATTGCCAAAATTACATTTCTATTTATGAAATATCTGTCGGCTTGGCCTGTAGATGGAGGTAGATTTCGAAGAGTGCTCATTTCAACAACAAAAAATAAAATTGGAAACAACTTTATTTGACCGCTTTTGAAAAAAATTTTATTTCATTTTTCTGTAAGAATTGGTTTTATAAGAATAATCTTAAGCTAAATACGGCTCGAATGCCCATTTTGATAACATATTTTGAAATATATTCTGACTTTATTAAAAAATTGACAAATACAGCACATTATATAGTTCCTAAATAACAAAAACTATCAATTGAATGCGTTTGAGAGCAAAATTGAATTTTAAAAGGAATTATAAAATAACATATTTGTTATTTGAATACAACCCCAATTCTTTAATCATGATCGCTTCGGGAAATTTTGTGCGAAGTGCCCACTTCGACAGCATTTTTATAAATATATATTCAGCCTTTATAAAAAGAATTGACCTATACGGCACAATATACAATTCCTAAATAAGAGAACCTTTCAATTGAATGCATTTGAGAGCAAAACAGAATTTAAAAATGAGTCAGAAAAAACACAATTTTGTTATTTAAATATCTCAATTTTTCAATCAGGATCGCTTTGGGAAATTCTTTTCAAAATACCCATTTCGGCAGCCTTTTTTTTTTTTTTTTTTTTTTTTTTTTTTTTTTGTTTTTAATGTATTTTGCTTTTATTAAAAAACTGACCAATGCGTCACATTATATAGTTCCTAAATAAGAGGACCTGTTAATTGGATGCGTTTGATAGCAAAAATAAATTTGAAAATGAATCAGAAAAAACGCAATTTGTTATTTGAATACTTCTTCAAATTTTCAATCTCAATTCGGGAAATTCTGTTCAAAATACACTTTTTGGCAGCTTTTTTTTTTTTTTTTTTTTTTTTTTTTTTTTTTTTTTTTAAATATATTCTGTCTTTATCAAAAAAATTACCAATACATCACATTATATAGTTCTTACATAAGAGGATCTGTCATTTGGATGCGTTTAAAATTAAAAATAAATTTAAAAATGAGACAGAATATAAGCAGTTTGGATTTGAGGTTTTTTCTCCAATTCCTATTTTTTTGTTTAATTTATTTTTGCTATACGAATTGGTGCTATGAAAAACTTGTCAGTATAAAAGTTGTAGTTATTATTAAGAAGATGCAAAATGAATTAAAATAGATTTCATTGTTTGAGAATTGACGAAGTTATAGATTTTTGTCTTTTTTCATCCCCCTTTTTGTTTTCGTTTTTAATTTTTTTTCGGTAAGAAATAGTCCTATCAAAAACTTGTAAATACAAAAGTTTTAGATAATGCTGAAAACATTTATACAAGATTTAGTTTGATTTGATATCTTAAGAATTGACGAAGTTCGGAATTTTGTTTTCTAAAAAACCCTGTCTTTTTTCGCCCTTTAAGCCCATTTCTAAATTTATCAAAAATCTGTTATGCATAAACTTTTGTTCCATTTTTAAGAAGTAGTATAAACTTTAAACCGATTCGATATCCATTTTAATTAAGAAGTTATGACCTTTTTTTTTTCTAATTTTTTACAAAACACCTCCCTATTTCCACCCCCTTGGACCGATTTTGCCCATTAACGAACTTAGCCGAGATTTTATACCCCTTGATTATATATTTATATGTATCAGTTTGGAAGAGATTGGAGCAGACCTATAGAAATTATCGTGTCCCGAAGAAAGTGATATATATAGATAGATAGATATAGATATATAAATAAACTTTTTTAATGGTGGTAGTTTTGGGGGTCTAAAGGTCATGATCGGCGTAGGTCTGCAAAACTTTTTCAGAAATTCCAACATAGGAGCGACTGCAATATATAGTATTTCATACGAAATCTACCTAATACTAGTAATGATTAATGAAACATGTAAAACATGTTTGTTGATCATGAAAATATTTGAGAATTAGTCGCAGCATAAGAAACATTGTTTTTATGAATTCTACTTTATATTTCAAAAATATATTGGTTTCTGAAGTTTTTAAGTATCAAAAGAGCTTCTCACAATCGTGGATTACTTAGACGCAGCTACTGTATATTTTCGTTCCTGGTTATTTTATTTTCTTAAATATTATTAGTTTTCTTTTATAATGTAAGTTAATCAATCAAAAAGTTTTTTTTTTTTAATGTTAGCACAAAAACAATTTATTTCTATAAAACTAACCATTTTCTGTAACTGAAAATACAGTACGTCCCATCCAAACAAAGCCACCATGATTTTGTACTGTAATTCGACAGGAAACAAAACCATGTGTTCGAAACAAATGTATTAAGAAAGACTATATAGAAATGCATATTTGCAAGGAATAACTCACACCTTGCTCCGATTGGTCAGGGGAAAAAAATGAATGTATAAAAAAAGAGGCGAAAACAGTGCCCGCCGAAATGAAGCCACTACTGTTGATAGCCAATATATCCGCCATGCGCATATATGACTTGATATATATGATGTGGCATACTATTTACTAATCCATGGAAGACATTAGCATCAATATTACCCCAGGCCTCAATGATGGCGGCCTTCCGTTCTGCCACAGACTTGAACTACCTGCCATTGGCATTTAAAGCTCTACTGAGGATGCCTCACACATTTTCTTGGAGATTTGGATGAAGGTACAGGGCAGGCTATTCCATGACATGCCCTTAATCATCCAAAAACCATTCCTCAGAGGATTTTTCAAAGGTTATGGGGCCGTTTTCTAGCTGGAAAGTCCAATTTAGGCGACTAATTCTCTCTTCAGTTAGCATTAAGTAGGTTTCTGGCAATTCTTGGTAATTGGTAGCCAAGATGCAGTCTGAGGAAAGAGCCAGGTTAAGTTTACCACCATAGTCGAAGCTTTCAAACACCATTTATAACCCTCCACATCTCCATGTTGAGCCAACGCATGTTGAAAGCTATCCACAAGCAACGCAGAGTCAATGGGACCCAATATCATCAAATCTGGAAAGACCAGGGGCATTTTCTTTTATTCCCAGATGAGAAAAAAATTAATTTGGGTGGCTCAAACTGCTTTGTTTTCAATTGGCATGACATGAGGAAACGAGAGGAAATTTTCATCAAAAGACAGCACGATACAGACTTACAAGGAAGGTCTCCATTGGGGGCATACTCAGAATTTTTTGAAAAAAATACGAATTAAACTACTCATGTAGGTAATAAAGGATCAGTGAAAATTAGCGGCGGAATTACATTATTAGATATGTAAAAAAATAAAATAGTTTGGAATAATTGGCGTGAAAAGCTGAAAGCGACGCGGGATTTGGCGAGCAGTGCATTTCCTCGCCAAAAGCAGACGATTTTAACGAATTTGAAAATTGATTTTAATTGACTTCACTGTTAGAAATCTGCAGCATTTATTGCAACGTCACTCCACTACTTTTATAGAATATCTCTCTTCTGACCAATGAGAATGCTCCATAGCACTGTGAATTGACCGTGTCATACACTGTTAAAAATCTGCTGCATTTTGTTGCAACGCACTCCACCGCTTCTATATAATATCTCTATTCCAACCAATGAGAAAGCTCCATTTCACGGCCAAGTAACCGTTTTCTATACAAGCAAGGGAGTGCGTTGCAACAAAATGCAGCAGATTTTTAACAGTGTATTTTTCAATTTCGAACAATTTTAATTAATTTAAATTGTGTTTTAAATGATAAAATATATTAATTTCATTCTGTTATAAGCACATATAAACGTATATGACAAAAGTACACTTAAAGTAAAGTAAAAATGCAAAACTAAAATTACTTAAACTAAACTTATTTAAATAAATTGAACATAGAAAGTTTTTTCTTTAAAAAGTATTCGAAGCGTAAAAGCGTATTTTTCAAAATTTCGTTTTTTCGCCAATCGGAGATAAATCGCCAAATAAACGAAATTTTTATTATTTTTTTACGGACGTTATAAGGAGGTTCCGCCGAAATTTTTTTTATAAACACATATAACTATATGAGAAGAACATTCTGTAATTTTTTCAGATTTTTCTGAGTATGCCCGTATGGAGACCTTCCTTGTTAGTAGTAGTGTTGGGAAACTTCGCTATGGTGATAAACTTAACTTGGCTCTTCCCTCAGACTATGCCAAGTGAAGAGAGAATTGGGAACCTAAATTGGATTTTCTACCCGGAAACGGCACCATAACTTTTGCAAATTCCTCCTAGGTGTGGTTTTTGGATAATTAAGGACATGTCATGGAATGGCCAGTCCTGTACTTTGATCTAAATCCCCGATAAAATGTGTGAGGTATCCTCAGTAGAGCTTTAAACGCCAGTGGCAGGTAGTTCAAGTCTGTGGCAGAACTGAAGGCCGCCATCATTGAGCCCTAGGATAACATTGATGCTAATGTCTTCCAGGAACTAGTAAACTGTATGCCACATCATATATATCAAGTCATATATACGCATGGCGGATATATTGGCTATTAACAATAGTGGCTTTTTTCGGCGGGACATTTTTCCTCCCTCTTTTAGGTAGATTTCGTAAAAAATACTACCTATTGCAATCGCACCAGTTTATCTATCTATTTATCTATCTATCTATCTCTCTATATATATATATCTCACTTTTTTATGGACACGATAACTTCTATAATTCTTCACCAATCTCCACCAAACTGGTACATAAAATCAAAGGGGATAAAATCTTGGCTAAGTTCGTTAATGGGCAAAATCGGACCAAGGGGGTCGGAATAGGGGGCGTTTTTGTGATAACCGAAAAAACGCCATAACTTCTTAATTAAAATAGATATCGAATCGGTTTAAAGTTTATATTACTTCTTAAAAATGGGTCAAAAGTATACGCATGGCAGATTTTTGATAAATTTAGAAGTGGGCCCAAAAGGCGAAAAAAACAAGGTTTTTGAGAGAAAAAAAATCATAACTTCGTCAATTTTCAAGATATCAAGTCCAACTAAATTTTTTGTACATGTTCTTAAAATTATCTAAAACTTTTGTATTTACAAGTTTTTGATAGGACCAACTTTTACCGATGAAAAAAATTAAAAACGAAAAGAAAAAGAGCGCTGAAAAAAGAGACAAATCCATAACTCCGTCAATTTTTAAGATATCAAATCTGATTAAATTTATTTTACATCTTCTCAAAAATATCTACAACTTTTACATTGACAAGTTTTTCATAGGACCAATTCGTATAGCAAAAAGAAATAAAACAAAAATAGGAGTTGGAGAAAAAAACCTCAAATCCAAACGGCTTATATTCTGACTCATTTTTAAATTCATTTTTGATTTTAAACGTATCCAAATGGTAGATCCTCTTATTTAGAAACTGTATAAAGCGACGCATTGGTCAATTTTCTGATAAAGACAGAATATATTTCAAAAAAGGCTACCAAAAAGGGTATTTTGAACAGAATTTCCGAAAGTCATCGGGACTGAAAATTGAATGAAGTATTCAAATAAGAAATTGCGTTTTTTTCTGACTCGTTTTTAAATCCATTTTTGTTCTCAAACGCATCCAATTTACAGATCCTCTTATTTAGAAACTATATAATGTGATGCATTGGTCAGTTTTTTGATAAAGGCGGAATATATTTCAAAAAAGGCTACCAAAAAGGGTATTTTGAACAGAATTTTCAGAAATTATCGTGACTGAAAATCTAAGGAAGTGTTCAAATAAGAAATTGCGTTTTCTTCTGACTCGTTTTTAAATCCATTTTTGCTCTCAAATGCATCCAATTTACAGATCTTCTTATTTAGGAACTATATAATGTGATGTATTGATCGGTTTTTTGATAAAGACAGAATATATTTTGAAAAAGGCTACCAAAAAGGGTATTTTGACCAGAATTTCCCGAAATCTTCGTGATTTGAAAATTTAAGGAATTTTTCACATAGATTCACATTCTTTATGACTCCTTTTAAAATCCATTTTCGCTCTCAAACGCATCCAATTTACAGATCGTCTTATTTAGGAACTAAATACTGTGACGCATTGGCCAGTTTTTTGATAAAGATAGAATATATTTTTAAAAATGCTGTCAAAGTGAGTATTTCGCATAAAATTTTCCGAAGCAATCATGATTAAAGAATTAAGGATGTATTCAAACAACAAATCGGTTATTTTATGACTCATTTTTAAATTCAATTTTTTTCTGAAATGCATTCAACTGACAGTTTTTTGTTATTTAGGAACTGTATAATGTACTGTTTTGGTGATTTTTTAATAAATTCAGAATCTATTTCAAAATATGTTGTCAAAATGGGCATTTGAGCTGAATTTTTCTTAAGATGATTCTGATAAAACCAGTTTTTGCAGAAAAATGAAATTAAAATTTTTTCATAAACGGCCAAATGAAGTTATTAAACTGGGTTTATCTCTAATCATATATATATATTTGTTGTTGTTGTTGTTGTTGTTGAAATGAGCACTCTTCGAAATCTACCTCCGCCTATAGGCCCAGCCGACAGGGATTTTTTTTTATACGTTCATTTTTTTCCTCACCAACTCGAGCATTGTGTTAGTTATTCCTTGTAAATATGCATCTCTATATAGTCTCTCTTAAAATATTTGTTTCGTTTCTATGGTTTTGTTTCCTGTCGAATTACGGTACAAAACCATGGTGGCTTTTTTGGGAGGTGGAACGCACTGCACTGCATGTTTAGGATTGTTTTTCGGAACCTGAGCTCATGCCTAAAAATAAGCAGGGAAAATTCATTACCACCTATTTAAAATTATTTCAATAATACGTTCTGATTTAAAAATATTTTCTTACTAAAAAATAAGCATAAATGCTATATAATCGATCATGACAATGTTTCGTAATTTTCTTGCTCCTAAATATATGTTTAAAATAGCAATTTTCTTATGTATACTCATTTGCAGAAATCAGAAAACTTACAATTCTTATTCTTTAAAATATCTGTTTTCCGTAATTCTGGAAAAAGACTTCAAATTGAAAGCGAGGAGAAACAAGGGGTTTTCCACGAGTCCTGTACTTTATTAAAACTGACTGTACAAAGGCTACCGAATCAGATAGAATATTTATCTTTGTATACCATCATAACAATTCAATTTTCTTTCAAACTTATTATTTAAAGTATTGTAAAATACTTTAAGACCCTTAAAATGAATTATTGTTTCTGAATTGGCATAAATTTTCTTTTGTGATTTGTACCGGAGACTGGTATAACAATCCAGCCCACGTCAAGTTCGATCTTGAGTTCTATCTAAGCTCTTATCATCTCTAATCTACTCATCTGATTTTAAATACTAGATGTGAAAGCACAACATTTTCATTAATCAATATTTGATTACATTTTAGTATTTCGTACCACATGTAAATTCCACGCTTTTTGTTAAATATATATATATATATTCGATACCATTTCGCTTAAACTTAATTTTACCATTTCACTTGATATCGATTTTTGAGGAATTTGATGTCATTGTGTGAAACATTTTAAATATTATGTGTAAATTGAGACAACTGTTTAACAGATTGGCTCCTTATTTCATAAAATGCACAGATTTGACTCGCCACCTGTGACAAAAATGTCATGTAAGGAACTGTACAAAAATAACTTTATCATTTTAAGACAAGAAGGGGGGGGGGAGGAGTCCGTCATATGATATCGTAAGATATCATTAGTGGGAAGGGGGTTGTCTTTTGATATCGATATCATTTTTGATCCAATCAAAATTCTCTCTTTTTATTTGTAACACGGTCTTTGGTACAAAATAACATAGTATCATTTTTTAGGCTGTTATCTTTTTCTATGAAAATACAAAGTTATGATTAAAGTCACTAAATTATTGTAAGAATACTTAATTCTAAAATATGAAATACCCCAACATTTGATATTTCTATTCTTATATTCTCCTGTGCATGCATCACGGTTCGAGAAACTATATGCGAAGTGTATTTGAAATGAAGCTTATGTTTACTAATAAATAAAAGAGAAAGAGAAAGAATGCTGTCCCCTTTTTTTGTTGATAAGAATTTCTATTTGCCCCTTACCCTCCTCCTTGTAACAAGTGAGAACTTTATTACTGTTTAATACATTATGCAACAAAAACTATTATAAAATAATTTTAAATAGTAACTATTTCTTTTAAATATTGTTTGGTGTAAAGTTTTTTCATATGCAAAGTGATATGATATTGACTTCTCTTCATTTGATTTATGAAAGCATGCGAAAAAGAAGTAGAACCAGTTTTGTATATCACTTCGAACAAAAGAAATAAATTTTAGAAAAAAAAAATTACACTTTGATAACGATATCATTACTTAGGGGGGGGGGGGGTCGTCGAGGAATGATAATGTATGATATCGGAAGGAGAGGGGGAGGGTCCAAAATTACCAAAATGTTGATAATGTTATATTTGCACAGCCTCTAATGTAAATTTTATTTACGTAGTATGTTTGTACTAGACAACACGACAAAACATCTAAATAGGTCTAATGATTATGAAACTAGAAGTCGATAATGATTTTTTCCTTTTCTATCTTTTATACACATATATCTCTCAAATAGAAAAAGAAAAAAAAACTCGTATCTAATTGCCACAAACTTCCTTAATGAGCAACATTGTTCTGTTGTACAAAATATGTTTTTAGTGACGTTTTTCAGAATGTTTTCCTTTTCCGTTTATAAAAATAATGGCACAACAAAAGCTGAGTTTAGTGCTGCATTTCTCGTCTGCCATTCTTCCAGTTTCTGTTCTTTTTTTGCCATGTTTATCCCGCACGAAAAAATCGTCTGATTTCAAGATATTTTATTTTCCACTGGATTCCCATTCTATTTTTTTACTTAACTGTGTTGTCTTTGTGTTCTTATTGTGGAAATAAGCTTTTTAAGAACGTAATTAATAAGCTTTTCTTCCCTCCCATTTATGGTTGACAAAGAAAAGGAAATTATTAGGGATGTCTGCCTTTTGTTTGAAAATATCTGATGTAGCTTTATTATTTTAATATCATTTATGTATGGTATTTTGTTATAAATAGGATTCGCGATCTGAGAATACACGTTAATGACAGTGACATGATAAAATAGTGTTTTTAAGTGTTATAGAATTATTTAATACTAGCTAATTTTCCTGCCAGATACTTATGCAACACATTAATTATATAGAGAATATAATATTTATTTCTTTCGAATGCTAACTTATATTGTATACAAGGGATTATTTTCAAAAATGCGTTACCGTTTTCAAATACTTTTTTTAAACCTTATGTCATATCCGGGATTCATATTTAAAGTCCTCAACAACGGCATTCTGTCTAATTAGCTATTGTTCCATTGTGGCAGTTTTAAATGCAATCATTTTTCAAAAGTAATCGCCATAGAGTTTCGATTAGATCTTGGAAAATAGTGCTCTATTACAATTTTTAAAATACAAAATATAACTATTTAAAATAAATTTTATGTTAGTTCCTTAAATACTCCGAGGAACATAAAATTTGACTGAGAGTTCAAATTTCAGACTTTTTTTTAAAAAGGAATCCCTAAACAAAAAAATGTTTTTTTTTTCAAAATCAGAAAAAAAAAAAAAAAAAAAAAAAAAAAAAAGACAAAAGACAAAAGTTTCCTGCTTTACCTATATTTTATGCGTGGAAGCTAGTTGAATATAAACCAAAAATCATTTCGAAAACCATTTTTTTAAAAGTTATAATAAAACAAGAAAGAGAAAATCATTCATCAAGCATAGATTATGAAACACTTTCCAACACATTCAGAATAATGTAACAAAACTGCACTATTTAAAAAATTAAAATATTATGTCTTAGTTCACCATATGCGTTCACCATCTTAGTTCACCATATGTATAACGCATTTCAAAACCGAATTTCAGCTGTTCTCATCTTCAATCGGAAAATTCTGCGATTTTTTTAGAAGCCCTGTATATGATATAGAGATTTGAATCTATTAACATCATACATTCCA
Source organism: Maratus speculifer (assembly GCA_964019185.1). Lineage (NCBI taxonomy): Eukaryota > Metazoa > Arthropoda > Arachnida > Araneae > Salticidae > Maratus > Maratus speculifer. The sequence goes on along the minus strand of OZ025296.1, from coordinate 311,473,471 downwards.
AAATTTAATTCCTTTAAGAGAAGTTTATTTCAGTTGAAAATTCCTCTTGAGAAATTTCTTCTAATAAGAAGAATGGTATGCGAATATTTTTGAGTAGCTCTGTATATGAGATATAGAATTTATATATAAAGAGTAATATGCGAAAAACTAATTAAATTTAAAAGTCCATACCAAATTTTAAAACGTACTCTCCATAAGTTATTACGCTAAGACAATACTGCCCCTGTAAATTAATTTAAAAAAGTGATGAATGCTCTGTTTTAACGTGATCGTAATGAAATTCAGTGATTTATGTAAGTTTCAATACATTTGAAGTACGTAATGTCATTAAAATACTCTCTCAATGATTTCCCCACATATATCATAATGTAATTGAATTATTTTGAGTGTCCCTGTAAATGAAACATTAATCGTATCTATACTTCATATGTAATACCAAATATGCTTTGGTGACTCTAAATAAGCTTTATCAATTGCATGAAAATCCGAGTATATTTACGGGAATGGACAGACAGACAGAGAATCCGAATGCATAAGCATTTCTCAATTTTATTAGAAAGTGCTAAAAACTGTTTAATCTCATTAAGGTCTCTATAATAGCGTATTTAGAATTCAAGGCACTTCCATTATGCCAAAGCTGGAAACCAGATTATTTTTTCCTAAAAAATTTTCTTAAAAATGATTTTTGCAAAACAAAATCATCAAAAACGGCTAATTTAATGCAAGAAATTAATGTAAATTACACTTTTTTACATTTTTAAAATTAAATTTAAAACTTTTACAATCTTAATAGAATATTAAAAAAAAAAAAAAAACACAAAAATAGAATTTGTATAAAAATTTAGACTTATTTTTTTTAACTATAATTATTATTTTCCTATATAATAGTTAAAATATAAGATATTTTGAGTCAATGGCTATTATATACCTTTAACTTTATTGGCTGAGTGTGAAGTGTCATAGAACTTTTGAAAGTAAAACTGAACTGAGCTTTGTTAGTAAAAAAATATTTGTAAGATTTTCGACCAAATTTACAGCACAGAGTTGAATACCAGAGATTCTCTTATTTATTATATATGATGTATTGTAATATACGATGCTTAAATAAGAACTAGCTGATCTCGTGAAGATCATCTGCTCTCTATTGTCTATTCTTGGAAATATGTATATTAGATTACATGGATTTCAGCAATATATCTATAAATACTATGCATGAAAACTCCTTCAATAAGGACTATGGGTACTTTGAAAAAAATGTGTGTATATATACTTAAAAAATATATACACCATTTAGAAACATGAAAACAAAGATATATTTTCAATATCACGCATATAAAACTTTTGCGTGCACACAACAGTTATTGGATATTTTTTTTATTAAAAAAGTGCATATACATACTACATTAAAAATATCTGCACCATTCAAAATTATAAAAATATTTTTATATTTTCTTTGTATTTTAAGTGTTGAAAACCTCTTTATGTATACAACTGAACAATTCAGAGATCGAAGTTACTACAGTAAGTGAATCAATCAAAAGAACTAACACTTGAAAGACCCATTATACATGGTTCCGACCTTGGCTAAATATTGATTTTGAAAAATCTGAGGACATTTCTTTCAAAAAATTAACACTGGACTATTTGTTATTGAAAAGCAAATCGGATAGAAAATTGTATGGGCTTGTTTGCTTCAAATTGTGAATGCACACACTTTTGCCTTTGTATAGGTTCCCGTTGATCGGAATTCTCTATGGCTCGCTTAAACCTATCAACTTCATTTCGAAATGATGCTTTAAAAGACGATCTTTCTTACAACGTCCTTCTTTGGATTCGTTTTTTTTTTCATATCTGATAATTTCTGCCTCCCCATTTTGTAACTTTTTTACTTTCTTCTTTATCAACAACGACATTTCGATTTCCTATTAAAATAAAAACTCTTCTAAATGTAAAGAATTTTGTAAAAATAATAAAATGCAGACATCCATTGCCCAAAGCAAAATGTTTGAATGTCTCCCATTGAGTTAATAAAAATCTGTAAAAACCTTATTTCTATGATGATCAAAAAGTTGCTTATGTAATAACAGAGTCATATATTACGTACACCATGAATTAAACATAAACATTCCTGAACTAATCATAGGCGAACCGCATATGTATTGATTAGTGTCAATATAGCATAAACAATATTGCACGAACTACTGTATTTGGATACAGTACGTAATCTTTTTGTTTCTTTTTGGGAACAATGCATTTTGAGCTTATTCTATCGATAATAATTTTCAGAATTTCCAAGCTATGTGTTTGAGACTTTCAAGAAAGTTGCTCTATACATTTGACTAACACATCATGCAAATTATATTTTGATTGCGTTCACGTATACACAATTAAACATGATAAACCTGCTGCTTTTTCATACAAGTTTTATTATTTTTCAATTCTTATTACAGGGTATTATGCATAATGATGTTTGTCATATTTTCTGAAATGAACTTTTTTTTATATTAAGAACTCTGCAAATTATAAGCAAAAAACTTGGCAAAATTTCGGACTGTTTTTATAAAAACCTTAATTTTTCTACGAATATTCATGCTAGCCTCATAAAAATGAACACAATGTATTATAATAATCCACTTAATCATAATCTGCAGTTTGAACAATTTTGATACATTAGTTTTGACAGGGCTATTCAAAAGATATTCATTCTTTTTGAATTTGTTGACGATCAATGGAATCTCTCTATTCTAAAAAAAAAAAAAAAAAAAAGTAATTAACGCTGTCACGTTGCTGACAATGAAATTTTTGTACATAGGAATTTAATTATTTTTAGGCCCTTTTATACATTAGACGTTCCCGGTGTGCAGACTGCATTTAATTTTTATAACTCATTTTTTGAGGATTTATTTCCATTTTAAATTCAAATTTTCAACATTTCGAAAGATATTTTTTACATATTTTAGAAAACAAAATTATTTAAATTGTTGCGAACTAGATCAATTAATAAATGTCCCTTCAAATAAAAAAATATATTGACGCCTGACAGTTGTAAGTAGAAAAAAACTTAAAAAAAAAAACTAAAAAGTATATATCTTATAAAAAAAAAAAAAAAAACATTGAAAATTACGGAAAAAAAAACTATTTATTCGTGAATTTTAAAAAATAAAGAGAATTGTAAAATAATAAATTTATTTTTATGCGCTAAAAGCTATAATGTAGAAAATTTATGTCAGATTTTTTAAAAAAGTTATAAGACAGTGCAAATATAACATTTCCTTTCTAATGATAAAAATATTTTCGCATGAATATTACAAAAAGAAAAAAAGAGTTTAACGAAAATTGCATTAGATTGAAAACGTTATATTTTAAATAAACATTTTTTTTCTTTCTTTCCTGTAATTTTTTTTAAAGCCAACAAATTACCTCGACTTTAAAAACACGACGGGGGTTGACGGGCGTAGCTCGTAGGGCGCAGATCCTCCCAGTTTCGGGAAAAATAATCTTCGTAGAAATATATGACTTTTACTACTATGTTTACACACCTGGTACTTCAGAATAATCCCGCATGTATTTTTCTAGATATTTAACAAAACGTCTAAAATCGGAAGTGGCCGGTGACATTTTTCCATACGCTGTATACATAAAAAAAAAGGATTATTATTATTACTATTATTATTATTATTATATATATATATATATTTTTTTTTTTTTTTGGAAGATCAACTTAGATTTTACATCGAAAGCTTGACCATTTCTTTGAACTTTAATTATTATATTAATCGGTTATGTACGAAAAAGAAATTTAAAACTAGTCGTTGGAGGCCACCGTAATACTTACCCATCATACATATGCATAATATAAAATATGAAAATAAAACATGTGTAACTTATTTATAAAATGCATTGCAATTCCAAAATAAAATTTTAACGCATATTTAAATAGTCTTAATACGCATAGTAATGATTTATTAATGAATTGCTGGTGAGCCTATTTCGACAAATTATATAAAACGCCAAAATACTCAAGTAATACCGGATTGCGTAAAAGAAACATCCTTATAACTCCAAAAATAATAATCATATTAACTAGCAATTTACTGCGTCGGATGAAGCATCTCATTTCCAATTAAAATATATCTTTGAATTCAAATTTGAATGAAATATAGGGTCATGAAAAATCAAAGAATGTGAAAAACAGGATTACACATATCTCAGCAACTAATAATCCGATAGACTTCGTTTTTTATGCAAAATTTGTGTTATTTTATTGCCTTTTATGTCCACTCCTTAAAATAAAAAATTTCGAAAATTTTTATATACGTTTCATCAGAATGAATTTTTTGAGAGTTCGAAAAAAATAGTTCCGGATAATCGAGGTTACTGATATTAAATAAGATTCGTCCCATTCTTACATACTAAGTACATACAAAATTTCAAGTCTCTATCTCAATTTGTTCGGGAGTTGGAGCGGAGAGAGACAGACACACAGACGGACGGACGGCAAATTTTTTTTCCTAAAAATATGTTTTTCGAATCTCCAGTATCCGAAACGTGTAAATCAGTCAAAAAAAAATTTTCGATTTTCAAAACGATTGCAAGATTTACCCTATACTACGTATGATAGGTAAGTAAAAAACAAGAAAGAACAACTTGAATCAAACATTATTGCACGACTTTCACTTTTCCGTAGAGTGTGACGTGACATGGAAAGAGGTTCAAAGCCGCAGTTCCAGACAAATGAAATTTTCATGTTGGACATGATGATTTAGTACTTCAGTGGGGCAACCATAGCGGTCACTGGCACACAAACTGCGCCGAACACAAAGAGAATGTGCTCAGATGTGCAGCATGCATGACATTCAGATCAAAACTTCCTTAATTGACATTACCGGGATGAAACTTAAAACATTTGTATTCAAAATAGGAAAATGTTCCGCATTTTTTCTAAAAGGTAGAAAATATTATTATTATTTAGTTTAACTTTTAGATTAGAAAAAGTGAAAACATTAAAATAATACATTAAAAAAAAGTTAAAAAAAAAGTTTTGTTTCATTTTTATTTTAATATATTTTTTACTGGATTGAAAACTAGTTGGATGTGCCAATCCCAAAACTTTCTTCTATCTCATACGTATATTTTAATTTTTTTTTTTTAATCACTCATTTTAATGTTTTAATAATTTTAATTCAATGCCATTTCAACTTTGATTTTCATCTTAAATTTCTGCTAAGAAAAGTAAAAAAAAGAAAAGAATAAAAGTGAAGAAAGTAAAACAAGTTGGAAATTGCAAATGAGGTGCGTTCGTACGATAAGAAAGTTTTGAAAATATCACTCTCATATATCAATCCATAAAATTGTAAGTAGTTAAATACAATTAAAATTTGCTCCAAACAATGTTTTCCCTATACCATTATGTAATGGAATACTTTTGTGTGACCTTGTAAATCAGTAACAAATGTTCTTTGCACCACAGATTATGCAAAATGTATTTTATAATATGTACTTTGTAGATGCATATCAATTGTAATATATTCGAATGAGTGTAACACCATTAAAATGCATTTGAAATATTTTTCCCCACTGACCGTAATGTAACGGAATACTTTTGATTGTCCCTGTAATTGAACTATGCATCCGATTTTGATAAAATTTGAAAGAACTCAACAAATTTATGCAATAATTATGTATTTTAAATTTCAAACGATTAAAATACATTTGAAAAATTTTCCCCTTTGACCGTAATGTAACGGAATAATTTTGATTGTCCCTGTAATTGATCTATGCATCCGATTTTTATAAAATTTGAAATGACTCGACAAAATTATGTAATAGTTATGTATTGTAAATTTCAAATGATTCGGCTCGATAGTTTTTGCGTTGTTATATGCGGACGGACAGACGGACGGACTGAACGACAACTATAGGTGCTACGTATTTACATAACTACGAACGCACCTAAAGATGAGATTACTCAGTTTAACATTCGTATATTTAGCATATTGTTATGCGTAACTTTTATATAAGAATTTTTTTTTTTAATTTCTTCTTTCAAATAGATGAATTTTTACCGAAACAAGTATTATTTGACATAAATTTCACATATTTAATTGATATTAATAGGGGGCAAAGAAATTCAACTAGTTTCTATGAAATCTAAAACATTTTTATTGAAATAAAAAAGAAAAATTCTTATATTTTTACTTTCTTCTACCTTTACAAGAATAAAATGTTTGATTTGTGAAAATTTTCGATTTGTACCGATTCGGTGAATCTAATCTCTCGGAACTGAAAGAGAGGTGTCATGTGTATATCCAGACCTGCTGCCTTCTGCCGTTTTTAGGTGCGTTCGTAATTATGTAAATAGGTAGCACCTATAGTTGTCGTTCAGTCCGTCCGTATGTCTGTCTGCATATAACAACGCAAAAACTACTTAACTGAATCGTTTGAAATTTAAAATGCATAATTTATACATAATTTTGTCGAGTCATTTCAAATGTTATGAAAATCGGATGCATAGATCAATTACAGGGACAATGAAAAGATTCTGTTACATTATGGTCAATGGGGAAAAAAGTTTCAAATGCATTTTTAAACATTTGAAATTTAAAACATATAATTATTACATAATTTTGTCGAGTCATTTCAAATTTTATAAAAATCGGATGCATAGATCAATTACAGGGACAATCAAAAGTATTCCGTTACATTACGGTCAATGGGGAAAAAAAGTTTCAAATGGTGTTACACTCATTCGAACATAATAAAACTGACATTAACCTATGAAGTATATATATATATATACTAAAATATGCATTCTGTACAGTCTGTGATGCAAAGAATATTTATTATTAAATTACAGGGCCACACAAAAGTATTCCACTACATAATGCTATATGGGGAAACATTGTTTGGGGCGTGTTTTAATTACATTAAACTATTTCACATTTTATGAATATGACATACGTTGCTGAGGTGTTATAAAAATTATTTCCTGTTCATTTACAAGAACACAAAGATTTCGCCAACTATAATGTATCCGAAGTACTGTCTACAATATCAGCAAGATCTGAATACTTTCAAAACTTCGTTATCATACGAACGCATCTCATTTGCTACGCTTCATGTGAAATTTCCGACTTGTTGGATTTGGGTTTCTCCTACAATATGTTATCTCCCGCAGTAATGTTCACGTGGAACCATAGCGGTAATAAACGATTTGGCAATATTCGGTTCGTTATTTACAAATCTTTTTTATAACTTAAGTAAGTCAGTTCCACTTATTGATTGCTTTTTGAGTTATTATTTTTTTCTTGCCTTGAGAAAATTTTCGTGACTTATGGATGCTAATCATGCAAAACGTTTTTTATTTCTGTTAATTTTTCTCTTTTTATAAATGTTTAAAGTTTCTATATTGACTTTTGCCGGTATATATATATATATATATATATATATATATATAGAGAGAGAGAGAGAGAGAGAGAGAGAGAGACATAAAAAATAAAATAAAATAAAATATATTATTATTTTTATTTTCTTGGGAGACCAACTTAGATCTTACATTGAAAGTTTGACTATTTCTTTGAACTTTAATTATTATATTAGTCGGTTATATATGAAAAAAAAATATTAAAAAAAGATATCCCTTTGAATCAAACATTATTACACGGCTTTCACTTTTCAGTAGAGTGTAACATGACATAGAAAGAGGATTCAAAGCCGCCGTTCCAGACAAAGGAAACAGTCATGTCTGACATGATGAATTAGTATCAGGGTTGAATCCAGGGGGTGGAGCAATAAAATGTCCCCCCCCCCGGAAAATTAAAGATTTTGAGTTTTCAGTGGTCAAAAAGTGCAATTCCCCCCCTTTCCGGAACTCTATAATGCCCCCCCCCCGGAGCCTCAGAATTCCATCCCGAAGAAAAATGTCTGAGTTCAACACTTTTTAGTATTTCAATCGGCAACCATAGCGGTCACTGGTACACAAAATGCGCCGAACACAAAGAGAGTATACTCAGAAGTGCATCATCATGATTATCGCAATAGATTTATCTCAAAAACTAATGAACGGAATTTCACAAAACTTTAGATTCTGTTAGACCTTGCTATAAAATAGATTTGCTTAGTTTTTGGTGTATATCGCTCAACAGGTGGCACTGCTATGCTGTTTTATTCACAATTTCTATTACAACCATATCTCAAGAACTAGTGCTTGGATTTTCATAAAATTGTAGATTTAGTTAGTACTTGATATAACATGGTGCTGATTACGTTTTGGTGCAAATCACTCAACAGGTGGCGCTGCTATGGTGGAGTATTTGTGATTATCGCGATAACTTTATTTCAAGAATTAATGCACGAAATTTTCTAAAACTTCAGATTCAGTGAGTCCCTGATATAGATTGATGATTTTTAGTTTTTGGCCTAAATCGTTCTATAGATGGCGCTGCTATGTTGCATTTTTCATGATTTCGCAATAAATGTATCTCAAGAATTACAGTATAGTTTTTCATCAAACTTCAGTTAGTACCTGATAAAAAAATTGATCCTGATTAATTTCTGGTTTACATCACACAACCTGTGGCACTGTTATGTAGATTTTTATTTTTAAAGATTTTGAAAATAGCTCTATCTTAAAAACTAATGCACGGGTTTTCATCAAACTTCAGATTCAGTTATAAGTTGTTTTAAGTTGTTGCTGAATAGATGTTGGTTTAAACCATCTAACCGATGGCGCTGTTATGTTGCATTTTTCAGGAAGTATTAACATGCATAAGAAAAATGAAAGATGAAAGTTTTGGGATTGCCACATCTGACTTGTTTAATTTTAATTTCTTTACTTCTTTTTCCATATAGATGAATTTTTACAGAGACTCAAATAACAACAAGTATTATTTGCCATAAATTCCATATATTTCATTGATATTAGCAGGGAATAACGAAATTCAAGGAGTTTTCATAAAACCTAAAACATTGTTAAAAATATGAAAATAATCTACATTTTTACTTTCTTCTATCTTTACAAGAAAGTATTGGATTAGTGAAATTTTTCGACTTTCGACTTTTGAAGGATTTACACGTTTTAGGTGTCAGAAATACAAAAAAAAAAATGTTTTTATAGAATGTCTGTCTGTGAGTCTGTGACTCTGTTTGCACTCTATCTCAAGAACTAATGCAAGGAATTTAATAAAAATTTATATTCAGTTAGTCCTTAGTATAAATTAGTGCTGATTCGTTTTTGGTGTAAATCTCTCAACGGGTGATGCTGCTCTGCAGCAATTTTCATGATTTTCGCAATAGCTGTATCTCAAGAACTAATACACGGATTTTCATCAAACTTCTGTTTCAGTTAGTCATTGACATTGATTGACGTTTTCTACATTTTGGTATAAATCGCTGAACAGATAGTGCTTCTATGCAATATTTTTCGTGATTTCTTCAATAGCTCAATATTCAGAACTAGTGTATGAATTTTCATCAAACTTCAGATTCCGTCAGTCCTTAACATGAATTAACATTTTCTACATTTTAGTGTAAATCGCTCAACAAATTGCGCAGCTATGTTAATTTTTTTTTTTTTTTTTTTTGCGATTTTTGAAATAACTGTATCTGTAGAATTGATGCGTAAATTTTCATAAATCTACAGATTCAATTAGTTTTGAATATGACTTTATTTTTTTTTTACATATTGTAAGGGGCTGTGCAAATATAACGTTATCATTTTACGGAGAGGGAGGGGTGTGGCATTTGATATCGAAAGATATCTCTCGGGGGAGTGGGGGGTTGTCTTTTGATATAGATATCATCTTTGATCCAATCATTTTTTTTTCTTTTTAATTAGGTGCGTTCGTAATTGTGTAAATACGTAGCACCTATTGTTGTCGCTCAGTCCGTCCGTCTGTCTGTCTGTCCGTCTGTCTGTCTGTCCGTCTGTCTGTCTGTCTGTCCGTCTGTCTGTCTGTCTGTCCGTCCGCATATAACAACGCAAAAACTACCCAACCGAATCGTTTGAAATTTAAAATACATAATTATTACATAGTTTTGTCGAGTCATTTCAAATTTTATGAAAATCGGATAGATAGATCAATTACAGGGACAATCAAAAGGATTCCGTTACATTACGGTCAATGGAGAAAAAAGTTTCAAATGCATTTTAATCGTTTGAAATTTAAAACATATATTTATTACATAATTTTGTCGAGTCATTTCAAATTTTATGAACATTGTATGGATAGATCAATTACAGGGACAATCAAAAGGATTCCTTTACATTACGGTCAATGGGGAAAAAAGTTTCAAATGCATTTTAATCGTTTGAAATTCAAAACGTATATTTATCACATAATTTTGTCGAGTCATTTCAAATGTTATGAAAATCGGATGCATTGATCAATTACAGGGACAATCAAAAGTATTCCGTTACATTACGGTCAGTGGGGAAAAAAGTTTTCAATGTATTTTAATGGTGTTACACTCATTTGAATATAATAGAATTGACATGAATCTATGAAATATGTACTAAAAATACATTTTGTATAATCTGTGATGCAAACGATATTTATTATTAAATTACAGGGCCACACAAATGTATTCTACTAAATAATGTTATACGGGGAAACATTGTTTGGGGGGTGTTTTAGTTCTATTAAACTACTTCACATTTTATGAATAAGATATACGTTAATGAAGTATAATAAAAATTACTCCCTGAATATTTACAGGAACACAAAGATTTCGACCACTATACTGTATCAGCAAGATCTGAATATTTTAAAACTTCGTTATCAACGAACGCACCTCATTTGCTACGCTTTACGTGCAATTTCCAACTTGTTTTTTTTTTCTTTTTAATTGTACATTTTCACATTCTTTTTATTTTTATTTTATTGGTATAAAAAACATGCTATCATTTTTTTAGCCTATTATCTATTTTTGTGGAAATTCAAAATTGTTATTAAAAACACAAAATTATTAGAAAAATATTTAATTCTAAAATATGGGATACCTCAACATTTGACATTCCTATTCTTCTTCGTATGTGTATGGATGTATAATCAAGCTTCGGGACACTATAGTTGAAGTATATTTGAAATTAAGCTTGTGTTTACTAATAAATAAAATAAAACAAGTTGAATGTAGATTCTGCCATTGCAGAATTCAGTTTCGCCTCCGATTAGAAAAAAATTCGATAGAGGTTTTTTAGAAGGGCGACCCCGTTTAGATTGCAATGAACTAACTTCATTTTTCTTGTGTTTATCAATATAATAGCAAACAGAACGGCGTGAAATACCCAACTGAATAGCAATTTCTCTCTGAAACACTGGAATTGCGGATGTACAATTGCGGAGATACAATTTGACGTGCTACTTCTTCATTGACTAGATTCATCAAAAACGGGTTTTTTCTTTAGTTTAAACGGTTTATTATAGACTCTGAGTAAAAGGAAATGCAATTTAACAATAAAACGAGTGGAATCCCGTTGAATTCGACGAATGAAATGTTTAAAACACCCGATCGATTTGGTTAAAAAAAAGCAAAAATTCAAATATTTTTTTTAAGTTACAGTTATTAGTAATATGAAAAAGGCATCCGTAATAATATTGCAATTCCCATTTATCTGGTTGCTGAACGACATTATTTTCTTCATTTGAATTTTTTCTTATTTTGCTTTAGACATTAATTTTTATCATAAATTATTTTCTGTTATTTTATTTACATTATTAATACTATTTCTCAGTAACTATTTTTTAACCTCAATTAATGCATAATTATACGCAATCATTTTGGAAAATAAATTTTTATTATCGAGAGAAAAGCTGAACTGAGTTGCCACCATTTTGAAGAAATATCGTAAAAAGCATTTAAAATTAAAAATAAAATATAAAAATGGAAATAAATTAAAAAAATAACTAAAATGGGCACAACTACAAATAAATAGCTTTCATTTAAAAAAATAATTATCAAAATCGGTTGAGTAGAAAATTCAAGGCTGATGACACGGCATTTTTTTTAGCTTGTCTGAAAGAAATAGCATCGGAGGCTAATAAAGGAATGTTGCTCACTTGTTTTTCTGATAAAAATTTCTATCTGCCTTCCACCCCACCCACCCCTACTTCGCTGGGGACAAATGCAACATGACTTTATTATTGTTGAATGCATTCTGTAAGAAAAAGCTATTATAAAATCCTTTTAGATAGTAACTATTTCTTTTAAGCGTTATTAGATATAAAGTTTTTTATTAAGCAAAATATATTTTATTGATTTTTCCTCATTTGAGTTATAAAAGTATACGAAAAATAAATACAACCAGTTTTCTATATCATTTCAAATAAAAAAAAAAAAAAAAACTTTAGAAAAAAAAATTACACTTTGATAACGATATCATTAACGGGAGGGGAAGGGGGGGGGGAGGAATGATAACATGTAATATCGAAAGGGGGGAAGGGGGTCCAAAATTACCTAAATGTTGATAACGTTATTGTATATGCACAGCACCTAAACTGTTGTATGTAAGTGTGCAATGTGCTTTGTAAGTTGAATCTGAAATATATGCATGTAAGATATACTTGTGCATGTAGAAATAAGTAAGTATGGATGTAGAAATGATCAGAAGTAATTTATTAAATATGCAGCATTAAGTATAGTGATGTAATTCAAAAAATAAAAAAGATTAATTAATATGAGCCAATTTGGTGCATATGTCAAGTGCCCCATTAAAAAAAGAGAAAGGAGTTTAATTCCCCTAGCACTGAAAGACTAATATGTTGCACATTTCTGAAAAAGCAAATGTAGAGCGCAATCACGTAACGCTATTTTTCAAGCAATGAATCTTTGTATTTACTTCTGTGCCCGATATTCTTGGAAGAAAACAATGGAGAGAAAATTGTAGTTAATTGACAAAAGGTTGATGTTAAAGAGCGTATGTTAACTTGATAATTTATAGTTCTTTTCAAACTTTCACATTCAGTTTCTCTGACAATCATTCATTATATTCTCATAGAATTTTATCTCTTACACATGCTAAGAGAATCTGGTTTACCGATTAATAATCTATCAAATCTCTTATTATAAATAAAAATCGGCCAAAAATTCAGTTTTATTTTCGTTTTCGTCTCAAAAATCTGCCTTTGGCCAAAAATTTGTTTTATAACAGAAAATTATTTTTTTAATTAAACCCCAGTGAGGGTAGCTGATTGGCACCAACCTGCAAACATGTTTTTTAGCCGTAAACCATAGTTAAAAACAAATATGATTTTGTAAAGTATTTTTCTCATGATTTATATCTCATGATTAAATAAAACCCGAAAAGCATTTTTAATTTATTTTTTTAAAAATCAGTCATTTAAGGATTGCGTAATTTTCCGTAAATAGATCCACTGTTAATTGGCATATTTTATCTGAGGTGATTTCATACAATAGACTGTTTTTGTGAAAAACAATTATAATGGTTTATATATATACTTCTGAGATTTGCTTTTGTTTAACATAAAAATACAGAGCTTTTGTTACTGTATATCTCACCAAATTCGGCATTTATACGCTTGATGTCAACTGATTTCTAAAATCAATGCCTGTTAAATACTCTGCATCAACAATGGAACTTATAATATTGATTATAGTAATCTTCTTCTCTGTATTGTATCTATAATTAATATTATTAAATAGAAATATCAAAGGCAATTGAAAAAGCATTTACATGCAACTCCATAACATAGTACAGTATAGGTATAAATATGGATAGAATATATAATTAAAAAATATATTTCTAGTATTCATTGCTTTAGTATTCATGCAGGATATACATGTAATATACAGCCAAAAGTAAAACCGCCATTGTTAAATATCTTAGTAAAAAGCTGTTAACCTGATCTTACATCTTTAGTAAACTTACACTACATTTTTGTTTTATATTATTTTAGTTTGCTTCTATAATACTTAAAATTTTACTTAGGTTATGTATTTAATCCTCTATACCTTTTCCTGACTGACTGATAATCAATGCACAGCCTGATCTTCTATAATACTTCTTCTACCTGCTTCTATAATACTTAAAATTTTACTTAGGTTATGTATTTAATCTTCTATACCTTTTCCTGACTGACTGATAATCAATGCACATCCCAAACTACTGAACCTAGAATCATGAAAATTGTGGAAAATATACTTCTTATCATGTATGCGTGCACTAAGACGGGATTTTTGAAATTTCCCATCCTATGGGGGTTAAATGGGGTCGAAATTTACAGAACATTTTGTCCTATCTCAGCAGCTGTTATAGACAGGAGCGTGAAACTGCAGAATACAAATCTACTAAAAATATAATTAAACATGCATTTCAGCAATAATACAAATTCTCCCCTTAACCCCTTAACGCGCAGTGTTGCCGGGTCGGCAACACTGCGCGATCCCCCTGTTCCCCCTGTTTAGAGATACAAAATCTCCGTGAATATTTCAAAAACTACTCTGATGGCTACTTTAAATCTTTCTTATGAGTTCTAGATGGCAGCACCACAGAGATCGAACTCTACTGTTTTTAAATAATAGGTAAAATGTTTTACTGTAATACGCGCTTCACAGCAATGCTCTTCTCACTGCGCTTATCAATGCTTTACTTATGGGAGGTTACCACTTCGGCAACAGCTGTATAATTAAAATGGTTAGTGCAATCTTTACAAAACAATACCTGTGTACTCCTCTAGACCTAAATGGATTGCCTAATTTTTATTTTCTTTAAATTCCAACTTTAAAGAGTAGTGCGCCGGAAAGGGTTAAAGGTGTTAAGGTGGTCAAAGTTTTAGAATGTTTGGCACATCTCAGCAGCCGTTTTCATTAGGAGCTTGAAACTGCAGAAAATAAAACTACTAAAAAAACAATTAAACATGTATTTCAGTGATTTTAAAATTACGGTCCCTGGGAAAGACTAAAGTGGGGGGGGTCGAAATTTTTCAAAATTTTTTTGACCAGTCATGTGATATATTATTTTAAAGTCCTCAGACCACTCTTTCAGATTATAGGCCTTTCTTCCCTCCACCCAATTTTTCCTCTCAGGCGCGGGCCATTTTCAAACTTTTTTGAAATTGCAGTGTTTTTATCACTTTAATTCTTTTTTTTTTAAATAGCATTGTGATAACTATTATTTATAATACATGTAAATTTTAAAGAGAGTGAGAGAGAGTGGAGGAAGTTTTTCGGAGGACACGATAGTTGGTACACTGTGGTGCACTTTTTCTTTTGCTAATGCTCTCATGTAATATGTCATTGGAAAGCTCTGTAATCATTATTTCATGTTCCCACGGAAGGGCATTTTTCTAAATTTAGCCGACGCACATCATGTGATATATCGGTGGTACACTCTGTGAACACTTATTCATATTACGTACTTCCCTTTCCCTCCCCATTTTCCTCTTCTGGAGAGTACGTTTAAGGTCTTCTAATAATGGGAAAATTACGGAACTGATTTAAAATGACATAAAAAAAAATCAATGAAAAAATATATGATCCCATTCACGGTATTTTTAGTTCCCATTCTTGACACAAGGGGTGCTTTTAATTATTATTTCTTCGGCTATTTGGCTGATAAAACCCCAAATTTCTAGTTTTTGTTACTTAAACTTCCTTACGCAGCAATTTTAGGTAGAAATGCAAAATTCAAGCTAGCAATTCTACTAAAAAATTGTTAAACATAGTGATATTAGAGCTATTTTATCTATTATGTCGCCAACATCGACTTTGAACCTGATAATGTGAGATTATAGAAATAAGACAACAATTATGGATTTTTGATTAGGTTTTTTTTTACCTTTTCTAGATGCATTTCGTTTGATTTAAGATTCTATTAAATAAACCGGCCAGCGTAGCGGGCGAAAGCTGTTAGCAAGTGTGTATTCAATTACTGTTTTGAACGCGACTGAGAATTGACACAGTTAATATCGCACCTTTGCTACAAAAAATTCCATAACTCAAAAAACTCGGTTTTTCAAGAAATGCGAA
Source organism: Maratus speculifer (assembly GCA_964019185.1). NCBI lineage: Eukaryota > Metazoa > Arthropoda > Arachnida > Araneae > Salticidae > Maratus > Maratus speculifer. Next base: position 311,457,487 of record OZ025296.1, on the reverse strand, counting down.
AACCTTATACAATGGGCTCTCTCTATCTGAACACTCTCTAATCTGAACACCCCGGTATTATGAACGCATTTCGATGGTCCCGGCGAAATTCCATAGACTTAACATAAGATAAACTCTCTGTATTCTGAACACCCTCTAATCTGAACACCCCGGTATTATGAACGCTGCTTTCGATCCCCATTTTTACCTCACCTCTCTGTAAACTGGACATGTGTTTGGAATCCAAATTCAGGAAATTCCTGCATCATGGAAATTCAGTCAAACTTGTTTCAGAAGAATACAAAGATTTAACGAACTCAAGTAAGTATAGAATTTTGGAGTAGAAAACGGGAAACAATAACATAAACATTAATGTTCGAAAGATTTTTTGTCAAATGAGAACAAACAATCATCCTGTCATTGGACTCCAACTTCGGATTTTTCAGAAAAGCAGAAAATTGCAGAATTAAAGGCATCGGAAAGATTGTTGACTGATTTCAAAATTTAACATAACATCGAATTCAAAATAATCAATGGTGAAGCAGCAGATGTAAATATGGACACTGTGGAAAAATAGAAAATAAGACTTCTGAACATAACGAAGAATTTCGATACAGCAAACATTTTCAGTGCTGATGAAACCGACCTGTTTTTCACAGCTCTTCCAAACAAAACTCAAGCAAAAAGAAGCAAAAATTGCATAATTGGGAAAATGTCAAAAGAAAGATTTGCCATATGCTCTGTATCAGTTTTATGGATGAGAAGCTCAAATCACTTGTGATTGGAAAACGTTTAAAAAATGTGAAGATCACATCTTTGCTTACACATTATAAACCAAATCGGAAAGTGTAAATGATGTACACAATTTTCTCATAGTGATTTGAGAGAATTAACGAGATAATGAAGAGAGAAAGGAAGGAAAAAATTGTTGTTGTTAATACCAGATCACTTACAAACATTCAGCTGAACAACATAATCTTGAAGCTCTATTACCAAACTATACTTCTATAATCCAACCGCTGGATGAAAGAGTAATCATTAAAACTTACTACCGAATCCATTTTCTGAATAAATTGTCCCTGGTGATGGAGGTGGCGAATTCGGCAGAAGAAGATCAATGTCATGGAAGCTGTCTATTAGATATCAATGGTGTAAAATGAAACAACCTGCTACACCATCCAGAGATCCTTCTATAAAGTAGGATTCCTATGTGAGAATGGGCAAACAAGAATAGAGGACCTAGAAGCAACAGCTGTGAATGACTTAGGATCAATTATTCTGAAGCTTCATACTGAAACAGAACTTGGAGCTCATTTTAAAACCGATGAAATCCTCATGGTTTGCAAGAACAACATTGTTGAAGAGGAAGAGGAAAGTGTAGGAGAAGCAGAACCTGAAGAGACTGACGGAATAAGATGTATGGTTACATCCATTCAAGCAATATGACTAAGAAATAGAGATGGGAAATATAGTTATTTTTGGTTAACAGGTTACATTGCTCCACACATTTACAGGTAACAGGTTTCAACAACCTGTTATTTTTGTAACGTATAACTAATCGATGAGACTATGCTGTCAACAGACATTTTAATTAGAGGGCCGTTAATTAAGGTATCTTGAATAATTTTGATACATAAGTATAGACGCTGTTTTAGTTCAGATAAACCTGCGCCTTTAAAATCAACATAGAGTTAAAATTTTAATTTTTGCAAGACAAAAACTTAGTTAGTTCTGATACTTTACATTTCACGTATTATTATCGTTTTCTTGCACTAAAAATGCATTTTTCCTCGTTCAAAATTTATAAGTATCATAACTCAATAAATTTTACCCGTAGAACTTTTTTTTAAATTTATTTACTTGTTAAAACACATAAAACCTTTTTCTAAATAAAAGCTATAGGAAACTTACTGAACACTGTATAAAATATGTAGTTTCTTAACAATTTAAAAAATAATTATTTTAATGTAAATTAATATTTATATGATGCAGAAGAAAGTTTAAAGCATTTTTGCAATTGTTACAATGACTCCAAAGCTGACGGTTTAGAAATTAATTTTTTCTAAACGATCAGAAATATCCTCCATAAAAACAACACCGTTTTAACAATGCGATTTGTTAAAAAAAATAAAATTGATCTTCATTCGTTAGCACCTTGATTTGAAGTTCAAATTTTGACATCCCCGAATCAATATCTGTCAACGCATATTCAAAGATTATCTCACAAGAGCACGAAACATTATTGTATATTTTTAATCAAATGTCATTCATCCCACAAATTTCTTATACGCAAGTACGTATTTAAAATCCCCTCCCTAAAACTTGTGACAGGCCAAAAAATGACGTTGGTAGTATAAAATTTGCGCCCTATAAATTTCCGCTTCCGTCGGGACCGCCCCCTTCACCGCCCCTTCCATCCCTTTTCGAATGGCTGTGTCCTCACCAGGCTATTTTTCTTCTTTTTTTCAGTAAAATACAATTACAAAAGTAATGTTTTCCAGTTTGTATTTTCTAACGACGCAATATTAACAAAATAATAATGATAAAAGAAACAGTAATAAACATTTTATTATATAAAAATCATAGCGCCAGAATACCCCCCCCTTTCCCCAAATACCATGAGTACATAGTAATATCCCTTTTAAATATTCAAACTCAAAGATTGCCACCGTTTTACCCATCTAACTACATCAACGAAAGATTATGTCCCGTGACCGAGCGATAAAACAGCTTTCTATCAACAATTAAATCCGTAAATCTCTTTAATTCCATTTTTCAAACAGAGATTCCTGCCCATTAAAAATATAACTAAAGATGGCCGACATTACCTCCTTGCTCTTTAATAATCTGCAAGCGTCACTCACTAACTTCACGCACTTTCGAATAAAATCACACTTTTCCCTCATTTCATTTTCAGTATTCTACCTATTTGTTTGATAAAAGCAATTTTCATTATTCCAGCTATTTTTTTTCAATAAATGTTGTTTTCGTTATTCTAAAAACTGATTCTATTGCTTTAATCTTTGTAACTGTGAGCGTTATAAAAAATTCAAACGATAAAATATATTCTGTGAAGAATCGAAGCCAGATGTTTTTAAATATTCATAGAATAATCAACAAAGAATAGCTTTTGAGAGATTTTATCACGTGAACTTTTGAGATAGCAATAGGACAAGGTTTCCTATGATTGGCTTCCTTGATTAGACCAAAAGGATTTTTAATGTCTTAGACAATGCAAAAGGAGAATGGTTCCTATGATTGGCTTCCTTGATTAGACCAAAAGGATTTTTAATGTCTTGGAATCGTAGATCGACAGTGACGCGTCAGAAAGAAAGTTTCATAGGGGTTTTTTGTGGGTCGGAATTTTTTTTTTTCTCTCTGTTTCAAAAGCGTTCTAATGCAGTTTGGGATAGAAATTCTTTGCCTTAGAATTTAAATAGATTTATAAGTTGGAATTTTTTTTATATAACTATTATTAACTTATAAATATGCATTCCTAAAATGATTTTCAGCCTTACTATTTGTTTCTTCTTTTTAAAATGCTTATCATACGAGGCGTTCCAAAATTAACAGGGACTTTTTGGTAATCTGTTATTGAATAATAAGTTTTTGGTTAATATTATGAATATTTATCCTGTTATGTTAAATAATGCCCATCTCTACTAAGAAACTCATTCAGAACCTGTTAAACTATGTGACTGAACATCATCTCAAAGCTTTTCCACTTCTTAAGGGAGACCCGTAAGAAAAAAACCCAAAATTTTTCCTATTGATTTTAAAGTAATGAATTTTGGTGTACTATTTAAGAATCTTTTTGTAAGGAATAATTAGCAAAAAAATTCACTTTTTATTAAAAAATGTATTTTTATGGGGATTTTTATGATTTTTTTTTGGTCGAAAAATACACTTTTTAAAATTACTACTCCTCATTCACTTCTCAATATTTTGGTATTACTAAAATTTTTTAAATAGTGTTATTGTATATGGAAAAGACCTAGGGAGAGATATTTTTAATTTTCTATTTTAACCATCTAAAAAAAAGGAAGAAATTACGCATGATAAATTTCCTTAAATTCGTTATAATTTTCATGTTTACCAATTTATGTAAAATTTTCAGAAATAGTTAAAAAAAAAATATCTCTCCTTACTTTTGTTGCAATTTTTTTTAAGAGTCTAAAAATATAAACACTTTGTTTCTAAATCATTTTACCACTGAGCCTTAGTACTTTGAACTTAGGCAAAATATGAAAAAAGTCATTTTCAAGAAAACACATTTTAAATTGGCCGCTAGTCCTTTAAACTATAGTGACTACAATTAAAAAAGCTCATTTGCTACCTGTTCCAAGTGTCCCCGAGTTCTGAAATTTTGCATGGATATTCGCAAATATGTATTTTATCGTTTTCTGAGATAAAAATTTTTTTGAACTTTTGGTGATTTTTGGCCGAAAATGGGGTTCGGGTCTCCCTTAAAGAGTCAGATAACATGTACATTGCATAAGCACATACAATGCAAAAATAGACTAAAATATTTCGTTTAAGTAATGTACTGATTATGTTTTCAAGAGGTGTATTGTAATGTAAATGTATGTTTTCTAAAAAAATTTTAATAAAAAAATGAGATGGTACAGTACAAAACTGACTAAATTTAGTTTGGCATTGCACAATGGTATGACTAACCATGCTAAATATTTTATGCCGACTGTAAATTCGGCATAGTATTAGTAAAATAGTAGTAGTAAATTTCAGTAAATAGTAGTTCAGTAAATAGTAGTAGTAGTAATGCATTTCCGATTCTCCCTCTATACTGAACACCCCCATAATCTGAACATGTTTGGTCGGTCCCATGAGTGTTCGGAATAAAGAGAGTCCACTGTATTACGTACGACATGGATTAAACATTAATATGTCTGGACCCATCATAAACAAATTTTAAATAAAATTTCAGTTTTACATTTTTTCGGAACTACAATTTTTTTAATTTCTAAACATCGCATATTTTAAATTTTTTTACCGTTGGGTAGAAAAAAAATGCACTTTTAAATGAAATTTGTTTGAAATCTTTATCACATTTTCTTTTCAAATTATTATTTCTTTTTAAAAGTTTTTATTACTTTTTTTCTTTGTTATTGTGCGAACAGAAGAATTCCTTTTTTGATATTAAACAAGGACAATCAGAAAACGAATAAAATAAAATAAGTTGCGGAATTCAACCAATAAAATGACTCAGATATATACGTCAGATTTCCCAGTTCTCTACCGAGGACAGCAACTATTTTCCAAATAATAATAATTAAAAAAAATAAATAAATAAAAATACATTTATATTTATTATCAAAATGCCGATGTTGGAGATATGGCAAAATGTTGATGCTGCGTTATGATCATCATAACTTTAAAAATCTTCGCCGAATTTCTCCAAATTTTAATTTCTAATTCTGAACATTTCTGAGAAGATACATTAGAATATTGTGATTGGATAAATATTGTTATACACTGCTCAAAACAATTAAAAGATATTTCAGTTTTAGGTGGATTTTGTATCTGGAAAACTTTTTAGCTGATTGATACGTGGTCGACAGAAATAGTAGGTTATATGAGAATAAATTACACATGTTTGGCAGAAAAAATGCATTTTATTGCGCATTTGTGTACAAAAGGAAAAAAACATAATTTGTGCATATGAGAAAAAAAGAATAAGTAAAGGTGTTTTCTTCAAAGAAAATCATTTTCAGTAGGGGGTATGGTTTCCACGGGCGGCCAGCAACGTTGAACACCTTTGAGGCATGGACTCAATGAGGCTATTAATGGCGAGTTGGGGTATTCTGCCCCACTCTTCCAGAAGAGCTCTTTCCAGTTCTTGGAGAGTTTGTGGGGGTTGTTGGCGGCCAGAAACTCGTCTTCCTAGAGCGTCCCAAACATGTTCGATTGGATTCATGTCTGGAGAACACGCTGGCCATTCCATTCGAACGATTCCTTCCTCGAAAAGGAAATCCTCCACCAGGTTTGCACGATGTGGCCTGCAGTTATCGTCCATTAAAATGAAGTTATCTCCGATTGCTGCAGCGAAAGGGACTACAATAGGTCTGAGGATCTCATCCCTATATCGGCGACCATTCAGAGCTCCATCTCGAATGATGTAGAGGTCAGTGCGCCCGTCAATGGAGATGCCACCATACACCAACACTCCTCCACCGCCAAATCTGACACTTTCGTGCACGAACGCAGGATTATTCCTCTGCCACGGTCCCTCCAGATGAAAATACGCCTATTATCCGGATGCACAGAAAATCAGGACTCGTCAGAAAACAGAATATTGCTCCATTCATTTCATTCTCCATTCATTTCCGAGCATACAGACCTACAGCATGTAGCCGGTTTCGGAGTCAGAGTTGTCTGAGTTGAAAACGTGGTGCCTGTAGCCGAGCGAATGTGTTGTTGGAGAAGAGTAGCGTTCATGTTTCGGTGTCTCCGAGCTGTTAACGCTAAATACCGATCTTCATTGGGCGTTTTTACCCGTCTACGACCTTGCCCTGGTCTTCGGCACATCCACTCTCCAAAAAACGGTTCCAGATCCTGGAAATGACACTTTGTGACACTCCAATGGCTTGCGCTACTTCGGCTTGAGTTTGGCCCCCTTCTAACCTACCAACAATTCTCCAAGCTTCTGAATCTGTCAAATGACTTCGCTGAGACATTGTACTCATCGAAACAAAGCAATCACTGAATGCCGATCATCCTTGTCTTCATTCTCTTTTATCCAGTTGAAAGTCAAATTTCATTCGCTGCCCCTGAAGCGACGTTTTTGACGTCGAACTCAAAATTTGCATACTCCACAGTTTGAAAACCAGAAAAATTTGCATTTGTGATTCTCTTCTTCTATTTTCGGCAAAAAAAATTTCGTTTATATCTTTATTTTATATAAAACTTCAAATATCCTTTAATTGTTTTGAGCAGTGTATAAACCATTTTTAAAGAATGGACAAAATAAAATTTTTATTAAAAAAAAAAAAAAAAAAAAAAAAAAAAAAAAAAATCACACTTTTTTTTGCATGTTTTCTGGTTTTACTAAGATCAATATTTTTAATGTTTTTGGATAGAGAAAAATGTTGTGGAAAAAAGTGGAATAAAGTTTGGACTTGATTCGATGAAAATTGTTAAATTTATACTGCAAGCCTCATTTTTGGGGTTTCGTTCATCTGATGAAACCATATTAGTCCCTGTACTTTGTCTGTCCGTCACAGAGTCCGTACACAAAAACAGTGTAAGTCAGAGACCTCAAATTTTGAAAAATTACAGCTGAATATCTCGTGTCTCAAGAGAAATCATAAAATTTTGAAAAAGTCGATTATTTCAATTAAATTAATTTTTTAAGGTCAACCATTCATTTTTGCGATTTAAATTTTAAAAGAGAAATTCAATTTCAACGTTTCTCGTGTAGACTTCATTATTTGGATGGGCCATCGCTAAGACTTTTTATTGATGGGGGAGAAGATCTTAAACTGCCAAGTCAAATTTTCATATTTGCCAACTCGTTTTATAATTTTGCCAAGTTACCACACTTAGAAAATGTAATACAGTTCATATTTGTAAAAAGTTCAATAATATACCCAATTAAAGTTGTAACTTTTATAAGTTTTATCAAAAATAGGAAATGTATTACAGTTTTTAATAAAATTTTTATTAAATTTGCCACAAAAGTTTTAAATTTGCCAAGTGTAACGACATTTGGTAAATTCCATGAAAATGCGACATGGACATCATTTTTTAAATTTGAACTAAATTAGTATTTTTTTGTTCCAATTGATAGAAAATAAGTCAAATTTCATGAAAATAACAAGATATAATAAGATAATTTTAAAAATAAATTTTTATAGTTAATTATTATCAAGACTAACTTTGAAATCAAAAATCTGCTATTTTTATCTCTAGTTTAATGTCCCTTGAAGCATTTAAATATTACATAGATTTTTGAAACAAATATATCTTTTAAAAAATGGCTAACAGTATGTTTAAAAACACCAAAATTTTCACCTGAAACATTTTAATTATTTTGCTATTGCCCCCAAACTTTATATTAGTCTTCATGTCATGTCTGTCACAGAAAATGTCGATTTTTTTATTTTCAAGAAAATCTACTTGATAAAAATTATTAACACTTTATTTTCTCTTTTTATATGACGAAAGGAACAGTTCATAAAAAAATTGAAAGATAAATTTAAAATTTGAGTGAAATATAAGGCATTACATTTTGTCATGTCTGTCACATTTGTCATGTCTGTCACGCTAGTCATGTCTGTCACAATTAGTTTTTCAAACAACTTTACCTTAATCTCTTTCCTAGAAAATTATTTTTGTAATTTTTTAACTCAGTGTTGATGCCAAGAATATTTTTTTACAACTCAACTCAACAAAATGCTTAAATTTAGAATGCATGTAATAGTTACCAGATAATTATGTTGATACCAATTTCTTTGTTTCAGATATATTATCTGTCGCAATTATTTTTTCAAGCAGTTTTGCTTTAATCTTGTGATTTGAAAGTTATTATTATTTAACTTGGAATTGATGGCTATAATATTCCTTGATGTGAAACGTACACAATCTAAAGTTTTCTACTATTTAAAAGAAAATCTGCCAAGTCGAAAATTTCTGGTACAAACTCATTTCAGTGCTATTTTCTATTTGCATATTTATTAGAACGAGATTAAATCTGCTCATTGGCAGAATATTTCCTCTGCTATATATATATTATAATTGTATATTATTGTTATAGTGACTCAGACACTGTTTCTTCAGAGCCATATATAATGATATCTGATTATGGTAATTATGACAATTATGCTCTTATAATGTTTACCAATTTGATCATTGAAAAAAATCCTGATAAATAATTCAAAGAGGTTGAATTCTTATCTGATGGAGCATCTCTACACTTCAAACAAAAATATATGATATTTTCAATAACACAAAACAAATTCCCAACAATCTGGCATTTTTCAGTGACATCACATGGAAAAGGATGTATTGATGAGACTATTAAGAGTCAGTTCCTTGATGCTACTCAAGCTAGAAGTATAAATCCTAGAGCATCATGTAAGTGTGCTGAAGCTGCGAGGAAAATTGGTCCTGGAATCTATTTCTTCATGAATCACAAGAAAAAAATACAAAGAATGAAAGCAAAACTTGATCTGACATGGCAAGTAATCAAAACAATGCCAGGAACAAGAAAGTTGCATTGTTTCCGATCATGTGTACCTGGCATAATATTCTTTCTAATTTCAATACTGGTGCATGCACTGAAAATTACCTCTTGGAAAATGCAAGAAAGCAATATAGCCAATGGGTGAATGTGGAATAAGACAATAAGGTTTATCATAGAATAATGACACAAATCACACAGACACAGCAACAACATAAAATAAAATGCTTAGTACAAACTAAAATTAAAAGCGTGTTTAAATTTGAACCTGAAGATCATGTTATCTGGTATAAGAAGAACCAAATATTAGCAAATGTTTCAACTCCATCACTAGTCACTTTCCAAGGGATTTTAAAAATTTTAAATATCTTTTATAATTTATTTTGAGATTCTTTTAGCATAATATACCAAGGTTATATCATATTGTAATCTCTAAGTTGTGATAAAAGTAAAGAAAGTAATATTTAAGAAAAAAAAAAACTTAAATTCATAGAAAAATGTACACGTGTCATGTCTGTCACAAAACTTCGTCATATCTGTCACGCTGATAAATATTTTATAATATTTTTCTATTTACAAATTTTTCAATATTTTTCTTTCTGCTTCACATATCCAAGTCTAATTTTGTTTCCTAAAAAAGTCTGGACTTGGTATGCATGCCAATTAAGAGCAAATAATAATAATACGTGTCTAGTCAAAATCTATGTCTAAATTTTGTCATGTCTGTCACGGCAGGTTTTAACCCTCAATTAAATTAAGTTTTTCTTTGAATTAAAATTTTAGTGTTTTTTATAGCATAAGGCCTATATTTACATCACCCCATGCAATTTTTTAACTATCAATTAATATTTAGTACTTAAAGATGAACAAAAAAGTTCTCTCAGTCATGTCTGTCACAAAATGGAATTCACCATTTGCGAATCTTTGGAGGGGGACGGCCCCCCCCCCCATTGTTTTATTGTGAAAAAAAATATGTTATGAAACCTTCCCTGTAAAAGTTCAACTTATGCAGTAGTAACATGTATAATTTAAAAATCATCACTCTGGTGTTATTTTTCATTCAATCGTTTATTTTTGAGATAGAAATTAGAAATTCATACCTTAAATTTAAATCCAAAACTAGAAAAAGCCGCTTAATCGATCTACTGTTTTGAAAAAAGGTTTTCATTTAAAAGCCCTTTTTTCCCTATTGAATGCTGTTAAATTGAAATTAAGTGATTTTCAGTAAATATGAAAAAAAAAAACAAAAACTTAAGTAAATATGAGTATTAAAAACAAAAATCAAAGCATCAATCGTCGCCACCATTGTAATAAGTATCTAAATGTAGTCTCTGATTTCTGGCTGTAGCATAAAAGTGCACAAAAATTGTTTGACGAGGAGTAAAAAATCCAAAACTAAAATTAACAAGTAAGAAAAATCATGCGTTAAGCATAGATTATGAAGCACTTTCCAACACTTAATGAAATCTTTAACAAAACTTTGTTATTTAGGGAAATAATAGTGTATAGCCAAATATACCCAAATATGTATTCCAGTACATTAGAACAGCCCTGTATTTCATATGTCAGTTCATATAATGGGAAAATTTAGCTTAGCAAGAAAATACCCAGTAGCTTGAAATTTCTTTTTCAGCAATTCATACTATTAGATGGAAACATACTTGAATATTTTTGTTCAGCCCTGTAGTTTACATTGTACCTTTATTACACGTCAGTATTAGGCTAAAATTTATTGTAAACTAAAACACTTTTAAAACAACTGAAATCACATTCTCATAAATCATCATTCATAGGCGTCTATGTACCGAATTCTTTGCGTGGCCCTGTATATCCCTTTATCTATATTCTGCAAACATTTCTCAATAAATTAAATGCAGCTCAGCGAACAAATGCATAGCTTATTTAAGAACCATGTTTAAATAATTTACGCTCATATTCAGTAACGTTGGTGAGCTCTTTTGGGGAGCCCTGTATATCAACTATAACATTTATACGCACCATATAATGTGCATATATTTAGCGAAATATAAACGCGAATATCATAATTAAAATGCATTTCATCATCGGACACATATACGGTACTTCGGAAAGAATATACTATTTGAAATCTTTTGTATGGCCCTGTAAATGCTATGTACTTCATATTATGCAAAACAGTAGCGTATAATTTATATTAAGCTTCAGTAACATATATCAATTTTATTATACATGAAAAATCTTAATATATTTAAAATATGTCACACACAATTCCCCCTTTTACCATTATCTAATGAAATTCTTTTGTGTGGCCCTGTAAATGAATAACAGCTACATTTTCACCTTATATTTTATAGAATGCATATTTTAATATGTTTGACAGGGTATAACATCTTTAAAATTCCTTTGAAACATTTTTTTCCCGTAGGCCGTAATGTAATAGGAAACTTTTGATTCGCCCTGTAGATAAATTAATCATGGTAGAATCTTCATTTTCGATAGGACTTGTGCTAGGGTAAACGTCAATAACGTCCTAAAATTTCATGGCAATCCGAGTATATTAACGATTTTTCCCCATGGGCCGTAATGTAATAGAAAACTTTTGATTCGCCCTGTAGATAAACTAATCATAATGGAAACTTCATTTTCAATAGGGTTCATGCTAGGGTAAACGTCAATAACGTCCTAAAATTTCATGGCAATCCGAGTACATTAACGATTTTTCCCCATAGGCCGTAATGTAATGGGAAACTTTTGATTCGCCCTGTAGATAAACTAATCATGGTAGAAACTTCATTTTCAATAGGACTTGTGCTAGGGTAAACGTCAATAACGTCCTAAAATTTCATGGCAATCCGAGTATATTAACGATTTTTCCCCATAGGCCGTAATGTAATGGGAAACTTTTGGTTCTCTCTGTAGATAAACTAATCATGGTAGATACTTCATTTTCAATAGGGTTCGTGCTAGGGTAAATCTCAATAATGTATAAAAATTTCATAGCAATCCGAGTATATTTACGGGAGTTAGAGCGCGGACAGACGGACAGACGGACAGACGGACAGACGGCCAGACAAACCGAATGCATAAGCACTTTTCAACTTTGTTGGAAAGTGCTAAAAAAAGAAGAAAAAAAATTCGGCAGCTGAAATCATCCAATTAAATAATTTAAAATCCGTTTAAAATTAAAAATGATTTTATAAATCTTAAAAAAAATATCTACAGCATATTGAAAACATTTTACAAACTATAAATGAGTGCGATGTGGCAATCCAAAAACTTTCATCTACCTCATACACCTAAATATTCCCAGAAAAATAAAACATAGCAGCATCACTAGTTAGGTTATTTACACCAAAATCTAATCAGCAGCGACTAGCGCGATATACATGAATAGTACTACATGACAGTGCCACTTGTTAGACATTTAATTCCAAAAAATAAAAAAATGCTTTTTTATATCAGGGACTAACTGAATCTGAAGTTTGATGAAAGTTCGTGCATTAATTCTGGAGATAGAGCTAGTGTAATAATCATAAATAATGCTGCATAGCAGTGTCACCTATTAAGCGATTTTGTCAAAAATATAATCAGCGCTGTTATATATCAAGTACTAACAGAATCTAAAGTTTTATAAAAATCCGTCCATTAGTTCTTGAGATATAGCTATTATGGAAATCGTGAAAAAGGCAACATAGCAGCGCAACTTATTGAGAGATATGCACCAAAAACTAATCTGATCCAGTTTATTTCAAGGTCTAACAGAATTTAAAGTTCCGTGCATTAATTCTTGATATAGAGCACCCATAATATTTTTGTCAAATATAGAGTGACAGACAAGCTCACAGACATACATTTTGTAAAAGCATGTTTTTTTTTTTTAGTTCTCTGGCTCTTAAAACGTGTAAATCCCTCGTAAATCAGATTTCGAAAATTTTCATGAATCTAATACATTTTTCACGTAAAGATAGAAGAAAGTAAAAAATTGAAAAAACGCATGATTGTTGCAACTAGTTATGCTTTTTAGCACTTTCCAACAAAGTTGAAAAGTGCTTATGCATTCGGTTTGTCTGGCCGTCTGTCCGTATGGCCGTCTGTCCGCGCTCTAACTCTCGTAAATATACTCGGATCGTCATGAAATTTTTGGACGTTATTGACGTTTACCCAAGCACGAACCCTATTGAAAATGAAGTATCTGCCATGATTAGTTTATCTACAGAGAGAATCAAAAGTTTCCCATTACATTACGGCCTATGGGGGAAAATCGTTAATATACACGGATTGCCATGAAATTTTGGGACGTTCTTGACGTGTACCCTAGCACAAGCCATATCGAAAATGAAGTTTCTACCATGATTAGTTTATCTACAGGGCGAATCAAAAGTTTCCCATTACATTACGGCCTATGGGGAAAAATCGTTAATAAACTCGGATTGCCATGAAATTTTAAGACGTTATTGACGTTTACCCTAGCACGAATCCTATTGAAAATGAAGTTTCTATCATGATTAGTTTATCTACAGGGCGAATCAAAAGTTTTTCATTACATTATGGCCCATGGGGAAAAATCGTTAATATACTCGGATTGCCATGAAATTTTAGGACGTTATTGACGTATACCCTAGCACAAGTACAATCGAAAATGAAGTTTCTACCATGATTAATTTATCTACAGGGCGAATCAAAAGTTTCCTATTACATTACGACCTATGGGGAAAAATCGTTTCAAAGGAATTTTAAAGATGTTATACCCTGTCAAACATATTAAAATCTGCATTCTATAAAATATAAGGTGAAAATGTAGCTATTATTCATTTACAGGGCCATACAAAAGAATTCCATTAGATAATGGTAAAAGGGGAATTGTGTGTGACATATTTTAAATATATTAAGCTGTTTCATGTATGATAAAATTAATATATGCCATTGAAGCTTAATATAAATTATACGCTACTGTCTTGCATAATATGAAGTACATAGCATTTACAGGGTCTATACAAAAGATTTCAAATAGTATATTCTTTCCGAAGTACTGTATATGTATCCGATGATGGCTGATGGAGGGATGAAATGCATTTTAATTATGATATGCGCGTTTATATTTCGCTAAATATATGCACATTATATGGTATGTATTAATGTTACAGTTGATATACAGGGCTACCCAAAAGAGCTCACTAACGTTACTGAATATGAGCGTAAATTATTTAAACGTGGTTCTTAAATAAGCTATGTATTTTTACGCCGAGCTTCATTCAATTTACTGAGAAATGTTTGCAGAATATAGATAAATGGATATACAGGGCCACGCAAAGAATTCGGTACATGAACGCCTATGAATGATAATTTATGAGAATGTGATTTCAGTTGTTTTAAAAGTGTTTTAGTTTACAATAAATTTTAGTCTAATGCTGACGTATAATAAAAGTACAATGTAAACTACATATTCCGTTTTATTTTTCGAGTTTTTCCCGGAACGGAAAGTTTTCCGTTAAAAAACAGTAAATAGTTCTGGCGTCTAGATTACCAGTATTACTTTCGTTAAATCGTCCTTTTTTTTACAGTGTTGAGCAAATGCTTGTCCTCCATTTACATAATACAGTTGTTTAGCTTCAAATTACTTCAGGCTCGTGAAAACATGACAGAAATTCCGCATGCTTTCGCAATTCAAATGGTGAGAGGATAAGAGTTTTTGAAAGGAATATAATTTTTAATAACAATATTGATCTACTCAAAAATTTCAAACATCGGATAAATTAGATCTTTTCTTGACTTAAAATAATGATTAAATTAAGGTACCCGCCTATGTTTAAAACGTCAATTTCGATGAAAATTCCCATTTTTTTAAAATTTAATTTTCTTATAGAATGGACATTTATCTTTTTAAGTCCACTTTTATTTAAAAAAATTAAAGCTCTTAAAAAAAAAAAAAAAAAAAAAAAACAGCGTATAATTGTACAAATTATCACTCTGGTGTTACTTTTCATTCAGCCGTTTATTGATGAGACAGAATGAAAAGTAGAAATTCATACATTAAAATTAAATTCAAAACTAGAAAAAGCCACTTAATCGAGCTACTGTTAATAAGAGAGAGAGAAAGAAAGGGTTTTTTATTTAAACGTACTTTTTTATCTATTGAATGCTATAAAATTCAAATTACGCGATTTTTAGCAAATATGGAAAAAGTTTAATTAAATATGAGTATTGAAAACAAAAATCATAGCATCGATTGGTATCACCCTTGTAAAAAATTTTTAAATATACGCAATGTTTTCTGGCTGTAGCATAAAACTGAACAACAATTCTTTGATCATGACCAAAATCCCTCCCCCCCCCCCCCCCATGCACACACAAACACACACACACACACAAAAAAAAAACAAGTTGGAAATTGCACGTGAAGCGTAGCAAATGAGGTGCGTTCGTACGATAATGAAATTTAAAAAATATTACTCTCATATATCAATCTCATAAAATTTTAAATAGTGAATTACAATTAAAACGCTCATCAAACAATGTGTTCTCCCTATACCATTATGTAATGGAATACTTTTGTGTGGCCTAGTAAATCAGTAACAAATTTTCTTTGCACCACAAATTATGTAAAATGTATATTATAATATGTTATTTATTGTTGCATATAAATTTTATTAAGTTCGAATGAGTGTAACACCACTAAAATGCATCTGAAACATTTTTCCCCATTGACCGTAATGTAACGGAATACTTTTGATTGTCCCTGTAATTGATCTATGCATCCGATTTTCATAAAATTTGAAATAACGCGACAAAATTATGTAAGAATTATGTATTTTAAATTTCAAACGTATAAAATACATTTGAAACTTTTTCCCCATTGACCATAATGTAATTGAATACTTTTGATTGCCCCTGTAATTGATCTGTGCACCCGATTATCAAATATTTTGAAATAACTCGACAAAATTATGTAATAATTATGTATTTTAAATTTCAAACGATTAAAATGCATTTGAAACTTTTTTCCCCATTGACCGTAATGTTACGGAATCCTTTTGATTCTCCCTGTATTTGATCTATCCATCCGATTTTCATAAAATTTAAAATGACTCGACAAAATTATGTAATAATTATGTATTTTAAATTTCAAACGATTCGGTCGGGTAGTTTTTGCGTTGTTATGTGCGGACGGACAGACAGACAGACAGACGGACAGACAGACAGACAGACGGACAGACAGACAGACGGACGGACTGAGCGACAACAATAGGTGCTACGTATTTACATAATTACGAACGCACCTAAAAAGATTTGGTTGCTGAAACTATCTAATTACATAAATTCAAATTAAAAATGATTTTATAAATATTAAAAAAAATTCTACAGCATATTGAAAACAAACAATCTATAAAAATGTTTTTAAAAAACCGCATCATTGCTGCAATTATTATGCATTTTAAATTCCCACAGACTTTTACAATCTATGCAAAAATAGTTGTATGCTTCAGAGAAAGTTTCAATAATTTATTTTATAGGGATTTCAGAGAAAAACATTTTATCATTTGCTACCGATGATAAATGGTTGAGTGAATGCATGTCCTCCATTTACATATATACAGCTGCTTAGCCTCAAATTACTTCGGTCTCGTGAAAACATGACAGAAATTCCGCATGTTTTCGCTGTTCAAATGGTGAGAAGATAAGAGTTTTTGAAAGGAATTATAATTTTAAATTACAATATTAATTTACATATAAATTTCAATCATCGGATAAACCCGGACTTTTTTTTCAATTAAAGTAATTGTTAAATTACGGCGTCCTGTTCCTTTTAAGGGTTCATAGAACTTGATAAAAATGCTTCCGCTTCAATCGATTGTAAATTTTAAAATAGTTTGTTGAAGGTATGGGGGGGGGGGGGTCTCTTGCTCACTTCGTGCGCCAATAATAGTCCAACAGCCGACCATACAAAAACCTAAGTCATCGAGCACAAGAAAAATTCCTTAGTTTTATAAAAGAGTAGTCATAGGGGAATCTAATCATCCATGTCTGCAGGAAGCGAAGTGGTGCATAAGCCAATAATGAATACCACTAGTGGTTGACTCGTAGACTTAGCATTATGTTTTCCTGCAGCCAGTTTTCCATGATTTCCTACTTTTAATTGTAATAATTACAATTAAATAAACACAATTAAACAAACACAACAAGCAAACACAATGTTAAACGCACAAGTGAACCACTAGTAGTATCAATTTTTGGCTTATGCACCTCTTCGCTTCCGGCAGACATCGATCATTAGATTCCCCTATTACTACTCTTCCATAAAACAAAGGAATTTTTCTTATGCTCAGTGACTTAGGGTTTTGTGCGGTCGGCTCTCGGACTGTAAGTTATTTGCTGTCAGTGGCGTGCGAAGAGAAAATTGCGAAGTTCCAATTTGACTCCCCCTACCCCGTATCACCATTTCTCTTTGTGACATGTGTCACAAAATTAAAAAGCGTAAAAATACAAATAAATTCTATTGAATGCATGTTTGTCGTATATTTTGAAAATTTAAAGGGTTTAATTTTAACAAGTAAATAACATAACATAGCACTTATATTTTGGCAAAAGGTATCTGGAAAACATATGTGGAAAAAATGTATCTAACAGTATTGCATAACTCCTTTTGGATTCCAAGAAACAACATGCTATTTTGATAATGTATGTTTTTTTCACAAAAAAAATCCCAATATGCTTAAATAAATATTTTTTGCAAAAAAAAAAAAAAAAAAAAGAAAAAAAAAGAAAAAGAAAAAGAAAAAGAAAAAACTAAAAGAAAGAAAAAGAAAAGAAGAAGAAACAAACAACGATGATAATTTAAATTTGGCGACTTGAGGGCGACTGCCCCTGCGATGGTTGATATGGAATATCGAAGCCTAATATCTGAAATGCCTATATGCTATTTTCAGAACCTTAACTGCTATATTAACATAGTTTTGGAGAAAGGGGTGAAGTTTTAGAGATCTATGATTCAAATCTAAGCGACAGTAGTTACATCCCACCCACTGTCACAAATCTAGCCCCTAAGCTAAAAATCAGCCTTTCACTCTTACTCATCCCTTTCACCCCTCCCAGCAAAACTATATGAATATAGAGGCCGGAATTTCCAGGCTCGGGCCCAGTCCGGCCCGTATGAAATTTTTTTCGGCCTGACCTGTAAAAAAATCAGTGAAAATAGGCCCGGCCCGTTTTGCCCCGTCACAATTTCTTCTATTCCGAAAAAATTCAGATTATTATCACGTAATTAAGATTCTTTTAAAGAGCACATGCATACATCTCTATGGGATGATTTTACAGTATATTTTACAGGAAATACACATTAGCAACATTAATGTTTACTTAGATTTTTAGATTTTCATCATTCAAATAAAGATTCATTAAAAAACTGATATGGTTTAGAATAAAAGAAAAAAAGAAAGTTAAAAGCATCGTAACTTTTGTAGCTGTATAGTAAAAATATAGATTTATGGAAATATTTCTATTTTGTCATTCTATTTTTTTATTTATTCATTTTATTAAAGATTCCAAATCCAAATTCATTTTCAAATTCAAAGGAGCTATTTTCTAATACATTTCTGAATTTTTTTTTTTTTTTTTTTTTTTTTTTTTTTTTTTTTTTCCGAAGACGCATTAGCTTAGCAGGTGTTTTTATTCAGAAACTATGTAATCGAATGAATTTATCCATTTTGTGATACAAGCAATTTAAGAAAATACAGTCAAAGTTGGCGTTTTGAATAGAATTTCCGGATGGGAAAGGGAAAAAATCTGCAACCATTTGAGAAGAATATCTTATATCTCAACAAAATTATGCAAGTATTTTATTTACCAAAATTTAAAACGCCAATCGATTTCAAATCCTTTCAATAGTTAGGATTTCCAATTTTTTACTTTTTCAGTTAAAAATTAGTCAGAAAATGTGTCAAACTTTTGCGTTGTTGAGAAGTGAATTTAAGAAACACTAAGAAGTATATGACCAAAGATTACGTTAACATAAGTTCTTTATCGCTATTAATAATTTTACAAATCATGTTATCTGCCCTAAACTTCTTGAGAACAATTAAGTCTAAAACCGGCTCGGCTCGTCTATATATGTAGAAAAACAATGCAAGCCTGATCTCGGCCAGGCACAAGTCTGCTAAAAGATATTTAGCCCGGGTTACACACAATGTAATTATCCGATGACGATCTCTACACTGTAGAAGTTACATCCCTGTATTGATGTTGTCAAACGAAGTATCGGCTCGTGACGCACGAATATTTATAACTGGCCGGTAGGCCCGCTAAATTTTTTTATCGTCCCGGCCCGTATGGCCTGTTTAATTTTTTTTCGGCCCGGCCCGCGGGCTGGGCTGGGTACGGACCACGGGCCAGGCCCAGACCCGTGCACACCTCTATGTGAATATAGCAGCTACGATTCTGAAACTGAGCATATGGGATTCTAAAACATTAATTTTCGATATTCTACAACAAACCATCTCAGTACAAATATTTTATATATACTAGGGACAATAATTATTGAACCTCCTTCGTACTTATAATACATCTTTCCAAACAATAGACCGCTATATTTTTATGTTTTTTAGTAAACACGAGACTCACGTTTTAAGAGGGAAGGAAACAAATCTTGTTTTGACTCAATCTTAGGTTTTTGATTTAAAAATAAATGCTTCTAAAAAAATTATACCATTTTCTCCTGTACAAATCAAAAACCTGTACCATTTATCAATATTTAATATCCACCTATCACTTCAAAAATTTCTGATCTATATATAAATTAGAATCGGCTGACGTCAGCTCTGCGTTTACCATGACATCTGCGATCACGCATTCGAATAGATCAAATGCTTTTCATGGTAACTCTTAAAATTACTAAATTTAAAATATTAAAAAAGAAAAAATACTGAAATATTCGTTTGTTTTAAACTTTAGTAGCACTTTCATAACAGGAGTAATAAAATTTTTTCATTGCTGTGAGTAAGAGAAAAAAATAGGTATCGGACTTAATTTTCGAATTATTGATGCCATTTTATTATTGAAATTAAAAAGATAACTAAGGAGGAAATTTTAACCTCATTGCATTCAAAAGTTGTAAGATTTCTTATTCCATACATTCAAATTAGTCGTTTCATGAAATCGTTTCATAAATTAGCTGCATTAGGATTTTATATAGAATGGGTCAGGTATTTAAAAACATATGTTATAGCAATAAGTATACATTGAAATAAGTTGTAGAACGTTGCAGGTTTGTAGGACGATTTTAACGCTTTATGTATTGGGTCGATCGGAAAGTCATGACCTGTCGGGGAAATCAATTCGTACTGGAAGATTCTGCCCTTTAATTATGAGACATTAATTGAGATATCTAATGTGTGATAACTAACAAGAAGAATTTTCGGGTACTGATTGATCCCCGTCACGACACAAATTTCTGATCGACCCAATAAACATCAGAAATGTTATCAATTAAAAATTAAATAAATATTGAATATTCCACAAAAATTATTTGTATATAAGTAAGATATGGATAGTTAATAAAAATAACGTTTGCTAAACTTTCTCTCTCTCTTTCTATTCTTTTTTTTTTCTTTTCTTTTTCAAATTTAATTTAGTTATTCCACAGCATATCTCTAATTTTTTGTTTGAGACTGAAAAATATGAAATTGCCCTAAAAACAACGGAGATACTTTCGCTAATAATTCTTATACTTTTTTTATCATATAACAAAAAATATTATATATATAGGCTTATACTATCGTGATAATCTTATGTTCGACACAGCCTTTGGTTTGATTTACTGAGCGCCGCGCCGCCGGCCCTTTAAAGATGTCTATCTGGCATGACTCCATATTGCCGCATACTAGGTATCAGCGAAGAATGTTTCGATGTTGAAGTTGTTTCAAATTTTATCTAAACATTGTTTAAAAAAATAATATTAAAAAAGGACAATCCGTGTTTGAATTGTACCTTTGCTTCTCGTCTGCGCTTCAAAGTAGAGGTCTGCATGGGCCCGAATGAAAGTTAGTTTGGACCGGCTTGATCCGGTGTAAAAATCAAAAGTTTGACCCGAGCCCGGCCCGTACCGACATCAGTGAAAACAGGCGCGCCCCGATTTGGCCTGAAACAATTTCTACTACTTCGAAAAAATTCCGATTTTTAATAATTAAGATTTCTTTAAGGGTGTATTCGAAAAAACGCTTTTCCACCTTCAACAGCCCGAAATTTTCCGATACAATTTCAGACACATTTTTAAAAGTAGAATCATGAAACTTGCTGAGGGGATTCTTGAAGGAACGTATGAGGTGCCGTGTGATGTCTTTTTACGCTCAATTCATTAGAATTTGAGTTCTAAACAATTACCTTATCTTTTTTCGTTTCCAGATCTCTCGCTAGGAAAAAATCTGTTCGGAATGCCGTTTTTGATTGCTTTTTTTACAATATTTTTTGCATTTATCAAAGAATCGACAATCACGGCACCTTGTGTACTTTCCAAATAAGAGATTTTGAAAGTTTGGTGTATTTGAGTGCAAAAATGAATCCATAAATAAATCGGAAAATAAGCAGTTTAAATCGAAATACACCCTTAAAGAATAGTGCTTACATATTTATGGGATGATTTTACAGTATATTTTACAGAAAATACACAATAGCAATATTAAGGATTACTTAGATTCTTAAACTTTTAACGTTAAAATAAAGACTCATTAAACAATTAATATGGTTTAGAATGAAAGAAAAAAGAAAGTTAAAAACACCATAACTTTTGAAACTATATAATAAAAAGTAGATTTATGAAAATATTTCTATATCATTTATTAGATTTCCTCAAATCTAAAGGAGCTATTTTCTTATACATTTCTGAATTCTTTTCTTTTCGGAAATGCATAAGATTGGCAGATGTTCTTTTTCATAAACTATGTAATCTTATGGCGTTATCCATTTTTGATAAAATCAATAAATCTTTTAGCAAATACCATCAAAGTTAGCGTTTCGAACCGAATTTCCGGATGCGAAAGAATGGAAAGGATGAAAAATCTGCAGTCACGTGACAAGAATATCTCATATCACGCAAAAATTGTATTCACCAAAAATAATAATCACTATTCGATTCCAAATCCCTTCAATAGCCAGACTTATTAATTTTATACCTTTGCAGTTAAAATTTATTTAGAAAATGTGTCAAAGTTTCGCATTGTTGAATAGGTTAATTTAAGAACCATCTTAAGGTATATTTCCAAAGATTACATTTGCAGAAGTTCATTGTCGCTATTAATACTCAAGATGGATTAAGAAAAAAACCAAAGTTTTTTATCTATAAAATTTTTTTAATACCTGTATTAACAACTTTATTACATACAATAAATCCAATTCACAAATCCTTTTTTAAAAAGTAAGCATATTGCATCGAGTCTTTTAAAGTGTTTAAAAATGATGATAATGATAGTTCGAAGTTCAAGTTAAAAACATAGATTTGTCCACAAAGTATTCTGTACAATTTATTACATAAGGTACCCTGGGGTAATAACGCCACGTTAAGGTTCTACCAATTTTCACGGCTCAGTTTTAGATCGTATTTTTCAAACAAATATATGATTTGATACAGCAACTCATTGACTCTTTATATAAAAAAAATAATTTAACAGATATGTATTCATAAAATGTAATAGCGTGATTTCTTGACCAATGCCATTTGGCGTTATTACCCACCTATATGGGTAATAACGCCATGCAAACAAAACTATGAAATAAGATGGAATAATTGCATGTAGATTGCCCAATTCTAAAAATACAAACTCTACAAACTTAGAAATTGACAAATTGCATTCTA
This sequence comes from Maratus speculifer, assembly GCA_964019185.1. Taxonomy (NCBI): domain Eukaryota; kingdom Metazoa; phylum Arthropoda; class Arachnida; order Araneae; family Salticidae; genus Maratus; species Maratus speculifer. The sequence goes on along the minus strand of OZ025296.1, from coordinate 311,434,490 downwards.
AGCTATTGAAAATGTTCATTTTTTTGTGAAAGTGTAAGAAAAAATAAAGGTGTGGTGTGTGTGTGTGTGGTGGGGGGGGGGGGGGATGAGGCAAAAAAATATCAGACCGTGAGCTTCTTTTTGCTTAAAAAGGACCGCTTAAATAGAATTATTAGAAACATTGCACAGTTTTAACTGTGTTTATTTGAATCAGTATTTAGGATGTAGCTCGGCCACTGTAGGGAATCAACCGGGGTATTAATGCCAAGGATTGGCGTTATTACCCCGTTCTAGTTATTGCGCTGTACATTTTAAATTACAAATTATCTCGAGAAGAAATCCAAAATCTTCAACAATATTTTGAAAGTCCATGAAATGTACTACAAATTTATGTAATTAACAAAGTATTTCCGGATAAAAAAAATAGTCTCCACATCACAAAACGTATCTCGCAAATTTTAGATCAAGCGTTAATTTTAGTTGCTTGTAAAAACAATAAGACCTAAAAATGAAACAAATTAACTTAAAGCTGTTTTTTGCGATTTATATGTCTCAAAACCCTTCTGCGCAGAGCACATGGGTGTCATTTACCAGATTATTTCATAATTATGCATAATATTAGCACTTGGCGTTATTACCCCGCCTGGCGTTATTACACCAGACCACCTTACAATAAATCCAATTCACAAATCCTTTTTTAAAAAGTAAGCATATTGCATCGAGTCTTTTAAAATGTTTAAAAATGATGATAATGATAGTTCGAAGTTCAAGTTAAAAACCTAGATTTGTCCACAAAAATTGGTCCAGAGAGTCCCAGTATTTAAATACATAAGTTCATATAAGATTCATTACCTTTTTAATTTTCTTTACTAGTTCAACGTAGTTCATTTTCTCCATTTTTTTTTTCTCACTTGAAAACGCTTTCGCCTATTTCTAAGGCATCTTCAGGCAAGAATAAACAACTCATTCGGTTTTTCGGCAGAGGATTTCGAAATTTTCCTCCTTTTCTTTTTGCTTGAGATATCAGCTGGCGCCATCTATTATCAATAATTGCGTGTGTCATATCATTACATACTATTTTCTCATTTTCTTCTTGTAAGGTTTTCATTTCTATTGCTTCTCTGATCAAAGCATTGTGAAGGCATCCATAATTTGCAATTTTTTCAATTTCTATTGTCTTATTTTTAATCGGAGTTTCTATGTTTTTCCTTGCCAATGCTGTTTTTTGATTATTGTATTTTAAGTCTCGAATATGCTCGCTTAATCTTTCCTCAATTTTCCTTTTGGTCAACCCTACGTATACAATATCTTCATTATTATTATTTTTACATGTAATTTTATAAATCCCAGCTGTTTGTAGGTCATCGTATTTTTCTATATCGTTGCGTATTAAATTGAAAAGGGAGGGATTTGGTGTTAATGGTACTTGTTTTCCTAGTTTTTTTATTTCTCTTTTTATTTTAAGTGAGATGCCGTTTAAGAATGGAAAGGGGGGTGTGAAATCATTTTTCTTCTTCTGTGCTGGCTGGATTAGGTCAAATTTATCTTTAGTTTTCTGTATTAAAAACGCTATTAATACTTTATCAAAACGTATTGTCTCCCCTACACGTCTTGAGAAGAATTAAGTCCGTTTCCGGCGCAGCTCGACTGTGTAGAAAATTAATACAAGCCTGATCTCAGCCCGGTACGAGTCTGCTGAAAAAAATATCAAGCCCGGTCTGTCAATGTAGCTGTCCGATGACGATTTCTACACTGTACAAGTTACATTTATATATTAATGTTGTCAAACAAGCATCGGCTCGTGACGCGCATTTATACTTATTCTCGTTAAAGTCGTATTCATCGAAAATAACTAATGTTTTACCATTTTACTTAAAACCTTTATATCGGGCCAAAAGGCCCGCTATATTTTAAAATTAACTCGGTCGGCTCGTATGTCTCGTTCAATTTTCTCCGGCTTTTTTTTTTAGTCCTGTTTATTTTGTTTGTGGACAAAGCCCATTGAAAAAGTTGTTATAATTCTACCGGCCTGGCCCCTTTGAAAGCTCGTTTAGATTCTGCAGGGCCGAGCACAGGTTTCGGGCCAGGACCGGGACGCTACATTACAATCCAGAAAGACTTGAGACCTTTGGCGCGATAAAACGCAATGAGCCAAGAGCGCTAAAATCTTTCTATCCTTTCTCCAGTAACCCATTTGTTTACAGGGGAAGTTGAGTTTCAATTCATGTGCGTGGAAGAGGGTATGAAAGAAGAAATATGATTAACTTTCGGGGGGGGGGGTTGTACTAAAACAATTAAGTTCTGCGTCTAATATATGATTACTATCTTAATTAGAAATCTCAACTTTTGTGAAAGATGTTATTACAATGTTATTTTCAAGGTTTATGAAAATCTTCTGCGTCAGCGCTTTCCAAATCCCAACCTTTTTTTTTCTGTTACCCTTTTATTAGTCATTTCATTTCGAAATAGCCCATTTCTCATAAATAGCCCCCCCCCCCCTTTTCCACTCACCAAGATAATGTAAAAATGCTGTTTATTAGCAAGCTTCTTATTTCAATCATATAATTGATACAAATTACAGTGTCATTTCTATTATTTTAGTGACTTTACTAATCCTCTTGTGATTTTCGTCATTATTAATACTATTTTCGCATACCCCAGCTTGGGAACCGCTGATCTGCACTATCTAAGAGCTAGAGATATGTTTGTTATTGTTTTTTAAGTGCATGTTCTGTGTACATAACTTGTACATGTCTTACATTATACCTATATATATTGTATTAAAAAAATAATAATTTTTTTTTAATAAAATATTTGCTAATTTAATTTAACCCATTAGTGCCTGGCATCCCATTTTTGGGACGGTTATAAAAATGACAAGTAAATGCTTTTCACGCCCGTAAAAAGGAAGATAAATACTTTCTTTCGCGAGACAAATTCCTCGGCAAGTTAAGATAAAAGTTGCTCATATTTAAAAAATGGTAGGAAATGCAAAATCTAAATTTTAACGAAGACAATAATTCAGGCATTAATGGATTGAATAGAAAAATACATTTGCTCGTTTATTAAGTAAAATGAAAATGAGAAAAATAACCGCAATATGTATGTTAAAACGGCAATTTTTCAAAGTTATTTTAAAAAAGAAATAATAACATTTAGAAAACATCTAAAAGTAAAATTAAACATTATTTTACATATGTTGTTACTATTATTCTTAACTTCATCAACTAGATCTATGACAAATAATACAATCAACATTTATATTATTGTTAAAAGCTTTAAATGCTAAATATTCAAAGTTTTTTTTTTAAATTTGTAATTAATAATGAGACTTTTTTAAATTTGCTTTTATTTATTGACTCATACGTGAAACGAATTTAAAAAAGAGTATGTGGTTAATCATTAGAACTATTGCATTTTAAAAAATCATAATATTTAATAAAATGACGTCTGTTATCATAAAAATTAAATTAAATACAGTGAATCCCCCCCCCTCCCTGAACGATCATTTTTTTATGAAACAAAATTTATTCGCATAGGCTCAATACAAATTTTACCTCATGTTTTTTTTATTCAGGTGGCTTTTAAATGTTTAAATCTCTTATTGTCTTTATAAGCAATGTATTTAACTCTGATGGCGAATTAAAAATGTTTGTCAATAAACTCCGCTGTCCTCTTTCGTCAGGAAACTCTCAAAGAAATAGATAAAGTAATGAAATCATCATTTTTGTTCCCGCCCATAAAAAATGCATTTATTTAATGAACTTTGAAAGGATCTTAAAATAAAAATTATAAAAAAAAAAAAGCGTAACCTCAAAACAAGCGTCAATAAATTAATTTTTTTAAATCTACTGTAATTAACTTTTGTTTTGATAGTTAAATTAATTTTTTTTCTGGTGTATAAATAAATTTTAGTAACGTTAATTGTTACCTTTTTCCAATAATTAAAATCTAGATTTAAACAGAACCTACATTAAGAGGCCACTTCTTAGAGCGAGTACTTTTTATTTTAACGAATGTGGTCGGTTTAGAAAAGTTTTAATGTATATATATATATATATGTATATATATTAGAAAACATAATGACAGCAACGCTTCAATAACATTTTCTTTAAATGTTAATCGTTCTATGTCATGAAAGAATAAATTTTAAACGCAGCCGTATTAAATATGTTCATTATAGATTTTTTTTCTTTGTACCACAAGTTGTCAAATTTACAAATTTCATTTTTAAAGTGAATGAAAAATTTAATAAAAGCTGCTTTTTTGTGAAAAATATGTGTGCAAAAATAATGTTTTTTAGCTATAAAAAGTTATATTGTCCCTACTCTATCAGATTATCTCAAATGTTGATCTTTTTGTAGCGATATTTCATTATTAACTTGCAATTATATTAATCATTATTGTTTAGATTATTTCACTATAAAATTTATTTTCAGAAAGGAAGCACTTATTCATCGGTCTTAATATAATAATAAAATTTATAATCTACAATGTTTAGAAATTTAATATTTACACAAAATACATAATTTTGCTATGTATTTTACTTTAGAATAAATCTTAAATCTTATAAACAAAAAATATTACACCTAAAAAATTGTTTATGTTATTTTATTTAAATACAAAATAAACTATTTTTTTTTCCTTTTTCAAGTTGTAAATCTGGTACTTTTTAAATAGTAAAATCGTTATTGGCAGCGATTTTCCACCACCTCTGATAGTATATTTCGTAAAAAAACTTTTTTTTACGTTTGCAATTCTTGTAACACAGTTAATAGATTTTTCTCTTTCGGTATAAATACTAAACTTATAAGGTTCAAAATATCTTTTCGGGGGCAATTTGACTTTTAACAGTAGTTCAAACAATCAACGTTTATCTGAATAGTCATCTTATTATTATTATTATTATTATTTTCTATCTGCTTTATCACCCAAACCAATTTTAGAATTTCTTTATAACATTCTAAATTTACATTTCTGTTTGAAGAGTTTTACGATTTTACAAAAACTAACAAACTGCATAAACAAAACAATAAAAAAAAAAATGTTGCAGGTGTAGTAAAAATATAACAACAATGCGTAATAAAATTATTTAAAGTTGTAAAGATTTGAAAAATTTAAACAAATGAAATAATTTATTCCCATTATAAAAATCAGAATTACAATTAAAAAAAATAACAAAATTTATCATTTGTTTTGGGATAATAGAGGAGTCATTTTCTATTTCCAAAGCATTTAACTATAGATTTACACAGTACCCTGTTTACACGATACAAAGAGCTGCAATTCATTTCTCCTCCCTAAAAACTGGTTTTCTACCAACGACAGCCGCAAAAGCTGCCAACTCCAAGCCGCCAAAGGGTCTCAAGTCTTTCTGGATTGTAATGTAGCGACCGGGACTGTGCAAACCGTTACTTCAAACCGCAATTCGTGATGTCATCATCCGTTTGTAGACTAGAGAAACCTTGAAAGCATGACATGCGACAATTAAGATTAACTGTATAAAAATTACAGCATCACTTCAATCAAATAAGTTATTTTTGTCCATATGCATATCAATATACGTTAGTCGTTATGACACCTTAATCGTGTAAACAAAAATAATCACTGTAAAAAACCTTGACTAATGTTTCGCACATGATCGAACACGGACTCCATTTATAGGAATTACAGATTTAAATGGAAATTGTTGGTTTTCGCGTACTTTTTTTCAAGGTTACTTGACAAGCTGACAAATCCTCTATGCTTGACTTTTTTTCCTGCCCCTGTTTTCAACTTATCATGCATTAGATTATGTAAGATTAAGGTCTTCCAAAGCGAAAGCTAAAAATAAAGATATTAATATACCGTATTTACTCGTGTATAGCGCGCACCCCTACATTACAAATAAAAATGGCGATTTCTTAAAATCTCGTGTATAACGCGCACCATAAATTTGATACGCTAATGAAGAATGACCAAATGAATTTCAGTAAAAAAAAAAAAAAAAAGGCGAAACAAATATTACACTAGATCAGACAACAAAACGAAAATGCATTTTTAGACTTCGCGTTGTAAGAGAATGACGGGAAATAGGAATGAGTGACGGTAAAGAGAACTGCTAATTAGCGTTTAGATAATGTCACTAGCTCTGTTGGATGAAAAAATGCAAGAAATGAAATAAGTATGCAGTAATACTTCAATTAAGTAACATTTTCCGAGTTTTAATATCTTCTATGAAAAATTTCTCGTTTCATACGTATATCGTTCGACTGCATCCAACAGTAAAAAATTATTTCGTGTATAAGGCGCACCTAGGAGTTTTGCCCTAATTTTTTGAAAAAAAAAAAAAAAAAAAAAAAAAAAGTGCTCCTCATACACGAGTAAATACGGTATGTATACATATCCCGTAAGATTTTATCTCCAGAACAAATTTCTAAAGAGCGTTTAATTTTAAAAGGCATGTGTATTTAGAAGAAGAATTAAATAAAAGACAATAAAAATAAATCTTATTAGGTGGCTCTCAAATTCTCTGCTCAAGTACCTAAAAGTTTCTGACACGTGTTTAAACGTAATGGACACTGTAAAAAATTTTCAGGTAGATTCCAGAAAAAAGTAGTGGCATTCATATGCAACGGCTTTTTTTGCTGTTACGTTTCACAACAAAGTAGCGAAACATTCCAATTTTTAAGAAATATTCTCTAAATTCAACTCGCAAATACATTCAGTTGTTATTACAAAGAATAATTATTTCATAATTAGACATTATAAAAAATAAGCAATATACATTTTTTTTTATTCAGTGTCTTATTTAAGCAATTAAATTTTAAAGTTTTGTACTTCCGATAAAAAGCAAATTCGAATAATGAAGTATAAAAAGATTAAATTAGCTTCAAATAAAGCCTTTGTGCAAAAATGTTTATAAATTTCATAGTTTATTGTTTGATATCCAAACAAAGAATGGTATTTATTCAGAATGCATTTATTTCGAAAGCTTTTTTTCATTATTATTATTCATTGGTTTTCAAAATGGCTAAGGGAACATAAAACATGATGCACTCATGCGCAGAATGTAGTTTACGAAAAACCTAAAACCTCTCAAAAAATATTTACAGGAATTGCTGCCGTAATTGACATGGGACATAAAGAAATTCGAAATTTCGGTAAAAGATTCGAAATGTTTCAAGATAATTTCCTGAAACGTTCCGAAATTTTGTTACAGTGTAGGACTGGCTATTATAGCGATTTCGAATCTATAATGTTTTTTATTTTTCGATAAATAAGTTATTTATCGAGTTATAAGCGATACAATTTTCACCCTTTCTCGCGCTACTGAGTGCAGAAATTTTGTCCAGAGCCCACCGTATTTTCTGAAAAATCTTCTTTCTTTACCAAAAAAAAAAAAAAAAAAAAAAAAAAAAAACGAAAACGCTGTTTAATTACATAGTATCTGAATAAAAGCACCTGCCATTTGATGCATTTCAAAACAAAAGTTAATTCAGAAATGTATCAGAAAGTAGCTCCTTTGGATTTGAGAACAGTTTTAAGGAAATTAAATTTTATTTTTAAAATATTAGTTTCTAAGTATGCTTCATGCTGAAAAAAAAAAAAAATAACATTACACAAATTTGTCAAGATGTTTACGTTTTACGGCATTTTGTCTTTAAACTAGCGAGCTACGCCCGCTAGCTGGGCCACTTTTTCCAAACGAACCTCGGTATTAAGCAGTATGTAATAAGCAAAAAAATTCGTTTAATAAGCAAGTCTTGGTGTTCGAATAATCAAGCACAAAAAAAAGTAAATTAAAGAGCTATGGTCCCGTTAAAATTATGTGATTTCGCACTGTGGGCCACGTGCACTTGAAAAAAAAAGATTGTGGATCGGCGCTATGGTCGCTTCGCGCCATAGTCCCGTTAAAAATATCTGGTTTTGCACGGTGGGTACTACGCGCCCATAAGACATTTCTTCGTATTTTTTAGTTCATCAGAAGCAGATTTTTACGCAGATTCTGAATATGTAATCAGTTTTTTTCTACTTTAAAAACTGTCTGCATGATGGTTTAAGAAAAAAACGCGCAAAAAAGAAAGTTTCGATAGTCCTGTTTTATTTCTAAGTTCAATATTTTAGCGAAAACTACGGTAAATATTCTACGGCAAGTCAAAAAAATTGATGCGGGGAAAGACGCAATTAGCGCCGGTAGAAATGGAGGTTTTCGGCTGTTTCTTCTTTTAGCCAAAGGGGAAAAATTCATTCCTTCACCGCAAGGTAGCGCAGTGTTCTGCTTCGGAATTGAGATATTTTTCGTTCCGATTCCCAAGGGGTTTTTAATTCATAACTTTTTTAATTTTGGTCCCACGGTATCGAAAATGCCCGAAATGACTTCCCCGGAATTTTTCCAATCGAAAGACACCTCTCGCGACTTCCAACTCGCCCGCGTTGCGAACTGTAATCGGCTTCAAGCAGACAGACAGAGGCTCACGGATTTTATTAGTATAGATGTTAAGTTTTCACTTTTTTAACTTTAAATTAGAGATCTGCACGGGCCCGGGCCTGGCCCCTGGCCCGTACCCGGCCCGGCCGACAAACAAAGTAAACGTTCCGGGCCGGCAGAAAAAAAAACTGAACGGGCCATACGGGCCGGGCCAATAAAAAAATTTAGCGGGCCACCCAGCCCGTTGCAAGAATTTCTTTAAAAACGATAAAATATGAGTTATTTTCAATGAATATGTCTTTAACGAGAATGTGCATCACGAGCCGATACCAGTAGTTTCACAACATCCTTGTAGAATGTAGTGATCGGCATCGGACACAGTTACATTGTGTCGAACCCGGGATTAATATATTTTTTAGCAGACTTGTGCCGGCCCGAAATCAGACTTGCAAGTTTTTCTACTTTTAGTCCAGCCAAGCCGGAACTAGATTTAATTTTTCTCGCGCTGCGTAAGGCAAACAACATGATTTGTAAAAACATTAACAGCGATAAAGAACTTATGTTGACGTAATATTTGGATATATACTTCTTGGTGGTTCTTAAATTCACTTCTCAACAACGCGAAAGTTTGACACATTATCTGACTAATTTTTAACTGTAAATATATGAAATTGATAAGCCTGACAATTGACGAAATTTGGAATCGCATAGCGTTTTCCATTTTTGGGAAATAAAATACTTGTACATACTTGTTGAGATATAATATTTTTTTGTCACTTGATTTCAGATTTTTCTCCCTTCCCATGTCGTTGCTTCAAGAAATTCGATTCAAAACGCTAACTTTGACAGCATTTTCTTAAACTGCTTGTATCAAAAATCGACAATGCCATTCTTTTACATAGTTTTTGAAAAAAGCACTTGCTTATCTTATGCTTTTTTTCATGAAAAAAAAATGAATTGAGAAATGTATCAGAAAGTAGCTCCTTTGGATTTGAGAAACTCTTTAATTAAATGATATAGAAATATTTTCATAAATCTACTGCTAATTATACAACTTTAAATGTTATGTTTTCAACTTTCTTTTTTTCTATTTTTTTTTTTTTTCTGAATCATATTATTTTTTTAATGGAACTTTAATTGAATGTTAAAAGCCTAAGAATCTAAGTAATCATTACTGTTACTATTGCGTATTTTTAGTAAAATATACTGTAAAATCATCTCATAAATATGCAAGCAGAAATTTTTAAAAAATACTAAATATATGATAAAAATCTGAAAATTTTCGAAATAGTAGAAATTGTGACGGGCCAGAACGGGCCCTGCCTGCTTTCACTGATTTCTGTACGGGCCGGGCCGGGCCAGGCCTAAAATGTAAAACTATAAACGGGCCGAATTTTTGACTTTGATAAAGGGCCGGGCCGGGTCAAAATAAATTTTCTACGGCCCGGGCCTGGAAATTCCGGCCCGTGCAGACCTTTACTTTGAATAGTGAAATCTTCTTACAATTTTTACAACATTTTTAATTTTCTTGTTCAACCGCTGTAGCTAAGTCAAACGTACTGTATCTAAGTCAATATTTATGTTTATTAGCTGATGAAAACGAAAAAAAGATGTCCACTGTTTTCAATTTCGAACAAGTCGGAATTTGCACATCAGACGTAGCAAAAAAGGTGCTTCGCACTATAACGAAGTTTTAAAAATACACAGTACTTCGGACACAATGCAGTAACCGAAATCTTTTGTGTGTCCCTGTAAATACTAAACGCATTCTATTCTACATGTATAATAATTCCTGCAGGAATTATCTTGTAGTAAACCCTCAGCAATGTATTTCAATTTCATAAAATGTGAAATAGTTTAATATAATTTAAACGTGCCCCAAACAATGTTTCCCTCTAAACCATTATGTAATATAGAGTACTTTTGTGTTGCCCTGCATATTATTAAAAATATTCTTTGCACCACAGATTGCACAGAATGCATATTTTAAAATATATTTCATAGATGCATATGAATTGTATTATGTTCGAAAGAGTGAAACATCATTAAAATGCACTTGAAATTATTTTTTCCCATTGACCATAATGTAACGGATTATTTTTGATTGTCCCTGTAATTAAATTTCACATCCGATTTTCATGAAATTTGAAAGGACTCGGCAAAAATTATGTAATAAATGTGCATTTTAAGTTTCAAATTATTCGGTTCGGTTGCGTTGTTATATGCGGACAGACGGACGTATTAAACGACGACTATAGGTGCTACGTATTTACATAAATACGAACACAATTAAATATAACTTTATGGTATAAGTTTCCTTACTGCTAGTTGTATCTCAGACTTAACTGAACAATATTTAAAATATATATTCAACTCATTTTTCTTCAAGATACGTTGCTAGATACAGTCAACTCTCGTTAATTCGAAGTCGGATAAATCGAATCTTCGCTTAATTCGAACCAAACTAGAAGTCACCGAAATTTTCAATGCAGAATAACGTTAAAATTTTTCCTTTATTCGAACTAATTTTCTCTTGACTCCGTTTAATTCGTACTAATGATAATTACAATTTTTCATTTATCCTTTCTTTCTCACGGGCTTCAGATCCTTTGAATAACTTTCTTTCTTTAATTTTTGTGAGAATTTTTCCGAACAAATATGCATATATTCCCATGCATTCGATACCCCCACTTTCTGAGTGTCCTATCATCAGTGTCCTTAATAGTCTGTCCATCAGTGACACCTCAAATTTTTCTTCTATTGTATTTGTTTCTAATCCCTTAAAGGGGCTCAGGGCTTGAAAACTTTTTTTAAAAAAATCGATTTTTTAAATGATCTATTTTGAATATTTAATTAATTCTGAACTCATTGCAAAAAAATCGCATAAAAATATTTGCATTTTTAACGGAGGTATAGGCATTAATGTATAAATCGCTTTCATAGATGCATCCATATAAATTTCGACTTTAAGTCGCATTTTCTCAAAACTTGATTTTTGATGGCTAACCGCAAGATAAAAAAAAAAAAAAAAAAAACTATTTGATGGAATGGCTTAAATTTTTTTTGCATGCATACAACATCATTATCTATAGAATGAATTAATATATTTTAGATAGTTTAATATTTTGAGTATTTTTTAGGGATTTTTAAAATTTCAAGTTTAAGAGTTTTTTAATAAGTATTTTTTTTTTTTTTTTTTTTTTTTTTTTGAGTGATAGTTATATCCTTAATTTTTGCTATAGAGTAAAGTTTCCGGATCATTTTAAAGCAAAAATTAGGTTCTCATGTCAAATCAACGTTAAGATATCTTGGTGTTGGTGATATAACATATAATTTTTTTTTTCGAAAATTGTGTTACATAAATTTTGCTATATTTCTTATTATATTACATTGAAGTACTACATTTTATAATTTTATAAGTCTACAAACATACCTTTAAAATATCAGACAGTTTAAATTAATTACATTGAATACTTCTGTTTTTATATGGACTCGAAGCGAGAGCTCTGTTTGCATGTTTTTCCGTATCGATCAAGCCCTGAGCCCCCTTAATTAGTTTTTGCATTCATATATTTTAATTTAATATTAAGTCATATTCTAATGATAGCAGACGAAAAAAATTTAAAAAAAAACTATAACATTAATTCCTTTGTAATAGTACCATTTCAAGCATTTTCATACTTTCCATATTTCGAACTTTGGATAATTTGAACATTTCTTGTGGTCCCGACGAGTTCGAATTTTTGAAAGCAGTATTCAGACTGGCTGAAAACAGGAACCATGTTCAGATTAATTCCAAGACTGCAGGAGATCCTTATGGTATACACCTAGTTGGAATTCTAAAATATCTAGGCAGAGTTATTCTAACGCTATTTCTGCATTTCTAATGAAGTTTAGTTTTAGAGAACTTCCTTCCTTTGCAAACATGACCTATTCCAGAAACATTTTGGATACGCCCCGAGTTCAACAGTTCCATGTATTATAAATATTATTCAGTGTCATCCTTCAAGTTCAGCGGTAATGCCGTCACGATATTTAAATTTTAAGTATATGATGTAGTTAAACTGTCCAGCATTCGAATTCGGAAGCATTGAAATCAATTTTTGGTAATTTTCAAATTTTCGGAAGCAAATAAATAAATAAATAAATAAATAAATAAAAGCGACTATTTAAGTACACAATTTTGGCCTCGCAAATATTGTAGTTCTATCTTCCAGTTGTGGACATAGTTAAAAAACTGAAACAGAAACTTATATTATTCAAGCAAACTATACATATTTTAATATGTATTTGACATTATGACATTTTAATATGCTAGATAGTACGCGCATTGAAGTAATATGTACCTGCAAATGAAAAGACATCTCAAATAAATCATTTTCACATGATATGAAATCAACATCTACTCCAAATGAATGCTCATTCACTCTCTTTCCCCTCTGGCAATGTAGTAGAACTCAGCTAATTCGGACCCCTGTCCGAATTGATAAACGATCTTCGGATAATCCGGATCGATTTGGTCATTTTTTTTTTTTTTTTTTTTTTTTTTTTTTTTTTTTTTTTTTTTTCAAGTTTGAGAAGCGATTTCCTAATTTCAATAACATTAACTTGTTTCATCGTCGTATTCTGAATTTAAAAAAAAAAAAAAAATCTGAAATCTTTTCGGAATAATACCTAAAGCTTTCTTATTTTAACTACATCCAACGAACTACTTATGCTCAAGCAGATGCGTCATCGTACGGCTCGCAAAAGGTATAGAAAATTACAAACTTTTTTATTACAAAGTAAACATTTTTACTCTCTGTAAATATTTTACAAGTTTAACATAAAGGTGACATTCTGTAAGTATGTGTTATTTTTTTTTCTTTTTTTTTTTTTTTTTCTGATTCTCCGGATTTTTCGATAATCCGGATTGGGTCTGGTCCCATTTAATCCGAATTATCGGAGTTTTACTGTAATTAGAAGGACCTGAAAAAGAAATTTCACTTATTCAAGCAAGGTATACATATTTTATTATGTAAATTGCTTGATAGTACGTATTGAAGCCGTACGGACCTGTAAATAAAAGACATCTAAAATAAACCAACATATAGTTCGTTTTAGAACTTAACTTTCACAGTGAAATATCAGCTTTATGAGACGTTCCATTGAAATTTACTCATTTTTTTCCAATCTGATTCCATTTGCATTCTGGCTCATAAGCAGCAACTAAAAAAGGCAACAAACAAATTAACTCTTTTTTATTTCATAAATTGTATAAAAATTCTTTGTTGAAAAAGAGTTTCTCCTTTGTTTAACCATGGTTCATTATTAAAATGTTAGAAAAAAAAACAATCATCAATTGTTACATCATCTCTTTAGAATCATATGAACAAATTATTATGATTTTAATCTCCATGAACTTTTAGTAATTGGATCAATCGGGTTAACAGCCTAGCTGCTCATAGGTCCCAAAGCCCCCCCCCCCCCCCACTACCTAACTTTTAGTATGTTTTTGAAAGGACTATATAAAGTAGTTATTTTCATTTGCGCAAAATTCTCTGTAGCTTTCATATATAGATTCGAGTAGCAATGATATCAAAATACGTCAGCCATAATAGGTATTCAGGGGTGGGCTGATAGGGCTTCAACCCCCCCCCCCCCCGAATATTCTAGGAAACAAAATTTATTTACGAAAGTTTATGAAAATGTAAACAAAACTGCAATGAAGGAATTTAAAAGGAACTAAACAAATATTCCATTTTAAACATGTTTTCATTTTTAAAAAAATGTTGAAAACAGGTTATCACTTAAAGTGTTTTTTAACCGACTTCAAAAAAAGGAAAGGAGGTTATCAATTCAACGCGTATGCATTTTTTTTAAATGTATATTCACCGATTACTCCGAATTTATGCAACCGATTTCTGTTATTTTTGTTTTAAATGAAAGAGGACGTTCTCGAATTTGTACCACTTCCGTTTCATCGAAATTTGATTCAGTACTTTTTTAGTAATTAGGCAAAAGCTAATGAAATTAGTTATTTTTTTCTAATTAAAAGTGTTGAATAAGTTCGCCGAATGGAGCGCAGACAGAATGGCCGAGCGGTCTGAGGCACCGGATCTAAGCTCTGGGTCTCGAAAAAGAGAGCATGGATTCGAAGCGCACTCCCGCGATAATTTGCATTAATGTATAATTTACAATATTTTTTTCGGTATTACATTTTTTGTTATTAACCCGCTTCAGAAAAGAAAAAGGAAGTTATCAATTCGACACGTATGCATTTTTTTCTGTGTATGTTCACCGATTACTCCGAAACTATCCATCCGATTAATTTGGTTTTTGTGTTAAATAAAAGAGGCTACTCTCGAATTGGTACTACTTCCAATTTATTGAAACTGGTTCAGTACATTTTTAGTAATTAAGCAAAAAATAATAAAATTGGTGATTTTTCGCAAATTAAAAGTAACATCCACTATGAATAAGCTCGCTGACCGGAGCGCAGTCAGGATGGCCGAGCGGTCTAAGGCGCCAGATTTGAGCTCTAGTTCTAGAAAGAGAGCGTGTGTTCGAACCCCACTCCTGACAAAATTTACATCCATGTATAATTTACAAAAAAAAATTCCATATTATAAATTTTTTTTAACCAACCACAAAAAATCGTTAATTTTTAACTAAAAAGAGAAAAATAAACTTTTCTACCAAAAATTGAACCGACTTCAAAAAAAATAATTTTTGTACATAATAGTAATAAGAAAATAAATTAAGAGCGTAGTATTTACCATGCGTATTATTATATTTATGTATATTAATTTGATTTTTTTGGAATCGGTACTAGCTAAGACAATTTCAGAATTAAAATTAAATATCCAATACAAATCGTAAATGAATAAAGTTACATTTTTAACTAAATGTTAAATCGTAAAAAACTCGTAAACACTTGGATGTTTGTCTATAGGAAAATTACATGTAACTTGGCTTGGCTCGCAACGATTCCAAACAATCAAATTAACGTACATAAATATAATAATACGCATGGTAAATACTATGCTCTTAATTTAATTTCTTATTACTATTATGTACAAAAATTTTTCCCTTTGCAGCAGTAGTTTTTGAAGTCGGTACAATTTTTGGTAGAAAAGTTTATTTTTTTCATAAACCACAAAAAAAAAAAAAAAAAAAAAAAAAAAAAAACTTGGCTCTTTTCTAAAAATTATACTAATTGAGATGACAGCCTGCCTTAAACGAAAATCAAGTCTCATACGTTTCCATCTTAGCAGGTTCGATTGTATAATGTATGCGTTACCTGCTATGATAAGAATCTGTTAAAAACTAAAATGTTAACTTATTCGTGATTTTTTCTCAGAAATTTTTGTTATATTTCAGCCGCCCTCCGAAATGATAAGTCTAAATACGCCCCTGTTGGAAAGCGTTAAAAATGTATTTTTAAAATAATGTTTGATTAAGTTTTCGTGTTAAGGGGAATATGTTTTAGTTTCTAATTTATATTAGGCTTGAAAATATTTATTGTCAAAAATAAGTTGTCTATCTTGGAAATATCAGATATATTGAAAATATCGGATATATATCAAAATATCGGTTATTTTTATTATTTTCGGATATATCGTGATATTTATATATTTATATATTTTTTCAGATATATATTGAAAATATCGGATATATATCAAAACATCGGTTATTTTTAACATTTCCGGATGTATCGTGATATTTATATATTTATATATTTTTTCAGATATATATTAAAAATATCGGATATATATCAAAATATCGGTTATTTTTAATATTTTCGGATACATCGTGATATTTACTCACCCTGGAAATGAGAAATTCCTATCAAATCTGCCTATCTGCCTGAATCCTCGCGAAGTGTTTCGAATCCTCCTGTTTGTTCATTAAGTAACCACAGTCTCTTACTCATTAATATACAAATCTAAATTCTTAATATTATCTTCACTATTAAAATCCGATCGAATGTATGTATGTATGTATGTATGTGACGCTATCTCCTCCGATCCCGGAAACGGAGAAACATCGCGTTTGTTTTGAATTGAAGGGAAAAAGTCCCGGGATCCCCGAGTTGTCCATTCGTCTGTCTGTCTGTTCGTTCGTCCATCTGCCCGCGTATGACATCTCAAAAACTACCCAACCGAATCGTTTGAAACTTAAAATGTATAATTATTTGATAAATTTGTCGAGTCTTTTCAAATTTTATGAAAATCGGATACATAGTTCAATTACAGGGACAATCAAAAGGATTCCGATACATTACGGTCAATGGGGAAAAAGTTTCAAGTTCATTTTAATGGTTTTACACTCTTTCGAACATAATAAAGTCGATATACATCTATGAAGTATGTACTATATTATACATTCTGTAAAATCTGTGGGGCAAATAATATTTCCTATTGATTAACAGGGCCACATAAAAGTATTCCATTGCATACTTACATATTGAGACATTGTTTGGTATGCATTTTAATAGCATTAAACTATTTAATAATAAAAATTAAACTATTTAATGCCCAAAATTAATAAACTATTAAACTATTTAATGCCCGTCTGTCCGTCTAAACCGGCCAGCGTAGCGGACGAAGACCGCTAGTTATTATTAAATTATGTTGTATTTAATAATTACTATTATTTTAATGCTGTTTTATTAATATTTCCAACCATTCTTCTTTTTTTCCTTTAAACTCTTGAATAGTTCCTTGCGTTATACTGATAGTTTATTGCATTTGTTATATATACTAGAAATTATCAAATTTAGAATTGCATTTGCGATTAATTTTGTTTTCAAAAAGTTTAAAATTCATTGGCACCATTTTTAAAAAGAAAAGTAAAAAATTGATGAACAAGAAATTTTGTAGGGCACTTTGTTTATATCGAGTCTAATCTACATTTTGTAACAAACAGAAATGTGATATATATACCGATACAATTATTTTTTATTGTTAGATTCACTAATAAAGATTTTTTTTTTTTTAAGAAAATTTTAATTAAATGGCTGAAATTTCAGCTTTACATTTCGTATTCCCTTCTTTTTCTTTTTCTTTTTTCTTTTTTTTCTTTTTTTTTTATTGGAGAAATGTTTTTTTTTTTAAAAAAAAAAGAAGAAAAAATGTTCTCTATATTTTTCGAAAATTAGATGTTGATCAACAATTTAGCATCAGCATATTTTCAAATTTTTCAAAAATTAAATGAGTAGTATATATATATATACATTGTGAAACGAATTTTCTCTCGGAATTTCCTGTAAAATTGCATTTTCGCACAGAAAAAATAAACGATATTATAAACATAGAATAAATAGTGAACTGAACTCTGGTGGAAAGCCGAAGTTAGCAGACGAACCGTGAAAAAAAGCTACGTCACAGGTCATGTGACTCATTTCCTCCATTCGCCGGTTCCATGTGTATTCCACAGACTCTCTCATCTTTTCAACTTGTGCTGGTTGTTTATATATACAAAAACTTTCTACTACTGCATGTGCTCCGGCTGAGAGCTGTATCCAACTTGGAACTGTTTTCAATTTTTTGTATTTTAGTCGTGTGTACATTTTGAATGTGTAAATTCAAAAACAAAGTAAAGTTGAGAAGCTTTGTTTCTGACTTTTTACCGGCATCCTGATAATTATTTTTTTCGAATTTCTCTGTGCTGTGATCTACATGTGATTGGGAGCGTTACAGGGAAAAAGCAATATACAAAGGTATCGCAGGTAAGATTTTTCCCATTTTTTGTTTAGAAAAAAAAAATTATTTTCAGTAAATTACTAAAGGAAGTGAATGTTGTTTTATGTTATGTTTGTGAGTACAAAGGTATTGAGTCAATATATTTAATAAAATTTAATAAAATCTTCATTTAATACGAAATAGCATTTTAGTTGCTTTTTATATGAGTTAGAAAAGTTTGTGGAAAAAAAAAACCATTCGATTATTGGATGATTAAAAAAATAAATATATATTGATTGATTAATTAAATATAAGCTATGATCCATTTGTGTTTTTGAGATGGTTCTTGATGTGTTTTTGATGGGCTCTATACTTCCGTTGATTTTTTTGGGAAAAAATGATTTTGCCTCTCAGTATTTTTTTTCTCGATATTTTGTAGATTAGTTAGTTTTTAGTTAAAAAAATAATACAATGCTTCATTTTTTAAGATTTTCAAAATATTTTTTATCTTTTTTTTTTATTATTATTATTTTAAATATTGTGCATGCGTTTTATAGTCCGATCTCCATTCATAAGAAAAAAAATCTGACTTGAAACTGAAATCTGTTACATTAAAATCTGATTGTTTTTATTTCCCTCTAAGTTTTCGGAATTTTAAAATTTAAATTCGTTTTCGAGATATTATTACTTATTTATTTATTAGTATTTTTAAACGAAGTTTCTCTAAATGCGGCAACTAAAATATTTCTTTTTTCTATTAAAAAAAAAAAAAAAAAAAAAAAAAAAAAAAAAAAAAAATGAGTAAATAAAAAATAAGGAGAAAAAGGCAAATAAAGATATAATATATGTCCGAAATTTTTAAAATTTGAATTCGTTTCGGATATTATTATTATTTTTTATTTATTAAAATTTTTAAAGAAGTTTCTCTAAAGATGGCAAGTAAATCATTCCATTTTTTTTGTAAAAGGAAAAAAAAAAGTGGTCGAAAAAGGCAAATAATGATTTAATAATGATATATCGTCTGCTGTCCAAAAATTTTAAAATTTGAATTCGTTTCCAAGCTATTATTTATTTATTTACTTATTTATTAGTCCTAACCATTAAAGTGTAGTCTTACAAAGATAACGTTCCATTATTTAAACCAGCCGCTAAACATAGGTTAAATATGAATAATCTCTACTGGAATATTTTTTATTTCTAAGCATCGCACATTTTCAATTTTTACATCATCATACAGGAGGAAAAAGTACTTTTAAATACAATTTGTTTGAAAACAGCATCAGAATATATTTTTGAAATAGCTTTTTTTGGTTCTTTTTAAGATTTTTTTTTTTTTTTTTTTTTTTTTTTGAAATTGGCAACCAAAGTATTCTTTTACTGTAAAAAATAAAGATATTTGGAAAAACAGATATTATTACATATTTTTATTGCAATTTTCCCGTAACAACTGAAAAAAAATGTAATTAACATTCGTTCTGTTTTGAAAAATTATAAATGATTGGTGTCTGATAAAACATAAAGCTATTGTAAATTGTATTTAATTTTAAATATCTATTTTAAGGTTACAAACAAATGAAAACATATAAAGTATGAATATAGTCTTCTTTTTATTTATTTTTTTTCGATGTTTTTATTATTATCTCTTTTTGCCGGATTTGTGTATTATTCTGCAATAGTGACATCATATGCATACTTTTCCGTAGATGTTAATTCTTCTGCCAATCCAAATGACATCATTTTATATATTAGAAAAGTGTGTGTGTTAAGTTATAAAACTGATATAAGTTTTGTACTGTCTGTTTTAATATAGAGTTTTTTCAATTTTGAGTTACACTAAGTTCTGGAAAAGCAGAATTTCTGTTTTTCAGTTTATTAGAATTTTTAAAGAAGTTTCTCTACAACAACTAAATTATTCCATTTTTTGGTTAAAAAATAATAAAAATAAAAAGGTGGGAGAAAAGGGTAAATAATAATATATAATCTGCTGTCCGAATTAGTAAATAATTATTTTTATTTCGGTTTTCTTTGAATAAAACAATTTGTTGATTTTTAGTTTACATCCTCTTTAAAAAAATATATATATTTAACCTAAACAATATTCTTATGACTTACTCCCACGTTTACTAAAACTATTATATATACAAAAATAAGTAAATAAATGGATAATTTATTTAATTAATTATTGTTATTGATCCGTATGAAATAAAATCCAAATAGAAATGTATATAAATAAGCTGCAATAAAAAATGGAGTTTTGAGCATGGAGCTTGATCACATATAGAGCATGTGCTTAGTAAGTTTTGTTCCAAACTGTAGCAACTTACACTACAGAACTCAACAATGGAAACTTCCATTCTGGAAGACTTCGATTCTATAGTTAAAAAGTAAACAAACATTGGCTTGACACTCATGACAAAATCCCAAATTTTTTGTCTAAAATCATCTAGATTAATGGAAATTTATTGTCTATATGTCATCATTTTATTAGAAAGACATTCTATTACAATTACATCAAAATCACACAATTTGTAAAACCCAATTTTCAGTTCATTTACATTTCAAAAATGACTTCCTTCTTATGATAATAAAATTAATAACATTAACGTTATGCTTCTTTTCTTAGTTTAGAATTAAATCAGATTCTTTCTTTTTTTTCCCAAAAAATTGAAATACTTAGAGCCATCCGAGTGAAATACATCGAATTGATATGCCAGCTAGTTTTCCTTAAACATTAGCACATTGGTAGATTTTATTATTAAATTGAAGCACTTAATAAAATGTCCCTTAATAAAATATCTATATAATAAAAGCGGTAACTTCAGTCTTGCGAAAAAATCCGCTCATTAATATTTATCCTATGATTTTTATTTATTTATTTATTTATTTATTTATTTATTGCCATCTTGCTAGCATGTGAATATTTTAATTTTTTTTTCTTTTGTATATTGGATAGCTGAAGTTTTTCTCTTACATAGGTCATATTTTATTTTATTTTATTTTATTTTTCAATTATAAACTTTCACTTATAATACAAAAAATTGTATTATAAATGATAAACGTATTCAATATGTTATAGGTGTTTACATCTATTTTAATGAAGAAAATTCTTGTTTATATGCAATTGAAAACAGATTTCAATAAACGCATAAATGAGTACAATGTATATGGTGAAAAGTTCTTACATCTTGATTTATAACAGTTGTTTGTAAATCCACACTGGCTATCCGTGCATGAAAATTACGTCGTGCGTGTGTCGGAAAACTTTCTGCTCTTAAGCAGTGATTATTATTCTTTATCTTTTTTATTTTTTTTATTTTAGCATTCACATGCATACTATATTTTAAGATAGTATGTTATGGCCATCATAAAATTTCTATTTAAATCAAATCAATTAAATTATTATTAATAATCCAAGAAATTTCAAGAAACAACCTTGTTTGTTCATAAGTCGTCTGTTCTACAGTTTCTCTCTAAATCATTTAAAATAAATAAGTAAAATAACTTTCGAGTGACACAAAATTACGCTTATTTTAAAAAAGTCGTCTGTTCTACAATTTATCCTGACTTCGCTTACAAAATTCAATTTTCTGGCAACAATGTGTTTAAAAGTGTGTGATGAAAGAGATAGATGGAGGAAAGAGATTGTGTAAATGCAGTATACCGTAAAATAAGATTTGCAATATGAAGGCGGTTATCGCTCTAATTTAAATGCTCTCATTCGGCCCAAACAAGAAAAGTGCGTGGAATAGAAAGCAGATACTGCCTTTTGTAATTGCACATATTCTCATAAGAGGACCACAGAAGTCAAGGGGTACAAGTGACAAAAATTCGATTTGGAGTAAATTGAGTTCAAAGATACAGTCGAGTATCTCTATAACGGAACTCCATATATCGAATTTCTCTATATAACGAATTTTTTGTAGGAACGGTCCCCTTTTCGCATGATTACATTAAAAAAAGACTCTATATAGCGAAATATCTATCTCCATATAACGAATTTTTTCATAAATTGGTCTTAATTTATTCAGTTTTAAAAAAGCTTCGAAATCATATGGAATCAATTTTCCATCACTTATTTTTGATTTATAGTTCAGTGCTGAGTTTTATATATATATATATATATATATATATATATTACCTCTCTTCTTGTTCTTTAAATCCAACGAATTCATCCCACCTCCCACACACCTTTCAACATCCTTATCAAAACAGAGTCAATTAGATTGTTACACATATAAGAGAGGAATTAATGAGAGGCACATAAGAGAGGCCTTCAAATGGAGGAAAATGTTAACTACAATTTTTCATTCCTTGCTAAAATTTGAGCATTTTTTGAGAGCGTAACAATTTTAAAATCAAAACAACAAAAAATTATTGATTTCTTCGTCTGAAATTAATGCAAGTCTTCCTTATTTGATTTTCATTAAGCTTTCAAATAAATGTCCGTTTTCTTTTTTGAAACTGCTTAAATAATTAAGAAATAAAATGTTAGGTTAATATTTACTTTTAAACATTTCAAATTCTTAATTAAAAACATCAAAAATAATATTTGTTCAAAATGTACACATTAAATACGATTTTTAACATCATTTTCTATACATCGAATTTCTTTATATAACGAATTTTTTGCTGGAACGATGGATTTCGTTATATAGAAACTAGACTGTATTTGACGTGAAATTTGTACATAAAAAACAATTGACTGAATTTGTTTCATTGTGGTCTTTGAACTCTTATTTCAATAATTATAAAAAAGTAGAGTACAATTTTCTTTAAATTTATAATTAATCAATATTGATTATTATTAGGCAAAAGTGGTTTATCACTAGAACGCAGCACATAATTAGAAAATCTCTTATATTTCTTTACCTGGAAAGAAAAAAGCATATTTCCAGGTCGTCTGTGTACTTAGAACAATTTTTTTCAATTTTGTCACTTATATCCCTTAGCTTCTGATATCCTCATTTTTAATCGAAATTTTGATCATACCTACAGTCAACACGTGGATAACAAACTACAATTTGTTACAGAAAAAGTAAAAGCAAAGAAATATAAGTTTGAGTTGATGGGCACGTCAAAACACGTGGTCATGTACTACTGAATGTAACAGATTTCAGAGTTACATTTTCGGCTTTACGTCCAGACACCATACTTCATCTCTTTTCTTTCCAGGGCCGTAGCTAAGGAGGCGCTATGGGCGGCTCAGCCCCCTCTAAAGTATTTTGAGCCCCTCCCCCCCTAGAAAAATTCCAAGATCACTAAATGAAATTCTGTTCAGAAATCTAATTTGGTTTTGAGACCCTTTCGCAGTTTTGCAAAATTACTAAATTGTATCTAAAATAAGTGTTTTAGTACATTTTCATCTTATTTGTACATAGAAAGCTAACCTGATGTTTAATTTTGCACCAGTTATACACTCAAAATTTTCATCATCATGTACTTTTCTTAGCATAAAATGAAGTTATTACAACAGTTTAATAAAGAACATAGTACCTACAATGTGAATATGCACTAATTTATCTTTCTGCGTCAGAGAGAGGGGGAAAATTATGAGCCTCCCCACATTCTCTTGAGCCCATAACCCCCCCCCCCTATTGTTCATTTCTAGCTACGGCCCTGATTCTTTCTCTTTATTCTGTGAAGTGATATAAAATTGAAGTTAATAATATTGCTCACCAAACACTGGAAATTAAATCTATTGATTATGGATTTTTTATTGATTGGGAATATTTCTCCAAGCGTAGGATAGCAGTGTAAATTTTTGTGTGATGGAAGACAAATTGAATTAGCATCTATTTATATCAATGCCTTACTAGAATATTAAATTTGCTGAGATTTTGTGCATTAGTTCTTCAGATGCAGCTATTGCAGAAATCGTGAAAAACGAGTGATATATTCCAAACCTTATCACCAGCAATCTATATTAAAGTCCAATTAAATATGAAGTTTGGTTAAATTCCGCAGTTAGTTCTTGAGATATAGCATCCGCAAAATTTTTGTCACATACATACAGGCATTTTCAGATTGTGTTCATCAAGTTCGGGACCTTTTAAAACGTACGAATCAGTCGAATTTTTCACCCAATCGAATACCTTATTTTCAGTATAGATGAAAGAAAGCAAAAACAGAAGATTTTTTTACAGCATAAAATTATGCTTAACAAATATCCTGATAGTTATCTATTAAAATTATCTGATCCTTTTATTGTTATTACTATTATTAAGAAAGTTTTATATTTTAGTGGATTACAAATTAATTTGAACAGTTATGGTAATTATGAATTTGAGATAATTGTTAATTTAATTATTACAAAATATATAACTTTTAGATGTATCCAATTTTAGAGGTTTTTCTGCACACGCTGTTAAAAAACTTAAGCAAACTGTTCAGACATTTCTATAAAAACTCTTCCGGGATACATTTAAAAATAATTTTTATTTATTGAATAAAGATTTTGAATTTTTTTGTGATGGTTAACCCTATTATTTGAAAACAAACGTGACAAAACTTCTCAGAATATTTTTATAAAAATTTAAAATTCATGAAAAAAGTGGTGTAATTTAAAATCCATATAACTCGAAATATTATTGGTAGACTTTAAATTTTTTTTGTCATTGAAATAAACAAAATATATAATTTTTTATTGCATTTTAAAATATTAATTTAAATAAAAATTAAAATTATTTAAAGTATTTTTTTAAAATGATGTTACTCTTTTTAAAAATTCATATTTTCAAAAGCAAATATTTTTTTCTCAAAAAATTTTTTTTTTTTTTTTTTTTTTTTTTTTTTTTGCTGTAAATCTACTCTTTAAAGATATCTTGCATATCCGCCAACTTTTACGCTTTTCTTTTACCGTTACTTTTCCCGAAAAAAAAATATATATATATATATGCCTTATTTAATTCTAAATTTTGAATGATTAGATGCGAGGTAAAACTTTCTGTTTAAAAATAACAGTAAGGGAAAAAATTGGGTAAATGTGATCGCAGATCGCACAGAGGGTTTCGTTTGATATTTCTTTCAAAACTTCTTATCCTTTAATCAATAAATCCATTTGTTAATTTATAATTATTAAGGCCCCACGCTAGGCACATAAAAAGACCCGGATGATAATGTAAAGTCTATGGGGGCGTTCTTTTCAAATATCTCATGTAAATTTTAATATTTTTTTTTTTTTTTTTTTTTTTTTTTTTTTTTTTTTTGCATAGGATAGCTGAGGACGATCCACAACCGGCCTAGTTTTTACTTTTTGAATTTTGGTTTCAGATTAAAAAAAAAAAATTACTTTAAATTTCGAAACCGGTTTAAACCGGTTCTGAAATTGAAACTATCATAATATAAAAAATATATGACCAAAATCGAAAAAGTAAAAATGAGGCCGGTTGTAGATTGTCCTCAGCTATCTTATGCAAAAACAAATCATGTAAAAATATTAAAATTTGAACGAGATATTTGAACAGAACGCCCAAATAGACTTTACATTATCATCCGGGTCTTTTTCTGTGCCTAGTGTAGGGCCTTAAGCTCTTGCACAAATGGTAGCACCAATAAATTTAATTTAAAAATAATTATAACAGGAAGTTACACATTTTAATCAAATTAAAAATGCTGAAAACATTAAATTAAATTTTTTTTAAATAAAATCCAAAATTCGAAATATTTTGAAAATCCGAAATTAGAAATAACAAAACGGAGATATAAAAAAAATTAAATTTCTATAAGCGAAAAAAAAAATTGTTTAAAATCAAATTTAAAATGCTAAATCATAAGTTTTTAAAATAGAAATAAAAATGAATTCCATAAAATATTTTCAATGTCTGATGAACGGAACCTTATAATATAAACTCTTAAACTGGCCAAAAAATACGAAATTTCTTCTTATTAAATCCGTCTTAGGATGAAAATTTGAAATTTAGTATCGAGGATCGAGCTAAGAAACTTCGGTACTACTCTGTTATACCGTCGACCAATTTCGCCAAATTATACAAATCGCCAAACTACTAGCTAAATTATACATATTGAAATAATTTTTATCTTAAATTACGAAAAAACAAATAATTAGTAGAATATTAATAAAAATACAAATAAAAATCACTTAATGATATTTTAAACACGTGAATCGTATTTAATGTCATTCAATGTGACATTCACGATCATCCATTGTTGGCATTTAATCTTAAAATTTAGCGATAATTTTTTGGTCGACGGGATAATTTAGTAGCACCGAAACTTCTAATTACTAGCGAGATGCTTTAACTCCAAACCATGAAGTCTTCACGCAAAATATCGAAATTCAGTTTGTCTTTTGAAATTTAAATCGCAAAAATGAACGGATGATATAAGAAAAATAATTGAATTAAAATAATATACTTTTGCAAAATTTTTTGATTTGTCATGTGACATGTGGTAATCAGTTATAAGTACATAAAATTTGAAGTCTGACTCATGCAGCTTTTGTGTGCGGACTCTGTGACGAAAGAACGACAGAGGATAGAGACAAATATGAATTCGTCAAATAAACGAAACCCTAAAGAAGAGAAGAAAGCATAGGAGATAATAAAAAGATAGATGAAAGTAATAAAAATTTCATTGTAAAATTCTGATGCGAATACGCAATTTAGGAATTAAAATGAACTGATCCAAAAACGAATCATCTCCCTTCACGGGCCACCGCCCACCACCTTCTTTTATTGACTTGCAAACATGAAGTAACAACGTGATTCTATTTATAGTTATATGTAAAATATCATAAAACAATTCGAAGAGGAGCTATAAAAAAAATTATATAATTTATTGGCATGCGCGTTTAACTACTATTAACACTTCGGAACGAAATTCTTCTATGAAATATATATTAATCTATGAAATATATATTAATCTATGAAATATATATTAATCTATGAAATATATATTAAATGTACATTCTGTACAATCTTGGGGAAAAGAATATTTTTTATTAATATATAGGGCCACACAAAAGTACAGTAAAACCTCCATAGCGGACTCTCCCGAATAGCGGACACCTCTATTTAACGGACAGTTTTCCAATCCTCACTCCCAAAATCTACATTTTTGTACGTTTAACCTCTGAATAACGGACATTCCGAATAGCGGACACTATTTTCGTCGATAAAGGATGAAAAAGAATTTTTTATCCAGAAGAAAAACGAAAAAAAGAGTTAAAAGGCCTCTAAATTTATCAGAGCAATATGTCACAAATTTTGTGATCACAGATTAATGTAGAGGATGGGCTAGGGAAAATTCTTCTCCCCCCCCCCCCCCTACATTTAGTGTGAATTCAGGGTTGCCCGGGATGGAGATCTCCTTCAGCATTGCAATGTCCCACCGGAAGATTTTATGCTTTTAATAGACAAAATGTACAATCCGTCCTCCCTTCCCGGACGCTACATTACAATCCAGAAAGACTTGAGACCCTTTGGCGACTTGGATTTGGCAGCTTTTGGCACTTTCGCTGGTAGAGTAAAAACCAGTTTTTAGGGAGGAGAAATGAATTGCAGCTCTTTGTATCGTGTAAACAAGGTACTGTGTAAATCTATAGTTAAACTCTTTGGAAATAGAAAATGACTCCTCTATTCCCAAAACAAATGATAATTTTTGTTATTTTAAAAAATAATTTATAATTCTGATTTTTATAATGCAAATAAATTATTTCATTTAAGGTACCCTGGGGTAATAACGCCACGTTAAGTTTCTACCAATTTTCACGGCTCAGTTTTAGTTGGTATTTTTCAAACAAATATAGGATCTGATACAGCAACTCATCGACTATCTATATAAAATAAAATAATTTAACAGATTTGTATTCATAAAATGTAATGGCGTTTTTTCTTGACCAATGCTATTTGGCGTTATTACCCACCTATATGGGTAATAACGCCATGCAAACAAAACTATGAAATAAGATGGAATAATTGCATGTAGATTGCCCAATTCTAAAAATACAAACTCTACAAACTTAGAAATTGACAAATTGCATTCTAAGCTATTGAAAATGTTCAATTTTTTGTGAAAGTGTAAGAAAAATATAGGTGTGGTGTGGGGAGAGAGGATGAGGCAAAAGAATATGAGACCGTGAGCTTCTTTTTGCTTAAAAAGGACCGCTTAAATAGAATTATTAGAAGCATTGCACAGTTTTAACTGTGTTTATTTGCATCAGTATTTAGGATGTAGCTCGGCCACTGTAGAGAATCAACCGGGGTATTAATGCCAAGGATTGGCGTTATTACCCCGTTATAGTTATTGCGCTGTACATTTTAAATTACAAATTATCTCGAGAAGATATCCAAAATCTTCAACAACATTTTGAAAGTCCATGAAATGTACTACAAATTTATGTAATTGACAAAGTATTTCCGGATAAAAAAAATAGTCTTCACATCACAAAACATATCTCGCAAATTTTAGATCAAGCGTTAATTTTAGTTGCTTGTAAAAACAATAAGACCTAAAAATGAAACAAATTAACTTGAAGCTGTTTTTTGCGATTTATATGACTCAAAACCCTTCTGCGCAGAGCACATGGGTGTCATTTACCTGATTATTTCATAATTATGCAAAATAAAAGCACTTGGCGTTATTACCCCGCCTGGCGTTATTACCCCAGGGTACCTTATTTAGATTTTTCAAATCTTTACAACTTTTAATGATTTTATTACGCATTGTTGTTATTTTTTTTACTACACCTGCAACATTTTTTTTTATTGTTTTGTTTATACAGTTTCTTAGTTTTTGTAAAATCGTAAAACTCTTCAAACAGAAATGTAAATTTAGAATTTTATAAAGAAATTCTAAAATTGGTTTGGGTGATAAAGCAGATAGAAAATAATAATAATAATAAAATTACTATTCGGATAAACGTTGATTGTTTGAACTGCTGTTAAAAGTCAAATTGCCCCCGAAAAGATATTTTGAACCTTATAAGTTTAATACTTATACCAAAAGAAAAAAAAATCTATTAACTGTGTTAGAAGAATTGCAAACGTAAAAAAAAGTTTTTGTACGTAATATACTATCAGAGGTGGCGGAAACCGCTGCCAATAATATATATACATATACATACATACATATATATATATATATATATATATATATATATATATTAGCCAACGATTTTACTATTTAAAAAATACCAGATTTACAACTTGAAAAAAGAAAAAAATAGTTTATTTTGTATTTGAATAAAATCATATAAACAATTTTTTAGGTGTAATATTTTTTGTTTATAAGATTTAAGATTTATTCTAAATTAAAACACATAGCAAAATTATGTATTTTGTGTAATTATTAAATTTCTAAACATTGTGGATTAGCAATTTTATTATTATATTAAGACCTATGAATAAGTGTTTCCTTTCAGAAAATAAATTTTATAGTGAAATAATCTAAACAATAATGATTAATATAATTGCAAGCTAATAATGAAATATCGCTACAAAAACAAAGATCAACATTTGAGAAAATCTGATAAAGTAGGGGCAATATAACTTTTTATAGTTAAGAAACATTATTTTTGCACACATATTTTTCACAAAAAAGTAGCTTTTTTTAAATTTTTCTTTCACTTTAAAAATGAAATTTGTAAATTCGACAACTTGTGGTACAAAGAAAAAAATCTATGATGAGCATATTTAATATCGCTGCATTTAAAATTTATTCTTTCATGACATAGAACGATTAACATTTAAAGAAAATGTTATTGAAGCGTTGCTGTCATTATGTTTTCTAATATATACACACATATATATATACAGTAAAACTTTTCTAAAGCGACCATATTCCGTTAAAATAAAAACTCGCTCTAAGAAGTGGTCTCTTAATGGAGGTCATGTTTAAATATAGATTTTAATTATTGGAAAAAAGTAACAATTAACGTTACTAAAATTTATTTTTACATCAGAAAAAAAAAACTAATTTAACTATCAAAACAAAAGTTAATTACAGCAGATTAAAAAAATTAATTTATTGACGCTTGTTTTGTGGTTACGCTTTTATCTTTTATAACTTTTATTTTAAGGTCCTTTCAAAGTTTAGTAAATAAATGCATTTTTTATGGGCGGCAACAAATAATGATGATTTCATTACTTTATCTATTTCTTTGAGAGTTTTCTGACAAAAGAGGACAGCGGAGTTTATTGACAAACATTTTTAATTCGCCATCAGAATTAAATACATTGAATATAGATACAATAAGAGATTTAAACATTTAAAAGTCACCTGAATAAAAAAAAAAAATTCTAAACTTAGTTTAGAATTTTGATGAATAATGCGCTCTCCGTAATTCTTTTTTTAATAAAACCTTCTTCAAGCGACCAAAAAAGAAAAGAAAAGAAAAAAAACAGAATTTGTTTCAGTTTTTTTAAAGAAATAGGTCGCCCATGGAGCTAGTTCAACTGGGATGCTGACTGAATGGAGGTAAAATTTGTATTGAGCCTATGGGAATAAATTTTGTTCCATGAAAAAATGGTTGTTCAGGGGAGTTTCACTGTATTTAATTTAATTTTTATGATAACAGACATCATTTTATTAAAATATTATGATTTTTTTAAATGCAAATGTTCTAATGATTAACCACATAAACTCTTTTTTAAACTCGTTTCACGTATGAGTCAAAAATAAAAGCAAATTAAAAAAAGTCTCATTATTGATTACAAATTTTAAAAAGAACTTTGAATATTTAGCAATTGAAGCTTTTAACAATAATTTAAATGTTGTTTGTGTTATGTGTGATAGATCTAGTTGATAAATGAAGTTAATAATAATAGTAAAAACATGTAAAATAATGTTTAATTTTACCTTTAGATGCTTCCTAAATGTTATTATTTCTTTTTAAAAATAATTTTGAAAATTTGCCGTTTTAACATACATATTACGGCTTTTTTTTCTCATTTTCATGTTACTTAATAAACGAACAAATGTATTTTTCTATTCAACCCATTAATGCCTGCATTATTGTCTTCGTTAAAATTTAGATTTTGCATTTCCTACCATTTTTTAAATATGGGCAACTTTTATCTTAACTTATCGAGGAATTTGTCTCGCGAAAGAAAGTATTTATTTATCTTTCTTTTTACGGGTGTGAAAAGCGTTTACTTGTCATTTTTATAACCGTCCCAAAAATGGGATGCCAGGCACTAATGGGTTAAATTAAATTAGCAAACATTTTATTAAATAACCATATATACACACACACACACACACACACACACACACACACACATATATATATATATATATATACTTAAAAAACAATAATAAATAGATCTCTAGCTCTTAGATTGTGCAGATCAGCGGTTCCCAAACTGGGGTATGCGAAAATAGTATTAATAATGGCGGAAATCACAAGAGGATTAGTAAAGTCACTAAAATAATAGAAATGACAATGTAATTTGTATCTATTATATGATTGAAATAAGAAGATTGCTAATAAACAAAAGCATTTTTACGTTATCTTGGTGAGTGGAAAAGGGGGGGGGGGTATTTATAAGGAATGGGGTTATTTTGAAATGAAATAACCAATAAAAGGGTAGCAGAAAAAAAAAAAAAAACGGTTGGGATTTGGAAAGCGCTGATGCAGAAGATTTTCATAAACCTTGAAAATAACATTTTAATAACATCTTTCACAAGAGTTGTGATTTCCAATTAAGATAGTAATCATATGTTAGACGCAGAACTTAATTGTTTTAGTACATCCCCCCGCCCCCCGCCCCCCGAAAGTTAATCATGTTTCTTCTTTCATACCCTCTTCCACGCACATGAATTGAAACTCCACTTCCCCCTGTAAACAAATGGGTTACTGGAGAAAAGGGTAGAAAGATTTTAGCGCTCTTGGCTCATTGCGTTTTATCGCGCCAAAGGTCTCAAGTCTTTCTGGATTGTAATGTAGCTTCCCGGACCATATAACGTAACATTGAAAAACAAATTACATGTAATTGCAAGCAAAAGTAAACTTTCGTAGCAGATTTTTTCTTAAGAATGTAATAAACAGCAAATAAAGGTATGCACAATTTTATTTCAGTTTTATTGCTTAAAAAAATATTTTAATTTCTCATTAATCATATAATATAGGTTTTAGGAATATAAAAGTCAATGAATGAAACATTAAGCATTTCTTGGCGATTTTTGAATCTCTCAGGTTTTCCTAATAGCGGACACCTCCGAATAGCGGACAATTTCTGCGTTCCCGAGGTGTCCGTTATTTAGAGGTTTTACTGTATTCTATTTAATAATGGTATAAGGAGAAACATTGTTTGAGGTGCATTTTAATTATATTAAACTATTTCTCATTTTATGAAATTGATTTGCACTGCTGAGGTTTACTGCAAGTTAATTCCTGTATATTTGACTGCATTTAGTATTTACAAGGACACACAAAATATTTCAGATACTGTATTGTTTCCAAACACACAGTGTATTTTAAAAACTTCGTTATAGTACGAACGCATCACATTTGCTACGTCTGACGTTCAACTTCCAACTTGTTTGTAAATGAAATTAAAACTATTAAACCAAATAAAATTATTTGCGTTCAAATAGTAATATAGTAACAAGTTGTATTTAACTTCATCACCAAGAATATCAAATTACAAATTTATCATTACTGCGCATATTAACATGTCGAGGCAAGGGCATCCCGCTGTTACATTAACCTTGGAGAAACATAAGTTATCGCACTAGTATAACAGTTATGCTAACTAATTCTTAATATTAGTTTGTTTCTGTTATTTATACAGCGACACGTTCTAACTAATCGAAATGTAGTTCTGCTTCTGATAATAAATGAGAATTTTTCAGTTATTATCTCACGTTTCAAGAACATTTTCATAAGATGGCAGACATATACGAGAACCGTGCTCATAAAAGCTTTTATGAGATCTTTATCAGTTATGCCTTGAAAAGTATTGTAATGTCTCTTGTCGGAAAATTCGAA
This sequence comes from Maratus speculifer, assembly GCA_964019185.1. Taxonomy (NCBI): domain Eukaryota; kingdom Metazoa; phylum Arthropoda; class Arachnida; order Araneae; family Salticidae; genus Maratus; species Maratus speculifer. The sequence continues at coordinate 311,401,486 of OZ025296.1, read as the reverse complement.
AAAGTATTTTCGAAGTATACCAAATTTTTTCCGAATGTAACGAGATGCTAGTCAAAGCATAGCCTACTATAATACTACCAGCCGAGCCATTTCGCGAAAAACCGCCGAAAAAGTGAAGCTGGCAACAGCTTCAAACCCTGAACCATTTCATTGAACCACGTGTAAGTCCACGTGACGCAAACCCTGCCCAAATTAGCATTGAATAAGCTGCTTTCTGTTCTGTGCACATGTTTGCACACGTGTCATTGTTTTGGTTCAGGGTTTACATGATTGGTCTGATTAACTTGGACAAGGTATCAGCGTCCTCTGGTGGGAGAATTCATACATTAATCTCAAATAAACAGGCCTTTACTTAGATCTAGTGGGCCATGGTCAAAGTGAGGTTTATAAGAAATAGATATAATTATTCCTATTCTGGAGCATTTTACTTCCCATCATATGTAGTACAACTCAATCGTACACCAGGCCCGGGGGGTTAATATTATCAATAATTAACACTAATATTGGGGTCTGGTGAAATGAAATTTATTGGAACCGATAACTGGTACAGCCAATAAAGTAAAATTAAAAAACTATGAACTACAAATCACTGTTTAAATTTATAATAGTGTTATAGATATTGAATTGTTTAAATTAATTGATTAATTAATTAATTAATTATTGTTTGAATTGTCTCACTTTATAATTTTTTGTGGCCTTATTTTATGCGAATTTAATATACAATAGTGGTTTTCCCTGTTAGTTAAAAAAAAACCATGGTTTTGGTACGAGCCAACGGACTTGAACCCTTTCAAAAACAAAAAAAAAATTGATTTTCTTTGAATTAAATATAATTATAATAAATAAACCTTGCATATTTTATTTTACATAAAAAATAAAAACGGAACCATTATAAGATTTGTTTTGTGTCTGTCTGTCACAGCATTTTACTCGGAATCTATGAAACGTGGAAAGTTAAAATTGCGGGAAGTAATAAAGGTTATTGACCCGCATATTTACAGATTATTAAACATTCACAAGTACATTTAGGAAAAATATAGAAGGGTTGATTACGATGCTTGAAAAAAATCTCTGTATATCGTGTGGGGGTATTGTACGAAAGCTTTCGTAATGCTGAACACAAAAATGCATTTCTTTTAATTTCAGAGATATCGTCGAAACTGTAGTGTAAAAATGTGTTCTCCCCCCCCCCCCCCCCCATTTTCTATCTATTTCCGAATCTTATGAAAAAGAATGGCTCAACAGATGTTAATTCAAGCTTCGCAGGAAAACTATAGCAATCACCATAGGTCATATAATTTTTGAGAAAATAGCATTTTTCCGTTACACACAAATTTCTATTTTGAGAGCATTCGTTAAAGGTGATGTAGAGGAACGTTATAGTAACTTATCGTAACAGAAATATGAAAGCATTTTGATAACTATTTTTAAAAAGTTCTTCTGTAATTAACCGAATTATTAACCCTATACACGGACGGTATGAACATACATAATGATTTAATTGGCATATTCTATGTGCCATCGGCTTTTAAAACCTATATAACATCTTTTAATGATATATTTATGTATTGCAATATGCAGTAACTGTATAAAATAAATAAACGTCAAATTGTTAAAAACCAACTAATTTAATCAGAATTAATCACACAAATACTACGGTATTCGCGACAGATTTGTACGGATTGGCGACTATGCCTCCTGTGTCTAAAAAAGTTAATTGAAAACCTACCTGGAAACGGATAGGTTTTCTACAACAACAACTATTGAGATCATAAAATTAAAAATTTAGTAAAAATTAAATTTCATCAAAATTAACTTGAAAAAATTAGCAGAAATAGTAAAAAGATGACTTGATTTTTTGAAATAGAAGTTGTATTTCTATTATTAATGGGAAAATGTACAAAAAAAAAAAAAAAAAAAAAAAAAAAAAAAAAAAAAAAAAATCATAAAAATGACGAATGACCACCGAAAAAAATAAATCATAAAACTGATGTTCTGAAATAGATTTTTTGAAACAGATAATTTGCCTTTTTGAAACAGACGTTCCAATCTTATCACTAATTTTGAAATGTACAGAAAATCATAAAAATGACCAATGACCACCGGAAATGACATATGTTTCCAATTGGAAACATTCTAAAAATTATATATAAAAATATTTTTTCACCATATTAATGACTAATATTCCTTAACTGAAGTATTAAAAGGCATAATGTGGAAAAAAGTAATTAAAAATGTACCTGTATTTGAATTCGGTCTTGTAAAGCTGCTATCAGATTCATACACTTTACGAGCCACAAAATAATTATATATGCGGATACTATTTTAACCCCAACTTTTTACCGTTCAAAGAAAGAAAAAGGTTACAATTGTCTTGGAAAACGTCGGAGGGAAAGGAGAAAAAACAGTACTACTAGTGCCAGCCGTTAGTATTTATCGCCTATTTATATCAATCACTTATTTCTGATTCGTTGAAATGTTCGATGTTCGATGAAAAGTCTCGGCTAGCGGAGACTTTTTTCGAACTGCGGGAAAAAGTTGGGGACATTGCTGTTTGCTATCACACCGAATGTTGTGAGGACATTTCGCGAAAAGTTGTAGGAAATCAAGTGTTGGCTCAAAAGTTGTTCGATATGTTGGTAAATCTGATAGCAGCTTAAAAAAACATCTATGAGAAAAAAAGAATATATAGATATCGAAACATTTGACTAGTTTTGACATTTGTCTTTGCGATAATTTCCTTCTTATTGAATCACTCAAAGTCTTACATAATACAAAAATATTGTTTAAATTCAAAATTTTGTGCTTCTTGTCTCGAATGAATAAGAGCGATTCTACTTTTTTTGAAGAGAAATTCATGATTTGTTTTCGGATAAACAGAAAAGAAATATTATCTTCGGATATTTTGCATTATATATAGAGGGTGTTTCAAAAGTTCGATGCGGAAGTAAAACACCATAAAAATATACTTAAAAAAAGATTTGTGTGTCAGAAAATATGCGGTTTGCAGGTATACATTCAGCGTGGAGCGGGACTTTGTATACATCAAGAAGATAATTAGTTCAGAATCTCGACAATAACAGGCGTTATTGAAGACTATTCTATGGAATAATTCCATATTGCTCGCACAACACGAGGTTTGGATATAGAAACATTAAGGATACTGCATGTACACTTTCTGTATCAAAATCTTATGCTGTGTGAGCAATATGGAATTATTCTATGGAATTATCTGTAATTATGCCTTTTTTTGTGCTGAATATTTATTTGCAAACCGCATGTTTGTCTGATCTTTTTTATCGAATCTCACTGAACTTTTCAAATAACCGGTATATTGAAATTTTACTTATACTCTATATGGCTAAAGATGACCGTCCACTTGCGATTTTTAACATTTTGTTAAATATCTAGAAAAATACTTAAGAAATTATCCTGGAACTTTAAGTGTATAAACATAACAGTACAGGTCATGCATTTCCGTGAAGATTTTCTCTCGAAACTCCATAAGGGACCGTCAACAAATTGATAAAGAACGAAAATCTTTTGGATAACCTTGTCAAAACTAATGTAGCAAAAGCAGTTCAAAATGTAGATTATGATTAAGTGGCTTAATATAATAAACCATTTTCATTTTTATGCGGATAGCATGCATACTAGTAGCGATATTAAGGTTTTTATAAAAACAGTCCCAATTTTGTTTCAAGTTTTTTGCTTATAATTTGCAGAGTTCTTAATCTATAATAATGTTCTTTTTCACAAATATGACAAAACACTTTGTACACAATACCCTCTAATCAGAATTACAAAATAATAAAAATTGTATGAAAAATGAATAGATTTACTAAATATTTTTTCCTTGCGCATGCGTCAACGTTATCAAAATTCCATTTGCGTATTTTTTTAGCGAAATGTCTGAGCAACTTGTCTCAAAAGCATTGTATGAAAATTCTAAAAGTGTTCGTCGATAGAATAAGCACAAAATCCGTTGTTCCCAAAATGAAGCAAATAATTAATGGGTTGTATCCAAATATAGCAGTACGTGCCACATTGTGTATTATATATAGGCACTAATCGATGGAGAATTGAATACAACCCCTCATCTTTTCGCAAGCGAGCGGTCATCTTAGGCCATATAGTGTATATTTAATTTACAGTGTAAAAAAAAAATAATAATACGCCTTGTTTAACAAGGATGCACGAGTAGGTGCTTCTCGGGATGCTTCCAATCGGGTGACCATTTGTATCAGGTGACAAGAATCACCTTAAAGGAATTTGGTCGCCAAATGATGAAAGGGCATTAAATTTTATTAAGCTTGTACAAACATTCAATATTTTGGGAAAAAAAAAGCCGTCATTTGTACAAAATGTGTAATTTTTTAACTCTCTGAAGCCTTAATCATAATGAATTTCGTTTTCAAATGCTCTATTATTACAAATTACAATGTTTATTGCACAAAGACATGAAACTGCTATTAGCCAGAAATATTCATGGCCGCCAGCAGACTGTGTCTCAGTTCCAGTTACAGACAATTATCGACAGTAGAGCTATAGGGTTATCGAAGCGTGGAGGAATGTAATCATGTTCTAAAAAAAGTATAAATCTTACATTATAAATTTAAATCTATACGTAAAGGAAAAGCTTCACTATCACGTAAAAATCATTCTAGCACGAAATGACCGGATTTCTCCCCCTTCCCTGTACTGATAAGAAAGTTACAAAGATAATAACACCAGAATAATAGAATAATATATGTTATATAACAATATAATATGTTTATTCATGACATGTTTCAGTTGAAGAATAAGTTAATCTAATTCTTTCATTTGTGCCCATCCCAAAGCATTACCTGAATTAATGTTTGTTCTTTGAAGAAACTTTGTTTGTTCAAATTGAGCGATCATTTCATATGAGAACTATTTGATCGATTTCCTTCTGTTTTTATTTAAAAGGAAGGTGATCGCTTTTGATGGAGCCTGTGCCCCGTAATCTTGATTAGCATATTAAAACGCAATCGGTCTGCTAAGTCATATCTTGGCGGAAAACAACTAAAAGGCCGATTTTGACGGTTGACTTCTAGGTTTACCATTGTGCTTTCGTGTACCCAAAAGCCTGTAAACATGGAGGATTCGGAGAGGAAAACATAATGGTTAACCTTTGAGTCAACCGCTAAAATCGAGTTTTTAGGTTTTTTCCATCAAGATACAACTTGGCAGACCAATTACTTTTTTAATATGCGACTCGAAATTTAACTAATCCTAGTTTTTCATTTGTAAACTCGATGATGTGATTATCTGTGCTGCCGCATTCCGGTCTAGTAGCTTTTTTTCCCAAAACTTGTAGGTGTTCATTTATGCATATTATTTTATATTATCTTTTACTACTATTATGATTTAAATATATGGTACTACTCTATTATTCCGTCAACCAATTTCGCCAAATTATACAAATCCCCAAACTAATAGCCAAATTATACATATTGACATAATTTTTATTTTAAATAACGAAAAAACAAATAATTAGTAAAAGTTTAATATAAATATTAATAAAAAGTCGAAATAAAAATCACTTAATGACATTTTAAACACACGAATCGTATTTAACACTAGAACTACCGACGTTTCATATATACCTATACCGCACTCGTCAAATTGACGGATATTTGATCACGGTTTTCATTGTAGTTTTTTTTTTCAGTTAATGTAAATAAAAGAATATAATCTAACAAAAACTACATTTAATATAATAATTCATTTGTTATTAATAAAAAAACAAACAAAAACAGTTTTGTTTTCATATATAGTATAGCAAATTTGATATACAGGGTGTCCGAAAAGTCTGGAAACGGCCGAATAACTCGAGAAATACATATGAGATTGAAAAACGTAAATATACGTGTTAAATATTTTTAAATAAGCTACTCTGTGATACCAAATTTGACCTTCGAAACCGACCCCCTGGGGGTCAGAGGGGGTCCAACTTTGAAATCTTAAATTATAACCCCCATTTTTTATTGCAGATTCGGATTCTAGACAAAAATACGTAACTTTTGTATTTGATGTTTATTTCAAATCTTCGTTTATCACGGTGTAATCGAGCATATTAAATCGATACATATTCCCGCTTTTCCAACGAGATTTTCCCTAATCGAAACTGATTGGGCGCGAATTTTTGACGTCAAATTCCTCGTCTTTTGTAGGAATAGCGTTTCCTGAAAATCATCCGTGGCGATTATTTCAATAGTGCTGTTAAAAATTTGACCCATTTGCTGCAGCGTCACTCCACAGCTATTATAGAATATCTCTTTTGCGACCAATGAGAATGCTCCATAACACAGTAAAGTAATCGTTTTCTATAAAAGCGGTGGAGTGACGATGCAGCAAAAGGGTCAATTTTTTACAGTGTACTTTACTGTGTTATGGAACATTCTCATTGGTCATGAAAGAGATATTCTATAAAAGCTGTGGAGTGACGCTACAGCAAATGGATCAAATTTTTAACTGTGTAGCACTACCGAAATAATCGGCACGGGTGATTTTCAGAAAACGCTATTATTGCAAAAGACGAGGAATTTGATGTCATAAATTCTCCCCAATTAGTTTCGATTAGGGAAAATCCCGTTGGAAAAGCCGAAATATGTATCGATTTAATATGCTCAATTACACCGTGATAAACGAGGATTCGAAATAAACATCAAATACAAAAATTACGTATTTTTGTCCATAGAATCCGAATCTGCAATAAAAAATGGGGGTTATAATTTAAGATTTCAAAGTTGGACCCCCTCTGACCCCCAGGGGGTCGGTTACGAAGGTCAAATTTGGTATCACTGAGTAGCTTATTTAAAATTATTTAACACGTATATTTACGTTTTTCAATCTCATATGTATTTTTCGAGTTATTCGACCGTTTCCAGACTTTTCGGACACCCTGTATATGAAGTAACTATGATGTATATACTTTACACGTACATGTTATTTTAGTTGAACATTTATCATAAACATATTTATGACATACATTGCAGGTATAAATCGCTCTGTTTTTGTTGTACAATTAAATTTGACAAGATTTGTGTTCATAATGACTTATTTTTGTACTTTTCTGGAGCACAACCCAATACTTTTCGTTCTTGTTTTCGGAATGAGAGTTCTTTTCTACAACACCGATATTCACTATAGAGTTCTTCGGATAATTAAAAAAAAAATCTAGTTATATTTTCATCACAAGTCTCTTTATATAATATCTACGCATTGATTGCTGTCAAGTCCAAAATATTATTAAATATCTGCAAAGGCCATGTACGTGACCCTGTTTTTACGCTATAATTGCGGGCCATTTGTTCAACTATCTCTACAAACTTAGTCTCATCGTAAAACGACCCAGTTGCAGGAACTTGTTTTCGATTAGAAACAATTTTTACGGATTTATGTTTTGGGCAAAAAAATAGTATTTTTTCCAAGACTTACTTTTGTAAATTGTTAGAACAATATCATTTGATTTGTAGAGCTTTTTTGGAGAAAAGTCATGTTATATTTCCTAATTTTAGCTAATTTTGGTTATTTTCCCTTTTATTGTCTTGAATAGCTGCAACAAGACTTGTGTTTTTGGCCAGTAGCTTCTCTGCGAATTGTATACTTTAAAATAATGATCCGTTGTTATATTTCTCCCAGAATTACATACTTTTTTTACAAGATTCAAAATTACAAGTTCATTCAAAGTTTACTCCTGATTTTTTTTAAGTTCATCTTTGCTTACATATGTAAAGCCATTTATAAGATATTTACTTCGATTGTCTACAGCAAATCAAAATTTAATTCCAAATTTGTCCGGTTTTTTGTGTATGTATTGCCGAAATCTGTATCTTGCCTTTCTGGGAAATAGTTGTTCATTTACGGTTATATTCTGATCTGGTTTGTAACAAGCTTGGCTGTTTATCAATAAAGGACTTCCAAATTCCGGACGCTAATCTAAATTTCTCAGTTCACAAACGAACACTTCACATGCTTTTTTTTTGCCAAACGAATGAATCTCATAATTTCTGAAAATCTGTCTCTATTCATAGTTTCAAGAAAAAAAATAAGGTCCTCTTTCTTTTCTTTTTTTAACCACAAACAGGAAAATTTCAAATTTCTCGCTTCGTGCATACAAATAAAATGTATCTATATAATTCTTCAATTCTAATTTTATGATTGTTCTTCTGGTAAAACATTTCTGGCCTCGAACTCAGTGCAAGTTTTTATGTGATTCGTCATTCGATTATCAATTATAAGTCTAAAGGCACTGCTAACATTACCAAGCATAATATTCGCCTCGCATAACTAGTTAGGCTTTCCTTGAATATAAAATGTGATGGCAGTCTACCAACACAATCATTTCCTAATTCTTTCCATTCAGTACTGTCAAGACTAATGTCTTTTTTCTGTCTTTCTTTTTGGTCTCTGTTTGGCTATCCGATTCAGTATATGAACATATTCTCAATCACTTTCTGCGTTTGTGGATCTTTATAGGACATTCATATTCACTCCCTGAATCTTCACTTTCATATTCATTTTCAGCATTTTCTTCAATATATTGTACTTCAATTTCATATTCAGCTTCTTCAGAATCTGGAAAATCCGTTTTATTTTTCGCGCAAGATATGTCCAAATTATTATTACATGAATAAGTGTCTGAACAATCTTCATTTATACTAGTGAGTTTTTTTTTAAATTCTTCGAATATTCTTTTTTCTTCCTGAAAATTGTTTCATTGTTGTTTCATTGTTGTCCAGAATTTACATAAAATAAATTTTAATGTTTTTTTTTTTATAAAAATATGTTCATACAATTTTCCGAGATCCGACTTTTTACAGGATATTTTTTGCAAAGATTGCCCTTTTCATCAAGAACTTTATCATGTTACAAGCACAACTGATAATGATTGCGTTCTGATTACATTTACCAATTATTGATTTACCACATTTTATAGAAATCTGGAGTGGACTTGGCATGGGCAAAAAGGAGTCCATGTCGAAAATGGGAAAGTACGTACCACCTCGGTATATGTTTCTTAATTATCAAAGCCGTCATTTTGACGGTCTTGGTATAAATAGGTATAGGTCATACTAATTATATAAATTAAAATTGGTGAGAAGAAATTGAATATGAATGTTTAACAATTCTTATATTTCATTAAAAGTCGTATCATAAAATTCTAGAACAATTCATAAATTATGTAAAATTTTTAAGCATGAAATTTGAAAACCGTCAAAATGACGGTATTGGTCGTTCTAATGTTAATGTCATTGAATGTGACATTCACGATCATCCATTATTAGCATTTAATCTTATAGTTTGGCGGTAATTTTTTGGTCGACGGGATAACCTAGAAGTACCAAATATATATGAGGACTCCAGAAGCCAAAGAGGGTATAAATGAAAAATTTTAAAAAATAAATTAAGTACACAGACGATCTGGAAATATGCTTTTTTCTTTTCTGGTGACAAAATACAGGTGATTTTCTAATTATGTGCTGCGTTCTAGAAATTAACCACTTTTACCTAATAATTATTAATATTGATTAGTTATAAATTTAAAATAAATTGCACTCTACTTTTTTCACAGTTATTAAAATTAGAGCTCAAAGATCACAATGAAACAAACGGCAGTTTCCTATTTCTATTCAGTCAATTATTATTGAAGTTTAAATTTAACATCAATTATCTATCAATTCAATTTACTCCAAATCGAATTTTTGTCACTGCATCCTTTGGTTTCTGAGGTCCTCAAATGTAATCATTTATTGAAGATTCTTCTTGTTTGATATGTCTAAATTCAAGCTCTGTATGTATTTTTTTTTTCGAACATTTTTTTTAATGTTAAGCTCATTTTTTCTAAAGAATTCATTTCTATAATAAGTAACACCGATGTAATGCGACTGATTTATGCAATTCTTAAAATAGCCTACAGTTTAAATGAAAAATTACATTGGACGTGTCAATACATGAATTTGCAGGGATGTAGTGGAGGTATACGAGGGTATACGCCTTATACCTTCTGGATTTTTTAAAGGAGCACAGTATATACTCTCTGTTTCTCAAGAAAGCTTGTAGTATTACATTCCAGGGTACATCCTCAATCTTGAACGTATACCCTCTACTTAAATCGTACATCCTCTGTTATTTTTACGACTACACCCCTGTGAATTTGTTTTTCAAACTAGTAATCTTTCCTTAAAAAAAATAAGAAAAAATATAAGAAAGTAAAGCTATTTGTCAACTTTCGCTCTCTTCGTGAAGTCTTTGTGTTGCTAGCATGAAGTATTCAGATTTACATTTCATGCGCAATACATGCACTTCACGGTTTTCAAATTCATCTGACAGCAAGTATTTATGTCCGATTCATAACGATTTCTTAACTCAGTGAGCATGCTTGGGTTTATTTATGTATTGTCGCATTCTAACCTCTGTATTTTACCTTGGCCGTCAAATATCATCTCTTTTCTTTTACCTTAGAATAAAAAATGATCAAGTGTATATTTAGTCATCCACACCAATGTTATTCAAGCCATTTTAGTTTTCCTGCACGCGTGTGCTGCTGGAATCGTAAATTGCAGATAAAATGACGTAAAAGTACACGCATTCTTTAACATTGGACACCGAGTTTACGGCAGGCACTGGGTAAAAAACGAATAGGACAGTAGGCACGATGCACGATGTCTTGACTCATATTTATGGCTTTGTGTAGCTTTAGTGTATGTTATTGTGTAATGTTTAGCTTACAAAAGAGGGTAATATGTTGATTTTCATTTATTTTTAAATTACAGGTGTAGTAGAAGTAATAGTTCTTTGTAACATAAACGCACTTTATTTGGATTTCATGTGAAAACAGACTATAAATGTCAGTATATGGAATTTCCATTGATTTAATCAGTAGTTATAGTCGTATTGAATGAGTTAATTGTGTTGCGTATGATTTCATTTTTGAAGTAAATATATTTATAGATGCTGTAAAGGGGTGGAGAAACAGAAATTCCATAATCAATATACTAGGTATGATCCAAATTTCAGGAACAACTAAAAAATTTAAGAATTCTTAAACAAATAAAAATAAAACATCCTTTGCACCGATTGGATAGGAAAGAAACCAGAATTTCTATGACAAAAGTTAAAAAAAAAAAAAAAAAAAAAAAAAAAAAAAAAAAAAAAAGCTTAAATAAATGCAAGTTTTTGAAAAAAAAGGATGCTTGAAACTACGATCATTGCCAGCATTTAAAGATGCCATTCAATATATGCCGATCATGTTTTATAAAATGCTAAAATATATAGGATAACTTGAGGTGAGATGCCATATTGTATAAGATGCCGTATTACGTAGTTTTCATTTGCGCAAGCGCTCTACCGAAACACTGCACCACTCATTTGTAAGCAAGAAGATTATCTATTAATATTTGAATTTTCGTTTGCGTTATTTTTAAAAACAATTTTGGTGATTCCTTTTAATTACTATTTCGTCTCAACACTAATGGTAAGTGTACAAAGACTTTTGCGAGACTTCTGTATTTGCCTATATAAGTCTCAGTTTAAATACCAAAGAAATGAATCTCATGTTTTTACAAAGTACTTGTATCTGTCCTTTTTTCAAAGCATAAATGGCCGCCAGACCTCGATTCTTCAAGTCAATGGGGGGTACTGCATTTTCCCGATGGCCATCTTACCTATAACTCGGGGCAACATGCCAAAATGTTGGGTAAAATACCGAGCAAAATTTTCGATGCTTTCTATATCTGTAAAATAAAGTATGTTTTGAATCATACAGAAGTCAGAAGTCAACTAGCTGGGGAGGCCTACCGTAAGGCTTTAGCTCAACAAGCCTCACCTAAGATACATAAGAGTGCAAACTTTAAGAAGAAATCAATGAATAACAAATTAAATCAACAGACAATTTTTAATGGAATTAAATCAAAAACTATGGCATCGTCACCCAATTTACCCTATTTTAAATAATATATTTGAGTTGAATTGGAAATACTTCACAAAATTCATATGAATTCAAATTTATTTAATAATTCATAATTAGCAAAATCCTTCTGAAATTTATTACAGGCTTGTGAGAATCTCTTAATGTAGTTTCGAACATTTACGAAAAATGCTTTAGAAGGCGAAATTTTCTTGAATTCATAATTCGAGATATGAAGGATTAAAATCAGTTTGACAAGAATGTTAAAAAGTAAAATTTCTTAAGAATTTCAAGGCAAATTTCTTTCTTTCTCTGCATAAGAGTATATAAGAGTAAAAATCATAAATAATGAAAATAGTTTAGAAATTCATTAAAGTTATATATGTTAATCTAATACAGCAATTCCCAAACTTTGGGTCGCGGAACTATTGAGATTTCTCACAAAAATATATTTTTTGCTTCATCTGTTTCAGAAATATAGCAGTTTCAACAACAAATAATATTTCTTGAAAAAATCCCCAATTTCTTCCTGGATGAATACACGAATAGAATACATAGAAATATTTAAATCATCTGTGAATTTCTTGATGGATTTCAACTCGATATACTTGTGTAAACATCCTTTTTTACTTTTTTTTCTTTTTTAATAACAAGACAAAAACAAATTGCGTGTAGAAAAAAACTTAAGATTAAAATTAGTCACTTTTAATCCTGATATTAAAGCCCTCATCTGTAAACACTCGTGCCAGAAATCTCATTGATTATAAAGGTTTGTTTTGATAAGAGATACACGTATATTTAATTATTTTTGTAGTTGGTGGATTATTTTAATTTCTATTCTACTCGCAAACCTTTGGATTACTAATTTTTGTTTTTGTTGATAGTGGATCTTTTGCATTTAAATTTTCTCTTTTTCGTATGATAGAATAGCTGATAGCTATGATAGAAAGCCATAGAACAATTTACATACTGATATACACTCCTATGATAGGTGGGTCGCGAAATTTTTTTTCCCTCAAAGATGGGCCACGTACCAATAAAGGTTGGGATCCGCTGATCTAATATATAAGATGAAAATTTGCCTGTCTGTCTGTAATTCTATACAAATCAACTGTTTGGAAGCCAGAATTATGAAGTGTTAGGTAGATGTGTATTAAAACACATCTCAGTCAACTAAAATAATTCGGAATCACTGTAATTTATAGTTATTTTTTAATTAAAAATCCCACCAATTTAACAACATTCTCCTATCAAATTTATACATTTTCTGTTACAGCAGTTGTCAACTATTGGGAGTCAACTATTGGGAGTATAAAATTCTAATTTCTTTTCTATTGCAAGAATTACGCATGAAAAATTAATGAAATAAATATTTTGGCAAATTTTTAAAAATGAGTATGTGGCATAACTTTTCTATTGCAAAATTTCTACGTTACAAATTAAAAGTAAATAAATATCTTGGCGAATTTTAAAAAGAAATTGAATATTACACCATATTGGAAATATAATGGACGTCAGCAGATGAATATACAACGTCATATGAGTGTGAAAAAAAGTATTGAAACATGATAAAAACACGATTGTGGAAATATTTTAACAATTTGTGCTCCTCTAAATTATTTGTTTTCGTCACTTTTAAATCTAATTCTATTTATATACGTGTGAGTATGCGTGTATGTTAGAATTTCTATAAAGGTTTAAGTTTCTAAAGCTCATTCTCGATGAAGAACCGAAATAAAAATGGCTTTACTGCTTTTATAGCTCTTTTATGCTGTATGTTTAATTTTGAAATTCATTTTTCGAAACAAACATCCTTAAAATTCCAAGCAACCTCGAGTACTTTAGCTAGTTACTAGAAACAAACAACATAAATAAACTTCACAATCTGCAATGATTTCAGAAGCTTTGTCTGAAAACACTCTCAGCGCAGTGACTTTGAAATGCCACTTTCTCTCTTAAAAAAAATGATGAAAATCAGGAAATACCTCCACGTCTGTCACCTGACTTTTGCAATGAATAAGAAAAACGATTGCTTTTATTACACGCACATACTTGTCCCTCCTCCATACACGCAAGCAATTACAGTAAGGCAAAAATTTTCTAACTTCTTTTAAATGTTTATCGACGTAATTTTAAAGACATCCATTGTCTTGCCCTAATTATGTAAATGCTGCATTTACTTAGCAATGAACATTTCCGTTTACTTTATGAATAACTATGTAAAATTCAATGCATGGTAATCATAACATCAACGATAGCATAACATCAACGTTATTTTTAGGTGCGTTCGTAATTATGTAAATACGTAGCACCTATAGTTGTCGCTCAGTCCGTCCGTCTGTCCGTCTGTCTGTCCGTCTGTCTGTCCGCATATAACAACGCAAAAACTACCCTACCGAATCGTTTGAAATGTAAAATACATAATTATAACATAATTTTGTAGACTCATTTCAAATTTTATGAAAATCGGAAGGATAGATCAATTACAGGGACAATCAAAAGGATTCCGTTACATTGCGGTCAATTGGGTAAAAAATTCAAATGCATTTTAATCGTTTGAAATTTAAAACATATAATTATTACGTAATTTTATCGAGTTATTTCAAATGTTATGAAAGTCGGATGCATAGATCCTTTACAGGGACAATCAAAGGTATTCCATTACATTACGGTCAATGGGAAAAAAAGTTTGAAATGCATTATTATGATGTTACACTCATTCGAACATAATAGAATTGCCATGAATCTATGAAGTATATACTAAAATATGCATTCTGTACAATCTGCGATGCAAAGAATTTTTATTATTAAATTACAGGGCCACACAAAAGTATTCCACTACATAATGCTATACGGGGAAACATTGTTTGGGGCGTGTTTTAATTATATTCAACTATTTCACATTTTATGAATAAGATATACGTTTCTGAGGTGTAATAAAAATTACTTTCTGTATATTTACAGGAACACAAAAAATATTTCGACTACTAAACTGTATCCGAAGTACGCTCTACTATATCAACAAGATTTGAATATTTTTAAAACTTCGTTATCGTACGAACACACCTGATTTGCTACGTTCACGTGCAATTTCCAACTTTTTTTAATTAATTTTAATGTGAATATAATTAATGTATGGTAATAAATCAAACTGATAACATTTTAAACTTGTTAGCACTATGCCCAGTGAACATCTGTTGACTAATTGAAATCACAATTTAATATGCATTATAAATAAATCAACATAAGGTTGAATTTCTGTTAAGTCGAATTTGTATCAAATTTTCAGATTCTCATTGAAATATTTCTAATTCTGAAGAGGAAGAAACATGTTTTCTTTATTTCTTTATTTACTGTTACCCAAAATTTCCAGAAATCAAAACTTATTTCTTTTTTTTAATTCTAATTTTACTTACTGTAAGAGCTGGTTATTTCTTTCTTACTTATTCTCAAATTCAGAGGAGTTAATCTCTGAGACATTTTTTAATTAATTTTCGTTCTGAAGTGCATTAAATCTGCAGGTATAGTTATTCAGAAACTATGTAATTGACAGACTTTTTTCATTTTATTGGAAAATACAAAATATTTTTTAAAAATATGTTAAATTTCGCCTTTTTGACAAAGTTGACGCGAGACGGGAGAAAAACCTGTCGTTAAGGAACCACAATCTTCTATAACTCTATAAATAGTCATTTATTTATCAAAAAATGGAAAGCGCCTTTTGATTCCAAATTGCTCCAATAGTCAGCCCTGACTAGCTCATGCTTTTAGGTTTAGAAATTAGTTTAAAAGTTTTGTGTTCGTTAAACAGGGGATTTGAGAACAGCCTTAAAAAACTATCCTCATGTTTTAACAAAACAAAAAAAAAAAAAAAAAAAAAAAAAAAAAAGATTTTCTTTATTTGATATTGCTTACTGGGTGGAAAAATATCCATCTCAGAATGCGGTTACCTCAGACCGTCTGGTTACCTCATTTGCCCTATCTTCTGCTTCACTGATTCTGGTGCATTTTTGGTAGAGATTTCAATCAAGTGACATAGTGTCCCAGGCTGGTATTCAAACGCCGTTCTTTTGACCCTTTTTTCGATCTCTATGCCGTTCATTGCCTGGATCAAAAATCAGTAATGCGTTTTTCAGTGATGTAAAGGTATTGTCCAAGGAAAGAAAAATTACAGTCAAGCACGCTCAGTATATTGTGATTGAGAGTTATCTTCATAATTTATAAAACACACTGTTAAAAATTCCGTAAAAGCACAGGAAAAAAAGGGAGACTCTCTGTTAATTTACACTAGTTCTCGGTTAAATGCATTCGACTGAGTTTCTCGGTCATCATTTTACACACATTTCCCTTGTCTTATATCTAATTCCCTATAGGGATTTCAATGTCTTTATTTAATAATATTTTTATCTTTGTTAAATTTTGGCATTCAAAATACACACTTTTAAAATTCTTTTTCAGTTTTGTTTGAAATATTTAAAAAAAATCAGTTTAAAAATTCTTTTTTTTTTTTTTTTTTTTTTTTTTTTTTTTTTTTTTTTTTTTTTTTACTTTACACTGAGAAAAAAAATATACCTCCTTCAACTAGAATGAATAGGTAGTCACTTTCTGAATACCTAAACTATAGATGAAGAATCTATGCGAATAGGTTAAACAACGAAGCTGAATAGATGAAATAACATACCATTTCTAGTCTCTCGTTTTCTTGGTGACAAAACGATATTGAATCATTTCAGTAACGAGAAATACTCGCTTAATTTCGGAAATGATTTCATAAACTAGAATTATAGTTTTTAAATCAAACCTCTTATGTTCACATCTATTTGTAGAGATTTTTAAATAAATTGGACAGCGAGATTATGGGAAAATGCTTCGGAATTCCAGTAGGACACTCTAGAATTCTAAAGCTAAATGAGTTAGAATTTATAAGGATGGCATGGAACTATTTATTCTAAAGCCACAATTTAGATTCTAGATGCCAGAACTATATTTTTCTCTCAGTGTAGAATATGTCAAAAAGAGAAAATCAGAATAAATCAGAAAGGGAAAAATCATCTCATCGGAGTTAGTTGGGATTTTTCTCCGCTGAATCATAAAAGATATACTTAGTACTCAACAGTAACAGCTCCTATAGCTCAATCAATGAGCTGCATTTCCATTGTCAAGGGGTCTAGGGTCTAAACCTCAGGACGATAGAAACATATTGTGTTAAAATTTAATGATACAGTAGTTCAAATTCATTTTGAAATTTCAAATTAGTTGAAGCTCTCTGAAGATTGAGTAATTTACTAATTAAAAAAAAAACTAAATTAAATTATTATCACACTGTAAAAGATAATCCGTTAAATTTTTGGCAAAAACTGCTGGCGGCAATGTTGCCAACAGTTTTTGTTGCAAATTTAACGGATTTTTTTTACAGTGCATTAAAAGTAAATTTACAGAGCCTTGTGTATTTTTAATGATGTTAATTTTAACAGAATCTATTCTAAATTTACTGAAAACATCTCTGTTATTTAACAGAATCTCGTTTTTTCGAATGTCTGTAATTTTAGATAAAACTTAAGATGACGGATTACCTGTAGATTTTCTGTAATTTCACAGAAAAAATTTTAACAGAGTACAATAAAATCTGATCGAAATAAGCTTGCCATGTTTTGTTGTTTGTGCATAGAACAATATCATGTAAAATTCTAGCTGTAAGCAACAGATAAAAAAAAAAAAAAAAAAAAAAAAAAAAAAAAGATTTGTAAATAAAGAGCTTCTCAGACTGATGGATTGAATGTTGCGATATTATACTTTATGCGAGATAGCTCACCAGATAGCAAGCTATGTAAGCTATCCAGATATGATTTTTAGTTGTGTTCGTAATTATGTACATACATAGCAACTATAGTTGTCGTTGAATCCGTCCGTCAGTCTGTTTATAACAACTTAAAAACTACCCAACCGAATTGTCAACTATAATTGTCGTTGAATCCGTCCGTCAGTGCATTTATAACAACGCAAAAACTACCCAACCGAATTGTTTGAAATTTAAGATATACAAATATTGCATAGTTTTGTCGATTCATTTCAAATTTTATGAAAATCGGATGCATAGTTCAATCGGGACAATCAAAAAGAGATCTAATCAATCTAAAAATGATCTAATTTTTTTTTTCTGCGGATTGAATACACACTAGAATATTCCTTGCTTGTCACATTTAGATTTTTTTTTTTTTTTTTTTTTTTTTTTTTTTTTTTTTTTTTTTAGTCAGATTGTTGGTATTTTCATAAATATTTTAAGAAATACTTATGTTTCAGATGAAAATAAATATTTATTTGAATATCATATGAATTTTCTGCGTGAGAAATAAAACGCGAATTAAAAATGTAACTATTAAAAAAAATCGTGTCTCCGAATATGAAAAATATTACCATCATTTCATTTCTGATGCACGTAAAAATATATGTTTCATAGTTTTGATAGTTTATATACACTTTGTGTCTTTAGATTGGGAAGTGGCCGTAATTTAGATACTTCAAATACATCATTATTACGAATTGAAAAGTGTACGCTTAGTAGATGCGTTTTCTATTCGAGGGTGTCCATAATGGAAATCTTAATGCATATAAATTTTTAACCTGAAAGTATAACTTGGACATAATTTGAAAATTCGGGTCAAACCGAATCAGACTCGAATGAGTGAAAACCTGAACCGAACCTGACCTGCATAAAAAAGTAAACGCCAACCCAATAGTAACCTAATGCGATAATACAATTTATAGCGTCAATCCGATTCAACCCGAAATGCTGTCGGGTTGGCTGGATCCGATGCAGATTCTGAATATGTTGGAAAGTGTTACATAACCTATGCTTGATGCATGAAATTTCTCGCTTGTGTTTTCTTTAATTCGCGTTCCAGCTATACGTTGAATTGAATTTAACCTTTTACAGGCCAAATTCAGCTCCAGGCATATTTTAAATTACTTGTACATTATGCCTTCTAATGCTTTAGTTAAGAGATATTAGTGATTAACATGGTGGAATTTTTTTTTTATAATTTTCAGAATGTTCCCAATTGGGAACATTGGTCACTTCCGGCGGTCATTTTCCAGTGGCCATTGATAATTTTTATGATTTTCTGTAGATTTCCTCATAAATGATGGGAAAGAAACTTATATTCCAAAAAATCAAGTTATTCTAATTCGAAAAATCTATTTCAAAGAATCATTTTCCAGTGGTCATTGGTCATTTTTATGATTTTCTGTATCTTGCCTCATTAATGATAGGAATAAAACTTCTATTTCAAAAAACAAAGTCATTCTTTTACTATTTCTGCTAATCTTTTTTTTGGTCGATTTTGATTAAATTAAATTTTTAATAAATGCTTAAACTTTTGTTCCCAATTGGGAACATTGGCCTGTAAAAGGTTTAACAACCCGTTTTTAAATGTCTCGTAAACAATTTTTAAATGCGTATTACCTAATCAAGTCCTTTAGAACGTGGTGTAAGAATGAGAGTTAATATGAGCCATTCAGGGCCTGACTCGCAAGTTTTTGTTCCCACTACAATTTAAAATTTTCGTGTCCCCTTCGATTAGTTAATTTACTGATTCTAGTCAAAAAATAAAGTTTTCCGGAAAAGTGAAAAAAGTTTCCAGAAATATAGGAAAAAATACCTTCTATTATTCGTAGAAATGTACTTTTAACTATATATTGAGACATATTTTTGTCATTTAATTGCATTAGTATCTCAAATATCACATTTTTTTTCATAATTATGATTCTTTAATAGAAATTAAGATGAAATTTTATGCCACTTAGAAATTTCATGCCCAGGGCACGGGCTCCGGTGCCCGTGCGATAGTCAGGCTCTAGAGTCATTATATATCCTTCTAAAACAAGCCACCTAAAAAGATAAAAGCCATCATCCTCAAGCGATATTTACATGTTTGGCGTGTTTCGTGACTTACAACTCGTCGCAAACAGAGAGAGTAATCGAAACCGAACTCTCACTGACGATAAGGTAAATGAGCTATTCCCTCTTCTTCCACACGATTTTCATTGTTTGTCAACCTGATCTTCCCATTCTTCTTAACTATCCGAGCTGTGTTTGTTTTATTATCACATCAGATTATTGAGCTAAAAATAAACTTCAATACTTTTTCCACACTCGAAGGTTCATGACTGAACTTAAAATGCAAGTTAATTGCATTCATATCGCATGCATGATGGGAAGGGAAGTGGGTATATTATATCAGAAGGAATGTCTTTCCATTCTCTGTTTAAAAGATAGCAGGGTTTGCAAGCAATTAATGACAGGAAGACAGGTGTTTTTAATTTTTTTAAATTTCAGATATGTTTGATAAGGCGTTATTGATAAATTGAATTGTTACTGAGAGATTTGTTACAGGATGCTTTACAAATAATAACGAATGGATTAAATATTAAAAGTTTAATGACATTTGAATGAAGTCAAAGTTTCGTTTACAAACATGATGAGATAAAAATCTGGTCAGATGTGTCAATCCCAAAACTTTCATTTGTCATGCATATCTTAATACTTTAAATTTCGCTGTCAGTGGTGCTAAAATTAAATGGCAATATATGCCCATCATGAGGATTTTAAAGATAGAAAATTCCGTGCATTAGTTCTTGAGATATAACTATCGCTAAAGGGTGTAATCCCTGCAAAATTCAGCATAGCAGCGCCACCTGTCGGGTGATTTACACCAAAACCCAATCAACAAAAATTTATCTCAACGACAAACTAAATCTGTAGTTTGATGAATATCCATGCACTGGTTCTCTAGTTAGACATAAAGCTATTCTGAAAACCGTGAAAAATGTATCACAGCAGCGCCACCTAGTAGGCGATTAATATCAAAATCTTATCAGCGTTAAGTTTTAACGTCTGACTGAATATGATGTTAGATGACAAGCCGTGCATTAGTTCTTGAGATAGAGCCCTCACAAAATGTATGCCATATACAGACACAATATAGAAAGTCACAAACTCAGATAGATATTTTCTATAAACATCTTTATCGAGATCTCTAACCCCTAAAACGTGCAAATACTTCTAAAACCAGATCTCGAAAAATTTCATGAATCCAATATTTTCTTCTTGTAAAGATAGAAGAATGAAAATTCTAATGTGCTGTGGTAACAAAAGTATCTATATTATAAAGGCCAAACGTACCTGTGCGTAACGCATACGTCATTTTGCGAATGGCAACGCTTTCAAATTTTAAATGAAATTTCGGTATTGCAATTTTTGCTACTACAAATTTTTATACTTCTAAATGTGGCACATTTTCACTTTTTACACCATCGTGTAGGGAAAAAAAATTACTTTTAAATGAAATTTGTTTGAAAGCTGTATCTTAATTTGTTTTTGAAATAATAATTTTTTTGTAGTTTTTAATGCCACTTTTCTAATCGTGGCAACAGCAGTACTCCATTTCTATTAAAAGCAAAGGAGAAAAAGGGAAAAAAATTATTACTGTATCTTTTTGTTGCCATTTTCTCATTAAAAGGATAAAAATTGAAATTTAAATATCTTCTGTCATAAAACCCGGCGAATTGCGATTTCGTTTACAAAATTTGATTTTTACGTAAATGAATATCAACAGTTTAATATCTGTTTCAGCTAATAGTATGGAGACTTCATGTTTTGAATCAAAATGATCAAATTAAAATGTCATTTTTTTCTGAAAAGATGAATACAGATACGAAATGTGCATTTGTAAATTTTGATATGATGAAAATGTTGCCGGGTTTAGATTTCACGGGGGAAAAATTCAATGATTGAGTCAAAATTGAATAAATTTTGCTTTTTTTCATTTTGGCGTACTAGCATAAAAACATAAATTGATAACTTTATCATAATAACAGATCTTTATCATTTTTTACTGCTTACATGTACGATTAAAGTTTAATTTTAACAATTTCTACAACTGTGTTTCATAGAAATAGTATTTTGTTAATTTGACGATAAATATCGTTTGTTTAAGAGTTAGACGTACCAATAGAAAATGCATTTTTTACTGTAACTAATTTTGTAGGTTTATTATAAGTTAATGAGACAGTTCCTTCTTAAACATTTTCTTTCGTCAAAATTTGACGGGTTCTACCTTGTATTAATAATAATGAAAAATTTATTTTTTTTCCTAAATACAAATTTGTAGTAAAGGGAAAATCAAACATTACTTTATGTTCAGTGTTTCCAAACTTGTCATGCGTATTATATTTAAGGTGAATAGATAATATTTAATTGTATATAAAATCATTTAAAAAAATGTAATTTAATAAATTATACAACGACTATTTGGAAAATGATATTTCAGAAGACTCAAATTTTAAAGACATATAAATAAATATTCAAATTAATAATAATAATAAACATCATTTTTAGGATGATTATAATGAGTCATATATTACGTACGCCGTGCATTAAACATTAATATTCCTAGACTAATGATTAAAAAAAACAATTGATTAAAAATAGACAACTTTAATTGCTTAAAATGTGTATTTTTATTTGAGGGAGTTAATCAGACTGACTTCTGAACGCCTCATATTACGCAGGACATGGATGTTCCTAGACCCATCATAAAAAAATTTCCAATTAAATTTCAATTTTACAATTTTCAGAACTGCAAAATTTTAAACTTCCAAACATCGCCCATTTTAAATTTTTACACTGTTGCGTAAAGAAAAAAAATGCACTTTTTAATGAAGTTTGTTTGAATTCTCTATCACAATTTATTTTTAAATTATTAAATTTCTTTAAGTTTTTAAGTTTTTATTACTCTTTTGTAACAGAAGTATTTCATTTTTGGGCATTAAACTTGGACCAGCCAGAAAACAAATAAAATACAAAACAGAAGTATTCTATTTTTGGACGTTAAACTTGGACCAATCAGGAAACGAATAAAATTAAATAAGTTGCGGAATTCAACCAATAAAAAGGTACAGATATACTTTAGATTTCCCAATTCTCTACCGGCAACGACAACTATTTTTTCCAAATGGTTAATAGAAGAAAGAAAAAACATTATAAAAGTATTAAAAGTTATTTTACAAAATTTCTTATAAGAATTAACTAATTAATTATTAGCTTATTAGAAAGTATTACGCAGGTTTGAATAGCAACGTTTTTGTGAAAGTTGTAGAAACTATAGTCTTATATTCTGTTTTTCTAAAATTGAAAGTACCTTTTTTTCTCTCGATGCACCAAACAGATTTTTTTTTTCTTTGATTGGCAAAACTAGTTGCTTCGGAAAAGAAAAAAAATAATAATTGCAATACAGTTGTGATTAGTAGAATTATATTTCCTTCATCATTTCTTTCCTTCATTAATCACTGAGTCATGAAACTTTTTTAACATGCATCATACGTATTAAATACAGTCATATACGTCAAATTCTCCTCTCTATACGACCTTAAGGAAATGTGTGGCTAAAAAATTGAAAGAACAATTGTTTTCATAGTTTCGATATCGAAGTATGTCTCCTATAAATATCAAACATACTGTCTTACCTCATTTGTCCATTCAAATAATAATTATTTTTTCGTGAAATTACACAGGGAAAAAAAAGTGTGTAAGCATATGATCTAAACTTCCATGTGTCACATGCAACACGTTATCCAGAACAGGGTGACTCAAAACATGTCCTTCAACAATAGCAGAATCAAAGAATGGATTTTCCATGTCTGCAACCATGTGTGTCCACAAAACGGGTCTGTTTTACTTTTTTTTTTTTCATTTAATCTGTGATTTATTTATTTTACTTTTTTTTTCGGAAGAAGGCTTAACACCATTTCTACACATGACGAGCCTAGTTCAAGCCAAGCGTCACCTGCAATGGCGATTCTGTTGATACCGAGTTATCTGATGAAGAGATCCAAACTGATAAAATCTTGTTACTCGGAATCAAATTTTAAGTCTGTTCTCAAATCTAAACTGGCTACTTTCTGCAACATTTCTGAATGCATTTCCTTTTACAAATGCATCAAATTAGCAAGTGCTCTTACTCACAGATTCTGAAATAATAATAATAATAAAAAAACATTTTTTAGATGCATTCGTAATTATAAATGTATGTAGCACCTGTAGTCTTTGTCTGATCTGTTCGTCTGTCTGTTTGCATATAGCAGCTCAAAAACTACCCAAAATTAATGATTTGAAATTTAATGAGCGTTACAGAATTTTATCAAGTCGCTTTAAATTTTCATAAAATCGAATCAAGATTTAAAAATATATTAATAAATGTTTTCTTCATTGTATTAAATCTCATCATTCGTAATTAATTCAACGATATTTCATGAAAGGTAATGATTCTAGGTTGTCATGGTGATTACGTCTTACGTGATGAAGTCATTTTCTGTTCCTACTACTGAATTTAGTATATATAATCGAGTAAATTTTGTATTTATGCGTTTTTGCATAAGAATGCAACAGCTATTGCACCAGGATCTGAATATTTATAAAGGCAGTTATAGTACAAACGTACCCCCATTTGCCATGTTTGGCGCATATTTTTCGACTTGCTTATTTTTCGGTAAATGCATTTCAAAAACTGCTATAGTTGGCGTTTAGTAATGAATTTTTAGGGCGTTACAGCACGAAAAACTGAAGTCATGAGACAACAACTGTTTAGACCTCAGGATGTAATTTATTTATCAGAAAAAAAAAGAGAAAATCAATAAAATTGTCTGATTACAAGTCACTTGTAGAATCATGTCAGAAAGTACCATACTTTTACGCTTGACAGTGAATCAGAAAATATGTCAGAAAGTTTCGCGTTGTTGAGCTGGATAAAATATCTTTTGGAGAACCGCTTTAATGTACAATCGTGGGATGGAAAAGAAAAAGTAAACATCCCCTGCTAACTCTGCATAAAATTATTATAGAAAAAAAGTTACTAATACCAAAAGATTGAAAATAAAGTCTACTTTTGAATGATGCATATAAAATTTGCATAGGTGGGGGAGAGGGGGCATCTACATATTAAAACAAATCCTAATTTTTTTTTTTTTTTCTAGCAGCAGTATCTAATTTTGAGAGCATAGATGAACTCTACACCCTTCAATTAGCCTAAAACAAATTTTAATGCAACTCGTACAGTAAGTTTCTTAGAAATTATTTATTTTAAAACGAGCATACTTTAGGGGCTGTATCCAAATGGAAGTTTAGTACTCGATTGTTGACCAGGGAGCCCTTTTCCTGATCAAGGAATCTTAAGGTCCACGCACATAGCACTAACTTCTTGCGGTCAGGTGTCGCTATTTTTTATCTTTCGTGTCGGCACTTTGATGTATAAAGTGCTTTTTCAATGAACTTTTTTGAACTTCAAGAGAGAAATCGAACTCGAAATCAGTTGACAGCTTTATGACTGAAGATTTGGTAGATAAAAGTTCTCCTTCCTTTGTCAATTTGGTAGGATCAGTCCCTCAAAAATCATTTAAAGAGGTTTTACCTTTGTTCCCTTCTTAAACAAAGATTGATTGATTGCTCTTTTAGTGTAATAAAAACTAGTGCTGTTCGCTCGCAGCCTTATAGCATAGGTGCCAACTTGACATTGGTTATCCGTAATACGTGCGTTAATTTGACCCTGGTTTAATGAGTTTCGAACCAGAATTTTTTTAAAGAAATGAAATTCTACTAACAATCCTGAAATTAAATAAATAAAGATTCATGAAATATATTTTTTGGTTTGAAAATACGTTAACCTGGATCAAACTAATCCAGGTATTACGGAAGATTAGTTGAAAGTTGGCAGCTATGTCTTAGGCATCACTCAAACAGTTATTGAAGACTGCCAGATTACAGGATAGTATAAGAATTTTTGAAATATCCAGTCTGTTTTACAGTAGACGAGTCCTTAAACCATCATTTTGCCTTTTTTTAAGCATAATTTGAAAAATGCTTGGAAGAATTTTTTTTTAATTTTGGTCTTCTATAAAACAGAACTTAATAAATCAAAATACATAAAAAAATTGTCGATTACAATTCATCATTTTTTTTTAATATTAATTTCATAATTCATGTCACAAAATTAAAAAAAAAATGCAAATTCAACACATTTATGTTTGGGTATTTTAGTATTATTGCTACATAAAAAATAGTTCATTAGGAGTTTAATTTCAGGCGATATTAATAAAAATATGAAAATGTAATTTAACATTAGAAGCACCAAAATTCGAATGTTTGTAATTCAAAAACTTACCATTCAAATAACTTTAGATTTGATGTCTATGTATAGTTTGAACTGAAGATTTAAAATATTTTATTAAAATTAGATATTGCTTTTAGAAAAAATTGAATTTTGGGTTCGTTTTAATATGTAGATGCTCCCCTAAGTAAATTTTATATACGTCATTTAAAAGTAGGCTTTATTTACAATCATTCGGTAGCAGTAATATTCTTCTACGATAATTTGTTAAGGAGTTAGTAGGGGTGTTTACTTTTCTTCTTCCCACATCTGCATACCATTGCTCAATTAAAATGGAATTTTCGGAAATATGAAAGCCTCTATGATGTCTCTAGATACAATCAGTGGCGTTAATATTAGAAAATATCATCATGGTATGCGTATAGGCGCATGAATCCCTTATTATGTATTTCATTTGTTTAAAGTAATAGCATACTGTTTAAAGAATGGAATAGGCAAATGCATCTAAAAGGGTATAGTCTAGTTTCTTGAGTCAACCACATCGAGTCCAACATGAATCGATAACCCATAAAAAGAAATTCATTTCTCCCCAGTTTCAAGTTTGCATCTCAACACAACGGGGGGTAATGACCCTAATACCTATTTTGGAAAAGAGCGCATTGTGAAAAAAATACGGAGCGGATTTCCACGAAAAATATAAGGGATGTATAAAACCACCATACGAATATTTGACAATTTTTTCGGATTTTTTTAAACAAGAGAACAAGTTTTCTTACATTTTTCTTGTTTTTGAATGACTCTTTTAATTAAAAATCTATTGAAATTTCTGAGTGACCACCTTAATTTTTTTGCATGAAATACTATGAGATATGATACATATTCACTATCAATTTCAACTTTTTATGTATGGTGCATTATATAAAACAAGTAAGAAAAATCATGCGTTAAGCATAGATTATGAAGCACTTTCCAACACTTAATGTAATCTTTAACAAAACTTTGTTATTCAGGGAAATAATAGTGTATAGCCAAATATACCCAAATATGTGTTCCAGTACATTAGAATAGCCCTGTATTTCATATGTCAGTTCATATAATGGGAAAATTTAGCTTAGTAAGAAAATATCCAATAGCTTGAAATTTCTTTTTCAGCAATTCATACTATTAGATGGAAACATACTTGAATACTTTTATTCAGCCCTGTAGTTTACATTGTACCTTTATTAAACGTCAACATTAGGCTAAATGTTATTGTAAACTAAAACACTTTTAAAACAACTGAAATCACATTCTCATAAATCATCATTCATAGGTGTCCATGTACCGAATTCTTTGCGTGGCCCTGTATATCCCTTTATCTATATTCTGCAAACATTTCTCAGTAAATTGAATGCAGCTCAGCGTAAAAATGCATAGCTTATTTAAGAACCACGTTTAAATAATTTACGCTCATATTCAGTAACGTTGGTGAGCTCTTTTGGGTAGCCCTGTATATCAACTATAACATTTATACACACCATATAATGTGCATATATTTAGCAAAATATAAACGCAAATATCATAATTAAAATGCATTTCATCCCTCCATCAGCCATCATCGGACACATATACGGTACTTCGGAAAGAATATACTATTTGAAATCTTTTGAATGGCCCTGTAAATGCTATGTACTTCATATTATGCAAGACAGTAGCGTATAATTTATATTAAGCTTCAGTGACATATATCAATTTTATTATACATGAAAAAGCTTAATATATTTAAAATACATACACAATTCCCCCTTTTACCATTATCTAATGGAATTATTTTGTGTGGCCCTGTAAATGAATAATAGCTACATTTTCACCTTCTATTTTATGGAATACATATATTAATATGTTTGACAGGGTATAACATCTTTGAAATTCCTTTGAAACGATTTTTCCCCATAGGCCGTAATGTAATGGGAAACTTTTGATTCGCCCTGTAGATAAACTAATCATTGTAGAAACTTCATTTTCAATAGGACTTGTGCTAGGATAAACGTCAATAACGTCCTAAAATTTCATGGCAATCCGAGTATATTAACAGTTTTTCCCCATAGGCCGTAATGTAATGGGAAACTTTTGATTCTCTCTGTAGATAAACTAATCATGGTAGGTACTTCATTTTCAATAGGGTTCGTGCTAGGGTAAACCTCAATAACGTATAAAAATTTCATAGCGATCCGAGTATATTTACGGGAGTTAGAGCGCGGACAGACGGACAGACGGACAGACGGCCAGACAAACCGAATGCATAAGCACTTTTCAACTTTGTTGGAAAGTGCTAAAAAAAAAGACAAAATTATATTCCGGTGGAGATGGGGGGCGTGTCTTGTACAAATCTCACATATTAGGTTTATTCAAAAGTTCTGTCATATGTTATTTCACGCCTTCTTTTTAAACTATCGTTTGAACTAATATGAGCGCTCTTAAAATGAAAGTGTTGATTTGGCTTCTCAGGAAAGAGCTGTAATTTTTTCGATCATAAATGAGTTGTTTTTCAAATGATTAAATCTTCTTGATTTAAATTGGTTATTTAAATAACTCAACTTGATTCAAATTGCTTAAAAACAACTCGTTCACTCGAGTTGTTTCAACTCTACGAGAAGCTGCCTTTCAAAATGTGAGATGAGTGGATTTCGGCTCAACTTGAGTTAGTTTGTGGTTGACTTTTTAAGAGAGTGATATTTGTGCTAGACACGCCTCCCATCTCCGTTAGAATATGATTTTGCATTTTTTTAATATGATGCACCCTACGTAGAAAATTGAAATTGATAGTGAATATACATCATATCTCATAGAATTTCATGCAAAAAACTTAAGGTGGTCATTCAGAAATTTCAAAAGATTTTTAATTCAAATGGTTATTTAAAAACAAGAAAAATGTTAGAAAACTTGAAAAATTTTCTAACTTATTATTCTTTTTTTGCTTACAAAAATCTGAAAAAACTGTCAAATATTCGTATAGTAGTTTTCTACATCCCTTTTTTTTTCATTGAAATCCGCTCAGTAGTTTCGTCACAATTAGCTCTTTTCCAAAACAGGTATTTAGAGTCATTACCCCCCGTAGTTTTGAGATACAAACTTGAAACTGGGGAGAAATTAATTTCTCTTTTTGGTCTATCGATTCATGTAGGACTCGATGTGATTGACTCAAGGGCATATTTTACTAAGAAACCCGGCTATACCCTTTGTGGTTCTTAATTTTGGAAATAAAACTCTGTTAATTTCAGAATAACTTATTTAGAAGATACAGCCGCACACTTTCTTTTGCCCGTGGACTTGTTATAAATTTTTATGTTTAATGTACATTTTACATGTTTGCAATTGTTAATATTTATAGAATAGTATTTAAAATTCATGGAAAAAATAATAAAAATTTACTTTCATGGAGAAAACAAAAGTCCCCAATCAATATATATGATTATTCTTGAAAGTAAATAATCTAAAATTGAAAAAATAGGAAAACGAATGAACATTAAGCAGATGTTAATGTACATGCAGAGTGCCCGATGAATTGCTGCTGATTGTGGGCACATAACCATGTTGGGTAGATATAGATGAACACTGAGCAGATGTTAATGCACATGCAGAATGTATGATGAATTGCTGCTGATGGTGAACACATTTATCATACTTAATGTAGTTTTATTATTAAAATTATTTACAGGTACTTTTTATATTCATCGTACAATATCATATAGGATGGTATATAATTATATATGTGCAACCTCACACACATATACCAATATACCCTATCTACACACATACTTGACTGCTGATGAGTTTCAGTTTATAGTTTTCGAAAAACAATTATTTTGAAAATAAAGCAAGGAGGAAAAACGCCTATTGGAATTTTTCATTATAAGTTTTTTTTATTATCATTTTGGTTACGCAACGCAATAAGTAAATAAATAAAAAAAAATTCTACTTTACTGGGTTTAAAAATATTTGGGGCCTTTACGAATAAAATAACCCAAAACGTGTTTGAATACGATAATTAGTAGAAAATAAATAACACTTTTTATGCTGTAGTGCCTACGGTAAACGAGTTCTTTTACAGCGGTTATCACAAAGGAGTTTATTTTTTTTCAAATTGATAATTTTTAAAAGAATGCATCATAATTTAAATATGAGAGAAAATTCTAAAACGTTATAAGTATTTCTCAGTAGTGTATTCTTTGAATTGTTTTCAAAATTTGTAATTTTGAGAGGAACTTTTGAAAATATTACTCTCATAATAAAAATAGTGTTTGAAAAAGAAAAACATCAAGATTAGTCATATCTATCGAACCGAAAAACTAAATACTTGGGATAACCCGACCCAATGCAGGACTATTCAAAAATTTCGTTGTGTCCTCTATTCAGAAGCTTTTCAATATTTGAATATTGAAGAATTTATATTTGTCCATTTTTCAAAATAAAACATTAAAATTGATAATGGATGCATAATTGTAGATTAATTTTCTTAATTGCATTAAAATCTGATTCACTTTCTTTTCATGTCAGATTGGGAGCTGATGTAGGACGGATTTGGATTGAATTATGTCGGATTCAGTTCGGATTCCGGATTGAGAGAATTTTTTTCTGGTTCGTATCGGGTTGCAGTTTGACTTTAATGGAAATTTTCGGGTCACTCATTCAGCTGGACCCCGAATGACTAACAGTTTTCGCTGCTATGCTCTCTTTTTCTACAGTAGCCATATCTAAATAACAAATTGTTCTCCATTTAATTTTGGTTGCAGGCGATTTGATTTATATACAAGAAAGTCTTGTGGCAGCCGTAACATACTACTTTTTTATATGAAGTTGGTGATTTGAAAATTACTTTTACTGTCATTCTAAAATCGCTTTTTCGATTGCGTGTCCGTTTCAGGTCTTTCCACTCGATTGAGTTGCTTTTCACTTTCCTCATATCTTCTCCATTCGAAATATCTTACCAATGGCGGTAACTGGCGAAGAAAAAGTTAGATACCATCACAAATCAATTTTTTATCCATTACCGCACATTATTACATTACGTACAGTGATATTGCAAATCGCTGCTTTTCAATAAACATTAAACCCCATTGAATTACTTGGTGTGAAGAAACATGCTAAGCGACGGTTCTGCATGAGCTGCTAGCGTACCAGGCGACAGTTTGAGTTGACATTATTGAAGCAACGCTGGCCTCGAGAGTACACTACATTTTAGCCAGCAATTTAATGAAAATGGCTACTCTTTTTTCCCCTAAGAAGTCAAGAGTAAAAATGTAGTTTTTTATTTCATTTTTGGCATTTTTTTCTGAAAAAGTCACTGTTAAATTGATTGTTCTCCGCTGTAACACATCACTGTATAAGACCTTGTATTTTGATACCTTATAATTTAAGATACAGCATGGTGTAATGTTTTAGCTTGCATGGATTCGGGTTTATAAAAGTGTTATTGAATTTTATGTCCTTTGATATGAAAGTGTTATAAAAACCGTTCTATTGTTTAGTTTATTATTGTAGCAAAGTGATTTCTTTTTTCATTATTAAGAAGCAATAGTATAGCATGACAGACATTTTACAGTATACGTTATTATATAGCAAAAAAATTCCTAATTAATTTCCCCACTATTTAGTTATTTGTTTTTTTTTATTTTTAGATTTAAAAAAAAATCTTGTCAGTATTGTTTGTTAGCATATTTCATTTTTATATTTTCATAGCCATTCGAAACATTGTTAACTTTTCGGCGAAATAATTTCAAGCTATTAAATATCTCGATCATTTTCAGATATTTCAAAAATTGACTTTTTTATCTTTTCCTTGGAACATTAATTTATATTTGTTTGCAACTTGACAATTTTGCGACACATTACTATATTTCATCGTAGAATGTGATATTTTAAATTTTCTGTTGGCTGATATCCGTTCTTTTTCTTTATCATTAACTTTTGTAAAAGTACTTAGTCGCTGGAACAGAACCAAAACAGATGACTTGGTTCTGTTCTTGGTTTTTAATTTAGGACAGATACAGCTTTAGAATATCATTATTTAGAAAAAATCTTACCAATGGCGATAACTGCCAAAAAAAGAGTTAGATACTATCGCAAATAAATTTTTTATCCATTACCACACAATATTACATTACATACAATGATATTGCAAATCGCTGCTTTTCAATAAACATTAAACACCATTGAATTATTTGGTGTGAAGAAACACGCTAAGCGACGGTTCTGCATGAGCTGCTAGTGTACCCGGCGACAGTTTGAGTTGACATTATTGAAGCAACGCTGGCCTCGAGAGTACACTATATTTTAGCCAGCAATTTAATGAAAATGGCTACTCTTTTTTTCCCCTAAGAAGTCAAGAGTAAAAATGTAGTTTTTTATTTCATTTTCGGCATTTTTTTCTGAAAAAGTCACAGTTAAATTGATTGTTCTCCGCTGTAACACATCACTGTATAAGACCTTGTATTTTAACACCTTATAATTTAAGATACAGCATGGTGTAATGTTTTAGCTTGCATGGATTCGGGTTTATAAAAGTGTTATTGAATTTTATGTCCTTTGATATGAAAGAAGTGTTATAAAAACTGTTCTATTGTTCAATTTAATATGTTAGCAAAGTTATTTCTTTTTTATTATTAAGAAGCAATAGTATAGCATGACAGACATTGTACAGCGTATGTTATTATATAGCAAAAAAATTCCTGATTAATTTTCCCACTGTTTAGTTATTTGTTTTTAGATTTTTAGATTTAAAAAAAATCTTGTCAGTATTGTTTGTTGGCATATTTCATTTTTATATTTTCATAGCCATTCGAAACATAACTTTTCAGCGAAACAATTTCAAGCTATTAAATATCTTGATCATTTTCGGATCTTTCAAAAATTTACTTTTTTATCTTTCCCTTGGATCATCAATTTATATTTGTTTGCAACTTGACAATTTTGCGACATATTACTATATTTCATTGTAGAATGTGATATTTTAATTTTTCTGTTGGCTGATATCCGTTCTTTTTCTTTATTATTAACTTTTGTAAAAGTACTTAGTCGCTGGAACAGAACCAAAACTGATGTCTTGGTTCTGTTCTTGGTTTTTAATTTAGGATAGATACAGCTTTAAAATATCATTATTTAGGAAAAATCTTACCAATGGCAATAACTTCCAAAAAAAGAATTAGATACTATAGCAAATCAATTTTTTATCCATTACCACACAATATTACATTACGTACAGTGGTACTGAAAATCGCTGCTTTTCAATAAACATTAAACCCCATTGAATTACTCGGTGTGAAGAAACATGCTAAGCGACGGTTCTGCATGATCTGTTAGCGTATTAGGCGACAATTTGAGTTGACATTATTAAAGAAATGCTGGCCTCGAGAGTACACTATATTTTAGCAAGCAATTTTTATAAAAATGACAACTTTTTTCCCCTAAGAAGTCAAGAGTAAAAAAAAAAAGTAGTTCTTTCATTTCATTTTTAGCCTTTTTTTCTGAAAAGGGCACTGTTAAATTGATTGTTCTCTACTGTAACACATCACTGTGTAAGACCTTGTATTTTAACACCTTATAATTTTAATGTATAGCATGGTGTAATGTTTTAGCTTGCATGAATTCGGGTTTATAAAAGTGTTATAGAGTTTTATGTCCTTTGATATGAAAGTGTTATAAAAACCGTTCTATTGTTTAGTTTATTATGTTAGCAAAGTATTTTTTTCCAATATTAAAATGCGAGACTATAACATGACAGCCATTGTATGGTACATTCTATTATGTAATAAAATAAATTAAATTTTCATGGTTAATTTTCTTAGTATTTAGTGGTTTGTTTTTTATTTTGGATTAAAAAAAATCTCGCTAATATTGTTTGTTGGCATATTTTATTTTTATATTTTCATAGACATTCGAATTTTTGTTAACCTTTTGGCGAAACAATTTCAAATTACTAAATATCTCGATCATTTTCAGATATTTCAAAAATTGCCTTTTCATTTTTCCCTTGGAACCAATATATATTGAACGCCTTTTGTTTGCAACTTGATACCTTTACGACATTTTACTATTTTTCATGGTAGAATGTGAGATTTAAAATTTTCTGTTGATTTATATCCCCTTTTTTTTATTTTTTTTTTATCATCAATTTTTGTAAAAGTACTTAGTCACTGGAACAGAGCTGCTGTCTTTAACAGTGCTATAAACTTTCTCAAGTTTGTGAAAAGTGTCGTGTTGCTTATTGAATGCGTGGTGCACGTGACAGAAATAATTCGATTTTTACTTTACTTGTTTATTGAATTCGATTTCACAGCATCGGTGCTCGAATTCGATTTCACAACATCGACACTTGAAAATTTACAACATAAAGTGCAGAAAAAATCCTTTTATTTTACATTAAATGATGCCACTGGATACCAACACAGTTGCTTTCAAATTTACTGATGTTATCATTAAATGTGCTGACAAATTTTTAGAGTTTGTGAAAAGTCGCGTTACTATTGGCTGGGTAGTGCATTTGACAGAAAGAATTTAATTTTTATTTTGCTTGTTGCTTGAATTTGCTTTCACAGCATTGATACTTGAATTCGCTTTCACAGCATCGATACTTGAGTTCGCTTTCACTGCATCGATGCTTGAAAAATTACAACATAAAGTTCAGGGAAAATCACAACTTTTTTTATTGTGTGTATTAATAGTATAATGTAATTAATGATATTTTTTCAATATCATAGTTTTTATTTGTTGCATTTTACTCAAGAATCCTATGATGTGTATTTTATTTATTTAAAAATTTATATCCATTCCAAATATTTTTGTTCGCATCTTCTAATTGTCTTTCAAATTCCAATGGCGATATTTATCTTTGATTTATTTACTGAAAAATTAAAATAAAAAATAACACGTTGAAAAATGTCATTTAGTGAGTAATTGCGTGTTTAATCGAATAGTGCTTTTCAAGGGTAAATTTAATTGAATAATTCCAAAATTAATTCTTTGATGGATTTGGTACATCTTTTTTTGTTGTTGTTGAGTTTGCTTTTGTTCCGTCAATGTCTTAATTAAGCGTCGGTTTGTAAAAGAATGAAAAATCTAAGTTTACTGCCAAACAATTCCAGTTAATTACGTCTCACCTAAACGATTACGACTTGGCAAAAAACAACTATTAAGTAATCTCAAAATGTTGCCAACTGTAATGACAAAAACCAAGTGTGATTTAAATTTAACTTTTTTCATTGATATTACAGAAATGTATATGTTTCATTTCTGAATATAAACAAATATATGTACACAATATACCTCACACAAGAGATATGTACACACAAGAGTAAACATATAATTTTTATATGTTTACTCTTGACTTTTAACAAGAGCTTGTTTATACTCAGGCCATTCTCATTTGTTAACTTGTGTATTTGCGAAAGATTTAGCAATAAATTATGCGTAATTGTACACGTAAAAAAAATTGTGTTTCTGAAAACAGCAAATAATAAAATTAATATTTCCTGCGGTAATAATTATCTTTGAATTATTCCTTCAGGAATTTTAAGAAAGAACTTTGAAAATTCTTTTTGAAATGTAATGTCTGTTTAACCAAATAAATCTTCATAAAGATAAATTAAACGAAATCTCTCCTAAATTAATTCTTTGACAGCTTTGATATATGACTTTCTTGTTCTGTCACTATATAAAACTGTCAATCAGGAAAAGAATGCGGAATCCAAGTTTACTATCAAAGAACCTAAGTAAAAGCAATTACGCCTCGTCTTAACGCCTCGGTAAGAAAACAACCAGCAAGTAATCTCAAGAAGCTTTCAACACTGGTGACAAAAGCCAAGTGGTGTTTTACATGATCTAGACTCTACAATCTATTTTTAATGTCTTTAGTTTATTTGGTTTCGGAGTTTCTTGACGACAACGGGGCTTGTTTTTTTATTATTATTTTGCTAGCAGATGAGACTCATAACGAGGTGTTCCATGATAAATGGCGTCTTTTGTTGTTTTTCATATCTATCCGGAAGAAACTAAGTTAAATTATGAACATTGTTTATTTTCATTGTGCGACGAACACCCACTGAAGTATAACTTAGTTATTTATGGGAACACAAAAGTCATTTCTATTAAAATCACCAGAGTAATGTTTCAGCAATTTTTTTCACATTTGCCTCTTCACTTACACATTATCTTTGTCTCTGTATTTTTTTCATTTCGTGACAGAGGTATTATTATGTCATTTCCATTTGCGTATTGACGATGAATTCGTTTTAGAACATTAACCCACCATTCACCTGTCATGTGTTAGATCTTTTTTTACGGTGATTTGCACATAGAACATTTATTTCAGCATTTTAAAGTTGTAGATGATTATTGCAAGTTCATATCAGATGGATTTCTTTGAAAATATTCGATTAAGGGTGCCAGCCACTCAATGGCCGAATTCCCCCTCGGTAATGTTTAGTCTGTTGGCGTTTGATGCATTCTTATATTCAAAATATCTCCTTAAGGAATTAATATTTTAAAGTTCATTTTTCTGTCCTCTTCTTTAAGAATGTCCCCTCTTTTTCTTTGTTGTCAAAATATTTCTAAAATTTATGCTCAAATTAATATTTTATGTTTTAAAAATTAACGAACTGAAGTAAAATTTTAACACTTCATATAAAATTATGGGTACTTCTCTGTTATCCCGTCGACCAAAATACTATCACCAAATTATAAGATTAAATGCCAATAATGGATGATCGTGAATATCAATTCAATGACATTAAATACGATACACGTGTTTAAAGTGATTTTTATTTCGATTTTTTATTTGCATTTTTATCAATATTCTACTGTTTGATTTTTTTATTATTTAAAAAAAAAATACGTCAATATGTATAATTTGGCTTTTAGTTTGGCGATTTTTATAATTTGGCGAAATCGGTCGACGGGATAACAGAGTAGTACCAAATTATGTATAGATTTGAGAAATATTTTAGAAACAAAGAAAAAGAGAATACATTCTTTAAGAAGAGAAAACTGTAAAAAGAACTTAAAAATAATAATTCTTTAAGTTTATATTTTGAATATTAGAATGCTTCAAACGCCCATAGATTTAATATTACAGAGGCGAATTGTTCCATTGAGTGACGAGCACCCTTAATGGTTTATCTTATACAAAAGTGACTACCCAAACTTTTCAATTATTCTGATGCCTTGTTGGGGCTGATAACATCGCCAGGCTTATCTATTAAATTTCCGAATGTCATCGATACTTCGTTTTCTTCATGTAATATTAACTACTAGCATTCATACATGTTTAACTCCTTAAGGATCGCTTAGTATTATATGAAAACCATTGAAAAAGTAACTGTATTTTTCATTTCAGAAATTGAATAATCATAAGGTCTTTAAGTAAAATATCCTTCGTATATTGTGAATTGTGCGTTTAAGACGAAAAGAAAAATGTTATAGAACTTATTTATATTTCCAGAAAATCCATCATGCGGCAATTTTGTACCTTATTTTTTTTTTTTTTTCATATCATGCAAATTAATGAAATAACATCTTTATTTTTTTTTTTTGCATTTTTACTACTTTACAATTTTTTACAAATAATATTAGAAATAATATATATGCATAAAATGTTGATAATTAACACTATTCAAATTATCCTCAACAATGCTTGATATTAAAAAAAAATAGATGTTGCTATTCAACGTATACTTTATTCATAAAACAAAAAAGGACTTTAAATAAACACATCAATAAAATAAATCTCAATGTTTTAGTATATTCTTTAAAACCATCTACGGAAGAAAATTTTTTAAAACATAAATCGGCAGAAAACAATCAATATGTTACATCTTTAACAAACTTTAACTGTAACTTTAAATTTTAAACTTTAACTGTTACAGAATACGGCCGTAATGTAACGGATTATCCATGTAATTGAACTATGCATCCGGTTTTCGTAAAATTTGAAATGACACTACAAAATTATGCAAGAATTTTATATTTTAAGTTCAAATGATTATGTTGGGTAGTTTTTTCGTTGTTATATGTGGACGGACTGAAAGACAACTATAGGTGCTACCTATTTACATAAATACGAACCCACCTGAAAACAATGATAATATTAAATCAAAAATAATCATTGGTACTTATATAAATATATGAAATTTTCAAAATTATGAGACACTGCTATAAGTTTTTTAAAGGTGTCTAATTTTTACACTTGTGCTAATATGGAAAAAATCTGGCCACCTTTTTTTTAAATTAAATTTCAATATCGATGAGTAGTAACCATAAAATAAACCATCAGTTTAAGTGAATATTCTTATTTTTAAAAAATTCCTTCATTCTCCTATGATTGCCATTTCTACTCCGAAAGCCATTATTTCTATTTATGTATATACTACCTCTGACAATAAAGTTCGGTGAATGAATTCAGAACGACCAATCTGGCAACACTGGGGTAACAAAACGCTGCACCTGCATCGAGGCAAGTGTAGACCACCTTCCCCCACCGTTGTTTAGTTGAGCGTCGTGTTTAAGACGTGGTTTGCTAAGTGCTTGATTAATGTGTTGGTTCATAACTGAGAACAGGAAAATGAACGAATAAAAGATCAGTTTAAAGTTTGGTTTTAAGCTTTGCAAGACACCGAAAGAAATTCAGGAGTGATGGTGCAAATTGAACACCTACCATACTCGCCAGATCTCAATCCTTCAGACTTCTTCCTATTTTCATGACTAAAACTCTCTTTGAAAGAGATTTGACCATATTGCTGACATCCAACGAAACGTGACGAAGCTTTTGAACTTCATCCCAAAAGAAGACTTCTTGCGAATTTCCCAGGACATGTATAGCAGATCTCAGCGGTGCATAGTTATAAGAGATGACTGTTTTGAAGGATGGTATGGTAACTTTCGTTAATATTTCATCTACATTAATGCTACAGGACTATTCACCGAACTTTATTGTCAGAGGTAATGTATAATTTAATAATTAATGTTAAAGATTAATTTGAATCTAACTTTTAACAATACCTAAAATATTACTTTTTAAGTGTATAATATGCATATGTTAACTATGTATTTTCATCCTTCTTTTATCTTATATTAAGATATTGAGTTTAGGTTAGTATTAAATGATTAATTCATGATTAAATGAATCAAATTAAATGATTTTTTGTTACATTTTTGGGGAAGTAACTATAGTGTTTGATACATTTTTCCTTTTCTATTCATTTTAATAATGTTATTAAGATTTATTTTTAATGTTTTTCTCCATTTTATTTTGATTTTTTGTGTGTTAGTCGACCCAAATTAGCATTATTTTGCTTTTATATGGTCAATGCGAAGATGAAACCACACACTTTATTTTAGTTCCAAAGTATTTGTGGGACTGACAATTCTTCTTTGGTTCTGCAAATTTCGATTGTATTCATTTTAATTTTTTTCCCCATGTTTCAATGTGGTAATTTTGTATTAAATTCAGTGGTTTATATATTGTTTTACAATTAATGGTTTTATATATACATATATACACTGGTGTGCAAATTTTAAGGACGAAGGGATTTTCAAGCGATAATTTTCACGCGAATACTCAACAGGAAGTAATATAATTCGAATAATTACTATCCCTGCATAACAGCTAGTCCATATAACATCTAATTCAGGTCACACATGGTCACAAGAGTCACAGTCACTACGGCGAAACAAAAAATAGGAAATTCCATGCGTCTCTTTTATGAGTCTCAAATGACTACTGTATGTGACTCTACTGTCAGGTCACTGCGACTGCTGCTTTGTGACGAGTCACCAGGTGACTTTACAGTGTCGTTTTATTGAGACTCTCGTGTGACTGTCATTTGAAGGCTCAATTTCAAAGTCATTGTGAATGTTGCATTATTATAAATAAACAAATAATGACACATTAAAGTCACATAGTGACTTTTTGTCACAAGACTTTGTCAAATGGTAACAGAGACTCTACTGTGAAGTAACCACTGTGCAAAGTGGTGAAACTCACCATGTGATTTTAATAGTCTTTAACCATGTGATTTATCATAATGCAACATTCACAATGACTTTGAAATTGAGCCTCCAAATGACAGTCACACGAGAGTCTCAATAAAACGACACTGTAAAGTCACCTAGTGACTCGTCACAAAGCAGCAGTCGCAGTGACCTGACAGTGGAGTCACATATAGTAGTCATTTGAGACTCATAGAAGAGACGTATAAAATTTCCTATTTTTTTATTTCACCATAGTGACTGTGACTCTTGTGACCATGTGTGACCTGAATGAGAGGTTATATAGACTAGCTGTTGTGCGGGGATAGTAGTTATT
The DNA here is from genome assembly GCA_964019185.1 of Maratus speculifer. NCBI lineage: Eukaryota > Metazoa > Arthropoda > Arachnida > Araneae > Salticidae > Maratus > Maratus speculifer. The sequence goes on along the minus strand of OZ025296.1, from coordinate 311,361,057 downwards.
CAAATTATATTACTTCCTTTTGAATATTCGAGTGAAAATTATCTCTTGAAAATCCCTTGAAAATTGGCATTTTGGGACTCCGTCCTTAAATTTTTCACACCTGTGTATATTTCGAATTAGGAATCTATCCTTCCTATATATTTATGATTTTCCCCCAGAAAGAGGACCACAAGTGGAATTCAAAAAGAAGACATAGGAATTTTGAAATAGATCTCACTCTGATTTGAGTTGACATTTATAACAACCTCCCTCACTCCCAACGATATTTAAACTAATAATAGTCCACCTTCCTCTTCTCATTTCTTCCCGTAGTGAAGGCGAGAAAGCCGTGACAAACGAAAAAAATCAGAAAAAAAACTCCGAATTATTGACGACAGCTGGGTTGACAGCACGCACCAAGTTGTACCTAAATCCCTCTCGCTAGCATAACTTGGGGAAAAATGTTTCCGTAAATCGTAAAACGTGTGGGTTCCGTAATCCAATCTTAAAGAGAAGCTCAGGATGAACGAAAAAGATCAAACTGCATAAGACTCAAAATACATAATATGAACTTTTAAAATGTTCAGGTTTACTTATAAGACGATTAAAATAATCAAATGTAGATGTTAATAATTAATTTTATTTCAAATCAACTTAGCCTTAAACCATAGATGTTAATAGTTAATTTTATTTCAAAACATCAAGTCTTAAGGGTGTATTCGAAAAAACGCTTTTCCACCTTCAACAGCTCGAAATTTTCCGATACAATTTCAGACACATTTTTAAAAGTAGAAGCATGAAACTTGCTGAGAGGATTCTTGAAGGGACGTATGAGGTGCCGTGTGATGTCTTTTTACCCTCAATTCATCAGAATTTGATTTATAAACAATTACCTTATCAGTATGACCCTTTTTTTCGTTCCCAGATCGCCGCCTTCAGAAAAATGGGTTCGAAATGCCGTTTTTGATTGCTTTTTTTTACAATATTTTCTGCATTTATCAAAGAATCGACAAACACGGCACCTTGTGTACTTTCCGAATAAGAGATTTTGTAAGTTTAGTGCATTTGAGAGCAAAAATGAATTAAAAAATAAATCGGAAAATAAGCAGTTTGAATCAAAATACACCCTTAATCAGGCTCTTAATCAGAAAAATAAGGAAATTCTCTGCGGAAAAGCCTGATTAAGGCTTGAAAGTAGTAAGATGTTTTTAAATAAAATTAACTATTAACATCCGTAGTTGATTGTTTTAATCGCCTTTTAAGTAAACTTGGACATTTTAAAAGTTCATATTATATATTTTATGTTAAAAACAAGGAAAAAAATGCGTTCCGTCGTATGTTTTTATATTTATCTGCATAAGGCTGTTCTCAAAACCAAATTGGCTACTATCTAACACATTTTGTAATTAATTTTGGTTCGTAAATTATCAAATGGACAGATACTCTTATTAGGAAATTATCTAATCTGATTGTTTTTTTTCCGATTTTCTGTAGATGCAGAATATTTTACAGAAAATGCTGGCAAAATAGGCGTTTTGAAGTGAATTTTTGTTCAGAGCAGTGCAGGAAAGAAAAAATTAACTATGATCCTGGGGCGTAAATTATAGCTGATTCCTTTATAAAAGGTGCAATTGCATTGAAAAAAAAATGGTTTACGAATTCCTTTATTAGAAAGGCTTTAGGCCTGCAGTTATCATGTTTTTATGTTAAAAAAATGAATCAAAATGTTTCGCATTGTTGAACGGAAAAAATATGTATATATTAAGTATCGTTATTATTTATTTGTTTATTTAGTGTTAAATTCTTATTCAAATTGTCAAACTGGGAATAATATTTAAACCCACGTAAATAAAATTAAATATTTATTATAGAAATATTTTGCTAAATACTTAACTAGGATTTACAGAAAAATAGATGTTCAAATCTGTAAATTTCTTATGAGAAATTTGAAAATTATGAACATATCTAAACCCACAGTATTAACATCGGAAAAGGAAAAATCCAGATGCAGCTGATGAGAAACTAGCTTTAACGGTAAAATGCTAGAAAGGATCGGCAGATGAGTTTCTTAACCTGAGCTTAAATACATTACATGCTGAGATGAAGCTTGAAAAAGAAAAATATAGCAATAAGTAGATTTTATTAGAAATTGCATTGCGATTAGGCTTACATAACCTGCAATTCCGTATATTTGCATACCAAAACGGCAATCCGTTTCAAAAATTCTTTTGTAGAGTGTAATTTGACATTTTCGAATCGATAATCAGCCTTACGTTTTCAAGCTAATGATTATTAAGAGATCGTGTAATGGAAAATGATGCGTGATTTGTTCTCATGTATGGTTTTGCGTATATCTGAAAAAAAAATCTAAAAGAATAGAATTTCAGACAGTTCAATATTCTAAAGCAGAGTAGTCCTACTAGACTCTTCAGAAGATTCTTTAGAAGTAAGATTCTATTATCAAGAATTCTTTATTTAAAACCATAATTTGCATCAGAGATATTTTTTAAATCTGTGAAAACGCATTAAAATCCAAAAACACACTTTAAAAATTCAATTATATATATTTTCTCACGAATTGTAGTTATTGTTTATACTATTCAATTATGATGCTCAAATTTGATAATAATTGGAAATAGCTCTTTTTAGTATTTAAAAAGTCACATATCCACGAAAATTCATTTTTTTTTTTCTTTTTGCTGTTGTCATACCGACCCATTGGCTATTTTATACTAGGGATAAGAGGGATAAGAGGAAGTTTTCCTTTTTAACTTAAAAAAAAATTATTTATTTATTTATTTATTTATTTATTTATTTATTTATTTTTTGCTTAAAAAAATAATATAACCGTGCAGAATGATTTTCATCTAAAACAGAACTTCCAGATTTTTATCTGGAGCTACCCGTATGGATTGGTTCCTAATTATGCTTGTCTTTGTTTTGTATTTTTTTTAAAATTAAATTCCCGCCTTAAAAATAAGTCGAAGCATATTAATATAGATTAAAAAGTAAAAAGAAATATATCTCTTATTTCCATCTTTATCTTTTGCTTTTGGCTATTGTTGTTATTATAGGCGCGATTAATGTTTCTGGCATCTTATACCACAAACAATTATATATAAAAAATCCCTCCGTGTATAACGATTCCGGGGTCAACCCATTTACGAGAAAAAACACTTATTGTGACCAATGACAAATTCCATTGCGAAAAGTTATCTCCGATTTTAAAGGCTATCAATTTTTTGTCCAATGCAAACGTTCCAGATTCGTAATGGAGCGTTCTCATTTGTCAGATTTACAGTTTGAGCTGTAAATGACGTCACTACATTTTACTGTGCTTTGAAATCTTTTCCCTATTTCAAACACAATATTCACACTGTTAAAAATTTGACTCATTTGCTGCAGCATCACTCCACCGCTTTTATAGAAAGCGATTTCTTTTCTGTGTTATGGAGCATTCTCATTGGTCATAAAAGAGACATTCTATAAAAGCTGTGGAGTGACGCTGCAGTAAATGGGTCAAATTTTTAGCAGTACACTGTTAAAAATTTGACCCTTTTGCTGCATCATCACTCCCCAGCTTTTATAGAATACACCGTAAGTAAGAGACACAAAGTAACCGTTTTCTATAAAAGCGATGGAGTGATGATGCAGCAACTGTTAAAAATTTGACTCATTTGCTGCAGTATCACTCCACTGCTTTTATATAAAGCGGTTACTTTTACTGTGATATGGAGCATTCTCATTGGTCATAAAAGAGATATTCTATAAAAGCTGTGCAGTGACGCTGTAACAAATGGGTCAAATGTTTAACAGTGTAATACGGTAAAGTAATCATTTTCTATAAAAGCTGTGCAATGACGATGCCGCAAAACAGTCAAATTTTTAACAGGGTTTAATTAAAACTTTTTATTTAAGAAAATTGAAGGTGCGTTTTAAATACAATATTGTTAGAATTTTTATATTCGTGTTGCTTTATTTATTTAATTTATTTTTATTTTTACTTATTTATTTATGTTTACAGTCATGAATGACTTCATTGTCACATAACGAATCACGATTGTTTACTCTTTATTGTTGACATTTGTTTTCGATCTTATGCCGATCTAGTGGCGTGGTCGGTAGCATCAGCTCCTCCCACGCCGCTGGACCCTGGTTCGAATCCAGCTAGCGGCATGGATGTCTGTGTTGTCCCTGTGATGTGTATTAAATGTATGTACTGTATTTCCTGTAATAATAAAGTGTTCTGTATTAGTTTCTGTGTATTATGGATCATTCGAGGTAACAGCCACTGTAGCTACAGACCTCAAAGCATTGTAAACTCAAACTCAAACTTTCGATCTTATAAAGTATTTTCTTTTAAGTATTAGCTAATGGTATAAAATAGTTAATTCACAAATGTTTTAAAATAGCATTATTAGTACATATTTTGCATTATTAATGCATGTTAATTTGCATGTTTTTTGTGAAATAATTACTGTAATTTTGTGAGTGAAATTCATTAGCGGCATATTCTATGCCATTATTTTACCCATTCAATTAATAATTTGGCTACCCTCTCATATTCGTCTGGAAATGCCCAAAATGGGAAAATTTTTTTATACATTTTGGATATTTTTATTATTTTCTCTCAGTATTTTAAAATATTTTTTGGCTGTAATTTCACAATGTATTCTTTTATAATTGATATCTTGCCTTACTTTATTCTTTTAAAATTTATGCATTTACCATTTGTTCATTACAATCCCTCCCCATCCACCAGATAGTTTTGTTATAGTTTTAAATGCAAATTTCTATTGTTTTTTTTTTTTTTTAGATTTTTCCCTCATGTTCAATCTTTGTATTTTTCAAAATTGTTTAAGCCTAAAGTGGCTATGATTGACCAAAGTTGTTGTAATGTTTTATCATTCTTTTAAAAATGGAAACACGTCATCTTCTAGTTTTAAATAAACCTCTTACAGTAAAAACGTACTATTTTAAATTTATTACATGTAGCTCCAGAATCATAAGAGTCTTTTGTCTTTCGTTGTAAGATTCATTTGCATTGTGCTAAGACATGCGCTTATACGAATACTGTACAATAATATTGCGGCACGTTTTCAGTCATGTAAATAATGGCACTCTTTATTGTGCGTTCAGAGATGAGGTGCGCCCTTGATTACTAAAAAGTTGGGCAGCCCTGTTCTAGAGAGTTGTTCACTATTGTTTGTATTTTAAACAAATATTCTTTAGTTTTATAATGAAGACTATTAAAATATTAAGATATGCTAGATAAGGCTTTTGCGAATCCCTTGAAATGTTTTTAATACAATCAGTGTTATTGAAAATTTTAAAAGAAAAAATTTCTGAAGCTGAAAAAATGAATTGCAACGTTCAGTTATTCCCTTATAATGGTAAAGATCATGATAGTTGTTTTAATTAAACGAAAATAAAAGTAAAAGTTTCTTTTTAAATTTTGTATTTCATTTCAAAGAAATTCTCTTTTTTTCTTTCTACTTTTTTTGCAATTTACTAGGGAAATACTTCGCATATATTTGCTTTTTATTTTGCTGCTTTACTATAAATTATGCCACATTTTTATTGACCTTCATAATTAGATGCTTAGGATTATCGATTTTTTAAATTTTTTCAGGGCGTTATATGGTTATAAGCACGATAACTAGACTATATTATAGTCTAAATATTGTGGTTAGAAGAAGATATCGACCAAAAAATCGGTTTCGTTTTTGGCCCATTTGAGTTTCGCCGAAAATGAAACCAAAAATTTGGCTGCCCTAAAACTGTCAGTATTTCAAATATCTCTTTTTTTCCTTCGAAAATTTTTAACAAAATTGGTTTGAGCTGTATTGGCTCAAATGAAACACTATTTATTGCTATAAACTTCATAATTTATAATTATCAATCATCAAGAGGTGAATGCTAATTATAAAGCAAACAATGCACATAAGACTAAAACTTTCAAGACACTTTTCACGTGCTCACTGAAAGGTAGAAACTTAACAGTATGGAAATTTTTTAGTTTGAAACCACAGAAGTGTTTTGAATACTATTTGATAACTAATATATATGAAGTTATGAAATCAATTCTGATATTAAAGATGATCAAATACAAAAATCATTATAAAAGATAAATCTAGGTATGCATACCTAAAAAAATTTAATTAGAGGAAATTCGTATATTTAGAAATTCCTTATGTGTTATTGATGAATTAATTACATTTTACTTTTTATTAAAATAAAAAAAATGGTCATAAGACAGAATGACAACTTGAATGAGATGTTTGATTAATTGATAATTATGTATCGTTAATAAACATGTATATAATTAATTAATAATTATTTATATTTATGTAAGCATTAATTACTGTTTAAAAAAAATGGAGATTTTCGTTTCCAACGTAAAATTGAAAAATTACCGAAATTGACTTTCATTTTCAGTTTCGATCTTAAAAACCTGTTATGGTCGAACCTTAGTTATAAGCATGTAAACTACACAGTACGGCAAAATTCTATATATTGTCTAAATATTACTCGAGGCTCTTTGTTTAGAAAAAAAATTAATTTAAACACCAGAAAATTATTATTTCTTTTAAAAGGGTAAAATCCTCTGTTTATCGAAATTTTTATTTAAAAATAGCAATTAAATTTTTAACCCTTTATCTACCGACGGTACTTATAAGTACCATTAAAATTTCTTATTATAAAATTCTTCTAATACATCGATTAGTTGTAATATTCTTTAGAATGAGTTACGGATACATTATTTTGTTCCAAAAGTATAATTGGTTATACAAAACAAAAATATTTTTTAAAAAAATGATTTCTTGTGTCTTTGTATCTTTTCAGCTTTCTTGGCGCTGAAGAAGGGGGGTGGAGATTTTTCAATTCGGAAATATTTCTATCTTTATATTGTAAGAACATCCTATTTGTACATTTTATAGTTCTACAAAATACTACGAAAACAATTTAAAATAAAAGATTTGAGTGGGGTTATAACTATTGCACAAAGCCCTGTAAATTCAAATTTAATTAATCCTTCTAAGTCCTTCAAAAATGTATTAAATGATTGTGGGAATCTTTTAATTTGGTTTAAACAATTTATGTAAAATGCTTTAGAATGTAAAATTTTCATGAATTCATAATGCTGTAGATAAAGGGTTAAAATAAGCTGAAATAGCAGCTATTAACACTACGTTAGGCGCGCGGTTGACATGCATCACCGACGACATTTGAAAAGCCTAAAAATGTCCTATTTTTTATTCCCTTTCTGGAATTCCGTGCCTCTTCTTCACAATTGTATTATTATTAAACAATTATAATTTTTAGATATAAATTCTTGAATGTGTATTTTGTTGTTTTAGAAATGTTGCTTTATTACTACTCTTTTTTAAAAGTACAAAAACAGTATATTGAAAATGGGTCACATATGTCCCCCCGCGCGATTAGATGTCTAACAAATATTCGCACGTCTAACACAATATTCTAAAAAATATCAACAAGGTTCAACATGCCGTGATTTCGTACAGTTTTTTTTTTTCTTGTTTTGATATTACTTGGTTATTCCGTCGACAAATTTTGCCAAATTATACATATCGCCAAACTGATATGTAAGCCAAATTATACATATTGACATAAGTTTTTTAATTTAAATAGCGAAAAAACAAATAATTAATAGAATATTATTAAAAATACAAATAAAAAGTCGAAATAAAAATTACTTGATAACATTTTAAACACGTGTATCGTATTTAATATTATTAAATGTGACATTCACGATAATCTATTATTAGCATTTAATCTTATAGTTTGGCGATATTTTTTTTTTTTGGTCGACGGGATAACCAAGCAGTACAGTTTTTTTAGTTAAATACACGATTGTGTGACTTTAATACGTGATTTATCTCTTGTTAACAAAGCATAGAACCAACAAAGTGAAATATGTCCAAGCCGGGGATCGAACCCAGAACCTTTGGAATAGAGCTCCAAGTGCTCTACCATTTAAGCTATGATCACGATGCCCAGCTTGACATTTTTCACTCCTATATGTTGGTAAGGCTGCACTGCAGCACAAGATGGAACAGTTTTCATGAGCACACAATCCTGAGGTGTGACATGAAAGAGAAATAAACCCAGCATTGGTCGATAAATATACAATTTTAATTAGTTTTCCCCTTATTTTTCATCAGTTAAATTATGCTTGAAATTACTGAATATGTGGTTTATCACTTGCTAACTAAGCACAGAACCAACAGAGGGGAAAATGTTCAAGTAAGGGTATCGAACACGGAACCCTTGGAATAGCACTCCAAGTGCTCTAACATTTAACCCTTTAATGTTCATTGGTTTCGCCACGAAACCACAAAATTTTAATTCCGATACGCAACACTGACACAGGTATTTTTATCTAAAAATATCCCTTTTATTATGTATGTGAAAAATCACGTTTTCTTATTTAGAAATATATTTGTTCTTAATTACCGGTGTCATTCATTTATTTCGACATCTTAGCAACGAAAATGCTTTGATCGTTAAAGGGTTAAGCAACGAGGACGATGGCTTTCATCCTGTCGGTTCTACGCTTAGTTATAGCAATGGTAAATCACGTAATAAATATTCAACAATTTCAAGCTTAATTTCTCTGATGAAAAATAAGTGGAAAACTAATTAAAATTGTATAGTTTTTGGGTGCGTTCGTAATTATGTAAATACGTAGCACCTATAGTTGTCGTTCAGTCCTTCCGTCCGCATATAACAACGCAAAATCTACCCAACCGAATTGTTTGAAATTTAAAATATATAATTATTAATTTGTCGAGTCATTTCAAATTTTATGAAAATCGAATGCATAGATCAATTAGAGGGATAATCAAAAGTATTCCATTACATTACGGTCAATGGGGAAAATGTTTCAAATGCATTTTAATCGTTTGAAATTTAAAATACATAATTATTAGATAATTTTGTCGAGTTGTTTCAAATTTTATGAAAATCGGATGCATAGATCAATTACAGGGACAATCAAAAGTATTCCGTTACATTACGGTCAATGGGGAAAAATTGTTTCAAATGCATTTTAATGGTGTTACTCTCGTTCGAACATAATAAAATTGATATGCATCTATAAAGTACATATTATAATATACATTTTGCATAATATGTGGTGCAAAGAACTTTTTTTATTGATTTACAAAGCCACACAAAAGTATTCCATTACATAATGATGTAGGAAGAACATTGTTTGGTGCGCATTTTAATTTTAATTAACTGTTTACAATTTTATGAGACTGATATATGAGAGTGATATTTTTAAAACTTCGTTATCGTACGAACGCACCTCATTTGCTACACTTCACGTGAAATTTCCAACTTGTTTTTAGTTATTTCAACATTGGAATTTAAGCTTTCATGCTCAGTCTTTTTCTCATTATCTTTTCTGATACCGGATTAAAATAACTAATTGCGTGCATTGTGAAGAAGTAGGGTCAGTGCTTATTAGCCCTCTCATATAAATCATGTAATCAAGGAGTTCAAACGTTTATATTCATTCATGATTTCTTGGAAGTTTTTCATGAAGATGGGTGAGAATGACCTGAAACAATCTAAATTGGTTTGGTTAAGAAATGATTTTAAAATAATTACTTTCAAAAACAATTATTTCTTCTGTAATGAAGATTTAAGGATGAAATCCTTCGGTAATTTGAATTTATTTTTTACTTCCTGGTTTTCTAGTTGCTTATAATTGAGGGATGGAGAGTATGGTAATATGAGATTTTCTTCCTTGAAACGATATCTGATAACTTTTAATTCATACTAGTTCCTTCATCAACTGTTTATTAATATACTTTAATTACATGCAATTCGACTTTTAAACTTTTGATTGGAAGAAGCTTAAGTATTTTTATTCTGTGACGTATAATCGCAATCACCCATTATACTTGTGGCCCATATTCTATAAAAATGTTTAAAAAATTATTCTTAAATTAATTTCTTAATTTTGATTTTTAAGTTTCCCTAGAAATTAACTATGAATTCTTCATGTACTTGCCCGATAAATTCTTTTTACGATATGTTCTAAGTAATAATTCCTGCTTAGTTTTTTTTTCTTTTTTTTTTTCTTATCAAGTTATTATAACATCTGTACTTTATAATAAAATAAGTTCTTTGGTTTAATATTGCTGTAATTTGATTTTTTTTTTTGGGGGGGGGAGGGGGATTTGGCGGAGAAACATTTACAGCTTTTATTCATATCCATCTGCTGGTTGACATCGTACTATTTCGTTAAGAATAACTGATAATTACAATCTAACAAAGATTAAGTAAATGAAATTATTCCCCCGTTTCTGAATTGGCCTGGGAGAAAATAACCTCTTTTTGAGTGACAGTTCATTACTACTAGTAATAAAATAGATGAATAATAAAATACAACCAGATTTTGTACAGTCAAATTTTAGCGGGTAAAATTCCTCAATCTTTAGAATATCTTTTTTTTTAATTATTATTATTAGTAGTAGTACTATTTTATACAAAGCTGCCCTAGGTGACTAATTTAAAAGTATACTACGGACCAGTGTTTCCATGTATGGCAAGGCAACAGTGGTACACAAAATAGTAATTTAAAAAATTGTCGCGTTTGGCAATCATATTGGAATGTGTATCAAAAAAAGAAAGGTAAAAAAATAAGAATGAGAAATTTTTCTTTTATATCTTAAAAAGGATAAAATCTTAAACATAAGTGGAATAAATTTTATATCATGAATTTTATTTTGTTTCACTGGAGTTTTTATTAACATTAAAACTATTTCATTCATGAATTTGTCGGTATATTCTGAAAAATATTTATTGAATATGAATACAAATTGATAAATGGTACACCTACAAAACAATACCTTTAAAAATATCTACGTTTCGTATGGCATCCGCGAACGAGGATAAAATGCGATAAAACGGAGTGATGTTACATACCAGTCTAAAGTTTCAAAAATATGAATACATACGTGCAAGAGTCCAGGAGCATATTTGACTTGAGACTGCGCAAACCTCCACAAATTTCGATGGTAACCTATGGACCAAACCATCACTGTGAAAATCTTTCTGTATTTTTGAAACTTTATACTTATATGTAACATCACTCCTGAGGATTTTATCCTGATGACTTCGCTGATACCATACGAAATGTAGATATTTTTGAATGTATTGTTTTGTAGGTTTACCATTTAACAATTTGTATTTATTTTGAATGCACATTTATAAAAATAGTTCATAGTGCAACTGTCCAATTCATAATTATAATCAGTATATTTTCTTGGCGAAGAAGTTAAGTGGGTTATTTAAGAGAATTCGAAAGATTTTTCTTAGATGTAAACCTTGGGGTCAGGCCATTTAAACGGCAAAAAGAAATTGGATATTAAGTACTTCATCTTTCATTTTATACTTACTTAATAACGTCTCTCACAGCCAGTAGCATCGTACGTTAATCCTGAGCAAACTGCTGAGTTTGACAGTTGTACTAAATTACAACGCAATGAAAGTTGTTAAGATTGTCGTATTAATCAGGGTCATTCATTCTCAAGAGCTTAATGAAAGCAATGTATCGAGAACATGAAATTATTTCGTGCAATATTGGATTGTAGGATGTTGCTTAAATATATGTAACTTTTTGAAGTAAATATTGTGATTACTACAGTAGAAAGCTTTTTTTATAATTTCGGGTTCAATTAACTTTCTCTTTTTTCTGTTTTTTTTTTTTTTTTTTTTTTTTTTTTGTACGAGAAGTGGAGTGTGGTAGTTCCTTTTTTGAATAAGTAGTCAAAAGTAGTATTCAAAACAGTGACGTAGAAAAGTAAAAGTCAGGGAATTCAAACCTTCCCCCGCATACCTCAATTGGCAATCAAGTCGGGTTTTTTTATATATAAAAAACTTCCGAATATCTTACAAAATCTAATGAAAATGCGAGTTGAAAAATGGTTGTCATCTTACAAAGAAGAAAAGTTAATCACTGTAATATAGCTCTTTATCAATTGTAACATTACCCCAAATCCAAGACATTGTTGAAAGTTCTATCAAACACTTCCATTCTCAACAGTTACTCCGGAAAGGGCATATTCTACGCCCAAACTATCAAAAATACAAATCAAACACTGTGCGTAATTTTCGACTATTTGGACGTGCATTCATGAACATCCATCGATAAATACAAGTAGAAGTCAAATTCATTTTCGACGAAGGGCACTTACCCTATATTATGATGCCAAAATTTTTAAGTGCAATTTTTTTATTCTTTTTTAAGTGCTATAAATGAAATATTGCTTTCGAACTCTGGTGTTATACTTCACAAAATTCTAAAATCCAATAGATTTTTTAATGCCTATTTTGAAATGTATCATTAACATTCATTATTATGAATAAATAAATTAATAATTAATCTACAATATTAATTATTAATTAAATGCTGTATTATTAATTGGTTCTCTCAGTTAAAAAATTATTTTGAGCGTACTCTGTGTGAAAAACTATTTGAGCTGCCCCCCCCCCTTTTTATATTTTTAAATATTACACTACTGGTTCCAAAGCAATAATTAAATTTTGCAAAAATCAGGAAATGCACTGAAAGTTTGTTGATAAAAAAATAAGCCTATTAAAAAAATTGCTCTTGCTGATTCTTATTTGATTTTAGCACAAAAACTTAAAATCGTTGTCGAAATTTTCTAGATTAAAGAACGTCTGTTCAAACTCTTCTCTTAGAGGGATACAATGTCTATAAAATCAACAAAATTTTCTTTTTCGAAAAATATATTTATGAAAGAGCAATATTTTTTGAAAATTTTAAAATAAACTAAAACCAAATTCCTGTACTTTTATATGCTATCTTAAAGCTAAAAATGTGTCAAAGTATTCTCAGTATAAGTAATGATATTTAAAAATATTTTTCAATATGGAATATTTTTTAAAAAATATCTACGTACATTAAAACTTTTGCTGTTGTTATTGTTTTTAATTGCACATGAAATTTTTCTTGATCTACTTAATGTATTTTTAATGAAATCTTCACATATTTATAGATTACATCTTTTTCTTAAAGCTAAACCTTAATTAGTTCATTTTTAAACTCCCCCCCCCCTCAAAAAAAAAAGAAAAAATGTATAAATAGACACATTTAAAAATGCAATTTTTTCATATATTTTTAATGGAAATCAGACTGTTTGAGTCGTAAAATACAGGATGTAGATGAAATTTATAAATCCGTTAAGTTTTCACGTAAAAATTTGAATCAGTTCAAAAATAAATAAATAAATAACTCTTGAAAACGCAATTTAAAAAGTTTAACGCTTGGAGATAAACCACTTTCAATTTTGCTTTTGACATTGTTATCTTATTAGATAATTATAATTAAAAATTATAGTTAACTTTACAGAGGAGTTAAAATTTATGAAAATATTTTTTACAAAAGGAAATATCTTTATTTTCCTGCAAAAAAAAATCTAATTTTAACAGCGGAATATGAGACAGATTTTTGTCCCTGTAAGATTTAAGTTACCATTAAATAGGAAGAAACATAGTAATACAGAGTACCTGATTACATCAAGAAAAATCTCTGTAGGCGACTCTAATTTTCAAAATTTATCTTCTAATCTAATATGACCTTGATGATTGTCATGAAACAATTATAGTTATCTTCAAGCTCTTACTATGATACCTTATAGCCAATACGCTCACGCATCATTCAAATTTGTTCCTTTTTCGCCGACTTAAGGTGCGAACACACGGATATGCAAATTGTCGGCAACTGCCGGCTTGTTTGTTGTGGCGACGCAGAGTTTTCATCTGTAATTACTTTTACAGGAAGGACCGATGACTGGAAAAACAGGAAACATTCCGTCTAGCAGGATTGAGCTTCTTGTCTCCTGCCTCTTTGTTCATTCCACTTCATTCTATTATGAAGAAACCGCAAAAGGGTCCTATACAAAAGACATACAATACTTTTTTGTAGAAATCAGTTGACCGGGAGAAAATACGCATGTGGCTGCAGCCTTACTTTCATTTAAATACTTCTGCTATGGAGAATTAATTTTCTGATCTTCCTGCTTTGCAGGTGTATGGGCGGTCAATCGAGTGGTGGGCAGACATGAATCTGACCGCAATGCTCTTTCAATTATTTTGTCTCACTTCCAACGCCTCCAGAAAAATAGAAGCGTTCATATCATTGATATTCATTTATTAAATTTTCTAAAAATGATACTAATTTTTATACTTTATAGGAAAAATCTGTAGATTTTTTATAACTGTCCTTGTATTCGTAATAAAATAGATCTAGTTATGAATGTAAATAAATGAATATATGCGTGTATTTGCGTGTGTTAGACGTGTGCATGTGTATTGTTCTACAATTAAAATTATATTTTATTTCGCTGTAGAACAATTCATAGTCCGCATACACATATAAATTCATTTATTTACACTAACCACGAATATTTTATTACAAGTAAGCGCACAATTATAAAAAGCTATATATTTTTTCTGTATAGTATAAAAATTAGTATTGTTTTTAGACAATTTAAATTTTATTTACTGAACACACGGCAGCGTAAACTAGGTTTCAATTATATATATCATTTCAGTAGTTTATGGCCACATATATGGCTTTTTTATGAAATCCAGTGAGTAAACACGTATGAACATTTTTATATTGTACTTTCTGAGTAACTTATGTATTTTTCCATAACGTAATCTAGATAAAGCTCTAAACAATGCGAACTTGGAAAAGCAGTTGATATATATCCATCAATGTTGTAAAATTTAAAATAGAAAAAAAAAACATTATTTCAAAGAAATATCAACGCTCACACGGTTCTGGAAGCAAGAGAAAAAAACATACTCCTCGGAAGGTTAATAAAACGTGTGCCATGTGTTCTTGAAACTTAAAGAGTATTTTTGAAGCCCGTATTCATAAAACTCTCTGTAACTCTTTCTCTTCGAAATATTGACAAATTTTAGCTTACTCTGAGGCAGTAAATCCTTCCTTGTTCCAAATTTTTAACTTTTAGCACAAACCGCTATTTGTTCTCTTAGAACTTTTCCACGACTGAACGTAGTTTCCGGTAATACTTTTTTTATGTCTCACTTATTTTTGTTCTGGCTTAAAAAATAAAAGAATTCTCTTTGAAGGGAAATTTCCGATGAAAGTCGCTGTGTTTTCTGAATTTCCCTACGTTTTTATAACTTTCGCGTTTTTAGAATAAACCAAGTTTTCAACTAGATGCTCCTTTTCATAGAATAGTTCTTTTTTCTGATTTTGCACTGTGCACGTGTTGAATTTGGGGTTCATTTTTAACAGAAATTTTAAGATAAGGTGAAGTTACAGGTAAAGAGAAAAACCATCAGAGTTATTAAATACAGGAGCCGAGCTATCAAGGCTACAAATTATAAGTTGTTTTTTTTTTTAACTCTATTAGATTTTTTACATATATTTTTTCAGGTTGCTTTTTCAACAGCAATAATAAACATCTTTGCATTAAAAATTTTTGCTGATCCGCACAGCGTTACCCGGGATCGTAATGAAGACTCAAATTAACATCAAATTTGAACATAATGAAATTGATATGCATCTGTGAAGTACACAAAAATATACATTCTTTACAATATATGGTGCAAAGAATATATGATATTCATTTACAGAGCCAAACAAAAGTATTCCATTACATAACAGTAAAGGGGGGGAAGATTCTTTGAGGCTCATTTCAATTATATTAAACTATTTTTTAGCAGTTTAGGAAATTGATATACGTTCCTGAGTTTTACTGCAAGTTACTTCCTGAATAATAGAAAGCAGGTAATATTTATATGGACACACAAAAGTTTTCGGATAGTATACTAAATCCGAAGTACTGTTCACTATTACACAAATATTTGAATAATTTTTAAACTTCGTTACATCGTCGTCGCACCTCATTTGCTATTTTTGACTTGAAATTTTCAACTTGTTTTTTTATAATATGGGAGAATGATCTTTTTAACTCTTGTTCAGTTTCCCCCCCCCCTTTTTTTTGTCAATTGCACCTCATATTTCATTTCCATGAGTGATACTATCTTTCACCATCATCAAATTTCGACGAAATAGCTGTGTTTTCACTTCCTCCTGAAATAATGAACAAATGCTCTGAATTTCCGACGAAAATAGATTGAGTAGCCACATGTAAACTGACCAAATTTGTATGTTTCATATCATAAATATCTCTTTATAGTAACGAAGCTAGTTCGCGGAACGAATAAAAAACGAATCATTTCATTAGATACGCTTGAGGAACGAAATCTCACATAATAATTTCCTTTTTATGCAGTTCCCCACGTCTATTTACATATTTTAAGATACAATATTTTAAGAACATGGTTATGTAACTAAATACATTATTCTGTGGCAGTTTTTATGCTATAAATGTATCTGATCTGTGAATTTGTTTTTCTTTTAAGATATTTTTTGAAAATATATTTGTCACCGTTCATTAACTCGAAACTTTCTGGCGCAACGTACTCATTTTAAAACTTTTTAAAGCATTATAATTGCAACTTGATTAATGAAAAAATTTGGGATAGAAACTTTTTGTTGTTGTTTCCTTCTAAATTAATTACATCTCGAGATATAAGCGATTTTTTGTGTTAGGAAGGCAGTTTTTTTTTTTCTATTTTGCTACTGTCATGACCGAAATTGTTTATAACAGATCAAAGTAGAGGAAATCATGAAATGAAATAAATTCTGCAATAAACTAAGGAACCCCAATTCTTTAAAATAGGATTGTATCATCTGATTATTAGTTATACGGTTATTAACTCCTACTATAAACATCTTTCGTTTCAAATAAAGAAATATGATAGAAAAAAATGATAAAATAATAAATTAATTAACTCTCTGGCCATCAAATTATAATAAAAGTAGAGAAAAAAAAATCTTTCTAACTTTTAGTACTTCTAAAATCTCACTACAAATCATGAGTAAAAAAGATTTTTTTAACTATATGGAAAATAGTTGTTGTTCTTGGCAGAGAATTGGGAAATCTGAAATATATCTAAATCTTTTTATTGATTGAATTCCACAACTTTTGTTATTTTATTCGTTCTCTGATTGGTCCAGGCTTAATGACCAAAAATGGAATACTTCTGTTGCCACGATGACAAGAAAAGTATTAAAAAAACTACAAAAAAATAATAACTTAAAAACAAATTAAGATACAGCTTTCAACATATTGCATTTAAAAATACATTTTTTTCTGTATACGACGGTGTAAAAAATGAAAATGTGTGATGTTTAGAATTTAAAAAATTGCAGTAGCGAAAATTGTAAAACTAAAATTTCATTTAAAATTTGTGTATTGGTACAGATATATTAATTTTTATTCCATGACGTATGTAATACAGGACTCTTATATTACCTAAACCACGTTTTGATCATTCTAAAAATGAAGTTTATTATTATTATTAATTTAAATATAGAATTTATTTATAAGGCTTTAAAATTTTAGTTTTTGAAAATATAATTTTCCAAATAGTCGTTGTAATTTGTTAAATTACAATTTTTCTACTTTTTTTAATAGCTAATTTTTTCTTTTTTTTTTTTTTATAAACGTATATTATATCCTCATAAGAAGAACATTCTGTATTTTTTTTTTTTTTTCAGATTTTTCCAAGTATGTCCTATGGAGACCTTCCTTGTAAGTAAGAAAGTAATAAGTCGTAAGTTAATTAAAAGAAAGCATCGTAAATATGAATAATCCACGTTTTAAATACGTTGTCTACTCGTCATCTATGAGAATTCTGGAAACTACGTAATGAGCAATCATTAAATACAATGATTCAGAAAAATCATTATCATTGTTTTTGATTGCTGAAAGAAACAACGGGAAGCTTAATTAAAATATATTTTCAAAAGAACTTTGCAAATATCTTATCCTTTTTTCAAGTCGGAAAAATATATTACGATTAATAAATATTTCAGATTTATTGTATAATTCATTGTGAAAGGAAAGCTAAGATATTTTTACAGAGATTTAGTAGCGTCGCCATAGTCTTCAGTACACGTGTTGTTCTATTGTTTTGAAGGTTGAGCAAGAATATGCGTTTTTTAGCCGGCCGGGAATTTCTAATATGGTAATCAGGTGATAAATCGTTTTGGGCATAACTAAACACGAGCACTGTTTTGAATTATTCCGTTGTATAGGTATTGGTGGATTCAACGTACCATGAGGTAATATATGATGGATTATGATTATTCGTTTTGCAAAAGGCGCATTGCGTGTTCGTATAATAACAGAAAATTCTATTGATTCTATTTTTATATTCCTTAATGTTCATTCAAATTAAGTTAGCGGTTCTATACATAAACGTTTATTATCATATGTATGTGGAGGCTAAATGCTTCTATCGAAATTTAGCTGAAGAATGTGAGTTGTTCTTCTGATTCAAAACAAAAAGTAAAAGAAAGATTATGAAATACTTTTAAATATTACGAAAAAAAAACTTGCACAAAATCTTCGTCAGGATCGATTTCTTTAACATTCGCTACATTATATATATTATATTATACACGAGTATTGACAAAGGCAGGTAAAAGCTACTTTTACAGCAAGAACGTCTACTAGGAAAACCATTTTTGACATTTTGTAACCATGCTGAAATTCCGTTTTGTCTGAACATTTCAAAAAATGCTAATTATTTTAAGAGCAATTTTGATTCAAATCAAAAAGTAAGATTTTTTTCCCCTCCGGCATTTATTATCATGCAAAATGCAACTTTCTCAGTTTAGCATAAAACAGCATTGCAGCGCATAAATACTGCCGCATAAATTTAATTTCAGTAAAAACTTTAAATTTCGTAGCTCCAAGCTGTAATCTGCCCCACCAGTGGCCGAGAGGTTCTGACCTCCAAACTGGTAGGCGGTAGGTGCTAGGTTCGAACCCAATCGCGACCGTCGGCCAAACCGTTCGGAGTTTTCCGTGGTTTTTTTTTAACCTTGAATTTCCTTGCGTAAATATGGGTTAGATTCCCTTAGAAAGATCCCCACGGAGGTCACCCCTCCCCTTAGGGCCTATATCCCACAGTGTAGGTAATTGGCCGATATAAATGCAAACAAACAAACTGTAATCCATCCCTGCAAAAAAAAAAGAGGATAGACTACTGCAGAGCATAGGTATTTATTTTCATGCAAAAATGCAACTTTTTAAATTTTGCATAAAAACAACATTGCAGTTCATAAATATTGTCTCATAAGTTTAATTTCAGTAAAAACTTTAAACATCGTAAGCACTAAGCTGCATTTCTTTACTCCCTGCAACGCTTTTTTGCGTATAAACAGACTAGTGAATCAGTAGATTACTCTTTCTCTCAACACGTGTGCATAAAAATAGTCCTCATCTCATTTCATACTCATCTCACCTTATCCCTCGTGTGTGTTTGTTCTTAAGAAATGAAAACAAGAATCGCACCCGTCCCCCTTTTTTTATAAATACAACATAGTGCGTTTCTCGTGTAGGTGGATAAGAAGTAGATCAGTCTGCCGCATTTTTTCCCCCCTCACTCCATTTTATACTGTTCCAAAATGGCTCCTTCTATTTTTTTTTATGTATGAGCACAACTAGTGCATATTTAAAGACATTGAAAGGAATGTCATGTCAACATAAACAAACCTAACCTCAAGGTTGGACATTTTAATTTGATATGCGAGAAAGGAGGTTGAACTTTTATTTATTTAAGCTTTTATTCGAGTGTAAATTGTAAGTTCAAGTTTACAGAATTCCTAAAATATTTTTTTAGTATCTCTTATTCTGCACTTTCATCTGTAGTAAGTAAAAAACATTTTGAAGGGAACATAAATCATGTAAAAAATAAAGAAATTGTTGTGAATGGAGCCTAACAGATAGCAAAACTCAACAAAATAGCAATAGCGCTTTTTTTTTTTTTTTAGCGAGATATGTGTTATATTAAGGGTGTATTCTAATCCAAGCTATTTATTTTTAAATTCCATCTTGCTCTCAAACACATCAAACTGGCAAATCCTATTATTTAGAAAGTACACGATGTGGCTTTTTTTGGTAAAAGCAAAAAACATTTTTTAAAAAAAGCTGTCAAAATTGGCGTTTTTTACCGAATTTTCCAAAGCCGGAGATCTAGGAAAGAAAAAGGGTCATACTGAAAAAAATAATTGCTTATAAATCAAACTCTAATGAACTGAGCGGAAAATCAAATCCCCTGGCATTTTATACATCTCTTCAAAAATCACTTCAAGTTTCAAGTTTTTACTTTAAAAAATGAGTCTGAAAATGTATCACAAAATTTGGACCTGTTGAGGATGGTTCACTTTATTTTATACTGTTCCAAAAAAGCTCCTGTTACTTTTTTTTTAATGTACGAGCACAACTAGTGCATATTTAAAGACATTGAAAGGAATGTCATGTCAACATAAACAAACCTAACCTCAAGGTTGGACATTTTAATTTGATATGCGAGAAAGGAGGTTGAACTTTCATTTATTTAAGCTTTTATTTGAGTGTAAATTGTAAGTTCAAGTTTACAGAATTCCTAAATTTTTTTTTTAAGTATCTCTTATTCTGCAGTTTCATCTGTAGTAAGCAAAACATATTAAAGTTATTTTTAAGAATGTGTATCTTTTTATCTTTATTTATTTATTTAATTTTATTTTTAATTTAATTTTTTTCTGGGAGCGGGTTACGTATATCTGGCAAAATCCTATTCATCTCACTCCACTGTCTGTCTGTTTGTCACAGAGTCCGTACACAAAAACTGTGTCAGAGATTTCAAATTGGGCGTACTTACAGTTGAATATTTCGTGTCACACAACAAATCATAAAATTTTGAAAAAGCGCATTATTTTAATTAAAAACAAACATTTTGTAGGGAACATAAATACTGATAAAAATAAAGAGAACTGGGTAAATGGAGTTTGAAAGATAGCTAAAACTAAACAAAATAGCAATTAATTTCTTACATCACTTTTTGAGCAAAAATAAATCCTGGGGTTTAAATAAATTAAAGTTAGTTTTTAGCTCACAGGCTATCATAGCCTGAGAGCTTATGTGCCCGCCTGTTCTGTATGTATGTTCGTTCGTGCGTAACGCGATAACTCATGATAAAAATATCCGATACATTTGAAACTTTGTATATAGGTATATCCTGATAAGGCGCTTCCCTGATTAGTTTTTGGAGTTCATTCGATATGTATAAGAGGGGAAACGGGGGGCTCATGCCCCTCCCCTTAATTGGTATAAATGGGTTTTTCATTCAGAATTAACAGTTTTCCTTCAAAATTTAGATTAGGATCATTCTGATGAGGCGATTCCGTGACTGTTATTAGGTGTTCATTGAATAAGTATAAACAGGGGGAACGGGGGTTCTAATGCCCCTCCCCTTAAGTTCTTTGTTTTTCAAGCAGAATTGTCAGATTTCGTTCAAATCTCTAAATAGTTTTGGAAGTTTAATTGTTAAGTATAAAAGAAAAGGATAACTCCTCTTAAATTATATAAATGCTAAATAGATTTTTATTGAGAATTATCCGATTTGCTCTGAATTTTGGATATAGATTTTTTATATGATAAAGCATGTCCTTGACAGTTTAGGAAGATCAATGATTAAGTATAAAAAAGGGGAAAGGGGAGAGCTGTTTCCCTTTCTTAATTTTTTTTTCGAACTTATGAACCCTTGAAAATATAAGGCTGTAATGTGCAGGGTTGCAAAAAAGCCGGCTAAAATTAAAAAAAGCCAAACCGGTTGGCTTTCATTGATTTTAGCCGGCTTTTTTTGGCCAAAATTGGTCTTTTTTGGCCATAATTGGCTTTTATACAGTGAAGCCTTTTTATTATAAGCAATACATTTTTAAGTGTCTTTTAACTAATTTCAATGATGTTTATTTACTTTGGGTTTATTAAATTTATTTATTAATATGAAAAATTGGGATTTTAATTGATTCATTATGATAAATTGGGTTATAGCCCAAATTTTCAATAATGAAGACATTAATACTAGAATAACACAATAATGGAGTTGCTAGTGGTTTATAGTCAGAATTTCAAATATGTCAGCTAAATTATAAAATGGCCATACCAAGTGCTTTTTCTGATTTACATTGACTTTTAATCCTACCTTTGTTTTTCCATTTTTACTGCTTTATAAAATTAAAGGTTACTTAGTTACATGTTTTATTACTTAACTAATTTTAAGACTTATTAAAATGTCATGTTTTATTCGCTATAAACATTTAAAATCATACGTATAAAAAAACACCGTTTCTCACTATTGAAAATAGTATTTCGAATTATGCAGATTTCATAATATATTATATTTCACAATTTATTTCAGTATTCTCAATTAGCATATGCATGAATATATTCATTTATGCAAGTGGACATATATGCACTTTTAAATAACAAAGAACTATTCAAAATTTTAATTCAAGAAATTTTATTAGAACATTTTTTGTTGTTTAATTTTATGTAATTATGTATTAAACTTTCCTCAAATATTGAATCCTTCCTAATTTCTCTTTCAACATTGTTCATTTTATGACTTAATCTTTACATATTGACCTGTAACAATGTTTCCATGAATGCTTTGATATGTTTCATTTTGTTAGTGTTCATTCTAGGCCATTTTTGAAGGGTGCAGCACCCTGCCCTTTTTAAAACTAGTAAAATGCACCTAGCTGATTTTACCCAGAGATTTTCGATAAATATTTTTTCCCCGTAGTATTTCTAAATTTGTGTGCCCAAAAATGATAGAATTTTTTCATTTCTTTAAGAAAAAGAACATGAAACTATTCAATCATTTTTTTATTTAATTGTATTTCTAATTTTTATATCATAAAATCATTTGAAATTAATGTTACTTGATTTATCATATTTAAAAATTATGTATTTTGCTACTTTATTTTTTCCCTTTCTAAAGGCAATAACAATTTTTTTTTTCTTGCAAAAGTGCCCTTTTATGATGCAGTAGTGCCCTTTTTAGTGAATAGCACCATGCCTTTTTTTTTTTTTTATATCTATAGGGAACACCAATTTTGTCAGAATTCTATTAAATATAATTCTTAAGAATGTGTAATATATGTAGAACTATGAAATGTAGAAGTTTAAAACACATTTTTTGAGTATATTTTCTTTTTTCCAAGATTTATATTTTTCAGACATAATGTCTTCACAATTGAGTCCTAGCAGTTATAAAGACTTATTTATTTGAAAAATTAAATAGAAATTTATAACTTTTTTAGTAGTAAATTATTAAAAATAAATCAATCCAAATTTAATATGGATTCAATACAAATTAACACTTTAAAAATAAAAGCCGGCTTTTTAGCAAGAAGGGAGCTATTTCTTTTGAATGAATGACAAGAGAGGCGCTAGTTTTTGGATGAGGAACAAGAGGGGCGCTATTTTTTAAACTAAAATGCAGGAGGGGCGGAGCGCCCTCCTGAAACCCTCTGGGGGAAACTCTGGTATTATTATCATAATTATTATTATTATTATTATGCTGTGATAAATAATCACTGACATTCATAATATTTATTGGAATTCAATTTCCTTTCTATTTAAAAAAATATATATTGTGATTTATTAATGATCGAGTATTTTAAATTTCGTTTAAAGATTTTCTTTTTCCGTTTTTAAAAGAGTTAAATTTTATTTATATCTCAACTAAATTTTTTTAATTTCGGATTTTCAAAGAATTTGGTACTTTGAATTTCATTTAAACAGCCTGATTTGAACATTTTTAATATGATTAAAATAAATAACTTCCTTTTATAATTATTTTTAAATTAAATTTACTGGTGCTACATCAATGTAAAAATTTAATAATTATAAATTAACAACTTGGATTCAAAGAATAATTAAAGGATAAGCTGTTTTCAAAGAAATATGAAACGAAACCTTCTGTGCGATCTGTGATCACACTTACCGACTTGTTTCTTAATTCATTTACTTTTTCTAACCAAAAGAAAAACTCTTTATCTTCCCCCCCCCCCTGTGTAAATCATTTATTTAGTAGATAAGGAATGAAAAATTATATAAATCTAACAACTAAATTGTAAGTGCATTTTTTGACGAGGCGAGTGAATTTTTAGGCAGCTTTTTAAATACGGCAGTTTATAAAAGAATACAAAAATTGAACGTTTTAGCGTGATCGTAGTGAAATTCAGTGATTTATAACAGTTTCGATTCATTTGACATAGCATATTGTCATTAAAATACTCTCCAAACGATTTTTCAACACATACCATTATGTAATCGAATTCTTTTGAGTGTCCCTGTAAATGAACCATTAATCGTACATACTTTATATTCAATACCAAACATGCTTTGGTGACCTTAAATAAGCTTTATCAATTGCATGGAATTCCGATTATATTTACGGAAGTTACTCTCTTAAGAAGTCAGCCACAAAATAGCTCAAGTTGAGCTGAAATCCACTCATCTCAATGTTGAAAGGCAGCTTCTCAAAAAAAAGAGTTGAAATAACTCGAGTTTTAACCAATTTAAATGAAGTTGAGCTATTCAAATAACCAATTTAGATCAAGAAGATTTAATCGTTTGAAAAACAACTCTTTTATGATCGAAAAAATTACAGCTCTTTCATGAGAAGCCAAATCAGCTCTTTCGTTTTAAGAGTGTAGAGCGTTTACAGACGGGCAAAATGCATAAAGTACTTTTAAACTTTGTTGGAAATTGTTAAAAAAGACTTACTGTTGTATAAAATCGAAAATAATATTTTTGTAAGCGCCACATATATATCTAAGAGGGCGGTGCTCGCTTAAATTGAAGTGAGTGGGATACAAAAAAAAGGAAAATAGGTGGCATACTAAATTACTGTCAGTGATTCTCATGCATATATGCATGAGAGTTCTCTCAGTGTGTATTATAAATAATACTAATTTAATGTCAACGCTACTCATAAGCATAAGAATTATATCCGCTTGCAGTATAAATAACATTTTTTCCGCTTTCGCGAACCAGTTAAATAGTTAGAATGTGTTTCACTTCTCCACATGATGTTCTGTAAAGAGGAAATTATTTTGAACTTATAACTAAATAAGAAATGAAACTTGAAATAGTAATAATACATATCATTTGCTTGCAAAAACGGACAAAGAATGATTCGTGATACTTCTGTTTGACAACTTATGTAATGACATTAAAAATAAAATAATATCCATTGGCGCACCCACGGGGAGAGCTAAGGGGGTTGAAGCCCTCCCAGACCGCGAGATTAGACTAATTTTTTTAAGTTTTCTAAAATTATAAAAGTTTATTGCTGTTATTTTTTTATAGGTCCTGCAAAATAGAAATTTAAAAAAAAACTAATTTTTTTTTTCGTATTTATAAATTTTTTTATGAAATTTGAAATATTAACATTTTAATATTCACCACTTTAAACAATATTTTCTTTTTATTTATCAAAGAGGTTTAAGTCTTCAGAATCAGCCCCATCAAAAATTTTCAGAGCCCCACCCCCGGTTTCGCTGACTGCCCCCCCCCCCCCCCCAGTCTTCGCTCTGCATCATGTCAACAGAAAAATAAATGTATGTTGAATGATATGTAAAAAAATTTGATCGAGCTCATCCGACATTCAGAGATGGCATATTTTAGAGGTCTATATTTTAGAAAACATATAGATTCGACTCTCGTTAATTCGAAATCGGATAATTCGAATCTTCGCTTAATTCGAACTTAACATGAAGTCCCGAAATTTTCAATTGCAGAATAAAGTTAAAATTTTTCATTAATTCGAACTCATTTTCTCTTGACTTCGGTTAATTCGAACTAACGAGAATTCCGATTTTTAATTCTTCCTTTCTTTCTCACGAATTTTAGATCATCTGAATAACTTCCTTTCTTTGATTTTTGTGAAAACTGTTTCGAACGAGTATACATATACATATAATCCAATGCATTTGATATCCACTTTCTAAGTGCCCCGTCTGTCCATCAGTGTGACGCTTCAAATTTTTCTTCCATTGAGCTTGTTTCTAATCTTTTAATTACTTTTTGTATTTATACATTCTAATTTAATATTAAGTCATATTTTAATGATAACAGACGAAATAAATAAAAAAAAAACCACTATAACATTAATTCCTTTGTAATACTATATCATGTTAAACATGTTCTCATTTCATACTTTCCATAATTCGTACTTTCGGATAATTCGAACATATCTTGTGGTCCCGACGAGTTCGAATTAATGAGAGTCGACTGTACTTCTAAAATATGCCAGCTCTCTCCAAAGCTTAATCCTGGCTACGCCACTGAAATTATCGAAAAGGATTCCTTTTTTATTGCTACTACATTATTATGCTGCTTAAGTATTATGACCAACATAATACTTAATTTTTGAAGAATTGAGATATTAAACACAAACTACAACAAATTTTTAAAATGAAAATCAGCACTCCAAACATTATTTGTAAAAAAGAGAAAGAAAAATAAAGGAAGGGAGAGAAGGAATTCATAATTAGCAAACAATAAATACATAAATTTTAACCCCTTAACGCGCAGTGTTGCCGGGTCGGCAACACCTAAAGTTTCCCCTGTTTAGAGACACAAAAACTCCGTGAATATTTCAAAAACTACTCTAATGGCTACTTTAAATCTTTCTTATGAGTTCTAGATGGCAGCACCACAGAGATCAAACTCTACTGTTTTTAAATAATAGGTCAAATGTTTTATTGTAATACGCGCTTCACAGCAATGCTCTTCTCACTGCGCGTACCTCTGTACCTCGTACGCGCGTACCTCCACTTTACTTATGGGAGGTTACCACTTCGGCAACAGCTGTATAATTAAAATGGTTAGTGCAATCTTTACAAAACAATACCTGTGTACTCCTCTAGGCCTAAATAGATTGCCTAATTTTTTTTTCTTTAAATTCCAACTTTAAAGAGTAGTGCGCCGGAAAGGGTTAAAACAGTCAAATAAAGCAAATATTTGTTTTAAAAAATTATACATATTTCGAAATTACAGTCAGTAATATTTCATATTTTATTACATTAATATATATATATATATATAATAAATCCAAATACAGAAATTTAAAATCGACAAAAAAGGCCGCCATCGCCATAGCCAAGCCGACTTATAAAAACACATGAAAACATTTAAAAATGCTTCATCAAAACACATTACTAAATAGTGTGTGACAGGGGTGTCCAGAGAGGGGTTTGGTGATGCAAGATGCGTCATACAATTTAGTTTGGGGAGGGAATTTGAGGAAAAGTACATTCGGAGGGGGAGGGGATTTTTAATTTCTTAATATTTCCTCTTTTTTTTTTTTTTTTTTTTTTTTACTGTTAAAAAAATCTTGCATTTTTTTAATATCACGTTTAAATTGTTTCAACACTTAATTTTCAGAAATGTTCCTGTGTTTTATTTCTTTAAATTGTAGATAAGGGCAATAAGAACTCATTCTGCTATGCTCAACTCGTTATCTTTTGAATGTGCAGTAGATAATAAGTAGAATGTGTGATAAAAAATAAGCTGACAAATGAATGCAAACCAGTAACTCTGTAGTTGGAGTTCAGTTTTGGAAACTAACCTACTTATGAGAGAGAAAACTTTTGTTCAACTACCGGTAAGACCAATCGTTCGAAGGGGGCGTAGCTCAGATGGTAGAGCGCTCGCTTAGCATGCGAGAGGTACCGGGATCGATACCCGGCGCCTCCAAGGCCTGTTTATTTACTATCTTGATTTTTCAAAAAAGAATCATATTTTAAAACGCGGTGTTTGAATGCATAAACATTTTAACTAGAAGTATGGGGGGCTATGCAAATATAATATTATCAACTATTTTGTAATTTTGGACACCTTTCCTCCCCTCTCGATATCATACGTTATCGCCTCTAGATCTCCCTCCGCAATAATGATATCATTATCAAAATGTAATTTTTTTTTCACTTTTAAAATTTATTTTCTTTGTTTGCAGTCATATACAAAACTAGTTACTTTTATTTTTCACATATTTTATTGATTCAAATAAGGAGAAGTCAATTAAAATATCCCCCATCCCCCCCTCTCGATATCATACGTTATCGTCCCTCGAACCCCCTCCCCAATAATGATATCGTTATCAAAATGTATTTTTTTTTTTTTTTTTTTTTTTTTTTTTTTTTTTTTTTTTTTGTCCATTTTTAGAATTTATTTCGTTTGTTTGCAGTCATATACAAAACTGGTTACATTTATTTTTCACATACTTTATTGATTCAAATGAAGAGAAGTCAATTAAAATATCGCTTTATTTAAATAACACTTAAAAGAAATAGCTACTATATAAAAATATTTTATAAGAGCTTTTTTCTATATAATGCATTCAAATAATAATAAATAATAATAATAATAATAATAATAATAATAAATAATATTAGTAATAAAGTCTTTATGCACTTGCACCACATAGAGGAGAGGTAGGATGCAGATAGAAATCCTTATCAACCAAAAAATAGGACGACATTCTTTCTCCTTAATTTATTAATACGAGGTAGAACCCGCCGAAATTCGACGAAAGGAAATGTTTAAGTAGGAACTGTTTCATTTGATTCATAATAAATATACAAAATTAGTTACAGTAAAAAATGCATCTTATATTGGTCAGTCTAACTCTCAAATATTATTTTAAGCTAAAATTAATAAAATACTATTTCTGTAAAACTCAGTTGTCCAAATTATTTAAATTAAACTTTAATTGCATGTATTATCGGTAAATTATAATAAAGATTAGTTATTAGAATGAAATTATCAATTGAGTTTCTTATGTTTGGTATAAATGCGAATGAAAGAAATATATATTTATTTCAAATTGACACGATCACAGATGATATACTTGATGTAATATGCGCATTTTATTTTATTTTATTTTATTTTATTTTATTTTATTTTATTAATTTTGTTTTATTTTGTTTTATTTTTTTTATTTATTATTATTAGTATTTTTTTTTTTTTTTTTTTTTTTTTTTTTGAAGAGAAAATGAAGTTATTCTGTTGCCACAATTACAAAATTGGTACTAAAAACTATAAAAAAAATTTATCTCAAAAAAAAATTAAGATACAATTTTAAAACAAATTGCATTTAAACGTACATTTTTTCTTCTATACGACGGTGTAAAAATTTAAAATGTACAACGTTTAGAGGCGTAAAATTTGCAATAGCAAAAATTGCAAAACCGATATTGCGTGGGAAAGTGTTGCCATTTGTAAAATGACGTATGCGTTACGCACAGATACGTTTGGCCTTTATAATATAGAAACACAAGTTTCATTTCAAATATACTTTTCTTTATGGTTTCTCGAGCTGTTTATATAGTTGCATGCACATATGAAGAAGAATAGCGATGTCAAATGTTGGGGATACTGAGTATTTAAGAATTAAATAATTTTATAAAACTAATTTAGCGATTTTAATAATAACTTTGTATTTTCATAAAAATTGATAATAGACTAAAACAAAAAATAACATACTATTTTATACCAAAACATATGTTACAAATAAAAAGAGAAAATTTTGATTTTATCAAAAATGATGTCGATAATAAACGACAACCTACCCCCCGTTCTTGCGATATCTTATGATATCGAGTATCAGATTCCCCCCCCCCCCTTCCCCTTAAAATGATAATTTTGTATATGCATAGCCCCTATAGGTTAACTTTAGATATTCGCATGCTGATTCCCCCTGACACACCAAACTGCATTTATTGATGCATTATGTTCACTGTTAGTGAAAAGTGCTAGACTCTTTTTTTTTATCCGAATATTTTATTGCATACTTCATAATTATAATAAAAATAGTATATAGATTTGTCGATTTTATTTTATTTTATTTTATTTTTTATGTATTTTATTTTTTTATGTATTTTATTTTTTTTTGGGGGGGGGGGGCTATAGAATAGCGTGATTTTTACTATAATAATCGAAATAAAGCCATACAGTTTGAAAAACATTTCATGCCCTCAATTCACGTTATTTTAATAACTTTTAATTTTTATTAATAAAAGTTCCTTTAATTATCCAAATTTTGTTAATCTGAGGGCCTAGACATAGTTGGAATAGCGAGTCTGTCCCACTCTCTATGAGCAAATGATAAGGCAATATTACAGAGGCATTTTTATTATACAAAACGAAAATGAGAATACAGTACATAAAATCGAAAACTCGACATTGTCGAAATCGAGATTAAGCGGATTTTCGGAAATTCTAGATTCCTGAAAGAATTATCCAAAGGCTTTCCGATATTATTAATGGTGTCTTTATTCATAATTTAAGTCATAGCCAGGTGATATTTATGCAATAAAATTGAAAATTACAAATGGAAAATACTTTCTTTAATTGTTATTTTCCATTTTACAAAAAAAATAAAAAAAAAAAAACTAATAAACAGCGAAGTCATTTTTTTCGTGTAATCACAAAAAAAGGATGTCAAATTTATTTTTTTGTTTCGACTGTTCTTTTACAATTATTAATATTATTGTTATTAATATTTTTTTTTTGGGGGGGGGCGGGGGGGCGGGAGATTTTATACACAGGGCTCCCACTGGTCCGTTTTTTGAAAACTAATATTATTTCAGAGAAAAATTCCTGATTAGTTTCTGCCACAATCGCACGAAAAAAGACATTCTATGTAACTATCTACGATATTTATAAATATTTTTCGTATTAAAAAAGTGGTATTCAAAAAATGGGCCGAATGGGAGCCTTGTATACAACTCAAGAATATTGATTTCCGAAATGCAGTCTTCTTTCCCTAAAACAATTATTAATTACCCAGTCAAATTTATGCATTATTCCAGCGATACTTTTTCTTCTGCTGCTTCGTCGTTCTCATCAGTGGTGTAGTCTTAAAAAATACAGAGGATAAGTAGAGGGTATACGCTCAATGCAGAGGGTATACCCTAGAATGTATATAATATACTATAGCTTTCTTGAGAACCAGAGGGTATACGGTGTTTCTTTAAAAAAAATCCAGAGGGTATACGGTGCTTCTTAAAAAAATCCAGAGGGTATACGGTGTTTCTTTATGAAAAAAATCCAAAGTATACGGCGTATACCCCCGTATACCCTCCACTACATCCCTGGTCCTCGTTCCTCAGAGCTGCTACCATGTTACCAACGTTGATGTCAATACTATTTGGCGGCGTGTCTGCGATCTCGCTGTCCGCTAATCAGTCGTTTCAATCTTGAAGATTTTAATTCGTAAACAATAGATACTTTCATTTCTTCTGTAAGTTGGAAGAGAGAAAAAAAAAAAAAAGAGGGGTGGGAGTGGAAGATGATTTCGATGCTAGTTTTTTAAACTACCGGATTTCCGAATGTCAAATTTTTGTAGTCGGAATGTACAATCGTGGGAAAAAAGTAAATAACGTCTACTAGCTACTCAACAAGTTATAATAGAAGAAAGTTACTGGTACCGAAAGATTGGAAATAAAGCCTACTTTTAAATGATTTATATAAAATTTGCTTAGAGGGCCATCTACATATTTAAACGAACATAAATTGAGCGAACTGATTTTTTTTTCAATGATAATACTCAGATTTAACACATTTCAAACTCTCGGTTCAAATTATGTCTACACTACACTATTTAGTGTCTACACTAAATTTCAAGTAATTTGAGTGATAAGTTTTTGAATTATAAACATTCAAAATTTAGTGCTTCTAATATTAAAATCCATTTTCATATTTATATCCATTAATATCTCCTGAAATTCCTAATGTGCTAATTTTTTATGTAGCAATAATACTAAAATACTCAAACATAAATACGCTGAATTTGCAATTTTTATAATTTTATTTTATGAATTATGAAATTAATATTCGAAAAAATTATGAATTGCAACCTACAATTTTTTGATGGATTTAGATTTATTAACTCCCGCTTTAATTCCGACTTTCTTGCATTTCTCTTTATCAAAGTACTAAGCTCCAACAGCTAATTTATAAACTAGTAAAAAACAATTCATATTCCAGCTATCTCCCTTTTGGATATCAACTTACAAACTCATTACAACTGTAAATTAAAATTCATGTCGATTCGTGTTCGTTCATAATTCTTATGGTAATTTATTATTAATATCTAAAAAAGTATAAGTATAAAACGGTTCGAAGATTGGTGCATGTAGAGCAGTTGATTCTGAAATGCATAAAAAAAAAATAAGTGACAAACTCGTTTTGATATTTCTGTATGAACAATTTTCTTTAGAAAAATTTGTGTATTTAGTTGAATCTGTTTATCATTTTATATTTTTCAAGGTTTTCCTTTCAAACCATTTTAAATAAATCATTTTAATTAGCGTGTACGCATTTTTAAATTTTAACTTACCGACTCAAAGAACAGTTACATTACAAGAACTGTTTCCTTCTGGCTTACATTTGTTGCATCATTGACCTTACAGATCGGTTAATCTTTTAATATTCATAAGTTTTGTCTTCCCAGAGATAAGGTAAAACCCGGAATTCTTCGAAAATCAGATTTAACGCCCGATTAACTTATGTAACATTCTAAGTTTGTCATTCTGCTTCTATTAAAAATACTGTTTAACCTTGAAGATCATTTTTTAGTTTTCCCGATTTACCTAGCAGTTTATGAACTGTAAAGAGATTTTTCTGGAAAAGAAAACTGTTTTATCTTCTGGTAGGTTTTTTTTTTTGCGCATGAGATAACATCAATTTTCAAGTAATATTACGGTTATATTAATAGTATTTACCTTCCATATTAGTAAAAGAATATTTATTCGGGTAAAAACAGAAAGTACTTAAAAAGAAAAAAAAAAAAAAAAAAAAAAAAAAAAAAAAAAAAAAAAGCCTTACGTGTTCTTATATTATTTAATACGACAAATGTTGATAGCTTAAACTAGTCGATCCCAAAATTTCTTCTATTTCATATTCGTGAATACTTCTTGAAAAATTCAGCATAGTAGCGCCACCGGAAAGGTGATTTACACCAAAAAATCTAATCAGAAGCAACTTCTGTCAACCTCTAACTAAATCTGAAATTTGATGAAAATTCTTGCATTAGTTTTTGAGCAAAAGCTATTTCAGAAATAAAAAAAAAAAAAAAAATCTGCATAACAGCGCCATTTTTTGGGCAATATACACTAAAAAATAATCAGGACCATTTATTGTCAGGAATTAACTGAATCTGAAGTTTGATGAAAATCCATGCTTTAGTTCTTGAGATACAGCTATTGTGAAATCGTGAAAAATACAGCATAGAAGCGCCACTAGTAGGGTGACTTACACCAAAAACTAAACAGCACTAATCTATATCAGGGATTAACTGAAGCTGAAATTTGATAAAAATTTGTGCTTTAGATCTTGAGATAGATTTATTACAATAATCATGAATAATGCATCTATTAAACGATGCGTACAAAAACGTAAACAGCACCAAATTATATCGAGGACTAATTGAATCTGAAGTTTTATGAAAATCGATGGATTAGTTTTTGAGATATAGCTATTGTGGAAATTGCAAATAATCGAGCATAGCAACGCCATCTATAGGGCGATATGCACCAAAAGCTAATTAACTTCAGTTTATATCAAGGTCTAAGTGAATATAGAGTTTTGTGAAATTCCGTGCATTAGCTCCTGAAATAGAACGCCCACAAATTTTTTTGTCACAGACAGACATTTTTTAAAAACCATTAAATCGTATTTAAGACCTTCTAAAACGCATAAATCCATCGAAACCCGAAGTGAAAAATTTTCACGAATCTAATACTTTCTTATTTTAAAGATAGTTGAAAGTAAAAATAATATTTCGTACAATTTTACTTCTATTTCTTTGTGCATATTTTAAAGTAGAATGGTTATTTAAGATTATTTAATTGAGTTGTTCACTGTATGATGTGCATTTCATTTATTTTATGAAAAATTTTCTATTTCAAAATTAAACGTATTTATTTGATCCCGAACAAATTGACTGTTATAGTGCTTCTAGATTAATTCCAAAATCGAGTTTTTAAAGATAATTTTATTGTTTGTAGCATAGTTACAATATTTACAACTTATTAAAATTATTGGTGTAACTAGCAGAAACTTAAGAATCATACTTATCTTCCTTGGCAACGCATAATAATTATTGAAATCATAACTAACTTTCTTGAAACAGCTCCAAAAAATAAATCACAGTAAGATTTAAAAAAAAAAAACTGTATAAATCACCACAAAATCAAAAGAACTTACAGGACGCGTTTCGAAATGGAAATTATAACAACTTGTCACCAGCCGCTGTAAACAATGTGTCTGTAAGAGGACAAAATTACATACTTTGTTTTTATTTTTGTTTTGTGATTTAGCTGCCTTACGGATGCGTGTTTTATTGGCTGATGGCGGACTGTTATATTTTCCAGACCGAAACGCACCCTCTGGGTTCTTTAGATTTTGGTGACTTACACAAGGTTTTAGGATTTCATCATAAATTTGTGTTTATTTGGGTAAAGAAAACTTCGTAGCATCTAGATAAGGTACCCTGGGGTAATAACGCCAGGCGGGGTAATAACGCCAAGTGCTTATATTTTGCATAATTATGAAATAATCAGGTAAATGACACCCATGTGCTCTGAGCAGAAGGGTTTTAAGTCATATAAATCGCAAAAAACAGCTTCAAGTTAACTTGTTTCATTTTTAGGTCTTATTGTTTTTACAAGCAACTAAAATTAACGCTTGATCTAAAATTTGCGAGATACGTTTTGTGATGTGAAGACTATCTTTTTTATCCGGAAATACTTTGTTAATTACATAAATTTGTAGTACAATTCATTGACTTTCAAAATGTTGTTGAAGATTTTGGATATCTTCTCGAGATAATTTGTAATTTAAAATGTACAGCGCAATAACTATAACGGGGTAATAACGCCAATCCTTGGTATTGATACCCCGGTTGATTCCTAACAGTGGCCGAGCTTCATCCTAAATACTGATTCAAATAAACACAGTTAAAACTGTGCAATGTTTCTAATAATTCTATTTAAGCGGTCCTTTTTAAGCAAAAAGAAGCTCACGGTCTGATATTCTTTTGCCTCATCCTCCCCCCCCCCCCCCACACCATACCTTTATTTTTCTTACACTTTCACAAAAAATTGAACATTTTCAATAGCTTAGAATGCAATTTGTCAATTTCTAAATTTGTAGAGTTTGTATTTTTAGAATTGGGCAATCTACATGCAATTATTAGATCTTATTTCATAGTTTTGTTTGCATGGCGTTATTACCCATATAGGTGGGTAATAACGCCAAACAGCATTGGTCAAGAAATCACGTCATTACATTTTATGAATACATATCTGTTAAATTATTTTTTTAATATAGATAGTCAATGAGTTGCTGCATCAAATCATACATTTGTTTGAAAAATACAATCTAAAACTGAGCCGTGAAAATTGGTAGAACCTTAACGTGGCGTTATTACCCCAGGGTACCTTATTTATTTTTAATTTGCCAAATGTGGGACATAGTATTTATTAATGAAATGCCAATGCAGGTAAAATATTCTTTATATGTTTTAATTGTAGCCCCCCCCACACCAAATTCAGTTGTAGTATTGCGTTTTTAATCATATTTTCATAAATTTTAAAATTTGATGAACATGACAAAAGTCAAAAGGTTTTTCATAAGAAAAAAAAATCTAAAAAGTTATCTCCTAACATATTACATCAAACTTCTTCTTCTTCTTCTTCTTTTTTTTTTTTTTTTTTTTTTTTTAAATAGAAACGATTTTTTTTTTTATATATCTCCATTTCAGCACTTGAAAAAAGAGCATTTTTTCAAGGACCCTTTAATTGAATCCTTTCCGGCACGGGCAAAATTTGTTTGTAAAGTGAAAAATTATCGACTGACACCGGAATTCCCAAACGTATTTTTTAGATATTTTAAATTCCTTAATTTAAGCTTTTACTGTAAAGTCTAAATTTTATTAAAATATTATTGGTGCCATTTGCGAGTTTGGAATTAAAATTAGATATCCCAAACCGGGCACAGTGTGCCGGAAAGGGTTAAGGAAGTTCAAAATTCAATCGAAGTTTCTCCTTTTTAGGTGCGTTCGTAATTATGTAAAAACGTAACACCTATTGTTGTCGCTCAGTCCGTCCGTCTGTCCACACATAACAACGCAAAAACCACCCAACTAAATCGTTAGAAATTTAAAATACATAATTTTAACATAATTTTGTCGAGTCATTTCCAATTTTAAGAAAATCGGATGGATAGATCAATTACAGGGACAATCAAAAGGATTCCGTTACATTACGGTCAATGGGGAAAAAGTTTTAAATATATTTTAATCGTTTGAAATTTAAAACATATAATTATTGCATAATTTTGTCGAGTCATGTCAAATGTTATGAAAATCAGATGCATAGATCAATTACAGGGACAATCAAAAGGATTCCGTTACATTACGGTCAATGTTAAAAAAAGTTTCAAATGCATTTTAATCGTTTGAAATTTAAAACATATAATTATTACGTAATTTTGTCGATTCATTTCAAATGTTATGAAAATCGGATGCATAGATCATTTACAGGGACAATCAAAAGTATTCCATTACATTACAGTTAATGGGGGAAAAGTTTCAAATGCATTTTAATCATGTTACATTCATTCGAACATAATAGAAGTGGCATGAATCTATGAAATATATACTAAAATATGCATTCTGTATAATCTGTGATGCAAAGAATTTTTATTATTAAATTACAGGGCCATACAAAAGTATTCCACTACATAATGCTATACGGGGAAACATTTGCTTGTGGCGTGTTTTAATTATATTCAACTTTTTCACATTTTAGGAATAAGATATACGTGAGGTGTAATAAAAATTACTTCCTGCATATTTACAGAAACACAAACATTTGGATTACTATACTGTATCCGAAGTACGCTCTACTATATCAGCAAGATCTGAATATTTTTAAAACTTCGTTATCGTACGAACGCACTTCATTTGCTACGTTCACGTTCAATTTCCAACTTGTTTTATTATATTTTTATAAATTTTAGGACAAAACAACAGAAGTAAAAAAATTGTTCATTAAAAAAAAAAAAAAAATCACACAATTTTTCTAAAAACTTTTCTTCTAACATATTATATCAAACGTATTTATCTATGTAAAAAGCCTTTTTTCCATCATTATATCAATAAAACTGAAGTATAGTTTTATATTACAGCGATCCTGGTGATGTTCTCACGACCTAGGACTCAATGACTAGCAACACGGGTAAAATGCACCAGTATACCGTGGTCATGCCAGACGTCGTGGAAGAACCACCATGCGACTATCCCAAAGGAACGCACAGTCTGCTCATGTTGCTGCAACTGGTAAGTTCTATTTTCTCCTCTTTTATAGCTCTGATCCACCAGGCGTTGTCCGGGCACGTGATAAAATAAACTTAAATACAGTCGGCTCTCGTGAATTCGAATTCGTCGGGACCACAAGAAATGTTCGAATTATGGAAAGTAAGAGCAGGGTTCCCAAATGGTCCGCGAACTGAACACCAATATTTCGGGACTTCATGTTTAGTTCGAACTGTCGGAAATAACGAATCGCGTGTGCATGTTTTGTGTCCAATCAGACCGACGATTATTTGTTTGTGAAATGTGCAGCGTGATAGTTTGTGAAATGTGTGACTTTTCTGTGAGGCATGCTTATAACAGAACTATTAATAATCAAGAAAAAAAAACATCTGTGGTGAAATACCATGGGAAACGCTCCTTCAAACTGTGAAGGTTAGTATATTACACCAGCGCTAGGTGGCAGCACCATACAGGCACTTTGCGTCGGAATGTTGTCGTCACAGGAATAAACAGAAATTAAAAGAACTGCTGATATATGCAACTTTCTATTGTGTTTTCTGACTTTAAGACAATGTAACGTAGCTTTTCTTCTCTGTAATTAATATTTTAATATTGTACTTCCAAGCCTTAGTGCTGGAAGAGTATAGTTATAATAATTAGCATCTATTGTCGATGCTGTGGTAATGTATTCAAGAATTTTGTCATATTATCCAAGAATTAAATAAAAAGCAGCTTCATCTTACAACGACGTACTATCTGGACCAACATCGAGCATATCAACTAATGATTAATTTGTCTAGTTCTTTTACAGACACAGATGTCAGTCAGAAGACGAAACAGCTCCCAGTTTGAAAGAAAACTTCAAAAGGTAGGAAACCTTTTCCCATTAACTATTCAGTTTTAAATTGATCGAGTGATAAATTACAAGTAGAACTCACTACTCACCCTTCATTTTAAAAGATTATGAGACTGAAAAAAAGGATTAAAAATAAAATAAATCACTCCATTTACGAAAAAAAAAAATACATGAAAAAAAAATACATGGTGAATAAATGAATGAATAATAATATCTAATATTAATAATTCATGTCTTATGTATACATATTAATGAATATTGAAATTACATATTTTATGTTTTTCATTTTATACTGAATATTGAATGAACATTTAAGTGCCATATAACGTCGAGTTATTTAAGATATAAACTAACAACAACAACAAAAAAATTACTTTCATACGACGCATCATGACTACAAAAGAGATAACCGCCGTAGAAAAATTAAATGACCAAAATTATTCAATATGGTCATTTAAGATGGAAAATTTATTAATAAAAGACGACCTCTGGAAATATATAACCGACGATCCACCCGTTACACCAAACGAAACTTATACCAAAAACTCGGCTAAAGCCAAAGCGGTACTATGTCTCTGCATCGAAGATGCACAAATAGTCCATATCCGAAGCTTAAAAACGCCTAAAGAGATATGGACTAAACTAAAGAACCTCCACCAGCGTTCCAATTTAGCTTCAAAGCTATATCTGCTCAGGAAATTGTACTCGCAGAGGCTGCAAGAAGGGGGGGACCTCAATAAGCACATAAATAACATCTTGAGTATAAGAGATGATTTGGCGGCCATTGACGAAGTCGTGAACGACTCACACATCGTGGCGTTAATGTTGTGCTCCCTTCCTAACTCTTACGCACCGCTGATTACCGCTCTGGAAGCGAGAGAAAGTCAGCAGCTAGATATCGAAACTGTAAAAAATAAACTGTTAGATGAGTTCTCTCACCGCAATGAAGACAAAAACTCGAATACACGTAGCCGAGAAACGGCATATAAATTAACAAATAAATTTAATAAAAGCAAAAAGTATTGTGATCACTGTTGTCGCAGCAACCACTCAAGAGAAGATTGCTATTATTTAAAAAACAAACAGAGAAATATACCCCAGAGGGGTGAATTCAACAGATTCAGACAATACAATAATAATAATAACAACCCGAAAACACACCCTAGAAACTCAGGGCAAATAAAAGGGGAATCCTCAAACTATTGTTTCAACAGCAACTCAAAGATAGAAGATGACCTGAAAGAGACGATCATTCCTCTCTTCCCAGAGGAAAATAATTATGAGAGCGAGTCAGCAGAAGTTAACCATACACAAACAAAAGACACACACAAATACATAGTTGACTCCGGTTGCACCAGACACGTCACCTCCACAAAAGAAAACTTTGCGACATTCACCGCTGGTAACTTCGGAAACATCACAATCGCTAACGGTAAAAGACTTATTTCACTAGGTATGGGGGACGTAAAGTTAAAAACAGACAAACAACACTACATTACTCTGAAGGATGTGCTGTACTGCCCAGAACTAAAGAGCAATTTATTGTCGGTTAAAAAGGCCACCGAAAATAACATAAAAGTGATTTTCGAAAAAGATGCATGCTTATTCGTCAAGGATAATAACATATTTATGACAGGAAAACTCAACGACAATCTTTATGAAATAAATCCCCAAGACGAATACGGATATTCATTAAGTACACAAACACACTGCAACAATACAAATTGCATATCGATTTGGCACAGGAGATTGGGACACAAAAATTTCGACGATATAAAATATATAGTTAATCACAATTTAGCAGAAGGTATAAAAATTAACAACTGCAAGCACGACACACATTGCACTAAATGTGTCGAAGGAAAACTCTCGATAAAACCTTACCCCAAGGTCGCCTCAAATAGAAGCAGAGAAGTCGGTTCTCTGGCGCACTCCGATATATGCGGGCCTATGCAGACGGAAACTTTGGGGGGAAAGAAATATTTCATAACGTTCACAGATGACTGCAGCAGATTCACAAGGACATATCTGCTCGCGCATAAATCGGAAGCCCTTGCTAAACTAA
Organism: Maratus speculifer; assembly: GCA_964019185.1. Lineage (NCBI taxonomy): Eukaryota > Metazoa > Arthropoda > Arachnida > Araneae > Salticidae > Maratus > Maratus speculifer. The sequence goes on along the minus strand of OZ025296.1, from coordinate 311,320,822 downwards.
AAGAATACGTAGCATTAGTAAAAAATAAATTCGGTAGACCAATAAGATCAATCAGATCTGACAACGCACAGGAATACATAAGCGATGATTTCGAAAACTACTTAGCCGAAAACGGAATAGAACGACAGCTAAGTGTTCCCTATTCTCCCCCCCCAGAATGGCGTCTCTGAAAGAAAGAATAGAACAATAGTAGAAATGGCTAGAACCATGTTATCAGATGCAAAATTACCTAAACATTTTTGGGGGGAAGCAGTAATGACCGCTACGTATCTAATCAATCGATTGCCAACAAAAGCCAATGAAAACAACGCGACGCCCTACGAACTATGGAATAAAAGAAAACCGAACCTTTCAAACATTAAAACATTTGGATGTAAGGCATTTGCCTATGTCGACAAACCTAAGAGAGGGAAATTAGATGAAAAAGCAATCGAGGGAATCATGTTGGGCTACGATCCTAGAAGCAAGGGTTATCGGATCTACACGGGGCAAAATAAAATAATAATTTCTAGAACCGTGAAATTTATCGAAGAGGGCGTTATGAGCGAAGAAATTACTACTACCGAACAAAAACCAGACGATCAGAAAAGGACAGCGGATAGCGTGGAAATTGAGTTAGAAAACGACGATGAAAATTCAATTCAAGCCCCAGCGCAAAAACCGCCCGAGCCTAGAAGGTCGGAAAGACAAAATCGCGGAGTACCTCCTAATCGTTTCGGCATAAGCGCAAATCTATGCCAAATTCAGGAACCGAAAACGTGGACGGATATACAAAACATTGAAGATGATGAAGTTAGGGACAAATGGTTAGAAGCAACAAATGAAGAGATAAATTCGCTGAAACAAAATAATACATGGAAATTAATTAAACCAATTCCGGGAAAACGAGTAATTGGATGCAAATGGACATTCAAAGCGAAAAGGGGAGCGAATGGATCCGTAGAACGGTATAAGGCTAGACTAGTTGCCAAGGGATACGCTCAAAAATACGGTTGTGACTTCGACGAAACGTACGCGCCAGTTGTGTCTCACACGACACTGCGAGCATTTCTGAACGCAGCAGTGTACAAAAATCTGAATGTTACTCACCTAGACGTCAAAACTGCCTTCCTACATGGCGACCTTGAGGAGGAGGTCTATATGTATCAGCCGGAAGGATACATAAAGAAAGGGGAAGAACATAAAGTGTGTAGTCTTAACAAAGCGATTTATGGCCTTAAGCAAGCGGCTAGGGCATGGAACCTAAAAATTAATAAATCACTTAGAAATCTAAATTTCGAAGAATGTGCATCGGACAAATGTCTGTACAAAAGGGTTAAAAACGGAAAGGTTGCATACATAATCGTTTACGTGGACGACATCCTAGTAGCAGGTGACAAACAGGACACCGACGAAATTTACACATAACTGTCAAAACAATACGAAATTAAAAATCTAGGAAAGGTAACACAATATCTAGGGATAAACATAAGACAATCGGAGAACGGAAACCTTGAATTAGATCAGGAACACAAAATCATACAGATCGCAGAAAAGTTCGATCTATTAAACGCGAAACCAACCTACACGCCGATGAGCACTAACTATTTCAGTTTAGACCCTAACGGAAAATTAATGGAAGACAACACAAAATACAGGCAGGCTGTGGGGGCGCTTTTATACATCGCGACCTTAACTAGACCTGATATAGCATCAGTTGTAAATATCCTGGGAAGAAGGAATGAATCGCCAAGAGAGGTCGATTGGGAAGCAATAGAAAAAGTAATCAGATACCTCCTAACCACAAAAAACCATAAATTTGTAATAGATAGAACAGAACCCCCAGTATTAACTGCATATAGTGATGCAGATTGGGGGAACGACAGAATAGACAGAAAATCAACCACCGGAAATCTATTCAAACTAGGAAACAATGTCCTGGCATGGGCATCGAGAAAGCAAAGCTGTATAGCACTGTCTTCCACAGAAGCGGAGTACGTGGCTGCGTCAATCGCCAGTCAAGAAATCATATGGTTACTTGAGTTATTAAACGACCTAGAATTACGCCAGCAAACCCCCGTTACACTATATGAGGACAATTTATCCGCCATAAAACTTACCGAAAATGAGAAGGCACAGATAAAGACAAAGCACATACATGTGAAATACCACCACATACGCCACTTAAGTGAAACAGGCACCATTAAGCTAGTCTACTGTCCCACGAAAAGAATGCTAGCCGATATCCTCACCAAAGCCTTACCAAAAGCACACCTGGAGTATCTGCGTGAAAAACTACAAGTTAAGCAGTCCTCAGTTGGACACAAAAAGGAGGAGTGTCGGAAATAACGAATCGCGTGTGCATGTTTTGTGTCCAATCAGACCGACGATTATTTGTTTGTGAAATGTGCAGCGTGATAGTTTGTGAAATGTGTGACTTTTCTGTGAGGCATGCTTATAACAGAACTATTAATAATCAAGAAAAAAAAACATCTGTGGTGAAATACCATGGGAAACGCTCCTTCAAACTGTGAAGGTTAGTATATTACACCAGCGCTAGGTGGCAGCACCATACAGGCACTTTGCGTCGGAATGTTGTCGTCACAGGAATAAACAGAAATTAAAAGAACTGCTGATATATGCAACTTTCTATTGTGTTTTCTGACTTTAAGACAATGTAACGTAGCTTTTCTTCTCTGTAATTAATATTTTAATATTGTACTTCCAAGCCTTAGTGCTGGAAGAGTATAGTTATAATAATTAGCATCTATTGTCGATGCTGTGGTAATATATTCAAGAATTTTGTCATATTATCCAAGAATTAAATAAAAAGCAGCTTCATCTTACAACGACGTACTATCTGGACCAACATCGAGCATATCAACTAATGATTAATTTGTCTAGTTCTTTTACAGACACAGATGTCAGTCAGAAGACGAAACAGCTCCCAGTTTGAAAGAAAACTTCAAAAGGTAGGAAACCTTTTCCCATTAACTATTCAGTTTTAAATTGATCGAGTGATAAATTACAAGTAGAACTCACTACTCACCCTTCATTTTAAAAATAAGCAAAAATTCGATGTATCCGATTTCGAATTAACGAGAGCCGACTGTATACCGGATAACCAAAAATCTGTTAGTTCCGATTTCCACCACCAGTGAGCACATTCTATTGAAAAACAATCTCTATCCGAAGGAAATCTACCTACCTGAAGATATATTAGTTAATGGAGTAAAGAAAAAAAAAATAACCTGAGCGTAGTTGGGGAGTGGTACATAATATGACAGAGTGTTCAAAAATATATATGATAAAGGGATATCAAAGGTTCAATGATATATCACATGATGAAGTCGGAAAAAGTTAAAAAGTATGATTTTAGGGGACAACTAAGCCCCCAATGATCTGGGAAAATAGATCGTCCCATACTGACTTCCCCTTTGGTCGAATTCTCAAATAAATGTGATATAAGACGCTTGGGCCTAATTACTTAAATAATGGAAAAATTAAAAATAGAATGAAAAAAATTGATGCTACGTATTATATTTGGTGCTACGTATTTACATAACTTACAAATGCACCTAAAAAGAAATAATACATATTTTCTTGTTTGTTTCGTATGAAAAAGAGTATTCTTTCGTGAGAATAACTTTTTTACAAACAGCGTTCAGATATATCTTTTTTTTTTTTCAGAAATATGAATTTTTAAAGCGTTTTTAAAATGTAGGATATTTAGTATAGTTATTTCCTGGACTAAAGTTAACGCTTATAATAGTTTCTGGCTAAATATTTCGTGAGAATAACTTTTTCACATAAAGCGTACTAATTTTTTCATGAATTCAAACTTAGATTTTTGTTGTGTTTATAAATTTATCAAATATCCATTTTTTTTTTTTTTTTTTTTTTTATTTAAGCGGGAATTTCTAAAGCGTTTGTAAAATGTGACGTCACGACAATATAATACATTCGAAGTCTAAGGCTTACTAGTTTCTGACCAGGGAGATTTTCATCCGAGTTATAAAAGTTTTCCAAGAAATTATTTTAAGATTTTTTTTTATTTTGTTTGAAATAGTTTTAATTTAATAACATAATTATTTCCGTTAGACACGCATTACAGTGAATAGACCGTTAATCACAGGGGAAAAAAGTTTCTTTCTACCAAGTATTTTTAATGTATCATTAACGAAACGTGATTTGTGTATATTAAGATATATTAAAGCTGAAAATAACCTGAAGCATGTCCGGAATATATTTTTTGTTATATATTTCATCTTCTTTTCCCCTTTCTTTCTTTTTTTTTTTCTTCTTTTGAAGACTGTCTGACTTCCGTTCTTTCTGATGATTTTCTGTGATATAGACGTAAAGGACAAGATTAATAGAATATGTTAATTTTTTTTTTTTTTTTTTTTTTTGTACCGGAGTAGTTGATTGTTATCTCCATGCATCCTGTTTACTCCTGTATTATAAAAAGGTTTTGTTAGTAACAGAATAATACATTCAACATTTTTCACATACATTTTTTCTCTCTGGGAAAAATTTCCACGCATTAATATATACAATCGATGCTGGATAGAATTTGAGTTTCGTGATTGCCCCAGATCGGAGGCTCGCGGATTATATTCCATCTTGTGGCTAAGTTTGTAGCCTTGCCAACATGTAATAGTGATAAGTTCCTTGCTGGGTGTCGTTCCATGTGGTTTAGTCGGTAGAACGTCAGTGCGCTATACTGATGGCCCGGGTTCGATTCCCGGCATGGAATCTTTTTCACTAGGTTGGCATTTGCGCCTTTTAAGCAATTCAAAATTTGATTTTCATTTGATACATTATAGAATAATACATTCATTGACTTAAAGACAGTCGAGTCTCTCTATAACGAAACTCCATACATCGAATTTCTCTATATAACGAATTTTTAGTAGGAACGGTCCCCTTTTCGCATGATAACATTGAAAACAGTCTGTATAACGAAATATCTATCTCCATATAACGAATTTTTAAATAAATTGGTCTTAATTAATTCAGTTTTAAAAAAGCTTCGAAATCATATAGAATCAATTTTCCATATCTTATTTTTAATTTTTCGTTCAGTGCTGAGTTTTTTTATAAATATCACTTCTCTCCTTATTCTTTAAATCCAACGAGTTCATCCCACCTCCCACACACCTTTCAACATCCTTCTCAAAAGAGTTAATTGGATTGTTAGATATATAAGAGAGGAATTAATGACAGGCACATAAGAGAGGCCTTCAAATGGAGGAAAATGTTAACTACAATTTTTTATTCCTTGCTAAAATTTGAGTATTTTTTTTTTCTTTTTGAGAGAGTAACAATTTTAAAATCAAAACAACTAAAAATTACAGATATCTTCCTCTGAAATTAATGCAAGTCTTCCTTATTTGATTTTCATTAAGCTTTCAAATAAATGTAGGGTAACATCCCCAGTAATTGGCATGCACCAGTGATTGGCACATCCTACAAAAATGCCCTAAAATAAGATTTATATCCAGTGTTTTAAAAATGCAAGACCATATACCAGTTATATGCTGATTTACTTTACAGATTATAACTTTGATTTATGCTACTAAATGACAATAGTGCCTAGGAAAGAGAAACAATTATGGCTTGTATCAAATTAGCCATTTTTGTTGCAAATGCCTCTTCTCTGGATTAAGAAAGGCATTCATTTCAATTTATTATTATCTGATTTATAGTATATTTTAAATTTTAATTGACAACAGTTTTGTTTAGTTGAAAAGAGTTACTTTAATTGTGAAAAAGTCTAAGTGCCAATTACTGGTGATTGCAGCAATTTTTTATAAATATATTTTTTATAAAAATACTTTTTCAAATATTTTTGCTTTTAGTGGGCAAAATAGATGCAAAGATATGCACTCTTTGATTAAAAAAAATTGCAAGTAAATATTTTATTTCTTGTTAATGAAAATAGAAGTAAGTTTAAAGACAAATCCTTAATGTGCCAATTACTGGGGATGTTACCCTATATTCTCTTTTTTGAAACAGCTTAAATGATTAAGAAATAAAATGTTAGATTAATATATATTTTTAAACATTTAAAATTCTTAATTAAAAAGATAAAAAATGTTATTTGTTCAATATTTACACATTAAATACGATTTTTAACATCATTCTCTATACATCGAATTTCTATATAACGAATTTTTTACTGGAACGATGGATTTCGTTATATAGAGACTCGACAGTATTTTCTTAGGTAATTTAAGCCTGGCTGGTGCTTCTCTTTAAGGCTGTACATGAATTGAAAGGGGCAACTTTATGACATAAGTTTTAATTCATTTTTATTCGGAAACGCATGAAAATGGAAGATGTTGCTGTCCAGAATCTGTATAGTTGAAAGAACGTTTCCCCATCCCCACGTCCTTTTTTGTAAGCACAATAGATTTTTTAGAAAATACGATCAAAGTTGATGTTTTGAACCAAATTTCAAGACGAAAGCAAAAAATCAATTTGAATATGCAATTTTTAATATATGAACATCATTTTGTCTTTTTGAGTAGTGAAGCTTATTTTTCTTTTGATTGTAAAAACAATATTTTTTGATGACTCCGAAATTCAGAAAAATCCAAAGTTTGGACTTGGTAAATTCCCGAGGATTCCGAACTTCAGACATTCCACTGCTTTTGGTTTGAATCTTATCTTTACCTCATGAACACAGCATATTTTAATTTCAAAATTGTAACCGCTGATTTTTAATTCTTTAATTTTAACCAAAATGTGTGATGTCTGATTTCTTCTTACCTCCTCCCACCCCCTTGTCAAATTATCCCCCTCCCTCCACACACACTGTAAAAAATGTCAGATGTTTCTGGATATGTAAAAATGCACTGTGATCAAAAACGAAAATATACAGTTAACTCTTCAACTCACCTAAGGTTTCGAAAAACGTTCCTTTACCTCTAAAAATCCCAGAAAGTTATTTGTTTTCGAAATTTAAATAAGAATTTATAAAAATTAATTTTTATTAGCTGCCCGTCCATTTCGGAAACGTTTCTAAGTAGTTTTTATAGTACAATAATCACTTTTTTCAAATCAAAATATCACTTATTCTGATTCTATCAATTCTCAAGTAAACATTTTCAGCTGCATAACTGATTTTGTGCATGCAATTGTAGCAAAATAATATCAATTTTCATATTAATGTTAATACTGTTAATATTGTATGTTTGTCTATTAATCGTGCTCTCTGAATATCAAAATATTTTCGTATGAATGGGTAGCACCCGAATAAGTGATATTTCCATTTGAGAAAAGTGATTATTGTACTGTAAAGGCTACTTAGAAACGTTTCCGAAATGGACGGGCAGATAATAAAAATTATTTTTCATAAATTTTTCTTTAAATTTCGAAAACAAATAGCTTTCTGGGATTTTTAAAGGTAAAAGAAATGTTTTAGAAACCTTAGGTGAGTTAGAAGAGGTTACTGATGTATATTTTCGTTTTTGATTACAGTGCATTTTTACATATTCAGAGACATCTGACATTTTTTACAGTGCACACTGCAAGCGTGACATCATTTGTGGTCATCACCTTGTCACAAATTTTATTTCAATACCTTAAGGGTGTATTCGAGAAAATAGTTTTCCCCCCTCAACAGCTCGAAATTTTCCGATACAATTTCAAACTCATTTTTAAAGGTAAAGACATGAAATCTGCTGAGATGATTTTTGAACGGATGTATGAGGTGCCGTGTGATGTCATTTTATGGTCCATTCATTAGAATTTGATTTATAAACAATTATCTTCTCAGTATGACCCTTTTTTTTCGTTCCCGATCTCCCGCTTCGGAAAAATCGGTTCAAAATGCCGTTTTTGATGGCTTTCTTTGCAATATTTTCTGCATTTATCAAAGAATCGACAATCACGGCAACTTGTGTACTTTCTAAATAAGACAATTTGCTAGTTTGATGCACTTGAGAACAAAAATGAATTTAAAAATAAATCGGAAAATAAGCAGTTTGAATCGAAACACACCCTTAAGTTATAAAAAAGATTTGTAAATAACAAACCGAATATTGCGAAATCGTTTATTACAGCTATGGTTCCACGTGAACATATAAGGTAAATATACGTCTAAGGTAACGTATAAGGTAAATATACCTCTCTTCAAAATACGTAAATATATACTCGTCCTACTTGGTGTGATTTCATTTTACGCTCAATCCATTAGAATTTGATTGATAAACAATTGTTTCCTCAGTAGAGCCTTCTTTTTCGTTCCCCGATCTTGCGCTTCAGAAAATTCGGTTCAAAACGCCGTTTTTGATAGCCTTCTTTTGCAATATTTTCTGCACTTATCAAAAAATCGTCCAACACGGCACCTTGAGTAGTTTCTAAATAAGACAATTGGCCAGTTTTGTGCGTTTGACAGAAAAAGTGAGTTTAAAAATAAATCAGAAAATAAGCGGTTTGGATTGAAATACAGCTCATATTCAAAATATTAGAATAATTACCTTTTTTTTAGAAATTGAAAATATCGTTTGGTAATTTAATGTCTTTTAATGAAAATATGCAAACAATATTTTTATTAAGAACTTATTGTTGATTAAACTTACTTGTTATCTTAAATTTAATATCATTTTTGAAAAGATTAATTGTAAAAAAAATTATTTTGAAAAGTGAAAATATTAGAATATTTATTCAAGTGGTTCAAAATATTAGAATATTTCACATTAATTCTCCTTTAATTATTACCAATTCTTAACTGGTGGCATCATTGATTAAATTCAGACTATTTTATTTAAAATCAATATTCTTTTTTGCAGTTTGTTTCTTTTTCGTCTTAAAATGGGCCGTGTGAGTGATATTCCTGAATCTACTAAACTTCGTATGGTTGATTTGTATCGGCACGGTAAAAATCAATGTTTTATAGCGAATTATTTACATTGTTCGCAATCGAGCGTTAGTAAAATACTAACACAATATTCAAAAATTGGAAAATTTCAAAATAATCGCCGAAATGGTGGCCGAAAACCAAAAACATCTGCTAGAGATGACAGGAAACTGAAGCGTATAGTTAAGAAAAACCGTTTTAAAAGTGTGCGATTCTTGCACCGAAAATGGAAAGAAGAAGGAGTTGAAGTTTTTACATCGACAACATTAAGACGTCTCCATAAATTTAAATTTGAATCTCGTGTACCGAAAACAAAACCTCTCATGACTCCAAGACAAAAGCGTATAAGATTGATTTGGTGTAAATCAAGACGTTTATGGAGCAATGAAGATTGGAAAAATATATTATTTAGTGATGAAAGTATGTTTTGTGTTTCATATGGTAATCAAGGTATTCGAGTTTGGAGAATGAAGCAAGAAGCATTTGATAAAGAATGCCTTAAACGTTCCGTAAAATTTGCTGCTAGTGTCATGGTTTGGGGTTGTATGAGTTCAGAAGGACCTGGAAAGTTACGCATCGTCTACGAAAAGGTTAACTCTCTGATATATGAAGAAATTTTAGAATATTACATGATTCCATCATCAGAAGATTTATTTGAAGATGATTTCATCTTTCAACAAGATTTAGCGTCCCCGCATACCTCGGTGTCAGCTAAGAATTGGTTCCGCCAACGCAACATTAAGGTACTTCCTTGGCCACCAAATTCACCAGATCTTAATCCCATCGAAAACTTATGGTGTATAATGAAGAAAAAACTTCAAGAAAATCCTCCTTCAAGTAAAACTGAGTTAGTGGCACGTATAAAGTTTATTTGGGCTAATATTGATAGAAATGTTTGTTGTATCACATTTGTATATAGTATGCAAGATCGATTGTACGCTGTTATGAAAGCTAAAGGGGATGCTACAAAATATTAACTACCATTTACTTCATATTCATAAGGTAATATTGTTGCGTAAAATAAAATATTCTAATATTTTGAACCAATCTAAATTTTATTCTAATATTCTGATGTGTTTAAGGAAGCTGTATACCTAATTTATTGTGCTGTATTTTATATTTTATAAATGTTAAAATCTTATCTAAACATTCCAGATTTAATTTATAAGAAATTTAATTGCATTTACTTAGTATAAAAAATAAATAAATGACAAATAATTTTTTCTTATTACTTTTTCTCAATTATTCTAATATTTTGAATATGAGCTGTACACCCTTAACCGTTTGAGTCTTAAGCAGCGCGATCGCGTTGTTCAGCTTTTATGTCGACAAAACCCAGCACATTTCGAACATTGTGGTCAACTGTTGGTGCGCCGATTGGTACTTATCGACGTAAAATAGAAGAAGCGCCATCTCTCGCATTTATCGACATAAAAGAAGCGCTATTGGATTACTTGGGTCTTTTCGGCATAAAGTAAAAGATATCTATCTCGCTACTTCGGTCTTTTATAAGTAAAAAAAAAAAAAAAAAAAAAAAAAAGAAAAACAAACAAATAAGTGCTATCGCGCTGCTTGGGATTTTTCGACAGTGTTTTTTCAAAAGCCTCTGGGACTCAAACAATTAAAAAAATTTTAAGGAACGACGAACTAAGATACACAAAAAATTATGCATAAAATTTACAACTTCAAAATTCATCATACTTGTAGGCGTTTATACATTCGTGTATATATTATGTATTATATATTTATGTAATAAAAAGTATATTGTTCACCTTTCTGTTGTTTTTAAATGGTCACTTCCGATTTCAGAAAGTTTAGTTCCAGTGCATATTATGAGCTATAACTTTGCTTTTTAGGCACGTTCGCAATTATATAAATACATAGCACGTATAGTCATCGTTCAGTCCGTCCGTCTGTCCGCATATAACAGAGCAAAAACTAACCCAACCAAATCGTTTGAAATTTAAAATATATAATTGTTGCATAATTTTATCGAGCCATTTTAAATTTTATGAAAATCGGATGTATAGTTAATTACAGGGACAATCAAAAGTATCCCATTACATTACGGTCAATGGAGAAAAAATAGTTTCAAGTGCATTTTAATGATTTACACTCTTTGGAACATAATAGGATTGATATGAATCTATAAAGTACGTACTAAAATATATATTCTGTGCAATCTGTGGTGAAATAAATACTTATTATTAATTTTCAGGGCCACACAAAAGTATTCCACAACGTAATGGTATACGAAGATACATTTTCATATATAATGAATTGATGTTAGATAAACTGAATGTAAAAGTTTGAAAAAGAAAATAAATTATCAAATTAGCATAAGCTCTTTAACAATTTTCTTTTGTCAATTAACTACAGCTTTCTCTCCATTGTTTTCTTCCAAGAATACAATCGGGTACAGAAGTAATACAAAGATTCATTGCTTGAAAATAGCTTTATGTGATTGTGCTCTACATATGATTTTTCAGAAATCTGCAACATATTAGCCTTCCAGGGGGAGGAGAAGTAAACTCTTTTCTCTTTTTTTTTAAACGGGCACTTGACATATGCACCAAAGTGGCTCACATTAGATGACCTTATTAGATGCGTTCGCAATCTTAGCATCTTCAATCTTAGCAATCTTAGCGTATAGCATCTATAGTCGTCGTCTGTCCGCGTATAACAGAGCGAAAGATACCTAACCGAATCATTTGGAATTTAGAGTATATAATTGTTGCATAATTTTGTTAAGTCATTTCAAATGGTGTGCAAATCGTATGTATAGTTATATTACAGGAGAATCAAAAGTATTCAGTTACGTCACGCCAATGGAAAAAAATAGTTTCAAGTGCATTTTAATCATGTTACACTCTTTCGAACTTAATAAAACAAGGTAGAACCCGTCGAATTTCGACGAAAGAAAATGTTTAAAAAGGAATTGTTTCATTGACTTATAATAAACTTGCAAAATTAGTTATAGAAAAAATGCATTTTCAATTGGTAAGTCTAACTCTTAAACAAACGATATTTAACGCCAAATCAACAAAATACTATTTCTATAAAACTGAGCTGTAGAAATTGTCAAAATTAAACTTTAATCGTACATGTAAGAAGTAAAAAATAATTAATATCTATTATTATGATAAAGTTATCAATTTAGGTTCTTATGCTAGTATTCGAAAATGAAAAAGATTAGTTATTAAACTTTAAATCAATTATAGAATTTTTTCCCATGAAATCTAAACCCGGCATCATTTTCATCATATCAAAATTTGTAAATGCACATTTCGTATCTTTATTCACCTTTTCAGAAAAAATTGGCATTTTAATTTGATCATTTTGATTCAAAATTTGAAGTCTCAATACTATTAGATGAAACAGATATTAAACTGTTTATATTCTTTTACGCGTAAATCAAATTTTGTAAATAAAATCAAAATTCACCGGTTTTAAAACAGAAAATATTTAAATTTCATTTTTCCCCTTTTAATGAGAAAACGGCAAAATAAAGATATAGTAATTAGTTTTTTCTCATTTTTCCTTTTCTTTTAATAGAAATGAAGTACTCCTGTTGCCACAATTAGAAAGTTTTATTAAAAACTACAAAAAAAATTAATATTTCAAAAACAAATTAAGATACAGCTTTCAAACAAATTTCATTTAAAAGTACATTTTTTTTTCCTACACGATGGTGTAAGAATTGAAAATAATTTGTAATAGCAAAAATTGCAATACCGAAATTTCATTTAAAATTTGAAAGTGTTGCCATTCGCAAAATGACGTATGCGTTACGCACAGATACGTTTGGCCTTTATAATATAGATTGATATGCATAGTCTAATATATGACAAGTATAGTCTAATATATATATTCAGTACAATCTGTGGTGCGAATAATACTTGTTATTAATTTACAGGCCACACAAAGGTATTCCATTAAGTAATGGTATACGGAGAATATATTATTGGGGGGATGTTTTAATTATATTAAACTATTTCGCATTTTATGAAATTGATATGCGTCGCTAAGGTTTACTACACACTATTTTCTGTTTAATAGAAAGCAGATAGTTTTTACAGGAATACACAAAAGATTTAGACCAGTACACTGTATCCGAAGTACCATATACTATAGCACTAAGATTTGAATATTTTTAAGACTTCGTTATAGTACGAACGCACCTCATTTGCTACTCTTGACGTACACTACCAACTTGTTATTATCGCTGAACCAAATATCAGGTGTTTTCGGAATCCTAAATGTTTGAACTTTAATGGGCCTCCGTGGCCGAGTAATTAAGACGCCGCTCTGCTAATCTGGAAGTTGTGGGTTCGATTCCCGCTGGCTCCATTGCACACACACTTTGTGTGGAGCTCCTGATTGTATTTCTCTTGTGAACTAAATTTCCTTGTGCTATCTCGTCCTTGTATATTGACAATGACTAATAAGCAGACTTCCATGTCGAACACACAAGTCAGATGTATGTTATTCAAATAAAATAAAAATGAAAAAAAAGCTTTAATTTAAAATAATGAAAAAAAAATGAAAATTTTCTCAAAAACAACAACTTGAGGATAGGCACATTCCTTAAAAGAAAATTTTCCGTAATCCCTACAGAAGAAATGCCATAAAATTATAATTGCTCAGTCGGACGCGTCTCCAAAATGGAATTTTATTTCAGCCTAAAGAAATCCACTTTCACATATTACAATGCATAAAATTATTGTGTTTATTTAATATGGTAAAACATTAAAATTAGATTTCAAGTTATATGTGGCAGATTGTGTTTTAGACAGATTTTCGACTTAACAGGTGTAATTGTATGATTTTCCTTTCGTAGACATCATGCTATTTTTCATGTTTAAGACAAAATCCCGTTATATATACAGGTTCTGTTTTTATAGGATTTACAGTGTTTTCGACTCCCGATTTCCACTGTTAAAAATTTGCAACAAATTGTCTATTCATTCGGCCGTTTCGGTTAAAAAAGTGTCATATAACCGTACTTTAACTCTCTTCCGACAACATTATTGCTCATATAATGATTAAAATAGAGTTAATTTATAACTATGCAACCGTTGAAAAATAAATATTTAAATTTAAATTTAAACAGGTTGGAAATTGCACGTGAAGCGTTGCAAATGAGGTGCGTTCGTATGATAACGAAGTTTTAAAAATATCACTCTCATATATCAACCTCATAAAATTGTAAATAATTACAATTAAAATTCGCACCAAACAATGTTCTCCCTATACCATTATGCAATGGAATACTTTTGTGTGGCCTTGTAAATCAATAACAAATATTCTTTGCACCACATATTATGCAAAATGTATATTATAATATGTACTTTATAGATGCATATCAATTTTATTATGTTCGAATGAGTGCAACACCATTAAAATGTATTTGAAACATTTTTCTCCATTAACCGTAATGTAACGAAACCCTTTTGATTGTCCTTGTAGTTGAATTATGCATCCGATTTTCATAAAATTTGAAATGACTCGACAAAATTACGTAATAATGATGTATTTTAAATTTGAAACGATTCAGTTGGGTAGTTTTTGCGTTGTTATATGCGGACAGACAGACGGACAGACGGACAGACTGAGCGACAACAATGGGTGCTACGTATTTACATAATTACGAACGCACCTAAAAAACAGTCGAATGATTGGATAGCTTGTTGCAAATTTTTACCAGAAACCATTGTTCCCTTTATTTCTCCCCCCCCCCCCCCATCAAGCTTTTTTTTTCCCTTGTAACATTGGACCTGCCAATACTATCTCCAAGAAAATTCTGGGCGTGATTTTATTTTTCAAAAATTTAACCAAAAAAAACTGTTATGGTTTATTTATGTGCAAAATCTGAAAAAAAAAAAGTGTGATTTTTATTTTTATTTTACCGTTAATTTTCTCTAATCCACAAAACTTGATCAAAGATGCACGGATTAGAGAATTCTGCAAATGCCTTGGCGGCGAGCGACCGGCATACGTGTTGCATGAATTTCCCAGAATCCTTCTTTATCCCCACAAGTAAAATTTTACTTTAAAATTTGCCTTATTTAATTAGAGCCTTCTCTCGATTCGATAAGGCACAAATTTATATTTTAAAAAATTGGCGACAAAAAATTAAAAATTTTGTTAAAGGCTCCCGTCGCGAAAAGGTTCGATTTGCGGTCTGTGTCAGAATTTAAAAAATACACAAAAAAGATATCCTATTTGACTAGCTTAAAAAAAAAAAAAAAAATGAATTTTCTCTCCCCAAGTTAAAAAGTTGCGTTAGCAACCTGTTTGGAGGTGAGGGGGGGGGGGAGCTTATCTTATCTCTATTTCTATTACCAAAACTATGTTCGTCTTAAATTTTCGTGAATGGCCATCAGTTGTTACTATTTATGGTAAAATCCCATTTGATCTACATAAAGTATAATTTTCGATTTTGCATTCATAAACATTGCTGTAACTTAAAAAAAAAAAAAAAAAAAAAAAAAAAAAAAAAAAAAAAAAAAAAAATGATCTTATTAATTTGCGGGGGGGGGGGGGGATGCCTTTCGATTAAGAGTTAGAAAGTACACAAGTAACAAAAGCCCGCTGCACGTTAAAAATTTTTGAATTTCACCCCTTCCCTGCGATTCCTATATTCCTTTTAAACGGACTATAAAAGTTTTCCGATATAGACAGGTTTCGTTGCATTATGTTCCATTCGATGCAGAATAACAAATAACATGGTATGAAAAGATTTGTGTGTGTGTGTGCGTGTGTGTGAATCGTGAAAATTTTGGACTTTTGGCGTCCTCTCCAATGATTATGTGGGACAGATCTTTGGGGATCCTGAAGACTGGAACGTTCCGTTTAAATGGGGACACGCGGAAACATTAGTCCAAAACAAACATAAAAGAAAAAAATGATTAATTATAAAATAAGATTAACCATCAGCAAACTAATTTTTACCATTAAATCAAGATGTTTCAGCAAAAATCAGATTTTCTTATTCTGAACATATAATTTCCATTAAGTTTAATTGAATTCATTACAAGATTCGTTCCATCCGAATATTCTCGGAATTGTATTTTACTTTTATTTTACTTTCTTCAATTAAAAATTGACTACTCAAAATTTCATCAAACTAATAGTTCTCTAAAATAAGAGTTCTCACACGGATTTTTCAATTAAAAAAAATAACATCTTAAAAAGTTTTTTTTAAACCTCTGTTTAAAGAAAATGCCTGCCACGATTGAGCCAGATTTATTTGTAAGATATTTATGATTATACGTTACAGGCACTGAAGATCTCAGAGTAACATGTGCTTGCCAATTTTTCCCCCCTCAAGTATGTCAAGTTAAGACTATAATTAATATAAGGCATGCTTAAAATTTCACTTACATGCCATTCCTGTTTTTAAAAATATTGACCTCGCACTTCTAATGATGACCAAATAAAAATAAAAAAGTCAACTCTTTGTGTATCATCCTTTCTCTTTGACGTCTTTTAAAAACTGGAATAAAAATAAACGTAAAAGACAAAGCGTACGGGGAGCATAACCGAGGTAATGCCATTCATATAATAATACCAAATAAAAAAAAATTGGAACGATGAAGTCTATTGTATCCTTCCTTACAGTCCTAATTCTCTCTTTTTAAATCACAGAAAGAACAACAGGCTGATATTTTCTCTCCGATTGTCTTCGAATTGTATCTCATCATCTATTAGTTATTGGAGGAAGAGGATTTTCTATCTTCCTGAACCAGATATGAGGAATATCAAAAGAAAGTTACCGTTCTGCTTGAATTCTCCTCACTCCTGTCACTTTCCACGGCACAATTACATCATATGTATGTTGCCATTTGGTACATTTTCATTGTTCTGTGTTTAACAAAGCCTCGCAAAAAATGTTTAATTTTTTTTTAAAAAGTAATAGATTTTTTTCTTGTAAAATAATAAATATATTTTTTTCTTTCACTTTAAAATTCAGGAATAAAAATCTTCTGCGGATTCAAGATTTTCTGCAAGATTTTTTTTTATTGTTGTTGTTGTTTGTTACTTACCCATCATACGTAGTATAGGGTAAGTCTTGCAATCGTTTTGAAAATCGAAAAAAATTTTTTGACGGATTTACACGTTTTAGATAGTGGAGATTCCGAAAAACATATTTTTAGAAAAAAATTTTTGCCGTCCGTCTGTCTGTCTGTCTGTCTGTCTGTAAACGCTCTATCTCCCGAACAAATTGAGATAGAGACTTGAAATTTTGTATGTAGTTAGTATGTAAGAATGGGACGAACCCTATTTAATATCCGCAACCTCGATTATCCGGAACTATTTTTTTCGGACTATTGAAAAATTCGTTCTGATGAAATGTATATAAAAATTTTCGAATTTTTTTGTTCTAAGGAATGGACGTAAAAGGCAATAAAATAACACACATTTTGCATATAGAACGAAGTCGATCGGATTATTAGTTGCTGAGATATTTGTAATCTTGTTTTCCACATTCTTCGATTTTTCATGACCCTGTATTTCATTCAAATTTCAATTCAGAAGTATATTTTAATTGGAAATGAGACGCTTAATCCGACGCAGTTAATTGTTAGTCAATAGAATTATTATTTTTGGAGTTATAAGGATGTTTCTTTTACGCAGCTCGGTACTACTTGAGTAGTTTGGCGTTTTATATAATTTGTCGAAATTGGTACATCAGCAGTTCTTTAATATAGCACTACTATGTATATTAACAATATTTAAATTTTGTTTATGAATTGCAATGCATTGTATAAATAATTTCACATGTTTTATTTTCATATACATATCCATGATGGGTAAGTATTACGGTGGCCCCCAACGACTAGTTTTTTTTTTCTTTCTTTTTTTCCCGCTGTTTTGTGCTTTTTTTTTGTTGACCATTTTTTAACTAGAACTTTTTTGAAAACTTTCACTGGTAAAATAAGAAAAAAAAAAAAAAAAAAAAAAAAGATGCAAACTACACTTTTTTTGACAAAAAAAAAAAAAAAAAAAGAATTTAGTGTTGGTCGGCTTATAGCCTATCAGAAGCTGAAAATTTCGCATATTATCAATCCAAAACCTGACCCAAATCTGAAATATTGAAACGTAATTCTCACAAAAATTCAAACAAAAGAAAATAAATCCAGATTTAAAAGTTATTATGAAAAGCAGCTACAAATATCTAATATCAATTTTACTTCTGTTAGTTAAAAAATGAATATATATAATCTCATTTATATTCAAATATAGGTTTTTTTTTTTCAATTGCAAACAACAGACTTTTTTTTTTTTTTTTTTTTTTTTTTTTTGAAAAATCGGTTCAGCCCGAATTTGTCCTAAGTCCGAACATTTAAATACAACCCAACTTGCAAAGAAAAAATATAGCGTCAACTCGACCTGAACCAAAACACAAACCATGTCGGATTCCGGTAATATCGAACTACCAATCGAATCATTTAATGAATTTTTAAAAATAAAAGAGAATTAACAATAGTTATATTAATTAATTAAAATGTAATTAAATATTTTGCGTATTATACGCGAACAAGATTATTATTTTTTTATTTTAAAAATCGCTTTAATTACAAAAATCTTAAATAATCTATCACTTTTTTTAACATGTACGATAATTTAAATTTTCATGTTTATAAATTATGTTAGGAATATACACTATATGGTTATTAGTAACCGGACACATTCAATTTTAGACATTGTGTCGAATATTTAAACATTTACTTGTCGGATTTTTCTGGAACTTCAGGATTATAGAGATGATGTTTCACCTCATATTTATTAAAGTATGTTTGATAAGGATATCTAAAATTGAAAGTGTCCGGTCATTAATAACCATATAGCGTATCGTTATTACTATATAGAAATTAATATTATTATCATTCTCCGTATGAATAATTTTGTAACAATTTTCTCTTTAACATCGCATTAATTTGTAGTTCGATCAGTGAATAAGATTTTTTATCTTTCATTTATTATTATTATTAAGTATAAATAAAATTGTAATTACTTGCTGAAGTTATTCCTCACTAATCCCAATTACATATAATTAAATCCAGTGTTGGGTATGAACGAGCTCACTGAACGAAAACTCACTATTTGTGAACTTTGAACTGAACTTAGCTCACTATTTTATAAACGAGTTTGAACTGAACGGAAACTCAAAAAATAGACGAGTTTGAACGAAATTTACGTTCAAATTTACGTTCAATTTTTTCATAATTTTTCATAAATTTTTCCAGATATCAGTACACTTTTTCCCTGTTTCAAATGCCATTTAGAGGCCTACACGAACCTCAGGACGGGTTAAGTCTGGATATCACTTCTCTGGGTAGTATCCTAGTCTTACTTCTTCTGCTGACTCGGGTCGCACCGAACCGGACCTGGGCTGTATACAATTTCGCCGAAAATAGATATATACAGTAAACTCTCTGTACAAGGTTGACTCTGTAAGGCGGAAATATGTCTAAATCGGAAATATTTTAAAAGAAAGCATAAACATCGCAGCCTATGGCACTTCTGCGTAAATGGAGATTACAAGCAGACTAAGATAAGTTTTTTTGGCCAGAACTCTTCCGTAAGGATAAATATCAATGTCCTGTAGAAATGTACTCGGGGTCGGGCCGGGTTCGGTGCGAAATGTCATCTTTTTTTTCGGGCCGGGCCAAGCTCGGGCCTAGTTTTTAGCTATTATATCGGGCCGGGTCGGGCCTTGTTTATAGCTATTATATCGGGCCGGGTCGAGCCTTGTTTTTAGCTATTATATCGGGCCTGGTCGAGCCTTGATTTTAGCTATTATATCGGGCCGGGTCGGGCCGCTAAATTTTCTCTATGAGCCGGGCTGGGCTCGGGCCGAAATTTTTATTTTAATATCGGGCCGGACATTTTTTTTTTTTCTATGGATCGGGCCTGGAAATTTCCGTCCGTGCATACCTCTATCTTACATATCGAATAATCAAATGATTAGTTCACAAAATTTTGTAAATTTGGACAGTAATATCCAAACATAAAAAAAGGTGAACTTTTTAGTGAACTTCGTTCACTTTTACAAATGAGTTTGATTTGGACGAGTTCGTTTTTAAATTTTTGAATTTGAACGTGAACTTAAATCACTTTTCAGAAATTGAACGTGAGTTTGAGTTAGTTCGTTTATTTTGTGAACGTGCCCAACGCTGATTAAATCCTTTTTGAAATAGCAGCAATTTTCTTACATCTTTTTTTTTTCCCATATTGAATTGGAAAAGAATTCCGTTACAAGGCGCTATTCATCTCAATGTGTCTAATTTCTACGAATCATGCAATCCAAACACTTATTTAGTAGCAACTTTAAAAGAAGATTGCATACAAAATTATGGAGTGCGTCACTTTATATTTAAATAATCTGTTATTACAGCTTTACAAGTAACAAAATGAGCGAGCGAGATAAGGTTTAAGATCTCAATCTTTGTATTCTCATCTTTTCTTACTTGTTTCCAAATTTGTTTGGTTGTCACGTATAAGTAATAAAAGTGAATCTTAATAGTAGCAATTATATTCCACGCAGCTTGCATAGAAAGTTTTCGGTTAAAATTTCTAAAACTTTTATCTTTATCCTTTAAGGGGACACAGTACCTTAAAATCGGTCAAAATATCAATTTATTTTCTTTCTAGCTCACAGGCTATCATAGCCTGAGAGCTTATGTGCCCGTCCGTTCTGTATGTACGTGCGTAACGCGATAACTCATGATAAAAATATCCGATCCACATAAAATTTTGTATATAAGTATATCCCGATAAAGCGCTTCCCTGATTAGTTTTTGGAGTTCATTCGATATGTATAACAGTGGGGACGGGGGGGTCGTGCCCCTCCCTTTAATTGATATAAATGGGTTTTTCATGCAGAATTATCAATTTTAGATATAGGATCATTCTGGTTGGGCGCCTCCGTGATTGGTATTAGGTTTTCATTGAATAAGTATATACAGGGGGAACGGGGGTTCTAATGCTCCTCCCTTTAATTTATATAAATGGGTTTTTCATGCAGACTTATCAGATTTCGTTCAAATCTCTAAATAATTTTGGAAGTTTAACGGTTGAGTATAAAAAAGGCGGATAACTTCTCTTAAATTATATAAATGGGTTTTTATTAAGAATTTTCCAATTTGCTCTTAATTTTGGATATAGCTTTTTTATATGATAAAGTATATCCCTGATTAGTTTAATGGGTTCAAAAATTAAGTATAAAAGAGGAAAGGGAAGTTATTTCCCCTCCTTTAATTTTTTTTTTTTTTCGAACGGAATTAACCCTTCAAAGTATAAGGCTGTAATATACAATTAGTATGCGTAGCCTGTGAGCTCAATGCCATCAGTTTAACTGGGCAGTATTCTTTTTATTTTAAAAATATTAACTGAAAGTTTCTTTAATTATGAATATTTTGACACCTCGTTTTTACCTATACAACAATTATATCTTGATATATTGTAAATTTTGTTAATAGATGCAGCGCATTGACCCATGCAAACGAAAACTTTATACTGATTTTTTCTCCATGTACATATTTTATAACTTGTTTGTTTCTATAAACACTATGGGTTTTTTTTATTATTTACATAAAGGTTTGAAATTGTTTTTTACTTGTTCTTCATGGGGTATTTAACATTTTTATGCATGGATTTAACATTCAAAAATATAATTATTTTTCAAAAAATATTGAAATTGAGAGTTTGTTGAATTTCAATCATTTTTTTAATACACATAAGAGAATCGCACATCTAAAATGAATCGTACTCTAATCCATGCACAGTTATATGTAGTACATTTTAAAGAAAGTGAAAAAAATCGAAGCCAAAATATTCATATTTATAAAAGTAATAGAGATTTTTTTAAAGTTAATTTAAAAAAAATAATTGTGATAAATTTTAGTAAAGTAGGCTGTTTTTTTTTATTTAATTTTTTTAATTAAATATCATGCCACCACATTTAAAATGATAATAATAATAATAATTTTAGTAAAATAGGCTGTTTCGCTTTTTTTTTTTTTTTTTTTTTTTTTTTTTTTTTAATTTTTACTATTGACTGTTTTGCTACCACATATACACGTATTACAATATTATTCAAAATTGAAGATATGGTTTCAAAAGTACTGTGCCCGCTCGTGATCGTAAAATTATCGTACAATATCTTTCGAAAAGTGAAAAAAAAAGTTTTTAATACGATTTGATGAAAATTGGCAGATTAGCAGAGTTTAAAAACTTTAGTTCAAGTAAAAATATAAAATATTCTAAATATTAATGAAGATTAATCCCATAAGGATTAATCCCATATCAAATATCATAATTCTGATTTGATATATCAAAGGTTTTTAATAAATTCTGATATAATAAAAATCTAAACAAACCTAAAAAATGCGTGAAGAATTGAAAGATTTCAAATTAAAAAAAAAAAAAAAAAAAAAAAAGAAAAGAAAAAAAAAAAAAGAAAAAAATACAAAGAATTACTTTTGAAACATGTTTCATAAATAAATATTTTCGTCTCTTTAATTAATTTTGGTATTTGTTTATTTCAACTCTTCTAAAAAGCTCCTTAAAGTCTACCTAGTGATTCATAACTTTAATGTATTGAAAAGTAATTTTGTATTTTTTCATTAATGAGCATTAAATTGAATTTAAAAATATTCGAATTTCTCCAAGAACACGGAGCCGTTCCCTGGCGGATATCGTACCAATAAGGAAAGTCTCCATACGGGCATACTCAGAAAATTCTGAAAAAAAAAATACAGAATTTTCTTTTCATGTGGATATATATGTTTATAAAAAAATTGGCGGAACCTCGATAGAACGTTCGTAAAAAAATAATGAACATTTCGTTTATTTGGCAATTTATCGCCGGTTGGCAGCGAAATAAAATTTCAAAAGTACTTTTTGGTCTAATACTTTTTAAGGCAAAAATGTTTCATGTTGAACTATTTTTAAAAATATTTATTTAAATAACTTTATTTTTTTTTTTTTTTCGATTTTAATCTGTTATAACTATAGTTTGGTCATATGTATATTTATAATGAAAATTAGTTATGAAATTTTATAAATTAAAATTAAAATTAAATTAATTAGATTTGTTTGAATCTCAAAATTAAGTTCAATTGAGACTCTGTATTCAAATTCGTTGCTATGGAAACAAAAACTTATTCGATATTGAAATGTATTTGCTGCAGCATTTTTCATCTAGTCTGTGTTTTGGAATACGCTTAAATATATGAAAATATATTTTTCAATGTGAAAATATTTTTTATATACATAATTATTTTTACAGTATTAAAATTAAATAACTACTGCAAAAAGAGAAATATATGTATAATACAATATAATATATACATTAAACTCACTCATTGTGTAAGTTTAAATCCATCAAATACCATTTACACGCATTCCAAAAATCTATTAACAAACAACTTTCAGTTGCATGAAAATCGTTTGCTTTTGGCGAAGAAAAATGCTGCTCGCCAAATCGTGTAACCATTTCGTCTTTTTACGGCAAATATTCGAAAGTATTTTTTTTTTTTTTTTTTTTTTTTTTACAAAGTTTCTACTGTAATTCCGTCGTTAAATTTGATTGATCTTTTATTTCATACATGAGTAGTTTAATTAGTATTTTTTTTTTCAAAAAAAATCTGAGTATGCCCAGTATGGAGACCTTCCTTGCAAGTTCCTAATCGCGCTAGATACTGCTCCCTACTTCGCTTATCAATCTTGAAGGGTATTTTCAGCATGGCAAGTCTATTGACAGTTTCTATACTCTTATCATACTATTTCAACTCTGTTTCTTTTGTGATTTGCCGTCCCAATCTTAAGGTATCCGGTACTTTTGGAGGCTCCCCCCCCCCCCCCTCTAACTCTACTTTTGATGCATTTTTTGGTACTTTTCAGAGTAATCTAACACAGAATTTAAATAATAATAATAATAATAAATATATATAATATCTATGCAACTTTTTAAAATTTTGAAAAATTTTAAACTTTTTTTAGCATTTTTTTTTTTTTTTTTTTTTTTTTTTTTTTTTTTTAACGGTTTCGGCTCTATAAAAACGAAAAATGTATATAACACAAATCTTTTTTTTTTAACATATACATATCAGGCACTCTTGAGTGTAATGAACTATAAACTAGACAATATACAGAAATCCAAAAGAGATATAGCTGATTATATAAAATTACATAGAGAATTTCAGTAATTTTACGTGTAATTCTTCATAAAAATAGCTATACATCAATAAATAAGTGACTTAGATCTGATTTAAAAGTTCATTGCACTCTAGAAATCACCAAAAAGCTACAGAATAAATTTCATGGTTATAGAATAATAAAATTTTGTTTTAGAGTAATAGTCTTTTACCTTTTAGATGAAAATCAAACTTTTCACAAAACGCTTTTAAAATTTTCAACTTAGGTTTAAATTAATGTCACCGGCTTTTTTTAAAGAGCTCCAATTTCATTTCTGATAGGCGTACAGGAAAAAAAAAATCAGATTTAGAAATATAAATGTTCATTCTACAAAGGAAGAAAAATTAAGAATTTTCATAGAAATAGGGGTTTTAAAAGTAGGCGGATACATTGTATAAATAATCTGTTATTTTTTCAGAAAATAATTGCATTTTTTTTTAGCAAAAACGCTAAGTTTTATTATTTTTTAACAGTGTTTTACTGTAAAAGAAACTGAATTTCGTAATTTTTACAGACAAAAGCTGTATTTTTTACAATAAAAAACTGTTTTAATGAAAAATTACAGATGTTTTCTGTAAATTAAACGGGTTTAAACTTGCGCCGAAATTGACAGTTTTTTTCTGTCAGTTTGAGAGATTTTTTTACAGTGTACCTTACAACTGCATTTAATTTAAGCAATTCTTAAACTGGTAGAATTAGAAAACTGGAACCATTTGTAACTTTGTAAACCAGATTTAAGGATTGTGTGTATAAAAACATTTATTTATTTTTATTTATTTTTTTATTTTTTTTTTTTTTTTACAATGTATAAGTCTTATCTACTCTATAAAAAAATTGTTCGATTAAAAAAATATCTAAATAACATCGATTAATTCCATAGAAACAGTTCCTTTTGAAAAATTATTCAATAGAACTCATCAAAACTCTATAAAATAATGTTATACAGAATAACTATTATATTGAACCTGTAGAGGAGTTCTATACAGATCTATCAAATCTTTTCGTAAGAGACAGGATACAAGGACTTTTTAAGATTCAAGTAATTCAAGTACAGATTACTTGTTTGGTTCCAAGAGCATTTTCACTAAAACACATATTATAACAAGTTGGAAATTGCGCGTGAACTAGCAAATGAGGTGCGTTCGTACGATAACGAAGTTTTAAAAATAATCAGATCTTGCTGGTATAGTAGAGCGTACTTCGGATACAGTATAGTAGTCGAAATCTTTGTGTTTATGTAAATATGCAGGAAGTAATTTTTATTACACCTCAGCAACGTATATCTTATTCACAAAATGTGAAATAGTTGAATATAATTAAAACACGCCCCAAACAATGTTTCCCCGTATAGCATTATGTAGTAGCATTTTGTGTGGCCCTGTAATTTAATGATTAAAAATTCTTTGCATCACAGTCTGTACAGAATGCATATTTTAGTATACATTTCATAGATTCATGCCAATTCTATTATGTTCGAATGAGTGTAACATCATTAAAATGCATTTGAAACTTTTTTCCATTGACCGTAATGTAATGGAATACTTTTGATTGTCCCTGTAAATGATCAGTGCATCGGACTTTCATAACATTTGAAATGACTCGACAAAATTACGTAATAATTATATGTTTTAAATTTCAAACGATTAAAATGCATTTGAAACTTTTTTACCCATTGACCGTAATGTAACGGAATCCTTTTGATTGTCCCTGTAATTGATCTATGCATCCGATTTTCATAAAATTTGAAATGACTCGACAAAATTATGTTATAATTATGAATTTTAAATTTCAAACGATTCGGTTGGGTAGTATTTGCGTTGTTATATGCGGACAGACAGACGGACAGACGGGCGGACTGAGCGACAACAATAGGTGCTACGTATTTACATAATTACGAACGCACCTAAAAAGAATTTCCAGGAGCTGCTTCAAATGTTTCTCCCAGAGTTGTTAGATTGTGTCAACAACTTTTTTTATTCGCGAAAAATCTAGTCATAATTTTGTGAACAACTTGAAATCAGATTTTTCTTTATACATTTTCAATAAGGTCCTTTATCCGTCTGAAAGGTAGATAGTAAGTTCTTTGGCAAATTTAGCTGTTTTGTGACAGGTCAGATTTTATTTTAAAATATGATTAGATTTGGGGAACTTTCAGTTAGGAGGTGAAAAAGTTTCTTTTGCTTGTTTATTTTTGAGCTAAAGAATTTTGTGAAGAGCCCTGTTTTTATGAAAATTTTGTGAAAGGTCCTTTAAAGGACCCAATTTCTCCTTGAGGGTGTTCTTAAATCAAAAAGGGCAACTTTGTGACACATGCATTAATTTATTTTTGTTCGGAAATGCATGAAACTAGCAGGTGTTGTTATTCAGAAACTGTCTAATTGCACTCATTCTTTTGTTTTTTAAAAAACACAATAGATAAAAAATTAATTAAATCCAATTGATTTTTTAAATCATCAGATTTTAAAACATTCACCTTTTATATAAACATTTTAATAAAAATTTTAATTTTTCTTAAGAAAGGTGTTATAATAAAAATAAAATACATTGACATGTTTCGGAACCGTCAAATAAGTTCCATAGTCATAATTTAAAAAAAAAGGGGGGGGGGTATTTTATATTATGACTATGGAACTTATTTGACGGTTCCGAAACATGTCAATGTATTTTATTTTTATTATAACACCTTTCTTAAGAAAAATTAAAATTTTTATTAAAAAACAATAGATTTTTCATAACAAGCCTTCAAAGTTGACACTTTTGAGCATATTTCCCGACGAAAGCAGAAAAACCGATCGAAAAGGAGGAGAAAAACTGGTGATTGCGTCATCGAAATAGCTTATAACTCGATAAGTAATTTAATTATCATAAAATGGAAAAATAAGTTCAATTCGAAATCGCTTTCATAGTCAGGCATTAAAATTTCATATCTTTCTGTTAAAAAATGAATTTGTAAATGTGTCAAAACGTTTTGAGCTTGTTGAGCGGATCAGTTAAGAACACCCTTAACAGAAAGTTATAAAATTTTAATGCCTGACTATGAAAGCGATTTCGAATTGAACTTATTTTTCCATTTTATGATAATTAAATTACTTATCGAGTTATAAGCTATTTCGATGACGCAATCACCCGTTTTTCTCCTCCTTTTCGACCGGTTTTTCTGCTTTCGTCGGGAAATAGGCTCAAAAGTGTCAACTTTAAAGACTTGTTATAAAAAATCTATTGTGTTTTTTTTTTTTTTTTTTTTTTTAAACAAAAGAATGAGTGCAATTAGACAGTTTCTGAATAACAACACCTGCTATTTTCATGCATTTCCGAACAAAAATAAATTAATGCATGTGTCACAAAGTTGCCCTTTTTGATTTAAGAACACCCTTAAAAAATGAATTTGTAAATGTGTCAAAACGTTTTTCGCTTGTTGAGCGGATCAGTTAAGAACGCCCTTAAGTGGATCTTTGATTTCTCTAACAAAAAGGTACAATTTCAGTTCAAAAATATAAGTGCTGCATTTTATTGGTAAAGCTGCAAAAATAAGTACAGATTTTATGATAGATATTTAATATGGATCATATAATTATTGTACCAAATATGATTAAAATAAAATTTTTAAATTGTACATAAATAATTAATTTAAAATTTTATTTGGCATATTTGTTAGATTAATAAATGTAATTTTTAGTTATGGTACGCGCAATGCACTTTCTTGTTTTTAAGGTTATTTTTAGTCTCGTTAAATTATATTATTTATCTCCTATGTTAATATCTTTCATTTTATACGTTAATATGAAACAAGTTGGAAATTGCACGAGAAACGTAGCAAATGAGGTGCGTTCGTACGATAACGAAGTTTTAAAAATATTCAGATCTTGGGGATATAGTAGAGCGTACTTCGGATAGTAGTCGAAATCTTTGTGTTTCTGTAACTATACAGGAATTAATTTTTATTGTTCCTCAGCAACGTATATCTTATTCATAAAATGTGAAATAGTTTAATACAATTAACACACGCCGCAAACAATATAGCATTATGTAGTGGAATACTTTGTGTGGCCCTGTAATTTATAATAAAAATTCTTTGCATCACAGATTGTACATAATGCATATTTTAGTATATACTTCATAGATTCATGCCAATTCTATTATGTTCGAATGAGTGTAACATCATTAAAATGCATTTGAAACTTTTTTCCCCATTGACCGTAATGTAACGGAATCCTTTTGATTGTCCCTGTAAATGATCTATGCATCCGATTTTTATAAAATTTGAAATGACTGGACAAAGTTATGTTATAATTATGTATTTAAATTTCAAACGATTCGGTTGGGTAGTTTTTGCATTGTTACATGCGGACAGACAGACAGACAGACGGACGGACTGAGCGACAACAATAGGTGCTACGTATTTACATATTTACGAACGCTCCTAAAAACAAAAATTATTTCAAAATTTTGAAATGCAAAAGCATAGATTAATGGCTTAGCTATTCTTCGGATAAATAATTTAAAAATACATTTGCAAAATTTTTGGATGAAAACAACAGGTACAAAGAACAGTTTGTTGACGCGTATATAATTAAGTGTGACGAATGCTTTTGTAATATTTAAAGAGTCTTTTGCATACAAATTTTCTCTTTTTTAAAGCTTACAGTTTGATAGGTAACATATAATAAATAACAGTTTTTTTTTTCTTTTCAGAATAATTCCCGCTTGCTTCACTCTTTGTAAGACAAATCTCAGAATAATTATGCAACCAAAAAAGCATAAAAATAATCCCAATTTTTGCTTACTTTAAACGTCAGCCTATTTTGTCATTTTTAAATACTAGCATTAACAAAAATTTCCAAGTACTTAAGAATGATTAAGTCGTTAAAATCCGCAAGAATCAATTGTTCAGCGACCCAGTTGCGCACAACTTTTTTCAGTGAATACAGAGTTGCAGGTCTGAACATAATGTGTAAAAAACCACGATTTATATGAAAAAAGTCCAAAGCATTTCCTCTTATTAGTTTAGTCATTCTAGATATACATGGTAGATGCACATTCATAAAAAAAAAGGGCTAGAATTCACGACACGTGAACTTGCGGTTTCGGACTTATTCCCAATTTTTGTAGAAAACTCGTAGATTGTTGATTGCAATCTGATGGATCACGTGATGATGCAGTTAGTAAATAATCCTTGCTAAATAATAGAATTTACATGTTATAAAACTCAGATAAAATTTTGATTTTAATCTTTTTGAGTGTCAATGACTTTTGAGCAGAAGTCAGTAGATAATGACAGTACGATATGAATTATTAATGAAGCTTTAAATTAAAAAAGAAAAATGTGTAAAATTTATTCTGCAAGCATTTTACCGATAACGAAATGCAAACAATGGGTCATATGCAGATTTGATTTCCTGGGCAAGTGAACCATAAACGAAGGCGGAATTCACTCCGCTGTTTAGTTCAGTGGTTGTTTCCACGTTCTTATGATATTTTAAGGGGTCTAGAACCTTTTAAACTTGTTGAAAATCTGTAAAATATTGAAAGTTTGAATCAGTGTAACTCCTTTATTTTTTTATGCATAGAAAAAAAATTTTGGGTTTTGATTAAACAGTTTATGTTTTTTAATACACTACCCTAGATACTGACTAGTCTTTTGCAGAATTTGTGTACTGTTGAATTTAAAACATCTCTTTATTTCAATTCGTAAGTCATTGCGCGCATCATATCTTGAGAACGTATGTATGGATTTTTATGAAACTTAATGTATATAATATGCATATATGTATTTTTAAAATGAACTACTCTTAGATCAAAATTATGTCATTAACTGTAAAAAATCAATATTTTTGTTAAAAAAATCAAAAAATTATATTTTTTAATCAATAAAACTAGCCATAACTAAAATTATTGCCACCCTAAATACTTAAAAGTAGTTCATTTTAAACACACATATTTGTTTAATATCTACACTTAATTTCATAATAATCCATACATACGTTCTCAAGTTATCGTGCGCGCAATGACTTACAGAGTAAAAAAAAAAAAAAAAAAAAAAAAAAAAAAAAAAGCTTTTTTAATTTTAACAATATACAAATTCTGTAAAAGACTAGTCAATATATAGTGGTATTATATTAAAAAGCATAATCTGTTTAATCAAAACATAAAATTTCATGTGTATACATAAAAAAATAATGGAGATACGCTAATTTAAACCTTCAATGTTTTTGTTGATTTTTCAACGAGTTTAAAAGGTACAAGACCCCTTAAGGAGGCATATCTGACATTTCATAAAATAAATAAATAAAATAAAATAAAATAAATACAATATATCGTATTTACTCGTGTATAACACGCACTTTAAAAAAATAGGGCAAAACTCCTAGGTTCGCGTTATACACGGAATAATTTTTTACTGTTGGATGTAATCACACGATATACATAATATGAATCAAGAAATGCATTCAAAGAAGACATAATCACTCGGAAAATCTTATTTAATTGAAGTATCTGCATCTTTATTTCACTCCTTGCACCTTTTTTATACATTAACATTATATAAACGCTACAGTCGACTCTCGTTAATTCGAAATCGGATATTTCGAATCTTCACTTAATTCGAACTAAACATGAAGTCCCGAAATTTTCAATGGCAGAATAACGTTAAACTTTTTCATTAATTCGAACTCATTTTCTCCTGACATCGTTTAATTCGAACTAACGAGAATTCCGATTTTTAATTCTTCCTTTCTTTCTCACGAATTTTAGATCATTTTTTGATTTTTGTGAAAATTGTTCCGAACGAGTATACATATAATCCCATGCATTTGATATCCACTTTCTAAGTACCCCGTCTGTCCATCAGTGACGCTTCAAATCTTTCTTCGATTGTGCTTGTGTCTAATCTTTTAATTAGTTTATGTATTTATACATTCTAATTTAATATTAAGTTATATTCGGATAATAACAGACATAATAAATTTATAAAAAAAATACTATAATATCAATTCCTTTGTAATACTATCATGTTAAGCATGTTCTTATTTCATACTTTCCATAATTCGAACTTCGGATAATTCGAACATTTCTTGTGATCCCGACGAGTTCGAATTAACGAGAGTGGACTGTATTTGGAAATTCTTACTGCCGTCACTCACCCCCGTCATTCACTTTCTACCCAAAGTCTAAAAATGTATTTTCGCCTTGTTTTTGGCCTGACGTAATGTTTGTTTCAACTTTCTTTATTGAAATTCATTAAGTCATTCATTCATGTGCATATCATATTTACCGTGTGCGTTATCTACGAATAACTAAAAATACGAATGCTTAAAAAAAATCGCCATTATTTCCTTGTTAAGTACGGGATGCGCGTCATACACACACTGTAAAAAAAAAAAGGTCGATCTACTAAAAAAAACTTTAGTGATCCTTGTAATTACTAAAAAAATTTTAGTAATCTTAGTCGGTTACTAGAAAATCTGTAAGAATTATTAGAAAAAAGTTAGCAACGAATAGAGTTAATAGTTTTATATTTTTAATAGCTATTACTAAAACTCACTTGGTGTGACCTTGATAGCATAGTGGTTATAGTAACGGACTCCAGGCTAAAAGGTCCCGGGTTCGAAACTTGCCACCGCCAAATACACCCCGAATATCTGCAGTGTCTCGTTAATAAAGGGATTATGAAAATCCTGTGGGAGCAGTTAAGAATGTTTAGTGCTGCCATCTATTGCGGTTTTGCCAAAAATCTTCCGCTTTAGAAGTCTGGATGCAGCTCGAAGGAAGCTCCTCCGCTTCGGTTTCACGTAATGGTTATTAAAAGTAATTTTGGAGCTATTACTAAAATTTGCTTTGTGGCTCATACTAAAAATTTTTAAGTTAGTTATACAAAAAATTCTTTTGTTCAGTTTACAAAAGAAATGCTTGTTTCACTTGCAAAAAAAAAGTTTGTAATGGTTACTAAAAAATTCTGTGGAATACAAATTTACTAAGAAATTTTTAGTAACTTCTTGAATTTTTTTTTTTTTACAGTGCACGTGCGTAGTATACAAGTGTAAATACGGTGTATACATTCCCGTACAACAACGAGAAATTTTTAGACACATTATAAAGATGAATGTTGCAGACATGAACCTTGAAAATGAAAGGATTTGTAATCGAACTGTTTTTCTGAATTTTCGATAGCTGAATTATGCTTCAGTTATAAACGATTGTTATTTCCTGACGGTAGTTTCCTCCCCTCCCTTTTTTCAAGTGCCGTTGTTTCGGAAAAACGGTTCAAAACATCATCTTTGATAGCGTTTTCTGAGAAAACTTCTACTCTTACCGAAAAATTAAAACAACTGTTCAAATTATATGGTTTCTACACAAAATCACTTGCCATTTGCATGTGTTTGAGAACTAATATTATTTTAAAAATGTGTTAGAAAGTAGCCAGTTTGGATTTGAGAGCAACCTCAAACAGCGATGCAGAAAAAAAAATGTGCTATAAACAGCAAGTATACACCAGATAGCATACGTTATAGCTACGAAGGTATATGGAGTATTCACGTGACATAATACATATACCACGGTATGATCACCTTTACTTTCCGAGCAAATGTTCTTCACACAATCTGCAATTCAAATTAAAAATTGTGTCAAATAGTAACCGATTTAAGGGTGGTTTAACAACAACAACAACAAAAAAAAAAAAAAAAATACCGGATTTTTACTTTACTAGACGCCTTTGGCGCCAGTTTGGTCTCCCTTAAATGTATAATAAGCATTAAATCACATTGCTTTTATTCATAATTTATTTTAATTGCGCAATTTTTTGCCAAATTAGAAGATTCTGCTAGAGAAATAGACACAGATGGCATATTCGTACCACATTGGCGCGATTGCAACAAATTGGTAATTATATGTGCCTCACATTGTAACCCGGCTATTGTTATTTATTTATTAATAAACTATTTGTTTCCTTTTATTTTCTTTTTTAAAATGATATAAATTGTTTTATTCTATAATTATTAACTAAACTTTTTTTTTATTATTATTTCCTTTTTAAAATAATAGAAATTAGTTTAAAATTATGTATGTAACTGGTATTTGAAAACGGAATTTTCACCAAATTTGCATCAGAAAATAACGCGCCAATCTGGTGCATATATGGCATCTGTGCTGATAAATCAAAAACTCAGTATTTTTATGCTAGCCCGGCGCAGATAATAAATCGCCAAATATTGTACCCGTGGTATTTTTTTTGTATTTCATTAATTATTTAAAATATAATAATTGAATTCTTTCACTCATTTCATTTATAATACATAACTATAATTTGAAACTGAAAAGTTTAAAATTCATGACTTTATTTTTTTTTTTTTAAGTAAAAAAAAAAAAAAAATAGATATTTTGAAGTTCTATAACTGCAGCGAAGGAACAAAACATAAATAAATCCAATTTACCACAGCATAAATCTTACCACAGGACTTTTGCATAGTAACCCGTAAGATGTGTTTCATTTGGATGTTGCCATTAAACAATTAATAAATAATCGTGATTTTTGTGCCACATACGTTAGTGTTTTATATATATAGATTTTATCTTTACAAGAAAAAAGTATTATATTCGTGAAAATTTTTGAAATCCGGTTTTCGACAGATTTACACGTTTTAGGGATCAAAGAACCCGAAAAACATGTTTTTACAAAATGTATGTCTCTCAGTCTGACTGTCTGTGTGTAACAAAAAATTTGTGGGCGCTCTATCTCAAGAACTATTGCACGGAATTTCACAAAAATTTTAGATTTAGTGAGTCCTTGATAAAAACTGAATCTGATCAGTATTTGGTGCTGCTATGCTGAAATTTTACCAATTTCTACAATAGCTATATCTCAAAAACTAATTGATGAATTTCAATAAAATTTCATATTACGTTAGTCCTTGATATATAATGATTCTGTTTACGTTTTGGTGTAAATCGTAATATAGGTGGCGCTTCTATGCAGTATTATTCATAATTATCGCAATAGCTCTATCTCAAAATCTAATGCAATAATTTTCATCAAATTTCAGATTCAGTTAGTCTCTGATATAAATTAGCATTCTGTAGTTTTTGGAACAAATCTCTCAACAGGTGGCGCTGCTATACGCCATTATTCATGATTATCGCAATAGCATTATCTAAGGAACTAAAGCACGGATTTTCAAAAGATTATCAAAGTCAATTAGTTTCTGATATAAATTAGTATTCTTTAGTTTTTAGCGTAAATGGCTCAACAGATGGCGCTTCTATCCAGTTTTTTACGATTTCTGCTACAATTCTACCTCAAATACTGATACACAGATTTTCAGCAAATTTCTGATTCAGTTAGAACTTGAAAGAAGTTGTTGCAGATTACATTTTGGTGTAAACATAACAGGTGACGCTGCTATGTTGCATTTCTCTAAAAGTACTAATGTGTATGAGATAGAAGAAAATTTTATGATTGCCAGATCCGACTAGTTAACAAAAAAGAAGAAGGACTGGAGGTGGGGGGGGGGGCCCCTGGTATACTACCCCGTTTGTTCTCGTAATTATCTAACTCCACTCAATTAAGTCTAAAACACTGGAAATCAAAAGACAATTCCCAGTTTTTAGTATTTTGTCCAAAAAGTCTTATCTGATAACTGCAGTAAAATAACAGTATTTTTTAAAAATGTTAGTAATCTGTAGAAGTCGAGCACATGCCGTTATAGTCACATGTATAAATGTATGAGCGAACTAATCCTCTTGCCGGAATGTCCGTCTTTTCCTTATATCGAAACGTTGCGTTTCCACCTGTCGTTTTGTCTTCGCTATTAAGGAAATTATAAAGTTGGGCTTTTAAGATTTAGTGTCATTCTAAAATATCGGATTTCATGCCTTAACAATGTCTGTGAGCAATGAATGTCACTAAAATCGGAAAAATTCTTGCTTAGAATTGATTGGTCTTTGTCTAATTCTTTTTCCTCAGTTTTTTTTTTTTTTTTTTTTTTTTTTTTTCTGATACTCTCTGAATTTCAGCTTTTGTTATGCTTAATTTGACATTTACTAAGTTTATTGTTATAGCTTTGTTGTATATTAACCATATTAAAAATAACTTTTAAAACTTAATAGCTTGTTTTTATTGCTCTTTTATTATTTATGCTTATTTCAAATGTTTGGTAATTTCTGTTTCTTCGCAAGGTTATTGAATACATAAATCTATTGTTTTCAGAATAAAAAATAATTAGAAGCAGAAAAAAATATCCTTGTATTCATTAGAAAAATTCTAAAATTTCTAGTTATTATTTATTAGAAAAAGATATGAGTGCATAAAATTTGAGATTACGAATGAAAAACGTGTTTTTGGAAGGATTTTTCATGTCCTCTTGTTTCTTATGAAAATAAATATTTAACGGGCAAACTTAAGAAAGAGAGTGATATAAATATCAAATATGAAATTCTGTTCCAAATTTCCTTTTAGGCTTTTTTGTCAAAATAAAACACATGCAGTTATTTTTCTAATTATTAATCTGATCATCTACAGTAAAGAAGGAAAAGATAACGAAGTTTTCTTCATAAATACACCGATGTCAATAACCCTAAAATAACCTCTGTCTTATAAATTGAAGAGTTCTGGTAATAAAGGTGATATATGAAAAATTATCATTTTGCGAAAACACATTTTTAACCACTTTTATCAACTAAAATTATGACTGTTTATTATCAAATGCCTCATTTAACATTTAAGATCTATTTGAATATTAGGTATCTTCAAACAGTAGTTTAACAGATGGTAGAAGATCATTGATTATCTTCAATCATAATGATTATTATTATTTTTTTTTTTTTTTTCACATACCAGTTTTATTATATGAGCTTTACACATCAAATTATTCATTCCAAACATACTACTTAAAAACTTATAACTATAGAAACACTATCCTGCAACTTACAACAGCTATTTGAATTCTAATTCTTGGGAAATAGTTTAGAAAGGATGGAAGGATTTATTTTGATTTGTTGTGCACAGTTGAAAATCAATTGATAGAATTCTCAACTGTGCGTAATAAATCAAATTACTTAGTTTCAAGACTTTTTCACATACATTTTGAAGATTAACCAAAGTACTCATTAAGGATAAATGTGTCACATTTTCAGAATGTTGCAATAGCAATACTTTCGCATATACAGGATGTGCCCAGTAAATAATGAGACTGATTCCATGAAATTAATTTATTTAAAGGTAATTTTACAAACACTTATTATTCTTGAAAATAGCCTCCTTCTTCATAAATACACCGTTGTCAATAACACTAAAATCCATTTATGCCCCCTAAAAGTCTGTAACTGGAATACCGTTCAGAAAGCACGTTACGTTTTTCTGCATGTTTTCCAGAATTACTAAACTATGACTTTTTACGTGAGATTTTAACCGAGGGAATAGAAAAAAGTAAGGTGATGACAAATTGAAACTATGCGATGGTTGGTATAGCATTACGATACTGTGTTTTGCTAGGAACCCGGTCAATTTGAAAAATAAACTTATCACAAATGTCCCGCACTTGAACTTCTTTCGTGACAATTTTATGCATTATCGATAGATGTAAGTCCCAACCTCTCTGCAATCATTTTGACACTCATCTAATGATCAGAGACCAAAAGCCTTTACATTTTAGTTACATTGTCTGAAATTCGAGATTTGATGGACGTCCAGCAAGATGTTCGTCATCGATGTCCTTTCTTCCATCTTTGGAGGCTTTCTGCCATCTAAACATTTATGACCTGGACAAAAAATCCTTCCTGTAAGCTTCTAGTACCATGGGAAGCCTTTCAATATGCCATTTGTTTAGTTTTACTTAAAATTTATGGCACACCTCTCTGCTCGACAGTTTACTTCATTCCGAAAAACCTAACGTAGTTTTTAGCTCACAGGCTATCATAGCCTGAGAGTTATGTGCCCGTCCGTTCTGTATGTACGTTCGTACGTGCGTAACGCGATAACTCATGATAAAAATATCCAATCCACTTGAAGTTTTGTACATAGGTATATCCTGATAAGGCGCTTCCCTGATTAGTTTTTGGTGTTCATTCGATATGTATAAGAGGGGGAACGGGCGGCTCATGCCCCTCCCCTTAATTGATATAAACGGGTTTTTAATGCAGAATTAACAGTTTTTGTTCAAAATTTAGATGTAGGATCATTCTGATGAGGCGATTCCGTGACTGTTATTAGGTGTTCCTTGAATAAGTATAAAAAGGGGGAACGGAGTTCTAATGCCCCTCCCCTTAATTTATATAAATGGGTTTTTCAAGCAGAATTATCAGATTTCGTTCAAATCTCTGAATAGTTTTGGAAGTTTAATGGTGGAGTATAAAAAATGGGGATAGCTTCTCTTAAATTATATAAATGCTAAATGGGTTTTTATTAAGAATTATCTGATTTGCTCTGAATTTTGTATATAGATTTTTTTATATGATAAAGCATGTCCTTGATAGTTTAGGAGGTTCAATGATTAAGTATAAAAAAGGGGAAAGGGGAAAGTTTTTTCCCCTCCTTTAATTTATCTTTTTGGACGGAATTAACCCTTGAAAATATAAGGCTGTAATGTACAATTAGTATGCGTACCCTGTGAGCTCAATGCCATCAGTTTAACTGGGCAATATTTTTTTTATTAAACATGTGTCTGCTTTGTGAGTATTTTGTGAGCTGCAAAGGCTTAAAAACAACTGACTTTTGCTAGAATCTGTAGTTGACAGACTCCATCACACGTGTCACTTGCAAACTCAGACCCTTCGGTCTTCCGCTGACGTGAAAAACTCAGTCTCATTACTTAAAATACAGACCATGTATTATTGATAATTATAAATTTCTGTGCTCAAAGCGTTTATTTAATGATATTGTTTTCATTTTAGCCAAATCTGGCAAGCTATTTCAGCTTTTGTGTAATTTCCGAAAAAAAAAAATAGTTTGACCTTTGATTACCGATACACTGTGAAATATCAAATTCTGAAGGACAATTGCCCTATTTATTAGTAGCCTCTCCGAAATGGCACCTCTGAATCAGATTTTAAAACCGTGTTTAATAGTATTAATTATTAAGAAAATCCTTGTATTTCATCCACATGAAAGCAAATTCTATATTGAAAACTTTTACCTAAAACTAGATCCTCTTGTAATATTTTATGGATTGCAGCAAAATGTATTAAATTTTTATATTAATACATTAGTACTATTTCTACTGGAGCAGGTACTGACTTATATTTCCAGTTGTCCACTGTTACACTGTCACTGTAATGTGTCTAAACGAATCAGATATCTTCACATATTTGATAAAGAGGTAGTGCTCCATAAAAATTCTTAATAATTAGAAATGTTATTCTATAATACAGTCAAGTCTCTCTTTAACGAAACTCCATACATCGAATTTCTCTATATAACGAATTTTTAGTAGGAACGGTCCCCTTTTCGCATGATTACATTAAAAACAGTCTCTATATAGCGAAATATCTATCTCTATATAACGGATTTTTTCATAAATTGGTCTTAATTTATTCAGTTTTAAAAAGCTTCAAAATCATATGAAATCAATTTTCCATCACTTATTTTTGATTTATCGTCAGTGCTGGGATTTTTTTTTTAATATTACTTCTTTCCTTGTTCTTTAAATCCAACAAATTCCTCCCACCTCCCACACACCTTTCCACATCTTTCTCAAAACAGAGTCAATTGGATTGATACACTTGTAAGAGAGGAATCAATGAGAGGCACATAAGAGAGGCCTTCAAATGGAGGAAAATGTTAGCTACAATTTTTCATTCCTTGCTTGAGCATTTTTTTTTCTGAGAGCGTAGCAATTTTGAAATAAAAACAACAAAAAATTACAGATTTCTTCGTCTGAAATTAATGCAAGTCTTCCTTACTTGATTTTCATTAAGCTTTCAAATAAATGTCTGTTCTCGTTTATGAAACAGCTTAAATAATTAAGAAATAAAGTGTTATGTTAATATTTTATTTTAAACATTTCAAATTCTTAATTCAAAAGATCAAAAATTATATTTGTTCAAATTTCACACATTAAATACGATTTTTAACATCATTCTCTATACATCGAATTTTTCTATATAACGAATTT
This sequence comes from Maratus speculifer, assembly GCA_964019185.1. Lineage (NCBI taxonomy): Eukaryota > Metazoa > Arthropoda > Arachnida > Araneae > Salticidae > Maratus > Maratus speculifer. The sequence continues at coordinate 311,281,669 of OZ025296.1, read as the reverse complement.
TTTACTGGAACGGTGGATTTCGTTATATAGAGACTCGACTGTATTTCTGATTCCTCTACAGCATCGACCACTTCCGTGTTTAAAAATAGTGCTTAGAAAGCAATAGCATCTGCATACCGAAATTCTTAATCGCTCATTTCCAACTTTATTTTTATTTTTTACTCCGTTTCATTAATTCATCAAGCAGAAGTAGTATTTCCAAGTATCTCGCGTAAATCGAAGCTCAAAATGCTATGCACTGTAAAAAATCTCAGATGTTTCTGAATGTATAAAAATGTACTGTAATCAGAAACGAAAATATTCTGTGACCTCTTCTAACTCACATAAGGTTTCGAAAACCGTTCCTTTACCTTTAAAATTTTCAGAAAACTATTTGTTTTCGAAATTTAAAGACGAATTTATAAAAAATTAATTTTTATTAGCTGCCCGTCCTGTTCGGAAACGTTTCTAAGTAGCTTTTACAGTACAATAATCACTTTTCTCAAATCAAAATATCACTTTTTCGGATACTACCAATTCAGAAGTAAAAATTTTCAGCTGCATAACTGATTTTGTGCATGCAATTGTAGCAAAATAATGTTAATTTTCATATTAATGTTAATACTGTTAATATTGTATGTTTGTCTGTTAAACATGTTCTCTGAATATCAAAATATTTTCGTATGAATTGGTAGTATCCGAAAAAGTGATATTTTGATTTGAGAAAAGTGATTATTGTACTGTAAAAGCTACTTAGAAACGTTTCCGAAAAGAACGGGCTGCTAATAAAAAATAATTTTTTATAAACTCTTCTTTAAATTTCAAAAACAAATAGTTTTCTGAAATTTTTAAAGGTAAAGGAACGGTTTTCGAAACCTTATGTGAGTTAGAAGAGGTCACAGCATATTTTCGTTTTTGATTACAGTACATTTTTATACATTCAGAAACATCTGACATTTTTCACAGTGTGGACACTACGAATGTTTTTACAGTTTTTTCGTCATCTTTAATCGTAATTCAGCCATTAGATAAAGGGGGAGAAAATTACTTTAAAACACTGTGTCCAAACCATTTAGTGCTCCGGTTGTCACGAGACATCTAGTAACACTGAGCAGAACTAAGAATTAGTATTAACCTTTAATTACTGTTAGCGATCTCACAAGTCGCTCAATTTTCTATTTTCGATATTTTTTTTAATCAATTTTCACAGTTTTATTTGTAACTTTCAGTTTAATAACAGACACTTGTAAAATTTTATTTCATTTAAAGATCTAGACCAATCACTATAATAACTGCTATAATGAATAGATGAATTTTGATTATAAAAACCCTGTAGATAAAATTTCGTAAGAAGCAGTATCGTATCAGTTAATCTAACTTTTTATTCATCTTGTGACCAAGTGGTATCAACAACCATTCACAGCAGCTATGCAACAATTCCCGTGACAGTAGTTAAAGGGTTTTTTTTTTTTAATTTAATTTAACAAATTACAACGACTAATTTGAAAATAATATTTTTAAAGACTATGATTTTAGAGTTATAAATGATTTCTATATTTAAAATAACAATGCATAATAACATCATTTTTATGATCATTAAAAAGTAGCTTACGTAACAACAGTGTTACATTAATATGGCTGGACATTTAGAGTCACGTTATTGTTCCAGGGCCAATCATAAACAAATATTAAATGAAATTTCAGTTTAACATTTTTCGGTATTATAAATTTTTAAATTTCTAAAATTTAAAACATTTTCAATTTTTATACCGTGGTATACAGAAAAAAATTTACTTTTAAATGCAACTTGTTTGAAACCTGTATCTAAATTTGTTATTGAGTTATTAATTTTTTTTGTAGTTTTTAATATTTTTTTTTCTCGTCGGGCAACAGAAATATTCCATTTCTAGACATCAAGCATGGACCAATCAGAAAACGAATGAAATAAAAAACAGAAGTATTCCATTTTTGGACATTAAACATAGACCAATCAGAAAACGAATAAAATGAAATAAGTTGCGGAATTCAACCAATAAAAACATTTAGATATACTTCAGATTCCCGAATTCTCTAAAGAGAACAACTATTTTTCCAAATAGTTAATAGGGACATAAATAGGGATGTTTATTTAGACAATTTATGATGCTACAATTATTGTTTGTATTAAATAATTATTTTTTTTTCGTAGATCCTAGGAGCAGTTGCCATTGGACTAGTCGCTGACATGGGCAGTTACCAAGCTCAAGCCGTACTATCAGGCAGCGAATTCACAGTAGCAGCTTTTATTTCCTTCGGCGAGTGCACAGCTCTTATGATGATATCCTATGGATGCCTAATGACCACATTCATCTTGCTCATGTCCTCACTATTGTCTTTTAGAACTTTTCATCATGTGCCGAAATCTTTGTTTGTAAGTAGTATATGTATAATCATATAAAAAATGTGAATCATATAAAAAAAAAATAACCAAGTATTATTATTATTATTTTCAAAAGAATTGTAGAAGGATTTTTTTCAGTTGCATGATTGTGTAGAATTCACAAACAGAAAAACAGATCAAGAAAACATTCAATATTTGAACCTTATACTATTCTATCCTAATTGATATTGATCTAAATACTAGAATGTTTGTTCATCGTTATTCTCGTTTGTAAGTTCAATAAAAATTAATGTCATTTTTATAAATTTATTATAAATCTCTGCTTTCTTTTTGTGTTAAGGTATACGAAAATCTTTAAGACGTTATTTTCGATCAAAATATCGATTTTTCTATTATTGCAATAATATTAAAATTGAATCTTTTATCTGTCAAAATCTGTTTAGTTTTTGTCTGTATCTAAAATAGAACCCGAGTTACAGCTGTTTAAAATTGCATCAATTACAGTTTTTGCATTGTGTTTTAAAATGATTTTTCTCAAAATGAAGCTTTTAAAATTTTTACTATACGCAAAATATCCTAAAACAAAAAAAATATGTATGAAATCCCACGACATTTTCTGTACTTCTTTTATAAATGTATTTTGAGGGAACAGACTACACTCATGATAATATATTAAATAGTTTTTTACTTACACTGATATAAATGACAAACTTGAGACAAATTTTGCGAATTTTTCTTTACATTAGTTATTTTAACTGTCATATTCACTGAGATAGAGATGTGATTATAATGGGCGTAGTCTAATAGTAATAAAACACTGTAATAACTGGCGATAAAATTGATAAATAAACTAAAATACTTTGTTAAATCACCATAAAATGAAAAAATTAAACAGGACGCGTTTCGAGCTACAACAATAACAGCTCGTCTTCAGCTAAAGCAAAACACGTGTCCGTCTAGAGCACAGAGACGAACATCTCGACTCTGTGCCTTACGGACAAGTGTTTTGCTTTAGCTGATGACGAGCTGTTATTATTGTAGCTCGAAACGCGTCCTGTTTAATTTTTTCATTTTATGGTGATTTAACAGGGTGTAGTCTAAGTCCAAGAAAACGCTATTCTGTCTATTATGCAATTTACAAAATGTCAATACATTGTTTTGTATTTGAGTTATTATCACATTTTGCGGAAATTTCAATTTTTGACATAATTTTGATTATTTTTCTCCTTAAAAAATATTTCTGAATAATTGCTAAAATTTTTATTTATTTTTTTCAAAGTTTTAAAGTAAATGTCAGTATAAAAAAATTAATAACAAGAGAAATTTTCAAAAATTTCAAAAAATCGCTTCCGAAGGTGTGTTTATACCATAATAGGTTACCCTTGTGATTTCCTGCTCCCAGTCCTCCGTATTTTCATGCCATTGGGTACAGGAAAACACAATGATAAGACAACGAGACAACCACTGAAATTGTGTTTTTAGGCGTTTTTCTCCCCAAGATGTGACTTGGCAGACCGAATGCGTTTTAATATGCGAATCGAGTTTTAACTAATTCAGTGAAATTTCAACCGTGAACTGGAATGAGATGATTATATGTTCTGTCGCTCCCGGTCTGCTATTTTCAGGGACATGAAAATCAGAAAACATTGTCACGAGGGAATATTTACACATAATACTTATTTCCATAAAAACATTTTTTTTAATGAAAAAAAAAATCCATTTGAAACATTTTAAAGATGTTATTAGCAATTTTCTTCTACTTACTTTCGTTATCAAAGTCGGATAAAAAAAAAAAAAAAAAAAAAAAAAAAAAAAAAAGAACCAAAATCATCTCTAATAAAGTACATACCAAACTAAAGTCTTGCTTGACACATTTTACGGTACTACTAGGTTATCCTGTCGACCAAAAAATTATCGCCAAACTATAAGATTAAATGCCAATAATGGATGATCGTGAATGTCACATTCGATGACATTAAATACGATTCACGTGTTTAAAATGTCATTAAGTGATTTTTATTTCGACTTTTTATTTGTATTTTTATTAATATTCTACTAATTGTTTGTTTTTTCGATATTTAAAATAAAAATTATGTCAATATGCATAATTTGGCTATTAGTTTGGCGATTTGTATAATTTGGCGAAATTGGTCGACGGGATAACAAAGTAGTACCCATTTTACATACTATACTGATACATCAGAAATCTAGCATTCCCCATTACTAGTGCACAGAGGAATATAACATTTTTTTTATTTTTTTCCTGAAAATATATTTTAAAGCTTTGAATGATTCTTCTGATTGCTGAAGCTTAGAACCATACTACAAGAGTATATATTTTTAGTTTACTATATCCTTAAGTGACTCACTATTCGTAGTTTTACCTTATATGAATTTATTTCATGCCTCTGGTTGGAATATCTCACTTTATTATAAATGTTTGCCTAAAACGTGATAATAACAAATTCAATACTATATTTTTTTTTTCAAAAAATTTTTAAAATTAATATTTTAAGTGTTATTTCTATTAAGGGAGACCCCGTAAGAAAAAACCCAAAATTTTTATTATTGATTTTAAAGTAATGAATTTTGGTGTACTATTTAAGAATCTTCTTGTAAGGAATAATTAGCAAAAAAATTCTATTTTTATTAAAAAGTATATTTTTTATGGGGATTTTTATGATTTTTTTTTTTTTTTTTTTTTTTTTTTTTTGTCGAAAAATACACTTTTTAAAATTACTACTCCTCATTCAATTTTCAATATTTTGGTATTACTAAAATTTCTTAAATAGTGTTATAGTATATAGAAAAGAACTAAGGAGAGATATTTTTAATTTTCTATTTTAATCGGCTAAAAAAAAAAAAAAAAAAAAAAAAAATACGTATGGTAAATTTCCTTAAATTCTTTATAATTTTCGTGTTTACCAATTTATGTAAAATTTTCAGAAATAGTTAAAAAAAATATCTCTCCTTACTGTTGTTGCAAATTTTTTTAAGATTCTGAAAACATAAACACTTTGTTTCTAAATTCTTTTACCACTGAGCCTTAGTACTTTGAACTTAGGCAAAATATGAAAAAAGTCATTCTCAGGAAAACACGTTTTAAATGGCCGCTAGTCCTTTAAACTCTATAGTGAGTACAATTTTAAAAGCTCACTTTCTACCTGTTCCAAGTGTCCCCGAGTTCTGAAATTTTGCATGGATATTCGCAAATATGTGTTTTATCGTTTTCTGAGAAAAAAAAAATTTTGAACTTTTGATGATTTTTGGCCGAAAATGGGGTCTCCCTTAATGCTTATTGAAACACAATTGTTTAAAACTTTACAATCGAAAATTTTTGGAAATTAAGAACAATGTTTTTTGCCGATTGAACTACAGAAAGTAAAATGATTATAACTGCCCTATCAATTAGCCGATGACTAAAGTCTTTATTAAAAAAAACTGTCGTTAGGAATACCCTTACAGTTTTTTCAAGGATAATGCGCTTATAAACTAAACTTCCTGATATGTGGCATAGTTCAAAGGAATATTGGAAGCATTTACCTTAGATTAAGTTTCATTTTTATTCTTGCGTTATTTTTTTAATTCGTTATAAGAGATTTTTTGTTGTTATTGTTAATACATAAAATTTTACATTTAAGACTGTTCACAAATCAAACCTAGCTATTTTAAGACACATTTTTAAAATCATTTTCTTCCATAAATGCATGACATTTGCAAATAAATATTTTTTTTCGGATTCCAATAAATAATAATTTCTCATTTTTCCTTTTTTTAGGTGCGTTCGTTATGATATAAATACGTAGCACCTATACTGGTCGTTCAGTCCGTCCGTCTGTCCGTCCGCATATAACATCGCAAAAACCACCCAACCGAATCGTTTGAAATTTAAAATACATAATTATTACATAATTTTGTAGAGTCATTTCAAATTTTATGAAAATCGGATGCATAGATCAATTACAGGGACAATCAAAATTATTCCATTACATTACGGTCAATGGGGAAAAAAGTTTCAAATGCATTTTAATCGTTTGAAATTTAAAATACATAATTATTAGATAATTTTGTAGAGTTGTTTCAAATTTTATGAAAATCGGATGCATAGATCAATTACAGGGACAATCAAAAGTATTCCGTTACATTACGGTCAATGGGGGAAAATGTTTCAAATGCATTTAATGGTGTTACACTCATTCGAACATAATAAAATTGGTATGAATCTATAAAGTACATATTATAATATACATTTTGCATAATCTGTGGTGCAAAGAACATTTTTATAGATTTACAAGGCCACACAAAAGTATTCCATTGCGTAATGGTATAGTGAGAACATTGTTTGGTGAGTATTTTAATTGTAATTAACTATTTACAATTTTATGAGATTGATATATGAGAGTAACATTTTTAAAACTTCGTTATCGTACGAACGTACCTCATTTGCTACGCTTCACGTGCAATTTCCATCTTGTTTAAAAAATATATCGTCAGAGGGCTAGAATCAGTAAGATTAAATAGTTCTTTCCAGTGAGAAAGTTTCATCTCAAAAATTTTATTATATTTCTTTGTTTATCGTTTAATACATATATACTATCTGATTAAAACTGTATCGAATTTTTAGACATTTTAGTGAATGTCTAAAGAAGTATTATAGTTCTAAAACTTCTCAAATGTAAAAAAAAAAGATGTGTGATATCAGATTTTTCATCGAAACTTTTATCACGACAGCAAGTAGGAAACCAATAATAAATTAAATAACAAAAAAAAAGTGGAGTTACACTGTAAAATAAAAAAATAAATGCTCAAGATATTCTGAATGTGTTGCACATGTCTATGTGGATCCGTTTAGCTTTCATGTTTATATGCATAACATTATCACATACGTTCATGCATGTATAGTTTGTTATTTTTTGCTGTCAATTCAAAATTTTTTGTTTGTTTTATGTTTATAACATGGGAGGTTTTCAACCAAATTTAACGTCACTTTCAGGAAACTTGACAAAATAAAGTAAAAAAAAAAAAATTGCAATTAGAATATAAATAAATACTGGTGAAATATGGGCATTTGTATGAAATAGCTTTTAACTGAACATGCGCGAATGCCCCCCCCCCCCCCCGCGATTTATTATTGAACTAAATGGAACAACTCATAAAATGGACAATCGACTATCGTAAAAATTCAAAAAGGTATCACTTCACTGCATTGATAGTGAACTGAATTCCAGATGCCTAATTAGTAGGAAAATAAGAGTACGGGGACAGCCGGCGGCGGCACTGCGGCACCGTGCCGCCGCCGCACCACGCAGCAACCGCCCCTCCGCATCCCTCCGCGCCCCGCCGCCACCACCGTGCCACCGCCGCCCTCCTGGTCCCTCCTGCGGTACCCCTGCGCCCACCGTGCATCCCCCACCACAAACGCCTCCTAGTGGAAAAAAGGAACATTCTATTCTAACAGGATAGGTGAACAACCTTCCCTAATTAAAAATATTATCAATCACATCTCAACACAGAATCATACTATATGATGAAGATTAAATTTATATTTGAATTTTGAAGAACCGTAATTTTAATGAGTATTATTAATTAAGCGAAACAATTAAAATCTCAGTTTTTAACCATTTTATTTAGATTTCTTCAACTACAAGATGAGATTATCAATTTAACACAAGAAAGTTAAACATATATTTGAATTTTGCTTGATAGACATCTTAATGAGTAGTATTAATTAAGTAAAAACAATGGAAAATATCAAGTTTTATAGAAAAAGACTGATTTCTTACGATTTTTATCAATTTAAGAGAGAAAACTTAAACGTACATTTCAGTTTTTCAACAGCTCATATTAATGAGTATCGTTAATTAAGTAAAAAACAATGGAAAATATCAAGTTTTATAGAAAAAGACTGATTTCTTACGATTTTTATCAACTTAAGAGAGAAAACTTAAACGTACATTTCAGTTTTTCAACAGCTATAACCTTAATGAGCATTCATAATTAAGTAAAAAACAATGGAAAATATCGATTTTTATAGAAAAAGACTGATTTCTTACGATTTTTATCAAATACAATATCAATGTATCGACTTAAAACTTAAACATACATCCTAGTTTTTCAACAACTATAACCATAATGAGTATTGATAATTAAGTAAAAAACAATGGAAAATATCAAATTTTATAGAAAAAGACTGATTTCTTACGATTTTTATCAACTTAAGAGAGAAAACTTAAACGTACATTTCAATTTTTAAGTGGTTATCATCTTAACGAGTATTTTTAATTAAGTAAAACAGCGAAAAATATAAATTTTTATTTGATTTCTTAAGATTTTCATCAACTACATGAGAAGTGTACCGACTTAAAAGTTGAAAGTTAAACATACATCCCAGTTTTTCAACAGCTATAACCTTAATGAGTATTGATAATTAAGTAAAAAACAATGGAAAATATCAAGTTTTATAGAAAAAGACTCATTTCTTACGATTTTTCCAACTCAAACTTCAGAATACCAATTTGAGAGAAAGAAACTTAACCATGTATTCAGTTTTGAACAACCATTTCCTTCATGAGCATTTTTATTTAAGTAAAACAATGGAAAATATTAAATTTAACCAATTTCTTTAGAATTTTTCAACTATAATATCAACTTAAGAAAGGAAACTTAAACATTTATCTTAGTTTTTGAACAGCAATCCCTTAATGAACATTGTTAATTAAGCAAAAAACAATGGAAAATATAAATTTTAACCGATTTCTTTAGATATTTTCAACTTAAAAACGAAATTTAAACATACATTTTTAACATTCGAACAACTATTACCGGAACGAATTTTAATAATTAAGCATTTAACGAACGAAAATAGTGATTTTTTATTTTATTTATTTATTTATTTATTTATTTATTTTAAGCAAGAAGGCCAATTGTATAAACTTTTACAGTAATTTGACATTTTAACATACTTTAAAAAACACTAGTTACATAAGATTTCAAACTTTAGATGACTAAATCTCAAGATATATTTTTCTCGAAAACAAATATAAAATACATTTTTTAAACTAATTTCCTCAATCTTACGAATTCAACAGGATTTTTACCGATGCAAACATTAGAAGCGAACAACAAATTCTCTCCCCATCTAACCTCAAAATTCCTAAAGGGGAGAGTACAATAGGTTTTTCGACGTCACACTTCGTAAGGTTTTCATTCAAGAAAAATATCTTTTACGTTATAAAAGTCGTTTTCTTAGAAGGATATAAACTTGTGATTTTTGTTTTTGAACAATCATTATCTCAATAAATATTAATAATTAAGGAAAAACAATGGAAAATAATATGTTTTAAGGAAAAAGACGAATTTTATCGAATTTGATTAATTTTTACACTAGTATTTTCAAAAAGCAACATGGAAATATCGATTTTTTTAACTGAACAATTTAACGCATGTTTTAGCTTTAACAACAGAAACTTAATAAGTATCACTAATTAAACAAAAAAACAAAATACTGATTTTCAAGAAAAGACGAATTTTTATACAATTTTCAACACTTTACCTTTCTGAAATTTTTATGTTATCAAACACCAAGTTATTTAAAATATAAATATTATGCTTAATGTTTAGATAGTACACATGACTAATTCCACTTATTCTTTTCATATTATTAATTAAATTGACACATGTTTCACTCTACACTTCAATGATTTCTGAATTTTTGCAATACTCACCACCAATTTTCTAAGATTTTCCGATTATACATTCCTCAGAAGTACATATTCGAAATGGTACAAACACTTTACATATCTAAAAAATATCATTGAAGTAGCTGTATTTAATATTTTTAACACCAATTTTCTAAGATATTCTAACATTTTCCAATTATACATTCCTAAGAAGTACATTTTCGAAATGCTACAAACACTTTACATATCGAAAAATATCATTGAAGTAGCTGTATTTAATATTTTTAACACCAATTTTCTAAGATATTATAACATTTTCCAATTATACATTCCTCAGAAGTACATATTCGAAATGCTACAAACACTTTACATATCGAAAAAATATCATTGAAGTAGCTGTATTTAATATTTTTAACACCAATTTTCTAGGATATTATAACATTTTCCAATTATACATTCCTCAAAAGTATATATTCTAAATGCTACAATCACTTTATATATTGAAAAACATCATTTATCTACTAAGTATTAGTCAAAATTATAATATGTTTTCACCCTATAGTTAAAAAATATCTGAATTATCACACAACAACATTTTTCAAATATGAATATTATTTTAACAGATTAAAAAGGCAAAACATAGACGAATATAATCTTTAATTTTTGTAATCATTTCATATTTCATACCAAACTATCTGAAATTTCAATTAAATAAGAGCAAATATTAGACTAATTTTTTATCATTAATATTGCTTAGACTTTTTCATCATAACTTTTAAAAATGGTAATTATCCATTTTTTGGGTTCATTATCGAAAAACTGTAACTGAAATTACATAAACTCAATGCAAAAAAAACCCTGTTCTCACACAATTTCTTAAAATTCAACAAAGAATTGACTATTACTGCAATACTTATCTATATCAATTTCGATTCTCGATAATATATAGGTATTTTATTATTACACACTTACATCTCTTTTCAAACGTTTATCAGAAAATAAGTCAATCAAAGTCTAGTAGTTATCACATCTATTCCCCAGAAATATTGCTATCATGCGAAACAGTAAAGAAAATTAATAGATATTTAATATTTAATAACCTCATACGTGAAATTACTGTCGAATGAGAATACTAATAATCAATAAAATCAACTATTGAACAAAAATATAGTACAGATTACCGAAAATTCAAATGTTTTCTTCTACAAAAGTTACAAAAATTAACAAATGAATGACAAGTTAGAGAAATAACTAAAAAAATTAATGAACATATTTACAAATTTATTAAAATCACACCTTTTTCTGGATTATAAACCACAATTTCTTGAAAAAATTAACACCGAATTTATCAGATTTTAATCATTGTATTACATACACTCAATAAATATTCAAAATTAATCAAAAAATAATTTTTTAGTCTCATCAATAAGCAGAAATTCTATATTAAAAGAATATTTTCATAGTAGTACTTATGAAAATGAGAGTTTACAAACTGATTTTCATAATTTTACCACATTTAAACTTAATTTTTATACATAAAACATTATTTAATCAAATTTTATACTTTCTAATTCAGTAAAATTCAATACTTTTTAGTTTTTAAACCAATACCACAATATTTATTTACATCAAACTTGATTCTTCACCTTTTATATTTCCACATTACACACGTGAGATAAATACTAACTTGGATCAGGAGTTGAAGTCAATTGATTCCATTCGATTTTCATCATGTACGCATTGCTCCTACACGAAATTTCTTACTGCTATAATCATCTAATGTATTAAAACTAATCTACTCATATTTTTAATCAATTCATCAGATGTTTCATCTCGCACTTCTGAATTATCGTGCATCAAGTTGCTTAAAATATAAATACTATCTTTATAGTTTTAATGATATATAGTATACATGGTTTATCTTGAGTTAACACTTCCATAGTATTAATCAAATTATATGTTTCATCTTGCACTTGATCTTAATGTTTTCATCTTGCATCTGAATTATCGTCCATCGAGTTTTTTAAATAATAATATATTTATAGTTTTTGATTATACATAGCATGTACAAATACAATCTTTAATTTTAACATTTCATATTTCAAATAACCTATTTCCGAAACCAAGCTATGTGAATTTTACCACAATGCTTATTATCATAGAATAATTTGTGTTTCACACTTTTCTAAAAATTATCAGATATGTACCCCTCAGAGAAATTACTATCATATGAATAAATGAAGAAAATTTAATTTATATTAAATGTACACGAAATTGATTGCAATATACATGAATTTAATAAAAATAAATAAATAAGCGATTATTTATACATTAAACCTTTACTAAATATATACTTCTTTCATTATACAGATGTTTCAACAAGATGAACCAAAACAGCAGCAAACTTCAGAAATTAATGATCCGAATGATTCATCTCTAGCACATGTAGCGTTAACGAATAACACATATGTGAGTACTTATATGAGAAATACTAGAATTCGTATATGAAACGTAATTAGAGTAAATACAAAATGATTTGTCTTACTACCTACACTTTAACAAGTGCTTTTTACCTATATTATTGAAGAGAATCCTAACTGTGTCCATTTATTTCTACTACAGATGTGCTCTATTTGCTACAAACACTTCTTAAGTAAATGGAATTTAACAGAACATACAAAAATCTATACAGGTGAAAAACCTTACACTTGGAAAGATTACCATAAATGCTGTTTTCAAGGAGACGTGAATCAAAAATGCACACATCATCATATAAAGCATCATCAGATATATGTAAACTTAGCGAAGATATTCAAAAATTAGTCAGACTTTTGTAGAATTTAGAAATAAAGGAAGATATTTAGGCTATTTATCCATCATATTTTCACAACATTTACCACAATATCTCAAACTTAAAATTTGGAAGACATACACACTGCTGAAAAGTAATTTTGTGATTCTTCTAACCAGTATGAATGTATAGATGTTATTTTGCAGTGTATTCTTTAAATGCTCACATTAAATATTCTTTTATATGCATATATCGTTGTGTTTATTTTTCTAATACCTATTACAATTTTAATAAATCAATTCAATTTCTATACCAATTACAAAAATTTTTGTTAAAAAAAGTGTAAAAAAATTGCAAAAAAATGTTGCAAAAATTTCAAAAAAAGTTATGAAAAAAGCTTCAAAAATTTCGTTTGTTTTAATGCAGTATGCAATGGCGAAACCATTGCATTTGCTATTAAAAACAACAAAATTTTTGAGACTTTTTTCATAACTTTTTTTGAAATTTTTACAACATTTTTTTGCAATTTTTTTACACTTTTTTTAACAAAAATTTTTCATTTTTTTAACGTTGTGATTTTCTTTTTTTTTTACTTTTGTAAAAACTTATTTTGAAAAAAATTTTTTTGTAAAAAATGTTTTTGAAAAAAAAATTTTTTTTGAAAAAAATATTTTTGGAAGTTTTGGTTTTTGTAAAAAAAATTTTGTTGTAAATATTTTTTTCAAAAACTTTGTTATGAGTTTTTCACTTTGTGGTTTTTGTTTTTACATTTATGTTTTTTCTTTTCACTTTTACAATTTTTTCATATTGTAAATATTTTTTGTTAATATTTCTAGAAAACAATGAAAATATTTTGTAAACTTGCATATTTTTTTATACATCTGTTTATTTTTGTATGTTCTTATGCATTTTTTAAGTTGTGAGAGTGTTATTTCACTTAAAATGTTATGTATTTCATTAATGTAATAGGTATTAGAAAAATAAACACAACGATATATGCATATAAAAGAATATTTAATGTGAGCATTTAAAGAATACACTGCAAAATAACATCTATACATTCATACTGGTTAGAAGAATCACAAAATTACTTTTCAGCAGTGTGTATGTCTTCCAAATTTTAAGTTTGAGATATTGTGGTAAATGTTGTGAAAATATGATGGATAAATAGCCTAAATATCTTCCTTTATTTCTAAATTCTACAAAAGTCTGACTAATTTTTGAATATCTTCGTTAAGTTTACATATATCTGATGATGCTTTATATGATGATGTGTGCATTTTTGATTCACGTCTCCTTGAAAACAGCATTTATGGTAATCTTTCCAAGTGTAAGGTTTTTCACCTGTATAGATTTTTGTATGTTCTGTTAAATTCCATTTACTTAAGAAGTGTTTGTAGCAAATAGAGCACATCTGTAGTAGAAATAAATGGACACAGTTAGGATTCTCTTCAATAATATAGGTAAAAAGCACTTGTTAAAGTGTAGGTAGTAAGACAAATCATTTTGTATTTACTCTAATTACGTTTCATATACGAATTCTAGTATTTCTCATATAAGTACTCACATATGTGTTATTCGTTAACGCTACATGTGCTAGAGATGAATCATTCGGATCATTAATTTCTGAAGTTTGCTGCTGTTTTGGTTCATCTTGTTGAAACATCTGTATAATGAAAGAAGTATATATTTAGTAAAGGTTTAATGTATAAATAATCGCTTATTTATTTATTTTTATTAAATTCATGTATATTGCAATCAATTTCGTGTACATTTAATATAAATTAAATTTTCTTCATTTATTCATATGATAGTAATTTCTCTGAGGGGTACATATCTGATAATTTTTAGAAAAGTGTGAAACACAAATTATTCTATGATAATAAGCATTGTGGTAAAATTCACATAGCTTGGTTTCGGAAATAGGTTATTTGAAATATGAAATGTTAAAATTAAAGATTGTATTTGTACATGCTATGTATAATCAAAAACTATAAATATATTATTATTTAAAAAACTCGATGGACGATAATTCAGATGCAAGATGAAAACATTAAGATCAAGTGCAAGATGAAACATATAATTTGATTAATACTATGGAAGTGTTAACTCAAGATAAACCATGTATACTATATATCATTAAAACTATAAAGATAGTATTTATATTTTAAGCAACTTGATGCACGATAATTCAGAAGTGCGAGATGAAACATCTGATGAATTGATTAAAAATATGAGTAGATTAGTTTTAATACATTAGATGATTATAGCAGTAAGAAATTTCGTGTAGGAGCAATGCGTACATGATGAAAATCGAATGGAATCAATTGACTTCAACTCCTGATCCAAGTTAGTATTTATCTCACGTGTGTAATGTGGAAATATAAAAGGTGAAGAATCAAGTTTGATGTAAATAAATATTGTGGTATTGGTTTAAAAACTAAAAAGTATTGAATTTTACTGAATTAGAAAGTATAAAATTTGATTAAATAATGTTTTATGTATAAAAATTAAGTTTAAATGTGGTAAAATTATGAAAATCAGTTTGTAAACTCTCATTTGCATAAGTACTACTATGAAAATATTCTTTTAATATAGAATTTCTGCTTATTGATGAGACTAAAAAATTATTTTTTGATTAATTTTGAATATTTATTGAGTGTATGTAATACAATGATTAAAATCTGATAAATTCGGTGTTAATTTTTTCAAGAAATTGTGGTTTATAATCCAGAAAAAGGTGTGATTTTAATAAATTTGTAAATATGTTCATTAATTTTTTTAGTTATTTCTCTAACTTGTCATTCATTTGTTAATTTTTGTAACTTTTGTAGAAGAAAACATTTGAATTTTCGGTAATCTGTACTATATTTTTGTTCAATAGTTGATTTTATTGATTATTAGTATTCTCATTCGACAGTAATTTCACGTATGAGGTTATTAAATATTAAATATCTATTAATTTTCTTTACTGTTTCGCATGATAGCAATATTTCTGGGGAATAGATGTGATAACTACTAGACTTTGATTGACTTATTTTCTGATAAACGTTTGAAAAGAGATGTAAGTGTGTAATAATAAAATACCTATATATTATCGAGAATCGAAATTGATATAGATAAGTATTGCAGTAATAGTCAATTCTTTGTTGAATTTTAAGAAATTGTGTGAGAACAGGGTTTTTTTGCATTGAGTTTATGTAATTTCAGTTACAGTTTTTCGATAATGAACCCAAAAAATGGATAATTACCATTTTTAAAAGTTATGATGAAAAAGTCTAAGCAATATTAATGATAAAAAATTAGTCTAATATTTGCTCTTATTTGGTTGAAATTTCAGATAGTTTGGTATGAAATATGAAATGATTACAAAAATTAAAGATTATATTCGTCTATGTTTTGCCTTTTTAATCTGTTAAAATAATATTCATATTTGAAAAATGTTGTTGTGTGATAATTCAGATATTTTTTAACTATAGGGTGAAAACATATTATAATTTTGACTAATACTTAGTAGATAAATGATGTTTTTCAATATATAAAGTGATTGTAGCATTTAGAATATATACTTTTGAGGAATGTATAATTGGAAAATGTTATAATATCCTAGAAAATTGGTGTTAAAAATATTAAATACAGCTACTTCAATGATATTTTTTCGATATGTAAAGTGTTTGTAGCATTTCGAATATGTACTTCTGAGGAATGTATAATTGGAAAATGTTATAATATCTTAGAAAATTGGTGTTAAAAATATTAAATACAGCTACTTCAATGATATTTTTCGATATGTAAAGTGTTTGTAGCATTTCGAAAATGTACTTCTTAGGAATGTATAATTGGAAAATGTTAGAATATCTTAGAAAATTGGTGTTAAAAATATTAAATACAGCTACTTCAATGATATTTTTTAGATATGTAAAGTGTTTGTACCATTTCGAATATGTACTTCTGAGGAATGTATAATCGGAAAATCTTAGAAAATTGGTGGTGAGTATTGCAAAAATTCAGAAATCATTGAAGTGTAGAGTGAAACATGTGTCAATTTAATTAATAATATGAAAAGAATAAGTGGAATTAGTCATGTGTACTATCTAAACATTAAGCATAATATTTATATTTTAAATAACTTGGTGTTTGATAACATAAAAATTTCAGAAAGGTAAAGTGTTGAAAATTGTATAAAAATTCGTCTTTTCTTGAAAATCAGTATTTTGTTTTTTTGTTTAATTAGTGATACTTATTAAGTTTCTGTTGTTAAAGCTAAAACATGCGTTAAATTGTTCAGTTAAAAAAATCGATATTTCCATGTTGCTTTTTGAAAATACTAGTGTAAAAATTAATCAAATTCGAAAAAATTCGTCTTTTTCCTTAAAACATATTATTTTCCATTGTTTTTCCTTAATTATTAATATTTATTGAGATAATGATTGTTCAAAAACAAAAATCACAAGTTTATATCCTTCTAAGAAAACGACTTTTATAACGTAAAAGATATTTTTCTTGAATGAAAACCTTACGAAGTGTGACGTCGAAAAACCTATTGTACTCTCCCCTTTAGGAATTTTGAGGTTAGATGGGGAGAGAATTTGTTGTTCGCTTCTAATGTTTGCATCGGTAAAAATCCTGTTGAATTCGTAAGATTGAGGAAATTAGTTTAAAAAATGTATTTTATATTTGTTTTCGAGAAAAATATATCTTGAGATTTAGTCATCTAAAGTTTGAAATCTTATGTAACTAGTGTTTTTTAAAGTATGTTAAAATGTCAAATTACTGTAAAAGTTTATACAATTGGCCTTCTTGCTTAAAATAAATAAATAAATAAATAAATAAATAAAATAAAAAATCACTATTTTCGTTCGTTAAATGCTTAATTATTAAAATTCGTTCCGGTAATAGTTGTTCGAATGTTAAAAATGTATGTTTAAATTTCGTTTTTAAGTTGAAAATATCTAAAGAAATCGGTTAAAATTTATATTTTCCATTGTTTTTTGCTTAATTAACAATGTTCATTAAGGGATTGCTGTTCAAAAACTAAGATAAATGTTTAAGTTTCCTTTCTTAAGTTGATATTATAGTTGAAAAATTCTAAAGAAATTGGTTAAATTTAATATTTTCCATTGTTTTACTTAAATAAAAATGCTCATGAAGGAAATGGTTGTTCAAAACTGAATACATGGTTAAGTTTCTTTCTCTCAAATTGGTATTCTGAAGTTTGAGTTGGAAAAATCGTAAGAAATGAGTCTTTTTCTATAAAACTTGATATTTTCCATTGTTTTTTACTTAATTATCAATACTCATTAAGGTTATAGCTGTTGAAAAACTGGGATGTATGTTTAACTTTCAACTTTTAAGTCGGTACACTTCTCATGTAGTTGATGAAAATCTTAAGAAATCAAATAAAAATTTATATTTTTCGCTGTTTTACTTAATTAAAAATACTCGTTAAGATGATAACCACTTAAAAATTGAAATGTACGTTTAAGTTTTCTCTCTTAAGTTGATAAAAATCGTAAGAAATCAGTCTTTTTCTATAAAATTTGATATTTTCCATTGTTTTTTACTTAATTATCAATACTCATTATGGTTATAGTTGTTGAAAAACTAGGATGTATGTTTAAGTTTTAAGTCGATACATTGATATTGTATTTGATAAAAATCGTAAGAAATCAGTCTTTTTCTATAAAAATCGATATTTTCCATTGTTTTTTACTTAATTATGAATGCTCATTAAGGTTATAGCTGTTGAAAAACTGAAATGTACGTTTAAGTTTTCTCTCTTAAGTTGATAAAAATCGTAAGAAATCAGTCTTTTTCTATAAAACTTGATATTTTCCATTGTTTTTTACTTAATTAACGATACTCATTAATATGAGCTGTTGAAAAACTGAAATGTACGTTTAAGTTTTCTCTCTTAAATTGATAAAAATCGCAAGAAATCAGTCTTTTTCTATAAAACTTGATATTTTCCATTGTTTTTACTTAATTAATACTACTCATTAAGATGTCTATCAAGCAAAATTCAAATATATGTTTAACTTTCTTGTGTTAAATTGATAATCTCATCTTGTAGTTGAAGAAATCTAAATAAAATGGTTAAAAACTGAGATTTTAATTGTTTCGCTTAATTAATAATACTCATTAAAATTACGGTTCTTCAAAATTCAAATATAAATTTAATCTTCATCATATAGTATGATTCTGTGTTGAGATGTGATTGATAATATTTTTAATTAGGGAAGGTTGTTCACCTATCCTGTTAGAATAGAATGTTCCTTTTTTCCACTAGGAGGCGTTTGTGGTGGGGGATGCACGGTGGGCGCAGGGGTACCGCAGGAGGGACCAGGAGGGCGGCGGTGGCACGGTGGTGGCGGCGGGGCGCGGAGGGATGCGGAGGGGCGGTTGCTGCGTGGTGCGGCGGCGGCACGGTGCCGCAGTGCCGCCGCCGGCTGTCCCCGTACTCTTATTTTCCTACTACTTGCCTAAATGTATCTAGATGATTAGCAATTTTCCACATGTTCTAATTTTTTATTAACCGATTTCCAACAGAGAAGTATACATTTAACGTGTTCTCACCAGTAGCGTAGCTATGTTTTTTGGCGCACGGGGCCAGCAAGAAATTTTGCGCCCCCACCCCAATATAGATTTATAACAATTTCTCTCAATTTGGCGCCCCTAGGCCTCGGCGCCCGGTGCGGAGGCCCCCTTTGCCCCCCCCCCTCCCCCTTAGCTACGCCACTGGTTCTCATAGAGGCACTAAATGACCCATGCTTGCTCCGAAGTCTGTATACCCAAACCAGTCCTTTTTAACGGGCCAAGCGGGTGAAAAAAAAATGAGCAGGCGTAGTTGAGCGGAATCGATAGCAAAATTTGACCCGACATGAAATTTAAAATGATCAAACTAAGACAATAAAATGTTAATAATTTTCAATGTATGTAGCTAAAACGGAGATAAGTATAAATATCCTACTCGAACTGATGCACAGTAGAGCAAAAATCCCAAAAGCTGGCCAAAAGTCGAAAAATGAAGCTCCGATTTAGGGAATTTTGATTATATACATATTTTGAGTAGAATAATATTTGCGGAGTCAGAATCTGTATTTTTTTTTATTATTATTATTTGTTTTGCCCTGACAATCTGCATTATTTCAAAAGTGGTGCTTGAAGGAGTATCATTTGGAGCGAACAAAAAGAGCATAACAATGATTCTTCTAAATACACGCTATATTTTTCCATTTAATTCGATTTTAATGATTTAAAATGGATTCAGGTTATAATTGTGTGTATTTTATTTGCATGTATTACAAAAAATTATATTAAGCACATAAAAATTAATAATTTCATAATAATTTTTGATAAAATATATATATATATATATATATATATATATATATATATATATATATATATATATATATATATATATATATATATATTTAAAGATCAATAAGTTTTAATGTTCCACAACGAAATTTAATGGAAATAATAGCCTGGACTATTATTTAAGGATTCATGAAAAACCAACTGCCATAAACTGCCATTCTGCATTTCATGCATATTTTAGTAATCGCAAGTAAAAATGCCCCTTTTTTTGGCCGCTTCAAAAATACTGAGACTGATTGCTTTTCACATTAATTTAATTGACAAATATTTTTGTAATTTTTGATTATTCAATTTTGTAATAGGTTATTACCTATTATATTATAAATAAGTACTGTAATTATAAAAATAAATTAATTTGATAATTAAGTAAACAGAAATATGTATTATTAACTCGATAGAATTACATTTTCTTATCTTTATAGGTAATAATTTTGTTCATTGTATAGTAATTACACGAACTATCTTGTCTAATAAAGTATATAATTTTTGCTAGATCATACTGCTGAGTGTATTTTATTAATGCGAATGAATGTAAGTAGAAATCCGGTTTCCAAGCACATTAACAATTTTATTTCAAATGAGGATGTGATGACATATCTAGTCAAAGTACTTTTATACAAAATTTTAGCTATGTCGATGGTAGGAAATCATGTTCTAATATATTTTTCACTTCTCCCCTGCCACTACAACTCATAAATGTTGCGAATAATTCATAAATCGTTATCTTGAAAAATCCGAGGTCTTCAATTCACTACGTCCAAGACGATTTGCACGAAAATACAGAAGCTACCGTCTATGAAACAGATTATAATAAACATCAGGAGAATAAACTTATCCAATTTAATACAATCACTGATAGAGATGAAGTGGTCGCTAATTACGAATTAGTGTAATAGTCGACGTTGCTATCTATATTAGACAACCTCAAAACAACTTCTTGCAGATATGACATTTTCTAAATTAAAAGGGAATGAAGATCATTTACATTTTCGAATGTCCACATCACATGCTCAGATATTTTGAAAGTTGCTTACATCTGGCATATAAATAGGATAAAAAGAAATGGCAAGCGCGTACTCTGAAAGAGAAGAAAACTGAACTTGCAAAACAAAACATATAAAATAGATTTCGCTTACAATTACGACTTCTTGTCGTTAAACCAAAGCCCGTATTTAGAAGCACAAATGATGGCAATGCAGCTGGCGATTCTTTAAAAGCGCAACTATATCTACTTCAATAACAATCCGAGGTGAATATTTCATCAAACGATAAGTAATTTCTTGCAGCCATGTCATTTATTTAACTAATTTCAAAGATTTTTTTTTTCTTACAAACAGCTCGTATATTCGTTGAACTATATCCCTGGATTTATATGCATATTTCAATGCGCAAACTACTTATTGATGGCAAAGAAATAAGTTCTTCTTCATTATTGCCAATATAGCAAATGTCGAAAGGCGCTCGTGAGTAAACTGATCTAAAGATATCGTGAAGAACCGTGCAGTAAACTGATCTAAAGGTATCAAGAAGATTTCTCGAAAAAATATCTTAACATAAAAAATTGAAAGATGCTTTTTACATCTTTTATAGTCATCAGATCCTTTCATTTCAAGCTCAGGTAAATAACCGTAGAAGAAATTAAAATCCTTGTCCCTGGAGTCACAGCATATTCTATTACCGCTAACAAGCTCTAATAAATATTTCGCCGCCTCAATCTTTGAAGAATCTATTTATTATACTACAGTTGATTCAGAAGGTGAATTTGTGGAATATATTTTCGTTTAATTTTAATAATATAAAAATAAAATATTATAATACGTTAATTTTCCTTAACATACATAAATTTCGATTAAAAATATTATGGTTTCTTGAAAATTCCTTGTGATGCTTAGCCTTGAAACTTTCAATTTTATTTATATCTAATTGTTTTCTTTTATTTATTTTTCAAGTTTAACTTTTGAATCGTAATAAGCATCCCGAAAAGTATGCGAATTCATAATTCATAAATAATAATTTCGTACGAATTGAATAACTTTCGAGACATTTAAAGAACATTAAATTGAATCAAGGAAAATCAATCTTTTTGTAAAACAAAAATAAGATTTATAACTTTATGAATTCGGAATGCCTGTGAAAATCAATCTTCTTGTAAAACAAATTCATATTTAAAACTTTCTGGTGAAGATTCGAAATATCTAAGTAAAAAATCAGCCATATATCATGAGATGCGCTGCATAGGTCATTGTCTGAAATGATCAAAATAGCATAACGTATGCTGTGTACTGGATACAGCAGAAGAGCCAGACGAACGAAAAAGACAGGCTACCACGGCGCATCTCACTTGTCTTTTTTGATAGACAGCTAAAGTGACGTGACGCTCTTTTTTTACACATTCATTTAAATATCACGTGACTTCAGCGGTCCGTAAGAAAAGATACTTGGAATGTACCACGCTAGTCTATCTTTTGCGGTAGCTTCGGCGCAATAGGTTAAAATAAAATTTTGCTAAAAAGTTTCTTATTACTTCAGTATCGAAAGAAAAATTTGAAAAAAAGCTTTAAACTAATTTTTAATTAAAGCAGGATTATTATATAATTCATTTGTGTGAGTGTGTGATTCTATATTTTGTTTGTATTAAAAATATATATAAAAAAAAACTTACTTTTTATTATTTTTTAACACGCTCGCAGCCGCTTACGTGAAGATGTGATGATAGTTAATGCCGCACTGTAGAATTGGGTTTTTCCCAGAAGCCGATTTACTTTTATAACAAAGAAACAGTAAAAGAGTTTCCCACGCCAGCGCGAGACTGCGAGACTGGCTTTTGGACATCATCCCATATCACGCGCTGGCGCATGAGTGGCACCTTAGCGTTGGCGCCATATCACGCACTGGCGCGTGATCGGTAGCGAATGTGTTAAAGATAATGTATGTAAGGGTATTGTGTTAATGTAACTATATATTCCGCTTAAGTTCAAATCTAGGATTATTAAGATTTGGGGGGGGGGGATGAAAAAGCATTGCCTGGATTTATCACAAAATATTCGCCTATGACTAATGAAGAAAATACCTATATCATTTCCCCATTACCACCACCATCACATTTTTTTTCTAAAGCATTCAAATTATTGCTCTTTCTCATATTTTCTGGAAAGTACATAAGCTTTATTTGATTATTTCAGTTTGTGCTGTACCACTTGATTTCTGCATCCTTGTATTTGTCATCTGGCCTGTCAGTAGTTATTCTGGGTTACCAAAGAAGATATGAAAAGGACTACATAACTGCCGGGGTAAGATTTTTTAATTTATTTATTTTTAATTTTTTTTTTTTTTTTTTTTTTTTTTTTTTTTATACAAGGTGCTCGAAAATTCCTGGGCACACTTTAAAATTTGTTATAAAATCAAGTAATTGTCATACAGGAGTGCAGTTTGGTTTAAAATGTTTCTAAGAAGAAGCAGTTTTTTTTTCCGGCGAATGAAAAAAGAAATTAGTTCTAAATTGCAATCATAGATAGCGCTGTCTGTGTGAATGCTTGCTTTCAATACGCATTTTGTCTGATTTTCTGATTAATTTTGACATTATGACACGGATATGATTATTTTTTAGTGCTAAGAGTCATAAATATATATATATATATATATATATGTTACAGGCCAAACCCGATTTTAGGCCAAACTAGATTGGCCTAGTCCAAACTAGTCTATCCAAACGCCCATCGGATAAACTAGTTTTTCCTAGGCCAAACTAGTCTATCCTAACGCCCATCGGATAAACTAGTTTTTCCTAGGCCAAACTAGTCTATCCGAACGCCCATCGGATAAACTAGTTTTTCCTACGCCAAACTAGTCTATCCGAACGCCCATCGGATGAACTAGATTTTCCTAGGCCAAACTAGTTTGGCCGAACGGTCATTAGGATGAACTAGTTTAGCCTGCTATTCATTGGTTTGAACTAGTTTATCCTAGGCCGAACTAGATTGTCCTAGGCCAATTCAATTTGGCGTGATTTTATTGAATTTAAAGACCGCCACGGCGCCAACTTTCTTGTTTTGATCTAATTTAGCCTAGGCCGATGCAATTCGACGCGATTTTAGCTCACAGACTATCAAAGCCTGAGAGCTAATGTGTTCGCAGATTCTGTGTGTGTGTATGTAACCATGTACGTACGTATGTACATACTTATGTACGTACGTATGTAGGACTAATATAACGGACTAATGTGTAACTAATATAACGCGAGCACTCTGGTGTTGGAATTTGGACGCGATTTAGTTCAAGCCAGCCGGCTTCGCCCGCTATCGGGCCCCTTCTTTTATATAAAATCTTGAAACGGACGTATGTTGAAGCGAACGAACTTCGAAGTGAAAAAAACATGATGATAAATATTTAAGAAAAAGGATTTTGCATCGAAATACCACTATTTTCTAATAGTAATTTTTGTAAAAATGTTATATTCTTGCTGGAACTTTTTGAAACTTTGTGATACTTTATCGCATTTGATATAATTTTATAAAAAAAAAAGAGTTACATTTCGGCGTGAAAGAGGATGTGGTAGCGAACAAAATCAGGAAATATAACGGAAATTCTATGTTTTAAAGCACCGCGACCTCAAGTAACACATCTACTAAGTTGTTTAACGGAGTTTCATTCAAATACAGTTTTGTTAATAATAGAGTATGCTTCCTGGTGTTGGAATGAGGAACTAATATAACGTGGCTTAGTTAAAACTTGCTGGCTTCGCCCGCTATCGGACTGGCGTGGGCAGCGGGGATATGGTTCGAATTTCGTTCGCTTCGCGGTTCTTTCGAAAAGGAGGGTTACATTCGGTGGTGCGTGCTCAGCATGCTTGCTACGATTTAAATTTTGTTCGCTTCGAAGTTCATTCGAAAAGGAAGAGCGCATTCGGCAGTACGCGTGCAGCACACCTGCTATACGCTGCCGCAGCCTGTGGGGACGCGGCTGAAGAACTAATGCACGAAATTTAATAAAAAATTATATTCAGGTAGTCTCTGATCTAAATTGATGCTGATTAGTTTTTGGTGTAAATCGTTCATCAGGTGGAGTACTGTTTGGCATTTTTTACGATTTACGCATCAGCTTTATCTTAATAGCTAATACAATAAAATTTCCATCGAACTTTAGATACAGATCGTCCATGACATGAGTTGGTGTTGTTTTTATTTTGAAATAAATAACTCAACATGGCTGTGATATGCTGCATTTTTCACAATTTTTACAATAGCTGTATCTCAAGAACTAATAGACGGAATAATAAAAATTTATATTCAGATAGTCCCTGATATAAATCGATACTGATTACTTTTTCATGTAAATAGTATAATAGATGGCGCTTCTAAAGTGCGTTTTTGGTGATTTGCATTAACACTATTTCAATAACTAATTTACGGATTTTCATCAAACTTCCGAATCAGTAAATCCGTGATATGAACTAAATCTTTTTACGTATTCGTGTTAATTTCTCGATAGGTGGCGCTGTTGTGCTCAATTTTCCCGATTCCTGAAATAATTTTGTTGCAAGAATTAATGCACGAATTTTCATCAAACTTTAGATTCAGTAAGTCCCTGATATAAATTAGTATTCTGTAGTTTTGGAGTAAATCTCTTGAAAGGTAGCGCCGCTATACGGTATTATTCGTGATTATTGCAATAGCTCTATCTCAGGATCTAATGCATGGATTTTCATGAAACTCCAGATTCTGTTAGTCCTTGATATAAAAAAGCACAAAAGTACTTTTTAGATTTTGGAGTAAATCGTGCAACAGGTGGCGCTGCTATGTGGCATTATTCATGATTATCGCAATATCTCAAGAAGAAATGCACGGATTTTCCTAAAACTTCAAATTCAGTTAGTCCCTGATATAAATTAATATTCTTTTGTTTTTAGAGTAAATGGCTCAATAGGTAGCACTTCTATCCAGTTTTTTTATGACTTCTGCGATAATTCAAATATCTGAAATAGTACTAATACACAGATTTTCATCAAATTTCAGCTTGAATTAGAATTTGAAAGACCTTGTTACGGATTTTTCAAAAAGTTCCGGCAACAATTTAACATTTTTACAAAAATTGCTATTAGAAAATAGTGGTATTTCGATGCGGAATCCTTTTTCTTAAGTATTTATCCTCATGTTTCTTTCCTTTCGATTCAACATTCGTAAATACCTAAATCGCGTTGTATTAGTTCCAAATTCCAACACCAGGGTGCTCGCATTAGTTCCACATTCCATCACCAGGGAGCGCACCTTATTACTAACAAAACTGTATCTTAAGAAAACTCCGTTAAAGAATCTATCAGTAGATATGTTACTCGATGTCGCGGTGCTTCAAAACAAGAATTTGAGATTTTTGAAAAAATCACTATTCTTCAATAGTGGCATTAAATGCGAAATATATTTTTATAAATTTATATCATATGTCATAAGCTATCTTAAAGTTTCAAATAGATCAACCTAGAATTTCCGTTACATTTCCTAATTTTGTTTGCCCCCCCCCCCCCCCCCCTCTTTCTCTTTCGTAATGGGACTTTTTATACAATTTTTTATCACATGTTATAAACTATCACAAAGTTTCAACAATTCCAACAAGAATTTAACATTTTTACAAAAATTACTAATTGAAAATAGTGGTATTTGACGCGACATCTTTTTTTCTTAAATATTTAACATCATGTTATATTATGTTTCAAAAAGTTTCACAAAATTGGTAATATTTAATTAGCAGCTAAAACTTAAAAAAACGCTGAGCTTTTAAAAAAAAATCTAGCGTCCCCTAAATCTACCTCCCCGCCGTATCCTAAATTTCAAGTGTCATGCTTTATTTAAGCTTTTTCTTATTTTTAAAAGGATTCGGATATTTACTTTTTTAATATGAACAATTTCGCGTGAAGTGATGTGTGTGAAAACCAATATCTATTACGAATTAAAAATCTTTTCATAAAACCAAAAGTTTCTATCCGATTGAAAAAATAATCCGCTCTGTCTTTATATTTAAACTCAGAACCCCCAAAATTAATCAGGTAAACGCCTTATCAGAAGAAACCTACATCCAAAATTTGAAACAAATCGGTAAATTATCCCTGAAAAATCTATTTACATAAATTAAGAGTGTTACCCCCCATTCATCCTTTCTTTATATGTAAACAATGAACACCCACAACTAATCTAAAATCCAATCGATGTACCTTATCAAACTGATATTGTACCTAAAATTTTAATAAAATCTGATACTTTTGCATGAAAACTGACTTAACGAAATTAAGGAGTGGGGGGGATGCGGTTTAGCCTTTTGTTCCCCTTCCCTTATTATTATCCAATGAACCCCTGAAACTAATCAGGAAAGTTCGTTATCAGGATAAATCTATGTCCAAATTTTGAAGCAAATTGGATATTTCTATCAGGAGTTATCGCATTACGTACATACGTACGTACATAAGTACATACATACGTACATGGTTACATACACACATACAGAATCTGCAAGCACATTTGCTCTCATACTTTGATAGTCTGTGAGCTGAAATCGCGTGAAACTGATTGGCCTAGGCTAAATTAGATCAAAACTAGAAAGTTGGCGCCGTGGCGGTCTTTAGATTTAAAAAAAATCACGCCAAATTGAATTGGCCTAGGACAATCTAGTTCGGCCTAGGATAAACTAATTCAAACCAATGAATAGCAGGCTAAACTAGTTCATCCTAATGACCGTTCGGCCAAACTAGTTTGGCCTAGGAAAATCTAGTTTATCCGATGGGCGTTCGGATAGACTAGTTTGGCCTAGGAAAAACTAGGTTATCCGATGGACGTTCGGATAGACTAGTTTGGCCTAGGAAAAACTAGTTTATCCGATGGGCATTAGGATAGACTAGTTTGGCCTAGGAAAAACTAGTTTATCCGATGGGCGTTAGGATAGACTAGTTTGGACTAGGCCAATCTAGTTTGGCCTAAAATCGGGTTTGGCCTGTAACATATATAAATTGAATTAAAACATACCGACAAGTGGCGTCATCTGTGATCTAAATTTGGATTTAAAATTATTTTATTTTGAGGAGTATTTTATTCCAAACCACACGCTTATATGATAACAATTTTATTTTCGGTTGAATTTTAAAACGTATCCAGGAATTTTCGGACATCCTGTATTGTTATCACCTGTTGTATCCAACTAACAGTAAAAAAGTATAATACTTTTAATTTTAAATTAGTCGAATGTGTCAATCTCAAAACTTTCTTCTGTCTCTTAGATGTTAATACTTCAAAATTCACTATCACAGTGTGAAAATTAAATGGTAATCTATGCCCATTATGAGGATTCTAGAGCTATAGGATCATTGAATTGAAGTGAATTTTAATAATATAGATTTTCCAAAAATGTACTGAATTTCAGCACCCAAACTTTCAGATTTCTGGAACCAAAATCCCTAACTCAAAGAGCATAAAAGCTACATCTTTTTCGAAGTACACACCCAGGCCTAATAAGGATCTATATATGAGAAAGTGTAAGAATATGAAGTTTGATTAAATACTGTGCGTTAATTTGATAGATACAGGCTATCGCTAAAATTATGAAAAATGCAACGTAATAGCACCACCTGTTATATGGATGACATTGGAACCTAATCAGCACCAACTTATGTCGAGACCTGGCAGAATATAAAGTTTGCTGTAATTCCGCGAATTAATTCTTGAGATATAACTATCGCCAAAAATCGTATAAATCCAGAAAAATGCAGCACATCAGTACCCCTTTTTAGACAATTTACACGAAAACTTAATCAGCAACAACTTTTGTCAATGTTCAATTGAATTCTGAAGTTTGATGAAAATCCATGCATCAGTTCTTGAGATAGATGAAAATCCATGCATCAGTTCTTGAGATAGATGAAAATACATGCATCAGTTCTTGAGATAGAGCTATTGCGAAAATCGGGAAGAATTAAGCTTAGCAACTCCAGCTATTGAGCGATTTACCCCAAAACTTAATCAGCATCAATTTATTTCAAGAAATAACTGAATCTAAAGTTTTTATTAAATTCCGTACATTAGTTTTTGAGGTAGAGCTTACGCACAACTTTTATCACATACAGACACCAGGCCCGTAGCCAGGATTTCCTTTCGGGAGGTGCTCAATCTTGGAATTTTTTTTAATCTGAAAGTACTAATGAACATAATTTAAAGGGAAAAAATAAAAAAAAATAAGGCTTAACCTACGATATAATCCTGCATAATATACTTGACCAGTCCAAAAATTGTTATTATTTCGATTTCTATTACAATTTTTCGTTTCTAAGACCTCTTTCAGTATCAGGTCAAAAACCGAAAGTGTTTTTTTTTTTTTTTTCGGGGGGGGGGGGGGGACTGCAAAGAAAATAAAAAGGCACAATTTTTGCGATGAGCCTCATGTATGTGTATAAGAAATTAAAAAAATATACAGTCAACTCTCGTTAATTCGAAATCGGATAATTCGAATCTTCGCTTAATTCGAACTAAACATGAAGACCCGAAATTCAATAGCAGAATAACGTTAAAAGGTTTCATTAATTCGAACTCATTTTCTCTTGACTTCGTTTAATTCGAACTAACAAGAATTCTGATTTTTCATTTTTCTTTTCTTTGGATTTCAGATCATTTGAATAACTTTCTTTGATTTTTGTGAAAATTGTTCCGAATGGGTATACATACAGTCCCATGCATTTGATATCCACTTTCTTAGTGTCCCGTCTGTCCATCAGTGACGTTTTAAATTTTTCTTCGATTGCGCTTGTTTTTAATCTTTTAATTAGTTTATGTATTTATACATTCAAATTTAATATTAAGTCATATTCTAATGACAACAGACGAAATAAATTAAAAAAAACACAATAACATTAATTCCTTTGTAATAGCATCATATTAAGCATGTTTTCATTTCATATTTTCCATAATTCGAACTTCGGATAATTCGAACATATCTTGTGGTCCCGACGAGTTCGAATTAACGAAAGCCGACTGTATATCAAAATGCAAGCAAGTAATTTTAATGGATTTAAAACACAGCATAAATATTAGCGTACATGTGTCTTTAATTGTGTGCGGGGTCTTAAAATGATTAATCATATCATATATATTATAAAGCAGAAGTTCTGAAATTTCCAAACGAGTGTTTTCAAAAACTACCCGATGGATTTTTTTGCCGATTGTATCATTCGATAGGAAATATTTTTCCGAAGGTTTATGATTCAAATTTACAGGGATAACGCTTATTTTTCGTAGTAAATTTCGTATTTTTCGGTTATTTTTGATGAAAGGGTTGCCAGTAGTTATTTTTTGGCGAAAATTATCATTACTAAACAAATTAAAAATGATATATCTGTTAGAAATATTACAAACATCTTGCAAATAAAAGCAGAAAATAACTATTGATAATAATAATAATAATAATAATAATAATAATAATAATAATAAAGAAAAACCATTTAAGGAGGCATGATATCATAAAAAATATTTATTTTAAAAATAAAATAAATATTTGTAACGTTTAAAAAATAACTTAACGTGAAATATTACATTTGATGCAACATTTGGCGACTTATCCTTGCGTTAGAATAAAAAAAAAATAACTTGAAAATTTGATCAAATGAATTTTGAACGATATTTATTTCCCTTTTTAGTATTTTCTTTCTCTTTTTTTTTTATCAAATTTCGATAGTATATAACTTACTCCAGAAAAAGTCAGATCTAATTATAAAAGTAATTGTGAGTTATATATTTGTTGCTTTGAGATTTTTTTTACTTTTGTCGGCAAAGAATTAAGCCAAAAATGCATATGTCTAACATTAGGTCGCAAGAATGTTGTTTTTTCCAAAAGAAGATAATTTCTGGAGTATATTTTTGTATTCAATTGTAAATTCAATAAACATAAGTTAATATTTTAAAAATTGTAATCAAATATTTAAAAATTAGCTTTAGTGTGAAATTCTGCCCCACAATATATACTATATTGTAAAATAATGTCATTCTTTTTCAAAAGTTTTTCCCCGCAATTTTGAAAATTGTAATCAACAAACATACTTTTTTTTGCGCCATTTTGTAAAATTCTCTTCCAGGGAAAATTAGTTTTAAAATTTACAAACTGAACAAGGAAATCTATGCAATTTAAATGAAATTTACGCAAGTTCGCGTTATTACTATCGATAAATTCAACATTTTGAAATAAAAATTGCCTGCTGAAAAAAAAAAATGGCCCATATGTCATATATGCACCATATTGGCGCAATTGCAACAAAACGTCGATTTTATGTTCATATGGTAGCTCCGCTATTGTATATTTATTAATAAACTATTTACTCTTATTTATTTTTTTAAATGATGTAAATTGTTTTATTTTATAATTATTAACAAAACATTATTTATTTATTTTTATTTCCTTTTTAAAATAATAGAAAACAATTAAAAAATATATATGTAACTGATATTTTAAAACGAAGTTTTCGCCAAATTGGCGTAAAAAATGAAAAAAAATGCACAAATGTGATGCACATAAGGCATTTGTGCCAAAATATTTTACAAGTCTGTTTTAATTAGCCATTTCTTCTTCAATTTTCTTCATATTTTTCCTGTGTTAGATAATATTTAAAATGATATTGGACTAATCTTCAATAATTGAGCACCGCCAAATAGCATTACTTACTATATTATTGAAAGTTTTATTGGCACAGATATTATATATCACCGAGGTAACTAAAAGACTTTAAATTCGCATTATTTTGTCTGAGATATATTAACTCGACTATTAATATTTATTTATAAATAAAATGTTTATTTACTTTATAAATTATATAAATTGTTTTGTTATATACTTATTAATTAAACTTTTTTCATAAATTTTTATTACTATTTAAATAATAGAAAATAATTTAAATATACACATGTAACTGGTATTCGAAAACAATGTTTCCGCCAAATTAGCATAAAAAATTATCGCGCAAAACTCGGCGCATACGACATCTTTGCCGTTTTGTTTATGTATTAAGGAGATTTCTAGATCCGAGTCTGATTGATACATTTGTAACAAATCGTTATAAGCAATACTAATGTTTAACGCCAAAAATCATAATGGAATTGATTACAAGCTGAAGGTTTATTTTTCTACAAAATTTAGCATCAATATTATTCCCGATTTAACAGCTACATGTTTGCAACTGCAGGGCTGCCACAGGCGACTATTTTTTAACTCTAACTGGCACCACTTTCTTTAAACAGAAATCCTTAACATACACTTAGACAACATTTGCAAGAAAAATTTATTTTGAAATTTATATTTGACAAATAGTTGTGCGAACGGAATATAAAAATAGTCGCCTGTGGCAGCCCTGCAACTGGTTCAAAAAATGAAGAGGCAGTGAAACTGGTGTAATTTTAATTTTACTCAAATAATTCAGCTTTAAAACACACCTTTTACGCTTCATTGTTCTAATAAATATATAAGTTAAACACTCTTTTTTACATTTTTTTGCTATGTACTTTGCTGGAAAAGACCAAGGTAGATAGAAAACTGTAGTAGAGTTGCCAGAAGAGGACGATTATTAAAAAATGTAATGCAACATGTAATGAGATTGTATTTAGGCTTCCAGATCTGCACATAGTGCAAGTTCAGATTCAAGAGTTTAAGAACTAACAAATGATAATGTGCTATTTGAAAATTAATAGAGTTTGATAATCATTGCAATGCTTTCTAACAAAATAATGTGATGAGTAGCGAACATTTTGATTCCTGCTGTCACAATGGTCTCATTTTCATATCAAACTCTACTATAAATGATCAAATAAGAGGGATGGTACTTAATTACCCAAATTTTGTGCAAGGCATACAATAGTGAAATATCGCAATGACATTAGCACTGGCTTCGTTTTCAGCATTGCGGAAGGACATTCCAGATGATGGTTTACACTGCTTTAAAAAAGAAATTTTAAATTACCATTTTGTTTGAGTCAAGATTTGATTGGAAAAATGGACCAGCGCAGCGGGCATAGCCTGCTAGTATATTATAAAGCAGAAGTTCTGAAACTTCCAAACGGGTGTTTTCAAAAACTACCCGATGGATCTTTTTGCAAATTACATCATTCGATAGGAAATATTTTTGCGGAGGTTTATGATACAAATATACAGGGATAACTCTGATTTTTCGTACTAAATTTCGTATTTTTCGGTTATTTTTGACGAAAGGGTTGCAACAACTAATTTTTTGGCGATAATTATATTTCAAAAAAGAAATGAAATGCTTTCTCTAATGGAAAATAATATAAACATTTCGAAAAAAAAACCCTGTTAATTCATTGATTTAAAGTAAATAATGATAAAAAGAAAAAAATCTGTTTAATGCAAAATAATATTATGAAAGGAAAATATTTATCTTTAACGAAAAAAAAGAATATTTATAATATTTAAAAAGTATCTCAATGTGAAAGAAAGTTTTGAAGTGACACAATATTTGGCTATTTATTTCTTTCGAGCTAGATTAAAAGAAAACAACATACCAAAAATTTCATTAGGTAAAACATAAGTATTTTTTTTCTTTCTTTTTTTAAAAATATTTTTAAATCTAATTTTCCCGTTATGTGTTTTACAGAAGAAACTCGCAGAATTATTTAAAAAAAAAAAAAAAAAAAAAAAAAAAAAAAAAAAAAAAAGGCTCTAATTGTTATTTGTATGTTGTTTGTTCAATCGGGTGTTTCAATCTACTTTTGTCGCCAATCAATGCGATTCTAAACCAAAAAAAGCACAAGACGGAGCGATGTTCGCAGCAACTATTTCTCTCTCTCTCTCTCTCTCTCTTTTAATGAGTAAGAGCATTTTTAGGAAAGCATTTTACATTTAACTTAAATACATATATAGTAGTTAATACCATAAAAATGAATAATATTTAAATTTTAGGGTAAATGTTTTTCTACATACATAGATATTGTAAAATAATTTAACTGCAACTTTTAAAATTTTTTTGGCACAGATATCTCCTATGCACTACGTTGGTGCGATTTGTCTCTTACGCCAACACATCTGGGTAATTAATTGACGCCAAAGTGTCATTATTTTGCTTGATATGGCAACTCGGATGTTATTGTATATTTATTAATAAATTGTCTATTTACAATTTTTTTTCTTTTTTTTCCCAATTATATAAACTATTTTAATCTAGGCACATTTGTCATATATGCGCCACATTTGCGCGACTGCAATAAAATGGCGATTTTATGCCTCACTTGGTAACCTGGCTTTTGTTTATTTATTAATTAATTTTTATTTTATTTTATTTTATTTTTTAAAGGATATAAATAGTTTTGTTTTATAATTATTAACTAAACTTTTTAAAATTTATTATTATTTTCTATTTAAAATAACAGAAAATAATTGTAAACTATATATGTAACTGGTATTTGAAAACAAAATTTTTCTCCAAATCGGCATGAGAAGAAAAAAAAACTCGCCAATGTGGTGCGTATATGTCATGTATACATTTTTTTCACTATACTACAGTATTTAAACATGCTGTATAAATAACGATTATTGTTTTTTCCAAACATGTTTGGCACAGATATTATATACACATTGAGGTATCTGACTATCGCCAAAACGGTGTTATTTTGCCTGATATTGTAACCCAGCAATAGGGTTTTCTGTATTAATAAATTGTTTATTCACTGTCAATTTCTTTTTAGAAATTCTATAAATTGTTTTGTGCTATAGTAACTTTATTTATTTATTAATATTTTCGTTTTAAAATAACTAAAATAATTTTTTAAAATGCACATTTCTTCGCTATTCTAAAACGAGGATTTTGCCGCATTGGTATTGGAAGGAAATCTTGCAAATCCGGGTTTGTGCCGGAGTTTTTTGTGAAATATGATATTTTCAAATGTAAATTGAGTGCTACTTGATAAACACGTCGGCCAGTTTCGCCAAACTATTCAAATTTACATAAATTCATTTTAAATAACGAAAGAACAATAAACATAAATAAAAAATACAAATTAAAAGTCGAATTAAAAAGCACTTATGACGTAAAAAAATACGTGTATCACGTGTAATATCAATTGCTATCATATTTACGATCATCGATTATTGACATTTATTCCTATAATCTGCTATTATTTTTTTTCTCGATAGAATAATCAAGTAGTACGGTCGTGCATTGTACAAACTCCAGTTATTATTACCAAAATAGAGCTAAATAACTAAATTTAGGTGCAAATGCACACACCCATGTTGTAAGAAAGAGGCACAAATGTTATATATGCACCACGTTGGGGTGATACATTTCTGGCGCCACTTTAAGGGAGACCCGAATTCCATTTTCGGCCAAAAATCATCAAAAGTTCAAAATTTTTTTATCTCAGGAAAAGATAAAATACATATTTGCGAATATCCATGCAAAACTTCAGAACTCGAGGACGCTTGGAACAGGTAGAAAATGAGCTTTTTTAATTGCACTCACTATAGAGTTTGAAGGACTAGCGGCCATTTAAAACGTGTTTTCCTGAAAATGACTTTTTTCATATTTTGCCTAAGTTCAAAGTACTAAGGTTCAGTGCTAAAATGATTGAGAAACAAAGTGTTTATGTTTTTAGAATCTTAAAAAAAATTTCAACAAATATAAGGAGAGATATTTTTTTAAAACTATTTCTGAAATTTTTACATAATTTGGTAAACATGAAAATTATAACGAATTTAAGCAAATTTACCATGTGTATTTTTTTTTTTTTTTTTTTTTAGCCGATTAAAATAGAAAATTAAAAATATCTCTCCTTAGTTCTTTTCTATATACTATAACACTATTTAAGAAATTTTAGTAATACCAAAATATTGAAAATTGAATGAGGAGTAGTGATTTTAAAAAGTGTATTTTTCGACAAAAAAAATCATAAAAATCCCCAAGAAAATGTACTTTTTAATAAAAAGTGATTTTTTTTTTTTTTTTTTGCTAATTATTCCTTACAAAAAGATTCTTTAATAGTACACCAAAATTCATTACGTTAAAATCAATAATAAAAATTTTGGGTTTTTTCTTACGGGTCTCCCTTAACGGAAACTTCGTTTTCAAATGACAAATACATTTCTATTTTCTATTTTACTTTTCTATGTATAGAGCATAACATTTTGTATCATTTTAAAATGCAAATGAAAGTAAATAAATAGTTCATTAATAAATTAAAAACAAAGTTGGATTACCATAAGAGGCATAAAATGTTCATTTTATTTCAACCACGACAACGTAATGGGTATATGACAGCTGTATCAAAAAATGAATTTCACACATTCAAAAAACATTCACCTTATTTTTCTAAGGAAAACTTTATTTAACTTTATTTATTCTGCTGCATTCCAAAAATGGAACACTGTAATAGATTTGTCAAGAGCAGATGTGCGTTGCGAAATTTAATATAATATTGATAGAGGATGTATTAACGTTTCCTCAAGTACCCATATTCTCAAGTTGAGAGGTTTAGAGTTCAAAAACTATCAAATGAAAATGAATCGCTTGAAAATTGTTTAAATTCAATGGTCAATCTCTGCGATCATAATGCTCGCTATTTTAGAAGTATGGCGAATAGACAATATTTAAATTGCTCTTTTCATAATTGCCTCATTTATCTATCAAACTCTACAATAAACAACTGAAATATTTTTTTCTTAAAAGCCCAAATTTTATCGAATTCATAAACTGATACAACAACATAATATTTTATTATTATTTTAATATATTTTGGCGTCAACGGGCCTTGATTCCATTACTGTTGTTTTTATTTTTGGCTCAGTTTTGTTTTTTCTAGCTCGCTGAGTTTTGCACTGATGAAGAATCTCGACAGTAGATTCGAAACAGCTGTTTGCTAACTTTTAATCCATTTTTGGTGCATTTATAATCGTACGTTTTCTATCTTTAAATACAATGGCGTTTTGTATGATTTTCAGAAATGTGAAAGAGCATTCGAGGTGAAGTAGCTTTAAAAAACACAATCATATTCAATATTTTGCTTGATTCATGTTTTGTTTTGAAAAATAGACCTGCACAGTGGGCTTAGCCTGCTAGTCTGTAAATAAAATTACGCATATTATTTTTTTTTTCAAAGGAAAATAACTGTTACAAATTATAGGTAATCGTAAAAATTATATTTATATTTCACATTTTTTTATTACAAAAGTTATAAATGCAGTACGCTTGCTACAATAAATTTATTAGTACTACAGAAGTAATCTTCGTGACTTCGTCGCAGCCATGAGGCTTATTACTTTATCAAGTATACTGTAATGTCCCAAGGGATAGATATCACTGCAAGGCTGCTCAGTCTCTCATCGGTTGTTGGTAAGTTTTGGGTTCAAACCTAATCTCGCCCGTCAGCCTAAAACTGAACTTTAAAGACACCGAAATAAATTTACCGGGTGTCCAGCAAATAACATCCTGATTTCAAAATTAAATTTCTGGAAAACAAAGATCGATAGTAATATGCAGAAAACGTTTTTTTTTTTTTTTTTTTTTTTTTTTTTTTTTTTTTTTTTTTCATTAGGTAAGCTGTAAAAATCTTATACAGAAATTTCAAACAGTGAAGTGCAGTATTTTGAAAAAATTGCGTTCTGATTGCATAGAATGCTATGATTTGACATTTTTCTTGTTTTAGATTGCCTGCAGAGAAATAATTTTTCAGCTTACAGTGCAATATTTAAAGATTTTTCGAAGTAAATTTTTAGAATTTCGAAATTTCAAAAATTTAATTTAAAGAACTATGAAATATAGCATTTTAAGTCGAAAAACACATTCTCTGGCAGCAATCTAAAGCAAGAAAAATGTCAAATCAAAGCATTCTTTGCAATCAGAACACAATCTTTTCAAAATATTTACCGTTCGAAACTTTTGTATAAGATTTTTACAGCTTACCTGATAAACAAACCGTTTACTGCATAATTCTATTGATCTTTGTTTTTGAGAAATTTAATTTTGAAATCAGGGTGTTATTTAATGGACACCCTGTGACATAGTAACCAAAGAAACAAATATTTAATGTATTATGCATTTACCTATGAGTTTAATGATTGAAAATATTCCATCATTCCTCGACATCATTAATTTTTGACGCAGTTTGGTATTTTTATTTTATTTTATTTTATTTTATTTTTTGTACTATTTATCTTCAATTGTTGATCTGAGTTCCTATTCTGAAGAAAAATGCCTTCCATTTTTATAAAATCACTTACTAGAAATCCCCATAAGTTATCGATAGGATTAAAATCAGGATTTATGAGCGGTCATTGCAAAGCTTCAATGTTTTTCTTAAAAGACTAACGTTTTTTCTCACAACTTGTTTAGATAGCATTGCTATCAACTTTTACGCATTTTTGCTACCACTAAAATTGTACAGAGATTTTTCATTTGTTTAATCATAAGATTTTGACGATTAAATAAGACAATATTTACTATAAAATTTTTGTGGTAGGAAAAATGCGTAAAAGTTGGCAGCTATGGGATAGGTGCATTATTTCACTGTTATGTCCGGGTTTTTTCTTGCCAGAAGTGTTGCAACAAAAGAAAGATAGAAAGAATTTGTGTATGTGTATTTGAATTAAATTTTCCTGAGAAAATATACAAGTGACACCATGTTGGTGAATGAAAAGCAGCTCTATGTTCAACAAAGCCGCCACCTAACTGATGCCTTAATGAAATTTCTTTTTCTTTTCTGAAATCATCCCAATATTATTTCCAATCATCAGGACCATTTAAGTTTCATTTCTTTTCGTCGGAGAAAATTAATTAAATTGATTTCAGAAAAGAAAAAGAGATTTTATTAAAGCAGCAGTTAGGTGGCCGATTCATTGCAACATGGCTGCTTTTCGTTCAACTACGTGGTGTCAGTTATATAATTGACACCACCTTTCAAAATAATTTAATTCAAAGACACATATACAAACTCTTTTTGACCAAATTTTATTTGTTGAAACACTTCTGACAGGAAAAAAGAGCTATAATAGCGAGATAATGCACCTATCCACACAAGTCGTGAAATAAAACTTGAGTTCTATAAGAAAAATATTGAAGTTGTGTAGTGACCGGTTAAAAATCCTGATTTTAATCCGCTCGATAACTTATGGGGAGATCTAGAAGACGAGTTTATAATTGAAAGGCATTTTCTTCAGCATCAGGAAAATTGAAGATGAACTGTACAAAAATAAATCCGAACTGTACTAAAAATTAATGATGTCGAGGAATAATGGGATATTTGCTATCATTAAACTCGTGGGTGTGTGCATAATCCATTAAATATTTATTTCTTCGATTGCTATATTGAATTTTTTTTTTTTTTTTTTTTTTTTTTTTTTTTTTTTGCTGTCCTTAGTTTTTACACAGGCAAAAATAGTGTTTCTGTACAATTACTTTATTTTTATAATAGAATACTCACGGTCGAATTTTGTTGACATTTTTATTAGCTTTTCAGCTTGATGATACATATTATAAGGGAAAAAGAATCATTTGTTTTGAAATTTATCAAAAAATATTAATATTTTTTGCTGTTCTTATAGTTTTTACATGCGCTGTATTTCATGTGCTTTTCGTAATATTTTCTAAGCTAATGCAAATTCATTCAAACAGCTTAACGAAAGTTACCGTATTTTCATGACTTTGTATAAAT
Organism: Maratus speculifer; assembly: GCA_964019185.1. Lineage (NCBI taxonomy): Eukaryota > Metazoa > Arthropoda > Arachnida > Araneae > Salticidae > Maratus > Maratus speculifer. The sequence continues at coordinate 311,241,790 of OZ025296.1, read as the reverse complement.
CTTTCATTTCAAAGGCGAAGAAGTCATTTTCTTTTGCTTTGTTTTCTGGGGCATATGATGAAATTGGTTGCTGAAGGATTAAATTTACCATAGGGTGATTTTTTAAAAGATTGTCGGTTCATTAACTGTTCCAAGAGATATTTGAATGGCAGGAATCAGCAGATGTTTTTGGACAATGTATAGTTTAAATAATGGCTTGCAAATTGAAGGTAACTGAGTTTGGGACACTTCTGAGAAATTGTTGACTAAATCCCACTAGCATGTCCAAACATATTAGTTTCTCTGTCATATGCCTGTGTGACGCATTTAGACATATCATTACGTAGCTCATTACAACACTGTATTATTTCTTCTGTTATATTTTCGGCGGACAAATCATTTACTTGAATAAACCTAAAATAACTTCCAGAATTATTGAGGTTTGTGCATTTTATAAATACTAATCCATATATCTAACATAAAGGGCAAACTATTCTGTGCTTGACATGTTCATAGTTTCATCAGTATTCAACCTAAAATAGATGGCATTATTTATTTTGGTAATCAATTCTTCAGTAACTATATCCCAGCATATTTGAATGATTTCATCCTGACTGTCTGAGCTGAAGTAAGAAATTGTATTTCTATGGGTGTTTATAACATTCCAATTCTTCATTTCCAGGCTTTGCTATAATTCTCAAAATTTGCTATAACTCAAAAGAGTTCTTAGCCTACCATCTTTTTTATTTGTTCTCTAACGTTATAGGACCGTTATTATGATTAACTCTAACTAGCATTTCTTGCTCGGCATATTAGATTCTTAGCTTTATAGATTCTTAGAATGTTAGATGTTCCTTCCTAGAAAACTCTTTAGGAGGCACTGTGAAAAACCGTAAAAAAATCCGTACTCAATAGTATCCATCCTTGCAGTTGGTAATTCTACAAAAGACAGAGGAACTTTCCCACACAGACAGACTACTCTGTGCATATTCTCTTTCTATTAAAAATTCATATGCAAACAATTTAACTCAAATTTATTCAGTGAAGAGTTGGGAAACACCAGCAGCTATGGCACCTTTGGAAAAAAAAAAAAAAAAAAAAAAAAGCCTTTAATAGTTAAAAGATTTTTTTATCATTATTTTTCATATAATTTTACATTACAAGGGTCTACTATTGTTTTTGGCTCTTTCTACAAAACATTTTAATAATGATCAATGATCATTTGAAGTATTTATTATATCGCGATATAATGAGTATAGAGGAAATTAAGAAAGATCATAACACAAAAGTAAATGCCTTAAATTTGATTCCTAAAATTAAATTAAATGCCATACGCGTATTAAACTTATTTTTTCTTAGTCAAATTAGTGATATGACACATACATTACACCTATCGAATTTTACTGTGCATCGAGTAAAATTTCCGTTTATATCTTTAGCTGAATAAATTTATATTTTTACAACTAGAATATACATATTTCTAATCTAAAAGAGGAAAAAAAATTGGCATTTTAACTATCATTAGATTTAACTTCATATTTTTTTTTTACTTTTTTTTACTTCATATTTTCTTTTTACTTTTTTCTTTACTTTACTTTTTTTATATTAAGGGGGCTTCAGCCCCCTTAGCCCCCTCCCTGGCTACGTGCCTGACAGACACACATTTTCTAAAATCAATTAAATAGTGTTTAGGGCCTTCTAAAACGTATAAATCTGTCGTAAATTGAAGTCGAAATTCATCACGAATCCACTACTTTCTACTTCTAAATATAGAAGAAAGTAATAAAAAAGATTTCAAAAAACAAAAGAACTTTTTAAATTTTTTGCACTAAAAATTTCTTTTTGCAAGCCAGTTGATTTTTTTAACAAGATTGGTAAGGTATAATAGAGTGATTTGTATATAAAACTTTTATAGTTAACCATATTGACTTTGAGATGGAATTCTCCAGTCCCTTAAGCTAGTAAAATGTTCATGGGACAAAATTTAAAGCAATGAATAAAGGTGATGTAGTTTGATGAAGCGGCATTCTTAACTATCGATGATCAAAAGGAATAATTTCGCAGCATGGAAACTAAGAAAGAAAATGCTGTCTTCAAGGAGTTCACTCAATTCAAGTACTCTGTTTTTTTTTTAAATCTGACACTTCAGCTTATTGTTAAAATATCTCTAAAAACTGTAAATGTGAATGCGAAGTGACACTTGATGACAATGCAATACTACTATGAAGGGAACTCGGTGAATTCCAATATTTTTTCGTTCAAAAAATACTGAAGTTAATTCCTTATCATTATGATAAGCTTTCAGTTGAAAAATCTCTCCAAACATCTCTCTAAAAACAACTGAGCATTTGAAAACTCTACCTGCGAAAGCTGGAAGTGATGAAATTCCCGTCTTATGTATCACCAAGTGGAAGATCGACTAATACACTGAAACTCCTACCGCCCTATTTATGCCAATTAAACGACTACAGATGCTTAATATACCATATCATTGTACGAAATAAACATGACAATAAGATTCCCAGGGTTTCAGACACATTAAACAAAAGTAATAAAAAACTAGTAAAATAAAGAGGTCCTTTACGCAGAAATGTTGAAAGTTAGAAAAACAGGATTGCATACATAACTCAAAATCCACTCGACCATTGACAAGCTTCTTAATAAATAACTAGTTATTTATGATACAACTTAAATGCTTTAGTGCTATTACTCGATTTAACACAGAATTGACGATCATAAAATAATCATTTTGACATGTTCTTAAAAAAAAAAAAAAAAAAAAAAAAAAAATATTAAGCACGACACGAAACAAAAATTAATGTTGTGTAACTTAATAATATATTCAAATTTCGTGACGCTTGGTCAATTTTTACGAAAATTAAAGTCAAAATTCAAGAAAACTGGCTGAAAGACATATATATTGTTATTTTTTTTCTTGAAATAGAACCGTCAACAGAACAAATTCTTTCTTCCCCCCCCCCCCAAAAAAAAAAAAAAAAAAAATCTTCTTTTTAATGTGTAAATTAATGTTGTTAAGACAAAATTATCTTCATAACTCACTTATCGTGGCTTGTTACTCTTTCTCTTTCTGGTAAAATGCCTTGATGTCTAAAAATATTATTACACTTAAGGCATTACTTCCTCAACAACAAAGTTTTCTGCGCCGCCGGTAGAACGAAATCCAGGGAGAGTCGAGATTTTAAGTATCATGCGGTTCGAGCCACATGGACATTCCTCCCCTCCCCATTCAAACTGACCTCTTAACATGAAAAACATAAAATCAATACGGAAATGTAACAAATAATGATTTAAGAAAAAACAAGTTTGTACCGGCTTTTGTCAAAATGGAAAATTCGAACATCTTTCTCCCTTTTTTGCAGAGAGACCAGTTCACCCCCATCTTCAAATTTAAGATAAATAGTTTATGAGCTGACAACACAAAAATCTAAGATGATATCAAACACACATACTTACTCAAAAAAAACTTTTTTATGGAAGACAAGAAATAGGGGAATCTAATAATCCATGTCTGTCGGAAGTGAAGTGGTGCATAAGTCAAAAAATAATGCCACCAGTGGTTGATTCGTAGGTTTATGATTGTATTTTCCTGCTCCTAGTGCTCCATATTTTCTCATTTTTAATTTTAGGACAAGCACAATGATAAAACTAGAGTCAATCACTGGTGGAATTAGTTTTTAACTTATGCACCACTTCATCTCCGGCAGGCATGGATCATCATTAGGTTCCCATATTTCTATTCTTCCATAAAATAAAATTTCCTGTTTTTTTTTTTTTTTTTTTTTTTTTTTTTTTTTTTTTTTTTTTTTTCGTATGCTTGATATATTAGGTTTTTGTGTTGTCGGCTCTTGGACTAAAAAAATTTAATATTTGAACTTAAAAAAAAAAAAAAAAAAAAAAAGAATAATAACAAATCTTTTTTGGGACTAAAGTGGGCGGGCTACAGAAGATCTCTAACGGAAAAATTCCATTTTAAGTCACTTTGAAAGAATAGGTTTAACATTTTCAAACTCGTCAGTAATAAATAAATTTTATTTAATTAAATTTCAAAAATACAGCCAGCTTAATCGGACCTCCCCTTGCCCTTACCTTGCCGGCACCCATGACATCCAATAATCTTTTTTAATTCAATTATTAATCTCAGTAAAATAATTTTGATCAATTATTTAATTCATTCATATTTTAATTTTGATTTTTCTTTTTACAGGCTGTTGCAATTGTCAACTCAATCTTGTACGTCTTCAGCACTTGTCTTGGTCTACGTGCCTTACAAGCACTTAAATGAAGATTTTTTTTATTCTACTTCCTGGAGTGGTATATTTTCACTTAGCACTACCACACAAAAGAGCTTTCAGTATAACCAAAAACCTGCCAAACCAAATGGATGCTTGTTTTGAATCCAATTTTACGAGCCTCTTACTTGAACTTGAGAGATAAAAACTCTTATATTGTTTTATATAGTATTTGTATATTTTGATTTTTAGTAGTGTGTATTTTTCCTTGCGTCTTAGTTTTAGATACAGTTTGCATTTATATTCTCGTTAGATATCTTTTATTTCATGTACAATATCTGTTTTCAAAAGAATGTCACCCAAGAGCCGACAGGACAAAAACCTAAGGTATCGAGCACAAGAGAAAAACCTTTATTTTATGGACAGTGTTCTCGCTGTCGCTCGCCAATGCGCCAAATTGCGACTAAATTCTTCATTTGGCGAGTAAAGAAGCGATTAGATTCGCCAAATTGCTAATACTCAATTTTTGCTTTCTCTTTTTCTTTTTCGTTTTTCATACATATGCATATATATTTATTATATACATATTTTTACTATGATTGTAGCGAATAGTTGAAATTAGATTAATAACAATCGCTGTCACAGTTATAAAAACTTGGGTTATTTTAGAACATATTGAAATAAAGAGAATACATTAACTAATACTTTTTTCATTTGGCGAATGTTTTTTTATTTTTAATTAGCCAAATTACTAACGTTCGTCAAATGTCAGCGAGAACACTGTTTATGGAAGAGTAGTAATAGGGGAATCTAATGAACCATATCTGCCGGAAGTGAAGTGGTGCATAAGCTAAAAATTAATACCACTAGTGTCTCGTAGGTTTATCGTTGTGTTTGCCGTATTATCATTTCATACCTTTGATTGTAAGACAAAAACAAATATAAACGTACAAGTGAGCCATTAGTAATTTTGGCTTATGCACCACTTCACTTCCGACAGACATAGATCATTAGATTCCTCTACTACTACTCTTCCATAAAATAAAGGGTTTTTTTTATTTTCTTGTGCTCGATACCTTAGGTTTTTGTGCTGTCGGTTCTTGGACAAATGTGTCTTCCGTACTTGCCTTATGTCAAAGTTGCAGATAAGATCCATCAGGATGTTTCCTTGATCTCACATAATTTTATACATTCATTAGTACATGCTGCTATCAAATATATTTATCCCCTAACTGGGGTGACAAAAATTGTCTCATGACTACTATAAGCAGTCTCTGAGACCGCTTGATCGAAGCATGGAAAAAAGATTCGATTTACTCATAGGATACTTTTTCTGTATTAAACTGTATGTACAGGATTATTATGATTAAAATTCACCTACTCACAAGTCTGTATGAATAGTTTTAGAATTCCAAACGAACAAAACTTCACCAATATCTAGAGTGATTTAAACTACACATGAGTGGTATAAATTACACTAAAGTGATGAAAATTACACGTTAAACTATGAAAACTGAATAAAGTTGCCGTTATGAGATCTTCGACACAAACAATACGGTTATAAAAGTATAAAAATGTAAAAGTATGGACATTACTAATCTAACCTCAACGTGTGTCACATGTACATTGAATATTGGGTCGTAACCTATAAGCTTTATCTTTTCATATTGGTATTTTTGATTAGTGGTTTCCTTTTTATTTAATCACAGAATACTTGCAATTAAATTAAACGAAGATTTCTATTTGGAAATTCTTTGTCTAAATGATTAAATATTAAGCACTGGATGCTTGTCGCGAAGGAGTTAATTTCAAAAAGAACAACATTTAATCGGATTGTGTGTCTACTTAATTTACTTTGTACCGAATTCATTAATTTTTAAAAAGAATGTCTTATTATTTTTAGAATAGGAATAAATTAAGATTATTTCGGATAAATTTATTCAAAAGGAAATCATAAAACTGTGGAACTAAAAATCTTTGCAACAAAAGGATTTTTGCAATTTCTCAAGAAGCATATACTTACAAATTCATTACACAATTGAGTACGCTGTGAAATGCTTACACTTAATTAAATATTCATCTATAAAACTTTTAGTATTGGTTTTAAATATATCCACACAAATTTACCTAAATTCGATTTTTTTAAAAAACTCACTTTGAAGTACAATACTTAAAAAACATCTAGTTAGGATATATTTTGACTTAATATTTTTGACATCGATGTTTTCAATTTCTTTCTGTGGGCATTTAATTTCGAGTAAAAGACTAAAGTTTCAATATGAAAATAAATAAGAAAATCCTCAAGAGTTATGACTCGCAAGTTCTGTAAATTAAAAATGATTGAAATAAGTGTATATCACACACATTTGTATCAAAATCAAAAATTGCTTTAGTTGTCATTCTTATGTTTGGTATGTCTTTTTTATGGTATATGTAGTTCATGTCACCGTCTTCTGTTTCCATACTGACAATATCTATATATTGACGCGTTCAAGACCTAAGTAAATCTAGTCCTGTTATTTTTCTTTCCTCTCTCCTTAATCGATTTTACGATGGATTCTTGCTCTCTAGACATAATTTTTTTTATGTGTAACAAACCGATGAATTCTTGCTCTATAGACATAAATTTTTTATGTGTAACAAACTGGTGAATTCTTGCTCTATAGACATAATTTTTTTATGTGTAACAAACTGATGAATTCTTGCTCTATAGACATAATTTTTATGTGTAACAAACCGATGAATTCTTGCTCTATAGACATAATTTTTTATGTGTAACAAACCGATGAATTTTTGCTCTATAGGCATAATTTTTTAATGTGTAATAAACCGATGAATTCTTGCTCTATAGACATAATTTTTTAATGTGTAACAAACCGATGAATTCTTGCTCTATAGACATAATTTTTTTATCTGTAACAAATCAAGACCTAGTGCGAGCAATAGATAGGTATGATCATCTATTCACCTATTATTCTAAATGAAATTCACGGATGAATTTATTTCCACATGTCTCTGGATATTTATTTATGTGTTTGATAATACTTTGATTCTGAACGCATCATACATTATAATTATTTTCGATCACGTTGCTAATTTTTTTTTCAGTGCAAAACTGAAAAGTAGGGACACAAATTTAATAAAAAAACACTGTACTCTATTTCTGATATAGTAATAAATGTGAAATAAACTTATATTTGTTGTTTTTATGTTAATGTTTCATTCATAATTTTTATGCTCTCTGAAAAATCAAAAAAATTGTATATACCTCTGGCGGCTAAACTCCAGTTTAACTTGTAAAGTGTATCCTGAAATATGTTATGCACGAGGTGGTATACGTTAATCCTATTGATTATAAATTCTTTATTTCGTTTGTTTGGTTAGTCTTAGATGTTTTAACCCTTAACTACTGTTACAGAAATTTTCAAATAGCTACTGCGTGTGCAATTTCCGAAACTGCTGGATTGAAAGATAAATAAAACGCTGTATTAATTCATAGTTCTGCACTAACTGAGAGGATACTGTTTCTATACTAATATTTATGAAAAGGATTTTTATAACTAACCCTAGAATTATCGGTAATTTGAGTCAAGTTTAATTCACGCCATAATTTTGAATTGAAACAGCTTAACTTTATTGTTTAACGTTTTTCTTCTTTGTATCTTTTAAACATATTTCATAATCAAATTTCTGGTTTGAACTGAAACATATTCGTATGGAACTGTCAAAATGATGGCTCGCGGTAGTTCTAGTATTGAAATTTACGTATACAAAAGTATCTAGTAATAGTACAAGGGCTCCAAATGAAACAACATTTTATTAATAACTGCAGTTAATCTGAAAATTATAAGTTAAATCAAATCTAGAAAACTGAAAAAGGCAACGGTCTGTGAGATTACTAACAGCAGTTTGGGATTAAAACGAGTTAGCGTCTGCATGTTATTTGAACATTTGTTTTATTCTAGAAAATCTTTACAATTTAGAAAATTAAGCTTTATATTATCACAATTTATATGCTTTATGTTCATAGTTTTCCTCTAATTTTTTTCTTTCTAGTATTGCTCATACACACATCTTTGTACATGTATTGTTTGATCTCTTTGTGTTTTGTCAACTTTATTTTAATTTTTTTTAATCTTGAATTGTCTATTTATGTTGAAAAGATTATGTTACATTATGTGTTGTATATGTATAAATAAACATATTTAAAAAGTAATTTGTATTTATGTATTTGTCATTGCTATCACTCTAACAACAAGACTTGTTATATTGGCATGCAATATTGCACCAATGCGACATTCATAAAAAAAGCCTTTAATAAAATACAATTTTTTTATAAGATACAATAAAATACAATTACAAATATAAAATGCAATGTTTATTATATAATATTTTTTATAATGAAATTCTATTTTATTAAAGGTTTTATATTGACTTTACATTGGAGATATTTTCAATTGAAATAGCACTACTGCAGAAATACTTTGAACATATTTGCAATGAAATGCCATATTTCAAATACCTTGGAAATACTGACAATGAAGAGACGAAATATTTCATCTCAATATTGTCACTGTATTTGCAATTTATAAACTCTCGATATTAGCACAATATTTTTTTAGCTACTAAGGTAATATAAAAATCTAAATAGTAAGGTTATCGATTAAATCCTCATAGCAGAAAGGTTTACTCATTGGACCTTATTCCAAGTATTTACGGTATTTACCGGTCGAAACTTCAAATGTAATAAAAAATAAGCAAATTCTAAAAGGACTTTTTCGTTTACCGACACAATATTGATAAATCGCACACAATATTTATTATTCGGTATCGATTGTTAGCAAATTGCATTCATATACACCAAGACGAGTCAGCAAATTGGTTGTTGGAAAAGCTTGTTGTGTATATGTTGTGGCCAATACCCGGAGCCTGGCCAAATCTAGAACTGACCAAGCTTCCTGGCCAAAACCCGAAATACATGAAATGAATAGCGTATTTCGAGTTTTGGCCGGCCAATTCGCGAACTGGCCGGGAAACCTTGGCCAACACCCGAACTATGATGCATAGGTAACAATTTTTTTTTTTTTTTTTTTTTTTTTTTTTTTTTTTTTTTTTTTTTTGTAATTAAGATAATGTAACATTAAAATGCACACTAAAAAGATTACCATTATTATATTTAAACGAAATATTTTTGTGTACCCAACTAAATTAACCAAAAATGGTACACAATTCCCTTTCAATATCGAAATTAAATGATAAACCAAATAGGATGACAATTATAAGTTAACCGGAACCTTTACTCGAGTTAGAGCACGGACAGGCTGACGGCTAGACTATTTGAATTCATAGACACTTTCAACTATGTTAAAAAAGATTAAGCCGAGTGCCTATATCTATTTCGCGAATTGGCCAATCGCATCTGGCCAGTTCCCGAATTGGCCAATTGCATCTCCCCAGTTCGCGAATTGGCCAGTCATTGTTTAACGTTGCTGGCCAATTCGGGAATTGGCCGGCCAGTTCTAGAATTGGCCAATTTCGGGTTTTGGCTGCAACATATATATGAATTCATTTTGCGCGAACCGGTGATGTCAGATAACTATAGGGTTAAGTGGGGGCAACTGAGTCATGATTTTACAATGTGACTCGAAAATACTGACAATTCATCTTCTAAAAGCTTATGTTCATTTAAATTAAAGTTTGAACATCTTTAAATGTATTCAGTTAGGTTCACTCTGCCAGATTGAAGTTTTCAAAATAAAATTTTATTGTCTAATAATAAAAAATGTATGTATTTAGTTTTTCTTTCTTTGTGGGTCCAGGTAGTCCAAACGCATTGTGTTTTTTAATATCGGATATCAGGTCCTATTTGTAAATGTGTGAACAACTTATAAAAATTAAAATCAGACAGATCATATAAATTATATAACAACTAAAGAGCTTTGTATGGGAAGGTTTTGTTATCAAGGTGTTAAAAAAAAAGCGCTAAATATGAAATTATTAGACTAACTAAACAAAAAACATAGCTATTATATTATAGTTAAAGTACTTATATACTTTAGTTTAGGTAATGAGTATTAGAGTTACATAAGTATTTTAGGGGGGAGGGGGGAATTACAAAATAAATCTTTGAACAAACAGTTACGTAAGTATTTAAGTGACTCATTCTCTTTTTTCTTTACCTCAATGAAAGTGCGTCTGTCTAATAAATGTGTGGAGAATATAACTATATTTTTTTATATCAAAGAGAACTATTTTTTATTGGTTTCGATAATTTTTCAATAATTTTACTTTGTCTTATACGCATCTCTTCTCCTGTATCGTAAAATTTCAAAGTTTGGCTACCTCACTTATGAAATTTGTTTTTTGGGTTAACTGGTTCCAACATTGTTCTTTTATACTGACACATGTCTTAATTATCCTCTTCTTAAAAAACTTGCGAGGTAACTAGGACATGGGACTTACGTTTAAAAAAATCCCTGTCGGCTTGACCTATAGGCGGAGGTAGAATTCGAAGAGTTTTCATTTCAACAACAAAAAATAAAATATTATTAACGATAAACCCAGTTCAACTACTTTATTTGGCCGCTTTTGAAAAATTTTTAATTTCATTTTTCTGTAAGAACTGATTTTAACAAAATCCTCTTAAACGAAATTCGGCTCAAATGCCCTTTTTAAAAACATTTTTTGAATGTATATTCTGATTTTATTAAAAAATCAACCAATACGCACATTATATAATTCCTAAATAACAAAAAAAAACTGTCAATTGAATGCGTTTGAGAGTAAAATTAAATTTAAAAGTGAGTCATAAAATAACCAATTTGTTATTTGAATACATCCACAATTCTTTGATCAAGATCGCTTTGGGAAATTTTGTGCGAAGTGTCCAATTTGACAGCTTTTTTTAAATATATATTTAGCCTTTATCAAAAAACTGATCAATACGGCCCATTACACAGTTCCTAAATAACAAATAACTATCAATTGAAGGCGTTTGAGAGCAAAATTGAATTTAAAAATGAGTCATAAAATAACCAATTGTTATTTGAATACATCCTCAATTCTTTAATCACCATCGTTTTGGGAAATTTTTTTGCGAAGGGCCCACTTTGACAGCTTTTAAAAAATATAGATTTAGCCATTATCAAAAAATTTATGAATACGCCCATTATATAGTTTCTAAATAACAAAAAATTGTCAATTGAATGCGTTTGAGAGCAAAACTGGATTTAAAAATGAGTCATAAAATACCCATTTGTTATTTGAATACATCCTCAATTCTTTAATCATTATCGCTTTGGGAAATTTTGTGCGAAGTGCCCATTTTGGCAGCCTTTTTTGAAATATATTTTGCCTTTATCACAAAACTGGCCAATTCGTCTCACTATATAGTTCTTAAATAAGAGAACCTTTCAATTGGATGCGTTTGAGAACAAAAATGGATTTAAAAATGACTCAGAAAAAACGCAATTTGTTATACTTCCTCAATTTTTCAATCACTATTACTTCGGGAAATTCTGTTTAAAATACCCTTTTTGGCAGCCTTTTTTCAAATATATTCTGCCTTTATCAAAACACTGGCCAATACGTCACATTATATAGCTCCTAAATAAAAGGATCTGCCATTTGGATTCGTTTAAAATCAAAAATGAATTTAAAAATGAATCAGAATATAAGCAGTTTGGATTTGAGGTTTTTCTCTAACTCCTATTTTTGTTTAATTTATTTTTGATATAAGAATTGGTCCTATGAAAAACTTGTTAGTATAAAAGTTGTAGATATTATTAAAAAGATGTAAAATTAATTTAATTAGATTTCATTGCTTAAGAATTGAGTAAGTTATGGATTTTTTCTTTTTCCTCCCCCCTTTATCTTTTTGTTTTTGATTTTTTTCATCGGTAAAAGTTAGTCCTATCAAAAACTTGTAAATACAAAAGTTTTAGATAATGTTGAGTACATTTATAAAAAATTTAATTGGATTTGATATCTTGAGAATTGACGAAGTTACGATTTTTTTCTCCCAAAAACCCATTTTTTTTCGCCCCTTGAGCACATTTTTAACTTTACCAAAAATCTGTCATGCATAAACTTTTAGCCCATTTTTTAGAAGTAATATAAAATTTAAACTGATTCTATATCTATTTTCCTTAAGAAGTTATCGCGTTTTTTTAGTTTTCACAAAAACCCTCCCTATTTCCATCCCCTTGGTCCGATTTTGCCAATTAACGAACTCGACCGAGATTTTACGCCCCTTGATTTTATGTAAAAGTTTGAAGAAGATCTGAGCATAATTATGGAAGTTATCGTGTCCAGAAGAAAGTGATATACATCGTTAGATAAATAGGTAGATAGATAGATAGATAAACTTTTTTACTGGTGGTAGTTTTGGGGTCTAGGAGTCATGATCGGTGTAGATCTGCAAAAAATTTTCAGAAATTCCAACATGGGAGAGAATGCAATAGGTAGTATTTCGTACGAAATCTACCTAATATTTCATACGAAATCTACCTAAAAATGAAATAATTACAATATTACAATATTAATGTATTTATGTACCTAATCTTTAAAAAAAAGGGGGACTGTTTAATAAAAGTACTTACAGTATTTAAAAAAAAAAAAAAATGCGAGGAAGTTCAATCAAATTGACGTTGTTTAAAAGAAAAAGAAAGAAACCTTAATATTCGACAAACTACACTACATGGCCATTGATGACCGTCCACTTGCGATTTTAGACATTTTGTTAAATATCTAGAAAAATACTTGAGGAATTATCCTGAAACTCTAAGTGTATAAATAGTACAAGTCATACATTTCCTCGAAATCCATAGGGGACCGTCAACAAATTAAAAAAGAATGACTATCTTTTGGATAACCCTGTCAAAACTAATGTAGCAAAAGCGATAAAACTCTACATTATGAATAAGTGGCTTATTTTAAAAAATTGTGTTCATTTTTATGCGAATAGTATGCATAAACGTAGAGAAATTAAGATTTTTATAAAAATGGTCCGAAATTTTGCCAAGTTTTTTTGCAATTAATTTGAAGAGTTCTTAATATAAAGTAACATTCTTTTCTGAAAATATGACAAATAATATATCACACTATCTGTAATCAGAATTAAAAAATAATAAAAACTGTATGATAAATGAGTAGGTTTACTAAATAATTTTTCAATGCGCATGCGCCAAAGATATCAAAATTTCATTTGCATATTGTAGTTAGCTAAATGTATAGAGCAACTTTTGTGAAAGTCGCAAAATCATAGCTTGAAAATTCTGAAAGTAATCGGCTATAGAATAAGTACAAAATCCGATGTTCCGAAAATGAAGCAAAAAAATGAGGGATTTTATCCAAATGTAGTATTACGTCCCATATTGTGTATTCTATATTGACACTAATCAATGAATATATGGATACAACCCCTCTTGTTTTTGCTTCATTTTGGGAATAACGGATTTTCAGTTTATTCTATTGATGATAATTTTCAGAATTTCCAATCTATGATGTTGCGACTTTCACAGAAGTTGCTCCATACATTTAGCTAACATAATATGCAAATGAAGTTTTGATATCGTTAACGCATGCGCAGCGAAAAATTATTTAGTAAATCTACTCATTTTTCATATATATATATTTTTTTTTTTTTTTAATTATGGTTGCAGGGTATTAAGTGCAATGTTATTTGTCATATTTTCAAATAAAAATATTATTTTATATTAAGAACTCTGCTAATTATAAGTAAAAATCTAGGGAAAAATTGGGACTGTTTTTATAAAAACCTTAATTTTCCTACGAGTATACATGCTATCGACATAAAAATGAACACAGTTTAATACAATAACCCACTTAAACATAATCTATAGTTTGAGCGCTTTTGCTACATTAGTTTCGACAGGGTTATCCAAAAGATATTCATTCTTTTTTAATTTGTTGACGGTCCCCTATAAGGATTCGGGGGAAAATCTTCACGGAAATATATGACCTGTACTATTATGTTTATACGCTTAGAGTTTCAGGATAATTTCTCATTTGTTTTTCTAGATATTTAACAAAATGTCTAAAATCTCAAGTGGACCGTCATCAATGGCCATGTAGTGTATCACAGCAGAAACTGAGTTATGATTGAATTAACACACGTTATTTTAATAGGTATAGATTAGGGCGCATTGTTTACAAAAGCTGAAACTTAAAAAACATCAACGGTTTTTTATAAAACAGCCTATGGACCAGTTATCGTAGGTTTATCCTTGTGTTTGCCGTATTATCATTTCATACCTTTGATTGTAAGGCAAAAACAAATATAAACCTACGAGTGAGCCATTAGTAATTTTGGCTTATGCACCACTTCACCTCCGGCAGATACGGATCATTAGATTCCCCTATTACTACTCTTCCATAAAATAAAGATTTTTCATTTTCCTGTACAAGATACCTTAGGTTTTTGAGCTATCGGTTCTTGGACAAATGTGTCTTCCGTACTCGCTTTATGTCAATGTTGCAGATAAGATCTACCAGGATTTTTCATTGATCTCACAAAATTTTATACATTCATTAGTACATGCTGTTATCAAATATATTTATCCCCTAACTGGGGAGAAAAAAGTCCTTCCGGCAATGCCGGGAGGAAGAGGTAGCTTTCATATACTTATATATTTATTTATTTATTTTAAAGTAAGTTACATTGTTCAAAAATACTAAGCTCAAATTAGTGGAAATAATCTTTAAAAATTAGTGATTTTATAAGATTGAATACTAGTTTTTGTCAAGACTGAATATTAATAAGAATTTTTAGAAATTAGTCATCTTTTATTCAACCTGGTTTTATTTTAAGCGATTTAGAGAGTCACCAAATTCCACGATATCATAAAGTGTATGCCATTTTAAAGGAACAGGATGGATCGTTCAGATCAGACCGTTTCAAAATGTCAGCCATAAGCAAAATTCAAAGTGCTATAACTCAATCATTTTTTAAGATATAGACAAAATAAAAAGTGTTCTGGAATCGTTGTTTTAAGTTTTAACACGTAAAAGAAAAATATTTTTCAACTTTTAATTTTTTCGCATTTAATTTTAAATTTTAAATTTTTTTTTAAATTTAAAATGGCCACCATTTTGAAACAAAATGGCGGATGATGCTGGCCAACGAACTCGGTCGAGACATTTGCATATGCTATGTACATACCAAGTTTCATTGAAATCGGTTCATAAATACGCGTGTTATCACGTGACAAAATTATGTCCGCCATAAGAAAAATTCAAAGTGCTATAACTCAATCATTTTGTAAGATATAGACAAAATAAAAAGTGTTCTGGAATCGTTGTTTTAAGTTCTAACACGTAAAAGAAAAATATTTTTCAAATTTTGATTTTTTCGCATTTAATTTTAAATTTTAAATTTTTTTAAAAATTTAAAATGGTCACCATTTTGAAACAAAATGGCGGATGATGCTGGCCAACGAACTCGGTCGAGAAATTTGTATGTACTATGTACCTACCAAGTTTCATTGAAATCGGTTCATAAATACGCGTGTTATTACTTGACAAAAATCAGATCGTTTCAAAATGTCAGCCATAAGAAAAATTCAAAGTGCTATAACTCAATCATTTTTTAAGATATTGACAAAATAAAAAGTGTTCTGGAATCTTTGTTTTAAGTTCTAACACGTAAAAGAAAAATATTTTTCAAATTTTTATTTTTTCGCATTTAATTTTAAATTTTAATTTTTTTAAAAAATTTAAAATGGCCGCCATTTTGAAACAAAATGGCGGATGATGCTGGCAAACGAACTCGGTCGAGACATTTGTATGTACTATGTACCTACCAAGTTTTATTCAAATCGGTTCATAAATACGTTAGTTATCGCATGACAAAAATCAGATATATATATATATATATATATATATATATATATAACATTTGAACGGAGGGTGGTTTTGGGGTCTGGGGGTCATGATCGGTGAAAATATACCAAAATTTTCCGGAAGTGCTTTCCTCCGGACGGCTGCAATAGGTAGCTTTTTACTTTTTGTAATGAAAGCTACCTAAAATTGTCTCGTGACTACTATAAAGCAGTCTTCGAGACCGCTTGATCGAAGCATGGAAAAAAGGTTCGATTTACTCATAGGATACTTTTTCTGTATTAAACTGTATGTACAGGATTATTATGATTAAAATTCATCTACTCACAAGTCTATACGAATAGTCCCAGAACTCCGAACGAATAAACTTAACCAATATCTAGAGTTATTTAAATTGCACGTGAGTGGTTTAAATTACACTAGAGCGATAAAAAATACTCGTTAAACTATGGAAACTGCATAAAGTTGCCGTTGTGAGATCTTCAACACAAACAATATGAGTATAAAAAGTTATGGACATCACTAATCTAAATCACAACATATGTCACATATACATGAAATATTGGGTCATGACATACAGGCCTTAACTTTTCTTACTAATATTTTTGATGATTTCCTTTTTATTTAATCATAAAATATTTGCAATTAAATTAAACAAGGATTTCTATTTGGAATTTTTTTTTTTTCTAAATGATTAAAAATTTAGCACTGGGTACTTGTCACGAAAGAGTTAATTTCATGAAGAACAAGAAACGAGATTTAATCTGAATGTGTGTCTAATTGATTTACTTAATGTTGAAATCATTAATTTAGAAAAAAACGTGTTATCATTTTTCAAGTAGGAATAAAGGAAGATTATTTGCAATAAATTTCTTTAAAATATAATCATAAAAATGTAAAATTATAAAACTTTGCAATAAAAAGATTTTTGCAGAGAGGCATACTTACAAATTCATTACATAAATGAGTGCACTATGAAATGCTTATACACTTAATTAAATATTCTTCTATAAAACTTTTAATATTGTTTTTAAATATATCAACACAAATTTACTTAAATTTGAATTCTTTAAAAAAATTATTTTAAAGTAAAATATTTAAAAAATATCTAGTCAAGACATATTTTTCATGACTCAATAATTTATTTAGCATATAAAGTTTTAAATTTCTTTCAATGGACATTTGATTTCAAGTAAAAGACTAAGGTTTCAATATGAAAATAAATAAGAAAATCCTCAAGAATTATGACTCGTTCTGTAAATTAAAAATGATTGAAATAAGTGTATATCACACAAATTTGTATCAAAATCAAAAATTGCTTTAGTTGTCATACTTATGTTTGGTATGTCTTTTTTATGGTATATGTAGTTCATGTCACCGTCTTCTGTTTCCATACTGACAATATCTATATATTGATGCGTTCAAAACTTAAGTAAATCTAGTCCTGTTATTTTTCTTTCCTCTCTCCTTAATCGATTTTACGATAGATTCTTGCTCTCTAGACATAATTTTTTATGTGTAACAAACCGATGAATTCTTGCTCTATAGACATATTTTTTTTATGTGTAACAAACCGATGAATTCTTACTCTATAGACATAATTTTTAGCTCACAGGCTATCATAGCCTGAGAGCTTATGTGCCCGTCCGTTCTGTATGTACGTTCGTGCGTAACGCGATAACTCATGATAAAAATATCCGATCCACTTGAAATTTTGCATGTAGGTATATCCTGACAAGGCGCTTCCCTGATTAGTTTTTGTTCATTCGATATGTAAAAGAGGGGGAACGGGGGGCTCATGCCTCTCCCCTTAGTTGATATAAATGGGATTTTCATGTAGAATTAAGTTTTCGTTCAAAATTTAGATTAGGATCATTCTGATGAGGCGATTCCGTGACTGTTATTAGGTGTTCATTGAATAAGTATAAATAGGGGGAACAGGGGTTCTAATGCCCCCCCCCCTTAATTTATATAAATATGTTTATCAAGCAGAATTTTCAGATTTCGTTCAAATCTCTGAATAGTTTTGGAAGTTTAAGGGTTAAGTATAAAAGAGGGGGATAACTCCTTTTAAATTATATAAATGCTAAATGGGTTTTTATTAAGAATTATCTCATTTGCTCTGAATTTTGGATATAGATTTTTTATATGATAAAGCATGTCTTTGATAGTATAGGAGGTTCAATGATTAAGTATAAAAAAGAGGAAAGGGGACAGCTGTTTCCCCTTCTTAATTTTTTTTCGAACGGAATTAACCCTTGAAAATATAAGGCTTTAATGTAAAATTAGTATTTGTAGCCTGTGAGCTCAATGCCATCAGTTTAACTGGGCAGTATTCTTTATTTAATGTGTAACAAACCGATGAATTCTTGCTCTATAGACATAATTTTTTATCTGTAACAAATCAAGACCTAGTGTGAGTAATAGATAGGTATGATCATCTATTCACCTATTATTCTAAATGAAATTCAAGGATGAATTTACTTCCAGATATCTCTGGATATTTATTTATGTGTTTGATACTTTGATTCTGAACGCATCATACATTATAATTATTTTCGATCACGTTGCTAATTTTTTTTCAATGCAAAACTGAAAAGTAGGGACACACATTTAATAAAAAAAACACTATACTCTATTTCTGATATAGTAATAAATGTGAAATAAAATTATATTTGTTGTTTTTATGTTAATGTTTCATTCATAATTTTTATGCTCTCTGAAAAATCAAAAAAAATTGTATATACCTCTGGTGGCTTATCTCCAGTTTAACTTGTAAAGTGTATCCTGAAATATGTTATGCACGAGGTGGTATACGTTAATCCTATTGATTATAAATTCTTTATTTCGTTTGTTTGGTTAGTCTTAGATGTTTTAACACTTAACTACTGTTACAGAAATTTTCACATAGCTACTGCGTGTGCTATTTCCGAAACTGCTGGATTGAAAGATAAATAAAACGCTGTATTAATTCATAGTTCTGCACTAACTGAGAGGATGATGCTTCTGTACTCTTTAACTGATAGGATACAGTTTCTATACTAATATTTATGAAAAGGATTTTTATAACTAACCCTAGAATTACCGGTAATTTGAGTCAAGTTTAATTCACACCATAATTTTGAATTGAAACAGTTTAACTTTATTGTTTAACGTTTTTCTTTTTTGTATCTTTTAAACATATTTCATAATCAAATTTCTGGTTTGAACTGAAACATATTCGTATGATCGTATGGAACTGTCAAAATGATGGCTCGCGGTAGTTCTAGTATTGAAATTTACGTATACAAAAGTATCTAGTAATAGTACAAGGGCTCCAAATGAAACAACATTTTACTAATAACTGCAGTTAATCTGAAAATTATAAGTTAAATCCAGAAAACTGAAAAAGGCAACGGTCTGTGAGATTACTAACAGCAGTTTGGGATTAAAACGAGTTAGCGTCTGCATGTTTTTTGAACATTTGTTTTATTCTAGAAAATCTTTACAATTTAGAAAATTAAGCTTTATATTATCACAATTTATATGCTTTATGTTCATAGTTTTCCTCTAATTTTTTTCTTTCTATTATTGTTCATACACTCATCTTTGTACATGTATTGTTTGATCTCTTTGTGTTTTGTCAATTTTATTTTATTTTTTTTTAATCTTGAATTGTCTATTTATGTTGAAAAGATTATGTTACATTATGTGTTGTATATGTATAAATAAACATATTTAAAAAATAATTTGTATTTATGTATTTGTCATTGCTATCACTCTAACAACAAGACTTGTTATATTGGCACGCAATATTGCACCAATGCGACATTCATAAAAAAAGCCTTTAATAAAATACAATTTTTTTATAAGATACAATAAAATACAATTACAAATATAAAATGCAATGTTTATTATATAATATTTTTTACAATGAAATTCTATTTTATTAAAGGTTTTATATTTACTTTACATTGGAGATATTTTCAATTGAAATAGCACTACTGAACATATTTGCAATGAAATGCCATATTTCAAATAGCTTGGAAATACTGACAATGAAGAGACGAAATATTTCATCTCAGTATTGTCACTGTATTTGCAACATATAAACTCTCGATATTGGCACAATATATTTTTAGCTACTAAGGTAATATAAAAATCTAAATAGTAAGGTTATCGATTAAATCCTCATAATAGAAAGGTTTACTTATTGGACCTTATTCCAAGTATTTACAGTATTTACCGATCGAAACTTCAAATATAATAAAAAATAAGCAAATTCTAAAAGGACTTTTTCGTTTACCGACACAGTATTGATAAATCGCACACAATATTTATTATTCGATATCGATTGCTAGCAAAATACATATATGAATTCATTTTGCGCGAACCGGTGATGTCAGATAACTATAGGATTAAGTGGGACAACTGATTCGTGATTTTACAATGTGACTCGAAAATACTGACAATTCAGCTTCTAAAAGCTTATGTTCATTTAAATTAAAGTTTGAACATCTGAAAATGTATTCAGTTAGGTTCACTCTGTCAGATTGAAGTTTTCAAAATAAAATTTTATTGCCTAATAATAAAAAATATATGTATTTAGTTTTTCTTTCTTTGTGGGTCCAGGTAGGTCTGTAATCTATACGCATTGTGTTTTTTAATATCGGATATCAGGTCCTGTTTGTAAATGTGTGAACAACTTAAAAAAATTAAAATCAGACAGATCATATAAATTATATAACAACTAAAGAGCTTTATAAGGGAATGTTTTGTTATCAAGGTGTTTTAAAAAAAGCGCTAAGTATGAAATTATTAGACTAACTGAACAAAAAACATAGCTATTATATTATAGTTAAAGTACTTATATACTTTAGTTTAGGTAATGAGTATTAGAGTTACATAAGTATTTTAGTGGGAGGAGGGGGGGATTACAAAATAAATCTTTGAACAAACAGTTACGTAAGTATTTAACTGACTCATTCTCTTTTTTTTTACCTCAATGAAAGTGCGTCCGTCCAATAAACAAGTGGAGAATATAACTATGTTTTTTATATCAAAGAGAACTATTTTTTATTGGTTTCGATAATTTTTCAATAGTTTCACTTTGTCTTATATGCATCTCTTTTCCTGTATCGTAAAATTTCAAAGTTTGGCTATCTCACTTATGAAATTTGTTTTTTGGGTTAATTGGTTCCAACATTGTTCTTTTACACCTGACACATGTCTTAATTATCCTCTTCTTAAAAAACTTGCGAGGTAACTAGGACATGGGACTTACGTTTAAAAAAATCCCTGTCGGCATGGCCTATAGGCGGAGGTAGAATTCGAAGAGTTTTCATTTCAACAACAAAAAATAAAATATTATTAACGATAAACCCAATTTAAATACTTTATTTGGCCGCTTTTGAAAAAATTTTAATTTCATTTTTCTGTAAGAACTGATTTTATCAAAATCCTCTTAAACGAAATTAGGCTCAAATGCCCTTTTTAAAAACATTTTTTTGATTATATATTCTGACTTTATTAAAAAATCGACCAATACGCACATTATGTAATTCCTAAATAACAAAAAAACTGTCAATTGAATGCGTTTGAGAATAAAATTGAATTTAAACTGTCAATTGAATGCGTTTGAGAATAAAATTGAATTTAAAAGTGAGTCATAAAATATGTTATGAATATGACAATATGAATATGTTATTTGAATACATCCACAATTCTTTGATCATGATCGCTTTGGGAAATTTTATGCGAAGTGCTCAATTTGACAGCTTTTTTTAAATATATATTTAGCCTTTATCAAAAAACTGACCAATGCGGCCCATTACACAGTTCCTAAATAACAAATAACTGTCAATTGAATGCGTTTGAGAGCAAAATTGAATTTAAAAATGAGTCATAAAATAACCAATTGTTATTTGAATACATCCTCAATTCTTTAATCATCATCGCTTTGGGAAATTTTTTTGCGAAGGGCCCACTTTGACAGCTTTTAAAAAATATATATTTAGCCATTATCAAAAAATTTATGAATACGCCCATTATATAGTTTCTAAATAGCAAAAAATGGTCAATTGAATGCGTTTGAGAGCAAAACTGGATTTAAAAATGAGTCATAAAATAACCAATTTGTTATTTGAATACATCCTCAATTCTTTAATCATTATTGCTTTGGGAAATTTTGTGCGAAGTGCCCATTTTGGCAGCCTTTTTTGAAATATATTTTGCCTTTATCACAAAACTGGCCAATTCGTCTCACTATATAGTTCTTAAATAAGAGAACCTTTAAATTGGATGCGTTTGAGAACAAAAATGGATTTAAAAATGACTCAGAAAAAACGCAATTTGTTATACTTCCTCAATTTTTCAATCACTATTACTTTGGGAAATTCTGTTCAAAATACCCTTTTTGGCAGCCTTTTTTGAAATATATTCTGCCTTTATCAAAACACTGGCCAGTGCGTCACATTATATAGTTCCTAAATAAGAGGATCTGCCATTTGGATTCGTTTAAAATCAAAAATGAATTTAAAAATGAATCAGAATATAAGCAGTTTGGATTTGAGGTTTTTCTCCAACTCCTATTTTTGTTTAATTTATTTTTGATATAAGAATTGGTCCTATGAAAACCTTGTTAGTATAAAAGTTGTAGATATTATTAAAAAGATGTAAAATAAATTTATTTAGATTTCATTGCTTAAGAAATGAGTAAGTTATGGATTTTTTTCTTTTTCCTCCCCCCTTTTTCTTTTTGTTTTTGATTTTTTTCATCGCTAAAAGTTAGTCCTATCAAAAACTTGTAAATACAAAAGTTTTAGATAATGTTGAGTACATTTATAAAAAATTTAGTTGGATTGGATATCTTGAGAATTGACGAAGTTACGATTTTTTTTTCTCCCAAAAACCCTCTTTTTTTCGCCCCTTGAGCCCATTTTTAACTTTATCAAAAATCTGTCATGCATAAACTTTTGCCCATTTTTTAGAAGTAATATAAAATTTAAACTGATTCTATATCTATTTTCATTAAGAAGTTATCACGTTTTTTCTGTTTTCACAAAAAACCCTCCCTATTTCCATCCCCTTGGTCTGATTTTGCCCATTAACGAACTCGATCGAGATTTTATGCCCCTTGATTTTATGTAAAAGTTTGAAGAAGATCTGAGCATAATTATGGAAGTTATCGTGTCCAGAAGAAAGTGATATACATCGATAGATAAATAGATAGATAGATAGATAGATAGATAAACTTTTTTACTGATGGTAGTTTTGGGGTCTAGGAGTCATGATCGGTGTAGATCTGCAAACATTTTTCAGAAATTACAACATGGGAGAGAATGCAATATGTAGTATTTCATACGAAATCTACCTAATATTTCATACGAAATCTACCTAAAAATGAAATAAATATGTGTAGATACCTTACAATATTATTCTTAAATCTTATTCTTAATCTCAATCTTAATCTTAATCTTATTAATATTAATCTTGAAAAAAGGGGGACTCTTTAATAAAAGTACTTACAGTATTTAAAAAAAAAATGCAAGGAAGTTCAATCAAATTGACGTTGTTTAAAAGAAAAAGAAAGAAACCTTAATATTCGACAAACTACACTACATGGCCATTGATGACCGTCCACTTGCGATTTTAGACATTTTGTTAAATATCTAGAAAAATACTTGAGGAATTATCCTGAAACTGTAAGTGTATAAATAGTACAAATCATACATTTCCTCGAAATCCATAGGGGAACGTCAACAAATTTAAAAAGAATGAATATCTTTTGGATAACCCTGTCAAAACTAATGTAGCAAAAGCGATCAAACTCTAGATTATGATTAAGTGGCTTATTGTAATAAATTGTGTTCATTTTTATGCAAATAGTATGCATACACGTAGAGAAATTAAGATTTTTATAAAAATGGTCCCAAATTTTGCCAAGTTTTTTTGCAATTAATTTGAAGAGTTCTTAATATAAAGTAACATTCTTTTCTGAAAATATGACAAATAATATATCACACTATCTGTAATCAGAATTAAAAAATAATAAAAACTGTATGATAAATGAGTAGGTTTACTAAATAATTTTTCAATGCGCCTGCGTCAAAGATATCAAAATTTCATTTACATATTGTGTTAGCTAAATGTATAGAGCAACTTTTGCGAAAGTCGCAAAATCATAGCTTGAAAATTCTGAAAGTAATCGGCTATGGAATAAGCACAAAATCCGATGTTCCGAAAATGAAGCAAAAAAATGAGGGATTTTATCCAAATGTAGTAGTACGTCCCACATTGTGTATTCCATATTGACACTAATTAATGAATATATGGATACACCCCCTCTTGTTTTTGCTTCATTTTGGGAATAACGAATTTTCAGCTTATTCTATTGAGGATAATTTTCAGAATTTTCAAGCTATGATGTTGCGACTTTCACAAAAGTTGCTCCACATTTAGCTAACATATATGCAAATGAAGTTTTGATATCGTTGACGCAAGCGCAGCGAAAAATGATTTAGTAAATCTACTTATTTTTCATATATTTTTTATTATTTTTTAATTTTGTTTGCAGGGTATTATGTGCAATGTTATTTGTCATATTTTCGGATAAAAATATTATTTTATACTAGCAAAAGCCATGCTTTGTTCGGATTCGCGAAGCATTATTTTATAAAACAGATATTTGAAAGTAACAATATTTTTTTTATTATTATTTTTGCATCTTTATTAAACAAAAACGTTATTTTATGTTTTGGTGCATTTTAATTTTTTATTTATGATGTAAAACTGGCATAATAAGATATTTTCGAAGCAAACTTTTACAATTTTTTTTTTTTAAATTTTCAACTAAAAGCTCTTTTAAAGATGTTTTTACAATTTCAAGTAGCCACTGGTGTTTTTTAATTGTTTGAAATATGCATGTTTCCAATCTTTGTAATCAACATCCGATAGTCTTTGATAGCTATTTTAGAATAATATATTTGAAGAAAGCTTGAAGAAAGTTACTTCTTCAAAATCCTATTTTCTGGAAAAAACATTTGAAATCTGCTTTCGTTGATACTATGAATTTTTAACTGTAAAACATTTTATTTTAATTTCTTCGTTTTTATACATGTTAGCGTATGAGAATTGCTGTAATTCTCTCCGCGTGGGAGAACTTTTTACTTTCTGCGAATGGCAACTCAATTAATGGAATTACCTTTTAACGAAGCGCTCTCTCATTCTCGCAGTGACGTTTTCACGAATAATTATTGTTGTGTTTGCGAACTTATTAAAGTCTTATTTTTCTATAAAATCCTTCTGATTAATGAGTCGATATTATTTAGCCACAATACGACCTTCGCAAAAATATTTATAAAGAGCTTGAACCAACAACTTCACGCAGATCTTTTAATTTTTCATTTATATAACAAATTTAAGAATTAATTTTATTTGTTTACAATTATTTTGTTGCCAGTTTACAAAAAAAAAAAAAAAAAAAAAAAAAAAAAAAAAAAAAAAAAAAGTCCATAATACAATTTTTTTTAAATGTTTAAGTGTCATCTGTGCAAACGATTTTGCGGGATAATGAAAACATGTTTTATTTAATAAATTAATCATGATTCTATCTATAATTATTTACTCCATGATTTAAACTTTTTTTTTTTCTGAAAATATACGCTTTTCATTTTTTATTTATTTGCTAAAATGCGTCCGTATTGGAAATGCATGTAAAATAAATTAATTAAAATAATAATTTTTTTAACGTTTTACTGTAAAAAAAATTATATTCTGCAAATCTACAGATCATAATTTATTTTTGTGTTTAATTTGAAGTTAAAATATTGAATAGTTTTTTTGTAAAGCGTACGACAAATTGTAATTTGAGTGGACTAGTAGAGGATTCGCTTCGCTCATCCTAATTAAGAACTCTGCTAATTATAAGCTAAAATCTTGGAAAAAATTAGGACAGTTTTTATAAAAACCTTAATTTTCCTACGAGTTTACATGCTATCGACATAAAAATGAACACAGTTTAATACAATAACCCACTTAATCATAATCTATAGTTTGAGCACTTTTGCTACATTAGTTTCGACAGGGTTATCCAAAAGATATCCATTCTTTTTTAATTTGTTGACGGTCCCCTATAAAGATTCGGGAAAAAATTTTCACGGAAATATATGACGTGTACTATTATGTTTATACGCTTAGAGTTTCAGGATAATTTCTCATGTGTTTTTCTAGATATTTAACAAAATGTCTAAAATCTCAAGTGGACCGTCATCAATGGCCATGTAGTGTATCACAGCAGAAACAGAGTTATGATTGAATTAACACACGTTATTTTAATAGGTATAGATTAGGGCGCATTGTTCACAAAAGCTGAAACTTAAAAAACATCAACGGTTTTTTATAAAACAGCCTATGGACCAGTTATCTCATGAGTCCAGTAATCACAGCTCACCTAAATCAGTTTTTCAATTTTATGTTGGTAAAAGGAAAGGGGCTCTAAGAAACTATACTGCTCTGCTAATCATAAAAAAAAATTACAAGTAGTAATTGAAAATCTGTTTAATATTCACAAAGACAAAATCTAAAACTTGCGTACAAAACAACTTCACGTGAACATACTTAAGAAATCAATTAAAAATTTACATTTTTTTTTATTAAAAAGACAGATTTTAATCCATTTTTATGGTACCGCGCACTTCTGCTTTTTTCTGCATTTATTTATTGCAGTTTACGCGTCTGTAGTACTTATTATAGATTTATATAAAAAAAAGGAACACTCTTATATATTAATAAAAAATATTCAAGTTGTTCTGGGATGTGATAAAATGGTTATAAACGTTTTAATCAATTCATGAATAATAACCAATATGATGACATATGGCAGCATTATATTTCAAACAATCAAAATGAAAAAAATAATATTGAGGCAAATTCTGTTATGGAGAACCATTGGATTTAAACCGACAGTTTCTTCTTAATAATAATAATAATACTATTCTAATATATTTAAAGATAAAATCCCATATGATTATTATAATCAGATCAAGAGGTGTAAAAAAAATTTCTTCTGGGAAGTTGATTAAAAGTGTAAGAGGAGGAATAAGGGAAAGAGATTATGTGGAACATGCTGGATATAATTTTTTGACGAAAGTAAATAAAATGCTGCTTCTATAATCCAAAAGAAACCAATTATATGTTTACACCGCCTTTAGATCTGGCGACCAAATTTTTCTCAGCTTGATACGGTTATGAAATATCCAATTTGCTTAGTTGTTTCGAGATATTTTATATTTTATACAATACAGTCTCTATGACTTTTGTAAATTAGCTACTCTATATAAAAATAGAAAAGACATCTAAAATCAATGCTTGATTAACTCTAACTGTAACCCGAGGCAGACAGATTGTGAAGTCATCTTTCTCAAGAAAATTACATCATAAACATAACTAGCAGCTTTATGTGCAATTCAAAATTTAAACCATATCTTTATGTTAAAAAAATATGTTAGGATGTGTAAAAATGTGTAAAAGGATATGTAAAAATATCCGAATCGAGTTTTAATTATTTTTTCAATACAAACGATAAAATTCGCTTTAAGCGATCTTCTGGCATTGATAATGATTTAATCCGCAATTTAATGAATAATAATCCATGGATTAATAGTGAAAAGATTGCTGAGAGACTATTAATGTTGCAATTCGACTCCATTTTGGATCTAAAATAACTTGGTTTCATTACTAAATTTGATTAATCGAAAATTCAGAATGAACTTTTGTAGTCATCTCAATAGTTTTCTTGCTCTTTCGAAAAATTAGAGCAATCAGCAGTTTCCCGAGAGAATTACTGGAATTTTTAAGCTTTAATTTTTATTTAGTCAAAAGAAAGCAAATTATGAATCTTGAACTATCTCTGATAGCATTTAATATTTAAGAGAGAACAGGCATAATTCAGTAATTGGTTAAAAATGTATGTGAATAAGATTTTTGGATACTTTTAGTAATTTTATTAAAATTTTCATTCTTAGAAAAAAAATTTCTCTTGTTAAACTGGTAATCCGGATCGAAGATGCAATATAAATTTCTTCAATGTGAGCGTCAGATTAAATTATTCATGGTTATAAATATGAATTTTTTCTGAAAAATTCAGTTTCACACAAGACGTTGAAGGTTTACTCTGTATTATATAATCGGATAAACAATACTCATTTCTGATCGGTTGTGTTGCTGGTTGCTCGGTTGGTAAGTGCATCAGACTTATTAACTTTATTCAGTGTGAGTTGAATTCATGAATCCTGATCACTTCCGGACAAAAAAATAATGATCAATTTTTTTCAAATTACAAGTAAAAATTCATATTGGATAATTATTTCAATTTGAAAAATTAAAAGAGAGAGAAGTTAAGATTATAATTATATTCTTTTCGTTGGGACCATGAAAATTTTATGTTTGAGGCAGGATTTTTATAGGCATGTTTCAGTTTTGCAAGGTTTATTAAATATTTGTGCTGTTAGCAGTGTCTAGGTGTGGATCAGATTTTTATAGGCAAGTTTCAATTTCGTAAATTTTATTAAACATTTGTGCTTTTAGCAGTGGCAAGGTGTGTGGATCGGATTTTTATAGGCAAGTTCCCATTTCGCAAGTTATTAGCAGAGACGAGGTGTGGATGGGATTTTTATAAACATATTTCAGTTTTGCAAGGTTTAATAAATATTTGTGCTGTTAGCAGTGTCTAGGTGTGGATCAGATTTTTATAGGCAAGTTTCAATTTCGTAAATTTTATTAAACATTTGTGCTTTTAGCAGTGGCAAGGTGTGTGGATCGGATTTTTATAGGCAAGTTCCCATTTCGCAAGTTATTAGCAGAGACGAGGTGTGGATGGGATTTTTATAAACATATTTCAGTTTTGCAAGGTTTAATAAATATTTGTGCTGTTAGCAGTGTCTAGGTGTGGATCAGATTTTTATAGGCAAGTTTCAATTTCGTAAATTTTATTAAACATTTGTGTTTTTAGCAGTGGCAAGGTGTGTGGATCGGATTTTTATAGGCAAGTTCCCATTTCGCAAGTTATTAGCAGAGACGAGGTGTGGATGGGATTTTTATAAACATATTTCAGTTTTGCAAGGTTTAATAAATATTTGTGCTGTTAGCAGTGTCTAGGTGTGGATCAGATTTTTACAAACAAGTTTCAATTTCGCAAATTTTATTAAACATTTGTGCTTTTAGCAGTCGCAAGGTGTGTGGATCATATTTTTAGAAATAAGTTTCAATTTCGAAAATTTTATTAAACATTTGTGTTTTTAGCAGTGGCAAGGTGTGTGGATCGGATTTTTATAGACAAGTTCCAATTTCGCAAGTTTTATTAAGCATTTGTACTTTTAACAGTGGCTAGTTGTAAATCTCACAATTAAAAGTGGCGCTTCCAACTTCTGAAAGGTGGATAGAAGCGCCAGCTAAGACCGCCGGAAGTGACGAAAGCTTCCAATCCAGTCACTTGGTTGTGATCTGTACCTCACCATTAGTATCATTAATAACACAGCTTTAGTAATACAGTCAAACCTCGTTAACATGAACAGGCTTAACGTGAATTATTTTTAACATGAATTGTTTTCGAAATCCCCTATAAAAACGAATACAAATATTTGATACTGATAACATGAATTACTGTTAACATAAACAACATTTTGATTCTCCTTGAGGTTCATGTTAACGAGGTTCGACTACAGTATTGTTTCTCCCTGCAACTTCCAACAGTTGTTGCTGTTACTGTTTGTTCTCCTGAAGAAAATAACGCCCATTACATGAAAAATGTTTAAAAAAAAAAACTAAAGAAGGAAAACAAATGGCTTCTGATATCACAGTTTTATTGACACCCAAAAAAGCATGCAGACAATTGAGCGACATCGAATGGTGCGTGAGTGCGAGTCAAGAATGAATGCAACAGGAAGAGATGGGTGATGATTCTTGAGAGGTAGATCTGACAGACCCATTCTTTCACCTCCGAATTCATGCGTCTAAGCTTTTCCATTTAAAAATCTGAAAAGGAAACAGTGATGCGAAATCAAATCATTCTGTAAAACATATGAAAGAAAAAATATAGTTATAATAATTAGTATAGTTGATGAATGGTCTCTTATCTATAAATTATCATAGGAACACTCCATTAAAAAAGGTTTTTCGTCACGGATCTTTAAGGGTGTATTTCGATTCAAACTGCTTATTTTCCGATTTATTTTTAAATTCATTTTACTCTCATATGCATCAGACTGGCAAAATGTCTTACTTAGAAAGTACACAAGGTGGCGTGATGGTCGATTCTTTGATAAATGCAGAAAATATTGCAAAAAAAGCGATCAAAAACGGCATTTTGAACCGATTTTTCCGAAGCGAAAGATCTGTGAACGAAACAAGGATCATACTGAGAAGATAATTGTTTATAAATCAAATTCTAATGAATTACGCGTCTTTTCAAAAATCCCCTCAGCAAGTTTCATGATTCTACTTTTAAAAATGTGTCTGAAATTGTATCAGAAAATTTCGAGCTGTTGAAGGCGGAAAAGCGTTTTTTCGAATACACCCTTAAACCTCATGATTACCTGTGGAAATATTTCAGTAGGGAGTTTGTTATTGCACTTTGAATAAATTCCAAAATGTAATTTTTATAAATCTACTTAATTACAGGAAATTTTTCTGTATAAAATTTCTCACGCCTTGTATTTATTATTTGAAATTTTAATTGCTTAAAAGGCGTATAGCCAACACAGTAAAAAAGTGCACATTTTTCACTCTGTTGGCTATATGCCTTTTAAGAAATTAAAATTTGAAATACAGTCAGATCTCGCTATCCCGACACCCGATTTTCATGATGTTACTCCGTTTATCAGGTCAGTTTTTCACATTCCCGATTTTTTGTACTATTTCATTGAAAATAAATTCCGGATTTTACGTCGTTGTATAATTTTCAACTCCGAATGTCCTTACTGTTTAGGAAATTGTCCATTTTTCATGATCCATCTTACAGCACGGAAATTAAGCCATAGGAAATGCCTTAGCCAAACTTTCCACAAAAGTGTCTTAAATACCCATTGACATAAAGGAGAAATTTTATTTCAACCGTTTAGCTGAATAAAAAAAAAACAAAACCCACACACTATAAATGACAAAATCAATGAAGGCGAGATTTTTTTCCTGTGTGTTCTCTATCCTCCAATCCATGATTACTGACCCACTGTGTTTCACACTGAGAGTGCAATACGAATTCACTTAGGGAATGTTAAACATTTATTTACACACTTTATTCGTTACGCTTCAAAATGTTTGCAGCAAAGTGGCAAGAAAGTCAAAGACAGTTCATAACTGTCTCAAACATGCTGGTTTCATTCAACTTCATCAGTTCTCGCGTGTTTAGAACGTAATGAAAAAGACATCCATCTTCAAATATTGTTTAAAGAGGTGAAATAGATGTAACGGGGGATGTCTAGATGTACATCGATATTTTGATAAGGATATCACCACATCACTAGATGCAATGATTTCTGAAATTGTAAAAGAGAAAAAGACAGAAATTTCTTTAGACTCGGGGATTGAAAGTATTATAATATAGCGCCAGAACAAAATTAGCCTCCAATTACAACCGAAGCATTGCATTGCATTAAAACGATCAGAAACATCCATTTCTGAAACAACAGGTAATGTTCAAAATGTATTGTATAATGTAGAAAAAGAATTGTAGGAAGCACATTTAGGGATTCGCAAACTTTAATTCATCAGCATTTCATGTAAAAATAAAAAAAAATAAGTCATCAGACATCTGATTTTTATTCTTTTCAATTTCGTTTCTGTGTTTATTTTATTTAATAATAATGATTTTTTGCTTAAAATGCATGAACAGTTGCTAATTTAAAATTGTCTTAAATTAATTAAAAAATACAGTTTTTATAACCATATTTTTCTCCAACTTCGGTTATCGTGACACTCCGCTTATGACGATACTTTTTTCTGATCCTGAGAGTGTCGGGATACCGACAGAAATAGGTTCGACTGTAACATGTAATTTTAATCTTGTGAAAACTGGCATCAATTTGAACTAGAGTCCTACATCTGGTTTTGTAACTTAATTTTACCCAAACCTAACCAGTCAGATTCGGGTAAAATCAAGAATACTTTTCAAATGAAAATATATAGAGCATTAACGAGTCATTTTTATAGAAAAAAGTCATTAGAGGTATAACTGTAGATTACTTTTTCATAATTATATTAAAATATAGATGGATTTTCTTTCACTTGGAATTCAAATCGGGTTCGAACTTGAATGTATAGGTTTCTGTTGGCTTTCGGGATGATGAAATTTTTTTATTTGGTTCGGGTCAGATTTCGGGTTTACTTTAAACAGAAATTTCGGGTCGGGTTGTACCAGACCCGTGCCAAGCCCGAACATATTACATTTCCTTAAATTGTCCTCTTAAATTTTAAGTATTTTAAAAATTCAAAAAGAGGTAATAGTCTAAATTAAATATGAAGAGGACAATCCAATTTTGATCACTTTTTTTTCCTTTCAAAGTTTATAAAATCTATATATATATATATTACGCTAACATATGTGGCACAAAAATCACGATTATTTGTTAATTGTTTGATGGCATCGTCCAAATGTAACGCATCTTATTGATTACTGTGCAAAAGTCCTTTGGTAAGATTTAGGCTGTGATAAATTGAATTTATTTATGTTTTGTTCCTTCGCTGCAATTATGGAGCTTCAAAATATCATTGTTTTTATTTTTTCTGTTCTTTTTACTTAAAAAGTATAGATAAAAGTCATGAATTTTAAACTTTTCAGTTTCAAATTAAAGTTATGTATTATAAATAAAATGAGTGAAAGGATTTCATTATTGTATTTTAAATAATTAATGAAACATGAAAACATGCCATGGGTGCAATATTCGGCGATTTATTATTTGCACCAGGCTAGCATAAAAATATTTAGTTCTTGATTTATCAGTACAGATGTCATACATGCACCACATAGGCGCGTTATTTTTCTGGCGCCAATTTGGAGAAAACTTCGTTTTCAAATACCAGTTACATAGATATTTTTTAACTAATTTCTGTTATTTTAAAAAGGAAATAATAATAAATAATAAAAATTAGCTAATAATTATAGAATAAAACAATTTATATCATTTTGAGGAGATTGGCGCCGGTTGGTTTTGATCTGGGGATCTCGTGATCAGGAGGCGAGAACGTTAGCATCAAGCAAAAGGCCAAGCCAGTTATTTTCAGCTGGTAACTCACTTTATACTGATCGAGATCGCTACAATTTTAAAAAATAAAATAGAAGTAAATAAACAGTTTATTTATAAATAAATAACAATAGCCGGGTTACCCTATGAGGCACATATAATTGCCATTTTGTTGCAATCACGCCAATGTGGTGCGTATATGACATCTGTGTCTATTTCTCTAGCAGAATCTTCTAATTAGGCAGAAAACTGAACAATTAAAATAAATTATGAATAAAAGCAGTATGATTTAATGCTTAGCATACATTCAAAGGGAGACCAAACTGGTCGCCAAGGGCAGCTAGTTAATTTTAATGCGTTTAATTTACCTTGTCCTAAGAATGTTACTGGAATTCCTCATCTAGTATCCATGATGTCCGTGATGATCGTGATGGTGATGGTGATGCGCATCGATGTGGAAGTATCTGTGACTCGTTCCGTGACCACCGTGGTGATGGTGAGGATGGTGGTGAATAGTAGCTTCGTATCCATTGTGGTAGTGATGGACATGAGCGTGACCATCGTGTCCTGCCGCTGCAAAAGCTATCATGGCAGCAAGAAGGAATGCGATCATCTACAAAGGCAAAGAAAAAAAAATTAACAGAAAATTTATCTAGATCATATTTAACCCTTTGAGCTCTGATGGTATAATTTTCTACCACTTAGTTTTAATTCCGAAATGTCACACTGGCACCGGAATATTCAACCAGATTTATTTGAAAAAGATTTAATGCATTTTTTCGTGAATATCGTAGACCGAATTCTTTCTTTGCAAAATACTGGTGCCAAAGTTACATTTGGAATTTTGAAGATATTTACCCACCAGAGCTCAAAAGGTTAAATGAGGGGATAATATATTTTTTTTAATTCTAATATAACATTTTACATAAAATATGCTTTAAAAAAAATACTAACCGACTTCAAAAAAAGAATTAAACTTGGCTACAACTTGGCGCTAACGCATGTGAATGCATAGTTTTAATATGTTTATGATTTGAAAACGGTTGCAACAATGAAAGATGACTTGCGATAAATCATTTTTTTTTTTTTATCAAATCCATATTTTTTTCATTAAAAAAATTCTAATCATTAGAATTTAATGAAATTAAAATGGGACCACATGGGTATCTTATGCTTTCAAACAAAAAAAAAAAAAAAGAATTATCAAAATCGGTTCATATTTACGAAAGTTACGCGTGAACAAGAAATACATACAGGTCGAAATCATAACCTCCCCTTTGAATTCGGTTAAAAATACTGTTTAATGACAGCAAATAATGTTTCGTTTCTCATTGTTGCCGTAAGTTGATTATAAGAGAGTCCATTGAAATTTATACGCGTAAAAATTTTGTTTGCAATGTTACCATTTCTTTTATTATTCCTAAGTTATGGTTAGAATTAATAAATAAATTCCTCGTGAAAGCTTGAATGGGATGCATCAAGTCGGAAATTGTTTTTAGATCATGGTCTATTTTAATTTAATTTTTTACAATAGAGCGCGTAATTTTTGTTGTTCATATCTCATTGTCGCGTGTCAATTGTATTGACCGTGAAACGATTTGAATTTTATTTTTATTATGATTATGGATCTTATTAGACGGATCCGAAACATGTCAATGTTATTTCTTTTTAATTTTTCTAACAATTATAAAATTTTTATTAAAATGTTTATATAAAATGTGAAGTTCTAAAAATCTTAGAATTGAAAAAATATTTGTGTAGTTTTAGGTTAAAAAAAAATAGGGAATTAAGTGCGTGTTGAAAATATTGGAATCTGTTTGCAAGTAATAAATAATAAATTAAAGTTGAATTGTTGTTCTTCAAGAAACGTTTCTTAATTCTCTTTTATTCGTAAACGCATAAAATTGGTAGGTATCCTTATAAAGAAACTACGAAACCAAACAAAACGCAACCTTTTTTTCGATGAAAGCAAAAGATCTTTTCGAAAATTTTGTCAAAGTTGGTATTTGGCGAAACACAAGGCTGTCATGAGAAATTAAATTATTGTAACCATTGTACTTAATGTGTAATAAATATACAGTCGAGTCTCTCTATAACGAAACTCCATACATCGAATTTCTCTATATAACGAATTCTTAGTAGGAACGGTCCCCTTTTCGCATGATTAGATTAAAAACAGTCTCTGTATAGCGAAATATCTATCTCCGTATAACGAATTTTTTCATAAATTGGTCTTAATTTATTCAGGTTTAAAAAAGCTTCGAAATCATATGGAACCAATTTTCCATCACTTATTTTTGATTTATCGTCAGTGCTGATTTTTCTTATATATATATATATATATATATATATATATATATATATATATATTACTTCTCTCCTTGTTCTTTAAATCCAACGAATTCATCCCACCTCCCACACACCTTTCCACATCCTTCTCAAAACAGAGTCAATTGGATTGATACACATGTAAGAGAGGAATCAATGAGATGCACACAAGAAAGGCCTTCAAATAGAGGAAAATGTTAATTACAATTTTTCATTCCTTGCTAAAATTTGAGAATTGTTTTTGAGAGTGTAACAATTTTAAAATCAAAACAACAAAAAAATTACAGATTTCTTCGTTTGAAATTAATGCAAGTCTTCCTTATTTGATTTTCATTAAACTTTCAAATAAATGGCTGTTCTCTTTTTTGAAACAGCTTAAATAATTAAGAAATAAAATGTTAACTTAATATTTAGGTTTAAACATTTCTAATTCTTAATTCAAAAGATCAAAAATAATATTTGTTCAAATTTTACACATTAAATACGATTTTTAACATCATTCTCTATACATCGAATTTCTCTATATAACGAATTTTTTACGGGAATGGTGGACTTCTTTATGTAGAGACTCAACTGTATTTACTGAAAAAAACGGTTTGATTATAACTTACTTCAAAAACCCCACCACCCAATGCAGTACTTTTATTTTTTAAAAACCAGTTACTAAAAATGTAAGAAACATTAATGTACAACGCGAGGGATTTCTTTCTTTTTTTGCGGTAAAAAGAGGGGGGGGGGGGGAGTTGTATGCAATAATAAGTTAA
The DNA here is from genome assembly GCA_964019185.1 of Maratus speculifer. Taxonomy (NCBI): domain Eukaryota; kingdom Metazoa; phylum Arthropoda; class Arachnida; order Araneae; family Salticidae; genus Maratus; species Maratus speculifer. The sequence continues at coordinate 311,205,397 of OZ025296.1, read as the reverse complement.
ATTTATACAGAAAAAATTTTGGTATTTAAAAAAATTTTAATCTATTTCTCAGGAACACGAAAATGTAACTGAACATACAAAAGATGCACGCGTTCCCAGATGCGCGAAAATGTGTGAGCCTAAAAAAGAAATAAAAATCCAAGTAAAGAGACAGCCATGCACACATTTCACAAAGCAAATCTAATAAAATTATCACGAGACCATCACGAAAACAAGCCGCTTGTTACAGAAAAAATCATAAAAATTGGAGCATCAGTTTATAAATTATACTTGGGCATACATTAAAAAGATATCTAATTAATGAATCGTTAATCTTCTTTTGTTGTAAATCGGTTTTAAAATGGTTTTAGATTATCATTATCTAATGCAGAAAGTTTCATCTACTTCCAGATTCGAAAAACAATTAAAAACAAAAAATCGTATTCGTAAGGAAATGTTTTAATTAACATAACTGTCATTGCTTACATAAATTTATTATTATTTTCCTTTCGCCTCGGCTTTCTTTAAGTAGGCATTTTTATTTTTCTACTTACAAATTTGTCTTTTTGACCTTGAATTCTCAAACATACTCTGAAAGCCGTGAACACCTTTTTCGAAGGATAATAGCATTTGGGTGGAGTACTCACAACTCGCGCCTCTTCAACTTTCTTGAATATATTTAGTTCATGATGTAAAAATTGTTTAAATATTTTATTTAAAATGGCACGCTATACTGTGCCATATTTTCTTCGATTTTGGTTTTTTCTTTTTCTTTGCATTATGTATTATTTATTAAAGAGATTTTATAATATTGCAACACCTGATGTTAAATTAGATAAAGTTCAGAATTTTTTTTCTTTTTCTCAAAACGATAAAATACATATTTGCGAATATCCATGCAAAATTTCAGAACTCGGGGGCACTCGGAACAGGTAGAAAATGAGCTTTTTAAATTGTTCTCACTATAGAGTTTAAAGGACTAGCGGCCATTTATAACGTGTTTTCCTGAAAATGTCTTTTTTCATATTTTGCGTAAGTTCAAAGTACTAAGGCTCAGTGGTAAAATGATTTAGAAACAAAGTGTTTATGTTTTTAGAATCTTAAAAAAAATTTCAACAAAAGTAAGGAGCGATATTTTTTTTAACTATTTCTGAAAATTTTACATAAATTAGTAAACATGAAAATTATAACGAATTTAAGGAAAATTACCATGCATTTTTTTTTTTTTTTTTTTTTTTTTTTTTTTTTTTAAGCTGATTAAAATAGAAAATTAAAAATATCTCTCCTTAATTCTCTTCTATATACTATAACACTATTTAAGAAATTTTAGTAATACCAAAATATTAAAAATTGAATGAGGAGTAGTAATTTTAAAAAGTGTATTTTTCGACAAAAAAAAATCATAAAAATCCCCATAAAAAATATACTTTTTAATAAAAAGAGAATTTTTTTGCTAATTATTCTTTACAAGAAGATTCTGAAATAGTACACCAAAATTCATTACTTTAAAATCAATAATAAAAATTTTGGGTTTTTTCTTACGGGTCTCCCTTAAAGAATATGATTTAGATTATAGGAAACTAGTGGGGGGGGGGGGGGATCGAATGCAGAAAATATCAAAAACGGGCTTTAATCAGGAGTCATATCATGTTAAATGAAACATATAATAATTATAAGCATATCACACACGTGTACTGACAAAAAATAAATAAATATTTCAACAATTTAGAAAAAAAGTACAAAGTTAATTATTTTAAGTTCATTTTCAAATTTATTAAAAATCAAAGTTATTATTATTATTATTATTATTATTATTGACGTGACAACGTCTTGTAAATTGGTTTGCCGGGAGACACTTCAAGAAACTGCGTTACGTTACGTTACGCTCCGCTCACGATACGTGCTCACTTTTCTCTTAACTTTTTCCGGTCACTTGTGGGACCATTTTCTGAACGTGAATGTGAATTCGCTGCAAGGAAGGGGCGGTGCTTAATAGGAATTTTAGATAGTATCAAACTAAGACGAAATACGTTATGTATTAGTTATTAGTATAAAGTACAAAGAAAATAAGTGTAGTTTATTTCGTAATTCGGTGGTATATTATGGAAAACTAATGATATGTGATTAGTGAAAGCCATTTTACTTTAGTTATATTCTGCTCATTGAAAAATTCTTTAATATGCTGTTTACAAAATTCAACATTTGACATCAATAAACATGAAGTAAAATGTGTTTAACAAACACAGTGTATTGCAAGTTATTGTATGTATATTTGTATATAAATACGTATGTATGTGTAAAGGTAAAAATAAAATTTTGTTAATATCACCGCCCCTTCCTTGCAGCGAATTCACATTCATTCACATTAAAATTATTTTACAACTCAAAGTCGTTGTCACGTAAAACTTTCGCCCGTATACCGACTTTACAGGCAACCAATTTTTTTTAGTAAAAATTTTTACTTCAAATAAATTTGCTGTTTATTTTTATTTTTAAATTCATTTCTTTATTTTTTTATTTAGTTCAGAGGTTCCCAAAGTGTGCTCCGCGGAGCCCTTGGGGCTCCGCCTGAACTTTCCAGGGGCTCCGCGACGTTCCAGAAAAATAAACAAAACATGAAAGAAATTGGCATAATGCAAATGAACGATTTTCAAAAGTACGTAGGATTTTGTGTGTGTATGTGTCAGAAAGAAATATATCTATAACTGGAGTTGAAAAATTGAATAATACATTTCAAAAATCACTTAAGTATTTGAATTATATATCTAACTACTTTCTGTATAATATTTTTGGTTTGAATCGCTTTACGCGCTATTATGTTTCAGCCTTTAATATAATATTTCTGCATTTAATTGCATAATGTTATATTTTATGTTTCTGCATAAATGTGTTTTAAAATTCAAATTAAAAAAACTACAAGAAATAGCATTCTGAATAGAATGCACAACGTGAATCGAAACAGAAAAGACCCGCCAGTGCTATTAATCCAGCTTGCTGAACAAAAGTGAGAGCAGTTTTGTTCTTTGGAGCCTATATCCCTAGCGTAGATAATCGGCCGACAAAAATACACCAATTGTTCTTTGGAGCTCCGCCTATTTATATATTTGTACTTAAATCTTTTTTGCTAACTCTGCTTTTGATAACTCTTGAATTTATGACAGTTCTGAATGATGCCATAAAAATAAAAAACTTTATAAAATCAAGACCACTTAAAAGTAGACTTTTCAACAGAAATTATGGGAAGCTTACATAATGTCCCTGCTGCTGCATACTGAAGTAATATGGTTATCCCGATGAAAAGTGTTGACACATTTACTGGAACTGCGTGCAGAGGTTGAAACCTTTTTGATAGATCACAACCCTCAATTAACAACAATTTTAAATGATGAAGATTGGTAATGTACATTGGTATGTTTTTGTAGATATTTTTAGTAGTATTTATTGAATTTATCGTTGCAAGGAGAAAGTGTTACTGTTTTTGATGCAAATTCCAAACTGCATTTTGGATTGCATTTAAGATGAAACTTACCTTCTGGCCTGAATGTGTATAAAAAGCTGATATAAGTTGTTTTCCACTTATTAAAATGTACTTAAGTGACTATAACATCAAGTTTGAAAAAAAATTTCACAAAAGTATTTAACATCATCTCGAAGCTCTGGTAGATTCGTTTGAGCATTACTTTCCAGCTGCTTAAAATAAGATGATGGACGATTTTAAATGGGTGCTAAATAAATTCATTGTAAAAGCAAAACCAGACAGCTTAATCCCGGAGGAATACGAAACTCTCATTGATTTGAAATCTCAGAGTAATCACGTAATCTCTTTTCAAAGAAAGCGTATCACTGAATTTTGGTGTCATTTGACAGATTAATATAAAATCTTGTCATATAGAGTAAAATTAATTTTATTTCCATTTTTAATGATATATCTGTGTGAAGCTGGATTTTCCACTTACACAAGTATCGAAATAAAATTCAAAAACTGGTTAATGCAGGCCAGATGTTCTCTTACAATTGTAGAAAATTGCACCATATATAAAAAACGAAATAACTGTGATAAACTGTGAAAAATAATTCAAGCATATTTTTCACACTAAACTTTTATATATTATTGTTCATCAAACTTTATGCGGAAAAAAAAACTATTGGCGTTTAATATTTGTATGTATTGTATATTTATTTATTTTTTTTTTTAATTATTTATTGTAATTTTAATTTAATTAAACTGTTTATTTTACTTTTTATTCAATTTAACTTATTTAAATCTTCTATCCCAGTTTTCAGAATTTTATTTAATTTTCAAAACTATGTCTGTCGCTTAAACCTTTTTTTTAAAAAGATCTTGTATCATTTAAAATCGCCCACTAGATTAATTTGTGTTTAATGCGTGTGTATATTTCTTTTTTATTTTTATATATTTGTTTTTTTTTTTAATTTATTTATGTTATTTGTGTATATCGCTGAAAACTTATTTTTTATTGCATCTTCAATCATTTAAAGCCCCTCGTTAGATTCATATTATATTTGTGTATATTGTGTATATATATTTCTTTTTTAATACATAAATTTAAATTCTTTAATCTGCTTATATTATTTGAATATTTTAATTTTCTACGCTGTTTTTCATTGTTCAACAATATTTGTCGATTAAAACGCCCTTTTTTTTGCAATACCTTGTATCATTTAATAACCCCCTCACTAGATTCGTTTAATATTTATATACGTTGTGTGTATAGTATTTTTTCTTTTCGTAACTTTAATTGCTTTAATCTATTTAGTTTATTTTGATAATATCTTAGTTAGTTCAATTTTTTATGCTGTTTTGCATAATTGTACTCAATTTTATAAGCAATGTGTATCGCAGAAAACGCATATTTTTAGCATCTTGTATCATTTTACAACCCCTGTTTAAAATTTTCTTTTAATTAGTCTCTGCCAAATTTTCCAATCAGATGTAAGTCTGTTGCAATTCCAAAATATATACTGGTTCTTTGCATTTGTCATCACTAAGTTTGTTTCACTGAGAATTTAAAATTTGCTTGGCTCTACACCTTGCAGAGACTTTTTGTCAAGGGGTACCCGCCCTGATATAAATTTAATCCCCCTTTGTTAGTAAAGTTTTTCTTCTAGTTGCAGTTGGTTCAACAGGAACAGTTTTTAACTGCATATCTGTTTTGAGGCAAAAATAATGACGATAGAAAGTTTCTTGCAAAACTATAATTAATAGCCAAATACTTTAAATAAATAATTCAAAAAAGTGAACAATGCTACACTAACAATACAGTTTGTAGATTTTGCTCCGCCCACTGAAACACTAAAACGATGACCTGCTTCTAAATATATATATTTTTAAATGGTTCAAAAAAAGAAGCTGAGGGGCGATTTATTATAGATGAATTTTTAGAAGTTCTGTAAACTCAAAGAAGACCGAAAAAATATTCCATAATCGCATGATTCTGTTTCGGGTAGGCGGGCCTAGCGAAAACGTGTTACGTAATTACTCATGGGTGACTGGAATTTTGAAATGAAAATTTTAATTATATCATGTAAGCGTTTATCTATTATAAAGAAAAGCGTTTATTTTGAAATAAACATGTTTTTAATTTCTGGTGTCATTCAATTATTTTAGTATTTTATGTATAGAAATGCTTTGCCCCTGAAAGGGTTAACAGTATTGCTTGAACATCGCTCCAATAAAAAAAAAGTTTGTTTTCTTCATTACTAAAAGCTTTCAAAAAGCACAAATTTTTAACTATAATTTTTGCTGTGTTTGAATGAAGTATCTCGATTATACAAGATAGATATTGTAACACAAAAAAGAGGGTTTTAATCCTTATTTTTATTTTATTGTATCCAATAATAGTAATATTAAATAAAACTGTTAAAGGTTTATGTAATAGAAAATTTTATTTTTAAAATTTCTAGTATGAATTCAGAATTTCTATATCAGGAAAGGGCCAAACTGAGAACCTTGGTCCAATGTTGGAAATTACAATCTCGGATTTTTATCCAGCCGAATTTTCTCGGCTCCAAAGGCATAATAAACATTAATTTGTAAACCACAGAGTATCGTTGGGTTCAGGGGCTCCGCCTTAGAAATTCTTTTCAGAAAGGGCTCCGCGAGACCAAAAGTTTGGGAACCGCTGATTTAGTTGATCAGAAATTAAAGATGATCCCTTCCTTAATTTATTAGTATCTTAACTTCAATATACTTATTCGAACACTCGATTAACTAGATCTTTGCCAATCAGACTCCAGATTAAATTATACTCCGACTCAAAGATTAAAGTTGGTAGCTAAAAATTGCCAAGTCGCTCTATTGGATAACAAGTAACATAACAAATCATTTTAAGCAATTGAATAATATTATGCATGACAGGAGTTATGATTTAAGGAGCTCCGAAAGAACTTGGTTTGCAGTTAGATCTCACTTCCTTTATTAGCGAAACCTTTAACGAAATTGGCATTTTTTCACATTCATGTTTTTGATTGGATATCATTATTTTTTGTCAAATAAGTAGGTATTTGTTTCTTTTTTGAAATAAGTAGGTTAAATTAGTTAAGTTAGTTTTATTTAATATTAATTAATCTTTCAGCTTTTTCCTGCATTTATTCACTGTCAAATTTCAGTCAAATTTAAGAATTTAACATTAGGACTGCTTATGACCCTTTAAATTCCACTAATAAGGATGTTTCTTTTACATGAATGGGTACTACTTGATTATTTCGTCGACCAAAAACATTTGTAGTCAATTTGGCGAAATATCGCTATATTAACAACAAAAATTACGCACCAAAAGTCATGCTAACATGGCGCTATTTCTGGTATTTTGCCAACTTCCCATAGATTCCTATTGTAATCTGGTAATTTATCCAATAATTTTGTTAGAGCAAGGACTGTCGCCATCATTTTGGCATCTTTTATTATTATTTCATCGTATGCTATTAACCGTTTCAGTCCAGTGAACTGTTAATAATACACGTCTTTTAATTGAGTATTATTTTGTTTTAACAAATACTTTTATTACTGTTTACATGTAGTAATGTTAGTATGTGTCTACACATTTACTATACATGACTGCATTAACGCTTAGCCATTTAGTAGTAGTAATAATAATAATAATAATAATAATAATAATAATAATAATTTGCTTAATTCTCTTTGTAATTCTTTTGCGATTATTTCATTTTAAACATATACTTCAATCTTTAAATTTAAAATAAAGGTTACTTTACTGAAAAAATCATGCATAATAATGCTCAAAAAGTATTATAAAGTTGTAATATCCGTCAAATTTTGTTGTAATATAATATTTTCTAAACATCTCCAAAAACTCTCCCTTAGCCTATTGTCATATGAATATGAATATGAATTGAATAGAGTATGAAACAACAACATTTATTATGTTCCAGACGATGAAACATTCTTTAAACTAATAAAAATATCTCGATTGCTAGTGTTAATGTTATTGACGTAAAAGTAATTTTTTTTTCTAAAAAAGGACCCGAAGGGGACCCATAAGGCTATAAACAAAAATTAACCTGAAATAAACAAAAAGAAATTTAAAGAGAAAATAAAGTAAAACTGTTGGAAATGAAGCCTGTCTATAATGAAATTTTGTTTAAAACGGAAAGTACCTTGATCATATTCTGTTACCGATCAAAATATTACTATAAATTACAAGACAAAACCTGTTTAAAAACAGGGGTTTCTTAGTTCTAGCATTTCTGTTTTCGCAGGTTTTATTTAGAGATTGGCCGAATTAATTTCGTTTTTGGTGGAAATGATGGTGAAAATTCGGTCTTGTCGAAATAATATGTATTCCAAAAACCTAGTTTTTTCCTTCGCAAATTTTCAACATTTCTCATCTATTTGATTTATGTCGGCTCAAATAAGAGTCTTTATTTATCGGCATAAACTTCAATTTTTATAATTATTTGCCATGACTGACTCAAGACATGAATGTAAATTATAAATCAAGCAATGCATATGTGACTAAACTTTGACGGTGATTTTCACGTACTCATTAAAAACTAAAAGATTTTTTTTTTTTTTTTTTTTAAGTTTGAAACCACAAATGCTTTTCGACTATTTGAGAAACTTCTGGTGTAAAAGATAATCATTTACAAAAATCATTATAAAAGATAAGATAGACCGAAGTATGTATGTCTGAAACATTTTTTAATTCGACAAAGATTGTATAATTAAAAAAAATTCTGTATTGTTGAGGAATTAATCACATTTTATTTTATATGAAAATAAAAAGCTTTGATCAGAGGCACAGAGGGCCACACGTATAATCATTTAATAATTAAGCATTAATTACAAAGTATAATTACAAAAAAATTAATTTTCGTTGCCGCTTTCATATTCGGCCGAAAATAGAAACATTACCGAAATTCGGTTTCGTTTTCCCTTACGGTCTTAGAAACCTGCTTCAGTCAATCCTTAGTCTTGTTGTATTAAATAGATGTTTAGTGCTGCCATCTGGTATTAAAAGTAATTCCTTATAATACTACACACTTATTCTGATAGTACACATTTATACAGATTTTAGTATCATTAAAATAGTGTAGTACAGTAGTACCCTTGACATTCGTGAGGTTTAGGTTCCCGAAAACATACGCAAATGCCGAAACCGTGAATGTTGAGACTACAGTAAAATTTCAGTGTTGAATTGAAGGGGTTTCCCAGGAGGGACATCTTCCAGAGCATTGAAATATCCCGCCGGAAAATTTTGAGATTTTATGCTTTTGACAGTCAAAAAGTGCAATCCCCCTCCCCGCCCGGAACTCTATAATGCCCAGTAATGTCACTTTGAAAAACAAATTACATATAATCGCAAGCAAAAGTTAACTTTTGTAAAAGGTTTTTCCATAAGAATGTAATAAATAATTTATAAAGGTGTGTACAATTTTATTTCAGTCCCGTTGCTTAAAAAATAATTTTAATTTCTGATTAATCATATAACAAAGGTTTTAGGACATATAAAAGTCAATTAATGAAATGTTAAGCATTTCTTACCAATTTTTGAATCTCTGAGGTTTTCCCAATAGCGGACACCTCCGAATAGCGGACAATTTCTGCGTTCCCGAGGTGTCCGTTATTTAGAGGTTTTACTGTATTTTCCCGTACTAAAAAGTGAAAGATCTAATTTTTAAAATGAAAAAAGTAATTGAAATTAAAAAAAATATTATGCATTATGTACATGCCTTAAATAAATTTGAATAATTATGAACATATTGTACAAAATTTATTTTGCTAGTGTAAAAATCTAGTATGTGTGATTGCTTGACCGAACATATATTTTATTTATGAATTTGCACGTAAGGAAAAGTTGCGGCCTCGATTTCTATTTTAAATTTAAGCCTCCTCACCAGTGAAGAATCGCAGTACTTATGCCCCAAACCATTCTCCTTAAGGGTGTATTCGAAAAAACGCTTTTTCACCTTTAACAGCTCGAAATTTTCCGATAAAATTTCAGACTCATTTTCAAAGGTATAAACATGAAACTTGCTGAGAGGATTTTTCAAGAGATGTATAAGGTGCCGTGTGATTTCAATCTTCGCTCAATCCATTAGAATTTGATTTATAAACAATTACCTTCTCAGTATGACCTTTTTTTTCGTTCACAGATCTCCTGCTTTGAAAAAATCGATTCAAAACGCCGTTTTTCATTGCTTTTTTTTTTTTTTTTTTTTTTTTTTTTTTTTTTTTTTTTGCAATATTTTCTGCGTTTATCAAAGAATCGACAATCACGGTACCTTGTATACTTTCCAAATAAAACAATTTGTCAGTTTGATGCATTTGAGAGCAAAGATGAATTTAAAAATAAATCGGAAAATAAGCAGTTTGAATCAAAATACACCCTTAACTGCAAGAATTGTATTTTAAATCCGAAAAACCAGAAAGTAAAATATAAGTAGAAAAATATAAAGTGTAATATTTTAAGTAGATATTTTAATACACTTAAAATAATTAAAAGTTAAATATTATTTAAATTATGACTGTAAGATGATAAAATAATGTAGAAACACTGAATAGATACTGTAAATGTTTTTCTTTCTTTCTGCTATATTTTAAAAAAATACAGCGCAGAAAATGTATTATTTAAACAAATTCATTGGTTCGCGCTTTCTAAAAAACTTAAATCAAGATTTTTTTTTTTTTTTTTTTTTTTTTTTTTTGTATAATTGGGGTCAACAAGAAATAATTTTTGGAACAATAGGAATTTCAGACGTGAAATTTGACGCGATTTTTAAAATAAACATTCATGCTTATAAAAGAGTATTTATTTTTTTCTTTTTTATACTTATAATACATTTTTATTATTTTTATATTTGATATTATTATATTTGATATTATTTGATATTATTATATTTTTGTATTTTATATTGTCTTATATTTATATTTATAGTTACTTATTTGTTTATGTTTATAATTAATTATTTATTTATAATTATATTTATTTTTTATCATTATTTATTTAATTATTATTATTATTATACACGTTATAAATGGTTCTAAATTATTTAAAAGAAGTTCTACTTAAACGTAAACTTATATATATATATATATTTAAAAACAGTACGGTTATGGTCATGATAAGGGGGTGTTAATTAAATATTGATAGCAAAATTTACCGAGTAAAACAGTTTCGATTGAAATATGCTTTTGTTGTTTTCATACCTCATTTTATTGCTTTTGTTATCAATGTTTTCAGGCAAAACATTGAAATATTTAAAAATAAACAGATATTTCAAACAAAGTTCTGAGTTCTGGTACAAATATGGGTCCTTCCGCCCCCCCTCCTCCTCCCCCTAGATGTGACGTTTAGGCACATGCATACCCTGCATATATATGTATATACTAGCAGCCTTCGCCTGCTATGCTGGTCGTTTTCTTTAAAAGAATCTTGTATCAAACAAATTGCATCTAGTAACACAATAATATAAGAAGTATTTTTACCACAATTTGCAAAATTTTAGGTTCGGTAGATTTTTTGTGTGGTGGTTAATACGAAATCCAGACTTTCTTTTATATATATAGATTGAAAATTTCAGGTTTTTGTGCCAAAGACACCGCCAAATTAGAAAATGTGAAATATCTCACGAACTACTGTATTTAAAAGAATTTGCTTAGTACCATTCGATTCAGCATGAAAAAATACATTAAAACATGTTATCAGTTGAAAAATAACTACAAAATCCGATCTTTCATGATATTCTTTTAAGTTCGTTCTCTTTTTTACTCGCTTAGGGGTGGAATTTTCAAAAATCCTTTCTTAGCGGCACCCGGTAATATAAGAAGTATTTTTACCACAATTTGCAAAATTTTAGGTTCGGTAGATTTTTTTTTTCTGGATGATTAATACGAAATCCAGACTTTCTTTTATATATATAGACTAGCGGCCCGCCCTCGCTTTGCTTCGGGTAGAGCCCAGTCCGTGCCACTACTGACACCGCAAATTGTTACTACCACTTCATCCCATTAAAAATTCAACTACTAAAAACATTACCCTCCTTTAAGGGAAGGTTGGATAAAAAGTAGCCTATATTTTAATCTAAGGTGTCAGATACCTCCATATAAAATTTCATAAAAATCGATCCATCCTTTCTTGAGTTATAAATGGTGTAACTAACACGACTTTGTTTTATGTATATAGATTATAGTAGTCCGCCCCGGCTTCTCACGGGTATTAAAGAAAATTTTCAAGTTATAAATTTTTACACACACACTCATAACCTAATAATTAAAATGCCGTCCGTCTCTGACATTGACTCCTCTCCCGTGCCCCATTGGTGCCTACTTCACACATTATGTTGCAGGCTAACCGAGCAGGACTGAACGGCTACCGCGCGACTTTTTTCTAATAGTACTTAGATTTTTAAATTCGTGATATCTTTCGAACGGAATATCCGAATCGAATAAATCAAAAAGTTATTTAAAGGTATTAAAACAATCTTGATTATAAAGTAATTTATTTTGATAAGGATTAATACCATGGTAAAATAAAGAGCTTTTACAGAGACGACATTTTAATTATTTTTTTACAATAAAAAAACACTTATTGTGACGTAACTATAACAGTTAGACATATGCTGTCGCGACATTTTTTGTAGATAATTATGTGTTCTGCAAAGTCATAGTACATTATTTTGTCCTATAATCAACAGTATTCGCAGCGCACGCGATGTAAGGATTTTATAAGGTCATTTTTCTACACCTTGGGTTACATTATTGCCATTTTAGCAAGGATCCTTATTTTTTAAAAATATATATAATATAGCTTATGCTCACCAGAAATACTGTAGCTTTCCAACGATGAAAGAATTTTTCAAATCCGTCAAGTAGTTTCGGAGCCTATTCAATTCAAACAAACAATCAAATCTTTCCTCGTTATAATTTTATATTAATTAAATAAGTAATATTTATCACTGGGCTTAGTGAAAAGTCCGCATTTGAAATGGTAGAAACGTTACAATTTTATATATTTGACCGCTCCCCCTGAAAAAAAATCCTTCCGCCTCATATTTGATGCTCACTACTCTTTAAAATATTTACTATCTGTTATAACTTTTTTAAAAACTGCAAAACAATCGTTTTGTGATTTTTTTAAATTTTAATTAATTCGCATTTCAGCATTTCTTTTCCTTTTTTAATAATTGCTAAATATAGTTTTAAAAATTATAACACACTCTTTTATATCAGGTCGGACTAAAAAGTAATTTTTTATTTTTATTTATTTTTTTTTTTTTTTTTTTGGGGGGGGGGGGGTAGCATAGTTACGATTTTCATACGTGTTTCAGTGATTGTCATGTGTCTAGGGTGTCAGGTAACTTTTAATTTCTCAAATTGCTTTTGATCCGTTTATCCGGCGTTTTATTTTTATCCTTTTAAGCGGTGACTGTAGCCTATGTTCACCGGAAATAGTGTAGCTTTCCAACGGTGAAAGAATTTTTTGAATCCGCCAAGTAGTTTCGGAGCCTATTCAATTCAAACAAACAATCAAATCTTTCCTCTTTAAAATATTAGTATAGATAGTATTCACAGTGCACGCGATGTAAGGATTTTTGGTACTTCTAGGTTACCCCGTCGACCAATTTCGCCAAATTATGCAAATCGCCAAACTAAAAGCCAAATTATACATGTTGACATAATTTTTATTTTAAATAACGAAAAAACAAATAATTAGTAGAATATTAATAAAAAGTCGAAACAAAAATTACTTAATGACATTTTAAACACGTGAATCGCATTTAATGTTATTGAATGTGACATTCACGATCTTCCATTATTGGCATTTAATCTTATAGTTTGGCGATAATGTTTTGGTCGACGGGGTAACCTATAAGTACCGGATTTTTAAGGTTATTTTTCTACACCTTGGGTTACATTATTGGCATTTTAATAAAGATCCTTCGGTACTTCTAGGTTATCCCGTCGACCAATTTCGCCAAATTATACAAATCGCCAAACTCATTGCCAAACTATACATATTGACATAATTTTAATTTTAAATAACAAAAGAAACAAATAATTAGTGGAATATTAATAAAAATACGAATAAAAAGTGAAAATAAAAATCACTTTATTGCATTTTAAAAACGTGTGTCGTATTTAATTTCACTGAATGTGACATTCACGATTATCCATTATTGGCATTTAATCTTCTAGTTTGGCGATAGATTTTCTGTCGACGGGATAACCTAGTAGTACCGATCCTTTTTTTTAAATATAAAAGAGTCTATGTTCACCGGAAATAGTGTAGCTTTCCAACGGGGAAAGAATTTTTCAAATCCGTCAAGTACTTTCGGAGCCTATTCAATTCAAACAAACAATCAACTATTTCCTCTTTATAATATTGATAGATATGACGCCATTATTTACCGATTTTTATTAGTTACATATATCCATGCCTCTTGTTCTTTTAACAAATACTTCAAAATTCCTATTTTATTTAAAGTGTGACGTCATATTTTTCCAAATCAAATATTTTATTAATAATTTAATTCTTTCTCGTTCACTTTACTTCTAATTATGTCGCCATTTTTCTCAGAGAATCTCTTATTAACTTAGCCGATATTCGTGTGTCTTATATAATAAAACACTTTTTTTTCCAAGTATGACGTCATCTTTATTTTCCTTTGAATTCTTTTTACTTTAATTTTTCACGTGGATACTGTTCAACTGAAAATTAATTGCCGGGGAGAAATTATTCCTCCAAATTTTGATTTTCTTGGCAACGGGAAAGAAAAATGGTTATTTTTTATCGGAAAAATTTTAATTGATTCTGTATGAAAAATAAGGAAATTTTGAATTATTAAGAAAAATATTTGAATAAATCAATTAAAAATTAGCCTATGTTCACCGGAAATAGCGTAGCTTTCCAACGGTGAAAGAATTTTTCAAATCCGTCAAATAGTTTCGGAGCCTATTCAATTCAAACAAACAAACAAACAAACAAACAATCAAATCTTTCCTCTTTATAATATTAGTATAGATGAATATGCTTAATAGATAATCGTCCCTGTGAAAACTTTTCAGCACAAGATTTGGTACCAATGTGCCCCTTGTCCCCGTCTGTGTTCACCTCTGATTTTAGATAATATTCAAAATTTTTAGCGAAAATTTTTTGCTAATTTAAAAAGCATAATTCAAAATTTTGATTATGCTTTAATTCAATGCATATAAGAAGTCATTTTATTTTTAAATAAAAAATAAATAATTAAAAAAGTTTCAATTTTACCTATTTATAATCTTCAAACGAGTGCCTTTTTAGGTGCGTTCCTAATTATGTAAGTAAGTAGCATCTATAATAGTTTTTCAGTCCGTACGTGTGTCGTGTATAACAGAGCAAAAGCTTCCTGAAATACCTACTATCGTTTGAAATTTGAAATGCATAATTGTTACATAATTTTGTAAAGTCATTTCAAATTTTATGAAAATCAGATGCCTAGTTGAATTACAGAGACAATCAAATGTATCCCGTTGCATTACGGCCAATGGGAAAAATGGTTTCAAGCGCATTTTAATGATGTTATAGTCTTTCTAACATAATAAAATTGATATGCATCTATAAACTATATATTAAAATTAGTATGTATTAAAATGAGTATAAGTACACTGTTAAAAATAAATCTGTGAATTCCAGGTGAAACTACCGGCAGCAATGTAGCCGAACTTTTACCGTTCCGTTAGTAGATTTTCCGTTGTGGGAAATACAAGAAGGGAAAACTCCGGTGTAAGAATCAGTAACTTTCCGTTAAAAAGTTTGATTTATAATAGTAAAAATTTAATATAATTTTTAAAAATGATTTACCGATTAATCGTCAAAGAATTCGAAATCACCGAGGGATTTTAAGCTGCTATGTTATTTTACTTAATTGTTATATTGGATAATTTAGTTCAAGCGCCCTCAGGACCGAATTCGGGACCTTCAGATTGCGGAACAAATTCTTACGAACTGAGCCAAAGTTGCTGATGCTAAACTGAACAAAGTATGTCTTTTATGAGTTAGTGGGAAAATCTGTTGTGCTTTTTAAAGATTTCCTTTCAAATATATTCCTTAGAATGTTTGTAAACGGATTATTTTAGACTGATGCATAATACTTATTATTTTTTAAAATCATTTTTAATTTTTTAAATAGTTTAAATTAAAAAAATCCCTGTTTGAAACCACTGTTTTTTTTTAATAAAAATTTTTTTATTAACAATTTTTTTACAATATATATATATATATAGACTCTTTTTTTTTTTTTTTTTTTTTGAAATTGTCGTACACTGCTTATTTATTTTTCGGCTAATAAATTAAACGATTTTTAATAAGAAAAAAAGAGAAAAATAAACAGAAAAATGTAATTTAAAAGGAATTTTTTTATGTTTCATTATTCCATGGCGCCAATGGGACTCGAACCCACAATCTGCGCTCGCAGGCGATTAGCGGTGTGGTGCCTTGACCACTCGGCCATGGAGTAAAGTCTTGCTCCCCACACAACGGAGTGTCTCCGTTTTTTGTTTTTATTTCCATCCGTTTCTTTTTTTTTTCCGTCAGGAAATATGATGGAACTTTGTGATTTGTAACGGAAAATACCCTTTAGTTGTTAAAAGGGAGCTTTTCTGTGAAATTCAGGAAAAAAATGTTCGTGAATTTCAGAATTTTTTTAACAGTGTAGAATTTAAACAGAATTTGGTACATTACCAGCATATTAAAACTACTATTTGGTGCTCTGACGAGCACCAAAAAAAGTTAATATGTTTTTAAGTATGAAAAAGTGTTTGACAAGTGCGTCTAATCGAGCACGAAAAAGGACAAGGTGTCCCTTCTTGGCTGCAACTCACTGTCAATGCCAAATTTGGAAAAAAAAATCATACTTGCGCTTTTCCCATATAAAAGAAATTTGCGTAAAACTTTCCATTTTTCCTTTTTAGTAAAACTTTCAATCGTGCTTTACATATTAACGACGACTGCACGAGTGTGATGCGTTTCAAGAACTAAGATTTCTGGCACTATTTCGCTTTACATTCATGTTTAATCACTCTGCGCCTTTTCTAACTATGCCTTTATACTACACAATTTTATCGTAACTGTAACTGATTTCTTTTTTGTGGAAAAAGCGCAAATTTGATTTTTTTTCAAATTTGGCATTGATAGTTAGCTGCAGCCAAGAAGGGACCATTGTCCTTTCTCATGCTCAATTAGAAGCACTTGTCAAACACTTTTTCATACTTAAAAATCTATTAACCTTGTTTGGTGCTCGTCGGAGCAATTTTTAAATACCAATCATTTAATTTTTTGATAATCATATATTGAATATAATAAAATCTCAGTTGCTTTTAAATATTCCCAATACTCTTTCTTATTTCGCTTAATATTGAACTATTTAACCAATTAATACACACTATTTATATTATTATACACGCACTTTAAAGAGGTTTAAGAAATAATATCTCCATTTTGTCTACTACTGAAATTTAAAATATTAGTATACTCAATAAAGTCATTGCATTGGCGTATAAAATACATATTATTTGAAAAATTAACCATGGAGTCGAACAAAAAAATAACAGCGTGTTCACATCTTTAATCAAAAAATTGAAACTGAAAGCTTCGCAATAAAAACAAATAACCATGTTTCTTCACGTGATTTGTTTCATTTGAATGAATTATGTTACATACATAACAATTTTTATATTTATTTAAATTTGCTGGCAATGAATTAAAAAAAAAACTACAACAGCAACAACAAAAAGGATGTTTAACTGGATCTTTAAGACACAAATTCGATTTCCTCAGACCATCAAGCATACAAAGATGAAAAGAAATCTAAATTAAGTTTTAGATAAAAATAAAACAAAAATGAAATTATTCCATCCACTGGATCGTTAGCTACAGTTTGTTGAATTTTACATCTTCATTTTTTCGTTGAAAGTTAAATAAAAAACTGCAGTAAACTACGATTATTTTTTTAATGCTATCATTTTATTCGTCTTGTTGTCGTACGTCAACTGGTTCGCCAGAAATTCCAAAAAGATGTTTGCATTTTCCATTTCTTAAACATATTATAGTAATAGCTACCGCATTTGCTATGATACACATTCTGTACAATCTGTGGCGCAAAGAATATTTGTTATTAATTTACAAGGGAAAACATTGTTTGGGATATGTTTTAATTATATTAAACTGTTTCACAATTTATGAAATGGATATACGTTGCTGAGATTTACTGCAAGTTACTTCCTGTATAACAGAAAGCAGATAGTATTTACAGGGATACACAAAAGATTTCAGATACTCTACTGCATCATCCTAAGTACTGTAAACTATTGCACCAAGATCTGAATATTTTTAAAACTTCCTTATAGTATAAACGCACCTCATTTTCTACGCTCGACGTGCAATTTCTAACTTGTTAATTTTTGAAATAGTAGGCTTACCACAATTCTCTTCATTCCACGAAATCCAGTCCTAGAAATAAAACAATGCAAATAATCAACAAAGTAACATTTGCGTTGTCCTTTTATACCTTTTATTATGATGTATATTTAAATTGTCGCAGTTTATTTATTTATTTCTGATATTTTTTTATAATTTAATGAATTTAATGAACAAAATTAATTAATTTTGTAAAAACCCATTAAACTTCTTTTACAAATGAATGCTTTTAAAAAACTTTCAAAACATCATTACTTCATATGACGATGATTTTTTTAGACTTGTCACGGCTATGTTTATAATGCTCCAGTTAGTTTAAGTTTCGAATTGAATTAATGTGTAGGAAGAAAAACAATCAGTTCTTTTTTAAGACGGACGATAGAATATTTATTTTATCCTTCGATCACTACATTTAAGTAATTATCAGTTTTTTTTTTCTTTTTATAAATGTTTTTCTTAGTGAACGATTCAGATTTATAAAACTTTTTGTAGCCACTAAATAAATATCTTATCAGGATGAGTACCTTAATTTTTTTTAATTCATTAATTTAAAAGATAACCTATTTATTTTTTAAATGTTTGACTTACCATGACTACATTCATATATCTAAAAGTTTATTTACATTTTGAGACGTAACAATCTAAATGAAAGAAACAACCCGGAAACAAATCACTATTATTTTTCAGGATAAATGACAAATTATTTATTTTGTGATTTTATATGTATATCTTTGCATGCTCTCTTATAATGTTCTATGTTAAAATGGGAACAGTTTGCACCAGTGATGTTATGCTTAGCATAAAATGTATTTTTACATTAATAAAACTAAGAAGAAAAATTTATATACTTGTGTCAACATGAAAGTTTTTTTTTATTTTTCATTTCTTGATTTTAAAGTTTAGAATCGCAGCCCTTTATTCGTCGTTGAACTTCATATTTCGAAAATTGATTATTGAGTTTAAAAAAAAAAAAAAAACTAGTCGTTGGGGGCCACCGTAATACTTACCCATCCTGAATATGCAACTATTACATTTAAAAATAAAGCAAGTGAAAACTATTTATAAAATGCATTGAAAATTCAAAACAAAATTTAAACGTATATTTATATTTTTAATATACATAATAACTCTCTTTTAATGAATTGCTGATGAACTAATTTCGACAAATTATGTAAAACGCTGAATTACTCAAGTAGTACCAAATGACGTAAAAGAAACATCTTTATAACTCCAAAAATAATAACCCTATTAACTAACAGTTTATTGCGTCGGATTAAGCGTCTTATTTCCAATTAAAATATATCTTTGAATTGAAATTTGAATGAAATACAAAGTCATGAATTCAAAAAACAGAATTACAAATATCACGGCAACTAATAATACGATCGACTTCGTTCTTTATGCAAAATTTGTGTTATTTTATTGCCTTTTACGTCCATTCCTTAAAATAAAAAAATTCGAAAATTTTTATATACCTTTCATCAGAACGAATTTTTCGCGAGTCCGAAAAAAATAGTTCCGGCTAGTCGAGGTTACTGATTTTAAATATGCTTCGTTCGATTCTTACGTACTAAATATATACAAAATTTCAAGTCTCTATCTCAATTTGCTCGGGAGATAGAGCGTTTACACAGACAGACAGCATTTTTTTTTAGTCTGAAAAAAAAAACAGTTCTGGATAGTCGAGGTTACTGATATTAAATATGCTTCATTCCATTCTAAGTATATACAAAATTTCAAGTCTATATCTCAATTTGTTCGGGAGATAGAGCATTTACAGACACACACACACACACACACACACACAGACAGACACCTTTTTTTTTTTTTTTTTTTTTTTTTTTCTTTTTAAGTGTATTTTTCGAAATCGACAGTATCTGAAACGTGTAAATCCGTCAAAAAAAAAAAAATCGAATTTCCAAACAATTGCAAGACTTACCCTATACTACGTATGATGGGTAAGTAAAAAATAGCCTCCTCATTTGGGTATTTTTAGAAATTAGTTTTTATTTTTATGTACTTTTCTACAATACAAACCTTACAATAATAAAATTTTCTTGCTATTTGATTGTATAAAGGCTTGTGAGAATTAAACGCAGATCAACATTCCTTCATTTTTGACGGGAGTTATATACTAGTTATACCGGGTGTCCCAAAAATGACTGACGGATTTTAAAATTTAATAACTTGCAAACGGTGACAGCTATTTAAAAATTTTTTGCAGGAGGGTTATGTATACTGTCAAGAGTTTTTTTGCCGTACTTTTTTCATTTTAGTTCGAATTTCAAACAATAGGTGGCGTTGACGGCGATTGAAGGCCAGGTCGACGCTTCACTCAGCACTGATCACCTGGACTTCAATCGCCGTCAGCGCCCTCTGTTGTTTGAAATTCGAACTAAAATAAAAAATTAAGGTAAAAAAACTCCTGACATTATACATAACCCTGGTGCAAAAATTTTTTTAATAGCTTTCACCGTTTGCAAGTTATTGAATTTTAAAATCCATCAGTCATTTTTGGGACACAAGAGATTAATGAATGATTCTGGGCAACTCTGTGTATGCAAAATTCTATAAAAGCGAATCAACTTCTTCAGATGACTAATTTTTACAAATATTAAATACCTCATCATTTCAAATGACTGACCATTTATTTTATTTTATTTTTTCAAAATATTAGCATTACCTCAACTGTTTTTATAATTATCCGGTTTTCTTTTAATTTCGAAATGAAGTAATCAAGTAAGAGAAGAAAAAACTTTCCCTTTTTACAATGAATGTTCAAATATTTGTTTGTCTTTAATACCTCTTACTATTACATTTAAACCGTCGCAGTTTAATTTTTCAAATATTAGCCTTATTACAATTGTCATTATAATACCCGAATTTATTTTAATTCCGAAATGAAATAATCTACGTAAGAGAAACAATAACTTTCTTTTATATTTTTCTTTTTATTAAAATACGGGTTTAAACCTGTTTCAATTGATAGGCGTATCAAAGCACGTGGTTTTGTTGGTACTTAATTGGATTTAATGTAGAGTTGCATTTTTAGCATTATCCCCAGACATAATACTTCCACTCTATTATTATTTTTTTTTAACTCTATGACTCAATTATCCAAATAATTAAACGAAATAAAGCCGAAATTCACCGGATTTTATAACAGATGATATTTTTGAAATAGTATACGCTTTTTAACTCCTTTTTTTTTTTTTTTTTTTTTTTTTTTTTTTTTTTTCTTTAAGAGAGAAAATGGAGTTAATATGTTGCCACAATTACAAAATTGGCACTAAAAACCAAAAAAAAAAAAAAAAAAAAAATTAATGTCTCAAAAGTTAATTAAGATACACCCTTCAAACGAATTGCATTTAAAAATACATTTTTTCTCTATACGACGGTGTAAAAATTTAAAATGTACGATGTTTAGAAGAGTAAAATTTGCAATACCGAAAATTACAACACCGAAATTGCAAGAGAAACAGTTGCCATTCTCAAAATGACATATGTGTTACGCACAGATACGTTTGGCCTTTATAATATAGATAAATATACATTTTTTTAATATTTCAAAGAGTTTTGTGCGGAAGCTAAATAACCATCTTCTACAAATTTCTAAACATCCCATTGCCTCATGCAGGTATCCATTTAATTTTTTTTTTTAAATGTAGGACTTACCATGACTGCCTTCATAATTCCACAAGTTTGTTTAAACGTCGAAACGAAATAATCCAAATAAAGTGAAACAATCCCTTTTACTTTTTATGATGAATGACAAAGTATTTTACTTTGTTGCTTTTATACCTTTTCATTATGTTCTACATTTAACTGGTCACAGTTTAGTTCTTTTTGACGTTTATTATGTTTAATGAAGGTGACAATTTCGATTATAGCGTTTGGAAAAAAATACCGTTTGGGGTCAGGCGGTAACAGACCGTTCCGTTGCTATACCGAGGTGGACCCATAGCTAAAAGGGAAGAAAAAAAAAAAAAGAATAAATAAATAAATAAATAAAAAGAAAAGAAAAACAAACGAAATGAATTATGCGAGAAAAATAGGTTCACAAATCGTGATGATTAGCGAACCGGAAGAAAAATTTGGATATCTGATTGGAAAAAAAGAAAGTTGCGTGATAGAAAAGCTATTAAAAAGAAAATGTTAAATGGAATGTAAAGATATTGCTAATATTCGTAAATGATGGGTCGTCAAAGTGGTGCACTTTTCTGAATTCGCAAAGCTGATAATGTTTTTAGAATTATTGACCGAGATGGAGGGAAAGAGAAGATTTTTTATTTTTGTATGCAGTCACTATTAATGTAATTGTAATCAAATGGCTTGCAATGTTTTCTTAAGCGACTTTTTTTACTGTTACTTTACAATTCTTAATTATTTCTTTATTTTTACTTTCTTTAAATATTTTTAAATCTTTCTTCAATTGGAAAGTATTGGATTCGTGAAAATTTTCGAAATCCGGTTTTCGACGGATTTACACATTTTAGGGGACAAAGAACCCGAAAAATGTCTGTCTGTGATTCTGTAAGTCTGTTCGTCTGTCTGTATGTGACAAAAATTTTATGGGTACTTTATCTCAAGAACTATAATGCACGGAATTTCACAAAATTTTAGATTCTGTCAGACCTTTATATAAACTAGATCTAATTAAAGTTTTGTGTATATCGTTAAGCAGGTGGCACTGTTATGCTACATTATTCACAAATTCAACAACAGCCATAGCTCAAGAACAAGTGCATTGATTTTCAAAAAACTTCAGATTTGGTTAGTACTCGATATAACATGGTACTGATTACGTTTTGGTGCAAATCGCTCAACAGGTGGTGCTGCCAAGGTGCATTTTTCCTGATTATGGTAATAGCTCTATTTCAAGAACTAATGCATGAAATTTTCTAAAACTTCAGACTCAGTTAATCCCAGATATACATTAATGTTGTATAGTTTTTGGTGTAAATTGCCCTATAGAAGACGCTGTTATGCTGCATTTTTCACGATTACGCTATAAATGTATCTCAAGAAATAATGCATGGATTTTCATCAAACTTCAGATTCAATTAGTACGTGATTTACAATTAGTACAATTTTTTATAGATTGGTCCTGATTAATTTTTGGTGTACATCACCCAACATGTGGCACTGTTATGCAGATATTTTTTTTTAAGATTTTGCACTAGCTCTATCTCAAATACTAATGCGCGGATTTTTATCAAACTTCAGATTCGGTAATAAGTTGACATAAGTTGTTGCTGACTAGATTTTATTTTAAACCACCTAATCGGTTGCGCTGCTATGCTGAATTTTTCAGGCAATATTAACATGTATAAGATAGAAGAAAGTTTTAGGATTGTCACATTTGACTACTTATTGTATAAACACATTTTATTTTTCTGAAATGTCCCAATCTTTTTCTTAAAAATGTTATTGAAAAGAAGAAAAAAAATTAAATAAAGACTTTCTATTTTTACTTTCACCACTTTCATAGGATAATTATACAATAGTAGAGGTTGTAATTTTCATAATTGGGTTTCAAGATGTTACTTTTTTAATTATTTTACTTTCAATTTATTTATTTTGCTTCTTATTTTTTGTCATAACAGAAAGGCTATGGACTATATGTTTTTATTTTTCAAACAGCCTTGATAATAAATAATTAGATGTGTTTTATGTTACCACACTACAGGGTTAGAACTCGACTCTGAACTGGGTAAGGCTCACCCAAACTTTCATCTCTTCAGGTTCGATAAAATGAGTGCAAAGCTTGCGAACTAAACACTGGGGATCCAGCATTAGTTTGACCAGCTGATTAAGACATTAAGCTATACGAGGTGCAACCCGTCGAAATTCGACGAAAGAAAATGTTTAAGAAGAAACTGCTTCTTTAATTTATAATAAATCTACAAAAGTACTTACAGTAAAAAAATACATCTTATATTGATCAGTCTACCTCTTAAACAAATGTTATTTTAAGCTAAAATTAACAAAATACTATTTCTATAAAACTCAGTTGTTCAAATTTTTAAAATTAAACTTTAATCGCATATAAAATCAGTAAAATATAGTAAAGATCAGCTATTATGATGAATTTATCAATTGAGACTCTTATGTTTGGTATAAGTCGAATGAAAAAAAAAAAATTATTCCAAATTGACACGATCATAGAATTTCACTCGAAATTAAAACCTACCATAATTTTCATCCTCTCACAGTTTAAACACGTACTTCTAATATCCGTATTCACCATGTTTTAAAAAATGGTATTTTAATCTGATCATTATCACTTTAACTCAAAACTTGAAGTTATTTAACTGATGAATAAAAACGAAATAAAACCGAAATCACGGAATTTTACAACAGACGATATTTTTGCTAAGTATACGCATTTTAATTTCTATTTTTTTTTTTTTTTTTTTCAATTTTAAGAGAAAATGTAGTGATTCTGTTGCCACAATTACAAAATTGGTACTAAAAACTATAAAAAAAAAATTAATGTCTCAAAAACAAATTGAGATATAAGCTTTCCAACAGATTACATTGAAAAGTATATTTTTTTCTCTATACGACGGTGTAAAACTCGGAAATATGCTATGTTTACAAGTATAAAATTTACAGTAGCGAAAAAAGCAAAACTGAAATTGCATGGGAAAAATGTTGCCATTCGCAAAGTGACGTATGCATTAAGCACAGATATGTTTGGCCTTTATAATATAGATAACGTTCCCAGAGTCCATGGTCAAGTAATCAGAGTTGGGAACTGTAGGCCATGATTCCTAAAGGCTGTGTAAATATAAAGTTATCAATTTTTTGGAAATTTTGGACACCCCTTCCCCCTTTTTTTTATATCATCCCTAGAATCCCCACTCTTTCGGCAATGATATCGTTAACAAAGTGAAAAAAAATTTTTTTTTTTGATTTATAGAATTTATATCTTTTGTTTGAAGTGTATACAAAACTGGTTTGAAGTGTATACAAAACAAATATGTTTTTTTTTTTTTTTTTTTTTTTTTTTCGCATACCTTAAAGATTTAAATGAAGAGAAGTCTATAAAATATCGCTTTATTCAAATAACTTTTAAATAACGTTTTATTCAAAAGGAATATATACTATTTAAAAGTATATTACAGTAACTTTTTTTTTATATAATGCATTCAACAGTAATAAAGTCTTATTGCGTTTGCCCCATATACGGGGCAAGCGCGAAGGAGGGGGGACCACACAGATAGAAAATCTTATCAACAGAACAAAAGGACAGCATTCTTTCTCTTTTATTTATTAGTAAACACAAGCTTCAAATATATTTCATATGTGGTTTCTTTCGAGCCGTGATTATACATGCATACACAAATAAAAAAGAACAGGGACGTCAAACATTGGAGTATCCCATATTATATAATTCAATATTTTTTTAATAATTTAGTGATTTTAATAACTTTGTATTTTCGTAAAAATATATGACAGCTTGAAAAAAAATAATAACATGCTATTTTGAACTAAAGACCATATTACAAATAAAAAGAGAAAATTTTGACTGGATCAAAAGTGACATCGATATTATAAGACAAATCCCCTTCCCCCTAGAGATATCTTACGATATCATCTGCCAGATCCCTTCTGCCCTCTAAAATGATAACGTTATATATACACAGCTAACTCCCTAGGGATTGTCACTGAGTTTAGTTTAGATGTTAATTATGTTTTATGGATCCCCCCCCCCCCTGCAACATTCACAATACAAATTGCTTTTAGCGAGCGTTTAAAATTTCCTGCATTTAATTTTATAAATTTTATAAACATGGAATTAAAATCTTTCATTTTTCACTATCGAATTAAAATCTAAAGCTAATCGAGGCTTTGGACATATATTCCAGTTGTTCTCTTCTACCTTTGATTAGAAGAAAGTATTATAACCGAAATTTTTTCCGACTTCAGGGTTTCGGCAAATTTACACATTTTAAGGGTCAGGCAATGGTGTAGGAACTTTGTACAAATAGGGGGAGCGGGGGCACATTGTGGAAAGTTAGGAGTGGGGATTTTTTTTTTTTTCATTCATTTTGAAGGTTTCCTTTTTTCTTCAAAGTGTTGCTTGTTGCACCTTTCACAAACAAAAAATATACAATAGAAACATATCAAAAGATCACCAACTCTTTAATCCATTTAAAATAACTTTTATTAGATATACTTGATACATAGAAACTTAGTTTATGGACGAGCCCGAATGCAATATTCAAATTTAAGGATTATCCCACTCCCATTTTCCAAAAGGTAAAAGTTCTTTCTGTTGGTTTGTTTGCAAAGTCTTTACAAATCTCTTCAAAATCAATTTTCAAGGCAACTTTTTTATAAATACGTAGTAGCATCAAGTAATTGAGTATTTTGTAGTAAACCTTTAAGACTTCCTTTCTTTCTGGCAATCGAGAGGGTTTAAAACGATGAGTAAAAGGATGAAGGCATAAACCAAGTCTGCTCACCCCCTCTTATCTTTGTTGTTTACTGCGTGAATTTCCTAAAAAAAGCTGACTTTATTTTTTTAATTCAACAATGTATCGTAAACAGATGTGGTGCGAGAATTTCTCCCGGAGGAGCTGAGCTCATCTGAAATATTCTAGGGGGAGCCATAGCTCCCCTAGCTCCCCCACTTACTACGCCTATGGGTTCAAAGATCCCCAAAAGCATGTTTTTACAAATTGTCTGACTGTCTGTACGTATGTAGTAGGTGAGTCGCTATTGTACCATCGAAAAGTGTATGAAGTTACGCATAGAATCGAACCAAATTTTTTTGTGTATGTTTTTGGCTAAGACCAGTAGGTCATTCTTCAATTTGGAAATATTCCAAAAGGAAACGCTGTAATAACAGTTTTTTTTTTTTTTTTTTTTTTTTTTTTTTAACTATATTATCGAAAAGTGTATGACATTATATAAAGAATGAACCAAATTCATATTTATGTTTTGGGGTACACTGTAAAATATATTCGTGTGCCTTTACACCAAAAATGGTGGCAACTAAGTTGCAGCAAAAGTAGAATAAGAAAGCACTACCAATAAGTTTTGGTAATAAGCCACTAACAATAGATTGATGTAAACAAACACCACTTTTGGTGTGCAGTAAATAATATATTTAAAATGTACGTTATAATTAATTCCCTCAATTAAAGACAAGTTTATCAGACTCTTTGCGAAAAACTAATTATTTTAAATTATGGCTGTGTTAAATTTAAAATGTAATCTTTAAATCATTTTTATTTTGCTACCACTTATTAAACTACACTAAATCAGTGGTAGTGTAAGTTGCGAAAAAACGAAATTTCCTAATATTTACATGACTTTAATTGCAAAATAAAAAATAATTCAAAGATTACATTTTAAATTTAACACAGTCATAATTTAAAATAATAGTTTTTCGCAAAGAGTTTGCGCCCAATCCAAAGTTGCGGGTGTGACAATTACACAACTTAATTTAGTCACCAGCAAAAAAATTTTTGAGCATTGGTTTCAATTTGTATGAATTTCAATGTAAACCACTTACACATACATTTATCCAAATCTGAAAATTGTCCGATGTATCATTTATTTATTTAAAAAAATGATTTCCGCCTGTTGCGGGTGTGACATAAAAAGGACATGCATTTTCATCTTTCAGTGCAAAAATGCAAAACTCTGTGAATTATGGCAACTGAGTGAATTGATATTTTTATATATTGGACATTAGTACTTAAATAATTATTCTATGAAAAAATTAAATTACTTACTCAATTCTTGCTTTTGTGGAAAATATTCAAAATTTCCGTTGCGGGTGTGACGCCCTGTTGCGGGTGTGACTTGTATAGCCAATAAAATAATGACATACACAAATATTTTCAAGGCAGATTTTTTTAATTAAAGAATTAATCAATATTACAATTTTAATATCTAGAGAGGAAAATATAAAAAAAATTTCATTTCCAATCTTGAATTTATAATTTCTGGTGGTGGTAGCTTTTTTTACAAAAATGCTCTTTTTTTTTTCCTAGGATGCATCTGACTGACTGGGCCAAATATGCACGTTTTCTTAAGTTTTTTTCAAACATTCTTATTCTATATCGTCACCATCCATTTGTCTTATTTGTCCATCAAAGTTTTCACTTTTTTAATGTCGGGAATAAAACAACTTCTACAAAATCTCCAACTGCACATTCATCGTTGGATATTATATCCTTGTCAAAGTATGGATACATCTAACTGACTGAGGCAAATATATACATTTTCTTGATTTTTTATTCCGATACTCTTATTCTATAATATTCCCATTCATTTGTCTTATTTGTCCATCAAAGTTTTCCTTTTTTTTTTTTTTTTTTTTTTTTTTTTTTTTAATGTGGAGAATAAAACAACTTCTACAAAATCTCTCCAACTGCACTCTTATCATTGGATATTATATTTTTGACAAAATACGGTAACAAACAAATTCTCTTGTGATCACTTTCTGAAGTTATTGCTACATTAATTGTTCCTATGTCAATAAAAACAACATGATGTATCGATTGAATGTTGAGCTCCGATTGTGCTTGGTGCCAGCATTCATGAAGCATTATCACAATATCTTCTGAAATTTCACATTCAGCAAAGTTATTTTATATTTTTTAGGACTTTTTCTACACACATGGAAAAATCTGAAGCTGAATTTATAGTTGCAGAGCGTTGCTAGTATTACCATTTTCTTGGCAACTGCACCAACCCCATCGACAACTAATTTACCATGAGATGAAATGCAAAAGGATTGCCATCCTTTACCATGATTTTTTAAAATAGTCTCTTCTTTTCTCTCCTTGCTTTGTCTCTTTCCTTCTCTTGTTGTAGATATGCTTCATATTTAAAAGGGTTTTCCTTTTTTTTTTTCAATGATATCGTGATCTTTCTGTACTCTTCATTCTCTACAAAAGAGAAGAAATTAATGTGTAAACTGAATAAATATAGCACTTCCAGTCCAAAAATATAAGCTTAACAAATTTTTAATAGTTATCCCTTGAAATTTCTAATCTTACATAAAGTTA
Organism: Maratus speculifer; assembly: GCA_964019185.1. Taxonomy (NCBI): domain Eukaryota; kingdom Metazoa; phylum Arthropoda; class Arachnida; order Araneae; family Salticidae; genus Maratus; species Maratus speculifer. The sequence continues at coordinate 311,176,449 of OZ025296.1, read as the reverse complement.
ATTATGTTAAATTTTGGTTAATTTCAAACTGACTATATACATTTTATGTTAACTTAATAAACATTTTAACAGTTTCTATTATTCTTACTTCTACTTTTTATTTAATTTGAATTAAAAGAGAAAAAAAATCTTCCCCTAATATTGATTTACTTATTTTAAAAAACTAAATATATATATATTAGATAAATATTATCAAATAACAAAATTTAAAAAAAATGTATATAAAAAACAAAACAAAATTAACAAATTTAAAGAAAATTGCTAAAATATTGTTTCATAAATTTCTTTTTTTAATTTCTATAAAAATCTTACCTTTTAAATTAATTTCTTAATCATATATCACTAATAAAATAATTTTCTTGCAGTAAAGCAACAATTTTATCAATCCAAACTGAATAAGTCAACTGCACACATGCTCAGATGATGCAAATTTTTATTTATTAACTGGAATTCCCTCTATTAAATCAAAGGGTATAGTTAAAGCTGCCAAGTACATGTTTTCCAGCATATTATTCTTTTATAAATTTACATATAATTTGTTCAAATATGCATTTGTAATCAATTTTAAAAGACGTTGCGGGTGTGACTTTAATTAAATGTCACACCCGCAACAGGGACATGTCACGCCCGCAACGCTCAATAATTATAATTAAAATATTAATTTATTTTGTGCTTGTAATTCAAAGTATCTTAATAAACTATTTTTGAATATAAAGTTTTATAACTTTAAATCAAAAATATTGTTCTGCAGAGATATAAATGTAACTTTTTGTTGCGGATGTGACACAGTAATTAAGAGTAATTAAATATGCTTACCTTTTGTAATGAAGATTAGTGGACACTTCTCTGCAGACAAAAACTCTCAATAATAGCTGTCAGATCATATATATCCAAGTTAGGAGATTTTCAGAACGTTTGTTCAGCTGTACGAGACCATGAAATGTAAAGATTTTTGCCGCAGTCTATTTTACAAAGTCATAGTGTCACTTTATTAATTAAAATAAGTATGTTAATGACAAAAATTTAATTCTTTTTTGATAAAATATGAAATAGTACACTCTTAACAGTTAATATGCAAAATTTCAATCATATTTAAAGAAATTTAAATTTTCATCCTCGTGTCCATTTTTTCGTGGATTGGGCGTTTGATAAACTTCCTTTAATTGGCACAATTTATTATAACGTACATTTTAAACACAAAGAGAAATTAAGGTTTTCATAAAAACATTCCTAAATTTTGCCAAGTTTTTTGCTAATAATTTGCAGAATTCTTAATATAAAAAACTTCTTTTCAGAAAAAATAAAAAACAATATTGTACACAACACACTGTAACCAAAAGTAAAAAATAATAAAATTTGTACAAATAATGAGCAGGTTCCATTGCGCTTGCGTGAAAGCAATCAAAATATAATTTGCATAATCTGTTAGCTAAATTTATAGAGCAACTATTGTGGAAGTCAACAAAAAAAAAAGCTTGAAAATTCTGAAAAACATCGTTGATAGAATAAGCTTAAAATCCGTTGATCGCAAAATGAAGAAAAACGATGAGGGGCTGTATTCAATATACAATATCATGTACGATTGTACATTGTATCATGTACAATTTCATGTATGCTGTATTGACACTAATCAATGGATATATGGATACAGCAACTAATAAGTAAATATACGTTACTTACTTCAAGAATATGTCCTGAGCTTTGTTTAACGTAAAAAAATCCAGCAAGATGCAGAATAGCAGGTTTTTTTTTTCTTTATAAACAGTGTTCTTGCTGACATTTGACCAACGTTAGTAATTTGGCTAATTAAAAAGAAAAAACATTCGCCAAATGAAAAAAAGTATTAGCCAAATAGATTCGCCGTGTAGCACTAAATAAAATTATCTTTAATCCTTTAATGTACCTTCTTTTTCTCAATATGTTCTAAAATAACCTATTTTTTTAGAGCTGCGACAACGATTGTTATTAATCTAAATTCAACTATCCGCTATATATATATTAAAAATATATTATTATAAATATATTAAACACACACGCAAAAAAAGGAAAAAAAGAAAGAAAACTGAGCACTAGCAATTTGGCGAATCTAATCGCTTGTTTACTCGCCAAAAGAAGAATTTAGTCGCAATTTGGCACAATGGCGAGCGACAGCGAGAACACTGCTTATAAATCATTTGTTTATTACATCTGGACTTAATGCCGCGCGTATTCTCTTGGTGTATTCTAATGATTTATTTAAAGAGACAATCAAAAGAATTCGATTACATTATGGTATATGGAGGAAAATCGTTTGGGGAGTATTTTAATGACATTACGTTATTTCAAATGTATTGAAACTTATATAAATGACTGAATTTCACTACTATCACGTTAAATCAGAGCATTCATAGCATTTTTTATTAATTTACAGGGACACACAAAGGAAATCGTTAACAGTACTGTCTTTGCGTAATGATTGCTGGGGAGTACGTTTTAAAATTTGATATGCGCTTTTAAATTTAATTAATTAGTTTTTTGCGCATTACTCTTTATATATAAATTCTATACCTCATATACAGGGCAGGACAAAAGTTTTCGCATACTATTCTCCTTATTTGAGGAAACTGCTGAAGGGAATTTTCAACTGAAATGTATGTATCTCTTAAATGAACTAAATTTTAGAATGCATGTTGTTATTAGATACAAATCTCTATATCATATACAGGATCGCTAAAAAAAATGGATAATTTTTCGATTGTGGATGGGAACACCTGAAATTCGATCTTGAAATGTGTTATACATTTCCATATGGTGAAATGAAACATCCCTCATAGCATGCATGGTCACAGTGATTTCACAATGACATCACTGTGAGTCACTGTGGTCACATCACATCCAACGCCACCACTCTGTGGCGTCACATTGTGACTGAGATGTGACTTTCTTAAAAATCTTTAGAAAATTACAAAAATTCTTCAAAACATGTTATTTACTTTTAAAAATTCTTTCGTCACAACGTCGCTTTTGTCACAGTTTCGACACGATGTTAATGTCAAAGTAGTCACAAATGACACATTTTTCACAAATTTGTCACACCGTGACTTCACAAAGTGGTCACAATGTGACGTCACAAACGAACTCTAAAACGGCCATAACGACTTCACATTTTAGTCACTGTGACTTCACATCGACAATCAATGGTCACAAAGTCCCAATGTGACTTCATAACGACGTCGCAGTGACGTCACCATGCCTGACGGGATATTATTTTAATGTTTTAAACGGTGCAGTTTTGTTACACCATTCTGAATATTCGTATTGGAAAGTGCTTATGCTTGACGCGTGATTTTTCTTTCTTGTTATGATAGTGTAAACGCTGCCTACAAATGCACAGACAAGAAAAATATGCTCCATGTATAAATAATAAGTAAGATTATTTATAGAAGAACTTAGATCAAAAGCTGTAACTTTTGAATCATCATATTTTATCAACTATCTGCATAGGCGCATTTCCCACCATTATCTCATTATTTGATAAAATCAATTGTCTAAAATTATTTATCTTAAATCCTCTATATCTAAAGTTCCTAATTAAAATAATATCAATGTGTAACACCCAGAAAAAATGAGACAAATGTGAGACACACTGAAAATGTACTAATTTTTACAACAATAAAATTTGTTTTGTATTTATTTTGTAAGCCACTATTTTAATTATATCCATTACGAACACATTTAGAATTTAAAAAGAAAAATATGCATTGCAAAACATTACTTTTTTTTATAATAAAAATATTTTTGTCAGACTTGAAATTTCTACAGACACAAAATTTCTTATTATAAGCACTTAAATAAAATCTTTGGTAAAATGGTTCTAGAAAGCCTTTATTCATTAAGAAATAGTGAGGTCTTTTAGCTTTTAAAAGTTTGGAATATGATTTGGAGCGTCTAAAGATTCATTTAAAGATTGATTTTATGTAGTATGAAGGTTTGATATTTGTTAAGACTCTTCTCAAATCCAAAAGGGCTATTTTCTGACACATATTTTAATTCGTTTTTGTTAGTAAAGTCGATATTTTGCGAAATCTGTAGGTGTTGTTATTCAGAAACTTTGCAATCGGAAGACGCTTTTTCTTTTATGATAAACGCTAGTGATATTTCAGATAACACTGTTAAAGTGATCGTTTTAAATCGAATTTCCGTGCGTAATAGAGGAAGAAAATAACAAAATCTGAAATCTCGTGACCAAAATCACTCATAGATCAATAAATCATTACATATGTCAAAAAATGGAAAAAGCAAGTTCGGTTCCAAATCGCTACAACAATTAAACCTGCCGATTTTATTATACTCGAAAGAATGTAACACTATTAAAATGCACTTGAGACTATTTTCCCCACTGGCCATCAAGTAACAAAATACTTTTGATTGACCCTGTAATTGAACTATTCATCCGATTTTCACAAAATTTGGAATGATACGACAAAATTAGGTAACAATTATATGTTTTAAATTTCAAATGATTCGGTTGGGTAATGTTGGGTAATTTTTGCTCTGTGTATGCGGACAGACGGACGGTCTGAACTATGACTATAGGTACTATGTATTTACATAATTACGAACACACCTAAAAATGAAAAATTTAGTTTTTATTGAGGAAAGAAATAGATGTCCACATATGTAATGGAGGTCTCAAGAGGATATGAGAATGAAAAAAAAAATGTTATTGTTTTTTTAATACACAATATCAGCGGTGAAAAAAATGCCTAGACTTAAATAAAACCTTTGTAAAATAGTTGACCTTGTAATGAAATTTTGTTACTTTAATGTGACATATATTCGGTTTTTACTCGATCCCTGAATTGTACAATGGAATAACAATGGTGGATCTTGGTACTGACCGCGTGAACAATAATGAGAAGTACGACACGCTCTAATTGGGCATAGAGAAAAACGGGGGGGAAAAAAGCATTGGGCGGACAAGGACACGATTACTGTGGCGTTTATTCTTTTTTACTTAACAGGTTAAACATAGATTACTTTACAATTAAAGCTGCTGATCACTCACGTTCAAAATCCCCCCCCCCCTCCTCCCCCCGTGACGTAAAGTCTATGGGCGTTTGATGCATTCTTATATTAAAAATACAGTCGAGTCTCTATATAACGAAATCCACCGTACCAATAAAAAATTCGTTATATAGAGAAATTCGATGTATAGAGAATGATGTTAAAAATCGTATTTAATGTGTGAAATTTGAACAAATATTATTTTTGATCTTTTGAATTAAGAATTTGAAATGTTTAAAAGTAAAAATTAACCTAACATTTTATTTCTTAATTATTTAAGCTGCTTCAAAAAAGAGAGCAGACATTTATTTGAAAGCTTAATGAAAATCAAATAAGGAAGACTTGCATTAATTTCAGACGAAGAAATCTGTAATTTTTTGTTGTTTTGATTTTAAGATGTGGAAAGGTGTGTGGGAGGTGAGATGAATTCGTTGGATTTAAAAAACAAGGAGAGAAGTATTATTAAAAAAAAAAAAAAAAAAAAAAAAAAAAAAACTCAGCACTGACGATAAATTAAAATTAAGTGATGTAAAATTGATTCCATATGATTTCGAAGCTTTTTAAAACTGTTTCTTATGACCAATTTATGAAAAAATTCGTTATATGGAGATAGATATTTCGCTATGTAGAGACTGTTTTTAATGTAATTGTGCGAATAGGGGACCGTTCCTACTAAAAATTCGTTATATAGAGAAATTCGATGTATGGAGTTTCGATGTAGAGAGACTCGACTGTATTTTGAAAATTAAGAAGAAAAGTGACATCTTTTAAGAAGAGAACACCGGAAAAAGAAGTTAAAAATATTAATTTCCTGAGGAGATTAATATCCCAAAGGATTGGCTCCATAGGGCAAATTTTCAATATAAAAATTGCTTATTATAGGGATTAATCTAAGGCTAGCCAAATAACCAAAAAAGCTAACTGAAAGCTCTTTTTACCCCAAGAACATTTAGTGAATTAGCCAAATAGCAACAGCTAAACAAAAAAAAAAAAAAAAAAAAAAAAAAAAAAAACTATATTATTCCTTTTTTATTGTTTCACATTTCGTAAACCTGCTGTCAATGCACGAAAAAAAAAAGACATTATGCTTGTTTGTGACGCAATTCTCTTCAAAATTTATCCCATCCTCTTTGATCGAATATCCCGTCCCTGTCAGGCAAAAACACTCGTTGGCTATGCTAAACATATGGGAAGCTATTTGCTAATATCATCTCATTATTATTTCAACATTTTATTTTTTTTTTTTTTTTTATTTTTTTTTATTTTTTTTTCATGTTTGATAGCTGAGTTCCATCTCAACATTGCTATTATTTTTTTTTTTTTTTTTTTTTTTTTTTTACTTTTTCAATTTTGTTTGTAGATATTTCTTTTAAAGTTACTTCTACTTTCAAAACCAATTCCAAAAATGAAAGTGTCAAAAAAATATCTACAAAATATTGATCATTAGCTCGTCAGTGTCTTCGCCTAATGGGTACAGGAGCCTTAAATGCCATCCCTTGAATACTAGGCTTGATTTCTGACACAAAAATGGCGGCTGTTTTAGGCATATATTTTTTAAGAGTTTGTACGATCCCTTTATATTTAGACACCAATATTTTTCAAAAATTTTATATGACTTATTTAATTACAGAAAAAAAAAACTGAAAAAACAAACATTATTGAAGTTCAATGGACCATACAAATAGTGAAAAAAATTCATTTATGACAGCTGTCTTTTTTAGCTCACAGGCTATCATAGCCTGAGAGCTTATGTGCCCGTCCGTTCTGTATGTACATTCGTACGTTCGTGCGTAACGCAATAACTCATGATAAAAATATCCGAGCCACTTGAAATTTTGTATGTAGGTATATCCTGACAAGGCGCTTCCCTGATTAGTTTTTGGAGTTCATTCGATATGTATAAGAGGGGGAAGGGGGGGCTTATGCCCCTCCCCTTAGTTGATATAAATGGGATTTTCATGCAGAATTAAGTTTTCGTTCAAAATTTAGATTGGGATCATTCTGATGAGGCGATTCCGTGACTGTTATTAGGTGTTCATTGAATAAGTATAAATAGGGGGAACAGGGGTTCTAATGCCCCCCACCCTTAATTTATATAAATGGGTTTTTCAAGCAGAATTTTCAGATTTCGTTCAAATCTCTGAATAGTTTTGGAAGTTTAATGATTAAGTATAAAAGAGGGGGATAATTCCTCTTAAATATATAAATGCTAAATGGGTTTTTATTAAGAATTATCCGATTTGCTGTGAATTTTGAATATAATTTTTTTATATGATAATGCATCTCCTTGATAGTTTAGAAGGTTCAATTTTTAAGTATAAAAAAGGGGGAAAGGGGAGAGCTGTTTCCCCTTCTTAATTTTTTTCGTACGGAATTAATCCTTGAAAATACAAGAGTGTAATGTACAATTATGCGTAGCCTGTGAGCTCAATGCCATCAGTTTAACTGGGCAGTATTCTTTTTATTACTTCTATGCTCAGGTCTAGTATTCAGAATGACGTGGTCTTCAAACAGCATGATGTTATGTGCATCAGACGTAATTCCAGTATATAATATGGAGAAAAACAGAGATAGTATATGCACATGATACAAAATACAATGCACGCTAGAGCATTGAGGAGGAGGATCTAGGTTGAGGAGCTCAGTCTTTTTGTAAGCAACTTTCCATGGGGGTCCCCTGTAAGCATCTGTGCCCAGGGCCCCCAAATTTGTAAATCGGTCCCTGCAGATGAATATCTCTTTCAAAATTGAAAAGCTTAAACTCAATAAGTCATTTAAAAAAATTTTACAAATCGCTAACACCGATTGCTGATAACAAAAGCTTAAGAGTTGTCAGAATTGATTCCAAGATAAGAAAAAGCAAACGCCGGTTGCATTTATCTATGTAGATTAAGAAATAAATTGATCAATTTGAAATCTCTGATTTGTGAAAAGAAGAACTGAACTTTGTGAAAAACATGTTCATTGATCCTTATAAAAACTGACAAATCGCGGGAATTTTCTACTTAACACGAAACTCACTGACATATAAAATGCAATGCAGGCAGTTTTGAAAAGATTCTTTTCTCTGAGAAATAGTACAGAAAAATAGGATAATTTAAAAATTGTGTGCAAGGGTCAATCATGTTCAAATAAACAGAAAAATGAGGATTATCAACCATTAAAATATTTGTGAGAGTAATTAATCCTTTACACTAATTATTAATGGCATTAATCCAAAAATAATAGCCCAAGAGCCGACAGAACAAAAATCTAAGTATCGACCACAAGAAAAAAAAACCTTTATTTTGTCTTAGAGTAGCAATAGAGGAATCTATTGATCCATGTCTGCCGGAAGTGAAATGGTGCATAAGACAAAAAGGAATACCACTAGTGGTCAGGGACCGATTTACAAATTTGGGGGCCCTGGGCACAGATGGCTACTGGGGCCCCCTAGAACCGATGCTTACAGAGGGATTGAGTAAAAAAAGAAAAAGAAATAAAAAATGTACTTATTAATATAAATATTGACTTTAATAATTACTTTAAAATAGCAATTAAAAATCATATGTGATAATTATTAATTCTTTTAAATAGTAATCAATTCAAAATTATAAAATTTAAATGATTAGACATTTTATAATAAATAGTATGGTTCTGATTACCTTTTCATATGCAATTCTTTATATCTGCAATGATAAAATATGCAACAACTAATAATTAAATTTTCACCAAACCAAGCTATAATAATTTAAAATATTTGGGGGTTCTGCACTTACGCGCTACGGTCACAAACCCAAAATAATCTGAGCACGAGCAACAAGAGCACGATTAAATAAGAATTAAAAATACAATAAATTACTTAAGTGATAAAGGCAAAAGAAAATATTCATTATAATAAAGTAAATAAATATGGATGTTTCAGGCAAAATATACAATGTTATACAAATACAATACGAGCACAATAGAATGTAGAATGAATTGTAAAATTCCTTTTAGATAATAAAATATCAGATTTTAGACAAAATTTGAGAAACCTTTAGAAGCATTTTGGGGCCCCTAAAATCCAGGGGCCCTGGGCCTGTGCCCCGAATGCCCTGCCATAAATCAGGCACTGCTAGTGGTTGACCCGTAGATCTATCATTGTGTTTGCCGTACAATCAAAAGTATAAAAACACGGAAAACTGAGTGCAGGAAAACATAATGATAAGTCTACGAGTCAACCACTAGTGGTATTCATGTTTGTGCACCACTTCACTTCCGGCAGACATGAATCATTAGATTCCTCTATGACTACTCTTCCATAATATAAAGGATTTTTTCTTGTGCTCGACGACTTAGGGTTTTGTGCGGTCGGTTCTTGGACTATAGCATTTTGTTGCTTAGGTGGAAGAACTGAGATAGTGAATTTCAGACATGTCAAACAAAGACTGTCAAATTAAACAAACAGCAAAAGTTATACACCGTTAAAAAAAATTCTGTAAAACCACATAATAAAAAAGCAACTCTATGTAAATTTACGCTAGTTCTCGGTTAAATAAATTCGATTGAGTTTCTTGCTCATCATTCTGCACACATTTCCCTAACATTATATCTGTCAAGAAGTCTCGGGTTCAATACCCCAGAACGGCTAGGAACAAATTGTGTTCAATTTAATAGTACAACAGTTAAAATTTACTCGCAAAATTCAAGTTCTTTGAAGCTCACTGAAGATTGAGGGATTCAGTAATTTTAAAAACTCAATTAAATTATTATCATTAAAAGTAAATTTACAGAGCCCTGTGTATTTTTAACGATGTTAATTTACAGAGTCTATTCTAAATTTACCGAATAGTTCCTACGTTATTTAACAGAATATCAATTTTTCTAATCTCTGTCATTTTACTTAAGAGCCCACACTACTCAGTAAAAAAGACCCTGAAGTCTACGGGGGCGTTCTTTTCAAGTATTTTGCTCAAATTTTAATATTTTTACATGATTTTTTTTTTTTTTTTTTTTTTTTTTTTTTTTTCCATAGAATAGCTGAGGACGATCTACTACCGGGCTGGTTTTTACTTTTTCAATTTTGGTTTCAGATTTAAAAAAAAAAAAAAAAAATGCTTTAACTTTCGAAGCTGGTCAGAACCGGTTCTGAAATTGAAATTATCATAATATAAAAAACATATAACCAAACTCGAAAAAGGTAAAACTGCCCTGGTTGTACAAGGTTCGTATGCTTCAAGGATCTTTTACCAGAATGTTTGTAGAGTAATATTTGCCTTATTTAATGGAGAAAATTCTATTTTTAGATATAGCAATCAGTACTTTACAAATTTTCTGGTGCAAAACCACCTAAAATCCCAGGAATCCTCTGATGCGTACGAACCCTGTTGTAGATCGTCCTCAGTTATCCTATTAAAATAAAAATAACGTAAAAATATTAAAAATTGAGCGAGATATTTGAAAAGAACGCCCCCATAGACTTAACATTATCATCCGGGTCTTTTTCAGTCAGTAGTGTGGGCTTTTAAGACTAAATATAATGGGTTACCCGTAGATTCTCTGTAATTTCACAGAAAATTTTTTAACAGTGCAGACAGAATTCCGAAAAATAATAAAATGTTTTCACAGGGAATAAATTGTCCTGTAGTAAAAAATTTAACCTTGAAGAGATTTTTTTTTCTCTTTCTGAGAAATATTACAGAATTACAGGGCAATTCAAAAAAAATTAAAGTGGCTTACGTAATAACAGAGTTATATATTGCGTATGCCATGGATTAAACAGGGGTCAATCAAAAAACGAATAAAATGCGGTCGTCACAAAGATTCAGCTACGTTTCAGATCTCTAGACCGAGAGAAACAACCGTTTTCCAAATAGCTTTTTTAAAAAAGGGAGATTTGTATGACGTTTTCTTACTGTAATCTTAGAGATTAATTGTTGATACATTTTTTTTTCATTAATCGCATGGTTTTGTTTTTATTAATCAAACAATAAGTTTAAACAATATATAAGTATATATCACATCAAAAGCCGATAGCAGAGCTTTTTGAAAAATAGCTCATTCATAATGTGCCTTCACTATGTGGAAAGAATAAAGGGTGTTGACATGAAAAATAATAAATTTGATAATTTTCATCTACTATATTCTGTAACTCGCCGCTGTTTATCGTCTACTATTTATAAATTGAAGATAATAAAACTTCTTTAAACACCATAAATAAATTAAATTGCGCAAGGCCTTTCGAAAGAACTTAGTCTTTCTTCATCAGGCGCAAAAAGATGAGCGTCTACTATGAAGATAGTGGCCCGACTGAAGTGAAAAGGCGGGCTGTTCCTTCAGCTTACTCCCTTTTCCGCCTTTTCACTTCAGTCGGGCCGCTACCTTCATAGTAGACGCTCATCTTTTTGCGCCTGATGAAGACAGACTAAGTTCTTTCGAAAGGCCTTGCGCAATTTAATTTATTTATGGTGTTTAAAGAAGTTTTATTATCTTCAATTGTATAACACCAGTTTTCATCTTATTCTTGGTATTTATAAATTGCAAATGGAAATTTTGTACCCGCCTGCTTATAACTTTTTGAATGGGTTTTGATGGAACTTGCACGTGAGATCATTTTTCAGAGGAAATTTTAACCATGTAACTGATCAATACTTTTTGGGGGAAAAAAATACTTTCAAATAATGGCTATTTTTTCATGTCTTTTACAAAATTTTTAATCATTTATCACCAGTTTTTCAAAAAAGAAATTTTTGCCTACTTGAATCAGAAAAAGACTCGGATTAAATAATACAAAATTTATAATAAAATTTTACTGGTGAGAACAATAAGTTATGATTGGAATATGGATGCCTGTACATAGTACGGGCAAATCATGATTGACAAAAACACATTGCCCATATGACGTACGGGCAAATCAGGGAAGCCATTATTAGTATATTATGTGTACTTCTACGTTGCTTAGTAACATAATTATGGGGATGGGTGGTTCTAATATAAGTTGAATCTGATTATGAAAGATTAGCATTTTTGAAAAGTATATGGGTCGCCCAAATGAAAGTAACATTGCTACAATAACTCCGCCATTGGAAGACAAAGATTACTGTGCATGCTCTTATAGGGGGCGCAGCGTGCAGGGAATGAATGCGATCCGATCAATTACAGTCTACGGTATGCGATATCTTCAGATCCGTGTGTGATTTCGGGAAAGCACATTAAAAAGAATTGTCTGCATCATGGTTTTTGCATCATGGGTGCCTCCAAACGATTTCAACATACCATCGTGCAAGTTTTAGCAGCAGAAAATATGAGGGCTAGTGAAATCTATTGTCGAATTCAAAATGCGTAGATCGGTATTCCGATGGTGTAGTGATTTTGGTAGTGGATGAAGCAGTACTGACGACAGATCACGACCTGATCAAGCGCATGTGGTATTCTTCCACTACGAAAATCTCTACACCATAGAAATACTGATATGCAAGCCATATACTCCGTACCATACACATATTGCATTCGACTAGGATTTCACTAGCCACCCATATGCTATCACACATGCATCTAGCGGATCTGACGATATCACATGTGTTCCCAGCAATCTGCGTCAGTGGCGCAGCCAGAATTCGGTTCTACGGGGGGAAGGGGTTGAGTTTCTGATAAAGGTGTTTGCCGGTTATTTGAAACGCCGGTTAACAGAATCCGTACTAATTAGAATATTCACTATATAATACTTAAACTCAAAGAGCATCTATGAGGCGGGAAATCATCATTCTTTTAGCATAATGCGTCTCAGAAAAGTGATTTAGTTCAAATAACAAATTTTTACTTAACTAATCCATGTAATATGCTCTTTCACAGTTTTAAATAGAATTTTTGCCATTTAATTGAATCACTTTATTAAATAATCTGATTCAAGAAAGCGGCGGATTCCGAAATACGCCAAAATGTTTAAATATGAAGTTTGCTTTTGATTCATATAAGCGGCAATTATAGCGATCTTTCTTAGCTCTGGGAGGAGTTTTAACCGCAAAACCTCCCCCTTGGCTGCGCCACTGTTCTGCGCCCTCTATACGAGCATGCGCAATCATCTTTCTCTTTAAATGGTGGAGTTATTACTTCAATGCCACTTTCATTTGGGCGACCCTTATACTATTGGTCAGACTGATGGTTTGATGAGACTGAGATGGAGATAAAGCAGATTTATAAAACGCAGTGTTCAAGGTCTTTGATGTGACATCAAGTATATGGCACACTGATGAAACAGTTTAAATTGGAAGAATATGTCCATTTATTCATTCATCTCGTATTTTAAACTTAAATAAAGCTATATACATAAAACTCCGGCATTTGCTGGGAACTTCGTTGTGTAACACATATCGATAACAAAACTGCTATTAAACTGCAGCAAAGAGTAAGATTTAATCCCATCGGTTCAATCGTCAGTCCATCGCAACATATATGGAGATGTTTCACACTCTAGATTTATTTAATCAGTGCATAAACTGGAAATAAAAATATGCATACAGTTAAGGTGCGTTTTCACTGATCGTTCTAACGACCTTAGCGACCCAAGATCTTAACCTAAGAGCGTTTTCACTGGTTACGGATAAACCCTTATACCCTGTTCGCACTGAGAAAGTTAAGTCACTTAACTTGAAGTTTTTTCAAGCGGTCGTACCCGGAATCAAGATTCTTGCTTAAGCAAATTTCTGCAACTCACTTAAGCAAGCACTACTCTCTTAACTATGAGTTGAGTGGAAATGTGCCTTCTGAATATTTAATTATTATTTCTGAATTTTAGAATATTTAATTCTGATTATTAAATTACTGGAGTTGAGTCCTAAAAATAATTATAAATTATTTCAAACTGTTATTTGTTTACCCCAATTGCTTAACACGTGCGTTTGTTGGAGGTTTTTTTGTAATCAAAGGTCAAAAATGGAAAATGTTGAACCTGTTATTTCCTCCAGCAAAATAAATTGGGAGGATGACAAAATTAATTTTTAATTGAAATATGGCAGGGTAATTGCTATGTAAACAAAAAAACAGTTAGGAGTTGCAGTTACAAATTTCAGAACTTATGCGCATGCCCAGATGTCATTTTGGCCAAGTTAAGTCACTTAAAATATTTAGCAAGTGCGAACAGGTGAAGCCTAATTCCGGGTATCCCGCTTCAAAAAATGTAAGTGACTTAAAGTTAAGTGACTCAACTATCTCACAAGGAAGGTCTTCATTGGGGGCATACTCAGAATTTTTTGAAAAAAATACGAATTAAACTACTCATGTAGGTAATAAAGAATCAGTGAAAATTAGCGGCGGAATTACATTATTAGATATGTAAAAAAATAAAATAGTTTGGAATAATTGGCGTGAAAAGCTGAAAGCGACGCGGGATTTGGCGTACAGTGCATTTCCTCGCCAAAAGCAGACGATTTTAACGAATCTGAAAATTGATTTCAATTGACTTCACTGTTAAAAATCTGCAGCATTTACTGCAACGTCACTCCACTACTTTTAAAGAATATCTCTCTTCTGACCAATGAGAATGCTCCATAGCACCGTGAATTGGCCGTGTCATACACTGTTAAAAATCTGCTGCATTTTGTTGCAACGCACTCCTCCGCTTGTATATAATATCTCTATTCCAACCAATGAGAAAGCTCCATTTCACGGCCAAGTAACCGTTTTCTATACAAGCAAGAGAGTGCGTTGCAATAAAATGCAGCAGATTTTTAACAGTGTATTTTTCAATTTGGAACAATTTTTATCAATTTAAATTGTGTTTTAAATGATAAAATATATTAATTTCATTTTGTTTAAGTACGTATAAACGTATGTGACAAAATTACACTTAAAGTAAAGTAAAAATGCAAAACTAAAATTACTTAAACTAAACTTATTTAAATAAATTGAACATAGAAAGTTTTTTCTTTAAAAAGTATTCGAAGCGTAAAAGCGTATTTTTCAAAATTTCGTTTTTTCGCCAACCGGAGATAAATCGCCAAATAAACGAAATTTTTATTATTTTTTTACGGACGTTATAAGGAGATTCCGCCGAAATTTTTTTTTAAACATGTATAACTATATGAGAAGAACATTCTGTAATTTTTTCAGATTTTTCTGAGTATGCCCGTATGGAGACCTTCCTTGTCAGTGCGAACAGGGTATTAGGCCAATGAATCAAAGACAAGTTTTTGCTGCGCAAGTGTCTACTTTACCGGGAGGGACACCATGCTCTATAGACCTGGTTTCCTTGTCTGAGCAGTCCCTCTTAGGCGAACAAACAAAAGTGTCTACTTTACGGCTTTAACAGCCTACAGAGATATACCGATTAGCTGTCAATTAATTATAAACAAATATTTTTTTGTTACTCTCGTTATGATAATAATAAATATTTTGTACAGATCATCATAGAAATATTTGACTGTTTTTCACCATTTATGGGCCTTAAATAATGCCCCACAAATCATTGTTTATCCAAGCTTTTAATTGAAAATATAAAAAACACAGAAGTAAATTTTCACTTCTAAGATACAGTGATAAATGAAACACTTTGTCCAGGTTGTTATGTACATTCTAATTAAATATATGTCTGTTGATTTCCACATTATAAGTATATTGTGACATTAGAAGAGTTAGCAAAATGTGTAAGGCCTGCCCTGGATATATATTTAATTGTATTACTTATTAACACTCTATAAAAAATAATCTACATGTAAGATGACAGAATTTTTTTTAATGAATAACATAAAATTACAAATTACAGGCAAACAATTTGATTGGTGATGACACTATAAAGGTGTAAAATTTTGAAAACTATTGTTGATATTTAAATATAATTATTTTTCGCA
The DNA here is from genome assembly GCA_964019185.1 of Maratus speculifer. Lineage (NCBI taxonomy): Eukaryota > Metazoa > Arthropoda > Arachnida > Araneae > Salticidae > Maratus > Maratus speculifer. Next base: position 311,160,598 of record OZ025296.1, on the reverse strand, counting down.
CATTTTAAATCACGCTTTTTAATTCCCCTTTAAATAAATTGAGTCATATTTGTTAAATAAATCACAAATTAAATAAAACTTTTTAAAACAAAATAACACACTTAAATAAGACAAGGCATTGTAAAAATTTGAATGCTCAGACCTACTTAGGAAATGATATACACCAGGACCGTAGCTAGAAGTGGACAGTAGAGGGAGGAGGATCAAGAGAATGTAGAGGAGTCATTTTTTTTCTCTCTTTCTTACGCAGAAAGATAAATTAGTGCATATTCACATTGTAGGTACTATGTTTCTTATTAAACTGTTGTAGTAACTTCACATTATGCTAAGAAAAGTATATGATGATGAAAATTTTGAGTGTATAACTGGTGCAAAATTAAACATCATGTTAATTTCATGTGTGCAAATAGGATGAATGAGTATTGAAATGATACGTATGAGTAAATGATGAGTATTTTAGGTACAATTTATTAATTCTGTGAAATGCTCTCAAAGCTAGATTAGATTTTTGAACAGAATTTCATTTGAATTTTCGGAACAGAAATTCATTTATTGATCTCGGAATCTTTCCCAGAGGAAGGATGGGGGGGGGGGGGGGGGGTGCTGGGATTTTTTTCTATTTTATTTTTTTTTTTTACAAAAGTTCAAACGTCTAACATTTTATTATAATTTTAATTAAATGAAACATTTAGAGAAACAAAATTCCTAATAATGTTCACCTCCGTAACAAAAAAAGAAAAAAAAGAGAAGAAATTGTAAAATTCAATGGAAAGATATCTGTGAAAATATCCCTTTAAAACTTCCATAAAATATTATGAATAAAAAAAAATAAAACCATGTTTATTAACCATTTGAAAAATGGTTGTTGTTTTCGGGAGAATGGACCCGATGATGTTACCACTTTTGAATGATGTTACCACTTTTGAATGATGTGGTCACTTTTGAATTTAAATTAATTTCTTTACTTTTAGAAGAGTTTTTATTTGAATTTAAATTAAATTCTTTACTTTTAGAAGAATTTTTATTTGAATAGTAAATTAAAATGGTTAAAATCATTGTAATAAAGGAGAAAACTAACAAATTTAAAAATGGGTAGACGGAAATTAACAGATACGGAAAAAGCCGAAGCCAAAGAAATGAATGAACGTGAATATCGCATTCAATGATATTAAACACAATACGCGTACTTAAACAATCATAAAGTGATTTTTATTTCTTCTTTTGCTATTTAAAATAAAAATTTAGTCAACATGTATAAGTTGCTTATTAGTTTGGCGATTCGTATCATTTGGCGAAATTGGTCGACGGGATAACTGAGTAATACTGTATTTGGTTTGGCGCAAAAACGTCTTTCAATGCAGAAAATGATAAAATCAAAAGATTATTGAGCCGCTGAAAACCAATTACGTGTTGAAAGGCGATCACGAAAAAGGAAGCAATTTAATGCCGAACCGATTAATTGTAAAACATCATGTCGCCAGGGCGACCAATCCACTAGCCATGGCGTTTTACTATCGGTCGGTTCTAACCAGGAAAATTTGAGTGCCAATAGTGATTCTAACAAGCCGGAAAATGTTATAGCTATTACTCTTGATTTTCCACCACCTAAAAAGAAAACTAAAAAGCAATCGGCTTGGGAAAAACTGGGAAAAAACTTTTTTGATTCGATGTCTGATGGACCCATTCACAGATGCATGTGCTGCGATCGATTTTGGTTTAAAACCTCCATCACCAAAATTCTGCTCTGTAAAATCAAACAATATATGCCAAAGTCTTACAAGTATAACAGTATATGCCAAAGCTGTATTTTAATAATGATTACTTTTGCACCAACAATGTTAAATAGTTTGAAATGTTTCTTTCGTCGCCAACTTTTATGCTTGGCGACAATAGAGTGATATAACTTAAACGAACCGTACCTTCAAATTGCAGCATGTATAAAGTCATTTATAGCAGTGGCACGGATAATACACAATAAAACAACTGGTATTTAGCTTAAAATGATAGATGAATGTATCGAGTGAAACATTTTTCAAATGGTTGGGGTAATTTCTTAAATTACAATTTTTTTTTTTTTTTTTTTTTATATTAGAGCAAAAAGGAAACTATTTTAGAAATTAATGGTGGAACTAAAGACACACAAGCACATACATCTGTACACCTATGGGAAACCTGCATTTAGATACACTGGCAGCTTCTCTTATCATATCATCACTACAATGTAAAATTATCGAAAGTAGTAGTTGCACCTATTTTTTGTGACTCCCACTTTCCAAAGAAAAAAAATCCATTGTGCATAGATGTAGATTATTAATTTTATATGCTTCTGTTTGTATATAACAAGATAAATAGAATCTTTGGATCAAATTAATTGTGTAAATATAAAAAAAAATTCTTGCGTATAAGAAAAGAGATAATAGGTTGCTAGAAAATCACAGGTGCAATTAAAACTATTTTGTGTGATGTGCACAGCCCCGCCCCTCCCAATCTCATAAGTTCTTTAGGTGCATTCAACGTCATTTTATTTGCTTCACCCTACAAAACACTGATAATATGTCAACCATCTTTTCTTATCCAAACGTTCTGTGGTCATCAACAAAAGAAAGAGGTAGAGATTGATATGTCAACAACTTAGATAAAAGGTCATAAAATATCAAATGGACCACCAGGTCACATAAAAACTTTCAATGTCAAGAGGTTTGTTTGGACTTTAAGATCCAAACAGATTAGCTTTCTTAATCATGGATCTTTTCATGTTTTATGACTTTTGTCAGATGTGTAGAAGTCACACTATACCAATGAACTCTGATGATATATCAATTTCCACTTCTTTCTTTTGCTGATGGCTAAAAAACTTGTAAAAGAAAGACCAGTTGAAATTCGTATAGTGTTTCACCGAATAAGCAAGTAAAATGAACTTCATATGCTTTAAAAACCCACATAATAAATCTTTTAATTGGATTTTTCTTTTCATAGCTTTCTGTAGTTATCAACAAAACAAAAAAGTGGAAATGAACTTGTCGACAAAGTCATCTGATCACTTCTGATCTCCTTACATCCTATGAAAATCATAAAACGAAACAGGAATTTCCATACCACATCAAATGTTACGATGAAAAGAAAAATAGTCTGTTTGGACCCAAACAGGCTAGTTTTCTTTTTGTTGGAATATATAGGAGTAAGCACCATAGCACACTCACAACAAAAACTCGGTAAATCATCATAACATATTTTTATGCGAAGAAATATGATAAAACACTTCTCACTTTTCACTTTGTCATTTATTTAAAATTCACCGGATTACTCAACACTGGAATATTTATATAATTATGCAATAAAATCTCAAATGTTTACACGAATAAACTAAAAATTGCACAACTTTTAAATTGCGATGATGATATATCGTTGAAATAAAGTTGACATATTGTTAAAAATAGTGTATAAAATTTTCAAAAAAGACAAATCAAAATAAGTTTAAGTTTTATTTTTAATCAATTCTTAAAGTTTAATTGTAGGGGATAGTACGGAAGAATGGGATACTTTTTACAAAAGTAAGTAAATCAATTTTGTTTGGCACAAAAACAAAAATTTCAATATATAGAAAGACAAAGCCGCCTATGGCGTAGCATAAGTCTCAAGCCGCCCTCCAACCAATATATAGAATACAAAACGAAACACCTTCTAACGTTTTTGTACAACACTGTTAAAAATCTGCTGCATTTTGCTGCAACGCCCTTCACCACTTGTATATAATATCTCTATTCCAACCAATGAGAAAACGCCATTTCACGGCCAAGTAACCGTTTTCTATACAAGCAGGGGAGTGCGTTGCAGCAAAATGCAGCAGATTTTTAACAGTGAATATAGAAACATAGGGCGTGTTCAGCGCAATTTACCGAAGTGGGCAATGTTACCGACCGATTGTAAAGCAGTACGAAATGAAAATCAAGTTGAATTGTGACGTCAACTACAATTCAAAAGGATAGTTTTCATTGGTGCAACAATTCGCTTTCGTACTTCCCTACAATTGGTCGGTAACATTGGTCACTTTGGTAAGTTGCGCTAAACACGCCCATAATTCTTAACAAGGAGGGCATGGGACAGTTTTAAAAACGGTTTTTTAAGTGTCTAACTAAATTTCATAAAGTAATAACAAACTTTTGCTTCACTATTAATCAATGATTCTGTAAGTATCTAAAAATACTTATTGATTTAAAAATTACTTTAATAATATCACAGAACTTTTAAACGTATCGGCAATAGAAGGGACGATAGGAGTCGAGGAATCGAGTCACACTGTTAAAAATCTGCTGCATTTTGCTGCAACGCACTCCCCTGCTTGTATAGAAAACGGTTACTTGGCCGTGAAATGGCGCTTTCTCATTGGTTGGAATAGAGATATTATATACAAGTGGTGGAGGGCGTTGCAGCAAAATGCAGCAGATTTTTAACAGTGCACAGGGAAGAAGAGACAGGTGTTTCTCTCGGAACTTTCTCTGGGAACTGCCCTTTCCTTTTATATAAAGGCACTTTAACTTTAGGAAACGATGGACCATATTTTTCCTTCAGTGGTACAAATTTGTTTAATATTTTGTTGATTTGAAGACAATTTTTAATCTAAAATGTAATGACTTTTGAATGAAGAAATTTTATAAGAATAAGTTGCTTGTAAAAGATTTTGGCCCTGATTAAGGTAATTTATCCCTGTTTTGCGGATCGTTATTCACCAATCAGAAGCCTGCATTTTTGGGAGTTTTACTCTGTTTATTAAAACGCATTCTCCAGATTGGTCAATCTCGTCTCGCTAAAGAGCAAAAACTACCTAGATCTCAGCCTTTAAAATGAAAACAAACAACAAAAAGAAACCTTGATCAATTTGTATAACGTTACTGGCAACAATGTTTTGAAACCAAAATGACTGCCTACTATAAAAATAACGTGAATATAAATATTTCTAAATATAAATATAAACATTTATTTCTATGAAAAATACTATCAGAAGCCTTTCCTTCTTTCTTTAATATTCGCTGTCATCTTATATCATTATATTGGGATTTTTTAGATAGCAAATTTGAAAAGAGAAATTTGTAAACAATCTTGTTTACTATAATTTATTACTATGATTGCAAATTCTGTCTTGACATTGGACGCTTCCATTTAGACGATTGGTATGTGATGCAAAAGTTCCTTAAAACTGCTACTGTTTAAAAAAATTTAGGGAATTTATTTTTCAGATGTAAGCTCGTTTGTTGTTGACATTTTTATGCGCAATGTTATGAACAATTTTTCCATAGTTCGTTTGTTTACTTAAAAATATCAAGGTACCTTTTAATTTTAATATTTTAAAATATGGCAAATAATATTTTAAAGGACTTTCAAGCAGATGATTACATCATTGAAGCCAGTAAAGAAACGCATATATGTGAATACTGCGGTCAGAGTTTCTTAAAGAGATCTACTCTTATGAAACATTATACGACACATCCTAAAGAAAGACCGCAAGAGTGCTATGTTTGTCAGAAGCGTTTTGAAACCTTTGAACAACTTGTAGGTCATAGTGTTACACATTTAAATAAAGAATCGTATGACTGTGATATATGTAAGCAAACATTTGGTAAAAAAAGAATGTATGTAAGTCATTTGCTCATTCACAAAGATAAACCACATATGTGTGATATTTGCAAGGAATGTTTTGCCCGTGTTGATCATCTCGTAGAACATGATTGCTCTGTTGACCGTAATTTATACACTTGTGATATATGTTCGAAAATATTTATCGACAAAAGTGTTTTAACTAATCATATTCAAGAAACTCATGGAAATATGAAAAACTTTGAATGTAATCTCTGCAAAACGTCATTTAATTCAAAAATGACTCTCTTAAAGCATAAATTAACTCACAATATGTCAGTTAAATGTGTTGATTGCAAAGGTAAATTCACAAATAAATCAGATCTTGTAAATCATAAATGCAGAAAGTCCAATAATTCTGTATTTTCTTGTAATGAGTGTAAAAAATCATTCAGTTCTAAACGTTTACTCTCAAAGCATGCTTTAATTCACGCACGTAAACGATCTTATCATTGTGATTCATGTAGTGAAATTTTCAGTTGTAAGGATGACTATCTAAAACATTTAGAAATGCATGAAGATAGAAAACCAATTGTTTGCCATGTCTGTCATACTTGTTTTATTACTGAAGAAGATTTAAATGACCATTGCTGTTCACTATCAGATGAACCGGAAGATTTGCCAGATAACTTCACATGTGATGTATGCCAAGAAATATTTTCTGATTCATATGAGTTACAACTTCATATGATAGATCATATCGACCGTAAACCTTTTGTCTGTGAAATTTGTAACATAGCATTCACTGAAGAAGTTCAATATAACAGTCATGTATGTTCCCATTCTACTGTAAAATCAAAAACCAAATCGTTAAGTAGAAATATTGTTTATATTGGTCAAGAGCTTCATGTATGTAACACATGCAAAATGAGCTTCAGTACTGAAAACGATTTAATTGATCATTATGAAAAGAATTGCGGCCACGAATCTTTTCAATGTGATTTATGTCCAGAGCATTTCAATAAAGAAATAGATTTCCTTAATCATTGTTTAAATCACCCAACTTCTGACTTATTTACCTGCAACATGTGTAATTTAACATTCTTACAGAAGCAGGATCTTGCGAACCATAGCTGCTCTGCGAATGTGTCAGAAAATGTACATAAGTGTGACCTGTGTTCTAAATGTTTTCCAACAGAAAATGATCTTGTGAATCATTCTCTGAATCATACTTTTGAAGAGCACTTTGTGTGTTGCACGTGCAACAAAACATTTGAGCAAAGACATGAGTATGAAAATCACACAAAAAAATGTTGTGGCAAAAAGAACAAAAAATATTTTGATAAAGACAGCGAAAGGATACAGCATAATCTTGCATCAAGATTATTTTTATGTGATTTATGTAACAAGAGTTTCAAACAAGAAGCTGATTTGATTAATCATTGCTTAAATCATTCTGTTGTTGAACCGTTTGCATGCAGCATGTGTTCTGAAACATTTAGTATTGAAGCGGATTTGTCAAATCACTTGCTTTCTCACTCAAAAGGAAATAATAATTACACTTGTGACTTGTGTAAATGTACGTTTTCTGAAGAACTAGAATTTATTGATCATTGTCTGAATCATCCTGATGAATCGTATCATGCCTGTGATTTTTGTGAAAAGAGATTCAATAAAAAGTCTCAATTATCGGAACATTTATTGATTCATGTTACTGATAAAACTTCATCAAATGATGTTGATAAAAAACATACGACAGATAAAAATGTTGAGGTTGATTTTCTTTGCAGTATCTGTAACGAAAATTTTCAAAAGCAAGAAGATTTAGAAAATCACTTTGCAAAACACATTAATAAAGATATTTTTATGTGTGAAAGGTGTAACAAGATTTTTTATGATAAAGAAATGTTTGAAAACCATCAGATGTCAGAAGACTGTGTTGAAGCAATGATTGTGTCTGAATCAGAAAATCATAATACCATTCAGATTGAGGAATCCGTTAACGATACTTCAACTTGTAAAAGTTCTACTAATACTAATGAGTTATGTATTAGCAAAAGTTTTAAGCAAGAGGAAGCTAAATCAAAAAAATCATATACTTGTGATTTATGTAGTGAAACTTTTAAGTTGAAAAATGATTTAGTGATTCACAGACTTGCACATTCAGTTAAAGATCCACATGTTTGTGATTTATGTAGTGAATGCTTTCCTAGAGAACAAGATTTAATGAATCATCATTTGGATAAACATTCTGATCACGCTTTGCTTAAATGTGATCTATGTAGTGAAACATTTCCTAACAAATATGATTTAGTGAATCATCGTCGCAAGCATCTGCTTGAAGGCGCACACATTTGTAACGTGTGCAATGAAAAGTTTCCTAAGCGAGCAGATTTGTTGAACCATTATCCCACTCACGGCAACAGTGGAAACTATGCTTGTAATTTGTGTAATACGTCTTTTTCTGATAAAGTTGCTTTAGAGGCCCACCATCTTGTCCATTCTTTTGATAAACCTCATGTTTGTGAAATTTGTAACATGAGATTTCAAAATAGGAATCATCTTTTAAGTCACAAACTTGTCCATTCGCATGATAAACCATTTACGTGTAATTTATGTAGTAAAAGTTTTCGGCGTAAAGCATATTTATTGGAGCATAGTTTAACTCACAGTGGGAAAAAACCATTTACTTGTGATATTTGTTTAAAATCGTTCAATAGAAAAAATCATCTGGAGAAGCACGTTCAAACACATTCGTACGAGAAACCTCATTTGTGTACGATATGTGGAAAGAGTTTTCGCAGGAAGGATTATTTGAAAGAGCACTTGTCTGTACATTCATTAGAAAGTCCTCGTTTTCGAACCAACAAAGAACAAAATAATAAAGAGAAAACTGATAATGATTCTTACAATGAGCTTTTTGCTGAAATCAACAGCATTGAAAAAATTTCTTCCAGTGATATTTCTAATAAATATATCAATGCATTGCAGAATATAGTATTGACAGATGAGAGTGCAAGTAAGCAAATTTCGGAAATTTTAAAAGAAGCTGACTTTGTAAACGACACTTCTGATGTAATGGATGTCACAAATGAAAGCTTGAGCATGGTGACCATAGAAGTAGGTAATGAGAATTTCATTGAAAATATAGAAGGTACGCTAGATGATGAGCAAAGTAAAAATATTATAGACTGTAGTGATGAGTACAAGAAAATATCGAAAAGCGAAGAATCAAAGACATCTATCGTTAATTTTAATGAAAGTATAAAAGATACTATTGCATTTGGTTCCGATCCCCCAGAGTTACAACATCTGAGGTTTAATCACGAAACAAATGAATTTGAAATATCGATAGACAGCGCATCTGGCGAGAATCCTATTACCTTAAATTTAGACGGTCAAAGTATAAATCTAAAAATTAAACCATCATGCCAGAATATTAATGCTGAAACCATAGAATTACCTCATGAAAAATTTTCTCTCAAAACCACAGAAATAAACAGTGTCTCGGAAAATGTGACTGTCAGGGGAGAAGTTTTCACTTCAGGTTCTGCCATGTGCGGTGATGTATCCAATTTAACAACAGTTGATGTTTGCAAAGAAGTCATCAATGATTTAGGTAAAAAAGTTGGTAGTCTGAAAACACTTCCGTTGGATGGAAACGTCAAAGCCGAAGTAAATGACATCTCTAATTTGGTTACTGTTGTGTATAACGATAATTCAAACCCAGCAGTCTCTATGTGTAATGAAATATGTAACCTTGAAACAATTGAAGTGTGCAATGAAAACTCGGTTCAAGAAACTTCTGAAGTGTGTATTGAAATTTGCAATTTAGAAACAGTGGAGACGCAGAATGGTGTTTCGAGTCAGGAAAGCCAAGATATAACCAATGCGGTTTCAAGCATACAAACTGTTGAGATATGCAATGACAGTTCTGCGCTAGAAGCTGTGTGTGAAAGTGTTGCCCAGAGTGCTGATCTTATGAATCAAAATATCATACAATCTGATAGTATTTATGATAAGGTTTGCACTCTAGACGGAGATATTGTGTTGCAGAACATTGCTCAGATAACTAATGATGCTTACGTATCAGATTTATTCGGCAAAAATTTTACTGTGAAGAGCAATATTGTAACACATAAAGTAACTCAGCCATCTGAAAAATCTCACATGTGTGATATATGCCACAAGGCTTTTCATACAAAAGGTCGATTGATGCGGCATGTGTACACTCATTCTGGTGAAAAACCATTTCCCTGTAGTCTATGCGAAAAGCGATTTTCAAGGAAGGATTATCTCGATGACCACCTTCTTACGCATTCTGGTCAGAAGCCTCACGTTTGTCATATTTGTAACAGGAGTTTCCACCGCAAAAACCATTTAGAAAAACATATACAGACTCACTCGACAGAAAAGCCTTACGCCTGCGATGTATGCGGTAAATGCTTTCGCCGGAAAGACTACATGTTAGGTCACCGCCTTATTCATGACGTCGAAAATCCATACATGTGCGATATCTGTGATGAAACTTTTCGCTTAAAAGCAGACCTCGACGCCCATCGTGTTTGTCACCAAGTTGAAATAACTTATGTTTGCGGTTTGTGCAACAAATGTTTCAACCAGAAGCGCCTTCTCACGAGACATTTTCTTTCGCATACCGGAGAAAAGCCCTATGCGTGCGACGTTTGTAGCAAACGGTTTACGCGCAAAGATTCACTCGCGGCTCACATGCAATCGCATACCGGAGAGCGATCCCACGTGTGCTCCATATGTAAAAAAAGCTTTTTCCAGAGGTTTAATCTTTTGCGGCATATTCGGACACATAATAATGAAAAAATATCCACCAGGACTACTAAAAAGAAAGAGCGCATGCAACAACAAACTGAAAATTTAATAATGAATGAAGAAGTTGTATAATATTATTTGCCTTAAAAATTACCTGTAGATATATGTAACATACTTTTATGAACTGCTAACTTATTATTCTTATTAATAAATAATTACATGAGAGAATCATGAGTTATTCTGATTATTAATCTTATTTTCTTGATGTATGAATTAAGTACTTCATAAAAGAAAAAAAAAAAAAAAAAAAAAAAAAAAAGGTTGGTTTTAAATATTAGAAAGATTTTATCAAAGCTAAAAAGGATTTTATCCATTTTAATGTGTGTTTAACAACATTTTCCATTATGGTATTCTGAAAGATTAGACTTAGAATTTATTCCAACACTTATGCTTTTTTTTTTTTTTTTTTGCATAGCGTGTAGTACTTTGATTATTTTTGAGCATTTCCTAAACTGAAATACACTAAAGATTCCTTCATTTGAAATGATTTTTAAATGAGAATTTACTTGACCTTAATTTCATACATAATTTATCTATTTGTTTATTGGAACATGAAAGTGTAAACATATTATTTCTTTAAATTTAGTCTACCCATTGAATATAAAGAGTATAGATATTTTTAATACACCACTGCATCTGGAAAAAGAGGGTGTATTATTGATTATGGATAATGTAAATTTCTTCATTATCTGATAAGATGAGAATAAGTGGTTGGATTTAATAAGAATGGTAAACAAGAAAAAAGTTACAGATAAAACAAGAGTGACAAGGAATTGATAAGTATTGAATTTGTCGATAAACAAGAACTAAAAATTAAAGTGGTAACAGTAAGTGTATTTTTTATGTTATGATAAGTGGCATTGGTATCTTCAGATATTAATAGAATAAATAATAAAAACATCAAAATCCTAAATGTTATTATTGATGTCGTGATTTACTGACGTTATTGCGTTGAAATATATATTTCAGTTTAGTTATTAAAATATAAACCTTAGGTGATAATTAGGTATATAATAGTAAACTTAGTTTCATTAAAAAGAATTGATTTAAAAAATGAAAATATATTTTGTTAATTGATAGTAAAATAATAAAAATAACTGTAAAAATAGATAAAATTAAATATTAAAAATTAGTTTTATTAACAAGAATTAAAAATAAATTTATAAATAATAATTAATAATACAATAATTATTATATTAATATTAATATGTAATTAGTATACATAATAATTGATATATTATATAAATATATTATTTACATATGTTTATCGTATTTAAATATTTAATATATTTTATTATATATTAAATTATTATTAAATTATATATTATTAAATATTAATTATACGTTAGTATTTTATTATATTTATAATTTTAATATATATAATAATGTATGTACTATATTATTAAATTAACATACTTTTTATATTATATAAAATGCATTAATTTATGTATATATATATATATATATATAATAAATAGATATCATTGTTATATTATTGATATTATTACTATATTAACATTATAGCATTAATATATTATTAATTATAAGTTGACCAACTTCACCAAATTATAAAAATCCCCCGACTAATAGCCAAATTGTACATGTTGACACAAATTCTATTTTAAATAAATAAAAAAAACAACAAATAAATTAGTTAAAAAAAGAAAATACAAATAAAAAGTGGAATTAAAAGTCATTTGATAACATTTTAAACATTTTATCATGTTTAATGTCATTGAATGTGACATTCACAATAATCCATTAGTAATGGCACATAATCTTGCAGTTTGGCAATAGTTTTTAGGTTGATGGGATAATCAAGTAGTATCAATTAGAATTATATATATACATACATATAAATAATAATGTAAAGGTTGTTGATTCCATTTGATAATCTTGTCGTATTTAAGTTTGTTATTTTGGGTTGTTTTATATTCGTTGATTTGTAATATTATGTAATGGTACAAAATATGTATACAATATTATGTATTATATTATTTATTTAATTATTTACTAGCAAAAGCCATCCTTTGTTTGGATTCACGAAGTATTATTTCTTAAGATAAATATTTGAAAGTAACTATATATTTTTTTAATTTGCTAGTTTTGCATCTTTATTAAGCAAAAACGTTATTTTATGTTTCAGCACATATTAATTTTAGAGATGTAAATTCAACCAAATAACTAAGAATTTTCTCTGAATTTTTTATTTATGATATAAGACAAATAAAAATATAAGACTAATAAGATAAATAAAAGTATTTTTGAAGCAAAATTATACAAAATATTACATTCATTTTATTTGTTTACAAATCTTTTATTTCCACTGCACAAAAAAAAAAAAAAAAAAAAAAAAAAAAAAAAAATGCTTAAGTATATTATCTGTACAAATGATTTCAGAAAATAAGAATAAATTATGTATTTGAATTCTTATCATGAAAAATTATCTTGAAAAATAATTTTATAATTGAATGTAAATAATTGAATTTTCACAAATTTTAATTTATTAAAAATATTCTATGATTTTCCTTAAAAAAAAGTTATTTTAAAAATTTTATAAAAGAAATCATGAAACTATTATATGGTTAAAAGGAATGAACATAGTTTGAAAATCCGAAAGCAGTTAAGGGCAATATATTTTATTTATTTAATTAATCATGATTCTATCTATTATTACTGACTCCATGATTTATTTTTCCTTCTGAAAATGTACGTTTTTTATTTTTTATTTACAAAAATGCATCCGTAATGAAAAACATGTAAGTTAAATTAATTATAATAATAATTTTTTTAAAGTTAATCTGTAAAAAAAATTACATTGTGCAAATCTGCATATCATAATTTATTTATATGTTTAATTTCAAGTCAAAATATTGAATAGTTTTTTTTGTAAAATGTACGACAAAATGTAATTTGTGTAGCCTGGCTATTGTAAATCCTAGTATAGAGGATTCGCTTCACTCATCCTAATAATTTTAACTATGTATAATAATTTATATATTATTTAATAATAATAATAGTTATTATTATTATTAAATTATAAATTAATATTTATTATATTTTATATTTATTTTTTATATTATATAATAATAATAATAATAATAAATTTATAATATTTAAATATGAAAATTAAATATAAATAAATATAAAATTAAATGTATAAATAAATAATATTAAAAATTATATTCATTAATACGAATTTATTTTAAAAATTATATTTTATTAACTCATAATAAATCAATTAAAAAAACTGTATAAATAAATAATATTAAAAATTAGTTTCGTTAACAAGTCTATTAAACAAATTATAATATTTTATTAACTGTTTGGAAATTAATAAAAATAATTGTTTAAAGAAATAAAGTTAAATATTAAAAATTATACTCATTAACAAGAATTTATTAAAAAAATGGTAATGTTTTATTATCCGTCATTATTGTCATGTACTTCCAGCAGGCTTTGCTATGTATCCCAAAGAATACGGATATCCCTGATTGAGAACTGCTGGCCTACAAGAATAATACCGTATTTTCGGGCATATGCGTCGCACCTCTGAAAATGCATTAAAATAAAACAAATATTCATCAGAAGCGTCGCACTTACGAAAATATAAAAATGTTAAAAATTGCATTATATTCAGTGTTTTTTCGCGTTTTTTTTAACATTTGTAATATAAATCCAATTTTTTATTTAGTATATTTTTTATGATAAAATTAAATTTGAATTCGTGCAGCCTTTTTTTCGCGATTTCTTTAATACGTTTTTTATAGTTTGTAACGAGGTTTGCAGGGTTTTATTGCGATATTTGACGAAATTTGCAGGGTTTTATTGCTATATTTGATAAAATTTCCAGGGTTTTATTAAGATATTTGACGAATTTGCAGTTTTTTTCGCGATACTTGAAAAAATTAGCATTTTTTTATGGAGATGAGCAAAGGATGAATCATGATAAATTTAATGAATCATGAATATTTGAATGAATCATAAATTTTGATACTTGAAAAAAAAATTTCGTTAAAAAAAAAAAAATTAATTCTGTCGAAAAAGTGCAGAAAAAAAGGAGAAATTTGTAAAAAAAAAAGCAGAAAAAGAATAAAATTTATTAAAAAAATATCGAAAAAACACACATTTCATCAAAGATTCATGATCCATACATTTCATCATGATTCATTCTGTTCTCATGGCCTTTGAGAACGATATGAATCATGATGAAATGAATGAATCATGAATCTTTGATGAAATGTTCGTTTATTCGAGATTTTTTAATAGATTTCATGCTTTTTTTTTTCAAATTTCTCCTTTTTTCTGAGTTTTTTTTGCCTGAATTTACGTTTTTTCTCGTTTTTTTACCGTTTATTTATAGATACGACATATTTGTGTTTTTTCAATTTTTTAGACAATTCTTTTTGCGTTCTTTTTGCCGCTCCTTTGAGAAATTCACGATTTTTCCGCAATCCTTTGACATAATTTGTGCTTTTTAGTAGGGGTGCAACGGATACTGATTTTGCCGGATATCCGATTTGCCTGCCGGATTCGGATATCCAGCCGGATATCCGATCAGATATCCGGTACTAAATATGTTTTTAGTTATGGTGAATGTTTGTTTATTTCTTTATACAATGCCATCTCAAATAATAAATTGCAAACATGTTCCACACACCATTACAACTTTTAAACGTATTGGAATATAATTTACAGAAACTATATATCTTTGACTATCAGGGCTTGAAATTCAGGTTTTTCCAGGCAGAGACAGTTTTCCTCATAACATTTGTAAATGCAGGGGAGTTAAACTATATGAGAAGGAAGAAATTAAAAAAAAAAAAAAAGCCATTATTTTTTAACTGCCATTTAAATATTTAATTTATACCAGCATGACAAAATTTCATTGAAATAATTTAAATCAACAACTCAAGATAATTATCCAAAATGTCTATTTTAATTAAAACAAACGAAAAGAATCAAGCCTTATGTATATATCATATCTATTTTTCAATTTTCACTCAGTGTTATGGACAATTAATAATTGAGTTGCTAAATGAATATTTTAATTTAGATTTTATTCAGTTTTGTGTGGTTTAGAATCTTTTGCAAGTTACACTTATTTATTTATTTTTTATTTTTTGTAAAATCTGATAGGCATTCATTTTTAATTTACTTGCAAGAATAATGCATTTAGATGATTGTATTGTCAATATCCTGCTGTGATTGTATACCACTTAGTGGAATTATCGTCAATACTGTAATTTCTGACATTTTAGCTAATTGAATTATGTTCTTCTATGCAATGGAATATTAAACCCATATGAAATTCTGAAAAGGACATAATCAGTAGGTTACTTTTATTCCATGAGAAATGGTTTATTTAAAAGGTCATGTCCTAATTTCTGTGAACTATGCACATAAACTATTTATTGTTTCTAAATGTGTTTCCTTAAAGTTTGCCATTTTTTTTTCAATCATTTGGAAAGCATTTGATGTTATCGGTTGAGAATGGACCTTGTGGTGTCTGCATTTTATTTTGTTTATTATTGGTCCAGGAAATCCATGACGTATGTAGTATGCGACTCTTATTACATGAGTCATGTTTTGATCATCATAAAAATAATGTTTTTCCTGATTTTTGTTAACTCAGTGGGAAACATTTAAACATCTTGCTTTGGACAATGGATGTCCTCATTTTATTTATTTATTTATTTATTATTATTTTTTTACCAAATTCTTTAAATTTAGAAGAATTTTTATTTGAATAGGAAATCAAAATGTCATTTTTAATAAAGAAGAAAATAAAAAATTACAAACTGGGCAGATGCAAATTATCAGATATGAAAAAAATTGAATCCAAACAGAAACATTGTATGAAAGATCATCTTTTAAATGAAAAAAGAAGTATGATTATCAAGCCCATTGATTACAAAATGTGCGATGATTTCGAAAAATGAAAAAAATCTAATACTAAACCATTGATTGTAAAAAAAACATGTTTTTTTTTCCCCCAATGTGCAACACAAGATCTAATCTCATTTTGTTTAGTGCTGATTCCAGGCTAATTAGATAGAGCTCAGACTCTAGTGACCATTACTGCCCTTTTAGAAATTTCTTGTATCGACAAAAAAAATTAGAAAAAGAAATTCACAAAACACGGAAATCGGCCATAGAAAAAATATCGCTGATTTTGTCCACCATGACAAAAATAAATTTTTAAAAATAGTTATCAGTCTGAAAAAATTTGAAGTTTGAGGGAATTTGAGCAGTGGGAAAATATAGTGAAATTCATCAGTCATTTACAGTAAAAATTTGTGAAATTTGTTAGCCTGTCAAAAGCAAATATCATAAAAATTATCAGCAGGTAACAGAGAAAAAACACAAATTTTTCAGCTGGACACAGGAAAATAATTATTAATTTCAGCAGAATGTCACTAAAACAAAAAGGGAAATTTTCCAATCCCTCGCAGAATAAAATAGCTAAATTTGTCATTCAGTTGAGAGAAAAAAATCATGAAATTTGCCAATCGGTCTCGAGAAAAAAGTTGCAAAAGTTTGTGAGGCGAGCAAGCGAGAAAATTGTGAGAAAAATTACAAAGTTTTTCAATCAAATGCAAAAAACCAATCATAAATTATTATAATTGCCGCAAGAGAAAACTGTGAGATTTGCCAATTGATTGCGGAAAATATCACAAAAATAGTCAGTCAGTCCTGAGATTTGATCGCCATTTAACAAAAGAAAAAAAAATTCAAAAAGGAATTTTTTTTTTTTTTTTGGGGAAACAGGAATGTCTTGACCATAAGATTTTTTAAGGCATGAATCCAGGCATCCCATGCCAAAGTTCAAGCCCTGTATGTGTATATTGATAATATTGAATAAAAAATGTACTTCAAACATTTAAATATTCTGCTTATTTGTCAATGAAACGCTGATAATGGCTAATAATTACAATGAAATGCTGATAATTGCTAATAATCTGTACAATGAAATGCAGATAATTTATAGAACAAATTTTACACATTTATCAATATGTTTATTTTATAATTGTAAAGTAATTTCACAAAGAAATACATAGCTTCCATTTATAATGTAAACATAAAAAGGCTTACGAATATACCAATGGTTGAAGAATAATTTCCAAACATGGGTTTACTTAATGATTTTTTTCATGTTTTAATTATTTAATACTGTTTTACCTTAAGCTACATTTAATTTTACTTTAAGTTAAATCACTTTCAAATTTATAAGCAAAAAAAAACTTTTAATTTTAAATATTTATAATGAAATCATGAAAATAACTAGTTGGATGCACCAATCCCAAAACTCTCTTCTATTCCATATATCTGAATGTTTCAAAAAATATTTACAAATACAGTCAAGTCTCTGTGTCAAAAAATTCGTTGAATAGAAAACGGCAAAAAATTTTGTACTTTATAAGAAAGCGTTATGCTTATCCCAAAGGAGTTTTTATGCAGATGCAGTAGAAGATAACACCAGCATAGACGACGTTTAGTAACAAGTCTTCATTCAAATGGTCTCTCACAACAAAAAATGTTCCAAGTCGCCACAAACAACAAAAAATAAACTCTAAAAGTAATGAGAGTTAGTTTAAGTAGATGAAAACCTGCTGAAAAAAACAACCTTTTCTGCAATTGCCCCCTCATCCCTTCCTTATTGCTGACTTACTATCCAAACCAAGAAATAAACACCATTTTCAAGACGACAATGGAATAGTTTTATCTTTTAGGATGCTTTGTGATTATTGCAAATCGTTATAATAGCAAGCAAATGTTTCACTCTTTTCGAAGAACGCAAGCTCACCTTGGCTAAAACAAAGTCAAATATAACCGTGCAAAAAAAATATTTTTTTGGGGGGGGGAGGGGGGGAGTTGAATGCCTTTTTTTGGACATAAGGAATAAGGTAGAGGATGAAATCAATCAAAAAAATTTACTTTACAAATAATTTGAAGCGTTTTCAGAACATATAAAAGAACATTTTTGAAAAAATTCGCTAAATGAAGATATATATTTCGCTATATGTAGATTATTTTTAATGTAATCATGAAAAAAATTGACCGTTCCTACAAAAAATTCGTTAAATAGAGAAATTCGCTGGATAGAGTTTCGTTGTAGAGAGAGTCAACTGTATTAATACTACTTCAATATTGTTAGTTCAGGTTCAGTACTATACCAACTTTTATTTTCATCTAGAATTTTTGCTGCAATCAGTTAAGTAGATTAAGAATGAGTTAATCTCGATCATGATATTTATTAAAATCAATGTTCTTTTCTGTTCTGCTATACATCAGTTGTTTACGAATAGCCAGTTTTTGAAAGATAAGAGGTTTGCATCGCTGCACGAACTGCCAATTCTCTGTAAGATTTATGAAAAATCAAAATTATTTTACAAAAATCATTATTACAGTACCATCTTTGGGCAAACTATTTTCAAACTGAAGGAAGACCACACAATCATTCCCAGAAATGTATCCAAAAAAATTTGGTTCAATTCTATGCATAACTTCATACAGTATTTGATGGTAGAACAATGAAAATGGCACAAAAATTATGATTACAGCACCGCCTTACAGCGAAATGTTTCCATATTGAAGAAGAACCTGCTGGTTACAGTCAAAAATATGCACAAAATATTTGGATCATTCTATGCATAACTTCATACACTTTTTGATAGTATGATGGCGACACTGGGACAGACAGATGTTTTGAATAAACATGTTTTTGGGGATATTTGATCCCTAAAACACGCAAATTCGTCAAAAAAAAAAAAAAAAAAAAAAAAAAAAAAAAAAATTGATTACAATAATTTTTTTTTTGAAAGATAGAAGAAATTAAAAATAGGTTTGTTTAGTTGTGTAACTTAAAAACCAATTAACCCATTGTTTAAATTAAAAGAAAGAAAGAAAATTAGTAAAATCACAGTTTAATAAACAACTTCAAATTTTATGAAGATAGAAAACCAACGTTTAGAAATGCATGTAAGGTAGCAAACAGCTGTTTCGAATCTATTACCATTCGCTCCCGTAATAGGTATATAAGACAGTGTTTCCCTGTCGCTTTGCTCAGCGTAGCTTTTTCTAGCACGCTGAGTTTTATACTGATGAAGAATCTCGATAGTAGATTCGAAACAGCTGTTTTCTATTCTTCTCATGCATTATTTGTGCGTTTCTCAATGTTGGTTTTTTATCTTTATACACTTTTGTACAAAAGCTTTATTTGCTATTTTGACTTCAAATTTTGTTTTACAATCTGAAAGTAGATACAATTTTCTAAAAGAGGTAAACGTAAATTTTTAAATTTGTTACAGAATTTAAATATAAATAGTTGGAAAGCTGGCAATTCTTTAAACTTTTGAGAATTATCTTTTATTCATCGATAGGGAATTTATAATAATATTTCATCTTTTGCATTATAAACAAAAGTTTTTCGCATTGTTTGAGATCAAACGATTACTGTTATTAATATATATTTGGTTTGTTGCATTCTGCCGGATATCCGATAGAGAAATCGGATATCCGGTGATTGTGATTCGGATATCCGATGATATTTTGGATATTGAAAAATCAGCCGGATATCGGATATTGGCCGGATATCCGTTGCATCCCTACTTTTTAGAGATTTTCTGAGTGTTTTTACAGCAATCTTTCGTCGAAATGTGGTTTTTTTTAGCGATACTTCGGTGAAATTCATGATTTCTTTGCGATCCTTTCAATAAATTTGCGATTATTTTTCGTGATTCTTTTGCAAAATTAGCGTTTTTTCCAGCGATTTTTTTTTTTTTTTTTTTTTTTTTTTTTTTTATAGTGGGGACTAGCGTTTGATTGGGAAGGGCGGATTAACGGGATTTTACGATAATAAAATTGTAGTCTTTCATGAAATACACATTTTTTTTTCTTTTTGCATATTTGCGCTTTTCCCATGAACCTTTGATAAAAGTTTTGTTTTTTTTCTCCCGATCCTTTGATAAAATTCTTGCTTTTTCTGCGAATGATTGACAGAAATTAGGCTATCATTTGTTGAAATTCGCGATCTATTTTATGCTTGGCATTTTCTTCCTGATGATTGACTTTTCACAATTTTCAGTAAAATTCCAATCAGATTCACCTCTGTAATGAATATCGCTGCAAGGGAAAAAAAATATATCGTATCCGCCGTGCCCGAAAATACGGTATAAGTCAGACATTTGTTACCACTTTAGTTTATATTACTTATTTAAAGACAAGTTCAACATTTATCAATTCCTTGTCACTTTTTTTACAGTAACTTTATTTCCATGTCACTTTTTTTCGCTCTTCTTTTTTCTGTCACTTTTTTTTCTAGATTCAATAAGAATGGCAAAGGCAATAATGCAATGCTTCCTGGAAAGATTTATCTCTAAAATGATTAAAAAATATAGCTTGCAGTTAAGACTATCCAATTGAGTTATCATCAGTTATAATAAAATCCATATTGGATACAATATTCAAGCCAGGTATGTATTATTTAAGCCAGGTAGGTAGACCACTAAAATGTTTGTCAGTCACCAATCCATATTAAAAATGGTAATTTGATGTACATTTCATAAAATACACAACATTGCTAATAATATTAATCAATATAAAGGCAAAATTTTTTTTAAATGGTAATTTAGGAGACGGATGTCATATACACACCACATTGGCAAGTTTTTTTCTGACGCCAGTGTCATATATGCACCGTGATACTTAACTGGCACCAAAGTGTCATTATTTTGCTTGATATGATAATCCAGATTTTGTTTTTTTTATTTTCTTTTTTAAAATATGCAAATTATATTATGTATTTTCTGTATTTTATTTTTCAATTCTATAGTTATTAATTAAATTTTTTGATGTTTATTGTTATTCCCTTTTTAAAAATATTTATGTAACTGATATTTGAAAATGAGTTTTTCACCAAATTGGCATAAGAAAAAAATTGCACAATGTGGTGTGTATATGACATCTGTGCTTAATTTAGTGATACATTTATTAAATACATATCAAATTGAAGGCTTTTAACTATAAATGATATTAACAAGGGTATTTTTATTTCCACTGATTGTTATTCTTGCTAGAATGAACATAATTTTATGAATATTATGCAGTGTAAAAGTACTGTATCAATGAATATAATAAAATATGTGATGATCTGTCATATTATATTGTTACGTTACACATCTATATAAAATGACGTCCTTCAATATGGCAATTACAACCTCTGACAAAAAATTTCGGTGAATGAATTCACAATGGCCGATCTGGCAACACTGGGAAAACAAAACGCTGCACCTGCATAAAGGCAAGTGTTGACCATCTTCCCTCACCGTTGTTCAGTTGAGCATCGTTTATGTTTTGTGTAAGCAGGGATCTGTACAGACTTCACAGGATCCTGTTTTTGTGAAATTGTGAATTTTTTCTTATATTTGTGAAAATTCTAGTCAGATTTTTGTGAATTTTAAATTATCAATGTCTTCAGGTTCTATTTTTCACAGTAAAAAAGCTAAATAATATGCTTTTTGGTGAGTTCAAATGCTTATTTACAAGCCAGATTTTGTTATTAAATGATTAAATTTGTGAAAAGTTCAATTTGAAGGTGAAAAAATTCTGTGAAAGGTCTGTTTAGGAGACAAATTATTTTATGAAGGGCCCTGTTTTGGGATAAAATGCTTTGTGAAGGGTTCTGTTTAGTCATAAGAAATTTTGTGAAGGGTCCTTTAAAGGACCTAAAATTTTCCTAAACATATCCCTGGTAAGACATGCTTATTAAGTGTACTGTTTTTTAACTGAGAACAGGAAAATGAACAAACAAAAGGTCAGTTTAAAGTTTGGTTTTAAGCTTTGCAAGACACCGAAAGAAATTCATGAGGGGTAGTGTAAATTGAGCATCCATCATACTTGCCAGATCTCAATCCTCCAGATTTCTTCCTTTTTCCACAACTCAAACTCTCTTTGAAAGTGGTTTGACCATATTGCTGAAATCAAACAAAACGTGATGAAGCTTTTGAACTCCATCCCAAAAGAAGACTTCTTGCGAATTTCCCAGGACATGTATAGCAGATATCAGCAGTGCATAGTCATAGAAGGTGACTATTTCGAAGGATTGTATGGTGATTTCATTAATATTTCATCTACATCAGAGTTCCCCCCAGAGGGTTTCAGGGGGGGCGTTCCGCTCTCCCTGCCCTTTAATTTAAAAAATAGCGCCCCTTTTGCCCCTCATCCAAAAACTAGCGCCCCTCTTGTCGCTCATTCAAAAAAAAAATAGCGCCCTTCTTGCCCCACATTGAAAAAATGCAGCCTTTCAGTGTTGATGCGGACATGCTATAACGTGTAAATTACATTAAAAAATTGGCAACGGAAGACAAAAAATAACTCTTACTCATCCCACAAAACATGTAATTTCGTCAAAAAATTGCGAAAAAAAAAGTCAAATTTCAAAAGTTAAATTTGCCATTTTTTCGCGATCTTTCACGAAATTTGTCGTTTTTTCGTAATTTTTTTGCAAAATCTGCAGCTTTTTTGCGATCTTTTAACAAAATCTGCTGTTTTTGCGATCTATTAACAAAATGGACTGTTTTTTCGCGATCTTTTAACTAATTTTATAGTTTTTTTTTTGTTAAATTTTTTTCTCCATTTTTTGACGAAATGTTTGTTTTTTCACGATTTTTTGAACCGCTAGATTCTAGTACTCTACTCTTCAACTCTATAAAAGTGCCCTTAAAAATCAAAAAAGTGCCCTGAAGAATGTAAAAAGTGCCCTTTTCAGAGCAGTAGCGCCCTGCCCCTTTTTAAACCTGGGGGAAACACTGATCTACATTAATGTTACAGGACTATTCACCAAACTTTATTGTTAGAGGTTGTATAACTCTGCAGTTAAACTGAAAAAAAAGCAAAAAATAAATACATAGGGTATTATAATTATTATTTTTGACGGCATTGTTGGCACAGTGAAAATAACCAATTCTGGCTAATACGTACCCATTATTATAAATCAAAAACATGTCTGTGTGTAACGATGTGTGGCTATACCTGACTTATAAATTTCACATTTGCTGCAATTTTTTTTTAATTCTACCATCTTTATTTTTGCAATTTTGAATGAGGTGTCAATGATTTTAATCAGTTGATTTAAAACAACAATTAAATCATAATTTAAATCAACTAATTTTTTTAAATCATTGATTAAAATTAAAATTTCTATAAATGTTTAAAATGACATAAAAATGCTAAAATCTAAGATTAATATGGAATTTTTCTACAGGTATTTTGCCTTATGGATGAATATTAAAAAAAAATTAGCTTTGAAAATTTTTTTTTTAATTTAATTCCTGGGTATTGCAAAACAATAAGAGTACAGTAAGCTTATAAAAGCATAAAAACATTTTATTTAAATTTAATATAATTTTTGATGTCATAATTCCTTTCAAGTGATTGAATTATTCATTCTTTTATATAAAATAAGCATGGCAAGTATAATAAATTTTTGCAAAGTAAGTGAGAAAATAATCAGAATCTTATTTTCTCATTCTACTTATGTGATATAAATTTATACCAAATATTGGAGCTAAAGAACAATGGAAGAATAACATCTAATCAACAGCTGTTGTAAAGGAATGTATAAGAGAAAAAAACTAATATGGATAAAAAGGTTGAGCACAGCAAGAGATCTTGGTTTGCATATACATATATACTGCAAGTTAAGATTTAGGCAATTAACATTAATTTTTCTTAGTACAAATACAAATGCAAAATGAGCTGCCAATAATATTTGTTATTTATGCTAATAATTAATGAAATTATTTATTTGCAATTTTTATAAATCCTGTATCCTGTATTGTTTACTTTTAACTATTTTTCAAGGATCCTTTTAAAATTGATAAAATACAATCTGCCTTTTATAAAAAATAGTGAAATTTCTCCATATCCCAGTTATTTTAAATACATGTATCTAAGACATTACAAAAATGATAGAATTTTATTTCTTGAGAAGAAACAGGATATTACTAAGCCATGTTATTTAATACTATTTTTATTATTTGCAATTTATAAACCTTTTAAAAATTAATGATTTTTTATTTATTATAATAAAAAAAGTTATGTACTTTTTCCCTTTATTGTTCTAAACTCTAATATGAATACATTTTCCTATGAAATAGTGCCCTTTTTTGAAGCTAGCAACCTGTCTTTTTTTCCTTCTAAAATGAATTTTAAAGTGTAAATTATCACTTTAGTAATCAATAGTCAGTAATCAAAACATAAAAATGTATATTATATACCTCTTTAAAGATTATTTGTTTAATAATTATTAATTTTAAGTAGTGTTAACAATTTAATATTAAATGCAGTTACTAATCATTTTGATAAATGTAAATATCACTAGTATTTTTTATAGTTACATAATTGTTACAAAATATTAATCTAGATAACTTTATTGTATTCTACTAACTAATGGAACTACTATTTTGCAATTTTTATAATCCCTATAATTATTAATAATTAAATTTTATTGATTAAAGTGTAAAAATGTAGATTTTGTTCGTAATTATAGGCTTAATTTTCTGAAAACATAAAACTCTTGGTACCTATTCAGTATTTTAACTCTGGTGGGAAAAAATTTAAAAATAAATTTTTTTTTATTAAAAAAAAAATTGATTTTTTTTACACCTTACTTTTGAATAAAATTAAAATTACTTCAAATGTTATTTGTTTGAAGACTGTATCTCAATTTTCTGATTTTTTTTATGGATATAACAGTTTTCTCAAGAATGATTTATTTATTTATTTATTTTTAAATCTATTACATACAGTTCAAAAAAGGTTTACCTCCTGTTCATTCTTAAAACAGAATAAATAGTTCAGCGTTTGTTTCCAGCTAACATTCTAATCTAACAATAACGTTTCATCAACAAATAAAATAATACAAATAAAACATAAATTTAACAGAATTGTAATTGAATTATGAGCTCAAAGCATTGAAATCAATTCGGCTGCTCTAAGTAGAAACATTTTTGCTGATATCTTCGGTTATTAATTGTGTGGCTTAAATCACTTTTCATAAATTTCAAAAGTATTTCAATAATAATAATAATCATGTAAAAATGCTTTTTTGTGGTGTTAGTGACAATCTAAAAAAATATATTAATTTTAAAAAATCTGTTAAGAATTAAAAAGTTTTTGCCTGTTTGTAATTTTGGAATTCCTGATTGATTTTCCTAATGTTAATAAATAAATAATAAATCAAAGAAATAAATTACTAATATTCCACTCTAAATCATAGTTTTAAATATTGAAATAATTTGATTGCACTTTTAAAATGGAAGTTTTGTGATACCTATATTTTATTAATAAATTGATATTTGTATGAATGATTCATAAACTGAAAGTATATGTATACATAATATTTTATTATTATTTTCTGTTATTTTATTAAATCAACAAAACTAAAAATAATTCTTTTCTTTTTAATTTTGATGATGCTGAAAATGTGCCAAATACATGACATGGCAGCTACATTTAATGGAAAAAGATGAAGCTAATAAGAATGTTCTTCAATATTTAAACTTGGTTGAAAAACAGTAAGTTTATACATATACATAAAATATTACAGTAACTACTATTTATGCACTTTTCTATACTTTGTTTTGTTATTAAAATATAATTTTATTTATTGATGAATTATTTAAGTTTTTAATTGAATTATAAAGATACTTTAAACATTATTCTTGAGTAGTATGAAATTTTGCACACTGTTCAGCCAGCTATCCTTTGATTCTAAATTCAGATTTTTTTTTTTTTTTTCTTTAATCAATTTATATTTTTGGTACTTTACAACTTTTAAACATAATTATGAATTGCTACTCTTTAGAAATTTATGTTTTCTCCCAAAAAAATGTAAAATTGTGTCTTATTTCCTCCTTTTACTCTCGAAAATTTATATTTTATCTGTAATTTTTAAGCTGATATCACTGCTGACAAACATATAAAGTATTTGTTTGGATATATTTTTTTTATTTATTTATTTATTTATTTATTTTTTTAATTGTTATTATTTATCTTTTACATTTTAAATGAAAATTTGATATTATTTTGTATAGATTATAAATAATAATTCTGATCTCAAATATCCCAAATGTATTTATCTTTAGATAATTCCAATAGCATATATTCCAAAATATTAAAGCAGTGTGTAAATTTTTAGCTAGAATTTTTACCTGTTATTATCTGTTTTATACATGTTTGTCTGTCAGTATCAAATGCAACATCAGTTTTCCTTTACATTGGTAAAAATTGATAAATTATATTCTAAAATATTGTTTTAAATCTACATTGCACTTTATCACTGCATATCATTAAATTATTGTGCTGAAATCAGAATTGCTTTTCATTTTAACTAACATTATTTAAAAAGTTACTCATATTGGTCATATATTGACTTATTTTATTTATAATAATAATTAATGGGTCTTATTATCTAAAATATGATGGTAAAAAATGTAATGGTAAAAAAAAAAATCAAACTGTTGTCATTATTCAAGTAACCATAATTATTCATTGACAATTCAATTCAGAGATAAACTTTGAAAAGGTAATATTCATAAAGATATTCTATGAGCTTGCAACATTTGATGCATTCCTGATGAAATCTGTCAGTCTTTTCAGTCTCAATCCTTTTCTGTATCTGTAGAGAAAAGAAAGACAGAATACAAAGTCTCACCATCTTCCTTTAAAATTGCATGAACATGATAAATTTGAAAATATTCTTTCCATTGGACTTTAAATGTTTTTTTTTAAAAAGCTTTGCCAGGTTGTCTAACTTTCATAGACTTTGTCATGTGATCAAAAGAATACAGCTCATATTCAAAAATTTGACTAATTGAGAAAAAGTAATAAAAAAAATTATTTTTCATTTATTCATTTTTTGATACTAAGTAAATGCAATTAAATTTCTTATAAATTAAATCTGGAATATTTAGATGAGATTTTAACATTTACAAAATATAAAATACAGTACTATAAATTAGGTATACAGCTTTCTGAACACATCAAAATATTGGAATAAAATTTAGATTGATTCAAAATATTAGAATATTTTATTTTATGCAACAAATATTACCTTATAAATATGAAGTAAATGGTAGTTAATATTTTGTAGCATCTTCTTTAGCTTTCATAACAGTGTACATTCGATCTTACATACTATATAAATGGTGTTTACAAACATTTCTATCAATATTAGCCCAAATAGACTTTAATTGTGCCACTAACTCAGTTTTACTTAAAGGAATATTTTCTTAGAGGTTTTTTTTTTTTTTTTTTTTTTTTTTTTTGACTATACAATATAAGTTTTTAATGTGATTAAGGTCCAATGAATTTGGTAACCAAGGAAGTAATTTAATGTTGCATTAGCGGAACCAATTTTTAGTTGATACTGATTTATGTGGTAAAGCTAAAGCTTGTTGAAAGATGAAATACCTTCAAATAAATCTTCTGATGATGGAGTCATGTAATATTCCAAAATTTCATGATATGCCTGAGAGTTAACCTTTTCGTAGATGATATATAACTTTCCAAGCCCTTCTGCACTCATGAAACCCCAAACCATGACATTAGCAGCAAATTTTATGGAATGTTTAAGGAATTCTTTATTAAGGGTGTTCTCAACTGCTCTGCTCAACAAGCGCAAAATGTTTTGACACATTTACAAATTCATTTTTCAACGGAAAGATATAAAATTGGAATGCCTCACTATGGAAGCAATTTCGAATCGAACTTATTTTTCCATTTTATGATAATTAAATTACCTATCCAGTTCTAAGCTATTTTGATCAAATAATCACCCGTTTTTCTCCTGCTTTTTGACCGGTTTTTCTGCTTTCATCGGGAAATGTGCACAAAAGTGTCAACTTTGAAGGCTTGTTATGAAAGATCTATTGTGTTTTTTAAAAAACAGAAAATTGAACACAATTAGACAGTTTCTTTTTCACCTGCTATTTTAATGCATTTCCGAACAAAAATAAATTAAAGCATGTGTCACAAAGTTGCCCTTTTTGATTTAAGAACACCCTTAAATGCTTCTTGCTTTATTCTCCAAACTCATATACCTTGATTACTATATGAAACACAAAACATACTTTCTTCTCAAAATAGTATATTTTTCTAATCTTCTTTGCTCCATAAGTGTCTTGATTTACTCCAAATCAATCTTATATGCTTTTATTTTGCAGTCATGAGAGGTTTTGTTTTCAGTACACGACATTCAAACTTAAATTTATGGAGGCATTTTATTGCTGTCGATGTAGTAACTTCTTCTTTCCATTTTTGATGCAAGAATCACATGCTTTAAAAATGGTTTTTCTTAACTATGCACTTCAGTTTCCTGTCATCTCTTGCAGATGTTTTTGGTTTTCGACTACCATTTTGGTGATTATTTTTAAATTTTCTTTTTTAAAAAATTATTAGTGTGTTAGTATTTTACTAACGCTTGATTGCAAGCAATGTAAATAATTCGCTTAACATTGCTTTTTACCATGCTGATACAAATCAATCATACAAAGTTTAATAGATTCAGGAATATCACTCATGCAATTCATTTTAAGATGAAAAAGCAAACTGCAAAAAGAATATTGATTTTAAATAAAATCATCTGAATTTAATCAATGATGCCACCAATTATGAATTGTTGATAGTTAAAGGAAAATTAATATGAAATATTTTAGTATTTTGAACCACTTGAATAAATATCCTAACATTTTGACTTTTTTCAAATTTTTTTTTTCAATTAATCTTTTTTAAAATGATATTGATTTTATGATAAAAAATAAGTTTAATCAGCAAAAAGTTCTTAATAAAAATATTGTTTGATTATTTGTATTAAAAGACATTAAACTAACAAACAATATTTTCAATTTGTAAAAAAAAAAAAAAAGTAATTATTCTGATATTTTGAATGTGAGCTGTACTTTATTTCAGTGTCGAACACATAAAAAATAATCACTTTTATGACTGTAAGAGCAGAGAACCTGTCATTCATGCATCCTTTATTTAGTGTCACATGTATGATTCAACTTCTGTTTGATATTTAGATGCGAGCATGCATTTTTGTAATTCCTCTCCATGATATAGAATCATCGAAAGTATTTTTTAAAACAATTGTTATAACTCCCAAAGCAGAATACTTTGCAATGTTCTGCAACAAAATTTAGCTGATCAAAAATGTTCTGTGGGAATTACATAAGTTTTTCATGCATGACCAATTGATGATTTTCGCAACCTTTTTAAATGGACGATTAAAGAATTTTGACGTGTTTTTTTTTCCCCCTAGCTATTGAGTGACAACTTTATGGAGGTGATTCTGAGTTTAAAAAAAGAATTCTGAAATTAAAAGCAAACTTTCTGAAATATTACAGCAGAGGTAGGTGGGGGAGGGTGAAATCTATTCTTGGCATTAATATTTTTTTCGTCTCTTTGACAAAATTATCAGTTTTTATGCAATATTTTGACAAAATTTGTGGTTTTTAATGTGGTCTTTTGATGAAAAATTCAGTTATTACATGATTTTCTAATGAAATTTGAGTTTCTTTCGTGACCTTCTCACGAAATTTGTAGGGTTTTTTCGCAATTTTTTTTTGCAATTTTTTTTTTTCGCAATTTTTGACAAAATTTGCAGTTTTTTTTTTGCTAGCTTTTGACAAAATTTGTGGCTTTTTCATGATCTTTTGATAAAATTTTCCATTTTTTCACAATCTTTTGGTGAAATTCGCCAAAATTTCTGGTGTTTTTTATGCGATCCTCTTTTGAAATTGATGATTTTTCTTCACACGATTGATGAACTTGATTTTTTGTGGCAACTGCTTGTCAAAATTCCTGATATATTTTCTGATTTTCTTTAATGTGCGAAACTGAATGCCTTAATTTTTCAGAAAATTAGAAACCTCTGTGAATTTCTCAATTTTTCCTTCGCTTGAATGGTGAATTTCTTAACTGATTACTTGAAATGTTCTGCAGAGAAGCTCGTTGTTCTGCGACTTATGCTGCAATTTTAAGCATGTTCTGCTTTAGGGGTTATAAGTATATAACTTATTTCTTTCTGCTGTTGGTAAATTATTTTTAATAAATCATTATAAAATTTGTTTTGCTTGATTTATGCATCAGTTGTCTTTGTGTGGGTACAAAAAAAGACGTGGAAGTGTAATATTTCACAGTATCTCCACCCCATGCTTAAAAAAAAAAAAAAAAAAAAAAAAAAAAAAGGTTTTGTATTTTAGATTTTCTTTTTCAAATTATGGGTAAAACAAATGTTCATTTAGCAGGATATGATAAAGTCTTAGCTCATAAAATCCAAAAAAGAAACTGGGAAAAAGTTTTTAGTTACAAGATGATAGGTTGCACATAACCTGCTTTGTGATATTTATTAAAGCATAGATCATATAGGATGTCACTATGATATTATTCTTATCCCATTTTGATTATCACCACAGGATGTGACAATGAAACTCTGCCAAGGTTGCTGTGGAAGTTGCTCCTTTAGTCAGGCATTATGCCAAAAATGTTGCATAGTTAAAATGTAATATGCCAAATTAAATATTTATTTCTATAAATTTTGAAATTAGCTAATATGCCATAAAAATTGAACAAACTTAAAAAAGAAAGAACATTGCAATTTCAACACATTACTTTTATAACATTACATGAATTATCTTTAAAATTATGAAATATTAGTAGAAATTTTGTATAAAACGTTTATACAAAGTAAATATCATAAATCAAATAAATAATCTTGAATTTCAAACCTATGCAAACAATTATTGTCTCATATAAGAAACAAAACTGAATGCTCAATTTTGTTAAAATAATCAGACTTGTTAAGTAACAAGAACAAAACATTTTGCCCCCCCCCCCCTCCCTCCCCCCCACACAAACACACACACAAAAAAAAAAATCACTTTTTTACAATAAAAATGACAAAAAAAAAAAAAAAGAAATAATCACCTTTTTACAATAAAAATGACCAAAAAAAAAAAAAAAAAAAAAATACAATTTGCAAAAAAATATACATTTGCATTTCAAATTCAAACACATGATTGACAGCTACTAATCATCTGCTAAGAACCTCATTACAGTAAAACCTCGATAATTCAGATTAATTGGGATCGAACCCAATCCGGATTATCCGGAGAATTATGAAAAAAATTAAATATAATAAAACATACTTACAGAAAATCACCTTTATGTTAAACTTATTGAATATTTACAGACAGTAAAAATGTTTACTTTGTTTAATTCTGCTTAAAATATTTCAGAAAGAGTTTTTTTTTTATCCAGAATACGACGATGAAACTAGTTAATGCTATGGAAATTAGCCAATTGCTTCTCAAACTTGAAAAAAAAAAGACCAAACTGATCCAGATTTTCTGGAAATCCGGATTAACGGGGTCCTACTGTACCTAAATAAATGAAATGGTATTGCCTCTGTCAATACTTAGAAAAAAAAAAACACTTTTCTTTCTGTCGCCTAAAACTGGACTTTAAGAAATAAACAAAATTAATATTGTCGCCTAGTATATATAAAGGAACATACAGATAATTTATAAATCTAACTAAATTTGATTAAAAACCTAACTTAATCACTTTAAATTCAACAAATACCTTTCTTACTTTCTAATCATCTTTAAAGCAAATTGGCCAAAATAATGTATGTTTTTGAAGAAAAAATCTACCTCTTAATTTTCTCTTTTGTCATTACAGCTGCAAGATTTTATTGCTGCTGTAAAAGCGAGATGATATGTCTGCAGAACGATAGCTAAGGGGGGGCTATGTGCAGCTCAGCCCCCCCTAAAATATTTTGAGCCCCCCTCAGAAAAAATTCCAAGGTCACTAAATGAATTTCTGTTCTGAAAATTTAAATGAAATTCTGTTCAAAAATCTAATTTAGTTTTGAAACACTTTCACAGTTTTGCAGAATTACTAAATTGTATCTAAAATAAGTGTTTCAACACTTCCTCTATCTATTTGTACATATGAAGCTAACATATTTAATTTTGCACCAGTTTTACACTAAAACTTTTCATCATCCTATTATTTTCTTAGAATAAAATGAAGTTATTACAACAGTTTAATAAGAAACATAGTATCTACAACGTGAAAATGCACTGATTTATCTTTCTGTGTCATAAAGAAAGAGAAAAAAAGAATTATGACCCCTCCCCCCCCCCTACATTCTCTTGAGCTCCCCTTATTTTTCACTTCTAGCTATGGCCTTGTATGTCTGACTAGATAATTTCTCAAAGAGAAGCATATTAATTACTTTTTCCTTACAAAGAATACCTAATGACAGAAATTTTAACTTTGCAGTTTAGTTTAAGATTTTAAAAATGAATAATTTAAATGGTTCATACACAAATTGCAAGAAAAGAAAGAAAGAATTATATACAATTTACAGGATCTTTTCCGAAACACTAACCAAAAGATAACTGATTATTTCTATCTAACAAAATTTGTGACTTGTAACAGGAAAAAAGAAATTCAAAATTAGTAGTCAAAATGGCATCTGAAAAATAAATTAAAAAATAAAAATAAAATAAATAACCCCATATTATCATTCTAAATTATTTGGATTCAACCTGGGGGGGGGGGGGGAGAAAATAGATTAATTTGTTTAAAGACTTTTTACAGAGTTGAATTGCAAGTTTTATGAATTCAATGAGACTGTTGACTAATTTATTTAAGGGGGCTCAGGGGTTGAAAACTTTTCAAAAAATCGATTTTTTAAATGATTTAATTTGATTATTCATTCAATTCTTAACTTAATGCAAAAAACCGCATAGAAATATTTGCATTTTTAACGGAGTTATAAGCATTTGTGTATCAACACTTTCATAGCCGCATCCATATAATTTCAACTTTAAGTCGCGTTTTCTCAAAACTTGATTTTTGATGACTAACACCAAGATTTAAAATAACTATTTAATGAAATGGCTTAATTTTTTTTTTTTTTTTTTTTTTTTTTTTTTTTTTTTTTTGCATGCATATAACATCATTATCTAGATTATGAATTAATATATTTTAGATAGTTTAATATTTTGAGTATTTTTAATGGAAAAAAAGTTGTATTTTTTAGGGTTTTTTTAAATTTTCAACTTTGAGAGATTTTTTAATAATGTTTTTATTAAGTGATAGTTATATCCTTAATTCATAATCTAGATAATAATGTTATATGCATGCAAAAAAAATTTTAAGCCATTCCATCAAATAGTTTTTTTTAAAATCTTGGTGTTAGTCATCAAAAATCAAGTTTTGAGAAAACACAACTTAAAGTTGAAATTATAATGGATGCGGCTATGTAAGTATTGATACATAAATGCTTATAACTCCGTTAAAAATGCTAATATTTTTATGTGGTTTTTTGCATTGAGTTAAGAATTAATTGAATAATCAAATTAGATCATTAAAAAAATTCGAATTTTTGAAAAGTTTTCAACCCCTGAGCCCCCTTAAAGATAACCAAAAAAATTGGCACCCCCCCCCCCCCACACACACACACACAAAAAAAAAAAAAAAAAAAAAAAACCTTAAGATGAGATAGGGTACATAAACAAGTTGAACATATTATTAACTACTGGAATAGTATTGTAAAATATAGGTTATTATTGTTAATGTAAAGTGGTTTCATTTTAAAATTCCGTTTTATGTGAGTTTGTTTAAATTTAATGTGTATTTATATGTCAAAATAAATGTTGTGGGTATCCAATGTCTGTAAAAAGAAAGAAGTATATTTTAATATTAATTAAAGATATGTAATAGTTAAAATACTGTGAATTTATGCATAATCTGAATCAGATTCAGGTATTTTCTATTCCACAGTAGTATGCATATAATCTCTTATAGAAATATTGTATAAATTATATTAAGTTATTATTCTATGCAATATTTATAAGAATAAATAAAATTATAGAGAATTTAAAGTCTTAATTTACATGATACTTGTAACAATCAAAACACATAATTCTAATGCATCATAAATAATTTATTCAAAATAATAAAGACTCTAAGATAAATATTATTTTTATCTGTGAAATATATGTATATATATGTATATATATGTGTGTGTGTGTGTAATGTAACACTAAAATTATTTGTTAAATGGTAATTAATGCTAATTATTATTAAATTCCCATAATCATTATGAATTTAATATTTAAATCCTCCTAAAAAATCCTTAAAAGAATTTAACATATGTGATATGAGACAATGTAAGAATATAGTTTACAAAGTAATTAAATTAAAATAATTTGATTAAAAGAAACTTATGACAAGCAGGAAAAAATTCTATAATTATTTATAAGGATTTGGTGATCTATCCAATATTTATTTTCAAACTATCATTATTTTTGATATTTTCACTTACTTGGTATATAATTCTGTTACCCCCAGGTTTAAAAATGGGCAGGGTGTTGCTTGTGGGAAAAGGGCATTTTTGGATTACAAAGGGCATGCTTTAGATTTTTTTCTATTTTGGACTAAGGGCAGGTAAGATGCAGAACTCTCCTGAAACTGTGAGGGGAGGAGGGGGTGGTTATATTTTCAAGATATCATTGTGTATAATTTGATATTTTCAGCCAAAATTCCTCCAGTAAATGAATTTTTCATAGATAAATAAAGAACTTTAACTCTTTCAGTAACTTTTTAACTAAGAAAGAAGGGGGAGGAATCTGAGCCTTACATTTGAATGCAGAACCAATTATTATGTGGGACAATATTTAATTAGAACAGTCATTGAAATATAAACTGTCTAATTTATATATTCAGTTATTTGCAAATTTATTAAGAATATTTTCTCTGGTTTAGTCGATTTTAAACTATACAACAGGTTAAAGAATTAAATAACAGACAAATTTACAGCTATGTTCAAACTTTTCAATAGAACTAAATTACTTTACATTTAAAATTTTATTACATAAAACATACAATTTTCTTAATGCGAAATTCATTATTTTGTTTTTATAAATCTAAAAAGCAAATTTTGTTACATGAGTGAAAGAAAAACAAAGAAAAATATATTTAGAATATATTCTTCATGCTAAGTGCAATATGACTTAATTTCTAATTTATATTAAACCTGGAATTATTTATAATTCCAGGTTTTATTGAAAAATGAGCAGGTTTACTAAATAATTTCCCATCATTTATAATCATCATTATAAATTCTTTCAAAGTATCAGATGTATCCTTAAAAATATCAAATATATATCAATATAAAAAATATTGAACAATTTTGATATTTTCAAAAATACCATGATATTTACAAATTTATCTAGAGATATTTGCTGAGAGCAATTAAATATTTGAAAGGAAATATTGAGTATTTTTAAAAAAATTATGGATGTTTACGAATTTACTGCAAAATTTAAATTATTTAACCAATTTCAAATTTCAACTTTATGCTTCTAATCTGCAAATGCTTATAATCCGCACTGTATTCCAGATGTAAACAAACAGTTAAATTCATAATTGTTATCTTTATTTAATGATATGAAGATATTGTCCACTTTAACCATAAAAAAAAGACTAATCTGATGATAAATTTTTAACAGATTCTACATTCATCAGAATATAATGCTTTATGCATCTTGCACCATTCCAAGTTTTTTGCTTATAATTTGCAGAACTCTTATTGTAAAATAATGTTCTTTTCTAAAATTATGTCAAACAACATTATCCACAATATCCTGTAATCAGAATTTAAAAATAATAAAAATTGTATGAAAAATGAGCAGGTTTACTAAATAATTTCCCATACCTCATGCATGAACACTATCAAAATTTCATTTGCACATTGTGTTAGCTGAATTTATTGAGCAACCAGGGCTGTGGAGTCAGTGGGAAAAATAGCCGACTCCGACTCCAGAAATTTTAACGACTCCAACTTCTGGCTAGCTAATATACTAGTATTGTTGTTGGTTAAAGTTATGAAGAACATTATAGAGTTCCAGGGAGAAACTGTACTTTTTGACCATTAAAAATGTAAAATTTCAAATTTTCCAGGGGGGGGGGGGGAATTCAACACTGGCTAACACAATATGCAAATGAAATTTTGATTGCGTTCATGCATGCATAATGAAAAATTATTTAGTAAACCTGGTCACTTTTCATTCAATTTTTATTGTTTTTTAATTTTAATTACAGGGTATTGTGTACAACATTGTTTGTTATATTTTCAGAAAAAATACATTTTATATTAAGAACTCTGCAAATTATAAGCAAAAAACTTGGGACGGTTTTTATAAAAACCTAATTTTCCTGCGAGTATGCATGCAATCTGCATAAAAATGAACACTGTTTATTACAATCAGCTATTTAATCATAATCTACAGTTTGAACGCTTTTGCTACATTAGTTTTGACAGGGTTATCCAAAAGGTTGTTCTTTTTCAATTTGTTGACGATCTCCTATGGCGTTTCGGGAAAAAAATCTGCACGAAATGTATGACCTGTACTAGTCTTACTAAATGTTAACAAGTGTAAACATACTAAATGTATGTTTACACACTTGGAGTTTCAGGATAATTCTTCATATATTTTTATAGATATTTAACAAAATGTCTAAAATTGTTAGTGACTGATCATCTTTGGCCATACAGTGTACATTTTGAAGAGGCATCATTAACTCTGGAGAATATTATACACACATATATATATATTAACAAACTTTTGTTACTCATAAAAAAATCCTGACTCTTAAAAGGCTTCAAGATTAAATTATAGAGCAAAAAGTAAAAACGCCATCACTGCAATGTTTGATAGGTTTAAAAATAAGTAAAAATATTTATTATTAATGTTTGATTATATCATTTAAATGTATTTATAATATTCAATATTTAAGTCTTCCTTTTTTATAATCAATGCAGGAAGGAAAAAAGAAAAAAGCTATATCACAAACCCAGAACATAAGCTGCATTACAAAGGAAACAACTTATCTTTTATGGGTTTGCCAAAGTATCCTAGAAGCAAGTGAAGGCTGTTAGTCACATATAGGTAAGAATTTTTCTCTTCATTGATCTTGTTTTTCTTCTAAAATGTTTTGGTCATGTGACCCTTTGTTTAGATACTGTAATCCTGCGTAGTGAGAGAAAAAATTTGATATCTTCTCTGCATCTATAAATAAAATATTATTTGCATAATATTGAGAAATATTTCAACATTTTATATCTGTTCTAAACTAATTTGCCATGTATCAAGTTCACTGTATGCTTATATTATTTTATACATATATTTTTTAGTGTATCTCCTCACATTATTATCATGTACCAGAATTTTAACAGAAAATTTTACTGATAACATTCCTCATTATGCAATATACTGGAAATATTTATTTCTTATGAAATTACCAGTTTTATAGGCTATTGTGTCATACTCTGTTTAAAAATTGTATTAATATTATTATTTTTTTTTTCAATATTTTGCCATATATGAATATGACATATATTTGCTTATATATATATTATAATATATATTTGCTTGGTAGTTTTTTCCTATTTTTGGAGAATTCTTTTGACATGTAGATTAATTTTACTGTCTTAATTCTTGACTTAGTCTTCATTTATATAATACTCAAAAAAAAAAAAAAAAAAAAAAAAAAAAAAAAAAAAAGTTAAATAAATACTACTTGTTGTCTTGTCAACTGAGAATAGTTTTTCTGTTGTGCACTTTTCCAAATAAATCTAAAATCAGGTTGTTAACAAAACTGTTATCCTTCAAGACAACATTTAAATTTGAGAAACTCAAAAATTGTAGTATTTATAAATCAAAAAGAAAAAAAAATACATGTTTTTTATTCATTGAAGTGTCTTCTTCTTGAATCTTTGTGATAAATAATGTTTTGTGATGCACAATGCTCATTATTTTGATTGTCAACTATGTATTTTTTTAACAATGTTGCACTCTGCTGGGATTGTAACTTAAACAGCAGTCATTGTTCATGTATTCTATTCTTTCTCTTTATTTATTACCATTATGTATATAATTTTCATTAATTTATTGATATGGCAAGTCAAGGTAAACGTCTTTTAAAAGCCAATCTTTTTTTCAATATGTTAAAAACACCCCCCCCCCCCCAAATAAATAATCAAAATAATGACAATCATTATTTTGATTGTCAACTATGTATTTTTTTAACAATGTTGCACTCTGCTGGGATTGTAACTTAAACAGCAGTCATTGTTCATGTATTCTATTCTTTCTCTTTATTTATTACCATTATGTATATAATTTTCATTAATTTATTGATATGGCAAGTCAAGGTAAACGTCTTTTAAAAGCCAATCTTTTTTTCAATATGTTAAAAACACCCCCCCCCCCCCCAACCATTAAATGTAGTAAAAAATATATATATATATTAAAAATTGAAAAACAAACACAAAAAAATAAGAATTAAAAAAATAATAACCAAGTGGTTGAGACTGATGGAGTTTTAACAATTTGTTCATGTTGGGTTCCAATGCCTTGAACATCAATCACAAATTGTCAGGTTTAAAGATGTCTGATCCTTTTCTAAAACAGTAAATTAACTGGTGCACGGAACCCACTCTCAGCCAAATCTGATGAAAGAAAAGCAAATGAAATTTATGTGTTCTTGCTCAAAATCCAGGTTAGAGAGCTGTATTGGTTTTTGAAGTTAAAAATCTTGATATCCATTTCCGAACTTTACTTTTAGTTCTTCTTTGCTGTGAGTTCCATGATTTCCTCATCCAAATATGATGATACTTGCTGTACTTGCATTTGCGAAAGGATCTAAAAACAAACACTGTATATTCAAGTACAAATATCTTTGAATGGCTCTGAGAAATCTTCATGGAGAGCCTCCAAGTGTGAAAATAATTAAATATTCCTGTTTTGACAGACTACGAATAATGTTGCAAAGTGGCTGTATTCTCCACTATTTAGATTTTGCTTGAACATAAAAAAGTTACCCAAAAAAATACCTTTTTAGAGACAATGAACTTCTGTATGCAGCAAGCGATGGTAATCATTTGCAAGTCTGATGCAAAGTGATAGTAACTGCACTAGAAAGTGAAGCAATTGATTCTCTTTGTTGTGAATCAGTTTTCACTATAAAGTTGGCTAAATATCAGGGATATGTTTAGAAAAATTTTAGGTCCTTTAAAGGACCCTCCACAAAATAATTTATCTTAAAACAGGACCCTTCACAAAATTATTTGTCTCTTAAATAGACCTTTCACAGAATTTTTTCACCTTCAAATTGAACTTTTCACAAATTAAATCATTTAATAATACAATCTGGCTTGTAAATAAGCAGTTAAACTCACTAAAAAGTATATTACATAGTTTTTTATGCATGAAAAGTAGAACCTGAAGACACCAATAATTTAAAATTCACAAAATTCTGACTAGAATTTTCACAGATTAATTTCTAGCCTATTGTGAGCGATTTTTATACTTTTGCGATTAACAATATAATACTATATGAGGCTCGTAGTCCAACATCTTTTTAGAAGACGACTGAAAAAAGTTTGATATAATTGACTGTTTTTAATTTTTCTTTCACAGTCTTTGAAAATTTGGGCATATCTTTATCATTTCTGTCACCACGCATTTATTCAAATGTTTTTGTAGCTAGAAGGTTTTATGGCTTCATTTGAAAAAACTTTTTGGCAAATTAAAAAATAGGTAGCGATTGGTTTGTGGGAGAGTGTTTAAGTCGTATTTCAAATGCTCAGTATTGTACTGTCAGCATTTCTTCTTCGATTAAGATATTTTGAAAAATAAAAATTTTCCCTATTTAAGTTTTAAAAAATTTACTTTTGAACAAATTTGTAGATATAATCATTTTTAGAACATTCACTAAGAATAAACAAATTTCTCAAACTGATTCAAATCAAGGGTTCGTTTACAAATTTATGTTCAGGCATGTGTCTGTGTTATATTTCAGAATTTTTCGAAATGCAGGTTAACAAAAAAAAAAAAAAAAAAAAAAAAAAAATTCTGCTTAAAACTTTTAGCTAGCCAATTATTGCGAATTTTCTACTCTACAGTTTTTTATTGCATTATGATTTTTTTTGCGAGTCATAGGAATTTTTGGTTTTTCGCTGTGATATTTTGACATTCATGAAAAAATTATAGCTACAATGTTTTTAGTCTGATATAATAAAATTTTGTTTTTAGCGATTTTAGCCATTATTTGTCTTCAGCAATGATTTTTTGGCATTAGTAAAATGAATTCAATTCCCTGTAGGTTAGTCTATATAGATATAGATTTAAAAATGCAGTGAAGGTTTTTGTCACAGACAAGACAATGCAAAGGAGATGAACTATTTTCATTATATTAGTTCCTAAATTGGCAGGTTTACCATAACGCCCCTCCTCCCCCGCTTTTTTTCTCTAGACTAGCTACCCCCCCCCCCCCCCGGAAGGTTCCAACGCTCACTGGGGGGGGGGGGGCAGTACCACACCCATTGGGAACCTATGCATTAGATTAATTAATTAGGTTACCTATTCTTTTTTGACAATACTTGTTTCCACCATTTGTGTTTTGTACATGGTCAAATATAAACCAATATCATTAGGACTCTCATATTTTGTTAACAGTCTTAAATAATTCATATTGCTTACCTAGATTTCTCCTTGGATTCACATCAGTATGTTCTTTTGAAGCTTCTTTTATCTGTATTTTTTTTTCATCTGAAACTCTTTCACAATCTTTTTATTTCAATTTTATTCTCCATTTTCTTTCTTCCATTTCCAATTTCTCTTCTATGATAGCAATTTGCAATTTCTTTTATTCAATCTCTGTTTGCAATGTTTTTCTTCTTTTCTTTCTTTCCTTGCTTACATTTTATTTCCTTCAATTGCAACTGCAATTTCTTATCCTCAAGTTCTGTTTGCAAATTTTTTTTTTTTTTTTTTTTTTCAATTTCAATTTGCAACTGCAATTTCCTTTCTTCAAGCTTTGCTTGTGATTCCTTTTTTTTCAAGTTCCATTTGAACCTGTAGTTCCTTCTCTTCTTTCTCTCTTTTTTTTTTTTTTTTTTTTCTTCTTCTGCTTTCTCATTTCTTGCTACCATAATTCTGTACCTTGGAACAAAATGGGCCAGTGTCCATTTTTCTCAAATGGCAGGAAACCCAATTTAAGTCTGAGGAATTTTAAGAATCTTGGTACACGTTCTGTATTATTATTTTTCAAAGTTGTACCTTTCAATTGAGTAATGTTTTTCTTACTACAATCTAATGTTACATTTAGTTTTTTTTTTTTACTGTGACATTTGCCATTTTTGCATTAACAGTCATTAGATTAATTAATTAGGTTACCTATTCTTTTTTGACAATACTTGTTTCCACCATTTGTGTTTTGTACATGGTCAAATATAAACCAATATCACTAGAACTCTCATATTTTGTTAACAGTCTTAAATAATTCATATTGCTTACCTAGATTTCTCCTTGGATTCACATCAGTAT
This sequence comes from Maratus speculifer, assembly GCA_964019185.1. Taxonomy (NCBI): domain Eukaryota; kingdom Metazoa; phylum Arthropoda; class Arachnida; order Araneae; family Salticidae; genus Maratus; species Maratus speculifer. The sequence goes on along the minus strand of OZ025296.1, from coordinate 311,118,710 downwards.
GTTCTTTAGAAGCCTCTTAAGTAACGTTGGCCTTGACAAAATATTTTGTTTTCAATGATCTAATATTGGGAGGACTTTGGCCCTTTTAACATTTACTTTATATTGCATCCTGAATTCATTCGTGCATTTAATTCAAATTTTTCAATTTTGGACATTGGCCCTTTTTGTTCCAAGGTGCAGAATTACTTTTGAGCAGTCCTTTATGAAATTATTGCCATATTTTTCTGAGTTTTTAACTAGCTTAGTTAGCATTGGGATCATTGTTTTTTCTGGTTGTTCAATCTCACATTTCTCACATATTCTGCTAGCTTTATTTAGGGTTCCCATGTTCATCTTCCAAACTTGTACTTGAAAAAGTATCATTCCTTAAAGACAATTTTATATTGCTTTATAATTTACATACTAAAGTTAACATTTAAAACATTATCTGTAGAACATTCTAATCTGGCCTAATATAGCCTGATTGCTTTATTGATAATTCCTTGTCAATGCTTCTTGAATGACTGAAAAATAAGAGACTGTCTCTCTTCTAATTTTCAAAGTCTAGTCTTCATGCTCGTGATTCTTGAATTTTGCTTTTATGTATCTTGTGTTCAAATCATAGACAATGATAAATATTACAAAGTTCAATGATCACATACATCGTTAGTAGAATACGTGATGCTACCAATCTAAACTCAAATCCTACATACATCTTAAAAAGTAAAATTTATTATTATTTTATTATTTTTTTACCACATTATATGGTAATTTTTCTGTTTTGTACATTTATCAAGCACACATTTTTTTCAAAAATAAAATTAAAATATTTACACTAAATCCAAGATTGAAAACATAAAACTGAAATAGCCAACAATTTTTAATTTTTGTTGTTGTCGTTCTTATTATTACTGTTTATTTATTCAAATCATTGATCATTGTAATTCCCTTTATACTCAGTGATTTGAATTTAAATTTTTAATTTTTCGATTTTCAAAACTGAAATTTGATTTTTATAATTATTATCCGGTTGATAACCAGGAGCAACAGAATAATTAATAAAACTGATTTGGATTATAATGCCACTATATGTCAATTTCAGAAAATTTCCTGTTATATTAGGTATGTTAGGATAAAACAAAATTTAGATGGGGTGGGAAAACTGAAAATTAAGGGAAAATTTTTAGAATTGGTGTAGTTACATGACATTATTGTAATCCTTATTAAATTTTAACCCTCATGAAATAATTTCTAGAAAAATTATTTCTGTCAGGTTTAAAAGAAAAATGTTAAATCATCGTGTAGAAAGATTTTTTTTTTAAATGTGTATTATGAAAGTGACACATTTCCCTAACATTTTTATTAGTTGTAATATTGTGTTTGCAAAGATCAAAGTTACTTCAGATAGTTTCATTATAATAAGAGTTTATTTATAATAACAAAACATAACATCATCAAATATGCAAATTGTTTAAACTGATAAAGTATAAATGATTATTTGGGAGAAAAAAATAAATTATTCCAAAATAAGTAAAGCTTATATTAATAGAAAGATAATAAAATGTATTACTGGGAATTGTTTTTAAATATTGAGTATAAAATCATTTCTATAATAAAGATACTTAAAATCAACAACACAGAAAAGTAAATAAACTGTTAAAATATATTTGTTTTTGAAAATAATAATAATAATAATAATAATAAATAAATAAAATAAAAATATTTGTGTAAGAAAGTGTAAATTTTTTAACACTTATCTCCTACATTTCCAAAGTATATATAAAAGAAAATATAATTGCATAGCACATCATAATTAAAATACATGCCACCCTTCTTTTTTATGCATATGTTTTCCCAAGTTTCAATCTCAAAATCTTCATCTATATAAAGTACTAAATCTTTTATTTCGCAAACATTTTTCAATTATGTTATACATGATGCACACAATCTTAATTACTACTAATAGAAATTAAACAAAAATTTAGTTTCATTTTCAATCCAAATTCTGAGTTTTGCTGAAAATGAATTATCGGCAAAAATGCTGCTAAAAATTCGTCAGGACCCAAACTATCTTTTTTCCAAAAATCTTAATTCCTCTTTTGGAAATTTTCAACATTACTCATTGATTTGAGCTGCATCGGCTCAAATGAGATTATTTATTGGTACAAACTTCATTGTTTATAACTATCAATCATGGCTAATTCAAGACATGAGTACAAAGCAAGCAATGCATGTATGATTAACTTTTTTACATGTTGTTTAAAAGCTGCAGCCTTAATGGAAGTAGAAATGTTTTAGCTTGAAACCACAGAAATGTTTTGGATTCTCTTTGAGAAAGTTTTAGTATAGCAAGTAGTTATTTATATTCATTTAAAAAGAAATAATCATTTGCAAGGCAATTTGCATTTTTTAAAAATAGGCTATTTTTCTATGTTTTTTTAACAGTTAATACAGTGGCGCAGCCAGAATTCGGTTCTAAGGGGGGTTTTGAGTTTCTGATAAAGGTGATTGCCGGTTATTTGAATCGCCGGTTAATATAATCAGTACTAATTAGAATATTTACTGTATAATACTTAAACTCAAAAAACGTCTGTGTGGCCGGAAATCATCATTTTTTTTTTTTTTTTTTTTTTTTTTTTTTTTTTAGCATGAAGCATCTAAGAAAAGTAATTTAGTTCAAATAACCAATTTTTACTTAACTGATTCATGTAATATGCACTTTCACAATTTTAAGTAGGGTTTTCGCCATTTAATTGAATCACTTTATTAAATGAAATCTGATTCAATAAAGTGGCGGATTCCGAAATGCGCCAAAACATTTAAATATTAAGTTTGGATTTCATTCATATAAGCAGCAATTATAGCGATCTTTCTCAGCTCTGGGAGGGGTTTTAACCCTAAAACCACCCCCTTGGCTGTGCCACTGGTTAATAAAGTCACTTAATTTCAGAATTAATGTAACATCATCCAAGAAAATACTACTACATCAACTGTAAAGCATTTTTAAAAGATTTAATTGAGATTCACCCAATTGTGCCAAACTTCTTTTCAAGTCAAAAATGGAAATGTTTTCAACAGTTTCAAAACGCTTGAAATAAATAATCTAAAATGCATCAATCAGGAAAAAAGAAAACATATGAGTGTCCAAATAAATTATCACAATCCTAAATTAAGACTTAAAATGTGAAAAAAACTGTGCATAAAATTTATACATATGAGAAAACTTTTAATTTTGTGCATCATAAAACCAATTCATTTAATTATGTGTCAATACATGAATAACATTTAACTATATTATTTGTGAAATGTTACAAGTCCTCTTTTGACAAATATTTCCCTTCATCTAAATGTAGTTCAGTATTTGACCTCCCTTTTTTCCCCATAATATGATGAATATCATCATTCAAATACATGTCAAAAAGATCCCTTGTTGGAAGGTACCTTCACTAGTCACATGGTTTCATTGAGTATTTGTTTCACTGGGTGTTACTCACTTTATTGTATATTTACTCTGAGCATTAATCTAAGTTATGCAAATTTCATTTAAGTTTGGCAAAATTTCTTCTGCACTTTAAAAGTTTTCACTTTAAAAATTTAACTTCTGAGCTTAATTTAAAATTAAATGAACATTTCATCATTTTCAGAATTTAATTAATTCAGAACACATAACTAGTTAATTGAAATTTTTTATATTATTAATTTCTTCAAATTATTTTCTATTGTATGTAAATTCAATTTATTTTGTGGGATTACATGCTTCTACAAAGTTTTTATACACACATTTTCTCACATCTAAAGCTATATCTAATTTGATTGCATTAAAAAAATTACTAGTACAGTAGACTCCCTCAAATCCGCAGCCCTAAATTCCACAACTCTCTAAAATCCACACATAATTTTTGGATGTAAACAATGAAAAATCCAGTTCAGGTATAGGGGCAAAATTTGACTTTTTTTGTTTTATATCAATGTCATGTATTTTTAGTTTGCATTTTTTGTTAATGTTAATCAGTTTATGTTTTTTCATGAAGGAAGAATAAATTTATTTCTGAAAAAAATCAAGATATTGGTGGTATCATTGGTAATCACAATCTACTTACCAAATATCTTTATATATTAATCGGGTTTTTTTCATTAAGTCTGACTAAATCTGAAATAAAACTTCCTTATTTTATGATTTTGGTTTGAATTAGTAATGTATCTTTATGAGGCAAGTTTCATTGAATAATTTAGGAAAAATACATTTCATCTTTAAAATGACTATTTAATCATACATTATTAATGATTGAAACTTGACCTTTACTTTTAATATTTTAATCACTTAAAAAATTATCTATTTTTTGTAATTATATTGTAAGTATTCTTTATAGTTTCAATTGCATTATTAATTATTTTCAAATTGCTGTTTGTTTAAAAATGTAAACAAAGCAATGACCAGAAATCCACAAAATTCTAAAATCCGCACAGCCTCTGGTCCCAAGCTTTGCAGATTTGAGGGAGTCTACTTTATTAAAGTTTCAATATATTTACTTAACCTGTTAGTTTTAACTTGACCTGATTATTCAGAATACAATGTGTCAGCGGCTTTGGAATCCTTCATAAACTTAGTGATTCTAGCATGACTTTTCTGAATTAAAAGAATTTTTGTTGCACAATATAAAACCTATTTTTTGTTAAAAAAATCCAAAATTTTAGTTTTGAAATTTTTTTAATTAACTTCATAAATTATTAAGGATGCACTGAATAGTGATTTTGCCCAAATACCAAATATTCATCATCAGACTACAAATGAACCAAATAATGAATATTTGGCCAACTGAACAGCAATTGTTAGGTTGAATACTCTTATATTTCAAAATTTAAAGACATTAAAATGCTAAATTTTAAAGCAATTTTAAGTAGTGTTTAATACAGAAACTTACATAATGTCTGCAAATTGAATTAAAATATATTCTTCAAATTGATGATCTTTGAATTTTCTGAACGCGCAAATTCTTTTCTACTATGATTGCAATTAAATCAATTTTTAATTATTTCTGTATTATTCAGAAATATAAAGCAGCAGCAGGATATGGTGACTTGTAGTTTGCTTGTCAGAACTACGTACTTGAATTGCATATCCTTTAGTAAAAATCCATACAATATACTATCATTTTATACGTGTAACTATACAACTTTTTAAGTTTTGAAAACTAACTCATATACTAGTGGTTTTAACTTATATTTATTTAAATGAAATTAAAGTCTACTCCTTAAAAAATAGTAATATCAAATATAGATATATTATTAGTGGCATAATGAAAAAAAAAAAAGGTCCATGGGCTAGGTCAACTTTGAAATAAAAGCAATAAAGTGAAAAAATTCACTTTTATTATATTAAAAAATATATTTGTTTTATAGCATATTCTATACAGATATAAACATTAGTAGTATATTTAAAGAAGTCTTTTTTCAAATAAAATTACTAAAAATTATGATAGATTAAAAAAAAAAAAATCAATCTTAGAGATATTATAGCAATCATCATTATTACAAGAAAATTTGCAATCACATCAAATTTAAACTTCATGTTAACTCAAATTATAAAAACATTCAGGAACTTGCAAAACTAAGTTTTCCTTTTTTTCAATCTCAAACATAATTTGAAGCTGTAAACATTTTTCGATGCTACAAATTAACCAGAAAATTAAGTATTATTTAAGTTCATTAGTGAATTAGTGTCATATGCTACAAATTTATTTTCAAATTTTAAACCCTTTCCTTTATAATGCATGCATATATAAGGAAATATTTTCCCGCTTAGGATAAAACAGAAGTGATTTTCATTCAATTAGATACTTTTTTTTTTTTAAAGAAATTTGTCTATGGCACTGATTATTAAAAATATTGTTATTAATACATTTTTTTTTGCCCCCCCCCCCCCAAAAAAAAAAAAAAAAAAAAAAGCTAATTAGTATTATGCTAATAGCATGAATGCTGAATAAAACTATGCATTTGTTATTATAAATATATTTTATTGTTTTCAAACTTCAGGCGACTAGTATTTATATGTTATTAGATTATATATCTTTATGTGCATTACAAAACATCAAGCTCTTGAACAAGAAAAAAAGAACAATTTAACTAATTAAATTAACTAAAACCATTGAAAAACATTGCCTATAGCTTTGCAGTAATTCATAAAACATATTAAAAAATTGTTCCATGTCATAAAATTAAAAATATGTTAAACATGGTAAAATAAAACTAAACATTTTGTATTCCTATGAAAATATTTATATGTGTTTTATAATTTTGATTTTTAAAATATCAAAATTATTAGCATAATTAATCATATTTTACAAGCATTATTTATCAATTTAAAAAATATCACAAAAGAAAGAGGTCTAAAAAATTTTAAGCATGTGGAAAAACATACTTGTTAAAATAAACTTTATAAGTAAGAAACAAACATAAAGAAATATCAATTGAAAAAATAAAATGTATCAAAATGCTACATTAAATTTTTTAGTACAAAATGATCATAATTGTGCATGCATATAATTAAATATAGAATCAATTTTAGAGTAAATTAGAATTCTGATCTCTCTGGTGCAGTAGTTTAATGTGTCAATTTACATTTGTTGTAGATATACACATATAGACGTGTGTATTCACTTATATGTATATATATTCACATATACAGTGGCAGTCAAAAGTTTTCAGCCAGTTAGTTAGTTTCATTTATTGACTAGAAAGTTTCATGGACCATAACCACAATTGCTTCAAATGTTAGGAATATGTAAATGATTTCTGACCATGTGATAATTTTGATTGGATACTAAAGACAGTTCATGCAAAGGGGTAAAATTCGAAATTCGTATGTGCAAAAGTTCGCTCATCATTTGTTAGTTTTTTTTGGTTGGTAAAGTATTTTTTGGTGGTGCTTGTGAATGAATCAATGTGAATAACATAGTTTAAATCCAAAAATGAAAAGTTCAACATTTATTGTTTGTAAATTAATTTGTTTGTTGTTAAAGTCCAATCTTCTTGAGATATTACAGCAAAGTTATCGATTTAAAATCGCCTGTGAACGATATTTAAAAATAAATAAAGATGCCCATGGCCTTTAGAACTTTCAGATGTCTGGAAGATCCCAGAAAATGACTACTCTTGTGGACAGAATTATCAGGAGAAAAATAATTGATGTCTCGTATAAAAATTCTTTAATAATATCTTGCAATTTCCGGAATAAAAATATTGCTGAAATAAGTCGGTCTACTGTGTCAAGACGCTGACGTGCTACAGAACTTTATGGGAGAATCAGTGTTTAAAAAATTTTCGTAAGTTAAAAAAAAAAAAAAAAAAAAAAAAAAAAATCGATGCACCCGACTGCCGTTTTCCAAGGAAAACAAAGTCTGGTCAAGTGGAACTGGACAAAAGTACTATTTTTCCATCAATCAAATTTCAAATTTTTTTGGGAGTGATGGCAAACTTATTTCCAGTAACCTAACAACAAAATATATGATTTGGCATGTGTTATTCCTACAATGAAGCATGGCGGAGAACATGTTATGCTGTAGGGAGTATTTTCTTCAAAAAGTGTTGGATCATTATTTGAAATCCACAGTAAGAAGAAGGATGCTATGTATAAAAATATCTTGCAAGATTATTTGCTGTCTTATGAGAGGAAAAATTGTGGTTGCAACTATTTGTTTAAATATGTTTAACTATTTGTTTTCTTGGCTTAAAGGATGTATGCAAGCTCAACAAACAGTGGCTTTTGCACAAATAAATTTCTCTTTTGAAATGGTCAGCCCAAATGCCCGACATGAATCCAATGGAGAATCTTTTGAAAAGATGTTGGCGAACATGTTTGGAACTATAAATATTCTATCTCAGCCGAAATTTCCAAAAAAAATATAAGAAATGTGGTAAAAACGTACCTTAGACAATTTTAACCATTGATTGTATCAATGTCACATTGCTATTCCGCAGTTCTTATTTTTAGAGGTATGCTGCTAAAATACTAATTGTAAAGGTTGTTGATCACTGTTATTTTCTATTACAATACCTTTTTTTTCTAAACTTGTGAAGGTGGCCAACTTGAGAACATGCGTTTTTCTTTGTACTTTATTTTGTCAATTAAATTTAATGATATTTATATGCTTGTCCATAAATAAGTTTCTAGCTATTGTGTCAATAAAATGTATAAGTATCATTTTGAGATTCCTCTTTGTATGCGTATACTTACAAATTAACTAAAAATTTTTTGCTGGCTAAAAACTTTTGACTGCCACTGTATGCACAGTAATATATAAATGTATATATATATATATATAAATACTTTTTAAATGTAACCAAAGTAATTACATATAGTGTTCTCGCTGGTTTTTGACCAACATTAGCGGCTTGGCAAATAATAAATAAAAAATAGTAGCCAAATGAAAAAAAAGTTTGCTAAATAGATTTGCCGTGGAACACTGAAAAATGCATCTTTAAATCCCTATTGTATCCTTAGTAAACAATATGTTCTAAAGTAACCTATTTTCTTGTAATCTGTTATAAAAAAGAAATTTGACTATCTGCTATAGAAACTATAAGTAATTGTTTCAGACATTCTTGTAGCAGTCGTAATAAAAGTTCAAAACAGTTATCTTTGATTTAAGTTGTGAATATGTACACTAAAATGCACTATAGCAATTTGATTCTAATTGATTGACAAAATTGTCCTTTCTTTGATATTTTCTATGTAATTAAGTAGCATGGTAAATGGCTAATCTCAGTGCCACAATACAGCAAAAATGTTCTCTATTTGAAACTTGATGTGAATAATTTTGTTTGTGTTTTTACTGGCACAGCGCTGTCACATAGACAGTAATACTAACAATGTAGAACTATTGCATAATGCTTTTTGTGTCTTTGTCTGTTACTGAATAGAATTGATGTTGGCTTAGTGTCTCTCTATATAAAATAAGTGGCACAATGCAATTTAACATATAAAGCAACATCAATTGCTCTATAATGCAGATAAGAATTTGACACACGCATACACCAAGAGCAGAATTTGAGCACTCGCAATTTGGTGAACCAGATTGTTCGTTTATTCGTAAAATAAAGCAATTTGTCATGATTTGGCCCAATGGTAAGCAGCAGCGTATCTTATATTATAATACGAGCAAAAATTATGTTTGTGTGTGTAAATTTTATCTCAAAAACTGCTCTAATGATTTTCACAAAATTTTGTATTTTACCATTTTCGGGCACGAGAAAATCATTGCGCTTGGTCACATGTTCGAGAAAATTCGATTAGTGGATCATTTTGAGTTATAATGGGTCAGGGTTAAGCTATTTATAACTAAAGAAAGGCTGGTTCGATTTTAACGAAATTTTGGATACAACCATTTTTTGACGCAAGAAAATTATTGGGTTACGTCACAGGTTCATGAAATTTAGATTAGTGGGTCATTTTTGGGTCATTATGGGTTGAACCAATTTTATCTAAAAAATGGCTCTAACATTTTTGACCAAATTTTTTATTCTGCTGTTTTGGATTACGAAAAGCTCATTGAGTTAAGTCGCATGTTAGAGAAAATTTGATAAGTGGGTCATTTTTGGGTCATTATGGATCACGCTAATTTTATCTAGAAAATGACTAGCATGGTTTTGGCTAAACTTCATATTCTTTTGTTTTCAAACTCCAGAAAATCATTGGGCTAGGTCACATGTTTATGAAAATTGGATTAATGGGTCATTTTGGTCATAAAGTGTCTGAGTTAAGCTATTTATATTTAAAGAACTTTAATCGATTTTAATGAAATTTTGTATGTAACAGTTTTTTGACATGTAAAAACTAATGGGCTAAGTCTCATGGGGGAGTCACAAAGGGGGAATATTATACATCCAAATGATTTGCGGAATCGAAGTACAGAAAATAGGAACCGTGGATATATAACAAGATGAGGTCGTCTTGTAAGACAACATTATCATTTCAGAGATTATGTTGTAGTTGTATAATGTTAAAGGGGAGGTGCTATATATAATTTTATTTAATTTATACTGCAATTTGTGGTGGAGGTGTTATATATTATTATTATGTGGCAACATATTATTATAACCGAATGAATGGCAGCACTGTGTGTTGTTGAGTTTGTATAATTTGCTAGTTGAAGCTAAGCAGCATATCGAAACTTATCTTATTAAATAAATAAATGCTGTACTTAATAAAGTAGGTATTAATTTAAAAATTGAACAATATGGTTTTACAAATGCATTTTGCATGAAATATGTAATGAATAAGGACATCAATTTACTATTTTTTGATGTTATGTCAGTAAATGAAAAAGCCTCAGATGAGAAAAATCCTATGACTGCATGTGTGTGACTCTCGGAATTAAAATGCATTGTTTTTCTCATTGTTAATATTTTTTAGTTTTTTAAAGTGGTAAATAATTTTTTTTAATTTTTATTTTTTATTTTATTTTATTTTATTTTATTTTATTTTTTTATGGAATTAAGATGTTTACCATCAAGTTTTGACAGGTTTCATCTAATTAACTTTAAAATAGTTGTAACATTCAGTTATTCAATACGAAAATAAATATTGGTTTTTCTATAATATCATATTCATTATAAGTTATATTAAATTTTTTTTAACCTTTTATGTTAATGTATAACTTTCCTTTTTAGATGCGTGAAAAAACTAAAGTTCAATTTAAAAACAGAATGAGCTTCCCTGACGATGAAAGTTTGATCAAGTCAGAGAAGGAAAAAGAAGCACTATTATTGATGAAAAACTCTGCCTAACCTCATTCATGCACTCTAATGTATTTTATTGAAATGTCTCTTTAGTAATCGTTTTCTAATAGTATCTTAACAGGTACATGAACTTGATTATTGGTATTTGGACAAAACAAGGCTCCAAAAATAATATCAATTAAGTATGAATTTCAAAGGAATTTGTATAAACTCTAATTATGTAATATTTGTAAAATATTAGTTACATTAAAAATATATATGTAAATATGTTTTTTTTATTGCATTGAATGCAATAAATCGTTATTTAGAAATAAACTTTTTCATATTTTTAATGTATTTTGTCATTTTATCATTTTGCTATACATTTTTGTTTTTATTCTTGTTTCTGTACATTTTCTGCTTTTCAAAAGTTTTCTTAGTCATCTCTAGTGTTATACCATACTGATAAACACTAAAATGCATGAAAGCCTCCCACAATTACTGTTGATATGCTCAAGATGCACTTTTGTGTACATATATTAAGGTGTAAGTATCATCTGTCATATATGCAACTATTTGAGTTAGCGATTCTATTTACAGGGCTGATAACCACAGTTGAATCCTGCTAAATTAAAATATATTAGATCCATTCTTCTGGATCTTTAAGTTAGCTTATAGTTTGAAAGTTGTGGTCTTGTCAAGAATTATATTTTTCCTCTTTAATATTTCAATTTGAAACATAGCTCTCAAGCAAATAAAGTATTAAAAAATGTGAAATGTGTTAAATGTAGATGGCACAAAAATTTGTGAGGAGAATTTCAAGGAAAGAGACAGTAATAGTAAAAATAAAGGAGGAAAGTTCCTACTGATCAGTGACAATTATATGGCATATCCAGCAGAAATCAGTATAATAGAGATAAGCATATATGAGGAGCCCAGAAGCCAAGGGGTACAAGTGACAAAATGTCAATTTGGAGTAAATTGAGTTTAAAGATAATTGATGTTAAATTGGAACATTGATAACAATTGACTAAATTGAAATAGAAAACATCTGCTTGTTGCATTCTAATCTTTGAACTCTCATTTCATTAACTGTTAAAAAAATAGTGTACAATTTTCGTTAAATGTATAATTAATCAGTATTGTTTGTTTTTCGAATAAAGTGGTTTATCTCTATAACTCCCCAAATAATCAGAAAATGACCTATATTTCTTTACCTGAAATGAAAAAAGCATATTTCCAGATACCCTATGCACTTAACTCATTTTTTTCAATTTTGTCACTTATACCCCTTGGCTTCTGGGCTCCTCATATATATTCTTGAATGTGGCAATCAGATAAATATGTTAATTTTTTTTACAGATGTCAAATCTATTTTTCTTTCTTTGAATGAGTTATTGTATAGTGCTTAAAATATATGTACCAGAAGACGTTTGTTAATGAAATTCTTCTGACCTTAGATTAAACAAAACTCCATTAAAAAATCAATTTATTAAAAATCGCAAGACTATTGTATTTCCATTCATAGTTTAGAAGATATTTACATAAAATGAAAAGATGGTGTTTCACATAATATACTGATTTTCAAAACATTTTTATTGGATTAGATGAGGCACAGTACAGAATATTATCCTTAAAAATTATAAATTTGTCTCAATTATATCAGTATATATATATTTTTTAATTTAAGTATATTTTATAAATTTGATAATGATATTTTATTTACATTATTTTTTTTTATTGGCTTTTTTTAGCTTAACTAAAAACTCTAAGATCTGCTTTAGCTTATCTGCTCATTTAGTGTTGATGTATAATGCTCATTTAATATCAAGAATGATTTTCTACCTATTTAAATATCTATAGTGAAGCTTCAGTCAATTTTCTCATGCGTAACATGCAAATGTTTATTACAATTGCTGTAGTAATACTGAATCATATGTCAAGTCATATTGCTTATTTTGCATCGAAGTATTTTGATACATGAGGAAAACACCACTCTGGATATTTAAAACTGTAAAAATTCAACTTCATATTGAAAGCATACTTTAACAACGACTCCAATTAATATAAATATTAATACACACAAAAAAAAATAATTACATAAAATATTTTTGAAATACTGCTGAAAAACCATTAATAATACTGTTGCAAATATTTTTTCCAGCTACTAATACATTTTGGTAAGTGTAAATAAAATATTTTAGATACAATTCTAAGAAATCATTAGCAAATTTACTGCTTTAACTCTTGTACTGTTGCAAAGAACTTTCTGGTGAGAATACAAAACCTGTTTTAGATACAATATTAAAAAAATACTGGTAATTTTTCAGACTCTACTTTTATAAATATTAAGTATATTTATAAAAGTAATTAAGTAATATATTAAGTACATAAAATATTTAAAGTGCATTCCTGAAAAAAAATCATAGTAAATGCACTGTAAAGTCCCTCCCAAATTCACAAAAAAATTCTTAGTAACTGTACTAAAAAATCCTTTGTAAATGTACTGAAAATCATTAGAAAACTTGCGAAATATTTTTTAAAAAACACCTTAAAATTTCCTTACTATGTTACTCTCTAAAAAATTGCTAGTATGTTTACTAAACAATATTTAGTACATTTATAAAAATTAATTTGAGAAACTTCCTTTAAAATCATTAGTAAATTTACTAAACAATCCATAGTAAGTTTACAAAGAGTTCTTGGAAAACTCCCTAAAAAATTGTTACAATGTTTACAACAAGATCATTGATAAACTTATTAGAAATTCTTTACTAAACTCCCTTAACTATCGTTAGCAAGTTTACCAAACAATATTTAGTAAATTTATAGGAGTTTCATTGGAAAAGTCTCTAAAGAATCCTTATTTCGTTTATTAAACAATATTTAGTAACAGTTATTATAAGCAACTTTTATAATTTTACATTATTTTCTTTTGTTGCGGTTACAGAAAATGTTCTAGACCAGAGGTTCCCAAAGTGTACTCCGCGGAGCCCTCGGGGCTCCGTCTACACTTTTCAGGGGCTTTGCGGCGTTCCAAGAAAATAAACTCAACATGAAATAGATTAGCATATTACAAAATAAGTTTTTTTGAACGCATGTAGGAATTTGTGTGTGTGTGTGTCAAAAATAAACACTTCAATCACTGGGTTGAAAAATACATCTATTAAAATATTAATTAGCTTGTTAAATTCATGTAAAAAAATTTTACTACTTATGTATCCATTTTCTATGTAATATTTTTTGTTTGAAGTATTTTTTTTTAAATTTATGCATTGAATGTGTTTTAAAAATTCGATTCAAAATTTCAGTTTTTTAGTTTTAGTTATTTAAATCTTGCAGCCTATTTTTGATAATTATATTTAATTTTTAAAACAATGTTTATTGCTTACAATGTAGTTTTTTTTATAAGATATTGTATCATTTAAAGCATCTTACTAGATTTATTTTATATTTCTGTATATTGTGTATAATTTTTTTACATAACTTTATTTTCATTAATCTGTTTATGTTATTTGTATATTTAATTTTTCTATACCATTTTTCATAGTAAAACAATGTTTATAGATTAAAACGCCTTTTTTTTGTGACAACTTGTCTCATTTAATAAAACCCTCTTTAGATTCATTTAATATTTGTGTACGTGGTGCATATAACTTTTTATTTTCTTTCTGTAACTTTAATTCTTTTAATCAGTTTATTTTATATTTATTAATTCTTAGACTTTTAAATTTTCTATGCTGTTTTACATAATTGTATTTATTTTTAAAGCAATGTATGTAGCTAAAAACGCATTTAAAAAATGCGTAAACTCCTTTTATCATTTAACAATCCCTCTTTAAATTTTTGTTTTAATTGGTCTCTGCAATGGTTAAGATTTTTATGTTATGATGCCATATTTTCCTATAAAAAAATAAGGCAGTAGTATTAAGTATATATATACATATATATTGGTTCTTTACATTCGTCCTCTCACTAACAATCTAAACTTTTGCTCAGCTCCACGCCTTGCTTAGAATTTTCGTCAATGAGTACTCGCCTTGATATGCGTTTAAAATCTCCCATACATCCCGTTTTGTTAGTACAGTTTTCTACTAGCTAAAATTCTTTTAACAATAGTTTAACTGTAATAACGTGTAATTTTTAATTTTATATCTAGTTTGAACTAAAAACAATGGGGAAAGAAAGTTTCTTCCTAAACTATAATTAATAGCTAAAATACTTCAAATAAGACACACACATACACAAAATAAACGATACTGCACCTAACAATACCAGTTATTGATTTTGCCCCGCCTACTTAAACACTAAAATAATGATCTGCTTCTAAATGTAGTTTTAAAAAATTGTTCAAAAGAATAAGCTCAGGGGGTGATTCTTTTTCGTTGCATGTTTAGAGGTATCAGAAACGTAAAGAAGATCGAAAAAAGAATACTTAATAGCATGACTTTATTACTGGTGGGCGGGACTAGGGTAAACATGTTGTATAATTACTCATGGGCGACTGGTCCTAGGCATTTTCTTTCTTTTTGTGAGTAGCCTATTGGGATTTTACAGAGATCTTACTCAGTAAACGAAAACTGTACAACTTACCTTTTTTTTTTGTGTGTGTGTGTGTGGTTTTTGCCGTAAATAATAATAGATTCATATAAGCCCCAATGAAATGCATGGCACAGACAGGATTACCATTTTGATCTTTTTTCTTCTTATATGAAATCTCAAATGAGTTCTTGTATGAAATCTCAAAAGAAGATTTATTTTTAAATGGATGCTATTCCACCCTTTAACAGTATTGCTGTAATGTTGCTCAGATAAGAGGAGTTTGTTTTCTTTGTTACTAAAAGCTTTCAGAAACCACAAATTATTTTACTATATTTTTTGCTGTATTTGGCAGACACATTTTGGTTACAGAAGGTAGATATTTTAATATAAAGAAAGTTGTTTTTAGGCCTTATTTTTAACTTATTGTGTTTAATAATAGTAATATTAAATAAAACTGTTAAAGGGTTATATAACAGAAAATTTTATTTTCAAAATTTCTTACACGAATTGAGAATTTCTGTATCAAGAAAAGGACCAAACTGAGAACCTTGGCCCCATATGGGAAACTGCTGATTCAGACTCTTATCCAACAGATCTCTGCTCCACAATCATACATTAATTTGTAAACCATGTAGTACCATGGATTAAGGGGCTCTGCCCACAGAAATTCTTCCCAGAAAGGGCTCTGCAAGCCAAAAAGTTTAGGAACCACTGTTCTAGACATCACAGTTACTTGGAAAATTCTAAATAACCTTACAAAAAAAAAGTTATGACAATTTTTTTTTCTTTAGTGTTACAATTGGTGTGACAATTTTTCTTTTAGTCCGCTATAAATGTCAACTTTCTGCCAGAACTGCTCCGAGTCCAGTTCAGTCCATTCAAAAAAGCTATTGACTCTGCCCGGTATAAAACATAAAATTTTGTGCCAGCCTGCACAAAAATGTAATCAACTCGACTCATCCTGACCAAGCTTGAAGCCAAGGTTTTTATGCCTATGAGATTAAAATTGTCTCCTATGAGAAGTTTTTATAAAAAATACTTATTTCATACTTTTATTTCATGTTTATATATTTCATTGAAAAAAACAACTTGATCTGTGATATCTATTTTTTTAATGCATCTCTGCTTATATGTAAATGTTTTAGTTGCCATTAATATGGTTAATCCATATCCTATGACTTGGAGATGGAATCTTTTTCTTTTTAAACTTATACAATAAAATCTAAGACGGTACCTCATAGAAAAGAAGAAAACTCCAAGAAAATTCCCCTCATAGTAGTTCATCCATTGCCTGTTTTAAATGCATGATATTATTTTCACAGGTGCTATTGCACTGATTTTACGTAGATCCGTAGATCAACGTGTTTTATTTATCAACCACTTGAAAAATGGTTGTTACTTTTAGTCTAGAGATACTGACACATATCTGAATTCCAGTGGCGCAGCCAAGGGGGAGGTTTTGGGGTTAAAACCTCTTCCAGAGCTAGGAAAGATCGTTATAATTACACTTGTATGAATCAAAAGCAAACTTAATATTTAAATGTTTTGGCATATTTCGGAATCCTCCGCTTTATTGAATCAGATTTCATTTAATAAAGTGATTCAATTAAATGGCGAAAATTCTACTTAAAACTGTGAAAGTGCATATCACGTGGATTAGTTAAGTAAAAATTGGTTATTTGAACTAAATCATTTTTCTGAGATGTATTATGCTAAAAGAACGATGATTTCCTGTCACACAGATGCGCTTTCAGTTTAAGTATTATACAGTGGATATTCTAATTAGTACTGAATCTATTAACCTGCGATTCAAACAACCGGCAAACACCTTTATCAGAAACTCAAAACCCCACCTAAAACCAAATTCTGGCTGCACCACTGCTGAATTCTTGTGATGTCCAGATTTTATTCATTTTTAGATTGGTCCATGTTTAATGTCCAGAAATGAAATTTTTCTGTCGTCATGATGACAAGAAAAAGTTTTAAAAACTTTAATAATAATAATAATAATAATAATAATAATAACTTAGAAACAAATTGAGATACAGCTTTCAAACAAACTGCATTTAAAAGTACATTTCCCCCACAATACAATGGTGTAAAAATTGAAAATGTGTGATGTTTACTAGCTTAAAATTTGCAGTACTGAAAATTGTAAAACTGAAATTTCATTTAAAATTTGTTTATGATTAGTCCGGGAATATCAATGTTTAATCCATGGCGTATGTATTATATGACTCTCTTATTACATAAACCACATTTTGATCATTATAAAAATGATGTCTATTTTTATTATTATTTTTTTAAATATAGACTTTATTTATTATTCTAAATTTTAATCTTTGAAAATATCATTTTCTAAATGGTCATTATAATTTGTTAAATTACAGTTTTATTTATTTATTTTGTTAATTATGGGATTATGTTGTAGGCAGGCCTTTTTTCACCAGTTTTACTGTACTTTAATTTTATTGCCTAGAAATGTAACTACCATCGTAAAAAATACGGAAAATAAATGTATCAATTTTAATTGTGGAATAATACTGATTGATAAACGCAAACTTGACTCATTTTTAAGAAATTGAGCTTGAATTTGAATTTCTTCTTCTTTTTTTTTTTTTTCTCTGAGTGTGGCCAATACTGCTTGTATTGTAATCAAGTAAGTAGATTTGTGAGGTATCCTTATTTAGTTGTGTAGTTTTTGGTTATATTTGCTTTATTTATTCAGAAAATATTGAACCTTTTTTTTTTTTTTTTTTTTTTCACTATAATACTTTTTTATGGTAATTTAGACGTTCTTTAAATTTTCATTTTTGGAAAGAAAGCAATGCATTTGATTAATAGATTTAAATAATAAATTATGGATGCTGAAAATTTTAGCAATTAAAAATTTTTCTTTTGTATCATGCTATTCGAACACACACAAAAGAAAATTGCTTACATGAATATATATTGTTATTATTATTATTATTATTATTATTATTATTATTTACATATATTTCTCTTAGTTTGGATACTATGACAAAGTAAGCATTTACACACATTTTAATTATGATTTTGGATAGCGTGATCCAAAAGGTAAATTAATTTATTAAAATAAACACATTTAATACATAATATAGGCTCAGTGAAAGTGCGATATGTTTAATAGCGTATATTGAAAAAAAAAAAAATGTTATTTTAGTGTTTAAATATACTTTAGAAGACAAAATAGGAATACTTTAATGGAATTTTAAAACAAATCCTTTAAAGTCACGTCACGAGCTCATTCGAATTTTGATATCATTTCTTTTAAAATTCATATCAATTTATGAGAGATGTTGAAAAAAAAAATCAGTGAGTGACTTTCATATGTCTTTTCATGAGTAAAATAATGTTTATGCTGTGATTATACGTAAAATGAAAATAATACTAAGTTATTATTTTTAATTAACAAAAAAGCGTCACTCAGAATTTCATGTTATTTTTAAGATCCAAAAAGTTTTGAGCCACAAGCTTTTAACCATTAAGGTTGTTCACAACTGCTTCGCTCAACCAGCGCAAAACTTTTTGACACGTTTACAAATTCATTTTTTAACTGAGAGATATAGAATTACAAGGCATGACTTTGGAAGCGTTTTCGAATCGAACTTAGTTTTCAGTTTTAGGATAATTAAACTACCAATCGCGTTATAAGCGATTCGATCACGTGGTCACGTTTTTTTTCTCCTGCTTTTCGACCAGTTTTTCTGCTTTCGTCAGGAAATGTAGTTCAAAAAGCCAACTTTGACGACTTGTTCTTGACTATTGTGTCTACAAAAAACTAAGTGCAATTAGATAGTTTCTGAACAGCAACTTCTGCTAGATTCATGCATATCCGAACAAAAACAAATTAAAACTTTTGTCACAAAGTCGCCCTTTTTGATTTAAGAACACCCTTAGGATTTTTGTATTGGTTATTTTATACAGAGGAAACGTTATTTTCTATTATTCAGAGAGACTCTGACCCATAACAAGAACCTAGTTTGCACAAGGCCTTCATTTGTCTGATGCGTGGGCGGCCTCTGATTCTAATCATTTATATAAAATCATATGCAATCCACAACCCTAAAATCAAATCCGCTACCCTAAAATTGGCAAATGCCTGCAATCTGCACATCATCACATTCGTAAACAATGAAATTTTCAGTTCAGATGGTGAGACGAAATTACTGATTTTTATTTTTATTAATTCTGTATATACAGTAAACTCCCTCATATTCGCAACTCTCTAAAATCCGCACATAATACATAATTTACAGATGTAAACAATGAAACATTCAGTTCAGAAGTAGGTGCAAAATTTGAGTTTTTTAGTTTTATATCAATTCCATACATTTTTTAAATTTGTAATTTTGTTAAGGTTATTAAATTCATGTTTTTTCATGAAGAAAAAATCATTTATTTCTGAAAAATATCAAGATATTGCTGATGTCATTGTAATCACAATCTTACCAAATATATTTATGCATTAATCAAGCTTTTTCAGTTATTAAGTCTGACTAAATCTGAAAGCTTCGTTATTTTATGATTCTGGTGTGAATTAGTAATGTACCTTTATGAAACAAGTTTCAGTGAATAATTTAGAAAAAACACATTTCATCTTTATGATGAATATTTAATTGTACATTTATTGATTATTAACTTGACCTTTGCTTTTAGTATTTTAATCATTTTAAAAATTATCTAAATTTTTATTATTTTAGTTTATTACTCATTTTAATATTTTAGTATATTGTAAGCATTCATTATATTTTTCATTGCATTTTTAATTACATTGAAATCTCATTAAAAAAAATATAAACAAAGCAATGACCAAAAATCCGCAAAATTCAAAAATCCATACAAGCTTTAGTCCCAAGCTGTGCGGATTTGAGAGAGTTTAGTGTATTTAAATAGTAATTTTTGATAATATAATTGAACTCGTGATTTTTCATGAAGGAAATATTAATTTATTTCCGAAAAAATAAATAAATAAATAAATAAATATCACTGATAATTACAATATTTTTTTAATCAAATATATTTATTTATTAATCAATTTTTTGTTATTAAGAGGTATATACAGCTTCCTTACTTTGGTTTTTATGCGAAATAACAAAGTACTTTTATGAGGAAAATTTCACTGAATAAATCAAAATAATATATCTGATATTTATTATGCATATTTAATTATAATAATGCATTATTAATTGTTTATTTAACTTTACCTTTTTATAATTTAATCATTTTTAAAATTAGCTTACTTTTTACCTTATTCCATTACTTTACTTAATTATTTTAATATTTTACTATATTGCAAGCCTTTATTTATAATTTTGATTGCCTTATTAAATTAAAATTACTGTTTAAAAAATGTAAACAAAGCAATGACCAGAAATCTGCAAAATTCTAAAATCTGCACAACCTCTGGTTTCAAGCTGTGCGGATTTGAAGGTGTGAACTGTTAAGACTTATATAAAACTTCCTTACTTTATTATTTTTATGTGAAAAATTAGGGTACCTTTATTAGGAAAGCTTTACTGAATAATTCAAAGAAAATGTATCTGATACCTTTCAGGGAGTATATCAGATCGATATCCAATAACTGTTGTGCATTGGAATCGACATAACAAGAAACTTTATATGTTTTTACCCCAGATCTTCTTCTTGAACTCGCATTATTTGACCTTAAAATTATTCATTTCTATTTCATAAGTGTGTAGATGTACTTGCCCAGCCTTAATTCTTGTGGCTTGCTGCAAACAAACCCTTACTACAAGAAATATGTTAACTTTGCGTTAGTTTTGCCTGTACCGTTTTTAGCTCACAGGCTATCATAGCCTGAGAGCTTATGTGCCCGTCCGTTCTGTATGTATGTGCGTATGTGCGTAACGCGATAACTCATGATAAAAATATCGGATCCACTTGAAATTTTGTATGTAGGTATATCCTGACAAGGCGCTTCCCTGATTAGTTTTTGGAGTTCATTCGATATGTATAAGAGGGGGAACGGGGGGCTCATGCCCCCCGTTAGTTGATATAAATGGGATTTTCATGCAGAATTAAGTTTTCGTTCAAAATTTAGATTAGGATCATTCTGATGAGGCGATTCCGTGACTGTTATTAGGTGTTCATTGAATAAGTATAAATAGGGGGACAGGGGTTCTAATGCCCCGCCCCCCTTAATTTATAGAAATGGAATTTTCATGCAGAATTAAGTTTTCGTTCAAAATTTAGATTAGGATCATTCTGATGAGGCGATTCCGTGACCGTTATTAGGTGTTCATTGAATAAGTATAAATAGGGGGAACAGGGGTTCTAATGCCCCCCCCCCGTTAGTTGATATAAATGGGATTTTCATGCAGAATTAAGTTTTCGTTCAAAATTTAGATTAGGATCATTCTGATGAGGCGATTCCGTGACTGTTATTAGGTGTTCATTGAATAAGTATAAATAGGGGGAACAGGGGCTCTAATCCCCCCCCCCCGTTAGTTGATATAAATGGGATTTTCATGCAGAATTAAGTTTTCGTTCAAAATTTAGATTAGGATCATTCTGATGAGACGATTCCGTGACTGTTATTAGGTTTTCATTGAATAAGTATAAATAGGGGGAACAGGGGCTCTAATGCCCCCCCCCCGTTAGTTGATATAAATGGGATTTTCATGCAGAATTAAGTTTTCGTTCAAAATTTAGATTAGGATCATTCTGATGAGACGATTCCGTGACTGTTATTAGGTGTTCATTGAATAAGTATAAATAGGGGGAACAGGGGTTCTAATCCCCCCCCCCCGTTAGTTGATATAAATGGGATTTTCATGCAGAATTAAGTTTTCGTTCAAAATTTAGATTAGGATCATTCTGATAAGGCGATTCCGTGACTGTTATTAGGTGTTCATTGAATAAGTATAAATAGGGGGAACAGGGGCTCTAATCCCCCCCCCGTTAGTTGATATAAATGGGATTTTCATGTAGAATTAAGTTTTCGTTCAAAATTTAGATTAGGATCATTCTGATGAGACGATTCCGTGACTGTTATTAGGTGTTCATTGAATAAGTATAAATAGGGGCAACAGGGGTTCTAATGCCTCCCCCCCCCTCTTATTTTATATAAATGAGTTTTTCAACCAGAATTTTTAGATTTCGTTCAAATCTCTGAATAGTTTTGGAAGTTTAATGGTTAAGTATAAAAGAGGGGGATAACTCCTTTTAAATTATATAAATGCTAAATGGGTTTTTATTAAGAATTATCTAATTTGCTCTGAATTTTGGATATAGATTTTTTATATGATAAAGCATGTCTTTGATAGTATAGGAGGTTCAATGATTAAGTATAAAAAAAGAGGAAAGAAGAGAGCTGTTTCCCTTTCTTAATTTTTTAACGGAATTAACCCTTGAAAATATAAGGCTTTAATGTACAATTAGTATTTGTAGCCTGTGAGCTCAATGCCATCAGTTTAACTGGGCAGTATTCTTTATTAGCTCACAGGCTATCATAGCCTGAGAGCTTATGTGCCCGTCCGTTCTGTATGTATGTGCGTATGTGCGTAACGCGATAACTCATGATAAAAATATCGGATCCACTTGAAATTTTGTATGTAGGTATATCCTGACAAGGCTCTTCCCTGATTAGTTTTTGGAGTTCATTCGATATGTATAAGAGGGGGAACGGGGGGCTCATGCCCCCCGTTAGTTGATATAAATGGGATTTTCATGCAGAATTAAGTTTTCGTTCAAAATTTAGATTAGGATCATTCTGATGAGGCGATTCCGTGACTGTTATTAGGTGTTCATTGAATAAGTATAAATAGGGGGACAGGGGTTCTAATGCCTCCCCCCCTTAATTTATAGAAATGGGATTTTCATGCAGAATTAAGTTTTCGTTCAAAATTTAGATTAGGATCATTCTGATGAGGCGATTCCGTGACCGTTATTAGGTGTTCATTGAATAAGTATAAATAGGGGGAACAGGGGTTCTAATGCCCCCCCCCCCCCCCCGTTAGTTGATATAAATGGGATTTTCATGCAGAATTAAGTTTTCGTTTAAAATTTAGATTAGGATCATTCTGATAAGGCGATTCCGTGACTGTTATTAGGTGTTCATTGAATAAGTATAAATAGGGGGAACAGGGGCTCTAATCCCCCCCCCCCGTTAGTTAATATAAATGGGATTTTCATGTAGAATTAAGTTTTCGTTCAAAATTTAGATTAGGATCATTCTGATGAGACGATTCCGTGACTGTTATTAGGTGTTCATTGAATAAGTATAAATAGGGGGAACAGGGGCTCTAATGCCCCCCCCCCGTTAGTTGATATAAATGGGATTTTCATGCAGAATTAAGTTTTCGTTCAAAATTTAGATTAGGATCATTCTGATGAGACGATTCCGTGACTGTTATTAGGTGTTCATTGAATAAGTATAAATAGGGGGAACAGGGGTTCTAATCCCCCCCCCCCCGTTAGTTGATATAAATGGGATTTTCATGCAGAATTAAGTTTTCGTTCAAAATTTAGATTAGGATCATTCTGATGAGACGATTCCGTGACTGTTATTAGGTGTTCATTGAATAAGTATAAATAGGGGGAACAGGGGTTCTAATCCCCCCCCCCCCGTTAGTTGATATAAATGGGATTTTCATGCAGAATTAAGTTTTCGTTCAAAATTTAGATTAGGATCATTCTGATAAGGCGATTCCGTGACTGTTATTAGGTGTTCATTGAATAAGTATAAATAGGGGGAACAGGGGCTCTAATCCCCCCCCCCCCCGTTAGTTGATATAAATGGGATTTTCATATAGAATTAAGTTTTCGTTCAAAATTTAGATTAGGATCATTCTGATGAGACGATTCCGTGACTGTTATTAGGTGTTCATTGAATAAGTATAAATAGGGGGAACAGGGGTTCTAATCCCCCCCCCCCGTTAGTTGATATAAATGGGATTTTCATGCAGAATTAAGTTTTCGTTCAAAATTTAGATTAGGATCATTCAGATGAGGCGATTCAGTGACTGTTATTAGGTGTTCATTGTATAAGTATAAATAGGGGGAACAGGGGTTCTAATGCCCCCCCCCCTTAATTTATATAAATGGGTTTTTCAAGCAGAATTTTCAGATTTCGTTCAAATCTCTGAATAGTTTTGGAAGTTTAATGGTTAAGTATAAAAGAGGGGGATAGCTCCTTTTAAATTATATAAATGCTAAATGGGTTTTTATTATGAATTATCTCATTTGCTCTGAATTTTGGATATAGCTTTTTTATATGATAAAGCATGTCTTTGATACTATAGGAGGTTCAATGATTAAGTATAAAAAAAGAGGAAAGGGGAGAGCTGTTTCCCATTTTTAATTTTCTTTCGAACGGAATTAACCCTTGAAAATATAAGGCTTTAATGTACAATTAGTATTTGTAGCCTGTGAGCTCAATGCCATCAGTTTAACTGGGCAGTATTCTTTATTTCCTTATCGCTTCTGATGATGTTTCCTGGTTATTCTCTCCCTTTTCGCATACAATCAAGTAATCCAGAATAAATAAAATTTTAGTTTAATAATCAAGTGCATAAATTTACCCACCTATAACACCATGGAATACGAAAAGGAAATAATAATATTTACATAACCAATTTTTTTTCTTTTTTTTTTTTTTTTTACACTATGGATAAGTTTGTGAATATATGTGATGGTGTTTTCGTCCCATCGGTGATCACGGACCAGAATCTGGGCGGTTGCTGCAAGACAATCTGAGGTAAGAGAATTTCCTTTCAAGTATTTATAAAATAAATAAATTCATTTAGGGGTTTCTCCGACAAGGGGCTTAGTCATTATAACTTCCAAATTTATAATTCCTATAACAATAACCAGTGTTAGATCGATAGATCTAATACTGTCGCGATCCAATACTGGCGAAACATCAATAACATTCATTTAATAACAGCTGATAATTTTTAAGCTATTTTATTATTGCCATTTCCAGGGGCTTCATTTGGAAGCAGAGGGTCTTTTTAGCACTTTTCAACAAAGTTGAAAAGTGCTTATGCATTCGGTTTGTCTGGCCGTCTGTCCGTTTGGCCGTCTGTTCGCACTCTAACTCCCGTAAATATACTCGGATTGCTATGAAATTTTTATACGTTATTGAGATTTACCCTAGCACTAACCCTATTGAAAATGAAGTATCTACTATGATTAGTTTATCTACAGAGAGAATCAAAAGTTTCCCATTACATTACGGCCTATGGGGAAAAATCGTTAATATACTCGGATTGCCATGAAATTTTAGGACGTTATTGACGTTTACCCTAGCACGAACCCTATTGAAAATAAAGTATCTTCTGTTATGTTTGGGAAATTAATAGATTCTCAACAAGCTATGAGAACATTTGAACGGCCGGCAAAAAAAAAATGGCCAAAAGGATTAGAGGTACTTTGTTTCTCGCAGCAAAACGACCATTCGGAAGTTTACCTTCCATCTCGCAGTGCAGCATCCACTCAACTGAACTGGCGGCACAGAGAGAGGGGAGAGGAAAGATAAAGGGTTACCGCAAACCCGGAATACGCCAAGTTGGCAAAGTTAGAATGGGGAAAGCGAGGAAAAAGAGGCCAAGCTACGTGTCAATGTATAGGGAAATATGAATTTAATAAGGAAAAAAATGATAATACACTTAAAGAAGGAAAGCCAAAGAAGGTGGCCAGGCACTTAACTGCTTAAATCACGTCACTTGTGGAATTTAATTTGATAGGCCAAAGGGAGGGCCAGATAAACGGAAGTAACCACCCATAGAACGATCGAGACATTTCTAGAAGCTTTTTAAACCGGAAGGAATGAATTCAAACAAGATTTTACCGTTTTAGAACATTCGATAAGCTACGTAAGGAAGAAATATTTACAGGAGAAGAGATAAAGAAACGAAATCGAAATAATATTTAAATTGAGAACATTAATAAAAAGGAGATGATAGGAAATAAAATAGTTAATACAATTGAATTAAAATAAAAATATGGCAGGGGTTATCGAGTAACCACCACATATCTATCCGGGCCTCCCCAAAAGAAAATATTGGAGAGATGACAAAAATTCAATAATTTTTTCATCGAGACAATATTTTCTAAAACATGTACAAAGATATAAAATAATCATACAAAATAAATGCACTAGAAATGGTTATATGAATACAAATAATTGTTTTACATGATATTAAATAATAATAATAATTACTATCATAGTAGTAGTCCTTATGCTCATACACAAAAGATAGCAAATATTAAAATAGAAGGTATACAAAAGGTAAGTTTCTTCCAGAGGTAGCTATCATGTATCAAAAATTGTTAAAGTCTATATATATATTTGCAAAATAACAGTCTTTAACTATTAGCAGTCTCTTGTTAAGCTGTGCAAATGCAATATGATAATAAAATACTTTAGCATATGTAAAAATATTTGAGTATAAAACAACAACATGTATATATATTTTTCAGTTGACATCAAAATGAACCATTCTATAACTGTATACACAAGTAGATGGTTTCAAATGACACATGTTAAATTCAATGAATTTCTAAGTTGAAAATTTGAAAAAGAAAAATACATACAAATGGTCAAGAGAGAGTAT
Organism: Maratus speculifer; assembly: GCA_964019185.1. Classification (NCBI taxonomy): domain Eukaryota; kingdom Metazoa; phylum Arthropoda; class Arachnida; order Araneae; family Salticidae; genus Maratus; species Maratus speculifer. The sequence continues at coordinate 311,091,870 of OZ025296.1, read as the reverse complement.
TTAGGCTCTCATAAAAATGTACATATATCAACATATAGTACCTTTTTAAGCTTTTAACTAATCTTAACTGAATAATTTTTGTATCATTCAATAACAACAGTTTCAAAGAAAAATATAACAAATTCTAAAAAGGCATATGTAAATTCGTAGAAAAAGGACAATGTTATTTTCCAATGAGAATAACAAGTTTCACAGAGAGAATGTTTATATACTCATAAAAGAATATTCTTGAACAACTTCAACATAAATTCAAAATAATTGTATAAATATTTTTAATACTACATTCAAAGTAAAAATTAAACAGAGGATATTTATACTCTGATAAAAGGAACTTATATGAATATATCAATCTAGCATATGACTTTGATAATGTCAACTTACAAACAAAAATCTATTATGTCAAAAATTTATATAAGATATTTTGAATATGTTTAATTGGCATATTCAAACCTTTTAAATAACAAGTGATCATTTTTTTTTGTCATATATCAGGTATTTGTTTTATATAAATATATAATGACTCAACCAATATCTTTGGATCCAAAGTATGATTATAGGATAACAAAAATCCCTTTTTTTTTGTTTACATCTTTATGAACTTTCAAATACTTAGAAACATACAAAAAATACTTATTCTGAATCATTTATTTTTCTATAGGTCAACAATAAGAGTAGAAGTATTAGTATGCATAAGTTTATCATTCATTTTCATTTCTTTTTTTTTTTTTTTTTTTTTTTTTTAATGTTAAAGGAGGTTAAATGTTAGAGCATGCATGCATTGTAAAAAGAAATTATTATATAAGTCACAATAGGGAAAATGATTTCATGAGTACTCATGTTTACCTTACATCAATTATAATTCACTTTTCTTAGTAGGATACACATTTGTCAAAAATAATTTTAAATAATGACACAATATTTTCAACAAGTATATAAAAGGACAAATTCTTTCTCAATTTAGCTCCAACTATTGAAATTAAAGGTTTTATAAGTACCAGTATATGGCATATTTGAGAGAATATACATATTACACTAATTATGGTTTATAAGAGAATACAGTGACTAGTGAAAAAAAATATTAATACATTACATATTTTGGAGGATGACAATTGCATTGCATCAAGGAGAAGATGACTTAAATAAAGAAGAGAAAAAAAAAATAACAGCTGCCTGCAGCTTGGAGGAAGAAAGCAAAAATTATACAGTCATTCTTCATACTCGAATATCAGTCGAACTAGTATTGACTGAATATGTTACAAATCAAGAGTCATCCTGGAAAAAGAAAAGAAGATTAGTTCATTTTTTATACATTTTATGAGTGCGAGGGCGAAGATCATAATTTTTATATTGAGTAGACTTGTTTCTAACATCATTGTGAGTGCTAACAGGAGGAGCCTGTGAATGTACCGATTTACACGAATATGAAGATGTTTGTTGGCACTTAGAAGAAGAAAGAATTTGAGGAGATGTGTTACAAGCAGCATCATGATTAGAAACTTGAGTAGGAAAATGTTGTCTCACAGGAGTAGAAGATGCATTATCAACAGCTGTTTGATCATGTGATGCATCTTTAGAAGAAACTGAAGGATATTGCAATGCATCCTTTCTTTTTTGAAGTTTCAAGATTCGATTAGTGTGAATCAACATTGGTGATGCTTGACTATTATTGTGATCTTGAATTTGAATAAGTACAGAAGAAATTATTTTCTTCACCATGTATGGGCCTTGTACTTTTTTGTTAAACACAGTGGGAAATTTTACGTAAACAATATCATTAACATTGATGTTGGCAAATTTTAATTTTTCTCTCGATTTCTGGTACACTTTTTGTCTAGAAGATTCGTTATTCTTGTAAGCTTGATAGTATATTTTCTCAATAACATCCATTAATTTATGGATTTCATAGGCAGTGTTAAGAATTTTCCAGGAAGCTTGAGTTTTGTAATTAGCATAAATGTCATTTACCTCTCTTCCAAAATGAAGAAGATTTGGAGTGAATTTTGTGGCTGGATGAGGTGTAGCATTATATATGGATTGGTGAATTTTTAGAGCAGTTGGTACATCAAATCCTTGGGAAGCCATTGTATTCACAGACGATTTTATTTGAGAATTACATCGTTCACTTAATCCGTTAGCCTGGGGATGGGCTACAGAACTGTGTTCCAACTTAATGCCAAGCTTTTTATTAAAATAAGAAAACATATCACTAGTGAACTGAGAGCCATGATCAGTGAGAGTTAATTCGGGTTTTCCATGAGTAGGAATGTAATGTAATAGAGCTTTGGTAACAGATTCAGCGCTAATGTTATTCAAGGCATATAATTCTAAATGACGAGAAAAGTGATCAATAACGGTCATGACATATTGGCGATTTCTCAATGGGCCAAGTAAATCCATAGAAACTTTTTGATTGGGAGCTGTCGGTAGTGGTGCTGGTAAATATGGAGCAGTATTTTTTTTTATGATTTTTGTTTACTAAACAAATTTCACAAGAGTTGACATAATTAATGGCATCAGAAACAAGGGTTTTCCAGGTAAATCTTTTCTTTAAATTAACAATAGTTTTATGAATTCCAGTATGAGTAATATGAGCAATTCTTAAGGCTTTTGCTCTAAGTGACAAAGGTAAAACAGCTTTATGTAGCTCAATATCTTCTGAAGAAAAATGTCCATTGTAGCAAAGTAAATCATTATTTGGATTAATATAATAGCCATTTAAACTTTTAGATTTTTTGTTAGCTTTAAGATCTTCATAAATTTTCTTAATTTTTGGATCTTTTTGTTGTTCAGAGAAGATGGTGTGATCAAGAATTTCTAGTAATGGGTCTTCATTATTGTCATTATTTGGAGGTGAAGAGTCACTTTGAAGATGACAGGTGTGGTGTGTCTTGTCAATTAAACCACATGGAAAATGAGGAATTTCATTATGTAAATCATTTTGATTGTCAACAATTGGTAGGGGTTCTTGTGTAGAAATAAGATCTGGATTATTATGGAGATCTTCAGTAGGAATGTGAGGTGTTCTACTCAGAAAATCTGCTAACACATTTTCTTTGCCTGGTATATGTTGGAATGTGTACGAGTATTCTGACAGTTCTAACATCCATCGAGTAGTAATATCGGCTGGTGATGTAGCTTTTTTATAATTATTAAGAGGTTTGGCGTCGGATAATAGAATAAAGGGTCGACCAAAAATATAGTATTTAAAAGCCGTTATGCCTTTTTAAATGGCATAAAGTTCCAATTTGATGGCAGGGTACTTACTGTCTTTCAGACTGAGACAAAGTTTTGGAATAATAGGAGATGGGTCTAAGTTCACCATCAAATTTCTGCATAAGAACAGCTGATATTGCTGTCTTTGATGCATCTGTATTAACATAAAAGGTTTCATTCCACTTTGGAAGATTGAGCATAGGTTTCTGAAAGAATATGTCTTGTAATTTTTTAAATGCATTTTCTTGTTCAGATTTCCAAGAAAATTTATTTTTAGGTTTAGTGACTTCGATGAGAGGAGTAATCAATTTAGCAAAATTAGGAATAATTGACCTATAAAATGAACATAAACCTATAAAACTTTTGGTTTGCCTCTTGGTTTTAGGCTTTGGAAAGGAAGTAATTTTTTAAATGTTGCTTGTAATAGGAAGTATTTTATGATCTGTGAGTTGGAACCCTAAAAAGTTAATACTAGTTTGCATAAAGGAACATTTTTCAGGAGACAGAGTAATGTTGTTGGCAATAAGAGTGTCTAAGAGCTTTGTGAGTTTCATGGTCATCTCTTCAAATGAATTAGCGCCAACCACAATATCGTCTTGGTATGCATAACACGAATCAATTTCAGATAATTGAATAACTGAATCAATTAATTGTTGAAAAGTGCTTGCAGCTGTCTTCAAGCCAAAAACGAGACGCAGGTAGGTAAAAATTCCCCATGGAGTAGTAAAACTGAGCTTATCTTGCATTTCTTTCGGTACAGCGATCTGCCAGTATGCAGAGGGCAAGTCAAGAGTAGTATAATACTTAAATTTTGATAATTGCACCAATAGGTTTTGGATTCTAGGAAGAGGATATGAAGATGGGATGATAATAGAATTTAGCAATCTTAAATCTAGAGCCAAACGATATTTTTGAGACTTCGACATATCAGTTCTCTTTTTTTTAACAAGAAGCATGGGACACGCCCACGATGAATTTGACCTTTCAATAATACCAGCATTTAGCATTTGATTAATTTGGTCAAGAGCTTCTTGCTCGAGTGCCTGAGGCACAGGAAAAGGTAGGGTTTTCACTGGATGAGAATTTAACATTGAGAATTGAGGATTAACCAGGTCGGTATGACCTAAAGTGTCAAGAGATTTGGAAAAAGCTAGAGCTTTACTACACAATAATTTTGTTAAAGAGTCTTTTTCATGAGGAGGTAAGTGTTTTAGGTCAAAATCATTTGGAGACAGTTCTTGAACACGTTTTCTCTTAACTTCTTCAGATGGTAAAATTAAATTGCAATATTCGTTTTCAAAATCTAAATCAAAAGAGTATTCCTCAATGTCCTTTTCATCTACATTGATACATTCGCCAATAATTGAATTTTTATTTAAATGAATATCCAGCTTTGATATATTCTGACATACAACCAAAAATAAATTATTTTGAATTGAAGAGTTGGAATGCAGTGATTCAAGTAAAACAAGACCTTTATTTTTTAAAGCTGGTTTAAAAATAAAATATTCAGATGGAGGATTCAAGTACTTGACATGTAAATAAACAAAGGAATTAGGAGGGATTAATTCTCTATTGAGTGTTTGTACCATGTTGGAATTCACCAAAATTTTATTACCAATATTTAAATGAGTTTGCATTTCACCAACATAACTAACATCATTAGTACTTTCAGATGTAAAATTTTTGTTAGGCATATTATCATTAGTAGATAAATAGTTCACAACATTACCATAATCAGTTGGAAAATAGTTAGAAAAATAAGTAAAATTACCATCAATATAAGGATTATGAAAATTCATAGCAGTGTTAGCAACATTATTTGTAAATAAATCACTATTTTGAAAATTATAATTGTAAGGATAGGTTGTATAATTGTTGACTAATTGTAAATTGGTGTCACCAGAATTTGCATATACATCATCAATATAAGTACCATTACTTAGATTATTTGGTATAGAGTTTTCATAACAAGGCATTTTGTGTGCATCTAAAGAATATGGTACATTTAAATTGTCATAAGCACATTCAGAATTCATGAAGTAGCAAGTAGGAGATTCATTATGACTGTGAAAAGGGATATGTTTATCCTTAATCAAGATAGACTTAAAGGTTGGCGATATGGTTACAGAATGTTTATTGATGAACTCAAACCCAAGAATGGCTTGAAAGTTGACATTTTGTATCTTTGTAAGGTAAAAGACATGATGGAAAAAGAATTTGTCGATTTTAAATGCTATTTCGATGCATCCTTTGAAAAAAACTTTAGAATTTATAGTTGAAATAGAAATATTTCTGGATAAGAATTTGTAGTGAATTCTGGATTTAATGCTATTAAAGCATTCTTGATCCAAAAGGGACAAACTTGATCCAGTATCAATTAAAGTTGAGATTTCATTATGTTGTATATTTATCAAGATGCATGGAAGAACATAAGAGTTATCAAAGGAACTGCAGATGACGTGTCTTTCTTGTACATCATCATCAATTTCATAAGTTTGTTTGGATGTCATAGAATTATACGAACATGAAGATTTATTAAGTTTAGGTGTTACAGGGGATGTTTGGACAGCAGTGGATGATACTAAAGTGATTGAAGAGCTTTTGTCAAAGTGACGTTTGTTTTTGTCACTAAAGTGTACTGACCCTGAATGAAGATTATGGGAGAGAAGGCGGTCAGTAGAACCAGTCTCCCCTATTTGTTTAAATGATAGACATTGTTTTTATTTTTAGAAGAAGAGGTGTAGTTTTTCCTTCTGTGAGAATTAGACGAAAAATGAGATGAAGAATTTTGATTTGAAGAATTGATAACATTTTTAAATTTGTAGCATGAGTCCATACGATGATTAAATCTTCCACAATATGCACATTGCATAACATCTCGTTTGTGATAAAAGGATGCAGAATTTTTTTTGTGAGAAAATTTGTCAAAGGTGGGTTGATAATAAGGACGTTTCCGATATGATCTATGTTGATGAGAATTATTTTTATATTTATTTGTAGCCTCTTGTCTATTTGGAGAAGGAGAATATGTTCTATCTTTTCTTTTAAAATTACGAGAAGTATGAGAATTGTCTTTTGGAGTTTGCGAAGGTGAGAAGGTAGTTTGAGAATTGACATAAATTTTATCCTTCGTATGTTTTATAGGAGTCTTATGGAGCACATTACTAGAAGCCATATTGTAATGGAAAAGTCTTGGGTAATTACGGTATCTTGCAGATTTAATATTGACTATTACAAGTTATCATCAATGCCGTGAAAAGTAGATCGGTAAAAAGAGAAGTATGCAGCCAGGTTCTTTAAAGTAAAGTTTTATTTTCACCCTTTCGAGAGAGTAGGACGCTCAACTTAAACTATTGGTGGTTACAGCAGAGCCGGGCCAAGAGAAAAAGTGAAAGTGGCCGTTCTTTTAGTCAGAACCAAGATAACATCAGTTGTCAGATATCGCCAAAGGTTACAATGTTTGGCATGTATATGATATTTGGCCAAAATATACGTGCAATATTTTTCTTCTGAGAGAGAGATTTTTGTACTTAGCATATTAACAAGATAATCGCTAATTGGCGAAAAAGAGTTTAAACCTTGATATTGGAATTTGAAAAAGCAAAGGAATTTTGTGGGATAGGCTTTGGGGCTCATGAAGCGGTCTAACATTTGCGAATGTATACCAAATAAGGAACGGTAGCATGAGAAGGAAATATATGTACGACGCGCAAAACATCTTATGCAGCATTTTTATTGTAGAGCAGCTGGTATAAGAAAACCACATTCGGTTTTCTATGACCATATAAGGTATGGACAAAGTGAAATACATGTGCTGGGATTTCGGTGACCGTTACATTAAGGGATTGGTTTAAGTATTACTAAAATGAGAAAAGGGGCGATATATTTATAACTTCAACTGTAATGTAGATCCTGTTGTGATCATGATTTTTTTAGTTACTTTAAAAGAAAGGATTTTTTTTTTTTTTTTTTTTTTTTTTTTTTTTTTTTTAAATAGAGGAAAAGATAAGTTTATCAATTTGTTACCTAACATCGTCATATTCAATGATATATGATATATTGATATCATATATCTCCCCCGCTGGTTTGGGTTTGAAAAAATTTTGGACCCCGTACGAAAATGTCTCTCTCAGAATTACATACAAAAGTGTAGGATTATGCTGGTTAAATATAATGAATTGATTACATATATTTGAATTTATGCAGTTATACATTATGTCGACATATGCTTATCTATCTTCAGTCACTCTTTCTTTTTTTTTTTTTAAATGTTCATTTATTTTGATGTTGTTGTTGTTCCGGAACACATTGGCCTTTTATTGCTTAGAGTTCAGGCCTTATTTGTGCTTTTTCTAGCACTTTGCACACAACAAGACATTCTTCCTGTTTTTTTTTTCTAGGTATACCATATATTGTTCCTTTATAAAGGTTATCTTTTTTTTTTCTAATCAAAGATAAGGCGCCAAATGCAAGGAAGATGTTTAATATGTAAAATAGTCATGAAGTTCGTACCATCAATTGTTTATAATATATATGTTTATGAAGAATGTTAGCTATAGGTCACGAATAATATAAAAACATAGGTTATGGATAAAATGAAATCTCGAATAAAATATGAAGAATATGAAGTATATAATAAAAGTATGAATTATGTGGTACAAATATGAAAATCTATACTAAAAGAATACGAAATGGATAGTAAAAATATGAAGTGTAGGTTAAAAATATGAAATGGAGGTTAAAAATATGAAATGGAGGTTAAAAATATGAAATGGAGGTTAAAATATGAAATGGAGGTTAAAAATATGAAATGGAGGTTAAAAATATGAAATGGAGGTTGCAACCATGTAAGTGTATCATAATAATATGAAAAATAATGAAATGTTATGGATGAAGTGTATTTTGTGACAAATGAGTATGTTTAAAAAAAATAAGAAAAAAACAAAAATTCGTGTATCCACACAGGACAAGCAAAAAAAGGAAAGCGACACGCGATCCATAAAAAAGGTGCTGCCCTAAATCTTGTCAAATGACAAGGTGATGGCATCGGCTTATGGCCTAGCCCTATGGGAAGTGGGAATATTGGCGAGAGCCCACATTACATGGACCCTCTGCTCCTCCCGAAATCTTTTGCTTTCTCAGAGGAGCGCACGTCGCATTACATAGAAAAACAGGGAGTTTAGGTAAAATTGGTGTGAACTGCACCAATCCGAAATTTCGTTTCTCACCACAATGAAGTTACAGGTCCTTTGGGCGACTTTTGAACGGGCCTTCACTTCGAAGGGGCATAATTAAAAATAAAAAAAATAAAACTCTGATACATATGGTATATATATATATCTGAAAGGGAATGTCAATCCTAGAGTAGTGAGAAACAGCTTTGTCATAATCGGTTAGAGATTTATTGTGCATCATGATTATGTTTGATATGACTAAAATTTAATGTATGTGCAATGTGATATGTTATTTTTTATTATTACTATTATTATTATTATTATGTATGAACAATAAAACTACTGAAAGGGAAAAGTAAAAATCTTGGCGACAACCCAGCAAATAAGAGACAACTGTTATGTGGAAGCCCCCTGTGATGGAGAACGTGGACCAGCCATGAACTCCCTCAAAGGAAACTCCAACACAACATGTGTATCAGTGTGATGTACTGCATTTACTGTAAATCTATGTTAACCTAATATTGTGATGGGCTGTGTTAAAAACGAGATCTTAGGTTGTATTTTATGGAGCTGTTTCCTGGGTGACTTATATTTTCCTCATGACGCACAAATAAATGATCATTTCTAGGGGGGGCTATAATTAGCCTGTCAATGTGTACTCTGAATGCCGATTCATCGGGTGAGTGTAAACGCTTAATGGAAACAGAAACTGGCGAATATTTATGTACCACAATAAAAGGTCCGGTGTATTTTGGTTTAAACTTATCAACGGATTTGAGGTACACTATCCTTTTCTAAGATTACTCTTAGTTTAGCTCGTTTCTGGAAGTGTTGATTTCTCTTTTCTTGTGAATTTTTGATGTTAGTGTATGCTTTTTTGTAAATTGAATTCAAATCATTTAGCAACTGGTAAGTTTCTATCCCCTTATCAAGGATTGGCTGATTAATAGTTTGATCAAAAGTATCAAATAATAAAGATAGTTCTCTTCCAAAGTGTAATAAGTTGGGGGAATATTTAGTGGAAGAATGTGTGGAACCATTGTATAGTGATTTATGTATACGTAGTGCATTTTCAAAAGAATGGCCTTCTTCAAGTAAAGTGGTAATTGAATATTTTATTGATTTATTTACTCTCTCTGAAATTGCATTACTTTGGGGGTGACCTACTGAGGAATGGAGTATTTTTATGCCCAATGTATCGTTGAATCTGTTGTACATGTCAGAAGTCAGTTGCTTACCTAAATCGCTGAGAATAGTGGCAGGTCTGCCAAAGGTAGTTATGTAATCAAATAAACATTTAGCAATTTTGTCAGTTGTTGTTGTATGCAAAGCAAATAGTTCGAGGTGCCGTGAAAAATGATCTGTTACCGTTAAAACTGATTGTCCGTTTTTAAATGGTCCTAGTAAGTCAATCCCAATGGTATGTCCTGGGTGGGTTGGTGTGTAAGTGGGCTGAAGTGGAGCAGGTGGTGTTATGTGATGTTTTGTTTGAATACACTTAGTACAAGATGCTACAAAATTTAACGTGTCGGTATACATTCCTTTCCAAAAATATCTAGCTATTACAAATGCATATGTTTTAGTTAACCCAAAGTGTGACAGATGACAAATTGTTAAAACTTTAGCCTTAAGTGAGTCTGGTACAATAATATGGTACGAAAATGTGTTATTATATACGTTTTCTTTTTTTATCATGAGAACCTTACTGTCAGGATGTATGAAGTACATCGGAAATTTTTTTGATGATCCATTTCTTAAAATCTCATTGTAAACTTCGGCCAAATTTGGGTCCTTTCTTTGCTCACTGACAAATGTGTCGTTTGATATTTCAAGTAATGGATCCTTGTTTGCATCTCTGCCTGAAATTAAATAATTTACTGAGTTGGGTTTGTTTTTATTGGATTCTTCTATATTGTCCGAAATATCATTATCTACAATTGGTAAAGCATGAGGGTCATTAAGGAGTTCAGGATTTGATTTAAGATCTTGGGTATTGTTTTCAAATGTACACCTTGATAGATAATCAGCAAGTACATTGGATGATCCCGGTACATGTTCGAAGGAAAAGGTGTATTCAGAAAGTTCAGTTAGCCAACGTGTAGTTAAATCCGCAGGGTTACATGTATTCTTGTATTTTTTTAAGGGAGCACTATCTGACAAAATAACAAATTTCCTGTTGTATAAATAGTACTTAAATGCGATTACTGATTTATAAATGGCCATTAATTCAAGTTTTAAAGCTGGGTAACGTTTTTCTGCATGTTTAAGAGATTTAGAAAAATATGCAATAGGAAGTAATTGTCCTTCATGTTCCTGTAATAATGCACCAGCTATCGCTACCTTAGATGCGTCAGTGTTAACGTAAAAGGTTTTTGACCAATCTGGTAAGCGAACCATAGGTGAACTAAAGAACACTTGTTGCATTTTTTTGAATAATTCTTGGTGTTTTTGTGTCCATTTAAGTGTAGCTTTAGGAGTAGTCAAATCAATGAGAGGTTGAATAATTTCCGAAAATGATGGCACCAATGATTTATAAAATGTTACTAAACCAATAAATTTTTTTAATTGTCTCTTAGTTTTTGGTGTGGGAAACGAGTTAATTTTAACAATGTTTGCCTGAATCGGTGCAATAGAGTGGTTTTCAATATGGAACCCTAAGTAGTCAACTGCTGATGTATGAAATGTACATTTGTTTGGAGTCAATGTTAAATTATACTTAGTTAAGATTTTAAGTATTTTATCTAACTTTGAACAAGTTTCCTCAAATGAGTTTGACCCAAATATTAGATCATCTTGATATGAATATACTCCATCAATTTGCAATTCATCAATTAAAGAATCCATTAAATGTTGGAAGAATCCACTTGATGACTTTAGACCAAATACTAGGCGTTTATATTTAAAAGTCCCATAGATACATGTAAAGGTTAGTGGGTCTTGAAATTGTTCCGGAAGGTCTATTTGATGATACGCCATTTTGAAGTCTAGTGAAGTGAAAAATTTGTATGCGGATAAATTTGAAATTATGGTTTGTATTTTTGGTAGGGGGTATGATGAGCCTTGTAACACGGAATTTAACATACGTAAGTCTAGAGCGAGTCTGTATTTCTGTTTTCCAGACTGATCAGTCTTCTTTTTTACAAGCAAAATGGGACATGCCCACTCAGAACAATTTCGTTCTATAATATCTGCTTCAAGAAGTTGATGAATTTGCTCTTTCATTTCGTTATGTAATGATTGTGGGAGGGGAAATGGTAATGTTTTTATGGGATAGTCATTTATAAACTTTAAATTTGGGACTACCTTGTCTGTGTGGCCTAGTGTTTTTATGGATTTGGAAAATGATGCATAATTATCAAGCAATAATTTTCCTAACCTTTTTGCATTCTCTTCCTGTAAATGATTTAAATTAAAGTCACTAATTTTTAGTTCTTCTTTACGTTGATTTAATGTTTCATTTGATGCCTGAATATAATTACAAATGTAATCCTTTAAGTTATCCTGAGATTTAAGATTAAAATTCGAAACATTTTCACATGAATTCATAATTTGATGAAAATTTGTGTTTTGTGACGGGTCCATAATGTCCATTGTTTCAAATAAAGTTCCTATTCGTGCATTTTTGTTTATGTGTACAGGTTTAGTAGATGAATTTTGTATAAAAACATAAAACTGGAATTTTTGTGGGGATCTAGTTGTGTTTTGAGTTCCTTCCATGTCTGATTCATAACTTTGACCACCTACAATACTATCGTAAGAAATTATATTCTTTTTTGTTTCACATTGAAAATAGTAATGTTTTCTTGGGTCAATTGAATCAGTTTTTATGGAGATCCACCTCTTTTCCTGTGGTTCTAGTTTAAGTTTATTCTCCAATCGAATTTCTTTTGGGAATTTTTCCGATTGATGTATTTCATGTGTTTCAAGATGATGTGTTTCATTCTCACATAAGGCAGAATCAAGTAGTGGTATGCTAAATTCATTTGTTGACATTTTATTCTTATGAATATCTATCACAATTCTATTTTTGTGAATAAAATCAAAGCCTAAAATTCCCTGGAAGTTAGCGGAATTCGATATGTTAACAATGTAGAAATTATGCGAGAATGACTTTTGGTGTATGCGAATAGAAGTTTTAATGCATGCAGTGAACTGAACATCTGAATTAACTGTTTTAATAGTGACGCCTGTTCCTAATCTTTTATATTTTAGTTTGTCTTTAATTTTTTCAAACAAATCTTGTGATATAATTGAAATGGATGAACCAGTATCGAGCAAAAAGTTGGTTTTATGTCTTGCAATGGAGGCCTTTATGAGGGGGAGTGTTGGGGATGAATTATTTACATTGCAAATAACTGCAACTTTGTCATCACATATGTTAACAGTTTGTGAAGCTACTTCATTATTGTTTTCGACTGTTTGTGATGCAGAATTTTTGGACCATTTAACTTCACATTTTGTTTGCGAAGCAACGGATTTAACCCTTCTGTCTGGACAGAGTGTAGGCAGTGTTGGGTCATGAGTCCATGGAAATTCGTCTGAAGTTGCTGATGTGTTAGACTTCTTTTGAGATGTAAAGCCATCAGCTGAAGTACATCTCATTAGTAGTTTAAATTACCATTTCTGTTATCATTCCTTCTATAGTTATTGTCGTATTTATAACTATGTTTATTTCTATTTGAATTTGCTCTACGCCATTTAAAACAATGTTTTGCTGTGTGGCCACGCTTCGCACATAGCTGGCAAGCGGGTGGTGATGTAGATTTATTTTTACGTGTGTTATGTTTAGGTGAAACCGTATGCTTCCTTTTAAAGTCCTTGTTCGCATACTGTTCACGCTGTTTTGAATTTTGTGGGGTTATACTGTGAATTGCGTCTATGTTTTGTTCATTTGGAATGCTTGTTAGTGTTAATGCATTGACTCTTTCAGTTAAAATTTTTAACTGATTAGCAATAGAGTCTGCTACAGGATTTGTTGTGTTACATGTTTGTAGCACATTCTCATTTTGCATTATATCCTGCAACATTTGTGCCCTGTCAACAGCAGTGTCATAATCGAGAATGTTTTCCTCTTGCAATTTAATTCTCAGTGGGGGTGGAATGCACGAGATTAGTTTTGTGTATTTAATGTTGTCTAAGGCTTCTTTATCTTTTATGTTATCATGTACTCGAGTAGTTAGAATATTTATTCTGTGTGCAAGGTTTCTAATCGTTTCTTGAGGCAGCATTATTAAATTGTTAAATTCCACGAGCGCTGTTGTTTTACTAGGGGGGGCAAAGAATTTTTTGAATTCTTTTTCTACAAATTTTAATTTGTCAGCTTTATAAATAGATGGGTTCTGAGTAAAGAAAGTAAGCGCAGGTCCGGATAACTTACTACCTAGAAATTGGATGGTGTCCTGATCCTTCCATCCGTGTGCTTTGGCTAATGTTTTGATTTGGTTGAAGAAAAAGTCAACCAAATTAGCATCGCCATCAAAAGTGATGGTTTTGAAAGTAATCTTAGAATTAGCCATATCAGTTAAATATGTAGCTGATCTAATGCAACAAATACTAAAAAAAAGGTTTAAAACTATTTGTAAATGTTAATTGGTAGGTGTAGGGCTACTATTTAATTGCACACGTATTCCTTTGACTAAATTCTAAAGATTTCAAAGGTACTCACAATCATTTAAAGTCAACTAAAATAATAATAAAAACAAAATATCACTTAAATAATAAAAATAGATACCATAATAAAAATTGTTAAAGCACTTAGTTAAAAATATCTAGCTCGTAAATGAGATAGTATTAGAAATGTCTTACTCTTATATTTTTTTTTATCTATTACTGAAAACATCTATTTGTTCTCTCATGACTCTGAACAAAATATCACATTGAAAATTACTTACTTTGTATCAAAAAAAAATTTTATGAAAAAAAAATCACCTTTTTTTTTTAGATTAAAGAGTAAGAAAATGTATGTATGCATAATAAAAATATAAAGGGTATCTTATTAATGCTTGGATACAGGATTATAATTGAGATGTTTTAATACCGTAAGATAAAGTTTAATCAAATAAGTATTAAAAAAGCATTATTACTATTTTTTTTTTTGAAATGCTCTGAACAAAAAAATGTTATTTAAATAATCATGTATCCAAATAAAACAATAACAATAATAATAGTAAAACATAAATCTAAGTATTGTGGCATTATTGATGTAATAAAATTTCGCTTGAGCACAAATTTAATTTTGATTTTTTTGTGTGTGTGTATGTTTTAGCACCCCTGTCAACAGGGATCAGACGCATATTTCACATTCAAAACTTGTGTGCGTACCACACACACTTTTTTTTAATATTTTGCGTATTTCTCAATGAAAAATTCTGTATGAGAGATTGATGACTTATTTATCACAAACACTTGATTGCATATTTCACTCTTTTTGTGCTCGACTTGTTGCCACATTAATCGCCACTACTTTTTTTGGATTTCTTATTTTTTTTTGTGTATGTTGAAAATTCTGATGAGAAAAGAAAACAAAACTTTCGTTGATATCACATTTTTTTTGGGTATCTTTCTTCACACACACTTATGACACGCATTGCAGCTGATAGACGCCACTGAAAGCACGGAGATGAACGGAGCATATATCACACATGATGAATTCGCAAACAATTATGACGAGCACTGCAGTCGAAATTGAAAAGAAAAAAAACTGCCGAAGACACTGAGTTGACCGCAGCACGTCGAGATACGAACGCGATGATGAATGTTGACAGCGGACGGAGCCACGCAGGTCGATCAATCAGGGTCGAAGAAAAAAAAACTTTTGATTTGACATCACTTTTCCAGCTGGCTAAGGCTTGAGTAACTGTCATACTGGGAGGGACGAGCCTCTTTTGCCGCATCCAACACCCTGCGACCCATAGAAGAAGGAATACGTCTCGAATCGTGTGATGCACAGACGGAGCAATAAATCTTGAGTTGTTCGAAAACACCGCATGCCATGCAGAGAAGATGCGAAACCGCTATAGACAGCAGCGATTTCTCCGGATTTTATGAGCGCCCATACTCCTCTAGTCGGGCTAAGTACGGTCTTATAGCACCAAAGTTTGTAATGGAATGGTCTTGGGTAATTACGGTATCTTGCAGATTTAATATTGACTATTACAAGTTATCATCAATGCCGTGAAAAGTAGATCGATAAAAAGAGAAGTATGCAGCCAGGTTCTTTAAAGTAAAGTTTTATTTTCACCCTTTCGAGAGAGTAGGACGCTCAACTTAAACTATTGGTGGTTACAGCAGAGCCGGGCCAAGAGAAAAAGTGAAAGTGGCCGTTCTTTTAGTCAGAACCAAGATAACATCAGTTGTCAGATATCGCCAAAGGTTACAATGTTTGGCATGTATATGATATTTGGCCAAAATATACGTGCAATATTTTTCTTCTGAGAGAGAGATTTTTGTACTTAGCATATTAACAAGATAATCGCTAATTGGCGAAAAAGAGTTTAAACCTTGATATTGGAATTTGAAAAAGCAAAGGAATTTTGTGGGATAGGCTTTGGGGCTCATGAAGCGGTCTAACATTTGCGAATGTATACCAAATAAGGAACGGTAGCATGAGAAGGAAATATATGTACGACGCGCAAAACATCTTATGCAGCATTTTTATTGTAGAGCAGCTGGTATAAGAAAACCACATTCGGTTTTCTATGACCATATAAGGTATGGACAAAGTGAAATACATGTGCTGGGATTTCGGTGACCGTTACATTAAGGGATTGGTTTAAGTATTACTAAAATGAGAAAAGGGGCGATATATTTATAACTTCAACTGTAATGTAGATCCTGTTGTGATCATGATTTTTTTAGTTACTTTAAAAGAAAGGATTTTTTTTTTTTTTTTTTTTTTTTAAATAGAGGAAAAGATAAGTTTATCAATTTGTTACCTAACATCGTCATATTCAATGATATATGATATATTGATATCATACATATAATTATCATGAACTTTTTTACTATCTAAAGAATAAACTTGGTCATAACTCTCATAAGATTTTTTAGGAGGAGAATCATATATATTTTGAAGAAAAATTGCTCGTTCAAGAGCTAAATCAAAAGAGGAAATATTCTCTTCTAAAATCTTTCTCTTAATTTGTTTAGGCAAAGCCTCAAGAAAATGAGTGAATTTTAGTGAATTGAGAGCAGGAGGATCCAATTTAGGATATGCAAGGCGAAGTTGTTTATCAAGACGAAAAGCAAAATTTTTGACTGATTCATTTGAATCTAACTTTAAATTTTGCAAGGATTTGAGAGAAACAGCCTTTTTTGAGGGTAAGAAATAGTCTATAAAAGCTTTACGAATGGCCTGGAAATTAGTGTTCTTGAATTGAGACTGTGTTTCAATGAAGAAGAGTAAAGCAGTACCTTCAAGTTTTGATTTGAGAAGAACAAAGAGTTCTTTGTCGGAAAAGTTATTTAACTCTTGAAGGTCAGATAATTGATCAAAGAAGAATTCTACAGTCTGTGGGTTGCCGTCAAACGGCTGTATTGCAATATTTAATTTTGATTTGGGAGGCATAATGAAATAATTAAAATAAGAGCTCAATAAATGACAGGTTAAATTTTCTTATAGACTGGTCACATAATAAATAATACATAAATTGACCCATTATTTAAAATATTGACGAACTTCATTTACGTTATACATCATTTTTATACGTTAAGAAGAAGAATAAATATATGACAAAGAGAAGAAAAATACCAACATATCTTTCTTAACATCAGATCAAAAGAATAAGGCCCAAAAATTTTTATGTATATATATATCATATCCCTCAAAACATATGTTCTTACACTTATGACAAGACGAAAAGGATTTATATTAAAATAATCAATTATCTTTACCAGCACCTTCGTTAAATATTATATGATATTAGTTATAAATTATATCATGACAAGAAAAATATATCAGTAAATTATGTTATATAGAATCTACTGCTCCAAAAAGAAAAATTATTTTAGCATAAAATCAAAACATATTATGTATTCATTTATTACACTCCGTTCAATAAAGAATAAATATAAAATATTGATCACTGCCTAAAGAACAGATAATGAAGACATAATTAATTTTTTTGTTGAATATATTTATAGATAAAGAAAACACAATATCATCTAATAATTGTCATGTCTTGAAGAATATTAATTGATTCAAAGAGGTACATGGTGCCAGAAGAAAAATATTGGTTCACAAGGAAACACGGCACCAAAGGAGATTTACTGTTATGTTTGGGAGAAGAGATGAGAACACTTATTTTTCGTTTCATCTAAAACAGGCCATGTGATCATATTAGTGGGTAGGAAGACATTGCATTGGATGAATGCCAGCAAAACACCCACAATAAAAGGACATGACAAAAGCCTAACTTTATAGTTCTTCGTAGAGAATCTTTTACTATGATAATATCAACTCAAAAGTAAATTGTGAAGAAAATAAATAAATAAGAAAAATATTACCTGGAATCTTGACGAATGAAGAAATACTCAAGACGAAGAAGAAATTAACTTGGAACACATTATTGAAGAATAAAATTTTATTAATAATTATTTGTGAAGTAGCGTCATGACATTATATTTTATAACATATTCTCGTGAATGCACAATAAATGTAAATAGATCATTATTCATTTTATATTAATTCTTCTCAAGGATAATACACAGGTGTAGATATTCTTTTTCACACAATTTTTTTTTATATATATATTCATTTTGACAAAAATCGATCAATCATTTTTCTAAAGATCTGAAGAATAAATTTTTAAGAACATCAACTGTATCAACTCAATAAAAGAAGAAACTTGAATCGTAAAGAGATTTTTTATTTTCTTGTGGGGATCCCATTTATGCGAAGATAATCATATTTTGCCTATGAGCCATCTTCCATGAATCGAAAAAAAAACAAGGTATAATATTTTATGCAAGAAGAATAATATATCCATTACCTTCCGAGAAACATGATTTCATTGAGAACAACAATATGGGATTAACTGAAAAAAAACTTGAATAACATCGAAGAGTGCCCTTTTTAAAAAAAAACTGCGACAAAGCATATATGAAATTAATAGATTCTCAACAAGCTATGAGAACATTTGAACGGCCGGCAAAAAAAAAAAAAAAAAAAAAAAAAAAAAAAAAAAATGGCCAAAAGGATTAGGTCGCTGCGGTAGAGGTACTTTGTTTCTCGCAGCAAAACGACCATTCGGAAGTTTACCTTCCATCTCGCAGTGCAGCATCCACTCAACTGAACTGGCGGCACAGAGAGAGGGGAGAGGAAAGATAAAGGGTTACCGCAAACCCGGAATACGCCAAGTTGGCAAAGTTAGAATGGGGAAGGCGAGGAAAAAGAGGCCAAGCTACGTGTCAATGTATAGGGAAATATGAATTTAATAAGGAAAAAAATGATAATACACTTAAAGAAGGAAAGCCAAAGAAGGTGGCCAGGCACTTAACTGCTTAAATCACGTTACTTGTGGAATTTAATTTGATAGGCCAAAGGGAGGGCCAGATAAACGGAAGTAACCACCCATAGAACGATCGAGACATTTCTAGAAGCTTTTTAAACCGGAAGGAATGAATTCAAACAAGATTTTACCGTTTTAGAACATTCGATAAGCTACGTAAGGAAGAAATATTTACAGGAGAAGAGATAAAGAAACGAAATCGAAGTAATATTTAAATTGAGAACATTAATAAAAAGGAGATGATAGGAAATAAAATAGTTAATACAATTGAATTAAAATAAAAATATGGCAGGGGTTATCGAGTAACCACCACATCTACCATGATTAGTTTATCTACAGAGAGAATCAAGTTTCCCATTACATTACGGCCTGTGGGGAAAAATCGTTAATATACTCGGATTGCCATGAAATTTTAGGACGTTATTGAGGTTTACCCTAGCACGAATCCTACTGAAAATGAAGTTTCTACCATGATTAGTTTATCTACAGGGCGAATCAAAAGTTTCACATTACATTACAGCCTATGGGGAAAAATCGTTTCAAAGGCATTTTAAAGATGTTATACCCTGTCAAACATATTAAAATAGGCATTCTGTAAAATATAAGGTGAAAATGTAGCTATTATTCATTTACAGGGCCACACAAAAGAATTCCATTAGATAATGGTAAAAGGGGGAATTGTGTGTGACATATTTTAAGTATATTAAGCTTTTTCATGTATAATAAAATTGATATGTGTCACTGAAGCTTAATATAAATTATACGCTACTGTCTTGCGTAATATGAAATACATAGCATTTACAGGGCCATACAAAAGATTCCAAATAGTATATTCTTTCCGAAGTACCGTATATTAAGGTGGAGCGAAAAAAAATTTTTTTTGAAAATCAAAAACGGGTAGGTGCCAAAAGTTGCCTTTATACTAGTACATCAACTGCGTGAAATTTTACCGCGGAAAAAAAAATGGCTTGAGTCTGCGCTTTTGTTCCAAAAATCGAAATTTTGGGTAAAATTTGTCATTTTTTGACATTTTTTTAAAAAAAATTAAAAAATTTCTACAGAGCTGGTTAGTATTTAAAAGTGTTGCTTAGACCTTTATATTTATCTGCTCAACATATTTAAACTATAAAACAATATGTTTATTCCCTATAGTTGGAGCAAAACAGACAACTTTTAGTAAGAAAACAGCATTACCACTCTATTGGGTCATATAACGAATTGTTGATTTTAATACAGCTCTTGTTTTCAAAACTACCTTGGACATGCGTCGTGGAGGTGGCTATATTTCCTATACCATCCGGCCCAATTTTTCGATCATCTTAGCACAGTGTTTTATTTATGCATTGATTTGTGATTTTCTTTATAAAAATTTGGCATGTTTTCGATGCTTCCACCTTGTTCATCAGTTCTTTGCATCCACATGCTGCTGTAACTATCTTCATGCATATTTTTACAGTTTATTCAAAAAAAAATGACAAGCAGAGTAATGCACGGGAATATTATTAAAGGGCCACTTACTATTCGGCCATCTATTACATTTATCAACTTACATTCAGTAGATGAATAATGATTGGAAGTTCTGTTACCACAACATTTTTTCAGTCAATTGTATTTTTTTACGTAATGATTTGCTTCAAAGATGATTTCAGATATTTCAACTATAAGTATGCCATCATTTATTCTACTTTTGCATTTTTATATGTTGAGAAGCGAGCTGTTTAATGTGATGGTGATCGTCAGCGAGAATTGCAATGAAAATTTGTTCTCCATGTGTAAAGCAACCGCTGTTGTAAAAAACTTTTTTTTGCATTAATTTTATGCCGTTTTCTAAGTGTTTTCGTATCCAGTTAATTTCCTATTAACTTTTAGATCCCCTTTTTATGAGTGGACAACATTTGATGGTGAAATGTTCTGGGCATAAACTTATAATGCATTGTGCTTCATGAGGGAATGGACGGTTATCGACTACTATAAGTGCTCATTTAAAATTAGGAGAATTTTATTTGTCACTGTGAACCATTTTGCATGGGGTAAGCTTAGAACTGTCTATATGATATTGAATCATTCGCTACTTCAACTCCAGTGAATTCCCTCTGCGTCAATTAATTATTAGAGAAGTCGATATAAAACGTTCTAACCCAGACAACACAAATACATCCTAAAAACATCCAGAAGATATCATGCTTCGGACATGCGTGATATCCTGTGGACTGATGAATTGGTCCTATCGACAGTTACAGAACATCCCCTGGGTTTCGAAATGTCACACCTGTCAACATCCTACGGATGTCACTTCATGACACCTTTAGGATGGTTATAGGATGCTTATACGATAACCTCTGGACTGTCCTAAAATCATCCTAATAATGCCATATTCCAGATAAGCTGATATCCTATGGATGGTTGAATCCGTCTTGTGGACAGTTGTAGGACATCCCCTTAAGTGTGAAACCTGCCACTGTCCTGTGGACAACATTTTACTACACATTTTGTACAGTAATAGGACAGTTGTAGATACCCCCTGGATAACCCAAATTCAACCTGCAGTATATAATTTTTTTTTTTTGACATGTCAGGGGTTGATCCAGATTTTTATTCTTGAGGCCCATTTTGTGAAAAGTAAAATTATTTCTGTGGTAAAAAAATAGTAATAGTAATGAAACTAGAAACCCAGTTACGCAAATTCGAACCAAGCATTTATTAACAAAAACATCTTTAAATCCTTTTGCTAAAGGTTTTCTTTTTCATAAACTGGTTATATTTACAAATTACACATTTTTAAACAGTTTTTATGAAAAAGAATTTTATAAAAGAGCCTATTTTATTATAAGAAATTTCGTGAAGTGGCCCATTTTATTAAATTAATTTTTTTTGAAGTTACAATATAGACCTCAAATTTTGCCTGGATCGACCTATGCATGTGTATAAAAATGTATAATCTTCAGCATTATTTTATCCAAATATAGTTTTTTTTTTTTTAAACGTATGTATAAAAATATAATCCAAGAGATTCTTCAGCTCTTCATGGTAAAATAAACTTTTCTGTCTATTTATAATGAGCTTTGTAGTGATGCATCTATTTCTCAAGGGGACTCTCCATTCGAAGACATCCATGAGTGTCTTCTAGCAAACACATTTCCTAATTGGACAGGTTTTTGAATTTTTCTATTAACACGTCGAATGCCATGTCAGTCACCGAGTTTAAAAATATATTGTTTTAAGCAATCCCTGAAGATTTATTTAAATTTTACTGAACTTAATTAAACTTAAAATTATAGGATTTTACTTTCTTAATTATTTAAACCACTAATTTATTTTTATTTTATATCATATATTACATTGTCAGTCACCAGTAGCCGAAGCAAAGTTCAGTGTCGTCAACATGAATCGCAATGTGTTAAATTTAAATATTTTTAAACAATTTAGGATAGCAAAAGCTATTATGAAATAACTTTTTTTTTTTTTAAATGAAGGTATTTTTACTTTCAGAATTGGTTAAACAAAAGTACCTGTATTTAAAAAACTGCAACTAAAATTGGAAAAGTACAAAATACTCTTATTAAAAAGAGACAGCTGTGGAATGAAAAATTAAAGGTTGAAAATTTTGAAAGTAAAACAAGAACCTACCTAAATGTTTAGCATTAGCGAGCGGGTGTTTTTAAGTGAAGTTTTCTCAATATTAAATAATAATCAAACAGACAAATTGTCAGATCATTTACAGAGAGACAAGTTTTCCATTACATTATGATGAACGCTTTATTATATACATTAGTAGATTAAATAATATTTTTTGAAGTATTCACAGAATGCACTTTTAATTCTTCTAGCCGAGATATTAATTCTGAATGAGCATTCTTGTTTTTCCATTATCTGCTTGAGAAATTTTATTTAATGACGCTTCTTACAAGGTATCAAGTTGGTTTTATGATTTTCAATTTATAATTTTCTTTTCAGTTTTAAACAAAATCTTTAAAACAAAAATAATAATAATAATAATAGAGTCAATGAAGATCCAAAATGGTACTAACAGAGTTAGGACCTTTCTTGTAAGATGTCCAGGATGACTACAAAAATGGTAAAAATAAATAAATAAAAATCCTTTTTTAAGAGAATTTATTTCAAAAAATATTTTTTCTGTAAAGATAAAATTTTATGAGACATTTTTAAAAATAAAAGCATGAAATTCGCTGACATAACGTTTGAAGAGATGTATAAGCAGTTGTGTGTTTTTATTTTGCACTTTTCTAAACAGTTATTTTATTAGTACAATATTTTTATTCTTATTCTCTTGCTTCCAGAAATTTCTTTTAAAATATCCATTTCGATAATGTTTTTTGCAATATATTCTGCCTGTATCACACAATGTTAAGCACGGCACATTATAGTTCATGCATAAGATAATCTTGCCAAATGTTTCATCTGCAAGGGAAAGTGCTAATATTTCTACAAGCATACAAATTTGCATGATTTTAGAGTACTTTACAAACATCCATCACTAGATCTAGATTATCTTAGTATAAAAGCTAAAGGGACAGGCCCATTTAGAGTTCATAGGCAATATATCATTATTAAAAAATAAATCACACTAGGCCACTAGACTAATTTTGATAAAAAATGACATTTGGCAAATTAAAATTACTTTGCAATTAAAACAAATTAAAGATAAAAAAGCAAATTATTTTTCGTCTTTTGTATGTAGATCAGAATAAATCAAGGTTACTATTTAAATAAAAGTAATGATTTTTTTAGAATAGCAATTACTGAAAAATTAATTTAGTTTTTGAACAAAAAATATAGGCGATTAAAGAAAATAATTTTTAAAAAAATTTGATAAAAAAGTAATATAAATTTTAACATATTCCTTAATTAAATTTGTTCAATTAAACATTTCTTTTTGAATGACCATGAAAAATTTCCAATAGAAAATAAGCTTTCTAAGCTGAGTTGTAATTTTTTTTTCTCGTGTGTGTGTGGTGGGGGGGGGGGGGGGGAGGTCTAAAATGTAATCTGAAAAGAAAAAATGAAAAGGAGAATTCTAGATCTGTACAACAATTTTTATTTTATCCATCTCTTATTAATCTGCATAGTTATATCTTTTCTCTTAACATAATATTTTCTCTCTTTAGCATGTTTTAGCCATGTTTTAATTATGTCTTCAACAGCAGACTTGGTAACAGATTGCTCCTCACAAACTGCATCTGAAACAGAAACAAATGAACATCAGAAAATTTACCTATTTATGAAAAAAGTTTGATTATTTTCACTTTTTAATATTTTAAAAAGTGCTTATTACTTGTCTGAAGTAATGCATGATAATTTATTAGAAAAAAGCGTAAACAAAATGAATAACTTTTTAATATTTGGTTTGTTTTAAATATTAATGTATGTCAAATAATGAAGTAAAAAATGTTTAGTATACTGACTTTGAAGTTTACTAAATATGCAATTAATCGGTGACATATCAAAAATATTTAAAACAGAATATCAATTTGGAAATTTTTCGTATACAGAGCATAACTTCTTAGCTAGTATTTGCCTTCAAAAGAAAATAAGATATAAATAAAAAAATTTATTTATTCTGATTTATTATGTTAGTTTAGCTAATGATTTCTTATAAAAAGTATAATTATATGTGTATGTATCATAGATTACATGTCATGTGGGATCAGCAGACAATTTTTAAATTTCAAATTGAAAATTTTTGCTTTATTTTTTGTTAGAGTGAAAAAAAAATATATATAATATAATTCATCCAATGTTATTCATCTGAAGTTAAATACATTTGGGCATTTGGCAAAATATTGAATTATAATTTACAGGAAATAATAAATTATCACTTAATCCTATAAAGTACATATATACATTAAAAACATATAATGGTAACTAATAATTACAAATAAAAAAATAAACTTCTAGGCGGTATTAGAAATGTTATTTTACAAATGAGATAAAATATAAATTTTCATGGGAAAAAAAAAAAAAAAAAAAAAAAAAGCTTAATTGTATGCACACAACAAGCAAAATATTGCATAGCTGCCAACATCCTTCACTTTTTAAACCCGGAAAAAATTTACAGTAAATTTTACTATTTCAAATCGCCATAATCTATCGATTGAACAAGACAAAAATTTGTATTAAATTTTTTCGGGCAAAAAAATCAGAAGAGTTGGCAGCTATGATATTGTATGTATATATATATATTCAAAACATTTCTGAAACCAAAAGTGTTATTTATGGGGTTAAAATCTCTCTTAAAAATCTTTTAAAATTTTAATTTTCATGTGAATTAAAACTTCTGAAACAAACCTTTTCTTCCCCCTCCCCCCCTACTGTTTATTTTTCCTTCTGGATATGCTATTAAAGCAAAAATGTTTATTAAAAAATTTTAATATGCTTCGCTCAAAATGTATGGTTTCAGTGAAAATTTGTTTTCATAAGTGATTGTATTATTTATTTTTTTAATGAATAAAATTATACATGATGGATATCAAAATTAGAGGCTTCAAAAAAATTGCATTATGATTATTGAATAATATAGGGCAAAATTGGGAAATTTTATTAGCGGCCACTGGATGGTAGGACTAGTTTTTTAAGTGGCCACTTTTTTATTTAAAAATACTAAACAGTAAAAATTTTACAAGAGTTAATTTAAAACTAAATAGTTCAAATAAATATGTTAAAATGTACTGGAACAAAAAAAAGTAGAATACTTTTTGAAATGCAAGAAAATTTTATTCTCTCTGTATGAAAAAGTGGCTGCTGATATTTCAGTTTTTCACTAACCGCTTTTTCTCATTTACTGGTCCTGTGGCCAGTGCTAATTTTGCCCTTTATTCAATAATATATATATATATTTATTTATCTCAAACATAAACTATCAGTTACTTGGTATTTCTTAATATGTATAAATAAAAATTAATGACTATACATATAATACATATTTTTTTTTTTTTTTTTTTTTTTTTTTTTTTTTTTATAAGCATATTTCCATTCACATTTTAATTAATAATAATATTTAGATTCAATCAATAAATACACATACAAATGAAGAATAGCAGATTTTAAGTTTACAAAAACATTTCTGTCATGTTAACATCAGAATAAATTATCTTTAGGAACACTAAAAAAATGCTTATTAGCAGCAAATTTACTGTACTATTTGTGCAATATAGTACTATACAATATTTATAACACATTTTGCTACTTTTTTTTTTTTTGATGTAAAAAATTTAAACAGTACCTATGAGAAATATGTCAAACACTTATGCCAGCAATATAGCACAACGGTGTTAACATGGTAAATGACATCACAGTCGCTTTCGTCCATGATGCAACGTTTTGCCGCCAAGATAAAAACTGGCATTTTAAAATTCATTTAGTGAATTATTAAAGCTTCAAATATACATAAAAATAGTATCAATTTTCTTGATTTTTTGTGATCTTCCATATAAAAGTGAAAAGGAAAATCATGAAATTTCTCCATTATCAAATAAAACAAGCTGATCTACAACTTGTTATATTTTCCGACCACTTATCAAGAATATTACTGTGTGAGAAAGTAAAGTATAACCACCAAAGAAACTACAAAAGAAATTGCCTTTATATCTATGTTTTAATATTTTAAAAATGCAAAATTCAAGTAATTAAAAATACACATTATAAATTTTTAGCTGTATCCAAATTGAGGTATTTTGAGAATGAGATTGAAAAAAAAAAAAATGCACATCAGTTTTTAAATGGTTGTAGAATTTAAAAAAAAAAAAAAAAAAAAAAAAGTTATTTAAAAACATAATAAACAAAAATATTCTACCCAGTATTTTTAGTCAATTTTCTGACAAAAAAGTAAGCATATTTGGTTGTAAATTATAAACTTAATATTCTTTAATTCATTGAAGAGGTTAGACTAACAGCACCATCAATAGCTTTTCAGATATAGGAATCATTTATGCGTTATAGAAGTTATTTATCATGGTTTCAATATATTAAACATAAAAATTTAAGAATTTTTCTAATAAAACATTTAAGTTATTTACCGTCAAGTCTCGACAGGTGCTATTCAGTAACAGATATTTAATGCTACATGCAAATCGAGCACAAAATTTTATCTAATGTTGGTAACGCAATTATTTCAGGGGGAAAAATATATATATATATATATATATATATACACATTATCTACACTTGAATAAGTTAACATGAAGTCAAAATCTGCAGTATACCACTATTACTTAAAAAAAGTAAAAAATAAATAAAACTTGGGCATCAAATTTTACAAAAGAAAATAATTTTGTAGTTGTCAAATGCAACTAAATTAATTCATCACTTACTAGTAACAACTAACAAACATTAATAATATGTAGCACTATAAAGAAGGGTTTCTTGAGAGGAAAAAAAAAATCTCTAAGAATTATGACTAATCTTCAAACATTAAGATAGTCAGTAAAAAATGGTGAAATTGCATATGATATATACTTGATTTTCTGGTCCTGAAAGTTTTTCTTGTAAGCACTGCAGACTGCACTTATCCATTAAGAGGAAATCTTCAAACTCAGGTGCTTTTGAACTGTGGAAGCAGAAGCTGAAAGAGATTAAATAGATAAAATTCAGTATGGACTAATACAAAATATATTCTGAGATTTATCATTTTCAACAATTAACGACATTTTTAAACCCCTCCCCAACCCCCTAAATTTAAAAATAGGATAATCTAAAAAACCTATATAAAAAAAGACAGAATTTTAAAGATATAAAAGAACATTATCTATGTAATAGAGATGAAGTATCAATGCCTTGCAAGGCTATCCCTTTAAACATTATCAGAGTTTCCCCCAGAGGGTTTCAGGAGGGTGCTGCGCCACTCCTGCCCTTTGGTTTAAAAAATAGCGCCCCTCTTGCCCCTCATCTAAAAACTAGCGCCCCCTCGTGTCATTCATTCAAAAAAATAGCACCCTTCTTGCCCCACAATTGAAAAAACGCAGCCCTCCAGCGATGACCCCGAATGTGCTATAGCACGTAAATTAAGCAAAAAATCGGCGATGGAACGCAAAAAACAGCCTTATACGCGTCCTGTGTTACGGGTAATTTCGTCAAAAAATCGCTAAGAAAACGGCAAGTTTCGATAGAAATTGCAAAATAATGACTAATTTCCGGCAAGATTCACAAAAAAATGGCTAATTTCATCATAAAATTTCACTAAATGGCAGATTTTTTCAAAAGATAGTAAAAAACAACAAATTTCCAAAAATCACGATAAAACAGAAAATTTTGACAAATGAGTCGCAAAAAACGGCAACTTTCGTCAAAAAATAGCAATAAAACGGCAGATTTCGTCAAAAGATTTGCGAAAAAACCGGCAAATTTCGTCCAAAAATCGCAATAAAACGGAAAATTCCGTGAAAACTTCAGTTTTTCGTGATATTTTCATGAGATTTCTCGTTTTTTCACGATTTTTTAGCAAAATATGCCGTTTTTTGCGATCTTTTAACAAAAATTGCTGTTTTTGCGATCTTTTAATAAAATTTAGTTTTTTCACGATTTTTTTTTAAAGCAAAATATGCTTTTCACGATTTTTTTAAGCAAAATATGCCGTTATTTGCAATTTTTTAACGAAATCTGCTGTTTTTTTGCGATCTTTTAACAAAATTTACATTTTTTTTTTCAATTTTTTGTTTTTTTTCACAGTTTTTTGAACCGCTAGATTCTAGATTCAACTCTATAAAAGTGCCCTGAAAAATGTAAAAAGTGCCGTTTTCAGAACAGTAGCGTCCTGCCTTTTTTTAAACTTGGGGGAAACTCTGCATTATGATTTTATTACATTTTTGAAAAACATTACAAATGACACGAAGTTTGGAAATGACAATATAACTTTAAAAATTCAGAATTAATCTTATGTCCGTCAAGGATAGAGCTGTTGCAAACTGCACATATTCGTTTCTAAGAAACAGGATTCTTTAAGATACAAAATATCGAACCATTACTTAGAAATATGACTCGTTAATCATATATGTCAAAACACAACTGAACAAAGTGAAACTATCTTCAAAATCTACTTACATTTGTATAATTCACGAATGCAGCCAGACAGCCGAGTGCAGATTGATTTGGATTTCGTATGGCACAGTTAGCATGGAACCTGGAATTTCACGACCAGGAAATTTTTTTGTACCAGTATTTTCTCTTAGAAAATGTATCTTTAAATAGGACAAAATTCATGAAATCCCGGACAAAAATATAACGTGGGCAGGAGGCTCTTGCCCAAAAAATTTTGCATTTTGAAACTTTGATCAACTCTTACGACCGTTTTGTTAATTTTGTGATATTTTCGTGCAACTGATTGACACATTTTGCAAGTTTTCTAGTGCGAAAGATAGTTGAAATTCATGATTTTTTCCCGACCAATTGACATATTTCGCAATTTTTTCCTGCAATCAAGTGACAATTTTCATACTATTTTCCACTGCAAAAAAAGAGATTCTGCTTCAAATTTTTCAAAAAATCAACGCATTCAATTCCAAAAATTATGAAAAATCGGTTATCAGATCAAAGATTCAGACTTACTGATATCGCAAATTTTGATAAAGTCTATCAGATTTTCAGATAGTCTATCAGATAGTCAAATTTTGATGCTACAGGTTCAGCCCAAAAGAAGAAGAAAAAAAAAAACTGAAATTTCAGAACTTTATGGACTTTTGAGAAAATTCGCATTTTCTTGCAGTGTTTTTCATGACTATTTTATGAAAATCACACTTTTTTTCCCACAGTCTTTTCCATGAAATTCGCATTTATCCATGATCCTTTAGCAATATTTGTGGTTTTTCTCACCCTTTTTAGACAAAATTAGTGTTTTTATTTTTTACGATATTTTCAGAAAATTTGCATAATTTCGACGATTTTTTATCAAAATTCACATATTTTTCGTGATCTTTAAAGAAAATTCACATATTTTCCCAATCTTTTGACAAAATTTACGATTTTCCTCCACTTTTTGGACAAAATTCGCAATTATACTCTGATTTTTCAACAAAATGCGCTATTTTCATTCAAACTTTCGACAAAACACGCAATTCCCCCCAATTTTACTACAAAATACATCTATTTTCTGTGATCTTTCAGCAAAATTCGCGTAATTTCCATGATCTTTCGACAAAATCTGTATATTTTCCCCGATCTTTTGAAAAAATCCGAAAACTTTTCCCGATCTTTCGACAAAAACTGGAAATTTTTTTCGATCTTTCGACGAAATCCGCATACTTCTCCCAATCTTTCAACAAAACCCACATACTTCTCCCGATCATTCGACAAAATCTGCATACTTTTCCCAATCTTTCAGCAAAACTAGAATATTTTCTCCAATCTTTCGACAAAAATTGGACTATCTTTCACAATTATCCAATGAAATTTGAGTATTTTCGCGATCCTTTAACATAAACAGCGTCTTTTCTGTAATCCAATAAAGGAAATCACATTTTTTTTTTCTGGAATCATGCGACGGAAATCGTGCTGTCTCCCCCGATCATTTGAAGAATTTTTTTTCCTTGATCATTTAACAAACTTATATACATTTTTTTGTTTGTTTTTTATACTTTGGAGAAATTTTCATTTTTTCCTGCAATCCCTTGAAGAAATTTTCTCAATTTTGGACGCAGTTTGTACTTGTGTTTTTGTTGTATTTATTTACTGACCCCCCCCCCCCCCCACACACACACACACATAAAAATGGCAACAAATTTTAATGCATATGGAATTCCATGGGAAAGTAGCATGCCTGCAAAGTGTCACAGAAAAAAACACATCAAATTTGTCAAAGGAGTGCGATAAAACTCAAATTTGGTTGAGAAATCGTGAAAAAATGCAAATTTCTTTAAGGGATCACAGGTAAAACGCAGAATTTGTCAAAGGGTCACTTTAGGGGTGAATCTGAGGGGGTGAGGGAACTGAAAATCACAGCAAATTTTCTGATATGTTTCGCCACAGCGTATGTGTGTGGGGAGGGGTGGAGGAAGGAAACCCAACTGTGACAATGTTTTTTCCGCAGCCCTTTGACGAATGGATTTTTCGAGATCTTTTGAGAAAATTTGCAGATTTTTCGCAATTTTGACAAAGTTTGTGCATTTTTTTGACGAAATTTGCTGTATTTTCAAATGTTAAAATGATGTTTATTCTTATACCTTCACTCATAAATACATATATTTGCATTAGTATTTCTAAAACTGTATAATTTACACAGATTTCATTCAGATATGAAGAAATTGAAATGTTGTTAAAAGTTAGCATTTAACGGTAGTTTTTAGGACTTGACAGCCATCGAAATATCCTCATGAGGGAGCAATTAGCAGTCACACCCGGAAATTTTGTTTAAAATGCTAAATCATGAAATTCTTTAAAAGGTTTTTTTTTTTTTAAATATGCTTTTATTTAAAAATGGAAAACACTTTTCAGGGATATGTTTAGGAAAATTTTAGGTCCTTTAAAGGACCCTTCACAAAATAATTTAATCTTAAAACAGGACCCTTCACAAATTTTTTTTATCCCCAAATACGATTCTTCACAAAAATGTTTCACCCAAAACAGGACCCTTCACAAAATTATTTGTCTCTTAAATAGACTTTTTACAGAATTTCTTCATGTTTAAATTGAATTTTTCACAAATTTAATCATTTGATAATAAAATCTGGCTTGTAAATAAGCAGTTGGACACAGCAAAGAGCATATAACTTAGCTTTATACACATGAAAAATAGAACCTGAAGACATCGTAATTTAAAATTCACAAAATTCTGACTAGAATTTTCACAAATAAGAAAAAAAATTCACAATTTCACAAAAACAGGACTCTGTGAGAAAAGTCTGGACAGACCCCTGCTTTTTAATCACATGGTTTCTGAATTTGAACACTTGCAACTCGCAAATAAAATTTTGAATTGCAATTCAAAATTTTATTTGTGACATAAGTGCCATTAAAAAATCTCACAGTTGTTTTTTTTTCTTTTCTAGAATCAATTTAAAAATCATCTGAAATTTCATAATTATATTGAAGAAAAATATTTCTGAAATACACATTTTAACAATATTTAGAGTTTAATTGAAATATAACAATATAAAACGTTTTATTCAGGTGCTTTATTTTTTGAATGAACGTAAGTAAATAAAGTAAAAAACTAACTGTGTACAATCAATGAATAATCAAAGTCAACTCAAATTTTTAAAAGCACTTGTTACATCAGCGTAAATATTAAATTCAAATTTTTGATTTCTCTAAAGCTGATAAATAAAATCATCTTGTTAAAATGATCTTGTTTTCTATTAAACAGCTTTGCTACAAAAAAGCATTAAAATTGAACAAATGCTGCTGTCACATCAGGGTGTCGGCGTTTTTTCTTTAGAGATTTTAGCGAGGAAACACTGTTTTGAAAAACTTGTATTTATAACGAGTTTATTTTATAATAAAAAACATACACATTTACTTCAATACATCAGTTGACATTCATCATCTACAAAACTGAAATTTTTCATTTTTATAAAACAAATTTATTTTTTACTGTAAAAATATATATTGTTTTATAAAATTATTTCTTATTCGGGCGATGACTAGGCCTATTTTTTTTAATTGCATTTTAATGAAATTTTGCCAACATTATACAAACATAGAGCCAGAATAATTATAAAGAAATGCATTGTAAATAAAAATGAAAGGGTGGAACATAAACATTGGAAGTTGGTTGGTAGGTTGCACATCGAGTACAAGGATAAAATCCAAGGAGTCGAACTATGCATGCATGTACTCCGTCCTCCGGCCGTTCTAGGGGTAGTACTGTTTGGACGGTCCTGTCTTCAGTATTCTGGGGACATTCAGAGGATAATTTTATAGGATATGACAATTACAGGATCTCTAGGATCATTGTGAAACGTCCGAAGGACGATTGTGGTTGTCTGGGAAGCTACATGGATTCACTGGATCAATAAGGAAAATCTTTGTCTACGTAATATTCACTTCCTATTGCATTTTATTTTTTTTTTTTATTTTTTTTTTTTTTATAAAGTAGAGAAATTATTTTCTCAAATTGAGAAAAAGATACTCAGAACAGACTAGAAATTTCTGTCGGAGATTGCAAAACTAATTCATAAGGAAAGCTATTTCTCAAAGAATGGGGAATAGAAATTTAGAAAACATCTCACAGAAAAGACAGCTCATAAAGTTAATAAAATTTTCCGCTTTATATAAGCACAGATTGGCAATCAGCGTCTATATGTTCACTCACCAAATCTATAATCCAAGTATATACCGCGGGATGTTTTATATCAAATGTACTACACACCTAAATAATAGATCTAAAATCTTATTAGAAATTACTAGACTACGGAACAACACAGGAAACGACATAAAGCATACTAAAACTTCTTTCGAAATATTGTTGTTTTACACGCAAATTTTGTTTGCAATCCTCTGTGACGATCGTCATAATTTAAACAGCTAACTTCTCAGCATATATTCAATGTAATAGGTTCAATAAATGATGGCATACTAGAAACTGAATTCAAACAATCAATTTTTAGGCAAATCATTGCATATAAAATGTAATTGATAAGAATGCTGTGATAACAGAACTTCCAATCATAATGTACTAATTGCATGAAATTTTAATAAAGATAACAGACTGCTGACAAGGTTCAATTAAGAACATACCCAATACATTACTCAGCTTCTCTTCTGTTATACATGGTATAAAAATATACGTGCAGCAGGTCACACCAGCATGATTCAAATCATCCAAAGTCTATGAATACAAAGAAGAGATAAATTACTTTGATATATAGAAAACTTATACTCGTCTTCGGGAAAAAAATAACAATTCAATACATAAATAAAACACTGGGCCTAGATGACTGGGTGGTTGAGACGGGTGGGATAATGCAACCACCTCTATGAGTTATATACACAGTAGTTTTGAGAGCAGCTAGGTAAGAAATGCATTCAAAAGAACATTTCGTTATATGCTCCAATAGAGAGATTAACGCTGATTTTTCACAAAAAGTTGTCAGAATTGCTCCAATTATACAGACTACAGATATTGTTTTATAGTTTAAATATGTTAAGCAGATAAATATAAAGGTCTAAGCAACACTTTTAAATACTAACCAGCTCTGTAGGAATTTTTTTATTTTTTTGAAAACATGTCAAAAAATGACAAATTTTACCCAAAATTTCGATTTTTGGAGCAAAAGCGCAGACTCAAGCCATTTTTTTTCAGCGGTAAAATTTCACGCAATTGATGTACTAGTATAAAGTAGGGATGGGCATTATTTATCGTATTAGGATAAATAACAGTGTTACTACGCTGGAACCTAATATTGCATTAATATGTTACTGAAAAGTCCCTGTTAAATAAATAACACATGGTTCTTAATGACAGCATCTTCCTTCACTTGTTTTAATCAAGATTTCATTTTTTGTACCTTTAAAATAATAATAATATTCATACGTCCTTAATCGTTTCTTTTGAAACGTTTGCCGAACAATGTTGAATTCAGACACTTTTCTCAAGAGGGATTTCTGTGCTCTGGAAGAGGAACATTATAGAGTTCCGGGAGGAAGGGCGGGAGCATTGCTTTTTCTGACCATTGAAAACCCAAAATCTCGAATCTTCCGGGGAAACATCTCATTGCTCACCGGCACCCCCCTTCCCCGGACCATCCCCTGAATTCAACACTAGCACCCAGCATGACTACCTTCACCCGTAGTTATGACCTGCTCTGTTAGATATGTGATGCTAATTTTTTTGCAGTTCATCAATCACTATGAATAGTAGTTAATACATGCATGAATAGTAATAACTTACACCGTTAATTAAATACTTTTTCTGCTTGGTGCCTGATGATAGATCACCATCGTAACACACTTTCTCCTATTTTAATAGCACAAAATACTACAGCCCAATATCTAGAGCACAAAACACAGAAATTTTTAGATCAGGAAAACATTTGAAAATTTATTAGAAAAACCTCATGCTTGAAGTGTTTTCCTCGATAAACAATGTATTATAATCAATATATAAATATATTATATATAACACATAGATTAACGATTCAAAAATAATTAAATTCTGTTTAAAACATCACAAAACATGTAGAACGATTAAAAGTCGAAAGTCTAAAATCATAAATCATTGCTTTTCATGAATCATTTCTCTTTAGTAAAAATATGAAGGAAAAATGAAGGTGCCCGGACAACATCCCCCCCCCCCCTGTTTGCGCAGACCCATTCACAGTTATTTAAAAAATTTGCGTTCCCCCCTTATTAAAACACCCTTAAAAATCCTTATTAAAAAATCTCACAATTATACACTCTAAGATAAAAACCTGTCTAAAACGGAATTTAAAACTGATTTATGGCTTCCGTTTTAGAAGGTTTTACTATATAAAATAAAATATTGTTTGTATCCAGCAAGTACAGTCCGGACAGCCCCCCCCCCCTGCTTGCGCAGACCCATTCAGAATTATTTAAAAAATTTGCGTCCCCCCCCTTATTAAAACACCCTTAAAAACCCTTATTAAAAAAATCTCACAATTATACACTCTAAGATAAAAAACTATCTAAAACCGAATTAAAACCTGTTTTATAGGCTTCCGTTTTAGAAGGTTTTACTATATAAAATAAGATATTGTTTGTATCCAGCAAGTACAGTCCGGACCCGGACAGCCCACCCCCTTGCTTGAGCAGACCCATTCACAATTATTTAAAAAATTTGCGACCCCCCCCCCCTTATTAAAACACCCTTAAAAACCCTTATTAAAAAAATCTCACAATTATACACTCTAAGATAAAAACCTGTCTAAAACGGAATTTAAAACTGTTTTATAGGCTTCCGTTTTAGAAGGTTTTACTATATAAAATAAGATATTGTTTGTATCCAGCAAGTTCAGGTTAAAAATTCTCGGCACCCACCCGTTCAAAAGGCTGGTGGGTGACGCCTATGCAACCACAGAAGAAATAATTCCTTAATTTTCGCTAATTCAATCTGTTAGATTTTTCACCAGTTTTTCAATCCAGTACTGTTATATAGTTCTTTTCTGTTAGATTTTCCACCCGTTTTTCAATAAATGTTGTTTTTTACATTTCAAAAGAACATTTTATCCCTTCGTAACTGTTGTTTATTTTCAAACGTTTTGTTACAAACTTTTTGACAACCTTGAAAAGTGCTGAGTAACACACATTATCTGAGGATAGTTTTGTTATCGTTAACGACTTTTGATTTAAAGTTTCGTTTCCTGTTTGGCTTTTATTCGCGGTTGTTAACCACAAAGAAAGAGGATAAATAAAAAATGATTTCGTCTCTTTTACTTACCCATCATACGTAGTATAGGGTAACTCTTGCAATCGTTTTGAAAATCGAAAAAAATATTTTGACGGATTTCCACGTTTTCGACACTGGAGATTTCGAAAAACATATTTTTAGAAAAAAAAATTTTGCCGTCCGTCTGTGTGTCTGTCTGTCTGCCTGTAAACGCTCTATCTCTCGAACGAATTGAGATAGAGACATGAAATTTTGTATGTACTTAGTATGTAAGAATGGGACGAAGCCTATTTAATATCAGTAACCTCGATTATACGGAACTATTTTTTTCGGACTCTCGAAAAATTCGTTCTGATTCGTTTCTGTCTATATAAAAATTTTCGAATTTTTTTATTTTAAGGAATGATTGTAAAAAGCAATAAAATAACACACATTTTGCATAAAGAACGAAGTTGATCGAATTATTAGTTGCCCAGATATCTGTAATCCTGTTTTCCACATTCTTCGATTTTTCATGACCCTGTATTTCATTCAAATTTCAATTCAAAGATATATTTTAAGCGGAAATGAGACGCTTAATTCGACGCAATAAACTGTTAATTAATAAGATTATTATTTTTGGAGTTATAAGGATGTTTCTATTTCGCAATTCAGTACTACTTGAGTAGTTAG
Organism: Maratus speculifer; assembly: GCA_964019185.1. Lineage (NCBI taxonomy): Eukaryota > Metazoa > Arthropoda > Arachnida > Araneae > Salticidae > Maratus > Maratus speculifer. The sequence goes on along the minus strand of OZ025296.1, from coordinate 311,055,010 downwards.
GCGTGTTGTATAATTTATCGAAAGAGATTCATCAGCAACTCACTAATACAGCATTACTATTCACAATAAAAATATAAATACACGATTAAATTTTGTTTTCGAATTGCAATCCCTTTTATAAATAGTTTTCACATGTATTAGTTTCATATATTATATATGCATATTTATGATGGGTAAGTATTACGGTAGCCCCCAACGACTAGTTTTAGCTCTCAAGGCTATCATAGCCTGAGAGCTTATATGCCGTCCGTTCTGTATGTACGTTCGTGCGTAACGCGATAACTCATGATAGAAATATCGGATCCACTTGAAATTTTGTATATAGGTATATCCTGATAAGGCGCTTCCCTGATTAGTTTTTGGAGTTCATTCGATATATATAAGAGGGGGAACGGGGGGCTCATGCCCCTCCCCTTAATTGATATAAACGGGATTTTCATGCAAAATTAACAGTTTTCGTTCAAAATTTAGATAAAAGATCATTCTGATGAGGCGATACCGTGGCTGTTATTAGGTGTTCATTGAATAAGTATAAACAGGGGGAACGGGGGGCTCATGCTCCACCCCTTAATTGATATAAACGGGATTATCATGCAGAATTAACAGTTTTCGTTCAAAATTTAGATTTAGGATCATTCTGATGAGGCGATTCTGTGACTGTTATTAGGTGTTCATTGAATAAGTATAAACAGGGGGAACGGGGGGCTCATGCCCCTCCCCTTAATTGATATAAACGGGATTTTCATGTAAAATTAACAGTTTTCGTTCAAAATTTAGATATAGGATCATTCTGATGAGGCGATACCGTGGCTGTTATTAGGTGTTCATTGAATAAGTATAAACAGGGGGAACGGGGGGCTCATGCTCCACCCCTTAATTGATATAAACGGGATTTTCATGCAGAATTAACAGTTTTCGTTCAAAATTTAGATATAGGACCATTCTGATGAGGCGAGTCTGTGGCTGTTATTAGGTGTTCATTGAATAAGTATAAACAGGGGGAACGGGGGTTCTAATGCCCCTCCCCTTAACTTGTATAAATGGATTTTTCAATCAGAATTGTCAGATTTCGTTCAAATCTCTGAATAGTTTTGGAAGTTTAATGGTTAAGTATAAAAGAGGGGAATAACTCCCCTTAAATTATATAAATGCTAAATGGGTTTTTATTAAGAATTATCCGATTTGCTCTGAATTTTGGATATAGATTTTTTAATATGATAAAGCATTTACTTGATAGTTTAAGAGGTTCAATGATTAAGTATAAAAAAGGAGAAAGGGGAGAGCTGTTTCCCCTTCTTAATTTTTTTTCGAACGGAATTAACGAAAGTACAAGGCTGTAATGTACAATTAGTATGCGTAGCCTGTGAGCTCAATGCCATCAGTTTAACTGGGCAATATTCTTTTTTATTATTAAATATCAGAAAGCCTGAATTTGAGATTTGTGGATTTGATTTCTAAAGGGCTTTTCTGGGGAAGGGGGGGGGGGGGTTCACCCTCCAAACATTCACCTTCAAATTTCGCTTATTTAGTTCTCTACCATTTTTAACATGACACCCCCCCCCTTTCGGTGACTCACCTAATTTTGCTCATTTCTTCACTTCATTTCAATCTTTAAAAGGCTATAACTTTGCTTCTATGGGAGCTAAAGCGGAGAAAAAAATTCTAGCATAGCTAACTTTTACTCGCCATTCTTTTTTGCTATTTCAATTTTCCGGTTTTTCCCTATAGGACCATTTTTTGAGAGGGGGGGGCGTTTCTCATTTTTTGATGTAATATGTCTATCGAAAGCTTATGCTTCATACAGTACAAATCTAGCATAAAAAAATTTCTCCCGTTATTCTGGGTCACGTTACGGACCCATAATGGGTTGAAATTTAAATTTCTCAAACTTCTTCGATTTTGCCTAACCGGTATCAGAAAAAAATTGTGCCAACGTGATGTGTGTATGACATCTGCGCCATATCAGTATTATTCAGTCTTTTTTTATTGCAATTTTTTTTATGTAAAACAATATGCATTATTTTTCATGCACAATTGCGCATTAAATGAAAATTGTAATGTAATTTTTGTAGATGTACTTTATAATAATGAATAAAAAAAACACATTATTTAAAAGTATTTCCTGCATAATAAAATGTTTCCTAACGATTACAAAAAAATATGTCCTGACAATTCAAAAAATAAAAACGTAATTGTCCAAGTTTTCACTACTGTCGGCACTCCAAAAATGTCACTTTTTTTAGGGGGGAGGGTGAAAATTTTGTGCAAATAAGTCTTATTTTTTATTTATGCATGGATCCATATAAAAAAGTATGAGCTAGTGAACTTTGGAACCATTTTAATACAACTCATATTCCAAATATTAAAATAATTGAGAAAAATTATTAAAAAATTATTTTCAATTTAATCACTTTTATACTAAGTAAATGCAATTGAATTTCTTATAAATTGAACCTGGAATGTTTAGATAAGATTTTAATATTTACAAAATATAAAATACAGTACAATATATTAGGTTTACAGCTTTCTGAAAGACATAAAAATAGTAGGATAAAATTTAGATGAGTTCAAAGTATTCGAATATTTTATTTTGCGCAACAATATTACCTTATTAATATGAAGTAAATGGTAGTTAATTTTTTGTAGCACCTTCTTTTGCTTTCATAATAGCGTACAATCGATCTTGCATACTATACACATCTGCTATTAAGAAACTAGTACTAGTAAAAAAAACTGAGTCTAGAAAAAATTTCATTCTCTACCATCTGTTCTATCTCATAAGTTTCTTTGTCCTATCAATTAATATTTGTTTTATGTTTTGCAGCCGCTCTAGTAATGGCAGCACGCGTTGACTTGCTGTACGAAAATTCAGTAATGCATTTCATCTCAGATTTTAAAACATTAACAGTGCTGATTGAGAAAACGCGGTATAAGGAAAATGGATTTTTGAAAAATTCGTTTTCCTCTGTATGTTAAAGAAAGTTTTCTTAATATGTTTTCTTGTACTTTCTAATTTTCCTGTTTTTCGTATTTCCTATAGGATACATTATTTTATATTCAAAAATATATGTGCCTATAGATATTTTCTTAAATGTTGTTGCCCCACCTGTGGCTGAGAGATTCTGGCCTCAAAACTGGTAGACGGCAGGCGCTGGATTAGAACAAAACCCAATCGCTGCCGTCAGCCCAATCATTCGGAGTTTTCCGTGGTTTTCTTCTAACTTTGGATTTCCTTGCGTAAATACGGGTTGGGTTCCCTTAGAAAGACCCCCCCCCCCCCACGGAGGGCACCCCCTTAGGGCCCATGTCCCATGTGTTGTCCGTTTGGGAGCATATTTAGCAATTGTTTATAAATTGTTTATTGTATCCTGTTACAAAAATAACAGGATGTTGGAACCTGTTACCAGCGCTACTGTGGAATGATGTAACCTGTTAACCAAAAATAACCATATTTCCCATCTCTAGTATAAAGGCAACTTTTGGCACCAACCCGTTTTTGATTTTCAAAAAAAATTTTTTTTCGCTCCACCCTACCGTATATGTGTCCGATGATGGCTGATGGAAGGATGAAATGCATTTTAATTATGATATGCGCGTTTATATTTCGCTAAATATATGCACATTATATGGTGTGTATAAATGTTATAGTTGATATACAGGGCTACTCAAAACAGCTCACCAACGTTACTGAATATGAGCGTAAATTATTTAAACGTGGTTCTTAAATAAGCTATGCATTTTTACGCTGAGCTTCACTCAATTTACTGAGAAATGTTTGCAGAATATAGATGAAAAGATATACAGGGACACGCAAAGAATTCGGTACATGGACGCTTATGAATGATGATTTATGAGGATGTTATTTCAGTTGTTTTAAAAGTGTTTTAGTTTACAATAAATTTTAGCCTAATGCTGACGTGTAATAAAGGTACAATGTAAACTACAGGGCTGAACAAAAGTATTCAAGTATGTTTCCATCTAATAGTATGAATTGCTGAAAAAGAAATTTCAAGCTACTGGGTATTTTCTTGCTATACTAAAGTTTCCCATTATATCAACTGACATATGAAATACAGGGCTGTTCAAAAGTACTGGAATACATATTTGGGTACATTTGGCTATACACTATTATTTCCCTAAATAACAAAGTTTTGTTAAAGATTTCATTAAGTTTTGGAAAGTGCTTCATAATGTATGCTTAACGCATGATTTTTCTTACTTGTTTCTTCAGGAATTTGATATTGAGAATGTACCAATCATAACGCATCCTACCCTAAAAATAATTCTGCATGAAAAACCCATTTATATAAATTAAGGGGAGGTGCATTAGCCTCCCTTCCCTCTCTTATTCTTATCAAATGAACTCCCAAAATTAATCAGGGAAGTGCCTTATCAATATATACCTATATCCAAAATTTCAAGTGAATCCGATATTTTTATCATGAGTTATCGCGTTGTGCGCGTAATCGCGTACATACAGAACGGGCGGGCACATAAGCTCTCAGGCTTTGATAGCCGGTGAGTTAAAAACTAGACACATGTGCCAATCGCCCTCATACATATTAATACTTCAATGTTGGCTATGGCAGTGCCAAAATTAAATGGCAATCAGCGCCTATCAAGAGGTTTCTAAAAACATGATATTCCATGCATTATTTCTTGAGATATGACTATCGCTAAAATCGTCTAACTCCTGCAAAATGCACTACAGTGCTACCTGGTGGGTGATTTACACGAAAACCTAATCAGCAAAATTTACATTAACGTTTAACTGAATCTAAAGTTAGATAAAAAGTCGGCCATTAGTTCTTGAAATAGAGCTATTGGGGAAATCTTGAAAAATTCAGCGTAGCCGTGTTACTTGTTGAGCGATTTACATTAAAGCATAATCAGCAAAAAAATTTATCAAGGTATACCTGAATTGATTAAAATTCGTGCATTAAATCTTTAGATGGAGCTATTGCAGAATGCAGAAATCATGAAAATACAGCATAGCAGCTCCACCTATTGGACGATTTACATCAAAAACTCAGCACCAGCTCATATAAGGTAATGACTAAACATAGATTTTTAATAAATTTCGTGCATTAATTCTTTAGATAGAACATCCACAAAATTTGTGTCACATACACACAGAGAGACATTTCATAAAAACATGTTTTTCGAAATATCTGACCTCTAAAATGTTTAAATCCTTCGAAAACCGGAAGTCAAAAATTTTAGAGAACCCAACACTTTTCTTCTTGTAAAGGTAAAAGACATTAATAAATTCCACAAAAGTCTAATTTGATTGAAATAGAAACAGCTTTAAATAAACACAGAAATTATTCATTTTAATATCCCCCCCCCCTCCGAAATTTTGAAATAGCTGTGCAAATATTTCTCCAAGAACAATGCTTAGTAAATGACGTGCTGAATTTTACGGAATTTTTCCTGATTAATGATGCAATAAATTCAAGAATTACAAGTAAATATTATTCTCTGAATACCTAGTTACAATTAAGACAAACTACTTAAAACTAACCCAAACTAACTTGTTTATGGAGCACATAAAATATTAAAACTAAATTGTCCTTGAGAAATACGTGTTTTAGAAGGTAATTTATTTTATATCAGCGCATGTCATGATCGTTTAGCCACACATTTTGACAGTCAGGTTTATTGTTTCTATACAAGGATATTCCCTGTATGTAAATAATTATTCCTAATAGCTCACGCCTTTCTTACAAAAGCAAGTCGGTTAAAAAGTTCTTTCGTTAATGTTATATGTACTGATTCTTGATTTCTGGTCCCTATCTATCACTCAGGTAAGACTTTTTTTTTTTTTTTTTTTTTCTAATTTTTAGGAAAAATTACTTTTACGTTAATAACACTAACGGGTCGGGTACCCTTTGAACTAGCAAAATACATGAAAAAGTGACTTCCATAAGAATTGCAGTTGCTCTATATATTATTGAGTTTTAATTATAAAATTGGAAATATATGTTAAGAAAGGTTCATTTTATCAATTAAAGTTGTTTAAAAAGTATACATGTATATAATTTTTTTTTTTAAATTTGCTTTTAAAGATAGTACATTTTCTGCGAAAGAAATATACTTACATGCACTGCGCATGATTTATCCCATTTGAATGGTTAAAAAGAAGCAATATATTTTTTAAATGAGCACAGATGTAATGTACTTTCAAAATGACCTACAATGAAAAGAATAAAACTTATACATCCAGAGAAAAAAAATATAAAATAATTCGAAATATCGAGATTTTTTAATTAAAAAAAAAAAACAGTGGTAAATTCTAAACTTTTAACTTGAGAAAAGGTCATTTTGTGCTTCTATACATTTAATACATTCAGTGAAAATTATGTGAAATTCTAGGCAACCGTTTTTCAGAAATCGTGCGCACAATGTTAAAAATCACTGTTTTGAGAAATTTGACCTTAAAGGTTAAATCACCCATTGATCATATAGAAAAAGCTCAAGGTATTTTAGGCATAACTTCTCTTCTAATGCGAATTTTTGTATGCAGTTTGTTTTTTAATGTTCTCAAAGAATCATATTTAATTTTAAAATACTTTTTGAAAAATCGATTTTTTTATTCGTTAAAGGCTATCTGACCCCTTAATACTAGCTATCCAAATACAGTCGGCTCTCGTTAATTCGAGCTCGTCGGGACCACAAGAAATGTTCGAATTATCCGAAGTTCGAATTATGGAAAATATGAAATGAAAACCATGCTTAATATGGCACTATTACAAAGGAATTAATATTATAGTGTTTTTTAAATTTATTTCGTATGTTATCATTAGAATATGACTTAATATTAAATTAGAATGGATAAATACATAAACTAATTAAAAGATTAGAAACAAGCACAATGGAAGAAAATTTTAAAGTGTCACTGATGGACAGACGGGGCACTAAGAAAGTGAATATAAAATGCAAAGGATTATATGTCTACGAGTTCGGAAGAAGTTTCACAAAAATCAAAGAAAAAAAAAGTCATTCAAATGATCTGAAATCCGTGATAAAGAAAAGAAAAATGAAAAATCGGAATTCTCCTAAGTTCGAATTAAGCGATGTCAATGAAAATGAGTTCGAATTAATGAAAATTTTTAACGTTGTTCTGCCATTGGAAATTTCGGGACTTCATGTTTAGTTCGAATTAAGCGAAGATTCGAATTATCCGATTTCGAATTAACGAGAGTCGACTGTAGATTAATTAGTGTTTAACGAATGTTTCACCGTCTGAAAGATAACGAATGTTGCTGTTTTGCGTACTATGCAATTAATATTCATATGAATATAGGCTAAGGAATAATTTTTAGAGTTGTTTAGAAAATATTGTATTACAACAAGATTTAATTTACATTACAACTTTCTTATACTTTTTACGCTTTATTGCATATGATTCTTCAGGAAAGTAACTTCAATTTTCAATTTAAAATTTGAAATATATGTTTAAAATAAAAGAATTGGAAAGAGAATTAAGCAAATAATAATAATTATTATTATTACAGCAAAACCCCGATAATTCGGATTAATTGGGACCAGACCCAATCCGGATTATTGAAATTCCGGATTATCCGGAGAATGAGAAAAAATGAAATATAACATACTTACCGAAAATCATTTTTATATTAAACATACTGAATATTTACAGGCAGTAAAAATGGTTATTTTGTTATTATTGCTGTGCCAGTTTTGTACAAGTTTTACGGACCGCACGGCGATCCGCTCAAGAATAACTTTTTTTTTTTTTTTTTTTTTTTTTTTTTTACATGTTTACAAAATTTTCAGGTGTAATTTTCTTTTTATACTCGCCTACTTTTTCTTCTGTTTCAAGCTTGTTTGTTACTCAAGAAATCAGAATTTGTAGAGTAGAAATTTTTCCACGACTTTCGCAGAATAGTCTCAGCAACCTGCTTGCTGACTTTAAGTGATGTATTGCTTTTTCTTTCGAAGATAACATTAAAGAGTTTAAATGAAAAAGATTAAGGTATTTTTCCGAGAATATTCCAGAAAAGACATTTTTATTCAGAATATGAAAATGAAATGAATTAATGTTATCGAAATTTTGCCGATCATTTCTGAAACTTTAAAGAAATATAACTGATCAGACCAATCCGGATTATGCGGAGATCCGGATTAACGGGGTCCGAATTAGCGGGATTCTGCTGTATTACGAAATGCCTAAACAAAAATGAAATCATATAGTAAATGTATAAACATATACTTAAATTACTACTTGTAAATAATAACAAAAGTAAGGGTTAAACTAAGGTAAGAATATGCCAGGGATGTGGAGTCGGAGTCGGAGTAGATGAAAAACAAACCGACTCTGACTCCAGATAATTTGTTAGACAGTTTGAAGTGAAATTAAGCCAATTACATGTAATTTTAAATCCATAAAAGGGAGTGTTATTGTTATTTTTGTATTATATCGGGCTACACAAGTTGAAAATTTCCATTATACTGCCCGGAGTATATAGTAGATGAAAACCATTTATAATTATAAACTCTAGTAGATCCCGAATTATTTCCGGAACTAGTAAAATTTTCATCTTAATATTTTCTTTCTTTCCATTGAAATATTGCTGCCGCTGGAGGACACGAATTAACACCAAAATTTCCCCTTTTGAAGTCCACAGATCCGAAATAGTAAAATATCTGTTAAGTTTTCTTTTTTAGATTTCGATAGTTGGATTTTTTAGGTTTTTGGAACGTAAAGTTGAAAAATTAGTAAAACGGAAAATATTTTTCCCCCTTTTTCTTTCAAAGATCTAAGAACTTAATTAATTTTGAAATAGTGAAATTTTCTCCTTTTTAGGTGCGTTCGTAATTATGTAAATACGTAGCACCTATAGTGGTCGTTCAGTCCGTCCGCCTGTCCGCATATAACAACGCAAAAACTACCCAACCGAATTGTTTGAAATTTAAAATATATAATTATTACATAATTTTGTCGAGTCATTTCAAATTTTATGAAAATTGGATGCATAGATCAATTGGGGCAGTCAAAAGTATTCCATTACATTACGTCAATGGGGAAAAAAGTAACTCCGTTAAAAATGCAAATATTTTTATGCGGTTTTTTGCATTGAGTTAAGAATTAATTGAATAATCAAACTAGATCATAAAAAAATCGATTTTTTTTTTTTTTTAAGTTTTCAACCCCTGAGCCCCCTTAAAGGGAATCGATATCATTCTTTCGGAGAAAATATCAATTCTCTAACTTTTTGCTTAAATTATGGTTTATTATCTTAAAACATTCTGAAGTTTCGTAAAGATCCGAGTATTAAAAATAGTACAGTTTAAAGCTATTTTATTACATCGCTGCCCCTTTAAACGCCACAATCCATTTCACTTAAAAAAGATTTTTCTCAGTTTTTTTTTTTTAGGGTTCCGTACTTAAAAAGTTAAAATGGATCTATTATAAAATCATTCCTGTGTCCGTCTATCTGTCACAGCTGTTTTACTCGTAAACTATGGAACGTGGAATATTAAAACTGGGGGAAGTAATATTGATCCACATATTTACAGATTTTTACATTCACAAATATATTTAACGTTTTTAGTGCCAAGGAACACCATCGCGCTGCTCTCTCTAATTGTGAAAAATGCCAGCGTCGCGATAGCGCTCCTTTTGACAGTTCACTTTTGGCACGCGCATGTGTTTGATAAAGTTCTATTTAAATTCATTTAATTTATTGTCGCCTAGCAACAGAAATACCAAAATGTAAGAAGCAAATGATAAACTGTGAATGAAAGACATTATCATTTTATTTCTGCAGTTTTTTCTAAGCCGTGAAAAAATATCTTTGTTGGTCTTGTTGTGATATAGTTCCGAACATTGGATAAACATAGTGACGGCCGTGTTACCGTGTTCGTATTTTTATTCATTATATTGCATTCTAATTATCTTCAATCGCATATTTTTTATATAAATATCGTGATTATTATTTTTTTTAATATTTCTAATTTTGATTTCAAAATGTCGAACACAAGTGAATTTCCAGATACATCACGACGACAGAGCAGGGCGACGGCGCTCCTCGGCACTTTTCAGAGCAGCGCGTCGGCGCTCCTTGGCACTAAAAGGGTTAAGGTAAAAGTCCTAATTAAGTTACATGAAAAAAAAAATCTTTTCTTTGTAAATCGCGTGAAAGCTTTAGTAACGCTGGACTCGATAACACATTTCTTTTAACTTTAGGTATTATATTTTTAGAGATATCGAAATATAGAGCAAAAATATGTCTCTCCCCCCTCACATCTATTTCTGAATTTATTGAAACTAAAATTATGAAAAAATTAGAGGTATTAGACATTAATTTAAACCTTAAAGGAAAACTAAAGCGATCATCCTAGGTCACATAGTTTTTGAGAAAAAAGCATTTTTCCGTTATACACAAATTTCGATTTACGGGCAATATGCAAAGGTGTTGAGAAGCACTGGAGGTACCTGTCGTATGAACGTCATTATTTAAATAATACAATACATTTATATCGATATATAGATGATGTAATTTTAATTGATACTGATAACACCTGTATATCTCAATTCCCTGTTGATTATCCTTCTAATCTAGAACTTTCAAAAAACCTACTTTTTAATAATACAATCAATTTCTTAGATATTAAAATTATATTAAAAGAGAACACATTTATAACTGATATTTATGACAAAAGGAAAGAATTTAATTTTAAAGTTAATACTTTTACTAATTTTAAATCATGTCTTCATAATTCTGTATATTGTAATATAATACTTAACCATTTATATAGAATAAAATGTCTATGTTCTTCCCATTTAATTAATACTAATATTAAAAAGCTTGTATATGATGCTATAAATAATGGTTATCCTAAAAAATTCATATATTCTTTAATTTATAATTAGATATTACATGATCTTATAATTAATTCTTTGCGTAAAAAATGTATAAAAAAATTATAAAACATAAAAATAATAATAAAAAATTAAAAATGTTAAAAAGTAATATAAAAATATATATATATAGGTTGGTTGGGTGGGTAGTTGTTAGAGTACGGCGGAGGGTGGTGTTGTCTGGATAAAAACGCAAAGGTTAATTATTTATTAAAAAAAAAAATTGAGAGTGGGTTATTTATTTTAACATCATTTTTAAACTGTTTAATTTACACCAATATATGGATATTAGTCTAGTTATATCTATAGTTAAATAGCTATATTTTAATTATCAAATTATTTTTAATGTTATTGATATAATTTTTGGTATTATTATTAATAATATTATTACTATTTTAATTTTTTTTTAATTTTTTTTTTAATTTTTATTATCCTATATTAAGATAATGAGTTTTTACCATGTAAAATCACAATAAATGTTACTGATTAAAGTAACAATAATGTATTTTAAGTTATATGTTAATATGAATGTTATCTCTTAATTCTAATTTTAATCATTTTATTAATTTAATTTTATGTTAATATCGATTATTAATTATTTTTTCCGGTTCAATTATATTTCCATTCAGCTTTATCTTTTTTGTTTGTTATGGATAACTATTATTTTTACTTACTTTCAACTCCTTTTTGTAAAATATCTTTGTTCCTTGTTTAATAATTTGGTTTTTGTGTGATGGTAGTCCCAAATTCGTATTGTTTTGCTTTTTCATGGCAAATACGAAGATGAAACCACACACTCCATTTGTAGTTCCAAAGTATTTGGGACCTGAAGATTCTGCTTTGGTTCTACAAATTTCAATTGTATTCATATTATTCTTTTTTCCTTCCATGTTCAATGTGCTATAAGTTATTAAATTCAATGGTTAATTTCAAATGGTTAATATTGTTTACTATAATTCAATTTAATTCTTCGTTTTGGTTTATTGTTTTATTGATAAAATCCATTGGTGAATCTTGTCTACTTTTAATGGTATTACACACACACATATATATATATATATATATATATATATATTGAGTTGGGGAAAAAGTAAATTCGTTTTTTCCCAATAGATAGCTTTAAAGTTGCATATCTCGAATAATACTTACTCAATTAAGTCATACCATACAGCGTTTGAAAGGTAACACTCTTTAGAAAATTCTAGATATAAAGGTAGCGCCATCTGTTTAACCAGTCAAAAGTTATTGCGTTTTAAAAATAGAGATTTCAGAAGATCATTTTCGTCACATTTTAGTTTTTTACTTCCAAAAAAGGGAAAAATTGGCGCAGGCTCATCGAAACTTGTGTGGCATTAATGGTGATCAGTGCTTAAGTAAACGCCAAAGTCAGAATCGGTTTGCTCGTTTTCCTTCCGAAAATTTCGATGTTAAAGATGAACCTTTCCCTGGCCGGCTAGTCCTTGAAAAATTCGATGAAATTTGAAAAACAATTCAGGTAGACTGACATATTTCTTCACACGACATTGTTACGGAACTAAACATCAACCATAAACCACTTTTGAACCATTTACATAAAATTGGGTACCAAAAGAAACTCGATACTTGGGTTCCCCATAAACTTACAGTGAAAAATTTAATGGACAGAGTTTTCATTTGTGAATTGCTACTGAAACTGTATGAAATCGAGCCATTTTTGAAACAAATCATTACGGGTGATGAAAAGGGAATCACGTATAACAACAATGTGCTAAAAAGATCGTGATCGAAGCTTCACAAACGGTGGCAAAGCCCGGATTGATGCCTACGAAAATGATTCTGAGTGTTTGGTGGGATTGGAAAGGAATTTTCCATCATGAGCTGCTCAAACCTGGCCAAACCATCAATTCAACTATCTTCTGTAAACAACTAATGCGATTGAAGCAGGCAATTAAAAAAACCCGGTCAAAATTGATCGAAAGGAAAAGCGCTGTCTTCCATCACGACAACGCTAAACCACACGCATCTTTAGTCACTCGGCAAAAACTGAAAGAGCTTTGTTGGGAAGTTTTGATGAACCCAGTCCGGACCTGGATCCGACGGATTACCATTTGTTCCGCCCTAAGCGGTACTCTCTTGAAGGTGTTAAGCTGGCTTCAAAAAAGGCTTGTGAAAATCACCTTGTTCAGTTTTTTGCCCAGAACTCTCAGAAATTCTACAGTGACGGACTTATTGTTTTACCAGAAAAATGACAAAAGGTCACAAAATATCACATAAATTTTGGTTAGTTTTTTATTTTATTTATATAAATAAATTCACTTTGAAAAACACGAAAAAAGCGAACTTACTTTTTCCCCAACCCAATATTATGCTATTTTATCAGGGCAAATAGTGTAGTGAAAGAAAGAATATATTTATCTTTATATTTATTTGTATAGAAGACGCTAATTCCAGTGATCTAAAAATATATGCCACAAGGTGTTATAAGTTAATCAGGCAAATACTATGGGATTCATGACTAGTTAGTTTGCATTGAATAGATCTCACAGTATACCTCTCGGGTTTTTAAGACTTAAATAACAGTAAAAGAATGGTCATTTTAAATGCTACCATATAAATACATTTCAGTTCAAACCAGAAATTTTATTATTAAAAAAAGAGAAATATTCAAAGAAGAAAAACATTAAAAAAAAAAATTTAAACTAATTTTAAATCAAATATTTTAAATCAAAATTCTGGTGTGAAATATTTTTTTTATAAAACTTGATTAAAAATTCTGACCTTTCTAGTGTTACAACTTATCTGGAAAATATGGCGGTGTTGAAAATTTGCGACATGCTTTCGTAACGCGATTGATAATACGCCAAGTTTAAACTTTAGACAAGGGTTTTATTTAGCTACATTATAAAAATAAAAAAACTATTACTACGTTGAATTTAGTTTCATGAAATGCCAAATGAAGTTTAAATATGCACTTCTTTTATTGTCAGTAAGTACGGAATTAAGTTCGTGAAAAAAAATAGCAACAGAAAACAGATTAAACAAGTATGAAAAATCATGCTTTAAGCATAGATTATGAAGCACATTCCAACACTTAAAGAAATCTTTAACAAAACTTTGTTATTTAGGGAAATAATAGTGTATAGCCAAATATACCCAAATATGTATTCCAGTACATTAGAACAGCCCTGTATTTCATATGTCAGTTCATATAATGGGAAAATTTAGCTTAACAAGAAAATACCCAGTAGATTGAGATTTCTTTTTCAGAAATTCATACTATTAGATGGAAACGTACTTGAATACTTTTGTTCAGCCCTGTAGTTTACATTGTACCTTTATTACACGTCAGCATTAGGCTAAAATTTATTGTAAACTAAAACACTTTTAAAACAACTGAAATCACATTTTCATAAATCATCATTCATACGCGTCCATGTACCGAATTCTTTGCGTGGCCCTGCATATCCTTTTATCTATATTCTGCAAACATTTCTCGGTAAATTGAATGAAGCTCAGCGTAAAAATGCATAGCTTATTTAAGAACCACGTTTAAATAATTTACGCTCATATTCAAAAACGTTGGTGAGCTCTTTATGGGTAACCCTGTATATCAACTATAATATTTATACACACCATATAATGTGCATATATTTAGCGAAATATAAACGCGCATATCATAATTAAAATGCATTTCCCATCCATCAGCCATCATCGGACACATATACGGTACTTCGGAAAAAAATACTATTTGAAATCTTTTGTGTGGCCCTGTAAATGCTAAGTACTTCATATTATGCAAGACAGTAGCGTATAATTTATATTAAGCTTAAGAGACATATATCAATTTTATTATACATGAAAAAGCTTAATATATATAAAATATGTAATGGGAAACTTTTGATTCGCCCTGTAGATAAACTAATCATGGTAGAAACTTCATTTTCGATAGGACTTGTGCTAGGGTAAACGTCAATAACGCCCTAAAATTTCATGGCAATCCGAGAATATTAACGATTTTTCCCCATAGGCCGTAATGTAATAGGAAACTTTTGATTCGCCCTGTAGATAAACTAATCATGGTAGAAACATCTTTTTCGATAGGACTTGTGCCAGGGTAAACGTCAATAACGTCCTAAAATTTCATGGCAATCCGACGATTTTTCACCATAGGCCGTAATGTAATGGGAAACTTTTGATTCGCCCTGTAGATAAACTAATCATGGTAGAAACTTCATTTTCGATAGGACTTGTGCTAGGGTAAACGTCAATAACGTCCTAAAATTTCATGGCAATCGGAGCATGTTAACGATTTTTCCCTATAGGCCGTAATGTAATGGGAAACTTTTGATTCTCTCTGTAGATAAACTAATCATGGTAGATACTTCATTTTCAATAGGGTTCGTGCTAGGGTAAACTTCAATAAAGTCCTAAAATTTCATGGCAATCCGAGTATATAAACGATTTTTCCCCATAGGCCGTAATGTAATGGGAAACTTTTCATTCGCCCTGTGATAAACTAATCATGGTAGATACTTCATTTGCAATAGGGTTCGTACTAGGGTAAACATCAATAACGTATAAAAATTTCATAGCAATCCGAGTATATTTACGGGAGTTAGAGCGCGGACAGACGGCCAGACGGACAGACGGCCAGACAAACCGAATGCATAAGCACTTTTCAACTTTGTTGGAAAGTGCTAAAAAAGAGTTATAAAGAATAACAATGTCTGATGCTATTTAGGCTTCACATCTCTGAAATTATACTGGAAATTCCTGAAGGCGGATAATACTCGCACCTTACCATTTATTTCGACAATTAGGCATGTTCAAAGTGACAAAACTTTTATGTATATTACTCAATTGGCTGATTTTTTTTACTGTTCCTTATGGTCTGTTTGATATATGGTCCATTTATTAATATGGTCTGTTTGTATCAGATTTGCAATGATAATTTTTTTAACATAAAAATGTAAAATAAATTCGGTTTTTACTGTAATTTTACCCGTATTTGCACATTTTACTTGTTTTCTCCCAAACTAAATAATTTATGATAAATCTAATACTAAGAATTATACAGCACACTTCTACAAATAGGTTAAAAAATAAACTAGCTCAAATGTTCAAAATTGTACGAGAAGGTACGTTTTAAAATTTACTTAAATTATTAGTAATAATAATAATTTTCCGAATTTTGCCAGGGAAATTAAATAATTTCTTGAAAGAATCACTTCCCTTACTCGAGTTCCTTTATCAATATGCAAAAAAATGTAGCTTAAAATGCTTAAATAATTCACTTAATCATAATCTAAAGTTTGAACGCTTTTACTACATTAGTTTTGACAGAATTATTCAAAAGAGATTCGTGATATTTTTATTATTATTACTCTGTTTACACACCTCGAATTTCAGGATAATTCCTCATGTATTTTTCTAGATATTTAGCAAAACGTCTAAAATCGCGAGTGACCGGTCACCTCTGGTCATATAATGCAATGTTGAATTCAGGGGATCGCCCGGGGCACATTTCCCCCCCGAAACAGTAAAATGTCCTCTCCCCCGGAAAATTTGAAATTTTGCGTTTTCAATGGTCAAAAGTATATTCCCCCCCCCCCCGGAACTCAATAATATCCCCTCCCCCCGGAGAAAAGTGTCTGAATTCAACACTGATATAGAGCATATTCCATTCTCGCTACATTACTGACAAAGTTATACGCAGTTGAGATAATGGAATCCCAAATCGCATTAATGTGAAGCCCACGTGTTAAATGACAACAAAATTAATTACCAATATACAAAATGAATTGATTTCCCGTTTTCAGACTGTACAGGCATACATTAAAGCATAAGTTAACGCGCAAAGTCATTCAGCTAAAACATGAGTCATTTCATCTATTTTTCTTTTTGGAAAAAATGGACATGAAGTTTTTAGCTATCAGCAACCTTGATATTTTCAAAGCTGATGTTTCGCTCTGCTTGTTGTTTCCTTGGTTTAATTCTGTTGAAAAACGTGATTATTCCTGTTTTGGAGGCAAATACTCAAAACAAACATTTTTTTTCTAAATAATCAAGTTGTTACACCTTGAGTATTCAAAATAAATAAATAAATAATAAAACAAAATACAGGTAAAATCATATATTCGTTAAGATAAGGAAATTAATTGCACAATGCATTGTATAATGTTTTTATTTCTTAGTGAGATTAACAAAAATAAATTGAGAATCAAAGTAACGCACATCAGCGTCAACTTACATGAGCTCTTGGGGGGCGAGTCCATCCAATAACTTAATTTCTCCGCCCATACAATTTCCATTTTTTTTTTTTAATTTAAAGTCTATTTAATCGTTCAAATAAAATTTGGTTATATTGAAACTCTCAAAATAACTTTCTTTTCAAAATCATGACATCAATTAGATTTATGAAAACACCGAAAGCTGGAAAAATGATTAAAGCACCTCGGAATTTTTTTAATTGGAAAAAAAAATGCACATGATTTTAAAATACATTTTTATTGATATGAAAGATATAAGTATGTTCTTTTATTTTATGTATTTAAAAAATTGCAAGGTGCAGAATTAGAAATTACAGTAGGCTGCAAACTGTCAGATATTCGACGAGTGGAAAATTGGTATAACAGTTCACGCGCAGGATGATAAAATAAATAATACAACATGAAGGAGAATTTTTTGTGCCTATTTATGCTTCAGATTGTAATAAATACTGTGAACCTAAATAAATTTATATTTAAAGCATTTTTATATTTTTAATACAAAGTTATATTTAGCTAATACAAAATTTTGAAAATTTCAACAGTAAATCACCTAAATAAATATATATATTTTTAAACAATAAAAAGGGAATTTTGGGTTCAGTTTATACAGTATCATATGAAATGAAATTTCGTGGAAAAATATTCGGAAGTTTTTGAACTTGCGCTTGCCCAGAAGGTTTGAACACGTTGACTTTTGAAATGAGAAAGAATTTGTACATTCTCAGCTGTTAAATTATCTCCATACATTTGAAATAATTTTGATTACAATATTTGAAAGATTTTGAAGATTTATTTAACCCTTAAATGCCTAGGATAGAACGCGTTCCAAAAAATGCGCAATTCAAAGAATCAGAATTCATACCAGAAAAATCTAAATAGTAAATTTTTCTTTATTTAATTACGAATGGCCTGTCATTAAGTAAAGTGAAAATTGCTCTTTTAAATTTCTGGTGAGAATACGGAATATGTGAATAAAACCCCCAATAAATCGGGAACACTTATGGTATCGAAAATGATACAATATGCATTTAAGGGTTAAATATGCTTGAAAATTCATTAAATAAAGCTATCCCGAAGTGAAGAAAATTATGCAAATTTTCTTATTTTATAGTAAATTTCAAGAACATCCTGTATAATTATTTATATTTAAATCCTTTTTAGCTCGCAGGCTATCAAAGCCTGAGAGCTTATGTGCCCGCCCGTTCTGTATGTATGTATGTATGTTCGTGCGTACATACATACAGAATGTACGTAACGCGATAACTTATGACAAAAATATCAGATTTACATGAAATTTTGAATATAGGCTTATTATGATAAGATACTTCCCTGATTAGTTTTGAGAGTTCATTCCATAAGTATAAGAAGGGGAACGGGGGCTATTGCCCTTAATTTATATAAATGGGTTTTTCATGCAGAATTAATAGATTTCGTTGAAATCTTAGATGTAGGATCATTCTAATGAGGTGCCTCCGTGATTAGTTTTGGGTGTACATTGGATAAGATTAAAGAGGGGGAATGGGGGGGTAAGCTCCCCGTCTTAATTTAGGTTTTTCACGCAAAATATACCGATTTGCTTTAAATTTTGTACATAGGTTTATTCTGAAAAGGCGCTTCCCTGATTTGTTTTTGGAATTCCCTGGATAAGTATAAAAGGAGGATAGAGGAAACTACCCCTCATAATTTATGTAAATGCTTTTTCATGCAGAATTAACCGATTTGTTTCAGTTTTTGGATACAGGCTCATAGTAATAAGAAGCTTCGCTCATTTGTTGTGGTGTTCTTTTGTTAATTATAAAGGGGTGTAGGGCGATTATCATCCTCTTAAGTTAGCTAAATAGAGTTTTATTCAGAGTTATCCGATTTGCTTTAAATTTTGGATGTCGGTTCTTTTTGATAAGTTGAATTTCTGAACAGTTTTGGAGGTTTAATGGTTAAGAGGGAACGGGGGACAACGTTTCTTAAATTACATAAATGGGTTTTTATGCAGAATTATTCGACTTGCTTCGAATTTTGGTTACAGGTTTATTATATGATAAAGCATATTCCTGATTAGTTTTGGGGCTTCAATGATTAAGTATAAAGAGAGGAAATGGGGGTGGGGGTTCTCCCTTCCTTATTTTTTTTCGAAAGGCATTATTATATAAGGCTTTAATATACAATTAGTCTGCATAGCTTGTGAGCTCTATGCCATCAGTTAAACTGGGCATCATTCTTTTTATTTTTTCTTATCAGTTCATGTGTAACAATATTCCTCCATCTCTCTCTCCTTAAAGAAAAAAAAAATAGTTACCATTGATACAGAAGCTGAGTTTCAGTCCTTTTCATTTTTTCAGCTTATATTGCAAAATCTATTGCATGTAAGAACATAAAAAATTTTATTAAAAAAAAATTTTTTTTAACGCTATTGAATGTAAAAATCGCCTAAGGTAATTTAGATACATAAATTTTATAAGATTTAAAAAAAATACTTCAGTGTTTTACCTATTTTTTGCAGTCTAATAACTATTTTAACGTGCAATAGATAATTAATAAATACTTTCCCAAACTTGATGCCGCGTTTGCTAGTTACTATTTTGCATGTAACCTTTTATACTCTATACTTGAGGTTCTAATCTCAGTGCCGGCAAAACCATAAATTTATTCCGTGTGTGTGTGTGTGGGGGGGGGCAATATACCCCGGGCTAGCCCTTGAATATTACATTGTGGAAGCCCCTGGAACCTCCCATCTGTTTACCTTTTTAAAGAAAGAGAGAGTAAGGCAGATATACAGTAGACTCCCTCAAATCCGCTCTATTGAATCCGCTATTGAATTCATGATTTTTCACGAAGAAAGAATAATTTATTTCTGAAAAAATAAAGATATTGCTGATATTATTGGTAATCACAATCTTCCCAAATATATTTATACAGTAGACTCCCTCAAATCCGCACTCCTAAAATCCACAACTCTCTAAAATCCGCACATATTTTACGGATGTAAACAATGAAACATTCAGTTCAGATGTAGGTGCAAAATTTGACTTTTTTAGTTGTATATCAATTCCATATGTTTTTTAAATTGTAATTTTTGTTAAGATCTCGATGATGTTAAGATCTTTGATCTTGATGTGAAAGTAGTAGGAAAAGGAGAGTTTAAGCTCAGCCGCAGGGACCAGGGACCGTCCCGCCTGCTCCCGTCCCTGCTCAGTCGCTGTGATGAAGGGATCGTCCCTGCTCCCACCGTGCCACCGCCGCCCCGCCTGCTCCTCCGGCTGCCCCGCCTGCTCCTCCGGCTGCCCTGCCTGCGGTCCCTCCTGCTCCCACCATCTCACCGCCGCCCTCCTGCGCCCCCTAGTGGAAAAAAGGAACATTCTATTATAACAGGAGAGGTCATCAACCTTCCCTAATTAAAAATATTATCAATCACATCTCAACTCGGAATCATACTATAAGATGAAGATTAAATTTATATTTGAATTTTGAACAACCGTAATTTTAATGAGTATTATTAATTAAGCGAAACACCGGAAAAATATCAGTTTTTAACCATTTTATTTAGATTTCTTCAACTACAAGATGAGATTATCAATTTAACTCAAGAAAGTTAAACATATATTTGAATTTTGCTTCATAGACATCTTAATGAGTAGTATTAATTAAGTAAAAACAATAGAAAATATCCAGTTTTATAGAAAAAGACTGATTTCTTACGATTTTTATCAACTATATGATCAATGTAACGACTTAAAAGTTGAAAGTTAAACATGTATCCTAGTTTTTCAACAGCTATAGCCTTAATGAGTATCGTTAATTAAGTAAAAAAACAATGGAAAATATCAAGTTTTATGGAAAAAGACTGCTCTCTTACGATTTTTATCAACTTAAGAGAGAAAACTTAAACATACATTTCAGTTTTTCAACAGCTATAACCTTAATGAGCATTCATAATTAAGTAAAAAACAATGGAAAATATCGATTTTTATAGAAAAAGGCTGATTTCTTACGATTTTTATCAACTGCAACATCAGTGTATCGACTTACAAGTTGAAAGTTAAACATGCATTCTAGTTTTTCAACAGCTATAATCTTAATGAGTATCGTTAATTAAGTAAAAAACAATGGAAAATATCAAGTTTTATAGAAAAAGACTGATTTCTTACGATTTTTTCAACTCAAACTTCAGACTATCAATTTGGTAGAAAGAAATTTAAGCATGCATTCGAGTTTTGGACAACCATTTCCTTCATGAACATTATTAATTAAGCAAAACAACAGAAAATATTAAATTTTTAACTGATTTCTTCATATTTATTTATTTTTTCATATATATATATATATATATATAAAATCAGAATACACAACTTAAAATAGAAATTTAAACATATTTTTTAATTTTTGAACAGTCGTTACCTCAAAGAATTTCAATAATTGAACAATTAACAAAGGAAACTAATGATTTTTTAACGAAAAAAGACGAATTAAACGAATTTGGTTAACTTTTACTCTAAATGGAAATTTCATCATACTTTTATATACTAACTAAGTAGAATTTTAATGCATAAACGAACACATTTCAGTAAATATTCAACGCACACGCAAATATGAAAACAACACCTGCTTCTTGTGACGTCATATTGAAACCAAAAGTTATTCCTCCGAAGTCCCTCACCATACCTTTTCACCCCCATCTCCCCCAATTTTTTACCTTAGGTAGGGAAATGGACAATGCAATGACCTCTCATTCTTGTATATTTAGAAGTCTGGGAGAAAAAAACAGACATTTTATACACTCCAATTTCATAACAGTTACCGCAATATCCCAAAATTTGAATTTTGGAAGACATAATCAGTATAATTAATTAAACAAAATAATAAAAATATTATTTTTTAAGGTGAAAAGGTGAATTTAAGCGAATTTGATTAGTTTTACAATAGTCTTTTGAACAACAACTTGGAAATATAGATTTCTAACAGAAGAATTAAACGTATATTTTAATTTTAACAACAAAAACTTAACAAGTATCATTAATTCAACAAAAATAAATATCAATTTTAAAGAAAAGACGAATTTGAATAATTTTACACTAGTATTTTCAAAAGCAACATAGAAATATCAATACTTATTCACATATTTCACTTATTCACTGTATTCAGTACTATATTTAATAAATATGGATACAATTTAAGAATTTTCTAATCTATAATTAAATATTAGCTGTATATTTAATGTTACCCATGTTTTCAACATTAGTTCACAATCGTGAATTTTGTATTTTAAATACCATGTATTCAGGTTCAGATTATTTTCACTTGAAATCATACAGAATTTTTTAACAGAGTTTGTTTTTGAAATCATTGAAGCAACTGTATTTAATATTTTTAACACCAATTTTCTAAGATTTTCTAACATTTTCCGATTATACATTCTTCAGAAGTACATTTCTAAATATTACAATCACTTTACATATCGAAAAGATATCATTGAAGCAACTGTATTTAATATATTTAATACCAATTTTCTAAGATTTTTTAACATTTTCCGGTTATACATTCCTCAAAAGTTATTATTACGTATTCTAAACAATAGAAAATATTAATTTTAAGAATAAAAAGACGAATTTAAACAAATTTTATTAGTTTTACACTATTTTTTCTCACCTCCAACACGGATATATCAATTTTAACAGAAGAATTAAACGTATATTTTAGTTTTTAACAACAAAAATGTAATAAGTATCATTAATTAAACAAAAATAAATATCAATTTTCAAGAAAAGACAATTTTTTACACAAATTTTCAACTTTGAAATACATTTGCTTACATATATTGTTACAGTATATTACTAAACTTAAACTTTTTAAAAAGTTTGAATGTCTTTACAAAGGTTCATACTTATATTTTTCACGTCTTGACTGCATTCGAAATCTTACAACAAAAGTATACTTTTATTATTATTATTATTATTATTCTAGAAAACCTAAAAAATCTTGCAGTATGCAATGGTTTCGCCATTGCATACTGCATTAAAACCAACGAAATTTTTGAAGCTTTTTTCATAACTTTTTTTGAAATTTTTGCAACATTTTTTTCCAATTTTTTTACATTTTTTTTAACAAAAATTTTTCATTTTTTTAACGTTGTGATTTTCTTTTTTTTTACTTTTGTAAAAATTTATTTTGAAAAAAAAAATTTTTGTAAAAAATGTTTTTGAAAAAAAAATTTTTTGAAAAAAATATTTTTGGAAGTTTTGGTTTTTGTAAAAAAAATTTTGTTGTAAATATTTTTTTCAAAAACTTTGTTATGAGTTTTTCACTTTGTGGTTTTTGTTTTTACATTTATGTTTTTCTTTTCACTTTTACAATTTTTTCATATTGTAAATATTTTTTTTTAATATTTCTAGAAAACAATGAAAATATTTTGTAAACTTGCATATTTTTTCATACATCTGTTTATTTTTTGTATGTTCTTATGCATTTTTTAAGTTGTGAGAGTGTTATTTCACTTAAAATGTTATGTATTTCATTAATGTAATAGGTATTAGAAAAATAAACACAACGATATATGCATATAAAAGAATATTTAATGTGAGCATTTAAAGAATACACTGCAAAATAACATCTATACATTCATACTGGTTAGAAGAATCACAAAATTACTTTTCAGCAGTGTGTATGTCTTCCAAATTTTAAGTTTGAGATATTGTGGTAAGTGTTGTGAAAATATGATGGATAAATAGCCTAAATATCTTCCTTTATTTCTAAATTCTTCAAAAGTCTGACTAATTTTTGAATATCTTCGCTAAGTTTACATATATCTGATGATGCTTTATATGATGATGTGTGCATTTTTGGTTCATGTCTCCTTGAAAACAGCATTTATGGTAATCTTTCCAAGTGTAAGGTTTTTCACATGTATAGATTTTTGTATGTTCTGTTAAATTCCATTTACTTAAGAAGTGTTTGTAGCAAATAGAGCACAGAGAAATAAGATGTGGTAGATGTAAAATATAGTAGAGTATATAGTAGTAAAATATAGTAGAGATAAAATGTAGTAGAAATAAATGGACACAGTTAGGATTCTCTTCAATAATATAGGTAAAAAGCACTTGTTAAAGTGTAGGTAGTAAGACAAATCATTTTGTATTTACTCTAATTACGTTTCATATACGAATTCTAGTATTTCTCATATAAGTACTCACATATGTTTATTCGTTAACGGTACATGTGCTAGGGATGAATCATTCGGGTCATTAATTTCTGAAGTTTGCTGCTGTTTTGGTTCATCTTGTTGAAACATCTGTATAATGAAAGAAATATATATTTAGTAAAGGTTTAATGTATAAATAATCGCTTATTTATTTATTTTTATTAAATACATGTATATTGCAATCAATTTCGTGTACATTTAATATAAATTAAATTTTCTTCATTTATTCATATGATAGTAATTTCTCTGAGGGGTACATATCTGATAATTTTTAGAAAAGTGTGAAACACAAATTATTCTATGATAATAAGCATTGTGGTAAAATTCACATAGCTTGGTTTCGGAAATAGGTTATTTGAAATATGAAATGTTAAAATTAAAGATTGTATTTGTACATGGTATGTATAATCAAAAACTATAAATATATTATTATTTAAAAAACTCGATGGACGATAATTCAGATGCAAGATGAAAACATTAAGATCAAGTGCAAGATGAAACATATAATTTGATTAATACTATGGAAGTGCTAACTCAAGATAAACCATGTATACTATATATCATTAAAACTATAAAGATAGTATTTATATTTTAAGCAACTTGATGCACGATAATTCAGAAGTGCGAGATGAAACATCTGATGAATTGATTAAAAATATGAGTAGATTAGTTTTAATACATTAGATGATTATAGCAGTAAGAAATTTCGTGTAGGAGCAATGCGTACATGATGAAAATCGAATGGAATCAATTGACTTCAACTCCTGATCCAAGTTAGTATTTATCTCACGTGTGTAATGTGGAAATATAAAAGGTGAAGAATCAAGTTTGATGTAAATAAATATTGTGGTATTCGTTTAAAAACTAAAAAAGTATTGAATTTTACTGAATTAGAAAGCATAAAATTTGATTAAATAATGTTTTATGTAAAATATTAAGTTTAAATGTGATAAAATTATGAAAATCAGTTTGTAAACTCTCATTTTTATAAGTACTACTATGAAAATATTCTTTTAATATAGAATTTCTGCTTATTAATGAGACTAAAAAATTATTTTTTGTTAATTTTGAATATTTATTGAGTGTATGTAATACTAGGATTAAAATCTTACAAATTCGGTGTTAAATTTTTCAAGAAATTGTGGTTTGTAATCCAGAAAAAGGTGTGATTTTAATAAATTTGTAAATATGTTCATTATTTTTTTTTTTTTTTTTTAGTTATTTCTCTAACTTGTCATTCATTTGTTAATTTTTGTAATTTTTGTAGAAAAAATTATTTGAATTTTCGGTAATCTGTACTATTTTTTTGTCCAACAGTTGATTTTTTTGATTATTAGTATTCTTATTCAGCAGTAATTTCACGTATGAAATTATTAAATATTAAATATCTATTAATTTTCTTTACTGTTTCATATGATAGTAATATTTCTGAGGAACAGGTATGTAATAACTACTAGACTTTGATTGACTTGATTTTCTGATAAACGTTTGAAAAGAGTTGTAAGTATGTAATGATGCAATATCTATATACTATCGAGAGTCGAGATTGAAGTAGATAAGTATTGGATTAATAGTCAATTCTTTGTTGAATTTCAAGAAATTGTGTGAGAACATGGTTTTTTACATTAAGTTTATGTAATTTCAGTTACAGTTTTTCGACAATCAACCTAAAAATGGATAATTATCATAGTTAAAAGTTATGATGAAAAGATGTAAGCAATATTAATGTTAAAAAGTTCGTTTAATGTTTGCTCTTATGTTGTGAAAATTTCGAATAGTTTGATTTGAAATATGAAATGTTTGTAAAAATTAAACTTTGTATTCGTGTATGTTTTGCATTATTAAATTTGTAAAGATAA